>JANCRC010000007.1:23842032-28842032 GCA_024362995.1 Heteromeles arbutifolia
AATCTGAAAAAAATATAGAAGGAAATGAAAGAGGATCATATTCTATTTGTACTCATGAGAAGTGTAGAATGAGATTTTTGGAGTACTAATAACAATTCCTTTGTTGTAGCCTATTTTATCTGACAAGGTTAGGGTGGCCGGCGGCAAGGGTAGAGAGATTGAGAGAGATGTGTTTGTAGAATTGTAGGAGAATGTGTGTTGTTATCCCTCATACATTGTGCCTTTATTTATAATAGTAAAAGGGATAGAAGATATTTCTTCTTCCCTAAGTAATACAAGTTGTAATAGGAAAGGATAACTAGAATTAAATCTAATCTAGGATTTACATAATCACACTTAAACTAGGAATGCTTACAACACTCCCCCTCGAGTGTGTAAATACTTAAGGTAGATTCAGCATCATGCAGAAGTTAAGGAAGTTGACTCGTCGGCACTGATTCTCAGGAACAATGCTTATTCTCAATAAGGTAGAAACTTGCATAAGTAAATGAGTCTCACTAAAAAACTCTAAGGCTATGGCAAAAACCCGAAGAGGGACAAAATCCATGGTCTAAGAAAAAATGTGTGAGAAATGCAAAGTCGAAAGAAACATCTACGTGACGTCATCAGGGATATGACCAGCCTAAGGTGGGTGCATCATTAAAACCTAGTTAGGTAGCAAAAACCCAGTGGAAAAAATGCTCATAATCGTAGGGAAAAAGAGTATATTAAGATCAAGCAAGTATCTTCAGGATACTCCCCCTGAGTTTGACACAATTCCAAAGAGAAATAGCAAAGTTATAACTCAGAAAGTTTATGCATACCAATTCCATGAACAAGCTTCTGAAACGTCGTCTTCAGCAGTGATTTGGTGAAGAGGTCGGCCAGATTATCTTGTGAACGGATTTGCGTGACTTCAATCTTTTGATGCTCTTCTTGTTGATGTGAAAAGAAAAACTTCGGTGCAATGTGCTTGGTGTTGTCTCCTTTGATGTAACCCTTATTCAGTTGTTCGATGCATGTTGCGTTGTCTTCAAAGATCATTATCGGGACATCAACGGTAGGATAAAGATCGCATGAGCTTCAAATATGGCCCACAATTGCTTTCAACCAAAAGCATTCATGAGTTGCTTCATGTAAGACGAGAATTTCAGCATGGTTAGACGAAGTGGCAACTAAGGTCTGTTTAGTTAACCTCTAAGAGATTGTGGTGCCTCCAATGGTAAAGACATAACCCGTTTGAGAATGCACCTTGTGCGGATCAGACAAGTATCATGTGTCGGCATAACCAATAAGGCGAGAATCGACTTGAAAAGCAAAGGGTGGGGCATCACTCGAGGATCCGTAAGGATAGAACAAGCCCAAATTCGTAGTACCTTTAAGGTAACGGAATATGTCTTTCACGCCAGTCCAATGTCTGCGTGTAGGTGTATTACTGTATCTTGCCAAAAGATTAACAATGAAGGAGATGTCGGGTCTAGTGCATTGAGCTAAATACAATCAGTGTTCTAAAAAATGCCCTAGGTGGCCACCTAGCAACCAAGGCGTTTTTGGGCAAATCGGGCCGAAAAATTGGGATGGGCCTAGGCGGCCGCCTATGGGGGCTGTACGGCTAGGCGGGATAGGCAGGCTAGGCAGCCCTAGGCGGGCGTATGAGGTTTTTTTTATTTTTTTTTATTAATTGTGTGCTTTTTTCTTTTTTGGTTTCATGGTGGTATACTTATGGAAATGGTGTATCTAATTTGCAAATGATGGATTTATTACAAGTTCATCCAATACTTATGGAAATAGTGTACCTAATTTGCATTTTATCATTATTTTATTATCCATACAAGTATATGTTTTTTTTAAGGTGTCAATATGCACTTATTTACAAGATATACAAGAAGTTTACCTAAATCCGCCTAAGCGCTAGGCGTTAGCCCACCGCCCGACTAGCGCTTAGTGTTTTTTAGAACCTTGAGTACAATAAAGCGCCTATCGCACTTAGATAAGGAACTTCAGGCTCCAAAATCTCTTCATCATCCTCATGCGGACGGAAGGGATCTCGTTTTGCATCTAGCGATCAAACGACCATAAGAATACTCGAAGGCTTCGCTTTATCCTCATTAAAGCGGCGCAACACCTTCTGGGTGTAATTCGATTGATGTACTAGGATTCCATCCGAACAATGCTCTATCTCGAGACCGAGACAGTATCAAGTCTTACCTAGATCTTTCATCTCAAATTCCGACTTCAGGTGCGCGACAGTTCTCGTGAGCTTTTCAGGAGTTCCGATAAGATTCATGTCATCGACATATACTGCAACAATCGCAGATCCGGAATGTGACTTCTTAATGAACACACAAGGGCATAGTTCATTGTTCACATATCCCTGACTAGTCAAATACTCACTCAGGCGGTTATACCACATTCTTCTGGATTGTTTCAAACCGTAGAGTGAACGCTTCGGCCGAATTGAGAACGTGTTTCGGGGTTTGGAAATATTTGAACCAGTCAATGTAAGTCTTTCGGGAACTTTCATATAAATTTCCGTATTAAGATCCCCATAGAGATACGCGGTTACTACTTCCATCAGCTGCATATCCAGTTTTTCGGAAACTACCAAACTAATAAGGTAGCGAAAAGTAATCACATCCATAACGGGTGAATAAGTTTCGTCATAGTCAATCCCGGGGCATTGTGAGAAGCTTTGTGAAACAAGACGAGCTTTGTAATGCACAATTTTGTTCTTCTCATTACGCTTCTGAACGAAAACCCAGTTGTAGCCAACGGGCTTCACATGTGGAGGAATAGGAGCTACAGGTCCAAACATCTTATGTTTCGCAAGCGAATTGAGTTCAACTTGGATTGCTTATTTCCAGTTTGACCAATCAATTCTACGTCGACATTCATCAACGGAATGCAGTTCAATGTCATCGCTCAACATGATCTCAATAGCTACTGCAAATGCTAATGCATTGTCTACAATCATCTTATTTCTACGCCACACATCATCTAAGCTAGCATAATAGACCAAAATCTCACGATTCTCGGGATGAGGATTCGCCTCTTCAAAGACGTTTCCATAATCTAGAATTTCCTCATAAGTTGGATAAAATGAGTAAGCGATAGTCGGATTCACGGTAGGTTCTTCAGGACCTTGTGCCGTGGATTTCCTCTTCCGGGGGTGTGAATCCTTTGAACTAAGGGGTCTACCACGCTTTTGTGTAGAGGCAGATGATTGGTTAGCCGCTAATGTACGTAGATCATCAATATTGGCGTCCTGGGCATCCAGAAGAGAAGTCTGTTGTACATTTGGTACATCCATCTTTGCATTCGTATTCGCAGCTGGAATATGTGATCTTGTCATGTATGCTAGAACAGTAAAAGCATCTGGTATGCTCTGAGCTATGCTCTGGAGATCTAATATGCGCTGCACTTCAGTTTCAGACTGAGCGGTGCTGGGATCTAAATGAGACAAAGTGGGAGTTGTCCATGATAATTCGCGTTGTTCTTTAGGAACGTTGACGTTCTTATCTCCCCCTAACGACAGGAAGACTGTCTCATATAAATGACAATCCGCGAAACGAGCGTAAACAGATCGTCTGTCAAAGGTTCTAAGTAACAAAGAATTATATCCGACATAAATTCCCATCCTTTGCTGAGGCCCCATTTTTGTACGTAAGAGCGGGGAGATCGGCACATATATCGCACAACCAAATACGCGCATATGCGATATGTCGAGTTCATATCCAATAACCAACTGAAGGGCACTAAATGGTTGTGTCGCAACAGGCCTCAGGCGGACCAACTTTGTTGCATGCAATATTGCATGGCCCCAAGCAGCGATCAGGAGCTTGGTACGTATGACCAACGATCAAGCAATTATTTGTAAGCGCTTAATGAAAGCCTCTACCAGGCTGTTCTAGGTGTGAACATGTGGTACATGATGTTCAACTTCAACCCCAACCGACATGCAATAGTCATCAAAAGTTTTAGATGTGAATTCTCCAGCATTATCCAATCGAATAGATTTGATCGAATAATCATGGTGATGAGCCTTAAGCTTGATAACCTGAGCTAACAGGAACAAGCACACGTGTGACCAAAGTGTGGAAGCGTCAACCAAAAGCATAAAGTATCTAAATGGTCTGTAGGAATGGTGAATCGGTCCATAAATGTCCCCCTGAATCCGTTTTAGAAAAATGGGAGGATTCAAATGCATCTAGTCATAAGAAGGCTTAGTAATACGCTTTCCCATTGAACATGTTTGACATACGATTCCTTGGATCAAACCTAAACTTCGTGTTAGTGGATGCCCGTGTGATGATTTGAGGATACAATGTATCGCTATTCGTCCAAGATGTCCCAAACGATCATGCCAAAGTGTAATTTCATGCTCGATCCCAGTAGTAGGGCCGGCCACATAGTGGCATTCTATAGGGCGTATGGTTGTAGTATACAGACCACTCGAGATACGCTCCATCTTCTCTAGAATACGCTTATGGCCATATTCATAGGAAGTTATGCACATAAATTCAACTATGTTTTCTACGTGGGTTTCAACGTGGTAATTGTTATCTCTAATGTCCTTGAAACTCAACAACGTTTTTTCGGAACGTGGAGAATAGAGTGTCTAAGAAATGGTCAAGATCGTACCATTGGACAACATTATACGTGCCTTACCGTATCCTTCAATCAGGTTGGATGGGCCTGAAAGAGTTGTCAGAGGTGCATTCTTCGGTATGAAGTTAGTGAAATAGATGCATTCATGCAAAACTGTGTGCATGGTTGCAATATCTGGCATACAACTAACTTTCCCACTAGTCATACCTAGAATGAAAAATTAATTTGAATCGGTCACATGCATAAAAGTTCATAAAAACAAATATCAATTCAAAATAATTTCATTTATTCAAGGATAGTAATTAAACAAACTTAATATCCAAAAAACAAATCACCAACAAATAATCTAAACATAAAGGAAAATTGTTCAAAATCAACCAAAAACAAAGGAGGGGTTCGGCCACTAGGTGGAATTTGGCCCCATTGTCTTATTTCAACTAAAAAATACGTCTATGTCTAAGATTCTAATCTTCCATAGGGGTGGTATCCTCCTGAAAGTCAGAAACCTCCATCTTTGTAGTCTCTGGTTCGTCCACTTGCACGAAGTTATTCAAACTTCTTACGACGAGAATGATATTCATCTACAACCTTCTTGGGAGCTCGGCAAACACGGGACCAATGGTCTTTTGAACCACAATGATAGCACATATCTGCATCCATGGTTTCATGTGCTTTGCCTTTATTCTTGAAGTTTGGGGCCTTGGGAGCGAGGTTTAGGCGCTTCTAGGCTTTGTTTCCTCCCTTGGATGGACCTTGACTATGTTGACCTTGGTGGGATGGCTTTTGGCCTCCCTTACCACGCCTCTTTTGGCGTTTTGGGCTTTGATTTGTGCTATAATGTGCTTCAGGCAAAGCAGTCGCCCCAGTAGGTTGAGCTTGATGATTATTTATTAACAGCTGGTTCTGCTTTTCAGCAAAAAGTAAAACAGAGATCAAATCCGAGAACTTAGTGAACTTCTGAGCTCTATATTGTTGCTGCAGGACAATATTAGAAGTAGAGAATGTCGAATAGGTCTTCTCCAGGAGATCCTATTCAGTCAAAGTTTCGTTGCAAAACTTGAGAAGTGATCGGATTCGACAAACTTCAGAATTGTATTCATTCACAGACTTAAAGTCTTGGAAGCGCATATACTGCCAGTCATGTCTTGCTTCAGGCGAGAATATGTCATTTTTGTGATCAAAACGATCAGCCAAAGCGACGCATAGTGCACGTGGATCCTCCTCAGCAATATACTCAGTTTGCAGAATGTCATAGATATGTCTTCGGATGAAGAACATAGCAGTGGCTTTTTCAACTTCGCCAACAGGGTTATCCATCCCTTCTTCAATAAAGGGATGCAAGTTCTTGGCAGTGAAGTGGAGCTTCACATCTTGGACCCACTTGAGGTAGTTCCTTCCAGAGACCTCCAAAGCGGTGAAGTCGAGTTTGTTCAAATTCGACATATTCCTATCACAAAATAGATGGACAAGATGTGGTTAGTGTAATGGAGAAAAAATCAATCCATTCACATAGGACTAGAACATACAAGTTCTAATAGACATGTATTGGTTTAATTTTGCATGAAAAAAACTTCGGGTTTTCATGGGTGATGTTTTAAATGAAAAACTTCAGGTTTTCAAATAAGGCATGTTTATAAGAAACTTCATGTTTCAAATTAATTATGAACTTCGGGTTCATGTATTCCTGCAGGCAAACACAAATATATACAGAAATATGCAACAAGAATATGCAAGAATAACTTTAGGTCTATAATTATAATTGAATTAATTATTTAGACTTCAGGTCAAATTAAAGTGTGGGTGAAAAAATATAAAACCCATCGGGCCTAAAATAATTAGGTGAATAAAACTCGGGGCCCAAAAGAAAAAATAAGTCCACGGGTGGCTTAAAAAAAATGTTCCGTGTGACCCAAGCCCCAAAAATTGGGCTAGGGGATCTCGGGTGTAGGCTGCAAGCCTACGGGGAGAGATAGGGGCAAAAACGGGCTGTATCAGGCGAGCCCTAAAAAGAAAACCACACGGCCCACTGCAGGCGAGCCCAAAATATATATATATATATATTTTTTTTTTCACGGGTTAGAGGAAACCAATCAGGCCAAGAGAAAGGTTTGTAGCGGGCTTTGGCATACAAACCCAAAACCAAGTTTTGGTTTTAGATTGGTCCGTGAAGAACCAAAGCCCAAAGGGCTATGTTGTTGGACCAAAAGAACAGCCCAGCGCGTGTTGGGTGTGCTTCGCTGGGGATGAACGCCGGAATTAGTTGACGGCGCCGTGTTAGACAGCGTTTCCAAGTCGGGGCAAGCCATGGTTCGTCAGAGAACCAAGTGTTTGTCGATGGAGATGAAATCTCAACGTCGAGGGAGAAAGAACTAAATGAATTCAATTGAATTTGAAAAAAAATGAAATTCTTCTGGAATTTCGAGAAATCGTTATGAAAAACGATGGGTGTTATCTAATTTTCACAATTGCCGTTCGTGTTTCGTCGGACAAACCGACATAGAAGACCTGGGCTTCAGGCCATGGGTCAGGACGGTGGTGCATCAAGCGCACTGTTTCAGTTCAAGGCTTGCGGCCGGTGTTCGATATTGGGTTGGGCTTGTACGGTGTGGCCCATCGCCATGGATGGGATAGTGCAAGGCACGGGTTCGAAGAACCCTAGCTTTCCCAATCAAATTTTTTTTTTCAATTTAATTCATATATAATTCAATTCAAAGCATATACAATTCAATAATTTGATGCATGTACATATATTTGATGCAGTTTATGGCAAATATCAAATTCACATAATTTAATAATCATGAATATAATGCATACACAATTTATGTAAAATCTAAAATTCGAAAAACATAAAATTGGGTCATGCATTATGGTGAATGTTCATGCTACCAGGGTTGCAAAAATATTGAGATAAAAACCGTTATTTTGAAAGAACCTGATTGCGTGATGATATGGATGACTGGTTTGATGCAGAAAAATTCTTCAACGTTAGATTCCTAAGCGCAGTGGTAGGAGCGTGCTGATAACGTGTTGTAGCCTATTTTATCTGACAAGGTTAGGGTGGCCGGTGGTAAGGGTAGAGAGATTGAGAGAGATGTGTTTGTAGAATTGTAAGGGAATGTATGTTGTTATCCCTTCTACATTGTGCCTTTATTTATAATAGTAAAAGGGAGAGAAGATATTCCTTCTTCCCCAAGTAATACAAGTTGTAATAGGAAATGATAATTAGAATAAAATATAATATAGGATTTACACAATCACACTTAAACTATGAATGTTTACAACATCCTTTAATTTTTTAAAGTGTACTTTCATTAAAATTTATATTATACTTTTGTTATTTAATGTGTATTTTTATTTAGGTTTAATCTCAGTTTACTATCTTCAAATTTCTTGGTTTTCAACCTTTAGTGCATCAAGTTTTTTTCATTCTAGAGTGGTACCTGAAGTCAAAATTTTGGGACAATTTCATACATCCGTTAAGGTTGTTGTTAAGTCAACCGTTAACTGATGACGTGAGACTCACGTGGACAATAACTAGGCACCACATGTATATTAAAAAATTATAAAAATACGAAAAATATATTAAAAAAAAAAAATCTTCTTCTCTCCCCCTTTGATCTCCACCATTTGTATCTCCCCTTTACCAAGACTCAACGTCGAGTCCCTCCAGTTTGAGGAAGAAATTCACCCTCATGACCGTGCCGTCGGAGAACGCTAGCTCCTTCACTGTGCTTTTAGAACTTCCGCCAACCCATGGTTCTCCACCTATCAGTGACACATAAATATGTAAACACATAAGTGTACAGAAATGACTGTACCAAAATTTTTACACCAACATATATTATAATGAACCTAAATGTATATACCGAAATGTACGTAACGAAATGTATATACGAAATGTATGTACCAAAATGTATTATTTTGAATTAATATATTTATATATATTTGTATCAATGAATATACCAAAATATATCAAATGAATTAATGTACCTAAATGAAGATTATACAAATTGTACATTTCCTATATTATAAAAAAAAAAATTAATTTACCTAAATGTAGACATCAAAATATATTATGATGAATGAAATGAAAATGAAAATGAAAATGAAAATGAAATGTAATTAATGCATTACAAATAGGAAAAAAGAAATCTTTTTCCTTTTTGTTCATAGGTTGTACTTGCATTTAGTTCATTGGTCGGAAAATGATGACTTATTTGTTGCTTTGTTCTGTGGTCTGTGGATACATTTGAAAAATTGGTTTGGAAAGGCATAGTCTAATGTTTTTTTCGTTTTATGTGTTCCAACCTCAAACTCTGTTTAATATGTTGATAATTTGTCGTCTTGAATTTCATAGATTGAATTAATGTAATTCGTTCTGAATTTCCAATCCAACACTACTGCATAGTTGGATGAAGTAGAAAATAAGGACGATTGAGAGAAAACGAGAGAAACAGAGATGGCATGAATAAGGAAAGAGAAGAAACTGAAAGAAAAAAAAAAGAATAAAATAAATTAAAATAAATGTCAATTAGTTTAGGTTTAATTCATTTAAAACTTAGAGAGGGAATTGAAGTTTTAACAAAACTCTCCCTATCTTTACAATTCCACAGCCGGCAATTCTCCAAAAAAATTCCAAAATTAAGCTCTCTATCGAGCTAAATAATTTTGGCAAAAAAATAAAAAAGAAATTTAATTAAAACAAATAATAGTAGGCGCAAAATACTTAAAAATTAATAATAAAAACATTAGGGGGCGGATAATACCCCACCTATTTATTTAAAATGACAGCTGGAAATTTTTGGTGAATTTTTTTGGCGGCAATCTTCCCACTCAATCCCTCTTTAATATTGGATGCTATTTTAAATGCACCTAATACTATTAATAGGGGCAATTAATATTTCTTTCTCTAAAAACTCATTAATAGATGTGATTCTTTTAATCTGCCCCTAATTGACTGCCTTTAATAATTCATTTTCCTGTAGTGTGAAGACAAACCACACAACTAAATGGCAGAATCCTAGATACCAAAAATTTTTTTGAAACAATATTTTGAAATCAATCATTAATAAAAAATAAAAATACAAATTAATTCTAAAAAAACATTTATAGTGCACGCAACTGGTGACATGCAATTTTAGATGCAATTAAATCTTGCTTTTTATGTTGATATGCAATTTTAGGTTCAAATTCAAGAACCTACTCATTAAATTGAGAATTTTGAAATGCAATTGAAATAAGTTGACTTTAACGACTGGAAGCCAGCTTGGTTTCTCACCCCAGTTCACCAACCAAACTATAAATATTAAGGCTTTTTAGCCAAAATGGTCCTTGAGATTTGCATAACAAATCACTTTGGTCCTTGAGATTGAAAATCAATAGAAATGGTCCCTGAGATTGTCCACCATCCATTATTTTGGTCATTCCGTTAAAAACTTCGTTAAGTGTCCCGGAGCTCTTGGCCAGAAGTTTGGGCAATTTTCAAAGCTTCGTAACTCTATCGTTTCTTAACCAAATTCAACCCATAATATATCAAAATGAAGATAGGAAAGTGTAGAACAAGATTATACCTATTTGGAAGCCCAATGGTTGCCAGAGATGGCCGGAAAATAGCCTGATAGGTGACTGGTCCGCAGGAAAACTGGAAAACTTGCCAGAAACTGGGTAAACTTTAAACGTTCATAACTTTTTCAATACTCAACGAAATCAAGTGAATCAAAAATGAACGTTTAAAGTTTACCCAGTTTTGCCACGGACCAGTCACCTTTCAGGCTATTTTCCAACCATCTCTGGCAACCATTAGGCTTCCAAAGAGGTATGATCTTGTTCTACACTTTCCTATCTTCATTTTGATATATTATGGGTCGAATTTGGTTAAGAAACGATTGAGTTACGAAGCTCTGAAAATTGCCCAAACTTCAGGCCAAGAGCTCTGGCACACTTAATGAAGTTTTTAATGGAATGACCAAAATAATGGATGGTGAACAATCTGAGGGACCATTTCTATTAATTTTCAATCTCAGGGACCAAAGTGATGTGTTATGCAAATCTTAGGGACCATTTTGGCTAAAAAGCCAAATATTAATACGGATAACTATTAATTTTCTCATATGTCATTGCTATCTTTTTAGTTGGGCTCAAATTGTGCATACTTTTCTAGTTTAAGTACTGAGTCGAGTTTATGTGCCTTTATGTAAAAATGACACATCAAGCAAATAAAGGGTGCATACGGTCCGAGAAATGAGGTTTTGGTCCGAGAAAGTCAGAACTAAGGTAGGGTTTTTGTGCACGCAACCCTAGAAGGGTGACGGCGGCAGGTTCTGGAGATAGTGATGGCGACGACTGGTGCTAGTAGCGAGAGAGAAAGAAGGCAGGGTCATTGTGGGGCGAGGCCTCGATGGAGGATCCGGATATGGGCGGAATCATGGAGGAGTTAGGGTAATCCTTGGAAGATAAACTTCAGTTGACAGACAAGGAGAAAGCTGGAGTGGTGACCGAGAGGAATGATATAGAAGAGACTCTGATTGGCTTCCATTATATGTTACTGGCAGAGGTTCTAATTAATAGAGCAGTCCATGGGCAAGCCTTCGTGGATCGTTTTACTTCATTGTGGAAGGGGAAGGAGGGTGTCTCCATTAGGGACATCGAGGATCGTTCGTTTATGGTGAGATTTGTAGCTCGGCGCGATATGCAGCAGGTGCTTGAGTCGAATTTTCCTTGGACGTTCCGAAATGATTTTATGCTGGTGGGTGATTGTAAAAATAGGAGGGAAGCACAATGGGGCACTCTTTCATTGGGAGACTTGTGGCTTCAGATACATATAGTGTCGCCGCTGCGTATGATGGTTGCGGTTACTACAACAATTGGAGGAAAGATTGGTACAGTGATTATGGTGGATAAGTTGGTAAGTAAGGAGTGTATTGGCAGGTTTTTACGGGTACGTATTCGTCTCAATTTACAGGAACCATTGATGCAAATGATGATGGTCACGTTCTCGGATGAAGGGTGAGTATGTGTCCAATTTCAATACGAAGGATTGCCAAATTATTACTTCTACTGTGGGATGCTTGGACATGTGAGTCGAGCATGTAAAACACATGGGTTGCATGGGAAGCAAGGCATAGGGGATGAATGAGAATTACAACCATTAGGGAGTAAGTTGTCGTATGAAGGTCTGGATGCTAGCATGGATTTGCGGGGTAACGTGATTCGTTCATCGTCCTGTAGGTCAAAAAGTCAAAATAAGGGAGAGGATAACTGGTGAACTATGGAGTCACAAAAAGAGGGGAAGTGGAGTCGGGAGGGAGTGCATAGGGAGATGAGGCTACGTAATACGGAGGGAAAGGGTAAAAAGGTGAGAAAGAATGGATGAAGTACATCGGATGGGGGATTTGGAGGACACTGCTTCATCCCCGGTGAAACAAAATACATATGCTATGAAGGATTAAGAGGGCAGGGAGACTCGGAATGATGATATAATTCAATGTCAAGTAGCGGAAGAATTGGCTCGAAAGGCACGGAAGATAGCTTTTGATGCGGGGCTTATTGGAAGGGGATGGGGTATTACACATAAGATCGAGAATGTGGTGTTATTTGATTTTACGGAACCGGTAGGGCGACTGGATAGGGATATGGAAGGGAGGAATGGGGGTTTGCACGTGGATCTCAATGATCCAATCCGTATGGAGAATGATGAAGGCATGGTAGAGATGCGGCAAGGGGGTGGATGTCGGTGAGAATCAGAATATTAAGGTGAATGATATTGAGACCATAGGGACCGTTATGATGGGTACCCAGGATTCGGATCCGTTTGAATTGGGGCATATTATTGCTGTAGTGAGTAGGGAGAATATGAGATGGAAACGAAGGATTGAACATATGGAAGAGGAAATGACAGAGTGGGAAGGGGTGGATGGCAGTATTCAGAATAAACGAGCATTTGTTTTCACTGAGGCAGAGGAGACCAGCTGTGATGGGTCTCCACGAGCGCCATGAAAACATTATGTTGGAAATGTCAAGGAATTAGGGGGTCATTGACAGTTGACGCTCTGGTGGAGTAGGTATGGCTTCACAACCCCGGGGTAGTGATTCTACTTGAGACAAAAAATAAAAGTGATCGCTATAAATATTTACTTAAGGAGTTACGAATGGACTTTATGCAACCGGTTAAACCAAAGGGTATTAGAGGGGGTTTATGTGTGTTTTTTAGAGATGAGGTGGGTATATCTAGCATCGTTTGGAAGGGTTTTATTATAGAATTAGGTTTTGGTGGTGATCTGATTCATTTGGATTGGAGAATGTTAGCGGTATATACCAGTACGGATGACAAGCGGAGAAGAACTCAATGATGGGAACTTTGTACGAAGATTAGTAACTCACAGGGAAAATGTATCGTGATCGGTGATTTTAATGATATAGTGGATGACGAAGAGAAGGAAGGTGGTAATTATCGCTCTATGACTAGCACGAGAGACTTCCGTGATTTCTTGGTGGAATGTGAACTTCTGGATTTGGGTTTTGAAGGCTATCCTTTTACATGGAGGAATAAACGTGATGATGGGTTGATTCAACAATGGCTTGATAGAGGTGTGGCAACGTCGGGTTGGATAGATTTGTTTCCTAGGGCGAAAATTAACCATGTAGTGTTGGAAGGTTCAGACCATTCTATGTTAATTCTTTCCTCGGATGGAACTATTATGAAAAGGCCAACTCGGTTTATCTATGATTCGAGATGGGGGAATAGTACGGAATGTCAGGATATTATTATAGAGGCGTGGAAGGAACCGGTAGAAGGGTTTTTGGCGTTTAAAGTGAGTGAGAAGTTGAAGGGTACTTGGCACCGACTAGTTGCTTGGAAGAAGGCTATGAAGCCGAATTCAAAACGGAGAATAGAGGAACTTAAAAGTGAGATAAGGAAGGGGATCTTGGACCCATATGTGCGGTAAGAGGATATTAAGGAGAAGGAAAAATAGCTTACATTGGCTATTAAGGAGGAAGAATACTATTGGAAGGTCAAATCACGGAATACATGGCTCCGTGAAGGTGACAAAAATACTAAATTTTTTCATGCTCAAACGGTACAACAAAGGAGGAGTAATAGGCTACATGGGTTGGAAGATTCTACGGGACAGTGGCAGAAGGATCAGGCATGTATGCAGGACATTGCGGTTAATTATTTCACGGCCTTGTTTCAGTCAGGGAGCTCATGGCAAGGAGGGGAGGTGGTGGCATGTGTGGAGGCTAAGGTGAATACCCGGGATAATGAGAAACTTATTAGGCCTTTCTCGGATGAGGAAATTCGAGAAGCTGTATTTCAAATTTCGGCAACAAAGTCACCTGGTCCGGATGAGTTTATGGTTGGATTTTTTCAGGACCATTGGGAGATGGTGAGTGGGAATATTATACGAATGGTGCATGCCTTTTATCATTCAAGACGGTTGCTTCAGAAAATTAATCATACACATATTGTATTAATCCCGAAGGTGAAGGTTCCGCGACGGATGACGGAATTGAGGCCGATTTCTTTATGTAATGTCGTCTATAAGATTATTACCAAGGTGTTGACGCGGAGATTAAAAAAATGATGGGCTGGTTATTAGTTTTAATCAGTCGGCATTTGTACTAGGACGGCAAATTTATGATAATATTATGGTGGTTCATGAAATATTGCATTCTCTAAAGCAAGGGGTGGACATGGTGGATGGTCAGATGGTGATTAAATTGGATATGGCGAAAGCGTATGATCGGGTGGAATGGGGATTTTTTATTGATGTTATGGGGAAGGTGGGGTTTCATCCTAAATTTTGTAATTGGATTCGAGAATGCATTTCTACGGTGTCATATAGTGTCATGGTGAACGGGGTCCCATCAGGGTATTTCCGACCAGAGAGAGGGCTTCGGCAAGGAGACCCAATGTCGCCATTTTTGTTTCTCTTATGTGCGGAAGCCATTTTGGCATATATTTGGAAGCATGAAGTGGAGGGACTGATTAGTGAGGTGCGAGTGGTGGCGAATGCAAGGCCTATCAGTCACTTGTTTTTTTGCAGATGATTCAGTGATCTTCTGTAAATCGGATGAGACAGTGGCAGGACATGCAGTTAAGATACTGGAGGATTATGGGAAGGTCTCCGGACAAATTATTAATTTGGAGAAAAAGCTCTATCTTTTTTTGGAAGGGTTGTTTGAAGAAGCAAAAAAAAAAAAAAAAAAAAAAGAAAGAATTGTTACGAGAATGAACATCCAAGCCAAAGATGGGTTCGGCAAATATTTGGGGATTCAGGTGGATTTTGGGCATTCGAAGAAGGCGGTGTTTGAATCAGTTCGCCATGGCATTGAAAGTCAGATTGATGGGTGGGCTGAGCAATTTCTTTCTCCCGCTAGGAAAGAAGTATTGATTTAATTGGTTACAATGGCGATGTCGAGCCATGTTATAGCGTGCTTCAAGTTGCAGGTGAGCATTTGCAAGGAAATGGAGCAAGTTATATCTCAATTCTAGTGGAGAGGGTAATCGAAGACTAGGGGTGTCATTGGGTGGCATGGGATAAAATGACAATCAGTAAGAGGGTTGGAGGGTTGGGTTTTCGTGATCTCATTGGTTTTAATTTGGCTATGCTTGCCAAAATCAGCTGGAGGATTTTAATAAACCGGATTCGATGTTTGGGATGGTGCTTTGAGATAAATATTTTCCTAACTCTTCCTTCCTTGAGGCAAACAAATAAGCTAAATCGTCTTGGGGATGGAAAGGAATCCTATTAGGGCGGCAAGTTTTGAACCGAGGCCTTCGTTGGCTGGTGGGCGATGGTGAATCAATTGAGGTGGTAAGTGATCCGTGGATTTGATGTTTGGGATGGTGCTTCGAGATAAATATTTTCCTAACTCTTCCTTCCTTGAGGCAAACAAATAAGCTAAATCATCTTGGGGATGGAAGGGAATCCTATTGGGGTGATAAGTTTTGAACCGAGGCCTTCATTGGCTGGTGGGTGATGGTGAATCAATTCGGGTGGTGAGTGATCCGTGGATTCCGAGGCCTCATTGTTTTAAACCAATGATGCGGCAGAGGAACCCTAATGTGAAGGTGTGTGACTTAATTTCTCCAAACAGGCAAGGGTGGAAAATGGAGGTGGTTGGGGTGTTGGTGGAACGGGATGACATGGAATTGATTCAGACTATTCCGATTAGTAGGCGAGGGTGTAGGGATAAACGAATCTGGCATTATACGAAGAATGCGATGTATTTGGTTCGTTCGAGATATTATGTGGCGATGGAGATGATGAAAAATGGTGAATTTAGGCGTAAAGAGGGGGGAATGCCAAGTTCGGCTGGAGGATTGGGGGGAATATGGAAGAAAACATGGTCCCTATTGGTTCCGAATAAAATCCTGTTCTTTATTTGGAAGGCATGTCGGAAGGCGTTAGCTGTGAGACATAATCTGGAGTGGACACGGATTCGGGTGGTGAACAAGTGTGAACTTTGTGAGGCGCTAGATGAGACTAAGGCCCACCTATTCTTTGGGTGTGAGTTTAGTCATGCTTTCTAGTTTGGGACATAAGGCCCACCTATTCTTTGGGTGTGAGTTTAGTCATGCTTTGTAGTTTGGGACATCAATGCAAATAGATTTGGCGGCCATGGGGGTGGTGGATTTTCTGGAGGGTTGGCAGAGATTAGTGGAGCAACTAACGAATGAGGAGGATGATGATTCCTTATTACAGCAGGTGGTGTTTGGCTTTTGGCAGATTTGGAAGTGTAGGAATGAAGTTGTATTTAATGGGACCTGAATTCTACCACATACTAAGAAGAAGTGGAAGAGTTTAGAAGCATGCGGTGGTGGTAAGGGGGAAAACAATGGGGTAGGGAGTTAGGGATGGGTGGTTATGGTGAGGAGAGGAGTTGGAGGGGTTTCATTGCGCAAAACCCCCATTTTGCATATTGATATTGAATTGCGATGCTGCCTGGCGGAAAGATTCAAAGGTGGGTGGGGGTGGGATGGGTGTTACGTGACTTTGTGGGGGAAGCTTATGGGAAGGGTGGGGGAAGGGAGGCTTGCGGCTGCAATCATGGCGGAGGTAGAGTCATTTAGGCAGGGAATGGAGATGGTCCTAGGTAGTGCAGTGATGGACCCCGGAGTTCGATTGGTGGTGGAATCGGACTCAAAAGAATTGATTCAGATGCTCAACAAGGAGGTCACAGCTGATGTGACTCTTAATGTCTATCTCCAAGATATTTGGAGGATGGGGAGCTTGTTCCAGTTAGTGAGGTTCTGCTTTACCCCTCGGCAATATAATTGTGCAGCTCACTCAGTGGTGGCGTACATCGTTAAGCATGGCAGAAGATTTGGTTGGGATGAGTTAGGTCCAAAATTTCTTTTTAATATTTTAGCGGAAGATGCAAATGTAACCATTCGTATTTAATTCAATAAAGTTTCTACATTTCGACAAAAAAAATAAATAAAGGGTGCATGAATAATGACATGAAGACACACCACACTACTAAATGGTAGAATCCTAAATACCAAAAATGTTTTTAAAATAATATTTTGAAATCATTCATTAGTAAAAAATTAAAAATTAAAAATACAAGTTAATTCTAAAAAAACATTTATAGTGCACGCAATTGTTGATATGCAATTTTAGATGCAATTAAATCTAGCTTTTCTTATTGATATGCAATTTTAGGTTAAAATTCAAGAACCTATTTATTAAATTGAGAATTTTGCAATGCAATTGAAATAAGTTTACTTTAACAAGTGGAAGCCAGCTTGATTTCTCACCCCAGTTCAACAACCAAACAGAAAATATTCATAAAGAAAACTATTAATTTCGTCTTATGTCATAGCTATGTTTTTAGTTGGGCTTAAGTTGTACATACTTTTTTAGTTTAAGGATTCAGTTGAGTTGATCAGTCTATGTACGACACATTAAGCAAGTAAAAAGTGCATGAATAATGGCATGAAGACACACCACACTATTAAATGGTAGAATTCAAAAATGCTTTTGAAAGAATATTTTGAAATCAATCATTAGTAAAAAAAAATAAAATAAAAATACAAGTTAATCATAGAAAAACATTTATAATGCACGCAACTATTGACATGCAATTTTAAATTGAATAATCCACTCATTAAATTGAGAATTTTGAAATGCAATTGAAATAAATTGATTTAACGAGTAAAAGTCAGCTTAATTTCTCACCCCAGTTCACCAATCATACAAAAACTATTAATAAGGATAACTGTTAATTTTCTCATATGTCATAGTTATCTTTTTAGTTGGGTTTAAATTGTACATACTTTTCTACTTTAAGTACTGAGTTGAGTTTATGTGTCTCTATGTAGAAATGACGACACATCAAGCAAGTAAGAGGTACATGAGTAATGGCATGAAGACACACCACACTACTAAATGGTAGAATCTTAAATACCAAAAATGCTTTTGAAACAATATTTTGAAATTAATCATTAGTTAAAAATAAAAATACAATCAAATCTTGCTTTTCATGTCGATATGCAATTTTAGGTTTAAATTCAAGAACCTACTCATTAAATTGAGAATTTTGAAATGCAATTAAAATAAATTGACTTTAACGAGTGGAATCCAATTTGTTTTCTCGCCCCAATTCACCAACCAAACAAGAAATTTTTATGAGGATGATCGTTAATTTCCTCATATGTCATAGCTATCTTTTTAGTTAGGCTTAAGTTGTAAATACATTTCTAATTTAAGAATTGAGTTGAGTTGATGAATTGATTTCAAAATATCTTTTCAAAAGTATTTTTTGAATTTACGATTTATGTCATTTTGTAGTGTAGTGTGTCGTTATGCGATTATTCATGCAATCTATACTTCATGTGTCATCATTTATACATAGAGACCCATCAACTCACTCAATTCTTAATTAGAAAAGTATTTACAACTTAAGCCTAACTAAAAATATAACTATGACATATGAGGAAATTAACAGTCATCCTTATAAATATTTCTTGTTTGGCTAGTGAATTAGGGTGTGAAACCAAGCAGACTTCAATTTGTGAAAGTCAACTTTTTTTCAATTGCATTTCCAAATTTTCAATTTAATGAGTAAGTTCTTAAATTTAAACTAAAAATTCATATGGACATAAAAAGCAAAATTTAACGTAGTGCACGCAACTGTTGAGATGCAATTTTAGTTACAATTAAATCTTGCTTTTCATGCTGATATGTAAATTTAGATTCAAATTCAATAATCTAGTCATCAAATTGAGAATTTGGAAACGAAATTGAAAGAAGCTGACTTTAAGGAGTTGAAGCCAGCTTGGTTTCCTACCTCAGTTTACCAAACAAACAGGAAATATTTACAAAGATAGCTGTGTTGCAATCATATTTAGAATAGGAATGTGATTGTGTAAATCCTAGAGAATATGGGAATGTATCTTATATTCCTATTAGGAGTAGATTACCTATTAAATGTTGTAATCCTAAAGGGAAAGGTTTTACTCATCCTACTACTATAAATAAAGGCACAATGGGGTGAATCAAACACACCTCACAATTAAATCAATCTCTCTTCTCTCTAAAGTGGTCGGCCCCCCTCTCTCTCTAAACCCTAGATCATTCAATCAAATATGCCTACAACACGTTATCAGCATGCTCTTGCCAGAAGCTAAGGAATTGACGCATCATAGGAGGAGGCTATCATCCACCACATTCAAAGGCTTATTCGTTTTCTGCTAATCATGTACGCTTAAAATAAAAGAAGATATTTGAAACGTCCACGAAGCATGAAAACATTCCCCATGATGCATGAACCCCTATGTTTATATTTTCCTTTCGATATATATATATATATATATTGTATATTTTCATATATTTGTCAATATATATATATATATATATTTGTTTCATGCATCGCACAATTAAATTGTTATGTGGAATTTGTGAGTCAATGTATAAAATTAAATTAGAAGCATATTAGGGTTTGTCAAACCCTAACAATTTCGAAAATTTTGGGAAACTGGACACAGCACCAGACCATGGCTTGGATTTTAACTCGGCAGGGCCTGAAGCCCCATGCCCAAAACGCTGCCAGCCCAGATTGGCTGGGTCCATTCCTGCATGCCACAGCCTTTATGGTTGCTGGGCTCACTGCCTGCCCCGACCTGCATCCAATCCATCCCATGCAGCTAGCCTTCGCGGCTGGGCTTCCCGAGCCAAACCCGCAAGCTTTTGAGCTTGCTTCCGTGGACCCCCTTCGGCCCAAATTGAAACCCAGCTGCGGCTGGGGCTCATCCCTTACCTCTATGGCCTGCAGCCCACTCTCGAGGATTGTTTTGGACCTCACCTTATACTTAATGCACCCAAACCCGTGCCCCCTTACCCACGACACTAAGCCCAAATTATTTTGGGGCTATATTTTCGATCCAATAATATTATTTTAATATTATTTAGCTTCTACAATCGACCCTGTATGACCCGATTTCTTGAATTAATTAAAAGTGACCTGCAGTCCATTAATATGATAATGAATCCAAAATTATTGACCTGAATTTCACTTTTGGACATTAACGATTCAATAATTTATTTTTATACTTTGAACCGTCACATACTTTCGTAATAACGAAGCTTTCACACTTGAGTTCCCGAAGAACCTCAAATCCACTACACATAGTATATTGCATTCTGTGTTTCTTGCAGGAACCTCTCATTATGAACTAATTGTTCATAAAAACTAGTTTCAAATTTAGTGCCTTTGAAACCTGAAGTTTTCATTCAAAACATACCATATGAAACCTGTAGTTTTCATGAATAAATTAAACCAATACATATCTATAGAACCTGTATGTTCTACGATATATGTCTATGGCTTACCATATGACTAATCACGTTTTCTCCCTCCGCTTTAGGGACATGTTGAACTTGAACAAGCTCGATTTCTCCACTATAGAAGTCTCTGGAAGAAACTATCTGAAGTGGGTTCAAGACGTGAAGCTCCATTTAACTGCAAAGGGCATTAGAGCCACCATCGAGACACCTATCGCCGACAAACCTATTGACGAAGCTCAGAAGGCTACTACAATGATCTTCATTCGAAGACACATCCATGATGCACTGCAGACTAAGTATCTCGCTGAGGAGGACCCACACACCCTCTGGCTTGCTCTGGCCGATCGTTTCGATCACCAAAAAGACATATACTTGCCTGAAGCAAGACACGACTGGCAGCATCTTCGCTTCCATGACTTTAAGTCCGTGAATGAATACAACTCTAAAGTTTGTAGAATCCGTTCTTTGTTGAAATTATGCAAAGTGGAACTAACCGAATCAGATCTCCTAGAGAAGACCTATTCAACCTTCCATGCCACCAATATTGTCCTGAAGTAATAATATAGGGCATATAAATTCACCAAGTTTTCGAATTTGATCTCTGTTTTACTTCTCGCTGAAAAGCAGAACTAGCTTTTGATGAAGAACCATCAAGCTCGACCGATTGGCTCAAACGCTGGGCCTGAAGAGCATGCGATCTATTATAGCAGCCATAAACGACGAAAGAATCATTGTGGCCGTGGCAATCGGCGGCAAGCCCCACCACGGGCCTAAGGTCAACAAAGTGCCTCACCTAAGGGAAGAATTACGACCCAGCAGCGTCCACCACTCACCCCTAAGGTCCCAAACTTCAAGCATAAGGGCAAAGCTCCCGTTCAGGCTGCTTCTACTGAACTGGACATGTGCTATTGTTGTGGATCAAGGGATCATTGGTCACGTGTATGCCGAGCTTCCCCCAAGGCTATTACCAAGTATCATTCCCGTCGTGAGTCTAACTTTGCACATGTGGATCATCTGGAAGATGCAACTACATCAATGGAGATATCGGATTTTCAGGAGGCGTCAGCGCCTATGGATGAATAAATTAGACATGTTTTTAGGGTGTTTACCCTTAGTGGCCGAACCCATTAGGAGTGGCCAACCCTACCCCCCTTATTTTGCTAGGTTTATGGTTTAATTTTGGACAATTTTTCTAAGTATTTGGAATAATTTGTTTGGTTTTGGTTTGTTTTGAATTATGGATTGTTATTTGAATGGATACTATTTTGTCAAATTGCTTAATTGAATGAATGGACTTATATCTATGCATGTGACCAATTCAATCAATTTATTTCTAGGTATGTCTAGTGGGGAAGTTAGTTCTCTGGCAGATAGTGCAACTACACACACCATCTTGCGTGAACGACACTATTTTACTAACTTAATACCCAAGAAAGCTCATTTGACAACTCTTTCACGCCCATCTAACCTGATTGAATGATACGGAAATGCACGTATCATGTTGTCTAATGGTACAATTTTGACCATTAAGGAGGCATTCTATTCTCCACGTTCCGAAAGAACGTTGCTGAGTTTTAGAGATATTCGAGATAATAAATATCATCTTGAAACCACTGAAGATAATGGTTCTGAATTTCTTTGTATCACTTCGTATGAATATGGCCAGAAGCATATTCACGAGAAGTTGGAACGTCTGCCGAGTAGGTTGTACATCACAACCATTTGCGGCATAGAAGCCCATAGTGTGGCCGGCCCTATGCCTGAGTTCTAGGACACTTTGTTGCTTTGGCATGACCGTTTGGGACATCTTGGACGTGACATGATGCGCCGTATCCTCAAATCTTCTCACGGGCATAAGTTACATCCCTATGTTGGAGTTCCGCCATGCAAAGCATGTTCTTTAGGGAAGTTGAATACTCAACCCTTCCATACAAAGATTATTCATGACCCCTCTAAATTTCTTCAGAGGATTCAAGGGGACATTTGTGGACCAATCCAACTAACCTGCAGACCATTTAAATATTTTATGGTGTTGGTTGATGCATCGACAAGATGGTCACATGTTTGCTTGTTGTCCACACGCAACGCCACATTTGCTAAACTCCTAGCTCAAATCATTAAGCTACGGGCTCACCAGCCTGATTATCTGATTAAGTCTATTCGACTGGATAACGTTGAAGAGTTTACGTCACAGACTTTTGACGATTATTGCATGTCAGTAGGGATTGATGTGGAACATCCTGTGCCCCATGTTCACACCCAAAATGGCCTGGCAGAAGCTTTCATAAAGCGCCTTCAATTGATAGCTCGGACTTTGGTTATGAGAACCAAACTGTCGGTATCTACCTAGGGCTATGCAGTATTGCACGCAGTTATGTTGGTCCGTCTGAGATCCACCACTGCTCAACCACATTCATCATTACAGTTGGTCACTAGATACGAGCCTGACGTCTCGTATTTACAGGTGTTTGGGTGCGCCATTTATGTGCCAATAGCGCCGCCGCTACGTACCAAAATGGGTCCTCAGAGAAAAATAGGAATCTATGTCGGTTATGATTCGCCATCAATTGTTCGCTATGTAGAACCCTTGATAAGAGATATTTTGACCGCACGTTTTGCGGATTGTCACTTTGATAGGACAGTCTTCCCATCGTTAGGGGGAGATAAGCATGCTAACGTTCCTGTAGAACGCCGCGAATTGTCGTGGTATGCTTTCACTATGTCTCATTTATATCCCCGCACTGCCCAGTCTGAAACTGAGGTGCGAAAAATTATAGATCTTCAAAGCATTGCTCAAAGCATGCCGGATGCTTTTACTTATCTAGCTAAGGTGACAAGATCACATATACCCGTTGCAAACACACTTGCAAGGATAGATGTACCCCACGTATGTTAACAACCCGCCTGGGAAGGCCGGACCATCCCTGAAGGTCGGGAGGCCGCAACATCCATGCGGTAAGGTACATTGGTGGCTAGCCAATCATCTGCTCCAACCCTGAAGCGTGGCAAACCCCTTGGTTCAAAGGATTCACAACCCCGGAAGAGGAAAATGGCACAAACTAGTGACCCTAGTTTGAATCCGACCATCGCTCACTCATCCGTTCCAACGCATGAGGTTATTCTAGATTACGGTGATGCTTCAAATGAAACATGCCAGCCTCCCGAGAATTGCGAGATTTTGGATGAGGTTTGGAATATGAATGAAATAATCGTCGACGATGCATTTGCGTACTCATAAGGATGGCAATTCTAACCGTTAAACCCGATACTCGTGGATAACGCCCGAATGGATTGGATTTGGATATGAAAATTCTGGTATGGTTTAGATATGGGGAAAAACCGTGAACTTTATTCGGTTATGGTTTTGGATATGGTTATAGGGGTATCCAATCCATATCCGTACCCGAATCCGAACCGAATATTATATATATATATATATTTGATATATATTATATTTTATTCAATTAATTCTTAAAAGTTCAATTTTGCCACCGGGATTCAGAAATTTTTTTTGTTGTAAAATGACATGACTGTCCATCTCATCTTCAGATCCTACGGTGAGGATGATGAGTTAGAAGGGTAGAATCATCTTTTTATCAATAGAGTTTCAGATTGGGGTTAGGTTCTCTTTCCCTACCCTAGTGAGAGAAAGAGAGAGTGATAGTGAGAGAAAGAAAGAGTGGTTGTCCGGATAATAGGGAGAGAAACAGAGAGGGAGGGGTTGGGACTTGGGATGGTGAACAGAGACCAGTAAGGTCCCTCGACTCCCTCAATGTCAGTCCATGAATCACTCTAGATCGTCTGTTCCCTTTTGCGTGTCGGATGAGTGGCTGGATTTCGAAAGCTAAGTTCCTTTTTTTTATTGGATTCTTTACTGTTAGCATAGATTTTCATTATTTCAGCCTTTTTGCTGTGAATTATTTTCGGATTTTGTTGCACTGTTTGGTCAGGTTTTAGGGGTTCCTTTATTTGTTTCATTTTCTGTCATTTTCTTTCATTTTGGGGATGCAACATCTCTCTGTTCTGTGTATTGTTCTTTGTTTAATGGCAGAATTAGTATCTACTAAAATTTATAGTGCGTTAATTGGATGAATATAAATTTTTTTTTTTGACGAAGATGGATATAACCGATAAACGATTGAAAATCCGTTACCCGGTGGATATGGTTATGGATAATCCCCGATTGGTTATTTTGCGTTTATGGGTATGGTTAATTTTTGTGGTTATGGGGATGGATATTGTTTTTCCGTCCCCAAACCGAACCGTTGCCATCCCTACGTACTCAGTAGCTACTGACATCATGCTTAGCGATGACATTGAACCACATTTCGTCGATGAGTGCCGACGTAGAACCGATTGGTCAAATTGGAAACAAGCAATCCAGGTCAAACTCGATTTTCTCGCGAAACGTAAAGTGTTTGGACCTATTGTTCCGACACCACCACGCGTGAAGCCCGTTGGCTACAATTGGGTTTTCATGAGGAAGCGTAATCAAAAGAATGAAATAGTGCGATACAAAGCACGCCTCGTAGCGCAAGGCTTCTCTCAGTGCCTAGAGATTGATTACGAGGAGACGTATTCTCCCGTAATGGACGTTATAACGTTCCCCTACCTAATCAGTTTGGTAGTTTTCGAAAAACTGAATATGCAGCTTATGGATGTGGTAACCGCGTATCTCTATGGGGATCTAGATACGGAAATTTACATAAAAGTTCCAGAAGAACTTCCATTGAATGGTTCAAATAGTTCTAGACCACGGAACACTCTCTCAATTAGGTTAAGGAGGTCACTCTGCGGATTGAAACAATCCGGGCGGATGTGGTATAACCATCTGAGTGAATATTTGACAAGTCAGGGTTATGTGAACAATGAACTGTGCCCATGTGTGTTCATAAAGAAGTCACATTCTGGATTTGCAATCATTGCAGTTTATGTCGATGACATGAACCTCATTGGGACTCCCGCAGAGCTTAAGGAAATTGCTGCACACTTGAAATCGGAATTTGAGATGAAGGATCTTGGGAAAACTCGATACTGTCTCGGCCTAGAGATCGAGCATTGTTCGGATGGAATCCTAGTACATCAATCGAACTACACCCAAAAGGTGTTGCATCATTTTAATGAGGATAAAGCAAAGCGTTCGAGTACACCCATGGTCGTTCGAACTCTAGATGCTAAACGAGATCTCTTCCGTCCAAAGGAGGATGAGGAAGAGATTTTGGAATCCGAAGTTCCTTACCTAAGTGCAATAGAGGCTTTATTGTACTTGGCTCAGTGCACTAGACCCGACATCTCATTCGCTGTGAATCTATTGGCTAGATACAGCAATGCGCCCACATTAAAATGATGTTAAAGACACTGGAATGGTGTTAAAGACATTTTCCGCTACCTCAAGGGTACTACAGATTTGGGCTTGTTCTATACCCGTGAATCTTCGAATGTTCTATACCCCATGCGTGTTCATAAAGAAGTCACATTCTGGATTTACAATCGTTGCAGTTTATGTCGATGACACGAACCTTATTGGGACTCCCGCAAAGCTTAAGGAAATTGCTGCACACTTGAAATCAAAATTTGAGATGAAGGATCTTGGGAAAACTCGATACTGTCTTAGCCTGGAGATCGAGCATTGTTCGGATGGAATCCTAGTACATCAATCGGACTACACCCAAAAGGTGTTGCATCATTTTAATGAGGATAAAGCGAAGCGTTTGAGTACACCCATGGTCGTTCGGACTCTAGATGCTAAACGAGATCTTTTCCATCCAAAGGAGGATGAGGAAGAGATTTTGGAACCCGAAGTTCCTTACCTAAGTGCAATAGGGGCTTTATTGTACTTGGCTCAGTGTACTAGACCCGGCATCTCTTTTGCTGTGAATCTATTGGCTAGATACAGCAATGCGCCCACATTAAAATGATGTTAAAGACACTGGAATGGTGTTAAAGACATTTTCTGCTACCTCAAGGGTACTACGGATTTGGGCTTGTTCTATACCCGCGAATCTCCGAATGTTGCCGCCCCCTATGGTTCTCGGATTGATTATCGCCTTGTTGGTTACGCAGATGATGGATATCTGTCTGACCCACATAGAGCACATTCTCAAACGGGTTATGTCTTTACCATTGGAGACACCGCTATATCTTGGAGGTCTACCAAGCAAACGCTAGTTGCAACTTCATCTAACCATGCTGAGATTCTCGCGCTGTATGAAGCATCATGTGAATGCTTTTGGCTGAGAGAAGTTATGGAACATATTCGAAGCACTAGTGGTCTTACATCAGTCGTTGACCTTCCTACGACGATCTTTGAAGACAATGCAGCATGTGTCGAGCAGCTGAAGAAGGGATACATCAAGGGAGACAATACCAAGCACGTAGCGCCTAAGTTCTTTTACTCACACCAATAGCAGCAGCATCATAACATTGAAGTCAAGCAAATCCGTTCCCAGGACAACCTGGTCGATCTCTTTACCAAGTCATTGCCCAAGTCTACATTTCAGAAGCTTATCCAAGGAATCGGTATGCGTAAATTATCTGAGTTGAATCACTTGTAGTTCTCTTATTTAGAAGTTATGTCTAACTCAAGGGGAGTATCTAGAAGCATACTCACATGATCTTAATGTACTCTTTTTCCCTACGATTATGAGCATTTTTCCCACTGGATTTTTGCTACCTAACTAGGTTTTAACGAGGCACCCATCTTGGCATGATTATACTCCTTTGAGTTCACTACCTCCGTCCAGTTTGACGAGTGTTTTAGACATTATGCATATTTTCTTACTTTTCTCCTTAGTCTATGGGTTTTGCCTATCTTGGGTTTTACCATAGCAAGGTTTTTGTGAGTTTTTGCAAATGCATACTTCAAATTAAATTTGAGACTCGCGATCACCCGTTGTGTCGATGACTTCATCAACTATTCTACCTTATCTACTGAAGATCTAATGCGATAGTTCGTTGAGTATTTACACACTCAAGGGGGAGTGTTGCAGCCATATTTAGAATAGGAATGTGATTGTGTAAATCCTAGAGAATATGAGAATGTATCTTATATTCCTATTAGGAGTAGATTACCTATTAAATTTTGTAATCCTAAAGGGAAAGGTTTTACCCTTCCTACTATTATAAATAAAAGCACAATGGAGTGAATCAAACACACCTCACAATTAAATCAATCTCTCTTCTCTCTAAAGTGGCCGGGCCCCCCCTCTCTCTCTAAACCCTAGATCGTTCAATCAAATAGGCCTACAACAAGCTGTTAATTTCCTCATATATCATAGCTATATTTTTAGTTGGGCTTAATTTGTACATGCTTTTCTAGTGTAAGGATTGAGTAAAGCTCATGAGTTTCTGTATAGAAATGACCGCACATTAAACAAATAAAGATTGCATGAATGATGGCATGAAGACACACTACACTACAAAAATGGTAGAAGCGTAAATATATAAAATGTTTTTATAAAGATATTTTGAAATCAATTATTAGTAAAAAAAATACAAATTAATTCTGAAAAAAATATTTGTGGTGCACGCAACTATTGAGATGCAAATTTACGATGCAATTAAATTTTGATTTTCATGTTGAAATGCCATTTTAGGTTCAAATTAAGTAACATACTCATTAAATTGAGAATTTGGAAATGCAATTGAAAGAAGTTGACTTTAATGAGTTGAAGCCAGCTTAATTTCTTATCCAGTTCACCAACCAAACAGAAAATAATTATAAGCATAGTTGTTAATTTCTTCATATGTCATTTATCTTTTTAGTTGGGGTTAAATTGTACATACTTTTCTAGTGTAAGGATTGAGTTGAGTTCATGGGTCTCTGTATAGAAATAACTACACATGAAGCATGTAGAGATTTCATGAATGATGGCATGAAGACACACACTATAATTGTAGAGAGTAATGCTAGAGAGACCACATTTTAAAACCAAACTTATAAATCAAGTGATGAGTTACCTATAAAAAAATAAGTAAGGTAATTAACACTTAGTTAATAATCCAATCACCTACAATCACATCATTTGGTATTTACGATTCTATCATTGGGTAATGCTAAAATTGAAAGGGATGGTATTTACGTTAATCGACACTTAGTTTATCCACACAGCATCTTCGCAAATGTAAGATTTGGATAAACTAATGCCACAAAACTGACCTTCAGATTATGAGTTTCTTGGGAGGTTGTGGACTACCACCTTGTCAACTCCAGTCTAGACTGAGTTTCAATCCACCTAAAATCGAGCACTCATACCCTTCACCAGTTCCCTCTCGCTGCCTCTTGTTCCCCGCGAGTACAACCCTCAGCTCTTAGCACTCCCTCTCTGTGACAAAAAAACATTCAGTGAACAAAAAAATGTATGAATTACACTAGGTCATAAAGACCAGGTTCTACGCGTGAGCTCGTCAGCTCGCAACCATTAGATAGCCGTCTGCACGCAAGTTGCAAACCTTAGAAACGCCTAAATGTATAAACCTACATCTCTATCTAACATAATACACATACATGTGTTTTGGCGCTTATACTTTATCTCCTTTTCGATTATGCACTTGTCTTTTATTTACATCTACGATTTTCTTTTTCTTTTGAGAAAAAAAGATGTTTTAACCTAATCTAAGCAGACTTGGCTATGTCTGGAGTTTACTTTAAACAGTGTCATTTTAAGTTTGAGAGTTTGAAGTGTATTGGATTTAGGATTTACTACTTAGAGTGCATGTTGAAGTTGAACAAAAAACTAAATTGATAGGAGCATATTTATGCTAATTAGTTAGTGTGTTTTCTTGCATTTACTTAGTTATTTGTTGCTTATTATAGTGTCTTAAGTCATTTTCGTGTGTTTATAGGTCCAAGAAGCAAAGTTGGCAAAAAGATGCAATTTGGAGCATTTTAGAGCAGTTTTGGGCTTGGAATGGATATCACAAGATTGGAGCAAGATGGATGGACGAATTTGAAGTTCAAGAGAGGCTAGGAATGTGCAAAAGAGTTGAAGAAATAAATCCAAGTCAAAGAAGATAAGGAATCAGCTACAAAGAAGGAGAATTATCCAAAACATTATCCAAAACTACCTTATCTTATCCTTATCTTATCTTACCTTATCTTATCCTATCCTAATCCTTTCTTAACTTAATTCCTGCTGCAAAAGGGATTCAATTTCAGTTTAGGAGACCTAAAAACCTGATTTCTAGGAACCTTATCCCTTCCTACAAAGGTGCCGCACCTATCCCCTTCTAGAAACCCCAAAATCAGCCAAATAACACCCTTTCTAGAAGTCCCTAAAAATCTGGCGATCCAAGCCTTCTAGATGCATGATCCAGCCGCACCTTTATCCTAATTCCCTTTGGTTTTTGGTCTTCTAGGTGTCCTATTTCCTGCTAGGATTACATAAACCCTTTCCCCTTAGGATTGTGTTTTATTTTCCTACACAAACTACATTTTGTAATCCTTTTCCTACACAATCTAATTGTGCCGCACCCTCCCCCTATATATTCACATATTTGCTGCACCATTCAACACACCATCTCTCATTCACATCTCTCTACACCACCATCTACCATTCAACCTCATTGTGCCGCAGTTTTGCAAAGGAAAGAAGGAAGAAATCTGGAGCGTTTCTAGGTGTATTCTATCTTTACTCTTGATGTTTAAATTTAATTGTCTTTGTTTATTTGCAATCATGAGGAACTAAACCCCTACTTAGCTAGGGGGGAATTCGAAACTATGAGCATATATGTGATATGAATTGATTTCATCCAGTTATGATTTCATGAATCGTGAATGCAATTTGCTTAACTGTTTGATTTAAAACTTATTCTTGTATGTTGATTAAGGATGCATACTTAGTTTGCATGCTCGAATTTGATGCTAAAATATAAGGGAGTTTCACCTAATCGTTACAAACTTATATTTACAAGTAGTGGAGGTTGCTAGTCACGATCGCGTTAAGTAAATTCGTGGCAGGAGTGTCATGCAGTCATAGTCACGAATGTCATGTCAATGCTTATGATTTTCACAAAGCTTAATGATCTTTGATATGTAGCTCTAGTATGCAGTCATATAGGGAACTTGATAAGAATAATTTGGTTTGCGGCGCTACGTCCAAATTCAATGAACTTGGGAAAATCTGAAGGTTAATGCGTGCAGTCACGATTAATTTGGGGCATTGTCGTTCATGGTTTATAGAAAGAACAACTGGAAATCGATTTGTGTTGCATATATGTCATGTGTGGAGAAGGAACCTCTAGCTAGCCATTCACCCATTTAAATCACCAATTTCGTACAAAACTAAGTCTAGTTTACAATTCTGTTTTGCTTAAGTTTAAATCCGTTTTCAAACAATCCCTTGCTCTTAATTTGTGTTAAGATAGTCTAAATTCGTCAAATCTTGAGTCTTTTAGTCTTTTGAGTCAATTAGAGTCTTAATTTCGTTCAAATCAATCTTAGGTGTTAGTTTAGAGTCTAGATAACTTGTTTTGTGTGTTTTAGGTCTATTTAGCTTGTTTTGAGTCTTTAGAGTCCAGAAACTGTTTAATTGAATTCTATTTGCTGTTTTGAGTTTGTTTTGAGTTATTTGAGTCAAGTTAGGTTGTTTAAGGTGTCTAGAGTTAAAATTCGTCCAAATTGATCCCTAGTACTTGTTTTCATTGTTTAAAGTCCAGTTTATTGTTTTAGAGTCTAATTTGTGTCGATTAGCAATCCCTTTAATCCCCAGCTTAGAACGATCCCTACTTTCACATACTACATTGATAAGGGTTTAAGTTTGTGTGCAATTTAATTTCACATCAAATTTTTGGCGCCGTTGCCGGGGATTAGCAAGTTTGCTAATCCCTTGTTTTTGTCAAGTTTTTCTTTTGGTTTCTGATTTCGTTTTGTTTCTTTTCCTTTGGTTCAGGTACTAGTGTATGACTCGGAGTTCTCAACCAGTTCACGAGCACATCTTTGAGTTTGACGACGATTTTGAGCGAACGTTGAGAAGAAACAAAAGGAAGCTGCCACCCACTCCATCTATTTCAAGCAGAGAATCCGAATTTGGAGAAGAGGAGGAAGACGAACAAGTCATGGCAGCGGACAATCGTACAATTAAAGAGCTTTCAGCCTCGGGGTTGGATAATGCTGTGCCTTTATGTATCCAATACCCTGCGGCATGTGAAGGCAAGACCGACGAATTCGAACTAAAGTCTAGCTTGTTGCATCATGTTCCAAAATACCATGGGCTGTCCATGGAAGATCCAAACAAGCACTTAAAGGAATTTGAAGTTGTTTGTTCAAGCATGACTCCCATTAATGTTGATGGGAATATTCTGAAGATGAAAGCTTTTCCATTCTCTCTTATGGATAAAGCTAAGGATTGGTTATTCGAATTGGCGCCCGGAACTGTCACATCTTGGGAAAGCATGAAAAGAGCGTTTTTAGAGAAATTCTTCCCAACTTCTAGAGTTATCCTTTTGAGGAAGAAGATTAGCGGGATTCAACAAGACCAAGGTGAATCATTCCCAACATATTATGAATGTTTCAAGGGTCTTGTTGCCTCATGTCCTCAACATCAAATGAAAGAAGAGCTTCTCATTCAATACTTTTACGAAGGACTTCTTCCAATTGAGCGACAAATGCTAGATGCTTCAGCGGGAGGTGCATTGGTTGACAAAACACCAATGGCTGCAAAGGTCCTAATCGCCAACCAAGCGTTGAATGCACAACAATATGAAGGCGTTGGACAAAGAGAAGGGCCACGCCAACAAAGTGTGCATGAGGTAAGTTCAATTTCTGAAATTCAATCCAAATTAGATAACCTCACTATGCTTGTGTCGCAGGTTGTTGATGTAACCAAATTGCAAGGGATTACACAAAGTGTATGTGGTGTGTGCTCTATGCAAGGGCACCTCAATGATCAATGCCCTCAATTGATTGAGAATTGAGGGTGGGAATCTGCCAATGCCATGGGTTTTGGGAACCAAAATCAGCCACGTAATGATCCTTACTCCAACACGTACAATCCGGGTTGGAGAGATCACCCTAACTTCAAGTGGAGGGAGCCACAACAACCTCAACAACAAAGCCAATTTCGACAGCCCCCTGGGTTTCTTCAAAAACCATTCATGCCATCTCAAGCCTATCCACAAGCTACCCAACAAACTTCAGGTTCGTCCCTTGAAAATGCTAAAATTCTTGAGTTATTAACCTCCATGTCGCAGGGAATACAAAACCAAAACAAAGAGGTGCAAACTCAAGCACAAGTAGTGGCAAATCATCAACAGGAGATAGGAGAAATAAAGAATCAATTGGGGCAGATTTCTGAGTTATTGGGGCAGATTAGAGAACAAGGCAAATTGCCTAGTTCAACAATTTTCAATCCGAATGGAGGATTCGAATCTGCAAAGGCAATTATGTTACGAAGTGGCAAGCAAGTTGGAACCAACCTACAACCATCCAAATCAAGTCAAAAGGAGGACGACAAGTTGCAGATTGAAGAGAAGGAGGAAGCACAACCCACGGCAAAGGGTGAAACACCCTTGCCGCAGCCACCTAAGCCATCTAATCCGTCCACTTCAGGTAAGAAGGTTCAAAATTCGATTATTTCTAATGTTGTTCCTCCGAATGTGCCCTTCCCTCGCAGATTTATGCAATCAAAGAAGGAGGAAGCTGAAAAGGACATTCTTAAGACGTTTAGAAAGGTGCAAGTCAATATCCCTCTCCTTGATGCAATTAAGCAAGTTCCCAGGTACGCCAAGTTTTTGAAACGATTCCTTGTGTTATTGGCAATACTAAATTTGAACATGCCATGCTAGACTTAGGAGCATCAATTAATGTCATGCCATACTCAATTTATGCATCTATGAACTTAGGTGAACTTAAAAGTGATGGTGTAATCATTCAATTAGCCGATCGTTCTAATGCCTATCCAAAAGGAGTTTTGGAAGATGTTTTGGTGCAGGTGGATCATTTAGTCTTCTCGACTGATTTCTATGTGCTAGAGATGGATGATTCGGCCCAAGCTACTCCATTGCCAATCTTGCTTGGGCGACCCTTCATGAAAACAGCCCGAACAAAGATCGATGTGTTCAAGGGGACTTTATCAATGGAATTTGATGGGGAAGTTATTGATTTTAATATTTCTGAAGCCATGAAATATCCTATTGATGATCATTCATGTTTTTCTATTGATATTTTAGAATCTTTGGCACAGGAATTTCTTGACTCATTAGATCGAGATGCCCTTGAAACAACCATCGTTCGAGGAATAGAAAGAACAACCCAAGCCCCAGAAATTGTGCAAGGGCACGGCAACAACAAGGAGGAAGTTGTTTCCGTGGGTTTTTGTGAAGAAATTGAAGAGATGGTGGCTGCACTTGAGTCATCCCCACCATGTGTTGGTAAGTCTTCAATCCCAATGTCAATTCCTGTTTCTACTAACAAGTTATTACCTTCGGTGGTGCAGGCACCTACACTAGAGCTCAAACCATTGCCCAACCACTTGAAGTATGTCTTTTTGGGAGAAAAAGAAACGTTACCCGTCATTATTTCATCATCTCTCACGGCATTGGAGAAAGAAAAGCTCATTCGTGTGTTGCGGGAGAATAAAACTGCCATTGGATGGACCCTAGCCGATATCAAGGGGATTAGCCCTACGACATGCATGCATCGCATACTTCTTGAGGAGGGGGCTAAACCAACTCGAGAGGCTCAACGCCGTCTTAACCCTCCTATGATGGAAGTTGTGAAAAAGGAGATTATAAAACTCCTTGATTGTGGGGTCATCTATCCAATTTCAGATAGCCGTTGGGTTTCACCAATTCAAGTCGTTCCAAAGAAGTCGGGAGTCACAGTGGTGAAGAATGAAGAAAATGAACTTGTGCCTACCCGAATCCAAACAGGTTGGAGAGTGTGCATCGACTATAAGAAGCTCAACGCCACCACAAGGAAGTACCACTTTCCCTTGCCGTTCATTGACCAAATGCTTGAGAGGTTAGCGGGTCATTCCTTTTATTGTTTTCTTGATGGATATTCTGGGTATAACCAAATTGTCATAGCTCCGGACGACCAAGAAAAGACCACTTTTACTTGTCCGTTTGGCACCTTTGCATATCGCCGAATGCCATTTGGTTTGTGCAACGCTCCAGCAACTTTTCAACGGTGCATGGTAAGTATCTTCTCTGATTTTGTTGAAAAAATTATTGAAGTGTTTATGGACGATTTTAGTGTTTTTGGTGACTCATTTGACAGTTGCTTAAATAATCTCAGTTTGATCTTAAAACGATGCATGGAAACTAACCTTGTTTTGAATTGGGAAAAATGCCACTTTATGGTTAAACAAGGCATAGTTTTAGGTCACATCGTTTCGGAAAGGGGAATTGAGGTTGATAAGTCGAAAATAGATCTTGTACGCTACTTACCCTCTCCCACTTCGGTGAGAGAGGTTCGTTCTTTTCTTGGTCATGTAGGATTTTATAGGCGATTCATCAAGGACTTCTCGAAGATTTCTACCCCCCTATGCCGACTTTTGCAGAAGGAAGTGCCATTCAAGTTCGACGAGGAATGCGAGAAGGCCTTTAAACACCTCAAGGAGATGCTTACTTCGGCCCCCATAATTGTACCACCAGATTAGAGCCTTCCTTTCGAGCTAATGTGCGATGCATCCGATTATGCAATTGGAGCTGTTTTGGGACAAAGAAAAGACAAGAGGCCTCACGTCATTTACTATGCTTCCAGGACCTTGAACGACGCCCAATTGAACTACTCCACTACGGAAAAAGAACTTCTTGCTGTAGTTTTTGCTTTAGATAAATTTCGTTCATATTTAATTGGTACTAAAGTGATTGTTTACACTGATCATGTAGCATTGAAGTACTTGGTCACGAAAAAGGAGGCCAAGCCAAGGCTTATTCGATGGATACTGCTTCTTCAAGAGTTCGACATCGAAATTCGGGACAAGAAAGGAAGTGAAAACGTGGTGGCTGACCATCTAAGTCGTTTGGTGCACAATGAGGAGCAATTACCCATCCTAGAAGCATTCCCAGATGAGCAATTGATGTCCATAGAGGTAGGTGAGCCTTGGTATGCTGATTTGGTCAATTTTTTGGTGTCTAAGCAAGTTCTAAGCACCCTAAACACAAACCAACGTGAAAAATTGAAAAAGGATGCTAGGTTTTATGTTTGGGATGATCCATACTTGTGGAAGTATTGCCCCGATCAGATTATACGTAGGTGTGTGCATAATTTGGAGTTTAATTCAATTTTAAGTTTCTGTCACACTTATGCATGTGGGGGACACTTTGGCACACAACGAACAGCCCTTAAAGCGTTAGAATGTGGATTCTATTGGCCTACAATCTTTAAGGATGCAAGGACATTTTGTGTTACTTGTGACCGTTGCCAAAGAATGGGCAATATAGGCCCAAAGGACCAAATGCAGCAAACCCCTATCTTTATTGTTGAAATTTTTGATGTTTGGGGTATTGATTTTATGGGTCCTTTTCCTTCATCGCATGGTTTTAACTACATTTTACTTGCGGTCGATTATGTCTCGAAATGGGTGGAAGCAAAAGCCACCCGCACTAATGATTCTAAAGTGGTTGCAGATTTTGTTAGAACTAACATATTTGCTAGGTTTGGCATGCCACGAGTACTTATCAGTGATGGAGGGTCCCATTTTTGCAATAGAACCATCGAGGCGCTGCTCAAAAAGTACAATGTCACGCATAAAGTTTCAACGCCTTATCATCCTCAAACGAGTGGGCAAGCCGAGGTTTCCAATCGTGAAATCAAGCAGATTTTAGAGAAGACAGTTGAGCCAACGAGGAAGGATTGGAGCTTGCGCCTGAATGATGCACTATGGGCGTATCGTACGGCCTACAAAGCACCCATTGACATGTCCCCATTTCGGCTCATCTATGGGAAACCATGCCATCTTCCCGTTGAATTAGAGCACAAGGCGCATTGGGCAGTTAAGACTTTCAATATGGACATAGATGCCGCAGGAGTTCATAGAAAACTTCAATTGAATGAACTTGAAGAGATTAGGAATGATGCTTACGAGAACGCTCGACTCTACAAAGAGAAGACGAAGGCCTTTCACGACAAGATGATTCGAAGCAAGACGTTCTCCAGGGGGCAGAAAGTGTTACTTTACAATTCGCGCCTTAAATTGTTTCCAGGTAAGTTACGTTCTAGATGGAGCGGACCCTTTGTTATTACTGACGTTTTTCCTTATGGTGCAGTTCACATCCAAAGTCTAAAAACGGGACAAGAATTCAAGGTGAACGGACATCGTTTGAAGCCGTATTATGAGAATTTTGTGGAGCATAACGTGGATGACATACCCATTTATGCCCTGGGCTCCAATGAAGCCTAAAATGAAGGATTCGTCCGGCTGGAAGACGTTAACGCAAGCGCTTCTTGGGAGGCAACCCATGCAAATAAAGACGACCTAGGAATCTCCGGCTCCACAACCAGATTTGCGTTCCTAAACCCTACTCTTTATTGCTTTTACTTTGCCATCTTTGTTATGTTTGTTAGTTGTGTTGTTTGCTTGCTTGTGTGTGAGTCTATGTTTGAAACATTGAGGACAATGTTTGGTTTAAGTGTGGGGGGGTAAACAAGCTGTTTTATTGAAAAATTCGTGGGTTTTTATCACCTAGCACTTCTAAAGTTGTTTTTCACTGTTTTTAAGTGTTTTTAGTGTGTTTTAAAGTGTTTTTATATGTCTTGAAAGAAAAATACGAAAATTTTGAAAAAAATCGAAAAAGTTTTGAAAAATACTAAAAGGAGTCGTTTTTTTTGAGTCGTTTTTGTGTGTTTATGTCTTAGGGTACCTTCCAACACAATGATGAGGATTTGGTTTTTAATTGCATGACTGTTAAAGAAAGTTACAAACATGGATTGAAGTTTGATATGCTCTTTGGTTTATGCTTGGTTATAGTTGACATTTATGAATTCACATGTAATCACAAAAAGGATTAAATCAGTTTTTGTAACATGCTTGAAGGAAGAAACTCAAACAAACGCTACAACCCTGAGAGACTTGAGCCTAAACTTCGTTTGGAGAGTTATTAATCTGTGATTTCTTTGTTTTCTAAAGTCATTGCATGATCTCATCATTCTTTGCTTGGTTGCTACTTAGAATGCGTTTCATCATATAGTTCCAAATACTAGAACTTATACCCATCTCATTCAAGGCATAAAATTGATTAGCATAACAAAAAACAAGATGAAGTTGTTTAGTTTAAAACCAGTGCCAAAAAGCCTAACCCTTTGCATATGTATTGTAGGTTTAACCCCTTTGAGCCATAATTAGCCTATTTTCTTTGTTAGCCTACATTATCCTTACCTAGCCTAGATTAGGATTATCCTTACCCTTGTTCTTAAGGCGTAGTGAAGCATGACCTAAGAGTGAATTCCCTTTGCTCGTTATTAGGCAGCAAATAAGTGTGGGGGAAGGTTTTTAGTGGTTTTGTGTGCCATAATATCCAGAAGGGCACGGGTAGAGAAAAACAAGAAATTTCGTGAGAAATAGAAAAGAAAAAGAAAAGTACGTGAAAAAGTGTGAAAAGTGTTCAAAATAAGTGAGAAAAAGCTCACAAGTGTTGGTTGTTGAAGAAAGGGTCCAAAAAGGTTGAATTTGGCCCTAAGTATGTGTGATTTTCCCTTTATGTATCAAAGTTTGTGGCTGCGTTTCAAAAGGGAGTTCTAAGTGTCATATTCATTACTTTGCTTGCTATTGCTTTAAGAACGTTTGTTTTCCTTACCTTTCTTTGTTAGCCAATACCCTTAGCCTCGTTACAACCCTTAGACTTCTATCTTGATTGTTATGTGTTTCAATATGTGGAGTTTGGGATTGGTATGAGCATATGGTATCCCTGGTTCTCGCGTCTAAGTAGTGGCATTCCATTCATGAGATCATATATATACATGCATTCCAGAAATTGCTTTCTTTGTTATATATACATATGTGAGTATTAGTTTTCTTATTACATCAATCTTCTCACATATACCTAGTGTAGGGAGTGTAGTCAGAAAATCTGAGTGCAAATTGAGTGCATATCTAGTAAGGAATTGAGGGATTCTCTAAGGCATGTTACTACATTCAAAATGTTGTTTTAATTGATTAGATGCGAACTAGTGAGTGGTAACTATGATTAAGTATGTGCTCGAGGGTGGGGATAACTAAAATCTATGTAAATAATGATTTTTAACATGTTATGTTCCATTGGAAATCCCTGAGGTGAACGTTGGAAGGTTTAGGTTATGTTTTGTTTGTTTTGTTTTGCTCGAGGACTAGCAAAAGCTAAGTGTGGGGGAATTTGATAGGAGCATATTTATGCTAATTAGTTAGTGTGTTTTCTTGCATTTACTTAGTTATTTGTTGCTTATTATAGTGTCTTAAGTCATTTTCGTGTGTTTATAGGTCCAAGAAGCAAAGTTGGCAAAAAGATGCAATTTGGAGCATTTTAGAGCAGTTTTGGGCTTGGAATGGATATCACAAGATTGGAGCAAGATGGATGGACGAATTTGAAGTTCAAGAGAGGCTAGGAATGTGCAAAAGAGTTGAAGAAATAAATCCAAGTCAAAGAAGATAAGGAATCAGCTACAAAGAAGGAGAATTATCCAAAACATTATCCAAAACTACCTTATCTTATCCTTATCTTATCTTACCTTATCTTATCCTATCCTAATCCTTTCTTAACTTAATTCCTGCTGCAAAAGGGATTCAATTTCAGTTTAGGAGACCTAAAAACCTGATTTCTAGGAACCTTATCCCTTCCTACAAAGGTGCCGCACCTATCCCCTTCTAGAAACCCCAAAATCAGCCAAATAACACCCTTTCTAGAAGTCCCTAAAAATCTGGCGATCCAAGCCTTCTAGATGCATGATCCAGCCGCACCTTTATCCTAATTCCCTTTGGTTTTTGGTCTTCTAGGTGTCCTATTTCCTGCTAGGATTACATAAACCCTTTCCCCTTAGGATTGTGTTTTATTTTCCTACACAAACTACATTTTGTAATCCTTTTCCTACACAATCTAATTGTGCCGCACCCTCCCCCTATATATTCACATATTTGCTGCACCATTCAACACACCATCTCTCATTCACATCTCTCTACACCACCATCTACCATTCAACCTCATTGTGCCGCAGTTTTGCAAAGGAAAGAAGGAAGAAATCTGGAGCGTTTCTAGGTGTATTCTATCTTTACTCTTGATGTTTAAATTTAATTGTCTTTGTTTATTTGCAATCATGAGGAACTAAACCCCTACTTAGCTAGGGGGGAATTCGAAACTATGAGCATATATGTGATATGAATTGATTTCATCCAGTTATGATTTCATGAATCGTGAATGCAATTTGCTTAACTGTTTGATTTAAAACTTATTCTTGTATGTTGATTAAGGATGCATACTTAGTTTGCATGCTAGAATTTGATGCTAAAATATAAGGGAGTTTCACCTAATCGTTACAAACTTATATTTACAAGTAGTGGAGGTTGCTAGTCACGATCGCGTTAAGTAAATTCGTGGCAGGAGTGTCATGCAGTCATAGTCACGAATGTCATGTCAATGCTTATGATTTTCACAAAGCTTAATGATCTTTGATATGTATCTCTAGTATGCAGTCATATAGGGAACTTGATAAGAATAATTTGGTTTGCGGCGCTACGTCCAAATTCAATGAACTTGGGAAAATCTGAAGGTTAATGCGTGCAGTCACGATTAATTTGGGGCATTGTCGTTCATGGTTTATAGAAAGAACAACTGGAAATCGATTTGTGTTGCATATATGTCATGTGTGGAGAAGGAACCTCTAGCTAGCCATTCACCCATTTAAATCACCAATTTCGTACAAAACTAAGTCTAGTTTACAATTCTGTTTTGCTTAAGTTTAAATCCGTTTTCAAACAATCCCTTGCTCTTAATTTGTGTTAAGATAGTCTAAATTCGTCAAATCTTGAGTCTTTTAGTCTTTTGAGTCAATTAGAGTCTTAATTTCGTTCAAATCAATCTTAGGTGTTAGTTTAGAGTCTAGATAACTTGTTTTGTGTGTTTTAGGTCTATTTAGCTTGTTTTGAGGCTTTAGAGTCCAGAAACTGTTTAATTGAATTCTATTTGCTGTTTTGAGTTTGTTTTGAGTTATTTGAGTCAAGTTAGGTTGTTTAAGGTGTCTAGAGTTAAAATTCGTCCAAATTGATCCCTAGTACTTGTTTTCATTGTTTAAAGTCCAGTTTATTGTTTTAGAGTCTAATTTGTGTCGATTAGCAATCCCTTTAATCCCCGGCTTAGAACGATCCCTACTTTCACATACTACATTGATAAGGGTTTAAGTTTGTGTGCAATTTAATTTCACATCATAAATGAAAGCTCAAAGTGATATAATTTGAACACAAGTACATAAAATATAGTAGAGAATTTTATATATATATATATATATATATTTTATATATATATATATATGTATATGTATATATATATATATATTTTTTATGATACAAACGATATTATGATTTTAATTTGTATTGTTAAAGAGAGGAGCAATAATGTCAAGGCAGAATATATTAGGAGGAAGAGGAATCTAATTTTAAATGCATAATTTAATAAATTATGCTAATTCCAAATTACTAAAAACAAAACAACATATTTTAAGTTTCTTTTAATTTTGAGTTCTAGCACCGTCCGTTTGGTCACAAACTGATATTATCGAATGGATAAACAATAATGTGGTTTAAATTCGTCTTTAGTCAGAATTGAACTTAAGACCTCTCACTTACAAGTAAAGAAGAATATCATTAGACTATAGAACTATAGAACTAAGTGGTTCAAATTCACCTTTGACGAGAATCGAACTTAAAACCTCTCACTTACAAGTGAAGAAGAATACTATTAGCCTATAGAACTAAGTTGCATTTTCTTTTAATTTTTATCCCTATTTGCCGTTTTGTCATTTAACTAACCAACCGTAGTCGTTTCGCCTGACCTTCATTTCTCTTCCACTGGCAGTCGTCCTTGTTCACCACAGAAATAACAAGCCACCCATCACTACCAGTCATTCTGTCACCTTCACAAATCCCAAGCTCTCCAATCCTTTCGGAGACGACACAAACCCCGGAACCAAACAAACCCCTTTTCTCCGAATCCCACAACAATGGAGTCCATCGCCGTCCTCATGCCGATCCCAATGTCCTCCTACTTGGAGCAGGAGCTCGAGAAGCGCTTCAACCTCCTCAAGCTCTGGACCGTCCCCAATAAAACCCAGTTCATCAAGGACCACTCCGCGTCCATCCGTGCCATCGTCGGCAACGCCGCTGCCGGAGCCGACGCCGAGCTCATCGCCGCTCTGCCTAAGCTGGAGATTGTTTCCAGTTTCAGCGTTGGGATCGATAAGGTCGATTTGAAGACGTGTAAGGAAAAGGGTATTCGGGTCACCAACACCCCCGACGTTTTGACCGACGACGTGGCGGACCTTGCTATTGGGCTGACGTTGGCGGTGCTGAGACGGCTGTGTGAGAGTGATCGGTATGTGAGGAGTGGGCAGTGGAAGGAGGGCGAGTACAAGTTGACCACCAAGGTTTGGTTTTTTTTGCTTAATTTGCATTGGATATTATTATTTTCACTTACTTGCTATTGGGTTTTGTTTGAATTTCTTATTTATGTTGGTATGAATGGATATTGATTATGCTGCTTGTGATTTGAGTGTGAGTTGATGATGGGTAATTTTTGAAGTGCGTTTATGGTAAAATTTTCTTAAGTGTTACTGTGTGGTTATTTACCATGCTGGAGGAAAAGAATGAGCAAAATGATACTTATATTGAATGGTTGAATTGGTGATTCATGATAAAGGTTGTTGTTAAAGGCCTGCATCGATGTTCTTTTTTCAATTTCGTCTACAAAAGCATGGACTAGTTCTTAAGAAATTTTGGAGTCGGTCAAAGTACAATTCTCAATGGTAAGTGTCTTCAATCGTGGTGGAGTTCATCGAAAGCAACTCTGTTGCTGTGCTGTATTTATGGTGACATCAACCCAGAAAATCGAAAGGGGGTGAGATGGTAGTCGGTGTTGGTTGTTTGTTCCTATTGTTTGATTAAATAGGTTCTTCTGAAAATGCACCGAGGCGTCCTTTCTGGTGTTTTTAATTGTTTGTTTCTTAATATTGTCTGTACTGCTCGCAGATGCGCCTGAATTTTGAATTTATCAATACTGTGCCATAAAATTGGTTTGCGAAGAAATAGCATGTTCTTCTGCATTGTTTGTGTATCTAATAAAAGAGAATGCATAATATTTTCACCGGTTGCAAAATTCTTTAACCAACATAAGATACTTTTCAAGGAGTTTAGGCACTTTACAGTAGCTGCTTATGTGCTATGTATGAAACGAAGATTCACAAGTCAGCATGTGTGTTATAGGGCAGTTTGAGTGTAATAATTTTGCGACATGTTCGTGTGATACATTGATATTTTTCGGTTCTTTACCTCCTTTGATTATTTGATATTAGAACTTTTAAAAGTTGATGAAGTTTGTATGATGTGAGGTTCCTGAATTCATAGGAGAACTAGCTTTTTTTCTCTTTTTCTTTCCCTGTTTTTCGTCCTGAAATAGAGTTAAATGTGTAGTAGTTTACTACAAGCAAGGTAAATGTCTGTCTAAAACCTTTATTTATTGATTTAATTTTCATCCATATAGCACCTCTGTTTCCCCTCTTTTGTACTAGTTTCCCTTTCATTTTCAGTTCACTGGGAAAACTGTTGGCATCATCGGTCTCGGAAGAATTGGCAAAGCAGTTGCAAAGAGAGCCGAGGCTTTTAGCTGCCCAATTGTTTACTTTTCCAGGACAGAAAAGCCAGATTTGAAGTTCAAATACTACCCAAGTGTTGTGGAGTTGGCCGCCAACTGTGATGTTCTAGTTGTTGCGTGCCCCTTAACTGAAGAGACCCGCCACATTATCAATCGCGAAGTCATTAATGCTTTGGGGCCAAAGGGTGTTCTCATCAACGTTGGGAGAGGCCCTCATGTTGACGAACCTGAGCTGGTATCTGCTCTGGTAGAAGGCCGGTTAGGTGGGGCAGGGCTCGACGTTTATGAGAAGGAACCAGAAGTACCTGAAGAGCTGTTTGCGCTCGAGAATGTGGTCCTCTTGCCTCATGTCGGAAGTGGCACGGTAGAAACTCGCAGTACCATGGCAGACCTTGTGATTGGGAATCTTGAGGCTCACTTCTTGAAGAAACCATTGTTGACACCAGTGGTCTAATAGCGTTTAGCATCTGGACATGATGACCATTGGATGTATAGCTTGATGATCTACTGCCACAAATGCCTACAATAATTGTTTGTCAATCTGAAAAAAGATCGTTGATTCTAGAATTGAGGAAATGAGACTCCTCGTTGAAACAGTTGATTGATGATATGTCTCGTTAATTGTTGAAGTGGAAATCACTACATTTTTATTGGAAATCCTTGGCTTCTTGTTATTTTAGTTTCATTTTTATGCTGAATGTACTCAAAAAATTCTTTTGTTTCGAGTTTTTAAAGGATCTTGTAATTTTACTATAACGATATATTTATCAAGGTTCTAAAAAACGTTAGGCGTTAGTCGGGCGACGGGCTGGCATCTAGCGCCTAGGCGGCTAAGTGGGGTCTAGGTGGGCACCTAGGCGGCTTAAGCGGATTTAGGTAAATTTCTTGTATATCTTGTAAATAAGTGCATATTGACACTTACGAAAAATTATACTTGTATGAAATCCATGGATAAGATAATAAAAGAATGATAAAATGCAAAAAGAGTATCCAACAAGTCCAAAATTTAAAAACACATTAAGCATATATGCCATATAATCATAGTGAGAAATATTGTAGGATGACACATGTACAATAAGTTCACAATTTAAAACCACATAAAATGCAAAATAAAAGGGAAATAAGGAAATATAAAAATGTAGATAGGAATTTTTTTTTTAATTTCAAAAAAAAGAAGAAAAAAAAAAAAACCGGCCTAGCCCGCCTAGAGTCTAACCGATTTTTCCAACCGATTTGCAAGAAAACGCCTCGGATCACCACCGCCCAACACCTAGGCGCTTTTTTAGAACATTGATATTTATACCCTTCTTGGCTGGTTGTGGGCGAGGAGGGATTCAAACCCCCGACACTGGTTCGTACCCACATGCTATAATCCTCTGAGGTAACGGCCCCACCCCGTCTCAACTAGAAACCAACAGATGAGAAATTTTGGTTAAACAACAAAGGGCAATCAAAACTAATTTGATTTTGAACATATTACCAATTGAAATCAAACCTTAGACATCACTTGTAAGCGGAAGAATACCATTATACTGTAGTTTATGAACTCACAAGAGTTATATGTGTCTTTCATTTTATTAGTCTATGTAAGTGATCAGTAATATTTAGGTACCGAGTGGTGAGTGCCCAAGTATTATCCATAAATAGAGTTTTCATCACAACTAGTCCTCGGGTTGCAAAACTCATACAATTTGGGTCGATCAATGTCATCCTTCATATAATGCTTCGGAAAAAGCTAGAAACCTTAACCAAAGATGATCTATATACCAACTCCTTGGGCCTATCATTTTCCTCAGTATTCTAGTTATAAATCACTCAGTATTCAGTATCATATCCTATCTCGAACTCGAAACTATACCATTCAGTATATATTTCTATAATTCATCTTTAGCGGCGTTATCCTTAGCTTTCAAATGTTTGTTGATAGTTGTAGCCACGTCCTTCAAGCTCGATTTTGTAGAAAGTTTGATCTGCACAGTGAACAATTTCTTGCGTAAGATGGTTACAGAGCACAGATGAATCATAATAAAAGAAGATTTGTTGTAATGACTAATTACCGGATTGCCTTTATCGTTGGCTGTGTACAGCAAGAGTGTTGGATAGTCGCTTACCTGCAGTGACAAGTAACCAAACAAATAAATAAATGAATAACAAACAATAATAACTGAGATAGCATCTCATCAACTGAAATTTTCATGGGCAGAGATGGTTTTCATTGATAATGTTTCTGGGTTGTTAAATTGGTTGCGATTCACACCCTCTTCTTTCATTTATGATGTATCTGGCCATTTTCAGAGGATTGCATCAAGGATTGAAGTGTATGATTCGTCAAGCTATTTGAAACAAAAAAGACAACCAGCGGATCTTCAAAGTGTTCCTGCAGAGCTTAACGTAAATGCTCTAGCTTATCCTATGTCCAAGGTCGTGGATTACATGAAAGCTAGGTTTTCATCCCAATATCATGAAACAAAATTATGATCCCAAAAATAACACTCACTTGCAGTTTTGGATGTTCATTTACAGACGCATCTATTCTTGCGAAGAGTAGATTATCCACACTTTTAAAGTGCTTAGCCAACTTCTCTACATGCTTGGCAGTGGTCTCACAGGTGATGCACCATGGTGTGTATACCTGTTCCATAGCAAGGATGATATTTTTTATACACATAATCAAAATAATCACTCCATATAAAAATTCTAAAACCACAATAACTTGCTATACAACTAGAAACTTAGGTAGTAGTTTTACCTTGAATATCGAACGCAACACAACAACTTATAGGCTGGTTTTAGTACCAATAATGTCATTATTTTATATATTTACATGTAGATACATGTCATTTCTTCTTCATTTATTGATTTCATATGTTTTGGAATATTGATGAACTGAATAAACAACTTTTAACTTAAATTTTCGGTACATTTTTTCATGTAGTTGCTATTACTATTGATTTACTAGTGTGATTTTCATATGAAGTGCAATGTGGGTTTGCAATTGAGGTTTCTAGATTCTTGACTATTTCAATATTTAGTTTGAGTTATCTTTTCTAGATTCTTTAATTTTGAATGTTCCATTCTTTTGTTTGAGTTGTTGAAAAACAGAAGTGAAAAATTACAGCAAAGAGTCTGTTATGGATTCAGGTGGAACTAAATGTGCTAATTTGTGGTTAACAGACTGTCACCCTTTTGTTAGTTTGTTATTTCTTGTTAGTTAGTTCATTTTGTGTGCATGTCTATATAAATCGACGTCCTATTCCTGCATAAGATAGGCTTGAACCTCAAAGTTGGTTCATAAACAAAGAAAATCCTTCACTTAATTAAATTTTATTTTGTGAGAGAGAGAGAGAGACAACTTTAGACGAAGAGAGGAGATGGAGTGTTCCGAGTTTTTAATTGCTTGTTTAATATTTACGTCACAGATTGTTGTGAATGCCGCTGACTTGGAGAAATTGCATCACAATACATCAAATCCAAACCCAGAAGAATTGGCAGTCAAGAGGGTTGACTTCCCTACAGATTTTGTGTTTGGGGTCTCTACTGCTGCTGCTCAAATAGAAGGATCAGTGAAAAATTCTGGGAAAGGACCAAGTGTTTGGGACAACTTTGTTGAGAAATTCCCAGAGAGAATTTCTGACCACTCAAACATGTTCACTGCCATCAACTCGTATAATCGATACAAGGAGGATGTGAAGCTTATAAAGAACCTTGGTGTCGATTCTTACAGATTTTCCATCCCCTGGACGAGGATTCTTCCCAATGGAACATTGAGTGGTGGAATAAACCAAGAAGCTATTGACCATTACAACAACCTAATTGACGAGCTAATCAAGAATGGCATCAAACCCTATGTGACCATTTTGCATTTTGACTTGCCCCAAACCCTGCAAGACAAGTATGGCGGCCCTTTGAACCGTTCCTTTGTGAACAATTTTAAGGATTATAGCGAAATATGTTTCAAAACATTTGGAGATAGGGTCAAAAACTGGATAACAATCAACGAGCCATTTATCATTGCCAAGATAGGGTATGAACTTGGATTTGCTGCACCAGGCAGATGTTCTTTGCGTACAAAATTCGTATGTACATCTGGTAATTCGTCCACTGAGCCTTACATTGTGAGCCACAACCTTCTCCTTGCCCATGCTACTGTTGTTAAGCTATACAAAGAGAAGTTCCAAGCAAACCAAGGAGGACAAATTGGAATCAGTCTTGTAGGACAATATGTTGAGCCTTATTCAGATTCGGAAGAAGACAGAGCTGCAGCGAAGAGAGTTCTGGATTTCAATCTGGGATGGTACGTGGAGCCATTAGTCTATGGAGATTATCCAAAGAGTATGCGAGATTTGGTCAGGGACAGACTACCTAGTTTCACCAAGGAAGAGAAGAATTTGGTCAAAGGGTCCTTTGACTTTATTGGCATCAATTATTATACCTCAATACATGCTAAAAACTCCCCACCAAGTCCACAGAAACCAATCTGCTATTCCACTGATTCTTTAGCTGAATTACCCAAAAAAAATAAACATGGAGAGCCTATTGGTCCTAAGGCTGAAGGAAGTAGTTTCATTTCCATTTATCCAAAAGGTCTGCAGAAACTGATGGACTTCATGAAGGAAAACTATCAAAGTCCTAAAATCTACATTACTGAAAATGGAATCGATGAGGCAAAGGACGATAGTCGCAGACTTGATGAGGCACTCAAGGATCCACATAGAGTTAAAAATACTCTTCGGCATTTGTACTGGCTCAACAAGGCAATCAAGAATGGTGTGAATGTGAAAGGATATTTCTATTGGGCGCTGTTTGATGACTTTGAATGGGTTGATGGCTATACCACAAGATTTGGGCTTTATTACATTGATTACAAAGACAATTTCAAGCGTATTCCCAAGGATTCTGCTAAGTGGCTCCCTAAATTCCTCAAGGGTGAATTTTAAAAATACAACGCTCAAGCTAAGGCATAAGCTGTACATGGTATATCAACCCCAAGTTCTTGAGGGCAAGTTTTCTACAAACGTGACGTATAAAAGAAAGAGTAGTACGCACACTTATATATGTAAATATTTATATACAATGTACTATTTTGAGGGGTAGAGGAAGACTTGGAAAGAGACACTAAGAAAAGACTTGGACTACTTGGATCTAATGGAAGACATGGCACAAAACCGAGTGCAGTGGCGTTCTAGGATTCATATAGCCGACCCCACTTATTGGGATAAGGTTTTCTTGTTGTTGTTGTTGTACTATTTTGAAAGGCTTGGTTTATGGTGCGTATCTTAGAACTCTTAGTACCTACTTGATGACTTTTACAGCTCTTTGAGTAGTAGTTTCTTATCAGTTTCCTGTGATGCCAAATTTCTCTAACACACACACACACACATGTGATGCCATTTTATTTCTTTTATATATATATAATGAACAATGTACATGCTCATATAGAAGGCATATCAAAGAATACAAGCATGATGCAGCTCATTCGCTTTTTTGTTCTGTTGATAAGCAAGACAACAGAAACTTTATTTTGTTTCAAACTTCAGGAACTCCAACTTGGATGTGATCATGCGAGCAGAATTAAAATAGATGTAGGAGAGAAAGAGACACATACCTCTAGTACCACATTCTTGTGACTATTTAAAACCAAGTCATCAAATGTCTTTCCTACAATGCTCTGGACGGTTACATTCTTCTGCAATTTTAACGTGAGCTGATTTAGAACTACATTTAATGTGATAGAACTATAACATTACAGGAAGTGCTTTCATATTTACTACTTAAAAGCTATATTGAAATTAGCACACCGCAGAACAGTTTTGGTTGGTTCACCAGCTAACAAAAAAATTTGCCTTAAGGATTTTGTAACACAGGGAATCAAAACAAGCAACTATTATCTTAAGTTATAGAAGAAAAAAACTAAGATATGATTCCAAGATTAATTGATCCAAAAATCTTTTAAGGGGGAAAATGACTCACGTTATCAGGTATTGGTTGCGATTTGAAGTGCGGAGATACAGTACCATGTAATAGGCCTGAGCAGAACTCCTACAAAATCCAATTCAGAAATTTTAGTAGTCTAGGTAGATATTCTTGATGAGGAAATTTCAAAACATGAGAATATTACTTCAAGATTGCTTGGTGTTGGATCTGATTCTAATAGATATTTAGAGTTCCCTCTAATATCAAAAGCAGTGACCTGTGCAGAACACAGATAAAACCTGATAAGTTATAGCCTTAGCAAAAGATTCCTTGATAGAAAGAATTCACTGTCAACGTGTAGTTCACGAGTGGGAAACTGACCACGGCACTGTTTGATTCTTCAAGCCCATATACCGTTAAGTAAGGCTTAGCAAGATTTTCATCTGTAATGTCTATATATATGAACAGTATCTGGATCAAGAGAATGAAAAAGGGAAAACATTAGTAGATTTAACCAATTCACCCAATAGCTTCGACATATAGTCCATTTGAGTACCTTTGACTTGAACTGTCTAGCAACATCTTGAAGGGGCTCAAGAAGTTTCTTGAAGTCATCTGTGTCTGCAAAAACATGAACCTGCGCAAGAATAAAAGCGAATCATTAAATGGTAGAACTTATCATCATGCCAATTCCAATACTTTATATATGACTCAAGCTTAAGAAATTCTTAAGGGGTAATGTAATTCCGGAAATATTATCTGATATCTGAGTTGCATTAAATGGCAGCGGAATCAGAAACCTGAAGTTGAATAGGACTGGAGTACACTTTTGCAGAATTATCTTCAGTAAGTCTGTTAACTAATGGAAACTTGTTATAGTCCAGAAACTGCAGTATTTCATCCACTCTAAAGGTCCCTCCTGCAAACCCAAACATTTATGAATAACTATGTTAGTAATTCTTACTGAGTGGAAAATTTTTTGTGGAATGTAACCAATGACAATCATAGTCAAATATGCAAGTTGGCACTCAAACATAAGTCTCCTTACTGGTTTGCAGATCTAAACTTTGATTTAACTGAGAGAGATCAACAAAATTTATACACTCGCCAAGTTGCACAAGCAAGCAAGAAAACAACAAATTTCATCAACTTCAGTAAAAAATTAAGCAACTCACCATATGCAGTGTATCTTTCTGGCTCACTTTTCACAATTCCAAGGAAAACATTAGTTGGTTTTACATTTGGAAAGAGAACATTAGCAACCTCGATGTTGCTTACTTCTACGAACTGGATGGCACTGTCAGCTGCCGCTGCTTTTACAAATTCTTTGTGCTCGGGCCCCTGAATAGTTTTATAACAAACAGAATAAGCCCAAAAAGCCCATAATGTACAAACAAATATATAATCAAAGCACTGTCTAATTCTAACTCCAGGTTTTCAGTATTTCCCAGGTCTAGCATTTTAAGAAAAATTTGAAAACAACAAATACACACGTACCTCAAAATTTTCAAACAGGCCAAGAACAAATATGTCGGACTTCTTGAGAAATTCTGCTGCCTCTGTCACCGAGCTTATCCTAATAACAGGTTCACCGGTTTTCTTCCTCGCCCATGTCACTATTTCTTCCCTGAATCAAAATTTGCCCCCATAAACACATTAATGGAAACGCACAACTCAAATTTTCCCCCAGAATCACTGGTATTAAACCTTCTATAAAAATTTACTTAAATTAAGTGGAATAACACAACTTGATTATACAAATTATGGCAATGACAAAAGACGGAACAATAACAAGCATAAAAGCATACAGATAACATAAATGACAAAACACAATCTGAATTATAACTTATAAGTAACTGGCCAAATATATGATTCACATAGCTAATCCAAATGAAATTAACATAAAATATTCCCAATTAAACAGGTTGACAAAGTTTAAGAGCCACTCACGCAGAAAATCCACCAGTGTACGCTTGGGAGGTGCCATTGACAAACAGAAGCAGAGTAGGGAACCCTTTGATCTCGAGAGACAACGCGGTTTTCGCGTGCCGCTCGGCATCAAGCTTGGCCATCAAAAGGGGGCTCCCCAATTCCTTCAGCGCAGTGGCAGCCTCAGCAAACTGAGGCATCAGCTCAGCACTCCTGGAACACCAGGGAGCGTACCCGAGAACCAGAACATACTCATTGTTCTCAATCACCCTCTTTGTACTGTCATGATTAAGCTCCAGAACAATCCTCTGTGCTTTGGATAAAAGCTCGGCCTCCGAGGACCTTCTGGCGGGCCCACCGTCTTGATCTTCTTCTTGTTCTACTTGTTCGTCCAATGCCAGGAGCTCTTCCAGTTCGCCGTCTTCGGTTTCGTCGGCGGGGGGGTTTTGGGGTTCGGAGGATTTGATGGGGGTTGGGAAATGGAGTAGGAGGAGGAGGGTGAGGGTGAAGAGGATGAATCTGGAGGTGGGTCTTGGTCTGGACATGGTTTTGGGGGATTTTGCAGAGGGAAGTGGGGTTCTTGTGGATCTTGAGTGAGTGAGATCTATGGAGTGAAAAGACAGGGTCTTCCGTGATAGCTGGGAAGGTTTTACAGAGGACTGAATGAAGGGAGTGAGAGAATTTGGGCTTGATTGATACTATTTGCCTTTCACTGCCTTGATTGGGAGAGATGTTTCAGTATGACCAGTATACTGGTGGATATGTGTGTTAAAAAGTTAATAACTTAAAATATAAAATTTCTCATCACTTCTATGAAAAATTTCTCTATAATTAGCAGCAATAACTCATAAAAATGATAGAAACGTGGGCATTTTATTACCGAGTAATAGTTATGCAACGTCTCGTGTCTAAAATTGGTATTTATTAATGTTGTTCTTCATTTTTAGAATCATGTATGAATATGATCATTGTATGTCGCGCTCGTGCATACATTGAATTATAGCAGTCCATCATTCTGAGGACCAAGAAGACTTACAGAGGCATTTCAGCCTCCCTAACCACCACTGTGCGATTCATTAGCGCTATAAATTTGATCCAGAGCGTGCCACGTGAAATACAAAGTTGTATAACGTTTTATGTTTGGAATTTTATTCACTTTGCATTTTTACAATCATCCATGAATATATTCATTGTCGTGGTAACCACTAAGAACCAAGAGGTATAAAATTGAAACTAGTTGTGTAAGGGGTGGAAAAAATTCCTGAAAATCCTGAACCGAACCGAAAAAATCCCGATCCCAAACCGAAATTCCAAAAATTTTGGAGCTCAACTCCGGCTAGTCACTGGCCCACCACCACACCATACTATTACTACCGTCTCCGACTGTGGAGCTTTCCTTTACCACACAGAGCCATCGCTATCTCTCTCTCTCGCGATTCTCTCTATCAGACACTCAAAGTCTGAGAGTCTTCTTCATCCAGTGCACTGTGCACCGATTCTCCCCCAAATAAGGTAAATTTTGGAATTACATTAGGGTTTGAAATTTAATTTAGGGTTCAAGTTCTAGATTAGGGTTTGTGAAATTTATGTTTTGGATTGGATGTTCATGATTCCAGCCGTAATTTAATTTCTATATTTATGTTTACCATTAGGTTAGGGTTTATGAATTTTTTTTTTTTTCGTTTTAGGAGTTTGGCTATGATTTGTTATGTTTTGTTTTTGTTAGGCAGCTTAAAGACTTTTAAAAATTTCAATTGGTGACTATACTTTCTGGTTGTTCTGGAATTTTCTGATGTTAAACTGAAATAAATGCATAGATGTGAATAATTTCCTTGCTCGTAGGTTCGTGATAGGTATATATGTTGTGCAGACAAACCTGCATTTGGTAATGCGTTGCTCCTCTCAAATGTGTTGTGTTTCTTCATTTTTGTGTACTTCCATTCCACGGAGAAGTCACAATTAACTTGTATATTATCAATATGATTTTTAAAGTTTGTGTTGTCCTCTCTTTAGGAGCATCGTGGTTGAAGTATGTGCTTTAATTACACAGATTTGAGAAATTTAATCATGTATGTCTCATTGTTTTGTCCATTGGTAGGTTACTCTTCTTTGCCAAAACTCATAAACTTCATCACACAATGGATTGCAGCAGCACCAATAGGAATTATAAAGGTGTAGATTTTAAGTCCTGTTTTCTCCATACTTTTTTGCTCCTTTATATAACCTTTTCAACTTTATAATTTGTCTTTAATGCTTTAATACTTCATACATACCAATCAACAACAATAAGCATGGTAGGAAAGCAATCACAACCATCAGCTTTTCTTTTTGCTTTCGATTTGTAACTTAATTTATTTTGAAACTTTGGCATGTAACTAATTTTTTTTTCTTTGGGTTTGTTACTTAATTTATTTTTGTTGCATGTATGTGGAATGTTGAATTTAAATAGTTTGATAGTAGAATATATTTGAAGAACAATTCATAATTTCATATTTTAATTAGGGCTATAAATCTATGATTGCACGTATTGGTACAAATGAAGTAAAAGGCTCAAAATAGATTGCATTGGTGGCACAAACGCACATATGACATATTTGTATGTATGACAGATTGATATTTATGAAATTGGGCTGACAATTTCAATCTAAAAAGCTAAATTTTAGCCCAAAAGCCCAATATGTTAAGTTTCAGCCCAATAGCCCAAAATCAAAATTTAATCCCGATTTGTCCCAAAATACCAAAAATATTTCGGGATTCCCAAAATTTGGAATTTTCGAAATTTTGGTTTGAAATTCGGGATGTATTTAAAAAAAATATATTTTAAACTTTCAACGGTCCATTTGGACTTTTAGATTTTAACATAGTCAACACAAAATTATACTTTTCTAAAAGCCGGTGGAAAACTACTTTTTATTAACAGTGTCCACTCGGTTTTGTCCCGCATTTTCTTCATGGTTTTCCGGTTTTATTGGGATTGTGTAGTGAAGTGGCGATTTTGCCCTTCTTCATGCATGTTGCTCGTGCGTGTTCCCCGCATCCTCATCGTGCGCCTTTTCATTGGATTTTCTTCCTCCTATACTGCTAATACACGTTTTCCCAAAAAAAATGCTGCTATACACGTGTTGCTCATCGTGGAAGGGAAGAAACATGGAAAAGCAGGCTCTTCCATTTGCTTCCACAGATTTCTCGAGCTTTCTCTCAAGCTCCGAATCGCTCACCTCCGCAAGAAGGTACTTCTCTTTCCCTCTCTCTCACAAAACTTAGCTTTGACCAAGCCAGTAGATGCTTTCAGTTTGATTCGAAGAAGATTTTTACCCAAAAAAGCTAGCGTTTCTTGGTTTGTTCTTGGGATCTTACATTTGGGTTTTGTTTTGTTCAAATATGGGGGTTTTGTGATTTTGGATATAGAAGTGGGTTTTCTGTGGAAATTATTATTATTATTTTTTGTGATTTTGCGGCACTTGCTGGTGGGAATTGGATCACCGAAGAGATCCAAGTGCTAATATCAGGATGAGAAGAAGATGTTGAGAGATTTTCCAAACTCTCCAGCTTCACTAAAACATTGTAGCTCTCAGTTTTCTCCGGAGAAGAACGGCAGCAAGTGCGTTTTTTCTGTCGGGACGATGCTGTGGTAAAAGCTACTATCGACGATGAACATGCGACTGTTGCTGGTGAAAGCTGATGACTTCACCGGGCATATTATAGTTGTGCTTCTCAGGAATGTAGGTACAAAGGTTAGTGAGTTTTGCTTTAATTTTCTTAAAGTTTTTTATTTTTGGAAATTTTGTAGGGGATTTTGCTGAATAAAGATTTGGGATTCTGTTTAATTTGCTTAAAATTTTGGTTTTGATGGATTTTGATGATATTTGGATCTCAGAGTTTAGTTTTAATTGAAGTTCTAGAGTTATTGGATTCAAAATTAAGAAATAGCAATTGATTATAGTTAATCATACAAAATGTTGTGTATGATTTTCATGTTGTACGTGAAATGTTAAAATACAACAATTTTAGTCTTAGTCTTACTGATCAAAGTTGTTTCATTGGTGTACTTACACCCTTTTTGTATTCTGAATCAGGCGAAATTGAACCACCACCACATGTGCCGCAGCCGCATCAAAGGCTGGTTCTCCGACGACGTTGTTTTCTAAAGCTCTCTCCACTCAAGGTACACAATTTAGAGTTTTGGACCCGACAAGGTAGCGTTTACCACTGAGTTCTTCAGCTGATTTGGGGTGGGCATTTTTGTGGTTTAAATATTATGTGTGTAGAAGTGTAAATTTTCCTTTCTAAATGGGTTTTCTGTTGAAATTTCATTTTTGTGATTTTGGGGGTTTATGTTGAAATTATTGAAAAGGATACAATTCTTAAAAGAATTCAATTTACTACATACTCCTTTTCAAATTCAAAAGGATAAAATCAAAGGCAATAGATGTGCATATTAGGTACATTGATTGGCGGCCTGAATCACATAGAAGGGGTGTTCGACAAGGATAATACTATCATTGCACCTTATTCCTTGACGCTTTGTTGGAATAGTGGAAATTAGTTTTCGACCCTGATATCGCTGTCTTCAGTAACTCGACTAGTAATTTTTGGCAGTGCCCATTTGAAAATTTTTATTGTTTTTGTTGTTGGTTATGTTTATTTGTCAAGGTAGTAATTTTGGTTTCATGGTTAGGGCTTTATGAATATGGGCATGATGGTCCAAAAGCTAGGGAGCTTGAAGGGGCAATTGGAATTAAAGTCATACGACATAGTAAGTGTTTGTTTTTTCTTTATTTTTGCTCTAAAGCGCGTTTGTGAAAGTAATTTTTTTTTATGAAATGGGTTGTTGCTAGACGGTGAAACCATCAATTCTTCTCTCTCTTCCACCATGTTTTCCGGTGGATTCATCAGCTGCTGCTGACGCTTTTTTTTTATTTTTATTATTTTAAATTTGTGAGCCATATTGGGAGTTTGATTTGTTGTAAATTGTAGTGATAAATGTTTGGACATTAGAGTTATATCTAATACAATTATTTAATCCAGCATTACTCTCTCTCCCTTCCTTAAGTTGTTCTTTTAATTTCAATGATTACCCAGTATTAGTTGGTTGTTAATTAGGATTTGTTTCCTAGAATTTGGACTTTGAACAATTGAATCTCTATTCAGTTTCTTCTGTATTGTGCAATTGACCTATCACATTGGTTGACGAGTTTGCGATGTTTGTTTATGTTCTTTCTTTTTTCCGTGATTAGAAATGTCAATATCTATCGTCTGGTTCTCTGAAGAGAGTGCCTAACGATTTCGAAAATTTGTAAGTGAAATCATTGTAGCTGAAATTGCATTATTTTTCCTCAAGTTGAATCACTGAAACATTCTCCTCTAACAATGTATTATGCATTTATCTAATGCGTTTAATTTTGATCTCCACATTAGTCAATGCTCACTAGTGCCTTTATTAGTCCTCCATTTTACATCTATCTGTGTGATGCCACAACTCCCACTGCAAAGGCTCCATAGAAAAGGTTATCAGCTTCTGACTCGGTTTCCGACCATGCCCCGATGAATTCTCTGAAAACCAAAGCAACCCCGAGCAATTCCGAAAACACTTATGTGGATGCAAATTTTCGCCGCTTTCTTCTTAGACAAAATTGCACCTACAAAACAATTAACACCTTTGGTCAAGACCAAGAGCCTCACGCGCTCACGATGAATTGGGGGGGGGGTTTGGCCGAAGAACCTCCGATGCTAAATTTAGAATTTAGAGAGAAAAAAATGTTTAGAGAATTTTTGGGAGTTTTGCAAGAGTGTGGACCTCTTTTTTGGTGAGAATGGGAGCCAACATATATAGGGCATGGCCGGTCCCTCTTGGAGAAAGGGTGGCCGGCCCTTTGTGTATATTGTGGGTGTTATTTGGTGATTTTATTAGCAATTAATATATTGATTAGGAATAAATATATTAATTGGCTAATTAACATAATAAAAGGAATGTTTTTGTAAGTTATGGAATGATTTCCTTGTAGAGGATATGAGGTAAAGATGGATGAGATAAATTTCAACTTGTTACCTATTTTGGGCACTCTTGACTCGGTTGATGGATGATTCTCTACTGCTCGCGTGTAGGAAATCCAGTGTGCCTCGAGGGTTATTTTATCTTCTTCACCAAAAAATCCACGTGTCGTCTCTTGAATATTTTTGGCTCCACAACTTACAAGTCCCAAAATATAATATGTATATCTTCATCTCAAGTTCATTCATCTCACAAACATTTGCATCAAATTCATATGTTTTCCATGGTTCGAAGTTCCACACTACTCAATGTTTAATAACACTTCGAAGTACCACACTACTCAATCTATTTTATACAAGTGATGTTGCAGCAAAGGAAATATGAGACACAACTTTTACTACAAAGGCTCCAACAAAAAATATATCAAATTCCCCAAGCATCTCAGACCATATTGCCTCGCTGCAAAACAGTGAATGCATACTCATTCATTGCTCTAAATTTTCTTAATTACTAATATATATTAAACATGATCTCTTTATCATATTTGCTCAAAACTCAAATGGTTCACAAGATTTCTTTGTCATAGTCAATTAGAAATGACCAGTGCTTACTTCATTTAATCCAACAATTGCATCCAAAACATAATCCTATTGTATTCCTTTAATCCAACGATGCATCAAATGTAAAAATTAAATTATACCTATAATTTATAACCTTCTAATTTGTTTCCTCTGCAGCTAAACCAATATTCAAATGGTCCTCAGTATAATTCTGTCAACAACTAGAAAGCAACATCTGCTTTCCTGCTTCCAAGGTTCGTGCATATTTCTCCATTTTTTCATCGGTTACTTTTTTTAGTTACATTTTCTTATATGTTCTAAATTATTGTGTTTCAGTGCTGTCTTTGTATATCAACTTTGAAATTCAAACACAAATGGACAATATTAATAAAACCCTATTTTCATCAAAGAAAATAAAGAAATTGGAACCGTAAAATTTACTCTTAAGAAGAGCTGTTCTTGCGTGTGGAAGGGGAATGATAGCTAAAATGTCAATAAGAATATTAGATGACTCCCAAATCATCTTAGCTATCGTTGGAAAAAAAACATTTCTCTACGAATCTTATAGTGCAAGTTCTTTAATAACGAAGTTGGTTCATTAAACCTGACAAGTTCTCAAGACTGAAAATTTGATAAGCAATGTCCATTATCTAAAAAATATCTGTGACAGAGCGTAAAATGAGGGCTGTTATTTTCAAGTTCTGTCCATCAGTAGGCAATTCGTATCATTGTTTATGATATTGTAGAGAAATAGTGGAATCAACTTCCATCCATTTTCCAAAGAGACTCCAATTTTGTTGACGGATTTCGTGCTTGATTTTAATATGTTATCTACTTGGATCCATTTTTTTCCAAGCCTAATTAGTTCTTGGAGGTGGTCTTTCATGTTTAATATCTATTTTTAGACTTTGGAATTCTCCATGTTTTATCTGGTAGCCTTGAAAATTTTAAATTTGGAACTTTTTTCATTTAGTTATTTGAGAGTTTGAATTTATAAATGCAGGTTTGTGTTCGTTTGCCCATATGCTATTTCAAAGCTGGAGTAAGCATTGTTAATTAATCCTAGGAAAGATGACGCTCTGTGGTGTTTTGGAAATGCTCAAACTGCTTGCGGATTATGTACCCCGAACCAGAATGAGGCAAGAGTTTATTTCCAAAAGGCGTCTGATGACATACTTTCACTGAAAAATCTCAAAGAAATTGTATTGCTTTTCAACTTTCGATGTGTAATAAGTATTATATGTTCTTTTTGCAGGAGTTGGGTGATTTTGAATCTGTATATTATGCTTACTGTCGAAATTTGAGTGGTTGCTCAGTTTGAATTTACTATCAGCTTAGCTCAACATTCACTCGCTGAAGTGTGGGTAACCTTTTAATCTCAGTATTTCATAGCTTTTCTTATCTGAACAGCTGATAATTGTTTTCCTTTGCTACTTGATTGTGGATCTCAATATTGTTTGATCATTAGAGTAATGCCTTTGGGTAGTTTGTGCTATTTACCGGGAATCTTAATATCATGTTGTTGATGCTAATTAAGAACTGAAATTGATCTTTATGATATGTTTGAATTTCATGATTGATTGAACTTGAAAGTATATGCTTTGATGCAATTGGAGGAAATAAATGAAAAGGACATAATCTGTAAGTTGGGTTTAGTGACTTATAATTTCAAAGATTTGAACTACTTTTTGGGTTGGAATGAGTTTCTAAATTACTTGCAGATTGCTATTTTTTAAATTAACTATAAATTTGTTGAGAAACTCTGCATACAATCTAATTTAAAACTACATTACTGTTCAAATATACCATTATATCCAGAATCACATTGATTGATGTTGTGGCAGGAACGACTCTTGAACTGAAAACAAGAGAATTGGAGTCCATCAGAAGTGAAATTCTGACGCCTGCAGGGCTTTTCGAACAGAAAATGAGAAGGTTTACTATTTTAGTTTCTACGTATGCATTTGTTTGGTAGATGTTGATTGAATTTTATTAGTGTTCACCAAAAAACTAGGGTCAGCAACTTGCTTCCATTCTGCTTGCTTTGGCGTTTGTAATTCTTAGTTCTTGACTCAAATATTGCTTATGAAAAAAATGAAATTGCATAATTGCGGGCTCATATTTCTAGTTTTTACCGAAAACTTTCTTGTAAAATTGGGTTTAACTCTAACTTTTTTTTATTTAGTCAAATGGGAGAGTGACTTCCAACAATCACCTTGTACGAATTAAAATACTACACTCAGTCTCTCCCCTCTACCTCTACTCCGATCGGTTTAAAATGTCTAATTTGTTACAAAATGATCTTCCTTTCGACCAGGCGCCCAATTCAATCACAAGTCACACCCTACTAGCAAGGTTACCTTCCTAGAAGGACCCAGTTCCATATGCACTCGCTCATGTCAAGCACTCTACACACTTTCTCCTACTTTTCCTCATTCTCTTCTACACTACTTATGTGGACAACATTTCATGTGTTTTGGGTATCTTATCTTTGGTTTTAATGTGGTTAGGTTTTGGTTTTGTGTATGGCTTGGGATATGAGTGGTTATGTGAGAGGATTCTGTCAAAGTGTGATTACCTATGGACTCTCTGCCACCTCATAGTTTAACATCAATTCATATACCAACATTATAAAACATTATGCAAAAAATATGAAGTGACAGAAAATTCATGAAATGTTCCACTTCTGAAATAGTCTCCTTAACTTGAATTATCAGTTGGAATAAACACTAACTTGAATTATAAGTTGGAATAAACACTACCAAGTTCTGAAAACTTGTAATCAAGTCAGGTACATAACCCAATAGTTGACTGACTTGTGCCCTTCACATCAACCCAATAGGTCGGAATGGCCTTCCTAAAAATGGAAAATATCCAAGCCGCCGGTTGACGTCGTTGACTGGTTGCCCTAAATTGTTGAACCATCCATCCTCTGATTCCTCTCTCCCTTAGAGCAACTCCATCGTAGGAGCCATCCCCCCAGGCAATCCACTATTCAATCCACCATGTGAATAGTAACTGCCCTTAATGAACAGTTGTCACATCCCAGCCCGGGACGGATCACTTCTCTGGCCCGCTCCACCACCGTAGCACGATATTGTCCGCTTTGAGCCCCGACCACGCCCTCACGGTTTTGTTTCTAGGAACTCACGAGCAACTTCCCAGTGGGTCACACATCATGGAAGTGCTCTAGCCCCCTTCTCGCTTAACTTCGGAGTTCCTACGGAAGCCGAAGCCAGTGAGCTCCCAAAAGGTCTCATGCTAGGTAGGGATGAGAATATACATTTAAGGATCACTCCCCTAGGCAATGTGGGATGTTACAATCCACCCCCCCTAAGGGGCCCGACGTCTTCGTCGGCACACTTCCGGCCAAGGATTGGCTTTGATACCAATTTGTCACATCCTGGCCCGGGACAGATCACTTCCCGGGCCCGCTCCACCACCGTAGCACGATATTGTCCGCTTTGGGCCCCGACCACGCCCTCACGGTTTTGTTTCTGGGAACTCACGAGCAACTTCTCAGTGGGTCACCCATCATAGGAGTGCTCTAGCCCCCTTCTTGCTTAACTTCGGAGTTCCTACGGAACCCGAAACTAGTGAGCTCCCAAAAGGCCTCATGCTAGGTAGGGATGGGAATATACATTTAAGGATCACTCCCCTAGGCGATGTGGGATGTTACAATAGTAACTGCCTTTTGCATCTCCACCGTTGCACTTGAATAGCCCTGACAATAGGCAATAAAATATTATTAATTTCTTTTTTCACAAAATAATACTAAATAAATTTATTTGTAATTTCGGATAAGATATTTTAAATCGTTCTCGTTGCGCCACGTGTCATTTACCCAAAACGACTATTATTGGTCATAGATTTCGATAAGATTTTTATCTAATGTCATCGTGTCACGTGTCGTTATCTTTTCAGAATCTTTGAGGATAGATTTCAATCAGATTTTAAATCGTTCTCGTTGCGCCACGTGTCATTATCTGAAAAGATAATTATTGGTGATGGATTTCGATAAGATTTTTATCCAATGCCGTCTTGCCACGGGTCGTTATCTTTTCAGGATCTTTTAGGATAGATTTCGATCAGATTTTTAACGAATGACGGCATGCCACGTGGCACTATCTACAACCTAATCATTTCAGAATCCTCCATATAATCCATCATCCATCCTTTTAAATCTCACACCAATTTTCTCAATATCTCTATCATTATTCATTATTTCTGCTTCTTTTTTCATCAAATCAAAATCTGTATCATTATTCATAGTTTCTACTTACAATGTCTTCTTCTTCAAGCATGATGTGGGAAATCGATCAACAAGAGGAAGAATTGTTTAACCAATCTGAAGGAATGTTGAATCTCCATATAGCCCAAAATGAGAAGGAAGAGGATGAGGAGCGGAGAAGGAGAGATGACGAAGCAAGAATGGCCAAAGACTCACATTCCCGTCGAGTCATCCAAGCTGTGAGTCAGATATGCAGGCCCACCCGTTTCGGAAACCTTGATAGAAACAGGCAATGACGAGGTGTGGAGCTGTTGGACGATTATTTTGTCCTTAGCAGTGCATTTCCTGATACATACTTCAGATGTCGTTTTAGAATGGAACGACATTTGTTCAACAAAATCATGATTGCTGTTTACAACCATCATTCTTACTTTGTGCAAAAGAAAGATGCTTTTGGTGCTGTGGGTCTCCTTCCGGAGCAAAAAAATTACTGCTGTGTTGTTGATGCTTGTGTATGGAGAATCTGCAGACCAAGTGGATTAGATAGCGAGGATGGGGAAATCAACCATTCTTGAGTCCTTGATGAGGTTTTGCGGAGCAATCGAATCTATTTACACCACAGAGTACCTCCTGCAACCTACTCACATGGACTTGAAAAGGCTTATGAAGAAGGTCGAGATGCGAGGTTTTCCTGTGATGATTGGGAGCATTGATTGTATGCATTGGACGTGGAAAAACTGTCCAAGTGCATGACAAGGCACTCATGGAGACAGAAAATGAGCAAAAAGTATCATTTTGGAGGCGGTGGCATCTTTTGATACATGGATTTGGCACGCCTTTTTCGGGGTTCCGAGAGCTCAAAATGACCTCAACGTCCTTGCCCAATCCCCAGTGTTCAACGATGTCCTACAAGGCACCAAAAGTCACGTATGAGGTCAACGAACGTATGTACGACGGGCCATACTACCTAGCTGACGGCATTTACCCAAGGTGGTCAACATTTGTCAAAACAATGCCACGTCCGCGAAGTGCAAAGGAAAAACACTTTGCAAGCTGTCAAGAGGGGTGCATGAAGGATGTGGAACATTGTTTCGGTATCCTCCAAGCTCAATTGGCGATTGTCAGGGGTGCTGCCAGATTGTTTGATGTAGAGTTGCTTCGATCCATCATGATGACGTGCATCATTCTTCACAACATGATTGTGGAAGATGAGTACGATTATGAAGCCGTTGATGAGTATGAGCCAGACACGATGAACAATTCAAGAACACGTATATATTGTGCTCATGACGCCACCGATGAGCCCGTGCAACATGAGCCATTAGAAAGGGATGAACGTTACAATGAAAGGGTCATTCAATGATATACTGCATTTCAAAGGCCAAACATGCACAATGCCCGACAAAATGACTTGATAGAGCACCAGTGGGCATTGAAACAAGCTGAAGAAAATTAAGTTCATTTAGTGTGTTTTTTTATTATTTGATATCTTTATGTAATTTTATTTGGTGCATTTTATGTCATTTGAATAAAGATTCTCTTATAGTAAAAATATATTACCATATTAAATAAATTTACTCTCACTTTAAATAAAGTACTAAATTCAATAAATTGGAAACAATATAAAATACTCTATTCAATAAATAATAAATTACAACCCAAGGTGATTGGAAAACTATAGGCTCCGATTACAAAAAGTACTCTATTCATCATCACTTAACCAATTTCTGGTGCTAGGATGATCTTCTCTTGTTGTGCTAGGACCATCCCCTCTTGCTCTCGCTTCTCTTGCACGCCTCCTACGCACCACATCCTCTTTCTCCGACTTCCAAAAATATTTAGAATTTGGAGACTTCCCTTCTAAAGGCGTGTTCATAATCTCACGAACTCGTTGAGCCATTCTTTCTTCTCTAACCAGTTCCCTTTCTTGCTTAAGTAGCTCTCTTTCTCTCTCATTAGCTTGAAATTATCTCTTAACAGCTGCAGCTTTTGCCTCCTCTCTAGCCTTATCAGCCTCAAATTTCGCCATTTCCCGCGCCAAAGTCAATTCACTATGGCGAGTAAGTTCTTCCATGTACTTTGCATAATCATGCTTGGAAGCACTTCCTTTTCTCTTTGAAGCCTTCTTACCTTGAGGCCTAATTGGATAACAGGTCGAACCCGACGCTTGTTCAGGGATGGGCGTTTCGGGCACTTCTTTTGCATCATCTTCATTCGAGCCATTATCAGGTGTACAGTGTAGAGGGGTGCTGTTCATGACAACTTCTGGACTGACATGCACAACTTTGAATTTAGGACAATCTTTGACAATATTCCAACATTCCCACCGGTTGAATGATTTATTTTTGCTTTTGGTTTTGGCACCATACCAAACTTGTGCTTGAATTAGCTACACAATGGGGGAGAAGAAATAATTATAATCAAAGTAGGTAACAAATAAATAATACAAACAAATAATTATAATTAAAGTAGGTAACAAATAAATAATACAAACAAATAATTACAATGTAAATTTGGGTATAGTACAAACAAATAAATAATATATTGTTACCTGATCCGTGTAATTTTCCCCACTTCGAAGATTACTACTAGCTTGTGCCAAGGCGTCTCTCCAAATATTAAACGATTGGCTAAGTAATTTCCAACGACTAGACATCGATTCTTTGGTTCTACTCCCACCCATTTTCTCAAGATAATTGGTATGAATAAGACTCCACATTTCTCGCAACTGCATCTCATTACCCGTACGCGAACTATGAGTAACTTCAACCCAGCTAGTACACAATGCAACATCTTCAAGAAGCGTCCAATTCGTACCTGCATCAATAGTCATTTTGTTGAAAAAAAATTGGATTGAAACTTTGAGAGAAAGATAGGAATGTGATTGAAAGTAGTTGAGAAAATATGAAATTGTAGTGTAAGGTGATAATGAGAAGATATTTATAGAAAAGTAGAAACATTTTTTTTTTAAATTTTTAGATATTTTTTCGGATTTTTTACAATTTTTTTAATTTTTTTATTCAAATAATTAATCTCTGCCGTTGGATTTAAAAAAAAATTGAATTTCAACACTCCAGATTGTGCCACGTGTCACAACGGTAACTTTTCTTAATTTTAAAACTATTTTTTCTTTTTATTTATTTATTTATAAAGCATATTAATATCGACCGTTGATCTCAGATCGAACGGTTGATATTAAATAAGATTTTTTTTTTTTACCGTTGAGATCGAACGGTCCAAGTTAAAGAGCCGTTGAGATCGAACGGACCGTGGGAAGCCACGTGGCTTCCCAACGGTAACATTTCAGTCTGAAAAGTGGGCTGATTTTTCTGAAAAGATGTCGGGCGACGCGCCCCCACGCGCGAGTGGGGTGCATTCGCCTGACAAAAAAAAATAAAAAAAGGGTCTGACGCCGGGCTGACGTCAGCCCTGGCGTCACATCCACTCGGGCTCTCGGGCTCTCGGGTTGGTAATTCTTCACAGGCCCAGAGCTCGGGCCTCCACCTTCACTCGGGCTCCTTCACGCTGGAGCGAATCCACAGGGCCTCGGGCCCGTTTCTTTGGCCTGTCCCCCGAGCAATCCACCATGGTGGAGTTGCCCTCACGACCTATAAAAAGGCGTATTGCTATATTTGCAACAACCCAAAGTAATTAAAAAATCAAATAAGAAAGAGAAGAAGAAAAAAAAAAAGAAGAAATCAGCAAAAACATAGTATATCATGAGGCATGCAGCAGGCTGCAGTGTGGTATTAGGGTTCATAATATTATGCATGGTGATGGCGGCTGATGCGGGCACGAGCCCTAGCCAGTGCAAGCAGGAGAACAACATTCTGATTAGTGCATGCAAGCCAGTTTTCATGGGGCAGAAGGCTTCTGCATACTGCTGCCAACGCTTTAGGATTATGCACTTCGAGTGCGTCTGCCCTCCCGTTACTCCCAGGCTCACTAAATTGGTCAACGTCCAGAATACCATTCAGCAGATTCGAGCTTGCGGAAAGCGTGTCCCTCACAGCTTCAAGTGCGGCAGTGAGTCTCTCTCTCTCTCTCTGATATTATGTCATTAGTATATATAATTAGCTGAATTGGTGACTAAATCTTAATTGATGTATGCAGGCATCACCACTCCATAGAAGACAGCGGTTAATCCTATCAGAATAAGTATATATAGTTATATTTAGGGCTGGTTTGGTATTGCTGTGCTTTGAAAAAAAACTGCTTTTGCTGTGCTGTGAGAATAAACAGCTGTGAAATAAAGCAGCAAAGTGTTTGGTAAACTTTTTTGGTAAAAGTGCTTTTGGAAAAAAAGCAGTATTATAGTGTTTGGTAAACTTTTGTAAAACAGCTGTGACTGTGTAAAATGACCAAAAAGGGTATAATACTAGATGTGCCATTAATTTAATTTTCTTAACAAATAAAGGTAAATTACTAAATATACTTGTTTGATCTCAATTGTAACGACCCGAAAAGTTAATTCGAAAGCCAAATACCAAGGAAGGCCCAAATAATTCATGGTTAATAAATATACTCTTAACCACAATAAATTAAATTCAATCCTATTATGGCTGCATCTAACCGTCTCGTTAGACTGCCTACGTACTTTACGGAGGGATCAAGTCATTCGTAGTTCACAATACGCTTCTAGAACAACATACAAAAATTTCATTACGATCCAACAGTCGGATCTCCGCCCATCTCGAATTCAAGTGACGGTTGACATTTTATTTTATGAACTTACAAATCCAATTCGGGAAGATCTGTACTTCGGATTCCTGATCTGTAAGTTCCTAAGGTCCTCAAGTATTACGAATTTCAATGTATCAAAGTTTGGTGACGATCCAACGGTCATATCGTCGATTTATATTTTTACCAAGCAATGGATCGTAGTGAAATTTAGATCAAACAATCAAACTACGTCATACGAATATCAAAACTGAATTCAAAACATCTAATTTAGCCTAAAAATAGTATCGACGGCCCTCGAGCCACGCGCCGCTGCGGGTGGCCGTCGGCCACCCGACTCGGCGGAAAAATTCAACTATGTATAAAATTCCCAAAAATTACAGAAATGTAGATCTCAAAGAGTAGATCAAATATTATACCTGTGGCCAAAGCCAATTTGGTCGGGAAAAACTCCAATTTCGCTCACACCTGTCGGAAACCCTAGAATGGGTGTTTGTCGATTCGCCACCTCCAGTGCTCCGCCACCCCTACAACTGATTGGGCTTTGTTCTAGGCCTCATGGGGAGTCTAATAGTGGTGGTAATTGGTCGGAATAGCTATAGGATTTTGGGATTCATCACACGAACCCGTCGCACCCACCGATGGTTCCTCACCACACTTGTCACACCCCGAAAACTCGAGGTGCGAGGTTTAGAGAAATAACTAGGACAAAGCGATTTATCAAGGGTATAAAACAACCCTCATCTTAAGATTATGTCAACGAAAATTTATATTTCACAATTTCATTAAATCAAACTACAAAAGTCAATTTAAGAAATGTAGTTGAAGATCTTATAGTAATGCAAACTGCAAAATCGACCTGAGCCGTAAAATTCACCAAAAATAATTCGTTCAACCAAAAATTTTGAAAATTTCCAGATCCAAAGTAGACACATGAAACTAAGTTGTATCAAAATTTCATTGAATTTCGAGTTCGGGAAGTATAGGAAAATTTAAATCCAAAACAGGAATACTGCTGTCTTCTAAAAAAAAAAATTTCAGCAGCACCAAGTTTCTTTGCATATAAAACTGTCTATACTCCAAAGAACAAAAATCTGAAATTTTTGCAAAATGCCACCTAGGTGGTAGATACACACCCACAGTTTTAAACGTAACCAAGATCATAGGGGTTTTTCCAGAAGCTATTCATTACCCTTACAGATTTTAATAAGGTCACAAAAGACCCCCAAGTCTCTTACAAGAAAACATATTCAAGCCATTTGATGAAATGTACAAGAGCAAAACATACAAGCCCAAAGGACAAATAATTACACATACATGGTGTTCATAGCCCAGGTAAGTAGATACTCCAACCCACCAAGGTCTACATCATTTTAGTCTACTACTCCACAAAAAGGTCATTTTCAAACAGAAACTAACTATACAATACTTTGGCAGCTCACCCAAAAGATGCCTACGTCTGGACTCCTTTCTACTAGCCCACACTAAAGCTGCCACTTTGAAACCCAGCTAGTCGACTCTACACACCTGAAAATACATGTTTAGAAGAACGGGGTGAGCATAAAATGGCCAGTAGGGGTTTTTTAGTAAGTCCGAAATCATTTAAAATTTTATGGTGCATGCCAGAAAGTAATAAAAGTGATTCGAAAACCATTTATATCCATAACCACGAAATCCAACAATATGAAATATGCTTTAAAAATGCTTAGAAGCAACATATGACAGAGAAACCAAGGTTTCAGAGCATTAGTAGCTTTGATAACAACGGTACAACACATAGTTTCAAAGACATTTCCTTTGTCTAACGGATAACAAAGCCATTATCATTTAAATATCCACTAGCCTAATAAATCACAAAGATTTTCTTTTATCTCAAACAAGGGACAAGTAGATTGGAAAGAATCGTAATATACCTGGCCAACATTCACATAACATATACTCATTACTTTCATAACTCATTCTCACAGCTCCCATACATGGAGCTTTCCCCGGGGAACCTGGGGTCATTGTGCCCATAATCAACAACTTCACGGGTCATTGTGCCCATTCATACATTTCTCAACATTCTCAACTGCACAGGTATTATACTACTTTCCATCTACTTTCAAATATCAAACATTTATCTCAACATACTTCAAAATCTCAAATGAGTATCCAAAGAGGCATGCACATTAAAACCACAATCTTGAAAAATCATTTCAACTACTTTAACTCATCAAAGTTTGTAACAAACGAGATTCAAATCATTTAGTTCAAACCATAGAGAACATTTGCTTCACTTCTTTCACAAAATCTAAAAAGGAAACATTTTAAGTAAGCTTCAAAAAAAAAAAGCTCAAATGCCAACAAACCTTGATCAAATAAAAATGAAAAACCAAAATACTTTTATAGTTAAAACCCCCCTACCTCAACTCAATTTCTTGATATTCAACTTCTAGGGTGTTTGTCGACTTGCTCCTTTGTCACCTGGACCTTCTCTTCCTTATCTATAAGCAAGAAAAATCATCACACACCATTTATACCAAATACCAAATAAAAACCCTAATTCAAGATTAATTGAGGACTTTAATCAAACACTTGATAGGAGCATATTTATGCGACTTAGTTAGCTTGTTTTCATGCATTTACGTTGTTAGTTCTTAGTTAATTTTGTATTTTAAGCTATTTTCGTGTGTTTGTAGGTTCAAAGTGTCAAGATGGCAAAAAGAAGCAATTTGGAGCATTCTAGAGTATTTTTGGGCCAAGATTGGGTAGTGCAAGCATGGAGGCAAGTTGATGGACGGAATTGAAGATACAAAGGCTTGAAATCAGCTAAGAAGATGGAAGAAAGAAGTCAAAGATAAAGAAGATAAGGAATCAGCTCAAAAGAAGGAGAATTATCCAAAACATTATCCAAAACAACCTTATCTTATCTTATCTTACCCAATCCTTATCTTATCTTACCTAATCTTATCCTAACCTGTTTTCTTCAGTTTAGGGGACTTAAAACCTGATTTCTAGAAGTCCTATCCATTCCCCTACAAAAGTGGCGCCCCAAACTCTTCTAGAAACGCCAAAATCTGCCACAAAACACATTCTTTCTAGAACCCTATAAATCTGGCGTCTCCCTCCTTTCTAGAAGGCCTTTGCCTTGCCTTGCACTCAATTCCCTGCCTTATCCAAGCCATGCCGTGCATCCCTATCCCTTTCCCTCTCAGATTCTGATTTGTTAGCCTGTTTTCTTGTGAATTTGGGTTCTATAATCCTTCTCAGAAATCAATTGGGCCATAATCCTTTTTCCTACATATTCTGCCGCACCTAGGGTCCTAATCCCTTGCTTATGCTGAGTCCAAGTCCTAAACTGATTCCCCTAGGGTTTGCCATGCTATATATACATATTTCCAAGCCTTGCCGCAGACCACCACCCATCCATACGAATTCTACACCCCCATATACATTCAGAAATCCATATTTTGCTGCAGAGAAGGGAAGACAAGGCCCTGCCGTGGCTTCCATTGGAGAAGGAGGAGTTCTTTCTTCTCTTGTTTCTGTTTCCATGTTTAATTTAATTTGTTTTTCAATTATGTTGAACATGTGGAACTAATTTCGTTTTAGTTAGAGGTGGATTCAAAGCCATGGACATATGTTTGATATGAATTGATTACCTTCAGTTATTGTTTCATAAATTGTGAATGTGATTTACTTATCTGTTTTATGAAGAACTTGTTCTTGTGTGTTGATTAAGGAGGTCTACTTAGTTTACATGCATGAATTTGATGCTAGGATATAAGGGAATTTCACCTAATCGTTAGGAACTTATATTCACAAGTAGTAAAGAATGCTAGTCACAATTGTGTTAAGTAAATTCTAGGCAAGAGTAACATGCGTATTCCATAGTTATGAATGCCTTGTCAATGTTTATGATTTCCATGGAACTTAATGATCTTTGATATGTATCTCTATCATGCGTATTCCATAGTTAGGGAACTTGATAAGAATAATTTGGTTGTGATGCGTTATCCATTCAATTCAATGAACTTAGGGAAATCTGGGAATTAATTAGTGCAATACAATTAATTCGAAGCATTGTCATTCATGGTTTATCGAAAGAATAACTGGAAATCAATTCGTATGCATATGTTCATGTGTGGAGAAGAACCCTCTAACTAGTTTTCACCCCTGAATTCACCTTTATCTCTTTCAATTTACTTTGTTTGCCTAAATCTGCTTAGTTTTGCTTAAATCGTCCAAAAACCCCCTTAGTTCTTAATTGAGTCTTAGTTTGTTTAAATTCGTCCAAATCTGTCCCCTTTTAGTGTTTTGAGTCTAACTAGTCCAAAAGTCATCCAATTCACCCCTTAGAACCTGTTTTGAGTCTGTTTAAGTTAGTTTGGTTGTTTTGAGTCCATTTAGCCTGTTTTGAGTCTCTAGTGTCTAGAATCTGCCTAGTTGAGTTTTATTTGTTGTTTTAAGTTTGTTTTGTGTTATTTGAGTCAAGTTAGGTTGTCTAGAGTTAAAATTCGTTCAGATTGATCCATAGTACCTGTTTTCATTGTCTAGAGTCCAGTTTTAGTGTTTTAGAGTTTAATTTGTATAGATTAGCATCCCTTCTAATCCCCGGCCTTAAACGATCCCTACTTTCATATACTACGTCGATAGGGTTTTAATTTGAGTGTCAAGTAATTCTCACATCAACACTTGGTGCCCAACTATAAACTTATGACATGAACTATGCTACTTTCATATTTCCTACTTCCACCCAAACTAATTTGTGGTTTATCAAATCAAATAATAATTAGATCCCAAAGGTAAGAAATAAATACCTTAAATGGAGACAAAGGAAGGATTCCTCACTTGTTCTAACCTTCACAAGCAAGGAAAAACAAAGCTCCTCCTCCTTGGAATTTCTTTTTGACAAATTAGGACCTAAAAGGGGTGAACCCCTTCTTCTCCTTCGGCTGTTGGAAGGAAAACAGAAAAGTGAGGATTTTTTCTAGAAACCCATCACCTTTTTATTTCTCCTGCTAACGTCAGAAACTTTTCTTTTTTTTTTTTTTTTTTTTTTTTTTTTTAGGGATATTACAAAACTACAACCAAATTTCTTCTAAATTTGGTTGGAAATGGAAGAGGGAAGGGTTAGATGATGATTGCAAGTGTTGGCTGGTGGAGGTTTGACGGGAAAAATGGCGAACCGCAGGAAATGGGGTCGGGTTGGTGCATGGGTGCACTGGTGACGGGAAGGCTGGGAGCCTTTTCCCCCCTTTTTCCCGTGCCCTCCATTTCTCTCCCGCACTCCCTCCTTTCTCTCCTCTCTGTTGCTGCCACTTGGCAGCTTCTAAACATTTTTTATTTTTCCAACAACGAAAACATCTCTAATTTCTTCGTTATAACTCTGTTTCACGAACGGTTTTCACCTACGCGTTCGTAGGATTGAACTCTATCTAAATATGTCAAGAAACATGACAAAAATACATAAAATTACGTTTAGCCCCTAGGGCATTTTCGTCATTTCAACTTATCGATAAAATTTTCCACATAATCATATATATATTTTAAATTTTCCAGGGTATTACATTAATGTACTTTTTTCCCTACGATTAGGAGCATTTTTCCCACTGAGTTTTTGCTTTTTGTTATTTTTTAATCCTTTTATTAGTATTTTATTATTATTAATTCAGATATTTTCCCCCATACCATATTGGTTGTGGTTAGGGTACATGTACTTATGCCTAACACTTCTAGAGATAATGATTTAGTTTTAATAAAATACAGACTAAGATATCACTTAGTACTATGATCTAATAGTATTATTTTTCACTTATAAGTAGGAAGTCTTAAATTTGATTCTCGCTCAATTCAAACCAAATTATTATGTCTAGTCCAATGTAGATAATATCGTTGTATTCATGTATTCAACAAAAATACATCGTAAGATAAACTTAAATGTATAATACAATGCTACGTGTAAGATTGACTCCTACATTGATGTGAGAAATAGAGATGTGAGGACTGATGATTTTTCTTTAATTTGTTATAATTAAGTTTAGCATATCACGATTGTTTAAATGAGAGAGAGGGTTTTGCAATTTTATTAAATGGTTCATAAGGGTTTGAAATCAGGTTTAAGATCTTTGGGGTGGGGATTGGATTTAGAGTTTGGAGTTTGGAGTTTGGTTTCCTAGTTTGTTTGTAGGAATTTGGTTTTATAGGTTTTTTTTTTGTATAGTTCACTACTTCATGCTTTTGTCTGAATCTAAACTACATATTAATAAAACTTTCTTTGTCAACTAAAAGAATGTGAAAATTGTTTTCCATCATAACAAGAAAGTTGAGGACAGTAACTTAATTTTACAAAATAAAATTTTGCTACTTTTTGTTTAAACCTCACTTACATGTGATTTTATCATCTCTAATTAAAAAAAATATAAAAAATAAATCTCTCTCCCTCGCTCCATACTCCCATATTCTCTCTCACTCTCTTCCCCTCTCCTTCAATTTTAAAAACAAAAATAAAAAATTTCACACAGTTTGTGTGTGGGCATATACTAGTATGTTTTAGTAAAATCTTTTAAGGGTTATTCTTTTGGCTCTTTGTTTCGCTTTCTCGTGTTTGTCTAAGTTTTTTTAAGTGTTATTTTATATTTAGTTATTTCGCTTGTTAATTTATTTTCTTTTTTTTGTTGTTATAGTTTTAATATATGACTGAGTTTTGGAGGTACTTTCAATGATGTCGTTTCTTGGCATTACACTTGCGTAGGTGATGAAGGTGGTTCAGGCTATTGCAATAGTTGGTATTTGTTGAATTTCAAGCATGTGTGACGTTGTTTTTTTACTCTATTTCGAAATTTTTTCTCAACTGGTTTTCTTTGGGAAGATTTTTTACTGAGGTTACATCATTAGCGTTTTCTTCCAGCTTATTTTCTTTATGGAAGTCTATGTATTTTACTTTTGTGCTAGCTTTTGTAAGCCATTCTGTTTTGGGCGTCGTGATGTTTAATCAGGCAATATGTCTTTTAAGACGCAACTGTAGTTTTCGATATTTACGCTTGAGTTTTAGGTAGTTTTTCCTATCCTTTTGCTTTTGTCTAATTTTTAATAAAACATCTTTTTCAATACAAAAATATAAATAAATTAGAAATCTTAAAGGATCAAAATTCTTATGTATTAAGGGGTTATATGCACCGATGAAAGATTATTACATCTTTTATATATAGAATATAAACAATTGACAGTGATTTTTGTTTTTTGGTTAAATCAGATGGAAAATCTCATATATCAACCAAGCATAGCTTTTTGGATTAACCCTCAAAGAAGAAAATTGATTGCTCTAAACTCTATGGAAACAAGCGCTGCAAAGAGGAGGAGGCTTGCAGTTGCAGTCCGATCAAAAGGGAGGAGTTCCAGCAGGAAGCGAAGGCTTGCAAAGCAAGAAAAGAAACGCACTGATGACTAGCGAAGTAGTATCGACAGAATCACTAGTCTTCCGGATGATATATTGTACTACATATTCTCCTTTTTACTGATCGGATCCATTGCTCAAACGAGTGTTTTATCTCCAAGATTGAGTTGTATATGGGATTTGTTGAGAGTACAACCTCTCACAGCAACAATGTAGCAGATTAGATGTTTACTTAGCTATTAAGCTTAGCATGGTTAGTGATTAGTTGTACATTATGCTTAGCTGGCACACATGGTTGGGATAGGATATTTATGTATACGAAATCACTACCATATGTGCCACTATTTTCTCCCCCAATCTGAACTTTTTTGTATCGAGGCTCTAATTTAAATACCGAAAAAATTTCAATCCAGAGTTTACCTACTCTGAAAACATCTCAGCTGGATTTGTTCTTCACTGTGAAGAATAAGATTAGTGCAATTAATTTTCTTTGCGGATCATTGCATGTTCAAACCCCTTGCAATAAGCTTTGGCTATCTCCCGATTTTATCATCCATTTGTTTTGATGGCAGTCTACCGTACTCGTCTATGGAACTTGAGACCTTGCAAATTCATATTGGTTGTTTGAATAAACCTGTTATCCCAGGTATAGCATGCCAATTCAAGAGCGCTCCTATAATCCATACTCTTAGTATTTACGTAGCTAGCAGCACCCTCGGAGGAAGAGAAGGTACAGGGCACAACATTTTGTTGAACAATGTTGATTGCACTGAAGAGCAATACTGGGAAAGTCAAGTGCAGAATTTGAGCGACTTCCTATGTCACTTAAAGGTGAACATTCATTATTTGATTGATGAATGTGTGATTAAGTTTGCAAGGTTTTTGGTTAAACATGGAAGAGGCTTGATTCTTTGCTTCGATGAACACAATGTCGACAATAATTGGGAGGATAATGTCTGTTTACTAGAGGGATTCCCCCGGTCATCTACTGATGTCAAAATCTCAGTTGCTTCATCTCATACTAGGATTAAGCGTGTAGAGATAGTACAAGGATCTACAATTAAAAAAATCAGTATGTAGTCCCCTAGTAACTTGTTCGCTTTGTGGTACAACAAAAGGTCAGCCGGTCTATGATATCAGCATAGAAAAGGATAGCAGAAAGCTTTGAAACTCCTAAATGGTATAAACTCATAACATTGTGCTGCACGTCAAAAACTCCATCGTCTTTATAAACATACATACAATATGCATCACATAATTTCAAACCAAGCTATTTACATTTATTTCACAGAAGATCATAACTAAATCAGTGACATGAATTTAACAAAAACAAAATAAAAAACGAATTACAGGAATTCTTAAAGTAAAAGATTTAGTCAGGCCAAAAAATAAACTTGGTATTTTAATTTCTTGAGAAAGGATTTCATATGCAGAATGAACAACTCAACTCGGATTGCAGTCCCTGGCCAAAAAGTACACTCAAATTGCAGTAAATTCTGCACTGGATTTCCACAAGCATTCACAGAAGGATATGATCAGTCATAAGTGCATGAGCTCTTTTTGAACTTGATGGGTTTGGTGACAGTGGGATCCAAAATCAAAGGGCATGAGATTCGCTTTCGATGCTTTGTTTTCACTAGCTTCCCTACAACATACGCTCGAGACCAGATTTCAAAGTTTAAGGTCAATGGAATCGGAACCAATGCACCAGTTTTTGTGTATATCAAACTTGATCCAGCTCCATATAGAGGAACCTTAGTACCATGCAAGTTCACTGATATCGTTCGGAGGCTCTTTCTAGGCTGATAATATTTCTTCAACTGCAAAGACAAAGTTCAGAAAATTTAACACTTATCAAGCGGTTCCAAACAGTATCCTACATACGTATTATGTTGCCAGACTACGAATCAAGACCGAACTTTCCTAGTTTGGTAATGTAATATCCTAGTCCAGTTAGGATTTTAGTTCCTGTGTTTTGACCTGAAATTAATTTCGGTCCCCTGGAAGTTGCCAATGGCACTCGAATTGTAAACGGAAAAAAACTTAGACACAGCTATGAAAAACTAAAACTCAAGGCACCAAAGCGTGAGAACAAAGAAACCAAAATAGTTAAATTTACCCTTATCCTACATACTATTCAAAAATTTGCTTAGAGATAAAAATGGTAGTCATAGTAGAGAATCCAACCTGACCAATTGCTACTGCAATCTCCGAATAGAGGAGACCGATAGGTGAGGAGGTAACATGAATGCCAAAGATTGAAGCAGAGTTGCGCACACTCAATCTTAGTGAACCATTCACTGTCACCATCTTTGATGGAACTCCACTGAAGTCCGAACCCTCACCAATGTAGAAGTTACTGATTTCCAAGCTCTGCAAGAATCGTAAGTGCTCCGTTAGACCGAAACAATTTCATCCTATTAGCAACTGCATAATTCCCATTTTCCCACTACATTCCTTGAATTGAAGAACCCCCACACCCTTTTCAGTATTTCCAAATTAAATCATCACACTAAGAAGTTAGACAAAATTCAGCATCAAATTTTTTGTGTAATAAATATTATTAGATGAGTAGTTCAGAAATTAGCTTACCTTAACTACCGCTTCTGCTTTGTAAGGCCTGCTTGCGCCCCATATGATCAAGCAGAAGACAGTGAACAACAACACAAAGCTAAGTAGAGCAATCAAGACCTGCACTCGCCGCGAAAGCGACTTATCTTTGAACTCATCATAAGCCCCGTCCTCCATAATCACCTTGCACTCCGGCCACCCCTTGTCATTCCTCTGCTTACCACCGCCTTTCCTACCTGAAGAGGACCTGAAAATCCCCGAGAATTTGCTCGCGGAGGAGTTCCTCGAGTGGTGGCCGAAGGAGGGGTGTGAGGGTGACTCCATGGGGCTGTTGTTGTAGATTGGAGTGGCGTGCATTGACGAGGACTTGTCCCCATCGTGCGAGTCCCTTGAAGGGCTCTGCACATAGTACACAGGTGCCTCTGGGGACCTTGACGGTGATGATGCAGCTAAGCTTGTGATATCAGACTCAGATTTTGTTGAATGCATCGTTGCCTAATCAGTAATAACAATGCAGGATTTGAATTACAAACATACAAGTCAAAGCGTTCTGCCAAAAACTTCCTCCACAAATTTGGAAATTACCCAAGTGAAACACAGAATTTGAGTGGAAATTTACCAAAGATTGAAACTTCTAGCAAATTCTTGGGTACCCAGAAAGGGTTTTGATAGACATGAACTGGTTTCTATGCTAGAGTGAGGAACTGAACAAATAGACCACTAGAATTCAGCTCTAGAGAGAGAAAAGAGGAACAGAATGAAAAATCCTTTTCACCAAAAAACTAGTTAAACAGATGAGATGCTGATAAAATTTCAAAAGCTGCCACAAATCAGTGTGTTTCTGTGTGTGTAGTAAGGAATGCAGAGAGAGTAAGTGAAGATTTTGTTAAGGACCAACGAGAAGCAGTGCCCCCACTTGATTTGCAGAGCCAATGATTTTGTACCACACCTTGTTCGTTTGCCAAACTAGTTGTAAATTGACCAAAAAAAGTGTCGGCAGTACACATACTATTATTATTACTCTATATTATTTACATATAATTGTGTAATTATTTAATCTTAATTGTAAATATTATAATATTATATGTTGGCATGCGATAACGATGCTCCTCATCCTAATAACATTATTTGTTTGATGGGTTTTTTGTATTTTACAAACCACCTAATTTTGATTTGGAGCCTAGTGTTTGTGTTTATTTATTTTTATTCATTTTTTCAGTGTAGGAGAATTGGGCTAAGATTCTATTAGTCTAAGTTTTGTAATCCCTGTGAACTTTGTATTTCTTGAGCCCCAAGTCAAAGAGTTGTATATATATATATATGCACCTTGTGATAACAATAGTACTACACAATTTACATAATTCTACGTGGTATCAACGAGTTAAGGTTTTTTTTTTTTTTCATGATCGTGAAACCCTAGCCCGCTTCTTCCCAAACTTTCTTGTCGCTCCCCCTCCCTCCTCTCATGGCTACCGCTCTTTTTGCTACCTTTTCAACAGTTGGTACTTCTATCTCTGGCCCTAAAGTCACTCACTTTTTGAAGTAGACCGATTCCAATTATATCATATGGCTCAATCAAATGAAGCTCTTACTTCTTGGGCACAATCTTTTTCGCTATGTTGATCGTTTTGCTAAGGGCCACTGCCGATACCATCCCTATGATTGCTGACAAACTCGAGAAGCCTAATCCGGAGTTTGCTACCTAGTTTCAAGCTGATCAACTAGTTGTGAGCTACCTTGCCTCCACTCTCTTGAAGCCTATTTTATCTCTTACCATCAACAAATCATCCTCTAAGGCTCTATGAGACTGCCTTTATGAGAGCTTTTCTCAAGCTTCTCTTGTCAACGCCGCTAATCTCCTTTTTCACCTGCTTCCTCTCAACAAAAGGACTCGTCCCATCTCCGATTATCTTCAACATGCTAAGTCAATTGTTGATTCTCTTACTGCTATTAACCAACCTGTCTCTAATTTTGATTTAGTTACCTCTATGCTCAAAGGTCTAGGGAGTGAATATTCTATGTTTGTGATAGCTGTTTTTAATTTTCCTCCTATTTTGGAGTTACTGGATCTTCGCTAGTGGTTCTTCTCCTTTGAAGCTCAAAATCAACCTGACACAGTGGCCATGCCCTCCTTGCCGTGGCAGCACATGCTCCTGCCAGGCTTAGGCTCAGTTGCAGGTCTAGTTCCAGATAAAATCTTGCCATAATAGGAGCAGTAACCTTAGTCTGTTGCTTACCAAGCCCATTACCTAGATCACCCTGCATGCCTGGACACAAGATTCTAAAAAACGCTAGGTGCTAGTCGAGAGGCGGGCAAGGGCCTAGCCCCTGAGCGGGCGCCTAGGCGGACTTGACGGATTTAAGAAAAAATATTATAAATTATATAAATAAGTGTCTATTTATAGTTAAAAGGCGCTTCTTACTCCTTCGGCTAACACGAGTGCTCCATTCTCCTTGAATATATCTTTCATCATATTTTGAGTCTTCCTTGCTTTTCCGATGCTAGAACTAAATAGGCTATACTTGGCAAGATCTCAGCTATCGGGCAAAGAATATCTCCAACTATTATTATTTTTCATTAGCAACCGGGTCAAGGGTTCAGTTGCAATAAACTATGGCACCTAAAAATGTTACCACATCAGGGGTCGAAACTACGTCAATGAAATTCCACTAAGTGAGAGCATCGACATGTGATTAAAGTTCCTCCCCAGCTTTGCAGCACGTACCTGTATTTGTCCAGGAGGTGGAATTAGAGTTGTTATTCAATGGTGCAACTTGCATTTTTGACATAAGTAAAGGACCGGTCTCTACCAATTCTCGTACGTATCTGTCTGCCTTGGTGGTACAGGGGGGTCCGAGCTATAAGCTCTAAGGGGAAGAAGGGTGAGGTTAATAAATGTTCCAGCTAGGAATCTCTGTGGTGAAGATGTTTTCAAACTAGCGGCCTAATATAAGTTTATTATTTTAATTAAGTTTATCATTCAACATACAACATATAAATTTATAAAATATAAGAATTTTTTCTTTAGTATCTTAGTGATTTGATGGTGTAAGATAAAAAAATTGAGTGATTACTTACAAAATATTTTTTATGAATTTATATAGATGATAGGTGGCGGAGCCTCATTGGATACCTTTTTTGGGGGGGGGGGAATCATTGGATACCTTTATTAATTAAGAAAAGAAAAAGTTTCTTTGTCACGTGGAATGGGAGAGAGAAAATGGAAAGAGATTCTCTCTGGATCCCTTTCACCTAATCCTCCTCATCAAACAACCTGTGCCCTTGAAATTTGATCAAACGGTTAAAGTTATTATAATTTTGAAAGTGGGCCTGTGTTTTTAGCCATCAAGGGCCTAGATTGTTTGATGAGGAGGATTAGGTAGAAGGTATCCGGGAGAGGATCCCTTTCTAGAGAAAAATTCATAATTTTAACCTCACTAAGCTTCTGAGCGCCCGCCTAGACCCCTTTGGTGCGCGCCTAATTTCTTTCCTGATTTGCCTTCCGACCTGAGCTTAATCCCGGCGGCTGACCACCGCGTAGCACCTAGGCCGATTTTTAGAACATTGCCTGGACAACAGCATAACAAGCTTAACCAGAGCTGTGGAGGCTTCAACTCCCGCAATCATGGTGGATGGGGATGTGGAGCTAGTCGTGGTAATGGTCTCGGAGGTCATGGCGGCTGGCAAAATAGCAATTGGGTTCAAACTCTAATCAAGGTATACTCGGTGCTTATTCTTATTTTTGGTGTACTAATTGCAATACTCCTGGCCATGATGTTTTTGTTTGTCCTCTTCGTTCCGCCACTCTTTTTATGAGCTATCATGTTATGCCCTATCCACCTAATGCTGCTTATGATTCTAATTGGTACCTTGATACTGGAGTCATTCATTATATGACTAATAATGGTGATGTTTTTCAAGACCATACCTCTATAACGGTAAAGAATCTATTCTCCTTGGTCATGGCGATGCACTTTTCATAGCCTATCCTGGTAGTATGTCTCTCCCATTAGGTTCTCATAAGTTTCGTTTGAATAATGTCCTTCATGTTTCTCATCTTAAGAAAAATCTCTTGTCTTCTTGCCGTCCACTCCACCCTATGGCACTCTCGTCTCGGTCATTCATCCACTGAAGTTTTGTCTAAGTTATCTCTAGGGTCATTATCTAAATTAAATAAGGCGTTTTCTAACACATGTGCACTTTCTAAGTCACAGAAACTATCGTTTAATTTTAAAATAGTTATTGCCCCATTTTCATTTAGTTAATGCATAATGACGTATGAATGTCTAAAATAATTTTGTTTATGACTGTAAATATTATGTTCTTTTACTTATGATGATACTCCATACTTTTAGTCAATTTTGTCACACCAATGGTATTATTCTCCATGTCTCATGTTCTCACACTCTTGAACAAAAATGATTGGCGGAACGTAAACATCGCCATATCTCCATTGACAATAGGGTTCTTATCACAACAGCTAATGCCTCGTTTTCTCTCTGGGTTAAGGCCATACTAATGGCCACGTTTTCTTATTAATCTTCTCCCATCCTATGTCCTAGGTTGGTCTAGTCCATATTTTTGGCTCTTTGATCGTCGTCCTGATTTGTCCTCCATCTGTATGTTTGGTTGTGCATGCTACCCTTACCTAGGTCCCTATACTTGGAAAAAATTGGGATCTCATTCCAATGGATGTGTTTTTGTAAGGTATAGCTTAAAATACAAAGGTTACAGGTGAGTTGACTTGAAGACCAACTGAGTTTATATTTCCTACCCGTGAAATTTGATGAGGACACTTTTTCATATGCCACTGCTGTTGCCCTTGCACATGCCTCTCCTAATCGCTAGGTTCTTCCATTTTTGGAGCCCAAGTCTATTGTGGCTACACCAGCATTGATCCAACCTGTGCAGCTTATTGCTACTCCTGATTTGCCTGCGTCTACACCTCCATCACCACGGCCTGGTTGGTCGCCTTCTCCTTACCCTCTAGCCTACCACCACCTGAGCTCGTTCCATCACTTATTTAGCCGCAATATCTTATGCAAACTTAGTCCCACACAGGTCATTCACAACATAAATTTTTTATAGATTGTGCTGTGCAGTACTCATTGCCTGCTGTTCTTATGACATCTATCACTGCCATTGTTGAACCAACGTGCTTTACAAAAGCCCATCATCTTCCTGAATGACGTGTAACTATTACAGATGAGTTAAATGCCTTACTGAAGAATGGTATACGGTCTCTTGTTTCACTTTATCTTTCACAAAATATGGTTGGTTGCTAATTAAGCATTATGCCGATGACTCTATTGAAAGGTATAAAGCTCGTCTCGTTGCTAAGGGCTTTCATCATCAATATGGTTTTGATTATTATGAGAGGTTCAGTCCTATTGTCAGGCCTTCCACTATTTGGTTGGTTCTTGGTCTTGCAATCACTCATGGTCGGTCTATTTGACAACTTGATGTAAAAAATGTATCTATGAATGGTTACTTACAGGACAAAGTTTTTATGACAACCACCAGGCTTTGTCAACCTCAGCGTTCAAACCATATGTGTAAATTACATGAAGCCTTATATGAACTCAAGAAGGCTCCTTATGCTTGGTGTCAACGTTTTAGCATCTTTATTATTCGTCATGGTTTTGTGCAAAGGCAAGTCAACCCCTCTCTCTTCATTTTTTCACTATGTAATTGCACACTTATCTTGTTACTATATGTGGATGATATTGTGTTGACTGTAATGATCTTTCTCCTATTCATCGGTTTATGTCTATTCCTAGACGTGAATTTGAAATTAAGGATTTAAGCCCTCTTTATTACTTCCTAAGCATTGAAGTTCAGCCCATTTCCAATGATCTTCATTGCTCTCACACTAAGTATGCTCTTGATTTACTTAAACGCATGAATATGCTTGACTGTAAGCCTTTCATTACTCATATTACTTCACGTGTTTAGTTGTCTAATTAGGATGGTACCTTGTTTGCGGGTCCTACTAAATTTTGGCATCTCTTAGGATTTTTACAATATCTCATTTAAGACGTTCGGACATTGCGTAGGCTATTGATCATATTGCTTAGCTTATGTCTCGTCCGACGAACACACACCTTATTGTTGCCAAACGCATCTTACGATACATCAAAGGCTCCATTGATCATGTTATTGTGTTCCATCGCTCATCTGGCCCACCCTTGCTTCGAGGTTATCTGATGCTGATTGAGTTGGTTGTCCGAATACCCGTCTTTCCACTTCTGGGTACCTTATATTTCATTGGCCTAATCTTATTTTTTGAAGTTCCACCAAACAACCTACTGTTCTAGTGCCAAGTCGAAGTACCATGCCCTTACACATGCATGTGCTGATTCTATTTGGTTGTCTTATGTACTTCGTGAGCTTCGGTTTCCTGCTCTTCCTCCTAATGTTCTCTTTTGTGATAATTTAAGTACGACATATATGGCTGTTAATCCAGTATCTCATTCTTGCACTAGTCACATTTAACTTGACTATCATTTTGTGCGTGAACATGTCAAGCTCGGCTCCCACAAGGTTCAATTTGTTCCCTCGGTCGATCAAGTTGCGGATCTCTTCACAAAACGACTTTCGAAGCCTCGCTTTCTTTTACTTCGGTCTAAACTTGTCTTTCAAAGCTAGAAAAGTTTCGAGGAGGGGGGGGGGATGTTAGTGTAGGAGAATTCGGTTAGGATTCTATTGGGTTAGGTTTTATTATCCTTACGAATTTTGTATTTCTTGAGCCCAAGTCAAATACTTGTATATACCTTGTGATAACAATATTACTACACATTTTACATAATTCTACACGTTCTTCTTTTGTTTTTTAACATTTCTTTTTGTTCATGGAGGTACTTTCTAACACTTGTATCTGCAGTGCTAGTGCTTTTTTCTTCTCCAACAAGATGATCAAAAGGAAAACAGTTCACCTTACATTTAAAGTTAATGTGATTGCGCTTTTTTCTTCTTCAACATAATAATTAAATGGAAGAAAACAATTCACTTGTACAATTAACGTTAATGTGATTGTGCTTTTTTCTTCGTCAACAAGATGATTAAATGGAGGAAAACAATTAACTTGTACGTTTAAAGTTAATGTGGTTGTGCTTTTTTCTTCTCCAACAAGATAATCAAATGGAAGAAAACAATTCATTTATACATTCGACGGTAATGTCTCTTCTGAGATAAATGTTTTGGATTACTTGGTACACAAGCTAGTACTTTACATGTCATAATACATTTGAAGGGACACAGAAGAATATATTTTCTCTTCATTTGTATTAAAAACGTGGAGACATGCTTGTGTACCGAGTACTTGAAAAGATTTCTCATTTTCCGGTGTGCCTAAAATTTGCTTACAACATATCTATTATGTTCTAACTAAGAGGAAGATGCTCCGAGCTGGTGGGTCGCTTGACTATGAACACGGACATAATGAAATTTCTCATAGTCTCTCCAAGCTCAGAAATGATGGATAACTTGATGGGCCACGCAAACTAAAAAAACAAAAAAACAAGTAGATGACTTGATGGGCCACACAAAGTAAAAAAACAAAAGAGGACGAAAAATGAGAAGAGAAAGAACCACAAACTGACCCAAATAGAAACACTTTGGCGTCTGATAAAAAAAAAGAAACACTTTGGCACGTGGGTTAAGTGCTACGGGTGAGTGGCAATGAAGAAGTGGAAAATCAGTAGGTAATTCTCACTGGTTACTAGAAGCAAAGAATATGAAAGGGAAGTGATTTCAAATTTCAAAATAATTTTAAATAGCATTCTTATTAGGAGTATTATAACGATATTCATCTCGATATGTAGTAGATATTTTTGATATAATCTCATATATTGATAGAAAATAATCTCAACTAGTCTTGACACAAATTAATATATGTTGCAGTCATATTTAGAATAGGAATGTGATTGTGTAAATCCTAGGAAATATGGGAATGTATCTTATATTCCTATTAGGAGTAGATTACCTATTAAATGTTGTAATCATAAAGGGAAAGGTTTTACCCTTCCTACTACTATAAATAAAGGCACAATGAGGTGAATCAAACACACCTCACAATTAAATCAATCTCTCTTCTCTCTCAATATTGCCGAACCCTTTTCTCTCTCTATCTCTCTAAACCCTAGATCGTTCAATCAAATAGGCCTACAACACGTTATCAGCACGCTCTTGCCGGAAGCTGAGGAATTGACGCATCTTAGGAGGAGGCTATCATCCACCACTTTCAAAGGCTTATTCGTTTTCTGCTAATCAGGTACGCTTAAAATAAAAGAAGATATTTGAAACGTCCACGAAGCATGAAAACATTCCCCATGATGCATGAACCCCTCTATGTTTATATTTTCCTTTCGATATATATATATTGTATATGTTCATATATTTGTCAATATATATATTTGTTTCATGCATCGGACAATTAAATTGTTATGTGGAATTCTTGAGTCAAAATATAAAATTAAATTAGAAGCAAATTTGGGTTTTTCTGAAACCCTAGGTTCGAAAATTGGGTATGTTTTTGGTCTCACCATGGGATGGCATCACCCTGATGCCCTTGGACTACCTGCACAACCCCTGTAAGGCTTGTTGCTCCACAACCACGGGCCTGCAACCCTAGTTTCTGGTCCACAGCCTACAAGCCTAGCTTGCTGGGCCCTCTGTGTCACGGCCTGCATCATCAGCAGCCAACCCATGCGCTGAGCTTAGCTTCCCGTGCCTAAAACCCAGGTCCCAACCTTCGTTGGGCCTTCCTGCGTGCTTGCCCACAAGCTAGCGTGTGCTGGGCTTGTTTCCATGCCCCCCTCACGGTCGAATTTCGAAATCCAGCTTGCGGCTGGGGTTTCCTCCCTTTATTGTGGCCTGTAAACCACCCCAAGGTCCTTTTTAGGCCTCGCCTCATATTTAAGGCACCCAACCCGTGCCCTATTACCCACGACACTAAGCCCAAATTATTTTGGGGCTATATTTTTCGATCTAATAATATTATTTAGCTTCTACAATCGACCCCGTCTGGCCCGATTTATTGAATTAATTAAAAGTGACATGCAGTCCATTAATCTGATAATGAATCCAAAATTATTGACCTGAAGATCACTTTTGGACATTAACGATTCAATAATTTATTTTTATACTTTGAACCGTCACATACTTTCGTAGTAACGAAGCTCTCGCACTTAAGTTCCCGAAGAACCTCAAATCCACTATATCCAAATTAGTATATTGCATTTTGTGTTTCTTGCAGGAACCTATCATTATGAACTAATTGTTCATAAAAACTAAATTGAACCTGTAGTTTCAAATTTAGTGCTTTTGAAACCTGAAGTTTTCATTCAAAACATACCACATGAAACCTATAGTTTTCATGCATAAATTAAACCAATACATGTCTATAGAACCTATATGTTCTACGATATATGTCTATGGCTTACCATATGACTAATCACGTTTTCTTCCTCCGTTTTAGGGACATGTCGAACTTGAACAAGCTCGATTTCTCCATTCTCGAAGTCTCTGGAAGAAACTATCTGAAGTGGGTACAAGATGTGAAGTTCCATCTAACTGCAAAGGGCATTAGAGCCACCATCGAGGCACTTATCGCCGACAAACCCATTGACGAAGCTCAGAAAGCTACTGCAATGATCTTTATTCGAAGACATATCCATGATGCACTGCAGACTGAGTATCTCACTGAGGAGGACCTACGCACCCTCTGGCTTGCTCTGGCCGATCGTTTCGATTACCAGAAAGACATATACTTGACTGAAGCAAGACACGACTGGCAGCATCTTCGCTTCCAGGACTTTAAGTTCGTGAATGAATACAACTCTGAAGTTTGTAGAATCTGTTCTTTGTTGAAATTCTGCAAAGTGGAACTAACCAAATTAGATCTCCTGGAGAATACCTATTTGACTTTCCATGCCACCAATGTTGTCATGCAGCAACAATAGGGCATATAAATTCACCAAGTTTTCAGATTTGATCTCTGTTTTACTTTTCGCTGAAAAGCAGAACCAGCTTTTGATGAAGAATCATCAAGCTCGACAGATTGGCTCGAACGTCGCGCCTAAAGCGCATGCGAACTATTCTAGCAGCCATAAACGACGAAAGAATCGTTGTGGCAGTGGCAATGGGTGGCAAGCCCACCACGGGCCCAATTTCAACAGAGTGCCGCACCTAAGGGAAGAATTGCGACCTAGCAGCGTCCACCACTAGCCCCTAAGGTCCCAAACTTCAAGAATAAGGGCAAAGCTTCCGTTCAGGCTGCTTCTACTGAACTGGACATGTACTCTCGTTGTGGATCAAAGGATCATTGGTCACGCGTATGTCGAGCTTCCCCCGAGGCTACTGCCAAGCATCATTCCCGTCGTGAGTCTAACTTTGCACATGTGGATCATCCAGAAGATGCAACTACATCAATGGAGATATCGGATTTTCAGGAGGCGTCAGCACCTATAGATGAATAAATTAGACATGTTTTTAGGGTGTTTACCCCTAGTGGCCGAACCCACTAGGAGTTGCCGGCCCTACCCCTCTATTTTGCTAGGTTTATGGTTTAATTTTGGACAATTTTTCTAAGTATTTGGAATAATTTGTTTGGTTTTGGTTTGTTTTGAATTATGGATTGTTATTTGAATGGATACTATTTTCTCGAATTGCTTAATTGAATGAATGGACTTATATCTATGCATGTGACCAATTCAATTAATTTATTTTTAGGTATGTCTAGTGGGGAAGTTAGTTGTCTGGCAGATAGTGCAACTACGCACACCATCTTGCATAAACGACACTATTTTACTAACTTAATACCCAAGAAAGCTCATTTGAGATCTCTCTCAGGCCCATTCAACCTGATTGAAGGATACAGAAATGCATGTGTCATGTTGTCTAATGGTACAATCTTGACCATTAAGGAGGCACTCTATTCTCCACATTCCGAAAGAACATTGCTGAGTTTTAAAGATATTCGAGATAATAAATATCATCTTGAAACCACTGAAGATAATGGTTTTGAATTTCTTTGTATCACTTCGTACGAATATGGCCAGAAGCATATTCACGAGAAGTTGGAACGTCTCCTAAGTGGGTTGTACATCACAACCATTTGTGGCATAGAAGCCCACAGTGTGGCCAGCCCTATGCCTGAGTTCCATGACACTTTGTTGCTTTGGCATGACCGTTTGGGATATCCTAGACGTGACATGATGCGCCGTATCCTCAAATCTTCTCACGGGCATAAGTTACATCCCTATGTTGGAGTTCCGCCATGAAAAGCGTGTTCTTTAGGGAAGTTGAATACTCAACCCTCCCATACAAAGATTATTCACGACCCCCCTAAATTTCTTCAGAGGATTCAAGGGGATATTTGTGGACCAATCCAACTAACCTGCTGACCATTTAAATATTTTATGGTGTTGGTTGATGCATCGACAAGATGGTCACATGTTTGCTTGTTGTCCACACGCAACACCGCGTTTGCTAAACTCCTAGCTCAAATAATTAAGCTACGGGCTCACCACCCTGATTATCTGATTAAGTTGATTCGACTGGATAACGTTGGAGAGTTTACGTCAGAGACTTTTGACGATTATTGCATGTCAGTAGGGATTGATGTGGAACATCCTGTGCCCTATGTTCACACCCAAAAATACCTGGCAAAAGCTTTCATAAAGCGTCTTTAATTGATAGCTCATACTTTAGTTATGAGAACCAAACTGCCGGTATCTGCCTTGGGCTATGCAATATTGCACCCAGCTAAGTTGGTCCGTCTTAGGAGCACCGCTACTCAACCACATTCACCGTTACAGTTCGTCACTGAATACGAGCCTGACGTCTCGTATTTACGGGTGTTTGGGTGCGCCATTTATGTGCCAATAGCGCCGCCACTACGTACCAAAATGGGTCTTCAGAGAAAAATGGGAATCTACGTCGGTTATGATTCGCCATCAATTGTTCGCTACTTAGAACCCTTGACAGGAGATCTCTTTACCGCACGTTTTGCGGATTGTCACTTTGATGAGACAATCTTCCCGTCTTTAGGGGGAGATAAGCATGCTAACGTTCCCGTAGAACGCCGTGAATTGTCATGGTATGCTCCCACTATGTCTCATTTAGATCCCCGCACTGCCCAATCTGAAACTGAGGTGCGACGAATTATAGATCTTCAGAGCATTGCTCAAAGCATACCGGATGCTTTTACTGATCTAGCCAAGGTGACAAGATTACATATACCCGCTGCAAACACACCTGCAAGGATAGATGTACCCCGCGTACGTCAACAACCCGCCTGGGAAGGTTGGACCGTCCCCGAATGTGGCGAGGTCGCAACTTCCACGCGGTAAGGTACATTGGTAGCTAGCCAATCATCAGCTCCGACCTTGAAGCGTGGCAGACCACTTGGTTCAAAGGATTCACAACCTTGGAAGAGGAAAATGGTACCAACTAGTGACCCTAGTTTGAATCCGACCATCGCTCACTCATCCGTTCCAACACATGAGGTTATTCTAGATTATGGTGATGTTTCAAATGAAACATGCCAGCCTTTTGAGAATCGTGAGATTTTGGTCCACTACACAGTATTGGATGAGGTTTGGAATAGGAATGAGATGATCGTCGACGATGCATTCGCGTACTTAGTAGCTACTGACATCATGCTTAGCGATGACATTGAACCACGTTCTGTCGATGAGTACCGACGTAGAACACATTGGTCAAAATGGAAACAAGAAATCCAGGTCAAACTCGATTTGCTCGCGAAACATAAAGTGTTTGGACTTATTGTTCCTACACCACCACGCGTGAAGCCCGTTGGCTACAAATGGGTTTTCGTGAGGAAGCGTAATGAGAAAAATGAAATAGTGCGATACAAAGCACGCCTAGTAGCGCAAGGCTTCTCTCAGCACCCAGAGATTGATTACGAGGAGACGTATTCCCCCGTAATAGACGTTATAGCATTCTGCTACCTAATCAGTTTGGTAGTTTCCGAAAAACTGAATATGCAGCTTATGGACGTGGTAACCACGTATCTCTATGAGGATCAAGATACGAAAATTTACATGAAAGTTCCATAAAGACTTTCATTGACTAGTTCAAATAGTTCTAGACCATGGAACACTCTCTCAATTAGGTTGAGGAGGTCACTTTACGGATTGAAACAATCCAGGCGGATGTGGTATAACCGTCTGAGTGAATATTTGACAAGTCAGGGTTATGTGAACAACGAACTATGCCTATGCGTGTTCATAAAGAAGTCACATTCTGGATTTGCAATCGTTGCAGTTTATGTCGATGACATGAACCTCATTGGGACTCCTGTAGAGCTTGAGGAATTTGTTGCACACTTGAAATCAGAATTTGAGATGAAGGATATTAGGAAAACTCGATATTATCTCGGCCTGGAGATCAAGCATTGTTTGGATGGAATCCTATACATCAATCGAACTACACCCAAAAGGTGTTGCGTCATTTTAATGAGGATAAAGTGAAGCCTTCGAGTACACCCATGGTCGTTCGGACTCTAGATGCTAAACGAGATCTCTTCCGTCCAAATAAGGATGAGGAAGAGATTTTGGAACCCGAAGTTCCTTACCTAAGTGCAATAGGGGCTTTATTGTACTTGGCTCAATGCACTAGACCCGACATCTCCTTCGCTGTGAATCTATTGGCTAGATACAGCAATGCGCCCACACGTAGACACTGGAATGGTGTTAAAGACATTTTTCGCTACCTTAAGGGTACAATAGATTTGGGCTTGTTCTATACCCGCGAATCTCCAAGTGTTGCCACCCCCTATGGCCCTCAGATTGATTCTCGCCTTGTTGGTTACGCAGATGCTGGATATCTGTCTGACCCACATAAAGCACGTTCTCAAACGGGCTATGTCTTTACCATTGGAGACACCGCTATATCTTGGAGGTCTACCAAGCAAACACTAGTTGCAACTTCGTCTAACCATGCTCAGATTCTCACCCTGGATGAAGCATCGAGTGAGTGCTTTTGGCTGAGAGAAGTTATGGAACATATTCGAAGCACTAGTGGTCTTACATCAGTCGTTGACCTTCCTACGACGATTGATATGAGCATATTTATGCAACTTAGTTAGCTTGTTTTCTTGCATTTACTTAGTTAATTTCTGTTTATTAGAGTGTTTTAAGCTATTTTCGTGTGTTTGTAGGTCCAAAGGGCTAAAGAGGCAAGAAAGTGCATTTTGGAGCAATTTTGGGCATGGAATGGATAACACATGCTTGAAGCAAGGTGGATAGACGAAATTGAAGACCAAAGGAGGCTAGGAATGAGTAAAGAGATGAAGGAAATAAATTCAAGACAAGAGAAGTCAAGGAAAGTCAGAAAGAAAGAAGGAATGTTGACCAAGTTTCCTTATTTGGTCTTAAAACTTTCCTAATCCTAATTCACTAAAGTCCAGCTACAAAGAGGTGTCCTAAATGTTTTAGGGTACTTAATTACATGATTCTAGAAGTCTTAGAACCTTACAAGATCCTTGCCGCACCACCCTTGCACATTCCCCTTCCTTGCCGCACAAGGGAGGTCACTCATTTCCTATTTTCTGCACCAAATCACTTTCCCTTTTTATTTCAAGCCTTGCCGCACACTACCTTCCCGTTTTCTCTTGATTTCTGACATTCACTACCTTTCCTATATTGTGCCGCACCTTCCTTACCTATTTTCCTTTAATTTCTGACCCTTACTTACCTTTTTAATTGTGGGACAAAATAGCTAAGTTTTAATCTTTTCCTAAAACTTTGCCGTGCCCTCGCTTCTGAATAAAGCTTTGCCGCACCATTCTACATATCCATTCACTACCATTCATACTTTCAACCATTCTTCCATACAATTCATCACTAAAACATTCACCCATACCTTGTGCAGTAGCAAAGAAGAAAGAGAATGAACCTTGGACATGCTTGCCATTCAAGTTTGGATTGCTGGAGTGTTCTAGGTGTCTTCTACTTTTGTTTTCAATGTTTAAGTTTAATTGTCTTTGTTTTGCGAACATGAGAAGCTAAACTCCTTATAGCTAGGGGGAATTCCATGAACATATTTGCGATATGAATTGATTACTTCCAGTTGTGATTTCATAAATTGTGAATGCAATTTGCTTAACTGCTTGATTGATAACTTATTCTTGTATGTCGATTGAGGGTGCACAATTAGTTTGCATGTAGGGATTTAATGCTAAAATATAAAGGAGTTTCACCTAATAGTTACAAACTTATATTTACAAGTAATGGAGGTCGCTTATAAATGATCGCGTTAAATGAATTCCTGGCAGGAGTATCATGTTGTTCATAGTTACGAATGCTTTGTCAATGTTTATGATTTTCACAAAGCTTAATGATCTTTGATTGTATCTCTATTATGCTGTTCATATAGGGAACTATTGAAGAATAATTTGGTTGCTGATGTGTTATCCATCCAATTCAATGAATTCAGGAAAATCTGATGGTTAATGCGTGCTGTTCACGGTTGATCTGGGGCATTGAGGTTCATGATTTATTGAAAAAGTAACTGGAAATCGATTTGTATGCAAGTGTGTCATGTGTTGAAAAGAACCCTCTAGCTGGCCTTTTACCCATTCAAATCACCCAATTTCGTGCTAAACTTGTTTAAGTCTTTAATTTACTTGTCTTTACTTTAAATTCATCAAAAACCCAATCCCCTTTACTTTGTTGTGTCAAACTAGTTAGAATATGTCCAAACTTGTCATTTGTTAGTGTTTTGAGTCTACTTACTTCAATTTTCGTCCAAATCACTCCCTAGAGTCTGTTTTAAGTCTATTTGCTTGTTTTGTGTTATTTTGAGTCATTCTAGTTTGTTTTGAGTCTCCTTAGTTTGTTTTGAGTTCTTTGAGTCTAATTAAGTGTTTTCAGCCTAGTTAAGTGTTTTTGAGTCAGTTTTAAGTAGATTAGCAGTCCATCATAATCCCCGGCCTAGAACGATCCCTACTTACATCTTTACTACAATTGTCAATAAGAGGGTTTAATTTGAGTGCTAGTTTATAACACATCAACGATCTTTGAAGACAATGCAGCATGTATTGAGCAGTTAAAGAAGGGATACATCAAGGGAGACAATACCAAGAACACAGTGCCGAAGTTCTTTTACTCACACGAGCAGCAGCAGCATCAAAACATTGAAGTCAAGCAAATCCGTTCCCAGGACAACCTGGCCGATCTCTTCACCAAGTCATTGCCCAAGTTTACATTTCAAAAGCTCGTCCAAGGAATCGGTATGCGTAAATTATCTGAGTTGAATCGCTTGTAGTTCTCTTATTTAAAAGTTATGTCTAACTTAGGGAGAGTATCTTGAAGCATACTCACATGATCTTAATGTACTCTTTTTCCCTACGATTAGGAGCATTTTTCCCACTGGGTTTTTGCTACCTAACGAGGTTTTAATGAGGCATCCATCATGGGATGATGCATACTTCTCACTTTTCTCATTTGTCTATGGGTTTTTCCCCATGCCTTGGGTTTTACCATAACGAGGTTTTGTGAGTTTACTTCAAATAAATCTGAGACTCGCGATCACTCGTTGTGCCGATGACTTCATCAACTGTTCTACCTTATCTGCTGAAGATCTGATGCGATGGTTTGTTGAGTATTTACACACTCAAGGGGGAGTGTTGCAGTCATATTTAGAATAGGAATATGATTGTGTAAATCCTAGGGAATCTGGGAATGTATCTTATATTCCTATTAGGAGTAGATTACCTATTAAATGTTGTAATAATAAGGGGAAATGTTTTACCCTTCCTACTACTATAAATAAAGGCACAATGAGGTGAATCAAACACAGCTCACAATTAAATCAATCTCTCTTCTCTCTCAATATTGCCGAACCCCCCCTCTCTCTAAACCCTAGATCGTTCAATCAAATAGGCCTACAACAATATATTATTTGTTGTAGGCCTATTTAACTGAGCTATCTAAGTGATTAGAGAGAGAGGGGCCGACGGTAGCAAAAGGGAGAAGAAAGAGATTTAATTGTGAGGTGTGTGTTGTATCACCCCATTGTACCTTTATTTATAATAGTAGGATAGGTAAAAACCTTACCCTTTTAGGATTACAACTCTTAATAGGTAATCAACTCCTAATAGGAATATAAGAGATATTCCTAGATCTACTAGGATTTACACAATCACATTCTTATTCTAAATATGACTGCAACACTCCCCCTTGAGTGTGTAAATACTCAAACAAACCATCGCATCAGATCTTCAGTAGATAAGGTAGAATAGTTGATGAAGTCATCGACACAACGGGTGAACGCAAGTCTCAAATTGAAGAAAGTATGCATTGGTAGTAAAACTCACAAAACCTTGATATGGTAAAACCCAAGGCATGGGGAAAAACTCATAGACTAAGGAGAAAAGTGAGAAGTATGCATAATGTCTAAAACAAACATCAAATAGGACGAAAGTAGTGAACTCAACGGAGTATGATCATCCCAGGATGGGTGCCTCATCAAAACCTCGTTAGGTAGCAAAAACCCAGTGGGAAAAATGCTCCTAATCGTAGGAAAAAGAATACATTAAGATTAAGTTAGTATGCTTATGGATACTGCCATTGAGTTAAACATAACTTCCAAATAAGAGAACTACAAGCAATCCAATTCAGATAATTTAAGCATACCGATTCCTTGGACGAGCTTCTGAAAATTAGACTTGGACAATGACTTGGTGAAGAGATCGACCAGCTTTTCCTAGGAACAGATTTGTTTGATTTCAATGTTCTGATGTTATTGTTGCTGGTGAGAGTAAAAGAACTTTGCTGCTATGTGCTTAGTGTTGACTCCCTTGAAGTATCCTTTCTTTAACTGCTCGATACATGCTGCATTGTCTTCAAAGATCGTCGTAGAAAGGTTAACGATAGAAGCAAAACCACTAGTGCTTTGACCATGTTCCATAACTGCTCTCAGCCAAAAGCACTCATGCGATGCTTCATGCAGGGCAAGAATCTCAGCATGGTTCGAAGAAGTCGCAACTAGCGTTTGCTTAGTAGACCTCTAAGATATAGCAGTGTCTCCAACGGTAAATACATAGCCCGTTTGAGAATGTGCCTTATTTGGGTCAGACAGATATCTAGCATATGCGTAACCAACAAGGCGAGAATCAATTTGAGAACCATAGGGGGCAGCAACACTCGAAGATTCACTGGTATAGAACAAGCCCAAATCCGTCGTACCCTTGAGGTAGCAAAAAAATGTCTTTAACACCATTCCAGTACCTGCGTGTGGGAACATTGCTGTATCTAGCCAATAAGTTAACAACGAAGGAGATGTCGGGTTTAGTTAATTGAGCCAAGTATAATAAAGCCCTAATTGCGCTCAGGTATGGAATTTCGACTTCCAAAATCTCTTCCTTATCCTTATTTGGATGGAAGAGATCTCGTTTAGCATATAGAGTCCGAATAACCATAGGTGTACTCGAAGGCTTCGCTTTATCCTCATTAAAACGTCGTAACACATTTTTGGTGTAGTTCGATTGATGTACTAAGATTACATCCTAACAATGTTCGATCTCCAGGCCGAAACAATATCTAGTTTTCCCAAGATCTTCCATCTCAAATTTCGATTTCAAGTGAGCAGCAATTTCCTCAAGTTCTGCGAGAGTTCCAATGAGGTTTATGTCGTTGACATAAACTACAACGATTGCAAATCCGGAATGTGACTTCTTTATGAACACGCATGGGCATAATTCGTTGTTCACATAACCCTGACTTGTCAAATATTCACTCAGACGGTTATACCACATCCGCCTATATTGTTTCAATCCGTAGAGTGACCTTCTTAACCTAATTAAGATAACGTCCATTACGGGGGAATACGTCTCCTCGTAATCAATCCTAGGGTGCTGAGAGAAGCCTTGCGCAACGAGGCGTGCTTTGTATCGCACTATTTCATTCTTCTCATTACGCTTTCTCACAAAACCCACTTATAGCCAATAGGCTTCACGAGTGGTGGTGTAGGAATAATAGGTCCAAACACTTTACGTTTCGCGAGGGAATCGAGTTCGACCTGGATTGCTTGTTTCCAATTTGACTAATCTATTCTATGTTGGCATTCAGCAACGGAACGTGGTTTAATGTTATCGTTAAGCATGATGTCAGTGGCTACTGTGTACGCAAATGCATCGTTGACGATCATCTCATTCCGATTCCAAACCTTATCCAATATTGCGTAGTAGACCGAAATCTCACGATTCTCGAGAAGTCGGTTTGTCTCGTCTAAGACATCACCATAATCTAGAATAACCTCATGCGTTGGAACAGATGAGTAAGCTATGGTCGGATTCAAACTAGGGTCACTAGTTGGTGTCGATTTCTTCTTCTATGGTTGTGAATCATTTGAACCAAGAGGTCTGCCATGCTTCAGGGTCGGAGCAGATGATTGGCTAGCCGCCAATGTACCGGGCCGCATGGACGGTGCGGCCTCCCCACCTTCGAGGACCGTCCGGCCTTCCCAGGCGGGATTGTGACGTACGCGGGGTTGATGCATCAACCAACACCATAAAATATCTAAATGGTCCACATGTTGGTTGGATAGGTCCATAAATATCCCTTGAAATCCTCTGAAGAAACTTAGAAGGGTTATGAATAATCTTTGTAATCGAGGGTTGAGTATTTAACTTCCTTAAAGAACATGCTTTGCATGGCGGGAATCCAACATAGGGAGGTAACCGATGCCCACGAGATGTTTTGAGGATACGACACATTAGGTCACGTCCAGGATGTCCCAAACGGTCATGCCAAAGTAGCAAAGTGCTCTAGAACTCAGGCATAGGGCCGGCGATATGGTGGGCTTCTATGTCACGAATGGTTGTTATGTACAACCCACTCGGAAGATGTTTCAACTTCTCATGAATACGCTTCTCGCCATATTCGTACGAAGTGCTGTAAAGAAATTCAGAACCATTACCTTCACTATTTTCAACATGATATTGATTATCTGGAATATCTCTAAAACTCAGCAACGTTCTTCCGGAACGTGGAGAATAGAGTGCCTCTTTAATGGTTAAGATTGTACCATTGGACAACATGATACGGGCATTTTCGTATCCTTCAATCAAGTTAGATGGGCCTGAAAGAGTTGTCAGAGGTGCTTTCTTAGGTATAAAGTTAGTAAAATAGTGTCATTCACAGAAGATGGTGTGCGTGGTAGCACTATCAGCCAGCCAACTAACTTCCCCACTAGACATACCTAGAAATAAATTGATTGCATTGGTCACATGCATAAATATAATTCCATTCATTTAATTAAGCAATTCGACAAATAATATCCATCAAATAACAATCCATAATTCAAAACAAACCAAAACCAAACAAATTATTCCAAAGACTTAGAAAAATTGTTCAAAATTAAACCATAAACCTAGAAAAATAGGGGAGAGGGGCCGGCCACTCCTCGTGGGTTCAGCCACATGGGGTAAAACACCCTAAAAACATGTCTAATTTATTCGTCCATATGCGCTGACGCCTTCTGAAAATCTGATATCTCCATGGATGTAGTAGCATCTTCCGAATGATCCACATATGAGACTCATGATTGGAATGATACTTGGCAATAGCCTCGGGGTTAGCTCGGCATACGCGTGACCCATGATCCTTTGATCCACAGCGGTAGCACATGTCCATTTCATTGGAAATCGGTTGAGCGATAACTTTTCCCTTGTTCTTGAAGTTCGAGGCCTTAGGGGCAAGGGGTGGACGTTGCTGGGTCACATTTCCTCCCTTGGGTGGGCCTTGATTCTGTGGACCTTGGGCTCTTGGTGGGGATTGCCACCCATTGCCACGGCCACGACGATTCTTTCGTCGTTTGTGGCTGTTAGAATTTGTCGCATGCGCTTCAAGCGCGGCATTTGAGCTAATCGGTCGAGCTTGATGATTCTTCATCAAAAGCTGGTTTTGCTTTTCAGCGAGAAGTAGTACAAAGATCAAATCTGAAAGTTTGGTGAATTTATGTGCCCTATATTATTGTTGCAGGACAATATTGGTGGCATAGAAGGTCGAATAGGTATTCTCCAGGAGATCTGATTCGGTTAGTTCCACTTTACAAAACTTCAGCGGTGATCAGATTCTACAAACTTCAGAGTTGTATTCATTCACAGACTTAAAGTCTTAGAAGTGAAGATGCTGTCAGTGGTGTCTTGCTTCAGGCAAGTATATGTCTTTCTAGTGATCGAAACGGTCAACCAAAGCAAGACATAGGGTGCGTGGGTCCTCCTCAATAAGGCACTCGGTCTGCATAGCATCATGGATGTGTCTTCGAATGAAGATCATTGCAGTAGCTTTCTGAGCTTCGTCGACAGGTTTGTCGTCGGTAGGTGCCTCGATGGTGGCTCTAATACCCTTTGCACCCAACCTTTTAGTGTCATTCCAAATTGGTCTCAACCTTTCTAAACGTTCCAAACAAATACCCAACCTATTAAAAATGTCACATCCGTTAAGCCTCAATTAATTTTTCAAACAATTTTTCAAACATAGATTATATTCAAAATCCACCAACTGGGTATATCATGGACAATATTAATATTAGTTGCCTTAAAATCTAAATTTCAAACATAAATCATATAATATGGAACCCAATGATCAAACACGTATTGAATTGAATTGAAATGTATCCAAATTGAAATTACATCAGAAAGGCAATCTCTTAATAGAAAAGAGGGTTAACAATTCAAATAAGGTTTCAAGGAGTTTGTCTCTGCCCATGTGATTTCATTTCAACAACCTCCATGACCTTCTTCCTGATGTTGGCAGCTTGAGTTGTAAAGTGAAGTTGGTGGTTTTGTGTTGAGTTTGAAGATGATGACATGATGATGGTGGTGGTAACCGTTAATTGGTGAAGGCTATGCTTCCATGATCTTCTATTGATTTTGGAGACAAAGTAAACCTAGTTAATTTCACAGATTCTTAACTGGGGCTTAAAGGAGGTGACATTTTCAATAGGTTGGGTACTTATATGAAATGTTTAAAAAGGTTGAGAGCAATTTGGAATGACACTAAAAGATTGAGGGATTTTAGGTATAGTTCATCTTGGCTTTATGTTTGTAATTTTCTACTATTATTTAATAAGCATGAGTTTTCTCTCTTTCTTTTAGTAAATAGGAAATCCCCTAACACTTTTTTTATATCTTTTAGACTAAACATTTGTGTCTTTTCAAGATTTGATTAAAGTGTTTTTACCAATCGACACCTCAGCATTTTCTGTTAAATTAAATTACATGTCATTATTGTATTTCTTTAGAACAGAATGTTAATTATTAATTTTTGAATTTATCCTCTTAGTTTTTTAATGCGTTTTTTCCCTTAATTTGTGGGATATTAATTATTATTATTATTATTATTATTATTATTATTATTTTGTCAAACGATAGCTTTTGTTAGATTAGATATTAGATTAGTCACCGACAGGTTTCGAACCCATGCCGTCATGCAAGGGCTTAACTCCTTTCCACCACTATTTTTTTTTAATTAGTGGGATATTAATTATTAACTCTATTATCTCTTTTTCTAATTATATTTTTTCGATCAAAATAATTTTTTTGTCCTACAAACATTAATATTATCTCATTTTCCAAATAATTCGTTTATTGATTTTTTTTTCCAAATGGTTGGTGATCCAACATAAAAAGCACTCTGTAATTTTTTTCATATTTTTTTGTCAAACTAATTTTCTTTGCTTTTTTTTTTTTTATTTTATACTTATAGTTGTTGACAAACTATTATTAGGTACAACATATTATGTGTATATTATCATTGGGTACGTTTGAATTTGTTAAAAATATTGATTGGTACGTTTATTGGCACCAATATCAAAACCTCCCATAAAGTAAATTCTAGGGTTTGCTAAAAGAACATCTATCGATTTTCCTTGTTATATCCCGCTGTGTCGATAATCAAGTAACGGAAAACAAAAAATGATAAGCAATTTATGGTAGTCAAGGATCAAGCCCATTAGGTGGGCAAATAGATATTTAGCCCATTACTACCGAACAAGCCCAATAGTGAACTGTAAAGAAAAGGTCCAGCAAGCATCGAGCCCAACTATGCAAAAAAGGACAAAGCAGAAAAAAGGAGCAGAAGAAGCCTTCTCTTATCAGAGCCAGGTTTCGATCCTGGGACCTGTGGGTTATGGGCCCACCACGCTTCCGCTGCGCCACTCTGATCCGTTGGTAACTACTCTACTTTCAAGTTACTTACTCGTATCGAAGGTAAGTGACTGTTTAATTATCAATATAATGTTTCATCTTTTAACTTGTTAAAATTCGACATATTCAAAAGGTAGTGCTATTCATGCACCCATTTCTGTCTCTCACACCTCTGTCAATTTTCAACTATTAAATTGAATGATTGAAGACAATTAATAGACAAAACTTAACAAAAGTATGTGAGAAGTAAAAAGATGTGTTATTTACACTACCCTATTTAAATCCTCCTTGTAATTTTATCATAATCCATATGAAACCCCATAGAGGTACACCTTTTGGGAACATGCACCATAAACAAAACAAAAAACAAGATTTTCTTCGTATCAAATCACCTCAAAATCCACATGACACAAATTTAGCAAATTAACAATTAGGGTTATGGAGTTATATTTGAAACTAAGTTATAGAAAAAAATATTATAAATTAAGTTCAGTAAGGAATAAATGGAATAGAGCTGTTCCTATGAGAATGTTTTTGAAGGTCTTAGTTCTCTAGAGCACTATATATGAGAAATCAGAAATTGGTCACGATCGAAATGAATACAATCGAGCTATTGTGTGGTTATTATTGTCTTGGTTTACACAAATGTTGAATAGTTCAAGACATCGTGCTCACTGATCATCAGCTAAATAAATCCGATAGTAATTCAGTAAATAAAGTTCAAAGTCCAAAAGTTACCTATCTCGATGCGGTGTCTTTCTATAATGTCTCTCTCTCATTTGCATGAGTCACTTTTCATTATTAATATAATCTTACATATAGTCCACTAAATAATAGAGTATCTCATTGAGTTCATAGCAGAATTTTCAACACAATCGTGATTTATAGAAGCCTTGTAATTTGGAGTGTAATTATTACAAGAGCATGATCATTGTACCCTGGAAGACAAGCGTCAATCAACCTAAACACCGTAGGGGGCGCACACTTATTTTAAAGACAAAAAATCGAACATTTGCTCGATGAGTTTAAGGTGTTTCTAACTCAATTCTCATGTGCATTAGGGTTGTTTACCGTTATGAGTATGCATTAAAATTGGTTTTAGTTGCATGAACTTTTTTCCCCCTTTTTATTACAAGAGGTAATATCATTTTAGTTTATATCAAACTGAAGAGAGAGTTGGAACCCCATACCCAATAGGTTAAAAAAGTGTTGATCACAAAGCCAATCGTACCAATTCTTCTGTTCAAAGGAAATACTATTGGGACTAAGAAAATTTATTATTTTAGAGAGATTATTATTATATGCAAGTAGTCCTTTACCACAGTAGTAAAAATATGTTGAGCATTTGTAGGACGGCATGAGTTCAAACTTCGTTGGCTAATCTAATATCTAATCTAACATAATCTATCATTTGACCCAAAAAAAAGAGAGGTTATTGTTGGAAAATATTAGTATTTAGGTTTATTTTAGTATTTGGGTTTTGCTTGTTAGTTTAGGATTTGGGCTTAGCCTATCCGAGTTAGGGTTTCTTAAGTTTAGTTCTTTGTAAATATAGTTTGTAATTTAGTTTGAGAAACAAGTTAGTCACGATGTAGCATCTTGGAGTTTTTGTAGCCGCTTTGGCATTCTCGTTTGTTTAATAATAATCTATTTTATAATCTTATTCGTCGCGCACTCTGATATTCATCTTAGTATCAGAGCAGGTTGGATCCTTCGGGATTTAATCTGCAGTTGATGGGTGCCAATTTGTTTGTATCAGTTTTGTTTCCGTCATCTTCTGCTGTTTGTGTTTTCATTTTAGATTTGTTAGTTGATTTATAGTTTGCAAGAGAGAAAAAAAAGGTATGTTTTAGAAAAAATTCAGTTTGCATCTGACGGCCTTCTGCTCCTTCCCTGCAGTCCGTATTTTTCCTGATCACCCGCAAGTGTAGACGAAGCCTAGACCCGAGAACCAATCGGATCGAGTTCGTCCGCTTGAACTCTTGGTTCCTGCAAAGCAGATTTAATAAACACGTATCTGCAGTTGTCTACTGATCTGAAACCACCACCATCTCACCAGCCGCATCACCACATCGGTTCCTGCACTACGCACCCTCTGCACCCCGTGCGTTTTGCACTAGGGTTCTTGCACTTGTTGATACAGAAAGGAAAAGGGGGACGAAGGAGAAAAGAAGGAAAAAAAAAAAAAAGAACTACAGAATGGAAAAAGAGGAAGAAGGGGAAAAGAATAAATAAATAAAAAAGCCCCACATGGGCAAGGGAAAAAAGTTTGGTTAGAAGTCTTTGGGGTCCACTTGTTGTTTGAAGTTGCAGGCCCATAATGAGTTTATTGATGTTGTTTGGCTTGTCTGTTGTTGCTCACCACAACAATTGCTCTAGTGCTTACAATTGGCATTGGGAAAGTTTGCACTAGCATTGGTATTTGTCTGGCACTGGCAATGTTGCACTGGCACTGGCATGGAATGTTGCACTGACACTGGTTGGAATCTTGCACTGGTACTGGCATTGGAATCTTGCACTGGCACTGGCATGGAATCTTGCACTTGCACTAGCATTGGAAACTTGCACTTGCATTGATGGAATTTCATATTGGAATTGGCATCGTCGGAAATTAGCATAATGGAGCTTGCATTTGCACCTGCTTGTTGGCAAACTCATGTCGTTTACCGCCATAAGTTTGACATGGAGTGTTGGAAAATATTAGTATTTAGGTTTATTTTAGTATTTGGGTTTTGCTTGTTAGTTTATGATTTGGGCCTAGCCCATTCGAGTTAAGGTTTCTTAAGTTTAGTTCTCTATAAATATAGTTTGTAATTTAGTTTGAGAAACAAGTTAGTCACGATGTAGCCTCTTGGAGTTTTTGTAGCCGTCTCGGCTTTCTCGTTTGTTTAATAATATTCTATTTTGTAATCTTGTTCGTCGCGCACTCTGATATTCAACTGTTATTATTATATTAAAAGTAAACAATTTATTAATTATGTTTTGTTCGTTTATTATTTTTTAACAAAGATACATGTAATACTTCAAACTTTGATGATAATTCTAGAAGATCAAGTTATTTTCAAAATTGAATGCCCTAGAAGATGGTGTTTCAAAATGATAGAGTAATGGAATCTCCAACAGATGAAGAGATGGAGCGGTGATGAATACGCCTACCAAAGATGATAATGATCCAGATAATAGTTGTGCTCTACCAACAATTTTTTCAAAAGATGTCTTTCAAATGTGGTGCATGCATTGCAAAAAATAGACTTTTTAGTCAAAGTATTCCGAAGTAGTCTAGTGTGTTGTTTATTTATAGAATGTTATTGAGGTTTGATGGAGTTTAGTTGACTCATCAAGATGACATGTCATTTTTTGATTGACGAACGTTTGATTTACGTGCAAGTGGCATTTGACCTTGCTCCACAAAGCTCGACTGGTACCATTGATTTAATAACTCGTAATAGGTGATGAGTCTGACAACGACGGGGGTTAGGTTGCAGATGGCCATATCACAATTGATCAAAATGCCCGCAAATTCGAGAGAGGGAATCTTAGGTCAAGGTCCAGATACCAGGGGTGGATTCTGGTGCATAGACGCCACCTAAAACCACCACATACCCAACCCACTACCCCATGCCGCCATCCCCACTACCTAAAGCCGCCATCGTGAGCCACCACCTAAAACCACCACCATACCCCCACCATACACCTCCCCACCCACCACCATTGTATCCACCCACACCCACCGTGTCTACCCCATCACCACCGTGTCTACCTCATTACCCCAGAGTTTATTTTCAAAGAACAAGCTTACCAAGTACATATTACAAGGCACAAAACATTAAAAATTTTATTTGTGAATAGGAAATTGTCTTTACCATTGCAGGCATGCACAATTCGATTTATGTCTGAGTTTACATAATTTTATGCGCTATTAGGTAAAAAAAATATTGTGAAAAACACACTCCAATATGACTGACCATGGTCACAACTAGTTCTCATACAACCAAAGAAATAAGCTTTGGGAGCAACATTAGGTAACGTTCTATCCCAAACGTGAAGGTCGTTAAATTGAAAGCCAATACTAGTAATAGCATCCGTTAGGAAGTTTGCTTGTCTATAAACGTGCGCCCAGGAGACGAAATCAAAGGAGGCAGCTAAGCCGTTGATGTCTTCAATGATAAACTTCAAAAGCCAAGGAACATTGCAAGACCGTAAGATTGAATCAATCACAAGCTTAGAGTTTCCCTCCACACTGATTTTCTTGAAGCCTCTACTTCTTGCCATCCAAAGTACATCCCTTAAAGCAGACATTCAGCAACAACTATTGAATTTCCCCCTAAGTATCTAGCACCAGCAATAATTGAGTCTCCATCCTCATTCCTGATTATGAAGCCAGCCGCTGCTTTAGAGTTTACCACAGATCCATCAAAGTTTATTTTTCGGAAGCCCCTACATGGGGGATTCCATCTAATATGACGACGCGTCTTACTAGTGATCTTACTCTTACCATTTGCATTTAAGAAGTCTTTACCCACATTCATAGCAAGCATAACAACTCTATTGGGAACCGCCTTAACATTTTGAAACACTACTTGATGATTTCTTTCCTTCCACATTTTCCAGCAAATAAGGAGGGCAATACTTAATTTTGATAAGCTTTCATTATCATTTGAAATCAAGAGAAGACAACCAATTTAATCCTGAAGCAGTAGTCCATACATGCCTAGCAAAAGCACAACCAATAAACAGGTGATCCTACTTTTCTATATCTACATTACACATGGGGCAAACATCACAGCTAGAGTTAACATATTTATGCAGTCTATATCTAGTTTGTAACCTATCCAGAATCAAAAGCCAACTAAAAATTGTAATCTCAGAGGAACAATAAACTTCCACATTCTATTTAGCTAACTCTATTTTTAAGTTATTTGTTATTACATTATTTTGAATTCAAGTCGCAGGTTTGACAGTTAATCGACTTGGCATTCATGCTCCAACAAATAGAATCATTTATATTAAACACTGATAACAGAGTACGGCAAATTTTATTAGCAACATAAATATTGACAAAATTTAGCATAAGAGATTTATGTGAGCAATTATTGAAATAAAATGACAAACTTTTAGGTTTCAATCTATATTGCTTAATTGATCTTCCTGTATGAGTTGGAAAAGTGGAAAAGGAAAAATCCAGTTATGGGTCTAGAACGACATGTTGTGACCCTTTTCAACATTCTATCTCATGCCTTTTTCAATAATTTTCCTTGTATTACGTATCCCCTTCCAAACAGTAGAATGGTTTTGTATCACCTTTGCTTCCAAAAAAAATTCCTGTCTCAAATACTTTTGTTTCGCTATTTGAAACCACCAATTTAGATGTACAGTAAGAACTTTCCACCCAAGTTTTGCAAGACAAGCGTTAATGAAATGATAACTTCTCCTAATTCCTAGTTCCGCAACACATTTTGGTTGGCACACTTTTTTTTTTTTTGGTGAACTGGAAATCGCATTACCAGGGTAAAGATGCCAAAAAAACTTACAAATGAAGCCTGCAGAGAGGCAAGTCAATACTAGCTAAAAAGTAAAGCCGGGTAGTGCAAGGGGGTACAATTTGAAAGGACGCTGCTATTGGAAATATTGGCAATATGGATACTACTTCTCCTACAACAAATCACATAAGATAAATATGAGTGAATATTATGTCACATCGAAATAATAAAACAGATAAAACTAATATATTAACAACAAAATACTTATCTTTATAGTTAGAGAATGCTCTTCGTCGATCCTTGATTAGAACAAGATTTTAGGTTAAGACGTGTAGTCACTGTCCTTAAGAGTAGATCTCACCCCTCCAAGACAATGTCTCGGTGTAGCAAGTCATGATGCCATACTCTTCAGGATACAGCAACCTATGATCCTTGTAAGCGTACACTTACAGTACTTGGATCAAGTGAACAACTCGATTCTTTCCTTTGACATATAAGAGGTGGAAATTATAATAGCATTTGAAATAATACAAGAGATTAGAAGAGGAGAGGATGATAGGATTGTTTTTAACTGGGTGGGGTTTGTCCGTTGAAGGAAAGAAAAGACTTTAAAACGAGGTCATTTAACAAATAGGCTATACAGGAAGGCCATTTAACAAGGTCTAGACCGTTGGCCGTTATAGCCACAACGATTATAAATGAGTTAATGCTTCAGTTTTTAGTTTTGCAAATAAAAAACTGAAATAAAGACTTTAAAACGAATTGAATAATATTAAAGTTACTAACGAAGAGTTGTATTTTGAAAAACCAATTAAAATTCCAACAGCTACAACCAATGCTAAACCGTCACCCCTTGCACCACCATTACAAAAGATTAAGGAGCGCAGGGAAACCCATCATTGTTAAGCACATGAACAAGGGAAGATGGAGGCCGATCGACCCAAGTGAAGTCGCACATCTCCCGACTTTGTTGCGACGCTAGATGGTCCGCCACCATGTTGACTAATCTTAGGATCCAAGACCAGCGAAAGTCATCAAAAGGACTCTCCAGGTTTCTTGCTTTTGATCAAAGCAGGAAAGGCCTTGCAACTTCTATTTGTCAGTACATCCCTCAGACAAGAGATAACCTCCAACGAATCGGACTCTATAATCACCGAATTAAAACCCAAAAAGATGCCCAGTTCGCATCCCCGGAGAGTAGCCAAAGCCTTTGCTACTGCCACACTAGAAGCATGGAGGCTATACGTTCGGGGCATAGTTACAGGGCATAGCTTATTATCCTTACCGCACATAAACATTATGTTTTTCTTATCAATAACCTTAATAATGGCATCAGGGCATTTAAAACAAGTCATCATATGATTAGGTGTGCCACAATTTATATATTTTCTGGATCTTAAAAATTTCAAGAAAAATTATTATTTTATGCATTTGATAAGATTATTACACCTACTCTAATCCTTAGAGTAAAACTCAAGATTTGGCATCTCAAACCCCAACTTGCTCCAAGCCTTGGGCTAAAAATGAGTTTTAACCCAAAACTCAATTTTGGGGCCAATTCCGACCATGATCCCCTACTAGGTTAGTGGGCTGGCCCATAGATTAAAGTGGACACGCGCAGCTTTTCCCAAACATTACTACAAAATGGACTTATTGTGTCATTGGGTGATGTCGTTTTAATATAATATAATATAGTGGCGGATAAGACATTTGCGACACCTACTGAACATGACGTCGGATTTACTGTCGCTTGTAAGTGTCATAAATTGTCTATGTTGCTTTTAACCGACGTAAACATTTAACGTCGTTTATAACCGACATACATTTTAATAATTTTAAATAATGGTGTCGCTTTAAATAAAACAGTGTCGCTTTTAAGCGACATAAACAATTATTTTTTAATATTTTAAAACCCAATGTTGGTCGGTTCCCAATACTTCACGTGACTCTGTCTCTCTTGCGCACACATCAGTAGATCACATCTTTTTTTTCTTTCCTAATCTTTGGCCATTTCCTTCACACGGGTTTCTTTCTCTCTCACCGGTTCTTCTTCACCCCCTCTCTTTTCCGTCTCCATCACGTCTCTCTCTATACCCACCCCCTCAATATCACGTCTCTCTCTATACCCACCCCCTCAATCTTCTTTCATCCCTCCCTCCCCCCCCCTCTCTCTCTCTCTCTCTCTCTCTCTTTCCCATCCCTCCATCTTCTTCTTTTCTGAAAAACCACAAATCAAAACACTGCAAACATCTCCCTTTAGCCTAACACCTGCTAGGTTTTATCCCTTCCTCTTATCTCTCCACTGCACATCTCCCTCTATCCCACCAACGCACTTCTCCGTTTCCACGCACAGAGCTTCTGGATCTGCTAAGGACACCAAGCCAAGCCTAGTTCTGCATAATGGGTTCCACCACTGTTCATCGCGTACCCCAACTAGTTCTCGAGCTCTTAACTTGGTAAGCCTCCTCACTACTCCTTCTCATTTCAGTTTCCGTTTTCTAGCTTGGTTTCGAGCTTGCATGTAATCTTAAAACCCACTCCGTGGTTGAAGAAATGAATGTGGGTTTTTGTTCATTTCGATGTGTTCGATGCGAAGAAGATGAGAAAGTTAGTGTGATTTGGAGATCTCTGTGCTTAGATTGGAAAATGTAGGAAAATAGGAGTGACTTTTTGAATTTTGAGGGAATAACAATTCATTTTCCCCCCTAAACGAATCGTTTTCATTTCTCCAAAACTCAGAGAGAATGGAAGCCACGAAAGCCGCCAAGGGCGCTGGCGGAAGAAGAGGCGGAGAGAGGAAAAAGTCGGTGTCTAAGTCAATTAAAGCCGGCCTCCAATTCCCTGTCTGCCGTATCGCTCATTACCTCGAAAAGGGACGCTACGCCCAACGTATCGGTACTGGCACTCCCATTTACCTCGCTGCCGAGGTAATTTTCGGATCCACATTTCTCAGATCTACGCTTATATATATTTTTTACTTTTGTTAATTATTAATACCTGAGACAGATTTTTTTTTTTTTATTATTAAAAATTTGTGATGTCGCTTATGGGCGACATTATATTGTTTATTATATAGTAAGTGGTGTCGGTTAGAACCGACACCAGTCTGCTCCATCAATAGCCTTTGTCAGTCTTACTGTCACTTTTAATCGACGTTACTATCTTTTTTATTTTATATTACTTTCTTCTTGGTGGCGGATTAAGGAGGCTAAGCGACGTCAATACCCTTTTTGTGACGGTAGAATGGGTGTCGGTTCCCTTATCCGACATTGCATGATTTGATGTCGAATTTTTACCAAAAATCCGACATTAATTAGGATTTAATGTTGGTTTTTGCACCGCCAGTGATAGCCTTTTTTGTAGTAGTGAAAACATGCAAGCTTCACTCGCCCAACGCATTGCATGGCGAGGCACTGACATGGGATGGGTCCCACACACGTGGGCGTGTTGGCCAGCTGGACCGTGAACCAACGGTCCAGATTCAAATTTATTTAATTTATTCATTTATTTATAAATTCATTGAATCCAATGGCTATGATCTAATATTATTAAATCTAATGGTAGAAAATAGACCTAACAGCTCAAAATTAAATCCAACGGCTGAAATAATTATAAACATTATTTAAATCAAAATTTACACAAAAACTCTATAAATACCTATGTATTTGTTCAACATCCACACAAAATTCATTTTTCTCCTACAATTCTTCCAATTTTTTTTTCCACCATCTTCCAAAACCATTTCTTCCCATTTCCAAATTTTTCAAGATGGCAAAAGATCATATTAGAAGTTGTATTTGGTTAAATGAGGAAGATGTTACTTTGTGCTTGGCATAGGTTTGTACTAGCGAAGATGGTGCCGTTGGCACGAATAAAAATAAAAGAGCTTTGTGGGCTAAAATCGTTGGTAAGTTCATTCTTACTACAACACCAATTGAAGGGAAGTTATCAACAAATCGTGCACTTTGTGAAAATGAAGCTTGGAGAGAGCCGTGGTTGACATGGCTAGTGGGAGGAGAGCCGTAGAAGTGGTGAGTTTCTCCGTTCACAGTTTATTTTTCATTTACACAATCTTATTTTGTAGCTAATTGTATTTATGTATTCCTTGCCTCGGGTGACAAAGCAATGACGATTTACAAGACGAACTACGCCCAAAAACCAAACTTTTAAGTTGCATCATGCTTAGGACGTCCTCAAAGATTGTCTGAGGTGGGGAATCGATGCAAACCAACAATGGGGAAAATTATTTACTAATGAAGCCTCAAACGCAAATGTTAGCAATCAAGGTAACGATTCGGTGACCCCAACTTTTTCTTATACAAGCCCTTAGAAAGAAGATAAGCAAAACGAAGCAAAAAGAAAAGAGAAGATGCAAAATCTGATTGGTGTAACGATTTCTTCCGGATTTGAAAAATTAGTTGAACGCCGAAAGACTCGGGAGGAATAGATGGTTTGAATGCAGAAGCAATCAGAATTGGAGCAAGGAATGTTCGATTTTGATATAATGAGGGAGGACCTCAACCAATACACTCAAAATAGGATGAAGTTCTTCTGTGATCAAAAGGAAAATATGCAAAAGAATGCAGTAAGGAATATCTTTCAAGGTAATATCCATCTCATGCCTATATTCCAAGTCCACCATCTCATACCTATACCCCAAGTTAAGACGCAAGTCAAGCAAATGATGATGATGAATATTATTATGATTACTAATTGTTGTATTAATTTTTGGAATTTGTTATTGGCACTCCAAAAATCTCATTTTGCACTCCAAACTTTCTATAATTAGAAAAAAAAAACTACAATTGTGAGGAGTGTAGAGTGAGATTTTAGGAGTGCTAATAACAGTTCCTTAATTTTTTTCGTAGTTTATTAATTATCGTTTGTATTAATTTTATTTTGTTTATCAATTATCATGGTGTCGGCTTAGTTATTTTTCAATATTTATCGGAATCTAAATATTTTTAGATTAAAATGTTCATAAAATTAAATTAGGATAGTCTACATAATTTTTTTTTAAAGTTAGTTTAAAAAGAAAAATAGCCTAAATTTATTCTTTAATAATCTCAGACTAAAAATTTAACCCAAAAAAGTTGGAGCAGAAAAACTGTTTTTGAGTTAAAACCTAAATTTTATGAATTAAAAATTTTAGGTTTTAACTCAAGAATTGGATAAGGTCTTATTTTATTGCACTAACCTGAGTAAAAACCAAACAATTTTATTATGTAAGCAAGTTATTATTTTATGAGAAAATTATATAAATGGTCCATTAACTTTAACCCAATTGGAGTAATGATCCTTCAACTAAAAATCTATGACCATTGTCCCTTATCTCATCAAAACGTGCAGCTATGGTCAGTTTCAGCAACTCTATCAGAATTCTGTCAAACTGACTCATATTGGACGGTTCATTGCTACAATTGAGTTAAAGTTGAGAGACCAATGCTCCAATTGGGTTAAAGTTAAGGGACTATTTCTCTAATTGGGTTAAAGTTAAGGTACCATTGCTACAATTTTTTTCATTTGGTTTTCTATATTTGCTTCTTGATTCAGCCTCACATGCGTGACATGTGATTCATTTTGATAGAAGTTTTAGGGGAAGCGGGAGTTGACAAAAAAGATTATAACTATATGTTTTTGATGAGCTAGTATACAAAGAATTATAAATTCTTAATTAAGTGACCATTACTTTAATTTCCTCTTACTTTATCAAACATTATCAAAATTTTACTGTATTATATTAAGCACGCTTTAAAATTGGACAAAGCAGCTTGAAATACTCAAAGGTTCTTATCCAAAAAAAAAAAAAGAGCACACGAAAGTTACATAACGTGGCAAATTATCAATTACTCCCCAAACACACTACGTAAGGGTGGCGACAGCTGTACTCGTCTATGACTAACAGTACAGAAAATGCTGAAAAAAAGAAAGTTAAAAAAAATTTAAATGTCCAGAAATTGAGGAGAAAAGACTGCAAAAAACAATATTTATTGGAGTACGTGCCTGGTTCGCATCCCATCCAGCACTCTCTGTCTCATCCAGCAGCAACATCTGCCATTTATCTTCTTCTATTTCTGTTAAGTGATAAGCACACACTTTCAAATATATATATTTATTTATTTAGTTCTAGCTTCTAGGAGATAAGGACTACGAAATCGTGCAAATCCCAACTGGGGTTTCTTTCTTTCGTAACACACTCTCAGAAGAAAAAGGAGAGAGAGAGAGAGAGAGAGAGAGGATGTTGGAAGGCAGAGCAGTGATAGAGGACACAGATATGCCGGTGAAGATGCAGATGCAAGCCATGGCAGCTGCTTCTGAAGCTCTGGATCTTCACGATGTCGTTGACTGCAGATCTATAGCTGCCCACATCAAAAAGGTACATAGTTTCGTTGTTAATTGTCACATATACATAAATTAGTTTTTATATTTTTGTTGGTAATTATTATTTTGTGGGTTTGTATTTGCAAATCGAATGCAGGAGTTTGACATGAGATATGGATGCGGTTGGCAATGTGTGGTGGGATCAAATTTCGGTTGTTTTTTCACTCACTGTAAAGGAACTTTCATCTACTTTACACTTGAGACTCTCAGCTTCCTAATCTTCAAAGGGGATTCTTCTTCCTCCTCCTCCTCCAAAAGCTAACGCAGTGTTTGGCAGCAGAGAAAAGAAAGGAAGGACAAATCGCTGTGGAAATATATATAGGGTAGGTAGGGGCTTTTGTGATGAACACCTTTGTATCTTTGTGCTGCTTTTTTATGCAATCTAATAACTTTTAGCTTTTATTATTGAATCATATATTTGGAGGTAATGTTAGAGTGACTAAAATTTTTAAATCAAATGATGTGGTAGATGTTTATTGAATTATTACTTAAGTGTCGATTAATATATTTATTTTTTTATTAGTAACATCATTTAATTTATAAATTTGGTCTCCCTAACATTATTATTTGATTTATGATCTGTTTGTCTGGAATTTTGGAAGTGATTCATGCGTTTTACTAGTCTGGGCTCGAATCTGACTCTCCCTCCACGTATGGATTGGGCTGAGAAAATAAATAATGTGTAGGCTGAGAAAATAAATAATGTGTAGGGTGTAAAACTTACTTAGTGTTTCACTTCAATTGCATACCCAAACAATCGTGGGATGCATGTATTTATAATACTTTGATGATTACAGTTTGGGTTTGAAAACCCTAGATACAAGGAACTTTTGAAAATCAAAAATACAAACAGAAAACCAAAAAGATTATCTCGGTTCGAATCTTGTATCATGAAGTTCAAAGAAGCAGACGACAGTTTCTCGGTCTAGTGCTGAAGTCGAGTACAAGCAGTTGGCATACATTGCTGCTGAGCTATCATGGTTAAGATCTTTATTCAAGGATCTGCATTTGCATCTGGTTCGTCCTTAAATTTGGTGTGATAATATATCCTCCATAGCTTTAACATCTAATCCATTATTCCATGCACGAACCAAACACTTGTAAGTCGATTATCATTACGTAAGGGAGAAGGTGGTTTGTGGTGAATTATTGGTTAATTATATTTGTTCACAAGACCAGCTTGCTGATTTGTTCACAAGACCAGCTTACTCGTCTCCAAGCTTCCAGTTGCTCCACAACCTGTAAGCTTGCAGGGGGTTGTTAAACGAAGTCAGTTTGCTGAGCGCATCGTCGCAACTTAAGGAGTTTGAATTAGTTCAAACACCATATCCTTTCAACCATTCCTAGTTTATAGGACTTGTTTTTTGAAACTCTGTTGTAAATACAAAAACCACCAGTTGAATGATGAGTATCAGGATTTCCTGCATAATCTGCATCAGAAAAAGCACTTAGTTGAGCAGTACCAGGTCTATATAAAAGACCATGATTATGTGTGGCCTTCAAATAGCGTAAAATCCATTTGACGGCCATCCAATGAGTATTTTTTGGAGCATGCATAAACTGGCACACTTGATTGACATCATACGACAAATCTGGGCGTGTAATTGTGAGGTATTGTAGTGCTCTAACAACACTACGATACACTTCTGGTTTGTCATATGGTTCTCCCAAATGCGTACTAAGCTTTTGGCCAGAGGGAACTGGAGTAGATATCGACTTTGCTTCAGTAAATTTGGTGCGAGATAGCAAATCTAATGCATATTTAGCTTGACAGAGGTGCATAGCAGTCCCATAATACTTGACTTAGACACCCAAAAAATAATGAAGGGGGCCTAAGTCTTTCATGGAGAACTGAATCAATCTTGATATTTGGTGAGGACTGTTGCCTGTGATTAGTATATCATCCACATAGATTAAAAGAATCAAATACACACCTTATTGACTGAACACAAACAAACTGTAGTCACATATGGATTCTTTGAAGCCCAGTTCAAGCAAGAAATTTGAGAACCTCTGAAACCAAGCCTTAGGCGTTTGTTTCAAGCTGTAAATACTACGTTGAAGCTTGCACACATGATTGGGAAACTGTTTGTCAACAAAACTCGGTGGCTGGCACATGTAAACTTCTTCATTCAGAAAACCATGCAGAAAAGCATTTTGCACGTCAAGCTGCCTGCCATGCTATTTGTTTGACACAACAAGACTTAAAACAAGCCGTATTGTACTGTGCTTAACAACAGGACTAAAGGTCTCACTGTAATCTACACTAGCCTTTTGATGAAACCCGTTGGCGACAAGCCGAGCTTTATGTCGTTCAATCGTACCATCTGCACGTCTCTTCAACTTGAACACCCACTTGTTAGGAAGCAGATTCATGTTGGGATGATGAGGAACCCAACTCCAAGTTCCACATATTTGCAGTGCATTAAATTCTTGAATTATCGCATTCCTCCACTCCTGAGACTTAACAGCTTGACTGAAGCACGTTGGTTCAATAGGAAACTTGTCAACAGTCAAATGCATAACATATTTAGGATTGGGTTTATGAATTCCTGACTTGGAGCGTGTGGTAACTTGATGGTGTGGAACACTGGGAGCAATCGGGATCACGGGCACATGTTCTGAATGTACTGCAACTTGCTCATTTGATGGTTGGGCAGACTGTATATTATGAGCTAGCACTGGTATCCTAGGATAGGTTTGGGATAAGGTTGGGTTAGAGTATGGATCAGGTTGGGAAGCTTCTGTGGTGAGAATGGTTGGATTGGGATTGATTTCTTGGCAAAGTGGTAAGATGGCAGGACCATGGTTAAGTGTTTGATGCAAACTAGGGCTGGTAGGTGTGTCAAAACTTAATAATAGGTCTGGGGACTAAAGATTACTTGTAGGTGTGACGTATTCTAAAGAAGATGTGAGTCCCTTAAAAGGGAAACAGTCCTCATCGAATAGGACATGGCGAGACACGTAAATATGTCTCGTAGACAGATCCAAGCACTTGTAGCCTTGATGATTCAGTGAATAACCTAAGAAAACACAAGCTTTTGATTTTTGTTGAAGTTTATTTTGTGTATAGGGCACTAACCAAGGAAAACATTGACAGCCAAATACCTTTAAAATGTCATACATTGGTTTTTTTTGAGAAAGTTTCTCATAAGGAGATGCATTAGACGGAAGTTTAGTTGGGATGCGATTTATCAAGTAAATACCTGTGGAGCATGCATCAAACCAAAATTTATTGGGCATGTGAGATTGAGAAAGCATAACTATACTTGTTTCAACAATATGTCGATGTTTGCGCTTTGCAATTCCATTTTGTTCAGGGTGTTTACGACAAGCAAACCGTTGTGAACTGCCATTAATAATGAGAAATTTTTGAAAGGCATGGCTTTCATATTCTCTACCTTCATCACACTGAAGGGTTTTAATTTGCAAATTAAACATTTTTTCAACATTGGCCTTAAATTTCACAAAGATTTCGAATACTTCACTTTTGTTTTTCATGGGAAAAATCCAAGAATAACTAGAATAGTCATCCACATAAAAAACATAATAACGAAAACCTTCATTAGAAATAATTGGAGAACATCACACATCAGAATGCAGAAGTTGCAAAGGAAACTGAGAAACTAACTCAAACACTTTGAAAGGTAACTTAGTACTCTTTCCTAAGGGACATGACTCACAAAAACTTATATATGAGGTACCATGAATTGGTACCAAATTATTTGAAATTAAAAACTTAATTATGGAATTGGCAGGGTGACCAAGCCTAGCATGCCACTTATTCACTTAACACCGAATCCCTACGAATGCTAAAATTGGATACTTGAGTTGTCCAGTGCCACACAGAAATGGGTATAACCCATTCTCACATCTCCCTCGGAAAAACGTCTTCCGGGTCTTGAGGTCTTTAACAAGGAAAAAATATGGAAAAATTAGTAGGTAGCAATGGTTGTCCAAAGTAAACTTATGGGCATAAATAATGTTTTGTGAGGCAGTGGGACAATGAAGGATATTATGCAAGTCAAATGAGCAAGTTGTAGTATGTAGTTTATTTGAACCAGAATGAGATATAGAAATGGCAGAGCCATTACCTACACCTCCAATAGTGTCATTACCATTGTACTCTTTAGGATTAACCAGGTTCTGAATTTCAGGAGTGATGTGAGCATTGGCACCTGTATCTAACAGCCATGTACCATTTTGTTGTTTGTTGAGGGTGATAGGAGAATATGACATTGTTGTGAGTCTTTTTGTTAGAATTCTTCCTTCAAAGGCAGCATTCATTCTTTGATAACTGTCAAGGGCTAGATGGCCTGGTTTGCCACAAATTTGGCAAACAATTCTCTAACCATTAGAACCAACCCGCTCTCCATTACATGGCACAATGCATGAGTTGTTGTTGTTACGAGGACCGTTTCCTCGTTGGTTGAAAGAACTACCTCGATAGGATGAAGAGGCACCTCTCCCAGTCCATCAAGTGCGGCCACCACCTGGGCCTCGAGAAGCAATAAATGCATTGACCTGCGTAGATTCCACCAAAGGAGCAATGTGCTCGGCCATTCTACGCTCAGTGGTTAACAGCAACACCTCAAGAGTTGGGTAAGTGATTGGTGAATCACGAGCTTGAGCAGCACTGACAGTCATCTCGAACGCAGGTCCTAGATTATTCAACACAATCTGGACCAGTTCATCATCACTCACTGGTTGCCTGGCTAGGGCAAGGTTGTCAACAATCGCATTCATGCGATCCAGGTAATCCGCCACAGTAAGGTCACATTTCTTTGTCTGTAGCAATTCATTTCTCAAAAACAAAATCATGTTTTGTGAAGTGGAAGCATACCTTTGCTGGAATGCTTCCAGGTGGCTCAAACAGTCATCTTGCTCGCCACAACATACAGTACAGAGGTAGTCAACAATCTATTGATCCAACTAAGGATCATTTGATCCTATTGGACCCATGCAGTGTACTCAAGGTTCACGGTTGTTGCACCAGGCATGTGCTTTGGAGGAGACACCACGGTACCATTAACGTATCCCATTATATCTCTGCTATTGAGAATTAGAAGAATTTGGGCCAACCATAGTGGGTAATTGGTCCTGTCGAGTTTGATGTTGACAACAATAGATAATGGGTAGAACAAATTATTGGAAGTAGGGGAAGAAGGAAGTGGGGTGGGATCGGAGGATGAGGAGATAACATTGTTTTCAGCCATTGAAGTCTTGAAAAAAAAAACAAGGATCGGTGTCGCTAGACAAAAAAAAGGCTCAATACCATGTAAAACTTACTAACTCAGTGTTTCACTTCAATTGCATACCCAAAGTATTACAGAAGGTCTACCTCGAGATAAGTAGCCAACACAAACTACTGGGAGAGAGTAGTGTAAGGAGGTACAGGGAACCACAACGCCACATCTAATGCTAAAAGTGTCCCTCCTCACACTACCTAATCATTTAGGGGGAAAAGGGAAGGCCGTCATTACACAAAACATGCACCAGGGAAGATGGCGATCTATCGACCTAACTAACATCACATACCTCCCTACAATGCCGCGACGCCAAATGGTCCGCAGCCGAGTTGGCCAATCTTGGAACCCAAGATCGGCGACAATTTTGAAAAGACCTTCCTAACCTGTAGTAATTTACAAGTATGGGAAAAGCTTCCCAACTGCCCAACTTTGTCCTATCCCGAAGTTAAGAAATGGATTCGGAGGAGTCAGATTCAATGATTACAGAATTCCAGCCCCTATTAATTCCTAACTTACAACCATACAGGATAATCAAAGCCTCTGCCATTGCTACACTATTCACCTTGACACCATACCTGCATGCTGCCAATAACCTCCCCTCGCCATCCCTCACCACCATACCCGCAAACCCTATACTCCCCATTGCCATCCAACTTGCATCAACATTAATTTTCACGAAGCCCTGACACGGAGGAAACCAATGGGTGGTATTCTCCGAGATAAGAGGGGATGGCGATGTCCGAATACATGTGGAAGAAGTAGCCTCCTTAAAAGCATTAACCGAGAGGGAGGTGGCTGCTAATACCTGCCTTAGGTATATGGGTTTCTGGCTGAACAGGAAATTGCACCTGGCTAACCATATCTGCCAGTAGGAAAAAATAATATATGCTAACCACGAACGCTTCTCTTCCTTCGAACCAATGACGGAAGTAAATATTTCCTGCAACCATATTGCCCATGTGGTAGTGTCTACCCTATTTATCTTTATGTTCATATTCCCCCCAAACTAAACCACTTCCACCCATGGGCATTGTAGGAAAAGGTCTTCAATTGTTTCCTCCTGCAGATTACAAACTCCACACACACTTCCACAAAAATTGGCCATTGTTGCGATGGCCCCGTGAAGAGACTTCCACAAAAAACACCGAATCTTGGGCAGAACCTTCAAACTCCACACACACTTCCACAATTTCTTAGGAATAGAGGCCACTGAGTGATTGAAGATGCTTCGAGTTGGCTGGTGATGAACCAGCGCCCAGTAATATCCGGATTTCACCATATAGCTTCATTCCTTCACAAAAGGCCACACAAGCTGGTCCCTCAACTCCGGGTTACCGATGTGAGTGTCCAGGATAGCATCATACTCCATCTCCGCCACAAAAGGTTTTAGGAAAACAATGTCCCAAGCCCGGTTAATTGGACAAATGAGCGAATTTACCTTTATGTTTTTTGAGACCTGCATCGTGCCTAAGGGAGAAGGAAAACCCGAGGGAATGGAAGGTATCCACCTGTTAACCCAAACTCTGGCATCAGTACCGCTCATTATCTGTCAGTGTGCTCCCTCCCGAAGCAAATCTCTTCCAACTAATAGGCTTGACTAGGCCTATAAGGCTTTTCCACCCCACCTCGCATCGAGGAAAGAGCAATTAGGAAAATAACAGGCTTTAAGCACCTTCGCCCACAATGAATTGGGCTCCATAATCAATCTCCAGCACTGTTTCGCCAACAATGCATCGTTGAACTTTTTGAAACTCCTTAGACCAAGCCCTCCATCCTCTTTCGATCGACCCAGCTTTTTTCTAGATACCCAATGAATCCTATTTTCCCCATCTTTTTGCCCCCACCAAAATTTAGAAATTAAGGCATCTAATTCATTACAGAACGTCGTGGGAAACTTGAAAAAGGTTCATTAGGTATGCCAGAATTGCTTGCGCCACCACCTTAATGAGGACCTTTCGCCCCATCTATGAAAGAGAAGATTTCTTCCATCCTTGAAGCTTACCCAATAACCTTCATTTGACAAATGCAAGCCTATTTTTCTTCGAGCGTCCCCAGATGGCCGGTACCCCCAAATAAACACCCGCGTCCCCTACCCTCACCATACCAAGGGTGACTGCCAGCTGATTTGCTAATGTATTAGGCACATTAAATCCAAAAAAACAACACTCGATTTAGATATATTAACTTGTTGTCCAAAAACCGAGCAATAATCATCGATCAAATGAGTTAAATGTCGACAATTCTCCTCCTCCGCCTTAAGAAAAATGAGTGTATCATCTGCGAATAATATGTGAGAAATAGACGAATCCTTTGGGTTCATCTGTACTCCCTTGATCTAATCCTGGTCATTATCCTGCTGGATTCGAAGTGAGAGAACTTCACTGACCAAAAGAAAGAGGTAGGGGGATAAGGGATCACCTTGGCGGAGCCCCCGTGACGGCACAAATTTGGGTCCTGGCTATCAATTCAGGAGAATGGCGAAATTGATCAAGGAAATACAGCCCAGAATTAAACTTCTCAGAGTTTGAAACCTGTCCAACATTAACTCCATTTTTAAGCATTGTTAATTTTCTGAAAAAATTAAAAAATAAGAAAAATTAAAATAAACGTAAACTAGAAGCCCAACCTTTCCTGGCCACAGAACGCGGACCACCATAGCATCACACAACAATCCTTCTCTGTAGGCTCGACAATTTCTGACACAATCTGTTAATTCTACATGAAATTAACAGGTTATTGGGTCGACACAATAACGAATTAGATTGTTATTGGGTAACCCGATAAACACAGGTTAAGATAACGGGTTGGTTCGGGTATACACATGGATAATCCGATACACAATAAGTAAAATATTAATTTAATTATTTTATACCCCTAAAAACACTATAATAATTATATAATAGTATATATGTATATTAAATTATATTTAGAAAATTTGAAAAATGAGGTAATATATTTTTATACGGTATAGTATTATTGTTGTAATGGGACATATTCAAGATGATATTCTTTGGTGTATGCTTTTCGCAGACGATATAGTGTTGATAGATGAAACTCAGGAGGGGGTAAATGCAAAGCTTAACCTTTGGAGAGAAGTGTTGGAATCTAAGGTCTTCGCCTAAGTCGATCAAAGATAGAATATATGGAGTGCAAGTTCAGTGCAAATGGAGGCCCAAATGAGTTTGGGGTGAGGATCGGAGACTAGGAAGTACCAAAGAGCAACCGCTTTCGCTACCTAGGATCTATCTTGCAAAAGAACGGAGAATTAGATGAAGACCTCAACCATAAAATACAAGCTGTATGGATGAAGTGGAAGAGTGCATCCAACGTGTTGTGTGACCGTCGTATGCCACTGAAGCTTAAGGGAAAATTTTATAGGACATCAATAAGGTCGACAATTCTATATGGCACAAAATGTTAGACGGTGAAGCATCAACACGTACATAAAATAGGTGTAGCGGAGATGATGATGCTTCGTTGGATGTGTGGGCACATGAGAAATGATAAGATTAGGAATGAAGATATCCGAGGTAAAGTAGGAGTAGCCGAAATTGAAGGAAAGATGAGAGAAAATCGGTTATGGTGGTTTGGACATGTGCAACGAAGGCCTACTGACGCTCCAGTTAGAAGATGCAACTACGGGACAGAGGTTCAAGGCCGAAGGGGTAGATGATGACCTAGGAAGACTTTGGAAGAGACTCTAAGAAAATACTTGGAGTACTTGGATCTAACGGAGGACATGACACAGAATCGAGCGTAATGGCGTTCTAGGATTCATATACCTGACCCCACTTAATGGGAAAAGGCTTTGTTGTTGTTGTTGTATAGTACTATTGTTTTATTTCTTCTCATAATTATTTTGGTAAACTTCTCATAATTTGAATGATTTATAATGTTTGGTTTTTCTATACTTATTTTATGCGAAAGAAGTTCGGATATGGAAAATCTTAGTGAAAACATCATCAACATAACTCTTGAAGGCAACAGATCAAGCCAAAGTTCCAATACAATTTCCTCATGATGATTGATGAAAATTGAAAGATTTTGTAAAAGAAATAACATGCAAGCTTTGAGTTTCATTGGTAAGGTTTTAACTTCTGAGAAAGGTTTCACAACCTTGAAAAGAAAAACTCCTTCATTTTGCATATCCTTGCACATTTGATATTTTGTAGTAGACTAAGGAATTAGATCCTCTCCGGATCTCCTCACTAGGGATCCTGGGGATCAATTAATACCAACAGTTCATCAAAAATCTTGTGGCCACAGTTTTTTCCTTTTTTAATTTTCAACAATAAGGTAGCCTCGTTTTGCGTGAAAAATTACAAAAAAGAAAAAACTGTGGCCACACGATTTTTTATGAGCAATTGGTATGAATTGATTCACGGGATTCCTAGTGAGGAGATCCAGAGAGGATCTAATTCAGTAGACTAGTAGTGTATTGGTGCTTTTTTATTAGGCTCTTATTTTGGAGTGTAGATGTACTACTTAACGACAAATGTGTTTTTATATTTTGAAGTAATATATATGTGGCAATGTGGTATGTGCAAATTTAAGAAATTTTTTCTTTTTCTTTTTCTTAACGGGTCATAACTGGTCGAGTCATTTTACCTGTTGGGTAAAGTGGCCCAACCTGTTAAGGACTCGTTAAGATAACGGATGTGACACGACACGACCCGTTAAGATAACAGGTGTTACACGAAAACGACATGAAACACGGCAAACACGACCCGTTTGCCAGGCCTACCTCTCTGCCTCTTCATTGAGAATCTCACTCTCCTTTCAAATTCCCGATACTTAAGCCACAACTGTAACCTTACCGTGAGGTTCGCGACTACTAGTTATCGCTATAAGAAATCGAAGCCTCCACCATTGATGTGGCTTTTCGTAGGAAAAATCCTCTCAGGCTTTTTGCAAAACAATCAAATCAGTACATGACTACTCAGATGGGCTGGTTTTCACCTAGGTATGTTGTAGGGTAAGGATGGCAGGGAAAACCTTTGCGCCTATTTTGTGTGTGTGTGTGTTGGAGGCAGATTGTCTGCCCTCCCCATCCCCTCCTAGATTATGCGGTCACGGTTAAGGCACGTCAACATTTTATATTGATTTTTTTTATAGAGATAATAAGACAAAAAGCAATAAGAATATAAAATGTTGACGTGGCTTAACCGTGACCGCACAAATAAGATGGGATAGGGAGGGCAGACAAATAGGAGGGCAGACAATCTGCCTCTGTGTGTGTTGGGGTTGGTGGGGGGATGATGTCAGACAACTTTCTCGCCTTAAGGTGCATTCTTGATATCTTGGGCTTCTTAAGATAGTTGGTGCCATAAGTATCTAAAGCGGTGAAGTCGAACATGTTCAAATTTGACATGTTTTCTGCAGGAAAATAGGTGGATTAAAATTTGAAAATTTCAAGTTTAATCAAAATAGATGTAAAAATAGGATTAAAGGTCTGTTTTGGAAGAAAACTTCAGGGTTCTATTGCTTGAATAAGAGCTTAAGGGTGTGAGCTTGGGCCAAAGATGTGAACTCATAGTAAGGCACGAGTGGATCCAATTGGGTTTTCTTGTTTCTTGACTTATAAAATTTCTAAAGTCAAGTGAGTTTGAAAATCAAAACAAATTAATTCAATTCATGCCGCTTTAATGAATTATTTGGGCTATTCGCACATTAACTGAAATATGAAATTGGCTTCGACTAGAAGTGGATTGGGCTCTCAATTGGAAAGGCAAAATTATGCATTGTATTTGACTAGAATACGGGTTGGTGTATTCGATTGGAAAGCCAATTCGGGAATTCGATTGGAATGTATAGAGACATACTTCGACATACTTATGGGTGTCGGGTTGCTTACTTCTGGAAGCCAACTAAAATTAAAGTTGCTAGGGATTTGTGGCAATGTGGATTGATGCATTATTTTGAGCTTCCATATGATATACACATGTTTATCATAATGAATAACAACACATGTTTGTCATAAAAAATCACAAACAACCATTTTCGATTTAATATGCATAAAATTAGATTAAAGAGGTTATGTATCATGATGATTTTTCTTACCGTGAGGGATTTGCAAAGTTGCAAAGCATAAAACGATATATGATAAACATAAAAAAGAAATCACATAAACAATAGGAAAATATTATAATTGGGTTCATGCTTCATGGTATGTTTAAACAAACAATTACGGCTTGTCATGAACCTGAAAATCATGAAATCAAATACTTACTTCGAAATGCAAAGATGATCCTACTTTCAAAATTCAGATGATTGTTGGCAAAAGGTGAGAAAATCCAAACTGTAGGTTTGGATTCCGTTAAAAGAAAAAGTTCTGATAATGTGTCCTAGAGAAAAATAATTTGAGAGAGAATGAGAGAACTCTATGCGAGAATTTGTTTGTGTTACAATGTGAGGCACAACCACCTTTATATAGTGATGTGGTATCCTGACAAAATAAAAAATACCCATAATTCAATAAGGAGAATCAGTTGCCTAATCAATTGAGGAATGAATGGCCTAATGGCTACTACAGTTAATTGATGAATGAATACCCTATTCATTTGAGGAATCAGTGATCTATTCATCACCAATTAGTGGACGAACATAAATGTCTTGCAACAATAATATTATTTTATAATTAATTCTATTTTTTTAGAAAACTCTCATTCTTTTTCTCCCTACTTTTCTCCATCCTACTCTCTGCTGTTTCCCTACTCTGCGACTTCCTGTCTTCTCTCTCCCCTTGCCGATGAAATCCAATGCCCGAGCTCATAACCTCTCTGACCTCCTACCTCTACCCTGAAGTTCATGACCTCCTACCTCTACCCCGAAATTCATCCTCCAACACATCACTTTTCCGACCTCCTACCTCTACCCCGAAGTTCATGACCAACACCGTATCCAGTTCGTTCTCCAATGAACACGACCTTGTCTAAAGATCTATGGCACGATCCTGTGTCTATTGGGCTTGCAAGCTGAGGCTTTGCATCATCGTCAATGGCGGAGCTGGGTTCATGAGGTCATGTTGAACATGGCAGATGTCATGCTGACCTTTAACATGATGTCAGAACACTTGGGCGCATGGTCAACAAAAATTGCCTAATTGGGCTGTTCGGCAAACTGGTGCCCAACAATCGCCCCACATTTTGGTGTAGGCTGGAAATGGGTTTTGCAATTTTTGGGCAACTTTTGTGCCTAATTGCCTGACTTTTTCTCTGGGATGGAACTTCTTTAAGTGGTAGAACTGCGTTCGGGTGAGTAGACATGATCTTATACATATGTATTGGCTGTGGGGAAATATTATGGTTAGGCCTAGGCCACATCTGGGCCCATCCCTAAACATAATAAGAATCCAAAAAATAAATTTAAAATTTCCAAAATTAGCAAAAACACACTTGTACAACGGAAGAAAATTTTGGGGCACAAAGTGATGCGTGGCGCATGAAGGGAAGGGAACATTATAGACTCACCCAAGAGTCAGCAAAACCATCCTTGCATCATTAACATTATAGACTAACATTTTAATTATTTAATTTTGCCCTAAGTTTAATTCTATAATCTAGAAATTTAATTTTGCACTCTAAGAGCATCTCCAAAAAAAAATATCAAAATGTCCAAATCAGCATCAAAACTAAAAGATACAGCAATAATGTTTTTCAACCTAAAAGCCAATTCTAAATTGGCATGAAATGGATTGACAATCACCACATTTAACAACTTTAAATTATTTTTTACTATTTTATTATTTTGTTTTTTGTCTTAAAAATATTTATTATTGTTTTTAGTTTATATAATTTTTTTTTTCTTTTGTTCAACAATATATTTTGTTAGATTAGCCACCGAGGTTTGAACCACGCCGTCATGCAAGGACTCAACACATTTCCACCACTGTGATAAAGGGCCACTTGCTTTTAGTTTATATAAATTAATATTTGGAAAAATTATACATAGGATATACTTTTGATACTTAATTATATAATGAGACAACAATTTTTAAACATTTCAAAGATAGACAAAAATTAATGTATGTGAAAGATGACATTATTGGTTTTTTTTATGTGGAGTGTAACTTATGAAAATACCCTTTTACAGTGATAAAATATTTTCACACTTTTATCTCCTTCGTCAGTTTCTCCCTTCCCTTTCTCTCTTTAAAAAATATTGACCCGATTTTCCTTCATCCGTCGCCATCTCAAACCCTCAGTTCTCCATCATCGTCGTCTGCCCCTCCAAATTAACTCAAGTCCCTCTCCAAATCGGTTTCAGGAACTCCAAAGACTTTCTCCAACTCTTCGCATCCTCCCAATTTGATTGCTACGGTAAGCTTTGTGATTTTGAAGCCCACTGCAAGTTTTGATATGAAAATTTTAAATTGTTGGTTGATTTTCTTTGAATCATGGAGTTTTTTGTTGACGATTCGTTGTTTTTTGTTCGATTACAGAGAGAAAGTTAAATGAGCAAGCTTTGGTGAAAACTGATCTCAAAATTACTATCAGTCTCGAGCATGAGCGCAAGATTACCATTTATATAGCAATATAGGAATTTACTATTAGATTCCAATTTGCATGAGTGTGAGATTACCATCGTCTCCAAGGTCAGCACTGGCTTTGGATTTAAGTGTAATACTATATTGCTATGCAAATTGAAATCTAAAATATTAAAAAAATTGAAATGTTTTTGTCCCTTAATGGATGCAAAGTATCTATGCTTATGAATATTGCAAACTCATTTCAGTACATTTCTGTGTTTTCCCTGGTAAAACAAATCAAGCAATATTATTATTATTTTACAATTTAATGGAAAAATGACTAATTTTTATATTTTCCTCTTGTCCATTTTTATTGTTCATAGTATTGGAAAAATTAAGATAGCATTTATTCTTCTTTTTGTAAAGTTTTTATGATGGAACGAGACTTCTACCTTGGATTTAAGGATCTATCTTTATTTACTATTTACCTAGATTAGAGCAGCTGTGTTAACTCAATAATTTTTACCACAGTCAACTATTTGAAACTGATTTTGCAAAAATGATCGATGACGGGTTGAGCTGATTCTGCAAAAATGGTTGTAGACGGGTTGAATTGATTATGCAAAAATAGTTGTAGACAGGTTGAACTGATTATGCAAAAATGGTCGAGGACGGTTTGAAAATGATTATGTAAAAATGGTCGATGACTGATTGAATTGATCCTGCAAAAATGGTTGAAGACAAGTTTAACTAAGTCTGCAAAAATGGTGGAAGACAAGTTGAACTGATTTTGCAAAAATGGTCGAAGATGGGTTGAACTGATTTTGCAAAGATGCTCGAGGACGAGTTGGACTGATTTTGCAAAGATGGTCGAGGATGGGTTGAACTGATTCTGCAAAAATGGTCCACGGGTTAAACTAATTCTTGTAATAAATGATACAAACTGATTTACATATAGTTTCAAAACTGATTCTGCAAAAATAGTCAAGGATGTGTTGAGCTTATGGCACAAATTAATTTTATTGGAGTTGTGAGGATTGGGTTCAATTAATAGCTCTAAAGCCGTAGGGGTATGACTGGTATTTTAAAATATTGTTTCCATGTTTTTGGGTTGGGTTTCAGTTGTATTTATGTTTTTTGTCTCTTTGTGACATGTTTAAAAATGAGTGGAATTCCTTGAAATATAGTAAAAGTTTTTGTCTTTATATATAAAGCTCCTTTAAAATTTTAGGACAAAAACTTTTTTTCTTTTTTTGAACAAACGATATTATCTACACTAAAGGAGAGTGGGTAGGCTAAGCCTCACAATGAGCTAACAATAATGTGGTTCAAATTCGTCTTTGGCGAAAATCGAACCTAAGACCTCTCACAGACAAGTGAAAAGGAATACCACTGGACCGTAGTACTAAGTGGCAGGACAAAAACTGTTAGTTTGGTTTAAAATATATATTCACCCTTTTGTTTATGATCATAAATCTTCACCGCCTAACATTCAAAAGGGTTTGTCTTAATATATGGCTTGATCAATGGGCTGATTTGATTTAGCACTACGATTTAGTGGTATTCCTCTTCACTTGTAAGTGAGAGGTCTTAGAATTGATTGTCGGCAAAGGCGAATTTGAACCACATTATTACTAACCCATTGTAAGACTAAGCCCACCCCTTCCCCTTAGTGTAGATAATATCGTTTGTTCAAAAAAAAAAAAAAATATATATATATATATAGCTTGATCAAGGGGTAATCTTGATTAGGAGATATGTGGGACCATAATTTTTCAGGGCCGGAGTAAGACGGATCGGAATACGAATACCTTTCGATCATGGACTCAATAGCTCTAATGACATTGAGCTGTACAAACGGACCAGTGATGCCAACATCATCTTGTGTTCCAGAAAGGTAGGCGAAGTCCACCGACTTCGTTGAGATTGACCATTCTTGTTTTGCAAGATAAGGAAACCTAATCCAATTGGGGATCATATACGTTTCCTATATTCTTGGAGATTCCTACAATTTAGGGATTGACTTATGCAGCAAGTAATCACACTCCTAAAAGGATGCAATATCTACTTCTAGATATCATTTGGAATTCTCCTGGCTTTTCATTTGGGAAAAGACACCCCACATATATTGTTTGGTAATATTCATGATTTGTAATCTTTACTTAATTATGATCAATATTTAGACAGAGGACAAATCAAATTGAAAGTACCCAATTTGCTTTATGTGATGGAGAAAAATAAGGCAAATAATGAAGGGAAGCTGTCTTGTCCATGTGTGGCTATTAGAAGGAGAAATCTTGTCCATAGGAACTGCTTTTACTTGCATAGGAAGCTAACTTTTGGCTAATTTTTATAGAGTTGGGTCTACTTTACTAATGTCCTGGTGGGAAAAATCTTTATAACCAGTTATTTCTCACATTCTTTTTTATCTTTCATGTCATTTACTTGTAATCCCCAGCATCATTGTTCTAAAAATTCTCGTCTAGGCACTAGACAACTAGTTACCACCCCGATTAGTCCGTAGGTGTTCGAAAATTAAGAGAGTGCGCCTAGACCTTCTCAGGAGTCCATCTAGCCCGCCTAAACTCGCCTAGGTCATGTTTCTCACTTAGAAAATTGATAACTTTCATTTTGCACTTTAATTATTTTCCATGTTTTCAACATGTTCTAATACTTTATAACTTATATGTCATTTTGTTTTGCAATTTATATATCCCAGTACAATTGTGTGTTTTTCAAGTATAAATGGACACTTATTTATACAATATATAATAAATTTACTTAAATCCTCCTAGTCCGCCTAGGCGCTAAGTCCTAACTCACTCCCTGATGTGTATTTAAACTAACCTAAATAATAGATTAATTTAAACCAAATTAAACTCGTAAGCGCACGAATCAATTGTAGAAATATATGCAAATACGAGGTCGATCCCACATGGATTGTTTTAATACCAATTTAACCGATTAATCATGCAAGACTATATTAAACAAACAAATGATATATTGAATTGAATAATTGAGTAATTGATTAAGACTAAAATTAACAAGAAAAAGAAAAGATAATTAATTAAAATAAACACACACGACACAAGAAAACGTAAGGTTATGAATTCACCAATAACAATCCTATTTACTTTTCCTAGAGCCAACTACTATCCAATTACCATGCCAATGTTAAAGGTTATTCTTTCTATGGTATGAATTAATCCGTGATCAGGCATCAACTCTTATATCTCTACATGATAATTATATCCTATTGGTTAGGCATACAATTAAGCACATAAAAACCCATTAAGTGTAGAAGAATCATGTCAACCAAGTAGGACTAGCTAGATATTGGTCATCCTCACTAGTTTGTCTACTCTTCTTAATCTTAGTTCCAATAAACCTAATTGATTGATCATCCTCATAGATTTATCTAAATATCTAGATGCAAAATTCCTAAAGGTGACCAGTCATTAGAAATCCAAATCTAGAATAAAATACCCAAAAAGATTAAGAATATAACATGGCATATAATCGGATAATAATTAACAAAGTACTTCGCAAATATTCATGTCATGGCTTCATCATAAACCTCAGAAAATAACTTAGTTACACATAGAAATAAAAATAAAAGAAAGATAGAACCCGGAATCCATGGCAAAGCACTAGACCCGGCAGTTTGTGACACAACAGGAAAACGATAAGAAAATAACGGGTTTCGGGTTAACACGATAACTAATCAGGTCATTATTGGGTGACCTGTTAAGAACCTGTTAATAACGGGCTCTTAACGGGTATACATGTGGGTAACTTGTTTCGAACCGTTAAGAAAAAAATTATTTTGATAATTTTAAAGTTTAATTACTAAAAGATTTATTACAAAATACAATGGCCATATTAATATATACAATATATTCTATATTAAATATATAGTTTTGTATTATTAAAAAAAAAAGTTTTAGTCATTATTTATTTTTATTATGAGAGTTCCATATTGTCATTACTAGGATAAATTTTACTTAACATGTTGTTGTCCAAAATTAAAATAAACTAGTAAGTATTTGTATAGGCAAGCACTAAGAAGACATACATACAAGTATGAAAAATATGAAAGAATATATAAACACTCGTGATTCATCATTATTCCTCCACGAGTAGATAATGGTTACATTTACATTATCGTTTAGATTTTTAAAAGGGAATTTTAACGAAAAGCTCTCGGTACTGTTCACTTTAATGAAAAACCACATTTGTACACTAAAAAGTCAATCCTGGTACTATTCACTTTACCATTTATTTTGTCCTTATCGTTAAAACTCAAAGTTTTAAAGCCATTTTCATTAGTTTTCCTTTTTTTAAGATCCTCCAAACCCTCATGAATAATGTTTTTTATTTGAGGGCAAAATTAATAATAATTATTGTAGAAGTGTAAAAAATGTAAAAAAAAAAAAAAAAAATACAATCACTCATAGTGACAAGCTTTACAACTTTCATGAAGGGGTCAGCTTCAAAATCCAACCCTATAATCCATAAACCTTAAATTTATATTTAATCGTCGATTGTCATTTACGCTTTATTCTTCTTACTGAATTTCATTTTTAAAATTTTCTTTTTTGAAAACATGATCATCTAGCGGATGTAAGAAGATGAACAGTTTAGATCTTTGATATCACGTTTCGATATTTACGGTTATCTGAAATATAAGTCGATGTCATATAGTTTGTAAAAACTTCATAAACATCAAGCAATATTTTCACTAACCGTAAAACTCTGAATATAATATCAATGATCCAAACCGTTCATCTTCATGCATCCTCTAATAGATCATGTTTTCAAAAAAGAAAATGTAAAAAAACAAAATTTGATGAGAACAATGAAGCGTAAATGTAAACAACAATCAACGGTTAAATTTTGATCTATAATTTATATGATTATAGTGGGGAATTTCGAAGTTAAGCTCTTCATGAAAGTTGTAAAGCTTGTCATTACGAGCGTTTATATATTTTTTCTATATTTTTTACACTTCTACATTAATTAAAAAACTATTAAACACTTTACTTAATTAATTAAGCTATTAATTAATTTATACCCATTTTGTTTCAAAAGCAATGGATGCTAGAGATTCAGATTCAGTAAACCTTAGTGATGAGGAGTCCGTGGAGATTATAATGGGAACATAACAAGATCTTGGAAGCGAAAGTATAGACAATACAAATACGAGTCTTGCAAAGAAAAAGCTAGAGCAATCAATTTAGGTAACCGAAAATATACCTAGAAGAAAATGCGTTTTTATGTTTTAGATGTGACACTATGGTATGTATATACTTATTTAGTATTATGTGTTTAATTTGATTATTTATTGGTTTAAAATATATTTTCTTTAACGAGTAACGGGTCGGGTCATATTACTTGTTAATATTATCAGGTCGATTTTGGGTCAGGTCATTTTACCTGTTTATTTAACGGGTGTTATACGACACGACCCGTTAAGATATCGGGTATGACACGAAAACGACACGAACACGAAAAACACGACACAAATGCTAGGTCTACAAAGCACGTCCCTAAGCTTTTCTTTACAAATTGCGGAGATGGTGAATGGTATAATGGTGTGGGTGATATCGGTTATGCGGGGGGTATGTAGAGAGAGCTTAGGGCACCTTATTTATACTATAAAAACCCTAAATTGTCTGGGAGAAACTCTCCTAAAACAAAACAAACTCCTAAACAATTAATGACACAAACTAGGAAAGAATCCTTCTTGGTTTGGGAAACAAGTCATCTGTCTTGCACACCGGTTTTGGAGATTTATCTTCTGGAAAATTTTGTAAAAATATGGGAAATGTAGCTTTATCTCTTATCTTTCCAACCATATATTGCACCCCACTAGGAAAAATCGGGAAAGCCTTCAAATCTTCATTCTCCCACAGCTGCGCAGTTCTGACCGGAAAACAACTTCTTCTGGATTGATTTGTAAAACTGGAATGAATGGCGTCATGGAAAATTATGAAATTCGGACACAATGATCTTCAGCCTCTTAGCTTCCTTCTCCAATTGGCCTTGCATCAAAACTCCTCCGGAAAGTCGAATTATCACCAAAAATGTTCTAAGTGTGCAGATTGGTTGAAACTGAGAAAAGGAAAGTAATAAGACTCTTTTATAATCAATTCCTTAACAAAACTTAGGGATAATTAACCTGAAATTATGATAAATAATGCACCTATCATCGCCCGACTAGCGCTTAGCGTTGTTTAAAACTTTCCCCAGTGCTGAATTGGTAATATCTTGTATGTCGTGATTTTGACTTGGTCAAGTGACATGAGAGAAAGAGAGAAAATGGGATACATTACGGGTTACATGGTAGAATTCTCTGTTCCCGAGGTTGGTTCACATTCTATATAGGCCCGGCCTCTTCAGTGTTTGGTCCACATCCTTTATAAATATAAAAGGATACAAGATGCTTTCTCTAGTTTCAGGAAATCACATCCATCAAGGAAGTTGCTAGAGATCAAATTAGGAAATTCATCAGTTCTAATTCTCCTTGTATAACAAATGAATTATTTAACACAAATGCCATACGTCATTAGGAAGAACATACGAACCAAATTCAAAAATTTGTCTTCTAAATGAGCAAAATTGCTGCTCAAGAATGGAAATTCGCTAACTTATCATGCAAGGGAAGTGTGCACTTGAAACTTGAAAGAGTAGGGAGGACAGTTCATTTCTCTTCCCTCCTACCTACATATTGTTGCGAGTTATATATTAGTTAAAGTGTAAATAGTAGTCTGTTATCCCACATTGACGAAGTACATATGTAATACCAATTGTAACTCCTATATATACTTCACTTTGGAGATTAATGAATATATAAGAAATTTCCAAATATTGTCATATATATTTTTGGTACTTAACATGTTTAGTTTAATATGGCATCAGAGCAATTCGCTTTTGGTGACCTGTGTGCTTTAATTTTGTGCCCACCTTTGTCGTGATTTCTTTTGTTGAAAAAAAAAAGAAGTGAATATTATGTGTTTGTCGCGCTACAGTACAGCGCCTTGCTACAGTGTGTTTTCGTGAACAATGATTTGCTACAATACCGTAAACAGTGATCTGCTATAGTGTTCTGGTAAATTGTTTTCATTCCGCAGCGCATCTTTTGTGCCTTTATTGTTCGTGATTTAGTTCAATGGCTCAATATAATCATAGTGTTGTTATGCATCTTGGTGGAACAAATAAATGGATAATTGATACTAGGGCTACTGATCATGTGACTAGTGACCCTAGAGTGTTTGATGAGTTAAGTGACTATGTTCGTGATCCGTATATTACTAGTGCAAATGGAGCACCTTCCCCTATGAAGGGTGAAGGCACTATCTCTCTTACTCCGACCTTATCACTGGTCCGTGCTTTACTTGTTCCTGATGTTAAGTGCAATCTTTTGTCAGTGGAAAAGCTTTTTGATACCTTATATTGTTCTGCTCACTTCTACCCTACGTATTGTTATTTTCAAGACATTCAAACTCAGAAGATAATTGGTCATGGTAAAAGAATAGGGGGTTTGTACATCTTGACTATGGAGGATACTGTTGTTTCTGGTTCAAATAATCATCAAGCTTTAAGTGCTAAAGTGGATGACAGACATCAAATTTGGTTGTGGCATCGACGATTGGGACATCCATCATTCAGTTATATAAAGCATTTATTTCCTTCTTTGTTTCGCATTTGTAGTGATTGTTCAAGTGTGAAACATGTGTCATGGCTAAGAGTCATTGTGCTTCCTTTCCCATAAGTGATTCTAAAGCTACTTTGCCATTTGATTTAATACATTCTGATGTGTGGGGTCCGGTGAAAGTTACTTCTAATGGATTCCGTTGGTTTGTTACTTTTATTGATGATTGTACTCGATTAACTTGGGTGTTCTTGATGAAGAATAAAAGTGATGTTTATTTGCTTCTTCAAGAATTTTGTGCTATGGTGTCTACTCAGTTTCAGACCAAAGTTAAGGTCTTCAGGTCTAACAACGGAGGAGAATATGTGAATCACACTTTGGCATGTTTTTTTCGTGATCAGGGTATTATTCATCCGACGACTACTTCGTTTACACCTCAACAAAATGGTGTGTCCGAACGGAAGAATCGTCAAATAATGGAGGTTACTCGCTTCTTGATGTTGGATAAATGTGTTCCTAATCATTTGTGGGGTCATGCTATTTTGGCTGCTGTGTATTTGATAAATCGTGTTCCAAGTAGGGTTCTTGATTTTCAGACACCGCTTGATGTGCTACAAAAACATGTTTCTCTTGTTTCTGTATCAAAACTTCCTCCGAAGGTGTTTGGGTGTATTGCGTATGTGCATATTTACTCTCATCAGCGGAGTAAACTTGATGCATGTGCTCTCCGATATGTATTTATTAGGTATGCTAACAATCAGAAAGGCTATAAGTGTTATCATCCTCCGACTCAAAAAACTTATATTACCATGGATGTCACTTTCCATGAGGAAGTTGCGTATTTTGTGAAGCCTTCTTCCGACTCTCCACTTCAAAGGGAGATGGAGAATGAAGTGCAGATTCGAATAGATGATATGGATGATGTGTTACAGGCAGAGTTGGGGATAGAACCTATTATGTTGCATGATACTGATCAGTTGGCTATAGTTAGTGATTGGTCACATGTCATTGCCGAAAGTATTTCTACTGACGACAGATCAGATGTGCCCAATGAGCTGCCTGTTAGTTTGTCTGATGAATTACCTTCTGATGACTGGTTGCCTGCTGCTGATATGTCTAACGAGTTGCCTGATGATGGTTCATCCAGTGATGATTCTTCTAACAGTTTGGTACAAGATGGTGGCATACATGAGGTAAATTATGACGATTCTTTTACTTATCAGTTGCCTCCATGAGCTAATCGTGGAAAACCTAAAGTATAATATAAGCCTGATATGCATGCCAAAGCCAAATATCCTATCAACAATTATATGTCTACTTATCATTTGTCCAAACCATATACATCTTACATATGTCAGCTATCTAGTGTATCAATTCCAACAAAATTACACGATGCTTTGTCTGGCCCTAGGTGGGTTAATGCCATGAGAGTTGAGATGGAAGCTTTGAAAAAGAATTCTACTTGGGATTTGGTTCCTTTACCAAACGGGAAGAAAGTTGTTGGATGTAGATGGGTGTTCATTATTAAGCACAAAGCAGATGGTTCTATTGATCGATATAAAGCCAGATTAGTTGCTAAGGGTTATACTCAAACCTATGGGGTGGACTATTAGGAGACTTTTGCTTCTGTTGCCAAACTTAATACTGCACGTGTTCTTTTGTCCTTAGCAGCAAACCAGGATTGGTCTTTGTTGTAGTTTGATGTTAAGAATGCTTTCCTTCATGGTGATCTCAAGGAGGAAGTTTATATGGATCTCCCACTTGGTATCGGAACATCTCCTGGAAAAGGTGTTGTATGCAGATTGCAAAAGGCTTTGTATGGTTTGAAACAATCTCCTAGAGCGTGGTTTGGGAGGTTTACAAGTTCAATGAAGAAGTTTGTGTATGTCCAGAGTCATTCAGATCATACATTGTTTCTAAAGCGACAAAATGGTAAGTTAATTGCATTGATTATTTATGTTGATGACATGATAGTGACTGGTGATGATCAGAATGAGATACAACGCCTTCAAAAGTACCTAGCTACTGAATTTGATGAAAGAATTGGGTGAATTGAAGTATTTTCTTGGAATCGAGGTTGCACGATCCAAGCATGGTATTTTTCTGTCTCAACGGAAGTATGTTCTTGATTTGTTAGCTGAAATAGGTATATTAGATTGCAAACCTGTTGATACTCTGATTGAGCAGAATCATCGTTTAGGCTTATTTCTGGATCAAGTTCCTACTCATAAAGAACGATATCAGAGGCTTGTGGGGAGATTAATTTATTTGTCTCACAGTTGCCTTGACATTGCTTATGCAGTTAGTGTGGTAAGTCAGTTTATATACACTCACCTAGTGAAGCTCATATGGATGCAGTAATCTGTATTTTGAGTCACTTGAAGATGGCTCCTGGCAAAGGCTTGGTTTTCTCCAAGAATGGTCATTTGAATGTCGAAGGGTATACAGATGCAGATTGGGCAGGTTCTATCACTGATCAGCGATCTACATTTGGATACTTTACGTTTGTGGGTTGTAATCTAGTTACTTGGAGAAGCAAGAAACAAAAAGTGGTGGCTAGGTCAAGTGTTGAAGCTGAGTTTCGTGGTATGTCTCATGGTGTATATGAGTTGTTGTGGTTGAAAAAATTGTTGAGAGGTCTTGGATTTAAACCCAAGGGTGCTATGAAACTCCATTGTGACAACAAGGCTGCTATTGAAATTGCTCATAATCCAGTGCAACATCATCGAACAAAACATGTGGAGATTGATCGACATTTCATCAAGGAAAAATTGGATGCTGGAATTATTATGTTTCCGTTTGTGGGATCTGAAGATCAACTCGCTGATGTACTTACTAAGGCTGTGTCTAATAGTGTGTTTTCCAACTCGCTTGACAAGTTGGGCATGCGTGACATCTTTGCACTAACTTGAGGGGGAGTGTTGCGAGTTATATATTAGTTGAAGTGTAAATAGTAGTCTGTTGTCCCATATTGACGAAGTACATATGTAATACCAATTGTAACTCCTATATATACTCCACTTTGGAGATTAATGAATATATAAGAAATTTCTAAATATTGTCATCTATATTTTTGGTACTTACCATGTTTAGTTTAATACATACCGCATAAGCTCATTAGCCCAAAAAAAAAAAGCAACATTTGAGGGAGGCAAAACCCAAATAATCATGTCGATTCGAAAGAATCTTGAAGCAAAACCCTAATCAGGGTATGGCAAAGGATGCTTGAGATGGGGAAAAGTGAAGGCAGAAGAAGTTACTAAATCTAGGCATCATAAGTGCAGATGTTTTCAAATCCCATGTACTCTTTGTGCTTAATCTTTTCAATCATATCTGCTATTCCAACTCCACCTGTGAAATTAAAAGCATATTAAGCACCCATTTATCACTAAGTGGAAAATAAAAAGACAGAATCGATTTCACGGGCAGTAATACATACCTAGTGATATTGCACTCACAAAGATTGTGAGGGCAAGAATGAAGATAATTATAGATGCTCTCCCTAAAATACTGACTACCTTTCTCACCACATATTGCCCTACTAGGGCTGAAAATGTGGCCACAGCAGTAAAGTAGAGAGCTGCATGAGAAATTTTTAAGCCAACGTCAAATTATTGAAAAATAAATAAACAAATTTCCTCTCCCTACCATTCAATTTTTTTTTTTTTAATTGGCAGAAACTTGGATGGCTAAGACGATTACCATAAGGAATCGGAAATCGTTTTAGGAGGTAGTACTCTACAACAGACATGGAGGCAGAAAATGTCATGGCAAATGTGGCTGTGGCACTTGAGACCTGCATCAAAGTTCTCAATCAATGAGCCAGTTTTGACTAGGGAAAGTGAAAGATGTGCTGCTGTGTATAAAATTCGTAGCTGTTTTAAGTGAGGTTTTCGCACTTCTCATTGTGTTTTACGGTTAAAACTGACCTCAATGATCTTCCCTCTATAATACCAAGTTTTTGAATTGAACCGGAATCAGTAAATTCAGTAAATTCAGTAAATATGAAATCAACTACTCCACAAGTATAAAATTCACCTGAGGTGGGATTCCTAACTCCAGAAAAACAGGACCTAAAATGAAGCCTCCACCAAGACCAAGCAATCCACCAACTATACCGGCTGTGATACCACAGGCACTACAAAGAACAAGCTGGTTTACTGTCCAATTTGTGTTTGATTCTGCCCAGGACGCAATCACTCTATGTCCTTTGTACAGTTTAACTGCCTCGAATATAGTTACTCCGAAAGCCACGGGGATCTAAGAATTCATTTGAGGAAAAAATAATGCCAAACAAATATGACGGTTTTGAACCCAAAAAAAAAAAAAAAAATCATTAGTTCAAGCACAAATGATAATAGTGTTTGAAGCACGAAAAAAATGGAAAATGAAGACTTTTGTTTTCTTCTAATTATAAGGGACATGAAGGGTAGGTACCTGCAAGAGATTATATGCCCAATATGCAGCTGAACAAGTTGTTGTATAATTCTGCGCCAACAGACAAGTTTCCAAAAAATCAGATTCAATGCATAAAATAGAAGCAAAGGGAAGTACAAATCGTGATCTTATAACGAAAACCATCCACATTGTAGGTATTACCTTAGCGATCTGCAATGCAAGAATTATAATCCAGACGGCAAAAAGAATCAGAAGTTCCTTCCAGTAAAGATTCTCAAAGATAGAAACCTGAGAAGGTTAAAGAATGTCAGTCTCTAAAACCATGCATCAAGGAAATCTCAGGCTGCAAGGAATCCTACCTCTGTTCTTTTGGATTCCCCGGTTTCTGTTGGAGTGCCTTTGCTCAGGCCACTGGGTAGAGGCTTGTACTCAACTTCTGCACTAGCATCATCACCTGCATAAAAAAAATTTCCGGCATCTAAATTTGAATTGGTGTAAGGCTAATGCTAACAAAGAAAAATATGATAGATCCACTTACCATTTGACAGCATCCGTCTAGCAGCCTCCTGAAAATTTGAAAACTAGTTGAGCCAAGATGCAGGGATGAATTAAATTATGTCTCATACGTACAAATTGAACTAACAAAATTAAGATGACCTTTTTTACTATAGTTTCTTTTTTCCATGTCTCAATGCCCTTGAAGAATGCCCTACTTGATGTGGCTGCATGTCATCAAAATGTGATCACTATACGACTCGAAGAAGTTGTCCAGTTGATGAAACTGATGAATTCATAATTTCCTGTGATTCTTACCTAAGAAAGTAATGATTAATAACACTGTGATCATCCAGTTAGCAAATATGACATTGAAAGCAACTCCAATACTGATCCCAAGCACAAGCATTGGTTGGAAAAGAAGAGCCAAGTCGTAGTCGATGAGGGGGAGGTCAAGTGTCGGATGCCTAAGCCTTAGATTGTAGAACACAGATGAAATTGCAGCACCTGTGATCATACCTGACCAACCACACAAGCACTCGAAATTGTATTCAGTTACATTCGAAAGGAAAAGGTAGAAAACTTTCATATCCATCAAGTTTATGGATTAGAAGTGCATAAGAAAATTCCACACATATCATTTGGTAAAACGAAACATTAATGAATCTAATTGAAATTATTAGATTGGTGTTGACATTGTTGGCTCATTCGAAACATCTGAAGCTTTTGTTGTCTAATGGTTGCCGCTACAGGGTATTAAAGAACCAACATGTTTCTATTCGTCATCAACTCTCACGTGCAGGATGGGATTGCACGTCAAAGGGTGTTAGCTCGACATACATTGTTAACTAACGAATTTCCTAGCAACTTAACTTGAGGGATGACAGATTTGCTTTCAATATTGCATGAAAATTCTATTAGTATAAAACTAAATTTCTATATTTAGAAAGAAAAATACCCTTATAAGGAGAGCACAATTAGATTTTTGGAATGCCAATAATAATTCCTTAGATGATAAATTGTGGAAAGTATGAAGAATATGCGGCAGGTGAAAACTCAAAAGGAAAGAAAAATAATGAGAAAGTTGTAAGGCCTTACACTTTGATATAGCTGTTGATGATTTCTGATCAAATCCAATAATCAAAGTGAGCATTGGAACAAAAATACCACCCCCACCAACTCCACCTACAGTACCAAAAGCAGACCCTACAAATCCAATTATTGTACCCACCACAATTTTCCACCCAATACTCATTTCCTGTATATCCAATTTCACCCCACATTAAGTCAAATTTTGAACAATTACTGCCCCCCTCAAAGAGTAAAAAAAGAAGTTTCGTATACAAGTCCTTTTTTTGTGGTCAAGTAGGAATTTTATAACAAAGTCCAAACTAACAAAATACAAAGATAATAGCTCCATAAATGAGGTAGGTACAAATAAGACGCCACTTGTGCATTCATCGCATGAGTAAAGGTTCCTATTTATACCTAAAGTATAAAAAATTGCAAACAATATGGCTCGACCCAAAAGTGAAAGGCCATCCAAAGAGGCCCAAAAGTGACCCCACTGAAAAATCTGATAACCGTAAGACAAGAATCACCCGCCGCCTCTATTGCCACAGAAATGATGGAGATGACCGGCGAACAGAAAAACTGAGGGATATCATCACATAGTGCAATAACAAAATCCATCAATGCTTCAACACCAATGAAAAAGAGCCCAAACTGCAGATCAGGAAGAATGAACCTATTTTGAATGCCACAAATCCGATCATCAGACGAAGACAAACACATAAAAGGCAAGAGAATGCCCAGAACCATTCAGTAACCAAAAAGGTCAGGTGGTGTAAACACCATTCTAAAGAGATACCAGACCTTTGTAGGGGTGACAACATATAGTTGTCTTTGACCGGAAGCAGCAAACAAGGGATGAGATGAAATCCCCCAAAACTGAAGTGGAAGGCAGTGGCGGGTATGAGGAATTGGAGAGCAGATTCGAAGTATTAGAGGTGTTTGAGCACAGAACCCCAAAGTCGACCCTAAGAACCCCAAATCTGATCTTAAAAACCCCAAATCAGAGGAGTAGGACCTTGAAACATGGAACAAAACCCGGAAACAGAGTTCCGTCCACACCACCAATAGGTGGCAGGTTGCTCCATCGATCCTTGAAGGGGATCAGGGAGATCGCAGTTGCGGAGAAGGACAAAACGCTTGGAGATAGATCTCCATCCACATCGGGAACCGAGGCCATCGCAATGCCAGGAAGAAAGAGGGAGGAGGATAAAAAAGAAAATTGAAAGGGTGGCTGCCACCGGCCCCAAGCGAGAGCTGGAGGCGGAAGGGTTTAAAATTTGTTGTTTCTGCTAGGTTTCATTTTCAGAGGTGTGAAGTTAGAGTATTCATTACCGTAAGGTTTCTTCATATACAAGTCCTTGATAACTCACACTTTAGACATAAACACTTCAAAGTTCAAACTCAATATTTGTTATTTAATGTGAATTTTTATTTAATCTCTCCACATTAAATTTTAATTTTATTAATATGCACATATTTAGTTTTTTAATTATAAATGAATGTAAATGAGAAAATATTAAAAGAAATTTATGATACAGAAATATATAAATACATAAGTGTACAGAAATGACTTTGCCGAAATATATAAAATTGACTTTTTTGTACCGAAATATTTGTACCTACATGATTGTACTGAAATATATTATACCTAAATGTATTATATTGAATTAATGTACCTAAATGTCAATACTGAAATGTATGTACCAAAATGTACGTACCTAAATGTCAATACCAAAATGTATGTACATAAATGTTAATACCGAAATGTATGTACCAAAATGTACGTACCTAAATATAATATATTGAATTAATGTACCTAAAAGTCAATACTCAAATGTGTACCAAAATGTACGTAACGAAATGCATTATATTGACCAAAATGCATTATATTGAATCAATGTAACTATATGTTTGTACCGATGGATATACCGAAATATTCAAATGTATTAATGTACCTAAATGAAGAACACGCAAAATTGTTATTGGAATATATATTATAAAAAAATTAGTTCCCTAAATGTAGACATTAAAATATATTATGATGAATAAAATAAAAATTAAATTTAAATGTAATTAATACATTAAAATAAAAATAAAAAGATAAATAAAACATCAAAATATAACTAATAAATGATATGATGAAATGTACTAGGGACTAAAATTGGATTTTAATCTTACACAAGGTTAATTATAGTTTAAAACTCATCTTTTTTAAGGATTAAAATGAAGTTTTCTATTTATTATATGTAGACTATGTTGACTTTTTTTTACTTAAGAAAATGACATATTTTATTCATGAAAGGGCAAAATATAGGATTCAATACAAGACTTTAATAGGAGGGCTTACAAACAAAAATCTGAAACTACACTAATAATAATTCCAGATGTAACAAAAAGCTGAAAGAGACGGAGGATATTTAGGAACCAATAACCTAGTGCTACAAGATCACATGAGAGATGAAAGCTCTCAAACTAATTATGGGATTGTAAAATATCATGATTTCATCTGGACTATATATGCATAGAAAGACATAGCGACTACAAATTATCTTATATATAATCCCAAAGCTTGCATTATTTAACAGTAGATCGACCACAAGCAGGTCACCTCTGATAGTTTGGTGAACCACCAGATCGACAACCCAACGAGCAAACTAGTCTATAATGAAATCATCAAACTCACATATGACGAGACTAGAGACAACTCGTACTAAGTTTTAGGAATTATTACAAACATTGGACTTGAATAACAACAATGCACTTATAGACCCTCCTAATATTTTAAAATGTGCCAATTTAGCATCAATTATTTAGCACCGCCCAACCAATATCTATCACAAAAAGGAGAAACAAAAACAGGAGGTGAATCTCACCAAGAAAAACTAAAGCTCATAGCATCATGTTTTGCCAAAGTGTTCACTACTTGATTACCCTTAAATACAGCAAATTTATCACCTTTTTTTTTTCTATATATAAAGTGAGGCAACAAAATGGTGAAACATTTGAAATATCAAAAAATACCATTCATTTTTTAGAAATTCAAAACATTACCATTTAATTGATGACGGACAAAATAGTAAATTGATAACATTTTGAATGAACTTAAAATTTAATTTCATTTAAAAAAAAACCATGTAGTTTAATATAAATCTAAAAACAAATTAACATAAAAAGGCCAATTTTCAAGAGGCTAGTGTTAATTAATTTACCAAATTGTTACACATTTATCATATTTTATGTTAATTACTTTTTGCGCAGTGGACTAAAATAGCATTGAACTTAGATTTATGCTGATATCAATAATGTTTTAACAAAATTTTGGATGGAGAGGTTAATGATGACAAAGATTAAAACCTTTTTTATGTAATTTTTTTGTCGTAATCGGATTTGTTAAATTCAATATAATTGGGATTTGTTAAATTCAATATAATTGGGATTTGTTAAATTCAATATAATTGGGATTGGTTTTTGTGTACACAACAATATATTTATATTAAAGGGTGAAGAAATATACTGGGATTGAACTCATCATTTAACAAAATTCGTATTTAAAACCTCTCAGTTTCAAATGAATAAAAATATCACTAAATTGTATCTAGTTAAGTTGATTCTGGTCATAAATGGGTTGTTTGAACTCAAAGAATTATCCATATCCTGTCTAAACAATAGACATTAAATCGGATTCTGGTTAAAATCCAATCCATTGGCACTCCTATTGGAAACTTACCCTACTTCTCAATAAACATTTTCTACGAAGTTTGTGCTAACTTGAAAAACCATATTTGTGTGTTGGGGCTGAATGTGTAAATAGTGTTTAACAGTTTAAGGAAAGCTTGCATTAAAACATATCTTCCCATAGCCTCTTCAGGTCCGAAATAAGTATATAATTGTGGCTTGCCTCTAAATGTTCCCCTTAAAAATAAAAAAAATAAAAACATGTCTTCGAATTTTGAAACAAAAGCTCCCTAGGCTCATTTGTCAGAGCCCAAAACATTTTTTATATGAAAAAATAAATTACAAAATAGAGTTTGAAAAATCACCTGAGAACAAGGGAGTAACAGAAGAAAAAGAGAATTAGGGAATGAAATGTGAGACTTACAGGCCAAACATGCTCATAACTGAATAACCGACCAAGTTGCCACAAAAAGTTTAACATTCTGGTCTGAAAATTGTGAGACTGAAACGCTTGGCTCCCGTTAATGTAAATGGAAGCATGCTGATGCTCTTGTTCCAAGGTTTCTTGTGGAGCTGAAGAAGCTGCAGTTACTGAAGTTACAACAAGAAAACCAGTCACAGTGAATATAACCCACCATTCTAATCCACCTTCTGCTGCTGCCATGGATGGAGAGATAGCTACACCCCCAAGAAGATCTAACTTGCTCAAACCAAAACCTCTTGGATCGATCGAGCGATTTAAAAATCTGAAAGACTAAAAAATACCAAGTGATAATTGATGCATGCATACATATATATATATTTGCATGATATTATCACCGACACAAACAAAGAACTGAATCTATACATAAAGATAACACAAAAGGTGAACAGTGGTTTTGGTGTCGCCAAACATCAACAAAAATATTTGAACAAAAATGCCCCCAAGACAAAAAAACTTCAAAGGAATTCCAAAATAATGCATCAAATAAGGTAGGGGGCATTTTCATCATTTTAACAGTGTTGTTTTTAATAATTAATTTTTGAGTTTTTTTAATTAGTATCTCACAATATGCTAACAATAATGTGATTCAATTTCTCTATTTTTAAATACGTTCAAAACATCTTAAGAGGCATGTAATGCTAGTTATAAAAAAGGTTTTTCACACGCGTATAATAATGTGATTAAATAAGTTGTCAAATGAATTTTTTTTTAACAAACGATATTATCCGCTTTGGGCTTACCATTCCTTCACGGTTTTGTTTCTGGGAACTCACGAGCAACTTCCCAGTGGGTCACCCGTCATGGGAGTGCTTTAGCCCCCTTCTCGCTTAACTTCGGAGTTCCTACGGAACCCGAAACTAATGAGCTCCCAAAAGGCCTCGTGCTAGGTAGGGATGAGAATATACATTTAAGGATCACTCCCCTGGGCAATGTGGGATGTTACAATCGACCCCCCTTAGGGGCCCGACGTCTTCGTCGGCACACTTCGGGCCAGAGATTGGCTCTGATACTAATTGTCACATCCCGGCCCGGGGCAGATCACTTCCCGGGCCCGCTCTACCACTGTAGCACGATATTGTCCGCTTTGGACTTACCATTCCTTCACGATTTTGTTTCTGGGAATTCACGAGCAACTTCCCAATGGGTCACCCATCATGGGAGTGCTCTAGCCCCCTTCTCGCTTAACTTCGGAGTTCCTACGGAACCCAAAGCTAGTGAGCTCCCAAAAGGCCTCGTGCTAGGTAGGGATGAGAATATACATTTAAGGATCACTCCCCTGGGCGATGTGGGATGTTACAATCCATACCTCATTTTGTTTCAATGGATAGATATATACGACAGATGCTAAGGAAACTCTTTGAAAAGTGGACTCTCCATAAACTCTCTAGCACCATAAATCATCAAACTCGCCATCTAAACCCTATACCAGCCTTCGAACCTGAGACCTAATGAAAGCCAGCTTCTGCTCTCATCCACCGGGCTAGGAAGAAGGCCGGTATAGGGTTTAGATGGCGAGTTTGATGATTTATGGTGCTAGAGAGTTTATGGAGAGTCCACTTTTCAAAGAGTTTCCTTAGCATTTGTCGTATATATCTATCCATTGAAACAAAATGAGGTGGATTGTAACATCCCACATCGCCCAGGGGAGTGATCCTTAAATGTATATTCTCATCCTTACCTAGCACGAGGCCTTTTGGGAGCTCACTAGCTTCGGGTTCCTCAGGAACTCCGAAGTTAAGCGAGAAGGGGGCTAGAGCACTCCCATGATGGGTGACCTACTGGGAAGTTGCTCGTGAGTTCCCAGAAAATCAGTTTAAATGAAATGTGATATGAAATGCAATATGAAATGCCATGCAAAGTATCTATTTATTTACTATGCGTTATTGATTGTTTATATTAATGTTGGTGCTGAGGACGCACAAGTAAGTGGCAGGTAAATTTTATATACTAGTTTGTTGTGAAATAATGATGTGATGTGATGTGATATGATTAGAGCTCATAAACCTGCACACTGATAATAGTGCTCCCGCCTAGAGAGGGGCTCAGTCCTTCACGCGTTGTTCACATCCCGCACTATATGCTCGCCTTGGATCCAAGTTAGGTGCTCAGTCCTATCGAATAGGCCACTATAGGTGGGTTCGACTCGTAGGTGACCCGCGATTTATCGCTCAGTCTTCACGTGATCGTAGCACTAGAGCGTATTAGTTTATTATCAGTGATGTTGTGCAGACCACTAGAGGTGGTATTGATGTGTGTGCAGGGTATATATATGATGATATGATTGAGATGAGTATAAGCTATACGATATGATGATTGTTATGGGCTATATACAGCCGAGGGCTGAGATGATATTTAGTATTCAATCATATTCACAGAGTTATGCTTTGGCATTCAATTATGATACTTTGGCATGACATATACATACTTTCATACATACATATTTTCGGTAGGGTTTTGAGAATTATATATACGAGTATATACTTTATTTCTGGGAAATTATACAGGTTTTACGGCGAGGGGTTATAATCTTTGAGAAAAGAAAAGTTTTGAAAATATTTGTTTCTGACCCACTCAACTTTGTTTTTCGCCCCTCCAGGTATTAAGTAGCGTTCGTTGGTGGCATACGAGGAGCTCATCGGATGTTCTGACAGAATTCACTTATGTAGGACCACCGTTGGGTGTTATTTCCATTCAGTACTTCTGCTTGACTGCACGTAGACTTTTATGCTTTGTAATTGTGGAATTCACACTTCTTTTATACTAGTATTGCTAGTGTTTCTGTTTAAATTGACCCCGTAAATTCTATCATTTATTGCTTCCGCACTGTGCACATGGTTACGTCACTCTCACGTGACGGCCAGCACGCCCCTCTTTCGGATCGGGGTGTGTCAGGGTGGTCTTAGCCTCACAATGGACTAACAATAATGTGATTCAATCAGTTGTTTATTAAATATTATTTTCTCTATTTTTAAACATGTTCAAAACATCTTAAGAGGCGTTTAATGCCGGTTATAAAAAAGGTATTTTGCACGCGGATAATGTGATTAAATTAATTGTCAAATGATTGTTTTTTTAACAAACGATATTATCTACACTAAGGGGGAGGAGGGTGGACTTAGCTTCACAATGGGCTAGCAATAATGTGATTTAATTAATTGTTTATTAAATATAATTTTCTCGATTCTTAATGTAAATTCTATAGAGACCGGTTTTATTATGTGAATCACCTGCTTTAATTGGTTTATGAAGGGTTTCTTCTAGTATAATCTAAAATTATTCATTTATATCAAATATTTTAACTTTCCTCTTATCAATTTACATATATAAACACATTTAAAGCATGTAAGTCATGCTCACGCACTTGCATGACGGGTAGTTATTATCATAAGTAACAGAGAAGCTGGACTGAGGAGTTAAACGACAAATGAACTTCGTTGTACGTACGTAGTCAGTCTTTTTTTTTAATGCAAATGATAATTCATACAAGGATCTTTCTCAATTAATAATTGTACCAATTTTATCTGATCACAGTTAGCTTTTGATGGGAGAGTATTATTTGATCTCAGTGAACGACTAGATACAAGCCACAAAATTCTATTTTTCAAGGACATCCACATGTTTATTTGGTGAACGAAAGGGACGTTATTTTTATTAGGTGGAAATGCTATTAATTGCTATCCCTAGTTCATGAGTGGCACTGTGGCAGCCACCTCATGTGTGTTTTTCTGATTTTTTAAGAAAGTCTGGAGGCGTTTAAGAAAATCCCTTTTTTTTTTTCTTTTTTTTTTTTTTTTTTTTTTTTTTGAAAGACTCCTGGAGTCTGTAATGTGTTTAAGAAAGTTGAATACACGAGATAAGGAAAAAACAATCATCTGGTTTAAACAACTAAAAATAATAATTAGAAAAAGGTAAATCAAATTCAAAACTGGTAGTAATAACATTTGATATATATGCTTTGTTCTAATTTAGTTAAAACTTCCATCTATTTTTTGTCCCTTTAAACTCTTTATTTTGAATGAAATTTTAACAACGTTATTCAAAATGACGCATTGTTCCACATAAAAAAAAACTTGAGCATTAATACTTACAAACTTTTAGTTCAAGGACCAAATATCCAATTGGGCCAAAGCTCAAAAGATCATTGCTCTAATTTTCTCATATGGAAATATACATAAATGGAACTTTTCATAATTCTTTTTTTATATTGGTAAAATCAATATTATACTAATGATAAACTCCCCCTAGCTCGTACCATCGAGGTTTTCTTAAAAAAAGTAATATATTAATGACATGAGAGGTTACTAGTGGAAGAGAGAAAATAAGGTCTGAAACATAGAAAATTAAGCAAGGCAGACTACATATTGTTGAATATTTCAAGAATATATTCATATATTTGTTGGCTGAAAAGTTAGGTATTTGCCTAACCATTGCTTCTCTTCGAGTGAAGCATTGCAGCATATGACATACTATAATTTATATATATATATATTATATGTATATACATGAATATAATATATATAATATATATTGGTGCTGCATTGTGCAGCATGTGTGTGCGAAAATGATGGTACCAAAAGGTTGGATTTAATTCAACCTTGTATGTTTTGGTTGAACTATAACTTTTGGTTAAAAGATATGATGCTTACTCAAATTGTATGAGTAGAATTAAAAGATATAAATAATCAATATTTATTTTTTGAAAATTCTAAATAGAAGACATGTCTTTTGGGTCAACACTATTAAGAGTTGTGTATCTTCAACTAAAGTGAAAGGGCTCGATGAACGGGTACATTGATGTCCATAAACACATGTTGTGGCATAATGTTTCATACACAATTTCAGAAATTTGTTTCTACATTCCTTACTCTCTTTGCTCTCCATCACATTCATAAAATTTCTTTCTAGTTATTTATAAGGGAATACAATTCGGTTTCGCAAATCGAATATTCCATACTTTGTTGTATCCTGAAGTGATTTGTCAAGAACCCTTTAGCAAACTCATTCGAGTGGGGACAAATAACACTTTAAAGAAACGATTCAAGTCGTACCTCAAAGTCATCATTCGGATTATTCTTTATATTTCTACATTTTCTCCAACACGTATGAGAACCCAAACTATGACTAACTGCGTAAGTAACCGACCTCATCATATGCTCAAAGAAATTGAAAAAGGCTAGGCCCCTGATAGAGCGGCCCCCTCGTCCCCCAGTGAAATGAACCAATAAACCCTATGAATTATATATTGAAGTAGTTACAATCCTCAAATAAAGCTGAATAAGAAAGTTTGGTGACTTTGTAACACCGGACAACCCAAAGCAAGTAAAACGATTGGGAACCTCGTTTGCATCAAGAGCTTTAGAGTCTTTTATTAACACAGCATGAGCAGACCCGGATTCTGTGGGCTTCAATGTTGCTGCAAGGTCAGTTACTTAATTACATAATTATTTGGGGATTAGTTAATTATTTACTCAAACTTATTTGGGGATTAGTTAATTATTTACTCAAACTAACTAAACATAAATTATAATTCCCTTGATTTATATATGCAGTGTGAGGATCGGGAATGTGTTTGGGGCTGGGCATCCAAAAGCGGCTGCATTAGCAGTTGTGATGGTAACTTCAAGTTTATCATTCTCAACGGCATTCAACCTGTTTTGTTAGGTAAGTGGAATTTCACGTTAAATGTATGAGAAATAATTTTTACACATTCATTTTCTCCTTCTGAACTCCTCCTTTTATTTATACACTTTATTTATTATTTAACCCAACAAAACAAAGTACGGAAATCATTTACCTGCGTATATACATGCCTTAACTTAAATAAAATAAACTTTTACAAATTAAACCATAGCTTTACCTACCTGGTCAACGTGTTGAAAAGTTAGCCTTGAAAGGAAAAAAAGTTTTGCATACAGACAATTAAGGCCATCTCCAACCGAAGGGTCCAGAGGGCCAGAGGACCGAAAATAGCCCTAAAACCGTCTCCAACCGAGGGCTAGGCCAGAGGGCTCGGGAATCTGGGAGGGCTCCATGGAATTTCAAAGGGCCAAAGGGCCAAAGGGCTGGCTGCTTTCGACCAGCCAGCCAGCCCCAGGTTGGCTTTTTTTTTTTTATTGTTTTCCTATTGCTGTCGGTTATAACCGACCGCATTAAAGAATAATTTTTTAATAACCGACAGTAATAGGTATTCACATGCAAATTTTTTTTTATTTACTATTAGTGTCGATTATAACCGACACTAATAGTTTGAAATATTTTTTAATATAACGGCTAGCTAAGTCAGCTAGCCGTTGGGTTTTTTTTTTTTTTTTTTTTTGAAAATTTCCTTCTTCAATATTTCTCAATATTTTTCAATATTTCCTTCAATATATTTTCCAATAGTTCCTTCATCTATAATATTTGTTTCAATAATTTCATATAACTTCTATTTTTTCCTGTAACTTTTATTTTACAAAATTTGTTTCATATTTTTTTAAAATTCCATTTTTTCCTATAACTTCTATTTCAGAAAATTTGTTTTATTTTATTTTAAATTCTTTTTTTTTTTCGTATAACTTCTATTCACAAAATTTGTTTCATTTTATTTTAAATTCTTTTTTTTTTCCTATAACTTCTATTTCACAAAATTTGTTTCATTTTTTTTAAATTATATTTTTTTTCCTATAACTTCCTAAGCCATTATACAACATTAAATTAAATTAAGTAACATGAATTATGTTTGGCCCTATGGCCCTTTGGCCCTCGGTTGGAGACCGTTTTTTGTGATAGGGCTATAACGAGCCCTCTGGCCCTCTGGCCCTCGGTTGGAGACGGAGGCAAATATGGCCCTGTACTGTTCATTAAAATATTAATATCTTGGAGAATCTTGGAGGGCCAAAGGGCTCAAACGAGCCCTCTGGCCAGCCCTCGGTTGGAGATGGCCTAACCCATCTGAGGCACGGTGTAAAGCGTTCCATGCGTGGTTGTTGGCCTGGCAAACGGATCGTGTCCGTCGTGTTCGTGTAACACATGTTATCTTAACGGGTCGTGTCGTGTCACGCCCGTTATCTTAACGGGTCCTTAACAGGTCGGGTCACTTTACCCAACAGGTAAAGTGACCCGACCTGTTATGACCCGTTAAGAAAAATATTTTTTTTCCCTTAAATTTGTACATATCACACATTGCCACATAAATATTACTTCAAAACATTAAAACACATTTTTCGTTTAAGTGCTACATCTACACTGGAAAATAAAAGTCTAATAAAAAAAAAATTCATACACTAGTAATCTATTGCAAATATTAAATGTGCAAGAATATGCAAAATGAAAGAGTTTTTGTTTTCAAGGTTGTGAAGCCTTTCTTAAAAGTTTAAATCTTGCCAATGAAACTCAAAGCTTGCATGTTATTCCTTTTACAAAATCCTCAATTTACAACGATCATCATGAGGAAATTGCAATGGAACTTTGGCTTGATCTATTGTCTTCCAGAGTTATGTTGATGACGTTTTCAGTAAGGTCTTCCACGTCAGAACTTTCTTCCGCATAAACTAAGTATAGAAAAACCAAATATTAAAAATCATTCAAATTATGAGAAGTTTACCAAAATAATAATGAAAAGAAATAAAACAAATGTACTATACCATATAAAAATATATTACCTCCTTTTCCAAATAGCCAATCTCGTGTGCACAACAAAGCTTGAACTGTTTCTGGTAACAATGAACTACGATACTGATCTAGTACTTTACCCCCAATACTAAATGCAGATTCTGATGCAACAGCTGAAATGGGAACTGTTAACACATCTCGTGCTAACTGAGAAAGTATCGGATAATGAAAACGCTCCATTTGCCACCAAGAAAGAACATCTGTGTCTACTTTTCTATCCATTCTTTTATCCTCCAAATACTTCTACAATTCATTTTTTTCAATCGAACTTGAACCATTGTAATTATTATCAAAATCCTACATCATAAAAAATCATGCATCATGTCAATTTCAAATATAATATCAACACTACAATCTACAAAAGTACAAATATATAAAGTAAATAAAAACAAACTTAGGTTACCTCAAAGATAACATCAACAGATTCTGTTTGATGATTAGGCACTGAATTCACTGGGGTATTTGAATTATCAAGATGCAGAAGTTTTTCCAAGTACACATAAAAAAAGAACATTAAATTTGTCATTAACCTTTGTAAATTCAACCAAATCCACACCATGAAGCCTAGTGTAAGCCCAATTCACAAAATGCAATTTATAACGAGGGTCTAAGATGACTGCAATTGCCAAAATCAAACTGTACTCTAACCAATACTTCTCAAACTTCATGTACATGTAAGTCCCCATCTTCCTCATGAAACTTTCAGAGTCATCCATGGCTGCCTTAATTTGAAGTTGGATTACGAACACCTTAAGGAAGAACAAATTTGATGTGGGGTACTTTGTCCCAGAGAATAAGCACGTAACCTCATAAAAGTACCCCAAAAACTTGGAAATCTTCATTATTTTATCCCACTCTTCAGAAGAATGACAACTACTAAAATTGGAATCACTCAACCCTAAATTAATCAAAGCATATCGATAGAAAATTACACTATCTAGCATGATATAGGTTGAGTTCCATCTATTAGGGACATCTTGTCTCAAACCTCTCATACTATTCAATATCCCTACTTGTCTAACACATTCATAAAACTTTAGTTTCCTACCCTCAGAGCCCTTTATATACTTGATGCATTCACGAATCTTTATCACCAAAGAATCAATTTCTTTAAGTCCATCTTGAACTATCAATTTCAAGACATGAGCACAACAACGCACATGAAAGAAGTCACCATTCATCACGAGAAGACTTCTAAGATTCAATTGATTCTTCAAAATGCCAACAAAAGAAATATTTGAAGAAGCATTATCCAAAGTAATAGAAAATAACTTCTTCTCAATCCCCCACTCAGTCACCAATGCATTAATTTTCTCAGATAATGCAACACCAGTATGAGGATGAGGCATGTGACAAAAACTTAAAATTCTCTTATGCAATTTCCAATCTTTGTCTACAAAGTGAGCAGTAAGAGCACGATACCCATCAGTGCATTGCGAGGTCCACAAGTCTGATGTCAAACAAATTCTACCTTCAACTGAGCCTAACAAATTATGAAGCTTTTGTTTTTCATTTTTGAACATCCTCAATACACAGGCTTTAATTGTATTTCTACACGGTAACTTAATATAAGGAGATACATATGCAAACAATGCCCTAATTCCCTCATATTCAGAAAAACTAGAAGGAAGATTATGCTTGATGATGGCCTCTACCAATAAACCACGGAATACCATAGGATCAAAGTTTTGGGAACATAATTCAGATACCGACAATAATCCACCAGTCTGTCCAGGGCATGTTTTCAAATGTCTATTCATCTTACCTGTCCCATGATGACTATCATCTATTACCAGTTTCTTACAATCTTTACATTGAGCATGACTTTTACCATCTTCAAAAATAGTAGTCAATTTGTTGAAAGTTTTCCAAATAGGAGACCTGAGTGTTCGCTTACCTAATTTGATCACTCTAGCCTTTTTCTTTGATGGACTTGTATTTGTATCTTCTGCATTTTCACTTCCATGATTAGGTTGTATTCCCATTGTCACTTCCACTGACCCTCTATCACTAAAGTTCGTAAAATCTTGCTCTACAGCATCAATTGCTTCAAGAAGGAAAAACAAAACTGTAAAATCTTGCTCATTCATACCAATTTCATACCATATCCATTTCAAATTCACATATCCAATTTCAATTTCAATTTCATATATATAATTGCACTAGAAAACAGTAAGCAAATTTCCCATATCCATATCACTGGTAAACAGTAAGCATCTTCATATATAATTACTCGCAAACAAGTAATTACTGGAGTAGGGGAAATAACAGAAAGAGGGTCAGTTTTGCATAAGAGTAGCGAGTGCTAGAAGATGAGGTATCTCTTTTGGTTCGTGTGTTTTGAATTGCCAGCCTTATAATAGTAGATATGCAGGCATGATCGACATGTATATGTCATTTCTGTTACTGTTATATCATCTCCAACAGGAAAAGGGTAATTAATAATTACTTTATATATATGTAGATTGTAGTGTTGATATTAATAATTACTAATTATGTTCTTCCACAGAGAGCAATTCGATGAATCGTCCAACCTTCCCCAATGGTAAACAACAAGTACACTATATTCAAATTAGCCAAAATACTATAATTTCATAAGCTAATAGCAAATAGATCAGTCAGCACAACAAACTGAGCAATGAAATCATGAAGCAAATTAACCTTCTCCAATTTAGAAACCTTAATTTCAGAAATTCCTAATTCCAAAAGCCCTAATTTAGAAACCCTAATTTCAGAAATTCCTAATCCCAAAAGCCCTAATTCAGAAACCCTTGAGTTTATTGCAAGAATTTCTTACCTTGTCCAGTGAGAAGAAGTGCGGACTGTGAAGAAGTGCGGACTGTGGGTAAGTGAGGGTGACAATCTGGATGAACCGGTGAACCGGTGAACTGTGAAGTCACGATTTAGGTAAGAGGGACTGACATAGTGGTTGAGTGAGGGTGATAGTCTGGATGAGGTCGAGGACGACAAGGAGAGTGAGCCGGTGAGGTCACTGAGAGTCTGAGATTAAGGTAAGTGTGAGTGAGGTGTCGCGTGAGGTCGATCAAGAGAGATAGAGAGAATCGTTTGAGAGTCTCTGACTAGAGACAACGAGGAGGGTGAGCCGGTGAGGTCACTGAGAGTCTGAAACTGAGGTGAGGGTGAGTGAGGCGCCGCTGCGTGAGGTCGATCGAGAGAGACAGAGAGAATGGTTTGATTTGAACTTTGAGATTGGAAGAGTCTCTGACTAGAGAGAAGAGAATGATAGGGAATCGGGATAACCTACAATGGACGGCCGAGATTAAATCTCAGCCGATCCAATGGTCATCAAAATTTTAAATTTAATTTAATATGTATATAATTATTATAGTTTATTCATACTTTCATTAAGTATAACATAAAATTTTGTGGTATCCACTAGTGTAAATATTTAAAATTGAAGAGCGAGTTCATTCATTGTATTCATATAGGGTCAAGAAGTGTAGCTGTAAAAAATCATCAAAATCAGAGTTAAAATAACCGTTAAATCATGATTTTTCGTTTATAACTGTTGAAAAGCTTTGTCCCGTTACTTGATCTCTGAATGTTTGTTTTTTGTGATTTTTTGCTGATGTGATCTCGAAGCATATACAAACAAGTTTGACGGTTGGGATCGTTGAAATTAGTTTCGGAGAATTCGTATCCCATCAAAGCAATAGATTGACTAACACTTGGAGTTTATTTATACTTTCATTAAGTATAACATAAGATTTTGTGGTATCCACTTGTGTAAATATTTTAAATTGAAGATCGAATTCATTCATTGTATTCATATAGGGTCAAGGAGTGTAGCTGTAAAAAATCATCAAAATCAAAGTTAAAATAATCGTTAAATTGTGATTTTTCGTTTATAACCGTCGAAAAGCTTTGTCCCGTTACTTGATTTCTGAATGTTTGTTTTTTGTGATTTTTTGCTGATGTGATCTCGAAGCATATACAAACAAGTTTGACGGTTGGGATCATTGAAATTAATTTTGGAGAATTCGTATCCCATCAAAACAATAGATTGACTAACACTTAAAGTTTATTTATACTTTCATTAAGTATAACAGAAGATTTTGTAGTATCCACTTGTGTAAATATTTTAAATTGAAGATCGAATTCATTCATTGTATTCATATAGGGTCAAGGAGTGTAGCTGTAAAAAAATCATGAAAATCGGAGTTAAAATAACCGTTAAATCGTGATTTTTCGTTTATAACCGTCGAAAAGCTTTGTCCCGTTACTTGATTTCTGAATGTTTGTTTTTTGTGATTTTTTGCTGATGTGATCTCGAAGCATATACAAACAAGTTTGACGGTTGGAATCGTTGAAATTAGTTTCGGAGAATTCATATCCCATCAAAACAATAGATTGACTAACACTTAGAGTTTATTTATAGTTTCATTAAGTATAACATAAGATTCTGTGGTATCCACTTGTGTAAATATTTTAAATTGAAGATTGAATTCATTCATTGTATTCATATAGGGTCAAGGAGTGTAGCTGTAAAAAATCATCAAAATCGAAGTTAAAATAACCATTAAATCGTGATTTTTCTTTTATAACTGTCGAAAAGCTTTGTCCCTTTACTTGATCTCTGAATGTTTGTTTTTTGCAATTTTTGGCGTATACGATCTCGAAACATATACAAACATGTTTGACAGTTGGATCGTTAAAATTAGTTTCGTAGGATGCGTATCCCATCTTTCCCTCTCTTTTTTGTTTCTTTTTCTTATCATTTTTTTCCCTCCCTTTTTGTTTTTTTTTTTGAAAACTATTTCCCTCCCTTTTTCTTCAAAGGCTAGACACCTCACCTAGTACTGGTAGTGGTACGCCCATCTTTCCCCTCTCTTTTTTGTTTCCTTTTTTTTTGTTTTTTTGAAAACTTTTTCCCTCCCTTTTTCTTCAAAGGGCGGCATGGATGGCATATGCATATTAATTATTATAGTTTTTAGGGGTATAAAATTTAATATATATATATATATATATAAATATAAAATTATTATAGTTAATATTTTGGTGGTATAATTATTATAGTATATATAATTATTATAGTTTTTAGGGGTATAAAATTGTTAAATTGATATATATATATATATATATATATATAATTATTATAGTATTTGTTTAGGGTTATAAAATTATTAAATTAATATTCTGCTTATCGTGTATCTTGTTACCCACGTGTATACCCGAACCAACCCGTTATCTTAACAGGTGCTTATCGGGTTACCCGATAACGATCCGATTCAGTATCGTGTCGACCCGAACACCTATTAATTTCGTGTCGTGTCGTGTCGGGTTATCTGGTCGTGTCAGGAATTGCCAGGCCTACATGGTTGATTAACTTGATTAACAGAATCTAGACTATAGTAATTAACAAATATTCTGCTCATTTATGTTAATCAATTTAGACAAGACCTATTAATTGAGTACTTATCTGTGTCTCCTTCTGAAGGAAGGCGATGATGCAAAATTTTGTCCTGTCTTCAAAAATGACAAATAACTTTGAGATAATACTGTCATTAAGAAAAATAATAATGAGATAGATTACTCTATGAGAGATAAAAAAATCCTGGTGACCAAATCTGTAACAGCCCATCCCGGAGATTTCGTACGACGGATGTGAAATGACGAAAATGCCCCTAGGCATTAATTAAGGTATGTGTGTGTATCTAATTTTGGGAGTTTTGGTTGGTAGTATTTGGACCACACACACATTCACATTCTTTCTCTCTCTCACTCCAGCACTCTCTCTCTATCTCTCAGACTTTTTTTCTCTCTCTCTCTCGGTTTCGTACGGACGACACCCAAACCCATGTCAAACCTTGCAGATCGAGACTAAGGTAAGCAATTTCATGTTCCTTGTGATACTAGGAAGCCATTAGTGCAAGTTTTAGAACTGGAAACCTTCCGTTCATCACGAAACCGTAACCTCCGATTTGTGCACTATTCATGCACACGTAAAAATGTTGTTTTTCAGGGAATTCTAAGTTTAGGAAGCTTAAGGACTTCGTTGGAAGAATTTGGACGTCGGAATCGCGAGATCGAAGAGTTTCTTTTTGGCCTGAATTATCGAGGCTTTTTTCGACGAATCCCCAGCGAGTTGGGGGTCGAGTCAGGCATGGTTGTGCTCATCTTTGTGAGATCTTCATTTTGGTATAAAGTACGTAGAAAATGGTGCAAAAATGAAGAAGTTAGGAAGATTTGAAAATTTTCCAGAAATCGACGAGAATCGGAGTTTTAGACGGCGGATGACGGCGACGACCGGCGAGGTTCGCCAGAGAAGAAGAGCGAATATTTAGTCAAGTCTGACGAAATATTCTGACGCCGTCAGGTATCTTTAACGATTTCTGTTACGTTTTAACGGAATATTCCTAACGGTGTTACTGTTCTGTTACACATGCCAGGCACGTGGCCGCCCGTGGCCAGCGCGTGGCGACGCGTGGGTGGTCGAAATTTTTTTCTAAAAATATGGGGATGTTCGTGAAGTTGTGTAGATCACGGTGGTATATTCATATACCCAATTTGAGCAATGTATAAGAAGTTATTTCTAAGGTTTCGATTATGTGCGTTAATTAACGTTATTTTAGTTACTTTTCATATAGGCGAGACCTATCCGGATGACGAGCGTAGCCAGGCTAGGCACGGGGGTTACGACCCGTCTACTTATCAGTGAGTGGGCATTTGTTTTCCGTATATACCTATATAAATGAGTTTTTTTCCCAGAAAATCAGTTTAAGTGAAATGTGATATGAAATGCCACGCAAAATATCTATTTATTTTATTATGCGTTATTGATTGCTTATATTAATGTTGGTGCTGAGGATGCACAGGTAAGTGGCAGGTAAGTTTATATACTAGTTGATGAGAACGAATGATGTGATGTGATGTGATGTGATGTGATATGATTAGAGCTCATAGACCTGCACACTGATATTAGTGCTTCCGCCCAGAGTAGGGGCTCAATCTTTCACATGATGTTCACCTCCCGCACCGCATGCTCGCCTTGGATCCAAGTTAGGTGCTCAGTCCTGTCGAATAGACCACTATAGGTGGGTTCGACTCGTAGGTGACCCGCGATTTATCGCTCAGTCTTCACATGATTGTAGCACTAGAGCGTATTTGTTTATATTCAGTGATGTTGTGCAGACCACTAGAGATGGTATTGATGTGTGTGCAGGGTATATATGATATGATTGAGATGATTATGACCTATATGATATGATGAGATTGTTATGAGCTATATACAGCCGAGGGCTGAGATGATATCTAGTGTTCAATCACATTCACAGAGTTATGCTTTGGCATTCAGTTATGATACTTTGGCATGGCATACATACATTTAGACATACATATTTTCCAGCAGGATTTTGAGAATTATATATATGAGTATATACTTTATTTCTGAGAAATTATACAGGTTTTACGGCGAGGGGTTATAACTTTTGAGAAAAGAAAAGTTTTGAAAAGATTTGTTTCTGACCCACTCAACTTTGTTTTTCGCCCCTCTAGGTATTAGGTAGTGTTTGTTGGTGGCATACGAGGAGCTCATCAGTTGTTCTGACATAATTCACTTATGTAGGACCACATTCGGGTGTTATTTCTATTTAGTACTTCTGCTTGACTGCACGTAGACTTTTATGCTCTGTATTAGTGGAATTCACACTTCTTTTACACTAGTATTGCTAGTGTTTTGGTTTTAATTGATTCGTAAATTCTATTCTTTATTACTTCCACACTGTGCACATGGTTACGTCACTCTCACGTGACGGCCAACACGCCCCACTTTTAGGTCGGAGTGTGTCAAAATCCCTTATAGATAGACAATGCAGAGATTGTGAAGCATTAGATTTATCACCTTAATTTTGTGAAATTTTACAATAAACTGTGTCGCTGCTTAATTACTTAATTGGATGATATCCATTTTCTCCTACCACTCAACATCGTAAGCAATGGGCTAGTAGTTGAACATCAAAACAGTACGTGGTCCTAATTAAATTGATTTTTCTCTCCCGTCTTTTTCTATTGGAATCAAAATCTGTCTTTTCTTTTTGTTTGTAATATCCATACATTCATTTTTACTTCTCACATACTTCTTGTTAATTTATGTCATTTGATATTCTTTAATTCATTGGATCCGATGACAAAACATTGAGAATGTATGTATGAAGTAAAAAGAGGTGTATAAATAGCACACCCCTTTCTCTTTAGCACTGATTTGATATATTCGTTTTTGGGATAAAATAAAGGGGTGGGTGTTGGGTGTGGATGGCAAGCATTTGTAGCATATATAACGTGGGATACTACTACATCAATGGCGTTCCATTGGGTTGCCTTCTTGCTGAGAGTTCGATTTCGGAGGTCACGTATTGTTTGGACCCAAAATTCTAGTCTGTTGGATGACAGAGTTCTTAAAATAATTTTTAGTTATTGTTGAACAATAATATTATGGTTTTAAATCATAATAATTATTTCTTGATAATTTATTAAAAGAAATTGTTATTGGCACTCCAAAAATCTCATTTTGCACATCAAACTTTCTATAATTAGAAAGAATAATACACTTATGAGAAGTGTAGAATGAAATTTTTGAAATGCTAATAACTATTCCTTTTATTAAATTATCTTGGCACTTTTCTGTGCTAAACCGAGAGTATGGAGAAGTTTGATTCAACATGCAAGTTAGGATGAGATTGAGCTTTAGGTCTTTATCCAATCTTCACGTGGGTTTTGGCTGCTAAGGAAGCATGATTCACGAAGAAAGATTAGGTGATGTGCTCTAAAAAATGATTTTACTCGTGGCGATGATAAGATGGCAACAATCACCTTGCAGATAATTAACCTCTGGTATGATTGTTCACACCGTGAGTCAGCATGTAGACTTTTATGTAGCCAGATTCACTCAGCATGAATATTGGGAACTCGGTCAACCATGCATGCCCGAATTGTGTTGATAAAGCATTGCTCAATATGATTATCAGTCATTAAACAGTGGTTGATTATCCATTAGTATCAAGACGTGATTTGTTGTTCACGACAGAGGCTTTACAAGGTGGCCATCACGCGGTTCGGTATTGTAAATACAGGGGCATCTACAACATTGAAGGCCCTCTTTAATCACACAAACAAATATGTCATGCACAAACTCTTGTAACACTATTTTGTCGAGCACACCTTCAGTTAGTCTTAAGAGCATCTACAAAAGACTTTAAGGACTTAAAGGGAATCTTGTGTCCCTAAAAGAATATTATATCCAATGCGAGAGTCCTTATAGTATAATCCTTAATTTGAGATTTTTTTACGATTCTATGTAAAATTTGATTAGGTGACCATTTTTTGTCTATGTTAACCTTTTTTAAATTAATTTAACGGTATGTTGTTGTAAAATAATTTTTTTTCTTCACAAAAGCGTAAGTGCAAGTATTAAATTAATTAAAATACAATAATTGAATAGTTAAAGTAAATACGTTAGCTTACTATTAATTAAAAAAATACATTAATTCAATACCATGAGCAAATGTGCAAAACAGTACTCAAATGTGCAAAATAATTGTGTAAATCAACAAATGTGAGGAAGCCAGATTCACATGTGAAAAATAATTGTGCAAACCAACAAATGGTAAAAAGTCAAAATCAACAAATAAAAGCAACGGTCAAATCACATGTGCAAATCAACGAATGTGTGCGTCCCCGTTTCAAATATGAGGCAGGTTTCACATTGTAAAAGTCCGATTTGTGATTAAAAATTTGAGTAAGGGCACTACCGACTTGGTCCTCAAATGTGAGGAAAATTATAAGGACTCTGGTCAGTCCCTGTAGTATAGGGACTGTAGCTCCGGCTCATTGGAGGCCATAAAGTTCATAAATTTAAGTACATACGGTGGTAGAGAGTGCTAGGGACTCCATTTAGGGAGTCCATTGAAGATGCTCTAACAACACTGTGGTTGACGACCGGCGACACCTTTAGTTAGCCTTATTAGCACTTGAACCATAGAATCAGGCGATTGAGAAGCACATTCAGTTAATCTTAACAACTCTGCTTCGAGATCGACTGATTATTTATCCAAGTCTCGGCCAGTAAGGAGTCCTTATTGGAAGAGGTCACTTCATTAGCCTTCTAGGCTAAGTGAGGTGTTACCAGGTTATATTGCTCAACACATTGAAAGTTGAGTTTATTTTATGATTGGATATTCACAAGTACATTTCAAAGTTCGGCATTCACACGGCTGAACCACATTTACAAAGAAGATATTTATCTATTTTGAGTATTTGTGTCCGTACAGTCTAGTATTGATTCGCCGCACTTATATTTGCACAAATATAATTACAGCGGCCGAGCCCGATGCCGACTATTCATGAACTTCGAAAAAACTAGCAGCCTAGTCTTCATGCTCTAGAACCCAGAGGCCGAGACGAGTTCATTCCTCGGCCGCAATCGCAAGATAGAAGTCAGCAACGAGTTCGACACCACCACCACCACCACATTATTTTACTCACCGACCGAGCTCGGTCGTCAAGTTGGCACACCCCCCATTCAACCTAATGACATAGTTAGCTTATTAGTTATTCGGCCTACGTGCCACGTAGGCTTAGTAGTTTTTAAAGTCAATAGGTGTATATGTTTTTTTCAACTTTTAATGTCATTTTTCTCTTCACTTCTTCTTTTCATTAACTATTTTAACCACTGTTCTAAAAGTCACTGTCTAGCGCCGCCTAGATGCCAGGCGGCTGGCCTCCCCTGGTTCCGGTTAATCTCTAGTCATTTCAAAATTAGGAAAGAACGCATAGCTGCTTAGGCGCCCGCCTAGATTGCTCAGACCTGCCTAGGCACTTGCCTATGTTGCGACTCTCAGTTAGACATGCAAATAGATAGCTTTCATTTTACATTCTATTTTTTTAATAAATTGAAAGAGACTTGTGGAATACTTAGATGAAGACACATTATATGTTTGTTCCTCATGTTTTCATTATGTTCTAATACTTTAAATCTGTATGTCATTCTATTTTGTACTTTATGTATCCCAAAGAAATTATGTATTTCTTAAGCATAAGCAGACACTTATTTATACGATATATAATCTCTCTGTTGTATTTGTTTTCAATTATAACTAGCAAGAGGCCCGCATGTTATTGCAGCTGGTTTTAAAATTGTACAAGCCATGTGGAAAGTTCTAAATATATATACAATAGGCAATAGTATTTAAATATATGTAGAAAGCCATGTGGAAAGTTCTAAATATATATACAATAGGCAATAGTATTTAAATATATGTAGAAATTTATTCACAACCCAAGTCTTTGTAAAGTCCCAATGTCTTCAAAACCCTGAATAAAGGGCACCATAATCCTGCTTAGAGATAAACTTAGAAATATGAGAAAATTTGCAAGTTAGCTATTAACCCATTCATATATACAGTGTTGTTTTTGTCCCAAAAAAAAATACAGTGTTGGGCTTATTTATCTAAATCAAAGGTAAATTGAAAGGGAAAATAATCATATAATGATTCCAAAGCTTTAAATTAGAAAGGGGCCAAAATTAACACTTCAGAAATTCATTAAAGAAACTCAAGGGTAGAATGTTCCTAAGATTTATATTTTATACCAAAAATTAATCTTTTGAAAAAGTGAAAAACACAAATCAAGACAGACAAAATAAATAAACTTTGAGTAAAAGGTCACAAACACAGCAAAGTCATTGAATAGAGCTTATTCGACCAAAGTTTGTTAAGCAATTAGCATACATGTGACCAAGCCAAAGATAGATGACGGTAACATCCAGGTAATATACTAACTGTAATCTTGAACTTCATGTGCTCAACTATATGCCAAATACTTCGATAGATATATGTGTGTGTGTACATATATACACCACACACATACCAAAATCAAATACAAAAGAAGCAAGTAAAAGAGTATAAATTTCCATGTTGTGTACCAAGTTAGTATAAATGTACTCCAATATGACTCGCTCCAAAAGAAAGAGATTCATCCCTTCTCAATATGGTTTATTGTCTGCAAATGTAATAAAAGAATAAAAAAACATTGTGAACCGCTAATTGTTGTATATAGCCAAAATAATTACTTGAGACGGTAGATAAAGTAACATGTAGTCCTGAGTTGAACAAATATGCAATTGGTAAGTCAAACAATCGAAAAGATGCTGTCTCTCAATGAAACTAATTTTACAGCATTTTAAACGCTAAGAGATTCGGTGCAAACTAATTTAACATAAAAATCAACCACGAGTTGGTGGCCAGTGATAAATGATGGGTTACAAGACTTTCTTAAAACTAAAAACTAGAGCTCTTGGGTTCGAAACCCGCTGCTGGTGTGGAAGTCAGACTTGTGACCAGGGAAAGGCTAGAATACCTCTGTAAGTCTTTCCGGCTCCTGGAAGAGGTGGATAACCACCAGTTGTCGCCATTTTTTAGAAAAAAAAAAAAAAATTAACATATAAATCAAGTCCACATTAGACTTACATTCTTATTCGAACCGAAAAATACAATGCTTTAGCTGAAAACGCAATCAGCCACCGAAATCGAAAAGAAATGGCTTTATGCATTATTATTACAGAAAAGAAACAAAAATTCCAAAAATTCCAAAAAAAATAAAAATAAAATAAAAGCGAGCTAAACGGAGCTGCAGAGAAATGAGTAAACAACCCGCAAAAATTTCTGAAAAAATGCACCCAATTGATTAAAACACCTCTAAATTGAGAAATTGACAAAACTCTAATAATTGAATTGAAATCAAACAACCTTAAACTAATCGAAACGACGTCGAAATTGCAAATGGAAAAAAGTAACGCCCAGATTTTCTTTTTTCCCAATAAACTTATTTAGATGCACAATACCGAGGTACTTGATGACATATTTATGCAATAGTGTGCTAGTTTTGTGTGTCTAAATGCATCACTATTCCTATTATATTTCTATTAATTAATTGTCTACATTGCGAGGCTGTTAAAATGATTTACTATATATGGCACCTAATTAAGTAGTTCTATAAAACATAGTTGTGTAAAGAGGATAAAGTCATGTACATACTTGTTAAGTAAAGAGAAAAGTTCCAGTTGCCCTTCCTCTGTAAAAGACTATCCTCCTCTCAATAGCCACAACTGGCTGCAGTGATGAGGCAATTTGTACCCTCATGAAGAGAAGTGCTGAATACATAGAACCCATCACATTGAAAATATCTTGTTGCTTTTTCCTGCATTTCAGAAATTTTAGAAAAAATTATGGATCCAAAGATGAGGGGTTCCATTTTTACACATTTTGGTTCTATATTTTCGCCGTGAACCGAGGTTGCTATGTCACCATGCATTACATTATTATTATTATTATTATTTAAATTTCACGTTTCATAGTCCTGATAATATCATCAACATAAACAAACAAAAAAGGAACATGCAATATGATGAACCACTATCTAAAGTGCCTTTTTAGCAATAGCATTAGCACCAGTGTTTTAGATACATATTGAGATCTCTAAAATTGAAGAGGGTTAGGGCGGGTGAAATTCATATTTTTCATTGACTGAATATTATAAACCACAATTTGATTCCAATTAACGAAGATGGAAAAATAATAAATAACGTGAGATATGAAAGTTATATTATTAATTGGGATTTTACTGAAGAAGCAAGGCACTGCTTGCAAACTCCTAAACTTTGCACTTAATTTGCTTTCATCTGCAAGAAACCGAAAGGATATTCACGATCAAAGGAAGAGAAGAAATTTCATTGAAGAAAACCTAGAAGAAAAAGATTGATGTTTACAAAAATCTTACCTCTATATATGTTAAAATAATCACTTGGTGGCGCTGGTGGACGACAATTTCTCACAATCTTAGTAAAATGAAGAATGTGGGATCATGATTTTTCAGGACCGGAGTAAGGTGACCAGACCTAAGCGAATTTTTTTTTTTAATAGAGTAAAAAGTATCGACAATATTCTAGATACGAATACCATAGAATTCCGATCATGGACTCAACAGCTTCATGATAACTGATTGATTAAGATTACAAGGGGTATGTATGGAGAGGAGAGCTCAGCACATGAGAGTGCAAGAGAGCTGTCGGTACAATGAAGAAAGATATATAACACCACGTTTGAACCTCATCCTTTACATTCCTACTTCCATGGGAACTCGGTTGAATAAGTCCATTCGTGGGCTGAAAGCCCATTGGCCTGATGGATGATTATTGGGTCAAAGATTACGGCTTTTCAACTCGGTTTAACCTATTCTCGGCCCAAACTGTTATTTCAGACCCAAACAAGCACTCAAGAAAAACGCCAACATAATTAGTAGGTCCAAAAAGTTGGTAGAAGCACCCAACATCTAAAAACACTCCAACAAAAATGTTTTTGTTGTGAACTTTCCTAGTTTAAGTGTGATTGTGTAAATCCTAGATTCGATTTGATTCCAGTTATTCTTTTCTATATGGACTTGTATTCCTTGGGGATGAAGGATTTCTTCTCTCCTTTTACTACTATAAATGAAGGCACTACGTAGGGGGATAATATATCCTCAATACACAATTCCGCTACGATTCTACAAACACATCTCTCATCTCTCTCTACCCTTGCTGCCGCTGCCCCCTTCTCTTTGTCAGATAAAATGGGCTACGACACGTTACCAGCACGCTCTTACCATCGGGCTTAGGAATCTGATGTTGAAGATTTTTCTGCATCAAACCAGTTCATCCATATCAGCACGCAATCAGGTTCTTTCAAAACAACGATTTTTATCTCGATATTTTTGCAGCCCTGATAGCATGAACATTCACCATAATGCATGACCCAACTTTAGGTTTTTCGAATTTTAGATTCTACATAAATTGTGTATGCATTATATTCATAATTGTTGAATTATGTGAATTTGATATTTTCCATGAATTGCATCAAATATATGTACATGCATTAAAGTTATTAAATTGAATATGCTATGAATTGAATTAAAAAGAAAAAGAAAAAAACATTGAAATCGCCATCTGGGTTCGAACCTATGACCCAGAGCAAGCATGGAGCATCAAGCTCCTTTGGAACTCGACGCCTATGACGTCCAAACCCAGAAAACCCACATCACTTGAAGCAAGACCACGGCCTTGCCATGTAATTTTCTGCCTAAATTCGACATGATGTCATGATTTTTGATGCAATATCATTGAAATTCTCAGCCCCGCTGGGGTATCTGTGTTCCCCTATGTCGCGTCACACATGATCCGACCCCTGTCTGGGCCATCCTTTTGGGCCCAGCTCCTTTTGTGCAGCCGGTTTACTATATTAGTCATGCAGCCCACTATGAATACTCGAGCCTGATCAGCCCGTGCCCACTCAAGCCCAATTTTTGGGCATGGGCTGCATATTTCACACCACTCAGCCCACCCGTGGGTTTATACCTTATTTTGGGCCCCGAGTTTAATTGCCTAATTATTTTTAGGCCCAATGGGTTTTATATTTTTTCACCCACACTTTAAATTTGGCCCAAAGTCTAAATAATTAATTCAATTATAATTTTAGACTTGAAGTTCTATTTGCATATTTTCTTGTTGCATATTTCTGTCTATATATTTGTGTTTGTTTGTAGGAACATATGAACCTGAAGTTTGTAATTATTTCGAAATCTGAAGTTTCTATAAACATGCCTTGTTTGAAAACCTGAAGTTTTTCACTTAAACCCATGAAAACTTGAAGTTTTTTTCTTGTGAATATTAACTAATACATGTCTATTAGAACATGAATGTTCTACTCCTACGTGAATGGATTGATTTTTTTTTTTCTCCATTGCACTAATCACATCTTGTCCTTTATTTTGTGTTAGGAACATGTCAAATTTGAACAAACTCGACTTCACCGCTTTGGAGGTCTCTGGAATGAACTACCTTAAGTGGGTCCAAGATGTGAAGCTTCACCTCACTGCAAAGAATTTGCGTCCCGCCATTGAAGATGAGATGAACAACCCTGTTGGAGAAGCTGAGAAAGCCACCACTATGATCTTTATCCAAAGACATATCCATGATGCCATGCAAACTGAATATCTTGCTGAAGAGGATCCACGAGCACTATGGGTTGCTTTGGCTGATCGTTTTGATCACCAAAATGACATCTTCTTGCTTGAAGCAAGACATAACTGGCAACATTTGCGCTTCCAAGACTTTAAGTCTGTGAATGAACATAATTCTAAAGTTTGTCGAATCCGATCACTTCTCAAGTTTTGGAATGAAACTTTGACTGAAGAGGATCTCCTGGAAAAGACCTATTCGACCTTCTCTGCTACTAATATTGTCCTGCATCAACAATATAGAGCTCAAAAGTTCACTAAGTTCTCGGATTTGATCTCTGTTTTACTTCTCGTTGAAAAGCAGAACAAGCTGTTGATGAAGAATCATCAAGCTCGACCTACTGGGGTGACTGCTATGCCAAAAGCACACTATAGCACAAACCAATGCCTGAAACGTCAAAAGAGGCGTGGTAGGGGAAGCCAGAAGCCATCCCACCAAAGTCAACAGAGTCAAGGCCCATCCAAGGGAAGAAACAAGGCCCAGAAGTGCCCAAACCTCGCTCACAAGGCCCTAAACTTCAAGAATAAAGGCAAAGCACCTGAAACCATGGATGCTGATATGTGCTCTCACTATGGTTCAAAGGACCATTGGTCCCATGTTTGCCGAGCTCCCCAGAAGGTTGTAGCTGAATATCATTCTCGTCGTAAGAAGTTTGAATCAAACTTTGTGCAAGTGGACGATTCAGAGAGTACAAAGATAGAGGTTTCTGACTTTCAGGAGGCTATCACACCTATGGAAGATTAGAATCTTAGACATAGACTTATTTTTTAGTTGAAATAAGACCATGGGGCCGAATTCCACAGTAGTGGCCGAACCCCCCTTGTTTTTTGGTTAAATTTTGAACAATTTTCCTTTATGTTTGGATTCTTTGTTGGTGATTTGTTTTTTGGATATTAAGTTTTAATTAATTTCCGTCCTTGAATACTTAAAATTATTTTGAATGGATATTTGTTTTAAAAACTTTTATGCATGTGACCGATTCAAATTAATTTTTCATTCTAGGTATGACTAGTGGGGAAGTTAGTTGTCTGGTAGATAGCGCAACCACGCACATCGTTTTGCACGAACACATCTATTTCACTAACTTCGTACCTAAGAATGCACCTCTGACAACCCTCTCAGGCCCATCTAACCTGATCGAAATATACGGTAAGGCACGTATAATGTTATCTAATGGTATAATCTTGACCATTGATGAGGCTTTTTATTCTCCACGTTTCGGAAGAACGTTGTTGAGCTTTAAGGACATTAGAGATAACAATTACCACACTGAAACCCACATAGAAAATGGAGTTGAATTTCTGTGCATAACTTCCTACGAATATGGCCAGAAGCGTATTCTAGAAAAGATGGAGCTTATCCCGAGTGGTTCGTGCCGGCCCTACATTTGGGACCACGCACGAAATTACACTTTGGCATGATTGTTTGGGACATCCTGGATGAATAGTGATGCCGTATCCTCAAATCATCACACGGGCATCCACTAACCCGAAGTTTAGGTTCGACTCAAGGAATCGCATGTCAAACATGTTCTATGGGAAAGTGTAGGTTCGAGTCAGGGAATCGCATGTCAAGCATGTTCTATGTGATGACAAGATTCGTTCGAATCCTCCCATTTTTTTACAACGTATTCATGGGGACATTTATGGACCGATTCACCCTTCATACGAGCCATTTAGATATTTTATGGTTTTGTTTGACGCTTCCACACATTGGTCACACGTGCGCTTGTTGTCCACAAAGAATGCTGCATTCTCCAAACTGTTGGATCAGATTATCAAACTCAGAGCTCACCACCCTGATATCCAATCAAATCTATTCAATTGGATAATGCTGGAGAATTTACATCTAAATTTTTTTATGACTATTGCATGTCGGTTGGGGTTGAAGTTGAACATCCAGTACGCTATGTTCACACCCAGAATGGCCTGGCAGAGACATTCATTAAGCGCTTACAAATGATTACTCGATCGTTAGTCATACGTACCAAGCTCCGGATCGCTGCTTAGGGCCATGCAATATTACACGCAACCACGTTGGTCCACCTGAGGCCTGTTGCGACCCAACCATATAGTGCCTTTCAGTTGGTTACCGAATATGAACCCGACATATTGCATATGCGTATTTTTGGTTGTTCGGTTTATGTGCCAATTTCGGCGCCCTTATGTACAAAAATGGGGCCTCAGCGAATGATGGAATATATGTCGGATATGATTCTCTTTCGATTATCCGTTACTTATAACCTTTGACAGGCGATTTGTTTACCGCTCGTTTCACAGATTGTCACTTTTATGAGATAGTCTTCCCGTCGTTAGGGGGAGATAAGAACATCAACGTTCTTGAAGAACGACACGAATTATCGTGGGTGACTCACACTTTATCTTATTTAGATTCCCGCACCGCGCAGTCTGAAACTGAAGTGCATCGCATATTAGATCTTCAGAGCATGCCAAATGCTTTCACCGATCTAGCACGCGTGACAAAATCACAAATTCCAGCTGCGAATGCGCCTGCAAAGATGGATGTACCAAATGTATGACGAACTTCCCCCTGGAGGCCCGGGAAGCCAATCTTGGTGATCCACGTACATTAGCGGCTAGCTAATAATCTGCCCCCACACAAAAGAGTGGCAGACCTCTTATTTCAAATGATTCACACCCCCGGAAGAGGAAACCCATGACATAGGCACCTGAAGAGCCTACCGTGAATCTGACTGTTGCTTACTCATTCTATCCAACTCATGAGCAAATTCTAAATTACGGAAGCTTCTTTGAAGAGACGAATCCTCATCTTGAGAATCGTGAGATTTTGGTCTATCATGCTAGCTTAGATGATGTGTGGTGTAGAAATGAGATGATTGTCGATGATGCATTAACATATACAGTAGCTATTGAGATCATGTTGAGCGATGACATTGAACCTCGTTCCGTTGTTGAATGTCGACGTAGAACTGATTGGTCAAACTGGAAACAAGCAATCCAAGTCAAACTCAATTTGCTTGCGAAATGTAAGGTGTTTGGATCTATGGCTCATACTTCTCCACACGTGAAGCCCATTGGCTATAAGTGGCTTTTCGTTCGGAAGCTTAATGAGAAGAATAAAATTATGTGTTACAAAGCTCATCTTGTTGCACAAGGCTTCTCACAACGCCCAGGATTGACTATGACGAAACTTATTCACCTGTAATGGATGTGATTACTTTTCGCTACCTTATCAGTTTGGTAGTTTCTGAAAAACTGAGTATACAGCTGATGGACGTAGTCACTGCATATCTCTATGAGGATCTTGATGTGGTAAAAACTAGCACACAAATTAAACCCTATAGTTTAGACGATTGTAGTATGAGCAAATATGGATCGTTCTAGGCCGGGGATTAGGAGGGATGCTAATCAACACAAATGAAACTTAAAAACTGAAAACTAAACTAGACTAACACAAAATAAGAACTGAGGGGGATTTTTGGACGAATTTTAACAAAAATAAGTAAATTGCAGCAAACGAATTAGGTCTTGTAAGAGATATAGGTGAAAGGCTAGCTAGAGGATCGTTCTCTACACATGAAACATATGCATACAAATCAATTTCCAGTTATTATTTCTATAAACCATGAATGACAATGCCCCAAATTAATTGTGAACAGCACTAATTAACTCTCAGATTTTCCTAGGTTCATTGAATTGGATAGAGATAGATCAATCAAATTATTTAAACCATGAATGACACAATCAAATTATTCTTATCAAGTTCCCTAACTATGAAAAGCATGATAGAGATAGATCTCAAAGATCATTAAGTTCTGTGAAAATCATAAGCATCGACAAAGCATTCGTAACTATAAAAAGCATGATACTCCTGCCAAGGATTTACTTAACTCAATCATGACTAGTGACTTTTACTACTTACAAATATAAGTTCATAACGATTAGGAGAAATTCCTTTATATCCTAGCATCAAATCCCTGCATGCAAACTAAGTGTGCACCCTTAATAAACATACAAGAATAAGTTCTCTTTAAAGCAGATAAGTAAATTGCATTCATGTTTTATAAAACAATAACTGGATGTAATCAATTTACATAAAACATATGATCATGGCTTCGAATTCACCTCTAGCTAAAAAGAAACTTAGCTACACATGTTCGTCATAACTAAAAAACAATCTAAAATAAACATTGAAACTTAAAACAAAGAAAAAACTCTGAAACTCTAGCAACTTCAATGGATGAATGGTATGCGCGGCACTCTTTCATCTCTTATTTGCGGCAATAATGTGTATATATATATATAGGGTAAAGGCACAGCTGAATCCCATGAGGAAAAGGATTAGGTTATTTGAATTATTTTGGGACTCCTAGAATCAGATAAGAAGTGTTGGAATGTGATAAGGATTCCTCTTTGCAGATGGAGATAAGATAAGGTAAGATAGGATAAGATAAGGTTCGATAAGATAAGGTTGGATAAGGTTGCTCTTTCTTGTCTGATTCCTTGTCTTCCAAGCCTCAACTTTAATTCCTCCAGATTTTAGCACATATCTAGCACCATTTAAACACCAAAAATGTCCATCCCATAAGCTATCCACGCATGCTATCCAATCCAAGTCCAAAACTGCTCCAAATTGCTCCATTTTGCCATTTATTGTCATCTTTACCAACTGGACCTTCAATAATACGAAAATAATATAAATTACCAAAATAAATGGAAATTAACGAAGTAAATGAAAAGAAATAAGATAACAAAGTCGCATAAATATGCTCCTATCAGATCTTGATACAGAAATCTATATGAAAGTTCCCGAAGGACTTACATTGACGGGATCAAATATTTCCAAACCGCGAAACACGCTCTCAATTCGACTGAGGCGTTCACTTTATGGTTTGAAGTAATCCAAAAGAATGTGATATAACCGTCTTAGTGAGTATTTGACTAGTCAGGGATATGTGAACAATGAACTATGCCTTTGTGTGTTCATTAAGAAGTCACATTCTGGTTTTGCGATAGTTGCATTATATCTCGATGACATGAACCTTATCGGAACTCCTGAAGAGCTCGCGAGAACTGCTGCACACCTGAAGTCAGAATTTGAGATGAAAGATCTAAGTAAGACTAGATATTGTCTCGGTCTCGAGATAGAGCATTGTTCGAGTACTCCTATGGTCGTTCGATCACTAGATGCAAAACGAGATCCCTTCCGTCTGAAGGAGGATGATGAAGAGATTTTGGAGCCTAAAGTTCCTTATCTAAGTGCGAAAGGCGCTTTATTATACTTAGCTCAATGCACTAGACCAGACATCTCCTTCGCTGTTAATCTTTTGGCAAGATACAGTAATGCACCAACACCCAGACACTGGACTGGTGTGAAAGACATCTTCCGTTACCTTAAAGGTACTACAGATTTAGGCTTGTTCTATCCCTACGGATCCTCGAGTGATGCTGCACATTCTGCTTCTTGAGTCGATTCTCGCCTTGTTGGCTATGCCGACGCAGGATACTTATATGATCCGCACAAGGCGCGTTCTCAAACAGGTTATGTCTTTACCGTTGGAGGCACTGCAATCTCTTGGAGGTCAACTAAACAACCTTAGTTGCCACTTCATCTAACAATGTTGAAATTATCACCTTATATGAAGCAACTCGGGAATGCTTTTGGTTGAGAGCAGTTGTGGGCCATATTCAAAGCTCCTGCGATCTCTACCCTGCTGTACATGTTCGTATGACGATCTTTGAAGACAACGCAACATGCATTTGAACATCTCAAGAAGGGTTACATCAAAGGAGACAACATTAAGCACATTGCGCCAAAGTTCTTCTTTTCACATCAACAACAAAAACATCAGAAGATTGAAGTCACGTAAATCTATTCACAAGACAATCTGGCTGATCTCTTCACCAAATCACTATCGAATGTGACGTTTCAGAAGCATGTTCAAGGAATTGGTATGCGTAAACTTTCTGAGTTGTAACATTACTATTTCTCTTTGGAATTGTGTCAAACTCAGGAGGAGTATCCTAAAGAATACTTGCTTAATCTTAATGTACTCTTTTTCCCTACGATTAGGAGCATTTTTCCCACTGGGTTTTTGCTACCTAACTAGGTTTTGACGAGGCACCCACCTTAGGTTGATCATATCCCTAATGACGTCCCATAGACGTTTTCTTTTGACTTTGCATTTCTCACACATTTTTCCTTAGACTATGTATTTTGTCCCTACGTGGGTTTTTGCCATAGCCTTAGGGTTTTCTAGTGAGACTTTTGACTTTATGCAAGTTCCTACCTTATTGAGAATAAGTGTTGTTCCTTAGAATCAGTGCCGACGAGTCTACTTCCTCAACTTCTGCATGATGCTAAATCTACCTTAAGTATTTACACACTCAAGGGGGAGTGTTGTGAACTTTCCTAGTTTAAGTGTGATTGTGTAAATCCTAGATTAGATTTTATTATAGTAATTATTTCCTATATGGACTTGTATTCCTTGGGGATGAAGGATTTCTTCTCTTCTTTTACTACTATAAACAAAGGCACTACGTATGGGGGATAATATATCCTCAATACACAATTCCTCTACGATTCTACAAACACATCTCTCATCTCTCTACCCTTGCCGCCAGCCCCATTCTCATTGTCAGATAAAATAGGCTACAACAGTTTTACATTTGTTGGTGTAAATATTTTGAAACTTGGAGATGAGTATTTGGCAGTAAAATGTACTCTTTGTTCTCAATCTTGTCAGCCATACTTGCTATCCCAACCCCACCTGTTTCAAAAACAAATCAATCATCCACAAATCCTTGAAGCCGAAAATAAAAAGAAACTGAATTCGAATATGAAAAGTAAGGGTCCGATTGGGTATGTATTTTATGGTACACATACATAGCTAGTGAAAAGATTGTTGTGGCTAGAAGGAAGACAATTACAGATGGTCTTTGGCCCACCAGGGCAGATAGACAAGATGGCCCCAAGAAAAAGTGCAGAGCTGCAATGGAAATTGGCAATTACCAAAAGGCTTCCTACCATTCAACATTTACTTAACAGAAACTTGATGGCAAGGCTAGGGAGTTACCGCAGTGAACTGGAAAATGTTTAAGGATGGTAGTACTCGATAGACCTGGCCATTCTTAAACACTTATTAATCCGATCATAAATGACATGAAAATAATGGATTTCGGGTTAACACGTTAACTAATCGAATAGTGATCGGGTTACACGTTAACTAAATCCTTACCATTGGATTCTTTGATCTCACTTATGTTTTAGTATTATGTTTTTCATTTGGTTATTTATTGATTTAAAATAGTTTTTCTCTCTGGGTAATGCGTCGAGTCATATCGGGTCGAGTTCGAGTATGGTTATAATACTCGTCATTTTAATGGTGTTACAGGACACGACCCATTAAAATATCGCGTATGTCACGAAAATAACACTAACAAAAAAAAAACACGACACGAGTGCCAGGTCTAATACTCGACGACAGACATTGATGCGGAAAATGTCATTGCAAATGTGGTAGTGGCAATTGACACCTGCAGAACAATATACAATCAATTAGCTTGGCAAGAAGAAAAACAAACTTGATGCATAACGCGAGGGGTCGATGTATCATATATAGTTTAAGGATCATATACAACTTATCACCAAGACACTAATGGCATGTTTACCAATTGGGAGTGGAATGGAGAGAAGCGAAATTGTATTCCTCCCGAAGCATTCAGCCATTTACTAGTAATTGGGGAATCAAATTTTATGTGGGGTCCACCCAATTTCAGGAGTTCAATTTCAGATTTCCCTGGAATTGGATTACCTCTGTAGAGGTGGTAATTGAATTCCGGGTAGAGGGCTCCATCATGAATCAAAGTTTTCTACCCAAAATACCCATGTATATTCCTAAAACAACTTCTACCTTTATCAATCACTCCCCTCTGTATTTGTTTCTCTCACAGCATAAACCACCCCACCTTCGCAATTTGAAACGATGCCGTAGCACTGAACAACAAGCGTTGCGATTTGGAACAACACTCGCCGGGGTTTGAAACGATGCCACAACGACGAACATGATTTGGAACAACGAAAGCCCAAATCCTCAAGGAAATTGCAATTTGTAGACCTAAATAGAAGAGAAGGAAAGAACTTTTATCACTTTCAGCCTGAAAATTGGATTTTTTTTTTTTTTTTTTTTTTTTGTTGATGGGTGGGTTGTGGCTTCGTGGTTCCTCTTGAGATTGGATGGTGGGGTGTAGATAGTGCATACTGGGGAAAGAAAGGGGGAAGAGAAAGAAGGAAGTAAAATTCTATTTTAGTTTACTTGACATGAAGGGGCTGGGAAAAAAAGGTTATGGGGATGAAGGTGCTGGGAAAAAAAGGCTTGAGATGAAATGGGAGAAGTGGCTTTCGAAGTAACAATCTTATAAAAAGTTTTGGAAATAATGATCTCATAAAAAGCATAAAAATAATTTATTTTAAACAAGGACAATTTAGTAATCAAGCTAGTTTTGATTCTGATTCTAGTGAACTAGTAAACAATATATATGGAACTAATATCATTTGTATTCTGATTCCAGTTAGTTTAGTAAACAACTTTAATAGCAATCTAATTATGTTTCCCGCTCAATTCAATTCCTCATTCATCTGATTCCTCCTCAATTCAATTCCCTTCAATCTGATTACGGATTAGTAAACGCGCCCTAAGGGTGCATTTGTTGTGCTTCACTAGCCTTCACTGGATTAGACTAGACTACTTGTCAGTCTAGTCCAGTGTTTGTTACATAGTGGGACTAAGTTTAATGGGATTGAAGGGGACTCGCGTTCACTAACTCTCTCACTAAAGGGTCTTAGCGAGACCCCCCGAATACCATGGGATTGCTAAGACCCTAGCTGCTGTGTTCTTCTTCAGTGACTTTCTGCTTTGTTCTTCGCATCCCGTCCATCCGCTTTCTTCTTCGTGTCGCGTCCTACACTCACCAAACTCCAGCAAGATCACACCACCGGCCCAAACCACCATCAATCTCTTTCTCATCGCCCCAACCCACAATCACGAATGAGACCTCAGATTCAATCTTCAATCGTAGAACCCACGAGCTCCGTTTCCAATTCGACAGAACTCCGGCGATTTAAGGTTTTCAAATCGAACTTTTGGTCCTGCATATACAAGTGAGCTTGAAGGATTTGATTTTTCTGGGATTTAATTTTCCTTATGAAGGATTACTGTTTGGGTTAATATCTGAACATTGGGCTGCAAGTGTGAGAAAGCCCAGAGATGCCAATTAAAAGAAGGCTTGCCCGAAGCCCAGCACCAGGTCTAGAGACAAATTGGCGCCTCCCCATTAATGCATAGACCATGTGCCTATGATTTAAATGTCAAGTGATGGAGACTAACTCACAAGCAGCCAAAAAGTACTTTTCAGTGGCAATACAAGTAAAAAGCTGATGACTCACTACCCTTCAGATGCTTTCGAGCAAGAACAAAGTCACAGCAGTTTGGCTAATTGGGCCTATGAAAGGAATAAGAGGCCCCAGAGACAAGGACACTCAACCAATCAAACAAACAAACATACAAACTTTGCTTTTTAGGCAGATTTGTATCCAAAAGCTGAAATTCCTTTTTAGCGGCAAGCTATCTCTTTCTCTAGTTTAAAGCCCTATTAATACCCTTAGTGGCATAGTATTGATTCCCTTGTGTAAACTTGTTTACCAGCCATCCTTTTTTAGCATATAAACCCCTGTAATCACAAAGAGAAGTGAATGCAAGAAGTTCAACCTGAACAGACAAGGTGAAATCTTGCCCGAAGCTTTTTGTTTATTTTCTGAATTTGTAGATCTATTACTTAATACACTCTCCAGTATGTATTCAAGTCATATCCACCTGTTTTCCTACTTTAAGAGTCTTATTTGCATTTGGATCTGGTTAGTTTAATGGATATGTTATCATTAAAATCAATCAAGAACCAAGCAAATGGCTAAATGGCTTAAAGGGGATCTGGACTCCCTTCATTCAAACATACAAGACTATGAACTAAAAGTCCTTTTTCACAAGGCAAGAAAAAGAACTTAATGTAGACTTAACCCATCTACGACAATCCTTTGATAAAAAGAAGTTCGAGTAACTTGGGGCGCAAGTAATCGACTAAATACACTTTTGTTCTACATCTGCTATACTGAGATATCAGTGGCACGCCTAGAACTTAGTTTTGATTGTGAGCCTCAAGGCCTACACCTAAGGCCCCACAAATGCACCTTTCAGAACTAACTTTGTCCTCTTCTTATAGCACATCAATAAGCAAGAGCTCGACTACACATCCAAAGTGCCAATCCCTTGGGGAGCTATGTTGAGGTCCGAGGATCCTTCTCCACATAAATGTTTATCACCAACATAGTTTTGGCACGCCTAGTGAGATCCCATTTAGTCTTGTATGCCAAGAAGAAGAAGGAAGGAGAAAACCTTCAGGTGGAACACAGAATACGGGCCACCCTAGTGTTTACCAAGATCAAGCATGACAAATCATCCAGAAGATTTTCCTTCCCTGCAAGGACCAGCTATTCTAGAAAGCCCGACTTCATCCAAGAAGTCAGTAGGAAATGTGACCGATGCAGATTTGCAAGCCACTATGGTACAAGTGCTGAAAAGTATGGAGAAGATCATTCTGGAAACCAAAGAAGAAGTAAGCAGACTCTGTTCTTTAATAGGGAGTTTGCAAAGAAGATTAGTCCTGAGAAAGCACCAGTTATCCCCCTATTTCCTTTGCTTGAGGAAAATAGGGATAAAGGAAAAAACAAGGAAATATCTGGAGTTAGTCAGCCAGTGTTGGAGGAGATCCTAGAAGCAGAGTTGCCCGACCTCATATTATTTTCACTAAGTAGTAGGGGACAGAGCGAGAAAGAACGAACAAAGTATCCCCAATTAATTAGAGAATCCAATAGAAAATGTGAGCCTACCAAGACAGACAAACCTCCTCCTTATAGGCCCCCACCATTGGCCAGTAAGGGAGAGGATGCCAAGTTAAGACAGCCCAACCCAAAGAAGGAAACTTTCTCAAGCAATGATCGCAGCCTAAAATGAGGACCTCCGCATACCCCATACAACAATATGGCTAACCAGCAGCCCAGAGATGAGCTAACCCGAGTTGAGGATGATGGTGGCCCAGAATGCTCAACCCTAAGCCCACCCGCTGTTGAGGATCACTTACCAGAAGCCATACCTGGAGTATATTGATGAGCAGAATCTGTTTCCACTCAACTTCAAGATGCCTGCGCTTCCCACTTTTAATAGGGGGGATGGCAGAGTATCCTCTAGAGATCACATCTTCAAGTTCTCCAACCATTGCGTGGCATTTGAAGACAATCCTAATTATAAGTTAAGATTATTTGGGAACTCATTGGTTGGCCTAGCATCTCAATGGTATTCTCTGTTGCCTCCCAATTTTATTGCTAATTGGGGGCAAATGGAGATGGTTTTCCATGAGCAGTTCTACAGGATGGAGCCCGAGATGTCTATCAACGACCTGGTGGAGGTGAAGCAATATGAAGATGTGTTTATAGAAGACTTCATGATGAAGTTCAGAAGGACAAGAATGAGGTGCCAATTCCATATCAATCATGCCCAACTCATATCCATTGTTCAAAATGCCTTGAGGCTGCCTTTGAGGAAGAAGTTTTATGATGTACAGTTCAATGAGTTGCAAGAGTTGGTGATTGCTGCCGCAAAATATGAGAAGCTGTTGCTTGAGGAACAGCAAGTGAAACACTCATCTGAGGTGCCTCGTTTTTACAAAAATAAAGCTGCAATTCATCAAGTGGAGTTTGAAAGAGCTGAGCCAGGCAAAATAGTGGCCATGAAAGAGAAGGCATGGACATGTGTGCGGCAGAGATGACGACTTCCTTTAAACCTTTAATAGTGAAGGGGTTAGTCCAACCAGTCAAAGATCAGAAAGTTGTGATGAATGATGGTGGATTTGTCCCTATGAAGCCCCCTAAATACTAGAGTTATTCTTTTGATTTAACCAAGGCCTCGGAGATTTATGAAGAGTTGGTACGGGTAAGAGTGATTGTGCCCAACAGCACTAAAAAGATACCTAAACCAGAGGAACTAAGAGGAAAAAAGTATTGCAAGCTGCATTATACTTTCAATCACTCCATAACTAACTGTGTCCAGTTCAGGGATTGGATACAAGACCTCATAGTGAAACGAAAGTTGTTGCTAGAGAAACCACATGACAAAAATGATTGACACGGATCCCTTCCCAGAAGCCCCAATAAACATGATCAATTTGACGTGGGCTGAAAAAAGGAATGGGAAGGCCACCTGTGAAGTAAAAGTAGAAATGAGGCAAGTTGACAGACCAACAGAAGGAACTATCAAGTTGCCATAGTCAAATGAGTGGTATTATGCAGCAAGTGTCAATGTTAATATGAGTTGGAAGTACTAGCATTAGGAGCTATTATTGATCAGGAGTGGATCAAAAAAAATGAGAAAGAAAAATAAGAAATCCGCATGAGCATCATGCGGGCAGCTGAGAAAGAGACTTCTAGGAATGTTTTCCAAAGGTTGGGAGGAGATTCTCAACCAAATAGCTTATCAGAGGTATTCAGAAATTATGAAGCCTCTGAAGAAGTGGAAGACAAAGAAGCCAAAGTACCAAAATGGGTGGACGTAAGGCCACCCCAGCCAAGCTATGCCAGTGGTGATGTTAGAATAAGGGAAAGGATAGTGAATCCAGTCATGAAAAAGAATCATGCCCGACTCAGGCGGAAATGGTACGTGGTTGGAAAGGATGAGAGACCCATCAAAGAAATGGGAGCCTCTATGATCATGAGAGTTTAGAGGCAGCAGAAAGCCCACATGAACTCATTAAAAGTCCCCACTACCTCGGAAACGTCTAAAAATGTGAAGTTTAAGAAAGTACCTCATGGGGGAAGAAATCAACTTCAGTGGAAGAGCAAGAAGGAGGTAGAAAAGACAAATAGCAAGACTGAGGGGGAATGAGATCATGTGCCGCAAAACCCCTAATCCAGGAAAGTACGGAATCTTGAAGAGAGCTTAAGAGGATATGGTGATGATGCTAACACAAGATGAAGCCCAGAACATATTTGTTTTATAACTATCTCGCCTAAGAGGGGGATACCCTCACCTTTGTTGATTGACACTCTTTGTGAAGTTCCAAGACAAATGCCAAACTTTGGCATAACTCAAGAGGAAATGCTGCCCGAGCTGATGTTGTTAAAGGAAGCATAGTTTTGATTAGATGAATTCATTGACCACATTGGGGGTAAGAAGGAGAACTTACCTGAATCTAGCAATTTCCATGTAAACATGACATTTGTTCTATCTACCATGTTTTGTCCCAAGCATGATCAACCTGCCACAATGAAAGGTGAATACTTGGCAACAGAACCTATGATAACATATGTTAGTGTTGAAGAAGCGGGAAAAGAGGAGTCGGGCAGAATAGGATTGCCCGAGCTCATAAAGAAAGAGCCTAAGAGAGTGTACTCAGACAGAATGGTCTTCAGTCGCCGAAGTTTGACCCTAGCCAACCATCTTAAGCTTATTTATGTAACTGTTCATCTTGAGGCAGTGCCTTTCAAGAGTGTTACCATATAAGCAGATGAAAACGGTGTGTAGAATTGAGGAGGATCTCATCCCCACGGATTTAACAGTTTCCAATATCTCTGAAGCCATCATTAGAACTCATGAGATATTGCCCCTGGAGGTTGACTTGGGCTCCAAGCAAATCAAGCTAGCCTTCTTCGTGGTGGATAACACTTCCACTTATTGAGCTCTACTAGGCCGAGATTGGATTCATCAGAGTCTCTTTGTGCCTTCCACCCTGCATCAACAAGTAGCGGTTTACCATGAGGAATGAGTCATGGGACCAGGATTTTGGGAAATAGTAGAGGCCAAGTCATGGCCATTCCTCCCCACAGCTAATGTTGTAGAAGCCAGCTTTTACAAGTGATGGAGACTAAGGGCTCATTTGGATGTGCTTTTAAAATAACTGAAAGCGCTTTTGGTGAAATATTTTTGGAACCAATCCTTAGTAAAAATGCAAGTAAATCCTGGAAAAGCACTTAAAGTGCTTCTTGCAGAAAGCACTTAAAGTGCTTTTGGAACCTAAAAACATTTTCTCTAAAAGCGTTTTCAGCCATTTTAAAAGCACATCCAAACGAGCCATAACTTACAAACAACCAAAAAGTACTTTTCAATGGCAATACAAGTAAAAAGTTGATGACTCACTACCTTTCAGATGCTTTCGGGCAAGAATGAAGTCACGGCAGTGGGGCTAATTGGCCTATAAAAGGAAGAAGAGGCCCTAGAGACAAGGACACTCAACCAATCAAACAAACAAACATACAAACTCTGCTCTCAAGCTAGATTTGCATCCAAAAGTTGAAACCAACCCAGATTCAATCCTTTTTAGCAACAAGCTATCTTTTTCTGTAGTTTAAAGCTCTGTTATTTCCCTCAGTGGCGTAGTATCGATTCCCTTGTGTAAACTTGTTTACCATCCATCCTTTTTTAGCATATAAACCCCTGTAATCATAAAGAGAAGTGACTACAAGAAGTTCAACCTTGACAGACAAGGTGAAATCTTGCCCAAAACTCTTTGTTTATTTTCTGAATTTGTAGATCTATTACGTAATGCATTCTCCAGTATGTATTCAAATCATATCCACTTGTTTTCTTACTTTAAGAGTCTCATTTGCATTTGGATCTGGTTAGTTTAATGGATATGTTATCATTAAAATCAATCAAGAACCAAGCAAACGGCTAAATGGCTTAAAGGGGATCTGGACTTCCTTCATTCAAACATACAAGACTATGAACTAAAAGTTCTTGTTTACAAGGCAAGAAAAAGAACTTAATGTGGACTTAACCCATCCACAACAATCATTTGATAACAAGAAGTCCGAGTAACTTGGGGCGCAAGTAATCGACTAAATACACTCTTGTTCTACATCTACTATACTGAGATAGCAGTGGCACGCCTAGCACTTAATTAGTTTTGATTGCGAGCCTCAAGGCCTACACCTAAGGCCCCACAAAGGCACCTTTCAGAACTAACTTTGTCATCTTCTAGTAGCACATCAACAAGCAAGAGCCCGACTACACATCCAAAGTGTCAATCCCTTGGGGAGCTGTGCTGAGGTCCGATGATCCTTCTCCACAGAAATCTTCGCCACCAACAATTACAACTATGGAGGGTTTGCAGAAGTTGATTGGGTTCTGGATTGGGTGCTTTGCGTTCTTCCTCTTATTATTATTATTATTATTATTATTATTATTATTATTATTATTATTATTATTATTATTATTATTATTATTACTTCTTTATTTGTTCTATTCTTTAAATTTCAGAATATTTGATGGATTCTGTGAATTGGTTACGTTTGGTTTGTGAAGGTAGGCTTGGATTTGTGAGTTTTCTAGGATATCAATTAGTTTTGATCAAATGAACGATTATTGGATTATGTGAATGGAAACTATGTGTGCAGAGGAGCACTAGCAATTTGCGAAGAAGATGCCCCATTTTTCCATATTAATGTTGATATTTTTAATAGGAAATAAATTAAAGTATAATAATAAAATAATAATAATAATAATAATAATTTATTGTTAGTCCAGTTTTCTAGTCTGACACTGCACCAAATGATTTATTAAGTTAGTCCAACTTAATCTAGTCTAAGCCAGTTTGACTTAGTCCCTGAAGCTAGTCCAATTCGAGATAATCCAATACAACAAACGCACCCTAAAGGGAATTTATGTGATGCCACCGCCACAAAAAAGAACAAGCTGGTGTGCCTGCAGGTCGTCGCTAGATGTCTTAAACAAGGTCGAGTGCAGGATGCCTTAGCCTTTTAAATTGAAGGAAACAGGAAGTGTTTCATTAAACTAACTTGCATGACGAATGACAAACATTTATTAGACGAGTGGCGCATTTGAGTCTATTTTCTTGATTGCAAGAAAGTTTCTCCCCGAAAGAGGGTTTCTGAACAGGAAAGCTCACTGGTGGTTTTATTGGCTACACTGTCCATGTGATTATGCTAAGTTGATGACGTGAGGAAGGGGCACCTCAGATTCAGTTTTAACTTCTAACTTGCAAGAGGGAAGCAAATTGTAATGTACCATTACCATGGAAACCTACTCACCAAGAAGTGTCGACTCTCTCTTGTGTCCGGAGATACGTTTATATTTCTATAGCACTCATTACGCGACGTAACCTTTAATTGTATCATCACTATAGATCACGCGATTTAATATGAAGATGTTTCATCGCCAGTTGTAGGAGCACTACACCAACACAGGGACACATTTCGGTTGCATGCAAGTTTCTCCTCTCAAGCTGGCCACACTAAGCTCCAACCAAATACTATAATTCCATTACATTCTCATTCCCATCCCCTTCTACATCACATCCTTGATAATTAATTTAGGTATGGGTTACCATAGTAGGTAGATCAAGCCAAGCAACCAAACTTGTTCAAGCTTTAGATTACCTCCTTCCCTTTGCCCCCAATCTTTACCAGATATCGAACATAATAGACACAAACAAGGCAAAGAGACGGGGTAAAGTGATGATTTTTCAGTTTCAGAGGGCAATGTCGAACTCGAATTTAGTTACAGGGGCAAATGTCAATCAAGATTGCAACTCACATATCACAAACTAGACATTTTTATCACAACCACTAATCCCTTAATCTAGGATTAACAAAGTGATTCCAATCAAAATCTATCAATTTAGACAAATCCAAAGTTGAATTTAAAAAAAAATGCAAAATGTTCAATGCAAATATTGTCAAATGTCAGAGTTCACAACACTATACAATAGACAACAAACACCAAGTTAAACAAATTCCCGAAAGATCAAAATTAGGATTTCAAATTCAAACATAACCTCCTACCAAAATTGGTCATCCGCCATCTTTCTCTTCCTCCTCCTCACCCTTCTTCTCTCCGATCTCTAATCCCGCCAATCCATCCACACAATCCCTCTCCCCACCGCCTCTAACGTCCTCACCTTCCACGATCACCTTATCCCCTTTCTCCTTCTAGCCGCCCACCACCACTTCATCTCCGCCGACCTCCACCGACCCGCCCTTGTTTCCTGCGCACGATCCCGCCGACCGAGTCTCTGGCTCGGCTCCGACCAGCTCGCCGGTGTGATCTTTCAGGTCCGGCCTGGGGTCATTGACGCAATCTTCGAACGATTCTTCGTCTTCGTCGGAGTTGAAGATCGAGGTGGCCTTCATCGTTGAAATCAGAGAGGAAGAAAAGCTTCGAGTTCAGAAATCCATCGCTAACAGTAGAAGAAGAGGAAGTGCAGCGCCAGGGATCGATGTAGAAACCATCCGGTCTGTGTGGTTGCTTGAGTAACAATTGCGGCTTCCTTTTAGCTCTGATATATTATCCGCTGTACACGTGTCATGCGTCGAAGGAGTGTCTATACGTGTTAATAACTCTACAATGTAGAGTCTAGAAGGCTAAATAAGAGAACATGACACTAGGGCTGGGCAAACGGGTTCTGGACCCGCGGGTCGAGGCGGGTAATGTCGATTCAGGGTGGGTACGGAACGGGTACATATATTACAAATTCAAAACGGGCCGGGCCGAACCGTTTCCACCGTTCCTATTACATCTCCACCGTTTATTTCTAACACATAAGACTCCACCAATTCTCCAGAATCCTCCCGACTCCTCTTGACCTCTATCTCGAATTCTCCATAGTCCTCCCAGCTCCTCTCGACCTCGACCTCGATCTCGATCTCCATCTCTATAGTCCTCCCGACTCCTCTCGACCATTTCCAGCCTCCAATACTCGATTCTTGGATCAGCTTCATAAATTCGACATTGGAATGAATATTCTTCCGATTACAACTTCTCTGTAACCATTGTAAGTTAACCCATTTATTCTACTTCCAGCTTAATCTTTGAGCTTCGTTTGCTGGGGTGGTTCTGTTAATTTCCACAACTATGGGGTTTTCTGAAATTTGAGATGGGGATCTCTAATTATTCCTTTAATGTTTGAGTGATATCTTTGAAATTTCCAATTGAGAGACAAATGCTCGATGCTTCAGCGGGAGGAGCTTTGGTTGACAAAACTCCAGTGGCTGCCAAGACTCTAATTGCAAATCGAGCCTTGAATACGCAACAATATGAAGGAGTTGGACAGAGAGAAGGGCCACGGCAACATGTGAATGAGGTAAGTGCAAATTCAGGGGTGAAAAACTAGTTAGAGGGTTCTTCTCCACACATGAACATATGCATACGAATTGATTTCCAGTTATTCTTTCGACAAACCATGAATGACAATGCTCCGAATTAATGGTATTGCACTAATCAATTCTCAGATTTCCCTAAGTTCATTGAATTGAATGGATAACGCATTGCAACCAAATTATTCTTATCAAGTTCCCTAACTATGGAATACGCATGATAGAGACACATATCAAAGATCATTAAGTTCCATGGAAATCATAAACATTGACAAGGCATTCATAACTATGAACTGCATGTTAATCCTGCCTAGGATTTACTTAACATGATTGTGACTAGCAACCTTTACTACTTGTGAATATAAGTTCATAACGATTAGGTGAAATTCCCTTATATCCTAGCATCAAATTCATGCATGTAAACTATGTATGCATCCTTAATCAACACACAAGAACAAGTTCTTGATAAAACAGATAATTAAACCACATCCACAATTTATGAAACAATAACTGGAGGTAATCAATTCATACTAAACATATGTCCATGGCTTTGAATCCACCTCTAACTAAAACGAAATTAGTTCCACATGTTCAACATAATTGAAAAGCAAATTAAATTAAACATGGAAACAGAAACAAGAGAAGAAGGAACTCTAAGAACTCCAATGGTTGCAGGTAGGCTGCGGCACAACCCTTCCTCTCCAATGGAAGCCACGGTAAGGCCTTGTCTTCTCTCCTCTGCGGCAAAGTATGGATTCCTGAAGGTGTGGTGGTGTAGAACGAATTGTGATGTGTATAGGGGGTGGTGAAACCTGCGGCAACCCTCTAAACTTGTATATATAGGCACCACAAACCCTAGGGTAATCAGATTAGGGCTTGGACTCAGCGTAAGCAAAGGATTAGGGCCCTAGGTGTGGCAGAATTTGTGAATCCATTAGGAAAAAGGATTATGGCCCAATTGATTTCTGAAAAGGATTTGTAGAACCCAAATCCACAAGGAAAAAGGCCTAACAAATCAGAATCCAAGAGGGAAAGGCATAAGGGATGCACGGCTGAGAGGATAAGGCAAGGAATGCCTTGCAAGGCAAGGAAAAAGCCTTCTAGAAATGAGGGAGGCGCCAGATTTTTAGGGTTCTAGAAAGAATGTGTTTTTGGGCAGATTTTGGGGTTTCTAGAAGGTTTGGGGCGCCATTTTTATAGGACAAGGGATAGGACTTCCAGAAATCAGGTTTTAAGTCTCCTAAACTGAAATTAAATCTCTTTTGTAGCTGAAAACAAGGTAGGATAAGATTAGGATAGGATAAGATAAGGTTTGGATAAGATAAGGTAGTTTGGATAATGTTTTGGATAATTCCCCTTCTTTATAGCTGATTCCTTATCTTCTTTATCCTTGACTTCTTTCCTCCTTCTTTTTAGTTGATTTCAAGCCTTTGTATCTTCAATTTCGTCCATCAACTTGCCTCTATGCTTGCACTACCCAATCTTGGCCCAAAAATGCTCTAGAATGCTCCAAATTGCTTCTTTTGGCCATCTTGACACTTAGAACCTACAAACACACGAAAATAGCTTAAAATACACAATTAACTAAGAACTAAGAACTAACAACATAAATGCATGAAAACAAGCTAACTAAGTCGCATAAATATGCTCCTATCAAGTGATATCTTTGAAATTTGAGATGAGTTTTGTTTTTTCTTGATGTGGAAAGTAAAGGTCTTGAATTTGCTGTAAACGGTTGTTGTTTCAATGGGTGAGACAGAGGTGACCATGACAAATGCAAACGTTGGCAAGAACCAGAGAAATGGGCAGCTCAAGTTCAAGGCCTTTGATCTGGCGTTTTCCAAAGTGTTATTGCAGGTTCCTCAGAAGCTGGAAAATTGTGTAAAGGTCGGTCATTTCACTAAAAGCTTGTGACGTTATGGATTTGACACCCGCCTTGTGATAGTCGCAGCTAAAGAGACTGAAAATTGATTGATTTCATCGCTCCAGTTCTCTAATTTGTCTCCGGCGGCGCCCTCTTCCTGTTCAACAATTCGATTTCGAACTCGAATCCGAACTCAGTCGAGTGGAAATACCACTGGGAATCTTGGAACTGGGATACTGGAAATTGGGGAAAAAAAAAGGGTACCCGTTGGACCTGTAGGAACCGGCTCGTTTTATAAGGGCCGAGTTAGGTCCGGTTCTCAATTTTAAAACAACAAAATCCGTTCCGGCCCGCCCCGATGTATTTTCAAACGGGTCCGATCTGATTCCTCCAATTTTGGACCCGGCCCGGCGCGTGCCCACCCCTACATGACACGTTAACACGACAAGTAAACGACACGAAAATAACGGGTTTTGGATCAACACAATAACTAATCGACATTATCGAGTCACACAATAAGAACCCGTTAATAACCGATCCTTAACAGGTTTATACGAGGGTAACACGCAGGTGACCCGTTTCGACATGTTAAGAAAAAAGTTATTTTCATGATTCTAATTTTTTAAACTACTAAAAAAAACTTGCTATAAAATACAATAACATTGTATATTAAATATATATTATTGTTTTATTATTCTATATAAATTTAAATTAAGTTTTATTTATTTATTTACTTTTATAGTGTAGTGTAGGCAAAGAGTGAGATTAAAAAATTATAAACCACATTAAAAATAAAAATATCAAGTAATTTAAAACTACCAAATACATTTTTAGTTTATATAGAAGAGAGTGCTAATGTGGAAAGCCTTAATGAAAACATCGTCAATATAATTCTTGAAAACAATACATCAAACCAAAATTCCAATATCATTTCCCTTGGTGATTGGTGAAAGTTGAAGGGTTTTATTGTAAAAAACGTGCAAGGTTCCTCAACCTTAAAACGCAACTCCTTCATTTTGCATATCTTTGAACATTTGGTCTTCTATAGTAATGTACTAATGTTTTTTCATTAGGCTTTTATTTTGGGGTGTGTAATAATTTGAAAAACAAATGTTTTTTTTTTAATGGTTTGAAGTAATATTTATGTGACAACGTGATACGCTATACTAATTTAGTATTATGTTTTTCATTTTTTGGGGTCAAATTATGTTTTTCATTTTCATTATTTGTTGTTTTAAATTATATTTTCTTTAACGAGCACGGGTCAAGTCATACTACCTGATAATATTAACAGGTCAATTTTGGGTCGGATCATATGACCCGTTCACTTTAACGGGTGTTACACGATACGACCCGTTAAGATATCGGGTATGTTACGAATACGACACGAATACGGAAGACACAATATGAATGCCAGGTCTACTGAAGATTGTGTTCAATTGCAACTCCATAAACCATCTAAAACCAAAAGTTTATTTTTAAAATTTGTGCCCCACCTTCCTGCAAATAACCTAACGGTGCGACCATTACCTTACTCCAGGGCAATAGGCGGAGTCCTAGCAGACCATGCTTGTCCTGCAAGACATGTGATCTGATTCGAATATAGACACAATCAAATCCTAGAAGTCTAGTTTCTACAATTTAGGAATTGGTAAGCACTGCAAGTAATTTTAACTCCTAAGAGGATGCAATATCTACTTCTAGATATCATCTAGGACTTTCCTGGATTAGAACGAGGATTCTATCCTAAAAAGTTCTCGTTCCCCACCATATAAATACACCATCTAAGGTTCATCTATGATAACACAATCTAAACATTTGAATTCTCTTACTCACTACTTGAGTCTAAAATCATTCACTAACTTGACCGTCGGAGAGCCTTTGGCTAGTACAACCCTCGATCCTAGGCTTGCTCACAGTTGTTTACTGTTTTGCAGGTTGCTTAGATTTTTTCAAGAATTTGCATATGATGGAATTTTTTTTTTATCACTTCAAGTAGAGGAATAATTATTTGCACTTTTTTTAATAGCTCCATAATGTCTCTCATGTGCTTCTCTTTTTTAGCTTGTCTTCCAAGTTATGGGAAAGGTAGAGGACAATGAATTTCTACGGTTGAAGAGGAATGAGCCGGAACTTCATATTTGGTAGCTGTGTCAAGGATTGTGGCATTGCTTTTAGGCTTTAGGGAGCTCCCAAAATGCCTACCCAGCTGGTGCCTTTTTTCTGCAATGACCTCTTCATTTTCTTTTTCATTAATTTTTGGATTTCAGCCTTGTTATCATTCACCTTTCCACTCCTTAAAGTGGTGAGATAGCTTCGACTTGATCATCATTAGGTTCTCATTTGTTTAGTTCAACCTTCATCAATTGCATGAGACGTTGAGGGAAAGGCAAATCCTCAATTGTAATATTGTTGAAATGTCCCACATCGACCGTATCAATGACAACAGAAGAGTTTAAATATCATAATCCCACTCCAACTAATATCGAACCCTTTTGTGATAAAATCCCACACCTGACAAATTGTGCATGTGGTAGTTACCAAGTTAGGGACAATATCGGTGTTGTTGGAAGTGGGTCTTTGGCCCATCTCTCTGATAATTCTACATGGTATCAGAGTTAGGGAGTGAGCCCGTACTGTACTGCCACGTGATGGGTAGGTCCCTTTGGCCCCGTGCAATGATGGTGGATCCTTTGACCCCGCGTGTAGAGTGAGTCCATTTGGCTCCCCGTGATTGTCGATGTATGGATCTCCCACGTGTGACCACATGCACATTTTGGAACTACCATCACATTAATGCAAACAACTAAACTTCCATCCAAGTTTTAGTTCTTCGCTTGTTCTACAGCCATATATTTGATTAAGAGAATGGTCTGTGTTACATTAAAAATGCAATCCCCTTATAAGTTGTTAATTGGTAAATTTCCAGTCATTACACATCTAAAAGTCTTTGGATGTGCATGTTATCCTTTATTGAAGCCATATACCAGTTCTAAATTATAACCAAAAACAACAACTTGTACTTTTTTGGGATATGTAGAAAACTACAAAGGGTTTATATGTCAAGATGGGATTACAAATAAGATTTATATTCCTAGACATGTTCTGTTTGATGAAACACAATTCCCATATTCAAAAATATCATATGTTACACATCAAATCACAAAACCAATACCCCAAATCATCAGTGCATTTATCTGCACCACCAATACCATCAGTTTCTTAGCATAATCAAGTCACATCACCCTTATCTCATATGCATTCATCTTCATCTCGAGCTTCAGAGTCCTTCAATAAAACATCATCTAGTGCCCAGAATCTTTGACTTCATCTACAGCCTCTGAGTTATTGGAAACACAATCATGTAATGCCTCAGATTCTATTCAAACACCCATATTACATAATTCATATACAAATTCACTCTCGCCAATCACATAAACTTATCAGCCTGGATTTACACAGTTCCCTATCTATGTTGATCCTGGTTTCTAACAATTCCAATCCATATGAATTTCCATCCAATGCAGACAAGATCAAATAATGGAATTATCAAAAGAAAGGCTTATTATGCTTCAGTAGCTGCAAATTCCACACCAATAAAACTAAAAACATTCAAAGCAGCTACAAAAATACCAGAGTGGCAATCTGCAATGCAAGTGGAAATTAATGCTCTACATTCTCAAAAAACATGGTCCCTTGTTCCTCTTCCCCAGCATAAAAATCTTGTTGGTTGTAAGTGGGTGTACAAAATAAAAAGGAATGCAGATGGTTCAATATCCAGATACAAAGCAAGGCTTGTTGCAAAGGGTTATAATCAAGAAGAACATAGACTATGGTGAAACATTTAGTCCAATGGTTAAACCAACAACAATTAAATTGATTCTAGCATTGACAGCTCAATTTAAATGAACTCTAAGGCAATTGGATGTTAAATATGCATTCTTGCATGGTTTACTTCAAGAAAAAGTATATATGGAACAACCTCCAAGTTTTCAAAGTTCAAATCATCCTTCAAACTATGTCTGCAAGCTTAAAAAATCACTTTATGGCTTGAAACAAGCTCCCAAAGCTTGGAATAAGAGGTTTACAAGCTTCCTACCAGCATTGGGGTTTCAAGTCTCTCGAGCAGATCTTTCTTTATTTATTAAACACACATCACTAGGCACAGTTGTTCTCTGGCTCTATGTTGATGATGTGATACTCACATGCAGTGATCCTTAGTTGGTTTCAGATGTAATTGCATATCTTACAAAGGAGTTTGACATGAAAGACTTGGGAGTCTCGAACTATTTCTTAGGGCTGCAGATACATTACACTTCTGATGGTTTGTTTGTATCCTAATCAAAGTATATAAAGGAATTAGTAGACAAAGTTAATCTCCAAGACTGCAAACCTTGTGCCACTCCATGTCTTCCCTGTTATAGATTGCTCAAAGGTGATGGAAAACCTTATCATAGTCCTGATCAATATAGGAGCATTGTTGGAGCATTGCAATACTTCACTTTTACTAAACCTGACATAGCTTTTTCAGTTAATCAAGCTTATTAGTTCATGCACAATCCCATGAAGTCACATGTTATTGCAGTGAAAAGAATAATTAGGTATCTCAAAGGTATTTCAGAGTATGGAATTCAATTTCAATCAAGACCTATTTATCTGCAATCTTATAGTGATGCAGATTGGGCTGGAGATCTCAATGATAGAAGGTCCACCTTTGGTTTCATTGTCTTTCTTGGTTCAAATCCAATTTCGTGGGTTTCAAAGAAACAACATGTTGTTTCTAGGTCCTCAATAAAAGTTAAGTATATAGCTCTTGCCATCACTGCTGCTAAGCTTGCCTGGATAAGGCAATTGTTTTGTGATCCTCACATTCCATTAACATTGCCACCTATGGTACATTGTGACAATGTCTCAGCCATAGCTCTATCTACAAATCCAATGTTCCATGCCAAATCAAAACATATTGAAATCGACTATCATTTTGTCAGAGATAGAGTAACAAGGGGAGATCTCCAGGTTCAACATGTATATTCATCAGATCAATCAGCTGATATATTAACCAATGGATTGTCTGTACCATTGCTTCAGTTGCATTGTGGCAATCTCATGCTCAGCTCACTCAAGCATGAGATCGAGGGGGGATGAAAGAATAGTGAAGTGAAGAAAACCAATATCCAAGTGAAAGATGAATCTATGGTTAAATTGAGTGACACTTGTCAAGAGATTGCATAGGTTGTTATAAGGCAGTTGATCTTTAGCTTAGTGAGGAAGCTTTGTAAAAGAATATAACAGACTTTGTAAAACTGTTGCTTGTTAGTCAAGAAATACAACAAACCCTTCTTCTCTCTCAGCTCAATTCTCTCTCTCTCTCTCTCTCTCTCTCTCTGTCTTGCTGTGTTCTTTCTAAAATTCTAAGTCATTTCTTCAAGGATTTTCTGCAGTCTTAACACTGTCATGCGCTCAGAGAGCTTCTGATCAAAATGGTGCGGCCCCATAGTTTGAATATCTCTGTTCGATGTCAACCGCACGGCGTAAGGGAGGCCAGACTCGCAAAGCGCGTAGAGACGGTTGCCAAAGATAATTAAACTGGTGTTCGCCACACCAAAGCCGTTAGCAGGATTGAGATGACCAGCAATGATTCGTGCCGCAAGAAGAGGCACATGCATCGTGGATGGAAGGAGGCCGTTAAAGCTAGAGAAAATGCTGGGAAAGAGAGGATACCCGGCTTTGCGCTCCACAGTGTATTTATAGGTCTTGACGTTGCGGCTGCATAAGTGTTGCTCGGCCTCGGGAGATCCTGATGGAGTGAAGCACGCCATCACCATCGAAAAGGTGATAAGGCTGCCCTTGAGGAAGGAATTGTGGGTTGGGGCCATTGCGAATGAAGGCACCGTCAAGGCACGGTGGTAGGGAGCCTTTTATCAGCTCACACTCGGTTGGGGGAAGCTCTTCGGTTTAGGAGCATGGTTGTCAAGGAGCACGAGCCTCGGGTCGAATAAAGGTCGGAGTAGTGGTGGCTCTATGGAGTTTTTTATGAAGTCATCCAGAGATTTCAAGATCATTGCAGATCCTTTCGTACTTGGAGCAATATCATCATCACTATCATTAGCTTTTCTTGCTGTAGCCAGTAGTACTATGCATGGGGAACTAGTGCTCTTTGGAGGTGGTGATTTTCTTGTGTTTGGATTGAGATTTTTATGAATAGAAAATCTGCACAGAAAAGAAGAACGCAATGCATCCATAAAGGGGCTGTTAGCAGGAATTTGAGCTAATTCACTATGAACGAAAACCAAGCCAAGTGACCCCATTTTATATTGTTAACAGAAAATTTAAATAAGAAGAGATTTAGATTAATTAAATTGGAGACTTTGGATACGGTCTCTAACCACTAATAGTAATTGATTAAAACCTTAGTGGTTTTCAATTTTTGATCAAAGTCATTTGACCTTGTACACCTCAGCATATTAATATTAATATATTTTCATGTCAACAATAAAACTTAAGATTTTATGGTATTTAAAATCTCACATCTAATGAGCTATAAAGAAAACGGCCAACAAAAAATATGGAAACTTTTTCAAAATTTTGATTGAATAAAAAATAAATATAACAATATAATTCCTTTTGAAAATGTATATTAATAGAAGTTAAGTACATGCACGCGTGTATATATTTATATATGTATGTATGTATATGTATGTATGTATATAAATATGTATGTACATATATAAATATGTATGTATGTATATATATATATGTATGTATATATATATATATATATATGTGTGTGTGTGTGTGTGTGTGTATGTATGTATCAATCAATTGGAAACAGTGTTAAAAAAAGTGCCAAAAGAATGTATCCAACATTGTTATGAATTTAACCAAAAGAAAACATTGTTCTGAATGATAAAATAGTTGTCACATGTCAAAAGAATGTACCCGTACATTCGTTAAATATAATTATCTATGGGGTACAATTTCAACATTGTTCCAAAAGTAAAATGTTTTAATATGTAACCCATAAAAATGTTTAAAAAGAATGTACCCATATAATTATATGAGTACAATGGTGCACGTAATTATAAATTTAAAAAATGTGGGTTCATTTTATACAAAAAAAGGGGAAGTTTTATATTAAAAAATGGGTACATTTTATATAGAAAACAATGCGTACATTTTATATATAACAACAATGGATACAGTTTATGACACATCTCGACCCGGGCTCGAACACTTCCTGAGCTCGACTCCGCCATAGTACGATATTGTCCGCTTTGGGCCCCGACCATGCCCTCACGGTTTTGTTTCTGGGAACTCACACGAAAACTTTCCAGTGGGTCACCCATCATGGGATTGCTTTCGCGCGCTACTCGCTTAACTTCGGAGTTCCGATGGAATCCGAAGCTAGTGAGCTCCCAAAAGGCCTCGCGCTATATGGAGGTGGGCATGTACATATAAGGCTCACATGATCCACTCCCCTGGGCGATGTGGGATCTTACAATCCATCCCCCCTTAGGGGCCCGAAGTCCTCGTCGGCACACACGTGGCCCGGGTTAGGCTCTGATACCAAATTGTCATATCCCGGCCCGGGCCCCCACCACATCTCAGGCACGCCTCCACCGTAGCACGATATTGTTCGCTTTGGCCCCTACCACACCCTCATGGTTTTGTTTATGGGAACTCACACAAGAATAACTTCTCAGTGGGTCACCCATCATGGGAGTGCTCTCACGCACTACTCACTTGACTTCGGAGTTCCGATGGAATCCGAAGTCAGTGAGCTCCCAAAAGGCCTCGCGCGATATGGAGGTAGGCATGTACATATAAGGCTCACAAGATCCACTCCCCTGGACGATGTGGGATCTTACAGTTTAGATTAAAAAAATAAATAGATTTACATTAAAAAATAGGTAAATTTTACATATAACAAGTTTACATTTTTAAATATACATGGATACATTGTAAATAAATTGTGGGTTCAAATAAAATGGGGAAAAATTATGAGTACAAATAAAAATTTAAAAAATATGGGAACAAAAAAATTAATATATGGATACAAATTAAAACTGTAAAGAAAATTAGTACAAATTAAAAAAAAGGTTGCAAATTAAAAGAAGGTACAAACTAAAAATAGAAATATATGATACAAAGTTTAGTCATAAATATAAATATACCAAATGTAATGGTTCTAACACTAAATGAATATATTTAGTAATAAAATTTAATTATCTTGACATGTAAATGTCTTTATTGTTGAAATAATGATATTCATTAAAACTGAAGGACCTTGATCAAAAGTTGAAAAGGAATAAGATTTTAATCGATGGAATGCGAAAAAAAAGGATGAAAACTAAATTTCTCCTAATTAAATATTTTATCTATCGTAGTTTATCTTTCACACAAAAAGAAGAAAAGTGTTTTTTTAATAAAAATTATGTGTATATATACATTGTGGGTGAGGAAATAAATTAGTTGCGAACTTGTTATTCAGGATTTGAATTTAAGATCTCTAACTTACACGTGAAGATGAATACCGTAGTACCAAAAATGAAGACAAGTGTTGTTTGGCCATGAATTGTTACTCTTTAGGATATTGTACACCTAGCTAAAGAGGTACGTTAACATATTCACATGAGTATATACATTGTTCTAAAAATTTCCGCCTAGCGCCGCCTAGGTCCCACATAGGTGCTAAGCAGCTAGCCACCGCCCTTATTAGTCCCTAAGTGTTTGAAAATTAAGAATTTACGCCTAGACTTGCCTAGGAGACTGCCTAGACCCGCCTAGGCACTTGCTTAGGTCGCAACTCTCGCTTAAACAGAAAATAAATAATTTCTTTTGCATTTTGTTTTTTCAATAAATTGTAAGACATCACTTGTTGAATACTTAGATGAACACTCATCATATGCCTGTTCTCCATGGTTTCAATATCTTCTAATACTTAATAAGCTATATGTCATTTTATTTTGCAATTTATGTATCCCAATCCAATTATGTATTTTTTGAAGTATAAGTAGACATTTATTTATATGGTATATAATAAATTTAATTTTAAAAAAATTAAAAAAAATGCCTAGCATCTGTCTAGGCTCCTTCTAGATGCTTAAGCGATAAGTCTCTGTCTACTGCCCGACTATCGTATAACTTTTAGAACCTTGAGTATATATCCAAAAAGATATCATTGACTTTAGTACTTGACTCAGATGTAAATTACATTAGCGATATTTGTATGTCAACTAATTTGTGCAGTGGTCTGCAGATGTTTTAAATTGCATTAGCGTGTTGTGATATATATACTGATATATCAAACATTGGCATGCCAAGTTGTGGAGCTATGTATAACAAATATACATAGTTGACTTTTGATGCACACGTTAGCAAAATTAGCAACTGTCTAGAACTCCACTTGTGTTTTTATTAAATAGGAAACTTGATATAAGTTCAATTTTTGGAGCTAATAGTAAGAATAGTCAAATTTATTAAAATAAGTCCAATTTCTTAAATTTAATTATTTTATTATCAATAATTATCTATTCAATGATAAGATTTATCATAAAAATCAAATTTTTTTTTCCTAATTATTTTTTTTTTTTGTTATTTCTTGTTCTTCCTCTTGCTTTTAAACCCCATTTATAGATTTTATTTTTAATTTTTATAATCAACATGTCACACATTAATGTGTCTTACTTGTAGATACATTATGTTTTTTTTTCTACCTTCTAGTTAAGTTTCAAATCTCGCTTATAGAGTTATAGGTATAATATACATTCATATATTTGTTATTTGAGTTAAGGTAGAATGTTTTGCAGATAAATTTATGTTAATATTTTTTTTTTTGTTTTGTTTTTGGTTATGAGGTATTAATTAGATTTTTTTGGAGTTGGAAAATGCATAATATTAGAAGATTTTAATTGAATTTTAATATTTTTAGAAAATATAAAATGAATATAAAATAAATAAAAACATGTAATTAGGGAATTGGACTCACTCATAAAAACCATCTATATTTTTGGACCTAGATCTAAAGTCCCTTTTTAAATTACATTAGCACGTTGTAGGATCATATCATTTTGATGTAGGATCGTATCAGGGAGATTGTCTAATTGATATGTTGTATAAACTAGCCTAGGTCCTTGAGTAGGATAGATTTCAAATATTTCCGCGGAGCCTCAGATTCAGATTACTGTATCATGCACTATCGGAATGCTATGACACTATATAGCAATAATGATGCGCTGATGTGCAAGATGTGCACATTCACTCTGGAAGGACCTGCTATGAGGTGGTTTTTGGAGCTGCGAGTCCATTCAATTGAAGATTTTCAGACTTTTGATGACTTCTTCACGAATACCTTCTTTGTGTGTCTTGATCTTCGCAAACGTCGCGAGGCTGTGTTTAGTATGAAACCTCAATCAAGAACGAGTCTTCGAAACAATTGTGCGGAGTTGGCTGTGTTGGAGCGAAATTTCCTACTTGAAGAAATGCCTCCATAGATTCATTGACTGTAATTCGCACGTTCGCTGAGTCCCTTGTCAGAGCCGTCCTCGAAAGTTTTTTCTCTGAAGCTTCTTTCAGATGGGGGGTACCTGCAAATGGTAATCTGACGCCAAGTCAGTCAATTGAATTCGTGTTTTCTAGTCAAGGGTTTTGATTACGTACATTGTTCTTTGACTCCTCTCCCTACTTATAGGATTCTGAAGCTTGGAGAACAAGTACCTCAACATGTCCCTCACTCCCTCCTCCTTAGTGGCTATCCGTAGTGGAGGTAGTTATCTGCCTCATTCTACCTTTTCCCGAGCTCTTCATGCAACGTCAGACACGTTTTCCTTCCCATGTGTGAGTGAGGAGTCACAACACACACAGGGTGTCACGTCCCGGATCCGGGGTCAGCTGACAAATATGACTTCGCGCCCGACGTGTGAGTAAAAGTAAAAATAAATACGAAAAATCAAACTTCTCTTATAAAAATAACTCGAAAATCCTTACAAGTGTACAAAATAAATTAAAAACTTAAATCTCCTGTCTCTACCACAACCTTAGCAGGGTGAGTAAAACTACAGCTCAGTAGGGACATAAGTCTTATCAAGGATAATTGTCATGTCTAAACCAAGTGTCATACAACACACAATGAATTATAACATGTTATCAAATATAAATTATAGTCCATGCATGCAGCTTAACTTCAATTACAGCTCATTAATTTATATAATAAAACACACAAACCTGCATGTCTCATACCATGCATTTTCCCACTGCAGCGGTGGTCTGAATGCTCTATTATATAAACTAATCCCCGTAACTTAATCAACCCAAATTTTCCTTTTTTTTTGGTCACCACACAAATACAGTTCCATTTCCATAACCCAATCTCGAATATTCCAATAAAATCCTTCCACTCCAATATGCAATGACATATACATTTAATCAGCATCGTCTCGATATCCACATTATTGACAATAATAGTAAGATGAATATTCCAACATACACACTTATATCAATTATAAAGATATATCAAGTATAACACATATTTCATAAAACTTGAATAAGACAAATGCCCTAATGATGATAAGTTTTCCAAAATACCCTTACGTCAAATCCAAAGTTAAAATGAAGATCCACATCACTACCGCAATAGCTAAACTCCACGCACTTGATCTAACTTCTTGATCACTTCTAAACCAATGTATTTCTTCCACTCTTATCTTTTTTAATCTCTCTCTCTCTCTATACATATAATGTATATACACAAACGTACATACATATATATTATATACCACCTCTACGTAAACTAGAGCATGCAAATTGTAGTTGGAAAACAAATGGACCAGAGCTCCTGTTTATAGGGATATAAGGCAGCTACCAAAGGCTCTAATTGGTTAGCTTTGGCGGCTGGAAAACGGTGGCATGCTAGGTGTAAAGATTGGGAAGACAGAAGATAAGAATGTCATAGAAAATATGATAGTTTATATAGGTGATGATGCTCATAGCTCTTGTTACAATGGCAGGTGTCATTGAAATGGCAAGCCTAATCACTAGTCCTTACTCTTACGCAACATCATCTCCAAGGACGGATCTAGTGTAGGCCGAGGGGGTGGATGCCCCCACTCATTTAAAAAAAAAATGTATGGTAGCGTTCCAATTCTCAATAATCAACCATAATTAAACTACAATTAAAAAAATTGGTGGGCAACTAAACTAGTCTACCGTTTTGGATCCCAAATACCCTACCTGATGACAATTTAATTAACAATTAATTTAATTGTGCCTCCCCGTTTTTCTAACCCTAGGTCGTTAATCCACACAAAACTCATCCCACCACGTACAGCAAAGCAATTACAGTCATCAACTTCTCCAGATTTTTCCTCCCCTTTCATTCAACCAAAACTCAATTGAATTTGGAGTGTTATAGATAGTTAGAGTTCAAGTAATCAATTATCAAAATTCAACAAAAGAATTTTACTCCACAAGGTATTTTATACGACTTTACTCCACAAGGTATTTTATACGACTTTACTTCATTAATTTGTTTTTGGCATTTCAATTTAGAATTTAGCTTTCTAATTTAGAGATCAATGGATGAATGATAACATTATTATTTTTATATAAAGAGATATTTAATAGTATTGGTAATGATATTGTTATGCAACGCTTTCAAAACATGAAAATGATTCGAGGAATATTGTAATATGTTGTATGAAAAACTTTATGGATTAATATATTAGTGTTTTGTTCAATAAATTCTTGAGATTTTTAATTGTGACTTTGTTGTTTGAGGATACTCCCGCTCATACAAATCTCTGGCTTCGTTCCTGATCATCTCTTTGGATGATCGATATTGTCCCATGAGTCAAAACAGGATTTTATCCTCCCACAATGCCCCATTTTTTCCTTTTTTATTGGTGCGTAAAATAAGGGAAAACTGAGCTTTCAATTGCATGAGGCCCATGCAATAATATTTTCTAAGCCAAGCTAAAACTTAAAGCCACTCTTGCTACAGCCAAACCACTTGCTATAGCTAAATTCACTAAGGCCAAATTTACTAAAGCTAAATTTACCAAAGTCATCTTTCGTTTGCCTAACTTACGAATGCTCGACTAGCTCTCTTTGTAACTTACCAAAGCCTGCCACTCTTTTCCTAATTTACTAGTCATTGACACTCTTCGCATAACTTACGAAAGCCAACTAACGCATAACTTACGAAAGCTAACTTAAGCTGCTGACACTATTTGCCTAACTTACGAAAGTCAACTAGCACTCTTTGCATAACTTACGAAAGCCGACTTAAGCCGCTACGCTCTTTCCATATCTTACGAAAGCCAACTGACACTCTTCGCATAACTTACGAAAGCCGATTAAGCCGCTACACTCTTTGCCTATCTTACAAAAGTCAACTGACAATCTTCACATAACTTACGAAAACCAACTGACACTCTTTGCATAACTTATGAAAGTAAATTGACACTCTTCACCTAAATTATGAAAATGAAAGCCGACTCACTCTTTGCATAATTTACGAATGATACTCTTCGCATAACTTAGCAAAACCAACTGAAGACACTTCCCCCAAATTATTTATTTAATGTATTGTTCTTGTCAAATCTGCACACACACTTTCCTTAATAAACGACCTATCAAACGTGCACGTATCAATAGATATAGATATGTGCGCCGTCCTCCTACACACTGCACACATATACAATTATATTACATCAGTCCGCACACACCTCATCCATACATTTATATATCTCTGCACACAACATTGCAACACGCATATATATATATATATAGACATACACATATATATATGTATATCTATATATTTATATATACTAAAATCCAAATTCAGCGGTACTATTCATTAACAGTAACGTGACGAAAATGCCTTTAAAATTTTTGGCTGGTAAAGCTTGTTGAGTCATTGCTACAGTAGAATGTCAATCATGGTTGCATCTTCTACCTTTTTCTATTGCTTTTCACTCTTTTCTCTCCAGTTATTCTTTCGCTCTTTTTGGTTCTTGGCCTTTGCCGTCGTTTGCTCCCTCTCGTTGTCTTCTCTGTCGATCTCAGTGGTTTTGCGACTTCAATTTTAAGTGTTAAAATCTGTTGCCCTCTTTTTTTGTAGGTTTTGTTGTTCAAAATCTTGAGGCTTTTGCTTTGCTGTTCTTCGATTATCTGTTAAAATTGTTAATTTCTGCTTCTATTTGGTTGGGTTCGAAATATTTTCTGCTCTTTTGGTCTATCCTTTACAAGAAAGTGTTGCATGTTTCTAGCGGCAAGGGTTTTGATTTTGCATTTTTTTTTTTTTTGTGCTTTTTGTTAACGAGAGACATGGGGAGTTTGTTTTAGTGAAATTTTTAATTGGCCAAATTTTTAATTCCATTATATTCTGGGTTGGAGAGTTTTGTAGCATGCTTATCCAAGCATGTAAGTTTTCTAACAGATCTAGAAGTACATCGAGTTGGAGGGTGGATATTGCAAAGTAATATAATCAGGTTGGAGGCCGTTTGAAATAAACTGGGAGGGTAAAGGAGGGGTGTTCAGGTTTTGCGGATGGTCAGAGAAAAATAGTAGAGAAGGGATGGAAGAAAAATTTAGGATTAAGGGTATGAAAACAGAGGAAGGAAAGAAGAATGTGAGAGAGGGATGGGCTGATGAGCTCATTTGGACTAATTTTTTTAAAATTGATTTGGGGTTTTGTTTGGGTTTTGGGTTGTGATTTGGGCTTATCATTCCCTCACGGTTTTGTTTCTGGGAACTCACGAGCAACTTTCCAGTGGGTCACCCATCCTGAGAGTGCTCTGGCCCCCTTCTCGCTTAACTTCGGAGTTCCTACGGAACCCGAAGCCAATGAGCTCCCAAAAGGCCTCGAGGTAGGGATGAGAATATACATTTAAGGATCACTTCCCTGGACGATGTGGGATGTTACACTGTTTATACTAAAAAATTGATTAAATAAACTGTGTAAAGAATAGGTGATTTTAATTTAAGAGTGGTGGGTTGCAAGGTAGATATAAATTGTTAAGGTGGAATAAAATTGAAGTGGCAAGGGTGGGAAAAAGATTTATAATTTGTGGTAGAAAAACAGAAGAAAGATAGAAGAGTGTAAGACAAGAATGGATTGACCTCATCTGGAATTTTTTTTCTTTTTAAACAAAAATTGATTAAGGACTTACATGGTAATTTGTGTTGTGTTTAAAGAATTTTGTGTATTATGATATGTGAGTTTCATTACTCATTGTTTTTTTATTTTTTGTTTTTTTCATCTGTTTGTTTTGCGGGTTCTCTTTGTGTTAGAATTGCAACAGTTTATGCATGTGACAGTCCGTCCCTGATTTTACAATTGTATAAATTTTTAATAAAGGATTTTACTACGTGCATTGTTCGAGGTTAATCGTTGTCGTGCCATCTAAGATTTGTTTTCTTGGCATATTCTCGTAGTACTCGTCGCTACGGACGCGTGGGCGCAAGCGGTTCGTGATTTGGAGCTATATCGAAGAAGTTATTAACGTTTGAAGTTGGGGGTATTTTAGTAAATTAATTAATTTCTAGAAAACCCCAGATTTTTGGAGCTAAATCTGGAATGCCACGTGGGCGGCCCAGATTTAATGACAAAATTAAAATGGATGGCTGAGATGGAAAGATAAGAAGAGAAAAGGAGAGTGATGGATGGGCACTGCCCAATCAGAAACAGAAGAAATGAGAGAAAGGAGGAAGGAGAGAAGGAGCGGAACCGGCCCGGTTCCCTTGACCCGCGACCGCGACCCGTTTTCACTATAATTTCCGGTGGTTTTCCACCGGATTTCCCACGAATTGGACCAAGCCACCACTCCCAATCATCATCTAGCCCTTCCCTCTTCCTATTACACCTCAAATTTGGAGAGATTTAGTCTTGATTTTGGACAAAACCGTGCAAAAGGGGGCACACGGGTTGGGTGTCTTTCCGTCACAATTTGAAGCAATTTCTTCCAATTAATACCACCCATGGCATCCTCTTGAGGTCTGGAACAAAGCCCAAACAATTTTTGAGGCATCGGATTTGCTTTGGAGGTCGAATTGGAGCACACCAAATTCTAGGGTTCTTACGGGTTTTGATGAAATTGGAGCATCTCTTGACCGAATTGGCCTTGGTCACAGGTATGAAAGTTGTTCTACTCTTTGAGATATTCAATTCTGAAAATTTTGAGAATTTTTGGAGAAAGTTGGATTTTCCGGCGAGCCGGGGCGGCCGACCGCCACCCGCGGCGGCGCGTGCGGCGGCCCGTGGCCAGCGAGCCACTAATGCTATTTTTAGGCCATAATTCATGTTCTGAATTCAGTTTTGGTGAATGAATGACGTAGATTGATCAATTGAACCTAGTTTCATTACGATTCGGGGTTAGATAAAAATATGAATCGACGATCCGACCGTTGGATCGTCACCAAACTCTGATATGTGGTAGTACTTAATATTTGAAGAATGTAGAAACTTATGGATTGGGAATCCGACATATGGATCTTCCCGAATTGGATTTGTAAGTTATAAAATAAATGGTTAATCGCCACTCGGTTTTGGAAATTGGCGGAGATCCAACTATTGGATCATAACGAAATTTTAATATGTTGTCCTAGAAGCATAATGTGAATCATGAGAAGTTACGGATTGGAAATCTGAGTTGCAGATCTTCCGGATCGAACTACATAGTGACGTGTTTTATATAAGTTATATATTCTATCGATATGATTTCTGAGGCATGATTTGATGATTGTTTTAGGCGCCGATCGTCATGACGCCTTGATGGGTTGTGCTAGGGAGTTGTAGGGCGAACTCCAGGTGAGTGGGCTTTTGTTTTCAGTATATATATATATATATATATATATATATATATATAAAATTGATTGATTTCCCAGAAATACGTTTTAAAATGCTTTTATGAAATGAATGCCATGTCGAATGCCATATATATATATTTTTATATATTCGTGTAATTATATATATATATATATATATATTGCTGCACTGCGGGCGCCAGGTAAGTTAGGTAAGTGTGTGTGTGTGTGTGTGTGTGTGTGATGTGATGATTAAGGTGATATCGATGAGATTGTTATATGGCTCATTACCTGCACATCGGGGTTGTGCATGCCTGAGGGCTTAGCTTTCACGTGATCGTTCACCTCCCGCACCGTACGCTCACCTTGGATCCAAGGCAGGTGCCAGCCTGTCGTACAGACCACATTAGGTGGTTCCGACTCGTAGGTGACTTGCGATTCGTCGCCAGCCTTCACGTGATCGTAGCACAGAGCGTATTTACCCAGCTTGACGTACAGACCACATTAGGTGGTTCCGTCATGGGTGCAGGTTACTGATTATTGATTATTGATGATTGATTAAGAGATGGATTGAGGATTTGATTGAGGAGCCATAGATTCAGTCGTACAGGTCACTAGAGGTGACTCCGACTGATCATATATATTATTGCCGACATGATTTGAGTTGAGATATCACCTGATTACTTAGTGGTATTTGGTATATGTTGATTATTGGTTATGGTTCATTCGGGCATGGCATTGCTTAATTGATGAGATTGGTTGATTAATGGTTTTTCTATATTAGTACGTATATATATTTTCTGGGAAGTATACTTGTTTTACAGAGAGGGGTTACAACTTTTATATCGAAATGATTTTGATAAAGCTTGTTTTTGCCCACTCACGCTTTTTGTTTTGCGCCCCTCCAGGTTCTAGTAGCATAGTTTCTTTATCGACAAGGACTCGTGGCATATCTCAGTTCAGGTGGCTACTTCTGAGGGTATGATCTTTACCCACACTACTGTACTTTACTTATGCTCTGACAACGCGTGTGAAATGGGTCCATACCCACTCACAGTGCACTCTGATAGTTAGGTACCTTTAGGTTTAAATTTATTCACATTCTTCCATATCATCACTCTATGGCTTCATCACCTTCCAGGTGATGGCCAGCACAACTCAATTCGGAGTCCTAGTGGACATTCCGGGTTGGGGTGTGTCAATGCAACTTTTCAATCTTTAAACTGTTTCAGGGTAAGATTTTGATAACAAAATAGTTGGTTGAAATTTTGAAAGAATGTGTTGGCTTTCTTTTTGCTGAACCAATTTGAAAGCTATGTGTAGGTCAATAGTTTGTATGTTTTTTCAAGTTTTAAACATGCGTTCGTTTTCTTTTTTGTTAACTAATTTGAAAGTTGTGCATAAATGGTCAACTGTGGCCATATCTCTTGATAAAGCATATCCACCGAATTGGAAATATCAAATTGTCAAAAATGAACCAAATTGGTTTATAATAACAAAATGTTTTCCAAAATAGTACAATGTGAACAAATATATAATAAAGAAGCAAGTAGAAAAACGATACTTACCAATATTGACAATGGATTGTTTGGAGAGAATTTTATACACAATATTTTTATTGCTCCTATTTGTATCTTGAATTTTGTAATAGGGATAGATAAATATGTGATTGTCCTATATATATTTTGGCTACAAACAGAGAGTCTCTTTAAAGTTATAATAATTATAACCGTTCCAACGGCCCATAATTGTTAGTCAGGAGGATCCTCTCCTTGGGCTCAGGAGAGGATCCAATTCCTTTTATTTGTTAATTGTTTATGAAAACTTTTCTCAGTTTTTGCTTTTCCGGTCTAATCAATCATAAAGTAACATGCAATCGAAGCCTCTACAACTAATATAAACTGAGACCATTGCACCAAAAATTGAGGCTGGCTGTTGTTATGAGATAATAGAGTTTTGCACCAACAGAATCAGAGGTCAATATAAAGTTGTTCCGCATGAGACTCAAGTTGTCTTTACTACAAAAACAATTTTCAAAAACTTACAAGTGTGTTTCCACCCATACCTCGACACCGGCTTTTCTTGCAATAGTATAACACGCTCTATCCTCTCCTAAATAGAGCTGATATTCTTACAGGTAATAATAATATATATGTGCATGTATTGAAAAAATATTGACATTTCTCTATACAATGTATTTTTACAATCTAACTACACTCTTTGTCAAATTGAAAGATATCATGGGTCGCATAATTGTTGTACTACATTTGGAGGCAAAACAAGTTGATCAACAAATTGAACCGAAGTGTGACATAGTGATTCAAAACATAAGGATATTCCTCCCTTCTTTTTACTTGACAAGTTGTTTACCATGTTTCTTTTCTGTGCATTACAAAATATTTAAATATTATCCAGCGAGTCCATTTTATCAAATCATTGTTTAGTGCTTGCAGTATTAATTATTACACTTGATGATAGATTGCTTTATTATAATTTTTACTCACCTGTTAAAAATTTGATTGGAATTTGCTTTTCCTGTGGAAAAGAAGAGTTGACGGTTACACCATGGGCATATGTTGCTCGAAATTTTGCGTCTTTGTCAATTGAAGCATTGTTTCCGCCGATTATCGTGGTTTTTACAAGTTTAAAGGTCAAGCTGTATCTAGGTATTTGATTTAATTAAAAACCAATCTATTTACTATTAATTTTTTAAATTATATTTAAATAATTTAATATGCACTTTGTTTTTTTGGTCAAATAATTTAATATGCACTTTGGTAATATTTTCTCAACATGTTACGCAAACAAATTCACTTCTTTTGATCTATTTTTTACAGCATTTCATCTGAAGGTTGAGATTTAGTTTAAATAGGTTAACAACTCTTTTCCTGCATGTACACACAGCAATTAAACAACGGTGTTACACTATTTGGTGCCACTCTGAATATTTGTTTTAAAATTAGATAACAGTGTTTCATATAAATGCTAACATTTAGTTGAAATTGCTTGGCAACTCTTTTTCGTGCTACACACGAATTAAACAATGGTGTTAAACTATTTGGTATCACTCTCAATATTTGTTTTAGAATTAGGTGAACATAAAATAATATTTGAATGAAATTGTTTCATAATTGTTTTACTATAGGGTGCATTTTTGCTCACCCACATTAACTTGGGTGTATGCTCACCACACATCTCCAAGCTTGCCAAGTGTCCCCTTGCCTTAACCCTGGTTAACTGTGATTTAATTACTCTTTATTAATTTGATAAAGAAATAAAAATAAACTAAAAATAGACAAATAAAAAACCAAGTCTGCAACTCACTTCCCGAAGCGTTTATTTAGTTTCAAAGAAATTGTCCTCCTCCACCAAATCATCCATGGCGTTTTGAATCACAAAAATTATCTCCTAATCGTAATTTTATTTATGTATAATATTCTACTGGAAATTGCTCGAGCATTTGAAGCAGCAATGACGACCCTTTATTCCTCTCAGCTTCCTCCCACCTCTCACCACCCCACGCCAACAACCCACAATTTGGAACAGTCTTCTAGGTACAAATTTTCTTCACTTATCTGTGCATCTTTGCTTCGGGTGAATGGAGGCAACCAGTGCTCCTTTCACGATGTCGATGGACTTCACCCCGTTAAATCAATTCACCCATTCCCCTTTAAATTTGTATTAGAATTTGAGATTTTAGATTTGGGATATTCGCCCAAATGACAGAAAAGGGGGAAAAGTGATAGAGGAAAGAGATGAGAGGAGGGAGGAAGATGGGAGATGGACGGTTGAGATACAAATATTAATTAAAAAGTTAAAAGATAAATGTTAAGATGATTATTAATGTATTATTATAGTAAAATATTAATAACAAATGAAAATGTTAACCAGGATTAAAGCAAGGGGACACTTGGCAAGCTTGGATATGTGTGGTGAGCAAAAATGCACCATTTTACTATATGTGTACATAAGAATTAAATAATGGTATTAAACTATTTTCTGTCATTGTGAATTTTCGTTTTACAATTACGTCAATATTAAATCAAAATGCCTTTTTTCTTTTTTTGTGACAAATCGGTGTTCATATTTTAATTGGAAATCCATTTTTCAAAACACAGTTTTTACTGCAATTGTTTTTTGTTTTTTTTTTCCTATTGATTTCTAATACAATTATTATTTTACCTTTGAATTGTATACTACTTTTTTTTTTCATTGTTAATTCCTAACTGTGAAACTGTATTAGTAGTTAGTAATTCTAATTAATCATTTTCTTCATTTAATTTTTTTTCTTGCACTTCTATATATAGAAATACCAACGCTGACAACCAAATTAACTATTACATGCTATACCGAGATTATTTACACAAATTTAGCCTTTTCATAGATGCAATTTTATGTTTGATTTTAAATTTGGCTAAATATATTCAAACTATTTTTTAACAAGCATTTTTTCAATAATTTTTTAACACACATATAAGATAGTCTTGAACACCACTAATTCTTCGCTTTTCTTCATTGATGCAGATATTCCGGAAGTAAATTCATACAAATCAGTGTAAGTTTGTTTACAATTTATTTTTTGAAAAAAAATTATATGCTCTTACAATACAAGAAAAGCTATTCTCACAAAATGTATCAACTAATGTGCTATTTTAAACTCTGCAGCTTTTCCAAATAAACAGAGCGTTTAAAAATACTGCCACCCTCTACAAAACAAGCCAATAAAGCTCAAATCTTGCAAATAGCAAAGAAGGTAACAATTGAAGAGTTGGCTTTTTTAGATCCAGATTTGTACAAGGTATTAAATATGTTTATCTTTTGTTAAAAATGTTGAATGCATGTTTGACACACCCCGCACGCCCCCCTTTCGGGTCGTGGTGTGTCAATGTTGACACATTTTGTTAAAAATATCTATATTATTAATCCTGTTTATATAAGTCTTTGTTATATTAGTTTACAGAATGAAACCTTTCTTTGCAAAGCATCTGTCAAGCAGTTTGACACACACTACGATTGGTGGTACAATGCTTGCCTAAATTGTGCCAAACAAATGCACAAAGATCCAACAACTGGCCAATTGATTTGTCAAAAACATGCAAACTAGCTACCAACTCCTTGGTAATTTTTAACATGTTATGATTAACTTTTATCAACAATTGCACAAAATATTTCTTGCATTTCTTCTTTTTTGCATGTGCCTGTTGACCCTAAAAACTACCAAGCCTATGCGGCGCGCAGGTCGAGTAACTAATGAGCTAACTACGTCCTTCGGTTATGTGCAGGGCATGCCAACTCGTCAGCCGAGCTCGGCCGGGGAGTAAAATGTGTTGATGTGGCGTTGAACGTGCTGCTGACTTCTGAATCTTGAAACTGCGGCCGAGGAAGGAACACGCAATTGTCATCTTTTGAGCCTAATGACAAGGCTGCTAGTCTTACAAAGTTCACAGATCGTCGGCGCCGGGTTCGGTCATGGTGATTATATTCGTAAGAGAATAAGTGCGTCGAACTGGCACCAAACTATACAGACACAAGTACTCAAAAGAGATGTATGTCTTAATGGTAAATGTGGTTCGGCCGTCAGAAAGCCGAACTCTAAAACTTACTTGTGAATACCCAATCATAAAACAACTCGGCGTTCAATGTGCCGAGCCCAGTAATCCGTAACACCTTACTTTGCCGAGAAGGTTAATGAGATGACCTCTACCAATAAAGATTCGAAAATCCCGACGCAGTACTATTTATCCAAACTGAAGGTGCTCCACGGTCGGCTGATTCTACAGCAATAGTGTTATTTATCTAAACTGAAGATGTCATCGATTGTCTTCACAGTGTTGTTTATCCAAACTGAAGATGTGTTGGCAGAAAAAGAAAATAAAAATCTCGAGGTTATTGAGAGGTTTTGCGTAAAGCGAGAGTTTGCGCAGGGTAATTTGTGTGTTGAATTGAAGGGGCCTTTATGTTGTCACTGCCTCTGTATTTATAACAGTGAACCTACTTCTGGCCGAACCAGAGATGCATTCAGACTAGAACTCTTTATCCTAATCTGATTATGATTCGGCCAATCCTAGTTCCAATAGGTTTCTGAACTAAACTCTATAATGAACCAGGGGCATCCCTTACTCTCAGCGTCTTCAGCATTAAGACCCCTTGTGGTATAAGGATTCAACCTTCGTCCCTATCCAAATTAATCCTCCTTGAAATAGGACTCGGCCGATCTGATCAGGCAGCTTATGACAGCTGGACGGCCCAAAGTATTTCTGGAAGAGCACTGGACCGAACATCAGCCTAAGTCCGGCCCAATAATATCATTTTGGGGCTAAACATTGCCCCCTCGCTTCTAAGGTCTTCAGCCTTGAACCCCCTGGCCGAGTTTCGACCTTGAAGAAATGAAACCAAACCCTTAAGGTATCTTTAAGAGATAATGAAAAGTCTCGAGTATTCCATCCACCAGGCGCATTTATGAAGCACGATTGCACGATCTTAATTTTGTCAAACACCCTACCACATGACATCTCATTGGCGTGTTTGTTCTTACTTGGCACTGAATCGCCCTCTCAAAACTAAACTATCTACCACACGCCATCATTATAACCTTGATTCGTGAATTTTTGGTCTTTTGAGACATGCAGATACTCAAACGTCTCTTCACCTTTAAGCGCGCAGTCACACATCTTCGTGTAGTCTCAATCTGCGAGTTTCTCGGTCCCTTCACCTGGGTTCTTTGAATATTTATATGATCACTAAATCTGCCGGACGATTTTATCCCTCATTTTAAACATTAAACCATTAATCTTCCCCCCAAAACGCCTATAAATACTCACATCTCTCCATTCAACCTTTTACGCTTTCAAAACCCTCAAATCCCTTTGCCATTTTCCTCAAATTTCTTCGCCATTTTTCAAAACCCAGAAAACCTTCATCTTTTCCAATAGCTGCCAATGCTTTCATCACTAAATTGGTCGAGGAGTGCAGCAAATGTCAAAACATTACTGACCGAAACACAATCAAAACCATCCGATTTGAGGATGAACCAAACACATTCCACCAAACCTTAGGCCCATTGTTCAAGGATGATTTTCCCGAAGCAATCATCGAAATGCTTAAGGAGCATTGCCTAAAACCCTTATTCCAAGGATACGACTGGTCGAAATGGGAATAGGCTAAACCCCAGGGCATTTGGCCCTCGACCATTGCGGCCTGGGTCACCTTAACAGAGCCATATTTTGGTGGCAAGTGAAAGGATCTCGTCATTTTTTATGCCATCAAACTGTCAACCATCGAGATGAGCTTGCATCGAGAGCTCATGATGGCTGCATTAAGCTTCTGGTGTTCGGCCACTAACACGATGGTTCTTCCCCTCGACCCTCTTGGCCCAACGGTTCTAGACATGACTGCCATACTCGGTACCTCTCCAACCGGCCTCTCAATCGACACTTCTCTCACCGGGTACAAATTTGACTTGGACTTGAAGATGGTTTTTGAGGAGCACGTCGTCGAAGCCCTAACGAAAGGAGATCAAAGGCCGTCGAAAGAGGAAGTGCATAAATTATACAAAAACTTTTTTGACTACAACACCTTGATCACCCACTTAGCCAACTCAGGAGGGGAAGACCTCAAGAAAGGAGAACATGGGGCCTTCTTATTCTACTGGTACAACAAATACTTCATTTGTGCCAAGTCAAATAAATGCTTGGCCGAGAACATGCCTATCACCGAGGCCCTAGCCAGTGGTTATATTCTGGCTCTCAGTCCAGCTGTCCTTGCCAACCTTACCCGGTGTTCGGTCGAAGAAATTTTTAGATATTTCTTCGGCTTAGAAGATTTGTCCGACAACGAATTCTAAATCTGCTATCGTCGGACATAGCCATCTTCCATTATTCTTCCACAATCGGCATGGGAAGTGGCATATGATGCTGATATTCAGGAGTCCTGGGTTCATTCATCATGACTCGCGACCTGCCTTATGGCTGCGAAGCTCGGCGAGGTAGTTGGGAGGTCTACCACTCCAATTTCTTGGCTCGCTAGCTAGGCTACCTCCAAGGGTGCCCCTTGCCATTCCTTTCATCTCGCTCTCTTTTGAGCCGAGAACACATTTCTGGTTCCTCGAAAAAAGAATGTGAGATAGCCGAGAAGAAGTTTACCGAACAGTGCACCAAATTCCGCCTTCGGCCGAGAAACTTAGAATCTCGGTGTACCAGGACCTTCGTCGAGTGGTGGGATGCTTACACCAAGGGCTTCTTTCACGTGTCGGCCGAGGAAATTTTAAAGAAACTTTTTTACGGTCGCCCGAAGAAAATCCTTTCTCCAAAATCCAAAGAAACGGCCCAAGGTACGTACCTTCTTACTATTCTTGCTCCTCTATTTATTTCAAACTTCTAACTTACTCAGTGTTACTAGGTGGCCGTTCTATAAAATAGGCTAAGGTGGTGGCGATTGCTGTGGCAAAAAGGAAACTCACCTCTCTTGTGAAAAAGATGGCAGCTACTATGCTGGCTTCACCGAGTAAATGACCTAACTCGAAAGCTGAAACAGCAGGAGATGCTACCCGGCCCAAAAAAAAGGTCAAGAAATTGGCTAAGAAAGGGAAGCGGGAGATTCACGTTATCTCTAGCCAAACCACGGAAGCAACTGCTCCTAGCGTTTCTATCCCTCCTCCTGTTATCGAGGCTTCGGTCGCTGTTTAACTAGACCCGGTGATTGAACCGGCCATCAATTCGGTTGTCGAACAGCTTGTAACTTCAGGAACGGCAGCTGCTCACGTCGAAGCCAGCCCGGTGGTTGCCACCCAGAGGAGGCGATTCCCACAGCCGAGAAGAACCCCATCCCTATTCCAAAGAAAGTTGCAGCGATCATCCTGGAAGAAGAGGTGTAGAATTTCATAATGTTCTTCTACCCCAAAACTTTTTGTCTAACGATTTCCCCTTTTTGTCTAGGAGGATGAGAGCGAACACCCCCAGCTAGTGAAGAGGCCTCAGCCGGCCAAGAAAACACCCCTAAATCCCCAACCAGTGGTCAAAACAGTCGGTCAAGTCGAAACTCCCTCGGCTAAAGCTGGTCCCGACCCTACAAGGGCACCGCTGGCTAAGCCGGAAGCAACCGCAGAGACTTCGATTCATCCTCAAGATCAAAATCTTGGCATTCCTCCTTAAGAAGTTACTTTGGCTTTTGTAAGGCTCGATCACTTTCTTTGGTTAATTCCATTATTGTAATTCTAAACCAGGAAAAATATTAAATGCCAGGTGCCATGCCACTCATTTCACCAAAAGTTCTATGCGCCGAAGGGCGTTAATTACATCTCATGGCCACCTCAGTGGCTGTCAAATGTAAATAGCCTTCATCGGCCGCGTGAGCTAATAAGCTGTCTTAAACACTGGGCTCGGCCATTAAGTTTTCTAGGTTCGAGCAACGAACCCACATACATGGCCGAGGTCTCTTCTTGGCAGGTCTATCATGACATTCTTATCTGCTATTATTTTGGATTCTTCTTTACTAACCTCTTCTTTGTGCAGCCTTCGTGGGAAACCAAAATCAATGCCCTTTTTCCAATTCTTCGGGGTGGCCGGTCCTTCTGCTACCACAGCCAGACCCTCTATATTAGTGACCAAATCAACTACTCTTGCCAAGCTGCAGGGGCTCTTGTCTCTTTTAGCATCTCAAATTCTTGAACACAAAGGTCTTGACTCTGTAGGAGAATGTTTGAACGATCTTGCAAGTGATGGCCTACTGAGCAATGAAACTGTCACTCGCCTGTCTTCTACCCTGGAACAAACTTAAGATTATTTTAATATTTTTGAAATAGCTCTTCGGATAGAAAACAACTTTAAAGTTGCGTTGGTCGCTCAAGAAGCTCTTCGTCCAGAGGTCGAGGCGATAAAGGTGAAGAATGGAAAACTGGCCGACCTCGATCGACAAATTGCTGACCTTAACCTTGAAATTACCGAACTCCAACGTCAGAGGTCGGCCATTGCCTCTGATCTCGCAACAGATTTTGAGTCAAATAAACCTTGCTTGACTGAATATGCGACCGGCGCGAAACGGATTGAGCAGCTAAAAATGGACAAGAGAACTTGGCAAGCTGAAATCATGATGGGCGAAGTGAGGTGGTTAGAGTTGAAAGCCGCCCTCAAAGCTTTTCTTCCTTCGACCCCCTAGAACTTTGTCTTTATAAATTGATCGATCAGCTCTACTTGTACACCCTTTTTACAAAAATTAATGAAATGAACTTTTATTCTTGCATCTCCCAAGTGACTGGATAGTATTTCTTTAAAAATTTCCCATTGATTGGTAGTTTATGGATTAGACCGGTTCGATCTTTAAGGTGGTATGCCCCCTTGCCGAGAACTTTATGAACGACGAACGGTCTTTCCCAATCCGGCGACCATTTCCCGAACCTAGGATCTTTGATTCCTATGGTCAACACAGTTTGCCAAACTAACTCTCCTTCGTCGAATGTTTTTTTTTTTGACTCATTGATTATACGCTCGCTCGGCAATCTTTTTCTTTGCCACTAGTAAATTATAAGCATCAAGTCGAGCTTCCTCCAAGTCTTCTAACTCTCTTGTCTCATGGACTGATTGTACTCGGCACTGATCAAATTACTTTGTTCAATTACTCGCAATGAATTTATACTTAATTCGACTGGTAGAATCACGTCGTGCCCATAAGTTAACGCATACGGGGTCGTCCCGGTTGCTGATCCAAGTGAGGTCTGATATGCCCATAAAGCCTCGTTTAACTTCAAATGCCACATACCAGGCTTTTCTTTTATCATTTTTTTGAGAACGCTAATCAAAACCTTATTGCTTGCTTCGGCTTGTCCATTTGCTTGTGGGTAATACAGCGTGGACTGTTCGAGTCGAATTCTCAGGTTCGCCGTATATTCTTTGAACCTATCGGCTGTGAAGATTGTGCCATTATCAGTTATGATCGATTTCGGTATGCCGACTCTGGTCACGATGTTTTCTTCAACAAAATTGCAAACTTCCTTTGATGTTAATTTGGCGTATGATTTTGCTTCGACCCATTTAGTAAAGTAGTATGTTGCCACAAGTATCCATGCATGTTTTACTGCTCCAGAAGACGGTGTAATTTTACCGATTACATCCATGTCACATCCTCTCAACAGCCATGGCTTGGTGATCGAGTGGAGTAATTCGGATGGGATTCTCTGTATAGGCTCGTGAATTTGACATTGTACACATCCCCGTGCCTAATCGATACAATCTTTTAATATACTCAGCCAGAAATAGCCGTGTCGGCGAAGCAACCAACGTATCTTGCGTCCAAATTGATGAGCTCTGCAGATTCCTTTGTGCACCTCTGTCATTGCTTGGGCAGCCTTATAAGAGCTGAGGCACAATAACAATAACCCGTCCTTGCCTTTCTGATACAACTCATTCTGGTACAACACGTAATTTATGGCATAGACCCTAGTCCTGCGGTCGTGTTTGTGGCCAGGGTTATCAAGATATCAGATGATTGACCTTCTCCAGTCATTTGGTAACGCCTCAACTACACACATGTATACATGATCTCCTCGCTCTAACAACAAAGGTAAGGATATTACTCGTGTACGGATCACGTGGCCGTGTCAGAGAACTTGTTGATTAACCAAGGCCGGGTGCGATCGTCGTACTACAGGTATTGCCCGGCCTAACTCACCCCCATGAGTTGTGCTCCGGAGGTGATCTGAGCCAGTTCATCTGCGTCAGTGTTTCAAATGCAAGAGATATGTTTAAATGTGATACCATCAAATGACTTGGCCAAATAACTGGCAACCATATGATAGGGCGCCAAAGTACAACTCATGCAACGAAAAATTCCATTAAGTTGGTTAATCACAAGTTTTGAATCATCGAGGACGAGTACTCGGGTTGCCTTTAAGTCGTAAAGGACACTGAGGTCGATGATAACGGCTTCGTATTCGGCCTGATTATTTATACAATCAAAATCAAGCTTGAGACAAAAATACCAGCGATGTTGATCAGGGGATTGAATAATAATCCCAACCCCAGTCGAGGTTGAAGTACTAGAGCCATCGAAATACATCGTCCAATGATTCTCACGTGTTTCCACCATACCGATTTCGACGTTGTTGCCCCCGAAACCATATGGGAAAGGATGTTGAGCTAAGAAATCGGCTAGTGCTTGTCCTTTGACGGCTTTCTATGGCACGTATTGCAAACTAAATTTAGATAATGCCATTATCCATTTCCCAATTCGACCTTTGACCATTGGCCGAGTGAGCATAGACCGAATAACGTCGGTCTGGGCGATGACCTAAGTGACGGAAAGAAGTATGTAATGCCGCAGTTTAGACGCAGCAAAAAATAAAGCCAGGCAAAGTTTTTCTACAGCTGAATAATTGATTTCAGGTGAGTTAAGATGCCAACTGAGATAAAAGATGGCTTGTTCACGTCCGATGTCGTTGTCTTGTGTGAGGAGGCAACCGATGGACTCGTCAGCCGCTGAGATGAATAACTTAAGAGGTTTACCACGTCGATGAGGTACAAGGATGGGTGGGGTCGTAAGGGAAACCTTGATTTGTGTGAAGGTCGCTTGATGTTCATCATGCCACTCGAACTTGTCTGAATCCTTGAGTTTCAAAAGAGTAGAGAATGCCTTCATTTTTCCCGCCGAATTAGCTATAAAACGGCGGAGAAAGTTTATCTTGCCGAGTAATGACTAAATTTGCTTTTTGGTCGCCAAGGGTGGAGCATCGATGATTGCGCGAGCCTTATTTATGTTTACCTCAATACCACGATGGTGCACAATAAAACCCAAGAAGTTATCGGTCCAAACACCGAAGACGCACTTGGTCGGGTTCATTTTAAGGTTGTGCTGGCGCATACGATGGAAAGTTTACCGAAGGTCATCTAAATGCGGTGGCCCTTTGATTTAACTACCACATCGTCGATATACACTTCTATGACCGTTCCAATCAAGTCATAGAAGATGGTAGTCATGGCACGTTGGTATGTGGCACCAACATTTTTAAGGTCGAATGGCATGATTACCCATTCGTAAGTCCCGAGTGCCCCCGGGCAACGAAAGGTAGTTTTGTGAACATCGGCTTTGGCGATAAAGATCTGGTTGTAGCCAACATGTCCGTCCATGAAGGATAATATTTCATGATTAGCCGTGGCATTGATTAACAAATCTGAAATTGGCATCGGGTATTCATCTTTGGGAGTTGCCAAATTCAAATTACGAAAATCGATGCAAATGCGTAGAGCACCGTTTTTCTTTAGCATTGGTACAATATTCGCCAACCACTTGACGTATCGAGCGGTTCGAATAAACCTAGCTTTTAAAAGTCAAACCAGTTCATCTTTTATGCCAAGTTGTACTTCGATCGAGAATCACCGAGGAGGTTGGCGAAAGGGTTTACAACCGACTTTAATGCGTAACTCGTGCTCAACTAGGGTTCGATCCAGACCAGGCATCTCATGGTAATTCCAAGAAAAACAATCTTTAAATTCGTTTAGCAATTTACACAATTCAGTTTTCATGGGTTGGGGTAACAAAGTATTGATAAATAACGGCCGAGGATCATTGGTCATTCTGACATTTATTTCCTCTAGTGGATGTTTCACTAGAGGATGACTGTCTTCGAGCTCGACCGGAGCAGCTTGGACTTTGTCAAGGGATAGGACAGGACCATTATCTTCTTCGATGAGAAACTCCACGAGATTTACACCTGAATTCGGTTCGTGTGGAAATAGTAAACCCAGTGAGCCAGCAGTCCTTCCATGGTAGGTGAAACCGTGGCTTGGCGTTCAGCCTGTTAGGTGTCAAACATCTAAGTTAGTAATGAGCTCAACCAACCCGAGTCTCGTCGAATCCTAATGAACAGTCTCAGCGCCAACCTCGATGACTTTTTGGATTGAGATCCTAGTCGGCTGACCATCTTCGTTGAAGCCTTGTAAGGTGATGTAACCAACATGGTCATCATAGTAACGGGCCTGGATCATGTTCGCTTCGAACGATTAATTATCGACCGGATGAACTATGACCGACTTGCTGTCCCAAAAGATAAAGACTTGATATAATGACGAGGGAATGCAGCTTATTTGATGGATCCTGTCTCGACCAAGTAATACATTATATTCAGTCTTTGAATAGACTATGAAAAATGCAGTCATATGATTTCAACCTGTGATATTTACTTCTAGCGGAAGCATTCCCTTGGTTTGGGATTTGTCACCGACAAAGCTGCTCATAGTGATCCCTGATGGGATAAGCTCGTCATTAGAGCGACGTAAAACCTTCATGATAGTCATGGGCATGATATTGACGGTCCCTCCGCAATCGACAAAAATCTTGGAGACTGGATATCCTTCAATATGAGCCGTAACATACAACGACTTCAGATGATGGAGATTAACTGACGATGAGCGAGGAAATAATTCGGCGAGAGCTGCTTTGAGCTTGTTTTCTTTCGCTGCTAGCTCGATTTCTTCAGTAGCCACAAAATTAATTTGCATGGCTTCCTCAACAATTATGTCGCTGTCCAGGGATTTTGGTTGGGACACATTTGGTTGAAAATCGACGGTAGGACATGGATTATACTGATCTCCATGTTGTCAATGACCGAAGGGCCTATCGGGTCGTAATCTTCTTCCGAATTTATTGAATTGTGATCATTGTCTTCTTCTGGATCTTCATATTCTTCTGGAGCCTCCTCTTCTAGATTTACGTGGGTAGTATCTGCTTTGTCTTATTCGACTATCACAGGAGTACGTTCCTGCGATATGTCCACAAGAGCCTTTTCATTCTGTGCATTGACCTCGGGAGGGTCCGTGACTTGTGTCGTGATACGAACTTGTTCCTAATACATAATACAGGCATTCCTAGTGTTAAGGTAAGCGTCTAATCATGCGACACGTTCTGTTTCATCGATTGTAAAGCCGAATAAGGAGATAGCAGAAAAGACTTCGAAATGGTGCCGCAGATATTGAAGGTCCTAGAGAGAGAATGGAAGCTCGGCTGTATCAATATCAGTATATGCTGAAACCTAGCTTTTAATCCAGAGTCCAAGTTCTTTTGGTTGATTCGTTCAGCATCTGAACAAGTGAGAACGAGATCGATAGTATCTTGACATCTTTTTGGCAGACCGTATAAGTCATTAGTCGAATGCTTTCTGTGAAATTCTCGTTTGTACTCCAGAGCCTCCCCGAGGAACAGTGGATGTAGATTTTGTTTGACCCTAATCAGTGGTTCCTGTATGGGTAACGGGGGAAGTCTGCTTTCGGCTTCCTTTTTGAAGTATGCAAGGCGAGCCTTCATTTCCCCAGGCCAAAGAAGCAGTTTAATCCGCTTTTTGGACTCCTCAATCGTGGTTTCAGAATCACGCTCAACAAAATTTGGTCATAATTATCGGGGGTTATCGTTCATCATCATCGGTGGCCTTTCCCTTCGGCTGCCACTTGGGGGCCGAAGTTTCCTAAGCTGCTCGTCGGCGGGCTATACAGTCTATTTTTTGACGCCGTCATTTCTGTGATTTGGACAGGGCGGTGTATACACCACTAGGGGAATGATAGGTATACCAATGATGATTTCGTGGCTCAGGATGTCTAAAGGTGCGCTGGTTCACAGGTGAACTTGAACTACCAGAGCTTCGTGCATAATAATCTTCGTTATAGAAAGGCACGTCAAAATCTAAATGTCGTCTAACTGAAGACGGCATGGTATCTTGTGCTTAAAGACCAAGCCTATTAAAAACCTTATGATGGTGGTCTGTTCCAAACCTTTGTGGAGGTGTCAACCGCAGCTGTGGGTACTTATAGTACTGCTTCCCGACGTGGCTTTTCTTTTCTCTCGGCTAAAACAACGTCTGTTTTGCACTGACTACATAGAATTATCGATTCGTTAGTTTCCTCGACGCTAGAGCTTGACAACGATTCAATAATAGCTGGTCGAATTACATCTTGGGGTGGCTTGTTCGAGAATAAATCAACTTTCAATCGTGGCCGAGAGTTCTGTTTTGGGATGAATCATATTGGAACGAAATCAGCTTTTCCTTTCCCTTTGTCCCTAGGTAGACGAGCGTTCACCATGCTCACTGTCGCCGTAGGAAAAAGATCAATGTCGACACCCATTTTCTTTTATGGGAACTTTAGTTTACCGTTGTCAATCCAGCTTTGAATGGCGTCACGCAGTTGTTTGTCATGTGCTTATTCGAGTTATGATACTTGCAATACAGTTTTCCTTTCAATTCTTCGACCTTAGGGATATTATGCCCTGGCCGAAGTTTGATAATTTTGGCAAGTAACAATTGATCGAAGATAGCGTCGGCCTTAGTAATATCAAAAATATAAACTTTGGATATTTTGATGGTCGACTCTTCAGGGGCCAAGCGAGTTTTGGCACCTTTGGGATTGGCATAAGCCAACACTTGCATATGTATGGTTTATCGATTACTCTCTCGACCACATCTATACTGGCATATTCCTCTCATTCGACAGACGCATAACTAACTGTGGGGTTTTTGTAAATTGTTCCTCGGCACGGGGACTTCGAGACTTTCTCTTCTCGGAGTAGATAGTCGTATTCTTCGGCATGCTGAGCCAATTCATACATGTCACAGAAATTCACCCTCAAGAATTTCTTTTTGTATTCTACATCCAGGTCGTTTAGAGCAATCCTAACGAACTTGACCTCAGGAAGAGGTACTCGGCACCAATTTTTGGCTGATTTAAACCTTGTAAGGTATTTCATCGGCGACTCATCAGAGGCCTGAGCTATCTTGGCCAAAGAGGACACTGATATGTCCATCCCTGGCCGATAGAATTGCTCAAGAAATTTCTCGACCAATTCCTCCCAACTTTGGATGGAGTTGGGTGGAAGATTAATATACCACGCAAAGGATGAGCTAGTTAACGAGAAGTTGAACAGTCGCAACTTATGGAAATTGCTGTTAACATTTCCGCATGGAGTAGTGAATCGAGCTACGTTTTCTAATGATGACAGAGATGATTCCCCGACGAAAAGACTGAAATCTGGGATTTTGAAACCCTTAGGATATTCGATCTTTTCTACGAACGTCGGGTACGGATGAATGAATTTTGGAAACTTTGGCCCATTTTTAAGGCCGAATCGATCATTCTTTGGACCTCAATCATATCGACGGATACTGTTTCTGTGCTCTGGTTAGATCAATTTGATTTATTGCTCGATCCCTCTCTTTTCTCCAAATCGATTGTTTTGAGCCGAGCAGATCCTGTCATGTACTATTAGTAACAGGTTACTCCTAGGTGGAAATGGTCGGGAATGATCGGCGGGTCCACCTTCGTATGCTTTACTAATTAATAGCTCGAGCAATTTGGTGTGTGTGTCACCATTTTTACGTATTTTGTCAAGTAGTTGGCTACACATCTGATCAACTTGCTGAGACTGCTTGTCTAGTCTTTTTCGGAGAAACGATCTAGTTGGTGGGTCAGACCCTTCACCACCATCTTCATCGCAATCCTCTATTATCCCTTCAACTAAAACGCCCTTAGTTTTGTCAGGGGTTTCTGCATTGTGAGGCTGACCACCGAGACAGACTTCCATTTCTCAGTGTGTCGCGCATGTGGCCTCAGATGTCACAGCAAGATGAAGGTTATGTGCTTGTGATGAGTCATCTTGTCCTGGGTTGGTCGTGGACTTTCCCATGACTGTTTTCTTCTTAACCAATCTTATCTCAATGATCATGAACTTCGTAGTTTTAACACGGGGTCCCACCGAGCATGCCAAAATGTTGACCCTAAAAACTACCAAGCCTAAATGGCATGCAGGCCGAGTAACTAATAAGCTAACTACGTCCTTCTGTTATGTGCGAGGCGTGCCAACTCGTCGGCTGAGCTCGGTCGGGGAGTAATATGTGTTGATGTGGCGTTGAGCGCGTCGCTGACTTTTGAATCTTGCGACTACGGCCGAGGAAGAAACACACCTTGACCATCGGGTTCTATAGCCTGAAGACAAGGCTACTAGTCTTGCGAAGTTCACGGATCGTCGGCGTCGGGTTCGATCACGGTGATTATATTCGTAAAAGTAAGCATGGCGAACTAGCACCAAACTATACAGACACAAGTACTCAAAATAGATGTATGTCTTAATGGTAAATGTGGTTCGGCCGTTAGAATGCCAAACTCTAAAACTTACTTATGAATACCCAATCATAAATAACTCAGCATTTAATGTGCCGAGCCCAGTAATATGTAACACCTCACTTCGCCGAGAAGGCTAATGAGATGACCTCTGCCAAAAAAGATTCGAAAATCCTTCTCAACCGAGACTTGGATAGATAACCAGTCGGCCTCGACCCAGTGCTGTTTATCCAAACTGAAGGTGTTCCATGATCGACTGATTCTACGACAACAGTGCTGTTTATCCAAACTGAAGATGCTCCACGGTCGGCTGATTCTACAGCAACAGTGCTGTTTATCCAAACTGAAGATGTCACCGATTGCCTTCACAGTGCTGTTTATCCAAACTGAAGATGTGTTGGCGGAAAAAGAAAATAAAAATCTCAAGGTTATTGAGAGGTTTCGCGTAGAGCGAGAGTTTGCGCAGGGAATTTGTGTGTTGAATTGGAAGGGCCTTTATGTTGTCACTACCTCTGTATTTATAGCAGTGAACCTACTCCTGGCCAAACCAGAGATGCATTCAGACTAGAACTCATTATCCCAATCTGATTATGATTCGGCCAATCCTAGTTCCAATAGGTTTCTGAACTAAACTCTACAATGAACCAGGTTCATCCCTGACTCTCAGCGCCTTTAGCATTAAGACCCCTTTGTGGTATCATGATTCAACCTCCGTCCCTATCCAAATCAATCCTCCTTGCAATAGGACTCGGCCGATCTGATCAGGCAGCTTATGACAGCTGGACGGCCCAAAGTATTTATGGAATAGCACTGGACCGAACATCAGCCTAAGCCCGGCCCAATAATATCATTTTGGGCCCAAACAATGCCTCATGTTACAATTTACTGTCTAAAATTATTGGTGTTCTAATAATTTTTAAATTCTCAATGTTATGCAATTAAAAATCCATTCCATCTTATTGGTTAAAATTATTGCTGTCGTAATGCATAACAGTGTCTTTCATAGGAACAGTTTAATTATACTTATATACAAATGAAAAATCTATGCTTCCCACTTTAAGTGGTATTGGAAAATTCTAAATTGATATTAGTCGATCAAAGTTTTCATCATATGATGGGTTTAAAAATCTAGATTCTGCATATGTTAATTAATCAGTCTATTCCTGGATCCAGGGGAGAAAACAGTCGATGGAATAATTTCTTAGATGTATTGCCACATCCCCAAGGATTAGGTCCACTTTTTACAGGTCAGTGAAATCTTTATGCTCAAAATCCCGGTTCAAGTAGTCAATATACAAATGAAAAATATTACATCAAATATTAAATCAAAATAAATAGATGTAAACAATAGTGCTAAAAAACTAATATTCACTAAAAATATTTGACATTCATTATTTACTCAAATGGTTATCCACTATGTCAAATAATTTGTTCAAATTCTTTTCTTCCGTAAGTTTTCATTCTTCTTTTTCATTTACTTCATATCAATTGATCTTCAAAATGTCTTGATCAGAAAGAGTAAACACTAAACAGTTTTTCTCAACGTGTTTTCTTTGGATTTGTTTAAGAAATATATCTTTGATGATCAATCTTATCTAATTTAAACTTTTAAATGTAGGTACAAACTAAACTTGGTCCTTGAGGACGAAACCAGTGAAATGAATGCTTTAATTATTGGCAAATCTGGTGAGAAGCTTTTTGGCACAACCTGCTGAGATTTAGAGCTCAATCCAAGAATGGTGGATCTACATCAATTGCCAAATGAATTTCTCATACTGATAGGGCAAAAGAAGATTTTTCATTTGCAGTTTGGAACTAGAAAAAACATGTTAAACACGAACGATGTCTTGATTTACAACGTTTCAGACAATTCAACCATGGAACCAGCAACTCCACAGAGCTTGCTAAAAGACATCACAGTGTCATCAACTACAGTTTCATCTTCTGCTTCGCCGCCCGACACAAGTGCCCGGTCATACAAAAGAAAAAGGGAATTGGTCAGAAGATGTCTTTTTGCCAGTTCTGAACAAAGGTCATTCCTAACTGTATAATTTTTTTTACCAATGTCCAAATCTTAAACTATCGCATGCTCATGTTTGCCGATCTTTGTCACCAATTTCAAACAGTGACGTAGAAGATATCTTAGAAGAAAATGTGTAGGGCTTTGACCAAGTTCTTATCAAGCTATTGAAAAAAAAAAGTCGTCTCCAACTTCTGCAAAAACGGATTGCGGTTCTTCCAAAAATATTAGGTAACTACTCTTTATACTTCCTTTTTGTACAAGTTTTAATTTATGTGTATACAAATTCAACAAATCTATTCTCATTTTCCAATTTTAAGAAGCTGTCTATCAAACCTACTACAGTCGAAATTTAAGATTCTTAGCACATGCTTTGTTTTGAATTAGTATCCTATCGTTCATTTAATTTTCCTCCAAAGCATTTTATTTGTTAATGCCTTAACTGAAAAATAAATGTTGTTATCTCACTACTGAAAAATAAATGTTGTTATCTCACTATCTAGCTCGTTTGGATGTGCTTTTAAAATGACTGAAAGCGCTTTTGGTGAAAATATTTTTAGAAACAATCCTTAATAAAAATGCTAATAAATCCTAGAAAATCACTTAAAGTGCTTCCTGGAAGAAGCACATATGTGGTACTTCTTGTAGAAAGCCTTTAAAGTGCTTTTGGAACCTAAAAATATTTTTTCTAAAAGCACTTTCAGTCATTTTAAAATCACATCCAAACAAGTCTTACTTGAAACAACTCTTACTTATATTGTTTATTTCAGATCATCAAAAATGTGGTTATCAACTTTCTCCTGTCCCTTCTGCTGCATAAAGAACGTTGAATCTTCCTTTTGAATAGATGTTACTTTCGCACCTCTAATCTATATGCATCAACAATGTTTCTCTTATGTTTTGGTATGTAAATAACTCTCTCTAATCTAGGTTAGACAATATTTTTTGCATGTACTAGCCCAGCATTTCTAATATTTTGTATGTAAATGCTGGTCCTGATATGTTATTTAGGTTGAACAATATTTTTTGCATGTACATAGGCCAACATTTTCCAATCCTCTCTGTCTAAATGCTGGCAAAAATGTGTAATCTAGGTTTGACCAATATTTTCTTATCTTTTGTGTACAAATGCTGGTCCTAGTTGATAATTGGGTGAAAACAATGAACCGCAATGAATGATTACAGTGTTTTGTATATCTAAATTCATCTTATTGTTTTCTTCGACTATCTCTGCGTTTTTCAAGCATAGTAATCAACATAGTTTTTAATCCCGTTGCAACACGTGGGTAGCATTGCCTAATGTATATCTATATATGGATACACACACACACACACACATACACACACACACACACACACACACACACACACACACACACATATATATATATATATATATATGTATGTATGTATATGTACATGCATATATAGGTCCTTTATGCAAAAGGATCCCTACTTTTTTTCAAAAAAAATAGGGATTAGGTGTGGGGCTCACTCCACATCGAACTTCAAAGATCCGAACAGTCTATTTTGTAAGTCTCGATTCATAGATCATCCTTGCAAAAATTCAATTCAATCCGAAACCATTTGCCTATTTAATTATCAAGGTAAAATTTCATTGTTTATTATATAACAAAGTATTCGTTAATTTTTTTTAACCCAATTAGATGTCTTAAATAGTTCCGATTTGCCTAATATTTTGGTCCTAAACCTAGTATATAAATTTACTTTTGTTATCAGTCTTTACATAAATACGTAAACATAATTGACGATGAGCTTCTTTCACAACTTTGTCGGATGGCCCAGAGCAGATCATCCCGAAAGGTCAAAAATGTTAGGTAAAGAGGTTTGTGACAAGGAAGGTATGGAGCTCTAGAAAAGTTGTTGATACTCTTACTCAGAACGCCTCTCTCCGCGACTCCATCATCTATTTCTCGTACTATTTAGTCGATCAATTGTTTCCCCTGACGCCCTACTTAAATTTCTTCTCGCTCTTGATATTGAGCTTCGGTTTGACGCAAACTCTTCCCTTCTTGGGATGGGCTCCCGAACAGAGAACTTAGAAGAAGAAGACGAAACAGACGGGGCAAATGGAAACAAACTCCGACTCAGATTATTCTCCTGTTATAGCTTCGCCGTCTCCAAACCTCCTCGTGACCTACCAGTGCCCAGATTTGTAGGTAGGTCGGATAAACGACTTTGTGGATAAACCTAAAAATTTTAGCATGATTCACCGAATATCTTTTGTACGACCCCTGCGCCGATACAATGGCAGTCGGCCCCTCCCACCTTCGGCTTAGCCAGTGGCAATAACTCCAATGATTCCTCTCAAGCATGGAAGCCTAAGTTCACAAAACAAGACGGGAGTTTCGTCGTCACTCTCTTCACTGCTTTTGACAACCATATCATCGATGTAAATCTCCATTGTATTAGCAATGCAATCCACGCTCAGTGATAAAAGTAGTTTTTTCTTGATCTACAGCTGCCATAGGAATTTGGTTATAACCGGAATAAGCATCTAAGAAAGACAAGAGTGCGTACCCATCATAGCATCCATCGTCTGGTCAATTTTTGCAATTAGAAAACAGCCTTTCAAGCATGCCCTATTTAAATTGGTGTAGTCCACACACACACATGTCATTTTCCCTTCTCTTTCTTTCCCACCACCATGACGTACGAAACCCAAGTTGGCCACCAAACATTACGAATGAATCCAACTTCAATGAGTCTATCAACTTCTACACTGATAATTTGATTTCACTATAATGTAAATCTCCTTTACTTTTGCCTTGTGTGTAGGACAACTCGGATCAACACTAAGCCAATGACATGCCACATTTGGGTCAATCCATGTCATATTCGTTTCTCAAGATTGGTTAGATCCAAAACATTTGCCCTCAGTGGTTCTGTAGTCAGAGGTTATTGATCGTCACTTTCATGTTCCTATTGTGGAGGGCCCTCCGCTAATTGCTATAATGGTTTATTCTCATGCGAGCTCTTGATCTGATCTGCTTTCGTTGCCTCCTTGATGCTCATTACCATGTTGTAGCACTTTCTGGCCTCCAACTGATCCTCTTTAATGTCGATTATCGTTTGCCTGTCCGTCGACAAACACCTCATCACTTAACATCTAGTTGATGTTTCCCCATCCATTTGATGGATCCAATCCCTTCCTATAATAGCGTTATACATACTCAGCGCATCAATAACGACAAAAATGATGAAAAGAGTCTTATCTGCTGCGGTGACGGGAAGAGTCACATCTCTAATGGGTCAGGCTTTAGTTCTTTCAAACTAATAGATGGGGGCTGGATTTGGCCTTATCTCTTTCTCTTCCAATTTCATCCTCCTAAAAGTGCTTCAAAATGGAACGTATGTGCTACTCCCTCCGTCAATTATTACCCTTTCCACTATTTTATTGGCAACGTGTAAGGTCACGACTAATTCATCATTGTGAGGGGATCGAATCCCTTCAAGGTCTTTTTAGCTAAAGAAGATGACCCCGATATTCTCTAGTGCTTTGGACGTTTCAGGGGCTAATGTTATGGTATGCATTCGTCTAAACTTCTCGGCTTCTCGCCTTTGCGATCGAGAACGTGCTTCACGTCCTTTTGGGGGTTGGGGTCCATCGTGTATAGCATTCATATCCAACAGCCCCTCAATTGCTTTGATGTTTCTTGTTATTGCTTTAAGTCCTTCATTGTTTTTACGTTCGTCTCTCAATTTTACGCGATACTGTGACAACATCCCCTTCTTCAGCATGGCTTCCACTTGGTTCCTCAGGCAGGCAATCGCTAATGGTATGATCAAAGTCGTTGTGAGAAGTACGCATCTCGTTCATGTCTCGTTTCTCTGGTAGCGCTCGAATCGGTGCTAGTGCATGAAAGATTCCCTTCCCTTGTTCTCATGGAAGATTTTGGCCAAGCTCATCATGAGCTTGGTGTATAGGCGATATCTAAGGCAATCTGAATGGGTTATAAGAAAATTACATAAAGGAATGTGCAGGAATCACTCCGGAGGAAGAAGCTTAGCACATAGAGCATTAACTTAAGGCTACTTCTGGCCGTACATGGCTCAAGATGTGGAGCAATATGTAAGAAAGTGTGATAAATGCCAAAAGTATGCCCAGGTTGTTAGACAGCCCGTCGAAGAACTCAATCTAATCATAGGACCCTTGCCACCTGCAAAGTGAGGCATGGACATCGTAGGCCCGTTGCCAAGGGCACCTGGGAATAACACGTTCGTTCTTCTCACCACAGACTATTCATTAAATGGGTATAAACAGATGCGTACATTTTGTTACACAAGATGATGTAGTAAGATTCGAATGGCAGAACATTATATGCCAGTTCGGCATACCAAGGGCGATTATGATGGACAATGGGACAAAGTTCAATAATAAAAAATTTGGGAGTTATTGCACAGAGAAGAGGATCATATTACAGTTCTCTTCCAGAGGTTACCCCCAGGGCAATGGCCAGCTGAGAAGACAAATCGAATGATTTTCGATTGCTTAAAGAAAAAGTAGGAAAAGTGCAAAGGAAAATGGCATGAGAAGCTACCCAATGCACTGTGGGCTATCGCAACCATGAAATGGAAGCCAATAGGTGAAAGCCCATTCTCCCTCGCTTATGACACCGAAGCGGTTATCCCAACAGAAGTTAGTCTAGTAAGTCTACCTACAATTAGAACATTAGTTGTGGAAAATGGCAAGACTTATCAACAGCTAGCTCATAACCTCGATTTAGTCAAGGAACAAAGAGAGATAGTGATAGGAGCATATTTATGCTACTTAGTTAGTGTGTTTTCTTGCATTTACTTAGCTATTTGTTGCTTAGTATAGTGTTTTAAGTCATTTTCGTGTGTTTATAGGTCCTAGAAGCAAAGTTGGCAAAAAGATGCAATTTGGAGCATTTTAGAGCAGTTTTGGGCTTGGAATGGATATCACAAGATTGGAGCAAGATGGATGGACGAATTTGAAGTTCAAGAAAGGCTAGGAATGTGCAAAAGAGTTGAAGAAATAAATCCAAATCATTAAAGATAAGGAATCAGCTACAAAGAAGGAGAATTATCCAAAACCTTATCCAACCTTATCTTATCCAAACTAACATTATCTTATCCTACCCTAATCCTTTCTTAACTTAATTCCTATTGCAAAAGGGATTCAATTTCAGTTTAGGAGACCTAAAAACCTGATTTCTAGGAACCTTATCCCTTCCTACAAAGGTGCCGCACCTATCCCCTTCTAGAAACCCCAAAATCAGCCAAATAACACCATTTCTAGAAGTCCCTAAAAAGGTGGCGCCCCAAGCCTTCTAGATGCATGATCCAGCCGCACCTTTCTCCTAATTCCCTTTGGTTTTTGGCCTTCTAGATGTCCTATTTCCTGCTAGGATTACATAAACCTTTTCCCCTTAGAATTGTGATTTTATTTTCCTACACAAACTACATTTTGTAATCCTTCTCTTACATAACTTGTTGGTGCCGCACCCTCTCCCTATATATACATATTTTCTGCACCACTCAAGAACACCATCTCTCATTCACATCTCTCTACACCACCATCTACCATTCAACCTCATTGTGCCGCAGCTTTGCAAATGAAAGAAGGAAGAAATCTGGAGCGTTTCTAGGTGTATTCTATCTTTACTCTTGATGTTTAAATTTAATTGTCTTTGTTTATTTGCAATCATGAGGAACTAAACCCCTTCTTAGCTAGGGGGAATTCGAAACTATGAGCATATATGCGATATGAATTGATTTCATCCAGTTGTGATTTCATAAATCGTGAATGCAATTTGCTTAACTGTTTGATTTAAAACTTATTCTTGTATGTTGATTAGGGATGCATACTTAGTTTGCATGCATGAATTTGATGCTAAAATATAAGGGAGTTTCACCTAATCGTTACAAACTTATATTTACAAGTAGTGGAGGTTGCTAGTCACGATCGCGTTAAGTAAATTCGTGGCAGGAGTGTCATGCAGTCAGAGTCACGAATGTCATGTCAATGCTTATGATTTTCACAAAGCTTAATGATCTTTGATATGTATCTCTAGTATGCAGTCATATAGGGAACTTGATAAGAATAATTTGGTTTGCGGCGCTACGTCCAAATTCAATGAACTTAGGAAAATCTGAAGGTTAATGCGTGCAGTCACAATTAATTTGGGGCATTGTCGTTCATGGTTTATAGAAAGAACAACTGGAAATCGATTTGTGTTGCATATATGTCATGTGTGGAGAATGAACCTCTAGCTAGCCATTCACCCATTTAAATCACCAATTTCGTACAAAACTAAGTCTAGTTTACAATTCTGTTTTGCTTAAGTTTAAATCCGTTTTCAAACAATCCCTTGCTTTTAATTTGTGTTAAGATAGTCTAAATTCGTCAAATCTTGAGTCTTTTAGTCTTTTGAGTCAATTAGAGTCTTAATTTCGTTCAAATCAATCTTAGGTGTTAGTTTAGAGTCTAGATAACTTGTTTTTTGTGTTTTAGGTCTATTTAGCTTGTTTTGAGTCTTTAGAGTCCAAAAACTGTTTAATTGAATTCTATTTGCTGTTTTGAGTTTGTTTTGAGTTATTTGAGTCAAGTTAGGTTGTTTAAGGTGTCTAGAGTTAAAATTTGTCCAAATTGATCCCTAGTACTTGTTTTCATTGTTTAAAGTCCAGTTTATTGTTTTAGAGTCTAATTTGTGTCAATTAGCAATCCCTTTAATCCCCGGCTTAGAACGATCCCTACTTTCACATACTACATTGATAAGGGTTTAAGTTTGTGTGCGATTTAATTTCACATCAGATAAACGCACTACGACTTGCGAACTACCAAAACCAAGTTGCCACTTACTTTAACAACCGGGTCAAATCGAGAATGTTCCAAGTAGGTGAATAGGTATTGAGAAAGGTCATGGAAAACACAAAAGATTTGCATATGGGAATGACCATATGAGGTGACCGAAGCCTTTGGAAATGGAGCTTACAAACTCAGGCATGTTGAAACTGGTCGATATGTGCCACGCCCTTGGAACACTATTCATTTGAGAAAGTACTACATTTAGCTTTGCATATTTATATGTTCCGTAATAAAATTTCTATTTCCAACAATGTTGAAGGGTGAATCCCTTTTTGTCTTCATTGCATGTCAAAGGGTGTATTCCTAAATCTATGTTGACATCTCCTTTATTGTATGATAAATAAAGTTCGCACTTTGTTCATATCTTCGACTAAAGTCCTAAGAATTAGCTGAGAAAATAAACCTAAGATTGACTGTCAAACACCCTAGGCCAAAATTTGAGGCCAAGGACTGAAGATAAAAATTAATCAAAGACCGAATCAAGATCAAAAATCCAAGATCGAATGGGCGAAGACCCAATTAAGATTGAAAATCTAAGATCAAGCGAGAAAAGAAAACCCAAGATCGAATGGGCAAAGACCCAATCAAGATCGAAAATCCAAGATTGAATGGGTAAAGACCCAATCAAGATCAAAAACCCAAGATCGATCGGGTAAAGGCCCGATCAAGATCAAAAACCCAAGATCGATCGGGTAAAGGCCCGATCAAGATTGAAAATTCAAGGTCGAATGGTTAAAGACCTAATCAAGATTGAAAATCCAAGATCGAATGGGTAAAGACCCAATCAAGATAAGAATTTAGGGTCAAATGGTTTAAGAACGATAACAATGGGGGAATTGATAATTTTTGCAAAGAACGATTTTCCTTCACCAACACGTCATGTGTTTGCAGAAGAAAATGGGGAATTATGTGTGCAAAAATAAAGGCTCAAGTAGTGCTTAGGACGTATTCTTTTTTCCAGCCGTACAGGGGAATATCTTTTATTAACAAGAGGAGAACCTCTTAAATGTTTGATACATAATGCAATAAAAGTCCAGAATGAAAGAAGTACTTAACCTACTAGTCATCTAGTCATCCTAGTAGAATGTGAAAACAAAGGCATCATCACTACTAGATATCCTAATAACGGTTGGACCTAAGAGCCCAACTTATTACAAGCAAGATTAAATATAATCTAAAGGGATGGGGAGATTATCCCAATTTACAGAAGAAATTGTTGCCTTAGACTTGGAGCGGAAATAACGAGTGCTTTGTTTGAAACAATCATGTATGCCATCTGAGTGAGCAGCGGACACGGCACGATCGGCAACCATCAATTCCCCTCTGAGGTGATCCACATGGTGTTTGGCATGCTGCACGTATCCCTTCAGAATCTCACTTTCATCCAATAACAGGGAGTAGTCAAAGCACAGGGGACAACCCGGGTGGCGAGGGGGAAGTGCGCGAAAAGGACCCGCTTCATCTCTTGCCTAAAGGCCAAGAGAATGAGTGATAAAGACAAGAGCCTGAGTTGCATAACTCCTCCTCAGAGAGACCCTTCTATGAGCAACTGAGTCAGGAGCCCAATTTGCATCACCCAACCGTGTTCGAAACCAATACGTGGATTTACAAAAGGTGTAAAGAACTTCAGAAGAGTGTGGTGAACGAGAAGAACTAGAACATAATTTGATGACATTCTTAGAGCCCTTGGAACCCCTTCGTGTAGAAGGGATCCTTTTTGTGGAAACATCAGCAAGAGCCAAAAATGGAGTTTCACTTTTCGATTATTAGCCATGATACTCAAGTACTACCTACTTACCTTCAACATCTCTTTATATAGAAACATTTCAAGGTTACTAAAAGTAAGAATTCAAAGTCTGATGTGATCGCATCTTATCGAGATAAGTTAAACCCTCATTTGAAAACTCAAATTTAAGGATAAAATATATTACTCTCATTATTTAAAGTTGAAAACTGAAAGAAACGGCGAGAAAGGGCTTGGGCAACAGAAGAGCAAATGACCAATTTGAGAGCGAGAACAGAGTATGGGTCTATCACCAAACTAATCTTTCAAATCATATGAAAGTCTTCCTTTTTACCTCGGTTGTGTCGTGGGTTTCAAGATAGGCATGGTAGTACTTGCCTGGGTTGCAGCAATAGTGGCAGTGGCTCACTTTGACTGAATAAGTTCTTCTTCCTCTAATCTAATGGTTCCATCGGCTCGAGCCATCACCTCCCTCATTTCCAAGGGTGGAGTTTCAATTAATGACCTACGCATCTTCGTTCCGAGCAACACCCATTCTCGAAATGCCAAAGACGTAGTGTGATAATCACATTCTTCTAAGGTGAACATTTCTTCCATGAACCTTGCCAACGTTTTGTTTGGTGTTGAACAAGATCATAACATCTTTTCTTGGCTTCCAATTGCAGGCGTATTGAGATATAAATGCTTCACAAAGCTAAGTGAAACTGCATATAAACTTCGGTTTCAGTTGTTTGAACCAAGTTAAAGATGATCCCGAAATGCTTGAGGGGAATAACTTGCATATGAGGGCCTTGTCGTCTCCTTCGAGCACCATCTACTGTTAAAAGTGGTAAATGTGCACAATGAGGTCGATCATGCCTTCAAACAGCTTGAACTTCGGTTGGGTAAACTTAGCAGGTTTCTTAGCTTTCAAAAAGTCCTTTGTGAATGGCAATTTGCATATCCATCTGGCCACTTCCAAGGCAAGTTCTGTTGAGGTCTGTGGCTTGTATCCTTTTACTATTGTTCAACTTGTTCTCACAGATCAACATATTTACCTTCTTAGATCATTTTTTCTTGTGATCATCGTCGCTCCAATTTTTTGGTGCCTCAACGCAGTTACTGGATGGCTCGATACTCTAGCTACACTCCTTATCTTCTTCTTCTGCACGCTGTCTCTTAGTCTCGATCACGTCCTCCTTTTCATTTTTTGCTTCGGCCTTCTTCAAAGGTTATTCTGCTTTCTTTTTTGTTTCACTCAATTCCTCCGTTAGCTTTCTAAATTGTCCCATGGCGAGACTGGGTTCACCATTTTGGGATTGAGACCTTGAGTGTTATGATCGAGTCATTGCGTCTCCGGAAGGATTCAGAACTTCTTGTGTGAATCCAGTCATGTTTGTAACTTGATTTTGCGAGAGATTACCCATAGACGGCGCCAACTGTTGGAGAAAAATTTCCTACACAAAGAAATACCTCCACATGTTTGTTGACCGTAATCCATATGTTCGCCGAGTCCCTCGTCAGAGGCATCCTCGAACGGTCTTTCTTCCAAACTTCGTTTAGGTGGGGGTACCTACAAAAGGTACTCTGACGCTCAAGTCAATCAATTGAATTCGTGTTCTCTAACCAAGGGTTTCGATTGCGTACCATGTTCTTTGACTCGTTTCCTTATTTATAAGATTCTGATGCTTGGAGAACAAGTACCACGACATGTCCCTTGCTCCCTCTTCCTAAGTGGTTCCCCGTGCAATGTCAAACACATTTTCCTTGCTATACGCAAGTGAGGAGTCATGGCAAACGCAAGCTTATCATGTTTCTTGTGGGCTTTTCTCTTTAGTCTACCTGTCATAGGCTTGTCTTATGCAACATCATCTCTTTGGATGATTGGTATTGGCCTAGGAGTCGAAACCAAATTTTATCCTCTCATAGGTTGAGAAACCAGATGACAGACTTGCTGTGAAATTCAGTCCCGAATTTCACTATTTAGATTTTCTATTTCGTATCTCGTAGTTGCTACGACGTGTTTTTATTTTCGACGTGTAATTTATCGAAATGTACTAGATGACGAAAATGCCCATGTTGGGCTACGCAAAGTTTTACGTGGACGTATTTGATCCTTCCATATTTTGCTACATTTCTTGGCATATTCGGTTAGTACGTGTCAATATGAATGCGTAGGTGCAAATGGAATGTAATTCGGAGCTAGAACGAAGATTCTCAAGTCTTAGAACGTCAATGATATTTTGGTAATTTACCATTTATTTGGCACATCTAGTTATCTTTTTATGATCTTAAATTGTATTATGATCTTAAATTGTAAGCCATGTATGGCATACTCCCAAAAAAACCTTGAACACTCTCTCATTTTCTCTAGGTCACTCTCATCTATCTTCTCTCAAACTCTCTTGAACTCTCTCCTTTTCTACCATGGAAAAACACACCACACCACCTCCATTTCTAAACGTCTTATCAACGAACAAACATCACCATCATGCTAATCTTGTCCCCACAAACCCAGTTATGGGGTTTGTTTCGTGAACATCTATACCAGAACCAAGGAACCATGAGCTTCAAAACGGGCCGAGAGTTTCCCATCTATTTTCAGACAATTTTTGGACTTCAAACAGGTATAAATGTGTTCTACCTTCTCTAGCTTCATTTTGGTATATGAATCATCAAATTTAGTTGAAAAATGATAAAGTTATAAGCATTTGAAAATTCTCAGAAATTCCAACGAAAATCCCCAGATTTCGACGGCTGCCGTCCACATAGCCGACAACAGAGGAAGGTTGAAGCAAGGGGAATATTCTATTAGGACCATCAGGTATAAACTTTGAGATTCCATTAAATTTAACGAGATATATCGAGACTAGCCCATGCTTAGCAGCACGTGCAGTGGCACACGGAGGCTCGTGGTCGGCCAATAGTGGCTCACGGTGACGTGTGGCGGCAGCCCGAAATAGCATCCCTTGTCTTTGTCGATTTTCGCTGAATGGTCTAGAATCGTTCTTTTTGTTCGGTTCCATTGAGTGGTCTGGAACCCGATCTATGTCAGATTTTGTTGAGTGGTCTATAATCACATCATTTTGTCTTTAGTGGTCCGTTTGTTCCTTGAAGTTGGTCTAGAATGTGGAAGCTTAAGAGCTGTATGCTTCAGCCGAACTGCATTACTCTAGCCCTAGTTCTCTGTGCTTTTATGAACCATAGATTGAGAACCTTTGTGGTTTGAGTTAGAAAGGCTAATGGATGTATGTGTTATTCTTTCAAGATTTTCAGCGTATTTTTATGATCAATGTTTATAAATTGTGATCGATGGACTTGTTTTATGGTTCTCACATATGTCAAATTATTGTCAATCATACAAGTTTCGTAGCTTATCTTTGTTGTTACTTTGCCCGGTGCACCATTCCCATAGTGTAGAGGCCAATTGTACATGAGACATGTCTGAGTAGATGCGAGGAAATTTTAGGGTATCAGTTAGAGCTCAAAGAGCTTGGAATACTTAGGTTACCCCTATATCTTTCCTCGGACTTCTTTTGGATTTTCTTTTTTGAGAAGCTGCGAGCATATTACCCTAGTGATTGCGTTTGTTGTACAATTGTTGTATATTATGATAGAGACCCCACCACCTTACTTTTATTGTGAATTTCTATCTCAATATGTATTTGGGTAGCTTATATGTATTCCTTGCACCCCCTACAATCGAGCGTCACATGTCAATCCTAGACGTATGTCGGGATCAAGGTGTGATAACTTTTGGTGGTATCAGAGTTTAGGTATTAAATTGTTATACCTTTTTCTTAGAGTGAAAAAGCCTTAGGTAGGTCATGGGTTACTAGACCTAGCATGAGTTCACTTGAGTTCTATTTATTTGCTTACGTTGAATTCTTTCATTTTTCAAACATACGAAGACAACTCCACACGGTGCAACCCAGCCGATTAGGGATGATGTTCCTGACGATGACAAAGCTTCTAGTACTGATTAGGAGGCTGGACACAATTATGATGGACCCGATGGGGTTTTCCAGGCCATTGAGGATTTGTCATAGCTTATGCAGGCCCATGTTCGTGCGACTTCTGCTAGGGGGAAGTCTTTGTATGGAAAGTTCCACACTCATAAGCCACATTCATTTTATGGTACTACTGATATGTAGGCAGCGGAGTCTTGGATCAACCAGATTGCTAGAATTTTCACCATTTTGCGTTGTTCATCTGAGGAGTAGGTGAACCTTACTATGTATATGTTGACAAGTAAAGCTTATAAGTGGTGGCAGATTACTCATTCGTTACTGGCAGCTGTGAGATTCATTACTTCAGAACATTTTTAGACTACATTCTACAAGCAGTACTTCCCACATTATTTTCAAGACGAGCTCAAGGCGGAGTACACTACTATCGAGTAGGGTACGGATACGGTTGCGGAGTATGTGGCCCGCTTCACTATACTATAACACTTCTCTCAGCCTCTCTCTGAGGAAAATAGGATAAAGAAGCTGACCAGAGGATTCAAGCTAAGTTTTTGAAATTAGTTATCGGTTCAGTGATTGACTTCATATGCTCAGGCCATTAATCGTGCAAGCACAGCGGACCTTAATGAGGAGCGTGATGCACGAACGAGCGGGGATCAGAGGAAGAGAATCCGGTCAGAGGATCGGTCATCTGATACACATTTGGGCAGAGCTCAATGACGGTTTGAGTTTTCATCTGCTGGATCTCATGGCTTGTCCCACGAAGGACAACATGGTTATACACGAGAAGACTCTCCGGCTACTTCTGGGGGAGGCTTTCAGCTTTCTACTGGGAAATCAGCGCATTCGCTTTCATAAAGATGCTCAAATTGCCTTTAAGTGTACATCTCATAGTTAGGGGTATTTACAGGACCATGAATTTTGAAGGGCCAGAGTATAGCGGATCGAAATACGCGCACCTTAGAAGTCCAGTCATAAATTCAACAACTCTAATCGGATTAAGCTGCTCAAAACGAACCAGCAATGCCACCACATTCTGTTGTACTCTAGAAAGGTAAGCAAAGTTAGTCGACTTCATTGAGTTGATCATTCTTGTTCTGCAAGACACGATAACCTAATCTGACTGGGGTTCAGACGCTCAAAACGGACCAGCAATGCCACCACATTCTGTTGTACTCTAGAAAGGTAAGCAAAGTTAGTCGACTTCATTGAGTTGATCATTCTTGTTCTGCAAGACACGATAACCTAATCTGACTGGGGTTCAGACTGGTTTCCTATATTCTTGGAGATGCCTACAATCTAGAGATTGGCATGGCCACAAGCAACCACACTTCTATATCAAATCCTTGATATCCTCCTAGATTCTCCCAGTTCAATACGGATTTCATATCCTAAAAGCTATCTCTCCCGACTATTATAAATATTGTCATCTAGGGCATAACTCTGGTAATGCATATAAAGCACTTCATTTGCACAAAACATAATCTTTGCTTATTCTCTTGCCCCCTACTTTAGTTTTAATATTGCTTACTAACTTGACTACGAAAAGCCTTTGGTCGATACCCTGCCGATACTCAAAGTCTGACTATGATTGTTTGCTTTCTTACATGTGGTTGGACTTGCATAGCTCCTCCGTCTGCGATAGTGCGCAAATTTGATTCCAACATTATCCATGTGTCAGGTGATGTCAAAGTTGTTATTTTAATTGCCTTTGCATTTACAATTTGACCCTTCTATGGTTGAAGATGGGTTTATATCTCCTTATTTTACCTCTTTCTCTCTCCTCTTTTTTCTTCATTACTTATCTCGCTTTTTCTCTCCTCCTTCCGACCTCTCTCTCTCCTTCTCTTCTTCTTCTTATTGTTCCCTAGAATTATGAGTTTTTTTTTTCTTTTATGAGAATTACTTTTAGTTTTTATTCTAGTATTATCTAAAAGTATTTGATTTTGAAGTTTGATAATTTGCATGCCTGAATTTTGAAACTAATCTTGTAGAATTGCTGGAATTTTTAAACTAATCTTGCAGAAGTGCATGTATTGTGAAACTGTTATGGCAAATGTGCAGAAAATTATAAAACTAATCTAGCCAAAATTAATTTTGACGAATCTAAAATCAATTGACATTTTTTTAAGTGGTGTAGTTTTGGACAAGTCTATTAAGGGCACGGCTAAAATTTTAAAATTTGATTTGCTTATTTTGAGCTAGATTTGTTGTGGTTTCAACTTTTGTCTCTCTTTGAAATGCTTCAAAACTAGTGGAGTTCTTGAAATGTATTTTGTATTTTTGTCTCCATAGGTAAAGCTCCTATTAACTTGATTCTTGAGTTTCCTGCATTTACTAAAATACATGAATGGAAGCCGATTCCTATAAAATTTACCACATGTTTACCAACCCGTACGGAATCGAAAAAGTGTAAATTTCCCCTACAATCCATAATCAAATACTATATATTAATATCTTGGTGCTATACCATTTCAAGCATCAACTTCAGCCTTCACCAAGATGAAAACTGCAGTGCAAAGTGTGGCCTAATATGTTGTTGATTTCAAACAGCTACAGTAAATGAAAGAAGTAAAGAACCACTACACTTCCGGATAAACAAATTAAAAGGGAAATAAAATCATTAAATATAAACAAAAGCAATGCAAAGTAAACAAATGACTCTTCCCATTCACTTCTAATACAAATAAAACTTTGTAACCATTCCCTATAATCATCAACTTCTAAGATTACTGAGTCTTAAATCACCAAATATCGTTGACAAGAACTGCATTCTGCCATCCAAGGAGCAAAAGCCCACTCAATAACTCCTCAACATTCACAGCCAGTAGATCTTTGCTGCCTCCCTCCGCCAGCAACGTCAATTGTGTCCGGAAGGTATCTTCATCATCCACAAACAAAATTCACAAGTATTCAATTAGTACCCCGGTAGAAACTGAGTATTCCTACTAATTAACATTTAAATTATGTGGAAAAGGTAAACAGGAAGAGGAGCTTATAATAAGTCCACGAAGTATAACCTAAAATTCTGCAGTTTTGGGGAGAGCTTGAACTGAAGCCATAATACTCTATTTTACTTTTACCCTATTTGTCAACAAGAGCTGGGTTCTATCTTATTTGCCAACAAGAAATGTTATACTTGTAAAACTTGTGTACGACCATCATATGATGTCATCGTGCTGATGTGGTAGTAATTAGAGGCATTAATAATACATGGTGAGCACTTGAAATGAAAAACTTCCTTTTATTTCTAACAAATGACATCCTTTAAGTAGTAAGATGCACTAAGTCAGCGTGATGACATTATACAACGGTCCACACAAGTTTTTTCTCTGGTTGGACAGATATCCGGTTCTTTTATAATAGCTGTGCAATCAAAACCGAACCCTTACGCAATAATTTTTTAAGTAACATGACTTTCTTGATTTTTTCAGTACCGCACTATAGATTGGACAGCTAATATCAAATACCCGTCTTCCCCATTTCAAGTTAAAATGGAGAGGATTCTTGTCCAGAAACCATAGAGATCAAGGGAATTTAAGACCAGTTTCCTTGTCTTTACAGTTTACACACACACATGTAATATTTTGAAACAGAGAATACGAAACTTTAACAGAGAAGTTCTGTTTTACACTCCTTTGGTGTATGTTCTCTTAAAATTGAAGGGAAGTGGTGAGTATACACCTTGGGTTAAGGTGATCAAAGGGTTGAATGCAATAACCCCTTATTAAAAAGGTGAGGGAATACCACTTGCCTGTAATTACTAATTACTAATTATGAAAAGCAACTACAACCAAGAGGTATTTCTTCTCCTCTATAAAAGTAGGTATACATATCAACTTGTTGTGGACAGGAATAAATAAGAAGAATTGCTATCTCTACCTACCATCACAATTTGATGGAAATTAATTGACTGGTAAACAAATTTTGTTGTCCAATTACTCTAAATTGATCAACATCACCTATTCAGATAATTATCTCAAATTAGGGTCCCCGATGTATAAGATATTTCTTAAAATAATTGGAGAGTGCCTAAATTCAATGCTGAAAAAGAAACAACTTCTGGGGAAAAGTGACTGGAAAAAAAAAATGATAAATCGGCTAAGCAAAAAATACTTACATTTCTTCTTCAGGTTCATTCTTCAGTGCGTTTTTGGCTATGCACTGGAAGGCATCATCCACATTGAAGCCCTCTTTCGCAGAAGTCTCAAAGTATGGTATGTTTCCCTTGGAAGCGCACCAGGCCTTTGCTTTCTTTTCAGACACCTACAGCCAAACGAGTAGAACGACATGCACACACTATAAGAGAGAAACAGCTGATGTACACACAATCTAGAGCAACAACATAGAACCTCCATATTCTAGAATCTAGACAACTTACCACTCGACTATTTCCGCCATCAACATCAATCTTGTTTCCCAACACAACAAATGGGAAGTTCTCAGGGTCAGATGGACTGGCCTAAACATCAAATACACACAACATAACTATCAGTCAACACTTCATATGTGTGACTATCTACGGAGATAATCAAATGGTAATTACCTGAATCAGAAATTCTTCCCTCCAGTTGTTAAGATTATCAAATGATTTCATCACATTCACATCATACACGAGGACACAGCAATCTGCACCACGATAGAAAGCCACACCAAGACTCTGAAACCTTTCTTGACCAGCAGTATCCCAAATCTGTACACATGAATAAACAGTGTAAACCTTCTAATTTGCAAGTGCATGTATATCGACATTTTCTCTTACAAACGATTTCATGACATTCACATCAATAGTTGCCTCATATCACTTCCCATTACATGCTGAGTGTGATAGACAGGGGTGTCAATATTACAAATGAGGTAGATGATAATCTCAAACATGAAGAAAATATGTTTCTTTCTACTATAAGTTGGTGTGTGTATGGAAAGCAATAGTTTCCGAAACTGATATAAAGCAAAGATTTCACCTTCCATTCTTTTTTCATTTTCAAAACTACTATTTATCTGTACTCAATAAAACAAAAAAAACCTACCATTTATCTAAGTACCTTTCGCAGCCATTACTAAATTTACGTCACACTTTTCAGCATCAATAACATTATAACAAAGACAGAAATAGCGGCAATCTTTCTCTTGACTCCAGAACCCCACAATGTTCAGCTGTCTACACAAGTATCATAAGCTGTCCAGTATCCACTAAAGAAAACATTCTTGATCTTGAGAAATATAAAGTCTGAATCTTCAACTTGGAATTTGTTATGCCCTTGGTAAATTAAGTAGATAAACGGAAACCGACATCTTACAACAGCAACATAACCAAAGGAAAGCAACTATTGTTTAAAAGAGAGGTACAAAAGTAACAAATGGGTTTTTCGCTCAGAAACAAAATGTATAAGAATACATAATCTAAGTGAAAATGAGTTAACGACAGCTAATCGAACTAGCAACAGAGTTAGGGGTTCAATCATGATTGCTCAACATTGCATCATATAGCGTTTTACTTTCATTGAATATATGAATGCTCAGAGATCTCTAACCTGCAGCGTGAACAACCTATCCTCAAACTGAACCTCCTTGGTCAGAAAATCGGCTCCAATTGTGGCCTTGTACTGATTGCTAAACTTGCGATTCACATACCTACAGTTCAAAAAACAAAATACAAACAATGAATTACAAAAGCACCATATATGAATCCAAATCTCAGAAAGTTTGAATATTATCAATAATTTAAAAAAAAAAATCCATGATCTCAGGTTGAGGACAGTACTGATTCATCAGCGATGTCTTCCCCACCCTGCCAAATCAAAATAAATAAGCAAACAGATATCAGTTCAGAAACACATTTTTAGAATTAACAAATAATTGCATAATTACAAGAAAAATTGAACTTTAAAAAAAAAAAAAAATTCATATATCAAAACATGCAACAAGTTGATCAGGCTGGGTTTCCATTCCCATAAAATAAGACACAAGATTTAGAACTTTTCCCGGTCTTTTCATCATATTCCTCCATTTTCTCAGCAACCAAACAAATAATTATGAAAATTATGGAAAAATAATTCAAAAATTTTTCTCATATTTAAAGTGAGCTTACCCGCTGTCGCCGAGGATAATGACCTTCAGAAGCATGCGCCTACGAGAAGCCATGGATCACAGGATTGAAGATTCGAAATCAGAATTTAGAAAAAAAGTAAAAAAATTTAGGGACAATTTTCGAACTTGGAATTTGGTGTATGAACCTTTCAGAGAGATTTGTAACAAAAAACAGAGAAAATATGAGAGAGAGGAATATTCTTCCTGGAGCTGGTATTCGTGTTTGGAAACAGACTTTAACCCGATTGGGATTAGTTTTCCTTTTCTGTACCAATTGAACTAGGACAGGCTGGACAATGATCCCACTGCTCCCAGAGTTTTCAACTTTTTATTATTCCTAAAGTGCCCCAACTTTTTTGTTGATTTTACACTTTTTTGTCCTTCCAAAGTTTAGACATTCTATAAAAAGGATTTTTTTTTTTTTTTTTTTTTTTTTTTTTAAATAACCGGCCGATGGATTCGCCACGACATTCCATCTTTTTAGAGACCGGAAAGATTCACACATGAATTCAATCCTCTTCTGGCCATCATGTGCGATTCACCAAAACTAAAAATCTAATCCAGAATATACTGTGTGAAATACAGGCCTGAAATTTATCCATAACAACTGGGTAACCCTGTGGTGGTGGTTATTCTATAAAAAGGATTGGAAACTTGAGAATATCCCATTTTTGTCAATCGAGTCAATCCACCAAACCGTGTTTCTTTCTTTGTTGGTTGGGAATAATAAGACATCATTCCAGCTCTCGGGTGGTTTGTTGGCCTTCACCACTTGAGGTAGACTGCAGCAGACCAAAATCACTGCTAGGTCCACTGTTCTCACTGGTCCACTGTTCTCACTGGTCCCTTGCTCTTGGCTTTCTAGTGCTAGTTTTCTGAATTTATTCAAATCTTCCTTGTACTCACTAGCATTGTACTCTGAGCTTCCATAACTGAATACCATACTGTGACCCGGTATAATTCCCTCATTTAACTCATCTGGAGAAAGATTTCCTTCCAAAGCTCGAACCACCTGATTTCAATCAAATATTAAGAATCAAATGGCACATGCAGAACAATGTTTACATGGATCAGTTAAAAAAGGAAAATCAGTACACAGTCAAATTGGAATTATTACGTTTCTTAGGCGTACTAACAACCTTAACATGTACAAGGTAATAGGAAAGATCAATGAAACGGAAAATCTAAAGTAACTGGCCACAAAATCTTACATGACTAAGTTGGTTCAACCTTGAACTGTCTGTCTGCTTGGGTTTACCAAACCAATAACTTAACATTGCGGGAGTTCGGATTCAAACCTCCCACCAGGAGGTCTAAAGCTCCGTTGGGTCATGGAATGGAAAAGGAAAACAAATCTTATGTGTTTTCCAGGGGGTGATGAGAAATGAGAATGCATTTTTCCCATTAGTGTTTGGTAAAGTTGAGAAAGTAACTAGGAAATATAGGGACCAAATTGGTATTTGAATTTCAATAGTTCCGTACTCACATAAAGAATTTATATAAACGGAGCAATATACTACTTTTGAGGGATCAACTTGAGAACTTTGAAATATTACATGGCTCATTCGCGACCGACGTCGGCCAGAATGACGCACGCAAGCAGCAGCGCAAGCAAGCATACAGGCCATTTCATTGGTGTTGTAGTCATTTTGCAACCTTACATCAACAAGAGCATCAAAGTTGCCTGTTTCCAATGCTGGTGCAAGCAAAGGCCTCGCCTGAAATTCAATGGCATAATCTATCAGTTTTTTCATGCCATTCAAGCTTTCTAATGAAAAACAAATTCCGTTCTAATAGGCGAAGACAAAAACAGTTAGCCACACAGAAGACTTGGCCATTGCCATATACCAAAGAACTATCCAGCATAACAACAGAACTTGGTAACAGATCAAAACAAAAGTGTGCTTAACACTACATTTGGATGAGGGAAATAAAACTTGGAATTTGGATAAAAAAAGTCAGAATTTATAAATTAACATGCACCAATTCCCTTGTTTGGATTCATAAATATATAAATTTAGAATTTCCGCGTGGAAAAAAAAACTTGGAATTTGGGACCTCCAATTCCCAAGTTTAAATTCCATGTAAATAGGTGATATTTCCCAATTTCTATGATTGAAAGTTTAAAAATAACAAATTTTGTATTCAATTCCATTCTTCTTTAGGTTAACCAAACAAGAAAATTCACAAATTCTAGAAAATAAATCCCATCATTTCAATTTTCATCATTTTAAAATTCCTTAGTGATCTTAAAATTCTTCATCCAAACAGAGTGTAATAGTTTTGTGCTCTACAAAAATATGATGGTAATATGATGGTAAAGTACAGGTGTTAAATTGGCAGTAGGAATATTGTATACACACCCCCTCAACCATGCTATCATCAGTGAAGGTTTGAGTTTTATCGATGGGTTGGCGTCCAGTTATCAACTCCAATAGCACAACCCCATATGAAAAGACATCTGACTTCTCAGTGAGCTTTCCGCTAGATGCATATTCAGGAGCTAAGTAACTGCATTTGGTAGGTTTGTGAGAAAGCAAGAAATGGAACTGTATTAGAAAATCAACCATTACAAGTTTATAACCTAAACAATAGATGTTTTTTATTTCACTCCAAGCTAGACAGCATGGAACCAGTCAAGCTATGAGCAAAAGTAAAGCAGACAATTAAACTTACCCAAAAGTTCCCATGACCCTTGTGGAAACATGAGTATCTGTATCTAAAGACAACTTGGCAAGTCCAAAATCCGCAACCTGAACAAAGATCACATACAATACAAAACATGAGTCAATGTTAGAAGACCTTGAAACCAAATTGACAAATATTCGGCATTCCGTCTTAATGATGGATTTGCTTCGTCAAATGATAAGCATAGCTGATTGTAATCTTTGAGTCAATGCTATCCACATAGACAACATTCAAGTAAAATGTATGCCTTTACTTTGGCATGGAGAATCAGAAGGGAGGAAAAGAATCAAGGTTTTGGCAAGATAGTTACGGTACTAGCCCAATACTATTCATTTTTTTCAATGCAACTTTTGCAATTCTACCTTTGTAAATAAGGACTGACAAGTCTACCTTTGCCTCAAAGTGATGATCAAGAAGAATATTAGCTGCCTTGATGTCATGGTGTATGATCTTGGGTTGACCTGGAGATATAGCTCAAGAGTGGGTGAATTCCAAAGCAGACAACACAGACCAGAAACTTTTTTTATGGTTGTCAACAAAAAAAGCTAGCGCACAAAGAAGCTTACAGTCCTCATGGAGATATGCCAATCCTTTTGCAGAACCTAGGGCGATTTTCAATCTAGTTGGCCATTCCATAGTTGGTCTCCCCTTTCCTGTAATTTTTCTACTTGATAATATTCCAATCATTGATATGAAAAGCAGAAGATTAACCAACGAAAATATTTACCATGCAGATGAAATTCCAGGGTATTGTTTGGAACGAAATCATAAACAAACAACCTCTGGACCCCACTAATGCAGTATCCAACCAGTAAAACAAGATGTCTATGATGGACACGACTAATAACTTCAATCTCGGCTTGGAATTCACGCTCCCCTTGCCCACTCCCAGCTTTCAGCTGCTTAATTGCAACCACTTTCCCATTTGGTAGGACTCCTTTATGAACATATCCAAATCCTCCTTGACCAAGGAGATTGACATTGGAGAAACCATTTGTTGCCATCGCCAATTCTTCATATGTAAATGTGATTTGTGAAGATCCAAAGGCAAAACCCAGATGATGCTACTGAGGGTGGTTTCTCAGAGCCCAAGCTGCTAGTAGTTGAACTTGAAGATGGTACTGGGGGATGAGTAGGTTTTGGAAACAGTTGTACTTTTTGTGCTGGTGGAGGAACATAATTATGTTGCAAATGCTGAGGTGGACCACCAAAATCATCTGGAGAAATCAAAGAATAGTACTTATACAAATTTAATTAGAGGCAACGATCAGATGTCAGATGTCAGGAATAGTGGGAGTTTCACAAATTATAGAGATTTCAGAAATCTGAGGTAGAAAGAGTTAAATGATCATTAAAAACTGAACAATCTAAACCATGTGACATGCTAAAACTAAATTCGTTAATGCTATTTCATATAAATAATAAAATCAAGCAGAATCAAACAACCACTTTTCGATTAAAGTTAAGCCCTTCTAAACCCGGAAGACCAGCATTGTCTCTAAACCTCAACTTTTGCTCTCCTCAATTTGAACCACATGATAGCTTCTACCTAATACTTATTTCAGTGGAGATGCACGGAGCACTGAACGTTCAAAATAATTACACCATCACCGTAATTAATATTGCACAGCAAATGGATCCCATATAGAAGACTAGAGTCACTACAAAAACTCACTTCCTGATGCTTTACGGTGGCATTCGCTCATGCATTAAGTCAGTAGCAAATGGTTTGCTATTAGTCAGGTCTTAAATACTTGGGCGAACGCCAATCAAAGACAAGAACATGGGCGGCCAATTTTCGACAAAAACGAAGATGAGACATAACTAAATCAACGACGCCAGGGTATATGGAGAGGCCTTGCACTCACTCCCACAACACGCTTCTTCCTCCTCCTTTATCTTAAGCACGAAATGAACTAAAAAATAAAATCGAAATGGTTATCAAACCGGCCCTAAAATAGTTTCAATTTCTAACCAATTTGTATCTCAATTCAGTTCAACTCACTCAATGCCAATGAGGAATCTTAAGCAGCACAAAATTCATCACAACAAAATCCAAGTTTTTAATGAAAAGGAGCTCACTTTTGGCTTCTTCTGGATAGTTGCCCGACTCCTGCGCTCTCGCCTGCCGCCTCTTTCGCCTTCTGTAGAAAAGGACGAAAATGCCCACCACAAGTAGCGTACAAAACCCTCCAATCACAACCCCCACTATAACCCCCAAGTTCGGGTTCGTCGGCAATCCCGGCGAATTAGACGCAAGTTGCGGAGGTGGCGGAGACGCGGTCGGCGCTGACGCTGTCACTGTTGGAGGAGGCGGAGAAGCTATGGAGTCGTTGGTCGTCGAAGGAGGAGTTGGCGCGGTGGCGTTGGTCGTAGGAGTTGGTGAGGTGGCGTTAGTCGCAGGTGAAGGAGGAGGAGGCGACGTGGAGTTGGTCGCCGGAGACGGCGCCGACATTGCCGCCGAGATTAAAAGTCTGCGAGGGAAGGAGGAGCTGTAATTTGAGAAGAGAATATGACTGAGAGAGGAGAACATGGGTTGGAGGTGGCAGAGGGAAGAAGACATGACGCGGTGGGACCCATTTGAGTACGAATTTGAGGTACGTCAAATTTTTCTAACGTTTGATTTTCGTTTCTTCTTTTTTTCCCTTTTTTTTTTTTTTTTTTTTTGTGATTAACGTGATTGAAAATGCCTCCCATTTTTGCACCAAAAAATATTTTCTTACCAAACGCAACTACATCGACCATCCTGTGTTAATTCTCTCTCCCAACATGCTTAATGAGTTGTGTTTTTACAAACACAAAATTAAAATTAGATTGATTTATAAGTATGGTAGCCGATTCCCTTTTAATCAAAGTTTTAATTTTAATTTTTTTTTTTTGGGTCAAGAAATTAGAAAGAAAAAAAAAGGAAAATTTAGATTTTTTTCGTACAAGGAAAATTTAAATTAAATACTAAATCTAACATATTTTTTAACAAAATAAAAGTTGAAACTTTTTTAAGATTAGGTAACTACCAAGCAAAATCCAAGAATAAGTCACATATCATGTTGCTGTGTGATTTGCTTTAGAGGTGCGGTTTAAAGCAAAAATTTGGAAAAATCGACCGAACAGGTTGGGCCAGTTTTTAGTTATTTCGGTTATTGAAGGTTTGCATTACGGCCACTAATACGGCCACCAAACACAAGCTTGTGGTTCCACTTATCATCAATGTGTTAAGAGCAGAATTGGTTTGAGACAAATTTGCATACCTAGGAACCAAATGCAATGAAGCCCATTATTCTTTTGCAAAGTTCTACAACGATTTCTCAAGTTTCAAAAGTAGTCCATCTAGGGTTTTGGGCACACCTCTACCTCCATATGAAGAGCTGTGTGATCTTAGCAACATAGAACTCATGCTTGCCTTACAGTGAGGAAGGAGAACCCAGTTAAAAGTGCAAACCTCACTTACGCCCAACCACAGTGCTCCAAGGTTACACTGCCAGATGGATGCACTGTATGCCCCTTATGAAGGCTTGGGGGATCCAACCATATTGTGTGAGAAAGCCTCGAGTATGGAGGAGATGTAAGGCAAGCAAGCAATGACATGAACCACGGGGAGTTTATGTGTCTTAAAACCTACATACACCTCATCCTCACTAACACATGAACCACTCATCTCTTTGTGAATTAGAGATAAGTGCAAATGGTTTTCATGAATTGAATACATAGAGAGATTTTCTAGAGAGAAACCACAAAAAGAGAAAGATAGAAATCATCTTCCTCACCCTCTCCTTCTCTTCTCGTCCCTCCCTAAGGTGGGCAAGTCTTGTACTGGTCTCTTAAGCTTGCTCATCCGGCAAGTCTTGTACTGGTCTCTCAAGCTTGCTCATCCATCACCATACTCTCTTAGTTAAGGAGGTGTCGAGAGTTAGAAGATCTATTCCTTAAGGTCTTCTCCAAGAGCTTATCTAGGTGGATAGAAACAATTTTTCTCGAGTAAAGGTAGAGAGACAAAATTTGTAGACAACCTTTGCAAACCAAATGATGTGTCACCAATAAGAAATAAGCACGTGTATCAATGCTGAAGTAATAATTCAATCATCAACTTTCATATCATTTATTAGGTTACCAAATTTTCTCTGTAAATTTAGTCTCCCTAACATTACCCATCTTTTTCCGAGTAGAAAGAAAGAGATTCTCGTAAACCATATAGTGAAAAGGGTGAGAACTTTTTGTGAGTCGAAGAAGTAAAGAATAGTTTTTGGCTAAGGCTTGCTAGAATTCTTGAAGGAAAATGCTAGAGGTCCAAAAGTGTGAAAGAGTGAAAAAGGTTGAAAATAAGTAAGTTTGAGTATTTATAGTAGAGGTTTTTTAATGATGTGTCTCAAAATGCACAGAGTTGTGCCTCGATACGTGCTAAGGTGCTCGATTGTATGTCCTAAACAATCAAAATTGTGTTTTCTTTGTTTTCATAGCGTGCCTAAATGACTACATGTACTTAATATGCACTAAGGCGCACGACTACCAATGTATGGAATGCGAGAATCTGAAATGTTTTCATCGACTGAACGTGATGTCAGATTCGGAGTGTGTGACAAAAATATTAGACTCTTTGGGATCTTAGAAACCATCCTGAGATGAACGTGGCATGGCCTGAAGGTAACTACCTTTCTTCATTGGAATGCCTCTTAGAGAGAATAGTTCGGGGTAATTGTGGGAATATGATTTTTAGCCATACAACTTCGAATGAGTGGCTTGGAGTGGATCGTAGATCTCAGACTCAGCCGCTTAGATCGAGGTTTCGGAATCGTTCATTCTAATATCCTCAAAATGATAGGCAGGATCACTCTCATCGAGAATGACTGACTTGTTCTTCAAGAAAGGGAAACATAATTGGAACCCAATTAGGAATGTATCCAGTATATATTCGAAATCCCTATATTCATGGGATTTAACTTGCACTGCAAGTAATCACAATCCTAAAAGGAAAGAAATTAGTTCCTAGATTCCCTCTAGGATTCTCCCGACTTTACAAGGACTATTATCCTTATAAGGACCCTTCTAACGAGTATAAATACACTACCATAGTTCATATCCAAGGTATCAAATCCTAGCCCATTGTTTAAGTTCTGTCACTGATTATTGACTTGATCATCGAAGAGTTCTTGACCAATACGACACTGATGCCTAGGTTCTTTTGCAGTCTCTCTATTTTGTTGGTTTTCGACGATTGCTAAACTATGTAAGGAGGTGCAAAATTTTGATTTCAACAATGAGCGCCTATAAACCATAAGTACCAATATGGGGCGTAATATCGTCTTAAGGAAATAATGTCCAACACTAGTCTCAACCAAGTAACATTCCTATAAAACTAGTCTTCCTTGTGTATTGTATTCCTTTATATTAATTTCGGTGCATTAATTGAATTAGTATTTTCTTGTTCAATAATACACCAATCTTAACAACATCGTCTTGCCTTGATTCTTAAATTGAGTGGGCCAAAATCAACATATACATCATGTTGTCTTGCCCCATGATGTGGATTTCAGTTTCGCACTCTAGTGGCATCCACCGTTCTTTTGTGAGAGAAGTTCTGAACTCAAATATTACACGGAACTGTTTTTTTTTTCCCTGACAAACGATATTATCTACATTAAGGGGATGGGGTAGTGACCTACGCCTCACGATGAGTTAGAAATAATTCGGTTCAAATTCGCCTTTGGTAAGAATCGAAACTAAGACCTCTCACTTACAAGTGAAGAGAAATATCACTAGACCGTAATACTAAGTATCACATGGTACTATTATTGAATAAATGTTTAAAAAAAAAGGAAAACGTCTTATTACCCCATCAAAAGTTCAATATCTAGATGAGCTATAGGTGATGCATCTAATCTTTCATAATTCATATAGAAGTGAAACATGTAATCATGAACCAAGTAGATTGTTCTCCACCTTATATAGTATAGTTGTCACTTCTAAGCAATCCAAGTGAGTAGAAAGGCATACATCTTCCTTGATAATTTGGTGGTCACTTCTTGTTTGTTAATTAGCATAGTCTTGCAATTCCTAGTCTCCCAAAGCACAAGTATGACATCTTATTCACATGCATGCATAAGGATGGGTTTCTTAGTTAGTACGTAACATATTTTAACACATGTTTTATTGTTTAAAAAAAAAAGATATGTTATTTAATTTATTTTAGGCTTTAAAAAAAAAGAACAAGTGTCATTTTTTATTAGGTCAAATCAGATGGTGAAGTACAGAGTATTCACTAGTGAGTACCTAATGACACGCATAAATCGAGAAATAGTCCAAATTTTTAAAGGGAATACTGCCACTACTGTCACTGTCGTGAGTTGGTTTCTTCATTAGCTCCAGCATCCTATTTGCTGTGAGTTCTCTATTTATTACCATGTTACTATGGTTTTTTGTACCTTGGTGTAGTTGTTTTGTCTCAATGGCGGTCGAAGAGGAAGTGATGGACTGCCTCAACATAACTTTTGAGGATAGTCTAGATCTGGAGGAAAGTTTCGAAAACAACATTCATTTAGTAGGGAAAATGATTGCAAACAATGAACCATCACAGTCGGTGGTGAAAGAGGTGCTAAGATCAGTGTGGAACAAGATGGGGGTAGTCAGGGTTCAAAGGGCCAAGGCAAACGTTTATGCCGTCACGGTAGGGGAGGAGGCGGTGGCAAGGCGTATACTGGAAGGGAATCCTTGGTTCATCAGGGACTATACCTTCTTAGTTAAGCTTTGGTCATCCTTTCACTCACTTGATGATATCGAGGCGGATCGAGCAGTTTTTTGGATCCAGGCTCACAGGATCCCACATAATTTCTGCACAATGAAGAATGCCTGAAGCCTGGGGTCCAAGATTGGCACTGTTTTTGAAGATGAAGACCCTAATGAGGTTGGTTTTAGGGGATACTTGCCGCTCATGGTGGATTTTGATGCCTCCCGGCCTCTCCTCACCTGTTTCTCGATTCCATGCCCAATAGTGGGTTCATACATGATCCGCCTTAAGTATGAAGGCCTGAGGATTTTCTGCTACCAGTGCGGCAGGCTTGGTCACTCTCGAGGCTGCATCCGACCTGTACCACTATTACCGTCGGGCGAAAGAAGATACACACCCTTACTTCGGGCCGAGACATTATCAAGAACAAACTCACTACTTTTCCCAACAAGGAAAACGGCTACAATGGCTGGAGCCCATGGCGCTCAAGGGGATCACTACAGGCACAAATGGAAGGAATGCAATGGAGTTTTTCATGAACGATCAGGAATGGAGACGGTTAGTTCAGCGGATCATTTGGAGACAAACCGGAGGGACAAGGAACTGACAAGCTCTTTTGCTATTCCACATGCCATGCGACAGGTGTCATCTAAGGTGACTGACCGTGCTGTAGTATTGGTCCCCCACGAAAACCAAGATAGGACGTCAAACCTAACAGAGTCAAACCGTATGGCAGAGCACCCCTTCACCACACGATCAAATGCACAGCCGGATTATGCCCATATGTGGCATCCATATAGCTATGAGACCCAATTTACAAATGGCACACTCACCATTGCTGTGAATGGGCTATCTCTTGAAAAAGACTGGTGTGACCCACGACGAATCCCATCATGGGCCTTACAAAACGTAACTGGGCTTCTCCAAGCGACTGAGGATGTGCGGGCTAGCCCAACAAGTCTCACAGTGATGGATTGCTTCCTTCCTAACACAAATAGGGCTGAAATTGATGAAACAAGCATGCGAGTTACGGCCCATTTCCTAAAAATGACAAATGAAGGCAAGAGCTGTGAAATTCTACCTGTTGTGGACCGGGCGGAGGATAATATGGGTCTACGATACAAAAGAACCAAGGATAGGAGGAAGGGTGATGTGGCGAACCAAACCCCACCAACCAAAAAGCCTAAAGTGGCGATGAATCCAAAGAAGGGTCGACCATTGCACCTATCTAATCTGAACAAAAAAACTCCAAGCTTAGCGCCAAAAGTCGCGGGGGGAAGACCAAAGTGAGCGGAAATATGGTCGATGTTGTCGAAGACAACAGGTTGTGCAAAATGGTCATCAGCCCTTCCAAGGAGATGGAGGAAATAGAGGCTATGAGATTACTGGGCAAAAGGGGGAAAGATAGAAACGCTATGGAGTTATTATCGGTGGAGGCTGGCGATGCCCAGCCTCGCCGAAAGCCATGAATATCCTAATTTGGAACTTCCGATGGCTTGGGAACCCTCGGAAAGTTTAGGCTCTGCAGGATATTATCCAGCAGAAAGATCCCAAGTTGGTGTTCTTATGTGAAACCAAATGTAGCGTAGCTGTGATAAAAATTCTTAAAATGAAATTAGGTTTTAGGAATTCTTTTGGAGTAAATTCCCGAAGGCAGTCTGGAGGTTTGGGTTTATTTTGGAAAATGGATATAAACTTACGAATTTTATCAAGCTCGGAATGATACATCGATTTAGAAATCGAGGGAATCGGTGATGGAAGACACTGGCGATTTACCGGATTTTATGGCGACCCGGTGACGAAAAATCGCAGTCAATCGTAGGACTTAATGAGAAGACTTGCTACTGGTAGTTCTATTCCATGGTTAATTGGAGGGGATTTTAATGAACTACTTGGCATTCATGAGAAGGAAGGGGGTCCGATTAGGCCCACAAACCAGATTTTGGGGTTTAGAAGGGCGGTTTGTGACTGTCAACTTCATGACTTGGGCTTTACGGGAACCCTATTCACATGGGTGACTACTAGATTAGGAGGTATAAAAGAAAGGCTCGATAGGGCGCTTGCAATGAACGGCTGGAAAGAAATGTTCAACGATGTACGTGTTACCCATTTGGACCCATCAAAATCTGATCATGTCCCAATTTTGATTGAATTGGATGAGACCCCATATCTGAGGAGGCACAGTCGGAGAGCATTTCGCTTTGAAAACATTTGGGCTGAGCATGAGGATTATGAAAGCATTATTCAGAAAGCCTAGAACCGGCCGGTCTTGGGGGTGCCTATGTATCAGGTCGTTAGCAAGATTAAAGCTACAAGGGTGGTATTAATCAAATGAAACCACGACGTCTTCAGAGGAAAACAAGAGAAGATTAAAAGGGTCAGACAAAAATTGGGATTTATATTGGCCCAACCACTTACGGAAGAAACAATTGCGGAACGTGAAGCTCTGTTGCTAAGGCTTGATCTTTTGCTTGGCCAAGAGGAAAAATACTAAAGACAACGCTCTCGTGCTTTATGGGTAAAGGATGGAGACCGAAATACCTGGTTTTTCCACCAAAGAGCCAAGACCCGACAAGCAAAGAACTTCATCAAGAGGATCAAAAACACGGATTGGGACTGGGTTACTAACGAGCATGGGATTGAAAGCACGGTCACTAGTTACTTTCGGGACATTTTCTGCTCCTTCGGTAATCTGAATGATGTAGAGGTTATTGGGGCTATTGATGCCAGGATAACTTCGGACATGAATAGAACACTGGAAAGGGATATCTCGAACGACGAAGTTCGGGTGGCAGTTTTTCAAATGCAGCCATCAAAGGCCCCGGGCCCGGATGGGATGGATCATTTTTTCTTTCAGAAGTATTAGCACATCGTTGTGGCTGACACTTCGAATGCTATCAGGAGTTCTCATACATAAGGGAAGCTATTGAAGTAGATTAATTTCACACATATTACATTTATTCCCAAATTAAAGCACCCGGAGGAAATGGCTCACCTTCGACCTATTAGTCTATGTAACGTTCTGTTCAAAATCATTTCAAAGATTATGGTAAATAGGCTAAAAGCTCTCATACCAACAATCATATCCCCAAACTAGGGGGCTTTCGTACCAGGGTGAAACATATATGACAATACAACATTGGCATCCGAAATCGCTACCTACTTGTTCAGAAGAGGGAGAGGCAAAAAAGGTTTTATATCCTTAAAACTTGATATTAGTAAGGCTTATGACCGCATAGAGTTGGGTTTCCTACGGCATATCCTTACCAAGCTCGGCTTCTCTGCAAGATGGGTCAAATGGGTTACGCTATGTGTATCGTCGGTATCATACTCTATCATCCTCAATAGGAGTCCAGGGGACTACATCATTCTGTCATGGGGATTGCGCCAAGGTGATCCACTATCACCATATCTCTTCATTTTGTGTGCCGAAGGACTGTTGACTTTGATTGCAAAAAAAGGAAAGAAGATGATTGATTACTAGCGTTTCCATCTATCATGATGCCCCGTCGGTGAATCATTTACTATTCACGGACGATAGTTTCTTATTTTGCCATATGTTGGAAGATACGTGTGGCTAAATCAAAGATGTCCTACAGATGTATGAAGATGCATCTGGGCAGCGAGTCAACCTGCAAAAGAGTGAAATTTGCTTCAACAGAAATGTTAAACGGCCGATGCAATTGAGGCTGACGGGTCTGCTAGGAGTCAAGAGGGTAGATCGACATAACCGATAACTAGGTATGCCAACTCTTGTTGGGCGGAATAAGACAGAGTGCTTCAGCTATATAAAAGACCGAATATAGAAAAGGCTCCAAGGCTGGAAGGGAAAACTGTTTAGTGCGGCAGAGAATGAAGTATTAGTCAAATCAATCGCACAAGCAATTCCAAATTATACAATGAGTTGTTTTCTCCTCCCCAAACACTTTTGTGATGATTTAAACAAATTAATTGCATCTTTTTGGTGGAATGGTGATGAAGGTGAAAGGAAAATGAACTGGTTTTCGTAGGAAAGGCTTTGCAGCCCAAAATGTAAGGGTGGACTTGGGTTTCGAAATATCTTTGCCTTTAATATGGGGATGTTAGCTAAACAAGCCTGGAAGCTGTTTACTGAGCCCAACTCCCTGATCTTGAAGGTTCTAAAGGCTAAGTACTTTCCAAATGGCTCTTTTATGGAGGTACCCGTACAGCCGAATGCATCTTATACATGGAAGAGCATATGTGCAGCAAGGAAGGTCATTGCTTTTGGCTCCCGTTGGCAAGTGGAAGGATGACGATCTATCCGCATTTGGGAGAACTCGTGGAGCATTACCTCTTCAACGTTTCGACCGTTCTTTTCTAAGCCTGATGGGTGCACGTTGGCAATGGTCGACGAACTGGTGGACCAAAATACAAGACGATGGAATTGTGAACTACTCCAAACCCTGTTCTCACCCGAATAGGTTAAGGCTATCTGCTCTATCCAACTAAGTGAACGATCCCCACCAGACTATCTGATTTGGCATTACGAACACCAAGGGAGGTTCACAGTGAAAAGTGCATATCACATCGCCCGTTCTTGGATACAACCTACCAACAACGGGGCGCCATCTTCTATCGTCTCTTCCAATATGTTGTGGTCCAAACTGTGGAATGCCAATGTCCCGCCCAAAGTGAAGATTTGTGTATGGCGTCTTCTAAATGAACAATGTCCCACAAGAGCTAACCTGGCACGACGTCATATCACAACTGAAACGGAGTGTTTACTGTGTAATTTCTATGGTGAGACTACTAAGGGAATGCCCATATGCCAAATGTGCTTGGATGGCATCGGGGTTGGGGGCCTGTTTGCGTGAAGTCCATAACCCGTCAGTTCTTGAGTGGGAATCGAGACTGCTTAAATTCTTCATAAGTCCAGTTTTGAGTTGTTCCTCACAATCTGCTGGGCTCTCTGGGGGGCTAGAAATGAAAAGTTGTGGCATGAGAAGTTGGAACCCCCCGACGTGTGCGTAGACCATGCTTGGCAACGATGGTCTGCTTTTGTAAAAGCCAATGTGGTAACACTCGTTTTGAATTCAAGGACATCTCGCCATATCAAATGGATGGCCCCACCACCGGGATGGCTTAAAGTAAATATCGATGGTTCCTGGAGTGAGACCAAATTGGTGTGAGGTTTTGGGGCTGTTGTTCGAATTGATTCTGGGAATTTTGTGGTCGCAACTTGAGGGGGTCTACTCTCACTTACAGGTTGAAGCACTTGCTTTTCGAGAGAGCATGCATTGGGCAGTGAACATGGGTTTTTCAAATTTGTCTTTCGGGAGTGATTCACTTCAGATTCTATCCTAAACTTGTCATCAATTGGACAGGTTGTGGAGGATATCAAAGCACTACTCCAATCAATCACTGAAGCTACTGTTACCCACACCCGTCGTAATGCAAACTCGGCTGCTCATTGCCTTGCCCGAACTGGCCTCTCGTTGAACCAAGGATGTGAACGGCATGATTCTCCTCCAAGTTTTTTTATTGACACACTTGTAGAAGAAGGTGCTACGCACTAATGCAAAATGTTATAATGCTGTTACTTTTTTGATGAAATGAAATCTATTATCGTCTTTTACAAAAAAAAAATAAAAAAAAATAATATTGTCCAAATTAAATAACACTCTCATTATTTTTCAAAGCAATAAAACAGGTGTTAAAGCATTATTTTTTCCTAAAATATTCTAATGCAACCGCGTTGAATCTACTCTTCTATAATATCACTCATATTTCTTCAAGAACAAATATAAGAGCATCTTCAGTAAAGCTAATCTAAAATTTGATTAAATTTTGATAATGCTACTCTAAGTTTTCACTAACAATGAATATTCGATAATATCACTCATATTTCTTCAAGAACAAATATAAGAGCATCTTCAGTAAAGCTAATCTAAAATTTGATTAAATTTTGATAATGCTACTCTAAGTTTTCACTAACAATGAATATTCGATTATGTTTTTATTTTTTTTAACAAACAATATTATCTACGCTCATGGTGTGTTTTGAGAAAATCCGAGTAAAAAATGACTTAAAATTAAATAGTAAAAATTCAAACCTTGATTGTAGGACACAAAAAAAAAAATAAAATAAAATAAAGAAAGTTTATACATGCATGCATGGCGGATAGATTTATAGATAGATATGCAATTATGCATGGGAATTACTTACTATAGTCAAATTATCCACCTCACGTACGTTATGGATAGATAGTGACACATACTTTAAAAAGTAAAGATGACAAATGTACAAAGACTTCGTGTTTAATTTGCTGCAAATTGGAAATTTATTTCGAATTGACATCTGAACTACTACTCTCAAATTACATCAAAATGTTTTTAATTTCTATCTCCTATTATGGAAGTTTATAAATTATAAATCTCAAAATAACTAAATGTCTTTTGTCATTCTCTTTGTTATGGTAAACATCGACATTTATCTGATTTCTTTTATGAAAAAATAAATTATTTAAAGAGAAAAATTTCAAGTGCAACTGTTTTAAGTACAATTAAAAAGAAAAGTATTTCTAGCCCAACGCTATATAATGGAACAACAACTGCTTAATCCTCCGTAGTAGAATTGAATAGTAGATTAAGAAGCAGACAAAAATGATTAAGGATTGTCGGGTTGATCGAAAGGGTATTGGGCCGTGAAGTTTGGTCAGAAAAATACATTTAATTAATACAAACAAAACTTGGACTGATTTACTTGTAAGTTGTATTAATATTGTTGATGAGTTGCCATGGTAAACGGTTAAATAATAGGTTTTTTTTTTTTATCTAAAATGGTCTTTGAGATTTGTATAACTTCTTATTTTGATCCATGAGATTTGAAATTGATAGAATTGGTCATTGAGTTTGTTCACCATCAATCATTTTGGTCATTCCGTGAAAAATCTCTATTAAATAAGAATAAAATAACAAAAATACCCTCAACTTTTGTCAAATCATTTTGGCCTATTGTTTATTAAATTGATGGTAGTTTTGTCATTTTAATCTTTATTTAACATAACTATTCACAGAATGACCAAAATGATTGATGATGGACAATCTCAGAGACCACTTGTATTGATTTCAAATCTTAGAAACCAAACTGAGAAATTATGCAAATTTGAGAGACCATTTTGGCTAAAAAACCTAAATAATATAATATACTTTTTTTTTTTTCAAAGGGTGGGAAGATTTGAACTTATATCTCTTTTATCATTAAAAACACAATGTCACTACAATTAGCTATTGTTACACAAATGTTCATATTTTTTGTCTTCTAAATAATGATATTCATTCTTAATACACTCTAAATTTGTCTAGTCAGTGGCGAATCGAATGAAGGGAGGGGTCACGTGCCCCCTCACAATATTTGTAAGTAATTTGACAAAATTACCACCAAAACCTAAACAACATTAATATATCTTTAGTGTAACTTTATCACTCGATCCTCGTCCAAAATTACCAAGACGCACATATCATAGTTGGTTATGGCAACTCACGGCACTGTTTTTGGAAAAAGATTAAAATTAATCATTTTAAAATAATAAAAGGCTCTTTAACTCCTCCTCCTCTCAATCGTCTTATAAATTGGAACTCTCGGCTTTATACATATTTGACTTAAAGACACAAATGAAAAACACTAAAGGGCGGGGACGTACGCTAAACACACAACGCCTAAATGTTCAACGAAATGCCTCATTAAAACAAATGGAAATTTTTTTTTGATGCTACGCGCAATATTGTTAGAATGCAACGAGGATAAAGTCATGCATCTGTTGGGACCCCGGTGAACTAACTTTCTAACCGTTTAATCTACTTGCGCTCCAAAACAATTGGTGGATGTGGTTTTCCTTTTAACTCCCTAAATCTAAGGTTCAAGCACTCTCTCTTAATGTAACTTAGAATAGTAAAACAATTATTCTTCTAAATTTATTCCCATATTTATTCACATGATCAGTTCACCTATTAGCTTTGTTCACTTTTATCTTCAACAAACTTCGAATATCTAATTTAAGGGATAGAAAATAGTTCTTGTTCTAATATTGTTCCTTTTAATATTCTCATTTCTTCTTAGTACTAATTATCGCCACGAGTTTAAAATCCAAATTTTGAATAAGAAGTGATGTTATTTGGACATACAAAACAACACGTTTTGCTGATAAATTCTCTAATACACATGCGTCCCATTATTGTTTATTTGGGGAGTTAAAATCTAATTAAAATTGTCCCCTACAGTTTGTCCTCAACTGCAAATACTTTAGGTAGAGAACACATAAAATTTAACAACAATTGACATCTGCATTATTCTAATCTAATGTATTAGTTATAGACTTGTAGGAATTTCATTTTCTTATTTCCTCTCTTTTTCTTAAAAAAAAAAAAAAAATTGTTAGCCAAAAAGAAAAAAGCAATTTCCATTTATGTTTTGACCCCCTCAAGAAATCGGAAATTGACAACGGGTGGCGTGTCGTGGCAGTTGAATTTCCAAAACCCAGAAATCCAAACACACACCTTCTTCTCTCAGACTCCGATATACATGAAACCAAACAGCAGAAAGTGACGCAAACACGAGATAAAAAAAACCCCACGCAAGCAGAAGCGGCAGAAGCAAACGGCGAACATCGATACCTAACGGTCCTCGCGTTGAACCCAACCACCGCCTTACGCCAATCATCTCGTTTTCCTTGCAACTAAACAGACAACAATTCCTCACTCATCGATCACGGGGTCGTCGCTATGCAGTTCGCTCGATTCGATTCGTTCTGGGCGTTGGAGACGATTTTCGGTGTGATCCGCCGGACTAGGATTGGTTAATCGCGGGATTGGTTTTGGGTATTCTGGGTTTGGTTGGAAATGAGCACGCAGAGGCAGCAGGTGGCCGTCCGGGACCTCGTTGAGGAAGCCAAGAAGCGGATTGTCTTTCTCGCCATTTGCGTCGTTGGCTTGTCGTACCTTATGTCCTGTAAGCTCTTCTTCTTTGGGATTACTTTATACTTTTGTTGGGAATTTTCAAATTTTGGTATTTGGCTTTTGATTTAATTTCATTTCTGATCAAATTTGGATTGATTTGTATTGTTGAATTGCTGTCGGTGTGATGATTACTGTGTGAATGTGCATTGCAAGGAATCTAATTTCTTGCTCCTCCTTTTAATTTTGTGGGAAATGTTTTGAGTAAAAAAATACTTCAATTCGAATAAGAAAGTGATCGCCTTTTCCTTGTGTATGCCATTTCTTGAGCTAATTAGTTAATTCTATTCATCTCCCAGTATTACCCATTTAATGATTTATCCTGTTTTTTCGGTTGGAGGTTACATTATCGGTACCGGAAATCTTGGGTTCTGGTTCATTATAGTTGTAGATTGCATGCTTCAGCTTCATATTGTCCGACTGTTTAAGGGCATGCTTTGAAATTTTGATTACTTGTGTTAGAAGCGAGCATTTTGATTACTCGAGGTGTGGCTTATTGTTATTTTAATTTCAGTGACGAGCTCCTCTGTCTGGGTGAACTTGCCTGCTGCTGCCTCGTTGATTGTCATCGTTCGTTATTTGTCACTAGATTATGACATGCGAAGAAAAGCTGCAGCATACAACAGCAAGCCTCCCTCGGCAAATACTACTTCTCAAAACAAACCTATTCAGTGGCCTAAAACTAGTCAAAAGTCTGAGTGGAGAAGGAAAGTTAATTCTCCTGTTGTCGAAGAAGCTATTGATCACTTCACCCGGCATCTAGTTTCTGAGTTTGTGACCGATCTTTGGTATTCTCGTCTAACACCAGATAGACAAGGTCCAGAAGAACTGGCGTGCATTGTGAATGGTGTTCTTGGGGAAATTTCAGCACGCATGAGGAATATAAATCTAATTGATCTTCTCACAAGGTTCTTTTTATTAACCATGTACAACAGGGTGCTATATAAGACTAACTAAATGGTTACTGAAGATCTAATGTTTATATGATGGTGCAGGGATCTTGTTAATCTCATATGCTCTCACTTGGAGCTTTTCCGCGTTGCTCAAGCAAAGGTTCAAAAGCAACATTCGGGATTCCTTACAGTTGAAAAACGAGATATGGAAATAAGACTCGTCTTGGTTGCTGAAAACAAATTGCACCCTGCTTTATTTTCTGCAGAAGCTGAGCACAAGGTTTTTTTTTATTTTTTTTTATTTCTTTCTCTTTCTCTCTGATACTTTGCTTTGTCAATCTGTAAATTTGACCTGAAGGACTGAGGTATGGTCATGTATAATCTGCTTTCTCAATTGTGATGACCATGTTTTCTTTACTATTCATCTGCAGGTTTTGCAGCATCTGATGGATGGCCTTATCTCTTTCTCGTTCAGGCCTGAAGATCTGCAATGCGCTCTATTCCGTTATATTGTCAGAGAACTACTTGCTTGTGCAGTAATGCGACCTGTCCTAAACTTGGCTAGTCCCAGGTATTCATTGGTTTCGTTTGAGTTATTTTTATTTACAAACTGCTGTCATTAACTCTTCAACTTTTTGGTGACAGGTTTATTAATGAAAGAATTGAATTGTTGGTCATTAAAATGACCGAGGCTAAAGGTGTTACTGTGGAACAAGAGGCATCTCGATCCAAACAAGAGGGGCCCTCAAAAATATCATCTGATCACTTTTCTAGGTTCTTAGATCCTTCTGTTACTGGTGTTGAACTTGTGCAACTCAAAAATGGCCAGTCCAGAACTGCTGTGGACACACCTGCAACAGCAAACGTAAATGGATCAAAAGATCCATTGCTCTCAGTTGATACTCAATCTTCCCGTTCGTGGAGCACATTGCGAATGAACTCCCTCACTAGCAATGAAAGAGTTATAGAACATAACGAATCGGGAGGAGAATGGGGAGATATGTTAGATCTGATGTCTCGCAGAAAGACTGAAGCCCTTGCTCCTGAAAATTTTGAAAACATGTGGGCAAAAGGGAGAAATTTCAGAAAGAAGGAAGGTGAAATAATTGAGCATTCTTCTGGTGGGAAGTCAGTTACAGTAGATCATTTTATGGAAAAATCTAGGCCCAAAGATAAGGAAAATGTTTCGAAGTTCAATCTTTCTGACAGAGGCACTTGTCAAAACAATTTCCGCCCTGGAGATCAAAACATACCGAATCGCTATCGAGGTTCTTCGTATCAGGATGATGATGAAGACGACCACATGCGGTTGGACGAGATTGATACAGGAAGCAGTACTTCTTATACTTCTGAAGGTGAAGAAACAGACAGTGTTACAGGTCTTGATTCTCCTGGAACTAAAGTTTGGGATGGTAGAAGTAATAGAAATATGGCAATGTCTCACATTCATCACCCACTTGAAAATTCTGGACACCATATCAGGAAACGGACTGTTAAAGGGAATCTTCACCTTAACAGATTGTCTAAAACCCAGTCTTTCCACAAAAGATCTAGACCAAGCAACAAGAAAGTGCCGGTTTGGCAAGAGGTAGAGAGAACAAGCTTCTTGTCTGGAGATGGACAGGACATACTTAATTCTCCAAATCGAGATGCAAATATTGACTCTAGCGATGATTCTGACATTGAAAGTTTCGGTAGAATTAACAGCGGGGCAGCCACTTCTTCATCTGCAACTTTACCTTTCCCGGATAGTCATAGCCTGAATTTTAATTCCCTGAAAAATTCTACAGTAGTGGATTCTTTTTTCAAGTTAAATTGTGAGGTACTTACTTAAATGTTATTACTTTGGCTTCGGTCTGCAGGCTGAATGTTGGTCTGATATGTTGATAGATAAAAAATAAAAATAAAAAATTTAACTCGTTTTTGGTTGCAGGTATTGGGTGCAAATATTGTGAAGAGTGACTCAAAAACATTTGCCGTTTACTCCATAGCTGTTACGGATGTAAATAATAATAGTTGGTCAATCAAAAGAAGGTGCTAAGATTTTTCTCTAATTTTTTTCTTTCATCCTTCAATTCTAAATGTAGTTTTTATAATGTTAGAAGAAGATGATGTATACTTCTCCCTTGTACCTTTGCTTTGGTAACTCATCATTATTGTGTTTCTCCCTACAGGTTTCGTCATTTTGAGGAGCTACATCGGCGTCTAAAAGAGTTTCCCGAGTACAATCTACACTTGCCACCAAAGCATTTTCTGTCAACTGGTTTGGATTTAGCTGTCATTCAAGAACGATGTAAATCACTTGACCAGTATGTAAAGGTTAGCAACTCAATCCCACTCTTCTTGCTCATTATTGCTTTTCATAAACCTTTGGCTGTTTAAAACTCATTGAGCTGTACATTGAGTGGATTGAGAACATGCACATATACGTGAGTATTTAGTGATTGGAACATTAATTTGGGTTATGGATGGTAGGATCAACATAGAAGCTTTTGGGGAAAATATAATTCCCAGAAGTTTTGGAATTTCAAAAGACATTTAAATTCCAATTTCAAAGTTAACATTCCATTTCCAGAATTTTGGAAAATTCTTTAGGATCGTCATATTTTTTTTTTCTGGGAGTTTGGAATGTATGAAAACTCTATGGAAAGTTCGTGGAATTGTTATAAGTTGAAACAACTTTGACAAAGACATTAAACAATTCTCAACAGTACTAAAACAAAATTATTACAAAATGGAAAAAAACAACTCAATTATAACAAAAAATACAACTCATAATTGTAGACTAGAGAAAGTGACGTAATTCACGCAAGATAGTGAGAGAAAGGACTGGTAATGTAGCCAAAACATTAATTCATCCTAATTACTGAAAAAAAAAAAAAAACCATTAGAAGAATAGAAACTCAAACACAGGCAGGCACAAAGTTGAGAAATTGAGAATTGGACGAGATAGAAAGAGTCCCTGCACTTCTCAGTAATTAAAATCAGGGATGATTGGGTGTATAAAAGTTGTTAAAACATGCACATGAAATTAGGACATATAGAGTAAACATTTTACACATGAAGAATGTTTTGAAGTACTCAGATCGAGGGTGTTTGGAATTTCAGATTTTGAGTTTCATTTTGTGATGGTAAATTGGAATGTTAAGACTGATTGTGGATGGAATCAAAATGTTCAATCCGGCTTGGAGCTTTAAACATGACCGTTAAATATGAGAGTTTAAGGCAACTAAATTATGTGGAATAATTCCACTCTATTTAACAATTTTTGCTCTGGATAAAAATATTCATGCCTTAAGCTCTTAATTGCTCATAAACTCTAATCTGTTGTTTTCAGAAACTTATGCAGCTTCCAAGAGTTTCAGGATCCATTGAAGTTTGGGACTTTCTAAGTGTTGACTCCCAGGTTCAGTAATCTCATACTGATTTTGTTAACAGGGGAGGCAGTTGATCTTTGAAAATTTACGAGAAAAGCTTACCCTGTTTTATCTTTCAAATGCAGACTTATCTATTTACAAATTCCTTTTCTATAATCGAAACACTGTCAGGTAAATCAGTTGCATGCATAATTTTGAATTCATTAGTCTTATTTCCTTATTCTTTCTCACTCTGATATTCCTTATTCATTTGGGAATTTTCTAGTTGACCTAGATGATAAGCCATCTGGAAAAAGCAAAAAGGTTTCAAATTTTGGTGGGCCGGTGACTGATCTGTATTCCTTGAAGAGGGAACAGGGTACTGGAGTTAAGGGTTCTGCTTTACAACTGAAGAACAACGCTGTGGCAGATGGGTTAAGAGTGAACACAAAAGTTTCTGATTCTCAGGTAAAAAGTCCTGCTAAAGAATTTGGAAAGTCACTCATTAATTCTGGCATTGATTCAGATGCTAGAGCAAAAAACGATTTATCTTCTGTCACAAACTTGGGTAAGACCATAAAAGGAAGAGAGGAACAAGAATCTGAATTGTTTGTTGATGCTGATAGAGACCCTACACTTCCTACAGAGGTAAAACTTTAAGTGCTATTTGTTTTATTATGTTTTCCTTTGCTATATATTGTGAAACCCATATGTAGCTGTACTTTTAGAATAATTCTACTGAATCATGATAAGATGTGTCTTTTTGGATGTAGTGGGTACCTCCAAATTTAAGTGCTCCCATATTAGATTTGGTAGATGTCATTTTTCAGCTCCAAGATGGTGGATGGATCAGGTATTTTGTGTATATGGTTTCAGAATCATGCCCTCCTGTCTTATTATGGTATTAATTGGACAAGTTGAAGCGGTAATATGATTTCTATCTTATGAAATGATAGGCGGAAAGCTTTTTGGGTGGCCAAACAAATACTACAGCTAGGGATGGGTGATGCCTTCGATGACTGGTTAATAGAGAAAATACAGCTTCTGCGCAAGGGATTGGTGGTTGCTTCTGGGATCAAGCGTGTTGAGCAGGTACTTTTTGACGCCATTCGCTTCCTAGGTGTCCAATGAGTATCGAAAGCTCACATCAGAGTTCTATTAAATTCACTCTAATTTCTTCATCGTGTATGTTTGATAGATTGAGTCTTTGAAATTTGGTGCTTTGGAAGGTTTACAATATTTTTGCATATTATGACTTTATTTATTCAGTTTGCAGTTATTCTCATGGTAACTGTTAAAAAAAATTTCGTAGGACCTACATAGTTCAAATGCAAAGCAATTGGTGACAGCATTTGTTGCATGGCCAACATTGCATAATTTGTCACTTGCTTTAGGAGTGAGATAAGATTTGCTGAATATACGATGCTAACTGATTATGTAGGCTCACATGAAATCTCGAGGGTTCTATCAATAACATTCTTGCTTTTTATATTCAGTTAAAGAAAGAGAGGGGAAAGATATTGAAGAAGGGACAAATAAAGAGGAGAGGTGAGGTGAAGAGAGATGAATAAGAAAACAAGCATAGTACATAAAACTAAATGTGGAAAATTATTTAAAACTATTTTGAGTTTTATTTTACAAACCACACTGTATATGTATTTGCACCTTTCTTCCTCACTCACCTCGTCTTTGTTTTTCCTTTTTCTTCTATGTTTTTTTTAAAAAAAAAATTTAAAAGTGTTACTAAAAGGACCTGTAACAAGCTGATTTTTAATTATTTATGATTCAATAAGAGCCCATATGATAACTTTGTGTTTTCAGTTTTTAGTAATTTTTAAGTTAAAGAGATAGAGGGGAAAATATATGGGACAAAAGAGGGAGGTGGGGTATGAGAGTTGTGGAGAAGAAATGAGGGCAAATACATGAAACTAAAGCCGAATACGTCAAATGGTTTTTGCTTATGATTTTGTAGAATGATCCATATCCATTTTTCCTAATCCCTTCCTCACATTGTCATCTTTTATTATTATTATTATTATTATTATTATTCTTGATTTTTCTTTGTCTCTCCAACCGAAAATAAAATCCCAAAACCAGAATATTACCATGTGCGATATTTCTTCATGCATCTTCAGGATTCGGGTTGATGTACTTTAGTGTTCCTTTCTCTATAGGTTAAAGGCTAATGCATCTTTATTGCGTTCTCTTTAAGGCTTATTACTAGTGGTAATCTAAATTGTCCCTACCATCAAGAGTAGCGAGGGAAAAAATGAAACAACCTAACTGATAAGGGAGCCAAGTCCAAAGAATATAAGTAACCCCATCCAGCTATCAAGCACCACATGATTGAGTCTCTATAGTTTTCGTGTAGTTAATGCAATTTTTGTTTGGTGAACGGAAACTATAGTAATGCAATTTAACCTTGTATTTTAAGTCTAGGAGCCTTATGCTCATTGTCTTTGGATCTTTTTCTGTCACCTGTTCCATGTCAAGTTTTTACTTTTAGAATCTTTCATCTGTTAGTTTGTGTCTTTCGATGTTGCATATATGTATGAGCCCTATAAAAAGGGTACCTTGTGCACTTTATAGTAGTGAACAGTAGAAGACATTAAAAGTTCTTGCGAGTCCAAGACACCTTTGGTGCAAGGCTGTAGTTTCTCTACCTTCTGTCCTGGACTGGTTCCAAGAAACCCTGGTGCGATGTCTTCTATTGCTTACTCTTTGCCCTGAGTTTTTGAAAATGTTTGCAGCTTCAGTTAGTTCTTGTTTTGACGATAATTTTTAATATGGAGGACTTCGATGCTGGTATTAATTCACTGTTAACTTGATTTTAACAGATACTGTGGCCTGATGGAATATTTATAACCAAGCATCCAAAGCGAAAACCACCACCACCTACCAACTTATCGCAAAATTCACCTCAGGGTCAGAAGCCTTCTGCAATTTCATCACCTAGACTTGACGAGCGGCAGCAACAGGAGGCAGATCGACGCTCAAAGTTTGTATATGAACTAATGATTGGTATTGTTTTGTTCTGAAAACCCCCTAATTATTTTCTGCACTTGCCCTCGGTATTTTACATCTCGTGTCTCATAAAGGAAATGTGGGTGGCGTACTATAATTTTCTGGTTATAAATGTAGATCATGCACCTGCCGCTATTGTCGGTCTTGTTGGTAGTAAGGAATATGACAAATGTGCCAAGGATCTCTATTACTTTCTCCAGGTAATTATTGTTTTAAACAAAGCTAACAACGCTGGCATGTTCTTTCCAACCGTTCTGTCATGTTTGGATTCTTTTAGACAGTTTTAACACTTCTTTTTCCTTGCATAGTCATCTGTTTGTTTGAAGCAACTGGGTTTTGACCTTCTGGAGCTGCTGCTTCTGTCGACATTTCCGGAGATGGATTATGTTTTTAAGCAGTTGCATGAAGAAAAACATCGATTTGGCGAGTTTAGGGCACAATAGTTCGTCCTAATATTAGAAGGTAAATTTTCTGAGGATGATACGCAGGAACATGATTGTGTTGCCTGCTTTGGCTTTTTAGTAACCGATATTCGTTTGTATTGGCGTCAAGGGTATCAAGTCATTCTTTACCTGAATTTTGTAATGTAGCTTTTTAGTTAGAAACTTGAGGAAACTCAATGTAAAGCTTGAGATTAGTGCATATATACAACACACCTTATTCAGAGAAACCACTCATTCGCTCTATTCATGTTCCTTGACTTTAACCCAATTGGAGTAATGGTTCCTCAACTAAAAATTTGTGATCATTGGTCTCTTGACTCATCAAAAAGTGTAGTTATGGTCATTTTCGTCTTTTTTGTTAGAATTTTCGTCAAAATAAATCACGAGAAACACACGTGAGGCTGAAATATGGAAAACAAAAAGAGAAATGTAGTAATGGTCACTCAACTTTAACCAAATTAGAGAAATGATCCTTCCACTTTAATCCAATTGGAGCAATAATCCCTTAATTTTAATACAATTGTAGCAATTGTCCTTTTAACATGACTCGTTCTAACAAAATTCTAATGAAGTTGACAAAAATGACCATAGTTACACATTTTGATGAGTTAAGAAGCCAATGGTCATGGATTTTAGTTGAAGGATTATTACTCCAATTAAATTAAAGAACCATTCCTACAATTTTCTCAAATGAAATTTATTTACGATTAAATCGACAATTAACCACTAACAAGGGTGAAGCACCACTTGGGTTCTTGTATTTTGCAATTTTAACGAGACGGTTTACTCGATGTTGCAATATAAAAACAATGCACTAATTTTTCAAAATTCGAATAATGAGTTAATTTGTCAATTTTCTACGAACATATAAAATTGGTAAAAAGATGCTAAATCATTTCCACAGGCCCAAAGGCGGCAATTAAGATGCTTAATCATTTACCAATGGTCAGACTAATACTTGTCAGAACAATTTTTTCTCAGATCCAGGGAGGTGAAGTTCTGACTAGACATAAACACCACCTTTTACAAAAACCAGAATATCGACAAAACTCAAAAGCACTTATACGAATTCTCATACAAGTTGAAAGACCAATCACACTTTACAGTCCCCAAACAATCTAATGGTTTGGGATGTTGATCTTCCTAGCAAATGCAAGGACATGCAGATTAACCATGAGCATCCGCATCCTGAAAGCAGATAAGAATAATGGAGAGAGAGGGGGGAAGGGGGGTGAGGGTGTGTGTGTTTACAGTTCAAGACGCCGGTTGAGACTAACTAAAACCCTTCGATGGAATTCTAATAGAAACATTAGATAAACTACATATGGAAAAAGATGGGCGCAAAACCTACATGACACTCCATCTGAATCACATTCAATTCCTATCGACTATTACATCAGACTATTATCCTGTCAACACAATTTCCCAATCTCAATAGCATTTCAGGCTCACTAGACGACTGGAAACAAATGACCAGCATTCAGACACCCCACTGAATTACTCATACGCTCAGACACAGCCAAACCAAATATTGAAAATGCAGTTAGATTATACAATCATACAAAACTGTTCTCACCTCCTAACCCTCAGCGCAATATCGCTCAAACGTATACCAAAAAGCTCCAAAACGCAACAAACAAAAAGACATCACACATCATCAAAACATTAGACAATTATGAAAGGCAAGTGACACTAGTCTCATCCATTCTTGTCCAATGCGGAAAGAAAGATCAAAACAAAAGCAATAAAAGTTATAACATCCATCAAAAACAATAACAGCATTCATATAGAACTTGTCCAGAGTTATAATCGCTTTCTAAAGCTATAGTTAAGTACCCCAAATTGCAATCAAAATGAGCAGGGGGAAGGCTTAAGCAGTTGCGGCTGCTCCCTTCTTCCTTGGTGCAGCTTCGGTACCTGTTCAAAACAAAATACCCAATACAAAAATCGATATAAGCACAAAACTCAAACCAAGGAACCAAATAAAGAACAAAAAAAAGCAACATCCCACAAAATGATCTGATTAATACCTTCTCTGAAGCCGCTCTTGAATCTGCGAGGCACATTGCGAAGATACCTCATCCTTCCAGTTCCAGTGGTCTTCCTTCGGATCGCCTTTTCACTCCAGTTGTCTATTTTGAAACATACAAAAACCATAGCAATTAAACCCTAAAACAAATAATCCTACACAAACACCTGTCTGCTGAACCGACCATCAAAATCAATAATTCATTTTCTGGGTAATCATATATCTTAGCAAAAATGCAAACTATAACTTCAAATCATCGACCCAGATTCATAGGAAGACCAACAGAGATCCACACACACACACACACACACACACGTATAGAGAGAGTGGTGAGAATACATACACTTCCTCTTGCGGGCAGCAGGAAAGGCACAAGCAGAGCACCTACTCTTCTGAAGATGGAAGCTGCGACGGCCACACCTGACGCAGAGGGTGTGGGTCTTGTTCCTCCTCTTACCAAAACTCCCTGTTCCCTTCCCCTGTTTTCGAATTACGCACACAGATAAACAAACGCAATCAGTTCACTACGAGATCTGCCATAACGGAGTAAATTGGAATACACAGAGACAATGAGAGAGAGAGACAGAGGTACCATGGGTGTGCGCAGAGAGAGAAACCCTAGCTGGTGAGATGGAGGTCTTCAGGCTAAAAAAGTGAGCGGCGGAATGAGGAAGCTTTATATGTGGTGTGAAAGATGATGAGGGTTTTAGGGTAGCCGATGGCGTGCTCAGCCTGGGCCGCTGTGTGCCTCTAGCCTGAGGCCCGTTTGCTTGGTTTCGGCTATTTTGGGCTTTGCCTTCCATTGTACACCCAAAATTAGGGTTGGGCGCTTGAAAACGAAAACTGACATCGAAAGATGGATCAAACCAGATCGCATTGAATGGTTTGGTTTTCATGATTTTGAAACATTTTTGGTTTCAAAACTAAACTGCAGTCTAAAAAAAAAAAACAATTTGGTTCCGGTTTTGATCATTTGGAACCGAACCAGAACCGAAGCGCACCGCAAAAATTAACAAAAAATTACAAGTAATCATGTTATTTCAAAGTGTCAAATCTCCTTTGGGGTAAATTTGCAACAGTTAGATGTAAATGTATGGTCTGTACAGTTAAATATTAGTTTCCTGTTTAATTGAATTGTCTATTTTGAGTAACACCATTTTGATGCATTAATAGTAACATATATGGTTGTTGCCTTCCCAGGTCCTTATCATATAGAGTTGTGTTTAGGTTCTGGATTTCTAGCAAACACATAAATAATCATATATAGAAGTTGATATATTCCTCAGTAGGGTAATGAATTTATTTATTTTTCAATTGGGCTTGTATTAATGGCATAGAGCATTTAGTTAGTTTGCAAATGATTTGAAACCGAAATCAAAACCGTTCTAATGATCTAATTTGGTTGTCATAGAAATCAAAACCATAAGATGACTCAAATGGCACAGATATATCTAATGATCTAGTTTATGTGACAATCTTTCTCCTAGCAAGGATCTAAAATATGGCACTACACATATTTGATAAAATAAATTATAGCTGTTTGTTAAGTGCATTTATCTTTGTTCCCAAATCCTAGGGTCGATACTCTCCTAATAAACCCTAAAGGGTCGGCACGGTTTAGTTTAATTCAGGTTCGGACCAAAAATATAACCAAACAAATTAGCACTCAACGATTTGGTTTGGCTTCAACCAATATTATCATTGAAACTGAGCCAAACCAAACCATAGTTAATTGGTTTGGTTTGTTTATGCCTATTCCCCACACATCAATATAAAAATGTCCAATGTTTCAAGAGTTGAATTTTCTAAACCTCTATAAATCTCACACATTCCAATTCGATTAAAATATTAAGTTTTTGGAACATAAAATGTCATTTTGTGAACTAGGACTAAGTTTCAATTAAAATAAATCTCATGTGAGCAAATTTTATTATGACAATCTCACATAAGCCTAAAATACAAAACAAATCTCCTAATTGTTAATAGTCATTACAACTTATAATATGTTAACACTTCTAATATATGTATGGTTAGACATCCAAATAACCTATAATATGTTGACATGTGTAAAATAATTAAAATTAAAAAAAATAGTTTATTTGGTTTAGTTTAGTCGGTTTTAAAAGGATCAAAATCGAACCAAACCAACATAAATTCAGTTATGTTTGGTTTTTAAATTCTTTAACTTTTTTCTTAGTCAAAATCTAACCAAACCAACCAAAATGGTTTGAATTGACCGGTTTGGACAGTTCAGTCGGTTTGATGCACACCCCTACTAAACATATACAATCGCATGCTTTTGGGACTTAGCAGCCAGATTTTGTGTCATTCCAAAGTCACAATCTTGTGAGTTTAGCTTCTAAAGAAGGCCAACACCATTTACCATTTCATCTGCAAACTGCAACATATTTTTTGGTGTGGGGGTGGAAAGATTTTGGTTTTAAAGCATTGCAACCGTGAGAAAATGACCTAAGTTTGCATAATTCCAAATGCCATCTTATCTTCATATCAGCACATCATGATACCAACTTGCAAAGGGGACCATGCACCACCTCATGCTTATATAATTGGTACAAGGATTACTCCAAATTGTGGTGCTAATTGGTTGTTAAGGGGCACCGGATCCTGGATTAATTTGCTAATCAGAACTAATTGATTCTTGATCTAGGAGAAATATTAGGATCAGTTGCGCATGTGGGTATGAGTTGATCTTAATCTTTCATACTTGTGTACCACGAAATAGGAATGGCCATGAGTTGCATGTGTGCACATGCGACTGATCCTAACACTAATCTATATAGAAAGACTGTGCAAAAATATAAATCAAAGAATTTTAGTGAATAAACGGGTGAATCTGAACCACTTGAAATTAGCAATCAAATGTGAAAGTGTTTTGGCAGCAATGTTATATATGTTATGAGCGTGGGACAGACCTCTTTGATGATGAACAAGGACCACATAGTTAAAAAAGAAATCTCCTAAATTTGTGTAACAAACAAAGAGTAATTAAATAATAGTTTAACTTTAGGCTTTAGCTTTTGCATCTTAATCAATGCCACTGCACTTTATACAACAAGGAGTCAAAACCAACAAAAATCAAGACCTCCATTCTGGTAAATCCCACTTTTTGTTATCTTTTGAATAACTTATTTTTCCATCACCACATAAAATGCCAAACTTGAATTTTTCAATCTCTAAGAAAGCAAGACCTTCTCATCTCTCATCTTATATCTTCAGTTAGTCAATAGTTTTAGTCTTTTAGAGAGAGAGAGAGAGATGAGGGCAAACGAGATTAGAGTTTTGTCTTTCTTTGTAGACTTGAGGGAGTGAGGCAAAAGAGAGGAACAAGCATTTTTGTACCTCAGTAGAGCCAAAAATGGTGCTAGAGAAAACCATTGACAGAAGCAAAAAATTCTTTCGAAAAACTCTTAGAAACCTCAAGTCCTTCTTCTTTGAAGGGTACAAGAAACTGCCCAAAACCATTTCCTTCAATCCTTTCTACTGTGGGAGAGACCTCAAATATCAGCAAACAGATCACTTCTATCCCGGTTTTTATGAGGAGTGGGAGTCCACTCTAGATAAGGCAACGAAGATAGATAATGTGGCAAAAGAACCAACAAAGGAAGAAAATCAATGTAGTCCTAAGAAGATCAAACAAGAAGGGGGGGTTAAAGCAGAAGAAGTAGACTAGGAGTTCTCATCTACAAAAAGGAAACGCTAGGGCATCTTCGCAGAACGCAAATGCAAAAAGCTATACTTTAGCAAGGAGGATGAAGGAATTTGAAATGGTGGATTCAGGTGATGTGAAACAAGTGCTGGATGTAGAAGAGGCGCTTCACTACTACTCCCGCCTCAAAAGTCCGGCCTACCTTGATATCGTGGACAAGTTCTTCTTGGATATGTACGCAGACTTCTCCATTCCACCGGCGTCTATCAACGTGAACAATTCAAAGCAGAGACTTTGATCAAAGAGACTTGGCTCGATTAGGTTGTAGACAAATATGTTGTGAGTTTTTTCGTTGTGCAGATAGATCTGTTGTTCTTTCCCACATTATGTTTCCATTTACGCTTTGTGTGCGATTACTGTGGGTATTCGGTTTTGGTTTTCACTTTTTCAGCCTTCCAACACTTTTCTGAATCCAATATTGTTTGTTTGATGAATTCTTATCAATGAAAACCCGAATTAATATGATTTACTGCAGAACAATATGAATGCGACTTAGTTAATCGGTTTCAGGAATTAAACAAACTTTTTACATAATTCAGAACAATTTCTAGAGCCTAAACAAGTATCCATGCTTCATAACTCCTATCATACTGCTTTTGAACAATTGAGCCAGATCTGACCTATTGGTGTTATTAACACTTGGAGGTCTAAAAGCTTCATCATTGCCATGGCAAAGTCACAATGGAACAAGTAGGCATCAAAAGCATATGCTCTAACCCAATTCCAAGTTTTTTCCCTAACCTTCAGCTGCTGATCAGCATAGAGGATTCCTTTGCCTTGCATAACATTCTGATAGTACAGGGTGCCTAAAGCTGATCTAGGTCCCTCATTGTCCATTGCCAATCATGCCTCCTAGAATAAGGATCGTTGTAGGTCTTTGTGGAATCGAAATGGTGCTCTTCGTGATGACACAAAGCTGTAAGAAGAAGGTTTTTATGCTGAAGCGGGTGTTGAGTGACTGTAGTTGCATCTTGATCTCATGAGGTGAAGGAACTCAACATCCAAAGATGGGTCAGGCTTACGAGTACCACTAAAGTTGTAGAGACGATTTTCAAAGAATTTGCAGTGGATCACTCCAATGCTGTGAGCACCTGAAAACAAATAGATGAAACAAAGACTTGATATCTCTTACTTAGAGATGCAGCAATTCCTTTCGAAAACAAAGAAGGGAAACGACCAGACTATGACAAGAAAATACCATTTCCTAAGCAGACGTACATCTTACAAAGCAAAGAAAATTTATCTAAGGCAGATATATGAAAACGTAAAACCGAGCCAACGAAACAGTCATAACCAGTACATAAGAGCACAAGAATGATGAATACGAAGAGGCTAACAGTTTCTATTTCATCAAATGCCCTTGCTGCAAATGATGCAAGCGTCTGCCGTAAGTTATCTTCTGGAGAAGGAAGTTCATAAGTTGCAAGGTCACAGAAAGAAAGGGTGATGTCTCTCTTTCTAGTATACAAAGGATAGAAGAGGCCACCGGTCTGAAATTCATGAACTTAGTAAACTACATTTAGTCCACTTCTCTATGGTTGCTAAGGTTGAAAGTAGAAGTAGGGGTCTTCTACTTTCAGCAAGCGGAAGTGTTTTAGCAATAATATGGGTTACTCAGAATGAAACATATAGTCTATAAAAGTAGGGACTGCCTATATAGGGGTTACTTGGAATTGAACGTATAGTCTATGAAAGTAGGAACTACCTATATTTAGTGATAAGACTCTCATTAATCCAAGCTATTACTGATTAGTTGGGATTTGTCAAATCATATTAGTTCTAATTGATATTGATTTCTTGTCTAACCACATAATGTCTCTTGATTAGTTGCACAGAATAAGGAATCTAAATCTTAATTAACACGAGACTCCATAATTTCCTCAACACCAATTAACTCGTTGACCAAGTTAATTAATTGACAAGAAATCAATAAATCATATTCATTGGCACTCACATGCTTACATTCTCCCACTTGAGTATCAAAGAATATAGTACCCATTTTAATTAGGAAAGGTGAGCACTGAGTCCTATAAGATTTGCAACTATGCCTTTAAACAACTTGTCACTGTTAATATAAATGTTGAACTATAGAAAATGAAGATGCAATTCCTTCAGCATTTGCACTCTATAATCACAAATACTTAATTTGCAAGCACCATGTTGTAGACAATATTTCAATGTATTTCAAGTTGATGAAACCACCCGTCAACTTATTTCAGGAAACTGATCCTCATGAAAATTCATGGCTCATAGATTTTTGTCAATTAAAAAACTGATATAAATTTTGTCTCTTATAAAAACTTATGAACAAAAGGTTACTTTCAATTATTTTCCACTAACACTTCAATTTAATAATATATAAGCAATTTCAAACTCTCACTGATTAAAAGTGATAAAACTACATAGACAGTGTTGGGTGACTTTTAGATCGAGGTGGACTTAGGCTTTGAGAACGTCCTCTTGTCTCCCTTGGTGCGGGTTTGCAACAAGTCCTGTGATATCTCGAAAGAGATAGCTTGTCTTAGGAAATACCCCGGTAACATCAACGGCTCGAAAATAGCATGAAAGATCAAGATACTGACTTGCTCAAGTGAAGCGTAGTGTGGAAGCTAGAAGATTATCAGTTTACATGAGAGAGAAGGTTGGCATGGTTGCATGGCATTCTTAGCTGCATGTTTTGGGCTTTCCTAGGGTGATAGCAAGAATTCTAATGGTTGAGATGTTTGATAGAAGGCTGTGGAAATTGCTAAGGCTGCATGAATGATGATGCTTGAGGCTTAGAGTATGCTCCTAGACTAAATGGAACTCTCTAGGCTTCTTCCTGGGTGGTTCTATCTTATTGCGGTTTCTCCATTTCTTTCATTCGGTTACTCTGAAATCCCCCTTGTAAGGTTTCTCCCCCTCCTTATGTAGGTGAAGGGTTCTTTTTCTAGATTTCAAGGGAACATCCCTTGTGACTTGGTCTTCACTCCTTTTCTTCCTAGCTATCATATTATTCCCTTTTGGGATGAACTAGATGCACTATTGAGACCTACAGATTGTTTCTTCCCAAGACGCGACTTTCCGGGGGCGGCTTCCGCAAGCGCTAAAACTAGTAGCGCTCTTCACGGCTTTTGCTCGCTGGCTATCTGTGCAGGTTGGGAAGGGAAAGTCAGCATTAAATGCCTAACTTGCTGGGCTTAACATGCAGGGTTTTAAAACACAATAAAGTGATGGGTGAAAAGAAGGCAAAATGACAAGAATGCCTTCATGACTTGAAGTTTGTTAAATGTTTGTTAGAAAAATGGCATAACACCTTCTATCCATAGGTGGTTAAACAATAAATCAAAGCGCCATGAGCATTCTCCTTTACACCCAAGGTCTCAAGTTCGAATTTCTCTCACCCCCAATATCGCTTTTTATGGAAATGCAAAGCCCCATGAGCTCATTAGAATCAAAGTCGGATTTCCTCTTCCTATCAACAAGAACAATAACAACAAAAAGCCTTATCCCACTAAGTGGGGTCGGCTATATGAATCCTAAAACGTCACTGTACTCGGTTTTGCTTCAAGTCGTACGTTCGCTCCAAGTACTCCATGTCTTTTCTTAAAGTCTCTTTCCAAATCTTCCTAGGTCTTCTTCTACCCTTTTTGCTCTGAGCCTCTGTCTCATAATCACACTTTCTAACCGGAGCATCTGTAAGTCTTTGTTTCACATGTCCAAACTATCTAAACCAATTTTCTCTTATCTTATCTTTAATTGCGGCACTCCTACTTTACCTAGATATCCCGTTCTTAATCATGTCCCTTCTCGTGTGCCCACACATCTAACAAATCATTCACATCTCTGCTATACACATTTTTGCACGTGTTGATGCTTGACCGGCCAACATTCTGTGGCGTTCAACATTGCTAGTCTTATTGTCGTCCTACAAAATTTTCCCTTTAGCTTTAGTGGCATTTGTCGATCGCATAACACTCCCAATGCACTCTTTCACTTCATCTATCCAGCTTGTATTCTATGGGTGAGATCTCCCTACAATTCTCCCTTCTTTTACAATAAAAATCCAATATAACGAAAGCGTTCACTCTTTGGTACAAGGTTTTGATTTTAAAGCATTGCAACTGTGAGAAAATGACTCGAGTCTTCATATTTCCAAATGCCATCGTATCTTCATATCACCACAACATGATACCAAGGGTTAAGCTTCACATTTACTCCCTCATGTGTTTCATCTATCAGGACTGCGAAAAAACATACACCTAAGGATATCAATCATATCATCTTAAATATGTCCCATTAACTCATCAATTACCAACGCATCATGAATGTGATCTTGTATGCATCGTGCACCAATGCAGTCCCTCTTTAGTGGATATCCCATCTTCCTATGAATTACGTAAAAACAGAAAATGTGCAGAAATCTTTTATGCATAAAAATCTGCTGAAGAAGACAGGTACAACGACTAAACAGTCTCCAACAACTAAAAAATGTAATGAAATTACAGCACAATCCAGAACTTTACAGAAGCATGCCCATGTGGCATGTAAATGGGAATCCATGCAATGGCTGGTAAATAAAAAGATATCGAATTGCTGTAAAATGGTATATACTTAAAAGAAATTTGGACAGTAAATCCAAGGAAAACTCCAAGCCCCCTGAGGGCTGGTAGGGTTTATCAAAAGATTACATGAAGAATTAACCAATCCATAATGCTATTTCGAACACCATTTTACAATCATACTTTGTTGAGCAGCAGCACGTGTTCTAACTATAGTCTGCAGTTCCACACGAAATCAGTAACCCAAAGAGGATACTAAGACATTGTGTTCCTTTAAACGCTTCTGGAAATGAGCTAAACGATTCTGTAATTGCAGGATGCCTGCAGCCTTCTGAGATAGAATGGCATTCAGTCTAGAAACATAATCGTCCAGCTGATTCCCGGGTTGATCTGCTTCTACCAAGAGATTCATCTCCTGCAAATTGCATTACACAAGTCAAAACATCATACGTGCAGACAAAATAAGGTCTTCCAAAAAGCATATCCACATGTTTGGAAAAACTAACAAAATGTTTTGCATCAGGTTCTGTGGAAGCGTAAACACAAAAACACGACATAAGATGGCATTTAAAAACTCTAGAAACCTCATCCAAGTTGTAGGCTCTTGCATGCTAAAATATGACCCAGCGAATTTTATTCAATTGCAACCACATACCTCTTTAACAATATTCATAGTGTCCTCAACTTGTTTCCGGTGAGCACTTACAAGATCTTCCTCCTCCTGGAAAATGCAACATAGGCTTTGCACATTGACTCTAGGTTATATAGTGGTTAATCCTATCTGTAGAAATTATAGAAAGCTTGTCTCACAAATATTTCTGGTGACTGTTACACCACGTTATCAAATTATTGCTCATCTCACAAATTTATCCACCACACAATTTCTAAAATATTTCTACTAAGTCTTTGTACTCAAGTCTCTTGTTGTTACCTGTAACAGGGCATTCAAATCGTCATCTGAGTTTGAGTTCCTTGAATGAAACTTTGGCAGTTCTGATTTTGTCTGACCATTGGGCTTACGTACTTTGTGCTCTGTAGCTGATACATTGTACTGCTCTAGCTTCCCATTTCTCTTCCATGATGTTTTGGCCTCATAATAAGACTCTTCTGATGCATCAAATTCCTCCTTTTCAATTTGTTCAGTCCATGTATCATTTGTGTCAACTTCGTAGGCAGAAGCAGTGGGCAAAGCTGAAGATAGGGGTATATTTGTTGATTCCTTGAGGTTTAGTGTTGAAGGTAACATATCCTTCTTAGGGTTGTTCCCTTTCGAAAGGCTTTTGACCCTAGAATGTGATTTTAATAGCAAGAAACATTAGCAGGTGAACAAACGAGCAACATATATACCAGACAGTTTACTGGTACAAGAATGCATATCACCTGTCAGCGTATCTTAAAGTATTGAGAGTATGTTCACAGGATCCAGAGCTTGGTGATATGCAAGATATCATCACAGTACGGGAGTCACCAACAAATGAATCCCTAAGAACTTCCGTTAGTTTACTTCCTCGGAAAGGAATATGACCCTGGTCATTGTCAAGAGCTCTAATGCATTCCTTCAATGCCAGTAAGCTCTTATTAATCTCAGCCCCTTCCATTCTGCATTGAATTTTTTCAAAACAGCAATTTTAGCTAGAAGTCCACAATTATCGAGAAAAGAACATCTACATCTTATGTGTGACTTATTGATAATGATACTAAATAATAATAAAAATAAAGATGAAAATCTTATATGTGACTTGAGCTATGGTCCTTTTCAATGTTTTCATCCACTGATGTGAATCGTGACAAACTACAAATCTCTACTACCCCATAATCATAGAAAAATAGGTGATTTCAGATATCTTGTCTAATATATTAAATGGTGACTTCTAGTGCTGTATGCTACCATGTGACATGCATAAAAGCAATATCTTGGTTTTCCTTTAGGATAAAATAAATTGAAGATGGAATGGATTATACCTTGTCTGTTTATCATTATCTGTAGTATCTGCACCCCGTTCACTTCCAGCAAGATCTATAAAGGACAGCTTGCCGACAAGACGGGGAGGTTTCTTTTCATTGCCATCAACTGACCTCTTTATAGCAAGCTGAAGTATTGCATGTGAACGAGAGGATTCTTCATTTGCACCAGTTGTACCAGTACTTCTTGTGGCACTTCCTCTCTCAATGAGCTCCTTAATGGTCTCCACATCTGACACTCTATATTCTTGCAAACCCACGATACAAACCTGTTGTTTACCATCTTCTCTCATGCAAAGCTTTCTGTAGAATTCAAATTGCAAGTTTCAGGTTTCAACATGTCATAAACCTCTAAATACTAACTGGAGAAGAGAGGCTAGAATGGCTTACTTTCGATCACTGAGGAGATCAAAAAGTTTCCCCCCATATATTTCGAAGAAGCTGACAAACAGCTGAAATCCCTGGCTCCGGTAAGTATGGTGCATCAACCTCAAGATGTCTCGGGATGCCTTAAGAGGCAATGGTTTCATCGTATAAGTTTTTCCACTCCCTGATTGGGCAACCAAAAGGTAAGCACATGTTTACCATACTAATAACATATATCAAAACAAGGGTGAAAAGTTATAAAATGGCATTAATTGACCCATTCTGTAATGCTACAGATTTTCAGTCAATTCACTCTGACAGTTTGAGGTGGGTGTGTGTGTGTGCGTGTGTGTGTGTGTGTGTGTATATGTATATGTATATGCACTTTACAGTCTTTACTTAGAGAGAGGAAGAGAGAGAGAGAGAGAGAGAGAGAGAGAGAGAGAGAGAGAGAGAGAGAGAGAGAGAGAGAGAGAGAGAGAATTGCATAGTTTTTAAGCATGTGAGTTTGTTTGGGTCTGTAATGACTAATGATGAAAGGAAATGAAAACGCAGTGGTGTTAGAAATTTACACCATTCCACAGTTAACATAGGATAATATCCTCAAAGTAGGATCTATCAGCAGGTGTCCTCACGAATGATTCATTGTTATCAAAATAAAACCATGATTTGGGAGGGCTACTAACCAGTTTGTCCATATGCAAAACAGGTCGCCTTTGTGCGTTGGAAAATTATTGGAACTATGGGCTCCACAGTCTCATGATAAACCTAAAAGTACAGGATAAAAAACGTATGATAAGCCTAAAACATATTGAGAGCCATGTTTAGTTTATAATCTTATTGATTAGAATCCAATCATTCTAGATTTTTACGTTTTTGTAATTTTTGTTTTATGAGATTCATTTAATAGCACTATACATACTTCATCATTGGACACTTCCTCATTCAACACTGCATCAAACACGAATTCATGCTTTTCCATGTATTCTGTTAGGTCAACCTGCAGAACATCAAAAGCTAACTCAGAGATATAAAGGCATTGGTACAGGTAGAATGATGAGCTAAGTATCAGGTTCACAATGGAGAAAGGGAATGTAAGAAACATCCTAAAAGATTATAGTGAAATGCATAACAAGACATACAAATAAAACACAAATCTTAAATATTTCCACACTACAACCACAAGTAGCAACAAGTTTGTGTACTTAGCAATATTTTTCGAACTCTCTTCTAAGCTTGACGCATCTGGAGTTTATTCAAGCTCGTTCATTCTAACTTTAAGCAATGCAGAACTTTCATCATTATGCGTATACAATTACTTCATCATTCTCTTGGGCACAAAAAGAGACACCTTCATTTTTCTTTTTAGCCAGATGGCAAATATATCTCCGGCAAGCTGTAAACATGCCATCATCATTAAGTGGCATTTACCTTGAGCTTTGTCTCATGAACTGTGACAGAGTTTGAGAGTGTATCTATGATATCTTCCTCATTCTTAGCTAACTCCTTTTTATTAAGTGGTCTCTTGCGTACCTGCATTCATGCCATCACAAAACAAATTTTAGAAATAAAATAAAAGACAAATATAACAGGCCTGATGCTGCATGAAGTCCAAATAATTTCTTCTTAACCAATGAGGGCACTTTATATGTACGGGAATTACAACGTGTGAATCGGCAAATGCCTGGTGGTTTTATGGGTATTGCAATATGGATAGTGCTATTCACGCACCCATTTTTACCTCCCACACATGGCCGGAAGTTGAGAGGGGCGTGTGAGAAGTAAAAATGGGTATGTGGATAGCACTACGCTTGCAATATTTCAGGTAAAAAGTATAAATCACAAGCACTAATTATGATGATATGACAGGACATACCACAACTTTGATCTTTGCTACAGAACTAGCTTTCTCTTTGTCTGCAGCAAAAATTTTGTGGATGTTGTTTTCTGGTACCCGAGCCCTTTCTATTTGTTTGTTATTTGAAATGTAGGGTTCAGAATCATCAAAGCTTCTTCCCCGTGAAGGATAATATAGAGAAGCGCCATCGTACAACCCAGAGACTGGCAGCTGAACATGAGATACATAAGAACTTAGAAGGACCATACATCAAAAGTCTTTTTTTATTAAATACAAAAAAATGAAACAAAAACGAAGAAAAACAAAACATCTATTATCAACAAAACAAAAATGAACTGAACCTCATGGAAACATTAGTAGTTGGAAATGCAGACAAATTCCAATTCATCAAAAGAAAAGAGGAATGTACATACAAAGAAAAAAAATTTCTTCCACTAACTCGCAGTCACATTACTGTGAATCCAAGTTTAAGATTTCCGAAGCAATAGGAGAAATAAATGAAACAATTAATCACAAAGTTTATAATGGGAAGTTTTCATGAAGATAATTACAACATCAAGATGCAATAGCAATATAATACATGGGCACAGACACATTTCCAAATACGGATCATAAAACCCAAACGGAAAAAATCTTTATTGAAATTCAGAAATGGAAAGGAACCCACATCAGGAATGAGCTCAGTATCAAAGGAATGCAGATCCAAGAGTCCAGGACTGAACTCGTTGGGCGACTCCTCATCGCTCTTCCTCCGGGAATTGAAGGGAGGTGTCGACGGAGCCTCCGCGTAAAAGTCATTGTACCCTCTCTGCGCATTCCGGTACACTCTAGAAGGCGGTCCTCCCCCACCTCCACCATAGAAACCATAGTCCTGCTTTCAATTCAACCAAAAAGCAAAACAATCAAATAGGTTAGATACAAAATTATCCCATCAGATCTACAAAGATCACAGCTTCAACATTAGTCAAAATCCCATCTGGGTCCGATCAGAATGTACCCAAAAACGTTCAAAAAAATTAAAAAATTCAAGGGAAAAAACAATAAATGCTGATTACAATGTACCCAAATTTCAGATTTGGTACAACGTTTTGATTAAATTCGGATAGTTTTGATTGGGAAAGCAAAAAAATACCTGAGGAGGAGGACCAGATGAGTTGGAAGAAGAATGAAGGTGTTGAAGACCAGCTGACTGAAGCCACCTCCCATTGGACGAAGTCTCCAAGAAGTTATCAGAGTATTGCCGCTGGTGGTGCACCCCCGCCGCACCAGATCTTTGCCCTTGCCTCCCAACTCCGTTCATCTCTCTCTCACTCCGACCCGATCCAAATCTCAATCGGACCCTCCAATCAAAAACCCAGATCGGAACCTCAACCCCTCTCTCTCTCTCTCTCTCTCTCTCTCTCTCTCTCTTCAAGCACACAAAAAAATCTCGATCATTTATTACTGCAAGGGAGGCTCCTTTTTCACAGCTCGAAGCTTCTCTCCGAAATTTTTTCCAATTTTTTTTTAAAAAGTAAAAAATCTGGTGTGCTATATAAGCTGAACTTTGGCGGACTTCCAGCAGTAAACCCGAAGATATAGGATGAGGAGGAGAAATGCTTCGAATTTTTGAAAAAACAGTGCGGCACGTGCGGCTGAAGATTTACACATGACACGGGATTTTGGCTCGGGTGGGACCCGGCATTCTGCATTCGAATGCCTCGGGCCCGTTCTCACATGGTGGGGCCAACTTGTTTTGTTGCGCGCTTGACGATCCTCATTCAAATTCTGTGCCACGTGGCGAGGAAGTGGGGGGTTTTCGCTGCTGGGTTATCGGACGGCCGAATTTGAATAGTACGGATATCAAACCGGCGGTAAATGCTTGTGTGGCGTTGGATTTGGGGACCCGCTTGGGCTGTTCGGCGCAATTATTCCCTTCTCGAACTTTTGCTTTCGGCTTTTGGGCTTGGACTCTTCACAGCCCTTGTCTCATATAAATTGGTTCAAGCCCGGCCCAAAAAATAAAGGTTATTGGTGGTTTCTTCAATTTTACAGAAATTTTTCACAAACCGAGCAAAATGATTGATAGTAGACAATTTGAAGGACTCCTTCTACCGATTTTAAATATCAAAAATCAAAATGAAGAGTTATGACAATCTCAAATATCATTTTGCCTAAAACTACTTAAAAAGTTCTACTATAAATCTTGGCATTTAAACCAATCGAGTTGAAAAAAAATTGTTTTGGTTTTGGCTATTTCGGTTTGCGATTTTCTCACTTAAAAGATCAAATTGAATACATTATTGTATTAGTTTTTGCATGTGTCTTTTTGTTATTGAACATCCTAACACCATCTTCATTATGAAAAGCCTTCTCCCATTTTTCTCTCCTCTTGTTTCACCATTCTATCTATATTCACGACTTTCTCTTTTCTCTTTGTGTCTTCTACTCTTACCATTTTCCTCTTTTCTAGTGTTCTAAAAATCGGCTTTGGCTGATTCTAAGCTCTAGGCCGTTGATTACCGTTGTGAATAACCCCTAATCAATCACAAAATCGAAAAGTATATAAGACGGCCGCCTAGGCAAGACTAAGCGGGACTATGTGGGGATGGGCTAGAGGGGTTATGTGAAGAACTATGCTAAAACCTGAGAAAAAATTTGTTGCAAAACCGGTGGTGCAACTCGCAAAGAAGAAGATACTGTTTAATCTTTACCCAGACGAGATGGCGTTGTTTTCTAAAGTTGCGAGTGGTTTTGACAACATAATTATCCCATTTTTTCTCATTAAAATGACACCACTCTCTTCTCTTTTCCTGATATTTCGTTTTTATTATTCCTTTTTTCTTTTATCTTAACCCATCATCTTCTGACCTTTTTTTGTGTTTTGGTAGTGTTTTATTCTTTTTCTTTTTAAGACCCCACCATATTATATATCCCACCAATATACAGCAAAGCCTTTCTAAACACGCATCTACATAGTTATAATTATAAATCAGTACAAAAATATGTAAGAATTAAAATACATGGTGCCTAAGGAATCCTATTTAGGAAATGCAACACTCGTTAAAGATAAATAAGTTAATAAATAATATATTTTAACTATACCTTTATTAAGTAATAACCTGCCTAAAGTTATAAAACTTGTTTCGTCCTAACTGTATAACTTTATAGAGGTTTTACTGTATTTACATAAAACTCTCACATTACATTTATATTCTTCTATTAAAAAATAACATATCATACAATGCTTATATATATTATAATCAATTTAATTAAAGTAGAATAAAACGCCTAGAGCCTGCCTAGGCCATTTTTTGCCACTCGATTACCACCTAGTGATTTTTAGAACATTGCTTTCTTCCTATCTTTTCTCTCTCTGAATCTTCTCCTTGGAACAATATTACCGAACCAACTGGTTATATCATCCAATTCTATTTTATGTATGGGGATGAATAGAAAATCAAATTGTTCCCCCTTGACAATGATAATTGGTTTAGTGACATCTTGGTCAGTTTAGCGTTATTACTTGCAGAGGCCATGCGAAAAGTGTCAAGAAAATGGGAAGAATGTTTGAAATCAATACGAAAAGAAGGTTGGAGCCCTCTTTTAACAACAAATAGTTTGAAAGTTTTTGGTAAAGTAAAAGGAAAAGATCCGAGGATTTATAGGTGTCATTTCGAAAAATCAATCTAGCCGTCGAAACCAGACCGACTCACTTTGAGATCCTTAAATCTGATAGTTGGAACTAATGAAGATATGGAGAAAAATTTCTCGTTCTTCATGTACACGCCACGAATGCAAAGTCTCATCATTGCAAGCTTTCTAGCACAATATTCAAGATTGTACGTCGGATCACATATGCATAAAAATTGAAAACTAAAAACTATACGTACTCCATTTTACTCTGAAAGGCATGGTCTTTGGGTAATAACCCATCCTTAAGGAGAACAGATTGGCTCTTAGATGGATAGTTAGGGGCAATTGTGGGACCATGATTTTCCAAAGCCAAATGAAGGCTGACCACAACACAGTTACCCTAGAAGTCCTGTCATGGACTAACCAGCTTCGTGCAAAGCTGTATCAGACAGTGTAGCAGTGACACCATCACCCTGCTCTAGGGCAATAGGCGGAGTGCTAGCGACAATACTGGATGACCAAGCTTGTTCCGCAAGACACGTGATTTGATCCGGATATGGACATAATCAGAACCTTTAAGTCTTGGTGTAACAACCCGCCTCGAAAAACTTTACGGATTTTAGAACGGAAGGGTATTTTAGTAATTCCACGAGTAAGGAGATATTTTGTTTGAATTGTTTGCTTTTGGGCTTGGGTGGTGTGCTAGTGGGGCCTACCCTTTGATTTGGTTTCTCGGCCTCACTCTCTCTTCCCTCTCCCTGTCACTTTTCTCTTCTTCCCCTATTCTCTCGAACTCATTTTTCTCCTCTGTCGAGCCGAGGCTCAAGACCTCCCCACCAGACCTGCACCACTATCACCTCACCCCTCCCCACATCCTCTGCGAGTCCCACAAACCAAGGACCGATGGAGGAACCCCTCCCCCAAGCTTATCTCTTTCCCGTGACCGTGCAATATTCCCCAACGTGTTCCATCGTCTATGGCCAAGGGTAAGACTCTAAAACCTTGTGGGGTGTGTTTTAAGTTTAGTTTAAGGTAGGTTTGATGTTTGTGTACACTGGTTGGACGCAAAACAGCTCAAGGGAAACTTTCCCTAGATTCTGGCGAGAATCCGTGACTTCCAAGCCGTTTTCCGGCCAACTCCGACCACGACCGGCCTTGTGATAGGTATAGTTCTAATCCTCTCCTTCGTAGCTTCATTTTGGTATAAGGGTTGAAGGGTTTTGAAGGAGTTGTGGGTTGACCAGAGCTTAGAAGCTCCGACTTTCTTCTTCGGAAAGACTGGCCAACCCACGGCTTAAAACGGGTAGACTAGACCTAACCTACTTGAGCCCAGCCCAACCTAATAGCCAGCCCAGGCTTAAAAACCCAATTGCCCAAGCCCAGAAAGCCAAGCCAAACCCACTAAACCCAAAACCCTTAGCCAAACCCGGCTGAACCGGCCCAGTCCAAATGGAGTGGAATATTCCGTTAGGGAATATTCTTTGTGTTGACTTTTTTGTTGACAGGGTAATTCGAAGTCCTAAATTCGTTTCTGACGTCCGTTTCCCTAAATTCAATAGTTATGATATAGTTTTATTAATTGGCACCTTTATGTGCTTAGGTGCAATTATGTATAATGTTTTCGTCCTCTCTTGTTTGCACAGCTCTTTGCCATTGGTGTAAGGTGAGTGAACCCCTTCTAAAATGCATATTTTACTATTAGAAATGCATACATGAAAAGCATGATTTAATGATTACGTTTTATGAAATGTTTATGAGTAAATTAACCTTACGAGATATCATGCTTTACTGAGAATATTTTGGAATACCATACTTTATCGACCATGCGTTCTTGGTGGTATATATGATTGATGACTATATATCTACTTACGAACAAGGTTTTATGATGTGACTTTACTAAGCTCCAATTTGAGATATATATATTAGAAATATTATGTTAATATTCTTATGTACTTACTTAGAAATGCATACATGAAAAGCATGATTTAATGATTACATTTTATGAAACGTTTATGAGTAAATTAGATTTACACTTTACAAGATATCATGCTTTATTGAGAATATTTTGGAATACCATACTTTATCGACCTTACGTTCTTGGTGGTATATATGATTGATGACTATATACCTACTTACAAACGTGGTTTTACGATATGACATTTTAGTTACTAAGCTCCAATTTGAGATATATATATATTAGAAATATTATGTTAATATTCTTATGTACTTACTTAGAAATGCATACATGAAAAGCATGATTTAATGATTACATTTTATGAAACGTTTATGAGTAAATTAGATTTACACTTTACAAGATATCATGCTTTACTGAGAATATTTTGGAATACCATACTTTATCGACCTTACGTTCTTGGTGGTATATATGATTGATGACTATATACCTACTTACAAACGTGGTTTTACGATATGACATTTTAGTTACTAAGCTCCAATTTGAGATATATATATATTAGAAATATTATGTTAATATTCTTATGTACTTACTTAATGGTTATTTGAACGGTCCTGCCTACAGACGTATGTTCTGCCTGCGGGCGATTGATACTTATATTGGCTTCGGTCGGGTGATGTAAGGGCCTACGGGTCGAAAGATACTTATGTTGGCTTTGGCCGGGAGATGTAGTGCCTATGGACGAATGATACTGCCTACGGGCAAATGATCTGCCTACGGGCGCGTGATGTAGAACCTTTGGATGAATGAAGAAGTGTTCTATATGCCTTCGGGCGAATGAAATATTATATATATATATATGTATGTATATACACACCACTACTAAGCATATTATATAATATATGTTTTATGAAATGTTTTATGGCATGCTAGGGTTTTCGAAAAAACCAATTACTTATTATGCTATACGAGTTTTCTAAACCTGGGGATTAGCACGTTGTTGAATAATTATGTTTTATTACTACTTATATATCAACTTAGTCCACTCACGTTTTGTTTTGCGACCCATCAGGACTTAGAATCGAGGCGTACAATCTCGGCGTCAAGGCACTCCCGCATCGGCATCTTCGAGTCCTCTCGGCGTAGAACCTATCTCTTTGTTCATTCAATTTTATATTATTCATTTTTAGTGTCTCGATTTAGTTGTATGCTCTGAACACGTTCCATAATTGCATAATCGTTGTATTAAATTTATAAGTATTGTTTATATTTATTATTTCTCATGCATCCTAATATGGCTTCGTCACCTTCGGGTGTTGGTCAGCACGTGCCTACCCTGGTGTTTGGAGAATATCAGGGTCGGGCGTGTCAATTTGGTATCAAAGCGTGGTTTGTTCAGAGCATACTTAGGATCTTCTGTTACTGTAGTGATGTGTCGGTCATGACTTCATTTAGATGTCACAACTTTCGGATTTGTTGTCATTCGGCACTGTGGTGCAACCCTCATTCTGCGTGAATAGTCACATCCTATTGAAGAATAAGAAATCTCGTGTTAGGATTGTGCCTCATCGGTGACGTGATGGATTGTTGGACGACTTTTAACATCAGACCGATACTCTGCAACATGCGTTCCTTAGGAATTGCGAGCAGAGTCTAATCTACATATGAGTGTTTGGAAACAAAAAGTTTTTAATGGTATGAGTTGGTTAAGACCAATTGAAGACCCGAAACGGTGATACTACTCTGCAACATGCGTTCCTTAAGAATTGCAGGCAAGGTCATGTCTACACAGGAATGTAGTGAAAAAAAATTTTAAGTGGTTTGAAGTTGGAAGACCTGAATCGGTGATGTCACTCTGCGTTATGCATTCCCTAGGAATGGCGGGCATAGTCATACCTTTATGGAATTTTTCGAAACATTCGAAGTTTGTGTTGGAGAAAGCAAGTCAACGCTAGTTGTTACGAAGTTTAGTAAGTGTTAATTAGTAGGATCGAATTAATGTCCTCGGACTCGCTCCCGCTGAGGAAATTCGTGTGGATCCTTAGAACAATTCTTGGCGATTGTCTTATCAATAACCTTCTTACTTACTCTAACCACGAGGTCAAGTTCACTAAACATCGACTGTCAGCTGTACGTCAAATTCTTCGAACGTTGTTTTGTTTAAAGTATATAATTTTCTTGGGAGTTTCTTTAGTAGCAGACGTTATTCTTATCAATTTCCAAAAAGGGTTGCAACCGTTGAAAATTGAAAATCCTCACATGGTATTGTGAAATACGAAATGTCTTTGGCCTCGTCAAATCCTATCAGCAGTTCTTAACTATTCTTTGAGCTTAGACCTACTTCCTTTTTGGTTAAGAAACCGGTCAACCTTATTACGATGCTGATGGCGAACGTAGTTTTTAACAACGGGGTATTATCTCATCTGATCGTAGTTCTTACACTTTTCAAATTATGCGGTGGTGTATTATTAAATGTTTGGCTGCACGCTGATGCAGCAGAATTGAGTCATGCGCGTGCCTCTTGATGATTGGAATCGCATGATGTGAACCATCTTATCTTTGACCTAGAGCTGATAACATTCTTCATTGCTGAAAAATCTAATGATGTTTTCTCTACAGCGGGAAATGTTGCATCCTTGTTTACCAAAGCGATTGTAATGTGTTTCACAGAGAAATGGCTGAGTTTTTAATGGAAGCAGTAAGATGGAAACCATCAGGCTTATCTCAATTTATTTCTATTTCTGTTCGGATATGGGAAGAAATTCTCATGGTTGTCCTTCTTGGGTTGTCGGGGACCCACTGGGGATGCGAATGGAAATGGATGAATGTCACTATAGATTTCCCGTACAAACCATCTTGTACACGTGGAGACTATGATGACGTTTTAGATTTGTTGATCAACTTACTCGTCATAGTATCTACCAAACTGCGATAACTATACTTTCGACCACTTGGCAAAAAAATTTCATTCTAGATTTTGTTAGACCAATGTCTCGATTACCATTGATTTTGACTGTGATCTCAGTTTCACCTTTGGTACTAGAAAGCATTTTAGTCAACTTTGGGTTCGTGCTTACCCTACGACACTTCGTATCATTTCACTTTGTATCTTTTCTATAGCAGAGAGACTATTCAGGAGAACCACTCAGATTCGAAAGTTTTAGTTGGAACCATTAGTTATTCAATCATCCAGTATTACCCTATCGAACGAATCATTACCACTGGTGATTGAATATCCCTGAGGTTATCGTTGTAACAAGTTCTGGTGAATTTTTGGAACGGGGAAAAACTTTGAGTTTTCATCCATCAGATTACTTTAGACTACCACCAAGTCGAGTCCGCACTCAACCATCTCGACTTACCACCACAGAATCAAGCTAGGTACTTGTATGAACTCAAGCATCAGAGTTGTATATTCAAATCCAGATATCTTGTGCTCTAGATTTAATGGACTTGTTTTGACCTTCAAATCCTAGAGTGTTCTTTTAGCCTTCTCGACATGGTTTCTTAATCAATCAATGAGGAACGCACGATAAATCGACTCGGCAGATGCGTGCGCCCAGTTTCATATCGATGTTGGCAGGAATATTTGGAGCATAACCTTCTCGCGAGCCTACCAGACTTATCAAGAAGAGTTTCATGTGGCCTTAAGGTTTGAGTTGCCTTTTAGTAAAGGATTGGGGAAGGTGGTAGTACGGGTGGTCAGCGGATTATATCACCAATCACTATCTTCATGCAAGAATAAATAGCCACCTCATATTATCTTGCTACAATTCATAGGCATCATATCGTACTCTAGTAGTTCATTTGCCCAACGATATATATATATATATATATATATATATATATATATATATATATATAAGTTCATTTGCCCAAATATTCTAAGGGTATCTTCCACCCAACCCTAACACACATTTTACATACGTCTACTAAGATTAAATTCCATCTTGGGTTCCGAGTCTAGTAATTGTGAGCCAGTTTCTGTGAATGGTTTGGAGCGATAATCGTTATTCGAAAGAAGTAGTCTGAGTGATTGTTCTTCTAATATAGGTTTCAAACCTTGTACTTCTCCGCCAAGAGAGCGATGATCGCTATTAGTCATGAAAGATATGTTTACGATATGTGTTCGCCTCTACGCATCTTTCGACTACTCCACTCCAGGACCTTGTTGTTCGTGATGCGTGTTTCACTTCAAAGTTTTGTGAAGTTTCATGAAGACCTTTAGTACTAGGTTGTTAGTCATGCATTGCATTTTTATTTGCAGACTGTTGGACAGTTTGAACGAACTATATAGATCTTGAATGACGTGTTGTGTTCTTTTGATTTGTGGTTTCTGAATGATTAGATTTTGCACCGATCTCTTTTGGAGTAGTTACGATGATAGTTTTATTTTCAGTTTGTGTATGGCACTATTTGATACTTGGTATGATGGATTTTATTGGCAACACTGGTTGGACAATGGAATTCTACGAATTGGTTTTCGGATGTTTGATTTTATGATTTGAGAAATTGTGTGCTTGTGTTGTTGTTGCCTTGGGATTGGACAAATTGTTATGTTTACACCTGTAGGAAATTTCTACTTGTTTATCGAGACAACAATGTGTTGTCGATATTGCGGGCGACCAACTGTAATATCGATGGCATATTCGTTGGGTTCGTTAAACAAATGGGCAGGTAGACCTGTCTACGATAGTTGTTACTGTTTAGTTATTGTTAGGGCTCGGCGCAAAGACACTTATGCTCGTGAAGTACGTGACGTTACGAATGCTTAGGCGAGACCCACTTTCCACTTTCTACTTTAATTTTCAGTACAAGTAGTTTAACTTACCGTATGATAGTAATATTTTTGTATTTTTGACATTACAAATGTTCGGTTGAGACTTTTTCGCTTTCGACTTTAAAGTTCAGTATGAGTTTTTCAACCTCTATGTTAGTACATATCTATTTTGACGTTATCGTATTATACGTACATATTTTTTACCATACGTTATTATACAATTTTGACTTTGTAAATAGGGAATTGTTATTGGCACTCCAAACTTTCTATATTTAGAAATAAAAATACACTTGTGAGGAGTGTAGAATGAGATTTTTGGAGTGCCAATAACACTCCCTTATAAATATAAAGTATGTTTTTACTTTTATACTGATGGGGGGAGAAAATATGAGCTTGGAGGCATGAAAAAGGATTTGGCAACCCGCTCATGACGGTGTGGCATTTTCTCTTTGATGCAACCACTCTAACTTGATTTCTTCTTTATACATATATCATTTCCTATCTTCAAGTATTTATGTATAGTATGTTATTTCAAATTTCAGGATGAAATTTTCTTAACGGGGGAAGATTGTAATAACCCGTCTTGAAACTTTACGGAATTTAGAACGGAATGGTATTTTAGTAATTTCATGGGTAGAGAGATATTTTGTTTGAATTGTTTGCTTTTGGGCTTGGGTGGTGTGCTAGTGGGGCTTAACCTCTGATTTGGTCTCCCGACCTCACTCTCTCGTCCCTCTCCCTGTCACTTTTTCCTTTCTTCCCCCCACTCTCTCGAACTTATTTTTCTCCTCTGTCGAGCCAAGGCTCAAGACCCCCTACCAAACCTGCACCACCATCACCTCATCCCTCTCCACATCCTCTACGAGTTCCACGAACCCAGGATCGATGGAGGAACCCATCCCCCAAACTCCTATCTTTCCCGTGACTATGCAACCTTCCCCGACGTGTTCCGCCGTCTACGGCCAAGGGTAAGACTCTAAAACCTTGTGGGGTGTGTTTTAAGGTTAGCTTAGGGTAGGTTTGATGTTTGTGTACACTGGTTGGACACAGAACAGCTTGGGGGAAACTTTCCCTAGATTCCGGTGAGAATTCATGACTCCTAGGCCATTTTTCGGCCAACTCCGGCCACGATCAGCCCCGTGATAGGTATAGTTCTAATCCTCTCCTTCGAAGCTTCATTTTGGTATAAGGGTTGATGGGTTTTTGCTGAGTTGTGAGTTAACCAGAGCTTGGAAACTCCAACTGTCATCTTCGGCGAGACCGTCCGACCCACAGCCTAGAAACGGGTCGACCCGACGCAACCTAATAGCCGGCCCAGGCTTAAAAACCCAATTGCCCAAGCCCAGAAAACCAAGCCAAACCCACCAAACCCAAAAACCCAAGCTTTGGCTAGCCCAAAAGCCTCGGCCCAACCTAGCTGAACTGGCCCAATCCAGATGGAATATTCTGTTAGGGAATAGTCCGTCAGGGGAATATTCTCTAGAATATTCTTTATGTTGACTTTTACTGTGACAACCTGTCCTTAAATTTCTATGTAATTTCTCCCCGAGTATATGAATTGACATTTATGCCCTTATTGGCAAGTGACGTGGACGTATTTATTTGCTCTTAAATTATTATTCTCGCTGTCGTGATTAAATTTTACTCGTTGTTACGAGTGTACGTTAATTTTATTTGTGTTAGAAACACTATTACGAATAGATTTTCTGGTTTGCTTTTACTATAGGAAATCTGAAAACTGTTCCACAAAAAAGGGATCCGTGTTCCCTCTCCCTCACACAAACATCCAATCAATTTTCCCCATTTCCCCTCCTCCATTCCTTTCCCGGTTTCTCTCTTCACCACCCAATCAGATATTTTCTCTGTTCAAAAGCAACCAATCAGACCACTCCCTCTCATTTCTCACCTATTTCGAAAGCAACACACTCTCTCTCGCCGAGCTCTCTCACTCTGTAACTCACTCAAACAAACACTAAACCTCATCAACGTGACCTGAAACCTACACCACCGTGCTCATCTTGACTTCACGAACACAACCATACCACTGGATCACAAGTTGACCGAGTTTTGGACATCGAACTCGGAAGGTCCAAACTCAGTGAGTTTAAGTTCAATGTTTTCAGGCCGAGTCGAGAAGTTTTGATGGACGGAGAAGCTCTCTTACAACTCCCCGAGATTCCTAGACTACTGTAGGTGAGGAGTTGACGTCAAAAACACGAGGTTTCAAAGAGTTGAGTTTTGGCTATACCTTTCGAGGCATTTTCAGGCCACCTCCATCCACTTTTTGGACTTCAAAAAGGTATAACGCAATTCTACTCTTCATAAGCTTCATTTCCATATAAGTTTTGGGAAAAATGGTTGAGAAATGAGCAAGTTATGAAGGTTTGAAAATTTCCCAGATTCCGGTGAACTAGACGGCGGCGACTGATAATGACCACCGGAGAATATGACGGAATATTTCGTCAACTCTGACGGAATATCCTAACGGCGTCAGGTAACAGCGTTACTATTTAACAGAATATTCTTAACTACCGTTAGAGCCTCCGTCAGCCTCTGCCTGCGCGTGGTGGCGCGTATGGCCGTGCCCTAGGCAGCGCGTAAGGGTACGTCTGGCCTTCGATTTACCTTCTGTAAATTTATGTAGGTCCATGACGTCGAGTAGATCAATTTCATATATTTAAACCCTAGGTTTGAGCAAACTATGGGGGTTTTATTTAAGTTTCCGTATATGTGTTTTAATTAATTTAAAAATAGTTATTTCACATATAGGGGAAACGTATCCCGAGGACTTGAGGGGTCAGGCAAGGCTCGGGGGCTATGATCTGATGATGTATTTGTGAGGGGGTAGTTTGTTTTTATACCTATACATAGTTATAGTTTCCATAAATGCGTATTTACTTCATGTTTTACTTATATTGTCAAGTATCGTTATGGTGATATTAAATGTGATAAATGCTGCTATATGGTTGGGATATTACTGTCATGACATTCATACATATTTGTACATGCTCATCTTGCTGCACCCCGGTGTTAGTACTCGCCCCAGGGCTAGGGCCAGTCCTTCACGTGTATGTTCACATCCGCACCGTTCACTCACCTTAGATCTAAGTTAGGTGCCAGTCCTGTCGTACAGATTGCATTAGGCAATTTCAACTCGTATATGACTGTGCTTCTGCACCAGCCTTCACGTGATCATAGTACTATAGTGTATTGATTGCACCCAGTCTTGTTCATGTAAGAAATTATTTGTACGAACTCGTGTGTCAGCTGAGATGGATGAGCACTTGTTTATACTTGATTATCACAAGATTATATTACTGTGGCATTTGATATATCATGACTTGGCATATTTCTGGTTATATTGCCGTTATACTGTTGTTTACATACTTACGTAGTATGTTTTAAGGAAACTATACTTGTTTTACAGCGAGGGGTTATTATGTTCGAATAAAGGTTTTTCTTACATATGTTGTTTTGCTGACCCACTCAACTTTATTTTTCACCCCTCCATGACCTAGATAAATATACTCCTTGTGGCATTCAAGGAATCCCCCGCAATTCTGACATTATCTCTGTTTAGAAGTATGAACTTATCCATTATTGTGTGATAAGTGTACTTTAGCTACTTTGACTACTTTACCGTAGTCGTACTATCCTTTATGCTCTAAATAATTGTAGTGGGTTCTTCCCACGACTACGCACTCTTTCACTATTTAGTATAAATTAGTTCTAGTTTGGTTTTAATTTATTCACTTTTTCACATCACTTACCCTTATGGTAACGTCACATCACGGTGACAGTCAGCATGCTTCGACCTCCGTCGATCAGGGTATGTCAGCTTGGTATTAAAGCATAGGTTTAGACAATCCTAGTGTGTTTTAACTCTTGTTTTCTTATGTCAGAACCATGCCACCTCGTAGAAAGCCATATGTTCCTGGTGAGGCTAATTATCCAGATTTTGGGCAATTTGGTGAGGCTATCACCAGTGCCATTGAGTATGCCCTTTGTCCTCCCTAGAGGAACACCTTGGAGACTATGTCTCACCTAAAGATAAATGATTTCTATGGCAATGAAGGATCTGAGAAATCCAAAATTTGGTTCGATCATGTTGAAAAGACCTTTCGAGTTATGCAGTGGTAGAAGAACCTTCCAGCAGAGAGATGGGTCGAGACAGCGATTTGGTTCTTTTGTTTGGGAGCGAAATCTTGGTGGGCTGAGGAGTCTTGCCCATTGTCTGCTGAAGATGCCATGAATTGGGATATTTTCAAGCGTCTGTTTCAGGTTAGATTTATACCTCCAGAGTACTTGGATCGTAAAAATGATGAATTCTCAGAGTTGAGGCAGGGTAAGATGTCAGCCACTGAAATCACCGAAAGTTTACAAATTTATCCCGTTACTGTCCCGAGACTGCCGTGAATCTCAGGGAGATGCTTCGCCTTTTTGAGAGGGGAACTCGCAAGAAACTGCGTTTTATGGCAACCACTACTCTATGTTCTACCTATAAAGAATTCTTCGAGGTTTTGCTTCGGGTTAAAGATTCCGAGAATGCTCCTGATGATAAGGATGAAGATGATGACAAGAATGCCAAGAGGAATAGTTACAGGGGCAATCATCACTTGGTCCACGAATTACTCAGAACTTTAAGAAAAACGGAAACAACTTTGGATCATCGAGCAGGGGTTCAAACTTTGGTACACCTCGTGGCGGCGGCAGATCCACTGGCAGTTCTCGTTTTTAGAGTAAAGGAAACTCCAGCAGTTTGGGTGCTCAGCTTTGTCGTAGGTGTAACACCCATCAATTTGGCGAGTGTAAGAAGGGAAACAGATGATGCTTCACTTGCGGACAGATAGGGCACATAGCTAATAATTGTCTTCAGAATCAAAGGAATCAGCTTGCTATTCTACCACCTGCAACCCCTACAACAGTTTCCAGCACCTGGTACCCATCAGCAGACAGGCTATGGTGGAGCTTTCCATTATCAAGGAGACGTAGCCTCATACGAGGGAGGACCATACCAATACACACCTGAGGTTCCCTACTACCAAAGAGGCCATCAGCAGTTTCAGGGAGACTATACGCCATATCAGGATGGTGGAGCACAAATGTATATTAGAGGGCAGTATCAGAACTTAGACATAGCGTCTAGTAGTGGAAGCTTAGGCAGGCATGCAAATCCACCCAACGAGGGTCGAGGTAATCAGACACAAACAAACATGAAGTGGAGTTCACCATCGATCTACTTCCAGGTACGAATCATATTTTTCTTACACCTTACCGTATGGCTCATGCGGAATTAAGGGAACTTAAAACCCAGTTGCAAGAACTTATTGATAAGGGTTTCATTCACCCTAGCATTTCCCCTTATGCATCGATTACAGGCAGTTGAATTGGGTGACAATTAAAAACTGTTATCCGTTACCTCGTATTGATGATCTCTTCGACTAGCTTAGAGGTGTCTGTATGTTCTCGAAGATTGATCTAAGGTCTGGTTACTACTAGTTGAAGATCAAAAGCGACGATGTTCCGAAAATAGGTTTCAGGACTCGATATGGTCATTATGAGTTTCTTGTGATGTCGTTCGGGTTGACTAATGCACTAGTAGCTTTTATGGACCTGATGAATCAGGTATTTCGTCCGTACCTCGATAGGTTCATCATTGTTTTCATTGATGACATTTTGGTGTATTCTAAGAGCGAGGCTGACCATGATAAGCATTTGGGTCTGGTCTTGAAGAAGCTAAGGGAGAATCAATTGTACGCTAAGTTCAATAAATGTCAGTTATGGCGGGATCATATTTCATTTTTAGGGCGTGTGATATCAGCTCAAGGTGTACTTATGGACCCTCAGAAAATAGCAGCAGTGGAAAGTTGGGAACAACCTCAGACGGTTACTGAAGTACGAAGCTTTCTTGGTCTTGCTGGCTACTATCAACGCTTCGTGAAAGACTTTTCAGCCATAACACTACCACTGACAAAGTTGACTAGAAAATGAGTTCAGTTTGTGTGGAGTGAAAACTGTGAAAGGAGTTTCCGACAGTTGAAGTACTTTCTCACTCACGCACATGTCTTAGCACTTCCCAACGATAGTGGAAACTTCGAGATCTACAATGATGCGTCCCTAAATGCTCTTGGATGTGTGTTAATGCAGCATGGAAAGGTGATTGCGTATGTTTCACGACAATTAAAGTCTTATGAAATGAATTATCCTACTCATGATCTCGAGTTGGCAGCTATCATTTTCGCTCTGAAAATCTGGAGGCACTATCTTTATAAGGAAAAGTGTAAAATTTTCACTGATCATAAGAGTCTAAAGTATATCTTCACTCAGAAAGAGTTTAATCTTCGGCAGCGGAGGTGGGTGGAATTGCTCAGTGATTATGATTACGCAATTGAGTGTCACCCAGGTCGTGCGAATATTGTAGCGGATGCTCTCAGTAGGAAATCTCATGCCTGACTTAATGCTCTTTATGCAAGTCGTATTCCTCTTTTGACCAACCTAAGGTCTACGGGGACTACTTTGAAAATGGATCGACATGGAGCTTGACTTGCCAGCTTTCAAGTCATACCTTTTCTGTTGGATCGTGTTCTCAAAGCCCAAATGAATGATGCAGAATCTCAAGAATTAATATAGGCAGTGTCAGACGGGAAAAAGAAAGACTTCAGGATTCCAAGGTCTGATGACATGCTGATGCAAGGTGATCAGATGTATATGCCGAATGTTGAGGAACTAAAGAAAGAAATATTGGATGAAGCTCATATCTCAGCTTATGCGATGCATCCCGGGAGTACTAAGATGTACCATACCATCCGACCTTTCCATTACTGGCTAGGTATAAAAAGAGAAATTGCTGAGTATGTAAGTTGTTGTGCAGTTTGTCAGTAGGTCAAGACGAAGAGAAAGAAGCCATTTGGGTTGCTACAGCCACTCCCAATACCCTTGTGGAAATGGGAAGATATTACAATGGATTTCGTGTACAAATTACCTCGTACGTGGAATGGCTTTAATGGTGTTTAGGTAATAGTTGATCGACTTACCAAGTCAGCATATTTCATACCCGTTCGTAAGAATTACTCATTGAGTCAGTTAGCCGAACAGTTCATCTCTGAAGTTGTTAAGTACCATGGTGTTCCAGTTAGTATCATTTTTTATTGCTCTACAGTACAGCCTATCATCCTCAGACGGATGGACAGTCAGAAAGAACTATACAGACATTAGAAGATATGCTCAGATCATCAGTTTTACAGTTTAGAGACGCTTGGCACAAGCGCTTACCGTTAATAGAGTTCGCCTACAACAACAACTTACATTCTAGCATTGGTATGGCACCATTTGAAGCGTGGTATGGAAAACCATGTCGTACCCCTCTGTGTTAGTTCGAAGTTGGTGAAAGAATTTTGGTGGGCCTTGAGATCGTGGATGAGATGACGCAGAACATTCAGGTGATAAAGGCTAACCTGAAAGCAGCCCAGGATGGGCATAAGAGTATCACCGACAGACATTCCACCGATAGAGTTGATAAGGTTGGTGATTGGGTATTCTTGAAGCTCTCACTGTGGAAAGGTGTTGTACGATTCAGAAAGAAATGGAAGTTCAACCCTAGGTACATCGGACCGTACCAGATCGTTGAGCGAGTTGGTGAAGTTGCTTATCGACTCGCTTTACCACCAGAGTTATCGATAGTACATAATGTGTTCCACGTGTCGATGTTACAGAGATACGTCTCTGATCCGTCACATATGATCCATCCTCAGCCACAGGAGATCAATCCAGATTTGACCTATGACAAGGTACCAGTGATGATTCTCGATTGGAAGGACAAAGTTCTCAGAAATAAAACCGTTCAGATGGTGAAAGTCTTGTGGAGGAACCACTCAGTTAAGGAAGTTACTTGGGAGACAGAAGAACGCATGCGATATTTGTATCCACATCTGTTCTTTGATTATGATTTGTAGTCAGTGTTGAAATTTCGGGGACGAAATTTTCTTAAGAGGGGTAGGTTATGACGACCCGTCCCTAATTTTCTATGTAATTTCTCCCGGAGTATATGAATTAACATTTATGCCCTTATTGGCAAGTGACATGGACGTATGTATTAGCTTTTAAATTATTATTCTCGTTATCATGATTAAATTGTACTCGTTGTTACGAGTGTACGTTAATTTCATCAGTGTTAGAAACACTGTTACGGATAGATTTTCTGGTTTGCTTTTACTGTAGGAAATCTGAAAACCTTTCCACAAAAAGGGGATCCGTGTTCCCTCTCCCTTACACAAACATCCAATCAATTTCCCCTATTTCCTCTCCTCCATTCATTTCCTGGTTTCTCTCTTCACCACCAAATCAGATATTTTCTCTGTTCAAAAGCAACCAATCAGACCACTCTCTCTCACCTCTCACCCACTTAGAAAGCAACATTTTCTCTCGTCGAGCTCTCTCACTCTGTAACTCACTCAAACAAACACTAAACCTCATCAACGTGACCTAAAACCTACACCACCGTGTTCATCTCAACGTCACGAACACAACCATACCGTTGGATCACGAGTTGACCGAGTTTTGGATGTCGAAATCGGAAGGTCCGAACTCAGTGAGTTTGAGTTCAACATTTTTAGGCCGGGTCGAGAAGTTTTGATGAACGGGGAAACTCTCTTACAATTCCCCGAAACTCCTAGACTTGTGTAGGTGAGGAGTTGAAGTAAAAAACATGAGGTTTCGAAGAGTTAAGTTTTGGGCGTACCTTTCGAGGCATTTTCAGGCCACCTCTATCCACTTTTTGGACTCCAAAAATGTATAACGTGATTCTACTCTTCATAAGCTTCATTTCCATATAAATTTTGTGAAAAATGGTTGAGAAATAAGCAAGTTATGAATGTTTGAAAATTTCCCAGAAACCGGCGACTTTTTCCAGATTCCGGCGAACCAAACGGCGGCAACCGGCGAGGTCCACCGAAGAAGATGACAGAATATTCCGTCAACTCTGATGGAATATCCTAACAGCATCAGGTAACGATGTTACTATTTAACGAAATATTCTTAATTGCCGTTAGGGCCTCCGTCAGCCTCTGCTTGAGCGAGGTGACGCGTATGGCCGTGCCCTAGGTGGCGCGTGAGGGAGCGTCCGGCCTCCGATTTACCTTCTGTAAATTTGTGTAGGTCCGTGACGTCGAGTAGATCAATTTCATATATTTAAACCCTAGGTTTGAGCAAACTATGGGGTTTTTATTTAAGTTTCCGTATATGTGTTTTAATTAATTTAAAAATAGTTATTTCACATATATGGGAAACGTATCCCAAGGACTTAAAGGGTCATGCAAGGCTCAGGGGCTACGATCCGACAACGTATTTGTGAGTGGGCAGTTTGTTTTTATACCTATACATAGTTATTGTTTCCATAAATGCGTATTTACTTCATGTTTCGCTTATATTGCCAAGTATCGTTATTGTGATATTAAATGTGATAAATGCTGCTATATGGTTGGGATATTACTGTCATGACATTCATACATATTTGTACATGCTCATCTTGCTGCACCCTGGTGTTAGTACTCGCCCTAGGGCCAAGGCCAGTCATGTCGTACAGATTGCATTAGGCAATTCTGACTCGTTTGTGACCGTGCTTCTGCACCAGCCTTCACGTGATCGTAGTACTAGAGCGTATTGATTACACCCAGTCTTGTTCGTGTCAGAAATTATCTGTACGAACTCGTGTGTCAGCTTAGATGGATAAATACTTGTTTATACTTGATTATCACATGATTATATTACTGTGGCATTTGATATATCATGACTTGGCTATTTCTGGTTATATTGTCAGAAATTATCTGTACGAACTCGTGTGTCAACTTAGATGGATGAGCACTTGTTTATACTTGATTTATATTACTGTGGCATTTGATATATCATGACTTGGCATATTTTTGGTTATATTGTTGTTGTACTGTTGTTTACTTACTTACGTAGTATGTTTTAAGGAAACTATACTTGTTTTACAGCGAGGGGTTACTATGTTCAAAAATAAAGGTTTTTCTTACATACGTTTTTTTGCTAACACACTCAACTTTGTTTTTCGCCCCTCCAGGACCTAGATAGTTGTACTCCTTATGGCATTCGAGGAATCTCCGGCAGTTCTGACATTATCTTTGTTTAGAAGTATGAACTTATTCACTGTTGTGTAATAAGTGCACTTTAGCTACTTTGACTACTTTACTGTAGTAGTACTATCTATTATGCTCTGAATAATTGTAGTGGGTTCTTCCCACGACTACGCACTCTTTTACTGTTTAGTTTAAATTACTTCTAGTTTGGTTTTAATTTATTCACTTTTTCACATCACTTACCCTTATGGTTATGTCACCTCACGGTGACGACCATCATGCTTTGACCTCCGTTGGTTGGGGTGTGTCATTTATGACATTTGCCCAGGACCCCTTTAAGGGTAATTCGACGTCCTAAATCCATTTTTGATGTCCGTTTCCCCAAATTAAATAGTTTTGATAGAGTTTTATTAATTTGTACCTTTATGTGCTTAGGTGTAATTGTGTATGGCGTTTCTGTCCTCTCTTGTTTGCACGGTTCTTCGCCAATGGTGTAAGGTGAGTGGATCCCTTCTAAAATGCATATTTTACTATTAGAAATGCATACATGAAAAGCATGATTTAATGGTTACGTTTTATGAAACGTTTATGAGTAAATTAGATTTACACTTTACGAGATATCATGCTTTATTGAGAATATTTTGGAATACCATACTTTATCGACCTTACGTTCTTGGTGGTATATATGATTGATGACTATATGCCTACTTACGAACGTGGTTTTACGATATGACATTTTAGTTACTAAGCTCCAATTTGAGATATATATATATATATATATATATATATATATATATATATATATATATATATATTAGAAATATTATGTTAATATTCTTATGTACTTACATAATGGTTATTCGCACGGTCCTACCTACGGGCGTATGTTCTGCCTACGGGTGATTGATACTTATATTGGCTTCGGTCGAGTGATGTAGGGGCCTACGGGTCGAATGATATATATATATATATATATATATATATATATATATATATATATATATATATATATATATATATATTCGGTTGGGTGATGTAGGGGCCTACGGGTTGAAAGATACTTATATTGGCTTCGGCGGGAGATGTAGTGCCTATGGACGAATGATACTACTTACGGGCAAATGATCTGCCTACAGGCGCATGATGTAGAACCTTCGGATGAATGAAGAAGTGTTCTATATGCCTTCGAGCGAATGAAATATTATTTATATATATGTATATGCCATATATATATACACACACCACTACTAAGCACATTATATAATATATGTTTTATGAAAGGTTTTGTGGCATGCTAGGGTTTTTGGAAAAGCCTATTACTTATTATGCTATACGAGTTTTCCAAACCTGGGGGTTAGTACATTGTTGAATAATTATGTTTTATTACTACTTATTTATCAACTTGGTCCACTCATGTTTTGTTTTTCGCCCCCTCAGGACTTAGAATCGAGATGTACAATCCAGGCGTCAAGGCACTCCCGCATCGGCATCTTCGAGTCCTCTTGGCATAAGACCCATCTCTTTGTTCATTCAACTTTATATTATTCCTTTTTAGTGTCTCGATTTAGTTGTATGCTCTGAACACGTTCCATAATTGCATAATCATTGTATATAAGTATTGTTTATATTTATTATTGCTCATGCATCCTAGTATGGTTTTGTCACCTTCGGGTGTCAACCAGCACGTGCCTAGCCTGGTGTTTGGAGAATATCAGGGTCGGGTGTGTCACTTGGAGTTCCTACAATTTAGGAATTGGTGTGCGCCGTAAGCAATCACAACTCCTAAGAGGGTACAATATCTACTTTTAAATATCCTCTAGGACTCACTCGGCTTAGAACAAGGATTCTATCCTAAAAATGTCTCTCTCCCACAGTATAAATACGCCCATCTAGTGGCTATATCTGGTAATGCAATCTAAATGCTTAAATTCTCTTGCCCACAGCTTGAGTCTAAAATCATTCATTATCATGACCGTCGAAGAGCCTTTAGCCGCACCCCCCCCCCCCCGGTCTAAGGCTTGCTTACGATTCTTTATCGTTTTGCGGGTTTCTCAAGTTTATGCACAACCACCAGTCACGGCAGTGCGCAAATTTGGTTCCAACAACTTTGTATGTGTGCAGTGTGTGTAATCAGTGTATGTGTATGCAATGTATTTGTATGCAGTGTGTGTGAGTGCAATGTATGTGAATATTTAATTAGCTCACATAGTTTGTTCGTTCAATCATTTGTTTGTTCCTGTGAATTTTGATTGTACTAAGCTTGTCAAGTTGCTAATGGATTTGCTATGTTTGTGAATTTCAGAAATTTAGATCGTTGGAGAGAGCACTAGGTATATTCATTTATAATCATTTGATAACTTTATTGTTGAATTTTTAATGTATGCTTGGATTTTAAGATGCACCTTTTTTTTTGGGATTTTCTCTTTTGTAAACAGAGAAGTGGGCCACAAGTTTTGGTGCATTCTCTTTTGTTTTGTTTTGTTTTTTTTTTTTTGCCATGTATTTTGGTTCGTTATCTAATTTTTGTGATGTTAGCTGTGTAAAAGTAAATTCAATCTAAATGCAAGCTAAAATACTTATTCTGCCATATTGGTTAACCTTGGCATTTGGTTTTAATTTATGTTGAATTATCTATGTTCACCTGTGTTTTTTTGCAATTGATTGATGACACACCCCAACCCAGATGTCCAAATGACACCTGGATAGCACGTGCTGGCCGACACCCAAGGGTGACGAAAGTCATGAGTATGTGAAACTGTGAGGAAATGAAGGAACAAGCAATTCAAAACTATGCAAGAAATAGCAATCATAAAGAAGGAATAACACAACACAAACAGAAGTAACTGGATTCCAATTTAAACACGAAGGAAACCAAGTATCCCATGTTCATAAATCTGAATAAATATGTACGAATATGTCCAGAGCATACCATAAACATGAAAGTGTGATAGAAAGTAAGGCATCAAGTGACAAATGATCATAAGAGGAAGTCATACTCAAGTGGAGGGAGACAAGTCACTAGTAGGGAAACGCCTCGAAACTCAGGTCGTACTCTTCGTCGCTATGTCCTGAGGAGGCACAAAACAGAAAAGGTGAGTGGACCATAATTTATATTAATATTAATAATAATGAAAACCAAGTTTATTTCCGAACATACTAACCCCCTGTTTTGAAAACATATATAATACTACATATAGGTTTTATAAAAACTATAGCATGCCATGCAAAACATTCGTAAAACATGTATGTAAACCAGTGCTCAAAATGGGGATATCATCGCCCAAAGGTAAATCTGTAAAAGCTCCGTAAATCACATCAGTGGTGTACTCAACTAGGGGTATCATATTCACCCAAAGGCAGTGCATGTCCATTACCCGAAGCTGAAGCTGTACGACACTGGGTTACGCTAGTGAAGGAACATGGTAGGCCCCATCATCTGAAGGTGAAGCTGTACGACTCCAGGTTACGCCGGAGAAGGAATGTATAACATCACACACACTGACACTAGCCTCGAGCTAGTGAAGCTGGGGGTATCATCATAATCGCCCGAAGGCAATACCTGTCCATCACCCGAAAGTGAAGCTATACGACACTGGGTTACGTTAGTGAAGAAACATGGTAAGCCCTATCACCCAAAGGTGAAGCTAGACGACTCCAGGTTACGCCGAAGAAGAAACATATCCATATCTATCCTCAACTGTGTCATATGGCCATAGACATCTACATACCCATGTTGTGTGGATGTGATGTATGATAACCCACTAGATAAGTACCAAAAACATACCTGAAAACTCATATCATTCCAGAGCTCACAAACTCAAAACCACATCTCATAAATCCATGATAAATCACATGAATCCACAATAAAACATATGCGCGAATCCATAGAAATTCCTAACCTTTAGTAATATGTAAATCCGATAATCATAATTATTCTGTAAAAGCTATTTAAATAAATCATAAATATTTCAAAAACCACAAAAATATATAATTCCATAAAGCATAAGGTAAAACATATTCAATCATGAAATATGAAATGCATGTTAGGCTAATATTTTATAGAAAACATATAAGTTAAGAAGGGGTCCACTCACAAGTACTCCACTACCGGAGAGCCACTCGAACTAGGATGGACTGGATCGATTCTAACCGTCACACCTAAACACAAAGAGAGTACATTTAATAAAACTTTACTAAAATTATGGAATTTTAGATAGCAGATAGCGGATTCGGCACATCGAATAACCAATGGAGGGACCTTAGGTTCCCACACGCGTCGCCGCATGCACTGCCACAAGACGACGGCTCGGTTTGCCATAGGCCGAGATGAGTCACCGGAAAGTTCATCGAAAAAGTCGTCGGCGTTGCCGTGGACGGCGGAGGCGCATGTGCTCCACATGCTGGCCATGACGCGTACCCACGCGCAGGCCACGCTCCGGCCTAAAAAGCTAGGTTGGGTTCTGGGTAACTGGATTGGGCCGAGGGTTTTTGGGCCTAATTTGTTGGGCCAATATTGATTTGGGCTTGGGTTAGGTTTAATGGGTTGGGCCTAGGCTAAGTGGGTTGAATCTGATTTGGGATGGGCTAGTTATTAGGATGGTTTTAGGGTCTCGGGTCGGGTTTGACCAGGTTCCAGGCCGTGGGTTTGGCCGGAATCTGGGTTAACCTTCCTGAGCTTCGTTCGAGCTCAATTTTAAGCCATTTCCAATGATTCAAAAACCAAAATGAAGATAAGAGAGTAAGGAACAAGAATATACCAAGATGAGATTGAGTCGTGGTCGGGATCGGCCGAAAAATGGCTTGTAACCAACGAGATTCGTCGAAAAATATGGAGAATGCTCCCCTAAGTTGTTCATGCATTCAAACATCACCACGATTCTCAAAACTACCCAAATCTAACCTAAAACGTGATCTAAAGGGGTCCTAAAAGGCTTACCTTAGTTGTACTGTCGAAAACTCGCCGGTGAAATGCAAGCACAGTGACTGTGCTACAGTACGTGTAAGGAAAAGAGAGATCGAGATAAGGGTTAGAGAGAAAAGGGAAAGGTCCTAGTGGTGGTGATGGTGGTGATCCGTGTGTATGTATGTAGGTGGGTGTGTGTGAGTTCGCCGAAGAGGAAATGAGAGAGTAGAGACGAGAGAAAGTGAGAGAGTTCTATAGATAGAGGGTTTTCGGGTGGGGAGGAAAACACCGCAGAAATGAGCTGGGGAATCGCCATGTGTTGGCCATGTAAAGGCCCAAAGTGGAGAAAAATCTTCACCTGCGAAATTACCCAATTACCCCTATCATTCAAAAATCGTAGAAGCTTCGTTTTAGCTCCAAATTCGATTCTGATTGTGCATACGCGTTCACATCAACGAGAACTATGGAAATAAAATAAATGAAAATTTTTAATACGTCAACGGACGAAAGTCAACGAAGGTTAACGTTTCCGTCCTTAGGGGTATTTTCATAATTTTAACTAATGAAAATGAAATTTTCGAAACGGGTTGTTACAGTTGAACTAAGATGTGCATTTTCTAGATTAATGTAATTGAAAATTCATTACGGAATCAGAACCCGCAGCAGTACGCGGACAAGTTTTCTAATTAACTAATTATAATTGCAATTTGTGTGAAGATATCTAACAAGGTGTTGACCCTAAAAACTACTTACTTCAAAGTTCACGAATTGTTGGCACCGGGTTCAGCTGCTTCAATTATATTTGTGCAAGTACAAGTGCGTTGATCGGTATCAGACTATATGGACACAAATACTTAAAAGTACAAACTGTAAGGTATGTTTGATGAAGTTAGGGAGGTTAGTGTTTTCTCAAAAATGAAAGGGTTTCGCGTAGAGCGAGAAATTGTGTAACGCAGATTTATGTGTTGAGTTGAAGGGCCTTCGAATGTTGAAAACCTTTTCTATTTGCAGAAGCGATTTTCACCTGGTGCCAAGGTAGAGTCCTACTTGGACAAAATCTTCTCGGCATATCTTGATCCAATAACAAATTACCTTCTCATTTGGATTGGACTCAATCACTCCTACCAAACTTGGGATTCTGAACCTAGTCATCTTTTGGTATACAATTCACTCCTTGTTTTAACCAAACCCATAGAATATTACGAATCTTCCTATGCCATCCTGATCTTCGAAGACTCATGATTGAATTAGGATTTAACCGAATCCGTCCTTGATTTTCAAGTGTCCATCATGAATTCAAACTTGGCTACATACTTTGGGATGAGCTTCTTATCCAAGCAAGTCTGTCTAACTATGGACTGTGCTTATAATCTTACTCGGCCCAAATCCATTAATTTGAGCCCAAACACAAGGCAAAGCCGAAAAGAGCTAAAGGAATCCTATTTAGGAAATGCAACACTCGTTAAGGATAAATAAGTTAATAAATAATATATTTTAATTGTACCTTTATTAAGTAATAACCTGCCTAAAGTTATAAAACTTGTTTCATCCTAACTGTATAACTTTAGAGAGGTTTTACTGTATTTACATAAAACTCTCGCATTACATTTATATTCTTCTATTAAAAAATAACATATCATACAATGCTTATATATTATAGTCAATTTAATTAAAGTACAATAAAACGTCTAGACCTTACCTAGGCCATTTTTTGCCACTCAATTACCGCCTAACGATTTTTAGAACATTGCTTTCTTCCTATCTTTTCTCTCTCTAAATCTTCCCCTTAGAACAATATTACTGAACCAACTAGTTATTTCATCCAGTTCTATTTTCTGTATGGGGATCAATAGAAAGTCAGATTGTTCCCCTTTGACAATGATCATTGGTTTAGTGACATCTTGGTCAGTTTAGGGTTATTACTTGAAGACGCCATGCGAAAATTGTCAAGAAAATGGGAAGAATGTTTGAAATCAATACGAAAAGAAGGTTGGAGCCCTTTTTTAACAACAAATAGTTTGAAAGTTTTTGGTAAAGTAAAAGGAAAAGATCCGAGGATTCATAGGCGTCATTTCAAAAAATCAATCTAGCCGTCAAATCCGGACTGACTCACTTTGAGATCCTTAAGTCTGACGGTTAGAACTAATGATAACATGGAGAAAAATTTCTCGTTCTTCGTGTACACGCCACGAATGCAGAGTCTCATTATTGCAAGCTTTCTGGCACAATATTCAAGATTGCACGTCGGATCACATATGCATAAAAACTGAAGACTAAAAACTGTACATACTCCATCTTACTCCGAAAGGCATGGTCTTTGGGTAATAACCCATCCTCAAGGAGAACGGATTGGCTCTCAGATGGATAGTTAGGGGCAATTGTGGGACCATGATTTTCCTAAGCCGGATGAAGGCTGACCATAATAAAGTTACCCTAGAAGTCCGATCATAGACTCACCAACTCCGTGCAACGCTGTATTAGATAGTGCAGTGGTGACACCATCACCCTATTATGGGGCAATAGGCGGAGTGCTAGCGACGCTACTGGATGACCATGCTTGTTCCGCAAGACACGTTATTTAATCTGGATATGGACATAATCAGACCCTTTAAGTCTTGGAGTTCCTACAATTTAGGAATTGGCATGCGCCGCAAGCAATCACAACTCCTAAGAGGGTGCAATATCTACTTTTAGATATCCTCTAGGATTCTCTTGGCTTAGAACGAGGATTCTATCCTTAAAAGGTCTCTCTCCCACAGTATAAATACGCCCATCTAGGGGTTATCTCTGGTAACACAATCTAAATGCTTGAATTCTCTTGTCCACTGCTTGAGTCTAAAATCATTCGCTAACTTGACCGTCGAAGAGCCTTTAGCGACACCCCCCCCCCCGGTCTAAGGCTTGCTTACGATTGTTTATCGTTTTGCAGGTTTCTCAAGTTTCTGCACAACCACCATTCACGTCGGTGCGCGACTTTGGTTCCAACAACTTTGTATATGTGCAGTGTGTGTAATCAGTGTATGTGTATGTGTATGCAGTGTGTGTGAGTACAATGTGCGTGAATATTTAATTAGGTCACATAGTTTGTTCGTTCAATCATTTGTTTATTCTTGTGAATTTTGATTGTACTAAGCATGTCAAGTTGCTAATGGATTTGCTATATTTGTGAATTTTAGAAATTTAGATCGTTGGAGAGAGCACTTGGGCCTTTGGCTTTTTGAGGTATATTCATTTACAATCATTTTATAACTTTATTGTTGAATTTTTAATGTATGCTTGGATTTTAAGATGCACCTTTTTTTTGGGATTTTCTCTTCGGCAAATAGAGAATTGGGCGTCAAGTTTTGGTGCATTCTCTTTTTTTCTTTTTTCTTTTTTGTTAATGTTTACGATGTATTTTGGTGCGTTATCTAATTTTTCTGATGTTAGCTATGGAAAAGTAAATTCAACCTAAATGCAAGCTAAAATACTTATTTTGCCATATTGGTTAACCTTGGTATTTGGTTTTAATTTATGTTGAATTATCTATGTTCGCCTGTTTTTTTTTGCAATTGGTTGAACTAAGATGTGCATTTTCCAGATTAGTGTAATTGAAAATGCATTACGGAATCAGAACCCGCAGCAGCCTGCGGACAAGTTTTGTAATTAACTGACTATAATTGCAATTTGTGTGAAAATTTCTAACAAGGTGTTGACCCTAAAAACTACTTAGCCTACGTGGCGCGCAGGCCAAGTAGCTAATGAGGTAACTACGTCATTTGGTTGAATGCAATTGTGCCAACTCAACGACCAAGCTTGGTCGGTAAGTGAATGAATGTGGTGGTGGTGTCGAACATGTTGCTGACTTCTGTAGCTCGCGACTGTGGGCGAGGAAGGAACTTGTCTCGGCCTCTGGGTTTTAGAGTCTGAAGACAAGGCAGCTAGTTACTTCGAAGTTCACGAATTGTTAGCACCGGGCTCAGCTGTTTCAATTATATTTGTGCAAGTATAAGTGCGTCGATCAGTACCAGACTATATGGACACAATTACTCAAAAGTACAAACTGTAATCTGTGTTTGATGGAGTTAGGGAGGTCAACGTTTTCTAAAAAATGAAAGGGTTTCGCATAGAGCGACAAATTGTGCAGGCAAATTTATGTGTTGAGTTGAAGGGCCTTCGAATGTTGAAAACCTTTTCTATTTGCAGGAGTGATTTTCACCTGGTGCCGAGGTAGAGTCCTACTCGGACAAAATCTCCTTGGCATATCTTGATCCAATAACAAATTACCTTCTCATTTGGATTGGACTCAATCACTCCTACCAGACTTGGGACTCTAAACCTAGTCATCTTTTGGTATACAATTCACTCCTTGTTTTAACCAGACCCTTAGAATATTACGAATCTTCCTATGCCATCCTGATCTTCGAAGACTCTTGATTGAATCAGGATTTAACCGAATCCGCCCTTGATTTTCAAGTGTCCATCATGAATTCAAACTCGGCTACATACTTTGGGTTGAGCTTCTTATCCAAACAAGTCTGTCTAATTATGGACTTAGCTTATAATCTCACTCAGCCCAAATCTATTAATTTGAGCCCAAACACAAGGCAAAGTCGAAAAGAGCAAAAGGGATTTTATTATTTGGGAGACAAACTTTATAATTAATTTGGAATCGCACACAACCGAACAAGGGAAGACAGACACCGAATCATGATCCTCTCCGAGGCATTTGGTCGGGATCCTCCTGACCGGTGTTTGTGGGCCGTTGGATTTTTATCTAACGGTACGTTGGATTACGGTACGTTAGATAAAAATCCAACGGCCCACAAACACCGGTCAGGAGGATCCCGACCAAATGCCTCGGAGAGGATCCTGATTCACAGACCCCATGCAAAAGATACCTTCAATCTTGGCATATGGAACCGAAGTTTCTACATTTTCACAAGGCCACCGAACTAACACGCGAGTCAGCAGTCAATCACCAATCCACCAAATCTTCCCCTGTACCATCCCAGAAAACTCCACCACCCACACCGAAGCTTCAAGAACTCATCGGCCCCACCCCCACCTCCTTCCTCAATCTCCCCCACCCCATCATCTTCCCTCCAGATTTCTCTAAATTTGCACAATTCCCGCCACCCAAAACCAACCAAATCTCCGGGTCTTCAATCTCCTCGCGGAATTTAGTTTCATTCAGGCATTTTCACAAACACGTCGATGGCGGCAGAGGACGGCGCGGTCACAATCTACAACAGCAGCGCAATCACCGACGCCAACAACAAGAAGAACCCATATTCGATCAAGGTCGGCCTCGCCCAGATGCTCCGCGGCGGTGCCACTGTTGAGGTCAACACCCTCGAGCAAGCAAGGCTCGCCGAGGACGCCGGCGCTTGCTCCGTCATCGTGTCCGACCCGCCCCGCAACCGAGGCATTTCGCGCATGTCCGACCCCTGTCTCATCAAGGACATCAAACGTGCCGTTTCGATCCCAGTTGTGTCCCGATCACGGATCGGGCATTTCGTCGAGGCCCAGATCCTCGAATCAATTGGCGTCGATTACATCGACGAGAGCGAGTATATGGCGATGGCGGACGAGGAACATTTCATAAACAAGCACAATTTCCAGACCCCTTTCATCTGCGGAGCTCAAACGCTCGGCGACGCGTTGAGGAGAGTGAGAGAAGGCGCGGCGATCATACGAATCCAAGGCGATCTAACCGGGTCCGGCAATGTCGCCATGACTGTAAAAAACGTCAGATCCGTGATGGGTCAGATTAGGCTGCTCAACAACATGGACGACGACGAAGTCTTCGCGTTTTCGAAGACGATTGAAGCACCGTACGACCTTGTTGCACAATCCAAGCAAGTGGGTCGGCTGCCGGTGGTGCTGTTCGCCTCCGGTGGCATCGTGACGCCGGCCGACGTGGCGTTGATGATGCAATTGGGTTGCGACGGAGTGTTCATCGGGTCGGATGTATTCAATTGCTCGGATCCGTATAAGCGGGTGATGGACATTGTTCAGGCGGTTAGGAACTACAATGATCCGCATGTGCTGGTGGAGGTGAGTTCCGGGTTGTCGGATCTGACAGCGGGTTTGGGTTTCGGTGAGGACAGGATCGAACAGTTTGGCAGCGGCCACGGAGGTGTTTGATTAGGCGACTTAATCATGTGACGTAGCTCTAAACTCTTTCTTTGTTTGGTGTTAAAGCACAGAGGAATGTTATTATACATGGATACCTGTGTCTCTCTGCTGTGACTAGTCACTAGTGTCCATTTTTTCATGTTGTATTGAGGCCAATTTTTTGAAACTGCAGATAGGATTGAGAATGATAATTTCGTTTGTTCGACTCCGTCGAGATGTTTAGGAATAATGCTCTACTTAATTTGAGGTTAATGAGAATAATGTTGTTCATCCAGACGAGTTGTATTTTGTTTTGTAATTTCGATTGAGTGTTGATTCGTTTATTAGAGATTGAATTGTCGGAGAAGATATTGAATCGAGAGTATTTGGTGGCATGTTCGACATGTTTGCAGAATATATGCATATGTGTCAAATTGAATAGTGCGAGTAAGGAAGTATTACTCCTCACGTGTAAGGAGCCAAGAATGTATTGTCAGCTGATTTCGGATTTTAGGTCAGATTGTTGAGGCTGTGTCTAGCATTGCAACAAAATAAAAATACTGTATTGTCAGCTACGAGCATGGGAAATGCTAATGGCAGGGGACCCAATCCCATTTTACATTCACTTTCCCTAATTGGGTAATTCCCAATTCCAAATTCTGTTTTTCCTCTAAACCTTCCTCCTAGAATAGGCACCTCAGAGCAATCTCATAAGCAGCAAAAACTGCCCCATTCACCAGAAACGCTCTAGAAACCGCAGTTCCTAGTCCACGCCAGAGCACACCATAACCATCCTCTCTAACACTCTTCCGAAAGCAATCCACAATGCCGGAATATCTGGGTGGGTACTGAGACAGAACCTGAGCCTGCAATCTCGTTTTCACAACGTCTAGGGGATAACAACAAATCCAGCTGGCTACTCCTGCAAGCCCTCCTGCCACCAGCATTGTTTGCAAGCTCTCTTCGCCGGTCCTTCTGCAGCCCGGGTGAAGCTTCTCTCTCATGTACTCATAAGTCCAGAAGTAGAAACCGAAGGACGGGGCATCCCTCAGGACAGTAATAGAAAGTCCTCTATATATTCCCCTTAAGCCTTCTGCTCTCATAATGCTTTTGGCAACATCTATAGGGCCTTTGTGGGATTGCAACTGATGAGGTTTCGATTTTGCATCGGTTTGGAGTTGAAGCCGGATTTTTACCAGTTCTACAGGGCTGAGTATTAGGCTCTGTATAGCACCTGTGCCAAATCCCCCCAGATAAACACCTTTGTATGAAGGAGGGTCTTTGGCGGAAACGGAAGGATCGCAGGTTCGGGAGAGGATAGAGTATACCTGGAAAACCATGGCATTCTGCAATGAACAAATCATTTGTCAGCATTGATCAATTATTTTGCATTGGATGGTTTATGCTTAATTTGGTCACAATTATTATATGTTGCTTTTAATGCAAGCAAAAACTTGTCTATGAAGGCAAGAATTTCAGTTCTAATTCGTTTTGCAAAGTCTAGCAGTCTGTCACTTTCAATTCACATTAGGCTGACCGGCTAGGTATATCTTGAAGCTCTTAAAAATTTATAGTCACTGAGATGTTTAACTGTTAGACCTTCAGCCTTGTATTTTTCACCACGAATCTATCAATTAAAAACTCCGGAGTATATTAGAAAACCCCGCTCTTAAATTGATGCGAAACATTGAAAGTTAAAAGTTACAGAAACTTGCATTCACAAGGCACAAGGTTGTGTAGTAAAAGTAATTTTGAAGCACCAACATCATATATTTCGAGAGATTCTTAGCAATCTTCAATTGTACTAAAATTACATAATAAAATAGATAGATACAAAATAATATAACGAACCATAAGACAAATTTTCCAGTACAAAAGCAAGAACAATATCAATTTGTGAGTCGATAAGTTGGGTGGATATTATGGCCCATTGCAAGATATTGACTTGTAAAGAGAAACAAAAGCAATTCCCATGCTTTCAATGACGTATGAAATGCAAATACTTAACATAATAAAAAATAACAAAACCTACCGTCACCAACCCACAAAAAGGCTTTAGTCTCTATTACAAACACGTAATCGCACTTGTGATTTGAGTCATCACTCATAACACTAAGTTTTGTTGTGTTCTCTATTATTATATTTTTGGTAACCCCACACTATTCACCACGCCTCTTTTTACAAGGAAATTCCAATTTTTAATTTTATTTACGCATAAACTTACAAATTCGGCTTTAATGATACAAGTTTTTCAGTCGTTGAATTCAATTTTCATAACTATTAGATCTTTTATTTTTAACTTTAATTATTATTTTTCTGTATTACTCGATATTATATATCTTTCGAAATACGGGATCCGACTAGTGTGACATCTACAAGAAAGTTTATTAACCAGTCGTCACCTTACTATTCCAATTTCCAAGAAATGCTAACACCAAACCAAAGGCACCTCACAAACATCTTGTGATCAACATAAACAAACAAAATCAACCAATTACAACCAAAAGAATTTAAAGTAAATACGAGATAATATTTGTTGGATAAAAAAGGAGGAGGAGGAGAAGAACCTGGAAGGTAACGGCTGCCAGGGGAGCAGTCATGCCTCTGTAAAGGGCAACGGGGCCTTCAGCAGAGACAACATTGCGAAGGATGCTGAAGGCCGATGCCGAATGCGAATTCTGTTGCAAGATCCGGAGAGTGTCGAGCGGATAACCAGAAACTACACCAGCCATCCCTCCAACCCCTCCTGCCACAAACTCTCTTCCCCAACTGCTAGCAAGAAACTCGGGCCAGAAATCCATTTTCCCATTCACCAAACACCCCAAATTCCTATTTCCACCGCCCTATCCTCCTCTTTGATCGAAACCCAATTCTTGTTTCCCCTTTTCAGAGTAACCCAAATCAAAATTTCGCCTCAAATTGTAGGATCTGTGTTAAAAGTTCAAACCTTTATCTCTCTCCCTCTCTCTCTCTCTGTGTTGGATTCTCTGCTTTTCTCTCAAAATTCGGATTCAGCTGGAAAAACCCAATTCAGATACAAAACTATATACAATTCTGGAAAGGGTTGTGGGAATTTCCTTTCTGGGTTCTCTGTTTTCTATCAAAACTTCCTGAAAACGATGCAGAAACAACAAAATCAACAAAAAAAGGAAAAAGTTATCTTTCTTTTCACTTCAGTCTTTTTTCCTCAATTGCTGCAGAGGCTGTTTACGGATTCCTTCAACACCGTAGAATCCAAATTCTTCTGTTTTCTCACCAATTTCCTCTCTCTCTCTCTCTCTCTCTCAACAGGGGACCGAAACAGAAGCCACTGGTTTCTAATTCGTGGGGAGTGTGCCTAAAAAGCTTAGCGCGAAGGAAACGGCCAATATTTTCTTTTCAGAGAAGCAATCAGGGGGTGCCAAGTGGACCACTAGCAGGCTCACACGTGGCAGCTGAGGATGCCCTAGTGCTTTCATCCTAGTGTACGTTAACCAAAGTTCTGGGATTGTGAACTTGTGAATCACATCCCAATCCAACCAATTTTCAGTGGTTGGCTGATACAAGCAGCAAAATGACGAAACCTGAAAGCCTCTGGCTGCTGGTGAAAGAATTACACGGCACGAGATACACCGTCACTTAAGCTTTTCGTTCAAATAATCAACTTATGTAAACCATCACTTGAGCTTTTCGTCAAATAATCAACTTATGTAAATTTCTCTTTACGGACTATTGTATTATTAGTAGGAAACATTATGATGATAGTGTATATGCATTGTTTAAGTTGTTCTTGACTGCTCATGTAAGGCCATTTCTAACCAAAGGCTAGTGGCAACTTTTAGCCCCAATTTGAGCAAAACTTGTCTCCAGTCAAGGGCCAAAAGAATTAGTGCTAAGTTTAGCTAAAGGCAGGCTATACATAGCGAGCCCTCAAGCTCCTCGACGGACCGTGATATGCATATCCTAAGCTAAGATAGAAAGATTTAGCAGTATATGGCTGGAGATGAAAAAATTCAATCCTATATTATACTTTAAAATATTAATTTTTAAATGTTAAAACATAAATAAGACTCACTTGTGCTGCAGGGTATCTATTACGTATTATTATTATAATATTTTCGGAAAACTATATACTTGTTTTACAGCTAGGGGTTACACTTTTCAAAAACGAAACTTTAGTTTCATGCCCACTCACCTTTTTTTTTTGCTATTTAGGATTTTAGTGGCAAATGTTTCATGACGACGATGATTGCTAGTAAAAGCTATCATGTAGGAGGCTTCTCCTTTCTGTATAAACGTCCTTACTATCATTTTACTGTAATTTACTTATGCTCAACATCACTTGTGTGAAATGGGTCGATCTCGCTCACATGCGCACTCTAGTATTAGTTACTTTAGGCTTAAATTAGTAGCACTTTTCACGTCACCATCATTTTATAGTTTCGTCACCTTCCAGGTGTCAGAAAGCACAACTCGATTCGAGTGTTTAAGTGAATATTCAAAGTTAAAATGTGTCAATTTGGTACCAGAGTTACGTGTCATAATTCATTTTGTAGGGTAGCTATAATTATCATGTGAAAAGTTGCAGAGATTGCACAAGTGGGTTTGTACATGGTTTGGCCTTTTGTGCCCCCAATTTATAAACATGCGATTTGATTGTTTGTTGGGCAGAGTGACATCACTTTCGACATTGCTATGGAGGAATTTGGATTTATACACTCAAATCAATCAATTTGCTTGCTTGAGATTTCTGTATTACTTTTTTTTAAACTGCTTTTTATCGAATGGGCGTAACTCTAGTTCTCTCCGAAGTGAGAATTCTTCTTTTCAGAGTGAAAGTCTTTCTCACTTATTAAGTCAGATCTTCAGTTTTAAGCATTTTCGGTGGCAACGGCCCTAGTTTCGGCTGGGGTCGGTTGCTGGGTCCTCTTCTCCTTCTTCTTCTTCTACTCTCCTGCATCTACGGCTAGTTCTTCCAAATTTTCAATTTGGTATCGAATTCCTCAACCTCCATGGTTTTTCCTCTTCCTGGCCATTCCTTGCTTCGATTTTCAGCCATATTCTCTGTGGAGTTCGTGTGTAGAGTTCCGATGCTCTCACCGGCTTGGGCGTTTCCAATGCCACCACGTTCTCCTTGGTATTTGCCGTTTCCGACAGTGTTGCTTGGGAATTTTTCTAAGCTTCACACAGGTGGTTGGCCTCTTTCTTTTGAGTGCCGATTACCTCTTGCTTATGGTTGTGCGCAGAAGGCGTCTAAGAAGGAGATTATCGACGGTGGTCGGAGAATCGACTGGCTTGAAGCTCCTCGGATTGGCGGTGGAGAAAATGGTGGATGCTTCTCGAATGTTCTTTCGTTTTTGGGCCTTTGGGCTTTTTTATGTTTCTATTATTTTGTTTTTTTTTTTTGTTTTTTTTGTTTTTAGGCCCTTTTTGGTTGTTTATAGGTGTTGTTGGGCCTCTGTTCGATTGTAAGTTTGTGTACTGTGCGTTTGTTTGAAATAAATTCTCGTCCTTGACCCAAAAAAAAAAACTGCTTTTTATTGTGTTTTGAAAATAAACAAATATGAAATAGAACAGTTAAATGTTGGTAATTTCTAATTATAAAAGTACTTTTAAATTAGTGTCAATATTTGTTAAATTATCATGTAAAAGTACCTTAGTTGTTTTTTTTTTATTAAAAAAGACATTAAAAAGAGTGACCACGGTCGCAGCCAATCCTCATACAATCAAAGAAATAAGCTTTGTGAGCAACATTAGGTAAGGTTCTATACCATACATGAAGGTCATTAATTTGAAAGCCAGTACTAGTAATAGCATCCGTCAAGAAGTTTACTTCTTTATAAACGTGCGCTCAAGAGACGAAATCAAAAGAGGCTGCTAAACCTTTAATATCTCCAAAAATAAACTTTAAACGCCAAGGAACATTGCAAGACCCTAAACTTGAATCAATCACAAGCTTAGTCTTCCTGCACATAGAATTTCTCGAGGCCTCTACTTCTTGTCATCCAAAGTGCATCTCTCAAAGCCGGACTTTCAACAACAGATATTGAATGTTCCCCCAAACATCCAGCACCAGCAACAATTGGGTCTCCATCCTCATTCCTGATTATGAAGCCAGCTGCCGCTTTAGAGTTTACCACAGATCCATCAAAGTTTACTTTTTAAAGGAAGACCCAACTTGGGGGATTCCATCTAATTTAATTAGTCGTTACTCACATTCATAGAAAGCATAACAACTCTATTGGGAACTGCTTTAACACTTCGGAACACTACTTGAGTTCTTTCCTTCCAACTAAATTTTTTAAAGGAAAACTAATGAAAAGGGCATGAAAACTTTGAGTTTTAATGAAAAACCATCATATAACTTTATTTAATGGTTAGTACAAAGCCCAATATTAAACAAGTTTAATTAAAATGGCCCAACCAAAATAACATACTGATTTATCCATTTTGCCCCTGACGTTTTTGGGTTATGTTAGTTTTTAGTCATGTCGAAGAACTGAGTTTTGATTTGATTGCTTTCTGTTATCCAGCTAGGGATTTTTGGGCTTTAGGAGCTCGATCAAGCATAAGAAAAGGAGATGGCGACAGAATCATCGGAGGGAGAAGAGGATGCAAAGCTGACGAGAGGGAACCAACTGCTGATAGTCGACGACGATCTCGGAGAAATGGGCAAGAAGGTCCTGGCGAAGAAACAAAGAGACCGAAAATAATTTTCAATTCTTCAATTCTTGTTAATTACTAATAACCGCTATCTTTTTGGCCCCCTAGCTAAGATACGGGATGTTCGTTCAAATCTCTTACCGATCCTCAGATGAAGAGTGCAATTTTGGTTTTTGGGATGACATTAAGAAGTCGGAAGAAGTTAAAACAAAGTTTTGATTCGATATGATGTAGTTGCTTGTAATATTCTGTTGTTCTTCTGTCTTTGTCAATCAGAAAACACATACAGGAAGATGTAATCCAAAAAAAACCAAATGGGTGTTTGGGATTTAAGATTTGATACCTAGGTTCTGAGATTGGATCGAAGAAAACGATTGATCCCCATATTTTTTAAATTTCTTTTATCTTCTGCAACAAAACATGCAAAGAAGGAGAGTTCTTCAGTGACTGGGAGTCTCTGAGAGCCTTTGGTGACTGGTCAGTCTTTCTACACTAAAGTGAAATGAAAGATGCTGCCAAATGTGTCTCAATACGTTTCAATACCACATTGCCCATTACATTTGCCTTTGTTATCCAATGTTAAAGAACTTGGTTAATTATGAATTTTCATCATTATAATTTACAACAAATTACGCTAAAGAAGAAATGAAATATTTGAACCAACTACTCACTGAGTTTAAGAGAAATTGTCTTATTCATTAGAGTAATCTACTACTTACAATTTATTATTTGATTTAACTTTCACATTTTACATTCTTATGTGTTATGCACACAATGTAACCAATTCATTACGGTGCGCAAAAGCTTTGGTTTTTTCTTTCTATACACATTCAAACTCACATTGTTGAGAAAATAATTAATTAGTTAATTTTGTTGCTGATACATTTATAATTGTCATTTTCTATAATGTGAGAAAGTTTACATTTATCATATTCAACGATATGTTTTAACTTCAATTAAATTGTTGTCGAGATTCTCATTATAATTTTTTTAGCAAAAACACAAAAAAGGTAAGAAGTATTTAAGAAATAGTGATAATACCCGTGTTCAGTTCAAGAAATAGTCAGTGTTTAGTTTAAGAAATAGTAATAGTACCCGTGTTAAGTTAAGAAATAGTGTTAGTACCTGTGTCAGTTTAAGAAATAGTCAGTCTTAAATTTAAGAAATAATGATATTACTAGTGTTAAGTTTAAGAATTAGTGATAGTACCCGTGTTCAATTTAAGAAATAATCAGTGTTCAGTTTACGAAATACGGAAATAGTGATAGTACACGAGTCAGTTTAAGAAATAGTCAGTGTTAAGTTTAAGAAATAGTGATAATACTTGTGTCAGTTTAAGAAATAATGTTAGTAACCGTGTTCAATTAAGAAATAGTCAGTGTTCAGTTTACGAAATAGTGATTGTACCCTTGTCAGTTTAAGAAATAGCCATTGTTAAGTTTAAGAAATAGTGTTAGTAACCGTATTCAATTTAAAAAATAGTCAGTGTTTAGTTTATGAAATAGTGATAGTAACCGTGTTAATTTAAGAAATAGTTAGTGTTAAGTTTAAGAAATAATACTAGTAAAAGTGTTAAGTTTAAGAAATAGTATTAGTAACCGTGTTCAGTATAAAAAATAGCGATAGTGCCCATGTTCAGTTTAAGAAATAGTGATAGTGCCCGTTTTCTGTTTAAGAAATAATCAGTGTTAATGACATACCCCGATCTGGAATGTCCACTAGGACTCCGAATCGAGCTGTGCTGGCCGACACCTAGAAGGTGACGAAGCCAATAAGTGTAGTGATGTGGAAAATGTGAATAAATTTAAACCTAAGAGTGCCTAAATATTAGAGTGCGCTGGTGAGCGGGAATAAACCCACTTCACACGTAATATTAGAGCACAAGTAAGTACAGTAAAGTGGATAAGGATTATACCCTCAGAGGTAGCCACCTATCCTGAGACTTGCCAAGAATTCTCGTCAATACAAATGTTCAACAGCTAGAACCTGGAGGGGCGCAAAACAGAAAACGTGAATGGGCAAAAACAAAGGTTTTGGAAACACATTTCTCTTTAAAAAATATAATAACCCTTCACAGTAAAACCCGTATAATTTCCAAAAAATAATATTACATACGTATATAAAATCATGCTTGAAGCGGGAAAATCAAGAATATGCCATGTCAAGTGTCTCAGCAATGAAACATGTAAGCCAGGTGGTAATAATCAATGTAAAATAATATGTCAACCGGAGTCACCTAATGTGACCTGTACGGCTGGACCTATAGCTCATCAGTCTACTCCTGCACAAGCTAATGTGGTCTGTACGACAGGGCTGGGTGTAAGTAAGTACGCTCAAGTGCTACGAGTAAAGGCTATGTGAATAATCATAGGTCACCTACGAGTCGGAACCACCTAATGTGGTCTATACGACAGGGTTGTGCACCAAACTTGGATCCAAGGTGAGCGTGCATTGTGGGAGGTGAACATCACGTGAATGACTGTGCCCTGGCCACATGCGAGAGCACTAACACCGGGGTGCAGGATAATGAGCTCTAAATGTGTCCATGTCTAACCATACATAATGCAATCACTATCATCACAAAGTACTCACCTGTAGCTTACCTGAGCCTCCGCAACATCATGCCATATTATGCATAACTATACTAAAGAAATTACTAGAATGTAATGCACGTATGACATGGCATTTAAAACGTATTCCATTTAAAATAGTTCTGGGAAAATGTAAAGCATATATACGTATATATATATATATAGAAAACCAAAAGCCCACTCACCTGGAGTCCGTGTTACAACTCCCTAGCACAAACATCAAGGCATCACGAATGATCGGCGCCTAGAACAATTATCAAACCACGTCTAAGAATCCTTATCAATAGAACACGTAACTTACATAAAACACATCTCCAAGGACGTTCTAGAATGATTTGAGACCCATTGACCAAAAGTCAGCCGTCGGTCAAAGATCGACGGTAGGGTCCACAGCCCTACATAACTCGATCCGGAAGACCTGCCTATCAGATTTCTGATCCGTAACTTCAAAAGATCCACATTATGTTTCTAGAATAACATACTAAAGTTTCGGAATGATCCAACGGTCGGATCTCCGCCAATTGCCAAAACCAAGTGGCGGTTAACGTTTTATTTTATGAACTTACAAATCTAATTCAGGAAGATCCGTACGTCGGATTCCCGATCCGTAAGTTCCTACATTCCTCAAATATTATGAATAATAACCTATTAAAGTTTGATGACGATCCAACGGTCGGATCGTCAATTCATATAATGACCTATTAGGCCTCGTTTGGCAGCTCGGACTGTACTAACTATTTCTGTCGGATAGGATAAATAGCCACCGGATAGTACTGACTAAATTAATTGGGCGTTTGATGCAGTATCAGACTAATGACCGTATTATTTATACTGTGTTTGGTTTTATATCGGATAGGAGGAATCAAACTTAAAATAAAATTAAAAAAAAAAACTAAAACCATCACTTTTGTTCCCAGATCTCTCCACCGCACCCTCAAACTCCCTCCCTCTCTCTCCCTTCTTCCCCGACTGCAGAAGAATCCCAATTATCAAACCCAAATTTCAATCCAACCCAACGAAACTCAATTGCAAGAGAATTGTTGAGGAAGTACATCAAGCCAGTGACACAATTCTCGAAGTTCAAATGGGGGTTGGATGGCAAAATTGGGGAAAACGTAAACGGTTAGGTTTGGGCGGAACAGACGGAGAAGAAGAAGAAATTTGTAGCTACAAAATTGGGGAAAACGAAAAGGGGTTGGGTTTAGGCAGAGCAGATAGAGAAGAAGAAGAAATTTGCAGGTGGGGTTGGATGGCAAAATTGGGGAAAACGAAAAGGGTTAGGTTTGGGCAGAACAGATGGAGAAGAAGAAGAAATTTGCAGGTGGGAACAAAGAGAGAATAAGAAGAAATTTGCAGGTGGGGTTGGATAGAGAAATTGGGGAAAGCGAAGAGGGGTTGGTATTGGCCGGAGCAGGGAGGGGATGAGGAGGAGGAGAAGAAGACGAAGGGCGCGATGCAAGACAGGAAGGAGAGAGCGAAGGAAGCGAAACTACCCGACTAATAATACAGAGAATTTTGGGAGGATAATTTAGCGGGCGTACACCGTATAAAACGTGTATGGCCAATTTAATTAATCGGGTACTATTTAGTACAAATTTACACCAAACACTTGCATTCGTACTATTTATCCTATCCGATGTGTTATACGGGCTGCCAAACGAGGCCTTAACGTATCGTAGAGAATTTAGGTTCCAACGATCAACCTATGTCATACGATTATCAGAACTGAACTCTAGGCCTCTAATTTAGCCTAAAATAGCATCAATACCTCCCTGGCCACGGGCCGCCATGGGTGGCGGTCGGCCGGCCCGACTCGCCGAAAAATTCACCTATTTCCAAAAATTCTCAAATTTTACAGAAATGAAAATCTCAATGAGTAGAGTAACTTTCATACCTGTGACCAAGGCCAATTAGGCCGGGAAGAGCTCCAATTTCACTAAAACCCGTCGGAAACCCTATAGATGGTGTTTCTTGATAAGTTCTCGAATCGACTCCGACTTTCCAACCAATGATTGGGTATTTTTCCTGAGCTCAAGGGAAGTTGGTTTATGGTGGAGATTGATCAAATTGCATTCAGAAATGGCGGATCGCCGCCTAGAGACTCACGGGGTGCCGTCTCTGCACACTAGGGAACGGGGTCAAATCTCGTCAATTTTGTATGGGAAATTGAAGGAGAAAGGTCGGTGTGAAGTTCCCATGTGGTTTAGGGTCCTAATTCGCCGGAGAAATGGTGCAAAGTCGTCGGAAAGCCACACAGGTGTCCAGGTTGAAACGGGTCACGGGTTTGAAAACGGGTCAAAGAGAAAAGGGTCATGGTCCTGTGTTTTCTCACCTCTGATTTCCCCTACTTTCTTCTTTTTCTGATTCGGCAATCTCATTCCTCCTTCCCTCATTTCTCTCCTTCCCCTTTCATCTCCACCGCCTATCTTTCATTCCTTTCAATCTCAGCCACACATGTGGCTTCCAAGATTTAGCTTCAAAAATCTGGAACCTTCCAGAAAATAATTAATTGAGCATTTTGTCCTCGACTTCCTTCGTTAATAACTCATTCGTTATAACTCCAAATTGCGTTCCGTTTGCGCCCACACGTCCGTAGCGATGAGTGCTACAAGGATACTCCAATAAAACAAATCTTACATGACACGACAAGGCGGTCAAACAAAGTCAAAGCATTTGCCTCGAAGGGCATTTTCGTAAATTCACTTTTAAATTTATAAAAACTATAATTTTTAGGGACGGGTCATTACAATCTACCCACCTTAAAAAATTTCGTCCCCGAAATTTAAAATCATTTGCCAGACAAAAGTAGTGAAAAGACAGTAGAAAAATAAATACGCGAATGAGATATCAAGTTAGAGCGGCTGCATAAAAGAGAATGTCATTCTGTCACGATCGGATTGCAATTATTCCTCTTTCATGCCTTCAAGCTCATACTTTCCTTCTCCTTCAGTACAACACTTCAATATAAAATCTTTTACGAAAACATCAAGTCAAAAATAGATATGTAAAAACATCACATCAAATTAAGCATATATAATAATAACGTAAAGTTAAAGTAATTGTACTGAAATCAAAGACCGAACATAGAAAGATTTCACCTATGCTCTCGTAAACGGACCTAGTTGCCTACTTGCTTAACGAACCCAACAATAAGTTATTGATATTACAGTTTGCAGCCCGCAATACTAATAACTCACTGTCGTTTCAACAAACAAGTAAAGAATTCCCGAGGGTGCAATATTACCATCTTGGCCCTCATTGGGAAATAGACATACATCGCCCTGAACAAAGCCTCAATCATGCTCACGCACTACCTTCTCAGGCAACATCGTCAATATCATAAAATTTCAACATCGTCAATATCATAAAATTTCAACATCGTCAATATCATAAAATTTCTATGTCACAATCTCGATCATTCAAATACTTGTTTGCAATACTCTTCCATAAATCACATACTACGCATAAATATTTATACCATTTCTCAAACAATGCTATGCTCATAACCAGGAATGTAACCGCAGTTACACATAACTCTAATAAGAGCAAGTGTCTACCAATCATGTACCGGGCGTAAAATCTCTATATGTCGGCCCTAATGGTACCATAGCTAAACCAAAATTGTAACTGTAATTACAAACAACTAAAGTAAAGATAGTGTTATGTTGCAACCAAACTAATGGTGGTAAAAACAAAATGCAACACGTCCTAAGGTCTGAGTAACTCGTTTCAGTCTAATCGTTAGTCTAGGGGTGGAAATGTGATACTAAACAAAATCTAATACTCATAACCTCCATAAAGACTTCGAAAGGCTTGGAAGTGAAACGCGTAGCACGGTGAGATATATATACGCCAAGATGATAATCTTGTCGGGTTTCTTTTGCCTGAACTAGCACAGAAGTCTAGAAGTAGCTCTCTCATAATGACATCATCCTCCGAAAGCAAACAGAGAAGAAACTGTGGTTGTCTAGGAAGTTTGGACTTTATTTCCTCAATCATCATTTCTACTCTAACCAAAGGCGGGCCACGCCTAGACTGAAAATTATTTTCAAACACCTAAAGTGGAGCCTCAGTTTTAATTCCTTTCATATCTCCACATTTGATTAGATCGCGAACAAGGGCTTTTAGATCACGGCGTGCGGAAAAGTTAACAACAGCCCACTTCTATCGTAGTTGGTTTCACAAGTGTCTTGTTGTTGAACTTCCAGGGCCCATTTTAAGGAAAGAAATCATCACCATTACCAACTTTAAGTTTTGGGGCTGAAAGGACACTGCCTTCCACTTGAGTGAAGCTACCACCAATTGAAACACCATATAAGCGTAGCATTGGTTCAGCATCATGGTTATTGATTGTCACATTCTCTATATGTACAAAATAGCTCATATAGGGAGCTTATAGTGATGATTCCCCATCTCCGGTCGGATACAAGAAGTGATTATAACCATTCGAACAATTCTTGACAATTCATAAATAATGTCAAATCAATGTTGGTGAACTCTAGCTGAAATGGGATAGGAATGGCTGGAAACATTCAAAGGTAATTATATCTTTTGCGGTGGTAAACAGTAACTAAGTTTGCACAAACAGAATGATGTACAATAGTGTAAGAGTAGACGTTTCCCAGATTTTTTCATCGTCGCAATCAGAAATCTAATTCTTTTCAGATGAATATGTACATGAGAAATCTAAAGTTGATAAAGATTTTGGACACGTTCTCCACAGAGAAATGTCATTCGACTTTCAGGCAAAGCTGGTAAATGTTGACTCTAGGTCATAGATAAGATGGCTCTTTCCAAACAGTTCTACACATTGGAAATATAAGTGATAATCCGCCATGCTGCCTCTACACATCCAAAACATCCAAGGACATGTCATCATGAATTTTCAAAAAGATCAACGTCATCGAAGAGTGTAAGCGATGGTGAGGTGAGACAACAATTCGGTTGTCAGAAACTTTATTCATATCCAACTTTCCAAACTAAACTAACTTTCTTCAGCCGAAAGGTGAGGAAGGATACTATAATCGAAGAATCACTAACAAATTGTCGATAAAATCGAAAAGACCAAGGATATCTCGAATTCACAACACTTTGTGAGAATGTCAAATTTCTTCCGCTACAACCTTTTTGGGAAAAAGAAAAGAATCTCATCCACTGAGATCACATCTCCCAAGAAGAGTATCAATTTAATCAAAGTTTACAGTCGAGGAATTTGGTATAAAGCTGACTAACAGAGCTTAAAGAATTTGGTCTCACTGTCGAGGTAGATAAGAAGATCACCGATGAAACCACTATCACCGATAAGACCACTAAGAATTCGTCAGACCATAGAGGCAAACTCGAGTTACAAAGGTTAGTCGACTAGACCATCAGTTCGAAGTAGGGTTTACACGATTTTTAATCGTCACCCGATCAAGTTGCTAAAGTCTAGGCACAAACCTAAGGTTCAATCTTAACGCCTTCTCGAATAGATTTGAAGTTCCCTAGATAAAGTTTTTGGTTGGGTAATTCTCTAATCGGTAAGCTTTAGTGACTAAGTTCTCTCAATAAAGTAGGACTCGTTCGAAAAGTTACAAGGAAAACTGATGTAAGAGTTGTTCGATAAGGAATAGGGAGAATAAATGTAGTGATAACAAGGTGAATCACTGATGTATTCTACTCCTCGCATTCAGTAGCATCCCAAGTAGAATTTTGAGAAATGATGCCAAAGATATACATCCTCAAAACGTACTAAACTACTAACCAACTCGACAACACGAACTAAAAAGTCTTCACAGTTTTCTCATCACTCAAAACATTTTAGCAGTGAGATGTCATTTTGTATTTCGATCCTACTGCCCACTCCCTCAAAACAATGGCGGCTCCGGCGACGCCTTCCGCCCACTCCCTCAAAACAGAGGCGGCAACCCTCAAGCCCAGCCTCACAGGGCACCTAGGCGCGCCCTGAGGCGAGCCTTTTAAAACATTGGATATTCGAGAGCCAATCTCGAAATCTCATTGATATCTTAGAGAATAACAAATCAAAACAAACAAGGTAACACTGCAAACAACTCAGAAAAGCTTAAGATTGGACAACTCAATTTATTTAGACAGGGTCATAATGTTACACACTGAAATTCACTCGAGCATCTCGCGCACATTAGATGCTCGACCATCACATGAATTGAAAGACGTTAACACAACCGAGTTCATAATTACAGCTCAAGAACAATATATTGTATCCCGGATTGGGGTTCGATAAACCCACTCATTTCTTCCCGCTTTTCTTGAGCCCAGAACCTCCGAAGGACCCTTTCTGTTGTGCCTTGGCTCTAAGCTCCTTCAGTGCCTGTTTATCACAAGCATGATAATTTAGTAAATAATTTATCAAAACACACGATAAAGGAACCGGGTTATGGTAAGAAAAACCTACCTTTTCCTCCTCTTTCTTCTTCTGAAGGTTGGCCAAATCAGACTGCACAGTAGAAGATAAAGATTCTTATTCCAGGACGTAAGAAGTAATTTTGAAAGGCACTGAAAAGCAAGCTAATTACTTCATGAACTTGAACATGTATTTGTATAAGGATAAGGTTCAACATACGGTTGAATATAATGACACAAACCACCATGGGCGAAATCTAAAGTATAACGATTCAAATATAAGCGCAGTTGAGAACAATTTAGCTGGGGCAAGTTTAAAATAAACACATAGTTTCAGAAGCTCCTTTGTTTCTACATTCAAAACATGCAAGATTCAACATAGAGTGACAAAGGAGTCATAAAATAGCATAGCCTGTAAGAGTAAACACATAAAATATGCTCCAGTGAATGGGGCAAAAACAGCGTTTTTCAAAATTCAAGCTATAAGCCTAATACAATGCTCATACTATGAGCTGAACATTGAGCATCTGCTAGTCAGAGACACATAGAGAATCCATCCATTTATATTTGTTCGACACAAATTTCCCGGGTTACTATACTAAATCTATCGAAAAATAGTTATTTACATTATTGTTTCCACAATCGAATCCAACGTTACAAAAAATAATAGACGATTCTTTGAATAACTTCAATTCCTATGAAATACAAACTTTAGGGAAGAGTACTAAATAAAATCACCCAGCTCCTACCTACTGATTAATCAAACAAGATAACGATTTCAACTACATACTAATCCCTTAAGCATAAGTTTTACCTAATAAATGGGATTTTAAAATTTCAACATACAGTACAAACAAATTCAGAGCTAAAAGGATCCACCCAAAACACAAATCATCATCCACCTAAAACATAAACATAAACATTCCTCTAATTATTTTCCTATTTCATAACCCAGTAAGATCCTGAATAATAATACCACCAAAGCTACCAACTTCATCATTCAAACATAATCAAACAATTAATCATACCTCGTCGTACTCCTTCTTGTCGGCCTTGGGTGCCTTCAAGGGCTTTGCTTTTCCACCTGAAAAATAAAGCATAATTTCATACTTCTGTGTTCGAAAAGCTTAGCAAATTTCTAGGGTTTTTTTTCCCCTAATTTCCGAATTGACAAAAAATTGGTCGGAATTGAAAATTGAAACTTTAAAATCTAGGGTTTTAATCGTAAAGGACATACCTTGCTTGGAAGACATGGCTGGGATCTAGGGCAAAAAGCTTGCTCGTTTGGTATTTGAGAGCGACGACAAATCCACGGGAGTCAGGACAACCCTATTTGCAATAACACGCAGCCGCCCTTGTTCATGAATCGTTCACCAATCACCACTATATATAGGATATTGCACGTGGTCCTCACGTGCGTGAATCAACCCCTGTTTTTGATCTGGCATGAGTCAATCCATCTCAAATTTACTATTTTACAATCTAAGGTTTTCTTTCTATTGTTTGCTCATTAGCCCAACAAAATCATGCACGACTCGTTAATCCGATACATTATAAACATATTTAGTTGAAAGACAACCATGCCTTCCATTGTTGATCCATCTTTTTAAACATAAATTGCTCATTCAATTGTTTGGGTCCGCAAGTGGTGGATTGTTCTGGTAAATAGTTTAGCTTATTGAATTAACACCTCTTGGTAGGGACGAAGCCAAATATTTGTATGAATGGAGACATCCTCAAACAACAAAGTTACAATTAAAAAGCTAAAATATTTACTGAACAAAACACTTATATATTAATCCATAAAGTTTTTCATACAAAACACTTAGAATCATTGTTGGCGAAGTCAGCCATATTGATATTAAGAGAAATGCTAAAGAGACTCTCTCAAAGTGGGACTCTCCATTGACTCTCTGCTACCTCATGTTTTTGACACAATGTTTAATAATGTTGGTGCGGGAATTGTGCTAAAAATATTAGGTGGTGGAGAGTCTATGGAGAGGTCAACTTTTAGAATAGTTTCATTAGCATTTCCCTTGGTACCAATTAACATATAGGGTTGGTCATTGGGATATAAAACCATACAATTTTTTTTTTCACCAAACAAGAGAGTAGGGGCATCCGGCCCCTCTAGACCTATAGTGTCCATGCTTCTCGGATACCACTTACGCTAAGTTTAGATTAAGGAAATAAACTTAGAATTTGGACACAACTCAGCCAATTCTCTTGTTTGAATTCATGAACATATAAATTTACAATTTCGGCGTGGAAAAAAATTTAGGATTTGAACCTCCAATTTTCAAGTTTAAATTCCATATAAATAGGTGTTATTTCCAAATTTCTTTGAGTGAGAATTTAAAAATAACAAATTCAGTATTCAAATTTTATTGTTCTTTTAGGTTAACTAAACAAGAAAACTCACAAATTATAGAAAAAAAAGTTTCGTCATTTTAATTTTTTTTAATAATCTTAAATTTTCTTATCGAAACAGAGCGATAAACTTCTAAAATAGAAACTAATTGGGCCACCCCATTAGGCCTGACAATTCCTAACACGATCCGATAACTCGACACAACACGAAATTAACAGGTGTTCGGGTTGACACAATAACGAATTGGGTCGTTATCGGGTAACTCGATAAGCACCTGATAAGATAACGGGTTGATTCGGGTATACACGTGGGTAACACGATACACGATAAGGGAAATATTAATTTTATAACCCTAAAAAAATACTATAATAATTATATATATTAATTTAACAATTTTACACCCCTAAAAACTATAATAATTATATATATTTATATATATACACACATTAAATTAACTATTAAAAATTTGTGACCATTGTATCGACTTAAATATACATACCATTCAATTTCTAAAGTGTTATACGTACAAAATAAATAAATTTAAATCTACTTAATAAATATATATATATATATGATGGGATATGAATTCTACGAAACTAAGTTCAACGATCCAACCGTCAAACTTGTTTGTATATGCTTCGAGATCGCATACGCCAAAAATCGTAAAAAACAAACATTCAGAGATTAAGTAACGGGACAAAACTTTTCGACGGTTATAAACAAAAAATCACGATTTAACGGTTATTTTAACTCTGATTTTGATGATTTTTTTTATCTACACTCCTTGACTCTATATGAATATAATGAATGAATTCGATCTTCAATTTAAAATATTTACACAAGTGGATACCACAAAATCTTATGTTATACTTAATGAAAGTATAAATAAACTCCAAGTGTTAGTGAATCTATCGTTTTGATGGGATACGTATCCTACGAAACTAATTTCAACAATCCAACTGTCAAACTTGTTTTTATATGCTTCGAGATAGGATACGCCAAAAATCGCAAAAAACAAACATTCAGAGATCAAGTAACGGGACAAAACTTTTCGATGGTTATAAACGAAAAATCACTATTTAACGGTTATTTTAACTCTGATTTTGATGATTTTTTACAACTACACTCCTTGACCCTAGATGAATATAATGAATGAATTCGATCTTCAATTTAAAATATTTACACGAGTGGATACCACAAAATCTTATGTTATACTTAATGAAAGTATAAATAAACTTTAAGTGTTAGTGAATCTATTGTTTTGATGGGATACGTATCCTACGAAACTAATTTCAACGATCAAACCGTCAAACTTGTTTGTACATGCTTCGAGATCGCATACGCCAAAAAATGAAAAAAACAAACATTTAGAGATTAAGTAACGGGACAAAACTTTTCGACGGTTATAAACGAAAAATCACGATTTAACGGTTATTTTAACTCTGGTTTTGATGATTTTTTACAGCTACCCTCCTTGACCCTATATGAATACAATGAATGAATTCGGTCTTCAATTTAAAATATTTACACAAGTGGATATCACAAAATCTTATGTTATACTTAATGAAAGTATAAATAAACTCTTAGTGTTAGTGAATCTATTGTTTTGATGGGATACGCATTCTACGAAACTAATTTCAACGATCTAACCGTCAAACTTGTTTGTATATGCTTCGAGATTGCATACGCCAAAAATCGCAAAAAACAAACATTCAGAGATCAAGTAATGGGACAAAAAATTTCGACGGTTATCAACGAAAAATCACGATTTAACGGTTATTTTAACTCTGATTTTGATGATTTTTTACAGCTACACTCCTTGACTCTATATGAATACAATGAATGAGCTTGATCTTCAATTTAAAATATTTACACTAGTGGATAACACAAAATCTTATGTTATACTTAATGAAAGACTTCACAACCTTGAAAACAAAAACTCTTTCATTTTGCATATCCTTGCACATTTAATATTTTGTAATAGACTAGTAGTATATGAATGTTTTTTTATTAGGCTCTTATTTTTGAGTGTATATGTAGTACTTAAACGACAAATGTATTTTAATATTTTGAAGTAATATTTATGTGGCAATGTGTGGTATGTGTAAATTTAAGAAAAAATATATATTTTTCTTAATGGGTCGGGTCACTTTACCTTTATTTTTAAATTTAACTTTTCACTTTTTAGAAAGCATAAAATTTGTTTGTTAATTACTTTTAGTTTTCAAAAAATAAATATTGAAAACTGAAGGCTAAATTCTGAGTCTAGCGTTCAGTTTTTTATTTTCAATTTTCTTTTTCTTGAAAATTAAAAACTCGTTTAATAACAATTTTAATGTTTTCAAAAAATTGAAACAAGAAAACAAAATGGCTATCAAATTACTTTTAAAAAAAAAAAAATTTCCATGCTTTTGTTGTTATAAAGCGATGTGAAGATGTCTTTGTTTTTCGTTGACAACAGAGAACAAAGCTTTGAAACAAAACACCTACTTTAAAATTTCGTGAAATCAAGCGACTTCAACTATATCAAGCAACTATAAAACATCGAAAAATGAAGGAGGATCATTATATGGTGCTTAAAATTTAAACTGTGTTTGATGACTCTAGTACACGTGTGTATATATAATTGCTACGTAGGGGTGGGCAAACAAACCTAAAGTCCAACCAAACCAAATGTTTGGAGTGCCAAATGACTTATTCTACATTCCTCACAAGTGTATTTTTCTTTCTAATTATAGAAAGTTTGGAGTACCAAATGAGATTTTTAGAGTGCTAATAACAATTCTCATATATATATATATATATGATTAATTTGAGTGATGTTAATTAAGCACCTGATAGCCACATGCCGATGTTCGAAATCTTATGCCAACATATGTTGGCAATTACTATGATTTGTAGAGGCGTTTTGAGGGTGGATGTAGGAAACTGTGGAGTAATATTACGCTTGTCAACTGAGACATTTTATCGAGCACTTGATAAGCACAATAGAGTCACACACAAGAAGAGAGAAAACAAAGACATGTATGATAGAAGAAAATTAGAGAAATAGTAGGAGGAGGAAGAAATTATAATTTAGTTTGTTCTAACTGTTTATATAGGTCAAATACAATAAACACGGGATTTTAAAGTTGTTGGGATCATGAGTGACCAATGATCCCTTACTGACTCTGACACTGCATTTGATAACCATTTCATTTTTTTGCTTCTAGTTTTCGTTGATTTGAAAACTGAAATTTGAAAACTTACTTGTTAACTACTTTCAAATTTCAACTTTCAAACTGAAAAGACATTAGTTCTCGGTTTTCCTTCGAATCAGCATGCAATTAAGTTAAGTTAACCTTCTTTTTTCGTTAAACGAGGTAAAGTTAACTGATCCAGCTATCATGTGTTCCACCAAAATGATTGGGCATCGTTTAAGCTTTTTGTAACCCTAAAGTCGTGTGCCTACATGTTTAGGGTTTAACCCTAACTTGCCATTATTCAAAACCAAAGTTCCCACACTTTTTTGGTTTTTTGGCTAATGCTAGAAAGGTTAAAATTTTAGATCAAATTATGTGTCACGAATAAGAAATAAGCACATTAATCAATGCTTAAATAATAATTCAATCATCAACAACCACATCATTTAGTTTAAAAATTTTAATATCGCTAGCATTACTCTTTCCCGACTAAACATTCAAAAGAACTACTGGCTTGGCTTTCCTTTTTTATTAACTTTTCTTTTTTGACCGGAAAGGTTCACTTTTTCTTTTCTAATAAACAACTTTCTTGACGAAGACCAAGCTTTGCAAGCAAAAAGTCATGTTTTCTTGTCAAATATTTTGCATGAATGTTAATTATATACGTAAGTCAAATTAATTCTTAGTCAATCATCCATATTGATATCTTGATATTATAATATGTTATATAATCCTACAACTATATAATATTTGAATTGCATAATGTACAAATGAGTTAAGACTCTAGTGGCTCCTATTGGGTCTACTTCGTTGTTTCTGGTGGTTTTGCTAATGATGTTGAGCACAAAATTTATGTTGGTATAGACTCTAGTTGGTTCATTGTTAGTTTTTCTTTGGAGTTAGCACCGCTCGTTGTCAAAGAGTGTCCTCATATTCATTATTGCAGTTTTTGTCTGCAAAATTTTTTAAGTGCCAAATCGCGAAATGTTTGACTTTTTCACTTGGAATGGGGTTCATTTGGTTTTGGAGTCTCATCTCAATCTTTTGAGTTGGGTGTGGATGAATTCAAGACTTGGGATGTTTTTCTTTTATTTATTCTCGGGCATGTCTTGCCCTCATATCCACCAGTACAGTGGCAACTAGTTTAGCCAAGTTAGCGTTTTATGTTTTGTTGAAGTCTCTTTAAATTGAGGATCCCTTAGATTTTATTTAGAATATCCTTGTTGACGTTTTTATCAATTTTTTACTATTATAATAAAACCGCCATTATTTCGTCTAAAAAAAATAAAGAGCTAAGACTCAGAGCGTAGAAAATGAAGAAATCTAACAAATAAGCCTTTTTGTGTGGTTAGTTCAAGTGATGAGAGAAGATGGATTAGGATTAGGATACGTCCAAAGTCGAATTCCTCTAATGTAATTTAAAAAAACTAAATTTAACAGTTTAATATTAACAGGAGCGGTAGGAAAAAAATTTCAAAACTGACGATCAAAATGTCATGCAGTGCTATTAGTTCACGTGTAATATCAGTGAAAATTATTATTATGACAACACCAAAACAATTTCTAGAGAAAATAAAGTACTAAATGGCTATTCACTATGCCATATAAGAAGTTGAGATCTTCTTCGAATCTCTGTGTCTTGAGTAGCTAAATTCGGAAATTCGAACATCTCATTTTAAATTATGCGGTCTTCATTAGCCCACCCTCACATAAAATGAAGTCTTTGAACCGTCTGAATCTCTTCATATTTTCGAATCTCACCACTCCAAACATAGAGTTCCAAAAAGTATCTCGACTCTAATATAAACATGATATAGCATGCCAGCCAAGCATAATTAATGTTGCTCATAGTCAAAGTTCTAAAAAACGCTAGGCGCTAGTCGGGCGGCGGACTAGCGCCTAGGTGCCTAGGCGGATTTAGGTAAATTTTTTGTATATCTTGTAAATAAATGCATATTAACACTTCCACAAAATTATACTTGTATGAAATTCATGGATAAGATAATAATAAAAATGATAAAATACAAAAAAAAAGTATCTAACAAATCCAAAATTTAAAAACACATTAAGCATATATGCCATATAACTTAAAACATTTTGAATGATTATATCTAATTTTAAAAAAATAAAAGTAATAATCCCACATATTGGGTTGGATGGTTCATAATAAAGAGAAAATTTTGATGTCAATATGTGTGGTTTATGGGTGGTTCATAATAATATTTTTTAGAGATCATATTAATTTATGTTGAATTTAAAGAAAAATAAAGGTGTCAAATATGTGGATGTGGAAAGGGCACACCCATCATTACCATTAATTTATGTCAAATATGTGGATGTGTACGCAAGGGAACAGTCTGCACCCAATACTTAATGGTGACATCTTCAACCTGACACACCCATCATTTTTTAGGATAAAAAACAAGGAACCGAACTGACAGCCTATGGCTTTTTACAAAAAGCAAGCAATTTGATGCTAGCTGTCCAAATTTGATTGGAGAGAAACTAAGAAAAAAAATTAAATAAGAAGAGTGTGTAGAGTGGTCATGTGGTGTGAAAGGAAAAGAGAGAACGTCTTCGTCTTCGTCTTCGTCTTTCCTCTTCGCCAAACCGAGTGAGAACCAGAAGAAACCCAGAAAAATGCAGCTGATCTACATTCTTGAAAACATAACAAAACTGAAATTCCTGGCCCGCCTAGGCCACTCAGTCGCTCGCCTAGGCCGCCCAAGGGCCGCTCAGGCTGTCTCGGCGGCCGCCTAATCCTTGTCCCGATTTTGCCACCGCCTAGTGCCTAGGCGATCGCCTAGCTAGCCGCCGAGCCGATTTTTAGAACATTGCTCACAGCTGTGTCATAGTAAGCTTGGCAACCTTTCCACCGGGTGACAAATAAACCTGGCCTGCTTCAGTCCACTCGCTTTTGCTCGTTTCACGCAACACGCTGGTAGTGACATGTGGACATATAATACATGCTCAATACTTACATTAATCAGCTGGCTTAGTGGACGCAGACTAATACACTTAATTTATGTCCTTATTAGTATTTTGAAATAAATAAAAATAAAAAAATGAGAGAGAAAAGTAAGCCAAGAAATCAAATGGGTTCAAAATTGGGTAAGAAAGCATGCAAATAAAGGAAATATGATTTCTTTACTATATATTACTGAATCACTTAGGTTTCGTTGGTTGATGAGGATTTTTCTAGTCAAATTAGTGTTTGATGCATGCCCATACAAATATAAAGCCTATAGCATCCTATTTTGACCATTGTTCTAGAGTTTTGAGAGTTCTCTCGTCTATTCTGATAGATACAGTACATGAATTTCAATTATTGTCTTTAGAATTTAAAAGCTTGTGAATTCGCTTGTTCTGTTTTTTGCTCATTAGTAAGGTACGTAATGTCCACACACTTGCAAACAATCGCCATGACAAATTACATGCATTATCCAAGTTTCATATATGTGTGCTAGTAACTCTTTTAATCTATTATCCGTTCATTAATTAGTTAGTCGGTTATGCAGTTAATATATCTTTCCTCTTTGGCTGCTTTGCATTATTGCAGTGATAGCAATTAACGTCTGGTAATCCAACTTAGGGTAAATTTCACTCTCTCACACAAGAGTCCTACAGTAGAAAACTGAAAAACCAGTAAACTTGAGTCTTGAGGTTCAAGCAATCTATGGTTCTTTATTTCCCTTTGTTTGTGCCAGCCAGCTGATATATACTTGAAAAGCTCCAGGCAGGCCCATTAAGCTAGGGACAGCTATTTACGGGCTGCTTTCATTTATTATTATTATTATTATTATTATTATTATTATTATTTTGAACAATTGATATTATTTAGTGGAGGAAGTGGAATAAGCCTCACACTGAGTTATCCATAATAATGTAGTTCAAATTCGCCTTTAGCTAGAATTGAAAGTGGAGGAAGTGAACTAAGCCTCACACTGAGTTATTCATAATAATGTAGTTTAAATTCGCTTTTAACTAGAATTAAACCTAACACCTCTCACTTACAAATACAATTAGACCGTAATACTAAGTGGCATTATTATTATTATTGAATTGTCTTCCAATCTCATAAATATAGGAACATTTAACCTAATCTTGTTCATGCCTTATCTGTCTCTCCCTTCCTACATATCCGGTCCTTTCACTCAAAACCACAAACAATTTCAACAAATAACAATATTTATATGCATTATTTTGATGAATATTTTTATTAGGATTTGAGAATTTGAGCTGTCAAAATTTCAATCCAAAGCAAACCTTTAAATGAAGTAAACTTATATTCTTTGCATGTTCAATTCATAAAATTTGAATTTAAAATTTGTTCTGTACAAGATTTTGGTTGTTTGAGTGTCATCGTAAAATCAATTCCAATTATTGATGATTTTAAACAATAATGCGATAGTTTATTTATGAAAACTCACATGATAATCAGATAATGGTAGGCATTTGATCAGAAAAATTAATTACATTGCCGATTAATCGGTGGCTAAATTAAGGACCATTAATACTACAAAAATCCATGAAAATCTTTTGAACCGAAGAATTTCGGAGACCAAATCCACAAAAATAAAACCGCCATATTCTCGACGGTTTGGTTTCCCGCGATATTATATTTACTTCCTTGCCACTTTCCAACCGAAAACAAATAGGCCTGCAACCAATACAAACTGTTCTTCCCAAATTACCCCTCGTCAGTTCCTTGTCGATACGAGGCAATCCAGGTAATTTTCGGTTTTTCAGTAGCGAAATTCGTAAATGCAGCCCGCTAAGTTTTATTTTTAGCGGGAGGCCACGTGGCAAAAACCCACGTCCTTTCAGTTTTTCCCAGACGAGAGCTCAACCGGCCAAGCATATATAGCTTCTTCATTGATCCCTCGTCTCTATCTACGCATATATAAAAATTATATATATTTATATATATGTGTGTGTATAAGAGCTTCGAATTCTTGTATTTCGAGCTCTGTTCTTCGTCGTGATCCCAATTCGAAGGCATTGTTGTTACCAATTTGCCCAACATTCTGAACCCATTTGCAGAAAAACCCCAGATTGTTCTTCCTCTGTTTCTTGCTTCGGATGCCAAAAATACCCGTTTGCTTTTCTTCCGGGTTTTCTTGAATCCGATCCTTGGCGTGGACCGGTGAGTCGAAATGGTTTAATCTCTCAGTCATTCTTTACCTTCTTGTTGTTACATTCTCAGTCATTTAAAGCTCGGTTCTTTGTTTTTTTTTTTTTAACCCAGGTTTTGTGAATTTGCAGAATCCTCAGAGAACAAGATGTTGAGGGGGTTCCGAAAGCCGAGATTCGTCACCAAATGGTTCGTTGCAAAAAACCCAAGTCGCATTTCAGTTTTTGTTTCTTTATTTTTTCTGTTCATTGATTGTTACTTTTTTTTTTCCTTTCTAATTTGGGTGTTTTTTGATGCAGCAAATCGGATATAAAGATGACGAAGATGCGGCTCGAGGCGATAAAGAAGAAGAGGAACGCAGTGCAGAAGTTTTTGAAGAACGATATGGCTGATCTTTTGAGCAGTGGCCTTGGCATCAATGCTTTTGGCAGGGTATGTATGTTTCTGCTTAATTAATCTTGTTCATGGTTTTTGTTTTTGATTAATTAATTAAACATATTTAACGTTAATCTTGTTTATAATTTTCGTAATTTTTGTTGATTTTATGGTCTTCTGTGGCCTGAGAAATAGGCTTGTTTCCATTCCCTGCCTTATGACCTTTTCCTTGTGTCTTTTCCTTTGCCTTTTTGGTGCATCATTTTCGGCGATGGCGGCGTGTTATTGTTGCTTCCATTGAACACACAAATCCCACTTGCACAGAGATTATCTCACGGCTTCTGAAACTTGATACACAAGCTAGAACAACTGGTTGTGGCCCGGTTTTTCATTACGCCATGGCTTCTTGTTCCTCACATGCTGGTCATCCATTTCATGCCCTCTTTTTACTCATAAATCATTCATTTGAAAGATTTGTTTAGCTTTGTCTCTATTAGTTTGCTTCCAAATGATTAACTGTGATTCTTCCTAATTACCAAGTTAACTAGGTAACTAAATAGGTTTGCTCTATGTTTTCTTTACCTAGTTAACCCAATTACCAAGTTACCAATTATGTTGACAAAAACGAGTTACATGGGCAAATGTCAAACATTTTTTACATTAGGCGTAGATGCAATACTTGATTTTGGATGACATTTTCTTCTGCACTGGCGTTTTGGCAAGAACGTCCACGAAAATTTATCTTAGTAGGTCTTGGAGCGGTTAATCTTCATCCCCAACCACACTAACATAAACCTGCTCACAATGTGATGAATTGTTGATTGCGTTGGATTTATACTGAATGAAGATTACTCGCATATTGCATCGTTGCAGATGATCCATGATTTACATATATGCTTGCGGCAGTAGTTCACTCAGAGATCCTCAATTATTATATCTTGTTCAATGCTCTTAACGCTTCATAATCGGTGAAACAGGCTGAGGGGCTTCTAGTTGAGCAAAATGTGTCCGCCTGTTACGAATCAACTGAAAACTTTCTTGGATGCATCTCGAGTCATCTGTCTCTCATGCAAAGTCAGAGGTATATGTCGCTTCCAGAATAATATGTCCTTAAGTTTTTTAGACTTTTTCTCCTTAGCCTTCATTTGTTCTACAGTGAGTGCCCTGAGGAATGCAAGGAAGCTGTTCCATCTTTGATGTATGCTGCAGCACGATTTTCTGATTTGCCAGAACTGCGTGACCTCAGAACTCTCTTTAGTGAAAAATATGGAAATTCTCTTGAACCTTTTCTGAATAAAGAGGTGATAATTCAGAACTTGCTCTTTAAGTTCTTAGTTATCGAATAATCAGACGATGCATACTTAATCTATAGGTTTGTCTCTCGTCTGACCCAATTTTCGTTTGTGCTCAGTTTGTGGAGAGGTTGAAATCAAAGCCTCCAACGAAGGAGATGAAGATTCAGTTAATGCATGACATAGCACGGGAATTCTCAATTGAATGGGATTCAAAGGCCTTGGAACAGAAACTGTATACTCCGCCTGCACCTGGCCAAGTAAGTCTATTTGTATATCTGTTATAAATTACTTATGCTTGAAGGAATCATATGGAAATCTTAGGATCTGGCACATATTATGAACCTTTTGGCGAACGAGGAAGGCTGAGTTATGTGTCACAATATAAGTCGTCTCAAATCATTATCCCAAATCTGCTTAGATGCCAAACATTTCCCTCCATGTTTTCCCACATTGTGTCATTGCAATGCTTCGTATTGTCTTTTCTCGTTGATAGTAACAGTATGACCTATTTTGCAGGGTCAGCGCAGGAATGGGTCTCCAGTTGACAGCGATAACGATATGCACAAATCACATAAAGGGCAGGATAATGCTTTCCTGAAGAGAAGAAACCAGGATGCTGGGGACAAATTAAGCCACACAACGGCTTCTACTGCATCAGAAGGAAGTGAGATCGACTTGAAATCTCGGGCAAGCAAGGGCGACTCTTATGACAGATACAAGCTGCAGAGCAGCAGTGAAGATGAAACCACAACAGACGCATCCCAATCTGCCCCGAAGTATTCTTCAAGCTCAGTAGGAAGCACATCCGCGGATGAAGCAGATAACAAGATGCCCTTCCACTCCAAATTTATTCCACCGCCTTACTACAAACCAAGACCTGGAAAAAAGGAAAGCAGTCACGCCGAAAAGGAAACAGATCAGCCTAGCAATGTTTCAGTCGACGAAGATAATACAAAACCAAGATCAGTAAGGAGGAAAAACTTGAAACCACCACCAGGTCGCGAGAATCTTGACATGAACGATAAAACTAGACACGGAGATGATCGCGATCCAAGGGACGAAGAAGAGAGGATAATGGACGGGCTTTTGTTGCCTTACAGCAAGAAACAGTCACCCTATGAATCGAGCCAGAAGAAGGGAAATGCAGACGAGGATGATGGCGGTGAATCCACATGGAAGAGAAGCAGAAGATCTCAGCGAGAAGCTCCATCGGCCAGAGCATCATCTCTGCCACCAGAGCCAACAAATCCAATTGAGGCACCAAAAAAGCACGGCCGAGCATTGTCCTTGGAACCGGATGCGCATGTGCACCCAAAGCTACCGGAGTATGATGAACTGGCAGCTCGAATTGCGGCTCTTAGGGGAATATAGAAGAAAGAAAGCATTAGAAATTAAAGTGTGTGAATATGTAAAAAGTGAGTTGGTGTCGTATTATCTACCTCCTAAATCCTAATAGGAAAATAGTATTAGAGTTGATAAACATCCATTAATCATTAGTTTACTGGTCCTATATCAATGTAAAAATCCCCAAAGTTGCACGGTTGAACTTTAGGGTTCACAATCTAACAATACTTTAGATATAAATTCCGATTGTATATTTTATGTTTGCAGTTGTGTATTGGGATGCAGTCAAATTAGAATTTGATAAGATTTTAATATATTTTAAAATTCGGGTAGTCAATTTGAGATTTTGAAAGTATTAAAAAAATTTAAAATCGGGTATAGAAATTCATGAAACAAGTCCATAGAAATTTATAATAGAATTCCATATAAATCTGTTAAAGTCCGTATAAAATTGTAGAGTCCATTGAAATTCTCTAAAATCTATCACTTAAAAAAAGTCCATTAGATTCTATCATGCACAAATCACATAAGGTTCGGCTACTGCTTAATGATACGAGTTTCATACAAGATGTAATTATTGCAAAGATCTCTATATTCAAGAGCTAACCGTTTATTTTTCAAGAAAAAATTATAAGTTGTAACATTTTTTTAAGCATTCAACCAGACACTCGAGATTATGTGTTTGGTTCCGTTCTCCAACAGTTTTTACAATGAAAAATATTTAAAATTATGAGTCTGTTGTGAATAATATGTGGATGGCCCACATGAATCGTTTGTTACTATTTATGCACAGTATTTTCACTATTCATTTGTGGAAAATTTGTAAAGTGAATAGTGTTCTCTTTGCTTATAAAATGAATGAGAGGTTAAGAACGAAGATAGATACGAATGAGGAGAGAGACTCACGGCAGAGATAGGAAGGAAGAGAAAGAAAGAAAAGAAAGGAAGAAGAGAGGATAGAATAGAGAGAGTTATCTTTGTACTCCTATTATTCTAAATTATAATGAAAGCATCATTACTACCCCGAGGACGTACTCCAGTCACACTGACTATAGAGGAACCTCATAAATTTTGTGTCTTGTTTCATTTATTTCACTGCACACACCGTCGATTTTACAACACGTTATCAGCACGAGAAGCTCTCATGTTAGTGGAAAGCACAACGCCATAAATCCGGTGAAGCATTACCTACCTCTCACCTCTGCCAGCCAAAATCTCATAAAATAAAAGGTATGTTCATTTTCTATCTCTCCCACAGCGCCAGAAGCGTCTCACCGAATTCCGATGAGAATTGAAATTTACAACGACCTGAAGTCATCACGAGATAAGAAAACTCGTACCTGACAACTGGTTTCCAGAGATCCAGAAGAATCTCATTAGACTTGGAAACCCAGATCACATCGTTCTCGATGGATCTCGAGGACCTTTATGAATCCTCAGTTGTCTGAGATGGTGATGGCAAGACTGACCCCACACAGGCCTCTATCTCTTGTGCCTCCGTCAACCCCACTGTCATTTGTGTCTTTGTAGGGAAGTTCTTGCTTTGCGATGCCATGTTCTCTGGGCCATGCAAGAACAACGCCAGTCTCTGGTAGCCTTTTTGGATTGAATTGGTTTTGTGTGACCTCCACAACAACCCAGCTGGTCCTGGGTTTCGAGATTGGTAGAGACAGACAAAGAAAGAAAAAAGGGGAAGTTTATGGAATATGCATGGCACCATCTGAAAAAGGCAATAATGCACGGCACCATTTGAAAAAGCAAGAAATTAAAATAAAAAAAATGGAAAAGGCAGAATGATGCATCTGCACCATTTGAATGAAAAATAATAATGGGGCCAAAGTTTTTGGAATGATGCAGCATGTAAATGAATAAGACAAATAATAATAAAAAAAGGTAAAGGCTTTTGGATGGTGTTGCACCATCTGAAAAGAAAGAAGGAAAAATATATATTTATTTATGTGAATGGTGTTGGTTTAAAAGCCCTATCACAAGTTCTATTTACTTTAAAGCAATTTATTTACCATAGACAATTTTACCGCCTACTGCTTTAAGTTTTGATCTATGTGAATGGTTCTGAATTAAAGCCCTTATCACAAGCTTTATTTACTTAAATGCAATTTATTCACTATGGCTGGAATTACCATCTATATCTTTAATTTACTTATTGTACTTCTCTTTTGTTACGATGAGTATAACAAGGACCCGAAGTTCCTTGATTAGATCAGAACCTGCAGTTTCCTGATCCTTATCATATAAAATGATTGGACCTGAAGTTCCATCATACAAAAAGATCGGGCATGAAGTCCCTTGATTCTCAAGATCAGGACATGAAGTTCCTTGATGAGTACAATAAGTTTGAAGTGCCTCAACTTAACTGTAATAAATGCCATAAGAGTCTCAGTCTAAATACTTTTAAATAAGGACCAGAAGTTCCTTATGTCCATACTCAAAATGGTTTAGCAGAAGCCTTTATTAAGCTGATGAAATTGATTACTCCGCTCTGCTCATGAAAACGAAATTGCCAGTTTTTACATGGGTACATGCTATTTTGCATGATGCATTATTAGTTCGGTTGAGACCTGTTGCCAACCATCAATACTTTTCAGTACAACTCGTGTTTGGGAATCAGCCAAACATTATACATTTACGAGTTTTTGGTTGTGTTATCTATGTGCCTATTGCACTGCCATAATGTACTGAAATGAGGCATCATCGCAGATTGGGCATTGATTTTGAACACCATCTGTCATTCAATATTTAGAACCCTTGCCTAGGGAAATGTTTACCGCATGATTTGTAGACTGTCATTTTGATAAGACAATTTTCCCGCCGTTAAGGGGAGAAAATAACATTGTTCCAGAAGAACAATGAGAAAATATCATTCCAGAAGAATGATGAGAAAAGACCGTTCCAGAAGAACAAAGAAAATTTGTCTCATTTTGATTCACGAAGCAATCAATGAGAAAATGAAGTAAGAATAATTGAATGATACAATGAAAGTGATGAAATCACATATAATTGCTGCAAATGTGCCTACAAGAATTAATGTCCTTGTTGGACAATATAGTGAGGCAGTAAATGATTTATCTATTGCACGCCAGAAACGTGGCAGACCTTCAAACTCAAAAGGTTTAGTCATTTGAAAGAAGAAGAATATGGCACTATTGAACTATTGCATTCCTGAAGCATAATTGTTGCATGCCAGAAGCATGACAGTTGCCGCATGGATATACCTCCCAGAAAGGTCAATCCGTGGACATAGGAATGTTGATGTCTCGTGCATGAAGCATGATAGACGTATAGGTTCCAATGACTCAACTCCCGAAAGTGGAGATTAAAATCCAGGCTTTATAACGCTCAAGAAGAGGTTATGATCCGCATTCTCTAAATAATGACTATCCCGGAAGAGATAGTGTAATGCCCTTGAAGAGACAATGGATATCCAAAGAAATAAAAAGCTTTTATGCATGCGCATGCACATGAGAATATGGGATCACGGATTGATGATAACCAATGGTAATTTTGGTTCTTATAAGTAGCTACTAAATTCATCAATGAGCTGTGTTAATATTGAGTTCTGTTCTTTTTCATCAACGAAAAGAAAAATTATTGACCAAAAATGAAGAAAGGCAATTCCATTACAATTTTGTAAGAACGTGGAAAAATGGTCCTATATACTTGAATATGTTACAAATAGCCAAAAGATGTTGAACCAAGGAGGTTACATATGAGCATTTGTAATATAGTGAAATACACTCACATGATATGACACAAGGTTGTAAACGAGTTCATATGAATGGAGAATTATATACAAAGGGTTGTGAGTCGCCCACATCATATCTCCATAAGTAAATCCCTCAAGTATACATGGGAGCAAATTGCTCTGCATAAATTCCAAAGGAGAATGTGTCATGAAGTGTAGAAAATCACTGAAGGATTCAAATTGCTTGAAGTAAGCCCCCGAAGGGTAAATCATAAATTATGTACTCAATACCAATGGATGGTATAAATTGCCTTAGTGAGTACTGTCATTATGATATTGTTGCAACATATTAAAATCTCTTGCAAGAGTCAATGATATTAGAACTCCTAAAAAGTTAAGAAAGATTATAAAGTCTTGAGAGGAATATTGTCTCGAGCTGCAGATCGAACAATATGCCAACACGAATCTTATCCATGATGTTTATGATATTAAAGAACCATATGGATTAAAGATTATGAGTTAAATACTCAAATGATGTCGACACTAAAAATGATCATTTATCTTTGTGGGGGTAAAGATAAATTGATATTTGAACCAGAAGTACCACATCTTAGTGAAGTATATGCTTTATAGTATTTGGCACAATACATTGAATGAAATAAAGCTTATCTATTAATATCTCCGAGAAATTACAGACATGTACATACACATGAGTTAAAACAAACAAATAGGAGGGAGCTTTCACAAATGTTGCTCATGTGAAGCCTCAGTACTCGGTAATACACCAGAAAGAGGAGGCACTGGAGATTGATCATGTGACGCCCCAATACTTGGCAAAACATCAGAAGGGGAAGGCATCAGTCGCCTTCAGAATGTAGCAACGAACCTCTGGTGATCACTTTGAATCTAACTTTCGGATTCTTGCAGCTGGTCGAGCTTTCTTTTCATGCTCATCGAGTAATTATTTGCAAGCACGTGTAACACTCTATTCTTGTTCTTGAGCCCTCTGATCTCTTGTTTAAGACTTGCCACCTCAGCCATCAATGATTCAACTTGGCAAGTTTGAGCAAGTAGGCGTTGACCCATATTGGAAACAAAGACAGGACATTGAACACTGAGAGCCAATGAGTCTTGAACGGCCTACTCATCAGACCGTTTTGAAAAGATTCTGTTATCCTTTGGAGTGAGAAGATTCCTAGCTACCACTGTAGCGGTTATGTTATTCTTCATCACAGAGTCCCTAACCGTAAGAGGACCATTAGAAGATAAGAAGGACGAACGCCATATATTATCATGATGCTGCTCGTCTGTATCACTTCTAAGACTCAAATCTAAGCAAATGTTAGATGGGTAAGCCATTTTCAGAAATGATGAAGGACAAATGAGGTCAAATAAAATCTCAGAAGTGCAAGAAAGGGAAAATTCCACAGGCAGTAGCTTTTCGAGCATAAATTTTGAACACAATTGATGTCCCTATAAAAGAAGAGGAAATGTGGCTACTTGTTCAAAAATTGAAGAGACATTGCTCTCCGAATTTGAAAAGCCAGATGTTCCTGAATAAAGTTCGTTGGTATTTTTCAGACGCAATCTCAGCTTTTTCGGATATCGCGTGCAACTTTGTCAAAGATCTTTGACAAAGTTGAAAACGCGTAAATCTTACTATTCTAATTACACCACAGTTACTGACAAGAGTAAAGACACATCACCACTACTTGCTATTGGGAAATCTTTATATATGTCGACCTTCGTTCTCCATAACAAGGTAGACCTGCAAGAATACCTAACTCTTCCTCATCTCCAAGAATACATCTTGAACAAAGCATCTCAAAATACTCAGTTTTCTTCCTCTCTGAGAATACCTCTTCAAACAAGTCACACCATAGCAAGAATATCTCATATCATGCTTTCTCCCTGTCATTTTCTTTGTCCTTATTCTCACTTGCAGGACAAGGAAAAAGAGAGCAATCAGCCGACACTTGGAATCAACCTTCTGATCTAGAACTGATTGCCCGGAATCTTTGCCTAGTTGCTTACCTTGCATTATTCTCGAGTACTCATTTTCAATTGTTCATATGATGTTGGTTATTTACACTGAAGCTGCCAAGCATGATGAGTCGTTGAGAAGTGATGTTCTGAAGGACCATTCAAAAGCAAGGGTTGTATTCCACTTCTGCATCAATGAACAAATACTACAAGAGAAGATGCCACACATGCATGGGGGAAAACCAGGGAAAATACCACTTCTGCAATGGGAACAGATAAGGCAAGCGAAAATGATACATTGAAGCATGTGGAAACAAGCATAATAAAACACATGCTGATTCATCCCCGATGGAGCCGAAGATCACTTGAAGCTCTTCATGGTCCAATTTCATTCAAGATCAAGCCTCAACGACCCTTGAAGAAATCACAAGTCCGATTTAAGATCAAGTGTCCACCACCCTTGAATCAAATTCAGCTCCAGATAAAAGAAGTAAATTCAGACCTTTGGAGGAAGTCTAGCAGAAGGTCCTCCAACCCAGTTAAAGAACAAGCCTGTGGAAAGTTAACAACAAGTAAATCACCTCTTTCGGCAACTCTTCTCGCTAAGAGACTGAAGCAGAATGATCAACGATTAGCATAAATGATTTGAAATCAGGGGGAGATACTCATCAGGGGGAGCATCCAAAACAGATCAAGATTTTAAAGACTTGTGGCTATCCAAGGGGGAGTGTTGTGAATAATATGTGGATGGCCCACATGAATCGTTTGTTACTATTTATGCACAATATTTTCACTATTCATTTGTGGAAAATTTGTAAAGTGAATAGTGTTCTCTTTGCTTATAAAATGAATGAGAAGTGAAGAAGGAAGATAGATACGAATGAGGAGAAAGACTCACGACAAAGATAGGAATGAAGAGAAAGAAAGAAAAGAGAGGAAGAAGAGAGGATAGAATAGAGAGAGTTATCTTTGTACTCCTATTATTCTAAATTATAATGAAAGCACCACTACTGCCCCGAGGACGTACTCCAGTTACACTGACTGTAGATGAACCGTGTAAATTTTGTGACTTGTTTCATTTATTCCACTGCACACACCGTCGATTTTACAACAGTCCTTTTTTCCCCCCTTATATAGATTAGTTTGCTTTTGAATTTTCCAGATGGGCTAAGCACCAATTCGGTTTTCTTTCTCGTGAACCAAAACAAGGCGTTTAATGCCTAGAAATTGAAATCTTCAAAGAGATACACTGCAATTAGGGTTAGGGTTTGGTTTCTCAGCAATATTGGTGTCAATGGAAGAAGGTCCGATAGAGGTGACAAGGCAAATGAAGCGCAGAGATTCAGAGGAGGAAGAGCAGGTGATGAGTGAAGTGCACTTGGGCTGCCCACCTGGTTTCTGTGGCCCCCACATTTCCCACTTCACCTTCTCCATCCCACCTGGTATTGAATTTAACCTCCTTAGACAATCCTCTGTTTCATTTTATTTATTTAATTATTTATTTAGGTTTTTATTCAATGGAAAAAAAAATACAAGCTTTAACTAGGCCTCTAACACAATCAATTACTCATAGGATTTGAACCTGCTTCCCCAAATCAATTGATTAGCTTGGATGAAGATGGTGATCTTGTTCTTCCGTGACGCAACAGTAAGTTTTCGGTTTTCACTTGTGGTTGTTAGTACCAAAGTTTTCAGTTTTCACTTGTGGTTGCTTGTACCAAAGTTTTAAATTGCGTCATGTTGGAGGTATTGCTATACAATATCCGTTATGTAGCAGTGATGCGCGCTAACTTACCCATTAACCGAAATGTATAATGCATTTGATGGTGTACTTCAACCCTGCATACTTGTGGTGGTTGATTTTTTTGTATTTACCCATTAACCAAAACCAGTAATTCTTATCGAAAAATGCCACATTTCGTTCTTCAAGTTCATTTCGTTTCGTTTTGTTTTATGTACAAAATTTACACGAAAAATGTGCAGAATTTTCAACTTCAAGTTGTAGTGTGAGCATCCAACATAATATCACATCGTTAATTCCAAGTGTTGGCTGGCAGGTAAACTTTATTTATTGTTGTTGCTGCTGTTGGTTTTGAACTTTTATTGTAAGTTTGGTTTGTTTGCCACGTGTTCATACCGAATCTCGTTCCCCCCTTCAGGTGTAGAGGGCCGAACTTGTGTTATCTGATTTTTTTCTCCATAAGATGTTTACATCATCTGAACTCAATGGAATTGTCTGCTTAGAACTTGGTGCTGGTACAGGTACATTAATTATATGTGTCTTAATGTTAACTATTATACTGTATTTGTCAGTCAGTGACTCATAAACACATGTTTCAGATTAAGTCAACGTGTATTCGTGAGTTCTTAGAGATTCTAGATACTTCAAATTGTGGATAGCTGAACTGAATCATAGGAGTCATGCTAAAAACATAGTTTGCGGGAGGAAAACACATTAATTTAGATTTATGTTCATGACTGTTTCTCAATATACCACTAAAACATATACAATTTTGCGGAGTCATACTACACATTCATTACTCATTCAAGATTTCAATGACTTTAATTTGAGACTTCACTATCTATTGGATGACAGGAATTTGAATTGATTTTTTAATTAGGGTTGGTAGGTGTATTACTTGCACGCGTTGCGAAGACAGTGTTTATAACAGGTACAAGAACCTTGTACATACTGAATTTCGTTTGCCATGTCCTTTGGTCCCTCGAAAGTTTAATTTTTTTTTCCATTGTAGTTTTGATACAAGTCTCTGAAACAATTTCTTTTAAAGCGGGTGCTTGATCGGTTCAGTGTGTATTACTAGGATTTGATTTTTATTTGATGATTGCTACGAATAGTTAGGTCGGATATACTTTATTTGTGTCATCCAATTCAAATTGATAGTGATATAAGGTTGCCCTCTGTGTCAGACCGTGGAAATGAAGTCCTTGACAACTGTGCCAAGAATGTCGACCTTAATTCTAAAATGTTTAGTCAAGAAGCTTCTGTTCATGTACGTGAACTTGATTGGATGAATCCATGGCCCCCAAGAATAACCGTAAAAGAATCCTCCCTGGGTGAAAGGTGAAAATTATGTATCTACTTTGATTGTTTGTTGCAACTAGTTGAACTTTGAAAGATACTAAAACACATTGATTTCGGATAGTGTCTTGTACGCTGCTAATGCACTTGCTTTTCTGGTATTCTCTCATTCACGTAGCTTAACAACTTACACTATTTGTTATATCCTAACATCATTTATCGGGAAACAAATCAAATTCTGATGATGTTACCTAGGTATTCTTGGAGAAGTTGAAGCTGCCCAGGAAGCTTCTGTGCTTGGAGCTGCAGATGTAATCTACAGTGATGACCTGACAGACGCATTTTTCAGCAGTATAGAGAGATTAATGTCTCTAGGATCAGAAAAGGTACAAGCTAACATGTTAGAATTGTAAAATATAGCGAGTATCACTGCTGGGCAGAGTTTTGAGACCTTTCGTACTTGCCTTTTTTATTTTTAAAATAGGAATCCCAATTGCCTTTAATATACCAAAAGTTTAAGATTTGAAGCAACCGTTATATAGAGTGAGCTTCATCATGAAGAGAATAGGTGTCAATCAGAATGACAACTACATTCCCGTGTTGATTTTTGAAAATTCCTCGTTTGTTTCATATTCTTTAAAGTCCATCATTAAACAATAACCGGGGGTTTTTCTCTTTCTATATCAGGTGTTATACTTAGCATTGGAAAAGCGTTACAACTTCAGTCTTGATGATCTCGACATTGTGGTAAATGGTTATTTGCATTTCCGAAGTTTTTTGCAATTAGAGGGGGGTAAGCAATGTTCATATATGAAGAGACACCGATATCATGATTCGTGAGTTTGTCCTATTGTTTATTTGTTCATCCTTTTGGCTTATAGTTAGTTTGGATTTTCAATAGATGGTGCAGATTGCGAATGCCTCGAATGTGGTTCAGTGCCTTACTTTGTGGGCAAATGCATAGACATTACACAGATTTCCAAGTATGTGAAAGAGTATGATCGAGGAAATGATGTTGAGCTTTGGCAAATCAAGTATAACAAAGAAAATTGATGTAAAGGGTAAATTGTGTAAAACCTTTTCGATAAATGGGGAGTTTGATACTTGTGTGACTTAGTCAAATCCCCAACCGCCAACCCTTAACATAATAGTTTAGGGAACACAGTAGCGATGTATTGAAAAATCAAGAAGGATTACAATCTTCTGAAATTTGGTCCATATATTTGCAAAGAACTCTATCATCACCTTTTTCCCTCATTTCTTTTTTCTTTCTGAAAATTGTCAAAACCATCATCGTCAATAAAATGGTTGCAATTCAGTTTATCATCATGCATGCTTGATTTTACTTTTGAATTGAAGGAACCCTTGCTTCTTGGTTTGATAGAGGAATGGTAGGTAGATTTTCCCGTACCATACTCCAATGGTTGAGGTTAAAATTTAAATCTTTAACGCTTAAAATTTAGGTTTTAATTCAAAAATAAATTTTCTCATATTTTTGGCTTAAAATATTAGGCCGAAGTTATTAAAAAATAATTTTTGTCTCAAAAGTTATTGTATCCTACGTTTATGATTTATCACAGATAAATATTAAGGAGATTATCTTAAATGAAATTTGTCATGAACTCTTTATGACCTCATAGTTTAACGTTAATATATGCATACCAATATAATAAAAAAATTATACTAAAAAGAATCTTATTAACATTTCTTTGTGATAAATCATAATTATAAGTTTGATTTACGATTTGTTGTCTGAGCCGCTAATTTCCAAAAACTAATCCCCGGAAGTCCAAACTCCAAAATCCCAACGCCTCTTTCCTTGTTTGTCCCTTCTTCTTTCCGTCCTTTTTCCCTCTCTCCACCAAATGACCATCTACAACCCCCTTGTAATTACCAAAATAACACAATACTTAAAAAAAAAAAAAAAGTAAAAATACAAATAAAACCGTGTGAAAAGTGACACCGTTTCCGTTGTCACCTGTCATAGAGCGAGATACACGCCATTGTACAGGTGGACAAGACGTATAAAAATAAAAATTTCATATATTTATATAATAATATAGTTGCGAGAACATTAAAAAATCTGACGTTGTCGTGAGAGCCGAATCCTGCAGCCGTACAGGTGGAAGGAGACGCTGACTCAAAAGTAACACCTCCAACCTCCTTCAACTCTCTCTCTCTCTCTCTCTCTCTCTCTCTCTCTAACCTTCCAATCAGCATCTTCTTCGATCTTCCTTGCCCGTTTCCCCAATCTCAGCTGAATAGCCAGACATGGGCTGCACCCAGTCCAAGATCGAGAACGAAGAAGCGGTCTCCCGCTGCAAAGATCGCAAGCTCTTCATGAAACAAGCCGTCTCCTTTCGTAACGCCTTCGCCGCCGCCCACTCCTCCTACGCCATCTACTTGAAGAACACCGGCGCCGCCTTAAGCGACTACGCCCAGGGCGAGGTGCTCGGTCCGTACCCCCAGCCCAATTTGCCCTCCTCCGCCGCCCTCGGCCCCCCCGCCCCGCCTCCTTTTGTCGATAATCTTCTTCCGCCTCCGCCGCTCCCTAGCTTCTCCAGCTCCCCTCTACAGCGCGCCGCCAGCATGCCCGAGATCAAACCCGAACCCAAGCCCCGGCCCAAGCCCAAGCCCAAGCCCATCATCGAGGAGGAGGAGGACGACGAGGTGATTGAGATTGAGAGCGAGAGCTTGAGGCGGAGGAGCAGGAGCACCCGGGGTAAAAGAGGGGTTCTGGAGAAAGATCACAATTCGGATGGTCCACCGCCAGTTTCATCTCCGGCGCCGCCGGTTTCGGTGGAGAGCCGGACGGTGCCGCCGTTGCCACAGCATCGTGACAGCCCTTTTGACTACTTTTTCTCAGTGGATGATATGCCGGCGTCGACGCTGGCCGACCCCGAAGAGATTGAGCGAAAGGTGTACGACGAAAGGCCGCCAACGAGAGTAGAGAGTATTGAAGAAGAGGAGGTATTGGACGAAAGTCCGAAGAGAGTGGAAAAGGATGAAGAGGAAGAGGTGGAGAGGAGTCCGAAAGTCGAGGAGGTGGTAGTGGCACCGCCGCCTGCGGTGGCGGAGGTGGTGCCCGGTGGGTCCACTGGAAATAGCCTGAAGAAGCCGAAGGTGGCGGGGTCAAAGGGGACTGTGAATTTGTTGCAGATATTTGGGGAGCTTGATGACCATTTTCTCAAGGCTTCGGAGAGTGCCCATGATGTTTCCAAGATGTTGGAGGCCACCCGGCTCCACTATCACTCCAATTTTGCTGATAATCGAGGTAATCTTATGATTCTGTTGTCGGGTATTGTTATGTTCGTGCGAGTAGTCTTATGATGTTTCACCGAAAAAGAGTAATTCTGATGTTTGCTGGCAATTACTGTGATTACAATTGCAGGGCATATCGATCACTCTGCTAGAGTGATGCGTGTTATTACATGGAATCGGTCTTTTCACGGATTGCCGAATGTGGATGAGGGCAAGGATGACTTCGACTTGGAAGAGCACGAAACTCACGCTACCATCTTGGATAAATTGTTGGCGTGGGAGAAAAAGCTATACGATGAAGTCAAGGTACTACAAACACTCACATCATTTTCTTTTTTGGTTCTTTCACTGTGATAGGAAACGGTGTTAGGAACTGCTGCGTTGCGTTTGCATTCACCTTTTAAGCCTATTTACCTCCACTGATATCAATATGCTGGTTTACATGCTACATTGTTCCACACAACTTCGTGAATCTATCCCTGTTGTCGTTTGCTTCGGTTGTATTGTGGTCCTTTAAACTTCAGTAATTCTCTTCACTGATGTCAATATTCATTACTTTTGTACTGAAATCGTTTGTGGGATTGGTTGGTGGATAGGCAGGTGAGCTTATGAAATTTGAGTACCAAAAGAAGGTTGCCTCGCTGAACAGGGTGAAGAAACGGGGTACTAACTCTGAAGCATTGGAGAAGGCAAAAGCAGCCGTAAGTCATCTGCATACAAGATACATTGTTGACATGCAGTCCATGGATTCAACAGTAGCAGAGATAAATTCATTACGAGACCAACGGTTGTACCCAAAACTTGTTCAGCTTGTCGAGGGGTGAGTTTTTCTTGACAACTCCATTTATGTATGAGCAGTTTCTTTGTTTCAGGTTTCATAGTTTTGGAAGCGTTCCTGATTTTCGGCATCTTAATTTATTTATTGCATTTGATGATAGAGAACAATAGTCTACTTGTGCATATTGTTTGGGTTGATTAGGGATTTGATGGATGGTAAATGAGTTGTAGGTGGATTTTGCAAATAATGAATTATAGCTATATTTTCTCCCAAAAAGTTCAGTAGTTACTGGATAAGTTTTTCAGAATATAGTGTTCAGAATTATCTTTGAAAGAGCAATGAAGAAAAGAAAAGAACGTTATAGTCTTTAATATCTGCACTGGCATATTTGACTAGCTATGTGTGCTATGTAGAACTGGGGATTTGGACACTGATTTATTGGAATTGATTCATATTTTTTATGTTGGAAAGCATTCAATATAAGCTTTCCTTTCCTCGCAACTTATGAGTGGATGGTGCTACCCTTCTCTTTGAAGACCTATAAAAATTTGTCTTGAAGGAAACCTATATATGGTGACCCATCCTGTTCCATTTCTAGATCTTAATGCTTCAAGAGATTCTTTTATTTTGTTTTGGTTAATTAACACTCGGGGTCATTGCCGTGCCTAGGCACAGAATGTTGCCTTGCCTAGGCACAGAATGGTGCCTTGGCAGAGATGGACTTTACCACCGAACTAACCTTGTGGGAGTTTAGATCTTTATACTGCTTCATCTTCAAACATAAAATTTGAAACCACTAAAATATGACTCTCGGACTGCAGGATGGCTATTATGTGGGAAACAATGCGATCTCACCATGAGACCCAATCGAAGATTGCCACAGAACTCAGGTTGTGGGACATCTCCCAATGTCCCAAGCACACAAGTGAGCACCACCATGAGCGCACGATACAGCTGTTTGGTGTTGTGCAAGGGTGGCACGGTGAGTTTGTGAAGCTTGTGAGTCAACAAAAGGAGTACGTAAGGGCCCTCAACAGTTGGTTAAAACTTAATCTCATCCCCATTGAGAGCAGCTTGAAGGAGAAGGTTTCTTCCCCGCCAAGAATTCAACGGCCCCCTATTCAGGGACTCCTCCTTGCGTGGCATGATCATCTTGAGAAACTTCCAGACGATGTTGCAAGAACTGCTATACACAACTTTGCTGCTGCAATCAATACTATTATGATTCACCAAGAGGAAGAAATTAAAATGAAGGAGAAATGTGAAGACACCCGGAAAGAACTTTCCCGCAAGATGAGACAGTTCCAAGAATGGTACGATAAAAATAAGCACAAGACCATTCCGGAAGAAGGAGATACAGATAGGCCAGAAGGCCACACTCGAAGCGATGTGGTTGCAGAAAAGCAGTTTGCTGTGGAGATAGTGAAGAAGAGGTTAGAGGAGGAGGAGGAAACATATGAACGGCTAGGCCTTCAGGTGAGAGAGAAGTCGGTAGTAAGTCTTAAAACTCGCTCGCCAGAACTCTTTAGGGCTTTGTCGGATTTCGCCTATTCTTGTTCAGAAATGTACAGAGGCTTGAGGTCCAGATCATCCCATATTCCAAGTGAGAGCTCAGCAAGAGAATAGGTTTGTTTAAATGATTTTTCCCTGCCTATAAGTATATTTGTATCTATTACCAACTTATAAGCTTTTGCAATTTTCTTATGGGACAAAGCCCTCAAAATCATATACATAAAGTTGTTTCAATACATACTGAGAATTGTCTCTTGGTTTTGGCCATGATGGGATTATGTTTATATTCCTTGACTGGTATAGACTCTCTTTGGAATGCTGACGAAGCGTTTTGGACAATGATGCAATATCGTGTCTCAACTTGGTATCGTCGTTCTTTCACATGGCATTGTATTATTGATTTGAGACGTCATCACGTTGGTGTTATTATTCCATCTAAGTCATTGTCCAACTATAACCTTCCAAGTTGGTGTCAGGTAACCAGTTTTGCATTAAAGAAATTTATGAGACGTGGACACTTCTAGGAAGAATGTGGTTGTGTTTCTAGATGCCCTTAAACTTGGTACTCCTTTAAAGAATGTGGTTCCTAATAAAGGTGACACAATCTTTTCCACCTAATTTCCTTTTCCTCGGAATACGAGCAATATAACTACTTTGATTTATACTATAGAAGAGGAGAATTTAAACTCGAGACGTAGTGGGTTGAAGAAGGAGACTCTAACCAGCAGAACAAACCACCACATGCACCCACACACCGATATTCCAAAATTACCCATAACTGTAATGTCATTAGGAGGTGTTGTCTTGTCTTATGTGGCAGATTGGTTTTTCGTTAATTTTGTTACGGAGGGTTGGAATTGTAAATTTCTTATTACTAATATCACCAATGGTTTAGATTTGAGGGCGAGCCTTGGTGCAACGGAAATGTTGCTCTTACCAGTAGTTTAGATTTAAACGAGTCACTTGCCACTTAGTACTACGGTCTAATGATATTCCTCTTCACTTGTAAGTGAGAGGTCTTACGTTTGATTCTAGTAAAAAACAAATTTGAACCACATTATTGTTAGCCGATTGTAAAGCTAAGACAACTCCCTTCCCCTTAGTGTAGATAATATCGTTTATTAAAAAAAAAAAAAAAAAAAAAAAAAACGAGTCACTTGTAAAGATAGCATATATATTTCATTAGGGAATTGTTATTAGCATTTTAAAAATCTCATTTTGCACCCCGAATTATCTATAAATAGAAAGAAATTCAGTTGTGAGGAGAGTAGAATAAGAGTTTTGGAGTAGTAATAGCAGTTTCCTCTCATTAAAGGCAGTGTTTTAGAAATTATGGAGGATGTACTCTTTATATATACCTTTCTTCCTTGCATAGAAAGAATCCAGTTCTGTTAAAAAAGAAAGAAAGAATCCAGTGGACTTAAACAGACCAGGTTGGCAAATTGGGAAATTGAGAGAACAACTTGGGACACTCGGCCTGATTCCGACTATTTGACATCCACAAGCATATCAAAACATTATCAACTTTGGACTTATCGTTTAGATTGTCGTAGTATCGATAATTCTAGTACGTAGCTGTCCGTATTGTATAGATATATTTGTCATTGGAAGTAGTTAATAGCTTAGAACCTTTTTAAAACAGTTAAGCGAGCTAGATAACCCTTTCTCGGAAAAACATGTATAGATGGTTGGAAACCACACACAAGCTGATGAAAAAGAATGAGGACTGCCCTTACAGTTCGTCTACAGATGAGCTCATCCATCCAACCTAAGTTTTTTGTAATGGCCTTCGATGAACATCGGTGACATACGAATATGATTGTCAAGGCAACATTGATGTTCTGCAGAACGTATACGAATCTTATGTACAGATGTATCTTTCAATCAATAACATGTTTGATTTCCTGTGAGCAATTTGTTGAGACTTCCACTCGCACTTTGAAGAAAACCATCTTCGAGCCACAGGCAAACTGGGATTTCTCAAAAAATGTCGTCCAGTCATCCCAAGCAGCAAAATGCCATTCTTCTTCTGTCTCGTGTTTCGCTGTTTAGATTCACTCTGGCAGTCTTTGGGGGAGCAGCTCTTGCTAATCTCTTTGCTGCATAGGTGGAAAGGAAAAGAACTGTCTCAAAAACTAAGCTAGAATGCAAAACTGTAAATGAAATTTTCCGAATGTCAAAAAGCCGTGATCCTAAGTCATTTCGAGTAATACAACCCTACACGAACAAGCAGCTCACGTCTCATATGATATGAGCCTTTGGGATCAACCTGCTATCCTAGTTCCTAGGCACTGATATAACAGAAACATATCTTTCTTCCGGATAATAAACCTAAATTTTACCTATTTCATGGAAAAGCTCGTTAATGTTCTGCGCGGTTTTGGCTGATGTTTCCAAGAAAAACATCCCATTCTCTTGAGCAAATTGCTCCCCTTCCTGCAACCCAATTACAAGAAAAATCAAACAGTGACCTGTGATCTGTTTACAACTTTTGATTGAACAAACAGCGAAACATTTAATGTGCATTCCTAAAACAGTCATGCAGAAGGAAAGCGAAAGAGAATGGGAAATTGTGGACCTCACTCTCGACCTCCCTTTTAGCCTCCAAGTCGCACTTATTTGCAACCAATGCCATCACCAAGTTTAAATTCCCTAGAGAATGTGATAAATAATAGATCATCTTTCAAGAACAGCTCGAGATCATTCTAAAATAAACACACAATACTGATAACGAATCATTTTCGAAGTGCAACTGAAAAATCATCCCAAAACAGACTTACTACTTTAATATATAACGTAGGATACACAGAGATGTATACAATACAAGAGCTAAACCAGTTTGTTTCGGAATGTACTAGCTAGCCAGAGAAAAGCAATCAAAATTTTGACAGCAGAGGGCACGCGAAAGAGAGGTATCCAGGCCTGCCACAGATTTAATAATACAAGCAACACAGTTTTAGACCATGGAAGGTAGCCCGAAAGATTTGGATGAGAATAGGAACTAAATAGGAGGTTCTAAAAAGCAAGGTTTGTTCCACCCTTTATGCATGACATCTGCATAGGGCAACACATACGGAAACAGTACGCAATGGAACACTACTAGTCTGGTAAGTAATGTATATCACATATCTGATGAAATACTTGCAAAATATACCGAAGTTTGGATTTAACTAAAGCATATTAGGAAGATTATATAATTATCACTATCTTAAGACGAGAAGAGAAGAGGTAAATCATTTTTAATAATTCGACTATTTGGTTTTTACTATTGGAAACAGAGTATAGGAAAGGAAAAACATGATAAGAACACTGGTTTACCTTGCCTCTGCAATTCTTGAACCCATTTTTTGGCTCGAGTAAATGTCTCCTGGGGACAATGGAAAATACTAATCAGAGAACCACAGATATTCACAAGCTAATCAGAGAGAGAGAGAGAGAACTGCATGCATTCAGCGTTCTAAAATGTGCAACTTTTGGTATCTTCTAAGTGGAAATTAATTCCTAGCTAAGTACCGTGCTTGAGATGTCATACACGACCACAGCTGCTGCTGCACCACGATAGTACATAGGAGCCAAGCTATGGTATCGTTCTTGTCCTGCGGTGTCCCATATATCAAACTTCACAGTGGCTTCACTTAAAGACAGTATTTGAGTGAAAAAAGCTGCTCCTATCGTTGGTTCCTGTATCACACATAACCACCAATGTCCTCCCTTGTGAAACACATAAATCGGGAAAAGGAAAGATTATGTCGAAAATACAAGAGATCAACAAAACCTGGTTATCGAAGAACTGGCCTTTGACAAATCTTAACACCAAGCTGGTTTTCCCAGTTCCCATGTCCCCTAGAAGCACCTGAAAAGGAAACATTCAAGAAATTTAGAAATAAGCCGTGTCTTTGTGAGACGATTCCACTTTGCACTACATATAAATACAACTACAAATGCAGATAAAAAATCCGATCCTAAAACTAAAAGACGGTCTAGAGCAACAAATGGCACACCTAGAAATGCTGCTCTGCTGGAAATCCTGATAGAGCCAACATAGCTAAATGTTTAGCTAGTAAATGAACCACCGCAAGCGTTCGAACAAGGAAGCTTTATCATTTTTATGGGAGTCTCCATAGTTTTATTGTATCAACTAGGAAATCGAAGCCGTAGAATACAGAATACCTGATATCCCATTCATTTGGATAGTCACAGAAGTTATATCAAACTTATGTGGGGTTGAATCTTTCCAGTATGCAGTTGGAAGAAAGTGTATATATGCACACACACACACACACACAATTGACATCAAATTTTGTATTCTGGGTAATATCTAAAATTTAGATTCTTGAGCTAAGCAATTGCAAATAGAACCCTTTCAGATTCTCATGAAAATCTCTGCACACATTAGTCTTTTGTAATGATAGATTGTAGCTGAAGGGAACAGAGGCAAAAGAATATAGAAAAAAAATACACAAGTAAAAGAATTGGAAATAAAAGAGAGGGTAAGACATACCCACCAGTTTGGCTTGTATGATCTTGTTGCCAGGCCTCGCCATTGGAGCACTACTTTGATCAAAATTGTAGCAGCTTTTGAGGGAGAGAGAGAGAGAAGCTGTTGCAATAAAAGTGACAAGAAATTTTGTGTGGATTTTCCTAGAAAATTAATAGATGAAGAAACTAGAAAGTGGACAAACAAGAGAGAGCACTCAGACAATCTCCACAAGTAGTAGACTGGTTGTTGTATTGACTGGTAGTTTTATTGCACTTTGCACTTCTCCAATCTCCAATCTCAAATCTCAACCAATGAGAAGAAGCATTCTTTCTTCTTGACCAAAAAAAAAAGAAAAAAGAAAACGGGTGGCATGCTTTGTGGGTCCATATCTTCGAAGGGGACCTATTAGTTTATCCGAGTCCATCGAATTCAGAGTCTCTCCTTGTTGCCATAGCTAGGTTGATGATGTTATTTTTTTATTTTTTTATTTTTGGAAAACTGGAAAAACACCAGGGCAAAGCCAAAAGACAACATGAAAGCCCACACAGATGACTAACCAAGCTGAAAAACCAAAAAGACTACAAACAACCAAGTGATTCAGGGTTAAAGACCGTCACAAAGACTAACAATATGTCACCCTAACCACTCCAACAACACCTCTTAGTGTGGGCACGGTAGACCGTCCTTATTTAGAATACGTACAATCGAAGATGGGGGCTTTCGACCCAAGTATAATTACTCATCTCCGAATTCTTCGCAGAAGCAAGTCTGTCAGCCGCCCTATTGGCAGAGCGAGTAACCCAAGACCAATGACATTGCTGGAAGGATCCCTTCAGTTTCATAGCTTTCCAAAGCACTGGAACCAACTCCCATCTGCCCTTATAAATGGAATTAGATAAACTTGAGACAACTTCCTTAGAATCTGATTCAATTATAACCTTTTCTAGCTGCAGATAATTAGCAAGCTTGCATCCCTCTAACAATGCTTTTGCCTCAGCCTCTTGCATTCCAGATGCGGTAACACTTAGTTTCCTGGTAGTAATAAACCTTCCATTGGAATCCCTAATCACCGTGGCCACATGGCCTCTCTTCGTCATCGAACACCAGCTGGCATCAACATTTACCTTATACCATGAAATCTCAGGTGGAGACCATACCGATATTGTTTGAGAAACCCCATTTGAAGTTGCTTGACTGCCTTGATTTATCCTCCTTCCCCCTGTATGTGTGTTAGATCTTTTGGTTAGGGATGGCAACGGTTCGGTTTGGGGATGGAAATGCTATATCCATCCCCATAACCACGAAAATTAACCATATCCATAACCGCAAATTAACCATTGGGTATTATCCATAACCATACTCACCAGGTAACGGATTCCCCATCGGTTAACGGGTATATCCATCTTCGTCAATACAAAAAATATATTCGTTCAATTGAAAAATTATAAGTTAGTAGATATCAATTTCGTCATTAAACATTTGATGTATAAAATGATCAAATGAATGGATCTTGTTGAGTATAAAAATTAAAACATTGATGATGTTGGCTTGTCTTTGTTATGTCCTAAAAGCACCATTGAGTTCGCATTGATTTTGATTCAAAACTTTACTTTCCTACAAATGCAACTTTTGTATTCTCAAGCTAATGGTTTGGTGAATAATGGATATACATATACACACACATATATATATATGTATTATACTATTATATTATATATAAATTATATTATTTACTAATCGGATTGGATTCGGTTATGGATACGGTTTGGGGACCTCTATAACCATATTCAAAACCATAACCGAATAATATAAACGGTTTTTCCCCATATCCAAACCATACTCGAATTTTCATATCCAAATCCAATCCATTCGTACGGTTATCCACGGTTATCGGGTTTAACGGTTAGAATTGCCATCCCTACTTTTGGTAGCTTCCATGAAAGCAGCATAGCCACAATTGATCTTATGAATTACCTGCATAGGTGACACAATTTTCTGATTGAAAAGAGCATTACATCTTGCCTTCCAAATATTCCAACAAGTAAATGCCACTTGTGATAATATGCGATTTTTATCTTGTTTATTTCCCATGTCAGCCTTTATTAAAGAAAATAACCCATTCTCAACAATATTAATTTCAAAACGATTCACCTTGTAATTGAGTTGGCCGCCAAACCAGACTGGTTCGACCCATGGATACAACGAGCATATGCTCCACCGATTCATCTTCCTTGCATATAGGGCAAATTGGAGAAATATTAATGTCTTTTAGAAAGCTCCAACCTGGTTGCAAGCGCTTTATGGATAATATGCCACATAAACAGTCTGATCTTTGGTGGGGCTTCCAACTTCCAAATGTTATTCCAAACTCGTTTGTCGATAGATGCAAGTAAAGAAGATCGCCTATGTCGCAAAGAAGCCGCTCTGTTATGTAACCAATGATAACCAGATTTAACCGTATATTTGCCTCTCTTCTTTGAGGGCCAAATAAGTCTATCATCACAGACAGGGTCTCCAATATTCATTTCTTTTATCCGATCCATCTCAGACTGAGACACACAAGAACTAATGGGTTGGAGATCCCACTCATTGGAGGATGACCGAATTATAGAAGCAACAGATTGATTCCAATTTATATTAGCAGGCTCTAAAGGATTAGGATGTCCAATTGGCAAAGAAGGAGCCCACTGATCCACCCAAAGTCTAATATTTCTACCATTCATTACCTGCCAATTAGCACCTCTCAGAATAATCTCCCTCCCTTCGATTAAGCTTGTCCAGGCCCACGAAGCTCTACATCCCTTTCTGGCTTCAAGAAATGAAGAATGTGGGAAGTATCTTGCTTTCATAACTCTGACCCACAAAGAATCCGGCTCCATCAACATTCTCCAACATTGTTTTGCCAACAAAGCCATATTAAACTCTTGTAAATTTTGAATCCCAATCCACCCTCTTGTTTCGATAACCCAAGAACATCCTAGCTAACCCAATGAATATTCTTGGATTCATTATTATATCCCCACCAAAAACCAGCAATCAGAGAATTTAATTCCTTGCAGGAACGAGCAGGGAATTTGAAAATATTCATTGGATAAACTAGAACAGCTTGTGCAACAACTTTAATAAGTACTTCTTTACCCGCATGTGATAATAATTTTTGTTGCCACCCCTGAATCTTTCTCAAAATCCTATCCTTAATATACCCCAAAGCTTGACATTTAGATCGACCCCAGATTGTTGGTAGGCCCAAATAATTTTCTGGGTTTTCAACAATAGACATCCCAAGTATAACACCCAATTCCTTCTGAATTGCCCTTGGGGTATTAGCACTAAAATAAACACTTGATTTATTAAGACTAACCTGTTGTCCCGAGGCATCACAATAAGCCTGTAGGATTTTGACAATGTTCCTGCAGTTTTGTTGATTGGCCTGGAGAAAAATCAAGGAGTTATCCACAAAAAACAAATGCGAAAGGCAGGGACAAGTTGAACTAATTTTAATACCGCTAAGAAACTCCCGATCTACTGCTTTTTGAATAAGCAAAGACAAAACATCACTTACAAACAAAAAAATGTAGGGAGACGGGGATCCCCTTGACAAAGACCCCTGGACGGAAGGAATTTGTTACCAGGTCGTCCATTGATTATAATGGAAAAATCAACAGTGACCACACACTTCATGATCAAATTCACCCATCTCCGATCAAAACCCATTTTGAGCATAACCTCCTCCAAGAAATCCCACTCAACCCGATCATAAGCCTTATTCATATCCAGTTTAATGCCCAGCTTGAATTTTCTTTTTGTCATCCGGAGTTTCATAAAATGAAAAATCTCATGGGCAATCAATATATTGTCTTGAATTTGCCGGCAAGCTACAAAAGCATTCTACATAGGAGAAATTAAATTGGGTAAAAAAGGTTTAAGACGATTAGCAAGGATCTTGGAAAGTACCTTGTAGGAATAATTACAGAGGCTTATAAGCCGAAATTGTGTCACAGACTCCGGATTCGGCACCTTAGGAATTAGAACAATCTGTGTGGAATTTAGCTTTTTAGGACTAACTGCCCCATTCATGAAGTCCGTGGCAATTCCTTTAACCTCCTGAGAAATCACATTCCAATAGCTTTGATAAAAAATCCCTTGAAATCCATCCGGCCCTGGAGCTTTCAGACTCCCCATTTGGAACACCGCATCCTCCACTTCTCCATCACTTCTCGGTCGGGTAAGAGTATGATTCATCTCCGAAGTCACTTTTTGATCAATGCAATCAAGGAGAGTTCCCTAATCCCGTGAGCCTTCAGAAGTAAATAAGGTCTTGAAATGCTGTTCAACAGTGTTTCTTATTAAAAAAGCCTTTTTCAACCCACTGCCCTTTGACATCCCTGAGCTTCACAATCTTGTTCTGCCTTCTTCGTTGCATAGTTGATTGATGAAAAAAAGATGTATTGGCATCACCCTGTTGCAGCCATTTGATCCTTGACCTTTGCTTCCAGTAGCTCTCCTCTTGCTCCTATAGTCTATCAAGTTGTATAGAGACCTCCTGAATTTGTTCAACATTATCCTGCCAATTATTTTGTAGATCACCCAAATGTTGCGCTAACTAGTCTATCTTCTCTTTTCTTTGCCGAAATTTCCTCTTACTCCATTCCTTCAACTTACCCCGGCATAGATTAAGTTTCTTTAGCCATCTCATTATCGAGTCTCCATCACACGTTTCATCCCAACACTTTTTTATAATCTCTCCACAATCTTCCTCTTTCGTCCAAAAAGCTTCAAAGCGGAATGGACATTTACCCTGAACATTCGCAGTCTCACAGTTGACAATCAGTGGGCAGTGATCAGATCCCATAACCAACCCATGCGTAACTGTGGTATCTGGCCACCACTCCTGCCATTTCACATTAATTAGACATCTATCAATTCTTTCTTCCACCAAGTGTCCTGCCCTTCTACCTCTCCATGTAAATTTAGGCCCCTTGAAGCCCAAATCAAACAGTTCTGTACGATTCATAAAATTTAGTAAATATCTTTGGCGATTAATCCTCACTTCTCTTCCTCCTGATTTTTCTTCCTCCCATAAAAATTCATTAAAATTCCCTCCACACAGCCACGGAATATCACAAGGCCCGAATGTATTTTCCATCCATTGCCAAAAGTCCGCCTTCTCCTCTCTATAAGGGGTTCCATACGTTCACGTAACTCGAAATTGACTTTGGGAGCCATCCAGACAGATATATGAATCAATGACAAAATTTGAAGAAAATGGAATACTAACCTTCAGACCATTGTCCCACCAAAAACTAAGGCCGCCAGCAGTACCAACGGGTGAGACGCCAAAGCCATGAGCATAGCCCATCCTCCTCCGCAATGCTACAATGTTATGAGTTTGCATCTTGGTTTCAGAAAGAAATACCACAACGGGTCTATATTTAGTAATAAGTCCGTGAAGAGCTCGAACTACCGTGTCCGACCCTAGACCACGACAGTTCCACAATAGAGAAATCATGGCTCCTTGGCGGCTGATTGGGGTCAGCCGCCACAACCCATACTTGAGTCATCATCACACACCCTTCCCTGATTAGAATCCTCCATATGTAGTTGAACCACTGGAACATCATGCAAATGGCATTCTTCACCTAACCACCTTTCCCGTTCCATCTGACGTCCCCGAGCTCTATACCTACGAATTTGTTGCCCCCCAATAATCACAGATGCCGAGCTCCCTTCTCCCTTTCTTGCCCGTCTCCTCTTGGAACCAGAAGCTCCTTCCAACTTACCATCAGCACGCCATTTAAGTCCCATCGAATGAAATAAATTTGATGGAGCGCCATGCTGACTCCCATCATGTTCTTGAGACCGAGCATCAACCATATGAGTGCTCATTGCAGGCGGGAGATTTTGTCTCCCGGGCCTCAACAGGCAGGCCAGCTGTTGACACTGTGTTATTGCTGAGCGGGTACCTCTTCTGGTGCCTCTGTAATAACTGCATGACTCACCTGAGTTGGGATTTGTCTGAGCCCAACAAAGACCATTGTCGGCCCAAAACTTGGCCCACTTTCACCAAACCCTGATGCAGCATAGAAGATGAGGGTCCCTCCACCAACCACTGTAGCCTTTCTCCTTCACCGCCTCTTCCCATATTCCCCAACGAGACCCTTCCCGAATCGGAATACCTCGGTCGACGTGACGCGACAGCAAGGTTGGGACCCACACTCTGACTATTCCAAACTCCACCGCCATCCTCACCCTTGGCAGCCCAACGCTGTTGCATACCATCATCCGAAGTCACCCTACTCGTGCCAGCAAGTTGTCACCCTGAGATAACACCTGACTGCTACGTTCCTGAACATTCCTGATGGCTGCAGTTCTTGTCCACTCTCCATAACCTGCAGCACCCCTTTTATTATATCCAAACGAACATTCCGTATTGACATGTCCGATTCTACCACATCTATAGCAGAAATCTTGCAGCCTTTCATATCTAAATTATATCCATGTCTCTGTATGATTTGGCCTTGGTAACCAATAACCTGTGACTAAAGGATTTCGAGTGTTAACGTTCACCCAAACTCGTAAAAAACCTCGAGCATGAGATAAATCCTCCATCTTAATGAACTCGCCTATTTCTCGGGCCAATCTTCGAACATTATTCGCCGTATTAAGATATAATGGAACCCCCTGATTTGCACCCAAAATGGCACAATCTCTATCTGAACCTCTTCGAAAGCAAGCTCCTGTGGCCATCTCTTAACCACAAAATTCTGCTTCATGACCGCCCATGGCACCTGCTCTAGAATCCAACTTAAGTGGATCAGGGATAATACTTTCATTATTACAGTTAGAGATGAGGAACTCACCAGTCGGATTCTAGCGCAGGTGCCATGGGATAATACTTTCATTATTTAGTGTTTTTTCTGCCAAAACAGCCCCAATGAGGCGAATCCCACTTTCCATAGACGTCAACTCCATAGATTCCTCCAGGTGAACCACCAAATCCTCAACCTCCCCTTGCGCCATGCTCAGAGAGAATCCTGGTAACCCAAATGTAAACTCCACACACTCCGCAGAGGAACGGACACACCTAACAAAACCAGAATCACACTGCAGATCCCGATCGCCTACCTCCAGAGACACAGCCACAGTAAAATGGAACAAATACACGGTAGCAAGAGCTAAAAAGAAGGAAGTAAAAGCAGAGAGGCTATCAGTAAAACTTGGAAACTGATCCTTAGTTATTAAAGCTCTTGTAATAGTACTCTGGGTTGTTGGGGTTATTAACTCCCCATCAGAATCCCAAGAAGGGAGGGAGTCCCTCTGACTCATACCTCCCATCAAAGCCACGGTAAAGAGAGAAAACACCAAAATGCAAAGGAGACAATTGAGAAAAGCAAGAAAAACGATTAAAGAAAAGAATAAAGAAAATATACTAAAAGGAAAAGAGTAACCAAAAGTACAATCGAGCAAGAGATTGTCAACTATCAATGAAAGACAGACCAGGTAAGGCTAAGCGAAAAGAAGCAGCTGTAAACTCCCACACCGGAGAGAAACTCACTCACTCACACCGGAGGACTGTCGCACCGGAGAGAAACTCAGCACCCGGTTGATGATGTTATATGACTCAGTTTTATTGATCAAAACCCTAGACTCTAACACAACAAAAACAATGTTACAAATAAGAAACCAGTAGCAAAACTGCTACATTTTTAAACAATATTCCAATTTATTAATTTATAATTAGAATCTGATAGTACTATTGGATCCGAACAGTATATTTTTTTCTTCCAAAAGACAGATGAATTTTGTTAAAAATCAAATGTGAATCGATACATTAGCATCATCGGCCAGGGTATTGAAAAGTCATAGTGGCTCCCACTGATACACTTATTTCTCTTTGAAAACATAAGCAGACACACAAGTAACAACTGATATGTATAAAGAAAACTATCAGACTCCCCCACCCCGAATCTTCTCTTTACTTCCGCAATCTAAACACTTTGAATTTTTTGCCCATTGCTTGAGTCTAAAATCATTTTTTTGCCCATTGCTTGAGTCTAAAATCATTCACCAACTTACTGTCGGATAGCCTTTCTCCAGCACAAACCCTCATCCTCGGTCTTAGGCTTGCTCACGGTTGTTTACTTTTTTGCAGGTTGTTCGAGTTTGTGCACAGCCACAATTCATGGCGGTGAGCGAATTTGGTTCCAACGCACAGCACAAAATAACGAGTTTTGAGTCAACACGACAACTAATCAGGTCGTTATTAGGTTACCCCTAATAACCGGTACTTAATAGGTTTACACGCGGGTAACCCGTTAAAAAAAAGTTAGTTTGATAATTTTAAACTACTAAAAAAACCTTATTAGTTACTACAATAGCTATAGTACTTAAACTTACATAAGTGAGATTAAAAATTTCTAAAGCACATTAAAAATACCAAAGTGCATTAAAAAATTCATAATAATTCATTTACAAGTGTGAAAAATGTGAATAGAATATGCAAACACTCATGATCACATCCTCTACGCATTGACGATGAGTACATCATCATTTAAATTTTTAAAACCCTCCAAACGCTCATGAATAGTTTGTTTGTTTGAGTGCAAAATTAATAAAAGTTTCATAATAATTAATGTAGAAGTGTGCAAAATGTAAAATTGTTATGGGCCTATTTGACTAAATTGTATTTAGGACAGAGAGGGAGAAGGGCCGGCGGCAACAGAGAGAGAAGAGAGATATGTAATTCTGAGGTGTGTTTTGTATCACCCCATTGTGCCTTTATTTATAGTAGTAGGGAAGGTTAATTCCTTACCCTAATAGGATTACAACTCTAATAGGAAAATACATAGTCTAAGAGATATGGTAGAATCCCATAAGAATATCCTAGATATGTTAGGATTTACACAATCACATTCCTAATCTAATAGGACTACAACACTCCGCCTTGAGTGTGTAAATACTCAACTCAATGGCGCATCAAGTCTTTAGCGATGAAGTAAGTTCAGTTGATGAATTCGTCGCCACAATGAGTGAATGGGAGTCTCAGATTAACGGAATAATGCATAAAAAGGTAAAACTCAAAAAATCTCGCTATGGTAAAACCCAAGGTGGGAGAAAAACCCATAGACTAAGGAGAAAAGTGAGAAGTTGCATTAAGTCAAAACTATACGTCTTGTGGACGCAAGTGGAAGAGTTCACAAAGGTATGATCAGCCCAGGATGGGTGCCTCGTCAAAACCTAGTCAGGTAGCAAAAACCCAGTGGGAAAAATGCTCATAATTGTAGGGAAAAGAGTACATTAAGATTAAGTGAATATACTTATGGATACTCCCCCTGAGGTTGATAGAATTTCTAAATGAGAACTACAAGCATTGCATATGAATAGCTAGGCATACCAATTCCTCGGACAAGCTTCTGGAAGGTTGACTTCGGCAATGACGTCGTGTATAGGTTGACAAGGTTGTTTGGGATCGGCTTGCATGACTTCAATCTCCTGATGCTTTGATGATGTATATGCAATATGTCTTGGTGTTGACTTTGTTAATGTATCATGTCTTGGTCGGGTTGATACATGCGGCATAGTCTTCATGGATCGTCGTTGGGACTCAACGATGGATGAAAACAGCAAGTACTTTGAATATGCTCGACAAGAACTCTCAACCATGTCTCATGTGTGGCGTAGTGAAAAGAGGTGAGTCTTGGAACGATTCGAAGATTTTGCAACTAAGGTCATATCGTAGAACTCCAAGATATTGTGATATCCCTAACGGTAAAGACATAACCATTCGAGGATGTGCCTTGTGTGGGTTTGATAAGTAACCAGTGTCAGCATAACAAACAAGGCAAGCATCATTTCGAGGATCAAGGGGGTGACATGCCCCAACCCCGATATCCCCAAATACCAGGATGGGCATGTGCTGGCCGACACCCGAGGGCGACAAAGCCATTTTAAACATGCATACAAATAAAATATATAATTAGAAAGATTATGCCAAAGCAGGAACGTGTTCGGAGCTTACAACTAATCAAGAATAATATGAAGAAATTACTATAAAAATGTACGAACAAAGGAATAAGGCCTACACTGAGAAGACTAGAAGATACTTACACGGAAGTGTTCTGACGTCGGGATCGAATGCCTCGTTTCTAACTCCTGAGGGGGAGCAAAAACCAAAAGAGTGAGTGGACCAAAGTTTTTAATAATAATAATACTAATAATAAGAAAACCATTTTCTTTATGAACATTTTGAAAACACATAATATTGCATAATAAGTTTTCTAAAAACTCTAGCATGCCATGAAAAATGTTCGTAAAACATGTACATGTAAAATAATGCTCGATAATGGTGTTATCTCCGCACGAAGGCAAATCCGTAAATCTCATCCATGTTGTACTCACTAGGGGTATCATAGTTGCCCAAAGGCAGTACATGTCCATCACCCGAAGGTGAAGTTGTACGACACTGGGTTACGTTAGTGAAGAAACATGGTAAGCCCCATCACCTGAAGGTGAAGTTGTATGACTCTGGGTTACGCCAAAGAAGAAATATATAACATCATACACCGACACTAGCCTCGGGCTAGTGAAGCTGGGGGTATCATCATAATCGCCCGAAGACAGTACCTGTCCATCACCCGAAGGTGAAGTTGTGCGACATTGGGTTACGCTAGTGAAGAAACATGGTAGGTCCCATCACCCGAAGGTGAAGCTGTATGATTCTGGGTTACGCCAGATAAGGAATATATACATAAATATCCTCAACTGTGTCCTATGGCCATAAATGTCTACATGCCCGTGTTATGTGGATGTGCTGTATGATAACCCACTAGATAAGTACTGAAAACATACCTTAAAAATCTCATATCAAATCACCAGAGTTCAAAAGCTCAAACCTCGTCTCATAAATCCATAGTAAGTCATATCCTTAAATCCATGGAATCTCATATTCGTAAACACGTAAAATAAATCATATTCGAAATCCAGAGAAATTCATATACGCAAATCTAATAATTCATAACCTTTAGTAAAACGTAAATTTGATATATCATAAATATTCCATAAAAGCAATTTAAAGAAATCATAAAGTCTTCGTAAAACATGTTATGAAACATGCTCAAATCATGAATTATAAAATGCATGCTAAGTTAATATTTTATAAAAACATGTAAGTTAAGAAGGGGTCTACTCATAGTGTTCCGCTACTGAGGTGCTTCTCGAACGAGGGAGGATGGTGTCACCTTCCACTAATGCACCTAAACACAAATAGAGACCTTTTTAATAAAACTATACTAATACGATAAAATTTGGGAAAACGAACAGCGGATTCGGATTCGGCATGTCGAAAAACCTAAGGAGGATACCTCAGGTTCCCCCATGTACCGCCGCACGCGCTGCCACAAGGCGGCGGCCCAGCGGCTACATGCCACCCCACGCGCACCGAAAAGTTGGCCGGAAAAGTAGCCAACGCCGTCGTGGATGGTAGCGGAGCATAGCACCTCCAGCAGAGGCTTGTGCGCTCCACGTGCCAGCCATGGCAGTCCTCCACGCACTCCCACGCGTCGACCATGGAACCTGGGTTTCAGACTCGGGTAGGGTCGGATCTAAGTTACTGGGTTAATGGGTTGGGCCGGATACATGGCCCAAAGCTTTAGGCCAGGTTTTGGATTGGGTTTGGGCTTGGATTATTGGACTAGGTTGGGCCGGTTTTAGGTTGCAGGTCAGGTCGACCCGGTTTCAGGCCATGGGTCGGCCGGATTCCACGAAGAAGAAAGCTGGAGCTTCCCAAGCTCCGATCATCGCTAAAACTTAGCTAAAGCTAGTCATTCTATATACCAAAATGAAGCCTAAGAAACAAGGATTCGAATCATACCATTAGTTTCCTCGGCCTTGGCCGGAGTATGCTGGAAAAGGCTCGAAAGCCAACGGGTTCCCACCAGAAAGACTGGGCTTGAGTTCTAAGGGTGTTTCCTGCACTAATTGTCATCAAATTTCATGTGTAAGCTTAAAATTGAGCTAGAGATCGAAAACTACAACAATTGGGAATAATGCGAGTCCTTACCGAGTCAGGAATGGAAGGAATCGCTGGGTTTTACTCCGGTGTTCATATGCAGCGAGCACAGAGTATGAGAGAGACAGAGCGTGAAGAGGGTTTACAACGAGGGGAAATGGGAGGTGCAGGGTTGATGGTGACAATTGCTAGTGGCGGTGAAGCTCGTCGGAGTTGGTGAGGCGATGTAGTGGCTCACGGAGAGAATGAACGAGCTAGAGAAAGACGAGAAGGAGCTGAGGGGTGAGAGAGAGTGTATCATGAGAGAGAAAAGAGAGAGAAAGAGAGAGTTCCAGAAGATTGGGGACCAATCTGTGGGTCCCACGTGGCACACAACCCCAATACAACATGTGTTTCAATTGCAATTTTACCAAAATACCCTCGTCGTTTTAAGCTTCTTAAAATCTTAGTTATAATTCCGAATTATGTTCCATTTATGCCCACACATTCGTAACGACGAGTACTACAAGGAAACGAATCTTACGTGACACGACTAGGCGATCAACCAAAGTCAACGTTTTTGCCTCAAAGGGCATTTTTTGTAAATTCACATTTAAAAATTATAAAAAGCGTAATATTTGGGGACGGGTCGTTACAAACTACCCCCTTAAGAAAATTTCATCCCGAAAATTTGAAATAACTTGTTTTATGTAAAATGCTAGAAAATAGGGAGAAAATATGTATAAATATATACACAAGGAAGAAATCAAGTTAGAGCGGCTACATAAAAGAGAATGCCATTCCGTCGCGATCGGATTGCAATGATTCCTCTTTCATGCCTCCAAGCTCATACCTTCTTCCTTCCTCAACATAATAGTATAGTATGATACTCGTATAAAAATATAAAGTTTAAAATACAAATTATTATGTAATAACATAAAGTAAAAAATACATACGTATAATAAGATAACGTCGAAAATAGATATATACTAACGTAGGATTCAAATGCTTGTACTGAGTTGAAAATCGAAATGGAAATAACTCACCCAAAATTTGTAATATCCCAAAAATACATATATAAGTAAAATAATGCAGTTTAAAATATTTGCACTAAAAAATTAAATCGAAAATGAAAATTTGTAATATCCTAAAAATACATATATAAGTAAAATAATACTCAAAGGTAACACCTTCAGGGTGTAGTTCGACTAGTAGACCAAAGTACACCTTAAGGGTCAAGGCATAAACCAGTTTTCCCAAGATCCTTCATCTCAAATTCCGTCTTCAAGTGCGTGGCAGTTTTCTCAAGCTCTTCCAAAGTCTTAGTGAGATTCATGTCAACGACATAAACTGTAACTCTAGCAATTCGGAATATGACTTCATAGTTTAACACGCAAAGGCATACTTCATATCCCTAACTAATCAAATAATCACTTAAACGGATATACCATATCCGCCAAATTGCTTCAATTCGTAAGTGAACGCCTCAAACAAGTTGAGAGGGTGTTCCGTGGTTTAGAACTATTTGAACCAGTATATGTAATTCTTCAGGAACTTTTATGTAAATCTCCGTATCTATATCCTCTATGGAGAAACACTAACCACATTTCATAATGTTGCAGTCAATCACAAGATGTTTAAGAGAAACCTTGCACCGTAAGGCGTGCATCATATTGCACTGTTTCATTCATCTCATTACGCTTCATCTCCCACTAGTAACACAATAGGGTTACTTTGGTAAGGAATTTAACCTGGATTTTAATTTCAGTTGTCCAATCAGTTCCATATTGTCACTAATCAATAGAACACGGTTTGATATCGTCGCTTTTCATTTATGTCGGTAGCTACCATATAAGTGAAAACATCATCGATGATAATCTCATTCCAATTCCATTATCTCATCCAAACTAGTATATTGGACCAAGAACTTCAAGTCTCGGGAGTAATCCAGATTAATCTCATGAGATGGAAATGATTTGAGACAGCGATCGAGTATAGATTCATTGTGTGATGTGACATTTCTCTTCTAGGGAAGTGAATCTTATGAACCGAGTGATCTATCGTGCTCCAGGCCAAGACAGATTTATTAGCTATCCGCTGGTATACCAGACTGTCCAACAGGGACGGCACACCCTTCGAGGATGTTGACTCGACGTCCGTTAAGTACGTCTTTCCTTGCAGGCATATTTGCAGCTGGTATATGATCTCGTCACTTTTAGCTAGATCAGAGGAATGCGTCTGGAGCAACATTCCGAAAGCTAGAATTCATCGCACTTGCTTATCACACTTGTGCGGTACAAGGATCGAGATGAGACCTAGTGGGTAATGTCGACGTAAATTTGCGCTGTTCTACAGGAACATTGATGTTCTTATCTCCCCTTAACGACGGGAATACTATCTCATTGAAGTGACAATTTGCAAATGAGCAGGAAAAAGATCCCTTGCAATGGCTCTAAGAGAATTAATGTGAACCAACTGTAACGTCTTAATGGTTGGGTGACAATGGGCCTCAAGGCGGACCAACATAGCTGCGTACAAGATTGCATTGCCCTAGGCAGAAATCGAAATCTTGGTGCCTTCACCAAGGTCCGAGCGATCAATTAAATTATGTTTTATGATCGCTCTGCGAGGCTGTTTTAGGGTGAACATGGGAATTCGATGTTCAATTATAAACCCAAAAAACGTGTAATACTTTATCGAAAATCGTCGATATAAACTCTCTGGCATTATCCAGTCTTCCAGACTTTATGGGATAAGTATGGTGGTGAACCCTTAAAATTGGCCTGGAGGTTTAGCAGCAATGTGTGTAGGCAAACATGTGACCAGTTTGTCGATTCATCAACCAAAACCATTTATTTATATGGTCCGTATTTTGGTTGGATTAGTCCACATATATTCGCTTGAATCCACTGTGAAAAGAGGGTCGTTTCGTATCTTTGCTAGGGATAATTTAGAAAATCAATTTCCTAAACAAGCAGGCTTGGCAAAATGTGCTTGTAAGCACAAGATCCTCATTTCGGATAAGGAGATGGGTCAGAGCATCATTGTTTGACCTAAGTATCCGAAACGTTCTTGCCAAAGCAAGTAAACTGCTCTATCACCAGGCTCTGTCAGAGCATCATTGTTTGACCTAAGTATCCGAAACGTTCTTGCCAAAGCAAGTAAACTGCTCTATCACCAGGCTCTAGGCCGGCCGCTTGTGGCGTGTTCCCAGTTGGGAGACAACCCATTGCCCCCAAAGCAAAGCTTCAGGCTTATTTTTGGAGGTGGTGCAAAGATATTCAACTCTATTTCCATCAATGGTTTCATTCATGATTATTGTTCACTCGAATATCCTTAAAATTCAATGTCGTTCTTCCGGAACGAGGAGAATATAAGGTCTATTAAGTAGTAATTTAGTACCATTTATACAATGAGGAGCGTGCCAATGCTCTTAATCAAGTTGGATAGACCTGAAGTCGTTGCTAGAGATGTGATTTAGGTATAAAGTTAGTGTGCATAGTATCTCATTCATCCAGACAACTAATTTTCCCATATTCGTACCTAATCACGTGTTTAATTGAATTCGGTCACATGTATACAAGAAACATGATTCAATTAACTCATTTTCGAGGACAATATCGATAAGATTATCTATAACTAAAACATACACCAAACTTGAATATAGAACATAGAAAAATGTTCACAAAGTAAATGGTTTACTAAGGTCATTCGGCCAACAAGGCCATCCATGTCAAAATTCTGCTTTTCCAACGGTGTTTGGTGGAGCAAAATTAGTCCCACATATTGACTACTCGAATGGTACTCCTCAACAACATTGGGTAAGGGCACAGACAAGTGCATAACCAATGATCTATTCCATCAAGTTAGAAGTAGATTCTGCAGGGTTGAGGTTCGTGAACAATATCCCTTATTCTTGAAGTTTTAGGTCTTAGGTGCCAAGGATCACACTTCGGGAGTGTTGCCACACCTTGGCAAGCCCTGATTCTACCATAGGTTGTAAAAAACAAACTCGAAATTGGATTGTGAGAGAGACAGACCCAGACTTGTGTTCGGTAGGCTTCAACCGAAGCTGGATGGGTCTGTTCGGTAGGCTTCTGCCGAAGTAGAGCAATACCATTATGTGCATCTCTGCCAAAGCAAAGCATGCCCTTCGGTGCATCCCTGCAGAAGTAGGGCACCATTATTCAGTAGGTTTTGACAGAATTGGGTTGATCCATTCAGTAGACTTCAGCCAAACTGGGTTTATACCGATCGGTAGACACCAGTCGAAGCTGGGTCTATACATTTCTCTCACGTTTATAGTAGTAATCAAATCTGAGAATTTGGTAAACCTTTGCTTTCTACAATGCTGTTTTAGGAGCAAGTTAGAAACATGGAATGACAAGAAAAATATTCTCTAGTCAAAATTCGATCAGATTTATAAACTTCAGAATCTACTCATTCTCATTCATGGACGTAATCATGATGTGCTTTAGGCAATATTTTTCATGATTAGGCGGTCCATATGAGTGAGCCAAAGTGCCATGGAATCCTCATTCGGGAGGTATTTCCCTTGGTAATGCTTCGGGCATAAGTCTTCGAATGAAGATCATGGCGGGGGCTTATTCAGCTCTTCCATGCCATTGTTGGCTTCAGTGGTTTCTCAGCTTCTTGATAGTCAAGTAGAGATTCACGTCTTGTATCCCACATAAAGTAGTTTCTATCAAGAAACGTCCAAATTAGTGAAATCGAACTTGTTACGGTTCAACAATCCACTGAATGGAGGGAACAAGATTGTGATTTGTGCTAAGGAAAATAAATATCCATAAGCATCAAAGTTAGAACAATTAGGGTCTAAGACATGGTTTACATGAAAAACGTTGGGTTTTCATGGGTGTATTGTTTTATGAAATCTTCGAGTTTCAAAGGCACTAAATTCGAAACTACAGGTTCGAGTTTTGTTATGAACTTCTGGTTCATAAAATGAGGTACCTGTAAAAACACAGAATACAATATACAACTAAGTGTAGAGGATTTGGGTTGCTTCAAGAACTCAAGTGTGAGTGCTTCGGGACTACGAAAGGTAGTTAACAATTCAAAGAAAAGAAATAATTTATTGAATCGTTAATTGCCAAAAAATTAACTTCAGGCCAATAATTTTGGATTAATTGTCAGATTAATGGACTGTTGGTCACTTTAATTAATCCAATAGATCGGACCATACATGGTCGATCGGAGAAGCAAAAATAATAATAACATTCGAGTTAAAATTATATAAAATGCCAAAAATAGCATTAGATTCGAAAAAACCATAGCCCAATAGCATTGGGCATGGCTATAGGCCATGGGCCGAAATCTAGGCAAGCCCAGCCACAAGGGTTGGCTTGGTGTAGTCTAGGGCCGGAGCTCAAGCAAGCCCAGCCGAAGCTGGCTTTGTGGTTGTGTCGGGAGGGACGAATGGTAGACCAACAAGCCGAGGCTTGTTGCATGCGGGCCAAGGCAAGGTAAAAGCCCAGCAAACGGCTACAGGTCGTGCTGGCATGGACTCGGGGGCTTCGGGCCCGTGCGGGAACCCATGCCAAAGCCTGGTTGCAGTGTTGTGACAGCAGGTCCAAAGGGCTGCGCGAGGTCATGGTGTCAAAACGACGCCGTCCTAGGGTGGTGGCCTAGCTACAAGCCAGCTAACTCGGCTCGGTGGCGCTGCGTGTAGTCGTGGCTCAATCCCAGATTTTTTTTTTTTTTTCGAATTATAGGGTTAAAAACCCTAATTGCTTCTAAATTAATTTCGATGCTCTGGCTCACAAATTCCACATAGCATAATTGCGTATTGCATGAACAAATATATATAATATATATATATATATATATAAAATATATATATATATATATATATTGACAAGGTATATAAGGGAGAAGGGTCGGCGGCAACAGAGAGAGAAGAAAGATATGTAATTCTGAGGTGTGTTTTGTATCACCCCATTGTGCCTTTATTTATAGTAGCAGGGAAGGTTAATTCCTTACCCTAATAGGATTACAACTCTAATAGGAAAATATCTAGTCTAAGAGATATGGCAGAATCCCATAAGGATATCCTAGATATGTTAGGATTTACACATTCACATTCCTAATCCAATAGGATTGCAAAAAAAAAAACACACACACCCACACACACACATACAATCGCTCGTAATGACAAGCTCAACAACTTTTGTGAAGGGCTCAACTCCGAAATCTGACACAATAATACATAAACCCTAGATTTATATTTAACCGTCTATTGTTGTTTACACTATATTATTCTCACCAGATTTCGTTTTTTAAATTTTCTTTTTGAAAACGTGATCTTTTAGCAGATGTAGAAAAATGAACAGTTCGGATCATTGATATCACGTTCCGATGTTTACAGCTAACTAAAATATGATTCGATGTTATGTAGTTTCTAGAGACTTTATAATCTTCGAGCAGTATTTTCACTAACCGTAAAAATCTAAACGTGATATCAACGATTCAAACTGTTCAGCTTTCTACATATGTTAAAAGATCTTGTTTTCAAAAAGAAAATCTGAAAAAAAGAAATTCGTTGCGAAGAATAGAGCGTAAACGTAAACGACAATCAACAGTTAAATTTAAATCTATGTTTATGGAATTATAGTGGCGAATTATGGAGTTGACTTCTTCACAAAAGTTGTATAGCTTGTCATTCGAGCATTTGTATATTCTTTTTATATTTTTTTCACACTTCTACATTAATTGAAAAACTATTAAAAAAAAAAAACATTACGACAATAATAGTAGTAGGATTCAATCTCACTTATGTCTTACCATTGAATTTTTTATCTCACTTACATGATTATATCTGATAAAACTGATCTCTCTCTCTTTCAATCTTTCCCTTGGTGATTGATGCTTGATGAAGACTAAGATCAAGCTAAAGTTCCAATACCATTTCCCTTGGTGAGTGAGGAAAAATGCAGGGTTTCGTTGTAAAAAAAAATTCAACGTTTGAGTCTCATTGGCAAGGTTCTGACTTTTGAGAAAGGCTCCACAACCTTAACAAAAAAACTCCCTTCATTTTGCATATCCTCGAACATTTGATATTTTGTAGTAATGTACTAACCTAACGTTTTTTCATTAGGCTATTATTTTGGTGCATGTGCATATCCTCGAACATTTGATATTTTGTAGTAATGTACTAACCTAACGTTTTTTCATTAGGCTATTATTTTGGTGCATGTAATACTTGAAAGACAAATGTGTTTTTATGTTTTGAAGGAATATGTATGTGACAATGTGGTATGTATATACTAATTTAGCATTATGTTTTTCATTTGATTATTTATTGATTTAAAATATATTTTCTTTAACGAGTAACGGATCGAGTCATATTACCCGTTAATATTAACGGGTAAATTTCAGGTCGAGCCATATTACTCGTTGATTTTACCGGGTGTTACACAACATGACTCGTTATGATATCGGGTATGTCACAAAAATGACACGAACACGGAAAGCAAGACATGAATAGGCCCCTTATGTAAAGAGATCCCTATTTTTTTTTTCAAACAATAGGGATTAGTTGTGGGATCCATTTCATATCGAACTTCAATGATTCGAACCATCTATTTTGTAAGTCTCAATTAATAGATCATCCTTACAAAAATTCAAAATTCAATCCGATTATCACGATGAACCCAATTCGTTAATTTTTTTGAACCCAATTAGATGTCTTAAATACTTCCGATTTGACTAATATTTTGTAAGAATGATCTATGAGGTGCAACTTAGAAAAAAAGATGGTTCTCATTGAAGTTTGATATGAAATGAGCCCCATAACTAATCCTCATTTTAAAAAATTAAAAAAAAATTATTTTCTTTAAAGCCTTCACGACATGAATGCCAAGTTCATCACTTGACGTAGACCCGGCAGTTTCTGACACGACACGAAAATAACGGGTTTTGGGTCAACACGATAACTAATCGGGTCATTATCGGGTGACCCGTTAAGAACCCACTAATAACGGGTTCTTAACGGGTACACACGTGGGTAACCCGTTTCGACCCGTTGAGAAAAAAAAATATTTTGATAATTTTAAAGTTTAATTACAAAAAGATTTATTATAAAATACAATAGCCATATTAATTACTAAACCCTATATTAAATATATAGTTTTGTATTATTATTCTATATAAGTTTTTAAAAAAAAGTTTTAGTCATTATTTATTTTTATTATGAGAGTTCCTTATTATCATTACTATGATAAATTTTACTTAACATGTTGTCCAAAATTAAAATAAACTAGTATAGTATTTGTATAGACATGAACTAAGAAGACATACATACAAGTATGAAAAATGTGAAAGAATATATAAACAATCGTGATTCATCATTATTCCTCTACGAGTAGATAATGGTTACACTTACATTATCCTTTAGATTTTTAAAATCCTCCAAACCCTCATGAATAATGTTTTTTATTTGAGGGAAAAATTAATAAAAATTATTGTAGAAATGTAAAAAATGTAAAAAATATATACAAACACTCATAGTGACAAACTTTAAAACTTTCATGAAGGGATTAGCTTCAAAATCCAACACTATAATCCATAAACCTTAAATTTATATTTAACCGTCGATTGTCATTTATACTTTATTCTTCTTACTGAATTTCACTTTTTAAATTTTCTTTTTTGAAAACATGATCATCTAGCGGATGGAAGAAGATAAACGGTTCAGATCTTTGATATCACGTTTCGATATTTACGGTTAACTGAAATATGAGTCGATGTCATATAGTTTGTAGAAACTTTATAAACATCAAGCAATATTTTCATTAACCATAAAACTCTGAATATAATATCAATGATCTAAACTGTTCATCTTCTTGCATCCTCTAATAGATCATGTTTTCAAAAAAGAAAATCTGAAAAAAACAAAATTTGATGAGAACAATGAGGCGTAAATGTAAACAACAATCAACGGTTAAATTTTGATCTATGATTTATATGATTATAGTGGCGAATTTCGAAGTTAAGCTCTTCATGAAAGTTGTAAAGCTTGTCATTACGAGCGTTTATATATTTTTTGTATATTTTTTACACTTCGACATTAATTAAAAAACTATTAAAGACTTTACTTAAATAACAGCCGTAAGATAAATGAGAGTAAATCTGTACCGTTGGATTCTATTTCATTTATATTATTAGAACTTTTTTGGACGAAAAAACCCCTTCTCTATTCCAATATTTTCCAATTTTCCAATTTGATCAATTTAGGTAAACGAAAATATACTTAAAAGAAAAATGCGTTTTTATGTTTTGAATGTAACAATATGATATGTATATACTTATTTAGTATTATGTTTTTCATTTGAATATTTATTGGTTTAAAATATATTTTCCTTAACAGGTAACGGGTCGGGTTATATTACCCGTTAATATTATCGGATCGATTTCGGGTCAGGTCATTTTACCCGTTTATTTTAACGGCTGTTACACAACACGACTCATTAAGATATCGAGTATAACACGAAAACGATACGAACACGGAAAACACAACCTGACGGATTATGGGGCTTAAATCGAAGGGATCCGAGTTTGTGTTGGTGGGTGGGCTTTGGGGAAAGCTTGCAACAAGGCCCTGGCCGTTGTGTTGGTGGGAAAAATTCCAAACTTCTGTGTAAAGGTTGGGGCACATCGGCTTTATCTGCAATAATTACTCGAGTTTGAATTGCCAAGTTTTGCTTACGTGGCACCAAATTCAATTTTTTTTTGTTTGTTTTTTGAGTACATCGATATTTTTACACTAGGGGGAGAGGGAGTTTGGCTAAACCACACAATGGGTAACCTAATTTGGTATCGAATTCGCCATCTACGAGATTCGAACCGAAGACCTCTTACTTCCAAGTGAAGAGGAATACCACCAGATCGTAGTACTGATTGGCAACCAAATTCAATTTTAGAAGCACTACCGTCTAGTGGTATTACTCTTCATTTGTAAATAAAAGATCTTAGGTTCGATTCTCACCAAAGATAAATTTGAACTATATTATTGCTAGTCCATTAACTTCCTCACTTGTAGATAATATCTTGGGTAAAAAATAAAATAAAATAAAATAAATTTCCAATCTTTAACGATGCTCTAACAAAACATAAAATAAAAAGGAGGGTGCAGAAATAACTAGGAAGCACCAACTCTACCCCACCTGAGTTTCCCAACATTCAAACAAAAAGCCTCAAAAGAGCAACCAAACAAACAAACGGTACAAACCCCACAACTCATCTCCTACTTCACGCTCCCCACCACCACCCCCATGCCCATGGCCACCCCCCGCTCAGAACCACCACCACCCCAACCATGCACCCCATTACTCGCCGACCAAAACTACGTCGTTCTATCACCACCATCTTGTTCTCACTCCCAACGACGGCGCACAACTATCCTAGCCACTACTCTCATACTTACATTCCTAGCCGCCACCTTCTCCGCCTTCCTCCTCTGGCCGTCCGACCCCTCCCTGAAGATCGTACGGCTTCGGCTTAACAAGGTTCAAGTCCACACGCGGCCACGAGTGACCATCGACGTGTCCATGTCGGTGACGATTAAGGTTCAGAACGTTGCCGTTTACGCGATGGACTACGAGGCGCTGGAGGTGGCGGTTGGGTACAGAGGGAGGAACCTGGGGCACGCGACGTTCCAGCAGGGTTACGTGCGGGCGCTTGGCTCGTCGTACTTGGACGCGGAGGTGGAGTTTAATGAGGTCGGGGTGTTTTCCGACGTGGTGCTCCTGCTTGAGGACTTGGCTAAGGGAACGGTGCCGTTTGACACCGTCACGGAGGTCCAAGGGCGGCTCGGCTTCTTGTTTTTTCAGTTCCCTTTGCAGGTACGTATGTTAGGTAACGTTAATTAATTAATTTGTGGATTAAGATTTAATCAATTCATGGTTAAGGAAAGAGAGAAAGGCTTGAATTGATGTTTTGGTTTGCCACAATTGACAGGCAAGAGTTTCGTGTGAAGTTATGGTGAATACAGTAAATCAGACAATTTTTCGTCATAATTGCTATGAGGTGAGCATGCAAATTGATTAATCTTATATATTGGACAAAAATTTGTGTGTTAACTTACGTTTAGGCGAAGTTCTCTTGTTACTAATTTACGCTAATTTTATCACATTAATCGATAAATATACACTTGTTATAAAATGAATGAATTCATAAATCAAGTATAAGTAATATTATAATCAGAACGAAAAAGTTCTCGTTAGTTCGCTCAGGTCTGCAACAATTTGGATTAGTGTTAAATCATAAAATGTGTGTTTTTGTGTGTGTGTACATCTTCTAATCTTCAATATTTATTTATTTATTCCCGCAGTGATGAATCGCATATATGCATTGCAGCACAAGAAGCTTCAATGGGTCAGTGTATATATGTTGAATGTACATTATTGACACTCCGAGAGAGCAACGGGTCTGTGAATATCGCAAATTCAAATATGCATATACATATGTATAGCATTAGCTAGGGTTATAATTTTGTGTGTAAAATAAATCTCTATTGCAATTCAAAAGTATAAACCCTTTTTATTTGCTTCGATTCATTGGCTACGGACTAACTTGGATTGGTTGACAAATTTTCCGTCTGAAATTCCACTCCAACCACTTAGGAAGAAGAAGATTTCTCCATTTGTACATCATTCATAATTCTATAAAAATTTGTGGTTGAATTCTTTTGATAAGCAAAGGTAGAGATACCCTAGGTTAAATTGAATTGCTTTTCAAAACCTAACTTAAACTCAACCCCTTCTCTTTGAGATATGAACTCTCTTACCTAAAAACATGGTTAGTGATCTTCTTTAGCACACATGATTTTTTTTTAAGAAACGATATTATCTACACTAAGGGAGAGGGATAGTTTAGTTTCACAATAGGCTAGCAAAAATATGGTTCAAATTCATCTTTAACGAGAATCGAACCTAAGAACTCTCATTTACAAGTAAAGATGAATATCATTACTTTTTTAGCCTTCTACGTTTTGAAGTGAAAAGATCTCTATCTAACAACCTTCCACAAGATTTCGTAACAGTTATCGGGCCAAGCAACCTACAGTGGTGCACAACCAACACGAAAGTCCCAATAGGAGTGCAACTCATGCGGATTAGGCAAATTTGAAGGTCAACTTAACTCTAACTCATCCTTTTTTTTTCAAGAACTCTAACTCATCCTTTAGAATTTGTGTTTGGATTTCATCGACTTGGAAAAAAATGTGAATCCCACCCAACCAAAGGCGAGCTGGGGTTAATTATCTGGGTCGTGGTAAAGTACACATGATCTACTCTATTAGAATAACAAGTAAATTATACTATCAAACTACGAACCTAATGTTGTTATTCAAAAACATTACAAACATATATATATATATATATATATATATATATATATATGAACAACCACTTAATACAAATAATGTTACTTCTAGAGTCTAAAGCATCTATAAGCGTAATAAAGGCCAAAATTATACAAATACAATATATATCAGAATTCGAGTTACAAATCAGGATGGGTTCAGGCGGCCAAGACCTCAACCTAATCCAACTTAAAAAATGATGAAGTTGAGGTCGAGTTAACTTGAGACAAAGTTTTATGTAATTTGAAGTCTGAACTCGCTTGACCGGTTTAAAAGTAGAATTAAATTTGGATCTGTATTGAAATTGACCCATCCTAAGTTGCACTTCTATCTCAATATATAAAAGAGGGTGAATTGCCAATTTAGTCCCTGAATTATCACCTAAGTGAAAATTAGGTCCCTAAACTATTTTTTCAGAAAAATTAGTCCTTGAATTATAAAAATCTGCCAATTACATCCCTAATATTATATTCAAAGATACTATATTTAATTTTCCGTCAATTTAAGTCACGTTATTTGCATGTGATACACATTAGAGGGTAGATTGGTAGTTTCTATAAAGAAATAGTGTATGGAGTTAACTTTGAAAGGTAAATTGGTAGTTTTTCATAAGAAATAGTGTAAGTTAACTTTGAAGGGTAAATTAGATGTTAGATTCGCAACCTATATGAAATGTGAAGGGCTTATAGGCGAGAATATGATGGTATTACACTCTAAAGTGTGTCAAGTGACTTAAGTTGAAGAAAAATTGGACAAAATAGCTTTGAATATAATAGTATGGATGAAATTAGCAATTTGTAATGAATTTAGGGACTTAATTTACCGAAAAAATAATTCAGGGACCTAATTTTCACTGAGGTAATAATTCAGGGACTAAATCGGCACTTCACCCTATAAAAGAAGTTGGGTGTCGATTGGGCTGGACCTTGTATTTCCCTTTGGTTCTTGACCAATGGCTAATCTATTATTCCACTTCAGTATAAAAGGAGCAAATGCAAAGGCATGTCTCAATACTCTGAGCATAGAGGTGCCCTTCAATGTGCCAACACAATAAATACTTGTTCACTCTCTTAGGAACTTCTATTAATTAATTTCCAGTCCAACCATTTCCAACCGAAAGGGTTAAATATAGTCATATCAAGAATTATAGTTCTGCAAAATATTATTTTTAAATAAATTGGGTCAAGCATTACTCATATATCATCCCTAACCGAATGGGCTAAATATAGTCTCCTCAATAGTTTATTAGTTTTAAGTTTATACTTTAAATTTATTAGTTAATTTGATTAAACTACATTTGGATGTTTTCAACTTAGGAGTTGAGCCAAGAAAAAGGGGCTAAGAGGGGAGTTATATTTAGCCAGTCTGATGCCCATTTGGCCAAATAATGGTATGATAGGCTCTATAGAATTATAGTCCAACATTCAGTAATGAGTTTTTAGACAAATCAAATCATGTTTTGGCTTTTGGAACTTTAGCCAGAGATGGCCTAATGGATGCAGGCAGAAGTTTAAGTTTTAGAAAAAAAAAAAAAAAAACATGATAAATACAAAGCCTCAGACTCAGAGTGTGTTCCCCTCCACCATAAATAGCACCAGATATCACCAAGCACTTAAACCCTTCTATAAAAAGACCAAGACACCACCAGCTTTAGTTTCAGCTCTGTCTCTCTCTCTCTCTCTCTCTCTCTCTCTCTCTCTCGATGGACCTTCACACTTGGTGCAACTCAGTGATCTCAAACATCCAAACCGTTGCCAAAATTGGGTCTGGGAGCATGGTGTCCCTCAACGAGCTGGCACTTAGTGCAGATCAAACCAAGATTAACATGCCGATTAATATTAGGTGGAGAGTTTTGTGGAAAAGAATAAAGAAGGAGAAGAAAAGGACGTTGCAGCTGTTTGATTGCTCGACTAGCACTCAGGTCGTGCATGTTCCTTACGATCCTTATACGTATTCCAAGAATTTCGATCAGGGTTCGGCGGCTTGGGCAGATCCAGACATTCTTTCGAGGTCTTTTTCTGCTAGGTTTGCTGTTCCTTGTCAAGTTTTCCATCAGCCTGCTCAGAGCGCTGGCTGATGGAAAATTACAAATTGTGGTTTGGTGTTTGATTTCTTCTAGTTCGGTTCAGCTGGCTTTGCTTCTCTCTCTCTCTCTCTCTCTCTCTCTCTCTCTCTCAAGTTTTTGCTTCTAATTACTGTATTAGCTTTGGAGTTAAGAAATATATGAAATACGTAGTTATTTTGTTGTTACATCTTACTAAGATTTTCTAGTTTCGTGGTGTCACACTCGTGCAACAAATCATCGGGTAAATTTACTCGTCAATGTCGAGCATATCCGAGCTTGATAATTTTTAGCACACATTTAGGCATGATATTATGATGCTTTACTGGGATTGCTTAATCTCCAGAATGTAGTACATTTTCTTGTTCACGGTTTATTTATTTATTTAATATTAAGAGAAACTTCATTAAAAGAGGAACACGAGAAGTTGAAGCAATCCATTAAATCAAACTTATTAAAGTTCTTCTTCACATCATATAATTCATCAAATCAAACTTATCAAAGTTTAGCTACCCCTTAAAAAGCATGATATACATGCTGTTAATTAATTGGGAATAATATATTTAATCTTCCAGTTTGAATTAATTGATGCTCTTGCTTCTAGTACTTTGTTTTTTTTTTTCCTTATCTTCAAGTATATGGAGCAAAATTGGGATGAATTTTCTTTCTTTGTTGAATTTTATGAACTAGGGTAACTAGGTGTAGAATTATTAAACAAAGCTTTATGCTTGCATCCATGATCAATTGCAATGGACTTTCATGAAGGGATGTGCGATTCAGGCACATTTTTTTTTTACTTTTCATATATTTTTTGTTAATTTATATCTTTTGATTTTCTTCAATTTATTTGATTCGACGTTTGAAATTAAAATAATGTGTAAAAAAATTATAAAAAAAAAAAAATATGGATATCACATATCTTTCATGAACACTCTAGATAATTAACTGTCACGTTTTCAATTAAAAATATAAAAATAAAAATTTAATTGTTAAAAAATCCGGAGCACCCCGAGTACGCGAGCACCAAGAATTTTGCAATTGCAAACCTGCTGCTGCTTTTTTGGACTGCTGACAGAATTACTTTTCACTAGGGTGCTGCAGAAGAACCAACAAAAGTATTAAATGCCTTCTTACTTTGTGTGGCACCCACCAACATCTAATGCATGTAGTACAAAAAGTGGATAGATATACATATAATATAAACATGCATGTATTTGTTGAATGATTAATATACAAGGGGTTTATTTTTACTTGATGTTACGATTAAATAATGTATTGTGAAAGTTTATTTATGTATTAATATATTATTGAACTGAAAGGTAATTTTATGTAAGTTTCATTTTACAGCTGAATTTGACAATGTGGTCACTGTATGAATTGAAAAAAAATGAGTTTCTTCTCTCAAAATTGTTCAAACCAAAAGTATAAGTAGGGAATCCAAGGCATTGATTGCCACAACCATATATATGCAATTTGGCACATCTGTCATTCTAAAGATTTCAGAATCATTGAGTATAGCTTCAATGACTCATCCTGATCTGGAATGTCCATCTGGACTTCAAACTGACTTGTGATGGTCGACACCAGGAGGGTGACAAAGCCATAAAGTGCAGTGATGTGGAATTGTGAGTAAATTTAACCCTAAAAGTACCTAAAAGTATGAGTGCACTGGTGAGCGGGAGTGAACCCAATTCACACGTGATGTCAGAGCATAAGTAAAGTACAGTAAAAGTAGGACAAGTATTATACCGTCGAAGGTAATCACCTATACCAAAGTTTGCCAAGAATCCTCGTCGACATGAAAGCTTAGCTACTAAACCCTGGAGGGGCGAAAAAATAAGGATGAGTGGGCATAAAAACAAAGCTTTGTAAAAACCTTTTCAAAAACGTAATAACCCCTCGCCGTAAAACAAGTATAGTTTCCAAAATATACATACTACGTATAGTAAGAAAATACTTACCGTAGCCTGCAAAATCTCAAGAATTCAATACGGCACAATGTTGTGTAAGTAAGCACATGACGTCCGTAATCACATAATCTCGCAATAGCAAACATATCATATCGAATGCTCATCGACACATGCTGACACACGAGTTCATGCAGAGATATTCTGACATGAACAGGACTGGGTGTAACAATAATATACACTCATGCCTCCAAACTCAAACTTTCCTTCTCCTTCAATACAATACTAAAATATAATACTTTTATAAAAACATAAGGTCAAAAGTATTTATATATATGTATAATAACATCCCGTCAAAATACGTATATATCATAACGTAAAGTTAAAATAATCATACTGAAATTAAAACTGAACATAAAAATATTTTTCACCTACGCACCCGTAGAGTTACGTACTCTGAGAATAAGCATGTAGTAACTTTGGATCAAGCCCAACGATAAATAAACAAACTAACGTAAACAGCCTAATTGTCCACTTGCTTAACGAGTCCAATGAATAAGTTATCGATATTAAAGTTTGCAACCCGCAATACCGATAACTCACAGTTGTCTCGATAAGTAAGTAACAAATTCCCGAGGGTGCAATATTACCATCATCCCTCCATTGGGAACTACACATACATCATCTAATCAAAGCCTCAATCATGGTCACGCACTACCTTCTTGGGCAACATCGTCAATATTACATAATTTCCTACATTGCAATCTCGATCATTCAAATGTTTGTTCGTAATACTCACCTATCAATGTACTGTGTGTAAAATCTCTATACCACGGCTCAAACAGTACCATAGCCAAACCAGAATAATAACTATCGTCGTACGCAATATAAGCAGAGATAGGTGTCTAACATAATCGGCTAAAACTATAAAACATACAAAAGCAATATGTTCTCAAAGGTCCGGGTAGTTCATTCAGACTAGCCATTAGTCTGAGCGTGAAATGTGGTGTTAGACAAAAGCTTAGTATACATGGCCTTCAAGAAGACTTCCCAAGACTTGGAATTGAAGCGTGCATCATAGTGAGATACAGAAGTGTCATGTACACTATGCAACTGAACATTGTAATTCACATATGCCTCAGCAAGTATCTGTGAGTAGGTCGTTTCTTTGATATATACATATATTTGTTTAGTTTCCATATATACATCTAATAATGAATTTTCTATATGATTGCCGTAAGTAAATTAACATTTATAGAAAATGACGTAACGACGAGAATTAGGAAATCATTATAAATCCTATGCGATGCCTTACCTAAACTTACGACTATGAATAATGTTATGTCGACTAGAATTATCGAATCACTGTGGCATGATTATATTTATGTTATTTGCTCATCGTTTGCTGCAACGATGTTAGTACTCGCCCGGGCCAGGGCCAGGCTTTCATGTGTATGTGCACATCACACCGTACGCTCACTTTGGATCCATTGTAGGTGCAAGTCCTGTCCTAGATTGCTATAGGCAATTAGGACTCGTATGTGCTGCGCATAGCGCCAGTCTTCACGTGATTGTAGTACTAGAGCGTATATTATTATTACACCCAGTTCTATTCATCTCAGAATATCTCTGCATGAACTCGTGTGTCAGCATGTGTCGATGAGCATTCGATATGATATGTTTTCTATTGTGAGATTATGTGATTAGGAACGTCATGTGCTTACTTACACAACATTGTGCCGTATTGAATTCTTGAGATTTTGCTGGCTACGGTAAGTATTTTCTTACTATACGTAGTATGTATATTTTGGAAACTAGACTTGTTTTACGGCGAGGGGTGATTACGTCTTTGAAAAGGTTTTTATTAAAACTTTATTTTCAAGCCCACTCACCCTTCTTTTTTCGCCCCTCCAGGTTTTGGTATTTGTGTTTTCTTATCGCAAGGATTCTTGGCAAATCTTGGTGTAGACGATTACCTTCGATGGTATAATTCTCACCCTATCTTACTGTACTGTACTTATGCTCTGACATCACATGTGAAATGGGTTTATTCCTGCTCACAGCGCACTCTTATCTTTAGGCACTTTTAGGCTTAAATTTATTCACATATTCCACCACACTACACTTTATGGCTTCGTCACCTTCCAGGTGTCGGCCAGCACAGCTCGATTCAGAGTCCAAGTGGACATTCCGAGTCGGGGTGTGTCATTCAATATTACATATCACTTAGTGTTATGAATGTTTTAACTATTAGATTTAATTATCATAATTGTTAAATCTTTTATTTTTAATTTGATCACTTTTACGTACAATTTTAAAAAAGTGGAATTATTGATTTTTTTTTATCACAAAGTCAACTTTCATTATGATAAAAACTAGTACAAGGCTAAAAAAGGAGCGGAAAAACAACTACAGAAAAGTAAAAGGCCCAAGCAAAATGACAGCAACAACCCAAGAAACAACGGGAGCCCACACAAGCTTAGGCCTGAAGGTAGCAGAAAATAGACAAGAAAAATCCCTAAACTCCAGCAGCCAAGACCACATCGCCGCCGCCTTCACATCCTCGGAGGAAGCCAAACTTCGAACTGAGAAAGTAGTCACCAGATCCAAGTCCCCTTCACGAACCCCTGCAAATATATACAAACAAAGTATCTTGCAGGTAAAGAGTGAGGATAAGGGGGTATGTAAAAGACCCAAAACTTGGTCTCGATGGGGATCCAGCATAGGCATGCCAGTTGGGGGAAATGAAGTGAAGGAGGGTAGTAGATGTGGTGTCCCATTCCTGATCGGAGCCTGCTTATCCAAGTACATGGTGGGATGGGGATGGAGTAACACGGCTAAAGAGGAGGGAAGACAGAAAGTAAAAAGACAGAAAATAATAAAAGTAGGCAAAAGATGTTGGACAAGCTCAGGGGATAGTTAAGACCCAACTCAGGGAAAACTGAGATAAACTTAGAGAGAACCAGGAATAAAACGAAAGAAGGAGATTGGGAATAGGAGAGGAAGAGATGGATGCATGGAGGAGGATGAAGCAGAGGAAGTGAGAGGGGAGGAAAAGAAGAAAAGGTAAATGAGGGAATGAGGGAATAATAAGGGAAAAATGAGACTGGAGAAAATAGGAAGTAGCGGGTTGCTGCCTACCCCGAGCACGAGCAAGGGGCGTTGGCTGAAAGTGGAAGCTGGAGAATAGGCTCTGGATCTGGATTTCTAGAGAGAGAAACAAGGAGAGAGAGATGGAAAACTCGTTTTTTCAACAACTTCTCTACCTAAAACATGGAATTAAAAACAAAATTAAGGCTTCAAACAGTTAGGCTTGAATAGACAACATAAGTTAGAGAAGTTAGCTAGGATGTTCTGCATTAATTGGAAATCATGGTTTCTGAAGTGTTAATTCAACCAATAAGAGCTTTTTCTTTTTTTTTCTTTTTCCTTTTTTTTTTCCCCAAACAAAACTACTTCCATTAAAAACTAGAACAAGGCCAAAAAGAGCCAGCAAAATAACAACAGATAAAGTAAAAGAGATACAGCAACCCAAGATAAAACAGGAGGTCCTCATAAGCTTAGGCTCAAAGGCAGCAAAAATAAACAACAAAAAAACCTAAAATGAAGCAGCATAAACCAAAACGTCGCCGCCATCACATCCTCAAAATAAGAAGTCAAACTACGAACTGAAAAAGTAGACACCGGATCCAAGTCTCTTTCACGAACCCTTGCAAATATATACAAACAAAGTACCTTATGGATAAAGAGTGAGGTTAAGGGGTATGTAAAATACCTTTACTGTAGCGAAGGCCACATAACACTTCGCCTTGATGGGAATCCAACTTGCTGGTTGGGAGAGGGGACGTAAGGGAGGGAAATGGATCTAATATCCAATTTCTAGTCAGAGCCTGCAAATCCGAGCACACGATGGGGGCGAGGATGGAATATCACGGCTAAGGATGAGGGATGAAAGAAAAGTAAAAGGCAAAAAGCAGTTAAAACAGGAGAAAACTCCGAATAATGGGCATGAAGCCAAATGTAAGACAAGCTCAGGGAAATTGAGACCAAGCTCAAGGAAAACTAGAAAGGGGGAAAGAAGAAGAGCAAGGCAGAGGAGATCAAAGGGAAAGAGGAAGGGTGTAGCGGGCTGTGAGGAGGGAAGGAGGAGAAATGGGTTGTTGTAAGAGGGAAATGGCATAGGAGATGGGAAAAAGAAAGAAGAAGGGTATAATGGGTTGCGAGGAGGGAAATAAGAGAGGGGGTTGCCACTGCCACCCGAGCCAAAGGCTAAGGCCGGCGACAAGGAAGCTTCTGGGTTTGTGTTTCAACAGAAAAGAGAGAGAGAGAGAGAGAGAGAGAGAGAGAGAGAGAGAGAGAGAGTTTTTCTTATTATATGCACATTATTACATTTCAACCAGATTTTCTAGAATAAGGATGGTCTATGTTTGAAAAAGAAAAAGAAAAAGAAAAAAATTATATTTTCACGTGTGATTCAAAAGATCAAAATTGTTCAACTTCTGTATTCTCTTTGACAAAACCAGTAATTATTTAGCAATTTACCCATTTTAAATGACCAAATAAATTTGGATCTTGATTTTTTTTTGTTTGTTTGCTGAGATGATCGTTGAATAAGGATATAAAACATAGATGATTTCAACAGTTAAACTACATAGTGGGATAGCCCTAAGACCAATGATTTCAATTTATTTTTACAAGAAGAACATCCTTAGTGTGGAAAAGCTTAAATTACCAAGAAATGAACTAATAATGTGTATCAAGTTAACACTTTCTTTCACTTACAACCCGATCCTGCAAGTGGAAAGACATATTAAATGTCAAAACTGGTGCAGCCTCATCTTGCTAGAAATAATAAAACCATGTAACGTAGATGTTTTGAATCCAAAACCTGAGTTTGACTTTCATGCTTCGTATCATCAAATGATACGACTTTTAATGTTGATAGGTTAAAGTCCTCTAATAAGGTCTTCTAATGTAGACCGTCGACTACCTGTATCATTTAATGATACGGAGTAACATGAAAGAAAAATCCCAAACAATTAAAGCATTAGACAATTCGGCCGGCAGTGTACATAAAAAAAAACCCTCATAATGTCAACCTTCTTTTTATCTCGTGTTTTCACTTTCTTGCAACTTTTTTCGGTTGTATGGTTACCGGTGAGTAGCTGAAAGACTCTGAGTCAGTACGTGTAGATGAACAAGGGAATACAATGCGCTTTCGTATCATTTACAACATGCATGCTTTATTGGGAGTAGTGCATGGCGTAGACTAGACATGAATGGTCCAAAATGTATGTTGAAGACTTGATGCATTGGTCCCCAACAGTCAACACATTTGATGTTTTATTTTTAAAACACTACAAGGAAAATTCTATTACGTTCTCAAGTATTCTATACTCTGGAATTTTTTATATAAAGCTGTTGATCATTTATTTGTAGGACTTTTTAATTAAAATGGTATTCGAGATTTGCATAACTCATCATTTTGATTTCTGAGATTTGAAATTAATAAAAGTGGTCCTGAGTTTGTCCACCATCAATTATTTTGGTCATTCAATGAAAAATTATATTAAATAATGAACAAAATGACAAAAATACCCTCAATTTAATAAATAATGGGCCAAATGATTTGACAAAACTTGAGGGTAATTTTTGTCATTTTAGCCTTATTTAATGAAGACTTTTTATGTTATGGAATGACCAAAATGATTGATGGTGGACAAACTCAGGGACTATTTCTATTGATTTCAAATCTCAATGACCAAAGTGAGGAATTATGTAAATCTCAAGGGCCATTTTGACTAAACAACCTCTTTGTTACCAAGAACTTAACGGCTAAAGATTTTGAAGTATAAAATAACGCGGATGCATACTAAAAAAATCTCACGAAGGGAAAAAAGACGCATTCAATGTTTTGGAAGCTAGGGCACAAGGAATCAAAATGATTCTCATTTGATGAAAGGCGTAAAGAAGGGAGTAGGATTCTCTCCCCATTTCTCTCTCCTTCCCTCCCCTCCTATTTGAACGATCACGGTTGAACCACATCAACATCTTATATTAATTTTTTATAAAAAGAGAAAGACAAAATAAAGTGTGTGAGATGAGGGGAGTGAAGGGGATGGAAAGAGGATGGGAGATAATTCTAGTCCACGAAGAAGAAGAAGATGGTAAAATACCAGGAGGATCCTCTCCGGATCCTCAAATCGTGTCCGTTCATCGTATATCGTGCAGTCAGTTTTCGTTAGGTGCTATTTATATTTAATTTAAAATAAAAATATTTAAAATAATTTTTGACCGCACGATGTACGATGAACGAACACGATTCGAGGATCTCTAAAATCCTGAGGATCCGGAGAGGATCCTCATTCGGTAAAATAAATGCTGGAAAGCATATATATATTGATACAGTTGCAACCAATTTACCAGACTACGTATCAATTATTCACCAAAGCCGACCAACTGCATTAAATTCATCTTCACATGGATGTCGACTCTTTTTTCTGTTCTCCAACGGTTTGCTGCCTGTGACCGACTTGATAATGTGTGCAGCGTAATGCCATAAATAGTGGGTATGAAGTTAGGAACTGACAGACAATGTTTTGAAAAGGTTAAAAAATTGTTAAGATGTAAACCAATAATATAATTTTATGTTCTAACACTTCTCTCTCATTGAATCAATAGGATGATACTAGAAATATAGCCCGGACGTTGCTGCGGGGTTAGTAACCGTATAAAAAAACATATTTCGAAGCTATAAGAGATTATTAAAGAAGGTTCATGCTTATTTACACTGAAAGATGTATGAGCTTTTTGAAAGAATCTTTACATGAATAGCAGAAATTGGGTGAATGACGCTCTTGGAATCCTTTGAACCACTCTATGAATAGCATGACCTGTGAGTGATTGATAATGTAACAAAAATTAGTAAAAGAGAGTGTAAGAGTATTATATATGAAACTATATTATTGGAACCACTTTATGGAAAGTTGTAGTGCTAAGATATACTCCGTTATAGTTTCAAAACTAATAAAAGAATGCAAGACGGAATATATACACAGAAAAGTAAAAACTATTTAGTTTGAAAGATATGAACGATTCAGCTTGCAGAAAATGTGGAGAGTGATTGAGAAAAGGGAGCACTAAATTAACTGTTTTTCCTTTCCTTCCCTTTGCTCGCTGCATAAACAATCAAGATCAATAACTAAATTTATAACATGCATGTAAATAATACCAGGAAAAATTCTACTTCATTATACATGCATATTATTTTCTTAGTTCATGTATGAATTTGACATTATCTCTTTCAAAACCAGCAACCAAAATCACTTCTCAAAGAGATTATAAATAGAAGAGAGTGGAAGCCTACCCAAAGCCAATTTCGAGTAGTAGTGTTGTGCTACTCTCCATTTTCTTATTTTTAGACTCAACAATCCCTGCAGTTAAATGTGAGAGTTGGGTTCCATTGGTCTTTCAAAATATCCAGACAAATTGCTCCATTTTGATTGCTAATATTAGGTGCCTTCAACATATGAGATACATACACACACAAAAAAACATTATTAGTGATCCCGATGCACATCGTTTCTCTAAGTATTCCAATTAAACAGTCCCTAGAATCTTACACAGTGACACCTGGCTGTTTCTCCTACTTTAGAAACTATTTTTTTTTCTTTTCTTTAAAGCACATTCTAAATATATTCTTCATAAAAATTATGCAATACAATTGTACATTAAGTGCTATTAATCTTCATAAAATGGCTTGTTACATTTCTTCACAATTTGAGTGATCTCTCAAATAAATGATGGATGAGGTTAAAGATTATCACTTTCACATTTACATTTGCCCACAATTTAAGTGTTATATTTAAACTCCAAACGATGCATAGGTTATCATGCAGTTAAATCATTATACTAAAATTCACATCCAATAAGAGTATAAATACACCTAATTGGTAATATCTCGAGAGAGAAAGAGGGAGAGAGAGATATATCTGGCAATGGGTCAACTTGCAATGAACTAAAGAACTCGACTTTTTTTTTATGATTACATCACCACCTTCAAGAAATACATGAATTAGTAAAATCAGAAGTGACAACACAAAAGAAAATCCCAGATAAAGTTCTCATTCGCAATGAAATTATTAGTATTGCACTAAAATATTTAGTAATAAGGAGATAATGATTTAAACAATATTATCTCAATCATCATTCTGATAAAGAGAATATGTTACTTGTCCAAAACTACCAATCTGGATCACGGCTCAAAACTAACTGTCAAAACCTTTTCATAATAGTAAATTATTGTTCTTTTTTAAGATTCCAAATAATTGGATACACAATCCTTTTATAGCTTTATATATGGATACTTGACCCTCATCAGTCTTATATACTCCCCTCGTGGCCATGAGACTTTTGGATGAGTGCATTAGACAGAAGCGCAAGCTTTGAGTATTCAAAAGTTTTTCAATTTCTCAGTTTGCTCTAGACCTCATGATATGCCAATAATTAAAGATGAATGAACAAAATAAAAAAGATGGGTTGCAACCAAAGGACAACTGAAATAGAGAAACGAAGAAAGAAAACCATAAATGGAACCTAAACACAAAGAGAGTGAGAGAGTTAAACCCAAAAGCTTAACCCAATCTCATTTGCATACCATTTGACTATATTAAGAAAAATATGAAATTTGCACCCCTATTTGACCATATTAAGGATAGAGGGCACTCACATCGTCGTAGTAGTAGTATTCTTTGGTATACTTTTCCTCAAAACTGCCATACAAAAACCCATAAAGCATAAAAATTTAGAAACATAAAAGAGAAGGTTCAAAATTGCCATTAGAAACACATAATGTACAGAGGGAAACCAAATCGAATTATTATGCCCTTTATTTCCCAACTTCATCAAAACAACCAAGAAGTATAATATAGCAAGGTTAATTTCTCACTTTCTTTAATGAAATGAATTCTAGTTCTTCCCATCTATTTGTTCTTCGTTTTTAGGGGTTTTTGTGTGCCGCTTTCAAAGCGCTTTATGCTCAAGGTAAATAATTACAATTTTTTCCTTTGAGCCTTTTCTCTAACAAAAACAAAATTCCAAAAAACGAAGAGCAACGTGTTCTGAAACGAAAAACAGAAGCAAATCACCCAAAATTACAACAGATCATTTTATATTTTCTAGATAAATCACATTCCCTATTATCATGTATGATAAATATTCAAAGTTATAGCATCCCAATTCCACATAAGACAGTACACAAACCTTCAGAGAGATGTTTGTGGATAGTCAAAAGCTAGGTTTCGTGTTGCAGCAACGACTCCTGCTGCTGTTCATAGATCACTGCAAAACAACACAAAGTTCTATATTGCTACACTACATGTATTGAATCAATTACAGTAAAAAAGAAGCTCTATATACCTTTTCTTGGAATGTCAGCCCAGGTCCTGCATTGGCGAAAACATTAGGCATTATTAACCAAACATGTAAAGTTTATGTCAAATTTTATATTATGTGTAGTTTGAACTATGGATGATAACAATGAGATTAGGGGTGGGCAAACGGGTAGAGGAACCGCGGGTCGGGGCGGGTAATGTAGGTTCGGGGCGGGTACGGGCCGGGTCCTATTTTTTTTGGGAACAAACAGGGCGGGCCGGGCCGGGCCTTTGGTATTTACGGGGCGGGCCGGTTCCTAAACCTTAGAAAAACGGGGCCCCGGACCGACCCGTTTCTAATTATAATCAACGGTCGAGATTGAATGATAACCTATCATGCAATCTGAACCGTTAATTTCTAACCTAGGGTTTTTCAGATTTTCAGTCTCTCTCTCTCACTGTCTCTCAGTCTCAAGTTCAACTCTCAAGTTACAGTTCTTCTCTCTTCTTTCTCGCCCTCTCTCTCACCCGGTCGCTCTCTTCTCTCTCGCTCCTCCTGCCCTCTCTCTCTCTCACTCCGTCTCGCTCTTCTCTCTCACTCCGTTAGAAGAAGACAAAGACGAAGGAAGACGGCAGCCACCACCCAACCATCTGCTACTCCTCCGTTCCAACCTCCGCCGGAATTCCTCACCGTTTCCTCGATTCCGAAGGTCCCTTCATCTCTCAATGTTTTGCTTTTCGCTTTAATCGTTCAACGTATGATAAGTAGGGTTTTATTTGTTGAGTGTTGCAGGAATTTGGTGTTAATTTGAGTGTAATTTAAGTTTCTGTGCAAATATTAGAGCTCCTTAAACCCTAAAATAGAGGATGGCAAATTTATTGTGATGCATCTTTATAGCAAATTTATGGCTCTATAGTCTGCCGATCCATTAACATATTCGATTTTGAACCTTTTGAAGTACGCTATATCTAAATATAATTCAATTTCTCATCTATAATTATGAAACTTCCGTTTCTGTCAGGATTCAGGACTATATATTAGTTCTTGTTATTTCCTTGTAGAAGGGATCTGGTAGTCTCCTTTGTGATAGGAAAAGGCTTTTACTAATTTATCATTCAATGATTCTCTCCTTTAACTAATTTATTGCTGAAATTGGAGTAAAATTTAAGTTCAATGTTGCAATCAAGTTTAGAAAATGGCTGAAATTGAAATTAAAGCTACCAATAAAAGTGACCGTGGCATGGCCATTGGCATTGGGTTAACAATTAATAAGAAACTTAAGGCCTAATAGAAGTTTGATTGTTTAGGAAATGAAAAATATGAAGCCATTTTCTAACCTTGTTTGACAACCTATTCAATTTCCTGTTTGGTTGTTGAGCAAGTTGGTAGAGAAAGTAATCAGATGATTGAATGCTTTTATGTTCATATTCACTTGATTGAATGCTTTTATGTTCATTTTCACTTGATTGAATGCTTTTAGAAGATTATTATGTTTCATATGTAGTGGATTATATAGTCTAATGGAATTTCATATGAAAGTTGAATATGTTGCACTAAGGTTTTCTAATGGGTTTGTTTTGCCTGCCCTGTATATTATTTCAAAATCGTATACGTTCTCTTCCAGTTCCAAAAGGATGATAGAATCACAAAAAGGAGTAATGGCACCAAATGAAACCCTCCAGCCCACATGGGATTAATCCCTCAGACTTGTTCTCCAATAGAAGTTTGATTGTTAATCTATGAATTTGGAGTCTTGGATGATGTGTTGTTATTTTGGACGATGTCATGTAATATTGTTATTTTGGACTCTAGGAATTTGTATATGTTGTTATTTTGGACGTTGGTAGTGCCATGGTAGAATCATAGAATGATAGAATCTATGCAATTGCTGCAATATGTGCAATTGCTGCAATCTGTGCAATTGCTGCAATATTGCTGCAATCTGTGCAATTGCTTCAATATTGCTGCAATCTGTACAATTGCTGCAATATGTGCAATTGCTGCAATCTGTGCAATTGCTGCAATCTGTGCAATTGCTGCAATATTGCTGCAATCTGTGCAATTGCTTCAATATTGCTGCAATCTGTACAATTGCTGCAATCTGTGGTTTGTAGTATGTGTAAATTGCAATAATCTCCTACAATAATCTCCTACAAAAAAAAAAAATCTGTACAATTGTTTTTTCCCAAACAAAAAAAAAAGAAAAAAAAAGGGGGAACCGTGGACCCGGCCCGGACCGGCCCGTTTGAAACGGGCCGGGTTCGGTCCAATTCCTGTAATGAAATATGATGTACCCGGCCCGCCCCGGCCCGTTACGTTTAAGCTCCGGTTCCTTCAAAATAAGGCCCGGCCCGCCCCGGCCCGGCCCGTGCCCAGGCCTAAATGAGATAACTGAACATATGTGTGGTTAATGGACAAACGGTGTTTCAGAGAAAAGTTTCTCTATCTTGATATTCAACACACAAAATTTTAAATATACAGGATTTAGAATACTTAAACATGATAATTGCATGAACTAATTAGGCTTAAAAAAATGGATTCAAGTAGATAGCAGATTAAAATTGAGAACAAAACAACCAAGTTGAAGTCGGTCGTTGGAAAATGAAAGTTGATTCCATTGTTCCTCTACGTTCCTATTATAAAAAGTAACAACCCTTTTTTATGATCAGTCCCAAATTTTAGATAATGAACATTGCTTATCAAATTCGTATATATAGATAGCTTGCATATTGCTGTGGGAATGTGAAATAGATTATAAGTATTGTATATAACTGTTAGAATAATGGACTAAATGTGTTATAAGCTCTGTGCGTATATATGTAAAAACTATTTACACAAAACATGTACAACGCAGAAATGTTGATTATGAAAACATGCTTACCTATAGGACAAAAAAATGTGACATCAAATGTGTAAAAAAAAGAGAATCACATACTTGTTCCCAATGTACTCGAAGAGCTTGACCTGAAATCCAAAACCAAATCTTCAATTGCAATGAAACAAAGGCCTTATTAGTCATTTGAAAGCTCTTCTATAAGAAGAACTTATACTTTCAAGTGCTTTTGCTAGAAATATTTTTATTTAAAACATGTTTGAAGTTTCTATCAAAGTCCAAATGCTCCCTTAAAGAAACATAGAAGTGCTTCTTGAAGCATATGACATTAACTAAACACAAACTGAAAAATGAAAAGCAAGTGACTTGTACATGAAATTATGTTCACTCCAAAAACTACACTCTTCAACTTTAAAACGCAGGAAAAATGAATATTTTGATAGAAATTTCAAAGAGGATAATTAAACTACAAAAACTACAATGCATGCATCCGTACCTGGCAATCAAGAAGGCAAGAAAGAAGATGTTGCAAAGCAGGTAATTGACTCAGTAAATCTGTGGTATCAAGACACAAAAATCAGAGCATGCTAAACTTTTTTGTGCATTCATTGGTTCATTGTTAAAAAAAAAAATTGCAGTGAAGAGAGATTTTTACCTAATTTTTCAGAAATGATGGTGGAGCTACATGCAGTCTTATTGTGTGGAGTTTTTCATGTCATAATCTCGAGTAGAATAGACTTACATACAGTTGTTATAAAACAACACTTGTATAACACTTATACCAAGATTTACTCACATTCTTAGTTGTGAGTTATTGATTTGGTAAAAGTTGATGTCTCATACACTGTATACTCTTGATACATTCATAGTTTTTTAATCAATTTTTACATACAATTAATAATATAGATTGTAGATTTACACTCGTTGTTCTTTCCTAAATTTTTGTTCTTAGTTTTTTATTTATTATTAATTCATAAAAAAAACAATTTCTTTTTTAAAAAGAAAATAAGGCGGAGAATGCAGTAAATAACATATTCACTGGGCTAGGAAAACCAAAAAGACTTAAGCCTGTAATAATGCTGAAAAGCATACTATGTATTTAATCAGATCACAAACAATCCCATGATATCTCACAATATCATGAGGGCATAAACACTACCATTATCAAGAAGAACACATAACCACTAACCCACTCCTCCACCGCCTTGACCCCCTTGATCTGCAAAACCAAATAACATTTTTCAACAAAAAAGAACTAATTTAACAAAGCAAATATAGTATACAGAAACAGATATTCAATTTAGCTTCATTTAGATTACAGGAAGTCCATTCAAACAACCAAAAGGATATAAATAAAAATATTCAAGAACCAACCTTTTTCAAATATCACTAGTTCCAACGTTCAAACCAAAAAACTAAAGACGGCTACCTGAATTAAATAAAAATAAAAATATAATTAATTTACTCTTAACCATGGTTTTTTTTCAAGAATCAGAAAAACCTAAAAATATCCCAAACAATCACAAATTTTGGAACTGCTTTAAGCCAACTTACCATGAAATTACAGTCGCTTGAGAAATCTTCTTCAAATCAGGACGGAACAGGCATCGCATAATGCGTTTCTTGGAAATCACTAAAAAACCTGGAATCAGCGCAAAAAGCTCCAAGGATGTTATTTTTGGGTGAGTTTGGGTGGTGTTTGGGAGTGATACGATGGTGGTTCTTGGTTTTGCAGAGAGGGAGAAGGAGAGTTGCAAAGGCGGGACAGATAGGAGAGGCAGAGAGTAGAGAGGGATGAGAGAGAGTGACAGTCTTGGGAGATGGGGGAGTCTGAGTGGGGTAGAGAGAAGTGAGGGTTGAGTGAATTAGGAGGCGTGAGTCAGATGGATTGGATAGGTGATAGAAACCAAAGGAAAATTCCAGAGATCCAGTTGGAGGGCATGCAAGACCGAAGCAAAATGAAAACCGGACGCGTGGAATGAAAGGGTAAAACCGCCCTTTCACTGTACAAAAGCTGAGAGAAACCATTCAGAGACAAATATTTGGAGGGCATTTTTGTCCGCGCACTGTCCGTGAACAGTAGCACTGGTTTGGGGTTTTAGTATAGGAACAATATGTCAAATTTTGATTGCTAACAACTTCTTGGAATCTATAGTTGTAACTTTAGGGAACTAATGCTATAACTATCAAGAAGGAAATGCAGTTACTGACAAATTAGCTAATTTAATGTTTCTCTCATCTTCTCTTGTTTGGCATGCCGATTCTCTTCTTGGGGTTCTTCTTTTTCTGCAATTAGATTTCTTAGGCATGTTGGCCTATAGGTTTATCTCTCATTCTTGATGTGTCATTTTCTTTTTTACCTAATCATTTTGGATATTCCTTTTTGTTTTGCAGCTTTTCTTGCAGGTTCTTATCTTCTCATTCTTGATGTGTCATTTTCTTTTTTACCTAATCATTTTGGATATTCCTTTTTGTTTTGCAGCTTTTCTTGTAGGTTCTTATCTTTTAGGTTTTATTTTACAGTTGTTTGGTCCTATGCCCCCCCTCCCCTCCCACTCCCACTCCCCCTCCCCCCCCCCCCCCCCTCCTCCCTTTTCCCTCCCGTATTTTCTTTTCCAAGAAAAGTAAGGTTTACGTTCCCCTTCTTTTTCTTGTGTTTTCTTTTTAAAGAAGGATAAGGTTAATGTCCCCCACCCCCTCCTTTTTTTTTTCTTGTTTTTGATTTTCTTACTTTATGATGGTAAGGTTTATGTCCCTCCTTATTAGGTGTAACTTTTTTTTTAAATATCAATAAAATTCTCTCGTGCCACCGGGGTTCTCCAAAAAACAAAATGTCAAAAACCGGAGAACATAGAATTAAATTTAATATATTGTGTAAGAAAATAAAGTGATAAAAATTTCACCAAAAAAAAAAGTGACAAAAATTTGGGACACAAGTCACAATTTTGATAATTGTGATAGAAAGACACGAAAGCTGAGTTTTGTAACACTTTGCCCTTTAATTATCGTGGTGCCGATCTAAAAGTTGCCATATTTTCTAAAAGCATTTCTTCAGGCTTGTTACTAACGCTCATATTCTGTGTAGTGCGTCTTTATTTTGGGGATCACAACTCACATGTTTAGGAAGAAGCTCTTTCTGTATAACGCTAAGTTAATGGATGCTAATGTTTTGTATGAATTGTGTGAGAAAATAGCATGTTACAACTTACAAGGCCATCTCAATTTCCAGCATGGAGTTTTTTTTATGGTTCTGTAGGGATAGTAATGAAGGTACACAAATGTGATGCCAACAATTTGCAAATGACACTTGAGTTAGAACCGGAAACAAAATTGTTTCTTGGAATCCGAGGCTAAACCAAAGAGAGGCCACAAATTACAACTACTGCATAAACACTAAAATCTATGAATATACCTCGAATGGCTTGGTAAACCACCAAACCCCTCTCCAAAAGCTTAACTGCTTCAACCCAATTACGTCCATCCTGAGGCCCTGCCACTCTTTCTTCCTCTACCTCCTCTCGTTTCACAAGCCACAACCGCGCAAAAACAATTGTTACGTCAGTCAGCAGTATAATGTACAGAGGCCTCGAGGCCACAACGCTCTCCGAATTAACCAAGTTCATCCCAAACAATGCGTAATCAGCAAAAGACAACACTACCAAGAATGCTATTATGAGAGAACAGACAACTCGTGTGCTCTCGGATTCTACTATGCAGGAGTTTAATCGTTTCGAAGAGAGAAACCTTGCCCTCGTATGCCGCCTGCTTGCAGGTTCTGTATCGGTTGATGCCTTTTGAACTACTGATGTGCCTAATTGTGTTTGAATTTTGGCACCAGCACCTTGCGGTTCCATAGTGCATGTGGTTGTTGTGTCACATTTGAAGGATGAAGGTCCATCTAATTGGCTTCCAGTTTCAACATTGTTTTTCCTTGAAACGTCTTCATTACTAGCTTCATGTGCTTTTTGCAATGGGGAACCCGCACGATTGTCAACCTTACCCTCAGTACCAGCTGCAAAATCAGGGAAATTGATAAGAATATATACCACGTAGCTAGTAATAACATTTTTGTTCAGCACTAATCCCACGTCGGTTGGGATTATGTGAATTAGACAGTGTGTCAGCAAGGTGGTTAGTTTTCTATGTCGTTTGAGCGATCTATCTAACCCAAAATCAGACATCTAAAACACACAAACTTTTATCAGAACCAAGAGAGGGAATGTGCCACCAATTGTAAAAATGTAAACTTTTTGGGTTTGAATTGGCACTTCCTTGATTGTGATATGATACAGTGAAAACGGAATTAGCTTATGTATTTTCTTCTCTTTCTTAAAAACCAAGTCCCTGGAAATCAATATATGCTAGCACAAAATAAATAATAAACAAATAAAAGACTATTTGAATCATGCAAAAAATTCAATTAATTTTATAAATTAACAAAAGCTGAAGAGATTTTTGGGTGTTAATCATTCTTATTATCTAATTAGTCATTAATCATGGTTTGAAAAAAAATCATTAATCATGTGATGTGATGAAAGAGATATACAATCGTTGATGAAATCTGTTGTAAGAAAATAACATGAACCCTACATATGATGGTATCTATAATCAAATTAACAGAAATAATCAAACAACTAAAGTAGTGGTGTCATAAATTAAACATCTTTTTTAATCTTTTTGAGATGGAATTCATATACCGTTGTGACGGTGGGATTGTGGTGGTACTGAAGGTGACGGTGGTGGTGACGGAGGAGGAAGAGATTGAATCCGACCCGTGATCAGAGCCATACGATCCGACCCTCTCTCTACAATTCTTCTTCTTCTTTCTTCTCTGCTGGCGTTGTCCATTGTCTTCGCCTTTGATGAATGAGTCTTCGCTTCTGAGTTTATAACTGTTTTGTGTCGGTCAGGTATTTCCGTTAGAGAGAGATCCATATAATTACAGGGCAAACCTCTGCGATGTCGTTTAGTTGGTCAACGGAAAAATAATGATAAACCATCAGCTTCGATCTGAAAGAACAAAACCATTAATTGTCATTATTGATCGACACGCCTATTTGGGCTGGGCTGCGGTAGAGTTGGGCTACTAAGAAATTTAAGAGCGATGTCCAAAGAAATAGAGACCAAGGTTGGACGTAAAACGTGTTTATTATTAGGGTTTACGTATAGGACTCGTCATTTAGGGAAATCAAATTTCTGACCTTTTGTATAGGTGGAGGATATCACTAGACCATAGTATTAAATGACGACACAACCGTTAAATGTGAGTTGTTGGAAAATTAATTTATTATTATATTCGTTTTCTTGTATAAAGGATATGTATGATGGAGTAAGGACTGCTGTAAGAACTCATGGAGGACAAACCGAAAGCTTTCCCATAACTGTAGGTTTACATCAAGACTCATCTTTAAGTCCTCACCTTTTTACATTGGTAATGGATGAGTTAACGGACATATCCAAGATGATATTCCTTGGTGTATGTTTTTCGCAGGACAATATAGTGTTGATAGATGAAACAAAGGAGGAAGTAAATGCGAAGCTTAACCTTTGGCGGGAAGTATTGTAATCTAAAAGATTTCGCCTAAGTAGGTCAAAGACAGAGTATATGGAGTGCAAGTTCAAAGTGAACAGAGGTACAAATGAGTTAGGGGTGAGGATTAGAGATCAAGAAGTACCAAAGAGCAAACGTTTTTGCTATCTTGGATCTATCTTGCAAAACAACGAAGAATTGGATAGATACCTCAATCATAGAATACAAGCTGGGTGGATGAAGTGGAGGAGTGCATCGAGTGTGCTGTGAGATCGTCATATGCCATTAAAGCTCAAGGGAAAATTTTACAAGATGGCAATAAGGTCACCTATGCTTTATGCCACGAAATGTTCGGCGGGGAAGCATCAACACAAAAAAAAAATAGTGTAGCGAAGATGAGAATGCTTTGTTGGATGTGTGGGCACACGAGAAAGGACAAGATTAGGAATGAAGATATCTGAGGTAAATTGAAGTAGCTGAAATTGAAGATAAGATGAGAGAGAATCGGTTAAGCTGGTTTGGACATGTGAAACGAAGACCTACAGATGCTTTAGTTAGAAGATGTAATTACGAGACAGAGGCTCAGGGCTAAAGGGGTAGGGGAAGACCGAGGAAGACTTGGAAAGTGACTCCAAGAAAAAACTTGAACTACTTTGACACGCCCGACCCCGATATCCTTCAAACACTAGGGTAGGCACGTGTTGGCCGACACCCGAAGGTGACGAAGCTATACTAACATGCATGAGAGCTATGAAGAAAGAACGAACATAAATAAAGAATCGTAAATTTAACTATAATGAATATGCAATTGTGGAACGTGTTTAGAGCATACCTCTAATCCAGAACATTGTAGAAGGAATAATAAAAAAAATGTAAGAACAGAGGAATTGGTCCTACACCGAGAAGACTCGAAGATACAGATGCGGGAGTTCCTTGACGCTGGGATTAGGCCTGGCAAATGGGTCGTGTCTGTTGTGTTCGTGTTGTTTTCGTGTAACACATGTTATCTTAACGGGTCGTGTCGTGTCACACCCGTTATCTTAAAGGGTCCTTAACAAGTTGTGGCTGTCGTGTTCGTGTCGTTTTCGTGTAACACCTGTTATTTTAACGGGTCGTGTCGTGTCACACCCGTTATCTTAACGGGTCCTTAACAGGTCAGGTCACTTTACCCGTAAAGTGACCCGACCCGTTATGACCCGTTAAGAAAAAAAAAAAAATTTCTTAAATTTGCACATACCACACATTGCCACATAAATATTACTTCAAAACATTAAAACACATTTGTTATTTAAGTACTACATCTACACTCGAAAATAAGAGCCTGATAAACAAACATCCATACACTGCTAGTCTATTACAAAATATTAAATGGGCAAGGATATACAAAATGAAAGAGTTTTTGTTTTCAAGGTTGTGAAGCCTTTCTCAAAAGTTTAAACCTTGCCAATGGAACTCAAAGCTTGCATGTTATTCCTTTTAAAAAATCCTCAATTTTCATTGATCATCATAACATAAGATTTTATGGTATCCACTAGTGTAAATATTTTAAATTGAAGATCAAATTCATTCATTGTATTCATATAGGGTCAAGGAGTGTAGATGTTAAAAATCATCAAAATCGGAGTTAAAATAACCGTTAAATCGTGATTTTTCGTTGATAACCATCGACAAGTTTTGTCCCGTTACTTGATCTCTGAATGTTTGTTTTTTTCGATTTTTGGTGTATACGATCTCGAAGCATATACAAACAAGTTTGACGGTTGGATCGTTGAAATTAGTTTCGTAGAATGCGTATCCCATCAAAATGATAGATTCACTAACACTTAGAGTTTATTTATACTTTCATTAAGTATAACATAAGATTTTGTGGTATCCACTAGTGTAAATATTTTAAATTGAACATCGAATTCATTCATTGTATTCATATAGGGTCAAGGAGTGTAGCTGTAAAAAATCATCAAAATCAGAGTTAAAATAACCGTTAAATCGTAATTTTTTTGTTGATAACCGTCGAAAAGTTTTGTCCCGTTACTTGATCTCTGAATGTTTGTTTTTTTGCAATTTTTGGCATATGCGATGTCGAAGTATATACAAACATGTTTGACGGTTGGATCGTTGAAACTAGTTTCGTAGAATGCGTATCCCATCAAAACAATAAATTCACTAACACTTAAGAGTTTATTCATACTTTCATTAAGTATAACATAAGATTTTGTGGTATCCACTAGTGTAAATATCTTAAATTGAAGATCGAGTTCATTCATTGTATTCATATTGGGTCAAGGAGTGTAGCTGTAAAAAATCATCAAAATCAGAGTTAAAATAACCGTTAAATTGTGATTTTTCATTGATAACCGTCGAAAAGTTTTGTCCCGTTACTTGATCTCTGAATGTTTGTTTTTTGCGATTTTTAGCGTATGCGATCTCAAAGCATATACAAATAAGTTTGATGGTTGGATCATTGAAATTAGTTTCGTAGAATGCGTATCCCATCCAAACAATAGATTCACTAACACTTAGAGTTTATTTATACTTTCATCAAGTATAACATAAGATTTTGTGATATCCACTAGTGTAAATATTTTAAATTGAAGATCGAATTTATTCATTGTATTCATATAGGGTCAAGGAGTGTAGTTGTAAAAAATCATCAAAATCGGAGTTAAAATAACTGTTAAATTGTGATTTTTCATTTATAACCGTCGAAAAGTTTTGTCCCGTTACAGGATCTCTGAATGTTTGTTTTTTGCAATTTTTGGCGTATACGATCTCGAAGTATATACAAACATGTTTGACGGTTGAATCGTTGAAACTAGTTTCGTAGAATGCGTATCTCATCAAAACAATAGATTCACTAACACTTAAGAGTTTATTCATACTTTAATTAAGTATAACATAAGATTTTGTGGTATCCACTAGTGTAAATATTTTAAATTGAAGATCGAGCTCATTCATTGTATTCAAATAATGTCAAGGAGTGTAGCTGTAAAAAATCATCAAAATTGGAGTTAAAATAACCGTTAAATCGTGATTTTTCGTTGATAACCTTCGAAAAGTTTTGTCCCGTTACTTGATTTCTAAATGTTTGTTTTTTGCCATTTTTGGTGTATATGATCTCGAAGCATATACAAACAAGTTTGACGGTTGGATTGTTGAAATTAGTTTCGTAGAATGCGTATCTCATCAAAACGATAGATTCACTAACACTTAAGAGTTTATTTATACTTTCATTAAGTATAACATAAGATTTTGTGGTATCCACTAGTGTAAATATTTTAAATTGAAGATCGAATTCATTCATTGTATTCATATAGGGTCAAGGAGTGTAGCTGTAAAAAATCATCAAAATCGGAGTTAAAATAACCGTTAAATCGTGATTTTTCGTTTATAACCATCGAAAAGTTTTGTCCCGTTACTTAATCTCTGAATGTTTGTTTTTTGCAATTTTTGGCGTATGCGATCTCGAAGTATATACAAAGATGTTTGACTGTTGGATCGTTGAAACTAGTTTTGTAGAATGCGTATCCCATCAAAACAATAAATTCACTAACACTTAAGAGTTTATTCATACTTTCATTAAGTATAACATAAGATTTTGTGGTATCAACTGATGTAAATATTTTTAATTGAAGATTGATTTCATTCATTGTATTCATATAGGGTCAAGGAGTGTAGCTGTAAAAAATCATTAAAATAGGAGTTAAAATAACCGTTAAATCGTGATTTTTCGTTAATAACCGTCGAAAAGTTTTGTCCCGTTAGTTGATCTCTGAATGTTTTTCTTTTTTGATATTTTTTGCTGTTGCGATCTCGAAGCATATACAAACAAGTTTGACTGTTGGATCATTGAAATTAGTTTCGTAGAATTCGCATCCCATCAAGTTCAATGGTGTGTGTGTGTATGTATGTGTGTGTGTGTATATATATATATATATCAATTTTGTGTCGTGTCGTGTCGGGTTATCGGGTCATGTCAAGAACATGCATGAGAGAGCTATGAAGAAAGAACGAACATAAATAAAAACTCGTAAATTTAACTATAATGAATATGCAATTGTGGAACGTGTTCAGAGCATACATCAAATCTAGAACATTGAAGAAGGAATAAAAAAAAAAATGTAAGAACAGAGGAATGGGTCCTACACCGAGAGGACTCGAAGATACCGATGCGGGAGTGTCTTGACGCCGAGATTGTGCGCCTCGAATCTGTCCTGAAGGGGGAGCAAAACAAAACATGAGTGGACCAAGTTTATAAATAAGTAATACTAAAACAGTTATTCTTTAACGTACTAACTCCTAGTTTTGAAAACTCATATAGCATAATAAGCAATAGGTTTTCCTAAAACCCTAGCATGCCATAAAACCTTCGTGAAACATATATAGTGTGCTTAGTAGTAGTATCATTCGTCCGAAGGCCCTTCATCACCTGCCCGAAAGCATATATAAATCTTCATTCGCCCGAAGGCCTTTCATCACCTGACCAAAGCCATATATAAGTATCATTCGCCCGTTGGCCCTTCATCACCCGACCGAGCCATATATAAGTGTCATTCGCCTGTAGGCCCTTCATCACCTAGCCGAAGCCATATATAAGTATCATTCGCACGTAGACCCTTCATTACCCGACCGAAGCCATATATAAGTATCATTCGCCCGTAGGCCCTTCATCACTCGACCGAAGCCATATATAAGTGTCATTCCATTAGGTAAGCGCATAAAATCATAAACATAATCTTTCCAAAATATATCTCATCGGAGCTCAATAGCTCAAACATCGTATCATAAATCATATTCATAAATATCTCAGTAACGTAGAACTCAATAAAGCATGATATTTCATAAAGCGTAAATCCAATAACTCAATACACGTTTCATAAAACGTAGTCATAAAATCATGTTTTTCATGTATGCATTTCTAGTAATAAAATCGTGCATTTTGGAAGGGGTCCACTCACGAATACTCCGTCGTCAAAGAGCCATGCAACTAGAGAAGGCGGATACGCCACAAACAAATACACCTAAGCACATAAAGGGACCAACTAATAAAACTATACTATAACGATTGAATTTAGGAAAACGGATGTCGTAAACGGATTCAAGACGTTGAAAAACCTAAAGGGGGACATCTGATACCCCCACGCACCGCCACATGCCACCGCATGTGCCGAGTTGAGTTGTCGGTGCCACCGTGGATAGCGGCAGAGCACAATACCTTTGGCGAATGCGCGTGTGCTCCATGTGCTGGCTCATCGTAACGCCCACGCACCGACTCACGCTGTCACGCCCCGATCCCGACATACATCCAGGATCGACACTTGACGTCACCAATTACATGTATATTTAACATACCCCGCCTCTGGGATATGTGCAAAGCACAACTCAAGATCTAACTGTGTAGTAATTTTTCGTACACTTTATGGCTGCGTCTAACCTCGTTGTTAAACTACCAACGTACCCTAAATAAGGATCAAGCCATTCGTAGTTCATCTTTCATTATACTCAAACATTCATCACATATCTCGCTACGTCTCATCATAATACCACAATTCAAGCATGTAGCACCTCAAGGAACATTCAACGAAGCATAATAACATTCTCTAGTCATCTTGCCATTCACCCACACATATGCATTCCAACATCATCCAATAATCACACCAATCAATAACACATACAATACACCGTAATGCAGGGCTAGAGCGACATAGTTCAGCCGATGCCTACATTTCTGAAGCTGAAATTGAATCCAAGGAACCAACAAGTCAAATGATGCGATTTTGGACCACTCAATGAAATCCATCAACATTGGGTACCGGACCACTCAACAGAACAAAGGCACCAAAGGGAATTCTGGACCACTCAACAGAATCCAAACCAGGATACGATTCTGGACCACTCAACGGAATCGTGGAGTATAAGGGATTCCGGACCTCTCAACGGAATCCGAGTGGATACGATTCCGGATCATTCAACGGAATCGCGGAGTACAATGCATATCGAACCACTCAATGAAATCCAAGCTGGATATGACTCCGGACCACTCAACGGAATCGCGGATCATGAGGGATTCGGACCTCTCAACAGAATCCAGATGGAGCAGAGAACCAGACCACTCAATGGAACCCTAGTTCCGGATCACTCAACGAAACAGAGCGGAAGTCCAAGAAATATAGCAACGCTCGAAGAAGAAGACAATAAGCAAGTACTCAAAATACAAAAGCTAAATGAAACAAGAAATGGAACAAAGCACAAGGTACACAATTAGAATGGCTCAACGAAATGATAAATGAAATAATGATAAGATATGTGAAACAAGTCTCGAAGCAACAAACCCCATGACAATGGGTTCGTGGTCCACTACTAGCCCTCACATTTCATCACATCAGGCCAAACATACAAATCCAACCACATTTCAAATATGCACTTCAAATCACATTTCATAAATATTTCCAATTCACAATCAAATCACATAAATCGATGGCTAAAAATAAAAATAACAATTCAATAGAAATCACATTTAATAACCAAGTATACACAATATGGCGCCATAATTACATAAATCGAGACACGCATCAAACGAGAAGGACACATCGTCACTCTGAGCCCAATAAGCTCCATGGAATCTCAACAACATTCTAAGATCAGCGACACGCTAGAAGAACTCAGGCTAGTTAACTAAAAGGTCAACCGTCGATCAAGATCAAGGGTAGGGTCCACAACCCTAGAAATATAAACCGAAAGATCCGCTAATCAGACTTCTGATATGTAACTTCCCAAAGTCCACATTATGCTTCTAGAATAACATACTAAAACTTCATTACGATACAACGGTCGGATCTCTGCCAATCGCTAAGATTAAGTGGCAGTCAACGTTTGATTTTTTAAACTTAGAAATCCAATTCGGGAAGATTTGTACACTGGATTCCCGATCTGTCAGTTCCTAATGTCATCAAATATTACATACTATTTCTTATTCAAGTTTGGTGCCAATCCAATGGTCGGATCGTCAATTCATATAATAACTAAATGTTGGGCGAATAGGCGATCAACTACGAAACTATACTAAAACATCGTACTTTCACTAAACGGATGTCAAATATGGAATCGGGGCATCAAAATTTAGCCTACAAAGGTCAGGTGGGGTCTCAGCCCATGCACCGCCACACCAAATCGCCAAAAAATTCAACAATGTCCAAAAATTACCAAATTTCAAGTTTGGTGCTGATCCAACGGTCGGATCGTCAATTCATATAATAACTAAATGTTGGGCGAATAAGCGATCAACTACGAAACTATACTAAAACATCATACTTTCACTAAACGGATGTCAAATATGGAATCGAGGCATCAAAATTTAGCCTACAAAGGTCAGGTGGGGTCTCTGCCCATGCACCGCCACATTGAATCGCCGAAAAATTCAACAATTTCCAAAAATTAACAAATTTCACATAAATGTAGATCTCGATGAGGGGAGCAAGTTTCATACCTATGGCTAAAGCCAATTTGGCCGGGAAAATCTCCAATTTCTTTCGAACTCGCCCGAACCCTAGAAATGGGTGGCTGATAGGAGCATATTTATGCGACTTAGTTAGCTTGTTTTCATGGATTTACGTTGTTAGTTCTTAGTTAATTTTGTATTTTAAGCTATTTTCGTGTGTTTGTAGGTTCAAAGTGTCAAGATGGCAAAAATGAGCAATTTGGAGCATTCTAGAGCATTTTTGGGCCAAGATTGGGTAGTGCAAGCATGGAGGCAAGTTGATGGACGAAATTGAAGATATAAAGGCTTGAAATCAGCTAAGAAGATGGAAGAAAGAAGTCAAAGATAAAGAAGATAAGGAATCAGCTCAAAAGAAGGAGAATTATCCAAAACATTATCCAAAACAACCTTATCTTATCTTATCTTATCCTAACCTGTTTTCTTCAGTTTAGGGGACTTAAAACCTGATTTCTAGAAGTCTTATCCCTTGTCCTATAAAAGTGGCGCCCCAAACTCTTCTAGAAACCCCAAAATCTGGCCAGAAACACATTCTTTCTAGAAGCCTAAAAATCTGGCGCCTCCCTCATTTCTAGAAGGTCTTTTCCTTGCCTTGCAAGGTTCCCTGCCTTATCCCTTTGTGCCGTGGGTTTTCACTCCCATTCCTTTTTGGATTTTGATTACTCTAGGGTTTGTGATGCATTTATATACAAAGCTTAGTTGTTGCCGCAGACCACCCACCCCCATATACATTCAGAAATCCATATTTTGCTGCAGAGAAAGGAAGACAAGGCCTTGCCGTGGCTTCCATTAGAGAAGGAGAAGTTCTTTCTTCTCTTGTTTCGTTTCTATGTTTAATTTAATTTGTTTTTCACTTATGTTGAACATGTGGAACTAATTTCGTTTTAGTTAGAGGTGGATTCAAAGCCATGGACATATGTTTGATATGAATTGATTACCTTCAGTTATTGTTTCATAAATTGTGAATGTGATTTACTTATCTGTTTTATGAAGAACTTGTTCTTGTGTGTTGATTAAGGAGGCCTACTTAATTTACATGCATGACTTTGATGCTAGGATATAAGGGAATTTCACCTAATCGTTAGGAACTTATATTCACAAGTAGTAAAGATTGCTAGTTACAATTGTGTTAAGTAAATCCTAGGCAAGAGTAACATGCGTATTCCATAGTTATGAATGCCTTGTCAATGTTTATGATTTCCATGGAGCTTAATGATCTTTAATATGTATCTCTATCATGCGTCTTCCATAGTTAGGGAACTTGATAAGAATAATTTGGTTGTGATGTGTTATCCATTCAATTCAATGAACTTAGGGAAATCTGGGAATTAATTAGTGCAATACAATTAATTCGAAGCATTGTCATTCATGGTTTATCGAAAGAATAACTGGAAATCAATTCGTATGCATATGTTCATGTGTGGAGAAGAACCCTCTAACTAGTTTTCACCCCTGAATTCACCTTTATCTCTTTCAATTTACTTTGTTTGCCTAAATCTGCTTAGTTTTGCTTAAATCGTCCAAAAACCCCCTTAGTTCTTAATTGAGTCTTAGTTTGTTTAAATTCGTCCAAATCTGTCCCCTTTTAGTGTTTTGAGTTTAACTAGTCCAAAAGTCATCCAATTCACTTCATAGAACCTGTTTTGAGTCTACTTAAGTTAGTTTTGCTGTTTTGAGTCTATTTAGCCTGTTTTGAGTCTCTAGTGTCTAGAATCTGCCTAGTTGAGTTTTATTTGTTGTTTTAAGTTTGTTTTGTGTTATTTGAGTCAAGTTAGGTTGTCTAGAGTTAAAATTCGTTCAGATTGATCACTAGTACTTGTTTTCATTGTCTAGAGTCCAGTTTAGTGTTTTAGAGTGTAATTTGTGTAGATTAGCATCCCTTCTAATCCCCGGCCTTAAACGATCCCTACTTTCATATACTACGTCGATAGGGTTTTAATTTGAGTGTCAAGTAATTCTCACATCAAATTTTGGCACCGTTGCCGGGGATTAGCAAACTTGCTAATCTCCCTAGTTTCTGCCGTGTATTTTAACTTGTTTTTGTTTTTGTTTTGCTTAGTTTTCTGATTTGTTTTGCTTTCTTTGTTTTAGTTACTAGTGTATGACTCGAAGTTCTCAACCCGTTCACGCACATATCTTGGAGTTTAACGACGATTTTGAGCGAGATTTGAGAAGGAAGATGAAGCACCCAGAACCTGGTCTGCTTAGTTCAAGTTCTAATTCCGAATCTAAAGTTGAAATTGAAGAGGATTTGGAAGAGGAGCAGGACATGGCTGCAGATAACCGAATGATCAAGGAACTTTCAGCCTCGGGATTGGACAATGCAACCCCTTTATGCATTCAATATCCTAGGGCAGCCGAGGGCAAGACTGACGAATTCGAATTGAAGTCTGGCTTGTTGCACCACATCCCCAAATTCCACGGGTTGTCCATGGATGATCCGAACAAACACTTGAAAGAATTCGAAGTGGTGTGTTCAAGCATGACCCCCGTCAATGTCGATGAGAGTATTTTGAAGATGAAGGCCTTTCCCTTTTCTCTCTTGGAAAATGCAAATCATTGGTTGTATGAATTGGCTCCCGGAACTGTCACATCGTGGGAGAGCATGAAACGGGCTTTCTTGGAGAAGTTTTTCCCAACTTCTCGAGTCATCACCATACGAAAAAAGATAAGTGGAATTCAGCAAGAAGAAGGTGAGTCTTTTCCTACGTATTATGAACGTTTTAAATCTCTTGTTACTTCATGTCCACAACATCAGATGAAGGAGGAACTTCTCCTACAATACTTCTACGAGGGACTTCCACCAATCGAACGTCAAATGTTAGATGCCTCAGCAGGAGGAGCCTTGGTGGACAAGACCCCCACGGCTGCAAAGACCTTGATTGCTAATCGAGCGTTGAACGCTCAACAATACGAAGGTGTTGGACAAAGGAGCATTCCACGGCAACACCAAGTGAATGAGGTAAGTGCTATAACCGAACTTCAAAATCAAATGGCTAACCTTACCACTCTTCTTTCTCAGGTTGTTGAAGGACCAAAAGTGCAAACCGTGGCTTCTTGTGGCGTGTGCTCCATGCAAGGACATCCCACGGATAAGTGCCCACAATTGACAGAGAATGGATGGTGGGAGACACTCAATGCCATGGGTTTTGGGAATCAATACCAAAACCGTGGTGACCCCTTTTCCAATACATACAATCCGGGATGGAGAGATCATCCAAACTTCAAGTGGAGGGACTCTCAACAAGCATAGCAACAAGGCGAATTTAGACAGCCCCCTAGGATGTTTCCAAGGCCATATGCAGCCACACAACCTCAACCAATTTTGGCCCAAACCAATTCAGGTTCGTTGTTAGATAATGATAAAATTCTTCAAGTACTAACCTCTTTGACGCAGGACATACAGAGCATAAAGAATCAAGCTAAAGAGGTGGACGAATTGAAGAAACAAATGGGGCAAATGGCTGAATTCATGGGCCAATTCAGAGAACAAGGCAGATTGCCTAGTTCAACCGTTGTTAATCCCAAATGAGGATTTGAAACCGCCCAAGCAATCACGTTGAGAAGTGGTAAGCAGGTTGGAACTGATTCACAACCATCTAGATCAAGTCAAGAAGAGGACACGAAGCTGCAATTGGAGGAGGATGAATCACCCAAACCCACGGCAAGGAATGCACAATCCTTGCCGCAGCCAATTCCCACTTCTAAACCGTCCCCAACCATCAAGGTAAGTTCCAATATGAATTCTTCTAGCTCTACTCCACTAATTGTGCCCTTTCCTGGCAGGTTGCGGCAATCAAAGAAAGAGGATGTTGAAAAGGACATTCTAGAGACATTTCGGAAAGTTCAAGTCAATATCCCATTCCTTGATGCAATAAAGCAGGTCCCAAGGTATGCTAAGTTTTTGAAAAAGCTTTGTACAACAAGGAGAAGGATTTCTAACAAAGAGGTGGTAAGAGTAAGTGAGAATGTCTCAGCCGTTTTACAAAGGAAATTACCCCCTAAATGCAAAGATCCGGGTAGTTTTACAATTCCTTGTGTTATTGGAAATACTCGTTTTGAATCTGCCATGTTAGACTTAGGTGCATCTATAAATGTCATGCCATATTCTGTTTATGCATCTATGAATCTAGGAGAGCTTAAAAATGATGGTGTTATTATCTAATTAGCCGATCAATCTAATGCATACCTAAAAGGAGTTTTAGAAGATGTTTTGGTGCATGTAGACCACTTGATTTTTCCTGCAGATTTCTATGTGCTTGACATGGAGGATTCAGACCATTCCCATCCATTACCACTCTTACTTGGCCGACCATTTATGAAAACAGCCCAAACCAAGATTGATGTGGCCAAGGGAACGTTAACTATGAAGTTTGGTAATGATAAGATTAAATTTAATGTTTCTAAGTCTGTTGAGAATCCTAACGTTGTTCGTTCTTGTTTTGCCATGGATAAAATAAAAAAGATAGGGCTGGACCGTTCAAGCACAAAGGATACATCAAGAACCATACAAAACGAGGGAATTGGAGTGGAGCACAAAGACCATACAGCCACTGCCCTCAAAATGCCCCAATTGGTCGAAAATATCATGGGGAAGAATGTTCATAGTGCTGCCACTTCATTGCAGTACATGGGTAAGCCATCTATTCCAGATTCGATTCCCATTTCAACTAATAGGTTGTTACCTTGTATGGTGCAGATTCCCAATCAAATCCAAGCTGGTGGGCATGATTACATTGATTTTAGGATGTTCAATGCCACAATCCGGAAGGATCACTATCCCTTACCATTCAAAGATCCAATGCACGAGCTGTTTGAGGAGCATGTGGTGGAAGAACTACCTCTGCATGCCGTGGGTACCATGGGAACTTAAATGGAAGTATCGTCCGGCTGGGAGACGTTAAAGCAAGCGCTTCTTGGGAGGCAACCCATGTGTTCAAACGAGAGAACGATGGAATTCTAGCTCCAAAACCAGATTTGCGTTCTTAAACTCTCTCTCTTTATTGCTTTTGTTTTGCCATATCTGTTATGTGTGTTAGTTGTGTTATTTGCTTGCTTTTGTGTGAGTTTATGTTTAAAACATTGAGGACAATGTTTGATTTAAGTGTGGGGGGGGTAACAAAGTGTTTTTGCATGAAATTCATGGGTTTTTATCACCTATCACTTTGAATGTTGTTTTAAGTGTTTTTAAGTGTTTTTAAGCTGTTTTGGAGTCTTTTAGTGTGTTTTGAAAAGAAAATCCGAAAATACCATAAAAATTTGAAAAATTGTTTTGAAAAACCCAAAAAGAGTTGTTTTTGTATGTTTGTTTATGTCTTAGGGTACCTTCCAACACAATGATGAGGATTCGGTTTTTAATTGCATGACTATTGAGGAAAGTTATAAATATGGACGAAGGTTTGAATTGCTCTCTGGTTTATGCTTGATTATGGTTATAGTTCATGAATTCATGTTGAATCAAAAAGAGAAAAAATCAGTTTTTGTAACATGCTTGAAGGAAGGAACTCATACTAACGCTACAACCCTGAGAGACTTGAGCTTAAAACGTTCTTTGGAGAGTTAAAAATCTGTGCATTTGTTGTTTTCTGAAGTCGTTGCATGATCTCATTATTTTTTGCTTGGTTGCTACTTAGAAGGCGTTTCATCATTTAGTTCCAAATACTAGAACTCATACCCGTTTCATTCAAAGCATGAAATTGATTAGCATAACACATAAACAAGATGAAGTTGTGTAGTGAACCAGTGCCAAATAGCCGAACCTCCCTATGTTATTTGTCTTGTAGGTTTAACCCTTTTGAGCCTTGTTTAGCCTATGTTCTTTGTTTACCCACATTATCCCTACCTAGCCTAGATTAGGACCATCCTTACCCTTGTTCTTAAGGCATAGCTAAGCATGACTTAGAGTGAATTCCCTTTGTTCGTTATTGGGCAGCAAACAAGTGTGGGGGAAAGAAAGTTGTGCGTTTATATGTGCCAAAGTCACAAAAGAGGCACGGGTGAAAAAAAAAAGAAGTATGAAAAGTGTTCAAAATAAGTGAGAATAAGCTCACAAATGTTGGATGTTGAAGAAAGGGTCCAAAAAGTTGAAGTTGGCCCTAAATATGTGTGATATTCCCCTTATGTATCAAAGTGTGCGGCTGCATTCAAGAAAGGGAGTTCTAAGTGTCATATTCATTACTTTGCTTGCTTTTGCTTTAAGAATGTTTGTTTTCCTTACGTTTCTTTGTTAGCCAATACCCTTAGCCCCGTTACAACCCTATACTTCAATCTTGAGTGTTGTGTGTTTCAATATGTGGAGTTTGGGATTGGTACGAGCGTATGGTATCCCTGGTTCTCGCATCTAAGTAGTAGCATTCCATTCATGAGATCATATATATACATGCTTAATAGCTCCAGAAATTGCTTTCTTTGTTATAAACATATGTGAGTGTTCGTTTGCAGGTTTACATCAATCTTCTCACATATACTTAGTATAGGGAGTGTAGTTAGAAAATCTGAGTGAAAATAAGAGTGTACCAAGTGAGGAATTGAGTGAATTCTCTAAGGCATGTTACTACATTCAAAACATTGTTTTAATTGGTTAGATGAGAGCTAATGGATGGTGACTGTGGTTAAGTATGTACTAAAGGGTGGGGAAGACTAAAAGCTATGGTTATGATGATCTTAATCCCTGAGGTGAAAGTTGGAAGGTCTAGTTTGTTTGGTGTTTGTTTCGTTTGTTTTGTTTCGTTTTGCTTGAGGACTAGCAAAAGCTAAGTGTGGGGGAATTTGATAGGAGCATATTTATGCGACTTAGTTAGCTTGTTTTCATGCATTTACGTTGTTAGTTCTTAGTTAATTTTGTATTTTAAGCTATTTTCGTGTGTTTGTAGGTTCAAAGTGTCAAGATGGCAAAAAGGAGCAATTTGGAGCATTCTAGAGCATTTTTGGGCCAAGATTGGGTAGTGCAAGCATGGAGGCAAGTTGATGGACGAAATTGAAGATATAAAGGCTTGAAATCAGCTAAGAAGATGGAAGAAAGAAGTCAAAGATAAAGAAGATAAGGAATCAGCTCAAAAGAAGGAGAATTATCCAAAACATTATCCAAAACAACCTTATCTTATCTTATCTTATCCAATCCTTATCCAATCTTATCCTAATCTTATCCTAACCTGTTTTCTTCAGTTTAGGGGACTTAAAACCTGATTTCTAGAAGTCCTATCCCTTGTCCTATAAAAGTGGCGCCCCAAACTCTTCTAGAAACCCCAAAATCTGGCCAGAAACACATTCTTTCTAGAAGCCTAAAAATCTGGCGCCTCCCTCCTTTCTAGAAGGTCTTTTCCTTGCCTTGCAAGGTTCCCTGCCTTATCCCTTTGTGCCGTGGGTTTTCACTCCCATTCCTTCTTGGATTCTGATTTATTAAGCATTTTCCTTGTGGATTTGGGTTCTATAATCCTTTTCAGACATTAATTGGACCACAATTCCTTTTCTAAAGTGATTGCCGAACCCTAAGGCCTAATCTATATTTTCTGCCGCACCTAGAGTCCTAATTCCTTGTTTTATGCTAAGTCCAAGCCCTAATCTGATTACTCTAGGGTTTGTGATGCATTTATATACAAAGCTTGGTTGTTGCCGCAGACCACCCACCCCCATATACATTCAGAAATCCATATTTTGCTGGAGAGAAAGGAAGACAAGGCCTTGCCGTGGCTTCCATTGGAGAAGGAGAAGTTCTTTCTTCTCTTGTTTCGTTTCTATGTTTAATTTAATTTGTTTTTCACTTATGTTGAACATGTGGAACTAATTTCGTTTTAGTTAGAGGTGGATTCAAAGCCATGGACATATGTTTGATATGAATTGATTACCTTCAATTATTGTTTCATAAATTGTGAATGTGATTTACTTATCTGTTTTATGAAGAACTTGTTCTTGTGTGTTGATTAAGGAGGCCTACTTAGTTTGCATGCATGAATTTGATGCTAGGATATAAGGGAATTTCACCTAATCGTTAGGAACTTATATTCACAAGTAGTAAAGATTGCTAGTCACAATTGTGTTAAGTAAATCCTAGGCAAGAGTAACATGCGTATTCCATAGTTATGAATGCCTTGTCAATGTTTATGATTTCCATGGAGCTTAATGATCTTTAATATGTATCTCTATCATGCGTCTTCCATAGTTAGGGAACTTGATAAGAATAATTTGGTTGTGATGCGTTATCCATTCAATTCAATGAACTTAGGGAAATCTGGGAATTAATTAGTGCAATACAATTAATTCGAAGCATTGTCATTCATGGTTTATCGAAAGAATAACTGGAAATCAATTCGTATGCATATGTTCATGTGTGGAGAAGAACCCTCTAACTAGTTTTCACCCCTGAATTCACCTTTATCTCTTTCAATTTACTTTGTTTGCCTAAATCTGCTTAGTTTTGCTTAAATCGTCCAAAAACCCCCTTAGTTCTTAATTGAGTCTTAGTTTGTTTAAATTCGTCCAAATCTGTCCCCTTTTAGTGTTTTGAGTTTAACTAGTCCAAAAGTCATCCAATTCACTTCATAGAACCTGTTTTGAGTCTACTTAAGTTAGTTTTGCTGTTTTGAGTCTATTTAGCCTGTTTTGAGTCTCTAGTGTCTAGAATCTGCCTAGTTGAGTTTTATTTGTTGTTTTAAGTTTGTTTTGTGTTATTTGAGTCAAGTTAGGTTGTCTAGAGTTAAAATTCGTTCAGATTGATCACTATTACTTGTTTTCATTGTCTAGAGTCCAGTTTAGTGTTTTAGAGTGTAATTTGTGTAGATTAGCATCACTTCTAATCCCCGGCCTTAAACGATCCCTACTTTCATATACTACGTCGATAGGGTTTTAATTTGAGTGTCAAGTAATTCTCACATCAGTGGCTTCGATCTGTCACCTCCCATGCTCTGCCGCCCTTACAGTTGTTTGGGCTTTGTTTCAGGCATCAAGGGGAGTCGATTATGGTGGCAGTTGCAAAAACGGTAGATCGCCGCCAAGAACTTGCAGCACCCACCGTGCGGGTTTCTCCAAATTAAGACCAAATTCTCCAATTTTTTGAGTGAAATTGGTATAGGGAAGGTCTTGGAGTGTTTCTCAGGGGGTGAATGGCTTCAACTCGCCGAAAATCCACCGTGAAACGCGTCAAAAACCATGGAAATGGCAGGTTGGGTCGCGAGTCAAGAAGGAAGTCCGGGTTCCCTCTTTTTCTCTCCCATCCTTTCCCTCATTTCCTTTTCATCTCAGTCGTCCATCTCTCCTTTCTCTTCTTTTCCTTTCATCCCAACCACATACGTGGCACATCTCATTGCTCCAGAAAATTTGGAGTCTTCTAGATTCGGGCCAAAATTACAAAAATATCCCTAATTTTAAACGTTAATAACTCTTTCGTTATAACTCTGTTTCGCGAACAGTTTGCACCTACGCATTTGTGAGATCAAGCTCTATTCAAAAATTTAAATTGTGACCTCGAAAGGTCTACGGATTTTTGATAATTAATTTCCAAACTCTAAACTTCGTAACTAGTTTAATTAAAATCTAAATTCAAATAAATTAATATAAATTCTTGAAAAATAATATAAAATCTCAATAATGCGAATACATAGATTATAATAGTGAAATACAGGAATGAGATTTCACACACGCGCGGCCCACGCGCCAACCATGGAACTGGGTATCCAGCTCGGGTCGAGTCGGACCCGGGTCAGATCTAGGTAAAGGGTTGCTGGATCGGGCTCGGTTTGTTAGGTTGGGCCCAGTTTTTGGGTTTGGGCTGGTAGCTGAATTTTGGGCTGGGTTATTTGGGTCTGGGCTGGATTCGAACCTGGTTTTGGATCCAGTTTAGGTTTTGGGTCTGGTCGACCCGGTTTCAGGCAGTGGGTTCGGCCTGAATTTGGGCAATATTTCCCAAGCTCCATTCTAGCTCATTTCTTCACCATTTTCGACGTACAAGCTATAGAAATGAAGCTTAGAAAGAGAAGAAGAGGTTCGTACCTATTTAAAGCCGTGTGGTGGCCGAAGTTGGCCGAAAAATGGCCTGGAAGGCGCAGGTTCTCACCAGAAAACTGAGAAAGTGTCCTTGAGTAGTTTGTTCGTAGTATCGACGTCCAAAACATGTACAAAGGAGTTAGTCTTCAACCTAAGACGAGGGAAGGACGATGAAAAGGGTTTAGAACCATACCCTCCGTTGTGACTCGTCGGGGGAGACGGTGAATAGTGCCTTGATCACTGTTGGAGTGCAACGGCCCTAACTTGGCCTAAGATTTCAACTAGGAAGGTTTTAAGGTGGTGGTGCTTAGCGACGATGCTCACCAGAATGGTGAGTGGTGGTGGTTTCAGGTAAGGTTCTCCATTGCACCTTCTCGGTGCTTGCCGAGGAAGAAGGAAGAGAAATGAGAGTGAGCTGACAGAAAGTGAAGAAAGAAGAGAGAGACCCCAGAAAGAAGTCAAGAGGAGACGGAAGAAAGAGAGAGAGGGAAAGTGGACCGAGGACAAAACCAAAAGGGTGGGCCCCCCTTGGGCACACCAATTAAGACCAAAAGCAAACATGACAAAAATTAAAAAAAAAAAAAAAAAACCCAACTAAAGTGAAATTGCAAAATTGCCCTTCTGTTTCAAAAAATCCTGGACGGGTCGTTACAATCTACCCTAGTTAAGAAAATTTCATCCCCAAAATTTGAAATAACTTAATATACATAAATACTCGAAGATAGGTAGAAGAATATATATATATATATATATATATATATATATATATATATATATATAAAGAAGAAATCAAGCCAGGGCGGTTGCATAAAAGAGAATGTCATTCCGTCGCGATTAGATTGCAATGATTTCTCTTTCATACCTCCAAGCTCATACCTTCCTCCCCCATCGGTATAAAGGTAGAATCATACTACATAAAGATATCAAGTCGGAAATATATAATAACGTAAGGTCAAAATACATACGCATAAGAAGATAACGTCAAAATAGGTATGTACTAACATAGAAGTCAAAAACTTGTACTGAATTTAAAACTGAAAGTGGGAAAGACTCACCCAAACATTTGTAACGTCAAAAATACATATATATATATATATATAACTATAATAAAGTAAGTTAAAATACTTGCACTGAGAAATAAAACCGAAAATGAAATTAGGTTTCGCCCAAACATTTGTAACGTCATATACTCCAAAAAAGGTGTGTCTTTGGGTCGAGCCTCAACAATAACTAATTAGTAACAACTACCGCAGACGGTCTACCTGCCCACTTGCTTAATGAACCCAACAAATAAACCGCAGATATTATAGTCTGCAGCCCACAATATCGACAACACATTGTTGTCTCCATAAATAAGTAGTAATTTCCCAAGGGTGCAAAATTACAATTTTGTCCAACCCCAATGCGACATCATCAGAAACATACAGTTTCCCATATCGAAAATTCTCCGAATACCAATTCACAATACTTTTATGTCTAACTAGCATTGCCTGTAGAATCTCTCATACCATGTCTCAAGTAATGTCATACCCAAACCGAAAATAAAAAATGTCATCGTAAACAACTCTAAAAGAGATCGGTGCAAATTCTAATCATGTTGAAACCATAGAACAAATAAACACAACACACCCTCCAAGGTCTAGATAGCTCGTTCAGCCTGTCCAACAGTTTGAGAAAGAAATGAGGTACCGGGCAATGACTTAGTACCCAAGGCCTTCAAGAAAGCTTCACCAGACTTGGAAGTGAAACGCGCATCGTGATAAGGTACAATAGTGACTGCACATCCCATAACCGAACAATGTGATTCACACAGCCTAAGCGAGCTGATTCATTGAAAATTTCTCTCGGGTGTAGCGAAAAGCTATGCCGAGAAGGCTAAAAGAACACTCAAGAATTTAAAGGTCAAATTAAGTCCATCAAATCTAAAGTACAAGATAACTGGAGTGAATACGTAAATTTGATGCAAGAACACGTGTGAGTTCCGAACTTGATTATGTGGTGACAAGTCGAGATGGTTGAGTGCGAACTCGACTCGATTGGTAGTCTAAAGTAATCTGATAGGCGGGAACTTAGACTTTTTCCCAATCCATTATTCACAATAACTTGTTACAACGATATCCTCAGGGATATTCAATCACCAGTGGTAATGATTCGCTCGATAGGGTGATAATAGGTGATTAAATGACTGATGGTATCAACAAAAACTTTTGAACCTGAGTGGCATTCCTGAACAGTCTGTCTACTTTAGAAAGGATACAGAGTGTCATAGGGTAAGCACGAACCTAAAGTTGACTAGAACGTCTTCCTGTACCATGAGGTGAAACTAGGATCACGGTCGAAATCGATGAAAGTTGAGACATCAGTCTAACGAAGTCTATAATGAAGAATTATGCCAAGTGGTCTAAAGTATTGTCCTCACGGACTAGTAGATGATACGCTGAGTGAGTTGATCAAAAAATACTGAAACATCACCATAGTCTCTATGTGTACAAGGTGGTTTGTACAGGAAATCTATAGTGACATTCACCCGCTTCTATTTGCATCCCCAGTAGGTCCCCGACAACCCAAAAAAGAAACAACCATGGGAATTTCTTCCCACCTCCAAACAGGAATATAAAGAAATTGAGATAAGCCTGATGGCTTCTATCTCACCGCTTCCACTTACTAGTAAATTAGACATTTACTCACATATTCAGTGATATCCCATTCATACAATACCAGTAATAAAATAGACGAAAACAGTGGTACAATTTAGTACTGCCAGTATGCGTGGCATACGCTGAAATGTGAGCCTCATCAATAATTTTCCTTTTTCACAGCTTCCTCACCCTTAGGCAAAAACAATTCGTTTCTTATTAACAAAGTTCCAACTCCTTGGACTTTTAAATCCTGTCTCATGTCATCCGACACTTAATCCTTCAAACTCGCACATTACTGATCAAACTCTTGGGCTTCCAACCCGAAACCTACTGATACAGGTTTGACTAAGAATGGAGCTGACACTACTCACCATGGATCGGATGCCAAAGTAAAGTCAATTCCTCAAAGAGAAAACGATAGTGAGACATGGATAGCTCGGATTGAAGTAAGTTGTCCATGGGATTTCTGACTAACAGCACCTGCTACGACATTTGCCTGACCAAAATGGTACTCAAAAGTGCAATCGAAATCACTGATGAGTTCCATCCACCTCTTATATCTAAAACTCAACTATTTATGTGTCAAAACACACTACAACTTCTTTGATCAGAAATGATGCAACACTTCTCCCTGTAGAGAAAACGTCACAAGATTTTACAGCAAGGGAGATTGTTACTAGCTCTAGGTCATGAACAGGATAATTCTTTCTGTGAGGTTAAAGATGTCCATGAGCATAGGCAATAACCTTCCCATGCTACATAAAAAAACAACCCTAAACATAACAAGGATGCAAAACAAGAGACTTTACAACTCACCACCAACGTTAAGAAAAGCAGGGACAGGAGCATGAGTAAGATGATGTTCCAAACTCTAAAAAGTTACGTTCTCCACTTCGTCCCACATAAATTCTACAAAGGAAGGGTGTCATTAAGTTTTCAAGTAAGACGGTAACCGTTGGCTCAAGGTTGTAGATAGGATGGTTCACTTCATGCGGTTCCAATCGTCAAGATGAACACGCGATACTCAGTCATGCTGCATCAGCGTGCTGCCAAACATTCAATATCACATCACAGTAGAATTCGAAATTTATCGATGTCATCGAAACGTGTATGAACAAAGATTAGTTGTCAGAAACTTCGTTCACCATTAGCATCGCAACAAAATTGGCTGGTTTCTTAGCCAAAAAGGAAATAAGACTATGCTTAAAGAATTGTTAAGAACTGCTGATAGAAAGTGACGAGACTAAGGACATTTCGCATTTCACAACACCTTGTGAGGATTTTCAATTTTCAATGGTCGCAACCCTTTTGGAAATTGATGAGATAAGCGTCTACCATAAAAGAGTCTCCCAAGAAAAGTATTTAATCTAAACAAGGTCAACGCTCGAAGAATTTGGTGTAAAGCTAACTGTCGATATTTAGTAGACTTGACCTCAATGTTGGAGTAAAACTGACTTTGCCCATAATTCCTAGGGAATGCATGTCGCAGAGTATCGGTCCGTTGTTGAAAGTTGTTCATCATTCCATTTCGTCACCCATGAGGCACAAACCCAACACGAATTCTTGTACATCAAACAGAATGTGACAATTCAGACAGAAAAATGTTTGCACAACTGCGCCGAATGGCACCAAATTCAGAAACCGTGACAACCAAATGATGTCAAGGCCAACACACTATTACAGTAACAGAAGATCCTAAGTATGTTGTGAACAAACCATGCTCTGATACCAAATGGACACACCCGACCCTGATATCCTCCAAACACCAAGGTAGACACGTGTTAGCCAACACCCGAAGGTGACGAAACCATACTAACATGCATGAGAACTATGATGAAAGACCAAACATAAATAAAAACTCGTAAATTTAACTTTAATGAATATGCAATTGTGGAACGTGTTAAGATTATACATCTAATCCAGAACATTGTAGAATGAATAATATAAAAATGTAAGAACATATGATTGGGTCCTACACTGAGAGAACTCGAAGATACCGATGAGGGAGTGCCTTGACGCCAAGATTGTACGCCTCAAATCTAAGTCTTGAGGGGGGCGGAAAACAAAACATGACTGGACCAAGTTTATATATAAGTAATACTAAAACAGTTATTCTTTAACATACTAACCCCTAGTTTAGAAAACTCATATAACATAATAAGTAATAGGTTTTCCGAAAACCCTAGCATGCCATAAAACCTTCGTAAAACATATATCATATGTAGTGTGCTTAGCAGTAGTATCATTCGCCCGATGGCCCTTCATCACCCGCCCTGAAGGCATATATAAATCTTCACTCGCTCGAAGGCCCTTCATCACCCGACCGAAGCCATATATAAGTATCATTCGCCTGTAGGCCCTTCATTACCCGACCGAAGCCATATATAAGTATCATTCACCCGTAGGAACTTCATCACCCAGCCGAAGCCATATATAAGTATCATTCCATTAGGTAAGCACATAAAATCATAAACATAATCTTTCCAAAATATATCTCATCGGAGCTCAATAGCTCAAACATCATATCATAAATCATATTCATAAATATCTCAATAACGTAAAACTCAATAAAGCATGATATTTCATAAAGTGTAAATCTGATAACTCAATACACGTTTCATAAAACGTAGTCATAAAATCATGCTTTTCATGTATGCATTTCTAGTAAAAAACAATCATGCATTTTGGAAGGTGTCCACTCACAGATACTCCGCCATCAAAGAGCCGTGCAACTAGAGAAGGCGGATACGCCACAAGCAAATGCACCTAAGCACATAAAGGAACCAATTAATAAAACTATACTATAACTATTGAATTTGGGAAAATGGACGTCGTAAATGGATTCAGGAAATCGAAAAACCTAAGGGGGGGACCTTGGGTACCCCCACGCGCCGCTACACGCTACTAGGGGGCCGCAGCCCGGGAGGTTATGCGCCACCACACGTCGAGTTGAGTCGCCATAAAGTTGGCTGAAAAAGTAGCCCGCGCCGCCGTGGACGGCGGCAAAAGCGTGTGTGCTCCACGCATCGACTCACGTGCAACCTATGCGCCAACCATGAAACTGGGTATCCGGCTCGGATCTAGGTAAAGGGTTGCTAGTTTGGGCCCGGTTTGTTGGGTTGGGCCCAGTTTCTAGGTTTGGGCTCGGTTATTTGGGTCTGGGTCGAATTCGGACCTGGTTTTGGATCTAGTTTAGGGTTTAAGTCGGGTCGACCCGGTTTCAGGCCGTGGGTTCGGCCGGAATCTGGGTAATATTTCCCGAGCTCCGTTCTAGCTTATTTTTTCACCATTTTTGACGTACAAGCTATGGAAATGAAGCTTAGAAAGAAAATAAGAGGTTCGAACCCATTTGAAGCCGTGTGGTGGTCGGAGTTGGCCGTAAAATGGCCTGGAAGGCGCGAGTTCTCACTGGAAAACTAAGAAAGTGTCCCCGAGTAGTTTCTACGTAGTTTCGACGTCGAAAACTTGTACAAAGGAGTTAGTCTTCAACCTAAGATAAGGGAAGGACGATGAAAAAGGTTTAGAACCTTACCCTCCGTCGTGACTCGTCGGGGGAGACGGTGAACAGTGTCTCGGTCACTGTTGGAGTGCAACGGCCCTAACCTGGCCTGAGATTTCAACTGGGAAGGTTTTAAGGTGGTGGTGGTTAGCGACGATGCTCGCCATAATGGTGAGTGGTGGTGGTTTCAGGTGAGGTTCTCCTTTGCACCTTTTCAATGCTTGCTGAGGAAGAAGGTAGAGAAATGTGAGTGAGATGAGAGAAAGTGAAGAGAGAAGAGAGAGATCCCTGAGAGAAGTCATGGGGAAACGGAAAATTGCCCTTCTGTTTTGAAAAATCCAAGACGGGTCGTTACATACTTGGACCTAACAGAAGAAACGACACAAAACCAGGTGTAATAGCGTTCTAGGATTTATACAGCCGACCCCACTTAGTGGGATAAGAATTTGTTGTTGTATTAGTTTTCTTGTGAGCCTAGCCCTAGCATTAGGTTTTCTTGCTCGTTAAACATTAAAGTTTACTTTAATTTTCTTTATAATATAGTAATCTTGTATTCGTTTATGTAGCCGTCTAACTAATTTATAGTATTAATTTGTTTTCAGTTAATTAGTATAATTCATAGTTTATATTTTGTTTGTTCTTCGCGTATTTTCAACTTGAGTTCTATTATACATATTGGGTGCATGAACAGAGCCTTTGATTTAATAGAAAGAGAACAAACTTATTTGATCTTTGGGGTTGGCATGGACAGGGCCTTTTAGAAAGAGAGTCTTGCCCCTCCCCAGCAAGGAGCATGTTGTGGAACCCAACCAATGTACATTTTTGGGTCGATATATGTATATATATTATGGCGGATCCAGGATTCGAACATAAGATGGTCCCAATGTAAGACATCCAAAAACAAATTAAGGGAAAATAACATTAAAAAGTTAAACATTAACTTTTCATCCATAAATCATGGTAAAAACAACACAAGAAGTTACAAAATCTAAACATTTTTTTTTTTTAACAAACGATATCTACACCAAGGGGGAGGGGGTGGGCTTAGCCTCACAATGAGCAATAATAATGTGGTTCGAATTCGATTTTGGAAAGAATCGAACTTAAGACCTCTCACTTACAAGCGAAAAGGAATATCACTAGACTATAGTACTAAGTGGCATTGATTCCCTTGTTCTCTTACATTCATAGTTTTCTATCTTTTACGAAATAAATAAAAAATAAAAAGTCTTTTCTTTGCCAAGAAAAGAAGATAATAGTTCTCTAAAATCGGTTAATTTTTTGTTTAAATTATCTAAAAAATGGGCAACTTCTAGAAGAAAAAAAACAAATTAAAGGTCTTTAAAGTAAGTGGGCTTTTATCACTCTTAAATTCGATAGCCCATAAAGATGTTAATTGAGACGTCCAAAACGACAACGTAGAAGGAAAAAAAATTAAAGAGTCAGCGTCTCTTTCATCTTCCTCGCGAGAAAGCTGCTGCAGCCCTGCAATTCCTTCACCTCCTACATGGATGGACCAGGTTTTGAATGGACTATAACATTATTTGACATTGCCTTGGCGTAGCCTATATAGTCTTAGGAGTATATCTCTCTCCTTTGCCGAAACATTTGGAGGGTCCCCAGAGGACCTTCATGGGCGTTTTTCCAGCTTTCGGGTGGCCCTAGGACCACCTTGGTCCCTCTATGGATCCGTCCTTGTACATATATATATATATAGATATATATATATATATATATATATCTTTCAATGATGCTGCTGAATCATTTGGTTTAAGTGTTTAAAAAAAAAATGTTTTCAAGCTGGAAAAACCAAAAGTAAAAAAAATAAAGATAGATGTCACTCAATACTATGGTTTAGTGGTATTTCTCTTTACTTCGGAGTGAGAGGTCTTAGGTTCAAATCTTTTGGATGACGAATTCGATACCAAATTAGGTTGCCCATTGTGTAGCTTAGCCGAACTCTCTCTCTTCTTAATGTAAAAATATTTCGATGTACTAAAAAAAAAACAAAAGTAGATAGCACACTTCGGAAAAATAAATATTACTATTCCGCAGGATATATTACATTTATTTGTAATATAAAGAAAAAACAAATGAAAACGTTTATAGATAAGCAAGACCTTTTTTTTTTTTTGGTTGAAATAGATGAGCAAGATTAACTGAATCGACTTATAAAGTAAGTTAATTCAACCCAATTTATACCATTCAATCCAAAACTCCAATCAATGACGTTAATGTCTCACTTTAATTCTTTAGTGTGCAACTGTAATCTCACCAGACATTTTAATTCGGTGTTACAATTTCACCTAAGTATTTATAACATGCTATTGACAAAAAAAACAGAAAATCTTTATAACGCACGTGGTAGGTAACCGGTTTATACTTTATATCAAAGAGTATAATTTAAGGTGTATACTTGTTTCTAGTTGCTAGCGAATAAAAACGTGTTTCTGGTTGCTAGCGAATAAAAACGTGATTCTTGTTCCTCTAACACCTATTTGATTTTATGAATTAATGAATATCGTACTTTAAAAAAAAAAAAAAATATATATATATATATATATATATCTGGAATGTTACAATCACACCAAAAAAATAATTAGGGTTTTTATCACAAATGATCTCTGAGATTGATCAAATTCCTCATTTTGATCCCTTATTTTCAAAATCAATCAATATCGTCTCTAACATTCACTACCCCACATAAATTTGGTCATTCCGTTAAGATTCCGTAAACTATTATGTTAGTTTGTATGTGGGACTCACAAATCCAATAAATCGTGACACATGGATTACACAAATTAAGGGGTTTTATCGCAAATGGTCCATGACATTGATCCAACTCCTCATTTTGGTCACTGAGTTTCAAAAATCGATAAATTTGGTCCCGGACTTTCACTACCGCACATCAATTTAGTTCTTCTGATGTGGTCCCACTAATGCAATCATATGGCTCCACGTGGATTAACTATAAGAAACTCCTTTTTTTTAAGAGTGAACCAACAGACGAGTATTCCACGCTGACATTTTTCTCGCATCCCACAACCTCAATTGGAAAAATATTCAATCTAAATTCGATAAAATCAAATCCAAATTCAATTCAAATTGGATAGGATTATAACCAACTACAGAGAATGATGAGTGAGTCCAGGAGGCCAGGTACTTTAGTTGGGGGTGGTTCGGTATGGGATCCCGAATCCCCAACCGAAAATTTTCGAGACGGAAATTTGAAGACCAATCCCAAACCAAAATTTCGGTATTCCCAATTTTCGGGAATCCCAAAATATTTTCGGTATTTCGGGATGGTTTGGTATTCCCAAATTTCATACAAATTGAAATAGCAATCATTCATACCAAGTTAAATTAACATGCAACCAAAATAAAATAAGTAACAAGCCCAAAAGCAAAAAAATAAGTTACAAACCTAATATATTCGAAAACTAACAATACAATTTTTTGATTTCGTGTTGAAGAAATAGACACATTTGTGGGAGGTTCGTACCGGCAAATGTGGCGATAAAGGGCTATGGTTACTACCTTAGACCACACCAATTATATTGCTACTAGTAGTTAACAACAATTCAAATGTATAATAATACATATATAAATATATAATAATATATATTATTTATTTTCGGTTCAGTATGGGATTACCGAAAGATTGAGTAGACAATACCGAATCCCGTACCGAAATTTCAGGATCGGTTCGGTATTTCATCCGGAAAATTTCGGGAATTTTGGTTAGGGACTTTTTTGATTTGGGATCGGGATTTTTTTGGTTTGGTTCGGGATTTTCGGGAATTTTTTCCAGCCCTAACTTTAGTTGTGTCGTGACGTTTTTCTTTTCTTTTTTAGCATACCCTGATGGAGACGACAATGACTTTTTTTCTTTTAGTTTCTTATTTTACTTTTAGTTTTAAATCTTAAAAAAAAATCGTTTCTTATAGTAATTCATGTGGGATTAAATTGACATGTGATATTGAAAGTCAGAGACCAAATCTATCTTTTTTTAAACTCATGGACCAAAATGAGGAGTTGGATCAATGTTAAGGACCATTTGCGATAAAACCCTTATTTTGTGTAATTCACATGTCACCATTTCATTGGATTTGTGGGTCCTATATACAAACTAATAGAATAGTTGACGGAATCTTAACGGAAGAACCAAATTAATGTGCAGAAGTGAATGTTATGGACGACATTGATTGATTTTGAAAGTAAATGATCAAAATGATGAGTTGGATTAATCTTAAGAACCATTTGCAATAAAAACCCAAATAATTATTATGTACTAATAACGTTTACAGCAAAACTCATCATGATGCTTCCAAAACAGTCCTAGAAAGTTACCATGTTCACAATTTTCAGAAATGGTCAAAATCTCGGAGAAATAGTCAAGAAATCCCCACGCCCTAATATAAAAAAAAACGTTTTTAAAAAACAATTGAATCATATGTTACTTTCCTTGCTTTGTTTATAAACCACTCCACCCCCCATACTTTTCTCACTCAATCCCATTACATTCATATCAGCAAGAAAATGCCCAATAAACTCCAAAAGTATCTCCAAGATTACCTCTCCAAGATAAAAAAGCCACCCCCACAGATCCCACTCCCCTCCAGAAAATGGATCCGATCAGGCTGTAAGCACCCCAAAACCCTTTCTTTCGCCGTCAATCGGGACCAGAAGGAAGCAAATAACAACGACGATGCAGCCTCCCTCTCCGATATTGATCAGTTTTTGTTTGAGAATTTCAGATCACTCTACTTGAGAGACGACGGCGATGACAATGACGAAAGAAGGTTTAAAGAAGATCGTCGTGCTGAGGCTTTTTGGGATAAAACCTTACACCTAAAAGAACGTCGGCCGGACAATGAAACTGATCAAAACTCAGGTGGGGTTTTGTTCGAATCGCCTAGATTCAATATTGATCCGCCTGCCGTGGATCTTTGTGGCTCCCACAGGTTCTTTGTGTTCCCCGGCCGAGCATCAAGCTCGGTCATGGAGGAAGCTCGGACAAGTACTACCACTACATCCGAGGACTTGGGCTCAAGCTCCATCTCAACTCCAACCCTAAACGACTCGGCCACTACGTCGAACTCTAACAACAATGATGACGCGAAAGACGTCACGCTTCCCAACGACTGTATCGCGGTCTTGACCTACTCTCCGAGCCCATACGACGATTTTCAGCGATCCATGCATGAGGTGGTTGAAGCCCGCCTTCGACATCATGCAAAGGTGGATTGGAATTTCATGGAAGAGCTTCTGTTTTGTTATCTCAACCTCAACGAGAAGAAGTCTTACAGGTTCATATTAAGCGCCTTCGCTGATTTGATCGTGGATTTGCGTCAGAATTCAGACAGAGTTTCGGAGAGATCGTAGTCCTCGTCAAAATTTTGAAACTCAAGGGAAAGGGATCGTACGTGGATTTCAGCAAAGAATTGGACATGAAGATTATTGGTGCTACAGAAAATTAAAAATGTAATTTAAGATTGTTAATTTTGTGGATTTATTCTCGGTAATCTTAATCACATGCAATATGCTTTGCTTGTAATATAAACAAGATGTAGCTTTCAAGAAAATGAGACCCTTTGTTAATCGTTTAATTTTTGTAATTTTGTGGTTTTTGGTGACATTTTATGGACTTTGAATAAGGTCTTGTCTGATGCATGTTCCCCGGTGCTCGGATATACAGGACTTAAAGTCTTTAGTTATTTTTGGGTGCATTATTCTGGCATACACTAGGAGCGGCCAATGATCGATGTATGCAAGATCAGCAGAGTGCAGTTGTTATGGTGTCATAGACTCATATAGTACATTGAACAGAGTAGTGTATAGTAACGCGAGAAAAGTTTTTGGTCATGTCATCTTCATTCATAGAGTTAAACGTCGTCCTTTACTATATTTTAGCTCTTTAAAAATTAATATTATAAAGAAAAAAATTTCCGTCTGAAGTCACACAGGGCTAAATCTTTCCATTTAGCTTGGGATGCACATGTTTGAGCCCGCCAAATGGCTTGAGGGTTTGTTATATGTATCTAGTCTTTTTATCAGATTCATTTTTGGCCTGGCTAGAGACGAGTTTTGCACCAATTGGGACTAAAAATGGTCCATAACTCTTGGCTAGAGATAACCTTATTTACACCACAAAATATTAGATAGACAGCTTGAAAATGTATTACATGAACATATATACATAGGCACTAAATAAAGAAATTTTAAATATCTTATTTCAAGTAGTCATTACAAATTCATCTAAGTGCATCGCACCTAGTCATATTAAAGTCATCTATCAAAGAGCATTTCCATCCATTTTGATGGATTTTGATAGGGATGGCAATTCTAACCGTTACACCCGATAACCGTGGATAACCGTCCGAATGGAACGGATTTGGGTATGGAAGTTTGGGTATATTTTGGATATGGGGAAAACCGTTTATATTATTCGGTTATGGTTTTGGATATGGTTATAGGGGTACCCAAACCGTATCCGTAACCGAATTCAACCCAAATAGTAAACAATATAATTTATATATAATATAATAATATAATATATATATATGTATGTATGTATGTATGTATATGTATATATATATATATGTATGTATGTATTTGTATATCCATTATTCTCTGAACCATTACCTTGAGAATACAAAAGTTGCATTTTGTAGGAAAGTAAAATTTTGAATTAAAATCAATGCAAACTCAATAGTGCTTATGGAAGATATCAAAGACAAGCCAACATCATCAGTGTTTTAATTTTTACACTCAACAAGATCCATTTATTGGATCATTTTATACATCAAATGTTTAACAACGAAATTAATATCTACTAATTTATAATGTCTCAACTGAACGAATATATTTTTTGTACTGACGAAGATGGACATACCCGTTAACCGATGGGGAATCCGTTACCTGGTAGGTATGGTTATGGATTATACCCAATAGCTAATTTGCGGTTATGGATATGGTTAATTTTCGTAGTTATGGGGATGGATATAGCATTCTGTTCCCAAACCAAACCATGTCAGCCCTAGATTTTGATTTAGGATTGGACTTATGGTAATTACTATTCACTTGAATAGTAATTACCATGACGGTTATTATTCACGATCCACCCATTATGAATAGTAACTCTCATGTCTTACAAAAATTTTGTTTAAATTTTCGAGTACATTTCGACAGTCAACCATGCGATTCCGGCTTTGACTCCACCTTCAACGGGAAATGCAATGTAGAAAATGAAATAAGAAAGTTGAAAAATAAGGATATGAAAAATTGTATAGAGTTTTGGTGTGGGAAGTAAAAAATTAATTTAGTGTTTAGTGAAAAAATTCAAAGTAGGTGTTGGAAATTTTATTATTTTATTATTCTGTTAATAACAGTTCCCGGATTAAAGTGAGAATTTGAAGTAGACGTTTGAGATTTAAACACGTGTCTTGACAACCGTTGTGGAACTCATGCAACAAGATCTGTCGCGCCACTCTCCGAGCTGGGCTTGTGCGGCTCCCGTGCTTGGTGAAACAAATGTAAAGGACCCGGGGGAGACACCTGACGTCAGGGCCAAGGATTTGGGCTTGGACTCAAAATCGACATGGCACCCGTCATGGCTGACGGAGCCATGGCAACCCAAAATGAGTGGGAAGTGTTTTGGGTGAAAGTGAATTTTGTACTTATTTGCTTATACCTAGTCTTTAAATTGAATAAATACAAATATCAATAAACAAATAAATAGGAGTGTGCATAATGGAAAAAAAAAGAGTTGCGGAAATCATTTCTCTTGTCCTAATAATAGCCCTTTTTCTCCACTCTTCCCCTTCCACTTTGTGCCATCCCAGGCATCACTCAATATATATTGCCCTTTTGAGAAGCACTACAACGTCTTGTTATAGCCAAAAAGAGATCACCAAAGATTGAGAAGCAAAACCGACTTTTCTAACACAGTATAAACAAAGCTTTGGCAATACACTGCCCTTGAAGCTGTAACAGCAGCTACAGAAAAATATTGCTGAAGAGAATCCGGAATGCCCAATGCGTCACCTTCACCCGGGTCACTACAGCAGTTTACCACTATAATAATTCGTATTCTATTCACCGTGAAAGGCTGCAGAAGCTAATAAGAGTGAGTGAAAGCTTCCCTTGCACTATTTATCCATGTACAACTAGAGCAAGTAGCCTTGTACTCTTTCAGAAAACAAATTGTAGCTTCGTGACCCAGAGCATCCTTTCAAAGTGTACCTGCGGGAGACCTCAGCTGAAATACCAGGCAGGTTCTTGAACCCCAGTAGAATGGGATCACTGGGAGTAGCTTGACCTTAAAAAGTGTGTTCTTTTACTTCCACATGAAGGGTTTATCTGCATTAACAGTGAGGTAAACCAAGCAAAAAGCTACCAATCAGAAATTTAGTTGGACTTACAATATATTTCAAGTACGATACTGAATCCACAAATGATTCTTGATACAATTACGTACGCATCCCAACTGCTCCAGAAATATTCATGAAGTTTTATGGAGCCAAACACGCACAAAAACCCCTCTTAAGAGTTTTACTTTCCTGCATGACAAGTAATTTACTAGAATAAGGGGATGTTTTCTTCGACTTTTTTTATGTGTTTAAGCTTTAAAATACATGTAAGGATATATCACCCTGTCAAAGTAGAGCACCTTATTCTGTTTAAACTTCAAAGATAAAGTAGACCCAACTTTTAAACTCGAGGCATGTCTAATTTCAACCTTCAAATTACTTTCAGGATGTGAGGAAATAGGCAACAAGTATTATTTTGAAATCTGAATTCAACATCCATAAACTAATCATCTCATGATAATTTCAAAACTTCCAAACATTATTTTGAAACCTAAATTTGATTTAGCATCTAATTATGATGTTTCCTCTTCTTTTCTAGTAGTGGATCTACTTGCTTGAGGACCAAGGAGATCAAATTAGATCTTTGTCCTCGAAATTTTCTATACAGAATAAGGTAAGTAAACCATAAAATTCTACAAACGCCTCCAAGATGTATATAGATAAAACACTTAAGAGTGCATCACATCTGTAACTTAGGTCCTTACCAAATCAACTCGTGTGTGTGTGTGTGAAAATGTTCTTCCCCCCAGATGGTGAACATGAAACAAATGAATAGATGGCTTAGATCATTGGACCACATTGTAGGGTGGTCCCACAATGTGATCCTTTCCTTTCTTCAAAAAAATGCATTATCTAGATATTTTCCCTTTATATATATGGATACGAAATGACACTTGATCTTGCCCAAAATTTGTCAGTGTATACTATTTTTATATCTCATTCACAGCAAATGTTATAATTCAGGTTTTAAGTAAACTAGAGTTTCTTACCTTGGATATCAAGAGATCCGTCATTTGTTTGAAAATAGTTCTCATACATAGAGTGATACTTTGCAGGGATAAAATCCTTAAATCTGTTGAAAATCAAGACAGAAATAGTGAGAACTAGAATATGAGAAGCAAAACTCTTGGTGTATAATCATTAGTCATATTTATACACACAGAGAGAGACAGAGACATGCAGAAAAATACACAATTTTTATCATTTACTCGTCGGCTACTACAAACTCATGATCATCAACAATGGACCAAAATTCAGCAGTTCATGTTTAAACTCTGATAAAGTACTTTCTTTGATATTCACCAAAAAAAAGTACTTACTTTGATAAATGTTACCCATTGGTTTTTGAAACAGTGACTGTTGAAATACACTTTCATGCTCACAAAGCTGGATATCATGAGTATATACATTAAAATCTAAATATAGATGGGAGGATTACCTTTTAAGAAGAGGAAGCCTCTCTCTTCCGGAAAACAAGCTCGCAATGGATTGCAAAACCTCATTTATCTTCATAGCTTTGGACTTAAGTGCCTTCATCAAATTTACAAATTCTTTATATTCCAAAGCACTAAGTTTTTCCTCAACCTGTAAGGCATAAGGAAAACGTCATCAACACCAAGTTGCTCAGAGTACTAAGCAGAAAAACTGTGTGATTCCAGAGAAGAAACACTACCAAACTCATTTCTGAGAGAGTAATTCTAAGAATTTCAAATGCCTAGTTACTGAATTAACAAATTCACACGAAGAATTCAGGTATGACATTAGGAGTTGGGAGGGCTATTTCTGAAAATGTCATAAGGAACAAATGGTAAACTAAAAATCTATGTTTCTCAAATTCACGGAAGATGTTTCAAAAGTGTGAACTTTTTTATCTTCATTTCTTTATATTTGCCATTAGCTATTTTTCCCTAGTCTAAATAAAAATTCCACATATCTACCTTTTTTCCCTGTATCTAAACCACACGGTAATTTCAATACCCTTTAATCTACTTCATTTCTTCAGTATATACATTTCCATAGTCCTCCCTCATCCCATCGCAGTAACCCCACCAAACTGCCCAGAAAACGAATCTTCCCCAAGTGTTAAGAAATTTAAGCATACACAGAACAGTAGATCGCAACAGTTTCTGCATTATTTTCGGCCACCAGGTAAATCCTTTAGTATCCCATTCAGGAGAACAAGTCCTAATCATTGTAAGGCAACAAGGGCATAATTAAGCATCAAGCACACCAGCTTGTGTATATAATAGAACTAGTCTATAGCAACGAGAAGCATGTGAGCTTAAGTTGTTTGTGGCAATTAACATATTTTATATGTTTTATGAGGCCCATCGCCTATGTCAGTTTCCTTCTCATGGTCCTTTGAATGAAAGCCATGAGAAAATAAGACCTTATAGTTTATAACGTTTGCCAGCCATTATAAAAAGAATTTACATCATCAGAAACCTTACCTGAACTAGAAACTCACATCCTCTGGTTTCCTCATCACCAGAAGGCACAGGGCTGGATATTGCACTCGTTTTTTTCTTGCTCAGAAACTCAGCATCTCCCTGTCGTATGATCCTCTTATCTTTGCGCAGCAAAGCTGAACCAACTCGAGCATTTTGTGCACTTCCACTGTCGGATCTATGTGAACTCTCCCTTTTCATTGAATTATTAGTGGAGTAAAGACCATATGAGTGAGCATCTTTTGCAAGAGATGAATGCTTAGAACTGTCCTGTTGTTCTGCACCATGCTCTAATTTACACTTCTTTGTGGAACAAGGTGCTATCAGTTGTTCTTCACTTCGTTTCTCATTTTTGCCAGGAAACCCAAGAACCTTACTTTCTTGACATTGGATAGTTTCCCTCTCACGCATACGCATCTTTTTCTCACTTTGAAATAGATCATTTGAACACTTTAATGACACAGACTGATCCTTACAGCAAGTAAGAGATGAGCGATTGGCAGGAAGGACTTCGCCTAACAGGCTTGATATTTTGTCCCTTCTAGCTTTAAGTAGGAAAGAAGGCGATTTTACAGCGGAGTCTTGACCAACTGCGGTTGTCTACAAGTACAAATAACTAAGAAGCAGATTGCAGTAATACAATATAAAACTAGTGACATATCATTCATATGAATGTCTGCAGAGGTACTGAGAAAGGATTTACCTTAGGTAGAAACTGGTCCAAGTAAAATTTTTCTGGTGGTTCCTCAGTTTTCAACTCATATATTTTCCCTGGTGTTCCTACAAAATGAATAAAGGTAATCAAATTAACTACAGCATTAAAAGGTTGTCGCACCACAAAAGATGCTTTAAACAGCAGCACTGGAAATGGAATGACAATTGAGTTCAGCTCAAACTACAGCAAAGAAAATTCAGAAACAGATGAAAAGAAAAAACTAAAGATAATAACATCAACTTTTTATTTAAAGTTGCATCTTGAAGTTGGCTTCAAGTAAATGAATTTTCTTCAGTCCAATCAAGACGATACAAATGAACTGGCAATCACCACTCAAACATCTGAAAACAAAGGCAATATCTTCCCTGTTTTAGAGGGCCTCCACAAAATTTCAGAACACCTTCCTTTTCAAATTTTACAGGTCCAAGGGATCCTGTTTTCTGGGATAAGTTTAGTACTTGTAAAATCTCCATTCCTAAATCGTTAGAATGTCGGATCTATTTCACTGGAGAATGTAAGACCCAGTCTAACAATCTTAGACTCTTTATCCCTAAGAAAATAAGATTGTTAGAATCTTTATCCTCTGATTCTCCTCCATTTTAATTAATGAAATTTGGTTTCTTATGCACAGAAGGAGAAAATAATAAAAGATAAGAGAAACCATAATCTTTTCCTCTATCTTACCAGCCAACACATATCTTTGCTAAAAATATTTCAGTAATGCAATTTGACCCATATAAACAGTAATGAACTTTAGTTATTCTTTCTCTATCCAAGTTACCTTTCTGGGATTTTAAATATTGACCTGAGCATATATGTCTCTTCAGATCATACCCATTTCATAAAATAATTATTGTTCATGAAACATATATCTACAGAAGTAATCAGTATCTTATGATCTATATTGCATCCCAAAGTGATTCATGCAACGTCGTGGCCCAAAATATTTGTATCTAACAAATTCAAGGTTAACAGATATTCTACTTAAATGTCACAACAATAACTTTTGGATTCTCTTTAGTCGTATGTTACAACTTATCCTTCGTTAATAAAACAAAAATGGTAAACCTGATGTAATGATACAAGAGAGACATGGAAATTCAGTTGAAAATTCGAGTATGATAAAAGCACAACCTCAAAGCAATGAATAACATTACCAAATTCCATTTTACATCATCGCATATACATTATCTTTTGATTAGTGGAACTTCCTAGACCACATTATTTGGAAGGGAATTCATATAGTTAACAAAGGTGAATCAATAATAGGCCAGTGCAGGCAAGAGGATAACAAAGCAGAACATTAGGATAACAAAAACAGAACATTCAGTCAAGAAAGAAAGATCTACCATAATCTGAAGTTGATGAACCTAGAGAAGATGGTTCATGATCGGGCTGCTCACGGAGTACTGATTTTGAAGTAGAAATTGCATCTACAGAAAAGTATGACAGAAAGGTGAGTTTGGTGAATGATGAGGTGACTTCGTAAGAACATGTAAAGCAGCCAATAAATAAAGTTATTTAACCAGTAATACTGTGAAAGCTAGTGGAAGAGTCTCCCCCAAATACTTTAATGATTTCTTCTCCTACTTCCATTCAAATGATGCCTTTGGTGATACCTTTACCAGATTTCCTCACTTAAATTGATAGCCGATAGTTTGAAATTATCTAACTTCAAAACCATTTAAATAATGTGAAGAAAAAAACTTGTTTTCCTATCATGAAAAAAGCATGAAACTTTTCCTGTTCAATTCAAGGATTGATCGTAAAAGATAAAACTTGTGAACCTAGCTATATTAATTTGTACTTTTAATGAGATAAGAATGTAGACATGATGTGCCATTCAAAACATCATTTGATCGGAGCAGCAATAAAACCCTAAAGACTCATGGATATTTATCCCTTAACTGCACTATTCTTACCCCATTTTTCAGTTTGTTGCAGCTTAGTAGGACCCCGATCTCCATACCGAAAGAATTGGGTCAACGAAAAAACTACATCCCCAAAGTTGGAGTAACACTGAAAAAACAATATGAATACAAAGTTTTTACAGATTAAAAAGTTATTCGTAAACATAAAGCAAAATGATATGAGGTTGTATCCAAAGTGAGATTTGAGATTGAAGACAATGAAAAAACTACCCCCTCAAAGTTGGGGTAACACTGAAAAGACAATATAAGTACAAAGTTCTTAAAGATTAAAAGGTTATTCTTAAACATAAAGCACCTTGATATGAGGTTGTATCCAGAGCGATATTTGACATTGACGGTTTGAATGTGCAAACCTGTTAATAACTCCATTGTTAAACAAAGTACATATGCACATACAATTGACGAGATCAGTGTTGCTAATTAAACCATATATGATTGATTACAAAATCAATGAAACCAAAATCCATAGAGAAATACAGACTAAGAGCAGAATTTTTTTTTTTTTTTTTACTACAAGCTTGTGAATCTAAAACCAAATTGGCTTTTGATAACAGTTTATAAATTAAACAACTCCCATAAACACTAAAGATCATCCAAAGTAGGTACAAATATCTGCTAAAAGATATTAAAGAGGTAAAATAAATAAATTGTCATAGAATCTAGTCTAGTTCAGATGAATTTAACCATGGTCGCAGAAAAATCAGGGGTTCTTTTGTTCACGAGATGAATTTATTTCAAATAGAAACTGTATAGAAAAGTAGACAAGCAATCCCCCATGAGCAGAAGAGAGAACACTAATTCAACAAACTACATCCATCTTAAGTCACCCTATTTTCATCTGACACTACAGCTTTCCACTCTCAAATATTATCAGATAGGGATGTGTTCCTAAAAACAGGAGATACATGAGCCAAAAAGCCACCCAAAAATTGACCTTCTCCACTTTTGATATCTTTGCAGAAAAATCAGGTTGTAAAAACTAAAAAGAGCTCAACATTTTTGTGGGACATTTGGAATGGAAAACTAAAGTCAAATATAGAGAATTATTTAAAGGTACTATTGAATTTCTTTGATTACAAGCGGTAGTTCTAAATCTAATAAAAGGTACACTAAGGGGAGTGGGGAGGGTTTGAACCCGGGTGCAGTGGGATTAATACGAGGGCCCTAACCACGGAGGCAATCGACCACATGCAAGGTAATATTGAACTTTGCTGTCAAGAAAAAAACTATGTTAGAAGTTTATGAAATTTTTCAACCTGTTTTGTAGGGCTGGGTGGGGTAAAAACCAGAACTTTACAGTTACAACAACATGTTGAAACTGCATCTGGTTACAAGAAGTTAATCTGATCTTACATTAAACCAAATCATCAATTTTCTTTTAGACGAAACGAAGATTCATGCATTTTAATATATAGAAGTCATGAGATAACAATAGGAAAAGAAAAAAGAAACAACCTTTCATCACAAAAAATAATTGCTCCATAATCATGACGATGACGGATTACGCGCCCAACAGCCTGGTTCACAGCTCGTAATGCTTGTTGATTGTACCAGTCTTCTCCAGTTAGAACCTTCAACTTCAGTGTTTTGATAAAAATTAGTAGGAAAACAACTGGCAAAATGAATAAGGAAAAGCACATGCTAGTTGAAAATGGCATCTAACACCAAGCAAGACGTTACCTTACATGCTTGCCTTTGCGAACATGCCTGCTGATCCAAGTATTCACGTTTCAGTCGAACCTGTTTTATGTTGTCATTTGATATGAGTGTCGAAATTTGAATAAGATGCAGCAACTATACAAGTAAGCATTCCAATGAAGGGAAAACGTTACAAGAGAATTTAAAGGACATTCTGATTATCTCTAGATCATCAAACCAAAGCACCATAGGAAAGTAAAAAGTTACTGAGAGACCAAGTAATGAATTACATATACAGTGAGATTGTCAAACTGGTTATGTCTATATTAATATTAGCCATTATCATGAAACATAAGTTCATACTCACAGATTCATATTCGAGCGACGTAATTGAGATATGTTTGTATGCATGCATGTATACTAATATGTAATTATTCACAGTGAATGTTCACGAATCACCATACTCATTTCCATAAACAGAGTTGTGCATAAGATTTCTATCTAATGCCTCAATATCAACAATTTCCTCAATCAGCATCACATGTGAGAGGTAGCTTCGGGTAAATCAACATTTATATTAGCTTTCATAGTACTATCTTCAACAACTGTCAATCATGCTAGCAGTCAAAAATAAAATCACAAGTATCAGCTTGACTTAGTGTCAATAACAGAATCAGAAGTGCTTGATAAAATCGCCGTTCTCCATTTCTACTTTTTTGTTAGTGGTCTCAATTTCAAATTTTTTAAGCAGCCAAGACCTTGATAATATACACATAGAAAAAGTATTCTGAAGATAAAATGGGGGAAATTATCACCTTAGGATCATTCCTTGTGGCAAATGGTAGACCAGTAATGACTACGGCTCTTCCAGCATGATCAGCAAAATCTAGTCCCTCACTTACCTGACACATTATTGTCAATCAATTGTGATCACTAGCTTAATATTTCAGCAAGAAGGTCTAGAGCAAATATATAGTAGAAGTGTAGAACAACAGTTTCAATAACCACCCAAAAATTTCATTAACATTATGATAGGAAGCATAAACCAAGAACCTATACAGTATGACTCTTAAAATCAGGGTAGATCCTGCAATTTAGCTATTCAGCAGCATTAAATTCTAAATTTTCTAGCAACGTAGGCAGTCTAGACTCTAGAGCTGCTAGTGTCTGTAAATAACGCCAATAAACATGTTATTCATAAACAGTACACTCACGATGCTTGTCAGAAAAAAAAAATTGTACGGTGCAATTAAGGCCATAAAAGAGTGTTCAGCACAAGAGACATATTGCTTTTGAACTAGAGTCCAAATGATAACACATTTCAAGGAAGTTTTTTTGTGGCAGAATAGAGATAAGAGAGCCCTTTCATAAAATATGACCAAATAGCATCATACAATAATCATGCCTCGTGCAACATATTGATGCTCTAAACTTTCATATTGTCACCATCTCTAAGTTTCTACTTCCTCTCTTGGAGCCACCCAAAAAGGTGTCGCCACCAAAAATCAAGCACTTCAAATGCTTTTATCAAATAATAAAGCATCCATGATAGTGATACCAGACAAACACAAAAAGGTTTAGTTTTAAAGCCACTTATTAAGTAAATATGTAGGATAAAACCCCCTATTGTATAACAGTCAAATGTTCACAATAGATTCTTTTAGTCTTAATAAATCAGTACAAGGAGTCTTCCAGAGCACAAAATTTGAGTGATTCTGAAAAGGAACCAGACATACTTTACCACGGCAAACAGCAAAAAATACTGCACCAGAAGCTGAGGTGTCCTTCAGCTTTGCCATATAATCCTACCAGAAATATAATCAAGCGAACATATGAGAAAGACCACATCCTTATAAATAAGAAAATTTTCTAACTGTTTGTAGGTCATATTGATCACCTCAATTGACAAAAGAAACAACGAAGATTGTCTAGGTTCCACAACAGGTTTCTTATGTTTGGAGATTCTTTCCCATGTTGTAGTTGAATTGGCATGGCTCTGCATAAATTGAACATACTGTGTCATGGGACGAAAGCAAACCAATTTGACCTCTTCACAGAATCTACTTGATTCCTTACCATTTTCTTCCAGCAGGTAATGCATTGGTCCAGAATGTAGTACGATGGAAAGAATACTAGCAATCCATTGGGAACAATTCGAGCAAAATTGACTGAAACAAGAAAGTCAGAACATCATAGATTTTCTAAGTGATACTCAATAATAACCAGTATACAATATGGACACTCCAATTAGCTGTCTTTTGACTCGGTTAGTAATCAAGTACCAAGCTCTACAGTTCTAAAAAAAAGTACGCTCTACACATCAAGAGTAAGAGGGCATAACTTTTAAATCTTAGGGAATAAAGCACAAATACATCAATTGCAAATCCTCCTATTTTTAATTGCTAACTAGCAGATCTACTCAATGCCTAAGCCTAACACAATACCTATTTACATCAGCTGCATATAAGAAAAATTGAATGGCAATATTACATTGCACTACTTTGACGTATTTGGCAAATCTGAAATCCCATGAATTACGAATTTAGAAAATCATTCCTCCCAATAGTTTGAAATATGAAATAAGCAAATTTTGTGTTTTGAAGGACTGGGGTTCAACAAAGCTATTAATTTATCAACAAAAGGTGTTATCCAGACCAGTGGCTTAAATAGCAACCAAAAAATGTAACATACCAATAGCATTTCCAAGGTCCTGCTTGTACTCCGTAGAATCACGATTTCTGTAAGAGGAGTTGAAAGAGAATCCAGAAGGGCCAGCTGGTACAACTCCAGCCCATATCTGATTCGGGGTAATAACATGAGGATTTTCCAGCCGCACAGGAAACTCTCTGAGACACAAATAAACCATTCTCCTTTTTAGAACTCAAGTCAGCCACACTAAAACCAAATGGAAAATAAGCTGCACAAAAGTAGCTTACAGTTTCAGTTCCTGTGCAAACGAATCCAAGGGAGATAATGTGCCAGATGTCAGTATAATAGAGCCCACACCTATCCTGGCAAATTCTTCCATTGCAATTCCAGGATGAAAACACCACCAGCTAAGTGTCCTAGAAGCCTTCCCTGGAAACGGAAGGGTAAGAATATAATGGTCAGTATTATAGGAAAGAATATCAATCGTATATTAGTATATGAAAAGCTTAATCTAAAAAGGTGAAGCAACATGGCTTGATACAGAGTTCAGATTAGATCCCCTCATAAGAAAGAAAGCTTGAATAGCAAACTAATGAGATCATCATGGCTCTCCCACTCTGAAACACAATACAATAGTGTTAAACAATTGAAAACCAACCTCTCTAATGCTCTATTTTGTTGCTTAGAAGACAAGGTAACTATGGATCTAAACAAAACTCCTTTTTTGCATCATCCATTTGATTTGCCCCCAACTCCTAGTTCCACTTCACTGAAATTTACTGAGATATTACTAATTTACTCCACATTGATTCACCATCATACCAAGACAAATCGTCAAATACATCTCACAGTACTAAAAAGTGATCTTGCAGAACCAAATTTTGTGTTCACCAATTACAGCAGAGGGCTCATAAAATCAAAAGAAACCGCAACTTGAACCTTCTTTCCATTATCAAGTCTTAAAATATTGGCATCTCCTCCACTTCCCTTTGGTGTTTCCTACTACACTCGATTTGGCCAGACCTCTCAGTTCTATATTCAGAGAATGAGAAGGTACATTCCTGAGCTACTCAGTGACAAGTTTGACATAACAATTTAGAGAAATCATATCGTATGACCTGTGAAATGACCTCAAATTCAAAGCCCAGAGGGCCAGACCCACCCATTTTGATCTAATTTAGTTTAACATCTGAGATGTAGCCCTCATGTGTATCTTTCTGAAGAAACACATGGCGTGTGATACTAAACTCGTATTGGAGTATTAGAGCACAAAAACATATTAGTCACATAGATGAAACAATGAATTTCTTTCAAAATATCGGAAATGTAAGTCTCCACTTACCCTTTAAACCATCTACTGCACTGGCTTCAACTTCTTGTACATGAACCTATAATGAACCAAAATAAGGATAATGAACTAGCATCCACAATTAACATCTGAAGCAGCAAGACAAACAAAACTGGAAAAGGAAGCTCTTGCTAACCCTCGGTGATAACAATTAGGAAACCAATACCGAAACCTACATTATACGGATAGGATTTCACATGACTAACCAATATCCAAACTTACACGATAGGATTTCGCATGATTATTGTCTTTATCTCTGAAAATTATATTAAGCATCTCACTAATGCTTTCCAGCCGGCAGGCATTTCGATTCGCCTTGTCCTGGCTATCTTCCTCAATAAGTACAGTAGCGTCCTCAAGTATTGCAATGAGCTTAGGGACGGTATCATGCGAGATGTTTAAATCCGCCAGGAGTTCATAGATATAAGGCCCAGGCTTTGTGTATCCCAATTCCTTGGATTCGATAGGTACTTCAGAAATACGCTTCTCAAGCTTCAATAGTAGCGCTGCAAGATATGCATCATTAACTTGAAAAATGTGTAACCACATAGAATTTTATTGCTCAACAGCAGGGTTCAACATGAAGTGTATATTGAATGTCAAATTTTGTTTTTTTTTTTTTGGGGGGGGGGGGGGGGTGGGGGCGGGGGCGTAGCAAATTGGAATAGCCACTTCAATGGGATTTAGTCTTTTGAAATAGCCACTTCAATGGGATTTAGTCTTTTGAAAGCCAAGTGGCCCTAAACAAAATATCACCAGTATAGAGATTATGCACTGGAATAGTATTGATTAGAAATGGCAAGTTCGGTAAACATTCAATACTGAAAATAGACCAAATAGGTTTACCTCTGAGGATAGCAAAGTCATCTGGATTCTGTGATTTATCAGTTGATTCTTCCCTTCTTTTTGAAGAAAGGTCAATACAATTTTTCGCTTCAGAAATGCATGCTGTAAGAAGCCAAGAGGGCAAGTCAAAGGAAGCAGCATCTGCACATATGCTTTCCTGCATCATTTTTAAGTTAGGTTGCACAAGCAAAAAACTCAAATAATAATCCAAATTACCAATCTGCATTAATATGAAATGCGTATTTGTTTCAAAGTTGTGTAAGTCCTAAGAGTGGACGAGAGAACAAGGAATAAAATTCAAAACCAACATATGCTGTTTTCAGATATTTGAGAAAATTGGAGTTTCCTTTGTCAGAAATAATAGCAAAGCTTATCACTTTCGCTTACCAGGTTGTGAGCTTCGTCAAATATCAGAATACTGTTTTTCCAATCAACCTGTACCGATTTTCTAAATGCAGGATCAATGAGATAGTTATAAGGTGCAAATAATATATCAACAACCTTATGGAGCTCCCTCGATAAATAATAAGGACACCTACAAGAAAGTAACAAGTTTTTAGAAAAAGAAAAAAAAAAGCAAGCTAACCACATTAAGCAACCATAACAATGGGTTTCGAGGGATACTAAAGAGATGGGGGTTGTAAGTTGCCATTAACATAATGAAAGAACACAGATAAAAGAACCTACGGCCCCAATTTTTTTCCAGTATTGACCAAATCCTCGATATCAATAGGTTCATCTCCAAGATGAGGATTACTCTTCAAGAAACCTATAACAGAAGCACAAACATACATAAAAATTAGGTTTTCTTAAATGTTCATCACATCAAAATAAAACCTAAGAAGAACCAGTCAAGTTACTTCAGTACATAACACAGAAATAAACTTATCAACCTTACTGAGCAGATCAATCATCAATAACATTCCTGGTTAATTTAATAAGTAACCTAGTTGAGCTAATAAGGCTAATCAATTTCATAACTCAATAACTCATCTTCACATTCACTTCAGTCACTCAAGCAAGTAAAGAAGTATAAACAAATTATGAATCAAGGATAAAGACACCAAGCATAAATTCAGCCCATTGTAAATCCAAACAAATAATTAAGTACTTTTAATCACAAGTTCACAACAAACTAGAGCAATGCTGCACCGTTAGCTTCCTTTTGGTATGAAGAATGGAGAACTTCATAGTCATCTTATATAGCTAATTTCAGAAGAAGTGTCAGGGTCAAATCTAAAGCAATGCTACGGCCAAACCAAAAAGTTCTTGAGAGTAAATGGTAATACTCGAAATGGCTAATATGTTCCAAGTCTCATAGAGAATAGGTTCTGTATTAAAATTGCCTTAACATATACTGAAGTTGAGACAACTAAATATTATAAGAAAGGACAACCAAATTATTCTTTCAAGCCATCACATGCTTGTCTAAGTAAAGTAACAAGCATAAAATTTACCAGAACCACGAGAGTAATGAGAACAACGACGCTTTGTATCCTTTGTGCGCTTTCTGCAGAGGACATGGCAAGCCTTTGTCTGTGTTCTTCCGCGAAGTAAACTCACTTCCTCATCAATGCATAATTGCTCTCGAGATCCCAACACTACCATTTTTGGCCTGCAGATTGTCAAACACTCAGTTCAGTTTCTAATATATTGAAAATTCAAAAGGAAAACAGAGAAATCTTAGTACAAACAACAATTCGTCAAGCAAAAAGAGAATAATTCAATCCTACCAAAAAAAGTTAAGAACAAATAATCCTCAACAATGTATCAATGACTCAATACTGATTTCAACAGCTCATAATTGGAGTGGATAAGTTGGTAATCACAACAACTCTTACTCAACTAATTACAGTATGAAGACTGATCCCATAGTAGCATATGTTATTTCTAAGTAACCAAATGTTAATGAATAAGTTAAACTAACCATAACTTGAGTCCAATGCAACTTTCGTGACAAGAAATCATATGCAGTCCTTAGGTACCCATCAATAAAAACAACTAACTCGTGGAAAGTAAAATACAATGCAGCTTAGGAAAGTTTATGTTCCTCCAGAAGCTCAAAGATATGTCAAATAATACAGGCTTCAGTGCACACAGCACATCAGCATAGAAAGCAACAAAAAAAAAAATACATGTAGCATTGTTGAGACCGCACTAACTATTTAAACCTGAAAATACAATTAAATAAAAACTACAGAAGCATGGGTAAGATTGCAAGTCTTGACCAGTAAAAGGTGAGGTATATCGCAAAATGGTGTATTGCTATTGAGTAGAAAACAAATTGTCTAAGGCACATTGTACATTCATCTACGAGGCTCCTTAATATCAGGAGATCACACTATAGCTGGGCATCAATAGGTGGCAAAGATACAAGGACTAGATAAAGTGAGCAATAAAAACAATAACAATAGTAATAATGATAACCAAGGTCAACCGATATTGAATAATTGTAAATCCATAATATGACTGACCTGTAAGAGCTTCTTTTCAACTCTTGAATTACTTGCCGGATCTGGCTGTGAGTGCGGGACGTATATACTATGGTAGGAAGACCTTTTGTCGCAGACTGTGACGAGGGACCACCTGATGCATCTCCTGTGATCACACTCATCTTGACATTAGGACCAGTTGAGAAAGGGCCCAAACTCTTCCTCCAGGCCAATGTGGCACACAGAAGACAAAGGGTCTTCCCAGTTCCAGTGGGACTCTCCAGCAGTGCATTACTTTTCTGCAGCATTTTACAGGCACAAACTATACCAATTATTCGAAGAAGGCAAGGCTCCCCGCAGTGCGGAGTCTAGAAAGGGTAGGCCATAAGCAGCCATACCCGTGTTTCCAGATAGGTTGTTCCCAACTGCCAAGTCAATTGGCGCAAGCATTCCCACGAAAACAACAATAATAATGATGTCGACAAGTCTTAAAAAGTATCAAACAAAAAGTAATTATGACCAAAATTGATACAAAGAACACCGCACCAAGTGGATTCATGCTATTAGAGTACCAAAATCTTGTTACCCAATAACCACATTATCCTAATCGACTCGAATATGCTCTAATTGTATGCTTAGGTGAGCATCTTACATGATTTGGAGCTACACTCATTACCAAATTCTTCAATTTGACATCAAATCGGTCCAAATATATTATTATACACTTCACTGAAAATCAAAATATGCCCCAAAAAAAAAAAAAAAAGTTGAATAAAAAACAGACAGCAAGTTGTGGTTTAAATAGAAAGAAATGAACTTTGGAAATGAAGCTTACTTCTTGGAGAGATTGGATGACTTTCTCCATGTAAACGAGCTGGCAATCGTACGCCTCGAATGGGAAATCGACATCGATGCCTCTGATGTTGTACGTCGGCATCGCCTCCGTCTCCGGCGCTAGTCGATAGACAAAAGAGGGATTTTTTTTTAGAATTTCGATCGGAAAGGTAAAATCTGCAAACCCTAGAAGCTAGTGAGGGAAATATAGTCAGTCAGGTAGAGCGATGGACTGCGTATTTTCCCGCCATCTTGCTCTGTTTGGGTGAACGGGTCTCTTCACGTGCGTGACACGTGAGGGATATTGGGCTTGTTGAGTAGTTTCCACCTATGTAATGTGGATACGGAGCAGGGTGGCCCGAGTGGGATTCCGCAGTTGAAAGCTCAAAATTTTTCTATTTGGAACCGGTAGGAAACGGCCCAACAGGATCCTCTCCGGATTCTCTTGGTGCGAAATTTGGAGATCTGCTAATCATATCCTTTATTTGTGCATTGTGTGGTTAATTTTTGTCACGTACTGTTTATATTTAACTTTAAATAAAAAATTTAAAATAATTTATGATCATACGATATACAATGAACAGATACGATTTACAGATTCTCATGATCCTCACAAAGAGAATCTGACGAGAATCCCATCCGGAATCGGCAATTAAAAACAAATGGTTATTCTCACCTCACTACTTGAAATATTATGATTTTCAAACTTTCATACATCAAGAGCTGTTTTATTCTAGTGTTAGACGCTTTCATACCTCTATTAAATTTTCTATGACAACATTCGTTATCTAATGTTGTGACGCCAACATGAACAATAAGTGAACGTCATATGTCAATTTGGCTGAACTTCAAAAATTAAAAAAAAATAACTAAAATTGGGAAAGACACTTGAAGATGAAATCGAACAATTTGGAAGTCGTTTCGAGCTCTTTGTCGAAGAAAACGTCGCCGAAAAACGGCTGAAATAATCGAGCAACGATCGAATCGGAAAATCTGATTCCCCTCAGCAGCTCCATTATGGAATGGATCTGATCAGGTACGCGAGGGACTTGACAGAGTTCCAGAAATCCCGGAAGGGGTCGACGACGATGTGGAAACTACCACCGTACAATGTACAGGCGCTGAAGTAAAATTTATGGAGGTCGAGGATTAGAAGTCGAGAAGTTTCTAGGCTTTGGGGTAGGCGGTGATGAAGATTTCGAAGCCGTAGTTAAGAAGGAACCGTCGACGACATCAGTTCAGACACGACCGTCGACTGCATCGAAAGTTTGATGAGGAAATGGGTATTTTGGAAGTTGAGGTGGGTGGCAGCGGAGAGGCTGGCGAGTCCTCCGCCGATGATAATAACAGGGGACTTGGGGTTTTGTAAGAATTGGGATTTGCGGGTTTGATAGTTGTTGGGAGAGATGATTGGGGTTTGATTTTTATTTTTTTTATTTTTTTTATTTTTTCTTTTCTTTAATGTCTACGTGGCACTCAATCATTGATCATATGAACGCCACATAATGGAGGTTCTCATGGAAAAATTAACGGAAGTGTCCCACAATTCTCACTTTATGTCTGACATTAGGATAAAAAAACTTAATGTATGAAAGTTTGAAAACCACGATGCGTTTAGGGTAGTAAAGTGATAATTACTCTAATTTTCAACATATTTAGAATAATAAAATAATTAAAATATTCTACTTCTTATCCAAAATAAAACAATGATGGTGTAGAAAGGATTTTCAAAGATGTTTTTTATTAAGTAACGGATTTTAAAGGATTTTAATAAACTCTACAATTCTATTAGGCATAGATTTCGAAACATGACAACATTATTTGATGGCAATTGTGAGAGGAATGCAGCACCAAGGATGTCAACACAGTCTGCGTGTTTAGCTCAATTATCTACTTTGACATTTACTTTTGGAGAAAACACCAACCTCGAAATCGATGGTTCAAAGGAAAGGTAAAGAAAACGTTCTAATGTCCCAAAAGAATCAAGAACTCGTGCTACTAATCCATGAAAAAAAGAAAAGCATTTTCTTTTCTTTACCATATTGGCAACATTTGTTGATACGTCATAATTTGGATCTAATGCACATTGAGATGTATTTCTCAATGTGTCAATGTCAAGGATAGAAAAATATGTGGTTATAGAGTTGACCATCATGTTATAGGGATAGGATCAAGGGACAAATATGTTTACAAATACTTTTACACTTTTTTTAAGCCTTTTGATTACATGACATCCAATGGTTCTTATTTATTCATTAAATGACAAGAATGCTGATGTGGATTTTTGTGACAGCCTGTCCCGAAATATTTTTTTTATTGATGGTGTGAAAGGACGATGATACCCTTGGACGTTTAATTGTGTGGTTAAAATTATGGAAGTGGACCAATTATGTCGAGTCCTAATTGTTTGGACCCAATTAGGACTTAAATTTTCTTTTGTTTGGTTGGTGACCAAAATAGGACCACACACACACACACCCTCATCCAATCTCGTTGACTCTCTCTCTCTCAGACTCTCTCTCTCTCTCTTCTCTCGTGTACGGACAAGCACCAAAACCCTTTGAAACTTCATAGATCGTGGTCAAAGAGGGCACCATTGTGTTCGTGAAGCACAGACAAGTTGATTGGTAACCATTTCAGGTAAGGATACCTTTGAAAACCTCGTGAACCATGAATCCTCGATTTGAGTACTGTTCATGCTCACGTTAAACGTTGTGTTTTTGGAAATTTGAAGCTTATAGGAAGCTTAGTGAGGTCCCAAGGAAGCTCGAAGTGCTTCATTTGAAGGATTTGGACGTCGGGATCGTGAGGACGAAGTTTGGCCGGTTTTTCTTGAAATTCTCCGATGAGATCCCGTGACTTTTAGAGCTTTAAATTAGTATGAATGTGTTCTACATGTTAAGAGCTTCATTTTGATATAAATGGCATGAAATTTGGATGAAAAACGAGTGAGATATTGAAGTTTTAAAAATCCCCAGTTTTCCGGTGACCGGAGACTCGTCGGAGTCCCAAGGTTGAAGACGACGGAATATTCCGTCAAGTCTGACGGAATATTCCAACGCCGTTAGTTAGATTTAACGGTAACAATTAGGAGTTAACAGAATATTCCCGGAATATTCCTGACGGTGTTAACTGACGCCGTCAGTGTGACTATCACGTGGCCGCGCGTGGGGGCGCGTAGGTCCATGCCTTGGCCGGCGCGTGAGACGTCGGAAAATTTTTCTAAAAATATGGGGATGTTCGTGGTATTGTGTAGATCACGTTGGTATATTCAAACACCCCATTTGAGCAACGTATGAGAAGTTATTACCTATTGTTGGTTATGTGCGTTAAATAACGTTTATTCGGTTATTACGCTTATAGGTGAGGCCTATCCTGAGGACGAGCGCCATCAATCGAGGCTCGGGGGTTATGACCCTTCGATATACCAGTGAGTAGGCAGTTATTTTCAATATATATATATATATGAAATGTATGAATTGGTATATGATGCATATATGTGAAATGGTGCCGCGGATGCACATGTGAGTAGCAGGTGAGTTATATTTTATTTATGTGAATTATGGATTATATGAATTGTGTTGAGAGCTCATAACCTGCACCATCGGTGTTAGTGCTTATGATGTTATTCACCTCCCGCACCGCACACTCCCTTGGATCCAAGTAGGTGTAAGTCCTGTCGTACAGACCACTTCTGTGGTTCCGACTCGTAGGTAACTTGCGATTATTCGCATGGCCGTTTTGATGAGTATAGCACTAGAGCGTATTATTACACCAAGTCCTGTCGTACAGACCACTTCTGTGGTTCCGACTCGTGTGCAGGCGTAGGTATTGAGCTATATGATTAGCCGTACATGACCACTGCAGGGTCTCCGGTTGATTTGTTATTTCACCTGTTATATATATATTTATGCATCTGGCATGGCATACTTTCAGAATACTGATTTTGAATTATGATTTTTGAATATGATGATATACATATGTTTATATGATTTATATGCATTGTCGACATGTTATGCATTGAGATATCACCTTATTGACTTTGAGGATATTTGTTGCATGCTTTGATATTGGTATGGTTTATTCGTACATGGCAATATTTGAATGTTGGTTTTCAGTATGAGTACGTATATATTATTTTCTGGGAAAGTATACAGGTTTTACAGTGAGGGGTTAGCGCTTTGATAACGAGACGATTTTGGAAAAGCTTTGTTTTCCTAACCCACTCAACTTTGTTTTGCGCCCCTCCAGGTTCTAAGTAGCAATGCTTTGGTGGTCACGAGGAATCCAACGGTGTTCTGACAGAACTCACAAAAGTATGATACACCTTCGGGTGTTATATCTTAGTAATTGTATCTCTAAAACTTCCGAACTGTGTAAATGGTTACATCACTCTCACGTGACGGCCAGCATACCCTCCTCCGGGACGGGGTGTGTCAATTTTAACTAATATTAAAGATAAAATAAAACTGAAAAAAACATAAAATCTGGAAAATTAAATCTAAAATTAAAAAAAAGGAATAACGTGTCCCTGTATTCACTGGCGGATGCACTAAGGGGCAAGGAGGGTCAGATGACCCCCCAAACTTCAGTGAACGTCCATGAACATCTTAGGTGCTAACCTTCCGAACTTCGGTGAATGTCCATGGATGACTTGGGTGCTGCCCCTTTAAAGGTTAGAGTTGCCCTTCATATATGTCATTCAACTGCTTGATAAAATGCATTAGAGAGGTGTTGCCCCTTTACAGTCTAGTCCTAATATTATTTACCTCTGGCTTGTTTGTTGGTTGTGATCTCAAAGAATAACAAAACATCATCATTCTTGGACAAACATATTAATGGGATGCAATGATATCAAACATTGTTAGTGTGTTCAAGATAAGTGTGTTTCTTTGTTAAGCATTCATACGGGAGCAGCATTGGAACATGTTAGTTACCCACGCAAATGAGGCATTAATAGGTGTGCAATATGTATTTCCAAATCACTTCAGGCCTATCAAGACTCGATGAAATGATGATATGCATGCTATTTCTACTAAAAAAAAATTGCGCGCTATTCTTACTAACCCCCATAATATTATTTCCTAGATCCACCACTGCCCGTATTTTCATATGTACGAATTGGTTCAAAACATAAATTCAAGATATTGCGCAGGCCAAGCAATCAGGAACAAACTTTCATCCCTAAAACTACATGCATCCTCCATTTTTATAAGCACACCAAAGTGCGCCGAAACGAATACTGAGAAACGGACAACGAATGAGTAGTATATACCCTGACATTTTCGTGGTCTAGTAAAATGATCAGCCCTGGTGACATGAGAAAAAAAATATTTCAGAGAAAGATACAATTACCAGACTTGCAAGCACATTTACTGAAGTATAAACAAGGATATTACTTATTAGCAATTAAAACCTTCAAAAATATACAAACTGCCAACTTGGAATTTCCGGAAGAAAAAAAATTGTAGCTTCAATGAACACAGAAAGCAAATTACCGTTCAAGCGCTTACGAGTTTTAGACAATTATCCAATACTTTTAAACAGAAAAATAGTTGTGAAAATGTAAGGCTGACCTTGATGGTGGATGGTGGTGGTAAGATTTAATCTTACCGCCGCACTAGCAAATTAGCAATAGAAGCGAATGAGGGGGCAATGGAGTTGTTAGGTTTTATTTTTGATAAAATGAAAGAAGAGATTCCATCAAGCTTCCTTATTGGCAAAGAAGAAGTTTCACGATTTTTTTATTAGAGTTCAAAGTCTGAATCCAAGTCTTGATCGAAATGGGAATGGGAGAACCAATTTCAGTTAAAGTTTCTTCCTTTTTAAATTTTAGTTTTAATTTTTCAGATTTTATGTTTTTTCAGTTTTATTTTATCTTTAATATTAGTTAAAATTCACATAAGCATCCATGTCATTTAATGAGTAAATAAGAACCATTGGATGTCATGTAATCAAAAGGCTTAAAAAGAGTGTAAAAATATTTGTAAAAATATTTATCATTTGATCATATCCCCATGTTATAATGCAACATTTACTCTGGCTTGCGATACAAAGAGTACTACCGAAGCCTACTATCCTTATTTTTCTTGAGTTAAGTGCTATTTTTAAGACGGTTATGTAGTAAAAAAGAACTGTTCACCTATTCATTCATCTAACTTATGAGGTTGCAATTGCAGAACCAATTCAATATTCTTAGATCTATATTGTAGAAAGGTAAATAAATGTTTTCATTAAATTTGCTTCCCCATTCTAAATGTTTCATTAACACATTTAAATCTTACTTTCACTCAAGGTACTTACAAACATTGAAAAGATATGTTCGAAATAAGAATTACCCCAAGGGAAGCATTTGCATAGGGTATCTTACTGATGAGGCTGTATCGTTTTGCTCAATGTACTTATGAGATATCGATAATTGCTGTACTCAACTTGGTCGTGATGTTGATATTTCTACGCCGTGTGATATCCTTGGAGGTCTGTCAATCTTTGCATCATCAGATCATTGTATGAGTACATGTAGGTGTGTGGATCTTCAAATAAGTTTTTAGGAACAATGTCACCTATGTGTTTTGTTCAATTGCCCGAAATTGTCTCCTTTTTTAGAGTAAGTTGATTTATAAGTTCATTTTTTGCATCTTCCTCAATAAGTGAGATTTTTCGTTAAACTAATGACTGGCGACCAGCGGATTCTTTTAATATTCATATTATTCGTCTTAAATTGTTGAATAAAGTGGCTACTAGGTGGAATAATTACAAGGCCAAATTAAAAGAAAAATACTACACTCCATATGTTGACATATGGCATGACGTTTCATGTGAGATGATCGTGTAGACATGGCTAGTGGAAGACTATGGTTAATTACTAGGACAACAATAAAAAAAATAAAATAAAAATTATTATTTCTATACAATATATTAATTTTATGATATATAAATATATAATACTTTGTTAATAACAAATTATTGTTTAGGTGAAATTATAAATAGCAAAAAGTAAAAGATTAATCACACCGGTGGCACAAAGAGCTTCGCATGACACATAGTTGTAAGTAAATTGCTTATTCTTATTTCGTTTGTTAAAAATATAAACAAGATGTGATTGTATGTATTATGGTTTTACTATTGTTGGTGTAATTGGGTTCAATAATTTATTTAATGTATTAAATGTTCGGAGAAAAAACATGACCAAAAGTCTGATCTTATGGTGCACGTCGACGTGATGAAAAGAATAGTTGGGTTGACAATGCATCAGAGCAAATGACGTTAAGTTTTAAATTTAATTATTTTAGTAGAAATAACGTATAAACTTTTATGTTTTTTTTTAGAAATAGTATTCCTAACTTGGATGAGCTCAAATATTTACCAATTGAGCATGCTTATCACAAAAAATACATGTTTGTATGTTTTACGTTTGTTGCATGCGTCTGCATATTATTTATTAAAGTCAGATGACTTATTTAGCCTTTGTTCCAAGTTTTCTATTGCATGCATGTTTTCCTTGCTTCTCCTTGAAATTGTGCCTTTACCTTTTACATTTCTCCAACAAAGTATGAGGTTATACAACACCTGACATTAACACTACAAGTCAGAGAAGCAGGAAGGGAAAGCTTAGCATCATAGGAAAATTGTACCTTAGTCAATGTAGATACATCTATCTATTTAGATATTGTCATGTATAAGAAGTTTACGTTTATTTTATATAACTACATGGCATGCATATAGAAGCAGATGATGAGTATAAACCAGGCAATGCATGTACAAGTACATTATATATAATTATAACTACATTGCATGTATATTGAAGCAAATTTTATATAACTACAAGACATGCATATAGAAACAGATTATGTATAATTATAATTACATGGCATGCAGATAGAAGCATATTTTATATAACTACATAGCAATGTATATAGAAGCAGATTATGTATATTTATAACTTTATATTTTTTTAGGATAAGATATCTCAAGAATTAACACAATTAGTTACTACCAATGGTGAAGAGACACCAATGTTAAGGCAAAAAGCATATGTAACAGTGATGGGATTTGAGAAACGTGACAAAGTTCGTGGTTATGGAGCGGGGGTAACACCGGATATGGTGCCTTGGGTTGTACAAACTCAACTAACATCTTCATTACACTGTCAATCACGTAAAGAACGAGATTATGCTAATTTGGAATCTCAGTTTTTACAGCTTCAAGCAAATTATGCGCAACAATGTGAAGAGTCTCAACAAGATCAAAATGAGGTTTAGAATTTGAAGTAGGTTACATCTTCATTAGAGCAACGTTTTCCATACTCACAACATAAGTCTTATTCCTAACAACAATCTCCCTCTGAACGTCAATCTCCTTCTCCCCAATAGTCATTCTCCTATCACTAATCACCTTCCCAACATACTTCGTCTTCTCGTCAAAATATACTTTATCAACACTTTCCATCATATCCATATACACCATCAACACAATTTTATCATCCCTAGCCATATTAGCTATAATTGTTCCACCTTGTGCCTCACCATCCTTGAGAGTTTACTAGAATGCTTAATGATGCAGATTTTTGCAACAAATCATGTCTACACATGAGAGAGTTCCTACAAACCAGAGTTAGTGCTTTTGGTTTCTTACTATTTGTGGTACTTGAATAAGTTTTTATTAACTTGTTGGGAACATGTTTGATACTTTTATATGTATGTACTTTTTTGTTGAAACTTCTTTGTTATGTACTCTGAGACAAGTTTGATACTTTTGTTTTATGTAAAATATTTAATGTTAAATTTCAATAGTAATGCATTTACCTTTAATAATATGAATCTAAATTTGGTTACTAAAGTCAATTAAAATAATATTGACGATTTTTAATTTAAATTGTATTTGAGGCGAATAAATTTGCACTAAATTGTAAAAATTAATATAATTAATGATATATTTAAATGCATATAATAGAAGTTTAAAGAGAACAAGGAAGTACAACCGGAAAGTGAGAATCCAACACATCAGAACTAGTGTCTTTTGGACTATGAACTAGCCTTAGGACAAGCTAGCCATGACTCACAAAAATTTGGTGAAAATTAAATCTTCTATGAACCAAGATTTCTTTGTGTGAGTCATAGGACTAACCACCCACATTGAATCCTCGGAATCGAGTTTGTTTGAGCGAGTTGGCGCGAATAGGCCATTCGCCCACCTGGATATTCATGAGTGCTTTAGAGAACCTGCCTAAGCTCTCATAGGAAGTGGCCCCACTCCCATACTCGTATAGGTGAATCCAACAAGTGTGCACTGCAGTTAAGCACACCACACATATATAGGCTATGGTATTCATTAAGAACATAAGTTTAACCTTGGACACTGCAATAGTTGCACTATCTACACCATAAAGATAGACTCTCATCGATAAGTTATTGATATAAATTGATAATGTGCCCAATCAACAAGTGATTTGTTTTTACCCATATGAACCTACTTCATGGGATCTCCATTCACATAGGTTGGGTTACCATCACTCTTGATCGATGTTATAGGCATACGCCTCATCCTCCTCGATGTAATAATCATCACTAACATTTAGCTTTGTGGATTTGTCAGAGCATTAGCTAGATCCATTTATGACCTCAAACATATTGACAAACACATATATGCAAGATAAACTTATATTTAGCTCAAACTCTCATAGCTAGGTTATCGCCACACATCGACACAGATAAATCTGGTCTCTTCCATAAAGGGATGTGTAAAGTCTAGTTTTAAATGTTTGGCTTTTCTTGTCAAATATTGTAATTGAATCATATCACATGCTCAATCTAGCTTTAGAATATACTCAGATTATGGGTTGTTGCTGCTGGAGGAAATCTTCATCAAGTGGCTCATTTTCACATCAAGAGGTTTATTCATGCATGTGCATTTCATATCTCCTTTTGTGTTGCATTCTGTCTAGTTTAATTGTTTAGTTAGTTTTGCGCGCTGACTTCCAACTGTCTAGGCACATAGATTAAGACAGCCCACATGGGCTGACTAACACATTTATGATGGTAGTCAGTTTCTAGCCATTGATATGCCTAGATATCTTGTGCAGTTGACAAGTGTCATTAGGACAAGTTGGCTGATGGAAAGTCAGATTTTCTTAGGTATATCTGCTTCTAGGGTTTCATTTTGTTCTTGGGGGTTTTAGAACTTAGTTTTGGAGAGAGAGAGTTGCCTTAAAGGCTTTGAGCTTGCATCTTCTCCATTTAAGAAACCCTAGTTTCCAAACCTTCCTCATGCATTAAACACCCAATCATTGTACATTAGGGTTGCATTGTTTTAAGGTTAACATTTATGTCTTGGTCTGGTTATTGAGCTTTAAATTCGTTTTAGACCAAGCTTTTGGATTTAAGTTAGATTCTTCCTTCAACTGTTTGACATGAGAATCTGAATGGTCATTTGAATCCAGATTTCATGTGCATATCATAAAATCATATCACATTATTGATCCTGTTGATCTCGGTGCCACAAGGTGATGAACTCATGAGGAGCTGCCACTTCGTGAAGACCGAAGGAGTCCATCTTGTGTAAGGCAAGGTTGTACAAAGGTAAAGTTGCTCCATATATAGGGATCTAGGAATTGAGCTTGTGTGATCTTTGTATGAACCTTTGTTTACACTAGTGAATTGGACTCAGTGGAGAGTCCCTGGTTTTTTAACCCAGAAGTGGGTTTTTCCAGCAAAAAATATCTTGTGGTCAAGTTATGTTTATTGTGTCACGCATAAATGGTACATATATCTGTTGAACATCTAAATGGTTTGCGTTCACTGTTATGCTCACTTGACACATTAATAACTTGCAACGAACTATAGCCTTGTTGATTGTGATAGTTTTTGGAAATTGAAATTGGTATTTGAATCTTAGATTTATTGACTACCAAATCTATCCTAGTTGACTAACGGGCTTGACTAGTCAATCCAGCGGATTATAATTTTTATATACAAGTTATTCCACCTGGTACCAATTTCAGGATGTCTGAATAATAGACACATTTAAGAATGGTCTCTTCCATAAATAGTGGGATATCTTAAGCATACATAATCATAATTAGCCTCTTCAACGACCTCCACTAATATATTTTGTAACCACGTGCTTTCCAACTGAGGTCTTCTCGAGGACTTACTAACTGGAGTTTCGTGGTGTACCTGCATATTGTAACGTCCCGTATTTTTAGTTGTATTTGTGGATATTATTATTATTTCTAATTAGAATGAACCTAAAATAAGCTTTTACAAAACTGTCCACGTGTTAAACCTAATAGTGAGAGGTGTCATTACTATTTTTTGGACGTGGCATAATTTGGAACAATTAACAAATAAGGTTAGCAGTTGTCAAACCCATGGCATGAAGGTATGAAGATTAGCAGGAGGTGGCATATTGATTGCATGCAATTAGCTTGAGGTGGAGCTTTTCATCCAATACAAATATGTTAGAGCTTCTTGGTGTCATCCCAGTATATAGTATTCCTACGAGGCCAACAGACAGCAGCTTAGGTGCTTTCGGTGTCAACTTGCTAATTAGCTGACTCATCTCCTTTATACATTATCATATTAACCTTTGATGTTATCTCATGTAGTTTTGCCGCCATCCTTTGACTATATATATAGCACTTTAGTTCTTTGTTTTGAGATAGGTTGGTGATGCATGCGCTGCATGCAGAGCGCATATATATAGAGAGAGATAGCGAGCTAGGGTTTGAGGTTTGTGGAGATGTTAGTTGGGTTGTCTTGCTAAAGCTTTGGATTTGAGGTAGGAATTTTTTGGGGAACTTATCATCATTGGGGTATTTATCTTGTTTAAGCTTTGTGAAATATGTGTTATACTTGATATATCTCTGTAATTGATATAATTGTGTATTTTGAAATATGATTTATATTATTGTTGATAATGTGGATATTGTGATGATGATGGTGATTATATGCATATGTCATTGCATATTGGAGGGGAATGGATTTTATTGGTTTTGAGATTGGGATATGGAAATGGAAATATTCTTTTGTGCGGTTGAGTTCGACTCTCGTAGGGACCAGCAAGGGTGGCAAAAGTGAAATTATAGGAATGGTACGAAGTAGTGGGGATTATGGCGACTGAGAGAAGAACAAGACGACCAACAAAATGGGAAATTCGGGATGATTAAGTTACGAAGGTTAGTTTATATAATAGAGCATTCGGACCACCATTGCAGTGGTAAAATGCATGGTATGGGACATGCAGGTCCACGTGTTTTATTATATAAATTAATGGGTTGGGTGATTGAAGTTAAGTTGCATTCATGGAATATAATATATATTTGATAACATGATATAATGTATTTATATGAGCATGACACTTGGCTTAGCTTTGATAATTCCTTGATAAGACTTATGTCCCTACTGAGCTGTGATTTCGCTCACCCTATACATTTTAGACCTTGCAGGTTCGGTACAAGATTAACAAATGGTAGACAAGTTGAGGTTGTGTTAGACGAGAAATCTAAGAGTTTTAATTTATTATTTTTGTACATTCTGTAAGGATTTTAGAGTTATTTTAATAAGAGGATTTTTTTTATTTTTTTATTTTTTTTATTTTTTTTATTTTACTTGCGCGCCAGGCGTGGGGTTTATTTTTCCACCAACCCCGGGTCTGGGGTGTGACACATATCTAGTTAAAATATCTCTAGAACATCGCGTTTCAACATATCAAGGTAAGTATAAAAGTTGAAATAAGCATTGCTATACATTTCATGTATAACGGAACATTCACTACTCATCAGTCATCAATTAAGAAGTATCTCTCAAAAGTTTTAGTACTTACTACATGACTTCTTCAATAGTACATTATACTTTTGAGTGAATTTGCTCAAGATCTCAACACTTTTGATTGGATTTGATTATGTTTCCTTAAATAAAGGAATATGTCTTCAATTAGGAAAGCTTAAAGGGAGAAATTAGTTATCAAATCTATCTTTAATTTCATTACCTTATCTCCTTACCAAGGATAAATGAGCTTGGAGAAATTGTGGTCTGTAGTTCATGACTTTTTCATTGGTTGAACTGCCGATGAAATGAATATGGGTCTCACCAATTAATGAAGGCATTCTAGTCAATAGTGAACAAAAGTTCACGAGTCAATTTCATAATTTTTTGGATTATTTTTTGCTCCACATTCATATATACCAAGATATAAAATATGTCATCTCTATGGCTCTGTTTACATAATATAAAATGTTATAGTTCTCAAATTCTCATTTTTGTATATATTATATTCAAGAGAGTTGGAATTTTACATATTTGAGTACATTGTTTACGGATCAGGATCCTCTCCTGAGCTTAGGAGACTGAGCCTCCTGAGCAAATCAAGCGGACCTTTAGAGCTACAATTATTATAACTATTAGAGGAGCCCCATGTTTGTAGCCGTTGGCTTTTGATCCAACGGGCCGTGTGATTTGCTCAGGAGGCTCAGCCTCCTAAGCTCAGGAGAGGATCTTGATCCATTGTTTACAAATTACAAGTCAATAACTACATAACTAAGTGTATGTAATAGAGTTATGCAAGTTTCGGAATTTCGGATGGAATTCTTAATATAAATACATTCAAATTCCTATCCCTTTTTTTTTTTTCTAGATTTTTTCGAATTTCGTAATTTCGGTTTTTTATTTGAATCAGATGAAATAGTTAGGCTCGAACCCCCTAGTACCAAGCAAAGATTCTCTAGCAATCTAATTAGGAAATAGTTATATAATTTAGTGCAGTAAGCTTGAGAGCATATAACTTGTCATACCTTATATGGGTACAATATTTATGATCCATAGAAAGTCCTTGTTTAGAAAGCAATTTTGCTAAATCGGGAAAGAATCTAGGAGAAAATCTAAGAGAGGATCTTCAATCTTATTAGGATTCTGATTACCGATCCTTTAACCACTGGGCCATATTGGACCACCTAGACTAGGCAATCCTCGAAGAATAAGGTTTGACTCAACTTACACACAAAGGGTGTGTTTGTTGCACCGTGCTATTTCGGATTGGACTAACTTCAGAGACTAAGTTGGACTGGCATGGCTTAGACTAAGCAGGATAAGATTAGTGAAGTGTTTGGACTAAAATATTTAGCTATTTTTTATTCACTTTTACAACTTTTAATCCATTATTGCCATTTTTTATATTTCATTCCAGCATTATCTAGTCATTTTTCTTACGATATTTTAATCCACTTTTGCCAGTTTTTATTCCATTATATTATCCTTTAGTCTTCTTCTTCAATGATACAACTGCACGTACTCCATCCAACATTTGCTCTCTCAAAAGCTCAAATCATCTTTTTTTTGTGAAAAATCCATATCAAAATTCTTCATTTTTGCAGCCAGATTTAGAGAAATGCCAAGGATCTTGTGTCGGAGTTGGCGCCGAGGTTGATTTGGGCGACGAGGTTGATTTGGGCAACTTGGTTGATCTGGGTTTTTGCAATTAATTCGAGCATTTTGGATGCTGAAATCGAAGCTTCTGGGGATAACCCGCATGAATTTATAAGGTAATCGATGATGAAAATTTGTTGGTTTTCTGGGATTTTTTAGGTCATTTGGTCTGTTAAAGCATTTCAAATGCTGCTGGCATCTTTGAAATGTAGATTCATGTGGGTTGGTGTTGGGTTTGTTTTCAGTGTATATTTGAGAGAAGCATGTTTGTCACGCCCCGATCTCGACATACGTTCAGGATCGACACGTGACGTCACCAATTACATATATATCTAACATACCCCACCTTCGGGATGTGGCAAAGCATAACTCGAGAATCAAATCGCATAGTAATTTTTCATATACTTTATGGCTACATCTAACCTCCTCGTTAGACTGCCTACGTACCCTAAAAAGGGATCAAGCCATTCGTAGTTCACCATTCGCTATAATTTGACATATATCACAGTCCGTTCAAGCCGACAGGCATAACAATCCTTAATCAATCATTTGGACTTAACAAGCATGAATTATTCGATTCAAGCCATATAACGAACCCATATGACAATCAAGGTTTCTATTTCATCCATCATATAAATCACTATGTTTCAACATAAAATCGCAATTCATAGCATGTAATATATCAAAGAATCAACAAAGCACAATAGTATCCTCTAGTCACATTGATAAACTAATCTAATCGTATTAATAACAATCATATCCAACAACACTCCACAATCACGTCAATTAATCAAATCCATGAATCAAAGATGCACGATATTAAAGTCAAACTACGTTAATCAATCAATGAAATAACATATCATTCCACGAATTTAATTAAAGAACTCTACATAATTCCCTACTTGGATTATAAGTAATAACATGGTGAATTTCTTTTATATTCACAAGGTCTACTGTGGGTACTCCCCATTCACTCGAATATAGGGTCGGACCAACCTCATGAAAATGAGCAAGAGCAAGGATTCCGGACCACTCAACGGAATCCAACTAAAATATAATCGCCTATCGGAATGTACCAAGTACAACTAATCCTCATCGTGTAGGTAGTGATCACCCAACGCGGATATACCAAGCATGATTACCCCTGAAATACGTATGGCCCCCCAAAATGGATATACTAAGCAGGACCACAACCTAACTCTAGTTAGTGATCAACCAGCGTGGATATACCAAACATGATCACTCCTAGAATGCGTTTGGTCCCTCAACGCAGATATACTAAGCAGAACCATATGCATAGTCTAATAACGTAGGCAGTGATCACCCAACGCGGATATACCAAGCATGATCACCTCTAACAGTCCCCCAACATGAATATACCAAGTAGGACTGTATCCTATAGCTTTAGGTAGTGATCACCCAATGCAGATATACCAAGCATGATCACTCCTAGAATACGTATGGTCCCCCAACACGGATATACCAAGCAGAACCATAACATAATCTCATCGTGCATGTAGTGATCACCCAACGCGGATATACCAAGCATGATCACCCCTGAAATATGTATGGTCCCCCAACACGGATATACCAAGCAAGACCATTCATGTACCACTGCTACATGGTGCAGTAAATTCAACACACAACCTACCCATACCTTCACCCCTATGAGTTGCAACGTAGGCACCTGCACTATCAACTTCTCATGACCACTAACTATTCCGTCATACAAGCATAAAAGTTCTACAGAATACTTCTAATAGGATTCTAGGATCACATTGTCATAACCTTTAACATACTTATCATCCACATTATTAAAAAGATAAATAACCACATATATATCACAATAATGACGTCCCATGCACGTAAACCGATGTATATATAATATGGGATAACTCACTAACCAATAAAGGATAGTCTCTAGTAATAGTAATTTTAATATTTAAGATCAATTTGTAACATATTGACCAAAAGTCAAGTCTCTGTCAATAGTGGGGTCCACCACCCTATACAAGTCAATCTGGAACATCCGTTCATGGATTTCTGATTCGAAACTTCCCAACGGTCTCATTTATCTTCTAGAACAATATTATATAATTTCGGAACGATCCAACGATTGGATCTCCGCCAATCGCTAAGATTAAGTGGCGGTCAACGTTTAATTTTACAAACTTAGAAATCCAATTTGGGAAGATCCGTACGTCGGATTCCCGATCCGTCAATTCCAATTGTCCTCAAATATTACGTACTATTACGTATTAAAGTTTGGTTACGATCCAACGGCCTGATCATCGATTCTTATAATGTCCAAGTGGCGGTTTCTATCAAAACTATATTCATACGATGAGATTTTGTCAATCGGACGTTACATATGGAATCAAGGTATCCAAATTAGTCTAGGAAGGGCAGGTGGGGTCTCGACCCACGCACCGTCATCACGGCTTGTCGGAAAATTCAACTATTTCCAAAAATTACCAAATTTCACAGAAAAGTAGATCTCGATGAGTAGAGCAAGTTTCATACCTGTGGCCAAGACCAATTTGGCCAGGAAAAGCCCAAATTTCCCTCGAACTCGCCGGAAACCCTAGAAATAGGTGGCTTCGATCCATCATCTTCGGTGCTTCGCCACCCCTATAGTTGTTTAAGCTTTGTTCCCTGCCTCAAGAGGAGTAGTTTAATGGTGGTGGTCGACTGTACTACCTTAAAAAATGGCGGAATTTGGCCGTACACCCCACGAACTCGTAGGTGAGTTCATCACGAAATCAAGGCCAATTTAACTCAGCTTTTGATGAAATTGGAAAAGGAATGGGTGCTAGGTCAATTCCAGGTGGTGTGTGGCTTCTAATCGCCTGAAAAGGCATCGAAAATCATGGTTATCGCCGGGTCGAGCCGTGGATCAAGGGATGACTTGGTTTGGCTAGGTTGATTCCCCCCCCCCCCCCAGTTCCTCTCATTTTCTTCCCTCTTCTTTCTCTCATTTCTCCTGTCTCTCATTGGTCCCCCTCCTTCCTCTTTCCTCCTCCCTTTTCCCCTATTCGTCCCTCATTTTTTTCTTCTTTCCTTCCCTTTTCCTGGTTGGTCTTCCCGATTCCCTTTTCTCATTTTTTTGTCTTTTTTTTTTGTCTCTCAGCCACTCACGTGGCTTCCTTTTACCAAGACAAGGCTCCCACAATTGCCTTTTAGATTCATAGCAAAATGACTATTTTGCCTCTACCTTCATTCGTTTATAACCCTTTCGTTATAACTCCAAATTCCATTCCGTTTGCATTCACGTGTTTGTATTGACACGCACCATCCAAACATGTAAAGAAATCTGGAAAAATATGTAGGAATAAAAAATGATCACATAGAATTTCGTTTAGCTCATTAAGGGTGTTTTTGTCCCTTTACTTATTGAAAAAAAAAAATACGCCATAAATATAAACGCGTTGAAATTAATAATACAAAAATACTTAATTTTAAATAGTGAAATTCGGGGATGGGATTTCACAATGTTAGTTTTAGAGGAGGTGAGAAGCAGACAACAGATGAGGGCAAATGGTCATAAGCTAGTTCGCCACTTTTCAGGGGGTCTCGCTGAGACCTCCCAGTGAAACATTTAGTCCGAACAAGTGAGACTTAGTCTCATTAAAGTGAGTCCTGGTGCACAACAAACACAGACTAACATTCTTAGCTAAGCCAAGCCAATCCAGTGAAACTTAAGGAAACCAAACAAACACCGTAAATGTATTATGATCATTTTGAGCACCCCTAATGCCACATGTCAAAACTTAATAATTCATGGCCCACACTGGCTTTGAGAATAAAAGATAATACTCTTTTTCCGTTACTTGTATTGTCAAATATATGTCTACGTTTGTAAACAACATATTTATATGATTATATATGAACTGCGCACATAATTTCTAGTCATTCATATTGTTTTCTTATTCAATATAAATATATATATATATATATAAATAAATAAATATATATATATATATATATATATATATATATATATATATATATATATATATATATAAACGGGTGTTTTTGTGAAAAATCAATGATAAGTTACAATATTAACAATAGATCAACAATATTTATGTTAATTATAAGTAGGTCAATCATGTATTGTGATACTTAAATGCATTTAAAATAAACAAAAATTACAAAATCTGCCACTACAGCTGGCACTTACTTCAACTAACACTCCCCTTCTCATAGTTTAATATTTGAAATAAGTCATTACAGATCAGACACTGCAATGCAGTGTCTGTTTCCTGATTCTATTTTTGACATTTGGATTCAGACCCTGCATTGCAGTGTCCATTTATTGATTTCGTTTTTTCCATCACTCACATGCCTCCTACATGTTCCTTTGTACATTTGGATTCAGACACTGCAATGTAATGTCCGTTTCCTGGTTCTATTTTTTACTTTTGGATTTAGACGCAGCGTTGCAGTGTCCGTTTCCTGGTTCTATTTTTTTTAGCACTCACATGTCTTCTACACGTCACACCTCACGCGAGTATTGATTTTCACATTTAGATTCAGCCACACATCCGCCTCTATATTGTTTTACATATCACTTGTTAAAATATATAATTATAAATAAATTATCGTGTAATTTTGTTGTGGACTAGAAGCCCTTGTGAATGGGCCCATAAACCTAAAACCGAATAAATCTCCTCCAAACCGATCCAAATACAAAGAAGAAGAATAATAATAAAAAAATAAAACCGCTGGAAAATTCCTCCTCTGCCTCTCTCTCCCGAATTTCGGAAGACCAAAAGATGTTTCTAGAAGGACAAGTATCTCTCTAGACACCTCTAGCACCACTTGACCTCTCAGACTATAAAACCCCACACCAATTCCCAACATTAAACTAATTAAATTCATAAATATATAAAAAGCGAAAATCCTACCAAAAGCCTCATTAGGTCGACTCGCTTCTTCGCTCTCTCTCTCTCTCTGCCTTCTCCGTTTCTCACAAAATCGTTCCCGCAGAGGCTTCCAGAACCCCTGCCGAAGCTCTCTCTCTCCTCGCGATCTCAGACCCTCTGTCGATCGCCCTCGAGGTACGCTCCCTAAAACCCTAGATTTTGCGTCGGATCAGATCTCTCTGTGTGAAATTGTTATTAGATCTGCCGTAGATTGTATGTTTCCTGATTTGGATATTTTACTCTGGGGTTTAGCCTCTGTTGGGGTTTAAGTAATTTTAGTGTTGGAATGCTTCACTTTCTGCTTCGATTCAATTATTTTCTTGTATCTTTTGGGTTGGCCATTTTTGGGTTTGTGCTATATTTTGGTGAATATATGATTCCATTAGTTTGAGAAGATTCTGATAATTCGATAATCGTGGCGTTTGTAGATTGCCTGAGTGATTAGCGTGGGTTTGAATTAGCAATTAGGTTTGGCTAATTTTAGTTCTCTTTTTATTTAAAGATTATTGTTTTGTATGTTATTTAATGGTTTTTTAATTTATTTTTTTAAAGATTATTGTTTTGTATGATTGTATGTTGAATGGGGACGGAGGGTTTTTTTATCCAAGATTTGCCGGGGTGTAGTTTGTGGTATTATATTTTTGTTTCCTTTACCTACTCTATTGTTTGTTTCTGATACTCTAATCGTTGTGACGATGGTGAAGATATTCATCGTTAGAACGTCGGATTTTTGGTTGTTTGTATGATTAAACTGGTGTTATTTATTTAGAATTCAGTTGTTTAGTGAATATGGGCTCTTGCTTGATTCGGAATTCCAGTTTTTGTTGTTTACTGAATGTGGGCATTTCTTATTTTTCAGATTTAAAATTCTGCAAGGATGAGCGTGGTTGGATTTGATTTTGGAAACGAGAGCTGCATTGTGGCCGTAGCCAGGCAGAGGGGTATTGACGTTGTGCTCAATGATGAGTCCAAACGTGAAACTCCGGCCCTTGTTTGTTTCGGTGAGAAGCAGCGGTTTATTGGGACTGCTGGGGCTGCTTCAGCATTGATGAACCCTAAGAACACTATTTCCCAGATTAAACGAATGATTGGTAAGCAATTCTCAGATCCTGTGTTGCAGAGGGATATCAAGTCATTGCCTTTTGCTGTTTCTGGAGGGCCTGATGGATATCCATTGATTCATGCCCGTTATTTGGGAGAAGAAAAGACATTTACACCTACTCAAGTTCTTGGAATGCTGTTCTCTGATCTGAAAATCATAGCTGAGAAGAATCTCAATGCAGCTGTTGTCGATTGCTGTATTGGGATTCCAGTTTATTTCACTGATCTCCAAAGAAGAGCTGTTATGGATGCAGCAAAAATTGCTGGATTGAACCCTCTTCGCTTGTTCCATGAAACTACAGCGACTGCCTTGGCTTATGGTATTTACAAGACGGATTTACCAGAAAATGACCAATTGAATGTTGCCTTTGTTGATATTGGGCATGCTAGCATGCAAGTCTGCATTGCTGGTTTTAAGAAGGGGCAGCTGAAAATATTGGCTCATTCCTTTGACCAGTCTTTGGGAGGTAGGGACTTTGATGAAGCACTGTTCCACCACTTTGCAGCTAAATTCAAGCAAGAGTACAAGATTGATGTGTTCCAGAATGCAAGGGCTTGCCTTCGCCTTCGTACCGCTTGTGAGAAGCTGAAGAAGGTGCTTAGTGCAAATCCCGAGGCACCTTTGAATATAGAATGTTTAATGGAAGAGAAGGATGTTAGGGGATTTATTAAGCGGGATGAATTTGAGCAAATTAGTATTCCTATTTTGGAGCGTGTGAAGGGACCTCTGGAGAAGGCCCTGCTTGATGCACAACTTTCAATAGAGAACATTCATACGGTTGAGGTTGTTGGTTCAGGCTCTCGTGTTCCTGCTATAATCAAGATATTGACAGATTTCTTCAAAAAGGAGCCTAGGCGAACTATGAATGCAAGTGAGTGCGTTGCTAGGGGTTGTGCTTTGCAATGTGCAATTCTTAGTCCGACATTCAAAGTTAGAGAGTTTCAGGTGAGTTTAACTCTTTCTTTGTATCTGTATTTGTTTCCATAAGTTGAGCAAATCTGTATATAGTGTAACCTACTTACTTTTGCAGTACATTATGTTTCCTGCTGATTTGTTTTTAACTAATGTTATCCCATTTAATGTGAAGGTGAATGAGAGCTTCCCATTTTCGATTTCTTTGTCTTGGAAAGGTTTGGGTCCAGACGCCCAGAACGGAGCAGCTGAGAACAACCAAAGTACCCTTGTTTTCCCCAAGGGAAATCCTATTCCAAGTATCAAGGCTCTTACATTTTACAGATCGAGCACGTTTTCAGTTGATGTGCAGTATGCTGATGTTAGTGATTTGCAGGCACCTGCAAAGATCAGCACATATACGGTGAGTGGAAGATCGAATATAAGCATGCTTGCTCTAAGTTGTCTCAATACTAGTAGGTTATCTGCTGATATTTATTAACGTTCTACTATACTACATGTGCAGATTGGTCCTTTCCAGTCTACTAAAAGTGAGCGGGCAAAACTAAAGGTCAAAGCTCGCCTGAATCTGCATGGGATAGTATCTGTAGACTCGGCAACTGTAAGTTTGTTAAAAGAATTTTGTGCTTCTGGCTGTTTTTGGTTGATTATTTTTTCTAATTCTATTTGTTTTTCTTGATGTGCTGTAGCTTTTGGAAGAAGAAGAAGTTGAGGTTCCTGTCACAAAAGAGCAAACAAAGGAGCCCGCTAAAACGGAGACTGATGAGGCCCCTAGTGATGCGGCTCCCCCAAGTACCAATGAGACTGATGTGAACATGCAAGATGCTAAGGACACTGCTGATGCTCCAGGTGCTGAAAATGGTGTTCCTGAGTCAGGGGACAAGCCTGTGCAAATGGAAACTGATGCGAAGGTCAGTTGTCTTCTCTCTATCAAACTCATATGCGGGTTTTTACACGAATTATTTGTTCTTTTTCCTTGGACGGCAACTTGGGGGAACTTGGGGGAGGGGCCTGAGGGCAATAACCTAGCAAACAATGCATTTTGGTTATAGTGTTTAGCTACTTGATTTGAGTGAACTTAATTGGACTAAGGGAGATGTGTAAGATGACCAAGTTTCTATGCTGTGCTTTTATACTTAAAAGTCCACTGTGCTAAGCTTATATCTGATCAATCTTCCCATGTTCAGCTATGTTAACTACAGAGAAAGCTTGTTAAATTCTACGCTCCTCATAATCTTTTACTCAAAGGACAATCTATATTTAATGTCTCTATAGAGAAAAAATAATGGACGGTGCTAAAAGTTAATTAAATTTTTTTGTTTTGGAATGGTAAATGCTATCAGTTGTTTGTTTGGTTCCATTTGCGGGCTGCACTCTTGATGTCTTGGTTTTTGCGATGCAGGCTGATGCTAAAAAGATAAAGGTAAAGAAAACAAATATTCCTGTGACAGAGTTGGTTTATGGAGGGATGCCTCCAAGCGAAGTGCAGAAGGCAATTGAGAAGGAGTTTGAGATGGCCTTAGAAGACCGTGTTATGGAAGAAACAAAAGACAAGAAAAATGCTGTCGAGGCCTATGTCTATGACATGAGAAACAAGGTAGTTTGCTTATATGTTCGTGGAACATTTCCTCTGTTTTTTACCATTTTATGACTAAATTTCTCTTTTGTATCCAGCTCAATGACAAGTATCAGGAGTTTGTCACTGAACCGGAGAGGGAAGCATTTATTGCTAAACTTCAGGAGGTGGAGGACTGGCTGTATGAAGATGGTGAAGATGAAACCAAAGGAGTTTACATTGCCAAGCTTGAGGAACTCAAGAAGGTGAGGACTTTCTTTTAATTCTCTGGTGGCTTTTCTCCATATTGTTGTGAGAGGGCAGCGATTGGACTTGATGCTGTTGGTTTTGATTGTTTAGAGCTGATGGGTGATTTTGTCAAATTGCAGCAAGGTGACCCCATTGAAGAGCGGGTCAAGGAGCACACGGAGAGGGGAACAGTGATTGATCAACTCGCTTACTGTGTTAATAGTTACAGAGAAGCTGCAGCATCAAATGACGCAAAATTTGAACACATTGATATTACTGATAAACAGAAGGTAAGGGTCTTGATGAGCTCTCTTCCCCTTCCTCCACTCTCGGCCATTCCAACTCACAATGTTCTTTGTGTTATTTAGGTATTAAACGAGTGTGTTGAAGCCGAGGCCTGGTTAAGAGAGAAGAAGCAGCAACAGTATTCACTCCCCAAACATGCCAACCCAGTACTCTTATCAGCTGATGTGAGGCGGAAGGCTGAAGCAGTTGACAGGTACTATTTCTGCATTGATGAATTTGTTTCTTTGGTTAGTCAACGAACTGGTTGTCTTAGACAACCGTAGCCTATAGCAATAAGCTAGTCTTTTTGAAAGCTCTATGATATCTGACACAGTAGTAACCTTTTCTTTTATCCACTTCTGTTAACAGGTTCTGCAGACCGATAATGACGAAACCCAAACCCGCACCGGCCAAGCCAGCTGCCCCTGAAACTCCACCAACCCCACCTCCTCAGGAGAGTGAGCAACCTCAGGGCGGAGATGCCGGCCCCACGGAGAATCCTGCTGACAGCAACAATGAGGCTCCACAGGCTTCTACAGAACCAATGGAAACCGACAAGCCAGAAGCTCCCCAAAGTTCTGCGTAGTTCTGTAGAGTGTCTGCGTTTCTATGGTTTTCTTATGGCCAGGATTTGATTCGTAAGTGTGAAACAGTTCCAATTTGAGCCCTAAAACACAGTTTGGATGCCGAGGGGGAGGCCCGTGGTGTGTTTAATGGATGATATACTTCTAGGAGTCTGTCTATAAAGCCTTTTATGTGCTTGTGGTCTGTCAGTGTTTAACTATTGGTACGATCAGTCTCTGGAATTCTGGAGTTTTTGTTAGGGGTTTTAAAGAGAAACTGTACCCTTTGGGGTCGCTCTCCCCTCTTGTGACGGGAAAGAGACCGGTATTTATTCTCTAGTCTTGTTTTACGTCGGTCATTGCTACTCTTTCTTCTTATGTCTTGAATTTATCTCCAAAATTTTATTGACTTGGAAAGGTAGCACAATTTTGTTCTGCGAATTTCACATTGATGCTCTTGCTGGACGGGTTCTACAGTTTGTAGTAGATTCTGGCATGCGATAATAAGCATCAAGGTTCCTCTTTGATGCAACATTCAGTGCGTTTTCGTTATTGCCGGAAGTGTAGGTTTTGTATGGGACCCTGGCGTTTGGATTTCAAACATTCTCAGCGGAAAAGTCGATTTCTGTAGTGCCGAGTGACAAGCTTATAGAATACGGTTCAGAAAAACCTCGGATTTGACGATTAACTTGACAAGGTTTGTGTACCAATAGGAAACAATACCCTATAAATGGCAAGGAAGTTGATATCGTTTGAAAATGCTTTTAGAATGACTGAATGTTTTGTGATGAAAATGTTTGAATTTTGGAAAAAAACACTTGAGGTGCTTCCTAGAAGAAGCACATGATCGGTGCTTCTTGCATGGAGCACTTCAAGTACTATTGGAATCCAAAAATATTTCACTAAAAGCACCTTCATTCATTTGGAAAGCACTTTTAAATGAGGTCATATTTTACAGGTGGTGCTAGTAAAGCTACATTATAGAACATAATGAAAACATGAAGAACAAAAATAATGAAAACATGGGGAACAAAAATAATGAAAGCATGAGGAACAAACATATATGTCAATATAGATTATAAAGTAATAAAACATAATAAAAACATGGGGATCAAACATATAATGTGCGTTCATCTAAATATTCAATAAGTCTCTCACAATTTATTGAAAATTATAAAATGCAAAATGAAAGTTATCTTTTTTCTGTCTAAATGAGAGTCGCAACCTAGGTGGGTGCCTAAGCATGTCTAGGCGCCCTTAATTTTTAAACGCCTAGGGATTAATCGGGGTCCCGGCCACCTAGTGTCTATGCAGACTGGGTCATAGGAGGCGCTAGAGATTTTTAGAACAGTGTAATTTACTAGGAATTACATAACCACACATGTGTTGTAATTCTAGCAACAACACTCCCCCTTGAGTGTGTAAATACTCAAGTAGGTTACGCATCTGATCTTCATGTAAATTAGCAGTAGTTGATGAAGTCATCTCGTCTAGTAGGAACAAGTGGCAAACACAAGTCTCCTATAGGGATTGCACATAAGAGTAAGTCTCATCAAAACATGGCTATAGTAAAAATCAACAGGACAAAATCCATAGTTCAAGGAGAAAAAGGTAAGTTAACATCTTCATGACGCAAGTAGTAGAAAACGCACATAAGGGTATGACAATCCCGACGTGGGTGCCTAGTAAAAACCTCGTTAGGTTAGCAAAAATCCAGTGGAAAAAATGCTCATGATCTAAGAGAAAAAGAGTACATTAATGTCAAGTGAGTATACATCAGGACACTCTCTCTGAGTTTGACAAAACTCCCTTTGAGAACTACAAGTTTTGCAAATGAGTTAGTTATGCATACCAATGCCTCGAACAAGCTTTTGGAAGGTTGACTTTGATGGTTACTTCGTGAAAAGGTCGGCAAGATTGTCTTAGGATCGCATATGCTTGACTTTAATCTTCTAATGCTTTCATGAAGTGATGTAGACATAATAAGCTTGTTTTTGACTTTGTTGATGTATCCTTGCTTGGTCTGGTCAATACATGCGATGTTGTCTCCCTAGATTGTCTGTGGGACTCAACGACGGATGAAAAATTGCAGGTACTTTGAATATGATCAATGAAAAATCGCAGGTACTTCGAATATGCTCAATTAGAGCTCTCAACCATCTTTTTCGTGCGTGACGTGGGGAGGTGTAGTACGCTTGGCATGATTCAAATATTTCGTAACCAAGGTTTATTTCATGAACCTTCAAAATATTACAGTATTCTTAATAGTAAAGATATAACCGCCCGAGAAAGTGCTTTGTGTGGATTTGATAAGTAACATGCGTCAACATAAAAAATAGGCAAGCATCATTCCAAGGATCATGGAAGTTTGATCCATTCAGGATGCGTAGAGATAAGCCCAAATCCATAACAATGGAAAAAATGTCTTTAATGCCAATTTAATGGCAGCATGTAGGTGCAGTGCTCTATCTTTACCAACATGACCACGAAGGAAATGTCTTGCCTAATGCAATGAGCTAAGTACAATAAAGCGCTAATTGAACTTAGATATGGAACTTTGGGTTCTACAACCTCTTCAAGGGTCTCATTTGCATCTAACGTATGGGTGATCATGGGTGTACTCAAAGCAACACTTTTAGGTGTAGTTCTACTGGTGGACCATAATATCGTCAGAGCAACGCTCGAACTTTAGGTCAATACATAAACGAGTTTTTCAAAGAACCTTCATCTTGAATTCCGATTCAAGTGCGAGGGAATTTTCTCATGCACTTCAGAGTCTTAGTGAGATTTATATCATGGGGTGTGCTATCCACACACCCCATTTTACTTCTCACACACCCCTTGATAATTTCTATCCGTTGATCTTCTTCTATTCATCCGATCCGACGGTCGAAAATTAAAAAGGTGTGTGAGAAGTAAAATGGGGTGTGTGGATATCACACCCCTGTATCATCGACATAGACTGCAACTCTAACAAATTTGGAATATGACTTCTTAATTAACATGCAAGGGCATAGTTTATTTTCATTTCCCAACTAATCAAATAATCACTTAGACGAGTAAACCATATTCATTCAGATTGTTTCAATCTGTAAAATGAACACCTTATTCAAATTGATAGGATGTTATGTGGTCTAGAACTATTTGAATTAGACCCTGTAGTTCTTCAGTGCTTAGTATCAAGTTCAACATAAATAAAAAGTCCATCACAAAAGAGTGATTGAAACACAATACTCCCTGGATTGAAGATAGACAACTCTCTTTAGTACGGTGTTAAGAACATGTTGATAATGTGTTGTGGCATACATTTTGTCACGCCATGATCCCGACATACGTCCAGGATCGACACGTGACGTCACCAATTACATGTATATCTAACATACCTCTCCTCAGGGATATGTGCGAAGCACAACTCACGATCCAACTGCGTAGTAATTTTTCGTACACTTTATGGCTGCATCTAACCTCATTGTTAAACTGCCTACGTACCATAAATAGAGATCAAGCCATTCGTAGTTCATCATTCACTACACTTCGACATATATCGCAGTCCGTTCAAGCCGAAAGGCATAACATTCCTCAATCAATCATTAGAACTTAACAAGCATGAAATTACTAGACACATGCTACATAACAAACCCACAGGACAATCAAGATTTCCAATTCATCCATCATATAAATCACTATGTTTCACATAATACCACATTTCATAGTATGCAACATCTCAAAGAACATTCAACGAAGCACAATGTTATTCTCTAGCCACATTGGTCAACGAGTGTAATCATATTAATAACAATCATATCCAATGTCATTCCACAATCACTCCAATTAATTAGTCATAAGAATCAGAGATGCACTATATTAACATTTAACTACATTAATCAATCAGTAAGATCGCATTTCAAAATATGAAATTTAATAAAGGAATTCTACATAATTCCCTACCTGAATTCCAAGTAATAACATGATAATTCTAATTTATAAACATAACGTCTATGGTGAGCAATTCCTACTCACTCGAATCTAGGGTCGGACTAACTTTATGGAAATGAACAAGAGTAGGGATTCCGGACCACTCAACAGAATCCAATCACAATATGATTGCCTATCAAAATGTACCAAGTATAACTAATCCTCATAACCCCTAGAATGCGTATGGTCCCCCATCACATATATACCAAGCAGAACCATATGCATAATCTCATCGTTCAGGCAGTGATCACCCATCGTAGATATACCAAGCATGATCACCCGTGAATATGTATGGTCCCCCATCGTGGATATACCAAGCAGGACCACATCCTAACTCTAGGTAGAGATCACCCATCGCAGATATACCAAGCATGATTACTCCTAGAATGTGTATGGTCCCCCATCGCGGATATACCAAGCAGAACCATATGCATAGTTTAATAACGTAGGCAGTGATCACCCATCGTGGATATACCAAGCATGATCACCCCTAACAGTCCCCTATTGCAGATATACCAACCAGGACTGTATCCTATAGCTCTAGGTAGTGATCACCCATTGCAGATATAGCAAGCATGATCACTCCTATAATGTGTATGGTCTCCCATTGCGGATATACCAAGCAGAACCATAAGCATAGTCTAACCGTGCAGGTGGTGATCACCCATCGCGAATATACCAAGCACGATCACCCCTGAAATACGTATGGTCCTCCATCGCGGATATACCAAGCAGGACCATTCATGTACCACTGCTACATGGTGCAGTAAATTCAACACACAACCTACCCTTACCTCAACCCTTATAAGTTACAATGTAGGCACCTGCACTATCAACTTCTCATGGCCACTAACTAACTTGTCACACAAGCATATAAGTTTTACATAATACTTTTATCTCACATTGTCATAACAATTATCATACCTATAATTCATATTATCAAGAAGATAACTACACATACATATCACAATAAGACATCTCATCCATGTAAACTGATGTATATATTATCTGGGATACCTCACTAACCAATATAGGCTCACTAAGCCTTACATAGTCACTAGTAATACTAATTTTAATATTTAAGATCAATTCGTAACATATTGACCAAAAGTCAATTCTCCGTCAACGGTAGGGTCCACAACCCTATACAATTCAATTTGGAACATCCACCCATGGATTTCCGATCCGTAACTTCCCAAGAGTCTCACTGCTCTTTTAGAACAACATACTAAAATTTCATTACGATCCATCAATTGGATCTCCACCAATCGCAAATTCAAGTGGTGGTTAACGTTTGATTTTTACGAACTTAGAAATCCAATTCGGGAAGATTCGTACGTCGGATTCCCAATTCGTAAGTTCCTAATGTCCTCAAATATTATGTACTATGACGTATTACGGTTTGGTGATGATCCAGAGGTCGGATATTCAAATCATAAAATGGTCAGGTGGCTTAGTATTCCATACTAGGTTCAAACTATCGAACTATATCAAACGGTTATCAAATTTGAAATCAAAACATCAAATTTAACTTAAAAAGGCAGTGTCGGCCCACTGGCCACGCACTGCAGCATGCGCCGCCGCGGGTGGCGGTTTCCGGCGAACGGAAACCCCAAATTCCAACCAACACTAAAATTCACTAAATTTTGTAGAAATGTACAACTCAAGGAAAGGAACATTTTTCATGCATTGGCCAAAGCCTAGTTCGGCCGGGAAGTGGTTGGAAAATCCCTCGAAGCGTCGGAAACCCCAAAAAGGGTGAGCTTCAATTCGTCACCAAAACGAACTTCGACGTCTCATCCAATGCTTGGGCTTTGCTTCTGGGTTGAGATGAGTTGATTGATGGTGGTGGTTGACGGTGGTGCTTGTAGAAACGGCGAATCGCTGCCGTGCACCCATTAACTTCGACGGGTTCTGTTCTTCGTGAAACTAAGGCCAAACTTCTTCGATTATGGGTGCAAATGGGAGAGGGAAGATCGGGGAAGGTTTTCTAGGTGGTAGCTTGAAGAAATTTGTCGAAAAACTGATGGAAAACAGTCAGAAAACTTGCAGAAGTTCGGCTAAACTGGGTCGGGTTGTCGGGTCCAGGGTGATCTGGTGTTTCTCTCTTTTCTCCCTTCCCCTCCCAGCTCTCTCCTTTCATTGGTCTGCCCTCCCCCCTTATTGGGCAGTTCCACACCCCTTTCTCTTCTATTCTCTCCATCATAGCCACACACGTGGCTTCATCCCAGTCATTCATGCTCCAACAAATCTAGAGCCTTCCAGATTTAATAATTAAATGACCATTTTTCCCTTGTCTTTGTTCGTTAATAACTTATTCGTTATAACTCCAAATTACGTTCTGTTTGTGCATACACGCTCGTATCCACACGTACTATCTAAATATGTGAAGAAATTTGAAAAATTATGGAAAGATCAAGTACGTCCACAAAGAATCTCGTTTAATACAATAGGGTCAATTTTGTCCTTTTACTTATCGAATAAAAATTTTATACGCTGTAAATATAAACGCGTTGAAACTATGAATATGAATACTACATATGAGATACGTAATTTTAAATAGTGAAATCTAGGAACGATATTTCACACATTTAGAGAGAGGAAATCGGTAAAGAGAGAAATGGCTTGAGGAATTCTGTGTGTGATATTCCTCACGAATTGCGCAGGGAGAGAGAAACTTGTTTTCAAAGTAATACAAACTTTAATAAGAAAGATCTTCTAGATCTTATAAGATTACATAGTCTACTAGGATCAGTATTTTAAAATACTCACCTCGGGGCGCACCTAGGTGGCATCGGAGGCTAGCTGACTCTCTTTTGTGAGAGTCGGCGAAAAACTCGCCTAACTCCATCGGGGCGCGCCTCAAAGCGTTCGATTGGGCGTCCGTTTTGTATAAAAGTTGCCGAAATCTGAAGAAAAAAAAATTTGTTCAAATCAGGGTTTTGTTTTGAGTTGTAGAGTACTTTGAAGAAAATAAAGAAGATGCGAACTTGTTGGCTGATTTTTCTTTTTCTTTTTAAATTTTTTTTTCCAGTTTACTAACAACTATTACAACATATTCTTTTAATATTCTTTTTAAAAAAAACTAAAGATGAGTAGAAAAATAATGTTTTTATATTTTTTTTATACATTTTGATATATTTAATATACCTAAAAAAACTGAAAAGACATCTATACTTTTTAACGTTATACATTACCCTTTATGACACACCCCGACCTGGAAATCAGGGCGTGCCATTTTGGTATCAGAGCATAAGATTCTAAATGCAGTCAAGTAGGACAATTACTAAATTACAACACCCGAAGGTGAGTCCTACATGTGTGAAGTCCGTCAGAATAGCCGTGGGGATCCTCGTGAGCCACCAAACACTCCTAACTATAACCTGGAGGGGCGTAAAACAAAGTCGAGTGGGTCAGTAAAACAAAGCTTTCAAAACATTTCCTTTATCAACATATATAACCCTTCACTGTAAAACCTGTATACTTTCCCAGAAAATAGCATATAACATATATATCTCAACATTTCCACAAATCATCGTTCAAAATCCATAATATGAAAGTATGCCATGCCATAAGCATCAAAACATAGTGAGTATATGCAAATATATATCAGGTAGAATAATAAATCAACCGGAGACCCTGCAGTGGTCCTGTACGGCTAATCATATAGCTCAATACCTATGCCTGCACACGAGTCGGAGCCACAAGAGTGGTCTATACGACAGGACTTGGTGTAATAATACGCTCTAGTGCAACTCTCATCAAACAGTTGTGCGACGTATCATAGGTCACCTACGAGTCGGAACCACAGAAGTGGTCTGTACGACAGGACTTACACCTACTTGGATCCAAGGGAGCGTGCGGTGCGGGAGGTGAATATCAACATAAGCACTAACACCGGTGGTGCAGGTTATGAGCTCTCATCACAAATCACATCATCAACACAATATAACTCACCTGATACTGACCTGTGCGTCCACCGCATCATTTCATACATATGCATCATATATCAATTCATATAATTCATATCAATTCTATGCATGGCATTTTAAAACATACTTTCATTTAAACTCGATTTCTGGGAAAATCAGTAAGTATATAGGTATATAAAGAAAGCAACTGCCTACTCACTGGTATGTCAAAGGGTCGTAACCCTCGTGACGCCTTTGATTGCGCTCGTCCTCGGGATAGGTCTCACCTATATGCGAAACAACTATAATAACGTTATTTAAAGCACATAACCAACAATCCAAAATAACTTCTCATACGATGCTCAATTGGGGTGTTTGAATATACCAACGTGATCTACACAACCTCACAAACATCCCCATATGTTTAAAATAATTTTTGGACCAGTCACGCGCCCCCACGCGCCGGAAATGGCACGGACCCACGTGCCCCCACGCGCGGTCACGTGCCAGGCACACTGACGGCAGACCAAACAGCGTCAGGAATATTCCGTGGAATATTCTGTTAACTGCTAATGGCATCTGTTAGATTTAACTGACGGCGTCAGGAATATTCCGTCCAAACTGACGGAATATTCCGTCTTCTTCTCCGGCGACTCGCCGATTTCTGGGTAATTTTCCAACTATGGTTTCTCACTCATTTTTCATCCATTTTTCATGAAATTGGTACCAAAATGAAGCTCTAAGCATGTAGAACACATCTAAACAAGTTTCAAGGCTTGAAAATCACTAGATTTTACTTGAGAAAGCTCGATAGCTCGACAAACTTTAAAAACCTTCGATCTCGGTCCTCCGACGTCCAAACTCTACCAACGAAGTACCCCGAGACTCGTGAGGACCTCCTTAAGCTCATTGTGAGCTTGAAATTCCCTGAAATGCAAGGTTTTACGTGTGCATGAACAATGCACATTTTCAGGGTTAGGGTTTCACGTCTAATCCGAGGGTTACAAGTTCCAAATTTGGTACCAAAATACTCAGGGGGTTGCAAGAATCAAGAATCTTACCTTTTTGACATCGATCTGTGAAGAAATGGACGAGTTCCAACTTCGTCCGTACGTGCACAGTGCACGGGAAGAAAACCGAGAGGGAGAGAGAGAGAGAGCGCTCACGGGAGAGAGAGAGGGAGAGTGAAGGTAGGTATGTGTGGTCCACTACAACCCTAACCACACAAAAATAATAAAACACAATAAATTCCAATTATTTTTCCAAAAAAAAACTTAGGGTTATAACTTATTAATCAAATATAAATGTCACACACCTTAGCAACCTTTAGGGCAATTCCGTCATTTCACGTCCTCGATAAAATAATTCCGGGACGGGCTGTGACACTTTATTTTTCTTTTTAATATATATAAAATGATATATAGTAAAACAAGTTCTACGAGGTTTAACCTCACGCCTCTAGGCTTTCGCTTAGGCGAGGCTATCCTTGCCTACGCCTTCGCCTTTTAATACATTGATTAGGATTTACGCAATCACAATTCACACATGTATTACAATTCCAAGTACTACATGGATCTAAGGTGAATTGCCAATTTAGTCCCTGAATTATGACTGTAAAAATTAGGTCCCTAAGCTATTTTTTCAGAAAAATCAGTTATTGAATTATAAAAATCTACCAATTACATTCCTAATATTAATTTCGAAGCTACCATATTCAATTTTCCATCAAGTTAAGTAACGTTACTTGCATGTGATATACATTTGAGGGTAGATTGGTAATTTTGCACAAAGAAATAGTGTATGGAGTTAACTTTGGAGGGTAAATTAGACATTAGATTCATAATCTATATGAAATGTTAAAGGCTTATTGGCGAGAAAAGCCTAATATTACACTTTAAAGAGTGTCAAGTGACTTAAGTTTACGAAAAATTGAATAAAATAGCTTTTAATATAATAGTAAAAGTGAAGTTAGCAATTTAATAAATTTAGGGATTTATTTTACCAAAAAAAAATCATATAAAGACCTAATTTTTATTGAGCTAATAGTTCAAGTAGGCTAAATCCGCACTTCACCAAAAAATTATTCAAATCACTAACAATAATTAGAGTTTAGAGAGAGGGGCAACAGCAACGAAGGTTCATATCTTGGCGCTCTCCCTCTTCCCGTCCTTTCCGTTCTCTGCTTTCTCCCCTTACTACGTCCTCCGTCCTTCTCTTATCCCTGTTCGAACAACGGCGCGACTACTACTTCCCTGTATCTTGTATCAGCTAACTGACTCCGGAACAGCAGCTCCTGTCGCAAGATTTTCGTTTGAAGGCCGGCCGGAACAACAATTTGTAAGTTAACACAAATTATTGCACTAATTAGCATGAGCGGATTCGTCCACTCTGATCCCGAGGTGTAAATTCGGATGCAAAAACAGCGTGCATTATGGTAAAATTGGTTGCAAATTCGTTTGCTTTAAAGCGATGCATATCAACCTCTCCTCATCTCTCTGGGAGAATTAATCAAACAGGTAATTTGCATTGTCTATGCTTCCATTTCAGCTTAATTATTTGCAAAACATTTGCTTCCTTTTCAATTTTCTGCAACTGGGTTTTCTCTCTTTTTTGTGTTTTTGATTGGGGGTTGATAAGATTGTGCTATATATGTGAACAACTTGTATTGCTACATACATACATACATAAATACATGTGTGCGTGTGTGTAGTCATATTAGCAACTGGGTTTTGATTGAATATACTTAGTGGATGCTGTGTGATTACTTGTTTCTGTGTTGTGATTAAGCAGAAAGTGAGATAGTCAAAATGTTCCAGTTGCCTAGAGCAGCATCTGGGGAAGAGCGAAACTTTCCCATGCGTAGAAACATGTCAAAGAAGAACCCTTCAGTTAGGATGTTGGATGAGAGATTCACAAAGATTTTGAAAATTTTCAAGTGGGGACCTGATGCAGAAAAGGCACTGGAAGTTCTGAAGCTGAGAGTCGATCATCGATTGGTTGTTGCGGTTCTCAAGATTGATGTGGATGTCAATGTTAAGGTTCAGTTTTTCAAGTGGGCTGGGAAGAGAAGGAATTTCCAACACGATTCAACCACGTACATGGCATTGATCTGCTGCTTGGACAAGGCTGGTGCGTTTGGTGAAATGTGGAGAACAATCCAAGAAATGGCTCGGAGTGCACGCATTATTGAGCCAGCTGAGTTATCTGAAATCATAAGAGTCTTGGGCAGGGCTAAGATGGTGAACAAGGCATTATCTGTGTTTTACCAGGTCAAAGGCCACAAGTGCAAACCAACTGCAAATACTTACAACTCCATGATCTTAATGCTGATGCAAGAAGGGCATAATGACAAGGTCCATGAGCTCTACAATGAGATGTGTAACGAGGGTAACTGTTTCCCAGACACAGTTACATACAGTGCACTGATATCCGCATTTGGGAAATTGGGTCGTGATGATTCTGCCATTAGGTTGTTTGATGAGATGAAGGATAATGGTTTACATCCAACTGCAAAGATATACACTACCTTATTGGCAATTTTTTTCAAGTTAGGCAAAGTTGAGCAAGCCTTAAGCCTAGCACAGGAGATGAAAGAGAAGGGGTGCGCGCCTACTGTTTTCACTTACACTGAATTGATAAAGGGGCTTGGCAGAGCGGGGAGAGTAGACGATGCTTATGCTATATACAAAAACCTTCTGAGGGAGGGTTGTAAGCCTGATGTTGTGCTCATGAACAATTTGATAAACATCTTGGGAAAGGAAGGTCGTATAGAAGATGCTAGTAAGATTTTCAACGAGATGTCATCTTTGCATTGCACACCTAATGTGGTGACTTATAACACTGTAATCAAAGCGTTATTTGAATCCAGAGCTCCAGCTTCCGAGGCAGCTTCATGGTTTGAGAAGATGAAGGTTAATGGCATTGTTCCCAGTTCATTTACCTATTCAATTCTTATTGATGGTTTTTGCAAAACAAATAGAGTTGAGAAAGCTTTGTTGCTTCTCGAAGAGATGGATGAGAAGGGTTTTCCTCCTTGTCCAGCTGCCTATTGCAGCCTGATCAACAGTCTTGGAAAAGCAAAGCGGTACGAAGCTGCGAATGAGTTATTCCAAGAATTGAAAGAAAATTGTGGTCGTTCAAGTGCTAGGGTATATGCTGTGATGATTAAACATTTTGGGAAATGTGGGCGTCTCGATGAAGCTGTGGATCTTTTTGACGAGATGAAGAAACTCGGATGCAGTCCAGATGTGTATGCTTATAATGCGCTCATGTCAGGGATGGTGAGGGCTGATATGATAGATGAAGCACATTCCTTGCTTAAAGTCATGGAAGAAAACGGCTGCATTCCCGACCTAAACTCACATAACATTATTTTGAACGGCTTGGCTAGGACGGGTGGCCCAAATCGGGCTTTGGAAATGTTTTCCAAAATGAAGCATTCTAAGATTGAACCAGATGCGGTTACTTATAACACTATTCTTGGCTGTCTAAGCCGAGCTGGTTTGCTTGAAGAGGCTGCAAAGTTGATGAAAGAGATGGATTCAAAAGGTTTTGAATATGATCTCATTACTTACTCGTCAATTCTTGAGGCAGTCGGCAAGGTTGATGACATTCATAAGTCTTCCTTAGGGGGATCTGGTATGACATAGTTTCTCTTCTTTTACTAGTAAAATTGATTTTATAATTTAGCGTCGAGGCTCTTGCACTCTACCTACGCACGGTTTTAATGATTGTTTCGGATTTAAGATGGTTGGAGACTTGCTTATAAGAAAAAACATAAAATAAAAAGATGTACTTGTGAAAGGATGCTATGTCAGCTATTCATATGATTGATTGCTTTTCGTAATTGCATTTGAGCTCATTATTTCATAGTAATCAAATTTTAATCGTTGCTGTTGTATCCCTGCTGCTGTGTAATTAACTCACTCATGAAGTGACTAATTCTTCTGCAGGTCATACACCCTATTAAGTGCCAGCTGAACAGCATCACATCCTACAAATTTCTAGTATCGTCGAGGTTGGAACTTGGCTGAAAACGAAAGGAAAAGAAACACGAAATTATAAAGGTGATGCATTGTAGAAATTGCTACTAAACCGAAACTGGAAAAGATGGTCCCGGAAGTGATAGAAAACCCCATTCGAATGCTAACTTTGTAAATACGATTAGAACGAGGGTTGCGGTTTGGCTTCGTAGTCTCTGCACTGCCTCACCTAACTTATCCAGGAGCTGGACAAATTCAGTGCTGAAATGCAGTAGCTTTCTAATTGTAGTATATAAAAGGATGTTATAATCTAATGTTCATTTCGCCACCTATTTTTGTAAGGAATAATTCATTCTGATACGTTTTTGATAACTCTGTATCTTATAACCAAACATATCCGCCACCTCATCACTGCTGAACAGGGTAGTGATTTTGACGCTCCTCGTCACGCCATCTTACATCATAATTTATCGTCTTTGAGATATCTACACTCCAAACTGAATATTTGCAATTTTTTGTTTCTAGTTTTTTATTTTTTTTATTTTTTTTATTTGTTGTGCTAAAGATGTAGAAAAATAGATGAAAGAAATGAAGAATAGACAAGGATGAAGGGAGGAGGGAGAAATTAAAGAAATTATATGAAAACAAACATTTGAAAGTGAATTGTTTTGTGTGTCGTTACCAAGGTTCTAAAAAACTTTAGGCGCTAGCGGGCGACGGGCAGGGGCCTAGGTGGATTTATGTAAATTTATTATATATCTTGTAAATACCCATTTACACTTGGAAAAAAAAATAACTATACTTGTATGGATAATAAAAGAATGATAAAATGCAAAAATAGAAGTAGAAGAATACACAAATAATTCATTTCGCCACCTATTTTTGTAAATACCCATTTCGCCACCTATTTTTGTAAGGAATAATTCATTCTGATACGTTTTTGATAACTCTGTATCTTATAACCATACATATCCGCCACCTCATCACTGCTGAACAGGGTAGTGATTTTGACGCTCCTCGTCACGCCATCTTACATCATAATTTATCGTCTTTGAGATATCTACACTCCAAACTGAATATTTGCAATTTTTTGTTTCTAGTTTTTTATTTTTTTTATTTTTTTTATTTGTTGTGCTAAAGATGTAGAAAAATAGATGAAAGAAATGAAGAATAGACAAGGATGAAGGGAGGAGGGAGAAATTAAAGAAATTATATGAAAACAAACATTTGAAAGTGAATTGTTTTGTGTGTCGTTACCAAGATTCTAAAAAACTTTAGGCGCTAGCGGGCGACGGGCAGGGGCCTAGGTGGATTTATGTAAATTTATTATATATCTTGTAAATACCCATTTACACTTGGAAAAAAAAATAACTATACTTGTATGGATAATAAAAGAATGATAAAATGCAAAAATAGAAGTAGAAGAATACACAAAGTACATCCATCCAACAAGTTCAATATTTAAAAAACAGTAAGCATATAATCATAATGAGGAGTATTCTTGGATGATAGACTAAATTCTTCTTATTCATGGTCCTTGCATAGGATTGGACTTAGACTAAATTATTTAACCTTGTTGTATCTAGTTTATTTCTTTTCTTTGTATGTATCCCCTCAAAAGTGCTCAAATTAATTTCACAATTGGATGAACTTGTAGTCAATCCATCCTTTGCAAATTAGGTACACCATTTCCATTAGTATACCACTATGAAACTAAAAAAGAAAAAAGCACACAATTAATTAAAAAAAAAAAAACCCGTCTAGGAGCTTCCTAGGAGCCGCCTAACCGGCCGCCTAGCCCGCCTAGCTTCAGACTGATTTTTCAAAACGATTTGCCCTAAATCGCAGCGGACCTTCACCGCCTAATACCTAGGCCGATTTTTAAAACACTGGTCGTTACATATACGTTCCCTTCACATTTTTCCATCTACGTAGTTTTTTCTATCCATAACACAAACGAAAACTAAAAATTATAAATTGAAAACGAAATTGTTTTCGAATGGAATCTTATCTTATTACTGCAAAGTCCACTGCCATGATTTCCAGCTCAAAATGCTGGCAGGAGGAATCAATATAGAAAATAAACTATTAGAGTATATATAATGGAGCATTATGGCCTAGGCAAATTGTTAATCTTGCCTCAAAATTGAAAAAGTAACTTCTAGCCTAAGAAATTTGCCCGGTCAGATTGAAGCCTAGACATCTTGAGCAGCGTGAAACCCACTTAACAGTTAGATTTGTTGTACCATATATTAGGCCTCACTACTTAGCTGATGATGTATACAAGAGGGGGAGGAAACCCTTATTCTATAAAAGAGATCCTTCACCCTCATTTTAAAAGGATGACAAGAACGGAAAACCCTAGCCTCTCTAGCCTCTATTTACAATGTCACCAGCATCTACATAGTGAAACCGACACCAGTGTAAAAGTAACCCCAACTTAGGGTGAACCATGATATGTCGTCGTGTTCTTGTACGAATGTGTGATTTACGGTCGGATTTACGTTGATCCAAAATCGACCCGACCCGATTTTGTGCATCAACAAGATTCTTAATCTCTAACCCTTCACCATCAGAACCAAAAAAAGTATTGATAGGCTATATCATCATTTGGAGGGGCTAAATTTTGCCTCTGGCTCCAGCCCTTCCCCAACACATTAGATATGCTCTTAATATGGAACAAAAGGTAAGATCTCTAGAGGCAACACAGTAGGAATTCGAAATTTCTAATTTCTAATACCATATCTGATATAAAATCAACAACTTATTTCCAAAAAAGAAATAGAAAGGGGTTAAAGTCTCCCCCAATTGTTACAACAACAGCTAATAGTTATCATAACCAATTAATATTACAGATAGATACCGATATCACCCGCTCGCATTTTCGACAGAGTTATCATTCTCCTCGTCATTGCCATGCTGTATTTTCGCTATCTCAGCCTGCGCTCTCTCCATAATCTGCCTCTTCTGCAGTTCCAAGTCCCTGTGGAAATCCATCCTCATCTTCTCTAGTTCTGCCATCTGCTTCCTTTTACCATTTTCAATCTTCTCATATATGTCACTGAACTTTTGAATGGAATCAGCAAGCAATCTAAAGGAACCCCGATCATCATTCTCCCTTCTGTACCTTCTCTTCTTGGGTGGTAGCCCATCTGAATCATCATCCCCTCCCTCAGCTGATTCTGAATTCCCTGGACTATCCCTCATCTCATCCAACCCATTTGCTCGGTTCAAATACACTTTAGGGTTCATGAAAACATACTCCCCTGAGTCCAAGCCACAAGACAGGCCAGCTTGCTGTTGTAGCGATGACATCAACATATCCATCTTTGCGAAGTAAACCCACTTGCTCGTGGCACCACCAGTCTCTGCGAACTTGGCCCTCTCCTTTTTGTACTTTTTCTTTAAGGTATCCAACCGATTGCGGCACTGTGTGTCTGTCCTTTCAATTTTTGACACCTCTGATACTTTCTCTGCAACCTCTTGCCACTCCTCAGAGCGAAGACTCTTTTTTCCACGTTGAAGAAACCGGTCACCCCAAGCATCTAGTAACACAAAAGTCTCATGTTCAGTCCAATCTGTAAGCGCATTCCGGCCACCAATTGATTGTTTTGGAGCAGAGGGTGCAGCAGCAGAAGGAGGAGGAGCCGGCAAACGAGGAGCAAATTCATAACTTGAAATCAAACTCTTCAACTTACGCTTCTTAGGGTGCGTTTTCAAATCATCATCATCATCCAGCCTTCTAACCATCATCTTATTATCCTCTTCATCATCCTCATCATCTTCATCATCACTATCATCCTCGTGATCATCATCCCCAGCACCTTTGTGAACAGAAGGAAAACCATTTCGACCATTGTTATCTTCTTCTTCCTCACCCAACTCTTCATCATCATCAGTCTCATCTTCCTCATCATCATCAGCATAGTCATTACGGACTGGCCTAGGATATGGACCACCACCGCGAGCAGGAAGCTTGGGACGTTGTGAAGAACCATAACCCTGCTGGTGATTCCCACCGTACAGGTTAGGAGGATACCTCGCATCATCTTCGGTGTCATCCATTCCCGCACAAACTCAAGATCAACAAACAACAACGAAGAAGATAATCCTGCAAGACCCTAGTTCCTAGTTCAAAACCACCGGTTTCACCCTTGCAGGATTAAACTCCATCCACACCCATTATTCCTTTTCCCCTCTGGTTTCTTAATCCAACCAACAACTTCTCCTCCTTCATAGGACTAAACTACCTCCAAATCAGCATTTCGTTTCGAAAAAAAAAACACGAAAACAGCAAACCCCACATCAAAATCTTCCTCAAAACAACCTATTTTCCAATGAAAATCACAATCAGATAATATAACACACTTAGGTCAACATAATTGGTAAGTAAACCTAAACCCTATCAGCCCTCCAGTTAAAAGTCACCAAATTTATCTTACTAAACGCATGAATCCAAAAACAAAAAACAAACCCACGATTCAATTTTAAAAATTTCTTGAGCTATCTTGAGCTAAATTCAAATTCCAGGAGTTTCAAAAACGAGAAATGAACGAAAGCCTTAGCTCTTACCTCAAAATTCGAAACGTTCCCACAAAATTTGTTGGGTCGAAAGCCAAATTGAAGCTTCCGAAAGAGGTTTAACTCGACATCTGCTCAGAATTTGCAATCAATTGTGTCTCGTATCAGGAAACTGAGATGGGAAGAAGAGAGAGAGAGAGGATAAAAGAAGAGGGTCACTGCATCTGAACGCTGCACGCCTGCCTGCCTGCCTGGTACGTATTTTTTCTTCGGTGCAGATGCGTTATCGTTGTTATTCAGGTGGGCTGGACCCTCCGGGTTTGGGCTTCTTTGACCCATTTGCGTTATTGTTGTTACTGAATTTTCGATTTTGATCCATTTGCGGTCTGGAAATTTACAAACCAAATGACGCGTCACTAATAGAAAAAGAGCTTCCATCTCATTTAATTTAAAAAATTTAGTCTACAAATTTAGTCTTCCTAGCATCACCATTTTTAATAGTGTGAGATTGGCAACAGATTGGGTTTAACTTTTGTGACATGTTTCTGTAGATGTTAGTGAGGCTTTTATTTGTATTAAATTTGCTCTTCGGGTTAGTGTCTTTTGTTCGAGTCTCGTGATGAAGCTGGTGTGGTCTATTTTAATGTAACTGACAGATTCACTTTTGTTGCCATTTTTCGTGTATTATTTGTTATAACAGTTACTAACTATGTAGTTCCTCTCCGAAGTTTGCATTGCTTGTATTCAAAGAGTATTCCCTTACTAGTGTTGATAGTTTTGTGCACAAAATCTTTCACGTGGCAGATTATGAAGTTATGAAGTTACCGATGGAAAACTCCCAAAATCTTTCAAATTGCAAAATATTCTATAATGATATACCTTATGAAAAAAAAAAAAAATCCTCTTGATCGGTCAAAAAATGAGTGATGACAAAATTAGGTTAAGTGTTCGAGTCCCTTCTTGATACACCTCGATCCGGAATGTCCACTAGGACTTTGAATCGAGCTGCACTGGCCGACACCTGGAAGGTGACGAAGCCATAAAGTGTAGTGATGTTGAATTGTGAGTAAATTTAAACCTAAAAGTGCCTAAATATAAGAGTGCACTGTGAGCAGGAATGAACCCATTTCACACGTGATATCAAAGCATAAGTAAAGTACAGTAAGATAGGATAAGGATTGTACCTTCAAAGGTAGCCACCTATACTGAGATTTGCCTAGAATCCTCGTCGATACAAAAGTTCAGCAGCTAAAACCTGGAGGAGCGAAAAACAAGGGTGAGTGGGGCCTGAAAATAAAGTTTTAATAAAAACCTTTGAAAATGTTGTAACCCCTCGCCGTAAAACATGTATAGTTTCCAAAATATACATACTACGTATAGTATGAAAATACTTACTGTAGCTTGCAAAACGTAAATAAGGCATGATATCCCAAAATCACAAAATCTCAACAGTAATATAAGTAAAATCAGGTGCTCAACAACCTATGCTAGCACACCAGTCGGAGTCGCCTGATGCGACCTGTACGACTGACCTAATGCTCATCAATCTATGCTAGCACATGAGTCGGAGTCGCCTAATGCGACCTGTACGACAAGACTGGCACTTACTTAGATCCAAGGCGAGCGTGCGGTGATGAGGTGAACATACACGTGAAGGACTAGCATTGGCCTCGGGAAAGCACTAATACTGGGGTGCAGCAATGATGAGCATACTACATGAATATAAGCATGCCATAAAATTCAATAATTCTAATCAATATAATAAACTTACCTGCGCATCCCGTAGGATTATTTTGGCATTTCACAATAGTGCAACATTTCTTATAACATTATTTAGTCATGGCATCAAAGATTATAAGCATACTTGTGCATCCCGTAGGATTTATGATAACTTCATAATTTTCCGTTTCTCTAAGTCTTATAAACTTTAGTCTAATCCAGGCGTACGTAAGAAATTCTTTTCCAAATGTATAAATGGAAACTATCAATCATATATATACACTATAAAAAGGAAAAGACACACTCACCTGAAGTCCGCGCTAACAACTCCCTAGCACGAATATCGAGACGTCGCGAACAATCGGCGCCTAGAACAATGATCAAATCATGTCTTAGAATTCTTATCGATAGAACATGTAACTTACATAAAACACATCCCCAAGGACGTTTTAGAATGATTTGAAACCCATTGACCAAAAGTCAACTGTCGGTCAAAGGTCGACGGTAAGGTTCACAACCCTACGTAACTCAATCCGGATTATCTGAACCTTGGATTTCTGATCCATAACTTCCAAAGATCCACATTATGCTTCTAGAACAACATCATAAAGTTTCGGAACGATCCAACAGTCAGATCTCTTCCAATTGCTAAGATTAAGTGGCGGCCGACGTTTAGATTTACAAACTTAGAAAACCCATCCGGGTAGATCCGTACGTCATATTCCTGATCTGTTAGTTCCTAATATCCTTAAATATTATGTACTAACATATTAAATTTTGGTGATGATCCAATGGTTGGATCGTCGAATCATACAATAGCTTAGTAACGGCCTTTAACGGAAATATAACCAAACAACGAAATTTCATCAATCGGATGTCTAATATGGAATTGGGGAACAAATTTTAGCCTAGGGAGGTCAAGTGTGTCTCTGTCCACGTGCTGTTGTCGGCCGCCCCGACTTGCCGGAAAAATCAACTATTTCCAAAAGTTACCAAATTTCATATCAATGAAGATCTCAATGAGTAGAGCAAGTTTTATACCTGTGGCCAAGTCCAATTTGGCCGGGAAAAGCTCCAATTTGTCTCGAACCCGCCATAAACCCTAGAAATGGGTGGCTTCGATCCGTCACCTCCGACGCTCCGCCGCCCCCAAACCTGATTGGGCTTTGTTCCTGACCTCTTGAAGAGTGTTTTGGTGGTGGTAATTGAAGGAAAATGTTTCACAATTGCAAGATCAACACCTAGACACCCTTGGACCCGTCGGTGTTCCATCGCACAATCAAGCTCCAAATCTCGTTGGGTTTGGTTGGAAATTGAAGGGAAAGTGGTGGGGAAATGATTTGGCAATGGTGGGGAGCTTTGATTTGCTCGGAAAACGCCGTGAAGGCATCGGAAATGGGTGCCTGCTGAATCGGGTCGAGTGAAAAAAAGGGGTCAAGGGGATAAGTTTTTGATTGGGTGCCCCTCCTCTCTCTCATTTCCTCTCCTTCTTCCTGTTACTTATTGGTCAGTCCTCCTCTCTTCTCCCCCGATTGGGCAGCTCTGCCCCCTCATTCCTCCTCAGTTTCTCATTCTCTTTGATTTGTTCTTCCTTTTTCCCCTCATTTCTAACCAAATAATCTTAAAATAATAATATAATAGTTAGGAAAAATATATAAAATAATAAACAGTAATCTTTACAAAAGTACTTTTCAGATTTGTAGTTCCGTAAAACCCCTATCGTAACTCCAGTTTCGATTCAGATTACGCTTACGCGTTCATATTGTTGAGTACTTCGAGAATATGGTAAAATAGAAGCATGTACACGTCACGAAATGACGGTCAACTAAAGTCAACTATCTCGCTTATAGGGCATTTTTGTCCTTTCACTATTCTAAAATTAATAAAATCGTACAAGTAGGGACGAGTTATCACACTTCCATTATAACAAAAAAAAAAAAACAAGGAATATCCTTTGAAAAATCTTTGCATGCCTCTTGAAGATAATGGGGAAATGAGTGAACCAAAATTAATAGGAGCATGTACTTTAATTGGATCTACTATCACCAGTCATCCAAAGAATCAAAGTCACACAAACACATTTAGTTGATAAAAATACCACTAGACAGTAGCCTTATGTGTCTGGTCCTTGTAGATAAAATAATTTAGAAATATAAAGGAAGAAGGCTAAAAATGTGAAGTTTTCATAATATCAAAATTGTTCTTCCCTATTACGATTATCAAAAAAAAAAAAAAAAAAAACCGTATAAGGTAGTTAATAAGTAAATTAATTTTCACACTACATTTTAATAAAGAACAATAATATCTAAAATGTTGTAAACTTCCTATTAAAGTGTGATTGTGTAAATCCTAGATTAGATTTGATTCTAGTTATCCTTTCCTATTATGACTTGTATTCCTTGGGGATGAAGGATTTCTTCTTTCCCTTATTACTATAAATAAAGGCACTACGTAGGAAGGATAACACACACATTCCCCTACATTCCTACAAATACATTATCTCTACAATCTCTCTCCCTCTGTCGCCGGCCCTCTCTCTCCTTGTCATATAAAATAGACCATAACATGTTATCAGCATGCTCTTACCGCTGTGCTTAGGAATTTGACGAGGAAGCTTTCTACATCAAACCAGTTCATCCATATCATCACGCAATCAGGTTCTTCCAAAACAACGATTTTTATCTTGATATTTTTGCAACCCCGATAGCATGAACATTCACCATAATGCATGAACCGACTTTATGTTTTTCAAATTTTAAATTCTACATAAATTGTGTATGCATTATATTCATAATTGTTGAATTATGGGAATTTGGTATTGTGATGAATTGCATCAAATAACTACTCATGCATTAAATTATATAATATGCATTGAATTGAATTGAAAAAGTAAGAAAAAAAATTGAAAACTGCTAGGGTTCTTCGAACCCATAACCTGAACTGTGCAAGCTGCCATCATCAGGCTAGCAGCCTACGTCGGCCTGGCGAGCCCATCCTAGCAACAAAACCTAGACAACAAGCCTAGAACCGAAATGGTGCGTTTGAGGCACCACCGTCCCGACCCTCGGCTTGAAGCCCAGGTCATCCCCATCGATTTTTTCGACAAAACACAACTGGCAATCGTGTAATTTGGACAAAACTCATCGTTTTTACCAACGATTTTTTCAAAATTCCAGAAGAATTTTGTGAGTTTTTATTCGAATTCGATCAAATTCCTTCGGTTTTTCCACCCTTGACGTTGAGATTACACCTCCGTTGACAAAATGGTTATTCGATGAACCATGTTACCATGGAAACACCGTCTGAAGTGGTGCCGTCGACTACTTTCGGTGGATCCATACACCCAGCACCGTTGGGGTGGCTTGAAGATCACACTCGAGCCCTAACAGGTCTTGGTTTCCATTCGGTCCATTCGCACAACACCCTTGTTATTTGGGTCTGCTTGTGTTGAGAGTTTTGACTCATATCACCAGCCCTTTGGGCTTTGGTGATAACCTGGCCCGAGAACTAGTTGAACCCATCTGGGCTTCTGCCATTTCTCCCATACACCACGTCACATAGTATCCTAGCTTCTGCTGGTATATGTGTGTGTGCCGCACCAGATTTCAGCTTCGCTAGAGTATCCATGCTCCCTTGTCTACATCATAGATGATCCGTGCCTTTCACAGGCCCCTATTTTGGGCTTGCACATGCAGCCCACTTACTTTGTGATGTTGGTCCAGCATGCATGCTCAGCCCGAGACTAAGCCAACCCAATATTTGGGCCTAGGATGGGATGCACGGCTCCTATTTGATTAGCCCATCTGTGGGCTTTGGCCTTATTTTGGGCTCCGAGTTTAATTGGCTAATTATTTTAGGCCCAATGGGTTTTATATTTTTTTCACCACTTTAAATTTGGCCCGAAGTCGAAATAATTAATTCAATTATAATTCTAGACCTGAAGTTCTATTTGCATATTTACTTGTTGCATATTTCTGTATATATATTTACGTTTGTCTGTAGGAACATATGAACCTGAAATTCATAATTATTTCGAAACCTGAAGTTTCTAAAAATATGCCTTATATGAAAACCTGAAGTTTTCCTTAAAAACATTATATGAAAACCTGAAGTTTTCCTTAAAAACATCACCCATGAAAACCTGAAGTTTTTTTCATGCAAATTTAAACCAATACATGTCTATTAAAACCTGAATGTTCTACTCCTATGTGAATGGATTGATTTTTCTCCATTACACTAACCACATCTTGTCCATCTATTTTGTGATAGGATAATGTCGAATTTGAACAAACTCGACTTCACCTATTTGGAGGTCTCTGGAAGGAACTACCTCAAGTGGGTCTAAGATGTGAAGCTCTACCTCACTGCAAAGAACTTGCGTCCCGACATTGAAGATGAGACGACGGACAACCCGATTGGCGAAGCTGAGAAAGTCACTGCTATGATCTTCAACCGAAGACATATTCATGACGCCCTGCAAACCGAGTACCTTGCTGAGGAGGATCCACAAGCACCATAGGTTGCTTTGGCCGATCGTTTTGATCACCAAAATGACATCTTCTTGCCTGAAGCAAGACATGACTGGCAGCATTTACGCTTGCAAGACTTTAAGTTTGTGAATGAATATAATTATGAAGTTTGTTGAATCCGATCACTTCTCAAGTTTTGTAATGAGACTTTGATCAAAGATGATTTCCTGGATAAGACTTATTCGACGTTCTATGCTACTAATATTATCATGTAGCAACAATATAGAGCTCAGAAGTTCACTAAGTTTTCAGATTTGATCTCTGTTTTACTTCTCGCTGAAAAACAAAATCAGTTGTTAATGAAAAATCATCAAGTTCGACCTATTAGGGTGACTGCTGTGCTTGAAGCACACTATAACACGAACCAACGCCCAAAACGCCAAAAGAGGTGTGGTAGGGGCGGCCAGAAGCCACCACGTCAAGGTCAACAGAGCTAAGGCTCATATAAGGGAAGAAACAAAGCCTAGAAGAGCCCTAACTGCGCTCTTAAGGCCCCAAACTTCAAGAATGATAGCAAAACACCTGGAACCATGGATGCAGATATGTGTTATCACTGTGGTTCAAAGGATCATTGGTCCGGTGTTTGCCGAGCTCCCTAGAAGGTTGTAGCTGAATATCATTCTCGTCGTAAGAAATTTGAATCAAACTTTGTGCAAGTGGATGAACCGAAAAGTACAAAGATGGAGGTTTCTAACTTTCAAGAGGTCGTTACCCCTATGGAAGATTAGAATCTTAGACATAAACTATTTTTTTAGTTTAAATTGGACACTGCGGCCGAATTCCATGGTAATGGCCGAACCCCCTTGTGTTTTGGTTAAATTTTGAACAATTTTCCTTTATGTTTGGATTATTTGTTGGTGATTTATTTTTTTGATATTAAGTTTTTAATTAATTACCATCCTTGAATACTTAAAATTATTTTGAATGGATATTTATTTTTAGAACTTTTATGCATGTGACCCATTCAAATTAAAATTTTCATTCTAGGTATGACTAATGGGGAAGTTAGTTGTCTGGCAGATAGTGCAACCACGCACATCGTTTTGCGTGAACGCATTTATTTCACTAACTTCATACCTAAGGATGCACCTCTGACAACCCTCTCAGGCTCATCCAACCTGATCGAAGGATACGTTAAGACACGTATAATGTTGTCCAATGGTACAATCTTGACTATGATGAGGCACTCTATTCTCCACGTTCCGGAAGAACGTTGTTGAGTTTCAAGGATATTAGAGAGAACAATTACCACGATGAAACCTATGTAGAAAGCAGAGTTGAATTTATGTGCATAACTTCTTATGAATATGGCCAGAAGCGTATCCCGAGTGGTTTGTATACTATGATCATACGCCCTATAGAATGCCATTATGTGGTTGGCCCTACCTCTGGGATCGCCCACGAAATTACACTTTGGCATGATCGTTTGGGACATCCTGGACGAATAGCGATGCGTCGTATCCTCAAATCATCATACATGCATCCACTAACCTGAAGTTTAGGTTCGATTCAAGGAATCACATGTCAAACCTGCTCATTAAGCCTTCTTATGACAACACTCGTTCGAATCCTTCCATTTTTCTACAAAGGATTCAGAGGGACATTTGTGGACCGATTCACCCTTCATGCGGACCATTTAGATACTTTATGGTTTTGGTTGACGCTTCCACACGTTGGTCACACGTGTGCTTATTGTCCACAAAGAACACTGCATTCTCCAAACTGTTGGCTCATGTTATCAAGCTCAGAGCTCACGACCCTGATTATCTGATCAAATCTATTCGATTGGATAATGCTGGATAATTCACATCTAAAACTTTTGATGACTATTACATGTCGGTTGTGGTTGAAATTGAACATCATGTACCCCATGTTCACACCTAGAATGGCCTGGTAGAGGCATTCATTAAGCGCTTATAAATGATTACTCGATCGTTGGTTATACGTACCAAGCTCCTGATTGCTGCTTAGGGCCATGCAATATTGCACGCAACCATGTTGGTTCGCCTGAGGCCTATTGCGATCCAACCATATAGCGCCCATAAGTTGGCTATCGGATAAGATCCTGACATATCGGATCTGCGCATTTTTGGTTGTGCGGTCTATATGTCCATTTCGCCGCCTTTACGTACAAAAATGGGGCCTCAGCGAATGATGAGAATCTATGTCGGATATGATTCTCCTTTGATCTTTCGTTACTTAGAACCTTTGACAGACGATCTGTTTACCGCTCGTTTCGTGAATTGTGACCTCTATGAGACAATCTTCCCGTCGTTAGGGGGAGATAAGAATGTCAATGTTCTTATAGAATGACGTGAATTATCGTGGGTGACTCCCACTTTGTCTTATTTAGATCCCTGCATCGCTTAGTTTGAAACTGAAGTGCAACGCATATTAGATCCCTAGAGCATAGCTCAGAGCGTGCCAAATGCTTTCACCGATCTAGCGCGAGTGACAAGATCTCATATTTTAGCTACGAATGTGCCTGCAAAGATGGAAGTACCAAATGTACGATAGACTTCCCTCCTGGAGGCCCAAGACGCCACTTTGGCCAATCCATATACATTAGCAGCTAGCCAGTCATCTGCCCCTACATAAGCATAGCAGACCTCTTGGTTCAAAAGATTCACACCCCCAGAAGAGGAAAACCACGACACATGCACCTGAAGAACCTACCGTGAATCCGACTGTCGCTTACTTATTCTATTTAACTAATAAAGAAATTCTAGATTACAGAAGCGTCATTGAAGAGATGAATCCTCTTCCCGAGAATCGTGAGATTTTGATCTATTATGCTAGCTTAGATAATGTATGGTGTAGAAATAAGATGATCGTCGATGATGCATTAGCATATGCCGTAGCTACTAAGATCATCTTGAGCGATGACATTGAACCCTGTTCCGTTGATAAATGTCGACGTAAATCGATTGGTCAAACTGGAAACAAGCAATCCAAGTCGAACTTGATTCGCTTGAGAAACGTAAGGTGTTTAGAAGGACTTACATTAACTGCGTATCTCTCTAGGGATCTTGATACGGAAATTTATATGAAAGTTCCGAAGGACTTACATTGACTTGATCAAATATTTCCAAACCCCGGAACATGCTTTCAATTCGGCTGAGGTGTTCACTCTATGGTTTGAAGCAATCCGAAAGAATATGGTATAACCGCCTGAGTGAGTATTTGACTAGTCAGGGATATGCGAACAACGAACTATGCCCTTGTGTGTTCATTAAGAAGTCACATTCTGGTTTTTCGATTGTTAAAGTATATGTCGATGACATGAATCTCATTAGAACTCCTGAAGAGCTCGCGAGATCTGCAGCGCACATGAAGACATAATTTGAGATGAAAGATCTAGGAAAGACTCGATACTGTCTCGATCTTGAGATAGAGCACTGTTCGGATGGAATCTTAGTACATCAATCGAACTACATCCAGAAGGTGTTGCGCTGCTTTAACGAGGATAAAGCGAAGCCTTCGAGTACTTCTATGGTCGTTCGATCGCTAGATGCAAAACGAGATCTCTTCCGTCCAAATGAGGATGATGAAGAGATTTTGGAGCCTGAAGTTCCTTATCTAAGTGCAATAGATGCTTTATTGTACTTAGCTCAATGTACTACACCCGACATTTCATTCCCTGTTAATCTTTTGGAAAGATACAGTAATGCAACACCACACAAACATTAGACTGGTGTTAAAGACATCATCCATTACCTTAAGGGTACTACAGATTTGAACTTGTTCTATCCCTGCGGATCCTTGAGTGATGTTTCAACCCCCGCTTCTCGAGTTGATTCTCGCCTTGTTGGTTATGCCGACGCAGGATACTTATCTAATCCGCACAAGGCGCGTTCTCAAACGGATTATGTCTTTACCGTTGGAGGCACCACAATCTCTTGGAGGTCAACTAAACAGACCTTAGTTACCACTTTGTCTAACCATGATGAAATTCTCGCCTTACATGAAGCAACTCAGGAATGCTTTTGGTTGAGAGCAGTTGTGGGCCATATTTGAAGCTTTTGCGATCTTTACCCCATCGTTGATGTCCCTACGATGATCTATGAAGACAACACAGCATGTATCGAACAACTCAATAAGGGTTACATCAAAAGAGACAACACCAAGCACATTGCGCCGAAGTTCTTCTTTTCACATCAGTAACAAGAGCATCAGAAGATTGAAGTCACGCAAATCCGTTTACAAGACAATCTGGCTGACCCTTTCACCAAATCAGTGCCGAAGACGATGTTTCAAAAGCTTGTTCAAGGAATTGGTATGCATAAATTTTCTGAGTTGTAACATTGCTAGTTCTCTTCGGAATTGTGTCAAACTCAAGGGGAGTATTCTGAAGTATACTTGCTTGATCTTAATGTACTCTTTTCCCTTACGATTAGGAGCATTTTTCCCACTGGGTTTGTGCAACTAACTAGGTTTTAACGAGGGCACCCACCTTGGGTTGATCATATCCCTGATGACGCCCCGTAGACGTTTCATTTGATTTTGCATTGCTCACGTATTTTTCCTTAGACTATGGATTTTGTCCCTACTCGGATTTTTGTCATAGCCTTAGGGTTTTTTGTGAGACTTACTTCCTTATGCAAGTTTCTACCTTATGGAGAATAGCGTATTCCCAGAATCAGTGCCGACGAGTCGACTTCCTCAACTTCTACCTGATGCTGAATCTACCTTGAGTATTTACACACTCAAGGGGGAGTGTTGTAAACTTCCTATTAAAGTATGATTGTGTAAATCCTGGATTAGATTTGATTCTAGTTATAATTTCTTATTATGACTTGTATTCCTTGGGGATGAAGGATTTCTTCTCTCCCTTATTACTATAAATAAAGGCACTACATAGGAGGGATAACACACATTCCCCTACATTCCTACAAACACATTCTCTCTACAGTCTCTCTCCCTCTACCGCCGATCCTCCCTATCAGATAAAATAGACCACAACATAAAATAAGTAAAATAAAAAAAATAAAAAAGAGCCCATTGCCACACCTAATTTTGAAGTTAAGGTCTTATAAAAACATAAATAATAAAAAAGAATATTCACAATAATAATAAACAAAAAAATGTGAGAGGTTCGGGTTCGATGCTCTGAGCTGGTGAGTATGCTTGACTGATTCCCCATAGCCTTTCCGAGCTTGGAATAGATAGATAATTATGATTTTCTACCGGTTCTCCCTTTTAAAAAAAAAAAAAAACAATAATAATAAAAATAATTAAAAAAAAAAAAAAAACAGAGGAAACAACCATGAAAGTTGTTTTCTTTAACCATCAGCCACGGGAACACCAACTGAAACTGAAAAATTGAAAAAAAAAAGAAAGAAAAGAAAAGCTCTGCCTCTGAGCGCTCAACACTCTATCACTTTATCCCAACCTGTCCGGAGGCAAACAAATCAACCAACCAAGAAACAAAAGCAACGGGGTTTCTGATGGGGAGCTCTTGCTTTTTGCACTCACCCCTCTCCCAGCCTTTGCCCTCTTCTTCTTCTTCTTCCTCTCACCCCATTTTCTTGTGTTCCTCCTCCAGGAATGCAGATACCAGAAGGAGGAGGACGACGTTGCCAATGGCGTCCCTGCGCCAGGAGGACTCAAACGACGGCGTTTGCAGCAGGAGGAGGGCTATTCTGTTTGTGGGTATTTCAGTTCTTCCATTTTTGCAGCTCAGGGGCACTGCTCTTGAAGGCTTGGCCACTAGTAAGTTGAACTTTCATTGTGCTGTTCACAATTGGTTTCTTTCTTCTTGGTGGGTGGGATTGGAGTTCATGAAATTTGGGGAAATGGAAACTGGAAATTTGGAAAATTTTCATTATAATGTTGTTTTTAAGGCAAAGAGATTATTGGGTTTGCTGATTGTTTGCCATTTTAATTCTTAGAGATTTGGGTTTGTGGCAAGTTGATCATTGCACTTCAATTGTTTTCCATTGTAAAGATTTGGGTTTGTTGCAAATAGTCTTGAGAAACTTAGTAGAATTTGAATGAGTTATTTTTTCTCTTTATTTTTCTGTTGTAAAGATTTGGGTTTGTTGCAAATAGACTCAAGATTCTGTAAATGCATTAGGGGTTTTGATAATGCAGTTTAAGTTTAAAGGATGCTAATAAAGATTGAAAATCTGATGGTGATTAGGCAATTCTAGAGTGGTTAATTGGTTATGGTATATTTCCTTTTGTACTGCGTCAGGTGGGAAGTTTCTACTTGTAAAACATAAGTGATTGTAAGATTTTCCGGTTGTTTAAGGTAATTGTGCATTGCATAGGCATTGAGCAGAACAAATTACCTAATACGTGTCATATGGTAGTACAAGAGAGTTTACAAGCTCTTGGGCCCCCATGCCTTACTAGACAATTTTGTGCAGAAATTTCTAACCATGAGTCATGCCATTTGGTATGAGGGTAGGTCTCACCATGCAATTGGGCTAGATTCCACGGCAGGGACAACCTATACCAAGTCTGGTTTAGAGTGCACATTGGTATTATGAACGGGGTATAATATTGAGTCACTGAAAGTTGGTGGGTGGTAAATGAGTGTAGAAAGACAGGTAGACGAGGATGTAAGGCATATAAGTGTTGTTGATTGTCTCATCCCAAATTCCCCATATTGAAACAAATAGAGTATCTTTGGATAGTTTATAAGTTCTTGGACACCCTTCCCTTACAAGATGGTTTTGTAGGGGTAATTTCTGCCCATCATTCATGACTATCTTTGGATAGTTTATAAGCTCTTGGACATCCTTCCCTTACAAGATGGTTTTGTAAGGGTAAGTTCCACCCATCATTCATGACTTTGAATGCTTAATAAGGAGTAAAGATCAAATCTGACCATAATGTTATAGGTTGTTATAAGTTTGTTAGTTAAACTTAATGCCAGGCCAGCTACATAAATTTATTGTCCGATCAGCTGTTCTGTGAGCCAGTTTCTTCTTTTAGCAACTCAAAATAGCAGCAGAATTTGGGTAGTCATGTTGGATTTTTAGTTTCTTTGTTCATCATGTTGCCAACCAAACGAAGGGAAAGGGATGCAGACAAGCAGCATTTTAGTAGAGTTCCACAAAACACAGTTCATATCCTTCAAATGCACAAAGATAGGATGTCGTTATGGATCTTATTAATTAGGCAATAATATTTCTAACGTAGTTTAGGGTATTTACTAAACCTTTAGGCAATAATATTTCTAACGTAGTTTAGGCATTTTTATACAAAGATTCTTACTGTGCTGCATTTTTAGTTCTTTTGTTAGCAAGGACTGGTGTTATTATAAATTACTCTCTTTTATAACAAATTTCTGTCTCGTTTCATGTGGTTTATGTGTCAGTTCCTTTATTTCTTTATTTCAGAAGAAAGTGAGCTAAAGACACCGGAGGAGAGTAAAAATGCAGAGGTATGAAATTTGAATGTCGACTAGATTCACTATAAAATCTCTATTTAATATCTTTCCTTTTTATTTTGTTAAATGGTTGCCATAAGGCTTAATGTTCTAAAGTGAGTTATTCATTAAAAAGGAAGCACCTCAAACAAATGGAGCACCAAATCCCGTGTTGTCTCTCCTGAATGGTGTTGGTATAATCAGTTCTGGTGTCGTCGGTGCACTCTATGCATTAACTCAGTCGGAAAAGAAAGCCACTGATGCCATGGTCGAATCTGTAAGTCCCTATCCAATACCACAGAAAAACTTTTCTTTACATGCTGAGATAACATAGACATACCACAGATGCTGAAGGGAGTCTAGTTCCTTTGAAAATGAACCTCAAAAAGTACTAAAAGCATAATGTGTCTTTTAATTTGGTTCCCAATCTTGTTTTCGTAAATGCTTCCTTGGAAACTGATCCCCCATCCGGCGCTCCCTTTTTCTTTCCTTGTTTCTCTTATAGAAATGCGTACTAAGCTCAACCAGTTAATGTATGCATCTGAGCTCGGTTAAATCACACTCCTTTAGTTTTGGTTCTGTTCAAGAAAATACTTTTAGATGCTTTGTCTGATTTAACCTATAGTATGGTTGAAATGCACAGATGAAGACCAAGCTGAAAGAAAAGGAAGCTTCTATTGTTTCATTGGGGAAGAGCTATGAATCTAAGCTACTAGGTGAACAGGAAGAACGGAGCAAGCAACTCGCAAAGGTAAAGGAAGAGCAGAATTCTCTAACAAACCAACTGAGTTCGGCAAAAAGTACAATTGCAAGCTTAGGAAAGGAACTAAATGGTGAGAAGAAATCGATTGAGGAGCTTAAAATTCAAATTGACAGTCTTAAAACCAACCTTTCAAAGGCCGGAGAAGAAAAGGTGGTACTTGAAGAAAATTTGAAGGAAAAGCAAAACTCAGTTGAAGTCTTACAGGGAAGGATTGATTTGCTCAATTCAGACATCAAGGATAAAGAAAATAATGTTCGAAGTCTTGGCTCTTCTCTTGTTGCAAAAGATATCGAGTTGAAGGACTTGAAATCTATCTACAATCAAACGAGGGATGAACTAGGCAATACACTTTCAGATATTCAAAAATTGAAAGGCGAAGTCCTGAAAAATCAAAAGGAATTGGATTTGAAGAATTTATCTGTCGATGAACTGAATGCAACAGTTAGTTCTTTCATTTCTGAGATAGATGATTTAAAGAGGAAGTTTGTTGCTATTCAGGAGGAATACAATAAGCTGAAAACATCCTCCGCTAGAAAGGCAGATTTGGATGCTAAGCGTTTGGGAGAAAAGGAAGAGGAACTTCAGCAGCTAAAGGAAAAGCTTGAACTTGCTCTGAATGACACAAGTAGAAACAAAGAAGTAATTGCTGATTTGACCCGAGAGAAGGAAAACTTGAAGGAAATTCTGGATAAAGAACTGGTAAATGAAAAGAATTTGAAACATGAACTCAAGAGCACACAGGAAGCTCTTGCAAAATCAAGAAGTGAAGCTTCCAATTTGGAAAATCAATTAAAACAGTCAAAAACTTTGTGCACGGAGCTTGAAGCTGAGATCTCTAGGGTTCAGGCCGAGTTTGCTGGGGTCAGGGAATCGCTGCAGAGGAGCCTTGATGAGGCTACCTTAAGTGGTGATGCGGTTGCTGGTGAGCTTGCTGCAGCAAAAGAACTTTTGAAGAAGACAAATGAGGAGCTGCAAGTTCTGTCCCATGAATTAGCAACTGTTGCGACAAAACGTGATAGCCTGCAGGAGGAATTGGTTGACGTCTATAAAAATGCCGAAAGAGCTTCTAATAATCTAAAAGAAGAAAAAGAGCTAGTTTCTTCTTTTAAAAAAGAAGTTCAAGCTCTGGAGAAGCAGATTTCGAAAGATAAGCAGTCTCGTAAGTCTCTGGAAACAGACCTGGAAGAGGCTACCAAAGCACTGGATGAGATGAGCCGAAATGCACTGGTACTTTCCCAAGATTTTGAGAGGGCTAATTCTCAAATTTCTAGCCTGGAAGATGAGAAAGAGGTCGTTTACAAGTCCCTTACAGAGCAAAAGATTGCGTCCAAAGAGGCCCGAGAAAACATGGAAGATGTCCGTAATCTTGCCATGAGACTGAGCGAGGAAAGGGATGGTCTGGAGAAGAGAAGCAAAAAATTGGAAGAGGAATTGGCATCTGCCAAGGGTGAAATATTGCGGCTAAGAAATCAAATAAACTCGTCCAAAGATCTAGTAAATAATCAGCAACCGCTGGAAAAGGCTGAAGAGCCTGTCACTGTCGCTCCAAGAAAAGGTGGTAGGAGGAAAAAGGCTGCCGAGTGAAGGTAGTGAAGTACTTTAATTGTGGTAATCTTCTTTTCCCGATTATTTTGAGTCTTCTTGTACCATCATCCTATGAAGCCAGTTGTTCCTTGGCTCTCTTGTTCTTGGACTTCAAAATTTGTCCCCGATATGAATGCGTTTTCAAGTAGGATGCTGAGGGAGTAGTGAAAAAAGATTTGTATGTAATTTGCATGTAACACAGATGTGATCCCTTTTACACACATGTTCAGTGTATAGTATTGATTCTGGAGTTTAGCGGATGTATAGAAGATTCAATAATCCACCTCGCTAATCCAGAAGCGAGTACTTACAAATGATAACCGATGTCAATGGAGCTGCTGCTGCAACCCAAAAGAACTTTGGCTTTGTTTTACCGTGTATCCAAAAAATCATATATAAAATTCTAATTTGCAGATGATACACACACACACACACAGTTGTGGATGATACAGAGTAGGCTAGAGAAGCTTACAATATGTCTTCTTGTGAGTAGAAACACCAGGAAGCAGAAGCCCATTACAATAGTTTGCCAAGACCACTGCACACGATTAAAAGTTTAATGTTAGTGACACTAAATTATAATAAACACAGTTAAAATTCAAAATTTGCTCGGAAAATGCTTTTGTATAAAGCGCTTTACTTGGTAATACTTGCGGAGTATAAAGTTTTATTAACATTTAAATACTTTTAAGTAGGGCTGGAAAAAAATCCTAAAAATTCCAAACCGAACCGAAAAATTCCCGAAACCAAACCAAAAAAATCCCAAACCGAAATTCCCGAAAATTTCTGTACCCAATACCGAACCAATCCCGAAATTTTGGTACGGGAATCGGTCTCAAGTTTTTGGGATTTCGGTATTCCCAAACCAAATCGAAAAATATATATATATATATATATATATATTATTTAATTTTTAAATATACAGGATCACATCTTTAAGGGGAACATCATCTACCTACAATAGTAAAAATTGAAATACTGAAGGAGCACTGGAAATCGATGATGAAACATATACAGGAAGGAGCCCTAAGATAGATAGTGGAACATATGCAGAATTTTTAAATCACATGAGATTGATAGATGGATACATATATGCAAAATAAATATGGGAGATTGATAGATGGATACATGGATAGATTATAAGTTACAATTTGCTTGAGAAAACTTTACATCTATCTATAATATTTATATTATATATCTGCAGAAGTTTACTCAAGCATATATTAACGTTTTAGACGTAATTTTGGGGACTAGCATGATTATAGATAGATTTACTAATTTACTCAAGCATATATTAACGTTTCATATTGGCATATTGCTTTTGAATAGGCAGATACTAACTGGGCCTTGCCATTTGATTGGCAGATTTGTGTGCACAAATTAGTAGAAATAAATTGACAGATTGGGCATGCCTATATGTCAATTTTTCAATATAAAAGGTTGAATTTTAGCCCAAAAGCATAATACGTCAAATTTTAGTCCAAAAGCCCAAAACCATTTCGGGATTCCCGATTTGTCCCGAAATCCCGAAACTATTTTGGGATTCCCGAAAATTTGGTTTGGGATCGGTATTGAAATTGGGATTCCCGAAAATTTTGGTTTGGGAATCGGGACAAGGGTTTCGGTATGGGATCCCATACCGAACCACCCCTACTTTTAAGTATTCACTTGAGGCACCAATGGTTTTGTGGTTCGATTCATTTGAATTTGGAACTCATGATTCACGGCCAAGGGTGTAGGGTTGGAAAAAATTTCCGAAAATCCCAAACCAAACCGAAAAAATCCCGAACCCAAACCAAAAAAATCGCAAATCGAAATTCTCGAAATTTTCGGTATGTCATCCCGAACCAAACTGAAATTTTCTGTACGGGACTCGGTTTTGTCTTCCCATTTTTTCAGTAATCCCATACTGAACTGAAAATAAATATTTTATATATATATATATATATATTATTTTTGTTGTAAACATTCCTAGTTTAAGTGTGATTGTGTAAATCCTAGATTAGATTTGATTCTAGTTATCCTTTCCTATTGTATCTTATATTCCTTGGGGAAGAAGGAATATCTTCTCTCCTTTTACTACTATAAATAAAGGCACAATGTAGGAGGGATAACAACACACACATATTCCCCTACAATTCTACAAACACCTCTTTTTTCTCTTCTCCTTGCCGCCGGCCCTCTCTTTCCTTGTCAGATAAAATAGACCACAACATGTTATCAGCACGCTCCTACCACTGCTATTAGGAATCTGACGTTAGAGAATTTTTTTGCATCAAACCAGTTCATCCATATCATCACGCAATCAGGTTCTTTCAAAACAACGATTTTTATCTCGATATTTTTGTAGCCCTAATAGCATAAGCATTCACCATGGTGCATGACCCAACTTTACGTGTTACGAATTTTAGATTCTACATAAATTGTGTATGCCTCATAATCATAATTGTTGAATTATGTGAATTTGATATTGGTTATGAATTGAATAAAATATATGTACATGCATTAACTTATTTGAATTGCATATGCATCCAATTGAATTACATATGAATTGAAAAAAAAAAAAACAAAGAACATAAATTTTTTTTTTTTGAAATCGGGAAACAAACTTGGTGCCAGTAGGGTTTTTTTTTTTGAACCTGCGACCTCGCCTAGGCCTGTAGCCTGTGGGTTGAGCTGCACCACACTGTAAGCTGGAGCCATGGGCTCCTCGACTGGACACCCGAGCCACTGGGCTTGGCCCCCCTACTGGAATCCTACTCCAGCTCGTTGGGCTTTGGAGTTTCCTCGGCCTGCATCGTACAACGCCTATTGGGCTTGCTGTTGCGTTTGATCTGCTTAGCTCGTGCGAAAAAAAAAAAAAAAAAATTTTGGGTTCGCCTGAAGTAGCCCGTATGAAAAGGTTTTTTTTACAAACCTTTGGGCTTGCCAATAGCAACCCAACCCCTCTGTCCCATCCTCCCCATAGGCTTGTAGCCTACACTTGAGACCCCTAGCCCAATTTTTGGGCCTAGGTAGCACGAACCAATTTTTTTTAAGCCACCCGTGGGCTTAATTTTTTCTTTTGGGTCCCGAGGTTTATTCGCCTAATTATTTTAGGCCCAATGGGTTTTATATTTTTTCACCCACACTTTAATTTGGCCCGAAGTCCAAATAATTAATTCCATTATAATTATAGACCTAAAAATTCTATTTTTGCAAATTCTTGTTGCATATTTATGTGTATATATTTGTGTTTGCCTGCAGGAAAATATGAACTTGAAGTTCATAATTATTTTGAAACTTGAAGTTTCTTATAAATATGCCTTATTTGAAAACCTGAAGTTTTTCATTTAAAAACATCACCCATGAAAACCCGAAGATTTTTCATGCAAAATTAAACCAATACATGTCTATTAGAACCTGTATGTTCTACTCTTACATGAATGGATTGATTTTCCTCCATTACACTAACCACATCTTGTCCATCTATTTTGTGATAGGAACATGTCGAATTTGAACAAACTCGACTTCATCGCTTTAGAGGCCTCTGGAAGGAACTACCTCAAGTGGGTTCAAGATGTGAAGCTTTACCTCACTGCAAAGAACTTGCGTCCTGCCATTGAAGAAGAGACGGACGAGCCTATTAGCGAAGCTGAAAAAGCCACCCCTATGATCTTCATCCGTAGACATATTCATGACGCTCTGCAAACTGAATATCTTGCTGAGGAGGATCCGCGTGCATTATGGGTCGCTTTGGCTGATCATTTTGATTACCAAAATGACATATTCTTGCCTGAAACAAGACTCGATTGGCAGCACTTGCGCTTCCAAGACTTTAAGTCTGTGAATGAATATAATTCTGAAGTTTGTCGAATCCGATCACTTCTCAAGTTTTGCAACGAAACTTTAACTGAAGAGGATTTCCTAGAGAAGACCTATTCGACCTTCTCTACTTCTAATATTGTCCTGCAACAACAATATAGAGCTCATAAGTTCACTAAGTTCTCGGATTTGATCTATGTTTTACTTCTCGTTGAAAAGCAGAACTAGCTGTTGTTGAAGAATCATCAAGCTCGACCTATTGGGGCGACTGCTTTGCCAGCAGCACATTATAGTACCAACCAACGCCCAAAACGCCAAAAGATACGTGGTAGGGGTGGCCAGAAGCCATCCCACCAAGGTCAACAGAGTCCAGGCCTATCTAAGGGAGGAAACAAAGCCCCGAAGCGCTCAAACCTCGCTCCAAAGGCCCCGAACTTCAAGAATAATGGCAAAGCACCTGAAACCATGGACGCGGACATGTGTTATCGCTGTGATTCAAAGGACCATTGGTCCCGAGTTTGCCGAGCTCCCAAGAAGGTTGTAGATGAATATCATTCTTGTCGTAAGAAGTTTGAATCAAACTTCGTGCAAGTGGACGAACCAAAGACTACAAAGATGGAGGTTTCTGACTTTTAGGAGGATACCACCCCTTATGGAAGATTAAAATCTTAGACATAGACTTATTTTTTAGTTGAAATAAGACAATTGGGGCCGAATTCCACTATGTGGCCGAACCCCCTTGTTTTTGGTTGATTTTTGAACAATTTTCCTTTGTGTTTTGGATTATTAGTTGGTGATTTGTTTTTGGATATTAAGTCTTAATTAATTACCATCCTTGAATAAATGAAATTATTTTGAATTGATATTTGTTTTTATAAACTTTTATGCATGTGACCGATTCAAATTAATTTTTCATTCCAGGTATGACTAATGGGAAAGTTAGTTGTCTAACAGATAGTGCAACCACGCACTCCGTTTTGCGTGAACGCATCTATTTCACTAGCTTCATACCTAAGAATGCACATCTGACAACCCTTTCAGGCCCATCCAACTTGATAGAAGGATACGGTAAGGCACGTATAATGTTGTCCAATGGTACCATTTCCGAGGCCCTCTATTCTCCACGTTCCGGAAGAACGTTATTAAGTTTCAAGGATATTAGAGATAACAATTACCACACTGAAACCCACGTAGAAAACGGAGTTGAATTTCTGTGCATAACTTCCTATGAATATGGCCAGAAGCGTATTTTAGAGAAGATGGAGCGTATCCTGAGTGGTCTGTATGCTACGACCATACGCCCCATTGAATGCCACTATGTGGCCGACCCTACTATTGGGACCGCGCACGAAATTACACTTTGGCATGATCGTTTGAGATATCTTGGACAAATAGCGATGTGCCGTATCCTCAGATCTTCACATGGGCATCCACTAACCCGAAGTTTAGGTTTGATCTAAGGATTCGCATGTCAAACATGTTCAAAGGGAGAACTTATTACTAAGCCTTCTTATGAAAAGATTTGTTCGAATCCTCCTATTTTTCTACAACGGATTCAGGGGGACATTTGTGGACTGATTCACTCTCCTTGCAGGCCATTTAGATACTTTATGATTTTGGTTGACGCTTCCACACTTTGGTCACACGTGTGCTTGTTGTCCATAAGGAACGCTGCATTATCCAAACTGTTAGCTCAGGTTATCAAGTTCAGGGCTCACCACCCTGATTATCCGATCAAATTTATTTGATTGGATAATGCTGGAGAATTCACATCTAAAACTTTTGATGACTGTTGCATGTCGATTGGGGTTGAAGTTGAACATCTTGTACCCTATGTTTACCAAGCTCCTGATCGTTGCTTGGGGCCATGCAATATTGCACGCAACAAAGTTGGTCCACCTAAGGCCTGTTGTGACACAACCATTTAGTTCCCTTCAATTGGTTATCGGATACGAACCCGACATATCGCATCTGCGTGTTTTTGGTTGTGCGATATATGTGCCAATCTCGTCGCCCTTACATACAAAAATGGGGCCTCAGCGAAAGATGGGAATCTATGTCGGATATGATTCTCCTTTGATTATTCGTTACTTAGAACCTTTGACAGGCGATCTGTTTACCGCTCGTTTCGTAGATTGTCACTTCTATAATACAGTCTTCTCGTCATTAAGGGGAGATAAGAACGTCAATGTTCCTGAAGAACGACGCGAATTATCGTGGAAGACTCCCACTTTGTCTTATTTAGATCCCTGCATCGCTCAGTCTGAAACTGAAGTGCATCACATATTAGATCTCCAAAGCATAGCTCAGAGCATGCCAGATGCTTTCACCGATCTAGCGCGTGTGACAAGATCACATATTCCAGCTGCGAATACGCCTGCAAAGATGGATGTACCAAATGTACGACGAACTGCCCTTCTGGAAGCCTGGGATGTCAATCTTGGTGATCCACGTACATTAGAGGCTAGCCAATCATCTGCCCCTACACAAAAGCGTGGCAGACCCCTTAGTTCAAAGGATTCACATCCCCGAAAGAGGAAAACCATGACACAATGTCCTAAAGAATCTAACGTGAATCCGACTATCGCTCACTCATTCTACCCAACTCATGAGGAAATTCTAGATTATGGAAACGTCCTTGAAGAGACGAATCCTCCTCTTGAGAATCGTGAGATTTCGTTCTATTATGCTAGCTTAGATGATGTGTGGCGTAGAAATGAGATGATTGTCGATGATGCATTAGCATTTGTAGTAGCTACTGAGATCATGTTGAACGATGACATTGAACCTCGTTCCGCTGATGAATGTCGACGTAGAACTGATTGGTCAAATTGGAAACAAGCAATCTAAGTCGAACTCGATTCGCTTGTGAAACGTAAGGTGTTTGGACCTGTAGCTTCTACTCCTCCACATGTGAAGCCCGTTGGCTACAAGTGGGTTTTCGTTCAGAAGCGTAATGAGAAGAACGAAATTGTGCATTACAAAGTTTGTCTTGTTGCACAAGGCTTCTCACAATGCCCCAAGATTGACTTTGACAAAACTTATTCACCCGTTATGGATATGATTACTTTTCGCTACCTTATCAGTTTGGTAGTTTCCAAAAAACTAGATATGTAGTTGATGGACGTAGTAACCGCATATCTCTATGGGGATATTGATACGGAAATCTATATGAAATTTCCTGAAGGACTTACATTGACTGGTTCAAATATTTCCAAACCCTGGAACACGCTCTCAATTCGACTGAGGCGTTCACTCTACGGTTTAAAACAATCCAGAATAATGTGGTATAATCGTCTGAGTGAGTATTTAACTAATCAGGGATATGTGAAAACGAACTATGCCCTTGTGTGTTCATTAAGAAGTCACAATTCGGGTTTGTGATTGTTGCAGTATATGTCGATGACATGAACCTCATCGGAACTCCTGAAGAGCTCGCGAGAACTGCCGCTCACTTGAAGTCAGAATTTGAGATGAAAGATCTAGGTAAGACTTGATACTGTCTCGATCTTGAGATAGAGCATTGTTCGGATGGAATCCTAGTACATCAATCGAACTACACCCAGAAGGAGTTGCACCGTTTTAATGAGGATAAAGCGAAGCCTTCGAGTACTCCTATGGTCGTTCGATTGCTAGATGCAAAACGAGATCCCTTCCATCTGAAGGAAGATGATGAAAGATTTTGGAGCCTGAAGTTCCTTATCTAAGTGTGATAAGCGCTTTATTGTACTTAGCTCAATGCATTAGACCCGACATCTCATTCGCTGTTAATCTTTTGGCAAGATACAATAATGCACCTACACGCATACACTGGACTGGCGTGAAAGACATCTTCTGTTACCTTAAGGGTACTACGGATTTAGGTTTGTTCTATCCCTATGGATCCTCGAGTGATGCCGCACCCTATGCTCTTTGCCTTGTTGGTTATGCCGATGCATGATACTTATTTGATCCGCACAAGGAGCGTTCTCAAACGGGTTATGTCTTTACCGTTGGAGGCATCGTAATATCTTGGAGGTCAACTAAACAGACCTTAATTGCCATTTCATCTAACCATGCTGAAATTCTCGCCTTACATGAAGCAACTCGGGAATGCTTTTGGTTGAGAGCAATTGTGGGCCATATTCGAAGCTCCTGCGATCTTTATCCCGCCGTTGATGTCCCGACGACGATCTTTGAAGACAACGCAGCTTGCATCGAACAACTCAAGAAGGGTTACATCAAAGGAGACAACACCAAGCACATTGCGCCAAAGTTTTTCTTTTCACATCAACAACAAGAGCATTAGAAAATTGAAGTCATGCAAATCCGTTCACAAGACAATTTGGCCGACCTCTTCACCAAATCACTGCCGAAGACGATGTTTTAGAAGCTTGTTCATGGAATTGGTTTGCGTAAATTTTTTGAGTTGTAACTTTGCTATTTCTCTTTGGAATTGTGTCAAACTCAGGGGGAGTATCCTGTAGATACTTGCTTAATCTTAATGTACTCTTTTTCCCTACAATTAGGAGCATTTTTCCCACCGGATTTTTGCTACCTAACTAGGTTTTAACAAGGCACCCACTTTGGGCTGGTCATATCCCTGATGACGTTATATAGACATTTCTTTTGACTTTGCATTTCTCACGCATTTTTCCTTAGACTATGGATTTTGTCCCTACTCGGGTTTTTGCCATAGCCTTAGGGTTTTTTTAGTGAGACTTACTACTTATGCAAGTTCCTACCTTATTGAGAATAAGCGTTATTCCTTAGAATCAGTGCTGATGAGTCGACTTCCTCAACTTCTACATGATGCTAAATCTACCTTGAGTATTTACACACTCAAGGAGGAGTGTTGGAAACATTCCTAGTTTAAGTATGATTTTGTAAATCCTAGATTAGATTTGATTATAGTTATCCTCTCCTATTGTATCTTGTATTCCTTGGGGAAGAAGGAATATCTTCTCACATTTTACTACTATAAATAAAGGTACAATGTAGGAGGGATAACAACACACACGTATTCCCCTACAATTCTACAAACACCTCTTTTCTCTCTTCTTCTTGCCCGCCAGCCCTTTCTCTCATTGTCAGATAAAATAGACCACAACAATTTTTAATTATAAGAGAATTATTTCAACCGTTCATTCTTTTGGATTTAATGTGTGTCGTTCATCTGTTTTTAGGTCAGATCTCATCCCATTTCAGTTCCATCGATTCCATCGAACTCGAAGCGCAGCCTGACACTGAGCCTCCCTCACCGAGCCCTCATCTCATCTCTCTGTCGAATTCCGGCCAGCCACCGGCCCATACTATCGTCTCTGACTCTCCAGCCTTCCTTCACCACACAGCCACGCCACCACTCTCTCTTGCGATCTCTCTCTCTCTCTCTCTCGGGATTCTTAATCGTGCGATTTTCTCTCACAGACAGAAGAACTCTCAATCCAGCACCGAGTCTCACTCTCATCCTAAATTAGGTAATTAATTTAGTGTTTTGAAATCTAATTTTTGTCTTCGTTTTGAAATTTAATTCAGGGTTTGGAATTAATTTTGTTTGCGGAGTTCCTTTACTGTGTTGGTTGAATGAATTGGCATGTTTACCATTTGGTTATCTTTTTCTGGTTGATCCCCTTTTTGCCCTTTATTCTTGTCTTGCGTTTGGTAACTTGAAATTTGGATATTTGTTGATTTTTGTTTTTGATGTGTTTGGTTGGTGAGAAAATGGTGGGACAGTAGAAGGAAAACAGGTGTTTGGTCATTTGGGTGTGCATATATTGAATGAAAGAAATTTGAGAAGGTGGTCCGCTCTTAAAAGAATCCAGATTTTAACAGTCAGTTAACTTAATAAGCTGAAAATAAAATGAAAAATGAATCATACAAGGAAGTTAAATTGGGGTGATCACTGTTTGAATTTGCTTCAGTTGTACTTTCTATTTATAGGACAAGGTAATGGATTGATATCCTAGTTTGCCCATATAAACATTTTGGAGGTATTTGCCTGTTTCAACCAGATCAGAATAAGCTCGATTTGTAATGGGAAACAAACAGTTTCAAAGATATCCTGTTTTAAGCAAAAATACTCTGCATTGCATCTTATTTCTATTGGCTTTTGTGTCCATTTGCAGGGTGGGTTTCTCGTACTTTGTTTCTTATTTACATACGCACTATCTTCATCTATTTTTTTTAAAATTTTTTTATATCATTATTCAGGAACCACTTGAGGAGGTTCATCTGGGTTAACGTGATGGTAAACTCAGCGCTCCACCAAAGGGCAGAATCCAGCTGTTGAGGTACCAGATAATAAAGTTCCAGCAGAATGCATTAATTATAATAATTTAGTTGCTGCATTATGTTCAGTATTGTTACGCTTGAACTCACAGAATCACTAGCATGTTTTTTCTTTCTGCTGTACAAAACCACCTGCAATCGCACAATGTAGAAAGAAATTATTGCGTTTGGTTCTTCTAATCACAGCATAGGAATTGCAAATAGTACTCAACAATTGAAATTATTTGCCATTAGCTAAGTTTGCTGCATGACGGTTGTGATAACATCTCATTTTATGTACAAACTTATTTTGTCCCTACATGCTTCTTCATTCACTAAGTTTACTTCTCTCTTGCATTTGCTATTAGTGTTGGTGCACATTAAAGCTTATGGCATACACGTCCTGTTCATTAAAGTTTGTGTTGTCCTCTCTTTAGGAGCACCGTGGTTGAAGTATAGCACCGACTGCACCACTCCACTCCATTACCCACTATAATAACAATTGTATTCGGTCTACTCCAATTGACACTAGGAGGTCTTTCATCTTTGAATAAGGTGAAATAGGCCTTGAATTGAGCTTAAGGAGATCGGTCCTCGGTTTGAATTGAGGCTTTTTAAGGTTTGTACTATATCTTCATTTTGCATTCACATGTTTGTGTTGTTTATGTCGTATGGACATTAGTTAGATATGAATAAATATGAATTCTCTTTATGAATAGATATGACTCTTTAATTGTGTTTCCTCTTTATGAATATATATGAATTCTCTTTAATTGTTTCCTCTTACTTTGCACATATTGAATATGTTAATGGTATTGCATTTGAATTGGATATTTTATTATTGATTGGAATTTGGATATATGCTGAACTGTGGTTGTGATATATTAATGTGGATTGTTATTTTATTTGTTAGGATCGACGGGTCTAGTAGCCAATCTAGTACACCTATGGTCTCGGTACTAGGAAAACGAAAACAAACCCAACCTAGTGGTACCCTTCAACTAGGCACTCCCTCACCTCAAGATTATTTGCATGATGATTATCATGAAGATTGTTGGATGATGATCCGGATGAGGAGGAGGATATTGCATTAGAACAAATAGAAGAAGAGAGGGAAGAGGGGGAAGAGGGGGAAGAGGAAGTAGAAGTAGTAGTGAGACAATGGGAGGGTCCTCCTCGGAAAAAGGGCAATAGGAGAAAGGGTCCAAGTCCGGCATGGAATGATGCTAAGAGGGTAACGATCACCAATAATAATGGGGAGAAATCGTTCATGGCCGAATGCAAGTATTGCAAACTCTTAGTACCGGCACACCTTAGAACTCATGGGATGGCGGGAATTCTTAAGCATTTGAGGAAATGCTCAGGTTCTAGTCTGTTTGAGAATGTGGATCCGAACCAACCTACATTGACACAAGTGAGGGAAATAATAGGACTAAAATTTGGATGCTAAAATGTACCCCAACATGACTTAAGTTGACGAAAAATAAAATAAAATAATAGATTTGAATATAATAGTAGGATGAAATTACCAGCTTTTAATGAATTTAGGGACTTATTTTATCCAAAAAATAATAATTTAAGGACCTAATTTTTAATGGAGTTACAATTCAGAGAATAAATGACTATTTTGATTAAACAAAAGAAAAAAGGAATTAACGACTATTTTGATTAAACAAAAACAAGAGAGTCATATTTTTTCAGACACATCTTGTATATAATTTATATATATGATGTTTGATTAATGTCTATTAAATTCCGCTACTCAAATATAAGTATATGATTAACGATTCTAATTAGCAGTATGACAAAAATAATTATAAGATCGATGTACAATTTGTGCGCTACTTGTCCTGGCACTTAGCAACTCGTAAATATGATCAACTATATATGGCCAACCTACTCGTACAAGCTGGTTTGCTATATGCTTCGGATTATGAGTTTTTTTTTAGTTTGGCCAATTTATGTAAGCATTAGGTGAACAAACTCACAAACACAATTTATTCTCTTATAATCCTACTCCATTGAAATATCCAAATTTAGTTGCTATGTAGGTGGTCTTAGTTAATCTTATATATAAATGGGGTGATCTGTGGCACAACTCCTTTTACACAGTTTTTAACACGGTTTTGTGGAGGCCTCTCTGCAATGTATTTTAACAAAGCTATATTCTTCATTTGTAAGTGAATTCTTCTTCACTTGTAATTATTGAGAGTTTTTAGGTTAGATTCTCGCCAAAGGCGAAATTATTAAGTTATCATAGTCAGTCCATGCTTGCTAATTTCTTTAAATTATTAACTTTCTGTATTTTAATTTCTGTATTTTTCCGTTCTTTTGGTTGATGTGTTCTCAATTCTGTTTTGTCTGTGTGTACAAATGTGTTGTCAAATTTCTTGTACTTGAGAAGCGGAATGGTTATCAAGCGGCCGCTACTTGTTTGTGTTTGCTGTGTAGAGTGAGCCATTGAACGATAGGATAGTAATACAATCATAAGGCAACATCACAGAAGCAACTATATTATAGGAGTCCCACAAATTAACCTTCAAAAAGAAAAAAACAATATTGTGTTAAATTTGGAGAGAAATGAGATGCATAAATCTTTTGTTCTATTCCATTGCAAACGATGATACCTGTATGATTGCAGGTTAAAAAATCGCATGCAAGACAACAAGAAAATTAAGATCCATTGCACACAAAAAACGACATGCTAGGAATATATATATATATATGGGGGCGGATCCGTGACACCATATTTTTTACACAATTTTTGACACAAGTATCTAGCCATTAGATTAGTCCACTTTAATGGTTGAGATGATAGGTTGACAATATGACAAATAATTTTATTTCTATTTTTCGAAAAATACATATTAAATATAAATAAAACTTTACAATTGTAATTTTCTTTCTCTCTCATCTATCTTAATAGACTTTCACCGAATTGGCATAGTCTAATAACCATCTTTGAATTCTCGCTGTCATCTAATCCTATTTTTGGGGAAAGTATTTTAATCAAATCTCCCTCTCTCATTTATTTCTAATAATTGGTGAAGAATAATAACAAAAACCCTAATTATGTTTCTCCTTCTTCCTATGAAAACCTAATGCTAGTCCTCGAGCAAAACAAAGAAACAAAACATAACCTAAACCTTCCAACGTTCGCCTCAGGGATTTCCAATGAAACATAACATATTAAAAATCACTACTTACATAGATTTTAGCCATACTTACTTTCGAGCTTACACTTAATCGCAATAATCACTCACTAGCTCGCATTTAATCAATTAAAACAACATTTTGAATGTAGTAACACGCCTTAGAGAATCCCTCAATTCCTCATAAGATATACACTCTATTTTCACACAGATTTTCTGACTACACTCCCTATACTAGGTATATGTGAGAAGATATGTAAACAAGAAAACTAGTACTCACATATGTTTAAAACAAAGAAGGCATTTTCTGGAATTATTAATACATGTATATGATCTCATGAACGGAATGCTACTACTTAGACGCGAGAACCAGGGATACCATATGCTCATACCAATCCCAAACTCCACATTATTGAAACACATAACAATCAAGATAGAAGTCTAAGGGTTGTAACGGGGCTAAGGGTATTGGCTAACAAAGAAAGGTAAAGGATAACAAAGGTTCTTAAAGAAATAGTAGCAAAGCAATGAAATCAACACTTAGAATTCACTTTTGATTGCAGAAATCAACTCTAAACACAAAGGGAAGATTCAAACATCACTTAGGGTCGGATTCAAACTTTTGGACCCTTTCTTCAACAACCAATACATGTGAGCTCATTCTCACTTATTTTGAACTCTTTTTCTTTCTTTTTCACAACTTTTTCTTCTTTTTTTTCTTTTTCCACGTTTTTTTCCTTTTTTTTCTCCTTTCTTTTGAAACAAACTCTACCCCAAAAGAACAAATCCTTCCCCCACACTTGTTTTTCTGCATAATGTCGATCTAAATGAATTCCCTCTAAGTCATGCTTCACTATCCTTTAAGAACAAGGGTATGGATAGTCCTATACTAGGCTAGGTAAGGATAATGTGGGCTAACAAAGAAAATAGGCTAACTAAGGCTCAAAGGCGTTAAACCTACAATACAAATGCAAAGGGAGTACGGCTGTTTGGCTTTAGTTTAAACTAAACAACTTCATCTTGTTATTTGTTATGCTAATCAATTTTATGCTTTGAATGAAACGGACATGATTTCTAGTATTTGGAATTATAATGATGAAACGCATTCTAAGTAGCAACCAAGCAAAGAAATAATGAGATCATGCAACGACTTTAGAAAACAAGAATGTCAAGATTAATAACTCTCCAAACAAAGTATAGGCTCAAGTCTCTCAAGGTTGTAGCGTTAGTTTGAGTTTCTTCCTTCAAGCAAGTTACAAAAACTGATTTTATCCTTTTGTGATTACATGTGAATTCGTAAATGACAACTACAACTAAGCATAAACAAAAGAGCATATCAAACTTCAATCCATGTTTGTAACTTTCTTTAACAGTCATGCAATTTTAAACCAAATCCTCATCATTGTGTTGGAAGGTACCCTAAGACACAAACACACAAAAATGACTCTAAAAATGACTCTTTTTGATATTTTTCAAAACTTTTTCGAATTGTTTTCAAATTTTCTTATTTTCTGTTCAAGACACATTAAAATACTTCAAAACACACTAAAAACGTTTAAAACAGTGAAAAACAACTTTAGAAGTGATAGGTGATAAAATCCCACGAAAATCATGCAAAAACAGCTTGTTTACCCCCCACACTTAAACCAAACATTGTCCTCAATGTTTCAAACATAGACTCACACACAAACAAGCAAATAACACAACTAACAAACATAACAAAGATGGCAAAGTAAATGCAATAAAGAGTAGGGTTTAGGAACGCAAATCTGGTTGTAGGGCCGAAGCTCCTAGTTCTTCTTTATTTGCATGGGTTGCCTCCCAAGAAGCGCTTGCTTTAACGTCTTCTAGCCGGACGATACCTCCAATTAAGCATCATTGGAGGCCATAGCATGGAATTGATCTTTGAATGGAAAGTGATACTTGAAATGATCCGGCAATGATTTAAATTCTAGTGTGGGTGCCTGAATCATTAAAATCAGCAAGTTAGTAGAAAACAAAATTGAAATTGGAGAAGATGGCTTACTTGCTTGCTCCGATAAGAACTCAAGGACGAACACCACTTCTTTGAAAGTTTCAGGAACTTTGCACTTGGCCATATTGAATGTGATGGTTGTGACTTGTCCCGTGTCATAAAATTCAACTGCTTTGGGCTTTGTTGTCTCATGAACATCCTCTTTGATGCATTCTACATATTCTCCAGCCACTTCTTTCTCTTGAATCATTCTTCTTAAGTTACAATTCTTTTCGAACAGTTCAACACAATCTGGAACTTGATTTGTTGCACCAAGAATTGGAATATCACCTTGCACCTTTGGAAGGGCTTCCACGACATCTTTTTCACTCTCTTCATTCCTGAAAATCATGAACCTGCGAGGAAAAGGGACATTTGGTGGAATAATGTTAGAATGAATTGAATTAGGAACAACATTACCTGAATTGCACGGCATGGAAGCTTTAAGAATCTGCGGCAAGGGTTGTTCTTCCCTTGCCGTGGGTGTGTCTTCTTTCTCCTCTTCGATCAGCAACATTTTGTCCTCTTCTAGGCTATGTTTGGACGGTTTTGGTTCAGCGTCAACCTCCATATTACTTCCCAAGGTGATAGCTTCAGTGATTTCAAATTCTCCCATTGAATTTACAATGTTTGAGTTGGAAAGTTCACTTTGTTCTTGAATTTGTACCACGAATTCCGCTATCTGCCCAATTTGCTTTTCCAAATGGTTCACCCTTTTGTTTTGATTTTCTTGTCCCTGAGACAAATTGGTGAGTAGCTTAATAAGCGTATCATTCTCCAACGATGTACCTGAATTTGGTTGGGCAGGTTGTGTTTGAGGTTGATTTGGTGCATATGGCCATTGATAGAACTTCTCAGATGGCTGCAAATATTCTTCTTGTTGTGAGACATGCGTCAAAGAAGTTAGTACATCAAGAATTTCATCATAATTCATGGACATACTTGAATTCGATTGGAATTGTTGTGGGGGAGGCTGTGGTGGCTGCATAGGTCTTGAATAGAACTCCTCATCTTGCTGCCAGTATCCACCTTGTTGAAATTGTTGAGGTTCCCCCCACATATAATCTGAATAATCTCTCCAATCGAAATTGTAAGTGTTGGAAAACATGTTGTCCTTTGATTGGTTATGATCTTGATAACCCCAGGTATTGGCATTCTCCCAACCTCTTTGTGGATGTTGATTTGCTTGATATTCTTGCCTATAAGACGCACCAAATGTAGGGACACTTTGCATTGTTGTCCTTTCGGCATACTGCGACAACTAAGAAGTAAGATTCTCTATTTGAGCTTGAATATTAGCAATTGCCATGTCTTACTTCTCTAGTACCTGAAATCAAAGAAATAAAACTAAATCAAATATCAAAAGTAAAAGACATGAACAGAAACAAAGGGAGATCAGCAATTTTGCTAATCCCCGACAACGGCGCCAAAATTTTGATGTGAAATTTAACTTGACACACAAATTTAAACCCTATTGATGTAGTACATGAAAGTAGGGTTCGTTCTAGGCCGGGGATTAAAAGGGATGCTAATCTACGCAAATATGACTCAAAAACACAAAACTAAACTTAAAAACACTTAACTAGACTCTAAAGACTCAAAACACTAAAGAAAACCTAATTTAGACAGATTCTAACTAATTTGACACAACAAAGTAAAGGGAATTGGGTTTTTGACGAAATTAACTAAAACTAAGCAAATTAAAGAAACAAAGTAACAAAGGTACGAAATTGGGTGTTTTAGATGGGTGAAAGGCTAGCTAGAGGGTCATTCTCCACACATGACACATATGCAATACAAATCGATTTCCAGTTATTCTTTCTATAAACCATGAATGACAATGCCCCAAATTAACCGTGACTGCATGCATCAACCTTCAGATTTTCCTAAGTTCATTGAATTGGATGTAGCGCCGCAACCAAATTATTCTTATCAAGTTCCCCATATGACTGCATACTAAAGATACATATCAAAGATCATTAAGCTCCGTGAAAATCATAAACATTGACAAGGCATTCGTGACTATGACTGCATGACACTCTTTCCAGGAATTTACTTAACGCGATCGTGACTAGCAACCTCCACTACTTGTAAATATAAGTTTGTAACTATTAGGTGAAACTCCCTTATATTTTAGCATCAAATTCATGCATGCAAACTAAGTAGGCCTCCTTAATCAACATACAAGAATAAGTTTTCAATCAAACAGTTAAGCAAATTGCATTCACGATTTATGAAATAATAACTGGATGTAATCAATTCATGTCACATATATGTTCATGGCTTTGAATTCTCTCCTAGCTAAAACGAGTTTAGTTCCTCATGTTCGCAATTAAACAAAGACAAATAAATTTAAACATTGAAAACAAAGGATAGTATACACCTAGAAACGCTCCAACGATCCAACATCTTGAATGCCAAGCACGGCTCCAGATGGCTCATTCCTTCTCCTTCCTTGCAAAGCTACGGCACAAGAGGTTGTGTGGTGGATGGTGTGGTGGATGGATGTAGGTGAGTTATGGTAGAGGGTGGTGGTTTGAATGGTGCGGCAGATTGGGGTATATATAGGCCTAGGGATTACTTGGCCTAGGTTGTCAAGGAAAAGGATTTAGGACTCAAATCCAACAAGGAAAATGCCTTCTAGAAAGGTTGGGGCGCCAGATTTTTAGGGCTTCTAGAAAGGAGTGTTATGGCATGTTTCTAGAAGGAAAAGGCCTTCTAAAAACATGTTTTAGGTGTCCTAATATGAAAAGGAGTCCCCCTTGCAGCTGGAATTAAGGTAGGATAAGATTAGGATAGGATAAGATAAGATAAGATAAAGTAAGATAAGGTTAGTTTGGATAAGATAAGGTTGGATAAGGTTTTGGATAATGTTCCTTCTTTTTAGCTGATTCCTTATCTTCAATGACATAAATTAATTTCTTCAACTCTTTTGCACAATCCTAGCCTCTCTTGAACTTCAAATTCGTCCATCCATCTTGCTCCACACTTGTGCTATCCATTCCAAGCCCAAAACTGCTCTAAAATGCTCCAAATTGCACTTTCTTGCCAACTTTATCATTTGAACCTACAAACACACGAAAATAGCTTAAAACACTTAAATAAGCAATAACTAACTAAATAAATGCAAGAAAACATACTAACTAAGTCGCATAAATATGCTCCTATCACCTAATAAGCTTTTCTTTTTCATCGTCACTCAATTCATTTCTAATCTATTCTTGTTCAAAATGCAGACAGTGTGGTAGATTTTGCATCAAACTGGAGACATGGATAATATCTCACATACTGGAGACATGGAAAATATCTCACATACTGGAGACATGGAAGGAGAGTTTGATGCAAAATCTGCCACGCTCTCTGCCATTTTGAACGAGAATAGATTAGAAATGAATTGAGTGATGATGAAAAAGAAAAGCTTATTAGGTTTGCATAGGAAGAAGGAGAAACGTAATTAGGGTTTTTGTTCTTGTTCTTCACCGATTATTAGAAATAAATGAGAGAGGGAGATTTGATTAAAATACTTTCGCCAAAAATAGGATTAGATGATAGCGAGAATTCAAAGATGGTTATTAGACTATGCCAATTCGGTGAAAGTCTATTAAGATAGATGAGAGAAAAAGAAAATTATAATTGTAAAGTTTTATTTATATTTAATATGTATTTTTCGGAAAATAGAAATAAAATTAATTGCCATATTGTCAACCTATCATCCCAACCATTAAAGGTGGACTAATCTAATGGCTAGACACTTGTGTCAAAAATTGTGTAAAAAACATGGTGCCACGAATTCACCCCCTATATATGTGTGTGTGTCTATATATATATATATATATATATATATATATATATATATATATATATATAATTTTCATTAATTTGTTACTCTTAATACATAGGTAGAGTCAACAAAATAAAATAAAAAATATATTTAATAACGTACAAACAAAAACAACAAAAGGGTAACATCTTTCTTCCTCCTTAATTCCAAAAGATGAAAACTTGATGAGATTTCATAAGATTAAAGAGTTACATCTACATGAAAAAAGTTCGAGGCCGATCTGATCCAGCAACAGAAGGGTAGCTAGAGAGAGAAACTCCCATTGGAATAGCTGTTAGAGATTTCAATAATAAATATATAAATTATATATATATATATATTTATGTATAGACTTGGTGCTGCATTGTGCAGCGTATGTGTATGTACAATAGGGAAAGGCTGCTGTGGCGCACAGCAAGCCTACGGGCGGCAAGGATGGATTTCATTCAACCTTTGTATATTTTGTTGAATGGTTGCAAATTTTGGTTAAAAGACATGATGCTTACTCAAATTGAATGAGTAAAATTAAAAGATGTAATAAGTCAAATTTATTTTCTGAAAATTCTAAATAGAAGACATGTCTTTTGGGTCAACATTATTAAGAAGGGTTGTATATCTTTAACTAAAATGAAAGGACTCGATGAATGGGTGCTTTAATGCCTATAAATACCTATTGTGGCATAATGTTTCACATACAATTTCAGAAATTTATTTCTACATTCCTTGCTCTCTTCTCTCTCCATCACATTCATACAATCTCTTTTTAGTTATTTCTATGGGAATATAATTCGGTTTTGCTAATCGAATATTCCATACTTTGTTGTATCGTGGAGGTGATTTGACAAGAACCCTTTAGTAAACTCATTCGAGTGGGGGCAAATAACAGTTTAAGGAAACGATTCAAGTCGTACCTCAAAGTCATCATTTGGATTATTCTCTATATTTCTACATTTATTCTAACAATCTTAAAGTGTTATTTTTGTCATGAAGAACAAATCTGATAACATGGCTTTGAAGATTATCAATCAAGATGTCTACAAGCTAGAAAAATTTGATGGATCAAATTTCACCCGATGGAAGGACAAGATGCGTTTCATGCTTACTGTTCTAAATGTCATATATGTGTTGGACCCGAAATTGGAGCCTATTCGTGAACCAAGTGACAAAGACTTGGACAAAATAGTTGCTGATCGAAAGAAGCGTGAAGAAGATGAATTGGTATGTTGATGGCACATCTTGGGCACATTATCTGATCGCTTATATGACCTGTATGCACACATTCAATCTCCAAAGGAAATTTGGGAAGCACTTGAACACAAGTACACAACGGAGAAAAGAGGTACCGATAAATTTTTAATGTTCAAATATTATGAGTTCACTATGTTTGATAACAAACCCATCCTAGACCAAGTTCATGAATTATTGGTCTTGGTCTCAAAGCTTCGTGAAATTAAAATAGTTCCGGATCCTATGATAGTTGGGGCAATTATGGCAAAATTACCCCAAACATGGAATAACTATAGAAAGAAACTTCTACACATGGTGGAAGATATTAGTTTGGAGGATTTGCAAAAGGGTATTCAAATTGAAGAGAAAACTCAAAATCGTGATAAGAATATTGCAAATCAAGATTCCTCTAAAGTTCACATTGTCAAAGGAAACAAATACAAAAGGAACTTCAAAGTCAAAATTGACAAAGGGAAGTTTAAGAAGACCAATTCCAACAACAATCAAAAGAATGCAAATGGTGTCTGCTACCATTGTGGAAAGAAAGGCCATTACATTTGTGATTGTAGACACAGAAAAGCAAGTGAGGAATATGCCAACAAGACCAATAGCGCAAATATGGTGGAAAACTCTAGTGTTGATAACATTGTTGCAATGGTATCAATGATACATGTTGGCATGATTACCGAACTGAATATGGCAGCGGCAATAAAATCCTCTCTGATTGGTGGCTCGACTCAGGGGCTACTATACATGTGTACAATGACAAAATACAATTCAAGACATATGAAGCATCAATGGACAATCAAGAGGTTTTAATGGGGAATCATAATTCCGCCAAAGTTATAGGAAAGGGAACTATTGAACTTCAGTTTACTGCTGGAAAGAAATTGACATTGCTTAATGTACTGTATGTTCCAGAAATTAGAAAGAATCTTGTGTCTGCAAATTTAGTATGTAAGAACGGTATAAAGACTATTCTAGAGTCGGACAAGTTAATAATGTCGAAAAATGGGATGTTTGTTGGGAATGGGTATTTTTGTGATGGGATGTTCAAACTAAGTATTAATAATAAAGTGAATTCTTCTGCTTATATTGTTGAATCTTCCTCTCATTTTTGGCATTTACGTTTAGCACATATAAATTTTAGATCTTTAAAATAGATGCGCACACTTGGTTTAATTGCTTGCAATGATGATTATAATGATAAATGCGAAACATGTATTCAAGCGAAAATGACTAAGAAACCTTTTCCAACTATCAAAAGAAATACAAATTTATTAGACTTAATACATTCTGACATATGTGAATTCAATGGCATTTTAACAAGAGGAGGAAAAAAATATTTTATCACATTTATAGATGATTGTTCTAAGTTCACTTATGTTTATTTATTGTCTAATAAAGATGAAGCTTTTGAGTGTTTTAAGCGCTATAAAGCTAAAGTTGAAAACCAAAAGGGAAAGAAAATTAAATGCCTTCATAGTGATAGAGGTGGTGAATATGTTTCACATGAATTTGATATTTTTTGTGAAGATCATGGTGTTATACATCAAAGAACTGCACCATATACACTACAACAAAGTGGTTTGCCAGAAAGAAAAAATAGGACACTCACTGAAATGATTAATTCTATGATGATTAATGCTAATACTCCAAAATATTTATGGGGTGAAGAATTGTTTACTGCATGCCATATACACAATAGAATTACATCTACAAAGACGCATGTGTCACCATATGAAATTTGGAAAGGAAGAAAACCAAATTTGTCATATCTGAGAGTATGGGGTTATGTAGCTTTTTATAAGGAACTTGATCCTAAGAGATCCAAGTTGGGTCCAAGAGGAATTAAAAGCATATTTGTAGGATATGCAGAAAATTTAAAGGCATATAGATTGCTTAATTTAGACTCAAATACAGTAGTTGAGTCTAGAGATGTCGAATTTATAGAAAATAAATTTTATAACGACTACTCAATGTCTGGAAAAGAGAATGATCAAACACCTTCCTTTAATCTGGCTACAAGTCATTTTCAGGGTGAGAAAAGAAAACAGTCTGAAACTGTTAATGAACCAAGGAAAAGCCAAAGGGTAAGAAAAGAAAAAACTCTAGGATCTGATTTTATTTCGTCTCAATCTATTGTATTTTTAGTAGAAGGACATAGAAAGAAGGTTCTTAAAAAAATACCCATATTGTTGAATGTTGAGGATGATCCTAAAAGTCTAAGCGAATCATTGACTTCAAGAGATGCAGCCTTTTGGAAAGAGGCTATAGATGACGAATTTGAATCATTAATATCTAATCAAACCTGGGTTTTAGTAGACTTGCCCCAAGGATCAAAAGTAATAGGTTGTAAGTGGGTGTTTAGAAGAAAATACAATACAGACGGGTCTATTCAGACATTTAAAGCTAGGCTGGTTGCCAAGGGTTTTAAGCAGAAAAAAGGAATAGACTATTTCAATACATATGCATCAGTAGCTACGATCACATCAATTAGAATATTGTTTGCATTAGTATCTTTATATAATTTGCATGTGCATCAAATGGATGTGAAAACGACTTTTTTAAATGGTGATTTAGATGAAGAAGTCTATATGGAACAACCAGAAGGGTTTGTTCTCCCTGGGAATGAAAAGAAGGTTTGTAAATTAGTCAAGTCGTTATATGGATTGAAGCAAGCACCAAAACAATGGCATGAAAAGTTTGATATTGTCATTTTATCATATGGATTTAGACATAATAGTGCTGATAAATGCATATACTTTAAATTCACAAATGATTATGGTGTTGTTATATGTTTATATGTCGACGACTTGCTAATTTTTGGTACAAACATGAAAGGTATATCTGAAACTAAAGAGTATCTAAATTCAAAATTCAAAATGAAGGACTTGAATGAAGTAGATACTATCTTGGGAATTAAAGTAAAGAAGCATAATAGGGGTTACGTTTTGTGTCAGTCACATTATATAGAAAAATTGCTTCTTAAGTTTAAGCATCTACAAATAAAAGAAGCAAATACCCCTTATGACCCTAGTGAGACTTTGCTTAATAATTCTGGTAGGTTCGTTGCACAGCTTGAGTTTGCTAGCGTAATCGGAAGTTTGATGTATGCCAATTGTACCAGACCAAATATCGCATTTGCAGTTAGAAAACTTTCTAGATACACTAGTCATCCAGGTACTGCTCATTGGAAAGCAATAATGGTAACCCAACTTTCTCTAGAACATGACTAGTTTAAAAGTTTAATGGGTAATAACAAGTTCTTGATAAGTGGTTGTGAAAGCACTGAAAATTAATGTATAGCCATTCCAGGATGATCAGTGCAAGACTGCTACGTTTAGGAGGACGAGTTTTATCTCTTAATGAGATTATTTGTAGTTATGTCTATAGTAGCAGGGACATGGGAATGAACCTCACCTATATGAACATAAAAAGTGGTGCCACTTTTACCAAGAGTTGGGTTTTCTCTTGTAAATGTTTATGAAACCAGGATGAAGCACAAGGCCATAATAGTGCTTAATTAGTTCAGAAATTTCTTTAAGGAAATAAGACATAGTCATGTGTGTAGTGATTCCGGTTTTAACATAAGAATAACTGATTTAAACTTAGGTCACCATCGCATCTATTATAACTTTGAATTAAAGGTTTAATTCGAAAGACACCTTTATTGTATGCATGATTATATCGGTATGCTTGCGATTAATTATAAAGAAAGGATTGTTAGTATATTATTTATCATATTATTGAAATTGGGAAGGATTGTTAGAGATTTCAATAATAAATAAATAAATATATATAAACTTGGTGCTGCATTGTGCAGCGTATGTGTATGTATAATACAGAAAGGCTACTGTGGTGCACAGCAAGCCTACGCGCTGCAAGGTTGGATTTCATTCAACCTTTGCATATTTTGTTGAATGGTTACAGCTTTTGGTTAAAAGACATGATGCTTACTCAAATTGTATGAGTAAAATTAAAAGATGTAATAAGTCAAATTTATTTTCTGAAAATTTTAAATAGAAGACATGTCTTTTGGGTCAACACTATTAAGAAGGGTTGTATATCTTCAACTAAAATGAAAAGACTCGATGAACGGGTGCTTTAATGCCTATAAATACCTATTGTGGCATATTGTTTCACATACAATTTCAGAAATTTATTTCTACATTCCTTGCTCTCTTCTCTCTCCATCACATTCATACAATTTCTTTCTAGTTATTTCTAAGGGAATATAATTCGGTTTTGCTAATCAAATATTCCATACTTTGTTGTATCCTGGAGGTGATTTGACAAGAACCCTTTAGCAAACTCATTCGAGTGGGGGCAAATAACAGTTTAAGGAAACGATTCAAGTCGTGCCTCAAAGTCATCATTTGGATTATTCTCTATATTTCTACATTTATTCTAACAATAGCAAATGTACTCTCCATGAAAACCCTCTGGTGGAAAGTCTCCAAGCTCGCCTTAGCTTACATGAGATCCTTAACCATGTTTCTATAAGACTCCTTGAGCTTCTTCAATATGCACAAGTAGTGAAGGTTCAGCCACCTTAGTCTGATTTTCTTCAGCATTCTAGCAAACAGAACCCCTCGCTTCGGGTTTGGCCCGCTGAGACGGATCATAGGGAGTTTCCGACGTCGGATGGGGAACCTACGTCGTATAAGCGGCTGGCTTTGGCGTTGGAGATCATGATCTTGAGCGGTGTTGTTATATGTTGGGATGAGGGTGTGGAAGGTGTGAGGAGCAGAGAGAAGGGAGAGGTTTTGATGAACTTATATATATATAAGAGAGGAAAGTTGACTCAATGAGAACAAAAGCATCATCTATTGGGGGGGGTATGTGGGGGTTCTAAATAAAGTAAATAAGGTTTGAGATTTGGAATAAATATATGTTAGTATTATTAATCAGATTTATTAACAGAAGAATGATCAAATTGATACACTAATCTAAAATTATTTGTACACACTTATTTTCACTTGTTACATGCTCATTTTGAATTGTCGATCTTGATTCTCTTTGGAATTGTTTTTTTTCCGTTTTTCTAAAAATCTCTATTTGTATCCCTTTTATTTTTTTTTTCAAAGAAAGTATTGAAATTCTACGTGCGGATTGAAAATGTCTGATATAGAAGAGAGGAAATGAGTTGTGAAAAGTGAAACTGACTGGCTAAAAATATCGAAAGGCGAATAATTGACATTTTATGAATTTGACAAATTCTTTTTTTTTTCTTTTTTTTTCTTTCAAAGAATAGTATAAAGATAAGAATGAACACTAATTCGAACAAGGTTAATTAATTATTGTGTCATAAGTGTACATACGTATTTCTCAAAAAACTAAAATAAAAGTGTACGCAAATTGAAATTTTATATGATACATGATTGGAAAATTCCAATTCGAATAACATCGACAAGGAGGTCCATATTAATTTTATTTTCTGGATTTGGACATTGTCACACCTTGGTTGGGGAACTTTTAATTTATTTTTTTTGGGGTTGTAAATTTTAAGTGATAGCAACCTGTAGAAATTGAGATTTTGTTTTTGTTTTTTAACAAACGATATATATACACTAAGGGAGGAGGGGTGAGCCTAACCTTACAATGAGCTAGCAATAATGTAGTTTAAATTCGCATTTGGTGAGAATCTAATTGATGACCGCTCAATGAAGATAAATACTACTAAACTGTAGTGCTAAGTAGCAGAAATTGATATTAAAATATAAGATACGATCAAAATGAATTCGATTATTGAAAAACAGATAATTTGACCACAAAAGACGCACTAACTAGTGTTTTAAAAATTCCTTGCATATTATTAATATGATGTGCAAGGGCTTGCACATATTATTATCTATACTAAAACCTGGTGAAAAACCACTGTTCACTAACAGTGTCCACCCGGTTTTGCCCCTCATTCTCTTCATGGTTTTATGGTTTTAGTGTGGTTGTATGGTGAATTGGCCGTTTCGCCCCTCTCTCTTTTTCTTCCGTGCGTGCGTCCTCAGTTCCACAAACTTCCAAATCCCTAAATTCCCAAGCTTTCCCCCTTCTCTCTCCAACACCGTTTCTGCTATTGCCTTCCTTGCGTCTTCTACGACTCCGATCCGCATATTTGCTTTGCATGATAAGAATTTTGTTCTCGATTTGAAACTGGTTGTTTAATTTCTGTTTGTTTACCAACAAATCTTGAATATACCCATAACTTTACTGTTTTGTTCCTGTTTGAATATACCCTGTGTGGTCTTCTCCGAATGTTCTCTTCTTTTCCTTCAGCTATTTCTCTCTCTCTCTCTCTCTCTTTGCGTTTTTCTCCTGAGGTTTATGCTCAGATCACTTTGCATCCAGAAGCAGATGTGAGAAACATGTTTTCTTTTTTGTCTTATTTAATGTTTTGTTCCAACTTCCTCTATTTGGTTGCTTAGAAGATGGAGAAAAGAATATAAAGTCACTAATATTAAAGTCTTTTCAAATCAGTTGGGATATTATCTAAAATACGAATAGGGGAAATTTCACATTTTGTCAACCTTTTGCACAATTTTCGTAGTTAATGAGGCTTAGATTTTGATATAAGATTTGTTGAAAACGATAATCGAATGAAAAATATGTGAAGATTTGAAGTTAGGGAAGCCAAATGGAGAAGAGAAAAAAAAAAATCAAGAACAGCAGCAGAGCTGCTGGTTCAGTTTTATTTGTGATGTATCTCGAATGTTGTTTGTTGTTCCTTTATTTTTTTGGTATTCTTTTAAAGCTACAGTGTTTGTTAACAACTGTTTCCATTTCTACATTCGCTAAACCCTCTCTGGAAATTAATTAAAATGATTTTTGGTACATGCAATATATGTTACAATTGAATTATTGTGAAGAGTGGTCTGCAGAAAAAGGAAAAAAAAAAAGGATGAAACTGGAGGAAAGTGGGGGCTGCGCTATGCAAGTGCTGGGACAAATTTTTTTTAATTGAGTTGTAAATTTTGTTTCAGTATTAGACTTTGTATAAATATGAATTTGAATAATCATTTTTCAGTTTTTAAATAAATGAGTCTCGGTAATTTGTTTTAGTTTTTATCCGAACAACATGTGCACTTACCTGTCTGTGTTGGTTAACTAAATTGATGCATATCTTGCTAGTTAGCATTATGTAATTGAAGGAGTTTTTAAAACCAGATCCCTTACTAAACACGTTTAAACAATTGTTCTTTCGTTTTTAGCACTTTGTTCAGTTTACTATTACTATATAGCTTGCACATTTATATGTTTGCTGTATCGCTATATAATTTTGATGCTTAAATTAACATGTAATCATTATTTCATTTAAGCTATAACTAACTATGTCAGGATATTATTATCACAATTTAATTGGGTGTGATACCATTTAAACTCTTCTTTCGCACTTTTATTTCGAATTTTAGGGGAAAAAAAAAGGATAGCTGATTCAACAACCAACTTACAAGTTCAACCGATAGGTTTATAGACGTGAGGCCACAAACATTAAAAGGTATGTAAAATATATTAATACTTTATTAATTTTGTTTTATTCATGTTTTATATCTAATTACAATTTTTGCTGAGTTTTCTCTTCAAGGGAATTAACTCTTACTAATATATATCCAAACTATCTTCTGCTCACATTGTCTAAATACATAACAAATTGTTTGGTTGCACACTGAAAAGTTAGATAAAACATCCAACAGTATAAGACTATACATTCTCACTAGAGATATACCTTCTCCACATATTTTAATCTAATGTGTCTTTTACTGAGTTAGAAAATATGGAGAGAGTATATCTTTAGTGGGAATATCTCCATTTATACTTTTGAATGTCTGTCTTAAACCTATCAGTGAACAAACAAATAATTAGCCATGTTTTATGTTTTAATTAAAATTGAAAGATTTTTGAGGAATGGATATGGCTACGGTTTAGTTGTGAATTAATGGTGGAGCGGCAATGTGTTTAGCAATATGAAAGGAGGTGTTCTAGCTTTATTTGATAGCTAAGTGACTATAGGTTTATATATTGCTGAAAAACCCAAAAAAAAAGGGATCGTTTCATAAGTTTGTATAGGCGAAAAAAGAAAGCATTTTTGTTTTAGAGACTTTTGTTTCTGTGTTTAGATCTTAAGTATAACTAGATAATTTTGTTGTCTTTCACTTGGAGGAAATATTGATTTTTAAGGGTTTTGTCGACAGGGTTTAAAGTTTAATAGTGGTTGGAATTTGACAAAATCTATGTTCCATCTTGGCTACAACAGTAATTTTGGCTGCCGAAGTAGCTTTCAGCTATCAACATTACAAGTAATTGAGTGTGTTTGTAAGTCTTTTTTGCTTCCTTAAAATTGTGTGAAAGGTTACATTTATTCCTTTTGTCTGAAAAGTGTTTGGTTGCTGTCAATATAGTAGCTTTAAATTTTATATTGAGTCATTCTTTTCACATATTTATTTGCTTAAGTTATAATCTACAACAACTTTTACATTACAGTATTATAATTGGATGGTACGTTATTACAAAAATATAATGTCTTTTATCAACGTTAACAATGCAGTGTGAACTTTTGTTTTTTGTTTTTTTTCACTATCTATGTTACTTTTTTATTTGAGAACTTAGTTTTAATTTTAAATTATACATGTTTAATTCAAATATTCTTCATCTTTGCAGTTTCCACTGAACGTGCATAAGATAAATCAAAAGTGATACTTCTGCTAAAAACTTATCTACAAAGTAAATTTCGGTTCTGTGGTTGCACGAGACATTGATCCATAATTATGCAACTCCAATTCCAACTATTTAAGGTAAGCAATTTAAAATTTTTAATTATTTAGTTTTAAATTCTAGATTTTTTTTTTTTTTTTTTGTTTTTTTTTTCTGTTATTTTTCAACCACATTTTAAAGTCTAGGTGATCCAATTTTTTATCTGTTATACTATCTCTGGTGTGCATTTGTTTAGTCTTTCCATTAAATGTTTGCTGATACTTCTTTTTCTCATTTATTACCTTTGTCCAGCGTGGTTTGCACTAATTTATTTTGGAATCTGTATTCCATTTTGTTTCCATCATGTCAAAAAGACTTGCAAAAGCTTTAATAATTAATGATGTAGAACAGAAAAAACAATTTGTCAATGATCAATCTGATGTTTTATCTGAATATGACCAACAATTTAAAAAAGTGTGTAGAATAAGTTATATACAAAACTATGTTGATGTTTTTTCATCTAAAAATGGTCTAATTATTCAGCAAAACTCACCCGTTGGTTACCAAGATAGTGCTAGCACATCTTTTGTTCAACAAGATCTTGAAAACATAAGCACTTCAAATATCAATGAATCACATTGCATGACTTTTGTTGAAAAGAATGCTTTCTTAAGAGATAAAAAGGGAAAAACGGTTGTTAGTGTATTGGAGCATTCTACAAATAAAACTCCACATTCGCTTGATAATCATAGTAATAATCTTATGAACAAGGGCCAAGCATTTTTTCAAAGAAATAGAAAAGGTCAGTTTTTAATTTATGAATCTTTTAATTTCATTTATCATCAATTTTAATTTTCTAATTACCTAAATAATGTTATGCTCATTTTGTTTTTCTTCTCTCTTTTTTTGCATATCCTTTTGTTCAGGAATTCTTATAGAATATGTGGACTTAGGAGATAAAAATTATATGTGTGTTCATTGTGGTGCATATTTCTGGCTAAAACAGTCTCTTAAACCGAAGTGTAAAAAGGATTTACTTGTTTTCACTCTTTGTTGCCAACAAGGAAAAATTAAGTTTTCAAATCCAAAACCTGCACCACCATTTTTAGATTACTTACTTGATCCAACTAAAGGGCAAAAAAATTTATCATTTCGAGAAAATATTAGAACTTATAACTCCATGTTTTCATTCACTTCAATGGGAGCCAAAGTTGATCAATCAATTAACAATGGAACAAGTCCTTATATTTTCAAAATTAGTGGTCAAGTTTGCCATTTAATGGGATCTCTTTCACCCGTTGATAATGAGTCTCCAAAATTTGCGCAACTGTATGTTTATGATACATATAATGAGGTGGAAAATCGTCTTAAAGTTTTTAGTTCTGATGGAAACAATCAGAGGCTAGATCCAATGATTGTAGAAGGTTTAATCAAAATGTTTGATGAATCAAATGAATTGGTTAAACTTTTTTGAATGGCAAGAGATAAATTTGAAAACCATGGTCTTTCTTCATTAAAAATGACTTTGCTCGGGAGGCAATTAAATGATGGCAAACAATATGAGCAACCTACAACTGATGAAATAGGTGGTTTGATAGTTGGAGACATAGGATTATATGATTCTAATCGAGATATTATTATAGAGTCCAAAAGTCAAGAATTAAAACGTGTAACAAAGTTGAATCCAAAATTTATGTCTTTGCAATATCCAATTCTTTTTCCATATGGTGAAGATGGTTATAGGCCCGATTTAAAGTGGAATGAAAATTATAGAGGCAAAAAAGCCAAAAGACAAAGAATATCAATGAGAGCTTTCATTGCTTATCAAATTCAAGAGCGAGAACCACCATTAAGTACATTGTTAAGAGGAGGAAAACTTTTTCAGCAATATTTAGTCGATTCATTTGCAACACTTGAAGAAGATAGAATAGATTACATTAGACAAAATCAAAAAAATTTGAGAAGTGAAGTTTATAAGGGAATATATGATGCATTTTCAAAAGGTGATAGTGATGCAAATAATTTGGGACAAAAAATTATATTACCTGCTTCATATACTGGAAGTCCTAGATATATGATCAATAATTATCAAGATGCTATGGCTATTTGTAGAGAATATGGACATCCTGATTTGTATATAACGTTTACATGTAATGTTAAATGGCCAGAAATCACAAGAGAGTTTGAGAATAAACCAGGATTCAAACCTGAAGATAGGCCTGATATAATTTCTAGAATCTTCAAAATGAAGCTTGATCATATGATTGATTTCATCAAGTCCGGAAAGCCTTTTCGAGAAATTCAATTAAGTAAGTTACTAAAACTCATTCTACCACTTATTTCAAAGTTTTCAGTTTCTATATTTATCATAAAATTTACTTTTATTATTTTCTTCGTTTTCATTTTTTCTCATGAACAGATGTTTGCACGGTTGAGTTTCAAAAAAGAGGTTTACCTCATTCTCATATGTTAATATGGCTAAAACCATATGGCTAAAACCAAATGTAAAATGTTTTTGAGCATCAGATATAGATTCAATTATTTCAGCTGAATTACCTGATAAAAATTTGTATCCACAACTTTATGAAATTGTTAATCAGTTTATGATTCATGGTCCGTGTGGTTGTATTAATCCAAAATCACCTTGCATGAAAGGAAATAAATGTTCAAAAAACTTTCCTAAGCCATATAAAAGCGAAACAATTTTTGACACAAATGGTTTTCCTGTTTATAAACGTCGTGAAGATGAAGAAAAATTTGTGATTAAAAATGGTATAAAAATTGATAATAGTTTTGTTGTTCCTTACAATGCAGAGTTATTATTAAAATATAATGCACATATAAATGTAGAATCCTGTTGTCAATCTATGCTTATAAAATATTTATTCAAGTATGTAAACAAAGGTTCAGATAGAGCACGATTAATTCTTCAAGAAAATTTGAATGACGAGATTTTAGCATATCTCAATTGTAGATATATATCACCTTATGAAGCTGTTTGGAGACTACTTCAATATTCCATACATCATACAGAGCCTTCTGTAAAGCGATTACCAGTTCATTTACCATTAGAACAAAATGTTGTTTTTATTGGTGATCAATCATTACAGTCAATAATTAATCAAAAAGCTTTTGAAAACACAATGTTAACGAGTTGGTTCGAATTAAACAAAATTTTTCCAGATGCACGCATACTAACTTATCCACAAATCTCCACAAATTTTTTGTATGATGTAAAGAAAAAAACTTGGAAGCCAAGATATAAAGGATCAATTGGTAGAATAGCATATGTACATCCTGCATCTGGTGAATTATATAATTGGAGAATGCTTTTGAATTTAAAAAAAGGCGCAGTTAGTTTTGAGGATTTAAAAACTATTAATGGTGTTGTACATTCTTCATACCAATCTGCATGCAAATCATTAGGACTATTAGGTGATGATAAAGAATGGATTGAAGCTTTATCAAGTGCTACACATATTGCATCGTCTGCTCAATTGAGACAATTATTTGTCACAATAATTTTATTTTGTGATGTGGCAAATCCTCAAAATCTTTTTGATAGTCATTGGAAAAATATGTATGATGACATTTTATACAAATTACGAAAAACTTTTGCAATTCCGGATATGATTGTGCCAGAACATGAATTGCTATTTGAATTAGAATTACTTTTTAATAATGCATCTACCTCTTTGAAAAAATTTCATCTCCCCATGCCTAATTCAAAAAAAATGTTAGAAATTCAAAATAGGCTTTTGAGAGAAGAATTAAATTATGATTGTGAAGAACTTTATAAAAAACATACACTTTTGAAATCACAGCTTAACCAAGGTCAAAAACATGTTTATGATTGCGTTATAAATGCTGTCAATGCAAAAAAAGAGGCCTATTCTTTGTTTATGGTCATGGAGGCACTGAAAAAACTTTTTTATGGGATACAATTACAAGTAAACTTAGATTTGAAGGTAAAATTGTTCTAGCTGTTGCATCATCAGGAATAACATCGTTATTATTACCAGGTGGTAGAACAGCTCATTCTAGATTTAAAATCCCTTTGATTATTACTGATTCTTCAATTTGTCAAATAAAGAAAAAAACTCATCTTGCAAGGTTAATTGAAAAAACAGATTTAATTATATGGGATGAAGCACCTATGAATCATAAATATTGTTTTGAAGCATTAGATAAATCACTTTCAGATATTTTATCAAATTCACAAGATTTTGATAAAAATGTTCCATTTGGTGGAAAAACTCTTTTATTGGGTGGTGATTTTCGACAAATATTACCTGTTATTCCTCAAGGAACTAAAGAAGATATAATAAATGTTTCATTAAATAGTTCTTATTTATGGCCACATTTCAAAAATTTTCATTTGAAAGAAAATATGAGATTGTCAAGAAATGGATTGAGTGTTGAAGAAAAAAATAAGATTAGTTCTTTTGCAAATTGGATTTTACAAGTTGATGATGGACAAATTAATGATGCAAACAATGTAAATAATTCAAATGATAGAGATGCATCTTTAATTCAAATACCACAAGATTTGATAATTGATTGTTCTACGAATGCTATCCCTTCAATTTTTTCTGCAACTTATCCAAGTTTTGAAATATTTTTTGACAATTTTGCTTATTTAAGGGAAAGAGCTATTATAACACCTCGAAATACAACTGTTACAGATGTGAATAATTATATAATTAATTTATTACCTGGACAACAACAAACATATTTGAGTTATGATTCTTTATGCTCTTCAAATACAAATGTTGAAAATCTTGAAATAATGTACCCCACGGAATTTTTAAATAAGCTTGAATTCAATGGTTTACCTGCACATAATTTAGTTTTAAAAATAGGAATGCCTATTATGCTACTACGAAACTTAAATCAGTCTTCAGGTTTGTGTAATGGAACTAGATTGGTTGTTACTCAATTATTTAATAGAATTATTGAAGCTAAAATTCTTGCTGGTACTAATATTGGTCATAAAGTTTTCATACCAAGAATCACTCTTACAGCTACGGAAAATAAGTGGCCTTTCATCTTCAAAAGACGTCAATTTCCAATTAGACCATGTTATGCAATGACAATCAATAAAAGCCAAGGACAATCTCTTAAACAAGTTGGTTTATATCTTCCAGAACCTGTTTTTACACATGGTCAATTATATGTAGTATTATCAAGAGTCACATCAAGAGAAGGTTTGAAAATTTTAATAGAAAATGCAGACAGTGATGCTAAAAATTGTACTTTGAATATCGTTTTTAAAGATGTGTTATAGAATTTACAAGAAAATTATTAAATTTTTATTTTAGTATCACTATATAGTTATATAAACAATAATAAAAAAATTATAAAAAGTGCTGGCCAATCACTTGAACTATTGATTTTCTTAGTTCTTTCATCAACTGTTAATAACCTGTGTAATAAAACAATTTCCTGCTAAATACATATTGCTTTACCTGCGAGGTTAGTATTGTCTAATTTTAATTAAATTTAGTGTGTTTGTCATGTTGTTTTGTAGTTTTGGATGGTGTTGAATGACTTGGTCTTTCCTGTTATGTTCCAAAGAATTTTATCTTAGGTCGTAGCAAGTTTTTGTGAAAATTAAATGTAAAAAACTATCAATAATTTCATAAAACTTGCATTAATCATCTAACAATGGTTGCTAACACACCCTTTAAATTGATTACTTATACAGAAACAGTAGATCTGCCAATTGATCATGTGAAAAAGAGTCTAAAGTTTGACAACCATGTAAAGCAAGGAATTGATTCGTTATCTAACCACAAAAGATGCTCCCTTAGAATTATTCTACTGGTTTGTCTTATTATGGTTACCGATTAAATAGAGGTTACCGATTCATTGTTCTAATTTTGTGCAGATACTTGATAAAGCATTGTACAAGAAGCTGAACGATGATTTTAAAATAGTGGCTGCTATAGATGCCTGGGTACTAGAGGTGGGTATTATACTTTCACCTTTTAACCGTTGAGTTCACTTGGATTGGGATCAGTTTTAAATTGCGTGAGAAAGAGTGAAACAAGGGTGGAGGAATTTGGAGATTAGGGTAATGAACTGCTTTAGAGCTTAAGGTTGTTGCTTGACAAGTTAATAAGCTTTTTCTAAGACCCGGTTTTAAGTTTTGAATTCTGCTAGAATGAAACTGAAGTCTATTTCATCTGCTTGATACAGGTTTTAGGGGTTTGTGCACAAAGTTTTCGGACGGTGTTTTCCCCATGATGAGCCTCACTGGACAATAAATTCTGTAAATAGTAACTTTTGAACACTGTGCTCTTTTGTCTTGATGAGTAAGTGATCGAAACAGATTCTGTAAATCAATGTTGGTGGAGGTGTTGTTCCGCAGCCCCAAAAAGAACAGAGCAATGTGTTTGAAATAAGGTCTTACTGAAACTTTTCTCTTAAATTTTGCATTTTTTGAGTTTTAAGCCATTCAAATTGGTTTGTTAAGTAGGAATAAAAATACCGGTTAAACAAAGATTACTAATTACTAACCAAATTCACATTTGTCTACATTAATTTATTAAGTAGGTAAACCAGACATCAATCATGGGAATAGATCTAGAGACTTTTTGACCTTGAGACAACTATGAAGGTTCACATTATTATTTATCAAAAACTTCTGATTCAAATTCACAAGAGTGTAATTTTAGTGGTAGTAATAGCCCTTTTTAACCCACTTTGAGTAATGATTTTGGAATTATAATATTTGATGGTTATTTTGTGTTTCGGTTAAAGCATTGGTCCATCTCATTTTCCATGGTGAAGAAATCTGCGAAATACTCTGTGGTACTCTCTCTCTCTGTCTCTCCTGTGTGTATCAATTGAGTGCTAAAGTGCGTGTGCAGGTGGATCCATTCACTGCCTCAGCTTTCAAGGCAAACCCAGCAGCGGTTTACTTGCTGGAGGAAGACAGAGACAACCAGTGGTTCCAGGTTTTGGCTGCCGAGTTCAATCTCTCTGAAACATGTTACTTAACTTGGTTTACTGACTCGAGCTCAGCTTCTCGGTTTGGTCTCATATTCCTTTCTCCATCTTTTTAAGTTGTTCATTTTTCCCCATTTGTTATTAATTTTATGTTTTCTATCCGTGTGTTCTTTGTTCAAAGGTTGGTTGGTTGTCTTCTTTTTAATCTTTTAAATTTATTGCTATCATTCTGTCTGGCTTTTTTGAATCTCTGATTGTACATCACCTTGGGGTTGATTTTCATACTTTTTGATTACTTTTTTGGGCATATTAAGTTACTATCAATTTCTGTCAACATTTATTCATATTAATTGTTCCGTCGCAGGCATTTGCAGTTGGATTGAAGAAACTTGGAACCGTGGAAGTTCAGAGCCTTCCCTTCTTCGACACTGTGAAGGTCTGTTGCTGATGCACATGCAATTTCGGATGCTGCTAACAAGCTTGGATTAAATTTGAGAACACTGTAAATTTTTTATTTTTATTTTTGTGAGTCTCTTACATCAGTTATTTCACTAAATGTTCTCTCCGGACAGAGGATGGAGTGCTTTTACTTCATGAGGTTACTGAATGTTAAACTCCTTTCTGATCACTATTTCGTTTGACGAGACAACTACCTTAGAGGACGTTGACAAGCTTTTCAAAGCTTTTGCTCCGAGCAAGCCTGTAAGTGTTTTATATCTTTACCATAAAGTTGATATATTCAAATTTAGTTTCTACTCTTTCATACTGTATCTAGCTGAATTTTCCATCCATATCAACTAATTATTATATATTATTTATTAACTCCCATAAAATGATTTTTTAACACTTTGTTTTGCAATTTTTGGAAAAAAAAAAAAAAACCTAGCTAATTCAACAAGAAGCTTACAACATTCAGAAATACGTTTTCAACCAAAGAAGACAGGAATATTCAAAGGTATGTCAAATTAATTAATACTGTATTGATTTTGTTTTATTGACGTTTTACATTTACTTACAAATTTTACAAAGCTTTCTCTTCAGAAGAATTAGCTATTACTAATATATATATATATAAACTATCTTCTTTTCACATAATTTAAATACATGGCAAATTACCTCCTTCCATATTAAAACATTAAATTAAATATCCAAAAGTATCAAACTAGACATTTACACTAAAGATATACCTGCTCCACATATTTCAACCTCATATATTCTTTCACATATTTAAAAAATATGGATAGGGTTTATCTTTAGTGAAAAAAATGTCTGTTTATACTTTTGAATATTCAATTTAACCTTTCACCAAACAAACAAATAATTAGTCATGTATTCACATTAAGTTAGAAGAAGAAAGTATCTATATAAATTTGTAATAGTTAATTCATCGGAATAGAAAAGACGGAAATGATGAATCTTACTCCAGATAATCAAAACTTAGTTTACCAATTTATATAAATCTGATCCGTCTTAGTACACAATTTAATTTTATTTTAAAAAATATAACATTCACAAATAAACTGCTATTTAATCATAACATGATTTACAAGAGTTTTATAACTCTTATATAACACGGGGCATTATCTAAATTTTGAACCCAGGTGTGTATCCAAATTCACTTACTCTTTATTTCTTGATGCATTTGTTTGTATAAATTAATACAACATTAATCAAAACTTAACAACTTACAAACTATGCTCAATCTATTTTTAACAATTTTTTAGTTGTTATTACCAACGAACTTTCTTATCCCGCAGCAACGCGCGGGCACTATTTCCTAGTATATACTAATGTAACCTCCTAATAATAAGAATGAGTCTTACGTAAGCGATGACTATGGTCTGCATAATCATTATAATCACTTTTATGCGGAAACATATACATATTACAATTCTTCCTGTACAAGGAATCCTAATTTCTGATCTCATGGGATTACAATATGATTAAAATATAACCTTCCTATTACAAATACGTAAATCAACAATCATATGCGTCAACCACCACGGGGTGACCCATTGACTATAGATAAATTTCAAGCTACGTATTTTGCACGGCACGTCTTGCGTTGTTTTCTTGGGCTGGTGAATCGCACGATGATGGTCAGAGAGAGGCTAAAATGCTTATGTGAGTCTTCACAGTCGCCAAAAAGGTGAACTATCGTGGCGAAATCACCAGCTGGTCCCTTTAATAAAAAAAAAAAGAAGCAATCTTGTGAGTCAAACTAACAATCTTATGAGTCAAACTAACTCACAATAGGCTGGATAATAAAACAGTACGTGACCCCACAACTATTTTTATTGAATTCCCATTTTGTACCCTTGTAGTTTAAATAATTCAACAGTTTGGCCCTTCTCTTTGAAAAATTGACAATTTGGTCCCCTAACTTAAGAATTTTGGCAATGCAAGGGTCGAAAAGGGAAGCTTGGTGAAGCTATAGAATGCGAGCTCGATATGATATTGGCCAATATAAAGGGGAGTAGACAAGAGCTAGTGCTCACCTCATCCCAACAGAGGTGTGTGGACCGGATTTGCTATCCCCACTGATTTGAACATGACAAAGGAAAAATAGTGCAAAAATTCATAACTTAAGAGTCATAAGTGTCAATTTTAAAAGATATGGTTCTAAGTTATACAAATCATAGAGGGATGCGAAATGTAATAAACCAAATTTTTTTCACGCTAACCATGAGGCATATTATAATAATAATAATAATAATAATAATAACAATAACAATCTAAAGTACATAGTAATAGAACTTTCTTTGCCAACCAAAAATCAATGTAATTATAATTATAATCTTTAATACATAACTGACAAAAAAATGTTGGAAATAAAAAAAGTAGACATTAAAATAATTTCGCACAAATAAGTTTTTGTTGTTTTTTTTATTATAAACCTTACATTCATGTCACCATATCACTACCCTCTAAACTCACTCTCTCTCTCACTTCCTCTTTTCTCTCTTCTTAACTGCCAACTCCTTTTATTCGAATGCCTGCCAACCCCATTGAAGACAAATAACTTCCCCCATAAAAAATTAAAAAACAATATTTGATTCTCACACAAAGTGTGTGGCCTGTGCTAGTAATAATAATAATAATAAGATTAATGTGTCTATTTGGTTCATGAATTATAACGCAAATGAAAATTAAGTCTTTAAATTTTTTTTTGAAAAATAAGTCCTTAAACTTATCAATTTCATCCATACTATAACACTCGAAGCTATTCTATTCAACTTTTTATCAATTTAAGTCATGTGACTTGCATGAGATACTCTTTGAATGGTAGATTGACAAATTTTTAATGAGTTTAGGAACTTAATTTTATGAAAAAATAGTAGATAGAGTTAACGTTGGAGAGTAAGTTAACAGTTAAATTCATAATCTATATGCAACAATAAGAGTTTATGGGCGAAAAGATGCCAGTATGCAACGATAAGAGTTTATGAGCGATAAAATAACGGTATTATCCCCTAAGTATGTTACGCGACTTAAATTAACTGAAAATGAAATAATATAGTTTAAATCAAAGTGACAGTTTACACAAAAAATAATTTAGGGACATTTTCAATTGCGTAATAATTAAGGACCAATCGACAAATTACTCTAATAATATTTAAATTTTTTGTTGGCTTTTGGTATCCGGCTTTGGTTTTACCTCTAGCCACCTGCTAAGGTTATATTGAACTAGTTTGGAGCCCAAAATCGGTTATAAAAATGGAAAACAATTGACGACGCCTGAGAGATTTGAACTCTTGCGCGGAAACCCTATGTACTTAGGGGGCACATGCCTTAACCACTCGGCCAAAGCATCATTCTTGTTAGTACCTCCTTACTCATGGTATTTAGCCGCATGTCACGTACACCTTGTGTTGCCCACGTACACCTTGTGTTGCCCATTATCTGTTTAAGTGTTTTGTGGGTAACATAAACTAATATCACAATCATTTTCCAATATATAATTTGTATATTACAGAACTAGACACATGCAAGATGTCGAGAGTCCCCTTACCAATTGATTGATTGAGATGTGAAGTTGCATGTTAGTTGAATCATAATACAATGAAAGGCACTTGGATCAACCTCTAAAAACAAAACCTAGCAGAAACAACAAACTTTAAACCCTTCCGCCGCCGGCCTCCAGCTCCTGCTTGGGGCCAGTGGCAGCTACCCGTTCAATTTTCGTTTTTATCCTCCCCCCTCTTTCTTCATCGCACTACAATGGCCTCAATTCCCGATGTCGATGGATATCTATCTCTTAGTGTTTTGTCCTTCCCCACAACTGCGATCGCCTCGATCCCCTTCAACGATTGGTGGAGCAACCTGCCACCTATTGGTGGCGTGGACGGAACACTGTTTCCGGGTTTTGTGCCCATGTTTCAAGGTCATACTCATTTGATTTGGGGTTTTTTGGATCAGATTTAAGGTTATTAGGGTCGACTTTAGGGCTTTAGGCTCAAACACCTCCAATACTTCAAATATGCTCTCCAATTCCTCATACCCCGCCATTGCCTTCCACTCCAATTTTGGGGGAATTCATCTCATCTCTTGTTTGCTGCTTTCAGTCAAAGACAACTATATGTTGTCACCACCTACAAAAGTCTAGTATCTCTTTAGAATGGTGTTTACACCACTTGACCTTTTGGGTTATTGATTGGTTCGGGGCATTCGCTTGCCTTTTATGTTTTTGTGTTCATTTGAGGACCGGATTTGTTGCATTCAGAATAGCTTCGGTTCTTCCTGATTTGCAGTTTGGGCTCTTTTTCATTAGCGTTAAAGGATTGATGGGTTTTGTTATTACACTCTGTGGTCATATCCCTTGGTTTTTCTATTCGCCAGTCGTTTTCATCATTTATGCGACAATAGAGGAGGCAGGTGATTTTCGTCTTACGGTTATTAGATTTTTTTAGTGGGGTCACTTTTGGGCCTCTTCGGATGGGCTTTTGCTTTTGGGCCGAGCCATACCATTTGTAATTTTTTATGCTTTAGGTATAAATGGGAACATTTACTCATGTGATGAACGCATAAGTGGTGTCTCATTTGTACCTACCCCATCTATGGGGCTATTATCTTTGTATTATGTTAGTTTGGACTTTGTTATAAAATTCCTACTTGACCAAAAAAAAAAAAAAAAAAAAATTCAATGAAAGGCAACACAATTGTTGTGCCCACCAAGCAACAACGGTGCAGATCATGTCGCTTCTCAACCACAATAAAGATTGTGCATGTGCACATCCAATTGAGTTTCTTTTGTTACAATTTGACAATTAAGATCTCTGATTGAATGGATTGGGTTTTGACTTGAAATGATGTAGGAGATAAATTGAGATTCTATGCTCGAATTCGATAGTTCGACTATAATGGGTTTCGAAATTGGATCAAGTCCAATCGGATTCAAATTCGAGCGTTTATTGAGATCGTTCCAAATACTTCCCCTAAGATGGAAAGCTTTTATTTTGGTTGCCAATCCATGAGTTTTATTGATTACGCAAAAGTTTGATTTATGAATGGATCAAGATTTTGGTTAAGTTAAATCCAATTGAAATGTTGTGCATTTTACAAGCATACTGACACAGTTCCAATTCCTTCACCTAGGATAGAAGATAGAAAGCTTTTCTTTTGGTTACCAATGCATGAGATCAAATCTTCTACCTTCAAAATTCTGGGCTCTCTGTGACCTATCTCATTTGTTGACATCTGACCATTTATTTAAACTCCACTTAAGAGTGTTAAAGATGCATGGTTTGAAGTTCTTGGGTAGAATTTGGTTCATTTTATTGATTTAGGTTCGATTTTCGCAACAACGTAACGTATTCAAATAATCATGGCATGCCCGGCTTATCCCCGACCCTTCATATTTGTGCAAAAGGGTTAGCTAATAGCTTGAAATTGCAAAAAACAAAGCAAAGTGATCACCCAAATGCTAGCTGAATAACCCTGATGCTAATTCTCACATGGAAGCTGCATACCTAGGGTTGCTTCACCTCACCGCAATTGGACTCCTCACCAGATGACTACCATTTGTCCACTCAATAGACCCATATTGCTCTCCACCATCATAACCAACTCCTTTATTGAATGTAACCTCATAGCTCTTACTTTGGTTTTCGACACTGAACACCAACTCGCTTGACGAAACGCTGATTTCAACACCAGCCGGAGCAGTCACATTAACCTTATAAACCGCATCTGCATTACCCAGGGCCAGGTTCTTACAAGTTACTCACTTGTCCACCACTGGAAACACTATTTCCCTTCGGACTTGCATGTGTTATGCATGCCGCCAGCGTTCATCCTGAATAGGAGTCCCATTGAAACCAAGAAACATAGGCCTGCCTACCATCCATACCAGAATATATGAAGTTTTCCGAAAAAACCTACTAGTGGAGGAATACCTCATAAGGATAAGAGACATAGGGCTAAAGAGAGAGCCAAAAAGGATGATTTGTGTATAATCCTACATAATCTTGAACATTATCAGTTCCAGTACGTAGACTAAATGATACAATGCAAACAAAACTTCCTAGATTCATGGAGATATAGAACAACATATAAGTTATCATGCTTGCATATCCACTATTTAAGTATCCAACAATTATTCCAATAATTACATATCCAATTTGACCTATGGACGAATACGCAAGCATACGTTTCATGCTTGTTTGAGTAATAGCAATGAAATACTCCAATATCATGCTAAGAATGACCAGGATGTCCAGAAGAAGATGCCATTCATTTGATGAGAAATAAAAAAGAATATCTAAAATTTAAGTGGCAAATTGCTTGTACCACCAAAAGTTGAGAAAAAGAGAGGGCCCAACATTAAATTGCTGGCTACTGTCCCATCTGCAAAGCCCAGCAGCTGCAGGCTGCAGGTTGGGCCGTGTGCTACTTAAAGTAGCCTAGCAACCTACAAAAACAAGCGTGCATGTTTGTTGCAGTCACGAGCCGAGAGGAGAATGGCTCAGCAAGTAGCTGACTTACTGGTAAGGCGAGCCAAGGCAAGCAGAAGCTGGCTTCGATTTTAGGCCAAGGCGAAGCAAAGCCCAGCAGCATGTGGCTGCTATAGGTGGGACGAGCGGGGATGAAGCCCAGCAAGTTTACTAGCTTTAGGTGTGGGTTGGAAGACTATGACCCAACAGGCAGGAACCCAGGCCAAAAGCCTGGTTCGTTAGACATGTGCAGCAAAGCCCAGACGGCTGTTGTAGTCCATGAAAGCCCAGGCCTAAGATGCTGGCTTGGCTTGGCTTGGAAAGACAAATTTTTCTCTTTTTTTTTCTTTCAAAATCTAGGGTTTGGAAAAACCCTAAATTGCTTCTACTTTCTTTCGATTTTTTTACTCACAAATTCCATATAGCGATTTATAATTGTGTAAGGCATGAATGTATGTGTGTGTGTGTGTGTGTATCAGAAGGAAAATATAAATGTACGGGGTTCATGCATCATAGGGAATATTTTCATGCTTCATAGACGTTTCAAATATCTTAATTTATTTTGAAAGAACCTGATTGGTTGAAAACAATTGAGCCTTTAAATTTGTAGACGATCATTTTTTGGAAATCCTGAATTGCATCTCTAATGTGTTATATCACGTTGAACAAAGAAAAACTAGATTGAATCAATATCATATAGATCAATTCAATAAAATAATAAATTAATCGTAAAAAAATGATTAAAATGTAACACTTTCCTGATTGAAGATCAAACTCCCTTTAGCTCAGCGTCAAGAGCGTGCTGATAACGTGTTGCAAGCCTAATTTATTGAACCATATAAAGGACAGAGAGACAGGTGCGGCGACATAGAGAGAAAGAGAGAAATGTATAATTGTGAGGTGTGTGTAATGCCACCCCATTGTGCTTTATTTATAGTAGTATGCAAGGAAAATTCCTTACACCAATAGGATTATAACTCTAATAGGATAATATCTAGTCTAAGATATATAGTAAAATTCCATGAAGATATCCTAGATATGTTAGGATTTACACAATCACATTTCTAATTTAATAGGATTGCAACAACTAGTCCCTTAAAAAATTAAAAAATTAAAAACTATGTACATCCTTGCTTACGAAAGGAAACCTAAATTAAGATGGTCTATTTCCTGTTTTTGGTGAAGACGGTTTCTCTATATATATATATATATATATATATTCCTCTCTCATAAATTGTGTGGGGGCATTCAAACCCTAGAATAGGTTTCCCTTTCATTCAGTCTCAGAAACTGTGAGGCTTTGAAACCCTAGAAGTGGGTGCAATCATCTCATTAGTTCACTAAGGTACTCCTCTCTCTCTCTCTCTCTCTCTCTCTCTCTCTCTCTCTCTCTCTCTCTCTCTCTCTCTCTCTCTCCCCCTCCCTCCCTCCCTCCCTCCCTCTCTAATATTTTGGTACTCTAGAAAGTAGGTAAGGCGAACTAATCGCTTAACTAGGGTTTCTTACAAAATTTTATTTTTCTTTCAATGATACAATTTATTATTTATTATTGTTTTTGGTGTTTGAATTCTACATAGGGTGGAGTCTCTCTTCACTTGGTACTCAATTTAGAAATTCAGAAAATTGAAGATTTCTATATGCTTTTAGTTATAAGTTAGAGGCATATATGTTGAAACTTACATATTTTAAAGTCGGAGAATGCGGCAAAGATGAGTTTAATTTTATGATCAATTTGGCCGGCTTGCTTTCTGTAAGACTGTTTGTGTTCACGTATTTTTCGCATTTATCTTTGAAATTGTTTGGTTTTCCTACGGATACATGTGTTGAGGTCAAAACATATATTTTTTTCTCCTTTTACTAAAGAATTAGGTTTTCTGTATTTAAGAGGATAACATCTCAATACTTACAAAAGTGGTCTTCTGTGTGTTTATGTCTGTTGTGTGTGCCCGCGAGCGTGCTTGTGTATGCATGTTCTACGAATTCCGCAACAATTAATCTGGGTTTTCTTAATGTGTTCTGTGCAGGTTGTGATTAGCACAAGGGTGCAGTTTTTATGTGATGGGCTCTATTTTGCCCTTACCAGCTCCTCCTGATGGAAACCTTGAGTCTCTTCCGTCTCTTCCAGAATCACAAGAGACTCAACTGAACAAGAATGAACAGAAACTGAGTGAGGATCTGGGCGAATACAACGCTACTAGGATTACTGGTATGGTACGTCCTCCCAAAGACATCAGAAGCATTGTTGAAAAAACTGCCCAATTTGTCGCAAAGAATGGACCAGAATTTGAGAAAAGGATCATAGCTAATAATACTGGAAATACAAAGTTCAGTTTCTTGATTTTGGCAGATCCCTACCATGCATATTATCAGCACCGGTTGTCTGAATTCCGTGCCCAGAATCAGTCTTCTGGACAGCTACCTTCAGATTCTGCTGCACCTGAGTCAGCCCCACCAACTCCAGATGAAGATTGTGAAGCAGGAACCCTAAAGCCTAATCCCTCTGCCCAGTTTAGACTGGTGTGCAAATTGCTTGTACAACCAGAAGCTGAGCAGTATACTGTTAGGCTCCCCGAAGGGATTACTGGTGAAGATTTGGATATTATTAAGCTCACATCCCAGTTTGTAGCTAGAAATGGGAGAACATTTTTGCAAGGATTGACAAGCAGGGAAATCAGTAACCCCCAGTTCAGTTTTCTGAAGCCTATGCACAGTATGTTCACGTTTTTCACTTCTCTCGTTGATGCGTATTCGAAGGGTAGGCAAGGTTTGCAAGAGAAGCTTAAGAAAAGTGTTGCAGACATGACAACTGTGCTCGAAAGGTGTGTGAACCGGTTGGAGTGGGAGCGTTCACAAGATCAGGCAAGGCAGAAGGCTGAAGAGGAGATTGAGCAGGAAAGGATACAAATGGCTATGATTGATTGGCATGATTTTGTTGTGGTTGAAACAATATACTTTGCAGATGATGAGGATGTGGATATACCTCCTCCGATGAACCTGGAGGAGGTTATAAGGAAAAGCAAGCTCACAGATATGGAAGAAGATATTATTGAGCCTTGTAAGGAGGTGGAAATGGAAATGGATGAAGAAGAGATGCAGCTAGTTGAAAAGGGTTTGAGTACAGGAAGGCTTAAAGAGAACGCTGATGAAAACAGGAATGAGAATAAGGTAATGGAGCATCCAGAACCATCAATGAGAATTGTGAAGAACTGGAAGAGACCTGAAGACAGGATCCATGTTGAAAGAGATCCAACAAAGTATGTCATTTCTCCAATCACTAGGGAGCTTATTCCTATCAATGAAATTTCTGAACACATGAGGTTTCTCTCATTGATCCAAAGTACAAAGAGCAAAAAGAAAGGATGTTTGCTACGATTCGGGAGACTACTCTTGCTCAAGATGAAGAAATCTCAAGAAACATTGTTGGCCTTGCAGGAACACGCCCTGATATTTTTGGTACCACAGAGGAAGAAGTTTCACATGCAGTAAAGGCTGAGATTGATAAAAAGAAAGATGACCAACCCAAGCAGGTCATATGGGAATGGGATGGTCACTCTGGAAGCATTGGCCGCACAGCAAATCAAGCTATGTCACAGAATATCAATGTAGAGGGCAAAATGACATAAAAAAAAATGCAAGTAATCTTGCTGGTCCTGCAGCTCTGCATCCGAAACCAGGTTTGCCTTCAGTTCGCCCTCTTCCTCCAACACCTGGTCTAGCGTTGAATCTACCTCGTCTTCCAAATACTGTCCAGTGTTCTGCTCCAACTGGCGGTGGCTTCCCTGTACCTGCACCAAGCCCCCCAGTTATCCAATATCAATCGGTTCCACCACCTGGACCTCCAATGACCGTGAGTTCTGGACAGCAGTCCCGTTTGCTAAATCGTCCACCCCATTTGCCTCCGTCAATGTTTATCAATGTGCCTAATATTCCTGTACCACCTCCACCTGGTTCTCAGTTTACACACATGCATGTTCCCGGAGCTTATATCCGTGGCCCTATTCCTCCACATCCACTGCAAATGATGCCACCACCACCTTTGCCTCAAGCAATGCCTCCACCACCAGCTGTGGAAGCTCCACCACCGCTTCCAGAAGAACCTGAGCCAAAGCGCCAGAAGCTGGATGATTCTATACTTATTCCAGAAGATCAGTTTCTGGCACAGAATCCGGTAAGCTTTCCTTACATATCCTCGTCTTTACACTGTAAATTCTTTAGTAATTAACCTGTTCTTGTATAATGGATTGTTGGTAGCCTGGCATAAATTTATTGTTTATCCTTTTTGTTACAGCGACCCGTTGGCATCACAATATGTGTCCCTAATCTTGATGAAGGTAATCTCAAGGGGCAACGTTCGGAGATTACGGTCCAGTCTTTATGTGAAACGGTTGCGAGTCTGAAAGAGAGAATTTCCGGTGAGATCCAGCTGCCTGCCAACAAACAGAAATTGAGTGGAAAGTCCGGTTTTCTCAAGGACAATGTGTCGCTTGCATATTACAATGTTGGGGTCGGAGAAACACTTCTTCTTTCATTGAGGGAGCGTGTGGAAGAAAGAGATGAAGAAATTATTTCTAATTTTTGGTTTACAGTGTAAATATGCAAGATATTTTATGGAGCTCTTTTATTTTACTTTCTTTGATGTTATAAAGGAATCTTAACATTAAGGTCTATGGGTGCCACGGATACTATATATATCACCATTATCACCATCATATGCACAAACAATACCCCTCAGCACAGTAACACATATCTACACTTAAATGGACCTTCAAATACCAACTCTTAATCTTGTTTACTTAGCCACGAAAAGTAAACTCCACATTTTTATACAATGATATTTTACTCAAAAACTAGAGAGTGGTGACAGACCCACCCACCACTGCTATTTTGAAAGTTAAAAAAATAAGGGAACTTCATGAAAAAGGCTTGGACTGAGTTTATTTTAACCAAAAATCATGCTGTAACTTTATTTAATCAAAGGGGTGTGATATCCACACACCCTTTTTTACTTCTCCCACACCTTTTTGGTTTTCGGCTGTCGGATCAGATGAATTGAAGAAGATCAACGGACATAAATTAATAAGGGATGCGTGAGAAGTAAAAAGATGTGTGTGGATAGCACACCCCTTAATGAAAATAATTAAATTTTAATGAAAAACCCTTAAATTTTAATAAAAAGGACAAAAAAAACTTAATTTTTAATGAAAAATACACAATTTAGGAAGAAAAAAAAACCTAACGCTCGCGAGGGGATCTGTACACTGTCTATGAAACTGATCACTATTTATGAAACTGAACGGTACTATACTATTTATTGGTCCAATTTCATAAATAGTGCCTAGTTTTTTTCCACTTTCATAAATAGTGTCTAGTTCTTAATCATGTTTCATAAATAATGCCTAGTTATTGGGTCCAGTTTCATAAATAGTGTCTAGTTATTACTCCACTTTCATAAATAGTGCCTAGTTCTTGATCATGTTTCATAAATATTGTCTAGTTCTTACTCCAGTTTCATAAATAGTGTATAGTCAAGTTTCATGAATAGTTTCCGCCTATTGTTTTAGTTTTGGAAATAATGCCTAATTTTTGTTTTTGTTTCAAAAATAGTGCCTACTTATTGGTTTAGTTTCATAAATAGTGTCTACTTATTGGTCTAGTTTTATAAATAGTGTCTACTTATTGGTCTAGTTTTATGAATAGTGGCTACTTATTGGTGAAGTTTTATAAATAATGTTTAATTCTTCGTTCCGTTTCATAAGGTTTGAAAACTAGACCCATTTTGGTGCTGTAAAAGCACCCATTGCGTCGGAAAGAAAAGCTAAAGCAGCTACTTTGGAAGTGGCTAAAGCTGAAGCAGCTACTTTGGAAGTGGCTAAAGCTGAAGCAGCTACTTTCAAAGTAACGGAAGGAAAAGCAACAATTAAAGTGGAAGAGTCAGAGTCAAAAAGAGGATTTCTCTCTTATTTCTCTCTTTCAAAACAATGCATGAGACTTTCGTCTCGCACGGCTTAATAAGTGATAAAAGAAAGAAGCATATAGAATGTTAGTACGATCACCCTATATATAAAATTAACCTGTATAAAAAAAATATTCCACTTCATTTGAAATTGTAAAGTAAACTCTCGCTCAAAACAAAAAATAATATAATAAAGAAAAGAAGAAAAAAAAGTTAAAACCCCAGTAATTAAAGCACCCACCACCCATCCCCCACACCTCCGAGCGACTCTGTATTTTCTATCCTCCTCAACCCTCACCAGTCACCACCCTCGTTCTTTTTCTTCCCCTTCTCTCCTTCACCTTATTCTCATTCTAACCATCAGTAAGTACTAAGGAGTGATGGGTTGGCTTATTTTCTCTCTCTGCAGGCTGCGGGCACCAAAGGAACGGGAGATTTCGCGGAGATCGAAATCGGTGGTCGGCTACCTCCAATCTGCATCCCGGCGAGATCTCCGGTTTCTCTTCGGGGCGCAATATGCAGAGGGATAGTATTATGGGGGTAAGGGAGGCGGCGGCTAGGCAACGAGGGAGGTGAGGATGCATTTGTCATTAAAAGAAAGTTGGTGGGTTGAAAAAAAAAAATCACGTGATACAGTTTATTTTCTATTTTCTATTTTTTTTAAACACGTATACATTCTTCTTCATTTTTGGCGCCTATTCTATGAGAGATCAAACAGTCCTCTGCAGCTCTGCTCCCTCTTCGTCTCTCAAATTCTCTTTCTCTTTCTCGCATTCTTCTCACTTTCTTGTGAATTTTCTCCAGCGTTCTCACTTTCTTGGAAGAAGAAATTTTCAGAGGTACTGCCCCATCACCTTTCTTTGATTTTCGTTTTGTATGTCGATGTTAAGTTTGAGTCGAATTTAGGATTCTTGTGCGTGTTAATGTTGATTTTTGAGTCGAATTTAGGGTTTAAAGGGTTTATATTTGGGGATTTTTGTAATTCTTCATCTAACACTGTCCTTCCTATTGATTTTGTGGTTTTTGTTGTGGATTGAAGGTCTGCAAAAGCCGAAATTTTGGCATTTCAGGTACGACGACTTATATTGTATTTGGTTTAATGTTGGTGATGCCTTAGAAGTAATGTATTTTTGATAAATTGTGTTGATAGGCACTATGGGGAAGGATGATATTGCATGGTCAAGAGCGAGAAAGTTTAATTTCATCAAAGAAACTGATGAGGAAGGTTCCTCTCAAAAGATCGTTAAAGAATCCGAGGACTTTTATTTGTTAGCCATGTACTCTAGATTCTCACTCCGGTTGTGTACTGGGAGCTTGGATTTGGAGTCGTATCGGCAATACAGAGGAAAGGAAGTGTTTGCCATGGAAAAAATGGTCCAAGCGTATGTGTTCTGTTTTAAGTGAATTCTTTTCATTTTGTATTTGTTAATTATTTCTTTTTGTTTTGCATTTGTTAATTATTTGGCTTTGATATGGGATTTTAGGTTTGACATATTGCGAAAGAATGCAGACGAAGATGACATAGAAGTGTTCTCTCTTCTGGTAAAACAAATTGGTGGTGAGGCCGATTATAGAATGCTAACGGAGGTAATACTCATGAACTATACTGTTTATAAATCATATTAAAGAGAGGCAGATTATAGAATGCTAATACTCATAAACATGCTAGTGAGAGCTCTGGTTATTTATGGATTGACAAGTCTGTTAGATTTATTTAATGCAATTATTAAATGAATAATAATCCACCCAAATGTGGAGATGGATTATGCTAACATCTCTTGGGGTTTCTAAAATAAATAAAAATGAATGTATATGCAACTTAATGAACTATGAATTCTTTAAAATGAAATGGTTTTTTAATAGTTGAATGTCTATAGGCCATGCCTTGTGATTACTCTAAGTTAGATTTCACAATAGGAAGAGAGTTTTAGCGCAACATGATCACAAACGGTGATCATGGACTAGTTGGACTTAGTTAGAGAATGATCTCCTCTTGCGGCATTGGGCTGCAAGAGTGATATATCGTCGTAGATATGAGATTTTCTTGTCTATTTTATGGAACCCACTGAAATCTTCTCAAGTGGGTCAAGTCTAAATTGTCACCTAAGTACCTTTAGAGACTGTGGACTAAGTTCATATTGTTTGAACCCAAGCCCAAATGTCTTCTACAGATGAAATGTGCTAGGCAAGGCCCAAGCACATAAGTGACAAGAAAGGTCATCTAAGCAACTCCAATAGATTATGGGCTTGAACTCGAGCCCCAAGATGCGGCGAATCAAGTGTCCCAAATCTCCTTAAGGATGAAATGTGTTGGGCATATGGGTTCGAAAACGTAACGATGGATCAAATCAAGCATTCATAGGTTGCTGTGAAAGATAAGGTGGATTTAAAATCCAAGTGCCGTGCTTGATTAGGGAGTTGTATGTATCTAAATATATATATATATATATATATATATATATATATCTATTTTGAGGAAAAGTTAGGGCTGGAAACGACGCTCGTGATAGATTTCGAGCTCGTTACTAGCGTATCTTTCACCAAATAACCAATGAGGGTTACTGTGAAGTGAGAAACTATAATCGTACATAAAGGTTCGTAACACCCATGGTTTAAGCATGGATGTTAATGCTAAAGTGTATGACCTAAAGTTGAGTCACATCAACTATGCATTGTTGGTGCATGAAGCTGAAACACAATGTATTATTTTTAGGAATTGACGTAGTTTTCTTTTCTAGATTAACCTTGATCATCAAGATTCCTTCTGTGGTTCAGATAACTATGAGAGAAAGACGCTTAACTGTTAATATTCATTATTTTGTTTCCTCATTAAAAATGATTATGCAGGTTACTATTTTAATTAAATCCAACAAAAACAGAACAGCAACACAGTAAAATAACAAAAACAGATTATGCAGGTTACTGCGGAAGACGTTAATAAGGGAGACCTCCATGAAGTAGTGGAGATATACGCGGATGACTTGTTGATGCAAGCTCATTCATTTGAAATAGAAGAGTCAGAGAATAGGACAATTGCGTACACTGTTGCTACCGCTGTTGCATGGTTGAGATTGTACTATACTATGGGTCAGCAGTTTAAAAATTTGATCAAATCTGATAATCGATACAGCATTTGGTTTAAGTTCTATGGTTCTTATGAGGTTATGGTGTTGGTGGAGAAGATCGAGTTACTATTGGATAAATCTTGTGCCAATTTATCAGAGGCCCAGCTTCAAACAGTTGAAAATTGCTATAGAATCAGTTTATCAGATGTCGTTGATCTGTTATCTCATGAGTCGGTGACATCTGCTGTTCCGATTATTGCTTTGCCACCTGAAAAAACTGAGGTTTATGTGTTTGTTCAGCTAGCTAGTGTCATATCCTTTCATCAAAATGGTACCCTTTCAGATGACATGGGCGTTCCTGTAGATGTTGAACAAGATTACCAGAGAATCTTAGAAGCTGTAACTCTTGTGGTCTCGGTATTCTTTGACCATACAAAGGTGGAAGACGTATTTGAAAGCCTTTCACAGTTGAGGGATGATCTATATTGAAAAGTTAAGGAGTCTGGCAAATTGGTTGGGTTGGACCTGGAGCACATGCAGAAGAGTTCTTTGCAAAGTGTCTCAACTTTATTAGGATCTTTCTCCCTTGTTCTCTTTCAAATGAATGAGCTTGCATCAGCACCTTGCTGACAGCAAGTCATCCGCGCATATCTCCACTACTTCATGGAGGTCTCCCTCATTAAGTGTCAGTCTAATAATTATTTTTCAGTGGCTGGTCAGTAGGAACAACAGCCCAATTTTTGTGATATTTTAAGTAGTTAGGCAAGACAATAATATGTGGGAAAGACCCTTATTTTCATATGCTACAATTGACAATTCTTATTGTTAATAAGGAAAATCAATAGGACATTTGTGAGCTACTTTGTGGTGTGCATTTAATCCTACCACTCTCAACCATAGCCACAATAACCTAGGCTAAGTTATAAAATAAAGATGACCAATCGCGCATAATATAATATGTAAAAAAAAAATGTGTTTAAGCTTTATGCGCCATTAATGCGCAGTTAATGTGAATCGACTAGCTTTTACACCATTAGGGCTGCCAACATAAGTCCATTGTACTTTGAGTGAACTCACTTTTGGAAGTGAGGAGATTGAATGGCCTTATTTAAAGCATTCCAAGATTTTCCTAGACTTTCTCACAAATATGAATTAACCGTTAGGCCATCTCCAACCGAAGGGTCCAGATGGCCAGAGGGTCAAAAATAGCCCAAAAACCGTCTCCAACCGAGGGCTAGGCCAAAGGGCTCTGGAATATGGGAGGGCCCCATGGAATGGGAGAAGGCTGGAGGGCTGGCCACTTCTAGCCAGCCAGCCAGCCCCGGGCTAGCTATTTTTTTTTTAATGTTTTGTTATTCCTGTCGGTTATAATCGACAGAAATAATGTATAATAATTATTAGTGTCGGTTATAACCGACACTAATTGTAATTTGAATTCCAATGGCTAGCCAGTCACTAGCCGTTGTATTCAATTTTTTTTTTTGATGAATTCAAACTTTTTTTTTTCTATTACTTCTATTTTACAAAATTTGTTTCATATTTTTTTCAAATTCCATTTTTTTCCCATAACTTCTATTTCACAAAATTTGTTTCATATTTTTTTTAAATTCTATTTTTTTTCCTATAACTTCCTAAGCCATTATACAACATTAAATTAAATTAAGTAACATGAAACAACATTAAACAATATGAAACAACATTAAATAACATTAACCAACATAAAACTTAAACAACATTTAAGTTGTAGTTTTTAAATAATAAATTATGTTTGGCCCTATGGCCCTTTAGCCCTCGGTTGGAGATGGTTTTTTGTGACAGGGCTAAAACAAGCCCTCTGGCCCTTTGGCCCTCAGTTGGAGACGGAGGCAAATATTGTCCTGTACTGTTCATTAAAATATTAATATCTTAGAGAATCTTGGAGGGCCAGAGGGCTAAAACAAGCCCTCTGGCCAGCCCTCAGTTAGAGATGGCCTTAGCGAGTGGGCACAATAGGCCTTCTCTATCTATCTAGGTTGTCACAATCATATTTGGTCTAGCAGTTTATGTCATAAAAATTTTACGACATAATCATTTGTAATGAGGAAACCAAATAATGAATATTAACAGTTAAGCGTCTTTCTCTCATAGTTATCTGAAGCAAAGAAGGAATCTTGATTATCAAGGTTAATATAGAAAAGAAAACTACGTCAATTCCTAAAAATAATACATTGTGTTTCAGCTTCATGCACCAGCAATGCATAGTTGATGTGATTCAACTTTAGCTCATACACTTTAGCATTAACATCCATGCTTAAACAATGGGTGTTCCGAACCTTTATGGACGATTATAGTCTCTCACTTCACACTAACCCTCATTGGTTATTTGGTGAAAGATACGCTGGTAACAAGCTTGAAATCTATCATGAGTGTCGTTTCCAGCCCTAACTTTTCCTCAAAATATAAATACATACAACTCCCTAATCAAGCAAGGCACTTGGATTTTACATCCACCTTATCTTTCTCAGCAGCCCATGAATGCTTGATTTGATCCATCGTTAATTATGTGTTTGGACCCATATGCCCAACACATTTCATCCTTAAGGACATTTGGGACACTTGATTCGCCACATCTTGGCACTCGAGTTCAAGCCCATAATCCATTGGAGTTGCTTAGATGACCTTTCTTGTCACTTATGTGCTTGGGCCTGGCCTAGCACATTTCATCTTTAGAAGACACTAGTAATTATGCCTAGGCCTTGCCGCGGGTTTTAAAATTGTAAAAGTTTTTTCAAAGTTTTACGGATAGGCATTTGTGTTTATCATATTTACAGGAATGAGCAAACATATATACATAAGAGGTGGTTAAGTTTTGAGGTGATAATGGAACAATGGTAACAAACACTACAACTTTAACTCGAAGGTTAAACTGGCCTTGCAATGTGAAAAAATGTTTATTCGAGTATGAGTTTGTCAATGATTGTTATGTTTATGCACTGATAGTTAAGATGTAAGTAAGGCTGTAGACAATTAATATTCAGTTGAAATAAAAAATTTATGAAAGTGGACGGAAGATAGTGTTAGTGTTGGGTTTTACGGCTCAAAATTAGGATGATGCAAAAAATTAGGTTTGTGTTACCTATTTGGTTTTGGTGTCCTATTTGAGTTTGGATTTTGACTTCTTAGTTGGTTTCCCACGTGGAGAGGTTTTGTTAATTACCTATTTGATTAGGATTTGGATTTACTTCCTATTAGGATTCTTATTGTAACCTAAGTCCTATGCACTATAAATAGGACCTTCGGGTTAGTGTATTTTGCGTGGCTCTTTTGTATGGCAATTTGGTGAGAGTCAATTTGTGAGTTAGAGAGCAATTTGGGAGAATCTTCTCCATTAGTTTTGGGTTCTCTATTCGTTTGGTTTAGGGTTTGTAATTTGTAGGATTTGGGTTGTGAGAGTTTAAACACTCTTTTGTAATCTCCGTTTGTTTAGTGAAATTCCTCGTAGTGCTTCGCCCATGGACGTAGGCTTTACGCCGAACCACGTAAATTTCTTGTGTTAGTTTGAGATTGTTTTTTTTTCTTGTATATTTGCTCTTGGGTGTAGGCGTGCATTTGTGTAAGTTTAGGCCTTTTATTTTCTTGTATATTTGCTCTTGGGTTTAATGAAAAGTTTCTTTGACCAAACAAAAAAAAAGGGTTTGTGGGACACAGACAGAAATGGAAAGAAGAGTTTGGAAAAGAGAAAAGCTATAGTCCACGAAGAAGGGATACCCTCTTTTGAAATCATCGACGACAAAAGCGTGGCAAAGGAGGGCAAATCTGCCTTTTAACTATGCAAGCAAGGGAAAACACGCTTGTGAACAAAGCAAAAGGAGGGCATTTTAGTCCATTCATTATCCGTGAACAGTGAACACTGGTTTGGGTTTTAGTATAGGAATAATTTGGGCTTGGGTTCAAAAAATATGAACTTAGTCTAGAGTCTCTAAAGGACAAGAAAATCTCATATCTACAACGATATATCACTCTTGCAGCCCAATGCCGCAAGAGGAGAGCATTCTCTAACTAAGTCCAACTAGTCCATGATCACCGCTTGTGATCATGTTGTGCTAAAACTCTCTTCCTATAGAGAGCAATTTGGGAGAATCTTCTCCATTAGTTTTGGTTTCTCTATTCGTTTCTTTTAGGGTTTCTAATTTTTGGGATTTGGGTTGTAATCTCCGTTTGTTTAGAGAAATTCCTCGCAGTGCTTCGCCCGTCGATGTATGACACACCCCGTCCCGAAGGAGGGCGTGCTGGCCGTCACGTGAGAGTGACGTAACCATTTACACAGTTCGGAAGCTTGAAAATACCATTGTGAATTCTGTCAGAACACCGTTGGATTCCTCGTGGCCACCAAAGCTCTGCTCTAACTCGAACCTGGAGGGGCGCAAAACAAAATTGAGTGGGTCAGTAAAACAAGTCTTTTCAAAACTTTCCTTTATCAAAGTTCTAACCCCTCGCTGTAAAACCTGTATACTTTCCCAAAAAATAGCATATATAAATATACATAGCTTCAAAAATCTCAAAACACCATTCTTTATCACTTTTCAGAAAATATGCCATGCCATGCGCCAAAAACATAATATGGATGCATCAACATAAATCAGGTGAAATAATAAATCAACCGGAGACCCTGCAGTGGTCCTGTACGGCTGATTCTAGAGCTCAATATCCAATCCAGCCGGAGTCACCAACTGTGACCTGTACGGCACTGCCGGAGTCGCCAACTGCGACCTGTACGGCACTACGCTGCACATGAGTCGGAACTACCTGTAGTAGTCTGTACGACTCGGATGGTGTAATAATACGCTCTAGTGCTTCTCTCATCAATCATCTGTGCACATAATCTAAGGTCACCTACTAGTCGGAACCGTCTCTAATGGTCTGTACGACTAGCATGTCGGAACCACCTCCAGTGGTCTGTACGACTAGCATCTACTTGGATCCAAGGTGAGCGTGTGATGCGGGTGAATAACATAAGCACTAACACCAGGGGTGCAGGTTATGAGCTTTCAACATAAGTCACATCAAACAATTCAATGAACCAAATATAACTCACCTGATACTCACCTGCGCGTCCGCAGCACCAATTCACATATATGCATCATATATCAATTCACATTATTCATGTAATTTCTATGCATGGCATTTTTAAATCACATATTCATATAAATCTATGCATGGCATTTCAAAATATACTTTCATTCAAAACTCGATTTCTGGGAAAACGTTAAGTATATATATATATATACTGAAATAAACTGCCCACTCACCTGGAGTTTGCCCTGCAACTCCCTAGCACAACACATCAAGGCGTCATGACGATCGGCGCCTAGAACAACCATCAAATCATGCCTCAGAATCATATCGGTAGAATATATCACTTATATAAAACACGTCACTATGTAGTTCGATCCGGAAGATCTGCAACTCAGATTTCCAATCCGTAACTTCCAGAGGTCCACAATAAATCTCTAGAACATCCTAAAATTTCATGACCATCCAACGGTCGGATCTCCGTCAATTGTCGAACTAAGTGACGGTTAACATTATATTTTATGAACCTACAACTCCAATTCCGGGAGATCCGTCCATCGAATTCCCGATCCGTAAGTTCCTACATTCTTCAAATATTACGTACTACTACGTACCAAAGTTTGGTGACGATCCGACGGTCGGATCGTCAATTCATATTTTGGCCTAACCATGCATCTTAACGAATTTAAGTCCAAATGATCAACCAACGTTAAGCCACTATCAAAACTGAACTCAGGACATCCAATATAGTTTAAAAATGACATTGGCGGCCCACTGGCCACGCGCCGCCGTGGGTGGCGGTCGGCCGCCCCGGCATGCCGGAAAATCCAACTATCTCCAAAAATTACCAAAATTTACAGGAATGAAGATCTCAATGAGTAGAACAACTTTCATACCTGTGGCCAAGGCCAATTCGCTCGGCAAAGCCTCCAATTCCAACAAAACCCGTCGGAACCCTAGGTTTGGTGTGCTCCAATTCGACCTCCAAACTTGTTCCAACGCCTCAACCACTGCTTGGGCTTTGTTCTAGGCCTCAAGAGGATGCCATGGGTGGTGGTGATTGGAAGAAATTGCTTCACATCATGGCGGAAATGAACCCAACCCGTGCGCCCCCTTCTGCACGGTTTCTTCCATTTTTACAACCAAATCTCTCCAAATTTGAGGTGGAATGGGTAGAGGAAGGGTCCTAGAGTGTTTCCCATGAGGTTTGTTCGATCAATTCGCCGGAAAAACGGATGAAAATCATCGAACATGGACACGGGTGCCGACCGGGTCCGAAAACGGGTCAAGGGGATCCGGCTGATCCCCCGCGCCACCTTCTCCCTCCTTTCCTCCTTTCCCTGTTCCGATTGGCTGGGCCTTTCCTCTCTCCTCTCTCCATTGGTCAGTCTCTCTCCCTTCTCTCCTGAAGCTTCTGCTCTCCTCTGGTTGGGCAGATTGCCCAATCTCTTCTTCTTCCTTCTTCTTCCGCCAGCCACAAACACACACACACATAAACTCATATCATTTTTCCTATTAATCCCAGCCATCCATTTATTCCTCATTAAATCTGGGCCGTCCATTTTCATAAAAGAATTTCCATATTTTATTCTTATAATTCCCAAAATGCCCAAACTTCAAACTTTAATATCTTTTTCGTTATAACTCCAAATCATGAACCACTTGCGCCCACGCGTCCGTAGTGACGAGTACTACGAGGATATGTCAAGAAAACAAATCTTAGATGGCACGACACAACGATTAACCTCGAACAATGCGCGTGCCTCAAGGGCATTTTCGTAAAATCACTTAATAAATTATAAAATCAATATTTTCCGGGACGGGCTGTCACAATGTAGGCTTTACGCCGAACCACGTAAATTTCTTGTGTTAGTTTGAGATTGTTTGTTTTTGCTTGCACCTACGACGTTGATATTGGTACCTTATTAGAAGTTGCTTCTGTTTGGGCATAAAAGTACAACAATTGGTATCAGAGCCTAGGTTTCAGCTTGGGCTTTGCTTGGCAATCACCATGAAGCCTTCTGTGTCATCGGTGAAAGTTGATATTGAAAAGTTCGACGGCAATGACTTTGGTATTTGGCAATTGAAGATGCGTGTTTTGTTAGTTCAACAAGGGCTTTTAAAAATGCTAAAAGGTGTGAAGGCTTTGCCAAATTCGTGGACTTATGAAGAAAAAAAAGACGTTGAGCAATCCTGCTGACTTTATCGAATGAAGTCTTACGTGAAGTTGGTAACATCATATCTGCACCAGAGTTGTGGGAAAAATTGGAGAGCTTGTATATGACCAAATCTCTTGCTAAACGGTTGTATTTGAAGAAAAGTTTGCATACTCTTCGTATGGATGAAGGTACGTCAATTCATAAGCATGTTGATGAATTCAATAAACTTATAATGGATTTGAAAAGCGTGGACAACCAAATTAGTGATGAAGATTATGCAATAACTTTGTTGTGTTCTTTATCTCCTTTGTATGAACACTTTGTCAATACCATGCTATTTGGTAGAGAAAGTCATAGTTTGGAAGATGTTAAAGCCGCTTTGAATTCTAAAGAGCTAAAGAATAAAGTGTCTGACACACAAGATGAAGCTTTGGTAGTTCAAGGAATGAATAAGGAAAGGAGCAAACTTGGAAAGAACACTTGTAGCTATTGTTATAAGGAAGGCCATTGGAAAGTAGATTGCCCTAAACTCGAGGGAAAAAAGAAGCCGTTTGATAAGTCTTTTGTTAATGTTGATGCAAACATTGCAGAAAATCGTTGTTCTGAACTCCTCTAAAGGTTATGTGAGGAGGTGGAGCTTGGTACTCAAGCTCTTTGGGTGGAGTACAATTCGCACTTTTTGTTCGTATGTTCAAGCTTTTGCTTGGATTTTGTTTCGTATTTGTTAGTTTCCGTAATGGAATTTGTTGGAGAAGGCAGTGGAGGAAATTTCAAGTTTGAAGACTTTTGGATTTTTTTATTCTAGGTGGAGATCAGTTTCAAAAGAATTTGGTGCACGTTTGCATTGGTATTTTGGTATCACAAATTTGAAATTTGTATTTGATTTGGAAGTTTGCTAATTTCTCGCCGAGGTGGAGATTGTTGGGTTTTACAGCTCAAAATTAGGATGATGCAAAAAATTAGGTTTGTGTTACCTATTTGGTTTTGGTGTCCTATTTGGGTTTGGATTTTGACTTCTTAGTTGGTTTCCCACATGGAGAGGTTTTGTTAATTACCTAGTTGATTAGGATTTGAATTTACTTCCTATTATGATACTTATTGTAACCTAAATCCTATGCACAATAAATAGGACCTTAGGGTTAGTGTATTTTGTGTTGTGTGGCAATTTGGTGAGTCAATTTGTTGGTTTGTGAGTTGGAGAGCAATTTGGGAGAATCTTCTCCATTAGTTTTGGGTTCTCTACTCGTTTGGTTTAGGGTTTGTAATTTGTGGGATTTTGGTTGTGAGAGTTTAAACACTCTTTTGTAATCTCCGTTTGTTTAGTGAAATTCCTCGCAGTGCTTTTAGACTTAGTTAAAACATCTTGACTAAGATTTTTGGATGTCCAAGTAAATCCCTTAGTGGTCAGGCAAGGAATTGGTCATGTTTTTAGACTTAGTTAAAAGAAGATAGTCATTATCTACATTGATAACAGCCAATTCCCCTAAGAAAAAAAGTCAGTAAAGATTGAATTTAAATGTAAAATATTAACAAAAGAAACCTTATAAAATTTGAATTTTTGATACATACCATTGAATTCTTTGACTGGAGTTTAGGGTAGAGGGCAGCCAAGGATGAATTGAAAATGGCAAATCAATGTAAGACTTTATACCCTAATTGAATTCAGACCTTAATTTTTCTTCTTGAAAAATGTTAACCTACAAAAAGAAAATTGGATTTATGATTAAGAATAAATTAATATCGAGCAACTCAACACAATGTAGAAGAAAACTGATTTGATTCAGGCATAATTTTTTGAGCAAAAAAGTTGAAAGTGTGTTAAATCCTTTAAACATATGATGTATAACTTTTTGGAAGACAGCAGAGTAGGTATTAATTGGCATCGTATGATGCAAAATTGTAAAGCATGAAACGCCTTTGTTAAAATACTGCAAACATAAGAGTACATCAGCTCTAGCTACTTCAGCTGCATAACAGAAAAAAAAAAAATTAATTTAACTATAATTAACTTATCTGATTTAAGATTAATAAAAAAAGTTAAAAATTTCAGCTTTAAAATTACATCTCAGGCTGGAAGTCGAATCAAAAGTGTAGAATTTCAAAACTCCTCACCTTAAACACAGAAGCCTTCACAGGGTGCAAAGAAATGTCAGAAACCCAAAAAATCGGATCTCCTAAAACCAAAAAGAAAACCAAATTAAATCTGAAGCCAAAATTCCCAAAATCACAACCAAAACATTTAAATGAAAAACCCATTTATAAAACCAAATTTACACTCCTAAGCACATAACATTCAAAGCAGAGAATTACCCACACCAATTCGACAGCAGGAAACGCGATCCGCTCCAAATTTTCTGCAAATCGAGACCAAACTGACTCTTTTTTAGCAAGAGAGCGATTGAGGAGGCGATGGTTGTGGCTGAGGAATTGAACAGATTGTCTACAACAGTCACGGTGGAGAAACTAGTAGAAGAATCTGGCTTTTGTTGTTTTGTTTTGTTTTTGGCCCATGCTGTTGAAGATTCTATCTTCTGGTTTTGTTGTTGTTTCTTGGGCCATTTTGTGTTGTAGTTTTGTTTTTGGCCCATGTTTTGCCTGTTTATTTGTTAATATTGGGCCTTTAGTGTGCTTGCATTTGTGTAAGTTTAAGCCTTTTTTTCTCTTGTATATTTGCTCTTGGGTTTAATGAAAACTTTCTTTGACCAAAAAAAAAAGGGTTTGTGAGATACAGACAGAAATGGAAAGAAGAGTCCGGAAAAGAGAGAAGCTATAGTTCATGAAGAAGGGATACCCTCTTTTGAAATCATCGACGAAAAATGCGTGGCAAAGAAGGGCAAATTTGCCTTTTAACTGTGCAAGCAAGGGAAAACACGCTTGTGAACAAACCAAACGGAGGGCATTTTAGTCCACTCACTATCCGTGAACAGTGAACGCTGGTTTGGGTTTTAGTATAGGAATAATTTGGGCTTGGGTTCAAAAAATATGAACTTAGTCCACAGTCTCTAAAGGACAAGAAAATCTCATATCTACGACGATATATCACTCTTGCAGCCCAATGCCGCAAGAGGAGAGCATTCTCTAACTAAGTCCAACTAGTCCATGATCACCGTTTGTGTTCATGTTGCGCTAAAACTCTCTTCCTATTGTGAAATCTAACTTAGAGTAATCACAAGGCATGGCCCATAGACATTCAACTATTAAAAAACCATTTCATTTTAAAACTCTCTTCCTATTGTGAAATCTAACTTAGAGTAATCACAAGGCATGGCCCATAGACATTCAACTATTAAAAAACCATTTCATTTTAAAGAATTCATAGTTCATTAAGTTGCACATACATTAAGGACACTCCTTTTTATTTAAGGAAAACTAATGAAAAGGGCTTGAAAACTTTGAGTTTTAACGATAAAGACAAAATAAAGGGTAAAATGAATAGTACAAGGATCGATTTTTTAGTGTAAAAATGTGGTTTTTTGTTAAAGTGAACAGTACCGGGAGCTTTTCGTTAAAGTTCTCTTTTATTTATTGTAGAAACCCCAATTAAAAAATATTTCACTCTTCTACAGGTTAGGATAAAAAATCTACGAAATTTCCCTATAATTAACACAAATACTATAGTTAACATTATATTATTCCAATTAGCTTCGCCAATAAATTTTATTCTGTTGTAGAACAGTGGATGTCCACTCAAATAATTAAATAATGGGCAAGTTGCCCTTCCACTGTCTGCTAAAGCTTGTCCCATACGACTCATATTTTCTATATAAATACAAACCCCACACAACACCAAAGTGGGGAGACTCACGGCAGAAAGAAAGAAAGAAAGAGAGGAAGAAGAGAGGAGAGAATAGTGAAAGTTATCCTTGTAATCTTATTATTCAAGATTATAAATAAAGCATCACTATTGCTCTAAGGATGTACTTTAGTTACACTGACTATAGAGGAACCTCGTAAATTTTGTGTCTTGTTTATTTATTCCACTGCATACACCGTCGATTTTACAACACGTTATCAGCACGAGAAGCTCTCATGTCAGTGGAAAGCACAAAGCCACAAATCTGATTCACCTCTATCAGTTGAAATCTCACAAAATAAAAGGTATGTCCATTTTTTGTCTCTCCCACCACGCCAGAAGCGCCCCACTGAATTTCGGTGAGAATTGAAATTTACAATGACCTGTAGTCGTCACGAGATAAGAAAACTCATACCTTACAACTGGTTTCCAAAGATCCAGAAGAATCTCATTAGACTTGGAAACCCAGATCGCTTCTTTTTCGACGGATCTCGAGAACTCCCATGAATACTCGGTTGTCTGAGATGGTGATGGCATGACTGACTCCACATAGGCCTCCCTCTCTTGTACCTCCATCAACTCCGCTGTCATCTATGTCCTTGTAGGGAAGTTCTTACTTTGCGATGCCATGTTCTCTGGGCCATGCAAGAACAACGTCAGTCTCTGGTAGCCTTATTAGATTGAATTGGTTCTGTGTGACCACCACAACAACCCAGATGGCCCTGGGTTTGAGACTAGTAGAGACAGACAAAGAAGAAGAATGAATGAGGGATTATGGAATGGTGTTTCAGGCACCGTGTGAAAAAGAATTGGAAAGATGGAATTTTGGTGTATGATGCTGACATGCACTAAAAGTTTGTGGAATATACATGGCACCATAAGGACAATAATAATAAAATAAAATAAAAAGAGATGGTGCATATACACCATGCTGAAAAGGTAAAAAGCAAAGGAATTGTGCAGCATGTGAGAAAAGGTTTTGAAGTTTGGTGCCGACAGAAAGAAAAAAAAATTAACAAATAAAAAAGGACAAAAGGAAGTGGAAAAATAAAAGATTCTAATACTTTTTATGCATTGTTCTAAAAATCCCCACCTAGCGCCGCCTAGCCCATCCAGACCTGCTGAGTCGTCCAGACCTAGGCGGCTGGTCACCGCCCTGATTAATGTCTAGACCGCCTAGCCCGTCCAGACCTGCTGAGTGGCCCGTCTAGACCGCCTAGGCACCCGCCTAGCCCCCCCAGACCCGCCCAGACACCTGCCTAGGTTGTAACTCACTTAGATAAAAAATAGATAACTTTCATTTTGCATTTTATTGTTTCCAATAAATTGTAAGAGACTTATTGAACACTTAAATAAACACACATTATATGTTTGCTCCCTATGTTTTCATTATGTTCCAATACTTCATAATATATATGTCATTATATTTTCTAGTTTATGACGAAATTATGTATATTTTAAGTATAAACAGACACTTATTTACATGAAATAGAATAGATTTACTTAAATCTGCCTAGTGCGCCTAGGCACCCGCCTAGGCTCCGCCTAGCCGCCTAGGCGCTAGGCCCTATCCTGCCGCCCGACTAGTGCCTAGCGCCTTTTAGAACCTTGTTTTTATGTGAATGGTGTTGGTTTAAAAGCCTCATCACAAGTTTTATTTACTTTAAAGCAATTTATTTACCATGGACGGTTTTATCGCCTACTGCTTTAAGTTTTGATTTATGTGAATGGTGCTGAATTAAAGCCCTTGTCACAAGCTTTATTTACTTAAATGCAATTTATTTACCATGGTTGGAATTACCGCCTATTGCTTTAATTTATTTATTGAACTTCTTTTTGTTACGATGAGTACATACTGGACCCGAAGTTCCTTGATCAGATCAGAACCTGAAGTTTCTTGATCCTCATCACATAAAATGATTGGACCCGAAGTTCCATCATGCATAAAGATCAAGCATGAAATTCCTTGATCCTCAAGATCGGACATGCAGTTCCTTGATGAGTGCCTTAAGTTTGAAGTGCCGCAGTGCCTCAACTTAATAGTAATAAAGGCCATAAGAGTCTCAGTCTACAGACTATTAAATAAGAACCAGAAGTTCCTCATGTCCATATTCAAAATGGTTTAGCAGAAGCTTTTATTAAGCGGATGAAATTGATTACCCGCGCTCTGCTCATGAAAACAAAATTGTCAAGTTTTCTACATAGGGACATGTCATTTTACATGATGCATTATTAATTCAGTTGAGACATGTTGCCAACCATCAATACTTCTCAGTACAACTCGTGTTTGGGCACCAACCAAACATTACACATTTACGAGTTTTTAGTTGTGTTATATGTGTGCCTATTGCACTGCCACAACATACTGAAATGAGGCATCATCGCAGATTGAGATTTTATGTTGGATTTGATTCACCATTTATCATTCAATATTTAGAACCCTTGACTGGGGATATATTTACCTTGTGGTTTGCAGACTGTCATTTTGATAAAGACAATTTTCCTGATGTTCCAGAAGAACGACGAGAAAAGACCGTTCCAGAATAACGAAAAGAATTTATCTTATTTTGATTCACGAAGCAATCAATGAGAAAATGAATTAAGAATAATTGAATGATGCAACGAAAGTGATGAAATCACATATATTTGCTACAAATGTGCCTGCAAGAATTGATGTCCCTATTGGACAAAATAATGTGGCAACAAATGATTTATCTGTTGCACACCTAAAGTGTGGCAGACCTTCAAACTCAAAAGGTTCAGTCATTCGAAAGAAGAAGAATATGGCACTACTGAACTATTGCATTCCTGAAGCATAACTACTGCATGCCAGAAGCATGACAGTCACCGCATGGATACACGTCCCAAAAAGGACAATCTGCAGACATGGGAATGTTGATGTCTCATGCATGAAGCATGATAGACGTATAGGTTCCAATGACTCATCTCCCAAAAATGGAGATTAAAATCTCAACTCTATAACGCTCAATAAGAGGTTATGATCCGCATTCTTTAAATTATAACTATCCTGGAAGGGATAGCGTAATGCCCTTGAAGAGGCAATGGATATCCAAAGAAATGAAAAGCTTTTATGCATGCGCATGCACATGAGAATATGGGATCACAGATTGATGATAACCAGTGATAATTTTGGTTTTTACAAGTAGCTACTAAATTCATCAATGAGTTTTGTTGATATTGAGTCACGTTCTTTTCGTCAACGAAAACAAAAATTATTGGCCAAAAAAAAAAATGGAGAAAGGCAATTCCATTACAATTTTGTAAGAATGTGGAAAAATGGACCTATATATATTTGAATACAATACAAATAGCCAAAAGATGTTGAACCAAGGAGGTTACATATGGGGATTTGTAATACAGTGAAATACACTCACATGATATGACACAAGGTTACTAATTGAAACCTGAAATTATACTCATGTAAACGATTTCATATGAATGGAGAATTATATACGAAGGGTTATGAGTCGCCCACATCATATCTCCACAAAAAATAAAAATAAAAATCCCTCAAGTATACATGGGAGCAAATTGCTCTGTATAAATTCCAAAATGTGTCATGAAGTGTAGAAACTCCCTGAAGGATTCAGATTGCTTGAAGAAAGCCCTAGAAAGGTAAAGCGTAAATTATGTACTCAATACCAATTGATGGTATAATTGCCTTAATGAGTACTATCATTATGATATTGTTGCAACATACTAAAATCTCTTGCAAGAGTCGATGATATTAAATTAGAACTCCTGAAGAGTTGATGATATTAAATTAGAACTCCTGAAAAGTCAAAAAAGATTATAAAGTGTTGAGAGAAATATTGTCTCGAACTGCAGATCGAACAATACGCCAACATGAATATTATCCATGATGTTTATGATATTAAAGAATCATATGGATTGAAGATTATGAGTTGAATACTCAAATGATTTAGACACTAAGAACGATCATTTATCTTCGAGAAGGTCCAGAAGTACCACATCTTAGTGAAGTATATGCTTTATTGTATTTGGCACAATACATTGAATGAAATGAAGCTTATTTATTAATATCTCCGAGAAATTACACACAGAGTTAAAACAAACAAATAGGAGGGAACCTTCACAAAGGTTGCTCATGTGAAGCCTCAGTACTCGGAAGTACCCCAGAAGGTGGAGACACCAGAGGTTGATTATTTGGAACCTCAATACTTGGTGGAACTCCAGACGGCTGAGACAATGGGTGTCTTTGGAATAAAGACTCGAACCCCTTATTGTCATTTTGAGTCCGACCTTCGGATTCAAGTAGCTGGTCAAGCTTTCTTTTCATGCTCGTCGAGTAATTATTTGCAAGCAAGTGTAACACTTTATTCTCATGCTTGAGCCCTCTAACCTCTTGTTTAAGACTTGCCACCTCAACCATCAATGATTCAACTTGGCGAGATCGAGCAAGTAGGCGCTGGCCCATATTGGATACAGAGCCCGCACATTGAACACTGAGAGCCAATGAGTCTTGAACGGCCAATTCATCAGACCGTTCTGAAAGGATTCTGATATCCCTTGGAGTGAGAAGATTCCTAGCTACCACTGTAGCAGTTATGTTATTCTTCATCACAGAATCTCCAACTGTAAGAGAACCATTAGAAGATAAGAAGGACGGGCGCCATATATTATCCTGACACGGCTCGTCTATATCTGTCTTAAGACTCAAATCTAAGCAAATGTTAGATGGGCAAGCCATTTTCAGAAATGATGAAGGAAAAATGAGGTCAGATAAAATCTCAGAAGTGCAAGAAGAGGAAATTTCTGCAGGCAGCAATTTTCTGAGTGTATCTGAACAAAATTGATATCTCTATAAAAGAAGAGGCAGTAGGGTCACTTGTTCAAAAATCGAAGAGACACCGATTTTTGAATTTCAAAAGCCGAATGAAAGTTTGTCGGTACCTTCCACACGCAATCTCAATTTTTTGGATATCACGTGCAACTTTGTCAAAGATATCTGATAAAGTTGAAAACGCGTGAATCTTACTGTTCTAATTACACCACGGTTGCTGACAAGAGTAAAGGCACAACACCACTACTTGTTATTGGGAAATCCCTATATATGTCGACCTCTATCTTCCATAACAAGGTAGACCTGCAAGAATACATAACTCTTCCTCCTCTCCGAGAATGCATCTTCAACAACGCATCTCGAAATACTCAGTTTTCTTCTTCTTCGAGAATACTTCTTCAAACAAGTCACACCAGAGCAAGAGTATCTCATATCATCAGGGTCGAAAGCAAGAGTATCTCATATCATGCTTTTTCCCTACCTTTTTCTTTGTCCTTGTTCTCACCTGCAAGACAAGGAGAAAGAGAGCAATCAGCTAGCACTTGGAATCAACCTTCCGATCTGGAACTAATTGTCTAGAACCCTTCCCTGATTGCTTACCTAGCATCGCTCTCGAGTACTCATTTTCAACTGTTGATATGATGATAGCTGCCAAGTATGATGAGTCACTGAGAAGTGATGTTCTGAAGGACCATCCAAATCCAAGGTTTGCATTCCACTCTTGCATCAAAGGACAAATACTACAAGAGAAGATGTCAAACCTGCATGGGGAAAAACCAGGGAAAATATCACTTCTGCAAGGGGAACAAATAAGGCAAGCGAAAGTGATACATTGAAGCATGTGGAGACAAGCACAGCAAAACACATGCCGATTCATCCCCGACAAAGCCGAAGATCACTTGCCACATGAAGCTCCTCATGGTCCAATTTAATTCAAGATCAAGTGTCCACCACTCTTGAATCAAATTCAGCTCCAGATAAAAGAAGTAAATTCAGACCTTTGGAGGAAGTCTAACAGAAGGCCCTCCAGCCCAGTTCAAGAACAAACCTGTGGAAAGTTAACTGCAAGTAAAGCACCTCTGTTGGCAACTCTTCTCGCTAAGAGACTAAAGTAGAATGATCAATGATCAGCCTAAATAATTTGAAATCAGGGGGAGTATCCAAGACAGATCAAGATTTTAACGAGTCAATCAAAGACTTGTGGTCATCCAAGGAGGAGTGTTTGTGGTCATCCAAGGGGGAGTGTTGTAGAACAGTGGATGTCCACTCAAATAATTAAATAATGGACAAGTTGCCCTTCCATTGTCTGCTGAAGCTTGCCTTATACGACTCCTATTTTTTATATAAATACAAACCCCACACAACACCAAAGTGGGGAGACTCACGGCAGAAAGAAAGAAAGATTATCCTTGTAATCTTATTATTCAAGATTATAAATAAAGCATCATTACTGCTCCGAGGACGTACTCCAGTCACACTGACTATAGAGGAACCTCGTAAATTTTGTGTCTTATTTATTTATTCCACTGCATACACCGTCGATTTTACAACATATTCAAATGTATTCTTCTTTTTGAAGATTTTTCCATTTTCCTAAAGGTCTACTGTAGGCATTGGGCTAAAGTTACACTATTAGCTCATCTCATTTATCATGGCATCAAACTAATATGCACAAGGATTAATTTCGACCTAACATGCATTTTAATTGTGAGTCGGGCCTTATGTTTTGATCACCTGTCAACGACACCCAGTAAAAAGACCAGATCGACCAGGTTAAACTGGGTAGGGTCACAGACAGTCCCACTTGACACCCATTGTACTTAATCCCACTTGTGGGGAAGCCGAGTCTTTCTAGACACCTAGTTGGCAATCTAGTAGTACTATGATACTATCCAAAAGGCCCCATAACTCCAACCAATTAAAACGCCACATATGGTATGCTTTGTGCTCACCTTAAAATCACATGTTTCCATATGGATGCCTCTCAATTAATCAATTAAATTGATTTATAACAAACTATTCCATATTCAAGCGATAAATGAAAAATTAATTATCAATAAATTAATCAAATAATTTATTCAAAGATAATTAAAAAGATAATAAGAATATCTGATGCATCCAAGATTCTAATCAATCAAACAATTAAGAAGATAATCAAGATATCTCATTTATTAAAATTATCTCAATCCAATAAGATAAATTATAAATAAATCAATTAAAATCAAGATTAAATTCTAATTGATCATAATAAGATAATTGGGCAGATCATTGAACAATTCAATAAAAGGGATGATTAATTCCTTAATTAGGATAATAATAAATGCTTTTATTTTCAAACTCTATTATCTAGCATAAACTCAATCATCTTAAAAACCGTCTAAATTATGTTCCAACCAAGACTGCAGAAAATTAGGAAACATTCTTCTGGTAACCCACGCACCAGGAGTGTCGAAAAACTGTCTCGGACGCGCCACCCTAAACGGCGGTGTAATATAGTCAAACACGCGTGTATGTCACGCGCCTATCAGCTGGCCTCCCACAACGATGGGACCACCACCATCCGACTCAACACTCTTCGAAGAGACTGGCGGTTTCGGTTTCTTAGAGACCAATCCACGTGCAGTCACGCACCGTGGCCGAGAGTGGTGAACAGTCACGATTAATCATCTTCTCCAAATTTTCTAGAAAATTTCCACATTTTACAGATCTTTATGCTCTAGCACCTTGGAGAACCGAACTATGGGGAGAGATTTGTTCGAAGGCCCTGAGGGTGTGAGGGAGAAGTTTCGGCTAGGGGGCTATGGAATGGCTGCTGTATTGAATGCTTAACCACTCTCCTTATGACCTCTATTTGCAGGCATATTCCACAACATCAACTTAATAACTAAAAGATATTACCAAGAGATATTAGCATAATCCATCTCCACATTTGGGTGGATTATTATTCATTTAATAATTGCATTAAATAAATCTAACAGACTTGTCAATCCATAAATAACTAGAGCTCTTACTAGCTTGTTTATGAGTATTTGCATTCTATAATCTGCCTCTCTTTAATATGATTTATAAACAGTATAGTTCATGAGTATTACCTCCGTTTGCATTCTATAATCGGCCTCAGCACCAATTTGTTCCACCAGAAGAGAGAGCACTTCTACGTCATCTTCATCTGCATTCTGTCGCAGGATGTCAAACCTAAAATCCCATATCAAAGCCAAATAATTAACAAATACAAAATGAAAAGAATTCACTTAAAACAGAACACATACGCTTGGACCATTTTTTCCATGGCAAACACTTCCTTTCCTCTGTATTGCCGATACGTCTCCAAATCCAAGCTCACAGTACACATCCGGAGTGAGAATCTAGAGTACATGGCTAACAAATACAAGTCCTCGGATTCTTTAACGATTTTTTGAGAGAAACTTTCCTCATCAGTTTCTTTGATGAAATTAAACTTTGTCGCCCTTGACCATGTAGTATCATCCTTCCCCACAGTGCCTATCAACACAATTTTTCAAATATTCAACACAATTTTTCAAATATATGTTACTTCTAAGGCATCACCAACATTAAACCAAATACAATATAAGTCGTCGTACCTGAAATGCGGAAATTTCGGCTTTTGCACACCTTCAATCCACAGCAAAAACCACAAAATCAATAGGAAAGACAGTTTTAGATGAAGAATTACAAAAATCCCCAAATATAAACCCTTTAAACCCTAAATTCGACTCAAAAATCAACATTAACACGCACAAGAATCCTAAATTCGACTCAAACTTAACATCGACATACAAAACGAAAATCAAAGAAAGGAGGTGATCGGGCAGTGCCTCTGAAAATTTCTTCCAAGAAAGTGAGAACGCTGGAGAAAATTCGCAAGAAAGTGAGAAGAATGCGAGAAAGAGAAACAGAGAATTTGAGAGACGCAAAGGCGCCAAAATGAAGAAGCATGCGTACGTGTTAAAAACAAATAGAAAATAGAAAATAAAATGTATCACGTGACTTCTTTTTTTTCACCCTACCAACTTTCTTTAATGACAAATGCATCACACGCCGCAATTCTCCTCCTCACCTTATGTTGCCTAGCCGCCGCCTCCCTTACCCCCATAATACTATCCCTCTGCATATTCCACCCAGAAGAGAAGCCGGAGATCTCGCCGGAATGTAGATTGGAGGTCGCCGATCACCGATTTCGATCCCCGCGAAATCTCCCGTTCCTTTGGCGGCCGCAGCCTGCAGAGAGAGAAAATAAGCCAACCCAACACTCCTTAGTCCCTTCTGATGGCTAGAATGAGAATAAGGTGAAGGAGAAAAGGGGGAGAAAAAGAACGAGGGTGGTGACTGGTGAGGGTTGAGGAGGATAGAAAACACAGAGAGTTGCTCGGAGTTCTTTTCTTTATTACATAATTTTTTGTTTTGACCAAGAGTTTGCAATTTCAAATGAAATGGAATATTTTTTATGCAGGTTGAATATTTTTTATGCAGGTTAATTTTATATATAGGGTGATCGTACTAACAATCTATATGCTTCTTTCGTTTATCACTTATGAGCCGTGAGAGACAAAAGTCTCATGCACGGTTTTGAAAGAGAGAAATAAGTGAGAAATCTTCTTTTTGGTTATGACTCTCCCACTTTAGTTGTTGCTTTTATTTTCGTTACTTCGAAAGTAGCTACTTCAGCTTCAACCACTTGAATTTTTGATATTCTTCTTTATTTCTCATCAAACGAATGGCATCTTCTTCTGGAAATCCTTGCTATTATTAGCATGATATTGGAGTATTTCACTACTATTACTCAAACAAGCATGAAATGTATGCTTGCGTATTCGTCCATAGGTCAAATTGGATATATAATTATTGGAATGCAAGCATGATAACTTCTATATTGTTATATATCTCCATGAATCTTGGAAGTGTTGCTTGCATTGTATCATTTAGTCTACGTACCAGAACTGATCATATTCAAGATTATACAGGATTATACACAAATTATCCTTTTTTGGTTCTCTCTTTAGCCCTATATCTCTTATCCTTAGGAAATGTCTCTTATCCTTAGGAGGTCTTCCTCAGCTAGTAGGTTTTCATTTATTTTGGTGTGGATGGCAGTAGACCTCTGTTTCTTGGTTTTAATAGGACTTCTATTCAGGATGAACGCTGGCGTCATGCATAACACATGCAAGTCCGACGGGAAGTAGTGTTTCCAATGGCAGACAAGTGGGTAACACGTAAGAACCTGCTCTTAGGAAGGGTACAACAGCTGGAAACGGTTGTTAATACCCCTTAGGCTTAGAAGCAAAAAGAGGAATTCGCCTAAGGAAAAGCTTGCGTCTGATTAGCTAGTTGGTGATACAATATGTTGGTAGCTTACCAAGGTAATGATCAGTAGCTGGTCCAAAAGGATGATCATCCACACTAGGACTGTAACATGGCCTAAACTTTTATGGGAGGCGGCAGTGGGTAATTTTCCACAATGGGCGAAAGCCTGATGGAGCAATGTCGTGTGGAGGTAGAAGGCCTACGGGTCGTGAGCTTCTTTTCTCGGAGAAAAAGCAATGACTGTATCTAGGGAATAAGCATCGGCTAACTCTGTGCCAATAGCTGCGGCAATACAAAGGATGTAAGCGTTATTTGGGATGATTGGGCGTAAAGCATCTGTAGGATAAAACATTTTAATTTTTACACACTTAATTTTTTTGTATTTAAAAACAAAAACATGTTTATGGAAAAGTATAAAATAAATTTATTTAAAAGAGAAACTTCGAGTACGTTCGTTTTCTGTATAATTAAGAGAAAAGCATTTCTAGCAATAGTGGGTAAACACCAATCCCAAATATAAGTTTCACAAATTGAGTGTCCAACGCTAGTAATGACACTAGCAAGAAAAATCAACTCCCGAAAGACATGAGCCCAAAATATTGAAGTAAAAGATCGTGCAAATAATTTGATGTCTTCAGGAATAGTCTTTAATCGCCACATTAAAAATGGTTCACCCGTTTGTATGCCAAACATTGAATATAACATGACAATAACCAATCATAGAACACCTCACTTCGTTAATAAAGTGACATCTTTCGACGAAAAAATCAAAGACTTTTCGTCGGCCGAAAGTTAGAATGAATAGCTAGCCACAAACTTAGAGAGAAAGTTCGTCTATCTAGTCGGTCATGACTCCTAAGGAAAACTAACTCTCGAGCTTCAACCACGTCTATCTAGTCGCCTTGGGCTACAACTTACTTGGGTTTCTAGTTTTTGTGCTAATCTTGGTTGAGGTGAGATTTTATGTGCTGAAGTTTGGGCTGCTTTTATTGGGCTACAACTTGCATGGAATAATGGAATTAAGAAGATTATGGTAGAATCATATTGTGTTCTTGCGGTTCAATTGATTTCAAATGCAAAAGTGGATAATCACCATCTGGGAAGTTTTCTACTGAATTGTCGTGCCCTTATGAACCAAAGTTAGTCTTGTGAAATTCGTCATATCTATCGTGAAAAGAATTTTGTTGTTGATGATTTGGCTCGTTTAGGTTTGTCATGCAATTTGGGTCCAGTCTTTTTTTAGCAAACTCCTCTTTCTTGTCATCGGTTGCTAGTTGCAGAAATAGCTGGAGTCTCGTGACCTCATGACATCCTTATGTAATCTTCCTTTTCTTTCGGGCTTATGTCCCGTTGTCAAAAAAAAAAACTTACAAAATTCAACATTAAAATAAAGCACATTGCAAAAGTGATAATGACGGAAAAAGGCAAGAGAACATTAAAAATAAAAAAGTATATATTCGTAAATAGTATTCACCTTTTAGCCTTTAGAATTGCTCTATATTGTGCAAGCAACATTTAGGAGAAAGAGAAAAAAGTTAAATCACATAAAAATTATCAGGTGATGTGAAAAAAAAAATATGAAGGGTAAAATTGTAAACCTAACTTAGAAACCAAAACCCTAGCTTGTACAAAAGGCGATTTCCTCTCCTCTCTTCTACCCTTACACTGCGTCGTTCCCTAGTCTCGCAATTTAGCACCCCATTCCGCGCCGCCATTTTCCTGTCTCCAACCTCCAAGTTAGGGATCCTTTGTTATATTATTTTAATATGAAATCGGTTTGAATTTTCTGTTGGGTTTCTGAATTTGAATAAGAAATTCATAATCGCAAAAGTTTATCCGGGGCGATTAGTTTAGTGATACGTATTCTTTTTCTCCTTTTCATTTTCCTGACAATTTTATTTATTTAAAATTTATAGCTTGATTCGTAGAAACATATGGGTTAGATTTGCTTTTAAACTGTGTTCACTTAGTGGTAGCTATTACCAAATACCATGTTGTTGTTTTGGTGGTTACCTGTGTTTTACTTATTATCGTAAATTCGTTATGCTTGTATAATAGTGTACCCTCCCTAATTCCGGCGGCATTTCCCTGTTCTTTCACCTCTTTGGCTTGTTGTCTTGTTGTCCTAGTTAATGTGTTCTGTTTCTTTGCTTACGATATAAGTTGAATTGTTGCAGGCTTTGAACTAGATCAAAATAATTTGTTTTTCTAATTTTCCTTTTAGTAAATGTTGTCTTCTGTTGATCTCCCGAGTCGCGATTCACAATTTTACATTGTTGCTTTTCTTCATTCCGTTATCTTATTGACATTTGCATTTTTGTTTTGTGTTTTGTGTTTCAACATTTTACTCATAGAATTCAGCTAGCTCTGATGTACTAGATTGTAGGGTTTGAACTAAATCAAATATACGTTTTCTAAAATTTTCTTTTCTACTTTGTTCTTCGTTTAGAATGGAATCCACGATTAAGCATGCTATTGTAATCAAGGTTATGGGACGGACTTGATCTCGTGGGCAGGTGACTCAGGTGAGATTCAAATTTCTGGATGACCAGAACCGTTTCATCATGAGGAATGTCAAGGAACCAATGAAGGAGAGGGATATCCTTACCTTGCTCGAGTCCGAGAGGGAGGCAAGAAGGTTGCGATGATTAATCTGAGATGGTCTTGTTTGTCGTCTGTTTTGGTTCTTTGCAAACAATTTTTATTTGTGTTGGTGAATGGCTATTGTGTTGCCATCTCTTGGTATTACTAGCATCATAGGCCTGATTTTTGTGATGAGATTTTGTTATGGAATCGTTCTAAACTAAATTGTCTTAACAAACTTTAAGTTTTATTTGAACATGTAACAATGGTCCAGCTTTCTGTTGCTTCGTTGGTGTTGAACTTGGTATCAATTTATCTTATTCTTTGTTTTGAAGGGTGAAAAGGAACCTATCATAAGTTCTTTCCCACACCCTCTAGATATTTCCAAAGGGAATTGATTTCGACACCTTTTTTAGCTTCTTATACACTTCTATTTAATCATGTCCGTTCATTTCATTTTATTTATTCAATCCGATGACGATAACTAAAGAGTGGGAGTGTGATTCTACATAAGGTCTTTGAAAATCACTTTCCTTTTCTAAATTGCTAATCATTTTAATTTCCAAACTTTTTAATGCTATTTTCATGAGAAAATACATCATATGGTTGTGGTTCTACACTTGACTAATGCTATTTCTAAGAAGCAATTCAAACAAAGAAGAGCTGTTGAGCCTTGTAGCGTCGGCTGTAACTAAGCATGGTATTAAGTTGAGTGGACAAAGGTGTTAGTCTCTGCACCACGATTAGGTAGATTTGATGTGTTGTGAGGTCATTAAGCACATCCTAAATTACCCGGAATAGTAGGACACCCTGCCCATTATGGTGGGAAGCAAATCAGTAACAAAGAAGAGTACAATATGGTTAATATCATATTTGTCCCCTAAATTCTTGGATTTCTTACATTTTGGTCCTTGAAATTTTTTTTATCTTGCTAATTTCTCTAAATCTTTGAAAGCATGTTGAATGAGAGAAAATGGTTTTCGTTACTAAACCCTAAACCCAAACTCATTCCGGGAAATGCAAAACACAAAAAACCATTAAACCACACTTACATTTTTGTTAATTTGCGCATGGTGGCCAAGTAGAAAGAGCAGGAAATAAGTACTTTGTCGGTTGAAGGTGCTATTTTCTCTTGGCTCACTTTGAATCCATAGTATCCTCTGTATCTTATGCATCTTCTGTCTCGTCTCTTGGTTTTAGGGAGCCTGTGAGCAAGAGTTCTCCCCCGAAAGCGGTTTTCTATTTTAGGAGGGAAGTGGGCTTCATTCAATGGAATGCCTTGTTGGTTTAGCGAAAAAGGTAGTTTAAGAGGAATGCATCGAGGCAGTGAACAAAAACACAACTACATTTTGGCTTTTCCCTCTATGAGATGAGCTCAGTGCATTGGACCGATGGAATAGAAGGCAACAAAATATCACAATTATTCCCTTTCAAATACTTTTGAGAGAGAGCCTTAGACCAGAGGCCATCACTATGATTCAACAATCTCCACCCAGCCTTGGGAAGCATGGCCTGGTTCATCAAAGTAAATTACTTTAAACCCAATCCCTATTTCCCTTTAGAATGGCAAACAACCATACTTAACAAAGGAACTGAATCAAGTAGGTACATTTTGTGGTGCTCGTTTAGATGTGCTTTTAAAATGATTGAAAGTGCTTTTAAAGAAAATGTTTTTGGGTTCAAAAGCACTTGAAGCGCTTTCTGCTAGAAACACCAGTTATGTGCTTCTTCCAATAAGCACTTTAAGTATTTTTCCAAGATTTACATACATTTTTACTGAAGATTGATTCCAAAAATATTTCACCAAAAATGCTTTCAGTCACTTTAAAAACAAGCAAACTCACTATCTTGGAGCCTTAAACTTGGAACCTCCTTGTTTTTTGGTATTTTAGGAGTCGAAATATGCGCCCTTACCACAAGGCTGTCTCTGAGATTTTAGAGGCCCTGTGCGAAATTCATAAAAGGGACCCTTCTTATAAGAAATCTTAAAAAAATTGAACAATGTATTGATGCTAAAAAGCAATATGGAAATAAACAAAACTTAAAAAAGTCTAAAACTGAAGCTTCACTTAAAGATGGCTTTTCGTGCATTCTTTGCTGCAAAATCATCAATTAAATCTTCATAATCAATTTTGTCTAAAAAATCACTTTCAATCGATATCAAAGCAAGTCCATTTAACCTTTCTTGCAACATGGTTGACTGCAAGTATGATTTTAATAACTTTAACTTCGAGAAATTCCTTTCTGCAGATGCAACGGTACCAGGTACAGTCAACAAAATTATGTATGCAATGCTTGCAGTCGGGAAACAACGCATCATCTTCAAGTAGTTCAATATGTCAATGGATGTCTTTATTTCTTTTGGCAAACGCTCTCGTAAAAGCTTCAACTCTACTAATAATGCATCCCCATCAACATCAAAAAGCTCATCTTTCTTGAGAAAATTTTGAAGCCGATCACAACAATCTTTCAATTTATCATTGTCTATCGAATTCAACCGTTCTGAAGTGAACAGAAACCCAAATATATCATCATACGCTTGATATTCTTCAAACCTTCTCTTTAGTGAACCAATAGCTTGATCTATTATATACAAGAAGTAATGAACCCTAAAAGATTCCTCCGCTGATTGTTCAGTTGGTTAGGATGATTCACTTTCATTCTCATCAAAATGTCCTTTTCTACGAACTTGACGCTTTTCTGGAAACACGGGATCAATTTCCATTTCAAGAGCAAGTTTTTTAGCATTAGTCATAGCCTCCGCAAACCCAGTTTCTCTGTACTTTTCAAAATAAGCAATCAATCCTTGTACTTGTTCTATGGCAACATCAATAAACATGTCTTTAGATTGCAAATCTTTGCTAACCTCATTAACAGCAGCCAATATTTCATACCAAATAGTCATGCCCAATAAAAACTCAAAATTCCCAATGTCGTATGTTACCAAAGATTTAGCTGCACTTCTTGTTACTAAGTCATTATCACTTCCTGCTAATTGGAGCAAAGGTTTTTTTATTTGTAGAGGTTGGGATTGAATTGCTTTAACACTCGCAACACGGCTTTCCCATCGTGTGGTCGACAATGATTTGAGAGTCAGTCATTTTCTGTTTCTTTCAAAATCAGCCATCGTTTTGTAAAATTTGCAAACAAGCTGTAAATACGTTGTACTGTTCCAAAGAAGTTTTTCGCTTTACCACAAGAGTTTGCCATATCACAAAGCGTTAAGTTAAGACTATGGCAACCACATGGAGTGTACATTGCCCTAAGATTTATATCCAAAAGCCTCTTTTGTACACCTTGGTGTCTCCCTCTCATATTTGATCCATTATCGTAACCTTGCCATCTTACATCATCAATATCAAGATCAAGAACTTTTAATACATTCTGCAACTCTTCAAACAGTCATTCTCCTGATGTGTTATTCACAATCAGATATTGCAAAAAGTATTCTTCTACTTTTACTGAAGTACTGTTCATATCCACACATCTTATTATCAAGGTCATCTGTTCTTGGTGGCTAAAATCAGGAGTACAATCAAGTATCACAGTAAAATATTTAGCTTCTTTGACTTTTTGAATGACTGCAGCTTTGATTTCACAAGATATCAACAATATCAACTCATTCTGGATGGTATGACTAAGATAATGATAACGAATCTCATTATTTTGGAAGCGTTGAAGATGATTCTTTATCAATGGATCAGATTCAGCCATCATTTGAACTAGGCCCATAAAATTTCCATTACTTCCTTGATAAAGAGTATCATTATTTCCACGAAAAGCCAATGTGTGTTTAGCTAAATATTTCACAATGGAAATCAACCTTCGTATTAACTCCCTCCAATGCTCTTTTTCTTTCTTGATCTGGTCTTGCACAACTTTGTCAGTTGTTTTGTTTTTCTACAATCTAAGACGCAAATCAATCCAAGTGGTCATGTTCGAGATGTGATCAAAACTGTTTTCATGTTCTTTAAGCGTCACATTTAGATGTGGCAATCTTTGTAGCCCTCATTTGCTAATTGACCTTTGAGAGGCCCTTTCTTGAACAATTTACAACAAAAGCAGAACACTTTATCAACATCCTTTGAATAGACTAGCCAATCTCTATCATGTTTCTCTCAATTGGATAAGTATCGAGTGTAAAATGCTGCATTAAAACGCCTATTAAACTGATCTTTAGGACCTTTCTCAATTGATAGATCTCTTACAGGATCTTTTTCTGCCAACAAATCAATCCATTTAGGATCAAGACTATCCCAAATTTGAGTATCATAAATGTTTGAGGGAATGGACTCACTCGGTTGATCAGTGACAATAGGAGCATCCTCATGATTATCATTCTCATCAAGGTCATCATCAATTTCATCATTGCCCAAATCATCAACTAATTTCTCATTGTCATCCTGTTGTTCCGTAATTAAATCATCCACTGAACTTTGTGGTTCTTTTTCTTTCAAAAAGAACCTATCAATAGCTCATTTTTGAGACCAAATCAATTGTTCAACTTTTCTTTTTCTTTGACGGTTTAAGTAGCCAGATGGATATTTTCTAGTAGGTGCCATCTTTTATATCTCAAACAAGATCACAAAAAAATTATAATAAGTATGAACAATGAAACCTGATAATCCGTAATACGTGTGCGTCTAATGATTTTTTGCGACTGCTTTTCTCTTGATTTTGCCCTGAAAAGTAAAAAAATAAAAATAAAATTCATTATAGATGAGAAATACCCAAATCTTCAAATTTCGAGTCAATATACTTAAATTAGTAAATATCTTACTTTGATCGAAGTCTACATCACTCTGATAATCTGAAAGTTTCTCTTTAATTTCATAAATTTATAAATTAGGGTTTAATAATTTGTGGGAAATATAATAGTGGAACAAAGAGAGAAGGGAATTACACTGGGAGTCTGGGACACTGGCAGGCATAGCGTCTGAGATTTTGACTTCGAAGCTCTGGTACTCTGGTGTGAAAAGAAGAAAAGTGGAATGGAATGCAGTTACGCAGCGATGGGATTTTGGCGTGAGAGAATGTATCTGAATTTTGCCTCGGTCAGTGGGTTTTCCACTTTAATTGATTAACTTTGCCGGTTTGCCTTTTTTTAATTATTATTTTATATATTTTCGTATAGGTTGTAGCCGTAGGTAGTAGTCTAAGTCTGATGGGTCATGGGTGATGGCTTTTAGGTAGTAGTCTAAGTCTGATGGTGGGTGATGGCTTTTAGCTTTAGGTAGTAGTCTGACATGGCTTTTAGGTAGTAGTTTTGGCCTATCAGATTTTTATATGTATATATTTTAATTTGATTAGTATTTACATATATTATTTTTATATAATATTATTATATATATTATTATATTCAATAAAAAATATTTTTGGGGGCCCCCAAAATTTTGGGGCCCTGTGCCATAGAACCGGTCGCACTCCTGCAAAGCCGGCTCTGCCTTACCACTGGGCCACTTGCTTTGGTTCCATTGGATTATTTTGATCAACTTGATTTATTGTATATTCATGAATCATAATCATGGAACACACTCCACCTAATTCTCCCATTCCACGTCATTTTCCCTTCATGTAATCCCACAGTTATTTGTCACGTACCCATTTGTTGCCATACCAAATTAAACATCCAACCTATCAAATATATTACGTACAGCAATCGGACGACCCTACCCAAAATTCGTGCACCAATCAATTGCTCACAAATTATGGAGCCACGCAGCACTTAGTAAACCCCACACCCACTTTCTTAGTTCTGCAAACAAACCCATTTGTTCATTCATTCTCCTCCGGCGCTCTCCATCCCGCCCAACCTAACCGACCATCCAAAAACATTCATCATCCACGTGTCTAAATCAAAGAAGCCCATCCTCTTCTCCTCCCACCCCAGCTGGTACACTTCCATCATCCAATCCCTCACGTCCCCCTACCCCACCAAACTCCTCTACACCTACGACAATGCCGTCAACGGCTTTTCCGCCACCCTCACATCCTCTCAAGCTAACTAGCACTTTTCCCACCCCGCCGTCCTCTTCATCACGCCCGACCAGCCATGTCAGCTCCACACCACTTATACCTTCAGCTTCATCGGCCTCGCGGAATCTTTCGGCCTGTGGCCTAACTTCAACGATGCTAAGGACGTTATAATCGGCGTCGTCGACACCAGGATCTAATAGGAGCTCCCGAGCTTCTCGGACTTGGGTCTCAGCCCAATTCCATCCCTATGGAAGGGCACCTGCGTCATCACCCTGGACTTTCCGTCCTCCTCTTGGAACCGCAAAATCATCGGAGCCAGAGCCTACTTCAAAGGGTACGAATCCCACATCGGATGATTAATGGACGAATCGAATGAATCGAAGTTGCTGAGAGACACCAAAGGCCATAGAACCCACACGACCTCCACTGCCGCCAGTTTTCCGGTCGCTAACGCGAGCTTGTTCACATACGCTCACGACGAAGCCAAAGTCATGGCCACCAAGGCGAGAATCGCCATCTACAAAATTTGTTGGTCTTTTGGGTGTTTCAATTCAAACATTTTGGCTACCATGGATCAAGCATTTACCAATGGCGTTGACATAATTTCGCTCCCCGTCGGAGCTAATGGTCGATCTCCACCGTACGATCGAGACTTCATAGCCATCAGATCTTTTAGGGCCACCCAGCATGGTGTTCTTATCTCCATATCGCTGGAAATTCTAGGCCTAACTCATTTACGACCACCAACATCGCTATATGGATTCTCATAGTTTGCGCTTCCACCATTAACAGAGAATTCCCCGCAGACGTTATCTTCGGCGACAATTGAGTTTTTGGCGGGATTTCGTTGTACTTCGGCGAGCCTCTAGCCGATCACCAGCTTCCATTAATCTACGGTGGAGACACCGAAAGCAGGTACTGTTACACAAGGGCTCTTAAGCCATCGAAAGTCTAGGGAAAAATCGTCGTCTGCGATCGCGGCGGCAATGAGAGAGTCGAAAAGGGAAGCACGATGAAGCTAGCTACCAGGCTTGGGTTTATCCTGGCCAACACTATAGACAGCGGAGAAGAACTTCTCGCCGATGCTCACCTTATCCCAACAACAGAGGTGGGTGAAATTACCGCCAATCATACAAGAGAGTACATCAAATTGAGCCAATATACGATGACCACGATTGTTTTCAGAGGATCTGTAATTAGGACCTCGCCGCCGACTCTAAAGGTCGTAGCTTTTTCAAGTAAGTGACTGAATTCGCTCACACTGAAGATTCTCAAGCAGGATGTAATAGCTCACAGAGTGAACATTTTGGCCGGTTGGATTGGGGCGTCTACACCTACTGATTTGGACATTGATCCTAGAATAACCGAGTTTAATGTAATTTCAGGGACGTCCATGTCTTGCCCGTATGTGAGTGGCGTTACTGCATTGCTTCGAAAGGCCTACCCGAATTGGCCGATTGCTGCTATAAAATCTGCTTTGAACACAACAGCTTACACTTTAGACGATTCAGGTAAGAAAATCAGGGACCTTGCAACAAAGAAAGAATCGACTTCTTTTGTGAATGATTATGTTGCATTTTTGTGCTCAATCAGATATAGTCCGAGGTAAATCACAGTTTTCTTAGGAAAGCCAACTAGTTCTGATATATGCTCAAATACCAGTTTGTCTAGTCCTGGTGATCTGAATTACCATTCGTTTTTCGTCGTTTTGAGCTCGGATCAAAGCCTGGTTAAGTACAAGAGAGTCGTTATGAATGTGAGGAGTAATGCAGATGCGGTTTATAAAGTGAATGCGACTGCTCCAGCTGGTGTTGAAATTAGCGTTTCGCCAAGCGAAATGGTGTTCAATGCCGAAAACCAGAGTCAGAGCTATGAGGTTACATTCAGTAAATGAGTTATTTATGATGGTGGAAAGCGATATGGGTCTATTGAGTGGACAAATGGTAGTAATCTGGTGAGGAGTCTAGTTGCTATGAGGTGGAGCAGCACTAGGTATGCAGCTTCCATGTGAGAATTAGCATCAAGCTTGTTCAACTAGCATTTGGGTGATCACTTTGCTTTGTTTTTTGCAATTTTAAGCTATCAGCTAGCCCATTTGTACAAATATGAAGGGCCGAGGATATGCTGCGCAGGCCATGATTATTCAAATACGTTACGCTTTTGTGAAAATCGAACCTAAATCAATAAAATGAACCAAATTCTACCCAAGAACTTCAAACCATGCATCTTTAACACTATTAAGTGGAGTTTAAATAAATGGTCAAGTGTCAACAAATGAGATAGGTCACAGACAGCCAAGAATTTTGAAGGTAGAAGATTTGATCTCGTGCATTGGTAACCAAAAGAAAAGCTTTCTATCTTCTATCCTAGGTGAAGGAATTGGAACTATGTCATTATGCTTGTAAAACGCACAACATTTCAATTGGATTTGAATTAAACAAAATCTCGATCCATTCATAAATCAAACTTTTGCTTAATCAATAAAACTCATGGATTGGTAACCAAAATAAAAGCTTTCCATCTAAAGGGAAGTAGTTGGAACGATCTCAATAAACGCTCGAATTTGACCCGATTGGACTTGATCCAAATTCGAAACCCATTATTGATCCAAATTGGAATTGTGTCAGTATGCTTGTAAAACGCACAACATTTCAATTGGATTTGACTTAATAAACTTTCCATCTAAGGGAAAGTAGTTGGAATGATCTTAATAAACGCTCGAATTTCACTCCGATTGGAATTTATCCAAATTCGAAACCCATTATAGTCGGACTATTGAATTCGAGCATAGAATCTCAATTTATCTCATACATCAATTCAAGTCAAAACCCAATCCATTCAATCAGAGATCTTAATTGTCAAATCTTAACAAAAGAAACTCAATTGGATGTGCACGTGCACAATCTTTATTGTGGTAGAGAAGCGACATGATCCGCACCGTTGTTGCTTGGTGGGCACAACAATTATGTTGCCTTTCATTGTATTATTTTTTTTGGTCAAATAGGAATTTTATAACAAAGTCCAAACTAACATAATATAAAGATAATAGCCCCATAAATGGGGTACGTACAAATGAGACACCACTTATGCATTCATCGCATGAGTAAAGGTTCCCATTTATACCTAAAACATTAAAAATTACAAACAATGTGGCTCGGCCCAAAAGCGAAAGCCCATCCGAAGTGGCCCAAAAGTGACCCCAATAAAAAATCTAATAACCGTAAGACGAGAATCACCTGCCGCCTCTATCCCCGCAGAAATAATGGAGACGACCAGTGAACAAAAAAACCGAGGGATATCACCACAGAGTGCAATAACAAAACCCATCAATGCTTCAACGGCAATGAAAAAGAGCCCAAACTGCAGATCAGGAAGAACCGAACCTATTCCGGATGCCACAAATCCGGTCCTCAGGCAAAAACAAAAACATAAAAGGCAAGCAAATACCCCAAACCAATCAGTAACCAAAAAGGTCAGGTGGTATAAACACCATTCTAAAGAGATACCAGACTTTTGTAGGTGTGACAATATAGTTGTCTTTGACCGGAAGCAGCAACAAGAGATGAGATGAAATCCCCCAAAATTGGAGTGGAAGGCAATGGCGGGAAATCACAAATCCAGGATGGGACGTCACAAATCCATTTTGTGCATTAGTTTTAAATTTTCGCTTTAATCTCATTAGTTTGATCCTATTTTAATAAATTTGTGTAATATACAGTTTTCTATTAGAAAAAGAATTAACCTTTGAATAGAAGTTGTAGTCTTGCTTGATATTACTAGACTAGCAGGTAAAAAAACTCAACCTTTTCATATCTCTAAATGTTGATTCCTCTCTATTCAACTTAGAGTAATTCCTTTTTATTTTCAAGCCTTCAATGTTACCATTACATTTTTAAAACTGTAAGTTCATGATTACATCGGTCAATTTCTTGAAAATTTTCAATTATCAGATGATGTCTCATGATACCAACTCCCTTTACAAGGCAATTATGAATCCAGCCAAATGTAACCTTCTCATTCCCTTTTTCCAACATTTAGAATGGAATTTCTCTGATCTTACCAAACAGCTTCTCAGGTGTGAATATTTTCCATTTTTTGCTTATCCTTGAGTAGGGAATTTTGATGAATTTATATTTACTCCTCTGTTTTTTGGTGTTTTCAGGCGAATGGAACTGAATATGGAGAAGTTTTTGAGACTTTTAGACTTATTGGACCTCTCAATGTTGATGTGGTAAGGAGTTACACGTATAGTAGTCAAATTGTTCTATATGTTCTGTTGAATATAATTTACTGGTAATACTTTTTGTTGCTGTGACTTATTACTATTAATTTTACTCTGAGTAGTAGTTTTTGAATTACAAACTGCAAGAAGGTTTTCTTAAACAAATACGATGTGCCATGAAAGCAGATGAAGTTTATTGTCTTATATTCTTTTTTGCCAATGTCAGTATAAGTTTCTACAAGACTCATTAGTTATTTAAACATGATGGTAAGAAATGAAAATGTAATGAGTGTGGAATATCATATTTATGACGTCTTACTGATTAACAAAAACCTTTACATGTGCAATTATTTAAAAGATATCTAATTGAGTAACAATCAGTTTTTCTGGTTAGGGTTTCCGGATTATTTGGCGATTCTTTCTCTCTCTCTTTTATTTTTTTTAGTTACATGTAATAATTTATGATCAATGTGATTCCATATCTATTTGATTAATTATATTCTTAGATTATGTAGGAAGAGTAGCAAGTGGCAATGATGATAATTTTTAAGTTAGTTACTCTTCTCATTGCAGACAAAATCATTGGGAGAATAACCATGCATATACCATCTTTTCAGAAGCAATGCAGCATGTTCTTGTGCATCTCTGCTCTGCAAAAACAAAACAATAATAAGAATTGACAACTTTTAAATGGAATAAAGCCAATGTAAACAATTTTGAATGAAACAAGAAAATATACCTGTTCGAAACAGATTGTAAATGAAGGCGGAGGAATAATCGAGTGAATACAGGTGAAGGAATCCATCTAAGACGTCCTTCTTCCTGTGCATTTTATTGGTTAGGGAAATGAAATCTGAATTAGTTTAGACACTTTGCAAAGAACTCTTCTGCATGTGCTCCAGGTCCAGCCCAACCAATTTGCCAGACTCCTCAACCTTTCGATATAGATTATCCCTCAACAACGAAAGGCTTTCAAATAGGTCTTCCACCTTTGTATGGTCGAAGAATACCGAGACCACATGAGTTACAACTTCTCAGATTCTCTTGTAATCTTGTTCAACGTCTACAAGAACGCCCATGTCATATGAGGTAGCCTTTTGATGAAAGGATATGACACTAGCTAGCTGCACAAACACACAAACCTCAATTTTTTCAGGTGGCAAAGCAATAATCGGAACATCAGATGTCGCCGACTCATGAGAGAACAAATTGATGACATCTGATAAACTGATTCTATAGCAATTTTCAACTGCTTGAAGTTGGGCCTTTGATAAATTGGCACAAGACTTATCCAACAGTAACTCGATCTTTTCCACCAGCATCTTAACCTCATAAGAACCATAGAACTTAAACCAATTGTTGTATCGATTATCGGATTTGATCAAATTTCTTAACTGCTGACCCATAGTATAGTACAATCTCAACCATGCAGCAGCAGTAGCAACAGTGTATGCAATTATCCTATTCTCTTACTCTTCTCTTTCAAATGAATGAGCTTGCATTAGCAACTTGTTATAACCTAAATGAATTCTGTATATTATTGCATGTATACTTCCAACAAGGTCAATAAAGCCAACTTCTCTCTATTCGGAATAAATGGCAACTGGCGAGACTACTCGGGTTAAGTGTCATAAGCTGGATTATTTAAAGGACTGCTCTTCTTGTTAATGTGAATGAATTAACTGAATTGGAAAAACTAGAAGAGAGAGCTGAACAGAGAGCAAAAATGGAGAAATTGAAAGTGAATGGTCTTCTTCTCTTCTCTCGCAGAGGTTGCAGAGAGATAGAGATATATATTTCTTCTTCTCTTGAGGAAAAAAGCACTCATCTGAGCAATTACATAACCGTTGGCAATAGGTGGGACAACTCACATCACATTTGATCTCAGCCACACATCTATCTAATTACATGGATCAAACACCACATGGCACTCATGGCCTTACAAAATAAAAACTTCACACTTGGCATTCTTTGCACAAGTGAATACACAAATGAGCTCATCTTATTTCTAAATACTAATCAGCTATAGACTTATAATTCAACACTCCCCTTTAAGTCTAAGGCTGATTTGACTCCAAGTTTGTTTCTGAGAAGAGTGAAATGATCATTTGCAAGTGGCTTAGTAAAGATATCTACTAGCTGCTTCTCTGTGGAACAGTATATTAGATCAATGATGCCTTCCTGCAATGCATCCTTAATGAAATGGTACCTCATATCAATGTGTTTGGTTTTCTGATGGAACACAGAGTTTTTAGTGATTGCAATGGCAGAAGTGTTGTCACAGTGAAGAGGAGTGGCTTCAGTCTGTAATTCTCCAAAGTCTTCCAAAACAAATCTCTGTTATATAGCTTGAGCAATGGCCTCTGATGCACTTATATATTCTGCCTCTGCAGTCGAAAGTGCAACATAGTTTTGCTTGACTGAGGCCCAAGAAAATACACCACTGCCAAATGAAAAAGCATACCCTGATGTACTCTTGCTGTCTTCCAAAGAACCACCCCAATCACTGTCACAGAAACCGATTTGACAGGTTTTCTTTCCTTTCACATATTCCAGACCATAGTTTAGGGTTCCTTTGACATATCTTAATACCCTATTTGCAGTCCCATAGTGTTTATTGGTAGGCAATGCATAAATCTTGCCAATACCCTCTTTGCAGGCTTTCCTTCCTTTCACATATTCCAGCCTTGTAGCAGTGAGGTATAGGAGACTTCCCACAATACTTCTATACAGTTGTTCATTTGCAGCACCACTTCCATCATCTTTAGTCAACTTTTCAGTAGTCACAAGAGGGGTTGAGTTAGTCTTGGCTTCATTCAATTCAAACTTGCTCAGTAAAGAGCTTGCATACTTCTTCTGATGAATGAAGATGCTAGAGTCAGTTTGGATCACCCCCATTCCAAGAAAGTGATGTAGAAGTCCCAAATCTGTCATCTCATATTTCATCTTCATATCTTCCTTGAACTCTTCTAGCATTGATTTACAATTTCCAGTGTAGACTATGTCATCTACATAGATGGAAACAATCAAGACATCTTCTCCCCTTGCCTTTATGTATAGTGTTGGTTCACTTAAGCTCTTCTCAAAACCACACTATATGAAATAGTTGTCAATCTCACCATACCAAGCTCTTGGAGCTTGTTTTAGACCATAGAGAGCTTTATGAAGTTTGTACACTTTTTCCTCATTGCCTTTAACAACAAAACCTTCGGGCTGTTCAACATAGACCTCTTCTTGTAAAACTCCATTCAAAAAAGCCGATTTCACATCTAACTGATACAACTTCCAGCTCTTATGTGCAGCTAAGGCTATCAATGTTCTAATAGTATCTAACCTAGCAACTGGTGCATAGGTCTCATTGTAGTCCAAACCGGGCTTTTGTGCATAACCCTTTGTAACTAGCCTGGCTTTATTCTTCAACACTGAACCATCAAGATTTAATTTGGTTTTGTACATCCATTTAACCCCAATGACAGGTTTCTCAGATGGTCTATCAACAAGCATCCAGGTGTCATTCTTCTCAATCATGAACATCTCATCCTCCATGGCTTTTAACCAAGACTCATCTTGTTTGGCATCTTCATATTTCTCTGGATCTATGATACAGAGATTACATTGTGCTAACACTTCATTCAGATTTCTCCACTTCAATGATGTATGATCAAATGCTTGAATATCCTTTTCACTCAAGTTTGAGTTGTTCACAGATTTACATGAGGTAAGTCCCTTAGATTGAATAGAATCTCCAATACTAAGAACTTTCCTAGGTGAACATGCTATTGATGGGATAGGAGTCTGCATCATTCCTTCATTTCTTCATGTGCTTAACTAACCATAAACAAGGTTTTCAGTAATGGAAATAGGCTGCTCAGAGTTCACTTCCCAATTCCATACAGCTTCTTCATCAAAGACAATATCCCTTGACGATATCAACTTCTTTGATATAGGATCAAACACCCTATATCCCTTTTCACAGGTTGCATATCCCACAAACACCCATTTGAAACTTTTAGGCTCAAGTTTATGTCTGTGCTCACTTGGAACATGAACATAACATGGTGAACCAAATACTCTCAGGTGTGCTATTCCTGGTTTCCTTCCAGAGTAGGCTTCAAAATGTGTAATGTTATTCAAGGCTCTTGTGAGATATCTGTTTAAGACATACACTGATGTGTGAACTGCCTCTGCCCAGAGAGAATATGGCAAACTTTTCTCATGCAACATAGATTTAGCCATCTCAATCACTGTCCTATTTTTCCTTTCCACTACTCCATTTTGCTGTGGAGTATATGCAAAAGTAAACTGCCTTTGAATTCCATCTTTTTCACAGAATGAATAAAATTCGGATGATTTGAACTCCCCTCCTCTGTCACTTCTCAGATACTTGATCTTGAAACCACTTTGTAGTTCTACCATAGCTTTGAATTTTTTAAAACAGTTGAAGCATCAGACTTGTATCGCAGGAAATAAACCCATATCATCCTGGTCATATCATCTATCAAGAGCATGAAATATTTGTTTCCAGCAATTGACTCATTCTTCATGCGTCCACACAGATCAACATGTATAAGTTCAAGTGGTGTAATTGCTCTCTACACTTGATTTCTTGGAAACTCTTCTCTGTGTTGTTTTCCAAACTAGCAACCTTCACAGACTCCATTGTAGTCTTCAAGCTGAGGCAAGCTGTGCACCATATCATTGTCTCTCAACTGTTTGAGACCACCAAGATACAAGTGTCCAAGTCTCTTATGCCAAATCTCAGTAGAGTGAGTGACACTAGCCTTTAATACCACTTGATTATCAAGTAATAACACCAGTGGATAACACCTATTCACTTTCTTCTTCACTTTCATAATTAAGCATTCCAGTGATGGACCATCATACACACTACACACTCCACCACCAAACACAAGAAGTATCCGTGCTCATCCATTTGACCTACACTTAGCAGATTCTCTTTTAAACCAGGCAAATACATTACATCTCTCACATACTTTCTGCCTTTATTTGTATCTATCACCAGTGATCCCATTCCAGCTACATTCACAAGATCTCTAGTTGGCATTTGAACTTTGTCAGCTATGTTGGTTCTCACATCAACCAGCAATTCCACATTTCCTGTCATGTGGTTGCTACAACCACCGTCAATGTACCAATCTCCATTCATCCTTGGTTCTGTAACTGTGCTGTTTGCATAAAATAGATTCCCTATCATCTCCAATTGATTTGCACTGTTTGCCTTTTGGACTGTTTTTGCTGCAGTACATTCTCTAGCCCAATGTCCAAATTTATCACGGTTAAAACATTTTGGTTTCCTTTTATATCTACACTCACCAAAATGATATTTAGAACACACTTTGCACTAAGGCTTTGCTCCATCTTGACCTGTTGATTGAGATCCATGAAACTGTTGATAAGTGTTCAGAAAAGATTTCTGCTGAAACTTGGGTTTTGATTCCCATTTCTTGCCTTTAGAATTTCAGTTTCTCTGAAATCGAGATGAACCAGAATGAGCACCACCTTTGTTTTGTTCCTTTAAATGCACAGATAGTGTAGAAAATGCTCTCTCAGTTACATCAACAGTATGCAGGTCAAAACGTTGCTCTTGATTCTTCAGAATGGCAATTACTTCCTATAAATCTACAGTCTCCGAGCATTTTGTATTTTCAATAACCAAACATATGAGATCATAGGGTTTACTAAGGCTAATCAGAACTTTCTGCACAAGTCTTTCATTAGACAGAATTTCACCAAACGTTTTCATCTGATTAATCAACTCATTTAGCCTAGTGAGATACCCAGACAGAGTTTCATCATCTCTCATTCTAGCATACTCGAATTCACGTCTCAGATTTTGCAATTTTACAGATCGTACCTGATCACCACCATGGTACTCTCCATACAGTAAATCCCATGTCGTCTTTGCTGATTCGGCATTAGCGATTCGAGGGAAGATTTGATCCGAGACTGCATTCTGAATTATACCCAGTGCTTTTGCATCTTGCATCAGCACGCTAGCTATTTCTTCATCACCATCCTCTTCCGATGCTCCTTCGGTTTTCTTCTTCTTCGAGTCAGGGATTATAACTCCCTTCTCAACTAGATTCCATAGTCCGTGTGATTTGAAAATCGTCATCATCTTAATTCTCCAGAACTCGTAGTTCTCACCGGAGAAGATTGGAGTTTTCACTTCCGAGCCTCCAGATCCAGACATCTTGAGTCCGAATGCTTCGATTTCTTCTTCTTTCAGACGATAATGATTTCCAGCAAACCTTCACTGAGCTTCGAACAAACTTCGATTCAGCTCAGGAAACCCACAGATTTACGCCCAAGCTCAATTGATCGAACCTGGCTCTGAGGCCATGTTAATGTGAATGAATTAACTGAATTGGAAAAACTAGAAGAGAGAGGTGAACAGAGAGCAAAAATGGAGAAATTGAAAGTGAATGGTTTTCTTCTCTTCTCTCGCAGAGGTTGCAAAGAGAGAGATATATATTTCTTCTTCTCTTGAGAAAAAAAAGCACTCATCTGAGCAATTACATAACCGTTGGCAATAGGTGGGCCAACTCACATCACATTTGATCTCAGCTACACATCTATCTAATTACATGGATCAAACACCACATGGCACTCATGGCCTTACAAAATAAAAACTTCACACTTGGCATTCTTTGCACAAGTGAATACACAAATGAGCTCATCTTATTTCTAAATACTAATAAGCTATAGACTTATAATTCAACACTTCTTTCTCTGTGAGAGTCATAAGATGTTTAGTTTGGTTTGTTTTAAGTGTTTGGTTTTGCTCCAACAATGTAACATTGTTCTTTTGTTTTCCCAGTGGTCATCTTGACCACTCTTTTTCCCTTTGTTGTTTTATTGTCTTTAGCAATAAAATAGTCTCTTAGTAAAAAGAAAAAGTGGTCGAATTATTTAATATATTATGCATGTTACTGCTGAAGACGTTAATGAGGGAGACCTTCATGAAGTAGTACGCGGATGACTTGTTGATGCAAGCCTATTCATTTGAAAGAGAAGAGTCAGAGAAAAGGACAATTGCATACACTGTTGCTACCGCTGCTGCATGGTTGAGATTGTACTATACTATGGGTCGGCAATTCAAAAATTTGATCAAATCCGATAATCGATACAGCAATTGGTTTAAGTTCTATGGTTCTTATGAGGTTAAGGTGCTGGTGGAGAAGATCTAGTTACTATTGGATAAGTCTTGTGCCAATTTATCAGAGGCCCAGCTTCAAACAGTTGAAAATTGCTATAGAATCAGTTTATCAGATGTCGTTGATCTGTTATCTCATGAGTCGGTGACATCTGCTGTTCCGATTATTGTTTTGCCACCTGAAAAAACTGAGGTTTATGTGTTTGTTTAGCTAGCTAGTGTCATATCCTTTCATCAAAATGGTACCCCTTCATATGACATGGGCGTTCTTGTAGATGTTGAACAATACCAGAGAATCTTAGAAGCTGTAACTCTTGTGGTCTCGGTATTCTTTGACCATACAAAGGTGGAAGACGTATTTGAAAGCCTTTCACAGTTGAGGGATGATCTATACCGAAAAGTTAAGGAGTCTGGCAAATTGGTTGGGTTGGACCTGGAGCACATTCAGAAGAGTTCTTCGCAAAATGTCTCAACTTTATTAGGATCTTTCTCCCTTGTTCTCTTTCAAACGAATGAGCTTGCATCAGCAACTTGCTGACAGCAAATCATCCGCGCATATCTCCACTACTTCATGGAGGTCTCCCTCATTAAGTGTCAGTTTAATAATTATTTTTCGATGGCTGGTCAGTAGGAACAGCAGCCCAATTTTAGTGATATTTTAAATACTTAGGCAAGACAATAGTATGTGGGAAATACCCTTATTTTTGTATGCTACAATTGACAAATCTTATTGTTAATAAGGAAAATGAATAGGATATTTGTGAGCTACTTTGTGGTGTGCATTTAATCCTACCACTCTCAACCATAGCCACGATGAACTAGGCTAAGTTATAAAATAAAGATGACCAATCGCGCATAATATAATATATAGAAAAAAAATGTGTTTAACCTTTATGCGCCATTAATGCGCAGTTAATGTGAATCAACTAGCTTTTACACCATTAGGGTTGCCAACATAAGTCCATTGTACTTTGAGTGGACTCACTTTTGGAAGTGAGGAGATTGAATGGCCTTATCTAAAGCCTTCCAAGATTTTCCTAGACTTTCTCACAAATATGAATTAACCTTTAGCGAGTGGGCGCAATAGGCCTTCTCTAGCTATCTAGGTTGTCACAATCATATTTGGTCTAGCAATTTATGTCATAAAAATTTTACGACATAATCATTTTTAATGAAGAAACCAAATAATGAATATTAACAGTTAAGCGTCTTTCTCTCATAGTTATCTGAAGCAAAGAAGGAATCTTGATGATCAAGGTTAATATAGAAAAGAAAACTACGTCAATTCCTAAAAATAATACATTGTGTTTCAGCTTCATGCACCAACAATGCATAGTTGATATGATTCAACTTTAGCTCATACACTTTAGCATTAACTTCCATGCTTAAACGCATAGTTGATATGATTCAACTTTAGCTCATACACTTTAGCATTAACTTCCATGCTTAAACAATGGGTGATACGAACCTTTATGGATGATTATAGTCTCTCACTTCACACTCTCTCACTTCACACTAACCCTCATTGGTTATTTGGTGAAAGATACGCTGGTAACAAGCTCGAAATCTATCACGAGCGTCGTTTCCAGCCCTAACTTTTCCTCAAAATATAAATAAATACAACTCCCTAATCAAGCAAGGCACTTGGATTTTAAATCCACCTTATCTTTCTCAACAGCCCACGAATGCTTGATTTGATCCATCGTTATGTGTTTGGACCCATATGCCCAACACATTTCATCCTTAAGGACATTTGGGACACTTGATTCGCCACATCTTGGTGCTCGAGTTCAAGCCCATAATCCATTGGAGTTGCTTAGATGACATTTCTTGTCACTTATGTGCTTGGGCCTTGCCTAGCACATTTCATCTTTAGAAGACACTAGTAAGTATGTCCGGGCCTTGCCGCGGGTTTTAAAAATTGTAAAAGTTTTTTAAAAGTTATACGGATAAGCATTTGTGTTTATCATATTTACAGGAATGAGCAAACATATATACATAACAGGTGGTTAAGTTTTGAGGCGACAATGGAGCAATGGTAGCAAACACTACAGCTTTAACTCGAAGGTTAAACTGGCCTTGCAGTGTGAAAAAATGTTTATTCGAGTGTGAGTTTGTCAATGATTGTTATGTTTGTGCACTGGTAGTTAAGATGTAAGTAAGGCGGTAGACAATTAATATTCAGTTGAAATAAAAAATCTATGAAAGTGGACGGAAGATAGTGTTAGTGTTGGGTTTTACGGCCCAAAATTAGGATGATGCAAAAAATTAGGTTTGTGTTACCTATTTGGTTATGATGTCCTATTTGAGTTTGGATTTTGACTTCTTAGTTGGTTTCCCACGTGGAGAGGTTTTGTTAATTACCTATTTGATTAGGATTTGGATTTACTTCCTATTAGGATTCTTATTGTAACCTAAGTCATATGCACTATAAAGACCTTAGGGTTGGTGTATTTTGTATGGCAATTTGGTGAGAGTCAATTTGTGAGTTTGTGAGTTAGAGAGCAATTTGGAAGAATCTTCTCCATTAGTTTTGGGTTCTCTATTCGTTTGGTTTAGGGTTTGGGTAGTCATGTTGGATTTTTCGTTTCTTTGTTCATCATGTTGCCAACCAAACGAAGGGAAAGGGATGCAGACAAGCAGGATTTTGGTAGATATTAATATTAGGCAATAATATTTCTAACGTAGTTTAGGGTATTTACTAAACCTTCTCTTTATATGTTTTTATACGAAGATTCTTACTGTGCTGCATTTTTAGTTCTTTTCTCAGCGAGGACTGTTGTTATTATAAATTACTCTCTTTTATAACAAATTTCTGTCTCGTTTCATGTGGTTTATGTGTCAGTTCCATTATTTCTTTATTTCAGAGAAAGTGAGCTAAAGACACCGGAGGAGAGTAAAAATGCGGAGGTATGAAATTTGAATGTCTACTAGATTCACAATAAAATCTCTATTTAATATCTTTCCTTTTTATTTTGTTAAATGGTTGCCATAAGGCTTAATGTTCTAAAGTGAGTTATTCATTAAAAAGGAAGCACCTCAAACAAATGGAGCACCAAATCCCGTTTTGTCTCTCCTGAATGGTGTTGGTATAATCAGTTCTGGTGTCGTCGGTGCACTCTATGCGTTAACTCAGTCGGAAAAGAAAGCCACTGATGCCATGGTCGAATCTGTAAGTCCCTATCCAATACCACAGAAAAAGCTTTTCCTTACATGCTGAGACAACATAGACATACCACAGATGCTGAAGGGAGTCTAGTCCCTTTGGAAAGGAACCTCAAAAAGTACTAAAAGTATAATGTGTGTCTTTTAATTTGGTTCCCAATCTTGTTTTCGTAAATGCTTCCTTGGAAACTGATCCCCCATCCGGCGCTCCCTTTTTCTTTCCTTGTTTCTCTTATAGAAATGCGTACTAAGCTCAACCAGTTAATGTATGAGTCTGAGCTCCGTTAAATCACTCTCCTTTAGTTTTGGTTCTGTTCAAGAAAATACTTTTAGATGCTTTGTCTGATTTAACTTATAGTATGGTTGAAATGCACAGATGAAGACCAAGCTGAAAGAAAAGGAAGCTTCTATTGTTTCATTGGGGAAGAGCTATGAATCTAAGCTACGAGGTGAACATGAAGAATGGAGCAAGCAACTCGCAAAGGCAATGGAAGAGCAGAATTCTCTAACAAGCCAACTGAGTTCGGCAAAAAGTACAATTGCAAGCTTAGGAAAGGAACCAAATGGTGAGAAGAAATTGATTGAGGAGCTTAAAATTCAAATTGACAGTCTTAAAACCAAACTTTCAAAGGCCAGAGAAGAAAAGGTGGTACTAGAAGAAAATTTGAAGGAAAAGCAAAAGTCAATTGAAGTCTTACAGGGAAGGATTGATTTGCTCAATTCAGACATCAAGGATAAAGAAAATAATGTTCAAAGTCGTGGCCCTTCTCTTGTTGCAAAAGATATGGAGTTGAAGGACTTGAAATCTATCTACAATCAAACGAGGGATGAACTAGCCAATACACTTTCAGATATTCAAAAATTGAAAGGCGAAGTCCTGAAAAATCAAAAGGAATTGGATTTGAAGAATTTATCTGTCGATGAACTGAATGCAACAGTTAGTTCTTTAATTTCTGAGATAGATGATTCGAAGAGGAAGTTTGTTGCTATTCAGGAGGAATACAATAAGCTGAAAACATCCACCGCTAGACAGGCAGATTTGGATGCTAAGCTTTTGGGAGAAAAGGAAGAGGAACTTCAGCAGCTAAAGGAAAAGCTTGAACTTGCTCTGAATGACACAAGTAGAAACAAAGAAGTAATTGCTGATTTGACCCGAGAGAAGGAAAACTTGAAGGAAATTCTGGGTAAAGAACTGGAAAATGAAAAGAATTTGAAACAATTTGGAACATCAATTGAAACAATCAGGAAGCTCTTGCAAAATCAAGAATTTGAAACAATTTGGAAAATCAATTAAAACAGTAAAAAACTATGTGCACGGAGCTTGAAGCTGAGATCTCTAGGGTTCAGGCCGAGCTTGCTGGGGTCAGGGAATCGCTGCAGAGGATCCTTGATGAGGCTACCTTACGTTTTTTATGTGATTTTTTTCTCTTTTTCGACTAGGTATTTGAAGGATTTTCAATAGTTTGAATAAGTATTTTTCTTTGTCGGGGAATAAGTATGTCATACATAAAAATACAAAGTTATATCGTAAAACTTGGTCAAGTGATCATAAAGAAAAGAAGATTGTCATATGGTAAAAAAGCACTAGCCTCTCTGTTAGTTCGTGTGAGAGGCTATTTTCTTATATCGTCCTTACATGCTTTTAAAATTAAGGTATAAATAAAATTATATTCTTCATCCTTAATATTAAAGTTTATAGAATAAGATAATAAATAAACAAAGATTATTTCCAAAGGTTATTTTATGTGTCTGCAATATAGATGAGTAAAATTTTCTTTCTCTTCCTTCACACAAAAAGGGAAAATCAAACCGTTCAAGCAGGCAAAACACACAACAGCGAATGATAAACAAGCCATTTAATATATCAGTATTTGCATCGTTCTCTTCTTTTTCTACTTCTTATTTTCCGCTGCATCTTTGATTTCTTCCCTTGCCTTTGTTAATTGTGGTATTCAAGGTTTTGAATCACTTAGAAGTAATCAATCAGGAGAAATCTTAAACTCAATCAAGCAATACTTGATCTCTCTAAAGTGTTCAAGCACAGGACTTTGACAATGCAATTTTATGACTAAAAACCTTGTGATTTGGTAGACTCCATTGAAATATCCAAATTTTGTTGGTTCCATATTTGCCTATGTTAGGTGGTCTTAGTTTATCTTATATATAAATGGGGTGATCCATGGCACAACTCCTTTTACACAGTTTTTGACACGGTTTTGTGGAGGCCTCTCTGCAATGTATTTTAACAAAGCGGTATGCTTCTTCATTTGTAAGTGAATTCTTCTTCACTTGTAAGTAAGAGTTTTTAGGTTAGATTCTCGCCAAAGGCGAAATTATTAAGTTATCACAGTCAGCCCATGCTCACTAATTTCTTTAAATTATTAAGTTTCTGTATTTTAATTTCTGTATTTTTGCGTTCTTTTGGTTGATGTGTTCTCAATTCTTTTTTGTATTTGTGTACAAATGTGTTGTCAAATTTCTCGTACTTGAGAAGCGGAATGGTTATCAAGTGGCCGCTACTTGTTTGTGTTTGCTGTGTGGAGTGAGCCATTGAATGATAGGATAGAAATACAATCATAAGGTAACATCTCAGAAGCAACTATATTACAGGAGTCCCACAAATTAACCTTATATCGGTTTTCCTTTAACGATTGTAAAATGACTTCTGTTACCATTTCTGTACACACTTTGGGCTCGTTTTGTACACATGATTGGATTGGATACATGATTGCTGCTACCATTTCTGTACACATGATTGCTGTCTAGTGAGTTGGTAAATGCTTAAACAAATTAAAAATGTTTAATCCTGGGTTCTATAGTACAAGTTGTGTATGTGTGTGTTTGAAACAATATCCCTAATGAAAGTTATTGCGTGAATGTTTTACGCTGGTCTAGTAAGGTATATGCCGGGAAGGAAAACAAAGCAATTTTCCTAATGAATGTTATCATATATGCTCCCTTTGTCTGTGAATGTGCTGTAGTATAGTTGATTACAGTTTTCAAGGAACATGTATTTCTTGTCATATTGGAAATGGAAAATAATATAGCAGAGCAGATGATGAAGTTCTTAGTTTTGAGGTACATTTTTGCACCAATGATTCTGCTGTTTTGGGGACCATAAAAGAGAGGTTGGTATTGAGGTCATTCTCTTACGTTTGCTCAAGTTGCCATCAATTTTGCTTTGTTAATTAGATATACAAAAAGATAGGAGACGGATAAATATAAATATTTCCTGGCCTCCTAGAAGGTTGAATTGGGACTGAAAAAGAGTTAATACATGTGCTAAATTTGTTTAAAAGTAATGAGGTCATTTGTGTTGTGTTTCTATGATTTTTAAAGAATTTTATCGTTTCTTTAAATTACTTGTATTCTTTCTCTCTGCATTTCGTGTTGAATTGTAAGACCTTCAAGCTATTTATTGGGGCCAGCAAGCTGAAGTTCTGTTTGAAACTTGAATTATTGTCCATTGTTGATTGAATTTCAAAAAAATAAACTGGTGTGTGCCTGTTTTTGCACTGTTGTTTGTAAAATTTTCACTGGTGCCCAGAAAAGATCTTCTGGTGGGTGTTCGAATTTGTGGCTGGTTTAATATTGGTTTTCTTTTGTTAATTTGCCAGATCATAACAAAGTTGTTGTTCTGTATTCTAAGAAAAAAATTGAGTTGTCAAAATCAAGGAGATCCTTTAACACAATATCATCTGAGGACCCAAAGATTTCTCATCCAGATTCGGTCCTGGTTACATTACGGGATGTAGAAGATGATGCAAAATTAGATGAAGACGATGAACAAGTAGAAGCATCAGAGTCAGCATCTTACTCTCAACTTCTTCTTCATGCTTCATGCCTCGCCTCAGCGTCTCCATCACAACCATCTCTGTTTCCCACAAATTCTCAACCATTTGCTCTCTAAACACCGCCAGGTTCATCAGACCCAAATCATATCACACCCGTCCCGCACTACCCTCAATGAATTTCTTGACTTCTTTGAACACCTTCTTCGACAATGCGCTGGACCTGAACAGTGCAAACAAGTTCATTCCCAAATTGTTACCACGGGCACCTGTCAGTCAGCATTCTTGGCCGCCCGGCTCATAGCTGTTTATGCACGTCTTGGCCTCGTGTTGGATGCAAAGAAAGTTTTTGACACCACCACAGTTGAAGGTACATCAAATGTGCTCTTGTGGAATTCAGTCCTTAGAGCTTATGTCTCTCATGGGTTTATGAAGAAGCACTCCAACTATATGAAAAAATGCGTAAACTGGGGGTTTGGGGAGATGGGTTTACATTTCCTTTGGTTATTAGGGCCTGTGCATTTATATCTAGGCTTAAGTTATCCAGGAGTGTGTATGGTCATGTTATACGTATGGGTTTTCAGAATCATCTTCATGTTGTCAACGACTTGTTGGGAATGTATGGGAAAATTGGTCGGATGGATTGTGCTCGCCGGTTGTTTAATAGAATGGGTGTGAGAAATTATGTTTCATGGAATACTATGGTCTCTAGCTATGCCTTTAATTATGACTGCGATGGTGCGACTGAGATGTTTAGGAGGATGAAGTTAGAAGGGTTTGTGCCGAACCCTGTGACTTGGACGTCATTATTGTCAAGTCATGCTCGTTGTGGCCGCCAAGAAGAGACCTTGGAGTTGTTTGGTAGAATGAGGGTGGTAGGAATTGAAACTACAGCTGAATCGCTTTCTGTGGTGTTATCTGTGTGTGCTAATCTGGCTGTGGTTCACAAGGGTAAGATGATTCATGGATATGTTATAAGGGGTGGCTTCCAAGATTACTTGTTTGTGGAAAATGCCCTTATATGTATGTACGGAAAGTGTGGTGATGTAGAAAATGCTCACGAATCATTTTTGGGAATGAAAAGCAAGAACCTTGTCAGTTGGAATGCTTTGATCTCAGCCTATGCTGAATGTGGTTTGTGCAATGAGGCCTTTGCAATATTTTCTCGGCTGAATGAACACCCATTAATGAGACCTAATATCATAAGTTGGAGTGCTGTTATTGGAGGGCTTTCTTCCCAGGGACGAGGAGAGGAGTCTCTAGAACTTTTTCAGCGGATGCAGAATGCAGGAATAATTGGCAATTCTGTCACCATATCCAGTGTTTTATCTGTTTGTCCCGAACTACCAGCATTGAACCTTGGTAGGGAAATTCATTGTCATGTGGTTAGGGCTTTGATAGATGGTAGCATTTTGGTTAGAAATGGCTTGGTTAACATGTATACGAAGTGTGGAAGTTTTAAGGAAGGGCATCGAGTATTTGAGAGTATTGCCAGTAAGGACTTGATAACGTGGATCACTATGATTGCTGGATACGGGATGCATGGACTTGGTGAGACTGCTCTAAGAGTTTTTTATCAGATGCTCGACTCGGGATTAAAGCCAGACAAAGTAAACATTTGTTTCTGTTCTTTCCGCTTGCAGGGAGGGTTGTCGTCTTTATGATCAGATTAGCGTCTATGGTATAGATCCGCAGATGGAGCACTATGCGTGCATGGTTGATCTTCTCGGCCATGCTGGGTTATTGCAAGAAGGAAGCAAGATTGTGAAAAACATGCCAATGGAAGCCAATGCTTGTGTTTTGGGTGCTCTTCTTAATTCTTGTAGGATGCACAAGAATAGTAATATTGCAGAAGAAACTGCCACCAACGTTTTCAGCATGAACTCTGAAATGACCGGGAGCTACATGCTGCTGTCAAATATGTATGCTGCTAGCGGGAGATGGGAGGAGTCGGCGAAGGTGAGGATATCAGCAAAGACAAAGGGTTTGAAGAAAATCCGGGGCCAGAGTTGGATCGAGGTGAAGAATAAGGTTTTTATGTTCTCGGCAGGGGAGACTATGCAAGCAGGGTTGGAGTTGATTCATGGTATCCTTCAAGACTTGGCGCTTCAAATGGAGAGAGAGGGTTATTTACCCAATGAGAGAGGGATTCAACACAACGGGCTGCAAATGTAAACATATTTATCCAAATGAAAAATTGGATTGTGTTATTCTTGGTCAATATATTTATTAACTACTAGTTCTTGCGCACTATAGTACTAGTTTTGACTTTGCTTTAGGGTATTAATATATTTCTAACGTAGTTGTGGATATTAATATTAGGCAATAATATTTCTAACGTAGTTTAGGGTATTTACTAAACCTTCTCTTTATATATTTTTATACCAAGATTCTTACTGTGCTGCATTTTTACTTCTTTTCTCTGCGAGGACTGGTGTTATTATAAATTATTCTCTTTTATAACAAATTGAAAGGCGAAGTCCTGAAAAATCAACGTTAGCCTTGGAATTTTGGTGGACATTTGGGTGGAGTCATAGGAATCTTTTGGTGGTCCGTAATCTGGACATTTGGGTTGCGGGACTGGTGTTATTATACGGACAAATTTGCGGGACATTTAAGTGACAGTGTTGAGATTCCTATGATATTCCAAGGAAAAATAACACCACCTAAATGGCAGAGCAAAAGATTGCGTCCAAAGAGGCCCGAGAAAACATGGAAGATGTCCGTAATCTTGCCATGAGACTGAGCGAGGAAAGGGATGGTCTGGAGAAGAGAAGCAAAAAATTGGAAGAGGAATTGGCATCTGCCAAGGGTGAAATATTGCGGCTAAGAAATCAAATAAACTCGTCCAAAGATCTAGTAAATAATCAGCAACCGCCGGAAAAGGCTGAAGAGCCTGTCACTGTCGCTCCAAGAAAAGGTGGTAGGAGGAAAAAGGCTGCCGAGTGAAGGTAGTGAAGTACTTTAATTGTGGTAATCTTCTTTTCCCGATTATTTTGAGTCTTCCTGTACCATCATCCTATGAAGCCAGTTGTTCTTTGGCTCTCTTGTTCTTGGACTTAAAATTTTTTTTCCCCGATATGAATGCGTTATACAAGTAGGATGCTGAGGGAGTAGTGAAAAATGATTTGTACGTAACACAGATGTGATCCCTTTTACACATGTTCAGTGTATAGTATCGATTCTGGAGTTTAGCGGATTTATAGAAGATTCAATATCCAATATTTTCTTGCAAGTTTCTGCATCTCTACTGAGTATCCTTATGCTAAATAGATTGTTCTTCAGCACAAGGTTTTCGGATTATCCCCGTTTAACATCGGAAGCACGATATTCTGTTTTTCATTTTTCCTAATGTGACATCGTTATAAATAACTGTATCAATAATCCGGCACCAGTTTGAATTCATGCAGTGACTGCACACTCGAAAAAATAGTAGTCTAATTCGTTCATGGCTCGAAAATATATATGCTAGCGATTGTCCGTCCTATTAAGGTGCTACATTTCAGCCATAGACTAGGCAGCTCAATGCCTCAAACCCTAGAAAGTTTACAAACTTTTGCTGCTGCATTGTGATTGTGATGTGGAGATACTGAATTAAAATCCACTGGAAATAATTAGATCAACAAATTGAATCATGGGAGGATAAAAGCTGGAATAAGTGCTTTTATTCAAGTGCTTTTGGAGTGATAAGTAAAAAACTAGCTCATCCAAAAAGCACACAGACACAGAGAGATACCTTCGAGTGGAAGATAAAAAAAAAGTTGAAGTGGTTGTGACGCAAAGCAGCACAAAATGCTCTAAGTGCAGCAGCATTTTCCAGAAAACAAAAATTTAAAAACGAAAAAAATGAGAGCTTGAATCGACCACAGTGGGAGTCGAACCCACGACCTTTTGATCCGAAGTCAAACGCGCTAATCCACTGCGCTATGCGGTCTTCTTGTCATCAAGTTTTATAAAGAAATTTTTTGCTTGGTCATACCCGTGTTATACCTAGAAGCTAGTCTACTGGATTCGTGATTATAATTTATTGTTTTAGTTTACATATTGATTAATCAAATGAAAAAAATGTATACCATGCCACCATACTTAATTTACATTTTATTACAAGAATTTTCATCATTTTTTAGAGAAATGTGATACAAATCATTACGTAAAAATGTTAAAATACATGGTAACGTGTGTTTGATTTTAAATACAAGCACATAGGCAATTGTATTCCTACTGTAGGTAAGTTTCACCTGATGAGTTAAGAGCAGCTGCGCACAACGAGTTTTATTATTTTTTTTATGTGACGTTAGAGTAGGGGTGGTTCGGTATGGGGTCCCAAATCGAAAATGGGATCCTGATCCCAAATTGAAAATTTTCATGACAGGAATTTGAAGACAAATCTCAAACCAAATTTTCATTCATACCAAGTTAAATTGATGTTTCAAAGTTCCAAACTACTTAATTTCATACTTCTATTTCTAGTATAGTTTACTATCAAACTACTTAAATTCAATATTCAACATGCATGCAACCAAAATAAATATATATATATATATATATATTTGGTTCGATTCGTGATTCCCGAATCATTGAATATATAATCCTGATTCCGTACTAAAAAGTTTGGGATCGATTCGGTATGGATCCCAAAAGTTTCGGTATTATCAGTTTGAAAATTTTTCTGTATTAGATCAGAATTTTTTTAGTTTGGTTTGGGATTTTCGGGAAAAATTTCCACCCTAAGTTAGAGAATACAAATCATTAGATATATCTAATAATACACACGTTTTCGTAAATTCAGAGGCACAGACTATGAATTTCCACCAACTCGCTAAAATTAATTCAAAGAAGAAATGTGGTACGCATCTATATATAAAACGACATATAAACGAACACAACAAATTCAACAAAACTACAGTACTAGTTTATATGGAAAATCTTATATAAATCACACCGTGCTAGTGCCAATAACAACATGTGCAAACGATATTCTATACTAATTTACAATGAAGGAAGAGGGAGAGTTTGAGTTCGAGACACAATAAATTAGAGAAGAAGACCCTAACTACTAGAACAATCCATCTTCTACCCTTATTTTCCTAATTTTCCCAATTTTCTAAACTAGAATAATATAATGGTAATGCTATCCTCACACCTATTTTTATTTCTTACACACATCTCTTAATTCTCGACCGTCGTGTCGAATGAATTAAAAAAAATCAATGACAAAAAATTAACAAATGTAGGAGATAAAAATGATTGTGTGAAATGTAAATAGCACTATTCGTATATAATAGTTGAAAAAGAAAACAACAAAAAAGGAATGGGTAGTAATTTTACACTATTTTTAGCTTCCTCGCACGTTTTTTTATTTTTGACAATCGAATGAAATGAAGCAGGGAAATGATAAGGTGACTCTTACAAGTGAGACTCTCTATCGCCTCATTTTTTTTTGCACAGTGTTATAATATTGGCATAAGAATTGTGTAAAAAACATAAGGTGACGGTGGTACATGGAGAGTCTCATGTTGAGAGAATCTCCTTAGCATTTCTCAATAAAGTAAACGAAATCAACCGTCATAATTAAATACTAGTCTCTCTGCACGCACAAATGTGCGTGCGAGAGGCATTTTTGCATCACGGGCGCTACGCGCCCCAAAGATGCGTTGTTTTAGATATTCTTATATTTCTTAAGTGATTATTTTATAAATTGTGGAAGAGAGATTTACTCCCGTTAGTCTTTTTGCACCTACCCATTGTACAGAAAATATGAAATTTATAAATTGCACACTAACCATTCCATTTTTTTTTTACTTGCTGATTATTATGGTGTCAATTTTTTTGAGGACATGAACATCAATGCATAAAGGGTGTTGTAATGTGAAGCTTTTGATGACAAGAATAGGGGACCTTGGCTTTATACTTCTTGTAAAGCTTAATTTGTTGGGCCTCAATCCCTTATCTCATTTTCCGGGGAATTCAAGACTGCTGCTCAGCGGGAATGGAATATATTTGTACTCCAATCCAAATAACAACAAACAAAACAACTACAGTAAGGCCAAACCTAATAAGTTGCCACATTGCCCCACTAACTCTACTAAAGGATGTAATTTAGGGTATGAACAACATGAAGGTTGGACTCAACAAGTGAAATTAAAGGAAAAACACAAAATGGAGAACATAATAAATCTCTTTTCCTCTCTCTCTCTCTCTCATGCAAAATGTCAAATATCTACCCAAGTCCTTGAATCAAAATTTTCAGATTCGTAAGTTTTCAGTCAAAGTTATAAGCTAGCTAGGGATGAACTCCTAATATATGAAGCAAAGCAAAATATGGACAACATGTACATATGTAAAGATAGTGTCTACGTGTGAAATCAAAGCCATGCTTGCCACCCATTTGCTTGCACTTGATGCTTTAGATTTTCATGGTTAATCTGCAAGCAATAATGATAAAATAAGAAGTCTAACTATAATGCAATGATAAAATAAGAAGTCTAACTATAATGCATAATCTGTTATAAAATATGTCAAAGTTAGAGAGATAACCTTTTAGTGAATGTATGCGAGGCAGATGTAAAATATCTCACTAAAACTATAGCTCAAGTGAATGACTAATAAAGAGGGAGGAATAGATACGAATGTATTGATCTTTTTCTCTTCTGTTTCTTCTTGTATATCGTTGCAAGCATACAGAGCGCTCTATTTATAGAGCAGCTCCGATCAAATCCATTAATTGTACATTTGAAATCTACAACATATACTTTGAAAATGTGATTCCTACAATTCCAAAGTCTACTGCCAATATTTTCATTAGTCTGCAATGTTGAAAATCCATTTGTGGGCATTCAATCATCAGCCAATGTTGTCAACAATGCTGATATTTTCAACACTCCCCCTTGGATGCCCACATATCAACATCAGTTGCCTCGTTAAAACCTTGCTTGGAAAAACTCAGTGGGAAAAAAACATAGCGAAGGAAAAAAAGTACAACTTTACCAGAATTGTTGATGTAGTGTTAAGTATGCTTACGTTGCCTTGTTAAAACCTTGATAGGAAAAACCTAGTGGGAAAAATCCTAATTGAAGGAAAAAGAGTACAATAGGCATATATCATGGATGCTCCCCCTAATTCCGCATTTTCCAAACTTAGCTGTTTGGTAAGTCGACGTAATCCAATACTTTGCACTAACTTCTGAAACATGCACTTTGGTAGAGACTTGGTGAACAAGTCTACCAGATTTTCATTGGAACGGATTTGTCTGACTTCAATAACTTTAGCCTTTTGAAGCTCATGTGCACTGAAAACTTTGGAGATATGTGTTTAGTTTTATCGCCCTTGATGAATCCTTCCTTCATTTAGGCAACACAAGCTGCATTATCTTCATGAATGACAGTTAGATTGTCTGTCTTCGAAGTTAGACCACATGAATTCCGGATATGATGGATCATTGATCTTAACCAAGAACATTCACGACTTGCTTCATGTAAAGCAAGTATTTCTGAATGATTTGAAGATGTAGCAACTAATGTTTGCTTTGTTGAGTGCCATGAGATCGTTGTATCTTCATTCTTGAACACATATCCAGTTTGTGAGCGGGCTTTATGCGGATCAGAGAGAAAACCAGCATCTGCATATCCAACAAGGACCTGGTCATTTGTGGAGTTCTTTGAGTATGAGAGACCCATGTATGTTGTTCCATGAAGGTATCGCAATACATCTTTGACACCCTTCCAATGACGAATTGTTGGAGCAAAGCTATACCTTGCTAACAAGTTAACTGAAAAAGCTATATCTGGTCTAGTACATTGTGCTAAATACAACAAAGCACCTATTGCACTCAGATATGGTACTTCTGGACCAAAGACCAGTTCATCATCTTATTTTGGACGGAATGGATCTTTCTTAATGTCCAAAGAACGAACGACCATTGGCGTGCTGAGTGGATAAGCCTTATCCATGCCAAATCGCTTCAGAATTTTTTCAATGTAAGCTGATTGGTGGACCAAAATTCCACTAGCACAATGCTCGATCTGCAGGCCGAGACAATATTTTGTTTTCCCAAGGTCTTTCATTTCAAATTTGCTTTTCAGATATTCAGCAGTTTTATGGAGCTCTTCAGGAGTTCCAACTAGGTTCATATCATCAACATATACTGCCACTATAGCAAATCCAGAATTGGATTTCTTAATGAACACACAAGGGCAAATGACATTGTTGATGTATCCTTCTTTGATCAAATATTCACTGAGACAATTATACCACATTCGTCCAGATTGTTTCAGCCTATACAATGATTGCCTTAATTTGATCGAGAGCATACCTCGTGGTTTCTTACTTGTTTCAGGCAACTTAAGTCCTTCTGGGACTTTCATGTATATGTCAGCATCTAATTCTCCATATAGATACGTAGTGATGACATCCATGAGTCGCATGTCAAGTTTTTCTCCACTAAACTTATTAAGTAACGGAACATAAATGCGTCCATTACAGGAGAGTATGTCTCCTCATAATCAATTCCAGGTCTTTGCGAAAAGCCTTGTGCAACGAGTTATGCTTTATATCTAGCAATCTCGTTTTTCTCATTGCGTTTCCTTGTGAATACCTATTTGTAACCCACGGGGTTTACATCAGGCGGGGTTTGGAATACTGGTCCAAAAACACTTCGCCTTTCCAAGGAATTTAATTCTGCCTGGATTGCATCTTTCCACTTAGGCGAATCATGTCTCTGTTTGCATTCATCAACAGAGTGGGGCTCAATATCATCACTAAAGATGATTTCAGTGGCTACTGCGAATGCGAACATATCATCAATGATTATATCATTCCAATCCCACAATTCATTAGTACATGCATAATTTATGGAGATTTCTTTGCTTTCATGTACTTCTGTCTCTTCAGGGATAGGTGTCTCATCAAGGACATTTTCTTTTTCTGGAAGTCCAGAATCATGAATTGTGGATTTGTCATTCATTCTCTCTTCATGAATGATTTCATTTGGATTCAGTTGTGCCCTCATCTTTCTCTTTCGAGGGGCTGAATCTTTTGAACCTGGTGGTCTACCACGCTTCAGGCGTGCACCGGATGAATCATTCACTGCCACTTTATTTTGTCCAACAGGGACATCAATTCTTGCAGGTGCATTTGCAGCTGGTATATGTGATTTTGTCATTTATATAGCATCATTAAATGCATCTGGCATTTGATTAGCAATGCTTTGAAGATGAACGATCCTTTTCACTTCATTTTCACATTGAATGCTTCGAGGATCAAAATGAGACAAGGTGGGAACAACCCATGTCAGCTCTTTCCGTTCTTCTGGAACGATCTTTTCTCCCCCTAACGACGGGAAAACTATCTCATTAAAGTGACAATCAGCAAAACGTGCTGTAAACATATCACATGTCAAGGGTTCCAAACATATGATGATAGATGGTGAATCAAAACCCACATAAATTCACAGTCTACGCTGAGGTCCCATTTTAGTGCGTTGCTGCGGTGCAATAGGCACATAAACAGCACAACCAAAAACTCGTAAATGTAAAATGTTTGGCTGATGTCCAAACACGAGTTGTACTGAGGAGTATTGGTGATTGGCTATAGGCCTCAATCGAACCAATGATGCAGCATGTAAGATGGCATGTCCCCATGCAGAGACTGGCAATTTTGTTTTCATAAGTAGAGTGCGAGCTATTAACTGAAGCCGCTTATCAATGCTTCTGCTAAGCCATTTTGAGTATGGACATGAGGAACAGGGTGTTCAACATCAATGCCCAATGTCATGCAGTAATCATCAAAGGTTTGGGACGTAAATTCACCAGCGTTATCAAGTCGGATTGACTTAATGGGATAATCTGGGAACTGTGCTCGTAATTTAGTTATCTGAGCAAGAAGTCTCGCAAAAGCTACATTCCGAGTAGACAAGAGACAAACATGTGACCATCGGGTAGATGCATCAACCAAAACCATAAAATATCGAAATGGTCCACAAGATGGTTGAATAGGTCCATATATATCCCTTTGAATTCTTTGCAGAAATGATGGGGATTCAGCATCAACCTTTAGTTGTGATGGTCTAATTACCAATTTCCTTTGAGAACAAGCCTTGCAAGGGTTATCATTTGAGATAGCAATATCTCTGCTCAATAATGGATGTCCATTAGAGTTGGTAATGATCATACGCATCATGGTGGATCCTAGATGACCCAGACAGTCATGCCAAAGCATGTAAACCTTTGAATCAATGAACTTCTGGTTCATGACAGTATGTGATTCAATTGTCCTTATGTATGTATAATACAATCCACTCGACAAACCACGCAACTTCTCCAATATATGCTTATGGGTATCATTGGAGGTAATGCATAGATACTCCACATTTTCTGCACTTTTCGTTTCAATATGGTATCCATTTAGACGTATGTCTTTGAAACTCAACAAATTTCGAGTAGATCGAGTAGCGTACAATGCACTCTATATGGACAATATTGTTTCATTTGGTAACATAATCTTGGCTTTCCCTGAGCCTTCAATTACATCTGAAGGTCCTGATATTGTTGTTACCCTTACTCTTGTAAGCATTAAGCTTGAGAAATACTTTCGATCACGAAGTATTGTATGTGTGGTTGCGTTGTCTGCAAGACAAATATTTCCGCCATTTCTCATGTTCTCAGAATAACCACAGTTTTTATCCATGCTTTCTGAGTAAATGGAATCACAATTAACAAACAATTTATAACAAGAAATTTACATGCCACTTTTATTGAATCTAAAAAACTAGTTTTAGACAATAAGTTTAGCATAATAAAAGTACATTAAACATAAATGATTTAATCAGACCGGTAGGCTTCATTTCCCCTTTCCACAATAAAGTCTGAAACATCTAGGTGGGTTGTGTTCAACTGTCCTGATAAGTCACACACAGGATCAGGTATATCCATTAGTCTAGCCTGGTCGAGAAAATTAGTCTCGACACCCTTCTCCTTGAGGGAGGCTTGATATAGATCCACCAGATGTTTTAGGGTACGACAAGTACACGCCCAATGCCCATTGCCACCACACCTATGGCAGGCTCCTTCAGAGTTTCTGGGAGCATTGTTTATATGAGCTTTGCCTTTGTGGCGATTCACATTTTTGAAGCTCGGGCCTGAATTATGCCTCGGAACCTGGTTGTGAAACTGACCACCATGGTTTTTGCCTTTCCTGTTCCATCAACCTCGCTTGTGGCCACGTCCTCGTTTATGATTATCGCCACCAGAGGATGTGGCGTTCACTTCAAGGGAAGCAGCATTCACTTATGGGAATGGTGTAGATCCAGTAGGTCTAGAATGATGGTTTCTCATCAGGAGCTCATTGTTCTGTTCAGCTACCAAGAGCACAAATATCAGCTGGTTGTACTCAGTGTAGCCTCGCGCTCTATACTGCTGCTGCAGGAGCACGTTAGAGGCATGAAATGTGCTGAAAGTCTTTTCCAGCAACATTTCCTCAGTAATGGTATCCCCACAGAGCTTCATCTGAGAGGTAATTCTGAACAACGCAGAATTGTACTCAGCCACGAACTTGAAATCCTGGATCCTTAAGTGAGTCCACTCATAGCGAGCTCTTGGAAAAATCACCGTTGTCTAGTGATTATATCTGTTTCTCAAGGCATTCCAAAGAGCTAACGGATCTTCAACCGTTAAGTACTTGCTTTTTAATGCCTCATCAAGATGGCGACGAATAAAGATCATGGCATTCGCCCGATCTTGAGAGGATGAGTTACTCTCTTCCCGGATGGTATCTCCAAGATTCCCAGCTCCCAAATGGATCTTGGTATCCAGTACCCAGGTAAGGTAATTCTTCCCGGTAATGTCCTGGGCAACATATTCAAGCTTCGCCAAGTTCGCCATTTTCTTTTCTGAAAGAAAATGAGATATGTAAGAACTTGCATTAATATGTATTCCTGGAGGAATATAGTGTTAGAACTTCTGGTTCTTACAAAATTTTCATTTTGATCTTCAGACCAAAATGACAACCACTCGAAACTTCTGGCTCGAGATTTTCAAGGTGAATGAGGAGGGCGTTTGTACCGCACCACTCTCATTGAAATAATGTAACATAGAATGGGCGATTATTCCGCACCACTCAAGTAGCAATAAAATTAAAATATGCAAAGCAGGGTGGGCGATTATACCACACCACCTAAAATTGCAATGAAATTAAACAGCAGGTAAATTTAAATTTGCAAGACAAGATGGACGATTATACCTCTCCGCCTAAAATTTGCAGTAAAGTTAGATATGCAGTCCAAGATAGGCGATGATACCGCACCATCTTAGATCGCAGTAAGATTAAATTTGCAGTTCAAGATGGGCGATTATACCGCACCATCTTGGATCGTAGTAAAATTAACATAAATAAATACTGGGTTAGTAATCAATATCCAAACCAAACAAAAAATCAAAGATGTATGTAACCGTTAGGTCGAGAACTAAGAGCAGGCATGGAGCAAACAGTTCGTCGCGAGGGTATATTGCGCAGTTGAGGCAGAGGAAGAAGATGAACAGTAAAAACCTTAGAGGAAACATTTTTTTTCTTTCGTTCGGCTGAGAGAAATGAGGGAATGATTTATTTTGGCTTATGTAAATGAGACATGGTTATATTTAGAGACTGGTGCTGATAACGTGTTATAAAACATGTCAAAGTTAGAGAGATAACCTTTTAGTGAATGTATGTGAGGCAGATGTAAAATATCTCACTAAAACTATAGCTCAAGTGAATGACTAATAAAGAGGAAGGAATAGATACGAATGTATTGATCCTTTTCTCTTATGTTTCTTCTTGTATATCGTTGCAAGCATACGGAGCGCTCTATTTATAGAGCAGCTCCAATCAAATCCATTAATTGTACATTTGAAATCTACAACATATACTTGGAAAATGTGAATCCTACAATTCCAAAGTCTACTGCCAATATTTTCATTAGTCTGCAATGTTGAAAATCCATTTGTGGGCATTCAATCATCAGCCAATGTTGTCAACAATGCTGATATTTTCAACACAATCCCAAATATAAAGGTTGTAAGCAATTTAACCAAAATACCTTTAACTTTGACAATTTTCTGATGGCAATACTTTTACTCCAGTTACTTTTAGAATACTGAAAGATAAATAATTTGTCAAGTTTGAGGTAACAAATTGTAATCATGTTTACAAAATTAAATAGTAAGAAATGTTACCTTAATCTTGTACTTCAACCTTTGTACTTTGAGACGGGTGTGATGCTTGTAAAACTGACAAAAAAATGCAATTTTATTTCTATTTGAAAATTGAATGCAATTTGAATTTACAGTATACTTCCGTATGAAAATAAGAGAATACTTACCGTATTTAGAAAAGTTGTTTGGTCACTATTAATCATTTTTCTGCACCCATAAATTGTTTTTTTTATAATTCGAGATAATTAATTTGTAGATTTTTTTTTAAATTTTAGAATTTGAGATAATTAATTTGTAGAATGATATAGACAATGCCATTAAAAATAAATAGGTAAGAAATGGTGTTGTACCTAATTTGTTAGACTTTATTCCAAATTCGTATGATGCGAGGAGTTGTTGAAGGTTTTAATTCTTCTACAGCCTTTTCATGCGCCACCTATATATTGAAGGTACATATAATGTTAGAATTTCTTGTAACAAATTTAATAAAGAATTTAGAATACATACTGCTCATGCTTCTTCTTTTTTCCAGTCTTTGAGAATTAGTTGGCTTAGATCATTAGTTTTTACACCGACAGATATCTCCCAACCAAGTGTAAAAATAGAGACACGTCTGTTTGGGATCTTATCAATAGGTAGTTCCTTCTCCATTTTTTTGTGGGTATTCTTGTAAATATCCTAAGAATGAAAACAAATAATTTTTTTAATTTCCATAGCACACGTATAGGACATCAAGATAATCAAAATTGAAACTCATAATCTGACCAAAATTTAAAAATCGCACAATGAAAATTTCAAAGAAAGAAGTTTAAAAAACTAAAATTGACTTAGAAATACTGAATACAAACTCATATATACATCTTGAGAGCTGCAGTAGACTGCATCAAATTCATCACCTAAAATATAAATTGTAAAAAAACCCTAAAAATCAAAAAGGTAAATTTAGATTGAGATTTACCCACAGTTACTCAAACCTTTGAACTTTGGAGCCTAATAGAATCGTCTTGACCCTATAACAAAAAAGAGAGAGAAAGAATAAGAAAATTGAAATAAAAAGCACGAAGATTTTAACCACAAAAGCTATAGCACATATGTTTCAAAGGCGAAAACCCGTGGAAGTGAAAAGAAAGAAGCTTACACCCAGATTAATTTCCTTTTTACGCCTGGGGAGAGGGAGAGGGAGAGGGAGAGAGAGAAGAATGGCAAAGCAAAAAAGCGAAAAATTTGAAGAAAAAGAAGAATGATGACTCGGACGTTGCTTAAACCCGTTTTATCCCACGTTGGAGTGTGAGAGTCTGTAATACCAAGCAGCAACTCTTGATAGCAGTTACATAACAGAGGGGAAAATTGGAACATTTGAATTTGGATATGGGAAAATGAGTAGAAACGGAAAAAATGGGATTTTACGAACTGGGAAGTTAGCATTTGTAGTGGGCGAATTACACTCCTTTTTGAAAACTCACGGCAACCTCTACCCCTTTCTTTCTCCCACGGTGGTTTCGTATATATCTATATACTAGCTTCTCCGCACGCTCTCACGCGCATGCGAGAGGCATTTTTCAATCACGGGCGCTACGCGCCCCTTAAGATGTGTTGTGTCAATTTTTTTTTTTTTTTTTTTGTCATACTGCGTTCTAAAAATAAAATACAATATACAGTTACAAATAATAGGAAATATAATATATTAAGTCGGGTGTAAAATGCGTGATAAAAGAAAGGTTCCTTGTACGTGCAAAAGCATATTGAAAGAGACGCAATTTTTTTAATCACGGGCGCTCCCGCCCCTTAAAATGTGTTGTGTTAGATGTTTTATATACCGGGTCATAAAAACAAAATGCAGCATACATCTGCAAATAAAAAGAAACAAAATATAATTAAGTCGCGTATAAATGTGTGATAAAAGAAAAAATCCTTGCACGTATGCCTAGAAAGCATGTTCGAAGATGTTAGTAAATAATAAACGAAGAAATACAATAACGAATCAAATAATAGTGTAAGAGAACATATTAAACAATTAATCTACCACATTAAGTTGAAGAGTAAGAATACATATGTATCATCTCCTTGTTACACTACCACATAGTACAACTCACTTCTATCACATATGTATGAATGGTTTGTGATAACATGTCTTCCTAAATGAAAGAAGGTGAATAATAAAAGTTATGGAATTTATCCCCATATTTGTTTGGAGTTATCTCGTTGAATATTTCTTTGTAATGCAAAGCTTGTATAAGTATATACTGAATTTATCTTTGTGAATGAACTTGATTTTAATTGTAACAAATTCAAGCTACAATGAACAACTTTAGTCATTAAATAGTCTACAAAGATAAATTTATGCCCAAAATGAAATCATGAAATGAGATTCACTATCTTTCCTCGGAATATATTGAAGTAATACTTCCAGAGCCTCATGTGATCCCTCAGCGCCTCAATCCTTCTTCGTAAATATGCAAAGGAAAAAGCATAAGCCGCATAACCATATTAGTGAAAACAATAATAGAATAAATATGTTATTGTATTACAACATTACATAATTACATGTTTTGGGATAGAAATCGAGTAATAGGAAACAGAGGTAGCAAAAAAAATACAATAAAGATGAGCAGCAATTACAGTTACAACAGACCTCTCGTCTACTTTTCATACTTATGTTCTTAAAAAAACATGAAGCATGTACAAAAAAATAGTTCAGTGAACATCAGCGAAGTTGTGAAATGAATACCAAACATGTATGACATCCTATTTTCATCATTGAATAACAACTGAACAAAAAATTTAAAGGAATGAAACCTGAACAAAACAAAAGATATTCTACAAAGTCTGTAAATAAAAGCATTATATGAATTATCACTGAGACTTTGAGGATGTCACGTCCTGCGAACCAAAAGTGAAAAGTTATCAAGAAATGAAAATTAAACAAAAGAATTAGCAAGAAAATTAAGGAAAATAAAGTAGGTACTATATATATCAAATTAAGGAAAATTAAGGAATATTAAGCAGGTCACTTTTGGCTTGGAAGCTGGTGATTGGGTACGCTTGCAAAAAGTATCACTCACTAGTAGGTATTCTTCATTCCATTACTCGTGATGGTAATGTAGTTGTGGGATTTATAGGGTTGGAAACTCTTTGGAAGGGGAATTATTCATAGTTTCAGATGGCATAATCCTGTTGTCAGGCTGAAAGCTAATGCATTGAGCCCTCAATTTGAATGGCCTCGTTACAGGAGAGAGACGTGGGCTACCGGGGAAGTATAATGGATCATGCCACATAGGTGCCTTGGTGTCAAGTTCCCGGGAATGCTGACCTTTGTGGAAGAGAACTCTACCTTTGTAGCTGGTCCTGTTGAAGTGGAATTGATTACGTTTGATGCTTGTCCAAGAATCGTGAAGAGGTACCAACATTTTGAGGATTTTCATTGGGCTGTGAGAGAAAGATTGAAAACGATCAGCAACTTAGAAAGAGAAAAGGCTTACCAAAATCTAAATGAAAAGTTAAACATCAAAATCACCTTCCCAATTCGATCCCAAAAGGAAAATCACCATTGACTAACCATGACTGGCTTGCTTCTTTTTGTCCAATAATCAAAATTTCAAGAAATATCGGGAGGAAAATTTGAGATATATCTGTAGGAATTACCCATTGCAATTCTTTCAATTCCATCTTCTCCTCACAAAACTGCTCATTTCTTTTCTGATGTTGTGTTTGAAAATAGTATGAATATCAAAAGTACATAAAACATAGAGAAATAATACATGTAAACAATTAGCTATAAAAAATAGAGAGATACAATCTCTAAACAGAATTAGCTAAATCGTTTAAAACTCAAAATTAGCCAAAAGCAATAAAGAATTAAATCATAATCAAAACCTATCAATGATTGTCCATGCATGCTTGCTTTGCGTTCCAACCAAAATCTGCATTGAACAGCAAAAAAAAAAAAAAAAAAACTTAGAGAGTAGCATTATGATTCATTATGCCAACATCAAAGCCAAACAATGAAGGAGTGGGAAAGAGAGAGAAATATAAAAATAAAAATTCAAAATAAATAACTTAAGAAACCAACGGTATGGATTTAGAAATTTAAAGCGTTTGTTCTCTTCATGAGTTCGTATTCCTGAGTGGTAGTCTGGTAGATAAATATGAGGGGCAGTTATGAATAACAACACCGTTTATGAAAAATTAAGTTGGAAATAAATCCAAACTTATGCAATATTTCTTTGCAAAGGGATAATCATGGAGTTTATTTGTTTACATATGAATACTAACCTGCAATTTTGAGTGTGACAAACCTTGTTATGCTGAATCCGGTGACAACATACAAAATATTCCAAAATAATAACACAAAAGAATATATGATAAAAAAGACAGAGACAATAGAAACGAAAATACCACTCAAACACCCAATGGCATTGGGATCCTTTGTAAATGGGTTGAAAGCCTCATCACCTCTTTATGCTGCAATGCAAAAAATCACGATCAGATCTCAGAATTGAGTAGCAATAGAAGAATCTAGTGGACTAAAGAAAATCCCAAATAAATTAAAATTGGAAAAAAAAGGAAACAAAAATAATATTTGAATACGTGAGATGATTGAAGAACTAATGGAGGAAGAAAATGAATGAGTTTTACGCTGGCCAAAGTTTAAGAGGGAGGAGTGGAGTTTGATTCAAACTGGCAGGGGCAGTTTTGAAAGAGTGGGAACGTGTTAGTGTTTAAGATTATATCTCAACTCAACTCGATAACTGCTTTTATCAAACTACCCTTTGAGATGATGAGCTTTGGTTTTTTTTACCAGTTTATCCTTATTTTCTGATTTTTTTTTGGGTTTGATTGTGAAGAAAACAAAGGGGCTTTTTTGATATTTTGAAATGCTTCACCTATTTGGGCTTCTTCCTTTATATATATAGATAAATATATAATTTTGTGAGATATTAATTCTTTTTATCTCATTTTTAAATTTCTTAGATATTTTTTAAAATATAATTTTGTTAGATTAATATTTTCTCCGAAAATGGAAGAGGAGTGGAGTATTATATGACATTTTTTAAAATAAAAAAAATTGAATAAAACACAACTAATATTTCTAACACACTCACCACTGTTGAACGCAATATCATTTTTGCATTTATCTTCGGGTACGTGGGTTCTTGGTAGTTTTTGTTTCTACGGTTGTTCATGGTTCTCTCTGAATTTGGAACTGATGACACCATTTTGAACATTTTTTCATCATCCTTTATTTCCAATCTGGTCTCGGAATCGGTAATTGCCAATTAATTTTTGAATTTTTCCTTGATAATTGTCAAATTAGCTCGAAATTGCCATGAAGATCCAATTAATTTTTGAATTCTTCCTTGATAATTGTCGAATTAATTCAAACTTGCCCAGAGAGAGGAAGAAATGAAGATAGTGACGTACAACGTGAACGAGCTCAAATTGCTGAATGTATTAGATCGGCTTACAGGAAACCAAACTGCAACGGCGGGAATTGACCGCCGCCCTGGTCATGGCAGAGGGCTACGAGTCCTTCTCCTGTAGCCGCACCTCCGAAAGAGGTTGCATCGGGTACTCTAGGTAAGTGTTTGTTGAAATGCCTCAACCACCCACACCACACTCTTCAAATGTTGCACCTTCATTTTTGAATTTTGATTCAATTTTTTTTTTGCATAAAATGTGGTTTGGTCCGACGTTTTGCCGGTTGAAGTCAACGTTATCAGGTGATGAAGTGGCGTTGCCAGTGGCGGCAGAGGAAGCATTCACTGGAGTTCTTGACAGTGGGAAAGGACAAATGAATGCAGTTGCGAAAGGGCTTAAGGAGTTTTCGAGAGATGACCAACTGAAGTTGATGGCAAAGGGCGGTGTGTTGTAACGGATCACAGGCATTTTGGTACGTTTGCCTTAGATTCACGCTTAAAATTCAATTCTCTGTGATTTCATTTTTTGGAGAAAGTTTAAAGATTTGTATTTACAGTGGTTGTGTAGTTCTCTTTTCAATTTGAATGGGCCTCGAGCAGGGAAAAATGAAACGGAAAGGATACAGTTTAAGTTCAAGTTTTTCAATTTGTAGTTCTCTTTTATATCATTTAGAACGTTGGGTAGAGGAAATCCTCAATCTGCAAAACACGTTATTGCAGGTTTGGAGTATACACTTTATGTTTATTGTAATTAGTTGAATGCAAGTGTATTCTGGGACATGCGTACTTTCTGTGCAGACTGAGTTAGAGAGGGAGCGTATGGCTTTGGAGTTGGAGGAAAACAAAAGCCCAAGCTGAAAGAGAGATGATGGTGCAACAGCAAGCTAAGAAAATTGAGAACCTCAACTCAATGGTGTTGTATTCAAATAGAGATAGAATCCCGATTGCTTTAAAAAGGTTTGCATGACTAATTAATTTTCATTTCAAACTTCTGTATAATAGTTGATGTTCATATTTATGTTCAATTCCTAATTTTGTTGTTCTGAAAATGAAAAATACCTACTTAAAAGTGTAAAATTCTATTATCTATAAACACAAAAGATGTGCTTGATATTATAATGTGTCGTTGCCAATGAGATAAGATTTAGTTAAACACTCTCTGTTGAATCGATAATTTTAGCACGTTACAGGTTAGGAGACGTGGTCGACGGCCGCCAACGCCAACTCAAGAACTCAAGACAAGCCTCCAATTTTGCCTTCACACGCTTCCTCTCTTTTATTTGGAGCAATTGGAGATGGCGACCCAAAATAATAACTAGCCAAGGTATACTTCAGTTTTCCATTTTATTAATTGTCATTTGCAGACAGATAAATAGAGCAGTTATGTACTATGAGTATCAAATTTCTTTGTCTACATTGCGATTAGTCAAATGGTTGAAACAGTTTGTTGTTAAATGACTTTATTTGCATTTTACAACTTTCATTGGAATAATATTTGATTGAGTTAAAACTTTGATTTATGAATTTACACGTTTTTATTTGTTTCTCTGTCATATGGTTGGCATCATTTGAGTCCAATAACTCTTGAGATAGTTAAGTTGAGGAATTTAGCGTTGATGATTTCCTTTTTGTACTGCTGTTTATAGATATGCCTGTCATTTTATTCATTTTCCATGTTAACTTTGTTCTACAAGCTTCCTGTGGCTTAAAGCATTGAAGTTATTCATTTAATATACATACATATATATATATATATATATATATATATATATATTTAGGTGTTTTGGAAAAGGTATTTTATGTGCATAGAGGCTATTAAGCTTAACAAATTGTACCCTCTTGCTAGCTTCATCAGCTTATGTTTGTGAGGCAAAAATGAGATGACTTGGTTGTTTAATCAAGTCAATATTTTGATTAAAACAATCCATTGTTGCTGCTTATTAACTGTTATTTACTTGAATTTGGTTTTCTCAAGATTCATGATTATGTTTACTTCGCGGCGAATTAGAGAAGTTTGATCGACTATGAGGCAACGTGAGATGCTATTAAATTTTAGTTATTCACTATGGAATGCTTTCTCTTAATTTCTTTTTTGTAGAACAACATTGTTAATTGTCTTCATATGTTCAGATTGATTTCTTCTGCTTTCTGTTACACCATATGTTCAATAACAATGATGTAGCCGGGTTTGCTATGCAAGTATGTTTTTTTGTTACACCATAGGTTCAAACACGAAGTTTAAGACACATTACATTTAAATCTGATGGTGCAAACGTTTGTTCATACATTAAAACCCGTAAAACTCACAGTCAATCTGTTTGTCTTTATCCATGTCTGCTTTCTCTTCATATTAATTCTATTTGTTTCTGCTTAGATGATTTTGTGTATTGCCTATCCCAAATATTTAGCTTACGTAGTTGCATGTCAATTTCATTCAACGCATGTGAAAAACATAAAATAAAATGTCCGTGAAGTGGCAAGTGGGCTTTTACCACAGTGGTGGAAATGAGTTGAGCTTTTGCATGATGGTTTGTGTTCGAATCTCACCGGTGGTTAATCTAACAAAATCTATTGCTTAATAAAATAAAATATAAAAATGTCCATGAAGTGCTATTCTCCATTGATACCCAAATGTTCTTTTTTTTCATATTCTATTCTAATGTGCATCTTCTGGAAAAAATTGATCAAACGAAAGAATAATTTATATTGAATTCTGTTTTTCTTGATTAGTTGCATTGCATATACACTGTTTATTCAGTTTTCATGAATTTTCTTTCATTCCTTGTATTTAAAATGGTGAATGACAACCACATGCCAGTTGCCAAACGCACAAAAAATAAAACAAATAGTTGTTGAAAACAAAGAAATAAAAGGGGACCCAAAATCAAAAGTAAAGAGTACTTAATACCAAACTAAAATTTTGGTTTTAACATAAATAAAATATATTTAGTAATCACTTAAGAATGTCTCTTGCATGCGTGAGAGTGCCCGATTACATTTTAGTTTATCATTTGGCAATGAGCAATAGGTTTTGGTGCAAAACCAATGAGTCTCCGCACATACTTTATTTGCGATTCAGGAGAAGAATCTAATCTCTCTTTTTTGAGTCTCTCGATTTCAATTACAGTTAAGTTTTTGCCTAAATAGTTGGACGAGACTATCTCTTTTGGCAATGAGATCCTATTTATTTTCAGTAATCACTTAAGAAATATACGAATATCTAAAGCAACACGTATTTAGGACGCGTAGCGCCCGTGATGTAAAAATACCTCTCGCATGTGCGTGAGCGCGTGCGGAGAGGCTAGTTAAGAGAGAAAATCATCCGGAATTATAGGTGGCAAGTGCAACGTGCAAATGGAGTGGAGTGAAATTCATCCGGTTTTAACTGTTTGTATTTACCATTTGTCTCTTTTTTCCGCAAAACTTCCTCTTTACAGCTTAACCCACGTGGCTTTAATCCAATTTTTTTTATGACAAAATTACCCTTGCGAATTTGTTTCTACTATTTTCGGCCAGCTTTGATTTTTTTTGTCCAAAAAATTTTGGTGAAATCTTTAGACACCAAACTCTCATTCTGGCTTTCTAACTGCTCTCCAAAACTGCTAACTTTTAGAGGATAATTGTCATAATTTTTTTTTAATTACCAAGTTTTGTTTCCAATACAATTTCTGATAAGTTAAATTCTTTTTTATGTTTTTGTCCTTGTTTTTGGGATTTTTTGGACTTCGATTGTAAAGAAAACAAAGGGACTTTCTTGGTATTTCTGAATGCTTCACCAAACTGGCATTCTCCCCTTATATGTATAGATAGATGAATGTATAAGAAGCTAAAAATAGTAAGTATTTTCATTAAAAAAACATAAATTAGAAAATTAGGAACTTTTAAAAAAAAGGAAATAAAAAAGGCCAGCACTCTCTGGCCTCTGCTTTCTCATGCTCTTGCAAATTGCAATTAGCACAAACGAACGACGAATATCTTTGTTCGTTGGAAAAAAACACAAGAGAGTCCAGAAGAGAGGAAGAAGGCTTTCCTCTGAGAGACTCTGCAATTCCCGTCGCCGATCTCTCAACGGTCAGCTTCAACCTCTTCGTCCTTCTCGATCTAGGTTTTCCAATTCCTCTTGTTTCTATACGATTCCCTTTTGTTCGATTTCAGATTGGATCTTCCAGTACACGTTTAATTTCATACAAGTTCCAATTCGGCCTTAAATTCTCAATTTTCTCGAGAAAATTCTCAGTTTTTTTGTTATTTCTTTACTGGGGAAGATCCCTTAGATTCTGGCTTTGTTGAATTCAGATCCAAATTTTGTATTATTCATGGGTTTCAACTCGGGGTTCAGTGACATGAATGTTAGAGGAGAAATCCAGAATTTTGTAAAGTCAGATTGATTGTTTAGGGTTCAAGCTTGTTGATTGAGCATTGGGATTATTAGGAACTCTAGTTGTCCTTAAAGTTGCAGACTTGGGTTTGGGTTTAATTTTTTAGAGCAATTGGGAAGTGGGTTATTCATGCTTTTGGAGAAATCATTAGTGGTTTGAGAGTTTGAAGGGCCTCTGGCTGTGTGGGAATTTGATTATTGTAGTAGACAATGTTCTATGGTACATTGATATGGGACCCTTGGCTCATTGTTGTCCAAATTGTATGCCTTCAATGTTTATACTATCTCACTCTGGGGTTCTTCTTGTCTATTTTTGTTGGCACTCGCGTGTCTCGAATGAGCCTTGTGTATTTCTTTGACTATGCTACTCTCACTATCTCCATGGTCACGGGGTGGTGTGTCATCGGTTCCTATCTGCTCAGTGCACTTGCAGGGTGAGATAGTATTTCATACTACTATTATTTCCAATTGCATTTTAATTTTATTTTGTTGTGTTTTCCATGTCTGCATCGACATTACATTTATTGTCTGGAACACAATTGATTTTATTTTATGTTTGTAAATGGAACCCTTTAGTCTTGTGTGAATTATGAATTGTGCATATGTTTGTTTGCAGCGCTGGATATCTGCTTCTTCTGATTGAGAGGGCAAAGAAGTGCTTAGATTTTTCAGCCACCCTATACATTGTACATCTCCTTATATGCATCGCTTATGGGGGTTGGCCTTCGTCAATAACATGGTGGGTTGTGAATGTTACTGGAGTTGCAGTGATGGCTTTGCTAGGTGAATATCTCTGCATTAGACGTGAACGGCGCGAGATTCCTATAACACGATATCGTGCAAGTAAGAGTTTTTCCATCCTAAACTAACTAGCTAGATGTACCCAACATAAAGTTGTCATGTTCATTCATCTGGGAAAATTTGGGTTTTTTTAGTAACCCCTTCACATAGACCCAATAGAAACTCACCTTTATTTTTTTTCAAAATTTAGAAAACCAACCTATTTTGGATAAGCAATTTTAAGGCCATTCTATAGTCGAGATGTGGGATGGGTAACAAGATTTTGTCCCACATCTTGACTCACACATCGACAATGTCTTGGTTCCTTCAAGTCCGAAACAGTTTTATTTTCCAAAGTTTTTAGAAAAAGGGTTGATGTATTAATGGACCTATGCAAGTGGGCTAATTTACGAAGAAACCGATAATATTTCTTTTTGGGTTCAATTTTATGTCAAATATGTTGTATCTATGTGCTCTTTGTGCTATTTTTTATTATATGCATCAAGAACTTGCAGTTCTTCATTCTTATTTGTTAGTATTTTCATAAAAGATAGTTTTGTTTTTGCCCAGATGAAAAGATATGATAATACTTCTGCTCTGCCTTCCTGCTTATTAAATGAGATTATACCTTGTCTGCCATGTGTTTTAAAATTAGTTGTTTACCAGTCATGATTTAGACTTCCCATTCATGTATATCTTTTTGGTTGATCGATTGTCAAATGTTGGGCTTGCTGGTAGGTTGATCATACCTTACATCCTAAGAAAGTTCCATTGCTTGCATTAATTAGTAATTTAGGTAATGTTTTGATTGGTCAAAGCTTTATATATAGAATCAAGAACTGGTCAAGTAATTGCATGACTGACTTTTATCCTCTCTTCTCAAATCATTATATCTTCATAATTAATATGGAACTATCTCCATGCAGATGTTTGACTCGACAAGCAAGAACAAACATTCATGTGGGATTATAGTGGCTATTCTTTCGTTGCTGAGGAACTTCTAGATAAAGATTATTATTACCAAATTCAATCTATGATGAGGAGAGAATCTACCATAATGTGTGGATTCTTTTATCTATGACGGTGGCTGTTACGGAGGACAAGTGTAAAGTTTGACACAGTGCTTTAAATGATGGGGAGGTTTGAGCAAATGAGACTAGGTATGCATTGTGCTAGGAAATCATAATGTACAGTTTTAGGTGCTTTTGAGTAGAGCAACGCCTACTACGTTTCTGATATCAATGTTCTATTTTATTTTCTATAAACACGATACGCCTTATCAATTCTGGTTGCATAATTCTTGTTTGTTACCATTTCTGGTAATTCTTTTGTGTCGTCAGACTTTATTACATAGGATTAGTAAATTGAAATTCCGAGACAGAATGCTTGAACCGGGGAGCACTTTGTTCTTTCCCTATTTTCTTTATGTTGATCTTAGGCATGCGTTCTAATTTAGCTAAATCACGAGTTGCAAGCCTAAGAATTTTGTTAACGAGATTAATCGAACAAAAATTCTGCTAGTTTATAAGAAAGCGTAGTGTTAAAAGATGTGTTTCGCTGTCTAGTGTTTTCCTGGTTGTTGCTTGTATATCTAGCTCTTTGTTATCATACTCCACATCTCTAGAATTGTCATAGTTTCTCTAGTGTTTTTCCTGGCTGTCTAGTGTTTTTCCTGGTTGTTGCATCAGAAAGTTTTAGGGCCCGGTGGATAACAATTTGGTTTTTAGTTTTGTACTTGAGATATGTGGAAAGTATGTGAAGACTAAAAACCAGAAGCCAAATGGTTATCAAACAGACTCGTAATGTTTAAAGCACGCTGTACATGAGAATTATGTATATTATTAGTCACATCTGCACTAGGAAGCTTTCTCAAGTTTGGAAGCGTGAGCTGTTCTTTGTGTCAAGAAATCAAAGTAACTGATGGAAAATTGATTTCTCTTACCGAAACTTACAACTGTCTAGAAACGTTATAAGTAGACGAATTCTATGTGGTTGCACAAACCTATTGCATTTGCAGCACTATTCTAAAAATCGTCCTAGGAGGCCGCCTAGGCGCTAGGAGGTGGAGGGCCGATGCGATTTACGCCTAAACGTGCAGAAAAATCGAGGAGGGGCTAGGTGGCGGCTAGACGGGCTAGGTGGTGGGTACGCTGGCTAAGCAGTGTCTAGGCGGTTCTATTGTTTTTAATTTTTTTTTTTATAATTAACTTAAGGGTTTTCTGGGTAACCTACTAAAAAAGAACCTGGATTATAAATTAGTAAATTTTCAAATTTAGTTTTTGGTTTTTCTTATTTTTAGTGCATTACTATGTGATGATTTTTATTTTTTAGAGTGTAACTAAGCATTTATTTATATGTTATATAATAAATTTAATTAAATTCACCTAGTCCGCCTAAGCCCCTACCTAGTTACATAGGTGCTAGGTCCTAACCTGCCGCTTGACTAGCGCCTAGCGTCTTCTGAAACCTTGATTTGCAAACACAGGCTTTTGCTTCCTGATGCGTTCGATGATGCACGTTTCATTCAACTTATGGACTGCTTTTATAAGTCCAAGTCAGGAATCACCCCCTTAGAATTTGAATAGACAGCCTTTACTGCTTCTTGTTTTTATTAAGCCGTGTTCAGGAAGGCTTGCACAATGTTTTCTCAAGGAATGCTGAAACCTATTCCTTAGCCTCGATTTTTCACGTCGTTCAAGATGAAAAAATTTCAGCATCTAAGTAACACCGTCATGTGGTATTATTACTGGTTCTCTATTGTTATAACATGTGTATATTTGCTACTACCTCTAAACGATATATCTATCATCAAATCATGTTATATTACGTGAATTAGTAGTAGCAATCCAATCTTTCGAGAACTAGATCTCGAACCCTCTCATAGAGATTGGGTTAGTGCCACTTAACCAAGCATCTAATTAATTTTTGGTGTGATTTGACATATTGTTGAGCTTTACTTCATCATGCAACACAACATTAAAGCTTAAAATAACGCAGAACTTGGACAATAAACTTCAAAATTTCTTAATTCAAAACAAAATGATTCTTTGCCTTGGATTCCCTACGCAAGAAAAAGTAAATAAAAAAACCGCTGGCCTCGACCGAGCTCTTCCTACCTAGACTACGGAGGAATGCAGAGCTAGTTATATATAAATCTCTATGCTTCTCCTTCCATTCTCCAACTGAAGCCCTTTAGAGTAGCAAGTCATGGTTGAGCCTTCCAGTCTGATGAAATGTCAGCTACCGCTTCTCCGACTGTAAGATAGAGCCCGTTCAATCCAAACGACTCCAATGTTTCGGATTGTTTTAGCTTTTCCATTACACTTCCAACAGGGTTTGCCAACGCAAGCTGCCAGAGTAAACAAACACCAGAACAACAAAATAAGAAACAATGTCCACAACTACTGAAGTTTCAGAGCACTGAATTAAGTGTTTCGATATAATTCTCACCTGAAGCGATCTTTTCTCCAGCATTTTTCTAAGTTCTGACATCATGTCGGTACCACTAGTGTCTATGGCTGTCACAGCTGAGAAGCAGATGAAAACTATGAGCAAGATGTGGGAAAACATTTGCGACCACATTGTTACATGCTGTTAATGTTCGAAGACTCAGCAAAGATTTCATAAATGGCGTACCTGTCATATCCAGAATTACACATTTCAGTGTGCTCTCGTTGCTTGCTTTGATCCTCTCTTCTTCCTCGCGAACCCATCCTAGTATCCTGCACGTAGGAGAACCTAAATCAGATAACGAAAGCAAGAAGGTGATCGTATCTGTATTATCTTTTAACAGTCTGCTGGAAACTTACCTTTCTTGTAGGTACGTCGAATTTGCAAAGTAGATGGGTGCCTCAACTGCTAGTATGAGGAATGAAGGAATCCTTGAAGCTTCTCTGTATCTGTTGAGATTGTGGTATGTCTGTGTCCCCGGAAAGTTCCCTAGAGCCATTGTGTTTGGCCTGGTGACATGAAGAAGAATCTTGAAAATCGATACTCCAACCTGAAATGTACAGCCAAGATGTTAGAGATTGAAAGTTGACAAACGTCATTCAACCCGACAGAGACAATAATCTTAGAAATTAGGAAGTTTAGGAAATCTTACCGCAATTGCAAGACCAAGAGGGACGGAAATGAAGAGAACGCCGAAGAAGGAGCACATGCAGGCCATGAAGTCGAGTTTGTCAACTTTCCACAACCGGTATGCAGCTTGGTAATCGACAAGTCCACTCACAGCGGTTATGATAATGGCTGCTAAGATGACATTGGGGGTGTAGTAGAACAATGGCATTAGAAACAGCAGAGTGACAAGCACAGCTGATGCCATAATTATGTTCGAAACTACTGTTTGTGCTCCAGCATTGTAGTTTACTGCAGATCTAGAGAACGAACCTGAAAGTAAACGAAAATTACGGTTTTAGTTACTGCCTTAATCGCTGGAGTTGGATTGCTTTTAGGTCAAGCAAGAAGGGGAGGATCTTTACCTGTGGTAACATAGCATGAAGAGCAAGAACCACAAATGTTCATGATCCCAATAGCCATCATTTCTTTGTTTCCATCAACTTGGTAGTTTTTCAGAGATGCAAATGTTCTTCCTACTGCAACTCCTTCCTGCAATGCAAGAAAGATATTCGTGTTTAATAGCTATATGTGAAGGACTGCCTCATAAGAAGAAAAACTTCGAAGAGTGTTCCTACTACGTGACAGTACTGAGTGGCAGAATAGTCCAGTTAAAAGAGAGATGGATCCAAGATTTGGGTGACTTACTGTGAGAGACAAAATCCCTGTTATAATGCCAGTTTTAATAGCAAGAGCAAGGTGAGGGCCACTAAAGTATAGCATGTTTGATGAAGGTGGATTGAGACCCTTTGGCAAATGGCCAATCTGTTACATAAAACGTTCAATTTAATGAAGAAATATAATAACAATCTTTATAATCACTGTTTGACGCATGAACAATGGTTCATTTCATAGGAGTCGAGCAACGTTCATAACTAAAATCGCCAGATCTAGAAGCGAGTACTTACAACTGAGATTCGAGGAGCTTTTGAATGGAGAAGGAAGACTAGAAGCGTAGAAATGATAACCGATGTCAATGGAGCTGCTGCTGCAACCCAAAAGAGCTTTGGCTTTGTTTTACCCTGTACCCAAAAAATCATGTATAAAATTCTAATTTGGAGATGTTACATACACACAGACACATAGTTGTGGATGATAGAGAGTGGGCTAGAGAAGCTTACAATATGTCTTGTTGTGAATAGAAACACCAAGAAGCAGAAGCCCATTACAATAGTTTGCCAAGACCACTGCGCATGATTAAAATTTTAATGTCAGTGACACTAAATTTGTAATAAACACAATCAAAATTCAAAATTTTCTCTGAAAATGCTTTTGTATAAAGCGCTTTACTTGGTAATACGTGCGGAGTATAAAGTTTTATTAACATTTAAATACTTTTGAGTATTCACTTGAGGGACCAAGGGTTTTGGGGTTTGATTCATTTGAAGTTGGAACTCGTGATTCACGGCCAGGGGTGTATTAGGGTTAAGTTTAAAACATTTAAAACAACGTTGTTTTAAGAAATTTTGGTTCGGTTTTTGAACCATTGAAACTGAAACTGAACCAATAGGTTTTAGTTTGGTTCGGTGTTCAAGTTCGGTTTGGTTTTTCTTCAGTTTGATTTTTTTCCGACTTCGGTTATGTGTTGGGTTCAATTTTTTTTTTCTATTTTTGGTTTTTCGAAACCCCCCTTACTTGCAAATGCTTTGTAAAGAAACACCTATATGTGTGTGTGTGTGTGTATATATATATTTTTTTTATCTACAATTTTGTCGATTTTAACCAAAAGAACAATATTTTTTAATATTTATAGACAAGCGGCGTCGATACATATATGACTCTTGAAATTGATCCAATTGCTTAATTTAAATAATCAAAAACCATTTAGTTAAATAAAAAATATAAATGTATATAAATAAATAAAAATTGAAAAGAACATTATAAAAGTGCTTTTTAGGATGTACAAATTGACCTGAAATTCTCCTTCAACTAATGCAATGAAAACATAAAGCAAACAAGTGACAGATTCTTCAATTAAATCATTGAAAAAGGTAGACACCTGCTTGCTTAAAATAAAAGTATTTGATGGCAACTGGCAAATATATATCCTTTGGTTATAAAAAAAAACAAAGCACCTTTGGTTGATTTTTCTCAAAGCACTAATAACAGTACCAACAACATATAGCACCTTTACTTGATTTTTTATTCATTTATTCCATGATGCTGCTTGCCAATAAATCTTCAACTGTTAACTATACTATAACAATAAAATTATTTAATTTGAGGATCGAAATTAAAAAAAAAAATTAAAAAAGAATAAAAAATGCAGTTATTGTTTTTCTAAAATAAATAAATAAATTTTTTAATTTTCTAAACAAAACTTGAGTTGGTTGGTCCTGTAAGAGAAAGTTACCTCTCCTCTGTGGGTGATAACCGAGGACACGACAGAATAAAATTGCATTTTGGTAGTGAAGTGAACAATTCCAAGCAAGCCTTTGAGCTGTTGCAATATCACAATCACTGAAGCACCCGCCATAAATCCAACCAGAGTTGCCTTTGACAGAAAATCAATTATAAAACCTAACCTGTAAGATCAATCACCCAATTGATCAATTCAGTTAGGGTCATAGAGTCTCTTGTAATTCAGCTAATTAAATTATTATAAACTACACACAAAAATTGTCCCAGTTCAATGCGTCCTGCTGTAATAAAACCCTAGTGATATTCACTGTCACGTAGTGGATTCCGCAAATAGAAAAAATATTATGATTTTTATATGAACGATAATAAGATATCTAAAGCTGCATAAAGTTTTGTAAGCTTTTTCTTGTACAATAAAAAGTAATTATTGTCGCTTAGTGTAGCTTAGCGTCGCTTATAATAAAACTAAAATAAAAAAATAAAGACCAAGTAGTAAAAGTGGTGGCTTTTTTTTTTTTTTCATAGAATAAGTGAAGTTATTACGTACCTCAGAATACCCAGAGAAGCCTGAAACAGACCAGCAAAACATGTAGCAGTGAAAGCCAATTTGAGATAAAGAATGGGGTCTTCAGTGCTCGAAACAGCCTCACTTAACATCGATCCCATGACCAAAGATGCTATCGAAACTGGACCAACTGCAAGATGTCTAGAACTCCCCAGCACAGAATATATCAGTGGGGGGACAAAGCTTGAGTCTGCATGGGAATTCCAAATAAAAAATAAATTAGGCTAGTTCATAATTAATTAATTAATTATGTTTTAATTCATGTAAAATAGGAGTTAATTAAGGGTGAAATTGGTACTAACATAGCCCAACAATTGGAGGCAAACTTGCAAGCTTCGCATAACTGATGCCCTGCAATATTAGCAAACAGGTTTTAAATTGAATCACCAAAAAATATTGTCCACAACAGAAAAGAAAAAAAAACTATACAGTCAAATAACATAATTAATTCCAAAAACCAACATTACTACATTTGAAAAGAAAAAAAAAATTAAATACAATTCACATGAAGGTTTAAAAAAAAAATGCAGTTTAGCATAATATTTAGTAGGAAATCATTTAAAATCCAACTCAATTGGATGAGCATTAGAACTAATCCAAACCAACTTTTAATTAATGTCCTAAATGACAATTGGAATAAATGCACATCACCACAACCTGGTCTTTTTTGTCCAAGTTAAATGACAGTTATTGATAAAGATAGTTGGTCATGGCAGCGTGCTAGGTTCTATACACCAAAGTTCATATGGTTTTCTTAAAAATGAGGGAGAGGGAAGCAGACGTGAGTTAGGCTTGTGATCAGGACATGCCCGACCCTTTGCACTGAAGTTCAAATCCCAATCCCCGCACGTATAGAGAGAGAGAGAGAGAGAGAGATTACCTGAGGAATTGCAAGGCTGGCAATAGTGAGGCCAGAGATGATATCAGACTTGAGAAGCTTAATATTGTACTCAGGGGCCCACTGGAAAATTGGGAAGAAGAACTGGAGACCCAGAAGCAGTTTAGTGAACCAAGTTTGGTTCTTGAATCTGTAAAGTGGGTTGTCTGGGAAAAAGATGTCAGCCAACCTCTGCCGGAGTTTCTGCAGGGTGGTCTGTTTCGGTGGGAAACGAACCCTGTGGATTTCTAGCTGTGACATTGCTGACTCTGTCGGAATTCTGATGGTGGTTTCATGGTAGGGATGATCTTCCACTCTGTTGGAGCTCACACCCATATCTTCTGCAAAATTGTCCAGCAGCCCCCTCCCCAAAGTTTAATACGAAAGAGCACTACCCTGAAAGTTGAAATAAAATGACAGTGGTGGGTTTGTATTTATAGAGCTTTGGAAATGGGGAAAGAGAGGGAGGCAAGTGTCAATAAGGTAGTTACCATACAGTTTGTGCTTTTCATGCCAAGGGCAGGGCAGTTTGGTCATATCATTTGTGTTTTGATGCAGGGATATATTAACATTGTAAAGTTCACCACTAAAAAATGAGAGGGTGTCGTCAAATTAGACTTTAAAATTCGTCACTTAATATTATGATTTAGTAGTATTTTTCTTCACTTCTAAGTAAGAGATTTTAGATTCGATTTTCATCAAATGAGGTTTAAAACCACATTACAGACATGAAGCAGAATCGACTGCAAGCATGATTCATCTTCCGAGCCACTTTTACAATTGCTAACTCATTGTGAGGCGTAGCCTACTCTCCCACCCCTTACTGCAGATAAAATCGTTTATTCTAATAAAAAAAAAAAAAGACTCTAAAATTCCGGTGTTTATTAGGATTTTAAAGGACTTTGAAATTATGATGTAATCAAAATAGGATTTAACATGATTTAATGGGGGTGTAGTCAAATTAAGATTTGGAAGGATTTTAAATGAAGGATGTAGTCAATTAAGATTTTAAATGACTTTGAAATCATGCAGTAGTCAAAGTAGGAATTAACAGGGTTTAAAGAATACATCCAAATTTAGGTGTAGTCAATAAGATTTTAAAAGATTACATACAAATATGTAGGTATTCAAAATGTGAAAATTTTGAAGAATTTCATTAAGTAAGAGATTTTGTAGAATTTGAGATTAAATTTTATACTTAACAAAGGTTATAGAGAATCCTATCCCTTAGGATTTATTTTCAAGCTTCTCTCTCAACTCTCAAGTTGACTTTTCTCTCACCACCTTCAGTGGCACACCACGGATGGTAATGCCGAGGACACAAACTTCAGCCTACAACTTCAAGCCAATAAAGAAAAATAAAAAAAAGGGGGCTTTTAGATCTAGGTCCAAAAACATAAAGTGTTTTTAGGAGTGGGTCCAATTATCTAATTATATGTTTTTATTTTTTTTATACTCATTTTATATTTTCTAAAAATATTAAAAATCAATTAAAATCTTCTAATATTATGTATTTTCCAACTCTAAAAAATCTAATCAATATCTTATAACCAAAAAAACTAATATACTAACATAAATCTATCTGCAAAACATTCTACCTAACTCAAGTAACAAATATATGAATGTATATTATACCTATAACTGAGATATGAAACCTAACTAAAAGGTAGAAAAATAATAATATACCTATAAACAAGACACATTAATCTATGACAGGTTGTTTATAAAAAAGAATTTGTCATATAGGTAGATAAAATACAATTAACCTATGGTATAGGTTGATTATAAAAATTAAAAATAAAATCTATAAATGAGGTTTAAAGCAGGAGGAAGAACAAAGAAATAACAAAAAATAAATAAAAAGAAATAATCAAAGAAATAATTGGGAAGAAATTTGATTTTTATAATAATTCTTATCATTGAAGAGATAATTAAATAATTAAATTTATGAAATTGAACTTATTTTAATAAATTGGACTATTTCTACTATTGACTCAAAATATTGGACTTATATCAAATTTCCCTTAAAAAAATAAGGTCTTTTTTCTTTAAACCCTAATGCCTCTCTTTTTTCCCAATTAGGGTTTTCTCAATTTCCCTCCTTTTTCTTTCTGCCGCATTTCAAGGGGTTTCTGACTTCGTTGTTGATTGCAATTTGGCTGTGGCCGACGGCGTTAAATCCCAATTCTTGTTTCTGAGTTGCTGTTGATTGCAATTTGTTGCGTAATTGACGATTTTTTAATCTTTTAAAAATTTATAGTTCAAGGGTTTTTTAGTTGGATAATTTCAGCAGCCAAATGCTGAATTTTGGATTTGGAGTTAGCTCTTGGCAAGGTAATTTATTGGAACAATTTGGGGTATGATAATTGTATTTGGAAATTTGGAATTTGAGCAGATTGATGAATTTGAACTTTTTTAACAGGATTTGAAATTTTATTAGAATAATTTGATGGTTTCACGTGGATAATCATGATTTAAACGTGGTAATTGGTAAATATTATCAAACAGCAGTTCCATTGTTATTAAGATTATTATTTTGCATAAGAAACTTTAACAATTTCGCTACAATGTTATTAAAGTTGTATAGAATTGTAAGTCTATACATGAAAGAAGTCTATACAAATCCATTTTTAGGATTCTGTTTGAAAGAAGTCTATACAATGTTATTAATGTTATCAAACAGCAGTTCCATTTTTAGGATTCTGTTTGTAATCCTAAGAAATCCATGAAAGAAGTCTATACCAAGATATAAAATATCGATGATATCAGAAATATCGGTAGTCCAAAAACACGGAAATTTCGATGGAAATATCGGGATATTATCGATATCGATAAAAATTGAATAAAAACCACGGAAATTGTAAGAAAAACTTGGAAATTTTTATTGAAACTTTGCAGGATGTTTATTTAGTCAATTATCTATTAGTTTATCACAAAAAATTGGAAGGAAATGCATTGCTTGATGGATTTAACTAATTTAAGTTGATTATATAGCGAGCTGGCAAACATTGTGAGTGTAGAAAATATGTAATAATTAATGAAAGAAGTTTAAACACACCATAATCATTTATGTATAATGAATTAGTACAATATTTTACACTTTATGCATTGCATGGTAAGATACATGAGTGACTTAATACCACATAGAGTTCCTATGAGGTTCAAAATTTTCACTATCTTCATCATCTCTATGTGTAGATTTGTTTCTTGCAAAAAGAATTCAAAACAAAACCATATATATAAATAGTTTAGCATATTTTCACAAAAACATAAGTGATATGGTGGTCAAGGTGTTCAAGGAGTAAAATGGGAGGGGTTCGAATCCCTTGGTGTTTTTTTAAATATAGAAATTTATCCTAGATAATAAATATTAGGGTAAATTACACAAAATTACCTCAACTATTAAGATTTTTTTTTTTTCTTTCTAGGTTGCAGGTAGTGGGTGCGGCGTGTAACACCTCAACCCCCAATTATATGTATAATTTTGTAAGTCCCCTAAAGTTTTATTGAGATTTCATTTTGGCCCCCCATTTTGATTAAATCTGGACCCTTTATCTAGATTCCTAAACATTCCTAAACTGCCACGTGGCAACACCATATCACTCCTCACTCTTCTCTCTTTCCGTCCCCTACCCCGTGACCCTCTTTCCTTTCTCTTTCTTCTTCTTCTTTCTCTGCACTCTATCTCTCTCTCTCGAAACCCTCTATCTCTTCCCTCTCTGTCGCCGAGACACACACACGGCAGCACCATCGAGCAAACATCATTACCATCATCATCATCGTTATCAAACCTCGTCTTTCTCCCTCTCCTTCTCATCTCTGCAACTTGGCGAACGCAGGAACTCTTCGGCAAGCTTCTTAATCTTCTCCGGTTAGGTAAGCTTCGGGTTTACCTCTTTCTGTTCTAAATTGAAGCTTAGATGTGAATTTTTAAGTTCCATCTCGTGTTTTTCCAAGGTTTTCGAGACGAAATCGGCTCAGGATTAGGCACACCCATCTCTGGCGAGGTCGTGGGTGTCTAAAGGTGTTCCGACCACCACAGGTCGTTTCACGGCAAACGAAAATGGTTCGAGTGGGTCCACATCGTCCAGAGTCGTTCACCGCCACAAAGAACGACGCAGCGGCGGCCGAGGGTCTTCAAGTCACTGATCTTGTTGAAGACGAGGAGGATGAGGGAGTCCAGGAGGCGATCGAAGAGGTCGTCATCAATGGGGGAGTAGGCTTCCAGACGACAACGACGAATTCCTCCGATAATATCGATAATATCGCGATATATTGACGATAATTAAGTGGATACTCGTGAAAATATCTCCCTCTCACAAAAACGATATTATCGGCGAAATATCGCCAATAATATCAATATTTTGGTCCATGGTCTATACAAATCCATTGAAATCTATAACAGAAATCCATATAAATCTGTCAAAATTTATATAGAATTGTAAGTCTATTAACAGCCTTTAAAATCTATCACTTAAAAAAGTCTGTTAAAATCCTTTAATCCAAATTGACTACAACCCCCTAAAAACTGCATCCAAATCCAGATGTAGTTAATTAGGATTCTAAAAGAATTCATACAAATCCGTAGATATTCAAAATGTCATAGATTTTGAAGGATTTCATTAAGTAAGAGACTTTGTAGGATTTGAGAGTGAACTTTATACATAACAAAGGCTATAAAGAATCCCACCTCCACCGCTAGGATTTCTTTTCAAGCTTCTCTCTCAAGCGACGAAACCAAAACATTTCTTAAGCACCAAATTGGACTATGGGGACCTTTCTTCTTCATTGTACTCCTGGATCTCACTCTTTCTTAGTCTGCATCTGTTAAAAAGGTCAGTTTCTATTTTTTTTCATTTTATTTTTATTTTTTCGGGTGGGATTTTCTGAAGATTATGGTTTGTAGGTTTTTCCCATTTGATTTCAAAAACTGTTTATAAGTAGTATGAGGTTTTGTTGTTGTTTTTTGCTATGCTTGCTCCGGTGTTGTGCTTTTAGAATTGAATGTGCTTCTACTGGGAGTTTCCCATCTCTCTCCCTTTCTCTAGTAGTATTAATTCGTTCTATCGCATTTTTGAAATCAAGATTTGGATGTGAATGGGAAACCTATGCAACTGAGACACCTTTCTTACTTTATGTGTATACTCTATATAATGGACAAGGATTCTCTGCTCCTTTTTTCCCATCCACTTTCATCATCCTCTTGTTTATGTGGTCACGGTTAAGCCACGTTAACATTTTATATTGATTTTTTTATAGATATAAAAAGACAAAAAGATGTGGCTTAACCGTGACCACACAAACAGGAAGAAGATGGAAGTGGATGAAAAAAAATGAGCAGAGAATCCTTGTCCTTATATAATTGCCCAAAAATCATTTGACAAAAAATAGCCTAAGAGAAAGGGGACAAGCTATGAATGAAAAGCCATGATGTGACAATTTGATTAAATTTATGACCTAACCACATTTATTACAATTTAATTTATTTGACGGTCAAGATTTAACGCTGCTTAAATCTATCAAAATTCATAGAAAATTGTTATATGAATCTTCTCAAATCTTCCAAAATCTATTTGGACTTTGTACAAGTCTACATAATCTTATGAAATCCATCATTCAGAAAAGTTTATTAAAATCTTATGAATCCAAATTGACTACAGTCTCTTAATATTAAGGCTTATTTTTAGTTACGCCTCTGGAATTATATTTTGATCTCACTTTACCTTTTGTAACTCAAAAGTCATCATTTTACTCCTTGAAACTCAAAATTCATTCCACTTTGACTCGTGGACTCTCTCTTCTCCCTAAAACTTATAGGTCGCCTCCAAAAACATATGTGAAACTTAACACTCAATAAGACTACTCCACATGTGCAATAAATTTGATTATAAATTTCCATTACGCGTTAACACTCAACAATAAGAGAATATAAAGTTTAAAATAAATTAAATAGATGAATTTAAAAAAAAAAGATTGTTTAGTCTGGTGTACCCAAATCAAACACACATAAGAAATTAACAGATATAAGGCAATGTAGAGCGAATTTTGAGTTGTATAAAGATGACTTTCAAGTTTCAGGGGGCAAAATGGAATCAAAATCGAGTTCTAGGTGGCAAAGTGAAGTGAATTTTGAGTTTCATGAACTAAAGTGGTGACTTTTGAGTTATAGGGAGCAAAATAAGATTAAAATTGAGTTCCATGAGGCGTAGCTAAAAATAAGTCTAATATTAACTCATATAATACTTTTTTCGTGCATACACATTACATTAAGTGTGCGCTTGGTATGCGAAAGGAATTCATGAAAAATAATTTTCCAAGTTTTTTCTTAGGGGATGAGCAATACAATTTACTACCATATTTCGAAAAGATATGAACAATGAAAGTAAATATATGGATAATGCTAGGGAGACCAAAATCTTAAACCAAATTTGCAAACCAAATGATGTGTCACCAATAGGAAATAAGCTCGTTAATCAATACTTAAATGATAATCCAATTATCAACAACCACATTATTTGATTTACAAAATTTAGTTTAAAATTTTGGTCTCCCTAGCATTATCATATGAAATATAGAGACAATTTTGTATTTTTATTTCTTACTAAAAATAAAACTGGAAAAGAAAGTTGAGCATGAAGGGTTACTATTGCCATAATTGGTTTTTCTGATCAACACGATAACTAATCAGGTCATCCATTAATAACGGGGCCTTAACGAATGTATACGCAGGTAACCTGTGAGTAACCCATTTTGACCCCTTGAGAAAAAATTATTTTGATGATTTTAAAGTTAAACTGCTAAAAAAACTTACTATAAAATACAATGGCCATTGTGTATATATTATATATTAAATAAGTATTATTATATTATTATTCTATATAAGTTGAAAAAAATTTAAGTTTTGTTTATTGATGACTTATTATCTTTACTGTGATAGACTTTACTTGACCTGTTGTCCAAAATTCAAATCAACTAGTATAGTATTAGCATAAGCAAAAAGATAGACTTTCAATTTTAGAATCAACGACCTAACAAAGTTTTTTACTCTTTCTCATGCAGTCATTGACACACCCCGTCCCGAAGGTAGGGCGTGCTGGCCGTCACGTGTGACAGTCATACTCATAAATTTTTTATCCTCTTAAAGTGAGATTAAAACATTGTAAAACATATTAAAAAAATAAAAATATCAAAGTAAATTAAAAATACCAAACAAGTTAAAAATTAAAATAATTAATTTACAAGTGCAAAAAATGTGAAAAATGTGCAAATGCTTGTGATCGCATCCCCTACGCTTTGAGATTGGTACTTCACTAGAACAAAACAGTTCATCTACCACGTCAATTCAATCACGGGCATATATAGCTCGTGGTAAAAACTATTCAATTACCACGGTCAAGTTTAACTCGTGATAGATAACATTAATACACCACGGTCAGATTTTGACCCGTTGTTAAAAGCGAATAATCTACAACGGACATTTAAATCCGTGATGGAATATCATAATTACCACGAGATATGCTCGTAGTGGTTACTTCAAACTACCACATCATCTTTTGTAAATTCACCACACCTTTGACCCGTGGTGGATGTTTATATTGTAAATAATTGAAAATATTTGGAGGAAGCGAGAGATTAAAAATTTGGAGAGGTGCCAAAATTTTTGACATGGGGTAGGAGAGAAAAACAAAAAATATAAAAAAATAGGGATAAAATGGTAAAAACGTTGGGTAGGAGAGAAAAAAAAGGACACAAATTAGACGTGCAGAGAGTTGGAAACTGTATTTCAAACAGTTGTTGTAGTAGTCCCACTCCAACTTCCCCACACCAACTTCACCATCCTTGCGCTCCAACTTTTTCCCGTTCCTCCTCCACTCTCTCTCTATGGGTCTTACTCCTCCAAAAACCGAATCGTTGCCTAAGTTAACGGAGTCCATCCCATCGTCGCCAAATCCCATCATCTTCTTGAACCAGTAGTTATGTTGGAGAGACCTCGACGCTGCTGCGAAGGCACTGCAATGGGCGCCATGATCCTTTATTTCCAATCTGGTCTCGGAATCGGTAATCGCCAATTAATTTTTGAATTTTTCCTTGATAATTGTCAAATTAACTCGAAATTGCCATGAAGATCCAATTAATTTCTGAATTCTTCCTTGTAATTGTCGAATTAATTCAAACTTGCCTAGAGAGAGGAAGAAGATGAAGATAGTGACGTACAACGTGAACGGGCTCAAATTGCTGAATTTATTAGATCGGCTTACAGGAAACCAAACTACAATGGCGGGAATTGACCGCCGCCCTGGTCATGGCAGAGGGCTACGAGTCCTCCTGCAGCTGTACCTCCGAAAGAGGTTGCACCGGGTACTCTAGGTAAGTGTTTGTTGAAATGCCTCAACCACCCACACCACACTCTTCAAATGTTGCACCTTTAGTTTTGAATTTTGATTGATTTTTTTTGCATAAAATGTGGTTTGGTCCGACGTTTTGCCGGTTGAAGTCGACGTTATCGAGTGATTAAGTGGCGTTGCCGGTGGCGGCGGAGGAAGCATTCACTGGAGTTCTTGACAGTGGGAAAGGACAAATGAATGCAACTGCGGAAGGGCTTAAGGAGTTTTCGAGAGATGACCTACTGAAGTTGATGGCAAAGGGCGGTGTGTTGTAATGAATCATGGGCATTTTGGTACGTTTGCCTTATATTCACGCTTAAAATTCAATTCTCTGTGATTTCATTTTTTGGAGAAAGTTTAAAGATTTGTATTTAAAGTGGTTGTGTAGTTCTCTTTTCAATTTGAATGGGCCTCGAGCAGGGAAAAATGAAATGGAAAGGATACAGTTTAAGTTCAAGTTTTTCAATTTGTAGTTCTCTTTTATATCGTTCAGAATGTTGGGCAGAGGAAATCCTCAATCTGCTAAACACGTCATTGCAGGTTTGGAGTATACAGTTTATGTTTATTGTAATTATTTGAATGCAAGTGTATTCTGGGACATGCGTACTTTCTGTGCAGACTGAGTTAGAGAGGGAGCGTATGGCTTTGGAGTTGGAGGAAAAAAAAAGCCCAAGCTGAAAGAGAGAAGATGGTGCAACAGCAAGCTAAGAAAATTGAGAACCTCAGCTCAATGGTGTTGTATTCAAATAGAGATCGAATCGCGATTGCTTTAAAAAGGTTTGCATGACTAATTAATTTTCATTTCGAACTTCTGTAAGTGGTTATCAAATTTGGGGTAAGTACAGTATGACCACCAAGTGTTTGACGAAATGTCTCAAAGAGTTGTGACATTTTGGAACGCGTTTGTAAACTGGGTTATTTGCTTCTCTATAAATTTGGTATGAATTGAGTGGTCTTGTAGTTACATTTGGTTACTCCACGAAATCTCTCTCTAAATCCGTTTTTTCTTCTAGGAATGAAAACATTCGTTTGTTAATCTCTCTACGAATTTGGTTTCAAATTTTAGGTGTATGGATTTTGATGGTTTGACAGATGGTGACGAGATGCACTCAAGTGATGATGTGAATGAAGCAAAAAAGAGAAAGGGAAGAGGGCCAACAATGTATTACTTGTAGTATTTGAATTTTTGATTTTTTATGTAGTTATTATATTGTAGTAAATATAAAATTTTGTTGGTTATTTTGTACTAAAATATATAAATACAGATATATATATATATATATATATATATATTTGTTAAATAGTTTTTTTTTTTTTTAATTTTGGAAAATAATTTATAACGGGCATTAGCTGTGGTCAATTAGTAATCGACAACAATCATAGCATGTGGTGTTAGATCCTAATCTACCACGGGTACAATCCGTGGTTATATTGCATTTGACAACGGGCATAGCCCGTAGTAGAAACTGAGACTTTTTATCACATCTAGAATACTAACGGGCACAATGTCCGTGGTGGATTGCAATTTATCACGAGCATTCACCGTGATAAATGAGCTTTTTTCTTCTAGTGCTTTGTCGTTTGAATTTTTAAAACCTTGCAAACCCACATGAGTAGTATTTTTAGGGGAGCCCAAAACTAAATTTTTTTTTATAATAATTAGTGTACAGTGTGAAAAATGTGAAAGAATATACAAATGCTCGTGATTGTATCATTCACTCATAGATGATGGTTAACATCGTCATTTAGATTATTAAAACCCTCCAAACCTCATGAATAGTTGACACACCCCGACCGAGACCAAGGCGTGCTGGCCGTCACGTGAGCGTGACGTAACCATAAGCACAGTGCGGAAGCAAGATTAATAAGGGAAATACGAACAAATTAAAACCGAGCAACTAGCAATCCTAGTTAAGATAGCATGCTAGTGCGAGAATAAGTGTGAATTACACAACCAGAGCTTAACTAGCCTAAGTGCAGTCAAGCATAAAAGTACTAATTAAACAACACCCGAAGGTGGTCCTACATGAAGGATGTCTGTCAGAACCTCCGTTGAATCCTCGTAAGCCACCAACAAATGCTACCTAATACCTGGAGGGGCGCAAAACAAATACGTGAGTGGGAAAAAACAAAGGTTTTCTAAAATCATACGATATCAAAAGCGTTATGCCCTCGCTGGAAAACCTGTATAATTCCCAGAAAATAGGATACACATATATGTATATAAATATAATTCAAAACCATGCTCAATGTATCCAAAACCACATAAATATATGTATGCCATGCTTATTTCATGCCCAATGCCTCATAATATCACAAATGTAAGTCAGGTGATGCAATTCAATATAACTCATATATTAGCCGAAGTCACTTGACGTGATCTATGCAGCGAAATCTAGATCTCATTTCAATCATATCTCAATCTCATATCTCATCACATAATTCATCATGTATATACGTCACATATCTCATCATGTATATACATATCTGCCCACGAGTCGGAACCACCTCACGTGGTTTGACCGACAAGATTGGGTATAAATAATAATACGCTCTAGTGCTACGATCACATGAAGACTGTGCGAGTATTCGCAGGTCACCTACGAGTCGAACCCACTTATAATGGTCTATATGACATGACTGTGCACCTAACTTGGATCCAAGATGAGCGTGTGGTGCGGGAGGTGAACATCACGTGAAGGACTATGCCCCTAACTCTGGGCGAGAGCACTAATACCGGGGTGTAGATTAATGAGCTCAATATGCATCACAACATCACCATTCATCTCATAACTATTACCAGCATGATATACTCACCTGTAGCTTACTTGGGCCACCGCAGCACCATGTAACAATATGCATAATTATGATAATGCATATGCTAATATATAATACGAGCATGACATGGCATTTCAAATCACATTTCCTTTAAAACACGTTTTCTGGGAAAAACGTCAAGTGTGTCTCTATATATATATATATATATATATACTGAAAACAAAAGCCCACTCACTGGTACGTAGCTGGGTCGTAACCCCCGTGCCTAGCCTGGTTACGCTCGTCCTCCAGATAAGTCTCGCCTATATGTGAAACAACTATATAGGCGTTATTTTAAAGCACAAAAACAAAATTAGGTAATAACTTCTCGTACAATGCTCAAATTGGGTATATGAACATACCACTGTGATCTACACAACCTCACGAACATCCCCATATTTTTAGAAAAATTTTCCGACTACCCACGCGCCGGCCAAGGCACGGCCCTACACGCCCCCACGCGCGGCTATGTGACAGGCACACTGATGGGGTCAGTCAACGCCGTCAGGTATATACCGAGGAATATTCCGTTAAGTCCTAACAGAATCCGTCCAAACTAACTGACGGCGTCGGAATATTCTGTCAGACTTGACGAAATATTCCGTCGTCTCTTACCTCTGAACTCCGGCGACCGTCGCTGGCGTTGGAAAACTGGGAAATTTTTTTAAACTGATATCTCGGCCATTTTTGCACCATTTTTCCCGATCTTTCTACCAAAATGAAGTATATGAAGAATAGAACAAGTTTATACCTCTTTCAAGCCTAAAAAACCACGAGATCTCGCCAAGAAAAATCAAGAAAAACCCGGCCAAGCTTTGACCTCTCGATTCTGATGTCCAAAACCACCCAACGAACTTCTCAGAGCCTCTAGAGGGCCTCCCAAAGCTCCCTGTGAGCTCAGAATTTCCAAAAACACATGATTTCACAATTGTATGAATAGTACTCAAAATCGGAGTTATGGTTTCGACGTGAAAACGAGGGAGTTCTTACCTGAAAATGGTACCTTTGAACTCGTATGGTCCTCACGAACACAATGGTGACCTTAGAATCCTCGATCCATCACGATTCAAAGGGTTTTGGGTTTGAGTCCGTACGGGAGACAAGAGAGAGAGTGCGAGTTCGAGAGAGAGGGAGAGTACGGGAGTGGGAGAGAGAAAGGAAGTTTTGGGAGGGTGTGTGTGGGGTACTCACACGTACACATCACCAAAACTACAACCATAACCTTAGAAAATGTCCAAGTCCCAAATAATCCAACGTTCGAGGGCAATTTAGTCTTTTCACACCGACGATACAAAAATTTGGGACGGGCTGTTACAATAGTGTTTTTTATTTAAAATTCATAATAATTATTGTAGAAGTGTGAAAAATGTAAAAAAAATATATACAATCACTTGTAGTGACAAGCTTTACAACTTTCGTGAATGTGTCAACTCCGAAATTCGACACCATAATCCATAAATCTTTGATTTATAAACAATCACTTGTTTATGCTTTAACCATAATCCATAAATCTTTGATTTATATTTTAGCGAATGTAGAAAAATGAACGGTTCGGATGGTTAATATCCCATTCTGATATTTACGGTTAACTGAAATAAGAGTCGATGTTATATAGTTTTTGGAGACTTTATAAACTTCGAGCAATATTTTCACTGACATTAAAATTTTGAACGTAATATCTACGGTCTAAACCGTTAATCTTCATGCATTCTCTAAAAGATCATGTTTAAAATAAAAAAAATCAGAAGAAAAAAAAATTGGTGAGAAGAATGAAGTGTAAATGTAAATGACAATCAACAGTTAAATTTCGATCTATAGGTTATGTGATTATAGTGGCGAATTTTGAAGCTGGGCCTTTATGAAAGTTGTAAAGCTTCCCACTACGTGCGTTTATGTAATTTTTTTTATATTTTTCACACTTCTACATTAATTAAAACTTATGTCATCCTTGAAAGACAAATGTGTTTTTATGTTTTGAAGTAATATTTATGTGACAATATGCAGTATGTATATATTAATTTAGAATTATGGTTTTCATTTGATTATTTATTGGTTTAAAATATATTTTCTTTAACGGGTAACGGGTCAGGCCATATTACCCAATTAATATTACACAAGTCGAGTTCGGGTCAGGTCATATTACCCGTTCATTTTAACGGGTGTTACACGACACGACCTGTTAAGATATCGGGTATGAGACGAAAATAACATGAACACGAAAAACACTACACAAATGTCAAATCTAATTAATTACATTTTTTTTTCACAAGCTTGATTTACCAAATATGGGAAAGGAAGTGATTTTCCATTCCCATGCCTCATTTTCACCACACAAAACGTAGCTAAAAGTGTAGAGATTTGAGCTAAGTCACATAATGAGCCATTCATAATAATATGATTGTGGTATAAGAAAAAAATTGTCTTTTTACCGTCTTTTAGTTGATAAAGAGGATTTTATTAATGTAGTTTAGATGTAGCCAAACACCTTTAACCAAGCATCCACACATCAACCAAAAGGAACTGAAACATCTTCAACCCATACCCCCAACATCTCCCAACTCTTGTCTCCGGCCATGGCTGGTCTCGGTGGCTTGAATATCGTGATTATTACAATCCATTCCTAATTTTATTCTATTCTATTTTATTTTACGAAGTTGTGGAATTACAAAATTACCTTTAGAAAGGCTAAATGGAATTCCTACGTAGGAGAGATTTTTTAGTGTGACCGTCACACGGGGTGGTACATCACGTGTCGCTATATAAATGATAGGATATGTGTGTTAAAAAGTTAATAACTTAAAAAATAAATTTTCCCACCACTTACATAAAAACACGTGGTGTACCACCCGTGTTCCCGTCATAACTAAAAATTTCTCCCTACGTAGACATTTGAGCTTATTTTAATTAGCGGGCCGGTTCATTGTATTTATTTATTTGCACTTTTATGTGGTTAAAATAGTGACATAATATATAAAATATTTGTTATGTACTTGAACGACAAAAAAATACCTTGCATGAGGGATCTTTAGGCTGATGAAAATTGGTATAACAATGCATATCGAATAAGCCAGACATCAATTCATTTAGTATTAGTAGGTGGTAATATACGAGTGAAAAGTTACCTCAAGGAATGTAACAGTAAGCATGGAGAGCAATCCTTCTAGTGTCGATAGAGTGAGATAACGAGGACGTTGGTATGAAGCATTGTCATTACTCCAGTTAATTAACAATAAATCGTTACATCACAATGAAAAACATAGCATGTTCGACTAATATATGAACTCTTGGGCAACAAATCCTTACTTTGTAATCGACGGTGACGTTTATGGTTCCCTCCCCTAACTAAATTTGGCAGCTGTCTAATTTGTTTAGCTACTATACGCACCTCATGCATGAGAGTGAAGTTTGGTTTATGATGTAGATGAATTTTCATGCTTTACTTAGTCTCTCCTCTCTTGTTTTTTTTCTTTTCTTGTAGGACTTGCTCAATCTGTTTACTTTTAATTTACATAAGATACTATGAGATCACGATTATATAGTAGGGTGGACGGATATTTATAGTCGCATTTATGTTTTATATATCTTTAATTTGTGTTTTGTTATTTCTTTTTTATAATCTTGATTCGATTTGGTAGTGTGAAGAAAAAGTTACTAAATTATCTTTCTAATACAACTGAACACTTTGCACAAAAATCGCTTTAACAATTTTATAGGAGAGTCATGCTCACCTAAGAACCTAAAAATAAAAATAAGGAGAGTGATGCTCACCTAATGACCTAACAACCCCATTTCGATATTCCTCTCGATCACTGTTAATGTGGAAAGATAGAACAAAACGGGGTCTCTTTGATCATGAATTTCCAATGGGGTCTACCTTTTTATGTTCCTAAATATTTTAAGTTGTGAATTCTAACTTAATATTATCATGTGACAAATATTAATTCGGTCCTACATATTCTCATTTTTAAGTCCCTAGATGAGAAGAACTGAAGAGAGTAAATAATTTACAAGACTAAATTATCTTTCTTCCACGAGTACGTGTGGTAAGTTGACAAAACTTTCTGTTTATTTGGTAATCCAATTTCCGCACGCCTGGTGTTTGTACAATTTTCACATAGAAATTTAAATTCTGAAATGATTAATTTAACATCTTTAAAAGCACCCTGTTTATCACAAGTACAATTAATATATGGTATATATAAAATTATGGGTAAATTACATTTTACCCCTTAGGTTTTGGTACAATTACAATCTCATACAATATTTTTAAAACATTTCAATCTCATACATTTATTTATTATTTCATTTCAATTTCATACATCCGTTAGAAAATCTGTTTAATTAACCGTTAAATGATGATGTGGCAGATATGATGTCCTCATTTTTGCTGCTGTGGCTGCCAAACGTGTGCCAAGTGGCCAAACAATTAATAAAAAATTAAAATTTAATTTGAATATTAAAATATTAAAATAATTAATTAAAAAAATCACAAATCTTCATCTTGCCCACCCAAGCCACCCTTCTCCCATCACCACCCCCATCCCCCATCACTTATGCACCTCCTTCTCTAACCTCCTAATTTCCGCATCTAATTTGATTTGAATTCCGCATTTGCGATTAAACCCTAGATCCCAAATCCAAGTAATTCAATTGGATGATGGGGCTCAGAGAAACCTCCAAGCCTAGTCGTCTTTAGAGATCCTCGGAGCCCGAGTCGAGCTCCTCCTCGACCTCCAAAACGGTGTCGTCCATGGGCGCAGTGTCAGGGTTGATGGCTGGGTCAGGCTTGAAGGGGTCGGGTTCGAAGATTAGGCGCCAATAGCCTGAGTCGAGCTCCTTCTCAGATTGCGTGGCAGCGGAGTCGCTGAACTCATCCCAGTATACCGAGTCATTTAGAGTTGAGTCGGTGGCGGCGGAAAGTCGTCTGGTGAGGTATGGATGTTTAGGTGGTCGTCTTGTGTGAGAACAACGACGAAGGGACGGACAGAGAGTGAGCGATAGCTGCTGACTGACATAGGAGGCTAGGGTGAAGGGCACCACTTGGAAGAAAAAATCGAGGCAAGGGTTTGAGGTGGTGATGAAGGTGGAGGAAAAATTGGGGGTCTCTCGGTTGCTCGGGGCTTTGCGGATGAGGAAATTGATGATGGTGGTGCTGTAAGGAGAAGCTTGGTGCGAAAGTGATGGGGGATGGTGGTGGTGCTGGAGGGAGAAACTTGGTGCGGAAGTGATGGGGAATGGGGTGATGATAGGGAATAGTGGTGGTGCTGGAGGGAGAAGATTGGTACGGAAGTGATGGGGAAAGGGCGTGGTGATGTGGGACGGGGTTGGTGACGGGAGAAGGGGTGGCTCGGGTGGGAAGATGAAGAATTTGTATTTTTTAATTAATTATTTTAATATGTTAATATTCAAATTAGATTTTAATTTTTTATTAATTGTTTGGCCACATGGCACACGTTTGGCAGCCACGTCAGAGGATCTCATATTTGCTACGTCATCACTTAACGGTTAATTTAACAGATTTTCTAACGGATGTATGAAATTGAAATGAAAAAAATAAATAAATGTATGACATTGAAATGTTTTAAAGATGTTGTATAAGGTTGCAATTGCACCGAAACCTAAGGGTAAAATGTAATTTACCCTAAAATTATAGTTTGCCATATTAATTAGAGCATATATGTATTTTTTTTTTCTTTTAAAAAGGGGGACAATTGGTGGCAAGCCACGGTTATCCACTCCTTCCGGGGATCGGGAAGACTCATAGAGGCATTTAAGCCCCCTGGCCACAAGAACAGATATGTATTTGAGTTCGAATCATTCTTCCTTTCTTAGTGGTATGTTAAAAATAAGAATTGAAAATCAATCAATGTAATCCCTGAAAATAGGTGTCGCAAATCAATGTGGTTCTTCTGTCACAATTATGTTAAAAATTTCGTTAAGTACTGATGTGGCACATAAATGGGCCCCACAAGTTTTACAAGTTTTTATCACAAATGGTCCCTGAAATTGACCCACACCATCAAGATGGTCCTTAAAATTAAAAATCGATTAATCTAGTCCTTGAAAATAAGTGTAGCAAATCAATATGATCATTCCGCCACAATTCTTTTGTTATATGCTAATGTGGGTTTTATAATTAATTAAAAAAGTTGTCTGAATATCTATTTGCATAATAGATTTTTATTTTATTTTTTTTATTTTTTTATTTTTTTTATAGTAGAACCTAATCCGAAGAGAGATCCATTCCATAAATTCTCAAAGGCACAAGGCTTAACCAAGGCCTTAGAGGGGGTTTGGAAATAGTTTTCAACCAACAATAGACGCTCCTTGGTTATAACCTCATTATCTCAAGGCAAACCTTGTTGTTCTTTGAGTCACCAGACCACCAGGAAAGCGCTGAACAAGCTCTCTAAGATTAAGGTTATGAGGATGTTGATCGCCTAAATGTTAACGGTATTGTCCCAGAAGTCATTGCCAATCAGCCAAGCCGTCACCAAAGGTGATCTCAATCCAAGTTCAATTCGGTGAAAGGTGTCGAAGTGTGTAAAGATAAGTGGAGGTAGAGGAATGTGGGCTGGGATCGGAGGTGATTCCAGGACTAGGTTTTTGGGTTCACAACTTTTTATTAACTATTAAATTATTAAACCTATTTGTATTTTTTTTTAATTTAATTAGACTTGTGTGATCCATTTATGTGTCACATTAGCACATAACATAATTTTTTATAGAATTATGACTTAAGGACTACATTGATTTGGGACACTTACTTGCGGGACTACATTGATCGATTTTCAATTTCAAGAACCATTTTGATGTCGCATGTCAATTTTAGGGACCATTTTGATGTCGCAGGTCAATTTCAAGGATCATTTGTGAGAAAAAAAGACTTATGGGACCCATTTATGTGCCACATCATCACTTAACGATATTTTTAACAAAATTGTGATGGAATGACCACATTGATTTGCGACACCTATTTTCAGGGACTACGTTGATTGATTTTCAATTTCAGGGACCATCTTAATGGTGGGTGTCAATTTTAGGGACCATTTGTGATAAAAATCCTTCATTAAATAGAACTATTGGAGTCATTCTAATTTATGATTTCCCCTGCATTTACTGACACATATTAAATAAAATAAAAAGTAATGCCAGATATTCCACATATTTGCATGATATTGGTGATGTGGCAAATGAAACACACAACTCAATAGGGATTATATTCAATAAGATAAACTCATTAATTGAAACATGACATGCATACATCAGATAGTACGTTGATCAATGTGATCTTCTTATCATTTTTCTAAAAAGAAAATGTGGTTTGTTTTTAAATACATAAAAAAAATTAGAAATCAGATCAACTAGGGGACTAGTTAATACCATTCTCATTCCTTATTTTATTATTCAATTCGTTGAGATGAAACAATAGCTGTTTTATTATAATATTAAGAACTGATACAAAATATAAACAAGGACATCCGAGATAAAATCCAAGAGGTCCTCAGTTCAAAGAAACTAACAAAACATAAAAGACCAACTTGACCAAACTAGTTGCCACCGTACTAGTAGATTTTAGGTCCAAACAGACCCGAAAATAAGCAAATTAAGGAATGCATTTAAGTCTTGAAATCATCTGCACTCAAACTTAGAAGATTGAGATGGCACTCCATAGGCAAAAGAACTTCATTCCTAATGAAAAGGAGCACTTCGTGAAATAGCAAGAGGCCAGCGGCTATGGAGTCTATAAATTTAGAATTTGCTAATAGGAAGGAGATAGAGGAGAGAGCGGCTAGGTTTTATGTAGTTTTTCCTCCTCCAATTCTTAAGAAGTGAATATTTCACAATGCAAATTTATTTATATAAAAAAAATCCCATTATAATTCTCATTTCCATTTCAATTGCTCTCAGATCGAAAGAGACCACCCAATTGATGCTAAAGTTACACGAGTTAAAGGATTCCAATTTCCTCTGCCGACCTTTTCTCTACTGCACTTTTATTTTTCTCTCTACTTTGCTATATACTTTCTCGCTTTCTTTTCACTTAATTATAAAGGAACATCAACATTTCAACAATCAACACATGCATCTTATTTCACTTTCTCTCTACTTTGCTCCACACTTTTGCCTATTCCTTCAATCTTTACTTACATTCTAATGTAACATCAACGTCCAGCGATATAAATTAAAGATGTTGTAACAACACGAGAAGAAAAGTTGAAAGAACAAGAACCATCTTCGGTCTTCACAGCATCAACATATAATAATTTACTCTTTTTTTATTAGAGATGATATTACTACACAAAATCACAAATTATGAGGAGGGCTTGAATCCGAAATGCAGTGGGTTGAAGAGGAAGATTCTAACACCAGAGCAATTTGCCACGTGCTAATATATAACTTCCACATTGATTAAATTGTAAAATACTACTAGACACAACACAAGCTCGTCATCGTGTGGTAGTCATCACCGATTAACCAAGAGATACAAAACAATTATTTTCAGTAAGCCAGCAAACTTTGCAAATATTTAGATGCTTTTTTTAAAGTTCAAAAACAAGAAACTAAAACCAGAATGCATATATGACCTTTCTTAGCTAAATAACCAAATTACACGCTCATTATTTCTTGGATTTCTTGGAGGGAAAAGGACCATAATCGAACTTTTATCATAAATACGAAGGTAAACTAAATTGGAGTATAAACCTACACGACTAAAACGCCATTTCGCAAAGTGTGGAGGCAGAAAATGATTTGTGCATGTATCCAGTATCAACATCAAATTGATTAATGCACTAGATGAATAGGGGAAAACTAATCTCATAAAAGGACTCTTATCCATAATAAGAAAAGCTTATTGATGAACTGTATCAATGTGATTAACGTCGTTTTCAATCCTTGCATTTGTACCATTTTCTTATAAGTTAAATTCAACAGAAACTAAAACACATGTACACTTATTAATATGTAAACCCTAAATCAGGAATAGTGAAACATTACACGATATATGATTTGTGTGGACTTGTAATGACATGTCACTCAGTATTACCAATACATGCATCTTTTCAAATATGTTTTGATAAAGGAAGTTGATAACTTTTTAGACTCAGCATGATTCACTACTAACATTACTGTTATTATCTCATTTTAACCACACCTTTTACTAGGTGTTGAGTTTCTCACATAAGACCTTGGTGTTATTTGGTGTTAAATATTATTTTATTATTTTTCTAATGTGAGACTGTATTTTCCAACAAAAAGTTGGAAAGGAAAACAATTCGTGACGGGTGAACTGACTCGTCACCATATATGGAGCTCTTTTACTCTAAAACGATTTAATTCTAGCTTTTTGTAAAATAGTTAATTTACAAAACTTAGTTGTACGATCAGTACACTTTCTTCACTAATTCAACTGGAACGTGTTGGAACTTGGACTTTCTTCGTACTGAAAGTGCCTTGCTTATATATTGACCAAAAACGAAAGTGCTTTGCTGTGTAGGATTGAACTCACAATACAAATTAAGCAGTACCTCTTCTTTGACCGACCAAACGAGTCCATCGTTAGACCTACCATCAATCAAGCTATCTTCATTACTTCTTTACGAAATTAACCCGATAAATCTGTATTTTTAAAGTAATCCTGGCGGCTAATGGCATCGATTAGGAGCTTATAACATTTAAGATATTAATGTGCCTAACTAGTTAAGCACTATAGTGCATGCTAAGAAGGGTCGTTTAAACAAATGAGGCCATGATCTCAACAATAATTCCCTCGCTAATTTCAATCCTGAACAGGATCTTTGTCGTTTGAATATTATTGCCAATTTGTATTTCTATACGTAAAGGTAATAGAAAAAGTGGCTATGGAAGTGCTTAATTGCAAAATATCATTGTCGTTCTAGAATTCATCCTTCATACCTCAAATATATACTTAATCTAGGGGATCTACTTTATGCCAAGAAAATAATTTTTGACGAATCAAAAACTTTCTTTTTATTGGTATATATATTCTAATAGATCCTAGTATAATTTCATGATTCTTCATATTGTGATGGAAGGAAGATAGAATCTTAATCATGATCCCCTACTCATATTTTTGTTCTAATCTATAGTGTGCTTTTTGACAAAAATGGCCTCATTTCAGGCCTTTAATTATGTAATCCAATATAAATTAATTAGGTAATGCGGGAGAGATTACATTTTTGTAAACCACATTTATACAATATTTCTACTAGAAATATGGCCTACCAATACAAGTAGGTTTCACCTCTATTACAGAGGTGTTACAAATGTGTGGTCAACCAAATGTGATATCCTTATCATTTTTCAAATTTGTTACGTTAAATCCTAAAGACTTTTTATAACTACTTGTTTTTAGTTCTCATTTTTCTGCTACAAATAACGTGAAAATATGTGTGAGAAAGAAAGGCTAAAGAAGGATGGTTTAAAAAATACATATGAAATGGTACACCAAATGAAAACTGAAAACTTTTTCAATTTGTTTTCACCAAGTTTTTTATTTCATATATTTTCTTTCATTTCTCTGTCTTCCCCTTCATCATTCTCCATTCCTCAAATCTATATACATTTATTCAACCTCTAGCATAAAAATTAAAAACTCAAAACAAAAATGAAATGGTTCGACCAGGTCTCTCAAACTCTGAGTAAAATATTTTCAAGAAATAATCTACAGTATGTATGTGCACGTAATTTTTGAGGATTAATGTAGTCAAATTGGAACTAACCCTTCATCAAATAAAAAGGAAAAAAAAATTTTACCAAAAAAAATAAATAGGAAAAAAATATAATGCTTTCAAGATTATTTTTTTTGGAAATGATAACTTTAAAGACATTAATTATGAGGCTATGTTTTGTGATGAAAATACCTGGCACATAACGTTAACATTATTTTAATTTACGATAATTTGTCATGTTGGGTTTAGGTTATATAATTTATAATTAATATCAACGATTGGATGTTATAATTTGAGTGTGATACTCTTGACACCATATCAGCTTTCGCACAAAATTTTTTTGTATCGGATTGATTTTAATAATATGAATTTTTTTTAAGAAGGAAACTACTATTTATGCTTGTATCGTAAGAGGTAAAGAAAAAAATTAGTGTAAGATGACTCCTCACATTATGAACCGTGCCACAGAAGAAAAAACAATTGGGAAGATGTGATGAATGGGAGGTGCCTAATCCCATTTTGTAGCTCAGATCCTCGTTGAGCAGAATCCATAGCTTTGGGTAAAAAGTTTCTGCTGTTGAACGTGCTGTGATTTGCCCTCCCACAACATAATATCTTCCACCACTGATATTATTATTATTTTTTGACCATGAGAATATTTTTGACCTGCAGAAGAATGGAGACGTATGCCCAATAATAATAGGAGTCAGCTAGCACCATGCAGAGAGGGACCGAGAACAGAATCAAATTTCTATACGCGGCGATGTGCAGAGATGCATTTCGTTGCTTGCATTCTCATAAATGGACTCCAAAAGTTAAGCATAGCTAACCCATCAAAATGGCATGTCGATTTTTTTCTCTTCCAATTATTACTTTTGTTTTGTAAGAATATGATATGTGGAGCAACTTTTCGGTGTATTCAGAATAACATCACACGATGTTATTGAAATTATAATATATTTGTCTTTTTAGTAATACACCCTAAAGTGAGTGTGTGACATGTCAATGTCATCCACATTTTGTATAATACATAAAATTATATATCACGTAACTTGTATTCCCGATACAAATAAAATAAAATTCATCATGTAGTTGTTGAGCAAAGTATTAACATTCACAATTGATGGACCAATTTATACCAGAATTTCCCTAGCTCTATATATTGGACCCATTTTTCCTTTTTGATAAGAGAGAATATTCTGTTATCCTCTTTGAAAATATATGATGGGTTACAGACAGCACTAGGAATTCATCAATTGCATGCAGCTAAATGTGGCACTCCTTGTGGGTCAGTTTCTAGGGTCCTGGCTGAAACACACGTCCATCCCCTTTGATACAAAGAACTGATGCTTTTATTTTGCGTTTTTTTTATTTAGTGGAGAACAAATTTTTGACTAATTTGCTAGAGCAAGGAAGGACATGTTGCTTTGGACATATTCAAACGAGCAGAAAATTAAGGTGCCCACAACATATTCACAGAAGCACTTTCTGGTCTTGTCTAAAGCAGTTTAATATTTTCCAAGCAATTACAAGTCTTGGAAGCTATATACATGGTGCATGTTTTCTGTACTAGTAATTAAGAGTAAGTAACGAATTGCCTTTGGAATGGTGCTTTTCTTCTTCAACTCAAAGAATTTGGGGTTCGGATTTTTCCTCTTTCTTTAAATAATATAGAGTAGCAACATCACTTGTAATAAAAATTAATAATTAAGACATACATAAATTCAACACCGTATAAAGACGGATCTATTTAGGGACCTACGTGGTTCCGGGACCATCCAGAAACTCGAATAATTAGGTGTGAGAACTTCGAGAGACTACCCAAGTCTGGGCAGTGGAGGGAAAGAGCAGCGGCTGCATAATGTTCTACCTTTCTGCAAACTAGGAGAGAAGAAGAAAACTAATCCTTTTTTACATGGTATCCTAGATCACATGCTACTAGGTCACGTTGAGCATCAAAGTAAAGGGTAATGCTAGTGGAAGAGGATCCTCTCCGGATCCTTTTTGTGGGGATCTGATCCTCATATCCTAGCCGTTCATTGTACTTCATACTATTAGTATCCTAACCGTTCATCGTACTTCGTACGATCAGTTTTCATCAGATACTATTTTTGATTAATTTTAAATAAAAAAAAGTCAAATGATTTATGACTGCACGATACACAATAAATGACTAAGATGTGGGGATGAATCCGGATGGGATTCAAATGCTAGTGAGACTAAACTTGGAAACAAAATATGCAAACTAAATGATGTGTCACCAATAGGAAATGAGCACGTTTATCAACGCTTAAGTAATAATACAATCATCAATTTTTATGTCATTTAATTTACAAATTTTTATTTACAAATTTAATTTATCTAGGATTACCTGTAAGTAAAACCGTGAGCATTGATGTATTGTTTGAGAACACCATCCTAGATCATGTGGAAGGTTGAGGGCCTCAGCATTTTTTTATTAAAAGAAAAACAAAAAGGGTTCGACTTTCAAAGAAAGTCCACCGCACCCATGGTCTCAAATGCCGATATTATCGGCGATATTTCGCCGATAATATCGGTTTTTCGGGTTAACGATATTTTAATGGTTATCCAATGAGTTTTCATCAAAATATCGCGATATTATCGATAATATCGATAATATCGCGATATTTCCGAAATTATCGCGATTTCTTGGATTTGTGCCAATCGGAGAAGAACGCCGGAGATGGATCTGTGCGAACCCGAGCCGATTTTGTCCCAAAAACCTTGCAAAAACACGATTTTGAACTTAAATTTCACATATAAGCTTCAATGTGGAACAGAAAGAGGTAAACCGAAGCTTACCTAGCCGGAGAAATTCAAGAAACTCGCCGGAGTTCCTGCGTTTGCCGAGTTGCAGAGACGAGAAGGAGAGGGAGAAAGACGAGGTTGCTGATGACAATGGGTGTCTTCCTGAAGCTGGTGCGATGGTGTGCGTGTGTGTATGTGGGTCTTGGACTCGGTGCAGAGAGAAATGAGAGTTTCGAGAGAGACGGCACCGACGAGGCTAAGGGAGAAGAGAGATCAACAGATCTCTGTGCGTGTGTGTGTGAGAAGGGAGAAGTGTGTGTGTGTGTGGGAGAAGGGAGAAGGGAGAGAAGAGAGAAGAAGGATTGAGAGAGAGACTGAGGAGTCTCTGTCTGCATGTGATGTCTGTGTGAGTGTGTAATCTAATCAGAACATGTGTGCGTGTGTGGTGGCGTGTCTGTGTGTGTGTGGTTGGGTCACCTCACCTGACAACTTTTACAATCACTTTTTGACAATTTCAGACCATAGACAAAAATAATAGTGGTGTTTTTAATCTTGTTTTCATTAATTACTACATATTTTTTACAGTCACAATGTTTGCCAGCTCGCTGTATAATCAACTTAAATCAGTTAAATCCATCATGCAATGCATTTCCTTCCAATTTTTTGTGATAAACTAATAGATAATTGACTAAATAAACATCCTGCAAAGTTTCAATAAAAATTTCCAAGTTTTTCTTACAATTTCTGTGGTTTACATATTATTTTTATCGATATCGATAATATCCCGATATTTCCGTCGATATTTCCGTGTTTTTAGACTACCGATATTTCCGATATCATCGATATTTAATACCTTGATCGCACCCAAATTAACTCCCTAGTCCCCCTTCCCAAATTTCCACCTCACCCAACAGAAGGCCACCTTCATCAGCACAACACGAATCTCTTTTCCAGTCTTCACATACCTATCTGCCCTTTAAGATCAATTTGATATTTATATTAATTTTATGTATTTAAGAAGTGACTTTTAATAAAGGAAAACTAATGAAAATGTCTTGAAAACTTTGAGTTTTAACGATAAGGACAAAATAAAGGGTAAAATGAATAGTACCAGGATTGATTTTTTAGTGTAAAAATGTGGTTTTTCGTTAAAGTGGACAATACCATGAGTTTTTCGTTAAAGTTCCATTTTAATAATTGCAAGGAATTAGTGATCTTGCTAAAAAATAATGAAAAAGGATTAAATCGAATTGTTTTTTATACAAAAAATATGAATACAAAAGTTATAGTTTATCGTTTAATATTTCAATGTTATTTTTATTTAATTTTTTTTAAAGCTTTTATACTGAAATCACCCAATATTAAAATTATAAATTCGCCACTGACTGTATGTTGTACATCCGCAAGTGCAATGGGAGTCGACACCCATGAATTTGCGTAATTAAGCTTTGAGAAAGCAGTTGTCCACAACACTAATTCCATAAGGGTTGATCCTTGATACTACCAACTCCCACACGCTGTATAAGCAAGGGGACCCATTTCTATTTCTTACACAATACTTCTAAAATCTCAAAGACAGCCATCTAACAAATTCGTCAGTTAACTTGCTTACCATGCATGCACAATATTACAAGACGGAACCTGAGTCTGAGTGCTGATTTCACGTTGCCAAGAGAGAATTGCATAAGCTTGAACTAATTAAGGAAACAAAATATACGTACTAGTTGAGTTCTCGTGCAGCAAACAACGGCCGAGCCAAACGAAAAGAAAAGCTCCACCAAATTATCCAATATACCACAACCACTACATGTGGGTCTAATATTCTTCTCAATACGATCAATATTATTGCAAAGATAGTGCTAACTGATGACTAGGTGATCTCTATAGCTATTCCACGGGATAAATATGGAAGAACATGATGATGATAGACAAGCTGCTAATGGAGAAGCCCCACACGTCTATATGATTTTGCTCCATCATTCCATTGCCACTCACTTTCAAGTTAGCTAGAATGATAGATAATTGATTGTCAATGTCATTGGTTATCTCATGATCCAATAATGCAGCTACGCCCGCCCTAACGAGAGCAACTTGTGTGACACAGCTACACTGTCATGGTGGCGTTTCATGTCAATAATACAAGAGTATATAGAAAGAAACTTACGCATCTCCTTGTACTATTAACACGAGACGCTACCATAGTTATATACCTATATGCCATACAAGTCCTTCTCTCATGATGGTGTCTCGTGTCAATAATGCAAGAGTATATAGAGAGAAACTAACACATATCCTTATACTATTAACACAGAACGCTACCATACTTGTATACCTATGTACACCATGCAAGTCCTAATCTTCCGCCCTAACACACTGCATTTATTCCACTGGTCTGGACCATATAGCTAGGTAGCAGTCAGTTCTCGTACATGCAATATGTAGGGTAGAGATTTTCAGGAAAGAAAAAAAAGAAAAAAAAAAGGTGGTTTGTAAGTTGGAATGCTATTCCCGATTCCGACAGTAAAGTTTCCGAATTCAAACTTGAAAATTCCGAATCTGAATATTTCCCGAAAAATTAGAATGGAAATTGGAATGCATTTAGTGATTCTAAGAATTCCGAATTTTTTTAAATTGTCCGAACTTATTTCAATAAAATAACTTCTGAAATATTCTGATTTTTGTAGTTATTTACTCAAATTATATATTTTGTAATTAAATCTTGTATTTTATTATTAGTTTTGGATATATTTTGTTCATTGTTTTAATATTAAACATACATTTATATATTAAAAAGGATAAGCGTACTAGTATACCACATAATTAATTCAATTTATATAGTAAGAAAGAACAATAAATTACATGAACGAAAAAGTTAGAGAATATTCAAAAACTTATAAAATATATAAATTTTTTATTTATGTTCCGAAATTCTCGAGATTTCTCCAATTCTGAAAATTTTGAATATGCTAAAAATTTCGAATTTAAAAATTGTGATTCGATCCAATTCCAAAATTTTATACTTAAAATTAGAAACGTTGTTTCCGATCCGATCCTTTCAAAACACACCTCTAGTCCACTTCCAATCAACTTTCCTTTTAGGGTATTTATATTCGAACTCGTAAAAAAAATTATTTGAATGATGTCAAAGTGTTCTTTAGATCCAACATCTCTATACACCCTCTCTTTATTGTGATAAAGTTAATATTTATATCGATAGGGTAGGCCATTAAAGTTTCTGAAGTGGAATAGTTCATTAACCCTAAGATCTTTCTTAATGGAGGGATGTCTCTTGGTTCATTGAAAATTTTGTATTTTTAAAATTTAACTGTGTATTGTCTTGAAAGATAATTATGTACTGGGTAGAAAAAGACAATGCATAATTAAACCTAGTGTTTACGTGCAAAAAATGAATTCAATTGTCCATAGAAAATTTTCCCTTTCTTTAATGTACTGATTATCCTTTTAGTTACTCAATGGTGGAGTTAAGATTCATTTGATAGGGTCGAGATGCAAGAAGCACACCTTATTTGATTGATCGTTAACTTTTTGTCCCAAAGGTAATACTAGGAAGGCCATATTAGTTGTATCACATTAGGAAGACCATATTAGTTGTATCACATTAGGAAGATCTTAACTATCATAACAATCTACAATGAGAGAAATGCGAAGTCTCCGAGTCACTGTAGGGATACTGGTGGTAGAGAGAGGTTCATGGTGTCATGGTGAGAGTGGAGGGGAGATGGGGGGTTGAGTTGGTGTTTTTTTTATTCTAGTCTTTTGAATTTTAAAGTTTATTGACAACAGTAAATTTGATATCAATTCGGAAAAGAAAAAGTTGTTAGATCATGGATGGGTTTAGAGGTGGTTTATTGGTTCTAAATATAGGGTTTGGGGTCTAAATAAATTAACTCGTACCAGCGTTTGATTTTTTTTTTTTTTTGAACAAATGATATTATCTATATGGGGTGGAGGAGTGGACTAAGTCTCACAATGAGCTAGCAATAATGTGGTTCTAATTTACCTTTGGCGAGAATCGAACCTAAGACATTTCACTTACTTGTAAAGAAGAATACCACTAAACCGTAGTACTAAGTGGCTACAAGTGCTTGACTTAGACTCTCTAACTCCAACCCCCTAGCCAATTCCACTAGTTGAATTTGTGGGATAATTGAGTACAATGAGAAGTGGCGACGAGTGCAGAGGTTTATTCTTGGAATATCCCCTTCCATATTCTGATCTTCCATGGCACACTTTCATGTACTTTTCATGGCTGTAATCATGCTTTGGCCGACTGGTTTTAAATTGTATGGTGTTTAAGTACACAAAAATGGCCCTGGCCTCGGCCCTCCACCCAACTAGGTCAACATGGTGGATCTTGAAGCGTTCATTTCCTACCATAAACACCAAAGTGGTGAAAACACTATAATCCTATATATACAGAATCGGATTCAAGATCTATGCTATAACTGCTATATATAGACCAGTTTCTTGCGTGAAATCAACTGATGGGTATTACTGTACGGACTGGTGGACGATGGAAGTCTCGAGAAAAAAGAACATTTCGATTTTCTGGATTCTTCGATCGGTGGATATTCTTGTTGTACTGGTGGACTTTGAAACGTGATGATTAGAATGAAATTTTAGAATGTGAGGGTGATAGTGAGAGTTACAACCGGTCATAGTGTTTCAAATTGGTATGGAAATGTTTTGTTAAAGAGTTTAAAGTTGTCCTAATTAGTTTGGAATTAAAACATTAAATGAATCCTGATACTTAGCACTCATAGTTGGATTGGAGTTGTGTGTCAGTTTCCTACGCTGATTTTAATAGGGAAATCACGAAGATTAGTTCAATATAAATAGTGATCATTGCTGCCACAAATTATACGCTCTCTATCGAACCAAAGTCCTATTGCCTAGTTGAGCATTGAGTATTTAGAATAGATGAGAAGGTGCACTATTTAGAGGTCTACTTTGGCTTCTTCTTCTACTGCTTCAACGGGGTTAGTTTGTTATTGTGTTTATCGAATTTTGATTTTAATACTTGTATAAATTTGTGATTCATGAACTTAATTGGTTAACTTTCGTTTTTGATAAGTTTAGTCATGAATGTAAACCCATGTGTTCTCGAACATTACTGAGGAGTGAGTTAATTATCAATGACAGGAAAAACCCTAGGGTTTCAAGGACAAAGTTATTTGAGTAATTTTTTTTTTTTTTGGACAAATAGGAACCATTCATTAAGGGCAAAGCCCAGAAGCCAAACAGCAATACAAGGATAGAAAAGCTAAACACAATAGTGAACAGAAAGTAAATAGAACAAGAAAGCCAACCAAGGACTCGCCCCAAAGCTAAGACTAGGAGAAGACAGAGCATGACACAAAAGCGGGGCTTAGGCTCAATCTGCAATCCTCCATAGTCTCAAATCCAACAGAATTAAGGGGGGCAGGGGAGACCATCTTTGGATAAAATATGAATTAGAGAGGATGGGGGCCTTATGACCCAAACATCAGAGCACATCCCTCTTTTACATTGCGACGCAACCCAGTCGGTTGCACTATTCGCTTGGCGAGGAATCTACCTCCAGTTGATCGAGTGAAAATGAAAAGATAAATTCCGAATTTGGAGAAGCAATGGAAATATGGTCCAGTTGCCTTTCTTGAAATCGCCCTTTATACAGCTAATAAGCTCCAGAGAGTCGGATTCAAAAACCACATCTCGAAAGTTGTTATGCATCGCTAAGCGGACGGCAAGAAGGGCTACCTTAGCCTCAGAATGCAGATAGGAGGAAGATAGGCTAGGAGTGGAAACGCCAGCAAGGATAGAACCGTTGGAAGAGTGGAAGACAACTCCCAAACCAGATTGAAGATTATCGCTTGACCAAGCACCATCAAAATTAGCCTTGGTAATTCCAATGGGGGGCTCCCAATGTTGGGGATGAGAGATTATCGATCGCGGAGAAGGAAGTCTGACTCCCTTTGGAGTTGCATTTGCCTTGATAAACTCTGCAGCATCCCGAGAAGCTTTCTCGGTCGTATACTCCGGCGAATGGACTAAACCATTAAAGAAGCATACTCCAGCGATTGGAGTTTGGTTTGCTAGCTCCTTCTGGAGTTTGGTAATTGAGGTAATTGAGGGAGCTAGCAAACCAAACTCCGATAGTCCATGGGCATAGGAAAAGGACATGCTCCGTCGACTCAATGAACTCTTTGCACAAAGGACACAGCCGGTTTTGGGCAGCCTTTCTGTTGAATTGGGCAAGCATCGTAGGTAAGCAATTAGTAGCCACACGCCAAAGAAATAATTTAATCTTAGGCAAGGCTTTGATCCTCCACATCACCTTCTAGTAAGCATCCCCAGTTTGGTGAGAGCTCTGAGATTTACCTCTGCATAAAATTAGCTCCCTCACCCGAGGAATGTGAGAAAAGTTGTAACCGGATTTCACCGAGTAATCGCCATTTTTTGTATAAGGCCAGATTAGACGATCAGGTGAAATCCCATCCCCGATACAAGTTAATACAATGTTCCTGATAACATTAGGAGGTAGAAAATGGTTGATTTGGCTAGTATCCCACGAACGAGAAATTAGGTGAATGATATCTTTCACCAGGAAATGGGCGGATTCAGGGACCGGGGTAGAGGGATGCAGCATTCCATCATCCACATCCATGATCCATTTGTCTCTCCAAATGTTGACAGAAGCACCATTCCCAATCTGCCAATAAGCACCCTGAATGATGACAGCTTGACCCTCAAGAAGGCTACTCCAGGCCCACAAAGCACGAGATCCCTTTGATGCATATATAGCATCCACATTAGGAAAGTACCTCCCCTTTAAAACCTTAGCCCAAAACGAATCTAGTTCCTGAATAAGACGCCAAAACTGTTTTGCGAGCAGAGCCTTGTTGAAGTTAGAAAAGCTTCTAAAACCCAGGCCACCAGCCGCTTTTGGGAGGCAAATGGTTTCCCAGCTCCTCTAAAGGATCCGGCACTCATCCTCTTTTTTGCCCCACCAGAAGTTCGCAATGAGAGCATCTAGTTCCCTGCAGAACGTTAGTGGAAATAAAAGACAGTTCATCGGGTACGTAGGAACCGCATATGCCACAGCTTTAATGAGAACTTCACGACCCGCTTGAGATAGAGAATTTATCTTCCACGATTGAATTTTCTGCTGAATCCAATTTTTGACATAGGCCAGTGCTTCGGTAGGTAAACCAAGATACTTCCCCAGGTCCGAGGAATCCGTCATATTTAAAACCGCACGAATCTCATCTTTAACTGATTGATGAGTGTTTGCAGAAAAGAACAAGGTGGATTTATCATAATTAATTTTTTGTCCAGATGCTTCGCAATAGGTGTTGAGGATGTGGATAAAAGCACTGCAGTTTTGCGGGTGGCCTTCAAGAAGAATAGGGAGTCATCAGCAAATAATAGGTGGGAAATGATGGGCCCACCTTGGGATAAGGTTAAACTCTGAATGGCATTCTCATTGCATGCTTTTGTTAGCCGAGTAGACAAGGCTTCAGTAACAAATAGGAAAAGATAGGGGGATAGGGGATCTCTTTGTCTAATGCCCTTGATGGCTTGAAACTATCCCCAACCGTCCCGTTTAGAGAAATCGAGAGCGATACGGTCCGAACACAGGACATGATTAGGAAGATCAACCAACTGTGGAAACCCATCTTGATCATCACTTCTTCCAGGAAATCCCACTCAACTCAATCATAAGCTTTGTTCATGTCAACCTTAAGCCCCATCTCATAATTCTTCTTTGATTTCTTGTTCTTCAGATAGTGAAAAGTTTCATGGGCTATGAGAATATTATCCTGGATTTGCCGATTTGTCACAAAAGCACCCTGATGGTGAGATATAAGAGATGAGAGAATAGATTTTATTCGATTGGCGAGGATTTTGGATATGATCTTATATGAGTAGTTACAAAGGCTAATGGGACGAAACTAGGAGACAAATTCAGGGTTTGAGATTTTTGGAATAAGCACAATGTTTGTGTAGTTCATCACAGGGGAAATAAGACCATGTTGAAAGAATTCTAAAACAGCTCCATTGATAATTTCATTGATGGATTGCCAGAAATTGTGATAGAACAACCCTTAGAAACCGTCCGGCCCCGGAGCTTTTAGACCCCCCATTTGCATACAAGCATCTTTGACCTCAACCATGAAGATGGGTCGGGAGAGAGAGGAGTTCATTTCGTCCGTAACGACCTTTTGGATACCACTTAAGGCCTCCCACGAATCCTTGGGACCATCCGAAGTGAATAGAGATCGAAAGTGACTTTCAAACTGATTGCGGATATCCACCTCATTCTCAATCCAACTATCACCATCCCCCTTAATCTTCATAACTTTATTATATTGCCTTCTTTGGATTGTAGTTCAATGAAAGAATGATGTATTTGAATCCTCATCTTTAAGCCACTTAATTCTTGACCTTTGCAACCAATAGCTCTCCTCTCTTTTCCAGAGCTCACCCAGCTGACTTTCGATTCTTCTTATTTTTGAAATTCAATAGGCTTGATCCTGAATATCATTGATCTTTTCAAGAGCTGCCAAATTTTTTATTTATTTCTTTACGGTTGATTTTAAACTTGGAGTTGCTCCACTTTATCAATGCACCACTACAACAATTAAGTTTAAACAACCACCGTGAAGAATAAGAACCATGACAATTTTCATTCCAAGCATTTGAAATTACAGAGGCATAATCAGGATCAGTAGTCCAGTAGGCTTCAAATTTGAAAGGTTTTAAGGATGATACAAAATGAGGACAAGTATTAATGATAAGAGGCCTATGATCAGAACCCGCAAGGGGGTTGTGGGAAACACTGGTATTCGACCAGTACTCCATCCAAAGATTGTTAACCAGGGCCTTATTAAGCCTTTCTTCAATTAAACCCCAATCCTCTCAATCACGCTCCCAAGTGAAAGGTGGGCCCCAGAAGCCCAAGTCGACCAGCTCCTTCCTTTGCATAAAGTCTTTTAGGAATCTCCGATGACCCACCTCCCACACTCTGCCTCCACGTTTTTCATGCGGCCAAACTAATTCATTGAAGTCCCCCACACACATCCAAGGAAGATCATCAGCTGCAAAAGATCTAGTTTGGTTGTCCCAAAAGGGTCATTTGTTCCCCGCTCGGGGGGACCATACATCCAGGTAATATGCACCATTGATCCTGTAGCAAACTCTTGAACACAAGTGTCAATGGAATTAACTGAGGATGAGAGAATTTGTACCGCTAAGATGTCTTTCCACCAAAGGCATAGACCCCCAGATTGGCCAATTGCTTCCACAAAAAACCCGTGTTGATATCCCATAGTTCTCCGGATACTTTCGATTCCATTACCTCTCGCTTTCGTTTTTTAGAGGAAGACAATTGAGGGCTTATTTAGGTGGATTTGCTCCCGCAAAGCATCAAATGTTGCGTCTTGCCCAATTCCTCGACAGTTCCAAGCTAGGTAGATCATGGATGACCCGTGGCTGTTCTAGGCCAGCCATCACCGCCTGGAAGATTATCAGTATCCTCCACATCACAATCCTTAATTACCTCCACTTCAATTGGGATAGGATTCCCAATTTCCTCATCAGGGACAACATTCTCAGAAGTTTCCTTGAAGAAGGTGATCTCTTCCGCCATATTAACTTAAACTTCCACCAGCTGATCTCCCTGCTGAGATCGTGTGACCATACGGCGAGCTGCGTAGCTAGCATAGTTTCCTCTGGTTCTTTGTCCATTCCCACGAGCCCTAAGCTGAGTACTGTTGGAAGCAGTGCCCTCCGAGCATTGATTTCCCACCTCAAAAACTAGGGACGGACCAAGAGTAGTCTTTGATTTTTTTTTTTTGGGATTGCAGTGATAACTCAGAGTTGGTGAAAGTCACCCTTTTTTGTTTCCCCAGAGCGGTAGTTGGTAAAACAGGAACCTGAAGGTTAAGCACAATTCCTCCCACTCGGCTGTATTGAAGTTTGTGAGTTTTTTTCCCTGGGAAAAACGGCCCATCCTTGGGTTTAGAAACTGGGCTGGTGTTAGATGATGGGCTTTCAGAGGTGGGTTCAGTGTGGGGGTCTAATAAAAGAGATATTGGGCTGTTTTTTGGTTGGTAGGTGGGCTATGGGTAGGTAGTGGTGTTGAAAGGATTCTCACGTGGGAAATAATGTGTGGGATGGCTTAGAAAAAAGGAAGTTTTGTTGCAGAGAGTGAGAATGTGACAGTTGGAGGGTTAACTCTGTGTTGGGGGCCTCAGCAGCCGTATTTACCAAAGAGGAATGGACGTTTCTGGCCTCCAAAGCAGAGAGGTTGGAAGATGAGGCACCATTTGTCGTTACGGTTATCTTGGATTGAATTGATGTGGCTTTTCCACCGCCACTTTGAGGGGTTCCAAAAGTCTTTTCTTATCTAGTTGAAAAAGGTGTCAAATGTAGGGGCTCCCCCTAGTTCCAGTTGTCCATCTTCTGTGTCCCTTATCAATGTTGATCGGCAATTGGGTTGCGTTTGTCACCAGAGCACGGGTTTGACGGATTAGATCCACAAAGATCCAACTACCATAGCGGTTTTTCATCGCCAGTTGAGGGTCAGAATCGAACTGACATTCAGAGTTAATGTGCCCAAGCCTTCCACAAGTAAAACATAGGGTATGGAACCTTTGAGTTTCATAATAGAACTCAACCCTGGACGACTTCCCTTCTTCTCTGGCCAGCCAAAATCCTGTTGGGATGAGCTTTCTGGGGTCCAATTGCAGACTGATATAGAGGAACCCCTGGACACCATCGGGGCATTGAAATGGATCTTCCACCTGCAACACCTCCCCATAAGCCTCCCAAGTGGTTTTTACGTTTTCCACCGAGTATTGTCCAAGAGGTACACCATGGAGTTGGACCCAGTACACTACAAGGTATGAAGGGATCTCTTCAAAAGCTAGATCTTTCGGCCATAACTGGGCAGAGCAGCAGAAGCCCGCCACATTACATGGACCCCCTTCTATAATCTTGTTAGCAGTAACTTGATCCAGTGCGGTAATGGCAAAGGCAGTGTCAGATTTTGTTGATACGCGAACTTCTCCTATGTTTTCCCAAGCATTCTTGAGAAGACCGACAAAAGCTCCACAATTCGGTGGTTTGTCTGCAAAGATGAAGGCCACCATACAGACACTTCCACTGGCATCAACAAGGTCGAGGTTGTTTTGGAGCTTAAGGAGAATATTATTTGCATCCAGAGTGTTGATTTCCATATTCGAAGCAGGGAAATAGGTCCAAGACCAGTAGATCTTGTGGATATTCCAGATGGGTGGTAGGTTGAGATAATGAAAGTAGATAGTACATGTTGGACCTGAGATTGGTTGGTTATATAGATGTGTTAAATGTTCTCTGGTATAGTACAGCATGTAGATTTTGGTAGCAAGATCTCCAGCAATCAAGTCTATTGTGTGATTGATGGATATGGTAAGTAAATGCTTGGTAGGTTGTGACTTCTCTCTAGATTGATGTTTGGATGACGGTTCTGAACTGGGAATAGGTAAGAGTGATATGAGCAGAGTGCAGAGCACTTTAAGGCTATAGATTTGGAAAATCCTATGGGAGTTAATTTGAGATGGTGTAGCAGGTTTGTTTTTGGACAAAATTGACATGGGGAGAAGAGAAATAGGCAGGGGAGGGCTAGGGCGGCGAGGGGACAGAACGTAAAGAAGGAAGAGACAGGGAAGAAGGCTGAGACTAGCTCAGATGAACTATCATGCGAGAAATAGATGTCGAAAAATGGTATTTGAGTAATGTTTATAATGTGAGATCCAATATTACAATTATTACAGGGACAAAGCAGTTATGTCTTCTTCTTTTTTTTGGGTTGTTGATGAAACAAAAAACAGCTTTCTTTTTACTTATATATTGTGCTAAGTTTCTTCAATAATGATTGATCTAGTTCTTTTTGAGAATTTGTTAGTTGCATTATAATTGAAGAAAAAAAACCGACATAATCATGAGTTTAAATTGTTAGTGCTCAAGAAGATTATGTGGATATTTTCCCACCGGCCTAAGTTAAAAAAATTGCTCTTTTTTATTCTGCCAAACCAATAGGATAGATACAATGATTTTGCAATTTTGTAATCAGAGTGCCAATCAAAGCTAGTGGCGGAGTCAAAATTATAGCTCAGAAAGGATCCAAAAGTTTCATCCTAAAACACTTTCTTGACCTAAGAAAATTAAGGATTTGCCGTGTCCTAAGCTAACCGTCATTCGAGTTTGGTATGACGTCGTTCTTGTCATTCTCTTACTCAAGTCAACGCCGTACCTAGTATCATGACTCACAAAATAAAATTCCTTTTAAGCGGAAGAAGGAACGAAGAGGAGGGTAACAAAAAAATAAGTAAAAGACTTCAAGGAATAAATAAAAATTATAAAGCAAAAATAAAAGCTCTCTCTCGTAGGGGTGGACAAACGGGTATAGAAACCACGGGTTGGGGCGGGTAATTAAGGTTTGGGGTGAGTACGGGCCAGTTCCAATTTTTTAATAAGAGAAAAGGGACGGGGCGATGAAATTTTAGGGGCGGGCAGATTTCAGATGTACAAAAAAGGGGGCCTCATACCGGCCCGTTTGTAATTGCAATGAATTTTTTAATCTTATTTTATTTTTAGATTACTGTAATTGATGAGTTTGTTGATTGAATTTGTATATGATGTTCTTCAAAGATGAGTTACAAGCCTTAAATTAAACCCAAAGAAAATGCTAGGGGAGGCTCGGAACCATTATGATCCCGACATGGCTCCCCCTTTGAACAAAGCGATGCACTGCAATGCGGATAGTCACAACTAGGTATCATATTCATTAGTGCTTATAAATTATAAATACATGTACATGGATATTCTCTCTCTTCGCGTTGAAGGATCTTCAAGAAATACATACAAGGGAATCTCCAAGTTCCCCTTTGCTTTTTATGTGTCATGTTTGCAAGTTAACATAGCATGTGTGTGGCTCTCTGTACACCCTATTTTTGCTCAACATGCCCTTTTTCTTTATTCATTTGAACCCAGCAAACAAAACAATTTTGAAACTTGGATTTTGTTGTTCATATGTAACCACCCCCAATAACAACAAATGATATGCTTGAAAGTTATAGCACGCGACTAACCAACTTAACTTGGATATAACTCATTGAAGACTACTGGAGCATGCTGACCAGCAGTCATTAGAAAGCTTGTAAAATAATAATGAAGGTTAGAGTTACTTAAGGGCTTTTGTTTTTTGTTTTCTTATAAAAGAAGATGAATGGAAATTCTTTCTCGTTCATTTTTTTTCATGAGTGAAAAGTTGAGATTTAGTTAAATCTCAACCACTCACACGTGAAAAACATTGTGCGGGTGAGCAAAGAATTGAATATCAGAGTGCTCGATGAACAAACAAATACAAAACTACGATATTATTCCATTAATTGAAATCAAATAAACAAGAGCCAGGATGGCTATAAATTGATGACTACATTGTGACTAAATTGTTATTCATACTAAACTCTACGCTATATAGAACAAAATTTAAGAAAACCTAATTCGGATGGCGAACTGGACTATACGTGTACAAGCTAGTGAAGTGAAATAGACTTGACTTAACTTGATTGGCAAACTGGACTTGACTGATTTTGATTGATTCTGAATTGAACTTGACTGGACTAATTATGGCTGACTGGCAAACTGATTTCATATCTCGTCACTGTACAAAGGAGATTTTCATATCCCAATTGCAACAACGAATGAGCAAAAAAACAAACACTATCACTCGAGTGATCACAAATTCAAGCATTCAAAGTGATAGTCACAGAAAACTTTGTGGGCCTCAAGGACTTTCAAACAAAAAAAACAACAAATAGCCCATTTCTTTTTCTTCCTTGCCCGTGTGGGCCTCATACCTCAAAACACATTTTTTTTTTTGGAGCTTTAATGAAAAGGGCTTGGGCCAACAAATATTTAACTAAAAATCATCCCAAAATGTTATTTAACTAAAAGGGCTCAAAGTTTAATAAAAAAACCATCCAAAACTGTGGAGCCAAAAACTATTCAAGAGGTGACACGTGGATTTTTGGGTGAAGATGACAAATTTACCCTCGAGGCACACTGGGTTTCTTACACGCAAGCAGTGGAGAATCATCCATCAACCAAATCAGGAGTACCCAAAATAGGTAACAAGTTCAAATTTGTCTCATCCATCCTCATTCCATAACTTACAAAACATTCCACATAAATTACATAACCTCCCAAAAACATTCCTTTCAATTATGTTAATTAGCCAATTTAATATATTTATTCCTAATCAATATATTAAATTGCTAATTAAATCACCAAATAACACCCAAAATACACATAAAGGGCCGGCCACTCTTTCTCCAAAGAGGACCGGCCATGCCCTATATATTGGCTCCCATTCTCACCAAAAGGGAGGTTCACACTCTTGCAAAACTTCCAAAAATTCTCTAAACATTTTTCTCTCTAAATTCTAACTTTGGCATCGGAGGTTCTTCGGCCAAGCCCCCCCTCCAATTCATCGTGGACGTGTGAGGCTCTTGGCCTTGACCTAAGGTGTTAATTGTTTTGTAGGTGTAATTTTGTCCAAGAAGAAGGCGGAAATTTGCATCCACAAAAACTATTGTCCACGGGTCAAACTTAAAAAACCAACCTCAACCCAGCATGAAGTCGAATAATAACTCCCTATCTTCCTATCAAATCGAATTCCCCCATTTCAAAAACAACCAAATCAAAGTTCAAATCAAAATTGAAAAAGAAAGCATTCATGGAACAAAGCCGCCGAAACAAGTTCAAAGAAGTTTAATGGCACAAATCAGCGAAAAAGTGTCTGAAAAAAAAAAAAGAACCAAAACATAAAATTGTTTTTGAATAACCCAAAACATAACACTGTTTCTGAAGAAAAAAAATCAGATACAGTGTTTGTTTTGTCTGTGCACAAATAAACACTATATCTGGAAAGAACCAAAATTCAGAAACAGTGACTTAAATTGCAGAAACAATCTTTGTTTTAACCTTTGACTGTTTCTTTTCATTTCTTTCATGAATCAGTTGATTATATTTAAGAAACATGATGCTTATTTTGCTTTGAATCCAAATACAGTGAATTTCAATATTTCTTTTCTAGCTTACATTTAAGAAACAGTGTATCTATTTCATTTGGATCCAGAAACAGTGAATTAGATTTCAGAAACAGTGACTTAGATTCCAGAAACAGTGACTTAGATACCAGAAACAGTGTTACTTAAAATCAAGAAACAGTTTATTTGTACAGTCCAGAAACAGTGACCCGTCATTATTATTGCAGATCTTAAATTTATTTTATGGAGAAACAAACGATGAACTTCACTAATGAAGAAAAATTGAAAAAGAGTACCTCGAATACACTATGAATAATAACGACGATAACATTTCAACGAAAGAATACAAAATATAAATTAAATAGTATGAGGATCTATATTTTTGTTTCAAAGAAATAGAAGAAGGTCTGCAAAACAACGATGAACTCCATTAACGACGAAAATCTGGAACTCAGCCTAAAAAAGTTAGGGGTAAAACGACAAATCATAATTTATTATAGTTGGGCCATTTTTAGTTGGACTACTTTAATATGAGCCTTGTACTAATCATTAAAAAAAACTTATAACATGGTTTTTTTATTAAAACTAAAACTTTTTAAGCCCTTTTCATTAGTTGTTTTTTTTTTTTTCCATTTTGTTTTATCCTTTTCGATTTTTCTTTTTTTCCTTCTCCTATTTATTTTCTGCTTTTCTAAACTTACAACGCATCATTTTTCATCTCTCATTTTCCTATTTCATTGATTCAAATCTTATCAATTTGAATACTTTGATTGAAGGACAAAATATTAAATTTTAAAATTAATTAAAATTTTTAATAACAAAATTTAATTATTTTCCCCTAAAATTGGATGTGGCATTCGTGTCGTGTTTTCCGCGTTCGTGTTGTTTTCATGTCATACCGGATATCTTTATGGGTCGTGTCGTGCACGTTCAACACCCGTTAAAATGAACGGGTAATATGACCCGACCCGAACTCGACCCGTTAATGTTAACGGGTAATATGATCCGATATGTTAAAGAAAATATGTTTTAAATCAATAAATAATCAAATGAAAAACATAATACTAAACTTGCATATACATATCACATTGTCACATGAATATTACTTCAAAACATAAACACAGTTGTCTTTCAAGTAATAAATATTAATTAATGTAGAAGTGTGAAAAAAAAAATATGTATAAACACTTGTAATGACAAGATTTACAAATTTTTTGAAGGGCTCAACTTCAAAATTTGCCACCATAATCACATAAACTAAAAATCGAAATTTAACCGTTGATTGTAGTTTACATTTACGCTCAATTCTTTGTGCCAAATTTTGTTTTTTTTTTTTTAATTTTGTTTTTTGAAAACATGATCTTTTAGAGGATGCAGGAAGATAAACAGTTCGGATCATTCATATTATGTTCAAAGTTTGACCATTAGTGAAAATATTGATCGAATCGGAGTTTAAAGTCTCTAGAAACTGTATAACATCATCTCATATTTTAGTTAACTGTAAATATCGGAACGTGATATCAACGATCTAAATAGTTCATTTTTCTACATGCGCTAAAAGATTATGGGAAATCCTTTTATCCGCAATACTGATTAACTTTTTTTTCTTTTCTTTTCTTTTAAATTACTATTATTAGAGGGAGGGAGGAAAGTTCTATTACAATAATTAGGAAAATGGGGTGTTTCGAACCGGTACGCATGGATAGAAACCTTGCTTCTTCATAATATGAAAAATCATTTGTCACCTAGTCAATCTTTGAACTGCAACCTCAAATCTAAAAGGCCTTTATAAGAAGTTTTAAAAACCAGATTAGCATTGTCCAATATACTAAAAGCAAGACCAACAGAAAATTTGAATGAGTCTCATAGATAAAATGCATAATCTTTGTCAAAGAAAACCAGAGAAAGTCGTACACATTACATTAAACCGCCTAATAAAAATTGGGGATAGCTAAAAACCTCAATCAACAGAAAAACAAAAAAGGGAATCCTACCCTTATCCAGCAAAGATAGAACGCAGCCGATGCAGCCAGTTCTGCCACCATTACCACCTCGCTAGCATCCACAAGGGACAAGGGTAGCTGCCCTAAGAAAATCAACTCTGCGTTGAATTCGACAAGGCATTGCAACACAAAAATTTATCACACGCAACAAGAAAATAGCCCCGACCAGATTTCGCCACCAAAATCGCCGTAGGTAGAGAACCACCATATCCAAACCACATTCACATACCCCTAAAAACCAAAAACACAAACAATTGAGAAGGAGATGGGGGTAATGTCATATAAAAACCACGCTTGGCCTCGATATTCCCGCATGGCAGTCAAGCGAGGGGTAATGAGGGGAGGATCGAGATTTGGTGGCCAAACTAGTTTTTTCGTTCGTAGTCTTGAGCAAAGGTTATGAGAGGAGTGGTATGTGGGAAGAAGACGCTTATGCAGGAGATGGAATATAATGGGTGTCAGAAGTTGAAGAAGGGCAATTACAAGATACAGATTAGGTTTGTCGAAGACAAAATACAGTGATAAACATCAGGAGATTGACTTAAAACGCAAAAAAATGGCAAACGCGTCGGGGAAAAAAAAGCCATCCACAAATGGCATGGCCTAAGATTCTAGAGGAGAAAGGGTAAAAAGGAAATTGCACAAAAGAAAGGGTTGCCAACGGACCCCAACCTAAGGAAAGGGTCGGCGGCGAGATGGCATTTTTGTTCTTCGTGAGAAAGAAAAGGAGGGATCGACCCTGCTAGGGTTTTTCTAGAGTTCATGTGATGTGATAAATGAAAGTGCAAGACTGTAATTAAGTAAAATATGTAAGATAATAAAGTGCGAGAATGTAAATGACGAGTACTTAAAGATAAGCAAAACAAGAACGAAGTTAAATGTATGAAAAACGATTAATGTAAAATGACTTTGATTAAAACATAACTGAAAGGCTTTTTAGCCAAAATGATCTCTGAGATTTGCATAACACATCACTTTGGTCTCTGAGATTGAAAATCAATAGAAATGGTCCCTGAGATTGTCCACCATCCATTATTTTGGTCCTTTCATTACAAACTCCATTAAGTGTCACGGAGCTCTTGGCCGAAAGTTTGGGCAATTTTCAAAGCTTCGTAACTCAAACGTTTCTCAATCAAATTCGACCCATAATATATCAAAATGAAGATAAGAAAGTGTAGAACAAGATTATACCTATTTAGAAGCCCAATGGTTGCCGAAGATGGCCAGAAAATAGCCTGAAAGGTGACTGGTCTGAGGGAAAACTGGAAAACTCACTGGAAATTGGGTAAACTTTAAACATTCATAACTTCTTTAATACTCAACGAAATCGAGTGATTCAAAAACTAAAATCATACTTCTCAACAAGACAAAGAGAATGGTACATTTCTCGATAGCTAAATTTTTATGGTTTGGCCGAAAAACGGCTCAAAAATGGCTGTCTTGGTCTCAAGTTAGCCATTTTCGAGCCATTTTTCGGCCAAACCACAACGAATTAGCCATCGAGAAAGGTACCATTCTCTTCGTGTCATTGAGAAGTATGCTTTTTCATTTTGAATCACTCGATTTCGTTGAGTATTGAAGAAGTTATGAACGTTTAAAATTTACCCAGTTTCCGGCGAGTTTTCCGGTTTTCCTGCAGACCAATCACCTTTCAGGCTATTTGTCGGCCATCTTCGGCAACCATTGGGCTTCCAAATGGTATAATCTTGTTTTAAACTTTCCTATCTTCATTTTGATATATTATGGGTCGAATTTGGTTAAAAAACGATTGAGTTACGAAGCTTTGAATATTGCCCAAACTTTCGGCCAAGAGCTCCGGGACACTTATCGGAGTTTTTAACGGAAGGACCAAAATAATTGATGGTAGACAATCTCAGGGACCATTTCCATTGATTTTCAATCTCAGAGACCAAAGTGATGTGTTATGCAAGTCTCAGTGATAATTTTGGCTAAAAAACCTAACTGAAATAACAACTTAATTAAAATGTATATGAACTAAAGCACCGAAAATAAACTTACGACTAAGCGTTGGACCAACAAAGAGCCATGTTGGCTCCAAAGGAGTTGGACCAAAAAGAGCCATGTTGCAAATCCGTGTTGGTAAAACCCGATCGTGTAAGTTTCGGAAATGTTGGACTTGGACGAAATTTGAAGCAGCCCAAACAATACGATATCAAGAAAAAGCTTAATAGCTTTAGGTACCATAAAGTTGTTTCGCAAAACAAAACACAATATCACTCAAAAATTACTTTTAACTTTTTCTTTCAAAGATTGAATTTTCATTGTTCAATCCCAAGATTATTGTTGTACAAGCTAATCAATTAAAAACGAATGGGTTGAGCTTGTTTTATGACTGAACCAACTGGGCGTGCACGAGTTTTTTTTATCGAAATTATGGGACCATGAAGAATTGAAGATTGTAGGGACTCTAGGTCGGGTATGACTTATCCACGTACATCGTTAATGGTTGCCATAGTCCATCAAATTGAAGTCTTGAAGATGTGACTTTTGTTGACTTTTGTGTATATATTCATATAATCTTGGGATTCTTGGTTTATTATGATTTTATGTAAATTATTTCTTTCTTTAGTGATAGGATTGTAATATCTTATAAATCCCTCATTGAGAGATGAATGATACATTCATTCCAAAACAAAAGCATTCTCTTCTTGGTACCAGAGCCTAGGTTAGAAAAGAAAAGAAAAAAATGAATTAGTCGCGCAGCTAGTTGATGGGTGCATATTTTCATATATTTTTATCATATACTTCAGTTGGATTTTGTATATATGATTGGGTTAAATGCACTAATTTATATTGTTTTAATTTATAGCATTCAATACGGGAGTTACGTGAAAAAGAAGTGAAAAATGAGTTTTTTGAGTGTCTAAAGTAATTCCAGCGGAGCAAGAGGCTAATTAACTGCACCAAGGCATATGCGTTACAACAAGAAGATGAGACTGCAACGGTTTTGGAAATCAAATAGACATGGGAGTGCTATTCAATGGATTTAAGGAGAGACATAATTATTTGTTTTTATTATTTCTGTTTATTTTCTTTTTATTTAATAAGAACTTAAAGTGCATTAGTTAGGATTTTAGTGGGATTTAATTAGTTTTTTTTTTCTTTGTCTTTGCTGTGGTTCTTCTTTATATGGAGATTGATTCTCCGTTGTGGGGGAGGAAGCAACCAAATAAAAAATAGAACAAATCATTTTTTTTTTTTTCAAAGGAGGCTGCGGCAAGGAAGGGAAGAGGAAGAGCTTTTTAGTTTCTTTTCTTTACTAGGGCTACGATGTAGCCTCATTATAAATACTTAATTTTCTTATAGCATTGTTATTATCAAGTTTTTCATCTTTATTGAGTATCTTTTTCTATTCGTAATGCGCTTGATTTTTATTTAGATGCTTGATCACCATCTAGGTTTAAATTAGGTTGATTTGATGCTAGTTAAAGTAGATGCCATACTTAACTTGGGTTTAGCTTCTTGCAATTGATACCATAAACACCTATTTGTAGATGCCATGCAATTAGGGTTTGTGTGATATTCCAACAATTTCCATAGAACTTAATGGGTTCTTACTTGTTTAAATCCATCTAGATGCCATAGAGGGTTAACATGTAAGGATACTTTTGATGCAACCAGATGCCATGGTAGTTGAATATTTTAGGAAAAATCAAACATCAATATTGGGGAACTACTTGAGCATAACATATTAAGGGAATTAAGTAGGATTGGTTACGGTGAATTCAGATGCCCTAGGTCTTATTTTTCTTATGTTTTCATTTTATTATTCCATGAATTTTATTTCAAGCTTTGTTTTATTTCAGTTTAATTCAAAATCTCCTATCTTTTTCATTAAAGCTTATCAAATATAATTTGTTTCAATTTGATTAGTAAGACTTTAGAATCAATTCGATCTCTGTGGGACAATATCCGTGCTTCAAAGCTATACTATCACCCGATTCGTATACTTGCGAGCACTAAAATTCGAGACTTAATGAGGTTAATTTTGGTTATCTAATTTTCGCAACACTAGTTATGCAATGCCGTTCGACCAGCGAGCGATGCCGTCGTTGCTGACCGAGAACCCAGAACCACCAGCCGTGCAGCCATTCGTGCAGCATGCCGTCCGACCAGCGAGCGACACTATCGTTGCTGGGCCCGAGTCTACCGCACCAATCTCTGCATCCACATACCACAACCCGCTGGGCTATCCGGTTGCCCCAGATCGAATAGCCCACAAACTTGCAGGTTATTGCTGCAACAATCGCATCTGCATTCTCGCCATCGTACCACCGTGCCGTCCCGCACCTGAACCGTTCCCCTTTTTGCAACTCACGCCGTCTGCCTACCGCAGCTGCTTCTTCAAAGTCCCAATCCCGATAGCCACCCACGCTCTGCTACAGATCCGTACTCGCCAATTGTTGTTTTCTTTTTCGTTCCGTCGTTCACTGAACTTCTGCAGAATTTTTTTTCTTTGCGTTAAAGTTGTTTTGCTAAAGTTTGCAATTGTTCGTCAGAAGAAGAAAAGGGAAATAAAAAATAAATAAAGGATGAAAGAAAAACGGCAGAAAGGACAAAAAGAAAAAAGGAAAACAATTATTTTTTGGGTTTTTTGGCCCACACGGGCACAAAATCATTGATTTGGTTTTTTTACCATTAATTGGTTGTTTGTGGTTTGTTGGGCTTCTTTCTTGTTGGACCGTGTTAATTGAAGCTGCTTGGAAATGGCAGTCTGGAGTCATACCGTTCCAAATCGATCCGACTGAATCAAACATGAGAATAAGACTACACGTACAACGTTTGCTGATGAGAATGTAGATCCTGAAAATATAGTTGAAGAAGTGTCTGCCTCTACTAATGCAGGTATGAATGGTAAGGCTTTAAAGGTTTCTGCCTCTGTTACGAATAATACTTGGATAATTGATTCTAGTGCTACTGAACATATGACTTGTAATTCTAGATAGGTACAAACCCTAAAACCATCCACCAAAACTGTGCTTGTTGTTCCTTCTCTTGATTATAATTTATTATCTGTCGCTCAAATAACCGTCGCCTTACATTGTCTTATGATTTTTTTGCCTTCCTTTTGTGTCTTTAAGGATATTCGGACTCGTAAGATGATTGGTTATAGTATTAGAAAGAGGAAGCTTTACTACTTGGAGCTAACACCGAGCAGTACCCAGATGTTGACTCAAGCACTGACTGTGGGAGGACCTCAGGGGGAGCAGAACAAAGCTTCAGAGGTTTGGTTGTGGCATTATAGACTTGGACATGCTTTTTTCGGTTATTTACGGGGGTTGTTTCCTAGACTCTTTCTTAAGAATGATGTTTCTAGCTTTAAATGTGGTGTTTGTGAATTGGCTAAAAGTCATCGTACTTCATTTTCATCCAGTTTTACAAAAAGTTCTGTTCCATTATGATAATCCATTCTGATGTTTGGGGACCATCTAAAACTGCTACATTTGGTGGTGCTTATTGGTTTGTTACTTTTATTGATGATTGCACACGTATGACTTGGGTTTGTTTGATGAAGTCCAAAAGTGATGTTACTTCTTTGTTCCAACAATTTCACAAAATGGTACAAGTGCAATATAAGTCACGAATACAGATTCTCAGAAGTGATAATGGTGGCGAGTATGTGAACTCTGAACTTCGTACTTTTTTGGATCATCAGGGTATCGTTCATCAAACTACATATCCATATACTCCACAACAAAATGGAGTTGCAGAACGCAAGAACCGTCACCTTCTGGAGGTTGTTCGTGCTTCCTTACTTGAGGCACATCTCCTGTTGTCCTATTGGGGAGAAGCTCTCACCTCAGCTGCATATCTCATTAATTGTGTTCCATCCCGGTCAGTTGATTTTCAAACACCACTTCAGGCTCTCTCTTCACATGTTAATGCTCATGCAGTACCAAATCTTCCACCTCATGTGTTTGGCTGTGTGGTCTTTGTTCATCTCCATAAACAACAGATGAGTAAGCTTGAACCTCGAGCCTTATGGTGTGTGTTTGTGGGTTATGCCTCAAATTAGAAAGGATATCGCTGCTATCACCCTCCGACTAAGAAGTTGTTTGTCACTGTAAATGTTGCATTTCATGAAATCGATATGTACTTTGCCCATTCCGAGTCTGGACTTCAGGGGGAGAATCAGGTAGAAGTTCAAACTCTTGATTATACTGTTCCTAATATAGATATTATGAGTCATTTGGATTTAAGTGGTGATGTCTTGGAAACAAGTGGTGATGATTCACAAGAAAATAATGATGTAAATAACTTGGAATTAAGTGGTGATGTCTTGGAGTCAAGTGGTGATCATTCACATGAAAACAATGTTGAAAACTTCGAACAAGACGGATTGACACAGCTGGAAAATTCCCTACCTACTTCACCATTGGACAACTCATTGCCAGCTTCCTCACCGTTGGACAACTCAGTGTTGCCGGCTACCTCACAGTCGATCTCACCATCTTTAAGCCCTAATATCCATAATCAATCGTTTTCGCTCCCAGATGCACCACCACCATGTCATTCCCTAACCATGTCAGCCAAGGTATTCCTAAACTTACTTATGAAGCAGACCCTAAATACAAAACTAGGTACCCAGTTAATAGACCCAACCCAGAATCTAATGTGTTATACCTGTTAAGTAATTATGTGTCTACCAGCCACCTGTCAGAATCAAATAAGTCATTTGTATATCAATTATCTACTGTATCTATTCCTAACAGTGTGCATGAGGCTTTAGTTGATCCACGTTGGCAAGCAGCAATGAATGAAGAATTGAAGTCTTGGAAGAAGAATGCTACTGGGAGATCACAGACTTGCCAGGTGGCAAGAAACCTGTGGGGTGCAAATGGGTCTATACTGTGAAATACAAAGCTGATGGGACGGTGGATCGCTTCAAGGCAAGACTGGTAGTAAAAGGGTACACTCAAAAATATGGAATCGATTATACAGATACATTTGCTCATGTGGCCAAGATCAACACAATCCGTGTTTTGTTGTCCTTGGCTGTGAATCTTAGTTGGCCTTTACAACAATTTGATGTGAAAAATGCCTTCTTGCATGGAGATTTGATAGAAGAGATTTATATGAATCTTCCACCAGAATGTAATGCTCCAGATAAATACAAGAGAAAAGTGTGCAGGTTGAAGAAATCCTTGTATGGTTTGAAGCAGTCTCCTCGAGCATGGTTTGGAAGATTCACAAAATCTATGAGAGCATTTGGTTACAGGAAAAGTAACTCCAATCATACTTTATTTTTGAAAAGGAGAAATGGGAAACTTACTGCACTTATTGTGTATGTAGATGATATAGTGGTAACAGGGAATGATCCAGAAGAACGTTCGGCCTTGCAAAGATACCTGTCTACAGAATTTGAGATGAAGGACCTTGGATCCCTGAAATATTTTCTAGGGATTTAGGTGTCAATGAGTAGTTCTGGAATTTTCCTATCTCAGAGGAAGTATATTATTGATTTGTTGCACGAAACTGGCATGTCAGCTTGTTAGCCAGTAGCTACACCATTAGAGGAATGATTGAAGCTTAGTGTTGATCCTAACCAAGTCTCAGTAGACAAAGGAAGATACCAAAGGTTAGTAGGGTGTTTAATGTACTTGGCACACACAAGACCGGACCTTGCCTATGCTTTAAGTAGTGAGTCAATACATGCATGATCCTGGAGAACAACATATGAATGCAGTGATGAGAATCTTGCGGTATTTGAAGGGAAGTCCAGGAAAAGGAATTTTGTTTAAAAGGAATAACCATCTTAGCATTGATGGTTATATTGATGCAGATTGGGCAGGTTCAGTGGATGACAGACGCTCAACATCAGGTTACTTTACATTTGTTAGGGGTAACTTGGTTACATGGAGGAGTAAGAAACAAAACGTGGTTGCTCGTTCCAGTGCAGAAGCTAAATACAAAGGTATGGCCTTGGGGATTTGTGAAATTTTGTGGCTTAAGCTTTTGCTAAGGGATATGGGTATAGAACATGATCAACCCATGAAATTGCTTTGTGATAATAAAGTTGCCCGTGACATTGCACATAACCTTGTACAACATGATAGAACAAAGCATGTTGAAGTTGACCGATTCTTCATCAAAGAAAAATTGGAAGGGAAGATAATTGAGGTACCGGCAATAAGAACAGACGATCAGTTGGCAGATATCCTCACAAAGGTTGTTTCAAGTCATAAGTTTTCAAGTTTCTTACACAAGTTGGGCATGTGTGATATATATGCACCAACTTGAGGGGGAGTGTTGACTTTTGTGTATATATTCCTGTAATCTTAGGATTCTTGGTTTATTATGATTTTATGTAAATTATTTCTTTCCTTAATGGTAGGATTGTAATATCTTATAAATCCCTCCTTGAGAGATGAATAGAGATACATTCATTCCAAAACAAAAGCATTGTCTTCAAAATTACTTTTGAATGTTTGAAGCAGCCCAAACAATACGATATCAAGAAAAAGCTTAATAGCTTTAGGTACCATAAAGTCGTTTCGCAAAACAAAACACAATATCACTCCAAAATTACTTTTAACTTTTTCTTTCAAAGATTGAATTTTGGGTAAATTACACTTTCATACCTCAGGTTTGGGCTCTATTTCAATTCCTTACAACATCTTTAAAACATTTCACTTTCATACCTTAAGTACTATTTTATTTCAAAATAATACCTCCATTACATTTTTCATCCATTGATCCATTAAATGCTAACGTGGCTGCCACATGGCAAATAAATTTTTTTTTTTTTTTTTTTAAAAACCCTGAATTTTCTCAACAAAAAAAAAAAATTTGAAACCCACATTTGCAAGAGGAGGAAGAGGGAGGAAGAAAAAAAAATTGTCCACGCAGAAGAAGAAGAAGAAGAAGAAGAAGAGGGAGGAAGAAAGAAGCGACCCACATATGCAGGAAGAAGAAGAAAAGCCCTTCCCCCTTGCCCGATGACCCTTCTCCCGTCCCCACCCCCTCCCCCCGCGACCCTCCTCCCTCCGCGATTTTTGGACTGGTTTTGTGATAGATTCACCTAATCTCGGGTGGGATTTTTTGGGGTGGGTGATGGGGGATTTTTGGGAGAGGTGGCTCGGGTGGGATTTTGGGGTTTTTTTCTTTCTTTCTTCCTCCCTCCTCTTCTTCTTCTCGTTGCAGATGTGGGTCGCTGGGGGTGGGGGAGGGACAATTTTTTTTTTCATTCTTCCTCCCTCTTCTTCTTCTTGCAAATGTGGGTTTCAAATTTTTTATTTTATTTTATTTTTTTGTTGAGAAAATTCAGGTTTTTTTAAAAAATTAAAAAAATATTTTATTTGCCACGTGGCAGACATTTGACAGCCACGTCAGCATTTAACGGATCAATGGATAGAAAATGTAACGGAGGTATTATTTTGAAATAAAATAGTACTTAAGGTATGAAAGTGAAATGTTTTAAAGATGTTGTAAGGAATTGAAATAGACCTCAAACCTGAGGTATGAAAGTGTAATTTACCCTTCTTTTTTTTTTTGTAAAAATTCATTTTTTTTTAAAAAAAAATTAAAGTTTTTTTAAAAAAAAATTAAATTTTTTTTTATTTGCCACATGGCAGACATTTGGCAGCCACGTGGCATATATGTGGCAGTCACGTCAGCATTTAACGGATCAATGGATGGAAAATGTAACGGATGTATTATTTTGAAATAAAATAGTACTTAAGGTATGAAAGTGAAATGTTTTAAAGATGTTGTAAGGAATTGAAATAGAGCCCAAACCTGAGGTATGAAAGTGTAATTGACCCAAAATTCAATCTTTGAAAGAAAAAGTTAAAAGTAATTTTGGAGTGATAAGAACATATGTCACAACACTCTCTTGAGTGTGCAAATACTCAAGTAGATAGTGCATGAGATCTTCAGGCAAATGTAGAAGCAGTTAGTGAAGTCATTTCGTCTAGTCAGCACAAGTAGCGAATACTAGTCTTAAAACAAATAGAAGAATGCATGAGTGGTAAAACTCACAAAATCTTGCTATGGCAAAACCCAAGATGGGGATAAAAACCCACAGTCAAAGGAGAAAAGTGAGAAGTTGCATTAAGTCAAAACTATACTTCTTCGGGACGTAAGTAGGATGTTACACAAGGGTATGACCAACCCAGGATGGGTGCCTCATCAAAACCTAGTCAGGTAGCAAAAACACAGTGGGAAAAATGCTCATAATCATAGGAAAAATAGTACATTAAGGTCAAGTGAGTATACTTCTGGATATTCCCCCTGAGTTTGACAAAACTTCCAAATGAAACTACAAGCATTGTAAGTGAGTAAGTTACGCATACCAATTCCTCGGACAAGCTTCTGGAAGGTAGACTACGACAGTGAAGTTGTAGACGTCAGCAAGGTTGTCTAGGATTGGACTGCTTGACTTCAATCTTCTGATGCTCATGCTGATGTAAACACAATATGCTTAGCATTGACTTGTTGGGATGTTTTTGGTTGATACATACAGTGTTGTCTTTATGGATCGTTGTTGGGACTCAACGATGGATGAAAATCGCAGGGAGTTCGAATATGCTCAACAAGAGTTCTCAACCATATCTTTCACGTAATGAGATACAGTGAGTCTTGGAACGATTCAAAGGTTTCACAACTAAAGGTCTATATCACGGACCTCCAAGATATTGCGGTGTTCCTTAATGGTAAAGACTTAACCATTCGGGAACGTACCTTGTGCGGTCAAATAAATAGTCTGATTTAGCGAATCCCACAAGGTAGGCATTATTCCGAAGATCAAGGAGGTGTGATTTATTCTGAGATGCATAGGGATAGATAAGCCTAAATCCGTAGTAATGAAGATACATCTTTAACACCAAATTTGGTGGTGGCGTGTAGGTGCAGTGCTGCTTTATGCCAAAAGATTATCAGCACATATGATGTCTGATCTAAAGCATTGAGCTAAGTACAACAAACGCCAATTGTACTTAGATATGGTTGGCTCACGTTCCAATATAGAACCTTATGCTCCATACCCTTCGTAAAGGTCTCATTTTCATTTAGCGTACAGATGATTAGGGTATACTCAGACGTAACACCTTCTGGGTTTAGTTCGAGTAGTGGACCAGAAACCATTAGAACTAGCTCGAAACTTCAAGTCAAGGTAATGTTAAGTTTTCCCAAGATCATTCATCTTAAAGTCCGACTTTAGGTGCTAGTCAGTTTTCTCAACTCTAGCAATTTCGAATTTTGTACACGCTAGGGCATATATCCTTAACTGATCAAATATTCACTTAGACGGGTATACCACATCCGCCCGGACAGTTCTGCATCCGCAAAGTGAAGGCCTCTTGAGGATCGAGAGGATGTTCTTCTAGTCTAGAACTATTTGAATCAGTACATGTAAGTCATTTGGAAACTCCATGTATGTTCGTATCAGGATCCCAAAGATATTATAATCGTATTTGTAATGCTACAATCAATCACATGACGTATGAGAGAAACCTTGGCCACAAGGCGTTATATTGCACTATTTCATTCATCTCATTTCATCATAGATTGATTCTTCTAGTTGACCAATCAATTCTACGTTGACATTAATCAACAGAATGCGGTTCGTTATCGTTCCTTTTCATTTATGTCGGTAGTAACCATATAAATGAAACATCATCTATGATAATCTCATTTCAATTTCATATCTCATCCAAACTAGTATACTGGACCAAGAACTTCGGCTCTTAGGAGTAATCTAGATTTAATCTCATGAAATGAAAAGGATTGAGATAGCGATCGAGGGGTGGATTCATTCATTTCATGTTCCTCCAATTTTGGGGAAGTGAATCCTCGAACAGAGTGATCTGCCACGCTTCTGTTGTAGGATAGATTGATTGGCTAGCTGCCAATGTACGAGGGTCTGCCACAATAGTGGCATTCCTGCTTTTGGGACAAAGTTTCGTAGTACATGTGGTACATTCATCTTTGCATGCACATTTGCAGCTGGTATATGTGATATTGTCACTTTTGCTAGATCAGAGGAAGTGTCTGGTTATACTTTGATAATCTAGATTGGGATCGAGATGAGACTTAGTAGGGACGTCCACAATAATTCGCATCGTTCTTTAGGAATGTTGACGTTCTTATCTCCCCCTAACGGCGGGAAGATTGTCTCATAAAAATGACAATCCATAAAACAAGCGGTAAAGAGATCGCATGTCAAGGATTCTAAGTAACGAATATTAGAAGGAGAATCATAACCGACATATATTTTCATCCTTCCTTGATTACCCTCTTTGTCTTTTGTACGTAAGGGCGGCGCAAATGGCACATAAACCGCATAACCAAAGACACGCAGATGCCATATGTCGAGTTCATATCTGGTAACCAACTAACATGCGTTTTATAAGGTTGGGTCATGACGGGCCACAGACGGACCAACATGGTTGCTTGCAATATTGCATGGCCCTAAGCAGAGATCGAGAACTTGGTACGTATGACCAATCGATCGCGCAATCATTTGAAGGCGTTTAATGAATGCTTTTGCTGGGTCATTCTGGGTATGAACATGGGGTAATTGATGTTCAACTTCAAAAACCCAGCCGATATGCAATATCCATCGAAGGTTTTCGATGTAAATTCTTCAACTTATCCAATTAAATAGATTTGATCAGATAATCAGGGTGGTGAGCCCTGAGCTTGTTAATTTGAGCCACCCGTGTTGAGAATGCAGCTTATGGACAACAGTCACACGTGTGACCAATGTGTATAAGCATTAGCCAATACTATAAAGTATCTAAATGGTCCGTAGGGTGGTTGAATCAGTCCATAAATGTCATCTTAAATCCTTTGTAGAAAAGATGGAGGATTCTAAGGTATGATACACTTCTAGGCATGATATCTTTACTTCTGGTAAGAGGATGCCCAAAACGACGCATCACGGATCATCCTAGATATCCCAAATGTACAACCACAGGGAAAATTCCTTTGAAATCACAGGCTTTTGGCCGGCCACATAAGGGCTTTAATGGGTGTAATCCACTTGTTAAGCGTTCCATCTTCTTTTGAATAAGTTTCAGGCTATATTCGTAGGAAGTGCAATATGGTAATATGCAAAGGAATTTTACTCCATTTTCTACATTGGTTTCAATATGGTAATAATGCTCTCGAATATCCTTAAAGCTCAAAAGGCGTTCCTCCAGAACAAATGAGTATAAAGCTTCCCTTTATGGTAAAATTAGTGCCATTGGACAATATAGGGCAGTGCCATGCCCCACAATCAGGTTGGATAAGCCTATAAGGATTGTCAAGGGATGATTAGGTATGAAGTTAGCATATAACCAGACAGCTAACTTCCCTACAAAACATACATAAGCACGAGTTAATTGTATTAGTCACATGTGGTAATTTTCGTTAATTAACTCTTATTCGAGAACAATAGTGACATCCAAACACCAATCTTAAATCCGAGAATAAAGTAAATTATTCATAAAGTAAACCAAATATACAAGGGGGTTCGGCCAATAGGCATTCCATGTCAAATTTCGCTCTTCCAAATGTGTTAGGTGGAGCAAAATTACTCTCACAGATTGACTATGGGAATGGTACTCACATACAAGTGCATAACCAATGATCTATTTTGTCAAAAATGATTTAGATTCTGCAAGGTTGAGGTTCAGGAATACTATCCCTTATTCTTTAAAGTTTTAGGTGCCAACAATCATGCTTCGGGCGTGATACCACCTTTTGGCAAGCCTGATTCTACCATATGTTATAAAACAAACTCGAGAATGAGATTATGAGAGAGAGACAAATCCAGACTTGGTTCGGTAGGCTCTAGCCGAAGCTGGAGCTGTTCGGTAAGTCTTTGCCAAAGCAGAGCATTACCGTTCGGTTCACCTTTGCCGAAGCAGAGCATGCCCTTTCAGTGCATCCCTGCCGAAGCAAAGCATGCCATTTCAGTGCGTCCTTGCCGTAGCAAGGCACCTCAATTCAGTAGACTCCAGCCTAAACTGGGTCTATACCGTTTGATACCTCCCAGCCGAATTGCTGGGGTACCTTTCTTTCACAGGTGTGGTAGTAATTATATCCGAGAATTTGGAAAACTTCCGCTCTCTATACTGCTACTGCATGAGCAATTTAGATATAGAAGAACGAGAAAGATTTTCTTCCATTTAAAATTCAATTGGATATAAACTTCAGAATTGTACCTATTCATGGACGTAAATGTTTCAATCATGTTTTGCTTCGAGTAAGAATTCATTTTTGCATGATTTGAAACGGTCCATAGCGAATCAAATAGCCATTGAGTCCTCAACATTTAGGTACTTACATTTGATATGCTTCAGGCATAAGTCTTTGAATGAAGATCATGGCAGAGGCTTATTCAGCTATTCCACACCATAATTGGCTACAATGATTTTGCAACTAGTCGTAGTCAAGTGGGGTGTCACGTCTTGTATCCACATAAAGTAGTTTCATGTTTGAAACTTCCAAATCAGTGAAATCGAACTTGTTAAGGTTCAACAATAAGCTGAATGGCAGAAACAAGAATGTTATTGGTGTTTTAGGAAATAAAATTTTCATAAACATCAAAGTTAGAACATTCAGGTTCTAAGACATGGTTTGGTTAAAACGAATTTAAGCATGGAGAACTGCGGGTCTCAATGTGAGTGTTGTGTTTTAAGAAACTTCAGGTTTCTATGGCACTTTTCCGAAACTTCGGGTTTGGAAGTATGAACTTCAAGTTCATAATACCTGCAAACAAACACAAAATATACAAAAATATGCAACAAGAAAATATGCAAATATGTCTAGAATTTATAATTTAATTATTTAGACTTCGGGCCAAAATTAAAAGTTGGGCGAAATTTTAAAAAAAAAACCCCATAAAGCCTTAAAAAAAATTTAGGTGATCAAATTTGGTGGCCCAAAATTGACCAAACCCACGAAAGCATAAAAATATATGCCTTAAGGCCCATGCCAAAACCAAGGAGGAAGGCAACAGGGCCCAAAAGGTTGGTGACAAGGCAAAACCCAGACGGGCTTGCGATGCGGGCCGAATGAGAGCAAGCCCAGTAGGGCTCGGGTCTGTTATCAAGACCTGACCCAAAGAACTGAGGGACCAAAAAATGAGAACCAAGTCCCAGGCCCAGGACGTGGGCTAGTGTTATAGTGGGCTGAGCACAAACATGGAGGCCCAAGGCCTCAGGTCGGGTTGGGGACACCCCAACGAAGACTGGGTGTGCTACCATCGACGAAAAAAGGCACGGCGCTGCAAACGGCGGCGATTTCTGGGCAGATGATGTCGGGGTTACGTCGGGATGGTGTTCCAAACCATTTTGGAGGATTAAAAACTTTAAATTCCATTGAGAATTCGAAGAAATCTCAAAGCTTGAATCTCGGGGAGGAGATCGGATGACATCAAGTCGTCGGCTTTCACCACTGTGACGACTTCAGGCCATCGTCGTGGGGGGGGGGGGGGGAGGGGATCACCATCGCCATAGCTGTTGGCTGTGGAGGTCTCAGTATTTCAGATCGAGGGAGATAACATCCCTGATGACGTTGCTTTGAACTGGGTTCTGCGCGTTTGGGGGTGGCGGCTTAAATTGGAGCCGGTTAGGAGCAGCCAGACGGCTCATTCGTGGGTTGGTCGAGCTGCAGGCTGGCCATATGAAGGATGGGCCTAGTAAAAAACAGACTAGGTTTTTTAAGCCCAATACGAATGCTAGGGTTTCAACATACTTATTTTCTTTCCTTTTTCTTCTTGATTCACACATATTCAATTCACATAATAGCCATATTATGGATATAATGCATAAGCAATTTATGTAGAATCTAAAATTCGTAACACGTAAAGTTGGGTCATACATTATGATTAAGGTTCATGCAATCAAGGCTGAAATAATATCGAGATAAAAACTGTTATTTTAGAAGAACCTACATTGCGTGATGAATATTGTGAACGAGTTATGTCTTCAATTTCGGCTTTCCATCTCCAAAACTTGTATCACGTTCAACATAAAAAATAAATTGGATCAATAAAAGTATATGAATTCAAGGAAACCAAAATTTAATCAATTAAAATAATTGAAACGTAATACTCCCTGATTGAAGACGAATAAATTCTCTTTAGCATTCTCTTTAGCACAACGTGAAGAGTGTGCTGATAACGTGTTGTGGCTTATAGGGGTGTGACATAGAGAGAAATAGATTGGAGAATAGGCTTGAGGAATTGTGTGTTAATTCCCCAGTCCTTGTGCCTTTATTTATAGTAATAAGGAGGAGAGAAACTTGCTCTCCAAGTAATACAAAGTCTATTAGGAAAGATCTTCTAGATCCCAAAGGATTCCTATTCTATCTCTACTTAGGATTTACACAATCACAATATTGATAAGAACGTATGTCACAACATGTTTTACACATATTAATTTTTAGTTAAAAATACAAAGGCTAAAATGACTTAACAGATGGTTAGGGGTGGGTTCAAAAAATCCAAAAAAGGGACCCAACACTGAACTGAAACTGAAAATCGAAAAAAAAAAACTGAACCGAAGCTTATTGGTTCGGTTTCGATTTTGGAGGTTCGGAAACTGAACCGAACCGAATCTCTTTACACTTTATGAATGTATGCCCATGATGTTTCTTTTGTGAAACTTTGTTGCCAAGTTTGAAACTAAGCATATGGTTTTTTCAAGGAGCATACTTGGTTCAATTAGGGGGGATATTTCATTGGTTATAGAGGAAAGTTTTGGAAGACTTTAGAACTTGGGAGAGCTTCTATATTTGTTTGCTTTTTGAATAAATACGGTGATCATTTTTCTTTGCAATTGAGGTTGTTGATAGAATATGATATGTTTATATGATCTTGTATATATACAACTACCTTCTACTTTTCCCATTTTCTTATTATTAGTCTGCCAATGCAAGCCTCTTTTCTAAATTTTATATTAAAAAAAGATCAAGTTTTATAAAATAAAATAAAACCAAAACCATACCAAAACCTAACCGAACAAAACGAAATCGAAAAAAAACAGAACTGTAAAACATCAAAAGAAAATTGAACTGAATCGAACCGAATTTTTTGTTCGGTTTCAATTTTGGCAAAAAATCAAACCGAATGAAACCGAACCCACTCCCAATGATGGTTTAGATAAAAAAATTGAATTAAGAAGATTTTAATTTCATGAGTGTGGAATAGCAATGAGATTAGTTTTACTTTTCGGAGTGTGGGATACTCTAATTTTCGAAGAAAAACAAATCTTAACTTGAAAAAAAAAAATTAAAGTGGGCCCTAATGTGCCACCACAACATCCATGTCATTGAGCACACTTTCCCTCATGATTTGGATCCCATTCAGACTCAAATTGTGAGAATTCTAGGGATCCTTACATCTTAGACATTCATCGTGTATCGTGCGGTCATAAATCATTTGATTTTTTTTTATTTAAAATTAAACACAAATATTATCTGACGAAAACTGATCGCATGATGTACGATGAATGATTAGAATGTGGGAGTGGATCCGGAGAAGATCCTCTTCCCCTCACACCAGAAGAGCTACCACTCGGCAAACTTCCACCGTTGATCAATCCACTTCCCGCGATCATCAACAACCTTTGCGGGCCTAAACCGCGAGCCGGCTTGCCCCACCAGTGGCACTATCGTAAAATAACTCACTTAACCGCAATGGTTTTGGTCGCCCTCGTATTTACAGACAGAGACCTCTCTTCTCTCTCCATATGCCAAAACACCGAAATCTCTCTCTCTTCCTCCCTCCCTCTCTTCCTCTCCCTCTCTGAGCTCGGATCACCCGGATCGCTAGGGTTTCTCCAACTGTGATCTCAGCCGGAGCTCTGCGAAAATGGTGAGTCCTTTGATCTCTTCCGGCTTCCCTGAACGTTGCCCACATTAGACTGCATCTTAGATCTGATTCAAATCCGTTTCGATTTGGTGCCAATTTCTCATTGTTTGACGAACTGCATCAATTTTACTGAGACTGTTACAATTTCTTAGGCTCTGTTTGGTTGCATGGAATTCGATGTTTTCTCAATTCTCCATTTTCGTTTGATTTCGTTTCTCGGCGATCAAGCGGGGCATTTTATAACTTGAAATTTATCGAGATCTCGTGTTCAACGTCGTTAAATATCAGTTCTGCATTGTTATTTACTGTATCCGTAACCCGGTGGATATCGGAGTTTGTAAGTTTGTTTGAGATTTGGTGTTTTGATTTTGCACTGATTGGTTTTCTTTGTTTTTGCGATGTGTTAACAGCCTCTCAGACTGGAAATCAAGGTAATTTTATATCTAATTCCTTTAATCTCGTTCTGATTGGTGGATCCGATCTTCTCGGGTTCTCGATCCTAATAGAGTTATATTTTGAATTGTGTGGGAAATGGTCTAATATAAATCTTTTGGTTCAGAGAAAACTCGCTCAAAGATCAGAGAGAGTAAAATCTGTGGATCTGCATCCAACAGAACCATGGTAACTGCATTGTCTTCTGTATTAATTTAGTATTTTCTTAAATTTGATATTAAAAATGTAATTAGTAACAGATTAGCAAGTCACAAGAGCAATGCCATGCACCCGAGCTCTTCTTCCTGATGTCTCTCATATTTATTTTTTCTGTGTACATCTTACACTATGAGGATGCGCTTGCCACTCAAATTAGGATAGGATCCTTGACATTTTCGTGAAACAATAGGCTATTGACGATTCGTTGGTGGGAGTAGCGGTGCCAACCTAATACTCTTTTAGCATAGTCTTTTTCATATTAAAGTGGAAGGATGTGGCCTGCATTTTGCATGAGGCAGCACCCGTTGGCTGGGGTGCCATGGCAGTGCTAGTTTCTTTTATTTTTGTTTTCACATTTCATGATTGTCTGTGTAGTTAATTTTATATGAGGACTAGTTATAATTTGAATTTCCATTAGAAATGGGTTGTGATGAGCACTTTGGTTCTCCTGCCATTTAGTTAGGATAGGATCCATGTTAATTTGGTGAAACTGTAGTTTTGTGATTTACCGTTAATGTGTTGAATGATAATTTCACTGCAGGATTTTGGCAAGTTTGTATTCAGGGACTGTTTGTATTTGGAACTACCAGACGCAGGTATGATATAGATCTATTCCCACAAGTGAGCATTTCCGAAACCAAGTTATACTTTATAATAGTCATCTTTGCTCTTTGTATATCAAGTCATGTTAATGATGATCATGATTGGTCCTTTATCTTATTGTAATTTTAAGCCATTTCTGAAGTACATGTAAAGCTTGATCTTAAGCGGAATATGCAACTATCTTAGAGTGATTGTTGCACCATAACAGTTGAACTCGTTGGTCGGTATGATTAGGTTCATCACTTGTTAAACAAGTCTTTTGGTTTGAACCGAAAGAGATAGAAATGAAGTATTTGAACTTGTACAATTATGAGATCACATATGCACATCCTTAACTGTGTACATGTAAAGCCAAATTAAAGGCAAGGAAGCAATTAGTGATTTACTGATCTTGGACTGTATCATGACATGGTTTGTCTGCTGTTTAGAATTCATTTTGGTTATTATGTCAGATGTACCCTTATACACTGAGCACATATAGCTACCGGCAGAAACTTGATGGTTACAGTGATCATTTCACAAATCTTCTTCCTAAATGTATTTGATCTACTTTAAAGAAATTTTTTTGTTGTGATTGATACAGTATCTTTTGTGGTATTGTTCTATTCTACTATGAAAAAAAAGGTAGTGCTATCCACACACCCAATTTTACTTCTCACACACCCCTCTCAAGTTTCGGCTGTTAGATTGAATTAATTGAACAAGATCAACGGCTAAAAATTAACAAGGGTGTGTGAAAGGTAAAAATGGGTGTGTGAATAGCACTATCCAAAAAAATAAAAATAAAAAAATAATGTTTAGCATCCCTTCCTTGGAGAGTTGTCTTAAACTTATAGTGAGCTTTTGATATTTAGGTTTCTTTATTTGGTTGCAGTAAGAATATGCTAACTTGAATTTTTTTTGATACTGTTTCAGACCATGGCTAAGTCTTTTGAGGTCACAGAGTTACCAGGTATTTACTTTGCCTGTTTGCAAATATTTGAGCTCAATAGATATTCTTTCTGGAATTTTGCTCAGTAATATCATCATCATGCTTTAATGTCTTAAGTCACTGGTTTGCAGTTAGATCAGCCAAATTTATCTCACGCAAGCAATGGGTTGTTGCTGGAGCTGATGACATGCTCATTCGTGTATACAATTACAATACAATGGATAAGGTTAAAGTATTTGAGGCACATACAGACTACATTAGATGTGTGGCTGTCCATCCTACACTCCCTTATGTGCTATCATCATCCGATGATATGCTTATCAAGCTCTGGGATTGGGACAAGGGTTGGGTTTGTACTCAGATATTTGAAGGACACTCCCATTATGTTATGCAAGTGACATTCAATCCGAAAGATACCAACACATTTGCAAGTGCATCTCTTGATCGCACCATAAAGGTATGCAGGCATGGTCTGGCCTTCCTTGCATATTCTACACTGTTTTTGTATAATCGCGCTAATTATGTTACTGGTTTTTTTTTTCCCAGATATGGAATCTAGGCTCCCCAGACCCAAATTTTACATTGGATGCCCATCAGAAAGGAGTAAATTGTGTCGATTACTTTACGGGTGGTGATAAGCCTTATCTGATTACTGGATCTGATGATCACACTGCTAAGGTCTACCACAACTTAACCTTTTTCTTCAGTAATTCTTTATTGTATATCTTTGTTATGATTTGGAAAAATTAATGCATAATAATATGGAAACAGGTGTGGGACTATCAAACCAAAAGTTGTGTCCAGACACTTGAAGGCCATACACACAATGTTTCTGCTGTATGTTTCCATCCTGAGCTTCCTATTATAATAACAGGGTCGGAGGATGGAACAGTTCGAATATGGCATTCAACCACTTACAGGTAATTCCTGTGCCATGCAACATTTCTACATCTCACGTCCTAGGATGCTATATACTTTGGTTGAATGTTCAAATTTTTTGCTTTTGTTTTTTTGAAAAAAAACTTAAGTTGTTTCAACTTCTGAATGTTAATATTTTCGAACAAATTCCTCTATTTTCAAATCATTGAATGGCAAGGCCAATGATAATTGTGTGCTTCATCTACAGGCTTGAGAACACATTGAATTATGGGCTTGAAAGAGTTTGGGCTATTGGATACATGAAGAGTTCAAGGCGGTGAGTTTGGAAATCATAGATACGTACCCTTTTATTGGACTTATATAAATAGGTGCCCCTTACTTTTTGTTGAAATTTTTATTATGTGCTTGAAGTTTTTGAGAAAATGGACCCAGTTAAGTTCAGCGGTATGTTTTTTAAATTTCAATGCTGCACATGTATTATCCTATATGAACTGTACTCAAAATGATTTTGTTCTACTCATAAACTTGGTCAGGGTTGTAATTGGTTATGATGAAGGAACCATTATGGTAAAACTTGGCCGTGAAGTACCTGTTGCAAGTATGGACAATAGTGGAAAGATAATTTGGGCTAAGCATAATGAAATTCAAACTGTGAACATTAAGAGTGTGGGAGCTGACTTTGAGGTTTGAGCGCATTCAGATCAACCTTTTATCTTTGCTGCCCACTCCCCTTTCCTCTTTGGTAGTTGACATCAGTCGTTTTATATTTGCTATACTCTATAGGTTACTGATGGAGAGAGATTGCCTTTGGCTGTGAAGGAGTTGGGTACATGCGATCTTTACCCTCAGGTGAGGTTTTCTTTGATTCTTATTTTTCAATCGTCTTCTGATTTCATATCTGTTGATTTTTCTGTATCTTTCTCGTCTTGTTCTGATGTCATCAAGTTTATCATGATATACATTCTTGGTTGAAGCTTCTGTATAAATTTCTTTGTGATCTCAATATTTTTATGCTAATAGTTTCTGCTCCTTTCTTGAGAGCTACATCTTTCAGTTTCAATAATGTCTGCTGCAACCTATCATTTTTACTTGGGAAGGGAAGATGAGGGGATGTGTCTCCAGACAATCCTGTTTTGAATGGATGGTGATAGACTTTCAAGTCTGCTACTGTAGTTTCCTCATACTGGCTTCTTGTTTCCCACTTTAAATTGCAGGATGCAAATTTTCCTGTGTATTGGTTATTGTTTGATGTTTTTCAGTTCTGTGGGTGTGCGTGCAATACATGCTGATTTCTCACTGCCCAATTTTTTGTTTACAGAGCTTAAGGCATAATCCCAATGGGAGGTTTGTTGTTGTTTGTGGAGATGGAGAGTACATTATTTATACTGCTTTAGCCTGGAGAAATCGTTCATTTGGTTCTGCTTTGGAATTTGCTTGGTCAACGGATGGAGAATATGCTGTTAGAGAGAGTACTTCAAAGATTAAGATTTTCACTAAAAACTTCCAGGTTTGTTATTTTTTTAGTTTATCAACGTGCATTATGTCTTGTTAAAAGTTCAACTCAGAAAACTTTATTTCTTTTTCTTTTTCTTACTTTTTGTGTTTCAAAATGTTTATCTTGAGTATATTAATAGCTGTCAATTCTTTGCTGCTATTGTAATCCCTTCATACTGCAACTTGTCATTAATTTCAGCATTTTGGTTATAGTTGTTGCGGGATCTTAGATATCACCTTAAAACTTCTATTACTATGATTGTAGATTTTAATAACTCTCTGTTAGAGAACATGTGTTTTTATTGATGGAAGTGGCAAATTCAGGAGAAGAGGAGTATTCGACCTACATTTTCGGCTGAACATATTTATGGGGGAACTTTATTGGCAATGTGCTCAAATGATTTTATTTGCTTTTATGATTGGGCCGAATGCAGATTGATTCGGCGAATTGATGTAACTGTTAAAGTGAGTCTCCCCTACCTATCTCAAATAGCCTGTAATTGCTGTTTTCATTTTTCTTTAATTATATTTCTTTTGAACTTGTCAGAATCTCTATTGGGCTGATAGTGGTGATTTAGTGGCTATTGCCAGTGACACATCATTCTACATTTTGAAATACAATGTAAGCATCTTTGCCAATTGGATTCTTCTTCCTCCCCCCATTGTTTAGCTTTTCATCATTCATCTTTCATAAAATGGTTTGGAGTAATGGTTTGTGACATTGCATATGATAATGGTGCAGCGGGACGTAGTCTCTTCATACTTAGATGGCGGAAGACCTGTAGATGAACAAGGTGTTGAAGATGCTTTTGAGCTTCTCCATGAAATGAATGAACGTGTCAGGACTGGTTTATGGGTTGGGGATTGTTTCATTTACAACAACTCCTCCTGGAGACTTAATTACTGTGTTGGTGGCGAGGTAACCACAATGTTTCATTTAGACCGACCAATGTACTTGTTGGGTTATCTTGCCAATCAAAGTCGGGTATATCTGATAGACAAAGAGTTCAAGTGAGTGCACTTTTGGTTTGTGTTATTGGAAATCATGATGGTCATCTAAAACATTAAGCATCTTATATTGTCTTTTTTTTTTTGTTCTTTTTATATTTAAACTTTGCAGTGTTATGGGGTACACACTACTTCTGAGTTTGATTGAATATAAGACTCTTGTGATGCGTGGAGACATTGAAAGGGCCAATGAAGTTCTGCCGTCAATTCCTAAAGAGCACCATAACAGGTATCTATTAGTGACTTTGGCATAATGGCATCAGATGTCCCCTTATTTCTGTGAAATGTTGTATATGTGGCTTGGGAATATAACTGCATTTCAGTCAATAGGATTAGGAAAACAACTGGCCATGGAAGTGTTCCAAATGGATCACAACTCTTTGTATTTTTTTAATTTAAAATTTTTAATTTAAGCCCTTTAATTGGCACTTGGTACTTCTGATACACAAATTTTGCCTCCACCCACTGAAATGAATTTAGTAGTAATATTCTTTGCAGACGTGTGGAAAACTTTGATCCTTTGTACTAGTTTACAATTTCAGTAATATTTCTTTCCGTACGCTGATTATATAGGACTTGAGTAGAAACTTCCATTGCAATGTTTTTTTACTTTCCAGATTTCAATGGCAATTTAAATCTCAAATACGATGCTTCGTTGTTACAATCTTAACATGTTTTGTGGTGTTTCCCTTTGAAAGTTTAACTTTCTCTGTGTTTTAATGATCATGGATTGAAAGTGAAGTTTGATAAATGGATGACTGCTTCAATCCTAATGGATAATTTCCTGTTCTTGTAGTGTGGCTCGTTTCTTGGAATCACGAGGTATGATAGAGGAAGCACTTGAAGTGGCTACCGATCCTGATTACAGATTTGAACTAGCCATACAGCTTGGTAGATTAGAAATTGCAAAGGTAAGTCCAAGGAGACATAACTTTGATGTTAGGTTTTTATATGTGTTGTAGTCGTTCGAATGAATGATATTGTTTATGTCCAAGTGAATATTCATGTTGTTTCTTGCAGGAAATTGCCACTGAGGTGCAAAGTGAGTCTAAATGGAAGCAGTTAGGTGAATTGGCTATGTCTGCTGGAAAGGTATGTTGGTTATTTATTCTAACCCTTTCTTGATAATATGCATATTAATTCCTTAACCACAGCCGCATTTTTCTCGTATCCTATCCCCACCCCACCCCACCCCACCAATTGTAACTTGCACCTTTTGATTACATCTCTTTGTCTATATTACATTTTTGCAGTTAGACATGGCCGAGGAATGTTTAAAGCATGCCATGGACTTGAGTGGTTTATTATTGCTCTATTCTTCTCTTGGAGATGCTGAAGGAATATCAAGGCTTGCAGTCCTTGCTAAAGAACAAGGGAAGAACAATGTTGCATTCCTTTGTTTATTCATGTTGGGTCGATTGGAAGAGTGCCTTGAGTTACTGGTGGAAAGGTAATTGCTTATTTGTTCCCTCGAAGTATGACTACACAGAATAATGCAGTAAAAATTAATGATTAATAAAGCATTCTCTTTGCAGCAATCGGATACCTGAGGCTGCTTTGATGGCTCGATCTTATCTTCCAGGCAAGGTTTCGGAGATAGTAGCTATTTGGAGAAAAGACCTGAGCAAGGTGACATTATGAAATTGCTTTGCTTCTCTTATTTTGACGCTCAAGTCTGCAGTTCTTATTTGACTTCAATTGGTGTTAAGAAAAGTAGATATGGCAACTCGTATAGAAAACTCACACCAGTTTGTTGTTAGATACAATAGTTATGATGTGTGGGCATGGCAGTCTTATATCACCTTTTTAGAGATATAACATGGTTGTGACATATAACACTACTTCTTTTTCTTTCTATGTTATTTCGTTTTTTTCGAATCCAGAACATTGCTACCAAAAACATATCGGCAACATTCCCTTTTACATGTATATTCTTTCTCTAGGAAATTTCGGGTTGCAATTCTACTTTTCAAAGTTACGGAAAAGCTAACTTGCCTCATTTTTTATACGCATATCTGCAGATACTTTCACTAAAATAGTTTTTGTTTTCACGTTTTCTATCTCATTTTTCAAAAAATACTCCTGTGGATTAGCTTCCTCCATAGTTGGTTAACTTGGTTTGTTGCAGCTTTGCATGTTTTGCATCTATCTGTTTACATATTTTATGCTGTTATGCTCAAGTATAATTCATTAGATGGCTTCTCAACTTGGCTACTCTGCTGAAACGGTACAAGATAACATACATGCATACACACAGAACCACATATGCATGTGCAGATGCATAGTAATTACTTACATATGTAATTGGATTGGATGCATACATATGCATCCACTTGCTTGTCCTTGTCTAATAACTTAACTTTGATTCAATGTTAACCTGTAGGTTAATCCGAAAGCTGCTGAGTCTTTAGCTGATCCTGAAGAGTATCCGAATTTGTTCGATGATTGGCAAGTTGCGCTTTCTGTTGAATCAAAAGCTGCAGAGACAAGGTACCTCTGCAAATTCTGTGCATGTGTTTGTGCATGCACTGAGTGTGGATTTACGTACCTACTATCATTTGGTTCACAAGTTTCTCGATATCTTGTGAAAATGTTCTCTTTTGGCTTCACGATATCTCCCTTGAGATGTCAGTTGCTCTTAGTCATGGTTTATTATATGATAGATATATCATCTTCCATTGAGCTGTATTAATTATTTTCGTTTGATTGTTTTAGGGGTGTCTATCCTCCCGCTGAGGAGTACGTAAACCATGTTGATAAAGCACACATCACCCTTGTGGAGGCTTTCAGGAATATGCAATTGGAGGAAGAGGAGGAGCCTCTTGAAAATGGGGAAGCAAATCATGAGGTATATACAGTGGATGAAAATTTTAGGCCAGTTTGAAATTTCCTTTCGCATGAACAATTTGTTTTATGAATTGGCTTTTTAACTCTAGTGCTTCATTTCCTTTTTCGATCTGTTTTGCTACAGCTTCCTGAACAGAATGGTGAAGAAAATGGGGCACAGGCTGCTGAAGAACAGGATGGAGAAGAAGGGAGCCAGGAGGAGGCTGTTGTGGTGGATGCTGATTCTACGGATGGTGCTGAACTCATTAATGGGAACGAGGCTGACGAAGAGTGGGGTACGAATAATGAAGGAACCTCGTCAGCCTAAAAAGCTATTGGTTGGGCCAGTGTGAAAATCCAATTTTGTCTCTGGTGATTAATTGATTCTGAAGTGCCATCTCTGACTCCCATTCTGACAACTTTCTGATTCCACTACTTCTACCACTTTCTCTACTAACTATTATTGGATATTATACATACCTATAATCAACATTATAATTATGTACTTGGGGTTCGCAGCTTCTTCTAAGTAGTTACGGTCATGTTGGAATAACTGCGACCCAAATTTTGAACATTTGACTGCTTACAGTGCCATTACAACATTTTTTTTTCTTAGAAACTTAAAGAAAAAGAAGTTTCCACTCTACTTGTTGGTTGGGAGGGGGTTTATACAAGGAGAGAGACTTGGGAATCTAACATCTTTTCAAACCAAATACTCAATAGAATCCAACGCTGAAGAGACAAATTGGATTTTGAGGAGCCTTTTCTTTTTTGTCCTAAGTTCTCACGTAACTTGATACTTCCTTTTGCTGTTTTGGCTTTCCCCTTGTTTGCTTGTGTTCTATCTGTTCAGGTTGTTTTCTTGCATCCTAATTCTCTCATCTTTTACGGTTTGCAGTGCTTACACCACGTCACTAGGTCCCTATGAAGACTGCTGGTCCAGCTGTATGGATCCTTTACGGAGGTGAGAAAAGGTTCATATATACTTGGGATATGCCATCAGATTTTATAATACTCATAGTTTCTTCACATTTTACAGAATAAATTTCGTCATATTTTTATAGTATTCAGGAGCCATTCACGCTGCTCTTTTTCCATGCAAAAGTTAGCTATGAAACTGATATGTTGTAGGAAAATCTAATTTATTAGTTTCACCAATCAAGTGTAGGAAGATTATTCCAAATCATTCGTACACTTCGTCTGATGCTTGCTTAAGAATCTAAACAGCTACTTTAATTTGAAATATTTTCATAGCACTTAGTTCATATGAAAAGGCTGTTACATTTAGTTATAATTGTACCCGATGTGCCTGGTCATTACGATGATCTCTGTTTTCTATTTTCATTGTTTTTTCCTGATAGGTCTCCTTCAAGGGGCTGACAAAGAGGTGATGTAGCTGATCGGTAGTCTCTGATACCGGTGGTGTGGCTTGTACCCGAGTTATAGTTTGTCATGGGGCACAACATAAATTAGTTTCATAGCCGTAGTTAGTTTGCTCTTCCGATTGCAGTTTTTAACATATTCTTTGTGGCCATCTTCCCGTCATAAAGTTTTTCTTGTGCCATTGTGAATGTAGAAAGAATTGAGCTAGGGATACAAGGTCGTTCATTCAAATTTTAGATATTTGGTTCCCCTTGACTCTTTATTTTTTGCGTGTTTTGGGAATTCTTGAAATGTGAGTTATATTGTAAACCTGTATTCATAAGAGTATATACATTTTTAGCATGATACAACCAACTTCGGCTCTTCGCTTCTGTTAGCGTTCTATCCCTGTTCGTACGAGACCATAATGCTCAATTGATTCTTGTGGTTGTAACAATGAAAACGCGGACCATTGTTACGGTTCCTTTGGGGACATCTAACAAGACCGTAACAATGTTGGCGTGTTCATTGCTGTGATGGGAAACGATTTTTGCACTCCACATTTCTAATTATGCACGTCCCTCTCTAAGTGCATTGCTTTATTATTGTAGCATCTAGTTCCCCAGAAGTTCACCGTCTTGGCAATTTTGAAGACGTCTCAAGGTCAAACTCCCTCTTGGTTCAAAGAGGGTGGTTGCCGTCGAGTTTTGGTCTTTGAGCCGGCGCAGCCAACACAAAGATCGTTTTTGTGAGTAAGTACTCTATAAGACAATACCCTCAATATAGTCAATAAAAATTTCGGTCCTGACTTAGGCCAGTTATATATAAGAATAAACTTTACATTTCAATCCCAACGTGAGCCAGTTGTTTACAATCACAAATTCGATATTGTGTCCGTTCTTTTATGCAAGATGGCATCTATCGAGGCAGATTTATGACATACAATTTCACCACACATATAAACAAAGCTAATACGACAGGTGATGACTTTCTCTAGTTAGATCAAAATATGATCTTCCTGTATTTGTAAGTCTAAAAATATGTATGATTTGTCACTTGTAGATGAGGTTTCGATTCTCGCCAAAAGCAAATTTGAACCACATTATTACAAGCTAATTGTGGTTAAGCCCACTCATGCCACTCTCCCTTAGATCATCTCCAACCCTTGGGAATAAAGCTTAAAAATTGTAAGCCATAACCCAGAAATTGCTTTTATTCTCCAATGGTTATGGCTTAAAATTTTAGAAAATACCCCAAAATGGACAATTTCTTAATCTTGGGACAGAAATAGAACAAACCGGCCATGCACAAGCCATGCACACCATTCACAAAACCGAAATTACTAAAATACCCACATATAAATACTAAAGATCATCAGCCCATTGCATCATTGTTCTCATTTGGAAGAGATGGCTGTCGAGAGAGCTCTGTGAGCTCTAGGGTTCTGGGTTGAGCTCAGATCTCTAAGCTCTGATTTCGAAGTAAGGGAAGTCCAAAGAGAGGCAAGAAGAGTGAGCTGGGTTTTGGGTTGACCTCATACCTTTGATTTCGAACAAAGGGATACGAGAGAGAGGTGAGAATAGTGAGTTGGGTTTTGTACCATATTTTCAATTTTGGCCGGAAAGTTCCATTTTTTCCAGCGACTAAAGCTTTGGCAGGCATAGTAAGGTAGGGTGTTTAGTTCCAAGTTTCTTCATCAATGATTTATGTAATAAATGGGTTGTTTGTAAGATGAATTAATACTTAGAAGTTAAATTAGGGTTTGTGTTTCATGTTGGGGCGTATGAGTTGTGGAATAAATTTCAAGTTTTGTTGTGCTTGAAAACTGGGATGGAACAATTTCTGGTTCAAGTGTCCAATTGCAGAAATTTGTGAAATTTTTTTCCGTAATGTGCATGTGGTGTGCATGGCTACATTTTAATATGAGAAGCGGGAATGTTCACTAGTTATGATGCATGTATGTTGTGCCCCAGAATTTAGCGAGTATGACCACAACCAAGTTGGCCTCGGGGAAAAACAAAATTAAGGAAAAAAAAACTTAGATGACATTAAGGATCATGCATGTCCATGAAATAATGACAACAAGTATCATGTTTTCTACGTGCACGGTTAAGTGGTGGTTGATATACGTAACAAGACTTTTCAAACTGTCACTGTAACCTTATATACGTAACAATTATGTTTTAATTGTATCCACTATACCACTATGTTGCCGTTAAAATTTCTCCTGCTCTGTGCATATCATGTGCATGTACTGTACATATTATGTGCATTTGGTGTGCATATAGTGTATATGGTGCGTATTTACATCTCTGATACTTTTCGCATTAACGTAGTTTACTGCTTTTTTCTTTGATTCAGAGGCAGGCCCTCAAATATGAAAAAAGCGAATGCGTTTGTGAAACAATTTCCTTTTATTCAGTTGGGTTATTTCATGCCCATTCAAACTGCAACTTTCAGATCCTTGAAATATTTGAACCCAATCAAATTTGATACCAAATTCAAATGAATGAATCTTCGATTCTTCATATAAAGTTTAGGGTTATTTATTTGATTGCGTCATTTTTCTGATTTTGAAGAGAGAGCTGTGAGCTATGGGTTTTTGGGTTGAGCTTAGATCTGTGAGCAAAAGATGTGCATGTCATGTGCATGTCGTGTACATACAATGTATGAGCAAGCTTAATACAAAGAGAGCGAACGAGTATGTGAAACAATTTCATCCATATCATTCTCTCTTCCTTCTTTTCACTTTGATTTCTCTCTTTTCCCTCAAATTTATCTCTTCTCCAAAAGGCAACGGACCTTTAATATGTTTTTTCATTTGATTGCAGTAAAAGCCAAACCCTATTTTAGTGCTTGTAAATTTGGATTGAGAGAGGGAGCAGAGGGAGGGAGAAGACAGAACAAAAGAAAACCCACATATAAATTAGAGAAATGATAAAAAATAAAAGATAAAAAATGAAGGATTTGGGTCTTCTCTAGGAAACACCAAACCAATTACTTCAACTCCAAAAATCCATCAATCAAAAAGCAAAATTAAGCAAACTCAGTTCACAAAACCTACAAATGAAAAGGTAAAAATCGAAGAAGATGAGTGGGTTAGAGAGAGAGCTCTTGTACATATTGGAAATGTAGAGAGAGAGGAGAGAGAGAAAGAAAGAAAGAGAGAGACAGCTTGGATGAAGAAGATGGGTGGGTTAGGGTTCTTTGAATTGGAATTGGGCGAGAGAGATTTTCTCTCTCCTCTATGTTTCTCTCTATACAAAATGAGAAATGAAGGCTGAAATTTTTGGATAATCCATTTATATGGGAAGACAATTTGGTCATTTCAAGGTGTAGGAAAAATCTTATTTATGTCTGATTGTTGTGCATGGCGTGTGCATATTTGAAATGTCCTATTTCTGTCCCAAGATTAAGAAATTGTCCAATTTTGGGGTATTTCCCTAAAATTTTAGCCTAAATTATTAAAGGGGCTTTTAGATCTAGGTAAAAAGATATAGATGGTTTTTAGGAGCGAGTCCAGTTATCTAATTACATGTTTTTATTTCTTTTATAACCATTTTATATTTTTTAAAAATATTAAAAATCAATTAAAATCTTCTAATAGTATGCATTTTTCAACTCCAAAAAATCTAATTAATATCTTATAACAAAAAAAAAAAAAAAACTAATATACTAACATAAATTATCTACAAAACATTCTACCTTAACTCAAGTAACAAATATATGAATGTCTATTATACCTGTAAGCGAGATTTGAAACCTAATTAAAAGGTAGGAAAAAAACATAATATACCTACAAGCAAGACACATTAATCTGTGACACGTTGATTATAAAAAAGAATCTGTCATATAGATACATAAAAATAATTAACCTGTGATATAGGTTGATTAAAAATAAAATCTATAAATGGGGTTTCAAGCAGGAGGAAGAACAAGAAATAACAAAAAATAAAAAATAAAAAGAAATAATCAAAGAGATAATTAGGAAGAAATCTGATTTTTATAATAAATCTTATCATTGAATAGATAATTATTGATAATTAAATAATTAAATTTAAAGAATTGGACTTATTTTAATAAATTGGACTATTCCTACTATTGGCTAAAAAAATTGGACTTATATCAAGTTTCCCCAAATAATGATTTTAGCCTAATTTTGTTTGTTAGTAACTATTTTGAAAGTAAAATTTATGTAGATTATCCTAATTTATTTTTATGAACATTTTAACATAAAAATATTTAAATTCCAATAAATAATTAAAAATAAAAAGCCACATAAAATTTATTAAACTTTTAAAGTTACCGGGCTGACAATATGTAATTGCCGATAAAGATTTATTTGCCCAATAAATTAAAAGAACAGACTTTGAACAATGCTTTGTCCATCACTCTGGAATCGTCAATATGATTCTTGAGCACACATGAAGAACTTTGTGCAATCACAAGATTGATCGAGAAGATCAAAAAAAAGTTGGAGCAAAATAAAATAAAAAACAACAAAACCAAGACCTTCATAGACATGCTGGAGGCCCAATTTCAAATCTCAGGATAAAGGAAGTTGGCACGCTGACCCTAAACACCGCACGTGTCAAAAAAGTGACCTCGATTACACGCACAATTAAATCAGAAGGGGAAAGAAAATAAACCCTTCGAATCCAAAGCTTTCCCAAATATATATATAAGCAATTCGAAAACCACAAAAATAAAATCACCCATTTGTCTTTGGGTCTCTCTTTCTAGGTTCTGCTTCTGCGTCTCTTTGCCTCCCGGTGAGTCCAAATCCTTGTATTCCCAATTTTTGAATTAGGGTTTGTGCAATTTCAGTTTGATATACTTAATATTTTGGGGTTTCATTTATCATTTCATTTTTTTGGGTGATATTTGGGTCTTTTTTCTCGGTGGATTATGTGGCTTCTTTGTGGTTGTTTCGATTTCGATTTGCTATTTTTTTTTATTTTCTATGCGGATTGCGATTTGCCATTAGGGTTTCTGTTTTTGGAATTTTCTTGGAAAGTAGGGTTTTAGCTGTTAACTCTTGTTTGGTTGCTGAGGAAATTGTTGGTAGCTGAAAGAGTTTGCAAAAAATGATAGAGAATTTTTTAATTCTACGCTGTTATTAGATAGGGTTTATGGTATTTTGAAGCATACTGAACTGTTATTTTCAACCTAGGTTTTGGAATTTTTTGTTATTTGGGACGACCCAAATAATTGATTAATTCTAAATTAGCTGTTTTAATAGTTCTACTCTTGCACTTTAATGGAGTTTTGGAGACTCTTTCTTTAGCATTCTTGCGCCCTTGTTGCTGTAATAATTTGTGGATGTATTTGATTTGTTTGATGTTTTGTTGTGTTTTCCAAATTTCAAGTCCCAACGTTTCATTTGAGGGGTTTGGCTTGGTTTATTTATATATGTGCAGTTGTAATTCTAGATTTATGCTTTGGACTCCAGTTGTAATTCTAGATTTATGCTTTGGACTCCAGTTATTAGCTTTCGATTTGTTTCGTCCATTGCCTGTATTATATGATAAAACAATTTTGGATAAGAAAAATGTGTTGTTTTGTAATCACTTATATTTATTATCTTTTGCTTCAAGTTATATGTAAAGAGGAGAAAACTCATTTCTCTGTTACTAAGTTATTGGAAAATTTATAAAACGTTAAATCCCGAGTTGTATCGAGCTCTGTTGTTCTGTTGACAAGTTTGGTTGACTCTTTAGATGACATGGAATTTTTCTTTCCTTTGTTTGTTATTTTTACTTTAAGATTCTTTATAATCGAAGCTTTCTTTGATTAGACATGATGTATTGCAATTCTTGGCGGTCTTATTCAATGCTGTTAGTACGTTCGAATTAATTTACCTGTTTAGTTTCATCTACATTTGGTAGTAAATGATTTGTGAGTTTAGTATCCGTGGTTTTATGTTCATCTGGACTCTGAAGAATTACAATTTATGATTATATGCAGATATTGGCTTCCCAAATACTTGATACATCGGCTGGTTAATCCAATTTTTTTTTATTCATTTGTCAATGGCGGATTCGGAAAATGCCCTTCCACTTAATAAGAAGCGAGCTGCTGGGAGGGAACTGTCTCGGGATAACCCAGGCCTTGATGACGAGGACAATGCTTCTGATGAAGAGATTGGAACTTTCAAGAGGGCCAGTGAGGAGGTGCTGGCCACCAGAAGAATTGTGAAGGTTCGTCGCCAGCAGTGTACATCTGCCCCCGCTTCTAATACTTCCAATCCTTTTGCTGGTATACGCTTGGTTCCTCCAACAGGACCAACTGCAGCCCCTGCTGCAGCTAGCGCACCACCTGCCAGTGAGACACGAGTTTCAGATGAGGATAATAAGCAGCCAGAAAGCAAGGTTGAACAGGCTGATCAAGCTGGGGATGACTCTGCTGCAGATAAGGAGAATGTTGCGAAGGAGAACAATGAAGTTTCCAGTGAGGCAATGGAACAACCTGAACCATCTGTGGGTGAAAATAAGACAAATGAGGGTGATGCAGTAAATGAGGAAGAGGAAAAGGCCGAAATTGAAGATAAGAAAGATAACGAAGGTAAGAAAGATGGAGAAGATAAGAAAGATAACAAAAACGAAAATGTTGATCCAAGTCCGGAAGGTAACTCGTTGAGCTCATTCCAACAGCTTTCGAGTAGCCAAAATGCCTTCACAAATATCTCTGGAACTGGGTTCTCCACGTCCAGTTTTTCATTTGGGCTTATTTCAAAGGATGGGTCTGCATTGGGTACTGGCTCTGGTTCACTTTTTGGATCAAATAATGATCAGCCTTCTGGTCTTGGTCTCTCGCGTAATGGAAGTTCTTCACTCTTTGGCACATCAGGGCCCTCAGTTGTACCTAAGAGTGATGGTAAGGCCTTCCCGCCAATGCAAGAGATTTCAGTTGAGACTGGGGAAGAAAATGAGAAAGTGGTTTTCACTGCTGATGCTGCGTTGTTTGAATTTATTGATGGAGGCTGGAAGGAACGTGGAAAGGGAGATCTGAAAGTTAATGTATCTGAATCTGAGAAAGCCAGACTTGTTATGAGACTCAAGGGAATTAGGAAGGTAATTCTGAATGCAAGCCTTTACCCAGACATGAAGCTCACGAACATGGAGAAGAAAGGTGTAACATTTGCCTGCATGAACAGTATCGATGAAAAGAAGGATGGGCTTTCCACCTTTGCTTTGAAGTTCAAGGATGGTTCCATAGTCGAGGAATTTCGCGCTGCTGTTACAGCACATAAAGATAAAGGTAAGGCATTTACAACTATGAAGACTCCTGAAAATTCTCCCAAGGCATCTGATGATTAAAAGGGTAGCTTATGTCAATGCTTGCTGAGTTTCATTTCCTATCGCAACTTTTCCCTGTTGTCGACCTTGCCCCTTTTTGGGAAGAAAACGAAGTTGTTTTAGAGTCCGGCTGTTCCGAAGCCCTTTTGTAGCAGAGTTATAGAGTCCTGCCCGTTTTGTTGTAGTTTTAATTTCAGTCTAATGTTCGAAAGACGAGTGGTAACTCATTCTGGATAAATCGTAGGCGGTAAAGTCGGACTGCGTTTGCTCTTTGGGATGTTGACTGCTTGACACAGTTTTATAGTTGGTTGGTCCCTTCATATGCAAATATATGTTAAACTGCTGTCTGTCAAATGTTAAAAATTTTCTCCGTTAGATTAATAATTTGTATGAATCAGTTACCTCTTTGGGAAATTATCCAGAAATTTTATTTGGACCGATAATATTTATTTACACCTTAAACTAATTGAGTGCTGTTATACTCGAAAGTGTTTAGTGTCGACACATACTTGACCGTTTGGATTTGCAAGGATCCTCGGTGCTCGTTTAAACTGTCTGATCAGATCAACTGGTGAAATATGTTTTGGCACTGAGTGGCTGTAGGTATTCAAGAGAAATCAGTCATTTCAACCTGTCTGATTCCACTTTAGAATGAAAATATGTTATGGACAAACTTTTTCTTGCAAAATACTTTGAATACCGTTAAGGACGGTGGTGCTACACATCTTATGAACTATTTTCTTTAGCTTCTTTAGTGATTTCCCTTACCGTTTCCCCTTTCTTGTGCTGTTGAAGATCCATGGCTGTCGTCGTCACTTGGTGGTCAAGGAATACATGATCATTCACTATTTAATTTGATATAACAACAAAGAACAAACTGAATATGCTTTTATTGTTTTAATCTCAACGCTCGATATCTAATTCAAAGGTAGGTTGCCATATTTCCTTAATAATCAGGTGATCAAGAGAACGGGACTCTAGTTTAGTTTATTTTGTTTTGTGAGAATCATGAAATGGTGCCCTTCTATTATATTTTCAAAGATTAATTAGACTATTACTAACGATCAAGAACGTCATAGGGTAGACATATAAGACCAGGGACGGAGAAGAAATATAATTAATGTGTGTAAGCAATGTCTGGCTGGTCGAAATCAATTGCACAGACGACGACTTCACGGCGGAGAACGTTTATTGCCCGTTTGGGGCTTAATTTTTGGAGTTGCTTTCGTATTTTTTTTGTAAGTTTTGAGGTTTTGTGGTTTAGGTCTAGTGGGAGAAATCTGTTGTTTAAAGCATGGGTTGAAAAAGCAGGGGTTTTGGTGCCTTCATTACTGCGTTTGCGCTTCTGCACAAACCTATTTTCAAGGGGCGCTGCTGAGGCCTTTAATGAAACTTTCAAATATTCAAAATGATCTTAGGCAATTAAATAATTTTACACATCATACCAAGATGCTTTTATCATCTTCCATTAGAGCATGTCGAACTGTTTGGGAAGGAGAAGGACAAGAGCAAGGGCGAGGTAGTTGAATTACCCATATTATTCATGTTGAACAATAATTGCCTCCGTACGCATGGGGTGAGTGCTTTCTCTTTGAAATTGACTTGTTTTTCTCCTTTTAGATTCCACCATTTAGTCCCTGGACACTTCAAGTTCTTGTTCTTTCATCTCTCTCTCATCTATCACCAACAAGTGATGTTAGTTAGCTAGGCTCTCTCCCGGTATAACTTTGCAATCCTTACAAGTTATACGTTCTCCCTGCCTCATTAAAAGGAAATCTATTTGTGCTTTTGATGACCCACTCTTGTAGGTGATCACATGCTCTTCTCTCTTCTTTAAGAAGGTGTTGGCTAAAAAGAGACGTATGCCAGTGCAAAATCCAAAATGGCTTCCCCATCCTTGTTTATCTCCCCAAAACCATGGCCACCATGGAAACCTCCATAGTTGCATGTCTTCTGGCACATGTCCATTTAAATCTCTTCCTATGAATAACTTCTCTGTCTGAGAGATTCCTTGACAAGATCTTCCCAAATTTATCCTTCAGACTCATATCCAACCCAACTTGAGGTGCATACACACTAATCACATTGATGAGTTCTTGTCCTATCCCAATCTTGATTGCTATAATTCTATCTCCGAGCCTCTTAATATCTACAACATCTTGTGTTGGGGCCTTGTCCACAATGATGCTAACACCATTTCTCGTTCTGTTTGTGTACGAATACCAAAGCTTATAACCTGAGTTTTCGAGATCCTTTGCCTTAAGACCAACCCACTTAGTTTGTTAGAGGCACATAATACTTATTCTTCTCCTCACCATAACTTCCACTACTTCCATAGGTTTTCTTGTTAAGGTTCCTACTTCCTCATTCCTAAACGCATTCTACTCTCTTGAACCTTACCCTCATGTCCCAACTTATTTGACATCCCCTGTCTAGTAAGGTTAAAGTATTTTTGTGTGTCAAGGGTAAAGTTGATGTGAGCAGATGCTTCCAAAAAATTTATGAGTGGAGTTGTTCAAAAAGAAGTTCGTATGGCCCCTTGCTCATTTAACATTGCATCTGGGCGTCGATGGAGAAACAACGACCCTTACTCATTTATCACCGTGCCCGGGCCACAGAGTGTGTCACTTACTAGTGGTGACCTAGTTTTGTCACAATTTGTTTAGGCTTCGTTATCATAGGGATTCGACGAAAGAACGAAGTGCCGACTATCGATTACCTGATGCCCTTCCCCTCTTCCTTTATCCGAGTCTGGAATCTGTAATATAAGAAACGTACATAGGCGGAGTTCATTTACTAAATATCTAATAAAAGGAAAATGGTCTCCAAAGAAGAAGGTGGGAGAGAAAGTTGCTAGTATAAAATAAAATAAAATTTGTCACTGCCCGTTCATCGGATTCACAAGGCTTAATATAATGCGTTGAGCGTGAGACTCTCTCTGATTTCCCATCTTGCAATTTTAGTGGTGTTACTGAACAACTTGCTGCCTTGCTGGTTTGGTATCTTTTGCAACCAAAGAAGTTAAATTCTTTGTTCGTAGTTGCAACATTTTCTTGGTGTTTATTCTCTACGGAGTCGGAACTCATTCTTTTGAAAGTCAGATTTGTTCTTTGTTTGCATGTTGAGATGAAATGAACAATTGGAAAACAAACTCTTTGACCATATAGCAGAAATATCCTCTGTTATGAGAAGTAAAAATATAAAAAGAAGCTGAAATTAAGTTTTTGAGCCAAACAAAAATTTATAGTCCGGGACATAGTTCGCCACTGCACCAAACATTTCACTATTCTTATTATGCTTAGTCCAGTCCAAGCTGGTATAGTTTAGTCCCTAAAACTAGTCCAGTCCGAGATAGTCCGGTGCAACAAACTAAGAGTATCAGGAAAGCCCTACGCAAATGGGATTTGCTACGCTACATAGGCAAAATGCCCTTTTAAAGGACTAGGCATTTGTCTATAAAATATAGAAAAACTAATGAAAATGGTTTGAAAACTTTGAGTTTTAACGATAAGGACAAAATAAAGGGTAAAGTGAATAGTACCAGGATTGACTTTTTAGTGTAAAAATGTGGTTTTTCGTTAAAGTGAACAGTACCGGGACCTTTTCGTTAAAGTTCCCTAAAAATATTTGTGCCTTATAAGTTGTTTTCGTAGTTCTACGCGATTTCTATCTTTTTTTTTTAATTTTCTTGTCAAGTCCATTGTATAGTTGTATAAAGACTAAGAGCTTATTTGAAAACGTTTTCAAAACGATTGAAAGCGTTTTTGATAAAAATATTTTTGACATCAATCTTTAGTAAAAATATAAGTAGATCCTAAAAAAAATATTTTAAGTACTTCCTGCAAGAAGTACATATCTGATACTTCCAAAAAGTTTTTGAAAACCAAAATCAATTTCACAAAAAACACTTTGGGTAAATTACACAAAACTGCCTCAACTATTGGTCTCATGACACTTTCATACCTCATCTTTAGAATTTGGTCAATTTTATACCTTCTGTTAGCTTGACCGTTAATTTGTCAGTTAAATGCTGACGTGGCTTGATCCAAACCCCACTTTCTATTAAAAAATTAAGAAAATATTAAAAAAATCATTTAATATATTTTAAATATTAAAATAACAAAGAAAAGTGCAAAAAAAAAAAAAAAAAAAATCCAAAACCCAATTTGTCCCCGTCCCACCCCCACTCTCTCCTCCCCCATCTTCTTCCCTTGCTTGCCCAGAAACGAAACTTCCCCTGCTTGCCCAGAAACGAAACGAAAACAAAAAAACAAAAAAAAAGAAAAAAAAAATCCAAAACCCAATTCGTCCCACCCCACCCCCTCTATCTCCTCCCTCATCTTCTTCCCCTGCTTGCCTAGAAACGAAACGAAAAAAAAAAAAAAAAAAAAAACAATTCCAAAACCCAATTCTTCCCCACCCCACCCTCTCTCTCTTCTCCCTCATCTTCTTCCCCTGCTTGCCCAGAAACGAAACGAAAAAAAAAAAAAAAAAATTTCAAAACCCAATTCGTCCCCACCCCACCCCCTCTCTCTCCTCCCCCATCTTCTTCCCCTGCTTGCCCAGAAACGAAACGAAAAAAAAAAAAAAAAAAAAAAAATTCAAAACCCAATTCGTCCCCACCCCACCCCCTGTCTCTCCTCCCCCATCTTCTTCCCTTGCTTGCCCAGAAATGAAACGAAAAAAAAAAAAAAAATTCAAAACCCAATTCGTCCCCACCCCACCCCCTCTCTCTCTCCTCCCCCATCTTCTTCCCTTGCTGCCTAGAAACGAAACGAAAAAAAAAAAAAAAAAAAAACTAAAAATCAAAACCCAGTTCGTCCCCACCCGAGACTTGGGCTAACACACCCATGGCTCGTCGGACCTGGGTTAGGTGTCCTCTGGGTGCCCCGGAGCTTCACGGAGAGGAAAAAAGAGAGGGTTGACGCCAATGATGGTTTTGGTACCGTCGTCGGTGGGTGTGAGTGTGTAAATGGGTACGTGAGTGTAGATCTGGGAGAGAGGTATAGTCTGTGCGAGAGAGAGAGGGAGAAAGAGTGAGTGAGCTGAGAGAGAGGGAGATGTTGGCATGGGTGGGGAAGGGTGGGGGGTTGCACGGAAGGGGAATGGGAAGGGGTCGGGGTGGTGATAGGAGCATATTTATGCAACTTAGTTAGCTTGTTTTCATGCATTTATGTTGTTAGTTCTTAGTTAATTTTGTATTTTAAGCTATTTTCGTGTGTTTGTAGGTTCTAAGTGTCAAGATGGCAAAACGAAGCAATTTGGAGCATTCTAGAGCATTTTTGGGCCAAGATTGGGTAGTGCAAGCATGGAGGCAAGTTGATGGACGAAATTGAAGATACAAAGGCTTGAAATCAGCTAAAAAGAGGGAAGAAAGAAGTCAAAGATGAAGAAGATAAGGAATCAGCTAGAAAGAAGGAGAATTATCCAAAACATTATCCAAACTACCTTATCTTATCCAAACCTTATCTTATCCTACCTTGTTTTCATCTACAAAAGAGATTTAATTTCAGTTTAGGAGACTTAAAACCTGATTTCTAGAAGTCCTATCCCTTGTCCTACAAAAGTGGCGCCCCAAATCCTTCTAGAAACCCCAAAATCTGCCACAAAACACATTCTTTCTAGAACCCTAAAAATCTGGCGTCTCCTTCCTTTCTAGAAGGCCTTTGCCTTGCCTTGCACTTAATTCCCTTCCCTCCAAGCCTTGCCGTGCATTCCCTATCCCTTTCCCTCTTGGATTCTGATTTGTTAGCCTATTTCCTTGTGGATTTGGACTCTACAAATCCTTTTCAGAAATTAATTGGGCCATAATCCTTTTTCCTAAGGGATTCACACATTCTGCCGCACCTAGGGTCCTAATCCCTTGCTTATGCTGAGTCCAAGTCCTAATCTGATTACCCTAGGGTTTGTGGTGCCTATATATACAAGTTTAGAGGGCTGCCGCAGGTTACACCACCCCATATACACTCCATAATTCGTTCTACACCACCACACCTTCAGAAATTCATATTTTGCAGCAGAGGAGAGAAGACAAGGCCTTGCCGTGGCTTCCATTAGAGAGGAAGGGTTGTGCCGCAGCCTACCTGCAACCATTGGAGTTCTTGGAGTTCTTTATTCTCTTGTTTCTGTTTCCATGTTTAATTTAAATTGCTTTTCAATTATGTTGAACATGTGGAACTAACTTTGTTTTAGTTAGAGGTGGATTCAAAGCCATGGACATATGTTTAGTATGAATTGATTACCTCAAGTTATTGTTTCATAAATTGTGAATGTGGTTTACTTATCTGTTTTATTAAGAACTTGTTCTTGTGTGTTGATTAAGGATGCATACTTAGTTTACATGCATGAATTTGATGCTAGGATATAAGGGAATTTCACCTAATCGTTATGAACTTATATTCACAAGTAGTAAAGATTGCTAGTCACAATCATGTTAAGTAAATCCAAGGCAGAATTAACATGCAGTTCATAGTTATGAATGCCTTGTCAATGTTTATGATTTCCATGGAACTTAATGATCTTTGATATGTGTCTCTATCATGCGTATTTCATAGTTAGGGAACTTGATAAGAATAATTTGGTTGTGATGCGTTATCCATTCAATTCAATGAACTTAGGGAAATCTGAGAATCGATTAGTGCAATACAATTAATTCGGAGCATTGTCATTCATGGTTTATCGAAAGAATAACTGGAAATCAATTCGTATGCATATGTTCATGTGTGGAGAAGAACCCTCTAACTAGTTTTTCACCCCTGAATTCACCTTCACCTCTCTTTAATTTACTTTGTTTGCTGAAATCTTCTTAGTTTTGATAAATTCGTCTCAAAACCCCCTCAGTTCTTATTTGTGTTTTAGTTTTGTTAAATTCGTCCAAATCTGTCTCTTTTTAGTGTTTTGAGTCTTACTAGTCTAAAATTCATCCAATTCACTTTCTAGTACCTGTTTTGAGTCTGTTTAAATTAGTTTTGCTGTTTTGAGTCAATTTGGTTAGTTTTGAGTTGTCTAGAGTCCAGTTTAGTGTTTTAGAGGTTAACTTGTGTAGATTAGCATCCCTTCTAATCCCCGGCCTAAAATGATCCCTACTTTCATATATTACGTCGATAGGGTTTTAATTTGAGTGTCAAGTAATTTTCACTTCAGGTGGGGGGGGGAGATGGGAATGGGTTCTGGGATGTAGAGAAGAGAGAGAGGAGAGAGAGATGGGGGGAGAGAGAGAAGAGAGACAGAGACAGAGTTTTAATATAAAAATAAATTTTTAAAATTTTAAAATTTTAATTATTAAAAATATATTTAATAATTTTTTAATCCAGTTGGATTAGTGAGTGGGCCACACATGTAGCCACATCAGCACTTAACAGAAAAATTAATAGAAAAACTGACGGAGGTATGACATTGGCACAAATTCGTAAGATGAGGTATGACATTGTCAATTTTAAAAAATAAGTTATGAAAATGTCGTGACACCAATAGTTGATATAGTTTTTTGTCATTTATCCAAACACTTTTCATTATTTTAAAAACATTTTCAAACGGTGATAACTAATTTTCCACGCAAATATTTGAAGATTTGGTTTATTGATGGCCCCAGTTGCCAAACAATTGAAAGTGGTCCTGTCATTATGCGATGAGTCACCACCAGTTACCATCCACGTTTTAAATCATCGGGCATTTTTGGTTCCTGCAATTGGCAGGGGCTCAAATAAGTTTTGACTAGCCTTCATGCACGCGCTTACGTGTGTGCGGAGGATATTTTTTGAATCACGATATACTACGCGCGACTTATATATTTTAAATGTATTTATATGCGTAAATTGACAAAAGGAAAGTCAAATATTTAAAGTAAATGAATAATCTTAGATTATGCTAGAAGAAACCTTTCATAAACCAATTAAAGCAGCTGAATTCACATAATAAAATCGGTCTCTATAGAATTTACATTAAGAATAGAGAAAATAATATTTAATAAACAATTATTTGAATCATATTATTGCTAGCCCATTGTGAGGCTAAGCCCACGCCTCCCTCTTAGTGTAGATAATATTGCATTACACGCCTCTTAAGATGTTTTGAACATATTTAAAAATAGAGAAAATAATATTTAATAAAAAACTGATTGAATCACATTATTGCTAGCCCATTGTGAGGCTAAGCCCACCCCCATCTCCCTCTCTTTAGTGTAGATAATATCGTTTGTTAAAAAAAAACAATCATTTGATAACTAATTTAATCACATTATTATCCACGTCCGAATGACATTTTTTATAACCGGCATTACACGCCTCTGAAGATGTTCTGAACGTGTTTAAAAATAGAGAAATTGAATTACATTATTGCTAGCCTATTGTGAGGTACTAATTTAAAAAAAAACAAAAAAACAAAAAAACAAAAAAACAAAAAAACAAACAAACAAACAAACAAACAAACCACAAAAAAAATAATTGTTAAAAAAAATACTATTAAAATGACGAAAATGCCCTTGCCATATTTGATGCATTATTTTGGGATGCCTTTGAAGTTTTTTTTTGAATCACGACGTGTGACACACCCCGTCCTAAGGAGGGCGTGTTGGGCGTCACGTGAGAGTGACGTAACCATATGCACAGTGTGGAAGCTAAGAAGATAATAGAAATACGAATAAATAAAAACCAACTACTAGCCGTACTATCCAAATAACATGCTAAAGTGAGTCTAAGTGTATACATACACATTCAGATAAAAACCAACTACTCATCATCATATATATATCTTGCACACGAGTCGAACCCACTCAAGGTGGTCTATACGACAGGACTGGGTGTAAATAGTACGCTCTAGTGCTACAATCACGTGAAGACTGTGCGAATAATCGCGGGTCACCTACGAGTCGAACCCACTGAAAGTGGTCTATACGACAGAACTGTGTACCTAACTTGGATCCAAGATGAGCGTGTGGTGCAGGAGGTGAACATACACGTGAAAAATTGTGCCCCTAACTCTGGGCGGGAGCACTAACACCGGGGTGCAGGTTTATGAGCTTTCAATACATCTTACATAATCATCATTTCATATTAATCATTCTATAACTCACCTGATACTTACCTGTGCATCCACAGCACCAATTACCATTATATGCAACTACTAATGCATGAATAAAATAGATATATACTTTGCATTGCATATCATATCACATTTCACTTAAATTGATTTTCTAGGAAAAATCTCATTTATATAGGTATATACGGAAAACAAAAGGCCACTCCTTGATATATTGAAGAGTCATAACCCCCGAGCCTCGATTGATGGTGCTCGTTCTCAGGATAGGCCTCACCTATATGCGTAATAATCGAATAAACGTTATTTAACGCACATAAACGAAACTCGGAAATAACTTCTCATACATTGCTCAATTGAGGTGTGTGAATATTGAACTACACAACCTCACGTACATCGCCAAATTTTTTTGAATTAATTTTTGATCCCTCACGCGCCCTCACGCGCCGGCCAAGGCACGGCCAGACACACCCCCACGCGCAGGCACGTATCTGGCACTGTGGACGGAATCACTAACGCCGTTATGGAATATTCCGTAAAAAACAAGCATATTCCGTTAGATTTAGCAGACGCCGTTAATCGCCGTTAAAAATATTCCATCAAGTTTGACAAAATATTCTCCTTCTTCTTCCTCAAGTCGCCGGAGTCCAGCGTCGGTGACCTCTGTGTTGCCAGATTCTGGAAATTCGAAAAGCTCTTATTTCTCACTCAATTCTTAATCAAAACTCTTAAAATTTGTCTCAAATCAAAGCTTAGAGTGAGTAGAATAAAGCCTTACCAGTTTTTGGACCTAAAATTCACGAGATCACGCCGGAAAAAGCCCCGATAATCCGGCCAAACTGCAACTCGTCGAAACTCGACTTCCCGATGTCCAAATCATGTCATTTTTCTTCTTCGAGCTTTGTGGAGAGGTCCTAAAGCTTCCTAGAACCTTAGAATCTTATGAAAATCTTTCATTTACAAACACATGAATAGTACCCCAAATCGGGTTCTCTGGTTCTTCACAATCCTAACATCCAAAGCTTCTCCAATTCCTTCCTTTAGCTTTGTGAAGTCATTCTAAAGCTCTCTAGGACCTTCAAATCCATTGAAAGTTCCACGATCACGTCGGAGTTACTGTGCACCCAAAACTGGGTTTTCGGATTTTCTAAGGTTTTCAAAGGTTTCAAGTTTAACCAATGGTATGAATCAACTCAAAAGCTTACAAGGAACATGAAATCAAGTTCCTTGATTTCGAAGGTTTAGGTGTGGTCCGTACGGTTGTACGGACAAAGAAGAACAGATGAGGGAGAGGGAGAGAGAAGGTACATAGTTAAAGTATGGGTGTGTGTGTGGTTCAGCTTGTCCCCATCAAACCAAAACAAAACACTTTAAGTCCTAAGTATTTCCAAGAGCTTAGGAATTATTTGAATTTGTTCAATTAAAGCTTAGACTTAAACCACACCACTATATAACTCAATTAACGTCCAAGGGTAATTTCGAACTTTCACAATTCTGAGGAAAACAAATATGTACGAATTTGGGACAGGCTGTCACAGCGTGCTACGCGTGACTTACACATTTTAATTGTATTTATATGCGTAAATTGACAAAAGGAAAGTCAAATATTTGAAGTAAATGAATCATTTTAGATCATGCTAGAAGTAACCTCTCATAAACCAATTAAAGCAGCTGAATTCACATAATAAAATCGACAACTGATCGGATCACATTACTGCTAGCCCATTGTGAGGTTAAGCCCACCCCTTGCCCTTAATGTAGATAATATTGTTTGTTACAAAAAAAAAAAAAATCAATCATTTGACAACTTATTTAATTACATTACTATCCGCGTGTGAAAGACCTTTTTTATAACCGGCATTACACGTCTCTTAAGATGTTTTGAACGTGTTTAAAAATAGAGAAATTGAATTACATTATTGCTAGCCTATTGTGAGGTACTAATTATAAAATTAAAAAAAATAAAAAAACAACACCAAAAAATTAATTATTAAAAAAATACTGTTAAATGACGAAAATGCCTCTGTCTTATTTGATGCATTATTTTGGGATGCCTTTGAATTTTTTTGTCTTGGGGGCATTTTTCTCCAAATTTTTTTGTTGAAGCTTGGTGACACCAACGTGAGTTACACGTTTTAAATGTAAGAAGTAATCTCTCATAAAACAATTAAAGCAGCTGAATCCACATAATAAAATTGGTCTCTATAGAATTTACATTAAAAATAGAGAAAATAATATTTAATAAATAATTGATTGAATCACATTATTGCTAGTCATTGTGAGGCCAAGCTCACCCACACTCCCCCTTAGTGTAGATAATATCGTTTGTTTAAAAAAAAATTATTTGACAATTAATTTAATCACATTATTATCCGCGTGCGAAAAACTTTGTTTATAACCGGCATTACACGCTTCTTACGATGTTTTGAACGTGTTTAAAAATAGAGAAAATAATATTTAATAAACAACTGATCAAATCACATTATTGCTAGCCCATTGTGAGGCTAAGCCCACCCCTCCCCTTAGTGTAGATAATATAGTTTGTTACATAAAAAAAAACAATCATTTGACAACTTATTTAATGACATTATTGTCCGCATGTGAATAATCTTTTTTATAACCGGCATTACACACCTCTTAAGATGTTTTGAACATGTTTAAAAATACATAAATTGAATCACATTATTGCTAGCCTATTGTGAGGTACTAATTTAAAAAAACAAAAACAAAAAAAAAACCACAAAATAATTAATTATTAAAAAGGAAATAATATTTAATAAACAACTGATTGAATCACATTATTGCTAGCCTATTGTGAGGCTAAGGCGACCCCCTCTCCCTCTCTTTAGTATAGATAATATCGTTTGTTAAAAAAAACAATAATTTGATAACTAATTTAATCACATTATTATCCACGTGCGAATGACCTTTTTTATAATCGACATTACAGGCCTCTTAAGATGTTCTGAACGTTTTTAAAAATAGAGAAATTGAATCACATTATTGCTAGCCTATTGTGAGATACTAATTTAAAAAAACAAGAAAAAAACAAACAAACAAACAAACCACAAAAAAATTAATCATTAAAAAAATACTACTAAAATGATGAAAATACCCTTGTCATATTTGATGCATTATTTTGGAATGCCTTTGAAGTTTTTTGTTTTGGGGGCATTTTTGTCCAATTATTTTTGTTGAAGCCCATGACACCAAAAAATACTATTCACCTTTATTGTTGGCATTATATATAGATTAAAACTAAGAGGCTACAAGTTTTTTTTTTTCACCTATAAAAGTTTACAAGTAGTCACCAAGTCAAGTGTGCTCTTTCCAAACAGAAATATTGATCGATGGGACACGCTCGCCGCATCTCCACAACCACTATTCAACCCACAAACCAGAACGAGTCCACTCAGAGAATTGAGTTAACCCCATGGGATCTGCAGTTCATCCTATTCGGCTACGCCCAAAAGGGCCTTGTCTTCAACAAACCAAACTACACTACTTATGACAAGTACCCAAACAAAAGCTTGATCCATCACCTACAAGCCTCCCTCTCCCTCACACTGGATATCTTCTATCCCCTTGCCGGCCGTCTTGCCATCACCGAAAATGAAGACGACAACACCACCTCCTTCTCTGTCAATTGCAATGGTGCCGGAGCCCAATTTGTCCATGCTGTTGCTGATGGTGTCACGGTTGCTGATATTCTTGACCCTGTTTTGGTTCCCAGTGACATTGTTCACTCATTCTTTATTATGAATGGAGTTTTGAACTATGAAGGCGTGTCCAAACCCTTGCTTGCAGTACAAGTAACTGAGCTGGTTGATGGCATTTTCATCGGTTTCACCATGAACCACTCTGTCGTTGATGGATCAACATTTTGGCTTTTCTTCAATACTTGGTCAGAAATCTCTCGGCATGCAGAAACTAGTACTGAAAATTGTGGTAAAATTTCGCATCCTCCTCCTATTTTCAGCCGTGAATTTTTTCACGGCATCATTGATTTTCCGGTTCGAATTCCAAACTTTCACAATCAAATCCCGAAAAATAGGTCTTCCACACCACCCGCCGCCCTCCATCAAAGAATATTTAAATTTTCGAAAGAAAAAATTGCTCAACTCAAAGCCAAAGCCAATTCCGAGATGGGCACCACTAAGATCTCATCCCTTCAAGCACTCTTGGCTCATCTTTGGTTGTCCATAATCCCCAACAAACATCTCAACCCCGACCAAGAGACCAAGTATACCTTACAAATAGGCTTAAGACAAAGATTCCAGTCGCCTTTACCTGAAGAGTACCTCGGAAATCTGGTTCAGTTTGGCACGGCGACATCCACCGTGAGCACGGACTAGGCTGGGCGGCTTGGGAAATAAACAAGATGATTGCTTCCAAGACGAAAGACGAGGGGAGAAAGTATTTGGAGGAATGGATAGAGAGTCCAAAACTGTTCCAACTGAATAATTTGGCAAGCGATTACTCATTCGGGACGGGAAGCTCACCGCGGTTCAATATGTACGGTAATGACTTTGGTTGGGGAAGGCCTCTGGCAGTTAGAAGTGGCGCATCCAACAAGGCTGAGGGAAAGTTGACAGTTTTCTATTGTTTTTTTCGTTTTCTTTTTAGAGAAAATTGGGGGAGTTCTTGGGGTTTTTTATTTATTGTGCACATATTTTATTTTCTGGGTGTTTTTCCATAGGAACGATAATTAATTGATTTAAGGATTGCAGAGCTAGAGTCTATTAGCTTAAAGATCACACTAGTGTACTATTGGTTGTATGTATTAAAAGTAAACACGTAACGAATGTAGAAATGCATACCATGTAGTCATAAACAATCAATTTCATAGTCATAGTCATTTAGATCATGCTCAATAAAGATAGTTGTCAAATCTCATAAATCATCAATAAAAGAGTTCATAAGTCAATTTGAAAGAATACTTCATCAAATAAACAACTAGAATTCTAGTGGTAATGGTTGTGACGGCGGACTCATTGCGCCAACTGCCAGCTGTGTTTATGAGAAAGGGAGAGAGTTGTTGAGAGGGAGAGATCAAAAGAGAGGGAAGAGAGAGAGGAAGGGTTTTCAAAATAAAAACCCTAAATTAATTTATACTGTTACGATTAAAGTGAAAGATTTAAGTAAAACTTGAGCCTTATTGGAATGTTCTAACTATCAAACTAATACTTAAACAAATAAATGTTATAAATAAGTCATTGGAGAGCAGTTTTTAGTTTCTTCTGCGCTCACTTGTTCGTAAGGGTGGGCATGGTCCGGTTCAATCGAGTTCACCCTCCAAATCGAAACCAAACCGATTTTTTTATACGATTTCAATTTGGTTCAGTTTTTCCAAATATTGACTATGAGAATCAAATCAGACCAGACCAATTCTAGTTCGGTTCGATTTCATAGACAGTTTTGGGCCTGAGAGCATATAACTCTTTTTTGTTTCTGTTGTATTGGGCTTTAAGAAAATAGAGTTACATGTAATCAGCAACCCAAATGTCCAAACTGAAGGCTTGCATTCAATTAGTCCAAGAAGCCAAAAAATCAAATTCTAAATCAATATACAAACCAAATCAAAGCAAATCCTTTTCAAACACCAAACCAAAATGCATAAGATAAAGTCATAATTCTACAACCCAATTCAAAACTTAAAACTGAAAGATCATAATAAACGCAACGCAATACTATAAAACCTATGACAAATGGGAATAGCAAGTCCTTGGTAGCAAGCACTGCAATTCCTTGGTAGCAAGCAAGCAATGGCAGTTCCTTCCTTCCTTGGCAGCTGCTAGGACTGAATAGTTTCTGGAGCTCCAGTGTGCCTCCAAGAAAGTACATACCAACATACCAACTTCATACATAGGTTTTCATATAAGAATCACTTAGCACTGATACGTTTGTGATTTAACTCCTGAACCAAAAAATGAACATACAAGAATCAAATTTCCGAAACAAGAAAGACACCAACTATTAACATCTCAATTTAAGTACACAATCAAACATTTTGAACATAAAAATGTAAAGCCAACACACCAGTTATATTGCCCTATTCAATCAACCTTCATCCCAAAGAACTTACTCATCGCAAGCCCATATCATTAGGGGTGGTTCGGTATGGGATCTCATACCAAAACCCTTGCCCCGATTTCGAAACCGAAATTTTTCGGAAATCCCAATTTCAAAACCGATCACAAACCAAATTTTCGAGAATCCCGATTTTTGGGAATCCCTAAACTCCCATAGCGAAACCCTTGTCCCGATTCCCAAACCGAAATTTTTCGGAAATCCTAATTTCAATACCGATCCTAAACCAAATTTTCGGGAATCCCGAAATAATTTTGGGATTTCGGGACAAATCGGGAATCCCGAAATGGTTTTGGGCTTTTGGACTAAAATTTGACATATTATGCTTTTGGGCTAAAATTCAACATTTTATATTGAAAAATTGACATATAGGCATGCCCAATCTGCCAATTTGTTTCTACTAATTTGTGCACACAAATCTGCCAATGAAATGGCAAGGCCCAGTTAGTATCTGCCTATTCAAAAGCAATCTGCCAATATGAAACGTTAATATATGCTTGAGTAAACTAGTAAATCTATCTATAATCATGCTAGTCCCCAAAATTACGTCTAAAACGTTAATATATGTTTGAGTAAACTTCTGTACATATATAATATAAATATTATAGATAGATGTAAAGTTTTCTCAAGCAAATTGTAACTTATAATCTATCCATGTATCCATCTATCAATCTCCCATGTTTATTCTGCATCTATGTATCCATCTATCAATCTTCTGTGATTTAAAAATTCTGCATATGTTCCACTATCGATCTTAGGGCTCCTTCCTGTATATGTTCCATCATCGATTTCCAGTGCTCCTTCAGTATTTCAATTTTCACTATTGTAGGTAGATGATGTTCTCCTTAAAGATGTGATCCTATATATTTACAAATTAAATAATATATATATATATATATATATTTATATTTCAGTTTGGTTTGGGAATACCGAAATTCCAAAAACTTGAGACCGATTCCCGTACCAAAATTTCGGGATCGGTTAGGTATTGGGTACCAAAATTTTCAGGAATTTCGGTTTGGGATTTTTTTGATTTGGTTTCGGGAATTTTTCGATTCGGTTTGGGATTTTTGGGATTTTTTTTCCAACCCTACGTACCATTATCCATAAGAAAATCAACAAGCAAACTCATAGAGCTGTTAAATAAACCCATATACACATATGCAAATCAATAACAAAACCCAAAACACATATGTCGTTAACTCACTCACCGCAACACACATATGCAGATCAATAAGAAAACTCAGAGAGCCGTTAAATAAACCCTGACCAATTTGAAACCCAGACCAATTCCAAATCAATTTGAATAACCATAATTTGAAAATCCAGCACACACCAGAATAAACCCTAATCAATTTGATACCAAAACAATTTGAATAAACCCTAATCAATTTGATAACCTAGCACACACTAGAATAAACCTAGATCAATAAGACAATCAACAATTCAATTTGAAAACCCATATCAATTTGAATAAGGTTTTTTAACCAAAATTGCCCTTGAAATTTGCATAAGTCCTCACTTTGGTCTCCGACATTGAAAATCTACATAAGTGGTCTTTAAGTTTGTACATGGTCATTTTGATCATTCCATGAAAAATCTCTATTAAATGGAAAAGTAAGTGAGGCAGTTGATTGGACAAAAACACCCTTAATTTAACGAAGGTTTTTTTACAGAAGAACCAAAATGATTTACGCTGAACAAACATAGAGACCACTTCTATCGATTTTCAATCTTAAGGACCAAAGTGAGGACCTATGGAAATCTCAGGGACCATTTTAGTTGAAAAGCCTTTGAATAAACCATTATTTTAAAACTGCCCTAAAATACATCATACCTTTTGGGGGTGGCGGAGGAAAAGGTGCTATTGAGTCTCAACGAGATGGAGTCACGACTAACTGAGTCTAACTATCTGAGGGTAAGGATTTGATCTGATTTCTAGAGAGAGAAATAAGGAGACTGGAGTGCGTGAAAAACAAAAAGAAAGTGAGGAATGATTGGACTTCGAGAGATAGAGGATTTGATTCGAGAAGAGAGAGAGAGAGAGAGAGAGAGAGAGAGAGAGAGAGAGAGAGAGAGAGAGAGAGAGAGAGAGAGAGAGTGAGTAAAAGAGGAGACTAGAATGAGTGAAATTGAAAGAGAATGAGGGATGAATGATTTGACTTAGAGGAAAATATTGTAGTAATGGTCCCTCAACTAAAAATCCATGACCATTGGTCTCTTAACTAATCAAAATGTGCAACTATGGTCATTTTCGTCAACTCCATCAAAATTCCGTCACAATGAGTCATATTGGAAAGACCATTGCTACAATTGGGTTAAAGTTGAGGGAACATTACTCCAATTGGGTTAAAGTTGAGGGACCATTTCTCCAATTGGGTTAAAGTTGAGGGACTATTACTTCAATTTTCTCAACTTCGAGAGAGAGTCTGAGTCTATGAAAGGAATAATACTTGGCTACTCAAAAGAGGAGTAAGAGGTTCTACTCAAATTGTTCGTTACCGATTTATAGAACTTTGTGTTTATAATTAGAACCGTTCACATTATAAATCACTCTAGAAAGATTGCCTCTACAAAAATTAATTAAAAGTAAGGTTGTTTAGTTATCGAATTGTACAAAAACAAATGAACGAAATTGGTAAAAGCATTACGTACGGTTTACGACCTTAGTTCTAATTCATTTTTTGCAAAGATGATCTTTACAGTGTGATTCATAATGTGAACGGTTCTAATCATAAGTGACACGCTCGACCCTGATATCCTCCAAATACCAAGGTAGGCACGTGCTGGCCGACACCTAAAGATGACGAAGCCATATTAGAATGCATGAGAACCAGAAAGAAATAACTAACATAAATAAAACTTGGGAATTTAACTATAATGAATATGCAATTATGGAACGTGTTCATATCATACAACTAATCCAAGACACTAAAAAGGAATAATATAAAATTGAATGAACAATGAGATGGGTCATACACCGAGAAGACTCGAAGATGCCGATGCGGGAGTGCCGTGACGCCAAGATTGTAGGCCTCAACTCTAAGTCCTGAGGGGGCGCAAAACAAAGCATGAGTGGACCAAGTTGATATATAAGTAATACTAAAACAGTTAATCTTTAACGTACTAACCCCCAAAGTTTATGAAAACTCAATAGTATAATATGTAATAGGTTTTCCGAAAACCCTAGCATGCCATAAAACTTCATAAAACATATATTATATAGTGTGCTTAGTAGTGTATCATCTCCCGCCCAAAGGCATATAAAACTCCACACTCGCCCAAAGGCATATAAAACTCTTCCAGCCGAAGCCACCTACATACGCCCGGCTGAAGCCATATATAAATATCTTCCGGCCGAAGCCATCTACACATGCCCGGCCAAAGCCAAATATAAATGTCTTCCGGCCAAAGCCACTAACCTACGCCCGGCCGAAGCCATATATGAGTATCCTTCACCCGTAGGCATGACCATTCACCTGTAGGTAGTATCATTCGCCCATAGGCCTTACATCACCCTACCAAAGACAATTAATGATTTCATTAGCCCATAGGTAGGACCATTCACCCGTAGGCAGTATCATTCACCTGTATGCCCTACATTACCCGACCGAAGCCAATTACTGATTTCATTCGCCCGTAGGCAGTATCGTATAAATAACCACTAAGTAAGCACATAAAAACATTAACATAATATTTCTAATATATATACATTTATCTCAAATCGGAGCTCAGTAACTAAAACGTCATATTGTAAAACCACATTCATAAGTAGGTATATAGTCATCAATCATATATACCACAAAGAACGTAAAGTCGATAAAGCATGATAATTCATAAAGTGTGAAACCAATTTACTCATAAACGTTTCATCAAACATAACCATTAAATCATGCTTTTCATTTATGCATTTCTATTAGTAAAATATGCATTTTAAAAGGGGTCTACTCATAGATACTTCGCCGTCGAAGAGCCATGCAAACAAGAGAGAATGGAAACGCCATACACAATTGCACTTAAGCACATAAAGGTACCTACTAATAAAACTATACTAAAACGGTTGAGTTTCGGGAAACAGACATTATAAATGGAATCAGGATGTCGAAAAACAAAACGGGGGACCTCCGGTACCCCTACGCACTGCCGTACGAGCCGATTTGGGTTGTCGAAAAGTTGGACGGAAAAGTCGCCGGCGTCGTCGTGACCGCAGCCGTGGACGGCGATGGAGCACAGTACCTTCGGTAAAGGCGCGTGTGCTCCACGCGCCGACCAAGACCAGCGCTTACGCGCGCCCACGTGCGACTTGGGTTCTAGGATTGGTTCTGGGTTGGGCTGGGGGTTTATGGGCTAGGCTTGGTTTTCTGGGCTAGGTTAATGGGTCACAATTATAGGCTTGGGCTTGTTAGCCTAGCCCAAAGGGTCTAGGTTGGGCCGACTGCAACATTGGGTCTTGTATTTGGGTTTCAGGATAATCGAGTCAGGTCAACCCGGTTCCAGGCCGGGTTAACTGGAATAAGTTCCCGAGCTCCGTTCGAGCTCGATCTTCCACCATTTTACTCCAAAATTAGACAAAAAATGAAGATGAAAAGATGAGGGAAAGGAAGAGAATCATACCACTTTCACGACGTGTGATGGCTGGAGTTGGCCGGAAAACGGCCCGAAAGTCATGACATTCCTCGCTAGAATCTGGGGAGGTTTCCCTGAGTAGTTTTCAAGCTAAACCTTCACCAAACACGAGTATACAGGTTTTAGAAATCAAAGAAAACATCCATTGAGATAGAGAAAATGGGCTCCGAGGCTCACCCAATAGAAGGTGATCAACTCGCTGGATTTCCCCTTGATTTTGCACCGGCTTCATGGTGCCTAAGTCTCGAGTAAAGCCTAGCACTCCGTTTGAAGGTCTTGGACTCGAGAATGAACGAAGTATGAGAGATGGTGGTGGTACGATCGCAGTGTGTGTGTGGGTGTGTGTTGCTCGGAGAGAGGGAGAGAATGACAGTGAGAGAGTGAGAGATAACTGAGAATTGTTGGGGAAAGACACAGGAAGAAATAAGGAGGAGGGAGAGAATAAGGGTTGGGTCGGGGAACCAAAATGAAAGTGGGCCCCACCAGGCACACAATTGAAGACCCAAAAAGCAACATTTCAAAATATCTCCCTATCCAAGTGAAATTACGAAAATACCCTTGACGTTCCGTAAAATTCAGGATGGGTCATTACAATAAGCACAAAGTTATGTGATTCGAACACAATGAATTTTGAGTAGGAGTTCCTATTCATCTTTGAGTAGCCAAGCATTGTTCATAATAGAGTAATGGAAACCTAATAAGAAAGGATTCAGTGTATGCACCAGGTGAAACCACATAAAGCTGGTTGGTTTTAACCAATCATTAGGTGACTCAAATATGTAAATAATAAACTTAATTAATTAATTATATCCTCTATTCGGTTCGGTTTACACCCATTCTTGGTACTACAAAAATTGGGATTAGAATTGGTCTGAGCTAGTCTGGTTTGAATTTTTACTCGATTTTGACTTTTTTAGTCAACACTGCTTTTTTTCGATTTTTTTAATATGCTTCAATTCGATTCCCCAATTTGGTAGTTTTTATGCCTATGTCTACATGTTCATATCGACGAGTACTATAAAAATAAAATACCAAGAAAAATAAAACAAACTTGAGCCGAAAAGTCAACTTAGGAAAACACGTATGCCTTTCAAGGGCATTTGGACACTTTACACACACGGTGAGTAATATACGAAAAAACTAAGAACGAGCTGTAACAAGAGAGGTGCCCAAAGAACATTAATGGGGTCTTTAGGACTCGCCTTGTTTGTAATAACTCTTTGAACTAGTTTTGGAGTGATTTCTTATCGTATGTACACACACACAAAAAAATGAAATTTTGGAGTGTCATTAATAAATCCCTTATTATACTTTTTTCTTTCTTTCTGAATAAATGATATTTATTAACTACAACATATTTTTGGTCATTAGCTGTAGTTACTTGATGGATAAGAATAACTAAGGAGATAGAAGTGCCCAAAGAAAACTAATGAAAGTTAAACTTTACAATTAACATGAACTTCATAATTGTTACTCTCTTCTCATTTATTTATTATTTGGAGAAAAAATACAGATAATTATGGAGGCTAAAAGCTTTTGACAATGCAACTGGTGTTTGAGCACTGGTTCACGCACCTTTCCATCTTCTTTGAATCTGTCATATTACAATTCATTTGTAGGTAGGTGCCATTTAATTAATCGATCAATAAAAAAAACTAACAAAATTGTTCATATAGAGAACAAAAATTAATTAAATTTGTATGTCTTTAGGTAATACCATCACAAGAATCGGCACAAGCATCCATTGAACAACCAAGATTGCAGTAGTAAAGATTGGCGGAGGGTCCACGAACCGAACAGGTCTTCATGCATTTCCAGGCGCGAGGCAGAAATTTCTTAGGCACGTAAGGAATTCTCTTTCTCATGTCTAAGATGCATAGAAAGTAACAATTAGCATAACATTTATCAAAACTTGCATATGCTTCCCCAGCAAACAATAGGAAAAACATAATAACCACAACTGCCTTCATATTTTTCTGCCTTTATATTTTTTTGCCTTTTCTTGTATTTGGTTTTCTTGCTTTGTTTAAAGAACAACCACATGAGAGTATATATACACATATTAGTCATGTATATCTGGCCTCATTCAATGTACATATTTATGGTCTTTTATATATATGGAAAATAATTTGTAAGAGTTTTCCTTTTAGAAAAATATTAGGGAGACTAAATTTTTACACTACATTGGTGTACTATCTGACATGGCAAATGATGTGCATGCCATATCAATTAATGAGTTTATCACATTGAATATTAGTTGTATGTATCATTTGCAACATCACTAATATACTAAATAGATATCCCTAGCATTACCCTTTCTTTATCTATTGCTGAAATTGGAAAAGACTATTAGTGTTTGGGTTAATATTTAACTTTGGGCTTAAAGAGAAGAAAGCCCAAAAGAGCTAAATGAAAGGGATTTTCCTGAGGCCCAGCACCAAGCCCAGATGCCCACTTCGAGACAATATGATGGCTCCCCATTAATGCAAATGTTAGGTGCTTACAAGGGAAGTAACAACCGATGGAAATCAACCAACTCTCGGCCCAAAAACACTTTCTGAGTGGCAGAACATGGAAAATGTTGATGAGTCACTACCCTTCAGTTGCTCTTGGGCAAGAACAAAAACAGCACAGTCGGGTTAATTCGCCTATAAAAGCGGGAAGAGGGCCCAGAGACAATGACACTCAACCAATCAAACAAACATACATACAATTTGTCACTCAGTCAAGCAATGACCCAGAAAGTTGCGCTTTGTCCAGATTCTGCACCTTTTTAGCCTGAGATTTCCTTAGAAAGACATATTTTGTCTATGTAAAAGCTCTGTTACCTTCCCTAAATGTTGTAGTATCGATTCCCTCGTGTAAACCCGTTTGCCACTTACCTCTTCTTAGATCTTAACCCTTTGTAACTACAAGGAGAAGAGATCGCAAGACGTTTAACCTTGCCCGACTCTCTTTGTCTTGTCTTTCAATTAGTAGATCTGGTGTTATGATGTATTCCTCAGTATATATGCAAGTCATTTCCAGTTTTTGATGACCCAAAGTTCCATCAGTTCTCAGATCTGGTTCACTTGGTGGTTTTACTGTTGTAAGAAGATTAAAAGTGAACAAAACTGATGACTTGACCAGATCTGGACCTCCACCTTTAAAGCATACAAGATAACGAACTAAAAGTCCTTGGTCTCAAGGCATAGAAAAGAAATTAATGTAGACTTAACCCATCTACGACAATCATTTGATAACAAGAAGTCATAATAACTTGGGGCGCAAGTAATCAGCTTAAACACACTTGTTCTACATCTGCCATAAAGAGATGGCAGTGGCACGCCTTTGCACTCAATTAGTTTTGATTGTGAGCCTCAAGACCTATACCTAAGGCCCCACAAAGGCACATTTCAGAACTAACTTTGTCCTCCTCTTGCAGCATCCCAACAAGCAGGAACCCGACAACCAACCAAAGTGCCAACTCCTCGGGGAGCTGTGTACTCGAGGCAGGGACCCGTCCCAGAGAAATTCCTACCCGAACATAGTTTTGGCACACCCGGTGGGACCAGATCTTGTATGCCAGAAAGATAAAGGAAATAACAAACCTTCAGGTAGGGAGCAAAACAGAAACCACCCCAGTATACACCAAGATCTAGCATGGCAAATCTCCCCAAAGACTTGCAAGGACTTGTCTTGATGGAAAGCCCTACTCCTTCTGAGAAATCAAAAGGGAAGGTGACAAATGAAGACCTACAGGCTACAATGATAGTTGCCTTAAGAAGCATGGAGAGAAACTTTAAAAGCATGGAGAATAGCTCTCGAGAGACGAAAGAAGAAATAAGCAAACTCTATTCCTTAATAGGAAATCTGCAAAGAAAGCTAGATCCGGAATACTCTATCCTAAAAAATGATCATGCTAGAGAGGTGACTAGAGAAGCCAGCCCTATGGAGGAGCCAGTTATTCCTCTGTTTCCTTTACTTAAGGAAAAGAGGGATACAAGAAAGAACAAAGAAGAATCCGGAGCGAGTCAGCTAGTGTTAAAGGAAATCAAGAAGCCAGAGTTGCCCGACCACTTGTTATTTTTATCAAATAACAAGGGGCAATGCGGGTCAGAAGTAAAGCAGTCGCTAAAAGAACCACAGACTAATATAATGATTGATACTGATCATTTTCTACAAGCCCCGGTAAACATGATCAACCTAACATGGGCAGAGAAAGGAAAAGGAAATGCCATGTGGGAGGTAAAAGCGGAAAGAAGGCTAAACGATAGACTAACTGAGGGAGCTATCAAGCTGCCCGAGAAGCCTAAAACCGCCATAATCAAAAGAGTAGTACTATGCAGCAGGTGTTAGTATGAGTGTGAACTAGATGTACCAACAGCATGAGCCATCTTTGATCAGGAGCCGATCAAGAGAAGAAAGAAGGAAGAGCATGAAAACCACATGAGCACCCTGCGGGCAGCTGAGAAGGAAACCTCTCAGAACGTCTTCCAGAGGTTAGGAGGAGACTTTCAGCCTAAAAACTTGTCAAAAGTATTCAGAACCTATAAAGCTTCAGAAAAGTGGAAGACAATGAGGCCAAGATACCAAGGTGGGTGGATACAAGGCCATCCCAGCCAGGTTATGCCGGTGAAGTTATTAGAATGAAAGGAACGACAGTGAACCCAGTCACAAAAAAGAATCTTGCCCGACTTGGGCGAAGATGGTATATAGTCGGAAATGATGGAAGGCCTGTCAAAGAGATGAGAGCCTCCATGATCAGGAGGGTCCAAAGGCAAAATAAAGCCCACATGAACTCGTTAAAAGTTCCCACTACTTCAGAAACCTCGAAAAATGTAAAGTTCAAAAATGTTCCTCATGAGGGAAGAAATCAACCTCATTGGAGGAGTAAGAAGGAGGTGAAGAAGGCAAACAGCAAAAATGAAGGATAAGGAGACCATGTGCCGCCAAGTCTCTACCTTGGGAAATACAGAATCTTAAGGAGAACTCAAGAAGATATGGTGATGATACCTACCCCAAGGTGGAGCCCAGAACCAATCTGTTTTGGAACTATCTCGCCTGAGAAGGGGCTACATGCGCCAATGTTGGTAGTTACTATCTGCGAAGTTCCAAAACAAATGCCAAACTTTGGCACAACCCAGGAAGAGGGGTTGCCCGAACTAATCTTGCAAGAAGAAGTACAGGCTTGGTTGGATGAGTTTATGAACCATATTGGGGGCAAGGAGAAAGATTTACCTGGACCCGGCAACTTCCACATAAACATGACATATGTTTGATCAGCCATGTTTTGTGCCGAGCATAATCAGCCTCCCATGATGGAAGGTGATTACTTGGCGATAGAACCTATAATGACGTATGTTAGTGTCGAATAAGCAGGACAAGAAGAACTCGGCCAGATAGGTTTGCTCGAGCAATAAAAAAAGAAGCCTGAGAGAATATACTCAGACAAAATGGTCTTTGTTCGCCCAAGTTTGACCCTGGCCAACCATCTCAAACCCATATATGTAACTGCTCACCTAAAAGGAGTACTCTTCAAGAGGGTCGTGATTGATGGAGGGGCCGCAGTCAATGTGCTGCCATACAAGCAGATGAAGAAAATGTGCAGGAGTGAGGAGAATCTTATCCCTATAGATCTTACAGTTTCTAGTTTCTCAGAAGCTATCATCAGGACTCATGGGATACTACCATTAGAGGTTGAAATCATGCTGGCCTTTTTTGTTGTAGACAGTACTTCCATTTATGAGGCTTTACTAGGTAGAGATTGGATTCATCAGAGTCTTTCTGTGCCATCTACCTTACACCAGCAAGTGGCTGTCTACCATGAAGATGAGGAAATAGGACCTGGGTTCTGGGAAATGGTGGAGGCTGAATCACGGCCATTCCTACCCACAGCTAACATCGCAGAGGCCAACTTTTACGATCCCAGTATTGAGAGTCTTCAATGTTCAGGAGCATATCAGAACGGCAGCCTAACTAAGGTGACAGCCCAAAAGCTTCTGGAATAAGGGTTATCTCTTACAAGGGAAGAATGGGATCGACCCTATATCATCCCAGCTCCCCAACACCATTCATGTCAGAACAAAAAAGGAAGGACCAAGTGATCGCAGTCAGGTCCTTAATAAAAAGATTGTTGGTGTATGGGAGAGAGAAGAAACAAGATAGGGAAAACTCAGCCAGGGAAGAAAAAGATTGAAGCAAAGAGGCGTCAAGCAGCCAAGTAAATAAAGAAGAATTTTTTGGGGAGGAGTTAGAAGCAGCCATCCAAATGGCTGAGTGTATATACGACTTGGATGAACCAGATGATTTGCCCGAGAATCCAGAACTGGTTGAGTTTTTGTGTGCAGAACCAGACAAACCAGCCCCAAAAGTACAAAATCCCTTGGAGGTCATTGATTTGGGAACTGAGGAGGATCCAAGACCAATACAGATCAGTGGTTTGTTGGAAACCGAGGATCGGACAAGGATTGTCGACCTTTTGCATGAATTTAAAGATTGTTTTGCTTGGCATTACACCGAGATGCCAGGTTTAGATCCAACCTTGGTAGAACATAGGATGCCTATTAAGGAAAAGTTTAAACCTGTCAAGCAAACACCATAGAGGATGTCCAAAGAAATTGAAGAAAATGTCAAAGAAGAGATCGAAAGGCTGGTGAAGGCCGGATTTATTAGGCCTGCCAAATATGTTGAGTGGTTGGCCAACATTGTACCTATTTTAAAAGCTTTAACTAAAGCAGTTAGATGTTGTGTTGACTATAAAAATATTAATGGAGCCACGCCTAAAGACGAATACCCCATGCCCATGGCAGACCTATCCATAGATGCAGTTGCTAAACATAAAGTCATATCTTTTATAGATGGGAATGCTGGATATAATTAGATAAAAATGGCTAAAGAAGATATACATAAAACAGCTTTTAGGTGCCCGGGCCATGTCGGAGCATATGAGTATTTGGTAATGCTATTCGGGCTCAACAATGTCGGTGCAACTTATCAAAGAGCAATGAACGCCATTTTTCATGATTTAATTGGCCATAACATAGAGGTGTATATTGATGACATCGTGGTAAAATCCAAAACTGAAGAGCAGCATTTGATGGACTTCAGACAAGCCTTAACAAGAATGAGGATCCATAAGCTAAAAATGAATCCAAAGAAGTGTGCTTTTGGAGTAAGATCGGGCAACTTTTTGGGATTCCTCGTTCATCAAAGAGGAGTGGAGGTTGACAAAAACAAAGCTCGAGTAATAATGGAGTCACTCCCCCTGTCAATAAGGTACAACTACAAAGGCTGTTGGGAAAAATCAACTTCTTAAGGAGATTCATTGTCAATTTAGCAGGCAAGATTTAGCCGCTGACTTCTTTGCTGAGAGTAAAAGACAAAGAAGAGTTTGAATGGGGCTCGCCACACCAAGAGGCTTTCAACAGCATAAAGGCTTACTTAGCCTCTCCACCAGTGCTCATGCCACCTCAGAGAGGGAAGCCATTAAAGCTTTATATCTCTGCCTTAGAGAGGTTAATTGGAAGCCTGCTGGCCCAAAACAACGGATGTGGGAAGGAACAAGCCATATATTACCTCAATAGAATCCTTACTAATGTAGAGACAAGATATACTCCGGTGGAAAATTTGTGTTTGCCTTTGTACTTTACTGCCTGCAAGCTAAGGCATTACATGTTACCTTGCCACATCCACATCATTGCCAAGACCAACGTGATCAAATATACGTTGTCAAAACCAATGTTGACAGGAAGAATTGGGAAGTGGATCCTTGCATTGTCAGAGTTCAGTTTTCAGTATGTACCACAAATGGCGATAAAGGGGCAAGCAATAACGGATTTCTTAGCCGAACATCAAGAAGCAGGAGATGAGCCTATCAACGTCCCCAGAACTCTGAAGGTGGCTAACCTTTGGATCCCACCAAGCAAAGCCCTCTCGGGCAGAGAAGAATGGATTCAACAGGAGGAAAAAAGGATATCCAGCCTTTAGATTACTCTATGGAGGCTGTATTTTGATGGATCTTGTACTCAGAATGCTGCTGGAGATGGGATTACTATCATCGATCCTAGAGGTACTCATCATTGTTATTTTTTCCTCCGAGATTATCAAGAAACTACCAACAATCGGGCAGAATATAAGATCTTGATAGAACTGGGGGCAACTGAAGTTGAGGTATTCGATGATTCAGAGTTTATGATCAATCAGTTGAATGAAGAGTATAAGTGTAGACACATCACCATGGCCAGTTATTACTTAGCGGCCACTCAATTGTTAAGCTATTGGGGCACTGAAATATCAGCCAGCTACATCCCTAGAGAAGCAAAAACAAATGCCAACGAGATGGCACAATTGGCCTCTGGAGTACAGATATAAGAGAGGAAGTTTGAAGGAGACATAGAAGTCCAGAGAAGAAATCTCTCTTCCATCTTAGAAAAGAGATTCAACCTAAATGTAATGACTGAAGAGGTGGAGACTGAAGATTGGATGACGCATGTTCTTCGATATTTAAAAGATCCATCATTCCCCACAAGTAAGAAGAATAGACAGCAAGCAACTAAGTATGTTTTATGGGGAGAAAATCTACTAGGGGAGACTCTAGATGGGCTAATGTTAAAATACTTGGGCCAAGAAGAATCAATGAAGGTAATGGCAGAAGTTCATGAAGGGATCTGTGGAGCACATCAGGCGAGAACCAAGATGAGGTGGCTACTTAGGAGATACGGTTATTTCTGGCCCGAGATGGAAAAGGATTGCAAAGTTTATGCCCGAGGGTGTGAAGAATGCCAAAGACATAGACCACTCCAATATGTGCCCTCAGTGCCCTTAAACCCCATGGTCAAGCCTTGGCCTTTCAGGGGATGGGCAATGGACTTATCGGGCAAATTCACCCAGCTTCGAGCAAAGGGCACACGTTCATAATCATGGCAATGGATTACTTCACCAAGTGGGTTGAAGCTTCAGCGCTGAAGACTATCACTTCAATTGCAGTCAAGGGATTCATTGAAACCAAGATCTTACATAGATTTGGGGTGCCCGAGACAATCGTCACGGATCGCAAGCCATCTTTTATTTCAAAAAGAGTATAAGAGTTTACTGGTAAGTTCAAGATAAAGATGGTTTAGTCTAGCCCTTACTACCCCCAGTCAAACGGTCAAGCAGAAGCCAGCAACAAGATCTTGGTAAATATTATCAAAAGAATGGTGGTTGGGAATCCGAAGAAATGGCATGAGAAGTTGGGAGAAACTTTGTGGGCATATAGGACTTCCAAGAGGACAGCAACTGAAACTACTCCTTATGCTCTGACTTTCGGGCAAAATGCTGTGATTCCTATGAAAATTAATGTGAGTTCGGTCAGAATTCAAAATCAATTCAGGCTACACAGTGAAGAATACATTCAGGCTATGTGTCAAGGAATCGAGGACCTTGATATAGCCTGAATTGAAGCTCTAGATAAAATTCAAGAAGGAATGAAGGATGTTGCCCGAGCCTACAATAAAAAGGTGAAGTTGAAGAACTTCAAAGAATGAGAGTTGGTATGGAAGGCAATTCTTCCCTTGGGAGCTCAAATCAGAGGCTTTGGAAAACGGAGCCCGACTTGGGAATGTCCTTTCATTGTTAACCAAGTATTGGGAAAAGGTGGATATTACTTAGCAGATATGGAGGGAGGTTTACAAAAGCATCTAATCAATGTTAAATTCTTAAAAAAATATCACCCAACCTTGTGGGATGTTAGGGATTGCTACATAGAAGATGAAGTATAAGCGTCGCATGAGATCTAAAGTCAGTTTTTGCATTCATCATGGATGGATCTCAAGGAAAATGTAAGACAAAATGACTTAAGGAAATCTTGTTCATTTCAGCAAATGTTGAAAGTTACATCAGATTTAGCTCAATAGTTTTACATCTCTAACTAGGGCAGCTATCCTAGAATAGTGGGTCTACATTTTGCCCGACTCTTCCTAAACATTGTTACCATTGGCTAAATATATTTTAGCATACAAACTTCCATTTGCTGACTCGACTCCTTAGAATCTTCTGCCCCTTCGTCCGTATTCTCGACCAAGTTGTTTGGCCAATAAAGGCGTGATGACTGATCCCGAAGCATACACCTATGATGATGAAGTGGTCAAGAAAGCAGAAGCTATAGGGAAGTCTGGGTCGTGAATATCAGCCCGAGTGGAATCTACCGGTGCGATTGAGATCGCTCGACTAGCCTGCAATGCTATAGAAGTCCTGAAACGAGAGCCAAGAGCAGAACACCTGACTGAAGATGTTATAAAAACTGATTGCTCCTTAGGCATGTTGTTTCCAACAACAATTGAAATTAGAGGAGACCATATAGATCCCAAGGGGTGCCTTCTTCCATCTTTGAGGAAAAATTCATAGTAAAGGCCTACCTGAAGGCGATGAAGACCATTGAGAAGATAATGCATGGTGGAAATCCTTTAACAAGTCTCGAAGGAAAATTGGATTCATGTAGCTTTGGGTACCCTCGAATATTTCTGAAAGGAGGATGCAAAAGGAAAGTTGGGATTAGAAGTAGCTGAAGATCAAGAAAGAGATTCTGGGAAAGTTCTGAGAATTCAAAAGGGCTCGAATTGGTTAAAAATATTTGGTAAGGGAAGGGAGTTGAAAGGGGTTTTATAGTGAGAAATCAAGCAACGGCAAAGTTCGTGGGTTAGTGCAAAGGTCGTCTCTGTTAGACCAACGGTTGCTTTTGAACAATTAAAGTTCCGAGATAAAGCGTGCGACGGTGGTTAATGAAAGACGGCTGTTCAATCATTATTAACGCCTTGGTTTGCAGGCTTAACAATGATTGAAAGGGGCAATGTTTGGGTTAATATTTAACTTTGGGCTTAAAAAGAAGAAAGCCCAAAAGTGCTCAATGAAAGGGATTTTCCTGAGGCCCAGGACCAAGCCCAGATACTCACTTCGAGACAATATGATGGCTCCCCATTAATGCAAAGGTTAGGTGCTTACAAGGGAAGTGACAACCGATGGAAATCAACCAACTATCGGCCCAAAAGCACTTTCTGAGTGGAAGAACATGTAAAATGTTGATAAGTCACTACCCTTCAGTTGTTTTTGGGTAAGAACAAAAACAACACAGTCGGGTTAATTCGCCTATAAAAGGGGGAAGAGGGCCCAGAGAGAAGGACACTCAACCAATCAAACAAACAAACATACAACTTGTCTCTCAGTCAAGCAAATACCCAGAAAGCTGCGCTTTGTCCAGATTCTGCACCCTTTTAGCCTTAGATTTCCTTAGAAAGACATCTTTTGTCTATGTAAAAGCTTTGCTACATTCCCTAAATGCTGTAGTATTGATTCCCTCGTGTAAACTCGTTTGCCACTCACCCCTTCTTACCTCTTAACCCTCTGTAACTACAAGGAGAAGAGATTGCAAGACGTTTAACCTTGCCCGACAAGGTGAAATCTTGCCCGACTCTCTTTGTCTTGTCTATCAATTAGTGGATCTGGTGTTATGATGTATTCCTCAGTATATATGTAAGTCATTTCCAGTCTTTTGATGACCCAAAGTTCCATCAGTTCTCAAGTCTAGTTCACTTGGTGGTTTTACTGTTATAAGAAGATTAAAAGTGAACTAAACTGATGACTTGACCAAATATGGACCTCCACCTTTAAAGCATACAAGATAAAGAACTAAAAGTCATTGGTCTCAAGGCATAGAAAAGAACTTAATGTAAACTTAACCTATCTACGACAATCCTTTGATAACAAGAAGTCAGAATAACTTGGGGCGCAAGTAATCTGCTTAAACACACTTGTTCTACATCTGCCATAAAGAGATGGCAGTGGCATGCCTTCGTACTCAGCTAGTTTTGATTATGAGCCTCAAGGCCTATACCTAAGGCCCCACAAAGGCACCTTTCAGAACTAACTTTGTCCTCCTATTGCAGCATCCCGACAAGCAGGAACTCGACAACCAACCAAAGTGCCAACTTGATATGAGCATATTTATGCGACTTTGTTAGCTTGTTTCCTTGCATTTTCTTAGTTAATTTCTACTTATTATAGTGATTTAAGCTATTTTCGTGTGTTTTCAGGTCCAATTGGCAAAGTTGGCAAAAAGATGCAATTTGGAGCATTTTAAAGCAGTTTTGGGCTTGGAGTGGATAGCACAAGTATGGAGCAAGATGGATGGACGAAATTGAAGTTCAAGAGAGGCTAGGAATGTGCAAAAGAGTGGAGAAATAAATTCAAGTCATTGAAGATAAGGAATCAGCTACAAAGAAGGAGAATTACCCAAAACCTTATCCAAAACCTTATCCAACCTTATCTTATCCAAACTAACCTTATCTTACCTTATCTTATCTTATCCTATCCTAATCTTATCCTACCTTAATTCCAGTTGCAAGTGGGACTCCTTTTCATGTTAGGATGCCTAAAACCTGTTTTTAGGAGGCCTTTTTGTTCTAGAAACATGCCACAACACTCCTTTCTAGAAGCCCTAAAAATCTGGCGCCCCAACCTGTTTTTAGAAGGCCTTTTCCTTGTTGGATTGGAGTCCTAAATCCTTTTCCTTGACAACCTAGGCCAAGTAATCCCTAGCCCTATAAATACAAGTTTATGCTGCACCATTCAGACACCACCCTCTACCATAACTCACCTACATCCATCCACCACACACTCATTGTGCCGCAGCTTTGCAAAGGAAGGAAGGAAGAGATCTGGAGCGTTTCTAGGTGTATTCTATCCTTTGTTTTCAATGTTTAAATTTAATTGTCTTTGTTTATTTGCGATCATGAGGAACTAAACCCCTTCTTAGCTAGGGGGGAATTCGAAACTATGAGCATATATGTGATATGAATTGATTTCATCCAGTTGTGATTTCATAAATCGTGAATGCAATTTGCTTAACTGTTTGATTAAAACTTATTCTTGTGTGTTGATTAAGGGTGCATACTTAATTTGCATGCATGAATTTGATGGTAAAATATAAGGGAGTTTCACCTAATCGTTACAAACGTATATTTACAAGTAGTGGAGGTTGCTAGTCACGATCGCGTTAAGTAAATTCTTGGCATGAGTGTCATGCAGTCATAGTCACGAATGTCATGTCAATGCTTATGATTTTCACAAAGCTTAATGATCTTTGATATGTATCTCTAGTATGCAGTCATATAGGGAACTTGATAAGAATAATTTGGTTTGCGGCGCTACGTCCAAATTCAATGAACTTAGGAAAATCTGAAGGTTAATGCGTGCAGTCATGGTTAATTTGGGGCATTGTCATTCATGGTTTATAGAAAGAATAACTGGAAATCGATTTGTGTTGCATATATGTCATGTGTGGAGAAGGATCCTCTAGCTAGCCATTCACCCTTTAATTCACCCAAATTCGTACCAACCTTTGTTTAGTGTCTTAATCAGTTTGTTTTTACTTTAAATTCGTCAAAAACCCAATCCCCTTTATTTTCTTGTGTCAACTTAGTTAGAATCTGTTTAATTTTGTGTCTTTTAGCATTTTGAGTCAAGTTAAAGTTAGAATTCGTCCAAATAACTCCCTAGTGTCTGTTTTGAGTCTATTGAGTTGTTTTAAGCTGTTTTGAGTCTTTTATGTTTGTTTTGAGTCTTGTAAGTCTAGTTTAATGTTTTAGAGTTTAATTAGTGTCGATTAGCATCCCTTCTAATCCCCGGCTAGAACGATCCCTACTTACACATACTACATTGATAGGGTTTAAATTTGAGTGCAATTTAATTTCACATCAAATTTTTGGCGCCGTTGCCGGGGATTAGTAAATTTGCTAATCCCCCGTGTTTCTGTTTGTGTTTTTGTTTTTACGTTTTAGTTTTTGATCTTGTTTCATTCTGTTTTCTTTGTTTCAGGTACTAAACATGGCAATTGCAAACATTCAAGCTCAATTGGCGAATCTTACTTCTCAATTGTCCCAGATTGCCGAAAGAACCGCAATGCACACTGCCTCTACATTTAATGTACCCTATAGGCAAGGACATCAAACTCATCAATTCACTGCGAATGGAGGTGCTGGGGGTTATCAAGGCCATAACCAATCAAGGGACAACATGTTTTCCAATGCTTACAATTCGGATTGGAGAGATTATTCAGATTATATGTGGGAGGATCCTCAACAAATTCAACAAGGTGGATATTGGCAGCAAGATGAGGAGTTCTATTTAAGATCTGCGCAGCCACCACAACCTCATATACAATATGCCCAACCCAACTCAGGTTCGTCAATAGATTATGATCAAATTCTTGATGAATTAAATTATTTGGCGCAGGGTTCACAAAATCAAGTTAAGGAGGTTCAACAAGGAGAATATTGGCAGCCATATGAGGAGTTCTATACAACGCCTATGCAGCCACCACAACCTCCCCCACAACAATTCCAATCGAATTCAAGTATGCCTATGAGTTATGATGAAATTTGTGATGTACTAACCTCTTTGAAGCAGGGCTCACAACAAGAAGGGTATTGGCAGCCATCTGAGGAGATCTATCAAAAGCCATATGAACCACCACAGCCTCAACCATATTCGGCCCAACCAAGTTCAGGTTCGTCAATGGATAATGACCAAATTGTTCAATTATTAACTACTATGGCGCATGATATGCAAGACCAAACCAAGACAATGGGTGAATTGAACAATCAACTTGGAAAGATGGTAGAGTTCATGGCACAAATGCAAGAACAAAGCAAACTCTTCAACTCAACTATTGTCAATTCGATGGGAGATGTTGCAATCGCTGAAGCTATCACTTTAGAAAATGGTATAGAGGTTGATGCTGAACCAAAAACGTCCAAACATACCCTAGAAGTGAACAAAGAGCTGCTGTTCAAAGAGAAGGAGGAAGATTCAGCCAAGACAAGCTTAGAAGAAGCCTTGTCGCAACACCCAATCATCTCTCATCCTTTGCCGCAGACCCCTAATGCTTCTAAGCCATCCAGTCAAGGTAAGTTGGGTTCAAATTCAGTTCAATCTAATGTTATTCCTCCAAATGTACCCTTCCCTCCCAAGTTCATGATTTCCAAGAACGAAGAAAGTGAAAAAGACATCGTGGAAGCCTTCCCAAAGGTGCAAAGTGATATCCCAATTCTTGATACACCAAATCAAATTCCAGAATGTGTTGAATTTCTTAAAGAACCTGGTACATCAAGAAGAATGATTCAAGAGAAAGAAGTGGCTGGAGAATATCAAGAATGGATCAAATAGGATGTTCATGAGACAACAAAGCCCAAAGAAGTTGAATTTTATGACACGGGACAAGCCACAACTCTCAAAACACCAAATATGGCTGAATTTTCTAGTCCTACAACTTTCGAAGGGGTGTTTATTCTTGAGTTCACGTCGGAGCAAACAAGTAAGCCACCTCCCCGAATTTCAATTTTGCTTTATACTAATATGTTGTTAATGATTCAGGCACCCACTCTAGAATTTAAACCATTGCCGGATCATTTCAAGTATCACCTCCCATTCAATGATCAATTCCATGCCATGGTCCCTAATGGAGCTTAAAAGGAGGTATTGTCCGGCTAGAAGACGTTAAAGCAAGCGCTTCTTGGGAGGCAACCCATGCAAATAAAGAAGACCTAGGAACTCTCTGGTCCTACAACCAGATTTGCGTTCCTAAACCCTACTCTTTATTGCTTTTACTTTGCCATCTTTGTTATGTTTGTTAGTTGTGTTGTTTGCTTGCCTGTGTGTGAGTCTATGTTTGAAACATTGAGGACAATGTTTGGTTTAAGTGTGGGGGGTAAACAAGGTGTTTTGTTGAAAATTCGTGGGATTTTGTCACCTAGCACTTCTAAATTTGTTTTTCATTGTTTTTGAGTGTTTTTAGGGTGTTTCGAAGTGTTTTTATGTGTCTTGAAAGAAAATACGAAAATTTTGAAAAAAAAATCGAAAAAGTTTTGAAAAATACCAAAAAGAGTCGTTTTTGAGTCGTTTTTGTGTGTTTGTGTCTTAGTGTACCTTTCAACACAATGATGAGGACTTGGTTTTAATTGCATAACTGTTAAAGAAAGTTACAAACATGGATTGAAGTTTTATATGCTCTTTGGTTTATGCTTGGTTATAGTTGACATTCATGAATTCACATGTAATCACAAAAAGAAAAAAATCAGTTTTTGTAACATGCTTGAAGGAAGTAACTCAAACTAACACTACAACCTTCAGAGACTTGAGCTTATACTTTGTTTGGAGAGTTATTAATCTGTGCATTTTTGTTTTCTAAAGGCGTTGCATGATCTTATCATCCTTTGCTTGGTTGCTACTTAGAATGCGTTTTTCATCATTATAGTTCCAAATACTAGAACTCATGTCCGTTTCATTCAAAGCATGAAATTGATTAGCATAACATAACAAGATAAAGTTGTTTAGTTAAAACCAGAGCCAAAATGCCATACCCCTTTCTCATTTATTTTGTAGGTTTAACCCTTTTGAGCCTTGTTTAGCCTATGTTCGTTGTTAACCCACATGTTCCCTACCTAGCCTAGATTAGGATCATCCATACCATTGTTCTTAAAGGATGATTAGATGCGAACTAGTGAGTGGTAACTATGATTAAGTATGTGCTCGAGAGTAAGGATAACTAAACTCTATGTAAGTAATGATTTTTAACGTGTTATGTACCATTGGAAATCCCTGAGGCAAATGTTGGAGGGTTTAGGTTATGTTTTGTTTTTTTGTTTTGCTCGAGGACTAGCAAAAGCTAAGTGTGGGGGAATTTGATAGGAGCATATTTATGCGACTTTGTTAGCTTGTTTCCTTGCATTTTCTTAGTTAGTTTCTACTTATTATAGTGATTTAAGCTATTTTCGTGTGTTTTCAAGTCCAATTGGCAAAGTTGGCAAAAAGATGCAATTTGGAGCATTTTAAAGCAGTTTTGGGCTTGGAGTGGATAGCATAAGTATGGAGCAAGATGGATGGACGAAATTGAAGTTCAAGAGAGGCTAGGAATGTGCAAAAGAGTGGAGAAATAAATTCAAGTCATTGAAGATAAGGAATCAGCTACAAAGAAGGAGAATTATCCAAAACCTTATCCAAAACCTTATCCAACCTTATCTTATCCAAACTAACCTTATCTTACCTTATCTTATCTTATCCTATCCTAATCTTATCCTACCTTAATTCCAGTTGCAAGTGGGACTCCTTTTCATGTTAGGATGCCTAAAACCTGTTTTTAGGAGGCCTTTTTGTTCTAGAAACATGCCACAACACTCCTTTCTAGAAGCCCTAAAAATCTGGCGCCCCAACCTGTTTTTAGAAGGCCTTTTCCTTGTTGGATTGGAGTCCGAAATCCTTTTCCTTGACAACCTAGGCCAAGTAATCCCTAGCCCTATAAATACAAGTTTATGCTGCACCATTCAGACACCACCATCTACCATAACTCACCTACATCCATCCACCACACACTCATTGTGCCGCAGCTTTGCAAAGGAAGGAAGGAAGAGATCTGGAGCGTTTCTAGGTGTATTCTATCCTTTGTTTTCAATGTTTAAATTTAATTGTCTTTGTTTATTTGTGATCATGAGGAACTAAACCCCTTCTTAGCTAGGGGGAATTCGAAACTATGAGCATATATGTGATATGAATTGATTTCATCCAGTTGTGATTTCATAAATCATGAATGCAATTTGCTTAACTGTTTGATTAAAACTTATTCTTGTGTGTTGATTAAGGGTGCATACTTAATTTGCATGCATGAATTTGATGCTAAAATATAAGGGAGTTTCACCTAATCATTACAAACTTATATTTACAAGTAGTGGAGGTTGCTAGTCACGATCGCGTTAAGTAAATTCCTGGCAGGAGTGTCATGCAGTCATAGTCACGAATGTCATGTCAATGCTTATGATTTTCACAAAGCTTAATGATCTTTGATATGTATCTCTAGTATGCAGTCATATAGGGAACTTGATAAGAATAATTTGGTTTGCGGCGCTACGTCCAAATTCAATGAACTTAGGAAAATCTGAAGGTTAATGCATGCAGTCACGGTTAATTTGGGGCATTGTCATTCATGGTTTATAGAAAGAATAACTGGAAATCGATTTGTGTTGCATATATGTCATGTGTGGAGAAGGATTCTCTAGCTAGCCATTCACCCTTTAATTCACCCAAATTCGTACCAACCTTTGTTTAGTGTCTTAATTAGTTTGTTTTTACTTTAAATTCGTCAAAAACCCAATCCCCTTTATTTTCTTGTGTCAACTTAGTTAGAATTTGTTTAATTTTGTGTCTTTTAGCATTTTGAGTCAAGTTAAAGTTAGAATTCGTCCAAATAACTCCCTAGTGTCTGTTTTGAGTCTATTTGGTTGTTTTAAGCTGTTTTGAGTCTTTTAAGTTTGTTTTGAGTCTTGTAAGTCTAGTTTAGTGTTTTAGAGTTTAATTAGTGTAGATTAGCATCCCTTCTAATCCCCGGCTAGAACGATCCCTACTTACACATACTACATTGATAGGGTTTAAATTTGAGTGCAATTTAATTTCACATCACAACTCCTCGGCAAGCTGTGTGCTCGAGCTAGGGACCATTCCCAGTGAAATTCCTACCAGAACAATTAGCACAATTTATGCTAGGTTAATTACCAAAATAAAACTTTCTAATAATTATAAGGGTATGAAAACTTGTATTTCAATGAAAACCGCTTTGGAAATATAGGACTTTCCTCTTCAACCTATGCATCATGCGTTCAAACTTTTTCCTCTCCTTATATAGTCTATATCAGAGTAGTAATCGCTTGTCATAAAAAAAAACACTACGAACATTTGGCGGTCAATAGACAACTGTTACTACAGTATTGCACTCTAGTAACACCTATATATCTTATAAAATCCTATTTTAAATGGTCATTAAACTTATATATAAATCCTCTATAATTATATTTATCATACCTAACACATCCCAATAAGGCAATCGTTCTATAAAAAATTTAACCACAAAAAGTAAATGTACCGATTCTTTTTATACTGCATTTTCACTCACAATTATTACCACTTGTCACAGTAGTAAGTAGTAGAGTGGTAACAATTATCACATGTATGTTTTAAGACTCATTTAAAAGTACTTTTAAAATAACTGAAAGTGCTTTTAAAAAACACATAATATTTCTCATATGTCCTCATCAATTTTCGGAAAACATATATGGCCTTTAGACTTTAGCAGTACACTAAGCAAATTCTCAACATATCTAAAAGATATTAGTGGTTAATTTGTTTTTAAGGACTTGAGTATATGGTTCTTTACATGTATACACTTTTCTAGAATGATAAGAAAGGCATTGTCACTTTATATTATTGTCTAATAATAATATTCATCTTCACTTGTAAGTAAGAGATTTTAATTTCAAATCTCGTAGATAGCAGGTTTGAAATCAATTTATTTCCCCCTCATTAGTTATTACTATGAAGATATCATTGTATTTTAAAAAGATGAAGAAATGCATTAATTGAGAGTTGATTGCCATTGACTAATATTCTACAAAACAATATTGAGAAATGTTAAAGGGGAATTTCTCAAAAGTGAGACTTTTTATGGATTCTCGGTCACCTTATGTTTTTTACACAATATTTTATAACGTTGACATGTGAACTAATGTTATACTGTGAAGTGACAACTATCCATGAAGAGTGCTTTTGAGAGAATCCTCTTAGCATTTCTCAACAATCTTTTTACACATCAATTAATGACAAGAAGAACAATTATGAAAGTCAAACAAATAAGCCAACCCAAAAAAGTAAGATATCCAACAGTAAATGCAAAACTAGTATGAGTAGATTTTCTGAGCAAGAAACTAAGCATCACTCATTAACTTTAAAGTTAGGGTACATTTGTCAGTAGGTCAATGCTATCGATGCAATTCTAGAATTTTTCTCAGCCTTTGATTCACAAAGAGGTTTGGAGAGAAAGAGCAGTAGTTTATTAGAGCCTAAGAACAAAATGGTTACTGGGAGACTTGTGCATATCGTTGGACTGATGTTGTTGATACTTGCAGCAGTCGAAGGGAAAGAAGCTCCATCGGTTTTCAAAGATTGCTACGGGAAATGCTATTCAAAGTGCAATATGACTAGGCCTCTTTGGTGTGCCTCCCTTTGTGTAGGGAAATGCAAGCATGGAATGTCGATACCGGATAATTTGCAACTGTACTTATAGCTGCTCAAAGTTTATGTGTACAAATGTGGGCTCTGGCATGAATAAAAACAAACCCTCACCTCTCTCTGTACTCTTAGGTTTACAGTTATATTTGCAAATACATTTGCTCGTGACTGCATACACCAAAAACATTCATTTCGTAGCTAGTTTATTGTTTTAGTTCTTTCACGATTCAGTATATATTTGCACAATAAAATGATTAATTTATATTACAGATCCGGAGAAAGTGCAACATTGCGTGATGAACTTCTAGAGAGAGAATTCAGTAGGAAAAGTACCTCATCAGGATATGTGGCTTTTGGCTTTGAACCTTTCGTAATGAATTACTATCGGATTTACTTGGCTAATCAGTGAACGCGATGTCTTGAACTGCTCAGCCGTTTGTGTAAACCAAGACAATTCCAAACACCCTGTGGTTGCTCAATTGTGTTCATTTTGGCCCTAAACAATTCTTGGTTTCTCATGAGTGCTTTTAGAGAACTAAGCCCTTCAAAAAATTCTCACAGGAACGGCCCCATTCCTCACTTAAGATAGGTGACTTCCCATTAAGAGTATCCTGCAATACCCCACTTGTTATTTCCAAGTATAGGAAAGCTTACCCTAAATACGCTACAGATAGCACTGTTTCATCATACGACATTAGTAGGAGATTATCTCTACAGTGCTCCCATTGAATCATCCACAATTCGGTTGTCCCTTTGAACCTAGATCTTGGGATCTCCAGTCAATTAGGTTGGGTTGCCATTATGGCAATTCTTAAGACATAGGCTTTTAACCCATTCCCCTCGATGATACAACTTACTCTCTAGTCAAACCTTTAATTAATTGGATCCACTAGGTTGATGACTGTCTCTTATGGTGTGCACTTCCATTTATGAAATTATATTTCATTCGAGAGTAGTTGTTCCAACGTAATTCCTCCAAACATGTGTTCGGACTTGATAAGTAATTTACTAACACTTGGATCAATTCCACCACTTTTAAGGTATTTGCTAGAAGATCTCTAACCTTTCACTACCTTAAAACTTCAATTATAAGAGATAATCGTTATCTCTTTCTAGAAGCAAATTACTTATACATTCTTTTTAAGTTTATTCCATTTCTCAAAAATGGCTAAGCCACCCCCACAATTCCGTTACATTGTGGTTGCTTTTCTTTGCCATCAATAATTCATTCATCATACTTAAAAGAAATAGAAAACTTATGTAGATAAATTTCACTCATCCATCTTCATAGGCCCTTATGCCTCACTAGCCCTTCTAAGGAGATGCACTTGTTGGCTACTTATTTGCCCTTAGCCCTATGAACTTGTCTCCTTAATTAGGCTTCTAATTATCGGACCAAACATGGTCTAAAGCTTCTTCCCTTTGAGGGAATACTTCTTTTGCCGTCACATATATTTGCAACGTTAATATACTCATCAAGCAAACAGAATACTTAATTAAGAACAGACTATTGAGTTCTAATTCTGTTTCTTGAAATTAATTTTGCATCTACACAGTACATGATACATATAATATAATATAATATAATATAATATATAAATATATATATATATATATATATAATTAATTAGGCGACTTTCATTTCTGAAATGATGAATTCCTTGCACACAGACCATTTAAGCCATATTAATCCCTTTTAATGGAACAATGACAAGTGACGCATCTGTTCGATTTAAAAACCCCAATAAAATTCACCAGTCAATATTGTGGTTTTGGTTTATATACCCTTCATGTTGACATACGTACTTCTCAGTAAACAAACTTATGCAAGTACATTTCACCGAAAAATTCCTATATGCATCCATTGCTAACTGATTTGACTTCACTGCTAGTTACCACCGCCTGGAAAAGGTACTGCCATATACCAGTTTTGCAATAAGCAGAACACGCAAGTAATAAACAAAGTTGGAAAATAGTTATTGATTTAGTGTTTAGATTTGGGCTTAGCCTAATAGAATTATGTTTTCGTTTCCTTGTTTATTAGGGACTAGGGTTAGTTTATTATAAATAGAGAATTTTGTCATTCGGAGATAATAAGTCATTCACAATGTAGTCTCTTGGGATTCTGTAGCCGTTTCGGCATTCTTGTTTGTTTAATAATATTCTATTCTTGCTAGTCTTGTTCGTCACGCACATTGATATTCAACTTGGTATCAGAGCAGGTTCAATCCTTTGGGATTTAATCTGCTTTGGTTATTATCAGTTTCGTATGTTCGTTTAGTTTGATATTAAAAAAAAAAAATTGTTGAAGCATTGTCGTGCCTTGCCACTCCGCTGCTTGAATCGATTCTGCGACTATCTATTGAACTCGTTGTCCGCACCATCACCCCTTGAATCCGCTGCTTCCCTTGTCATACCTGCATCCCCCGTCGCCACTGTACTAGAACCGACCCACCAAGTCTACTGTCTCGATCAGATCCCGATGACATCGCACCCTTCGCAGCCCCTTAAGCCAAAACTCGTCGCCAGACCCATCTACTCATACACAAACTTGCACCACCATCTGATTGATTCGCTACTTAAACCCAGAAATCCGTTGTCGCACCTTTTGCATTGTCGCCATGCCACCAAGTCCTGCCTGCAACCCTGCCATCTCACCACCACCTGCTGTAAACCCACGCCGCTCGCCTGCTTGGGCGCAACACAGACCGGACCTGATAAACCCACCTTGCTTGCTACTTGTTATCTGACCGAAACCAGATTGCACCATAATTTGTCACTGTTCTTGATCATTGTGTTACGAAGGCCAGAAAAAAAAGGAAGGAAAAAAAAATAGAAAAGGAAAACAGAAGAAGAGATGAGGAAAAAGGGTATGGAGCCCACAATCCTATTATGATTTGTTTGAAGGCCTTTAGTTGGCCCTTGTTGATTGAAGCTCTATTAGCCTGGTTTGTTTAAGGCTCACACGGTTGATGTAAGAATGGCTATTACTGAGCTTGGAAATCTCCTGGATGCCCACGACGACGACAACCACTTGAGTGCTTGGACTGATGATCATTCGAGTGGCATTGCGTACTTGGTTATTAATTGGATCTTCAACCGGAATCTGCTTGCTTGCTTGTTCGCTTGGATTGTTCATTTGCTCGCTTGATTGCCCGCTTGCCTTGTCGTGTCCGCCTAACGGAACTTGCCTTGTCTTGTCCACCTAATGGAGCTTGCCTTGTCGTGTCCGCCTAACGGAGCTTGCCTTGTCGTGTCCGCCTAACGGAGCTTGCCTTGTCTTGTCCGCCTAACAGAGCTTGCCTTGTTGTGTTTGCCTAACGAAGCTTGCATCCGCATGAGTTTGACAAGGGTGTTGGAAAATAGTTATTTATTTAGTGTTTAGATTTGGGTTTAGCCCATTAGAATTAGGTTTTCGTTTCCTTGCTTATTAAGGACTAGGGTTAGCTTATTATAAATAGAGAACTTTGTTATTCAGAGATAATAAGTCATTCACAATGTAGTCTCTTGGGATTCTGTAGCCGTTTCGGCATTCTCGTTTGTTTAATAATATTCTATTCTTGTTAGTATTGTTCGTCGCGCACTCTGAATTTAAGTAGTACCAGTTTGGTGGGTGACATCTCCAAGCAGTTTATAATTAATTCAGACATACGATTACACATATATCCATACTAATGAAAGTGAGTCACGACTTCTGAAACCCGCTAATTCATTTGGAAAGAACCAAATGACCCATACTGAATGATCATGGCTTTTCGTTAAATTCTTATCAGGAATATGATCATAGTCATGATATATATCACTGTAAGTTTTATTCATGTCTGTTGAACACGACTATGCAATGGTAAGGGATGCAACCGAACACCACACTGAGAATATTACATACCAAATTTGGTAATCTCTCTCATGTCTTTCATGTACCAGTTCTGTACAATACACAAGACACCAATCATGTCCTTTGATCAACGATGTAACCTTTAAAAGGGTTGCTTTAGTTTAAAAAGGCACTTCGAGACTTCCAATTGGTCAGTCGAAACCAACCAAGAATCTATGGATGTCTGTTTAAATCTCCGACTTAAAAGAAAAAAAAAAAACTGCAAACTTAAAAAGTCAACAAGTGTAAGCAAGTCTTTCAAGTATATACATAGTATCCAACCGTAAACCAGGATTTGATACATTGAATCCTGCTTTGTAATAAACATGCATACCATAACCATATATTAATCATGCATTTGCTCTCAAATAATCATATACTATTCATAATTTCAATGACAAACGAACAACGTACCAAAATGACAAAATCCATGTAATCGAATACCATATTTTCTGTCCGTACGTGATTTTCTCACAAGCAAACTTTACTTGATCAGCCTTCGGTAGCAGCTAAACCTTAAACTTGTCTTAAGATTGTTGAAAAAATTAGGGTTTAATTGCTATATTAAATCACATAGAAAATCAAAAAATAATTCATCCAATTATTTATCAAAGTGATGCATGCACATGAGTAAATAATGTTAAACGAACATGATATAATGGATTAGAAAAACCTGAAAATATGGCCGAGGCAAGTATTGTACACTTTATCCTTAAGACAATTTTACGCCCCATTACGGTGCTCAAGGTTGATCGGCGCATGTCTCCCAAGATACAACGACCACGTCCTTGTAATAGTAGCACTCCAATTCACAAGGCTTCATGAACCACGATTGTGTTGAAAACTCTCTCATATGGACTCAATGAGACTCTTTAATATTTAGCGCACTATATGTATGTATGATGAAAAGTTTTTTTTTTTTATGATTATAGGGGGCTTTCCTATTTATAAAATGTGAGATACCTTTTTGGAAAGCATATGACTATTCATGAAGAGTCAGAAATTGCAACACTTCATTTAAGTAGACATATCTTTCTACCAAAAGGCTCTATTTCTAATTTCCATTCAATTAATAAATTTAATATAATAATATTATTATTAAATTTTTCCAACATTTATAACAAGCTTTTGTACCAGGCCAAAGAGCTCATATTATAATGAAAGGCAATTATCTTTTCTTTTTACCAAATAAAGGCAAATTTGTATATGTTTGGTTTCTAATAAAAAAAATAAAAACTAATGAAAAGTTCAAAAAAAAATTAGTTTTAATGAAAAATAACAAATAAATGTGTAATGAATAGTATCAGGAAAAGGTAAAAATGTGGTTTTTCGTTAAAAGTAAACAGTACCTGGAGTATTCGTTAAAACTCCCAATAAAAAAAGGTTACTATATGATGTCGAATGTTAATACAGTTATTCAATATTAGTATTGTTTCAACATTGTGAAACAAGAACTTTCTAGGATACTATGGTATTTGTAAAGAGGGAAAATAGAATTCATACAAGAGGATATGATACATTAAGTGGATTCAGTAAAAAACTTTGTGATTTCAATCTAATATAAAGAAAAAAACTATCACACCCCAAAATTAAACTATTCTCTAATATATTAAATATGAAATTAGATCAGGATGTTCTTGAAACCTTACACAATGTTGTACAATGATAAGTTTATATCTCGCCAAATGATGCATTATAAAATTAAGAGAATTGTTTTTGGCACTCTAAAAATCTCATAATACACTCCAAATTTTCTACAATTAAAAAGAAAAATACACTTGTAAGGAGTGCAAAATAAGATATTCATTTTCAACTCAGTGTACTAGTAATATCGTTGAATAAAAAAATCAATATAATATTATAAGAACGAAGACCATAGCGCAAGAGTAAACCGAACAAATTGACATCCAAATTTTGGCACAAGGGTGAGATTAATGGTTAGGATCCAGTTAACTGGACCAAGGAATGTCAAGTGAATTTTGGGCAAATAATGTGAAATAATTTGGGCCAACAATTTAAACCCCAAAAATAATTTGGGGTCAAGATGCTATTCACCCCATAATAAGATTTGTTCTACACCCAACGTTCCAATCATTGTTGATTTTATTGTTCCAATTGCCACACAAAAGGAATGTCAAGAAATATATTATGCATAGCTATGATCTTGGATGGCCACAAATACTACGGTTTAGTGGTTTTTATATACTTCTAAGTCGTAGGTTTTAGGCGTGACTCACTTTTAAGTAATATTCCCCCTCTCCTCTCCCTAATTTGACTAGAATATCATTGCATTAAAAAAAAGTTATATCACAAATAGTTCGTAATTTTTGAAAAGTCCTTATTTTGTCCCTTCCGTTCAAAATTGACTAGTGTCTTCCTCAAAATTAACCTTTATGCATCAATGTCGCTCATGTCGTCTAATTACATCAAAACTTTTGTTAATTTGTTGATGTGCCACAAGAGTAGAATCTACAAACGCAATCATATAATGCCACATTTTTTATGTTGAAATTCCAGTTTAAGAAACCTGAACCACTACAGATGTTGCTCCACGTGGCTGCCTATAAGGTCTCTGTATGGGTTTATCTACACGACAATATGTTGTTCTCTCGTATGTGAACCTATAACATTTTTGTAGAATTCAAACATTAGATCTTAGAGTCGTAATCGACCATTATTTGTGCGAGCATTGTCAATCCAGAGTGTTGTTACAATGTTGTTAAAGTTAAATATCAGAGTGCGACAAACAAAACTACAAACTAATAAGAATATTATTAAACAAACGAGAATGTCGAAACGGCTACAAAACCGTAAGAGGCTACATCTTGACTAACTTGTTATTCATACTAAACTATCAGTTATATTTATAGAGAGAGCAAAACCTAGGAATCCTAATTCGGATGGGTTAGACCCATATACTAAACTAACAATCAAACCCAAATAATCATAAAATGCTAATATTTTCCAACACCCCCCATCAAACTCATGACGGTACACGACATGGGTTTGCAAACAAGCAGATGCGGACTGGCTCCGTTAGGCGGACTGTCAGGCATGCAAATTGGACTTGACTTGAGCTGGCAAATTGGCAAACTGGCGAACTGGTTCTGGATGGTGAACTGATTCTGATTTCGTGAGAGTATGGAAAAAACCCGTCACTAAACGAAAGAGATTTCACTTTCATACCTCAGGTTTAGGCTCTATTTCAATTCCTTATAACATCTTTAAAACATTTCACTTTCATACCTTAAGTACTATTTTATTTCAAAATAATACCTCCATTACATTTTCCATCATTGATCCATTAAATGCTGACGTGGCTGCCAAATGTCTGCCACGTGGCAAAAAAAATTTAATTTTTTTTAAAAAAATCTGAATTTTTACACAAAAAAAGGGTAAATTACACTTTCATACCTCAGGTTTGGGGTTTATTTCAATTCCTTACAACATCTTTAAAACATTTCACTTTCATACCTTAAGTATTATTTTATTTCAAAATAATACCTTCGTTATATTTTCCATCCATTGATCCGTTAAATGCTGACGTGGCTGCCAAATGTCTTCTACGTGGCAAATAAAATAATTTTTTAATTTTTTTTAAAAAACCTAAATTTTCTCAATAAAAAAAATAAAAAATAAAAAATTTGAAACCCACATCTACAAGAAGAAGAAGAGGGAGAAAGAAAGAAAAAAAAAATTGTCCCTCCCCCACCCCACCCCCCCAGCGACCCACATCTGCAAGAAGAAGAAGAAGAAGAAGAAGAAGAAGACGAAGAAGAAGAGGGAGGAAGAACGAAAGAAAAAAAACCCAAAATCCCACCCGAGCCACCCCTCCCAAAAATCCCCCATCACCCACCCCCAAAAATCCCACCCGAGATTAGGAAGGGCTTTTGTTCTTCTTCCTGCATATGTGGGTCGCAGAGGTCAGAGACAATTTTTTTTGTTTTTTTCTTTCTTCCTCCCTCTTCTTCTTCTTCTTCTTTCTTCTTCTTCTTCCTCTTCCTGCATATGTGGGTCGCTAGGGGGAGGGACAATTTTTTTTTTCTTCTTCCTCCCCTTTCTTCCTCTTGTAGATGTAGGTTTCAATTTTTTTTTTTTTTTTTTTTTTTTTTTTGTTGAGCAAATTCAGGGTTTTTAAAAAAAATTAAAAAAAAAATTTATTTGCCACATGGCAGACATTTGGCAGCCACGTCAGCATTTAACGGATCAATGGATGGAAAATATAACGAAGGTATTATTTTGAAATAAAATAATACTTAAGGTATGACAGTGAAATGTTTTAAAGATGTTGTAAGGAATTGAAATAGAGCTCAAACTTGAGGTATGAAAGTGTAATTTACCCTCTTTTTTTTTTGTAAAAATTCAGGATTTTTTTTAAAAAAAAATTAAAATTTTTTTTTTTGCCACGTGGCAGACATTTGGCAGCCACGTGGCATACATGTGGCAACCACGTCAACATTTAACGGATCAATGGATGGAAAATGTAACGGATGTATTATTTTGAAATAAAATAGTACTTAAGGTATGAAAGTGAAATGTTTTAAAGATGTTGTAAGGAATTGAAATAGAGCCCAAACCTGAGGTATGAAAGTGTAATTTACCCTTTTTTTTTTCTTTCCTTTCTCTTTTTGCCTTTTTTTTTTTAATCATTTCCTTCCAACTAATGAAACGAAAAGCACCATCCCAATAGTCAGATCAACAAGGCAATAAGATGCAACTTTGTGGCAAGAAAAATTAGCAGCAACAAAAGAAACAGGCAGCAGTGGTGGTGGTGCGTAGCAGGTCTGATGTGGGCGAGAGCAGTGGGCGGACAAGTGTGCGGTGGCGGGATGGATCTAAGCTGCAGTTCACAACGCTACGACTTCAAGACGGTTGATACGAGTCTAGCATAACTGAACAGGTGTGGCGAAACTGATGCGGGTCATGATTCGAGTGGTGCAAGCATGGCAGGTTCGTGCAGGCTTGACTGCCCTACAAGGAAAGGGAGTCACATATCATTATTTGTCAAGAGAAACGGTGACAAACCAGCGATATGCGAACGGCAAACGCGAATTACAGCAGCATATCTAGAGTTATAAGCTTCAAAGCGGTGTGGTACCATGGCTCGGTGACTCAAGCTTTAGATTTCCAGCAAATTCAATTTTTTTTTTTTGGTACATATATCAAAACCCTAACTACTACAAGACAAACAAACCAACAAAACATACTACGACGAACTGATAGGTAGTGGACAAATGGATGAACAAATTGATACCTACCCAAAATAGATTAAATTCCAAAGAATCGAACCTGCTCTAATATCAAGTTGAATATCACAGTGTGACAAACAAAACTACAAACTAATAAGAATATTATTAAACAACGAGAATGACGAAACGGCTACAAAACCGCAAAAGGCTACATCTTGACTAATTTGTTATTCATACTAAACTATCACCTATATTTATAGAGAGCAAAACCTGGAAACTCTAATTCGGATGGGTTAGGCCCATATACTAAACTAACAAGCAAACTCAAATAATCATAAAATACTAATATTTTTCAATAGTTAAGAGGGTTGTTAGATTGTCATGTAATTGAGAAAGAATGTTGGTAAAGTTGTATGTTGCTGGACCTTGTAATTCGTGATTTAGATGTTTGGAGAGCCCAATGAAATTGTCTTTTGGCGAGAAAAGTTAGGGGTGTGCATTCAATTGTGATTTTGAGGGATTTTAATTCTTTTTACAAATCCAAGGGTATTCAATTAAGATTTTAAGTGACTCTCTGAACATTTAGGTATATTCAACTAAAATTTTAAAGGAGTTTTTATGTAACAACCCGTCCCTAATTTTATGAATTTATTAATTTTAAAAGAGTGAATTGACCAAATTACCCCTTGAGGTAAGATTGTTGACTTTCGTTGATTGTTATTATGTGACGCATACGAGCTACTATTTTACCGTATTCGTGTAATACTCGTTACTACGAAGGCTTTGGCGTAAGCAGAATCGAATTTGGAGCTACGACGAAGATTTTACGAAACTACAAAACCGAATGACATTTTAGTCATTTCACTATCCTAGATAATTGGCCTAAGTTATTTTATTATTTTTTCTTTTAGATTTTTATGTATAGGACCCACATATCAACTACCATATCCTCTCTTGCCTCGTGGCACCCTATCTCCCACACGTTGGGACTCTCTCTTCCGCTCTCCCATCTCTCTTAGATATTTCTTAAAAACTTTCTTAGCTCTCTCTTCTCTTTGTGCTCCGTTGCAGCACCACCACCACTCACCGTGTCGGCGAGCCACACCACCATCACCTCCAGCTCGTCCCATCTCACTTCGCAAGCCTAGAAACTTGAACAACCCTTGGACCCGCACTCACATCGAAGAAAATAGGAAATGGAGAACTCCGGCAAGCTCTCGCCGTCCTTGGCGAAGGTAAGCCTCAAAAACCCCAAGATCTTCATAGGTCATGTTTTGTAGTACGGTTAAGGTAAGTTTGAGGAGTTTTGGTGACGTTTGCACGCAAAAAACACCTAGGGAAATTTTTCCCAAATTTTCCAGCGGAACTCGGGAGTTTTGCAGGCTTTTATCGGTCGTCTCCGATCACGGCTTGACCTCTTGATGGTATATTCCTATCTCATGTTCTAACCTTCAATTCCATATTTTATATGCTAGTTTTGCTTAAGTTTTGAACCCAAATTGGTGTTTGGGAAGTTTCTCGGCCAAATCCTACGAAATCTGGTCTTCTTCTTCCTCCTGGATCCGATGGGTGCAACCCGCTAGTCCAATGGGTTAACTCAACCCGTTAACAAAGAAAAATGCCTAAACTGAATCCGAGAACCGGCCCAAACCCATGACCCGCCACCCTAACTCCAATTCATTTAAGAATTGGAAACTTGGAATATTTTGTTAACCTTCCAGTTAACTTTAATAGAATATTCCATATGAGAATGGAATATTTTGTCTAAGAATGGAATATTTCGTCAAAGTTAACTGTTGACCGTTAGTTGACTTTTGTTGACTTTTTCGAAATTTTCTCGAAAACCCTCATAAGCTAATTTTGACGCCCCAAGTCCGTTTTTGACATCCATTTAATGAAATTTCAAGGTTTTGACGTAGTTGATTGCATGGGCGGTTCAGTTGACTTTTTGGTTGACCATTGACTTTCCCATTGACTTTCCCCTTGACTTTTTACAAAATTTACCCATGACCTTTCTTAGTGTATTTCGACGCCATTATTCCAAATCCGCACTCCATTTTCCCAAATTTAATCGTTTTACTTGAGTTTTACTAACGGGTCCCAATATTATGCTTAGGTGCGATTACTATTGGAGACTCCGGCTTTCCTAGTTCAAACGGCTGTGACCTCGCAAGTATCTGTGAGTGGGTCTTTTATTTTATATAGTATATATGTTATTTGAGTTTCTATACATATATTAATGATGCAAGAGACCATAATTGAATTAATGTTATAAGAAATGTCGTAATGATGAGGATTATGAGATTGTTATAAATCCTACGGATGCCTTAGTTATATTTAAGGCCATGAATAGCTTTATGTCGACTAGAATTATCAATTTAATGTGCATAATCATATTTGCATTATCTACTCATCGTGTGCTACACTGGTGTTAGTACTCGTCCAGACCAGCGCCAGGCTTCATGTGTATGTTCACATTGCACTGCACACTCACTTTGGATCCATTGTGCCAATCTTGTCCTAGATTGCTAGAGGCAATTAGGACTCGTATGTGATGCGCATAGCGCCAGTCTTCACGTGGTTGTAGTACTATAGCACAAATCATTATCATTATTACACCCAGTCTTGTTCATGTCAGAATATCTCTGCATGAACTCGTGTGTCAGCATATGTCGATGAGCACTCGTTATGATATGTTTGTTTATGCGAGATATTGTGATTACCTGACACAATGTGTTTATTTACGAATTATTGTGAAGTGTTGCATTCTCGATGATATTACTATTTACGGTAAGTATTTTCGTATTATACGTAGTATGTTGTGTCTGGAAACTATACTTATTTTATGGCCAGATGTTATCACATTTTCAAAAGGTTTTACAAAGCTTTATTTTTAGGCCCACTCACCCTTGTTTTTCACCCCTCCATGTTTTAGTGGCAGAGTTTCTATGTCAACGATGATTCTTGGCAAATGTTGGTATAGGAGAGTACCATCGGTGGTATAATTTTTATCCTACTTTCCTGTATTTTACTTGTGCTCTGACATCACGTGTGAATTGAGTTCAATCCTGATTATTTGCGCACTTTTACATTTAGGCATTTTTAGGTTTAAATTTATTCACATTTTTCACATCACTACATTTTATGGCTTCGTCAACCTTCTGGTGTCGACCAACACAACTCAATTTGGAGTCCAGTGGACATTCCGAGTTGAGTTGTGTTATTTTATAGCAAAAAAAATCATTGCTAAAACACCATTTTGTTGTAATAATTGGTTGGGATTAAATGCAGAATACGACATTAATTCATTTGAACGTTGCAGGTCAAAATAATGACTTTTGAAAACATTAAAGACACTAACCCAACCCAACACCCTCGACTACTCACCTCACCTCACCGGCGCCAATAACTTCACCTTTTTGCGAGGCCCACCCCTCGCTTTCTTTTGCCGTCGTCTAATCCCAACCAATTGCCTCAGACGACAAGCCCAAATAAACCAAACAAAGAGCAACCGAGAAAGGGGCTGAGCATCTGGCGCGATCGTCGAGATCGTCGCGATCGTGATCCCAAATTGCGTGAAGATGTTGGTGGTTGTGTTGTTCCTCATGGCCCACTACTGCGCGAGAGACCGCACGACTCTGCAATGACTCTCATCGGATTTGCAACACTAATTTTATTGACCTCATTTGTCGGACCTGCACCAATCTATTAATATGTTGCAAAGCCAGTAGAAAGAAGAAGATGATGAAGGAAGAAGAAGAATTAGAGTGAAAAATTAAAGCTTACCTAGTGAAAAAATTAAAGCTTACCTAGTAGAATGAGGAAGAAGGAAATATCGGGGAGTGAGGGTTCGAGGTCCGGGGTCGAGGGTGGCAGGGAGTGGGAGACGGATGAAGTGAGGAATATGAGGCCATGGTTTTTTCAAGACTGGGGTAAGGCGAATCGAAATACGCTTACCTTAGAAGTTCAGTCATGGACTTAACAACCTCCATTGCAGAACTGATTAAACGGATTAGTGACACCATCATCCTATTATTCCGAAATCAATGAGCGAAGTCCATCAACTTCACTGGGATAGACCATGCTTGTTCTGCTAGATTCAGGAACCTAATCCAGCAAGGAATTAGCAGGTTTCCTATAATCTTGGAGTCTTTACAATCTAAAGATTGGCATGCGCCGCAAGTAATCACACTCCTACGATGATGTAATATCTACTTATTAGATATCCTATAGGATTCTCCTGATTTAACAAGGATTATACTATCCTAAAGGGCCATTCCTCGAACGGTATAAATACACCATTCTAGGGCTCATCTTGGGTAACACAATCTCTGCATACTTATTCTCTTGGCCACTACTTAAGTCTAAATATTGCTTACTAACTTAAATGTTGAAGAGTCTTTGATTGGCACACCCCCAATCTTAGGCTTGCTTATGGTTCTTCTGCAGGCAAATAGATTTGAGCATCTTCACCTTCTACGGCAATGCGAAATTTGGCAACAGGGAAGAAGGGTGAGGATGGATGGGTTGGTGGGGAATGGGCCCCATAATGTTTTACTTTCTTATTTTGTTTTATGTTTAGTTTAAATGTTAAAATATGTTTTAAAATTAAAATAAGTAACTAATTACAAAGTTAACTAGTGTTGAATTAAATGACACATTTCAAGTTATATAATAGGTGTGAGCATACGCTAGAGTTAATGCTGGTAAGCAAAAATGCTCCCTTAATTGATTACCAACCATTCACTATTCTAGTATTCAAACTTCCTTCTTCTCCATCACCACAATATTCCCCAGCATTCTATCTCCTTAAACCAGTAAGCACTTCCAGTTCTCCCATCACATCTCATCCTCTAACTTTTCCTCAGCCGACCCTGCATCAAACCAACATCTTATTTTCCAAGGAAGTCATGAAAGTGCCATCGGAGTATTTGGTGAATCGCCGCCACCTTCCTGTCCCTGTTGCCATGACTGCCTTGGGATAAAAAAGGATGGATTGAGGGTGAGGTCGATTAAGAGATATTGAAGGATATGACAGGGTGGGGTTGAGGGGAAAAGGCTGGAGGAAAAGACGAGGGTGGGTTCGAAGGAGAGCAGGGGTTGTAGGAGGTGAGGGTTGGTCAACCATGGCTGGTCATCTTATGAAAGAAAGAAGGATGTTGTTTGGTTATCAGGTTATGACACAAAGAAAGATGTTTTACTATCAAAATAGCAAGAGCTTATACTAGTTAAATGGACAAGTGTAACATTCTTATTGGGCCATGTAAATGGTTAGTAAAACCAAGGTATAAAATATCGATGATATCAGAAATATCGGTAGTCCAAAAACACGGAAATTTCGATGGAAATATCGGGATATTATCGATATCGATAAAAATTGAATAAAAACCATGGAAATTGTAAGAAAAACTTGGAAATTTTTATTGAAACTTTGTAGGATGTTTATTTAGTCAATTATCTATTAGTTTATCACAAAAAATTGGAAGGAAATGCATTGCATGATGGATTTAACTAATTTAAGTTGATTATATAGCGAGCTGGCAAACATTGTGAGTGTAGAAAATATGTAGCAATTAATGAAAGAAGTTTAAACACACCATAATCATTTATATATAATGAATTAGTACAATATTTTACACTTTATACATTACTCTGTGTGTAATATAAAAAAATTTGAAAAGAAAAAAAAAATATAATAAGAAAGAGAGAAGTTAGAGAAAAATGTGAGAGAGAAGGCAAAAGAGAAAAAAACGTGGGGGTTTTTATTTTTTTTTTAAATTAGGAACATGCTTTGATAACATGTAAGTGAAGAAATAAAAGAAATAGTAAAATTCTTGTTACGTGAAATTATCTTAATTCTTATATTTTTTTAATATTTTAATAAATTAGAGAAAAAAATTATTATTTCAGTATTTTTTAGGTGAGAAAAAAGTTTCTATAGTCAAATTTTTATTTTTTCTTTTCACACGGTGCAGCACACCATTCCAAAACCTTTTTTTTTATTATTATTTCTTCTTCTTCTTTTTTTGTTTTTTTTGGTAAACATTTTTTCTTCTTGTTTTCAGATGGTGCCAACGCACCACTTCTTTTTCTTCTTCTTTTCAGATGGTGCCAACGCACCAATCCAAAAGCCCTTCTTTTTCTTTGCAGATGGTGCCAACGCACACAGAGACCTCAGTCTCTCGATCATTCTCTCTTCTCCCTTCTCCCTTCTCCCTTCTCCCTTCTCCCACACACACACACAGAGATCTACAGATCATTCTCTATTCTCCCTTCTCCCACACACACGCACAGAGACCTCAGTCTCTCTATCCTTCTCTCACATGGCCTTCTGCTCATCCCTCGCCTTCCTCCTCGTCTGCGTCTTCCGCCTTGTCGGTGCCGTCTCAATCTCCCGTGACCTCTACCCCCATCGGCGCCCTCTACGCCCTTCGTAGTACTCTGTCAACAGCATCATCATCACCATATAAACCTCGTTTTTCTATCCCTTTCTCTTGGTGCAGCTAGGACAGTGAAACCCATAAACTCTTCGGCGAGTTCTCTTGATCCTTCTCCAGTCAGGTAAGCCCTCAATTTATCTTGGATGTTGTGTGGTGTGGCTGAGAATCGAGATATACTAAGTTTTATCTGGTTTTTTTAACAAGGTTTTAGAAGCAGATCGACCCGGGGGAAGGCACACCCAACTCCGGCGAGGCCGTGAGTGTCGAGGAACTTTCCGAACACCTCTGACCGTTTCATGGCAAACGGAAGTTATAAAAACATTCCTCTCGTCTTGTATTTCATTTTTATACTTAGATAAGAGTCTAGGGTGCTCTTTTACAGTCGGCCGGAGCTGTAGAAGCTCTGGCGTTCTTCTCTGATTCGCACCAGCCTAAAATATCGCGATATTTTGACGAAAATTCAACGGATAAGTGTTAAAATATCCCTCTCTCACAAAATCGATATTATCGGCAAAACATCGCCGATAATATCGGCATTTCAGACCTTGACTGTAATAAAACTGTAGATGGTACCTAATTAGAGATCACAATCTCTATAAGGGCGTGTCTAATGTGCGGACAAAGGGTATGGACCATTCATACGGACGACGATCTAACGGCTAAGAAGTGACGGGCTCACAAGGAGAACCGAGTTGTTGTGACTCGGTGTAATTAAAAAAGTTTAAATTTTTTTTACTCGGTGGGTATCTTTTGTCGGAGACGGGGAAAGAGAGGCAGAGATGGGGAGCTGGGGTGAAGAATGGACTTGAGGTGGATTGAAGCTGCGTTGCAACTGTGACTTGGTAATCTTATACCTTTTTTTTTTTTGTTCAGTAAGTGTGGCGAGGAAGGGAGAGATTAGGGTTGTCTTCGCTGGGAAAGAAAGGCAAAAAGAGAGCTGGTTAAAGGCGGGAAGGTTCGATTTTAGTGTGGATTAATTGGGAGTTGGTAAATCGTGCACCTTTAATTTTTTTCGATTCAATAGGTGTGTTTTGGTTATAGATTAAGGGTTGTATGGGCGGGGAAAGAGGGACAGAGAGGGGGAGGTGGTGAAAGGTGTGAGTGACAAGCCCCGATCCCGATGTTCGAGGGACATCGGGATGGCCACGTGCTGGCCGACACCCGAATGTGATGCAAACCATTTAATGAATGCATATGCTGAGAACATGTAAATCATGCATATAGATTTCGTTCGAACTACATAAAATAGTATACTAATATTCAACACATATCGTTGGAAAAGAACTACTAGGGTACGATATGATGTTTATGAATTGTAGCAAAATAATAAGAGGTGACTATTCATTTCTGCGTGAAAATAGTGATAGTGCATGACCTATTTAGAGCATACACCTAATTCAGAATACAACGGAAGGTGTTATTACAATGATATCAAAGTAGAGATTATGGCATTACATCATTGGTAGGGGAAAACCTCGTAGCGTGGATCGTAAGCCTTGTTCCTATGTCCTGAAAGGGTGCAAAACAAACAAGAGTGGACCAAATTGATATATATATATATATATATATATATATATATATATAAAATACTGAAACAGTTATCAACATACTAATCCCCAAAGTTTTATGAAAACTAATAGCATAATATGTGATAGGTTTTCCAAAACCCTAGCATGCCATAAAAACTTTCATAAAACATATGTCGTATATAGTGTGCTAACTAGTGGTATCAGTATCGCTCAAAGGCCTATAGAACTATGCCTTCAGAACACTTCCTTCACAAGTATCAATCGCCCGTAGGCTCCTACAGCACCCCAACCCGTAGGTTAATATAAGTATCATCGCCCGCATGTAGAACAGTGACCACTAGATACGCACAAAACATTGAATATACTATTTCCAAACATAAGTACATATATCTCAAAATCATCTTCATAGCATATAGTCATCCATCATACATACTATAAAGAAGTGTAAAGAAAACATGTTCATAAATAGTATATAGTCATCCATCATATATACTACAAAGAACATAAGTTCGATAAAAATGGTATTCCAAAATATTCACAATAAAGCATGATATATCATAAGTATAAATCTAATTTACTCATAAAACGTTTCATAAAACGTAACCATTGAATCATGATTTTCATGTATACATTTCTACTATTAAATCATGCATTTTACAAGGGGTCCACTCACAGATACTCCGTCATCGAAGAGCCGTACAAAATAGGAATGACGGAATCGTGCTAATATTCGTACCTAAGCACAGAAAGGGTATAATTAACAAAACTATACTCAAACGATTGAATTTCAGAAAATAGACGTCATAAACAGGTTCAAGACGTCGGAAAACATATAGGGTGACCTCGGGTACCTTCACGCGCCCTCACACGCCGCCATGGGTCGCCGAAAAATTTGCCCATGCCACCGATAAGCTCCTTTGCGCCGGCCACGCGCGGCTAGGCTGTAGGGTTGGATCAGGTTTGGGCCTGGGTTCTTGGGCTTGGGTTCGGTGGGCCTGGGCTTCGCCACTGGGCTGGGTTCTAAGGCCCAAAGGCCGAGGGTATAAGGGTATTGGGTCAAAGGGCCTGGGCTTGAAAGCCCAGCCCAAGTGCCTTTGGGTTTTAAAAAGAAAATAAATAAAATAAATAAAAACTAAATGGATTAGGGTTTGGGGTTAACGGGCCTAAGGCCCTAGTCCTATACGGCCCAAGGGTCTAAACTAACAAGGGTTTTGGTTTGAGTTACAAAAGGGTTTGGGCTTGGGGTTTCACGGGCCTTAGGCTCGGGGTTTCACGGGCCTTGGGCTTGAAAGCCCAGCCCAAAGGCTCTAGACCCAAAGGCCTGGGTTGGTTTCTCGCTGGGGAAGGAGGCCAAAGCCTCCAGAGCTCCAATCGCCATCGTTTGGTCATTAAATCATCTAATCTAACTATAAAAAAAGACGATAGAGATTAGAGGGAGGGTTTCTTACCTTTGATTTACCATGAAATGGCTGGAGGTGGCCGGGTCTTGCTCGAAACCCACGGGGTTTCGTTTGAGTCTCTAAGCCTTTGCACTAGTTCATTTGGTGCTGCACAGAGACGAGGGAGAGAGAGAGATGCGATCCTCTCGAGTTGGTGGTGGTGTCGTGGTTTTTTGGGTGTGGGGGTAGGTGTGTGTGTGTAGATGGGGGAAATAGATAGTGTGAGAGAAAGAAGAATGAGCTGAGAGAGAGTGTAAGAGTGTTAACCCGGGTGAAGAAGAGAGAGATAGAGATGAGTTAGTGGATTCTGATTGGGTAGAGGATAAGGGACCAATTTGTAACTTCAATAAATCTTTAGGGGAAATGTGAAATTACAATAATTTTGGGGATGGGGTTTAACAATCTACCCCCTTAAAAGAAATTTCCTCCCCGAAATTACAAACTTAACTAAAAAGATACGGGTACTGGCACTTTATCAGTTCCTCCGTTTCCCACATCGTTTCCTCGACGACATGGTTTCTCCACAGCACTTTCACCAACGGAATGACTTTGTTCCTCAGAGTCTTATTCTGTCGGTCGATGATAGCCACCGGTTCCTTGACATAGCTTGCATCTTGATTCACTTCCAGTGATTCCAGCTGAATAACATGAAAGGGATCTGACACATACTTCTGAAGCATGGGAACATGAAAAACGTTGTGAATCTACGCTAACTCTGGTGGTAGCTCCAATCTATAGGCAATTGCACCAATCTTCTCCGTAATCTAGTAAGGACCGACATATCGAGGACTCAACTTCCCTCGCTTACCAAAACGAACCACACCCTTCTAGGGAGACAACTTCAAGAAGACAATGTCACCAATCTTATACTCACTGTCTCTGGAATGTCGGTCTGTAATGCTTTTGTGTCGATCATGAGCCACCTTCAGATTTCTCTTAATCAGCTAGATGTTAGTATTAGTAGTGTCAACAATTTCTGGCCCCACTAACACCCATTCACCAACCTCTGTCCAACACAACGGTGTCCGGAACGTCTTCCCGTATAATGCCTCAAATGGTGCCATGCCGATACTGAAGTGATAGCTATTGTTGTAGGCAAACTCAACCAACGGCAAGTAATTATCTCAGCTACCCTTCCACTGGAGAACAGACACTCTCAACATGTCCTCCAAGGTTTGAATCGTCATCTCTGATTGACCATCGGTCTGTGGATGGTAGGTAGTGCTATACAACAACTGAGTATCCATGGCGACATTAAAAGCTCTCTAAAATCTAGAGGTAAACTTTGGATCTTTGTTCGATACAATGGTCATGGGTACACCATGAAGTTTGACAATATTATCAATGAACAACTTTGCCAACTTCTCCAGTGTGTAGGCCTGTTGAATAGGCAAGAAATGAGCAGTCTTGGTGAGACGATCTACAATCACCCAGATGCCATCAAACCTCAACTGCGTCCTCGGTAAACTATACATAAAATCCATGGTGATGTCTTCCCATTTCCATATTGGTATCGGGAGGTTCTGCATTAGCCCTTCAGGCTTTTGTCTCTCTGCCTTCACCTGTTGGCAAATAATGCATATTCTCACATACTCTGCCATATCCTGTTTCATCCCATACCAGTAGTAGAACGAACGAATGGTGTGATACAGTTTGGTAATCCCTGGATGCATGGCATACGCCGAGATGTGAGCCTCATTAAGAATTTCCTTCTTCACTGCTTCATTGTCCTTAGGCACAAACAGCCTATTTCCCATCACTAAGGCTTTATCTCTCCGGATTTTCAAATCTCGTATCGACCCATCTAGTACCTGCTTCTTTAGGTCTGCACACTACGGATCAAGCTCCTGAGCTTCCCTAACCATATCCACCAGGACAGGCCTAACCTGGAAATGTGCCAACAAATCTCCCTATATATCTGGTGTTACTGAAACACCGGTTTTCCGCAGAGAAAACAGTAGCGGAACATGGATAGCTTAAAGGAAGGCAAGCTGTCTGTGGGATCTTCGACTAAATGAATCCGCTACTACATTAGCGTGTCCAGGATTATACTCGATAGTGCAGTCATAATCACTAATAAGCTTCATCCACTTTTTTTGCCTTAAATTTAATTCCTTCTAAGTGAAAACATGTTTCAGGCTCTTGTGATCAGTGAATATACGGTACTTCTCACCGTACAAGTAATGCCGCCAGATCTTTAGAGCAAAGACCACTGCTCCGAGTTCCAGATCATGAGTGGGTTAGTTTCTCTTGTGATTCTTGAGCTAGCTGAAAACATAGGCGATGACTTTTCCATGCTGCATCAGAACACAACCCAGTCTTGACAAGGATGCATCAGTGTAAATCTCAAACTCACCGCCATTATCCAGAAGAGCAAGGACAAGAGCCTGAGTAAGACGCTGCTTAAGCTCCTGGAAACTCTGTTCACAATCATCATTCCACTCGAATTTGACCCCCTTCAGATTTAACTTAGTAAGAGGCAGGCCGATTACTGAGAAATCCTGCACAAAACGTCTGTAATAGCCAGCCAGACCTAGAAAACTCCTTACTTCTGTAACTTTCATCGATTGCTCCCATGTAGACACTGCTGAAACCTTCTGAGGGTCCACACTAATTCCCTCAACAGAGACCACATGTCCGAGGAAACTGATTTGATTTAGCCAGAACTGACATTTACTGAACTTGGCATACAGCTGATGATTTCTCAACCTCTCCAACACCAACCTCAAATGCTTCATGTGCTCGGCATTACTTTTGGAATAGATCAGGATGTCATCAATGAACACAATCATAAACTGATCCAGATACGGTCTGAAGACTATGTTTATCAAATCTATGAATGCTGCAGGTGTATTTGTTAACCCAAAAGGCATGACACAGAACTCATAGTGTCTATACTTAGTGCGGAAGGCAGTTTTCAGCACATCTTCATCCCAGATCAGTACCTGGTGATAACCCGAACGAAGATCGATCTCAAAAAACACTTGAGCACCATTCAGCTGGTCAAATAGATCATCAATCAGAGGCAGAGGATAACGGTTCTTCACCGTCACCCTATTCAGTTGCCAATAGTCGATGCAAAGTCTCATCGACCCATCATTCTTTTTGACAAACAAGACAAGAGCACCCCAGGAAGACATAATAGCCTGGATGTAGCCCTTATCCATAAGCTTATGAAGTTAAGTCTTCAGTTCTCTCAACTCCGCAGGTGCCATTCGGTACGGTACGAAGGAAATAGGGTTACTACCTGGAAGTAAATCAATGGTGAATTCTATTTCCCTCGCACGTGGTAACCCTGGAAAATCCTCAAGAAACATTTCGATGAATTTATTCACCACTGGCACATCTTTGGCACACAAAGAAGGTTTATCCCTCATGACTACGTCGGCTAAGAATCCCACACATCCTTTCTGCAGTAACATAGTCATCTGGATGGCAGAAATGATACTATTTGGAAGGATTCGTCGCTCACCCTGAAACGTGATCGACGATAGTTTAGGCCGATTGAATGTCACAAATTTCTCCCTACATCCAACATAAGCATAGTGCTTGGAGAGCCAATCCATTCCTAAGATGACATCGAACTCCCTCAAGTTTGAAGGGAACTAAATTAGTCTCCAAGAATTCCTCTTCAACTATGACCAGGCAATCCCTATACTCTCACTGTGCACATAAAAGATCTCCAGGTGGCATTTGTATGAGCATATCAAAACCGAGTGGTGTAGGTTGCGAGTTTACAACCTGTGCAAATGATGGAGATACAAATAAATAAGTGGCACCCAGATCAATCAAAACTCTAGCCCAATTACCACACATAAGTAACGTACCAGTAATGACTCTAGGGTTCTACTCCGCCTCCTGCTGAGTTATGGCGTTGATACACCCATGAAAATGACGTCCTGCCCTACTGTTACGGCCGTGTAAAGTCCTAGGACCCTGGTTATTACGGCCTGCTCTGTTCCTCTTAGCACGGCTGCCTGACGCTGCTCCGAAATGCTGTGGCCGTCACTGGGCAGAAAACTGGGTACTCTGGCTACCACTGTCGCTATAGTTCTGAGTACTGCCATAACCGTGAGTATTACTGCTCCCACCATAACTAGTATTCGGGTTATTACTCTAGCCGTAACTTGAACCAGTAGCAAAATTATTAGATAAATGTGGAGTATCGTAATCTCGGGCAATGTGTCCAATACCGCCACACCTGTAACACACATTCGATCTAACTGCACCTGAATCAAAGTGGCTGAAAGATTGCCTCACCGACTCACTGCCTGAGCTTTTACTAGATGATCTCGAACCTAGACCCTATCGCTTGAAAAATGAGAGTATCTAAGGCCGAAGAGGTTAGAAGAGGTAGAAGGCTCCCTCATACTCCAGGATCAGAATCCTCGACCCATTTGATTCTGATTCAGAGGTTGGGCCTGACTCCGAGGCAGGTTCTGGCTTTGAGGCTGGCTCTGACTCTGAGGCTAGCTTTGACTCTGAGGCTGATCTTGGTTAAGACTGTCCCATCTCGTCTGTTCGATCCTCAAGGCTGTCTCAATCATATCCTCGTATGATCTATGCCTCTGTGATGCCAGGAGCTCGCGATAGTCCGAGTTTATAACAATCAGCAGCTGAATCATCATCTCCCACGGGTTCTCATAGGTTTCTTCATGGTGTCTCGACAAGCGCTGGAAAGTGTTATCAAACTCTGTAATGCTCAGATCGCCCTGGCTAAACTCCAGGAACTCATGTCGCTTTCTCAACTGATAACTGGGGCTCAAAAAGTGTGCGCTGAAGAGTGTCTTAAATGTGGCTAAGTCATCAAGGAACCAGGTGGACGAGAGCCCCTCGCTGACTTCCACCAAAACCTCGAGTCCCCTTGATGGAAGTAACCAGCGGTATTCGCCCATTCAGACGCTGGGCATTTCATGCTCTCTAGAGTATCCTCCATTTTCTCCAACCAATCCTTAGCCTCCTGACAGGCTTCAACTACCCTAAGATTGGTAACACCGTGGCTACGAGAAATCTCCATGTATGTACGACTCGACCTGCTACTACCAAGAAAAACATTTCGTAGAGCGAAGGTTAACTGCTGAATTTCTCCCATTATACCAAAACGAGGTAGTCGAGGTACATTCCCACTAGGATGGTCCATAATTCTGATAAGAAGCAAATGAGATTTAGAGAGACGAAAGATTATGGATACAACAAAGATTATGATTACCGAATGGAAGAATAAAGTCCTAAGTATGCTCTGATACCAATTTGACACGCCCCGATCCCGATGTCCGAGGGACATCAGGATGGCCACGTACTAGCCGACACCTGAAGGTTACGCAAGCCATTTAATGAATGCATATGCTGAGAACATGTAAATCATGCGTATAGATTTTGTTCAAAGTACATAAAATAATATACTAATATTCAACACATATCGTTGGAAAAGAACTACTAGGGTACGATATGATGTTTATGAATTGTAGCAAAATAATAAGAGGTGACTATTCATTTCTGCGTGAAAATAGTGATAGTGTATGACATGTTCAGAGCATACACCTAATTCAAAATACAACAGAAAATGTTATTACAATGATGTCAAAGCAGAGATGAAGGCACGATATCACTGGTAGGGGAAAACCTCGTAGCGCGGATCGTAAGCCTCGTTCCTATGTCCTGAGGAGGTGCAAAACAAACATGAGTGGACCAAGTTGATATATATAATACTAAAACAGTTATCAACATACTAACCCCTAAAGTTTTCTGAAACCTAATAGCATAATATGTAATAGGTTTTCCAAAACCCTAGCATCCCATAAAAACTTTCATAAAACATATGCCGTGTATAGTGTGCTAACTAGTGGTATCAGTATCGCCCGAAGGCCTATAAAACTCTTCCTTCAGAACACTTCATTCATAAGTATCAATTGCCTGTAGGCTCCTACAGCACCCAACCCGTAGGTCAATATAAGTATCATCGCCCGCAGGTAGAACAGTGACTACTAGATAGGCACAAAACATTGAATATACTATTTCCAAACATAAGTACATATATCTCAAAATCATCTTTATAACAGATAGTCATCCATCATATATAATATAAAGAAGTGTAAAGAAAACATGTTCATAAATAGTATATAGTCATCCATCATATATACTACAAAGAACATAAGTTCGATAAAATATGGTATTCCAAAATATTCGTAGTAAAAAGTTCGATAAAATATGGTATTCCAAAATATTCGCAGTAAAGCATGATATATCATAAGTGTAAATCTAATTTACTCATAAAACGTTTTATAAAACATAACCATTAAATCATGATTTTCATGTATGCATTTCTACTATTAAATCATGCATTTTAGAATGGGTCCACTCACAGATACTCTGTCGTTGAAGTGCTATACGAAATAGGAATGACGGAATCGCCGCTAATATTCGCACCTAAGCACATAAAGGGTACAATTAACAAAACTATACTCAAATGATTGAATTTTAGAAAATAGACATCATAAAAGGGTTCAGGACGTCGGAAAACATAAAGGGGGACCCCGGGTACCCCCATGCACTACCACACGTGCCACCGTGGGTCATTAGAAAATTCGTTGGCACTGCCGTAGAATGTGGCGCATGTACTGCACGCGCCGGTACCGGTAGGCTCCCACGCACCGACCATGCGCGCGGTTGGGCTGCAAGGTTAGATCGGGTTTGGGCTTGGGTTATTGGGCTTGAGTTCGGTGGGCTTGGGCTTCGCCACTGGGCTGGGTTCTAAGGCCCAAAGGCCTGGGGTCCAAGGATCTTAGGTCAAAGGGCCTGGGCTTGAAAGCCCGGCCCAAGTGCCTTTGGGTTTTAAAAAGAAAATAAATAAAATAAATAAAAACTAAATGGATTTAGGCTTGAGGTTAACGGGCCTAAGGCCCGAGTCCTATACGGCCTAAGGGCCTAAATTAACAAGGGTTTTGGTTTGGGTTACGAAAAGGTTTGGGCTCGGGGTTTCATGGGCCTTGGGCTTGGAAGCCCAGCCCAAAGGTTCTATGCCCGAAGGCCTGGGTTGGTTTCTCGCCGGGGAAGAAGGTCGAAGCCTCCCGAGCTCTGGTCGCCATTATTTGGTCATTAAATCCTCCGATCTAACTATAAAAAAGACGATAGAGATGAGATGGAGGGTTCCTTACCTTTGATTTACCATGAAATTGTTGGAGATGGCCAGGTCTTGCTCGAAACCCACGAAGGTTCGTCAGAGTCTCTAAGCCTTTGCACCAGTTCCTTTGGTGCTGCACAGAAAAGAGGGAAAGAGAGAGGTGGTTCTCTCGAGTTGGTGGTGGTGTCGTGGTGTTTTGGGTGTAGGGGTAATTATGTGTGTAGATCGGGGAGAATGAGAGTGGGAGAGAGAAATAGATCTGTGAGAGAAAGAATTGTGGGCTGAGAGAGAGTGTAAGAATGTTGACCCAAGGGAAAGAGATAGAGAGATAGGGATGAGTTAGTGGGCTGCCACGTGGTAGCTAAAGAGATGGAGAAAATCTAGAAAGAGGATTCTGATTGGGTAGAGGATAAGGGACCAATTTGTAACTTCAATAAATCTTTAGGGGAAAATGTGAAATTACAATATTTTTGGGGGTGGGGTTTAATAGTGAGCGCTCGATTTCATGTGGATTAAAGATGTGCTTGGATTGGAGTTAGGGGTGGGTTCGGTTTCAATCGGTTCAATTTTTTGCCAATATCGAAACCAAACCGAAATTTCGGTTTAGTTCAGTTTGGTTCAATTTTTTTCGATTTTTATTCGATTCGGTTTTTTTATGAAACCTTTTTTTTTTTAATTTGAAAATTGGTCTATGCTCCACAACTTTGCTTACAATTTTTCCAGTTCAAAGAAAGTAAAGGAAGAAAAAAAGAGAAAGAGAAAGAAGATGCAAAAAGAAACAAAAAGAAAGAAGATGCAGGGAGGGTTGGGTGGGGAGGAAAAAAAAAGGAAGAAAGCAGAGGGTCGGATGGGGAGAAAAAAAATGGAAGAAAGAAGAGGATTGGGTGGGGAGAAGAAAAAGGACTTGGATTATGGGTTAATGGTTGGCCTAAAACAAAAGCTTAAAACTTTGGTCTAAACTTAAATTGGACTTGGAATATAAACACTCAAATATTAAATAAATAAATAAACTTAATTATATTTAATTTGGTTCGATTCGGTTTGATTTTTAAATCACTGAAACCGAAACCGAACCAATAACTTTCGATTCGGTTCGATTTTCTTACTCCGGTTCGATTTTTTTTCGGTTTGGGTTTTTTTTATTTCAGTTCAGTATTCGATTCGGTTTTTCCAACCCACCCCTAATTAGAGTTGACAAGGCTGGTTCATATATAACCTCTGAAGAAACCCCAACTTGTGAAGGTGAGTTTATGAAGAAATCCAGAACCTCTGTTATAATAAGTGAACCATAATAAGAATGGTTGAAACGTAACACTTCCCTCATTAAAGATGGACATACTCTCTTTAACGCAACGTAAAAAACATGTTGATAATGTGTTGTCGGCATATTTAACTAAATTATTATAATAGAGAGGGAAAGGGCGCAAGCAGAGAGAAATGAGAAAATTTAGTGAATTATGTGGTATATATTATCTCACCTCATTGTGCCTTTACTTATTGTAGTAAGGAAGGAAGAGTACTTGACTTTCAAGTTATACATTACAATCAAGAAATTATCTAAAAGATATTGTAGAATCCAAATAGGATTTAGTAGGACACCTCTCTCCACTCCACGTTTCTCTCAAACTTCTCTCTCATTACTTTCTTAATAAAATACAAATTAAAAAACAAATAAAAACTGCTTCACACACAAAGTGTGTGGTGGGCTTAATCTAGTTTAAAACTAAAACTCCCTAAATTTGAAATTAATTTTGAAAATACTAAAAGGGACAAGACAGAGGAAGAAAGGAAGAAAAGTCGCCGACAGACGAAAACGATCCCAAATTTTTACGTCAAAAAAAGCGGCCCAAGTTTTATATACGAAAAGTATGAACAGTCTTCTCATTCATACACTACACACAAACACACGAGTGAGGACGAGTCAAAAAAAATAGTTACCGCCCTCCGTAGCAAGGTATTAAATATCGATGATATCGGAAATATCGGTAGTCAAAAAACATGAAAATATCAATGGAAATATCGGGATATTATCGATATCGATAAAAATGAATAAAAACCACGGAAATTGTAAGAAAAACTTGGAAATTTTTATTGAAACTTTGCAGGATGTTTATTTAGTCAATTATCTATTAGTTTATCATAAAAAATTGGAAGGAAATGCATTGCATGATGGATTTAACTGATTTAAGTTGATTATATAGCGAGCTGGCAAACATTGTGAGTGTAGAAAATATGTAGTAATTAATGAAAGAAGTTTAAACACACCATAATCATTTATATATAATGAATTAGTACAATATTTTACACTTTATACATTGCATGGTAAGATACATGAGTGACTTAGTATCACATAGAGTTCCTATGAGATTCAAATTTTTCACTATCTTCATCATCTCTATGTGTAGAGTAAGTGTATTGTGAAGAGTAGTCATCAAATGATAAATCCCCTAAATAGTTTTGCATGTAATTGTTAACATGCCACCCATATGGATCCGAGATTGGTTGACGTTGTCCATAAGCAAAATCATTTGAAGATTGAGTCTCGGATTGTTTCCATGAGTCGCTCGATTCCATCCCAACAGGAATGGGATATAAAGGGTAGAGAAATGGTTGGTTATGGTAGGTAAGTCTCCTGATCTTATACTAGAGCTATCATTAGTATCAGCATGATCTTGTGGTTGTGTAGGATTTGAAGAATGTGGAATTCCAGTGTTTCTTGGTTTTGGGCGCAAAAGTTCTTCCAAAGAGTCAGCGCTGCTAGATCCCACCTCCTCCTCTAATACTCTTTCTACATTTATCCCTTCATTACGTGCTTCTTCAGCAACTCTGGGAGTTGGGTTGCCTTTATCATCATCTAAATGAAGAGGTCTAATCCATTGATAAAGTTGGTTACCCTCTATATCATCATCTTCAGCAACAATATCAAACACAACTAGTGGGTCACCACGGTCGACATGATCTATTTCTGCTTCCTTATCTCGAATTTGAAGCTTCATGTTATAGTAGCAATAAACTAATTTTTCCAACCTACTATAAGCCAACCTATTTCTTTGCTTTGTGTGTATGAGTGCAAATGTACTCCAATTTCTTTCACAAACAGATAAGGAAGCTGTTTGTGATAATACTTTGATTGCTAACTTTCTCACAGTTGGTGCATCAGTCCCATACATGATCCACCATTCAACTACAATGAAAAAAAATGTTGATAAGCCTAATAACTCCAACAAATTCTATTATAAACTGATAGTGAAATATGTTTACACTCACTAGGAGACATTTTTGTTCGAGCAGCAACTGATGTTGGTTCTCTAAAAGTTCTTCTTGCATCTTTAAACCATGTTAGCTGAATTCAATAAATAGTGTTAGTTTAATCCAACAATGTAATTATTATAATTTAAGTAATTGTGTACCTCATTTCCAAATTGGCCAACTGCTGGTGATGCAGGGTCTAATTTAGAGTATACATTATGTACAGCACGTATAAGGGTACCACCATCTCCAACACTGGGTCTGTATTGGTATCGAGGACTCAAATAATATGTTGTTCAAAGAAACACATGCTCTAATAAGAGAAATAATACTTATGCAACTAAAGAAATGAATTGCAAATTATGACATAATTTATACCTACTGCATGCAAATCGTGGTATAATGTTTTATACCATCGGCCATCAATTATCTTTATGACCCACCTTGCACCATGTTTTCTTTCCAAGTCATCCTTCACTACACGCATCAACTCATCTATTGCCCCTATAGTAGGATACACTTCTTTGTCAACGATCCATAAAACTTTGTAAAGAGGTTCAAACAGTTGGCACACATGTTCTGATTGAGTCCAAAAAGCATGATCAAGCACTATACTTTCCACCATACGACCTGCATTTGAGCGGCTAAAATCATGGTTGGCCTAATCGTCACTGGTGAATAGTTGCTTCAACCCTGCTTTCTTTTTAAGTAGGTTGTCTAATGCAATATAGTTGGTGGCGAATTGAGTGGTAGCTGGGCGAATAATTTCTCCTTTGCAAAATTCACGCATCTTTGCCAACAACCAACCATGATTGTAAATATAATTTGTGATCGTTCTAGCTCTTTTTACGACAGTAGCAATATTCTCTCTCTTCCCCATTGCCTCAAACATGAGATCAATACAATGTGCTGCACATGATGTCCAAAACACATTATGATGCTTCATTAACTTTTTTCCAACTTTGACAAATGCAGAACCGTTGTCGGTCACAACTTGGACAACATTATGCTCTCCCACCTCCATGATTACATCCCTCAATAATTTGTAAATATACTTGTAGTTCTTTATATGGTCTGAAGCATCAACAGACTTCAAAAAAATTGTCTTTTCCTTGGAGTATACCATGAAGTTTATGATAGACAATCTGGTCGGGCCAGTCCATCCGTCACACATAATTGTGCAACCATTAGTTTCCCACTTTGACCTCAACTTGTTAACATAGTCGCCAATGTCTTTATACTCCATTTCCAAATATTTGTTTCTTACCTCATAAGGAGTGGGAGGTTGTACTCCAACACCGGCATGTTGACATCCCAATACCATATTTTTGAAATGATGTGATGATGCCTTCTCAGCAGGGACATTTTCATAGATAAAGAACTTGCTAATTAGACGCCCCATTCCCTCCTTCACATTACCTCCAGTAAAATAACTCCAAACACTCTTTTGACGTGCTTTGGATGACTTATATAAACTTGGGGCTAATGGTGGTGTTGGTTGTGATTCTCTAACACTTGCTCCCCGTCTCATTTGTGCACCACCACTTGTCTTGGAATCTTGTGCTCTATTAGGAATTTTATGAAGGTGTTCTCTTTCCCATGCTGACTGTTTGGAGGCACATAATGCTTGTTTGAAACTGCGTCGTTCTTCAGGTCCCATGTCATCATCACATTCATCCTCATCGTCATCATCATCACTGTCAACCGCTTGGCCAATGACTTCTCCTCGTAGCCCAGCTCGAATATTTTCCATTCCATGTGTTTTCTTTTCGTTATGGTGTTTTTTATTTTTTAATAATGTGGTGATGAATGCCTTCACTTCTGGGGGGACAATATCGCATCGTTGGACATTATTTCCTGGATCTAATCCACTAAGATGGTACTTAAGTCGTGTCACTCCGCCACTCTTCATTACCCGACCACAATATTTGCAAATTATGCCATGTTTGTTTCTGTCTATTGGGTCTCCATGTTCCCAAGCTGGATCACGTTTAGCTCCACTGGACATCTTAAACGTACCTATATTTATTTTTCATGAAAATTAGGCAATTATTTTTTGGCCAAAAAATATAGTAGTGACAGTGAGTTTAGTGACGGAAACATATTAAATAGGAAGTAAAGAAAATAGGAAGTAAAGTTATTCTACAGAAGAATTAAATAGGAAGTATTAAATAGGAAGTAAAGAAAATGATTGTAAGAATTTAAGTAATTATAAAAATAATATGGAATAATAAAACCTAATATTAATGAATAATAATCCAATTTGATAATAAAATAATAAATAAAATCAAACATATTAAAATTATTCTAGGGAATAATTATACAACATTACTTAATTACTTCAAAAAATTAACATGCAAGTATAAATTACAATAATATAAATATAAGTTCGTAAACTTACCTTAAATATGGAACCCTTTGTGTAAAGGCCAAATAGAATCTGCGTGGAGCAACAATAAAATAAAAATTATGCAAATGTAACAAATCTGGAACTTTCGATGTCGTACGTAGCAGCAAAACCTCGATGATCCTCTGCAGCTTGCCGTCTGTGAATAAATGAGAGAGAAAGAAGGTATTTAACATTTAATTTGGAGTGGCGCGAGCTGTAGATCCATTTATTCAGTTTGAAGCTCTGAAATGGCTCTGGAATGGATCTGGAATGGCTCTGAAAGGGCTAAGGGAAGAAGAAGAAACGAAAAGGTGTAATAGAGGTTTTTCAATTTTCGAAGGGTCAAAAAATGTGTGATCATCTGATACTCCACCCCTGAGAATGTGAAAGAATATCACGCGTGGCACACGGTTTTGAATCTTAATGCATGAAACCACCATTATTTTTATCTTGTCAAAAATTGTACAAGTTATAAAACTTGCCAGATACAGACCATTATTTTTGTCTTGTCAAAAATTGTACAAGCTGTAAAGGCTATAAAAGTTGAATTATTTGGATGCTTGTTTTTTTCTCTCACACACACACACACACACACATACACACACACACTCACAGACTCTCACACACCACCACACACGCAAACACAAATCACACGCATACACAGATCATACACGCACACAGAGACTGAGGTCTCTGGATCCTTCTCTCTTCTTCCTCTCCCTTCTCCGACACACACACACAGAGATCTCTTGATCCTTCTCTCTTCTCTCTTCTCCCTTTTCCCACACACACGCACAGAGACCTCATTCTCTCGATCCTTCTCCCATATGGCCTTCTGCTCCTCCCTCGCCTTCCTCCTCGTCCACACCTTCCGCCTTGTCGGCCCCGTCTCAATCTCCCGTGACCTCTACCCCCATCGGCGCCCTCTACGCCCTTCGTAGTACTCCGTCAACAACATCATCATCACCATCTAAACCTCGTATCTCTATCCTTTTCTCTCGGTGCAACTAGAACAGTGGAACCCAGGAACTCCCCGGCGAGTTCTCTTGATCATTCTCCGGTTAGGTAAGCCCTCAATTCATCTTGGATGTTGTGTGGTGTGGTTGAGAATCGAGATATACTAAGTTTTATCTAGTTTTTTTAACAAGGTTTTAGAAGGTGGTTTTTTTAACAAGGTTTTAGAAGGAGATCGACCCGGGGGAAGGCACACCCAGCTCCGGCAAGGCCGTGAGTGTCGAGGAACTTTCCGAACACCTCCGACCGTTTCACGGCAAACGGAAGTTATAAAAACATTCATCTCGTCTTGTATTTCATTTTTATACTTAGATCGGAGTCTAGGGTGCTCTTTTACAGTCGGCCGGAGCTGTAGAAGCTCCGGCGTTCTTCTCCAATTTGCACCAGCCTAAAATATCGCGATATTTTGACGAAAACTCAGTGGATAAGTGTTAAAATATCCATCTCTCACAAAACCGATATTATCAGCGAAATATCGTCGATAATATCGGCATTTCGGACCATGAGTAAAACTTAAGTAGCAACGAGTAAGTATCCAAGTATTGTCTGAAACGGTAAGTAGGGGTGGGCACGGTGCGGTTCGGTGCGGTTCCATCCTTAAATTGGAACCGAAACAGAAAAATATCAACGGTTCGGTTCGGTGCGATTCCGTTTAAATTTATTACTAGAACCTTACGGTTCAATCTACACCGGTTCCGATTTGGTTCTTGTCGGTTTATGGTTCCGAATACTAAAGTATTTGAACACTAAATCATCATGCATTCACATACGTCTTCTAAAACAGTTATATAAAGTTGCATCCAACACAAATCCTTTTTAATGCAAATGTATTTGGCAGTGGCACCAATTTAACAAAAAGAGACAATTAAAATAAATATGCATTGGTCGGTTAGCAAACAAAAAAAATAAAGAACTTAAGCAGCATCGGTCTCCTGATATTGGCAACAGCAGCAAGCAAAAACATTTGAGGGTGGGTGAGCCCTAATTGGGATGATTCACTGCTTTGCAACTTGGTGAAACTAATTTTTCAACCTATTATACCATGACACGTGTATATGTATGTATGTGTGTGTGTGTGTGTATATATATATATATATAATTTATTTATTTATTATTAATAAAACGGTTCGGTTCGGTTCCTATTAGTTCCGATTGATTCTTGTTTTTTACTCAAAATTGACTTTTCCGATTAACAAGATTCTTTTAGGTTTTTTTCCATACGGTTCGATGTAATTTTACGGTTTGACGGTTTGGTGGTTTTTATGCCCACCAATAACGAGAAGGTAAAAAATGGAAAGAAATCTAGAAAAGAAACGAAAATAAGTAATGAGTTTGGCTTCCCTCCACTTCCCAGATACACAAATGGCGGAAGCTGGGTTGGTCGAAAGTGCCAACAAACGTAAGCTAATTCACATGTGAGAATAAAGCATCTCACGTGTCAGAATCTAAATCCAACACAACACTGCTTTAGTTTTGGTGGATTCCAATGCCCTCGAGTCCATGTCTCTGACGCCTCACTCTCTCTTGTGACTTGTGACTGCAACTCCTTAAATCCCCAAAATACCCCTGAACGACTACCTATTGCCTCAGATATTTCCGTAATTATCCATTTCCTCGAAATCTTAACTCCTCCCCCAAGTCTTTCCACTTTCCAAAAGCCCCAAAATCTTTCTCTAGGGTTTCACGGGTAAGATCCCAAATCCCTAATAAAATCCCCTTGTTTTTCCCCAATTCGAGCTTGTTTCGATTTTGCGGTAATGTACATATTCGGGGTTTCATTCACGTGAAATTTTGGTTTTTTACGGGTTTTTTGATTGAGGGCTTTGGTTTTTTCGAATTCGCGTTTGAATTCCAGGAAGGTTGGGGTTTATCTGAGTGAAGATCTGTGCGGTTGGTGTTTGATTATTGTAGGGAAGTTTTGGGTTTAGGGTTTTTTTGTTGGATATTTATTGGTGGGGATTTAGGGTTTTTGTTGGTTTAGAGTTGAACTAATGGCTTCTGTGGGTAAGGAGGATGTGGAGTATGAGAGTGATCCGGAGGTAACGAAACGATCTCTGGCGATGCGGAGGAGGGAAGCGGCCAGCGACGATGAGGAAGGTGAAGAGGAGGCGAGGGAGAAGCCGAGGAAGGATCGGAGGGCCGCGGTTCACTCTGATGAATCGGATGATCAGGGTGGGGCGGCTGAGTATGATGATGACGAAGAACTAGAAGAAGAAGAAGGAGAAGAAGAGGAAGAGATTGATGAAGAAGAAGAGTTTGAGGAGGAAGTTGTGGAAGAAGAGGAGTTGGAAAGATATCAGGAGAGAGGCCGGGACGGCGAGCTGGGTGGCAGGGTTGAGGTTTTGGCTGTTAAGGAATCGAGCGGTGATGGTCGGAGGTTTATGGAAGGGTCCGTGGATGAGAATGGGGGGAATCAGGCTGAAGAAGGGGAGGAGAAGAAGGAGAATGAGCCATTTGCAGTCCCCACAGCGGGTGCTTTTTATATGCATGATGACCGCTTCAGGGAAAACTCTGGTGGTCGGCACAGGTAATTGTTTATGATTTTTTATTGCATTTGCGGTCATATGAATGTAGGTGTAGTTTGGCGAGTTGTACCGTTGTAATATAGAAGTAAAATTGTGCAGCTGTGATAGTAGCTCCTTTATGGATCATTGTTTTCCTTCGGCATCAAACACCCCCCCCCCCCCCCCCCCCCCTCCTCCTCCTCCTCCTCCTCTCTCTTTTCATGGTCTAGGTATGGTGTATAGCGCTGTAATAATTTGAAGCATTCTTCTTTCAGTAGGCGAACACATGGTGGAAGGAAGCTGTGGGAGTCCAAAGATGAAAGAAAATGGGGGCACGATAAGTTTGAGGAGATTACTTTGCAGGAAAGGCGCTACGAAGAAGTAATAGTTGTATACATGGACATTCTACAGAATATTTTGTTCTATAGATCTTTTTTCTTCTTTCATCTTTCTGATGTGCACTACTTACTAACTCAGGGAAAGAAACCTTCAAAGGGTCCTTATGTAGGTCGCGGAAGAAACCGAGGTATTGATCGTGGGAGTGCCAGAGGAAACAGGTCTAAAGAATATGACAGGTCTAAAGAATATGACAATAATAATCAGAGACAGGTACCCAAGGGTGTGAGAGGGAGAGGGCCCAGGAGGTATGAACCTGCTTTTAGGAATAACAGACAGGCACCGCCAACACAAAACAAACAGTGAGTTCAACGTATTCTTATGGTACTAATATTTCTTCGTTAATTCATGATTTTTTATAATTAGCTGTCACATTGATTTTATTTTCAGTTCTGGAAAGCCTGCCGAGAAAAACGTACAAAGTAATTTAGAGAGAACATTTAATCCCAACTCAAATGCAGAGTCTGGCCAGGTTTCCGCTAGGAAGAATTCCTTTGCCTCAAGCTTGAATTCAGCTTCTCCTCCTTTTTACCCATCCGGCTCTTCGAGTTCCAATAAAGATATCACTCTTACTCCTAAGCGGGATGCACAGGTTGGGAGTGGTAAGAGGAACCTTCGGTCTTCTGTAGTGCATGAGAGTTTCAATGTGCCCCAAACCAATGCATTGGAGCGAGGAAAGAACATAGCTGAATCTGTCGGTATGGACAAGCTTTATATAAATGACTCTACCAATCCAGCTGCTGGGAAGACTTTGACCAACATAAAAATGTCACCTGGGTCATCATTTGTCAATACTACTCAAGCTCCTCAGTCTAGGGTTCAAGGAAGGGGTGTTATCTCAGGAAAAATGAGTTATCAACCGGTGTCTCAGAACCAAATGACAAGACCTTCTCCATCCACACATCTTCATGCTGTTCAGCGCAATCCTGCTTCTCAAAATCGATCTCAACTGGCTTTGCAAGGTCCTGCTCAGCAGATGGGACAGCGTCCTGGAAGTGGATCTCAGGCTTCCTCTCCACCCAAAACAACCATGTCATCAAATTCCTTCGAATCAGGAGAAGTTGAATCACCGTCAGATTCAAGTAAATCTAAAGGTGCCCTGGTTGCAAAGGGAAAAGGCAGTATTCAGGGTAGTGCAAGGGGCAGTATTACGTATGGCGGAGCTCCAGTTACGGGATCCACTGGGAGTATGGGTGTTAATCATGATCAGAACTTCCCTGGTGCTCCAGCCTTTTTGCCTGGTAAGTATATTGGATTACCTTTTTGGTACTCCAGAATTATAGAGTTGCCCTTAATTATAGAAGGAAAATTGGGCTTAGTAGCCCTTTTACAAACCCACCAACCAAAAATTGCCTTGCTCTCAAAGTGCAATTTCTACTAGCCCTCTTTGACGAAAATACCTTCAAGTTAATATATTATCGGCACTATTAATACATTATCAACACAATACTGATGGATTATCGACACAATATGAATACATTATTGGCACAATATTAATACATTATTGACAGCATAATTTTTAGTAAGAGGCTTTTCACTTGAGGGTATTTTCGTCAAAGAGGGCTAGTAGATATTGCATTTTGAGGGCAGGGCTAATTTTAGTTGGTGTATTTGCAAAGGGGCTAGTAAGCCCCAATTTCCCTTTATGGGAATGCAAAGTAAAACATAATCTAGGTTAATCATCCATTTTTGCCCCTCACTATAAACGTAACAAAACATATTCACTGCGTCTCTGAACTGTCTATGATTTCACCGCAATGGTGTTCTCTGAACTGCTTATATATAATGATTGACAGTAGCTGCAGATTAAATTATTAGTGCATATTAAGTTGTGTCTTTTTCTAACAGTTAAGCACTCAATAGATTATGATTTGAGGTCTTATCCGGTTGGATGATTGTGCAGTCATGCAATTTGGGGGCCAGCATACTGGGGGTATGGGAGTTCCTGCTGTTGGCATGGCGTTCCCTGGATATGTTGCTCAGCCACAACTTGGTGGTTTAGGAAATTCTGGCGAAATGACATGGTACGGGAATTGTATTAATGGTAGTTCTTTCTGTTGGTCGTCTTCTTCTTGTTCTTCTTCTTTATGGGAAGTTGATATCTTATTTAGTTCAGTTAGTGGTTGACTACTCTGCATTATGAATTATTGTCTAGTATAAAGGGAATTATGCGAAGGGGTGTGTATTTAATTGAGATTTTGAAAGATTTTATGAGAGTTGTAAATTTGTGAAGTTTGATGGAGTTCTAATGGAGTTTCATATATCCATGTGTATTCATTCAAAATCTTTGGGGGAGAGGCAAGATTTCCTAAAGCCTAAAATACACTATAAAATCTGTTTAAATCCATCAAAATCCTTTAACTTTTTAAAGTACTTTAAAATCAAATCCTAATTGAATACACGTGGATTTTTATACTACTTTAAAACCCTGATTGAATACATCCAGATTTCTATGGAGTTTTATGAACTCCTTTAAAATCTTGGTTGAATACCCATGGACTTCCATGGAATATCCCTGAATTTGTAACCTCACACTCTTTTAAACTCCTAATTGATTACTACCTCTAAATATATTTTCTTTATATATCATTTCTGTGAGAAGGTAGGAACTGCTTCAGTGTCATATCTGTCTTGGAAAAATATCTTCAAATATTGCTATGAGAATGGAGTTCAATCTAATGGGGTGATTCCTTTAGTTTGAGAAAGATCTCTGGTGATAATTGTTTGAATTGTTTTAGGTTACCTGTATTGGCGGGTGCTGCAGGAGCATTGGGGGCAACATATTGCCCTCCATATATTACTGTAGACAGTTCTTATCATGGTCGCCCATCTGGACAAACATCTTCTATGGGTTCCCTGAGGTTGGTTGTATGGCGTCTCTTTGATTATTTATGATTCTGAGATAATGGTCTCTCGTTTTTCATAACCTGCTTAGCTTGTTAGATTTGTCTCTTGCAATACTATGTGGTTCCTTTTTCGCTTATTTTATTTATTTATCTGTCTATCTTTCTTGATTAAACTTCCCTTGGTTCAAGTTGAAATAACTATTTAATGGGTCTTTCTATTGCCACATGGTCAGGAGATCCTATTTTTCAATTATGTTTTTAATAAACATCTATGTCTACCATTCTGAATAATCTTCGTTTATTTGCAGCAAAGAGAATAATGCAAATAAAACCAATAACGAATGGAAGCCTTCACAAAAGCCTGGTATGACATTATATTACACTTAGCTCTGCTTCCCACCTTTTTTTTACTCTTGGCCATTGAGTTGGCCATTTAATAATTTATGAATTGTTATGGTTTGGCATTGACATAGTTTTTCCATTACAGAGATTGTGGGAGATGAGTATGGGCAGCGACAAAACAAGCCTCGTAGGCAAGTCATACCTCATGTTTTCAAGAACTAATTATTTGTTTGCCAAACTTGCTCCGCTGATCCCAGGGTTGGGTTAGATTGGAGAGGGTGCATTTTATACATTCTACCTTTTCATGCAATCTGAATGCTTTTTTCTTTTCATGTGCAGATATTCACAGATGAATGTGGCCAGTGAAGTACTTCAAAATAATACGGAGCTTGTTTGAATAAGCAGATGAAGGTTCTATCTTTGCCCGAATTTAACTTTTCTGCTATATTGGGAGTGCGAGTTCTAAGTTTTGTTCATTTGGTGCTGCAGGCCTTCGTCTGAGCCCTTTGTGATCTTCAGCCTATGTTCTGGGGCACTTTGGGCCAATGTTTTCGAAGATATCTTAGGTATGTCATCCTTGGTCTTTAGTCAATTTGGTTTTACATGTATTTAATGCTTGACACCCCAAACTGATAATTCTATTTGGATAGGATAGCACGCCAAGTTTCTTCCATGAGTAATGACATTCTATTTTTTATGGACCAACAAAATGTTCAATTAAATATTTTGGAAAGGCCTGTGTTTCATTTATTTGTATTCTCGAAGAATTGGGCACTACAACCACCAGTGTGACTAGTTTTTCTTATTCTGTACTTGGGCCGTCTGAAGATTGACATACTGTTTGTTTTATCCTCGTATTGCCAAATTTATTTTACGGCCTTATAATAATATTTAGTTGTATGCTTATATCTCTTTCTTGTCTGTTTCCCCTCTTTTTCCTCTCTGTTCCTGCAGTTACGTATGACAAACGCCTGCTCATGCTGCACTCAATCTAAGATCAATATTGCGGCTTGACGGGTGCCATTCCTTGTTTACAATTTCGGTAGGAAACGTTTCAAGTGAAAAAAACTTAAATATCTTTGTTCTTGTGAATCGTCATCGACTGCTGTGTAATACATTTGCTTTTTCTGTCTTCAGGTTGTCTTGTGGTTTGGTTTTTATCGAAAAGCTTGTTTGAAAATGTAGACGGGCTTCCATGTAAACTGCTATGTAAAAGAAAATGGAAAAAAAGTAGAAAGAATTGTTGTGCAGCAGCAGCAGCAGTTCGCTCGGCGATGGTTTGTAAAAGTTATTTCATTTTACATTGGATTTTGTTGTTACTTATGTTGTTAAAAACCTTTGTGGTAGTATTTTCCTTGTTTAGTTGAGGAGGTATGAAGCTGCTTGAACTATCGATACGGTAATGACTTGTATGCTATGAATATTTGATATGTGAATTAATCATGTTTAATTGGAAGAGTAATCTGTGTTTGTTTATTTATTATTTTTTTGAACCGGCCCGGTCTAAGTTCGACAACCGTGGTGGCGGCCTTGAATCCGCCTCCGGGTCTGAGATTAGTTACCAAGCCCAGGTTTCTGTCGCCCTACGGGTCGAAGGCCGTCGAACTTTTTAAAGGATATTCTTTGCAGCATAATTCAAATGCTTATGGGTACTGAAATCTGAGTTAGAAATGGGCAACGTCAGCATGATAGAAGTTTTGACGATTAAATCGGACATGGTTTAATCTCTAAGGCATTCTTTGGCAGCTCAGACTATACTAATTACTTAAGTCGAATAGGATAATTTGTCATCGAATACTACTAACTAAATTAGTCAGGCGTTTACCGGATAAGAACCGACTATTTTATATTGTGTTGCTACCGTACCGGATGAAAAGTTTTTCGAATTGTTGTTATTTTTTGTTCATAAAAATTAATGGTGATATTATTTAGTTGAATGGTTACAAAATTGTGGATGTCGAAAATCCCTCACAACCACCAATTTTTTCCAGATAGCCAAGCCAGCGCCAACATTTGGGAGAAAACTGTTCAGAAATTATAATCCATCAAGCAGCAAGCCAATCCAACAACCACCAATTTGTTGTTTTCTTTTTTCCAAATTCAAAATTTCATTCCACACAAACTTATCCAAAAGGCGAGAAATCATAAAACCCACACAGCAACAAAAAGAAAAGCTGCTGATAACATAGGAGAAATCACAACAAAAACTAGACTCCACAGTCCAAAGACTAATTGAGAAAATCGTAGCAAATAGTACACCTTATTTAATTTCAAACTTAATTAAACAATTCTGAGAAAGCATAATACTATTAACTAGATTGAAGACACCAAACAAGGAAGAAAAGATTCTAATCTGCGAAAAAAAAAATGATAGATTGAGACTGGAGAAGGAGACAGAGGGAGGGAGCTAGAGCTTGGGTTGGAGAAGAAGATGAACCAGCCTCTAACATGGGTTGGAGAAGAAGATGACGAGCCGACATTCCAGTTCGTCAGGGAGCAAATGCGAGGATGGAAGAGAACATGAGCGTCTTTTTGGTTTAGCCCCCGGACTAATTATACATAGCTTTTGGGGGGAGGGGGGGATTAATATGTGAGCGATTATTTAAGACTTAAGTGTACCAAACACCAAGCTCTATACTATTAGTTCTATCCGGTACTTAATGCGGTGTGCCAAATAAGGCTTAAATGAGTATTCATGCTGTAAATAGGAGTAAAACAAAAAATGTTACTGACAAAATGCCACCCTTACCATGCAAACAAAGATTTTGCTAAAAACAGTCGTCTACACAGGCCGTCTGCAGTTGATAAAACTGTCACCCATTTAACTGTTCAGATACGAATAAGCAATTGTTTATAAATAAACGTGAACGATTGCGCCTAACATCTTACAAATAAAGGAATCAAGCTTGAATATGCAATTGTTCAAAATAAAGGACCCTTGCCACCACTTGCGGAATACTCGCAAGTTCTTACAAGGGGATTTGTGGGGCCAAGATAATCAGAAGCATAATACAGATGGAGGGCCATGATTGGCTGTGAGACCCCACCGACGCTGCAGTGGGACCCCGAGCGTAGGTCAGCTACAAAAAGACCCCCAGACCAGCCACACCAACAACCAGAAAGGAGCAAAAGTTTTGAAGTAGTCCGTGCGGCAGAGAATACACACCCAGCCCTGCTTCCGAATCCGCTTCCGAATCCGTTTACAGGAGTTGACTCGCACGCGCGATCAGACGCACAACAACAATCTCTCTCCGTCTCTAAAACCTCCCTCGGCCATTTTCACACTCACTCACTCTGCAACTTGTGCTTCTCTCGCTCAAGAAAACCGTCGAGATCTTGGAGGCGCAGCTTCAGAGGCAGAGCATGCAGCAAATCCATGTAATTTCCCTCTCCTCTGAAAGCTCGTATTTGCTTACCCAATCTTCCAGAAATAAGAAAAATGCGTATCTTTGAAATCTTTCTTTATATGTATGTGTGTATATATGTATGAATTTTGATATTTTCGTTGGGCGGTTTCATAGGGAATGAGCTCCGAATTAATTGCATGATTTCTTGGTAAGTAGTAATCAGTGAATCTTTTATGGTCTGTTTGGCTGCCGAGAAAATGGAGCGAAAGAAAATGAATCAAGTCTCTCAAGTTAGTGAGAATTAGGATCGGAGAAAATTTTAGATTCAGCTCTGACCTTATAGTTGATCTTCATCGATAACTTCCAAGGCCGAGAAATTAATGAAAATTTTTGGATCTTTGATTTTTTTGTTTTGTTAATTTTTAGTACAGAAAAATAAGCATTGCTTGAATTAGTTATAATTATTTTCCTGTATGTTCTTGTTGGTTGATTGTGATTACAAATTACAGGGATACTATTTTTAGACATGGATATGGATGTTTAATTAACATAGAATCTGCGTGTTTATTTTTCGGGTTTTTGGTGAAATGCTGAACGCAGTTACTCCGTTTGATTGCCGAGAGTGCCAAGTAACGCTGAACGGATTAAAATTTCATTCTGGGAGCTATATAAGATTTTAAAGAAAATTACAAGAGCCGAGGGAATTTTTTGCCCTGGGCCAATTTTTTTATTCTGCTCATTTGCTCATTCTTGTTTATAGAGAAAATCATTTTTCTTTACTCTTAATTGCTGCAGAGACCCAATGAAAAAGGAACTGATGTTCTTCGAAGAATGTGCTTTGAGCTTTTTTCTGTTGTAAAATAGTTAAAAGACAACGATGGAGGAAAGCACTAGAGTGGATTATAAGTCGTCGAGAGAAAGTGGAAGTTTGAAGTCTACATTGTCAGGAAGATCCAGTCCTCGAAATTCTCCTTCATTTCGGAGATTGAATTCTAGCCGTACTTCACAAAAAGAAGGTAGAAGTAGTGGAGGTGTGCACTGGTTTCGGAGCAATCGGGTATTGTTTTGGTTGTTATTGATTACTCTTTGGGCTTATCTTGGAGTTTATTTTCAGTCCAGTTGGGCTCATAGCAATAACAAGGATAACTTCTTGGGGTTTGGAAATAAAGCAAGGAATGGGAAGTCAGACAATGAACAGAATCTGCGGAGAGATTTGCTTGGCAGCGACAGTTCTGGGGAAGTTAAGAATGGGACCACTGAAAATCAGGTGGAAGATGGTAAAAGGATAGATGTGGTTTTAACAAAAAAGGATAATGGAGTTTCATCTCATCGAAGCGCAAGTCCAAAAAAGAAAAGTAAAAAAGGAGGTCGTAGTCTTCGTGGTAAAGGGAAAGGTAATCAGAAGAAAGCAGTGCAGGTTGATGACCATGAGACAGAGGAGCAGGAAATGGACCTTCCTAAGACAAATACTACTTATGGGATGCTTGTTGGTCCATTTGGCGTTCTAGAGGGTCAAATTTTAGAATGGAGTCCTAAAACGCGGTCTGGAACCTGTGACAGGAAGGGGGACTTTGCACGTCTTGTTTGGTCTAGGAGATTTATATTAATATTCCATGAACTTTCAATGACCGGGGCTCCACTTTCTATGATGGAATTAGCAACAGAGCTTTTGAGCTGTGGAGCCACAGTTTCTGCTGTAGTTCTTAGCAAGAAGGGTGGCTTGATGCCAGAGCTAGCTAGGAGAAGAATCAAGGTGCTTGAGGATAAAGGAAAACAAAGCTTCAAAACTGCTATGAAGGCAGATCTTGTCATCGCCGGGTCAGCAGTGTGTGCATCATGGATTGGTGAGAACCATTTTAAGAAATTCCAAGTTAATATATTTGCTGATCTCACAAATTTTGAAGTGTATAGCATTAACTATCAATACCTCCATATTGTTTTCAGTGACCTGATGTTGTATTTACCTCTATAGATTTTGTATCTAACGTTCAGTGTTGTGCTTGTTTAGTTACGGATTTCAGTACCGTTTTAGCCTCTTGAAGTACAGGTTATACATGTAAAAACAGTATGCTTTTCCATAGAGATTAGTCAGTTTCTTGTAGAATTTTTTGATAGGATTATCATTTAGCAACATGTTAAATTGGTCCGATGCCTCCAATCTCCCAGAGTGATTTCCATGTAAATAGTTACAGCACTGTATGGATGGAACAACATATATTGCCTAAATAATTTATTCTGTGTTGGAATTATGTGGTTTTCTATTCACCAACTGCTGACCTCCGATACTTCATCCACTTGCATACTAATTGATGCAGGAAATATGCATGTTTTCTGTAATTAAGACGGTTTTTTTTCCATTCTAGGAGAACAATGACATTGACTAAGTTATTAACCTAATGAAATAGCCATATTATGCTCTGGTTTTTCTTGACCTTATAAGGATGTGTTTATGCATCATTTATTTATACATTTGGAAATCAGTATTCCCTCAGTAATTTGTAAATACATAAATAACATCTTTTTAACACCTTATTAGTTTATTTTGCATTGATGTGTTTTTGTATTAATTTTTTCTTAGACTAAGTGACATTTGTCTGATATTTTGGAATTCTTAAATTTGTAGATGATTTATTTGGCTTCGTTTGATTGTTTCAGATCAATACATGGATCATTTTCCAGCTGGTGCAAGTCAAATTGCTTGGTGGATCATGGAAAACCGGAGGGAATACTTTGATCGCGCGAAGGTTGTGCTTAACCAAGTGAAAATGTTGGTTTTTCTATCAGAAGCACAGTCTAAACAATGGCAAGACTGGTGTGAAGAAGAAAAGATAAAGCTGAGGTCTCCGCCTGTCGTTGTACCACTCTCTATTAATGATGAACTGGCCTTTGTAGCTGGCATAGCTTGTTCACTTAATACTCCATCCTCTAGTACTGAGAAGATGCTCGAGAAGAGGCAGTTATTGCGAGATTCAGTCAGAAAGGAAATGGGGTTAACAGATAATGACATGCTTGTGATGTCTCTGAGCAGTATAAACCCTGGGAAGGGGCAGCTCTTGCTTCTTGACTCAGCACGCTTGGTGATTGAAGAAAAACTTGTGAAAGATGATCCGAAGATAAAAAATCCAGTACATAAGCGCCAAGCCCGCTCTACCTTGGGTAGAAAACATCACTTGAGAGCTTTGTTACAAGAATTGAATGATGATGGAGTATCATCAAATGAATTGTCACCGTCCAAGGAATCTGATATCCAGTTGAATGAACCCCAGAAGAAAATTTTGCCATTACGTAATCTCTATACCTCTGTTGATGGTACAGGTGCTTTGACTTTCGATGTCACTCATATGAGGAAAGTGTTGTCAGATAAAGGAGGAACACTCAAAAAATCTGTTAAATTTCTTGTTGGTTCTGTTGGATCTAAGAGCAATAAGGTCGCTTATGTCAAAGAACTTTTGGGATTCCTATCTCAGCATTCAAACTTGTCAAAGTCAGTGTTGTGGACTCCGGCAACCACACGTGTAGCTGCATTATACTCCGCAGCTGATGTTTACGTCATGAACTCTCAGGTGATCCATCTTCTTAGTCTTTTAGTAGTTTATGCGAACACAGAACTGCTCCTAAATTATACTTGTTATTATGGATTTTGATGGAGGAGTCCCATGTCATAACAGAATCAACCATTCATGTTTGTATTGGTTGTTTGAATAAAAATATGGTGAGTCTTTAGTTTTTAATCTGTAACACAACTGAGACAGACACGTAACGATATGGTATCTTTGACAGTATTAAGTGAGAACACTGGATAGATTTCAGGTCTTTATAAATCATGTGAAAGTGAAACTACTGTCGATAAATGTTATGAAATGGTGGATTTTGATCTCTCTCTGGATATCTTTTTGTTTTATTACATATGAGGTCTTTGCAACAAAAAGTTATTGAATATGGGAGTAGCTCTGTCCACTGTATGCACAAGTTGTATTCATGAATTCCATTGGTTATGTATGAACTAGGCATACCACCAAATGTTACTGTTCTGTTCAATATGTATGTAGCGGTTCCAATTTATTGCGTTTGTAACCCATTCTCATTTCAGTTGAATTTATAATCTTGATTTATGCTTGTATGCATTTGATCAATTATTCTATATCATTTAGAATTAACACAGTTTGTGAAATGGTGCACAGGGACTGGGGGAAACTTTTGGGAGAGTGACAATTGAAGCCATGGCATTCGGTCTTCCGGTATGACATTTTATTCCTCATCCCACTTGGATGATAGTTTTTTTATACTGCTGCTAACATTTAGTCTCGCTAATCGAACCTCAAATATGCAAAGGCATGCTACTATATGACTGCTTTATGGCATAATCTTTCTTTTCGGCCAGGGATAGTATAGCCGTTCTTTTTTGCATCGTGAAAACAAAATGGTGTTTTTTAGCGTTGTATGCCTTTTTCCGGTTTCGGCTAGGCATGCTACTATAATTCTTATGTGTTTGCTTTGATCAGGTGCTTGGAACCGAAGCCGGAGGCACAAAAGAGATTGTTGAACACAATGTAACAGGTCTGCTTCATCCTGTGGGGCATCACGGAACTCGTGGCCTCGCCGAGCATCTCCGGTTTTTGCTTAAGAACCCAGTTTCAAGGAAGCAAATGGGACTCAAGGGACGAGAGAAGGTAGAGCGGATGTACCTAAAGCGGCACATGTACAAGAAATTTGTAGACGTTCTCCTCAAGTGCATGAGACCCAAATAACACAGGTACCGTTAAGATGACATTTTCATTCTTTTATTTTTAGAGAATGCTGTGAGTGGAATTAGCGGAAAGTATGTTACTCTGGCTAATCGATACATATCGAGGATTGATATTTTGATGAAGGCGTGTTACGTGATGAGAGAGATTTTAAAACGTAAAGTTGGGCAAGGCAAAAGAATGTGAATTTGGAGCCCGGGGCGAACTTCTTAGAGAACCTTTTTTTTTTAATTTTTTTTTTTTATGGTTAATGCTACAATTTGTTTCCACAAATTTTATACAACTGGTTATATGTTAAGAGTCACTCGTGATTGTTTCTGGCATATTTGCGAGAAAGAAGAAATCAAAGAGATAACAGCATGCCTGGACAATCGACATGGCCTCTGTATCCTCCTGCCGGCCACCTCCACAACCGCCTATGATGAGGAGGTTACCGCGGTGGAAAACCACCTGACACTTGTCGCGCTCTTGCCATATCAATCCGTCTGTTTTTCTTGGGGCAGCCATTTTAGCTTCGTAAAGGTAGCCCAAGAAATAAGAGACCCTGGGCACCACCTCCTCTTTAGAAGGTTAGGCCGGTTCTGAAAGAAAGGCCCTTGGAGAGTACATCTTAGATTTGCCAATTATGTTACGGCAGGAGCCCCACATGAGAAGAAGACTGCGGGCCAGCCATTTTGCTGCTTCTCTGGTCTGGCGAGCGGTGCTAGCAGCTTGGTCATGGTTGTGCGAGGGAGTTGGAGAAGATCGCGGTGGAAATCGGTTGAGAGATGAAGAAATTATAGACAACGCAACGGTTGAATACGTGACCAACAAACCGAATATAAAACTATGAATAAAACTTTATTAATTGAAACGAAGGAGAACAATACAAATTTGACGAGGCGATTATATAACCCGTAAGACTATAATGTGACTAAATTAGTTTTCATGCTAAACTACAGGTTACATATATTTATAGAGAACAAAACCTAAGAAACTTTAATTCAGAAGGGTTAGGCCCAAGCCCAAACAATAAAATAAATAACTAGTTTTCCAACACCCTTGACAAACATGTCGTCGAACTCATGGTGTAACATCCCACATCGTCCAGGGGAGTGATCCTTAAATGTATATTCTCATCCCTACCTAGCACGAGGTCTTTTGGGAGCTCACTGGCTTTGGGTTCTATCGGAACTCCGAAGTTAAACAAGTAGCGTGCGAGAGCACTCTCATGATGGGTGACTCACTGGGAAGTTCTCGTGTGAGTTCCCAGAAACAAAACCGTGAGGGCGTAGTCGAGGCCCAAAGCGGACAATATCATGCTACGGTGGTGGAGCGGGCCTAGGAAGTGATCCACCCCAGGCCGGGATGTGACCACTGGTATTAGAGCCAATCCCTGGCCGGAAGTGTGACGACGAGGACGTCGGGCCCCTAAGGGGGATGGATTGTAACATCCCACATCGCACAGGGGAGTGATCCTTAAATGTATATTATCATCCCTACCTAGCACGAGGCCTTTTGGGAGCTCACTGGCTTCGGGTTCCATCGGAACTCCGAAGTTAAGCGAGTAGCGCGCGAGAGCACTCCCATGATGGGTGACCCACTGGGAAGTTCTGGTGTGAGTTCCCAGAAACAAAACCGTGAGGGCATGGTCGGGGCCCAAAGCGAACAATATCGTGCTATGGTGGTGGAGCGGGCCCGGGAAGTGATCCGTCCCGGGCTGGGATGTGACACATGGCGGTACACAGCATGAGTTTGCCAACAAGCAGATGTGTGGATACAAGCTCTGTTAGACAGACACAATAAAACAAGTTCCGTTAGGCGGACACAACAAGACAAGCTTTATTAGGCAGACAAGACAACATAAGCTTCATTAGGTGGACAAGGCGAGTTTCGTTAGGCAGACAAGACAAGTGAACGATTCAAACGAGCAATTCAAGTGAGCGAGCAACCAAACAATAAACCAATTTTAACAACCAAGCAAGCAATTTCCAAGCGGCTAATAAATGGATAAGGGCAGTGAAGTGGCAAATGACGACAACCAACAATGAAATAGCAAATTCTAACAGGCAGGCAAGCAGATTCCGAAAAACAATCCAATTATGGCAAACGATCCAATTTAAAACCAAGTACACAACGTCACTCGAATGGTCACTAGTCCAAAAAGCACACGTGGTGGTTAACGGTAGACTTTCCAATACAAGTGTGTAGGTTTCAACCATCCAGTGCAGAAATGGGATTGGTAGGCCATGTGGGCCTCATCCGATCAACGATAACATGCTAACAAGAGTTTCAAAATAAGTAGCAATTCAGTGCAGCAATTTGATTCTAAGGGACAAGAAGGTGGCAGATACGGAACTAGGTGCAAGTACAAGCAGGCGACATGCAGGTTTTGATGCACGTTGAATAGCAATGATGTGGGGCGACGACTGCGCGGTAGTAATCTGAAAACTGGTGCGGGTCAGGTGATGTTTGGTCGGGTAAAGAAGGCAACAGCTGGCTAAGGTTTGCAATGGGGGCGGCGATTGTTTGATCGCGCTAGTGAACCATGTTTTTGGATTCAGAGGCATGAATCGATGAGGGAACAAATTTGGGTTGGGTTGCAGGTGGTGGGACAGCGCAGGAAGTTAAGCAGCTGGCAAAACAGAATCATGGTTCAGTGGTGCAGGTTTAACGCGGGGGAGAAAGCGGGTTCGATAGATCGGGTTCAAATATCCATGCAAACAGTTGTGAATTCTGCAATTTCAACAGCATAATCATTCGGCGCGGAACGACTCATGCGTGGCGCGACTCTAGCGGCTGGCCAGAACCAGGGCTTCAATCGAAAAGATGTGCGATGGCGACGACCAAGGCAAACTGGTGTAGCGGTGAGTCTCTGGGCGGTTCAGGCTTCAGTGGCACAACCTCAATATTCACACTTCGGATTTTTTATTTTTACAAACTACAAAACCCTAGAAAACAGACAGAGAAACAAATTGATACCAACCTGAATGAGCAGATTAAATCTCAAAGGATTGACCCTGCTCTGCTCGTATACCAAGTTGAAAATCATAGTACGTGACGAACAAATTGAATATAAAAATTTATTAATTGAAACGAAAGAGAACACTACAAAATCGTCGAGGCGACTACATAACCCGTATGACTACAATGTGAATAACTTAATTCTCATATTAAACTACAAATATTTACAGAGAATAAAACCTAAAAAACCCTAATTCAAATGACTTGCTCAAGCCCAAACAATCAAATAAATACTAGTTTTCCAACACACCTCCGTCAAACTCATTGCGGTACATGACAATTAGTTTGCCAACAAGCAAATTTGGATGCAAGCTCTATTAAACGGACACGACAAGACAAGCTTCATTAGACGGACAAGGTGAGTTCCGTTAGGCTGATAAGACAAGCGAGTGATTCCAGTGAACAATTCAAGCGAGCGAACAATTCAAACGAGCGAGCAACCAAAGAATAAACCAATTCCAACAACCAAGGTTTTAAAAATCGCTAGGCGCTAGTAGGGCGGCGGGCTAGGGCCTAGCGTCTAGGCGGCTAGGCGGGGCCTAGGCGGATTTAAGTAAATCAATCATATTTCGTGTAAATAAGTGTCTGCTTATACTTGAAATATATATAATTTCATCATAAATTACAAAATAGAATGCATATATACTATGAAGTATTGGAACATAATGAAAACATGTAAAATAAGGATATAATGTGTGTTCATTTAAGTATGCAACAAGTCTCTTACAATTTATTGGAAAAAAAACAAAATGCAAAATGAAAATTATCTATTTTCTGTCTAAGTGAGTTGCGACCTAGGTGAGTGTTTAGGCAGGTCTAGGCGGTCTAGGCGGTGCCTTAGCATTAATCGGGGCGGTGGCCAACCGCCTAGCGCCTAGAAGGGACCTAGGCGGCGCTAGACGGGGATTTTTAGAACAGTGCAAGCAATAGTTGTGGTGGTCAACAGTAGACTTTCCAACACATGGGTGTAGGCTTCAACCAACCATTGCATACATAGCTTGGTAGGCCACGTGGGCCTCGATCAAAACCAACCAAATCATCAGACCAACGACAACATGCGAACAAGAGTTTCAAAATAAGCAACAATTCGATTCAAATGGACCGCAACGTGTCAAACATCCAGGTAAACACTGTTGAATTCTGCGATTTCAGCAGCATATTCATTCGGCGCGGAACTGCTCTAGGGTAGCGCGATCTAGTGGCTGGACAGAACTTGGGCTTTAATCGAAACAAAGAGCGATGGCGAAGGCGAAGGCAAACTGGTGTAGCAGTGAGTCTCTGGGCAATTCAGACTTCAGTGGCTCGACTTCAATATTCACATTTTATATTTTTATTTTATTTTTACAAACGACGAAACCCTAGCAAATAGACAAAGAAACAAATCGATACTAACCCGAACGAAGAGAACATTGGAGTACGTGGAAAAAAAACCGAATATAAAACTATGAGTAAAACTTTATTGATTGAAACCAAGAGAACATTACAAATTCGTCAAGCAATTACATAACCCGTAAGATTATATTATGATTCACTTAAATCTCATATTAAATTACAAGCTATATTATAAAAAAAAAAACTTAAGATATCACAATTCAGATGGTCTAAGCTCTAATCCAAACAATAAAATAAATAACTAATTTTCCAATCGGGTGTCCTAATTCATGGATTACAGGTCTTGCTTGCTGCTTGTTACCGTCTTTCTCTTTTCCATTTGGAAACCTACTCTTTATTTTTATTTTTTTTATTCATACCTACTCTTTATTTTTTAGCTCCCCTTTTTCATTTGAATTTCTTTTGCCTTCCCCCTTTTTCATTTGGAAACCTCGCTCTTTATTTTGAGTTTCCCTTTGTCATTTGGATTTTTTTCCCTTTTCCCTTTTCCATTTGGAAACTTACTCTTTATTTTTTAGTTTACCTTGTTTCATGTGGATTTTCTTTTTTCATTCGGATTTTTTTGTATAAATTAGCACTTAAAGGCTGCTCTTTTATTTAAACTAAGTTTTAGGCATGATCTCTATACATCTATAGTTTCAGCATGTGCTTTAAAGAGTAAGTCTAAACGCAATTCTTATTTCAATAAACTAAAATTACATTATTTCGCAGCCAACATGTGACAATAAAATAGATTTCTGCCTTTAAAATATAATTATCGGTTATTTGACATAACTATTTTTAATTCAAATTGATTAGTGTAATCTTCTTTAAACAATAGCTAAGATATGATTTTTTTTTTTTTTTTTTTTTTGAACAAAGATATGATTTCTTTAAATAAAAAAAATATAACACTTTTCTTTTAATAAATCCCTGTAGTCTTCTTAATAGTGATTTTGCAACAAGAAAAATTGTTTTTGTAACCACTATAGTATCATAGTGTTGGTGCAATAAATAATGAAAAACGCAAATTAAATAACTCTTGTCTTTTTGTTTTCTTTTACTGTTCTGGGCATGATGCTAGATTAATTTAGTTTATGACAAAATTAGAGAGATCAAAATTTTAAATTAAATTTGCAAATTAAATGATAGATAACTATTAAAAAATATGCACGTTAATCAATACTTAAGTAATAATCCAATTATCAACAACCACATCATTTGGTTTATAAATTTGGTCTCCCTAGTATTCAACAATATTATTTAGGCTTTTTAGCCAAAATTGTCCCTGAATTGACATAACTCCTCACTTTGGTTTGGTCCCTGAGATTTTGAAATCGATAGAAGTGATTCCTGAATTTGTGCACTATCAATTATTTTGGTCCTTTCATAAAGAACTCTATTAAATAAGTACCGAGATGCCAAAAATACTCTTAATTTAATAAACAATTGACCAAAAAGATTTGACAAATTGAGGGTATTTTTATCACTTTATTCTTACTTAATGAAGTTTTCACAAAAGGATCAAAATGATTAATGGTGGACAAACTAGAGGGACCACTTCTATCGATTTTAAATCTCAAAGACTAAAGTGATAAGTTATGTTAATCTTAGGGATTATTTTGGTTAAAAAGCCTATTAGTTAATCAACATTTAACCTTGAACCAATCCTAGTCTATATGAATGCATATGACAAACTTACCTGAGACGATGTCTTTGATCTTTCTTGACGTTCTTGAGATCAAAATCCCGAGACATTTAGACTCAACAATTACAATGAAAATTGATACTAGTCTAAGAAAAATACAGACACGTGTGTTTTGTTAGGATTGTCAATTTTTTGCACTAACAACGACTGTAATTATGGAATTGTATTCCTGATGAATGATATTCTTCGTTTTATTTGATTAATGAAATACCTTTTATCTTAAAAAAAAAGTTACAAGTTTACTATCGTTTATTCAGGCCACTGATATAAGGTTATGTGAATTAAAACTCTCTTCGTATGACCATGTATTAGTAGCCTAAATATAGTAAACGAGGGTGTCATCTTGATCATCATCATTCTCTGTCCCCGTTCTATTTTCTTGGGGCAGTCTTCTGTCCTGTGGCTATAACCAACACGACAAGTCGTACAAAAATTCTTAACAGCAATTCCAATCCAATCCTCTGTACCCAGAGATTTTTCAGTGTGCACGAAACACGAGGTGATACACTACGTGTCCAGTGGTGAGATACTTGTGTTAAAAATTTAACAACTTAAAAAATATAAAATTTTCTCTACTTATATAATGAAATGTGGTGTATCACCGTATTTCGCACATAATGAATAATTTCTCGTCCGTACCTAGGTGTCACCTTCTCTCTTAGGAAAAAGATCCTCACCGGATCCTTTTCCTCGGGATCCTAGGGATCCCGCGATCGTGACCGTTCATCGTACATCGTGCGGTCAGTTTTCGTACTATTTATATTTAATTTTAAATTTTAAATTTTGAAATAATTTCTGATCGCACGATGTTTAATAAACGATCACGATCACGAGATCCTTAGGATCCCCAGGTAAAGGATCTGGCGAGGATCCTATTCCTCTCTCTTACAGCATTTACAAATCAGAGTAGCGCTAGGGCCAACTTTTGGAGAGATTATTCACTATGACCGGAACACGAGGTGGTACATCACGTGTCACTATACAAATGGTGATATCTGTGTATTAAAAAGTTAATAACTTAAAATATAAAATTTATCACTACTTATATAAAAACACGTGATGTATCGCCCATGTTCCGGTCATAATGAAAAATTTCTCCAACTTTTGCACCCTTTGGGACATTGTACTGGTATGGGCAACCCGAATTCGAGTGACCTTCTTTATACAAACTTTGCATCTCGGATCAAGAAGCTCACTATGAATTCCCCCAAATACACCACCTCTTCAGAAGGTTTGGGGGGATGGCCGGTTTCTGGCCCTGAACCTTGATCAGTTATGTTTTCACGACTTTTTGCTTCTTTTTTTTTTTGCCTGGCTCTTTCTCGGTAGAGGTATATTAGCTGCTCTAGGTTTCTTAGTTTTTGTGGGTCAGTATCGGCTTCTTTGATGATATTGGAGAGTGGTGCTTCTTCTCCGGCGAGTGGTGCTCGCAGATTGGTCATCGTTGTGCAAGGGAGATGGAGGAGGTTGTGCAAGGGAGATGGAGGAGATCGCGGCGGAAATCGGTTGAGAGATGAAGAAATTATAAGACAACGCAAGGGTTTACTTCTATTGACATTCCATTCTAATAAACTAAAATAACGTTGTTCCGCAGCTACCAAATGACAATAAAATAGCTTTCTGCAAATGATTTGACTTCAAAATTCAATTTTGGTTTACTTGACTTAACTATTTTTAATACAAATTGATTAGTGTAATCAAAGAGACAACAGCTAAGATATGATTTCTTTAAACAAATATAGCATTTTCCTTTAATACAACTCCTATAATCTTCTCAATTGTGATTCTGCCAACGAGGAGAAAGATTGTCTTGTGATCACTGTATTATCATAGTGGTATTATGGTGCAATAAGCAATGAAAAATGCAAATTAAATAACTCATTTTGAGGACCTATGACTGTGAGGACTTCTTTTATATGAGCTCTTGGATTAATCTAACAATAGCAAAACTAATGATGTTATATAATCTTGTTATATTTAAACAAAATGAAAACACGTGAACTAACTAAAAAAATTAGGGTTCACACTCATCCAAGGTTTTAGAAGACGTTATGTACTAGTCGGGCGGCGGGCTGGGGCCTAGCGCCTAAACGGCTAGGCGAGGGCCTAAACGGATTAGGCAGATTTACATAAATTTATATATATATCGTATATAGTAAATTGTAGCTATGGTCCCTTAACTTTAACTCAATTGGAGCAATGGTCCCTCAACTAAAAATCCATTACCATTGGTCCCTCAACTTATCAAAACGTGCAGCTATGGTCCCTCAACTAAAAATCCATTACCATTGGTCCCTCAACTTTAATTCAACTGGAGAAATGGTCCCTTAACTTTAACCCAATTGTAGCAATGGTCCTTCCAATGTAACTCGTTTTGACAAAATTTTTGACATAGTTGACAAAAAGAACCATAATTATACACTTTGATGAGTTGAGGGACCCTAATTGTATAAATGGTCATTCCAATATAACTTATTTTGACAAAATTTTGACAAAATTTATGAAAAGGACTATAGCTACACATTTTGATAAGTTGAGGGACCAATGGTAATGGATTTTTAGTTGAGGGACCATTGCTCCAATTTGATTAAAGTTGAGGGACCATTCGTACAATTTACTCTATCGTATAAATAAGTGTCTACTTATTCTTAAAAAATACATAATTTTATTGGGATACATAAACTGTATAATAAAATGACATATAGATTATAGAGTAAATGACAAAAAACTACCTCAACTATTGGTGTCACGACACTTTGATACCTCATCTTTTAAATTTGACAATGTCATACCTCATCTTACGAATTTGTGCCAATGTTATACCTTCCGTTAATTGGCCGTGAATTTTTCAGTTAAATGCTGACGTGGCTTAATTCATGACCCATTTTTTATTAAAAAATTAAAAAATTATTATTAAAAAAATTATTTAATATTTTTTAAATATTAAAATAATAAAGAAAAAAAAAAAAAACCTTTGGTCAGTTCGTTCCTCCCCCTCTCTCTCCCCATCTTCCTGCAACCCAGAAAGAAGAAGAAAAAGGATGAAGAAGGAGGAAGAGAGGAAGAAGAAGAAGAAGAAGAAAAAAAAAAAAGAAAGGAAACACCCAGTTCGTCCGCCCCACCCCCACTCCCACTCCCACCCACCCAACCTGCAGAAGAAGAAGAAGAAGAAGAAGAAGAAGAAGTGAGAGAAGGAAAAAAAAAAAAACACCCAGTTCGTCCGCCCCCCATCCCACCCCACCCTACTTGCAGAAGAAGAAGAAAAAGAAGAAAAAGAGAAAAGAAAAAAAAAAGAAAAGGAAACCCAGTTCGTCTGTCCCCCCCCCCCTACCCTCTTCCTTCCACACCCATTCCTCCCATTTTCTCTGCACCCAGGTTCTCGACCTTCTGAATCGGCTTGCCGAAGGTTTCCCGATTCCACCTCAACGGGATCTAGGTTTTGTTTTGTTTTTTTTTTGGGGTTTCAGGTAATGGGTGCGAAGGTGGGGAGGTTGGGTGCGGAGAGTGGGTGGGGGGAGAAGAGGGGGTGGGGGGGTGGGGGTGGGGAGTGGGGAAGACAAATTGGTTTTTTTTTTTGTTTCTCTTCTTTTTTCTGTATTGCAGTTGCAGGAAGGGGAAAGAAAGATGGAGATGGGGAGAAGAGAGAGGGGGGGAGGGGACGAGTGTTGGTATTTTTTTTTTTTTTTTGGGTTTCAGGTAGTGGGTGTAAGGTTGGGTGCGAAGGTGGGGAGGTTGGGTGCGGGGAGAAGAGGGGGTGAGGGGGTGGGGAGGGGGGAAGACAAATTGGTTTTTTTTTTTATTCTCTTCTTTTTTCTGGGTTGCAGTTGCAGGAAGGGGGAAGAAAGATGGAGATGGGGAGAAGAGAGAGAAGGGGGGAGGGGACGAGTGTTGGGTTTTTTTTTTTTTTTTTTTTTATTATTATTATAACTTTTCTTTATTATTTTAATATTTAAAAAAATATTAAATGATTCTTTTTTAATTTTTAATAATTTTTTAATAAAAAATGGGTCCCGGATCAAGCCACGTCAGCATTTAACTGAAAAATTCACGGCCAATTAACGGAAGGTATAACATTGACACAAATTCGTAAGATGAGATATGACATTGTCAATTTTAAAAGATGAGGTATGAAAGTGTCGTGACATCAATAATTGAGGTAGTTTTTTGTAATTTACCCTAGATTATAAAGTATTAGAACATAATGAAAACATGGGGCATATGATATGTTTCCATCTAAGTATTCAATAAGTCTTTTACAATTTGTTGAAGAAAAAAAAAACAAAATGAAAGTTATCTATCTTATGTCTAATAGTAAGAATCGCGACCTAAGCGAGTGCTTCGGCAGGTCTGGACGGTCTAGGTGGTCTAGGCGAATGCCTAAACAGGTTTAGGCGTCATTTTTTAATTTTCAAATGTTAAAGGATTAATCGAAAGGAATTCGACGACTGGGTAATTGCAGTTGTCAATTTCGGAGACGATATTTGATCGATCTTCAATTTCCAAAACCAAAATGACGAGGGATCCTAATTTCACGACCAATTGTGATACTTTATACCGCTAGTTGTATTTTAGTTGTCGATTTGTCTTCCCTCTGATTTATGTACCTTCTTCGATTTCCATCAGATATGGGTAAGTTCTGATCATCGCCTCCACCTTCTTCGGATCTCATCCTTTCCATGCCTTTTCTTCACAGCTTGGATTTGAAGTTGGCTCATTTTGTTTAGGTAGAATGGGATTATATAACCTCATTAGTTTTGCTATAATTAGATTAATTCAAGGGCTCATAAAAAAGGAGTTCTCATAAATCCTCAAAATGGGGACCTTAGGAGAGCAGCCATATGAGTTTCTATAGCAAATGTGTGACATCCCACATCACCCAGGAGAGTGATCCTTAAATGTATATTCTCATTCCTACCTAGCACGAGGCCTTTTGGGAGCTCACTAGCTTCGGGTTCCGTAGGAACTCCGAAGTTAAGCGAAAAAGGGGCTAGAGCACTCCCTTGATGGGTGATCCACTGGAAAGTTGCTCGTGAATTCCCAGAAACAAAACCGTGAGGGCGTGGTCGGGGCTCAAAGCGGACAATATCGTGCTACGGTAGTGGAGCGGGCCCGAGAAGTGGTCCGCCCCGGGCCGGGATGTGACAAAATGAACCAATAAAAAAATTCTTTAAATTAAGGATAAATTACATTTTATCCCCTTAACTTTGGAGTCTATTACAATTTCGTACAATATCTTTAAAACATTTCAATCTCATACATTTACTATTACTAATAAAGTGGACCCCACCCAAATTTGTTCATGTTGGATTAATAATCGCCATCATTTGTATTTGGTGCCAGTAAGATATTTAAAACTTTTCAACTGAGTATTATAATTTAATAATAATCTTTTTCATTTGTATGTGAGAACATTATATACGATTTTAATAAATAATGAGTTTGATATTGCTTATCAAGCAAAAAAACATTCCTCTATAAGTTATACAAATACAAAAGGAATTTGACAGAGACTCATTTTTACAAATTCAGAGGACAAGTAGCTTGGACTCATAACTCCAAATAACAACTTGATTGAACATGGCTCGAGTACATGCGAGGTGTCTCAAGTTTTGTCCACGTGTAATCTTCCAAATGCAGTACGTAAGCCATGTGGGGCTCACCGAACCCGGCACTCCCTATCACTAATGCTTTGCCCTGCCACGCTGTAGCGCAATCGGGATGACGCACCTGAGCAGGCAACTTGGCTACGAATTTCCACGTGTCGTGTTTTTGCTGTACCACATCATCGCCACAACACATGTACATTGTCTCGTCGTCACCGTCCACACATGTCCGTGGACAAGTGGCGACATGTAAGAAGCCCTCTTGTACTTGATTCCACAGCCACGTGGAAATGTTGAATGTCTCGGTGCTCCTCTCGAAACGTCCTTGCATTTCAGTGCAATATCCGCCAATGACGTGGAGCTTGCCACCCTGGAAAATCGCCTTACATTCGTCACGCTCTCTTGCCATATCAGGCAACGGAATCCACTCGTCTTTTGCCACGTCATACGCCATGGATGATCTCAACGCATTCTTCTCGTCGTCATGTCCGCCGGCAACATACACCATCCGCTCCGAATCCGCCGTGCACCCAAAGAATATCCTGCCGTCACCCGGCATATCAGTCCCGCGCCGCCACGCTCCGGACACAAAGTTGTAGATAAACACAGATTTCGAGATCGTCCATGTAAGCGGGTCCCAGCCACCCATCACCACCAAATCGGACCCAACTGCTGCCAATTGGCAAAACATGGGTAGCCCATTGGCAAAACCAGCAAGGAGAGGTAACTCGGACCAATTACCCAAATCCGGTTCACAAATAGTGAGCCGGTAAACCGGGCTATCCGGATACTTGAAGACACCATTTGAGACCACATGTGCTTGAACCATCACGATAAGCCTTTGGCTGCGGCCAGCAACCTTCCTAAGCTGAAGAAACTCCGGCAGCTCAACCTCCGCCTTCCACCCTTTACACACCGATACCACTGTCGGAAACTGGTCGTATTCAACACGACTTAGACAGTCATATGCTATATCATCCGGCAGGCCAGAAATCAGCGCCATGGTACAAGATTTGGTACCAACAAAAAGCAGAAACTTGGTATGCAAAAACAACAGAGAATTTGACGTATAAATTCTGAGAGACGGGTTTTTTGAACCTGAAATATTGGGACTGCTTGGAAGGGAATTTTTATAGTGTGAGATTGTTGTGAAGAAGGGAGGGTCCTGGTTTAGTGTTCAATGTTTCCTCCTACTGGTTTTATTGTATTTATATATATAAACATAAAGTTCTAGAGAGAAAGGTTTGGTCGATTTGGACAATTTAATAAGGCCCTTGATATTGTCAATTTTGACATTCCCATTAACGGACTCTATGTGCCAGCATTAATATTCTCCTTTATTTTAATTTAATTAATTTATCATCATCTAACAATTGTCACCACGCAACATTTAATTAGATTATAAAAATGGAAAAACATTGTGGATTAGGAAATTGGGCAGTCGGTATCTTCTTCAACGTAACTTGCAGGGTTTTCTTGTATTCATCGACAAATTTTGGAAGTATATGCATGTGATGCCATGTGGAAGGGAAAATTGCCAAACAATATCAAAATTGAGAAAATTCAAGTCCATGTTGCATGTTATTGAAAATTATATTAATATTTTTTTTTTCTTTACAAAGGGAACCGGCTAGTGACTTTGTCATGGTAGTCCATCTTTTCGGGGACCAAAAAGACTTTTATTAGTATTTCAGCCTTCCCCTGGCCACCATCGTGCAATTCTCCAGCACCATGACGTGCCTTGTGGAATACGAGCTTGAAGTTCATCCCGGGTCACTAGGCCACCCTATGATGATTATATGGAATACATGAATGTGTGTGAAGGTGACAAACAACTTGGTGTCGTTTGATAATTATTTCATTTTGTTTTAAGTTTTATTTTCTAAAAAATTAAATACTATTTTTAGTTATTTTATTTTCATTCCTTTATTTCCTCTCCTTCTACCACCCTTCTTTAACCCTCATTTCTTTTATATGTTTTCACTATTCCAAACACTAAAAGTAAAATAAAAATAAAAAGGGTAAATATCAATTTACTACCCTCATGTTTCGGGGTTTTCAACATTTAGTATATCAAGTTTTTTTCGTCCCAGAGTCATACCTAAAGTATAAATTTTGGGACAGTCTCATACATCCGTTAGTCAAACTGTTAAGTCTCCCCTTAAGTGATGATGTGGCGCCCATATGGACAATGACTGGGCGCCACGTGTCATTAAGGGGTCCACGTGGATTTTTTTTTTTTTTCTTTCTTTCTTCTCTTCAGAGGTGACGTGGATTTTTTTTTCTCTCTCTCTTCTTCTTCTTCTTCCTTTCTTCTCTTCCTTTCTCCCCAGAATCCCCACCTCCCACCAACCGATTTGCCTTTCTGGACCAACCCATTTCCGAAACCCTACCAACGCGCCATCACTCCACCTCGACGTCGCTCGACCTCCACCCATATGTGCAAATCCTAAATGTCAGTCGACGCCGCCCATCCAATCTTCAACCCTCGCCGCACCCCATGCACCTAGCAATCCGCTCAATCCACCCATCCAACTTCCGCCGCCTCCTCCTCCTTCGAACAATCTTCCACCTTCACCCCCTCCTGGCGCTGCAAACTCCGCAGAAAAGACGCCGTTGGTTTTCCAGCCCAAGTTCCGCGTCAAGCTCTTTGCCGCCGAACCCAAAAACCGACTATTTACCCTCTGACGCAACCACCACACCTCCATCATCAAGCTCCTCACCACGTGCATCTCCACCGACCATACGTTCCTCATCTACGAATTCGTCCACGGCACCAGCCTGCGGAACCCCAACAACCCTAATTTCACGGTCCCGTCCTCTCTCTATCTGATTTCCGAGCCGGAGCTCTACCCTCCCTAAGCCACCCCTAGAGCCATCTCCGTACGCCCCCTCTCTTTTTCTCTCTCTACAATTTGAATTTTTGGATTCAGATTGATTGATTGATTTGTTGTTTGATTGAGATTTGGTTGGTTGATTTGCAGGATTTTTGGAGGCCATTTTGAAGGGATTAGGGTTTCAAGTGGAGGATCTGAAGGTGTTGGGGTTCGATTTGAGGGACGTGCAGGTGAGGCATTCAATGGCGTACGAGTTCGACGTGGAGGTGGACAACAAGGTCCTGCCTTTCAAGCTTCTAAAGGACGTCGACCGTTGGGACTACGTCGACTTGCCCATTTTTAGGGTCGAGGACGAAAATGGGTTGGTCTAGAAAGTCAAATCGGCTGGTGGAAGGTGGGGATTATGGGGAGAAAGGAAGAAGAATAGAGAGAGAAAAAAAAAAGAGTAAATTGTAGCTATGGTCCCTTAACTTTAACTCAATTGGAGCAATGGTCCCTCAACTAAAAATCCATTACCATTGGTCCCTCAACTTATCAAAACGTGCAGCTATGGTCTCTCAACTAAAAATTCATTACCATTGGTCCCTCAACTTTAATTCAACTGGAGAAATGGTCCCTTAACTTTAACCCAATTGTAGCAATGGTCCTTCCAATGTAACTCGTTTTGACAAAATTTTTGACATAGTTGACAAAAAGAACCATAATTATACACTTTGATGAGTTGAGGGACCCTAATTGTATAAATGGTCAATCCAATATAACTTATTTTGACAAAATTTTGACAAAATTTATGAAAAGGACTATAGCTACACATTTTGATAAGTTGAGGGACCAATGGTAATGGATTTTTAGTTGAGGGACCATTGCTCCAATTTGATTAAAGTTGAGGGACCATTCGTACAATTTACTCAAAAAAAAATCCACGTCACCTCTGAAGAGAAGAAAGAAAGAAAGAAAGAAAAAATCCACGTGGACCCCTTAATGACACGTGGTGCCCAGTCATTGTCCACATGGGCGCCCCATCATCACTTAACGGGAAACTTAACAGTTTGACTAACGGATGTATGAGATTGTCCCAAAATTTACACTTTAGGTATGACTCTGGGACGAAAAAAACTTGATGTACTAAATGTTGAAAACCACGAAACATGAGGGTAGTCAACTGATATTTACCTAAATAAAAAATAAAAACAAAATTACTAAACAACAGCTTAACACATTTTTTAGCATTAACATTTCACAAGGCACATTCCAACTTAAGAATAAACACACATGGTGAGGATGTGACTAGGAAAGTACTATCGGTTATAGTTTATTTAGAACCAATATAACTTACTCAAAACGACGGCCGTTATTGGCAGAATAGATGCTAGATTGTTTATGATCGGCCAGCAAAAGTATGCTTGTGCATCCAATCATATTAATTCTTGTAATAATTTCACCAAAGTGTCAATGAAATCAAACGAAACCATTCCAACAAGTTGCCCCTTAAAATTTTATTTAAGGTCAACTTGTTTGTTCATCTATCAATCTCATTTCTGTGCAACAAAATCATCAGAATATTCAGGCCACCATTAGGTTAGGATTAACCAAGGCAATTTTTCAAGCGATTTTCGTACGTCGAGGCCCACGTTTATAAATTAGTGTTGTTAGCATCGAAGTGTTGTTTCACATTAGAAAGTTGAGAGACTTTATGTGTGTGTATAACCTCAACATTTAGTGACGCGACGAGAAAATAAGATAAAAGGATTGACAAGCGGCAAATCCAATAGTATAAATTGAAATTCATCATTATTCCTAAGTCCAATGGAAAATAAAGAAAAACAAACTCTAAAGTTGAATTTGTAATAATACGAACGCATGAATACAACCGGAACGGAATTCGGAGTTACAACGAAGATTCTACAGAACTTTAAAGTTCAAGAGCGCAAACTTTGTGGTCATCGAGAGGCGTATAAAATCCTTGGGGAATTCTAGCGGGACTACCCCTCAAACCGAAGTTTTCATCTTCGGTTATGGGAACTTAAGTACATAACCCCAAAAAGACAACCAATCGTATTGACCACTGTTGTGACCCTAGCAGAGATTGTTGATCTGAACACGAGTGCATAACAATGTGATGGACCCTTACATGGGAGATCAGAGTTCGAAATAACTTTGATCCCTTAGGTACTGCACGAGCCCCTTGCATGGAGGCTCGACATCTCACCTTTGATTTCCCAAAGTCATTTGAAGAGCAAGAACGACTCCGACCGCTAAGCAGCGACAACCGTGGACGCTTCAAGAGACATTCGAAATCGACTCCCCAACAAGGTTGTCGCTAAGATTAGACTCCATCTTTCTTCAGTAATCAAATCTACACCTTCTCCAGAGAAGTTCTCTCCAGGTTCAAATACTTTTGTGCAGATTCTGACCATGACTACCACACCATGCACTACATGAATGTTATGGCTCTATATGGCAGTGGGTGGATGTGCAAGATGTTCCCGTCTACCTCAGAGGGACTTGCCATGCTATGGTTTTCAGAATTGCATGCCCACTCCATTCAAAGTTTCGAAAGCCTAGCCGACATCTTCACTAAAACCTACTATATGTATCGTAATGTACGCAAGCGCCACAAGGCCATTTTAGTATGACCGCCCAAGCTAAGAATGAGAGTCACAAAGCCTACTTGAAGCAATTCCATGCAGAATTGGTAAAGATCGAGAAGCCGGACGATAGACATCTACAATGGTCTTCAAACAGGGACTCTATATCCACTCGCCTCTCTCCCAAAAGCTCAAAAGGAAGAAATATGACTACACCATCCTGATGAAGTGCTTTGATATCACTGATGACCTCATCGATTAAGAGATAAACCCGGAAAGAGAGCTCGACTCGGATCACGATAGAAGGTCCAACAGAAGAAGAGATGATCAAGATACCTCTTCCTCTCCTCGTCGGAATGACAGGAGAGGATGTAAGGATAAGCAAGCTCCACCCAAGCAAAAGCAGTACACGACCTTCCTCTCGTCAAAGGCCCAAACCTCTTCCTGGCCATTTGGCCAAGAAAAAGCCCAATGAATATTACTCCTTCCACCAGTGCACTGGTCACACCACCTAAGTTGTCGCACACTCAGGATCAAATCGATGAGCTACTCGATTAGGGTCATTGCTAGAAGTTTGTCAAGGGCAAAGCCATGAAAGAGGAGTCTGCTGAGAAGAAGAATCAAGACAAGTCCAATCAGTATGAGCTTAGTGCCGGTTGGTAATTGTTCGTTTTTATTTTAAGTTTTTTTGGTTCGAAGATCAGTAGAATGAAATGTAAGAAAATTATAAAAACTAAAAACCAAAATTTATTTTAATTATTTTCATTTATTCTTCTTTCATCTATTTCCGCTTATTCTACCACCCTTCTTTAGCCCTCCTTTTTTTTATATATATTTCTACTATTTCAAGCACAAAAGGTAAAATTAAAAATTAAAAAAAGAAATGATTACTGAACAACCGCTTAACACATCTTTACCATTAGTATTTCACAAGGTCCATTCCAACCATAATAACAATAAGGTATGCAAGTGGCGGATTGGCTTGGTGGTTAAAGCTTTTCTACTCAACCATATTATTATTTTAAATATGTTTTTGCATCAATCTACACCAAGAGGAGGGAGGAGAGTTTGAATCCAATCAGCCACGAAAATGTGATTAGATGATTAAAGAACATGTGAATTTCATAGTCGTTCTCATGATTCCCATATGTGTACTTGTTGACCCTAAAAACTACCAAGCCTACGTGGCGCGCAGGCCGAGTAACTAATAAGCTAACTACGTCCTTCGGTTGTGTGCGGGGCGTGCCAACTCGTCGGCCGAGCTCGGCCGAGGAGTAAAATTTGTTGATGTTGTGTTGGTCGCGCTGCTGACTTCTGCGTCTTGCGGCCGAGGAAGGAACAATTCTTGGCCTCCGGGTTCTAGAGCCTGAAGACAAGGCTGCTAATTTGCGAAGTTCAATATCAAATTCGGCTATCAATGTCGAATGTAGTAACCTGGTAACACCTCACTTCGCCGAGAAGGCTAATGAGATGACCTCTACCAATAAGGATTCGAAAATCCTTCTCGACCAAGACTTGGATAGGTAACCAGTCGGCCTCTTCGCAGTGCTGTTTATCCAAACTGAAGATGTGTTGGCGAAAAGGAAAATAAAAATCTCAAGGTTGTTGAGAGGTTTCGCGTAGAGCGAGGGTTTGCGCAGGGCAGATTTGTGTGTTGAGTTGGAGAGCTTTCTCGTTACCATTGCATCTGTATTTATAGGACCGAAGTACTTCTAGCCGAACCAGAGACGTACTCAGACTAAAACTCCTTATCCCAATCTGATTATGATTCGGCCAATCCTAGTTCCAATAGGTTTTTGAACTAGGCTCAAATAATGAACCATATTCATTTCCTAATTCAGCGCCTTCAACCTTGAGACCCCTTGTTATATCAGGATTCGACCTCTTTACCTTTATCCAAATCACTCCTCCTCCCAATAGGACTCGGCCAACCTCACTTGACGGCCTATGGCGACTGAACAGCCCATAATATTTCTGGAAGAGTACTGGGTCGAGAACAAACTTAGACTCGGCCCAATAATATAAATTTGGGTCCAAACATTGCCCCCCAATTTCCTTGAACTTCGGCCCGTAAGCCGAATGGTTAAGGAAATTAATGCAGTCGAAGAAATATATGGTCGAAGAAAAATAAGTACTCGGCCCAATAATATAAATTCACTTGGTAGAAAGTTGTTCTGAATACAACCTTGCTGAGGAAGAAAATCAGTCATACTAGATGATTGGGTTCTGTGCCGAGCATACACATGTATAAAATGAACCTGTGCCGAGCACCAATCCGTCGAGCTCGGCCTGTGTGATATAGATAGAGAAGAACAGAGGTCGAGGTCGATAAAAAATCGGGATCTGCCGGCCATGCAGTTGGCATATACAAATTGCACACTGCACCAATATACTTCATGGTCGAACTAATATATTCCCCTTTTTTCCTTCGGCCAAACCTATAATATTCGGCCACTCTTTATTCGGCCAAAATTGTCTCAGCTCGGCTAAGGAACAACCGTTTAAACCGAGCATGCCATAGTTCAGACAAAATTTTGCCGAGCACACCATCTTTTTTCCCCCTTATTTTCTCAAGTATTGGCCCATAAAGCCGAATGGTCGAGAAAATAATTTATTCCTTTTTTTTTTTTTTTTTAACAAAAGAAAAAAGAAAGTGGCCGAACTAATAAAGAGGAGGAGGCCAACGATGCTTTATTCCAAACCGAGATCTTAGGCCGAATAAAGAGTTTTCTCCAAATATTTTTGGCTTAACGAAATATTTTTCATTTTCGGCCACCGAATGTGTGGAACAATTATTATGCCCCCCGGGCATAATTATTCCACCAATTTCGGCTTTTAACTCAAGCAACTTAGCCGAATGAGATTTCTCCATATCGGCTTTATCACCAATAATCATATCGATTGGCGTTGTTTCGGCGTTCAAAACCATGTCCTGGCTCTGTTTGTCATTGGAGCACTCATCTGACAAATCATTTTCCAAGTCGACTTTTGGCTTAGAAACTTGGACTTTTCCTTCGAGGCCTACCACCCTCTCAGTCTCGACCAAGACAACAGGTGGCCTAGATTCTTCTTCGGCCGTCTCGACAATTTGTTGAGGCCGAATTTTAATTGTGGCCGGAGCGAAAAATTGCCCCCCAGTCTTTTGAACCAACCATTCTTCAAATGGAATTGATTTGAACCCAAAAGGTGTTTTCTTATCAAGCCACTCATAATATCGATCTCGATCTTCATTTAACCACTGATCTTGTAAGCTGTGATGAACCTTCACCTTTATCATTTGAGAGAAAGATTTTTGCCTTTCTTTATTTGCTTCAACAATCCGGCCAAGGCGTTTTTGTTGCTCGACACTTTCCTTGAATAGGCGCCAAATCTCATCCTGATATATCATGTGAACTTCGTAGTTTTAGCACTGTGTCCCACTGGGCATGCCAAAATGTTGACCCTAAAAACTACCAAGCCTACGTGGCGCGCAGGCCGAGTAACTAATAAGCTAACTACGTCCTTCGGTTGTGTGCGGGGCGTGCCAACTCGTCGGCCGAGGAGTAAAATTTGTTGATGTTGCGTTGGTCGCACTGCTGACTTCTGCGTCTTGCGATTGCGGCCGAGGAATGAACAATTCTCGGCCTCCGGGTTCTAGAGCCTGAAGACAAGGCTGCTAATTTGCGAAGTTCAATATCAAATTCGGCTGTCAATGCCGAATGTAGTAACCTGGTAACACCTCACTCCGCCGAGAAGGCTAATGAGATGACCTCTGCCAATAAGGATTCGAAAATCCTTCTCGATCGAGACTTGGATAGGTAACCAGGCGGCCTCTTCGCAGTGCTATTTATCCAAACTGAAGGTGCTCCGCGGTCGGCTGATTCTACGGCGATAGTGCTGTTTATCCAAACTGAAGATACCACCGGTTGCCTTCACAGTGCTGTTTATCCAAACTGAAGATGTGTTGGCGAAAAGGAAAATAAAAATCTCAAGGTTGTTGAGAGGTTTCGCGTAGAGCGAGGGTTTGCGCAGGGCAGATTTGTGTGTTGAGTTGGAGAGCTTTCTCGTTACCATTGCATCTGTATTTATAGGACCGAAGTACTTCTAGCCGAACCAGAGACGTACTCAGACTAAAACTCCTTATCCCAATCTGATTATGATTCGGCCAATCCTAGTTCCAATAGGTTTTTGAACTAGGCTCAAATAATGAACCATATTCATTTCCTAATTCAGCGCCTTCAACCTTGAGACCCCTTGTTATATCAGGATTCGACCTCTTTACCTTTATCCAAATCACTCCTCCTCCCAATAGGACTCGGCCAACCTCACTTGACGGCCTATGGCGACTGAACGGCCCATAATATTTCTGGAAGAGTACTGGGTCGAGAACAAACTTAGACTCGGCCCAATAATATAAATTTGGGTCCAAACAGTACTAACTTAAGAACATAAATACATGGTGAGGATATGACTAGGAAAGCAATGTCGGTTATATTTTAATTAGAAACAATATAACTTACTCAAAAGACGGTCATTACTGGCAGAGTAGATGCTAGATTGTTTATGATCGGCCAGCAAAGTATGCGTGTGCATGCAATCATATTAATACTTGTAATTTCACCAAATTGAAGTCAAACGAAAGCATTGCAACATGTTACGGCTTAAAAAAAAAGGAAATGTTTGTTAAGAGTCAACTTGTTAGTTCATCATTCAGTCTCGCTTCTGTGCATAAATGTCACCAGAATATTAAGGATACATTTGGATTAGGTTCAAACCAGGGGAATTTTTCAAGCCATTTCCGTACGTCGGGGACGGCGTTTACAAATTAGTGTTGTTATAGCATCGGAGTGTTTTTTTACGCTGGAAAGTTAAGAGACTCTGTGTTTATGACCTCAAATTTTAGTGACGTGTCAATAAAATGAGATGGAAGGATTGAGTCGATAGACAAGCGCCAAATCGGATAGAATACACTGAAATGCATTAGTATTCCGGAATTAAACAAATAGAGAAAATCTTTAAAGTTGAATTGACAATAATGTGAATAATTAACAACTCCAAAGCAACTCCGAAGCCATTTAGTATTACGGTCTAGTGATATTCCTCTTCACTTATAAGTGAGAAGTCTTATGTTCGATTCTCGCTAAAGACGAATTTGAACCACATTATTGTTAGCCTATTGTGAGGTTAAGCTCACCCCCTCCCCCTTAGTGTAGATAAATATCGTTTGTTAAAAATAAAAAATAAATAAGTAAATAAATAAATAAAAACAACAACAACTCCAAGATAAAGCCTTATATAGATATCAAACCCTAATTCTAGTAGCAATTGGAAATCAAATGAATAAAGGAAACATAAAAGAAAATCCTATCCTGGATATATATGGTTTTGTAAATTTAATTTAAGTCCCTATTATTAAAACTTATCATATTTAAGTATTTATAGCACATTTATTATTTATAACTTACTATCCGAAATTGTCTATTCATTCATAATTACCATATTTTCTTGTGCTTCAATCATCTAAACTACATATGAATGAAACTCTCTTTGTCAACCAAAAGAGGGGGAAAAGACATTATTGTCTTCTATAACAACAAAAAAGTTAAGGATAGTAATGTAATTTCATAAAACAAAATTTTACTGTTTTTTGTTTAAGCCTCACCTACAAGTGATTTTATCATCTCTAATATAAAATATAAAAAAATAAAAAATAAACAATAAAAAGAAGAAATATGACTACACCACCCTGACAAAGTGCTTTGATATTGCTGATGACCTCATCGATTGGGAGATAAACCCAGAAAAAGAGCTCGACTCGGATCACGATAGGAGGTTCGATCGAAGAAGAAATGATCAAGATACCCCTCCCTCTCTTCGTCGGAATGACAGGAGAGGATGCAAGGATAAGCATGCTCCACCCAAGCAAAAGCAGTACAAGACCTTCCTCTCGTCGGCCCAAACCTCTTCCTGACCATTTGGCCAAGAAAAAGCCAAATGAATACTACTCCTTCCACCAGTGCACTGGTCACACCACCTAAAGTTGTCGCACGCTCAGGATCAAATCGATGAGCTACTAGATTAGGGGCATTGCTGGGAGTTTGTCAAGAGCAAAGCCATGAAAAAGGAGTTTGATGAGAAGAAGAATCAAGGCAAGTCCGATCGGTATGAGTTTAGTAACGGTTGGTAATTATTTCTTTTTTTATTTTAAGTTTTTTCAGTTCGAAGATAAGTAGAATGAAATGTAAGACAATTAGAAAACTAAAAACCAAAAATTATTTTCATTATTTTATTTTCATTCATTCTTCTTTCATGTATTTCCGCTTATTCTACCACCCTTCTTTAGCCCTCCTTTTTTTCTCTATATTTCCACTATTTCAAGCACAAAAGGTAAAATTAAAAACGAAAAAACGAAATGATTACTAACAACCGCTTAACACATCTTTACCATTAGTATTTCACAAGGTACATTCCAACCATAATAACAATAAGCTATGCAAGTGGTGGATTGCCTTGGTGGTTAAAGCTTTTCTACTCAACCCACATCCTGAATTCAAACCCTCCTCCCTCCCGTAGGTATAGATTGATGCAAAAATGTATTAAAAAAATTATAATAATCAGCCACGAAAATGTTATTAGATGATTAAAGAACATGTGAATTTCATAGTCGTTCTCATGATTCCTATATGTGTACTAACTTAAGAATATAAACACATGGTGAGGATATGACTAGGAAAGTAATGTCGGTTATATTTTAATTAGAACCACTATAACTTACTCAAAAGACGGTCATTATGTCAGTCAGTACTACGGTTTGGTGGTATTCTTCTTCATTTGTAAGTGAGAGGTCTTAGGTTCAAATCTCGTTGATGGTGAATTCAATACCAAATTAGGTTGCCTATTATGTGGCTTAGCCGAACTCCCTCTCCCCTTAATGTAAAATATATCGTTGTACTAAAAAAAAACAAAAAAAAAAAGACGGTCATTAGAGGCCAAGTAGACGGTAGATCGTTCATGATCGGCCAGCAAAGTGCTTGTGCATGCAATCATATTAATACTTGTAATTTCACCAAATTGAAGTCAAACGAAAGTTGCGACCTAAAAAAAAAAAAGGAAAGTTTGTTAAGAGTCAACTTGTTAGTTCATCATTCAGTCTCGCTTCTGCGCAAAAATAGCATCAGAATATTCAGGACACCTTTGGATTAGGTTCAAACCTGGGCAATTTTTCAAGCCATTCCCGTACGTCAGGGCCGGCGTTTATAAATTAGTGATGTTAGCATCGAAGTGTTGTTTTACGCTAGAATGTTAAGAGATTTTGTGTGTTTATTATAACATCAAATTTTAGTGACACGTCAACAAAATAAGATGGAAGGATTGAGTCGATAGACAAGCATCAAATCGGATAGAATAAATTGAAATCCATTACTATCTTGGAATTAAAAAAAAAATAGAGAAAACCTTTAAAGTTGAATTGATAATAATGTGAAGAATCTGAATAACAACTCCAAGATAAGCCTTATATAGGTATCAAACCCTAATTCTAGCAGTAATTGGAAATCAAGTGAATAAAGGAAATATAAAAAATAAAAATAAAATTTGGAGAAATGGAAGCCTAATCCGTATGGGAGAAGTAAAAATAAAATTACCCAAAACTCAAACTTTCGCAAAACTATTCAAGCAACTTGAATTTTCCAACAATAAGCCTTTCCATATTTTATCACAAAATACTTTATGCTTGAACGTGAATTTCCTTTCTTGCGTCATCTCTTGCCAATACTCGACCATTTCATTTTCTTTAACTTTATCCACTTTAATCGACCCCCATCTGTCCTACATCATTTGGTTTAGTATTATAGCAGTTTGACTCATGTGTGAAGCTTAATGATTATACGTTTTTCAAGTCACCTAATATGTGAGAGCTAATATGAGTTAAGAAGGTGTGTTTATAACCTCAACTTTTGGCTTGACTGTAGTGAAATGATGTCCAGCATCAAAAACTTATCGTGCGTTGTCTGTCTTTATAAAGACTTGAGCTACACTCTATTAGTAATTAATTTTAAAGTAAAATCTCAATTTCCTTTCAGCAGCAACAAGAATACTTCATAAAAAATTATGAAACCTCGCAAATTGTGATGGATTTTACTTTCCGATTCTAGGTAGGATGCCATTATTTGATTACAAGACCGTGTGTACAAGGAATTATATGTATGGAAGTTTTGGAAACAATGAGCTTTCGTTCCATACAGATGCCGTTATTTGGTCACAAAACAATGTGCATTTTTGGTTTATAAAGTTTTTTTATAGGAGAAACGGTAGTGGATTTATAAAGCATTTTGTTTTGAAATTAAATATGTGTAGGTTTTCTTTTAGTGTAAATAATATCGTTTGTTCAAAAAAAAAATATGTAAAGGCTAACAATATGTCAATATAACTAGATGTGAGACTGTCTTGAAAATAAAATACTATCATTTCAGTCTTGCTTATACGTACAAGAGAGACTATCATGTTACAAGTTTAGTGAAGGAGTGACATCTTTTGCAAGTTATCAAAAAATGATGCAAGGTTTTGTCCTAGTGAGCGTTATCTTTCCGATTGGTTGGATGTGGTTATGTGGGTAGATTTTGTATTGTCTTTTTGTTGCATTCTTTTGTTTGTTTAAGAAAACTGTAGTAATATTCATTTCAAAAAAAAAAAGATGCCTTTTTGTTGCATTTGAAAGTACTAGAACGGTTTACATGTTCGTTTATATCAGACCATGGGATGGAAACAGACTTGCAATCTTATTAGCAACAACGGAATAGAAAATCAACTGGCAACACACAGTACACACCCATGTAGGATTTAATGAGGCAAAACCCACCACTGTAAAAATCTTCCAGCACTTTGCCAGGCAGAAAACAATCCACTATAAGTCAAACAAATACAAAATGGACATGACAGAAACTAGATCTTACTAGACACGTACTAGAAGGCAGTTTCGTCCTCCGCAGCCTTGCTACTTGAGTACGCAACTTGCTTTCTCCGTATGAAAGTCGCACGATACTGGTCGCAGTCATCGATCCCTCCAACACAAACTTTGCACAATACTTCTCAAACGCATAAGAGATACGTGATCACACAATATGAATGATATAAATGATTTAACACAATAAATCAATTACGAGAATCACAAGAAACGTTCTCATACTGATATTAAGATTAAGGCACAAAGTAGACCATGAATGATTTCTCAATTTTTCTTTAAAAAAACCTCTTCGCAATGTTATGCTCTCAGTCTCCACGCAAACATGCGGCGGCCTTAATGTTGCCTCTTATTTTAACCTAGCGTGCGGCTACAATGCTAATGGGTTGAACTAACCTAATCAATAAAGCTTTATCAAATAAACACACTACAATTCACCAATTTAAAAGCTACAGCCCACTGTATTTAACAACATTAGTTAATCAACATTTAACCTTCAACTAATAATCGACCTAGTCTATATGCATGCATATGACAAACTTACCTAAAGCAATGTCTCTGGTTTTGCTTGACGTTCTTGAGATCAAAATCCAGAGATATTTAGACTCAACAATTACATATGAAAATCAATACTAGTCTAAGAAAAATACAGACAAGTGCATTTTGTTAAAAATTACCTATTTTTCGCACTAACAACGTTTGTAATCATGAAATTATATTCCTCGTGAATGATGTTCTTCGTTTTATTTGATTAATGAAATATTATTGCCTTAGAAAAAGTTTACAAGTTTACTATCGTCTATCCAGGATCATTAATATAAGGGCTATGCGCATAAACTCCCTTCACATGGCTATGTATTTGTGGCCTAAACGCCGTAGTGCGACAAACTCGTTTCGATAAAGTCCTCAGATTACACAGTGTGTGTCTCTACATCTTTGTGTGTCTGTATAAATATTGGATAATCTGTTCTATGTGTAGTGCTCATCTCAGTAGATAACACGTAATGTTTCTCTACATCGTTCACCTCATTGATTGCATGGTCCATTCATCATGATCCATATAGTATATATTATTATCCAAGCATATTAACTGATTAATAAGTTAATATTACAGTAGCTATCGGTTTGGACTTAATTCATAATTTTATGTTTTATATTTTCATCCAAATAAAATCCTTACTAGCTCACCCAAACTGAAATTGTTTAGCCATTTAATATGATTGCCATCAACATGTCTTTGTTTATGGACAACGTTGTATTTGTCCATTTGTTTGGTTACAGGCAGATAATTTGAAGGGAATTTTTATAAGATTCACATTTTAATGATGACCTAAAATGTTTAGATCATTAAATATTGTGAAATCAGCCAGTTTAATGTCGTATTAACTTATTAGCGCCATATTACCTTATTACTTGATCAGCAATGAGCACTAGAACAATTTCTACATCACTTAGTACTACGGTCTAGTGGTATTCTTTTCACTTGTAAATGAGAAGTTTTAAGTTCAATTCTCGTCAAAGATTAATTCGAACTATATTATTGCTAGCCCATTATAAGGCTTAGTCTACACCCCCACCTACACTCAAATTTAATTCATTTAGTTGTCTAATGGTTGCCTCTCACGATTCAATCATGCATGCTGGTTTTACGATCACATCAAACAATTGAAGGCTTGATGCCGACAATTATATATATTTATACAATATGTTAATCACTGATGCAATTTCAACATTATATTTCGAAGAATAATTACGTAACGACAATAAAATCAATAGCAAAAGTTCATTAGTTTTTATTGATCCACTAAATTATACAAGTAATATTGGCATACAGAAATTAAACTGGACCGGCACTTGAGATGAAAACTGTCTAGACATTTTGTCAATAGTGATAATGCACAAAGTAATCTTCCATAAACATGTACTTATTAGGAAAAAAAATATGGAATTGGGATCACACAAAAAATGGATTAGTACTTTTGTGAGACCATTATAATCTCTCCGGACTTATGTATTCACACTATTTAGTTGTTAATTTATGTTGTTTAACTAAACTTTTAGCGTGAATAATTGTTAATTAATTGTTGTATTTTTGTGTGGATTGACAAATATTTAAAGTGTATATGAGAGGAGAGGAGATCAATTTCATGTCCAGGTTTAACTGTCCCTTGTTTATTAACTTTTGGTGGGCAAAGCTGCTGCAATTCAAAGAACACATTGTTTTTGCTCAATAATAATAACAATTATAATAATGATGATGACATTAATTATAATAATAATATATATACCAACGGTATGTCTAGACTCACATAACAAAATAAAGGAGAAATTAGATTTCCACCTTTCTTTTGCTACTTCATTGAAACCTTATTCCTTTTCAATTTTTTATCAAGGTCCTTGGGTATTAATAACATCATTAATCTTTATTTCTAAATATATTCATTTAGTGTTAAAAATGTTACAATTGGTATATTTATATTTATGACTAATTTTTTATCATATATTTTTAATTTTAGTTTGTACCCATTTTTTATTTGCAACCCCTTTTTAATTTGTACCAATTTTCTTTTCAATTTTAATTTGTAGCCATATATTAATTTGTTTTTGTGCCCATATTTTTTAAAGTTTTATTTTTATTTGTACCCATATTTTTTTATTTATTTGTGCCCATTTTTAATTTTGCTAAATGTAGCCATGCTAATTGTATGTATTTACTTTATATTTTAAAATATATCAGTAGTTATTTTTAAAAATATGTTAATAATTATATGGGTGCATTATTTGCTTGCTATAATTTTGTGAAGAACAATATTACTCTAATATTTATTTTTAAGTATTTATTATATTTTAAAAATATTATTTGAATTTGTTTAAATTTCATAATTTGTGGAACATTAAATGCATAAATGCATGAGTTAAATCTCTTAAATGATGTTAAGGACCTCGATCAAAATATTTAAACAAACAAGGTCTCAGTCTAACAATTAGGTTGATTAAGGACTGGAACCAAAATGACCCTAAAATAAATATATGGCTTTTTAGCTAAAATAGTTCTTGAGATTGGCATAACTCACTTTGGTCCCTAAGCTTTAAAAACGATAGAAGTGGTCATTGAGCTTATGGTCAATCATTTTGGTTATTTCGTGAAAATATCTCTATTAAATTTAGAGTATTTTGTGAAATTAACCCCTGCACTTGTTCTTCATCATTTTTTTTTTTTATTTCTTTCAAAGACCATTTGTGATGATTTACTTGAATGTGGTGCCAAATTGTTTTAATGGCTGAAGATTTGATTCTAGTGCCAAAATCAACAGCATAGCAGTTATTGTTGGAGGGAAATGAGAGAGAAGGGTGAAAAAGCAAGTGGCGGGGTTGATTTGACAAAAATACATTCAATTTAACATAGATTTTTCACGGAATAACAAAAATAATTGACATTGAACAAACTCAATGACCACTTCTATCAATTTTAAATCTCAGAAACCAAAATGAAGAATTATGACATAATCATAAAGCATTTCGGCTAAAAAGCCCAAAACATAGCAAAGTTTTCCAGATTGTGTGAATCTACTACATAAGTTTGGTTTTTGTGTAAGCATGACAAGTTACCTCTTATTTATATCTTATTTTAGCAATTCAAGACCCCAAATTTAATTTCAAATGTCAAAGGAGAAAAGATCATTTGGTCAAAATGCACGAGGGAAGGCCTTTTTTTTTTTTCTTTTGGTTTTGATCAAGGGTGGGGGAGGAATTTCAACTAATTAGGACCTCTTCATAATCAAGGTCTAAAACATCGATGATATCGGAAATATCGGTAGTCCAAAAACACGGAAATTTCGATGGAAATATCGGGATATTATCGATATCGATAAAAATTGAATAAAAACCATGGAAATTGTAAGAAAAACTTGGAAACTTTTATTGAAACTTTGCAGGATGTTTATTTAGTCAATTATCTATTAGTTTATCATAAAAAATTGGAAGGAAATGCAATGCATGATGGATTTAACTGATTTAAGTTGATTATATAGCGAGCTGGCAAACATTGTGAGTGTAGAAAATATATAAATATTTTAGCATATTTTCACAAAAATATAAGTGATATGGTGGTCAAGGTGTTGAAGGAGTAAAATGGGAGGGGTTCCAATCCCCTTGGTGTTTTTTTAAATATAGAAATTTAAAAAATACAGAAATTTCGATGGAAATATCGAAATATAGAAATTTAAAAAATACGGAAATTTCGATGGAAATATCGATGACATCAGAAATATCGGTAGTCCAAAAACACGGAAATTTCGATGGAAATATCGGGATATTATGGATATTTTAGACCTTGTTCATAATACAAGCAGGGACAAAGCCAGAAATTTAACTAAGAGGGGGCACCTTAAAAAATTTGAGCTCCTTTTTTGGACAATAAAACTAGTTTTTTTACAAATGCTGAAAAAATTAATTACAAAATGCCTAATTTTATTACTCTATTGTTTAATTTTGTCTTTAATTGTTGTATCCACAATCTAATGCTCATTTGTACTAACTAACAAAATACAAGCAACTCAATAAGGTTTAGACATTAGTGCATGAGAAAAATATACAGGAATGAGGGGCATTTAAAATCTACAATAGGATTTTCATTATTTTAATATGATTAATTGAATAATTTGTAAAGCAAAAAAAATGAGAATAATTAATTGAATAATTTGTAATGCAAACAAAATATGATGAGAGGGGGCATGTGCCCCCACTGGACCTTACCTCCCTCCGTCCATGAATACAAGCGATGTTATGCTTCAAATAAATTCAAAATACAAAAAGGGTGATTCGAACTAAGATAAACTAGGAAATAAATCTGCTCCAAACAATGTTGCTGCATCCACGTCTTCAAATTTTACTCAACTTTGAGACGAGAAATTGATAAGAATTACAGCCACTTCAATCATGTATGTAAGTTTGCCCTCCAATCAAGAGAACAAATATTAGTTCATAGAACATATCAATAACAGCATCTTTATTGGAGATATACAAATTTGATATGTAAATACCATATTTGTATTTCGTTTTACATTTTCGAGAGACAAAATGTGAATTCTACTACAATAGAGATAATATAGATTTGCGATCATATTTACTTAACTTTGGAATTTGTCAATTAAAGAACTTTCCGCCCAATAAAAAGTATATAATGTGTATTTCAAAACAAGGTAATGCTAGGAAGATCAGATTTTGTAAACTAAATTTGCAAACCAAATGATGTGGTTGCAGATGATTGAATTATTAATTAAGTGTCAGTTAATCTTTTTGTTTCTTATTGGTGACAGAACATTTGATTTGCCATCTGGTTAAAAATTTAATCTTCCTATCATTACCCTTCAAAACATATTGCTAATGTCAACAACGGTAATCGCTTGTTGGAGTTTGATTAATATAATATGGAAGAGTGGCGTAAGCACATAGCTAATGCAGCATTAAACCCCAACAAAGAAAAGTTGCAAAAAGCTGACTTTTGACTTCTGAAATGGAATTTTAATCTTCCAATATGACCTTTTGTTTCCGAAATTGAGACCTCTAAACCAAATTCAACCCCAACAAAGCAGAAAACTGATTTTTGACTTGTGAAATGGAAGCTTAATCTTTCATATGACATTCTTTTTCCGGAATTCAGACCTCTCTAGAACAAAATTCGCAACATTAGAACAAATTTAGGTAAATAGAGCTTCTAGATGGCCTTTAGATGAACAATACAAAATGTCTTCAAGTTAGAATGGTTAAAAGTGCTATTACATCACAAAAACGCATTTGGTAGTGCTTGATAGAAGTAGTTAAAAGCGTTTTTTTAAATTTATGGATTGGACTACAATACTTACAAGTACTTAGTATTAGAGAAATTTTATTTGAACTATATAACTTCTTCCTACACCAACCTGAAATTTTAAATATAAATTATCTTTTTTACCCCATTGCAATGACTACCATCAAGTACAAGAATAAATTAATAATAAAACTAAAATTTATCAATAAACTCACACTCAATAATTAAACCATACCATTACGCAGTATTTAATTTTATCCTGCTTCATTTCGGCTAAAACTCTAAGAGCTCTCATAGAGAAAAACAAACTTTTCTTTTATTGATTGAGGGTAATTTTGAAGTTTTGAATCCTCCAACTAAGGTATCAATCGATTTATGCAAAAAAAATTTAGTTGATTTCAATTTTTTTAGAGTTGAGAAGATGGATTTTTGGGTTTCGCAGTAGGGATGGGCGCGGTTCGGTTCGGTGCGGTTTTGAGTGAACCAAAATCGAAACCGAAACTCTTTGCGGTTCGGTTCGGTGCAGTTTTGAAGCCAAAACCGAAATGAAACCAAACCGTGTGGTTTGGTTCGGTGCGGTTTCAAACGGTTTCGGTTCGGTTCTTAAGAAAAAAATATACAGTTTAAAATTTACACCTATCTACGCATAAGACAATGTCACTTTCCAATTTTCATACAATACATTAATCTATGAACCCATGTCCACAATCAATACATTGAGTGAGGATATTTTGATAATCTATTCTCATCTAAAATTGGGATACGTCTGCAGCAAATGCACAGCTCCTAAAATCAAATAAGTTCTTTGACATGAAACAAAACTTTTAACCACGTATCAATCATATAATGGACGAAACAAACTAAAAATTGGCAGGCACTAGTTTGTGGGGTGTGTGTGGGTGCGTGTGAGAAAGAGAGAGCGAGAGAGAACTGTTGACAGCGAGCCATTCATTTAAATCTTCTCCAGTTGGAAGCATTCTCTTAGGTTGCCGCTGCCAAGTGTAGCATCAATATGTTTTCTAAGCTGAGCACCCTTGCTCCCTAAAATCAAATAAGTGCAATTATGAAGCCAAAAACTTGCAGCAAATGAACAGCTCCTACAATCAGTGCATTGAGTGATGAATGATGATATTCTAGTGTGGTTGAGTTCATACTAAATATATGAATTTTAACATACAACCAACTAAAACATGACATCTAATATGGACATTTTATTAAATGTTTATTAATTTTTGCGGTGCGGTTCGGTTTCGGTGCGGTTTTCAAAAGCCAAATCCGAAACCAAACCGTTTTCTACATTGCGGTTCGGTTTCAAAACCGAAACCGTTTCAAAACCGCAAAACCGAACCGTTCAATGTGGTCCGATTTGGTTTGTGTTTCGGTTTCGATTTTCGGTTCCAAGTGCCCACCCCTATTTCGCAGTGTATACGGTGGCAAAGCCTCCCCTCCCAAACATTATGAAGGAAATCTTATTATTTCTTCTTCCTGCTTTCTTGTTTTTTTTTTTAATTAGATGTGGAGAAGTATACAGAGGAGTAGCAATGGCATTGAGTAGATGAGGATGGAGGCTGAAGAATTTTCCCTTTTTAACCTAATATTCTTTCATTTCCGACCCAAAAAAACCCTAATATTTTTTCTGGATATATTTTTAATTGATTTGAAGTTTGTTTTAACTTTTTTGCCATTACCACACATCTAGTCTTCTCAACAAATAGAAATGTTCGTCAAGTTCAAGCCATACAATCCGAAGGGCAAACCAAAAAGAAAAACTATTATTAGTATATGGAAGATTCATAAACAAGTAGAAACTTCACCAAATTATTCAACTTGTCCACAGAAATCGAACTCCAGAAAGCTTTCATTCCCATAAACAAGCAGAAACTTCACCAAATTATTCAATTTGGGTTTTTATTTTCTAAATGAGTGTAAAGATAAATTTACATTTTGAATTAGTTTTGTGATGGTAGTTTAAGTGAAAAAATTGTGTTGAAAGAGATTAATTCTTGAATTAAAAATAATATGAGTGTAGAGAGTAAGTTGGGGTATAGAAAAAGGTGATATAAATTCAAATAAAATTTCTCTTAATATTATCATCATCTGATAGTCATATAGGCATCTAATGACATATTTAATCGTCAAATGGTACTAAGTGCTAGGTAGTCATTCTACTATTTTAGAGTGTTTTGTAGGAAGTACTTACGATTTAGTAATGGTATTATTTTAGAAAATCATATTGTACTTATAAATAGTCATTATCCTATTTTAAAGTGCTTTTTAGAAACTACTTATGATTTAGCGATGTTATTACTTCCTACAAAAGCACTCTAAAATAGAAGAATGACAACATGGCCCGGGACTTGGTCCCCTAAAAGGACTCTTCTATACACTTTTATGATTGAACTCAACTATACAACTCATATAATTTAGCAAGTGCGTGAAGATAATAGTGATTCTTGTGAATGATTTTCCTTTTGATGGGGATTAAATCGGAGTAGGCATAAAAGAAACTTATCCCGTCCAGTCATACGATTTTGTGAGGAAAAAATAATTTTCTATCTTGATAGTGGACAAAATCTCTTTATTTACTCTTTCAAAATGCTCTAAATATAATGAATTATCAAATTTAAAACCAAACGAAACTTTTCTTTTTTGTAACGCCTTTAAAATTAAGCATTAGAACCACGGTCCACAGACTAAATGTCCAATGTTCATTGAACATGCATTAAGCTCTACAAGTTAGATCACCTTTCCTTGCTATCCTAAATTGCGTGGTTGATCATATCATGTCCCATCACAAAGTATCAAAACCTTTGCTACCATTTTTGTTAGCAGCTCCAATTTATTAGAGGCAAGACGAAATGTAAACAATTTCGTCGGCACCAACAATATTACCAAATTACCCTTCCATAAACGTTACGAAAACCCCATAAAAGTCGGAAACAAAAGGCATTTGAAGATTAAAAGGGTAACGAGTATCACTCTTCATATGTTGATCATCATGGAGAGTAAGGTTGTCCAAAGGCAGCAATGGTTACTTTTACAACAATAGTCTTTCCAGTTTACTCATAAGACAGGGCATCACAAATACTTGTTTAAACGAAAAAATGTTTGCAGGGACGGATCGAATAAGAATCTCCGTTACAGATCTCAAATCTTGTATTCTTAAGTGATCAGCCATGTCAATGCAAAGCTGCCAGCTCGACAAGCTCCTTGTATTCGTCAGAGACGAATGACTTCACCTTCAGAGGACCTCTTCCATTATCCTTTTCTGGAGAGGCATACTTAATCCCAATTACTGTTACCAAACCTGCAATATCCAGTATGAATATGATTAACTTGTTTTGCTCGTGGATTTCTTATGTGTAACAGAAAGTGAAACGGTAATCACATACACGTGAGAGGGCTAGTAATTATAAAAATGAAAACAAAGAGCATTTTGACTCTGAAAACAAAATTCTCACTGTCGTGTATACGCCCATATAACAGCCGCTCCCCTTTCCAATACTCCAAAGGTCTCGTCTTGATCCTCGTGCTTCGCCTTACACCAGATTGCCACGTTGTACCAGCCCCTAAGAAGTTGATATTCAAACAGAAAATGAATATTAACAATAGCAGTAAAGAAGCAGCAGCAGAAGTGGACATTTGTATGTTGGCACATATGCACGAGTACACACCTGCTAGACTTTTCCTTCTAGAAACTTCTCTCCTCTTCCGTTTTATCTGTGGGCGTGAGTTTGCTTTGATCTGTATATTTTCATTCAGAGCGCTGCTCGTATTCTCCAAAGTTGAGTCTGCCACGTTAAGTTCAGGCTCCTCACTAGCCAATGTTTCCTCATGTTTGTCTTCCACCTGGATCTTGTCATAATACATCGCAAAATCAGCAAATGTTTACAACTCAAAAATAAATATAGACAAGCCAAAAGGGTAAACAGACCTGGTCCCCATCATTAGCCACATTGTCCCTATTATCTGTATCAGCATCAGGGTGCACATTGTCATTCAGAGTGCTGCCCGCCCTTCCCAAAGTTGAATCTGCCACATTAAGTTCAGGCTCCGCACTAGCCACTGCTTCCTCATGTTCACTTTCAACCTGTATCTTGTCACAACACATCGCAAAATCAGAAAAAGTCTACAATTCCATAAACAAAAAATGTAAAAAGCCAAAGGGTAAACAGACCTCATCCCCATCATTATCTCCATTGTCCCAAGCATCTGTATCGGCACCAGGGCTATGTGATGTATCATTTATAACCCTGTTATGCATGTTACTCCCTCCAATGTTTTCCTCAAGGTCAACATGAGATCCACTTGAGCCAACATCAATTCTCGCATCATGTTTACTTGAATCTTCACTCACAGATCTTTTCGATGCATAACTCAATTCTTCAATATCCACATCAGATGTACCACCTACCACAGCACCTTCAATATTGTCATTTGGTTCAATGAAAGGTGACTTCAACGTATTAGAAACGGTAATCTGCTCTCTCATGTCAACCAGCTCAGATTGTTTGTTGCGGTTCTCAACTGATGAAGGATTTGTCACTGGCGACTGATCAATGTCATAAGCTGAAAATGGATCACATGATGGACTTGAATGTAAAATTCTCTTATGCAAATCCAGAATTGAAGCAAAAGGGCTTTTTGGTGGTGTTGGAGATGCAAAACGAATAGACCCTTCTGGCCGCTTTCTATGCTTCACACCTGTTGAACTGATTAACCCTTTTAACAAATTATCTATGTCTGTCAAACAGTCACCCTTAGGGATACCTTGGAATTCTGGGAGGTCAGATTTCTCTGGTTCAATTGATTTCATCCTCAAACACTTCTGTACATGAGTGACCGCCCCATCACCTTCTAGACATTCAGTATTTAGAGACAGCAGTTCATCAAAATTTCTATCGTTCACTTCCTCAGCTAATGAACCTGTAATGGTCAGAGTTATCATGCCCCTAGGAATGAATAATAAGGGGATGGGAAGTGAAAAAATATATATGCATACTTCGCAAAGATCGTGATTCACAGTAGACACTAAAGACCTTTTTAACAGGATTTTCTTACCAGCTAAATCCATCTCCTCCCATGCAACATTTTTGTTAGGTTCTATTCGTGTGCTATGATTCAGTGGACTACCATTCTCACTACTTTCAAAATCCATCAGCGGATAGGATTGCTTGTGCTTACCCCGCTTTCTGCATTATAAAAAACAATGCTGTCCTAATCACAAAAAGAAAAAGCATGCTACATACCAATGCAGGCATAATGAACAAACAGATGAAAATATTTATTTTATGGCCATTAAATAAAATTTATTATTACCTTAGAATCGATGGTCGACGGGTCCGTTTAATTGGGGATGGATTGTGCTTGTATGCATCCAACATAGCACCACCCTGAAGTTTCTCTAATTCTTTTTTAGCATCTGTGTACGAATCAGAAAGCAGTAAAATTTACAGTTGGACTAGGATTTGCAAAGATTACGAAATACAAGTGGGGTGCTTACTCTCATATTTTTCAAGTTCCTTGAACAATTCCTCTGGGTCTGTATATTTTTGGGCATCAAAAGGTGGTAGCAAACTCGTATCAGGTTGACTGCATGTAACAAACGTCAACCTCTATCTGTAAAAGAGTAAAAGTACTTTTTAATAAATGAAGCATCAACCATTAGCTTTACCTGGAATCAGGCTTCATAGAAAACCGAGCACGTTTAAGACCCAAGGCTGGTCTTCTCTGTCGGGGACTTTCCGCGCCCTTTTCAGGAACAACTTTACTTTTCTGTTTCAATGCTTGCCGATTACCAGGCTCCAGAATTTCTGAAGTACCACTTACAATGTTTTCCACTTGATCTTTAAGTTTACTTGGACTATGTTGTGAGGCCTGAAAAAAGTGCCGTAAGAATTAACTTTTATTGCTTCTGTGATTAAATTGCAGTGTACAAGTGATTGCATTGCATGTATAACAACGATTAAATATAAAAAGGTTTTATTGAAGACAAAAATTAACCCTACAATGAGGACGTACTTGTAAAGTCAGTCCCCCACTGTATGTGAGATGATAAGGTATAAATTCACTTTTTAAAACTTAGCAAACCTAATCATAAATAAAAAGATAAATAAATAAATAGTATTCTGGGGGCTTTCCCAAGATTAAAAATGCCAAAATTTTGAAAGGGAAAAAATTCAACCCACTCCAATTTTCAGACTACCCAATTACAAGGTTCAAACAAATTGTCAAAAAACCCATATTAATATGCTTTTATCTACTTGTCATTCGTTTTCCCAGTTATAAATTTAAGGAATAAATACACTGGAAAAGGTAGCATGTTAAGAAAAACAATATTTACCTTAGATAAACTGAGACTAAGCAGAAATAAAAGTAAGCACAAAATTTTTATTTGATATAGTAGAATAAGTAAGTGGGTCAAAAATGAGATGGAGATTTTAAAAAAAAATGAGATGGAGATTGTGTGAGCAAGTACCATTGACTTGAGTCGGATATGGATAGCTTGCTGATCTGCATCCAATGCAGCACCACCCCTAAAATTCTCTTTTCCTTTTCTAGCATCTGTGCACCAATCAGAAAGCATTAAAATTTACAGTTGCACAAGGGTTTGTAGTATAAATTCAGGAACACAGAGGGAGTGCAACTTACTCTCAAGCCCATTGATATCAAAAGGCGGTAGCAAACTCATATTAGGTTGACTGCAAAATGAATATAATAAAATATCAACCTTTATCTGTAAAAAGTACTTAAGGAAATGAAAGCACCAGCCATACACTTTACCTAGCCTTTTCAGGAACACCTTCACTTTTCTGTTTTGTTCCTTGTGGATTACCAGACTTCAGAGTTTTTGAAGTATCACTTAAAATGTTTTTTACCTGATCTACAAGTTTAACTTGTGAGGCCTGAAAAAGCACCAGAACGAATTAACTATGAATGCTTTCCACCCACTGATAGAATTCCATTGTGCAAGAGATCAGATACAGAAAGACTTCATTTGAGACGAAACTTGAACCCAAAAAATTTCACTGAGAACATACTTATAGAACCGGTTTTGCATTATACTAAGCTATAAGTTCGGTAATAAAAAATTAATTGGTTCTCAGTCTGCTTGTTGAATTTTAACAAAAGCAATCATAAAATAAAATAAATAATATTATGAGCTTTCCAAGGTATCCCAAAAACTCTGAAAAGAAAGTCAAACTCCGGTAAGATTTTCAGCTTCTCAAATTCCAATTCAAAACAAAGTGCCAAAAGTATATTTATACGTTTTCCATTAGTTTTCTCAGCAACCAACAGAAATATAGGCTTCAATTAAGCACCCACATCAAAATAGTCAAACTGAGCTCAATCAACTAGATAATAAAAACAAAATACAAGATTCCAAACAAAAATGAAATTATTAGTCCTATAATTTCTGGGTCATAAATTTAATAAAAATAAAAAATAAAAAAAACTTGCAACAAAATTTAGAAAAATTAAAGAAAACAATATTTACCCGATATAAAGTAATAAACTTACAGTAAGCAGAAATATAATTAAACTGGAAACTTTTCACCCAAAATAAAAATTGAACTCAAATTTATATTTTGGAGAGTAGAGTAGTGTTAGCAAGTACCGTGGAGTTGAATTGGGAATGGATGGCTTGGAGGCCGCGGTCGAAATCAAATGGAACGGAAGTTGAACTGTCTGGAAGAGCCTTGCAGCTCTGGTGGAAGAGGGCGAGGCCTGTGAAACCCTGCAGCGGATCCACGGGATCGGAGTTCCAAGCGCCGTTCATCTTTTCTCTCACATTTCAATTTTCCGAAAGGAGAGCCCTATGAGAGATAAAGAGAAAATACAGGGTTTAGGGTTTGTTTCGGGCAATTTAATTAAATTGTATATTGCTACACCAGCAATAATCAAAACCATAACACTCCAGCACAAACTAACTTTAAACAAACTAAGCAGCTAAATGCTACAAAATTCTTAATTAAAATTTACCAAATCCTTAAACCCGAGCTCTCAGAAACCCTAAACCCTTGTAATTGTGGTCAAAATTAACAATTTATTTCACTTCTAATACTAAGTGAACACAAATTACAGCAAATACCCAGAAGAAATAGCAAGAATTGATTTCAGAAATGGGAAAAAAAACCTTCATAAAAAATAGAAAACAAAACTGCAAAGAAGCTGCGTACCTAAACACCATTTCAGATCTGTTTATCCTCTTCGAAAAGATGGATCGATTCCAGAGAGAAGGAGAGAGGAGGAGGGAGACGACGGAGGCGAGAGGAGGAAAACGACGGAGGCGATTTACCGTCTGTGTCGTTCTCGCGGGGTCTGCGAGACGGAAGAGGCGACGAGGATTTGAGTTTTGAAATTTTGAGAGAGTGACATCGTTTTGGAACTTGAGCGGGAGTTGCATCGGAGGTGCGAATCTCGTGTCCCCCTTTTATCTGTCTCCTCCATATCACTTGCTTCCGCTGTGACACCTGTCCCGACGTAACAGAAACTTTTAGAGTGTTGAACGTGTCACCACACTAGCATGGTACAGACTACAGGGAGGGGACAGCGAACTTTTAACGCTTCTACTTTATTATTTTGCAGATGTGCCCTTCAAGTTATGCGTTTTGACCGTGCGCTCCTCACTGGAGCCCACCACTCGCACTCGACCTCGCCACCCCTCTTTGGCAGGAGAAAGCAGCTGAGGAAAATCGAAGCAAAACCCAATTTCTGTACGGAATTGGAAGCAATTCCAGGGCCCCCAAGTGAAAGAGAAGCCAACGGTTCTCCAATTACTCTCTTCCTGCAACTAGGGTTTTTACTTTCCCCCAATTTCCTCTCTCTCTGTATTTTGATTTGATTTGGGAATTCTAATTGATTTGATGCTGTCTCTTACTGCATCAACTGTCAAGATTGTAACTTTTATACTTAATTGTTATTTTAATTTTTTGAATTATATTTCTTGGCCTGTGATTGTATAAATATTACCAATTGTAGGTGTATATATATATATATATATATATATATATGTATATGTATATGTATATGTATATGTATATGTATGTATATATATATGTATATTATCACGGTGGAGCTTGTGGAAACTGTGATGTTTTTCCATTAGCCTAACTGGGTTGCTGTAAATTTTGTATAGCTGTTGATTGGAAGCAATTTGGGGGGTTTAAATTGCTTGTAAAAATGTCTCATTCGAAAGCGAGCCAGGGTAATGGTTCTGATAAGGCCGGGAAGCGAAGCCTTCCTTCGTGGATTAGTTCAAGAGACAATGAGAGTGAGTCTCCTGAAAAGAAATTAACTGGGGCTGATGAAGGTGAAGAAAGCAATGAGAAAGGAATGCCAAGGGTAGCCAGGGGGCGCGGGGGTGCGCCTTCTAAGGACATCAAGAAATCTTCTGCATCCAGTTCCGGAACTGCAAACTTTTCCAAACTCATGGTACTAGATAGTGTGGAATAATGAGATTTATCAAGCTGCATTGTTCTGTTTGTCTTTTGACTTGACAATGTGAGCGTAATATCATTACTCTTATGTGACCAGGAAGGAGTAGTGTTTGTGCTGTCCGGGTTTGTTAATCCTGAGCGCAGCAATTTGCGGTCACAGGCTTTGGAAATGGGAGCGGAATATCAGCCTGACTGGAGTTCAGATTGCACTCTCTTAGTTTGTGCATTTCCAAACACCCCAAAGTTTCGACAAGTTGAGGCAGATTGTGGAACTATAGTTTCAAAGGTTTCTAATCTTTCTTTCAAAAATAGACTATTGACTTGTGTGTCGTATGCATTTTTTATTCTGTATAGAAATGCATTCTTTTTAGTCAATTGAGATGGTTTGTTATTTAAGGCAGGCTACAATAAATTAAGAGATTATTTCGTATTTCATAAAGCCAAACTAAAGTAAAACTTCTATGGTATATGAGATGCACTAATTATTTATTTCTGTAGTATTAATATCTTGTCCGAAATGATAATTTGTCTTCAGCCATTGACTGGTTTTGTTGGTTCTTCTTTGTTTCCGCAAGCTGCACTAATGTCACTACTAGCTCAGTTCTGTTATTATAGATTCATTAGCTTGTCATATGCGCTCTTATACTAAATACAAGTCCCATTTCACGAGAATAGAGTAAATTAGTTTTCTATAATCACACTCAATGCTGATGCTTCAGCAATTGTTTTCTGAATGATAATTTATACTTTGTGGTTATTTAAAGGTGTCTATTTTGTTCATATTAGGATTGGATATCAGAATGTTACGCCCAGAAGAAGCTTGTCGATATTGAAAGTTACCTTATGAATGCTGGAAAACCCTGGCGTAAAAGCAGTGTTTCCCATCAAAACAGCCAAGGTGTAAGAATGTTTAGTGGAATTCTAACTTTTCGAGCAAGAATATCTGCTAGGTTTGATAATTCTGTACAACAAAAAGTATTCTTGTCTTAATATTTAATTTATTTTTTATTTAATTTTAATTTGTTACTACAGTTTTAATACCTCATGTTAAGTTTAATTTTTCAAAATATCAGTTAGGATAATTTAGTTGGTCACTATTTGGTCTTAGATTTGTATTGTTGTTTTATTTATAGCTATTTATAGCTAATCAATGCTCTAGTGACTGTCTGCAGATAAAAAAGTATCCCGACCGAGTAAATCTAAGAAGCAAGATGGAGAAACACCATTGAAACCAACTGCACCAGCAACTTCAAAGGTATGTTTTGACTAGTTTAATGATAAAATGTGTCAGATTTTACTTTTTCAATTTTTAGTAGTTTTGATGCCAGTGGAAATTTAATATACCAATATCGGTTTCTTGTGTATATATTTAGCAGATAAAAGCTTCTAATACTGTTAAAGAGTGCTTTTCTCCTTCTAAAGTGAAGAAGTGGGCAGTTGATGATTTGAATAAGACAATATCGTGGCTGGAGAGTCAAGAAGAAAAGGTTATTGGCATTCTACTATTTGTGTGTGTGTGTGTTAGCCCATGATTGTTATTACAGCCGCTGAATTTTGCGGACTCACAGTTGTTATTTATAGATGTCCATCTTAGAAATAATGTCTTCTCTCGACCCACTGATAGAGTAGGATATTTATTAATTTCTTTCCCTCTTTCAATTGTATAGGAGACTTTCCTTATCTTCTGGATAAATCTGATCTTTATTCTGTTCTTCTACCTCTTACAGCCAGAGCCAGATGAGATAAAGCAAATAGCAGCTGAAGGGATTTTAACTTGTTTACAAGATGCAATAGAATTTCTTGAACAAAAACAGGTATTCCTACTGAAACTCACTTTGTCCTTTTGAACTAGTGCTAAACTTTTTTCTTGTATACTTCGGTCCCTTCCCCCTCCACCCACTCGTGTGAAAATAGAAGGGGAACAGGAAATTAATTTAGACCCTGTGTCGGAGGTACATGGAAAGTGAACATGTAATTTGGGGGTTTGGATCCTGTCAGAAACACATATCAAATTGTTTCCCTTCACCATTTGTAGGCAATGACATCTCTGTTGAATCACATTATCTGATATTGAAACAATCAATGAGGTATACATTTTACGAATTTTGATCTCTGTATGCTCAACAATTGTTTTTAATTTCACAAGAGTGACCAATACTTTGTATATTTTCTCTCTAATATATATGACTTTTACAATGGTGATCAATATCCTATATTTTTCTTGATTAAAACCTTTCACAAGTTCCTTATACCTTTCTTTTCTTAGCGCACTATGTCTGCATTTATTTTGTAAAGACAGCTTGTGCTCATGTATACATAATTCGGGCCATGCTCGATTCAGTCCAGTGAAAATGGGAAAACCATTAAAGAGGGACATTTTTTTCCTTTAAATATGGGATCCATAGGAATTGACTTGATCATTAGATCATTCAAAGCTGGGTACGCTCACATTCGGCATTTCTGCATTTCCTGAAACTGACTCTTGTTAGCCTTGTTAGAGCATGAACTTGACAACATCCTAGTTGAAATAGGATTTGCGGTCATCCTGTTACATGATGATTGATCTTATTAAGAAGTGACAAAACTATATCGTTTTATTTCTTCAACAGATACCCATTTATGCTTTCCACTATCCAGTTGCAAGTTTAATGATCGCATTTGTGACTAGACAAAACAATGTTGCTTCATCCTCGAATCCAATTTCTGTTTGATGAATTTGTTTGTACTTCGCAGGATGTCCGAAAAATAACTGAGCAGTGGAATTTCATTCCTCGTGTAGTCGAAGAGTTGGCAAAGCTCGAGGGCACCGGAAATAACTCTGCGGCAGTATCCAAGGAAGATCTGTGCAAACAGGCTGTGGACTGTAAACAAATTTACGAGGCGGAACTTAATGGTTTAGGTGATGAGTCCTCAAAGAAAAAACCAGAGGTGGAAAGACAAGAGAGGGACAGTGGGAAAACTGAAGGCATATGCAGTGGTGCGGCAGGATACAACAGTGATGATACAATTGAGATGACAGAGGAGGAAATAGACCATGCATATAATAATGTAGCTTCTAAGATCCCTAATGCTGTTTAAACCATCTCTGATGTAGATGAATAACTCTAAAGTTTTCGCAAATTTTTCTTAAGGGATGGATCTTTTCTTACGCGTGCATAAAATGCTTAGAAGAAATTTGTATTATCTTGTGTGGTTGAAGCACAAAACCGTTAACTTAGGCTGTGTTTGGAAGTGTTTTGGAAGTGCTTTTAAAATGACTGAAAGTTCTTTTAATGAAAGTGTTTTTGGAACCAATCTTAGTAAAAATACAAGTGAATCTTGAAAAAACACATGAAGTGCTTCCTGTAAGAAGCATATGATTGGTGCTTCTTTCAAAATGCACTTCAAGAGCTTTTGGAACTCAAAATTCAAAAGCACTTGTACCAAAAAAGATTTCAATTATGTTAAAAGCACATCAAAACGAGTTATTAATCACCAAAATGCATATTTAGAAGCTTATAATGCTGAATGTTGCTAATCTTAGATAAAAATTCAGATAGGTACCCACCATCCTGTATATAGATTTTGCACATTATCATTTCCAACTTGGTTAGGAGCTTCTTCTTCAACCCACTGCGTTCTAAGTTCAAACCCTTCTATGTCCCTTTAGACCAAACCCAACCCTGGGCTAAAAGCCAAATTTTCCCATTTATTCCCACCCCCCCCCCCCCCCACCCCCCAAACCCAACCCAACCTAAATGTTTGGGCTAAAAGCCAAAAGCCAAACCCAAGCCAAATTCCGCCCAAAAATTAGCCCAAGATTCGGCGTGGGCCCCACCGATGCGCCTGAAACCGTGCGTTTATGCCCCCAAACACCCCCACCCACTCACCAGACGCGCGCGACGCGTGAGCTATCAGACCGACTGGGCCTCACCCACGTGGGCATGTCGGCCACATTCCCCAGGCGCGCCAACAGCTCTATTGATCTGATTGATGGAATCAACAGGCCGTTGGTTAATCCAACGGCCTAGATCCATATATATATATATATATATATATATATATATTTGTTGAATCCAACGGCTAAGATTGAATATAATCAAATCTAACAGTAAAAAAAAAGATCTAACAGCCCAAATTTAAATCCAACGGCTAAAATAATTAAAAAAATTTATTTAACTCAAAATTCATCCAAAAACTCTATAAATACCTATGTATTTGTTCAAGCATTCACACAAAACTCACCCTTCTCCTACAATTCTTCCAATTTTTCTTTCTACCATTTCTTCCCATTTCCAAAGTTTTCAAGATGGCAAGAGAGCATATTAGAGGTCGTAATTGGACCTGTGAGGAAGATGTTGCTTTATGCTTGGCATGGGTTTCTATTAGCGAAGATGGCGCAGTTGGCACGAATCAAAATAAAAAGGTTTTGTGGGATAAAATCATTGAAAAGTTCCATGAAAACTGCAACGGTAGCGGGAAGGAAGGTGGTGGTGTTTACGATCGGTTGAAGACTATCAACAAAGCATGCACTTTATGGAAGGGAAGCTAGGAGGGAGCTGTGGTTGACATGGCTAGTGGAAGGAGCGACGCAGAAATTGTGAGTTTTTTTGTTGATATTTTATTTGTCATGTACGTAATATTATTTTGCAACTAATTATTTTTATGTATTTTTTGCATAGGGTGACAAAGCAATGGCAATTTACAAGACAAGAGTAACACCAAAAAATCAACCTTTTAAGTTGCATCATGCTTGGGACGTCCTCAAGGATTGTCTGAGGTGGGCAACCAATGCGGACCAACAATTGGGAAGATTATTTCAACGTAAAACTGCACCGACAAATGATGGAGATGAAAGTGTCAATGAAGGTGTCGATGAAATGACCCCAACTTCTTCTATTGCAAGGCCCCTGGGAAGAGATAAGCAAAATGAAGCAAAGAGAAAAGGGAAGTCCCAAGAGCCAATGAATGGACACATTGCTACTGGATTTGCAAGATTGTCCGAAAGCCATAGTTTTCGGCAAGAAGAAGCGACCCGAATGCGTTTGGCCATGAAGGAAGAAGGGGATAGGGAGCAAGAGAGGTTCGAAATTAATTTCTTGATGAAGGATCTCAACAAATACACTCAAGAGAGGAAGAAGCTCCTACGTGGTAAGCAAAAGGAAATTTTGTGAAAGTATGCCATAAGGAGTATATTTCAAGATGATGAATCACCTCAAGCTATATCCCAAGTCCACCACCAAGTCAAGATGGTGGATATCATTATTAAGTTTATGTAGTTTATAAATTATCGATTGTATTAAGTTTATGTGGTTTATGAATTGTCGTTTGTATTAAGTTTTTGTAGTTTATTAATTGTCGTGTGTATTAAATTTATGGCTTATTAATTATTGTTTCTATTAATCTAGATGCCTTCAATAATTATTGTACTTATTATTGCACACTTCGATGTACAATAGATGCCTTCAATAATTCAAACAGCATTCAATACTTTTGACAACGTACTAGACAAAAGACTTTGCACAAGAACAATTCATTACTAGAAAATACCAACATAGTACACTTAAAATTATTACATAAAATAACAACATAGCACACTTAAAATTAACACAAGAACACATTAATACACCAACATCATCAACGTTCACCTTCTCGGTGCCATATATGCTCAACCAAATTCTTGTGGAGTGTGTCATGACCTTGACGAGCTTGATTTTTATTTAAACGTCTCATATACTCACTCAATGTGACCTTATTTGAAAATCTTGAGCAGGATATCTCGAACGCTCGATGAAATAATCTTTCATCATTCGGTCATGACATTCTTCTCTATCACACTGCACAAATGAACGCCTCGTGACAGAACCATGATAGCTAGATTCGGCATGGTGCTCATATTGCATAAGCGAGTTTGCAAATTCGGCTTCTGCGTTGATCATTTTTGCATCCGCATTGTCAAGGCTTGCTTGGTATTGTGTCATCGGCATTGCCCTGCTACGTCTTCTTCTATCACCCATTGATGAGATATTGAGGATTTTTAGAAAACAAAACCACTTTGAAAGTTGAAAGATTGGTGAATATGTTGTGTGATGGTTTGATATTCAACCTATGTTTATATAGAGGATGATTGAAGGTTTCAGTTTCATGTGTGTAGGTTTGTGTTTCATGTGTTTCATGTGTTTCATGTGTTTTGTGTGTGTCTTGTGTTTCACATGTGAACAGTGTGTGCTTCATCTCTATCATGTGTTTTGTATGTGCTTCACATGTGTTTTGTATATCCTCCACATGTGTTTTGTATGTGCTTCACATGTGTTCTGTGTGTCTTGTGTGTTTCATGTATTTTGTGTTTATACATCTCTATCATGATTTTCATATTCTTCCATAGTGTTTCATGAGTTTCATGTATCGAATTAGTGATTTTTCAATATTTATCGGAATTTAAATATTTTCAGATTAAAATATTCATAAAATTAATTTACGATAGTCTACATAATTTTTTTTTTTAAAGTTAATTTAAGAAAAAAAATTAGCCTAAGTTTATTCTTTAATAATCTGGGGCTAAAATTTTAGGTCAGAAGGGTTAGAGTAAAAACGCTGTTTCTGGGCTAAAAACTAAATTTTCTAGGCTAAAAATTTTAGGTTTTAGCCCAAAGGTTGGAGATGGTCTTAGTGAAGAGTAGTGTAAAATATCACTTGTAATAAAAAATAAAATAAAATTGAGAGAACCAAGGAAGGTAAATGTGTTAAAAAAAATAGATGAGGTCAACCAAGCAATAAGCTTATTGATTAATTTTAAAACAACAAACATTTATGATTTTCTCTATAGACAACAAAATACAAGCCTAATTAAATATTAAAGGGTAAATTACATAAAACTACCTCAACTATTAGATCAATCACAGTTTCATACCTCATCTTTAAAAAATTTCAATGTCATACCTCATCTATGAATTTGTTACAATTTCATACATTCCGTCAGCTTGTTTGTTAATTATTTCGTTAAATGGTGACGGGTCTTGAGACGGGGCCCACTCTTTATTAAAAAATTAATTAAATATTAAAAATTAAAAAAATAAAATCATTTATTTTATTTTTTTGCATGTGGGACCCACCCTTTATCCCTCTCACCTTTTCTTCCCCACTCCCGTCTTCCCCAAACCCAAAACCAGATCCCACCGTAAACCCAGATCCTATCCGTGCAGTCATCATCCTCCTCATCCTCCTCCTTATTCCCCTACCTTTAACAGCTCTGTCAATGCGGTGTCTTTTGGGTTCGTAGCCACTGCCATTCTCATCTCCATGTTCTTAGTCATGGCCATCTTCGAGAGGTTCCTCAGACCCACCTCGCCGGACTTGTCGCCTTCTGGCCGCTGTGGCCCAGGAGATCTTGAGGCCCAAATGGGTTTCAATGGAAAACTCAGCCATCCTTCACCAAAAGTAAGCAACCCACCAACCAAATTCTATTTATGTTTAATTTATTGCATTGCAAAATGATTTATGGGTTTTGTTTTGAATTTCATTTTGGTGTGATTTGTGGGAAAAAGTTGTGATTTTTACTTGTTTTTAACAGAAGAAGCAAACTTAGAAATGGTGGTGTGGACGAAGGAAGGGAGGGCGTGGCATGGGTGAAGTGGGTGAATGATAGCTGAAGGTGGTCAGCAAAGCCAGAGCAGCAGCGGGAGAGGTCGAAATGAGAGTGGCAATAGTGATCAACGTAGAGAAGACGGGAGCGAGGTGGGATCTAGTTTTGGATTTGGGGAAGACGGGAGCGAGGAAGAAAGGGTTCGAGGGATAAGGGGTGGGTCCCACATGAAAAAATATATATTAAATGATTTTATTTTTTTAGTTTTTAATATTTAATTAATTTTTAATAGAGAGTGGGCCCCGTCTCAAGCCACGTCACTATTTAACGGAAGAATTGACAGACAAACCAACATAAGGTATGAAATTGTAACAAATTCGTAGATGAGGTATGACATTGACTTTTTTTTAAGATGAGGTATGAAACTGTGACTGACCCAATAGTTGAGATAGGTTTATGTAATTTACCCAATATTAAACCATACCAAATAGGTAAAATAATTCTTTGAGAACAAGGAAACCTACACACATCACATTTACTTTTTAAATTAAAGTTTATCTTAATACGCTCCACTTACTTCCCAATATTATCCCTACACCTCACACTCTACATACACCCCACCTTCTCCACTTAAACCCCACATCAAAATCTTTGCGATTTCTGTCAATTAGGGATTTTGAGGGTTTGCTCATACTCTATACTCAATTTTGTTAATCATTTTTTAAAGCATATTATTAGGGAGACCAAATTTCTAAACCAAATTTTGTAAATCAAATGATATGGACGTTGATGATTGGATTATTACTTAAGTGTTAATTAGCATGTTTATTTTGCATTGATGACATATCATTTGGTTTGCAAATTTGGTCTCTCTAGCATTACCCTTTTTTATAATATTGTATTTAAAGTGAGCATCCTAAACAAAAAGCAAGTTATAGTTTGGTGACTGTAGTTGTTAATTTTAACTTGGTTTACTGATAAAAAGGTCAGTATCCCCTATATATTGTATTAGTAATTAAATCAATGAACCTCGAGAAGTAATATATCACAAGGCATCAACCATATTTCTCTTGCATATGCCTCACAAACCTCTACCTGTTTTTATGACCTCCACTGCTGCTATGCCTTCTTCCCTCCCCGTTCCAACACCACCAATTTGCTCAAACTCACTCTAACCAACTACATTTGTTGGCTCTGCCAAATTAAACCTTTTCTTAGAGGCCATGATTGTGCAAGGCAGCTGCAAGGGTAAAATCCGACCACATAGTGGAATTCGACCCCAAGGGGTAAAATTCGGCCAAATGTGTCATGTCTAAGAATCTAATCTTCCATTAGGACAACTTCCTTCTGAAAATCAGAAACCTCTATCTTTGTATTCTTCGGGTCATCCACTTGAGCAAGTTTAATTCAAACTTATTACAACGAGAATGATACTTAGCTACGACCTTGGGGAGGAGCTCGACAAACATGGGACCAATGGTCATTCGAACCATAGCAGTAGCACATGTCTGCATCCATGGTGTAGGTGCTTTGGCCTTATTCTTGAAGTTCGAGGCCTTGAGAGCGAAGTTAAAATGCTTCTGGGCTTGGTTTCCTTCCTTAGATAGGCATTGGCTCTGTTGACCTAGGTTGGATGGCTTCTAGCCGTGCCTATCATGCCTAGAATAGCAATTCGGGCGTCGATTCTTGCTATTGTGTGGTTGAGGCACAGTGGTCACGCCAGTAGGTCGAGCTTGATGATTCATCATCAATAGTTGATTCTGTTTTTCAGCAAGAAGTAAAACAAATATCAAATCTGAAAACTTAGTGGACTTCTGAGCACTATATTGTTGCTGCTTGATGATATTGGTCACAGAGAATGTCGAATAGGTATTCTCCAGGATATCATCTTTGGTCAAGTCCTTGTTACAAAACTTGAGAAGTGATTGGATTCGGAAAACTTCATAATTGTATTCATTCACAAACTTAAAGTCTTGGAAGCATAAGTACTGCCAGTCGTGTCTTGCTTCAAGCAATAAGATGTCTCTTTGGTGATCGAAACAATCCGCCAAAACGACCCATAAAGCTTGTGGATCTTCCTCAGTGAGGTACTCGATTTGCAATGCGTCATGAATGTGTATTCGAATGAAGATCATGGCTATGACTTTCTCAGCTTCGCTAACCGGGTTATCCATCTTAGCTTCTATGGATTTTTTAAGATTCTTAGCGGTGAGGGAGAGCTTCACATCTTGGACCCACTTGAGATAGTTTATTCCGGAGACCTCTAAAGCAGTAAAGTCGAGTTTATTCAAATTCAACGTATCCCTGTCACAAAATAAATGGACAAGATTGTGGTTAGTGCAATGGAGACAAAATCAATCCATTCACATAAGAGTAGAACATTTGGGTTCTATTAGACATGTATTGGTTTAAATTCCATGAAAAAACTTCAGGTTTTCATGGGTGTATGTTTTAAGAAACTTCCGGTTTTCAAGGCATGTTTATTGAAAACTTTAGGGTTTCGAAAAGTTTATGAACTTCATGTTCATAGGTTCCTGCAAGCAAACATAAATATATATAGAAAAATATGCAAAAAATATATGCATGTAGGTTTCCAGGGCCTACGATATATAAACTTGCAAAGTTTATAATTATTGGACTTTGGGCCAATTGGGAAATTTGGGAGAAAATATAAACCCAATATTGCCTAAAAAAATTCAGGCAATAAAAATCTATGACCAAGAATTCTCGTGAGGCCTAGGCCGGGTTAGTACACGGGCTAAGCTGCAAGGAGGAAGTCAGCAGGCCTTCTGGGCTGCATGAAGGAGGGCCAACAGAGTGGGCAGGAATCAGTAACCCAATAAGATCAGTGATATTGTGCTTCGCGGTGCACTAGTGCTGCAGCCACATGAGCTAGGACCTGGTGCGATGCAGCGCAGGGGAGACACGGTAACCACACAGGCTGGTGTCAATGCGAGCCGAGCAAGGCAGTAATAGTGGGCTGCTGCAAGCTAGCCCAAGAGAGAAAAAAACTTTTTGAGGTGCCAGGGCCCAATTAAGGCGTGGTGGACCATGGAAACATCTTAACTGTTGTTGAGTGTGCTTGATAGAGAAGAAAACTTGTGCCGCCGCTTCAGGCGGTTTTTTTGTCGAAAAAACTCAGGGCAAGTTTGTGATACAACTTTGATCATGAATATGAATGGAGAAAAGTGAATCTCGACATTTAAGAACCAAAACCCTAGAAAATTCAAATCGAAATTTTGAAAAATCCGATGAGATTCAAACGAATCTTGGTTAGAGAATCGCCAGAGACACCTTCTGGTCGTCGGTGACAGTGACCAAAGGTGGTTGGGCATTGGCTGCAGGGCATGCACTCGGTGGTTAGTGACGAAGATGCCATGGATGACGTTGGGTTTCTGGGTTGCAAAACCTGGAGCCTGTGGCTGTGTGGTTTAGTCTCGCGGCTCGGCTCGGGAAGTCGCCCTGTTACTCGCTGGGTTTCCACCGAAATGCTAATTTTTTTTTTCAATTTCCAGATTGTATAATTTAACAATTATGAATGTACTGCATCAACAATATGTGCAGAATTTAAAATTTGTAAGCATAAAGTTGAGTGATGCATTATGGTGAATGTTCATGCTATCAGGGCTGTAAAAATATCGAGATAAAAACCGTTGTTTTGATCCACATCAGATTCTTTAGCGCAGCGGAGGAGAGTGCCAATAACGTATTGTGGTCAATTTATCTGACAAGGAGAGAGAGAGGAGCGGCAAGAGAGAGTGTAGGGATTTCTCTGTGTGTATGAGATGTGTTATTTCCCTACACAATGCATTTATTTATAGTAGTAAAGAGGAGATCCTTGTACTCCCAAGTAAATACAATCCTAGTAAGGAAAGAATAATTATAACCAAATCTATCTAGGATTTACAAAAAAAAAAAAATTATAAAAAAAATTATTATAGCTTAAAACCGCTAATACAACTGTTTCCTATACAATCAAAATTAAAGGCCCCCATAACCAAAATCGGAAGACAATAATCCAAAAAACAAGGGTTGGCAACAGTGAGGCCCACATGAGCTAATGCATCGACCACGAAATTAGTCTCCCTAAAAATATGCTTCCAACTGATATGCTGAAATCTATATGCCAACTATTTGATGTTCTCTATGATAGGTTTAAGATACCAATGGGGCATCCAAACATCTTGCACCACCTGGATGACTACCACCATCAGTTTCTTCACACCATTGCGCCTGGCGAACAAAAGCCTTTCCTTTAAAGCACCGGCCTCCATAACCGAAGTGGTGGCGCCATCAAGGTTCAATGCCCCAACACCAATAGCAGTTGCAAGACGATTCAAACTAACCGACCCATCAAAGTTTAATTTCACATAACCATGAGGAGGAGGGCTAGCAAATGGGGTGTTGGTGGCAAGGATCACCCCTAGAGATCTTCTTACAATTAACCTTAAAAAAAGATAAGCCTACACTTGCAGCAATGGAGATACTCCGAGCCGGACTAGGAATCATACTTCTAAAAACTTTATTATTTCTGTCATTTCACATTTGCCAACAATTTAGAATAGCTTTACTAAGATCACTCAAACCATTGCATTCAACATTGTCAATTAGCTCCATCCAATCTAACATATTATTAAACTGAGTCAAATTATTCTTCCAAGGACTTACCAGAGAAAGGTTCCACGTTTCTTTAGCGTGCTCGCAATTAAGAAAAATGTGATTTTGAGTCTCATCCTCATTGCCACACATAGGGCACAATTTGTCAATATTCTGAATGAATTTACTCAATCTCATCCTAGTATGAAGTTTTTCATGAGTAAGAAGCCATGCAAAATTTTTACCTTGGGAGGTATCATTAACTTCCATATCTCCTTAAGGAGCTTCTGTCTTTTAACTTCTTGGTTATTATTACTTTGAATCTAAGTCACCAACTTAATTGAGAACGCACCAGTAGATGAGTGTTTCCACACCAAACTATCACTTTTATTTTGAAGGGAAATAGGCACCGTACAAATTTTTCCCACAACATTTAGGTCCGACACTCGAGAGAGACGAACTCTAACCCAACTCTTATTATCAATAAACTCACTCATTTTAGTGTTCTAATTTATTCTTTGTCGTTGATTTTCAGGAATTAGTTGAAATAGTTGATAAGTAAAAACCCTACGATGAGTTAAAAAAAAGAAAATCCTCACCATTACCCACAATCCACCTAATTTCTATGTGAATAAAACGTTTACTATTCACACTCCGTAACAAATAGAAATAAAATGCATAAGCTTCTTTCGTAGAAACTCCCAAACTTCTCCTACCAAAAATTATAAAAAAAAAAAAAGGAAAAAGAAAAGGAAAAAGAGAAGAAAAATCCTAAAAACTTCGAGGTCTTATTATATTATTCTCTCGCTTCTCCTTCACCGTAGGGTTGCAGCAGATAAACGCCACCATTTTCTTTCTCTTTCTCTGAACGCAGCTCATCACCGCCGAACGCCACACTCTCGGAACCCTTTCCGGGCACTCTAGGACGTGAGGCCCTTTCTCTTTATCCGCAACAATGGGTGCCTCACTCCCCCCCAAAGAGGCCAACCTCTTCAAGCTCATCGTCGTAAGCTCCGATTCCGCTCTCTCTCTTACTAATAATCGCTAGGATTCAAGTTTTATCACTTGTTCTCACTAACGCAATCGCAGAAGATGAATAGAAGCAAAACCCTAGATTTTTTGTGCGATTCTGTGCTTTGCTTGTATACTGTATTCTATCTTGCTCAGGAATTAAAGAGCTTCAGTAAAGTGTAGTAATTGGGTTTATTCTGATTTATTTTTGGGGTTTTGAACTAAATGAATGGTTAATTCCGGCAGTAGCTGATTTGTTTGGCTTTTATTGGTAGGGAGGGATACCAGGTTAAGTTTTGTTAGTTTTCTTTGGTTTTAGTGAGTGTAAAGATTATTACTTTTGGTACTGCATCGGTTAAAAGATTGAGTTTTCGAGTAGAAGAAAGCGATTGAGAAGTGAAATTTTGAACTGGGTAGTGATTATTATGAACAAATCAATAAGTAAAAATTTATTTGAAATAACTTACCGTCTCTGGTAATTTGTTGCACCACGGTGTTACATTCTTAAGCTTAATTGAGAAAATGTGCACTCCAAAGCTCTGTGGTGAACGTAAAGTTGGTTAAATATTGTCTATCCATGTGGTGCTGATTCTAATCCCGGATTATTAATATGGAATGCAAGCCTTTTACAGAGACTTTAACTGAGGTTGACCTTATCACGAGTCACGACTGTACTGCATACATTGAACCTTTGTTTTGTGGACAGTAACAAAAAATCCTCATATAGTTTTACCTTTTCGTTTCCATTATATGAGCTGTCTTGGTAGAAGAAAGAGATACATCCAGAAAGTTTTACGTAAATTTTGTTTTGGTCGAAATTAGTATCCAAGTTATTAGCGCAGATTATTTTTATTTACCTGCTGACTTTTCCACTTGAGCTATGATTATGATGCTGGGTCTTGTTATTTTAGCCTGTTGTTATATTACTATGGTGATAATAATTGGCAATGCTATCTATATCTCTTATAATTTACGTATCACACATCATTATTGTCTGAAGTCTTTCTGCTACTACTAATTTAAACCTGTTTTTGCTTGTTTGCATTATTGTAGAAATCATATGAAACTAAACAATATAAGAAGGGACTGAAGGCAGCAGACGCCATATTGAAAAAGTTTCCAGACCATGGAGGTATGCTTACAGCCTTTACTAAATGAGATGTTTAATTTAAAATTGCTTATCTTTTGGCCCAAGTAAATGATCTGTTTTGTTTTTTTACTGAGACGGTTCCTTTGATTTATTGTTTTAATTCAAATGTGCTCAATTTACATAAAATGTATATGTAACTCTGATAGTCTAGCGAAAATGCTTTATGTACCCCACCGAATATTACGTCTCAGTTTCTTTGGTACTAGATGAGCTTTTTATTTAGACATTCTCATTGACTTGTTTAATGCGTTCTATGGGGATTAGCGAACTCTGAAAAGAAAAGCCATGGGTGCACAAATCTAGTAGGACAGGTGATATGGAAGATTACTGTTCTCAAAAGAAAAAGACCCAGTACAATTTAAATGCAAGAAATATATGAAACTGTGGGATGATTGAAGTTCTTGAGCTCAAAGATGATTGCTTAACATCAAAATACTTTGTTATCTATCCCTTTTGTCCAAATGGTTAAATTTAGACTGATGATTAGCACTTTTCAGAAAATTAGACTGATAATGAAAGCATGATGCCGGTGATATTAAAGTCATTAGTTAGGTTGTCGATTGTGTAGTATTTTTCCGTTGTTAAATATATAGTTTTCAAGAGATGATTCTGTAGTTCGGATTTGATGAGATATTTGTAGACTTATTTCTGTGTAGTATGTGGCTCATGAAACTGAAGATATTGGAGATGGTGATGAGCTTAGTGTGTTTTTTTTTGTTTTGCTATGTTTGTTTTTACTGGAGCTATGTTATTATACTTATGCACCCAAAAGTTTTGTTTTGTTCCCCCCCACCCCCCAATTTGCTGTGATATTCTTGTGAACACTCATACATATGATTGTTTTTTAAAGGAAAAAAAGGGTTGTTTCTTGAGTTGTTAGTTGATTTTACTCGCTGTTTTGTCTATGGTAGACTGATATTGACCTTGAATGTAAATATACTAAATTTTTTGTTAGAAAAATACTCTGTTTCCGATCCCTGATAAAATAAAAGATCAAACGTAGAACTCATGCTACCCTTTCAGAAACATTATCAATGAAGGGGTTAACATTAAATTGCATGGACCGCAAATCTGAAGCATATGAACTTGTCCGGATAGGACTGAAGGTCAGGATGTTGTTTCAACTCTTTTTATATTTTAGTATTGTTTCCCAGATAATTCCTAAGTACTCTGTAATTTATGGGACTTACCTTTATGTCTTTCTTTACCCAGAATGACTTGAAAAGTCATGTTTGCTGGCATGTTTATGGTCTTCTTTATCGGTCAGACAGAGAATACAGGGAGGCAATAAAATGCTACAGAAATGCTCTGAGGATAGATCCAGACAATATTGAAATACTCCGTGATTTGTCACTCCTACAGGTATACATTAGATGTCACTTAAAGCTTAGAACCAAGTAAATGCCTCTGTTGAATTTTTCTTATCAACTTGCATGCAACAAGACGATAGTGTTGCCTAAAAAACATAAAACAGAGCCATTGTAACTTATCAGTGTCCGACATTGGCGCATGACTTTACATTTTCCAACCTACTGATAGCTACATATGTCTTGTTATTTGATATTGAAATGTTATGCGTCAAGAGTGTTTTTGCATAATTGATGATATTTCCTGTTTTCTCTCATTATACCGGTATTGGAAGTAACTGCATGTCTGGAAAAGTAACAGGATACATTATGGGTACCGTATAATGATTGTTTAGATTCATTGAGATTTTATTTGCCAAAATATTTGCAGGAACCACTGACTATTTTAAAGTCAGACTTGTGTAGAATTAACAAAAGGTTTTATAAAAAGAGTGACTGAGTTTGGGATAGCTGAGAGGAGAGAAAGCTTCCAAATCTTGTGACCTCATTGCTCTAATAGGCATGTAAATAAAGCTTTGAATTAAACTTGGAATAACATGGATAAGTTTTTGATATGTGAGCAGAAAGCGTAATGCATAAAGTGTTGAACATTTTTGTTACGCAAATTCAAGAGTGGTGCAAAATGAAGTCAATGTCAGAACTCAGAAGTGGCTAAACAGCACACATAGGTTTGGCTGCTATTGGAGAGTTGGTCCACAGTTGATGAATTATTTGGCTATCTGTCATTACCTAAATTAATATTCTTTATGGATCTCTGGACTTTACCACCAAAAGGGATTGTGCTACATTTCATTAAGGACGAATTCCACCTGTATGTTATATAGAATGCAAATCCTCGCCTTTGCAATTTGGTGCAGTTGTGTAGGAAGTGGGACAATAAGGACATGCTTATTTTAACGTATGGAGATACTAATTTCTATATATATGTATATGTAAATCTATGTATTATAAGTAGGTTTATACTTGTCGCCTGGGATCTATTAGACTTGCAGAAAAGAGAATTTATATAAGAAAATATTTTGATTGCTCGCATTAGGATTTTGGTAATGTATCAGGCTTCCAGTCAACACCTTTATAAGATGAGTCTACCTTACAGGTTCACAGCAGCTTCAAACATTTTTCAGGACAGGGGTGTAGAAGTTCTGTATATTCGTGTTAATTCTCAAGTCCATCAGGGTTTTTTCTGCTTCACATACACATTTTACTGGTGTCACTAGTTTTGTTGCTACTGATGTGATGCTTTTGTTACATTTTTATTCTTTCTATTGTGCTTTCTACTACAAACTTTGGCTTTTTTGTTTGTTTGATTTATGAATACAAATTTCAATCAGCTACTGATGCATTTTCCCATCATGTTACAGGCTCAAATGCGGGATTTGAGTGGTTTTGTTGAGACAAGGCAGCAACTTCTGACTTTGAAACCAAATCATCGCATGAATTGGATTGGCTTTGCTGTTTCCCATCATTTAAATTCAAAGTATGGATCATAACCATTGATGTTTTGAATTTCGTAGTGAGTAGTACACTAAACAAATTTATTTGTTATCTGTTAGTGCTTTAAAAGCTGTTGAAATTCTGGAAGCATATGAAGGGACTCTAGAAGATGATTATCCTCCAGATAATGAGCGTTGTGAGCATGGGGAGATGCTTTTATATAAGGTATTTTTCATTGATGCTTTTCCTATAGGTTCAACTGCTCTCCGATTGCAGTACAAAATGGACAAGGCCTGTATGATCTGGAATTGTAAGTCCATGTGTGAATTGTCTGGGTCCCGTAGAGGGGTATGCTTCCAGTATTGGGGATCTATTCACTAAACTGTCTGTATCAAATAACTGTACCTCTTCATTTCCTATACAAATGGAGAAGAGGCGTGCCCTTTAATATAAACCTATTGATACTGTTAACATGTCAGAAGTAATGAGTTACTATGATTAGATCAATTTGGTTTGAAATAAGTTAACTATTTTAAACATAATTTATAAGTAATTCTTATAAGTATTTTATATTAAGTGTATTTGATGAATATGTTTTGGAGTTTGTATAAGCCATGGAAAGATTCAAAAGAACTTAAATGGCTGAAATTGGAAGATAAAGTTGGTGTTTGTCAGGTCAAGTTTTGATCACTACTGAGCTGTTATACCACAAGGAAAAAACAGACTTCTACCTTGTAATGACTGACGTTCTATTCACGGGTAGCGGTATCATCAAAAGAACATATTTCATAATAGTTGTAACCTTTCAATCATCATTCTTTTTAATAATAGCCATAACAATTTAGTTATCCTTTTTGAAGTAAAGCTTTCTATATATCTTTCTTAAAAATCATATAAAGTGATTTGGGAAACTGTTTTTTTTGTTTGTTCTTGTCATAAATGGTGCCATTGCTCAAGCTAGGAATAACTCAAAATTTGGAAAATTTCCTTCTGCATAATCATGCCTAGTTCTTCATAATTCTGCCAGCATGACTCCATTATGGTACCAGATCTTTCTACTTTCATGCAAATTAATGTTATTTTTGGTGGCTACCTCATAAGTTTTTGATGGTTGTCTGTGAATGTTTCTAGATTTCGTTGTTAGAGGAATGTAGCTTAATTGAGAGAGCTCTTGAGGAATTGCACAAGAAAGAGTCAAGAATTGTAAGTGTGTATTTCAATTTTTCTGGTCAATACGGGCTGTTTGATTTCATGCTCTGAATATTAGTGGCTTCTGGTTGTAACCATTCTTTGTTGATTGTTTTCTAGGTTGATAAGTTAGATTATAAAGAACAAGAGGTTTCTCTTTTGGTGAAGCTTGGTCACCTAGAAGAAGGTGCTGAATTGTATAGGGTATTGCTTTCCATGAATCCTGACAACTATCGGTAATGTCCATTTTTCACTTTCCATATTTGCATTTAATAAACCATTTACAGGTCCTAAATTTCTTTTTAGGTATTTGGATGAGGTGCAAGAATTTTGTGGGAGGAATGACATGTGCTTAATTTGAGTTGAGATTCTTGAGAACAGTAGTTGGATTTTATTTTATTTTTGAACATACTATTGCTGATGCTCTGCTATCATAGAACAATAACTTTATTGATTAAGCAAGTTAAAGAGAAGAATGTTACGTAGGGTTGGTATTACAATAACGTTGACTCCTGGTGGAATGATTCCCAATCCCAAGTACCCCAACAGGAGTGGAAACAATGAGAATGAGATCCCTAATTTATGTGGGTTCTTGTGGATCCCACATGCCTTTTGATTCTTTTATTGAAAGTAAACACTGAACAGGTTCCTTTCTCCTTCCCAATAAACACACCCTCAATCAATGGTGTGTGACCTTGGTCATCTCATGATAGTGTTCATCTTTTCTGCTTTAGGTTTTTTAATATTGTTGACTAGGATTTTGGCTGAAAGTATTACTATGTATCATGTAATCTTTCTCTTACACAGTCCCTATTGTTTAAGGTGAGTCTAATTAGTTGCTTTTTCAATGGTCAGATATTATCAAGGCCTGCAAAAATGTCTTGGGCTGTATGCAGAGAATGCCCAGTATTCACTTGATGAAATTGAACGCTTGGATGCCTTGTACAAATCCCTTGCGCAGAAATACAGTTGGTCGTCTGCTGTTAAGGTAACACATTCTCTCTATTGATGTTTTTAATGCTAATTCTTTTTTCCTCATTTAGAATTTTTATTTTATCTTATACTATCTTAGCGTTCCCACGTTATTCAAATTTTGGGGTGTGGTGTTTGTTTAATTTCATGTTTATTTTATCTCTACTGTCTTAACGGTCCTGTTTTCTTCAAACAGAGAATACCACTTGATTTCTTACAAGGTGACAAGTTTCGAGAAGCTGCAGATAATTATATCAGGCCTCTCCTTACTAAGGTAGCTACAGTCATTTGCATGCAGTTCTTATCCAACTGCCCAACTTTTGGAGTTAAATTTTGACTGATCTTTTTGATGTTTCTAGGGAGTTCCTTCATTATTCTCCGATCTTTCTCCTCTGTATGATCACCCTGGAAAGGTTAGTCTAATCAATTGGTATTATGGTTTGAATTTTGAGGAGGTTGTGGGCAAGTAAATTGTATTTTTGGGGTTATTAACTCATTGGGTTCAAATTTATATTTTGGAAACTCTTATCCAGGCAGACATTCTGGAACAACTTATTCTTGAGTTGGAACAGTCAGTTACGACGACTGGTCGATACCCTGGGAGGTAATATGCAGCTGTAATTATTACATGTGAAATTATGAATTAGGAATAAACCATATCATCTGGCTAAGCAATACATCATTATTGTTGTATCCCTCCTTGCAGACTGTGAAAAGTTATAACTGGTGTAATGGGTTTTATACTCCTTAAATATTATTCTCTCTTCTGGTCCTATTCGTTTTTTATAATGTGTACACTTTTTTGTATATTGTGCCGTGGGGTTCTCTTAGTATTTGTTTCTGCTCATGTGCTGTTTCTTTTCATCTTGGATGCAGGGTAGAGAAGGAGCCCCCTTCGACCCTTTTGTGGGCCTTGTTTTTATTGGCTCAGGTTGACTGTCAGTCTTCGAATATATGGCCTTTTTTTCTCTTTGGTGCTTCTACACCTTCGATTCTTAATGCTTTGAATTCGCATGTACTTATAGATTTTGTGCTGATGCAGCATTATGATAGACGAGGTCAATATGACATGGCTCTATCGAAAATTGATGAGGCCATAGAGCACACTCCAACTGTGATTGATTTATATTCTGCAAAGGTTGATTTGGACCATCTGTCTGTGTTCTTTTGCTGTTTATTGCTGGCTTTTGATTTTACCTGCCATGGCTTTAAATAATTGTTTTTTGAGGTGTTCCTATTCTCTATTTCTCTGTGCTATTTGCGAGCAAAACATAACAGTTGGTTAAAACTATGGAGTTGTCAAGATAGATAGTTTATTTTAATAATATATTAACGCATATTTTTGAGTTGTGAATGTGGGGTGAAAATGAGATCCAGTGTAACATAGAAAAATTTAGTACTGAGATAAAAAGCCTTGATAACTTCTGAGTTCTGACACATGCCATATTGAAAGGTCAACTGTAGGTGCTGTATCTGGTCGGTTCCTATATGTTATGTTGGAAGGCTTTGAATAAAATTCTTACCCCCTCTATATTGGGGTCCCACAAGTTTCAAGACTACAAGCTAGGCCTTATGCAGACTGTTTTAAGTTTTATTCTTGGGCTGCTGGTGTATTTTTTTTATTTATGTTTTGTATTAACATCCGTTCACTGTTAAGGATTGCCTTCATTTAAACTATCCAAATTAGCATCCTTGGGTAATACTGTTTTTCTTGTCATATTCTGTCTTTGATGTGCACAAAAAAGTGATGGATTATTTTAATTGAATAATGTTTTACATGTACTGTTGGAAAGCATTTGTTTGTGTCAATAACTAGTTCTGTCTTGTCTGTTCACAGAGTCGGGTTTTGAAGCATGCTGGTGATTTGCCTGCTGCTGCTGCACTGGCAGATGAAGCTAGATGTATGGATCTTGCAGATCGCTATATAAATAGTGACTGTGTTAAGCGTATGCTGCAGGCTGATCAGGTTTTAAATCTCACTTTTTGTGACTAATCTCTTTGTTCTGTTCATCGGAAAATCTTTTGTAGAAAGAACGGAACATAATTGCAAAAGGGGGATTGGACATAGGGTCCATTAACCAAGTCACCTAAAACAAAGCACGTAATGCCAGACTTATACCAAAACAAACGATATATGGGAGTCATACTTTGTATGCATTTTTATCGTAGAAATTGTTGTTGAATTTTGTTGCCTTTTCTATATAGTTTCTCTTAATACTGAGCGTGTTTCATGTTTGTTTCCCTCCTTTTCAAGGTTCCTTTGGCAGACAAAACTGCTGTACTGTTCACAAAAGATGGTGATCAGCACAACAACCTTCATGATATGCAGTGCATGTGGTTTGTGTCAATTTTGTCTGGGACCATTTACTGCTTGCATGAAATAACACTTTTGGTTGTGAATTCTTAATATTCCATACTTTGTCCTTTTGAAGGTATGAACTTGCTTCTGGTGAGAGTTATTTCCGCCAAGGTGATCTTGGACGAGCCTTAAAAAAATTTTTAGGTGTGGAGAAGCATTATGCTGATATTACAGAAGATCAGTTTGACTTCCATTCTTATTGCTTAAGGAAAATGACTCTGCGTGCCTATGTCGAAATGCTTAAATTTCAAGATCGGTTGCATTCACATGCATATTTTCACAAAGCAGCGGTTGGTGCAATCAGGTGAATTAGAATTATTGGTTTGTAGTTTTTCATATACAATTTAAGCAAATGAGGTTATTTCCATGTCACAGCTTCATCCAAGATTTATTGTTATTTACGCCACATAAACTTTGTTGGTTTGTAGTTTGTCATTCACTTTGAAATAGAATAATATGTAGTACTTTAATTCTTGGCCCATGTTAATATTTGTGGTTATTGAATTTGACATGCAGATGCTATTTGAAGTTGTATGATTCTCCTTTGAAATCTACATCCGAAGAAGATGATGAGATGTCTAAGTTGCCCGCTTCTCAAAAAAAGAAGCTGAGGCAAAAACAGAGAAAGGCAGAAGCACGAGCTAAGAAGGTATTGTATTTTTTTTTGTATAGTGTGTGGTTGTCCTTGTTATTTTGACCATCCTAATGCTCAGCATTCTTTTAGGAGGCAGAGGGAAAAAATGAAGAATCTAGTGCGGGTGGTGTTTCAAAGTCTGGGAAACGAAATGTAAAGCCTGTCGATCCTGATCCGCATGGGGAGAAGTTGTTGCAGGTTATTTTTTAATTCGCAATTGCTTCTTGCCCCTTAGCTTCATGTTTCCAACTGCTATACAGGCATCTTTAGATTTTGCTATATACTGCTGTTGCATAGTAATTGGTGTTTTATTTCCCTCTTACACTTACATATTTGCTCAGGTTGAGGATCCGATGTTGGAAGCTACGAAGTACTTGAAGCTGCTTCAGAAGAACTCACCTGAGTCCTTGGAGACGCACTTGCTTTCTTTTGAAGTAAATATGAGGAAGCAGAAGATTTTGCTTGCCTTTCAGGTAATTTTGAGCAAGATGTTTCTCATTGATTTTTGTTTACTTGAAGAACTCCCTCTTTGTTTCATGGTTGGAAGAGTTTGAAATTTAATATCCAAGATATCTGTCACAAACAACTGGAGTATAGGAGTACCTGGAATTTGTACTTGTTACTTTACCATCTATAACAAAGTGCATTCTGCCAGGAATGAAATTTCATTATTGCTAGTTCAATCACTTTGGATTTTGGAAGATAATTTACCTGTTTTACGTAAATCATTCTTTTGATTTGGAGAACAATTTTATACTCATTTTTGTAAGTTTTCTTTTGGATGTAGGCTTTGAAGCAGCTTCTGAGGTTAAATGCTGAACACCCAGACTCGCATCGCTCCTTGGTATGTCATACATTGTGTCTTGCTTGTTTGTGTGTGTACATATATGTTGTGATTGTTTTAGAGGCCCTTATTGCAAGACTTTATGTTACAGATTAAATTCTTCCATAAAGTGGGTTCAATGCTTGCTCCTGTGACTGATAGTGAGAAACTCATTTGGAGTGTCTTGGAAGCTGAGCGCCCAATGATCAGGTTTTCTTTGAATGTGCACTTTGCTCTCTCTCTCTCTCTCTCTCTCTCTCTCTCTCTCTCGTGTGTGTGACAAATTTCAATTCACTTACCAAGGATCTGTTTTTATTCTTTCTATAGTCAATTGCAGAATAAGTCTTTGGTGGAGGCAAACAAGAATTTCTTGGAGAAACATCAAGGTGACTATTAATTTTGAACTTTAAACGATAAATGCTTAAGCTCATTATTGTTTGAATTGTTTCCTTATGTCATTCTTTGTTCGTCTTTTCAGATTCTTTAATGCATAGAGCTGCAGTTGCAGAAATGCTATATGCTCTGGAATCTGACAAGAAATCTGAGGCTATTAAATTAATAGAAGAGTCAACCAACAATATGGTGCCCAAGTAATGCCATGTTCCATTTCTTTTTTTTTTTTTTCTTTGAAAATTGTTTACCTGTTTACATATCTTTAAAAGTAATTGTCGTAAATCTTTGCATGTATTATCATATTAGAAATGGAGCGCTTGGACCTGTCAGAGAGTGGACACTCAAAGATTGTATTACAGTCAACAAACTCCTTGAAACAATTCTTGGTGACCCTGCAGCTGCTTTGAGTAAGAGTATTTTGTTCCTTTCGTACTAAAAATATTAAAAGGAGTTTTACATAGTTGGGTTACTTCTCACGAAATGGGAGATATTGGTAATTTGGTATCAGATGGCGCATTGGATTGCTCCAGTCTGTCTCACTTCAGTAAAAGTGTTTGTTTCAAAAATTTGTAACCTGTACTCTTGACCTTATGTTTTTCTGTGTTTGAATCTCTCCCTGGTAGTAATCCATGTTACAAAGACACTTTTTGGTTTGGAAATAGTCGGGTTTTGTATTGCGTGTATATTAGAGCACTTCATTTGTGTCTGTAAAATGTTCATCTGGTTGAAGACATGGGCTCCTCTAATACTTTGTTTCTTTTGTAGGATGGAAAAAACGGTGTGCTGAGTACTTCCCTTACTCAACATACTTTGAAGGTAAATGCAGCTCTGCCGTACCCAACTCACCATACAACCAAAACGGAAAGGCGAATTATACGGAAGGGGAGCAAAGTGCAGATTCCATTGCAGTAAATGGAGATTTGGAGGCTTTCAAGGCCCTTACTGTCCAATCATGAAGCTGAATAGAAACATTAACTAAAGAAACATGCAAATTCACGGTGTTTGATTGACAAATCACAAAACCAAGCTGCAGGTCAGATGCGTATGTGCAGGGTAGATCAGATTGCAGCTTTTTTGAGATAACGCGGTTTTGTGCAAAGTTATGGTTTGCTTGAAGATCAGGTTTACTTGGAAATGTGTATAATCAACTTTCTATTATTGTGCCTCTAGGGTTGTTTTTTCTTTCTTAATTTTGAATCTGATCACGTTTTTGTGAGGGTCTTGAGTCTGCTTCTTGGTGCGTGCTTCCACGCTTGAGCTTTACTAATAGGTCGGAGGAGATGCAGAATATCATTTTTTTTAGCGATGGTTTTAGATCCGGTCGGAATAGATCCAGGAGCAATGTTGTACGTTTACCATTTCATTTCCATTTCCTTTCATTATGTATAAACACTAGATTATTTGAAATTTTTTGCCATGGATATTACTTCAGGATCAACGCGTTTGGTAGCGTTTGACATGAACCGATTTTGTCTATTTTTCCTATCCAACTTATGGTGTTGGGTGTTTATTGAGTTTTAAGGCATCGGTGGTTTGTGTTCGGCATCCGCCGGCATTCTTTTGTTTTGCAACAAGATTTAAGATCAAACTACCATTTTCTTGTGTTACGTATGAATGGAAAAGGATTTCCTGGGGATCCTAGGGATCCCGTGATCATGACCTTTCATCGTACATCGTACGATTAATTTTCGTTAGGTACTATGTACATTTAATTTTAAAATGATTTTTGACCGTACGATGAACGGTCACGATCATGGGTTCCCTACGATCCCCAGGAAAAGGATCCTCGTATGATTTTCTTACAAATCCATTTGCCATGATGTTCCAAATTTCTATACCCAAGGGACATCTATTTGAACTCAATATAAAACCGAAAACTATGGGTTCCTATATTCAACTGTCGGGACATCTTGACATGTTCAAATCCCGACAGCTGAATATAGGTACCTGCACGCAATGGAATTTTCGATCTAGTTTAAGGACGCTTCTGAGGTGGCATGCCTACTCGAAGGTAGAATACGTTTTAATTTTTATTTTCTCTATAGCAATGGAAGCCAACCACAAAAAGAACAGGGCAAAGTACGAAACTCACCGTATATTTTGAATAGTATACATGAAATTTACAGATATACTGAACTGCAAGTCCACGCAGTAGAACCCGAGACAAGAGACTCAGATACCAAAGGCATCTTTCTGTAAAATGATATGGAAATTTTCGCACTTGGATAGAACCACCCGAATTGGGTTTTAATCGTTTGAGAATTTTGAATTCTGGAGTCCCTGGCCATCACTGAGCTCATCTTTGCTTACCCTATTGTTGGCTGGAGTCCCTGGCCAATGGCGAGCTACCGCTGCTCTCTCCAACCTCACTTTTGCATAGGGGACACGATGCATTGATTTTCAACCATTTGTCAACACACTCCACGTGAAAGACATGTAAACATGGTAGCTCCCGTAGCTCATCGTCATCTGCATACTTCGCCAAGCAAATACAACAAACCTGCACCGTATGGGAGGAGAAAAGAAATCAATCAAATGACAATTGCAGAGAAGGAAACGGTCTTCTTGTTACTTGCACTTTCCAAAAATTCAGGAATGTATAAAGCCTTGTTTCCTATAACAAACGAAAAGCTAAATATAACCTATACGCTACATCAAGCAAACCAAGAAAGTGATTATAGCCAATTAACCATTATCATTGATTGTAATATTTTGGTTTGCAGTAAATATTATAATAAGATTAAATAAAATTCTATTTGTTCGAATATCTGATACCTCCACCTAACTTAATAACTAATGACACGAGTTAGGTGATAAGTAAGAAGTATAATGTATTTTTATTTACTGTAGGTAGAGTTTCCTGAACTTGATGGTTAAAGTTGACATGAGAATCAAATTTGATTAAGCATGGTTTAATTTCAAGACCATGAACTCGGCAGGGACAGAACTTACTCACCGCATCATCTCCAGATATCTCACGCTCCTTTCCTGTCCCTGCAGCCAAGAGCCCACCTTCACTACCCGGGCTGCCCTCCTGATCATCATTGGTCACATTTTCCTTTAACTTGAATTTGTATGTCGGGAGAGCATTAATTGATTCCACGGTGGCTCCTCTAGTCTGAGAAAGATCCTCTCGAAATCCGAGGACAGAAATGATGCAAGGCAGGCAGCAGCAAATTGTTGCACATAGTATGAATGGCATGGCATATCCAATACAGCTAAAGGTAAGGAACACTATGCATAACCTATAAGAAACACCGGATATGTTAAATGACTCGATAACCTAGAAGAAACCACGGAAATGTTAGATGACTTGAACGCAGTACATATCAACATGATGTACCTGTACAGTTTAGGAGCATCAGAAGGGGCAGAGTGACCTCCAAAAATCCACACATTGCCTACAACAAACCAGACTGCAAAGAAGCAATCTAAGGCCATCTTGAAATGATCCACTAACCCATTAATTCTGCAAAATTCAATGAGCTTCCTCACTTCACGACACCATCTATAAATTGCATAAACCACATGGAAAGATATAAAGAGAAGATAAGATAGATACAAGAAAGCAGTATTTAAACTGTTTGATGTAAAGTGGCCTTAAAATCTTAGCGCTGTCATCGTGCTTCAGTTTATTGTCTAATTCATATGTACATGCTAAAGTAAAAATTGATCAATATAAACCTTTTGATTTCACTCTCCAAAGTAACTAATTTTCTAATTCTACCTATCATAAAGTTTGATTTATGTCAGCATGGATGACAACCGGTATATTGTAGAAACCCAAGTAGGAAAACCATTAGAGAAGAATTACAACAAGTGCAGCACACAAGAAACCCAAAACTGAAATTTAACATGTAAAATTTTATGCAAGCCACTTCTTGGTGATCTAGCATGCCCTACGACACATTTTTCCCTATCAAAATTATTGAGTTGTGAATAATTAGAGGTAGTTCATCCTTCAAGTACTATAGATCACTTGGTTAATCGATAAACCATATATTCACCCTTTCATTCATCTTCAATGTCTGGAAAGCATAAGGTACCTAGCAAGGTATAATACTTGCTTGCATTATTGCTCAAGGAGGCTCAATACTTAAGATTACTCTTCGACAGAAGAGGCCCTGTATGTTGTCTTTCAGCTTCTTGGTCTGTTAAGAACATGAATGGAAGAGGTTCTTCAAACGTTAATCATTTATTTCTCCATTATCCAATTAGAAAGTGGCCAATATTTTTGAGGAAAAGATTGAGTTGGGTGATTCTGCCGTCTTGTGTATCTTTATTAGCAGCCCGTGCATTTTAACTTTTAGAGAAGACTTGCCTTGTTTGGGACAATTGTTGAAAAGTTATGAAATGTGTGTGTAATTATCAGAACAAACACAACTTAATGAACTAAACTAAATTCATTCTCCTAAAAGCATGCTCAGTAGGAAACCTGACAGGTGAGGTGACAATATCATCAGTAAGTAAAATGCAAGACATCACCCACCAATTAAACATAAAATGCGAAGATCAAAGAAAAATGGAAAACCTTGCACTTAAGGGTCCTCCAATTTGAGGGTTAGTTGTAACCGTTTCGGAGGTGCGACTGTGCTCTTCATCTGAAGCTTGTGTAATTGAAATAGCTGTATAAGACGTTGGTTCAGGAGGACTGCTTTCAGAAGACCCTTGATGTGGTTGAATGGATTCTTGCTCAGCACCCCTGTTGCGGTTATGGAACCTCCAGTAAAGAACAGGAAGTGTTGCAACACAACCTGATGCATAACCCACAACCCATGCAAACAAAGGGGCTTGTGGATTTTCATTTGTTGACAGTGACAAAACAACAATAGATGCTATAATCTGACTCACAGTAACAACAAGCTCAACAGAAATCCATAACCCTGAATTTAAAGGGCTTCTTCGGCGACGACTATACCCATCACCTCTCCTCATAAATGAGGAATTCCTAGAATTCAATCTGTTTGAGGAAGATGAAGCAGCTTGATAAGTGGGGGCATGTGTACTTGCTGATGATCTGTCTTCATGCTGGGGCATGTCCACTCTAGGAGGTTGGTCATCACTAGATGTACTTGATGAAGTATCATCATTCCTTGTTACATCAATTATGTGCACACGATTGTTATGACTTTCCATCTGCTCTAGTAGCAAAGGAAATTGGTCACCTTGGGTGTCACTATTTGGTTCTGCAGAGGGAACATCCATCTAACTCCACCAACCAAATTGGAAGGTGAGAATGCATAGATTTTGCTCAACTTTTTAGATTTTTCACTTTATAAAAAAGTCGTCCTCTTTCTTACTCGCAATACATGGCATAGTCTGTAACTGATAGATTCAAAGAATTTATTTCTATCTCATATCCAAGGCTGTAAGCTGCAACAAAATCAGAACTATGATTAGTTCTCTTAATCATTTCTTTAAAACATAAATCGAACAATGCTAACTAAATGCAGCAGAACAGGATTGCAATATCACATAATTGGTAAAATGAGCAATGCCAGCCTACCAAAATGATCAAGAAGATCACACAACCAATGAGATGGGGGGTTACATGGTTCACACGACTAGTTGACGTTCATACATTACTAAATTACTCCCAAATTAGTCAGGGATATCACCACGACAAACAAACAAGAACGAGACATAAAAAACAAAACCAAGATTTAACATCAAGATACAACCGGACAAGCGGGAAATGAATAAACCTCTTATACCCCATCCGATTAAAACTACAGAATTGTCCTCAAACATAATAAAAGCCTCAAATTTTCTTCCTAAGTGGGTGAGCATTCACAATTATAAGTTTATCCGATATGCATTACATTTTCGACTAATTCTTCGGTCTCAAACCAGTAGTACAACACAAGTCAATGCACAAAACAGCATCAAAACACAGTTACCCACTTAGTGAAAACTCAAAATAAATCAAATCCCAGAAAATCAGAGCCTTATTTCAATCTGAGAAGCAAAACCCATGTCTGAAAAACTTCATCTATTAAATTCACTAAATTACACTTAATAAAAATTAAAATCTTCCAAAAATTCACCGTCCCAAATCGATCGAACCAAAGCAATTGTATTAAGCTATTAACTCGAATTAAAACTTAAAAACCCACTAATGATAAAACAAAAATAATAAAAAAATAATAAAATATCACAGAAATCAAAACCCTATAACCCAAAAATGATGATATAAAAAGGAAGAAATTGCAGGGGTTCAATCAAATATACCTGATATAAAAGATACAATGAGTACCACAGTCAGAAGAGAAGCTTCAGAGCTCACTTTTTCTTCCCATTTCTTTCAATTTTCACGCGGATTTTCAGTTTAATAAAATACAACGTCAGCTTTTTTTCTCCATTGCTCACGCAAACTCATCAGATACAGAGAGGGAGAGAGTAAACGTTGAGGTCAGAGATGAGCTGGGGGCATTGACTAAGAGGGGTTTTGCGCCGTTGGATTGCGGAGGGTGATATCATCATGTCGTTGGTTTTGATGGACGGTTGATATTTACTTGATTTGGTTGGAGGCATCGCACCAACTCGGGCTTGTCGCGACTCGGCGACTCTCGAGTCAAAAGCCCAAGCTTCAGTCCAGCCTGCTCGAACCAGCTCAAGACCCGACTCAACTTGAACTCTAATAATAGTTGTTCGTGTCCTCGAATTATGTATCATGTAGCAACAATAGTTATTTTCGTTAATTCTGTCAAATTTTTTAATGAATTGAAGGGTAAAGTAAGAATTTAATTAAAAAAATAAAAGGAAACGAGAAAAAAAAAATTTCTCTGGCTGGTAATGCATCGCATTGTATTTTTTTATTTTTCTTCGGTTTTTAACTTTATTATCTAAACTATCTATTAAGAGGATCATCTTTGTCAACTAAAACTCTAAAAAATTAGCATTCTAACTCCCTCACCAAAACTGAATAAAAAAAAGAATATGGGCAATATAGCGGTTACAGGCAACATAAGTTTTGCTATTTTTACACCAACCTCACATCCATATAAACATATATACCCTATTTAAAAAGTAATAAATAAATAAATAAATACAAAAATCCCACCTTAGAAGAAACTGCCCCATCATTGTTCCAATTTTCATTACTGCTTTTTATTTTAAATTTTAAAAACTAATCACACTCCTTAATAAAAAGGAGTAATTAGAATCCTTTACATTTTTCCAACTTGTTTAGACTATACATCTGTTCCTTTACAAAATTTAATGCTTTAATCAATTGTCAACTTAGCATTTTTCTATTTATTTAATAGAGATCTATCGAGATGTCTTCACTTTCTAATAAAATTTCACTGAAATATGTTCACAATTTCGGTAGATATCTACCGAAGAATTGTCTCGTGGTTTAGAATTTAACCAATAGTATAACAGCGTTCAAATTGATGCAAAATAAAAAAAAAAAAAAAAAATGAAATCATATCCTCCAACAAATCGAATCATTGTTGGAAGCACATGTCATCAAAGTGTGAGTATTTATATTTTGAGTAGTTAAGGCTCAAACTTTTTCTACAATAGATGGGAGAGTAGGTATGAGAGCTGAAAAAAGAACTTGCTTTTTGTGAAGTTTTTCATTTCCAAGCATTTTTAGGATGATGTTATCTGCGCACTCATTTTTATTTTTCACATATTTTTCGTTAATTTTTATCTTTTGATCCGATTCAGTTCATTTGATTTGGCTACTGAAAATTGAGAGGAGTGTGTAAAGGTAAAAAGAGGTGTGTAAAATTACTCGCTTCTAATTGGTAATTCACAATCATACTTGTTATCAGAGCATTCTTGTCCCAATCTTGGAGAGTCGAAAACTTTTCTCTATGACATTGGAGTGAAAAAAATTGAGGTTCTATCATAAAACCAATTGGCAAGATGGGAAGTAGTTCAACTACTTATAAGCACATGCAAGGTCCCTCCTCTCATAAATGTGGATTCATTCTCAACACGCCATCTCACGTGTGACGAATTTTCAAGACTAACACGTGGACAACATAACTTGGATGATGTGAAGCACGTATGGCCATTGAGCTTCACACGTGAGACAACCTGCTCTAATACTATGAAGAAGTTGATGTTCTACCATAAAACCAATTGATAATATGAGAATAGCCAAACTTACTTATAAGCCCATGCAATGTCCCTCATCCCATGAATGTGAGATTCATTTTCAACACAACCCCTTCACGTGTAACAAATTTTCAAGCCTAACACGTGAACAACACAACTCGGGTGACGTGGAGCACGTGTGGCCGTTGGGCTTCGCACGTGAGACAATCTGTTATGACAATATGATGGAAGTTGGGGTTCCATCATAAAATCAATTGACAATATGGAGAATAGTCCAACTATTTATAAGTACATGCAAGATTCCTCCTCTCATCAATGTGGAATTCATTCTCAATATGGAGTTTCGACGGGAGTGTCGGAGGGACAACATACTCCAGTCTCTGACTGCAGTTGCTAGAGACGGAATAGATCAGTCCAGTCTCCAGTACTCATAACGATGGAGAAGAGTTTGATCACTTGCTTCGTTTTGAGGGCAAAGACCATGTGGAGGTCCAGAACATAATGGCTTTTTTATGCTTTATTTTTTATTTTTTAAATAACAACCCTGGTGGCTTGAACGCTTGAATCATTTAAGGCCTGGGAAAAATAATATCAGCAGTATGTAAACAAATGGGCCATCTATCTTTTATGATTATTTCATCTAATACCTAAACAAATGGACAGTCTTCACGATTTCAACCATAGTTCAAATATCTATCATCCTCCGACAACGAAGAATTCAGATGTGATCCAAATGCATCGTATCTCAATGTTTTGTGAGGAGGGAACATCAGAGTTTATTACTTAATAAGGGCTCCATAGGTCAAGTCGACCTCCATTTTCCCCACTTCAGTCCGGTTGCATCCAAAAGTATTTTTAGATTTTGGCTTTGGTTAAAGATCAAATGAAACTTCATTAACTATTAAGAGTTTATACGGGATAAGCATGCGAAACGTAGGCCTCAGAGAACCTTAACTAGAAAAACCGCATGGAATTCTCTCGTTGGAGCAAGAGGCCACACATGCATGAAGAAACATGCAAATTCATAATTACAAACTCATAAAATATATAAAATAATTCCTTGGTCATGGAGGACCCACATCCAACCAACAAGTAAGATGGCACTTGCGAGGACTAAACCTTGCATGCCAAAGAACTATATGGTTGAAATATCTCACATCGACCGTATCTTTGATATAAGAAGAGTTTAAATATTCAAACTCTACTACAACTAATATTGAGGTCTTTTGTGATAAAATCTCACACCTAATGGACTGTGCAAGTGGTAATTACCAAGTTGGAGACAATATCGGTGGTGTTGAAAGTGGGCTATTGGCCCATCTATCTGATAATTTTATATGATATCAGAGCTAAAGAGCGGGCCCATACTGCCACGTGATGGGTGGGTCCCTTGGCCCTGCGTGTAGGGTGAGTGCCCTTGGCTCCATGTGGTTGTCGATGTGTGGATCTCTCACGTGTGACCCACTAATTGGGTTCCACGTGAGGGGGCATGATGAAATATCCCACATCGACTGTATCTATGAGAAAATAAGAGTTTAAATATCTAACCCAACTCCAACTAATATCGAGTTGGAGTGGACCTTCGTCCCGTCTTTCTGATAGTTCTACACTTTTGAAAAGGCTAGTAAGCCAGCTAGCCCATCTCAAGAGTGAGCTAGTTGTATTGGTGTCTATAATTTACTTTTATCTAATACTAATTGATATGGTTTCATTAGTAAATAGTAATTTTTTTTTTTATCATATTTAGACTGCTTCTCTAGGTCCGTATCAAGTCATGGTTGTCACTGTCGTCAATATCATCGCTATAACCAATAAGAAAAAGACTTGATATTCAAGAACATGTTCATATATATACTGCAATGAAAAAAAGAGAGGAGTTTTTAGCTAGGTACGTAGTTGACCAACTACAGGGATTGTTTTGTTCCTGTAAAACTTATAACTAAAGTACCAAAAAGTAAAACTATATATGCAACCAAAAAAGAAGTTTAGAGAAAGCTAAATAAATGTCGAAGTAAATTGAACACTACCTAAAACCAAAAGTAAGAAACACAAAGCACACCATGAGATGATGAGCACTGCGTTACCGATCTCCTGGAAGGCAAATCTTCAGTGTTTTGTTCTGTTATCAACCCCAAACTAAGGTGACCCAGTTATGTCCCGGAGTCAAGTCCATCACGTGTGCCTCTTTGTAAGGATATTGCTTTGGAGTAAATTGCACAAATGGTCCCTCAACTTTAATCAAATTGGAGCAATGGTCCCTCAACTAAAAATCCATTACCATTGGTCCCTCAACTTATCAAAATGTGTAGCAATAGTCATTCTCATCAATTTTGTCAAAATTTTGTCAAAATAAGCTATGTTGGAATGACCATTTATACAATTAGAATCCCTCAACTCATCAAAGTGTATAATTATGGTTCTTTTCATCAACTATGTCAAAATTTTTGTCAAAATGAGTTATATTGGAAGGACCATTGCTACAATTGGGTTAAAGTTAAGGGACCATTTCTCCAGTTGAATTAAAGTTGAGGGACCAATGGTAATGGATTTTTAGTTGAGGGACCATAGCTGCACGTTTTGATAAGTTGAGGGACCAATGGTAATGGATTTTTAGTTGAGGGACCATTGCTCCAATTGAGTTAAAGTTAAGGGACCATAGCTACAATTTACTCTATTGCTTTGTATAACACAGGGGAAACATACGAAGGTCCTAAGCCTGATCCACGAAAGCGCTTGTGGGAACCACTTTGGAGGCCATTACTTAGCTTAGAAAGTTCTTAATGTAGGCTACTACTGGCTAACAATGCATCTACATGCTAAAAAATTGTACAAAGGTTTGACAGTTGCCATCACTTCAAGTTTTCGTGTTTGCGCTACCTGCCAGCAAATTCCATCTGCGAAAGAGCCCTTGGTCATTCATATAGTGGGCGATCGACCTAATGGGCCTAATGTTGTCTGCTACTGAGGGCAGAGGCATGATGATCGTAGTGACCGACTATTTCACTAAATGGGAAGAAACTAAACCCATGGTGACAGCTACCCAGACGAATAGAACATCATCTACCAATTCGGAAGCCCACATCCCATCATCACCACCAGAACCCCGTTCAGGCCTATCCAACAGCTCACGATGAACACAACACCTCAACACTCCAACAAGCCAAAACTCACGACCTAGACACGCCTACTAGGATCGCCTACTTTTATAAAAGTCACGTGAATAGTTCGCAACTCTATGGTAAACGTTTTGCAGGACGCTTTAAGCAAGCAAAGTTTCACGAAAATTGAAGCCAATTGATAAACTAGCACAAAGGCCACCAAAATTTGACACAAGCTAAACAATTTTTGGCTAGCCTACTCAACTTGGGATTTCTACACCTCTTACGCTTTCCTTTACGTAGTACAGTAGGTATTAGGACATTTGTGGAGCCAAAAATAATCTGAAAAATCCTAGAGATTATACGTGGACTTTTACAAAGGATGAATGGTGTAAACACCAATAAAGTAGGGATTGTCAAAGTATATATGGGTTGCCTCATTCCTACATATGCAATAATGTCAAAGAACACTGTGGCTTGGTGGATGATGTTTACCTAAAATAATCACTGGCCTGATTCCTATTATTTCGTATAAAGAGAGAAACCATTGCTGCTATTCCGAGAACATAGACACAGTTGCTGAACCTTGTAAATATTGTGTCTTATTTATTTTATATTCCACTGCAAACATGTCGGCGAAGGTTCAACTCTGCTTTTTATAAAGGTATTACATGAATTAAAAAATATTTACTGAAGGTTCAACTCTGCTTTTTATAAAAGCAATTTTAAAAGCTATCTACAGGCTGCTTTTAAAAGCGGTTGTCTGGAGGTTATTGCTGTAAAAATAAGTAGGATATTTTATTTTAATCAAACCCTTTTTTATTGCTTAACTTTAAAATAAAGCAGTTTTTGGTAAAAAAAAAAAAAAAAAAAATACCAAACAGACCTTAATTCCTAAGATTTAGTTCGGTATTTTAGTAACTTTAACAATGAGATACAATAATTGTTTAAATAAAAACATTTATGAATGTCCAAAGATAAAAAAAAAAGGGCAAAGAACTACTCTATTACATTGTGTCCAAGCCTTAATCCTTAAGTCAGCCATTAGATAGTCTCAAAGCTAACATGAGCATTAGTAAAAAAATTAAAAATAAATAAATTTGAACTTTCATCCGAAACTTTAACCTGAATCGGTAACAAAAATTATGCGTTCATTTCTAATGTAAAAAAAATATAAACACACCTTTTAATTTCTTACACGATTTTGTTTGATCTTGATGATTATTTTCATTTAATTTGTTGAATAGAAAAAAAATAAAGAGCGGTGTGTTAAAAAAATAAAAAGGGGTGTGAAAAACTAATGAAATGGCGTGTAAAAATTTATTTCCATTGCTACTACATTTGGGTTTTTAATTCGGAACTTTCATGAAAAGGGTTTGGGCTAAGTTTATTTTGATAAAAAACCATGCTATAACTTTATTTCATAAAAAAAACTTAAATTTTAATGAAAAACCCTTAAATTTTAATAAAAAGGACAAAAGAACTTAAATTTTAATGAAAAAGGCATAATTTTAATAAAAAGGACAAAAAATCTGACGCGCGGACTCACGGTACACTGTTTATGAAACTTACTACACTGTACGGTACACTGTTTATGAAACTTACTATACTGTTTATGAAACTTATGACACTGTTTATGAAACTTACTACAATGTTTATGAAAACTTACGACATTGTTTATGAAACTTACGACACTGTTTTAGAAATAGTGCATTCTCCCGTTTCGCTACATCCCTGAGCAACAACCACATTCATGATGGTGATGATGGTGGTGGATAGGATCCCCGTCACCCTTACCAAATGGTTCCCAGTAAACACCACCACCTACCACCCTACGCAACCCCCCAACTCTTCCTCCGCGATCCTATCCACCACCTCTCGATCACCTCCGATTCCCACACACCCTATCCTCCACGACCCATCTCTACTGATGACAAACATGAACCAGAGAGAGAGAGAAGCAGCGTTGCTTGTGTTAGTTAGGATTTCATGGGTTTCATGGCAGTTTCAATCTTCCTAATAGTTTTTTTGTTTTTCATAAAAAAATGTTGGAAAGAGCAAAAGAGTAATTACAGGGATCCTATCTCCTGTCAAGGATTTGGAAAAAATCATTTTTCAGAATTTTGATTAAAATAGTTGGTGTTTATATTCAAAATCGAGCATCCAATTTGTAGGAATTGGGAGAAAAAAAAAAAAGTACCTGTAAAAGCAATGAAATGAGGCTTTTAGCTTCTTCAATCAAAGGAGAGGCAGACACCATAAATTATGTAATTTAATCCAATCATTGGTGAAAGAGAGTTTGCGGTTGAGAAGTTTGGGGAAAGTTGGTGAAAGAGAGTAATCAAACCATTTGAAAGATGGTCATTGGAGAATACGTGGAATTCCAGTACGAAGATTTGTAGCCTTCGATCTGAAATGTTTGTGCAGGTGAAGGATTTGGGTGGCGTGCTCCTTGCATGCACCTTAGTTAGGTTTTTTTGTTTTGTTTTTTGTATTTTTCTCTTGTCCTTATCATTAAAAAAAGTTATATGATGATTTTTGGTTAAAGTTCAAAGTTTTGAAGTCCTTTTCATTAGTTTTCCTTTTTTAATTAGCAAATTATCTATCTTAAGTATTCAACTCTAATTCAAAATGCATAGCACTTAAACTCTAAAACAAAGTGTAGACTTGGGTTTAATCAAGTTGACTAGAACAGTGTGTTCTTGTCTCTGCACTCAAGTTCGATTCTCTTTTTCTATAATTTAAATTAATTTAGTATAGACTATCTGTAATTAAAAACAAAAAAAACTCCCCAATAAGGGAAGTTTTTTCATGATATATGCACAAGATCCAACACCAAATAAATCAAAGGAGAATCCTTATACATGCAAAATATTTCTCTCAATCTACAAACAATGATAACTTTTTCAATTATTTCAAGTATTTATTGTACATTCATAATCTCAAAGATCTGAAGTTTCTCCCAGTAAGTTTTATGGTTTTTTTGCTATGGCCATGGCATGGCATATGCTCCGATTAGCTGCAGCACAAAAACTTGTTCAGGTGACCTCATAAAGTACTTTACTCAAGGGTATTATCTATATAAAATAAGTTAGTCGTTACTGTAGTATGGGAAGTAATTTTTACATTATGTTTAGCTCTCGTGGTGTTTAAATAATTACCTAATTATTGAACAAAATATGATTAATAAAGATGAGCATGTGGTAGAATGTCTTTCTGTTGTTAAGTTATTGTAACCCTAACGATCGGGCAATGCTTATTTTAATAGTGTTGGTTTAAGTCTGTGTCTCTTCCCATTATCTCAATTATTATTTACTCACATGCGTCATATGCACTATTAAGTTGTTTAGGTTATCTTTGATTTGGTCCAACATCAACCATACAACCATTCCATAATTAGACTTCAAACTCAACTATATACCTGATCATTCTGTTACCAAAATCTTTCAAAGGATATATAGGCATGAATTATGTGCAGTACTTTAAACATTTATGTTTTCTAATGATCATATGATTATAGGATAATAGAGCTTCTACTAACTAAGCACTAAATTATTTATCGTGAATTATTTGGGGGGGGGGTCATCGCAAGGTCTTGTTGATTGAACGAATTAGAATCCTGTTGATTGTGCATGTTTTCTGCTCATTTCAAATTCTTAATTGATATTCTGGAGATATATTGTTGTTTGCAGGGATAATTCGATGATTTAAATTGCTATTTTGACTCAATATATGCAGAAATATTGGTTACTCGCAACATGTGCGATACTTCTTGAAGTTTACACTTCTTTTCTCTCTTCATGTTCCAATATAATCATCAATAATGCTTGATAACATATTTAATATCCAAATATACACTATCGGTAAAGCTCCAGTCACCTAATTTGTTTTTTCTTTTTAAAAAAAAAATCATTTCTTAGCATATATGCCATTATTGTTGTAGGCCTATTTGACTGAACTGTATAAAGGACAGAGAGGGAGAGGGGGCCGGCAACAACAAGAGAAAAGAGAGAGATTTAATTCTGAGGTGTGTGTTGTATCACCCCCTTATGCCTTTATTTATAGTAGTAGGATATGTAGAATCCTTACCCTTTTAGGATTACATCTCTTAATAGGTAATCAACTCCTAATAGGAATATACAAGATACTCCTAGATACACTAGGATTTACACAATCACATTCCTAATCCGATAAGACTGCAACACTCCCCCTTGAGTGTGTAAATACTCAAACAAAATGTCGCATCAGATCTTCAACAGATGAGGTAGAACAGTTGATGAAGTCGTCGGCATAACAGGTGAACGCGAGTCTCAAATATAAGAAACGTAAGTATGCATTGGTAGTAAAACTCACAAAATCTCGTTATGGTAAAACCCAAGGCATGGGGAAAACCCATAGACTAAGGAGAAAAGTGAGAAGTATGCATAATGTCTAAAACAAACGTCAAACAGGATGAAAGTAGTGAACTCAACGGAGTATGATCATCCTAGGATGGGTACCTCGTTAAAACCCCGTTAGGTAGCAAAAACCCAGTGGGAAAAATGCTCCTAATCGTAGGAAAAAGAGTACATTAAGATCAAGTGAGTATGCTTTAAGATACCCCCCTGAGTTAGACATAACTTACAAATAAGACTACAAGGGATTCAATTCAGATAATTTACGCATATCGATTCCTTGGATGAGCTTCTAAAAAGTAAACTTGGGCAATAACTTCGTGAAGAGATCGGCCAACGGATTTGCTTGACTTTGATGTTCTGATGCTATTGTTGCTGGTGAGAATAAAAGAACTTCGGCACTATGTGCTCGGTGTTGTCTCCCTTGATCTATCCCTTCTTTAACTGCTCGATACATGCTGCATTGTCTTAAAAAATTGTCGTAGGAAGGTCAACGACAGAAGAAAGACCACGAGTGCTTTGAATATGCTCCATAACTGCTCTCAACCAAAAACACTATCGCTAGGCTTCATGCAAGGTGAGAATCTCAGCATGGTTCAAAGAAGTCGCAACTAGCATTTGCTTGGTAGACCTCCAAGATATAGCGTTGTCTCCAACGGTAAAGACATAACCCGTTTGAGAATGTGCCTTATGTGGGTCAGACAGATAACCAGCATCTACGTAACTAACAGGGCGAGAATCAACCCGAGGACCGAGGGCGGCGGCGGTTCCTCGCGAGGATTCGTGGGTGTAGAACAAGCCCAAATCCGTCGTACCCTTGAGGTAGCGAAAAATGTCTTTAACACCATTCCAGTGTCTGTGTGTAGGCGCATTGCTGTATCTAGCCAAAAGATTAACATCTAAGGAGATGTCGGGTCTAGTGCATTGAGCCAAGTACAATAAAGCACCAATTACACTTAGGTATGGAACTTCAGGCTCCAAAATCTCATCCTCATCCTCATTCGGACGGAAGGGATCTCGTTAAGCATCTAAAATTCAAACGACCATAAGAGTACTCGAAGCCTTCACTTTATCCTCATTAAAATGTCGCCACCTTCTGTGTGTAGTTCGATTGATGTACTAGGATTCCATCCGAACAATGCTCGATCTCTAGGGCGAGACAATATCGAGTTTTCCCAAGATCTTTCATCTCAAATTTCGATTTCAAGTAGGTTGCAACAATCGTAAATCAGGAATGTGACTTCTTGAACACGAATGAGCATAGTTCATTGCTCACATAACCCTGACTTGTCAAATATTCACTTAGACGGTTATACCACATCTGCCCGGATTGCTTCAATCTGTAGAATGACCTCTTCACTCTAATTGAGAAAGTGTTCTGTGGTCTAGAACTGTTTGAACCAGTCAATGGAAGTCCTTATGGAACTTTCATGTACATTTTCGTATCTAGATCCCCATAAAGATATGCGGTTACCACGTCCATAAGCTGCATATTCAGTTTTTCAGAAACTACCAAACTGATAAGGTAGCGGAACGTTATGACGTCCATTACGGGAGAATACGTCTCCTCGTAATCAATCCCAGGGCATTGAGAGAAGCCTTGCGCTACGAGGCGTGCTTTGTATCACACTATTTCATTCTTCTCATTACACTTCCTCACGAAAACCCATTTGTAGCCCACAGGCTTCACATGTGGTGGAGTATGAGCTACAGGCCCAAACACCTTTCGTTTCGCAAGCGAATCGAGTTCGACCTGGATTGCTTGTTTCCAGTTTGACCAATCCATTATGTGTCGACATTCATCATTAGAGCATGGTTCAATGTCATCGTTAAGCATAATGTCGGAAGCATTGGTATACGTGAATGCATCATCGACAATTATCTTATTCCGATTCCAAACCTCATCTAATATTGTGTAATGGATTGAAATATCACGATTCTCAGGAGGCCGACATGTTTCATCTAAAACATCACTGTAATCTAGAATTACCTCATGCGTTGGAGCAGATGAGTAAGTAATGGTCGGATTCAGACTAGGATCACTAGTTTGTGCCGTTTTCCTCTTTAAGGGTCATGAATCCTTTGAACCAGGAGGCCTGCCATGCTTCAGAGTAGAAGCAAGTGATTGACTAGCCGCCATTGTACCTTATCCTATGGGAGGTGTAGCCACCCCACCCTCGGCGACGGTTTGGCCCTCCACGGTGGTGTTACAACGTACGATCGGTACGTCCATCCTTGCAGGTGTGTTTGCAGCGGATATATGTGATCTCGTCACCTTCGCTAGATCAGTAAAGCATCCGACATGCTTTGAGCGATGCTTTGAAGATCAAGAATGCGTTGCACTTCAGTTTCGAACAGAGGTGTGCGGGAATCTAAATGAGACATAGTGGAAGTAATCCACGACAATTCGTGATGTTCTACAGGAACGTTAGTGATCTTATCTCCCCCTGACGACGGGAAGACTGTCTCATCGACGTGACAATCCGCAAAACATGCGATAAAGAGATCTTGTCAAGGGCTTTAAGTAGCGAATAATTGATGGCGAATCATAAACGACATAGATTCCCATTTTTCTTTGAGGACCAATTTTGGTACGTAGTGACGGCGCTATTGGCACATAGACTGCGCACCCAAACATATGTAAATGCAAGACGTCAGGCTCGTATCCAGTAACCAACTGTAACAGTAAATGAGGTTGGGTAATGGTGGGCCTCAGGTGAACCAACATAACTGTGTGCAATATTATGTGGCCCCAGACAAATACCGGCAAATTGGTTCTCATAACCAAAGTCCGAACTATCATTTGAAGGCGCTTTATGAAAGCTTATGCCAGGCCATTTTGGGTGAGAACATGGGGTACATGATGTTCAACTTTAATCCCAACGGACATGCAATAATCGTTAAAGGTTTGTGACGTAAACTCTCCAGCATTATCCAGTCAAATCGACTTGATCAGATAATCAGGGTGGTGAGCCCTAAGCTTTATAATTTGTGCTAGGAGTTTCGTAAATGCATCATTGTCTGTGGACAATAAGCAAACATGTGACCATCGCGTCGATGCATTAACCAACACCATGAAGTATCTAAATGGTTCGCACGTTGGTTGGATTGGTCCACAAAGATCCCCTTGAATCCTCTGAAGGAATTTAGGGGGGTCGTGAATAATCTTTGTAATTGAGGGTTGAGTATTCTTCCCCAGGGAACATGCTTTGCAAAGCAAATGGCCGAGATAAGATTTTAAGTGGTGCTCATGAGATGCTTTGAGGATACGGCACATCATATCTCGTTCGGGGTGTCCCATTTGATCATGCCAAAGCAGCAAAGTGTCCTGGAACCCAGCCATAGGGCCGGCTACATGGTGTGTCTCTATGCTCGAATGGTTGTTATGTACAACCCATTCGGGGGACGTTCCAGCTTCTCGTGAATTTGCTTCCGGCCATATTCGTAAGAAGTGATGCAAAGTAATTCTAAACCATCCTCTTCAGTGGTTTCAACATGATATTGATTATCTTGAATGTCTCTAAAACTCAACAGCGTTCTTCTGGAAAATGGATAATAGAGTGCCTCTTTAATGGTTAATTCAATACCATTGGACAACATTATATGGGCCTTTCCGTATCCTTCTATCAGGTTGGATGGGCCTGAAAGGGTTTTCAGAGGTGCATTCTTAGGTACGAAGTTAGTGAAATAATGTTTCTCACGCAATATGGTGTGTGTAGTTGCACAATCAGCTAGACATCTGATTTCTCCACTAGTCATACCTAGAAATAAATTAATTGAGTTGGTCACGTGCATGAATATAATTCCATTCATTCAATTAATCATTTCGAGAAAATAATGTCCATAAAATAATTATCCAAAGTTCAAAACAAACCAAACCAAACAAATAATTCCAAATACTTAGAAAAATTGTCTGAAAAATTAAACCATAAAACTAGAAAATATGGGGAGGGTTCGGCCACTCCTAGTGGGTTTGGCCACTAGGGTATAACATCCTAAAAACATGTATAAATTTATTCTTCCATAAGAGCAGATGCCTCTTGAAAATCTGAAACCTCAAGAGTTGTAGTAGCAGCTTCGGGAATTGCTACATGTGCAAAGTTGGACTCACGATGAATGACACTTGGCAATGGCCTCGGGGGTAGCTTGGCATATGTGTGACCAATGATCTCTTGATCGACATCGGTGGAATCTGATTGAACGGTAGCTTTTCCCTTGTTCTTGAAGTTTGGGGCCTTAGGGGCAAGGGGTTGGCGCTTCTGGGTCGAATTTCCTCCCTTGGATGGGCCTCTGTTCGGTGGACCTTGGACCCGTGGTGGGGCTTGCCGCCCTTTCCCAAGGCCACAATGGGATCTCCTTCGGTTGTGGCTGCTAGAAGCTGTTGCGTGAGCTTTAGGCGCGATGTGCTAGCCAGAAGGTCGAGCTTGATGATTCTTCATCAAAAGCTGATTCTGCTTTTCAGCGAGAAGTTGAACAAATATCAAATCTGAAAATTTGGTGAACTTTTGTGTCCTATATTGTTGTTGCAGGACAATATTGGTGGCATTGAAGGTCGAATAGGTCTTTTCTAGGAGATCCTGTTCGGTTAAGTCATCGTTACAGAACTTAAGCAATGATCGGATTCTACAAACTTCAAAGTTGTATTCATTCACAGACTTAAAGTCTTGGAAGTGTAAATGCTGCCAGTCGTGTCTTGCTTCAGGCAAGAAGATGTCTTTTTGGTGATCGAAACGATCTGCCAGCGTGAGCCAGAGGGTACGTGGATCCTCATCTGCTAGGTACTCGGTCTGCAGTGCGTCATGGATGTGTCTTCGGATGAAGATCATGGCCGTAGCTTTATGAGCTTCGTTAACGGGTGCATCGTCGGTTAGTTCCTCGATAGTAGCTCTAAGACTCTTTGCAGTAAGGTGAAGCTTCACGTCTTGAACCCACTTCAAGTAGTTTCTTCTGGAGACTTCCAGAGCGGTGAAATCGAGCTTGTTCAAGTTCGATATGTCCCTAAATAGAAGGTACAACAAACCGTGGCTAGTCATATGGAAAACTATAGACATACATTGTAGAACATTCAGGTTCTATAGACATGTATTGGTTTAATTTATGCATGAAAGCTACATGTTTCATGTGGTAAGTTTTGAATGAAAACTTCGGGTTTCAAAGGCACTAAATTCGAAACTACAGGTTCGATTTAGTTATGAACATTTAGTTCATATATAAGGGTACCTAGAAGAACACAGAATACAATATACAGTAAAGTGTAGTGGATTTGTGGATTGCTTTAGGAACCCAAGTGTCAAGGATAAGCCCAGTAAGCTTCTGGCATGTGGGTGTGGGTTGGGTTTGGACCGGGGTTGCAAGCCCGTGTAGCAGACAACCCAAGCCGAAGCTTGGTTAGGTCCGAGAGATACAGCAAGCCTAGAGGGCTGCGCGTAAGGTCCAGGGCGTTGGGGCGACAACGTCCCAAGGTGGTCTATGCGGCTGGGCTTCAGGCCAACACGGTGGTGCTGCGGCGGTGCCGCAAAAATCCCAGATTTTGTTTTTGTTTTTTTTTTTCGAATTCTAGGGTTAAAAACCCTAATTACTTCTAAATTAATTTGATTCTTTGACTCACAATTCCACATAGCATAAATGCATAATGCATGAACAATTATATATATTGACAAAATATATGAACATATATACGATATATATAATTGGAAGTAAAATATAAATGTAGGAGGTTCATGCTTCATGGGAAATGTTTTCATGCTTCAAGGTTTTTTCAAATATCTTAATTTATTTTAGAAGAACCTGATTGGTAGAAAACGATTGAAAACCTTTGAATTTGTAGAAGATAGCCTCCTCCTACGATCCTTCAGTTCCTTAGCTTTTGGCAAGAGCGTGCTGATAACGTGTTGTAGGCCTATTTGACATAGAAGGAGAGGGGGCCGGCGGCAACAAGTGAAAAGAGAGAGATTTAATTCTGAGGTCTGTGTTGTATCACCATCTTATGCCTTTATTTATAGTAGTAGGATATGTAGAATCCTTACCCTTTTTTACATCTCTTAATAGGTAATCAACTCCTAATAGGAACATACAAGATACTCCTACATACACTTGGATTTACACAATCACATTCCTAATCCTATAAGACTACAACAATTATTAATTTTATTTTGGTATGAATAAATGATTGTCAGAGGGGGTAAAAGATATGAATCAATAAAATATTATCACATCATTAGTGAACTTAATATGTTGAATAAATTTTATAGCCCTAATGAAAAAGCTAAATTAAATCTGATTTGGGTGAAGTTTTACACGGTTGATTAATGAATAATGACGGTAAATATGAATGGTCAAGATCACAATAATCCTTTGTGGAGCAAATCGAGACGAGGGGTTAACATCGTATGAAGTTATTAACTCGTTAGTCTCGATATACAGGATCCTTCAAGCACTAACCAATTAATAGTTTAATAAGGTGCTAACCACTCGTTTAGTTACACACCACAATTTTTCTCATAATTGGAACCCGTCATTTGTAGGTTATACTTAAAGTGCACTAAATGTGATGATTTTGAGTTATTTGAATGTGCCCGGATAAGCGGCTGTATACAATGTTTTCGTAAATAATAAAATATTATATAGTTATTGGGTTAAATTATTTCTCATTTGAGTGAGGTCTTACAAAGATTATTTATGAATAAGAATCGAAAAATGAATGGTTTGTATTAAGAGATTACTTTGTGGAGCAAACCGAGAATAGTGGCTAGCATCATATTAAGTTATTAAATGATAATGCTTGAGTGCTCTTATATATATATATATATAGGATAGGATCAAGGGACAAATATTTTTACACTCTTTTTAAGCATTTTGATTACATGACATCTAATGGTTCTTATTTATTCATTAAATGACATGTATGCTTATGTGGATTTTAACTAATATTAAAGATAAAATAAAATTGAAAAAACATAAAATCTGGAAAATTAAAACTAAAATTAAAAAAGGAAGAAACTTTAACTGAAATTGGTTCTCCCATTCCCATTTCGATCAAGACTTGGATTCAGACTTTGAATCCTTTTTTTTTTTTTTTTTTTTTTTTTTCAGACTTGGATTTAGACTTGGATTCAGACTTTGGATTCATGAAACATCATTTAACTGATTTTTTTTTTCTTCTTCCAACCAGGACGGATGGAGAGCCGGCTGAGATGGTTCTTATTTTTTGCTGGGAAAATTAAAACTAAAATTAAAAAAGAAAGATAATTTAACTGAAATTGGTTCTCCCATTCTCATTTCGATCAAGACTTGGATTCAGACTTTGAACCCAATTAAAAAAATCATGAAACTTCTTCTTTGCCGATAAGGAAGCTTGATGGAATCTCTTCTTTCATTTTATAAAAAATAAACCCTAACAACTCCATCGCCCCCTCATTCGCTTCTATTGCTAATTTGCTAGTGCGGCGGTCAGATTAAATCTTACCACCACCTTCCACCATCAAGGTCAACTTTACATTTTCACAACTATTTTTCCGTTTAAAAGTATTGGATAATTGTCTAAAACTCGTAAGCGCTTGAACGGTAATTTGCTTTCGATGTTCATTGAAGCTACAATTTTTTTTCTTTCAGAAATTCCAAAATGGCAGTTTGTATATTTTTGAAGGTTTTAATTGCTAATAAGTAATATCCTTGTTTATACTTCAGTAAATGTGCTTGCAAGTCTGGTAATTGTATCTTTCTCTGAAATATTTTTTTTCTTTTTTTTTTCTCATGTCACCAGGGCTAATCATTTTACCAGACCACGAAAATGTCAGGGTATATACTACTCATTCGTTTTCCGTTTCTTGATGTGATAAAAGTTAAGCACTCAAATTAAACCCTCTTGTTGTCAAATTGTAGAATAAATGTAAGTAGGGATCGTTCTAAACCGGGGATTAGGAGGGCTTGCTAAAACCTCTAAACTGACTTAGAATACAAAAACAAAGTTAAAAACGTTTGGAAAGACTCAAGGGACTCAAAACAAACTCAAAAGACTCAAAACAAGCTAAAAACACTCAAAACTGCCTAAAAACACAATCTGGGCAGTTTTGGACTCTAAACACAACTTTGGACGAATTTAGGTTTTTTACTTGACTCAAAACACTCTAAAACACAAACAAAACAGATTTTAAACACTTTGAAACAAGAAAGTAAATGGGGGTTTTGGTTCTGACGAAATTGAATCAAACAAACAAATTGTAAAACTAAACAGATTCTAAAGCGAATTTAGGAAATAAGATGATGGATGGATTAGTTAGAGGTCCGTTCTCCACACATGACACACTTGTATATGAATTGATTTCCAATTGCTTTTCAATAAACTATGATGCTCAACACCCCAGATTAACCGTGATGCACAAATTAACCCTCAGATTTTCCTTAACTCATTGAATTGGATGAATGCATGCAACAACTCAAATCATTCTCCAAAAGTCCTCTACATGAATGCATAATAGAGATACAATCAGAGATAATTATGTTTCATGAAAATCATAAGTGTTGACGAGGCAATTGTAACTATGAATGCATGATACTTTTGCCAAGAATTCAATTAACGCGATTGTGACAATCAACCTTCACTACTCAGGAATATAAACTTGTAACGATTAGGTGAAACTCATTTATATTCTAGCATCTGATTCATGCATGAAAACTAAGTATGCATCCTTAATAAACATACACAGATCAGTTATGAATAAAACAGATAATTGAATTGCAATCATAGCTTAACAAATCACAACTGTCAGAAATCAATTCATATCTCAAGCATGTTCATGGCTTCAAACTTCCCCCTAACTAATTAGGGGCTTAGCCACTCATGATTACAGCAAGTTCAGAAAGTAATAACGAATTAAACATTGAAAACAAGAACCAAGTACACCTAAAATGCTCCAATCTGCAAGCATGAAGCGCACAGGTTCTTCTTCTTCCCCAACTAGCTGCGGCACAAGGGTTCAAGGGTGTGTATGGACGTATGAAAGGGTCAGAGATGGATTTAGGATGGATGTAGGTTGCGGCAAGGCTTGGAAGATGGCTGGAATTGTGTTTGGATGTGTAGAATGGTGGTGTGGAGTGCGGCAGAGGGTTCTGTGATGAATGGCTGGCTCTCTGCGGCAAAAACCCTAAAACATGTATATATAGGCACCTCAAAACCCTAGGTCAATCAGATTGGGACTTGGACTTAGCAGAAATAATGGATTAGGGCCCTAGGGTTTGGCATTTAGTTTGGAAAAGGAATTGTGGTCCAATTAATTTCTGAAAAGGATTTGTAGAACCCAAATCCACAAGGAAAAAGGCCTAACAATCAGAATCCAAGAGGGAAAGGGCCTGAGAGGTGCGGCACAATAGGATAAGGGCAAGGGAATGCCTTGCAAGGCAAGGAAAAAAGATTCTAGAAGGAAAGGAGGCGCCAGATTTTTAGGGTTCTAGAAGGAATGTGTTTTGTGGCAGATTTTGGGGTTTCTAGAAGGATTTGAGGAGCCACTTTTGTAGGACAAAAGATAGGACTTCTAGAAAGTGTGTTTTGAGGCTGATTTCAAGCCTTTTTCTCTTCAAACTCGTCCAACAACTTGCCTCCATGCTTGCACTATCCAATCTTGGCTCAAAAATGCTCTAGAATGCTCCAAATTGCTTCTTTTTGCATACTTTGTCCTTAGAACCTGAAAACACACGAATTTGGCTTAAAAGACTAAATAACTAAGAACTAACAACGTAAAAGCACAAGAACAAGCTAACTAAGTCGCATAAATATGCTCCTATCATTTCTCTGTATTCATTTCAGCGCACTTTGGTGTGCCTATAAAAATGGAGGATGCATATAGTTTTAGGGATGAAAGTTTGTTCCCAATTGCTTGGCATGCGCAATATCTTGAATTTATGTTTTGAACCAATTCGTACATATGAAAATACAGGGACACGTTATTCCTTTTTTTTGATTTTAGTTTTAATTTTCCAAATTTTATGTTTTTTTTTTTTTTTCAGTTTTATTTTATCTCTAATATTAGTTAAAATCCACATAAGCATCCATGTCATTTAATGAATAAATAAGAACCATTGGATGTCATGTAATCAAAAGGCTTAAAAAGAGTGTAAAAGTATTTGTAAAAATATTTGTCCCTTAATCCTATCCCTATATATATATATATATATATATATAGGAAACCTTTCACAAGAGGGATCTCCATTTTTCTAAAAAAATGGGGACACTCTCTTGACCGTTGGATCTGACTTTAATGAAATTGTGTGGCTGAGATTGTGTGGCCTGTGTTTTAATCTCAACCACACAATTTCATTAAAGTCAATCAAACGGTCAGGAGGGTGTGCCCATTTTTTTGAAAAAATAGGGATCCCTCGCCTTAAGCAACCTGTATATATATATATATATATATATATATATATATATATATATATATATATATATATATATATATAATCCTAGCTTCTAGAGAGAGCCAAGAGAAAAAGTTGCCATAGGGGGAGGAGAAGCACCTTTACTTTTCCTCCTACCCTCCCTATCTCCCCTCCACTCCATCTTTTCCTCTTTCTAGTCTATTATGGTGAATTGTGTTGACTTAGTCTTTACCTAAGCCATGCTTAAATATGAGTTATCACTTCTTTTTTATTCCTTTTCAATTTAATCGTTCTCCCAAAATTTACCCTCTAAATATAATACCTCTCCCACTTATGAAGTTGAATCATTAGAGACCGAACCTTCCCAAATTCGCCCGATTTTACAGTTGTTTCTTGACTAGATGCGGGTGGTCCTATGACGGCTTTCATTCAAGTGGCAACGGTGGTACTCATGATTTTGTGTGAGGGTTTAGATTGTTTGGGTAGTGTGGGATTGTCAAGTGATTGAGATTCACTTTGTGATATGAGTTTTCTATACATTAGCATGGCTTTTCGTCGTGTTAATGGGTTGAGTCTTTTGTCTCTGTCTTCAGATGCAATAGGTAGCTTTGTTGGTGTTTTTTTTGTGGAACCTCTATTTTAGCGGTAACTATTTATTTCTTTTGAAGTTTCTCTTTTTAAGTCAATACTACTTATATTTAAAAAGTGTTCCCTTACTAGTTATATTGGCATTTTTGTGTGCAAAATCTCTCATGTTTTTGAAGTGACTGAATTAATTTCTAATTGCCATAATTGAAATTCTTTTGTGTTTTTGTTATTTGATGTTTCTCATGCTCATCACACCTACAAATCCATCAATCTCATGTTGTTGAAGTGACTAAATTAATTTCTAGTTGCCATAATTGAAATTGTTTTGTGTTTGTGTTAATTTGATGTTTCTCATGCTTATCACACCTACAAATCTGTCAATATGGTTGAATTATTGGTCATGCTGACCTTGCTTTTTCTTTTGAGTTTTTAGAGCATCTCCACCAGTTGGTGGAAGGCAAGAGCAACAATGTTGCCCTTCAACCGAAAAAACACCTCCAGCAATCCAAATAAGCAAGGGCAAGTGGTGGGCCAACCACTACCAGCCCAAGTGCCCAGCCATTTTAAGCACAACTTACTAGCTTTGGGCAAGCTGACGTCAGCGCCCTTTTTATTTATTTTTTGTTAGGCGCGTGTAACACACACATGACTAAGGGAGAGTGGCCGATAAGGCTGTAGTGGTGGGCCCCACTGCAGAGTGCAGTCAGATATTCCAACGGTAGGTACACGTGGCTCCACTTAAAGCCGTTGGATTTCCAACAGTAAAAAAATTATAGATATTAGTGTTGTGCCACGTGGTGCTATTTGATGCGTCTGATTTCAAATCAATTTGAAAATCAACGGTCATGATTAATCCAACATAAAAAAACTTAAAACAAAATCATTAAAAGATTAAAAAAAAGAAGAAAAAATTAGGATATTTTTTTATATTGTTGTCCTATAGATACTCAATTATCTTCTTCATTTTCCTTCACAACTCAATGTTCATTTTCACTACAATCTTCTATTTTTGTTTTCCACTTTCCAAATTCTTTTTTTTTTTTTTTTTTGTAGATTAATTATGTTTGTTGTAATGCTATGCTTTTGTCTTGTATTTGAAAGCATAAACAAAAAAAACAAGCGTTTTATTTTCAAAGCATAAAAAAAAAACAATCTTCTATATTTTAAGCAATCTTTTTATTTTCAAAGCATAAAAAGAATTAAAAAAAATATTTTTGAATAGTACTTGCCTTTGCCCTTGCCCTTGCCCTTTTCAAACTGGTGGAGTTACACAAAGACAAGTGCTATTTAGAGTGAATATCAATGTCAACTTACATACCCTTGGGTTTGAGGACCCTTCAAATTTAGTCTAAAATGCCTTCTACGAAATTTCTACGTTATCATAATTTTATGGGTTTTTATCACAAATGATCCCTGACATTGATCAAACACATCATTTTGATCCCTGACATTAAAAATCATTAGAAATGGTCCCTGAGATTGATCAAACACATCACAAATGGTCATTCCGTTAAAAACTCTTTGGACAATTTTCAAAGCTTCGTAACTCAATCGTTTCTTAACCAAATTCGACCCATAATATATCAAAATGAAGATAGGAAGGTGTAGAACAAGATTATAACTCGAAAATGGTTATCCAATTTTGAGCCGTTTTCTAGCTAAACTACGGCGAGTTAGCCATCAAGAAAGATATCATTCTCTTCGTCTCGTCGAGAAGTATGATTTTTGTTTTTGAATCACTCGATTTCGTTGATTATTGAAGAAGTTATGAGCGTTTAAAGTTTACCCAGTTTTCGGAGAGTTTTCCAATTTTTCCTCAGGCCAGTCACATTTGAGGCTATTTTCCGGCCATCTCCGGCAACCATTGGGCTTCCAAATAGGTATAATCTTGTTCTACACTTTCCTATCTTCATTTTGATATGTTATGGGTCGAATTTTGTTAAGAAACGATTGAGTTACGAAGCTTTGAAAATTGTCTAAAGAGTTTTTAACGGAAGGACCATTTGTGATGTGTTTGATCAATCTCATGGACGATTTCTATTGATTTTCAATGTCAGGGACCAAAATGATGTGTTTGATCAATGTCAAGGACCATCTGTGATAAAAACCCTAATTATATATAGGGTAATGCTACAGAGACTAAATTTGTAGACAAAATATGCAAACTAAATGACTTGTCACCAATAGGAATGAGCATATTTATCAACACTTAAGTAATAATCCAATCATCAACTTCCATCTTTTTTTGTTTACAAATTTAGTCTCCCTATAGCATTACCCTTATATATGTATTATACATCAGTATAATAATTATTGGTACAGTATATTGACTATAGTACATATGCATAAAATTATAGCAACATGTGCATTAAAAAAAAACATGTAAATCAATTTTCCTACAACGATACAAATATAATGACCTCCATATATTCACACTAATATAGTTACTAGGAATTAAGGACAGAAATCAAAATCCAATCTAGCTAGCTGTGGAGCCTAAAATAATCCCAAAAATTCTAAAGGCGACACGTGAACTTTTATTCAAGAAAGACAAGATTGCCCTCAATAAATAGGCAGACTTCTCAGATGCTCCCACGTGCAGCTCAGATCCCTGGAGGACTCAGCAGCTGAACACAACTGCCCACAGCTTTCCTGCCCTTGGCAAGGAATTAAAGATAAGGATTAATTACCCAAATCCTATCTTTAATACATTCCCAATTGAAGATTGACTTCAATCAAGTAAGTAATCCTAATTTAAATCAATTAGTGATAATTACTCCATTATCTCAATATATTATTTCCTATTAAATATCTTGGGAATATTTAGAGAATATCTCTTCATTAAACACTATATGGCCGGCCCTATCCCTATAAATACTCCATATTCTACCAAATTTTCGGAGCTTTTGCAACCCTAAGAAAGCCATAAACACTTTACTCTCTCAGAGAAACTAACTTAGGCATCGGAGATCTGTTGACCTAACCCCCCCACCTCATGGGCGCGTGAGGCTTAGGTCTTTGATCAAAGGTGTTGATTGTTTTGCAGGTGCATTTTCGTCAAAACTGAAGACGGCGGAAATTTGCATCGACAAATTGGTGCTTTCATTGTGAGCTGATTCAAAATACTTGAAGAAGCCTCTCGCATTTGTTTCTTGAATTTTCTATTACGTTGAATTTCTCACACGTCGTATCAATTAATTTTTCCTAGAAAAGTTTCTTAATCAATCCCTGGAGAAAGGATACAATGGTAGGAAATTCAGAAACTACGACGAACGAAACCTTGTATGTTCAAGGATTTGGACCGGAGAGTGGAGACGAGGACATAACCCCATGACGGAGGTCCTCAAGGCTCAACGCGACGGTAGGAGGAGCCTTACCACTGCGGAGCTGCGCCACAGCCATCACTACTGTGACCCAGCAACCACGGCAAGGCCACCAGGCCATGGCACAAATTCCACCATCGCTGCCCTTGCAAAGCCTCATCCCTCCAAACCCTAGGCAGGAGGCCTATGTCCATTTTCAAGCCCACGGGCAGAAGGCCCAAAACTTAGCAGCTACCACAGCAGGCCCAGGGCAGGAAGCTCAACCCACTGCGACAGCAAGCCTTGCTACATAGCAAGCGCAAACCCTAGCCCAGAACGTAGCAACTGCTGCCAGCCAGGCCACCCAGCCAGCAGGTTAAGATGTGGTAACCCAACGGCCAAGAGGGCTAACGGCCATACAGGCGCCGGTCCAACGCACCCTGCGACCTGCGACCCGCTTCGACGACCCGGCCCGCAGCCTAATCCATTCCAAGGCCACCTCCAGCGATCCAGATTCCGACCACAGGTCTCACGATCGATTCAGGGTTACTTACACTCCACTTTTCTGCCGGAATGCCCGCTTTGGGCTCAAGTTTTGTACCTGCACTTCATTATACTTCCACTACACATGGAAAAGCTCATTATCCAGACTATTCCAATCCAAATGACGAGCACCACCTACCCTAGAAGGTTGCCAATTTGACGAATACCCTCGCGCAGCAGACCACCTTGGTGAACCAACTTCTTGAGCCCATCGAGATGTCCCGAAGCAGGACAAGGGTGAAATAACGTGACTCATTCCAGCGACGTCCCGACAAAGAGCCACTCAGCCCACCACGAACCATACGTTTGGGTAGTGTGCACTCTCGTTTGGGCCTTGGGGGAAATGTCTTCTTCTGCCTAAATGCACAAAGAAGCGTTCATTCCCTACTTAGCTCACGAGTCAGTGTGCATTCGAGGTTGGGTCCGCACTCCGACGAGCACTCAGGACATTCAAGGTGAAGAGTCTACACGAGGCTAGGCCCACAAAGAGATTCTTCAACGAGGCAACTACGTAGGTAGCCGCATGACGCCCAGAGAAGAGCACGAGAGCAGTCCAGCTCAAGTTCCACTGGCAGCCTCCACCAAGAGCGATGACGAGCAACACAGGGTAAACCACGTGCACCATAACCGCAACATAGATGAGCATGACATGTCAAAGAGCAACATAGACCAGCAGGTCAACACCAGGGGCAGTTGGAGGCTCTCCTACCCCACCCGGTATAAATCCAAAAGGAAGTACAAAGGTTCGTAGCAGAGCAGCTGTGAGGATTCCAGCGCATTGATACTACCGACGATGCCCCTCGAAGAGACTTGGCCAACCGGAGCAGGTCACCATTTGTAGATGAGATCGAGCAGATGGAGCCACCGTGGAAGTTCAACTCTTCACACTTCACCTTGTTCAAAGGAGATGAAGATCCGGATAGACACTTGATGCACTACCGAAGTGCCATGTCCCTCTACGCCAACAACGACGCGCTCATGTGCAAAATCTTTGCCACGACACTCCAAGGTGAAGCGCAAGACTGGTTCCACACCCTGCCACCACGTTCAATCCAGAACTTCAGCTAACTTTCCTTGGTTTTCACTAAGGAATATTCATCCTACAAAGAAGTATGACCACCTCTTCAACATGAAAAAGGACCCGAATGAGTCACTCCGTACATACCTTAAGAGATTCAAGGCCGAGAAGGCGAAGATTGTCGGATGCGATGGCAGCATCACATACTCAGCATTCTGAAAAGGGCTCCCAGTAGATCACCCACTTTTCGAAGAATTGATTATGGGCGAGAACTTGTCCCTAACAAACTCTTATGTTTTGGCAGAAAAGCACTCCCTCTGGGACAAAGAAAAACACTCCCAGAAGCCGTTTGAGCAGCAGGGCAAAGACGCAGAACCGACTCAAAAGAAGGCGAGCGATAAACCGCTCAGCAACAAAAGCAGGCTAGGAGACAGACGCAGGGACTGGTCCCCAGCAAAAGGAGTCACAACACCCAAGACATACACCAAGTTCTCAGTCCCAATCAACCAGGAACTAGTTTAACCTACCGCCACCTATGAAGGGGGACACCTCCAAGAAGGACCAAACAAAGTACTGCGCATTTCATAGAGGTCCCGGGCATGCAACCAACGACTGCACCATGTGGAAAATGTACCTTGAACAGCTCGTGAAGGAAGGCAAGTACGACCAGTATGTTAACAGACCAGCTGCCCGGCCAAGGTGAGAAGTAGATGCCGATGCTGAACCACTAATCAAGACAATCCGAATCAACGAAATCTTTGCCAAATTCGAGCATTTTGGGCCACCAACAACTCCAAGAAGAGGAAGATTCAGCAGGCGAGATCGGTCTATCAGGTTCGAGCCATAGATGCTGTACCTGGACTAATCGTCGGTTTCACTAAGCAGGACGCTGAGGGAGTAGACTTTCCCCACGATGACGCGTTGGTGATTTCTGTACAACTGGCCTATGCCATCGTTGACAGAATTATGGTGGACTATGGTAGCTCAGTCAACATCATACAACGGTCAGTCATCCAGAAGATGGGCCTAGAAGACACAATCCAACGAAAAACAGAGTGTGAACAAGAAAATTCATGCGATAAAAGAGACAAGAACACGTGTACAAAATAATATTTTGTATTAATTTTTGGGGTTACAATCTCTTTTACAATTTGTTCATCTGATTCGATCTCCGTAAGATGTTGGTTTGTGGATGTTGTTGATCCAAGGGCCGTCAAGGCTTGATCTTGGATGAACGGGAAGTTTCTTCAAGGACCGTTGGTGACTTGATCTTGAAGGTAGATGAACGTTTCTTCAAGGGTCGTTGGGCTTGATCTTGAAGGTTGGATGGACGACGAACGATGAATGATCTTCAAGGGCTTGTGGGCTTGTTCTTGAAGAACAGATGGATGACAAACGATGAACGAACTTCAAGGGCTTTTGGGCTTGATTCTTGAAGAACGGATGTTGTTGATCCAAAGGCCGTTGGGGCTTGATCTTGGAAGGTTGAACAAAGTTTCTTCAAGGGCCGTCGAGGCTTGATCTCGAAGGTTGATGATTGTTGATCCAAGGGCCGTTGGGGCTTGATCTTGGAAGAACAATGAACGAAGAACGAAGAACGAAGAGAGTTTTCTTGATCATTCGGGATTTGCTTGAGAGCTTTTAGAGTTTCAAAGCTTCAAGGTTTTGGTGTGATGTGAATTGGTTTTTCTTTGTCTTGTGATGGAGAAGCCTATTTATAGGCTTTGAGAATGAATTACCACCACAAATTTTCTTGGTGAAGTAAGTGGAGGTTGTAGGTGAAATGGGTGGAGGTTGTAGGTGAAGTGAGTGTATGTTATTGGTGAAATGAGTGTAGGTTGTAGGTGAAATGAATGGAGGTTGTAATTTTAATGCATTGGTCAATATTTATTTCACAGAAATTTCGATGTCTACAAATGCCCCCACTTCAAGGCGTGTCATATACATGTGCTTGTCACGTGTAAAAGATGCGTTTTGAAGTTCCTTAATGTAGATGTCGATCCAAGGGCCATCGAGGCTTGATCTTGAATTTGGCTGGAAATTTCTTCAAGGGCCGTCAGGGCTTAATCTTGAATTCAGCTGGAAATTTCTTCAAGGGCATTCGGGGCTTGATCTTGAATTCGGCTGGAATATATTCTGGTTTCCTCCAATTGTTGATTTTCCACAGGCTTAATCTTGAACTAGGATGAAGGGTTTCTTGGTTTCCTCCAAAGGTCTGAACTTACTTTCCACAGACTTGATCTTAAACTGGGTTTGATTCAAGGGTGGTGGACACTTGATCTTGAATTGATTTTGTGATTTCTTCAAGGGCCGTTGGGCCTTGATCTTGAACTTAGATAGGACCACGAGCGGTTTCAGGATTTGAACACCTGGCAAGAAGGAACGAGGTGAAGGTGACGACCTGCTTCTTTATTCATTCTTTCCAATTCATATTGAAAAGGGTTAGGGGATGAATCAGCACGTACATTTGTTGTGTTTGCTGATGATCCACAAGATTGATGTTTCATTGTCACTCGTCTTATCTATTCTCCAGGCAGATGTGGTATCTTCTCTGGAAGTACATCAACAGCTGAAGATGAGTACGCGAGAGCGATGCTAGGTAAGCAATCATGGAAGGGGTTCCAGGCAGTCGGTTCTAGACCGAAAGGTTGATTCCAAGTGCCGACTGAGTACTCTATTTCTTCTTATCCTGCAGGTAAGAACAAAGACAAGGAAAATGATAGGGAGAGAGAGCATGATAGAAGATATTCTTACTTTCGACCCTGATGGTATGAGATACTTTTGCTTTTGAAGAAGTAGTGGTGATTTGACAGCGTTGCACGGCGAGGCTTTGCTCTTCAGCGACGGTGCCAGTGAAAGGTTGTTGAAGCTTCTTGAGTCATTTAGATAGGGCAACGATGCCGAGCTTGGATCTGACTTAGACTCTTCCATCTGGATTATGCGGTTCTCCAGGAAATACGTTGTGTTGTAGTGGCCTGTTCCAGCTCATCATTGAATCTTCTGTTTCAATTTGTGGCATAGCAGAAGTGGTGTGCAACCTTTGCAGTTGAATGGTCCTTCATAGCACTACTTCTTAGCGACTCATCCCTGCTTGGCAACTTCAGTGTAAATGGCCAATATCTGATCCACTATCATGAGGTATTTGCTGGATGAATTCGTGACCATGACAACAGTTGAGGATGAGTGCTCGAGAGCAATGCTAGGAAAACAATCAGGAAAGGTTTCCAGGCAGTTAGTTCCAGATCAGAAGTTTGATTGCAGGTTTCGACTGACTGCTTTCTTTGTCCTCGTCCTGCAAGCAAGAGCAAGGGCAAAGGAAAAGATAGGGAAAAATCATAATATGAGATACCTTTGCTTTTGACCCTGATGATATGAGATACGTTTGCTTTTGAAGAAGCAGCAGATGGATCAGCGCATGTATTAGTTGCGCTTGTCTCCACATGCTTCGATGTATCAATTTCCTTTGCCTGTTCTCTAGGCGGATGTGGTATCTTCTCTGGAAGCACAAGATGTTGAAGATGAGTACTCGAGAGCAAGGCTAGGTAAGCAATCAGGGAAGGGGTTCCAGGCAGTCAGTTCCAACTCGGAAGGTTGATTCTAAGCGTTGGCTGATTACTCTATTTCTCCTTGTCCTGCAGTGAAGAGGGAGGACAAAGAAAAGGATAGGGAGAAAGCTTGCTATGAGATACTCTTTCTCTCAACCCTGATGATATAAGGTACTTTTGCTCTTGAAGGAAAGAGTATAAGATTTTGATGCGGGTGCAAACTTTTCGATCGAGAAGGGTTTCTGGTTGAGGAAATGAGCTGATCATTTTGAGTGACTTGATCGGAGAGGTGTTCTCAAAGAGGAAGACAACTGAGTATGCTGAGAGGCTTAGTTGCAGATACCTTCTTGACGAGGAAGAAGAGTCAAGCATCTTGGATGTGTGCCTTGCCATGGAGGATGAAGGTCGACCTATATAGGGAAGGGCGCAATAGTAGGTAGTGGTGCGGATGAGGCCTTGTCTCCCACGCTTGTCAGCAAAGTGTGGTAGTTGGAACAGTGGACTTCACCCGTTTTCAACTTTGTTAGAGATCTTTGATAAAGTTGCACGTGTTATCCAAAAAGCTGAGATTGCGTCTGAAAAGTGTTGACAGACTTTATGCAGGAAAATCCGGCTTTTGAAATTCAGAGAATGGTGTCTCTTCAATTTTTGAAGTAATGGTTGTGTTACCTCTTCTTTTATAGAGGTGTTGATCACATCCAACATGCACACTTTGAAGATTACCCGCTTGTGAGAATTATCTCTGGTGTATTTATAAGATTTTACTCCATTCAACCCTTTTCTTTTACCATTTCTGAAAATGGCTTACCCGTCTAACATTTGCCTAGATTTGAGTCTTAAGAGTGATATAGGTGTGCCGCGTCAGGGTAATATATGGCGCCAATCCTTCTTATCTTCTAATGGCCCTCTTACAGTTGAAGACTCTATGATGGGGGATGCAACAACGACTACGGTGGTAGCTAGGAACCTTCTTACTCCTAGGGATAATAGGTTGCTTTCAAGACGGTCCGATGAGTTGGCTATCCAAGAGTCCCGGGCTCTCAGTGTTCAGTGTGCGGGCTCTGTGTCCAATATGGGCTAACGTCTACTTGCTCGAACTTGCCTAGTTGAATCATTGACGGCCGATGTGGCAAGTCTTAGACAAGAGATCAGGTGGCTTAAGCGTGATAATAGAGGGTTGCTCAAGCTTGCAAATAATAATTCAACGAGCATGAAGAGAAAAGCTTGATCAGCTGCAAGAATCCGAAGGTCGGATTCAAAGTGACCATAAGAGGTTTGTGGCTTTCTTCCAGAGGTAAATTTTGCCTTCAACATCTGGAGTTCGACCAAGTATTGAGGCTTCGAATAATCTATCTACAATGCCTCTTGCTTCTAGGGTTTCACCGAGTACTGAGGCTTCACATAAGTGACATTTGTGAAGGCTCTTTTTTTTTTTTTTTTTTTTTTTTTTTTTTTTTTTTTGTATATATTTGTAATTTCTTAGAAATATCAATGGACATGCTTTACTTTATTCAGTATGTATTATGCTAAATACCAATAAAACCCTTTTTTTTTCTTTTTTTTTAATCACATTTTCCAGGATAGTGTCGTGCATAATCATATTTTCCAAGTGCACCATCCCATCATCTTTCATGTTGGTTTTCTTTTCCAAGCATGGGTCGTTGTTTGCACAGTCACTATTATTTGCACAGTCACTGCACTTCACTCTTCTCTGGATGCGGGTCATTTTTACTTTGCATTGTCACCGCACTGTATTTGCACAGTCACGGCACTTCTTTTGCTTCTCTGAGTTCTTCTGCATATATGTATATGTGATCGAACCATCACTGCGCAACCATTGCATAGCCACTGCACTGCTTATTACTCTACCGTCACTTCATCGTTTGCTGCATACCTATTGCACTGCTTGTTGCTCTACCGTTACTTCACCATCTGCTGTCCTTGTTGCACTGTCCATCGTCCTGCTGCTTGAGGCTTGTTGCAGTGCGCCACTTTTTGCCATATGGCGCTATGCAAAAGACCGCAGCGGGTTTCGCTGTGTAGTGCCTTTTGGTCACAGTAGTTTTCCCTCGGTGGTGACGTTGGAGTGTTGCTCATTTTTTTGTAATAAGGCTTTGTAACCAAATCATTCCTTTAAGGAAATAAAGTATTCTCATTCTTGAATTTTCTCTTTATTCTTCAAAGTGTGTGTGTTTTTGTTGATGATGTGACTGTACTTGAAGTTTTGAAGTTTCAAGTTACCTACGTACCCTCGGTTGAGGAGGGATCAAGTTATGACGTAGTTCAAAAGAGTGATGGATTGCTTTTGGTGGTTTTAATGGTGATTTTGCTGATGATTTTGCCGTACACAGTTTATACTCTTGCGGGCCAGGAGTGTGGAGCATTTGTTTTAGGGGTAGTAGCACTTCAAGAATCTGCCATTGATAGGGCCGATCTTCAAGTCGTCTTCTGCCATGATTAAGTAGGCGCCATTGGTGTAGGCCTCTTGTATTACGTATGGTCCATCCCACTTTGATGTGAACTTGCTTTTTGTCTTGTGAGTTGTGATGATAGACCTACGCAATGCGAGGACGAGATCTCCAGTTTGGAAAGACCTTGGGCGGACCTTCCTGTCAAATGCCTTGGATAGCCGTGCTTGGTAGCATTCTAAGTGCTGCTGAGCTTCGAGCCTTCTCTCATCCAGCGTTTCCAGCTCTTGAAGGCGCAACTTTGCATTCTCTTCATCAGTCAAGCCTTCTTGTATAACCATCCCTAGTGAGGGAATTTGACTTTCGAGCGGTAGAACAGCTTCCATGCTATATACGAGAGAATAAGGTGTAGCTTGGGTAGGAGTCCTATGTGACGTCCTATATGCCCAAAGTGCTTCGCTTTCGTGCCAGTCTCTCTTTGTTCGGCCAATCACATTCTTCAGGAGGTTGCACAATGTTTTGTTAAATGCTTCTGCAAGACCGTTGGCCGGAGCATGATACATGGAAGACTTGTGCTATTTGAACTTGTATTTCTTGCAGAGCTCGTCCACGAGTCGGTTGGAGAACTATTTTTCATTGTCAGTGATGATGTAGTAAGGCACACCATATTGGTGGATGATATGTTCCTTGATGAAACGGACGACAATTTCCTTCTTGACTTTCCTTAAGGGTATGGCTTCAGCCCACTTGGAGAAGTAATCTGTTGCAGCTAGAATGTAAGCTTCTCCTACAGATGACTTTGGTGCAATCGGCCCTACGACGTCTAATCCCCATGCATTGAACGGCCATGAAGCAACAATAGGGTGTAATGGCTTAGGTGGTTGATGTATGAAGTTGGCAGGGAATTGGCAGGCTTGGCACCTTTTGGCGGGTTCCAGGCAATCTTTCACAATACTTGGCTAGTAGTAACCCATTTTTTTGAGCTGGAAATGTAGATTTGGTCCAGACTGATGAGCCCCGCATACACCTGAGTGTGCCTCTTCCATGGCTTGATTGGCTTCTTCCTTACCTAGGCATCTCAGAAGTATTCCTTTAAAAGAACGTCGGTAGAGCGTCTCTTTGTAGTATAGAAAGCGAGGTGCTCGTTGACGTATTTCAGAGCCGTGTCTAGGATCATCTGGAAGTTTTCCATGCTCTAAGTAGTCGATCAGTGGCTGTCTCCACTCTTCAGCATTGACTAGAAGTACTGAGATGACATTTGTATCATTAGTAGAATTTCAGCGATGAGCGGGATCACCCATCTTTGGCAAACTAGCACGCCTGCAGCTTCGTCTTCTCCTAGCGTCATGCTCGAGGCTAGGTTGGCGAGAGCGTCTGCCATTTGATTTTCTTTTCTTGGCACATGTTCTAGTGTCACAGCCTCAAACTTTTGTAGCAGTTGAGTTGCCAACTGGAAGTATAGGACGAGATCATCTTTCCTCACCTCATATTCAGTTAAGAGTTGATTGATTATGAGCTTGGAGTAGCCATACACCTCAAGGGCTATGATTTCCATGTTGATCGCCATTTGGAGCCCGATGATCAGTGCTTGGTACTCAGCGATGTTTTTGGAGCATAATTTGCTTAGTTGGAAGGAAAAAGGTAGTATTTACCTTTATGGCTACATGAATACTACTTTTTCCCCCGCTCCGTTTGCTCGTGCGGATCCTTCGAAGAATATCGTCCATGTCGGGAAGATGTCGATGTCGAACACTTTCTCGTCAGGCAAGTCGTCTGAGATTTTCCAATCAGCTAGGATTGGGTGATCGGCAAGGAAGTCTGCTAGCGTTTGTCCCTTGACGGCTTTAGCTGGGACGTAGATGATCTCATACTGGTTAAGAAGCAACGCCCATTTAGCAAGTCGCCTCGTCAAGACTTGTTTGGACATGACGTATTTGACTGGGTTAGCTTTAGCAACCAAGTGGATAGTGTAAGCCTGCGTGTAATGCCTGAGCTTTTGGATGGCGAACACCAAGGCAAGGCACATCTTTTCTATTAGGGAGTAGTTCAACTCAGCGCCGGTGAGGGTTCGACTGAGCTAGCAGAGCGCTCATTCTTTCTGGGATTCATTTTCTTGTGCCAAGAGTGCTCCAACTGAACTTTCCTGAGCGGCGATGTACAATATGAGTGGCTTTCCAGGCACAGGCGCCTTCAGGACAGGTGGACTTGATAAATACTTTTTTATGCTTTCTAAAGCATTGTGGCATGCTTCGTCCCATACGAACGGAACATTATTCTTCATGAGTCGACTGAACGGTTGACAACGCCCTGCAAGTTTGGAGATGAAGTGTCTAATGAAGGCTAGTCGTCTTTGTAGACTTTTCAGCTCGTGCAGGTTTCTTAGCTCAGGCATGCTTTGAATGGCCTTGATCTTTTATTGGTCCACTTCAATGCCACGGTGCTTGACAATGAAGCCGAGGAACTTTCCAGGGGGTGACGTCAAATGCACATTTCAACGGGTTCATCTTGAGGTTGTATTTTCGCAGCCTTTCGAACACTATTCGTAAATCTTTTAAGTGATCAGATATTTTCTTTGTTTTGACCACCACATTGTCTACGTAACATTCTACGTTTTTATGTAGCATCTCATTGAAGATTTTCTGCATAGCGCGTTGATATATAGCTCCAGCGTTCTTTAGACTAAAGAGCATCACCTTGTAGCAGTATATACCTTTTAGAGTGTAGAAGGCTGTTAGTTCCTTGTCTTCGAGAGCCATGCGAATTTGATTATACCCAGAAGAGCGTCCATGAATGACAGTGCCTCGTGGCCAGTGGTTGCGTCCACCATGATTTCAATAATTGGCAAGGGGAAGTCGTCATTCGGGCAAACATCGTTGAGGTCTCGGAAGTCTACGCAAACACATATTTGTCCAGATTTCTTAAGGACAATGACGATGTTGGAGATCCACTTGGGGTATTGCACTTCTCGAATGAAGCCTGCCTCGATTAGCTTGTCAATCTCAGTCTCAATTTATGGGATGAGCTCGGATCGATAGTGTATTTGAGTTTGCTTTATCGGTCGCCTTCCAGGCTTGACTGCAAGATGATGCACATCGATGATAGGGTCAAAGCCGGGCATTTCTTTGTAGGTCTAACCAAATACGTCTTTGTACTCTAATAACAGCTAGTAATATTCCTCTATCTTGTCCGCTCTCAATAGTGTACTTACGAAGATACTTTGGTTCTTCGCTTGTGCCTAAGTTGAGTTCCTTGAGATCGTCAACCGTGGCTTGCCCCCCATCTTCAAGCTGTGGTGGCGTAGTAATGACATCTTCCTCAAGGATTTTGTCTTCTTTGCCTTCATGGATCGTGATGTGGAAAACATCTTGAACCTCTTCTTCAGCGCTGTTTTCCCGAGCTTTGTATTGTTTTGAGTTACAAAACTTTATGCAAGCACGGAGTTGCCCTGATTTTTTTAGGGCAACATTTAAGTTCCGTCCCGAGTCTATGACCTCTTGAATTAAATCAGCTGTGATCATGTTGACAATCTTAGCTTCATTTAGGCTTAAAAGTGTATTATCAATGGTTTCTTGCCCTCTTTCCGACTGGTGAATTTGTGGATGCAAGTAGGCTTCATGTGTAATTTCTTTGGGGCGACATGAGTCCATCCTTCATCTTCACTTGACTTGGAACATGCCCCCAACGGTCGTGGTGAAGACTTTGAGTCGAAAGAGCCAGAAGTGCCGTCTTCCCTAGGGATTTCATCTTCTTTGTCTTCTTGGATCGTGACAGGGAAGATGTCTTGGACCTCCCTTTCAGTGCCGTCCTCTTGGGCTTGTTGGCATGAAGATTGTCTAATATGGATGATGGTGCGCCTTCTTACTTTCAACGGTCCATTTGTGTCAACCTCCAAGATTGCTTAGCGCTTCATCCTTGAAGGAATTAAGCTTCAAATATTGCCTTTTTCTGCTAGCCCATTGAGCTTTTCTTCCTTTGACGTTGTCTCCCTATTTTTAGAAAGCTTCTTATTGTCTTCAAGTCTTTCCAAAGCTGACCGCCGAGGAGGAGAGCTAGTCGTGTTGCTTCGCTTCTTAGGTTTTGGCAACCTTTCAAAAACAAAGCTTTGAGATGTTGGCATGGTAAGCCTCTTGAAGACGGAGATTCGGTTTTGACCACCAATGCGATTAAGTGCTGACATTCTGGGTCTTGAACGATTCATCCTATCGAAGACTGAAGGCCGGAGGTTGGGTTTAAGCTCCTCTTGATCTTGCTCAATGCTCACGCTGATGTGTTAAGTGCTAGCATTTTTTGCTTTGCTTGAAATCTTCACGGGTGCATTGGGTGTGAAGCCAAGTCCAGCTTTGTTGTTGTCAACTCCATAACCATGCTTCTTCAACTTCTTTTGAGTCTCAGTGAGGTCATGTTCTTTGTCGTTGATTGTGTTTGAAGCCTTCTTTCCAGGATTCGAAGAAGAAGCGAAGTCGTACCCAGCCTTCGACATGAGTTTGTAGGCATTTTGATCAAAACCGTCTTCGGTCCTCTTGGTTGGAAGAAAGCTTGGTTCCACCCCTTTTGGCAGAGCTTTTATAAAGCCTTGTGGTGGTCTTGCAACCTTAATGTTGCCTAGCTATGTCAGAGGCAAAACTGCATTCGTCTTGAGCAACTTTACATTATCCTTGTGCCGCAGTGCATCGGCTTTGCTTGCTCCAGTTTCAAACGGGAATTAACCATTCTTTCTTCTCGACATCGGGATGTATCGGAAGACGGGTGTGTTTGGTCCATTTGAGGGCGTCCCACTCCCTTTGGTTGTTGCAGGTTTAGCAAGCTTATCATCATTTTTGCTTGAAGACGGCATAGCTTCTCCTTCTTGCTTCTTGGGCATGGCTTACCACTCTTGCTTTTTAGGTGTTGCTTTGCCCATGGATTTGATCTCTTTTGGAAGAGCTTTGGGTACCATGTAGAACTTAGCATCTGCGAAATATGATTCGGCTTCGGTGAATGGCTTGGTGTCGCCATAGATCACATTCACTTATTCTCTGTAAAACTTTAAGCATTAGTGAAAGGTGGATGGTACTACTCCATTCACGTGGATCCAAGGCCTTCCTAAGAGCAAGCTGTAGGAAGTTCTTGCATCAATCACGTGGAATATCGTGCTTGACTTGAGTTCGCCAATGGTCATCTCCACTCGGATCATGCCCATCGCTATTTGTCCTCCTTGATTAAAACCTTAGATTAGTAGACGGCTTAGTGATAATTCATCCCCCTTGATGCCGATTATGGTCATTGTTGACTTTGGCATGATGTTTATGGCTAATCCACCATCCACAAGCATGCGATTGACTTTGTGCTCCCTTACGTATCTCGAGATGAAGAGAGGACGATTATGAGGCTTTGATCCCAGCAGTAAGTCTTCATCCGTGAAACTGATTGTGTCCTGGGCGGCACAGCATGTGGCATATATGTGTGGCCGAAGCTTCAAGCCTTCGTTCTTGCTTTCTTGTACCTCATGGTCGTCAGGACTTGCCAAAGCCGTTGCTAGTGCTCTTCGCATCTTCTTTGGCAATTGTAATGCTTCCTTGATGCTAAAGTGCATTGGCAGACCTTCTTTGGGCGTGAGGGTATTTTCTTCCTCGATAGCGTGGCTTTGCCTTTTGAAGGTTCTTCCATTTCCACCTCGACCATGTGACATGCAGCGGTAGTGCACTGTTGGAAGAAGTACTCGTGCAAGGAGACAGGAATGCGTGGCTCTTGCTCCATAGGTTTCTTAGCATGTGTTGGCTTAGCAGCTCTTATATTTCTTTTAGGCTTCCTATTGTTGCGGCGGCGATGCTTTCTCTTTTGATCCCCCTTTAGCCTTATGGCTTGCGATCTTGGCTTCTTCTTCTTTTTATAGGTCACCGATGTCCACCATTTTTCATCGTTGGTAGGTGCGTCTTGGTTGCTTGCCTCCAGTGATGGTGGTGCAGAAGGTGTCGTATGGCTTGAGCATTGGCAGGAAAGGTCAGGTGTCATTTGGAGAGGCACGAGATCGAATGATCCAAATGCAATCGTGGTAGTATGTGTTGCGATCGTATCTTCAAGGTCGAGCTCGATTTTCCCTTGTTGAGCTAGCTTCATGATGAGCTCTTTAAGGACGAAGCACTTGCCAACAAGATGACTCACGATACGATAGTACTTGCAGTACCTAGGATTGTTTATGCGATTCATCTCTTCAGAACGTTTGCATTCGGGTAGCTCAATCACCTTTTTTTCCAGTAAGTCATCTAACATTGTAGCCATGTTAGAGTCAGGAAAAGGGTACGCCTTCTGCTCCAGTTCCCTCAAGGTGTTTTTATGCCTGTCTTGGGTGCGAGAAGGCTCACCTCTCTTTATCTCATTTGCTTTGTTTTTGGATGAGATCTTGTTGGGCGTGGAGGAAGTTCTGATGGGGGTAGTGTTGACGGTAAAAGCTTCATTGGCAGGCTTCTTCCCAATCTTGTCTACACCTTATCCTTCTTGAAGTCAACCATCGGTTCATTTTTCCCGTGATTGACGATACTTAGCTCCATGTCGTGGGAATAAGTTACCAGCTCCTCAAATGTTCTTGGTTTTATGCCTTGGAGGATGTAATGTAACCCCCAGTGCATGCCTTGAACGCACATCTCAATGGCGGAGGTTTTAGAAAGCCAATCTTTGCAATCCAGACTTAATGAACGCCATCTATTGATGTAGTCGACAACAGGTTCACCCTTCCACTGTTTCGTACTAGTCAGCTCCAGCATGTTTACGGTGCGGCAGGTACTGTAGAAGCAGTTGAGGAATTCCTTTTCTAGCTGATCCCAATTGTTATAGGTTTCAATGAAATGGGCGACATGTTCCTTTGGGTTTCCTTTTCCATTGAACTGCATAAACTTTGGCGGCTGATAACGCCTCGGCATCTTCAAAGCATCAATCTTCTTGGAGTAGGGCTTTGCGTATAGTACGGAGTTAAGTGAGCTTCCTTTGTACTGCGCCTTGATGGTGTTGGCGATCATCTCCTGCAGCTGCTGGATAGAGAGAGATCCCATGAGTGCCGATGCTTGGTCTGGCTTCAGCTTCTCTTCAACTTTCTCTGCTAGAGGCTCATTTTCTTCATCGGCTTCTTTATTTAATGGATTAACCATTGGGTCGATTTTTATGTCAGGCTTTGCATCTAGCTGGTTGACAAGTGCGACGATTTGCAAGTCTTTTTCCTCCACAGTCCGCGTGAATTTTGCGATCGCTTCATTCATTTGAGCCAGCTGCTTCTCAATTGAAGTTGCTCCAGTAGTCATGACTTGCATGGCTGTGCTGTCACTCGAGTTGGCATCGGAAAGCAAGGACTTGGAGTACTTCCTCGGGCTTTTCTCCCTTGGCGCCCTTAGCGAAGCCAAGGTGATCACGGGCTCGTGCCTCGGGTGCTCTTGTTTCTTCGGTAGAGTTGATGTAGGGATGGAAGATATAGCAGAAATAGCTTTTGCCTTGCTTCGAGTTATGATGCCCAAAGTGCTACCACTCGTGAGGACGTTCTTGTTCTTTGTGTTGGTTGCGGGAACAGCTTGAGCCTTCCTTGATGCCATTGATTTTGAGGTGTGTTTGGATTTCTTGAACGGAGAAAAAGATGAGAGGTAGAGATTGTCCCACTAGGCGTGCAAAATTATGCATTGGTCAATATTTATTTCACAGAAATTTCGATGTCTACACAGAGGTCTTGACCGAATTCAATGGACTCACCTCAGTTGCCATTGGCACTATCACACTCGACGTAACCAGCCCACCGATTGTCTCATCGTAGACCTTCATGATCGTCAGCGACCCATCTCCCCATAACGAGATATTGGGTGAACCCTGGCTAGTAAAGATTGGAGCTGTGACCTCGATCGAATATCAGAAAATCCGATTCTGTATCCTGGGAAGAGCAGTCGGAGAGATCAAGGGCGACCAGGCCATGTCCAGGCGACGCGCTGTACAAGTTCTAAAGGAATCAAAGAAGAATTATTTCACCCCAGCAGTAGCGGTTAAAGTGCAGAAAGACGACTCTACCTTCGCCAAATAGCAATTACAACAGACAGGTCAAGAAGATGGCGTCAAGGTCGACAATGCCCTGGAAGATGAATCAGGATGAAAACCCGAAAAGGATGCCGAAGACATCATTCTTGACCCCCACCAGCCGAAAAAGACGGCTAGGATTGGCTCACGTCTGAGCCATGCGAAGAATGAAGAACTCACGGTTTTCCTTAGGGAAAATCACGACGTCTTCGCATGGTCACCCTATGACATGCTTGATATTGATCCAGCAATAGCTTGCCACAAGCTACATATCGATCCCGCTGCCAAACCTGTGATCCAGAAAAGGCTACATTTCGCACCCGAACGAGTAACAATTATTGAGGCGGAGATTAACAAGCTACTAGAGGCCAGATTCATTGAGGAAGTGGCACACACAGCATGGTTGGCCAACATCGTGCTAGTGATGAAAAAAGAAAAGGGCAAATGGAGAGTATGCATGGGTTACACCGACCTCAACAAGGCATGCCCTAAAGATAACTACCCGGTTCCCCGAATCGACCTGTTCGTTGACTCAACATCCGGGAACCAGCTGCTCAGCTTCTTGGATACGTACTTAGGCTAAAATCAGATTGCCATGCACAAGCGTGACAAAGAAAAGACCGTATTTGTGATCGAGCGAGGCACATACTGCTACAAGGTCATGCCCTTTGGCCTTAAGAACGCATGAGCAACCTACCAACGACTCGTAAACACGATGTTCAAGAAGCAAATCGGAGTCATCATGGAAGTCTACGTCGACGACTTCATGGTGAAATGCAATCAGCGGTCAGATCACATTCACAACTTGGTAGAAACTTTTGCCATCCTCTGAGAATACAATATGAAGCTCAACCCAGCCAAATGCACTTTTGGAGTCTCCTCAAGCTGATTCTTAAGGTACCTTGTAACCCAACGAGGAATCGAGGCTCATCCAAGGCAGATCAAAGCGATCCTGGATATGAAATCGCCCATAACTCTGAAGAAGATCCAAAGTTTGACTGGACGAGTAGCCGCACTCAATCGTTTCCTTTTGCGATCTAACGACCGATGCAAGCCTTTCTTCCAGGCAATAAAAAAGACGCAGAAAGACAAGTGGGAAAATGAGTGCGAGAAAACATTTCAGGGCCTAAAGCAGTACCTGACATCACCTTCACTACTATCCAAGCTGAAAGCAGCGGAGAACCTGTACTTTTATTTGGTTGTATCAGAAGTAGCAGTAAGCTCTGCCCTCATATGAGAAGAGCTGGGGGCCCAACTTCCTGCATTATATACATCTAAAGCTCTTCTCGATGCGAAAACCAGATACCCGAATATTGAAAAGCTAATTTTGGCGCTAGTTGTTGCAACTCGGAAGCTCAGACCTTACTTCCAAGGGCATCCAGTCATCGTCATGACCCAGTACCCACTACGATCAATTTTGCATAGTCCAGACGCTTCCCTACGAGTGATGAAGTGGGCGTTGGAACTGGGCCAATATGGCTTAGTATACCAACCTCACACGGTGATAAAAGCCCAGACGTTGGCAAACTTCATAGCAGAATTCACCCCGAGCCTGAATGATGCAGCAACACAGCTCGAAAATGCCTCAGAGTCAGCCAAACACTCCATAGCCATACCAGCCCCTCTTGATGGAGATTTTTGACGTTTGCAAGTCGATGGATCATCCAACCACCAAGGACCGGGGGCAAGCCTAGTTCTCACTACTCCGGACGACTCATTGCTCGAGCAAGCATTCACTCTAAGCTTCAAGGCGTCAAACAATGAAGCAGAGTATGAAGCCCTACTAGCAGGTCTTTGATTGGCGAAAGACCTAGCAGTGAAAAAGCTTGTGATCTATTCTTATTCCTGGCTAATCACCAACCAAACCTCAGGGGAGTACGTAGCAAAGCATCCAATGATGGCCCGATACCTAGAGAAGGTACGAGAGCAGTTAGTGACGTTCCAAGTGTACACACTCATTCAGGTTCCACTAGCAGAAAATGCCCACGCAGACGCACTAGCAAGCTTAAGCTCCATGCTAGACCATCAGCTCAGGCGCTCTATCCCAGTCGAGTACTTGGAAAAGCCAAGCATAGATAAGGAACCAGCAGTCGAGGTGGCACAGATCAGCACAACCCCGAGTTGGCAAGATCCCATCATCGACTACATAGTCAATGGAACATTTCCCGTAGACAGACTGGAGTCTAGGAAGCTCTAATTGAAGGCAGCACGTTACTATATGTGGAACGACATCCTCGTTCGAAGATCATTCTCAGGACCACATCTCCACTAGCTATCGCCTCCCCACGACATGAACATTCTTAGCTCAATCCACGAAGGCGTATGTGGAAACCACTCTAGATGTTGCTCTCTGGCGCAAGAAGCTTTTGACGCTGGCTATTACTGGCCAACCATGCATCAAGACGCCAATGAGTATGTGCAAAGGTGCTACAGCTGCTAGCGCTTTAAGCCTGTGCCCGCACTACCTGTCAACAAACTCCATCTACAGATGAGCCTTTGACCATTCATGTAGTGGACGATTGACCTAATATGACCAATGTTGCCTGCTACTGGAGGCAAATGCATGATGATCGTAGCGTCCGACTACTTCACAAAATGGGTCGAAGCCGAACCCATTACTACAACTACCCAGACAGACATAGAACGCTTCATATTGAAGAACATCATTTGCCACTTCGGCATCTCACACTCTATCGTCACCGATAATAGTCTGCAGTTCGTGGGCAAAGACTTGGCGAAGTTCTTCGAAAAATATAGCATCAAGCAGTACATATCCATGCCCTGGTATCCGTAGGGTAACAGCCTGCCTTAAGAAGGCCCTCTTAGACAAGAAGGGCAAGTGGCCAAACGAGCTCCCCTGTGTTCTATGGGCATATCGCACCACCAAAAGACAAGCAACCAGCGAAACTTCATTCTCCCTAGTGTATGGTTCTAAGGCGATCATTCATCCCAACGTCGTGGTGCCAAGCATCAACGCTGTACTGCCGAACTTCGAGCAAAACGAAAAGGAAATGGCCACCAACTTAGACCTGGCAGAGGAAGAGCGCGAGAATTTACGGCCTATCAGTAGCAATTCCTCTCCAGTTACAACAAGAGGGCAAAAATCTGGCAATTCCAGCCAAAAGACTTAGTTCTCAGAAAAGCCTTCATCACCGCCTGACGGGAAGACTCCAAAAAGATGGCTCCCATTTGGGAAGGTCCGTACAAAATCAGCCGAGTAGACGGAAGGGGCAGCTACACCCTCCTCACTGTGAGCGTCAAAGAAATTGACAAACAGTGGAATGCCCACAACCTGAGGAAGTACTATGTATGACCTTCCACCATTTCGGACCATGTTCAAGACAAAAAAGTTCGAAGACTCAAGTAGCTCGACGAACAAGAACTCACATGTCGAGAATTATCGGTTGTTATGCTATTACTACATACGAGTAAGGTTAATAAAAGCCTCTATTTTCAATGAAGATTGAAGGACAAGCCTAGGCCAAATGCATAAACAAACTGACCAACCCTGTGACAAGCAAAAGATGCCCGGCGCCCGCTGCCCCGCAGACATGGCATAAGTTCTCCAGCGCGAGAGGGTAAACCAATTCCCCGACACCCACATGGGTATTCTATTTCTGTGACAAACAAAAGACGTCTGTTGCCCCCACAAACATGGCGTAAGCTCTCCAGCGTGAGAAGGTAAACCAATTCCCTGACACCCACATTGGTATTCTACTTCTGTGATAAGCAGAAGACACCCTCTGCCTTTTTAGACATGGCGTGTGCTCTCAAATACGAGAGGGTAACCTAATCCGGAATATCCAGACCTGGATGGGTGGTATGACTGCTCAGTTTCCCCTGAATACAGTGACGACCTAGGCCGGACAACTCTCATAATTGGCCACAATAGTCCTTCCCCTAGAATAGACTTAGCCAACTGAAGGATTCAATTCTGTGGGATCCCGGGTCTCTAATCGGAAGAGACGCTAAGTGCAGGATCCTTGCCTATGAAAGAATTCGCGTGACAAGATGGTCCGTCCTAGATGTGCAAATCTTCATGAAGCTGCTTGGTTTTAAAGTGTTGCAATACTAGTTACGTGACCTGCGAAATAAAGTTGTGACTTAGAAGAATATGGCCTCTGAGGTGCGATTTCGCCTACACCTCAAGCCTAAAACGCCTCTGAGATGCCAAGAACAACGCCTGAAGTGGTTATGCGGGTCATCTGCTTCTGTAAGTAAGACGCATGGCCGACGACCCAACGGCTAGCAGCCCAAGGCAATCTATAAGCCGAGACTTACACCTAAGCAGCACTTCCAACCGACAGTCTACGATTTAAGTTTTGCTGAAACAAAGCTGTGGTACGATTACAGTAGTTCCGCGGACCTTCTCTGCTTCCTACGAGAAGCATGAGTCCAGCCGACAACTCTATAAGTTAAACACTGCACAACACGCCCCGGGAGAGCCAAAGCTCCAGAAGCCAGTTAAAAGTCGGAATACAACCATAGTGGCCACAAAAACTCCTCTGCTTTCTACGCGAAGCACATGTTCGATCGCTAGCCCTATAAGTTAAAAATTTTGCAATACACCCCCGGAGGGCTAAAGCTCATGAAGCCATCCAAATCCGAGATTCACAACTATAGTAGCTACGCAAACTCACCTGCTCCCTGCAGAAGCATGAGTCCGGCCGACTGCTCTATGAGTTAAAAATTTATCATTTTTCCTCTTGCAGGTAAAGCTCTATGAGCATCAAAGCCAAAACTGAACCCTAAAGTGACCACGCGGGTCAACTGCTTCATCTAAGTAGCCAACTCAATAGTTCATCTCACGGTAAAGTTTTGCAAGTCGCCTCGAGCAGGCAAGGCTCCAGAAGCCCCGAATCTGAAACTAAAACCTAAGTGACGACGTGGGATCAACTGCTTCGTTGAAGCAGTTCACCCAGCCGCCCGTCCTACAGTAAAGTTTCACGAAAAACATGGCAACATAGAAGGATGAAGCAAACACAAGGAAAACTGTTTATTAAATTTCTAGCTAATTGATAAACCGGCTCGAAGACCAACAAAGTTCAAGCAAAGCAGAACAAAAAGGAAAAACTCCTAAGTCTAAGCAAAAAAAACTACTCCTGGGCAGCTTGCGTAACCACAGGTTCCTCGACTGCCACGCCTTCAGCAGCTGCACCGCTCTTAGCAACCAAAGCTTCCATCAGCTCATCCTCAACCTCCTCTGCCTGGATTACTTGACCGTCAGCTGCTCCACCAAAGGTAGCCTCAAATGAGAAATTAAGCAGATCAACTGCAGAAATGGAAAAAGTCTCGAAGTCCTTCTCGGAAAACTCATAATCTAACAACCTGCCCTCAAGATGGTCTACATAACCAAGCTTGTAGAAATAAGCCTGACAAGAAGTAAGCGCCACTTCGTGACCATCTTTCTCATTCTTTAGCTGCACATTCTCCTCAACAAGCCCAGTGCGAGCACCCTATAGCTCATCCAGTTCCTTTTTCAGGTTCTCGCAAGCAGACATCGCACTTTGTAGATCCACTTCATTAGATTCAAGTTTACTGGCAACCTCCTTGAGATGAGACACTTCAGCATGCATGAAGATAAGCTCATCGTCCTTGGCAAAACAAGCAGATCGTAGCTCCGAATTGACACGTTCAAGGTCATCGAGCACCGCAGAAACACGACTGACTTCCTTCTCTGCAGCTCCAACATCGTATAAGTCGCACTAAGCCTAGCATTCAAATGAGTGACCTCCTGATGAGCAATCTCCAGCTGCAAAGAAGTGGGGGTAGAGACATCAGACCCCTTCAAAATGGCGAGTTCAGATTTGAGCTTATCGATCTTTTCAGAAACCGAGCGAAGCTGAGCCACCAACGCCACTTCGGCCTCCTTAGTACACTTGACATCATCCTGATCAACGCGCAGACTCAGCTGCCAAGATCAAAGTCTTATGCATTGTAGCAATCAGGGAGGACTTCCTCGAGTAGGCAGGACGCTTCGCAAATAGGTCTGAGCGGATGACAACATTCCCAACATTGTCAACAAACTTGGCGCATGCATCGACATCCTCAAGTAGGTCAGCCTTCAACAGCACACAAACCTCGGGAAACTCACCAGCCTTAGGCTCGGTTGATCTCTCACAATTGTCCGTGCGAGCAGATTTCCCCTTCTTAGCAGACGAGTCAGTCACGACAGAAGGAGGAGTAGGCCCATACATCACCTTAACAGCGAAATCCACCTTCCCGTTCTTCATAGCGGCGAGCCTCTCAGAAGCGGAACCAGACTTAGCTCCCGACGGACGCTTCGATACAAACCTGGATACCGGAGGCGTCACAAAACTCTTTCGCTGGGCAAGTCTCTCACCAATGGATGCGGCCATCTTCGGAGCAGCAGGTTTCACAGGCTCAGGCTCAACGGTCTTCTTCACCCCCTTGGGGGAAGTTAGATCAATGATAAGCTTCTCGGCAGCAGACGAGCTCCCACGATGAGCGGAAGAAATCTTTGGCTTCTTCTCGGCCAAAGGCTTACAAGCAGGTGAGGAAGATCTTTTCTTTCCACCCTCATTGGCAGCAATTGGGCAAGTCAATGCCTCGTCCTTTATCCGCTTTATCTCTTCCTTCGAAGGTAGGCCACATTTCTCCCGACGAAGAGGGCTGAGCAGCTAGTGCCACTCACGGTACTCGACAGGAATGGCCAAGGCAACATGCATTTTCTTCATATCTACCGAAGTCCTTGGAGTTAAGCCAAAATATGAATCTACACAAAGTAAGAAAGACGATCAATAAATTGAAGTCATGGAACAGCTTAACAAAAATTCAAGCAAGATAAGAATGAAGCAGTTCACTTACCACTGATAAAGGTAGTCGGGACACACAACTCAGGAGAAGAGTCAAACTCCAATTCTCCGCTCACCTTCAAGGTATCTCTCGCCCACTCATGATCACATTTGCTAGAAGCATTGAATAACCTATGGCGAGACCTCAGCTGCCCCACACCTTCCTTGTGGCTGATCTCAAAGAAGTACCATAACTTATTTATGGTCAAACTAAGATCAAAGAACCTGCTCAAGTTCGAGAATCCTACAATCACACGAACTGCATTTGGGGAGCACTGAGCAGGCACTCATTTCATGGAGCAGATCACCTCCTGGAAAAGACGCAACATGGGAAAAGTAAATCCCAACACGAAGTAGTACGGATGGAATTTGATAGCTCTTTTCCTAGCAGAGGCACCATTACCGCATGGTACATGGCCATTATCATCTTTCACCCGTTTGACGTGAACGCCTGACGGAATCGCATGCTTGTACGCCTCAAGAAAATCCTGAAACAGTTCGTTGGAATTGATCTTGACATGTGCAGCCTTGAAGTAACCCATCTTGCCGAAAGAACCACCTTGACGGTACAAAGGTGGAGAATATTCGTCACTTTTGCGGTCGGAGGAAGACATCTTAAAGTCTCTGCAAAAAGTACGAGGAAAAATACTTCGAAGGCAGCTCGCAAAAAAAAAAAAAAAAACAAAAGAAAAAAAAAGGAAGAACCGCAGAGCCCATCGCCAAGCCCTAAGGCCCAGCTCATCCACATGGCCAGGCCACAAAGGGCCCAGCCCACGCTCCAGCTCAGGCTACACGAGGCCCAAACCGCTCGACCCAGCGGGAGGGGAGGCCTGCTCCTCCTTCCTCTCCTCTCCTTCACGCTCCTGGCGCCCCAAGAAACAAACCCAGGCCTCACGGCCCAGGTCACACGCGCAAGAGGGCCGACCCACGCCGGTCCCTCTCCTTATTTCCCTCATTCCCAACCTCCAGCCCAGCAGCCATGAAGACCCGGCCTAAGCCGGTCTCCCCACGCCAGCCAACTATTTTGCCGCGCCACCTCCAGCCCTGTGGCATCCCTGCCACGCCATTCACACCTCCTTGGCACCCACCAAGCCAATTTTTCAAGTCCCGAGACTCCCAAAAAATTCAAGAAGAGGAAAATTCATATTTTTCTTACCTTGGTGCTGCACGGAGAAGAACAACAACAACGAGAGACGACTCTTTGCAAGGGTACGAAAAGAAGAACGCTAGGGGATGGGGAATAAAAATTTCCTCTGGCTTATCTTCCTTGTTGGAATAAAGATTGCTCTCCAAATTTATTTAAACCCCTGCTTAAGGCATAATTAAATAGGTATTGGGGGTAATTATTTTCCTTTTCCTAGAAGAAGTCTATCTCTAAATCAAGAAAGAAGATCAAGTTCAAATTGGGAAACAACTCTACAAGCTTAAGCAGCTTGGGATTCCTACACCTACTATCCTTTCCTGCGTGCAACACAGTAGGTGTGGGGGCATTTGTGGAGCCCAAAATAATCCCAAAAATTCTAAAGGCGGCACATGGACTTTTATTCAAGAAAGACAAGATTGCCCTCAATAAATGGGCAGGCTTCTCAGATGCTCCCACGCGCAGCTCACATCCCTGGAGGACTCAGCAACTGAACACAACTGCCCACAGCTAACCTGCCCTTGGAAATGAATTAAAGATAAGGATTAATTACCCAAATCCTATCTTTAATACATTCCCAATTGAAGATTGACTCCAATCAAGTAAGTAATCCTAATTTAAATCAATTAGGGATAATTACTCCATTATCTCAAGATATTATTTCCTATTAAATATCTTGGGAATATTTAGAGAATATCTCTCCATTAAACACTATATGGCCGGCCCTATCCCTATATATACCCCATATTCTACCAAATTTTCGGAGCTTTTGCAACCCTAAAAAAGTCATAAACACTTTACTCTCTCAGAGAAACTAACTTAGGCATCGGAGATCCGTTGACCTAACCCCCTACCTCGTGGGTGCGTGAGGCTTAGGTCTTTGATCAAAGGTGTTGATTGTTTTGCAGGTGCATTTTCGTCAAGACTGAAGACGGCGAAAATTTGCATCGACACTAGCACCCAATGTTTTAATGAGAATAACAAGCAAAAACATCTTATGTAAGGAGACATAATCAAAATTTATTAAATTAATATATAATTAAACATCAATTCAAAGTTCATGCATGCATCTTTGCAGGATAGTAGAACCAATGTACAGGAGGACATTCAGGGACCCAATAAGCGCATTAGGGACATAATAAATGAGTGCCCACTTAATTAATTAGACAAATTGATGTGCATTAGCAACTGCATGTTAGCCAGATAATTAGTTCAATACTTTAGTTAGCTAGCTAGGGCATTTTTTTGAAAGTCGGTTTTGTTCAGCACAGAACAAACTCCCATTGAACTACTGGACTCTTTGGTTTCCAATTCCTACCATATATATGTACGATATATCTTTCGTTCACAACACATAACATGCATAAAATTTATGGCAACAACAACTGCTGGAATGTACACACAATACAAGTGCTAAGCAAGTCACTACAGTATATCCTTTTAATTAGTTCTCTTGTATGTCCTTAACTTGCATAAACCATCAACATGGGAGGTGTGACTTGTATCACATGCATGTAATCAGTATAAATGGTACCCTAAACAAATTTTCTTTCACTTTTGGGTTTTGTATATATAACATCACTGTTCAACAAAGCAGCCTAGCTAGCGCTAGACAGAGGTCGGGCGCCCCGAAAAATTAGGGCCTGGGTGTTTAGGAAATCGGTGAAGCCTCTAGGCAGCCCTAAGCGGTCTTACCAACAATTCCGTTATGTTTTATTTTACATATATCATTTTATATAACTCTAAGTAAACTATGGACTTTTTTTCATATGAAATAACTCTAAATACATATTTCATTTTATATATCCTTCCATTTTGCATTGATGCTTCCAAATACAACTATATATATGTGTGTGTGTGTATAGATACACACACACACATATACATATAATAGGAACCGAAGACACACATTTGGACTCAGATTTTGTGAGGCTCACTCTGACACACCCCGACCCGGAATGTCTACTTGGACAGCGACTCATGTGCTAGCATAGATTGATGAGTAATAAGTTCAGGCGTACAGGTCGCATTAGGCGACTCCGACTGGTGTGCTAGCATAGGTTGTTGAGCACCTGATTTTACTTATATTATTGTTGAGATTTGTGATTTTGGGATGTCATGCCTTATTTATGTTTTGCAGGCTACAGTTAGTATTTTCATACTATACGTAGTATATATTTTGGAAACTATACATGTTTTACGGCGAGGGGTTATAACATTTTCAAAGGTTTTTATTAAAACTTTATTTTCAGGTCCACTCACCCTTGTTTTTAGCCCTTCCAAGTTTTAGTTGCTGAGCTTTCATATTGACAAGGATTCTTGGAAAATCTTGGGGTAGACGGTTACCTTCAATGGTATAATTTATCACCCTATTTTACTGTAATGTACTTATGCTCTGTCATCATGTGTGAAATGGGTTCATTCCCGCTCAAAGCGCACTCTTGTATTTAGGCACTTTTAGGTTTAAATTTATTCACATATTCCACCACACTACATTTTATGGCTTCGTCACCTTCTAGGTGTCGGCCAGCACAGCTCGATTCGAAGTCCAAGTGGACATTCTGGGTCGGGGTGTGTCACACTCCGTAATAATGTATTTCAACGATCCAACCGTCTATCTTTTATGTCTTCCCTCAAATATTATTTCTACCAAAGCCCACCCAAATTCGAAGCCATATGACCATTGGACTAAATTTAATTTTTTTTGCAAAACTGTATTCATCCATTTTCTTCACTACAAATGAATGTCTTAACGGTTTGGATTTGTCTAATTTTTTGTAAAGATAATCTATGAATGATGAATCATCGATCATTGAAAGGTTTGGATCCTTGAAAAAGTTATTGAATGGGAACCACAAAAACATGTGTCAAAATGAGTGTTCCCATATCATAACTTATATATAAAAGTATAGTTGTGAAGTGGTCGCTTATTTTTATGTGTTTTTTGTTATAATAAATGTGAAAGGAGCCATTGAAAAAACCTTTGTTTAGTATCTTTATCTGTTATCTCTATCTATTGATCAATTTAACCTAAATTCCTTTCTAGTGATGAAAATTCCTCGACCAAACACATTATCATAGTAGAACTGATTTATGTGTTTTGCTCAGTCTAACCACGTACGTAGGTTAATTATATAAGCGTGGTTCTAGGATATAGACTCCACCAACCCCCAACCCGCCCCACCTCCAAATAGTCTCTTACTGGCAAAGCTAAGCATTGGCATGCAGCCACAAATGCAAAGTGATGGGGTTGCAGTCAGCTAAGTGGAACTAACAAAAAGGCAACCCAAACACACAAATAATTACAACACATATGAACAAGACACCGTTTATAAGCTGTGTCTGCCGGCAGTATCGAGGCAATAAAAAAATTAGCTCGAATTTCACTTTTGTCGTGGATGCAAAATTCTGCCGTCTTTTTCTTTGACGAAAATGCACCTGTAAAAATAATAACACCTATGATTAAGGCCAAAAGCCTCATGCGCCCACGATGAATAGGGAGGCTTTGGCCAAAGAATCTTCAATGCCAAAGTCAGAATTTTGAAAAGAATGTGTTTTGGAGTTTGTGGGTAGCAAATGACTTAGCTTTTTAGTGGGATACAAGACTATTTATAGGGGAGTGGCCGGCTCTATTTGGAGAATAGTGGCCGCCATTAATGGTGAAATTGTGTGAATAATTGCAAGATATTATGTGAAATAATATCTTGCAATTAATATGGCAATCAATCATAAATTAAATAGGAAAATTGGGAGTTACCTTTTGAATAAGGATTTGATGAGGAGTGATGAGAGAGTTTTGAATAAATACCATTTTGATTACCTTTGACTCTTCCTTGATTGAGCCGTTATTGTCCATTGTATGCGTATGGGAATCCCGATATGCTTCGAGGGTAATTTTGTCATTTTCACCCAAAAGTCCATGTGTCACCTCCATAATTTTCTTAATTATTTTTGGCTTCACACTTGTTACTAGTAAGGTTACTCCTTGCACAGCTATAGACATATGCATGTACCATCATGCCATCCTACTGGCCAATGCATGCACAAACAAATTTTATTCATCGTTCATGCATACCAATGTACGAGTTCACAGATACGTGCGTAATAACCCTAGCTCTTCATCATGATTCATACTTATGCATGCATGACGAATGGGATGACCATACATGTATGTTGCAAAAACATTATCCCATCTTTCATGATGCAAACATCCCAACTCTTGTTATAATAAACCCCAAAAAAAATGAGATAGAATTAGGCAAAGCACGACCACACTTTAGAAATTCACATGACCTGTTCCAAGTGAGCAGATCAGACGGTGAAGATCAGATCCCACCAAATCTCAAAGCACCAATAGCCTTAGGATCTGTCCCATATCCAACTTATGGTGCCGGGCTTTATTAGTGCTTGTAGGGAAGCACATAGTCCCCACTTTTGCCTCTCATGTGACCGACAAACTAAGCCACAGTTGGCCTGTCATTGCTCCCACCATGTCCTGTATTTCTATAGTTCACACCATGTATAAGAACTTGCCTTTATTCATTTAAAACTGTATAAAATAAAATAAACCATTTCTCACCAGTCCAATTGATCCAGAAAAGCAAAAGAACACATTCGAATTTCTCAAAACCCTCAAAACCCAAATGGCCAAAGAAGGTTTAGGGCTTGAAATTACAGAGCTGAGGTTGGGATTGTGTAGCGGTCCAAGTTTAGTGGACAAAAACGAGAAGAAAAGGGCGTTTTCAAAGATTGACGGTGGAGATGGCAGGTATAGTACCACATCTGGTGACTACCGGAAAAATGGTCAGACAAAGAATGAGGTTGTGGGGTGGCCTCCAGTGTGTTCATACAGAATGAAGATTAATAGCTTGAATGAGACGTCGAAAATGTATGTCAAAGTTAGCATGGATGGAGCACCTTTTCTTCGTAAAATTGACTTGAGCATGCACAACGAGTATGCAGATCTTGCTCTGGCGTTGGAGAAGTTATTTGGTTGTTATCGCATCGGTGAGTACGTTGTGGTTATATCTTTTCTTTATATATTTAAATGTAAGTACAACAACTAACACTTGAAGGAAATAGTACTTTTTCTAATCAAACCTTTATCTATGCTTATTCCGAAATTACCACTTGAATTACAAACTGCAAATGTAAAGTAAAATTAAAAGAAATGTTCTTAAAAGTTTGTCCGCATATATATAACAGGCGAGGTGTTGAAGAATGCAGACAACTGTGAATTTGCACCCATTTATGAAGACAAAGATGGAGACTGGATGCTAGTGGGAGACGTTCCTTGGGAGTAAGTTTTTTAAAACTAAAATCCCAGCACACGACATGACATGAATTATAATTTCTATTTTTTTATACTTATGAATTACAGTTTACAAGTGCGCGCTACAGTTATTGAGAACTTAATACAATAATTGCAGGATTATTAGGAATTCTTGTTTTTTTTTTAATATTAAAAATGTAAAATCTTGCTTAATGAAATTGAACATGAAATTGTATCCAGTTCTCTCTTTAAGTACCATGCCTAAGGCAGCACCAAGACCTGGGTTACTTAAGTTGACCTGTAATTAATTGAGGATTAGAACTGCAAAATTAGGTAATCTAAATTCAAACATATACAAAGATTAGAAGAGTTTCCTATATAATTTTTAATGGAGGGTATACAAATTTCCATGATCCAATTGAGCTTATAAGACGACTAAATTGAGCCAATGCTTACAACGATAATAGCATCTTCAATCATGCTTTCTATATTTAGTTAAATTTTAACTAAAAAGACTACAAAGTTACTTTAGGAGCTCCCTACAAAAATTCTTCAGTGTGCCAGAAATACGGCTCGGTACTCTAGGTTAGGAGAAGTTAACAATACAATTAATTGAATAGTGAGTGTGATTGGAGATGACTTTTTCCAAATTCTCTCTAAAATTAAGCTAGGAGCTCATTTGAAGAGCCCATTGGAGATACTTTTCAAATCCTCTCTAAGTAAATCTATTAGACTAACTATATTTTCATGTGGAATTTTGTTGAGTGTGAATCTCACATCAGAAAAATAAGTGTCATTAAGTAGTACATAAATAAAAGTTGATATTGGAATACAACTGGACTTGTTCTTTGCTAATTGCATGATAAGTTTAGAATCAAATTGTGAAGGGTCAACATTGGTTGCCAAGTATTAGTCGTAAAGTGTATAGGGTTAACACTAATTGGTCCATAAAACCGGCACTAATTAGACATGCATGCTATTAATTTTTCATCCTTGTAAAGATTAGAGACAGAATTATATGCGTCTTTCCATGATTTCTCACATTTCTTATATTTTGGACCACATAGTCATACTACCGACATAAGCATTTCTTATGATGATGTTGGGAAGAATAACACCAAATTGTCCTTTGAGGCCATACTGTTGGAGCAATATTAGAAAATATGAAAAATAACAATATAATTCCAATCATAATAATCATAAAGAAATTCACAACATCAATTATATATGAGATTAATATAAACAACTACATAGAAAGTTAGAAAAACTGACAACTTTGGAGATTGAGGCTTGCATAAATGCAATGTCCTAAAGACAAAATTTCGCCTTTACTCTTGTGCTTGTAGTTCGGTAGGCGTCCGTCTCCCAGGATTCAACAATCTATAATCCGAAGTCAAAACACTTCAATCTTCGGACTCTGGTGAACTTCATATATTCCGTACTCTCAAGACACGACTCGGATTTTTACTAAGACATTGGAGAAAACTTTTCTCTTCGATTCATTGGATATGTGGGATGTTTGAGTTTATATAGAACTCAAACCACCACTTTTGAAACATTGTGACTGTTGCCTAAAGTTCCAACGAACAGACGCAACTTATGAATTTGAATTCAACTATGACACATGACTCTTATTTTTCATTCATATAAAAATTAAATATTATAATATTAATTATAATATATAATTTTTAACACGTAAGGCCTAGTCATGGCAATACATTATTTTGGAGAGGTCGTAGAAGTGAAATGTATTTCACAGGTCAAAATTTTGTACAACATATTCCCAAGTTGAAATCAAAACGTAAAACGTAAAAAAAAATATCTTCTTCTTATTAGGACCCGCGTACTTGATTTTAATTATTAATTTTTCTTTATGGTATATATTATTAATTTTTCTTTATGGTATATATGAAAGTGGCTTAAAAATTAACGGTTAAATATTGTATATATGAATCTAATATATCTTTACAATGGTAAATTTCTTTTTTCTTTTTTAAAGTCCTTCACAATACCATCTTCCAATCATAAGAAACTAGGCAATTGTTAATTAAGTTTTTATTTATGAATTTTGGGAAAGGATCCTCTTCGGATCATTTCCACCAAGTCCACTAGGGCATACAATCCGGACTTTTGAAATTTGATCCAACGGTAACAATTATTATAACTTTTAAAGTGGGTCCCTGTTTATAGCCATTAGATCAAATTACAAAGATCCGGATTGTGTGCCTTGATGGACTTGGTGGAAAAGACCTGGATATGATCCTTTCCCATGAATTTTTCTAAAAAAATGATTTAGAAAATGAGATTTTTTTGTTATTTATATATATTTTATCAAAAAATTATTCAAAAAGAAAACGAAACTCAACACCCACTAACTTTTTTTCTTCCTGATCAAGTCTCAACGCCCATAACTGGGGTCTTTGTTTTTGTTATTTTTTTCTTCTAAAGTTTCAAATTTTTATTTCATTCCAAATTTAAAATGTGTTGAATTAAACTCTTTTTAATTTAATAATAATTCTTACATTTTTCAAAAAGGCAATGTATTGTATTTTGAATGTTTCACCATTTTAGTTGAAACTTTTATATATCAGCAAGTCCTTCGTTCCAACCAAAAACAAAAATGAAATCCTTGATCCAACCAAGTCCAATTGCCAGATCTGCTTTCGTATGTTAAAGATTGACTCTCACTTCCCTCTTCACTACCCTCATCGTCTCAAACCTGAAGAATAACGGAAACGGAAATAATCAGACTCGAAAACCATATTTCCAAAAGAAATTAGACATCCCAATGAAACAAAAAAAAAATCCCAAATCATTTACCTTTGCCTCTTCGTTGCCAAAATCATGACAAATCGCCCTAAGACACCACAAAAACGCAAAATTAGTTCCAGACTCTCAACCATCATCTTTTTGAATTAGACATCCCAATGAAACAAAAAAAAAATCCCAAATCATTTACCTTTTGCCTCTTCGTTGCCAAAATCATGACAAATCGCCCTAAGACACCACAAAAACGCAAAATTAGTTCCAGACTCTCAACCATCATCTTTTTGACCCAATAGAGAATAAAAACAAAATTTAAGAGAAAATTTAGTCACGTCTGGAATATATACCTCTATCGTGTCATGCACGAGCAAGAGACCGTAGGCAGCGAGTCAATCACAATCACCAATTCGTTGAAAACTTTTCATACAGACTCTCAAATAAACATAGAAGTTGACGTGCAGAATATATTTTGTAAACTACATGATATAAAAGTTAATGATTGACTTATTATTTAAATGTGAATAACATGTTTGTTACCCTTGTTTTCGATATGCCTAATACTTTATAATTTATATATCAATCGATTTTGTAATTTATTTATCCTAATATAATTATGTATTTCTTTAAGTATAAGTACATAGTTATTTATATACTACATAATAAATTTAATTAAAATTAAAAAAACCGCCTAAGCCTCCGCTTAGATGCCTAGGTGCTACACCCAACGCCTTTTGAAACCTTGCAAAAAGCCACAGCTCACATGAGAATCTGTGGCCAAGGCAACCCTCATCATTAACCCTCATTTTTAGTAGTGTATGTACCATTGTAGCCGGACCCTTTAACTAGCTATATCAAACTTGTAATTCATAATCTGATTAATTATGCTTGTCATTTAATTGCAGGATGTTTGTTGAGTCATGCAAGAGGCTGAGGATCATGAAGAGATCGGATGCCAAGGGATTTGGACTGCAGCACAAGGGCTTCCGTAAGGCAACAATGGAAGAGGAGCCATAAATAATCACTTCAGAAGGAAATAGCGAAATGAAGATCAATATATGACTGCATTTGACTTTTTCTCATCATATGTACGCATTTTTTCGTATAATGATTTATTAATTGCTGGCTTTAAGCAGAGAATTATTGTTTTAATCGCAAATTAAAGGTGAAACTTTGATATTGTTAAATTGTTAAGAATATAGGACCCTGGGAATTAAGGGGATAGAATTTTCCTTCATCATCGTCATTATTTTGCTTCATATATGTGTTTCAGATGATATCTTAATATTCAACTGGATCTTCTTTTTCTGAGAATATATATTTTTTTTTTTTGCGCTTCCGTTTGATAATGAATTCTCGTTCTCACCCCCATGAGAAAATTTTTAGGGGCTTAACGTGTTGCAGAACAATGTTGGGTGTGGTACTACTATATATTCAAAACTTTGTATGCGTGTTAAACTTTTAGTATAGTTCATAAAAATAAAAAATAAAAAATTGATATAACCTAAAAGTAGAGGTGGCAAATTAACTCATTGGGTTGTTAATTTGTACTTGTTAAGACCTATTTAATTTAATATCACCATAATATAGAGGTGAAATTGGTAGTGGTGATGATGGCTTAAGGTAAAATCAAACTAAATGAGTCTTAATGGATCTTAATGTGCATTTGAGTTGTGAACTTAATTATCAGACCAGAATCAAGGTAGTTATGGTCCATGGCTAAAACTTTTCCAAAAGTTTTGGAAATAGTGAGACTGAGAAACAACAGAGAGTATTGACAAATAATTAAGCAAAGATTTAATGTTGTAGAGTGTGTGGATGAAAGAAAAAGTTTGACGCCCTTAGATCAAATGAACATAACCTCCAGAAATAACGCTATGGTTAAATATCATTCGGGGAAACAATACTACCAAAACATAAACAAGGAGCTAATCGTGGTCCACATTTAATTGTTCCGGAGAAAAAGAATACACTAATTTCAACCAATCCCAAATCTGCTATTGAGCCTACGAATTTCAAAGGACCCTGGAATCCGAGCCAAATTCCTAAGACCAAATTACAACCCCAAAGCTACTATCCTAGCCTACGAATTTCAGACAAAGTAAAATAAAAATAAATGGGGTATATTCAATTAAGTCAATCTTCCAATTATCCAGTTCAATCTTTCAATCTTGCAACAAAAAAAATGTCGAAATACACAGAAATAAAGGTTGGGCGAGAAGGAAATTAACCCTTTCGTTAGTGAAGTATGTTTGAACGAGATGAGAGGGAGAGAACGGGCTCAGAGGGAGAGTTAGGAACGGTGAGAGAGAATTTGAGTTGAAACTGCACGATAGTTGTGAACGGCGCAATATTAGACGGGAGTAGGATTGCAAATATGAAAGTTTCACCAAATGGTAATCTTCACTCGCCTCCTTGAAAAAAAACGCTCTTTTGAGAAGCATGCATTAGTACAAAAAACAGTTTGCGCGACGCAGGTACCTTCGTCATGCAAAGTAAAAAAACATTGCCTGAAATTAGCCCAACGAAACCTTCATCGTGCGCCAACTTTCACGCCAAGGTAGTGAAAGTAGGGTTTGCACGACCTAGAAGTAACCTGCGTCGCGCAACGTCGCACAAAACTCCTTTGCGCGACGCATATCCCTAAGTCGCGCAAAACTACTTTGCGCGACGTAGGTTATCCGTCACGTAAAGACACTTTGCGCGACACAAGTTACTTTTTCGTCGGGCAAACTCTTTTTTTTTGGCAAAAATATTTTTTATTTAATTTTTAATAAATATTGTAATTAAATTCTAAACAATAATTAATAAACCAAGAAAAAATATTTAATTATAAAATATATGAAATGTACATACAAGATGTTCGAATATAAAAGAAAAAACTACAAAAAGTAGTCTTCTAGGCTTGATGCATCAGGCTACTAGGTATTGGCTGGACGAAGTGGTTGGGAGGACGAAGGTGGAGCAAGATCAGGTGCTGGCATCGGGATTTGGAGGCTGGCATCTGCAAGGCCCCTAAGATCATACTCATTTTGCCAAAAACTGGGTTGCAATCTCAGCTTCCCGAGCTGCTGCTTCGGCCTCCTGTGCTGCTTGTTGGGCCGCGAGCTGACCTTTTAGGGTTGTCACTTCCTCTGTCAGGGCGATGACATGTCCTGTGGTCGATCTGGAAGAGGAGGTACCCGTCTCATGAACCCGTGCCTTCCCCATACACCGAACAACCTTGCCATGACGATGACCGAGCTTCTGAGCAACAACAACGAGTCACCAAACTAGGAATGCTAAATAGTCATCAAACTAGGAATGCTATAAACCACCAGAAATCCACTTGCAAATATGATTCACTAGTCACAACAAAAATATCCAATTTCTGAAAACTGCATTGAACCCAAGTCCTAATATTTCACCAAACACAAAAAATAAAATCCAAGAAATGCCCTCATAAGCAACAAACCATATATATCCAAACCAATTACCAATGCATATATTTAAAGACAACCGATTAAAACAAATTAACCAACAAAACAACCCGTGTAAAAAGATAATGCGAAAACACAGCAGCAGCAACAAAGGAATATTTGTACCAGTAATTCTCTAAGACAAGCCAACACTCAGCAAAATCCAACGAATGCCAAGATACAAACAGGTTATCCTGAATCTAATCAGAAGACCAGGTATGCTCAGATTGAGGAACCTAAGGTTAATGCACAAGAAAAATGAAGAGAAATATACTTGGAAGGGAATATTTACCACAATCTAATCACCGAAAATAATGCAGCCTGTCTTCAAATTTCAACACATGCTTAGAACAAATTGCTGTCATGAACACTAACAAGACTGTCTGCGAAGAGAAACATCAAAATAAGAAATCAACAAAAGATCAACTAACTGAGCAATCTAATTGAAATCTGAATTCCGCTATCAAAAGTCAAACTACAAATGCACAACATGACCATAGAATCCAAGGGAGAAACTGCAGAGAAAGAAATAAAAAGACTTACGTCTATCTCCGGTATTGTAACCCCTAGCTTAGCAGACAAATTTTTCTTGAACACATTAAACTTGGGAGCCAAGTCCTTCGCAGCAGGGCCACCATCAACACCAAATTCATGAAACCTACATATTCAGATGTGCCATCAACACAAAGGAACATGACATTGTTTTAATTTTTAAGCACATCAAAGTGCAACGAAATTTTTGACAATCTCAACAATAAGCCAAGCAAAGTCGTGCATAATTCTTGCAATATAGCGTACAAATGGATACACAGCAAGGCTGTAAATAATATGTAAAAGTTAAAACAATAGCAAAACCAATGGGTAAAGTGCCCGAAGATACTGAAACTTAACAATATCAAGGTAGAAAACTCATGCGGGGAGTTACAAACTATAAACTGGAACTGTAACAACTTTTATCTTGCATTCTTTTCTTTGTGAGTTAAACGTTGGCACGTGTTAAAAACCTCCTCACTCTACATTGGTCAGTGCACCTCAATGGCCAATTCCTTGACTTCACATCTGTTGATTGGGACCCTATCATGTATTTCCAAGAGAATAAAAAGAATCATCACTATGCAAGAAATTTGCTACGTGAAAAATAAGGCACAAACATATGCTTGAAATGATGATCTTGCCAACAGCATCTGGTATAGTTACCACACTATCCATGACTTGAAGCACTGACAAATCATTATCAAGATCAAGTACAATTTTTCTTGTGAAGTATGCTTTGTACAAATAAATACATAGTCTTTGGAAGAGTCAACTTTACTGGCTTGCACTGTGACAAAATTTTGTCATGCATGAAAGGGGAATATACAGTTATAGAATGGTGTATGCGTCTTTGAAAATGGTAGTGATCAGCTAACTGTGGCAACAATTGTGATTGCTCAGACGTTAGCAAAATGGTACTAGTTGCATCAGAAAGAGACAATGTAGTGAAGAACAATGCGAGAGAAATGATAGGCACAAACAATAGTGGTGCCTTGTCAAGTGTTAATAATCATGAAATAAAATAATCGAGTATTATGAAGCTATCTCATGATTCCAAAACTAAACAATTTTTCCTTAGCAAAAAAGATAATGACCGGAAGGCATTGGCTACTCAAAGAAACAGGCCCTCAATACCAAATTGACCTCTGATTTATTAGTCAACTTTATCTTCAGATAAGTAATCAACTATGCATTTTTACATGAAAATAAGCAAGCTTTCTCCAAATAAACACGGATAATGGAAAAGGGATTAAGGACCCACATGGAATTGATTCACCAACCCATGAGACTTGTCCTTCGAGAAACTGAAACCCCAGATACTATATATATATATATTGGGAAACAACATGAGCATATTGCCAGACTTCAGTGTTTATAACATTTCATATTTTTCTAAAAGAAAAGAGGAAAAAAAGAGAGCTATTAACGATGAATTGGCCAAGTAAGTTCCTTTATAATTAATCATGATAGAAGGGTGGTACTTGGCAGAAAATCCAAAAAAGGAAAAAGAATATTGTTTTCGCTCCTGGCATATTGATATAAACAAATAAATAAGTTTTCATATTGGAGAAGAAGTTAACACTATGTTTGAATGAGGGAAATAAATTTGGAATTTGGATTAAAGTCATAATTTATAAATTGACATGCACCAATTCCCTTGTTTGGATTCATAAATATAGAAATTTAGAATTTCCACATTGAAAAGAACTTGGAATTTGGGACCTCCAATTCCCAAGTTTAAATTCCATGTAAATAGGTGTCATTTCCCAATTTCTATGATTGAGAGTTTAAAAATAACAAATTCCGTATTCAATTCCATTGGTTTTTTGGTTAACCAAACAAGAAAATTCACAAATTTTAGAAAATAAAATCCCGTCATTTCAACTTCCGTCATTTTAAAATTCCTTAGTAATCTTAAATTTCTTCATCCAAACATAGTGTACGGGAATTAATTCTTCAGCAAAAAGAAAAGGAGACCACTAATTCTGAGTGTTTGAGACAACTACTTACCATGCAATCCCCAAAGAGGAAAATATGTAAAATACAGATTCCCAGCCCAGATTTTGGATAAAGGGAGGAGCCAGACGAAACCTGCAAGAAGTCCAATGTTACAAATGGGTATCCATGAACGCGGAGTGCACAACAAATATAGACATAAGAAAACCAAATCTTATTTAGAATGACACTAAAAATTAAAACATCCTCATGTTGTATTCAGAATCTCATATTCGACTTTCCCCTTTTCATTTTTTAATATAAATGAATAAATAAATCTTCAAAAACCCCTGCAACATACCCTGCAACACTTCCTACACTCAGACCACCAAAGACAAATGCTACAGCCCGTGAACGCTCTTCCAAAGGTATTGTCCTGCACCAGGTAAAAGACTATTAGGATTCTCAAACACAAAGAAATGGACCCACTAGACAACCTGAATTTGAACAAAAAAATGCTTCATGAACACCACCTATGAATCTATGATGGCCAAACTAAATATAAGAATGTCATACATGCCTGGCAATAAGGTCTGTTGCAGTGGATGGGGAAATGCCTTCTCCAATTCCTACCTGTACTTCAAAGAAAAGAGCTCTCAGTAACGGGTAGGTTTGATACTCAAACCAACAATAAGTTGGAAATCAAGAACGAAAACAAAAGGCTAAACAAAGTTGAACTGTGATTTACAAGAATCTGTAGCAAATAGAATATATTGTAAATGAGCGTACCAAAATTCTTGACAAAACTAAACCAGGTGTAAATCCAGCAACAAGAAGGACAAGTGCCGTAGCCAAAGACCAAGTTAACACTCCAAACTCAAGAACTTTTCTGCATAGAAGAAAATGATAGATGAGCATGCATACCTGTCCCAGCCAAAAGATCAATAAACAAGCATTTGGGGATTGAACCAATCCCGCCACAGATGAACTGCATAGTTCTGAGTATAAATAAATAACATAATAAAAACTTGAAATGAGCTTTTAAAAAACAAACCTCCCGCTAAATATCTTAGTAAGCCAAACTCCGGGCAACTGACTCAATGCATACCCCCAAAAGAACGACGATTGAACCAATCCCGCCTCGAATGAACTCCATCCAAACTGGTGAGACATTGGAATTATAGCAATACTAAAGTTCAGCTGTCAATCAAACACCCAAAATCAAACTTAATCAATCCCACATGCAAAAGGAACAAACTTAATTCGTTTAAAACCAAAATGCAGTAAACCCACAACCCAAAATCTACGTCCAATTGCATTTTTTTGCATCAAAGTTCTTTCCTTTTCACCACAAAAGCATCAAAGTTTAAGCTGAAAATTTCAAGCCCATAACTTGTTCGATGAATGCTTAAGCGAGAAATAAAAACAGAGCCAGCAGAGCCACAGAACTACCTTATCCATGTTGCAGATGACAAAGGCAAGCGAAGTAGTCCCAATGAGCTTGTACCTTTGAGGTACATTCTTCCACGGCGGCCAATCCCAATCAAAACCCACTTCCCCAGACCCGCTTTCCTGACTCAATTCCCCCTCAGAATCGGACCCAGAACCCGCACCCGCCCGTTGGACCTTATCCACGGGTAGCACATTGACCCTCTTGGTTTCTCTGACGCTTTCCTTCTCCTGAATGCTACAAAGCACTCTCAACTCCAAGTTGTTCTTCGGAGGAAACCGAAGCAACGACGTCGTCTGGGTGAGGAGAGGGGAGATTGTGAGCTTGTGCTGTGTGAAAATAAGCAGGAGGAGCACTCGGGCGAGTGAGAGGGCGAGATTGTGAGCGAGATGAGAGAGAGGGGAGAGAGACCGAGTGAGCCTGGGTTCCTATCGTTTTATTCTGAGATGTCATCTTGAACCTGGCTCATTGCATACAGAAATTTATCCAATGTTTTATTCTCTTTGTAAAATAAAATACAATTGTTTTTGCAAGCGTGAATTTTTTCATAACCCAATTTGAAACCATTCAACACCTTTTGTGCATGTCTATGGTCTTTTGGCAAATAATTGTCCTTTGAAAGCATTCTCTTGAAAACTTCCAAAGAGTAATCGAAACACTGGTTCGACAAACGATACTTTATTTTTCCATGCATTAGTTCCACAATGGCCGTGAGAACTAAAAAGCTCTCGCACCCCAGATATAACTCTTGGTTGATATTTTTTAATAGTTTTTCATATTGTTCAAACTCTACAATGTTCATTGGTGTAGGCACGTCATCTTCCTCTTCCTGATTGATGTTTGTCGATACAAATGTAAAAGCATCATTTATAATTGATGAGCGCAAATTGTATACTTATTTTATCCAGAAAATTACATTTACTTGTGATATATTGAATTTAAATGTAAGGAATTACATGTCATTTGTATTTTTATGGCTAAAATAACATGATAGAGAAATATATCATAACTCTTTGATCTTTAAAGCTAGTCAAGTGAGTCTGGTACTTATTAAAAAATGGCCATTTATCTAGTGCTCTAACTATTTAACCATTTGTGCATTTGAAATATCAAAAGCCAAGACCACCATGTGCTAATTGATTTCAATGTGAATTGGATGCAGGATGAGCAATATAGAAGAACATGTGGCCACAAAGCTCACGAAAGGTTGCTCTTATCGTTTCATCTGCATAGAAGAGAAGACAAAAGGAAAACTGCTGCGATCTTATTAATTTCTAATTAAGAAGCAATCAACAACAAGTAAAAGGCATGAGATTATGTATTTCTTCATTGAGAAATAAATGGGGGTGTGTAAATGCATAAAGTGGCCATCAAGGAATTCAATTGTCATCTTCCTTTATATCAGCAATAAATCGATGTTAAGTATTCGTCGGTTACGGATAAGGAAAGATGGAAGAAGAAGAGGGAAGACAAAGAAACAAAAAGAACGGCTGGGAGTTTTGTTTTGGTATTAAGATATCAGTAATGGGGCTAAACATTAATGAGGATTCAAGAAAGGGAGTACAAGGAGAAGCAATCAGATCATTCAAGAAGAAAAAAGGAAGGCTGAAGAAGAAAAAGAAGAGTAGTGCGGCAAAGCAAGAGATTTTCAAGGGTTTTTCTAAACTTAGTTTTCTTTTAATTTTATGAATTCAATAATATTTCCGATTATGTTTCGGAACTAATTTCTTTTCGCTAGGGCTACGATGTAGCCTAACTATGAATTCTTAATTTCTCAGTTTAATTATTTATGAAGTTTCATTCACTTTGAGTATCATTTTGATGTGCTTATGAGCTTAATTTTAATCTTGGTGATTGGCAACCACTTTGGTTTGAGTTGAGTGTTTGTGATGCGAGTTAACACAGATGCCATGTTGTTAATTCAGTTTTAGCATCTTGCAAATGGTACCGTGAATTCCTTGATGTAGATGTCATACACTAGGTTTCATGCGGTCTCTTAAGTAGTTCTCAAATCGTTAATGAACTCGTGTGTGTTTAGTAATTTAGATGCCATAGATTATTAGCACATATGAGTATATGTAGTAATTTAGATGCCATGGATATTATATGAATTAGAGGAACTAGACCGTCAAGATGGATGTTTATTCGTTAATAATTAATTGTTGGAATTAAGTTGGATTGGTTATGATGAATCGAATGCTCTAGTGTCTTTCGCAATTGATTTATAATTTGATTTCTTTGTTGTTCTGGTCATTTATTTAAGCTCATTTGGTTTTTGTTTACGTTTTCAATTTCAAAGTTCTTTCTTAAATCATCAATTTTTCCATTTCAATTCAAGTGCAATACAAATTAAGTTAGATAATTAGAATTATTTCAATCTTAGTTGGAACGATCTTGTGCTTGCCTACTATACTATTTTACGATTCGTACACTTGCGAGCATTAAAATTGGGACTTAATTGGGTTGATTTCGGTTAATCTAATTTTGGCAACAACAATATCCATGACTTGTTCTTTAGGATCCACATTAGGTTCAACATTGCCCACTCTTATGGCGTTTGAAGACGAAGCATTGTCTAATTGTTCCCCATGATGGTTCCAAGTATTATAGGTCTCTACCATTCCATTCCTTACTAAATGAAATCAAACATTTTTAATTGTGTCCCTTAACATGTTGTTACACCTCCTACATGGACACCGGATTCTAGTTGCACCTGGGTTGTGTGTACATGTAAAGTCAATAAAATCCTCGATTCCATCCAAGTATTTGTCCGCACATCTATTCGGGTTTTGTATCCACATTCTGTCCATAATTCCTGCAACCACAATAATAGTACAACAATCACAACCACTTCATACAAATGATATTCTCACCTTATGCCTCCGGTAAGGGCCCTATCCCATTCGGGAATGCAAAGTTATGTCACGTAATTTACGGCTACATCAAATTAGATTTCGACGTGGAGGAATTTCGGCAACGTCTTGGTACAGTTCTTCAAATGGACGACGTAGATATGAAATACCTATGTGCCACTCGAATAACGTACAAAGATGACACCGAAATCCCCACAACCGAAACCTAATCCTTCAACCATAAACTACGCGCCATAACTGTGCATTCCCAAGCTGTCTAAATAATGGGACAATTTAAGAATCAATTGGGCTGTAGTCATGCTTTCGTATCCATGCGCGAAATCTAACTAATCCTCGAACGGAAAATTAAGTTTTACTATAAAATAAAAAAAAAAACAAGTACGAAGTTAATTACAATTAACTCTATACATCACAACACATATTTGTACGTCACGTACAAATTTAACAACATAATATAAATATAATTTCACAATAGAATATAAGCATAACAACATATAGTTCCAACATAATTTAATTGATTTTTCATTTTTTTTTAAAATAAAACAAAGAAAATACCTTCTAAATCGTTCTCCACCAATTGCTAATCACACACAATATCCCTATAGACAACGAATTTCATGGTGTTAGTATGAATTTACATTAATACTTTTACCCTAACAAAAAAAAATACTTACCAGACACACCGAGATAGCTCGATCAACCTAGAGAAGAAGATGGAGGGAGTATTAGATTATGAAATTGAGAGAAAATGAAAGTGATGGATGCCGAATTAAAGAAAAACGAAGGGGAAGGAGGTGCAAAGGCGGATTCTGCAGTTTTACTGCAGTTTCTGCCTCTGCAGCTGAATCCAGATTATAAAGATTACTTTTGCACGAATGATTTTGCGCGACAAACTATTTGTCACGCAAAGTATATTTGCGAGACTAATGTATTATTCGTCGTGCAACTCTACATATTTTTTCATTTTTTTTCGTTTGCTTTATAATTTATTAATGTAAACAAGTTGTGCGACGAATACTCTGTTGGTCACGCAACATGCATATTTTTAAATTTTTTTTTTCATTTTTTCTGTTTTCTTTTTAACTAATGTAAATTTTTATTTTAATCTAAATAAAAAACTCAAACTTAATTAAACATTACCAAAATAATTAATAAAACTAATTTATTATCCTAAATACATATTATAACTAATGTAAATATTAAAAGTCATCCATATAACATAAATTTATTAATTAAAGTCAAATATAACGTCCAAATAAATCTTATTTCATAAATTAAAAAAAAACAACAACAACAACAAATAAACTTCACTCCTCCTCATGCGGAGCATCAACAGGGGCATCAGGAACTTCCCCATGCTCCGCACCCCATAGCACATCGAACTTCCACTCCCGGAAATGCATCTTGAAAAGGTCATCTAGATACAATGAACCTATATTAATGCCAATAACAATAAATTAGTAATTTAAAAAATAATAATTTTTAACAAAAATAATTATACATTCTTTAATACAAACTTACCGATAACTCCCCACCATGGACTTCTTCAACTCCTCAGGCACCATTTTCCAAGACTCAAACTTGGTAGAACATTGGCTCCGCACCAAACCCCCAATATCAAACCTAAGTTCGGCGTACGCATCAACCCTACCTTTGTCTTCAAAGTAGGGCACTCGCTTACGACAGTACCTCTCTATTCGCAACACCCTTCCTCATATCTTTTTCTACCACAAAATTTTAAAAGTAATAAATGATTTCAACCATATCAAATATTAAAACAACTAATTCAACAATAAATTCTTTTTTACCTTTCCCTTCGCGAGAGCCTTCTCCCACGCAACTTTTCGTTGAATCAGGAACCGAATCAACCATTACCTTTAAACAAAACCTTTGAAAACTAGGGTTTTGAAATTGTGTTTATATAGAACCTGTAACACTTTGCGCAATGAACCACTTCATCTCGCCAAATGTGTGGTTCGTCGCGCAAAATGCGTTATAAATGCGCACTAAATGGGAGCGGTTGAAGGGTTATTTGACCGTTTCAGTGAAACTTTGCGAGACGAATATGTGGAAATTTTCATCGCACAAACATTTGGCGGAAAAATATTTTTCCCGCTTTTTCTTACGCGGCGACCACACGTGTTCATCGCATGAAGTATACTTACGCGACGAATGTTTTCGTCGCACAAAGTTTATTTATTTTTTCTATCCTGCCATTTTTGCACGACGAATTTTTTTTTTTCGTCGCGCAGGTGCCATTTAGGCAATGAAAATTGTTTCGTCGCCCAAAATCTCGTTGCGCAAGCTGTTTTTTCTACTAGTGAGTAGGTAGTGGAGGTGTCGGAGGGGACCTACTGACTAACCTATGTTGCCTAATCAACTGCGACATCTACAAAATCCAATTGAATGACCAACATTTAAAACTATGTTATTAATACCAATTTATATAATCAATACAAAAGCCTAAAATTTAAAAAGTAAAAATTGAACCTTATAATTCTACAAGTTAAATATAGATCTTTATAATCTATATTTACGCAAATTTCATAATTACAAAGACTTATTCAATTATAATATTTATTCTAAAAATAATAGAAAACTTAAAAAAAAAAAAAATTAAACAATCCAATTATTCACACAACAAAACATGAATTAAAGGCTAATTAAGTCCAAATACATAACTTAAAATAAAACCTTAAAAATAAATATTGTCTTCAAAAATATAAATTTAAAACTACTCCGCTAGTCCTCCATTCCACTCCACGTCATAACGCCACTGCTTATAACCCTTCTTCAACGCCTCCTCCATCAACTTCATCAACTCTTCGTTCGTATCATCAAGAGTATAGTTACACTGTTACACATATATGCAAATAATTATTTACAAATTTACAACATATAAAAAAAAAATTTCACAAAATTAATTATTTTCAACATTTGTCACACTTACGAATAGTTGATCCATCACCGCCTTCTTCATGTCCTTAGACACAAATTTCCAAAAGCGCCACTTAGCAGTAGGACAATTGTTCTGCATTGCTAAATAAATTAAACGTGCAAACTCCACATATTGCGTCATATCATGAAGCCTGGAGGGTGTGCTGTTTCTTTCCACCATTTGATCCTGGACTGCCGTTCTCCTACTATCCCTATTATCGGCCATCAAATGTACAAAACAATGTGAAGAAAATTGCAAAACAATCTGTGCCTATAAAGAGCACGTAACACTTTACCCGACAAAGCCTTCGTCGCACATAACCTTTGAGCGACGAAACCTTCGTCACGCAAAATACGAAATTAATACACAATAAATGCCACGACTTCAATGCCACCGACCATCGCTTTGCGTGACGAAGTCTAGTCCCTCAACGTTATGCACGACCAAAACTTCGTCGCATAATTAAGTGGTAATACGCAGTAAATACGACGCCTTAAACGATAACCGATTGTTTCACAGTGTTTTTGTCACGTAAAGCCTTGTGCGATTAACTGAAAATATTTATTTTGTTCTGTCTCGAAAATAGTTTCTCAACAAAATAATGTCAATATTATAATATTTTGAAAATCTGTTCTTGAAACGAAATAAAATAAATACAGTCCATACAAATTTATTCTTCCAAATTAATAATAATTCAGTGTCATTATTTAATAAACCATAAATAGACTAATAAAAAAAGCTATTATGATCATCCGCTGGTCCAGCCACTCCGTGCTGCTCTACATCACGTTCAACATCAAATTTCAACTCCCAAATACGATACTTAAACATGACCTCGATGCACTCCATCAGATTTGTGTCACTTTTGTCAATGTCCCAATCAGGCTAATATGCAAATATAAATAAATTATACATATCACTATTATTTGTTATCTAAAGAACTAAATTAGTATTTAACTAATTAATAATTTACACGTACTGTTAATGCATCAATCATGACCGTCTTTATCTCCTAAGGGACGTCTCTCCAAGACTCCCAATTCACTCCGCATCTGTCACGCACCAATACCCCGACGTGGTCCCTAAACTTGTTCACCATATCCGACTTCTGATATCCTACTAATTCTACATAAGTGATTCGGTAGCAGTTCTTAGTTGAAGAAGTGTATTGAACGCATGTCGCATCTCTTTTCTTTTTCTTGTCTACCAACAAAATAAAAACTTATATTAGTCTACTTAAATATTTAATTAATTAAACAACCAATAAAATTTAGTATGTATTACCTTTCTCAGAACCTTCGCCCTGAACTCTCTTGGACGAAAGACCAACAGAGTCCGCCATTGCGTACGGAAAAACAAACAAAAATTGGAATAATAATTCGGAGAAAGTAAAGAGTTTTCAGATTGAATTGTGAAGAGAAAGAGCGAAACTGGCTATTTAAAAGAATTCAGACTACTTTGCGCGACGAAACCTTCATCGCGCAAAACCATGGAGTAAATACTACATTCAACACTTTGACCAAACAATTGACATAACCTTTGCACGACGAAAAATTGGTCACACTTTTTTGGCGCCAAAAATATAGGCATTCGCACGTTTTTCTGCAAACATTTCTACGACGATGAATTTTTTTTGTCGCTTAAGCTACTTTCGCGCAACGAAACGTGGCGTCGCTCAACATATTTGTTTCATTAATTTATTTTCGACCTGTTTGAGAGACGAAATGTTACCTTCGTCGCGCTAACCTATTTTGTGCGACGAGTTTTGTGTCGTTGCATAAAGTTTAGTCGTGCAAATTTTCTGCTAGTGATGGAAGCATAACCTCCACCAACTAACGGTCACCACCATTCCTCATCATGCCATCACCTCCTAACCCAACACAAAGCCACCAACTCCACCCTATAACTCAAGCCATCAATGTCGAGAAGAAGGTCATGGAGGTTGCTGAAATAGTATGGACTATCATGATGCTGCCACCACCATCTTCACAACCCATAAAGAAGAACTGAAAGCTTTACGAGGCAAGAATCGGTGAATGAGGAAATCACATGAGCAGAAACAGGCTCTTGAACCCCTAACTAAATTCTTAACCCTTTTCTTTGTTAGGAGATTGCCCTCCTAATGTAATTTCAATTTGTGTCCATTTTCGATTCAATCAATACATGTTTGATCATGGGGTTCCATTTTATGTAGTCTATGTTTGAAATTCAGATTTTGAGCCAACTAATATTAATGTTAACAATGATATACCTAATTGGTGGGTTTTGAATATAATCTATGTTTAAAAAATTAACTGGGACGTAACGGATGTGACATTTTCAATTTGTTAGTTACTTTGTTTGGAATGTTTAAAAATGTTGAAATCAATTTAAAATGACACTAAAAGATTGGGGTATTTTAGGTTTTTAATCCTAAAGTTTTAATTAAGAAAGAATGAATCTCGTTCAAATAAAAAGATTTTGACATTTATTTAAAATTTCAATAGCAGTAAATCGGTAAATACATCAACGACTAGTAATCTTCGCAATTCATTCAAATTAAAGAGTAGTTTTCCATTGTGTTAGTAATTGTATAAAACATTACTAAGAAACATCTATTATTAGAAAGTTCTCAGCTAAACTATCACGAGGGACTTGAATTTAAAACCTAACATTAACATTAACATTAACATTAACGAAATCAGCAAACATTTGCCAGCTAAATCTACCGACACATGCCATATTTTTCTTTTGACTTTAAACTGAAAGATACTAAAAAAGTCGAAAACTTCCAGCAAAAAAGAGAAAACATCATGTTCTCATATTCTTTCCATATACACATTAATTCTGTTTTTCTTGTGCACGTGATTAGTGCTTAATTAGCTTAAACTCCAGGTACACAATCTTTTTTGGTCTAATTATCTGCATTTTCATATATCGCGATAGTTAGTTGGCGAATAGAATCTCTTATTTATCATATAAATTGGAAATATAATAACGTAGTGGAATGGTTAATTTATCCTTTCAGGATTGACAGCATCATATAAATTCTTGTTCAGATCAGTATTATATTATCAAAGAGATCGATAACATTGTCATGGGTCACACTGCTAGGCACCGTTTCTTCACATTTTTAGTTAGGAATGGACTAGCTTTGGAGATTAAGTTGGGCTAAGCAGTATAAGAATATTGAAGTGCCAAGTTGCATTGGTTTGGCTTGGACTAAATAGTATTTAGTGCAGTGCCGGATTAAGAAGCAGGATTCGGAAAAAATTATTTTAACCCGTGATTATTGTATGCAATTTCTGCAGACATGCATGAATGTATTGTTGTTGTGACTTTAACTCTGTACAAATCTGAGGTGATTATTCTATGCAAATTCTGCATACATGCATGAATGTATTGTTGGTGTTATTTCAACTCTACAAATCTGACTTCCCAGCCTCGGATAACTGAAGACAAAGTGTGATTTGGTTTGGGTTCCGCGGTACATTGCATGAGGTCCAGTATTTACTACTATTTAGTGTATTATATATGGTAGGTTTGTAACAATGCATTTGTTTAATTAATTTCTAAAGTATTCAAGCAAACTCTTGAAGCTTAAGATTAAGTGTTTAATTAATTTCATAAGGTCGATACCAATTTATTTTCTCCACTCTTTAGTGTAAATATATTATCGTATAAAAAAATACCAAGTGTACATTTAGCTATTGAGTTTCTGATGGAGCCCAAAACACTTGCCAGCTAAACCCTAGTGAAAAAAAGAAATGGAAACAAACAATAACCTTAGTTGTGCAAAATTAGGTGACCACTAAAAGGTTTTATCGGTAACTAGTGGGGTGATTAAAGGTATAACAGTGACTAAATGAGATGTATGAGATGTATATTAGCCAGTTAGAGACCTTTTATAATTATTTCATTATGTAAAACTAATGTTACTATCAAGTATTTACGACGTCATACTCAATATGAAAATCCACGTCCCCTCCTTTTGTTCTCAACTATAACAAAAATGAAGCTAAAACTCAAATCACATCTTATTTTAAAAAGGATAATATCATCAATCTCTATAAATCAAGGATTAACCAATGAAATTGAAACACCACCCGACTCATCTAGTTCCATTCTTTGAACGAAATGGTCATGGATGAGAAATGGTCAATCCTTTCTTATCAAAACTAAGAAGGTGTCCATTTCACAGAGACAATTCGAGTACAGATAGGTTTCTCTTTTGAAAATTAAATTGGATATAAAGGTGTCCACTATATATTTGTCCATCCATTTCTTTTTGTTGATAAGAAGTGGTGGGAGAGAAACGGAAATCAAAAGGTACTTGAAGTGTTTGTTTTTTTCTTTAAAAAAGGGAACAACTGGTAGTAAGTTACGGTTATTCACTATTTTTAGGCTAGGAGAGGCTATAGGGACTTTCACCCTGTCCGTGGTCATAGTCAAGCAGACTCACTAACTCGAAGCATTGAACTTGGAACCTCCCACATTTTTTTGTTTATTAGGGAGCCACAGTATGTGCTCTTACCACTGAGCCACTTAAAGTGTTTAGGTTTAACCTATATTTTTTGTCCGTACTTAATTTTCGTTAAAAATCCATTCTTCGGACAAACCAACAAAAATAAAGCGTTTTAATTAATAATGTATATGATTTTTTTAAGCAAAGATGACATTATATTATTGAAAACCCATTCAGATACAATGGATGCAAAATGGAAATCAAACAAAGGGGAAGAATGGAAGGATTAGGCGAGTGAAATTAGTAAAATTACACATAAAATTTGATCTATGATATTTCAAATATTTCTATATTTTAAAAATTTTAACTGTTAAATCTTAATTATTGTATCTTTGACCAACTAGTAAGTTACAAATGTTTGAAGATTTTCTTTTCAAAATAACTACCACTCTCACATGCCAAGCTCTCTGTAGCTGTGGATCCTAAATGAGTTCAAATATGTTTTGTAAAAGTAGTTTTTTTTTTTTTTTTGTTTCCAAAAAAAAAAAAAAAAAAAAGTAGTATTACTTTTTTATAAATAATTTGTGTTTTGAAATAGGTTATTAGCTTGTATTAAACAAATTGAACGATGTGCATGTCAAACAGTGGGTATTAGTTTATATTTTCTTATAAATAATTTGTGTGTTTTGAAATAGGTTAGTTGTTTGTATTAACAAATTAAACTATGTGCAAGTCAAACTGTGGGTAGTAGTTTACTTTAAGTACATCATCTCAACAGTCACTTAATATTACGATCTAGTAGTATTCATCTTCACTTATAAGTGACAGGTCTTAAGTTTGATTGACGCTAAAGGCGATTTAACCTACATTATTGCTAGCCAATTGGTGAGGCTTAGCCCACTCCCCCACCATTTAATGTAGATAATGTCGTTTGTTCGAAAAATAAAAAAAGTACATTATCTCAATAGTCATAAAAATATTAGATTAAATACATACAATGTTCTAAAAGACGTTAGACGTTAGGCGGGACTTAGGTAGGAGTCTAGACGGATTTACGTAAATTTATTTTATATCATATAAATAAGTTCTTATTTTTACTTTAAAAATATACGTAATTCTCTTGAGAGATATAAATTGCAAAATAAAACAAACTATAAATTATAAAGTATTAAAACATATTGAAAATATGAGGAAAAAAAATAACGAGTGGTCATTCGAGTATTCAACAAGTCTTTTACATTTTATTGAAAAATTAAAATATAAAATGAAATTTATCAATTTTTTGTATAAGTGAGAGTAGCAACCTAGACGAGTCTAAGTGAGCGTCTGAGCAGGCTAAGCCTAAGTAGGTTTAGATGTATTTTCTTAATTTTCAAACTTCTAATAGTTAATTGGAACGATAGACGTTAGATAGAGATGTAGACATGTATAAGGATCAATAACAACTAAACCAATACGACAGTGCTTGCAACAATAATTAAAACCATGCATGATCATATTAAATTCAGTACACACATGATTAGTGTTCATGACAGTATAAGAAATATATTTACTTGGAGTGGAAGACAGCGAAGCCATGATCTTGTCTTCTCTTCTCTTGGATTCAGAAATAGTATCTCAATACTCTCAATAGGACTAGTATTCGATATGAGAACAAGTAGTGCCCGAGAAGAGAGACCAAAATCGACTTTATATGCTGCAACTGCATCTCCCTATCAGAGATACAGTTGCTGTCAGTTTGTGTAGGTTACAACTGCCTTTTATTTGAATTGATAACCACCTTTAGTTTTCCCTCTAATATAGAATTAATCTGGTGTAATTCATATAATTGAGTCCTTACATAATACAACCATTTCACTTGTATATCTGCACTGTGGTTTAAATGACACTCACATATAAGTCATTCTTACAAGAGATTTTTAGAATAGTGAATGTTCAAACAAATTATATATAAGCGTTGGATAATATTAGGAATGAATTTTCACTGACGAAGTAGATTACTGGAAATGGAATTGAAGGCAAAGACAAGAAGTCCGGAAATCCCGGTTAATGACGAAAGGGAGGACCAGGGATTTGCTGTCCCTAAATTTGTGTCTCCTTTCATGTCCCCTTCTAATTATATCCTTTAATTTAACTTGTAATTTAATATTGTCAAATGTTTAATAAGAAATTTTTTTTTTTGGTCAAAAAATGTTTAATAAGGTTAAATAAATAAAAACTAAAAGTTAAAAAATTAAAACCAACAGCCACTCAAATTCCCATCAACAGCAATTCGACAGCCAACAACAGCGGTCTGTCATCGGAGAACTCCACGGCTAGCGAAACCTGCTTTTCTCTCTGTTCGCCAGTTGTTTCTCCGTTCAAATACCCAATCGTGATCGACCCAACCCGTCAAACAGCGAATTTTATTTAAATTTTGGTTTGAGGAAGCAAGGAAGAAATGTAGTCAATCTACACAAACGAGATTTGAATCAACTCGATGACAATAAACGGTGAGATCATAATATACGGGAAGGTTCGCCTCAATCATCGTACGGGACTTCGCTGGTGAGATATAGAAAGAGAGAGTGTAATGGAAGCTTCAACGGCCGTGTGAATTGCCGCCGACTGAGATTGGAGGGAGTTGAGCCTTTCGGACTTCTAGTTGGGATTTGTTTTCTTTTTGTTTTGATTTTCAATTTTCTTTAGTGAATCAGTTTTTGTAGTTAAATAAATATTAATTAAAAAAAGTTGACAACGTTAAATTGGAAGTTAAGTTAAATGACATAATTAGAAAGAGACACGGCAGGAGAAACAAAGTTCGGGACAGCAGATTCCTGGCCGAAAGGGAGTAACTGATTAGCGACGGCAATCCGCGGGCGAGAGCGTCAGAAACCGACAGACAAAACAAGGTCACATTTGAGAGCGAGGTGGGTCCCATCGCCCTGAAAGCTTTTGAGTTTGAGGAATTTGGTGGCACATGGAAAACTTGCACAATGTTGACGTGTACTCGAATACTGGAGACAAGAACCATGACATGTGGGTCCCCGGCCTTTCTTTCTGAATAAGGATCTCTTCTTGAAGATTCCCGGAATTCACGTATTTTGTCTGTTCATCGCATATCGTGCGGTACAAATTATTTTTTATTATTTAAAGTTGAACACAAATAGTACTTGAGAAAAACTAATCGCACAATATATGATAAACAAACACAATTCACGACTTTCTGGAATTCTCACAAAAAGAGGATCCGGATTCCTTCTTTCTTCCTTTCGTTTCACGAAAATGGATCATCTATGGTCCCTTCCACCTAATCATCCTCATCAAACAATCCCAAGTCTTTGAAATTTGATCCAACAGTTAAAAACACAGGCTCACTTTAAAAGTTATAAGAATTTTAACTATTGAATCAAATTTCAAAGATCTAAATTATTTAACGAAGAAGATTAGATAGAAAGGATCGGACATGATCACTTTCTTCGCTTCACGGCTTCCTTTCAGCTTCTAGACTTGTAGGTCTAGCAGGTTGGTCGAAACTCTACAGTGTTCTACATAGGAAAGGAGCACGGAGATTTCTTCAACCTAAATTATCTACTCCACGTCACTCCATGTGATGTCATTTTGAGCTAATAAACATCAATTAGTGTACTCTCGCATCTGAACTAAATTAATTTTTTTTGTAATTTCTTTTTTTAAACAAACGATATTGTTTATATAAAAGAGTGATGAGAGGATTAAGTCTCACAATGAATTAACAATAATATAATTCAAATTCTTCTTTGGCGAGAATTGAATATAAAACCTCTCACTTACCAGTGAAGAGGAGTATTACTAGATCGTAATACTAAGTGATTCTTTTCTTTTTTTTTTGCAATTTTGATTAGATAGAGTACCTCTATAAATTATATATATATATATATATATATATATATATCAATTTTATTATAAAAAAATGTGTATGCTCGTCAAGATCAAGTGCTGAGGAAACTTCATCTCTAAGGGTATTTCAATGACATTCCCTTTTAATATGTTTTAAACCGCTCCAAAAATGATGTCATGTACATTTTTACGAAATGTGGAATATTCTGATTTGATTCCTTAACTTCAACATAAAACGGCAAATTTCGACAATAACCTATCTTGTACCAAGCTTAGAGCCAAGAATACACTATGCATAAAAGTGTTCGTTAATAGACAACGATGATAGAATAATTAACCATCATAGGTTCCCTAACATATACAAACCACATGTTCAGATTTACTAGCAAGGAAGTTTCATGTGCTTAGGTTCACTAACTAAAGCAGAACAGTAAATCATAAAAAATATATATATATGAAGGCAGGGATCTGGTTTAGGACATGCGACTTATAATGTTGGAGCTATAGAAGTAAATGATAGCATGTTAGGTAGAGTAAGTAAAGTTTAAAATATGAAAATAGAAAACTCTTTAAGATCATTCCACTCTCTTTAGACAACGGATTTCTTCGATTTGTGTATATCCTATTCTTATCTCAAAACCCAGCAATTGCAGGCTTTCTCTTCATTTGTTAGAAAGATGGCACCGCTCACTAAATTATGTGGTTAATAATATTTTAGTAATATTAGACAATATCATCCAAAAAATCTAACTAGATAAAATCTAAGTAGATAAAATCTAAGTAATCATCCAAAAAAATATAAAAAGGTTTCTGCCTCCTAACCCACCCATAGTGTGCACATTATATTTGGCCAGTGAAGTAAATGAAATCAAGTATTAAAATGAAAATTGTTTCGTTTATACAAACAATAATGAGAGAGAAAAAAACTAAAATAAAAGCTCGACTACAAAGTTAAGCACTCTTAACACAATTTAAAAAACCTTTAATACTACGTAGATCAAGCGGCTTATATTGATTTATGTCCAATCAAACAGTTGGTAAAAAAATAAAGAGATGGACAAAGGAAAAATCGTCTAACCTCCAATTGCAAGTAAAATATCACAAAAACCCGCTAATTTAATTAAAAAAACAACACATAATACTACGTAGCACTAAAGAAAACCCCTCTAAAAAACGTACGACACACCCCGACCCGGAATGTCTTCTAGGACTTCGAATCGAGCTGTGCTGGCCGACACCTGGAAGGTGACAAAGCCATAAAGTGTAGTGATGTGTGTGTGTTTGAATTAGGTCTGGCAAACGGGTCGTGTCTGTCGTCTATCGTGTTTGTGTCATTTTCGTGTAACACCTGTTATCCTAACGGGTCGTGCCGTCAGTGGCGGATCCAAGAAATAATATTAGGGGGGTCAGTAAAAATAGTGCGCGCAACACGCAAATTTTTTTTAGCAGAAATAGCATGAATATCGTTATTTCATCAAGTCTTAATAGGCCTGAAGTCATTTGGAAAGGCATACTGCACACCTGTTAATGCCTTATTTGCGTGGGTAACTAACATATTCCAAGGCTGCTCCCATATGAATGCTTAACAAAGAAACACACTTATCTTGAACACACTAACAATGTTTGATATCATTGCATCCCATTAATATGTTTGTCCAAGAATGATGATGCTTTGTTATTCTTTGAGATCACCATTTCATTTACTTTGCATTTTTGGATAGTTTTTTACTTGGTTCTTTTTTTTTTGCCAACAATTGTAATCATAACCAACAAACAAGCCAGAGGTAAATAATATTAGGACTAAACTGTAAAAGGGCAATACCTCTCTAATGCATTTTATCAAGCAGTTAAAGGGCATATATGAAGGGCAACTCTAACCTTTAAAGGGGCAGCACCCAAGTCATCCATGGACATTCACCGAAGTTCGGAGGGTCAGCACCTAAGATATCCATTGACGTTCACTGAAGTTCAAGGGGTTAGCTGACCCCCCTTGCCCCTTAGTGCATCTGCCAGTGCGTGTCATGTCACACCCGTATCTTAACGGGTCCTTAACAGGTCGGGTCAAGTGACCCGACCCGTAGAAAAATATATTTTTTTTCTTAAATTTGCACATACCACACATTGTCACATAAATATTACTTCAAAACATTAAAACACATTTGTTGTTTAAGCACTACATCTACACTCGAAAATAAGAGCCTAATAAAAAAATCCATACACTACTAGTCTATTTCAAAATATTAAATGTGCAAGGATATGCAAAATGAAAGAGCTTTTGTTTTCAAGGTTGTGAAGCCTTTCTCAAAAGTTTAAACCTTGCCAATAAAACTCAAAGCTTGCATATTATTCCTTTTACAAAATCCTCAATTTTCATCGATCATCATGAGGAAATTGTATTGGAACTTTGGCTTGATTTATTGCCTTCAAGAGTTATGTTGATGATGTTTTCAGTAAGGTTTTCCACGTCAGAACTCTTTTCCGCATAAACTAAGTATAGAAAAACCAAACATTAAAAACCATTCAAATTATGAGAAGTTTGCCAAAATAATTATGAAAAGAAATAAAACAATAGTACTATACCATATAAAAATATATGGCTTTCTTGTGGCTGCCAGAGTCGAGTTGAATGTAGTGAAATGAGGAGGATGCGAGAGAGATGTGGATTAAGGAGACGGCACGGGAATAAGTCTAGACTGGAGAGATCAGAGTGACTGAGAGAGAAGAGAAGGATAGCCTCCAACCTAATGCACAATGGACGGCTGAGATTAAATCTCAGCTGATCCAATGGTCACCAATTTTTTAAATTTAATTTAATATATATAATTATTATAGTTTTTAGGGGTATAAAATTGTTAAATTAATATATATAATTATTATAGTATTTTTTACGGTTATAAAATTATAAAATTAATATTTTGCTTATCGTGTATCATGTTATCCACGTGTATACCCGAACCAACCCGTTATCTTAACAGGTGCTTATCGGATTACCAGATAACGACCTTATTCGTTATCGTGCCAACCTGAATACCTATTAATTTTGTTTCGTGTCGTGTCGGGTTATCGGGTCGTGTCAGGAATTGCCAGGCTTACTTTGAATGACAAAAAAAGGGAGTAAATAATAGAGTGGGGAAGTGGGGAAGTCACGGGTCAACCAAAGAAACCTCCAGAAAATGGGGGAGAAAGTCTGCCACGTGGCAGCCCCTGAGTGGTCCAAGGGTGGGATAAAAAAAATCTCCACTTGTGAAATTACCACAATGCCTTACGTTCAAAAATTCGTAAAAGCTTTGTAAAAACTCTAAATTCGATTCCCATCGCACCTACACGTCTGTACCGTCAAGTACTTCAAGAATATGCTAAAAAAATATTTCCTACGTCTCACTATACATTGGTCAACGAAAGTCAATACCCTCGCCTCTAGGGTATTTTCGTAAATTCACATTTTAAAAATTTATAAAATCGTAGAACTAGGGACGGGTTGTCACAACGTAAGCTACAAACATAATAACTATATTTATTTATTTTTATTTTTTTGTCGTCGTTAAAATTGTTGTTGCATTTAGAGACTAGATAAATGGATTAATAATGACACTTTCAAAAATAAAATTATGTACGGTGCTGCATGCATGAATGAATGAATGAAATCAAGGCCTTGGGCTCTTGCTCTTTACTTTACCAAACAGGCAAACAAAAAAAAAAACAGGCAAACAAAATTAACAAATGGTAAGGTATGTTTTTGCATTTATTTTGGAACGTTTCTTCAGTCTCCCACGTTTAGTTTATCTTTGAGCCTCCCTAGTTTTCGAATCAGGATCCTCTCTCGATTCTCTTTGTGGGAATCATAGGGATCTTCACATCGTAGCCGTTCATCGTATATTATACAATCAGTTTTTGTCAGGTACTATTTTTGTTTAATTTTAAAGGATTTTTATCACAAATGGTCCCTGACATTGAAAACCAATAGAAATGGTCTCTGAGATTGATCAAACACATCACAAATGGTCATTCCGTTAAAAACTCTTTGGACAATTTTCAAAGCTTCGTAACTCAATCGTTTCTGAACCAAATTTGACCCATAATATATCAAAATGAAGGTAGGAAAGTGTAGAACAAGATTATACCTATTTGGAAGCCCAATGGTTGCCGGAGATGGCCGGAAAATAGCCTCAAATGTGACTGGTCTGCGGAAAAATTGGAAAACTCGCCGGAAACTGGGTAAACTTTAAACGTTCATAACTTCTTTAATAATCAACGAAATCGAGTGATTCAAAAACGAAAATCATACTTCTCAACAAGACAAAGAGAATGATATCATTCTTGATGGCTAACTCGCCATAGTTTGGCCAGAAAACGGCTCAAAATTGGATAACCATTTTCGAGTTAGCCAATTTCGAGCCCTTTTTTGGCCAAACTACGGAGAGTTAGCCATCAAGAAAGATACCATTCTCTTCGTCTCGTCGAGAAGTATGATTTTCGTTTTTAAATCACTCGATTTCATTTATTATTGAAGAAGTTATGAACGTTTAAATTTTACCTAGTTTCCGGCAAGTTTTCCAGTTTTTTCGCGGACCAATCACATTTGAGGCTATTTTCCGGCCATCTTCGGAAACCATTGGTCTTCCAAATAGATATAATCTTGTTCTACACTTTCCTATCTTCATTTTGATATATTATGGGTCGAATTTGGTTAAGAAACGATTCAGTTACGAAGCTTTGAAAATTGCCCAAAGAGTTTTTAACAGAAGGACCATTTGTGATGTGTTTGATCAATCTCAGGGACCATTTCTATTGATTTTCAATGTCAGGGACCAAAATGATGTGTTTGATCAATGTCAGGGACCATTTGTGATAAAAACCCAATTTTAAATAAAAAAGTCAAATAATTTATGACCACACGATGTACGATGAATGGTTAAGATGTGAGGATCCTTAGGATCCCCACAATTTGGATCTGGATGGGATCCAAATCCCTAGTTTTCATGGGAATTCGTTCTTCACCTCTCTCAAAGAAGAGATGTTTTAATTGAAATATTAACAAGCATAGTGCAAAACAAGACGTTTCTTTGCATGATTGTAAGTTATTTTATACTCTTTTCTTATATCATTGGTTATTTCCATTTTTTTTTTTCAATTTTTAATTTTGTAGAGGCGAATTAGGTGAGATTATCTCTTCGTCACTGTATTATCTTTACTTTGTGTTTCTTGTTCCAGAATATTCATTCGAAGATTATCATGGAGGCTCCTTAATTATTAGTCTTGGAGACAACTTGACTCAAGACTTTGGAGACAATTTGATGATATTATGGGCTAGACGTCCTTGTTATAAATGAGGTTATTTGTTTTTCTATTGCAAATCAAGATTAAGTTAGCGGAATTGGTGATAGATTGTAAATTGGATTGGAAAAGCTGTTGATTCTATTAACTACATTGCAATGTTTGGGAATTGAAGGGAAAAATCAAGAAGAAATGATGAACAAAAGGAAGAACACAAAGATAATAGAGAGAGAGAGAGTTTAGAGAGAGAAATAGAAATTGTATTATTTAAGTAAATAAAGATCACACACACTGTTTTTATAAGAGAAATCTTAACTACTTTAACCAAATACTAACAACCTTACTAACTATATTACTAAATGTATTACACTTGTACCCTTAATACTCCCCCTCAATCTCAACTGGGGAAACCCAGTTTGAGATTGGAAGAACATCTACAATCACTGCTATTAAACCATGAAACAGAACACAGAGTTGAACCATCTGCAATCTTGCAATCCCACTTCATCCAATTTGAGACATCTGTTTGATCTTCATAGTTGCAATAATGGAACCTATAAGGGATTTGGGCGTCTCTGTAACACTTTGACTGAGCACCACCTAGAGCTCCTGCCATGGCAGTAGCTGCAGTAATAGCTATATGGAGACCAATTGGCTGATGTTGAAGAGATTTTGCATGAACAGATGGCCCTCCCTTGTTTTTGAGGGTCAACATTAGCAGTCAGTCCTGGTCCACCACGACCCTAATCTCGACTTTTATTAGTGCCTTTGTCATTTTCAGCAAAATCCACTCATAATTGCTGGACATTGATCTCATAACCCTGAAGATTACGACGAGCACTTAGAGCAGTCTCTTCATCCTTGTACTCACAAAACCCATAACCCTTTGGTTTTCCAGTCTTTTTATCAATAACTAGTCTGAAAGATGCAACAGGACCAACCTCCTGGCTGATTTCTACAAGCTATTCCTCATTCTCATCCTTAGTTTCTTCACACGACCATACGACAAAGAGTAAGCACATATACTCAAACCATATCACCAAAGCTTCTAGCTTTCCCCAAGCCCTGAATCAAACAAGTGTACCCCATGACCTTTTTGTAGCTGTTGACCAAAAAACTTCGGTCTGTCATTCCGAATTTCTTCCACTGCCTTACAAATAAAGACAACCTGTATTCCTCTGCCTCCATCAAGAGTTTTACACAAGAACATCCTTCTTAAAGTAGTTGTAGCACATCCTCAAGCCGGTATAACAACTTCTTACGGGATTACCCTTCGTGGGACTTACCGTCAACAATTTCATTTAACATTTGCATCGGCCTTTAAAACAGAAAATTAACAAACTATAATGTGGCATCGGCCTTAACTATAGTACCACAGGATCGCCCTTTGTGGCTTTTACCAAAAAACAACTACTCTTAACAGTGGCATCGGCCTTCACAATCAACTACTCTTAACAGTGGCATCGGCCTTCACAATTTCAACAACAGAAAACCAACATTTATGTAGGATTACCCTTCGTGGGATTTACCTACTCACATCACTGAATTACCCTTCGTGGGATTTACCGTTAACAACTTCTTCTACCCTTCGTGGGATTTTCCTATTTACATCCGAAATTACCCTTCGTGGGATTTACCGTTTACAACTTCTTAAAATGTCATCGTATAACCGGACTTACTGTAGATTCATGCTAACAACTGAGTTGGTTAGACTCAACATTATAGGTTGAGATAAGGGAAAATTACTGCACAAACTCCTCAACAAACTTGCAAAAAATCAGAAAAGTAGAGAGACAAGAATTGGATACTACAAAACTTCCTGAGTAATTCGACAATGAACACACGAATCCAAGAATCCATGCCCATTTCACCAAACATACCAAGATTTGCAGAAAATTCAAACCCAATAAAGAGACTGAGCAGAATTTCAGTAACAATCTGGAGCAACAATCTTGAACAAATCTTGAACATATATACTTCCAACAGACAACACAAGCCACAATTAAGTAGTAGAACCGTAATTCTTAACCAGCAACAAAAACTTGAAAAATAAAACAGAAAGGATCCATTCTAATTGTTCAAGAATTCAGAGAGAAATTGATTGAAAAGATAACCTTCAAATGAAACATTTGAGCTGGGTCTTTCTTCAAACACCTGGACTGTAGCGAACAAGAAGCATAGGATTTTAGGGAAACAGCACCACATTCTGAAGAAAACCCCAATTCTGACAAAACACCAAATCTGGATCAGATGAAGATATTCCACTGGATCCAAGAAGTTGCTCGAAATTCCCACACAACCATTCTGAGAGAAAATCAAAGAAACTTCAGCAGCCATCGCAAGTGTCAATCAATTCGAAAATCTCAATCTCCGATTCTCAAAGCTTGATTCCACAATCACCATTCTTTCTTCACTTCCATAAACACCAAACCTTGATTTTCTTCTCTAAACCCACCAAGCCCAGTTGTTTCCGGCGAATCTTTTCTCTTTTCCGGTCATATTTTGATGGATTTTATCGGCAAGAACGCCGGAGTGGTGACTCCTGTGAAAGACCAACACGGGTCTCGATCCAAGAAGCACGAGAAATCAAGATGCACCGAGAATATGAACCCCAAATTTCCGCCTGGCCCGAAACACACTGCTTCCCATGCGATGAAATCGGCAGGGAAGTCCCAGAAATCGACGTCTAAGAACCCAAACCCAGTTGTTCGTTCCCCCAGAGGAAGTTCATCGTTGCGAAGAAGAAATCAAAGAAGGAGAACCCGAACGTCTCCTGTAAGTGCAAAGATAAGGGCAATTTGAATATGTGCCTCTACATTGCGTATGAGAATCTGAGGGTGTCGCATGAAGAGTTCTTCAAGAAGCTAACTGACGATGTCGAATCGAAGAAATCTTCAAACCAGAATAATCAACCTAACAATCGTAACAATCGCAATCCCAAAAACCGCAGAAAAATCAACCCAAGCTCGCGGAAGCACCAAAACTTTAATGGAAATTTGAAGAGAAACTAAATTAGGAGAAAAAAAAAAAGTAGACTATTACGAAGAGAAACCACCAGAATCCATGGCGTGAGCCTGGTGACTCTGATACCATGTTAACTACATTGCAATGTTTGGGAATTGAAGGGAAAAATCAAGAAGAAAGGATGAACAAAAGGAAGAACACAGAGATATTAGAGATAGAGAGAGTTTAGAGAGAGAAATAGGAATTATATTAATTGAGTAAATCAAGATTACACACACTGTTTTTATAAGAGAAATCATAACTACTTTAACCAAATACTAACAACCTTACTAACTGTATTTCTAACTGTATTACACTTGTACCCTTAATAGATTCAAGTTGACTAAGCTTCCTCTCAAGATATAAGTTGTATGTGTTCCGCTTTTTTTTTAATCTTAAAATTTTGTCCTACGTGATTTTCTTTAAAAAGGTTTTTTTTACCAAGGCTCTTCACTTCACTAATGTGCAACCCGTGGACCGAAGTATCAATATTGTGGAAGACTTTGATTCTCGTTAAAGATGTTAGAGTATACCGCATGATACTATTTTCAGACATCATATTTTTTTATAATATAATTTTATTGCTGAAATTTACTTTTGATTTTATATTATTTTATGATGCCACGAATAAAACACCTTTCTAGTAAAAAATATTATATATAAATAAAATCAAAGTTAAAAAATAAATAAAAATGATGAGACGGATCCAAGGTCGGAACTGGACCGACCGTGGGGGCCAAGCATTGAGTTTCAAGCATTGAAATCACCAAACGACACTTTTCCATCGATCACACACTGCCACGGGGACAAATCACAGCCGTTCTTTCCTACCCACGTGTCCACTGCCCACTGGCGGTATCATTTTGCCGGCCACATTCTCTCTCTCACCATTATATATTGCGCAGGGCAGCAACAAGCCGACCAAACTTGGTGGTCAATCTATCACATTGAAGCAAAAACCAAAAGCAAAGCAAAAGCTCACAAAATGTCACCAGAAGTTAAGCAGCAGTCGCCGGCCGGACTGAACTACGACGAGACCAAGCTGACCTTAGGGTTGCCTGGTTCGGGTTCGGGCTCGAAACGTGGATTTTCAGAGACCGTTGATCTTAGTCTTGGGAGCTCAAGCTCGTCATCGTCAGGAGCAAGGGTGGAATGTTGTGATCAAGGTTGTGTTGATGATGGTGCGGTCACTACTCATAAGGCTTCAGCTGCAAAGTAAGTTTGTCCAGATGAGCTTATTGTACAATTCATTTACATGAAAATTGAAATTTTTTACGATATTCTAAACTACTCTAATATGACCGGGAAACCAACTTAGGTGAAAGGGACGGACGCACTATCCTGACTAACTGGTCTAATCTGAATTTTCTTTAATATTTGGAGTTGTTTGATGGGAGGTTTTTTTTTATTTTTTTATTTTTTATGGCCACATGAATATTGAAATGGGTTTTAAGGATGCTCATATGAATTTACCGTACTATTTACATGAAAATTTGAAATGGTTTTTCTTTGATTTTCAAACTTTTAATGTGTTTGATGGAAAATTTACATGAAAACTGAAAGGGGTTTTCTTTCGATTTTATTATTACAATGTGTTTTGATGGACATTCTGTGTGAATATTTCAGGGCACAAGTGGTTGGGTGGCCACCAGTGAGAGTGTCAAGGAAGAACTTGATGAAGAGCTGCAAGTATGTGAAAGTGGCAGTTGATGGAGCTCCATATTTGCGCAAGGTTGATCTTGAGATGTACAATAGCTATCAGCAGCTTTTGGGTGCTCTTGAGGACATGTTTTCCTTCTTGACCATCCGTATGTACCTCACGCGTTATCTCTACTTTCTAAAATCTCTAGAATGGACCCGCGCATAGTATGTACTAGGTTTTTATCTTCATTTTTCGAAAGATCCAGCGGTGCAATGTATATTCTAGAATGAACACATGGATGTGCGGTCAAAGATCTAATAGCTAAAGATTCAAGGGCCAAGAATCGCGATGCGTACTATGCTCTGGTTATTTTTTTTTTTTCTTATACCGATGTCCTAGTTTTCGCGTCTCATGGTGTATTACTGTTACTGCAGGTAATTGCTTAAACGAGAGCAAGCTTATGGACCCTGCAAATGGAGTGGAATATGTACCAACTTATGAAGACAGAGATGGGGACTGGATGCTTGTGGGAGATGTACCATGGAAGTAAGATTTCAATCTCTCGTCTAATGTTACCAAATTGTGAATTAAGACCTTAAGTTCAAAACGTCCGTACATTCACGTAGTACTGGCCCTGGTTCATAATCTGACAATTGTACATATTTACTTATTACTGATCCCTTTTTTATTCTTTGAATAGAATGTTTGTGGAAACATGCAAGCGACTCCGGTTGATGAAAAGGTCGGAGGCGATCGGATTAGCTCCAAGCATGCCTCCGCGATGCAGAAGCACAAATTGAAGGAGGCTCTCTCTTGTTGTTTGGGGAGTTTTGATTAGATTCGATAGAAAGAAAAAAATGACAAAAATAAAGTTTGCATTTTGCCAATTTTGGTATTTAATGCACTTGATATGGAGGGTTTTCTCCCCAATTTTGGGTTTGTCACACTTTTTTCTTCTTTTTTACTTGGATTGTATACTTAATTAGATACACACTAATATCTGTTTAGATTTTTATTTTTGTTTCTGCATATTTTAAGCTTCGATATCGGTTTCAGATACCATATATTTTGTTTCTTTGTTTTTTTTTTTTTTTTTTTTCTGAGATATGCATTTAAATTCAATTTAAAATGAGACGAGCGTGGTCAGATTCCATAGGTTTTTGCATCAAGTTCTCAATGGAATCTGAAAATGTAATTCTTGGCGGGAGTTATTATTAGAACTTCGAAAAAGTCATTCACTTCAAACAACTTCTAAAAACACTAAGGAAACGTTCGTATAAGGAAATGTGTAGTATGACTATTTTGCAAAAAACTTGTCGCTCTCAATTTTACCATTTTTGTGGGATTAAGAGGAAATTTTTCTTCTTGATTTTTTCATTGGACAAAATATGCAAGTTAACACACTCATATTTTCATTCAACATTCTTTGAATCTAGTGTGTTATCCTAACCAAATCAATTCTAGACAACAAACGAGGTCTAGTTTCTTTAATTTATTCTTAGCAACACAAGATTTTTTTTTTATTTTTTTTAGAAGAAAGGTAAATTCATTACCAATAGAATATAATTAGAAGAAAGAAGGTCCTACAATATACACACATTCAAAATATGGACCACCAAAGGAAACCAACGTCCCCTGCAAACCTCTGATATCCAGCCATACACAGCCCCATACATGGATGAAAAGAAGACTCCAAATTCCACTAGAGAGCACAACATCGTTCGCCACCACGCAACGAAAGAAACCAGTGGGAAGAAACGCAGTAGCATCGGTGCCATCAAAGACACCCTGGTGCAATTGCGAAAAATCGCACTAGCCGGAGCTCTAAACACCTTCGGAGAGATCCGCGAGAAATCGCGTTGTAATTGCGAAAAATCGCAATGAGAAAGAGTGGGCGACGAACCGAATTGTTGGATCAATGAAAGATGAAGCCGATTGAAAGAAACGATATGAAGTGGATTAGGGGAAATCGTGTAGGTGGAAGGAAGGGGGAATGAAAATAGGGACCGGGCACAGTGACAGATGCAGAAGGGGTTGTGGGAAAATAACGACCGAACCAAAAGGCAGGGGAAAACAGAAGCTGTCGGAGAAGCAAATCAGCAAATCCTTTACAAGTTTTATTACCAATTTGCTAAATGGATATTGGCTGGAATTGTAATTACACAATATTTCTTTACATTGACATGTTTTTCATTACGTGATGCTTCTGTAAGACCACCCACTCATACCAAATGACGTCTCCAATAAATCAAAATTGGGCTTCAATGGTCTCATCTCTCAAATTATTTCACCTAGTTACCAAGGATAGGGTTCCTTCCCTCATCTATTTCCACGACGATGAGGCGCTTTGGGTCTGACCCTTCTGGTCCTTCGGAGTAAAGGGTGGGAAGGTAGGCGTTGTACGCTGGCAAGTATCGTGAAACAAAGTCTTTTACCTGCAAAACAGAGCTCTCAGAAAACATCAGTTTCAGGTTATGGATCCGACTGCGGATTCTGAAGACGGTTTATAAGATACAAATATAGATAGACTAGCAACCTCATCATCGGACATTCCCGGCTTCCCTGCCTCTCTCATGGCAATCTCAGCCTGCAAGTTTGGTTGTACATTAAGAAATCACAGTGGCAGCAAATAGAACTTAAAGAACAGATAGACTGGAGTTTTGTCGCAGGATGATGTAAACATGAAAGCCAACCTGCAAACGCCACTGGTAGACACAGCCCGGGTCCTTGATCTTGATAATTATCCATGCTTTGATGAACTTGTACCATGCATCATAATACGCTTCAAGATTTTTATTTACAGTCTCCAGCTGTTTAACGGAAATTTAAAATTGAAATCCAACTGTCTTTAGTATAACGAAAACCGCTGATGAAGTTTGTCCGCAGCACAAGCAATATCAACAAAGCCAATCAAAATATTTTCTGTTTTCTAACCTGTGGATCAACTGCTTTGACAACTTCCAAGGGAAGGGGTTTGAAACCAAGCATCCAACCTTCAAACAGAACAACCTACATGCCCAGCCAAAACCCAAATAAATTGCAAGGTGAATAATACTATTCAAGAGTTTTCTATACAAACCCAACCGATACCACCTGCTGTTTACCTTTGGATTTGACCTAGTGATTTCACATCCAAACCCTAGTTATTACTTCTAAAAAACACTTCAACATAGCATTTGTGTGACCTTGAAACTTGATATGTACAAACATCTATCTGCATACAATCAGGTAGCTATGTGGGGCATACAGTATCAGCCTCCATAATTTGCATCAACTTAAGCCCACTGACTCTGAGAGATAACGAAAAATCCTCTTACAGACTTACTGTAAGTGGCCCTTCAACCTCTGGCCATGTTGAAGGATCAGCCCTGTCGCCTTTTCCACTGTAAGCAGACTGCAACAGGAAACAAGTTATAAAGAGCCACTTTGAACTAAAATCTTGTTTTAGGGGAATAATGAAGAAGGAAAGCAATTTTCTTGGTTGTGCACCTTATCATATCGGGGTAGCTTCATCTTCATACCTGAACAATTTTTTACGTGAATAATTATAAAATAGGCATGCTTTTGTAGCAGAGGAAAATGAATGATGGAGAATCACCTTCTTTACTTAATTTAGTTAGAGCAGACAAAGTTTCAACAGAGAATGGAAGATCGTGACTGCCTGCATTTCCACGTAACTACAGAAACAGAAGAACAAGACATGTTATTGCTAAGAAAACGTTTTCAGCTCCTAGTGAGTGAGTTACAATGTCAACTATCAGTTGAATTCCTTGAAAAGGAATTGATTGCTACCTCTAAAAGTGCATTTCCTGGATTTTCTTCTCTTAGTTTAGCCTACAAATAGTACAATATCCCATTAGAAAACAAAATTATAAAGAATAATGCAACACAAATCCCCCGCTCAAACATACCTGACCCTCTGCCGTCAAATAAAAGTCATCAATGGATATTGAGGCAGACTTCCTGAGAATTGAACATACGGTAAGCAAAACCAAATTCCTTTATTTTTCATGAATTATCTGGAGTATCAGTTGTTCATAACTAACCTGCCTGTGACTTTGAAAAGATAATCAAGAGCAAAGACAAGTGTAGTCTTTCCACAACCTTGTGGTGCACTGAAACCAATCTGCATCAGACCAAAAATCAGCACCGCACAATGAAACAAAACCGAAAATATAAGAATGGCACAAATGAAATCATTGACGTGGAGACAGATATATCTTTACCCAAAATTATGCCAATAGAACTAGACCCGATACAGAAACTTAAAGCACAAAAAATGACGGGGGATAATTTGAGTAGAAAGTGATGTACCACTAGGGGTGGAATATCATCTCCATCTTTGTACAAAGATCTGTGCTGAGAAATCTGATCCTCACACCAAAAAAATACCGGAATATAGTAGTGATACAACCTAACTTTCTGAGGCTCGTTCAGATACAATTCATTGAGCTGAAACAGCCGGCACAGGTGCAACCCATATGCCAACCACTTGTCAATGGACTCCGCCACTGCTTCTGGGGTCAGACCCAATTTGTCTAACAAAGGACCTGAGCATATAAATTTAAAAAGGTCCTGCACAGAAGAAACTTCTGCAGGCTTCGTGGGAAACACAGAATACAATGGACCCTCCCCACAATCACTACCAGCAGAATTGTTGTGACGCATGGAATTGTCTTGCATCCAGGAACATCCACTGCCTGCAAGAAGAATCCCAAACATACAAAGAGGTGAAGACCAGTCATGAGCCTGACGACATCATTACAAAGTATGTTGCAGTGACAAAATTTCAATTGCAGCATTCAGACTATTTTGCTTAACCCATTACCATTACTAAAAATAATTCATGTAGTAAAGTATCGGCCAACCTAAATCCATATACTATTTATTTTCAACGAACAAAAGAAACAAATCAAAGGAAAATAATACTCTTCAAAACCAAATAATAAAAAATTTATTCAGAATGTACTACTAACAAAAGATGGCACACAACCATAATTAGGACCTAGAACTAGTACTGCTGTAAGACTAGTTAACTCTCCCAAACCAGCAATACAACATACAACTGAACAATAAACTTGACAGTAGTTAGGAGATCTTTAGCTTCAATAAGAAGAGTGTAGTCATATCCGAGTAAGAATTAAGAAGAGCACACTAGAGTCAGTCGAATAACATGGGTAGGGATCATGAGCACATAATAACCCCAAAAACTAACACATACACCTCAATCATCACTTAAATGCGAGGAAGAGATGGGATTTTTTTTTTAAAAGATGACTTACTTTCAAGTTTCAACCAATGGAAGATACAGAATTTTGAAAAGGAACGCTTGACACAAAATATGGATAAATGAGGGGGCAATACAAAGGTCCAAGTGCAACTAGTTAAACAAGCTAGTTACCCATTAAACTCCACAAAGAGATAAGAGAAAGAATTAAGAAGCTCAGAAATATTAAAAAAAAAAAATCCATCCAAAGATACAAACTCTTCAAAAGTTGATATGAGCATATCGTGATTCGTGACTGAAATTGAAGGAATCCATCCACAAGGCTTTTAGTAAATGCTGCATGATCAAGCACACTGCACTAAAATGCTAATATCTTAGACGTATTGTGTTGGAAACTAGACACGGATTTTCATTGGTGTTGGCGTGCATTAAGATTTTCTTCAGTAAACGCCGTTTTATTCCAAAAATACCCGAAGTAAGTGAAATTCGATATTTCAAAATTTAAATTAGGGTTCAAAATTCTTGCTCCCATTTTGTGAAAGAGACTTTCAGAAAAGACATAGAGTACTTGCAGCTAACAGAAGCCTGGGCGCAAAACCGAGGGCAGTGGCATTCTAGGATTCATACAGCCGACCTCACATGGTGGGATAACGCATTATGGTTGATGTTGTACTATAAACCTTGGGAGGTGTCAGTGAAATTAACCCTTATGACACGTATATGCGCTGCTTTCACTTTCAGGGTACCCTGGTGTCAGGACAAACACCGGTGGAGTAACCGTTTTCTGCCAATCAACCATTCAACAATCCCTTTAAATAACAATGCACTTGTTGATCAAGGATTAATTATCCCATCACAAAAGCTAAAAACAAAACAAAACAATATTATACTGCAAGAATTTTTGCATTTAGGTCTTAATTTGAGATATTAACAAAGGAGCATCCCATATCCAATTCCAAAAATTGTAAATTTTTCTTTCACAATCAAAAGCAGAATGATATGAAGGCTACAGGAAACAGAAAAATTACCAGACTTGGAGAATTGGGCGGCCATTGGAGAGAGCTTGGATGGTGGGTTTGGTCTGTTTGGTCCATGGAGTGAGGAGACAACTGAGTAGTGATAAGAATGTAATTTACTATTATTAGCATTGGACTTATTTTTATTATAATTATTTAAAATAAAATAAGAAATGTTATTGGAATTGGAAGCATAGAGAGATGTTGTGGGCGGCCATGGCTGAGATAAGATGTTCACAGCCGCCATCTTCGTCGCTCTCTCTCTCTCTCTTTCTCTCTCTCTCTCCCTCTCTCTCCCCACCCTCTCTCTTGATTATGTTTTCTAACCAGAAACCAGTGGTTATGGTGTAGTGGAAGCGGGCAAGAATTGTAGAAGAAAATCTTGATTCTGCTAAAGTTCTAAAATACCCTTATTTATTACTGTTGTCTCTTTCTTTTAAACTTACTAGTACAATCACAGCATGAACAATTCCATTTTCTTTTTTATTTTTGATTAAGGAGTGTGATTAGTTTTTAAAATTTTTATAAAGAGTATAGGATAATGAAGATGGGATCTCTTAATAAGAGCATATTTTTCTTAATATTACATAATTACCATTTTGCCCTCTTTATGTAAATATTGTGTATCAAAAGTGAGGGCAAAATAGGAAAAATGGGAATATGATTGTCATTTTGCCAAAAGGTACAAAATTACTATTTTGCCCTCCTCATGTCAACATTGTGTATTCAAAGTGAGGGGCAAAATTGGAAGAAAAGGGGGCAAAACGTTGACAAGCCCTCTTCTCTTAATAATATAGATATCTTCAACGGAATTAGCAAATTGTTTTTTTTTACTCTTCAATTAACTGTTCAAATTTTATCTCTCAATGTAAAATATTATTATCTTAACTTTATCTTATCTTGTGGGATCCAAATTTTACTACAAATTCTTTACTAAAAACTACTTTTGAATAAGCATATGCACTGTTCTAAAAATCGGCTTAGGTGCTGGGTGGTGGAGTCCCACCCCGATTTTGAGCAAGGAGTTTGGAAATATTGGCTGGAAGCTAGGCAAGGCCTAGGCGGAGAGCTAGGCGGCACCTACGCGGTCCTAGGCGGTTTTTTTTATATATTTTTTAATAATTAGAGTAAATTACATTTTACCCCTCAGGTTTAGGATCGATTTCAATTCCTTACAACATCTTTAAAACATTTCAATTTCATACATTTATGTATCATTTTATTTCAATTTCATACATCCGTTAGAAAATCTGTTAAGTAAACCGTTAAGTGATAACGTGGCTACAACATTTGTGCCACGTGGCAAAAAATAATAATTTTTTATGCATTTAAAATATAATAATATTTACCCTATTAAAAAAAACAAAACAAAACCAAACAAACCCAAAAATCCCCCAACCCACTTCTCCATCTCCTCCATCTTCACCTCTCATCCCTTCTCTCTCCCCAGACACACTCCTCCCTCTTCACCCCCGCGGACCCCCCCCCCCCCCCCCCCCACACCCCGAGACCCCAAGGAACTCGACACACCACCACCCTAGCCCAACCGGAAAAAAAATTCACACTCTCTTCTTCCCACTTTAAATCCACCACCATGAACTCGAGCCGAGCTCTTCGACCTCGTGCACTGGAAGCTCGCCCACGTAAATGGCTACCATTGTTGTCGCCGTTTGAAAACTCTGAACCAGCGAACCCAAGGCTGCATCTTTTGAACCACCTTCCTCTCGACCCGGTCACGGCCTCCTATCCACCGCTCCTAATTGACTGCATCTTTGATTTGGATAAACAAAGCAGATTGCCTTCATATTCTGATAAATTGCTTCGTATGGGATTTTTGTTTTTGTTGCTTCATTATGTTTGAGCTGAGGAGGAGGATGAGTATGACGACGTCGTTGGGTAGTAGTGGTGGTGGTTGCTGCGGGGGTTTGAGGAGGAAAACGGCGGCGGCGGGACGCGGGTGAACTAGAGAAGGGTGAGGGTGATGGTTTGTAAGGGATGGGAGGTGAAAAGGGAGGAGTGGGTCTGGGGAGAGAGTTGGGATGGGCGATTGGAGAAGTGGGTAGGGGGGTTTCTGGGTTTGTTTGGGTTTTTTTTTTTTTTTTTTTTTTTTTTTTTTAATAGGGTAAATATTACTATATTTTAAATGTATAAAAAATATATATATATATTTGCCACGTGGCACAAATGTGGCAGCCATGTCAACACAAATGTGGATTCCATATTTGCTATGTCATCACTTTACGGTTTACTTAACAGATTTCCTAACGGATGTATGAAATTGTAATAAAATGATAAGTAAATGTATGAAATTGAAATGTTTTAAAGATGTTGTAAGGAATTGAAATCGACCCCAAACTTGAGGGGGTAAAATGTAATTTACCCTATTAATTATGTGTTTTTTTCTTTTTTGGTTTCATGTTGGTATACTTATGGAAATGGTGTACCTAATTTGCAAATGATGGATTTACTACAAGTTCATCCAATAGTGAAACAAATTGGAGCACTTTTTAGGGGATACATACAAAGAAAAGAAATAAACTAGATACAACAAGGTTAAATAATTTAGTCTATGTCTAATCCAATATAAGGATCATGATTCATGAACAAGAAGAATTTAGTCTATCATCCAAATCCTCCTCATTATGATTATATGCTTACTTTTTTTCAGTATTGAACTTTTTGGATGTATATAATTTGTATATTTTTCTACTTCTATTTTTGCATTTTTATCATTCTTTTATTATCCATACAAGTATATTTTTTTTTTTAGGTGTAAATAGGCACTTATTTATAAGATATATAATAAATTTACATAAATCCGCCTAGGCGCTAGGCCCTTGCCCGCTGCCCGACTAGCGCCTAGCGATTTTTAGAACCTTGCTACATATGACATTTTATCACAATGCTGTAAAACAATCACGTCTATTGATAAGGATTTTTTACCACCTGCACAAGTAGGGATAAAAACACTTAAAAATACTTGCAAAAAAACAAGGTAGTTGTAGTATAAACAGCTCAAGTAAAGTCGCTTCCATAGGGATTATTTAAAACAATTTATGTAAAACTAAAATATTAGTTAATTATTTGAAAACAAAGATTGGAAAAAGTTGATTTTATGACCTAGAATATTAAAAACGAATTTTAAATTAAAACAATTAAAGAAACCAATTTGAAAGGAAACAATCTTAGAAAATAATGATAAAAGGACACTAGGGTTCCGCCGTCCCTTAACAATCCTACGTAGTTCTTCCAATCACTTATGAATTACCCATGCATATTTTGAAGGTTAGGTTTTCCTAAAGTATGCCCTACTTGGAACCTCTAAAATAGAACGTATATCTAACATGCAACCTGTCTGTGGCGTCCAGATCGAATGTGAACATGCAACACTCATTAAGTTTTGTGAAAACCTTTTGAAAAACCATATAACCCTTAAGACGTGTCGTCCATCCTAAGAAGTTACACATATTAATCACAAGAAGCCAGCGCCAATTTTAGGGACAACCCTCCGCCAAAATTGCATCAAATTACTTTTCCAAATATCTTAATGGTGGCCAATCATCAAGACAATTAGATAGTTTAAACCGGTGATTAATGATTCAAAATTTACATGCATAAATTCATAAGTAAATTGAAAAGAAACTACATATTCTTACTAAGGCTCGTGGCCTCGCCCTAGCGAACAAAACTAGTTACAAACAATCATAAAACAAAATATTACTAAGAACATGGATAGAAAACACCTAGAAAATAAACTTGAATCTTCCAAAGTAGTGTGTGCGTTCTCCCCTCTTTTCTAATCTCCAACCCTAATGGCTAAAAAGCCTTATTTATACTACTAGAAAATAAAACCCTACCTAGAAAATGTCTTAGAATAAAACTAGGAAACATAATAAAATAATAAAACAGAAAATAAAAAGGTTTTTATTTGAACTAAAATTTGGACTTCTCAGAAAATCAGACTTTTGACCAACCAAATCAACTTCGATTTGGTCCCAAAATGTCTCTTTTAAAAGCTGAAGACGTCCCATACAAATCCTCAGAAGGAATCTTGCTCAAAATATGACATATTGACCTCTAAAATACCCAAAATGTCCAGAAACGTCAATCTGTGAAAGTTGCGCGCTGGGTCTTTATTTCATTGTCACGGTCAAACGGCTTGGTAGAAAAATCTGGAATTTTGATACAATCATTTTGAAAAAATCACGAACATCCTTCTATTGGAATTACTCCAAAATTCATCCATTTGATCACATTTTTCTCCAGAGGAAGTCGAATGTCCTACATTGAAAATATATAACAAAGTATCAAAATTCTACTAAAATAACAAATAAACCATAACTAAGAATAGGGTAAAATATATGGTATAATATGGACTCATCATCTATGCACCCTGATGTGAGTTGGATTCCCACTGATCTCCCTCATCCCAAACAACAAACAATTTAACTTATGTCCACTATCGTTTGTAAAAGAAAATTCAAACAAAAATGCTTTTAAATAAATATATTGTAGAACCCAATTTCCTAATTCCATTGGAGATAAGTTTATTCTATGTAGCATGGCAAATGTAACTTTGCTATCTAATTGTGACCTCCCTTTGAGATGCTGATCTCAGCTGTCACCTTCTTTTACTTACAGCTCCAAAGAAAAAAAAGTAACTAAAGGGTATACCAACATTGTAGATGTGGGTTAAGTCAATAAGTTAAAAATTGTTTGCTAAACTGAAGTGGTTTTGGATATTTGTTGTTAGAAAAGAAAAAAAAAAATCTATGTCCATATCTTTGTTGTGGAAAGATTGAAGATCAAATGATGTGGAATCATTTCTTTCAAAAGAGAAAGTTAATCACTGAATTTTAGTCATAATTAAAATTTTGAGTATTGGTTCATTAACTTATCACAATGTGAAACAATGATCAATTTGGATAACTTCGTTAGAACTAGGTTAAACTTTTTCCTAAAGCATAGATGAGATTAGAGATAAAAATGAGGCATTCTCTGCGAGTTCGGTCAATGTGAGAAGAAACTCCCAGCAAAGGCAACCGGGGGGGGGGGGGGGGTGTGGGGTGGGGATAGGATTCATTTTCTGCAACAGAATAAAAGGGAGCAGATTTTAATCAGCACAAGCTAACGATTCATCCAATACCTATAGAACTCCAAAAGTTCTAGTTAGAGAAATAGTTTTTCTAATCCCTCATGAACAGAACTTGCATCTTTTATTTAACTACCCATTAAGCCTTATATTTTGGTTGGAAGTTCAAACCAAAATGACCATTGTTTCCATATTGTGACGAATTCAAGAACTAATACTCACAAATTTTCAGCTAGAAATCAAAACTCTTAACTGAATCAAAGTCCAATTAACAATGCAGTTCAATGAGTGCAGTTTGAAGTTCAAACATAAGGTCTAATTTGATTTGATGTCCTTTTTTATGCAAGTAATATTGGAGAGTGGCAGCTGACCACAAATCCAAGTCAATCTCATTAGGCTTATGCAAGAATATTGACTTCTGATAATGCAACCAAGGAAACTTGCATTCAAACTAAAATATGGTTCATTAGATTAAAAGCTTTGGCTTCATAAGTTACATCTCACTAATTAATTAGGGTCCTGAAAAACTTTACAACTTAATTAAACAGAGGACAACCTGATTAGGCGCTGCATTAAACTGATCTCAACACAATGACGACGACCATTAACAATTCATGTAGCCAAGTTTCATACTTAAGTGGCCAGACAACCCTAGTTCACTTGTAGCACAGACCCAGGTCGGAAAATCTATGAACAAGAACGAAGAAATTGGATAAAATGAATGTAAACATCACGAAGATGGGATAAGATGGCACGTCTAGGTCTAGCACAACCTCTTGGAGTGTGATTGAAAAAACACCCGAGGAAACTTCTGTCCGGAAAGTGTACATGTCACAGTCTCTGTTAGCTCTCCCTTAAAATCATCTTCAAAATAGTGTTTCAAGGAGTTTCGGGGATGACAAACCCGCCACAGATTTGTACTGCCGTAACAAAAAAAACATCATTAGTAGAAAACTCACATAACATTCCAAGTCTGGTGTAATGAAAATTCATACGGAGTTTAGAAACGTTAGCCGTTGTTTCAAATTTGTGCTATTTGATACCTTTTGGTGTCTATACTTCATGCGTATGGCACTCAGAGGACAACCACTAGTGTTCAACTGTAATTCTTGCAAAGCAAGAACTGTGATCTTCAAATCCAATGGCTTGTAACGGGTATAGTATTCGAGTATTGGATTCTGTTAGAGTTACACAACGGAAGTCACATTTCTGGTATATAATCAACAGGCTGGAGAAAACAATGATACTAGAAGGGAGAAAGACAAACCCATGGGTGGCTGGACTGATCTAAGGTCCATTTGGAAAGAAAAACAGCTGATGCAGCAATGACAGACGGAAGGAAATTCAAGAAGCTATAGTCGACCAAAGTTAGTTCAGCAAGATAATTGGCCAAGTACTCCAGTTCAAGGCTAGGACCCTGCAAAAAATTTATGATTCAATATGTACGTCTTTCTACAAATCAAAGGTCAATAAATAAAAAGCATGGCATCTGTAACCCAAGGCCAAAAGCAACTTTAACTAATCACGGTACCTTATAAGAAGCTTGTGCTGCTCGAAGAAATCTCCTGAGGAACGTTTTTGTAGTTGGTGCAAAAAGTTGAAAACCAAAATACTTCAGTACTTGACTCTCCATTTTCAGTACCTGCAATGTTTCTTTTTTTTTAGGAATGCAATGAAAGAATTTTAACAGGGCAGAATAAACCCGAAGCCCAAAAACCCTTGAGGATTTAACTACGAAATAAACACATGCAAGTCCTGCCACAGGTTTTCGGTTTTCAGTATAAAAAGAGAGGGAGGGTCAGGGTTAAAGATTTTTCTCATAAACTTCAGACGTATGACATGGAAATAAAAGGCATCCTGCCTTCTCCCCATGTATAGCAGGGACAAAAGGATATTAGAAAATGAAATTACCAGCTGTAAAGTTGCACGATCCTACAAGATCATTTTCATCTCATCTATTTATGTGCAGAGGCAGACATTACACTACTTTAGGAGCATCCCCTAGCAAGCATTTCCTCATTTGGAATAGGGTTTTCCTCATCAGTATATAAATTCTTGTAATTTAACCTGTCTATTGGAGTAAGAACAGACAATGACATACCTCCTCTCTCGAGTAAGTGTTGTCTGTCATGAAACAAAGTTCTTCAACACGTGGTGCACAAATTTCTTCATATTTCCTGAATAAGATTAAAAAGAGAAGAACCACATCTGCTATCTCAATAAAAAACATTTGGTAGATATTATGTCTGCAAAATTAATTTGAATGAACCCTTTGAAACTCAGTATTATACAATCACTTGCAAGAGATTCAAAACTAAATCAATTTATCATATTAGTCTACAAATCTTCTACAGTTGCAGAATAATCTTTATTGTGTTGGTGCATATTTCATCCAACATATATTTACCTTGCCGTTGCCGCACAAGGCATTTGAATGAACCTTTTGAAACTTCGTATTAAACAACCATCATGCAGTATTTTGGTTAAGGTTTCTTGTTTCCCATCTAATGGTCCTTGGTTGAAATGAAAGAGGCAAATTGAAGAAAACCAACAACAGTAAACATGTTGGACAAATAAACTCCTTCCGACTTCTGAGTGACCAAGATCTAAAAAAACCAACAACATTGTTCATTCACTTTTTAATACAACCAGTTGAGAGACAATTTTGGAAAAATTTAGGTTTCCATATTTTTGACTGCTAAGATTAGGACTTGTAGATAACAGTGATTGCATAAAATAAAAACACAATTATAAAGAATCGTAAGTTGTAACAAGATATTGCAGTTAACTCTGCTATAGGTAATTAGGTATGAATACTTACGAGGCGATCAGCAAGCAAGTGATGCCAAGCAATTGAAGTCTATTCCTTTCAATATAATTGTGACAGAGAAACCAATCGATGAGATAAACTGTGAGGTAAAGCGTATCTGGCACCACCTTATATTCCTCCGACACCTGAAACCATTATCGTTTTGTCAAATTAACTCTATTAGTATTCACATGCTTTATATAAAGCATAATACATCATTATAGCATTGAATAAAAAATAAGATGCATTAATGTTCACGGCTATGTTCTGTAATGGAATAGGAGCTTCATATAAGACTTATTGTCAAAGCTGTATGAAAATGTTACTACACAAGTCATGAGTGAACAAAAATTGCAGTACAAAATGCAAAATACATAACAATCTTATAAGCAGGATAGCAATATCAGGTAAACGCAAATGCAATGCCATCTCCTTTACTAATAGTGAGCATTTCATAACATGAAAGTGAAATCATGGGCATTGTAAGGAAGCGTTTACTTTAGAGGACAAAAATAAGACATAAAGCTATATTGTAAAATAAATAGATAACAGATTTTTTAATTTAAATTCCTCGGTTACCTTCCAGTAATACATAAGGCAATTACTGAGTCAACAACTTGCACTATGTGGACCAGGAAACGGGTTATATAAATGCCATTGATATACTACTCGATTCTTTACATACCACTTTGGTAAAGGCACAATGTGGGACAAATTTCAGAGCAAGATACAAAGCTTTTACCAAGAATAACTTGCGTTCCGTGAAGATTGAAAATTCAAGTTCAGTCCATCAAAGATAAATTTGAAAATATCCATTATGAATTAATTCTATATAGTACAAAATGATAGTAATATCTTCACTAATATAACTCGAAATTAACTGTAGACGGTAGCATGAACTAGCTGCCTAAACTGCAACCACTATTTTCATGTCAGATAAATGAGCCATGTAGACTATCAATAAAAAATAAATAAAATAAAATAAAAAAATAAAAAACTAGATAAAGGACCATGCGAACCTCTACAAGCCAATCGATTAAAATCCCCCTCATAGTTTTGGTGATATCTTGCTGTATAGTTTCCATAAAACCAGCATATGGCCTTCTTTCAAGCTGTCAAAAATAAAATTTAGTTTTCCAGATAGAAAGATGGAAGCTCAAAGGAACCAGCACTGAGTGCTATGTTGGAAACAAAATGAGAGCAAAAGAGCACATGCATTTTAATAGGTTTGTGACCTTTGCTTGTGCCAAGAATTGCACGAAGTCAAATAGCACTGTAGCTTAGCACAGCACTGCATTATCATTCGTAAATCAATCAATTATGTTTCTAATTTGTTAAAGCTTATGAAAGACTAGTATCTATACCAGAGCACACCGTCTTATGACAAAAGGCTTAGACAATCTAAAAAATAATAGCTTCAAAATGGTTTATTTTCTTAAGTGCCACCTCCTTTAAGAGAATCTTTTGTTCCTTTCAAAATATGTGATATATACAACTTGACTTCATGATACAGCTCAATGTATGTTATGCGATAAAGGCTGTCCACCTGAGTAATATATCAGAATTCGGCAGCTGGTATAAGGAACAAAAGTTTGTTTTACATGTTTCGTACTAAAGATGAAATTGAAACCTATGCCACTTGAATGTTCTCTTCCAACAACATCTATAAATAGTTTTCATTTTGTTATCAAAAGATTCTATCTCAAAGGAAAATTTCAGGTTATTTTCATTGCACAGTATGGAAAGGAACCATCTTTAATATCCTTTATGGCTTATCTATTAACCTGTACTAGGCAATCAACAAAACAATGTTCTAATGAAGATAGGAGGCTAAATAGTACAGCTTGCCGGAAATCATGTATCAGAATTTCAGATGAGTCTTAAGTATCACTACATCATTGCGGTTTGAGGCCATTATGCTTGTTAAGCTAGATAATTCAATGCGTCTTAAGTATCACTACATCTTGTCCATAAATGTGTAGCTTTGGTATCCAATTGATAAATTAATCACTGTAATGCATACATATTTAAAATACTGGTGCTCCTCGAAAGGGACTGCCGTACATATAAAAAAGCGTCAACGGCACAAACCTCTGCAACAGATAAATGGTTATAGATGTCAGGGGCATAGAGGCTACACAATAGAGGGTCCTTGTAATCCGCATCAATGTTAACAATATGCTGGTTGCCTGATGTTACCATGTCCGCTGAAAGACTGCCATTATATGCTGCAACAATACAATACTAAAGGTCACAAACTACTGAATACTAAAGCCATAGAAGATCCTAAAAGAAACATTATCATCTGGCATCTAGTACTCAAGTAGCTCAGAAAATCATTGTATTGCATTGACATGGATCAACTGTCTTCAGAAGTACAAAGGGTCATATAATGTCACGACACAGTGAAGCATACTATTGGAAGAGGAAGATTTATATAGTAATTTGTGAATCATGTTGAACAATAACTTCTTTCTCGTCATTATCCAATAACTAGTTTAATGTAATTCTCAAGGACAACAACTGTCATGAACATAAGCAGTACACCATCAAACCTTCAGGTCTGTATTTGTTCAAGCTTTTAGAGTTGGATTGAGTTTACAGAAAACATATGATTATGTTCTATTGTAGTGGTTAGTGCATATGACATCATTGCTAATAGGAGAAATGAATGAAACCTCCTCAGATAAAACCTTCCAAGCTCATATAGCCCTTGAGCTCTGCGGTATATAACAACTACTGAATTATGGTAATTACAGCTAATCAGTAAAGTGATGTCTAATCATGCTATTTATCAGCCTATTATCTTTTGTACATTAAGTGAAATGGAAATACATTGATATACATAAACTCCTATGTAGTGTTACTCTTTTGTCGCATTTCAACTCAAGCTTGCATTGATTTGTCATGTTTGGAGGAGATAAAATTAAAGAGATGCAAACCTTTATACGCAGGGCTTTGGAACTTTGGACTCACTCCAGAACTCTGATTCTCCAACTGGCTAACATCCTTCACATCCTTAGTTGACCGCACAAGTATATTGCCATCTTCCACATTGATTGAGCGGCAAAATTCGTCTGATTTAATTTCTGGTTTTACTGTTCCCTGGACAACATTGGTTTTTGAATCTACAGCAACAGAAGGGGCCATTTCCGTCAGCTTTGCCTGACCCTTTTTAGCTGGCTTACTCTTTTTAGCCTGCATTAATTAGAGGCAGAACTCAGATTTTTGAGGGATAAAAAAAAGGTAAAGCTCATGATGTGAATATATAGACATATATGCATACAAAACTTTGCTACAAGGAAGACACTGAGAAATGGAAATTATAATCTGGAAATGGTCCTTCAAGCGTACTAATACCATGAAAAATCTAAAGAATTGCGAGTCGTCTCTTTCCCTCAGTCTTCTAAAATGTATTAACATTCAGGCAACTAAATTAGCAGTACACTAACATAGACCAAGCATTTATTGTATTTACTCAACATTTATGAGGAAACCTGACTACTTATTATGGACAAAATCTAACTAACAGGCTATTGACCTGAATTTTAGTTGCATTGATGCAGTTTCCATATGAAGGTTTACAGAGAGCGTTGGTCACATCTTGAAGTACTGCCCTCCTCTTGTGTTGGATACATGCATTACCAGCAGCTTTTGTATTATTCTCATCCGTGGCAGATCTCTTTGAATTTGTTCGCAAAGCCTGCTTCTGACTCTGTTGTGTGGGTGGATTTGGTGGGGGAATATGTCCAGATGTATGAAGTGCAGCAGCTCGAGCACGTGTTATTCTACCAGGAAGCTCCCTAACATTTGCGGTGACCATATTTTCTCTCTTCATGTTTGCAGAGTTGAGAGAGAAACAGCTCACCACATCAAATGGAACCAATCAGTGTGACCTGCAATAAAACCAGGGCCAAGTAAATTCAAGAAGAAGCGGAGTAATTAGTACAAGACTACCACAGATTAACAGTTCCAGCAGGAAGTATGACATTTGTAAGGAGATATTAAGGGATACTGCTATGCAATGCATCTCATGAAATTCAAAACCACGATAAGCACGAAAATATGTAAATCAACAGAACCTTTTTTATTTTAGTGCAGTAGAACAGTGCACCATGTTGGTGGAAATAAAGTTATTCATACAAAAGTGCATAAAATTTGAATCCGATACAAACATGAAATAAAGCTATTCATACAGTACACAAGATCACGTCCGTATCAGGATATAAGAAATATTTGATTGATGATCAATGATCATAGAAGTCAAAGTCCCAAATGATCTTTCTAAGTAAAGTCCCAAAGTGCCAAATTACATGGATAATTATTAAATTAACCATTTTTGTCATAAAGTACAGATCAATGGAAAATATTGATTCAGCTTATACCCATATATATATATATGTGTGTGTGTGTGTGTGTGTGTGTGTGTGTGTGTTCAAGTTTCAAATGATAGACATGTTGAGCAAACTTTGGAAAAGCATCATGCCAAGATTTTTTCCGAAAGAACGGAAATTTGATATTCACTGGATTTCATTCAGACTAGTACACTGACCATAATAATCAAAAGTATGAATGAAATGCAAGGAAAATCCAGAGAAAAGCATGAATATATAGCTAAAAATTATTCAGCCAGTAAATTCGTTTTCAAGGAGACAAACTACAATCTGGAATTTTCAAATTTCAGCTACTCAGATCAGATAGAAGTGGGATCAAAAAACATAAAAGGACTGAAAAACTGAGCTCATTTGCTTTTGAACCCACAAATTCTCAGCAATCAAGCAAAAGCATCGAGCTGTCTTGCAGTTCCAAATAAAATCATTTTTTGCTATGAACCCAATTTTTTAAATTTCAGGATCTCTAAATTTGACACCTTGACCCGTTTGATCCCCAAGAAAATGGGAGAACACAAGAAAATGTGAGCCAAGTTGGAAATTTCTTCTTTTTTATACAAAAAACCAAATAGAAGAAGTAAAACCCAGCTTCTGTTAAGTTGAAATTTTCATCAAAAATGAAAAATTAAAGAAAGAAAGAGTCTTGAAACATTGATTTATTTCCTTTTTCTTTCCCACATTTTCTCACTAACCAAACATACATTGGTCGCACAGAACAATGTCAAACGACCCAAAACTCGAAGAATTTCAAAAAATGGAAACAAACCCAGAAACCCTAATCGATTCGTCTCCAGAACAAAACAAAAAATTGAGGAAACCCCTGAATTACATACATAGATTTTGAAATGTATAGACACACACATTGCATTGTTGGGCTGAAGATTGACCTGAAGGAATGAATCTCTCTCTCTCCCCTAAATGCTCCAAAGGCCTCCAAGGAGAGGTGGAGAGAGAAAGCTCTGAGCTTTAGAGAGAGAGAGAGTGGAAGAGTGAGCGGGATTGGGCACAATTTGAAAATCTGACACAGCAGCAAAGTGGAGGTTGTTGTTGCTGCTGGTTAATAATGTTTAATGGAAAAATTAAATTGGAAAATGAAAACTGATTTAATAGTAAATAAATATATTTAAAAATTAATAATATTGTCTGCAAAGGGTTTTGACTGGTTTGACTGCAAAAGGTTAAAAGACAGTTCATTGAGTGTGTGGTTTAGCTTTGTTTTTTTTTTTTTTTTTTAATTTTGATTTAGTTGAGATTTACGCCTTGTATGGTTGAGAATCATCTGGTAGTTTTTGTGGTGAGATTTCAAATTTTAATTGCTGTTAGAAATTATTTACCATTAAGCTGTTGGAACTTGGAAGATATATTTTCACTTGGTAAAAGTTGACTCGTTCAAAACTTCAAAATTTGTATTTGGATTTGAAGGGATTTTTAGAGTGAGGAGGAGATCAAACTTTCTCCATCCAAAATAAGATCATCTCCAACCGAAGGGTCCAGAGGGCCGAAAATAGCACGAAAATCGTCTCCAACCGAGGGCTAGGCCAGAGGGCTCGTGGAATCTGAAAATGGCCAAAGGGCTAGAGGCAGCCAGCCAGCCCTGGGCTAGCCAGAAAAAACACCAATCATGTCAGTTATAATCGACAGGAATGCTTAAACTAAAATTTGAATCCAACGGCTAGCTGGCGCCAGTTACCGTTGGATTCAAATTTTTTTTTCTTTTTTTTTTAGGTTTTTTGGGCCTTTTTTTTTTTTTTTTTTAATTCTTAAAAATTCTAATTTTTTTCCTATAAATACCTAAACCATTCATTCACCATTCCTTTAAATTTAATTTGTAGTTTTAAATTTAATTTGTCGTTTTTAAATATAAGTTGTAGTTTTTAAATTTAAGTTGTTGTTGGATTTGAATTTAAGTTGTTGTAGATTTTAAATTTAAATAATAAATTATGTTTGGGCCTTTGGCCCTCGGTTGGAGACCCTTTTTTGTGACAGGGTTAAGCCCTATGACCCTTTGGCCCTCGGTTGGAGACGGAGGCAAATATGGTCATGTACTGTTCATTAAAATATTAATATCTTGGAGGGCCAAAGGGCTAAAACGAACCCTCTAGCCAGCCCTCGGTTGGAGATGGCCTAAGGATCTCTCTTTGTGTTTTTGCTAGCCATCGACCTCTAGTCATAGCTAGAGTCGGCGGCTATGAGATGGACGGATCCGAAAAACTCTCACACACCAATGATCTCACGAAGGGAAGAAATTTTTATTTTATTTTATTGGGAATAAAATCGCGTTGCAGGCCAAAATAGTAAACTCACTATCACTATTGACAAATGCAAATCAAACTTAGAGAAGAGGGTAACTCTCACTCATAGGTATCCTCTCTTCTTTAGGTTTCGTGATTCTTCAAGACTTGTTTTCTTCCAATTTTTTAGTTTAATCACTCACTCATTCTCCCTTAAGTTTCCAAATTTTTGTTTAATTTATTTTCATTTTGTTTCACATCTTCAAATTTGTTGTATCCACTTTATACTGACCATATATTTACTGTATGATACCCGTATATTGTCGATATATTCAGTGTAGTCCATAGATAGTCCAAAAGAGACCAATTAGTGGCTTCGTCACGACAATTCACCCTTCCGTGAGTAGGGAAGACTCATTGAGGCTCTTTTACAATCCGTAATCAAAATGAGAGGAATTGAATTGAGGAATAGTTGGAATGAGAAGAAGTTAGAATATCCTATTGAAGTTGTTTACTAAAGTGTTGTGGAATCAGAGAATGAATGGTAATGATCTCATATAAGTTGTTTACTAATCTACTTGAATCGAAATAAAAAAAACAATTTAATTACTAAAATGCCCTTGTCCTAAATTAATTATTTTATCTACTAATTAATAAATTAATAAATCAAATGCACTTTTTACCAATATTAAACACACTATAATGTACATTAAGGCCTCGTTTAGCAGCTCGGACTGTACTAACTATTTCAGTTGGATATGATAAATAGCCACCGGATAGTATTGACTAAATTAGTCTGCGTTTGGTACGGTATCGGACTAACGACCGTATTATTTATATTGTGTTTGGTACTATACCGAATAAGAGGAATTCAAAGTATTATTACTTTTTTAAGATAAAAATGGATGATTAATGGAAAAAAGGGAATTTTTTTTTTTACACTTAATAAAATTCACAACCACCAAATGGATCAAATTAAAAAGGGTTTTTATCACAAATGGTCCCTGAAATTGACCCCATCAATCATGATGGTCCCTGAAATTGAAAATCGATCAATGTAATCCTAAATTTTAACCCCGGGAATCAATGTCGTCCTTCTATTAGTGTTTCGTCCAAAATATAATATTAAAATTAAAAAATTAAAAAAAATATAAAAGCCCCATCCCTTCTCCCCCCCCCCCCCCACCGCGCCCCTAACCTGACACACCCTGACCCGAAAGTGGGGCGTGCTGGCCGTCATGTGAGAGTGACGTAACCATGTGCACAGTGCGGAAGCAAGATTAATCAGAAAGATACGAACAAATTAAAATCATGCAACCAGCAACCCAAAACAAGATAGTGTGCTAGTGCGAGAATTAAGATGGTTTACACAACCAGAGCATAAATGGTCTACGTGGAGTCAAGCAGAAAGTACTAAATGGAGATAACGCCTGAAGGTGGTCCTACATAAATGAATTCTGTCAGAACGTTCGATGAGCTTCTCGTATGCCACCAACGAGCACTACCTAATACCTGGAGGGGCGAAAAACAGAAAGCGTGAGTGGGCAAAAACAAATCTTTTCAAAACCATTCTTTTCTCAAAAGTTATAACCCCTATCCGTAAAACCTGTATAATTTCCGTGAAATAAAGTATATACTCATATATATAAATCTCGAAATCCTACTGGAAAAATGTGTGTATGAATGTATGTATGCCATGCCAAAGTATCATAACTGAAAGCCAAATCATAACTCTGTGAATGTGATTGAATTCCAGATAATCAACTCAGCCCTCGGCTGTATGTAGCTCATAACAATCTCATCATATCATATAGCTCATAATCAACTCAATCATATTATATATCCTCCACACAAATCAATACCACCTATAGTGGTCTGCTCAACATCATTGTATATAGAATAATGTGCTCTAGTGCTACAATCATGTGAAGACAGTGCGAATGATTCGCGGGTCACATACGAGTCAAATCCACCTATAGTAGTATATTCAACAGGACTGTGCACCTAACTTGGATCCAAGGCGAGCATGCGGTGCAGGAGGTGAACATCACGTGAAAGACTATGCCCCTAACTCTGGGCAGGAGTACTAATATCAAGGTGCAGGTTTATGAGCTCTAATCACATCATATCATTCATTCTCATCATAACCAGTACATAAACTTACCTACCACTTACCTGTGCGTCCGCAGCACCATCATTATTATATGCAATCACTAATGCATAAATAAAATAAATAGATACTTTGCAAGGCATTTCAAATCATATAATTCTTTAAATTCATTTTCTGGGAAAAGCAAGTATATAGGTATATACGGAAAACAAAAGCCCACTCACTGATAAGTAGCCGGGTTGTAACCATCGTGCCTAGCCTGGCTACGCTCATCCTCCGGATAGGTTTCGCCTATATGAGAAATAACTGTATAAATGTTATTTTAAGCACATAAACAAAACTGGCTAATAACTTCTCATATATTGCTCAGTTTAGGTATACAAATATACCACAGTGATCTACACAATCTCAGGATCATCCCTATATTTTTAGAAAAATTTTCTGACCACTCATGCGCCTCCACGCGCCGGCAAGAGCACAGCCCTACGCGCCCCCACGCGCCGCCATGTGACAGTCACATTGACGACGTCAGTTAACGCCGTCAGGAGTATTCCTTTAAAACCCAACGGAATCTGTCCAAACTAACTAACGGGGTCGGAATATTCTATCAGACTTGACGGAATATTCCATCGTCTCTTACCTCAGAACTCCGGCGACCGTCGCCAGAAAACTGGAAAAATTTCAAAACTCTATATCTCAGCCATTTTTGCACCATTTTCTACATACTTTATACCAAAATGAAGATCTCACAAAGATGAACACAATCATACTTGACTTGATCTACAACTCGCTAGAAATTGGCCGGAAAAAGCCTCGATAATTCCAGCCAAATTTAAAACTCTTCGTTCTCACAATTCCAAAGTCCAAATTCTTCAAACGAAGTACTCCGAGCTTCGTATGGACCTCAATAAGCTTCCTATAAGCTTCAAATTCCCTGAAAAACAATATTTCACATGTGCATGAACAGTGCACAAATCAGAGGTTAGGTTTCACGGGGTTTTCGAAGGTTTCAGGCTCTAAAACTTGTACCAATGGATTCCTGAGATCACAAGGAACACGAATATACTTACCTTAGTCTCGATCTGCAAGGTTTGAGATGGTTTCTAGGTCGCCCGTACGAAAAAGCCGAGAGGGAGAGAGAGAGTGTATGTGTTGGTTTGTGTGTGTGGTCCAAAAGCCACCAATCAAAGACCAAAACAAGTTTTGTTCTAATTGGGTTCAATTATTTAGGACTTGATATAAATTTCTTAACCCGAAACACAAACACTCACCCAACGCTCAAGGGCAATTTCGTCAATTCACATCAACTGTACAAAATTCCCGGGACGGGCTGTCATATAACCCGGAAGAAAAATAAGAAGAAAAAAAAAACCGAGAAGAGGAAGAAGAAGAAGGAAAAAAAAAAAAAACCGAACCCAGTTCGTCCCCCCTACCCCTCAAACCCAACCCCCTGCAACCCAGAAGAAGAAGAAGAAGAAGAATGAGGAGGAAGAAGAAGAAGAAGAAGAAGAAGAAGAAGAAGGATGAGGAGAAAGAAGAAGAAGAAAAAAAAATGGAACCCAGTTCGTCCCCCTATTCTCCCCTAAACCCAAACCCATGCAACCCAGAAGAAGAAGAAGAAGAAGAAAAAGAAAAAGAAAAAGAAAAAGAAAAGAACTGAACCCCAGAAGAAGAAGAAGAAGGGAAAAACAAAAAAACAAAAAAACAAAACCCAGATCGATTTGGACGGAACACTAAGGGAAGGACGACATTGATTCGCGGGGTTAAAATTCAAGGACTACATTGATCGATTTTCAATTTCAGGGACCATCATGATTGATGAGGTCAATTTCAGGGACTATTTGTTAGAGCAACACCAGCGTGGGCTGGTGCTCAGGGAACAGAGGACGAAATAGGGCCAGATAGCCCGGCCTTGAAGCTCCAGCGTGGGCAGCCTGAGGGAGAGTGGAGGTCCGAGCTTCGGGCCTGTGAGGAATTGCCAGCCGGAGTGGATGTGACGCTAGGGATGACGTCATCCTGGCTTCAACCCAATTTTATATTTTTTTCTGTCAAGTGCGTGTGCCTCACCCGCGCGTGGGGGCGCGTTAGCCAACAGCTTTTCAGAGTATGGGGCCCGCGTCGTAGTCTGCCGATGTTACCGTTGGGAAGCCACGTGGCTTCCCACGGTCCGTTCGATCTCAACGGCTCTTTAAATTGGACTGTCCGATTTGCAACGGTAATAAAAATAAAAAATCTTATTTAATATCAACCGTTGAATCTGAGATCAACGGTTGATATTATTCTACTTTATAAATAAAATAAAAAAAGAAAAAATAGTTTTAAAATTAAGAAAAGTTACCGTTGTGGCATGTGGCACAATCTAGAGTGTTGGAATTCAATTTTTTTTTAAAATCCAACGGCAGAGATTAATTAGTTCAATAAAAAAATTTAAAAAATTGTAAAAAATCCGAAAAAAATTCAAAAAAATTTTTAAAAAAAATTGTTTTTACTTTTCTATAAATACCTTCTCATTATCATCTACCTTACACCACAATTTCATTTTTTCTCAACTACTTTCAATCAAATTCCTATCTTTCTCTCAAAGTTTGAATCCAATTTTTTTCAACAAAATGACTACTGATGCAGGTACAAATTGGTCGCTTCTTGAAGATGTTGCATTGTGTACTAGCTGGGTTGAAGTTACTCATAATTCGCTTACGGGTAATGAGATGCAGTTGCGAGAAATGTGGAGTCTTATTCATACCAATTATCTTGAGAAAATGGGTGGGAAAAGAACCAGAGAATCGATGTACAGTCGTTGGAAATTACATAGCCAATCGTTTAGTACGTGGAGAGACGCCTTGGCACAAGCTAGTAATAATCTTCGAAGTGGGGAAAATTACGTGATCAGGTAACAATATGTTATTTATTTGTTTGTACTATACCTAAATTTACATTACAATTATTTGTTTGTACTATTTATTTGTTACCTACTTTCATTATAATTATTTGTTTGTATTATTTATTTGTTCCCTACTTTCATTATAATTATTTCTTCTCCCGCATTGTGTAGCAACTTCAAGCACAAGCTTGGTATGGTGCCAAAACCAAAAGCAAAAATAAATCATTCAACCGGTAGGAATGTTGGAATATTGTCAAAGATTGTCCTAAATTTAGAGTTGTGCCTATCGGTCCAGAAGTTTTCATAAACAGCACCCCTCTACACTCTACACCCGATCATGACTCCCATGTTCATGAAGATAATGCAGAAGAAGTGCCTGAAACGCCCCTTCCTGAACAAGCGTTGGGTTCGACCCGTTATCCAATTAGGCCTCAAGGTAAGAAGGCTTCAAAGAGAAAAAGGAGTGCTTCCAAGAATGATTATGCAAAGTACATGGAAGAACTTGCTCGCCAAGGTGAATTGACTTTGGCGCTGGAAATGGCGAAATTTGAGGCTGATAAGGTTAGAGATGAGGCAAAAGCTGTAGCTGTTGAGAGAGCATTTCAAGCTAATGAGAGGGAAAGAGAGCTACATAGGCAAGAAAGGGAACATGTTAGAGAAGAAAGAATGGCTCAACGAGATCGTGACATTATGAACATGCCTTTAGAAGAGAAGTCTCCAAATTCTAAATATTTTTGGAAGTCGGAGAAAGAGGAAGTGGTGCGAATCAGGCGTGCAAGAGAAGCGAGAGCAAGAGGAGATGGTCCAAGCACGACAAGAGAAAATCATCCTAGCACCACAAATTGGTTAAGTGATGATGAATAGAGTACTTTTTCTAATCGGAGCCCATAGTTTTCCAATCACTTTGGGTTGTAATTTATTATTTATTGAATAGAGTATTTTATGTTATTTCCAATTTATTGAATTTAGTACTTTATTTAAAGTGAGAGTAAATTTATTTAATTTGGTAATATATTTATACTAAGAGAATCTTTATTCAAATGACATAAACACACCAAATAATAAAAAACTCACTAAATGAACTAAAAAAAAACACACCAAATAAAATTACATAAACATACCAAATAATAAAAAACTCACTACAAAAAACACACTAAATAAAATTAAATAATACAAACAAACACACTAAATAAACTTAAGTTTCTACAGCTTGTTTCAATTTCCACTGGTGCTCTATCAAGTCAATTTGCTAGGCATTGTGCATATATGGCCTTTGAAGTGCAGTATATCGTTGAATGAGCCTGTCATTGTAACGTCCATCCCTTTCTAATGGCTCGTGTTGCACGGGTTCTTCAGTGGCGTCATGTGGACAATATATCCATGTTCTTGAATTGTTCATCGTGTCTGGCTCATATTCATCAATGGCATCATAATCGAACTCATCTTCCACAATCATGTTGTGGAGAATGATGCATGTCATCATGATGGATCGAAGTGACTCTAAATCAAACATTCTGGCAACATCCCTGACGATCGCTCATCGAGCTTGGAGGATACCAAAACAACATTCCACATCCTTCTTGCACCCTTCTTGACATCTTGCAAAGTGTTTTTCCTTTGCACTTCGCGGATGTGGCACTGTTTTGACAAATGTTGACCACCTTGGGTAAATGCCGTCTGCTAGGTAGTATAGCCCATTGTACATACGTCCGTTGACGTAATATGTGACTTTTGGTGCCTTTCCTTGCAGGACATCGTTAAACACTAGGGATTGGGTTAGAACATTGAGGTCATTTTGAGCCCCCGTGACCCCGAAAAAGGCGTGCCATATCCATGTATCAAAAATGCCACTGCCTCCAAAATGATATTGTTTGCTCATTTTATGTCCCCATAAGCGCCTTGCCATGCACTTGGACAGTTTTTCCACGTCCAATGCATACAATCGATGCTTCCAATAATCCCAGGAAAACCACGCATCTTGGCCTTCTTCAGAAGCCTTTGCAACTCCATGTCAGTAGGTGTCCGGAGGTACTCTGCAGTGTAGATAGATTCGATTGCTCCATAAAACCTCATCAGGGACTCAAGAATGGTTGATTTCCCCATCCTCGTTATCTCATCCACTTGGTCTGCAGATGCTCTATACGCAAGCATCCGCAATGCAACAGTAATTTTTTGTTCAAGAAGGAGACCCATAGCACCAAAAGCATCATTCTTTTGCACAAAGTAAGAATCATGGTTGCAAACATCAATCATGATTTTGTTGAACAAATGTTGTTCCATTCTAAAACGACGTCTAAAGTACGTATCAGGAAATGCACTATGATGGACAAAAAAATCGTCCAACAGCTCCGCACCTCATCGTTGCCTGTATCTATCAAGGTTTCCGGAACGGCTGGGCCTGGATATCTGAGCCACAGCTTGGATGACTTGACAGGAATGTGAGGCTCTGGCCATTCTTGCTTCGTCATCTCTCCTTGTACGCTTCTCATCCTCTTCCATCTCATTTTGGGCTATCTGGAGATTGAACATTCATTCAGATTGGTTAAACAATTCTTCCTCTTGCTGATCGATTTCCCACATCAAACTTGAAGAAGAAGACATTGTAAGCACAAACTATGAATAATGATGCAGATTTTGATTTTGGTGAAGAAGGAAGCAGAAATTATGAATAATGATAGAGATATTGAGAAAATTGGTGTGAGATTTCAGAGGATGGATTATGGATTATATGGAGGATTCATAAAGGATTAGGTTGTAGATAGTGCCACGTGGCATGCCGTCATTAGTTAAAAATCTGATCGAAATATATCCTAAAACATTCTGAAAAGGTAACAACACGTGGCACGATGACATTGGATAAAAATCTTATCGAAATCCATCACCAATAATTGTCTTTTTGAAAAATGACACGTGGCGCAACGAGAACGATTTAAAAAATCTTATCCGAAATTACAAATAAATTTATTTAGTATTATGTATTAAAAAAAAACTAATATTTTATTGCCTATTGCCAGGGCTATTCAAGTGCAACGGTGGAGATGCAAAAGGCAGTTACTGTTCATTAAGGGTGGTTACTGTTCACAAGGTGGATTGAATAGTGAATAGCCTGGGGGAAGGGCTCCCATGCTGGAGTTGCTCTTATAAAAACCCAATTAAAAAAGAACAAAATCTTCCTTTATTTAAATCAAGTCACTTAAAATACAATTAAAAAAAATTGAAATCATCTCTTCAGTCTTCCCCATATCTCTCTGCCGCACTGTCCCCCAACAACCTCAATCCCCATCTCCTTACAATTCTTGGCCTAAAGAGGCATTACTTGAAATGCACCATCAAGTAGATCTTCCCCACTCTATACATTTGAAACTAATCCAAAAAATACCCAGAAACTAAGGAAATTAAATCACAATTAGAAAACAAAAAAAGCGGAAACATGTAAAATCGTAAAATCCAGATGAAATCTTTCTGAATTTTCAAATCCTATCATCGATTCCAAGTCAAGGTTCTAAAACCCAGATGAACTATTTCTGAATTTGTGTGGTGGTGGTGTGATTGGTCTCTCTGTGGGTGGCTGAATTAAACCAAAAAAATTGTAATGGGAAGAACAGAGCCGGGGAGATCAGCGCCGGCCAAGGAGGACATAGTTGATGAGAGGAGATGAGCAGAACAGAGCTGGCCAAGGCAGACGGCAAGAACATAGCCAGCCAGAGGAGACGGGGAGAATGTAGCCAGCCAGAGGAGACGGGGAGAATGTAGCCAGCGAGATAATGAGACAGCGAGGGAAGCGAGAGAGAAAGCGCAGTTGGCGCGAGAGAGAAAGGACCCGACTAAATTATACACTCCTTTTGGATGGGTTTATTAAGAGGGCGTATATAGAAAATAAGAGGATCGGATTAAATTAGTCCGGTCCAATTTAATACGAGAGCGCGCTATGCATTCGGTTCCGTATTAATAATCATATCCGGTGCTATATACGGTGTACCAAATAAGACATAAAATCCTTTTCCATAATTTTAATTATTCCAATATTAAACATATTACAATGCACTTGTCCTAAATTAATTGACATAATTGACATAATTGACAAAAGGATAATGCTAGGCAAACTAAATTTTAAACTAAATTTGCAAACTAAATGATGTGTCATTAATAGAAAATAAGCACTCTAATGTAACAATGAAGTAAATAATCTAATCATCAACAACCATGTCATATGATTTAGTTTAAATATTTGGTCTCCCTAGCTGTCTAGCATTACCCTTGATCAAAAGGTAGGGAAAAAAAGGTTTTGCTATCTGTGACTCCTCATTTCTCTGTTCTCGCTCTCTCTATGCGACTCCAGCCTAGCCTCACTTTTTGAAACCTTACATATCTCTCCTCCATGTCTTCCCTCTTCACTATCTCAGTTTCTCTTGCCATGCGCCGCCGACCCTTCTACTGTTGGTGGTTGTGCTATCTGCGTGAGTCTCGACTCAAAGTCGATCGTCCTCGTCGCCAATTATGAGATTTCTCTCGACCGTCATAGCTCACAACATCGTTCAAACCAAGTGTATGTGAAATCCAATGAGTAGGTGAAGTTCAAAGATCTTAGATCTGGTTTTTGAGCGGGTCGCCTACTACCAATCGTAGCGGGGATGATGTCTGGGGTAGAGGGGGGTCTTGGCTGATAGGTTGTCGATTTTTTTTATTTTATTTTGAATTTTGAATTTTTTATTGTTGAAGTTGGAGGATGGGTGCAATGATTCTATACAAGGAAAACTAATGAAAAAGATTTGAAAATTTTGAGTTTTAACGATAAGGACAAAATAAAGGATAAATTGAATAGTATTAAGATTGACTTTTTAGTGTAAAAATATGATTTTTTGTTAAAATAAACAATACTGGAACTTTTCGTTAAAGTTCAATTCTATATATGGTGGCTGTTATATTTATAGTGGCTTTAGGAGGGGTGATAGGCGTGGTGGGTAGGATTGTTATATGTGCCCGTTCATGGTGTTTGACTCTTAAATACACTTTGACTTTGATAAACTCAATTAAAATTCTTAGTGAATACTTCTAAATTTATGTGGACTTTTATAAACTCTCTTAAAATGATGACACTTAGTACTATGGTCTAACTGTATTCCTCATCACTTATAAATGAGAGTTCTTATATTCGAATATCGTGAATTTTAAGTTCGATACCATTTTATTCATTTATCTGTTAATGTAAATGTATCGCTTGTAAAAAAAATCTTTTAAAATCCTAATTAAATGTTTTTAAACTTCATTAACTCATTTAAAATTTTAACTGAATAGCATAGAGTCTTTTAAAATCCTTAAAATTTACAAATGAATACACCCCCCCTTAAACTGGAATGGGAGTGCATGAAAGAGAATCGCACACATTACAATGTGTACTAACATTATAAGCTGTGAGAATGGAGTATATTGGGGTCTGGACCCGAGAGAAAGACTACAAGGATCAAACGTTATGAAATTGTGTTAATTTTGATAGAGAAAAATTAAAATAATTTTGAGTGGAGGAGTTTCGAACCCGGAACACATAGGTAGAAACCCAACTTCTTCTTTAAAGAATTAAAAAAATAATTCAATCATCAACCTCCACATCATGCGGTCTACACAATATGGTTTGAAAATATGGTCCTTGATATTTTCATTAACATAATTTTTTATTTAAAAAGTAGGTGTGAATCCACCTACTAACGAATATGTATGACTCCTTATACATAGTTGTATCACAAAATGAAAAGAGCTTATGCGCAGCGTTTTTATCATGTCTTATTGAAGAAAGTTGAACTTACACTAGAAAATTAATTGACAATATGGAGAGAGTAGTCTAATTACTTATAAGTACATGCAAGATCCCTCATTTCTCCATGTGAGATTCATGTGGCGTTTTTTCAAACTTAGCACATGGACAACACAAATTTGGTGACGTGGAGTATATGTGGCTCCTGAGCTTCATGCATGGGACAATACCATAAAAAAAGTTGAAGTTGCACCATAAGGAGTAAGCAATTACTTATAAGCATACGCAAAATCTAGAGACTGTATTTTTGTTGGTTTGTAATTTCCTCTAATTAACATAATTCTTAGGGACTAAGATTTCACACCTGCATTTTTGAAAAGTAGGTGTTAATGAAAATGTAATTTCTTCTTATTTTTTGAACAAACGATATTATCTACATTAAGAGGGAGGGGGAGTGAGTTTAGCCTCACAATGGGCTAGCAATATTAATAATGTGATTCAAATTTGCATTTGACGATAATCGAACCTAAGACTTCTTTACTTACAAACTTACAAGTGAAGAATAATATCAATAGACCGTAGTATTAAGTGACATAATTTCCTGTGACTTCACACCTACTTCTTATGAACATGAAATGTAGATGGGTATGTCCCTAAAATTTTGGGTAGGCGGGTATGTCCCTAACATTTCCATTAACATAATTCTTTATTCATACTAGAGTTGGATTAACACTCTCAACACTTGTCACTACACTTATTATAAAAATAAACAAATAAATTTGTCACTATATTTATGAAGCCTTGTCGAACATACTGTTACGATGAACATATTTGAACCTCGAAATTATTTTGTACGATGTAAGGGTAGCCGGTTGGTAGAGAAAACCTCAAAATTAAGTATTATTATAGATCGTGCAAGAGTATGACTAATTAATTTACTGTTTAAAATGGCAACCAAGAACAATAAAAATATTAGAGAAGAGTGTGTAAAGAGTTCAATACACCACATCATTAACTTACCATCATTGTGAGCTACTTGTGCGATTAAACAAAAATATTCAAATGGAGTTACGTTGTTTAGGTTATGTTTGAGTGAAATTTCTCTAGAATTTTATGCGGAATGGGGATTGTTATTCTTCTACTTCTCGAGGTGTAATGACAGATTGAAAGTCTATGGGATTGTTGTCAAGGTAGTAAAGAATTAACTACAAAATGTTACATAAGAGAAATTAAAAATGCATGCACGTCATGAAGATTACAAATGTATTTGGGAAATATTTGCAAATCATTTTGTGGAAGTAGTGAATTTATAATTCATTTCGTATTTTGTAGTTTATTCTTCGATGGTTTGATCTCAACCTTTTAAAAGAAATTCGATAGTTTGAGAGATGTTTTATTCATGAATTAACTAGAATTAAGGGACCTCGCCCAAATACATTCGTCTTCCAAGGACACATCATAAACAGTATCACGTAGCTCTACGGCCATTAAAAAAAACGCTTACTATACAAAGAAAATTAAGTCAAACGGTAAGTTACACATTTGGCCTCCATAGAGACATACCCGCCTGCATTTTTGGTTTGTAATTTCCTCTAACTAAGAGTCTTCACTGGCATGCATTTTCTATTAATCCAAATTCAAATCGAGTCTGTGGCATGTGGAGTGGAAGCATTGCGATGGAAATGGAGGGGAGATTAGCTTTTGAATTTTGAAACGAAAGCAAGATTTTGAAGCAATTATTTACATCATTGGATTTGGATGGGGAAGTTGATTACCATTAACATGTGACGTTGCAGCTTTTTATGACAGTTTTATGATTTATCATTTACCTTCAACAGTAGAAGCTGATCTGGACTCTGGACCCCCACATGAAGGGAACTAACTAGTCCCCTTTTATTTTTAAATTAAGCAATAAGCGTGCATGTTATGTGCCAGCCAATGTAACTGAAAACAAAGAAAAATAATTGAAGGGTTGGCTTTTCCAATCCAAATCTCACTTGAACAAAGTTGAAAAACTTCAACAACGTGACCTTTCAACTGCATTACTTTGCTGTGACCAATTAGCAATGTATAAAATATAATGTGTATAATTAAAATATACAAACTAGAATAGACTTACGTTTAGCTTTTTTTTACAAGATATTGTGATTTCATTGACAAATATGAACAAATACGAAGGTTGTCCACATGGGTGCATTCTTCAGTGATCAATTCATTGGTCTAAAGATAATTCACACGAACAAGCATAAAAATAATTCACTAATTGGCTACCACAAGCACTATTGTAGTCACACAAGCACACAAGTTTAGATTCGCCACAAATACGACAGACGCAGTGAACCTAAACTAGGCACGCCTAATGTCGCTGCCAACAAGCGAGACCACATCAAACTGTCCCTGGCAAACAAGGCGACATCACTCGCTAGGCGAGACATTACCCGCTAGACGCGATACAAACAAAACCTATACTAATCCGAGAATGGAATCCACCCATCAGCTCATCTCCACGGGTTTGCTTGACACACCCCAACCCGGAATGTCCACTTAGACTTCGAATCGAGCTGTGCTGGCTAACACCTGGAAGGTGACAAAGCCATAAAGTGTAGTGGTGTGGAAAATGTGTATAAACTTAAACCTAAAAGTGCCTAAGTAATAGAGTGCGCTGTGAGCAGGAATGAACCCATTTCACACTTGATGTCAGAGCATAAGTACAGTACAGTAAGATAGGGTGAGAATTATACCATCGAAGGTAATCGTCTACACCAAGATTTGCCAAGAATCTTCGTCGATAAGAAAGCTCAGCTACTAAAACCTGGAGGGGCGAAAAACAAGGGTGAGTGGGTCTGAAAATAAAGTTTTATAAAAAAAATTTGAAAACATTGTAACCCCTCGCCGTAAAACAAGTATAGTTTCCAAAATATACTTACTACGTATAGTATAAAAATACATACTTACCGTAGCCTGCAAAATCTCAAGAATTCATTACGGCACAATATCTTGTAAATAAGGGCATGACATCCATAATCACAAAATCTCACATAAGCAACACATCATATTGGGTGCTCATCGACACATGCTGACACACGAGTTCATGCAAAGGTGTTTTGACATGAACAGGACTGGTGTAATAATAATATACACTCTAGTACTACAATCACGTGAAGAATGGCGATATGCGCAACACATACGAGTTGGAGTTGCCTATGGTAACCTGTACGACAGGACTGACACCTACAATGGATCTAAAGTGAGCTTACGGTGTGATGTGCACATACACGTGAAAGACTGGCCCTGGCCCGAGCGAGTACCAACACCAATGCAACAAACGATGAGCAGATAACATCAATATAGTCATGCCATAGCCATTCAACAATTCTAATCAATATCGTACTATTCATGATCATAAATATAATCAAGGCATATCCTTATAGTAAGCTTACCTGTGCATGTCAGAACATGTCGCCGAGTCGAAACCGCCTTGTAGCATCGAAAGTCCTTGCGATGCATTTCGCCTAGAAACAAAACCATTTAGGTAATGAAATTACGCGTTTTCGTACAAAGTACGACTAATAAATGAACTATCTTAAAACGGTCGAATTTTGGAAAACGGACAGTGGATTCGAAATCAGTGCGTCGAAATACACTAAGGAAGGTCCCCGTCAAATTTTACAAAAAGTCAGCGGTTAACCTAAAAGTCAACCGATGTATATTTTATTTGGGATAACTCACTAATCAATATAGGCCCGCTAAGCCCTACATAGTCTCTAGTAATACTGATTTTAATATTTGAGATCAATTTGTAGCATAGTGTCCAAAAGTCAAGTCTCTATCAAAGGTGAGGTCCACAACTCTATACAAGTCAACCTGGAACATCCGCTCATGGCTTTCTGATCTGTAACTTCCCATAGTCCACACTATGCTTCTAGAACAACAAACTAAAACTTCTTTACGATCCAACGATCAGATCTCAGCCAATTGCTAAAATTATGTTGTTATCAACATTTGTTTTACAAACTTAGAAATTCAATTTGGGAAGATCCGTACGTCGGATTCTCAGTTCTTGGTTGGGTTTTGTAGAAGGGAGTGAGAACTTCAAGATGGTGGTGGTGGCGTCGAAAAACTCCACCAGAGTTGGCCTGAATTTGCGTCTAAAAATGGGAGGTCGCAAGGGTTAATTGGGTCGCGAATTGGGTTGGGTTTTCTGGGCTTTTGGGTCAGTTTGCGCAAATGTAAACTTCCTAAATTGGCTGACTAATTATAGAGACTTACTACTAATAGTAAGTCCACATGTTTAAAAGGTCTCACTACTTCCGAGACTCGTAACTTCTTCGTTCTAACTCAAAATTAAGGTCTCTTTGCACCCACACATTCGTACCGTCGAGTACTTCGAGAATACGGTAAAATAACAGCCCGTTCACATCATGAATTGAAGGTCAACAATCTCGCCTCAAGGGCATTTTTGTCCATTCACTCTTTTAAAATTAATAAAATTGTAAAGTTAGGGACGGGTTGTCACAATCTACCCACCTAAAAAAAATATTTCGTCCCCAAAATTTGAAATCATTTGTTATACAAAAATAGTGAAAAGATAGTCGAAAAATAAATATGTAAAGAAGACGTCAAGTTAGAGCGGTTGCATAAAAGAGAATGTTATTCCGTCATGATCGGAGTGTAGTGATTCCTCTTTCATGCCTCCAAACTCATACTTTCCTTTCCCTTCAGTACAATATTATAATATACTACTTTTTATGAAAACATAAAGTCGAAAATATTTATATATGTATAATAACATCACGCCAAAACACATATATAATAACGTAAGGTTAAAATAATGGTACTGAAATTGAACTGAAAAATAGAAAACAATTTTTAACCTACGCACTCGTTGCGTCACGTACTCCGAAGATAAGCGCGTAGTATCTTTGGGTCAAGCCCAAACAATAAATAAATAAATAGATAAAAATACTAACGTAGACGGCCTAATTGTCTACTCACTTAACGAACCTAACGAATAGTTATTGATACTACGGTCTGCAGCCCGCACTACCGGCAACTCATTGTTGTCCCGATAAGTAAGTAACAAATTCCCGAAGGTGCAATATTACCATCATGCCCCTCATTGGGAAATACACATAAATCATCCAATTAACACCTCAACCGCGCTCACATACTGCCATCTCGGGTGACAACGCAAATAGCACACAATTTGCTGCATTGAAATCTCGATCATTCAACTACCTGTTCACAATACTCTTTTGTCAATCATGTGCTATGCAAAAAATCTCTATACTAAGTCTCAACAGTGTCATACCCAAAACCCCAAAATTGGAATTGTAGTTACTAGCAACTAAAATAAAGATAACTATGTGTCACAACCATGCTAATTGTATAACGGACAAAATGCAATACTTCCACTAAGGTCTAGATAGTTCGTTCAGACTGGTCATTAGTCTGAGGGTAAAAAAAAATTGTGATACTGGACAAAACTTAGTACTCATAACCTTCAAAAAGGCTTCCCAAGACTTGGAAATGAAACACGTATCACTGTGAGGTATAGTAGTGACACGCACACCATGTAGTCAAATAATGTAATTCGCAATACCTCAGTGAACTGATTCATAGTGAATTTCTCTCAATTTTAGAAAAACTATGCCGATAAGGCAATAAGAATACTCAAGAATTTGAGGGTCAAAACAAGTCCATCAAATCTAGAGTACAAGATAACTAGATTGAATACATAACATCTCGCTATAATAGTAGCCTCCAGAACATTCAATCACCAACGGTAAAGAGTTGTTCAGCAGTGTATTTATTTGGTGATTAAAGGCTTGATGGTCACAACTAAATTTCAGGGTCTGAGTGATTCACCTAGATGATTTGTTTTCTTCGAAAAATAGTACGAAATGCAATAGGGTAGGCACGTACCCAAAGTCAACTGGAGTGCCTTCTAGCACAAAGAGGTGAATATGGAGTCACAGTCAGAATAGACGCTGGTCTAAATGCCAGAAAAATCTGATAATTTCAAGAATAAGTAGTTTTCTCAAGTGATCTAAAATGTGGTCCCTCTGGACCAACGGAAAGTAAGCTAACTTGTCAAGTCAGTTGATAATCACCGAAGCATCATCATAATATGCACATGTACAAGATACCTCGTACCGGGAGCTTGTGGTGATATTTCTCCATCTTCATTTCGATACAGAAGGTGATTATAACCATTCAAACAATTTCTTGATATCTCGCAAGTAACTTCAAAACAATACTTGTGAATTCCAACTGAGGTGGGATATGACAGGCTGAAAGTGTTCACGGTAGATACGTCTTTGTTGCGGTAAACAATAACTACGTCTGCACAATCGAGGTGATACATGATGGTGCAATCGTAGATGTTGATTTGGTATCTCCAATGTCGTTGTCAGAAATTTAGCTTTTCTCAAGAGAAAGTGTATTTGAGAAGTTGGTGATGTTGGTGAAGATTTTGGACACGTTTCTCCATAGAGAAGTGTCATCCAATTTTCAAGTAAAGATGGTAACCGTTGACTCTAAGTCATGAGTAAAAAGGTTTATTTCATACGGTTCCAAACATTGGGAAATATAAGTGATAATCCGCCATGATGCCTCTACACAGCCGAAACATCTAAAGAACACGTCAACATGGATTTCGAAGTGATCAATGTCATCAAAAGATCTAAAGCGATGGTGAGGTGAGACAACAGTTCTGTTGTCAAAAACTTTATTCATATTCAACATCTCAACTAAATTAACCTTCCTTGGTCTATAAGTGAGGACAAACACTATAGCCGAAAAAATCGATAACAATTTGTCAATAAGGTCGACAAGACCAAAGATTGTCTCGAATTTCACAGCACCTTGTGAGAATTCCAACTTTCTTCCGCTACAACCTTTTTGGGAAAAAGATAAGAATATCGTCCACTAAGAGCACGTCTCTCAAGAAACGTACCTGCTCTAAACAAGTTTGAAGAATTTGGTATAAGGCTGACTATTAGTGTTTAGAGAATTTGGTCTCACTGCCGAGGTAGATGAGAAAGTCGTCGATAAGACCACTATGAATTTGTCAGGCTATGGAAGAAAACTTGAGTTACAAATGTTGGTCGGCTAGACCATCAACTCGAAGTAGGGTTTAAACGGTTTTTAATCATCACCCGATGAAGTTGCTAAATTCTAGGTACGACCCTAAGGTTTGGCCTTTCGCCTTCGCATATAAGTTTAAGGTTCCCTAGATAAGGTGTTTGGTTGGATAAATTCCAAATCGGTAAACTTTAGTAACTAAGTTATCTCAATGATGTAGGACTTCTTTGAAAAGTCACAAGGAAAACTGATGTAGTATGAGAAAGTGGATTGATGGTGTTCCACTTCACAATTTGGTGATATTCCAGGTAAGATTTTGGAATATGACGCCTGAATGTACGTCCTCGAAACGTACCATACTACTTCATTTCACTACGCCACGTGCTAATAGGTTTTCATATCCTTCTCGATACTCGAATCACTCTAACAGTGAGAAATTAACTCGTACTTTGATTTTACTATCTACCTATGGAGGTGATCGAAAAGGTGGCTAGTCGGAGAGGTTATGTTTACCTAGATAGGTAATAAGGTAAAAACAACTATGAGTTTACTGTCCTAATACAAAGCTTGCTCCTAAGTTTCTTTGGCTCAGGTAGTCACTGTTAATCAGTCTATTAGTAGCGCCGCTAATTAACACAATTATGATATTTTGATATTGTTCGTTACCCTGAAATTATAAACCAGCGTTTTGGCATAAGGGTATCACTCCCAGATACTAGTACATGTGCCCGGTATCAGAAATCATACCGCCTTAATACTGGTTGACAATTCCAAAATATCAGCTGATGTCGTCAATTACTAGCGCCACTGTAGGCTGATTACAGGTTAAAGCCCGCTCGAGTGGATGGTTTTGGATGATTGGTAAAAAACTAGTCCGGTGATGTGGTTTCATTAATTCTAGGGAAAAATACTTACTACTTCGGGGACCAAAAGTGATTTTCCCCTGGATGTTCCCCCCATCGAGTGCTACCACTTTAGTGCCAGGTTGTCGCTCAAGACAATTCTGGAACCTTAACGAAGTAACCTTCGTATGAATTCTAATCGATGGTGTGCTATCGGATACTGCCAAGGAATCAAAACTATTCTTGGTTCCTAAATTGGAATGGTTGGTAGAAATGACTAGATGGTAGTGGGATTGAGTGGTAAAACTTTGGTGGCACACAATTATCCATACATTAGCCCTACTTCAGAGCCAACAACTTGTCTCAATTCGGGATTTTTCCTTGGCTGGGATATTTTTCGTTTAAAATTTAAAGGTGGCCGCCAAAACATTCCTCTAAAAGGTCGATAAGTCGACTAAGTCACTCAAAACTTAGAAAAAGCTAACACATTTTTCGTGCTCGACAAGGTGGCAAGATTCAAAAATTAGGCTTAAGAACTGAGAATGCTTACATCACGCGTGTGATGAACGCAATACTGCCCAACTTATACTCTGATACCAAACTGACACACCCCGACCCGAAATGTCCACTTGGACTTCAAATTGAGCTTTGCTGGCCGACACCTGGAAGGTGACGAAGCCATAAACTGTAGTGGTGTGGAAAATGTGTATAAACTTAAACCTAAAAGTGCCTAAGTAATAAAGTGTGCTGTGAGCGGGAATGAACCCATTTCACACGTGATGTCAGAGCATAAGTACAGTATAGTAAGATAGGGTGAGAATTATACCATCAAAGGTAATCGTCTACACCAAGATTTGCCAAGACTCCTCGTCAATAAGAAAGCTCAACTACTAAAACCTGGAGGGGCGAAAAACAAGGGTGAGTGGGTCTGAAAATAAAGTTTTATAAAAAAATTTCTGAAAACATTGTAAACCCTCATCGTAAAACAAGTATAGTTTCCAAAATATACTTACTACGTATAGTATAAAAATACTTACTGTAGCTTGCAAAATCTCAAGAATTCATTACGACACAATATCTCGTAAATAAGGGCATGGCATCCATAATCACAAAATTTCACATAAGCAACATATCATATCGGGTGCTCATCGACACATGATGACACACAAGTTCATGCAGAGGTGTTCTGACATGAACAGGATTGGGTGTAATAATAATATACGCTCTAGTACTACAATCACGTGAAGACTAGCGCTATGCGCAACACATACGAGTCGGAGTTGCCTATGGCAACCTGTATGACAGGACTGGCACCTACAATGGATCCAAAGTGAGCGTACAGTGTAATGTGCACATACACATGAAAGACTGGCCTTGGCCCAGACGAGTACCAACACCAGTGCAACAAACGATGAGCAGATAACATCAATATAGTCATGTCACAACCATTCAACAATTCTAATCAATATCGTATTATTCATGACCATAAATATAATCAAGGCATCTCCTTATAGTAAGCTTACATGTGTATCCCGTAGGATTATTTCATCATTTCCCAACAATAAAGTATTTCTTATAAACATTAATTTAATCACGGCAATCGCATAAAGAATTTATTGATGCTTGTATATATGGGAAACTAACCAATATATATATATATACATATATATATAAAAGACCCACTCACAGATCATGTCGCCGAGTCGAACCCGCCTTGTAGCATCGAGAGTCCTTGCGATGCATTTTGCCTATAAACGAAACCATTTAGGTAAATATAATGTGCTAATGAAATTACGTGTTTTCCTACAAAGTATGGCTAATAAAGGAACTATCTTAAAATGGTCGAATTTCAGAAAACGGACGACGGATTCGGAATCAGCGCGTCGAAATACGCTAAGGAAGGTCCTCGTCAAATTTTACAAAAAGTCAATGGTTAACCCTAAAAGTCAACCGATTATGTGGGATAACTCACTAATCAATATAGGCCCACTGAGCTTTACATAGTCTCTAGTAATATTGATTTTAATATTTGAGATCAATTCATAGCATAGTGTCCAAAAGTCAAGTCTCTATCAAAAGTGAGGTCCACAACCCTATACAAGTCAACGTGGAACATCCGCCCATGGATTTCCGATCCATAACTTCCCATAGTCCACACTATGCTTCTAGAACAACATACTAAAACTTCTTTATGATCCAACTGTCGGACCTCTGCCAATTGCTAGAATTAGGTTGCTATCAACGTTTGTTTTACAAACTTAGAAATTCAATTTGGGAAGATCCGTACATCGGATTCCCAATCCGTCAGTTCCTATGATCCTCAAATATTACGTACTATAACATATTAAGGTTTGGTGACGATCCAATGGTCAGATCATCGAATCATAAAATGACAAAATGGCGTAGTATTCCATACTAGGTTCAAACTATCAAACTATATCAAACGGTTATCAAATTGAAATCAGAACATCGAATTTAACTTAAAAAGGCAGTGTTGGCCTGCTGGCCACCCGCCGCCGCCGCACGTGGTGGTTTCCGACGACCGGAAACCCACTTTTTTTACTAACTCCAAATTCTACCAAAATTTACAGGAGGATAGAGCTCAACAAGAGGAACAAGTTTTATACCTGCCATGAAGTTCAAAAGTGAACGGAAGATGGTCAATTTGTCGATAAAGCCGGGGGGTGCCCAAAGTTTATCGGCATCAATTCGTCGCCTACGGTGGTCCAATGGGATCAAAGCTGGTCGAGATTTACTCTTGGGATGATAGGCTACAAAACCCAAGTGGTGGCATCGGCCATCGTTATTCCGATTCACCGGAAAAAGGAAAAGGGTGGCCGGAGCACCATTGGTTTTCATCGGGTTTTGTGGCCTTACACCGCTATGTATGGTGGTTAATCAAAGTGGTTCTTTGTTGGGTTTTGTAGAGGGGAGTGAGAGCTTTAAGATGGTGGTAGTGGCGTCGAAAAACTCCACCAGAGTTGGCCGGAATCGGCGTCGAAAAATGGGAAGTCGTGGGGGTCAATTGGGTCACGAATTGGGTTAGGGTTTCTGGGCTTTTGGGTCAGTTTCCTCAAATGGAAACTTCCTAATTTGGCTGACTAATTATAGAGACTTACTACTAATAGTAAGTCCATATGTCTAAAAGGTTTCACTACTTTCGAGGTTTGTAACTTCTTCGTTCTAACTCAGAATTAAGGTCCGTTTGTGCCCATGCGTTCGTACCGTCGAGTACTTCGATAATACGGTAAAATAATAGCCCATTCACATCTTGAATTGACGGTCAACGAAGGTCAACAATCTCACCTCAAGGGCATTTTCGTCCATTCACTCTTTTAAAATTAATAAAATCGTAAAGTTAGGGATGGGTTGTCACATTGCTCGCCTTTACTAGAGAATTTATCGCTTATGTGAGATCTATCACTATCGCTAGCCAAGAAAGTGGAACCGCCACGATCCGTCCAGGTAAGACGGCGTTGCGACAATTCTGTCAAGAAAAGTAGTTCTAACTTGAAAATCAAACCATAGAAAAGGATCCAACTCACCAACAACCAAAAAACCAACCCAAGTTCATAGATTTAGCCCCAAAACAAGGGAAAGGCCTTGGATGGGAAAATCAAGAAATTGGGTGGAGGTTCCAACAAAGCCGGGTGAGTGGGGGTGTTATACTACAAGTTTTGGGCAACAACCATAGACAAAGAGAAAAATGGAGAAAAATAGGGTGGGTCATTAGAGAAGTGGTCGGGGAGAAGATGAGGATGGGTGTACGGACGAACAAGTGTGGATGGGGTTTGATAGGGGTAGAGAGGCTAAGAAGACATGGGGAAAGGCTGCCACAGGCCCTAAGTTGGAACAAGGGCCCGACGGCTGAGTTTGTTTGCACATCTGGGGTTTTCTTTTGGAGCGAGACTTAGATTTATCTTTGTTAAATATACCTCTCCTGCCATTTAGTACTACGGTCTACTGGTATTCCTCTTCACTTGTAAGTGAGAGGTCTTAGGTTCAATTCTTGCCAAAGGCAAATTTGAGCCACATTATTGCTAGCCCATTGTAAGGCTAAACCCAACTCCATCCCCCTTAGTGTATACTATCGTTTGTTAAAATATATATATATATATATACACACACACACACACACATACCTCTCTTTGCATTCAAGTTGGAATTTCTCTTTCTATAGTTTAAGGGTAAATTACATTTTACACCCTCAGGTTCGGGTGCAATTGCGATCTCATACAACATCTTTAAAACATTTCAATTTCATACGTTACTTATCATTTCACTTCAATATCATACCTCCGTTAAAAAATTTGTTTAACCATTAAGTGATGATGTGGCAAATATAAAATTCATATTTCCATCCCTGGAGCCTCGCCGTAGTGCTAAGGCTCCACTCTCCGCGGCATCCCTCATTTCTGGGGCAAATTTAGCCCAGGATTTCTCCCGGGTTAGTGGGGGCTGGCCCTCTATATATGTGTATTTTTGTTAGTTTTATATTATAAATTCATTGAATCCAACAGCTAAGATCTAATATGATCAAATCCAATGGTAAAAACGAAAATCTAACGGTCCAAATTTAAATCTAAAGGCTAAAGAAATTTAAAAATTATTTTATGTGTTTCATATTCTTTCATAGTGTTCCATGAGTTTTATGGTGTCGGTTGACACACCCCAACCGATGAAGGTCGAGGCATGATGGGCGTCACCGTGAGGTGACGTAACCAGTATGCCTTGACCTTCATCGGTTGGGGTGTGTCATCGGTTTAGTGATTTTTCAATATTTATCAGAATCTAAATATTTTTAGGTTACAATGTTCATAAAATTAAATTAGGATAGTCTACATAATTTGTTTTTATAAAGAAAAAGTTACTTTAAGAAAAAAAATTATTCTAAATTCATTATTTAATAATTTCGGACTAAAAATTTAACCTAGAAAGGTTGGAGAAGAAAAACTGTTTCTGTGTTAATTTTAGTCCGAAATTATTAAAGAATGAATATAAGATAATTTTTTTTCTCAAAGTAACTTTAAAAAAAAAAATTATGTAGATTATCCTTATTTAATTTTATGTACATTTTAACCTAAATATATAAATATATATATATGTATATATATATATATATATTTTTTTTTTTTTTCTCTTTTTTTTCTTTCAAAACTTCAAAATATTTAGATTCTGATAAATATTGAAAAATCACTAAACCGACACAACGATACTCGTGGAACACTATGAAAGAATATGAAACACGTAAAATAATTTTTTTTTAATTACTTAAGGAATTGGATTTAAATTTGAACCGTTAGATCTCTTTTTTTTTTTACAGCTGGATTTGATCATATTAGATCTTAGCTGTTAGATTCAATGAATTTCTAAATATAAAACTAAAAAAAATACATATATATGGTGGACCAACCCCACTAACCCAGGGGAAATCCTGGGCTAAATTTTCCTCAGAAATGAGCTCTGGGTTAAAACTCATATTCATTCCAAGGGTTGGAGCAAGTTGGGATAAGTTTATAACTTAAAATTTGAGTTTTACTTTAAGGGTTGAGGTAGGTTTTAATGCAGATAATATCGTTTGTTTAAAAAAAAAAAAAACTATTTCTCTAGTATGAATTAAAATAACATACCGCTTATATCAAAAATTAAAACTATATTTCTGTGCGCCTTTGTTTTTTTTTGTTTTTTGTTTATTTCATATTATCTTTGTGCTTTACGATGTTCCCGTTTCTTCTTTCCTTTTGAGCGGTTGGGCCCTGGATTCACTATTTGTTAACCCAGCATGTGTGAATCCGGGTTTTTCTTTGGTCCACTTAACTTTCCTTTCAAATTTAGTTCTTGCTTTGGGCCCTTATGTATAAACTAGCCTCTCCGCACGCTTGCGTGCGTTCGAAATGCATTTTTGTATCACGGGCGCTACGCTCCACTAAAGGTGTATTGTGTTAATTTTTTTTTTCATTGAAATTGTCAAGATATATTTTAAATGTATTGTGCAAAAGAAACTTTTTCTTTACCATACACATTCTAAAAAGTTGTCATGTTTTTCGTTTTCACTTTGCGTAAAGTAATGATTTAAAACGTTATTCGTGCAATTTTCAAACAACATGGGATTTTGGATGCAAGTTCCTACCTAAAGTCCATGAACAATAGTGGTTGTCATTCACCATTTTAAATACAAAGAATGAAAGAAAATTCATGAAAACCGAATAAACAGTGTAAATGCAAGTGATCAAGAAAAATAGAATTCAATATAAATTATTCTTTCTTTTGGTCAATCTGAACATATGAAGACAATTAACAATGTTGTTCAATAAAAGAGAAATTAAGAGAAAACAGTCAATAGTGAGAGCCAGAACTAAAATTTAATAGAATCCCACGTTGCCTCATAGTCGATCAAACTTTTCTAATTCACCACGACGTGAAGTGAAAATAATCCTGATTCTTGAGAAAACCAAATTCAATTAAATAACAGTTAATATGTAGCCACAATGGATTGTTGTTATCAAATTATTAACTTGATTAAACAACCAAGTCATCTTCTTTTTGCCTCACAAACATAAGCTGATGAAGCTAGCAAGCAAGTACAATTTGTCAAGCTTAACAGCCTTTACGCACATAAAATACCTTTTCCAAAACGCCTAAATATATTTTTAAAAAAATTGAATAACTTCAATGCTTAAGCCACAGGAAGCTTATAGAACAAAGTTAACATGAACAATGAATAAAATGAGAGGCAGATCTATGAACAGTAGGAAAAAAAGGAAATCATCAGCGCTAAATTCCTCAACTTAACTATGTCGAGAGTTATTGGACTGAAATGATGCCAACCATATGACAAAGAAACAAATAAAAACGTGTATATTCATAAATCACAGTTTTAACTCAATCAAATATTATTCCAATGAAAGTTGTACAATGCAAATAAAGCCATTTAACAACAAATTGTTTCAACCATTTGACTACCCGCAATGTAGACGAAGAAATCTGATACTCATACATAACTGCTCTATTTATCTCTCTGCAAATGACAATTAATAAAATGGAAAACTGAAGTATACCTAGGCTAATTATTTTGGGTCCCCATCTCCAATTGCTCCAAATAAAAAGTAGGAAGCGTGTGAAGGCCAAATTGGAGGCTTGTCTTGAGTTCTTGAGTTGGCACTGGCGGCCGTCGACCACGTCTCCTAACCTGTAACGTGCTAAATTTATCGATTCAACAAAGAGTGTTTAACTAAATCTTATCTCATTGGCAACAGCACATTAGAATATGGAGCAAATATTTTTGTGTTTATAGATAATAGAATTTTACACTTTTTAAGCAGTTATTTTTCTTTCTCATCTCTATTTGAATACAACACCATTGAGCTCAGGTTCCCAATTTTCTTAGCTTGCTGTTGTACCATCTTCTCTCTTTCAACTTGGGCTTTTTTTTCCTCCTCCAACTTGAAAGCCATACGCTTCCTCTCTAACTCAGTCTGCAAAGAAAGTACGCATGTCCCAGAATACACTTGCATTCAACTAATTACAATAAACATAAAGTGTATATTCCAAACCTGCAATAACGTGTTTTGCAGATTGAGTATGTCCTCTGCCCAACGTTTCTGAATGAGATTCCTAAAACATGTGGAATATTTAAATTCCTTTATTTTACGTAGGCAATCTATATTTATAATTTACCTGCAATATGGTTCAAAGCTCCTCAATTTCTTTCTTTTGACGCTTGAGAATAGCAGCATCTGTTAGAATCTGCCAGGAAGGACATACGTTGAAATAATAACAATTAAACATATGATAGAAATAAAAGAACAATTTCTTCGTCCAACAGATACAAACTTGGGAGAATATGAAGAATTAATCCAAAAAAGATTGCAAACGAAGCCAAGAGAGAAATTTAAAGTACATCAGAGAAAGCCAATAAGCTTGCAATCAATTAAAATTGCATGGCATGTATAATTAGTAAGTTCAATATCTGATCAAGACTAACAAACATGTTCAAAGAACAGGGGTGAGGGAAGGAGGAGAGTGGTAGAATAGCATTTGACTTGGTTTCAGAAGAGAGAGAGAGATATAGAAACAGAGATGAAGAAAGAGAAAAAGGTAAAGAATGAAGAAAATCCAATTGAGTTGGATACAAATTTGTCTACAACTCTCTAATCTCCATATGTGCGAGAACTAATAGCGACCAGTAAAAGCAACCTATTCCCTAACATGAACCAACAAAACTGCATTGCCCAATACATGCGAGAACTGATAGTGACCATCATAAAGACTCTAATTAGAAGCAATCCATTCCCCAGTATGAACCGAAATACAGTTACAATATCCCAGAGAATCAAATATGTACATCTACTTATAGTGAACTTTAGCAAACTAATTCATATCACACATTCATATCATACATACCTGAGAACGATTATTCCCACCACCATAACTTTGTTGCTTTGGTATGTGTTTTCACTGAGAAGAAAAGGAAGCATCATTATTCAATTTAGTCCCAATATACGTAAGGACGATTATAATAGTACAGAGAATAAAAACGCATAAATTAGCAAAGACTCTACCATTCTAATCCTAATCAGTTCATGAGCACAGATATAACTAATGTGCCCTGTCTCCCATTATAACTAAAATCACCCCCAAAAAACACCAGCCAGCCATACAAAGCCACCGGCCACATCAAATATCAGGCGTGATTTATGTAACCAAATTCAGAGAACATAGTTCAGATAATGAAATTCAAATAAGTCAAAATAGTAGAAAGTCTTGGCAGGACAATAATCAATAAAATACATAGACTAATGAATAAAGAATTGGAAAATTTTCAAACTACTAACCCTACAATGTCTCACCCACACAACACCAAATCACATTTATCTCCACCGCCAGCACCGAATACAAATAATTTGAAAACCTAATGGAAAAAGCACGATTAATTGGAAAATGGATTATTATAAACAAAAACTCCCTAAAGCCAAAAAAACAAAATCCATTGAAATAAAAATCTACAAAAATAAATTTGCAAAAGGGATGGCAAAAAAAAATATTGATGAGGGACTGAATGTAGATGAGACCTCTCCTTTAACTCTTGAAGATCAATGCTATCAACGTGGGTGTCAAGAAGAGGAAGAGAGCAGTTTCATTTCCTGTAAAAAGGAAACAGAGCATTAACAAACAAACGCACGAATCTCAAAGGAAATTGGTAAGAAATAATCCCAATTGAGAAATTAATCAGAAACCATAGATGAAAGTTCAGAAACTCAACAATGATTCTGAACAGAACCTTGAGTACCCGCATTGTTTTTTTAACCAATTCAATCGAATCTTTAAACGAAAGAAAGAAAGCAGAGAACCCAGTTGAGGAAAAGCCTTAAAGAATCATGTGGTAACCTATTGAGCCTCTTATTGTAATACTGAGATGATAAACATGCTATAATTTGTGTTATATTAAGATGATAAACATGCTATAATTTGTCTGAATCAAAATTCCTTTTCAATCCTTTTCTGATTGAGAGGATTTAAAAATCCCCATGTTCTAAATTTTCAGAATCTCTAATCACTGAAGAATTACAGTATATAGTGAATAAATTTGATGAAAAGCTTCAAAGTTGCATATAAAAAACTTTAAGAAGAACGATCGCAACTCACACGGCCGTGGGGATTTCCAGATTGCTCCCAATAGATTGTGTGGATATCCGAAACCGTAAGAAACCGGGAACTGCACCGCTCAATATTCGGGTACGGGCTCAGGTTCAACTGTGGAAATTCCTTGTCCGATCTAATTTGTTTGAACCAAAATTCCATTTGAAATCAATGCAACAAACAAAATTAATACATAATTCAAAGGGTGTTGTACCTGATTTTGAAAAGCCCCTTGCATGCAGAGCACAAAACCCAGGTTTAGCAATGGTGAATGCAGCAGAGACAAAATTAAAACCAATTGTAATCAAATCGAAACCCCAACTAAACACTCGGGGTATTCCAATGTCCTTTTCCCAGCAAATGAATTAGAAATGGACCAAATTACTGATATGAATCGGTGAAAACTGGATGAAGAATAATTAAATTAAGGTTGAGAAACCCTAAAAGCATGCATTTTGCTGAATGAAAAGTTGAAATCAAAAGCTAAATAGTAAGGAAAGTTGGGGTTAGGGATTTGCACAAAATGGAAAACTTACTTAAATATTGCGATCGGGAGAGAGAGGAGCAACGGCCAGGAGACTGGGCTCCTGAAAGTGGGCGTCTGGGATCGAAGGTGTGAAGAAGGATGAGTTCCAAGCCGCGTCCCGGAGTCTGGTTCCGAAAATCGGGCTCTTTTCGATTATTCATTTGTATATAATGGTGGTGGTATGTGGGTAGTTATTGAGCAACCTTCAACTGAACTCAGATGGCGGAAATCATAAACTGAGAACTGTCTATTCTTTTGTCACTTTCCTCCCGCGTTTCAAATTCTGGAGTTGATGTTTTTACCTTTGTGTCCCTCTTTTGGTATTGAATCCTTCATTTGCGCTCTGTCATTAAGTAAGGGTATTTTAGGGATTTAGAATGCTTCACCAAACTGGGGTCTCACTTTATATATATAGATATAGACTAGACGTTCTGCAAGTTCAGTTCTTAGTCGAAAGCCAACACCTTCCAAGAAAACAAGTAGTTAATCAATATTGTGTAAGCTCTCATTTACAAAAAAAAAAAAGAAAAAAAAAAAAAAGTATGGATGCTCTTATGTTTATGGGACCCTTCACATGTCTGCTAAGGGACCATGAGTGTTTATCAAGTGTTTATCACTCAACAACAAGGATCAACATCTATTAATATGCTCGTTCAGAAGTTGTTAGTATCTATAAACGTGCGACATGGCTTGACATATGACTATAAGCCCACTAAGTGTAAGATGAAATGCCACAATTAAAAATTGACTCTTCAAAGGTTGTTTCCATCTAATAAAAACTTGAATCTTTTACAAAACACGCGGAAGTTAGAATTCTGGATCCGCCCAATAATTTATGCATAGAATGTTTTATGTACATATTTCTTGGTACATTTTTCTTAAGGTTAAGTACGTATAACCAACCAACCTTTAGGGGTGATTTTATATCAGCTTTACCGTTTAAAACATTTCAAATAACTATATAATGTTTTGAATATTAGACAATCACTAGGCCATCAATGCTAAGTGACGATATTATCGGCATTGAGTGAGGATGTCATTATGTTAAGTGACAATGTGGACAAAAATTGAAGCTAGTTTTCACTAATCGTCTTGGAGCTCTAAAGCTCTGATAGCCAACTTACACTCTAAATTTGCTTGACTAAAAGGGGTCGATGTAGGGATTCAAAGCTTCACATATGACTTGAGAGTTCATATTTGCTTCAATATTTGTTCATGTCATCACTTAATGCTAGTGACATAAACAAATATTTATATTTCAAAACGTTGGGTAGTTATTTAAAATGCTTTTAAAGTTTGGATCAATTTTAAATCACCGTTAAAGATTAGCTAGTTATATTATATGTACTTAAGAGGATCTCCAAATGTGATGTCAAAACTGCTACATAGACATACAACAATAAAAAATGGCAAAAAACTCTCTCCAACTGAGCTTTCAGTTTCTTACGTGGTGCTGAGTCAATTAAAGGCAAAGCCTTATGCTGTATGCTGTCAAACTCATGTAATAATTTTTTTAATAAATGTGATGCAATTTATAATATATAGTTGTCTGTTTCAAGTATTGATTGGTTGTCTCTAATTTGACCCCACAAAGAGAGAAAAAAAATTATAGAATAACATATAGGGTGAAACAAAAAATTGTACAAAATGTCAAATTGTCACATAAGCCATCAAATATCATTTTGATGTTTAAACTTGACATCTCTTTTGGAGATGCTCAAACCCTTTTTCTATTATTCTCAAATTTAATCTTATTTCTAAAAAAATTCTAGGGTGCTCGGGAGTACCCGATGCTCTGGGGTGTTTTAACTGTTAGATCTTAGTTTTGTATTTTTATATAAAAACAAACGGTTAAAACACTCAAAGTACAACCACTTATTACTACGTTCTAACGGTATTTCTCTTCACTTGTAAGTGAGAGCTTTTAGGTTCGATTCTCGCCAAATGCGAAGTTTAATCATATTATTATGGCAAGCCCATTGTAAAACTTAACCCACTCGCCCACACCCTTCAATGTAAATTCTATTGTTTGTTCAAAAAAAAAAAACTTAGAATATCGAATACTCCTGAACGAATCAGGATCCTCGCCAGATCATTCTCTAGGGATCCCGCAATCCTGTCCGTTCATCGTATATCGTGTGGTTAAAAATTATTTAAAATTTAAAATTCAAATATAAATAGTATCTAACGAAAACTGACCGCACGATATAAAATGAACGGACAGGATTACTAGATCCTTAGGATCGTAGGGAAAGATCCGACGAGGATCTGGTTACTCCCCAACACCCAAGAAGAAAATAGAACCCGACAAATTCCCGGTCTTCTAGATCCCCCGTTTCTGCTACTCTGTTCTCTACCGTTCACCCAACCGCATTAAACCAAAAACACAACATAAAAAATTGGAACCTGTAAGCGTAATCCTGGGAGATTCCGATTAATAAAATTAAATCACAGAAACAGAATTTAATTTATTTTTGCCAAAAGTATAAAAGAATTGAAATTCACCAAGGACTAGGAGACAATAGCAAGTCAAAGAAAAGGTACCCAAAAGAGGGCAGCCACTACCTGAATTCTGAATGTTGACAAACAAAAAAATAAGAGGAAATTTTATTTGAACTCAATTCTTATTTAATCCGGTGAACCCAACCGTAACGCCGGCAACACTTCTCCGAACTCGTTGACACCCATCATCCGTTTCTATTATATGATGAAGAAAGTATCTTCCTTTTCTTCATTTGATTGAGTTACTTTCACAAGCATACGTTGGGTACTAGGCTTCAGTGGTATTTCTCTTTATTTGAGATCTATTAAATTCGATTTTTTCTAAAGAAGAATTTGAACCACATTATTGTTAATCCACCATCTTCTGCTTAGTGTAAATAATATCGTTTTTGTTTTTTTTTAAAAAAAATTCTCTCTTTTAATTTAGTTTAATGTTCAGCAAGATGGGTGTTGGAGTGAAAATGCACAGAAGCTTTGCAGTTGTAGGGTTTGGTTGCTTTTTTTATTCACCAAAACACATTGTGTATAATTTATCAAAATTAGGAGAAAGTAAAGATGCAAGCGAGGGAATCAAGAGAGAAGAGACATACGAAAATAGTAAAGAGAGATCGTGGTCGCCGAAGACATGGGAGAAGGGTTGCTGAGCAACCGTTAGGGTTTATTATTATTATTATTCTTTTTATTTTTTTCTTTCAAACGATAGACGTTAGTGTGTTAAATTGTTAAATATAGAGAGTAAAAAGATTAGTGGGAATTGAACTCGCTGCAATTGCATTATTGCTGTTTGCCATTTATTTTTTTGAAAGAGACATTTTGCCACCATTGTAAAGCACAGGGTGGAATACTTTTTATAGTTGTGTGAGATAAAGAAAGCTGGGTTGAAAAAAAAAAAATTTCTAAAAATAAATTAAACGAAAAGTGCTTGGGATTTTTTCCTTATCTTTTGATTGTTATTTTGGGGAGAGAGAGAGAGGATAGAGGAGAGAGAACATGATCCTTTTAGCTGAAAAACGTTACTACCTACTTTGTTAATCTTTAGGGGTGTTAGCTGATAAACGTTACTACCTACTTTGTTAACGTTTTGGTGAATTGTCAAACGTTGTGTGGGGTGAAAGCTTATTGGTTAGGTGGGGGCATTCTATCCTTGAAGCTAAAGAACAAAACCTTTTTGGGGTTTCTTGTTCCTTCTGTTGGACTGGATTTCTGGGAAAGTTTCAGAATTTGTGTTGGAGATCAATTTTTTGGGCGTTTGGTTTGGTTGGTGAGATGGGTTCCTATGGACAACTTGCAAGGAGGGTCGTGGAGACTGATATGCCGATCATGGTTCAGGTGTTCAGGCCAAAACCCCAACTGGGGTTTTCTTTAACTCATTGAATTTTGTATCTTTGAATTCCGCCCCTCGTAGTTTAGATTAATTTAGTGTAGAGTATTGCTCGAATATGTTTTATCATTTTGGGTGTTTCAATGTTTATGGTGGGATTGTGTTTCCTTTTGCAGATACAGCAGTTGGTCCGAGGAGCCAAAAATGCTGTGTCATTGGCTCAGGTTTGCCTCTCTGATTCCAATGACTTGAAATCTAATTTTGATTGATAGTTTTTGTTTTACTACAACCATGGAGCCACTGAGAATGGTTGTTTTTTTTAATTTGGGTGTTCCAATGCCAAACTGTCATTTGGTTTTGGGCTGAGGTAATTGTAAACAATAACCTATTGGACAATGAGAACCGTATGATTTGTTCTTCGAGTGTGAGTTGCGTGTTTGGTGCTGGTTTCGATTGCTGGAAACGATTGTATTGCAAAAGAAGCATTTGATTATTCATATTAGAATAGCTTTTAACTTGGAAACTATGCACTCAAGAAGCTGTTTTTGTGCGTGCCTTATCTTCTGGGTGACACACGTGAGAGACAAGTGCAAATTTTTGCAACCTTCAAGTTGAAAACTATTAACAAGGGAAACTGCTAGGGAGCAAGGTGAGCGAGTCCGTCCCAATTCCCAAATAACAAATCTCTGAAATCATGACCAACAGGAGCGGAGTCCGTCCTAATTGTTAGACATGAGTTTGTTTTTTTCCACTTGCTGAACTTTAGGCCTTTTTAGTGAAACAACAGGCCTTTTTAGTGAAACAACATACTTTATATTGTTATATGTCCAAGTTAAGTTCATCAAAGTTCAGACCTTTTTTATCTATATTTTGCTCAAACTGCTAGATAGTTTATGCTATTTAATTTAATAGTTTTCTCAACAGAGGGTTGCATTATGCATTATATGAATTTTTTTCATCAGATACAAATTTTCTCGTCCCTGCTTTTGCATTCGGATATTTTATGCTGTCTCTATGACTTAGTTACATTTGGAAAATAGCCTTTAATGTTCTTTGGTTGGAACGCGCTGCAGGGAGTAGTTCACTGGCAACCACCCAAAGAGGCAGTGGATAAGGTGAAAGAACTTGTTTGGGAGCCTTCAATTAGTCGTTATGGTGCTGATGAAGGTTTACCTGAACTCAGGGAGGCATTAGTGCAAAAGGTATCATTAGAACTAGTTCGATGTTTCTTCTAATTATGATCCGTTTTAATCTCTTGATGCATTCAGATACTTGGGTTGTGTTCAATGTTATATTCAGATAATGCATGGCTACTGGCTAATCATATATATTTAATTGTTATACTGCCTACCCTTTCGTAAACTGAAGCTTTATACGATTGAAAAGGTCAGTTTTAGGAACAAGATACGGGGTACCTTTAGATTACTATTGGTTAGAATTCATGAAAGAGGGTGTGAGTTTGAAGAAGCTACTTTAAGATTAATCATGGTAAGGTTAGGAAAGATATGTGGATTTACATCTTCCGTAGTGAGCTCAGAATGCCGTGACCGTAGGCTACGGAATCAACACCAAGGTCAAACTCAAAATTCTGGTGTTTTATTTTTATTTTTTATGAAGGAGTCCGTCCACATGCGTGGATTTGTCCTTATGATTGGAGTCGGAATTGGCATTTTAGGAGTTTCGCGTTCCATTCTTCTATAGCTCAAGAATCATTTTCAACTCATTTTCTTTCATGGATAGCAGATTCAACGCCACTCCCGTTCATTTGATCCTGTACACTAATTGTGTACGGGTTATGCCCCCTTGGTACCCTTTTAATGAATTTTCTCATTACAAAGTTGGAATGCTGTCTTTGTCTGAGATCAATACTTATGAAAAGTGTGATTATCCAACTACAGCTTTATAATTGGCAAACATATTTGTCATTCTTTTTTCTTTATTTGTTTTGTAGTTGCATCGTGAAAATAAGTTGTACAAATCTTCAGTGATGGTTACGGCAGGCGCGAATCAGGTGATTATTAATGCATTTATATTTGTGTTTTGTAGTTCCATGGAAGGTCTATAAAAAAAAACAGATGTCTAGACTATTAAATGATACAAAAGTTGTTAGGAGATGCAAACAGTTTTCTTTATAGTTGTGTGTAACTCAGCAGCCCAAATAAGAAGAAAATTGACTTCCCCGTTAAATCATCGAGTGATTAGCACTATTAAGATAGGCATACAATCTGCTACCAGAAAATTGTTACACGCTCTGAATATCATGTTATCTCAAATCTTGCATCAGCATCATCTGATTCAGACACAGAATCTGAGACAAATCAAACATGATGGTCGTCTGTGCAACTTATTTTGATCGTTGGGTTCTCAGCCATTTGAATATGGTGATTTCAATGCAGGCATTTGTGAACCTTGCTCTTACATTGTGTGATGCCGGGGACTCTGTGGTTATGTTTGCACCATACTACTTCAATGCCTACATGTCCTTCCAAATGACGGGAGTCACTAATATACTCGTGGGTCCTGGTCACCCAAAGACACTTTACCCAGATGCAGGTAAGAAGCTTCATGAACTTCTTGTTGCAGAGGGGCATAAAAGAATGAAATTTTTCTTGAACTTCCATTGAATTATTTTCTACTCCTTAGATCTTGATATGAAATTAACAATGTCAAAAGCCTTGTTATCTTCAGTTGTAATGTTTGTCGTCGGTCAAATCATGTCAAAATTCTGTTGTCTTAAGTTATCAATTTATGACTGTAACTGCTACATGTTTAGTTACCCTGTTTAATTTCACATTTCGAGCCCGCTGAAGTATTATAACACATCATATAATGTTTTCCATAGTTGATTGGTGCATTCCGACACCCTAACTTGGACATGTTGTGGTAAGCAGGATAATTCTAAGAACTTGGATCATTGGCCATGCATCTATATTTGTTTGTAGAATTTAACATAAAGCAATGCGATAGCCATTATTCTTTCTTATCATCATATATACTACTTTGTTGATTCCAGACTGGTTGGAGAAAACATTATCGGAAACCAAACCAACCCCAAAACTTGTTACAGTCGTTAATCCTGGCAACCCAAGCGGAACCTATATTCCGGATTCCCTTCTTAAGGTCTCTCTCTATATCGCTCTCTTAAAAGAGTATGTAGCCGTTGATTGTGTGCACACTAAAATCTTGTATATGCTGTTCTTACTTTCTTTCCTCTCTTTGTGAGTAGAGGATTTCTGATATATGCAGAGATGCTGGATCATGGCTAGTTGTGGATAATACATATGAGTAAGTCCGTCGATTTTTTTTCTTATTAGCAATGTTGCAATAATATGTGCCGATGTCATTATTTTGCCGACTTGATGACATGGTTCTGTATGATTCTCGTCTGTATGTTTCGTTCGTATAAATCTCAGGGCACGCACATAAACTGTATGTGGGTTCCCATTTAGGAAGAATGGAAGTTACTCTGGTCCTCAAAATCTCAGTCAATTTCTTGGCAACAATGATGCTGATCTTTTCATCTGCCTACGTCCATGAAAAATGACGAGTATTAAGAAAGTTCAAAACTGTGAACTGCATTAAACATTTAGGGTCTGTTTGGTACTCTACTCGAATCCAACTTTTTAAACTCAAACACAATTTTCAAGTTTTAGGCCTTAAAAACTTGTTTGGTAGGACTATTTTCAAAAACTGGACTCAAGACTAACTCAAAAATATAGTCTATTCTCTAAAAACATAAAAAATGAGTTTTTAGAGTTTTTAAACTTAAACTCACTCATTTTTTTTCTCTCCCTTCTCCCCTCTCACTCCAAATCTATCTCTATCTTTTCTTCTTCTCTCCTTTTTTTTTTTTTTTTTTTGAACTTTTTTGTCTCTCCTTCAATCTGCTCTCTTCATTCCCTCGGTTCTTTCTCTCACTCCTCTTCCTCTCTATCTCGTCCGATCCTCTCCCTTCTTTCTCTTTCCTTCAATTATCTCTTACTTTCTTTCCTCCTCTCTCCTCTTTCTCCCTTTCCTGTGACCCCCTCTTTTTAGACCTCTTTGTCTAGTTTAAGTCGTAAGATTTAAAAATTTTAAATCGCAAACCAATCAAATTTTTGAGTCTTAAAAAAAATTGTTTTCAAGAAATGTTCTTAAGAAATGTTTTGAGAAATGATAAAAATTTTCAAATAGGATACCAAACAGGCCCTTAAATTTTTCTAATATGATTAGCATGTAATAATACAGAGTTTCGTGTTAATCTGACTGGAGTTCCGTTGGAGTATTATGAATAGATATATGAAGACTGGGGTTGAGGTGGCATGACAGTAGAGAAGGAAAGCCAAAGGTAAACACAAAATAGAATAAGAAGAGAACGAGAAGACTGTAGCTTGGTTTCATTCCTCCATACTATCGAAAAGAATAATAACCTGAAGCGTTTGGCTTTCTACTCAGACTTCAGTTGAATATATGCAATTAAAGATGCTGGCCGTTGCTGTGATAGGATCCTGTGTGATAACTGAATTGGTTGATAAGTGGGCATTGTATTAGTGCTGGCTAGGATAGATATGTGTGGTTAAAAGGATAAGGTTGTTAGTAGTAAGCTTACGGAGGAAGCTAACTAGCTACTATATTAGGAAGGGTTGTATATGTTGTTAATTGCAATAGAAATTACTTGTTACTGCTACACAGAAGTCAAGATGCAAAGTTAGGGTTCTATCATTGGTATCACAGCCAGTGCCTCAGATCCTGCTTGATCCTTCTTCGTGTATGACCCGACTCGGTTCCAGACGCACCATGGAAACGCGAGTGAAAAAGCTTGAGTCATTGGTTGCTGAATTCCAGCAGGAGTTCAAAGATTCTAGGCATGAATTTCAAGAATCAAGAACTGAATTTCGAGCTACCCAGGAGATGATCTTGCAACAATTGCAGGCGTTATCGAAGAGGGGTAGTGGGTTAGTCGATGAATCATCGGAGGGAACACATTCCGATCACAATTTGCCGCCTGGAGGGAATCCTCAGTTTGGGCCTCAGTTTTTCCGTCAAGAATCGATTCCGTCGCCTCGACAGCCATTTATCAAGATCGATTTTCCTAGATTTGGTGATGGCGATGAACCCTTGGGGTGGATCTACAAAGCAGAACACTATTTTGATTTTTTCGGTGTCGAAGATTTCAAGAAAGTGAAAATGGCATCATTCCATCTGGATGGTGAACCTCTACAATGGTTCCAATGGGCTAATTGTATCAGGACATACCCTAGGTGGGAAGATTTCACACAAGCTCTTTGTCAAGAATTTGGTCCGTCGGAGTTTGACGATTCGGCAGAAAGCTTGGTTAAACTTCGCCAAACAGGATCTTGGCGGGATTACATCCTAGAGTTTCGAAGACTGGCGAATCATACAAGGGAAGTTACACCATCTCTTTTGCGATCTTGTTTCATTGGCGGTCTAAAACCGAAGCTGCGTCATGACATCAAAATTCTGAAGCCCAAAGACGTTCTTGAGGTTACTGCTTATGCTCAACAGATCAATGCCAAGTTGTCTGAATTAAAGGTCAAATCTTTTCCTCGTTCATCTGTTAATTCTTTGTTTCGTTCACCATTGCAAAATGTTGCTGATACTTCTGTGGGAAATAACAACTTAAAACATGAGAATGTGAGAAGATTGACCCCAGAGGAGTTCGAATATTGTCGAAAACATGGTCTTTGCTTCCATTGTAAGGAAAAGTTTGTTAGAGGCCACACTTGTGAGAAGAAACAACTTTTATTGATTGATGTTTAGTATGGTAGTGATAATGAAGCCTCTGACACTGAGAATTTAGAACCTGAGATTACAGCTTGTGCCCTTTTTGGTACCCCAGCTCCTAAGTCAATTAAAACCATGAAGGTTCTTGGTAGTATTAAGAATTGTCCTGTGGTACTACTTATCGATTCTGGTAGTTCCCACAACTTCGTGGATTCTATGTTGGTCAAGAAAATCAATGGAAAGTTGAATATAGCTCACTCTTTTAGTGTTAAGATTGCGGATGGGGAAAAGTTAATACTACAGGTTCTTTAGGAGCTGTCTCACTCAAGATTCAAGACTATCAGTGTACTACCGATTTGTATGCCATGGCTTTGGGAGGTTGTGATGTGGTGTTAGGGGTTCAATGGCTCAAGACATTGGGTCCAGTTCTTTGGGATTTCGATAAACTGTACATGAAGTTCAAGAGGGGCAATACCATATTTTGTCTTTCAAGTCCAGAAGCCCCGAGTGAACATATTCAGGATGTTTCTATCTTTCACATGGAAAAGTTGCTTCACCAAGAATCTTCTGTGGGTGCTTTTCTCTTTCAAATTCAACAAGAAGATATGGTGGAACATAAGACTGTACTGTCCGCAATTCAATCTCATCAGTTAGAAGAACTTCTGCAAAATAATGAAGTAGTTTTTCTTGCTCCTACTTGTTTGCCTCTTCACAGATCACATGACCACAGAATTCCCTTGATAGAGGGTAGTAAACCACCTAGTATAAGACCTTACAGATATGGTCCTTTACAGAAAACAGAAATTGAAAAGTGTCAGAGAATTATTAGATGCGGGGTTTATAAGGGTCAGTAATAGTCCTTATTCTTCTCCAGTTATTCTATTAAGGAAAAAGGATGACACTTGGAGAATGTGTATGGATTATAGAGGCCTTAATCTCATCACTATTAAGGACAAATTTCCCATTCCACTAATTGATGAGTTGCTGGATGAATTGTATGGCGCTCAGTTTTTCTCTAAGCTAGACCTTCGATCCGGCTACCATCAAATTCGAATGCACCCAAGTGATATTGAGAAGACTGCATTCCGAACTCATGATGGGCATTATGAGTTTTTGGTTATGCCATTTGGGTTAACCAATGCTCCGGCCACATTCCAATGTCTTATGAACGAGATTTTCAGACCTTATCTGAGGAAATTTATCCTTGTATTTTTTTTGATGACATTAGTGTATAGCAAGTCTTGGGAGTCTCATTTGGAGCATCTGGGAGTGGTCTTTCAAACTTTTGCAAGTCCATACCTTGGTTGTCAAGAAAACAAAGTGTGCATTTGGTCAAACCCAAGTCGAGTATCTGGGCCATATAGTGTCTAAAGAAGGGGTTGCAGCTGATCCTTCTAAGTTGGAGGCTATTGCTAAGTGGCCTATTCCCACCTCCATTAAAGCATTGAGAGGATTGCTTAGATTAACAGGCTACTACAAGAAATTTATTCCTGGGTTCGGTAAGATTGTTAGTCCTCTCACAGTACTCACCAAGAAAGACAATTTCAAGTGGTCTGATTTAGCAACTGCAGCATTCAATGAATTGAAACAGGCTATGTTGTCTCCACAAGTCTTAGCCCTCCCAGATTTTTCTCAACCTTTCGTAATCAAAAGTGATGCATCAGGCTTTGGAATTGGAGCAGTTCACCAGCAAGGTGACAAACCTATTGCCTTTACTAGTAAGGCACTCAGTGTAAGGAACCAAAATTTGTCTGCTTATGAAAGGGAGATGATGGCTATCATACATGCCATTAAAAAATGGCAGTCATACTTGGTCGGGATGCACTTCATCATCAAAACAGATCATCATAGTCTGAAATTCTTTTTGCAAAATAGGGCCAATACTACATTTCAGCAAAAATGGGTGTCTACATTGCTTGGTTTTGATTACGAGATTCAATACAAGCAAGGCTATGATAATCAGGTGGCAGATGCACTTTCCAGAATTCCTATTGACGAAGTTTCTCAACATTCTAGTATGGAATTGGCTGCAATTTCATACCCATATCTCAGTTGGTTAGATGATTTGAGACGACACACTGAACAAGATGATTGGATATTGGACAAGATTCAGGAAGTCCTACATCCTTCAGACTCTACATCACTGAACTCCTTGAAGTTTAAAGTGGAGAATGGGTTTCTAAGATACAAAGGAAGAATTGTTTTGAGTCCTACGAGTTCGTGGCGACAGAAAGTCTTTGAAGAACATCACAGCAGTCCGGTTGCTGGTCATGCTGGATTTTTGAAGACATATAAGAGGCTTTCCAGGTCTTTTTACTGGGTAGGTATGAAAAACGACATTAAGGACAGGTTGCCAACTGTTAGATATGCCAACAACACAAGTACGAGACCTTAGCTCCTGCAAGATTGCTACAGCCCTTACCTATTCCTTCATGGGTATGGACTGACATATCCATGGATTTCATCATTGGTTTGCCTCCATGTCGAGGAAAAACTGTCATTTGGGTAGTTGTGGATCGCTTATCCAAATATGCACATTTTATACCCCTATCTCATCCTTATACTGCAACTTCGGTGGCAACCTTATTTGTGGAGCATATTTTTAAACTTCATGGCATACCTGTATCTATTATCTGTGATACAGACCCGGTTTTTATGAGCAAGTTCTGGAAAGAATTTTTTTCTTTGCAAGGATCCTCACTATGTTTCAGCTCAGGTTATCACCCACAAATTGATGGTCAAACGGAGGTGGTAAACCGCCGTTTGGAAACTTACTTGCGGTGCTTTTGTAGTCTTCAACCCAAAAAATGGACCCTTTGGTTACCGTGGGCAGAGTGGAGCTTTAATACAGCTTATCACTCTGCTACTAAACTCTGCCCTTATGAAGTGGTGTATGGTCAGCCACCACCTAAGATTCCAGTGTATGAAGCTGGTACTACTAAATTAGAAATGGTGGATCGATGTTTGTTGGAAAGAAATCGAGTTTTATCTCTCTTGAAGGCCAATTTAGCAGCAGCACAAAATCGAATGACAGTACAGGCTAATAAGCATCGAACTGAAAGGGTTTTTGAGGTGGGTGACTTAGTCTATTTGAGGCTGGTACCTTATCAGCATATGTCATTGGCCTTTCACCCATTTCACAAGTTGCAGCCTCGGTTTTATGGTCCTTTTGAAGTGTTGGCAAGGGTGGGTTATGTTGCTTATAGGTCTAAACTTCCAGACAACTCTAAGCTTCATCCAGTGTTCCATGTTTCTTGTCTTAAGAAACATTTAGGGGCTGCTATTCAACCTATGATTCAACTACCTGTGCTAACTGATGATGGTATTTTACAAGATGTTCCTGTGGCTATTTTGGACAGACGAATGGTGAAGAAGGGTACAACTGCAGTTACAGAAGTGTTGGTTCATTGGCAAAATCATACTCCAGAGGAAGCTACATGGGAGACTTACTTAGACTTGAAGCTGCGTTTTCCAGGAGTTGCTCAGCTTTAATACGTTGTATTTTGCAAATTTTTTTGTTTTTCAAGTCTTGTATACACGCCTTGTTTTGAGGGGGGTATTGATAGGATCCTGTGTGATAACTGAATTGGTTGATAAGTGGGCATTGTATTAGTGCTGACTAGGACATATATGTGTGGTTAAAAGGATAAGGTTGTTAGTAGTAAGCTTACGGAGGAAGCTAACTAGCTACTATATTAGGAAGGGTTGTATTTGTTGTTAATTGCAATAGAAATTACTTGTTACTGCTACACAGAAGTCAAGATGCAAAGTTAGGGTTCTGTCATGCTGAAGTTCAAGTGCTTACTTGGATGAATTATTGCCTATAATTGGATTGAGTGTTGAGATGTTTGGTTGCCGGGGAAATCGGTATACAAAAAATAATAGGAATGTTCTTGAGAAAACTTCAATTCGTGCAAAGTCCAGTTGAGCGCATTTGAAATAATACAGGAGTAGATTTTGAAGCTTTAAAAAGGAGACTAAACCTACAGATTTGTCAGTCCTCATGAATAGTCTTTGAAGATGAGCCTTTTTGATCTTTCAATATTGTGGAGCTTCAGTAGTGTTGGTGGGTAATTCTTGAGTAGTAGTTGTTATGTTAGTGTTTACTGAGTACTCTTGAGTGAGATTTTTCTTTTCCTGTTCTCCATTTCAGTTGTGTCCGAGTTTTAACTGCTTTTGGTTGAAGAATAATTATCAAATGTTTGCTTCTGAAGCATACGTAAGTCATAACGTTTGATCTTGCAGGTATTTTATGTATGATGATTTGAAACACACATGTGTGGAGGGAAATCACATAGTCAACATTTTTTCCTTCTCGAAAGCTTATGGAATGATGGGATGGCGTGTCGGATATGTAAGAAATACCCTTTATCTTAGATGCTTGTTAAGTAGATAGATCTGGAAAACTATTGTGAAAGTTTTACTTCAGTAGTATGTATATTTTGCATCTTGAATCTTGATAGACACGGTATCAAATAGCCATTACGACTGCACATGTCTGTCTAGAAATTTTCTTGCATGGTAAACACGAGTCATAGAAATTTGATTGATCTCAAAATTGTATCTTCAAACTTGATAATCTATTAAAATCGATATATGGACGTATGAGTTAGCATTGCTGATTCAACTTAATTGATGAATTTATGCAGATAGCTTACCCATCAGAAGTAGAGGGCTTTGGTACCCAACTCCTCAAAGTTCAGGACAACATTCCTATCTGTGCTTCAATAATTTCACAGCACCTTGCCCTCTACTCATTGGAAATGGGACCCGAATGGGTCCTTGAACGAGTGAAAGGTCTAGAGAAGAACAGAGACATCGTTATAGAAGCACTCTCTCCCCTTGGGGACAATGCTGTTAAAGGCGGAGAGGGAGCTATATACTTGTGGGCAAAGCTTCCGGACAAATATGTAGATGATGATAAATTTGTTCACTGGCTTGCTCACAGGCATGGGGTGGTGGTGATCCCCGGCAGTGCTTGTGGGTGCCCGGGGAATGTGAGAATCTCCTTTGGAGGCTTGGTAGAGGATGACTGCAAAGCTGCTGCAGAAAGGCTGAGGAGAGGGTTAGAAGAGTTGATCAGAGATGGATTGGTTGAGTAACTTCGATTATTACATTGAATTCGACATTAAAAACGGAAGTTCATTTTCCGGTTTATACTAAGTTTGAAACTAGAATAATGGAGGGTCTCTTTTCTGCCAGTAGAAGAATTAGAGTAATTTCAGTGATGTATATTCCAAGCTCTAACATGTGCCTGTATTATTGTACACATTGATTTTCAAAATATATGCAAAGATATTATTCCAAATGTTCCATATGCTTGATACATATCTTTCCCTTTTGTTCTGACTTGCTGTGCTCCATTTGCCTAAACTCTTCATGCTGACAGTTTTATGTTATGTCGTCGGACTTTCTGCAAGGGGAGTCATTTTGCATTGACCTTTCGACCTTACGCACTTTTCGCTTTATTTCTGGTCATCAGATGAAGCAGATCAAAAGAAAATCAAAAGGAGAGAGTGCAAAGACAATATTGAGTTTCGGTTGTAGATATTCCACCACTTTAGTAGTTGTAGTTTCAATTGTCCATGATTTTAAGCTGGTAGTTGCAAAGGGGAGTCATTTTGCATTGACCTTTCGACCTTACGCACTTTTCGCTTTATTTCTGGTCATCAGATGAAGCAGATCAAAAGAAAATCAAAAGGAGAGAGTGCAAAGACAATATTGAGTTTCGGTTGTAGATATTCCACCACTTTAGTAGTTGTAGTTTCAATTGTCCATGATTTTAAGCTGGTAGTTGCAATTCAAGATCTAATTTACCATCATGTATGCAAGGTTCAAAAAAGCGCTAGGCTCTAGGAAACTATCCATCTGCTTGAATTCACCCCATCTACTCACCTCTCCATCCATTATTGAATCAAGCTCAACTTCTTCATCACCACCGTCAACAATCCATCCTTGCACCGTGCTAGCTTCACTAGCAAGTAGCACATCCACTCCATCCTCCTCTTTCCTTCTTGTTGATGATCTTGGCATTGAATTGGACATAAACTAAATTGCTAAACCTTGCTGCATCTAGTATGTTCCTTTTCTTTGTATGCAATCCTTCAAAAGTGCTCCAATTTCTCCCACACCTGGATGAACGTGCTATTCTTTGCAAATTAGGTACACCATTTCCATAAGTGGACCATCATCCAACTAAAGAAGCCCAAATTACACAATTAGTAAAGACACATGTTAATTTATTAAATTTTTTTTTTTTGTTAAACGATAGATTTGTTAGATTAGATGTTAGATTAGAGAGTTGACGTGCTTCAAACCCAGGCCGTGGTGCAAATGCAACACTCATCTCCACCACTGTGGTAGAGGGCCACTTGTATTTATTAAAATATTATTAAATAAATTAGAATTGTGAATACTCATACCCAGATGATAGTTGTCACCATTCTCAACGAAACATACCTCACCCAAATTTCTCCCAAACCCACCTTCTTTTTCCATATACTTCAACCACTTCCAATTTTGGAGAATGTGTGGTAGGACGTCATAATGGACTTTATTGATGGTTTGCCACCATCACATGGAAAACTCAATCTAGTGCTGGTCAATCGTTTGTCATGGTATGGCCATTTTGTGCCTATTACCCACCCTTACACGCCCTCAAAGGTGGCAAATATATTCATTAAAGAGATATTCTGCCTACATGGCCTGCCAAAAAGCATCGTCAGTGACCGGAATTCCATATTCATGAGTCGATTCTGAATAACATTCTTCAAAGCTTAGTGTACAAAACTCTGTTTTTCTACTGCCTATCATCCACAGTCGAACCGGCAATCGGAATTACTGAACCTGACCTTGGAGCATTATCTGAGATGCTTTATCAGTGATAAACCTTCTAGTTTGGAGTTCTTGGTTGCCCTGGACCAAGTGGTGGTATATCCTACACTAGTGTCACTTTCTATGTTACGGGTCCAAAAGCGGTTCACACTGCAACCCTCCAAGAGTCGGATTCTCTTCTCAAACAACTTCACTACTGTAGGATTTATCTTATGGGACAAATAAATATCAAAGGATATTCCACCCACATGAGCATATTAACCTCCTAATTATCTATGTGATAATTAGATGAAAATCAAGAGATATTCTAATATTTTCATGGGCATTAAGTCATTTTACGCTCTTCCCAACCACTATGTAAGGAGGCTTTGGGGAAGAGAAGAAACACAAGCTTTTCCACAGTTCAAATATTCTAGTTAGGTCTTTAGGGCTATCACTTTCGGCCCTAGGTCTTGGGAGGCAAAAACCAAGGGGCAACTCGACATACCGTAGCCAACCCGACGACCTGCGAGGTACTAGACGTGCACGGAGGGTTAGAGTAGTTGTTCGTGAGCGTGTAGAGATTCAAGTTTCCGCATAAAAGGTACACAAGTCGTTCCGAATTTATTCATATTCTTCCAACAATGGTATCAGACTCAGAGCCACTCACACACTCCTCGCACGAAAGCATGAGACACACACACACACACACACACACACACACATATGCGACATGTATGAAACCATGAAAGCATGAGATATATATCAATATGCCATGAATGCTGCGTCTTTAAAATTTTCGTTTCTGCCATGCTTATTTTTTCTGGGTTTTAATGCTTCAGTTATGTTCTTTATATTCATATGAGACTATGTTTAAAATTTGGTAAAGAAAAACCAAGTGGTTAGAGAGATAATTGAAACCCTAGTTTCGTAATAGCATGAAAAAAGAATTTTTTCAAGGGTCTTGCTACCCTTTTTTCGTGTAGTTAGAGTTATTTTTGGAATTCGTCAAAAAGACTTAATTGTAGATGGTAATCTGATCTTTCTAACGACGTAAAATATGTATAAAACGGATCCATTTTCGCTAAGTTATGGCCTCTGTAAACAAGCCTCGCGAGAGTGAAAATTCTGGAAATTCCATATTTCTTGGAGGAAGATGATGAACAATGGTTTATCTCTTCCACTTTCAGCCTGAGCAAGTACGAGTACAACGATAGACTTTTGGGGATGTTAGCTACACCATTAGATTCATTTTAGGGAGTTCAATCCAACGGAGGTCAAAAGAATGACATTGAATTGCCAGAAGGGGGCGCGTGTGTGTCACGCGCCACCTACGGCGAGTGGGTTCGCGCAATATTAAAGTAATTAATAAAAAAATAAAAATTTTTGCACCGTCGCTTTGTAGGCTGTGTTTTTGGGACACGACTGGCGAGTGAATCATTGTGGTTCACTAACCTATGTAGGTGTATATTTAGTTTTGGTATTTGAGACGTTTTTAATTTACTAAAATTAGGGAAACGTTCTTAATTAATGTTTAAAAACCTTTAAAAATATCCAGCACATGCCAAGATTTTAGGAAAATCAAAATGAGATAATGTCGATCAAATTTGCTCATGTTGATTGAGCATTTTAAATTAGCAAGGAATATTCTTTAGGAGAATATTTAAAAATGATTACCTAATTAATAAAAATTGGACTGGGGTTCACTAATGGTCACCTCTTATTTGATGTGGTGTCTAGGAAAAATCTTTAAGAAGACACTTTGGGTGTCAAAGAGGTTCGGTTTTTAAAAGCTTCGCGCTGCCACCCCTTCCAGATTTGACCTGGCCGCACTTAGGGAGGCCAACCTGTCGAGCCCATTGTCTAAAAACCCTAAGTGTGCACTCAATTGGATGTTGCATGAAAAATGGATAAGTTTAAAACATAATCATGTTTAAATAAGATTTATTTTGAAAATAATTAGAAAATATGATCTTAACTCTTAGAATTGAATGGTAATTACGAGCGACTTAGCGGATTTTTCAATTTCAACCTAGAAGAAAAAGTGAAATGTTTTCTAGTAAGTTTTTGAAATAAATAAATGTAAGATGTGTAATTAATAATGTCAAAATTATTTCACCCTTGTAGAAAGAAATGGTTGCCAAAAAGGTTGTTGCTGATTTGACCAAAGGAGAAAAGCTGGTTGGAACCAACTATGATAATTGGCATAGGAAGATCCAATATCTTCTTAATGAACAAGAGCTCTTGGAGCCTTTGGAGGCTTTGATGGATGAGCCTGATCTTGAGAGAGATGGAACCACTGCGGCTCAACATACGACGGCTAGAGTAAGGTCTTATGAATCTTGGTTCAAGAAAGATCATAGTGCGTGCTTTACCATGTTAAGCAGCATGCATGATGATCTTATTGGTGAGTATGAAGAGTACTTGACCGCCAAGGAGATGTGGGACCATCTGAAATTCTCTTTCGGTGGAACCTCAACTACTAGGCTGAGAAGTCTAGTTCTGAAGTTTGAGGTTCACATGATGGATCCCAAGCACTCTGTATTTGAACATCTTAGGAAGATGTCCAGCATGATATGAGAATTGAAAGCTACTGTGAGTATCCTCACCCATGAACAACAAGTCCAAGCTATGATTAGGTCCATCCCGGACTCGTGGGGTGCCCTTAAATAGATCATGACGCACAATAATCAGATTAAGAACTTTCATGACATCTCGCGTCATGTTGAACTGGAAGGCGAGCACCGAGTGGCGATCCAGAGTATTGCCCTATTGACTCAAGGTGGGTCCAAAAAGGGTAACCAGTTCAAAGGAAAGGGCAAGACCAAGTCTGAGAAAAAGGATGCAAAGCTTGCTCCTAATTCTAATAAGATCAAGGCCCACAGAGGTAAACGTGGCAAGACAGACGAATCCAAGTTAACGTGCTTTAACTGTAAAAAGAAGGGACACTTCACTCGTAACTACATTGAGCCAAATAGAAAGGTAATCCCTCACCCCAAATCTGTCATTGTTTATGTATGTTCGCATATACATGTTGCTCACACGTCTGATAATTGGATTGTAAACACCGGAGCAACCAAACATATGACGCGAGATAAAAGGGGATTCGAAAATTATCAACGTTTTCCAGCAAAGTTACATTGGGTGTACATGGGTGAAGGAAGTCGTACAGAAGCTTTGAGAGTTGGTTATTATCGACTTTAACTAAGCACTGGGTGCCAACTACTTATGCATGATGTCTTGCACGCCCCTGGGATGCAATTTAATTTACTTTCAGTTACTGCACTTTATATGAAGGATATTGTTTTTACTTAAGCCCGTCTAGACTTGTGATCTATTTGGATTAAGTTGAAATTAAATATGGTTCAATAAAGGACGATTTTGTTTGCTTGGATTTAATTGATTCTTGTTCTTTTACTTTTTTAGTAACTGTTATTAAACATGTTATTTCTGACATGGCATGCTAGACTAGGGCATATAGGGCAAGATAAAATAACAAGGTTAGTTAGAGAAGACTTGTTGGGGTCACTCACTAATGTCAATTTGTTTATGTGAGCCTTGTTTAGCTGGCAAAGCAGTTAGAAAACCTTTTAGAAAGGCTTTTCGAGCTACTCAACCGTTAGAGTTAATCCACTATGACATCAGTGGACCGATGAGTGTGAAGGCTCGTCATGGCGTTTCTTATTTTCTGACTTTGATTGACGATTACACGGGATATGGTTATGTGTACTTGATCGCTCATCGCTATGAAGCTTTGGATTGTTTCAAATGCTTTGTAGTTGAGGTTGAGAATAAAAAAAGGAAGACTGTAAAAACTCTTCGCATTGATCATGGACATGAGTATTTGTCTGACCAATTCAAGGTTTTTTGTGAAAGTAAGGGGATACGCAGACAACTTTCTGTTCTGTACACGCCACAACAAAATAGTGTGGCTGAAAGGAAAAACATAACTTTATTAGACATGGTCCGGTCTATGATGGCGCAGGCAAATCTCCCCATATCTTTCTGGGGTGATGCATTATTGATTGCGACGTTTATACTTAATCGTGTGCCTTCAAAGATGGTTCCCTCAAACCCATACGAACTTTGGAATGATGTAAAACCTAATCTGGGTAATTTGCGTCCATGGGCTTGTGCTAAATTTGTTCATAATCAATCACATAAGTTTAGAAAGTTGGGTCCCAGAGCGAATAAACATATCTTTATAAGATATTGTGAAAACTCAAAAGGTTATGTGATGTTTGGTGAACATCCAGATGGAGGGAGAACCGAAATCGAGTCACGTGATGTGGAATTCATAGAGAATGACTTCCCAAAACTTGGTGATACTGTAAAAAACCTTGATCTTCATGAGTTGGAGAAAGATAAAGAACTCGTAACATCTTCAAGCGAAGGAGGGAAATTAATTTCCAATCCGATGGTAGCTGAAAATGGTGTAGAAGGACTTGATCCGAGTGAGAGTACACAACCCAGTGGGAGTTATGTACCCATGGACACTTAAGAAAATATGCCTACTAATGAGAGTGTGCCCTCTGAAAACACAAGTTCACACAGTTCGAAGGAACAAGAGAGGCCACATTCGTAAACGTCATTTTGAACAAAGAAGCATTGTCTTCAACAGCCAAAGAAAAGTGGATAACTGCAATGGAGGAAGAGATGAGCTCTATGGACAAAAATACTATTTGGGAGTTAGTTGACCTTTCGCCTGGGCGTAAAACCATTGGAAACAAGTGGGTTTTAAAAATCAAAACAAGGCGGATGGTTCAATTGACAAATATAAGGCACGCCTTATGGTGAAAGGATACACTCAGCAGTTAGGTGTAGGCTATGAAGAGACATTCTCCCATGTGGTGAAGTTTGCCTCTATTTGCCTCATTTTAGCTATTGTTGCTCAACTAGATTTGGAACTTTACTAAATGGATGTTAAGACAACATTTCTCAATGGAGAATTAGACGAGGAGATATACGCGGATCAACCTCTAGGCTTTGAGGCCAAGGGACAAGCGCGTAAACTTTACCACCTAAAATGTTCTATATATGACCTCAAGCAAGCGTCTGGACAGTGGAACATTAGATTTCATAATTCAATCACTTCATTTGGTTTTGAGATCATTAAGAAAGACCGTTGTGTGTATCTTAAGAAATCCGAGCAAAGTATTCTTATACTTTCTCTGTATGTTGACGACATCCTAATAGTAGGAAATGACAAAACCTCCATGATAAACCACGAAAGCGTGGTTGTCATCCCATTTTGAGATGACATATATAGGTGAAACACATTATGTGCTTGGAGTTAAGATCACGAGAGATCGCTCAAGGAAACTTCTAAGTTTGTCTCAAGATACTTACTTTAATAAGGTACTTGAACGATTTAAGATGGAGAACTCCAAACCCATAAACACTTCTATGGAAAGAGGCATGATATTGTCTTTAGAATATAGTCCAAAGACAAGAAAGAGAAAGAACAAATGGCAAGCGTCGCCTATGCCTTTGCAATATGAAGTTTGATGTACGCGATGCTTTGCACGCATCCGGACATTTGCCATGCTGTGGGCATGGTAAGTCGCTATCAAAGTAATCCTGGATAAGCTCATTGGCAAGTCGTTAAGAGGATTATGAGATACCTACAAGGAACAAAAGACTTGGCCTTATGTTACCAAAGATGGGATATAAAGCTGAGAGGATATAGTGGTGCAGATTGGGCAAGTGATAGAGATGAACGCAATTCCACCTTAGGTTATGCTTTTGTCCTACTACAAGAAAACATGGCTTTTGTGATGACCAACATTCGTCACATAAATATGAAAAATCGTCACATTTGACTATATGTGACGAAATTTCAGCGTCACAATTAACGTCACCTATACGGCGTCACCGATAGTTTAAGTGACGAATATTGGAGTCGCCACATATTTTCCTTTTACATGATGCTTCTTTCGTCACAAAATACAAAATTCAGTGATCTATGTTTTTCGTCTCATATCAGACTTATAAGTGATGCTTTTTGGGTCACTCAATATGATCCTAGAATTATATAATTACACTAAGTGACGCTGAAATCGTCACATATTCTTTTGATGGGTGAAGCGGCTTATGTCACATATATTATAATCAAATAACTATTTAGAAATAATATTTTAGGAATCCATTACTTATTCGTGTTTCGTAATCTAGAATAGCAACTCATAACAATTATAAGGTAATACTTCCCATTTTCATTAATCAACAATTAAACCACATAAGTTCGAATATGTTCAACAACTATACATCCAACAAAATAACATAAACATCCCAAAATCAATCTAACCTATGGTGACCTATCTTAATAATAGCAATTTGTGAAGAAGGGTACCAAGGCCTATACATGGACCGTTTAAGGTACTAACTAACAAAAGAAAAGTCTAAGACACATTGAGGTGCTAACAAAAAGGTCTACCATGTGCATACTTAACTAATAACAAAAGACATAACTATCGAAATCATTCTTCTTCTGAGTCATGTTCTTCCAGTTCAGGATAAACATTTTCATTAGATGAGTTATTACCATCAGATTCCTTCGAGTTGTTGCTGGTCTGCCCCTGACTTGTAGTAAAAAAAGCCATAATTTTTTATGACAAGGTTTCATCATCATTTTGTAAATCCAACCGAGCTCTCAATTGTTCATTTTCCTATTGCAATTTGAGGAAACCATCTGATACAATCTTGATCTGATCTCTCATATCAGTTAACTCAGAACTTGAAGCCATAAAAGAAACACAACTAAAGGTATTCGTACGAGGGAAAAGACCTACACCGTTAACAGATTTTCCCTTCCTTCCAAGGTTCTCAGCCATGATTCCAAATTCATCTTCCAATGGTACTTGTATGGAATCGAATATAGTACCCTCAGGTACTTCTTGGATTAGTTTCTCCCTAACTTCATGCTTCTTTTTCTTCATGTTATCCTTTCATATTAAAATAGTAAATACAAACAAATAAGTTTCTTTTGTTTCAAACAAATCAGCCACAATATGCTTAAGAAAACACCACTTAAATACTTGAATGTGATCCTGAACTGATGTAGAAGCAAACCATTGGGTATAAACTGTATTTTCATATGATTTTGTAGTTTATGCTTCAATGTGTTTTACATAGGATTAGGCAACATACAACGTATAACCTTTAAAGTAGTTTATGTTTGAATGTATGTTAGGTATAACCTTTCAGCTTCTAGCTAGTTATATTAAGTTTTTTTTTTCAATTCAATCTTGCATGTTCACTTTATTTGTGTTTCCTAAGTTGAATCATGTCAAATTTGATTTTTTTTTAATCTCCATCTCCCTTAAAATGACACAAATGATAAGTCCGTGAATGACTTACATATTTGTCCTGGGCAACATCATTTATCCACTGACCATTCTTGTCTTTATGGAGAACCCCCCATTGTCAATCACAGATAATGGATTTCCTTTCTGCTCAATAATGTAGAAACATACATTAGAATATGTAAATTCCATAATAAGTATAATAAGTAATTTAATTTCATTACCATCTGGGCATTCCTAGTATGTTGGATAAATGACCTTGCCCCTCCTTTGTGGTGATACTTCTGTTTCTTCCTATTATTAGCATTTTGCTTTGAAAGCTCCTACATTACACATTTGGTACATGACATACAAAAGATGATTTAGTTAGCTATACATGTGTACAATTTGGAAAGTTTCAAGCTCTCAAACTTGTAATATATAACGTAATGTATTTCAGTTGTACATATTCATTCACCTTAGAGGGCTATCTCACCTCACCTTCTATATATTCTCTCAGTCAACAATGTTAGAAACATCACAAGCTAAGGAGAGAGAAACATATATATAAACACCAAGCTTAAGGAAATTGAATGGAAGATACTCTTTCTTCTACCAAGGGCATTAGGCTAACACAGTTAGTCAGATGAGTATATGATAACCATTTTCAAACATTAAATTTTAACTCCAAATTACCTAAGTGTCACGAAGTAACAATCAACAAACTTCAGATTTTAACTCAAAATTATCTAAGTGTAAAGAAGTAACAATCAATTTAACCACAAGGTGAAATTCATTAATGCATGTTAGGATATTTTTATTTCAAATATGGCTATCGAAACTATTAGACGATATGGGGTGACTGATGCTGCATATAACTGATGTTGCATGACTGATGCTGCATACATATGGGGTGACTGATTATTAGACGATATGGGGTGACTGATGCTGCATATGACTGATGCTGTATACTGATTGATTATTAGACGATATGGGGTGACTGATATGGGGTAACTGATGCTGCATATAATTGATGTTGCATGACTGATGCTGCATACATATGGGGTGATTGATTATTAGACGATATGGGGTGACTGATGTTGCATATGACTGATGCTGTATACTGATTGATTATTAGATGATATGGGGTGACTGATGTTGCATATGACTGATGCTGCATAACTGATGTTGCATATGACTGATGCTGCATACATATAGGGTGACTGATGCTGCCTATGACTGATGCTACATATAGATATTAGACGATATAGGGTGACTGATGCTGCTAGATTTTATGTTTCTAACTTGGATTTATACTAGAAAAGATTGTATAGAATACATACCAAAAAGAGTGTAGTATTGTAAACATTATCACATAACCAATCCCAATGACTCTTTGGTTTCCCATTCCATATCATATCATTTGGAAGCTTAGCTCGTCCTCTCGCAGGTGTTCCACATGACAAGTAGTGTAGATGTAACCGGTGCCTAAACTAAGAGTACAACTTTGCCATCTTTTTGTCAACATATTCAATAATCTTCGGATGCGATAAGTCCACAACAAATAATACCTATTGTTAAACATAAATATATGCAAGTGAGTGCTTGAAATTACAATGAATAAATTGAATTAAATTCAAAACTCACAAGCAACTTCTCTTGCAGTTTCTTCTTTTCTGAAGCTGGGACCTTAAACCATCTCTCATAGCAAACCGGTGAATAAGTCCGAACAATATTCCCTATCTCGGACGTGAAAAAATTTGACACAACTGGATCACTTGGAACTTGATGTTTAAAATCAAAGATGATTGGCATCTTCAGCCCATTATTGGCCTCCGAAATATCATGGACGCCTTTCCCACATGACTTTCCACGAGTAATCTTTTTTGCAAAAAAATCAAAATCTGTCTCTAGAAAATTATACGTATCTCTAATAAATGTAATGTGTTGTTTAAAACTACGTTAATAAGGAAAAAGTAAATAATTGTAACTACCTTTCTTACCTGGGTTAGTGTTTGTTGACGAAGGTGCAGGTGGTGATGGAAGAGGTGTTGGTGGAGGAGGTGGTGGATGAGGTGCAAGTGCATCATTTGGAGGAGGAGCTAAGGGATCCTTCACACCCTTCACCCTCTTTCCTCGCGGAGGTGGTGGTGGTGGCGGTGCAAATGCATCATTTGGAGGAGGAGGTAAGGGATCCCTCACCCGCTTCACCCTCTTTCCTCATTGTGTAGAAGTTGCCATCTAACTATGAAACTTAAAAGTAAACAACACAACCAAAATATTAATATATACAAACACAAACCATTATAAGCATAGTAACTATTTGTAAAATGACAGGCAAATATATTTACTATTGTAGGATAATAAACATTAATTTATAATGCATAGATCTCACTATAGTCATCAATTGTAATCTGTGGAGCCAAAAATAATCACAAGGCGACACATGGATTTTGGATAAAAGAGGACAAAAATACCCTTGAAGCATATCAGGATTCCTACACGCGAGCAGCGGGCAATCATCCCTCAACCAAGTCAAAAGTGCCCAAAATAGGTAATAATTCAAAACCTATTTCATTCATCCTCATCAAATGCCTTCTACAAGGTAACTCCCAAAACCTATTTCATTCCATATATTTTCTACCTCATTTTCCCCTTTTTAGCTAATCAATTAGCTAATTATTTTAATCATTCCATAACTCCCCAAATAATTTCTTTCAAAATATGTTAATTAGTCCATTAATAGATTTATTGCCTAATTAATCTATTAATGGCTAATTAACCACAATTTACACCAAAAAAAAAAACCTAAATGGCCGGTCCCTATTCTCTTAATAGGGCCGGCCATATCCCTATAAATAGCTCTCCATTCTCTCCCAAAAACCACTTCCAACTCTTGCTAAAATTCTCTAGAATTCTCAAACACTTTTTCTCTCTAAATTCTAACTTTGGCATCGGAGGTTCTTCGGCCAAAGCCCCCTCCCATTCATCGTGGGCGCGTGAGGCTCTTGGCCTTGACCTAAGGTGTTAATTGTTTTGTAGGTGCAATTTTGTCCAAGATTAAGGAGGAAGAAATTTGCATCCACAAATTGGTGCTTTCATTGAGAGTTGAGATCCACACTCGTAGAAGACTCTCGCATACAAAGGTTTTTTCTCTATTTTCTAGTCCACTTGAATTTTTCATACGTTCTTATTATTAGAATTTTTTTATTTGCAAAGATTCTTTGGTAAAACATGAAAGAAAAATATAATGGCTAGAAATTTAGAAAATTCCAATACTCAAGAAACGGGACCGCGACGATCCACGAGGCTAAACGTGGTCATGCGTGGATTGGCACCACCACGAGTTTCCACCATGGCAACCACCTTCGGCGAGATCCATGGCACCACCATCGTGGCCCAAGCCGTGCCATCCAAGCTTGCACGGGCCCGAGCCCTAGCTTCCCACCCACGTGCTCCCCACGCCGAGCAGCCTGCTTATGCTGAGCAGCCCACTCTCGTGGCCCAGCCTGCTCCAGCCGAGCAGCCTGCTCCCGCGGCCCAGCCGGCTCTCGCTGAGCAGTTCACTCCCGTGGCCCAGCCTGCTCCCGACGAGCAGCCCATTCCCGTGGCCCAGCCTGCCGCTCCCACGGCCCAGCCTGCTCCTGTGGCCATCCAAGCAGCCCAAGTCGGTCCAAGAGTAGTTCAACTGTCCTAGCATCAAACTTTTGGGCCTACGATCAAACCGGAGGCATTTTCACCACATTTCTCCGCGGATTTGACATTTCCCAACTAAATCCCGCACCCGGAGTCTACCACCCTTCCACTGCTCAAGGAGGCACATTTCTTCTAAGCTCTTCCAATCCAAATGGCGAACAACATTTGTCTCAACAAGTCATAGAGTCGACGAGCGCCCTTGTACAATAGACGACCTTGGTGAACCAGCTCTTGCAGCGCACCAAGATCTAACGTGCCCCATATGAGGTGTCCCGAAGTAGGACAAGGGCAGACGAGGAACCTCTCCAGTAGCGTCCCGATAAACAGCCACTCAACCAGCCACGAACCGAGCGTTTGGGCAGAGTACACTCCCGATTGGGCCCCCGAGATAGCGTATACTCCTGTCTTAGCGCGTGGAGGAGCGTGCACTCTCGACTAGGCCCACGGACTAGCATATACTCACGGTTAGAGCCACACTCTGATAATCAACATGAGCAGCCTTCCAAGCGAAGTGTTCATTCGCAGCTAAGCCCCTAGGGAGCATCATCCACCTCACATCGGAGTAGGCAACAAGACGGAAGGAGAGAAACAGTCACTCAATCCGGCTTAAGTTCAACTGGCAGCCTGCGAAGAACTCGCTCGCCTGCTAGGAATACACCACATACACCGCATCCGCGGCATAGACGAGCCAAACACATGGAAGAGCAACTTATACCAGCAAGTCACGACTGGGGGCAGTCGAGAGCTCCGCTACCCCCAACAAAGGCAAATTCAGGAAGAAGTAGAGAGGCTCTTGATCAAGTGATTGCTCAATTTTTGACGCAACAAGGTTACCGACAAGGCACTACAACGGGACATGATCAACATAAGCAGGTCACCCTTCACGGATGAGATCGAGCAGGCAGAGCCTCCATGCAAGTTCAGCATGACACATTTCACATCCTTCAAAGGGGATGGAGACCCGAAGAGACATTTGAAGCACAATCAAAGTGAAATGATCCTTTATCGAAGCAACGACGATCTCATGTGCAAGATATTCGCCACCACTCTACAAGGCGAGGCGCAAGATTGGTTCTACACCCTGCCGCCACAATCCATCCAGAGTTTCGACGAACTATCTTTTGTTTTCACCAAAGAATATTCATCATATTGCTCGATCAAGAAGAAGTCTGACCACTTGTTCAACATCAAGAAGAACCCAAATGAGTCGCTTCGCGATTACGTGAAGAGGTTCAAAACAGAGAAGGCAAAGATAGTCAGATGCAACGACACGATAGCTAGAGCAGCCTTCCAAAAAGGACTTTCAGCAGACCACCCGTTATTCGAAAAATTGATCATGAAAGAAGATCTAACTCTGGCAGACTCTTTCGTTCTGGCAGACAAACATGTACTTTGGGACGAGGCTCGCTGATGCACATTCAAGGACTTGAAAAAGTACCTGAGATCACTTCTCTACTATCCAAACTGGAAGCAGCGGAGGAATTATTCGCATGTTTGATGGTATCTGAAGCAGCAATAAGCTCTACCATCATACGAGAAGAGCTAAAGGCCCAATTACCTGTATTCAACAGTTCAAAAACTCTCCTAAATGCTACCAGAAATTCAAAAGCTAACTTTGGCGATAGTTGTTGCAACCCGGAAGCTCAAGTTTTACCTTCAAACGCACCCAGTCATCTTCATAACGCACTATTTTGCCCAATCCAGACGCACGACGATAAAGGCGTAGACCCTAGCGGATGCAAAGTTTTATGACAAACGCAACAACTAGGCCCAAAAAACACGCCAAGGGCAGACGAACACTGGAATGACACACTCGGAAACAAGTTTTTTCCTTGTCGCCCCAATAAATTCTACATAGGAGCAACATGTACCGGCAGTTAAGCACCACCTCCTACTGCGCGTCACATGGCCTCAGCCGACCCTTGCTTCATAATTTAACTCTAGGGTGGTCCAATACCGGTAGTTGAGTATCTCTTGCTACGTGTAACATGGCCCAGCTCCACCACTCCCTACCACGCTTTCACGCCTAGCCTAGGCGATGCAACAGAGTGACCTGACGACTCTCCAGAGGCAGTCGAGCACGCCCTAGCCATGCTTGCTTCGTCCGATGGAAACTTCTGGCATTTGCATGTCAACCACGCATCCAACTACAAAAGCTCAGAAGCAGGCATGGTCCTTGTCACCCCAGACGGTTCGATGCCCGAGCAGGCGATCACTCTAGGCTTCAAAGCATCCAACAACAAAGCACATTACGAGGCCCTATTAGCAGGCCTCCGAATGGCAAAACACTTGGCGATGAAAAAGCTCGCAATTCATTTTGATTCCCATCTAATTACTCGCCAGACTACTTGAGGCGTTTTAGACTTATATCTTCACTTAAGTTTCGTGGGCAGACAACGTTCACGCGAATGCACTAGCCGACTTAGGCTCCGCCTTTGACCACCAACTCAAACGCTTTATCCTGGTAGAATATCTAGACAAGCTAAGCATAGAGGTGGAGCCGGCAGCCAAAGTGTCATAGGTTAGTACAACTCCAAATTGGCAAGATTCTATTGTAGACTACCTGGTCAATGGCACTTTCCGCAAGGAAAGATTGGAGTCTAGAAAGCTCTAAATCAAGGCAGCACGCTACTACATGTGGAACGGCATTCTCTTTCGAAGATCCTACACCGGACCACATCTCCGTTGCCTAGCGCCTCCTGATGACTTGAAGGTTCTAAGCTTAATCCACGAAGGCGTTTGTGGAAACTACTCCGGATACTGATTTTTAGCATAGAAGACTCTTAACACAGGCTACTACTGGCCTACCATGCACCAAGATGCTAAGGAGTTAGTACAAAAGTGCGACCACTGCCTGCTAGCGAGCTACACCCGTAGACGAGTCCTTGGCCATTCATACAATGGGCAATCGACCTGGTAGGACCTATGCTGCTTACTATTAGGGGCAGAGGCATGATGATCGTGGCAACCGATTACTTCACCAAATAGGTAGAAGTAGAGCCCATGACGACCACGATTCAGACGGACATAGAGTACTTCATATGGAGGAACATCATTTGCCGATTTGGCATCCCTCAATCCATCGTCACTGCCAATGGCACGTAATTTGTGGGTAAAGATTTGGCCAAATTCTTCCAAAAATATGTCATCAAGCAGCACATGTCCACGTCGAGATATCCTCAAGGCAATGGGCAGGTCGAAGCATCCAACAAGATGATCCTCGACTGCCTCAAGAAATCCCTCACCAACAAGAAGGGAAAATGGCCAGACGAACTCCTCGGATGTCTATGGACATATCGCACCACCAAAAGACGAGCAACCATAAAGAGATGGCCACAAGTTTATATCTGGCAGAGGAGAAGCGCAAACAGACCATCACTTGCATCGCAGCCTACCAGCAGCAGCTCCTCTCCAACTACAACAAAAGAGCCAAGATTCGGCTATTCCAACCTAGAGATCTAGCCATGAGAAAAGCCTTCATCACTGCCTGCAGAGAAAGCTCCAAAAATATGGATTTCATCTAGGAAGGTCTGTGCAAGATCAGCAAAGAGATCAAGAAGCAATGAAACGCTTACAACCTGAGGAAGTACCATGCGTGACCTCCCACCATATCAAGTCCCAAAGACTCAAGCAGCTCAACGGGCACTACCTTGTAAGCCGAGGACTATCCAGTTATTATGCAATCTCCTACAGCTAAGTTATTCGTTCGTTTCACTCGTTTTTCAATGAGGAATTCAGAAGTAATTTGTAACTTTGCTCGACCACATGCCTACAACAACTGATCATCCTTGCACTTCAAAAGAAGATTGCGCCATTCTTAGGGACTCATCGCAGAAATTACGCCCTTCGAGGGACCAACCATGCTCTCCAATGCGAGAGGGTAAACTAATTGCGCTCCAGTGCAAGAGGGTAAACCAATTCCCCGACACCCACATGGGTCAGCTCTCCAAGACGGGAGGATAAACTCTACACTCCGAATATCCAGACGTGGATGAGTCTGGCTGCCCTAGTATAACTAGATGCACGATGGCTTGCGCCGGGATTCATAGAAGTAGCCACAATGGTCGTTTTCAAGGCTTAGCTAACTGAAGGATTTTGGGTCACTTGGCCTAATCCGCGGGGAACCAGGCCTTAGAGACGGAGGGGGCACATTATGCAGTACGTCTTATGGACGGCTGCCCCTGGAACCCTCAAGCTGCTACCGAGTACACTAAGGTAGCCTACGATTTTCGGAAGACTGCTTACGGCTTGCTTTTCGAGCAGTAAAGTTGCGTTAGACTTATACAACCGCACATTCTTGTGAAAGGTTAAACAACCTAGCATGCATATACGAAGCTTTATCCACTGCCGACATGCTACGTAGTCGATAAGATTCACCTCTGCCAAGCGTGAAACAACCTACACCAAGTCCTAAAGTGTTGTGATACTTACTACGCAACCTACAGAATTGGAAAAAGCCAAGGTTAACAGCCTAGTGGTTACACGAACTTGTCTGCTTCTGTAAGTAAGGCATCCGACTGCTAACCCTATGGCTAACAACTTTGCAAAGTTCTACACCAACACCTACGGCTGCATAGGCTACGTGGGTCTGTCTGCTTATAAAAAAGTGGCACGCCTACCACTGGTCTATAATACTAAAGGTTATGGCATGAATAAAAGAAGCGAAGATGAAGAGAAGTGAATGAAGCATGTTTATAAACAATTAGCAAAGGCCGAAGGTGTTCAAGCAAAGCAAGAGCTACGAGGGAAACAAAGAAAATCCTAAGGACTACATAGAAGACTATTCTTTAGCAACTTGGACACTTCATGACTACTCGGTCGCCATACCTTCAGCAGCTGCGACATTCTCAGCAGCGGCACAATCCGGCACTTCACCCTCGGCTGCCCCAGCCTGGGCACCAACTTCTCCAACTACTTCATCAAGGGAAGCCTCAAAAGTAAAAACAAGCAAGTCTTCCAGAGAAATAGAGAATGTCTCGAAACCTCGAGCCCATTCTTCTCACCCTTCATCTGCTCCTTCTCCTCGAGTAGACCAACATTGACGTGCTGCAGCTCATCCACTTTCTTCTTCAGACTTTCGTTGATCTTCAGTACACCTTGAAGTTCCAACACTTGGGGTTCAAGCCTATCGACGATTCTTTTGAAGTGGATCACTTGATTATAAGAAGCAATCAACTCTTTATCCTTTGCATAAGCAGTGAAACAAAGCTTAGAAACTACAAACTCAAGATCTTGAATCTGAGGTATGTAACATTCAATCTCTTTCTCTGTACTTTCATACTTAACTTGGATCACGTCAAGCATAGTCTTCAAGTCAACGATTTATTGGCGAGCGATCTCAAGCTGCAGAGAAGTGGGGGCAGAAATATTAGACCCCTTCAAAGCAACGAACTCAGAATCCAACCTCTTGATCTCCTCGGCCAAGGAATAAGCTTCAGATGCCATAGTCTTCGCCACCTCATTGGCAGCCTTGCTATATCTACATCATAGCAAGCAGAGCAGTCCTTCTATATTGGGTTATACACTTTGCAAAGGAACTTAAGCAAACAAACCTTTCTAACCCTATTAACAAACTTGGCACAATCGTCCATTTCTTCAAGCAGATCTAGTTTCAAGAGCATACAAATCTCAGTAGCCTCCTCCTTCCTAGCAGGCGAATCAGTCTCAGCAGTAGAGGAAGTGGGCATTGGCGCCACTTTAGCAGCAGAGTCCACCTTATCGCTCTTCATAATAGTAAGCCTCTCTAAAAGTAAACCAAACTTGGCTTACAAATGACGTCCTGGTACAGACTTCGGCACTAGGGGCATGATAGGACCTTTACGCTGAGCAATCTTATCAACAATCGTACTAGCCATTCTCGACATGGAAGGCTCCACGGGCTCAGATTTAGCAGCCTCATTTTTCTTCCCATTGGAAGAAGTCATGCCAATCACAGGCTTCTCGGCAGCAGACGAATCCTCACGAGCAGCGAAGGAAGTCTTCAATTTCTTCTCAACCGACATCTCTTGAGTGGGCGGGGAAGATCTTTTCTTTCCATCTTCATTCATAGTAGGCTCCATGACAGGGATCAGACGAGCCAATGCATTTGCCTTGATCCCATTTACCTCCTCTTTCGGGAGCAGCCCACCTTTCTCCCGGCGAAAAGAACTAAGCAGCCAACGTCATTCACAGTACTCAACAGATGAGCTCAACCTAGCATTCTAGCAGGCAGGAGGCCTGCATGCCTAGCATTCCAGTAGCCCATGAGGCCCACGACCTCCTCATTTCTCTTAGTCGCCAGCCTGGTCCGAGTCAGGTCCAAAAGCTCAAGGGACATGAGCTATACGGCTCGCCTAGCACTGCGCCCCAGCGCCACAATTCGCGGCCCCAGCCGCACAAGCTGCCCTTGGCTGTAGCCAAGCCGAGCAGCCCAAGCAGTGGTCCCTGCCACAACGCCTCCTCGGTCCATGCCACAACGCCTCCTCGGTCCATGCCACAACGCCTCCTGGCCCTTACCAGCCGACGTGCCGCATCACCCCAACGGCTGCTCCACAATAGCAATATCCAAAAAGAAGAAAAGAAAAAATTAATTTTTTCTTACATTGGTGCGGCACGGAGAAGACGAAGAAATCAACGAAAGGCGGTCATTTGCACGGGCAAGATGTAGAAGATTGCTAGAGGAGGGAGAACAAATATCCTCTAAGCTCTCTCTCTCTTGTAGGGTAGAATAAATCGTTCTCCAAAGTTGATTTAATAACCCACTTAAGGTGGACTTAAATAGGCTTTGGGAGAAATTTATTTCCCTTTCCTAGAATGACCTAATTTCCTATTAAAGAGGGAATCTACATCAAAATAGGAAGCAGTCCTATGTTTCCTAAAGAAAGAAGATCTCTACACCTGCTGCCCTTTCCTATGAGCAGCCCAACAGGTGTGGGGGCATTTGTGGAGGGAAAAATAATCATAAGGCAACACATGGATTTTGGATAAAAGAGGACAAAAATACCCTTAAGGCATATCGGGATTCCTACGCGCGAGCAGCGGGCAATCATCCCTCAACCAAGTCAAAAGTGCCCAAAATAGGTAATAATTTAAAACCTATTTCATTCATCCTCATCAAATCCCTTCTACAAGGTAACTCCCAAAACCTATTTCATTCCATATATTTTCTACCTCATTTTCCCTTTTTTAGCTAATTATTTTAATCATTCCATAACTCCCCAAATAATTTCTTTCAAAATATGTTAATTAGTCCATTAATAGATTTATTGCCTAATTAATCTATTAATGGCTAATTAACCATAATTTACACCCAAAAAATACCTAAATGGCCGGTCCCTATTCTCCTAATAGGGTCGGCCATATCCCTATAAATAGCTCTCAATTCTCTCCCAAAAACCACTTCCAACTCTTGCTAAAATTCTCTAGAATTCTCAAACACTTTTTCTCTCTAAATTCTAACTTTGGCATCGGAGGTTCTTCAGCCAAAGCCCCCCCCATTCATCGTGGGCGCATGAGGCTCTTGGCCTTAACCTAAGGTGTTAATTGTTTTGTAGGTGCAATTTTGTCCAAGATCAAGGAGGAAGAAATTTGCATCCACATAATCATCATTAGTATCATTGGTTCCAACATTCTCCTCCTCATCATCCTCTTCCTCCTCCTATTCCTCGTCATTTTCTTCCTCTTCCTCCTCATCCCTCTGTAGCCCTAGCATTCTTCGAACCTCCTCGTTGTTAATATCAAAAGATTTAGGATCAACATCATCTCTACATAATGATATATCAACTTCATCGTCATTATGGACCCGCCTTGTAGAATTTTCAATTTCATCTACATACTCATCATCGTCTTTGTCAGTGGCATTGTCCTTCTCCTCCTCGTCATCATCTTTCTCAGGAACATCCCAAATGTGTCTATGTTGTATCTTTTGCACAACTTTCCATGGATGACCCAATTTTAAGTCATCAATATAAAATACTTGATGTGCTTGTTTAGCTAACACATACGGATCGCCATCGTACCAACGATTATTTACATTCAATGATGTAAGATGATAATCCCGTATAACTTTTTTACCTTTTGTATCTGTATTGTATCAATGACATTTGAAAAGAATCACCTTAAAACGTTTAGTAAATTGTACTTTAATGACATTAACTAAGATGCCATAAAAGTTACATGTTTCACCATTATGCGACCTCGGCATCATAACCCCACTGTTCTGTGTTGTACGATTTTGATCAACATGTCTGACCAAATATCAAATGCCATTGATAATACAACCGGTGTATTGGACAATACGTTGATCTGGACCTTGGGCTAATGAAAAAATCTCTTCACTAACCAATCTAGGCTCTTGATAATACAATGACGTGACCCGCTGCCTAAACCATTCCGGAAACAACTGTCTATGCCTTTGTTGTACATTAGCATGACTATCTCTTTCCAAAATCTCGATATGCTCACTGCATAAATAAATAAAATGTAAGTGAAAGTTACAGAATTATAATTATTTAAATAAATGTTTAACTATTACTATCACATACTTTCTGAAGTCTTCTATTTCGTCGCAATTATCTAAGATATACCAATAAGCCACTTCTATATCTTCCCTTGAAAGTTGAACCATTACATGAGCACTAAATAGACGTGCTTTTTGAGCAAACACTGAAATGAGCGCATTGGGATTACTACCATCGTCGTTTCTTTCTGGTCAGGTGAATTCAGTCTCAACTTCACATAAATACATTGAGCAAAAAGTTGAAGACTCGTATGCCAAGTGTGCTTCCACAATAGAGGCTTCAAGACAAGCTTTGTTACGAACAAATTTCTTGTATGAACCCAACAATCTAGATAAATGAACAATTGCTAGTACGTAGAAATAAAAAAATTATGTAACTAACAGAAACATCATGGCCATTTACCTTTCTACAAGATACATCCATCAATATCTGACTGATCCTGCCAATTTTGCTTCGTGTGGCAAGTGCACTGCTAAGTGAACCATGGGAACGAAGAATGTAGATGGGAAATTTTTTTGTAGTTTGCACAATATGAGGATAATGTCTTCTTCCAACTTGTCAAGATCAGTAACAGTCAGAGTCTTTGCACATATTTGTTGAAAAAAGCTAGAAAACTCAACAATTAGACTATATATATGCTTTTTCAAATATTTTCGAATTCCCACAGGAAGCACACGTTGCATCAACACATGACAATCATGGCTCTTCAAACCAAATACACTTCCTTTATCCACATTCACTTTATGTGATATATTTGCTGCATAACCATCTGGAAATTTAACTGATTTCAACCAATGCCATAAATCTTTACGCTCATATGGCTTAAATACATACTGAGCCAAAGGCTTATCCAATGTGTTACGTGCATTTAGTTTCAAATGCAAACTCTCTCTAATATTCATGTCTTGTAAATCCATCCATGCCTTAAGGGTATCATTCGACTTCCCCGTATTCAGCAATGTCCCAATCAAACAGTCAAATAAGTTCTTCTTAATATGCATAACATCAAGATTATGCCGAATCTTCAATTTGGACCAGTATTCCAACTCGAAAAAAATACTCTTCCTTGTCCAATTTAATTCTTTAGCATTCCGCTTCCTCTTCTTATCTTTATTAGTACGATGCTTGCTAAGTGTAAAAGGTAAAAGGGAATCAAGTTGATCAAGTATGTCATCACCTGAGAATTCTCTGGGACGATATCTCATCTCTCGGCGACCATTAAAGAGTTGAGAATTTTTGCGCCATGAGTGATTCATAGGTAAGTAACGACGGTGCCCAATATAACAATACTTAGCTCTCAACTTAGTGTAAGATCCATCCACTGGACATGCCAACTTGCCATGAGTGCTCCAACCTGATAAATTTCCATAAGCCAGAAAGTCGTTAATGGTCCGCATAACAGCTGCATGCAAATTAAATGTACTCCCAGTCATCTTATCATGGGTTGGAACACCATTTTCCCACAGTTCCTTAAGCTCATCAACCAATGGACGCAAATAAACATCAATCTCATTCCAGGTACTTTTGGTCCAGGAATTAATAAAGTCAGAAAAGAAAAAGGTTTTTTTCATGCATTTCCATGGAGGCAAATTATATGGAAATACAACAACTGGCCACATACTATACGGCTTACTTATATCTGAATAAGGAGTAAACCCATCACTTGCAAGGCCCAATCGGACATTTCGTGGGTCTCGAGCAAAATTAGGGTACATTTGGTCAAATTCTTTCCAAGCACTCGAGTCTGTTGGATGCCTCATTGTGTTCCCATCATTGATTGTTTTCTCCTTGTGCCACCTCATGTCTTCGCTTGTATGTCTCGATATGAACAACCTTTGTAGCCTTGGCTTAAGTGGAAAGTATCGCAACACTTTTCTTGGAACTTTCTTCTTCTGCTCATAATGACTATCCTTATACCTTGGCTCATTACAGATTGGACATCTATCTTTCTTTTCGTGTTCTTTATAAAATAGTGCATAATCATAGTAGCAAGCAGTATATTTTCACACCCCAATCCAAGAACTTTCAATATCTTCTTGCACTCACGAAATGAGTTAAGAACATTGTTAGGCTAGGGACACATCTTCTTCATCATTGCTAACATCTTATCAATTGCCTTGTTTGTCATGTGGTTGTCAACTTTGGTGTGAATCAACTCCATGATGTATGTCAAAACTGTATATTGCTTACATCCAAGGTATAGTTCCTTGAGCTTCACCAAGCAACATCTCATAAGTATCAACATCTGTCCACGCATTGGTCATATCACCAACCTATATAGAATCTTGGTTCCCCATTGTATCTTGATCATCATCATCATCTATTCCTTCAAAGATATCCTCAATCATATTAAACATGTTGACATTAGAGTTACTGGTTGGCTCATTGTTCGCAGATACCGAAGATTCTCCTTGCACTTGTTGGATATGCTCCCCATGATATATCCATACATCATAATTCATATCCATACCGGAATTCAACAAATGGAGATGAACATCTTCAACTAAGTGAAAAAATGTGTTATGGCAAACTCTACAAGGACATGGTATTTGATTATTCTCGTTCACATGGTGACAAGCAATGTCAATAAATTACTTGATCCCTTTTCTATATTCGGAACTAAGGCGATCCCGACTACGAATCCATTGTCGATCCGTGAAATTAGATCACTTCAATCCTAGTATTGAGCTGCATACTCTGACATATTTCAATATGTTGCCATAATAGAAAAAATATATATGAATATATATGTAAAATTCTTAAGATAGACGTATAATATAACAACCAAAAACGTCAAGAAGCTCAATTGAAAAATTCACATATCCCAACTCAACAACAACTAGATGCTAAAACAAACGTACTAGAAAATAGAGAAATCATACAAAAATCACCATGCTAGATACTAAATTTGCAATAATCCAACAGAAAAACCACCATGCTTATTTCAGCATATACATGCATAATACTTCGTATTCATCATTACTATTCAAATGCAATGATTATTTGGCTAGCGGTAGCATTAATAATATGTCATTGTAAATTGCAAGCATTAAAGACAACATACCAACTTGGAGCTTTGGTCTTGTACTTAAGTAATCTCGACCTTGAGCACTTTCAATCCTAAAAATCATGAAAGTATAAAAATTTCATATATGTACAAAGATAAATGTGCATTAGAGTATAGTTAGATGAGAGGGCAATCGTAAGGTGCTATATGGAGTCCACTTTGCGGCTCTTAATCCATCATCTCAAACTATCATATTCACCTTTTCCCACCTTTCCTCTTCATGTCATATAAACACTCTTTTTTCCCTGAATCACAATGAAAAAGTGATGCTGCATACATATGGGGTGACTGATGTTGCATATGACTGATGCTGCATAACTGATGATGCATATGACTGATGCTGCATACATATGGGGTGACTGGTGCTGCATATGATTGATGCTGCATACTGACTGATTATTAGACGATATGAGGTGATTGATGCTGCATATGACTGATGCTGCATATGACTGATACTGCATACATATGTGGTGACTGATGCTGCATATGGATATTAGACGATATGGGGTGACTAATGCTACCAGATTTTATGTTTCCTCTTTCCATGAGATTCTCTATTAAGTCTAATCCCTTAATATGAAGAAGATTGACATCTAGATGACTTGTTGATAGTTGTATGCTAGCTACTTGCTGCACTCCCTTAATTTAAGGAGTGACAACTTTAGGGCTTACCGGGTTAGTAGGATTTGCCAAGGTAGGGTTGCTTGTAACCTTCTACCTTATTATATATCCCCTATTGTACATTCAATCAATATATGAAAAATACATTCAAACAAACTTAAAATTTCTAGAGAACTCTACGAGTGATTTGCGGAGCTCTAGTTGAGGAATGTAAGTAGTTTTAATCATTTCTTATATTTATGTGCTACCAGATCTCCTACCATCACCATTTTTCAGCCAGCCAAAACACAAGAAAGTACACATCCAAAGAATTCCCAACACAAGTAGCTAGTACACATCTAAAGAATTCCCAACACAAGTAGCTAGTAAGAAACGGCACTAAGATCATTGTAGGCCCTACCCAAAATTTTTCAAGGCGAACCTAGTCTTGACTTTTGACAACACCTCCCTCAAGAAAGATAACACGCAACTTAATGGTTATAGACTTCCAACATTTGAACAAAAACAAAAAGCAAAAAGATAACACTTAGTGAGGGGACTAAGAAAAAATATAAAAACATATATTAACCACCAAGACTAAAATTTTGACTCTAAAGAGTAAAGAAGAATCAAGACTGGAACAGAAAACTCACTACTAGTATAACTCTCCCTGAAGCAGAGAACAATTCACCAGCAATAGGATCTTTAGGGAAAGAAAATCAGAATATGGGGAACAATTAAAGAAAAAAAAATCCAAAAACAATTAAAGAAAATATAGAGAAACAAAGCACCTTGTTGTCAACTGAAAGAACTTGAGAAAAAATCGAACTTCTTTTTCCCCAATTTGATCTTGTTATGTCAGAGAGATAAGAGAGTAGTGAACGAGAATCAAAGGGTGGGAGAATGGATGAAGGAGGGAGACGAAGGAGAGGTGGTAGTCCCTGTCGCTGGCAACCACCAAGTAGCCGGTCGTCGAAGTTAGGGTGAAAGAGTAGACGAAAGGGTGCTGAAGACTGGGAAGAAATGAGAATAAATGGATAGGTTTTGTTATTTGGGGGTTTTGATAATTGCATCTATATTTTTTATTTTTAATTCACTATTATATGTGAGGAATGGCCAGGTGGCCTTCCTTCTTCTTATGTGATGAATTTAACATGGTGTCACTTATTAAAATTTCATTTGGTGGTAAACTTTCCCGCCCACTTTTTTGTGGTGAATCCAAAAGTATAAGTGACGCAAAATATTTTGGTGTCCTGCAAAAATCTTAAAGTGACGATTTTAAAAAAAGCGTCACTTGTTTTACCTATATGTGATGAATTTTCACGCGCCACAAAAAATTTGGTCACTTAATCCATGTTTTCTTGTAGTGTCCTTGGAGGTGGAATTGTTTCTTGGTGTAGCAAGAAACAAACTTGTATTACTCTACCATAATGGAGTCAGAATGTGAGTTACGGCTTATGCTCAAAAAGCTGTACTTGTCTATTATGATAGTACTTCGGCCTTAGCATACACTAAAAGTCCTAAGTATCATAGCAAATCTAAGCACATAGATACGCGATATCATTTCTTTAGGAACAAGGTTACCAAGGGTGAAGTAGTGTTGAAACATATCTCGACCAGTAATATGCTTGTTGATCCCATAATTAGAAACTCATTTCTGACCCATGTAAAGAATATTGGTTTGTGCAGAGTTTGATGTGTTTTTTCTTTGTATTTGACATTATTATTGAATAAAAAGGCATTGAAGTTTTTCATTTCTTATTTATTTTTGAAATGATTGTTTACACATCTTTACAAGTGTCACCAAGGTAGAATCGATTTTTCACATGAACAATTCACCCTGGTGCTGAGATAGCGAGTAGGATGAGACATTTGTGTCCTCAACGCATTGAATTGCGAGACCGGACACGTGTACGTTGAACGTACCAATATGCACAAGGTAAACGTCGCCTTAGAAATGTCGAAGATGAGACTTAATAGAAGTCGAATGTAAAGTTAGATGTGAGTATCTAGGTAGGTGCCGAGAAGGCGACTAGGTTGGAAGACTCATGTTAGGCTCTTGTGTAGTGACTAGACTAAGATTCGTATGGTGTATGTCTAATGGACATGTGACATACTCATTGAAATGAGGATACACCATAGCATACAAATTATACTGTATGTGCTATAACCGACTGATAGTGGGAGTGATGAATTGATCTCTGCTTCAATCACTGTGTGAGCCATAAGGAATCTATACGATTCCACCCTTATGCCCTTTGAACTAAAGTCTATGTTAGAAAGATGAGGTTTGATGATTGCTACTTTAGCATGTTTATCTAAGATGGTCAAGTTAGCTACTGTCCTAAAATGCGTGTTTAGGCAAGTAGTTAAACCAAATTGGACTAACATGAGAGCTTAAGGAAGACAATTCGAAGATAACACCATGTCATGTGATTCATTAGCTACGTAGCGTCTTTTGATATTTGTTATCAAACATAGAACATGGATACATGATACTTGTGAGACATGACATTGTTTTTTTATTCCATAATGAGGGATAAAGAGTGTCAAGTCTGGTGTGTGACAAACAGTCTGGGGTATAAAGCGATAAATTTCCGAGTGATGCACTGTTGTTAGTTTAGTGATAGCTTAATGGCAGTGCTCCTAGTTACACTACTACAATATTAGCTTTAGGTGGTGGATATTAGAAAAATCATGTCGGATAAATTATATCCGACACATCATTTAATTAGTGGCGGATAATAGAAAAATCCTGTCGGTTATATCCGACATAAAGTCCTAGTGGATATCAAAAAAATCCCGTCAGTTATAACCGACAGTATTTTTGAATTTTAAAAAAAAATATTTTTGACAGATTCTGGCGGTTTTTAAGTTAATGGTGGCGGTTATAATCGACATAAATTGACTATTTTATTATTTTACTTTCTGGCAGTTATTATTTTAGTATTCTGGCGGTTATAACCGACAGAAATGAAAATTTTATTATTTTAAAAAGTTATATTGATTAAAAATAAATAAATAAACACATATTTTAAATATATATATTTTTTCACTCATGACCCTAAAGTCTAATGAACCCAGTTCCCACGAGCCATAAATTTTCTGAGAGAATAATAACAACGGACTACAATCTGAAGCTCTATCACTTTTGTAATAAGGATTATGCTCCCTCACAGGCAAGCAACAAGATACAAAGAAATTCAAACAATTTTTTTCAAGGTCACAAAGCACATTGTTTGGCACATAAACACACATGAACATCTGGTGTATTGTATCATGTCTGATTTTATTATTTTAAAATGTTATATTGATTAAAAATAAATAAATAAACACGTGTTTTAAATATATTTTTTTTCACTCATGGCCCCGTTGGATATAACCGACACGAACAAAGCATAATTTTGGACGGCCGCCAGAATAATCTCTGAATGTTTTTTTTTTTTTTTTTTTTGCGATTTTTTACACATGCTATCTCGGAGTATATACAAACATATTTGACGATTGGATCGTTGAAACTAGTTTTGTAGAATGCATATGCTATCAAATTGATAGATTTAACAAACACTTAAGAGTTAATGTTATACTTCCATTAAGTATAAAATAAGATTTATCCGCTAGTGTAAATATTTTAAATTGAAGATCAAATTCATTCATTGCATTCTTATAGGATCAAGGAGTGTAGCTGCAAAAAATCATCAAAATCGGAGCTAAAATAACCGTTAAATTGTGATTTTTCGTTTATAACCATCGAAAACTTTTGTTTCGTTACCTAATCTCTGAATGTTTGTTTTTTACGATTTTTTACGTATGCGATCTTGGAGTGTGTACAAACATGTTTGACGATTGGATCGTTGAAAAACGTTTCGTAGAATGCGTATTGCATCAAAACGGTAGATTAAACCAACACTTGGAGTTAATGTTATACTTCCCGATCAAGTATAAAATAAGATTTTGTGGTATCCACTAGTGTAAATATTTTAAATTGAAGATCGAATTCGTTCAATGCATTCTTATAGGGTCGAGGAGTGTAGCTGTAAAATAATCGTTAAATTGTGATTTTTCGTTTATAACCGTCGAAAACTTTTGTTTTGTTACCTAATCACTGAATGTTTGTTTTTTTTGTGATTTTTTATGTATGTGATCTCGGAGTGTGTACAAACAAGTTTGACGGTTAGATCATTGAAAAAAGTTTCGTAGAATGTGTATCACGCCAAAACGGTAGATTAAATAAACACTTGAGAGTTAATGTTATACTTCCATTAAGTATAAAATAAGATTTTGTGGTATCCACTAGTGTAAATATTTTAAATTGAAGATCAAATTTATTCATTGCATTCTTATAGGGTCGAGGAGTGTAGCTGTAAAAAATCATTAAAATCGGAGCTAAAATAATCGTTAAATTGTGATTTTTCGTTTATAATCGCCGAAAACTTTTGTTCCGTTACGTAATCTCTGAATGTTTGTTTTTTAGGATTTTTTACGTATGCAATCTTAGAGTGTGTACAAATAAGTTTGACGGTTGGATCATTAAAAAAAGTTTCGTGGAATGCATATCGCATCAAAACGGTAGATTAAACAAATGCTTAGAGTTAATATTATACTTCCATTAAGTATAAAATAAGATTTTGTGGTATTCACCAGTGTAAATATTTTAAATTGAAGATCGAATTCGTTCAATGCATTCTTATAGGATTGAGGAGTGTAGATGTAAAAAATCATCAAAATCGGAGCTAAAATAACCGTTAAATTGTGATTTTTCGTTTATAACCGTCGAAAACTTTTGTTTTGTTACCTAATCTCTGAATGTTTGTTTTTTTGTGATTTTTTTACGTCTGTGATCTCGGAGTGTGTGCAAACAAGTTTAACGGTTAGATTATTGAAAAAAGTTTCGTAGAATGTGTATTGCGTCAAAACGGTAGATTAAATAAACACTTAAGAGTTAATGTTATACTCCCATTAAGTATAAAATAAGATTTTATGGTATCCACTAGTGTAAATGACACACCCCGTCCCTAAGAGGGCGTGCTGGTCGTCACGTGAGAGTGACGTAACCATGTGCAGAGTGCGGAAGCTAAGAAAATAATTAGAAATACGAAGAGCTAGAAACCGAACCACTAGTAATACTAGCTAACAAAAGATGCTAGTACAAGTCTAGGTGTATAAATACACATTCAGAGCAATAAGAACTTCTAGTTGCAGTTAAGGACAATTACTAAGATATAACACCCGAAGGTGAATCTTATATTTGTGAATTCTGTCAGAACACTGTTGGGTCCCTCATGGCCACCAAAGCATTGCTACCTAGAACCTGGAGGGGCGAAAAACAAAACGTATAAGTGGGCAAAAACAAATCATTTCAAAGGTTCTAACCCCTCGCTGTAAAACCTGTATAAATTCCCAGAAATATATAATATGTATATACTTATCTCAAAACCATGCTCTGAAGTAGTGATATGCAAGGTATATGTAGGGTTGGAAAAAAATCCCAAAAATCCCAAACCGAACCGAAAAATTCCCGAAACCAAACCGAAAAAATCCCAAACCGAAATTCCCGAAAATTTTGGTACCCAATACCGAACCGATCCCGAAATTTTGGTACGGAAATCGGTCTCAAGTTTTTGGGATTTCGGTATTCCCAAACCAAACCCAAAAAAAAAATAATATATATATATATTATTTAATTTTTAAATATATAGGATCACATCTTTAAGGAGAACATCATCCACCTACAATAGTGAAAATTGAAATACTAGGAGCATTGGAAATCGATGATGGAACATATACAGGAAGGAGCCCTAAGATAGATAGTGGAACATATGCAGAATTTTTAAATCACAGAAGATTGATAGATGGATACATGGATAGATTATAAGTTACAATTTGCTTGAGAAAACTTTACAACTATCTATAATATTTATATTATATATGTACAGAAGTTTACTCAAGCATATATTAACGTTTTAGACGTAATTTTGGGGACTAGCATGATTATAGATAGATTTACTAGTTTACTCAAGCATATATTAACGTTTCACATTGGCAGATTGCTTTGAATAGGCAGATACTAACTGGGCCTTGCCATTTCATTGGCAGATTTGTGTGCACAGATTAGTAGAAACAAATTGGCAGATTGGGCATACCTATATGTCAATTTTTCAATATAAAAGGTTGAATTTTAGCCCAAAAACATAATATGTCAAATTTTAGTCCAAAAGCCCAAAACCATTTCGGGATTCCCGATTTGTCCCGAAATCCTGAAACTATTTCGGGATTCCCAAAAATTTGGTTTGGGATCGGTATTGAAATTGGGATTCTCGAAAAATTTCGGTTTGGGAATCGGGACAAGGGTTTCGGTATGGGAGTTTTGGGATTCCCAAAAATTGGGATACTTGAAAATTTGGTTTGGGATCGGTATTGAAATTGGGATTCCCGAAAATTTTGGTTTGGGAATCGGGACAAGGGTTTCGGTATGGGATCCCATACCGAACCACCCATAGGTATATGCCATGCCAAATATATCTTATCAAATCACATAACTATACCAAGTGAAATCTCATCATAGATAATAACATGTCCACCGAGTGATCAGCTCGGCTGAACTATAGCTCATAATCAATCTCATCATATCTCGTCATCATATATAAAAATATCCTGCACACGAGTCGGAACCACATATAGTGGTCTGTACGACAGGACTATGCACCTAACTTGGATCCAAGGTGAGCGTACGGTGCGGGAGGTGAACATCACGTGAAGAACTATGCCCTGGCCCTGGGCGGGAGCACTAACACTGGGGTGCAGGTTTATGAGCTTTCAACACATCTCAACATAAACATCATTTCATATTAATCATTCTCTATCATCGATATATATACTCACCTGATACTTACCTGTGCGTCCACAACACCAATTACCATTATATACAGCTACTAATGCATGAATAAAATAGATATATACTTTGCATGGCATATCATATCACATTTCACTTAATTGATTTTATGGGAAAAAATTTAATTTATATAGGTAGATACTGAAAACAAAAGCCCACTCACAGATATGTCGAAGGATCACAACCCCCGAGCCTCGATTGATGGCACTCGTCCTCTGGATAGGCCTCACCTATATGCGTAATAACCGAATAAACGTTATTTAACGCACATAATCAACAATAAGTAATAACTTCTCATACATTGCTCAATTTGGGTATAAGAATATACCACAGTGATCTACACAATCTCAGGATCATCCCCATATTTTAAAAATAAATTTTGGATCTCTCACGTGCCGGCGGAGGCACGGCTCTACGCGCCCCCACGCACGGCCAACCTTGACGGAATCCCTAACCGCCGTTAGGAATACTCCGTTAAAAGTAACAGAAACTGTTAAAACTAACCTAACGGCGTCAAAATATTCCGTCAAACTTGACGGAATATTCACTCTTCTTCCCCGGCGAACCTCCGGTGCCGTCGCCATTGCCGGAAACTGGAAAATTATTCAAAGCTTGATATCTCACTCGTTTTTCATCCAAATTTCATGAAACCAGTACCAAATTGAAGCTCTTAACTTGTAGAACATTTCCTTACCTATTTAAAGCCCCCAAGATCACGGGATCTCGCCGGAGAAATTCGAGAAAAATCGGTCGAACTGCAACTTGAGCTTCCTGACGTCCAAAACACTTCAACTTTCTTCTCCGAGCTTCGTGAGAGTGTCTAGAAGCTCCCTACGGTCTCAAAACCGGCTAAAACCTCCACGATCAAAAGTGTATGAACAGTACCTGAAAAATGGGATATCGGGTTCTCGGGTTTCCGAAGGTTCTACTAACTAAAAATGTTATGGTTGAGACCCTTAGGTTACCTAGAACTCGAATATGAACTCCAAAGGGTCGATCTATGGATGAAAGGCTTGGTTCAAGGTTTGTCTGTACGGTTGTACGGAAATAGGAGAAGATCCGAGAGAGAGTTACAGGAGGGAGGGAGATTTTGTGTGTGTGGTCCACGTGGGTCACCAATCACCACAAACCATTTTCTAAGTTCTTATTAGGTCCAAAACATTAGGACCTACAATAATTGGCCCAAACCTTTGGCCCAAAACGCAAACACAATCAAACGCCCAAGGGCATTTTCGTCAATTCACGTCATCGAGCATAAAATATTCCAATATCTCAGGACGGGCTGTTACAATCTACCCACCTTATAAAAAATTCGTCCTCGAAATTTACATAACCAAAAACATCCACTAGTACTCATAAAACAACCTTAGATATATCTCTCTTATCCATTTCTCTGTTTCCCAAGTAGCTTCTTCTACTGAATGGTTTCTCCACAACACTTCACCAATTTCACTGTCTTATTCCTCAAAACCTTATCTTTTCAATCCAAAATAGTCACTGGTTCCTCATCATAAGTCAAATCCGGATTGATTCCCAGAGGTTGAGGAGGAATCACATGCAACGGGTCTAAGACATAATGACGAAGCATCGAAACATGAAACACATTATGTACCTTGGACAGCTCTGACGACAACTCAAGTCTATAAGCAACTTCACCGACTCATTCGATGATCTTGTAAGGTCCGATGTACCTAGGGCTCAACTTACCCTTCTTCCCGAACCTTACTACTCCTTTCCACGGTGACAACTTCAAAGATACCAAATCACCAATCTCATACACTCGATCAGTGGCACGCTTGTCCGTTAGGCGCTTCTGACTATCCTGAGCCGTTTTCATGTTAAACTTAGTCACTTGAACATTTTGAGTAGTCTCCTCTGCTATCTCAGTATCTTAAATTTCATCATGCCCACAATTCCAAAAATCAACACACATGACATCTCTTTCATGGGCCTTATGGTGTCACCTTTGGGAAACTGGCGTGACCAACATACCCAAAAAGTTCAACAGATCTGTAAGCCTCAATCTCTTTTCCATAAAACAAATAAATAACTGTTGCACTTGACTGGAAAGGTTACTGCTCCCTCGCTGAAATAACATACTTGCCTTAGTAAGTCGATCAACATTCACCCAAATTCCGTCACAACCATTTAGTGTACAAGGAAACTTGTATACAACATCCATAGTAATATTTTCCCATTTCCATTGCGGAACAGAAAGTGACTGCGTCAATCCAAAAAAAGCTTCTTTCTTTCCGCTTTAACCTGCTGACAAAGGCAACCTATTTACTTACTCGACAATTTCTCTTTTCAAGCCCGGCCAATAATAAAATGGTCGAATGGTATGATACATCCTAGTTCCTCCTAGATGCATAGCATAAGCTGAACAATGCACTTTATTCAAAATTTCTTTCTTTAATTCTTTAATATTTGGCACATACGTCTTGTTCTCTTGCATAAGCATGCCATCTGATTATCTGATTCTGAGGTTTTTCTTTTCCTCTTAATTCCTTAAATGAAATAGTTTTTGAATTTCCTCATCATTCACCTGAGCTTCAAGCACACAATCAACCAAAATTGGCCTAACTTGAAAATTAGACAATAAAGCTTCTTCTAGATCTTTCACCCTAAGTTCCACTTCAGTAGATCTCAAATATGTAAGAAGCGGAACATGTCAAGCATCCAAAGCATTAATCTGACCTTGGGATTTCCCACTCAAAGCATCAGCCACTACGTTTGCACGGTCACCTTGGTCGTGCGATCATAATCACTAAGCAACTCAATCCACCTTCGTTGCCTAAGATTAAAATCCCTTTGAATAAACAGATATTGGAGACTCTTATAATCTGTAAAAATCTTGCATTTCTCACCATAAATATAATGTCTCCAAATCTTCAAAGCAAGGATGATAGCCGTTAATTCCAAATCATGAGTAGAGTCATTCATCTATTGAGGCTTTAATTAACGCGAAGCGTAAGCAATTACTCTACCATGCTACATCAACACACATCCCAAACCATCCAACGAGGCATCACTGTAGACCACATAATTACCGCTATCATCTGGGAGTGCTAAAACAAGTGCATGAGTGAGGAAATACTTCAATTGCTGAAAACTTTGCTTACAATTTTCATTCCCTCAAACTTAACCTCTTTTCTCGTCAATCTCGTCAATGGAAAATCAATGATTGAAAAATCCTTAATAAACCGTCTATAGTAGCCTACTAAGCCAAGAAAACTCCGAAGCTCAGTCACGGTTCGTGGTTGTTCCAAATTCTCCACCGTTGCTACCTCTTAAGGATCCACTTGAATACCTTGAGCAGATATCACATGTTCCACAAATGCCACTTGATTCATCCAGCATTGGCATTTACTGAACTTGGCATACTACCGATGTTCCCTCAATTTCTTTAATACCAATTTAAGATGTCTAGTATGCTCTGCTCTAAACTTAAAGTACACCAGAATATCATCGAAGAAAACAATAACAAACCTATCTAGATATTCCTGGAATACTTCATTCATCAAATCCATAAAAGCAGCATGCACATTCGTCAATCCGAATGGCATCACAAAAAACTCATAATGACCATAACGGTTCCTGAAAGTTATCTTAGGGACATCCTCACTGCTAATCTTCAACTAATAATGACCAGACCTCAAGTCAATCTTTGAAAACATAAAGGCACCTCTAAGCTGATCAAACAATCATCAATACGCGGCAATGGATAACGGTTCTCAATCGTTACCCGATTCAATTGCCTATAATCAATGCATAGCCTTAATGTCCCGTCTTTCTTCTTCACAACAAAATTGGGGCTCCACAAGGTGACGTACTAGGTTGAATGAAACCTTTATCAACCAATTCCTGCAACTGAACCTTCAATTCCCTCAATTCAGTAGGAGCCATTCTATAATATAAGATCTGTACCCGGAGATAAATCAATAGTGAACTCCACATCTCCGTCTGGCGGCAATCCAGGTAATTTATCAAGAAACACATCAGGAAAATGTCTAATCACCTTTACATCTTCTACACGACTCAGAGCAACATCATTCAACACCACATGAGCTAAGTATCCTTGGCAGCCTTTTGATAACCATTTCTTTGCTCTCATAGTAGAATTAACGGCATGCCTCACTTCACTTTGCTTAACCACAAAAGTAACCTTTGGTAATCCAAGATGATGGAAAGTAACTGATTTCCCGTAGCAATTTATCTTGGCATGATCATAATGCAACCAATCTGTGCCTAGAATAATCATCGAAATCTGCCATATCTAACGAAATAAAATTCGCTGACATAACTACATCTTCTACCATCATTGAACACTCTAAATAAACACAATACTAACATATAATGACCTCCCTGATTACTTGCTTAACGAATCCCAACGGATAAGTTATTAATATAACGGTCTGCAGCCCGCGATACCGATAACTCACTGTTGTTTCGATAAGTAAGTAACAATTCCTGAGGGTGCAATATTACCATTTTGCCCCTTATTAGGAAATACATATATATTCCTGGATTGTGGTCATTCAATACTTTCTTTACAACATCGTCAAAAACATAAAATTTCTGCAACATAATCAATAAACTCTAGCAAAGTAACCAAAATGTTTTGCGTACCCATAATCAAATCTGGATGGCTCTGAACATTCTGTAGTGTGATGTTAACACGTCCCTGGGCTTGTTGTCGTCCTTCACGACCTCTATTAGCTTGATTACCTCGCCCTTGCTCACCACAGCCTCTCTGACCATAACTATTAAATCCAGGAACCTGCTGAATCGGCACTAGTGGTGGCAAATAAGACTGCTGGGGCATCTACTGATTCTGGGGACAATTTGCAGCTCTATGTCCCATTTATCCACCTACAAAGTATCCACTGTTTTCTCGTCTACACTTTCCAAAATGTAGTACTGCACCTACGAAACAAAGGTACATTTCCTCCACCAGCATCTCCCTGCCTTTGGAATCTGGAACCTCCAGTAAATCTGCTATCTCGCCTCTGACCAATGGCACTAAAACCTCCGCTGGAAGGACTAATACTAGCTTCACTTCTTTTGAAGCTTTGAGTCTTTCAAGGTTCTTGAGATGACTGACCTTTACCTTGGTCATCTTTCAATACTCAACAAAATCTCATAAAATTCCTGGTAAGAAATACTATGAAAAGTGGTCGCCACAAAATGCCACTTCTTTTTAGTACCCAGCTTAAAACAACATAATATTTCCTCCGGATTAGCAGCAACATCCGGATGATAACGAGACAAGTTCGTAAACCTTCTGTAATACTCATTAGCTGTCATCTTTCCTTGTCTCAAATTTGTAAACTCTTGTTTCTTACCATCAATATATGCCGGAGGAATAAACCCTTTTCTTAAACAACTCTTTAAACAATTCTCAATCATCTGTTTCCTCCAGTGACAACTGATAAGCCTCCTGTCTTCACCAGGATGCAAATTCAGTACTCTAAACCAAGTAGTTGTCTCGACCTACCTTTTAAAAGGAAGATTCCATTGACTTTACATAACCCGAAATGTCTTTTCCAAATGATTAGGCCATCGCTTTGCACTCTCAGGTCCTTCATAATTCCATAAAATGATTCAGCTTCAACTTATAAACAGTCTCAAGAGAAGTCCTTTGGATAATAGACTGAATCACAGTAGTAATAGCTTTCCTTAACTATGCTATATCAGGAAACTAGGCTCATTTGTACAACGTGGCTCTCTACGAGGTGGTATAGTTATGACAGAAGACACTAGAAAATTCTCAAGATATATAGGACTGCAACCTAGGCTCTGATATCAACTGACACACCTCGTCCTTAAGAGGGCGTGCTGGCCGTCACGTGAGAGTGATGTAACCATGTGCACAGTGCGGAAGCTAAGAAAATAATTAGAAATACGAAGAACTAGAAACCGAACCACTAGTAATACTAGCTAAGAAAAGATGCTAGTACAAGTCTAGGTGTATAAATACACATTCAGAGCAATAAGAACTTCTAGTTGCAGTTAAGGACAATTACTAAGATATAACACCCGAAGGTGAATCCTACTTTTGTGAATTCTGTCAGAACACCGTTGGGTCCCTCATGGCCACCAAAGCACTGCTACCTACAACCTGGAGGGGAGAAAAACAAAACGCGTGAGTGGGCAAAAACAAATCTTTTCAAAACCTTTTCTCTTTTCAAAGGTTCTAACCCCTAGCCGTAAAACCTGTATAATTTCCCAGAAATATATAATATGTATATACTTATCTCAAAACCATGCTCAGAAGTAGTGATATGCAAGGTATATGCCATGCCAAATATATCTCATCAAATCACATAACTGTATTAGGTGAAATCTCATCATCATATATAGCACACGAGTCGGAACCACCTCACGTGCTCTAACCGACAAGACCGGGTGTAAATAATTACGCTCTAGTGCTACGATCACGTGAAGACTGAGTGCTAATCGCGGGTCACCTACAAGTCGGAACCACCTATAGTGGTCTGTACGACAGGACTATGCACCTAACTTGGATCCAAGGTGAGCGTACGGTGCGGGAGGTGAACATCACGTGAAGGACTATGCCCTGGCCCTTGGCGGGAGCACTAACACTGGGGTGCAGGTTTATGAGCTTTTAACACATCTCAACATAAACATCATTTCATATTAATCATTCTCTATCATCGATATATATACTCACCTGATACTTACCTGTGCGTCCACAGCACCAATTACCATTATATACAGCTACTAATGCATGAATAATATAGATATATACTTTGCATGACATATCATATCGCATTTCATATCACATTTCACTTAATTGATTTTATGGGAAAAAATCTCATTTATATACGTAGATACGGAAAACAAAAACCCACTCACAGATATGTCGAAGGGTCACAACCCCCGAGCCTCGATTGATGGCACTCGTCCTCTGGATAGGCCTCACCTGTATGCGTAATAACCGAATAAACGTTATTTAACGCACATAACCAACAATAGGTAATAACTTCTCATACATTGCTCAATTTGGGTATATGAATATACCATAGTGATCTACACAATCTCAGGATCATCCCCATATTTTTAAAATAAATTTTGGACCTCTCACGCGCTGCCACCCGCCGGCGGAGGCACGGCCCTACGCGCGGCCAACCCTGACGGAATCCCTAACCGTCGTTAGGAATATTCCATTAAAAGTAACAGAAATCGTTAAAACTAACCTGACGGCGTCAGAATATTCCGTCAAACTTGACGGAATATTCACTTTTCTTTCCCAGCGAACCTCCGGTGCCGTCGCCGTGGCCGTCGCCGGAAACTGGAAAATTATTCAAAGCTTGATATCTCACTCGTTTTTCAGCCAAATTTCATGAAACCAGTACCAAATTGAAGCTCTTAACTTGTAGAACATTTCCTTACCTGTTTAAAGCCCCCAAGATCATAGGATCTCGCTGGAGAAATTCGAGAAAAATCGGTCGAACTGCAACTCGAGCTTCACGACGTCCAAAACACTTCAACTTTCTTCTCCGAGCTTCGTGAGAGTGTCTAGAAGCTCCCTATGGTCTCAAAACCGGCTAAAACCTCCACGATCAAAAGTGTATGAACAGTACCTGAAAAATGGGATCTCGGGTTCTCGGGTTTCCGAAGGTTCTACTAACTGAAAATGGTACGGTTGAGACCCTTAGGTTACCTAGAACTCGAATATGAACTCCAAAGGGTTGATCTGTGGATGAAAGGCTTGGTTCAAGGTTTGTCCGTACGGTTGTACGGAAATGGGAGAAGATCCGAGAGAGAGGAAAGAGAGAGTTACAGGAGAGAGGGAGAGTTTGTGTGTGTGTGGTCCACGTGGGTCACCAATCACCACAAACCATTTTCTAAGTTCTTATTGGGTCCAAAACATTAGGACCTACAATAATTGGCCCGAACCTTTGGCCCAAAACGCAAACACAATCAAACGCCCAAGGGCATTTTTGTCAATTCATGTCCTCGAGCATAAACTATTCCAATATCTCGGGACGGGCTATTACAGTAAATATTTTAAATTGAAGATCAAATTTATTCATGACATTCTTATAGGGTCGAGGAGTGTAGCTGTAAAAAATCATTAAAATCAGAGCTAAAATAACCGTTAAATTGTGATTTTTCATTTATAACCGTCGAAAACTTTTGTTCTGTTACCTAATCTCTGAAGGTTTTTTTTTTGCGATTTTTTACGTGTGCGATCTTGTAGTATCTACAAACAAGTTTGACGGTTAGATTATGGAAACTAGTTTCGTAGAATGCATATGTCCATTAAATTGGCCTAAATTTTGAAGTGGGAAAAGTAATTTGTGCTAAATTTTTATTTATGTTTTTCAAGTATTGATTAGACAATATTTAGTTTGTGTGATGACATTTTCATTGTACAATTATCTTTTTGTTTCTTTATCGCATATTTTACGTGGGTTATTATCTATTAAACCAAACAATTATTTATTTAATTTTTAAAAACGTATTCTATTTAAATACATATTATTTATTTATTTATTAAACCAAAAAATTATTATTTTATTTTTTAAAATCGTAACAAAATTTTGGGGGGATTTTTGTCGCCATTTTTTTTTTTGTCGGTTATAACAGACAGTAATGAAAATGTTATGTCGATTTTTATTTTAAAAAATGTTTCTATCGGTTTTAACCGACAGTAATGAAAATTTTTCAAAATAAAACCCCTCCATCTCTTCTTTATGCTGATGCCTTCTCCGTTCCCCATTTTCTCCTCTCCTCATTTCCTTCTCCTTCTCTTATCTTCTCATTTACTTCCAGTTCAAACATTAGATATAAAAACATGGGTTGGATGATGATTCCCTGTTCTGGTAATTCCAACACTAAAGCAAAAACCAAGAAGAAAAGGAAGAACAAGATTGAGTTGCAGGAAAAGCCACTTGATCAGATCAAACCCACTTCAGGTACTTGATGGTTAATCTAAATTTACCTCAATCTGTGCTGCTGGTGATTAATAGATGAATTTATTGGCTTGGTAATTGTTTTTACCCATCTGGGTTTCTTTTAATTTAGTGGTAGAAGCTTTTAGATATTTCGTATGAAGTTTAAGGTCCAAGGGGGACAAAATTGATGATTTGATTGCTTGAATAATTGTTTTATTCAGTTTTTAGAATGCAGATTAGTGCCTTTGAGTAGAATTTTTCAAATTATGAGATAACTTAGGGATTGAATTTGATACAGGATGAACTGTTGTAGTTAATTTTGATGAATAAATTTGAATTATGATGTCGTATCATATGCACTGGTAGAGAAGGCATCTTTGTAGCATTGTATTGCTGTTTTCTTGTCAGAAATGCAGCTTATACTCCTGGTAATGTATATAGGATTGTTTTCGGTTAGCTTGGCATCATCCGTAAAATCCCGCTCAATAATAAATTGCTATTTTTGTTGAGAAGTTTACAGGTCTGGTTGTTTTGTCCATTGTGAATGAAATCCCTAATACTTTTTATCTATTAAAGGTCTCACTTTCTTTTCCGTGTTTGATTAGGTTTTTCAAAGACTAATTCCATCTTGAGTGTCAAGGAGGATCCGAAAGATGGAGGGTCTGATCACATTGCAGCACAGATGGAGGATTCAAATGCTCCGACGAGGAAATCTATTTGTTTGAATTCTAGTAACCGTGATAGTTTTGGTGTGCCCATACAAATTCTTCCCCTGTCAAACATGTTGTCATCAGAGATGAAGGATTTGAAACATAGGTTGAATATGGAAAATGCAGTGAATGAAGGGGAGACTAACTTGAAAGGAAAATAAATGATTAAGAAAGTAGTTTATATTTTTTTTATTATTAATATATTTTCTGTCGGTTTATTCCGACAAAAATGCTTTTATTGGTTCATTATTAATAAATTCTCTGTCGGTTATATCCGACACAAGTTTTATCGGTTTTAGTCGACAGAGAATGCTCTTATTTATTCATTATTAATATATTCTTTGTCGGTTATATCCGACACAATTTGTGTAGGTTTTAGAGTATTTTCTGTTGGAAAATTCATTTCTTGACATTGGTAATTCTGTCGTTTATTATATCCGCCACTGCATCCATTTTCTGTTGGATTTTGCTTAAAATCCGACAGTAATATACGTTTCTTGTCGGTTATCATAGCGACACTAATAAATGGTTTTGTAGTAGTGTTATGTACGTTCTTTCTCACAAGGTTGCGCGTCCCATTTCTTGTATGAGAAGATAGACTAGAATAGATGTGAACTAAGTGTGTTGATTGAGACTATGCCATACCTTATGTGGGTGAGTGGGAGATGTAGGATTTATCTTATGGGATAAATAAATATAAAAGGATATTCGACCTCCATGAGGATATTAACCTCCTAATTATCTATGCGATAATTAGATGAAAATCAAGAAATATTCATATTAAAATATACTTGGGATTTTCATGGACATTTCAGTCATTTTACGCTATTCCCAACCACTATATAAGGAGGCTTTGGGGAAAAAAAGAAACACAAGCTTTTCCACAATTCAAATATTCTAGTTAGGTCTTTAGGTCTATCACTTTATGCCCTAGATCTTGGGAGGCGAAAACCAAGGGGTAACTCGACATACCGTTGCCAACCCGACGACCTGCGAGGTACTAGACGTGCACGGAGGGTTAGAGCAGTTGTTCGTGTTTGTAGGAGCGTGTCGAGATTCAAGCTTCCGCATAAAAGGTACACATATCCTTCCGAATTTATTCAGTCTTCCAACAACTACTATGACAGATGAGGATATAGCACTAAGCGCGAATTTCAAGTCCAAGACTTTGTCTATATGTGCCACCAGCATTACAGGCAGTCCACCATGAAGACGAACCATTGTCATGAGATGTCTTTCCACTACATTGTTCTCTATAAGATTTTGGACCGCATCTGAAAGGTGGCTTACAAGCTGGATTTGCCTCCATTTGCTTGATTCACCTCACTTTGCATGTATTCTTGCATAAAAATAAAGTAGGAAATCACGTTCATTCCTCTTCTCAATTACCGGCTCTTCAATCAGATGGAGAGGTCGTCTGGTAACCTGAACATATTTTGAGTTAATAACTCTTCAAACCCAAGAACAAACCTGTCACTCGACGTACAACTAATTTAGTGGAAAAGAATTCCATCGAGGATACTACGTGGGATGACGCTAATGAATTCCTTCTGCATTTTCCGGACTTCAAAGTTCAGGACCGAGTGTTAAAACTTGATTAGGTCACAACCCGAATCCAACAATGAGGAAAGTCCTGGTCTTGGGACAAATGGAGTTGATGGATTCCAAGCCCATTTGAGGTCCAAATCACTAGTACTTCTTTTCATTAGAAGTGAGAGGTCTTAGGTTCGAATATCTTGAATGATGAATTCGATACTAAATTAGGTTGCCTATTGTATGACTTAACAAAACTTCCATCTTCTTAGTGTAAAAATATTAATATACTAAAAAATCATCATGTATGTTCGTTATGGTGGTGCTGTGTGTCTGTCCCCGTGTTGTTTGGAATATCTCTCGATGTAAGCTCCTGTCTGAATGTATTTAGAAACCCTAGCCTTGGCATTTGAGGATATGAATAAACAATTGCTTTTTTATTTCCTTCTTATTCTCTGCTTTATCAGTATGTCAGTCACGTACTAATTTAAATGGAGGCAGACTGTCTGCCCTCCTAGTTGTGGTGCCCTTCCATGCCTTTCTATTTTGTGCGGTCACGGTTAAGTTACGTCAACATTTTATATTAATTTTTTAATAGAGATAATAAGACAAAAAATAATAAAAATATAAAATATTGACGTGGCTTAACCGTGACCGCACAAATAAGAGGGCATGAAAGGGCACCACAACTAGGAGGGCAGACAATCTGCCTCCAATTTAAATAGACTTGTAAAAAGATCAAATTAGTATCAGATCAGCTTTGATCCATATATTCAAAGTCATTTATAATTAAATTATCAAATTGAAAGTACCATTATGCAGGGACAAATTCATGATTCGAAAATGGGGTGGATTGAATTTTAAACTGAATTTTCATAAGTTCAACTATCGAAAATTTTGCATGGTTTCGATGTTTTTATAGCATCTCCTAAATTCTATAAATCTTGTAAAACACTTCTATTATCTATTTCTACATCTCCAATTACCTTCTTAACTAGTAACTACAAGATCATTCTAAAAATTACAAACGGCTAAACCATTCGAATTATAAGTTAAATTACAAACGGCTAAAGCATTAGAATTATAAGTTAACAACAATAGATTAGAATTTTTCCCTTGGACTATACTTCACACGTAAACTGTAGGAAACAAAATTGAAAAGTGAAAAAGCAAAGTCAGAAACGAAAAAATAAGTTTGAAGTGGATAAAACACTCGTTTTAATAAAGAAGAGTAAACTACTAAACGTCGTCGTTTGGCTCAACTGTGTTTAGACATTTACAATCTATTTCACCACAATGAGATATTTTTGGTTTCCAAAAAATATTGCCAGTCCTGCGTCCGTCCTTGTCAAGTAAATGAGTTAATTTTGCATCGAGAGATTTCATTTTGCATTGGATTCGGATCCGGATCCATTGACTTGTTTAAATTTAGGGGACCGAAATCATGTATTAGTTTAGCTTTTTCTGTCTCTTTAGTTTTTGGTTTTAAAAGAACCTGAATTTCAAAAAAAAGGAAAAAGCAAAAAAAAAAAAAGAAATCATGAAACGGGTATTGGGTTTGGGTCACTGCGGGCCCATCTCTTCTTTACCGGGTATGCTTTTCCTCTAAGCCTTCCCGTTAGGCAAACCTACATAGGCCCACACGTAACGACTAACCCCGAGGACAATTTGGTCAATTCCAACCACACCCTTCCCCTTTCCCCTTTAACCTGAAAACGCTTAATTATACGGCGACGTCAAAGCTCCTGGACCTTTCCATCATCCTAGAGAGAGAGAGAGAGTTCTAGAGAGAGAAACTATTCGAGTTCGAGTGTGAGCTTCGTCGTCTTCCTCCTCAGTACATGAACCCTAATTGACGGAACCCTAGAAAATCAGAGCTAAAGAGAGAGAGAGAGAATGGTGGGGCCAACGCTGGTGGGTCTTCAAGACCACCTGAAGCTGGCGAGGGAGTACGCAATGGAAGGGCTCTACGACACCTCCCTGATCTTCTTTGACGGCGGCATTGCTCAGATCAACAAGTACATTTCTTGATTTCTGATTTTTTTCTTCTTCCATTTCTTCTCATTTCGTTACGGTTTTATCTGTTTGGGAGCAATTTGTTGAATTTTCTAGGTTTTTGGGTTAGAAATTGTTTTGAATTCGAGCTAATTGCTTAATGTATGCGGGATTTTCAAATTTTGTTGTATCTGTTTGATTCGTGCGAATCCAAGATTTGAATTTTCCAGGAAAATGCTCATTCTGTTTGGGATAATTTAACTGCACATAAGGTGGAAAGAGAATTTGTGGGCATTCTTTGGAAAATTTCGCAACGATCCGAGAGGCCCTTCACTTCTAATTTTCTGATTTGTATATGAAACTGAATAAATGGGAAAGGATTAGTTCTAGGGATTACTCATAGAATTTGAAAGAAACAGAATAAGGTGTGTAAACCCATGAATGTATTTGGACTGCCCACATAAAAAAGTTTTCAAATTTGATAGGAAGACAACTTCTATAAAGTCGTAGTTCAAGATTTGAACTAGGTTGAGCAAAAATGTAACTTTATAACTTTATGATTATAATCTTACCAGTAACATCATATTCCTACCATTATGCCCTTTATTAATCAACAAGGCAAGTTCTACAAGATAACCGTATTTTATTTTTTGAGGGGTAGGGGGCGATTTCCATGTGCCTCAGTACAAGCGGCGTACTTTGAATTGCCCTAGCCCAAGATACTTTGGATTTTTTTCTGTGTATTTAATTTGCATGACAACGAAAAGTATAATAGTGAAGAGGATGATTTTTGCCCGGTTCTCACTATCAAACAGAATTATAGCAACCCAAAGATTAATAAGACCAGAAAGAAGCTTTGTCATTTTCTCGTCCTATAAGCTTTTCAAGCTGCTATATTCTACCAAACAACTGGATGGGTCTTTGCCAGACTATAGTCCGCTTTTAATTTATCATGGGATGGAATTCTGTTATTTATTGGATTACTTTTGCCACTGTTCCTACCTAAGTCTACGTACTATAAATTTGAATTTCTTATTTTGTTCTAGGCACCTAAACACGCTCGATGATCCATTGATTCGCGCAAAATGGATGAATGTAAAGAAAGCACTTTCTGAGGAAGCAGAGGTTGTGAAGCAATTAGATGCAGAGAGAAGTGCATTTAAGGATATTCCTGTGGGCCGGCGCCCTTCGTCACCTCCAATTCATGCTAAGTCGTCATTTGTTTTTCAACCCTTAGATGAATACCCAACTTCTTCTGGTTTTCCCATAGATGATCCTGATGTGTGGAGGCCACCAAGTCGGGACACTTCGGGTAGAAGACCTGGAAAGGCTGGCCAAGGTGGTATGAGGAAGTCACCACAAGATGCAACTTGGGCTCGTAGCTCTGCAACCAAAACAGGCACACCTGGCCGTGGTGCAAAGGCTGGTGGATCAAGTAGGACTAACTCAGGGGCTCGAACTTCTACTACTGGAAAGAAAGGCACTGGTTCTGGCAAATCTAGCAGGGCAGATTCAGCAGTAAGTTCAATCAAATGATATATTTCACTGTACTATATTTAGTTCGTTAATGTATTTGGAATCCAGGATTATTTTTGAAGCTTAAGGCGCTGATCTTCACTTTTGCAAATACCTATCACTAGTTAATTAAGTTGTGGTAATAACATTTATCTTATACTCTAATATTTTGCTTCATTTAAAGACAAGGTTATGACCTTGTATTGTAGTTGTTTGCATCAAAGTTGGAATCTTTGGTTTCGGTACCTTTTATTGTCCAGCTTACTGATTTGTTTTTGGAATTTATAGAATGGTGATGCTGAAGATGGAAAGTCGAAGAGGTCACAGTATGAGGGACCTGATCCTGATTTGGCTGAAATGCTTGAGAGGGACGTACTGGAAACCAGTCCTGGAGTGAGATGGGATGATGTTGCTGGTTTACAAGAAGCAAAGAGACTTTTAGAGGAAGCCGTTGTGCTTCCTTTGTTAATGCCAGAATATTTTCAGGTATAGTTGAATGGTTAAAACCAAATGAAGATAATAGTATCTTGCATCATTTTTAGTCTCTTTGGCATGAATGGCATTAATTAATGGTTAGGTTTTCCTTGTGAAGTTGGGGACCTGGCTATTGGCATGTGATCTTTTCTATGGTACCACATAGCTTTGGTTAAGAAGCAGCACTTCCTTAGGACCTACTTTGAATTTGTAACACTTGTGTAGCTACTTTTTGAATGGTTCATGTCTTTTATGGAATTGATTTGACGACATTTACATAGGGAAAATGAAAATAGTTATATTAATCTGTCCCAAATAGTATTCACATCTGTACTTTGTACCAATTTCACATTTCTACATTTCACCGAAGCAATTGATTCTTTTTCTACATGCTGAAATGTCTCGATCCTGATAGGCCATTTCTCACATTGAATTTATTGCTTCTTGGATTGTAGGGAATTAGGAGGCCATGGAAGGGTGTTCTAATGTTCGGTCCTCCTGGAACTGGGAAGACGTTACTTGCTAAAGCTGTTGCTACTGAGTGTGGCACAACTTTTTTCAATGTCTCCTCCGCTACTTTAGCTTCAAAATGGCGTGGGGAGAGTGAACGTATGGTACGGTGCTTATTTGATCTTGCAAGAGCTTATGCGCCAAGTACCATCTTCATTGATGAAATTGATTCGCTCTGCAATTCCCGGGGGTAAGATTTTATTTCAGTTTTACTTAAAAGAGCTTATTGCATGTATGTTACGTTAGTTGCATGGATTGTTTTAAACTGTATATCTTCCTGTTTTTAACATTTCAAGTGTAAAATTCATTGTAATGTGGGATTTTTCCTTATGCTGACCTAAATTCAAAATATCCATTTGTCTAGGGCATCAGGGGAGCATGAGTCATCCAGAAGGGTGAAATCTGAACTTCTAGTTCAGGTAGATGGGGTCAACAATACTGGTACGAATGAAGATGGTACTCGTAAAGTAGTGATGGTTTTGGCAGCTACTAACTTCCCATGGGACATAGATGAGGCACTCAGGTTGGTCCTCATCTTGTTGTATTCAAGTTCCAGACTCCTAACCGCTCTTCAAACTTTGAGTTGGAAAGAGTGGTAGGCTTAAAAAACATTGACAATGCCTGTTCAGTCTGGATATTTCTAACCCGATGTTATTCATTCAGGAGGAGGCTGGAGAAACGTATATATATCCCCCTACCAAATTTTGAGAGCCGTAAAGCACTTATTCGGATAAATATGAAAACTGTCGAGGTACTGCAGTTACTGATATTCTATTATGGTTATAATATGCATTTTGCACCTTAATTCTATACCTTTCTATAACTTCGTTGTAATTCTGTAGGTTAATTTTGGACATGTGTTTCTGTCATGGCTTAATAACTTAATATGGCTCACATGGTGTCTTCTTATGCTATTAAGGTGGTGATACCAATTAGAAAATGAAAATAGAATAAAAGCATGTGGCATCTTCAACGGCGGGACACCAAAATTAATTTCCTGGGGTTTTTGGTTTTTGTTTATCATATAGATTGACTTCTCTGTGCTCTAGACAATTAGAATCTAAGATGTGTCAGAGAATTCATTTTGTAATTTGAACAAGTAAAATGTCTGGAGTAACGTCATAAAGATAAGAAACAAATGGTATGTTTTTTTTTTATCCTAGATAAATTAAATCTAAAAAATGCTTCTGATGCATCAGGTGGCCCCTGACGTAGATATGGATGCTGTGGCTCGTCGAACAGAGGGATATAGTGGTGATGATCTCACAAACGTTTGCAGGGATGCTTCCTTGAATGGGATGAGGCGCAAAATAGCTGGAAAGACACGTGATGAGATTAAGAGCATGTCCAAGGATGATATTTCAAAGGATCCTGTTGCCATGTGTGACTTCGAAGAAGCCTTGGCGAAGGTCCAACGGAGTGTTTCTCAAGCTGATATTGAACGGCATGAGAAATGGTTTCACGAATTTGGATCAGCATAAAGTTTATCAACTCATATTGCGGGTGATGGATTGTTGCAGTGCATGGTCGAGTTTCCGAGTGATTGTCTTGTTGTCCTTGATATTCCCATTTGAGTTTAGGCAGAAATTAGTTGGTGTACCCCAAAGTGTTGGAAGGGTGTCTTAGTGTTGTGCTATTTTGTATCTGTAACCGTGTATGTGTATAGAATCTGCTTTTCGCAGCTTATTTTAATTTTTATTCATACTAACACACTCCAAATTTCATTCAGTGATTTATAACTAGACATTCAGTGAAAAGAACATGCAACATCAATGTGATTTAATGTATCTGCTATCATCCAAACATTGGTCATATGGACCGATTCTCTAACCAAGACCCAAGTTGAATATCAGAGTGCGCATACCACAACGAACGAACAAAAGGATTACAAAACTAGAAATATTATTGATATCAAACACTACAAAATCGCTGAGATGGCTACATAAACTCCAAGAGGCTACATTGTGACTAACTTGTTATTCATACTAAACTATAAGCTATATTTATAGAGAGTAAAACCTCGAACCCCTAATTCCCATGGGCTATGCCTAAACTAATATGCAAACCCAAATAATCAAATAACCATAAAATACTAGTATTTTTTAATAATATACACGTGTTATAATATGAATAGTCGGTTCATATTCATGTATTGTAGTGTATTGGTAACCTACGTGACGGTACAGGAGTCATACCCAAAAATTCTCAAGCATATAGCAGACAGAACTTCACCATCTCAACTTTTTGCCGATCAAGATATTATTAAATTTTAAATTCCTCTTAATCACTACTTGATTGGATCTCAAGTTTTTAAAATTTTGATTAATTTGTTTTTCTAAGACACCTGTTCCTCGAACCCATCTTCGGAGGCGTGATCACTTGAAAGTTGAAGCAACAAATTCTAAATCTTGTTTATCAAACTGATCGGACATCCTTATAGCCAATAGCAAATCCCAATTATCAGTCGTAAAATTTATTACAAGAAGATGGAAAATATGAAAGCTTCTTATTGTTAGTATAGATTAATGAATTGTATGACAAGCTGTGTTGATTGAGATATCCACTACTACAGAATATTGTCAGTCCCATTAAACTTAGTCTTCTCTATAACAAACACATGCATACACTAATATATAATTCAGTCTACTCCAATGAAACTTAATGAAATCAAACAAACGCACCCTAAGATTACAAAATGCATCCTTTAGCCTTACCCCCACAATCTAAAAGTTTTCGGCCTTTGGCTGCCTCTTTTAACCTAAAACAAAATAATGGAGTTAAAAAAAAGTTTTTGGTGATGTGATGCCCCAATGCATGTGCAAGGTGGCTGAATTTCATAGAAAATTTAAAGAAAGTGAAACAAAAAAAGGGTGGCAATGTGGTGTGCATTTTGAGGGAGCATTCCACAGTACTAATTGACTCGCTCTTATAAAATGCTTTTTCTAGTTTCTAATTAATTAAGTTTGCTCCACTAAACCTTGTCTCTCACACCAAATCATGATCATGAAAAATTTCAGTTTGAATTTCAATCTAATTTATTTTCAATATCTTTTTCTCCTTGCCCTCTTCACCTTCTACTCTACAATCGGTTCCACACAGAAGATTCCAATTCCATCAGACCCAATTGGAGGTAAAATACATAATATGTGTGTGTGTGTGTATGTAGAAACTATATATTTTCCCTTTGAACTTGATCTTGTTTGGTTCACTTAATTTATTGCTGGGTGTGGTTAATATTGCTGTGTTGGTAATAATAATGTGGCTGTTTTTCTTTTGGTTGTATGCATGGCAGATATTGTGTGTGAAGTGGTACATTGTGGGCAAGGAGTATGCAAGGCTTCTAATGAGACACTGCTTGGTTTTGATTGCGAGTGTAATCCTGGTTGGAAGAAGATTCCGATTGGTCCCTTTACCTATCCCGCTTGTGTTATTCCAAACTGTGAGTCTCACTCTCTCTCTCTCTCTCTCTCTCTCTCTCTCAAGTCTTGATGCAATAATTTCCCTTTTCTTTGGTACCTATACAGAGCAATAGTAGCGGAATGAAAAGTTTAAGGTCATTATTTATACTGTTTATGACAAGTTTCCTATAATTGTCTTGTTTAAAAAAAATTGATATTGGGGATAGGGGGATTCAAACACAGAACGTCGGATACATGAATAAACACTCTTAACCAATAGAGCAACAAACCCCTCGCAAGTTTCCCAGGTTCTTTCATTTTAAAGAGAAGTGTTATGAAGGTTAAGTAGTGTTCAAACCACTTGCTACTTTTAGTGGCTGATCAAAATTTACTTGTAGTTTTGAAGGTTAATCATGTTATAAACTTGTATCACCAAACTAACAGTAGTTTGAAATTCCATCGCGTGGGAGACTCAGCTATGCAATCTCGCTAGTCACCTTTGTTTATGTGAATCTGATACTGTAACTGTAATCTAGCATTGCCAATGTTATAGCTGCAGGCTCTCGGCGGCAATTCTTTGCTTTCAAATAAATAACAGATGAACGCTAATCACAATGCCAGGAACTGATTTGGGAAAATGCAAAAAGATAAATTGACATATTATATTTTGGTCATTGTTTCAATCGACCATGTGATAATTGAGCAAATCAGATCAGTATTTTGTCAAGAAGTCACGTACATAGATATTATCTCAACTTACTACCGCCTATATAATTTTCTTTTTCCTAATTATCTGGACGGTAATATTCCACTTACAAAATAACAATTGCAGCATGAACTTATTGTCTGCTTTATTTTGGCTTATTGCTATTTCAACTGCTAAGTATATTAAATTCAGATATTCTCACTCCACAGTTAAAAAAAAAATAAAAATAGAAAGGAAAAATACAATAACAGTTTTGTGAACGATGTTAATGCAGGCACGGTTAATTTCCAATGTGGTGGATCTGCCTCACCGCCCCCACCACCTGCTCCTGTGGTTCCTCCACCAGGTGATTTAGCAAAATCTTATAACCATCCATTCATCTATCATACACATAAAGTTTTTTGCTTCAAAATAATTTTAAAGTGAGTAAAAATATATTAATCACGTTGTTTGATCACACTGTTAACAATGACGAAACTCAATCCTGCCTAAAGTATGATCGGTCAGAAAACGTGATTCAAGCAATACGTATGTTGAAAGCTTCATACGAGAAAAATCTTTCACTTATGTTTCATGAATTTCGGAGATTATTATACTGCATTAGTAAAATGAAATGACTTAATTTCCAGGTTGTGAATTTGTTTGGTGTGGCGATGGAACCTGCGTAGCAAATGGAACTGGACACATATGCCAATGCCCTGAGGGCACGTGGAACTTGTTGGATATGCCAGAATTAGCATGCTTTAAAGCATGTAAGCTAAGCTAATTTTCTCCAAGCCCTAATTCTTACTTCACCATTATTAAACATAATGGAAAAAAGTTAAAGGAATGAATTTGTGAGAAGGTTGAGGTTCTACCATAAAATTAAATGGCACTATGGAAAATCGCTCCATTACGTATAAGCACATGCAATGTTCATTTTTTTAGATATATAGGATTGATACTCTCAACACTATCCTTGTAGTCACTTTGTTTATTTTTCCCCTGTAGGTTATCTTGGAGGAGATTGTAAGAGTAAGGGATTTGGTGCACCAGAAAAATCGGACACTGCTAGCTCTCTGAAACATAGTGTAATAGGTAAGTACTGTACATTTAACAATTTTTGGGCTGACGTACTAACACAGAAACTGATAAATATTAAAGGATAATTATAGTGACACATGAGATTAATTCCAAGGAAACTAAAAACTCCAGTATTCGGTGGAAAGCAGCCAACTGTTTTAAGAATTTCAATTGCTAGTTACTGAATATATGCACAGTTTCCGGTTGGTTCCAACCGAAAACTAGGACTCTTGGACTTCAAGTATTCAATGAAAAGCAACCAAATATATATTGAGGATTTTCGGTTGGTAGTTACTGAGGTACAGTTACATAATTTTGGATTGGTTACTGCTGAATACTTGGACTCATGTTGGACTTGCTTATAAGGCGCAGTGCAGTATAGACTATTGGTAATGAAAAATTATCAATTCATACTTGGTTAGTGTTAAGAATATAATTTAGGGTAATGTTAGGGAGTCTAAATTTGTAGACAAAATTTTGTAAATTAAATAACATGGAAGTTGATGAGTGGATTATGACTTAAGCGTTGATAAACGTGGTTATTTTTATTGGTGACACATTATTTAGTTTACAAATTTTTTCTACAAATTTAGTCTTCCTGACATTATCCATAAATTTAATAATGATAAGAGATGACATGGTATGTGTTAAGAATAAATTCAATATTGATAAGAGATATGAACTTATAAGTATATGGACTAATTCTTATATTGCCAATTAACTTTATAGTAGAACCTCAACTTTTTTTCGACTATCATAATCCTTGCTTTTGAGTTAGGTGTTTATTGTGCTTAAGTTCAATTGAGCATATATCAAGTGAAAGATAAAAATAAATAACTTTTATTACTTTGAATTTAAGAAATTCTTTAACCACAACAGTCATCTCGACGAATAAGTTTTAGTATTAAAAATTAATTTAACGGGTGCCTTCAATAGATAGAGGTGTGGCAATAATACCACCGTTTCTGTAAAATGTGGTCTAAAATTTTTAATGAGTGTCTTCAAATTTGGTTTAAAAATTAGTCTACTTAGCATTATTCTTTTTGTAATTATATGTTCTATGGGTGCCTTCAACAAATAAATAATTATAATGGGTGCCAATAACTTTGAATGGTGCTTATCTGGTAGGTCACTTTCATATCTTTCAGTTAGCTTTTGAGTCAAGTATGTATTGTGCTTAATTTCATCTCAGCGCATGTAGAGTGAAAAATAAGATAAATTTTCTTATTACCTTGATTTTGTTCAGAATCAACATACTGGATGTGAATGTGCAATGACTTGTTCTAATTTAATTGTTAATTTCATTTTTGTCAAACGTTCTTTCAGCAGAAGATTTGATGATTCTGCACACATGCACGGGTGCATATGGTCATAGCTTTATGCATGCATATAACTAATATAAGTACATATATGGAGAACGCAAGAATTGTAGATATATGCATGTTTGTATGAAGATAGCATGGATTTATGTGATTAAATGCAAGCACATTTGATATCTATTTGTTTTTTTTTTAATACATAAGATATATCTACATTAAAAGATACAGGGAGTAGAAATGAGCTAAGTCTCACAATGGGATAACCATAATAATTTAGTTTGAATTCATCAAACCTAAGATCAACCTTTCACTTGTAAATGTAGATGAATACCACTATATTGTAGTACGTGACAACACTCTATGTCTATTATCATTGTCAACAATGAAGTACAAGTCACTTGTTATGTATGAGTAGTAATTCTCACTCATGTTGTTTCTTATTGCTTATGTCGGCTAATCTTTCTCTAATTTATTCAAAACAAAGGCTAAATATTTACGTGGTTTTTTTAACCAAATCTTGTTTTTGGTTTTTTGGTACAGTAACCGTTACCCTGTTGATATCGATCCTTCTAACATGGATCTGACAAGAAGCATTCAGATGATGGCCATGATTCGATTATTCTGCATTTTTTCGGTATTTTTTAAACGTTGGAACACAGTTATTTTGGCTTAGAATATATACAGTCAAAAATTTACAGCCAATTTGTGAAATAAAATAAAAAAATCTCCATGGATTATTGTACCTCATGAACACTTTCAAAGGATGAACCCCAAATCTATACCTTCGAATAGATTGGTGGACTTACTACAGTACCTTTATGGTGTGTTGTGACAATATGAAAAGGAGCAAAGAAGACAAAGGACAAGGGCAGTGACAGTTTATCTCGTTTGTTGCTTTCTTAAGTACTAGAGAACAATGTCATGTGCCCAAAGGAGGATTGCTCTGCATATATATATCGAACTTTCAAACTACATGATCATTATTTTTTATTGTACTTCCAAGAGTTATCTCTTAGGGTCCCAACAATTCCTGTTCATGTCTGAACTGGATTAACACAATCTAATACAAAATTGTTAAATCTCTGAATTTATTTTGTTTGGTGCTTACATAGAAAACTTCATTCCACTCCTTAAATAAAATCACGAGTCAATACCTGAAAATCCTTATGTCTGAAATAGAAGAATTTAATTCAAGCACAAAATCATCACGAGTTAATTTGAATTTGAAGATCAATTCTCTCCAAAAGTAATGATCATCATGCAATTTTCACTTAAAGTTTCTCGGGAACGAATTCTCCTCAATGATGGCCAGGTAAGGCATTTGACGAGCAGGCCAGTTTGTTCGTCGTGGCATCAACTTAGCGTTGCGCTCGACTATCCTTCGTAGTTTCGCCATCTCCACTACTACAATATTAGCTTTGAGTGGCGGATGATGGTGGCGGATTTAGAAAAATACTGTCGGATAAATTATGTCCGACACATTATTTAATTACTGGCGGATATTAGAAAATTTCTGTCAGTTATATCCGACATAAATTCCTGGCGGATAATTACTGGCGGATATTATAAAACTCCTGTCGGTTATAATCGACAGTATTTTTGAATTTAAAAAAAAAAATATTTTTGACATATTCTGGCGGGTTTTAAGTTACTAGTGGCGGTTTTTAAGTTTAGGGTGGCGGTTATAACCGACAGAAATTTATTATTTTATTATTTTAGTATTTTGGCGTTATTATTTTATTATTGTATCAGTTATAACCGACAGAAATTTACTTTACGCCAAACGCTTTTAAAATTTTGGGGGCGAATTTAAAATTTTGGGAGCGAATTCTGGGGGGAATTTTTCCGCCATTTTTTTTCTGTCGGTTTATATTAAAAAAAATGTTTTTGTCGGTTTTAATCGACAGTAATTAAAATTGTCTTATAACCACATCCGGCCCCCACTCCTCTCCTTTATTTTTTTGAAACTTCCACTCTTCTCCTTTATTTTTCTGAAACCTAACTCTAACTCTCGACACTCTCCCTCTCTCTAACCTCCGAGAAGGAACCCCCACCATTCCTCTCAATTCCGACCAAATCAACCCTCAAAAATCTGAACCTCGAACCCTTGGGACATGGGGAATCAACCTGCAGCGTTGCATGTATCATCGATGCATCACCGTGTGCTCTGCCATTAATGCTGAGAGCTTCAGCTCTCTCGATCTCCATCTCAGGTATGAATTATTTTCCCCTCTTGGTTGTGTGGGTTCTAATCCATCTGTGATGAGTATTATGTCGAAAATCTCTGGGGTTTAATCTCTGTTTTGAATTTGTGCATTCATGTCATCACAGCGACGAATTCCGGCGAATGTCGTTCAGTTCGAAGCTAGGTGGTGACTGTCTTCTTGGGAACCCACTCATCGTCTTCGTTTCGCTTCAAAGATCCGAGCTTTTCTACATGTCAGTGAAGTACAAATTTCTTCCATCCTTTTTTCCCTTATTCCTTCTTCCTCTACTTCGTTTTTGCTGCTGCTTCTTCTTCTTCTTCCCCCCTTTTGGTTCCCCCATCTTGCTTCATTTCTTCTGATATTTAATCTCTTTCTCTCTCGCTCTCTTCAAAATCCCACAACAATCTTTGGAGTTGGAGGCTTTTGCTCAGTTGGGTTTTTTTACCAATAACTCAAAGGGCCGAAAGGTATTCCCTTTTCATATCTTCTATCCCAATTTCTTTAGGGTTAATTTTGATTTTCTTATGCTATTTGCTGTGATGTTCTTTGGGTATAACTATTTGATTTCACAACAATGGCAGAGCATGGTGGAGAACTTGCAGCTGGCGCACCAGGAGCTTTCCATTATCATAGATCTCATCAACACTGTAAGTATTTCGATTTTCATTCGATTTCGGGGAGAGATTCAATTGAATGAGCAATGCTTGCTGGGATTGAGGGATTATAATGGAATGTGAATGTCTGATCTTCCTGTGAATATAGAAAATGCAGGGGATATGGAAAATGCAGTGAATGCGGGGATATGGAAAATGCAGTGGATGCGGGGATATGGAAAATGCAGAAAGCGGTTGTTTATATTTTTTTAATTATTAATATATTTTCTGTCGGTTTTATCCGACAAGAATTCTTTTATTTATTTTTATTAATAAATTCTCTGTCGGTTATAGCCGACAGAATTCTTGGCGGTTTTAGATTTTCTGTCAGTTTTATCCGACAGAAAGTCTATTATTTATTTATTATAAATATATATCCTGTCGGATATATCCGACAGGATTTCTGTCGGTTTTACAGTATTTTCTGTCGGAAAATTCATTTCCTGACGTAGGCAATTCTGTCGCTTATTATATCCGCCACTGCATCCATTTTCTGTCGGATTTTGCTTAAAATCCGACAGTAATATACGTTTTTTGTCGGTTTTTGAATCGCCAGTTATAGATAATTTTTTAGTAGTGCTCGTCTCTTGGAATAAAGTTCATGCACTACCGCGTGTAAGGGGATGCACAAACTTTTTTAACCTGCAAAATAATAAACACCTGTAAGTAGCCAAGGGCTAAGGAAATATGTGAAACTCAAACATTAGGTAAGAGTGTGCGATAATTGCGTTACCAGAGATGAAACCTAAAAGGGTTTATTTATGTCAGTCGAGATAGAGACCCTTTAGGATATGGAATCCAATTAAACCAGAATCCCATAGGATATCTAGAAGTAGATATTGCATCATCTTAGGAGTATGATTGCTTGCGACGCACGCCAATCCTTTGATTGTAAGGATTTCAAGAATATAGGAAACATGGCTAATTTTTGTTGGAAATTATATGTTTATATAATATTATAATTTCAATAATTGAATAAAAAAAATAAAATCTCACTTGTCTAAATGAGTGTGCTAATAGGTAGTTATTGTTGAAATTTCAGTGAAAGGCTTCATTCAAATGATACATAGTTTTATTAAGTAAAGATGATACAATGTATGTCTATATTGGGGATTAACTTTAACAAAGAGCCTACTAGGGTGTTAAAAAGATGAGTTCTCCATGGACTTTATCTTCGTGCAGACATTGACGTTGAAATCTTTAGTATTATCATCTAAGCTTGGCAATGTTCCACCTTTTGGTACTTGGAGTTCCATCCATATGTTGCAGATTGTATGTTCCCTTACCTCTTACTCTGACGACTTTGTACGGTCCTTCCCAATTTGTTCCGAGTTTGCCTGCATATAGTACTTTTGTGTTCTCGAAGACTTCTCTCAGGACAAGATCTCCTAGTTGAAGACTACCTTTGTTTTAGTATGACCAGATTTTATGTTGGTAAGCAACAAGTTGGACTTGGGCACATTCCCTGTGCTCTTCTGCAAAATCGAGGTCGAACATGAGGATCCTAGTGTTCTCTAACTCAGTTTGCTTTTTAGTGTACAAGTTTGGCATTGCAGTAAATTGACAGAGATGATGGCTTATGTTCCGTAAGCCATAGAGAATGGAGTTTCTCTAGTCGCTTTTCGAGCAGTTATGTGGTATGCCCATAAAACCCCAGGTAACTCCTCTACCCACTTGCTTTTCTTCTTCAGCCTTGGGGATACCTTAAAGTAGTCTTGTTTGAAGCTTTCGCTTGTTCATTGCCTTGGGGGTATCTCAGAGTAGAGGTAAGATGACGGATTCCAAACTCCGTGTACCAGTCCGTAACTTCGCAACTAGTGAGTTATAGTCCATTATCTGTGAGTATGGTGTGGAGGATTCCAAAGCGACAAATAATGTTCTTCCAGGTGAAGGATTTTACCGCTGCACTAGTAATTTGAGACAAAGGATTTACTTTGATCCACTTGGAGAAATAGTTTGTTGTTACTATTAGATGCCCTATTGCATGAAAGACTATGCCCCAGTCAAAGTGCTAAGTTCCTCCACATGTTAAGGGTTCATTGACGCTTACCTCTGACATTTCTCGCAAGTTTAGGCACAATCCAAAGCATCTTGTCTCATGGTAGGCCATTGGTATCCATTTGTTGATGCTTTTTGTAAGAGGGGTTTTCCATCGTCATGGTTTTCGCATATGCCATAATGGATATAGCTGAAGATCTGTAAACTCATCTTCGAAGTTATGTACAGGGTATAAGGTTCAGAGTAAGAATGTCGGTAGAGTGTTCCACGGATGATGGCATATCATGAAACATTTTGGACTAATTTCCTAGCCAAGTGGTGATCTTAACAAAGTTTCCCATCTTAGATGTAACCAATGATCTTGTCCATCTAGTTCTCTCTTATACTGATAGTAACAACTATGTCTAGCTCCGGTTCATGAATGCTTGGGGCGATAAGGTACTCGAAATGGATTGTCCACTCGAGTGAGTAATCCATGATGGATGCGATGTTTGTTAATGTAGCGGTATGGCCATTCTTATTCTTTAGAATTTCTTAGATCTCGTATTTTTCAAATCCTTCCAGTAATGCCTTGGACTTAGTCAGGTAGAGTCTTATAGTTGGATGTGAGTAACGTAGTCTCTCTTGACTTGGTTGACGATCAACATTGAATCACAATTGATTGAAAGCTTTTTGACTTGGAACTCTGATGCTACCCTAAGGCCGAATAGTAGTGCGTCATACTTTGTCTCATTGTTGCTTGCCCAAAATTTGAGGTTTAAGGCATGCTCGAGTATGTATCCATTCGACGTCATCAAGACTATTCCTACCCCTACTTCATTCACGGTTGATGATATGTCCACATAGAGTTTCCAAAGATGAGGATTCTTGAGTGTTTTCTGCGAACATGTGAAGGGGTAAATTCTGCTACGAAGTCCACATGCACTTAGGCTTTGATCAAAGTTTTCGACCGATAGACGATTTCGTGTTGCCCCAATTTGATAACCCATTTAGTGATTATAGATGATGCATCTAGACTGGTAGGATGTATCAGAGTGGGTATTCAGTTATGTAGACAACTCAGAATGATTGAAAGTATAGCCGGACCTTCCTGGCCATCATCACTAATTGAAGAATAAGCTTCTCCATCTTTGGATCCCTAGTCTCATGTTCGAGAAGAGCTTTAGACATGTAGTATGCCAGTTTATGTTACCCCGTCTTCTCGAATTAGAGTCGCACTAACTGTGCAACCCGACACTTCCAAGTATAAGTACGATTCATCCTCATCTACTGGTTTGGATAAGAATGATGGATTGGACAGGTGCCCCTTCAATTTTATGAAAGCTTCCTCACATTCATTTGTTTTTCTTTATTGCAGTAATGAAGGGTTCCATTTGAAGAAACCGACTAAGAGCAGCTGCCCTTCTAGTCAAACTCTGGATTTCGTTTACGATGCGAGGTGACTTTTTTTCCATGATCTGGTCTGGATTAGCTTTGATTCTGCGCTTTGTAACTAAGTAACCTAAGCAATTTCTTGACGCTACTCCGAAAGTGCACTTTTCTAGATCGAGCTTCATGTTGTACTTCTAGAGTAGGTTGAAAGACTCTTGGAGGTGAGTAAGATGATGTTTCTACAGATCGCGTTTTGTACGACTAATAACAACACTTTTGAATTTGTAAAATGCTTTTAGTCATTTCAAAAACAATCCCAAACAACACCTAGCTAATAACATTAGACAAAAAAGAGAAACTTTGGTCATTAGAATTTGTAAACTGATGTCAAAAACTCAATGTGAAAGCTCCAATGAAGCTTTGGGATGAACTTAATAGGAGTTTTAGTCCCATGGTTTTTCTTGGATGGAAAATGAAATGGTCATAGCTCTCACTCACTTATAGAAATTAGAGAGGCATCCATTAATGTGTAGGATGAGGCTTGGGGATTTCTCATCTAGGTTGAAAGATTCAACACCTCCAAGTGTTCCTAATTTGCATAACAATTTTGAATTAGGGTCGTTGTGTTGGGGCTTTATTGATTAAAAACTTTGGTGATCAGATCATCAACATTTTTAGTGAAAGAAAAGTTTTTCTCGTGTCAATGACTTGCTATTATTGCTCTTTCTCTCTCTATGTCGGTAGGAATCCATTGACAATGAGCAGATCAACTTATGTCATCGACGTATATGTCCATTATTCCTCTAATTTTTCCTTGAAAATTCGGTTGACCATCCTCTGATAGGTTACCCTTGCGTTTTTAAGCCCAAAAGCTATAACCTTAAAACGTACCTCGTGCCCCGATGTGTCATCGATCAACAAGTTTATCCAAGGCACAAGGGTCTTTGAGACAGGCTTTATTCAAATCTTTGAAGTCTACACATAACCTCCATTTTTCGTTCTTCTTTTGCACAAGCACCACATTGGCTAGCTAGTTTGGATGGTGGACTTCAACAATGAAGTTAGTATCTTTAAGATTAACAATCTCTTCTTAGAAGATTTTGCTTTACTCTATCCCATGATTGCATTTTCGCTAGAAAACCAACTTCGAGGATGGCAAATTATTGAGGGGTCAATCTTTGGCATGTCTTTTGCGGACCAAGCAAAAACTTCTTTGTTGGCTTGCAAAAATCTGGTGAATAGTTCTTTCCCTTGATTTGATAGTTTAGATCTGCTTTTGGCTTTGAGATCCGACTTTTCAAGATTGAGGCTTATGAAGACAACATGTTCATCCACTTTGGACTCTAGAGTGTTGTCGTTATGAGGGTCAAGGTCTAGGTCAAATTCTTTGTAGCCTGTTTGTTAACCTTCTGATTGTGTTTGCTATGTCGACTCGTCCATGAGAGTGGTAGAGCTTTATTTTCTTTTGCGAATCTTGCTTTCCATTAAGCAACATTGAGCTGCTACTTGATCTCATTTAATTTCTTTTACTCTGCCAGGTACGAGGTAACATAATAGTTAGTAGGAGGATGAGGGGATTGTTCTTATCTTGTAAAGTCAGTTCTGACTAAGTATGGCAATATGAGTCCATGACATGGAAAACCACCAAATAGTTGCACAGTTTCGCCTGAACTGCGAGCTTCATCGTTCCAAGCGATTGGCTGGAGTATCATTGAATGTATGCATGGTGGTTTCACTTTTGTTGGTTTTTCTTTCCTTTTTGGTTTTACCCAGATACTTTTGTTCTCCATAAATGCAGTTGACGTCGAGAATTGGTATTTCCATCAGAGTTTGATCTCTAGATGATCCTTAGGATTTCTTGTATTTTTTGCGAAATGTTCTAGGAGTTAGGTGACGATGCTTCATACAAAGGTTCAAATTAGCAGTTCATGCTAGGGTTAGAATGGGTGTTGCCTTAGCTAGTGGATCCTAAAAATTTTAAACGATGTCTCTAAGAGCCTTCACATTCTATTCAAGGTTAATAGGCTTAGACCATCCGTTCATGCGTGAGGCTTTTCAAAGTTTGTTGACAGAAGTATTGATCTCTATCAAGGTCTTCTAGATTTGATCCTTGGTGGAGACATCTATGCCACCATAATTATTGTTGTGTTATGGGGCGACGAATGTGCTAGGACATTGCTTGGAAATAGCCATTATTGTGGTAGAGTGGTTTGGTTGGGGGGAACTCGAGTTCAACTCTCAATTAAAGCACCAATTGTTTGAACAAATTCACACACCACCACGTGTGGAGGAAATGCACAAATGTGTTTAACCTGTAAAAGGCTCTCCGATGATCAAGTTAGTAAGTAAATATACGAGACTTAAGTGGTAGGTAAGAGAATAAGTGTACGATAATTACGTTACCAGAGACGAACCCTAGAAGTGTGTATTTATACTAGTTGAGGTAGAGACCTTTTAGGATGTGAATTTCGTATTAAGCTGAAAGATTCTCAGAGGTTATAGAGGAGTAGATGTTGTATCCTCTTAGGAGTATGATTAAGTGCGACGCACATCAACCCTTAGGCTGTAAAGATTGTAAGGATATAGAAAACTTGGCTGATTTCTTACTAGATTAGGTTTCCTATGTTGCGGAAAATGCATGGCCAATCTCAGCGAAGTCGGCAGACTTCGGCCACAGCTTTGGAACAAGATGATGGTGGCATTGCTGCTCTGTCTATGTAGTTTCATTGTGGAAGCTGTTGAGTCCATGACTGAACTTTTAAGATATTTGTATTTCAATCCGCCTTACTTCGGCCATAGAAAATCATGGTCACAATTATTACCCTGAAAATTCCCATGTTAGTATACTTAGTGGAAATGGCATGGATTTACAAAATGTGTTTTTTACTAATTATTATTTTTTAAATTTAGTCATCGATCTATTTTTTACGAAATGTAGTTTGTTATACATATTTGAAATGTTTGTGAAATGAGAGGGCTAGTAGAGGATCATTAACGCATGGTTATGAGGAGCTGTGACATTGAACTTGTATCCTATCTAGTTCTATTAAACTATTTTAAACTAGGTTCTTAGAATTCTACTCGGTTCCATTGATTGGACCAGACACCTGTTCCACTTGGGTTTTGTTAAATGGTCTGTAACCTTGATCCGACTGAATTTCATTGAGTTGTCTGGAATCCCGTTTTCTATTTAGTTCCATTAAGTTCGTTTGGAACCCTTCTCCTCTTGGATTTCATTGAGTGGTCTGAAATCCCTCTTTCTACGTGGTTTCTTTGAGTTAGTCTAAAATCCCTCATCCTCCTCTTGGAATCATGTTCTGTTCGGATTTCGTTAAGTGGTTCGCAATCCTTTTCCCATTTTGGTTTTGTTGATTGGTCTGAAACCCTATCTTCGTTGGATTCCGTTGAGTGGTCCAGAATTCATTTTTTGTTTTGATTTCGTTTAGTGGTCTGAAACCCTATCTTCATTGGATTCCGTTGAGTAGTTTGGAATCCCTATTCTTATTCAGTTCCATTGAGTTGGTCTAGAATGCGGAGACTTAGGAGTTGTAGGCTTCGACTGAACTGTATCGCGTTAGCCTTAGTTTTTTGCGTATTTATGAATTATAGATTTAAGAACTTTTGTGGTTTGATTTAGAAAAGCAGATAGATGTCTGGCCTTCGGGATTTTCAGCGAATTGTTTATGATTTTATAATTGGTGTTTCTATATTGAGATCGATGTACCTTTTGTTATTATTATTATCACATATGTTTTATTGTCACTCACACAAGCTCCACAGCTTATCCGAGTTGTTGATTTGCCTAGTACATCATTCCCACGATGTAAGGGCAATTGTGCTAGTGACATGGATTAGTAATTACGAGGTACTTCTTAGACAGCAGAGCAGAAATCAAAGTCCTTGGAGTGATTAGGTTACCCTTGTACCTTTCTTCGTATTTCTTTTGGTTGACCATTTTTGGGAGCCTACATGGATATATAGTAGTGAGGGCTAGTTATATTTGTTGTATATTTTTATGGAAGATACCTCACTAGCTTCCTTGACCTTGAATTTTAGTTTTAATATTTGTTGTTTATATTTTGTGCAACCCCTACGTTCCAACATCATGTGTCTATCTTGAACGTATGTCCAGATCGGGCGCGACAATATTTGGCGGTATCAGAGCTTAGGTAGTAGGTTACTATACCTATACTTTTACCTTTAAGTGAGGAAGCTTGGATAGGTCATGGGTAATTAGACCTTTACGTATGCAACGTGGGTTCGTTCTCGAGTTCTTATTCGCTTACACTGAATTCTTCTATTTATCAAACGTACAATGACGACCTCACATGGTCCTACTTAACCGCTTGGGGATGACATTCCCAATAATGACAAAGTTTTTATTTCTGATGAGAAGGCTGTACACGACTATGACAGACCCGACAATGCTTCCGGGCTATCGAAGATTTGAAATAACTTGTTCAGGCTCATGTTTGTACGACTTCTACTAGAAAGAAGTCTTTGTATGAAGCGTTTTGTATTCACAAGCCGCCTTCGTTTGACAGCATTACTAATTTGTGGATAGTTGAGTCTTGGATTAACTAGGTTTCCAGGGTTTTAACCGTTCTACGTTGTTCATTTGATGAAGAGGTAGACCCTACGGCATATACGTTGACAACCAAGGCTTACGAGTGATGGCAGATGACAGTTGACAAGTAGTATTTTCTAGAGTCATTTTAAGATAAGTTAGAGGCGGAGTTTGCCATTAACGAGCCGGGCACATATACAATTGTTGAGTATGTGGTCCACTTCACCAGACTTTACAATCTCTCTGAGGAAAGAAGACGAATAGGCTCATCAGAGGTTTTCGACCGAGTATTCGAGATCTTATGTTGGTTTAGAGATTGACGTTATATGCTTAGGCCATTGACCATGCATGCATATTAGAGCTTAATAAGGAGCGTAATGCATAAACGAGTGAGGGACACAAGAAGATGACCTTTATAATCATTCGAGCGAAGAGCAAAATCGATTTGGGTTTTTGTTTGGTGGTTCTTATGGCTTTTCTCACGAATGACAACATGGGCTTACGCGAGCAGCCTATTTGACTAATTATGGGGGAGACTCTCAATGTTCCACTGGGGGGAGTCAGTACAATTGTTTTTGGGGAGATGTTCAGAGTACCTTTAGGTGCGAACCTCATAGTTTGTTCGGGGAGGATTACAGGTGTAATCTCAGATGACTGTACTATGATTATGCTCGCATTGTTGATGTTAACTCTCATGCCCATGTAGTGATGAGAATAGAACATGTTTTTGGTGTGGCTAACCTCACCTTATTAGTGAATGCCAGATGCGGCATCTAAGGGTACGAGAGGAGCCACCTTTAATGTTGGTGGCTTAGTTGCACTTCAAGCTCAGAGTAGGCTTTCTGGAACACCTTGAGGCTCAGGCTAGCAGAGAGGTAGACAACCTAGAGGAAGTCAGCATGGAGTAAGGGCTCAGTGTAATGGAGCTGGGACATCGCAAGGAGGTTCTCAGCAAGTTAGCAGGGTTTGCGCACTTTTCGCCGTAGAGGCTGAGACAGAGCTTGACATGAGCACATGTACAGTGAGTTTAGGGGCCTAAACACTTTTTAAGAAAGGAAAGATGTGAAATCTCATCCCCAGATTTCACTATTTAAATTCTAATTGATAATTGTTACGATTCTTCCTTAATTATTGGCATAAAATTTCCTTATAGCTCTAAGCGGGGTTCTACATGGACATTTAAGCTCCTTTCATGTTTTGTCTCTTTTCTTTTCATATTTGGGTACTACATGTCGATACGAATACGTGGGTGCAAGCGAAACGAAAATTGAGGCCATTTTGGTAATTTCATCTTTGTTTAGACACATTTTGTTGTCTTTTTTGGCCTTGGTGTGTGCCATGTGGGACCCACTCTCTCATTTTTCTGGACTCTTCTTCTCTTTTAGCTTGCTTTTCTCTCTTCCGTGTCTAATTTCTCTCTCTTGCATTTTCTCTTCCCTTAGAACACAACCACCACCTTTAAATTTTGGTTAGTTGACCACTAAACCAATAACACATCAATTTTCCTCTCTTCACAAGCTCAAACTTGAGCTCTAGATCATGAGAAAATGGCTAGGGGCTGAAGTCCTAGTAGGTCCGACGAAGACAAGAATTTTCCTGCTGATTTAGAATGAGATCATGTTCCTCAGTCTAGTCATCCTCAGAAGACAATTTTAAGCATTGGATGTTCGAGTCTACCTCGAAATATGAAGATCACACAACTCTGGCCTGAGCTGAAGTTTTTCGACGAGTTTCAGGCTATCTACGACCATTTCTTGGACCCCTAAAGGATTCTGGCGAAATTTCTTAGTTTTCTACGAGATAGATGACGACAAATGGCGGCACCAAAAACCAAAGGATGGAAGGAGACGACTTAATACCCATCATGGTGATAAAATATTTCTAACGTTGTTAGGTGTTGATCGGGTGTGAGTGCTTTGATCCTTGTGCTAGGGTGCTTTAACGTGGACTTCAGGTGAGTGACTTTAATATTGTGGTATGGTTATTACCCTCAAAATTCTCATGCTTGTATACTTAATGGATATGGCATGGATTTACAAAATAAATGTGTTTTATACTAATTATTGCATTTAAATTCAGTCATCGATCTATTTTTGTAAAAGGTAGTATGTTATGGATATTTGAAATGTTTGTGAAATTAGAGGGCTTGTAGAAGACCATTAACCCATGGTTGTAGGGAGTTGTGACATCGAACTTGTATCCTGTCAAGTTCCATTGAGCTGTTCTAATAAGTTTCTAGAATTCTACTCAGTTCTGTTTAGTTAGTCCGGAATCGTGTTCTGCTTGGGTTCCATTGAGTGATTCGAAACCTTGCCTCGACTCGATTCCTTTGAGTGGTCTGGAATCTCATATCCTATTTAGTTCCGTTGAATTGGTCCAGAATCCTCCTCCGCTTGGATTTCATTGAGCGGCCTGGAATCCTTTTTCTTACGTTGTTTCATTGAGTTGGTCCGGAATCTTATTCCTTTCGGATTATGTTGAGTGGTCTGGAATCCCTTCCTTTTTCGGTTCTATTAAGTGGTCTGGTCATCTTCCTATTCGGTTCCATTAAGTTGGAACCTTTAGAAATCTTTACGGTTCCTTTGAGTTGTCTAGAATGGGGAAACTTAGGTATTGTAAGCTTCGGTTGAACTGTGTCGATCTAGCCCAGATTTCAGTGTATTTATGAACTAGAGATTTGAGAACCTTTGTGGTTTGATTTAGAAAAGCTGATGGATGTCTTGGTGACTCTTTCGAGATTTCCAACGAATTGTTTATGATTTTAAAATTGATGTTTCTATACTGAGATCGACGTACTTGTTTTATGGTTATCACATATGTTGAATTATTGTCACTCACACAAGCTTCTCAGCTTATTTGGGTTGTTGCTTTGCCCCGTGAACCATTCCAATTTCCCACGGTGTAGAGGGCAATTGTGCAAGGACGGGGATTAGTAGATACGAGGTATTTCTTAGGTAGCAAAGCAGAGATCAAAGTTCTTGGAGTAGTTAGGTTACCCTCGTACCTTTCTTTATATTTCTTTTGGTTGACTATTTTTGGGATTCTACAGGCATTATACCTTACTGAGGGTTTGGTTACATTTATTGTACATTTGTATATTTTTATGGGAGAGACCCCACTAACTTGCTTGATCTTGAATTTTAGTTTCAATATTTCTTGTTTGTATTTCCTTGCACCCCCCACGTTCCAGTGTTACTCGTCGATCCTCCACGCATAGTCCACTGCCAACATCATCGATATTGTCACCACTTAACCCTTGATTATTAAGTGTAGGGTTTATCACAAATGACATTGGTGATATTAGGTGTGGAAACTCCCATATATTGCTTGTACATTTTATGTCATATGTTCGATGTGGAATCCTATTCTCCAACAATTTGGACACACTTTCCTGTGGTTATCACTTCACAACTTTTTTTTTTAAGGATCCGAACTGTCTATATTTCAATTCATCATTCATAGATCATCCTTACAAAAAAATAAACAAGCCAAAAACCATTAAGATATTGGAAGAATATTTAAAAGATAGACAATTTAGATGATCTTTGAGGAAATATCTAAAAAATAAAAGATCAGTCGCTGAAATATATTACGAAATGCCCCTTAAAAAAGTGTGGCAAAAAATGCGTATACCTAATCCGGACCCATATATGCATACACATATATCGAAGATGCTTTCATGCAATTACTTTTGAATGTGTATTGCCTATCAACCCTTGAATAACTGAATCCGAAAGGACATGTTACTGCTGGCTCACTATTACGTAAAAATGGTAATCATACATATGTTGCGTGGCGTTTAGGCGTGCTGCTGACTTCTTGATCTTGCGACTGCGGTCGAGGAAGGAACAATTCTCAGCCTTCCGGTTCTAGAGCCTGAAGACAAGGCTGCTAGTTCTGCGAAGTTCAATATCAAATTCGGCTGTCAATGTGCCGAATGTAGTAACCTGGTAACACCTCACTTCGCCGAGAAGGCTAATGAGATGACCTCGACCAACAAGGATTCGGAAATCCTTCTCGACCGAGACTTGGATAGATAACCAATCGGCCTCGACGCAGTACTGTTTATCCAAACTGAAGGTGCTCCGCGGTTGGATGATTCTACGGCAACAGTGCTGTTTATCCAAACTGAAGATGAGTTGGCGAAAAGGAAAATAAAAATCTCAAGGTTGTTGAGAGGTTTCGCGTAGAGCGAGGGTTTGCGCATGGCAGATTTGTGTGTTGAGTTGGAGGGGGCTTGAATGATGCGCTGAGTTTTGTATTTATAGGGGCAGACTTCCTGATAGCCGAATTAGAATCCTTCTCGGAATAAGTTTTCTTAAAGCTAATCCAACCAGAACTCGGCCAATCCTAAAACAATTAGGACTTTGAATTCAACTCCTTACCCAGCCACATTCATTCCCAAGTTTCAGCGCCCTCATCCCACCGAGCATCCTCGTTACATCAGGATTCAATTCCCTCATCTTTATCTGAAAGACTCCATTTCCTGGTAGGACTCTGCCAACCTGACTTGGCGGCCCATTACCCAAAATCTGACGAGAATTCTAGAAAGATTACGAGGCCAAATGTAACTCCAAATTCGGCCCAGATCAATATTTTGGGCCCAAACAATTTTGTACAAGAAAATTACGATAATTTATTAAAAGATAATTACTATGATTAAAAACCATAGTATTATCTCTTAACAATACCAAATTATCTTAACTTTCTCATCCGACGGTTAAGAACCATGCTCAGTTAACGGCTTCGATTACTCGGGCCGATGGTATAAAATCGGGTCCAAACACATGCAAAAGATGAAAAAAATGAGAACATATACTTTCGAATGTATGTAATTTTCTCTTTCCCTTCTCTGGGATAGGACTAGGATCGAAATAGGCCAAAATTATTGTCTATATTTATTAGTTGTTGCAACTTGCAACCCCGCAATTTTGAAATAAAGACAAGGAGCATTGGTACCAAAAATGCCGTATATTAAACTTTGGCAAAAGTGTATGGAGTGAAACAGAATTGCACGGGAGTTGCCCCTTCAGCTCTCGATCTGATTATGTGTGTGTGGGTGTGCAAAAGGAAATAAGACACGGGTTACCTTTCCTGCTTTCTGCTCCTCGATAAGCTTTGTTTAGTGTTTTAAAGCACTCATCTATGCCAATTATCCGAGTATAAAGATAACATTGCAATTCTGCAGTTGTGAATGATGAGATTTCCCACATCTCTATGTAGTATGTATTAAACTACTAGAATCTAAAAATAAAATATAAAAATAAACAAAAATAGAAGAATACTTTAATATTAAAAGGCAAAAGCAAATATCCAACATATCTGATACCAGTATGGCAATCCGTCAAGAACGGAAAATTTTGCTTTACAATAATGTTCTTCAACTAACTTCCAAACCGAAATTTAGTGAAGTCGACTAAAGAAGATGTTACTTGATGTGTCAAAATACTGTCCCTACATTGAATACAAAGGATAAGAGAAATGGCCATATTTGGTCTTTCGTAACCTTCTTCTTGGACTTGGTGTTTCCATTGGTTTGCTGCTACACCATGTGTGTTTGGGTAAGAGTTAGGGAGGAAAAAGCAAAAGAGCATCTCTAAAGTGCATTAAACTACATACGTACACTATATAAACTAATCATGGCATACGGTGTCCAAAAAGTCTCCATTTTCTTACATGATCTTCACGTTCTTGTCAGTGTGTGCACAGTAATATTTGTAGTCACTGTTCTAAAAATTCCCGCTTAGCGCCCTCTAGGTTCCGCCTAGGCGTTAGGTGGCTAGCCACTGCTCCGATTAATGTCTAGGCGTTTGAAAATTAAGAAAGGGTGCCTAGACCTGCTATGTGCCCACCTAGATCACCTAGGCACCCGCCTAGCCCGTTCAGACCTGCCTAGGCACCCGTCAGGTCACGACTCAGTTAGACAGAAAATAGATAACTTTCATTTTGCTTTTTATTTTTTTTTCAATAAATTTGTAAGAGATTGTTGCATGCTTAAATATATATTAATGTATTTTGTAATTTATGATGAAATTATATATATTTTAAGTACAGACAGACACTTATTTGCACGAAATATAATAAATTTACTTAAGTCTGACTAAACCTCCGAGGCGCCACCTAGTCTGCCTAGGCGCCCCACCTAGGTGCCTCAACGCTGGCCCTAGCCCACTGTCTGACTAGCGCCTAGTGTCTTTTCAAACATTGTTTGTAGTAGATAATTATCACATACAAGGATAAGATGATAGAAAAGTTCGTGAGAAGGTAATTTGGTTTGTTGTTAGTTTGGAATATTTTATATCTTAAAACTATATATTCTGGTATGACGAGTACTATGATGCTTGCTTTCCCATCACTAGGGCTTAGAAATGTTTTGTATTTGTTTAGGTTTAGGTCTTCCTAGTAATAAATTTTGATAAGATGTATGCCTTTTTTGAAAAGTGATTTTAAATGACTGAAACCGTTTTTATAGAAAATGCTTTTCGGATTCTAAAAGCACAGTTCTTACCGGAAGCACTCCAAGTGCTTTGGATTTGCATTTTTACTTACTAAGGATGGGTTTCAAAAATATTTTCTCCTAAAACGCTTTGAATCATTTAAAAGCACTTCCTAAATGAGCTCGTAGTCATTTGGCTATGTGGCGGTGATGGTAATATATAGTGTTTTTCTTTTAGTGCATGAAATAAGAATTAGAGTTTGTAATCAATTATTATTTTTCCGTCCTTTGATTTGTTACCAGTTAAACTTTAAGAAGTTTAGAGTGAAATGCAAGAGAGATTTAATATCAGAAAAGAATAGATATATATGAATATATAGTTTAGCAGTATTTTCTAATACAAAATTAGTGCTACATGGATGTAGAACAATCGCAAGGCTCTTAGGATGTGTGCATCTTTACCCATGGAGGTGTTTTTCGGCAATCTATGCCATAACCTTTTAATCTAATGTTTTGTATGAAGGAATAATGATGACACATTAAGCAAGTAGCTAGTTGTTTAAGGTGAATTGCATAGTTATTGAATTATAGCTACAGAGCGGTTCCTAAAGGACCTAAACTAATTTGTTAGGTACTAATTAGTTTTCCACCCTAGGGCTTGCAGCTCTCAACGAAAGCCGATGAAAACTTGAGAGATTATAGGGATTTGTATCACTATAACATAATAAAAACTGAGTTTCTAGAACGATTAGTACCCATTCTTGTTTATTGCGTCATGTGTGCTGAATTACTAAAACACAGAAACATATCTTTTCTCACACTTGATAGCTAGGACTCTTCATATACCTCCTGTTGTTGTTGAGTTGTGGTAGTACTTGGCGTGATCATTGTTGCTGAAGTTCATATCTTGGTGGATCTATAGAGCTCCTTTCATTTTCTTAGCCAGGGGAAGAACGCAAAACCTACTTGCTTCCCTATCTTGGGTAAATCTAGTTAGGGTTGTATATTAATTTAATATAGCTTGAGTTCATGTCGTGTTATCAAGAACTTATTACTTATATTAAGAAATACAACTTCACACCTTTTTTTTAACAACCTGTAATATCTACACTAAGGAAGTGGTGGAGTTGGTTAAACCTCACAATATGCTAGCAATAATATGGTTCATATTTACCTTTGGCGACAATCGAACCTAAGACCGCTCACTTACAAGTGAAGATGAATACCACTAAACCGTAATACTAAATAATCTTCACACTTATAAATTCATCATAAATACAATATTACAATATTACAAGCTCTACACATTGTAAGCCGGAGAATTACTGCACCACCCTCAAGTGATCTTAAAATCGTTGACAAACATTGATCAACATCAAACCACACTTGATTTTTCATATTTAATATAATGAAACCAAATATAAACAAAAAATTTGTTTACGACACAAAATTTGGGAATTGGATCCCATCTAGATCCACTTTGTGGGAATATTAGGAATCCCCACATCTTAGTTATTCATCGTGTATCGTGCAGTTAGAAATCATTTGATTTTTTTATTTAAATTAAACATAAATAGTATCTGACGAAAACTAACCGTACGATATACGATGAACAGTTAGGATGTAAGGATCCCCACAAAATGAATCCGGAGAGGATCCGTTTCCCAAAATTTGTAAATTGTGGAAATACAATAACCATATAAATACCCTAGTACTCTACTTGACTTGACATACTTCCACAGCAATTTATGTCCAATATGTGAACAGTAAGTTACGTGTGTCATGCATTCAAACATGAAAAGATTATACATTGATTGATCGTAGGACGATGTCATGATGTGAAACCCTAGAATTAGAAACGGAGGCAGATTTTCTGCCATCCTAGTTGTGGTGTCCTTTCATGTTTTTTTATTTATGCGATTATAGTTAAGTAAGGTTAATATTTTATATTTTTATTATTTTTTGTCTTATTATCTTTATTAAAAATTAATATAAAATGTTAACGTAATTTAACCATGACCGCACAAAATAAAAGGGTATGATGGAAGACAGACAATCTGCCTCTATTAGAAACAAGTATGACTAAATTTATTGAAGTCAACTAAATTCCTATTGCTTGGGGGTGTACTTTGATTGATTTTACCTGAATCACTAGGACGGTCCAACTCAATGAAGACACGTGCGCTACTCCATGATAGTTCAGTGTGCATGTCTTATTTGATTACCATTTTAGGTTATACAAACACGTACCTATTTGTGGTGACTGTAATGGAAATAGCTAGATTCAAATCCATCGAATATTTTTGACAGTGATTTATGTCAAAACGCCAAGCTGAACTTTGTAATTGGATTTAAGTGGCTATGAGTTAAGGCATTTATCATAGCCACTTAACCCCAATAATGGATTTAAGTGGCATTTGTATTTGTTATGTGTTTAAAAACTATCTAATCTATAACTATTTTGTACTACGGTCTAGTGTTATTCTTCTTCACTTGTAAGTGAGAGATTTTAAGTTCGATTCTCGTCAAATGTGAATTTGAACCACATTATTGTTAGCCTCTTGTGAGACTCATTATTGCTAGCCCCTTGTGAGGCTAACTCCACCCATTTCCCGGTAGTGTAAATAATATTTTTTTTTTCAACAAAAAAAAGTCTAATCTATATAATATTTTTCTATGTTACTCAATTATAGCGTTTCCTTTTAAATTTTGGCATTTTCAAACCACTTGATTGTTTGAACATTATCAAATTGATTAATTATTTGGAATAATGTGTCTAATTAATATTAATAGTTTAATGTTTGGAAAACAACATTTAGTGTTTGCTGGAAAAAATTTTAAGTTTAAACGAAATAAATTAGATTTTCAAAATCACTCAGCTCAATTTTTTTTTTATGTTGTCAGACACATAAGAAAAGTTTCATGTGAATATTGAAAAAATAATAAAATTAAATTAAAATGCTGCAAAAAAAAAAAAAAAAAAAAACTATAAAAAATATGGCCATAAAACTCCAAATTGTTGCAGTCTTAATTAGTTAGGAATGTGATTATGTAAATCCTATTAAAATTCTATAGTATATTTTTGATAGTGTCCTATTTCAGTTGTATTACTTGAAAGGCAAGAATTCTTCCTTACTTACTACTATAAATAAAGGCACAATTCGCCCACAATGAGGTGAGATAATACATACCTTAGAATTCAACAAATTTCTCTCTCTACACCCTTGCCGTGCCTCTCTCCATCTCTATAAGCCTACAACACAAAAATGATTATGTTGAAATTAAGTTTCGATGAAAGGGCTAAACCTAATTAATGGTGATTCTGCTGCAGGTTTTTTAAACAGAATTTCTCCAGGTTGTACAATTTTGCTTTTTCTTTCGAAATTTTGTCTGTTTTACAAGTTGATGGTCGGTACAACATTAAGGAGAGCTCTTCAATCTGTTATATTCAAATGTAGTTTGATAAAGTTTGTAGTGTAGGGGACTTGAAAAAATTAATCCAAACAATTAAAAAGGAGATTAATATTTTATGGAAAATTTCTACACTCATCAAGAATATTTGACATTTGTTGGAGTAGATTCTCAATTGTCCGATTAAGCACATTTATAAAAAAAAAAAAATAAAAAAAAAAAAAAAAAAAAAAAACTAAGACTTTTTAGCTCAAATAGTTCTTGAGATTAACATAACTTCTCATTTTGGTCCATGACAATGAGAATGGACAAAAATATGATCATTGAGTCTGTCCACCGTAAATTATTTTGGTCATTCTGTGAAAAATATGACAATATTCTCGTTAAGTGGAGAAGTTGGTTTGACAAAATTCTCTTTAAAAAGGTGGTCATGTGGTCCGTTACCTAACAATTTAATGAAGATATTGATAGATTTTTAATGGAATGACCAAAATGAGGTGGACAACTTAGGAACACGTCTTTCGATTTTCATTGTCAAAAACCAAGATGAGGAGTTACGCCAAGTTCATGAACCATTTTTTACAAAAAACCCAAGAAACCACTACGCCAAAACTTTGTTTTAACAACAGACATAGACAATGGTTTTGCTAATCTACCAGAAACTTACAGTTAATCTAGTCTTTGGTTGTGTCATTTTCCTCATCTAATAGTTTCCAGGTTATTTAACCTTTCCAAAAAAAAGGAAAATTTGTTGGATCTAACTCCCACTACTTTTCTTGAGATTTCAGGTTTTAGTCCAATCCAACAGCACAAGTACGATTTTTCTAACCATCTCGTAAAGCTAGCTCCATTTTAGAGGTGGTTCGTCTCATGCGTTGAAATCATTTATCTCACAAACTAGGAATTTTAACGCAACCATATATATATATATATATATATATATATATATATATATATATGTATGTATGTATTATTTGGAGGCTGTTGTCTTATTGTTTATCTTACTGCTAAATGATTTCTATTACGACATACATTATTGAAAGATGCTCACTTCTGTCTACCTTTTTTATTGTTTGATGACAAATTTAATAGAAGAAAAAGGTCTTTTTTTAATCTAGCCAACAAGTATTAAGCAAAAAGCATCCTGCTTTCGTGAAGCATTATTGATTCCTATACTAAATAATAAAATCATTTCTGTAGTGAAAATTGAGTAAAGTGGTGTAGTTCCAAATTTAGTCGGCCTTATTCAATAATTTATTTCAAAGTATTGGAGCTTTGGAATGGAGAGCTTTCAATCATACAAAGCATCAAGTCTAAACAAAATTGCTTACTCAATTAGAGACAAGGGAGTCTAAAATCAATTGTTGTCTGTGAAAATGTCACAGCTAGGTAGATCTGTAGATCTCCTTCTCTTTAGCATGCATAGGTCCTGTGCTTACACAACCACACACAATCAAACATATGCACATACAGAGACACATTGACATGAGAATCTTTGTACACATACGTACATAAATCTCTCCCTCTCTTCGTGGAAAGGAAAGGAAAATTAAATAGAAAAAGTCTCCATCTCCATCATGTTCATGCATGCACTAACAATCTTTTCCGAAATAGATTGAAAATTAGAATAATAAATTAAAGTAGGCAGTTTATAAATCTATGTAGAAAATCAGTAATGACTAGAGCAACCTTAGTTTTACGCATCAATTATTGAAATTATTTGATTAAATATCAGTGTCATTTCTTATGAGATGGTCAACAATGAGAGTTTTTTTAATCATATACATCACCGCTCACAGATAACCAGTAGGTTTTTCTTTTTAAGAGAGAAATTTTAGAAAGTAGAAGAGTGTCTTTATTTGGAACGGTTGTGTATGGAGCATAGACTATAATCAATCAATTTTCTTTAATTAGGTTGTAAACACAGATGTCCTTCCAATGAATGAAATAAGAACACACGTACAAAAAAAAAAAAGATTTGTATTAAAGAGAGTTTAGGTTACAATCTAGGTGTAAAAATTTGATCATCTGATTCAATCTCCAATGATGTGTGTGTGTGGTTGATCCAAGAGTCGTAGAGACTTGACCTTAGTCACCTAACGCCACAAGAGTTTGGCTTGTGATGTTGGAGAAACCGGCATGTGTAGGTGGTGCTTCACGAGAGCGGTGAAGAACTATTTGGTAAAGGTTTGGACTTGCTTCGTTTCTCTCAAGTCGTAAAATTTGATTCAAGGGGCGATGAACATTTGACCTTCAATTAGCTAGAAGTTTCTTCAACGGCCGTCGAGGCTTAATCTTGAACGAAACGGGACCACGAGCGGTTTCATGTGGTAGCCAGGTGGTCTTCGACTTTAGTATGGATGAATCGGCACTTGTTTGTTGCACTTGTTGATTTTCCATGAGCTTGATGAAGAATACAAGAGTGTTTGTGTGTTTGAATTTGGGTTTGGTTGTGGTTATGTCTAGAATTTGGTACTAGACTAGCTACGTACCCTTTGGGAGATCAAACTAATATATTTCCAGTTTGGGCTTGGGTACATCTTTGTGCCATTTGGGATTTGGAGCGGCTTTGTGTCATTTGAATAATTTAGTAGTTAACGGGAATTCGACCCATTAATTTGACATGGTTTACATCCACGGAATTTGAAGTGGTTCACATCTAGGGATGGCACTTCTAACTGTTAAACTCGATAACCGTGGATAATCACCCGAATGGAATGGATTTGGGTACGTTTTGGATATGGGGAAAAACTATGAATATTATTCAGTTATGTATTTGGATATGGTTATAGGGATCCCTATTCTATATCCATACCCGAATAAGCAATAGTTACATTGTGTCTTGCAAAAATTAAGCAATAGTTACATTATTTTCATAAAAATTAAGGAAAACTAATGAAAAGGGCTTCAAATCTTTTCACTTTAATAAAAAACCATACACTAACTTTATTTAATGATAAGAACAAAAAAATTAAAAAATTAAAAAAATCCAAGTTGCGCTGAGCGCGCGTCCCTCACCCCTAACCAAAATCCCCCAAAACTCCCACCTGACAACTTCATGTCCCCCAAACCACCCCCTCCTCATCTCTCCCATTCTATTTCAATAGCTCAACCCTCTCTCTCTCTAGAAAAAAAAATCTGAGAAACAAAGATGCCGATCGCAATTTTGCTCCCTCCGCTGGGCGTTTGTCTCCGGCACGGCTGCTGCACCATAAGTCCCCTCTTTCTCCTCCGCCTTCTTCATCTTCTGGTCGCAGATTTGATATTATTCATGATGAAAATTTGAAATTTTGGATTGGTGGTGGGCCCAACTACTTTAACCAACTATCAGCAAATTGCCTCTGTTTTTTCTTATACGGCAGAAAAATTTTTGTTTGTTTTTTGTTTCAGTGCTTCAATTTTTGGCTACGATTTTTTATGCATTGGACATAGACATCTGAAGAGGAGAAATTTGTATACACAGTACGAATATGTCACTGATGTTTTGCGATAAAAGAATAAATATATGTGTATATTTTTATAAACAGTGTCTTTAAGTTTCATAAACAGTGTAGTAAGTTTCATAAACAGTGTCGTAAGTTTTCATAAATAGTGTAGTAAGTTTCATAAACAGTGGAGAAAGTTTCATAAACAGTTTGTGTGAGGATTTGCATAGGTCTGCGAGTCAGATTTTTTTTTAATATTAAAATTATGTCATTTTCATTAAAATTTAAGTTCTTTTGTCCTTTTTATTAAAATTTAAGGGTTTTTCATTAAAATTTAAGTCTTTTTAATTAAATAAAAGTATTGACACACCCTGACCGAGATCGAGGCATGTTGGCCGTCACGTGAGCGTGATGTAAGCCATCTGCACGAAGCGGAAGCATTAAGATATGGAAATTTCGAATGAATAAAACCAAACATTCAGAATGGCTAGAAAGGAAATAAGTGTTAATACACTTTCAGAGCATAAATAAGTCTAAGTGCAGTCAAGCATAGAAATTACTAAATTAAACAGTAACCAATATTCCTACATGGATGATGTACTGTCAGAACTTCCACCAGGATCCTTGTGAGCCACCACAAAAGCTACCTAATACCTGGAGGGGCGCAAAACAAAGCTGAGTGGGTCAGTAAAACAACGCTTATATAAAAACTTTATTTTCCTTTGAATATACTAACCCCTCGTCGTAAAACAAGTATAACTTTCCCAGAAAATAGAATACGTAAATATAAGTCAAATCATGCTCAGTATATCAAGATTCATTTTTGTATCTATGCCATGTATATGCTATGCCCAATATCACAATATAATAAATAATAAGCCAGGTGATGCAATTCAATATAAATCATCTGCTAGCCGAAGTCACCTGACGTGATCTATACGGCAGAAACTAGAGCTCATTCCAATCATATCTCAATCTCATATCTCAACATATTTATACATATCTGCACACAAGTCAGTACCACCTCACGTGGTCTGACCGACAGGCTAGGTGTATAATGAATACGCTCAAGTGCTACAATCACATGAAGGCTATGCGCTAATCATGAGTCACCTACAAGTCGAACCCACTAAAAGTGGTCTATACGACATGCTATGCACCTATCTTGGATCCAAGGTGAGCGTGTGGTGCGGGAGGTGAACGATCATGTGAAGCTATGCCCTGACTCTGGCGGGAGCACTAACACCGGGGTGCAGATTAATGAGCTCAATATGCATCACAACATCATCAACTATCTCATAATCATTACCAGCATAATATACTCACCTGGGCTTACCTGGACCTCCGCAGCACCATGCAACAATATGCATAATTATGATAATGTATATGCTAAAAATGCAGTCATAACATGGCATTGAAATCACATTCCATTAAACACATTTTCTGGGAAAAACGTCAAGTATATACATATATTGAAAATAACTGCCCACTCACTGGTATGTAGTCGGGTCGTAACCCCCACGTCTAGCCTGGCTACGCTCGTCCTCCGGATAGATTTCGCCTATATGAGAAACAACTATAACAACGTTATTTTAAGCACATACACAATTCTAGCTAATAACTTCTCATACTTTGCTCAATTTGGGTATATAAATATACAACAGTGATCTACACAATCTCAGGATCATCCCCATATTTTAAAAATAATTTTTCACCTTCCCACGCGCCCTCACGCGCCGACGAGTGCACGGACCTACGCGCCCCTATGTGCGGCCACGTGACAGTCACACTGACGGCATTAGTTAACGCCGTCAGGAATATTCTAGGAATATTCTGTCAGATCCTAACGGTAACTGTTAAACTTAACTAACGGCGTTAGCATATTCCGTCAAATTTAACGGCATATGCTCCTGTCTTCTCCAGCGAGACGCCGATCGCCAGTGACTGTTCGCCGGTTTCTGGGTAAACTGCCAAACATGGTTTCTTACTCATTTTTCAACCATTTTTCATAAAATTGCTACCAAAATGAAGCTACGAGCATGTAGAACACAACCATACAAGTTTCAAAGCTTAGAATCCACTAGATTTTACCTGAGGAAGCTCGATAATTTGGCAAACTTTGAAATGCTTCGATCTCAGTCCTCCGACGTCCAAAACCTTCCAACGAACCACTCCGAGCTTCCTTAGGGCCTCCTTAAGCTCCCTATGAGAAGAGAGAGAGTGTGTACGGGAGAGAAGAGAGAGAATGGGGAAAGGAATGAATGTGGTCTTAGTTTGGTTAACAACCAAACAAAACAAGGTAACTAACTTAGGAGAATTAAACTTGTCCAATTTAAATACATAACGCTCACCACACATTTAATTTCCAAGGGTAATTCCGTCATTTCACATCTTCAAAAACAATTCCCCGGGACGGGCTGTCACAGTTATAGCATGGTTTTTTATTAAAATAAACTTAGTCCAAGCCCTTTTCATGAAAGTTCCCTAAAAATTAAACAATATGAAAATTATTTTTTCAAATAAAATTAAACAATAGGTAGATTATTTTCATAAAAAATTGAATAATATGTACTTTATTTCTGGAAAAACAACTAGTAGATACATTGTTTGTTGTAAAAATTAAACAATAATTGCATTATTTTTATAAAAACTAACAATAAGTAAATTATTTTCGTAAAATTAAATAATAAGTACATTAGTTTTGTAAAAATTTAAATTTGTTGAAATTATAGCATTAATCTTATATTTTTGCCACACAATATATATCATTGTTATAAACTTCTTATTTAAGTGTGATTGTGTAAATTCTAGATTAGATTTGATTCTAGTTATTCTTCCCTATTAGGACTTGTATTCCTTGGAGAAGAAGGATTTCTTCTCTCTCTTATTACTATAAATAAAGGTATTGCGCAAGGAGAATAACAACACGTCCTCTACACAACCCTACAAACACATCTCTCTTTATATTTTCTCTCTGTGCCGCCAGACCCCGTTCCCCTGTCAATATAATATAGGCCACAACACGTTATCAGTACGCTCCTACCGTTGCGCTTAGGAATTTGATGTGGAAGCTTTCTGCATCAAAGCAGTTCACCAATATCATCACACAATCAGCTTCTTTCAAAACAACGGTTTTTATCTCGATATTTTTGCAGCCTTGATAGCATGAACATTCACCATAATGCATGACCCACCTTTGCGTTTTTCGAATTTTAGATTCTACATAAATTGTGTATGCATTATATCCATTGTGGAGCCAAAAATAATCACAATGCGACACGTGGATTTTTGGATTAAGAAGACAAAAATACCCTTGAGGTGCATTGGGATTTCTACACGCGAGCAGCAGAAAATCATCCTTCAACAAAGTAAAAAATGCTTCAAAAAGAGGTAACTTCCAAAATAGTGTTAATTGGTTAATTAATGGATTAATTACACAATTAACCCATTAATTACCAATTAAATTATACAATTTAACCCCAAAATTATCAAAGGGCCGGCCACCTCTCATTCTTCCTAGCCTTTCTCATTTTTCTCCATTTTATTACCCTATTTATACAAATAAACAATTTTGTAACCTCCCATTTATTTCTTTCATACTTAATTAGCCAATAAATTGACTAATTAAGCCAAAATCATAACCACAAAAAACCCTCCAAGGCCGGCCACACCTTAGGGAAAAATGGGCAAGCTTAATCCTATAAATAGGCACCTACTTTCACCAAAAAGGGGGTCCAATCCTCTTGCAAAAAATCCCAAATTCTCTAAACACTCTTTCTCTCTAAAATTCTAACTTTGGCATCGGAGGTTTTTCGGCCAAAGTCCCCCCCCATTCATCGTGGGCGCGTGAGGCTTTTGGCCTTGACCCAAAGTGTTACTTGTTTTGTAGGTGCAAAATTGTCCAAGACCAAGGAGGAGAAAATTTGCATCCACAAATTGGTGTTTTCATTGAGAGAAGAAATCCATACTCGTAGAAGACTCCCGCATAGAAAAAGGATTCTTTGGTAAAACGTAAAAGAGAAATACAATGGCAAGGAATTTAGAAAATTCAACAAGTGGGAATTCTAATATTCAAGAAATGGGCCCGCGTCGATCAACGAGGCTAAACATGACCATAGGTGAAACGGCACCACCACCACTAGTTTCCACCATGAGAACCACCGCGGTGGCTACCTCGGTAGCTACCCGTGGCGAGGTCCATGGTGCCTTCACCACGGCTTAAACCATGCCATCCAAGGCGACTCACGGCATATCCACCATGGGAACCACCACGGTGGCTACCTCGATAGCTACCCGTGGCAAGGTCCATGGTGCCTTCACCACGGCGACTCACGATACAAGGGCCACGGCCTGAGCCTCGCACTCACATGCATACGTGGAGCAGCTCATTCCCACGGCCCAGCCTGCTTCCACCAAGCAGACTGCTCCCACCAAGAGGCCTACTCCCGTTGAGCAGCCTGTTCCCGTGGTTTCCCAAGCAACCCAAGTTGGCCCAAGATCATCACAACCATCAGGACCAATCATCGAGCCGGGGGCATTTTCACCGCATTTCTCCGTAGATTTGACGTTACCCAACTCAAATCTCGCACTTGGGGTCTATCATCCTTCTACTGCTCAAGGAGGCATATTCCTTCCAAACTCATCCAATCCGAATGGTGAACAACACTGGTCCCGACAGGTCATGGTGCTGACGAGTGTCCTTGCACAACAGACGACCGTAGTGAATCAACTCTTGCAACGCACTGAGATCCAACGTACTCCAGACGAAGTGTCCCGAAGTAGGACAAGGGCAGACGAGGAACCGCTCCGGCAGCGTCCTAGCAAGCAGCTACTCAACCCAAACGAGCATTCTGGTAGCGTACACTCCCGATTGGGTCCTCGAGATAACATATACTCCCGTCTTAGCACGCGGAGAAGCGTGCACTCTCGATTAGGCCCACGAGCAAGTATACATTCACGGTTGGGGCCACACTCTGATAATCAACGTGAACAGCCTTCAAGGAAAACTGTTCATTCGCGGTTAGGCCCGCAATGAGCATTCTCTATGTCACATCGGGGCAATCAGCGTAACGAACAGAGAGAAGCAGTCACTCAGTCCGGCTCAAGTTCAACTGGCAGCCTGCAAAGAAATTCCTCGCCCGCTAGAAATCTACGTCATACACCACAGCCGAGGCAGAGGCAAGCCGAGCAGGAAGAAGAGCAGCCTAGACCAGCAGGCCAAGAACGGGAGCAGCCGAGAACTCCATTACCTCAACAAAAAAAAATCTAAGAAGAGGTAGAGAGATTATTCAACGAACGATTGCATGATTTTCGACGCAACGAGGTGGTTGATGAAGCATTACGGCGGGATATGGCCAACATAAGCAGATCACCTTTCACTGATGAGATCGAGTAGGCAGAGCCACCACGCAAGTTTAGCATGCCGCACTTTGTATCTTTTAAAGGAGATGGAGATCCAGAAAGACATTTGAAGCACTATAGAAGCGCGATGGTCCTATATCGGAATAATGATGCTTTCATGTGCAAAATATTCGCCGCCACCTTACAAGGCGAGGCGCAAGATTCGTTTCACTCTTTGCCGCCACGATCCATCCAAAATTTTGATGAACTTTCCTTGGTTTTCACCAAAGAATACTCGTCCTACCGTTCAATCAAGAAAAAGTTTGATCACTTGTTTAATGTGAAGAAAAACCCGAAGCAATCACTACGCGATTATGTGAAGAGATTCAAGGCGGAAAAAACAAAGATCGTTGGATGTGATGATTCAATAGCAAGTGCAGCCTTCCAAAAAGGACTCCCAGCAGACTACCCACTGTTTGGAGAAATGATCATGAAAGAAGATCTAACTTTAGCAGACTCATTTGCCCTAGCAGAGAAGCATGCACTTTGGGATGAAGCTCGACGAGCAGAAAAGGAACCTGAGCAGTCTCTAAAAGGGCCGGTAACGGCTCAAAGGAAGGAAGATGGGAAGCAGCCCAATAAGAGCGGGCATGATGCTAAGTGTAGAAATCGACCCACGACCAAGGAAGACTCAGTAACCAAGAATTATTCTAAGTTTTCAATTCCGATCCATCAAATCCTTCGTTACATCAAGAACGAGTCATGGTTCAAGCTGCCGAAACAATCAAAAGGAGATACTTCTAAGTTAGACCATACCAAGTATTGCGCATTTCATCGAGGTCCCGGTCATACAACTGATGACTGTTACACTTGGAAGAAGTACCTAGAGAAGCTTGTGAAAGAAGGCAAGGTCGATAAGTATTTGGACAAGCCTGTGTAGCCAGCTGCGCGGTCAAGAAGGATAGCAGACGACGACGAAGAACCACCAACCAAGACAATTCGAATCAATGGTATCTTCACCGAGTCTGAACACTTAGGGGTCACTAGCAACTCTAAAAAGAGGAAGATCCAACAGGCTTTGCTAGTCTCACAAGTTCGAGCAGTTGACACTCAACCTGGTCCTATCATTGGCTTCACTGAGCAGGATGCAGAAGGTGTTGATTTCTCACATGACGACGCGCTAGTAGTATCTGTCTAACTAGCCCATGCTATAGTTGACAGAATAATGGTTGACAAAGGAAGTGCAGTCAACTTACTTCAACTTTCAGTCATTCAGAAGATGGGCTTGGAAAGCATGATCATACGCCGAGTAGAGGTACTTACTGGATTCAATAGGCACATCTCGAACTCTATCGGCCACATTACACTTGACGTACAAACACAGCCAGTTGTCTCTAAACAGACTTTCACGATCGTGAGTGACCCATCTCCCTACAACGGGATTCTTGGGAGACCTTGGTTGATCAAATTGGATGCCGTCACTTCCGTCAAGTATCAAAAAATCCGATTCCGCATCCCGGGAGAAGGAGTTGGAGAGATCAAGTCTGACCAAGCTGCATCCCGACGATGCACTGTGCAAATGTTGAAAGAATCAAGGAAGAAGATCTTTACCCCCTTGGAGGTTACTGAAGTTCAAGGAGATGAAGAGGCTGCCCAATAGCAATTACAGCAAGTGGATCAAGAAGATGGCATCCGAGCAGACGAAGTAGGATGGAAACCTGAAGATGATGCCGAAGACATCATTCTTGATCCCCAGCAGCCAGAAAAAATAACTAGAATTGGTTCACGACTAAGCCTCGCCGAAAAGGAATAACTTACGGCTTTCCTAAGAGAAAACCGAGAGGTCTTCGCATGGTGGCCATCTGAAATGCCCGGTATTGATCCCGAAGTGGCCTGCCATAAGCTGCACGTCGATCCTGCGGCCAAACCAGTGATTCAAAAAAGAAGACATTTTGCACCCGAGCGAGTAGCAATAATTGAGGCTGAGATTGACAAGCTACTAGAGGCCGGATTCATAGAAGAAGTAGCACACTCAGCATGGCTTGCCAATGTCGTACTAGTTATGAAGAAAGAAAAGGGCAAGTGGAGGGTTTGCGTAGACTACACCGACCTGAAAAAAGCATGCCCAAAAGATCCATATCCTGTTCCTCGGATTGATCTGTTAGTAGATCCAACTTCTGGGAACCAGCTGCTCAGCTTCTTAGATGCATACTCTGGTTACAATCAAATAGCCATTTACGAACCCGACAAGGAGAAAACCGCATTCGTGATCGAGCGGGGAACTTATTGCTACAAAGTCATGCCTTTTGGCCTAAAAAATGCGGGAGCCACTTATCAAAGGTTAGTAAATATGATGTTCAAAAAACAAATTGGGGTAACCATGGAGGTCTATGTCGACGATATCATGGTATAGGGCAAGCAGCGGTCAGATCACATTCGCAATTTGGCGGAAGCTTTCAACATTCTTAGAAAGTACAAGATGAAGCTCAATCCTACCAAATGCACATTTGGAGTATCTTCAGGCCGATTTCTAGGGTACTTAGTAACCCAATGAGGAATTGAAGCCCATCCTAAGCAAATTCGAGCGATCCTAGAGATGAAGTCTTCAACTACCTTGAAGGAGATCCAAAGCTTGACCGGACGAGCAACTGCCCTTAATCGTTTCCTTTCGCGGTCAACTGATCGATGCAAGCCATTTTTCAAAGCTATAAAGAAGGCGCAACGAGATAAGTAGGATGAAGAGTGCGAAAGAGCTTTCCAAGATTTGAAGAAGTACCTCACATCACCTCCCTTACTATCCAAGCCGGAAGCAGCGGAGGATTTATACATCTACCTAGCAGTCTCCGAAGTAGCGGTGAGCTCTGCCTTCATACGAGAAGAGCTGGGGGCCCAACTGCCGGTATTCTACACTTCTAAAGCTCTTCTTGATACAGAAACAAGATATCCAAAAATCGAAAAGTTAGTTTTGGCGCTAGTTGTTGCGGCTCGGAAGCTTAGACCATACTTTCAAGCTCATATAATCATCGTCATGACTCAATACCCTTTGCGATCAATCTTGCACGACCTGGATGCTTCTCAACGAGTGATGAAGTGGGCGTTGGAACTTGGCCAATATGGATTAGTTTTCCGACCTCGCATAGCAATAAAGGCCCAAGCCTTAACGGACTTCATAGCAGAATTTACGCCTAGCCTAGCAATAGCAGCAGAGCAGCCTAGCAATACCACAGAAGCAACCGAGCACACCTTAGCTGCGCCTGCATTTCTAAATGAAGATTTCTGGCATTTGTATGTCGATAGAGCATCCAACTATAAAGGCGCAGGAGCAGGCGTGGTCCTTGTCACTCCTGATGGCTCAATGCTCAAGCAGGCGATTACTCTAGGCTTCAAAGCGTCCAACAACGAAGCAGAGTATAAGGCCCTACTAGCAGGCCTCCGAATGGCAAAAGACTTGACGGTGAAGAAGCTTGTAGTTTATTTTGATTCCCAGTTAATCACCAACCAAGCTATCGGGGAGTATGCGGCAAAACATCCAAGGATGGCGCAATACCTAGAAAAAGTACGCAAGCAGCTTGAGGCATTTCAGACTTATACTCTCACTCGAGTATCATGAGCAGACAACGCCCACGCAGATGCGCTCGCCGATTTAGGCTCCGCCCACCATCAACTCAAACGCTCTATCCCGGTGAAATATATAAATAAGCCAAGCATAGATGTAGAGCTGGCTGTTCAAGTGTCACAAGTTAGTGTAACTCCCAACTGGCAAAGTTCTATTATAGACTACTTGGTCAACGGTACACTTCCCACGGAAAGATTTAAGTCTAGGAAGCTCCAAATCAAGGCAGCACGCTACTACATGTGGAACGGCATTCTCATCTGAAGATCTTACACTGGACCGCATCTCCGCTGCCTAGCACCTCCCGATGACTTAAAGGTTTTAAGCTCAATCCATGAAGGTGTTTGTGGAAATCATTCCGGAGGCCGATCCTTAGCACAGAAGGCTCTCAATACGGGTTATTACTGGCTTACTATGCATCAAGATGCTAAGGAGTTAGTACAAAAGTGCGACCACTGCCAACGCTATAAGCCAGTACCAGCACTGCCTGCCAGCGAACTACACCCGCAGACGAGTCCTTGGCCATTCATGCAGTGGGCAATCGACCTAGTAGGACCTATGCCACCTGCAACTTAGGGCAGAAGCATGATGATCGTGGCAACCGATTACTTCACCAAATAGGTAGAAGCACGACTCAGGCAGACATAGAGCGCTTCATATGGAAGAACATCATTTGCCGATTTGGCATCCCTCAATCCATTGTCACCGACAACGGCCCGCAATTTGTGGGAAAAGATTTGGCGAAGTTCTTCCAAAAGTATGACATCAAGCAGCGCATGTCCACGCCAAGGTATCCTCAAGGCAATGGGCAAGCTAAAGCATCTAATAAGACGATCCTCGACTGCCTCAAGAAATCTCTCACCAATAAGAAGGGAAAATGGCCAGACAAACTTCCCGGATGTCTATGGGCATATCGCACTACCAAAAGACGAGCAACCAGTGAAACTCCTTTCTCTCTGGCATTTGGATCGGAAGCAATTATTCCTCCCAATATCATCATGCCGAGCATCAATACTCTGTTACCAAGCATTGAGCAGAACAACAAAGAGGTGGCCACTAACTTAGATCTGGCAGAGGAAAGGCGTGAGTAGACCATCACTTGCATTGCAGCTTACCAGCAACAGCTCATCTCCAGCTACAATAAAAGGGCCAAGATCCGGTAGTTCCAACCCGGAGATCTAGTCCTAAGAAAGGCTTTCATTACTACCCGCAGAGAAGGCTAAAAAAAGATGGATCCTATCTCGGAGGGTCCGTATAAGGTCAGTCGAGTAGGCAGTAAAGGTAGTTATACCCTCGCTACCATGAACGACAAAGAGATCGAGAAGTAATGGAATGCCTACAACTTAAGGAAGTACCATGTGTGACCTACCATTATGCCAAGACCCGAGGAGTCAAGCAGCTCAACGGGCACCACTTCGCAAGCCGAAGACTATCAAATTATCATGCAGTCTTTTACTGCTAAGTTATTTGTTTGTTTCATTTGTTTTTCAATAAAGAATTCAGAAATAATTTACAACTTAGCTAGACTACAAATCATCTCTCATGCATTTCAAAAAAAAAATCACCCTTCTGAGGGACTCATCGTAGGAATTGCACCCCCCGAGGGACCAACCATGCTCTCCAAAGCGGGAGGATAAACTCTACACTCCGAATATCCAGACGTGGATGAGCCTGGCTGCCCTAGTACAACTGGATGCATAATGGCTTGCGCCGGGATTCCTACAAATAGCCACAATGGTTTTTCTCAAGGCCTAGCTAATTGAAGGATTTAAGGTCTCTTTGCCTAATCCGTAGGAAACCGGACCCTAGAAACGAAGGGGGCACATTACGCAGTACATCCGAATGACGGCTGCCCTGGAAATCTAAAGCTGCTACCGAGTGCACTAAGGTAGCCTACGATTTTCAGAAGACTGCCTATGGTTTGCCCTTTAAGCAGTAAAGCCACGCTAGACTTATACAACTGCACATTCTTGTGAGAGGTTAAACAAGCTAGCGTGACTATATGAAGCATTATCCATTGCCGACATACTACGTAATTGATAAGCTTCAAAGTCCTAAAAATGTTGTAGTATTAGCTACATGACCTACGGAGTGAAAGAAAGCCAAGGATAGCAGCATAGTGGTTACGCAGACTTGTCTGCTTCTGTAAGTAAGGCATCCGGCTGCTAACCCTATGGCTGGCAATTTTACGAAAGTTCTGCCCCAATACCTATGGCTGCATAGGCTACGCGGGCTTGTCTGCTTATAAAAAAATAGCATGCTCACTGTTGGTGTATAAAGTTTAAGGTTTAAGGCATGAACAAAAAGAAGCGTAGGTGAAAGGAAAAACAAGTTTATTGAATTTTTCTAGCGAAATTGATAAACAATTAGCAAAGATTGGAGGAATTCAAGCAAAAGCAACAAGGAAAAAATAAAGGAAATCCTAAAAGCTACCTAGAAGACTACTCTTCGGCAGATTGAACATTTCACGACTGCTCGGTCGCCATACCTTCAGCAGCCTTGATGTCCTTAGCAGCGATACCAACCTGGGCACTAGCCTCTCCGACTACTTCACCAATAGAGGATTCAAAGGTAAAGGCGAGCACGTCTTCTGGAGAAACAGAAAAGGTCTCGAGGTCTTTGCCAGAAAACTCAAAATCAGATGGTCGCCCAAAAAAATGATCCACATAACCCAGCTTGTAGAAATCAACTTGGTTCTTAGTGAGCGAAGGTTCAAATTCAGCCTTCTCACCTTTCAATCGCTCATTTTCTTCGAGCAGACAAGCATGAACCCGTTGCAGTTCCTCAATTTCCTTCTTCAAATTATCATTAATCTTCAAGGCACCTTGGAGTTCCAACACCTGAGGCTCAAGCCTATCAACAACTTTCTTGAAGTGAATCACTTGGTTATAAGTAGCAATCAACTCTTCATCCTTTGCATAAGCAACAGAGCGGAATTCAGAGATGGAACGCTCGAGATCTTTAATCTGAGGTATGTAACACTCGATTTCCTTCTCTGCACTTTCATACTTTACTTGGATCGCGTCAAGCCTAGCCTTCAAATATGCGATCTCTTGGCGAGCGGTTTCAAGATGCTAAGAAGTAGAGGCAGGAGTGCTAGATCCCTTCAAAATAGTGAGCTCAGATTCCAACTCCTTGATTTTTTCGGTCAAGGAATAAGCTTCGGTAGCCATAGTTCTTGCCATCTTTTTGGCAGCTTTGGTATCCTCTTGATCAAGAAACATAGACTCGGCTGCCAAAATTGTTGTTTTCTGCATTATGGCTAATAAAGCAGTTTTCTTGTACTCGGGTGTATGGTTCACAAAGAGACTCGGGCCAACAATATTTTTGATGCCATCAACAAACTTAGCACATACATCTATATCCTCAAGCAGGTCCGGCTTTAAGAACGCACAAATCTCAGTAGCTTCCTTAGGAACAGAGTTGGTGGAACTCTCACGTTTGTCTACTTAGCGGTTTCATTCTTCTTAGCAGACGAATCAACCCCAACAGCAGAGGAAGCAGATTTTGGCGTCACCTTAGTAGGCAGGAGTGCCTTGTCACTCTTCATAGTAGCAAGTCTTTCCGAAGGTGAGCCAAACTTAGCTTCAGACGAACACTTTGGCACGAACTTCGGTTTCGAAGGCACGGAGGAACTCCTGCGCAGGGCAATCCTTTTCGTGATCGAGCTGGCAGCCTTTGGAACAATATGTGTCACTGGCACAAATCTAGGCCTATCTTCTTTCTTGCCTATGGAGGAGGACGAGTTAATTACAATCTTGGGAACAGCTGGTGAACCTTCGCGAGCAGCGGAAGAAGTCTTCAGTTTCTTCTCAGCAATCATTTCTTGAACGGACGGCGAATGCCTCTTTTTCCCATCTTCATTTGAAGCAGGCTCTACTGCAGCAATAGGATGAGCTAATGCTTCAGCCTTGATTCCCAGAGCAACTCGCACTTTTTTCATGTTCGGGGAGGTCTTAGGAGTTGAGCCAAATTCCGAATCTACAAAAGCGGCAGAGGGCGATTAGAAAAAATAAAGAGCAGTTTAGCACAAATATCAAGCAGCTGGAAGGTTGAATAGCCTACTTACCGGAGATGAAGAACGTTGGCACGCGCAGCTCAGGAGAAGAATCAGATTCCCATTCTCCACTCACCTTCAAAGTCTCCTTGGCCCAGTCATGATCTCCCTTGCTTGAATTGTCAAAGAGCCTATGGCGAGATCGCAGCTGCCCGATTCCCTCAATGTGGTCTATGTCAAAGAAATGCCAAAATTCGTTGACGGACAAACCTAAGTCAAAAAATTGGCTAAGATTGTGGAATCCCACCATCACGCGGATCGCATTTGGAGAACATTGAGCAGGGGCACATTTCATGGAGCAGAACACTTTTTGGAAGAAGCGCGGCATTGGAAAGGTAAACCCTAACACAAAATAGTAGGGGTGAAATTTGATGGCTCTCCGAACCCCATCACACGGCTCACGGCTGCTACCATCTCTAACTCGCTTCACACGCACTCCCGACGGAATGGCATGCCAATAAGCCTCAAGGAAGTCTCTAAACAAATCATCGGAACTAATCTTGAAGTGAGCAGCTTTAAAGTAGCCAACCTTGCTTAAAGACCCACCTTGACGGTACAACGGCGGTACACCATCATCATTCTTGTGGCTTGAGGGAGACATCCTTGAAGAAATTCTACAAAAAAAAAAATGCAAGAAAGATTCATTAGAGGGTATTTTCTCGGCACAAGCAGGCCATTTGGCCCAATTAAAAAAAAAAAAAAAAGAAAAAAGAAAAATGGGAGATAGGAAGCCGCAAGAACCCAGCCAAACTGCCAGGCCCCACGGCTTGGCTTGCTTTCGCTCATGGCAGCGCCCCAGCGCCCAGAAATCTGTGAAGATGCCCACGGCCACAGTGCCGTGACTTCCTCATAACAAATTTTTCACATCCTCGACCCCCGTTGAGCCAAGTTTCAAGCCCTGAGGCTTTCAAAAAATCAAGAAGACAAGAAAATTAAATTTTTCTTACCTAGAAGCAATGAGAAGACGAAGCAAGTGACGAAAGACGATCCTTTGCACGGGCAAGATGTAGAAGATTGCTAGGGGAGGGGGAACAAATATCCTCTAAGCTCTCTCTCTCTTGTAGGGTAGAATAAGTTTCTCTTTAAAAAGTTGATTTAATAATCCACTTAAGGTGGACTTAAATAAGCTTTGAGAGAAATTTATTTCCTTTTCCTAGAAGGATCTAATTTCTTATTAAAAGAGAGAATCAACATCAAAATAGGAAACAATTCAAAGTTTCCTAAAAAAATCTCTACACCTGTTGCCCTTTTCTGCGAGCAGCCCAACAGGTGTGGGGGCATTTGTGGAGCCAAAAATAATCACAATGCGACACATGGATTTTTGGATTAAGAAGACAAAAATACCCTTGAGGTGCACTGGGATTTCTACACGCGAGCAGCAGAAAATCGTCCTTCAACAAAGTCAAAAATGCTCCAAAAAGAGGTAACTTCCAAAATAGTGTAAATTGGTTAATTAATGGATTAATTACACAATTAACCCATTAATTACCAATTAAATTATACAATTTAACCCCAAAATTATCAAAGGGCCGGCCACCTCTCATTCTTCCTAGCCTTTCTCACTTTTCTCCATTTTATTACCCTATTTATACAAATAAACAATTTTGTAACCTCCCATTTATTTCTTTCATACTTAATTAGCCAATAAATTGACTAATTAAGCCAAAATCATAACCACAAAAAACCCTCCAAGGCCCGCCACACCTTGGGGAAAAATGGGCAAGCTTAATCCTATAAATAGGCACCTACTTTCACCAAAAAGGGGGTCTAATCCTCTTGCAAAAAATCCCAAATTCTCTAAACACTCTTTCTCTCTAAAATTCTAACTTTGGCATCAGAGGTTTTTCGGCCAAAGTCCCCCCCCATTCATCGTGGGCGCTTGAGGCTTTTGGCCTTGACCTAAGGTGTTACTTGTTTTGTAGGTGCAAAATTGTCCAAGACCAAGGAGGAGAAAATTTGCATCCACATCCATAATTATTAAATTATGTGAATTTGATATTGCTATGAATTGCATCAAATATATGTCGATGCATTAAATTATTTATATGAATATGCATTGAATTAAATTAAAAAATAATTTATAAAGAATTTTTAGGGTTTCGTTGAAAACGCATCCATATCAATGGGCTTCCTTCCCCGAGCCAAGAATCCAAACCTAGAGCCACGACTTTAGGCCCAAACCCTAAAACCCAACGCCTAGACTGTGTCGCCCTTTGAACCGTTGTGACGCATGGCCTGCAACCATGCCTAGCCACTATGGCTCGTTCCTCGACGACCTGAAGATCGTTCACCGACGTCAGTTGGCTGAGATTCCTTCAAATCTCATCAGATTTTTTGAAATCCTGATTTTAATTTCTAGGATTTTTGGTTGAATCGTTGAGATTTCCAAGACTCCTTTCATAACCATGGTCGAAAACACCCAAAAAGGGTACCCCTGAGTCTCCTGTCCAAGATTTGGCCACCTGCAGTGGCGGCCCCGGTCATTTTCTCCGGCAAAAACCCTCTAGCTTTGCTAGGACTTCTTGGTCCAATCCTGACCCCAGTTTTTGGGCTTAGCATTGACTCGGGCTAAACAAAAAGAGAATTTTTTTTTTTTGTTTTAACTAGGGTCACCTAAAGGGGGCAACACCATGGCTCAGTCCAACATGTGACACCAGCCCGAAGGCTATGGTGTTCCACATGCCCGCGATACACCGGATCCTAGCCCGGTGCTAGTGCATCCATGTTCCACATACACGTTATCGCAGCCTGTAGCTGGTGCATCGTTGTACCTGCGCTGCGTTGCATCTGATCAATGCCCATCTAGGCCTTTGTTTTTTTTTGGACCCGATTTTTATAGCCCGTTTGTTGCTACTGGGCTTGGAGCCCAAATTCTGTTTGGGGCCTAATCATCTCGTGTCTATCTAAGCCCAGTTTTTGGGCCTAGACCACGGTACAAATTTGCTCAGCCCACCTGTGGGCTTTGGTCCATGTTTTTTTGACCCCGCGTATTAATTGTCTATTATTTTTAGACAATTTGGGTTTTATAATTTTCACCCACACTTTAAATTTGGCCCGAAGTCCAAATAATTAATTCAATTATAATTATAGACCTGAAGTTCTATTTGCATATTTTATTGTTGCATTTTTCTGTATATACATTTATGTTTGTCTGCAGGAACATATGAACCTGAAGTTCATAATTATTTTGAAACCTGAAGTTTCTAGAAACATGCCTTGTTTGAAACCTGAAGTTTTCCTTAAAAACATCACCCATGAAAAACCTAAAGTTTTTTCATGCGAATTTAAACCAATACATGCCTATTAGGACCTGAATGTTGTACTCCTATGTGAATGGATTGATTTTTTCTCCATTGCACTAACCACATCTTGTCCATTGTTTTGTGATAGGAACATGTCGAATTTGAACAAACTTGACTTTATCGCTTTGGAGGTCTCTGGAAGAAACTACCTCAAGTGGGTCCAAGATGTGAAACTCCACCTCACTGCAAATAATTTGCGTCCCACCATTGAAGATGAGACGAACAACCTGGTTGGCGAAGTTGAGAAAACACTCTAGGTCACTTTGGCTGATCGTTTTGATCATCAAAAGGACATCTTCTTGCCTGAAGCAAGACATGACTGGCAGCATTTGCGGTTCCAAGACTTTAAGTCCGTGAATGAATATCATTCTAAAGTTTGTCGAATCTGATCACTTCTCAAGTTTTGTAATGAGACCTTGACCTAAGAGGATCTTCTGGAGAAGACATATTCGACCTTCTCTGCTACTAATATTGTCCTGTAGCAACAATATAGGGTTCAAAAGTTCACTAAGTTTTCAGATTTGATCTCTGTTTTACTTCTCACTGAAAAGCAGAATCAGTTGTTGATGAAAAATCATCAAGCTCGACCTACTGGGGCAATTGTTGTGCCTAAAGCACACTATAGCACAAATAAACGCCCAAAATGCCAAAATAGGCAAGGCCAACAGAGTCAAGGCCCATCTAAGAGAGGAAACCGAGCCCAAAAACGCCTTAATCTCGCTCCTAAGGCCCTAAACTTCAAGAATAAGGGCAAAGCATATGAAACCTTGGATGCAGACATGTGCTATCATTATGGTTCAAAGGACCATTAGTCTCGTGTTTGCCGAGCTCCCCAGAAGGTTGTAGCTGAATATCATTCTTGTCATAAGAAGTTTGAATCAAGATGAAGGTTTCTTACTTTCAAGAGGCTATTACCCCTATGGAAGATTAGAATCTTAGACATAAACTATTTTTCTAGTTGAAATTTAGACAATGGGACCGAATTCCACCTAGTGGCCGAACCCCCTTGTGTTTTTGGTTTAATTTTGAACAATTTTCCTTTATGGTTGGATCATTTGTTGGTGATTTTTTTTTTGGACATTAAGTTAATTGCCATCCTTGAATACTTAAATTATTTTGAATGGATATTTGTTTTTAGAACTTTTATCCATGTAACCAATTCAAATTAATTTTTATTCTAGGTATGACTAGTGGGAAAGTTAGTTGTCTGGCAGATAGTGCAACCATGCACACCGTTTTGCGTGAATGCATCTATTTCACTAACTTCATACCTTAGAATGCACCTCTGATAATTCTCTCAGGCCATCCAACCTAATCGAAAGATACGGTAAGGCACGTATAATGTTGTCCAATGGTACAATTTTGACCATTGATGAGACACTTTATTCTACGTGTTCGGCAAGAACGTTGTTGAGTTTCAAGGACATTAGAGATAATAATTACCACGATGAAATCTATGTAGAAAATGGAGTTGAATTTCTGTGCATAACTTCCTACGAATATGGCCAGAAGCATATTCTAGAAAAAATGGAGGGTATCCCAAGTGGTCTGTATACTACAACTATACACCCTATAGAAAGCCACTATGTGGCCAACCCTACCTCTGGGACTGTGCATGAAATTACACTTTGGCATGATCGTTTGGGATACCCTGTACAAACAGCGATGCGCCGTATCCTCAAATCATCACACTGGCATCCACTAACTCGAAGTTTAGGTTCGATTCAAGGAATCGCATGTCAAACCTGCTCCATGGGAAAACTTATTATTAAGCCTTTTTACGACAAGATTCGTTCAAATCCTCCTATTTTTCTACAAATGATTCAAGGGGACATTTGAAGACCGATTCTCCCTCTCTGCGGACCATTTAGATATTTTATGGTTTTGGTTGATGCTTCCACATGTTGGTCACACGTGTGCTTGTTGTCCACAAGGAATGCTGCATTCTCCAAATTGTTGGCTCAGGTTATCAAGCTCATGGCTCACCACCCTGATTATCCGATCAAATAAATTCAATTGGATAATGCTGGAGAATTCACATATAAAAGTTTTGATGACTATTGCATGTCGGTTGGGTTGAAGTTGAACATCCTATACCCCATGTTCACACCTAGAATGGCCTTGTAGAGGCATTTATTAAGCGCTTACATATGTACCAAGCTCCCAATTGCTGCTTTGGGCCATGCAATATTGCACACAGCCATGTTGGTCTGCTTGAGGCCTGTTGAAACCCAACCGTATAGCGCCCATTCAGTTGGTTACTAGATACAAACCCGACATATCGCATCTGAGCGTTTTTAGTTGTGCAATCTATGTGCCAATTTCGCTGCCCTTACGTACAAAACTGGGGCTTCAGCAAAAGATGAGAATCTATGTTAGATATGATTCTCCTTCAATCATTCTTTACTTAGAACCTTTGACAGGCGATCTGTTTACATCTTATTTCACAGATTGACACTTTTATGAGACAGTCTTCCCACCGTAAGGGGGAGATAAGAACGTCAACGTTTCTAATGAATAACACGAATTGTCGTGGATGACTCCCATTTTGTCTCATTTAGATTCCCCACCACTCAGTCTGAGACTAAAGTGCAGTGCATATTACATCTCCAGAGCATAGCTCAGAGCATGCCAGATGCTTTCACCAATCTAGTGTGAGTGACAAGATCACATATTCCAGCTACGAATGTGCCTACAAAGATGGATGTACCAAATGTACGATGGACTTCCCTCTTGGAGGCTGGGACGCCACTTTGGCTAATCCACGTACATTAACGGCTTGCCAATCCTTTGCCCTTACACAAAAGCATGGCAGACCACTTGGTTCAAAGGATTCACACCCTCGGAAGAGGAAACCCACGGCACATGCACCTAAAGAGCCTACCGTGAACCCAACTGTCGCCTACTCATTCTATCTAACTCATGAGGAAATTCTAGATTACGGAAGCATCCTTGAAGAGACGAATTCATCTCTCGAGAATCGTGAGATTTTGGTCCATTATGCTAGCTTGGATAATGTTTGGTGTAGAAATGAGATGATTGTCGATGACGCATTATCATATGCAGTAGCTACTGAGATCATGTTGAGCGATGACATTGAACCCCGTTCCGTTGAAGAATGTCGATGTAAAACCGACTGGTCAAACTGGAAACAAGCAATCCAAGTCGAACTCGATTCGCTTGCGAAATGTAAGGTTTTTGGACCTGTAGCTCCTACTCCTTTACATGTGAAGCCCGTTGGCTACAAGTGGGTTTTCGTTCGGAAGCGTAATGAGAAGAACGAAATTGTGCATTACAAAGCTCGTCTTGTTGTGCAAGGCTTTTCACAACGCCTTGAGATTGACTATGACGAAACTTATTCACCCGTTATGGACGTGATTACTTTTCGCTACCTTATCAGTTTAGTAGTTTCTGAAAAACTAAGTATGCAGCTGATGGACATAATAACTGCGTATCTCTATGAAGATCTTTATACATAAATTTATATGAAAGTTCCCGAAGGACTTACAGTGACTGGATCAAATAATTCCAAACTCTGGAACACGCTCTCAATTTGGCCAAGGCATTCACTCTACAGTTTGAAGTAATCCGGAAGAATGTGGTATAACTATCTGAGTAAGTGTTTGACTAGTCAAGGATATATGAACAACGAACTATACCCTTGCGTGTTCATTGAGAAGTCATATTCCGGTTTTGTTATAGTTGCTCCAAACCCCGAAACACACTCTTAATTCGGCCTAGGCGTTCACTCTATAGTTTGAAGCAATCCAGAAGAATGTGGTATAACTATCTGAGTGAGTATTTGAATAGTTAGGGATATGCGAACAATGAACTATGCTCTTGTGTGTTCATTATGAAGTCACATTCTGGTTTTGCGATAGTTGCAATTTATGTCGACGACATGAACCTCATTAAAACTCCTGAAGCGCTCGCGAGAACTGCCGCGCACCTAAAGTCGAAATTTGAGATGAAAGATCTAGGAAAAACAAAATACTATCTCGGTTTCGAGATAGAGCACCATTCGAATGGAATCTTAGTACATCAAACGAACTACACCCAGAAGATGTTGCACCGCTTTAAGGAGGATAAAGCAAAGCCTTCAAGTACTCTTATGGTTGTTCGATCGTTAGATGCAAAACGAGATCCCTTCCATCTGAAGGAGGATGATGAAGAGATTTTGGAGCCTGAAGTTCCTTATCTAAGTGCGATAAGCGCTTTATTGTACTTAGCTTAGTGCACTAGACCCGACATCTCATTCGCTGTTAATCTTTTACCAAGATACAGTAATGCACCAACACGCAGACACTGGACTGGTGTTAAAGACATATGTCGCTACCTCAAGGGTACTATGGATCTGGGCTTGTTCTATCCCTACTTCGCTGTTAATCCTCGAGTAATGCCGCACCCCCTTCTCTTGAGTCGATTCTCGCCTTGTTGGTTATGACGACGCATGACACTTATCTAATCCACACAAGGTGCGTTCTCAAACGGGTTATGTCTTTACCGTTGGAGGCATCATAATCTCTTGAAGGTAAACTAAAGAGACCTTAGTTGCCACTTCGTCTAACCATGCTGAAATTCTAGCCTTACACGAAGCAACTTGGGAATGTTTTTGGTTGAGAGCAGTTGTGGGCCATAATTGAAACTCTAACGATCTTTACCTCGTCGTTGATGTCTTGACAACGATCTATGAAGACAACGCAACATGCATCGAACAACTCAAGAAGGGTTACATCAAAGGAGACAACACCAAGCACATTGCACCGAAGTTCTTCTTCTCACATCAACAACAAGAGCATAAGAAGATTTAAGTCACGCAAATTCATTCACAAGACAATATGGCCAACCTCTTCACCAAATTACTACCGAATGCGACGTTTTAGAAGCTTGTTCAAGGAATTGGTATGTGTAAACTTTCTGAGTTGTAACATTGCTAGTTCTCTTTGGAATTGTGTCAAACTCAGTGGGAGTATCCTGAAGTATACTTGCTTGATCTTAATGTACTCTTTTTCCCTACGATTAGGTGCATTTTTCCCGTTGGGTTTTTTCTACCTAACAAGGTTTTGACGAGGCACCCTTCTTCGGTTGATCATATCCCTGATGACGTCCCATAGACATTTCATTTGACTTTGCATTACTCACGTATTTTCCTTAGACTATGGGTTTTGTCCCTACGCGGGTTTTTACCATAGCCATAGGATTTTTGGTGAGACTTACTTCCTTATGTAAGTTCTTACCTTATTGAGAATATCGTGTTCCCAGAATTAGTGCCAACGAGTCGACTTCCTCAACCTCTACATGATGCTGAATCTACTTGAGTATTTACACACTCAAGGGGGAGTGTTATAAACTTCTTATTTAAGTGTGATTATGTAAATCCTAGATTAGATTTGATTCTATCTTTTACACAACCCTACAAACACATCTCTCTCTATATTTTCTCTCTGTGCCGCCGGCCCCTCTTCCACTGTCAGTTAAATATAGGCTATAACAATCATGACATTAATTGTATTTGTTATTAATATGCATTGAATTTTATAACATTAATTGTCATGATGATATATATATATATATATATATATATATATATATATAATGAGGGGCATTTTAGTCATCCAGAAACTTTTAAAATGTGTGAAGTCAAACTTAATTAATGATTTTGCTTATGTGGAGCCTATTTAGTGGGTTTTATTAAGAGAAAAAAAAACTATGTTAGGTTTTAAGAAAGGAAAATACATTTTTAGGGGGGTAAAGTCATATTCTTAGATTAAAGTTCATAGGACAGTCAATTAACCCTTTGACAAAACACACGAAATTTTAAAAATCATTGTGCAATGTATTTAGAAAAATAAATAAATAAAAATTATTTTTAAGAGCCTCGCTTCCCATAAAGTAGTTCTTTACTTACCGTTCATGTGCCACAATTGTGCCTCATTTACTCAATGCAAATGCATCAAGGGTAGTCTACTTGCTCTTATGTAGCTAAGCAAGAAAGTCGATGAAACCGAAACAAAGCATAGGGCTCTCAATGTCTCTCTCTATTCTCTTACCTCTCCTCTCTCTTTGCCCCTCCCCAAATCTGACCATCTCTCTCACACTCACAGTCAACCTCTCCTCTCTCTCTCTCTCTCACCTTTCTTCTCTCTCCCTATCTCTCACTCTCTCAATCTTGCCAAAAGGTATTTTCTCCCTAAATTTTATTTTTCTTCATTAATATCTGTTTTTGGAGTTGATTTTGGGTTTGACGTCGGGTATAGGGTGAGGGGTAGAGTTTGGGGTCGGATTTGGGGTAAGCCGATTTTAGGGGAGGTTGTGTCATTTTTTTATGTTGTTTTTTGGTTATTTGACTATGTTTGTTTGTTTGTTTGTTTGTTTGTTTGTTTTTCGTTTTTTTGTTTTTGTTTTTGTAGGGAATCATCGAGACTTTGACACGAAAGTTCAGGAGTTGAGGATTAGGACGCTATCCAACCATATCCCCTGCCACCACCACCACAATAGACTTGTATTAGGATTTTATTATTGTACATTGTTAATTTATATGTACATTTTTATTATAATGTATATTATGGATGATTTGATCACTATTTTTCACCTGTAATTTTATTTTGAATATTGCAATTCAACTTAAAGTAATTAAAAAAAAATAAGGCCATACACTTAAATTAAGTTTAAAAAGTAAAAAATTTAAAAAATATTGCACTACCAAATATTTCGTCGTACAAACAATTAATATAATTAAATTAAAATAAGAGAAATAATAAAACAAAAATTCAAAAACCTTGCTCGACAAAGTATTTCATTGCTCAAACATTTAATTTCGTTTCCCAAGATATTAAATTAATTTAATTTAATAAAAAAAAAAACTTTGCGCGATGAAATATTTCATCGCACAAAGTATCTTCGCATGACGAAGACTAATTTTCGTTGCGGAAACCCTATCTTTACGAGCTTTGAGCGACGAAGCCTGCGCGACAAAAAATTCATCGCGTCAGTTTTTGAGCAACGAAATCATATTGCGCAACAAATCTTAGTTCGTCGCGCAAAGTGTTTTTTGTAGTAGTGTATATATATACATGTACACACATACAAAAAAAGATAATTTAAATGAGAACCTCCTTCAACGCTTATTGTTGAGTGTGATTCTTATATCGAAAAAGAATGGACTTTACATGTGCTTAAGTAAATGAGTTACTCCCCAAATTAACAATTAGTTTTACAATGAAACCTTAAGTTTCTTCACTTATCATTATTTTCATTGGTCAAACAACATTAATTAAATAAGATTACCTCTTTTGTAGTAAATTACAAAGGAGCGGGTTTCTAATACAATATAGCGTTTTCAATTCTACTTTTATCACTTCCCGTTTATCCTCGACAAATTGGAGTGTGAATAATAATAGTTACCCAAATTTTTACTGAAAATTGTATGAGATGGACGAGGTGAATGTGAGGTAGTATTACTGTGTGTTTAACTTTGAACCTTTACTAATCTTTCCCTTAAAGGATCCACTCTCAATCAATTATTTTTGGTGACCGTCGCGTATAACGACCCGACCTTGCCATGTTTGTAACACGAGATCTTCACATGCATGCAGAATGAGTATATGCATGTAGTGGTGCACTCACGAGCACATGTCCCATGCATGATATTTATGTTCATCTCTCATGAGACATTAGACATGGCGAAGATAGGATTGGGATGCATGACTCATATGGCATCATAATTAAAAAATCACGGTTACTATTGTGTCTCAATGACAGCCACGAAAATTCATTAATTAATAAATAAAAAAAGAACAAAAAGAGAAATAAGAGCTTTTTCAACTTGTTGTCCATGAAAAAGAAAGTATAAACTATAAACCAAGGGACAAGAGAGATTTTAAGCTAAACAACAAAAAAAACCCATTAAGCTTTTGCTTTGAAATACACTCCAAATATGTTCGTTAGTGTTAGTATTAGGAGCCCATGGGGACCATATGGGACAAACAAACTACAAATCTAATCGCAAAAATCAGAAAAGACTTTACTTTTCTTGGAAATGACCGATATACAAGTGAAAGCATTGGAGCACTACTTTTGTTGGCTAATCGCTTTTTGGTTTTGTTGAATGATGTTTTAACACTTATTTTATTGTTTTAAAAAATAATAGACATGTTTGTTTCAAAAAAAATAAAAATAATAATAGACATGTTATTTAATTTAGAAAACAATAAACGCGTGATTTTTTTTATGGGGTCAAATCAGAAGATGAGTACATAGAGTACTCACTAGGAAGTATCTAAGTATTATAATTATCCTTTTCATTAGAGAAAAAATTGAAACATAACATATGTTACAAAATCTTATTATGATTGAGCTTTCAACTTGACGGTAGCTTCTCACAGCTCGTAAAAGTCTGTAGCCAAGATTTTTCTCTTCCACATGATTCCGCAAACCATGTACACTACTACGTCTCCTTACACAGTTATATGGACGCCTTAAAGAGAACTCTAAAACAGAACCTGTTGGGACCGGTCCCCTAGCCACCATAGACTTGAGAGAAATTACAATGGGGGTTGTTCTGTAGTGAATAGAGATTAGGACCAAGATTGAGGGGAGGAGGTGTGTTGATTAAGATGTTTTTCTACTTGAGGACAAGCAAGGACACATGGAGAGTCGAAGTGTCCCCTGTTCTCATCAAAACTCCATTGGTTTGATAGGGTTAAAAATGCGCTTCAATTCCCTTGTTGTAAGGACAACATGGTCCTTTTCAATTTTGTTCTTTCCCCCGTCCAATGGACATACCATCTCCTTTACTTTTTTGTCCCCTTCCTCACTACTCAGCTCAACGTGCAACCTTTGAAACAAATTAAACGATCACCCTCTTCAACATACTGCAAGCACACACTAAGATTTTTATATAAACCGTTAATATAACTCATGTCACGTGACGAGAGATACAAAATAAGATGAGAAAATCTTAGTCATAGTAAAATATGTCTTTTACTCTCTTTCTCAACTGGGACATATTACTTTATTGAAGGAAAAAGATTAACATCAAAGTTTGAAAGAGAAATTGAAAAGAAAACACAAACTAATAACATTCCGTATAACAGTGCATGAACTGACACCATAAATGAAATAATTACGTACTAAAGAGATAGATGAACTTTTTACCAAAAAAAGAGATATATGAACTAATTAAGACAGTGCATGAACTTCTTTAATTTTCCAGAAACGTATACTGATCAATAGCTTTGTTAGTACAAGGGCATATATGAAACACCACCATCCAAATGCACAGTAACCCACCAAACTAGTTATATTTATATTTTGGGTAGATGACAAAAAACTACCTCAACTATTGGTCTGACGACACTTTCATACCTCATCTTTTAAAAATGACAATATCATACCTCATCTTACGAATTTGTGCCAATATCAGACGTCCATCAGTTTTTCTGTTAATTTCTCTGTTAAGTGCTGACGTGGCTAGAGGCAGGGCCCACTCACTAATCCAACTGGATTAAAAAATAATTAAATATATTTTTAATAATTAAATATTACAAAATTAAAAATAAAATTATTTTTTTATATTAAATTGTGGGATTCACCTCTCTCCCCTCTCTCTCTTGCCTCTCTCTCTTCTCTGCATCCCCAAAATCCCAAAGCCCAGAAACCCTTCCCGCCCGTCCTTCCCAACCTTCCTCCACCACCGTCACTATCACCTCTCTCTCTCTCTCTCTCTCCCCTCTCTCTCTTCTCTCTTTCTTTAGGCAACCTGCATCCCCAAAATCCCAAAACCCAGAATCCCATTACAAATCTCAAAACCCAAAATCCCATTAAAACCTCCCCTTCTTCCCTTTTTCTATAGCAGAACAGCTGCAGGAACCGTCGGAACATCGACATCGCGTTGCGGCGGGAGAAGCCGATTTTTTTCTAGGTAGTCGATTCGGGGCAGGAGCTTGTCTTCCATGCTGCAAGAGAGGAGGGAGGTGTGTTTGATGACTTGGGAAATGCCGATGCTCTGTAGGAAGTAGAGGGTGGGGTGAAGGCAGGTTTTGACACTGCAGGCGAGGAGTCTGGGGCGGCAATTGATGACGCGGCGGAGGTCGGAGCTGTTGACGTGGGCTTCGTGGAGGAGGAAGGCGAGGATTGGGACGATTTCGGCGATGCGGGAGGAGAAGATTTCGAGGCACATGTCAATCAGGCGGCGGAATTCCGAGGAGGTGAATCCAATGAAGGTGAGAAGAAAGTTGACGGTGGGTTTGATGTGGAAGAGAGGGAAGGAAAGGATGGGAGGGGGGTGGTTGATTAGGGAGAAAAAGTCGAGGCCGATGGAGTCAGGGTAAATGACTTTTTCTTGGAAGTTGAAGTGAGGGTGTCGGTGGTTGGTGGGGTTTCAGGGAGACAGTGGTTTTGGTGGCGAAGAGGATTGGGAAGTGGGGGGTTTTCTTCAGCGGCGAAAAGCAGTGGGAAGAGTCATTGTGAGAGGAAGAAAGGGATTGGAGTTTGGGAATGGGATTGGGAGTGGAGGAGAAAAGAGGCTGTTTGGTGGTGGCGATGAAGGTGGGGAAGGGTTGCCCAGAGAGAGAGAGAAGAGAGAGGTGAGAGAGAGATAGAGGAAAGAGAGGGTGATGGAGGAAGAATGGGGGGGACGGGTGGGAAGAGTTTCTAGGCTTTGGGATTTTGGGGATGCAGAGAAAAGATAGAGGCAAGAGAGAGAGGAAAGAGAGAGGTGGATCCCACAATTTAATATAAAAAATAATTTTATTTTTAATTTTTTATTATTTAATTATTAAAAATATATTTAATTATTTTTTAATCTAGTTGGATTAGTGAGTGGGCCCCGCCTCTAGCCACGTCAGCACTTAATAGAGAAATTAACAAAAAAAGTGACGGGGGTCTGACATTGGCACAAATTCGTAAGATGAGGTATGACATTGTCATTTTTAAAAGATGAGGTATGAAAGTGTCATTAGAGCAATAGTTGAGGTAGTTTTGTGTAATTTACTCTTATATTTTAGAATGGTATATTTCAAAAAGAAATGCATGAACTCTTCAACCAAAAATAAAATAAAATAATATACATGTAGTAATTTTCTTGAAACTTCTACAGTACGTGAAATTCTATTTTGGTTTTAACTTAACAAACATATCACTCTGTTTTAGGGTGGAGGGCTTGGACAACTTGTCACTATCTTGTCCGCCATCTCTATATATACTCACTAAACCTTATCTTTCTTTTATATCATCATCCTATGTTTTCAAGCAACAAGTACTACCACCATTATACTTGTTTCTAATCCTATCTCCAAAATCTTCAGAACACCCTTAATTTTCTTCTAACCACACAAAGCACAGCCCCCAACCCTCATCTCTCTCTCTTTCTCTCTCTCTCTCTCTCTCTCTCTCTCTCTCTCTCTCTCCAATTGAACACAAAACCTCTACTGATCAATATGCCTGCAAGACTCTCTGATGCCTTCAAATCCCACCCTGTCAACCTCCAACTCAAACACCCAGATTTTAATTCATTACATGAATTGCCAGACTCCTATGCATGGACAAACAATGATGATCACTATCCATCTTCCCTAAGCTCATTCGGGGCAGACGATTCTGTTCCGGTCATCGATCTCTCCGAACCCAATGCTCTTAAGCTCACAGGCCATGCATGTAAGACTTGGGGAGTCTTCCAAGTCACTAACCATGGCATCCCACAGAAGCTTCTTGATGACTTTGAGTCCGCAGGCAAAAGCCTTTTCTCTCTGCCAGTCGAGCAGAAGCTCAAAGCCGCCCGACCGCCGGACGGCATTTCAGGCTATGGTTTTGCTCGGATATCTTCGTTTTTTAGGAAGCTCATGTGGTCTGAGGGGTTCACTATTGTTGGCTCACCAGTTGACCATTTTCGCCAACTTTGGCCCCAAGATTACGAAAAATTCTGGTATTAATCACATTAATTAACCTCAATATTAATATGTTTTCAGTTTGTTGTTTTTTGGGTTCTTGTTTTGGTTGGAGAATACTATGGCCGTGTAGGCAAAATGCCAATTTCTTTACCATAACGCAAGTTGCAAAAGAACTGTAAGTGTGTGATAATATGGTAAAAGATTATGGACCCACTAAAGAAGATTTGGTATGTGAGAAATAACCAACATAGCCTTCTTGAGATTAGTTTTGAAAGAGCTATATACATATAAGTGTTCTTTTGACAAATAAGAGTGTTTTTCTTACTGCGTTTGACTGAAAAATTTTAAAATAATTTTTAGTCATAAAAACATTTTTTGAATACTTCGTAAAGACATAGGTCTAAGGGTTGTTTTAGAAAACATTTGAATTTTTTTATTAATATTTTTTTTTTGTAAAAATTTCAACCTATTTTTAATATAAAAAAAAACTTTTAGCAAAAACGGTTACGAGGGCAAGTGCTCTCTAGAGATGCGGTCCCAAAGAGATTAAATCTGTTTACTAGCGCATCTGTGTTATATTATGTAATGTTATGTATTATACAGTGTTTTGTTTTTTATTTTCTCTTGTTTTATTTTTGTAGCAATATCATTGAGGAATATGAGAAGGAAATGAAAAGGCTTGCTGGGAGGCTGATGTGGCTTATGCTTGGCTCACTAGACATATCCACGGAAGATGTAAAATGGGCTGGCTCGAAAGGTGAATTCAAGGGTGCATCAGCTGCCTTACAATTGAATTCTTACCCGGCTTGCCCCGAGCCAGATCGGGCCATGGGTTTGGCTGCACATACGGATTCTACCCTCCTCACAATCCTCTACCAAAACAATACTAGTGGTTTGCAAGTGCTTCGAGACGGCACCGGATGGGTCACGGTTCCACCAATGCCCGGTGCTTTGGTGGTCAATGTTGGCGATCTTATCCATATATTATCTAACGGGGTGTACCCAAGTGTCCTTCATCGGGCAGTAGTTAATCGCACCCAACATCGTCTATCCATCGCTTACTTATTCGGCCCCCCGGCTAGTATCCAAATCTCACCCCTATCAAAATTAGTTGGTCCAAGTCATCCTCCCCTCTACCGGCCAATTACTTGGAATGAGTACCTTGGCACCAAAGCAAAACATTTCAATAAGGCACTTTCATCGGTCAGACTTTGTGCTCCTCTAAGTTCATTAGCAGATGTAAATGATCATAACAGCGTAAAAGTCGTCTAGGGTAAATAAAATGTTTACATTTTCTACAAAGGAAGTACTATTTTTTGGTGTGAATTTTCTGCGCTTTTTGCAATTGGTTGGCCATGTTCTTGGGAATTCTCATGTCTTGGAGCCTTGGGAGGTGCAAATATGCAACACAATAAAGGAAAAAATAAAAAATAAAATTGCACATTACAATCTAATCGAAAAATTGAATAAAAAAAATCTCCAAGAGCCAAAGCAAATGAATCAAATATATTAAATCAAATCATATTAAGGGATACAAACAAAGAGTCCCTTCTGGCTGCTGGTGTCCTGTGTCCTAGGGTTTGAAAGAGAGAAAGGAAAAACTGCTCAACTTGAAAATTCCAATAAAAGACACATAAACCGACATTTTTTTTCTGCCCCGGATACAAAGGGAGATCCCCTCCAAAGAATAGGACATGTATCAAGATAAAAATGGCAAGTTGCATAATCAGATGGCGCTTCGAAAATATATGGTGTTGAAAATGAAATCCAATTAATGGACAAATAAAACCCAACCTTTTATTTCCCACAAATCTATTACAAGTTAGAAAAATAAAACATGAGGCTATGAATTGTAATGATTGTCATGTTGATCTCAAGAATATCAGGCCAAAGCTGTCGCTTGTGAAAATCGCTTTCTGTGTGATTGAACTCAATAAATGGGAATGCAGAATTATTTTGTAAAAGACATAAACATACATATTGTCAGGCATTTCTATGCCCTAAATTGTCCTGTGACCTGCATGAGCTTATAGCACTGTCTCTGCCACCACGTTCTTCTTGGCATTGGCTAGCAATTAACCCTAAAAACGTTCCTCTCCGTTATCATGGGATGAGGCAGATTTTTACCTTTTTGGCTTAAATTTTCCTATCTTTCTCATTTTTGATAAGGAAGGTTGCTTCCTCACCTCACATTTCTCAATTAAGCTATGTTTCAATATCAGAAATTACCATTGGCCCGACAAAAGTTTGTTCGACAAACTAATTTTCGTCAGGTCATCAAGACACTTTACCCGACGAAAAAAATATGATCGGGGCAAACCTATAGTCAACGTTTAGGGTTTTGTCAAAAGCTTTGTGCAACAAAAATATTTCGTAAGGCAAAGTATGCCTTGTCAGGCAATATTTAAGCGCCAAGAGAAAAAATTGGCTCGTAATGTGTCAACATTTGCTCGACGAAAGTTTTGTTCGTCGGCTTAGGGAACTTTTCCCGATGAATCTTTTCATGGGGCAAAGTGTACTAGTGGTTGAGCAAAGGTCCACGATGACCTGTCAAAAAAACCATCAACAATTTTTTTGCTCGACGGCATTCATAACTTTACCCGTAGAGCTTTTTTGTCAGGCAAAATCTTATTCATTAAAGGGTATGTGCCTTCTCTTTCTCCTTCTCCTTTATTTTCTTCTTCCTCCCCGTGCCTGCAGAAATCTTTCTCTCTCTCACTCACACTCACACCCACCTCATCACCCATATCTCCCCCATCTCTCCCTCTCCCAATTGATTTAAGGTTTTTTTTTTTTTATATTTTAATTTGTTACATTTTTTTTTGTTTAATTGTGTCGTTAATTAATTTTGTTTGTTGTAGGTCTATGATTGGATTGAAAGAAAATTAAGGGAAAGGTATCGCCAGTAGAAAAAATTATTTCCGTGACGAAACTTTACGCGACGAAATATCTTTCGTCGCTTAATGGTACATTGCACGATGAAACAAGGGTTTCGTTGAGCAAAAACATGTTGACCAAAAAAAATTATTAAACACTTTATGTGACTAACATATTGGTCGCACAAAAGGCCTTTGCATGACGACACGAATAATTCGTCTCATAAAGGTTGAGAAAAAACATAGGTAGGGAAATTTTCACGCGAAACCTTTGCACGACACGATTTTCGTCGCGCAAAGCGATCCCGAAATGGTCGGTGGCCCATTTAAGACAAAGTATTTATTGCAAACTGTTGAGTGGCAAATTATTCGCAGCGCAAAGTGAGTCAGTTAGTAATTTAAGGAGTAGTATTTACTGCAGACTTTGCATGACAAATGCTTCGTCGTGGAAAGGTCCCACGGGTTCTTTAAAATCACATATTCACTCTTCCTTTTTCTCACATACTTTTTCCCAAAATCCTAAAGTTCCCCCGTTTTCTTCTTCACCTAACCCTTTGATTTCCCAATTATTTTCTATATGATCGATATGGCCGATTCCGCTGCTCCTCCAACTAAGGGATGCGAGGGAGAAGGATCTTAGAAAGGTGATACTAAATTTTGTGTAGATTTAATAGTTTTATTTTTATTTTTTTGAAAATATTATTAGATGAATTACTTAATTTGATTATGAATTTATATTTTTTTTGTTGACAAACATACCAAGAGAATGTCGGTGCGGGGCCCGGATGGTGATTGATGACCAGCCTAAGCGAATCATCTATGATGATTTCAAGCGATCTGACGCCATGCTTCGGCACGACGCTGGGTACTAGTGCGGAACAACTATTCTACGGAGTGGGCGTCTTGAAAAATAGTGCTGGAGGAGTTGAAGAAGTATATGTTGGAGGAGTTATTAGTAAGTGTGAATTAGTAAAGTAATCATTATTTTTGTTAAATATTATTATTATAATGATTAATAATTAATCATTTTTGCATAACAGGGTTCTTATGTTATTGATGAAACTGACCCAAAACTGATGAAGTTCATGGATAACATGTTCAAAAGGTGTTTCCAGGAGTGGAAGTATGATGTTGAGCGACATGCAGAAGTCCACCGAAATCCTGAAGTACAAGTGCAATAGAAGTGTTATTTTATTTTTATGGACGAATAATATTCTTTTTTAAGTATGTATTTGTCAACGGTATTTTTAAATATTTTTGTAATTTGTATTTGGATTAAATTTTAAGTTTAAGTAGTTGTTTGGTTAATTTGATTTATTTGGTTAATATAATTTGATTTAAGTTTTTATTTGGATAAATATTGAATTTAAATATTTTTTTGGAATTTCGGTAACATCTCTTTACGTTCTTCGAGTGCCATATGGGTATTTTATATGTACGTCTTGCACTTGAAGAATTGTAGAGAGATGTTGCCGAAATTTTCCCACGTCGAAATCTAGTCCTATGGAGCCGTAAATTACGTCACATAAATGTGCATTCCTGAATGAGATAGAGCCTTTACCGGAGGCATAAGATGACGATATATTCTTGAAGTTGTTGTAATCATTGTACTTTTTATTGTGCTTGCAGCCGGAGGCATAACATGACAATAGCTTGTTGAAATTGTTGTAATCACTGTACTTTTTATTGTGCTTATAGAAATTATGTACAGATAATGGAAACCGAATCTTAATAGATGTGCAGACGAATACTTGGAATGATTTTATTGAGTTCGCAATTAGACACAACCCGGATTCAACTAGAATCTGGTGTCCATGTAGGAGGTGTAACAACACATTAAGGGAGACATTTGAAAATGTTTCATTTCATCTAGTAAGAAATGGGATGATAGAGACCAATACTACTTGGAATCATCATGGAGAACGATTAGACCATGCTTCGTCTTCAAACATGACAAGAGTGGACAATATTGTACCTAATGTGGATCCTAATGAATAAGTTATGGATATTCTAAATGACGCTTATCCATTTGCCTCGACGAACACCAATGAGGAAGGAGAAGAAGATGTGCCTCTGCCCATGGATAGTGAATCATTCCATCAATATGAAAAACTATTAAAAAGTGCTAGACAAGAATTATACCCGGGTTGTAGAGTTGATGCACGGCCATTGTAGAGTTAATGCACGGCAAAATAAAGTATCGTATGTCGAACCAATGTTTTAATTACTTTTTGGGAGTTTTTAAGAGGATGCTTCCAAAGGACAAAGTGCGCATAAGGTGTTGAATGGTCTCGGATGGGGTTATAAAAAAAATTCGCGCTTGCAAAAATAATTGTATATTGTTCTATAAGGAGAATAAAGCGTTGGATAAATGCCTTGTATGTAATAAGTTGAGGTTCAAAATGACGTCTCAGAATAGAACGACGAAGATCCCATTGAAGCTTATAGGTTATCTGCCATTAAATCCTAAGTTGCAGTGATTATATATGTCGACGCATACTGCAAGAGGCATAAGATGACATGAGAAAGAACGGGTACATGATGATGTGATGAGGCATCTTGCAAACAGATAAGCATGGAAGGAGTTTGATCGGATGTACCACGATTTGCAGCTAAGGCCAGGAACGTCAGATTGGGACTTGACACTAATGAATTCAATTCGTTCGGGATTTTAAACTAACACCACAACACTTGGCTGATCTTTGTATTTCCATATAATTCGCCGCCTTAGAAATGCGCAAAGAAAGAATATATAATGATGACTCTATTTATTAACAAGCACCCTTGTAGGTCCATTGATGTTTTTTTGTGGCCCATCTCGATGAGCTAAAAGATTTATGGGAAAATAGTGCCTGGACATACGATAAGTTTACTGGCAAGATATTCACTTTGGGGTAGCAATTATGTTGACTATAACCCATTTTTCTATTTATGCAATGGTTTCCGGTTGGAGCACTAAGGGTTAAATGGCATGCCCAGAATTCAAGGAGAAAGTACCATCTTCTTGGCACGCGGAAAAAGTTTGTTACCTTGATCATCGAAGATGGTTGCCATGGGACCACGAATGGTGTCAAAATGATAAATAGTTCGATGGTACAACAGAGACTCACCTAAGACCCAGAAAATGATCTGGAGATGAGATTTTGGAACAAGTTAACTATTTGGATTTTGCTTCCTTCGACAAAACTGGAGCTAGGACCCGACCATTTACACATCTGAACTAGACGCACAAGTCTGTGTTTTTTGAGCTCCCGTACTGGTCGAAATTAAAAGTGAGACACAACCACGATTGCATGTTGAGAAAAATGTCTTCGACACATTGATAGGCAAAATTCTAGGTATCAAGGGAAAGACAAAAGACAGAGTCAAAGCTCATCTCGATCTAGAACAAATGGCATAAGCCCGGTTGATGGATGAATATGGACGGTGACAAAGTTAGAAGGAACTTTGTGTTTTTTTGAAGCCAAAAAAGAGTGTTTAAAGGTTCTATCTTCTGTAAAGTTTTTAGATGGGTATGCTTCAAATATTACGTGTAGCGTGAACGTTGACGGCGGTGAATTTTCTGGACTAAAGAGTCATGATTGCCATATGATTCTTCAATGCTTACTTCCGGTTGGTATTCGACACCCCTTGCCCGAAGATGTGGTGAAGCCAATCATGTTGTCGTCGTGAAAGTTGAACGTTAATTTGTCCAAGTCCTATGCAAGTTTGAACAGATATTCGTCCAGTTTTCTTTACAAGTATGATCCACGTGATGGTTCACTTGTCGGATGAAGCATTGCTTGCTAGACCAGTCAACTATCGATGGATATATCCAATAGAAAGGTGTATACTCGTCCATAATTTGTTTATTCGTCATCAATGGACGCTTTGACTCATTTGTATCATACCTTTTTAATTTTACAGGTTTCTCGACAGGTTAAAAAAGAGTATACGAAATAGGGTGAAGGCCGAATGATCAATTATAGAGGCTTGGAACGCATATAAGTTACTTATATTTTATGGAATGTATCTACAAGATGTTGAGACGACTTCCATTCGTCTCCAGGGCAATAATGACGGGGGTGTGGGAAAGGAGAAACTTTCTGTTTTTGCCCAAATCACACGACCTTTTGGTGATCCAGTTCGAGGCGAGTCGTTTTTCAAAAAGGATGTGGAGGTAGCACATTGGTTCGTACTCAACAATTGTGACGAGATAATGACATAACCTGGATGGAAGCCGGAACATTCTTCACATTTATATGCCTAGAAGCACCGTGAATTGTTTCCTCGTTGGTTTCTTGAATATGTAAGTTTTATGTGTTTGTATTGAACATATTATACGAATTTCATCATTGTTCTTCAATTTGGTAAAACTAACAAGTTAAGTTTTTGTATTATATTAGATGAATAAATTGAAGGCATTGGATTCGCCCTCTTACATTGAAGAGTTATATAAATTGGTGTTTGGGCCGATTTGCACGGAATTGTTCTCAAGGTGCCATCTTAAGACATTAAGTTCTTGGGCCTGAACATGATGAAAAGTTGTCTAAGCAAAATAGCGGGGTCCATGTCCCTGGGGCGAAAGTAGAGACATTGATTTCTATGGAAAACTAACAAGTGTCGTATAATTGTTTTATAAAGACTGTTGCCAAGTGATCCTGTTTAAGTGTCGATAGTTTGGTACAAACCCACATAGGCACACGAGTGTTAAGGGAGACCATGATTTACTATCAGTGCACACTAATAGAACTCGGTATTATGATGACCCTTACATTTTGGCAAGTATAGCAAAACATATTTTGTATATAGATGACCCTAAGGTTGTGAGTGGTTTGAAAGTTGTTCAGAAGATTGATCATAGGAATGTATATGCTATTTTGGACCTAGATCATGTTGATGACGACAGCAATAGCTTCGCTGAACAACGACTTGAATCTTCAATAGAAATTGGTGTGGAAACACTTTGGGATACAAATCTTGTCCAAGAACCGTTTCAGATAGCAGGAGTTGTTGAAATTGAAATACCAATTGAGTCAATAATAATTGACCTTGGTGATCTTACGCGATACAATGCAGCAGAGGTCGCCAACAACGACAGTGACGTACCTATCGACAAGGAGGAATGAGACTCTCAAAATGATGAAAGTGACGATAGTGAAAGTCATTATAGTTTGGATGAGGATTAATGTAAATTTGTGAATTCGCTTGAAAATTAAATTAAATAACATATATTGTGATTTATCTATCTTATGTGTAAAATAAATGTTATTTATTAAAATTGTTATAAAATAAATTGAATGATATAAATAAAATTATATATTTATTTATTTATAATATTTGCGCGATGTATATCCTTACATTTGTTGCGCCAGTACTCTTTACGCGATGAATAACCTAACTTTCGTCACACAAAGTTTAGTTTTTTACGAGGTGAACCAAATCTTTGGAAAGTTTCAATTTAAATTTTCAAACCCTTGCGGAATGAAGTACTTCCATTCATCGCATAAAGAGATTTAGTGTGATGAATAATCATGACTTCGTCGAGTAAGGGTCTGAAAATTTGGCGCCCCTCAAAAAACTGGTCGGGGTATTCTAATTTTTCATTAAAATTTGTGCAATGACATTTTGTTACACGATGGAGCTTCATCGCGCAAAATGTATCGTATTTATTTTTTTACAAAAATTTTACTAATTTGAAATTATGTATCTCATTCAAATTTCGCATTGAGCTTTTGATATATGGGTCCCATTACTAATCCAATGAAAAAGGATATTAAAAAAAATAAAGATCAAACAAGGTTCACTTTTTTTATTAGTGAGGTAATGAATTTTTTTTCATAAGGGTATTTCCTTGAAAGAACAAACTTTTTAAATTTATATATAAATATATAAAAAATTGTTAATTTGATGGAATATTGATTTTTTTAATACCGGAATTTGTACTCGTCTTTATCATACCTTGTTTTGTTTTCCAAGAAGATTGGATCATTAAAAAAGGAGTTTATAACTTGAGAGCCCTCTGTTTCATTTATGTCTCTCCTCTATAACTCCTCCATCTGCTCTCTCTCAAACCCAATCCTCCTCACCCACCCTCACCTCTCTCACTCACTCTCACCCTCGCCGACTCTCACCCTCACCATCACACACCCATCTCCGGCACTCCACAGTCCCACACCCACGCCCACAATCCAATCGACCCATCTCCGCTGCTAACAAGGTAAAGATCAGCATCGTATCTTGCGTGGATTTAGTGGGTGTACAATAAAATTATGTTTTTTTTACTCTCAAGTGTGAGGCACGTGTCAATTTTAACCGTTCTTTAACGGATTGTCTTGAATTGGCTAACGAATGTAAACACGGGGACCAATTTGGCCAAATTGAAAACACGAGTACTAAATTGTCGGATATGGTAAAACACGGGGACCAATTTGGCCAAATTGAAAACACGAGTACTAAATTGACATTCAAGCCAAAATAAAATTGTTCCCACACCATATATTACCACATTATTAATTTGTTCACAAATGAATTTCACAAAAAGAAAAGGCTTAAATATTAATATCAAAACGGCTCCTGTGTTTTACTCTATCGGTCAATTTAGTCCATGTGTTTACATCCGTTAGCCAATTTAAGACAATCTGTTAAAAGACAGTTAAAATTGACATGTCCTAAATCGCATAGTAGTCAAGTGGATTGAGCGAAGCGACACTTTCTAAAGATATGCATCGTATCTGTTTAGTTGGTGTACATAAAATTACATTTTTGTCCTCTCACGTGCCTCGCACATGTCAATTTTAACAGTCCTTTAGCAAATTGTCTTGAATTGTCCAACAGATGTAAACACAGGGACCAATTTGGCCAAATTAAAAACATAGGAACTAAATTGGGCAATAGAGTAAAACACATAAACCATTTTGACATTTAAGGAGAAAGAAAACTACACTGCCTCAATTTATTGTTAAGGCCAACTACTTTTTACATCCTTCAAGTTTGGGTGATTTTCAAAATTAGTTACAAAGTTTTAATTTACTCATATTGCATGTTAATGTATTGAAATTATATTAAGTGGAAAAAAATTGGAAGCCAATTTTGAAAACTACTTCAAACTTTATATAGGAAAGGATCCACGTCACTACATTTTAGACACAAATTTTAAAACCATTAGATTAGTCCACTATCAATGGTTGAGATTTAATATAATGAGAATTAATTTGATTATTTCATAAATAAAAACATACAATGAAAAGAAAAATATGAAACCTTTTTAATTATGACTCTGATTCTCTCTCTTCGTCTTCACCAACAATCTCTTCTGTTCTCCATTCTCCTTAGTCTTTGTTGAAAGTTAACCCCAATTTCAAGTTAATACTTCATATACAATGCTGACAAAAAAAACTTCCATTTCGCTTCTCAATCGCCCCAGCTGCCCGGCATCTTGGTTTCTTGTGTTTTATGTGAGATAATTTTTTGCTTCTTCTAAAAGATGTCAAATGTTAATACTTCCGAATCATAGGGATAAAATAGAGTTTGCTGATGGTACAATTTTGTTTCTTGATACTCATGTCGAAAAAATGGAACTCTATTAGGCATGAACTTAGTAAAATGAGTTGTTATAAATGTAAGACTTCATTAGGGTTTAATGAAGCATGTTCTAGGGTTTGGTTGAGTCAATCTCTGTTAATAAGGTTTACATGTGGTACCCGAGCTGATCAACTCAAATCCTAAACTCATGATTGAAGCCTATTAAAAGTTGAAAAATTCTTTCGCTACCGTTTTTCTGATTATGGTATATTTATAGACTGTATATGTGTGATTGTATGTAGAGCAGTACATGTCAATTTTAACATATGAATTGTTTGTTTTTAATCCAATATCATTGCGTATTAGTGTTCACGGTAGTTCAAGGGTTAATTATATACGTCAGAAGCCAAATTTTTTCACGAATTGTCTTTGTTGGCTTGATGGACTGATGAACTGATTGTATGTAACATTAAAATGTCATTTTATGCAGATTTTAACATGCTTAACCTTGTGAATATTTAGAGGTTGAATGGCAATAATTTTAAAACTTGGAAGCAACAAATTGTGATGAATTTGGGGGTGTTAGAATTCAGTATAGCTTTCAAGATGCCTCAACCATCTACCTTGACAAACAGCAGCAGTGCTCAAGATAGGGATGACTTTGCAAAATGGGAAAGAGAAAATTAAATCTCTTTCTCATTATGCAAAATGCCATGGAAGAGCATATTCGAGGTAGCATACCAAGCTGTGACTTGGCTACGGATTACTTGGCTAAGATGGAAGAGAATTTCAAGAGGTTTGATATATAGCTGAGATAGGAGCACACCTTTCTGCCCTCATTAATTCTAAGCATGATGGGGTTAGAAGTGTTCGAGAACTCTTACTGAAGTTGGTGAACATTTCAAATAAGTTGAATGCACTAGAGATTGGCATCACTGACCAATTTCTGGTACACATGGCACTTTATTCCTTGTCTGGTGATCATGACCAGATTAAGGTGAATTACAATACTCAAAAAGAAACTTGGAGCATTAATGAACTCATTTTCGTATGCTGTCAAAAGGAGGAGAGAATGAAGAAGTCAAGGGCTGAGAAACAGGAATTGGCAAATCTTGTCAATACCAACAAAAGGCAAAGGAAAGATGGCTGCTGGAATCAAAAAGGAAAACTACAAGGGCAAGAAACAGTCAGGATTAAAGAATCAAGTTGGTACTGATTTTGGTCCCAAGAAACAGTACAAGAACACTCTATTTTCTACCTCACGCTGCTTCTAGCTCAACTGGTCTGAAAGTTAATAAGGTCAACTTTAAAAAATGTTTTTATTGCCAATCTACTGAGCACTTGAGAAAAAATTATCCTAGTTTTAAAGCATGGTTGATCAAGAAAGGGATTTCAAAACCAGAAGGGGACAAGTAAGGAAGTCTACAATGTCTTTGTTGGAAATGGAAATAAATTGGTAGTTGAAGCATTAGTTAAGTCATGTTAAGATTGTCATCTGGTTATGTATTAATTTTGAACAATGTTCTTTCTGTTCCTTTGATAAGAAGGAACTTGTTTTAAGTCACTCAGTTTGTTAAGGATGGTTTCTCCTATATTGGAGATGATGATCAAATAAAATTTTACATTAAGAATCAGTTTGACAAATCTCATTGGTTATGCATTCCCAAATGGATATTTTTGGCAAATACAATGTACATACTATAAAGAATGTCTCACTCTTGAACATTCAGTTTCAAAATGTATGCTCACTAATGAAATTTCTTCAATGCTTTGGCATGGAAGGCTCGGACAAATATCTAAATAAAGAATGATGAGACATGTGAACGATGGTATTCTGTAAAAAATCGACCTTAATGACTTTGTTGAATGCACTAATTGTTACAAGGGCTTTCACATTTTCAACTACCTGAGTTCTTACGGGGAGAGGCAATCAAGACAGCAAACTATATACTAAATAGAGTGCCCACAAAAAATGTCTCTCCATTTGAAACTTGGACAGGAAGGAAACCAAGCCTGTCACATTTTCATACATGAGGTTGTAAATGTGAGGCCAGCTTTACAATCCAAATGACACTACTACAAAAGGGACTTATAGTGTCAGTGGGTAGTGTCGGTTTAATATAATGTAGTGGCGCATAAGACAGTTGCAACACTAATCAAACATGACGTCGGATTTACTGTCGCTTATAACCAACATATATTTTAATAATTTTAAATACTGGCGTCGCTTTTAAGCGACATAAAGTAATGGTGTTGCTTATAGGCGACACTAATTATTGTTTTTAAATATTTTAAAGTAATGGTGTCGCTTATAGGTGACACTAATTATTGTTTTTAAATATTTGAAATCCTGCATCGGTTCTGAGCGACATAGATTTTATTTTTTTAAATATTTTGAAATCCGATGTCGGTTGTAAGCGACAGATTGATGGCCTTTTATACTCTCTCCCCTCGTTTTCTTCTTCCTCTCTCGCATCTTTGTTATTTCTTCTTTGAAATCAGAAACCTCCCCCATGTTGTTCCTCTCTCTCTCAACTTTCTTATTTGTTCTTCCAACTTCACTAATTCCTTCTTCACTACAGTAAGTTTTTCTTGCTTCTAATATTTTTATTTTCTACTCTTATGTTTAATTTTTCTTTTCTACTCTTATGTTTAATTTTTATTTACAATTTATTTATGTAGGGAATTTATTTGAGCTGGATGAGTACATAAAGAATTGATTGACGACAGAATTCTTCCATAATTCAGGTTTCTATCACTAAATTCCTTAATTTTTAAATTGTATAATACACAAGTTTATTTATTTAAAAATTCTAATTGAAAGTACTTATAAATTTCTACTATTTTTGTGAAATTAATAAATATCTAGCCAAATTGATTAATTTTGTCACTTGAATTGTTATGAGAAAATGGAAATGAATAATATTTATCTATATATATAAAGTGAGAAGCCCCAATAGGTAAAACATTTAAAATATCATAACTGCCCTTCAAGAATTAAGAAAATTACAATTGAACCAAATGGAGCTAAAGTAATTCACCACATTTTGATTTTTAATAAATTTAAATATTTAAACTTTGGAAAATAAAAAACATATACTCCCACGTGAGTGGGTGGTTCCATGGTTTTGCTTCATTTTTTTTTGAATAATTTTTAATAAAAATATAAATTAGTTATTTAAATTATTCATCATATATATAAAGTGAGAAGAATAAAAAAGTGAAACATTCAAAATACTAAAAATTGTCCATTAAAAATTCTAAAAGCTACAATTGAACCGTAAGAATTTAAAGTAATTTACCACATTTTAATTTTGAATTAATTTTAAATTTAAGAATTTGTTTTTGTTGTTATTTACTAGAATAGATTAGATGAGCATAATTTTGATAACTTTTTGCAAACGTTGAAGCGCTATGTTCGTAATAAAGGTTGTCCTGAAGGTTCTATTGCTAAAGCATATTTGGTGGATGAGTGCTTGTCCTTTTGTTCCATGTATCTTAGAGATGTCGAGTCTCGTCGCATCCGTAGAGGCCGAAATGAAGATGGTATTGGACGTGGAGTGTTTGGTGGGTTATCAATGTTTGACTCCAAAGGATGTTATATGGGTTCAAGAGAAAAGGTGGAGCTTGATCTAAATGTTATTGATCAGCGCCATAGATACATTCTAAATAATTGTGATGAAGTTAACCCATTTAGAAGGTAAGAACGTTTAATCATACGTCTTAATGGTTTATTGGTTTTCTTAACTTTGAAAAATTAATTATCTAAATTTGGACATAAATGCCCAAGCAGCATGAGAAATGCTTGAAAACTAAACATCATAGAGAAAGGTTAACTATACGACAAATCAAGGAGCTAAGCAAGAAAGAATTTCCAGAATGGTTCAAGCAACATGTGAGCTGATACAACAATCACATTATTTATTTATATTTTTATATTTTAATCATTACATGTTTATAGTTATCATGTCAACTTTTATCTTCATTCTTATTGTAGATGAATTCAAGATGTCATCCTAATGACACGTTGATATCTCAAGACTTGCATTGGCTAGCTAATTATCCTAGCAGGGTTGTGAGTAGATATAAAAGTCACATTGCTCATGGGTTCAGATTTCGTATAAAATATGTGGATGATAAGCATAAGAATCAAAATTGTGGTGTCTTTGCACCTGCAAATGTTACTGGTGCATTTGGGCAAGTGAATTGTTATGGCAGAGTTGTAGATATGTTTGAGGTTAAATATTGTGGTCATGCTGAGGCGGGAGATAGGGGTCGAGCTGTGATGTTATTTAAGTGCGAATGAGTTAATAGTGAAAGTCCACAAGGAATGAAGACTGATCAATATGGATTTACTATGGTGAACTTCAATCGTTTAGGATTTAAAGAGGATCCTTTCATATTAGCATCACAAGCATTACAAGCATTTTACGTCGAGGACACAATTGAAAAAGATTGGCACGTAGTTGCTCGAACGCAGCCAAGGGATTTGTTTGACGGATTACAGGATAATGATGCAATTGATGATTATGCCATACCAAATTTGGATGATCAGATACTCGACCATGAAAATTTTCATACAAGGGTTGGCCTGGAAGAGACTCCTTTTCATGAATCATTACTGTTGCCTACCCAGTTCGCTAGTTATGCCAACGCCGATGACGACACAACGGATGATGATACGGAATAAATATATTAATTGTTTTATGTGTTTTAAGTATTAATTAGACTATATTTTTGTTTTGTATTACATATTTTATTTAAGTTCATTTTTATTTATTAAAATCTTAAAATGTTATATGATATAAAAATAAAAATAAAAGGTTTTTTTTTTTGTATATGTTAAACATATTTTTTTTTTTAAAAAAAAAAAACTATTTTCCTGTCGCTTTTAGGCGACGGCATTGGTCGAATAATTTCAAATGCACTAGCAGAAACTTTCCCACTTGTTTTGAACGACGAGTCAGCACAGCAAGACAGTACTTGGTGTCGGTTGTAACCGACACCATGTGAAACTAAATCGACGCCAGGTTGAGGTCAATAAATTTTGTCAGAACTGGTTGGATTTGGCGTAGATCAGTAATGGATGTCAGAAAATTGTGTCAGTTTAAACCGACACCAAATGTAATTAAGGCGACGCCACCTGAAGTTTAATAAATGTTGTCAAAAGTAGTTGGATTAGGGTGATTTGCAGTAAATAATGTTAGAAGGTGGTGTCGGTTTAAACCGAAACTAAATGTAATTAAAGCGACGCCAGTTGAAGTTTAATAAATAATGTCAAAAGTCGTTGAAGCTGAATAGAGAATGTCTGAAGGTGGTGTCGGTTTAAACCGACACTATGCTCGAGTTATTTCGACGTCCGAGTTTTTAATTCGACGTCAGTAAGCTAACGTCGGTTTTAACCGACGCCAACTCATATCCATATGTAAACCTAATGTTTCCCCATTTCGTCTGTGCCCTCTTTGCATCCCAAATTTCTCTCTTCTTCTCTTCGTCCGTGCCCTCTATACTTCCATTTCTTCTCCTTCTATTTTTGATTTTCTACTTCTCCTTCCACAAATTGGTGCTATGGATCATCATTTTGAAGATGAACATGCTGGCGAGGAAGATGTCGAAGGTGGTCCATTTTAATTTATTATGGTTATTAATTTCCGTTTTTAGTTTTGTATTCTAGCTAGTATGATGCCTACGTTGAATAATGATTTTTGTTCCTTGGTATTTATAAGGATCAGCTCAAAGAGTCAGTTCCCAACTAGGAGAAACAACCTTGTTCTTTTGATGATTCTGGAAAATGCATTAGTGAAAATTCTAGTGCATTTTCAAAACCATGTAGCGGCAAAGGTTAGAGATTGTAAACATATGCCGTTGGTGAGTGATTGGCGTAAGATCAAGGAGAATGGCAGGGAAGCTTTCTGGAATAGAATAAAGGTATAAAAAAAAATTTGTTACTTGAAGAGAGTAGAATAAATCAATGTTTATAGTAATACTTAATTTGTTTAAATGTTTTGATGAGTATAGGAAACTATTATTTTTCAAGAAAAAGATATTGCAAAAATGCCAATTATCCATCAAATGACACTTCATATTGCGGAGTATGCACAGGTCTACAGAAGACCTGATTCGGCATTTGCATTGAGTGTTTTGGGAAGGTTTCAGTCAAATCCTGATCTGGCTTATTGAGATGCTAGAAAGAAAGTTCTTAGGTATTTGAAAAGGATACAATCGTATGCATTGTGTTACATTTATGTTGACAATTTAGGTTTGATTTGTTACAAAGCTGCTGACTTAATTAGGAGGATGTGTAGATAGTTATATTTTTATGTTAGCTGGAGAAGCACTCTCTAGGTAGAGCAAGAAGCAACAAACTAGAGCAGTATCAACTATAGAGTCTGAATATATATATGATGTTTTGAAGCAACGAGACAAGGGAATTGGATGAAAAATCTGATTTATCATATGAAAGTTGTAAGAAGCATACAGAGACCAGTAAATATCTTATGTGGTAACATTGCAACAAGTCTATTTGTAAAAAAACAAGAAGAGATCAAAAACTTCGAGATTTATGGACATCAAGTATTTAAAAGTGCAAGATAAAGTGAGAGAAGAAATCATAGACATCGAGTACATTAGCACTCATAACATGATTGCACATCCATTGGCAAAAGCTCTAAATGTCACCACATTCAGCAAGCACGTTTGAAAATGGGATTGCAGCCTTTACTGGATCATTATTAATGTGGGAGTAAGGTACTTAACAATGAATGTTACTATTTTATGTTACATTACATGCTAAGAAATGTACTTAGTCAATTTGTTTCACTTGTTGTGCAATGTACAATTTCTGAACATGTTAGTCGTATGAAATAAATCTTTGCAAAGTTGATATAAATGAGATATTCATATTATCTTTGGACCAAAATGTGGGGTTTGTTAGTATACTATTTCGATCTCAATCAATGTTTTCTCAATGACAACATTTAAATTATGTTATATTGGAATGTGACTCTGGAAATGCAATTTTGATATTATGTTTTCTTAAGTTCTACAAGTGCAATATTGTTATGTTTGATTCACTCATGCAGGAGAATGTAAAAGTTCTTTGTATGAGTTTATCAAACAATATAAGATGCATGAGCTAAGTAAAATGAGTTGTAATAAATGTAATACTTCATTACAATTTAATGACTAGAAAAAAAACCAATATTGGAGGCAATTGTCATCAGTACATATCTGAAATAAAGAAGCAGTTAACTTGGTGACAAACTAATGGCCATTATCTCCTTAATTGGAGTAGGCAGTTGCCAACATAATGAAGGAAGTTGGTCTCTTTTCTTGGTACAAATAGTAGTTCTTCATTAGGTATATGATGAGTCCATTTTATACTATATATTTTACCATATTCTTAGTATTACTTTATTGGTTATTTTGTGAGAATTTTGATACTTTGAATTATATTTCCAATGTAGGACATTCAACTTCCTCTTGAACATAAAGTATTCAAATGAACGAATTTTGGAGTGATTCCAATTGGAGGATGTTAGAGAGTCTTTCAACATGATTGTATCAAAGTTTCAGATTTTTCTACTTAGCAATTTGACCGTGACAATGAAATAAAGGCCCAGTGCGCAGCTTTCTCATATTGACGTTTTTGGACGTTTTGGGTATTTTGGAGGTCAAGATGGCATATTTTGAGGAAGATTCCTTTTGAAGATTTGTTGGGATGAGTTAAGCTTTCAAAAGAGACCTTTTGGAACCAAATCAAAGTTGATTTGGTCGGTCAAAAGTCTAATTTTATGAGAAGTCCAAATTTCAGTTCAAATAGGAAACCTTTTATTTGATGTTTTATTATTTTATTATGTTTCCTAGTTTTATTATAAGACATTTTCTAGGTAGGGTTTTATTTTGTAGTAGTATAATTAAGGGTTTTGGCTATTAGGGTAGGAGATGGGGCGACGCATTATTTTGGAGAACTTCAGATTTTTTTACCTACAAGGTGTTTTCAATCCTTTTTCTAGTTAATGATATTTTCTCTAGTTTTTGTTATGATTATGCGTAACTAATTCCTATTGTTAGGGCGAGGCCATGATCCTTAGCATGAATATGTGATTTTATTAATTTTCTTATGAATGGATGCATGCTTGCTTTGAATTTTTAATCACCATGATTAAACTATCCAATTGTCTTAGTGATTCGCGACCATTAGGGTATTTAGACAAGTAATTTGATGCAATTTCTATTGGAACATCACCCTGAATTGAGGAGGGCTTCTTGTGATTAGTAATTGTATAAGTTCACTTGAGGTGAACATCACACTCTTAAGGGTTGCATGGTTTTTCAAAGGGTTTTCACAAAGCTTAATGAGTCTCGAATGTTTATATTTGATCTGAACATCACAGACGGGTTGCATGTTAGATATACGTTTTCACTTGAACATCATGAGGAAAATATGTATTAGGAAAACTTAACCTTCAAAGCATGTATGCAAAAATTCATAAGTAATTGGTAAAATTGCATAGGATTGTTAATGGTGACGGTGAAACGCTAGTGTTTAAATTGCTTTCCAAAACCGTTTTCTTTTGCTTTCTTTACTTTGCCAATTATTTAATTGTTTTTATTAATTTAAATCCCAAAAACCTTTTCGAAACTTTGTTTCAAATAATTAGCTAAAGATTAAATATAAATTATTCATTCAATCCTTATGGAAAACGATCTTGCTTGAGCTGCTATACGACGATAACCTTGTACTCTTGCAAGTAATTTTTATTGTTGTTATCCCTACTTTTTCCGGTGGTAAAAATCCTATCAGTATACTTGTCTCATTGTAGTCTGGAGAGCTTTCGGTGCATGTACAAAAGAAGAGAAGACGAATTCCCTGTCCAAAAAAAATGCCACAAGTGCAGGTTAGCATGCACCAAACAACTATCATACATTAGGGTTTCTCGAAAGCTTTAAATCTACAACCAAGGTTCAAAAAGACACTAGGCGTTAGTCAGACGATGGCTAAGGCTTAGCGCCTAGGCGGGGCCTAGGTGGAGACCTAGGCAGACTAGCTGGGGGCCTAGGCGGGCTGGGCGGAATTTATTAAATTTATTATTTCTAAACTACCTATTAATAGAACCCTCTTTGTCAATCAAATGAGGGTGAAAAAACTATTCAGTCTTCTATCACTGAGAAAAAATGATGGATATTAATGTAATTTCACGTAACCAAATTTTGTTGTTTTTTATTGAAGCCTCACCTGTATGTGATTTTAGCATATATCTAATATTAAAAAATAAAAAATAAAAAACAAAAACCCCTCTTCCCACTCTCACGCTCTCTCTCTCTCTCTCTCCCATTTTAAAAACAAAATAAAAAATATTCACACACACAAAGTGTGTAGGCATATGCTAGTAACATATAATTAGGTGCCCACTTACTCTATAAAAACTATGCTTGTATTGAGAATTTGGTAAAGTTAAAACTTATGTCATCATGACATTAGCATCATCACAGACTAATGCAGCAAAAATAAGAAAAACCCAAAACCAAAACAAATTAAATAATTAAATAATTCATAATATAAAATTGACATCACAGACTAGGCGATGGCAACTGCGAGAGACAGCCAGGCAAATTCACAGTCAGTGTGAGCGAAGGTGAGAGAGAGAGAGAAAAAAAGAAAAAAAAAATTTGAGAGAATAATATGGATTCTTTTTTGGTAGGTTGCCCACTAAACCCTTTAACTTATTTTTAAAAAAAATTTAAAAACAATGGAACTTTAATACCGGAACCGCCTAGGCCGCCAAAGTCGAAGAATTCAGCTGAGAGCAATGGTGAAGCCAGGTGAGGGCGAGGAGTGCCGGCCGCCACTCCCCTCGTCGAAAAACTCCACTGGAGAGATGGGTTCAGCCCCTCCCCTCGTTGGAAAACCGACTGGTGCAGTGCTCTGTTTCCGGTTTTCCGTTTCTGCTGCGCGCAGCAGCAGCAGATCTTTTTTTTTTTTTTTTTAAACATCCAGGCCAAAACAACGTCGTTTTGGTCCTGGTAAAAAAATTTAAAAATTTAACACTAAAACGGCGCCGTTTTGGACGTTTGAAAAAAAATAATAATATTGGGGGACCTCTGTGTCCCCCCCCCCTACTTCACTCAGTCCCTTTAGGCTTTTGCCCCGTGTGGGCCCTGTCCCCCTTTATTGTTTCAACCTTCCTATTCACCAATCATATACAGCAGATAGGAGCTTTGTTCCCAAATCCCCACAGCCAACGCCCAAACGGAACAGAAAATTTAGGAAGGCTATTCCCGTCGGCTTTTTGCAGCCATCACCAGCTGCTCTTCAGCCATTGAAGTCTGAGCCACCGGCTTCAAGCCTTCAATCAAAGGTAAATTTTTTTCCCTAAATTTATAATCCTAACCCTAATTAATTATTTACTACAAATTTCGTTTAATTGGTATAGAATCATATGGTATTGGTAATGCGCTAATATGGTTATCGGTTATTGATTATTGATATGATTCTATGATTATTGATATGAAATTATGAAATTATTTTTTAGGGTGAAAAAAAATTGAATTCTTGATTATTAGTTGAATTGATTAGTTGTATTCATATCTTATGATTAGTTGAATTGAATTTTTATTTATTGAATCATTTGTATGCTTATTGGTATTGATTAATTGAATTGTTGGTTGGATTGGTTATTATGCATACTATAGTATAGTCTACTCTAGGATTAAGAGTTACGATTTTTTTTTCTTTCCATTTTACAGTTACGTAATGGAACGATACTATAAGAAACAATGCTTAAATCCTCCTTCAAACATTTCGGGTAGTCCTTCTCCTTCAAATGAGCTTATTATGCAACGTTTTCATGACATGAAACCTCGCTAGCAACTATATAAAAAGTTTAGTTGTTGTCATTTTTCTTTAACCTTGAACTCTTTTAAGTTCGCCCCTCCCCCCCGAGAAATCCTAGCTTCGCCACTGGCTGAGACGACACCATTGCATATATCTAGCGTTAGCTTAAAAGCGCACCCATGCCTAGGTTCCATGCAAGTGATGATGGTAGGAGTTACTTCCGTTGATGAACAACTGGCTTAAATGGCTCAAGCAATTGAGATGCTCACAAAGACCATTGAGGAGAAAGACATGCAAATAGCGTCACTCATGAGCAAGCTAGAAGAAAGGCATGGCGGGGAGACAAGCAAAAGTGCACTTCATATGGAGAAAAAGGCGCGTCAAGAATTCACCTCCGACGAAAATGAACAGTCAAAGCCTGATTCCGCTTTAGTGGCATCTTTGCCAATCTAACAACTCCAAGACATAATCGCCAACACTATCAAAGCACAATATAGAGGTTCTTCTCGAGATTCATTCACGTACTCCAAGCTGTATATGAAGAAGCTTGATAATCTCCGAATGCCGACTGCGTACCAGCCTCCCAAATTCTTACAATTCAATGGAAATTGCAACCATAAACAACACATCGCTCACTTCTTTGAGACATGCAATAACGCTAGCACCGATGGCGATTACCTTGTGAAGCAGTTCGTCGGCTCACTTCGAGGCACTGCATTCGACTGGTACACAGACTTAAAACCAAAGTCAATCGACAGTTGGGAACAAATGGAAAGAGAGTTTCTCCACTGTTTCTTCAGCACTCGTTGCACGGTCAGCATAATGGATCTCACCAACATAAAGCAACAAATGAATGAATGAGTGGTCGACTACATTAGCTGTTAGTGTGCATTAAGCCTTGATTACGAAGATCGTCTTTCGAAGCTGTCTTTCGTGAAGATGTGCATACAAGAAATGCATTGGGGTTTACAATACATCATTCAAGTGATCAAACCTCGTACCTTTGAAGAACTAGCCACTCGAGATCATGATATAGAGCTAAACATCGCAAGCCATGATGAAAAGAATAATACGGTTGGTGACAAGATGTCATCTTCAAAGAAATCCATCATGGAGTCCATAGTAATAAGCGCTAGTCCATTCAAGTCCTCGGTACAAGACAAGAAGGGTGTAAAGAAGGCCAAGTGAAGTCAAGTCCAAAGAAAAACCACGACGCACACTGAAAGAAGTGGAAGAAAAGAAGTACCATTTTCCCATCTCAGACATCACTCTTATGTTAGAAGACTTGCTCCAAAAGAAGGTGATTGAGTTACCAGAGTGCAAGCGGCCTGAAGAGAGGAATTGCACCGACTACCCAAGATATTGCAAGTACCACCGCGTCATCAATCATCTAGTGGAAAAGTGCTTCATGTTGAAAGATCTCATCATGAAGCTGGCCCAAGAAGGAATCATCGAGCTAGATCTTGACGATGTGGTGGAGTCAAACCATACCATTGTCTTGGCTTATCCGACTCAACATCTTCACCTTGATCACTGGGGGCATGCTCCAAAACCATTCCAGTCAAGCCAAGTGAAGTTGAAGGATAGACTCAGGTCACTTCAAAGAAGCCGCACAAGAAGCATACGCCTCGTCTACAAGTTGACCAATCAAAGAGGAGACAAAAAATCTCTCGTTAACCTCCAAAGAGGCAAAGAATGGTTGATGAAACTTTGATACGAAGATCGTCCATCCCCATCACAATGTGCGATTTCTTCCCCGAAGACTTCTTCAAGGATCCATTGGTTTGGACTCCTTGCTACAAAGTTTGCGAGGGACACCTGTCCAAGACCGCTTAACAAAACCATAAAAACGCTCCATGCCTGCACGAGATGAAACTACACAAGGCACCAAACGCTCCTTACCTGCACGAGTTGAAACTGCATAAAGCATCAAACGCTCCTTGGCTGTACGAGCTGAAACTGCAAACGGCACCAAATCCAAAGAAAATGCTCCTCGTTCGCACGAGCCTAAAAGGCGACAACTAAAGCTCCTCATCCTCACGAACCTAAAAGACGACGCCAAAGCTCCTCATCTGCACGAGTTTAAAAAGGCGACAACAAATGCTCCTGGCCCTTAAGAGCATAAACTGTGTATGGGCACCCAAAAAAAATGAAGAAAAGAAGTTCGTTGAGTTGAAAACCCGAAAGGGCGACTCAATCAAAAGTTACGACACAAAACAAAAAAGAAAGCAAAAAAAACAAAAAACAAAACAAAAGACAAAATTTAAACTACGTTATGACTTGATCTCTTTTTCGGAAGGTTACGTAGGCAGCTTGGAAACGAAAGTCGAGTTCAGTCACAAATAAATAAATAAAAGATTCTAACCTTTGAAATGAAGAAGCGTGATCAAGACATCACTCTGAAGCTGTCTTTAAAGTTGTTACGTTGAATCTCAAGCAAGCTTTCCAGCATCTCCAAAACAACGGTGTCTGCCAACAACAAGCAAGCAGCAAGGCAGCGGGGCAATGACAACAGTCACGGCAGCATCAAAGGTTGTTGTCGTAGTGACATCGTAGCGCGTCGTCCCAGCGACTTTGCAGTTTGTAGTCGCAGCGGCAACCCAGTTTGTGAACGCAGTAGCATCCCAACTTGTCGTTGCAGCGGCATCCCAACTTTTCATAGCAGCGGCACTGCAATTTGTCGTCACTGCGGCATTGCAGTTTGTTGTCGCAACGGCATCGCAACAGCATGGAAACTTGTCCTCACAGCAGCATCTGCAACAATGCAACAACACGACACCTGAAGCAACGCAGCAATGGCAGTAAGTAGTGGTGTGTCCTCATCTTCGCAGGCAACGGCTGTGCGTGCAGTCCGGCGACTCCCTTTGAGCAGCGGCAGTACGTGCAGTCCAGCAACTTCCTTGCGGCAAGCACACTCCCTTGCGACGAGCAGCTTCCTTTGTGGCGAGAAGCCTCCCTTGCTGCGAGCAGCTCCTCTGCGGCAAACAGCATTCCTGTTAGCGAGCAACCTCCCTTGTAGCGAGTAGCCTTCTTGTTGTCTAGCAGCCTCCCTTGCAACAGCAGCAGGCGTTGCAGAACCAATGTCGAATGCCGCAGCAAACCAAAAAAAAGAAAGAGCTGCCACCTACGATTGAAAACTGCGCTCGAAGACTACATGCAGACTTGATTTGTAGAAGGCAGAAACTTGCAGAAAGTCGCCATTAACTACAGAAAGCCGCCACTAACTGTAAGCACAGGCAAAAGAAATCTCTGTCAAAACAGCAAGGAAATCCGAAAAGTGCATTGACCTGCAAACAAAACTAATTATCAAAGGAGGGAGCAAAATAGAAAAATATTTCAAAAAAGAAAAAGAAAGAAAAAAAAAAAAACAAATAACGGAAAAAGGAAAAAAAAGCGCAAATTTGCACAGTTCATATTGATATGTGAACATGGTAGAATGAAGCAGATAGTCCAAGTGCATTGTCAAGAAGAATAGAGATGGTGGCCCACATTCTATGAATCTGTGACTTTCAATTCCTTGATCAACACCTTTCACAAGCACTTCTCATATATGCCAAATACATGTCTCTGGTGCTGTTAGTCAATGCTTGTGATAGCATGCATGGCAATCTTCTCGTTGCAGTGCTTCATCAGCAGCAATGGGACAGCAGCTGCATCCACGCATGTCGTTTTCACAGAATGGACTCAATAGACTTTGTCACTACTACCATCGTGTGTGGTTCATCTAAGAAGTTGGTTCTCCGAATCACTGCGGTGTCTTGGCAACTGCACCAAAAAAAAAAAGAAAAAAGAAAAAAAAGGGTACTGCCGCATGGTGCCATGAGATTGGGACGACATGATGTATTGACAAAGCATACCATATGGAGAAGACAACCGCGACAGTACCAAGAAGGGTTCGGTGAGCGTTGACGAGGTTCACGGAGGAAGGACAATCATGACGTCGACAAGGCTCAAAGCATGTCATGTAGCTCGGTGAGTGTTGACGAGGCTCACGGAGACCTGGGCTCAGCGAGTGTGACGTGACTCACTGAGGAAAAAATGCGGGAGGAGCAGAATAGGGGCACAATTCTTTCCATTACTTCATGTGTTAACTTGGTATGAAAGACCACCAAGATGGTGACGACTACACCAGTCCGACGTAGAAACAAGGCACAATGCTGCAATGCCTGGATACATTACCCTAGCCTCTCTATATAGAAGATTTTTGAGGCCCAAGAAATATTCGTAAAAGAAATAATACATTAATCACTATGATTATGCGGAGGTATATTTTCCCAAGCACCGGCCGTAATCACCTAGGATTGGCAATGTGCGCATTTCAAGAAGAAAACTGAAGAATGGTGGATATTAAATCCAATTTATTCCTCGGCTTAAAGGTTACCCGGTCCTTCAATGGGAGGAGAAATTTTTCCTTGTATTCATTTCAGAAAATAATTAAAATAATTAAAAAAAAGAAGGCAAGCCATCAGCACCCCTTCCCATCCCCATCCCCCGCCCACCCTGCCATTCCCGTCACCTCTCTCTCTCCCTTTCTCTTTCTTTCTGTTTCTCTCTTCCCCTTATTATTTCTTCTTTCTTGCTCCAGAATAAGAACAAACGTGATGCCTTGTATAATTGTATTCATTTCAGAAAATAATTAAAATAATTACAAAAAAAAGGCAAGCCGTCAGCACCCTTTCCCATCCCCCGCCCACCTTGCCCTTCCAGTCACCTCCCTCTCCCTTTGTCCTTCTTTCTGCTTCTCTCTTCCCCTTATTATTTCTTCTTTCTTGGTCTAGAATAAGAACAAACGTGATGCCGGCGATCTCCGGCTGAAAGATCGACATTGACGATAGCCGATCTGAATTGGAATCGCCGTCAACAATCTCTGGGATCCATGTGGAAGTAAGAGTAAGAGAGAAAGAGAGGAAAGGAAAGAAAGAGAGTCGAATGGAGAAAAGGGATATAATGACGCCTGAAAAATCGTCAGCCGGTGAGACAGGTGGGTGTGGGTGGTTCGGCGTCGTCAGGCTTGTGGACTTCTGATATCTTAGTTATTATGAAACAATTGGAATTTTTTTAATTTAAAAGAATAAATTATACAAGTGTCAAATATTTATTGGTGGAACTCCAGGTTAGCATATGTGCCTGGTCCTTGAATGGTGTTTAAATTAATTCTAATTGATTTGATGAAGGAGTCATTGAAGAGACTTCTTGATATCAAAATATTTTAAGCTTTATTACAATTCAATAAAAATATTGGAACGAAGGAAGAAGAGAGTGGTGCTTCCTTTCCCTCTTGCAGCTGAACAAGCAACAGTAGAAAGAGAAAAAATAAAGCAAAAGGTAATATCCAGCAAAGAAAGAAGGAAAGGTGGACCAAATTTTGGATCCTACTTTGACCAAGCGATTACAAAGTCCACAATGTAAAGAATAAAAGAGTCTGCTGCAAACAAAATTCCCAAATTTATTGGGGATGCTTGCTCCACGTGAATATCAAAGAAAGACAATAGCTCTTCCAATTATTTTTATTTTTCATGTGTGCATTATCACCTTGGTCTCCGACTCTCCGTGAATAAGAATTGGGCCCAAAAAAAGAAAAGAAAAGAGGATGGCACAAAGCAGCATGGCGAGCCTAATGCCCCAACTAGGTATTTCAAATCAAGCCCAATTATTTGCTTATATACTAGGCACTTATTTATGAGCGGGGAGAGCAAAAAGGAAACAAGTCGAAGCCCCGGGCATCCATAAATCTCTCAAACATCCAAACAAGTGTGTTCTACATCAAGCCTGTGGAGAATCAACAAGCGCAACAAATACGCGCGGATTCATCCCTAACAAAGCCGAAGATCACCAGCTAGGTGACACTACTCGTGGTCCCGATTTGTTCAAGATCAAGCCTCAACGGCCCTTGAAGAAATCACAAGTCCGATTCAAGACCAAGTGTCTACCACCCTTGGATTAAATTCGACTCCAAAGAAATGAAACAAAGCCAAACCTTTGGAGGAATCTAGAAAGCTTTGTAGCAAAACAAAACACATGTGTTCTTCATCAAGCTTGTGGAAAGTCAATAAGCACAACAAACACGTGTCGATTCATCCACTACCAAAGCCAAAGATCACTAGCCACGTGAAACTCCTCGTGGTCCTGTTTCTTTAAAGACCAAGCCTCTACGGCCCTTGAAGAAACCTCAAGCCCAATTCAAGACCAAGCCTCGACAGCCCTTGAAGAAACTTCCAACCCAATTCAAGATCAAGACTCGACGGCCCTTGAATCAACATCTACGTTGAGGGACTTCAAAGCACAGTGATCAAATACATTCACTATGCAAGGGACTTCAAAACACACCTTCTACATGTGACAAGCACATGTATATACCGTGCCTTGAAGTGGGGGCATTTGTAGACATGCAAATTTCGGTGAAAATAAATGTTCACCAACGCATTAATTTCGACACACGAGGACTTACGTGGCATGTACCATGTGCCTCACAAATCGTACACGTGGCATGTGACTCATCAAAACCAGATGAGTCATCAAGAGAACACATGGCGACATTTGGCGGAAAATAATTAAAGTATTGTCTTTAATTAGTTTTAATTTAAATCAAACAAATTAATTGATTTAAATTAATTGATGGAGTCAAATCACGAACCAAGACACAAATCAAGTCTTGGTTCTTTTGTAGGCAAAGCTTGGAGAGTTTATAAATAGGAGGCTCCAAGACAAAGACAAGAGGGCCAGAGATCATTCTCCCACCTAGGCGCTGAAGCTCTAAAGCCTCTTAAAACTCCCAAATCCTCAAACTCTCGGACACTCAAAAGACTCAGAAAACTCTCTGTGTTCTTCATCGTTCTTGAGAAGAATCATCAAGCACCACTACACGTGCTGATTCTTCCATTGTCGCAAGACAAAACCTTGAGGTGTTCGTTCATTCGAGATCAAGTCATCATGACCCTCGGATCACAACCACACATCTACATCGGAGATCGAATCAGAGGAAACTTTGTAAACAGAGATTGTAACCATACATTCAAATTAATACAAATCATTTATTTTGTACACGTCTTCTTGTTTCATTTGTCACAGAATTTTCGTGTTTACAAAGAGGATCCTATAATTTAATTGTCAACAAGGTCGTTATAGACTTGTAGTATAGTTGTAAGTATTTACGCCTGTCAGTGGACGCCTTGAGTTTGATCCATAATATAATTGGAGAATACATAGTTTTATATTGGCCATAAAAAGGAGGTATACTGGTAGTTCATGTAGATACATAATATAGTAGATGCATATCATTACTTATTGCCACAATTCTTACACAGAGGAATAGATTTATTTAACTACACTGGTACGTAGTTCATGTAGATACAGAATACAGTAGCGATACATATCATTACTTATTACCACACTTCTTACACAAAGGAATAGATTTATTTAACAAAATCGTAATTTGCTAAGCAGACAAAGCCAAGTCTTGGACTCCACAGTAAGTTTTCAAAGCAGACTGAGCTCTCTGGCCAGCCTCCGTGTAGTAGAACCCTAGAAATTCAACGTGATCAAAGGGCTTAAAAAGCAAAGGGTGCTCTTCATCCACAACCTCCTTCGGGGCTTTTATAATGTAACCTTCCTTTGGGATGGAGAACAATCCAGTTGAGTACCTAGCCTCATTTCCACTCATCATCACTCTATGATATGGAGAATGTAGTCGACCGTTTGTCCATGCCTGCAAAATCATCAGCACAATGTTAACTTTGATTTCTTTGACTCTTTCACGACCGTTAGTATGTAAATCAAATGAGCGGGAAGCAACTTACGTAAAGAGAATCGCCAATCATGGTGATGAAAGAGTGCGGTGATGAAGGCTTGACTTTGATCCATTTACCAGATTTGGTTTGCACTTCTAAACCATCAACTTGGTTTTGATACAAAATGGTGACAATGTTCTTGTCTGTGTGAGCGTTTATCCCCAACTTAGTTTCCTTGGTTTCAGGTCCTCTATATTTCATCACTCGAAGAAGGTAGTTGGTTGATTCTACATGCTCCTCAAAGTATTTTTCAAGTCCCAAGCTCTCCAGAATCATCCTTCTGATTATTTGATCCAACTCCGAAACTTGCTCTGAGAATGATTGTATGGTTGTGCTGCCACCCAAAAACAAAAATTACGAACTCCGAATATTTGATTATGAAATAAAGGGTAACAGTGTCTGTTGCCGGATGTCTGAGATATGTCATTAGGTTAATAGAATGTTAATCTGAAATACACATTTATGTAAATCTGTCCGATCAGATTGACATTTTGGCAAAATAACATGTTAGATTGTTTGATAAGATAATAACACATAAACTATGAAATTAATGTGCATATATGAGTACGAAAATATTAAAAAATTAGGAGAAAGGATTAATGTTATGAACCAAAATCTCGGGTTTCCTTGAGGCCACAAGGTATTTGTCAAGCTTTCAACTTGTTCATAGACATTTGCATCGTCAAACCCCATGCTCTCGTATAGTGGCACCATGGGGTACTGCCCAACATACCCATGGTAGGGCTTTTTAGAAACATTCTGTAATTTGGTTTGTAAAGGAAGGTCGAAAAGCTCTTCTATTGATTCAATTGTTGACTTTCGAATGTCTGAAGGCACTTTGTCGAACAAAGCCTCGAAGCAACCATACTCTTCGAGCGCATTACGGACTTGAGCTCTCACTAAGTCCCACTCTTTGGTTCCTTGGTTGAGGTTTGGTTTGGAGAAGTCTATGATGGGAAGTCCGAGTGGGGTTTCTGATGCCATTGTGTATATATATGCTGTTTTAATTTGGTTGATGGAGAGGAGGAAACCGGCAGATTCGTTGAGTTTTAGATGAAGATTGAAATCTCGACTGGGCCTATTTATACAATTTAGATGATGGAGTGAAAGGGTGGAAATGTGAGAATAGTGACGTTGACAGAAGAAGATGTAGAATATAATAAGGGAATATCTGATGGAAGTTACAGACTAAGTTATGAAGTTATGAAGCTATTTGAAACACCATAGCACCATCATATCTTAAACCATATAATCTTACATCCAACAAAAACTTCAAATGTTAAAAGCTCTCTCCCTAAGTGAACATATCTTTAAAGAAATTACATGCGCATGCGTTTAGATATTCTGGTCCAACCATTGCCGATTAGCCAAAACTGTTGATATTGCCTAAGTATCTCTTAAATTTCAGACAAATCCTGGAAAAATATTGCTTCCCTCCTTTCGAAAATCTTAACCCCATTTTACAGGTATTAATTTCAACAGATCTTTCAACAATTTCAGGGAAAGAAAGACTTTGATTAAAATTTCATATAATAGGTTCATATGTTCATTCTCCATATTTCAGTCGGAGAATAAGTGTAACATTTGTGATAGTTGTTAAGTTTTTCTCTAGGACCACATACACATAAACATTTTATTTGAACTATTGTTGATCACCTCTTTAACATTTGTGAATTATACATTTATCAGTTAATGTAGTACAAATAACATTCACATCAATTAAATTCGTATGCTATGTTGCGTGCAAATCAATAGTTCATGATTAGGTAAATTGTGTGTGGTCCTCTCAATTATTTCCACTATAATTGATATATCATATTTTCCGAGAAGAAAATATTTTATAATATACACATATATTTATAAATAAAAGTACGCATTTTTCTTTCACAAATAGTACTGTAGGACAAAATAAACTACACAAATATCTAACAAAATATCCATTAATTCAGTTTGTTTGTTTTTTCAGAACAATTCAATTTGTGGTCCTTGCTTCCAATTATGTTATATTTGTTTGTGTGTTTAATTAATGAGTAATGTTAGAAGGTCATCTATTTAAATTATATTTTATAACTTATATGAGGTGGTTGTTGATGATTAAATTATTATTTAAGTATTTATTAACGTGCTTATTTTTATTGGGTAATACTAGGAATACCTACTGTTTAGACCAAATTATATAAGCCATATGATTTGATTGTTGAAAATTAGATTATTACTTAAATGTTGACTAACGTACTTATTTTTTATTGGTAACACATCACATGACTTACAAATTTAGTCTAAAAATTTTGGTCAACCGTTTTACTTGGTTTGCAAATATGATTTAAAAAGTTGATCTACCTAACATTACTGTTAATTTTTTTGTCCAATTAAACAAAAGTTAGATTCTTTTTCAGGGTGCAGAATACAAGAGTTTCAGTTTCAAGTAGTATTAATCACAAAAAGAGAATGAAGGACGCATTGTTAAATGTTAAAGCGGTACTAATCATATAACATTTTTTTATACAATTGGTAACAGTGGAATTAAAAACGAGAAGAAAATTCAGATACAATCTTCTCACCATGTCTAGAATATTGATGGTCCATACACGACGCATGTGGTTGGACATCAATTTTTTAATTTCAACTACTATATGATTACAAAAGCAACCGACCAGTACTACAGTTAGTGTTATTTCTCTTCATTTTTAAGTAAGAAGTTTCAGTTTCGACTCATATAAATAAGGAAAACGTATTATTTTTGTGGTGAGTTCGATACCTAATTAGTAATTGACTCATTATGTGACCTAACCTAACCTCTCCTATCCTTAGAGTAGAATATCATTGTATATAAAAAAAAAATCTTAAAAAAAGTCTAAAGTAAAATTATCGCAGCTGATGGAGGGAATTATCAAAAGTGATGCTGCCTAGCATATATAAATTCAATAATTAAAGAGTTGGTACAATATTTGAAGAAAAAAAAAAGAGTTAGTACAATAAATTATTATTTTTATTATCCACTTTATATGAATGTAAGAGCAAGAACAAGAAGGAGAATACAACAGTAGGTGGGTGTTTGTCTATCCATTCGTCACAAAAACTCATTTCAAATATCCTAATTCTCACCAACTCCCACATTCAATTAATCCACAAAAAACGTGGCTCCTTCATCCAATTACACAATGTAGCCAGCTGGTACTATTGAACATGAACTAGCACCGATATTTTTTCAAGTGGTTATTTATACATTCAAGTTTCGTCTATGGATGCCCATCAATTTAATTAAAAGAAAAAAATGTTAACTCATATATAAAACTACCACAAAGGGCTTGGTGATTTCTTAAGAAAAACAATTATTCTTTTTAGGACACCAATAGGGTTTGAAACAAATAACATGGTAACCAAGCAACTAATGAACTTCGCGACTGTTGAACTTCACTTTACCATGCTTATCTAAACTTCATGACTCTACCACATATTGCATCTGGTTACAGTGCAAATTTAACTCTATGAAATAAAAGAACCATACAATTAGAACAAAGAATTATGTCATCTGCGAAAATTGCCAAATTGAAGTGAAAGCCTTCATAATTAATACAATGAAAATGTGTGTCCAAAAAAATAAAAAAAATGGGTGTCTAGAGAAAAATAAATTCATAACAAGTAAAATAAGGGTATTATTGGAAGTTTAATAAGTTATTTAAGTGTCAAAAGAACTATGAGAGAGAGAGAGTAGGATAGCGGAACGAACTAAAAATCTATTCATTTATTCTGAGAGGTCATGTCATAGACTAATCTTAAATTGGATGTCCAAAGACAAAATATGGGTGTACACAGAACAACTCTATTTTTTCCAACTCAACTAATTGACCTCAACAAAATTGGACATAAGTCAGATAGTTTTGTTTTAGCTACTCATGTGAAGCAGATATTTTACATTGTAGATTCAGAGGATTCAAGGTGGCCGGTTGTACTGCCAGGGCCTCAGTATGATTGGCTACATGATGATGAGCTAGGAGATACTATAATTGAACGTGAATGTCTTACTTCTAAATTGCCACCCGTTGAGTCATTTGATGTACTAATTGAGGAGTCTGATGATATCTACATGCAGGATGACTGAGAAGGCATTTGGGTTGAAAATACATAGTATATCACTCAGAGGAATATCTACTCTATTTCATATGTTATTGAATGCTATGTTGAATGCATATTTTTAAATTACATTCGGACTTTATATTTTCTCCATACTTCTGGATTTATCTTGTTTAGTTGTGACTTAGGCTGAGATGAAGTATGATGATAATCTTTGTGGAAATGGGAGTTGAATTCATGTTGTTCTATTTTTCGAGTATTGACAATTGTCACTTAGGGAGTATTTGTTTATTGAAATGAACATTGGAATTGAATTGAATGAATGTTGGTTTTATGATTTTGGAGAATGGCCAATTGCCCTATTTCTTTATTTTTCTTTCTTCGTCTACCAAATATTGGCATGAGCCTATCCGTTTAAGGTTCATTCAAGGAACCAAACATTACCTTTAAGGTTCTTTATATTTCTTTCTTCCTCATCTTACTAATTTGATCATTGTCTTGATTTTAAATGAATCTTGCAGAATATCTTGATGAAATGACAGATTCAGAAGAAGATGAACAAGATTTTGTAACAAGGAAACCAAGAGGTGCAACTCAATTGCAAGACTTGGTGCAAGGTAGAAGTGATGGGGATGGACTTGCAGGAGCAAAACTAGCTAGTTTTATTGGTGTTATGGCGCGTACCACAGTTCCAATTACAATTCCAACTTGGAAAGAAGTAGAGTCATCTTATAAAAAAAAGATTTGGGACATGGTTCATGTATGTCTCCAAAAAATTAAACAAAAAAAAAAGCTTTTACATCTGTACTTTGTGAGAGTAATGATTAATTTCTATTATGCATTTGTAGAAAGCCTTTATAGTACATTCAAATAGCAGAGCAGATGTTTTGAAGAGTGCTGCAAAGACGTGGCGAACGTTCAAGAGTAGTCTAACATGTGAGTACATATTAAAGTTCAAGGATCAACCTGAAGTCTTAAAGAAACCACCAGAAATCTATGATTTCATTCGTCAGCCAGTATGGGATGAATTTGTGAGGTCGAGATTAACAGACAAATAGTAATGTCCTGTTACTTTTGTATTCATTTAATTATCATACAAATAAAAACTATCTGATCTAATTTTGATATGTTCATCCAAATAGAAATCAGCTTATGGAATCACTGCTGACATTGACCGATCAGTGCTTTGGAAGCTTGGGCGTGTTGATAAAAAAGGAAACTATACGAATGAGCTGGTGAAAGTACGCGCTGATAAAATAGTAAGTTTTATGTGTAAGGTTGGGAAAGATACTTAATTGATGTATTTCATACTAACGCCAATTGTTATAGGATGAAGTAACTAAGGCCGTTGAAGATGGGACTTTACCAACGTCTGGTAGTAATGACATATTGACAATTGCTTTGGAAACACCTGAATATTCGGGTCGTGTAAGTGGTGTTGGAACTGGCATCAGTCATAAAATGTACTTCAAGACTCCAAGATGCAAAACTCAATCGAGTCAACAACAAATGATGCAAACACATGAGCAGCAAAGTTTACACATTGAGGAGTTAAATAAGAAGTTCAATTTGATTGCTTCTTTGTTAACTCCAGATCAGTTGAGCAAGATGCAAGAGTTGGTCCAATCTAATGTGGTACAGTCCAATCATATTTATGAGAAAGCTAGTTGCATAGAAAAGAAAAAAAAAATGAAACATCTACTGAGAAAGTGAAACAGAGTGATCTGGTGGAAATCATGTCTAAAAAGCGAGCGAAACATGACGATGTGCCAGAAATCATGTCTAAGAAGAGATCGAAACAAAAGGTTAGCAAGAATACTAAAACCATGGATAAGATTGAAGCTATGAAGGTATGTACTAGTCATGCAAGTTTCGTTCTTCTTAACTATAATAAGTAGCATGTTAATTTAAGTTTACTTTTCTTAGGTCAAGCAAAAGGATATGCAAGAAATATCTGATTTGAACATCATGGAAAAGACGTACAAAATTGCAAATTCAAACGAAAAAGAAAGCGATATCAAGAAGCATTTCAAGGTACATAGTCATTGCAGTATTTGTTCTTCTTGGCTATTTTAAGTAGCGATTATTAATTAAATTTAACTTTTCAAGGTAAAGCAAAGTGACCAAGAGAACATATATGACGTGAACATCAATAATAAGACAAACAAAATTGCAAATTCCATGGAAAAAATATCTGATATCAAGAAGGTACATGCCTTTTATGTCTTTCCTATTTATGCTATAATCCCAACAGTAGTTGATTATTAATGAAATATTTTTTTTTAAGGTACAACAGTGCAAGTTCGCTATAGACACTGCTAGGAACATTGTTGCATACGGATCAGTCATCCCATTAGACGGGCCATTACATGGAGTTCCACTTGGGCCTATCAACCTATGTGTTTCTATTGATGTAGCAATTAAAGAAGATGCTCTTCTTCCAATACCTAGTTGTGAAGCTGTGAATATCAAACAAGCAATTGGGAGTCACGTAACTTGGCCACGACATCTTGTTGTGAAAAATGATGAGGTACTCCTACGTGATTTTCTTATGAATATGTGGAAAAATTATAGTACTAATATGTCTATCTATGCAAAGTTGAGAACGAATCCGCTCCTCAGACAAAGATCCCAAAAACAACCTTTGGCTTTGCTTTCACTTATGCTCATAGCTCAAGACATGCATAAGGATGTTACCGTGCCTATCAACATAGAATCTGATCTATTCGGAAATGAGCACACAACATTTATTGATGGAGATGACATCAATCAATTTTGTTCTATGGCTGAAATATCGACTGTTTGCATTTCAATTTACATCAGGTTTGACATAATCTTAAATTTATAAATAATACAGTCTATTGCATGCAATCCACATTGGGTAATGATAAGATACTAATTGCCACATTTTTTGTAGGCAACTTTGGTCAACGTTGAAGAAGAACAATCTTGATGGATTGTATTTGTAGATCCTGGCAAAATCTCTCAAAAGGCTGGCAGAAAAGAACAAAGATCAAATGCACTGGCTCTTAGATTACAGAACTGCAAAAAAGGACAATTAATTTTTGCTCCGTATAACAAAGGGTTATTAGTACTGTGTGTTTTGAATTTTTTCTTCCTAATAGATCTGTAGTTGACCATTGTGTAATAAAGAATGCAATTATTTATGTTTTGTAGGTTTCATTGGTTGTTGGCTATTATTGACCCGTCTAAGGAATTAGTGTATTCTATGGACTCGCTTAATTGGATACAGATAGATCTTGGAATGAAGGACATTGTTGAACTGTAAGTATTTGGATATACGTTTGTCTTTATTTCATGCATTTCAAGATTTGTATATATTCATGTGTTCTTATCCTTTATGTGCAGAGCACTGAAGATGTTTAAAGCTCAAAAGTAAATGGTCGAAAAAATATCAATTGGAAAGTAGTAAAGGTAAGGAACATTGTGTTTTGACTTTAAATTAATCTGACTAACTTACATTTTATACTTTTTTATTTGTATATGCAGTGCCCCTTTGCAAGAAGGAACTGTAGAATGTGGATATTATGTGATGAAATACATGAAGGAAATCATTGATGATCCGAACTGCTCAATTATTACCAAAGTTAGTACTACTATTACAAAGAGCACTTAAGCGGGTGTATTCGCTACTATCTTATTAATATTAGTTCTTTGTAGGTAATGTATAGTTCAGGCAAATTAATTTACAGCTAACGATGGTTTTTACTCAAATCATTGGCAACCCATGAAGGAAATCGGCATAACTGAACTAAATTACTCGAATGTTCACACTATTGATGATGAGATGGATTGTTGTTAGTGTGATTTGTAGTGTTTAATTAAAGTTAATAACAATAGAAATTGGAATTTTTGAATCTTCCAAAAGATGCTCAATTGGATTTTAGCTCATCAAAACCATCATGGGTATTCGTGTATTGAGTTTATTCAAGTCATCAATGGGTTTGTTTTTGTTTTCCTTGTCTGGATTCAGATTCTAATTCTTGATTTATTTTTTGTCTTCAATAAAATTGTAATGCTAGTCTATCTTTAGTTTACATTTGAATGTGATAAATAAATAGGTTCAGAGCTGATTTTGTTAAGCCATGTTGTGTTTGAGCTTGGTGTTATTTACCATCAAGATGAGGCCTTTAAAGTTTAAATCTTTTGCTGGACCGCTTGACGTTTTATTAGCTCTATACCGAGTGAAAAAAAAAAAAAAAACTCATTAGCGAAAAGTACGAGTAGAGACCCCTTGTTCTTTCTGGGCTAGTTGATGCTAATTGACCACCTCTTTATTCGTTAAATGATTGAAATTAGTTTTTGTCATGACATGTTCTCTTTGGTTGTAATTTGTTGCGGTTCAAAGAAAAAACTACATACACTCAACAGGAAATTGATGCGTTAAGAATAGAGTGGGCTAAGTATGTTGATGACTTCATCCCAATAGATGAAACACTAGATTAGCTGGTTTGTGAAATTTTAAATTAAGTGAACTTATAGTTTTATTTTAGTAGGAAACTCTACACATTATATTGTCTTTTGTAATACTTTGGTAGTGGATGAATTACAAATTTATGAAGCAATACTGTTTAATTTGAGGTAAATATCTTGCTTCTTGGATGAATTATGTAAGTCTTCTTATATATGTCATCATACATATTTTAGGACATGTATTGAATCGTTTATGACATGCTTTGTGTGTCGTTGGTAATATTCAATGACGCTGCAGTGCTATAGTACATGACACTATACATATGTCATGTTTACTATACCATGACGCTCATTCCTCTGTTTATGACACATATTATGCATCTCAAATTGAAATAGATGACACACTTTTTTAATTCAATGACGCTTGTTAGGTGTCTCTAAAAGCTATACATGTCCTGTGCGTATGTCATGATTAGTATACCATGACGCTAATTCCTATGTTTATGACACTTATTCCCTGTCTTAGATGGTAATAGATGACACAAGTTCTTAATTCAATGACGCTTGTTAGGCGTCCTTGAAAGTAATACATAACACTCTTTCAACATCATAAAAAATATCTTTAATGACACCCACAAAGATGACGCTAAACCCTTGCGTCATTAAACTTTTAACATGACCCATAAAATGCGTCATGTATGTAAAAATTTGTAGTAGTGGTAATAGCTAGAGTGAAAGAAAAGCCCAATTAATGAAACTACAAGTGGGGGAGCAAAGCCCAACTCATAAAATATATCGTCTCACTTTTCCATTACTAGATCAATTGTGAAATATAGTGAGAATGCAACACATGATTGTATGAGGAAGCAAACCAAAATAGACATTGGTGACAACCATTGAAAATTTTGAGATGAAAAAGTCTTAGGGAAGTGAAAAATTTTCTTCATGCATGTAAAGTGGTGTCGGATCAAAACCTCTATATATATATATATATGTATGTTTATATCATTATTACAACACACAAGATCAAGAGTGAAAGTAATAATATAAATCTCCCCCCGCTCTCTTTACCTGCACCCTTTTGTGCGATACAATTACAAAAATAAACAATATAATACAGTTCACCCTTTCCACTTCGATCTCTAGCAAAGATTATCTCTCTCTCACTTTTCCCTATTTATGATACATTATCAGCATGATTCTCTAACCCTAACTAGTTCTCATTTCCTTTGCCGAAAAATGCTTCCCCATGGATCCTATTGTTCCTCTTCCTTCTCTTCATCAACTCCTTTGTAATCCCTCGCCACCACAATGAAGAGTTGCTAATCCTGCACTGCAATTTTTGATGGTATGGTATAATTGCCCATCCTGCACTGCATATTTAGTTTTCTTGCTACTCAAATGGTGCGATACAATCGCCATTCTACATTATATTATTCTAATGAGAGCGGTGCGGTACAATCGTCTTCCTCGTTAATTTTCTTTCTTTCTGGTAGTAGTACTCAATATTGATGACAGTGCCTGTTTAGTGAGTACTACTAACTACCTAATAATTTTTAATTAATGTCTAAATTATGAAAATCTCGATCCTCAAGTTTCAAGTACTTATCATTTTGGCCTTAAGTCCAAAAATGAAAAATTTGTAAGAACTAGAAGTTCTAACACTACATTCCTCAAGAATCCATATTATCGCAAGTTCTTACACATCTCATTTTTCTTTCAAAACAATAAGAAGAAAAGAAACAACAAACTTGGCAAAGCTTGATTTGTTGCCCTTGACATCACTGTAATAATTACCGTACCTGGGTTGTGGATGCCAAGATCTATCTTGAGGCAGGAAATCTTGAAGACACCATCAAGGTGGGAAACACCGCATCCTCCTAAGATTGAGTGAAAACCATAATCTTTATTCGTTGCCACATCTATTAAGGATTAAAGAGCGAATATCTGACAGTCGAGGACCCACTGGCTTTTTGGAATGCTTTGAGAAATAGAAATAATCACTAGAAAACGATGATTCTCCCAAGAGCCCATTATGGGTGGACATGCCTGAGAATCTAGGATTTTAAGACGATCGTTGAGTACAACTCTACATTGTTCAGATTAGCTCTCTGATGAAACTTTGTGGGGAGGATATCGCTGAAGCAGACATGCTGGAAAAGACATTCAACACTTTTTATGCCTCTAATTTGCTCCTACAACATCAATATAGAGAGCGCGATTTTACGGAGTATAACCAGCTGATATCTGTTACAACCCATCTATAAGTGACTATATTTTATTTTCTAAAAATTGTAAAATTTCCAAAATACTCATAGAGGAGAAAGTGTTGAGTTTTGTTGACAATTGAACTCATGACATGTATGTTTTAGCACATGTTCGTAATACTCTTCAATACTAGCGCATGAGCGCATGTGGAGAGTAAATTAGAGCTAGAATGAAGATTTTACGAAACACAAAGGAAACAAAAGGGGAGGCTTCTGGAAGGGGGTGGAAGAGAAAAGAAACAAGGGGGGAGATGGCGTTGGCGAATGGATGGGGGGGATTACAAGGAATCCCACAGCCCCGAAACTATGAATCAGAAAAGGGGAGAGAGAGAGAGCGGGAAAAGAAAAGGGGGACGAGGACAGAAACTATATCTGGATCTTTGAGAGAAGTCGAAGGAAATATAGAAGAAGATGTCAGGGGAAGCAAAGAGGAATAAGGAATTAAGATGTTAACTAGGAACTGAGAGGAAGGGTGTACAAGCATGTTGTCTGAATCATAACAGAAATATGATTGTTTTTGTCGAGCTGCAGCATAGGTAGTCCCATCTCTCTTTATTCCTTCCATATTTACTTTGTATCAATCTTTCTTATTGCTTTTAATTTTTTACTTTGGGTGCTTTGATCAAAATATCTGGTCCTAGAATTTGGATTAAAAGGTCAATTCTTGTTAATTGTTGAATATAATTGAAATCGAAGTTATAAACATGAATTCTGAATTGTGTGGAAGCATTCTGGAAATGTAATTTGAATCACAAGAGTATAGGGTCTAAGTTGCAGAAAAACTATGTTTCAAGTAGCCTACTTTGGCTCTTGAGTTCTCTGTCCTTATGAATTCCTTTTGAGCGTGTAGTACGTGGTTTAAAACTAGACATGTTCGTGATCTAAACCCATGTAATTTCATGTAATTCCATTGAGTATTGATACGTCAAAATCATATTCAAACTTGAGTCCCGAAACTGCCAGACAGCAGCAAATACTGGGTTTCCAGTTTTGAGACTCTATTCTGTAACTTGCATAACTTTCAACTTAGAATCCCGTTATCTACAAATCTTTTATGCTTTTAAAGTGCACAAAACAAGCTTCGAAACCCATGTAAGTTTGCATCAACCGGTATAGTTATGGGTGTTCAAAATTAGGTTTAATCTTGGTTGACTAAAACTGCTTTTCTGCAGCTTTTGTAGAGAAGAGGTTGTTGCTTTTGCAATATACGTTCTTCTCTCAGTTTTAATTCTAATTTACTTATCCATATTGAGTTTGTGACTAAACCACTTTATATGGTTATGTATTGGGTTTCAAAGAACCATTTTCTTATACAATTATAAGCTCAATGACTTAATGTATTGGTGCATTTATACCTATTGAAACACATAAATCACTTATGGTCCAGAATTATTTCCATTCAAACGTATTGGCAGTGATGAAGTTATTATAGGTTAACCAAAATGGCATTTGAATTGGGTGCTGTTATATTAGTAATTCCAAGTACTTTGACTAGAATTAAAGTTCATGTCATGCATTTAGTAATGTCTTATATTTGTGAAAATGGAATTGGCCATGTTGAAGGATCCGTGTATTAGTAACTGAGAGCAATGCTTAGGAATCTAGTTAGGGGAAATACGACAGACATTTATAGAGTTTGATTATACTAAACTTCGTGGAATGTTATATTATTATTTATCTCGTTGGTTGATTACTCTTGTTGGGTGTTACTTGATTGTATGCATAATTGGATAACTTGGATGGTAATTGAATTATTGCTTTTGTTGGATGTTTATTGGTGTGATTATGGCTTGCTTTGATATAAGATGGAATTCTTATCGGACTTTGTAATAACGTGAGGTATGTTAGGGAACTATGAATGGCTTGATCCCTTATTAGGATACGTAGGCAGTCTAATGCTAAGGTTAGATGTAGCCATGAAATAAAAGAAAATGATTGTGTGGTTGAATCATTGATTGTGTTTTGGTTGTTTTGGAGGCAAGACATGATGGATAAACAAGGATGTGGTGACGTCACATGTCGATCTTAGACGTATGTGGGGATCGGGGCGTGACAACTTTTAGTGGTATCAGAGCAAATGATCCTACATTACTATATGTGACATTATTGGGTTTTGTGGATTTGAATTGGGATTGAATTATTTTATAATTCCTAAGAGTAAGTGGCATTTATGTTAAATGCATATATGTATTGTGAATTATCATGAATTAAATTGGTGGGGCGTAAACATGGATGTGGTGACGTTACGTGTCGAACTTGGACGTATGTCGGGATCGGGGAGTGACAACATCAGTGCTCCTTGTGGCAAAACTGAACAATGTGCTCCTGATGACATATCATCAGTCTGGACCAACTGGATCGATGCCATTCTCAGAAGTGAATACTGCTTTCCTTGAAGCAAACACCACCTCCTCTCCTAGCAATAATTATAGACGAGGGTGTGGCTACAAGCAAGGCCTATGAAATGGAAATGGCTAGAATCATGGTGTTCAGTTTTACAACAAGAGTCCAAGGCATAATCCAAGCCGAAGTTTCAAAAATGTAAACCGCCACAAGGGTAAAGCTCATATGAATAACATTCCTACAAATCTTGAAGGAGTTTGTCATAGGTGTGGTGGTAATGGGCATTGGGCACATACCTGTCGTACCTCAAAACATCTCATCGATCTCTATCAAGTTTCCTTTAAAGGAAAGAATGTTGAGACTAATTTCGTCAACCAGGTTGATCCAATGGATCTATCTGATCCAGTGTTTGATTTATTCGGTCAATTAAACACAATCCATCTAGATGTTTCAAACTTTTTTTTGCAGAAAAGAGGGAATGATGTATATCAGTATGAATAAATCACTTTTTATGTTTAACGTACTATTGTTTTGAACTTGTCGTTTAAATCTTGTATTTGAATTTAATAAAAGTGACATTGCAATTTCCTTTTATTATGAATAAATCGTTTCTAACTTTGATTGTTTTATTCAGAAAGCATGGATAAAAAGTATGGTTGTCCTTAAAACAAGAAAGATGGTGAAGATATTTGTCTTGTAGATTGCGCAACCACGCATACGATACTTTGAATCGAAAATATTTCTCAAGCATGATTCTTACAAAGGCAAAAGTAACAACAATATCTGGCGTAATTGAAGGCTCTGGAAAAGCCCAGGTCATGTTACCAAATGGAACAATATTGTCCATACAAAATGCGTTATACGCTACTCGATCTACAAGAAATTTGTTGAGTTTTAAAGATATACGTTTCAATGGATTCCACATTGAAACGAGAAATGCGGATAATGTAGAATTTCTATGCTTTATCTCCAATGATACCCATACGTGTACATTGGAAAAGTTGCACGATTTATCTATACATAAAGACAATTGAAGCATATAATATCATGGACCAGAAGTTCATTGATCCAAAAACTTACATGCTTTGGCATTATCATCTGAGTCATCTAGGATCCACCACAATATGTAGGATCATTACCAACTCTAATCGGCATCCATGATTGAGCGGACATATTGCTATATCAACTGATAATCGTTGCAAGGCTTGTTCTTAAGGAAAACTTGTAATAGACCATTACAATCGAAGATTGATGCTGATCCCCATCACTTTTGCAAATAATTCAAAGAGATATTTGTGGGCCTATTCAACCACCTTGTGGATCATTTCGATATTTTATGGTTTTGATTGATGCATATACCCGATGGTCACATGTTTGCTTCTTGTCTACTCAAAATATAACTTTTGCGAGACTACTTGCTCAGATAATTAAATTACGAGCACAGTTCCAAGATCATCCTATTAAGCCAATTCGACTTGATAACGCTGGTGAATTTACGTCTCAAACTTTTGATGATTATTGCATGACATTAGGCATTGATGTTGAACACCATGTTCATCATGTCCATACTCAAAATGGCTTAGCAGAAGCATTATCAAGTGACTTCAACTAATAACTCGCGCTCTCCTTATGAAAACAAAAATTTTAAGTTTCTGCATAGGGACATTGCCATCTTACATGATAGATCATTAGTTCAACTGAGACCTGTCAACCATCAATACTCCTCAATACAACTTGTGTTTGGGAAATTTGGAAAAATAACCAAATTTTGAACCCCAAATAGAATTATAACCACCATTTTTAATTTATGAAAACTGTAACAAAAAACTTATATGAAAATACTAATATACCCTTAGAATAAGATTTTTTACTTTTTTTTTTCCGAGGAACCAAAGCAAAATTAAAATAAGAATCGAGTTAATCGTGCGTTCAAGAAACCTTCTGTCTGCCTCGAGTGCCTTCAACCTCCGCTTCTAAATCTTGTATTTCCTTCTCAACAAGAAGGTTGTATGTCTTTTGCAGCACTTCATTGTCGTACTCGGCTTGCTCTTCCATCATTCTTAGTTGTTGGGGTACTTCCATATGGAGCGCTGCCTTCTTCTCTTGCAGTCTTGTAATCATGGCCATTGCTTGATCTGAAGCGATTGCAGGAGCATTTCTTTCTTCCTTCAACTCCTTATACAAAACGCTTGTTGATTGCTCAAGCCCTCGAGTGGCAAACAACTGTGACAGTAAGCTTTTCAAATCCATTTTGAAGAGTCATTCCCAATCCATTTTTCTGCAACCACACCACACAAATGCCTTCTTTTACTAACAACAAGAAACTTATTAGTATCACTAAGATCTAGACACCCGACCCGATCTTCATTTTAATTTTGCTTTTTGGTTCTTTTGGAAAACCTCAATCTAATGTTATATTAGTACTTTTATATCAACTTTTGGTTATAATTATTATAAACTTAAAAGGGTGGTTATAATTCTATTTGGGGTCCAAATTTTGGTTATTTTTCCAAATTTCCCCTTATGTTTGGGCATCAGCCAAACATTTCACATTTTTACGAGTTTTTGGTTGTGCTATTTATGTGCCTATTGCATTGCCGCAACGTACTAAAATGGGACCTCAGCCCAGACTGGGAATTTATGTGGGTTTTGATTCACCATCCATCATTAGATATTTGGAACACTTGACGGGTGATATTTTTACCACTTGTTAGCGGATTGTCACTTTGATAAGACAGTTCTCCCGCCGTTAGGGTAGTAAACACCATTCTAGAAGAACAGAGAGAATTGACTTGTGATATATCCACCTTATCTCATTTTGATCCACGAAGCACTCAATGTGAAAATGAAGTGATAAAAATCGTTCAACTTCAAAGTATTGCCAATCAAATGCTAGATGTGTTTAATGATGTAACAAAAGTGACAAAATCATATGTACCAGCTGCAAATACGCCTGCAAGAATTGATGTCCATGTTGGACAGAATAAAGTGGAAGCAAATGATTCATCTGTTGCATGCCTGAAGCGTGGTAAACCCCCAAGTTCAAAAGATTCAGCTCCTCGAAAGAGAAAGACGAAGGGACATCTAAATCTAAATGAAATCATTCATGAAAAGGAAATGAATGATGAGTCTACAATTTATGATTTCTATACTTCCATAAAAGAAAGTGTCCTTGATAAGAACATGTCCTTGAAGAGACAAAAGTACACGAAAGCAAAGAAATATCCATAAATTATGCATGTACTAATGAATTGTGGGATCGAAATGAAATGATCATCGACGATATATTCTCATTCGCAATAGCCAATGAGATCATATTAATTGATGATATTGAGCCCCGCTCTGTTGATGAATGCAAACAAAGACAAAATTGGCCTAAGTAGAAAGATTCAATCCAGGCAGAATTAAATTCCTTAAAAAAAAGGAATTGTTTTTAAACCAGTATTCCAAATCCCGCCTCGCGTGAACTCTGTAGGTTACAAATGGGTGTTCACAAGAAATCACAAGAAATGAGATCGCATGTCACATCTCGGCCCGGGGCGGACCATGTCTCGGGCCCGCTCCACCACCGTAGCACGATATTGTCCGCTTTGGGCTTACCAATCCCTCACGGTTTTGTTTCTGGGAACTCACGAGCAACTTCCCAGTGGGTCACCCATCATGGGAGTGCTCTAGTCCCTTTCTCGCTTAACTTCGGAGTTTCTGCGGAACTCGAAGCCAGTGAGCTCCCAAAAGGCCTCATGCTAGGTAGGGATGAGAATATACATTTAAGGATCACTCCCCTGAGCGATGTGGGATGTTACATCGCAAGATATAACGCACGACTCGTCGCGCAAGGTTTTTTTTACAAAGGCCTGGAATTGATCATGACAAGACATACTTTCATGTAATGGATGCAATCACGTTCCGTTACTTAATAAGGTTAGTATTTTAGAAAAACTTGATCTGCGATAGATGTCATCACCGTATATCTATATAGAGAATTAGATACTGACATCTATATGAAAGTCCTAGAAAGACTTAAGTTGCCTGAAATGACTAACAAACCAAGAGGTATGCTCTCAATCAAATTAAGTCGATCATTATATGAGCTGAAACAATTTGGACGAATGTAGTATAACCATCTCAGTAAGTATTTAATCAAGGAAAGATATACCAACAATGTCATTTGTCCTTGTGAGTTTATTAAGAAATCAAACTCTAGATTTGCTATAATGGCAATTTATGTCGATAACATGAACTTAGTTGGAACTCCTGAAGTGCTCAACAAAACTACTGAATATTTGAAAAGAAAATTTGAAATGAAAGACCTTGGGAAAACAAAATATGGTCTCAATCTGCAGATCGAGTATTGTGCTAATTGAATTTTGGTCCATCAATCAGCTTACATTGAAAAGGTCCTAAAGTGATTTGGTATGGATAAAGCATAACGCAGCACACCAATGGTCGTTCGATCTCTTGACATTAAGAAAGATCCATTTTGCCCAAAAGAAAATGATGGAAAGGTCCTTGGTCCAGAAGTACCATATCTGAGTGCAATAGGTGCTTTATTGTATTTAGCATAATGTACAAGACCAGATATACCTTTTTAAGTCAACTTGTTAGCAAGATATAGCTCTACTCCAACAATATGACATTGGAAGGGAATCAAAGATGTTTTATGATACCTCTGTGAGATAACAGACATGGGCCACCTCTACTCCGAGAAACCCACAAATGACCGTAATCTTGTTGGATATGCAAATGCTGGTTTTCTCTTCAATCCAAATAAAGCCCCCTCATAAACTGGATGTATGTTCACTTATGGAAATACAACAATCTCATGGTGCTCAACTAAGCGAACATTAGTTGCTACATCTTCCAATCATTTGAAAATACTTGCTCTCCATGAAGCCAGTCGTGAATGCTTTTGGTTAAGATCAATGATCCATTACATCCGGAATTCATGCGGTCTACCTTCAAAGATGGACATTTCAACTATCATTCATGAAGATAATGCAACATGTATTGCTCAAATAAAAGAATGATTCATCAAAGGCGATAAGACTAAACACACATTTTCAAAGTTTTTCAATACACATGAGCTTCATAATGCTAAAGTTATTGAAGTTAGACAAAACCCTTCCAACTACAATTTGGCAGATCTATTCACCAAATGTTTATCAAAGTGTACATTTTAGAAGCTAGTGCATGGTATTAGATTACGTTGACTTATTAATTAGTCAGATTAAAGAATGTAGAGTCAATGAGAGATATACATGAGGGGAAGCATCCATGATACATACATGTTGTACTCTTTTTTCTTCGACTAGGATTTTTCCCACTAGGTTTTTCCAATCAACGTTGTAACGAGGCAACATAAGCATACTAAACCCTACATCAATAATCCAAGAAAAATTGTACTTTTTTCCTATGCTACGTTTTTTCCTAGCGAGGTTTTAATGAGGCTGTTGTTGTTGATATGTGGGCATCTAAGGGGAGTGCTGTGAAATATTGTGTAAATGCCACACATATGATTGTATGAGGAAGCAAACCCAAATTGATTTGGGGACAACCATTGAAAATTTTAGATGAAAAGGTCATAGAGAGGTGAAATTCTTTCTTCATGCATGTAAGGTGTTGTCGGATCAAAACCTCTAGATATAGTGGTATGTTTGTGTCTTCATTACAACACCCAAGATCAATAGTGAAAGTAATAATATCAATCTTCCTCCCTTTTCTATACATGCACCATTTTGTACGATACAATTACGAAAATAAACAGTGTGATACTTTGCAACCCTTCTACTTTGATTTCTAGTAAAGGTTATCTCTTTCTCACTTTTTCCTATTTATAACAAGATCAACTTTATGCAATTAGTCATGTATCATGGGAGAAATTTTCTAGTAACTAAGGACATTATGCGGATTGAGTGATGTGACTAAAACTGTATCATTAGTCTCTTTTGTTTTGAGAAAATGGAGGGAGCAATGGTAGATCCAGAAAATTACCGTAGTACTAGGGAGACTAAATGTGTAGAAATTTTGTACACTAAATGACATGAAAGTTAATGATTTGATTAATGTTTCGATTATTACTTAAATGTTGATTAACGTGCTTATTTCTTATTGGTGACACATAATTTAATTTGCAAATTTAGTCTACCTAGCATTAGCCAGAAAATTAACATAAACAATTAAACAAATTATCAACTAAAAATGATTTAATAAGTAATAATACAAGGCTCAACAAAATAAATCACAAATTTAACATATATAACTGTTGTTTAGGAATTATAGATATATAGTTCATGAGTCACGACCATAACCCATTAGACCATGTGCAACAGTGTAGGTCAAAACCTAAATTTTTAGTCCATGAAGTTTAGGTTTAACCCAGAAACAACTTTTCTCCTCCAGTGAGTTTAGTATAAAATTTTAGGCCGAGATTATCAAAGAATGATTTTAGCCTATTCTTTTTCTTTTCAATAACTTTAAAAAAAAAAAATTTATTGTAAAACAATTTAACCTGTATATATTTAAATTCCGATAAGAATGAAAGATCATAAACATGAAAGTCATTGAACACGTATGAATAACCTTTCTAACAATAGGAAACACTTGAAACACATCCATCCAACACCACCATGTAGTGGTTGAAAATCAAACCTACACACACCATATTCTTCAATCATCCATCTTTCATATTGTTTTCTTTGCCCCTCAAAATCAACCATCCCTCATCAATGGGTGACAGAAGAAGGCGAAGCATGGCAATGCAGATGTTACCACATGTGAATATCTAGATGCTACCACATATAGTACCCAAGTACATAGGACCTCTTAATAGAGTTCGAGCTCCATCAGGCCGTGACACACTCTAAAAGGATTTGGTTGAGAGTATATTGCACCGAGGATGAGCACGGGCATGATTTCTGTTGGGGTGTGTGGCCTTTCCTTGTAATAATATGCTCCAATCTTACAACAATTGTTTTAGCCCAATTGGTTTAAATAATTTTTTTATATGAATTTTGATATATAATTTTTTTGTTTTTTGTTTTGGGCGGTTAGATAATTTTTTTATTGTTAGATTTTATCATATTCGATCTCGATGGTTGGATTTGACATTTTTATAAATTTGATATATTTTATTTTTAAATTCTGGACTAATCATGTAGGCTGTTTGCCTGGAAAATAATCGTTAGGCTCTAACTTGGTGGCCGGTAAAGTTGTTAGCGGTGGGTTCCACCACCTGCAGCTTTGTCGCGTGCCATTTCATGAGGCCGTCAGTGCCTTGCACTTTGAGAGAAAAGCAACGTGTCTACGTGCATGGGCAATCCACCACTTGTGAAGCACAATAATTCCGTGTTTGGAATTGTTCATTGTGTGTAGTTCAAATTCATCAGCGGCATCATAATCGTACTCGTCTTCCACAATCATATTGTGAAGAATGATGCACGTCATCATGATGGATCAAAGCGCCTATTCATCAAACAATCTTGCAATCCTCCTAAGAATTGCCCAACTAGCTTGGAGGATACCAAAATACCGCTCCAAATCATTCCAACACCCCAGTCGATGCTTCCAATCATGTCAGGAAAACCTCGCATCTCATATTTCTTCAAAAGCCTTTGCGAGTCAGTTGTCGTGGGTTGCCGAAGGTACTCATTGGTGTAGCTAACTTGGATTGTGGAACAAAACATCATCAGGGACTCTTGGAAGGTTGATTTCCCCATCCTCACTATCTCATCTACTTGGTATGCAGATGCCTTATTTGCAATCATCTGCAAGGCAACAATAATTTTTTACTCAAGAAGGAGACCCCTAACATTAAAAGCATCCTTATTTTGCACATAGTATGAATCATGGTTGCAACTACCAATCATGATTTTGTTGAACAAATGTGGTTGCATTCTAAAATGGCATCACATCAAGATAGACACAGTTTGGGACAAAGTAATCTTCGAAGAGATCTTTACCTCGTTGTTCCTTTTTTTATTGAGGTTCAGCGAACAACTTGGTTTGGAGATTACCACCACAACTTGCACAACACGGTATGTGCAGCTCTCTCCCTTCTTGCTTCATCATATGTCATTCTACGCTCTTGATTCTCAAGCTCTTCCATTTCGAACAACTCATTTTCTTGCTCGTAGAACAATTCATTCTTGCCTTTTGGTTTCTAACAATCTTCTTGAATAAGATATTGTAAGAACTCAAGATTTTTACACTATGGAGAAGGATTCAGAGAAAGACTTTGAATCTGGTGTGCGAGTTTTAGGTTGGATGAGGTTGTAGATAATACCACGTGACGCACTGTGATTGGTTGAAAATCTTATCGAAAATCTTTTTACAAGGATTCTGAACAGATAGTGACACGTGGTGCGACGAGATTGGTTAAAAATCTTATCAAAAATCTGTCCACACAATTCTTACAAGATCATGACACGTGGAGCTACATGATTAGTTAAAAATTTATCGAAAATCTATCTACAAAAATTCCAATTTTAGATAATGACATGTGCGTAACATGATTGATTAAAAATCATATCTGAAATTAAAAATAAAATTATCTTTTTATGAATTTTTTTAAATAATATTTAATACCAACTACCTGGCAATTCATTCACGGGTGGAAATGTACTCAATCAATTACTATTCACTAAAGTAATAATTGCATTAGTCCTCTTTCCCTTCCTCCCTTTCTTCTCCGATTAATTCCATTTTAATATCCTAGTGTCTTATGGCTTCGACCTCAAGAAAGGCCACAAAGCAAAATAAAACCTTACTAGGTATGAATCCATTCTCAAACTACACATAGAGAACCCCATCCATAATTATTATTAGAGTCAATCAAATACTGGTGCTATAATATATATATATATATATATATATATATATATATATATCTATATATATATATAGGTGCCCTTTTAGACCCGCCTAGGCACCCTTCTAGGCCGCGACTCTCACTTAAACAAAATATCGATAACTTTCATTTTCATTTTATTTTTTTCAATAAAACGTAAGAAACTTATCGAATACTTGGATGAACACTCATTATATACTTGTTCCCATGGTTTCAATATATTCTAATATTTTATGACCTATAGTCCTTTTATTTTGCAATTTATGTATCCTGATACAATTATGTATATTTTTTAAGTATAAATGGACACTTAATTACATGATATGTTATAAATTTACTTAAATCCACATAGTCTGCCTAGGCCCCACCTAGGCGCTAGGCCCCAACTTGCTGCCCAACAAGCACCTAGCGTATTTTAGAATCTTGATATATACAATTATACAGTTTATATAACTATAACTAAATCACAATATGTATGTTTAAATGAAGTTTATAAGCAAAATCACAACATATATTACTAACTTGTTTATTCGAAGATAGAGACTTGTAGTAGCAATCTCTTAAGACATAAATAAGTCCTTGCAAACTAGTGCAGTAGTTCGTGGACGTCTATCGTGCATGATACAACTATCTAATCCAAGTTCTTGCGCTCAAACTTGAATTCTTGGTGAAATGAAGTGTGTTTTTCAGTGAAAGAACATGAAGGGAATGTTTTCAATTGATGATTACGTTTATGATATATATAATGGCTTAACCCAACAATTGCAACTGTTTGAATCGTTAACAATCTTAATTCTTTCGGAAAAAACCTGAATCGAACAAGAAAAACATAAAACCAATTGTAAATTTCCGAGCCCAAGGCCAATCTAACAGGTTAATATGAACACAAGGGCTTTGGTCCATGGGTTAAGCCGAATTCTTGTTTAACAATGAGTGAGAAAAACTCACTTATAATGGTTCTTTTACTTAAGTTGCAGGCCGATGAGGGGCTAAACATCCCATAAGTTCCAACAAGTACCAATTACCCACCTTATTCTCAGTCAAGAAAGGCCACAGAGAATTGAAGAACCCTAAAAACAAAAAATAGATTTTCAATCATTTGCTAAGTAAACCCACCTACTTGTTAAATCCCCTTCCTTTTCAAATTATTATAATCCAGAGAATTAATCAATCGATGGATTTTTCTTCTTGATAAATATATGGCTTTAATTGTAGTTTGATATTGGCTTATGGTTGGTGGGGTAGTTGGAAGGGGAAATCTGGGCAGACATGGGGAGCGGGCCGCTGGTGGTGCGAATCAACCAGAAAAAGAAAGAAAGAGGGAGCTTTGCAATTTTTCATTTTGGGTAATGATAAGATAACTAAATTTGTAGACAAAATTTTAGAAACTAAAAGATATGAAAGTTGATAAATGTGTTCATTTTTATTTGTGACACATCATTTAATTTGCAAATTTTGTTTTCAAATTTAGTCTTTATAGTATTACTTTTTTATTTTTCATTTACATGGAGTATCTTAGCAATAAGTGGGTCCTATTTCATGCCACATCAGTATTTTAATTGAACTGATGACGTTATGGAATATCTTAGCAATAAGTGTTTTCACTCTCACATGTAAACTTATGTCGGAATGCTTGGATAATTCATTAATGTAGTTGTGAATGATTGCTGTTATTGGACAGGTCGGAGCCCTGGACTGTATTGAATTTTCTTTTTCGTACATAAAATGATTTTGAAAATATCTTATTTTTAGGGATGATTGTGCTGGATTTTTTGTAGAAATCGATTGGAAGTGCATAACTGGAATTAAGATTAAAATAGATCAAACTAGCAGGGGGTGTCGAGATCCTCAAAATTCTGTTGGGTTTTAGGGGAAACTTGAGGTGGTTCTTGAAGATCTCATGGCTCTTGACACACCAAACATTAATTGTTACATAATTTGATCACTCATAAACTACTTGCTCTCCATGAAGCCATTTGTGAATATGTGTTGGAAGGTGATCCATCTTATTCATATCACATGTAGTCTACCTTTAATAACAACAAATACTGCAACATGTTACAAAGTCAATTGAGGATTTTTTTTTTTTTTTTTTTTTTTTTAAAACCTTGAGTTTGACATACTTTTTCATTCTACAGTATTTTTAGTTATATGTTTATCCAAAAACCTGAGCCAGAGAATCGGAACTGAACGTCTAGGTACAATTTTTTGGTATTGTCATGGTTAAAATATTCCCTCTTCATCTGAATCAAAAACATATGACCCAATAATTTGGTCTAATGGCAACATTCGTCCACTTTATACTCGAGTAGTGTCATGAGGTCAAATTTAATGGACAACAATATAATCCAAGAAAAGAAAAGAAAATTAAAAAGCACACGATCATAACTTTTTTATTTAGTAGAATCCACGAACGAAATTAAGATCAACAACCCTCACAAGCAATATTACATTCACAAGAAAAGCAGCAAGAAACCCACACTTCGATACACAACAGATTATACTAAGCCAACGTTTCATGGACTTATTATGCAAAGTAAGATGGCAATCCCTCTAGATCAAAAGAGATCTCACACACCACAGTAGGCTTTGATAGAACACTTCAATTTCCTTGCATCTGGTGTTCGATCCAAGTTAAGGAAACTGAAATGATCAAATGGCTTATACAATAAGGGATGTTTCTCATCAATTAGCTCTTCGGGTACTTGTATAATCCCACTTTTGAATGTGAACAGTCCTAGGGAGTATCTGGTTGTGTTGTCTTTCATGGTGACTTGATGATCACAAGAGGGTACTCTGTCATTTGCTCCATGCCTGCCATGTGAAAACAAGAGAAAGGAAAAGTGCATTGAGGCATATATTTGGGATTACAAAGATTTATATTTGTACTACGTTCTAATGTTATTTCTTCCCACTTGTCTCATCTCATGTTTGATTTCCTTGGATGACAAGTTCAATACCTAATTATGTATGACTCGTAAAATTTATATATGCACTCATAAATCAATTTTCCAGTTCATAAATCAAACCAACAAACAAAAAAAAAAACCTCTATCAATCACACTTTAGCTGCTTGAAATTAAGAAAGTGACCTACCATGAACGCATCACCTGCCAAGATGAGAAAAGATGAAGGTGAAGGGTTCACATCAATCCACTGACCATCCTTTGTTCCAATCTGCAAACCATTCACCTGATCTTCTGTGTGAGGATGCAGTCCCACATTGGATTCATTCGCTGTTTGTGTTCTGTACTTGAAGCATCTAAAGCAGGTATGTAGTTGATTCCATGTGGGAGCCATAAAGCCTCTGCACACTGTACATATCAAAAATCATTCTTGTCACTATTCGAGCCAATTCTGCTACCAGCTTCGAGAAGGAATGAGCAGTTTCACTAATCAAAAGAATACAAAATTAAACCATATTAGGCATAACTAGAAAAAATGTCCGTGCTTCGCTGTGGGTTTTGAAACTATTAGCCATAACAGGCGTGAATAATTTGCACAGAAAGATGCATTACAAAGGCGACACGAATGGAGTCACATCCTAAAATGAACCAGTGCAGATGAACAAATTTCATCAGAGTAAATCCAACAAAATCACAAATCAATACAGGCATCTCCATAGTTTCCGGATACGGTCTTTCACCATTCGAATCCTGTATCAGTACTGCCGAATTGATTCGGTGGTAAATTCGGCTCATTCTCTTAGATTTCTCTCTCGAATCGATGGCGGTGGCTCCAAAAGTGGAAAAGGTAGAAATGGTGGGAATGGGCATGGTCTAAAATATCCATAATATCCCGATATTTTCATCGAAATTTCCGTGTTTTTGGACTACCGATATTTCTGATGTCATCGATATTTCCATCGAAATTTCAGTATTTTTTAAATTTTTATATTTAAAAAAACACCAAGGGGATTCGAACCCCTCCCATTTTACTCCTTCAACACCTTGACCACCATATCACTTATATTTTTGTGAAAATATGCTAAAATATTTATATATTTTCTAGACTCACAATGTTTGCCAGCTCGCTATATAATCAACTTAAATCAGTTAAATCCATCATGCAATGCATTTCCTTCCAATTTTTTATGATAAACTAATAGATAATTGACTAAATAAACATCCTGCAAAGTTTCAATAAAAATTTCCAAGTTTTTTTTACAATTTCCGTGGTTTTTATTCAATTTTTATCGATATCGATAATATCCCGATATTTCCATCGAAATTTCCGTATTTTTGGACTACCGATATTTCCGATATTATCGATATTTTAAACCTTGGGAATGGGAAAGGGATTTATGGGAACATGGAGAGGGAGTGTGTTGATGTGGGCCCAATTTAAAAATTTTGTTTTATTTAATATTTTTTATTTTCAAATATTTATAATGATAACATATTTTCTTAGTTTATTGTGCTCAAACTGACATCCATCCATGAAAATATTTTATATTAAAATACAACATTGGTTTTATCAATATGAAAATATTTTATTTTATAAGAACATTTGTATTATTTTTTATTAAACCAATTAAGTAAATTAATTATTTTTGACGTGTTTTCATCTTTTAATGATAATAACTATACAATATAATTGTAAAATGTATAATTACAATATTTTTATGATAAAATAATTTATATTCCTTAACGAATTTAGAACGAATCGAACTGAAAATCGTACTGTCTATGCTTACTCTCTGACAAATGATACTTTATGTTACTACCGAATCCCATATTCGAACCAAACTGCGAACTCGAATCGTACCCGTATCTGGCAATTATGGGCATCTCTAAAGAATTTAAATAACCAAAAGATGGGTGAAGTGAGCCGATAAGAAACCAGTCTTCAAAATTCAAATTCAACCTCAGCACAACACACACACGTACCAAATTCAGATTTTGAAAAACCCCGAATTCCTCAAAAGCCCACCACATTTTAAGATCGACTCCCAAAATTCAAAAACACAATCAACATGCAATCAGTGAAATCAATTAATCTGGTTCAAAAGAACCGCTTCCCATAACCACTTCGACAATCAGCAAAGTGAAAACAAAAATTTAAAGCTATTTCTCAAAATGTTAACTCCAAAAGTTATACAACTTCACTCTTCATAAGTCATGCTTGAGTCAAGAATTGATGATTACAATTTACAAATGCCAAAGTAAGTTGCCGACCCTTAATTAACAAAAATTGTAGTAGCTCTCGGCAGCTATTCTTACCCTTTTGCAGCAGCCTTGTGTCACATCCCGGCCCGGGGCGGACCACTTCCCGGGCCCGCTCCACCACCGTAGCACGATATTGTCCACTTTGGGCCCCGACCACGCCCTCACGGTTTTGTTTCTAGGAACTCACGCGCAACTTCCCAGTGGAGCACGCCCCTCTTTCGGGTTAGGGTGTGTCACTTGTGTAGTACTCTCATTTTTTTCTCAAGCATTACAAGCGTCTGGCAAACATTTATCAAAAGTGATTTAGAGATCAATTTAATCGTATCAACCAACTCAAAGAATACATAAACACAACGAAGAAACATTTCACCACAACCTCTCAAACTAAATTCTAAACTACCCACAAACCTGAAAAGAATCATCAAGATACAGATATTTTTAAAATCGAAATTTTGAAACACAGTAAACTTGGCAAATTTCCAAAACCCATACCTATAGCAGTATTTGCATGCACACAAATCGGGTGAGAACATGCGAAGACTATATATTTCAATTAAGTTTATCTATATGGAGCAAAACAAAACCACCGAAATTGGTGAGCACAGGAGTGGAGAAAACAAAAAAGATCATAGTCCATTTATATGAAGGGTTTGAAGATTTAGTACATGGAACAGTTGGATAGCAGGTTATAGAGTCCATGAATACAATTAGAGCCCTTTGAATTTCTTTGCAAGAGAAGATTTATATGGAAAAACAACATCAAATATACAAATATGAAGGAAATTTGAGGTTTGCAGTTTTTCAAATCAATTAATTTTTTACTGCTGAAACAATTGAATAGTTAGAGAGCTTTAGATAATACTATACAGTATTTATAATGAAATTTTAGCTTAATACGATCTTCCACAATCTACAACTACATCTCATTGCAGGACTATAGAAGAATATTTTAAAAACCTTAATGGGGCATATACCTATAATAGACGCCTGGGTTCAACACAATTCAAAAATATTGTAAGGACTATCAATAATAAAGCAGAACTCAATCGTCAAGACAGAACGGAGACAGAGAAAAATACGCCAAAACAAATAAAGAAAGTAAGTGCAAAGCTTACAGAAGGCAATAAAAATTTTCCATAGTCTTTTCTTTGATATGGAGGGAGGGTGAGGATACATGCCAAGTTGTAAGATTCCTCTGAATGTTTTTCCAGCATCACAATAAATCACATAATTAGCTGTATGGAAATACAGAAGTTCTTCAGTTACTTCAGAACCATATTTACCCTTTCTTTTGTCTGATTTTGCAATCAGAATTGGTAGTTTCTCTCTTTAACTAAAATCCACAAAGTTGTACAACTACTACAGTACAAATTAACAGAAAAGAACTAAAGAAATCTTGATAAGAAACTATGTCAATCAAACATACCCAACATTTCTAAAATGAGTCCCCAACAGTGGTTGTCAGGCCCAATACATTGTACCTACAATTATAAAAATGTCTTAGTAACGAAAGAAACCTACAAAAGGATGAACTTCAAAGAAAATGTTTCAAACCACCTCAAATATAGGAATATATACCCACTGTCTCTGAAACCTTTCAACCATTTTCGTATGTCTCATTCATTTGGCTCCACACATCCTTCCTCACTTGCATTGATATGTGTTTGTCAAATAAACTTTCGAGAAGGTCACTTCATGGAGCATACCAGCATATATATGCAAAAAGAATTACACAAATACCAGCACGCACGCATGCGCGCGCGCGCATATATATATATATATATGCAAAAGCAATTATTAATATGACTAAAAAAAATTTGTAAACTCAAAATTTTACACTATTTAACAGCTCGACTTATCTTTCCCTTTTTTTTTTCTATTTCGCCAACAGTACTTTGCAGCTCATATAAAGCGCTTTCATAATAATCTGCAGCAGAAAATGAAGATAGAAATTATATAAACAAAATAGTAAAAGTAAAAAAAAAAATTCATTCAAAGCAAAACATAACTAAAAAAAAAAAACATAATTCTAAGAAATATTAAAGTTTTTTTTTTTGTTTTACAAAACATACTCAGTCCAAAAGCTCACATTTGTAAGCAGTAGTATTTTTTGTTAAAAGTTTGCTTTACCTAATAAATTTACTGTTTTTAAAACTTGACAAAATTATCAAGACACAGACAACAACACTCAACTGTTTTTTCAACCCTGTAACCAGGTACATAAATATGAATGCGGCATTTCCATTGAAGGATATAATTCTCCTCCACCTATATTCTTCCCCTCACTCTGAACGGTTGCATTATCTTATTGTTTAAAAACTGAAAATCTACAAAGTGTTAACATTTGCACATACATCAGAAGGGCATTATCGCTTGGATTTATCCTTTAAGAAAACCGACGACAACTGTAACGTAAACTATTAAACACCAAATTAAATACACGAACATGACATCCCCAAACATAAACAAAATTCTATATGAATTCAAAACAATGTTAGGGCAAAAGAACCCCAAACGTAAACAAAATCTCAAACCAATTAAAAAAAACTCAGGCCAACCCGTGCACGCATCTTTTCCTTTCCTTCCCCTGTTTTTTTTACCCCCATTCCATTAACTCTCTCCCCTCAGAATTATATAAACAATAGCAGGAAAGATTAATTCGATAATGAAAAAAAAAACATACCTCCCAATTACGCATCAACTTCGTTTTTATATAAAAGAGATGAAATTATTGGAGATACAGAAGCTTGGTTAGAGTGCAAGAGCAAGACTGAATGAAATGATGAAACTTAAAAAGAGAGATATTACATGGATCAATCGTCATCATACGAAACATGGAAATTGGTAGTGCAGCCCCACAACAGTTCTAGAACTTGGCAGCATATGGTGGATTGTCGGGTCCCAATTCATAGTACCTTAAATTGAATATAGAAAAATAAAACATCAATCAAGTAAAGCTTTCATTTCTAATTATCAAATATACCAACCCATAAGAAATATAGAAGCGTAGTTATAGCAGAGCAATTTCTCTCTCCCTCCCCTCAATATTTCCAATCGACTGGGAAATAGAAAAATAGAACCCAAAATGCCCAAAAAGCAGAAGCTCAAAGACAAAAATTGAAAATAAAAAGGCATTAGAAAAGGTAAAGTCATTGAATTTTACACAAAATTACAGAGATTAGGACTCACACACAAATTAATTTCAGGATTAAACACTAAAGTACGAAACTTTACCCTTTCCCTTCTCAAACCTGACATCTTCGAGAGTTACCTTTTCCTAGTTGTCGTACATCCTCGAGCCTTTGCGTTCATATGTGCTTTCTCAATTTTAGTGTAAACCCCCAAAATAAACTGCAAATATTCTAGAAATGGTAAAATGAACTGCAAACCCATCAATCATTTCTCAAAATAAATTGCAAATCACAAAATTACCTACTCCAAATCGGCCGGAGAACTCACCATAAAACCAAGGCTTTTCCAAGTTGTCGTACATCCTCGAGCCTTTGCATTCATATGTGCTTCCTCAATTTCAGTGTAAACCCCCAAAATAAACTGCAAATATTCTAGAAATTGTAAAATGAATTGCAAACCCGTCAATCATTTCTCAAAATAAACTGCAAATCAAAAAATTACCTACTCCAAATCGGCCGGAGAACTCACCAGGAAACCAAGGCTTTTCTGGGCTTAAAATTTCCTTCGAATTGAGACCAAATTCATGGTTTTTCAGCAAGAGGTCGTTGTGCTTCGTAGTCTCTGAGAGAGAGAATCAAAGAGATTTCTAACGGCTTGGTTGTTTTTGAGCTCATTGGTGATTTCTGAGAGAGAAGGCGAGGAGAGAAAATGGAGACAGAAGCAGAGTCGAGGCTATGTCCTAGAAGCAGAATCGCTGGCTTCCACGATCATCAAGCATGACTGCACATGCACAACCCCCTACCTATCTAACCTGCATGCATACCTTCCCAATCAGACAAAATCAAGGAAAGTGAATAATTGTTTAGGCCTATAAGCTTGGAGTGTTTATACCATGTCTATTCCTGCGTTAATGGCTAAGGAAATGCATAAACGATAGTCTGAACCTTCAGGTTCGCAAAGTTGGTCAATTCCTTCCCAGTGAGAAATCAAAATTAGAGTAAATATTTGGTGGACAACTCTTTAACCATGTCATTAGACAACTACAAAAGCTTACTTTCTATAAGCTTGTACCTTACAAATTCCAAACTACATGTATCATTTGTGTGTCCTCAGCTTTCATTCCGTAATCACGTTTACGATTGAAACATTAACCAAATCCAAAAAAACCAAAAATGTGACGCTCTCTCTCTCTCTGGCTTTCTTATGACACAAAAATATCCCTAATTAGAGCATGCCACACACCACACATTGCTATTATATGAAGTATTTTTCTTAGTGGCAAGTATTATACTCTCATTTGGCCAAGAGGATATGAAATTGGTTGAGTATACTGTTCTAGCCATTGGATCAATAAGCTCAAGTTTGTATTGTACAAAACCATAAGTACTCAGACATATGAAATCCAATCTTTCACTTTACAAATAAAATATGGGTAAAATAATAGCTCTGAAGAAACGGAAAGAAATAGAAGGCTTTAGAACACAAATATACCTGAGGTGCTGAAATATGGAGCTGAGGAAGTGTTTTCTTCTTATTTTGAGGGAAGAAAAATGCAGCTGAATTTGGACCCATTTTCTTAACCCGTGGTTCCTATAACCCATAAATAATTTTATTGTTGTTCAAAATCACAAATACCCCAGATAAATTGAAGAACTGTAGAGATTAGTTTCATGAATACATAATGAAGCAGAAAGCCATAGTTAATGTAAAAAAAGGGTTTAGTTAATCTAAAAAGAGGCATACATATACATACCAATCCTCTGAATGTTCTCTGCACTATGTTCTGCTTTAAAACTAAGGACTGAATGCAGGGAAGAATGGAAACAACATGCACGAATTGCGTAAACAAATTGTTTTGTGCGTTCAGGTATTTGGAGTTTGCACACCAACATCGGATCTTAGTACAGAAAAGGGCCAAATATTTTTTAAGTTCAAAACAAATGCAAGTGCCATTACAATAGCACTAACCCTTCTTAATTTTCGACACCGCAATCCTCCTAACTCAACTTAATAAGTAACAGTGTAATTCTTTCTTAGCCAAAACTAAGCCGAAAATTGTCAATCCCATAACCGACATAGAAAACAACTCCAAATTCTCATTTCCAAACTGAATTTCCAATTCCCACCAAACTTTCCAAGCATCCAAACAGAGCATAGCCAGGAAACCCAACACACGCAGAACTCGATACAATTCAATATTACCCAGATGAGGGAATTCGATGACCATTACAGCCACATTTCAATGCAATCTATCCTTTAACAAATCCAATTGTCATTTGTTCACATTAACTTCAATTTTTCCAATTTCTAACAGATAAATGAAAACAGCTACATATCAGAAGAAAGGAGGAATAATAAAAGGAATAACAGAAAGTTAGAAACAAATGCATAAATGGACAAATGGTGTTTTAGAGAAAAGTTTCTCTATCTTGATATTCAACACACAAAATTTCAAATCTAAATTTAGCATATTTAAACATGGAAGAGCGCTAATTGCATGAACTAATTAGGATTAGAAAAATGGATTCAAGTAGATAACCGATTAAAATTGAGAACAAATTCATCAACAAAGTTGGAGCCGGTCTTTGGAAAATGAAAGTTGATTCGATTGTTCCATTGTGTTCACTCCAAAAACTACAGTTTTCAACTTTAAAATGCAGGAAAATGAATATCTTGAAAGAAATTTCAAAGAGGATAATTAAATTACAAAAATGTAAGTGCAATGCATGGATCCGCACCTGGCAATCAAGAAGGGAGACAGAAGCTATCGCAAAGCAGGTAACTGACTTAGTAAATATGTGCTATCAAGTTCCTTGGTTTTTTGTAGACAACAAATCAAATATATTAGATCCTTTATTCTTAACAGCATCACAAAATTCGTTTCTTAATAGCATCACAGAATCGACCATTTATATCATCTGAAAATAGTAAAGAAACGAAACATACAGTTAAAAACCATTTGAGAAACATAAGTAAGACTTTGGTTATTAGATTCCCGGTAGGCAAAGCACAAAAAATTACACACAACGAAACTATTGAAACTTTAAAACCTACTTCCCAAATTAGGTTATCTGATTGGCTAATGGCCAAATTGGATTTATATTATCATTTCAAACACTGCAATGCCTGATTTTTTTTTCCTAGACATTCTAGTTAATCATTATTTAATTGAAGAATACAATTCATAGAACAATAGTTAGATAAAACAGGAGAAGCAATATTAAAATCATGGGATTACCTGAATTTTGAGGTCTGAGGGTGATAGCTTAATGGCACCAAATTGAAATCGTAAACTCAAAACCCGATCAAATGATAAGGAAAAGAAATAAAAATGTTACCTTCCTGAGAATAAGGTCCAGAAGCTGCCCCAGATTTTGAGTCGCATAATTAAGGTTGATTACTGCTAAATGCAAAGAAGAGAAAATACATGTTATTACCTATAAAAAGAAGCACAATAATCAACAGGGCTTCACTCTAATACGTTATTAATTAGTTTACAACAAAATTAATTGAAGCAAACAAATATGAAAATAGGGCTAACCATCGAATTCTTGAGGTTTGAGTTTCGTGGTTTCAAGTTTACATGCTGATCTGCTTACTTTGTCACATTCAACTCTCGAGCTTTTTCAAACGTGTAAATTACCTTAACTACCACAACAATATATTAAAAAAAAAAAAATCTTCACACAAAAAGTATCTAATTTCACAAAATATATGAAACCTAAATCAAATTTCTTGATAAAAACTAAGAATAACTCTACAAATTACTAAGTTGGTAAAAAAAAATTCAGAATCCCAGATTAAGTTTCAACTTTAAAAACCCCAATTCGGACAATATACCCATAATACCTCCAAAGACGCTCACCTTAATAGAATGAACAAAAACTGCCCAACTCAGTTAGACATTCCCTTAAACCTGTTAGAATTCCTCTGTCCCACATCGGCCAGAAGGCTTGAGAACAAGCCCTTTATATAGAATTACCCCACTCTAACTAACATCGAGGCCTTTTGTATTAAAACCCCACGCCTGATGGATTGAGCATGTGGCCAAGTGGGGACAGTATCGGTGTTGTTGGAGTGGGCTCATGGCCCGTCTACCTGAAATTTAAGATGGTATCAGACCTAGGGGATGGGCCCGTACATCCACGTGAACGGGTGGGTCCCCTTTGACCCCGCGCGAACGGGTGAGCCTCGACTTGGCTCCACGTAGGCCAAGAGATGCCACGTGAACGGGTGGGTCCTCATTTGCTCCGCACGAATGGGTGAGCCCCGGCTTGGCTCCACGTGGTTGCCGATGTGTGGAACTTCACGTGTGACCCATAAAATGTCAACCTCAACGTACAGAGCACTAAATTCTGGCCAAACCGTACAGAGCACTAAAATCTGGCCACAAAAATAGAAATTTGAAGCATATCCAAATATCTTCCAGCCTTTAAAAGAAAGAGAACCCTAAATGTCAACCTCAACGTTTCAGACTCACTAAATTCTAGTGTTTCTTCATCTTTTCTAACAACGTGGTAGTTTCTGTGTGTGTGTGTGTGAGCTGAGAGATAGTGAGAGACAGAGAGAGAGAGAGATGTGAGCTGCAAAAAACCTCATTATTTATATCAAAGGGCATGTAAGAAAACATGCATTAGGAAGCAAAATGCTAAACCTGTCTCTCATATACACATCCTGAGAGAGAGAGAGAGAGAGAGAGCTTTGAGCTGCAAAAAATCTCATAATATATATCAAGGGGCATGTAAGAAAACATGCATTAGGAAGCAAAGTGCTAAACCTATTTCTCATTTACACATCCTTATTATTCTAATGAACTACCCAGCTACTACTCATCATCCACGTTTCAACTCAAACTTTGCTGAATCATATATGCCTTCACGCTGCAACCACAGGAACTGTAGTCTCCTCGACTTCTTCAGCCTTTCCCAACAAAATCACCAACTATGACACAGAAAGAGGGACAACTTTAGTATTAGGAACAAATAATTATTGCAAAAGTCCATCAATGAGTAACATAACAACTTTGATCAGTAAAATCAAAAGGAAATAACGAACCTGAGCCTTCAACACAATCTGTCCATCTTCGCCATCTAGCTTCGAGACAACAGTAGAGGTGCTTATGCGTGTTCCTGTAGTATCCCCACAACATTAACCATTATGTTTATCAAAATAGTACTGGAAATCAAACACAACACTTGTCAAATATCAACTTACTCTTTTCAACAGCAACCCCATTGCTCTTGAGACTCTCAGCAATTGTGATCAGAGTATGAATAGCTGTACCAAATAACTTGCAAAAATTAGAACAAAATGCTGAAACTTGATGCAAATGATTGCGCTAGGAATAGTAAAATGCATACTTTTTATGAAAGATGATTTACCTGCAAACTGGCAGTATATTACTGTAAGAGTGAGAGAGAGGGAGAGAGATGAAAGATAAGTGATTAGTTAAAGCTATAATTTTTGAGCATGTTCTGCAAACTGAATCATTTAGTTGTCACATTGATATGCTGGAAATGAACAGTATGCATAAATGTGGTTAAAAAAGCAGATATGCAATATCACCAAAATTCATGATCATTATAAAAAATCTTTAAAGTAAACATTAAATCAAACTAACACCTCTCTATTTCTAATCTATCTCCATGTTAGTATTGTAATTAGGTTTATACTAAACAATGTTTTCACCAATATTTAATAAAAAAATACCACAATAGAAATTTAACATGAGAGGTAGAGTTACCTCTTATATGTTGATCCTAGCATTCCCTTGCATACTTGATCTTTTTTTAGGTCCACCTGCTGGAAGAAAAAAAAAACAAAATTTATAACATAGTTTGAACAAAAAGAGAGTTCTCAATCATGGAAAACTTCAATTTTCATGTGAAAAAACTATGTTCTAATTTCAACATAAAAAGAAAGAGAGAGATCATGAAGAAATACATAAAAATTAGCAAAATCATAAATTAAAACTGAAAAGAAAAATTAAGATATTGAAATGTGCTTATTCTTTATTAGCAAAGTTGAAAGAGGGAGCAATTCGCTATATGGCTTAAGCAAATCAAAAGCTCTTGAGCTCACCACAGAATTATGTAATTAGAGTTCATAATCGAAGTATATATGGACTGCATTCCTAGCATTTGAAATATCAACCATTCGTAATAAAAGGAGTGCTATGTCACGTGTATGAGCTACTGCAAGTTGTTTATGCAAAGTGAGTCTCCCAACACATAACCCATTAGCTAACATACTCAAAACGCATTCACTAATAACACTCATAACAATAACAATATCAATGGTCCAACAATTATGGGGTCGAAATTTATATAAGAAAGGGCCAATCAAATCATAAATTAAAATTAAAATGTGTAAGTAATTAAAAATTATTACTTGCTAAAAAAATCCCAGTAGTCAGTTCCTTCTTGTTACTTCAGGGATTATCCAACAACTAGATCCGATCAAACTGCATCACCCAACAAAAAAAAAAAAAATTCAGGGGAGCTAAAATAAACATACACTTAACTACCTTCCGGCCAGGAACGTTCATGAATTATGAATTGTTTTTGTAATTTTTAAACATATACTAACATACACTAACCTAAATGAGAAACCTAATTTTTAAAAGATTTTTTTGGTAAAGAACAGCAGTAATGTTGCAATCATAGACTCATAGAGAAGGACATAATGCATATATAAATTATTTAACAGGGGCCTTTGGCTGTACGAATATGTTTAACAGAACAATATTAAGCACAGTTCAAACTATGTTCTTGTGTCCTATAATTTCCTTTCAAGTTGATAATTCATAGGTAATTTATAAGGATACAACTGTTAAATTGTGGAAGACATTTTAAATGTATAATAAGAGCAAAACATAAAACAAGAGTCATATGCCCTTAGGTGAAACCTTGCTGGATATTGCTTGGAATGGTGGGTTCTGACCCGGTGAAAGGCTCTGTTAAGTGCCTTTGGTTATGGTTTTTTTTCAGCTTGGTTTTTGTTGTGGTGATAAGTGCTTAGGATTTCATGCTTGGTCCAAGAGAATAGAGATGCTTAAGGGCAGATTTTTATTCCTTTGACATTCAATTTTGTTGAGACTTATGAAACTGAAAGGCTTTTGCACTCAAGGTCTCGTCAGGGTTCTAATCATAAACTCTTTTCGCAGATTTCGGGGTAGTAAGTCAATTAGCAAGTTATCCCCTAAATCTAAAGCATAAAGCACTCTCGGTATTGTTCACTTTTAACGAAAAACCATATTTTTATCTTTAACTATCACTATTCACTATACCTTTAAAAATGGCTTTTCTTTAAAAGAGAAGTTTTTTTGAACTTTTCGTTAGTTTTCCTTTTAAAGGATAGTAACACCACCTCACCTTCAATGCTTCAATTATATACAACCAATTCAATCCTAGATACATCCACAGAAAATTGGCTAAGAACAACAACTTCACAACGGCATTTATGGTTCGAGAAAGTGATCGGTTTTGCATCAACCCATATATGTCCAAGTGAGATAATTGTTCGCCAAAGTTGAAATTTTTTACTTTCCATACTCTGAACACCAAAACAATCAGATCCAATTAGCAAAAATAATAAAAAAGGCATACCCAGATCAAAAATTTTCAAATTACAATAAAATCAGGTCATGCTTTAAAAAATGCAATAAATTCATGAAAATTTTGAAAAATTGAGAACGCTCTCTTCATTCGTTAGAATCAAAGTAAAGAGATTGAAGCCAAAACTTGAAACTAAAACTAGAAAAAAGAAATTAAAATTGAAAGCCTGTTTGATCACTGTGTCAGAGTTTCTGCTTGTCTGCAAAATTGGCAAAATTGACACACAGGTTCACAACTCGTCGTCTTCCCTTTATCAATGGCTCCTTTAAATATCCAAATGATCAAGGTCGATCATGCTCGCAGAATACTTTATGAGCTCCTTTTGGTAATCCACCTAAAACAAATAAGCACAATATCTTTGTAAACTGGCATTTCACTCAATGATACATTAGTTACGGCATCTTTGGAACTAATTGACTTAAACCTTAATATCCTATAAGCAGTATGTTTCTATATTTTAAATCCTGTTATGATAACGGGTAAATGTAGATGATACAAAAGTAATTTAGTTCCATCATGCATATTTTCGCACTATTTAGCAAAGAACTTGGCCGGACTTGATTCCGAACAACATTCACAATTTAATATAAAATATACCAAAAATGGTCATTTCCTTGAGGCCACATGATGCTTGTGAAACCTTGAGCTCCTTCAACAGTTGTTGGATTATTGACCCCCAAGGATTCGTAGAGAGGAAGGAATGAATATTGTCCAAAATAGCTGTGGTAAGGCCTATCACTGGTCTTTTGCTTTTTAGTTTCTAATGGGAGACCAAATAGATCTCCCATAGCACAGGAACTTTATGGTAAATAGCTTCGAAGCAGCCATACTCTTCTAGTGCATCCTTGATTTGTTTGCATGCCAAGAGCCATGCATCTGTACCGGCCTTCAAGTTTTCATCAGATAAATCTATAACAGGAAGCTTAGGCTGAGTTTTTGACCCCATTATGTCTAGTGAAATCTCTCTTAATCAACTCGGTATTGCGAGCTTGTTTGGGGAATTACTTATGCAGTGATATTGTTGCGACTTATTTATAGAGGTGCCATTGATGCAGTGATGTCATAATAAGACAATTAGAATATATGTAGACAAATACTTAACCCTAAAAATGATAATTAAACTAAGTTGTTGTTGTACCTATGAACAGATCGATGGGGTGGCAATATTGTTTTCTATTTGGGTAATGTAGTAGCTATTGACTGTACTAATGACTTGGCAGCTTAATAAGGACATGGCAGATGACTTGGCTGCTCACTAATGACATGGCAGCTTTGCGGTTAAAGACTGATGACTTGGCAGCTTGTCAGTTAGTATGGTTGTAACTGAAAATTCAGGTTGTTACAGTTGTTAGGATGGTTAGTTAGTATTCTCAAGCTATATAAGTTGAGATGGCTGTCAAATATTGTTTTGTGAATTCACTTCAGTAAATGCAATATCAGTTCTCTTCTCTCTAAAGCTTCATTTTCTTCTTTACTTTCATTTGAGTTCTTCATCTGTATATCTTTGAATGTTCTCAATTTTGTTATGATGGTATCACTCTCCGAGGTGCGACCTAGGACTTCTTCCGCTGTGCTTTCTGGAGCAATTTCTGGGTTGTTCAAGATTTCGGTATTCTTCAAAGCTCAAGGTTGCCGATGATTTCAGGTTTATCAGTCTCTAATTTTGGTTCTTTAGTATACCAGATGTTCAATGAAACATCTCAATGAGAAGATTTCTATGTTCTATCATATATTTTGATGAATTCAAGGTCGATGCCATATATTTTGATGCATTTTTTAGTAATGAAGATTGAAAGTTTAAAGATTGAAAGAATACAAGGCCAAAGCCATTCATCTGGATTTTCTGCACTTCAAAAGGCCGAAGCCGAAGTGTCGCGATTGTTACAAGAGTGTTCAAAGTTGATTTCTGGGTTTTTTGAGTTTTTCTACATTTCATAAGGCCAAGGCCAAAGTGTAGTGTTTTTCACAAGATTGTTCGAAGTTCATTTCTGGTTTTTTCCTTTCTTGATTTTTTGAAAGATTTTCTTGATATTCAATCATGTCTGAATCTGTGAAAGTTGAAGGATTACTGGGTATGCTTACTGTGAAACTCCACAATGACAACTTTGTCAAGTGGAGTTATAAGTTTCAGTTGGTGTTAGGGGATATGATCCCTCTGATTACTTTACAGGGGAGTCTCCATGTCCACGTAAGTTTGTTATCAATACAGACACTGGTGTTACAAAAGAAATTAAACCAGCATATAAAGATTGGGTGAAGAAAAATTTGGCATTGCTTAGCTTACTAATTGCAACTTTGTCAGATGATGTAAGGGAATATGTTATCGGTTGCAAAACCTCACAAGAAGCATGGACAAGCTAATTCCTGTGGTTAGAATCAACCAGTTAACTAAGTTCTATACTTCACAGAAGGGTGGAGAGCCCATTGAGAAGTTCGTGTTAAAATTGAAGAGTATAAATGATCAATTGATTTCTGCTGGTGAAGAAGAATCTAATAATGACTATACGATTGCAGTGTTGTCAAGATTGCCTATTGATTTTGAAATGATTAAAATAGTGATTCTTGCTAGAGAAACATCTATGTCTCTGAAAGATTTCAGGGCACAATTACTTGGGGCTGAAGTTAACATTGAATCAAGAATGCATTCACTGAGTGCATCTATGTCTGCAATGGTTGTACAAGGAGAAGGGTCTAACTCTCAAAGGTTTCAAGGGGGATATGAACATGGAGAGAGTTCTAACTCTTAGAGAAATCAACATGATTACAATGAAGATCAATTTCATGGAAATCTATTGGTTTTCAAGGAGGAAATGGATATGTCAGCAATGGAAATAGACCTTTTCAAAAAAGAGGCAATTTCTCTGGAAATAACAGGTTGTTTAATAATGGGAACAACAATTCAAGAAAGTATTCTGACAATGGTAATTTTGGAAACAGAAATGGGAATACAGATGGAAACAACAATGGTCATTTTTCTGGTAATGGAAAATAGTCTTAAAATGATAACTTTTATTCTGGAAATAATAATTCTTTCTTTAGAAGTGGTGCTACAAAAGGAAATAACTGGATTGGGAATACAAACTACAAATCTTCAATTTCTCTAGGATGCCAAATATGTTCAAGAAGGGGTCACACAACACCCAATTGCTACTACAAAACTAACAATGGTCCATCTCCAAGGTCTACAGTGTGTCAAATATGTGGGAAAAGAAGACACATTGCCCTTGAATGTTATCACAAGAGCAGTTTCACTTATCAACGGAGTCCACCATCTCCTTTATTGTCTGCAATGACTGCACATGGAAATATTGGACGACAACAAACACCTGCATCAAATGGTCATGGATTCTCTGCATCTGACACTTGTATAGACACAGTAGCCACACATCATATGGCAACCAATGTTAATAATCTAAATCAAGCCACTGCATACAATGGAGATAAGAAGATCATAATTAGGAATGGTGAAGGTTTGACAAGCATATAGGCTCTTCAGTCATTCCTACATCATTGCATTATTCCTTCATGTTACATAATGTTTTGCATGTGCATATGATCATTGTGAATCTATTGTCAGTTAAGAAACTATGTAAGGATAATACTTGTTGGTTTATAAGTGATGATGTTACATTCTTTATACATGACAAGGCCACAAGGGTGATTTTATACCAAGGAAAAAGTGGTGATGGGGAATTGTTCAAGATACCAGTCAATACATTTTCAAATTGTTTTGCTACAAAGTTAAGTAATTGTGTTGCATTTCTTGGAAAGAAGGTTCAAGCTTCAATTTGGCATCAAAGGCTTGGACATCCATCTGAGGAAGTATTGACTGCAATGATGAAAGCTTTTGATATACTAGTTAGTACAGATTCTAGTTCTTGTCTTTCTATGTGTTCATCATGTATTCAAGGCAAAATGAATAGACAGTAATTTCCTGTAAAACAAGATAGGGCTTGGAATATGTTTGATAAAATTCACTTTGATGTATGGGGTTCAACTCCAACAAAATCTATAGAATGATAGAGATATTATATGAATTTTGTAGATGAATATTCAAGATTCATGTTGATTTTTCCCATGGTTAATAAATCAGAAGCTTTTCCTATTTTTGTTAAGTTTCATGCCTTTGTATCAAATCAGTTTAATACATCAATAAAGTGTATTTAGTCTAATGGTGGAGAAGAGTTTATGAGCAAGATGCTTAGTGATTTTTGGCAAATAAGGGAATCAAACACATGGTTTCATGCCCTCATACCCCTTAGCAAAATGGTCTTACTGAGAGGAAACACAGACGTGTAACGGAAACTGCAATTACACTTATGGTAGAAGCAAATCTAGCACCTAAGTTCTGGTATCATGCTTGTGCTCATGCAATATTATTGATTAACATAATGCCATATAAAGTTTTGGAAATGAAGTCACCTCATCAGTGTGTTTTTGGGACAGTTCCAAGAGTTAGTCATTTCAAAATATTTGGAACAGCTATGTATCCATTTCTCATACCCTTTAATGCAAATAAACTGCAGTTTAGATCAACTCAATGTATATTTCTTGGGTATGCGGTTAGATATAAAGGAGCAGTGTACTATAATTTGTAGAATGAAAAGCTAATTTTGTCTAGACATGTTATGCATGATGAAGCAGTGTTTCCATGTAAAAAGTTATCTATTCAAGCAATGAAGGATGTATCAGTCCAACAAAGTGCTAGAAAAACTACAATAATGGTTCAGCTACCAATTCCAAGTGTAAACAATGTGTGTGTGTGTGTGTATATATATTAGATTATGTGACTTCTCAAGAAACTCAAGCAGTGTCAATACCAGATAATGAGCTACAGTCAAATTCATACACTTCAGGTTCTTCAGGAATGCAAGATTCGGCAGAAAATGAAATTCCTCATCATCATCACTTTATTCCAGCATCATCAATATCACCCTTGCAGCCTGTCCATCACAGTTGTCAATTCTTCCTATTTCACCTCATGATAACAATAATTGTGTTGTTTCATCTTCTGGGACAAGTTCAATCCCACAACATCCTATGATAACAAGGTTGAAAAGTGAGACAATTGAAAAGAAAAATTATGCAGCTTTAGTGGCTACATTTCCTAACAAAATTATGCAGCTTTACTGGCTACATTCTACAATTAAGTGAACATGAGCCATTCAATGGTGGTTTTTCTTTGTCACACAAAATACTATGCAAGAAGAATATGACTCTTTAAAAGCACAAGGAGCTTGGAGTTTGGTTCCCGTACCTAATGACAGGGCTATAGTTGGAAGTAAGTGGGTGTATAAGGTGAAAAAGAACCCAGATGGCAGCGTTTCAAGATATAAAGCTAGATTGGTTGCATAGGGCTTTTTTCAATAACATAGTGTGGATTACTCAACATTCAGTCTTGTTGTAAGACATACAATAGTAAGAATTATTTTAGCTCTTGCTGCAATGAATCATTGGGATTTAAAACAACTGGACATATAAAATGCATTTCCTCTTGGTGATTTGCAGGAGGAAGTTTATATGAAACAACCATAGGGGTTTATTGATCCCACATATATCTCACTCATGTATGTAAATTGATCAAGTCCCTATATAGTTTAAAACAAGCACAAGACCCTGGAATTCCAAATTCACAAGTTATCTCCTTGCTATGGGATTTCATGCCACTTTATTTGATACAAGTTTGTTTATGAAGAAGGATGGTTCAGACATTGTTATACTTCTCTTATATGTGGGTGACATCATTCTCATAGCATCAAGTACTTTGAAAATCAAACAAGTTGTTCAAGAGTTGTCTGAGGTGTTTGACTTAAAAGATGTGGGAAAGCTTACATTTTTTCTAGGGTTGCAAGTTCATTACAAAGACAATAGGGATATATTTGTGAATCAAACAAAGTTGATAGGAGCATATTTATGTGATTTTGTTATCTTATTTCTTTGCATTTACTTAGTTAATTTCCATTTATTATAGTGATTTAAGTTATTTTCGTATTATTGTAGGTCCAGTTGGTAAAGATGACAATAAATGGTCAAATTGAGCAATTTGGAGCAGTTTTGGACTTCGATTGGATAGCATGAGTGGATAGCATATGGGTTGGACGTTTTTGAATGGTGCTAGAAATGTGCTAAAATATGGAGAAATTAAAGTTGAGGCTTGGAAGGCAAGGAATTAGACAAGAAAGAGGAATCCTAGTTGGAGAGGAACATTATCTTATCTTATCCAACCTTATCTTATCCTATCCTATCCAATCTTACCTTATCTTATCTTATCTCTAGCTGCAAAGAGGAATCCTTATCATATTACAACACTTCCTATCTGATTCTAGGAGTCCCAAAATAATTCAAATAACCTAATCCTTTTCCTCCTAGGATTCAGACATGCCCTTACCCTATATATATGAAATTCCTGCAGCAATTTAAGGGATGCCATGCCTACCATTCATCCATTGAAGTTGCTGGAATTTTCAGAGTTCTTTCTATCTTTGTTTTAAGATTCAATGTTTATTTTAGATTGTTTTTTTTAGTTATGATGAACATGTGTAACTAAGTTTCTTTTTAGCTAGAGGTGAATTCGAAGCCATGATCATATGTTTTATATAAATTGATTACATCCAGTTATTGTTACATAAAACATGAATGCGATTTACTTATCCGCTTTATAGAGAACTTATTATTGTATGTTTATTAAGGGTGCACACTTAGTTTGCATGAAGGGATTTGATGCTAGAATATAAGGGAATTTCACTTAATCGTTATGAACTTATATTTGCAAGTAGTAAAAGTCACTAGTCATGATTGTGTTAAGTAAATTCTTGGCAGAAGTATCATGCTTTTCATATAGTTACGAAGGCTTTGTCAATGCTTATGATTTTCACATAACTTAATGATCTTTGAGATGTATCTCTATCATGCTTTTCATAGTTAGGGAACTTGATAAAAATAATTTGATTGCATTGCTGAGTCCAATTCAATGAACTTAGGAAAATCTGAGAGTTAATTAGTGCTGTTCACAATTAATTTGGGGCTTTGTCATTCATGGTTTATAGGAAGAATAACTAGGATTTCGGCTTTTGACTCGAACAACTTAGCCGAAAGGGATTTCTCCATATCGACTTTATCGCCGATAATGATATAGAAAGGTGTATTTTCGGTGTCTAAAACCATGTCTTGGCCCTGTTTGTCTTTGGAACACTCCTCTGACGGATCATTTTCTAAGTCAATTTTTGGCTCAAAAACTTAAATGTTTTCTTCTAGGCCTACCACACTTTCAGTCTCGACTGAAAAAATAGGTGGCCTAGGTTTTTCTTTGATCGTCTTTACAATTTTCTTAGGCCGAATTTTGATTGTGGCCGGAGCGGAAAATTGCCCCCCGGCGTCTAGCCTTTTTCAAGAACTCTACAGTACTCCTTAAGGAAATTTTCGTGCTTCTCGGCATTTTCTTTTAATAGGCGCCAAATCTCACCCGCTGGAGCCTGATTGAGATCTTGATATATCATGTGAACTTCGCAGTTTTAGCACTGTGTCCCACTGGGCGTGCCAAAATGTTGACCCTAAAAACTACCAAGCCTATGTGGCACGCAGGCTGAGTAACTAATGAGCTAACTACGTCATTCGATTGTGTGCAGGGCGTGCTAACTCGTCGGCCGAGCTAGGCTGGGGAGTAAAATGTGTTGATGTTGCGTTGAGCGTGCTGCTGACTTATGCGTCTTGCGATTGCGGTCGAGAAAGGAACACGTCTCGGCCTTTGGATTCTAGAGCCTGAAGACAAGGCTGCTATTTCTGCGAAGTTCACGGATCGTCGGCGCCAGGTTCGGTCACGGTGATTATATTCGTAAGAGTATAAGCACGCCGAACTGGTACTAGACTATATGGACACAAGTACTCAAAAGAAATGTATGTCTTGATGGTAAACGTGGTTTGGCTGTCAGAATGCCGAACTTTAAAGCTTACTTGTGAGTATCTAATCATAAAACAACTCGGTGTTCAATGTGCCGAGCCCAGTAATCTGTAACACCTCACTTCATCGAGAAGGCTAATGAGATGACCTCTACCAATAAGGATTCAAAAATCCTTCTTGACCAAGACTTGGATAGATAATCAGTCAGCCTCGACGCAGTGCTGTTTATCCAAACTGAAGGTGCTCTGCAGTCAGCTGATTCTACGACAATAGTGTTATTTATCCAAACTGAAGATATAACTGGTTGCCTTCATAGTGCTGTTTATCCAAACTGAAAATGTGTTGGCGATAAAAGAAAATAAAATCTCAAGGTTGTTGAGAGATTTCGCGTAGAGCAAGAGTTTGTGCATGGCAGATTTGTGTGTTGAGTTGGAGAGGGCATTCCGTTATCTGCAACTTTGTATTTGTAGCCAAGTCTCCTTGATCACCAATCCAATAAAGCCTTTTCCACAATATACTCCAAAAAACAATATCAAAACAACTAATATTATCTTTAATATATTTTGCCAAAAATCTCGCCAGCCTCTTTGCGTTGCGTCCAGACTTTCACAAGGAGACTTTGAAAATTCAAAGCACCCTTATCATTTCAAACCCATCTAACACATCCATCACCAAGCAAAACAAAAAGCCTAGTCTACCTAGGTTTCCTATGCCATCATTAAACATGACTATTATTTCTTTAGATGATATCAAATCCCACGTGCTGATCTCCTATCAATCAACACGTCTACAGCCAGCAGACCCAAGTTAATCTGAACTATGTTGTTACTGCTTCCCATTAAAGATAATGAGAATCCCACTTATTTTGTACAAGAAAACCGAGATAATTTATTAAAAGATAATTATTATGATTAAAAACCATAACATTATCTCTTGACAAAACAAAATTATCTTAACTTTCTTATCTGACGGTTCAGAACCATGCTTACTGAATGGCCTTGATTGCATGGGCCGTTGGTGTAATTTTGGGTCCAAACATTGCCCCCCAGTTTCCTTAAGCTTCGGCTCATAAGCCGAATGGTCAAGGAAATTATTCGTCAACGCGTATCAAAATTTTCCCTAGCTTCGGCTAGGTGGCCTTGAAACTCGTAATTCCGCCGAATGACCAAGAAAAAGATATAGCCGAGAACTACTAAGAAACCACCGCCGAATAAAAATTTATTCGGCAAACTAATGTTTAAATTTCCATTCCTTTCTCCAGTTTCTTTGCCTTCAAAAGTTCCATGGACTTGGTTACATAACTTAGAAAGTATATTTCACTCAGTTGGCAGAGCTCGGCCTAGATAAAAAAACTTTTGTCTTCCCAATTGTAGTCTAACATGACATGAAAGAAAACCATGACTCCTCACTCACCTGGTACCTTGAAGCAAACTGATTCCTCACGCCACAACATGTCCATAGGCTGAAGTACTACCTATTTTGAAAATTTTTGGGGAACACCCAAAATAAAAGTCTCCATCAGTTTTTTTTAAGGGGGTTGATAAAATATGTCCCCTCCATCTTCAAATAGGCTTTCAGGGGCACGAACTCCAAAAAAACTAGCCTCAAATTTTCTTTTATTCGGCCATACCTCCTTGGCTAGCATGTGTCGTCAAACAATCTAGCGTATATATATATATATATATATATATATATATATATATATGATGACCAACCACCTTAGCTCCCACTTTTACTGTCAAGGCGCCCTTTCCAATTTCCATCATTGTCTCCAGCGGAGGTAGATTGTCTGCCCTCCTTGTTACGGTGCCCTTCCATGCCCTCATATTTGTGCGGTCACGGTTAAGTTACGTCAACATGTTATATTCTTATTACTTTTTGTCTTATTATCTCTATAAAAAAATCAATATAAAATGTTGACGTGGCTTAACCGTGACCGCACAAAGAGGGAGAGCATGGAAGGGCACCATAACAAGGAGGGCAGACAATTTGCCTCCATCTCTAGCATGCATGGTTTGACAAATTGGGTCTACAATTTGAATGACCCCACTTTACTGCAGGCCGAATGACCTTATGGTAACCTGTGCCAAACACCAGTCCCATGTTAGCCGAGATCGGCAAACAGTTGGATACACACACACACACACACACACACACACACACACACACACACTTGCCCACCAAGCTGCAAGCATGCATTGAATGGCTCGACATGAAAATCTTTGGCCTAGACTTCAATATCGAATTTTTTTTTATATCCAACCAAGGCCAAAACCAATATCGCCGAGCTCGGCAATACAAGACCTTGAATCTGCCAACGCCTAGATGGCCACCATAGCATCTTCCTGATCCTCGGCCTCGGCCTAGACAGCCGAGAATTGTTTATCTTTTTATATATATATATATATATATATATATATATATAGTTTTGTATGAGGTCAGGTGTATGAGGTCCTTGTTGCCCCCTATTTTCTTATGCATCATCGGCTCAAACAGCCAGATGGATAAGAATATATAAAACAAAAACTGAAATCTAAAATACGGGAATAAAAGTGACCGATCCATTAGAAGGAGGAGGCCAACGATGCTTTAGTCCAAGCCGAGATTTTTTATATCAAAGTTTTTAATCGGATTTTGCTCTAGGCCAAATAAATAATCATCTCCAAATACTTTTGACTTGGCGAAATATTTTTCATTTTCGGTCGCCGAATTTGTTGAATAATTATTATGCCCCACAGGCATAATTACTCCGTTAATTTCGGCTTTTGACTCAAACAACTTAGCCGAATGGGATTTCTCCATTTCAGCTTTATCGCCGATAATCATATCGATTGGCGTAGTTTCGGCGTCCAAAACCATGTCTTGGCCCTGTTTGTCTTTGGAACACTCATCTGACGGATAATTTTCTAAATCAATTTTTGGCACAGAAACTTGAATGTTTTCTTCTAGGCCTACCACACTTTCAGTCTCGACCGAAAAAAATAGGTCGCCTACGTTTTTCTTCGACCGTCTTTACAATTTTCTTAGGCCGAATTTTGATTGTGGCCAGAGCTGAAAATTGCCCCCCGGCCTTTTTTCAACAACTCTACAGTACTCCTTAAGGAATTTTTCGCACTTCTCGGTATTTTCTTTTAATAGGCGCCAAATCTCACCCACTGGAGCCTAATTGAGATCTTGATATATCATGTGAACTTTGCAGTTTTAGCACTGCGTCCCACTGGGCGTGCCAAAACGTTGACCCTAAAAACTACCAAGCCTACGTGGCGCGCAGTCCGAGTAACTAATGAGCTAACTACGTCATTCGATTGTGTGCAGGGCATGCCAACTCGTCAGCCGAGCTAGGCCGGAGAGTAAAATATGTTGATGTTGAGTTGAGCGTGCTGCTGACTTATGCGTCTTGCGATTGCGGTCGAGGAAGGAACACCTCTCGGCCTTTGGATTCTAGAGCCTGAAGACAAGGCTGCTATTTCTGCGAAGTTCACGGATCCTCAGTGCCAGGTTCGGTCATGGTGATTATATTCGTAAGAGTATAAGCACGCCGAACTGGTACTAGACTATATGGATACAAGTACTCAAAAGAAATGTATGTCTTGATGGTAAACGTGGTTCAGCCATCAGAATGCCAAACTCTAAAGCTTACTTGCGAGTGTCCAATCATAAAATAACTCGGCATTCAATGTGCCTAGCCCAGTAATTTGTAATACCTCACTTCGCCGAGAAGGCTAATGAGATGACCTATACCGATAAGGATTTGAAAATCCTTCTCGAGCAAGACTTGGATAGATAATCAGTCGGCCTTGACGCAGTGCTGTTTATCCAAACTGAAGATGTGTCGGCAAAAAAGGAAAATAAAATCTCAAGGTTGTTGAGAGGTTTCGCGTTGAGCGAGAGTTTGCGCAGGGTAGATTTGTGTGTTGATTTGCAGAGGGCCTTTCGTTATCTGCAGCTTTGTATTTATAACCAAGTCTTCTTGATCACCAATCCAATAAAGCCTTTTCCCAGATATACTCCAAAAAACAATATCAAAACAACTGGTATTATCTTTAATATATTTTGCCAAAAATCTCGTAAGACTCCTTGCGTTGCGTCCAGACTTTCACAAGGAGACTTTGAAAATTCAAAGCACCCTTATCATTTCAAACCCATCTGACACATCCATCACCAAGCAAAACAAAAAGCTTAGTCTACCTAGGTTTCCTATGCCATCATTATCCATGACTATTATTTCTTTAGATGATATCAAATCCCACGTTCTGATTTCTTATCAGTCAACATGTCTACAGCCAGCAGACCCAAGTTAATATGAACTATGTTGTTACTGCTTCCCATTAAAGATAACGAGAATCCCACTTATTTTGTACAAGAAAACCGAGATAATTTATTAAAAGATAATTATTATGATTAAAAACCATAACATTATCTCTTGACAAAACAAAATTATCTTAACTTTCTTATTTGACGGTTTAGAACCATGCTTACTCAACGGCCTCGATTGCATGGGCCGATGGTGTAATTTTGGGTCCAAACAGCTTTATAGAGAACTTATTCTTGTATGTTTATTAAGGGTGCACACTTAGTTTGCATGCAGGGATTTGATGCTAGAATATAAGGGAATTTCACCTAATTGTTTTGAACTTATATTTTCAAGTAGTAAAAGTCACTAGTCGTGATTGTGTGAAGTAAATTCTTGGCAGGAGTATCATGCTTTTCGTAGTTACAAATGCTTTGTCAGTGCTTATGAGTTTCATAGAACTTAATGATCTTTGAGATGCATCTCTATCATGCTTTTCATAGTTAGGGAACTTGATAAGAATAATTTGATTGTGTCGCTGAGTCCAATTCATTGAACTTAGGAAAATCAGACAGTTAATTAGTGTTATTCACAATTAATTTGGGGCATTGTCATTCATGGTTTATAGGAAGAATAACTGGAAATCGATTTGTATGCATATGATTCATGTGTGGAGAGGAATCCTCTAGCTATCCTTTCACCCATATTTTATTCACAACTTAATTTACTTGCTGCTCTTTACTTTTGTTTTAGTTAAATTCGTCCAAAATCCCCCCGTCATTGTTTTGATGTTAGTTTAACTTAGTTTTTAGTTTTATAAGTTTAGTTTGTGTGGATTAGCATCCCTTCTAATCCCCGAAATAGAACGATCCCTACTTACTCATACTACGAATGCATAATTTATAGGGTTTAATTTGTGTGTTAGTTTCTACCACACCAAATTTTGGCACCGTTGCCGGGGATTAGTAAAAAATCTAATCACTATGTTTTTTGTTTATTTTACTTTTGATATTTGATTTAGTTTGATTTCTTTGACTTCAGGTACTAGAGAAGCAAGAAATGGCAACTGCTAATCTTCAAGTTCAAATGGCGAATCTTTCTTCTCTTATGTCGCAGTATATCGAAAGGTCCACAATGCAAAGTGTGGCTACATTTGGTGTGTCCTCTAGGCAAGGATATCAAACTAATCAACGTCGTCAGTTAATTGAGAATGGAGGTTGGGATAGTGTCAATGTTTGGGGTTATGAAGGCCATAATCAATCAAGGAACGACTTGTTTTCCAACACTTACAATCCAAGTTGGAGAGATCATTCAAATTTTATGTGGAGGGAACCTCAACAAGTTCAACAAGAAGGATATTGGTAGCAACCTCAAGAGTTCTATTCAAGACCTATGCAGCCACCACAATCTCCCTCACAACAATTCCAACCAAATTCAAGTATGCCGATGGATCATGTTAAAATTCTTCAAGCACTAACTTTGTTGACTCAGGGTTTACAAAGTCAAACCAAACAAATGGGTAAAATGAAGAATCAAATGGAGCAGATTGCAGAATTCATGGGACAATTTAGAGAACAAAGCGAACTTTCCAGCTCAACTATTATCAATTCAATGAGAGATTTTGAAATCGCTGAATGATAAGGATTTTACCGTCTACAAAAGTAGGGATAAAAACACGTGAAATACTTGCAAGAGAACAAGGTAGTTGTAGCATAAACGGCTCAAGAAAGATCGTTTTCCACAGGGATTGAATGAATAATTTGTATTTAAACTAATTCTTAATTAGCTATTTTAAACAAGGTTTTGAAAAATGTCGATTTTGGAATTTTAAATAACAAAAACGAATTTAATAAAAACAACTAAATAAATTGACAAAGAAAAACTAAAGAGTTTTGAAAATAAAGTTAAAAGCCTAGGGTTCCGCCGTCCCCTTAACAATCCTATATAGATTTACCAATTACTTATGCATTACACATGCAACTTTGAAGGTTAGGTTTTCCTTATGCATATTCTCCTCGTGATATTCAAGCAAGAACGTATATCTAACATGCAATCCATCTGTGATATTCAGATCAAATATGAACATGCAAGACTCATTAAGTTTTATGAAAACCTTTTGAAAAACCATGCAACCCCTAAGAGCGTGATATTCGCCTTAGGTGAAATTACAATTATCAATCACAAGAAGCAATACTCAATCCTCTGGTGATATTCCAACCGAATTGCATCCAATTACTTATCTAAACATCCTAATGGTAGCTAAGCATTAAGACATAGAGACAGTTTAAGTACAGTGATTAATAATTCAAGTGATTAATAATTCAAAGTAAACATGCATAATATCATAAGCAATTGTATAAAGACTACATATTCATGCTAAGGCTCAAGGCTTCGCCCTAGCAAACGGAAATTAGTTACGAACAATCATAAAACAAAATATTATTAAAAATAAGGATAGAAAACACCTTGAAAATAAACTTTAAAAATTCTCTAAATTAGTGCGTGCGTTCTCTCCTATGTTGCCTCGCTTCTCTCTAATGGCTAAAAGCCTTATTTAACTACTACAAAATAAAACCCTAAAAAGTCTTAGAACAAAACTAGGAAACATAATAAAATAATAAAATAGAAAATAAAAGGTTTCCTATTTGAACTAAAATTCGGACTTCTCAGAAAATTAGTCTTTTGACCAACCAAATCAACTCCGATTTGGTCCCAAAATTTTTCTTTTGAAAGCTGAAGATGTCCCCTACAAATCCTCAGAAGGAATCTTCCTCAAAATATGCCCTCTTGACCTCCAAAATACCCAAAACGTTAAGAAACGTCAATTTGGGAAAGCTGTGCGCTGGGCCTTCTTTTCTTCACCACGGTCAAACGGCTTGGTAGAAAAATCTGGAATTTTGATACAATCATCTTGAAAGGCACACAAACATCATCCAATTAGAATCACTCCAAAATTTGTCTGTTTGATCACTTTTTGCTTCAGAGGAAGTCGAATGTCCTATATTGGAAATATATAACAAAGTATCAAAATTCACACATAATAACCAATAAATTATTACTAAGATTAAGGTAAAATATATAGTATAATATCGACTCATCACTGAAGCTATCACTTTTGGAAGTGGTATGGAGGTTGGAGCTGAACCAAAGAGGTCTAAACAGAGCCTAGAAGTGGACAAAGAGCTGCTGTCTGAAGAGGAAGAGGAAGACTCAGCCACCACAAGCTTAGAAGAACCCTTGTCGCATCACCCAATCATTTCTAATCTTATTGCCGCAGCTGCCCTAGCTCCACCACCATCCAATTCTAGTAAGGTTGTTCCAAATTCAATTCTTTCTAACCCCATTCCACCAAATGTACCTTTTCCTCGCAGGTTTTTGCAATCCAAGAAAGAAGAAGGAAAGAAAGACATCTTTGAAACCTTTCCAAAGATTCAAGAGAAAGAAGTGGCTAAGGAATATCTAGAATTCATCAAAGAGGATGTTTTTGAGACAACCATCGCCAAAGAAGTTGAATTTTATGACACGTGAAAAGTTATTGCCCTCACACCAAATCTGGCCGAGTGCAACATCCCTAAAACTTTCGAAGTAGTCTCTATCCTTGAGTTCTTGTCGCAACACATAGGTAAGCCACCTCCTCAAATTTCAATTTCGTTTTCTACTAACATGTTGTTGATTTCAATGATTCAGGCACCCCCACTCTAGAATTTAAACCATTACCGGATCATTTCAAGTATCACCTTCCATTCAAAGATCAATTCCATGCCACTGGTCCTAGTAAGGATTAAATTGAGGTGTTGTCTAGTTGGAAGACATTATTAAAGCAAGTGCTTTCTTGGGAGGCAACCCATGTGTTCAAATAAAGAGACAATGGAATTTCCGGCTCCTACAACCAGATTTGCTTTCTTTTACCCTTTTCTTTATTGTTTTTACTTTGCCATGATTGTCTTGTTTGTTAGTTATCTTTATATTGCTTTCTTGTTTAAAGTTTATTTTTGAAACATTGAGGGCAATGTTTGGTTGAAGTGTGTTGGGGGGGGGGGGGTAAGCAGATTGTTTTTCATGGCTTATCTTCAAATTTCACCACCTATCACTACTAATGTTGTTATTCACTGTTTTAAAGTGTTTTATTGTGTGTCATATAACAACAATTTGAAAAAAAAAATGAAAAAGTTTGAGAAAATACCAAAAGGAGTCATTTTTGTTGTTTGTTTGTGTCTTAGGGTACCTTCCAACTCAATGATGAGGATTTGGTCTTCAGTTGCATGACTGTTAAAGAAAGTTACAAACATGGGTGGAAGTTTGATATGCTCTCTGGTTAATACTTAGTTGTAGTTGTCATTTACGAATTCACATGTAATCACAAAGAAAAAAAATCAGTTTTTGTAACATGCTTGAAGGAAGAAACTCAAACTAACACTACAACCCTATGAGACTTGAGCCTATTCTTTGTTTGGAGAGTTATTAATCTGTGATATTCTTTTTTTCTAAAGTTGTTGCATGATCTCATTATTTCTTTGCTTGGTTGCTACTTAGAATGCATTTTCATCATTTTAGTTCCAAAAACTAGAACTCATGCCCGTTTCATTCAAAGCATAAAATTGATTGCATAACAAATAACAAGATGAAGTTGTGAGTTACCACCAAAGCCAAAAAGCCTTATCCCTTATATATGTATTGTAGGTTTAACCTTTTTCTGAGCCTTATTTAGCCTATTTTCTTTGTTAGCCTACATTATCCCTACCTAGCCTAGTATAGGAATATCCATACCCTTGTCCTTAAAAAATAGTGAAGCATGGCTTGTTGGGAATTCCTTTTGATTTACGATTTGCAGAAAAACAAGTGTGGGGGAAGAATTTGTTCTTTTGAATCCAATGAAGTAGTGTGTATGTTTCAAAGAAAAGGAAAAAAAAGAAAAATGTTGAAAAAAGAAAAAAAAATTGAGAAAAGAATAAAAAAGATGTTGAGAAAGAAATGAGAATGAGGTCATAAGTGTTGGTTGTTGAAGAAGGGTCCAAAAATGTGAATTTGACCCTAAAGTTGTACGAATCTCCCCTTTTTGTTTATAGTTGGGTGTTGCAATCAAAAGTTGAATTCTAAATGTTGATGTCATTACTTTGCTTACTATCACTTTAAGAACCTTTGTTTATCCTTAACCTTTCTTTGTTAGCCAATACCTTTGCCCCATTGCAACCCTTAGACTTTTATCTTGATTGTTATGTGTTTCAATATGTGGAGTTTGAAATTGGTACGAGCATATGTTATCTCTAGTTCTCGCTTCTAAGTAGTAGCATTCCATTCATGAGATCATATACATGTTTGTATTAATAATTCCAGAAAGTGCCTTCTTTGTTATAACATATGTGAGTGCTAGTCTACATGTTTACATAATCTTCTCACATATACTTAGTATAGGGAGTGTAGTCAGAAAATCTGTGTGAAAATAGAGAGTATATCCGGTGAGGAATTGAGTGAATTCTCTAAGGCATGTTACAACTTTCAAATGTTGTTTTAATTGATTAAATGAGAGCTAGTGAGTGGTTACTGCAATTAAGTATAAGATCAAGAGTAAGGATGGCTAAAATCTACGTGAGTAGTGATTTTTAACATGTCATGTTTCATTGGAAATCCCTGAGGCAATTGTTGGAAGGTTTAGGTTTTGTTTTGTTTTCTTTGTTTTTCTCAGGGACTAGCAAAAGCTAAGTGTGGGGGAATTTGATAGGAGCATATTTATGTGATTTTATTATCTTATTTCTTTGCATTTACTTAGTTAATTTCCATTTATTATAGTGATTTAAGTTATTTTCGTATTTTGTAAGTCCAGTTCGTAAAGATGACAATAAATGGTCAAATTGAGCAATTTGGAGCAGTTTTGGACTTCGATTGGATAGCATGAGTGGATAGCATATGGGTTGTACGTTTTTGAATGGTGCTAGAAATGTGCTAAAATCTGGAGAAATTAAAGTTGAGGCTTGGAAGGCAAGGAATTAGACAAGAAAGAGGAATCCTAGTTGGAGAGGAACATTATCTTATCTTATCCAACCTTATCTTATCCTATCCTATCCAATCTTACCTTATCTTATCTTATCTCTAGCTGCAAAGAGGAATCCTTATCATATTCCAACACTTCCTATCTGATTCTAGGAGTCCCAAAACAATTCAAATAACCTAATCCTTTTCCTCCTAGGATTCAGACGTGCCCTTACCCTATATATATGAAATTCCTGCAACAATTTAAGGGGTGTCATGCCTACCATTCATCCATTGAAGTTGCTGGAATTTTCAGAGTTCTTTCTATCTTTGTTTTAAGATTCAATGTTTATTTTAGATTGCTTTTTTAGTTATGATGCACATGTGTAACTAAGTTTCTTTTTAGCTAGAGGTGAATTCGAAGCCATGATCATATGTTTTATATAAATTGATTACATCCAGTTATTGTTGCATAAAACATGAATGCAATTTACTTATCCGCTTTATAGAGAACTTATTATTGGATGTTTATTAAGGGTGCACACTTAGTTTGCATGCAGGGATTTGATGCTAGAATATAAGGGAATTTCACCTAATCGTTATGAACTTATATTTGCAAGTAGTAAAAGTCACTAGTCATGATTGTGTTAAGTAAATTATTGGCAGGAGTATCATGCTTTTCATAGTTACGAAGGCTTTGTCAATGCTTATGATTTTCATAGTTAGGGAACTTGATAAGAATAATTTGATTGCGTCGCTGAGTCCAATTCAATGAACTTAGGAAAATCTGAGAGTTAATTAGTGTTGTTCACAATTAATTTGGGGCATTGTCATTCATGGTTTATAGGAAGAGTAACTGGAAATCGATTTGTATGCATATGATTCATGTGTGGAGAAGAATCCTCTAGCTATCCTTTCACCCATATTTTATTCACAACTTAATTTACTTGCTGCTCTTTACTTTTGTTTTAGATAAATTCGTCCAAAATCCCCCCAGTCATTGTTTTGATGTTAGTTTAACTTAGTTTTCAGTTTTATAAGTTTAGTTTATGTTGATTAGCATCCCTTCTAATCCCCGGAATAGAACAATCCCTACTTACTCTTACTACGATTGCATAATTTATAGGGTTTAATTTGTGTGTTAGTTTCTACCACATCAAAAGTACATAAAAGATCTTATTCATAAAGCAGGATTGAGGTCTTATAAGTCTGCTGCTACTCCTTGCAAGCCTCACAACTTAATACTTGTGATAGAAGGTAACCTCTTATCAGATCCTAGTACATATAGAAGTATATTTGGTTTGTTGCAATATCTGACTTTTACAAGACTAAACATAGCTTTTGCAGTAAACTCTATCTGTCAATTTATGACTACACTAGCTGATGTACATCTTGGTGCACTGAAAATAATACTAAGATATCTTCAAGGGACAATTCAAGCTGGAATTTGTTAATCAGCGAATTCAGAAATGAATTTAAATGCATTCTCAAACTCAGATAGGGTTGCAGACCTTAACACAAGGAGGTCAGTGATAGGATATGTGGTATTTCTTGGAAACAACCTTATCTCTCGGCAATCTAAAAAGCAAAGTTCAGTTTCAAGAAGTTCAATAAAAGCTGAATATAAAGCTCTGGCACACACAACTGTAGATATCAGTTGGATGAGATATATTTTGAAAGACATTTATTCAATGTGATAATATGTCAGCAATTTCATTGAGTGCCAATCCAGTACTTAACTCTCGAATACAACATTTGGATACAGATTACCATTTTGTATGTGAGAAAGTTCAACAAGGTGATTTAGAAGTGGTGTATGTTCTAACAAATGATTCGACAGTTGATGTTTTGACTAAGGGTTTACACAGTCCCTTTGTTAAACACTAATACAATATGCAACTAGGAAATCCTAGCTGAGATTGAAGGGGGACATTAACTATACTAATGAGTTGGCAGCTCACTAATGACATGGCAAATGACTTGGCAGCTCACTAATGATAGGGCAGCTTTGCTGTTAAAGAATGATGACATGGTTGCTTTTTTGTTAGTATGGTTATAACTAAATAGTTAGGTTCATAGAGTCGTTAGGATGGTTGGTTAGTATTCTCAAGCTATATAAGCTGAGATGGCTGTGTAATATTGTATTGTTAATTCATTTCAGTAAATGCAACTATCAATTCTTTTCTCTCTAAAGCTTTATTTTCTTCTTTGCTTTCCTTTGAGTTCTTCATCTGTATATCTTTGAGTGTTCTTCAATTTTGTTATGAGTAGCACTCAATTACATGCTAATCCAAATTATTTCAATTGTTTTTATGTATAATCATTTTAAAATCTTTTTGGACATATGATATTTCAATAATGTAAGGAGCTAAAAGGATGCAAACACTACCAGAAATTACCAATTACAGATGAAAGTTTGCCCAACGATTCGTATTTAGTCGGGCCAATTTACTTTGCCAAACAGAATAAAAAAATTTGTCAGGCAAAAGTAGTCAATGTTTTGGTTTTCTTTTCCAGATACTTTAGGTGACGAAACATTTTGAACGGCAAAGACTTCGTCAGGCAAAGTTTTCGCACCAAGGGGAAAAAATTGGCGAGTATCATGCCACCTTTTGCGCTACGAACCTTTCAAGTTTTGTCGGGCAAAGGTCTGTTTTAGGTTTAGGGTTCACAATTCGTTGGCCAAACTAAAATGTGTCATCATGCAAAAATGAGGAATTTTTTTGCATATTCAATTCCTCCGATAGTTGGTATATACTCCAAGACGGCCTATGCTAAAAAAACACCAAAATGCAAGTTTCCGGGATTAGGTAATGGGACTAAATCATTCGACAGTTAGAAAATGTATCATCACGATTTAACGGTTATTTTAGCTTAATTTTTGTTATGATTTTTTGCAACTACACTCCTCGACCATAGAAGAATACAATGAATGAACTGATCATCAATTTAAGGTACTTACACTACTAGTTAACACCAAATCTTACATTCTACTTAATAGAAGTATAAAATAAACTCTTAAGTGTTTGTTAAATCTATTGTTTTGACAGGATATGCAGTCTACAAAACTAATTTTAACGATCTAATTGTCACACTTGTTTAATATAGTACGAAATCGCATATACCAAAAATCACCCAAAACAAACTTTCATGGATTAGATAATGGGGAAAAATTCTTGGATGGTTAGAAACGTATCATCACGGTTTAAAGTTGATTTTTGTTCCAATTTTGATGATCTTTTTGAAACTACACTCATCGACCCTAGAAAATTACGATGAATGAACCAATTAAAGGTTATATTTCCACTAGTGGTTACCACAAATCTTACGTTCTACTTAATAGAATTATAGAATAAACTCTACGTGTTTGTTGAATCTATTATTTAGACAGGATACGCAGTCTACGAAACTAGCAATCCAACCGCCACACTTTCTTTAATGTAGTACGAGATTACATAGCCAAAAATTATCTAAAATAAAATTTCACGATTAGGTAATGGGACAAAATCCTTTGACGGTTAGAAACATATCATCACGATTCAACGATTATTTTAGCTCTGATTTTGATGATTTTTTTACAAGGATGCTAATTGAGGGTAAAACTACACACAAAATTGACATGAGCATCAAATTGGATGATCTTTAACCGTTTAAAATAAATAAAAAATAGGAAATTTGTTGAATTTGTTGTGTTTGCCTGATGAAATTTACGAAGTTCGTCGGCCAACAGTACTAAATTTGTCAAGCAAACTTTCAAATTTCCCCCATTCTTCTTGAAATGTCATAGTTTCCCCTATATTAAAGAATTTTGTCCGACGAATTATCATAAAATTCGTTATGCAAAGCTATTTTCCCACCATTTATTTTCGCCCAAAATTAAACGGTGCGAACATTAATATGCAACTTTTGCTCAACAAATAAATTTATGTCCAAATACACGTGTGACAATTTTAAAACTTTTGCAACTTTGATGATATTTTATATCAGGCTGAGAGCCTTCTTTCTTTTTCCTTACGTGTTCCCTGATATATCTATGTGTTCTCTCCTTGTCCTCTATGCGCTCTCTCTTTGTGCTCTCTTTGCTCTAGCTCTTTGCCCCAAAGGTATGTTTGCTTATCTCTTTGATTTATATTAGTTGTATGTGTAAAATCTTGGGTTTTGATGTACTGGTAGGAAAATTGTGAAATTTGTCAAATCAGATTATGAAATTTGTGAATTTTGTAGGAAATATTAAAAATCTGTAATTTTGTGGGAAATATTATAAATTTGTAGGAAACACTTGTAATTTGTAGGAAATATTTGAAATTTGAAAGAAATACTAGAAATTTGTAGGATATCTGTACTTTGAAGGAACTATTAGAAATGTTTTGTAATTGTACCTATTTTTTGAAATAATGTCATTCAATAAAATATTTAGAAATTACTCCGATTTATTAAAATTAAGTAAATTTTTGTGAATTAGTATTTCTTTATTGTGATCTTTTCTACAGATGTCATTGTGGTTGATTACCAATAGCTTTACCTCTTGTTAGAGGGGCTGATATTCCATTGGCGGGGACCAGCGGTACCTAGGGCCACAATTGAGTTGGCGGCCGGGTCTACCCCATCAACTTCATCAATCCAAGAGCCTCAATTTGCCAACCGTATTTGTAGCCAGCAATTTCTCGACTCTATGTGACACACCTCGACTCGGAATGCCCACTTGGACTGAGAATCGAGCTGTGCTAGCCGACACTCAGAATGTGACAAAGCCATAAAGTGAAGTGATGTGGAAAACTGTGAATAAGTAAAGTACAGTATAGTAAAAGTAAAATAAGTATTATACCATCGAAAGTAGTCTCCTATATCAACGTTTGCCAGAAATTCTCATCGTCATAGAACTTTACCACTAAATCCTGGACGGGCGAAAAACAAGGGTGAGTGTGCCCAAAAATAAAGCTTTGTAAAACCTTTTCGAAAACATATAAATCTTCACCATAAAATAAGTATAGTTTCCAAATATAACATACCATAAACAACAACTTCTCAAGAATGTAATAATTCGCAATAATTCGCATACAAAACATATAACATCTGGTGCTCATCAATATATCCTGATATACGAGCTCATCCAGAGATACTCTGACATGAACATGACTAAGTGTAATAATGATTTACGCTCTAGTACTACAATCACGTGAAGACTGGTGCTATGAGCATCACATACGAGTCCTAATTGCCTATAGCAATCTAGGATAGACTGGCACCTACAATGGATTCAAGGTGAACGTATCGATAAGATATGAACATACACGTGAGGACAGGCCTAGGCCATGGACGATTATAAACACCAGTGTAAGCATGTATGATGAACAATAACATAAGTATGATCATGCAATGGCTATTCGATAATTCTAGTTAATATAATACTTTTCATAGTCGTAAATATAATTAAGGCATCCCATAATATTATGCATACATGTGCATCTCGTAGGACTTACGATGATTTCATAATCCCAACATTATGGCATTCCTTATAAACGTTAATTTAGTTATGGCATCACATAGAAAATTCAATATTAAATATATATGAAAACTAAATAAATATATACTATTTAAAAGCAAGACCCACTCACATTGCATTTTGGGGTCATAGCCATTCGAACTAAGAAAGACGGAGTCTCCCATAATAATCGCACATAAGCATAATATGGAGACCCATACGTAAAACTCAATTAAAACATTTGAATTTAGAAAAACGAAGCTCGGAAATGGAACCAGCTTGTCGAAATCCCCTGGGGGGGGCTGAGAGAATTTAAAAAAAGTCAACGCTGGTAAACTAATGGTCAACAATTGACTTTAAGGGAATATTTTCGTCCTCGGACGAAATATTCTGTTAAAAGTTAACAGGATGTTCCTGAGAATATTCTAGCAAGATTTTGTAATGGGTCCAGGTCGGATCCAGGTTGCATACAGGTCAGATCCGGGTTGTCAGATCCAGTTTTGGTTCATGGGTCGGGTCGACCTGGTTTGTCATCGCTTGCTGCTGGAACCTTGCCAGAATATGGTTCAAGAGGTAAGGAATCGAAATATACCAAAATGGAATCGAGTTGTGGCTAGAGTTAGCTAGAAAATGCCTGCAAACTCACGGGTCCATCACCGAAAAACTTGGGTGTCCCTGAGTTAATTCTGCATTCAAACATCACCAAAGTTCCAAAAACTACCCTAATCATACTCCAAAACATGGTCTAAGAAGTTCTAGATGGTTTTTCGAAGCTCACCTTCTTCGAAAACGACGAGAACTTATCGGAGGAAGTTTTGTACAGCGACCGTACCATTATGCAGAGAAAGATAAAGAGAAAGAGAAAAATCTTGTCCAGGTCTGGGGGTTTTCGCGACGGAAGTTAGTGCTCACCAGAGTGTAAGTGGGTTAGGTTCGGGATCTCTGCTGATCTTCATCTAGCCCATAGCCTCCAAGTGGGACGTCTTCTGGTGTGAAATTAAATTGCACTCAAATTTAAACCCTATCAATGTAGTATGTGTAAGTAGGGATCGTTCTAGCCGGGGATTAGAAGGGATGCTAATCTACACTAATTAAACTCTAAAACACTAAACTAGACTTACAAGACTCAAAACAGCTTAAAACAACCAAATAGACTCAAAACAGACACTAGGGAGTTATTTGGACGAATTCTAACTTTAACTTGACTCAAAATGCTAAAAGACACAAAATTAAACAGATTCTAACTAAGTTGACATAAGAAAATAAGGGGGATTAGGTTTTTGACGAATTTAAAGTAAAAACAAACTGATTAAGACACTAAACAAAGGTTGGTACGAATTTGGGTGAATGGCTAGCTAGAGGATCCTTCTCCACACATGACATATATGCGACACAAATCGATTTCCAGTTTTTTTTTCTATAAACCATGAACTACAACGCCCCAAATTAATCGTGACTGCACGCATTAACCTTCAGATTTTCCTAAGTTCATTGAATTTGGACGTAGCGCCATAAACCAAATTATTCTGATCAAGTTCCCTATATGACTGCATACTAGAGATACATATCAAAGATCATTAAGCTTTGTGAAAATCATAAGCATTGACATGACATTCGTGACTATGACTGCATGACACTCCTGCCAAGAATTTACTTAACGCGATCGTGACTAGCAACCTCCACTACTTGTAAATATAAGTTTGTAACTATTAGGTGAAACTCCCTTATATTTTAGCATCAAATCCTAGCATGCAAACTAAGTGTGCACCCTTAATCAACATACAAGAATAAGTTTTAATCAAACAGTTAAGCAAACCACATCCATGATTTATGAAATCACAACTGGATGAAATCAATTCATATCACATATATGCTCATAGTTTCGAATTCCCCCCTAGCTAAGAAGGGGTTTAGTTCCTCATGATCGCAAATAAACAAAGATAATTAAATATAAACATTAAAAACAAAGGATAGAATACACCTAGAAACGCTCCAGATTTCTTCCTTCTTTCCTTTGCACAGCTGCGGCACAATGAGGTTGTGTGGTGGATGGATGTAGGTGAGTTATGGTAAAGGGTGGTCAGAAACTATGGAGAATGGTGAAGGAAGGGTGCGGCAGAGAGTGGTGGATGATTTCTGGCGTGAATGATGTATATGGAGGTGGTGTAACCTGCGGCAACCCTTTAAACTTATATATATAGGCACCACAAACCCTAGGGTAATCAGATTAGGGCTTGGACTCAGCATTGCACAAGGAATTAGGGCCCTAGGTGCGGCACAATAGTGAATTAGGGCAGGGAATGCCTTGCAAGGCAAGGAAAAAGGATTCTAGAAGGAACGTGTTTTGTGGCAGATTTTGGGGTTTCTAGAAGGATTTGGGGCACCACTTTTATAGGACAAGGGATAAGACTTCTAGAAATCAGGTTTTAAGTCCCCTAAACTGAAGAAAACAGGTTAGGATAAGATTAGGATAAGATTGGATAAGATAAGGTAAGATAAGATAAGGATTGGATAAGATAAGATAAGATAAGGTTGTTTTAGATAATGTTTTGGATAATTCTCATTCTTTTGAGCTGATTCCTTATCTTCTTTATCTTGAATTTATTTCTCCAACTCTTTTGCACATTCCTAGCCTCTCTTGAACTTCAAATTCGTCCATCCATCTTGCTCCAATCTTGTGATATCCATTCTTGGCCCAAAACTGCTCTAAAATACTCCAAATTGCATCCTTTTGCATACTTTGCTTCTAGGACCTATAAACACACGAAAATGACTTAAGACACTATAATAAGCAACAAATAACTAAGTAGATGCAAGAAAACACACTAACTAAGTCGCACAAATATGCTCCTATCAAATTCCCCCACACTTAGCTTTTGCTAGTCCTCGAGCAAAACAAACAAACAAAACATAACCTAAACCCTCCAACATTACCTCAGGGATTTCCAATGGTATATAACATGTTAAAAATCATTACTTACATAGATTTTAGTTATCCCTACCCTCGAGCACATACTTAATCACAGTTACCATTCACTAGCTCGCATCTAATCAATTAAAACAACTTTTTGAATGTAGTAACATGCCTTAGAGAATCCCTCAATTTCTCACAAGATATACACTCTATTTTCACACAGATTTTCTGACTACACTCCCTACACTAGGTATATGTGAGAAGATTGATGTAAACATGAAAACTAATACTCACATATGTTTATAACAAAGAAAGCAATTTCTAGAGTTATTAATGCATGTATAGATATATGATCTCATGAATGGAATGCCACTACTTTGACGCGAGAACCAGGGATACCATATGCTCATACCAATCCCAAACTCCACATATTGAAACACATAACAATCAAGATAGAAGTCTAGGGGTTATAACGGGGCTAAGGGTATTGGCTAACAAAGAAAGGTAAGGAAAACAAACGTTCTTAAAGCAATAGCAAGCAAAGTAATGAATATGACACTTAGAACTCTCTTTATAAACGCAAGAACAAACTTTGAACACAAAGGGGAAGATCACACATACTTAGGGCTGAATTCAACTTTTTGGACCCTTTCTTCAACAACCAATATTTGTGAGCTCATTCTCACTTGTTTTGAACACTTTTCACACTCTTTCACATACTTTTCTTTTTCTTTTCTTTTTCTCACGAATTTTCTTCTCTTTTTTTTTTTTTTTTTTTTTTTTTTTTTCTTCTCACCCGTGCCCTTTTTGATATTTTGGCACACAAAACCTTCTCCCACACTTGTTTGCTGCCTAATAACGATCAAAGGAAATTCACTCTAGGTCATGCTTCACTACGCCTTAAGAACAAGGGTATGGATAGTCCTATACTAGGCTAGGTAAGGATAATGTAGGCTAACAAAGAAAATAGGCTAACTAAGGCTCAAAGGGGTTAATCCTACAGTACATATGCAAAGGGTTAAGGCTTTTTGGCTCTGGTTTTAACTAAACAACTTCATCTTGTTATTTGTTATGCACTCAATTTCATGCTTTGAATGAAATGGGTATAAGTTCTAGTATTTGGAACTAAATGATAAAACGCATTCTAAGTAGCAACCAAGCAAAGAATGATGAGATCATGCAACGACTTTAGAAAACAAAGAATCACAGATTAATAACTCTCCAAAGAACGTATAGGCTCAAGTCTCTCAGGGTTGTAGCGTTATTTTGAGTTTCTTCCTTCCAGCATGTTACAAAAACTGATTTTATCCTTTTTGTGATTACATGTGAGTTCATGAATGTCAACTATAACCAAGTGTAAACAAAAGAGCATATCAAACTTCAATCCAAGTTTGTAACTTTCTTTAACAGTCATGCAATTAAAAACCAAATCCTCATCATTGTGTTGGAAGGTATCCTAAGACACAAACAAACACACAAAAAGGGTGCACCAGCAAGGTGAAGAAGCGCGTTAGTGAGAACAAGCTCAGCAAAATCGTTCCTAGGTACGAAATATACTATTCTCAAATCTAGTTCTACCCACATTTGATGGAGTTTTTTTCAATCTTCCAGTTTGTTCAGGTCATCAGATTGTTTCATAAGGACTCTTGTTCTGGTCCTTTGTGTATATATCCTCCTCTTTATTTAGTTTACAACTGTGAATTACTAGTAATGACTAACAAGCTCTGAGTCTGATTTAACAAGGAAAAAAAACTAAATGTCCGTCTCTCGGTGTAATAGTATTTCTTTTGTCAATGTTTGGCAATGTCGCAAATGTATCATGTTGATGATAATTAAGAAAAAAACTTTTTGCACACATATAATTAGCTTGCTCATAGGAAATACAAATATTAAATTTCATATCAATATGAAGAAAACAAATAAGAAACAGAGCCACGCACAGCAAAAAAAAAATGACAACAGTACTATTAGACAATCCAGCAAACCAAGCCTTGAAATGAACACACAATATACCCACAGCTAGCAATGTACTTATTAGCTGCAAGGTTCAGTTCAAACACCACAGTAGGCTTTTATAGCACTGTTTGAAATATAACCATCTTGAGAGCGAAAGAAGCGTAGTAGTCCAGGATGATCAAATGACTTGTAGCGTAATGGGCGTTCTTCATTGCCAAGCTCTTCAGGTACATGTATCTCGCCATCGCTAAATGCAAATTGTGCCAACGAGTACCTTGTTTCATTCCCACTCATAATAACTCGATGATTAGGAGATAATATCCTGTCATTGCTCCATGCCTAATCAACATGCCAAACCATAAATATAAATTTATATATCTTCTACGAATTAAGAGTTAAGGATAACCTTGATAACATATAAACAATAATACATTAAAATCTCTTAATTCCAGAAATTGAGCATCCGTCAAGATTAGGTGCTTGATATTTGATGTGTTTTTTTGTCAGTATATTTAGTGACCTACCATTAGGGCATCACCCGCCATGACTATGAAGGATGAAGGTGGAAACTCAACTTTAATCCATTCGTGGTTCCTTGTTTCAACCTCCAGAGCATTGACTTGATTATTCTGATAAAGTACGGTTGTGAAGCTCTTGTCAGTATGAGCGACGAAGCCAAGATTGTGCTCATTTTCTTTGGGTGATCTATTTTGCAAGATTCGAAGAAGGTAAGAGATCGATCCAACATATGAGTCATAATACTTCTCCACACCATAGCTCTCAAATATCATTCTAGCCACCATTAGATCCAACTCCTCCGCCACTTTTGCAAACGCATATGCTCCTTCACTTAATAACCGCCAAAAAAAAGTTAGGATCACTGTAAACGATTTCATGATTTATTGAAAAAAAAAAATGCAATGAATTGATAAGATCCGATAAGTCTTACACCATCAATTCAAATTTTGAAATTCTTGTACAATCACCTTTGTTGGATTGATTTCCGCACAACTATGGGTGTGTGGGGGACAAGGGGTGTCTAGAAATTCATTTTCCCACAATTTATACTGTAGAAAGATAAGAACGGTGATCTCAGAAATGCGAAAATTAGAAAATTAATTACCAGAATTTATCATTTCCAGCAGCCCACATGAGCTTTGTGAATTTTTGAGTCTCCTCAGAATTGGTTGCATTGTCGATGCCCAAGCTTTCATGGAGAGGGAGTTTGGGAATTTGTCCTACATAGCCATTTAAGGGTTTTTCATATTTGTTTGTCATTTTGGTCTCGGTAGGGAGATCAAATAGTTCTTCAAGGGAACCCAGTAAAGCATTGCGAAATTCATCGGAGATTTTGTCATACAACACTACAAAACATCCAAACTCTTCAAGTGCTCGTTGAACATCTTTGCATGCCAAGAGCCATGAGTTGGTCCCTGGCTTCAGAGCATCCTTGGAGAAATCTAGGACAGGAAGCTTTTGCTCAACTTCAGAACCCATATCTTGCTTTAGGGTTTTTCGGATACCAATATTTTTATGAGAGTATTAATTGTTGAGAAGGCCAGTTTTTTATGTTGTTCTTATTTCTTGATCATAGTAATTTATTGGTGCAACTGTGACAACAAGACAAATGATCAGGTGATGCAAAGACAGAAACAGATGCCAGTGTGGTTGCTTATACCTTCTCCTCTTGGCATTATCTAGCTGATTAAGGTGGACGTCAGTATTGCACAACTATATGTCTGTCTCTGTGCGCACGCGCACGCGACACATCTAATCACTATAATTAGAGTTAATTACATAAACACTTTCCCATCGTTTCTGTTCCATCATCGTCAATAACATGTCAACATCAGTTTAAAACAATTTCAGAATTGACAAGGAATAGCAAATCTAAAAACAATTTTAGATCTGTACTTTTGTGTGGAGCTGCCTGACGTAGGATTTGCAAGGGGAATGAATTAGGGACTTAGGGCTCGTTTGGTATTGTTGTGATTTGAAAAAAAATGTTTTTGCTGTGCTGTGAGAATAAGCAGCTGTGAAATAAAGCAGCAGAGTGTTTGGTAAACTTTTTTGTAAAAGTGCTTGTGAAAAAAAAAAAGCAGTATTATAGTGTTTGATAAATTTTTATGTAAAACAATTGTGATTATGTGAAATGACCAAAAATTGTACAATACTAGATGTTTAATTTTCATAACAAATAAAAGTGAATTACTAAATGTATTTTATTTTTAAAAGAAAAATATTTATAAACTTTATCTTGAACATATAATCCAACGTTTAACAAGAAATTATAATCCAACATTCAACATATAATCCAACATTTATGCTGCTTCACGTTTTCAGTTTTTTTTCAAAGCTCATTTTTGCTGTTTCACGTTTTCAGTTTTTTTTCACCCAAAACTGTAAAAATAAGTTGTTTTTAAGTGTTTACCAAACACCTTTTTGAGCTCAGTTTTTTTTTTTATACCCACTTTTTATAAAAGCACCTTAATACCAAACTAGTACTTAAAGTAATGCAATTGTGCTGTCTAATGTAGCATTTGCAGCGACAATGGATTAGGGGATTTAAGGGCAGTCATACCTGCAGCTGTGCTGCCATGTGAATGCTATTAGGCAGATAAGTTCAGTTAGGTATGTTTACTTACATTTTAGGGAGTGAATCAGGTTAGTTAATGGGATAATGATACCTACGCTGTGTTTAGGTATAGGAATGGGATAAGTATATATATTAGGGGAATTTTATTGAGGATTCAGTGTGTAATGGTTGGGTTAGGGGTAGTTGAACAGTTCCTTCTTCTCTTCTCCTTCGACGGTTGCAACGATTGCAGCCGTTATAAGGAGAGAAAGCTGCAATGGAGTGACCAAATTAAAGAGTCGTTTGACTTGATCAAGTCGTTATAAGGAGGTTATATGCGAAGGGTAACTCGAACAGTTCAAGTGGTAAAACGATCGTCTCAACAATTCGGTTTGATCATTTTGGCAAAACCAATATTTGTTCTGGGATCATTTTTATCCAATTTGCCAAGGGGTTTTTTTTTTTTTTTTTTTGACATGTTCTCTTTTATTGTTCTCTCAATCATATACCAAAAACAAAACAACAAGAGTAATTTCACTATTTTTCTCCTTAACTGGTATCTTATTGCCAGCTCTTAATTTGAACTTTTGGCAAATTTTCTTTCTGAACTATTATATATAGGTGTCAAATTCCCAAAAAACCTATCATAGACAGTCATTAAATTTCTTTCTTTCCTATTGTTATTTTCAAAGTAAAGTTTTTTTTTTTTTTTTTTTTTGGGTCGAAAGATAAAATTTTATTGATTTAAATACGAATTGTTACATGCGCATCTTCTGCTAGAATATTAAAAAGAAACTCAGGTCCTAACTCATCCTTGCCAAATCTCTCGCCATGCTTAACAATGTACGTCGCTATCGAGTAGGCTGCACGATTACAATGACGAGGGGTAAAGCAAAACCTCACCGACTGAAATAAGCTTGCCATTCTCCAAATATCTTGGATGTAAATCTCGAGAATCACCTCAACCGCAATCACTTTTGTTGATCATCTGTATCAACCCTTAGAATCCGATTCACCCACCAACCTAGAACTAGTTCCCCCCTCGCTACCCACCACCGCCACTAATCGCTTACGTATTGCCTCAGCCTCAGCCATAATTACAACCCCAAACCACCCCCCTCATTCCCTTCCCGCGAGCTTTGGGATCCCAACAAAGTCCCGCAACACCCACCCCACCCCTCCCTCATTCGTGTGCTTCATCCATGTCGCGTCACAATTTAATTTTAGCACACCAAACCTCGGTTTCTGCCAGCACCCCTCACCTGCACTTCCCCCTGTGCCTAACTGTTTCCTTTCACCCAATCCCGTGCCCTCCGTAATTCCCATATCATCCCCACAGCTCTCCTCTACACATCCCCACCCCAGACAACCCAACCCTGATATTATCCTCTCCCCCCCCCCCCATCGTGTCCCCTATAAACACAGCCTCATTCCTACATTTCCAAATACGCCAAAGACCAAACACCACATGTTGCATCATTACCTCGTCATCCACCTCTTGCTCCATCCACTGCACGATCCACTGCCATCCTTCTAAAAAATAGTTAACCCCCATTCCCACCATATTAATTTGTAGAGACGTCCCAAACCAAAAAGCACGGCTGAAGTCAAAATTAAAGAAAAGATGGGCCTCTGTATCATCACTCCTTCCACACAAATCATATTTATTCACCACCTTAATCCGTCGACGCTCCATGTTATGCCTAACCTCCAACACCTTCTTGCAAGCCTTCCAAATAAAGAACCGGAGTTTAGGTGGCACTGTAAGAGACCAAATCTTTTTCCAAACCCCTCCCAATGTACCAGAATTGCTTGACATCCCACTTCCCTTCCTTCCAAGCTCACCATTTTTCATCATATCCATCGCAACATGGTACCCCGACCTTACAGAAAACAAACCATTTTTGTGTAATGCCAGATACGTTGATCCTCACACCCAAGCCTACTAATCGGTATAGTCCGAATCAGAGACAAATTATCCGGAGATACCAATGCCGCAGCCTCCTCAAGCCTCCACCCCATCTTATCTGTCGTGATCAATTCAGACACCTTTATATTTGGAGCCCTATTCCTCAACACAGATTTAAATGAATGGGGTTTGGGAAGCCAAGGATCCGCCACCCTAATCAACTCCCCATCCCCCACCCTCCACCGTAGCCCTCTGATCAAAACTTGTCTCCCCCACACAATGCCTTTCCACCCCCAGGACGACCTATTTTTCCCACTTGCCTCCAAGAAAGATGTGTTAGGAAAATATTTATCCTTTAAAACCCTACTAAGCAGCGACTTCGGCTTCCGTAACACCCTCCAACTAATTTTAGCAAGCATAGCTACATTAACCCCATAAGATCTCGAAAACCCAACCGTCCAACCTTCTTACTCCCAGTCAATTTATCTCATGCTACCCAATAACACCCCCTAGTTTTCTATTGGCTCATCGACGAAAATTGAGCAATGACTCACTCAATTTCTTTGCACATGGCCACCGGCGACTTGAAACATACCATAGCATGGTTCGGCATCGCCATTGCCACCGATTTAATTAAAATCTCCTTCCCCGCCGAAGACAAAAATTGCTCTGCCCACCCATCAATACGACATTCAATACCCCGATGTACAGATTCAAACACCACCTTCTTCGAAGCCCCAAAATCAGCTTGAATTCCCAAATACTTCCCAAACCCATCCCGAGCCTGGATTTTCATTCTTGATACAATCCTTTTTTTATTCTTCTTCAAACAACCCTTCCTAAAAAATATAGAGCTTTTCTCCAATTAAAAATTTGACCCGATACCTTACCATAATCCTCCAAAATTTTAACCATATTCCCTGCATCAGTCTCATCCGCTTTACAAAAAACCACTTAATCGTCCACGAAAAACAAATGAGTGATTGCCTCAGCTCCCAGCACCATCCTCATGCCACTAATCATCCCCTCCATTTCCTTTTTCCGAATATATGCCAAAAGGGCTTCGGCACATATAAGAAAAAGAAAAGGGGACAAAGGATCACCCTGCCTCAACCCTCTTTCCGGTTGAAAGTAACCCGACGGGACACGATTCACCATCACACTATACGACACCGTAGAAATGCATTCACGAATCCAAGCACAAAATTTAGGATGAAAACCAAAATTTGTCATCACCTCAAGCAAAGAAACCCATTACACTCGATCATAAGGTTTCGCCATATCCAATTTAACCGCTTTAACCGCTATTCTACCATCATCTCCCTCCACCCCTTGCTTTAAAGAATGCAAAATCTCATGAACCACCAAGATGTTGTCATGAATTTGTCTCCCTGGAACAAAAGATGATTGATTATAACTTATCAGCTGATCCATTACATACTTGAGTCGTCTCGTTAAAAGTTTAGCGATTACCTTATACACAACATTACATAAAGATATAGGCCTAAGCTCAGTCATTCGCCGCAGAGCCTTCACCTTTGGAATTTAAACAATGTGGGTATGGTTAATCTTCTGCAACAACCTTCCTGAATGATAGAAGGCATGGACCATTCGGATAATATCATCCCCCACCACCTCCCAATGATCCTGAACAAATGCAGCCGTGAATCCATCAAGACCAAGATATTTAGTAGTAGGAATTTGAAACACGACCTTTCGAATTTCCTCAACCGAAAAAGGTCGGATAAGCTCGTCATTCTGCCTTCCCTTCACCTTCCCCCTCACACATGCCGCCACCTTCCCACCACTCCAAGATCCCCCAGAGTGAAATAAGGTGGTAAAATAATCTACTCCAATCTCTTGCATACGTACCTGCTCTGTGTGCCAAACCCCTTGATTATCTTTCAGCCCCTCTACGTTGTTGAACCGTTTGAGCATGGAAAACTTCATGTTTTTGTCACCTTCACGAAGCCAAGTATTCCGAGATTTCGTTTTCCAATATACTTCTTCCTCTTTTAAGGCCACCATCAACTTTTTTCCCTTCCCCCTAATATATTTCTGCCGTACCTTCCCATCCACCATGCCTTGCCTGATGTCATCCTGTAGTTCCTCAATACGCCGCTTAGAATTCGAGTTCGTAGTCTGCATCCACCTATCCAAATAGTGCCGAGGCCCCTCAGTTTTTCACAAACTTTAAAACCCCAAGACCCTTCCACCGAAAACTTCTAAGCCTCATTGATAATCTCTCTGCATTCCGGCTTCTTCCCCCGCCTAGAGTTGTAAATGAAACGCCTCGGGCCTTTGAGAGAAATAGGATGAGAAGCCAAAATAAGCATGGAGTGATCCAAACCCTCCAACACCACATGTTTAATTTTCGTACTAGGGAATAATCTCATCTATTCCGCAATTGTGACACCACGATTAAGCCTTTGTTGAATCAAACTGTCATCTCGCTTATTTCTCCACGTAAAAGGGTAACCCTCAAAACCCAAATCAAGAAGCCCAATGTTTGCTAGGAAATCCCGAAAGTCTCTCGTACTTGCCATAGAACGATAATTACCTCCCTCATTTTCTTTGTCATCCACAATATCATTAAAGTCTCCAATCACCAAACAATTCCCACATGAATTCCCAATCCGCTTACTTAGCTCGTCCCACTGCTGCTTCCTTCGCTTATCTTCTGTACTTGCATAAACCGCTATCAACTTCCAATCTGACTTAATCGGGTCACTTCCCACAACCAATTCAATATAAAAATTATTCCATGCGATACTAGAAATGTCCATCCCATCTTTCCAAAACACACACAAACCTCCACCAATACCTTTCAGTTCCACTGGTTGCATAAAATCCATTCGTAACAACTTAAGTAAATACTTGTAGCGATCACTTTTATTTTTTGTCTTAAGTAAAATCATTACCTCGGGGTTGTGGAGCCTCACCTACTCCACCAGGGCATCAACTATCCAGGAACCCCCAATTCCTTGACAGTTCCAACATAATGTTTTCATGGCGACTATAGAGACCCTTCACGGCTGGTCTCATTTGCCTCAGAAAAAACAAAAGCACGCTTGTTACCAATACTATCAATTTCCCTACCCATCCTATCAACCTCATTCTCCACTTCTGCAATTCGCCTATTCCTTCGCCTACTGTCTCGACTAATGGCCTCAATAATAGGACCCAACTGAAATGGATCCGAGTCTTGGGTCCCGTGGTACCCTTCACCCTCCACCGCCACCTCATGCCCTTCCTCTTGTACCTACTGCACCTTTTCCATACCCCTAGTTTGCTGAACCACAACAGAAGTACCTCTATCCTCAATATTCACTAGAGCATTGAGATCCAACTGAAGACCCATTCGGCTCCCTTCCGCAACGACACCTATTGGCATCACCGGTTCAACAAAGTCAACTAAAATCAGGTTTTCAACTCTCGGAGCAACTATCCCTCATTTCCCAATTAATCTTGCATCAAATGCTCTCTCATGCGCTTTCCTAGCCTCCTCCTCTGATGAGCCATGATCCCTCATCCCCTCCTGACTTCCACTCCCCTCATCCTCCATATAAAACCCACCTTGTCCACTGTTGTGATTCACTGTCCCCCCATCACTCCTTATGTGCACAACCCCTTGCATCCCCTCATGATGCATGTCTTCCTCCCTTCGTACCTCCCCTACTCTCCCACTTCATTCCCCCCAACTCAGACTCTTCATCCTCCATGAAGACGGTTGTAAAACATTCCCCCATAAATCCATACTAGCCTCCAGAGCCTCACATGGGAGAGACCTACATTGCACCGATGATCCATCCCCATTCTCCATATTGTACTCCCTACGCATCAGGTCCCTACAAACTCTACTCGCATGACCTATCTTTCCACAGTAAAGACAATACTTCGGCAGTCTTTCGTATCAGAATTGAACCCAAACCCGTCCTTCATCCGAAAACGTAACCACCATCCCACACATCAATGGTTCCCATAGATTCAGACGAATACGAACCCTTAGAAACCTTCCAATACATTCTCGACTCGCAGATTTGTCTACAGTAATCACCATGCCAATTTTTCCCCTATTGCCATGGCAACCGCAACCGTCATACCTCAATGGCTGCACATTATGAATTTGCACCCACATTGCACCTATGGACAGCTCCTTCCACCTTGCATCATGCCTATTCATACAGTCCCCTACCATTACAAAGTCCTTTCTAAAAGTCCAAGGAAATTCTGATTCCAACACATGCTGCATATCCCGTTTAGCCACGAATCTGATAAAAAATCGCCTATCACCTAAAACCCAAATAAAGACCCCTTCCTTACCCCACCATAACAACGTGAACCTGTCAATGAAGGCCTCCGCATTTACATTTTTTTTTTGCCAGTTAACACCTTTGCCAGAAAACCATAATGAAAACCTAGTAATGCCTATTCCACCTCTTTCCTTCCAATGATCACACCCTTATTCTCCTTATCAGTAAGAAGGAGTTTGGTTCCCAACGCTTGCCCTATTTCCTCCATGACCCCATCCATATCCAAGTCCCCCATGTCTCCTATCTCCTATGCAATAGCAGTTCAACAACTCCACTGACAATATAACCGTCAATCTCAGACTCCTGGTTGCGCCGTCGTCAAAACCCTAGTTGCGCCGTCGTCCAAAACCCTAGTTTCAAACAGAAGAACACGCAGGCTCCTTCACTCCTACTTTCTTGGACATAACCTCCCTGCGAGGCACTCTAAATTTTAACCACAAGAGTTTAAATTTTAACTTTTCTAGGACATTGGCTACCTTCTGACTATCTTATCACCTTCTGACTATCTTATCACTACGAAGACTATTTAGCCCAATTAAACCTAATAATATTTGTCCAACTTTGACTGTTTCAAAATACTATCAAGCACTTAGCATGTTTTAACAATTGTTTAAGGGCAAGTGCTCATTAGAGCATTTCAAAAGAAGATGTTGCGAATTGAAAACATGCCTCAAATTCATTCAATTTCTAACGTGGCGCTAAGTCAATTGAAGGCAAAGTCTTTACTGTCAAATTTGACAATAGATATCAAGTTCATTAAATAAGTTTTTAATAGATTAATATAATATATAATAAATGTTTTGTTTTTCAGGTATTTAATTGATTGTCTCAATTATTAGACTCAACAAAAAGATAAAAAAAAATTATTAAATAACATTATTTTTTAACATACGGATGAAGCAAAATATTATACAAAATGTTAAATTGATCAAATATTATTTTGTTATTTAAAATTTGACACCTACAAAGATGCTCTTTTCGAACCTAATGGCATGCAATTTGTCGTCTTTAGGATTAAAATATTGACAACTTTCAATGATTGTCTCTATAACGACCCGTCCCGACATTTACGTCACTAGGGACGTGAAAGGACGAAAATACCCTCGCGGGGATTATTGACATGTGTGTATGTATGTGTGTGAAAATTGGTCCAATGGTGCACTACCCTAATTAATTGAAACCAATCAAATTATTGGTCCTTGAATTTGATTGGTGACTAAGAGCACACCTCACATTCATTCTCTCACTTCCCGTCACACTCTATCTCTCTACCCGTCACTCTCTCTCTCAAACACTCTCTCTCTCTCTTCACCATTCGTACGGACCACACCCAAAGACCACCAAAACTTCACGGATCAACGTGGTTGAGATCACCATCGTGCTCCTGGAGACCACACGAACTCATTGGTACCCGTTTCAAGTAAGGATTCATTCATTTTCACGTCGAAATCACAAGCATCGAGATTGTCATTGTTCATCAACTTTTAAATGGTTACGTTTTAGGACAATCCAAGCTCACAACGAGCTTAAGGAGGTTCCCATGAAGCTCGGAGTGCTTCGTTTGAAGGTTTTGGACGTCGGGATCACGAGGTTCGAAAGTGGCCGGTTTTGGTAGAAATTTTCTGACGTGATTTGGAAGGTTTTGAGGCTCCAAAGAGGTATAACCTTCTTCCTCTCATGATTTGTGACATTTTGGTGAAAATTTCATGGAAAATGATGCAAAAACGAGCGAGAAAAGGGCAGTTGCAGGTCTGCCCAGAATCCGGTGCCGGTGGCACTGTTCTGGCGTCTGGAGGTTGAAGATGATGTGCGTGGGGGGCGCGTGAGGCCGTGGCCTCCCCGGTGCGTGAGGGCGCGTGAACCCTAGGAAAAATATTCTAAAAATATGGGGATGTTCGTGAGGTTGAGTAGGTCTCGGTGGTATATTCATATACCCAATTTGAGCAATATATGAGAAGTTATTAGCGAAAGTTGGTTATGTGCTTAATTAACGTTATTTCGGTTATTTCTCATATAGGCGAGACTTATACGGAAGACGAACACAGTCAAGGAAGGCTAAGGGGTTATGACCATTCGATATAACTGTGAGTGGGCAGTTTTGTTTTCCGTATATACTTATATAAATGAGTTTTTCCCAGAAAATCTATTTAAGTGAAATGTGATTTGAAAGTATGATTTGAAATGCCATGCATAGAATTTATATAAGATATGTGAATTGATATATGATGCATATATGTGAATTGGTGCTGCGGACGCACAGGTGAGTATCAAGTGAGTTATATTTGATTCATTGAATTGTTTGATGTGATTTATGTTGATAGCTCATAACCTGCACCCCTGGTGTTAGTGCTTATGTTTTCACCTCGCACCACACGCTCACCTTGGATCCAAGTAGGTGCATGTCGTACAGACCACTAGAGGTGGTTCCGACATGCTAGTCGTACGGACCAGTAGAGGTGGTTCCGAGTAGTAGGTGACCCTAGATTATGTGCAAAGATGATTGATGAGAGAAGCACTAGAGCGTATTATTACACCATCCTAGTGGTACAGACTACTATAGGTAGTTCCGACTTATGTGCAGTGTAGTGCCGTACAGGTCACAGTTGGTGAGTCCGGCTGGATTGGATATTGAGCTCTAGAATCAGCCGTACAGGACCACTGCAGGGTCTCCGGTTGATTTATTATTTCACCTGATTTATATTGATGCTTCCATATTATGTTTTTGGCGCATGGCATGGCATATTTTCTGAAAAGTGATAAAGAATAGTGTCTTGAGATTTTTGAAGCTATATATATTTATATATGCTATTTTCTGGGAAAGTATACGGGTTTTACAGCGAGGGGTTAGAACTTTGATAAAGGAAAGATTTGAAAAGACTTGTTTTACTGACCCATTCAACTTTGTTTTGCGCCCCTCCAGGTTCGAGATAGAGCAGAGCTTTGGTGGCCACGAGGAATCCAACGGTGTTCTGACAGAATTCACAAATGTAGGATTCACCTTTGGGTGTTATATCTTATTAATTGTATTTTTAAGCTTCCGAACTGTGTAAATGGTTACGTCACTCTCACGTGACGGCCAGCACGCCCTCCTTCGGGATGGGGTGTGTCAGTTGGTATCAGAGCCTAGGTTGTAGTCTTGTGTATCTTGAGAATTTCCTAGTGTCTTCTGTCAGAACTATATCGCCTCGTAGAGAGCCACGTCGTTCAGTTGAGTCTAGTTTTCCCGATTTAGCTCATTTATGGGAAGCTAGTACTAATGTGATTCAATCTATTACCCAAGGGATTTTCTCTTATGACTGGTTATAAGTTGATGCTGAATCACTTTATGGAAATGAAAGACCTGAGGGAGCAAGTCGATGGCTTAATCATTTGGAAAAGACATTTTAGATTATGCAAAGTCAAGGGAATCTTTCTTTTGCAAGGTAGGTCGAGATGATTACCTGGTTTTTGAGTATTGAATTTGCATCTTGGTGGAGATAGGAGTTTTATAAGACGTCACCGGAGGAAACAGCTGTTTGAGAGTTGTTTAAAGAATTGTTTAAGGAAAGGTTTAGTCCTCCGACATAAATGGATGGTAAGAAGCGAGAGTTTACAAATTTGAGACAAGGAAAGATGACGGCAAATGAGTATTATAGAAAGTTTACAGACAAGTATCGTTACCATTTGGATGTTGTTGTTAATCCAGTCGAGGTGTTATGTCGTTTTAAGCTGGATAATAAGAGGAAGTGGTGTTCTTTGACGACCACTATCCATGGTGCTTCTTACCAGGAGTTTTATGAGATGTTGTTGAGAATTGAGGACTCTGAGATTATGCTCATCGAGAGTAAAGAGGAATAAGAAAAAAATGGGAATCAGAGGAAAGACGATAAAGGTAAAGATCTGTCATCTCAAGGACCTCGAAGACTCAGAGCTTCAAGAGAAGTGAAACTAGTTCTAGTTCTCCCAGCGGAGGTTTTAGTGCCACTGGTCAGAGGCGAGGTGGTAAACTTACTGGTGATCCCAGATTTCAAAGACAAGGTGATTCGGATAAAGGGAATGTACCTTTGTGCCGTAGGTACAATAGCAGACACTTTGGAGAGTATAGACAAGAAAGCAGTTGATGCTTTACTTGTGGATAAATGGGACATAGAGCTGCAAATTGTCCCCATAATCAGTAAATGCCCCAGCAGTCTTCTTTGCCACCACTAGCGCTGATCTAGCAGGTACCTGGATCTAGTAATTATGGTTAGATAAGCCGTGGTGTGCAGGATTAGAGTCGTACAGGTCACAAGAGGTGACTCCGACTTATATACTAGCATTGATCGATGAGTTATGAGTACAGCCGCAAAGGTCACATTAGATGACTCCAGCTGGGTGGACAAGCTATAGATCAGCCGTACAGGTCATACTAACTGACTCCGGCTGATATATTTCTTGTTATTGATGATGTTGCCAAAGAGAGTAATGATGGAGCACGATCGAGGCGTGCATATGTATTTCTAATGAAGGGCAAGATGGTAATGTTGCACCCTTGAGGATTGTTGCTTACTTATCGAGACAACAGTGAGTTATCGTTATTGCGGGCTGCAGACCGTAATATCCATAACTTATTCGTTGGATTCGTTAAGCAAGTAAACAGGTAGGTCATCCTACATTAGTATGGTGTTATTCAGGGTGTCCAGTGATGGTGGAGGATGTTGTTATGCCAGTGAATCTTATCCCGTGAGATATTGTGGATTTCGATGTGATTTTAGGCATAGACTGGTTGTATTATAATCGTGCCAAGATAGATTGCTACGGGAAATCAGTTACTTTCCATCGACCTGGATGACCAGAGGTTACTTTTGGGGGTATGCAAAGTGAAGTGAGGTATGCCGTTATTTCTGCTGTGAGAGCAAAGAGATCGTTATCGAAAGGCTGCCAATGATATTTAGTTTATGCGGTACTAAGAGATATTGCTATAAGTAGTGTGGAAGAGGTCAAGGTGGTTAGACATTTTCCTGACGTTTTCCCTGAGAATTTACTTGGATTGCCGCCAGGCAAAGATGTGGAGTTCTCTATTGATTTGTTTCCAGGTACGGACCTTATATTAGAGATTGGTTCATGATGAGTTAAGGGAATTGAAAAGTCAGTTGCAAGAATTGGTTGATCAAGGTTCCATTCAACCTAGTATGTCGTTGTGGAGAGCCCAGTTTATTTATGAGGAAGAATGTGGACATTAAGGCTATACATTGACTATGGACAATTGAATCGTTATCCATTACCGCGTATTAATGATTGGTTTATCAGTTTAGAGGTGCCTGTGTATTTTCAAGGATTGATTTGAAGTCTGGTTATTACCAATTGAAGATTAAGAGTGATGATGTCCCTAAGACGGTTTTCAGAACTCGTTATGGTCTTTATGATTTTTTGGTGATGCCATTCGGATTGACGAATTTTATGAGTTTGACGAATGAAGTATTCTAGGAATATCTCGACAGGTTTGTTATCGTTTTCATTGACGATATTCTGGTATACTTAAGACTAGAGCAGAGCATGCTAGACATCTTAAATTGGTATTACAAAGATGAGGGATCGTCGATGTATTCTAAGTTTAGCGAATGCTAATTTTGGATGAATCAAGTGGCATTTCTAGGACATGTTATATCTACTTAAAGTATTCAAGTGGATTCTTAAAAGGTAGCAGAAGTTGAGAATTTGGAACAATCGCGAACCGTGACTAAGATATGGAGTTTCCTTGGTCTAGCAGGGTACTATCGACGATTCGTGCAAGATTTCTCTATGATTGCTTGCCACTAACAAAGTTAACCAGGAAGGATGTTAAGTTTGAGTGGGATGAAAATGGTGAGCAAAGTTTTCAACAGTTGAAGTATTTCCTCACTCATGCACTTGTGTTAGCACTCTCAGATGATAACGGGAATTATGAGGTCTATAAGGATGCTTCCTTGAATGGTTTGGGATGTGTATTGATACAAAGGGTAGGGTAATTGCTTATTCTTCATGGAAATTGAACTTCATGAGGTGAATTACCCTAATTATGATTTGGAATTAACAGCTATCATCTTGGCTTCGAAGATTTGGAGAAATTATCTTTATGAAGAAAAGTGTAAGATTTGTATGGATCATAAGAGTCCCTAATATCTGTTTACTTAGAGAGATCTTAATCTTAGGCAACAAAGGTGGATTAAGTTGCTTAGTGATTATGATTTCACGACCAGGGTGATCGTGCAAATGTTTGGGCTAATGTACTTAATATGAAGACTCTTGTGAGAATAAATGCTTTGTATGCTTGTTATGTTCCTCTTCTTGCGGATTTGAGATTTACTGGAGTAAAGTTGGAAATAGAAGAACGAGAAGAAGCCTTACTTGCTAGTATCCAAGTTAAGCTTATTTTAATTAATCGTATACTCGATGCCCAGAGGATTGAGGAAGAAACCAGGAATTAATTGAGGCAAAGAATATCGAGAAAAAGAAAGACCTCAGAGTTAGAGAATCAGATGGCATGCTTATGCAAGAGAAGAAGATGTATGTGCTTAATGATGTGGAATTAAATAAAGCAATTTTTGGACGAAGTACACTGTTTAGCTTCTACAATGCAAGTACTAAGATATGTCATACCATTCGATCATGTACTATTGGCCGGGTATGAAAAGAGAAATTTTGAGTATGTAAGTAAATGTATATTATGTCAGCAAGTTAAAACGGAAAGAAAATGCCTTTTGGATTGATGCAGTTACTTCCCGTTTCACAGTGGAAATGGAAAAATATTACTATGGATTATGTGTACAAACTTCCTCGTACACGAGACGGTTATGATGGAATTTGAGGTGGTAGATGATCGGCTTACTAAGTCAGAGTATTTTACTCCAGTGAAGAGCAGCAACCTTTCCAGACAAGTGGAACGGTTAATTATTTGTTTTATGGAAAAGAGATTCGGGCTTACGGATTTGTTGAGCTTTCTGGGTATATTGGTCACTTCAAAGTTTTGGATAGCATTTCAGGAGGTTTTGGATACAAGGTTACTTTATAGTACGGTTTATCAACCTCAAACAGATAGGCAATCTGAGAGGACGATTCAAATGTTGGAGGATATGCTAAGATCTTCAATATTGCAGTTTGGTGATGCTTAGCATAAGCGGTTGGATTTGATGGAATGTAACTATAACAACAGCTTTCATTCGGGTATTGGTATGTCTCCATTTAAGGCATTTATTGGAAAAGCTTGCCTTACACCTTTATGTTGGTCAGAAGTTGTCGAAAGAATTTTGCGGGCCCTGAGATTATGGATGAGTCTACTCAGAATGTTCAAGTGATTAAGTTTAACCTGAAAGCAGCCTAGGAATGGCAAAAGAGCTTAGCAAACATGCCACTAATCGAGTGTATTATGTAGGTGATTGGGTGTGTTCGAAATTTTCACCTTGGAAAAGGGTGATTCGGTTCGAGAAGAAAGGTAAGTTAAGTCCTAGAGACATCGGACCTTATGTGATCACCGAACGAGTCGATGAAGTTGCTTACAGGCTTGAGTTGCCTCCAGAGCTGTCTAAGGTACATAATGTGTTTCATGTGTCGATGCTTCGACATTATGTCTCAGATCCTTCACATGTGATACATCATCAACCCTTGGAGATTAGTTTAGATTTGACTTATGATGAGGAGCCAGTGACTGTATTGGATTGGAAAGAAAAGGTTTTGAGGAATAAGACGGTACAATTGGTTAAAGTTTTGTGGATGAACCATTCAGTGGAAGAAGCTACTTGGGAGACGGAGGATCGGATGAGAGAGATGTACCCGAGGTTGTTTTATGAGTACTAGTGGATGGTTTTGGTTATGTAAATTTCGGGGACGAAATTTTTATAAGGTGGGTAGATTGTAACGACTCGTCCCGACATTTACGTCACTAGGGACGTGAAAGGACGAAAATACCCTCGCGGGGATTATTGACATGTGTGTATGTATGTGTGTGAAAATTGGTCCAATGGTGCACTACCCTAATTAATTGGAACCAATCAAATTATTGGTCCTTGAATTTGATTGGTGACTAAGAGCACACCTCACATTCACTCTCTCATTTCCCGTCACACTCTATCTCTCTACCCGTCTCTCTCTCTCAAACACCCTTTCTCTCTCTTCACCATTCGTACGGACCACACCCAAAGACCACCAAAACTTCACGGATCGACGTGGTTGAGACCACCATCGTGCTCCTGGAGACCACACGAACTCATTGGTACCCGTTTCAGGTAAGGATTCATTCATTTTCACGTCAAAATCACAAGCACCGATATTATCACTGTTCATCAACTTTTAAATGGTTACGTTTTAGGACAATCCAAGCTCACTACGAGCTTAAGAAGGTTCCCACGAAGCTCGGAGTGCTTCATTTGAAGGTTTTGGAGGTCGGGATCACGAGGTTCGAAAGTGGCCGGTTTTGGTAGAAATTTTCCGACGTGATTTGGAAGGTTTTGAGGCTCCAAAGAGGTATAACCTTCTTCCTCTCATGATTTGTGACATTTGGTGAAAATTTCATGGAAAATGATGCAAAAACGAGCGAGAAAAGGGCAGTTGCAGATCTGCCCAGAATCCGGCGTCGGTGGCACTGTTCCGGCGTCTAAAGGTTGAAGATGATGCGCGTGGGGGGCGCGTGAGGCTGTGGCCTCCCCGGCGCGTGAGGGCGCGTGAGCCCTAGGAAAAATATTCCAAAAATATGGGGATGTTCGTGAGGTTGAGTAGGTCTCGATGGTATATTCATATACCCAATTTGAGCAATATATGAGAAGTTATTAGCGAAAGTTGGTTATGTGCTTAATTAATGTTATTTCGGTTATTTCTCATATAGGCGAGGCTTATGCGGAAGACGAACACAGTCAAGGAAGGCTAAAGGGTTATGACCCTTCGATATAACTATGAGTGGGCAGTTTTGTTTTCCGTATATACTTATATAAATGAGTTTTCCCAGAAAATCTATTTAAGTGAAATGTGATTTGAAAGTTTGATTTGAAATGCCATGCATAGAATTTATATGAGATATGTGAATTGATATATGATGCATATATGTGAATTGGTGCTGCGGACGCACAGGTGAGTATCAGGTGAGTTATATTTGGTTCATTGAATTGTTTGATGTGATTTATGTTGATAGCTCATAACCTGCACCCCTGGTGTTAGTGCTTATGTTTTCACCTCGCACCACACGCTCACCTTGGATCTAAGTAGGTGCATGTCGTACAGACCACTAGAGATGGTTCCGACATGCTAGTCGTACAGACCAGTAGAGGTGGTTCCGAGTAGTAGGTGACCCTAGATTATGTGCACAGATGATTGATGAGAGAAGCACTAGAGCGTATTATTACACCATCCTAGTGGTACAGACTACTACAGGTAGTTCCGACTTATGTGCAGTGTAGTGCCGTACAGGTCACAGTTGGTGAGTCTGGCTGGATTGGATATTGAGCTCTAGAATCAGCCGTACAGGACCACTGCAGGGTCTCCGGTTGATGTATTATTTCACCTGATTTATATTGATGCTTCCATATTATGTTTTTGGCGCATGGCATGGCATATTTTCTGAAAAGTGATAAAGAATAGTGTTTTGAGATTTTTGAAGCTATATATATTTATATATGCTATTTTCTGGGAAAGTATACGGGTTTTACAGTGAGGGGTTAGAACTTTGATAAAGGAAAGATTTGAAAAGATTTGTTTTACTGACCCACTCAACTTTGTTTTGCGCCCCTCCAGGTTCGAGATAGAGCAGAGCTTTGGTGGCCACGAGGAATCCAACGGTGTTCTGACAGAATTCACAAATGTAGGATTCACCTTCGGGTGTTATATCTTAGTAATTGTATTTTTAAGCTTCCGAACTGTGTAAATGGTTACGTCACTCTCACGTGACGGCCAGCACGCCCTCCTTCGGGACGGGGTGTGTCAGTCTCAACCAAGGTATAAAATATCGATGATATCGAAAATATCGGTAGTCCAAAAACACGAAAATTTCGATGGAAATATTGGGATAAAAATTGAATAAAAACCACGGAAATTGTAAGAAAAACTTGGAAATTTTTATTGAAACTTTGCAGGATGTTTATTTAGTCAATTATCTATTAGTTTACCACAAAAAATTGGAAGGAAATGCATTGCATGATGGATTTAACAGATTTAAGTTGATTATATAGCGAGCTAGCAAACATTGTGAGTGTAGAAAATATGTAGTAATTAATGAAAGAAGTTTAAAGACACCATAATCATTTATATATAATGAATTAGTACAATATTTGACACTTCATACATTGCATGGTAAGATACATGAGTGACTTAGTACCACATAAAGTTCCTATGAGGTTCAAATTTTACACTATCTCCATCATCTCTATGTGAAGAGTAAGTGTATTGTGAAGAGTAGTCATCAAATGATAAATCCCCAAATTTTTGCATGTAATTGTTAACATGCCACCCATATGGATCCGAGATTGGTTGACGTTGTCCATAAGCAAAATCATTTGAAGATTGAGTCTCAGATTCTTTCCATGAGTCGCTCGATTCCATCCCAACAGGAATGGGATATGAAGGGTAGGGAAATGGTTGGTTATGAGTATAACCATAGTTACTACTTCCCACTCCAACATAGTCCGAAGTTATAGATAACGAGTCATCTTCTTGACTTGACAAAGTCCATTTGCCTCTTTCTCTACGAGTATAGTCCTTCCATATGACATGAATTCCTGGTCCTGCCCACCTACTGCCATGGTCCTTATCCTGTGTTGCATGCGTGAAGTTTGCCTCACCAGTGAAAGGGCTCATAAATCTGAGAAGTGGTCCAACCTAGTTTCCATATCCACCACTACCTCCAACTCCACTATATCCTTCATCATTCCAACCTTCAGTGGTAGGTGAGTCTCCTGATCTTGTACTAGATTTATCATTAGTATCAGCATGATCTTGTGGTTGTGTAGGATTGGAAGAAGGTGGAATTCCAGTGTTTCTTGGTCTTGGGTGCAAAAGTTCTTCCAAAGAGTCAGCGCTGCTAGATCCCACCTCATCCTCTAATACTCTTTCTACATTTATCCCTTCATTACGTGCTTCTTCAGCAACTCTGGGAGCTGAGTTGCCTTCATCATCATCTAAATGAAGAGGTCTAATCCATTGATAAAGTTGGTTACCCTCTATATCATCATCTTCGGCAACAATATCAAACACATCTAGTGGGTCACCACGGTCGACATGATCTATTTCTGCTTCTTTATCTCGAATTTGAAGCTTCATGTTGTAGTAGCAATAAACTAATTTTTCCAACCTACTATAAGCCAACCTATTTCTTTGCTTTGTGTGTATGAGTACAAATGTACTCCAATTTCTTTCACAAGCAGATGAGGAAGCTGGTTATGATAATACTTTGATTGCTAACTTTCTCACAGTTGGTGCATCAGTCCTATACATGATCCACCATTCAGCTATAATGAAAAACAATGTTGTTAAGCCTAATAACTCCAACAAATTCTATTATAAACTGATAGTGAAATATGTTTACACTCACTATGAGACATTTTTGTTCGAGCAGCAACTGATTTTGTTTCTCCAAAAGTTCTTCTTGCATCTTTAGACCATGTTAGCTGAATTTAATAAATCGTGTTAGTTTAATCCAACAATGTAATTATTATAATTTAAGTAATTGTGTACCTCATTTCCAAATTGGCCAACTGCTGGTGATGCAGGGTCTAATTTAGAGTATACATTATGTACAGCACGTATAAGAGTACCATCATCTCCAACACCAGGTCTGTATTGGTATCGAGGATTCAAATAATATGTTGTTCAAAGAAACACATACTCGAATAAGAGAAATAATACTTATGCAACTAAAGAAATGAATTGCAAATTATGACATAATTTATACCTGCTGCATGCAAATCGTGGTATAATGTTTTATACCATCGGTCATCAATTATCTTTATGACCCACCTTGCACCATGTTTTCTTTCCAAGTCCTCTTTCACTACACGCATCAACTCATATATTGCCCTATAGTACGATACACTTATGTGTCAATGATCCGTAAAACTTTGTAAAGAGGTTCAAACACTTAGCACACATGTTCTGATTGAGTCCAAAAAGCATGATCAAGCACTATACTTTCCACCATACGACCTGCATTTGAGCGGCTGAAATTGTGGTTGGCCCCATCGTCACTAGTGAATAGTTGCTTCAACCCTGCTTTCTTCTTAAGTAGGTTGTCTAATGCAATATAGTTGGTGGCAAATCGAGTGGTAGCTGGACGAATAATTTCTCCTTTGCAAAATTCACGCATCTTTTCCAACAACCAACCGTGATTGTAAATATAATTTGTGATCGTTCTAGCTCTGTTTACGACAGTAGCAATATTCCCTCTCTTCCCCATTGCCTCAAACATGAGATCAATACAATGTGCTGCACATGATGTCCAAAACATATTATGATGCTTCATTAACTTTTTTCCAGCTTTGACAAGTGCAGAACCGTTGTCGGTCACGACTTGGACAACATTATGCTCTCCCACCTCCATGATTACATCCCTCAATAATTTGTAAATATACTTGTAGTTCTTTATATGGTCTGAAGCACCAACAGACTTCAAAAAAATTGTCTTTCCCTTGGAGTATACCATGAAGTTTATGATAGACAATCTGGTCGGGCCAGTCCATCCGTCACACATGATTGTGCAACCGTTAGTTTCCCACTTTGACCTCAACTTGTTGACATACTCGCCAATGTCTTTATACTCCATTTCTAAATATTTGTTTCTTACCTCATAGGGAGTGGGAGGTTGTACTCCAACACCGGCCTATTGACATCCCAATACCATATTTTTGAAATGATGTGATGATGCCTTCTCAGCAAGGACATCTTCATAGATAAAGAACTTGCTAATTAGATGCCCCATTCCCTTCTTCACATTACCTCCAGTGAAAAAGCTCCAAACACTCTTTTGACGTGCTTTGGATAACTTATATAAACTTTAGCCTATTGGTGGTGTTGGTTGTGATTCTCTAACACTTGCTCCCCGTCTCATTTGTGCACCACCACTTGGCCTGGAACCTTGTGCTCTATTAGGAATTTTATGAAGGTGTTCTCTTTCCCATGCTGACTGTTTGGAGGCACGTAATGCTTGTTTGAAACTGCGTCGTTCTTCAGGTCCCATGTCATCATCACATTCGTCCTCATCGTCATCATCATCATTGTCAACCGCTTGGCCAATGACTTCTCCTCGTAGCCCAGCTCGAATATTTTCCATTCCATGTGTTATCTTTTCCTTATGGTGTTTTTTATTTTTTAATAATGTGGTGATGAATGCCTTCACTTCTGGGGGGGATATTATAGTATCGTTGGACATTATTTCCTCGATCTAATCCACTAAGATGGTACTTAAATCGTGTCACCCCGTCACTCTTCATTACCCGACCACAATATTTGCAAATTGTGCCATGTTTGTTTCCGTCTATTGGGTCTCCATGTTCCCAAGCTGTATCACGTTTAGTAACTCCACTGGACATCTTAAACGTACCTATATTTATTTTTCATGAAAATTAGGCAATTATTTTTTGGCCAAAAAATATAGTAAAAAATATAGTAGTGACGGAAACATATTAAATAGGAAGTAAAGAAAATGATTGGAAGAATTTAAGTAATTATAAAAATAATATGGAATAATAAAACCTAATATTAATGAATAATTATCTAATTTGATAATAAAATAATAAATAACATTAAACATATTAAAATTATTCTAGGGAATAATTATACAACATTACTTAATTACTTCAAAAAAACATGCAAGTATTATTTGGTTCTTAGATCACATGCACGGGTCCACACAAATTTTTTTATTGTTGTATAAATTACAATAATATAAATATAAGTTCGTAAACTTACCTTAAATATGGAACCCTTTGTGTAAAGGCCAAATAGAATATGCGTTGAGCAACAATAAAATAATAATTACACAAATGTAACAAATCTGGAACTTTCGATGTCGTACGTAGCAGCAAAACCTCGACGATCCTCTGCAGCTTGCCGTCTGTGAATAAATGAGAGAGAAAGAAGGTATTTAACATTTAATTTGGAGTGGCGCGACCTGCAGATCCATTTATTCAGTTTGAAGCTCTGAAATGGCTCTGGAATGGATCTGGAATGGCTCTGAAAGGGCTAAGGGAAGAAAAAGAAACGAAAAGGTGTAATAGAGGTTTTTCAATTTTCGAAGGGTCAAAAAATGTGTGATGATCTGATACTCCACCTCTGAGAATGTGAAAGAAAATCACGCGTGGCACACGGTTTATGAAACCACCATTATTTTTGTCCTGTCAAAAATTATACAAGTTGTAAAAGTTGTCAGAGAAAGGGTTTTGAATTATTTGGATGCTTTTTTTTTTTCTCACACGCCACCACACACACACACACAGAGTCAGAGACTCTTCACCACACACGCACACAGAGACCACACACACACACACAGATCACACACGCGCATAGAGACCTCAGTCTCTTGATCATTCTCTCTTCTCCCTTCTCCCACACACACACACAAAGATCTCTCGATCTTTCTCTCTTCTCCCTTCTCCCACACACACGCACAGAGACCTCAGTCTCTCGATCATTCTCCCACATGGCCTTCTGTTCCTCCCTTGCCTTCCTCCTCGTCCGCGTCTTCCGCCTCGTCGGCCCTGTCTCCATCTCCCGTGACCTCTACCTCAAGTCGGTCATCCCCACTGGCACCCTCTACGCCTTTCGTAGTACTCCGTCAATGGCATCATCATCACCATCTAAACCTCGTCTTTCTCTCCCTTTCTCTCGGTGCAGCTAGGACAGTGGAACCCAAGAACTCTCCGGCGAGTTCTCATGATCCGGTTAGGTAAGCCCTGGGTTACTTCAATTCATCTTGGATGTTGTGCGGTTTAGATATACTAAGTTTTATCTCATTTTTTTAACAAGGTTTTAGAACGAGATCGACCCGGGGGAAGGCGAGGCCGTGAATGTCAAGGAACATTCCGAACACCTCTGACCGTTTCACGGCAAACGGAAGTTATAAAAACATTCCTCTCATCTTGTATTTCACTTTTATACCTAGATCGGAGTCTAGGGTGCTCTTTTACAGTCGGCCGGAGCTGTAGAAGCTCCAGCGCTCTTCTTCGATTCGCACCAGGCCTAAAATATCGCGATATTATCGGTAATATCGCGATATTATCGATAATATCGCGATATTTTGACGATATTTCAATGGATACGTGTGAAAATATCGCTCTCTCACAAAACCGATATTATCGGCGAAATATCGACATTTCAGACATTGGTCTCAACAACGACAATATCATCCACCAATCAAAATGCGTCTGCAGACAAAAGAAAACTAATAATTAACAGTAACCTAATGTCTCATCAAATCCGGGGTTCCTACCACGTTGTTATTAAGAATATTATATTTCCAGAGGCAGATTCTTTGCTCTCCTTTTTCCATACACTTCAATCCTCTTCCTGTTTGTGTGATCACGGTTAAGTCACGTTAACATTTTATATTGATTTTTTTATAGAAATAATAAGACAAAAAGACGTGGATTAACCGTGGCCACACAAACAGAGAGAGGATGAAAATGTATGAAAAAAAGGGAGCAGAGAATCTGCCTCGTATATTTCCAACCTAATCTTGTCACATGAAATACATAATGTTGCGGGATTGTCAGTTAGAACGGAAGATATCCCTGTAGACCTAAAATAATAATTCCCATCACCAAAACAATAATGATTCTTCTCTCTCCACCTAAAATATTCTAATCACAAGTATATTGTCATTAGTAGTTGATGCATATGTATGCATTAGGTAAAATATACCAAAATGTATGACGCGATTAAATTATTGTTCTTCTCTCATATTTGGAGATGTCTCTCTCTTCATCTAACTTGCGATATATTAATTGTTTTTGTTCTGTTTATTATGCTGCATTATTTAGATAGACTGATCAAAAGAATATTGTTCAACCATTCTAATCCGTTCTTATATGGCACGTCAACTAGGAGAAAAACTCCAATTGCTAAGGCCACAGATTTGCTTCTCCCCCCAAAGAAAAACTAACTATTTTCTTTATATCTGTCATAATATGATTTTGACGCATGTCTTCCAACTTAATAATATTTAACATTGTTAAATTTTATTATTTTGTGTTGAAAAACATATAATCAGACTCCAAACTCCAAAGCTCTCCACCACCAAATTAGCTGCAACACCCACTTTTCTCCTCCTCCTCGTCGCCACCGACAAGCCTCCATTCTCTACTCTGTCTCTCTAACAACATCAACAGAAAAAGAACATTTATATTTAATTGAATTTCAATCATCGATTATTTGCATTGGAGATAATTCGATTCGTTGACTCTGATTTAGTGCCATCAATTTGATTTGTCGACTCTGATTCAGTCCGATTAGATTCTTCTATTCCGGTTCAATTTGATTCCTTGACCGTTAATTACTACAATAGAAGAAATCAGTGTGTATTCCCACCAACGACGACCACGGTACCTAATCTGGTGTAGGAGAAAAAAGAGGCTTGGTGATGGCGAGGTGGGGTGGTTGTTGTGGCTGATGTCGTGAATTGTGGCTAAGGAAGAAGATTATGGTATATAGAGGGATGAAGAAGGTCACGAACAATGGTGGTTGTTTTGCTACATTAATTTGTTGTTTTTTATTATATTTTTAATAATTAAAGTTAACGGTGTCAATTATTTGGTTAAGTGGGTGGACATGTATCACGTGATTTGGGAGGAAATACGGAGAAATTTTCAGTGTGATCGGAACATCGTCAACGGGAAAAGAACAATTAATATTCAATTGGATTCTGATCGTGGAATATTTGCATTGAAGACAATTCGTTCGTTGATTCTGATTTAGTACGATCGATTCGATTTGTCAACTCTGATTCAGTTCAACTTGGTTCTTCTACTCCGGCCCAATTTGATTCCTTGACCATTAATTACTAAAATAGTAGAAATTAGTGTGTGGTCCAGCCAACAACGACCATGATACCTAATCTGGTGTAGGAGAAAAGAGGCTTGGTGATGGCGAGGTGGGGTGGTTGTTGTGGCTGATGTGGTGAATTGTGGCTAAGGAAGGAGGTTATGGTATATGAGAGGAATGAAGAAGGTTACGAGTGGTGGTGGTTGTTTTTTCTGTATTATTGTGTTGTTTTTATTGTATTCTTTATATATTAAAGGTTACCGTTGTTAAATATTTCGTTAAGTCGGTGGACACTTATCAAGTAGTTAGAGATGAGAGATGAAGAGATCTTTTAGTGTGTTTGGAGAACGAGCTTATATGTCATATGTCATTATACAAGTAGAAGAACACTTGAAAAAATAACTTCCCTCCACTTATATGTTATATAATAACAGTGGCGTACCATCATGTATTCTGGCACATTAAAAAATCTCTCTGAGAGATGAATGAGACACTAAACATAGGGACAGCAAACCTACGACCCCTTGGCCATATTTCTATGCGTAGAAAATAAATAAATGGCTCCAATTTTTAACCAAAAAAGAGAGGGAAATAACTAGAAATAGGGCATTTTCTTAATCTGCGACAAAAATAGGACAAACCGGCCATGCACACCATGCACAAAACTGCAATTACTAAAATACTCACATACAAATACTAAAAAACCCTCAGCTCATTTCATCATTTTTGTCATTTGGAAGAGAGGCATGCCGAGAGAGCTCTGGGTTTCTAGGTTGAGCTCAGAAATCTGAGCTCTGATTTCGAAGAGAGGGAAGTTGAAAGTGAAGCTTTGAAGTGAGGGTTTCTCGTTTGCATCAATGTTTGACCCTTAAAGATATGACTTTTGTACCAGATTTTGCATTTTAGCTGAAAAGTTCCATTTTTTCTAGCTAGTAAAGCTTCGACAGCCATATTTCCACAACCATTTGATTCGGCTCTCCTTCTCTCATCTCCTTCTCTCTCTAACTCGGTCATTGTCTCCATTTCTACAACTAATTACTTGTTTTTTGGATTTGCAGAGATGGAAAGTCGAAGAAAAGAGGGATAGGGAAGAGACGACTTGGAATGTGCTCTACAAATCTTTATTTGTTTGTGGGTTTTGTTATTTAGATTATGGGTTTCAATCTTAGAGTTTTCCATTTTAATTTTTGTTTAGGGTATTGAAGATTCATAGAGTTGTGTTGGTGGATTTGGCTTTGTCGGTTTGTAGCAGAATGCTTAATATTTGTTAATTTTGTTATGAACTTGCAAATGTTTGTGAATTTGATTTGGAATCAGTGTTTGGTTGAAAATGTTTGTGAATTACAAGTCTTAGTTCAATAGAATAGAAATTGTACATGATATGCACATGACATGCATACGATATGTCACAAGTCAATTCTCTTCAATCTTCTGGAATGGTGTTTTCTCCCCTAATGGCAAGAGAACTATCATATCAAAGTGAAAATCCGCTAATGAGCGGTAAAAATATCACCCGTCAAGGGTTTCAAATATCTAATGATATATGGTGAATCGAAACCCACATAAACTGCGCTGAGGTCCCATTTTAGTATGTTGTGGCGATGAAATAGGCACATAGATAGCATAACCAAAAACTCGTAAAAATGTGAGATGTTTGGCTGATGCCTAAACACAAGTTGTACTGAGGAGTATTGATGGTTGACAAGTCTCAGTCGAACTAATGATCCAACATGTAAGATGGCAATGTCCCTACGCAGAAACTTGAAATTTTTGTTTTCATAAGCAAAGCGCGAGCTATTAGTTGAAGTCGCTTGGTAATGCTTCTGCTAAGCCATTTTGAGTTTGGACATGATGAACATGGTGTTCAACATCAATGCCTAATGTCATGCAATAATCATCAAAAGTTTGAGATGTAAATTCACTAGCTTTATCAAGTCGAATTGGCTTAATAGGATGATTTGGGAACTGTGCTCGTAATTTAATTTTCTGAGTAAGAAGTCTTGCAAAAGTTACATTTTGAGTAGACAAGAGGCAAACCATCGAGTATATGCATCAACCAAAACCATAAAATATCGAAATGATCCACAAGGTGGTTGAATATGCCCATAAATATACCTTTGAATTCTTTGCAAAAGTGATGGGGATTAGCATCAATCTTTGATTGTAATGGCCTCTTACCAATTTTCCTTGAGAACAAGCCTTGCAAGGATTATCATTTGATATAGTAATATGTCCGCTCAATAATGGATGCATATTAGAGTTGGTAATGATCCTACGTATCATGGTGGATCCTGGATAACTCAGATGGTCATGCCAAAGCATGTAAATTTTTGGATCAATGAACTTCTGGTCCATGATATTATGTGCTTCAATTGTCTTTACCCTTGTGGCGGTTTAAATTTTTGAAACTTGGGCTTGGATTATGCCTTGGACCCTAGTTGTAAAACTAAACACCATGATTCTTGCCATTTCCATTTCATCAACCTCGCTTGTAGCCACGCCCTCGTCTGTAATTATTATCAGGATAGGAGGTGGTGTATACTTCAAGGGAAACATCATTCACTTTAGGGAATGGTGCCAATCTAGTTGGTGCGAACTGATGATTTGTCATCAAGAGCTCATTGTTCTGTTTAGCCACAAGGAGCACTGATATCAGCTGGTTGTACTCCGTAAAATCGTGCTCTCTATATTGCTATTGTAGGAGAAAATTAGAGGCATAAAAAGTTTTGAATGTCTTTTCCAGTATGTCTGCTTCAGCGATATCCTCCCCACAGAGTTTCATCTAGGAGCTGATCTGAACATTGCAAAGTTGTACTCAGTAACCGTCTTAAAATCCTGGATTCTCAGGCGTGTCTACCCATAATGGGCTCTTGGGAGAATTATCATTTTCTGGTGATTATTTATATTTCTCAAAGCATTCTAAAAAGCCAATGGGTCCTCGATTGTCAGATATTCGCTCTTCAATCCTTCATAGATGTGACGACGAAAAAAGATTATGGCTTTCGCTCGATCGTGGGAGGATGCGGTGTTTCCCACCTTGATGGTGTCTCCAAGATTTCTTGCCTCAAGATGGATCTTGGCATCCACAACCCAGGTAAGGTAATTCTTTACAATGATGTCAAGGGCAACAAATCAAGCTTTGCCAAGTTTACTATTTCTTTCTTTCTTTGTTTTTGAAAGAAAATTGAGATGTGTAAGAACTTGCAATAATATGGATTCTAGAGGAATGTAGTATTAGAACTTCTAGTTCTTACAAATTTTTCAATTTTGGACTTCAGGCCAAAATGATAAGTACTTAAAACTTGAGGCTCGAGATTTACATAATTTACACATTAATTAAAAATTATTGGGTAGTTAGTAGTATTCACTACACATGGACTGCCATCAATATTGAGTATTACTACCAGAAAGAAAGAAAATTAACGAGGAAGATGATTGTACCGCACCGCTCTCATTAGAATAATATAGTGTAGAAGGGCGATTGTATCGCACCATTTGAGTAGCAAGAAAACTAAATATGCAGTGCAGGATGGGTGATTATACCATACCATCAAAAATTGCAATGCAAGATTAGTAATCAGGAGCTACACCAAATAAGAAATAAAAAATATAAGTAATTATTAAATTGAGGACTAGGAGAAGGCATGGTGCTAGCAGCTCTTCATTGTGGTGGTGAGGGATTACAAAGCAGGTGATGAAGAGAAGGAAGAGGAACAATAGGATCCTTGGGGATGCATTTTTCGGCAAAGGAAATGAGAACTAGTTAGGGTTAGAGAGTCATGCTGATAATGTACCATAAATAGGGAAAAGTGAGAGAGATATAACCTTTGGTAGAGATCGAAGTGGAAAGTGTGCAATGTATTACATTGTTTATTTTTGTAATTGTATCACACAAAAGGGTGCAGGTAAAGAGAGGGGAGGGAGATTTATATTATTACCTTCACTCTTGATCTTGTGTGTTGTAATAATGATATAAACATACCTATATATATATATATATATAGAGGTTTTGATCCGACATCACCTTACATGCATGAAGAAAACTTTTCACTTCCCTAAGACTTTTTCATCTCAAAATTTTCAATGGTTGTCACCAAAGTCTATTTTGGTTTGCTTCCTCATACAATCATATGGGTGGCATTCTCACTATATTTCACAATAGATCTAGTAATGGAAAAGTGAGACGATATATTTTATGAGTTGGGCTTTGCTCCCCCACTTATAGTTGAGTTGGAAAAAAATAGAGTTGTTCTGTGTACACCCATATTTTATCTCTAGACATCCAATTTAAGATTAGTTTATGACATGACCTCTCAAAATAGATGAATAGGTTTCTTGTTCGTTCCACTATCAGACTCTCTCACATAATTCTTTTGACACTTAAATAGCTTTTTAAACTTCCAATAATACCCTTATTTTACTTGTTATAAATTTATTTTTCTCTAGACATCCATTTTTTTATTTTTTTGGACACCCATTTTCATTGTATTAATTATGAAGGCTTTCACTTCAATTTGACAATTTTCGCAGATGACATAATTCTTTGTTCTAATTGTATGGTTCTTTTATTTCATAGAGCTAAATTTGCATTGTAACAGACGCACTATGTGGTAGGGTCATGAAGTTTAGATAAGCATGGTAAAGTGAAGTTCAACAGTCGGAAGTTCATTAGTCGCTTGATTATCACGTTATTTGTTTCAAAACCCTATTGGTGTCCAAAAAAGAATAATTGTTTTTCTTAAGAAATCACCAAGCCCTTTGTGGTAGTTTTATATACGAGTTAACAGTTGTTTCTTTTAATTAAATTGATGGGCGTCCATAGACGAAACTTAAATGTATAAATAACCACTTGAAAAATATCGGTACTAGTTCATGTTCAATAGTACCAGCTGGGTACATTGTGTTATTGGATGACGGAGCCAGGTTTGTTGTGGATTAATTGAAGTTGGTGAGAATTAGGATATTTGAAATGAGTTTTTTCGACGAATGGACCGACAAACACCCACGTACTATTGTATTCTCCTCGTTATTGCTCTTACATTCAATATAAAGTGGATAGAAAAAAAATAATTTATTGTACTAACTCTTTTTTTTTCTTCAAATATTGGGAACCGGATCCCCTCCGGATCCATCAAAATTGAGCCGATTAATCAATGAATATGGGCCGTTGAAATTTGATCAAACGGCTACAATTATTATAACTTTTATAGGGGATCAAATTTCAATAATTAGATACAAATATTGTATCTACTCTTTAATTATTGAATTTATATATGCTAGGCATCATCACTTTTGATAATTCCATACATCAGCTGTGATAATTTTACTTTATGTTGTAAAATCGACGGTGTGTGCAGTGGAATAAATAAACAAGACACAAATTTACGAGGTTCCTCTATAGTCAGTGTGACTGGAGTACATCCTCGAGGCAGCAGTGGTGCTTTCATTTATAAACTGAAGTAATAAGAGTACAAAAACAACTTTCTATATTCTCTCATCTCTTCTTCCTCTCTCTCTATTTTCTGCCATGTCTATCTCTCTACCGTTTTTGTTCGTCTTTCTTCTCTTCGTATCTCCTTTGATTTATAGGCAAAGCAGAAGCACCAAAAGCAAGTAGTGGGATGAACAGTGGATTGGTACTGGGATAGGTGGCCATCCACGATGAATGGCTTATGAATTACAACACTCCCCCTTGGATGGCCACAAGTCTTCAATTGACTTGTTAAAAATCTTGATCTGTTTTGGATGCTCTTCCTGATGAGTGTCTCCCCCTGATTTCAAATTCTTTAGGCTGATCATTGATCCTTCTGCTTTAGTCTCTTAACGAGGAGAGTTGCCAAAAGAGGTGCTTTACTTGTTAACTTTCCACATGCTTTTTCTTGAACTGGGTTGGAGGACCTTCTGCTAGACTTGCTTCAAAGGTCTGAATTTACTCCTTTTATTTGGAGCTTAATTTGATTCAAGGGTGGTGGACACTTGATCTTGAATCGGACTTGTGATTCCATCAAGGGCCGTTGAGGCTTGATCTTGAATGAAATTGGACCATGAGGAGCTTCATGTGGCAAGTGATCTTCGGCTTTGTCGGGGATGAATCAGCATGTGTTTTGATGTGCTTGTCTCCACATGCTTTAATGTATAATTTTCACTTGCCTTATCTGTTCCCCTTGCAGAAGTGATATTTTCCCTGGTTTTTTCCCCATGGAAGTTTGATATCTTCCCTTGTGGTATTTGCCCTCAGATATAGGAGTGGAATGCAAACCTTGCATTTGGATGGTCCTTCAGAACATCACTTCTCAGCGACTCATCATGCTTGGCAGCTATCATCATATCAACAGTTGAAAATGAGTACTTGAGAGCGATGCTAGGTAAGCAATCAGGGACGGGTTCCAGACAATCAGTTCCAGATCGGAAAGTTGATTCCAAGTGCTGATTGATTTCTCTCTTTCTCGTTGTCCTGCAGGTTAGAACAAGAACAAGGACAAAGAAAAGGGTGGGGAAAAAGCATGATATGAGATACTCTTGCTTTCGACCCTGATGATATGAGATACTCTTGCTCTAGTGTGACTTGTTTGAAGAGGTATTCTCGGAGAGGAAGAAAACTGAGTATTTCGAGATACTTTGTTGAAGATGCTTTCTCCGAGAGGAAGAAGAGTTAGATATTTTTGCAGGTCTCCCTTGTTATGGAAGATAGAGGTTGACATATATAGGGATTTCCCAATAGCAGGTAGTGGTGATATGCCTTTACTCTTGTCAGCAACTATGGTGTAATTAGAACAGTAAGATTCACGCATTTTCAACTTTATCAGAGATCTTTGACAAAGTTACACGTGATATCCAAAAAGGTGAGATTGTGTCTGAGAAATGTTGACATACGTCATGCAGGAAAACCCAACTTTTGAAATTCAAAAAATCGGTGTCTTTTCGATTTTTGAACAAGTGACCCTGTTGCCTCTTCTTTTATAGAGATATCAATTTTTGTTCAGATACACTCAGAAAATTGCTGCTTGCAGAAATTTCGCCTTCTTGCACTTCTGAGATTTTATCTGACCTCATTTTTCCTTCATCGTTTCTGAAAATGGCTTGCCCATCTAACATTTGCTTAGATTTGAGTCTTAAGACTGATACAGACGAGTCGCGTCTGGATAATATATGGCGCCCATCCTTCTTATCTTATAAATGGTAGCTAGGAATCTTCTCACTCCCAAGGATAACAGAATCCTTTCAAGCCGGTCTGATGAATCGGCCATTCAAGACTCATTGGCTCTCAGTATTCAGTGTGTGGGCTCTGTTTCTAATATGGGCTAGTGCCTACTTGCTCAAACTCGCCAAGTTGAATCATTGATGGCTAAGGTGGCAAGTCTTAAACAAGATATTAGAGGGCTCAAGCACGAGAACTGATTGTTACATGCGCTTGCAAATAATTACTCAACGAGCATGAAAAGAAAGCTCAACCAGCTACTGGAATCTGAAAGTCGAAGTCAAAATGACAATCAGGGGTTCGAGTCTTTATTCCAAAGACACCCATTGTCTCAGCCTTCTGGAGTTCCACCAAGTATTGAGGCTCTAAATAATCAACCTCTGGAGTTCAACTAAGTATTTCCGTGTACTGAGGCTTTACATGAGCAACCTTTGTAAAGATTCCCTCCTATTTGTTTGTTTTAACTCATGTCTGTAATTTCTCAGAGATATTAATAGATAAGCTTTATTTCATTCAGTGTATTGTGCTAAATACAATAAAGCATGTACTTCACTAAGATGTGGTACTTCTGGACCAAATATCAATTTATCTTTACCCTCACGAAGATAAATGATCATTCTTAGTGTCTAAATCATTTGAGTATTCAACTCATAATCTTCAATCCATATGATTCTTTAATATCATAAACATCATGGATAATATTCGTGTTGGCGTATTGTTCGATCTGCAGTTCGAGACAATATTTCTCTCAACACTTTATAATCTTTCTTGACTCTTCAGGAGTCCCAATTTAATTAATATCATCAACTCTTCAGGAGTTTTAATTTAATGTCATTGACTCTTGCAAGAGATTTTAGTATGTTGCAACAATATCATAATGATAGTGCTCACTAAGGCAATTATACCATTCATTGGTATTGAGTACATAATTTATGCTTTATCCTTCGGGGGCTTACTTCAAGCAATTTGAAACCTTTAGGGATTTTCTACACTTCATGACACATTCTCCTTTCGAATTTATACAGAGCAATTTGCTCCCATGTATACTTGAGGGATTTACTTATGGAGATATGATATGGGCGACTTATAACCCTTCGTATATAGTTCTCCATTCATATGAACTCATTTACAGGAGTATAATTTCAGGTTTCAATTAGTAACCTTGTGTCATATCATGTGAGTGTATTTCACTGTATTACAAATGCCTATTTGTAACCTCATTTGGTTCAATATCATTTGGCTATTTGTATTATATTCAAATATATATAGGTCCATTTCTCCACGTTCTTACAAAATTGTAATGGAATTGCCTTTCTCCTTTTTTGGCCAATAATTTTTCTTTTCGTCAACGGAAAAAAGAACATGACTCAATATCAGCACAGCTCATTGATGAATTTAGTAGCTACTTGTAAAAACCAAAATTACCATTGGTTATCATCAATCCGTGATCCCATATTTTCATGTGCATGCGCATGCATAAAATTTTTTCATTTCTTTGGATATCCATTGTCTCTTCAAGGGCATTACACTATCTCTTCCAGGATAGTCATAATTTAGAGAATGCGGATTATAACCTCTTCTTAAGCGTTATAAAGTTGGGATTTTAATCTCCACTTCCGGGAGTTGAGTCATTGGAACCTATACGTCTATCATGCTTTATGCATGAGACATCAACATTCCCATGTCCGTGGATTGCCCTTTCTTGGACGTATATCCATGCGGCGACTGTCATGCTTCTGGCATGCAACAGTTATGCTTCGGGAATGCAATAGTTCAGTAGTGCCATATTCTTATTCTTGTGAATAACTAAACATTTTAAGTCTAAGGGTCTGCCACGCTTCAGGCGTGCAACAGATAAATCATTTACTGCCTCATGACATTGTCCAACAGGGACATTAATTCTTGTAGGCATATTTGCAGCAAGTATATGTGATTTTATCACTTTCGTTGCATCATTAAATGCATCTAGCACTTGATTTGCGTATCATTGCATCATTCAATTATTCTCACTTCGTTTTTATATTGATTGCTTCATGAATCAAAATAAGACAAATTATCTTCGTTCTTCTGGAACGGTCTTTTCTCATCATTCTTCTGGAATGATATTTACTCATCGTTCTTCTGGAACAATGTTATTTTCTCCCCCTAATGGTGGGAAAACTGTCTTATCAAAATCATAGTCTGCAAACCGCGCAGTAAACATATCCCCAGTCAAGGGTTCCAAATGTTGAATGATAGATGGTGAATCAAATCCAACATAAAATTCCTAGTTTGTGTTGATGCCTCATTTTAGTACGTTGTGGCAATACAACAGGCACATAGATAACCAAGGTTCTAAAAGGCGTTAGGCGCTAGTCGGGCGGCGGGATGGGGCCTAGCGCCTAGGCGGACTAGGCAGATTTAAGTAAATCTATTGTATTTCATGTAAATAAGTGTCTCTTTATACTTAAAATATACATAATTTCATCATAAACTAGAAAATAGAATGCCATATATATTATGAAGTATTGGAACATAATGAAAACATAGGGAGCAAACATATAATGTGTGTTTATTTAAGTGTTCAATAAGTCTCTTACAATTTATTAGGAACAAGAAAATGCAAAATGAAAGTTATCTATTTTTTATCTAAGTGATTTGCAACCTAGGCAGGTGTCTAGGTGGGTCTGGACGGTCTAGGCGGGCACCTCAGCAGGTTTAGGCACCCTTTCTTAATTTTCAGACGCCTAGGCATTAATCGGGGTGGTGACCAGCCGCCTAACGCCGGCACCCTTTCTTAATTTTCAAACGCCTAGGCATTAATTGGGGTGGTGACCAGCCGCCTAGCTCCTAGGCGGCGCTAGGCGGGGATTTTTAGAACAGTGTAGATAACACAACCAAAAACTCATAAATGTGTAATGTTTGGCTGGTGCCCAAACACGAGTTGTACTGAGAAATATTGATGGTTGGTAACTGGTCTCAACCAAACTTGATAGTGAATTATGTAAAATGGCATGTCCACATGTAGAAAACTTGCAATTTCGTTTTCATGAGCAGAGCGCGGGTAATCAATTTCATCTGCTTAATAAATGCTTCTGCTAAATCATTTTTGAGTATGGACATGAGGAACATGGTGTTCAACATCAATGCCCAATGACATGCAATAATCATCAAAACTTTGAGATGTAAACTCTCCAGCAAACATGTATTATATTATCATTTACATACATCAAGGAACTTCTGGTCTTATGTAATAGCCCATGGATTGGGACTCTCATGGCCTTTGTTACAATTAAGTTGTGGCACTTTGGCTCTTCAAACTTAAGGTACTCATCAAGGAACTTCATGTCCGATCTTGAGGATCTAGGGACTTCATGCCTGATCTTTTTGCATGATGGAACTTCGGGTCCAATCATTTTTATATGATGAGGATCAGGAAACTTCAGGTTCCGATCTGATCAAGGAACTTCGAGTCCAGGATGTACTCATCGTAACAAAAAGAAGTACAATAAATAAATTAAAGCAATAGGTGGTAATTCCAACCATGGTAAGTAAATTGCTTTTAAGTCAATAAAGCTTATGACAAGGGCTTTGATTCAACACCATTCACATAAATATCAAAGCTTTAAAGCAAAGGGTAATAATTCTACCCACTGTAAATAAATGGAACTTGTGATAGGGCTTTAAACCAACACCATTCACATAAATATGCCTAAATAGAAAATGCAATGATTAAGTCCTCATATTTTGCTTTTTCCTTTTCTTGGTCTGCCACTTCTTTTGTTTCATCCCTTTTATTTTTGTTATTATTTCACAATTCTTAAGTCATTTTAGTTATCCAGGAAATAATACTAACAATAAGTTCCAATTGGTGTTCCTCCTCCGGTGAATTTCAAAAAAAAATCGAAACGGTTTCCATAAGTTTTGGAGTCAAGAGTACTATCTGTAAGTTATGAGAAGATCAAACCATTAGATTTAGCTCAAATTTTAATATAATATGGATAAGAGAACAACTTTTGTGAAGAAACAATTTCGATCTGAGCTACCGAAATGGAGTTTTGGTACTCATAAGGTGCCTGTCCAATTTTCTGCGGAAATTGGAAACTGTTTTGGTATTTCAGGCATCTGCGATGATCGCACCGTTGGGATTTTATGAAAATTTGATATGTTGTAGCTGCTAGGCGGACGAACAATTTTGAAGAAGAAAGTATTTCAATCTGAGGTCTGCAAGTTGGAGTTCCGAGGCTGTTTACATGGCTGTCAGATTCTCTACGAATTTTGAGTCTGTACTCTTATGCTTCTGCAAAAGATGATATACAGTCATACAGCAACATATATCTATATTTGCTTCAGGAAAATCAGTAGTACAAAGATTTTAAGATGAAATGAAAAGATTTTCTTATCTGTGAGATTCCAGGCGACAGAGGTGAAAAGATTTGTGACGTTGTGCTTTCCACTGACAAGAGAGCTTCTTGTGCTGATAACGTGTTATAAAATCGACGTTGTGTGCAGTGGAATAAATAACCAAGACACAAATTTACGAGGTTCCTCTATAGTCAGTGTGACTGGAGTACATCCTCGGGGCAGCAGTGGTGCTTTCATTTATAATCTGAAATAATAAGAGTACAAAAACAACTCTCTATATTCTCTCTTCTCTTCTTCCTCTCTTTCTATTTTCTGCCATGTCTATCTCTCCACCGTTTTTGTTCGTCTTTCTTCTCTTCGTATCTCCTTTGATTTATAGGCAAAGCAGGAGCACCAAAAGCAAGTAGTGGGATGAACAGTGGATTGGTAGTGGGATAGGTGGCCATACACAATGAATGGCTTATGAATTACAACACTTTAGACTTTTTTTTATACAATTATATTCTACTCTAAGGAGAGGAGAGCTTAGGTTAGACCACACAATGAGCCAGTAACTAATTAAGTATCGAATTCACCACAAATATAATACGTTCTCGTTATTTATATAAGTCAAAACTGAGACTTCTTACTTAGAAGTGAAGAGAAACAACACTAACTGTAGTACTGGTCAGTTGCTTTTGTAGTTATGTAGTAGTTGAAATTAACAAATTGCTGTCCAACCACATGCGTCGTGTATGGACCGTCAATATTCTAGACGTGGTGAGAAGATTGTATCTGAATTTTCTTCTCGTTTTTAATTCCACTGTTACCAATTGTATATGAAAATGTTATATGATTAGCACACACACTTTACCTAAATCATGAACTCTCAAAATGTTATATGACTAGTCTATGACATGACCTCTCAAGATGTTATATAACTCCACTGTTACATTCATATAAAGTGGATAATTGAGAGGACCACACACACTTTACCTAACCATGAAATATTGATTTGCACGCAACACAGCATACGAACTTAATTGATTATATAATGTGAATGTTATTTGTACTACATTAACTGATAAATGTAGAACTCACACATGTTAAAGAGGTGGTCAACAATGTAACAATAAATGTAGTTCAAATAACAACACACGAATGTTTATGTGGATGTGGTCCTAGAGAAAAACTTAACAAGTATCACAAATGTTACACTTATTCTCTGAGTGAAATATAGAGAATGAACGTATGAACCTATTATATGAAATTTTAATCAAAGTCTTTCTTTCCCTGAAATTGTTGAAAGATCGGTTGAAATTAATACCTGTAAAATGGGGTTAAGGATTTCGAAAGGAGGGAACCAATATTTTTCCAGGATTTGTCTGAAATTTAAGAGATACTTGGGCAATATCTTCAGTTTTGGCTAATCGGCAATGGTTAGACCAGAATATCAAAACGCATGTGCACGTAATTTCTTTAAAGATATGTTCACTTAGGGAGAAAGCTTTTAACATTTTAAGTTTTTGTTGGATGTAAGATATATGGTTTAAGATATGATGGTTCTATGGTGTTTCAAATAGTTTCATAACTTCATAATTTAGTCTGTAACTTCCATCCGATATTCCCTTATTATATTATACATCTTCTTTTGTCAGCGTCACTATTCTCACATTTCCCCCCTTTCACTCCATCACCTAAATTGTACAAATAGGCCCAGTCGAGATTTCAATCTTCATCTAAAGCTCAACGAAGCTGCCTGTTTCCTCCTCTCCATCAACCAAATTAAAACAGCATATATATATACACAATGGCATCAGAAACCCCACTCGGACTTCCCATCATAGACTTCTCCAAACCAGACCTCAACCAAGGAACCAAAGAGTGGGACTTAGTGAGAGCTCAAGTCCGTAATGCGCTCGAAGAGTATGGTTGCTTCGACGCTTTGTTCGACAAAGTGCCTTCAGACATTCGAAAGTCAACAATTGAATCAATGGAAGAGCTTTTCGACCTTCCTTTACAAACCAAATTACAGAATGTTTCTAGAAAGCCCTACCACGGGTATGTTGGGCAGTACCCCATGCTGCCACTATACAAGAGCTTGGGGTTTGACGATGCAAATGTCTATCAATTGTAAGAGTAAACATAGGTTTTATGTTAATATATTTAGCCAAGAACACAAGAATTTACCAACTAAATCACAACCAACGCATCAAATATGTTCTACATATGCAGATACTGAAGTAATATCTGCAACACATACTTGCAGACTGTTTCACGAAGTCTTCCCATGTGTGCTGTCAGAAGACAGCAGATGGTGCTATTCCATTAAGCCAAAGGACGAGGGGTTTTCGAGATGCATCCTCTTGGGCTTGAAAAACCAGTAGAACAAGGCCTTCCCCGAATTGGGAAGTTGGACGTAGCCGGCAATTAAGGATGGTTTTGATGGAGACTAGCCTTGAGAGAATGGTCATGACTACACCCTCTAGAAGTTGTTGAATTCTGCAAGGACCTCTGGGTTGCTGCCATTCTTCTTTCTTACGGCCGATCGCTGCTCTTTTAATTGCTACTCTCTTTCTTAGCTTGAATAACTTCATGTTTCATGGCATTGATCACAATAAAGAGTAGTACTAGACACCATATCATAACTATGTTCAACAGATTAGGATTAAGAACCATTGCAGAAATCTACACACAACCTTCTCCTCTCTGCAAAACTCAATGCTCTCCAAGTTATAGGTAATTGGAACAATAAGAGCATGGTTTTGTGAGAGCAAGGGCTTGTGGTTTTATACTACAAGACTTGGATTGCCCTATAACAATCCTACAAGGAATGCAAGACTGCATTCCTTATATCAGTATGAGTCCTATAAACGAGCAAACACAAGAGTCTTCAATATACCAATATGATTGGATTAACTCTTGTCAACATGATTTAGACTTCTTTATAATATCAATTATCCCAAGACTTGGAAGAATCATACTCATACTCTTACATTCTCCCACTTGAGTATGATTCATCATAACAGATAATCATCTCAAATTATTATAAAGGTGATCAAATAAATCATTCATCAACACAACCAGCTTACATAAACCAAAACAATGAATTTATAATTGCCTCTGCAACACAAAATACAGATTTAACTTACAAATCACAATGTCCAGTTCATGTTCATAGCAATGTATCTAAGCTCAAGAGTAAACCAAGACGTCTACTCCCACTCATATAGCCCAAAATTGATATCAAAAATACAAAACATTCTTGACAGTAGGCTATCAACTTAAAATTATACATAATTGTATGAATAGCACAATTATGATCCAATCAACAACTTTATTATATTCATAGCAGCAATCACTTTTGGATAACAAAAGCTTAACTTCACATACAATTTACCTATGCATTTTAAAGTATTAAACTTAAGAATCTTTTCTGTTACATTGCAGAATTAACTCAAAAGTCACAACATACTCAATTTGCACTTGGTAATTATGTGAACCAATATAGCAAAACCAAACCAATTTGCTCCCACTTGTCTAGGCCATACTTAACACAACCAAGTTAAGTACAAGTTAATAGCAACTAAAAAATCATTCCAATACAATGAATGACTAATCAGAATCCATATGGAAACCAAATTCGTTTCCTTTTGAATGCTAACCAATATAATAGGATCATTCTCATTACTTAAACAAATTAAGTAACACAAATAATTCAACCAATTGCGTTAATAAAACCATAAACTGGTTTTTAAGCATCCAAATGAATTAGAATGGCCGGCCTAAATACTCTTAGCCGTATGCTTACATTCGAACATATGATTCTCCCACTTAAGCATAAGCAGAATGTACTACACAACCAATAAAGAAACTGGAGATATGAACCAATTGGTTCCCGATTCCTCACCAATTGCATAATCTCAGTTTAGTCATATACACCTAAACCATTATGCAAACAGTCTATGTATCAAAAGATAGTCACAATCCATTCGGAAAAACTTATCTCACATAAACCCAAAATCAGAAGTTTCAACAATGATCAAAATCAGAATAGGAAGCACAATATTTTTGCATTCAATTTGATCCTAACTAGTTCAATATCCATCGAACAAGATAAACCAAATTTTGATAATGTCTGGATATATATCACAACAATATGTCTTGATTAAAACGAGATAATCAAGACCACTATTTCTTCTGAAGAACTCAAAGTTCATCTTCCTCCCTATTTGTGATTTCAACCAAAACATAATAGCAGAAGCATGTATCATAAATGAAATCACAAATATACATATACAATAAGCATGCATCTTAAACTCCATGGTTTTCACAATACAATAAGCACATGCCTTCTTATGAATTCATAAATTAAATCAATATGCATTCGGTAATGTCAATTTGTGTTGTACAAATATATAGGCAACAGCTCACAGAAGCTAATTTGTTTATCATCCTTCTATATGGATGACAGAAGCTAATTCTCAAAATTGACCTATATGATCATACAAGTAATTTTATTTTTATTTTTTTAAGGCTAAGATCAATAAATATCTCCACAAAATCTAATTTTGGTCAACTAATGAAAATAAGATCATTACAAAATAAAACCCAAATTACACCAATGTGTACAGATCCGTCATATATGCACAATAACGATTCTACCCAAAACATATTTCACATATATATGTTCATTTATCTGTTCATATATTTTCTTGTATGCATGCATCAATATGCAAAGAAATAGCACATGTAAGTTCTATTTGATATAGATAAAAACGCATGCCCATAACTACAACGTCTATGCACGAATGCTATCTCTATATGCATACATATTTCATTCATATATGCTATTATATATAAATCACAAAGCAATTGGCATCCACTTCATATATGCAGTCAAATCCATTCCAACCCAAACAAGCATATCTTGTATTCTGACTACTTAAAACTTCCCACATTTAAAGTCCAACAACTAAATTGATAGCGATCAGATTATTTTTTTGTTTTTTTTTAAAACATGCAGTCGAAGATTTAAGGTAAATCTTGCTAAGAATTAAGAGGATCAAGGAAATATTAAGAATTGCTTTGCAAGATATGTTCTCATAATGATGACGGTACATACTACTAACATACATATAGACTCTTTAATGAAAAATAGAAGAGTATATCTAGACCTACACTAATTTATTTATGCAGCAAAGGATGATTTCAGACATCTCACATAAATCACAAGTTGGCATCATTAGGGATTTCGGGTTTAATCATGCCTTCACAATATATTTAAATAAATAAGCATACTCGAAATAGCGAAAGCCCTACTTCATTATGCTCCAACTCATCGCACTATAATCATGCATATAGCAAAACAGTTAATCATGCATGAAACAGTGAACTGAGTTACCCGAATGCATGCATTGGACCCATATTCGTCAAAGCGATTACAATTCCTTAGCTCCAAATCAACGAAACAAATTATCCATCAATGCTCGAGACCCATCCATGTGGATTGCCATCACTCCAAATTCCCGTGGACCTCATACCATTGCAGATTATCGAAGTGAATTGCCATTGTTATAGACACGCCGATCCAAAATCATCGCAATAGTTATCAGCCAGAACCCCGTTGGCACCAATTCCCAGAAAAAAACAATTGTCATTCAAATTTCAATAAAATAAGAGAAACAATAGAACGACGAACGAGTTAACGTCAATATGAAGAACCAGAATAATAATATAATCTCAATATACAGATAACATGATCTTTGTTCAATGGTTCTTAATAACACAATTAGCATATCAGAATACAAGTTTATTCATTACACTAATAATACAAGGAGGATTAATAAACCAAAATTATCTCAATCTACAGTCTTCATAACCAACTGCAGCGGAAGCAATATATTCAAAATCAAAATTATGATGTTTGCTGTTTAAATTGCAGATTTTAGGAACCAATTTTTGATCGAATTTAGTTGTTAAATTCAATGGCTCTGATACCACATGTAAGAGTAAACATAGGCTTTTTGTTACTATATTTAGCCAAGAACAGAAGAATTTACCAACTAAATCACAACCAACGCATCAAATATGTTCTACATATGCAGATACTGAAGTAATATCTGCAACATATACATGCAGACTGTTTGACGAAGTCTTTCCTGTGTGTGATGTCAGAAGATAGTAGATGGTGCTATCCCATTAAGCTAAAGGATGAGGGGTTTTCGAGATGCATCATCTTGGGCTTGAAAAACCAATAGAACAAGGCCTTCCCCGAATTGGGAAGTCGGACATAGCCGGCAATTAAGGATGGTTTTTATGGAGACTAGCCTTGAGAGAATGGCCATGACTACACCCTCTGGAAGTTGTTGAACTCTGCAAGGACCTCTGGGTTGCTGCCATTCTTCTTTCTTACGGCCGAACGCTGCTCTTTTAATTAGTACTCTCTTTGTTAGCTTGAATAACTTGTTTATGTTTCACGGCATTGATCACAAGAAAAAGTAGTACTATCATAACTATGTTCAACAGATTAGGATTAAGAACCATTGGCAAAATCTACACACAACCTTCTCCTCTCTGCAAAACTTAATGCTCTCCAAGTTATAGGTAATTGGAACAATAAGAGCGTGTTTTTGTCAGAACAGGGGCTTGTGGCTTTATACTACAAGACTCAGATTGCCCTATAACAATCCTGTTGCGTGAGGCAATTTTAGGGAATAAGGAATGTAGAGTTATTTTGGGTATAAAGTTATGTAATTGGTATCCTTGTAGATTTGGGATATTTGTTTCCTAATTTGTAGGAGATTGTATAAGCCTATATATTCCTCTATGTGAGAAGAATAATATCAGAACAATACTCATCTAAAACCTAGATTTTTGTCTTGGTACCAGAGCAGGATTCGACCTGTGTTTTTTCGAAAACAAATTCTGGTGTTCATCAAACCTTGAACCCAGAAATATCAAAGCTTTGTGGTCTTTGGAATCAACAAAGCCACGACAAAGACAAATCGCAGAACAAAAAAGTGGGGCCATAATTTCCATGCAACCCGTGGCTTTCCAAGGCGAATCTACCAATATCAATGGCATTCCCTTTGGGTTTCTGTTGAGCGACACTAATTTCAAGGTTTGGTTGAAGATGATAGAGGTTCATGCTTCAGGTCTCGGTAAACAAGGATATCTAATGCGGAAAATCCTGGCGGTAGATGAAGATAATCCAGGATATGTGAAGTGGTCAATGGAAGATGCTATTGTGCGTGGGTGGTTGCTCAAAACCATGGAACAACATTTGCTTGGCCTCTTTATAGACTTGCCCACGGCTAAAGATATCTGGGAGAGTGTCACACATATGTTTAATGATGGTTCTGATGAGTCACAATACTATGAACTTCGGTGCAAGGCTACATGGACGGGACAAGACAGTCATCCAGTTAATCTGTACTTCACTGAACTGAATGGTGTGTGGTAGGACCTTGACAAAAGAAGTCCTCTCCGTATGGTGTGTCGAGCAAATTTGAAAACTCGTAAAGAATAACTTGCAAAGGATAGGGTGTATGATTTTCTTGTTGGATTAGATAGTGATTTTGACTAAGTTCGGAGTGAGATTCTCAGGATGAAACCTATCCCTGGAATCGAAGAATGCTTCAATTTGGTACGACGTGAATCCCAAGGGCAAGCGACTATGATGGGAACAAAGACTACAATGGCAATACCTCCTATGGCTATGGCAACTAAGGCACCTAGTTCTCATCCACCATCCACTAGAAATTCTCGATCATTCCGTACCCAAGAAGATATTGATAAAGACAAACTCCATTGCAATCACTGTAATGGAACGAGACACACTGAGGATACCTGTTTTGAAATTCATGGGTACCCAGAATGGTACTGGGAAAGGAAGAAGGAACTAAAGGCGAGAGGGAACAAACGGGCTGGACAAGCCCGAATGGCAGCCACTAGATCAAGAGTTGGATCTAGTGCCGTAGGGAGCCAAGCTGGGCCCAAAGCCCAACAGGGCCCAGCTCGTCAAGTCAAATCTCAGCAGCCAATTATGTGAGGCCGACTTCAGAGGCAGGATCCACGGAAACTGAAATAAGCCCGCTTCTATCCTTAATCAATCAAATTTCAATGGGTGACAACTCGAAAAATTCTGGTAAAATCGGTACTGTTTTAATAACTTCCACCAAAAGAGATACTGGTTAGATAATTAACTCAGGAACTATAGACCATATGACTTACGATGCATCATTGTTTTATCACATGACTTCATCATCTAAAGACGATGTTATTACCGCCAACGGTGATGTTGCTCCTGTAACGGGAGCGGGTTCTGTTTCCTTTACTTCATCTTTGTCTATTCACAACGCACTTCTTGTTCCATCGTTATCCAATCATCTACTTTTTGTTGGTCAAGTTACTGAACAATTAGATTGTGTTGTGTTAATGTTTCCCACTTTTTGCCTACTTCAGGATATCCAGACTTGGGAGATAATTGGGTGTGGTACTAAGAGGAGAGGGTTATATTATGTGGATAATGTATCGGCAAGTCGAGTAAATCAAGTGAGTAATGGCCACCAAAACAAGAATAAGACAATTTGGTTATGGCATCGTCGATTAGGGCATGCATCTTTTGGTTATTTGAAAAAATTGCTTCCGTCCTTATTTCATGGCATTTCAGACTCTGATTTCCAGTGTAATGTTTGCATTCTTGCAAAAAGTCATCGTACTTTTTATCAATTGATTTTCAATAAAAGACCCATTCCTTTTAAGTTAGTTCATTCTGATGTGTGGGGGCCTTCTCCAATATCTACTAATCATGGGGTTTGTTGGTTTGTGATCTTTGTGGATGATTGCACCCGAATGACTTGGCTGTATACTATGAAACATAAAAGTGAGGTTGGATCGATTTTTCACCAGTTTTACTGCATGGTTAAAAATCAATACTCTCTTCCCCTTAAGGTTCTCAGGTCAGATAATGGCGGGGAATATCTCAACACTGAACTCTCTCAATTTTTTCAGGAGCACGGCATTCTTCTTGAGACTACTTGCCCACAAACCCCGCAACAAAATAGTGTCGCAGAGTGCAAAAGTAGACATATTTTGGAAACCACTCGTGCACTCCTCATTGGTGCTCACGCTCCTCGCTCCTATTGGGCGGATGCTGTTAGATACTCTGTTTATCTAATGAACCGAATGTCATCCCGAGTGCATAATTTTTGCACTTATATGGAAGTTTTTGCTGATCATGGGACATTACCATCTTCTCTTCATTTATCTCCGAGTATCTTTGGTTGTGTGGCCTATGTGCATCTTCACAAAAATCAACGCACTAAGTTGGACCCATGTGCAGTTCGTTGTATTTTTCTAGGCTTTAATAATCAGCAAAAGGGGTATCAGTGTTATCACCCACCAACCAAGCATATATACGTCACCATGGATGTTACATTTTCTGAGCATGAGATGTTTTTTCTCACTGAACACACCTACTATAATCTTCATGGGGAGATGAGCACAAATGAAGATTATAGTTGGATTGATCTGCCAAATGTGCAAATGGATAACACCTCCCGTGGTCCAGCAATGGATCATATGGGTCAAAATCGTGAGCCCAGCAGTAGTCTAGCAGTGGGTTATGTGAGTCAAAATAGTGAGCCCAGCAACTTGGGTGAGCCAAATCTGGGCTTGCTGAGTTTGGAAGATAATATAGGTGGGCCTGAGGGCCTAAGAGCCGGAAGCTTGACAAGTGGGCCCGAGGACCTGAGGGCTAAAAGCCTTTCTGAAGGCATCACACAGATTGTGTTGTGCAGCAAGGTCGAAAACCTTTCTTAAGACAGTGCACAGACTGGGCCGTGCAGCAGCAGGCTGCAACCTATAACTAATTTTGACAGCTTAAACACTTCAAGAAATAACCCTATTCTAATTGTACCCGTCCGTGTCCCCGAGGATATCCATGAGGTAAGTTTATCCCAATCTGATGAAGCTCATAATTTGACTAACATTGAAAGAACTTATGCATTGGCCCTTAGACAAAGTCATGGGAAACCTCCTAACAGGTATTCTCCGGATGGGAAAATTAGATATGCTATTGCAAAGTATGTCTCTACGCACCGACTGTCTTCCAAGTACCAAGCCTTGGTGGATACAATGGATGTAATCAAAATTCCAACACAAATGGAAGAAGTTTTGCAGGATCCTCGATGGACAGAAGCAATGAAGGTAGAAATGAAGGCCCTACAGAAAAATGGAACTTGGAGCGTGGAGTCACTACCACAAGGAAAAAGACCAGTAGGATGCAAATGGGTGTTCACCATCAAACACAAGGCCGATGGAACCATTGACAGATACAAGGCAAGGTTGGTAGCAAAGGGGTACAGACAGACTTTTGGAGTAGATTATCAGGAAACATTTGCCTCGATAGCAAAGATGAATACTATATGGGTTCTGTTGTCTATAGCTGCTAACTTTGATTGGCCGTTGAAACAATTTGATGTGAAAAATGCTTTTCTACATGGAGACTTGGAGGAAGAAGTATACATAGAGCTTCCACCTGGGTATGAAGTGCAGAATAAAGCAGGCAAAGTATGCAGACTACGAAAGGCTCTTTATGGACTCAAACAATCGTCGAGGGTCTGGTTTGGAAGATTTACTGATGCAATGAAGAAATATGGGTACCGACAAGGGAATGCGGATCACACATTATTTATCAAACACAGGGGAGGAAAGGTTACCTTGTTGATAATATATGTGGATGATATGGTAGTCACAGGTGATGATACAGAGGAAATGGAGAGATTACATGAGTATCTTTCTTCTGAGTTTGAGATGAAAGATTTAGGAGGTTTGAAGTACTTATTGGGAATTGAAATTGCTCGTTCCCGTGATGGCATTTACTGATCCCAGCGAAAGTATGTTCTGGATCTTTTGTCTGAGGCTGGGATGTTGGCATGCAAACCAGCAGAAACACCTATAGTTCAAAATCATCATTTGGCTATCTACCTAGACCAGGTTCTAGCAAACAGGGAAAGATACCAGAGGTTAGTAGGAAGGTTAATTTACTTGTCTCTCATGATACCGGATATTGCATATGCTGTTAGTGTAGAAAGTCAATTTATGCACTCTCATAGTAAGGATCACATGGCTGCTGTTATGCAGATATTGAGTTATTTGAAAGGTGCACCTGGAAAAGGGTTGATTTTCAGGAAACATGGGCATATGGAGGTAAAAGGGTACACTGATGTTGATTGGGCCGGGAACATTACTGATAGACGCTCGACGTCAAGGTACTTTACATTTGTTGCAGGAAACCTTGTGACTTGGAGGAGCAAGAAACAGAATGTGGTGGCTAGGTCCACGGCAGAGGCTGAATACCCTGGGATGGCGCTTGAGATTTGTGAGTTATTATGGCTAAGGATTCTTCTTACAGAGATTGGGTTCAAGCCACGTGGAGCGATGCTTTTATATTGTGATAATCAGGCTGTGCGAGAAATAGCTAATTATCCAGTTCAGCATGATCATACAAAGCATGTTAAGGTGGATAGACATTTTATCAAAGAAAAGTTGGATGTTAAGTTAGTTGATATTCCATATGTAAGATCCAAAGATCAACTGGTTAGCGTGTTGACGCATGCAGTGGCAACAAATGTGTTTCAGAACTCACTGGACAAGTTGGGCCGAGGTGATATTTACACACAAACTTGAGGGGGAGTGTTGCGTGAGGTAATTTTAGGGAATAAGGAATGTAGAGTTATTTTGGGAATAAAGTTATGTAATTGGTATCCTTGTAAATTTGGGATATTTGTTTCCTAATTTGTAGGAGATTGTATAAGCCTATATATTCCTCTATGTGAGAAGAATAATATCAAAATGATATTCATCTAAAACCTAGATTTTTGTCTAATCCTACAAGGATTGCCTTTATATCAGTATGAGTCGTATAAACGAGCAAACACAAGAGTCTTCAATATACCAATATGATTGGATTAACTCTTGCCAACATGATTTAGGCTTCTTCATAATATCAATTATCCTAAGACTTGGAAGAATCATACTCATACACTTACATGAACAAGTTGAAAGCTTGACAAATACCTTGTGGCCTCAAGGAAACCCGAGATTTTGGTTCATAGCATTAATCCTTTCTCCTAATTTTTTAATATTTTCGTACTATAAATGCACATTAATTGCATAGTTTATGTGTTATTATCTTATCTAACAATCTAACATGTTATTTTGCCAAAATGTCAATCTGATCGGACAAATTTACATAAATGTGTATTTCAGATTAACATTCTATTAACCTAATGACATATCTCAGACATCTAGCAAGAGACACTCTTACCCTTTATTTCATAATCAAATATTCGGAGTTCGTAATTTTTGTTTTTGGGTGGCAGCACAACCATACAATCATTCTCAGAGCAAGTTTCGGAGTTGGATCAAATAATCAGAAGGATGATTCTGGAGAGCTTGTGAATTGAAAAATACTTTGAGGAGCATGTAGAATCAACCAACTACCTTATTCGAGTGATGAAATATAAAGGACTTGAAACCAAGGAAACTAAGTTGGGGATAAACGCTCACACAGACAAGAACATTGTCACCATTTTGTATCAAAACCAAGTTAATGGTTTAGAAGTGCAAACCAAAGCTGGCAAATGGATCAAAGTCAAGCCTTCATCACCGCACTCTTTCATCTCCATGATTGGTGACTCTCTTTACGTGAGTTAGTTCCTGCTCATTCAATTTACATACTAACGATCGTGAAAGAATCAAAGAAATCAAAGTTCACATTGTGCTGATGATTTTGTAGGCATGGACAAACGGTCGACTACATTCTCGATATCATAGAGTGATGATGAGTCGAAATGAGGCTAGGTACTCAACTGGATTGTTCTCCATCCCAAAGGCTGGTTACATTATAAAACCCCCGGAGGAGGTTGTGGATGAAGAGCACCCTTTGCTTTTTAAGTTCTTTGTTCACGTTGAATTTCTAGGGTTCTACTACATGGAGGCTGGCAAGAGAGCTCAGTCTGCTTTCAAAACTTACTGTGGAGTCCAAGACTTGGCTTTGTCTGCTTAGCAAATTACGATTTTGCAAAATAAATATATTCCTTTGTTTAAGAAGTGTGGCAATAAGTAATGATATGTTTCGCTATTGTATTCTGTATCTACATGAACTACGTGTTGGAATGTATTAGGTTTATTTAGGAAATTAATTAGAGATTTGATTTGATTTTGTAGTAGGGTAATTTTGGCATTTACTCATTAGGGTTTCTTAGGTTTATTGCTCTATAAATAGAGCTTGTAATTTAGTTTGAGATGTAAGTCATTCACAATGTAGCCTCTTGGAGTTTTGTAGCCGTTTCTGCATTCTTGTTTGTTTAATAATATTCTATTTTGTAATCTTGTTCGTGGCGCACTCTGATATTCAACTTGGTATCAGAGCATGTTCGATTCTTCGGAATTTAATCTATTCTAGATGGGTATCAATTTGTTCATCCATTTGTCCGCTGTGTATCAGTTTGTCTTGAAGTTGGTTTGGAAGTTCGCAATTGGCATGGGAATCTTGCACTTGCATCGGTGAAGTTTTGGATTGGAAATTGGCATTGGCATTGGCACTGGCACTAGCACTGGAATTTGGAGTCTTGCATCCGCATCTACTTTGTTGGCAACCTTATGACGTGTACCGCCATGAGTTTGACGGAGGGTGTTGGAATTTATTAGGTTTATTTGGGAAATTAATTAGAGATTTGATTTGATTTTGTTGTAGGGTAATTTTGGCATTTATGCATTAGGGTTTCTTATGTTTATTGCTCTATAAATAAAGCTTGTAATTTAGTTTGAGATGTAAGTCATTCACAATGTAGCCTCTTGGAGTTTTGTAACCGTTTTGGCATTCTTGTTTGTTTAATAATATTTTATTTTGTAATCTTGTTCATGGCGCACTCTGATATTCAACTTTACGTACCAGTGTAGTTAAATAAATCTATTCCTCTGTGTAAGAATTATGGCAATAAGTAATGATATGCATCTACTATATTATGTATCTACATGAACTACCAGTATACCTCCTTTTTATGGCCAATATAAAACTATGTATTCTCCAATTATATTATGGATCAAACTCAAGTCGTCCACTGACAGGCGTAAATACTTACAACTATACTACAACGACCTTGTTGACAATTAAATTATAGGATCCTCTTTATAAACACGAAAATCCTGTGACAAATGAAACAAGAAAACGTGTACAAAATAAATGATTTGTATTAATTTGAATGCATGGTTACAATCTCTGTTTACAAAGTTTCTTTTGATTCGATGTCCAAAGATGTGTAGATGTGTGTTGGTGATCCGAGGGTCACGATGACTTGATCTCGAAGGAACGAACGCCTCAAGGTTTTGGCTTGCGATGATGGAAGAATTGGCACGTGTCACTAGTACAAAAACATGTTTGCGTGACGGCAACTTGCGCGACGGAGCAAATTTCGTCGCCCAAAGTATGTTTGCGTGATGTAAAACACAAAACATCGCATAAACGGCCTTTGCGCAACGGCACTTTGTGCGACATTTTGTGCGTTGCGCAAGATTTTGGCGCCAAACCAAGAATGCTTTACTATTTTTTTCCCAACTTTGCACGACACAGGTGCACCTACGTCGCGCAAAACAGCTTTGCACAATGTAGGTGCACCTGCATCGAGCAAAACAGCTTTGCGCGACGAAGACTAGCGTTGCTCAAAACAGCTTTGCGCAACGCAGGTGCACCTACGTCGTGCAAAGTTAACGACTTTTTAAAAATCATTTAATCAGTTTGGGATGTAGAAACTGCAAACTAGTTGCAGCAGCTACCTCCCTTCCCCATCTATCTTCAAAACCTTCACCAATCCTCTCCCTTCCTCGATCTATTCCTATCTGGTAAGCGATTTGATTTTGTATATGTAACTTTGAATTGAGAATTCAAACTAAAACTACTAAATTTGTTTTGTACAGGATTTTTGTATTCGAATTTGATGGTATTTTCTTCATATTGCATATGAGATTTTTGTATATGTACCTTTGCCTACTTGCTATGCCCTTTTTTGGTAATGGTGGAGTTTTGAGAGATTGAATTTTGAAGTTATCTTTAGTAATTTTACCTATTAAAAGGAGTGATACTAGTACAAAAACATACTTGCGCGACGGAGCAAATTGCGTCCCGCAAAGTATGTCTGTGCAACGGCAATAACAAAACGTCACGCAAAGGCATTTTGCGCAACGGAACTTTGCGCGACAAAGGACCACCTTCGTCGCGCAATGTTGGGAAAAAAGCAGTAAAAGTCTTGGTTTGGCGCCAAAATCTTGCGCGACGGCAGTCTTGGTCACGCAAAACTGTTTTGCTCGACGAATGCACACCTTTGTCACGTAAAGTCAATGACTTTGTGGTATAACATAAGATTTTGTGGTATCCACTTGTGTAAATATTTTAAATTAATGATCAAATTAGTTCATTGTATTCATATAGGATCAAGGAGTGTAGCTGTAAAAACATCATCAAAATCGGAGTTAAAATAACTGTTAAATCGTGATTTTTCGTTTATAACAGTCGAAATTTTTTGTCCTGTTACTTGATCTCTAAATGTTTGTTTTTTATGATTTTTTGAGTATGCGATCTCGAAGTATATACAAACATGTTTGACGGTTGTATCGTTGAAACTAGTTTCAGAAAATTACGTATCCCATCAAAACAATAGATTCACTAATACTTAAGAGTTTATTTATACTTTCATTAAGTATAACATAAGATCTTGTGGTATCTACTAGTGTAAATATTTTAAATTGACGATCAAATTAGTTCATTGTATTCATATAGGATCAAGGAGTGTAGCTGTAAAAAAATCATCAAATCGAAGTTAAAATAATTGTTAAATCATGATTTTTCGTTAATAACCGTCGAAAACTTTTGTCCCGTTACTTGATCTGTGAATGCTTTTTTTCTTGCAATTTTTTGCGTATGTGATCTCGAAGCATACACAAACAAGTTTGACGGTTGGATCGTTGAAATTAGTTTCGTAGAATGCGTATCCCATCAAAACAATAGATTCACTAACACTAGATTTGTGGTATCCACTAGTGTAAATATTTTAAATTGAAGATCGAGTTCATTCATTGTATTTATATAGGGTCAAGGAGTGTAGCTGTAAAAATCATCAAAATCGGAGTTAAAATAACTGTTAAATCGTGATTTTTCGTTTATAACCGTCGAAAAGTTTTGTCCCGTTACTTGATCTTTGAATGTTTGTTTTTTGTGATTTTTGGTGTATGCGATCTCGAAGTATATACAAACAAATTTGACAGTTGGATCGTTGAAACAAATTTTGTAGAATGTGTATCTCATCAAGTTCAATGGTGTGTGTGTGTGTGTGTATATATATATATATTTATTAAGTAGCTTTAAATTTATTTATTTTGTACGTATAACACATAAGAAATTGAATGATATGTATATTTATTAAGTAGCTTTAAATTTATTATTATAGTTCGGATCGGATTTTTGTTAGAAAAATATATTATTGTGGGTTTTATGTAAAAAAAATTGAATTTGAAGAGAATAAAGTCACATTTTCAATAAATTTTATAATTTTTTTTTCAATATAACTTGCGCGACGCCACAACCTGATCGTTGCGCAAAACTATTTTGCGCGACGCTGCAATGAGATCGTCGCGCAAAACCACTTTGCGCGACGCCAACCTTCGTCGCGCAATTTGTTAAAATTTGGCGGTGCAATAGTATTTAATAGGCGCTTTTTTAAAAAAAAATTTCCCAAATTTTGACAAAATTTTCCCCCACAGCCGGTCGTCTCTCTTCCCTTTCTCTCACTCGGTCTCTCTCTTCCATCTCGCTCATCTTGCCCTCTCTCTCTCTCACTCCGTAGCCTTCCTCCTCATCCTCTCCCGTAGCCTTCCTAGATTGGACGGCGATCGATGCTTGACGAGGAAGGTGGTGAAGACGCAGTGCAAGACTGAGGAGCTGGAGCCTGGAAAGTTCGTCAGGAAGTGCGAGAAGACCGAGCAGCTTCTCAGGGACTGCGCCGGCCGGTAAATCCCAATCTCTCTCATTATCTCTATCGATTTCTCCATTTCCCTAAAACCCAATGGCAAATTGGGAATATTTTATCTAGGGTTTCTGTGAATTATTGGAAATTGCCTGATGGTGTCACTTTGATTTTGTCATATCTATGTTAATTTGGGGATTTTTTATTTTATTTTATTTTTTGGGGTGTTATTATTGGGCTTATGGCTTAGGATAGAAATTGTTGAGAATCATAACGTTATGATATTTGTTCGATTGTTGTAGGAAATGTTGGGTTTTCTGTAATTTTCGTTACAACACAATTCGATATTGAATCCAATTTGTATGGTGTTTATAATTAAGAAAAATATATATGGAAATATGAGACAAGAGAGATGAGAATTTTATGGTGCGTTTGTTGCACCAGATTGTTTTGGATTGGATTAGGTGTAGGGACTAAGCTGGACAGGCTTAGACTAGACTAAGGTGAATTAATTTAATGAAGCGTTTGGTGTAGTGTCGGACTAAACTACAAACTAAAATATTTTTAAGGCCCACAATGTTTTATTATTATTTTTAATTCACTTCCAAATTATAAAAATAAGAAAATAACCATTATATTATAAAAATATCTTCTGCCATTACATTTTTTTTAGTCGTGCTTCTGCCATTGCCTTCTGGAAGATAACTAATACCCTTCCTGAAACCCCTTTCCTTTCTCTCTCTCACAACTTTGTAGAGACACACCTTCCCCTCTTCACTTTCTCTCACATCTTCACTTCCTCTTTCTCCCTCTTAGTAAAGAAAGTATTGGTGCTTATCCCAGTCGCTGTCGACAAAAGTTTATCCTCTCACAACCAAGCAAAACGAACAAATCATACAATCAACAAAGCCCATGGCGCGATTTGGATTTTGGAGGTGCTGGAATGACTGATGTGCGGCTGATGGAGCGACTGGGTTTCAGAGGCACAATGATTTTGTAAATTTTTTTTCTATTTTTTGTTTCGAATTCTGGGGTTGGATGTTTTGGGTTTTTTGATGTACGAGGCAGTGAGGAAGAAGTAAATGAGAGCGGCGAAGCAGGGAGAGACGACGCACGAAGCAACTAAGAAGAGAAAGTGGCAGAGGAAGCCGTGATTTACGAGGACGCGGCGGTGGTCCTTGGATGGTCCGGCGAGGTTGTCGAGCAGAGCGGTGAGAAGTCGAGCAGAGCAAGGAGTCGAGTGGGACAATGCGAGAGAAAAGAAGGGTCTTAGCAATCCGGTGGTATTTGGGGGGTCTCACTAAGACTATCTAGCGAGCCCCATAGTTGAGGCGAGTGAGGTTTAATCCCACTAAAGCTTGTCCCTTCCTCTAAAGCTAGTCCCTTCCTCTAACAAAATGCTTTTCTCATCACTCTACTCCTAAAATGCTTTTCTTTGCACCATTTCGTTTGCAATTTGGGCAGAGCCACCCCACTGGGCTAACAACCAACCTTTTGAAGCTGTTTGAGCCTCGACCACCGTTGGATATCAAACCGCTTCCGGAGAAGAAAAAGTGCCCACCTTTGACAGGTCTGTTAACCATCTTAATTGAGGGTTGATTGGTTTCAATTTGGTATTAATTTCTATCTTGTAGCTGTTAATTTTGTACTGGTATTAAATCTCTTTGCCATTTTCACCCCCACGTTATCCTATATAAAGTTCATAAGTGGCTGTACCTAATTACCTACTCAATTATATAAATGCAAAGCGAAAGACAATGACACTTAAATATACATTAAGCACAACATTTGCTGCTGAATGAGAATCCATAACATGAAAGCTTCTACTATGCCAAGAATAATTCCATTGGAAAGAAAAAACATTCAAAAAAGGTTGGAAACTTATTGGAGTCTAAGTGAGAAATGGCTCAATTCTTACGTTTTGTCACATGGCAGCTCATATTTAGAATAAAGAGGGTTTGCTTTACCACAAGGATATTTGTCTTGCAAAGTAATACTTTCCCATCCAAAAGTTTGGTACGTCCGAGAGTCCTTTCATGTTTTCAATTGCTTTAATTTATTATTACTTGGTCTTCTCTGAGTTTTATTTCCCTCCAAATTGCTAGTGCTTTGCTTTCTCATGTTTCTTGCTTCGAACATTACTAGGGAACAACGACGGATTCCAGAACATTTCTTCAACTATCAAGAGGGGCGCTTAAGAGGGTTTGACATGTAGGTGTCGATATATGTGGTTGAGAGGTATTGACGTTTAAAGCCATGCATTGCAAATGGTTTTTAAGAAGAAATTTTAGGATGGTGCAACTACATTCGAATCTAATTACTTTTCATGCTAATAACATTTCTTACTTTTCTATGCATCTAGTATTGTTTCTACCTTTGCAATACTGCTTTATATATGTGAACAAATGCAAGAAAGGATATGATATTACTTTGGCTGCTAATTGATTAGTTTCAAATGAAAGAAATGATTAGTTTGAAATGTTATATTTGTATGGTTCAAAAAGTGTATAGATGTCGTAGTTGATCACTCGTCGTCGGAGTGTGACCAATGCGCCTTCCGCATTATTAGCTTCCCCGGAGACCCTGATCGAGGACGTCATTGTACCCGAGGACGCAGGTTTTCAGATCGTGTATGAGGTCCTGGATTAGAAGTTCGATCGTCATCATGGCAAGGTTGTTCGGTGTATGGGGAAGGTGGGGGTTTGTGAGACAGGTGCCTCATCTTCCAGATCATCCACAAGAGAGGTCAATGCCCTGAAGGAGGAAGTGACAACTCTAAAAGGTCAGTTTGCGGCCCAGGGCGAGCAGATGAGTATGATTGTACGGGCCTTAGCGATGTTCGACCTCCAAATCCCGATGCCAGCACTTGATCTTGCTCCACCTTCGACCTCCCAGCCACTTCGCCCAGTCGATACCCAGTAGCATGATGTATTAAACCTAGAAGACTACTTGTAGTTTTTTCGTTTTTGTTCGGACATCTTGTATGTACATTTTCATATATTTTATAATTAAATAATTTTTCTTGGTTTATTAATTATTGTTTAGAATTTAATTACAATATTTATTAAAAATTAAATAAAAAATATTTTTGCCAAAAAAAAAACAAGGGTTTGCGCGACGAAGAAGTGACTTACGTTGTGCAAAGTTGTTTTGAGTGACGTAGGGACATGCGTCGCGCAAAACTACTTTGTGCGATGTAGGTCACTTCTTTGTCGCACAAACTCTTCTGTCACTGCCTTGGCACAATGGTTGGTGCGCGACGAAGGTTCGTTGGGTTGATTTTTGCGCGACGTTTTTTGACTTTGCGGGACGAAGGATCTGTGTACAATTGAGCCTCCTATTTATAAACTCTCCAAGCTTTGCCTACGAAAGAACCAAGACTTGATTTGTGCCTTGGTTCGTGATTTGACTTTATCAATTAATTTAAATCAATTAATTTGTTTGATTTAAATTAAAACTAATTAAAGAATTAATAAAGATAATACTTAATTATTTTTCTCCAAACGTTGCCACGTGTTCTCTTGATGCCATGTGTACAATTTGTGAGGCACTTGGTACATGCCATGTAAGTACTCGCGTGTCGAAAATAATGCGTTGGTGAACATTTATTTTCACCGAAATTTGCATGTCTACAAATGCTCTCACTTCAAGGCACGGCGTATACATGTGTTTGTCACATGTAGAATGTGTGTTTTGAAGCCCCTCGCATGGTGAATGTATTTGATCATTGTGCTTTGAAGTCCCTCAACGTAGATGTTGCTTCAAGGGCCGTCGAGGCTTGGTCTTGAATTGGACTGGAGGTTTCTTCAAGGACCGTCGAGGCTTGGTCTTGAAAGAAACGGAACCACGAGGAGTTTCACATGGCTGGTGGTCTTCGGCTTTGGTAGTGGATGAATCGATACATATTTGTTGTGCTTCTTGACTCTCTATGAGCTTGCTAAAGAACATGATTGTTTTCTTTTGCCAGAGAGCTTTCTGGATTCCTCCCAATTCTTATTCACGGAGAGTCGGAGACCAAGGTGATAATGCCCACATGAAAAATAAAAATAATTGGAAGAGCTATTGTCTTTCTTTGATATTCACGAGGAGCAAGCATCCCAATAAATTTGGCAACTTTGTTTGCAGCAGACTCTTTTATTCTTTTCATTGTGGACTTTGTAATTGCTTGGTCAAAGTAGGATCCAAAATTTGGTCCACCTTTCTTTCTTTCTTTGATGGATATTGGCTTTTGCATTTTTTTTTTCTTTCTACTGTTGCTTTTTCAGCTGCAAGAGGGAAGGAAACACCACTACTTGCTGATGCGGCTGCTGGTCTTCTTCCTTCGTTCCAATATTTGTATTGAATTGTAATAAAGCTTAAAATATTTTGATATCAAGAAATCTCTTCAATGACTCCTTCATCAAAGCAATTGCAATTAATTTAAACACCATTTAAGGACCAAAACGGGTAACCTTTAAGCTGAGGAATAAATTGGATTTAATACCCACCATTCTTCAGTTTTCTTCTTAAAATGCGCACATCGCCAATCAAAGGTGATTACGGCCGGTGCTTGGGAAAATATACGTTCGCATAATCATAGTGATTAATGTATTATTTCTTTTACGAATATTTCCTTGGGCCTCAAAAATCTTCTATATAGAGAGGCTAGGGTAATGCATCCAGGCATTGCAGCATTGTGCCTTGTTTCTACATCCGACTGGTGTAGTCGTCACCATCTTGGTGGTCTTCCATACCAAGTTAACACATGAAGTAATGGAAAGAATTGTGCCCTTGTTCTGCTCCTCCCGCATTTTTTCCTCAGTGAGTCACGTCACACTTGTCGAGCCCATGTCTCCGTGAGCCTCGTCAACACTCACCGAGCTACATGACATGCTTTGAACCTTGTTGACATCATGATTGTCCTTCTTCCCTGAACCTCGTCAACGCTCACCGAACCTTTCTTGGTACCGTCGCGGTTGTCCTCTCCATATGGTATGCTTTGTCATTTATGTAATGAAGGTGTGAGTGCGATCACATGCAGTTGCCAAGACACCACAGTGATTCGGAGAACCAACTTCTTAGATGAACCACACACGGTGGTGGTAGTGACAAAGTCTATTGAGTCCATTATGTGAAAAACGACATGCGTGGATGTGTGGATGCAGCTGCTGTCCCACTCTATGGATTAAAACAATCCGGGCGGATGTGGTATAACCGTCTGAGTGAATATTTGACAAGTTAGGGTTATGTGAACAACGAATTGTGCCCATGCTTGTTCATCAGGAAGTTGGATTCCGGATTTGCGATTGTTGCAGTTTATGTCGACGACATGAACCTTATTGGAACTCCTGCAAACCTTGAGGAAATTATCGTTCACTTGAAATCGGAATTTGAGATGAAAGATTTTGGGAAAACTCGATATTGTCTCGGCCTGGAGATCGAGCATTGTTCGGATGGAATCCTAGTACATCAATCGAACTACACCTAAAAGGTGTTGCGACGTTTTAATGACGATAAAGCGAAGCCTTCGAGTACTCCTATGATCGTTTGGACTCTAGATGCTAAACGAGATCCGTTCCATCCCAAGGAGGATGAGGAAGAGATTTTGGAGCCTGAAGTTCCATACCTAAGTGCAATTGGTGCTTTATTGTACTTGGCTCAATGCACTAAACCCGACATCTCTTTCGCTATTAATCTTTTGGCTAGATACAGCAATGCGCCTACACGCCAACACTTGAATGGTGTTAAAGACATTTTCCATTACCTCAAGGATACGATGGATTTGGGCCTGTTCTGCACCCATGAATCCTCGAGAAGAGCCGCCGCCCCCTTGGTCCTCGGGTTGATTCCCGCCTTGTTGGTTACGCAGATGCTGGTTATTTGTCTGACCCACATAGGGCACATTCTTAAACGGACTACGTCTTTACCATTGGAGACACCGCTATATCTTAGAGGTCTACCAAGCAAACACTAGTTACGACTTCTTCGAACCATGCTGAGATTCTCGCCCTGCATGAAGCATCGCGTGAATGCTTTTGGTTGAGAGCAATCATGGAACATATTCGAAGCACTAGTGGTCTTACTTCCGTCGTTGACCTTCTTACGACGATTTTTTAAAACAATGTGGCATGTATCGAGTAGTTAAAGAAAGGATACATCAAAGGAGACAACACCAAGCACATAGTGCCGAAGTTCATTTATTCTCACCAGCAACAATAGCATCAGAACATTGAAGTCAAGCAAATCCGTTCCCAAGACAACCTGGCCGATCTCTTTACCAAGTCATTGCCCAAGTCTACTTTTCAGAAGCTCGTCCAAGGAATTGGTTTGCATACATTATCTGAGTTGAATTGCTAGTAGTTCTCTTATTTGGAAGTTATGTCTAACTCAGGGGGAGTATCCTGAAGCATACTCACTTGATCTTAATGTAATTTTTTTCCTACGATTAGGAGCATTTTTTCCACTGGGTTTTTGCTACCTAACGAGGTTTTGACGAGGCACCCATCCTGGGATGATCATACTTCGTTGAGTTCACTACTTTTGTCCTGTTTGACGTTTGTTTTAGACATTATGCATACTTCTCATTTTCTCCTTAGTCTATGGGTTTTTACTTGCCTTAGGTACTACCAATGCATACTTTCTTTTAAATTTGAGACTCACATTCACTCGTTGTGCCGACGACTTCATCAACTATTCTACCTCACCTGCTTAAGATCTGATACGATGTTTTGTTTGAGTATTTACACACTCAAGGGGGAGTGTTGCAGTCCTATTAGATTAGGAATGTGATTGTGTAAATTCTAGTGTATCTAGGGATATTTTGGAATATTCCCTTTAGTAGTTAATATCCGATTAGAGTTGTAATTCTATTAGGGTAATGATTTAACCTTCCCTACTATTATAAATAAAGGCACAATGGGATGATATAACACACACCTCAGAATTAAATCTCTCTTTTCTCTCTCTTGCCGCCGGCCCTCTCCCTCTCTAGTCCTAAATACAGTTCAATAAATTAGGCCTACAACAACTTCTGGTTTGTTTTATAACTATTTTTTTATTTATTTTAAATTTTCGTTTTGCTATTAGAGATGAACGACAAATGTGTAGAAGATGTGAGAGGCGGTAAAGAATGGAGGAATAATGACGATAGGGATGCGAAAAAATGTATAGGCAATGCCACAATAGTACAAAAACAAGAACAAAAAACTAAAAACTAAAAATTGAATGATTATCCGATAGATCCTTTGTTTCATATTTCCAGAACTTCTATAAATTGAAAGAAATTTGTATCTCAAATAATTAAAAGCATCATGTACCAGAGGTCCTATGTCATTTCCCCACTCCAAATCTAATGTTAAATTATATTAGACATGAAAAAAATTACAAACACTTGTTTTGTTGGAAAAGAAATCACAAACATTAACCATACAATTTATATTAATACACAAAACAAGTACTAAGTTATACCCCTCTCGCATATAGGAGACGTTGAATACAGTTATTACATATTATCCTATTTCTGATTGCTCATATTTTATGTAAGCCATTGCAATACAGTTATTACATATAGGTGACGTTGAATACAATTATTATATATTATCCCTTCTCTCTCATCGATGGCCATCCTTTCACCAGCCCCTTCTCTCCTCTGTTTTTGAACTGGTGATCTAAAATTCAGATCGCATCTAACTTTTGGGTGACAGTATAATTTCCAACTCACAATCCCAAAGATTGGTGTGTAATGGATAATAATTTTTCCACCAAAGCTCTCATGAAGGTCGCAGGTGGGATTGGATGAATCAACATGAGCTAAAGTCCAGCATGAGTGATGCAGGTTTCTTTACGATATTTAGGGAATAATTTTTTTTAATTTTTTAAAGGTTTGTTTATGGATTTTGATTTCAAAGTGCAATATTTATGAGTATTAATTTCTGGGTTCGTATGTTTTATGACTACTGGGTTTCTTGGCTTTGCTTGTATTTTGTGAGTTTGTGGGTTCTATGGCTGATGTCAAATATTTTTTGGCTTTGGCTTCAATTTTCTAGAAAACTATACATTGTATGCACATGAGATGCATAAAAGAGGTTGAATTTGGGTTTGTGCTCAATTATTTTAGTCTAATTTTGCGTCGCGATTAACAATGACACAGAATCACGCCCTATATGATTCAAACCTACGACGTTGGGTTTTGGAGACTTAAGCATGCTTTGTTCATGTTTTGTGATGTGCATCTTTTCATTTAAGAAAGCAAACATTGTTAATGTTACCAAAAACTTCTCATTTTTCCATTTACTAACAAAAAGTACATGACAACAACATTTGAAGAAAAGTAAAGGAAAAGAAACAAATCTAGTCCCTATTAAAACCATTTAACATATTAGAAAAATGTTCATTTCCTGATGCCATCTGCAAGAATTGCAGCTACTGAATTTGTCGTGGCACCAGTAATCCCAATGGAGTCAGACTATGAAAGGACCTTGTGCATTTCCATAGTTGTTGCATGCTTTGGCAGCATCACTGTCCTTGTGAAGTTTTATTATTCTACCTCTAACTTCTCTGTGCTCCCAAATCGACCAAAAAAATCGCCAAGCTCTTTCTCGACACTCCATTACGCTTACCAATTTCTAACGGTTTAGAGAATTCAGAAGGCTGAGGCTTCTCTCTTTTTCATCCTTCCCCGCACACCAAGATTGGATCGTAGATGCATGTTGATGCTTGATGACCCTTGTAGATCGTCGTCTTTAGAGACTCAACTTCGAGTTCGAAATTATTGTATCGGAAGTACCATCGTATCCCATAGGTGTACAGAGCTTCAGGGTTATTACAGTTCCTACACCATTACAAGAACTTGTACACTTCTTCATGTTAGCTTTGTGAAGTCAGCAGGTCAACCCTTTCAAATCTCCGAATGCTGATGGGTTCGAAGATCCGATCATGTTGGGTGAGATGGTTGAACTTCTTGCACACCATTTTCTTATATATAAGGAACGAAACGAGCAGGAAGCGACCTTGGCGAGTACTTCCAGAAGAAGCTCGTCCGAAAAAGATTGTATGAAAGTTGGGGTCGTAATGAGCGGGAAGCAACCTTGGTGAGTATATTCAGAAGAAGATCATTTGAAAGAGATTGTATGAAAGTTGGGGTCGTTGTGCCATTCTTCATTGCTCTGCCTTTCTTCATAGTTTTACCTTTCTTCATCGTTCTACAACTGGATGAGGTGGTTTGTGCTTGAACAAGCATGAATAAAAACACCACCTCTCATGCAACCCAAAAGTCATTCATGCACAATTTCGTAATTAATTGTCAAATTTTTTGAATTATGCCTAGTTTTTTAAGCTTCTTGTTTGTGTATGCACAATAACCAACTAGATGGGGTGTTGCGGCTTTACAACCCAACTATGCATGCACAATAATCAACCATCATCACTCTTAATTCAGACAACCCTCGAGAACCCAACCACACACCAAACCTATGGGACCAGTCATTAACTATTATTTGTTTTGGATTCGTTCACATGATGTGAAGATGTCGTGTGCATATACTGTGCATTTCATGTGCTGTCATGTGCATGTGTATGTGCTTTTCCTCTACATGTTCTGTGCATGTCAGTCATTCATGCACAATATCCAAAGAAAATAATAAAAAGATAGGCACGCATTGATGAGTGGGAAAAAGTGGCGACAAGGTAGATATAGTAACGATGACATGGTAATGATGACACCCTGGGCTAGTTTTTTGTAAATATGCCTCGTTTTTAATGCTTCTTGTTTGTGTATCTTTACGAAGAAAAATTGAAAAGTACAAAATCGGTAGAATTACGAACTCAGTAGTACATGAGAGACATAAAGGAAAACAAAAATCTGGGTTAGAATTTAAATGCTACGATTACAACAAAATTAAATATAAAAAAAAAACAAACTTAGTACCTATCTCTACCACATATTATATCACAAAATATATTGACTTCCTGATGCCATCTACATGCATTACATGTAGTGAATTTTTCATGGTTAGATGCATCCCATTGAATCCTTGATAAGCTCATATTTATATATATTTTACATCAAATTTACTTATTTTTTCTTAGTTAGTTCCTTATATTTTTGAGCTATTTACTTTGTTTTCGTGTTTTGTAGGGTTTTTCAAGCAAAGAAGAGAGAAGTAGCACAAGTGGGATTTTAAATAACAAATTGTCAAAACTGCCTGTGCATATCAGCTGAATTTGGCTGCGATTTGCAAACAGCTCAAAATGAATCAGAGAACGAGCCTTACATGCTTAGAAAGGTACAAATGTCTATTTTCTGCATCATTTTACGGCTTGTTAATGTCATTTTCCTACAAGAAGTTATGCCCGTTCTAACACTGAAAGGTTCCCAAGAGGCTGGGGAGTTTGTAACTGACAAGAAGCCATGAAAGCAATAAACCCAATAAATCCTAGCAGCCAAAATGGATTCAGCCAAGAAAACCACAAGCCAGCCGACACCTATTCAAATATCTAGGGAAATAGAATTAAAGATGAGGATTAAGTGGGAGTAATTGGCATAAAGGTTACCGAAGGAGTTACAATTGTTTTTCCATTTCCTCTCACTTATTGTCATCACTAAATGGCTATTTAGTTGGGTGAGTTGTGGAGAAGAAAATGATGCAGCAAGGATGTGGTTTAAAGGAACGTTGGGAGAGGAAATAGAAGTTATGGGGCTAACAGAAAATTTTTAGAAAAAAAAAAAGAGGAAGCAACGGCAAGGAAGAAAAAAGGAAGAGGCAGCAAGTCTTGGAAGGAATAGAAAATGGAAAGATGCAGCTGCCAAAAGGTGTGGTGGAGAGGATAGGCAACAAGAACATTGGGAAGCAAGGATAGCACTCGATTTTTTTGGTACTATCTTCTCAAACCCATATCTTTCGTTTGGTTTAATTTAGGAATTATGTGTAACTAAATTTTTAGAAGTTAGGAGCTATTTTGAAGCCCCCAATATGATTGCAATTTTGTTATGATATTTTGTTTGAAGTTACGGGCTGTTTTGAGGACCTACATATGTTCTAGAGTAGTACTTCTTATTTGCGATTAACATGTGAACCAATTTCTAGGATAAGTAAGACAATGCAAGTATTTACGATGCCTTGTGATGATTCAAACTCTTTTCGTTCTTAATGATTTCTACTTGTTAAATCTATAAACACGCCATTCTAGATTACATGCTAGGGACTAAGTTAAGTTGAAAACGTCATTCTCTTAACATACTACGTAAGAAAGAGTACTAGGTTATGTTCTAACATTGTACCAACCTAAGCATCTTCATCCGGAAATAAAAGGAATTTGAATGAAACATAACGTGTTTGCATGATTATTTGGTGATGGATAGCAATTCCTCTAACTTGTTTTCTTAACTTGTGATCTACAATCTGTTTTTATTATTTAAAATTCGTTTTTGTCCTGTTTTTGTTCGATTTAATTAAAATAGAAAATCAACTCTAAAAATCCCTAATATTTGTGTGAGTATACCTCTACGTGTCTAGTGTCTGCATATAACATTTCGTTAAATTTAGATAAGTATAAGTCAGTCTAATAATTATTTTTTAGTGATTGGTCAGTAGGAACAGCAACCCAGTTTTTGTGATATTTTAAGTAGTTAGATAAAACAATCTTCTGTAGAAAAAACCGTTATTTTCGTATGCTACAATTGAAAAATCTTAGTGTTAATAAGGAAAATCAATAGGACATTTTTGTGCTACTTTGTGGTGTAAATTTAAACCTATCAAATTTTTGGTGCCGTGTCGCCGGGGATTGTTATTTCTAATTACTTATTTATCTATTGTTTTATATTTCTTGGCTAATTAGTGTTTTTGTTTTTTTTTTTATTTTAGGTACTCTTCGTAGTATATGCATACTTGAAGGTCCAAGAGCATTGGTTTAGCTTCGTACGATCCTGAGCTTGAACGTACATTCGAAAGCTTCAAGGAACAATTAAACAGAAGCGAGCATCGGTGTCCTTACCACCATCTTCTCCACCACATTTGAGTTCAGAAGAGGAGGAAGAACCACAAAAAGATATGGCTGATAACCGTAAATTGAAGGAGCTGGCAACACCAAATACGAATCATCAATTGTTGTGCATCACATATCCAAATGCAGAAGAAGGATTTGAGCTCAAGTCTGGCATGATTCACTACTTGCCTAAGTTCCATGGCTTCTCAACAGAGGATGCCAACAAGCATTTCATGGAGTTTCATGTGGTATGCTCGGGGAATGAGACCAGCAAATGTGGATGAGGAGCAAGTCAAGTTGAGGGCGTTCCTATATACATTGGAAGCTAAGGCTAAGGAGTGGCTTTACAATCTACCTCCCAGATCAATTAACATGGAACCAGGTGAAGCAAGCATTTTTGGAGCAATATTTTTCGGCCACAAAAACTGCAAGCATAAGGAAAGATATATGTGCAACCCGGCAATAACATGGAAAGCCCTTTGGAGATTACTGTGAGCAGTTCATGCACTTGGTTAAATCTTGTCCTAATCATTAGATTTCTAAGCATTTTCTCATACAATATTTTTATGAGGGATTGTGTGGCATAGATAGTGTAATGCTTGATGTAGCAAGTGGAGGTGCATTCATGGAAAAAAGACCTACTAATGCTAAGACATTGCTAAAGAACATTTCTAGCAACACACAACAATTTGGAGGGAGAGATGAGCTACCTCTTAAGAAAGTCAATGAGGTAAGTGCTATATCTAGTATTGAATTACAATTAACTAACTTGACTAATCTTGTGCAACAGGTTGTGGTGGCTCCAGAATAGGTGTGGTCAATGAGAGGACATGCCACATAAATGTGCCATTCGTTTATTGATCAAGGTGGTTTTGAGCAAGTTAATGCGTTAGAAAGATTTCAAGGGTAACAAAGGCAAAAGTATGATCCATATTCCAACACCTATAATGCGGGGTGGCGCGATCATCCACACCTAAAGTGGAACAATCAAGGCAATGGGCACCAATCTGCTCCCAACAATTATAACCGCCCATTGGCTTTTTTCAAGCAAGACCACAAGCACCATATCAGCCTCAACGACAACAAACTCCAAGTAAGTCTTTTGAGGATTTAATTGCTTCTGTAGCTAACTCAACTCAATCTCATTAACAGAAAACGAACAAAGCAATTGAAAACCTTGAGCAGCAAATGAGTTAACTAGCAAGTTTGATGGGGCAACAACACCAACTTGGAAGGTTGCTTAGCCAAATCGTGGTGAATCTATATGCAGAGCAGATGAATGTTGTGACTTTGAGTAGTGGAAAAGAAGTTTTTAAGCAGCCGAAGATGCAAAAGAGAACTAGGAAAGATACAGATGAGCAAGACGAGCAACAAACCGAAAATCTTAAGTAAGATAAGGCTTCAATAGAAGCTGAAAAGTTTCCTAAAGTTGCAGAATTGAACAAAATAACCTTTGATAAAGTAAGTAAAGAAGTTCAAAGTTCATTTAACTCATGTGTCCCTGTTCCTTTAGATGACATCTAACACGTTCCAAAGTATGCAAAGTTCCTTAAAGAGCTTGGTACAAACAAGAGGAGATTCAATGAGCAAGAAACTGTGGCTTTAAGTGAGGAGGTATCAGTTGTTTTGCAGAAGAAGTTGCCACCAAAGTTGAAGGATGCTGGCAGTTTTACCATTCCATGTGTAATCGGATGGAAAGAGTTTGGGAAAACATTGTGTGATTTGGGGGCGTCCATTAACTTGATGCCATATTCAGTGTATGAAACATTGAACCTTGGAGAGTAAAAGGGAACAAAGGTAGTAATCCAATTGCCAGATTGTTCAAATAGATATCCAAAATGCCTATTGGAGGATGTACTTGTGCAAGTGAATGAGCTCATTTTTCCGCTAATTTTATTGTTCTTAAGATGGAACATGACCCTATGCCTACTACACTTCCTTTTATATTGGGAAGAGCATTCATTAGAATGGCTCGTACCAAGATTGATGTATACGATGACACCTTAACCACGAAAATTGATGGAGAAAGCATCAAGTTCAGAATCTTCAATCCTATGAGGTACCCTAGTGATTTTGAATCTTGTTTTTCTATTAATGTGTTTGATTACTTCGTGCATGATTGTTTTAACACAAGTGTGAGACAAGATAATTTAGAGAAGGCGTTAGTGCAGAGCATTACACATGGAAAACTTAATTCTTCCGAGCACATTGAAGAAGAATAATCCAAACTGTGGCAGCCCTTAAGTCTCTTCTACCAATTCGTGGTAAGCATTCTTCTTATTTTATTTCTCTTCCCACTTCTAATGAAAAAACTCTTCCTTCTATGATCAGGCACCCAAATTGGAGCTTAAACAGATTCCTAAACACTTGAAGTATGCAATTTTGGGAGAAGATGAAATATTACCGGTCATCATATTGTCATAACTCACAACAATAAAAGGGGAGAAACTAAACTGGGGATTGAAGAACCACAAAACTGCCATAGCTTGGAGCATTGCAGATGTCAAAGGCATAAATCTAGCTACATCTATACATATGATTCTATTGGAGGAAGCTGCAAAACCAACAAGGGAAGCTCAACGCCGTTTGAACCCACTCGTGATGGAGGTAGTCAAGAAAGAGGTTATCAAACTTCTTGATGGTGGCATGATATATCCAATCTCGTGGGTAAGCCATGTTCAATTGACTTATCTCTTTTCTTTGTAGGAAACTTTCGTTATGTCCACCCGTGGAGTTGATTGCATAATTGAAGTTTGGGGGTCATCGCTTGATTTTATTGCAAATTGGGGAAGTTTTTCAGTCCAAATGCTTTCGTTCGTTTTTTATTATTTTATTATTTTTATTTTCTACATTATTGTGTTTTTGACATTGGGGACAATGTCTAGTTTAAGTTTGGGGGTAAGGATTGAAAAAATGACCAAATTGAAATTTTTTGTACCTTCGACTAAAAACTGGTTGGATTTGTGTCTGTTTGTTTCTTTTTATTTCTTTTACTAGTTTTTTTTACTCAAAAAAAAAAAAACCCCCAAAAACATTCGGAAAATTTGAAAATCCAAAAATATAGTCTTGTTTTCTTTATTGTATTGAATTAGTTTTTTTATTAGTTTCCCGATCAAGAACTTAGTAAGCATGTGTTGTGTGAAATTCCTTATTCTCTTGTTAGCTTTGTACATGTTTGATCATCTTTGAAAAACCAATTGCACATGGCTTTGTTGATGTGAAACTAAAGCATGACATAAAGCTTCATATGTGAATATAGTGACCATATACATCCCATTCGGGTTTTTGAGCCTATTGAATGTGTATGCATTTTCCATACACTCCTATTCTTTCATGTGTGATATATTTATGAGAATTACATCTCTAGAACTTGCGTAAAGATCTTTAGAAATGTTTGTCATTGGATCGCATGAACTTGAAAAGGATAGAGGCATTAGGATTATCACTGTGGCCCAAATAAGCATGTTTCCTAAAGAAAAATGATATCATTAAATTCCCAATATGAGCCGCAAATGTTGAACCTTTCATTTCCGATCACCAGAATTGTCTTACCTTATACCTTAAACACTTTTCCTTACCCTTCTTCAAGCTAACTAGTAAGCAATGTGAGATTGTCTTATGAGAAATGCTTGTGAAGTACATACGAGGGAGTTTGGCAAAAGAATAAGTGTGGGGGTATTCATGTTCATATTTAGTTATGTGCAAATCGAAAAAAAAAAAAAGTCAAGAGAAAAAAAAAGAAAGAAGAAAGAAAAAGAAAAATTGTATACAAAGCAAATAAAAAGTTTTTAAAGTTTAGGGGTGTGGTTGGAGGTTTTAGTAGAGTGCTTGGAGAGCTTAAGTTCTTATAAATCTCTAGAAAATTGCATGCAAGGTAGCTTGGAACTTGTGTTTACCTATCATTTCATTTCTATAACCCTTTCCCTAAGTCTTGTTACATCCAATAAAAGTCCTCTTGATTTAAGTTTCACAATTATGATTGTGGAGATGAGATCTTTATGCAAGCTTATGGTAGATTTTTCACATTTGATTCTTTAAGCAAAACACGTTAACCTTGACACATGTGCGAATGAGTGTATGTCTAGTGAGAAGGTCACCTATATGCATGTGGTGTCTTAAAGAAACTTGAAATTGCATTAGCATGGTTATTACACACATTACACTTCAAGGATGATTGAAAAGTTATTGCTAATATCGAAACAAGGAAGATTAGCTTGGATCAACTTGTTTTGTGCTAATTAAGGTTCTTGATGATTTGTTCTCTTGAATGAAATTCTATGAGAGTCACATAGAGGGAAACTAATGTTTTCCATGTTACTCCTTTTTCATGTTTTCTTTGTTTTACTCGACAGCTAGCAAAAGCTAAGTGTGGGGGTATTTGACAAGCTTATGGTAGATTTTTCTAATCATGTAGCTATGAAGTATCTACTCACAAAAAAGGATGCAAAATCGCAACTCATTCGATGGATACTTCTGCTTCAGGAATTTAACTTGGAAATCAAGGATAAGAAAGGGAGCGAGAATGTTGTAGTAGATCATCTTAGCAGACTTTTGCATTCAAACATAGAAGAAGATCACATCCTTTTACGTGAGAGTTTTCCGAATGAGCAAGTTATTTTCATTAACGACTACTGACCCTTGGTATGCAGATATTATCAATTACAAGGTCACCAAGAAGCTTCCAGATGACTTTTACACGTGCTTAGAAAGATAAGCTTGTCAAAACAGCCAAATACTACGAGTGCGATGATCCTTATTTGTGGAAATATTGCCCTAACCAATTGATTAGAAGGTGCTTCCCTGAATCTGAGTTTAAATCTATTCCAACTTTGTGTCATTCTTATGCATATGGCTTCCATTTTGGAGCAAAGAGGACATCCCTTAAGGTGTTAGAGAGTGGTTTTTATTGGCTTAGTTTGTTTAAGGATGCATATGAATTTTGTGCTACATGTGATCGTTGTCAACGAATAGTTAACTTAGGCCTAAGAAATCAAATGCCACAAACTCCTATTTTAATTGTTGAGATCTTTGATGTGTGGGGCATTGATTTCATGGGACCTTTTCCATCTTCTAATGGTTTTCTTTACATTTTATAGGTTTGTACGTGGGTGGAAGCGAAAGCCACCATGACTAATGATTCAAAAGTTGTGTTAGATTTTATTAAGACTAGCATCTTTGCAAGATTTGGAACACCTAGAGCAATCATCAGCAATGGGGGGTCACCTTATGGTCTGTAAACTAGTGGCCAAGTAGAAGTATCGAACCGTGAGGTGAAGCAAATCTTGGAGAAAATTGTGAGTCCTAGTAGAAAAGATTGGAGCATGCGCTTCAATGATGCAATGTGGGCTTATAGGACTGCCTATAAGACTCTCAATGGAATGTCCCTCATTAGGTTGGTTTATGGGAAATCGTGCCGACTTCTACTAGAGTTGGAACACAAAGCTTATTAGGCAATCAATGCCTACAACATGGACATGAGTGCCGCCCGAAGCAGAGGAAGCTTCAATTGAATAAGTTAGACGAAATCCAGAATGATGAGTATGAGTCGAGTCGAATGTACTAGGAGAAATTGAAGGCATTTCATGACAAAATGATCTTAAGGAAGAGCTTTGTTATTGGACAAAAAGTTCTTCTATTTAATTCTCACCTCCGATTATTTCTAGGTAAACTTCGTTCTCGATGGGTTGGTCTGTTTGTTATAACTAATATTTTTCCTTGCGTGGTGCAGTGGAAATCCAAAGTGCGAAGACCAGGAACATTTTCAAAGTGAATGGGCCTAGACTCAAGCCTTATTACGAGTTTTTATGGAGCATGATGTGGAGGTTGTACCCCTCCAAGAACTAGCTGCCCTTGAATGATTACTCTTGGTACTGTCTGGCTGTGGACGTAAAACCAAGCGCTTGTTAGGAGGCAACCCAGTATTTCTATTCATTTGTTTTTTTTTTTTTTTGTCATTTTTAATTTTTCGTTTGCTTTTTATGAATTTTCTTGCATGATAAACTGACTAATCTCTTTTCTTTGTAGGAAATTTTGGTTATGTCCACCCATGGAGTTGATTGCAGAATTGAAGTTTAGGGGTCATTACTTGATTTTATTGCAAATTGGGGAAGTTTTTCAGTCCAAATGCTTTCTTTCCCTTTTTATTACTATTTTTTATTTTTATTTTCTACATTATTGTGTTTTTGACATTGGGGACAATGTCCAATTTAAGTTTGGGGGTAAGGATTGAAAAAAAAATGACCAAATTGAAATTTTTTGTACCTTCGACTAAAAAGTGGTTTGTTATGCGTCTGTTTTGTTTCTTTTTGTTTTCTTTTACTAGTTTTTATTTACTAAAAAAAAACCCCAAAAACATTCGGAAAATTTGAAATCCAAAAATATAGTCTTGTTTTCTTTATTGTTTTGAATTAGTTTTTTATTAGTTTCCCAATCAAGAACTTAGTAAGCATGTGTTGTGTAAAATTTCTTATTCTCTTGTTAGCTTTGTACATGTTTGATCATTTTTGAAAGGGAATTGTTATTAGCACTCCAAAAATCGCATTCTACACTCCTCACAAGTATATTTTTCTTTTTAATTATAGAAAGTTTGGAGTGCCAAATGAGATTTTTGGAGTGCTAATAACAATTCCCTTTTGAAAAACCAATTGCACATAGCTTTGTTGATGTGAAACTAGAGCATGACTTAAAGCTTCATATGTGAATATAGTCACCATATGCATCCAATTTGAGTTTTTGAGCCTATTGAAAGTGTATGCAATTTTCATACACTCCTATTCTTTCATGTGTGATAAATTTACGAGAATTACATCTCTAGAACTTGCGTAAAGATCTTCCGAAATGTTTGTCATTTGATCACATGAACTTGAAAAGGAATATCACCATGGCCCAAATAAGCATGTTTCCTAAAGAAAAATGAGATCTTTAGATTCACAATATGAGCTGTATATGTTGAGCCTTTCATTTCTTATCACCATATATGTCTTACCTTATACCTTAAACACTTTTCCTTACCCTTTTTCAAGCTAACTAGTGAGCAATGTGAGATTGTCTAATGAGAAATGCTTGTGAAGTACATACGAGGGAGTTTGGCAAAATAATAAGTGTGGGGATATTCATGTTCGTATTTAGTTATGTGCAAAATCGAAAAAAAAAATTTCAGGAAAAAAAAAAAAACGAAGAAAGAAAAAGAAAAATTGTATACAAAGAAAATAAAAAGTTTTTAAAGTTTAGGGGTGTGGTTGGAGGTTTTAGTAGAGTACTTGGAGAGCTTAAGTTCTTATAAATCTCAAGAAAATTGCTTGCAAGGTAGCTTGGAACTTGTGTTTACCTATCATTTCATTTCTATAACAGTCTCCCTAAGCCTTGTTACATCCAATAAAAGTCCTCTTGATTTAAGAAACGCAATTATGATTGTGGAGATGAGATCTTTATGCAAGCTTATGGTAGATTTTTCACATTTGATTCTTTAAGCGAAACATGTTAACCTTGACATATGTGTTTTGCAAATAGCTCAGAATGAATCAGAGCATGAGCCTTATATGCTTGGAAAGCTACGGATGTCTATTTTCTGGAGCATTTTACGGCTTGTTAATTTCATGTTCCTAGAAGAAGTTATGCACATTCTAACACTGAAAAGTTCCCAAGATGCTGGGCAGTTTGTAACTGACAAGAAGCCATGAAAGCAATAAACCCAATAAATCCTAGCAGCCAAAACTGATTCAGCCAAGAAAACCACAAGCCAGCCGACACCTATTCAAATATCAAAGGAAATGAAATTAAAGATGAGGATTAAATGGGAGTAATTGGCATAAAGGCTACAATGGAGTTACAATTGTTTTTCCATTTCCTCTCACTTATTGTTATCACTAAATGGCTATTTAGTTGGGTGAGTTATGGAGAAGAAAATGATGCAGCAAAGATGTGGTTTAAAGGAACGTTGGGGGAGGAAATAGAAGTTAAGGGGCTGACAGAAAATGTTTTGGAAAAAAAAAGAAGAAAAAAAAGAAAAGAGGAAGTAGCGGCAAGGAAGAGAAAAGGAAGAAGCAACAAGTCATGGAAGGAAAAGAAAATGGAGAGATGCAGCTGACGAAAAGGTGTGGAGGAAAGGACAAGCAGCAAGAACATTGGGAAGCATGGATAGCACTCGATTCTTTTGGTTCTATCGTCTCAAACCCATGTCTTTCTTTTGGTTTAATTTAAGAATTATGTGTAACTAAATTTTCAGAAGTTAGGGGCTGTTTTGAAGCCCCAGATAAGATTGCAAGTTTGTTATAACATTTTGTTTAAATTTCTTTTATGAAAGATAGAAATTGGTTTAGTACTTATGTCAGTGATGAATTTTGTATGTCTTTTCTATGGATGCATACTCAGTAAGCGTGTCTAGGATTTTAGTGCTATGAATATGTGTGTGTCCGCCCTTATCGAATGAGGACCTGCATATGTTCTAGAATAGTACTTGTTAATTGCGATTAACATGTGAACCAATTTCTAGGATAAGTAAGACAACACCGGTACTTATTATGCCTTGTGATGATTCAAACTCTTTCTGTTCTTAATGATTTCTACTTGTTAAATCTATGAACATGCCATTCTAGATTGCATGCTAGGGACTAAGTTAAGTTGAAAACGCCATTCTCTTAGCATACTACGTAAGAAAGAGTAATAGGTTATGTTCTAACATTGAACTGACTTGAGAATCTTCATCCTGAAATAAAAGGAATTTGAATGAAACATAACGTGTTTACATGATTATTTGGTGGTGGATAGCCATTCCCCTAACTCGTTTTCTTAACTTGTGATCTACAATATGTTTTTATTATTTAAAATTTGTTAAAATCAACTCTAAAAATCCCAAATATTTGTGTGAGTATACCTCTGCGTGTCTAGTGTCTGCATATAACATTTCATTAAATTTAGATAAGTGTAAGTCATTCTAATAATTATTTTTCGGTGGCTGGTCAGTAAGAACAACAACCTAGTTTTTGTGATATTTTAAGTAGTTAGATAAAACAGTCTTTTGAGGGAAAGATCCTTATTTTCGTATGCTACAATTGACAAATCTTAGTGTTAATAAGGAAAATCAGTAGGACATTTTTGTGCTACTTTGTGGTGTAAATTTAATCCTATCAGTCTAGAGTGTGACCAGAACATGTGGACTTCCATAGTCGCTACAAGGTTTGATGGCATCGTTGTCGTGGTGAAGTTTTAGAATTCGGGCCCTTACTTCCCCCAAAAACCTGAGAAATACAGGCGAAACCTCTCTCGGCATTCCATTATGCTCAACCTTCCCAAGTTGTGACGATTGAGAGAATAAAGAAGTTTGAGCCCTTCATGCTTGAAACCACACCCGTGGCACACCAAGATTGCACCGTATACGTACGTTGCTATTTGATGGCCCCCGGAGAACGCACACTTAAGCTGCTCAATTCCAGCTTCTTCCTTGTTGTATCGAAAGAAGTATCGCATCCCCACCATCTAAAGGGCCTTAGGGTTATGGCACTGAATGCAGCGATTGATGAAGTTTAAAACTTTGTTAGACGCACCCCATGATCTAAGCGGGTTGACGATCTCAAATTTTGTAATATTGATGTGTTGATAGATGTAAGGCTCTTCGGCTATTTCATTGAACTTCTTCGAGACCGCTGAAAAACGGTCCCTTGATGAGCAGGAAGCAACGATGATGAGAATTTTCAGAAGAACGTCGTCCAAAATAGACTGCATGGAGGAAAAGGTGGTGCGCCCTTTCTTCATCATTTTCAACTTCTAGTTTTTTTCTTTTGGAGGATGTAAATTGAACTTGTGGTTTGTAATGAAACACAAACCCACATGACAACTTAAATAGATGGAGAATAAGAGTCATTCATATGGTGCAACTTCCCATCACAAAAAGGGTCATTCAAACGGTGCAACTTCCTATGACAAAAAGTTAACTACTTATATACGTAATAATTCAAAAATAAAACCACCAAGAGCATTACAGAAGTAAATTAATGATAACCGCTTTCCATGGCAAATCATATGGAGATGACAAATGTGCATGTCATGTGCATATTGTGTGCATGTCATGTGCATATCGTGTACAATTTCTTTTCTATTGAACTAAGACTTGTAATTCACCAACATTTTCAACCAAACACTGATTCTAGATCGAATTCACAAACATTTGCAAGTTCATAACAAAATTAACAAATATTGAGCATTCTATTACAAACCCACAAAGCCAAATCCACCAACACAACTCCATGAATCTTCAATACCCTAAACAAAAATTAAAATGCAAAACTCTAAGATTGAAACCCAAAAATTGAAACCCATAATCTAAAATACCAAAACCCACAAACAAATAAAGATTTCTAGAACACATTCCAAGTCCTCTCTTCCCTATCCCTCTTTTCTTCGACTTTCCATCTCTGCAAATCCAAAAAACCTAATTCCAAAAACAAGTAATTAGTTGTAGAAATGGAGACAATGACCGAGTTAGAGAGAGAGAGAGATGAGAGAGAGATGAGAGAGAGAGAGAGAGAGAGAGAGACGAATCGGATGGTTGTGGAAATATGGCTGCCGAAGCTTTACTGGCTGGAAAAAATGGAATTTTTCAACTAAAACGCAAAATCTGGTACAAAAGTCATATCTTTAAGTGTCAAACATTGATGTAAACGAGAAACCCTCACTTCAAAGCTTCACTCTCGACTTCCCTCTCTTCGAAATCAGAGCTCAACCTAGAAACCCAGAGCTCACATAGCTCTCTCGGCATGCCTCTCTTCCAAATGACAAAAATGATGAAATAATCTAAGGGTTTTTTAGTATTTGTATGTGGGTAGTTTAGTAATTGCAGTTTTGTGCATGATGTGCATGGCCGGTTTGTCCTATTTTTGTTGTAGATTAAGAAAATGCCTTTTTTCTAGTTATTTCCCTTTTTTTTTTGTTAAAAATTGGAACCATTTATGTTTTTTTACGCATAGAAATGGCCAAGGGGCCGTAGGTTTGCTGTCCCTATTTTTAGTGTCTCATTCATCTCTCGGAGAGATTTTTTAGTGTGCCAGAATACATGATGGTACACCAATGTTATTATACAAGTGGAGGGAAGTTATTTTTTCAAGTATTTTTCTACTTGTATAATGACATATGACATATAAGCCCGTTCTCCAAACACACTTAAAGATCTCTTCATGTCTCATCTCTAACTACTTGATAATTGTCCACCGACTTAACGAAATATTTAACACGGTTACGTTTAATATATAAAGAATATAATAAAAACAACACAATAATACAGAAAAACAACCACCACCACTCGTCACCTTCTTCATTCCTCTCATATACCAAAACCTCCTTCCTTAGCCACAATTCACCACATCAGCCACAACAACCACCCCACCTCGCCATCACCAAGCCTCTTTTCTCCTACACCAGATTAGGTATTATGGTCGTTGTTGGCAGGACCACACACTAATTTCTACTATTTTAGTAATTAATGGTCAAGGAATCAAACTGGACCGGAGCAGAAGAACCAAGTTGAACTGAATCAGAGTTGACAAATCGAATCGATCGTTCTAAATGAGAATTGACAAACGAATTGTCTTCAATGCAAATTAATAGTCGACGATTAGAATCCAATTGAATATTAATTGTGCTTTTTCCATTGACGGTGTTCCGGTCACATTGAAAATTTATCCATGTTTCCTCCTAAATTACGTGATACACGTCCACCCACTTAACCAAATAATTAACACCGTTAACTTAAATTATAAAGAATATAATAAAAAACAACAAATTAATATAGCAAAACAACCACCATTGCTCGTGACATTATTCATCCCTTTATATACCATAGTCTTCTTCCTTAGCCACAATTCACGACATCAGCCACAACAACCACCCCACCTCACCAGCACCAAGACTTTTTTTTTTTTCTCCTACACCAGATTAGGTACCATGGTCGTCGTTGGTGGGAATACACACTGATTTCTTCTATTTTAGTAATTAATGGTCAAGGAATCAAATTGAACAGGAATAGAAGAATCTAATCGAACTGAATCAGAGTCGACAAATCGAATTATTCGTACTAAATCAGAGTCAATGAATCGAATTGTCTCCAATGCAAATAATCGATGATTGAAATTCAATTAAATATAAATGTTCTTTTTCTGTTGTTGAGGTTAGAGAGACGTAGGAGAGAGTGCAGGCTTGTCTGCAGCGACGAGGAGGAGGAGAAAAGTGGGTGTTGTGGCTGATTGGTGGAGAGCTTTAGAGTTTGGAGTCTGATTCTATGTTTTTCAACACAAAATAATAAAATTTAACAATGTTAAATATTATTAAGTTGGAAGACATGTGTCAAAATTATATTATGGAAGATATAAAGAAAACAGTTAGTTTTTTTTTTTTTTTTTGTTGGGGGGGTGGGGGGACAAATCTGTGGCCTTAGCAATTGGAGTTTTTTTCCTAGTTGATATGCCATATAAGAACAGATTAGAATGGTTGAACAATATTCTTTTGATCAGTCTATCTAAATAATGCAGCATAATAAACAGAACAAAAATAATTACTATATCGCGAGTCAGATGAAGAGAGAGACATCTCCATATAAGAGAGAAGAATAATGATTTAATCACGTCATAGATTGTGGTATATTTTACCTAATTCATACATATGCATCAACTACTAATGACGATATACTTGTGATTAGAATATTTTAGGTGGAAAGAGAAGAATCATTAGTGTTTTGGTGATGGGAATTATTATTTTAGGTCTGCAGGGATATCTTCGGAGCTACGAAATGATAGCTAAGCTGGTCCTAAAATTTTTATGGCTAACGGAGAAAATTTAAATTGGAGTCTTATCTGATAATTATTGTTTTTGAATGAAAAAAAAAGTATATGCTTAAATTTAAATTGGAGTCTTATCTGATAATTATTTTTGAATGAAAAAAAAAAAGTATATGTTTATGTTAGTTTTTCTCGACGAGAAAAACTTGTGTGGGGCTTAACTTTTCCCTCGATCTTGCTGAATGGCACTACACTCACAATCAAAACTTGTTGAGTGGAACTACACTCATAATCGAAACCTTTCACCTGGTTGAGGCGTGCGACGTCGATGAGAAGGGAGGGATGAGTGGGTGCGGCGATCTGGGAGAAGCTCGAATGTGTTTCAGGATTATTTTTTGTTTTTTGTTTTTGTAAGTTTTAAAATAAAATTAGTTTTAACCACATTTTTTTTAAATGAGATTTTTTTTATCCACGTGTCACATATATTGAGGGACCCGTGACTTCCACGTAGGTAGATAACAGAGGCACTAACAAAAAATTTAATAGAGGTATGCAATTGAAATGAAATATAAGCAAATGTATGTAATTGAAATGTTTTAAAGATGTTGTATGACATTGCAATCGACCCAGACATAAAGGGCCAAAATGTAATTTATCCTAAATTTTAAATAATAATTTTTTTATCGTTCTTTTATATTTAAAATTCTTGTAATTATTTTTAACACTTTTAAAAGCACTTTTAAATTGTCACTTAGTACTACAGTTTAGTGGTATTCCATTTCACTTGTAAGTGAGAGGTCTTAGGTTCGATTCTCGCCAAAGACAAATTTGAATCACATTATTGCTAGCGCATTGTGAGGCTTATTCCACTCCCTTCCCCTTAGTATAAATAATATCGTTTGTTAAAAAAAAAACAATTTTAAATTTTAAACATGTCATAAGTTTTATGAAGTATTTTTATCAAGTAAGATATGTATTAAATGGCAAAAAGACAAGTTTCCCGTGTTGTGAGATTTTCTGTCTTTGAAATGAGAAGACTTTGTAAAATTCATAAGATTACAAGGCAAAATGCAATTGCTATGCATGGACAAATAGAGGGTCAAGCGAGTTGAATTAAGGCCCAGCCATTAATTTGAATCAACAAACGTCCTCTCCCGCTCAGAGCAATTCAAGAGAATAAAACCCGAATTAGGCTTCCTCCCCTTTCCCCTTTCCCGCCCCGGGCTGCCATTCACAGTCGAGCATTGTTGTCCAATAATATAAGCTTGAGTGTTATTTATAATAGGCATTTGCCTTAGCACTAGTATGACTGCATTGAAGGATTCACACAAATTATTCAGCAACATGTCACACATTGGATAGGTTTCAAAGTGGGACTTGCTCCATTGAGTGCAGGCTTAATCACAAGCCATTTGTAGGCCTTCTTATCTAGTTCCTTCACATCCTCCATTGCCTTTTTGAAGTGTGGAACCGTTGTTGTTTTGGCAACTGCCCATAGAGCATCCTTCAAAGTTTTCCCCTTGAACAAATTCCTATAGTTTGTGTACAAATGTCTGGCATCTGGGGAGAACCTTTTGAAATGATGGAATTAGCCTCTTTTGCTTGTCACTGCTAAATGTCCACCCATTTTGGTTTGCAATACCCACATCATTAGCTAAAAGTTCTAAGAACCAAATTGAAGCTTCCTTATTTTCCATTTCTGCCACTGCATAAGCAATAACCCATGTCTCATCGTTTGGATCAATGCCCACATCACATAGTAACTGCCCTCGATGTAAAACCTTTAAGTGGCACCCATCTAAACTTATCAAAGGTCTACATCATGCCTTAAAGCCTTCTTTGCATGCCCCCAAGCAAACATATATCCTTTAAAACCTTTGCCCATCCAACTTTAACTTCACAGTGCTGACAAGGTTAGTCATCCTTACTTCCTCAATAAAATCCCACAGTTTTGTATATTGCTCTGCATGTTTCCCTTCAATAATCTTCCAAGCCCTATCCAATGCCCTATAAGCCTTCATCCTTGTACACCCATGATTCCACTCGAATTCAACAGTGGCTAAAAAAGAATCCACATGCCATATGGGATTGAGCTTTATCTGATCCAAGTAAAAATCTGTGAGCAAAGGATAAGTCATGTTCTTATTTGCCCAAGTCGTCCCACAGGTGTGGTTATCAAATATTATCTTGATTTGGATGCTATTTGATCCATGCATCTTGCCAACAGCTCACATCCAAGGGTAGTCCTCTGCACATTTTGTAGTAATCTTCAACTTCTCATTCTTAGGAAAATGAATTTCCCCATATCCATTCACTAAGGAATACATGATGACAGCTTTCTTGAATTGCACACTGTCTCTGAAAATAAGCCTTAGAGTAAGCTGTGGATTCTTCATGTCCGTTTTCTCATTAAACTCTGGATAATGCTCTTTTTTTTGCCTATTTCCTCATCTTCAAAGTGTACACTTTCCAGATCATTAGAATTATAATCTGGTTCATGAACCAGATTCACCTCCCCATCTCCAGCTTCTTCAAAATCTTCTTGTCTTTCCTCTTCTTGCCTCTCCTCTTCTTCATTTAGTTGCCCTTCTTTTCCTTCAGTGCTTTCCTCAGTTTGCCTTTTTTTTCTTTTCTCAGATTGCCTTCCTGTTCTTTGCTCATATTGCACCTCATCTACTTGCTGAATCCCATCAAACTTACAAATTTTGGGTTCTCTTCATCAGTCCCGTAATCACTCTCTACAAAGTCACCGTCTTCTTCAACAATTTCTTCATTACTTTCTTCATTGTCTCTTTCAAAATCGACAGGTACATCAAAGAAGGTATCACCGTCTTCCCCATCACCTTCTTCATTGTAATCTTCAACATGTACATTTCCTACATCTTCTTCACCAACTTGTACACCTTCTAGAGGAACTTGTACATCTTCTAGATCGCCTTGTTCAACAACTTGTACATTTCACACATGTAGCACCCACCTCAGCCACACTTGTACCAACCACATCTTATTGGTGTAAACCATCATCCGAGCACATAATAGCCTTTTCTTCAATAGACACCCCCTTATTATATGAGGGTCCTTCAATAGCTAGCAACCCCTTTCTTTTTCTTGGTTTACAAGTTATTACCCTAACATCCCTTTTTTCATCACTTAATTCCTCAATAACCACTGTGCTTGGATCGATGCACTCCATAGACTCCATAAAATGTTGTTTTTTGGTGAGGGCTTCTTCTGCAGACAATTCGTCAATGTACATGTCCAACACTCGAGCCTTTGGAACAAAATTGCACATCTTATGTACATCGGCATCACTCTAAATGTGCTTCAAACCATCACAAATGTCCATGTTGGGAATGTTGTAGTAGTAGTTCATGAACATCTCACAATATCCTAGAGATGCCACCATATCATATATCCATATATCACATGGAGTGACATTAAGTCCTTGTCGCAATAATCTATATATGCAACTTTCCCCTCCATAGTAGTATTCATGACCGAGCTCCCCACCATGATGGAAACTAATGAAAAATAGTTCTGGATAACCTGAAATTCAAAAAAAAATAAAATAAAATAAAATAAGTTAAAACTCTAGTTACTGCAGCTAAAAAACCCTAAGACCACAACCCACCCCTAATGTAAACAAAATAAAGGAAAAAGCACATAACAAAAGAAAAAAAACCCAAGAGGACCCAAAAGGACCCCATTATCCAACAAATCAGTAAGCATTTTGAATAAACAAAAAAAATACTACATCTTCTTCACCAACAAACAAAGCACCAAAAGGACCCTAGTTAGTGTAGCCGACAAACCTTAGGACCACACCCACCCCAAATGTAAACAATTACAATTCAACATATTCAACAGCCAACAACAAAACAAATGACAAAGCACATCACAGAAAAAAGCACAAGATGACCCAAAAGGACCCCATTATCCAACAAATCAGTAAGCATTTTGAATAAACAAAGAAAACAACCCACCCATCTCCAACAAACAAAGCACCAAAAAAGACCTTCCATTATCCAACATTAGAATAAACAAAACAAAAGCACCCAAATTAGAACTTTTGTTAAACAATTATCCAAAGCACAGTAAACAAACTACCTTTTTCTCGACAACAATAAACAAAGCACCCAAAGGTCCCACATTCTACAACATATCAGTAAGCATTTCGAATAAACAATCAACAAAACCCACCCATCGCAAACAAAGATTTTGGAATCAACAAACCCAGAAGAATGGGAATAAAAAAAGGGAAGCAACAAAGCACAAAACGAATTGAAATTTGTACTTACAGTAGGTAGACATCGTTTTCTCAGGATCCTCGTCCACATTCCACCCCATTTCGAATCCTTCAAAATACTATCAAATCCTTCGAAAACCAGAGGAAGTTAGGGTTTTCAACAAAAACGAACAAAGGGAAGGTAGGCGACGACGAGACGAACTTAGGGTTTTCGCTGAACAAACTATTGATCGCGATTTGGTCAGCGATTTGGGGCGGGTGATATGAAATTAGGGTTAGGATTATTCTTTGATTTGGGAACTGGAGCGAAATTGAAGTGGAATTGCACGGTTGGGGCTTTAGGCTTCAATTTGAATTGCATGGTTTACGAGGCAATTTTTTGTTGTAATATACACGTGTCATCCTTTTAGATGATCCACGTGTTTTAGAAACCAACGTGGAAGTCCATATGGGGAGAGGGTGGGACCCAACATAAGCCATGTCAGCATATAACAGAGGAATTTATAGACAACGTAATGGAGGTATAACATTGCAACAAATTCATAAGATAAGATATGACATTGAAATTTTTTAAAGATGAGGTATGAAACTGTGGTTGGCCCAATAGTTGAGATAGTTATTTGTAATTTACCCTTAACATTTTGTATAATAATTTGCTTCATCCATATGTTAAAAAATAATGTTATTTAATAATGGTTTTTTTTTATCTTTTTGTTGAGTCTAGGAATTTGACAGTAAACGACTTTGCCTTCAATTGACTCAACGCTACGTTAGAAATTGAATGCTCGATTGGATAGAGTTTGCTGCCATTTTTTATTGTTGTAAAAGGCTTTGCCTTCAATTGACTCAGCGCCACGTTAGAAATTGAAAGGATTTGAGGCCGGTTTTCAATTGGCGACATTTTCTTTTAAGATGCTCTAACGAGCACTTGCCCTTAAAAAATTGTTAAAGGATGTTAAGTGCTTGATGGTATTTTGAAACAGTCAAAGTTGGACAAATGGTATTTTGAAACAGTCAAAGTTGGACAAATATTATTAAGTTTAATTGGGCTAAATAGTCCTCGTAATGATAAGATAGTCAGAAGGTAGCTAATGTCATAAAAAAGTTAAAATTTAAACTCTTGTGGTAAACAATATTATTTTTACTAAATATTTTTTATTGATTAATTTAAAAGTAAACTCGATTTCTGAAAATGAAAGAAAAAACCAAATAGGATCTTTATCCAACTTTACTTTGAAAATAACAATAGAAAAGAAAGAAATTCAATGACTGTCTATGGTAGGGTTTTTTGGGAATTTGACACTTTATATATAATAGTTCAGAAAGAAAATTTGCCAAAAGTTCAAATTAAGAGCTGGCAATTAGTTACCAGTTAAGGAGAAAAATAGTGAAATTACTCATGTTGTTTTGTTTTTGGTATATGATTGAGAGTAGGGGCGGGCAAACGGACCCTGGACCCGTGGGTCGAGGCAGGTCCAAGCGGTTTCGGGGTGGGTACGGGGCGGGTCCATGAAATTAGCCGGGCGTGGTGGATAGAAAATTTTGAGGAAACGGGCCCCCGGCCCGGACCGTTTCCACCTTTGATTTAATACCACTTAAATCCACACTGTCAAGATTGAGTTCCATTTCCCAACCCCATCACAGATTCACAACACTCTCTCTCTCTAAGTCTCAATCTCAGATCTGGATCACCCTTTGTCCGTCTCTCTCGCTCATCTATCCCAATCCCAACTTGACGTCTCTGTCTCCTGACTCCAAATCGGAGATGCTCCGAGGGACCTGAGGGATAGTAGAGATTAAAGATGGACGATGATGGCGCGATGACGATAGCGAGCTCGTCGATGATGGCGAGCTCCAGATCGACGAAGATGACGCGAGGGATGTGTTTTCTGACGACGGTCTCGGAGAATACAGTGTTGAAGGTGGGTTTTTGGACCTCTGGACTCGACTTGAAGTGGTTTTTGGCGACATCAAAGAACCTGGTCCTAGACTATTGTTATCCGTCACCGTTGGCGCGACCACCACCACCTACCACCGCCATTGAGGACAGTATCATCCTTGCGAGTTCTGGGTTCTGTTATGTTTTTTTTTTTGTTTTTTTTGCTATTTATGTGCTGATTGCTGTTTCTTTTCAGTTTTGATCATTGTTTGGTTGATTTTGTCTGTGTGTAAGATCAAAGGGGTTTGATTTGTTGTTTTTGCATCTGGGTTTGCTTTGATTTATTGCTTGCTGTGCACCTGTGCTGCTTATTCTTGTATGTGCTGGGGAAGACGACCTCAACGAGGTCATCCCTTCTATGGCTAAAGTAAACTGTATGAAGAGTTTTTTGTTAAAGTTCCAAAAAAAAAAAAAAAAAACCTTGGCAAATTGGATAAAAATGATCACAGAACAAATATTGGTTTTGCCAAAATGATCAAACCGATTTGATCAAGTCAAACGACTCTTTAATTTGGTCACTCCATTGCAGCTTTCTCTCCTTATAACGGCTGGAATCGTTGCAACCGTCGAAGGAGAAGAGAAGAAGGAACTGTTCAACTACCCTTAACCCAACCATTATACAGTGAATCCTCAATTGAATTCCCCTAATATACTTATCCTATTCCTATACCTAAACAACGTAGGTATCATTATCCCATTAACTAACCTGAACCACTCCCTAAAATGTAAGTAAACATACCTAACTGAACTTATCTGCCTAATAGCATTCACATGGCAGCACAGCTGCAGGTATGACTGCCTTTAAATCCCCTAATCCATTGTCGTTGCAAATGCTACATTAGACAGCACAATTGCATTACCCTAAGTCCCCTAATTCATTCCCCTTGCGAATCCTACGTCAGGCAGCTCCACACACAAGTACAGATCTAAAATTGTTTTTAGATTTGCTATTCCTTGTCAATTCTGAAATTGTTTTAAACTGATGTTGACATTTTATTGACGATGATGGAACAGAAACGATGGGAAAGTGTTTATGTAATTAACTCTAATTATAATGATTAGATGTGTCGAGTGTGCGTGCGCACAGAGACACATACATATGGTTATGCAATACTGACGTCCACCTTAATCAGCTAGATAATGCCAAGAGTGTAGAGTAAAAAATAATCACAATGTGACACGTGGATCTTTGGATAAAAAGGATAAGAATACCTTTGAGGCACATCGAGATTCCTACGCGCAAGCAGTGGGCAATCATCATTCAACTAAGTCAAAAGTGCCCAAAATAGGTAACAATTCAAAACATATTTCATCCATCCTCATCAAATCCTCTCCACAAGGTAACTCCCAAATCTTTCTCTTTTTATTATATTAATTAGCTAATCAATTAGGCAATTATTCTATTAATTGGCTAATTAATTGGTTAATTATTCAATTATACTCAATTAAACACAAATCAAGAACCTAGCTCACAAAGAGAGCCAAGTGGCCGGTCCTCTCTCACCCAAGGAGGCCGGCCACACCCCTATAAAAGGCCTCACATTCTCTCCAAAATACACTTCCAATTCTCTTGCTAAAATTCTCTAAAATTCTCAAACACTTTCTCTCTAAATTCTAACATTGGGATAAAAGGTTCTTCAGCCAAAGCCCCCCCATTCATCGTGGGCGTGTGAGGCTCTTGGCCTTGACCTAAGGTGTTAATTGTTTTGTAGGTGCAATTTTGTCCAAGATCAAGGAGGAAGAAATCTACATCCACAAATTGGTGCTTTCATTGAGAGTTGAGTCTCATGCTCGTAGAAGACTCTCGCATCTAAGGTTTTTCTATTTTCTTGCCCATTTGTAGATTTTTCGTACTTGTTTATTGTTAGAATTTTTTATTTGCGAAAATTCTTTGATAAAACGTAAAAGAGAAGTACAATGACTAGAAATTTAGAAAATCCAACAAGTGAAAATGTTAATATTCAAGAGATAGGACCGCGGCGATCCACAAGGCTAAATGTGACAATAAGTGGAACGGCACCACCACCACGAGTTTCCACCATGGTGGTCACCACGGTAGCCACCCGCAGCGAGGTCCATGGTATCACCATCACGACTCGAGCTGTGCCATCCAAAGCTCACGACACCAAGGCCACGGCCCAAGCCATGTCACTCCACGCCCAACGTGTTGCCAAGCCTAGCCCAAGCCTCTCACCCGCGAGCATCACGCGTCGAGCAGCCCAGCATGCTCCCGTGGTTTCCCAAGCAGCCCAAGTCGGCCCAAGACTATCTCAACCATCTGGACCAACCATCGAGCCGAGGGCATTATCACCACATTTCTCCATAGATTTGACATTTCCCAACTCAAATCCCGTGCCCAGAGTCTACCACATTTCCACTACTCAAGGAGGCATATTCCTTCCAAGCTCTTCCAATCCGAATGGCGAACAACACTTGTCCCAACAAGTCATAGAGTTAACGAGCACCCTTACACAACAGACGACCTTGGTGAATCAGCTCTTGCAACGCACCGAGATCCAACGTGCCCCAAACGAGGTGTCACAAAGTATGACAAAGTCAGACAAGGAACCTCTCTAGCAGCGTCCCGATAAGCAGCCACTCAACCAGCCATGAACTGAGCATTCGGGCAGCGTACATTCCCGATTGGGCCCTCGAGATAGCATATACTCTCGTCTTGGCCCGCGGAGGACCATGCACTCTAGACTAGGCCCACGGGCAAGTATACACTCACGGTTGGGACAACACACTGATGATCAACATGAGCAGCCTTCCAGACAAAGCGTTTATTCGCGACTAGGCCCGTAATGAGCAACTTCCACATCTCATCGGAGTAGGCAACACGACAGACGAAAGGAAGCAGTCACTCAATCCGGCTCAAGTTCAACCGGCAACCTGCAAAAAATTCCCTTGCCTGCTAGAAATGGACCATATGCACCACCGCCGCGGCATGGACAAGCCGAGAATGTAGAAGAGCAGCCTAGACAAGTAGGTCAAGACTGGGGGCAGCCGAGAGCTCTGCTACCCCAACAAAGGCAAAATCAGGAAGAGGTAGAAAGGCTCATTAACGAGCGATTGCATAATTTCCAACGCAACGAATGGGCCGATGAAGCACTATGACGGGATGTGACCAACATGAGAAGATCACTCTTGAAGGACGAGATCGAGCAGGCAGAGCCTACATGCAAGTTTAAAATGCCACACACATCTTTCAAATGAGATTGAAATCCAGAAAGGTACTTGAAGCACTACCGAAACACGATGGTCCATTATCGGAGCAATGATGCCCTTATATGCAAAATATTCGCCACCACATTACAAGGCGAAGCGCAAGACTAGTTTCACACTTTGCCACCACGATCCATCCGGAGTTTTGATGATCTTTCCTTGGTTTTCACCAAAAAATACTCATTCTCCCGCTCGATTAAGAAAAAGTCTGACCGCCTGTTCAACATGAAGAAGAACCCAAATGAGTCACTCTGCGACTACATGAAGAGATCCAAAGCGAAAAAGGTGAAGATCGTCGGATGCAACGACTCGATAGCAAGTGCAGCCTTCCAAAAATGACTCCCAGCAGATCACCCACTGTTCGGAGAAATGATCATGAAAGAAGACTTAACTCTAGCAGATTCCTTAGCCCTGGCAGAGAAGCATGCATTTTAAGACGAGGCTCGACAAGCAAAAAAGGCTCTTGAGCAGCCTCGAAAAGAGTCGGCAATGGCTTAAAGGAAGGAGGACAGGAAGCAGTCAAACAAGAGCAGGTAGGAGGCCAAACGTAGGGACCGACCCACGACCAAAGATGGCCCAATGACGAAGAACTATTCTAAGTTCTCAATTCTGATCCATCAAATCCTTCGCGACATTAAGAACGGGCCATGGTTCAAGCTGCCAAAATAATTACAATGAGATACTTCCAAGTTGGACCACACCAAGAATTGCGCATTCCACCGAGGTCCTGCTCACACAACTGACGACCGCTACACTTGGAAGAACTACCTAGATAAACTCGTGAAAGAAGGCAAGGTTGACAGATACTTGGACAAGCCAGTTGCGTAGCCAAGAATGAACGCGGATGACGATGAAGAGCCACAAACTAAGACTATTCAAATCAATGGTATCTTCGCTGAGTCCGAGCACTTGGGAGCCACCAGCAACTCTAAAAAGAGGAAGATCTAGCAGGCTCTATTAGTCTCACAAGTCCAAGCAGTCGACACCTAACCTGGACCTATTATTGGCTCCATCGAGCAAGATGCAGAAGGCGTCGATTTCCCACACGATGACGCATTAGTAGTATCTGTCCAACTAGCCCATGTTATAGTTGACAGAATGATGGTTGACAATGGAAGTGCAATTAACCTACTTCAACTCTCAGTTATTCAGAAGATGGGCCTGGAAAACACAATCATACGCCGAGCTGAGGTACTCACCAGATTCAACGGGCACACCTCAACAGCCATCGACCACATCATAATTGACGTGAAAACATCACCAGTTATCTCAAAGCAGACATTCATGATCGTAAGCAACCCATCTCTCTATAATAGGATTCTTAGGAGACCTTGGTTGATTAAACTAGATGCCGTCACTTCCGTCAAGTATAAAAAAATATGATTTCTCATCCCGGGATGAGGAGTCTGAGAGATCAAATTTGACCAGGCCACATCCCGACGATGCATTGTGCAAGTGTTGAAGGAGTCAAAGAAGAAGACCTTTACCCCCGTTGAGGCTACCGAAGTCTAAAGGGACGAAAAGGCTACCAATTAGCAATTACAACAAGTGGATAGAGAAGATGGCGCCCAAGCAGACGAGATAGGATGGAAACCCGAAGAAGATGCCGAAGACATCATTCTTGATCCCTAGCAACTGAAAAAGACAACTAGAATCGACTCACATCTAAGCCTAGTTAAGAAGGAAGAACTCACGACTTTTCTTAGGGAAACCGAGTCATCTTTACATGGTCACCGTCCGACATGCTTGCCATTGACTCCGAGGTAGCCTGCCATAAGCTGCACGTCGACCCCGGTGCCAAACCGGTGATCCAAAAGAAAAGACATTTTGTACTCAAACGAGTAGCGATCATTGAGGCAGAAATTGACAAGCTATTGAAGGCCAGATTCATATAAGAGGTAGCACACTCAGCATGGCTTGCCAACGTCGTGCTAGTCGTGAAGAAATAGAAGGGCAAATGAAGGGTTTGCATAGACTACACCGACCTCAACAAAGCATGCCCAAAATATCTTTATCCTGTCCCCCAGATCGATTTATTGGTAGATTCAACTTCTAGGAACCAGCTGCTCAGCTTCTTGGACGCATACTCCGGCTACAACCAAATAGCCATGTACGAGCCCGACAAGGAGAAAACCGCGTTCGTGATCGAGCGAGGCACCTACTGCTACAAGGTCATGCCCTTTAGCCTCAAAAACGCGGGAGCTACTTTCTAAAGGGTAGTGAACATGATGTTCAAAAAGAAAATTGGGGTAACCATGGAGGTCTATGTCGACGACATCATGGTAAAGGGCAATCAGCGGTCAGACCACATCTGCAACTTGGCGGAAACTTTCAACATCCTCATAAAGCACAAAATGAAGCTTAACCCCACCAAATGCACATTTGGAGTATCTTCAGGCTGATTCCTAAGGTAATTGGTAACCCAACGAGGAATCGAAGCACATCCCAAGCAAATTCCAGCAATCCTAGAGATGAAGTCTCCAACTACCTTGAAGGAGATCCAAAGCTTGACCGGACGAGTAGCTGCCCTCAACCGCCTTGTCTCGCGGTCCACCGATCAATGCAAGTCCTTTTTCAAGGCTATCAAGAGAGCACAACGAAACAAATGGGATGAAGAAAGATCATTCTAAGACCTTGAAAAAGTATCTCACATCACCTCGCTTACTATCCAAGCCGGAAGTAGCGGAGGATTTATACATATACCTGGCAGTCTCCGAAGTAGTAGTGAGCTCTGCCCTCATACGAGAAGAGCTGAGGGCCCACCTACCAGTATTCTGCATTTCTAAAGCTCTTCTCGATGCAGAAACAAGATATCCGAAGATCGAAAAGTTAATTTTGGTGCTAATTGTTGCAGCTCGGAAGCTCAGACCATACTTTCAAGCTCATATAGTCATCGTCATGTCTCAATATCCTCTACGATCAATCTGACAAGGTCCGGACGCTTCTCAACGAGTGATGAAGTGGGCGTTGGAACATGGCCAACACGGTTTAGTTGTCCAACCCTGCACGGTGATAAAGGCTCAAGCCTTAGTGGACTTCATAACATAATTCACGCCTAGCCTAGGTGAGGCAACAGAGCAGCCCAGCAACGCCCTAGAAGCAACCGAGCACACATTCACTGCGCCTGCTCCCCCTAGTGGAGGTTTCTAGCATTTGCATGTCGACGGCGCATCCAACCACAAAGGCTAGGGAGCAGGCATGTCTTTGTCATCCCAAACGGCTCAATGCTCGAGCAGGCGTTCACTCTAGGCTTCAAAGCATCCAACAACGAAGTAGAGTACGAGGCCCTACTAGCAAGCCTTCGAATTGCAAAAGACTTGGCGGTGAAGAAGCTTGCAATTCATTCCGACTCCCAGCTAATCACTAGCCAGACTACTGGGGAATACATGGCAAAACATCCAAGGATGACGCAATACCTATAGAAGGTATGCAAATAGCTTTAGGCATTTCAGACTTACACTCTCACTTAAGTTATGCGGGCAGACAACACCCACGCAGATGCGCTAGCCAACCTAGGCTCCGCCCTCGACCACCAACTCAAAGGGTTTATTCCGGTGGAATATCTAGACAAGCCAAGCATAGAGATGGAGTCGACAGCCGAAGTGTCACAGGTTCGTATAACTCCCAACTGGCAAAGTTCTATTACAGACTACCTAGTTAACGGCACACTCCTCTCGGAAAGGTTGGAGTCTAGAAAGCTCTAAATAAAGGCAGCACGCTACTACATGTGGAACGACATTCTCATCCGAAGATCCTACACCAGACCACATCTCTGCTGCCAAGCGCCTCCCGATGACTTGAAGGTTCTAAGCTTAATCCACAAAGGCATTTGTGGAAACCACTCCGGAGGCCGATCCTTAGCACAGAAGGCTACTACTAGCCTACCATGCACTAAGACGCTAAGGAGTTAGTACAAAAGTGCGACCGCTGCCAACGTTATAAGCCGGTACCAGCACTGCCTGCCAGCGAGCGACACCCGCAGACGAATCCTTGGCTATTCATGCAGTGGGCAATCGACCTGGTATGACTTATTCCGTCTGCTACTGGAGGCAGAGGCATGATGATCGTGGCAACCAACTACTTCTCCAAATGGGTAAAAGCAGAGCCCATGACGACCACGACTCAGACGGACATAGAACGCTTCATATGGAAGAACATCATTTACTGATTTGGCATCCCTCAGTCTATCATCACCAACAACGACCAGTAATTTATGGGTTAAGATTTGGCGAAGTTCAAAGCAACACATGTCCACGCCAAGATATCCTCAGGGTAATGGGCAGGCCGAAGCATCCAAAAAGATGATCCTCGACTACCTCAAGAAATCCTTCACCGACAAGAAGGGAAAATGGCCAGACGAACTATCCGGATGTCTATGGGAATATCATACCACTAAAAGATAAACAACCGGTGAGACTCCTCCTTTCTTTTTGGCATTTGGTTCGGAATTAATCATTCATCCCAACATCATCGTGCCAAGCATCAGCACTCTACTACCAAGCATTGAGCAAAACAGTAAGGAGATGACCACAAACTTAGATCTGGCAAAGGAGAAGCGCGAATCTACAATAAAATGGCCAAGATCCGGCAGTTTAAACCTGGAGATCTAGTCCTAAGAAAGGCTTTCATCACTGCCCTCAGAAAATGCTCCAAAAAGATGGATCCTATCTGGGAAGGTCCGTACAAGATCAGCAGAGTAGGCGGCAAGGGTAATTACACCTTCGCCACCATGAACGACAAAGAGATTGAGAAACAATGGAATGCCTACAACCTGAGGAAGTACCATGTGTGACCTCCCACTATATCAAGACCCAAATACTCAAGCAGCTCAACGAGCACCACCTCACAAGCCGAGGACTATCCAGTTGTTATGCAGTCTTTTACAGCTAAGTTATTCGTTCGTTTCATTCGATTTTCAATGAGGAATTCAGAAGTAATTTACAACTTGGCTTAACTACATGTCTACAACAACTTATCTCTCCTGCACTTCAAAAGAAGATCGCGCCCTTCTTAGGGACTCACAGCAGAAATTGCACCCTCGAGAGGCCAACCATGCTCTCTAATGCGAGAAGGTAAACTAATTCCCCGACACCCATATGGGTTTGCTTTCCAAAGCGAGAAGATAAACTCTACACTTCGAATATCCAGACGTGGATGAGCCTGGCTGCCCTAAAATAACTAGATGCACGATGGCTTGCGCCAGGATTCGTAGAAGTAGCCACAATGGTCTTTTTCAAAGCTTAGCTAACTGAAGGATTTTGGGTCTCTCGGCCTAATCCGTGGGGAATCGGGCCCTAAAGACGAATGGGGCACATTACGCAGTACACCCTATGGACGGTTGCCCTGGAAACCTAAAGCTGCCACCGAATGCACTAAGGTAGCCTATGATTTTCAGAAGACTACCTACGAATTGCTCTTCAAGCAGTTAAGCCGCGCTAGACTTACACAACTGCACATTCTTGTGAAAGGTTAAAAAAGTTAGCGTGCATAGATGAAGCCTTATCCATTGCCGACATGCTATGTAGTCAATAAGCTTCACCACTGCCAAGCGCGAAAGAACCTACACCAAGTCCTAAAGTGTTATGGTACTTGCTACGCAACCTACGAAATTGGAGAAGGCCAAGGTTACAGCCTAGTGGTTACACGGATTTGTCTGCTTCTGTAAGTAAGACATCCAACTGCCAACCCTATGGCTAACAACTTTGCAAAAGTTCTACACCAACACCTACGGCTGTGTAGTCTACGCAACCCTATGCCTGCCACTGGTCTATAAAGTTTAAAGGTTAGGGCATGAACAAAATAAGCGAAGATGGAGAAACGCGAAGGAAACAAGTTTATTAAATTTTCTAGCAAAATTGATAAACAACTAGCAAAGACCGAAGGACTTCAAACGAAGCGAAAGGAACAAGGAAAAACAAAGAAAATCCTAAAGGCTACCTAGAAGACTACTCTTCAGCAGCTTGGACGTCCCACGACTACTTTGTCGCTACACCTTCAATAGCCGTGATGCCTTCAACAGTAGCACCATCTGGCACTTCACCCTCAACTGCCCCAGCTTGGGCATCAACCTCTCCGACTACTTCACCAATGGAAGACTCAAAAGTAAAGACGTGCAGGACTTCCGAAGAAATGGAAAAGGTCCCGAAGTTTTTACTAGAAAACTCAAAGTCAGATGGCCGCCCAAAGAGATGATATACATAACCCAACTTGTAGAAATTGGCTTGACTCTAGGTATGTAAAGCCTCGAACCCAGCTTTCTCACCCTTCAACTACTCATTCTCCTCAAGCAGACAAGCACGAACCAGCTGGAGCTCTTCCACTTCTTTCTTCAGATTATCGTTGATCTTCAAAGCATATTGGAGTTCCAACACTTGAGGTTCAAACCTATCAACAACCTTCTTGAAGTGGATCACTTGGTTGTAAGCAGCGATCAGTTCTTCATCCTTTCCATAAGCATCGGAGTGGAATTCAGAGATAGCACACTTAAGATGTTGAATTTGAGGTATGTAACACTCAATCTCCTTCTCGGGACTTTCAGTTCTTAGATCGCGTCAAGCTTAGTCTTCAAATCCACGATCTCTTAGCGAGTGATCTCAAGCTGCAGAGAAGTAGGGGCAGAGATATTAGACCCCTTCAAAGCGACAAGCTCAAATTCCAACCTCTCAATCTTCTCAGAAAAAGAATAAGCTTCGGCTACCATAACCTTTGCCACCCCCTTAGAAACCTTGGTATCCTCTTGGTCAATGAGCATAGAATCGATTGCCTGAATAACCGTCTTCTGCATCATTGCAAATAGAGCAATCTTTCTATACTCGGTCGTATGTTTTGCAAAGGAACTTAGGCGAACAATCCCTCTAACACCATCGAAAAACTTGGCACAAACGTCCATGTCTTCAAGTAGATCTGGTTTCAAAAGCGCAAAGATCTCAGCAGCCACCCCAGAAGTAGGCTTAGTGGATTTCTCACAATTGCCCAGGCGAGCAGTCTCCTCCTTCCCAGTAGGCGAATCAGTCTCCGCAGCAAGAGGAGTGAGCCTTGGTGCAACTTTAGCAGCAGAGTCCACCTTATTGCTCTTCATAATAACAAGCATATCCAAAGGTGAACCAGACTTAGCTCTCAACAGACGTCTTGGTACAGAGTTCGGCACTAGGGGCATAACAGGACCTCTACGCTAAGCAAACCTATCAGCAATCGTACTAGCCATTCTCAACATGTTAGGCGCCACATGCTCAAATCTAGCTGCCTCATTTTTCTTCACATTGGAAGAATTCATGTCAATCACATGCCTCTCGGCAGTAAGCGGACCCTCACGAGCAGATAAGGAAGTCTTTAGTTTTTTCTCAACCGATATCTCTTGAGCAGGTGAGGAAGATCTCTTCTTTCCACCTTCATTCATAGTAGGCTCCATGACAACGATCAGACGAGCCAATACATCTGCCTTGATCTTCTTTACCTCATCTCTCGGGAGCAGCCCACTTTTCTCCCGGTGAAGAGAACTAAGCAGCCAACGCCATTCACGATACTCAGCAGGGGAGCTCAATCCATACTGGCTTTTCCCTCATTTTTTCTCTTGGACCAGCAGGTAGGAGGCCTGCATGACCATCATTCTAGCAGCCCATGAGGCCCGCGACCTCCTCATTTCTCTCAATCGCCGGCTTGGCCCGCGTCAAGTCCAAGAGCCCAAAGGACATGAGCCATGCGGCTTGCCTAGCACTGCGCCCCAACCCCTCAATCTGCGGCCCTTGGATCTAGCCAAGCCATGCAGCCCAAGTAGTGGTCCCTGCCACAACACCTCCTCAGCCCATGCCGAGCCGACTTCTGGCCCCTGCCAACCGATGTGCCACACCACCTCCACGGCTGTCCCGCGACAGCACTATCCAAGAAGAAGACGAGAAAAATTAAATTTTTCTTACCTCGGTGCGGCGTGGAGAAGACGAAGCAAGCAACGAAAGACGATCCTTTGCACGGGCAAGATGTAGAAGATTGCTAGAGGAGAGGGAACAAATATCCTCTAAGCTCTATCTTTTGTAGGGTAGAATAAATCGCTCTCCAAAGTTGATTTAATAATCCACTTAAGGTGGACTTAAATAGGCTTTGAGAGAAATTTATTTCCCTTTCCTAGAAGGATCTAATTTTCAATTAAAGAGGGAATCAACATCAAAATAGGAAACAATCCTACGTTTCTTAAAACAAGAAAAAATCTACACCTGCTGCCCTTTCCTACGAGCAGCCCAACAGGTGTGGGGGCATTTGTGGAGCCAAAAATAATCACAATGTGACACGTGGATCTTTGGATAAAAAGGACAAGATTATCCTTGAGGCATATCGGGATTCCTACATGCGAGCAGCAGGCAATCATCCTTCAACCAAGTCAAAAGTGCCCAAAATAGGTAACAATTCAAAACCTATTTCATCCATCCTCATCAAATCATGTCCACAAGGTAACTCCCAAATCTTTAACTTTTTATTATATTAATTAACTAATCAATTAGGCAATTATTCTATTAATTGGCTAATTAATTAGTTAATTATTCAATTATACCCAATTAAACACAAATCAAGAACCTAGCACACAAAGAGAGCCAAGTGGCCTGTCCTCTCTCACCCAAGGAGGCCGGCCACACCCCTATAAAAGGCCTCACATTCTCTCCAAAATACACTTCCAATTCTCTTGCTAAAATTCTCTAAAATTCTCAAACACTTTCTCTCTAAATTCTAACTTTGGCATCAGAGGTTCTTCAGCCAAAGCGCCCCCGTTCATCATGGGCGCGTGAGGCTCTTGGCCTTGACCTAATGTGTTAATTGTTTTGTAGGTGTCATTTTGTCCAAGATCTAGAAGGAAGAAATTTTCATCCACAAATAGGAGAAGGTATAAGCAACCACTACCATCTGTTTCGGTCTTTGCATCACCTGATCATTTGTCTTGTTGTCAGTTGCACCAATAAATTAAAATAAGAAGAACATAAAAAACTGGCCTTCTCAACAATTAATACTCTCATAAAAATATTGGTATCCGAAAAACCCTAAAGCAAGATATGGGTTCTAAAGTTGAGCAAAAGCTTCCTGATATGATTTTTACCGTCTACGCAAATAGGGTTAAAATCACATGAAATACTTGCAAGAGAACAAGGTAGTCATAGTATAGCAGCTCAAGCAAAGTCGTTTTCCACAGGGATTGAATGAATAATTTGTATTTAAACTACTTCTTAATTCACTATTTTAAACAAGGTTTTGAAAAATATTGATTTTGGAATCTAAAATAATAAAAACGAATTTAATAAAAACAACTAAATAAATTGACAAAGAAAAACTAAAGAAAATAGTTTTGAAAATAAAGTTAAAAGCCTAGGGTTCCGCCGTCCCCTTAACAATCCTATGTAGTTTTACCAATTACTTATGAATTACACATGCAACTTAAGGTTGGGTTTTCTTTATGCATATTCTCCTCGTGATATTCAAGCAAGAACGTATATCTAACATGCAATCCATCTGTGATATTCAGATCAAATATGAACATGCAAGACTCATTAAGTTTTATAAAAACGTTTTGAAAAACCATGCAACCCCTAAGAGCGTGATATTCGCCATAGGTGAAATTACAATTATTAACCACAAGAAGCAATACTCAATCCTCTGGTGATATTCCGACCGAATTGCATCCAATTACTTATCTAAACATCCTAATGGTAGCTAAGCATTATGATATAGACAGTTTAAGCACATTGATTAATAATTCAAAATAAACATGCATAATATCATAAGCAATTGAATAAATACTATATATTCATGCTAAGGCTCAAGGCTTCGCCCTAGCAAACAGAAATTAGTTACGAACAATCATAAACAAAATATTATTAAAAACAAGGATAGAAAACACCTTGAAAATAAACTTCAAAAATCCTCTAAAGTAGTGCATGCGTTTCTCCTATGTTGCATTTTCTTGCTCCTTCTCTAATGGCTAAAAAACCTTATTTATACTAGTAGAAAATAAAACCCTAAAAGGTCTTAGAATAAAACTAGGAAACAAAATAAAATAATAAAACAGAAAATAAAAGGTTTCCTATTTGAACTAAAATTCGGACTTCTCAGAAAATCAGGCTTTTGACCGAATAAATCAACTCTGATTTAGTCCCAAAAGGTCTCTTTTGAAAGCTGAAGATGTTCTCTACAAATCATCAGAAGGAATCTTCCTCAAAATATGACCTCCAAAATACCCAAAACGTCCAGAAACGTCAATCTGGGAAAGCTGCGCACTGGGCCTTCTTTTCTTCACCACGGTCAAACGGCTTGGTAGAAAAATCTGGAATTTTGATACAATCATCTTGAAAGGCACATGAACATCCTCCAATTGGAATCACTCCAAAATTCATCCGCTTGATCACTTTTTGTTCAAGAGGAAGTCGAATGTCCTACATTAAAAATATAAATCAAAGTATCAAAACTCTACCAAAATAACAAATAAATTAATACTAAGAATAGGGTAAAATATATAGTGAAATATCGACTCATCACTTCCTGTCCTAGATTTCTGCAAGGATGCTCTGAAGTCAGGGACCAACTCATGGCTCTTGGCACACAAAGATGTTCAACGAGCACTTGAAGAGTTTGGATATTTTGTAGTGTTGTATGCTTTACTGGGTTCCCTTGAAGAACTATTTGATCTCCCTACCGAGACCAAAATGACAAACAAATATGAAAAACCCTTAAATGGCTATGTAGGACAAATTCCCAAACTCCCTCTCCATGAAAGCCTGGGCATCGACAATGCAACCAATTCTGAGGAGACTCAAAAATTCACAAAGCTCATGTGGGCTGCTGGAAATGATAAATTCTGGTAATTAATTTTCTAATTTTCGCTTTTCTTAGATCACCTTTCTTATCTTTCTACAGTATAAATTGTGGGAAAATGAATTTCTAGACACCCTTTGTCCCCACACACCCATAGTTGTGCGGAAATCAATCCAACAAAGGTGATTGTACAAGAATTTCAAAATTTGAATCGATGGTGTAAGACTTATCCGATCTTATCAATTCATTGAAATTTTTTTTTCAATAAATCATGAAATCGTTTACAGTGGTCCTAACTTTTTTTTGGCGGTTATTAAGTGAAGAAGCATATGCGTTTGCAAAAGTGGCGGAGGAGTTGGATCAAATGGTGGCTAGAATCATATTTGAGAGCTATGGTGTGGAGAAGTATTATGACTCATATGTTGGATCGATCTCTTACCTTCTTCGAATCTTGCAAAATAGATCACCCAAAGAAAATGAGCACAATCTTGGCTTCGTCGCTCATACTGACAAGAGCTTCACAACCGTACTTTATCAGAATAATCAAGTCAATGCTCTGGAGGTTGAAACAAGGAACCACGAATGGATTAAAGTTGAGTTTCCACCTTCATCCTTCATAGTCATGGCGGGTGATGCCCTAATGGTAGGTCACTAAGTATACTGACAAAAAAACACATCAAATATCAAGCACCTGATCTTAACGGATGCTCAATTTCTGGAATTAAGAGATTTTAATGTATTATTGTTTATATGTTATCAAGGTTATCCTTAACTCTTAATTCGTAGAAGATATATAAATTTATATTTATGGTTTGGCATGTTGATTAGGCATGGAGCAATGACAGGATATTATCTCCTAATCATCGAGTTATTATGAGTGGGAATGAAACAAGGTACTCGTTGGCACAATTTGCATTTAGCGATGGCGAGATACATGTACCTGAAGAGCTTGGCAATGAAGAACGCCCATTACGCTACAAGTCATTTGATCATCCTGGACTACCACGTTTCTTTCGCTCTCAAGATGGTTAGATTTCAAACAATGCTATAAAAGCCTACTGTGGTGTTTGAACTGAACCTTGCAGCTAAGAAGTACATTGCTAGCTGTGGGTATATTGTGTGTTCATTTCAAGGCTTGGTTTGCTGGATTGTCTAATAGTACTGTTGTCATTTTTTTTGGCTGTGCGTGGCTCTGTTTCTGATTTGTTTTCTTCATATTGATATGTGTGCAAAAAGCATATTTTCTTAATATTTGTATTTCCTATGAGCAAGCTAATTATATGTGTGCAAAAAGTATTTTTTCTTAATTATCATCAACATGATACATTTGCGACATTGCCAAACATTGACAAAAGAAATACTATTACACCAAGAGACGGACAATTAGTTTTTTTCCTTGTCAAATCAGGCTCAGAGCTTGTTAGTCGTTACAAGTAATTCACAATTGTGAACTAAATAAAGAGAGGAGGATATATACACAAAGAACCAGAACAAGAGTCCTTATGAAACAATCTGATGACCTGAACAAACTGGAAGATTGAAAAAACCTCCATCAAATGTGGGTAGAACTAGATTTTGACAATATTATATTTCGTACCTAGGAACGATTTTGAAAGGACTGACTGTGAATTAGGAAAGCTTAAACCTAAGCATGGCTAATAACAAGCCATCACAATGAACTAGTAATTCAAGTGACAAGAACGGCCTTATTATTCTGTAAATCCTTCATTTTTTGTCTTCAACAATTGTGTAATGAATGCATAGGTTTAGTTTAGGGAAAAGACATAGGAGAACCCTAATTAATCTTCAGCTTTCAATATAAAAAAACACCATGTCCAGACGAAAGGGTTTCATCGGGCAAAATAAGGCTTTCATTGCCTAGGCGCTGAAGGTCGCTTGGAATATCAGGGAGGCGACTGCCAGAGGCTCCCATTCCCTACGCCATCAAGCAATGTACCACATAAACCTCCTCCCGCTTATGTGCAACCTTTTGCTGAGCTTGTTCTCACTAACACGTTTCTTCTCCTCGTTGGCGCATAGCCTCTAACTCCATCTCCACCTGCTGTAGTTTGGAAGACGTCCCACTTGGAAGATGTGGGCTAAATGAAGATCAACAGAGATCCCGAACCTAACCCACTCCTAGGACCCCGAAGCTCTCGGCCTTTCCGTCATCCAATCCCGTCCATCAACAACTGTAGATACACACCTGGAGGTTGGCGAGATACTCGTCCTTTTTGTGTGACATAGAAGCCTACAAAAAAAGGAAATCAATTAAACTTATCGATCATAATTTGAAAAAAAATTGAAGTGTAATGAAATTTGAAATTAAAATTTAAATGGAATAGTTACATAAATGTCGTCAGCCACCTAGTTGCCATAATTAGCATGCGTATCACCTAAGCGTCGACTTTCATGAAAAGTGAACCCTTCTCACACCGTTCCTTGACCTAAAAACTAAGGGGTGAAGAACCAAAGTGATGGAGGTACTGCTTCACTTCCCGGTTACCCTTATTTGCCTTCGATTTCCGTTGAGAATAAAAAAATTGAAAATAGAAATGAAATTTAAAACAACTTACCAAAAAATTGCAAACCCTTAATATGCCTGCAGAGCTAGTGTCACTCATCTTTCATTTCCCCAAGCTCTAGGGGTGGATCAGTCAGAACTTCAGCAAGAAATGCACAAGTCTAGTAGTATATGAGTAGCTCGTACTTCAACTCCTTATATTGGTCAGACCACACTCGGTTTATGTACTAGAACATACCCCGCAGTTCCATGTCATTCTCGTAGTTAACCTGAAATACGAAAAAGAAACAAGTGTATTAGTTTAAGAATACACTAAATACGTTTAAGTAATAAAAATAAGAAATAAAACAAAACAAAACACACTTACCCATATCTCTTTCTTCATCGCCTTCTGCACCTCAGAGGCGAGCTTCCTCCATGTAGGGGGAGCATGGGGCACTTAGTGCGGATGATGGCTCCCATGTCGTGAGCCAACATGCTATTGACTTTGAGGTCCCCCCGTCGATGTTGTGGGTCGTAAACGATCACGACCTTGGCTTGCATTATGTGGTGATTCGATTTTAGGACAAGCTTGTACGGATTCCCCGCGTTTTTATGTTTTTCCTACCACCAGCTAAGAGTTCTCCATTTCCCTTTGAGGGCATTTCAACCGAATCGGCTCGCCTTCGTGGCGTTACAAATGGGTGTTGGGATGACATAGTGTTTGGACCCGTGCTTGATTTTAAGATATTTTAGTACTAAAAGTGTAAAATGACCAAAATGCCCTTAGAGGTAAGAATGTTGACTTTCGTTGACCGTAGCATTATGACACGTATAAACCACTCTTTTAGCATATTCTTGAAGTACTTGTCGTTATGAAAAAGTGGGCGCAAACGGAATCGAATTTGGAGCTACGATGGAAATTTTACAAAATTACAAAGGCGAAGGGCAATTTAGTAAACTCACTATTCTAGATATTTGGTTTTTTATATTTTATTTTTGTATTATTTTTCTGGTGGGATTTTTATGGCCCATGGGGCCCACAATCCATCTCTCCTCTCTTGCCCCGTGTGCCTTCTTCCCTTAAACTCTCGGACTCTTGCAAATTCTCTCTATATCTCGCTCTCTTGAACTTTCCAACCCTCTCTATGCACTTGCGGACCACCGACCACCAACTTACACTTTGGTGAGCACTGACCTCCGTCGCAAAAACCCCTAGACCTGGACAAGATCTTTTTCTTTCTCTTTATCTCTCTCTGCATGTGGTACGGTCGATGTACACAACTTCCTCCGGCAAGTTCATGCCATTTTCGACGAAGGTGAGCCTCGAAAACCATCTAGAACTTCTTAGATCATATTTTGGAGTACGATTAGGGTAGTTTTTAGAACTTTGGTGATGTTTTAACGCATAAATAACTCGGGGAGACCCTAGTTTTTTTACGAATAACCCGTGAGTTTGCAGGCATTTTCCAACCAACTTCGGCCACAACTTGACTCCACTTCGGTATATTTCGATTCCTTACCTCTTGAGTTTCATTTTAGCTTTTGAATCTTTAAATGTGGTTGAGAAATGAGCTTGAATAGAGCTTCGGAAAACAAGCCCAGATTCCGGCAAGGTTACAGCAACAACCGACGACGAACCAAGTCGACTTGACCCATGAACCAGAACTGGATCTGACAACCTGAATTTGACCCGTATACAACCCGGATCCGACCTGGACCTATTACAAAATCTTGCTAGAATATTCTCATGAGCATTCCGTTAACTTTTAACATAATATTCCGAGGACAAAAATATTCCCTTAAAGTCAATTGTTGACCGTTATTTGACCAGCGTTGACTTTTTACGAATTCTCCCGGGGCCCCCAGGGGATTTCGATTCGTTGGTTCCATTTCCATGCTTCGTTTTTCTAAATTCAAATGTTTCGATTGAGTTTTACGTATGGGTCTCCATATTATGCTTATGTGCGATTATTATCGGAGACTCCGTCTTTACTAGTTCGAATAGCTACGACCCCAAAATGCGAGTGGGTCTTGCTTTTAAATAGTACATATTTATTTAGTTTTCATATATAGTTAATATTGAATTTTCTATGTGATGCCATAGTAAAATTAATGTTTATAAGGAATGTCATAATGATGGGATTATGAAATCATCATAAGTCCTACGAGATGCACACGTATGCGTAATATTTTGGGATGCCTTAATTATATTTACGACCATGAAAAGTATTATATTAACTAGAATGATCGAATTACCGTTGCATGATCATACTTATGTTACTGTTGATCATACATGCTTACACTGGTGTTTGTAATCGTCCGGCGCTAGAGCCAGTCCTCACTTGTATGTTCACATTGTATCGATATGCTCACCTTGAATCCATTGTAGGTGTCAGCCTGTCCTAGATTGCTATAGGCAATTAGGACTCGTATGTGATGCGCATAGCACCAGTCTTCACATGATTGTAGTACTAAATCGTAAATCATTATTACAGTCAGTCATGCTCATGTTAGAGTATCTCTGCATGAGCTCGTGTATCAGGATATATTGATGAGCACCAGATGTTATATGTTTTGTATGCGAAATATTTCGAATTATTACATACTATACATAGTATGTTATTTTTGGAAACAATACTTATTTTACGGCGAGGATTTATATGTTTTCGAAAAGGTTTTACAAAGCTTTATTTTTGGGCACACTCACCCTTATTTTTCGCCTCTTCAGAATTTAGTGGCAAAGTTCTATGACAATGAGAATTTCTGGCAAACGTTGATATTGGAGACGACTTTCGATGGTATAATTCTTATTTTACTTTTAATGTACTTTACTTATGCTCTAACATCACGTGTGAAATGGGTTCAGTCCCGCTCTACATCACTACACTTTATGGCTTCATTACATTCTGAGTGTCGGCCGGCACAACTCGATTCCCAGTCCAAGTGGACATTCCGAGTCGGGGTGTGTCACATAGAGCCGAGAAATGTCCGGCTGAGAATACGGTAGGCAGATCGAGGCTTCTGGATCGATGAAGTTGATGGGGTAGACCCGGCCGCCAACTCAATTGCGACCCTGGGTACCGCTGGTTTCTACTAGTGGAATATATGCCCCTCTAACAAGAGGTAAAGCGGCAGTTATTGGTAATCAACCACAATGACATCTGTATAAAAAATCACAATAAAGAAATACTAATTCACAAAAATTTACTTAATTTTAATAAATCGTAGTAACTTCTAAATATGTTATTGAATGACATTATTTCATAAACTATGTACAAAATTACAAAACATTTCTAATATTTCTACAAATTTCTAATATTGCCTACAAAGTACAGATGTCCTACAAATTTCTAGTATTTCCTTCACATTTCAAATATTTCCTACAAATTACAAATGTTTCCTACAAATTTATAATATTTCCCACAAAATTACAAATTTTTAATATTTCCTACAAAATTCACAATATTCACAAATTTCATAATCTTCACTATTTGACAAATTTCACAATTTTCCCACCAATACATCAAAACCCAAGATTTTACACGTACAACTAATATAAATCAAGGAGATAAGCAAACACGCCTTTGTGGCAAAGAGAGAGAGCAAAGAGAGCACATAGAGGACAAAAAGAGAGCACATAGATATATCAGGGAAGACGTAACGAAAAAGAAAGAAGGCTCTCAACCTGATATAAAATGTCATCAAAGTTGCAAAAGATTTAAAATTGTCACACGCGTATTTTGGCAGAAATTTACTTGTTGAGCAAAAGTTGCATAGAAATGTCTGAACCGTTTAATTTTGGGCGAAAATAAATGGTTCAAAAATAGCTTTGCCTGACGAATTTTGTGATAATTCGTCGGACAAATACTTTAATATAGGGGAAAAAATGATATTTTGAGAAGAATGGGGGAAATTTGAAAGTTTGCTCAACGAATTTAGTACTGTTGGCCGACGAACTTCGTAAATTTCATCGGGCAAACACTAAAAATTAAAAAAAAATTCCTTTTTTATTTATTTATTTTAAACGGTTAAAGATCATCCAATTTGATTGACACACCCCGACCCAAAAGTGGGGCGTGTTGGCCGTCACGTGAGAGTGACGTAACCATGTGCACAGTGCGGAAGCAATAGAGAATAGAATTTACAAATTAATTAAAACCAAAACACTAGCAATACTAGTGTAAAAGAAGTGTGAATTCCACTAATACAGAGCATAAAAGTCTACGTGCAGTCAAGCAGAGGTACTAAATAGAAATAACACCCGAATGTGGTCCTACATAAGTGAATTCTATCAGAACGTCCGATGAGCTCCTCGTATGCCACCAACAAACGCTACTTAATACCTGGAGGAGCGAAAAACAAAGTTGAGTGAGTTAGAAACAAAACATTTCAAAACCTTTCTTCTCTCAAAAGTTATAACCCCTAGCCGTAAAACCTGTATAATTTCCCAGAAATAAAGTATATACTCATATATATAATTCTCAAAATCCTGCTAAAAAATATGTATGTATGAAAGTATGTATGCCATCCCAAAGTATCATAACTGAATGCCAAAGCATAACTCTGTGAATGTGATTGAATACTAAATAATCAACTCAGCCCTCGGCTGTATATAGCTTATAACAATCATCATATCATATAGCTCATACTCATCTTAATCATATCATCATATATATACCCTGCACACACATCAATACCACCTCTAGTGGTCAACATCACTGAATATAAACTAATATGCTCTAGTGCTACGATCACGTGAAGACTGAGCGATAAATCGCAGGTCACCTACGAGTCGAACCCACCTATAATGGCCTATTCGACAGAACTGAGCACCTAACTTGGATCCAAGGTGAGCATATGGTGCGGGAGGTGAACATCACATGAAGGACTGAGCCCCTCTCTGGGCGAGAGCACTAATATCAGTGTGCAGGTTTATGAGCTCTAATCATATCAGATCACATCATTCGTTCTCATCAACTAGTATATAAACTTACCTGCCACTTACCTATGCGTCCTCAACACCAACACCAATATAAGCAATCAATAACGCATAATAAATAAATAGATACTTTGCATGGCATTTCATATCGCATTTCATATCACATTTCATTTAAACTGATTTTTTGGGAAAAACTCATTTATATAGGTATATACGGAAAACAAATGCCCACTCACTGATAAGTAGACGGGTCGTAACGCCCGTGCCTAGCCTGGCTACGCTCACCCTTCGGATAGGTCTCGCCTATATGAGAAGTAACTGAAATAACGTTAATTAACGCACATAATCGAAACCTTAGAAATAACTTCTCATACATTGCTTAATTTGGGTATATGAATATACCACTGTGATCTACACAATCTCAGGATCATCCCTAAATTTTTAGAAAATTTTTCCGACCACCCAAGCGCCACCACGCGCCTGGCACGTGTAACGGAACCGTAACAGCGTTAGGAATATTCCGCGGAATATTTCGTTAAAACGTAACAGAAATCGTTAAAGATACCTAATGGCGTCAGAATATTCCGTCAGACTTGATGGAATATTCGCTCTTCTTCTCCGGCGAACCTCACCGGTCACTGCCGTCCGCCGTTGTCTGAAATTCCGATTCTCGCCGGTTTCTGGAAAAATTTCAAATCTTCATAACTTCTTCATTTTTGCACCATTTTCTACGTACTTTATACCAAAATGAAGATCTCACAAAGATGAACACAACCATACCTGACTCGACCCCCAACTCCCCAGGGATTCGCAGAAAAAAGCCTCGATAATTCCAGGTAAAACGAAAACTCCCCGATCTTGCTATTCCGAAGCCCAAAATCTTCAAACGAACTACTCTGAGCTTTCTTAGGACCTCATAAAGCTTCCTATGAACTTAGAATTCCCTGAAAAACAACATTTCACTTGTGCATGGACAGTGCCTAAATCGGAGGTCACGGTTTCGTGACGAATCGAAGGTTCCAGGTTCTAAAACTTGTACCAATGTCTTCCTAAGAGCGCAAGGAACATGGAAATGCTTACCTTAGCCTCGATTTGCAAAGTTTCAAATGGTTTTGGGGATCGTCTGTACAACAGCCGAGAGGGAGAGAGAGAGAGAAAGTCTGTGAGGTAGAGAGAGAAAGTCGGGAGTGAGAGAGAGAAAGGGTGAATGTGGTCCAAATACCACTAACCAAACACTCCCAAACTTAGATTCACACACGTACCTTAATTAACGCCCAAGGGCATTTTCGTCATTTCATATCCGTTGTACAAAATTTCTAGGACGGGCTGTTAGGATCTACCCACCTTATAAAATTTTGTCCCCGAAATTTACATAACCAAAACCATCCACTAGTACTCATAAAACAACCTCGGGTACATCTCACTCATCTGATCCTCTGTCTCCAACATCGCTTCTTCCATTGACTGGTTCCTCCACAAAACTTTAACCAAATGTATTGTCTTGTTCCTCAGAACCTTTTCTTTCCAATCAAGTATCGTCATCAGCTCCTCATCATAAGTCAAATCTGAACTGATCTCTAAGGGTTGATGAGGTATCACATAAGAAGGATCTGCAACATAGTGACGAAGCATCGATACATGAAACACATTATGTACCTTAGACAGCTCTGACGGGAACTCAAGTCTATAAGAAACTTCACCAACTCGCTCGGTGATCTGATAAGGTCCGATGAATCTAGGACTTAGCTTGCCTTTCTTCCCGAATCGTACTACACCTTGCCACGGCGATAATTTCAAAAATACCCAATAACCAACTTTGTACACTCGATCAGTGGCGTGTCTATCTACTAAACTTTTTTGGCGATCTTGGGCCACTTTCAAATTAAACTTAATAACCTGAATGTTCTGAGTAATCTCCTCCACTAAGTCAGGGCCCACTAAAACTCGTTCACCAACCTCTGACCACCATAAAGGTGTACGACAAGGCTTGCCATATAGTGCCTCAAATGGCGCCATACCAATACTCGAGTGAAAGCTGTTGTTGTAGGCGAATTCCATCAAATCCAACCGCTTATGCCAAGCGTCGCCAAACTGCAACACCGAAGATCTTAGCATATCCTCCAAAGTCTGAATCGTCCTCTCAGATTGTCCGTCTGTCTGAGGATGATATGCCGTGTTGTACAGTAATCTCGAACCCAAAGCTTCCTGGAATGCTATCCAAAACTTAGAAGTAAATCTCGGATCTCGATCTGAAATAATACTCACAGGAACTCTATGATACTTCACAATCTTCGTGATGAACAACTCGGCTAACTTGTTCAAAAAATATTTTTCCCTCACATGAATGAAATGCGCTGACTTAGTAAGCCGATCAACAACCATCCAAATTCCATCATAGCCGTTTTGTGTACGAGGTAACTTATACACAAAATCCATAATGACATTTTCTCATTTCCACTGTGGAATGGGAAGTGGCTGTGACAACCTAAATGGCTTCTTTCTTTCGGCTTTAACCTGCTGGCACACGATACACCTACTTACATACTCAGAAATTTCCCTTTTTATACCTGGCCAATAATAAAATGGCCTAATGGTACGATACATTTTAGTTCCTCCTGGATGCATCACATAAGCTGAAATATGTGCCTCATCAAGAATTGCCTTCTTTAATTCCTCATTATTTGGCACGTACATCCTATTTCCTTGCATAAGCATGCCATGCGTCTCTCAAACTCTGAGATCTTTCTTTTTCCCTTGATTCCTCAAATGAATTAACTCTTGAATCTCTTCATTATTCATCTGAGTCTCGAGTATACGATCAATCAGAATAGAACTAACTTGGAAACTAGCAAGTAAGGCTCTTTCTTGCTCTGCCACAGCTCTTTCTTCTCGTTCTTCCAATTCAAATTTCACTCCAGTAGACCTCAAATCTACAAGAAGATGAACACGAGAAGCATACAAAGCATTAACCCGACCTTGAAATTTCCTACTCAAAGCATCAGCCACCACATTAGCACGTCCAGGATGATACTCAATCGTGCAATCGTAGTCACTTAACAACTCAATCCATCTCCGCTGATGAAGATTCAAATCTTTCTGTGTGAACAGGTACTGGAGACTCTTGTGATCTGAGAAAATCCTACACTTCTCACCATAGAGATAGTGTCTCCAAATCTTCAAAGTGAAAATAATGGCTGCCAATTCCAAATCATGTGTACGGTAATTCATCTCATGAGGCTTTAACTGACGCGAAGCGTAAGCAATTACCTACCATGCTGCATCAACACGCATCCCAAGCCATTCAAAGAAGCATCGCTGTAAACCTCAAAATTACCACTATCATCAAGAAGAGTCAAAATAGGCGCATGAGTGAAATAATACTTCAACTGCTGGAAACTCTGCTCACAATTATCATCCCACTCGAATTTAACTTCCTTCCTGGTCAACCTCGTTAATGGTAAAGCCATAACTGATAAATCCTTAGCAAATCGCCGATAATAACCCGCTAAACCAAGGAAACTCCGTACCTCGGTAACGATTCGCGGCTGTTCCTAATTCTCCACAGCGGCTATCTTCTGAGGGTCTACCTGAATACCCTGAGCTGAAACAATATGCCCCAAGAAAGCATTGATCTAACCAGAATTGGCACTTACTGAACTTAGCATATAACTGATGTTCCTTCAGCTTCTTCAACACCAAAGTAAGATGTCGGACATGGTCTGCTTTTGACTAAGAATACACCAGAATGTCATCAATAAAGACAATGACGAATCTATCCAAATACTGCTGGAACACCTTATTCATCAAACCTATGAAAGCTGCTGGTCCATTCGTGAATCCAAATGGCATCACCAGAAACTCATAATGACCATAACGAGTCCTGAAAGCAGTTTTAGGAACATCATTGATTCTGATCTTCAATTGATAATAACCAGACCTTAGATCAATCTTAGAAAATACGCAGGCACCTCTGAGTTGATCAAAAAGATCGTCAATATGAGGCAATGGATAACGGTTTTTAATCGTCATCCGATTCAATTGCCTGTAATCAATGGAAAGCCTCCAAGTACCGTCTTTCTTTCTTACAAACAAAACTGGAGCTCCCCAAGGTGAAGTACTAGGTTGAATGAAACCTTTATCAACCAACTCTTGTAACTGAATCTTCAATTCTCTTAACTCCGTAGAAGCCATACGATAAAGAGTTAAAGAAATATGATCAGTACCTGGTAGTAAGTCAATAGCGAACTCCACATCTCTGTCTGGCGGCAATCCAGGTAAATCATTAGGGAAAACATCAGAAAAATGTCTAACCACCTTGACATTCTCCACGCTAACCGGAGCATCATCATTTAGTACCACGTGAGCCAAGTACCCTTGACAACCTTTCTTTAGTAACTTTTTAGCTCTCACGGCTGAAATGATTCCATGCCTCAATCCACTAGGTTCACCAAAGAATGTAACCTCAGGTAATCCAGGACGATGAAAGGTCACTGATTTCCCGTAACAATCAATCTTAACATGATTGCAATGCAACCAATCTGTGCCTAAGATAACGTCAAAATCCACAATGCCTAGCGGAGTGAGGTTAGCAGGCATAACCACATTCTCCATTACTACAGGACAACCTGGGTAAACATGATCTACATAACACTTTCCCTTCTAGGCATAGCAAACTCTGACTCATACCCAAGAGGTGAAGATTGAGGTTGTGTCAATTAAGCAAACGTATGAGAAATCACAGAATGAGTAGCACCATAATTAATCAACACTTTAGCATAATGACCAAGAATATTTAACGTACCTATGATCAAATCCAGATTATTCTGAGCATCCTGCAGCGAAAGGTTGTTAATACGTCCCTGGTTCTGCTGCCTTTCTCTGCCTCTGCTGGCATGAACTCCTCGCCCCTGAGGATTACGCCCTTGTCCTGACTGACTATACTGTCTGGAAGACCCAACTCCACTGGTAGTAGCATCAACCTGCTGAGACAGTCCTCTAGAATGCCACTGGGATCACTAGCTGAAAACTGCTGCTGAGGCATATATCCTCCAGAGTACTGTTATGGAGGCATATATCCTCCTAAATACTGACCATGAATGCCCTGCTGATAAGGATCCTGGGGGTACTGGTACTATCCAGAAGAATAAGGAACGGAATCCCCCTGATAGTGGTATGCACCACCACGAGCCATCTGGGTATAACCACCTTGTCCTGAAAATTGCTGAGCTAGAGCTGGCGATGGTAAAGGAGGCTGCTGAGGTCTCTGCTAGCCTTGAGCACAAAACTTAGCTTGATGTCCCTCCTGACCACAAGTAAAACAACCACTGCTACCTCTTCGACATTCCCCTAAATGTCGACTACTGCACCTACGGCACTAGGGTGCATTTCCTCTACCAAAATTCCCCTGCCTCTGGGATCTGGAATCTCTGAAGAACCTACCACCTCCTCTTTGACCTGTGGAGTTGAAACCTCCACTCCAAGAACTAGAACTAGTCCCATTACACTTAAAGCTCTGAGTCTGGCGAGGCCCTTATAAGAAATGACCTTTACCCTTATCCTTATTCTGATTCCCATTTTTCTCTTCCTCTTCACTGTCGCTGGGTAAATTCTCAGAATCCTCAATTTGAAGTAAAGCTTCATAAAACTCATGATAAGTTGTACAGGGAATCGCAGTCGCAATGGTACGCCATTTCTTCTTAGTACCCAACTTAAAATGACATAGCATCTCAACCGGATTAGTAGCAACTTCCGGATGATAACGAGATAGATCAGTAAATTTCCTGTAGTACTCATTAGCTGACAGCTTCTTCTGCCTCAAACTAGTGAACTCCTGTTTCATACGATCAATGTATCTAGGAGGAATGAATTTTTTATAGAACAACTGCTTAAAAACCCCTCAATCTCTAGATTCTTCCTGGGGTAACTCATCAGCCAACTTACCCCACCATGAAGCTGGTTCCTTACCCAGAAACCATGAAGTCGTCTCAACCCATCTGTCCAAAGATAGATAGACTCCCCTAACTCTGCATCAGCCTGAAAGTCTTCTCAATATGCATCAACCATTTCTATGAACCCTCGGGACCTTCATTCCCCACAAAAGTGGTTATTTTCAAATTATGAACCGACTCCAGAAGGGTCCGCTGAGGCGAGCGAATAGCTGACTGAATAGCATTTGCTATAGCTTCCCCTAACTGAGCTATATCAGGGAAACTAGGTTCATTTGAACGACGTGGCTTTCTACAAGGCGGCATAGCTCTGACAGAAACATCAAGATAATTAGAATATTCACAAGATATGCAAGACTGTCAAACCTATGCTCTGATACCAATTTGACACACCCCGACCCAAAAGTGGGGCGTGCTGGCCATCACGTGAAAGTGACGTAACCATGTGCACAGTGCGGAAACAATAGAGAATAGAATTTATGAATTAATTAAAACCAAAACAATACTAGTGTAAAAGAAGTGTGAATTCCACTAATACAAAGCATAAAAGTCTACGTGCAGTCAAGCAGAAGTACTAAATAGAAATAACACCCGAATGTGGTCCTACATAAGTGAATTCTATCAGAACGTCCGATGAGCTCCTCGTATGCCACCAACGAACGCTACTTAATACCTGGAGGGGCGAAAAACAAAGTTGAGTGGGTCAAAAACAAATCTTTTCAAAACCTTTCTTCTCTCAAAACTTAACCCCTCGCCGTAAAACTTGTATAATTTCCCAGAAATAAAGTATATACTCATATATATAATTCTCAAAATCCTGCTGGAAAATATGTATGTATGAAAGTATGTATGCCATGCCAAAGTATCATAACTGAATGCCAAAGCATAACTCTGTGAATGTGATTGAATACTAAATAATCAACTCAGCCCTCGGCTGTATATAGCTCATAACAATCATCATATCATATAGCTCATACTCATCTCCATCATATCATCATATATATACCCTGCACACACATCAATACCACCTCTAGTGGTTTGCACAACATCACTGAATATAAACTAATATGCTCTAGTGCTACGATCACGTGAAGACTGAGCGATAAATCGCGGGTCACCTACGAGTCGAACCCACCTATAGTGGCCTATTCGACAGGACTGAGCACCTAACTTGGATCCGAGGCGAGCATACGGTGCGAGAGGTGAACATCACGTGAATGACTGAGCCCCTCTATGGGTGGGAGCACTAATATCAGTGTGCAGGTTTATGAGCTCTAATCATATCACATCACATCATTCGTTCTCATCAACTAGTATATAAACTTACCTGCCACTTACCTGTGTGTCCTCAGCACCAACATCAATATAAGCAATCAATAATGCATAATAAATAAATAGATACTTTGCATGGCATTTCATATCACATTTCATTTAAACTGATTTTCTGGGAAAAACTCATTTATATGGGTATATACGGAAACCAAATGCCCACTCACTGATAAGTAGACGGGACGTAACCCCCGTGCCTAGCCTGGCTACGCTCGTCCTCCGGACAGGTCTCGCCTATATGAGAACTAACTGAAATAATGTTAAATAACGCACATAATCGAAACCTTAGAAATAACTTATCATACCTTGCTTAATTTGGGTATATGAATATACCACTGTGATCTACACAATCTCAGGATCATCCCCAAATTTTAAGAAAAATTTTCTGACCATCCACGCGCGGCCACGTGTAACGGAACCGTAACAGCGTTAGGAATATTCCGTTAAAACGTAACAGAAATCGTTAAAGATACCTGACGGCGTCAGAATATTCCGTCAGACTTGACGGAATATTCGCTCTTTTTCTCCGGCGAACCTCGCCGGTCGCCGCTGTCTGAAATTCTGATTCTCGCCGGTTTTTGGAAAAAATTCAAATCTTCATAACATCTTCATTTTTGCACCATTTTCTACGTACTTTATACCAAAATGAAGATCTCACAAAGATGAACACAACCATACCTGACTCGACCCCCAACTCGTTGGGGATTCGCCGAAAAAAGCCTCGATAATTCCGGCCAAAAAGAAAACTCCCCGATCTCGCTATTCCGACGTCCAAAATCTTCAAACGAACTACTACGAGCTTCCTTAGGAGCTCATAAAGCTTCCTATGAACTTAGAATTCCCTGAAAAGCAACATTTCACGTGTGCATGAACAGTGCAAAAATCGGAGTTTACGGTTTCGTGACGAATCGAAGGTTCTAGGTTCTAAAACTTGTACCAATGGCTTCCTAAGATCACAAGGAACATGAAAATGCTTACCTTAGCCTCGATCTGCAAAGGTTCAAAAGGTTTTGGGGATCGTCCGTACAACAGCCGAGAGGGAGAGAGAGAGAGATAGAGAAAGTCTGTGAGGTAGAGAAAGAATGCGGGAGTGAGAGAGAGAAAGGGTGAGAGTGTGAGTGTGTGTGTGGTCCAAATACCACTAACCAAACACTCCCAAACTTAGATTCACGCACATACCTTAATTAACACCCAAGGGCATTTTCGTCATTTCATATCCGTCGTACGAAATTTCCTGGACTGGCTGTTACATTGATGATCACGTCAATTTTGTGTGTGGTTTTACCCTCAATTAGCATCCTCGTAAAAAAATCATCAAAATCAGAGCTAAAATAATCGTTGAATCGTGATGATACGTTTCTAACCGTCAAAGGATTTTGTCCCGTTACCTAATCCTCAAATTTTGTTTTAGATAATTTTTGGCTATGCAATCTCGTACTATATTAAAGAAAGTGTGGTAGTTGGATTGCTGAAATTAGTTTCGCAGACTACGTATTCCGTCTAAATAATAGATTCAACAAGCACTTAGAGTTTATTCTATAACTCTATTAAGTAGAACGTAAGATTTGTGGTAACTACTAGTGGAAATATTCTAAATTGATGTCGGTTTATTCTTCGTAATTTTCTAGGGTCGATGAGTGTAGTTGCAAAAAGATCATCAAAATTGGAGCAAAAATAACCTTTAAACCGTGATGATACGTTTCTAACCGTCCAAGAATTTTGCCCCATTATCTAATCCATGAATGTTTGTATTGGGTGATTTTTGGTATATGCGATCTCGTACTATATTAAAAAGTGTGACAGTTGGATCGTTAAAATTAGTTTCATAGACTGCGTATTTCGTCAAAACAATAGATTTAACAAACACTTGAGAGTTTATTTCATACTTCTGTTAAGTAGAACATACGATTTGGTGGTAACTACTAGTGTAAATACTTTAAATTGATGATCAATTCATTCATTTTATTCTTCTATGGTCGAGGAGTGTAGTTGCAAAAAATCATAAAAAAAAAACGAAGCTAAAATAACCGTTAAATTGTGGTGATACATTTTTTAACTGTCGAATGATTTAGTCCCATTACCTAATCCTGGAAACTTGCATTTGGGTGTTTTTTTAGCATATGCCATCTTGGAGTATGTACCAACTACATTGACAGTTGGATAGTTGAAATTAATTTCAAAGTGTAAAAATTATCGGAGGAATTGAATATGCAAAAATATTCCTCATTTTTGCCTGACGACATATTTCAGTTTGGCTGACGAATTGTAAACCCTAAACCTAAGATAGACCTTTGCCTGACGAAACTTGAAAGGTTCACAATGCAAAAGGTGGCATGATACTCGCCAATTTTTTCCCCTTGGTGCGAAAACTTTGCCGTTCGAAATGTTTTGGCGCCTAAAGTATCTGGAAGAGAAAAGCAAAACATTGACTACTTTTGCCAGCCAATTTTTTTTATTCTGTCTGGCAAAGTAAATTTGCCCAACTAAATACTATTCGTTGGGAAACTTTCATCTGTAATTTTTAATTTCTGGTAGTGTTTGCATCCTTTTAGCTCCTTACATTATTGAAATATCATACGTCCAAAAAGATTTTAAAATGATTATACATAAAAACAATTGAAATAATTTGGATTAGCATATAATTGAGTGCTACTCATAATAAAATTGAAGAACACTCAAAGATATACAGATGGAGAACTCAAAGGAAAGCAAAGAAGAAAATATGACTGCAACACTATACAAATATTTAACAAAATCACATTTCTATTCTAAATATAACTGCAACACTATACAAATATTTAACAAAACATCCATTAATTTAGTTTGTTTGTTTGTCAATCTTTTCAGAACAATTCAATTTGTGGTCCTCGCTTCCAATTATGTTAAATTTGTTTGTGTGTTTAATTAATGAGTAATGTTAGAAGATCATCTATTTAAACTATATTTTATAACTTATATGAGGTGGTTGTTGATGACTGAATTATTATTTAAGTATTTATTAACGTGCCTATTTTTATTGGGTAATGCTAGGAATACCTACTGTTTAGACCAAGTTATTTAAACCATATGATTTGATTGTTGAAAATTGGATTCTTACTTAAGTGTTGACTAACATGCCTATTTTCTATTTGTGACATATCACATGGTTTACAAATTTAGTCTAAAAATTTTGGTCAACCGTTTTACTCGGTTTGCAAATGTAATTTAAAAAGTTGATCTGCCTAACCTTACTGTTAATTTTTTTGTCCAATTAAACAAAAGTTAAACTCTTGTACGTGCAGAATACAAGAGCTTCAGTTTCAAGTAGTATTAATCACAAAAAGAGAATGAAAGACGCATTGTTAAATGTTAAAGCCGTACTAATCATATAACATTTTCTTATACAATTGGTAACAGTGGAATTAAAAACGAGAAGAAAATTCAGATACAATCTTCTCACCACGTCTAGTATATTGATGGTCCATGCACGAGGCACGTGGTTGGACAGCAATTTGTTAATTTCAACTACTATATAACTACAAATTAATTTAACATATTACATTTTCATGTTATAACTACAATTTGTTAATTGCAATTACTAAATATTACAAGTTCATGTTATATTTAATATTGTTAATTTAACATAAATGCTTATAAATATTATTCATTTCCATTTTCTCATAACAATTCAAGTGACAAAATTAATTAATTTGACTAAATATTTATTAATTTAACAAAAATAGTAGAAATTTATCTAAGTACTTAAATTAGAATTTTTAAATAAATAAACTTGTATACAATTTAAAAATTAAAGAATTTAGTGATAAAAACTTGAATTATGGAAGAATTCCGTCGTCGATCAATTCTTTATGTACTCAACTAGCTCAAATAAATTCTCTACAAAAAAAAAATTGTAAATAAAAATTAAACATAAGAGGAGAAAATAAAAATATTACAAGCAAGAAAAACTTACTGCTCTGAAAAAGGAATAAATGAAGTTGGAAGAACAAATAAGAAAGATGCAAGAGAGAACATACGGGGAGGGGTTTGTCAATTGGAAGAACGAATAAGAAAAACGCAAGAAAGGAAGAAGAAAACACGGGGGAGAGTAATCAATCTGTCGTTTAAAACCGACACTGGGTTTCAAAATATTTAAAAAAACTAATTTAAAGCGACATTGGGTTTCAAAATATTTAAAAAAATAATTTAGTGTCGGTTATAAGCGACACTCATATTTTATGTCGCTTAAAAGCGACACTGTTATATTTAAAGCGACACTGTTTTACTTAAAACGACACTAGTATTTAAAAATTATTAAAATGTATGTCGGTTTTAAAGCGACGCTAAATGTTTACGTCGGTTTAAAAGCGATATTAAATGTTTATGACGCTTATAAGCGACAGTAAATCCAACGTCATGTTCAATAAGTGTCTCAACTGTCTAGTCCGCCACTATATTATATTAAACCGACACCATCTATTGACACTATAAGGCCCTTTTGTAGTAGTGTTCACTTTTAAGTAAGAAGTCTCAGTTTCGGTTCATATAAACAACGAGAACGTATTAAATTTGTGGTGAGTTTGATACCTAATTAGTAACTGTCTCATTGTGTGGCTTAACCTGACCTCTCCTCTCTTTAGAATAGAATATCATTTTTTTTTTTGGAAACTGTAGAGCAGAATATCATTGTATAAAAAAAAGTCTAAAGTAAAATTGTCACAGTTGATGGAGGGAATGGAAAAGGATTCTCGCTGGATCCTTTTCCTGAGAATCCTAAGAATCCTGTGATTCTGACTGTTCATCGTACATCGTGCGGTAAAAAATCATTTCAAAGTTTAAAATTTTAAAATTAAATGTAAATAGTATCTAACGAAAACTGACCGTACGATGTATAATGAACGATCACGAGATCCCTATAATTCCTAAGAAAAAGATTCGGCGAGGGAATTATCAAAAGTGATGATGCCTAGCATATATAAATTCAATAATTAAAGAGTTCGTACAATATTTGAAGAAAAAAAAAAGGAGTTAGTGCAATAAATTAATTTTTTATTATCCACTTTATATGAATATTAGAGCAATAACAAGGAGGAGAATACAATAGTGGGTGGGTGTTTGTCTGTCCATTCGTCACAAAAACTCATTTCAAATATCCTAATTCTCACCAACTCCCACGTTCAATTAATCCACAACAAACCTGGCTCCTTCATCCAATAACACAATGTAGCCAGCTGGTACTATTGAACACGAACTAGCACCGATATTTTTTCAAGTGGCTATATATAGATTTAAGTTTCGTCCATGGACGCCCATCAATTTAATTAAAAGAAAAAAACTGTTAACTCATAAATAAAACTACCACAAAGGGCTTGGTGAATTCTTAAGAAAAACAATTATTCTTTTTTGGACACCAATAGGGTTTTGAAACAAATAACGTGGTAACTAAACGACTAATGAACTTCGTGTCTATTGAACTTCACTTTACCATGCTTATCTAAACTTCATGACTTTACCACATATTGTGTTTGGTTACAGTGCAAATTTAGCTCTATGAAATAAAATAACCATACAATTAGAACAAAGAATTATGTCATATGTGAAAATTGCCAAATTGAAGTGAAAGCCTTTATAATTAATACAATGAAAATGCGTGCCCAAAAATATAAAAAATGGGTGTCTAGAGAAAAATAAATTAATAACAAGTAAAATAAGGGTATTATTGGAAGTTTAATAAGTTATTTAAGTGTCAAAACAACTAAAAGAGAGACTAGGATAGCAGAACGAACCAAAAACCTATTCATTTATTCTGAGAGGTCATGTTATAGACTAATCTTAAATTGGATGTCTAGAGACAAAATATGGGTGTACACAGAACAACTCTATGTTTCCAACTCAACTATTTATGTGTAATAGCTAGAGTGAAAGAAAAGCTCAATTAATGAAACTATAAGTGGGGGAGCAAAGCCCAACTCATAAAATATATCGTCTCACTTTTCCATTACTAGATATGTTGTGAAATATAGTGAGAATGCCACACATATGATTGTATGAGGAAACAAACCAAAATAGACTTTGGTGACAACCATTGAAAATTTTGAGATGAAAAGGTCTTAGGGAAGTGAAAAATTTTCTTCATACATGTAAGGTGGTGTCGGATGAAAACCTATATATATATATATATATATAGAGGTAGGTTTATATCATTATTACAACATACAAGATCAAGAGTTAAAGTAATAATATAAATCTCCCACCCCTCTTTTTACCTGCACCCTTTTGTGTGATACAATTACAAAAATAAACAATGTAATACATTGCACCCTTTCCACTTCGATCTCTAGCAAAGGTTATCTCTCTCTCACTTTTCCCTATTTATGATACATTATCAGCATGACTCTCTAACCCTAACTAGTTCTCATTTCCTTTGCCTAAAAATGCTTCCCCAAGGATCCTATTGTTCCTCTTCCTTCTCTTCATCACCTGCTTTGTAATCCCTCGCCACCACAATGAAGAGCTACTAGCACCATGCCTTCTCCTAGTCCTCATGTCACGCTCCGATCCCAAAATAGGTCTACAATCCACACGTGACGTCATCACACACCCTTTCACCCAAATCATTGTGTCAATAGTAGTAATTTTTCTTTTATCATATGGCTGCATCTAACCTCTGTGTTAGACTACCTACGTATCCTAAGATGTGATCAAGTCATTCGTAGTTCCCTAAAATACCTCACGTTATTACAAAGTCTGATAAGAATTCCATCTCATATCAAAGCAAGCCGTAATCACACCAATAGACATCCAACAAAAGTAATAATTCAATTACCATCCAAGTCATCCAATTATGCACACGATCAAGTAACACCAACAAGAGTAATCAACCGATGAGATAAATAATAATATAACATTCCACGAAGTTTAGCCTAATCAAACTCCGCAAATGTCTGTCGTATTTCCCCTGACTATTCCTAAACATTGCTCTTAGTTACTAATACACGGATCCTTCAACATGGCCAATTCCATTTTCACAAATATAAGACATTACTAAATGCATGACATGAATTCTAGTCAAAGTACTTGGAATTACTAATTTAACAGCACCCAATTTCAAATGCCATTTTGGTTGATCTATAATAACTGCATCACTGCCAATACGTTTGGATTGAAATAATTCTGGATCATAAGTGATATATGTGTTTCAATAGGTATAAATGCACCAATACATTAAGTCATTGAGCTTATAATTGTATAAGAAAATGGTTCTTTGAAACCCAATACATAACCATATAAAGTGGTTTAGTCACAAACTAAATATGGATAAGTAAATTAGAATTAATACCGTGAGAAGAACGAATATTGCAAAAGCAGCAACCTCTTCTCCAAAAAGCTGGAGAAGAGCAGTTTCAGTCAACCAAGATTAAACCTAATTTTGAACACCCATAACCATACCGGTTGATGCAAACTTACATGGGTTTCGAAGCTTGTTTTGTGTACTTTAAAAGCATACAAGATTTGTAGATAATGAGGTTCTAAGTTGAAAGTTATGCAGGTTACAAAATAGTCTCAAAACTGGAAACCCAGTATTTGCTGCTGTCTGGCAGTGCCGGAACTCAAGTTTGAATATGATTTTGACATATCAATACTCAATGGAATTAATGAAATTAGGTGGGTTTAGATCACGAACATGTCTAGCTTTAAACCATGTAATATACGCTCAAAAGGAATTCATAAGGACATAGAACTCAAGAGCCAAAGTAGGCTACTTGTAACATAGTTTTTCTGCAACTTAAAACCTACTCTCTTATGATTCAAATTACATTTCCAGAATGCTTCCACACAATTCAGAATTCATGTTTATAACTTCGATTTCAATTATATTCAACAATTAACAAGAATTGACTTTTTAATCCAAATTCTAGGACAAGATATTTTGATCAAAACACCCAAAGTATAAAATTAAAAGCAATAAGAAAGATTGATACAAAGCAGCTATGGAAGGAATAAAGAGAGTTGGGACTCGTTACCTATGCTGCAGCTCGACAAAAACAATCATATTTCTGTTATGATTCAGACAACATGCTTGTACACCTTTCCTCTGAGTTCCTAGTTGACATCTTAATTCCTTATTCCTCTTTGCTTTGGGCAATTTTCAAAGCTTCATAACTCAATCGTTTCTTAACCAAATTCGACCCATAATATATCAAAATGAAGACAGGAAAGTGTAGAACAAGATTATATCATTTGAAAGCCCAATGGTTGCAAGAGATGGCCTGAAAATAGCCTGACAGCTGACTGGTCCGCGGGAAAACTGGAAAACTCGCCGAAAACTGGGCAAACTTTAAACGTTCATAACTTCTTCAATACTCAACGAAATCGAGTGATTCAAAAAAAAAAATCATACTTCTCAATGAGATGAAGAGAATGGTACTATCTAGACGGCTAATTTGTTGTGGTTTGGCCGGAAAACGGCTCGAAAGTGGCTAACTCGAGACCAAGACCACTTTCGTGCCGTTTTCCGGCAAAGCACTGTGATTGCCATCTAGAAAGGTACCATTCTCTTCGTCTTGTTGAAAAGTATGATTTTTGTTTTTGAATCACTCGATTTCGTTGAGTATTGAAGAAGTTATGAAAGTTTAAAGTTTACTTAGTTTCCGGCGAGTTTTCCAGTTTTCCCGCGGACCAGTCACCTTTCAGGCTATTTTCCGGCCATCTCTGGAAACCATTGGGCTTTGAAATAGGTATAATCTTATTCTACACTTTCCTATCTTTATTTTGATATATTATGGGTCAAATTTGGTTAAGAAACAATTAAGTTACGAAACTTTGAAAATTGCCAAAACTTTCGGCCAAGAGCTCCGGGACACTTAACGGAGTTTTTAATGGAATGACCAAAATAATGGACGGTGGACAATCTCATGGACCATTTCTATTGATTTTCAATCTCAGGGACCAAAGTGATGTGTTATGCAAATCTCAGGGACCATTTTGGCTAAAAAGCCCCCTTTTTTTCCCTTTGTTTTACTTTAGTTAACATTTTATACCATTATTAGTTTTACTCTTTAAATTTAGAATCACAAGAATACCTTTAATATTTGTGTTTCGTAAAATCTTCATTCTGGCTCTAATTTCCTCTCCACCTGTGCTTGTGCGCTCGTATCGACGAGTACTACGAACATGTGCTAAGACATACGTGTCCCGAGTTCAATAGTCAACAAAAGTCAAAACTTTCTCCTCTAGGAGTATTTTGGACATTTCACAATTTTCAGAAAATAAAATATAGTAACTTATAGACGGGTTGTAACACCTCAATTTAATAATTACTTATATTTTTTATTTCTTATTTGGTGTAGCTCCTGATTACTAATCATGCATTGCAATTTTTTATGGTATGGTATAATCGCCCATCATGCACTGCATATTTAGTTTTCTTGCTACTCAAATGATGCGATACAATCGCCTCTCTACACTATATTATTCTAATGAGAGTGGTGCGGTACAATCGTCTTCCTCGTTAATTTTCTTTCTTTCTGGTAGTAATACTCAATACTGATCGCAATCCCTGTGTAGTGTGTACTACTAACTACCTAATAATTTTTAATTAATGTCTAAATTATGTAAATCTCGAGCCTCAAGTTTCAAGTACTTATCATTTTGGCCTGAAGTCCAAAAATGAAAAATTTGTAAGAACTAAAAGTTCTAACACTACATTCCTCTATAATCCATATTATTGCAAGTTCTTACACATCTCATTTTTCTTTCAAAAAAAAAAGAAAGAAATAGTAAGCTTGACAAAGCTTGATTTGTTGCCCTTGACATCATTGTAAAGAATTACCTTACCGGGGTTGTGGATGCCAAGATCCATCTCGAGGCAGGAAATCTTGGAGGATTTTAAGACGATTGCTGAGTACAACTCTGTAATGTTCAGTTCAGCTCCCAGATGAAACTTTGTGGGGAGGATATCGCTAAAGCAAACATGCTGGAAAAGACATTCAACACATTTTATGCCTCTAATTTGCTAGTACAACAGCAATATAAAGAGCGCGATTTTACGGAGTACAACTAGCTGATACCAGTGCTCTATATGGCTAAACAAAATAATGAGCTCCTGATGACAAATCATCAGTCCAGACCAATTGGATTGCGCCATTTCCCAGAAGTGAATTGCTACTTCCCTTGAAGCAAACCCCACATCTTCTCCTGGCAATAATTACAGACGAGGGCGTGGCTACAAGCGAGGCCAATGAAATGGAAATGGCAAGAATCATGGTGTTCAGTTTTACAACCAGGGTTCAAGGCATATTCTAAGCCGAAGTTTCAAAAATGTAAACTACCACAAGGGTAAAGAAAATTGAAACACATAATATTACAAACTAGAAATTCATTGATCCAAAAATTTACATCCTTTGGCATGACCATCTGAGTTATCCAAGATCCACCATGATACGTAGGATCATTACCAACTCTAATGGGCATCCATTATTGAGCAAACATATTGCTATATCAAATGATAATCCGTGCAAGGCTTGTTCTCAAGGAAAATTGGTAATAGACCATTACAATCAAAGATTGATGCTAATCTCCATCACTTTTGCAAAGAATTCAAAGAGATATTTGTGGGCCTATTCAACCACCTTGTGGATCATTTTGATACTTTATGGTTTTGGTTAATGCATATACCCGATGGTCACATGTTTGCCTTTTGTCTACTCAAAATATAACTTTTGCGAGACTTCTTACTCAGATAATTAAATTACGAGCACAATTCCCAGATTATCCTATTAAGTCAATTCGACCTGATAACGCTGGTGAATTTACGTCTCAAACTTTTGATGATTATTGCATGACATTAGGTATTGATGTTGAACACCATTTCATCATGTCCATACTCAAAATGGCTTAGCAGAAGCATTATTAAGCAACTTCAACTAATAACTCGCGCTCTGCTTATGAAAACAAAAAATTCAAGTTTTCGCATAGGGACATTGCCATCTTACATGCTTAATCATTAATTCGAATGAGACCTATCAACGATCAATACTCCTTAGTACAACTTGTGCTTAGGCATTAGCCACACATCTCACATGTTTAGAGTTTTTGGTTGTGCTATTTATGTGCCTATTGCATTGCCACAACGTACTAAAATGGGACCTCAGCACAGACTGGGAATTTATGTGGGTTTTGATTCACCATCTATCATTAGATATTTGGAACCCTTGACGGGGGATATTTTTACCGCTCGTTAGCAGATTGTCACTTTGATAAGACAGTTCTCCCTCCATCAGGGGAGAAAACACCATTCCAAAAGAACGGAAAGAATTGACTAGTGATATATCCACCTTGTCTCATTTTGATCCACGAAGCACTCAATGTGAAAATGAGGTTAGAAGAATTGTTCAACTTCAAAGTATTGCCAATCAAATGCTCGATGTGTTTAATGATGCAACAAGAGTGACAAAATCACATGTACCAGTTGCAAATGTGGCTGCAAGAATTGATGTCCATGTTGGATAGAATAAAGTGAAAGTAAATGATTCATCTGTTGCATGCCTGGAGCATGGTAAACCCCCAGGTTCAAAAGATTCAGCTCCTCCAAAGAGAAAGACGAAGGCACATCTGAATCTAAATGAAATCATTCATGAAAAGGAAATGAATGACGAGTCTATAATTCATGATTCTATACTTCCAGAACAGAAAATGTCATTGATAAGAATAAGTCCCTGAAGAGACAAAAGTACACGAAAGCAAAGAAATATCCATAAATTATTAATGTACTAATGAATTGTGGGATCGAAATAAAATGATCATCGACGATATATTCTCGTTCGCAATAGCCATTGAGATCATATTAAGTGATGATATTGAGCCCCGCTCTGTTGATGAATGCAAACAGAGACAAAATCGACCTGAGTGGAAAGATGCAATCTAGGCATAATTAAATTCCTTAGAAAAACAAAGTGTTTTTAAACTAGTATTCCAAATCTTGCCTTGCGTGAACTCTATAGGTCACAAATGGGTGTTCACAGGAAATTGTGATGAGAGAAATGAGATCGCAAGATATAAAGCACGACTCATCGCACAAGGTTTTTCACAAAGACCTGGAATTGATCATGACGAGACATACTTTACTATAATGGATGCAATCACGTTCCATTACTTAATAAGGTTAGTATTTTAGAAAAACTTGATCTGCGACTTATAGATCTCATCACCGCATATCTATATGGAGAATAGATACTGACATCTATATAAAAGTCCCAGAATGACTTAAGTTGCCTAAAACGACTAACAAACTAAGAGGTGTGCTCTCAATCAAATTAAGTCAATCATTATATGAGCTGAAACAATTTGGACGAATGTAGTAAAACTGTCTTAGTGAGTATTTAATCAAGGAAAGATATACCAACAATATCATTTGTCCTTGTGTGTTTATTAAGAAATCAAACTCTGGATTTGCTATAATGGCAGTTTACGTCAATAACATGAACTTAGTTAGAACTCCTGAAGTGCTCAACAAAATTACTAAATATTGGAAAAGAAAATTTTAAATGAAAGACCCTGAGATAACAAAATATGGTCTCGATCTGTAGATCGAGCATTGTGCTAATCGAATTTTGGTCCATCAATTAGCTTACATTGAAAAGGTCCTAAAGTGATTTGATATGGATAAAGCTTATCCACACAACACGCCAATGGTCGTTCAGTCTCTTGACATTAAGAAAGATCCATTTCGCCCAAAAGAAAATGATGGAAAGGTGCTTGGTCAAGAAGTACCATATCTGAGTGCAATAGGTGCTTTATTGTATTTAGCACAATGTACTAGACCAGATATAGCTTTTCAAGTCAACTTGTTAGCAAGATATAGCTCTATTCTAACAATACGACATTGGAAGGGAATCAAAGATGTTTTATGATACCTCTATGAGACAACAGACATGGGCCACCTCTACTCCAAGAAACCCACAAATGACCATAATCTTGTTAGATATGTGGATGCTAGTTTTCTCTCTAATCCGCATAAAGCCTGCTCACAAACTGGACATATATTCACTTATGGAAGTTATTAAAGTCAGACAAAGCTGTTCCAATGACAATTTGCCAAATCAATTCACTAAATCTTTATCAAAGTGTACATTTTAGAAGCTAGTGCATGGTATCAGATTACGTTGACTTATTAATTAGTCAGATTAAAGAATGCGGAGTCATGGGGAGATACACATCAGGGGAAGCATCCCTGATACATACAGGTTGTACTCTTTTTCCATTGACTAGGATTTTTCCCACTAGGTTTTTCCAATCAAGGTTGTAATGAGGCAACATAAGCATACTAAACACTACATCAATAATCCAAGCAAAATTGTACTCTTTTTCCTTCGCTACGGTTTTTTCCACTGAGTTTTTCCTAGCGAGGTTTTAATGAGGCAATTGATGTTGATATGTGGGTATCTAAGGAGAGCGTTGTGAAATATTGTGTAAATGCCACACATATGATTGTATGAGAAAGCAAACCAAAATTGATTTGGGGACAACCATTGAAAATCTTAGATGAAAAGGTCATAGAGAGGTGAAAATTTTTCTTCATGCATTTAAGGTGTTGTCGGATCAAAACCTCTATAAATAGTGGTATGTTTGTATCTTCATTACAACACACAAGATCAATAGTGAAAGTAATAATATCACTCTTCCTCCCCTTTCTTTACATGCACCCTTTTGTGCGATACAATTATGAAAATAAACAGTGTGATACTTTGCAACCCTTCTACTTCAATTTCTAGTAAAGGTTATCTCTCTCTCACTTTTTCCTATTTATAAGAAGTTCAACTTTATGCAATTAGTCATGTATCGTGGGAGAAATTTTTTGGCAACTAAAGACATTATGCGAAATGAGTGATGTGACTAAAACTGTATTATTAGTCTCTTTTGTTTGGAGAAAATGGAGAGAGCAATGGCAGATCCAGAAAACTACAGTAGTACTAGGGAGACTAAATGTGTAGAAATTTTGTAAACTAAATGACATGAAAGTTAATGATTTGATTAATGTTTCGATTATTACTTAAGTGTTGATTAATGTGCTTTTGGATGAACACTCATTATACACTTGTTCCCATGGTTTCAATATATTCTAATATTTTATGACCTATAGTTCTTTTATTTTGCAATTTATGTATCCCAATACAATTATGTATATTTTTTAAGTATAAATGGATACTTAGGTACATGATATATTATAAATTTAGTTAAATCTACCTAGTCCGCCGTGGCGTCCACCTAGGCGCTAGGCCCCAACTTGCTGCCCAACTAACGCTTAGCGTCTTTTAGAATCTTGATATATACAATTATACAATTTATATAGATATTGAACTGAACTATAACTAAATCACAATATGTATGTTTAAATTAAGTTTATAAACAGAATCACAACATATATTACTATCTTGTTTATTCGAAGATAGAAACTTGTAGTAGCAATCTCCTAAGACAAAAACAAGCCCCTGCAAACTAGTGCAGTAGTTCGTAAACGTCTATCTTGCATGATACAACTATCTAGAATTCTTGGTGAAATGAAGTGTGGTTTTCAGTGAAAGAACAGGATGGGAACTTTTTCAATTGATGATTATGTTTATGATATATATAATGGCTTAACCCACGAGTTGCAACTGTTTGAATTGTTAACAATCTTAATTCTTTAGGAAAAAACTGAATCGAACAACAAAAACGTAAAACAAACTGTAAATTTCCGAACCCAAGTTCAATCTAACAGGTTAATATGAACACAAGGGCTTTGGTCCATGGGTTAAGCCGAATTGTTGTTTAACAATAAGTGAGAAAAACTCACTTATAATGGTTCTTTCACTTAAGTTGCTGGCCGATGAGGGTCTAAACATCCCATAAGTTCCAACACGTACCAATTACCCACCTTATTCTCAGTCAAGAAAGGCCACAGAGAATTGAAGAACCCTAAAAACAAAAAATCGATTTTCAATCATTTGCTAAGTAAACCCACCTACTTGTTAAATCCCCTTCCTTTTCACATTATTATAATCCAGAGAATTAATCAATCGATGGATTTTTCTTCTTGATAAATATAGGGTTTTTATCACAAATGGTCCCTGACATTGATCAAACACATCATTTTGGTCCCTGACATTGAAAATCAATAGAAATGGTCCTTGAGATTGTCCATCATCCATCATTTTGGTCCTTCCGTTAAAAACTCCGTTAAGTGTCCCGGAGCTCTTGGCCGGAAGTTTGGGCAATTTTCAAAGCTTCGTAACTCAATCGTTTCTTAACCAAATTTGACCCATAATATATCAAGATGAAGATAGGAAAGTGGAGAATAAGATTATACCTATTTGGAAGTCCAATGGTTGCCAGAAATGGCCGGAAAATAGCCTCAAAGTTGACTGGTCCGAGTGAAAACTTGAAAACTCGCCGGAAATTGGGTAAACTTTAAATGTTCATAACTTCTTCAATACTCAACAAAATCAAGTGATTCAAAAACAAAAATCATACTTCGCGATGAGACGAAGAGAATTGTACCTTTTCAATGGCTAACTCGCTCTTTTTTGGCCGGAAAACGGCTCAAAAGTGGCTAACTCAAGACCAAGATAGCCACTTTTGAGCCGTTTTCCAGCCAAACTAGGGTGAGTTAGCTGTAGAAAAAGGTACCATTCTCTTCGTCTCATTGAGAAGTATGATTTTTGTTTTTGAATCACTTGATTTCATTGAGTATTGAAGAAGTTATGAAAGTTTAAAGTTTACCTAGTTTCCAGCGAGTTTTCAAGTTTTCACTCGGACCAGTCAACTTTGAGGCTATTTTCCGGCCATCTCTGGCAACCATTGGACTTCCAAATAGGTATAATCTTATTCTACACTTTCCTATCTTCATTTTGATATATTATGGGTCGAATTTGGTTAAGAAACGATTGAGTTACGAAGCTTTGAAAATTGCCCAAACTTCCAGCCAAGAGCTCGGGGACACTTAAGAGAGTTTTTAACGGAATGACCAAAATGATGGATAGTGGACAATCTCAGGGACCATTTCTATTGATTTTCAATGTCAGGGACCAAAATGATGTTTTTGATCAATGTCATAGACCATTTGTGATTAAAACCCATAAATATATGGCTTTAATTATAGTTTGATATTGGCTTATGGTTGGTGGGGTAGTTGGAAGGGGAAATCCGGGCAGACATGGGGAGCGGGCCGTCGGTGGTGCGAATCAACCAGAAAGAAAGAAAGAGGGAGCTTTGCAATTTTTCGTTTTGGATAATGTTAAGGTAACTAAATTTGTAGACAAAATTTTGGAAACTAAAGGACATGAAAGTTGATAAATGTGCTCATTCTTAATGGTGACACATAATTTAGTTAGCAAATTTTATCTTCAAATTTAATCGTTCGTACATTACTTTTTTATTTTTTATTTACATGGAGTATCTTAGCAACAAGTGGGTCCCATGTCATGCCACATCAGTATTTTAATGGAATTGATGACGTTATGGAATATCTTAGCAATAAGTGTTTGGGGTGTGCTATCCACACACCCCATTTTACTTCTTACACACCCCTTGATAATTTCTGTTTGTTGATATTCTTCAATTCATCTGAAAGTTAAAAATGTGTGTGAGAAGTAAAATAGGGTGTGTGGATATCACACCCCTAAGTGTTTTCACCCTCTCATGTAAACTTATGTCGGAATGCTTAGTGTACTTGTGAATGATTGCTCTTATTGATTGGAAGGGTCGGAGCCCTGGATTGTATTGAATTTTCTTTTTCGTACATAAAATGATTTTGAAAATATCTTATTTTGAGGGATGATTGTGATGGATTTTTGTTAGAAATCGATTGGAAGTGCATAACTAGAATTAAGGTTAAAAATAGATCAAACTAGCAGGGGGTGTCGAGATCCTCAAAATTCAGTTGGGTTTTGGGGGAAACTTGATGGGGTTCTTGAAGATCTCATGACTCTTGACACAACAAACATTAGTTGTTACATATTTTGATCACTCATAAAATACTTGCTCTTAATGAAGTCATTTGTGAATAGGTGTTGTAAGGTGATCCATCTTATTCATATCACATGTGGTCTACCTTTAATAACAACAAATACTGCAACATGTTACAAAGTTAATTGAGGATTTTATTTATTTATTTTTTTTTTTTTTAAAGCCTTGAGTTTGACGTACTTTTTCAAAATGTAATATTATATGGGCTTACAGAGCCATTGTAATTTCATTCTACAGTATTTTTAGTTATATGTTTATCCAAAAACCCGAGCCAGAGAATCGGGACTGAACGTCTAGGTACAATTTTTTGGTATTGTCATGGTTAAAATATTCCCTCTTCATCTGAATCAAAAAAATATGACCCAATAATTTGGTCTAATGGCAACATTCATCCACTTTATACTTGAGTAGTGTCATGAGGTCAAATTTAATGGACAACAATATAATCCAAGAAAAGAAAAGATAATTAAAAAGCACACGATCATAACTTTTTTATTTAGTAGAATCCAAGAACGAAATTAAGATCAACAACCCTCACAAGCAATATTACATTCACAAGAAAAGCAACAAGAAACCCACTCTTCGATACACAGCAGATTATACTAAGCCAACGTTTCATGGACTTATTATGTAAAGTAAGATGGCAATCCCTCTAGATCAAAAGAGATCTCGCACACCACAGTAGGCTTTGATAGAACACTTCAATTTCCTTGCCTTTGGTGTTCGATCGAAGTTAAGGAAACTGAAATGATCAAATGGCTTATACAATAAGGGATGTTTCTCATCAATTAGCTCTTCAGGTACTTGTATAATCCCACTTTTGAATGCGAACAGCCCTAGGGAGTATCTGGTTTTGTTGTCTTTCATGGTGACTTGATAATCACAAGAGGGTACTCTGTCATTACTCCATGCCTGCCATGTGAAAACAAGAGAAAGGAAAAGTGCATTGAGGCATATATGCTCGGAGTTTGGTTCCTGTACCCAATGATAGGGCAATAGTTGGAAGTAAGTGGGTGTATAAGGTGAAAAAGAACCCTGATGACAGCGTTTCAAGATATGAAGCGAGATTGGTTGCATAGGGCTTTTCTCAGGAACGTATAGTGTGGATCACTCAACATTCAGTTTTGTTGTAAGACATACAACAGTAAGAATTATTTTAGCTCTTGTTGCAATGAATCATTGGGATTTAAAACAACTGGACATATAAAATGCATTTCCTCTTGGCGATTTGCAAGAGGAAGTTTATATGAAACAACCATAGGGGTTTATTGATCCCACATATCTCATTCATGTATGTAAATTGATCAAGTCCCTATATAGTTTAAAACCGGCACAAGACCCTGGAATTCCAAATTCACAAGTTATCTCCTTGCAATGGGTTTCATGCCTCTTTATTTGATACAAGTTTGTTTATGAAGAAGGATGGTTCAAACATTGTTATACTTCTCTTATATGTGGATGAGATCATTCTCATAGGGTCAAGTACTTTGAAAGTCAAACAAGATGTTCAAGAGTTGTCTGAGGTGTTTGACTTAAAAGATTTGGGAAAGCTTACATTTTTTATGGGGTTGCAAGTTCATTACAAAGACAATAGGGATATATTTGTGAATCAAACAAAGTACATAAAAGATCTTATTCATAAAGCAGGATTGAGGTCTTATAAGCCTGCCGCTACTCCTTGCAAGCCTCACAACTTAATACTTGTGACAGAAGGTAACCCCTTATCAGATCCTAGTACATATAGAAGTATAGTTGGTTAGCTGCAATAATTGACTTTTACAAGACCAAATATAGCATTTGTAGTAAACTCTATCCGTCAATTTATGACTACACTAGCTGATGTACATCTTGGTGCAGTGAAAATAATACTAAGATATCTTCAAGGGACAATTCAAGCTGGAATTTGTTACTCAGCGAATGCAGAAATGAATTTAAATGCATTCTCAAACTCAGATAGGGTTGCAATCCTTAACACAAGGAGGTCAATGATAGGATATATGGTATTTCTTTGAAACAACCTTATCTCTCGACAATCTAAAAAGCAAAGTTCAGTTTCAAGAAGTTCAATAGAAGCTGAATATTAAACTTTGGCACACACAACTGCAGATATCAGTTGGATGAGATATATTTTGAAAGATATGGATGTGTTTCTTCCCAATCCTCCTATGATTCAATGTGACAATATGTCAGCAATTTCATTGAGTGCCAATCCAGTACTTAACTCTCGAATACAACATTTGGATACAGATTACCATTTGTACATGAGAGAGTTCAACAAGGTGATTTAGAAGTGGTGTATGTTCTAACAGATGATTAGACAGTTGATGTTTTGACTAAGGGTTTACACAGTCCCTTTGTTAAACACTGCTACAATCTGCAACTAGGAAATCCTAGCTGAGATTGAGGGGGTATATTGACTATACTAATGAGTTGGCAGCTCACTAATGACATGGCAAATGACCTGGTAGCTCACTAATGACATGGCAAATGACTTGGCAGCTCACTAATGATAGGGCAGCTTTGCAGTTAAAGACTGATGACATAGTAGCTTGTTAGGTTGCTAGAGTCGTTAGGATGGTTGGTTAGTGTTCTCAAGCTATATAAGCTGAGACGGATGCGTAATATTGTATTGTTAATTCATTTCAGTAAATGCAACTATCATTTCTTTTCTCTCTAAAGCTTCATTTTCTTCTTTGCTTTCCTTTAGTTCTTCATCTGTATATCTTTGAGTGTTCTTCAATTTGTTATGAGTAGCACTCAATTACATGCTAATCCAAATTATTTCGATTGTTTTTATTTATAATCATTTTAAAATCTTTTTGGACATATGATATTTAATAATGTAAGGAGCTAACAGGATGCTAACACTACCAGAAATTACCAATTACAGATGAAAGTTTGCCTAACGAATAGTATTTAGTCTGGCAAATTTACTTTGCCAGACATAATAAAAAAATTTGTCGGGCAAAAGTAGTCAATGTTTTGGTTTTCTTTTCCAGATACTTTAAGTGACGAAACATTTTGAATGGCAAAGACTTCGTCAGGCAAAGTTTTCGCATCAAGGGGAAAAAATTGGCGAGTATCACGCCACCTTTTGCGCTACGAACCTTTCAAGTTTCATTGGGCAAAGGTATATTTTAGGTTTAGGGTTTACAATTCGTCAGCCAAACATAAATATGTCATCAGGCAAAAATGAGGAATATTTTTGCATATTCAATTCCTCCTATAATTTTTACACTTTGAAAATAATTTCAACTACCCAACTGTCAATGTAGTTGGTATATACTCCAAGATGGCATATGATAAAAAAACACCCAAATGCAAGTTTCCGGGATTAGGTAATGGGACTAAATCATTCGATAGTTAGAAAACGTATCGTCACAATGTAACGATTATTTTAGCTACTTTTTTTTATGATTTTTTGCAACTACACTCCTCGACCATAGAAGAATACAATGAATGAACTGATCATCAATGTAAAGTATTTACACTAGTAGTTACCACCAAATCTTACGTTCTACTTAATAGAAGTATAAAATAAACTCTTAAGTGTTTGTTAAATCTATTGTTTTAACAAGATACGCAGTCTACGAAACTAATTTTAACGATCCAATCGTCACACTTGTTTAATATAGTACGAAATCGCATATACCAAAAATCACCCAAAACAAACTTTCAGGGATTAGATAATGGGGCAAAATTCTTGGACGGTTAGAAACGTATCATCACAGTTTAGAGGTTATTTTTGCTCCAATCTTGATGACCTTTTTGCAACTACACTCATCGACCCTAGAAAATTACGATGAATGAACCGACATCAATTTAAAATATTTCGACTAGTGGTTACCACAAATCTTACGTTCTACTTAATAGAATTATAGAATAAACTCTAAGTGTTTGTTGAATCTATTATTTAGACAGGATACGAGGTCTACGAAACTAATTTTAGCAATCCAACCGCCACACTTTCTTTAATATAGTACGAGATTACATAGCCAAAAATTATCTAAAATAAAATTTCACGATTAGGTAACGGGACAAAATCCTTTGACGGTTAGAAACGTATCATCACGATTCAACAATTATTTTAGCTCTGATTTTGATGATTTTTTACAAGGATGCTAATTGAGGGTAAAACCACACACAAAATTGACATGATCATCAAATTGGATGATCTTTAACTGTTTCAAATAAATAAAAAATAATTTTTGGTGTTTGCTTGACGAAATTTACGAAGTTCGTCAACCAACAGTACTAAATTCGTCGAGCAAACTTTCAAATTTCCCCCATTCTTCTCGAAATGTCATATTTTCCCCTATATTAGAGAATTTTGTCCGACGAATTGTCATAAAATTTCTCAGGCAAAGCTATTTTCCCACCATTTATTTTCACCCAAAATTAAACGGTGCGGACATTTCTATGCAACTTTTGCTCAACGAATAAATTTATGTCAAAACACACGTGTGGCAATTTTAAAACTTTTGCAACTTTTGCAACTTTGATGATATTTTATATCAGGCTGAGAGCCTTCTTTCTTTTACCTTACGTCTTCCTTGATATATCTATGTGCTCTCTCTTTGTCCTCTATGTGCTCTCTCTGCTCTCTCTCTTTGCCTCAAAGGTATGTTTGCTTATCTCTTTGATTTATATTAGTTGTATGTGTAAAATCTTGGGTTTTGATGTATTGGTAGGAAAATTGTGAAATTTGTCAAATAGTGAAGATTATGAAATTTGTGAATATTGAGAATTTTGTAGGAAATATTAAAAATTTGTAATTTTGTGGGAAATATTATAAATTTGTAGGAAACATTTGTAATTTGTAGGAAATATTTGAAATTTGAAGGAAATACAAGAAATTTGTAGGATGTCTGTACTTTGTAGGCAATATTAGAAATGTTTTGTAGTTTTGTACGTATTTTTTGAAATAATGTCATTCAATAAAATATTTAGAAATGACTACGATTTATTAAAATTAAGTAAATTTTTGTGAATTAGTATTTCTTTATTGTGTTTTTTTTCTAGAGATGTCATTGTGGTTGATTACCAATAGTCGCCGCTTTACCTCTTGTTAGAAGGGGCAGGTATTCCATTGGCGGGGACCAGCGGTGCCCAGGGCCGCAATTGAGTTGGCAGCCGGGTCTACCCTATTAACTTCATCAATCTACCAACCGTATTCGTTGCCGACAATTTCTCGACTCTATGTGACACACCCCGACTCGGAATGCCCACTTGGACTGGAATCGAGCTGTGCTGGTCGACACTCAGAGTGTGACGAAGCCATAAAGTGAAGTGATGTGGAAAACTATGAATACATTTAAACCTAAAAGTAACTAAATACAAGAGTGTGCATATGAGCGGGACTGAAACCCATTTCACATGTGACGTTAGAGCATAAGTAAAGTACAGTAAAAGTAAAATAAGAATTATACCATCAAAAGTAGTCTCCTATATCAACGTTTGCCAAAAATTCTCATCGTCATAGAACTTTTCCACTAAATCCTGGAGGGGCGAAAAACAAGAGTGAGTGTGCCCAAAAATAAAGCTTTGTAAAACCTTTTCGAAAACATATAAATCTTCACCGTAAAATAAGTATAGTTTTCAACATACTACGTATAGTATGAAAACACTTAACGTAAACAGCAATTTCTCGAGAATGTAATAATTTGCAATATTTCGCATACAAAACATATAACATCTGGTGCTCATCAATATATCCTGATATACGAGTTCATTCAAAGATACTCTGACATGAACATGACTAAGTGTAATAATGATTTACGCTCTAGTACTACAATCATGTGAAGATTGGTGCTATGCGCATCACATACGAGTCCTAATTGCCTATAGCAATCTAGGATAGACTGGCACCTAAAATGGATTCAAGGTGAGCGTATCGATATGATGTGAACATACACGTGAGGACTGGCCCAGGCCTCGGACGATTACAAACACCAGAGTAAGCATGTATGATTAACAGTAACATAAGTATGATCATGCAACGACAATTCGATAATTCTAGTTAATATAATACTTTTCATGGTTGTAAATATAATTAAGGCATCCATAATATTATGCATATCTGTGCATCTTATATGACTTACCATGATTTCATAATCCCATCATTATGACATTCCTTATAAACATTAATTTAGTTATGGCATCACATAGAAAATTCAATATTAAATATATATGAAAACTAAATAAATATATACTATTTAAAAGCAAGACCCACTCACATTACATTTTGAGGTCGTACCCATTCGAACTAGGAAAGACGAAGTCTCCGATAATAATCACACATAAGCATATTATGGATACCCATATGTAAAACTCAATTAAAACGTTTGAATTTAAAAAAACGAACCTCGAAAATGGAACCAGCACGTCGAAATTCCTTAAGGGGGCCCGGAAGAATTAAAAAAAAGTCAACGTTGGTCAACTAGTGGTCAATAATTGAGTTTAAAGGAATATTTTCGTCCTCGAACAAAATATTTTGTTAAAAGTTAATGGGATGTTCCTGACAATATTCTAGCAAGATTCTGTAATGGGTCCAGGTTGGATCCGGGTTGCATACGGGTCAGATCCGGGTTGTCAGATCCAGTTCTGGTTCATAGGTCGGGTCGACTTGGTTCGTCATCGGTTGTCGCTGCAACCTACCAGAATCTGGTTCAAGAGGTAAGGAATCGAAATATACTGAAGTGGAATCGAGTTGTGGCTGGAGTTAGCTGGAAAATGCCTACAAACTCACGGGTTATTCGCCGAAAAACTTAGGTCTCCCCGAGTTATTTCTACGTTCAAACATTACCAAAGTTCCAAAAACTACCCTAATCATACTCGGAAACATGATCTAAGAAGTTCTAGATGGTTTTCGAGGCTCACCTTCATCGAAAACGGTGAGAACTTACCGGAGGAAGTTTTGTACATCGACTGTACCACTATGCACAGAGAGATAAAGAGAAAGAGAAAAATCTTGTCCAGGTCTGGGGGTTTTCGCGATGGAGGTCAGTGCCCACCAGAGTGTAAGCTGGTGTAGGTGGTCTGCAAGTGCACAGAGAGGGAGGGAGAGTTCTAAAGAGTGATATAGAGAAAGTTTGCGAGAGTCCAAGAATGTAGGGGAAAAAGGGACACGGGGCAAGAGAGGGCCCCATGGGCCATAAAAATCCCACCAGAAAAATAATATAAAAATAAAATATCAAAAACCAAATATCTAGAATAGTGAATTTACTAAATTACCCTTCGTCTTTATAATTTCGTAAAATCTCCATCGTAGCTCCAAATTCGATTTTGCTTGCGCCCACTCATTCGTAATGACGAGTACTATAAGAATATTCCAAAAAAGTGGTTCATACGTGTCATATGCTACGGTCAACGAAAGTCATCATTCTCGCATTTAGGGGCATTTTGGTCATTTAACACTTTTAGTATTAAAATATCGAAAAATCAAGCACGGGTCCGAACACTATGTCATCCCTAACACCCATTTATGATGCCATGGAGGCGATGTGAATTCGGTGGCAAAGCCCTCTAAGGGAAACGAAGAACTCCTAGCCGAAGGTAGGAAAAGCGTAAAAACGCTGGGAATCTGTAAAGCCTGGTCATAAAATCGAATCACTGCATAATGCAAGCCAAGGTCATGATCATTTACGACGCACGACATCAACAGGGAGACCTCAAAGTCAACAACATGTTGGCTCAAGACATGGGAGCCATCATCCGCACTAAATGCCCCATGCTCCCCCTACATGGAGGAAGCTCACCTCTGAGGTGCAGAAGGCAATGAAGAAAGAGGTATGGGTAAGTGTGTGTTTTTGTTTTATTTATTATTTTTATTACTTAAACGTATTTAGTGTATTCTTAAACTAATACACTTATTTCTTTTGCATATTTCAGGTTAACTTCAAGAACAACATGGAACTGCGGGGTATGTTCTAGTACATAGACCGGGTATGTTCTAGTTCATAGACCGGGTATGGTCTGACCAGTATAAGGAGTTGAAGTACGAGCTACTCATATACTACCAGACTTATGCATTTCTTGTTGAAGCTCTGACTGATCCACCCTTAGAGTTTGGGGAAATGAAAGATGAGTGGCACTAGCTCTACAGCCATTTTAAGGCTCATAATTTTCTAGCAAGTTGTTTTAAATTTCATTTCTATTTTAAATTTTTTTATTCTCAACGGAAATCAAAGGAAAATAAGGGTAACCGGGAAGCGAAGTAGTACCTCCATCACTTTGGTTCTTGGCCCCTCACTTTTAGGTCAAGGATTGGCGTGAGAAGGGTTCACTTTTCAAGAAAGTCGACTCTTAGGTGATACGCATGCCAATTATGGCAACTAGGTGGCTGACGACATTTATGTAAGTATTCCATTTAAATTTTAATTTCAAATTTCATTACACTTCAATTTTTTTTTTCAAATTATGATCCACAAGTTTAATTGATTTCCTTTTTTGTAGGCTTCTATGTCACACAAGAAGGACGAATACCTCGCCAACCTTTTCAAGCAGCAACATGACACGTCAATGGTGCAGCTAATACCAGATCCAGATGTGTCTCTATAGTTGCTGATGGATGGGGTTTGGCGATGGAAAGGTCGAGAGCTTTGGGGTCTTAGGAGGAGGTTAGGTTTGGGATCTCTGCTGATCTTCATCTAGCCCACAGCCTCCAAGTGGGATGTCTTCCAAACTACATTAGGTGGAGATGGAGTTAGAAGCTATGCACCAGCAAGGAGAAGAAGTGCATTAGTGAGAACAAGCTCAGCAAAAGGTTGCACACCAGCGGGATGAGGGTTATGTGGTACATTGCTTGATGGAGTAGGGAATGGGAGCCTCTAGCATTCGTCCCCCTAATCTTCCAAGCGACCTTCAGCGCCTAGGCGATGAAAGCCTTATTTTGCCTGACGAAACCCTTTCGTCTGGAAATGGTGTTTTCTTACATTGAAAGCTCAAGATTAATTAGGGTTCTTCTATGTCTTTTCCCTAAACTAAACCTATGCATTCATTACACAACGGTTGAAAAAAATAAATGAAGGATTTACGAAATAATAAGGCCCTTCTTGTCACTTGAATAACTAGTTCGTTGTGATGGCTTGTTATGAGCCAAGCTTAGGTTTAAGTTTTCCTAATTCACAGTCAATCCTTTCAAAATCGTTCCTAGGTACGAAATATACAATTCTCAAAATCTAGTTCTACCCACATTTGATGGAGTTTTTTTCAATCTTCCAGTTTGTTCACGTCATCAGATTGTTTCATAAGGACTCTTGTTCTGGTCCGTTGTGTATATATCCTCCTCACTTTATTTAGTTCACAATTGTGAATTACTAGTAACGACTAACAAGCTCTGAGTCTGATTTAACATGGAAAAATACTAAATGTCCGTCTCTCAGTGTAATAGTATTTCTTTTGTCAATGTTTGGCAATGTCGCAAATGTATCATGTTGATGATAATTAAGAAAAAAACTTTTTGCACACTTATAATTAGCTTGCTCATAGGAAATACAAATATTAATTTTCATATCAATATGAAGAAAACAAATAAGAAACAGAGCCACGCACAGAAAAAAAAAATGACAACAGTACTATTAGACAATCCAGCAAACCAAACCTTGAAATGAACACAGAATACACCCACAGCTAGCAATGTACTTCTTAGCTGCAAGGTTCAGTTCAAAAACCACAGTAGGCTTTAATAGCACTGTTTGAAATATAACCATCTTGAGAGCGAAAGAAACGTAGTAGTCCAGGATGATCAAATGACTTGTAGCGTAATGGGCGTTCTTCATTGCCAAGCTCTTCAGGTACATGTATCTCGCCATCGCTAAATGCAAATTGTGCCAACGAGTACCTTGTTTCATTCCCACTCATAATAACTCGATGATTAGGAGATAATATCCTGTCATTGCTCCATGCCTAATCAACATGCCAAACCATAAATGTAAATTTATATATCTTCTACGAATTAAGAGTTAAGGATAACCTTGATAACATATAAACAATAATACATTAAAATCTCTTAATTCCAGAAATTGAGCATCCGTTAAGATTAGGTGCTTGATATTTGATGTGTTTTTTTGTCAGTATACTTAGTGACCTACCATTAGGGCATCACCCACCATGACTATGAAGGACGAAGGTGGAAATTCAACTTTCATCCATTCGTGGTTCCTTGTTTCAACCTCCAGAGCATTGACTCGATTATTCTGATAAAGTACGGTTGTGAAGCTCTTGTCAGTATGAGCGACGAAACCAAGATTATGCTCATTTTCTTTGGGTGATCTATTTTGCAAGATTCGAAGAAGGTAAGAGATCGATCCAACATATGAGTCATAATAGTTCTCCACACCATAGCTCTCAAATATCATTCTAGCCACCATTTGATCCAACTCCTCCGCCGCTTTTGCAAACGCATATGCTCCTTCACTTAATAACCGCCAAAAAAAAAGTTAGGACCACTGTAAACGATTTCATGATTTATTGAAAAAAAAAATTCAATGAATTAATAAGATCGGATAAGTCTTACACCATCGACTCAAATTTTGAAATTCTTGTACAATCACCTCCGTTGGATTGATTTCTGCACAACTATGGGTGTGTGGAGACAAAGGGTGTCTAGAAATTCATTTTCCCACAATTTATACTGTAGAAAGATAAGAAAGGTGATCTCAGAAAAGCGAAAATTAGGAAATTAATTACCAGAATTTATCATTTCCAGCAGCCCACATGAGCTTTGTGAATTTTTGAGTCTCCTCAAAATTGGTTGCATTGTCGATGCCCAAGCTTTCATGAAGACGGAGTTTGGGAATTTGTCCCACATAGCCATTTAAGGGTTTTTCATATTTGTTTGTCATTTTGGTCTCGGTAGGGAGATCAAATAGTTCTTCAAGGGAACCCAGTAAAGCATTGTGAAATTCATCGGAGATTTTGTCATACAACACTACAAAACATCCAAACTCTTCAAGTGCTCGTTGAACATCTTTCCATGGCAAGAGCCATGAGTTGGTCCCTGGCTTCAGAGCATCCTTGGAGAAATCTAGGACAGGAAGCTTTTGCTCAACTTCAGAATCCTGTTAGCTTTATAAGGTTATACAATTAAAACACAAAAGAAGGAGTGACAAACCTGATTCCCGTTGTAATCATGGTACTCGAGCAAGAAAAGAGAAAAGGCACGGCAACACCAGGATCTTCTATAAACTCCTAACCGAATACAACTACTCTATGGGAAGTAATATGTTGTGTGTTCTAGGGCTTATAGGGACCGGTGCTTTATATAGGCTAAAAGCAAGGGTTTCCATCCATAAAGGAAACCTAAACTTTACTTTCTTAGCCTCCAAGTCAAGTATCATAATCATATTAGGATTCCATCAATCCTATTTTCAATATAAGACACCTTATATAGGATTGATATCTTTAAGAGATCAAATCACAATCAACATTATTCTCCAATATTACATTCAGTAGACCACTTAAAGGTTGATTTATATTGGAAATCACAATCAACATTATTCTCCAATATTACATTCAGTAGACCACTTAAAGGTTGATTTATATTGGATAAATCCAACATTCTCCCACTTGGTCTACAAGATGTAATATTCATGTTTATACTTGAGATTGGAGACTAATGTCACTTTAGTGGCCATGTAACAGTGATTACATCTCATCCTTAATGCAGTTTCTGTCAAACGCATTTCTTAACATGGAACTGACAAGGTTGTAGGATTGACACAACCTAGAACCTTCATAATCACACATGCTAAGATCCTCATTCACATGAAACACAAATTATGATCAAGAGATGAAACTTTAAATTAAACCTTAAATTAACCAAAATGTCTTACTTTATATCATCTTAGATCCACCTTATTGTAACTCACAAGTTACACTTTATGCTTCTTCGAAGCCTTAAATCTGCCAATGCAGATATCCTTCATATAATGAAACCACCATAACCTGCAGGTGTGAATACATCTCCAAAACAATCATGCATCACTTTCATTAGATCAATAACAATACAAACAATGTTTGTAGCCAACAGACACAACTGAAAATACCAAATAGGCACATGTCCAAGTAAAGTATCCCAAAAACTTCATAAAACAAATTAATTCAACACTTGTGAGCAAGATGAATTAATATGTTTTTGACATTGATCTATGCACCATACCAGTTACTTTCATAGTGATTTCCAACATCTGCGGGCAAGATGGAAATCCTCACAACTGAGGCAGTGCACAAACCATGCCATGCCATTTAATATGCAATTTGATAACAACTTGATATTTGATATATATTTCATCAGATAATTGACTAGCACACAAAAAATGTGACTTAATGAATCCAACTGGAGATTAAAATGAATACATGGATTCTACACATACCTTATAGGTCATCTGCAAATGTAAGGCATTACTAACACGAAACTCAAACTCCCATTGATCTGCAACATCGTTACTTAATTTGCAAATCAATACTTAAATCATACTTTTGAAAATATGCCTTTGGGAATAGCCTTACTTAGTCAATGAATGTGTATTACCTCAATGAAAGGTACAACTAAGCATGAAAGCATTCACTATTGTTACACAAAACGTGCATCCAACAACCATCTTATATGTATTAATAAGTCCACATTTATGCTAAGTCCTTATGAGCCTCAAAACAAATGATCAACCAAGAAATCCAAATGATTGCAAGTAACAGAAAAATGTACGCATATACCAAGTATCCATTCGTGCAACTTAAACATATTATAGACATTCGAGTAACACAAATTCATGGAAGATAGAATAACACTTTAATAGGTTCATGCAAGTCCACTTAATGCTCAAAATTTTAGAACAACTCCCACTAACTTTTTAGAGTTTATACTTGCAAATAAGTTAATGAGTGTGAAGCCCAATTTTTGTTCACTAATTCTCCCACTTGGGCAAACACTCTTTCAAAGATGTACCTAAATAAAACTGCTTTATATTTTGGACATAATAAAATAGACATTACAACCAACATAAAGTTGTCAAACAGAATTTCAGCAATGAGTTACAGTTGCTTTAGAATTTATCATAATTAATTTACAAGCTTGATTGCTACCAAAGTTATACTGATCAAAATAGACATACTAATCTTTATAAAATAAAAATATAGAGCCGTTTTGGGTCAAACTAGTAGTCTAAAGTCACGTCTCAAAAAGACCAACACAATCTGCCAGTAAAGCTGTCTATACGAGCATGGGTTACTAGTAAATTCACCATAATTAAAATAAATGGCAGAAAATTACGAAAATTTGCAGACACTTAGTAGACATGAAGTCATTTGGTGACCATTAGACGTGTCATTCACCGGATTTAAATCAAGACATGCAATTTGCCAGAAACAATTATATGCATCTATCATGAATTTATGCATCCATAACAAATTCAATTTCATATCATTTCAATTTCGATGTCCAAAGGAAACTCAAGTAGTCAAATTTCATCCCCTAAACCGACATCATAGTTCAAATTCAAAAGATTTACAAGCATAAGACTTAAACAATGCGTACCTTAGCAATCCTTGATTAACTTTCATGGGTCCAATACTTTGCATCAACAAGTCTCATGAAGAGACACAAAATACGTCATGATGCAACCGATTTCCATGCCTTAAAACCACAACCTTTTATGGGGTTCATTGTGGAAATATTTGTAAGAGTAAATTGTAGCTATGGTCCCTTAACTTTAACTCAATTGGAGCAATGGTCCCTCAACTAAAAATCCATTACCATTGGTCCCTCAACTCATTAAAACGTGCAGCTATGGTCCCTCAACTAAAAATCCATTACCATTGGTCCCTCTACTTTAATTCAACTGGAGAAATGGTCCCTTAACTTTAATCTAATTGTAGCAATGGTCCTTCCAACGTAACTCGTTTTGACAAAATTTTTGATGTAGTTGACGAAAAGGACCATAATTACACTCTTTGATAAGTTGAGGGACCCTAATTGTATAAATGGTAATTCCAACATAACTTATTTTAACAAAATTTTGACGAAATTGATGAAAATGACCATAGCTACACATTTTGACAAGTTGAGGGACCAATGGTAATGGATTTTTAGTTGAGGGACCATTACTACAATTTACTCTATTTGTAACTAATGGCATGGAACATTATCCCAATAAACTTCATGAAACTAAATTAATTTACACATGTAGGCAAGAAAATTAACTAGTTTCTAGTACTAGATTTTATGTCACAAAAGTACCTTCGTGAAAAACTTCAACACCTGTAGGCAAGATGAAGATTTTCACAACTTTTGTGAAATAAAACCCATACTATGCCATCTTAATTAAACTAAAAGAAGTAATCCACACTTGTAGGCAAGAAGATTATTCCTTTTATTCTAATTAAGATGCAAAGTTGACCGAAGTAACTCAAAAACACAATCCCATCATCAACGAAGCCGTTGTGGCTTGCTTTAGTTGAAAAGACATTTGTCAACTCCGCCCTGAAACAATACAAAAGTCACATGGATTAATTAACTATAAGTGACCAAATTATGATAACCTGATTCGAGCTTAGAGTCTTGCCAACAAATGGCACTAATTCCTTCATGACTCCCTTTGACATTAAATTAATCTCAAGAAACCTGATAGCATACTTGAAAGAGATTAATCACATATAGAACAAGTTTTATTGCACCACAAGAATGTCAATACTTATCATTATGGAGTCAATTACTTAATAGAAATACTTTATGTAATGGGAAAGAACAATACATTCCTTTAATTTAAAAGCTAAATTGCTCAAATATATATCAAACGGGTTCCTTTCCTTCTATATATTTCTTTCCGTAGTACAAAACTACTAAACATGCATTAAAATCATGCATTAGCTTTGTAAATACCAAATTAAATAAAAGGAACAACCAAAATTATTTTCTTCCATAGAAAACATCTCCAATATGTGCCCTACATTAACCTTGAAAAGTTGTTTTTCTTCTCCCCTTATGACACATAAAATTTACTAATCAAAGCACTGTTTAAATTCTTTAGGCATAGGAAAAACCACAAACAATAATACATGTATGAAAATCCATGCTTATTAATTAAGCCACATACTTTGAATGGATTACATACCTCATGCCTTCATATGTTCACCACTTCTTTGTAAACATATATATAACCACATGACCAACCAAAATTCTCATATAAGAATATATAAAAATACAAATGAGCATTGTCACATAATTACTACAAACCTCATTCATTTGTATAATGTCCTTGTTCTTGCCACTGAATGCTTTCTGTCATTCTCAGTCAATCCATAAGTCATGCATCAATTTTCACAATTAACTAGTCATGTATAATTTAAATGACTATACTGAGATAGGAAAGCAAAATTGTAGACAAACCTGATTGATTAGTCACGCATATTTCTTGTGCTATTAATGGCATAAAAGTTCATTCACATCTCGTGAAAATTAGTGGAAACAAAAACTGCAATTCACTATAGTCCAAAAACCCACGGCAATATTAAAAATATGTCATCTCATACTTGAACCAATTAGCCATACAAGTAACACTATACACGCCATTTGCTTAACAAATGTTGCCAAAATCTGTATGACTTACTTTCATGTATAGGAATTTTATTAAAATTCATTAACATACATGTATATAGTTGACATGTATAAAACTTAGCATATGCTTCCCTGCAACACAACTGTAATATATGTTATTACAATCATAGGCACAACATATCCCACTAGTATTGATAAATTATAGGATATGACTAATTCCGTCTCCTACAATTAGAAAGACGTCACGACATGATTGGATTTTGCGGGAACAATTTAACACTTCATGAATCCAACACAATCATTCCTTATATAATTTATCATCATGAAGACCAAAAGAAAAGATCATACCAGAATCTCATATACTGTTGTATATACGAACCTCTTTATTGGGCTTGTCCGACTGAGGGATCTCAAGAAATTCTCCAATGCAAGGTTAGAAAAAATATAAATTTGTACATATGCTTACACAACTTGAGAACACATCGGCAGTCTATGGTAAAACATTCTAATCAAACTTTTCTTTACATCCCTTTATCAGAACCGAATACGATAAGACCTTTAACAATAGCAGGCTTGCCACATTTAAAATCCAAATCTAATTATTGATTAAGCAGTTTGCATTCAGTCTCTAAGTAAATTAATTAGGCCATAGTTGTATTACGACTTGCAGCAATTGACATGAATATTCATGTAGAATAGTTAAAAGTGATATGGCAATCAAACCAACATGTAATCACAAGTTCACGATGCAGGCTCATATTTTATAAACTTTACGCCCCATATGCAGAAAGACCAACTTTTACAATATTGCAAAAGCAATACGCATGAGCATAACCCACTTTCCTTCTTTAAAATTGAATCTCAACACTGCCTAATTTCTTAGAATAAGCCGCTAGGAATTGTTGCATGCAAAAGAGATCCCAATTCCGTAGAATATTATAGGACTATTGATAAAGTTTGTCTGTTTTGGTGTTTTGATTGATTGTTTTGGATCGGTTTCTTAGGGTTAGAATAGCAAAGAATGGAGAGAGCTTGGAGAAGTGATTGACGGCTTCAAGACTGTAGAATGCAGCAGCCATAATTTCATTAAGTCGAGGAGTGATTGAAGGGTATGGTGCATTGCCATAACCCATACTCTTTTAGAGAGTGATTGACATGAGACTTAAACAAGTATTTCTACCTTACTTCTCCAGATTTAATCCTACCCCTTCATTTGGGTTTAAGTGATTTAATCTGGAATGTACACTTGTCACTCACACACTCACTCATACATTTAAATTGAAATAGCAGTTGAAGACTAAAATCCTTCATTTCTTCTTTCTTCTTCAATGCAGACCGAATCCCAGCTCGGGAGTTCCTTGCTACCTTCGATCCCTCGACTTGAGAAGCTATTTAGCTTCCAACATAACTGATTTGATGCACTCTACAAGTGCATATATACAAGTCTAAATCATGTCACAAATCAATAGCAAGGTATAATTCTTAATTATTAATATGCCAAAACCTCATACATAATGGTTTTAGTTAAAACTATCATGAATGATCAGAGTTAAATGCAATTGGTTGCAAGAGGCATGCGGTCCCAGGAAATAGGTCATAACGACAATATATTAATTATACAATTGCTCAAGAATTATCGCTGCAGTGTATGCTTTACTCACGGCAATTGATGGGATGTGAGTTGACAAATTGCACAAAATTTCAAGACAAGTATGTACTCTCAACACGTTGCTTAAAAATTTTAAAGCTTAGTTCATCAATTTTCTCGGCAACTTTAATGAAACTTCAATCTTAATAGGTTTTAATTATATAACCAATGGCTCTGATACCAACTGTTAGCCTTATAACGTTATACAATTAAAACATAAAAGAAGGAGTGACAAACCTGATTCCCATTGTAATCATGGTACTTGAGCAAGAAAAGAGAAAGGGCTCAGCAACACCAGGATCTTCTATAAACTCCTAGCCGAATACAACTACTCCATGGGCAGTATAAAGTTGTGTGTTCTAGGGCTTATAGGGACCGGTGTTTTATATAGGCTAAAAGCTAGGTTTCCATCCATAAAGGAAACCTAAACTTTACTTTCTTAGTCTCCAAGTATCAAAATCATATTCAATTAAGGATTCCATCAATCTTATTTCCAATATAATAAGACACCTTATATAGGATTGATATCTTTAAGAGATCAAATCACAATCAACATTATTATCCAATATTACATTCCTATTACATGTAGTAGACCACTTAAAGGTTGATTTATATTGGATAAATCCAACAAACCCATATCTTGCTTTAGGGTTTTTCTACCAACATTTTTATGAGAGTATTAATTGTTGAGAAGGCCAGTTTTTTATGTTGTTCTTATTTTAATTTATTGGTGCAACTGTGACAACAAGACAAATGATCAGGTGATGCAAAGACAGAAACAGATGCCAGTGGTTGCTTATACCTTCTCCTCTTGGCATTATCTAGCTGATTAAGGTGGACGTCAGTATTGCACAACTATATGTATGTGTGTCTCTGTGCGCACGCGCACGCGACACATCTAATCACTATAATTAGAGTTAATTACATAAACACTTTCCCATCGTTTCTGTTCCAGCATCGTCAATAAAATGTCAACATCAGTTTAAAACACTTTCAGAATTGACATGGAATAGCAAATCTAAAAACAATTTTAGATCTGTACTTTTGTGTGGAGCCAGACGTAGGATTTGCAAGGGGAATGAATTAGGGGACTTAGAGTAATGCAATTGTGCTGTCTAATGTAGGTGTAGCATTTGCAACGACAATGGATTAGGGGATTTAATGGCAGTCATACCTGCAGCTGTGGTCACTGGCGGATGCATTGAGGCACAGGGGGGTCAGCTGATCCTCCGAACTTCGGTGAACGTCCATGGATACTTTGGGTGCTGACCTTTCGAACTTCGATGAATGTCCATGGACACCTTGGATGCTGCCCTTTTGAAGATTAGAGTTGGCTTCATACATGCCCTTTTGATAAAATGTCTGAAAGAAGAGTGAATGAAATTGTGATCTCAGTGAATAACAAAGCATTATCATTCTTGGACAAATATATTAATGGGATGCAATGATATCAAACATTGTTAGTGTGTTCAAGATAAGTGTGTTTCTTTGTTAAGCATTCATATGAGAGTAGCCTTGGAACATGTTAGTTACCCTCGCAAATGAGGCATTAACAGGTGTGCAGTATGTCTTTCTAAATGACTTCAGGCCTACCAAGACTCGATGAAATAACGATATGCATGGTATTTATGGTAAAAAAAAATTTGCACACTGCATGCTCACTATTCTTACTAACCCCCCTAATATTATTTTCTGGATCCGCCACTGGCTATGCTGCCATGTGAATGCTATTAGGTAGATAAGTTCAGTTAGGTATGTTTACTTACATTTTAGGGAGTGATTGGTTAGTTAATGGGATAATGATACCTACGCTGTTTAGGTATAGGAATAGGATAAGTATATATATTAGGGGAATTCAATTGAGGATTCACCATATAATGGTTGGGTTAGGGGCAGTTGAACAGTTCCTTCGACGGTTGCAACGATTGCAACCGTTATAAGGAGAGAAAGCTGCAATGGAGTGACCAAATTAAAGAGTCGTTTGACTTGATCAATTCGGTTTGATCATTTTGGCAAGACCAATATTTGTTCTGGGATCATTTTTACCCAATTTGCGAAGGGTTTTTTTTAGGGAGTTTTAATGAAAATGGCTTGGACCAACAAATATTTAACCAAAAATCATCCCAAAATGTTATTTAACCAAAAGGGCTTAAAGTTTAATAAAAAACCATCCAAAACTATTGTCCACTGGTCAAACTTATAAGCCCAACCCGCTACAAATCTCCACTTCTGTAAATGCCTCTAAATGATCCGATATTGTTCTGACTCTTCACCAACCTCAACCCAACACGAAACCGCCAAAATAACTCCCTGTCTTCCTATCAAATCGAATTCTCTCATTTCAAAAACAACCAAATCAAAGTTCAAATCAAAGTTGAAAAATGAAGAATTCATCGGAACAAAGCCGCCAAAACAAGTTCAAAGAAGTTTAATGGCAGAAATAAGCAAAAAGTGTCTGGAAAAAAAGAAGAACCAAAACATAAAACTGTTTTTGGAGAACCCAAAACATAACACTGTTTCTGGAAAAAAAATCAGATACAGTGTTTCTTTTGTTCGTGCATAAACAAACACTGTATCTGGAAAGAAAAGAACCAAAATCCAGAAACAGTGACTTAAATTTCAAAAACAATGACTTAGATTTCATAAACAGTGACTTAGATTCCAGAAACAGTATATGTTTTAACCTTTAACTGTTTCTTTTATTTCATGCATCAGTTGATTAAATTTAAGAAATATGGCGCTTATTTTGCTTTGAATCGAAATCCAGTGAATTTTACCATTTCTTTTCTAGCTTACATTTAAGAAACAGTGTGTTTATTTCATTTGGATCCATAAACAGGGACTTAGATTTCAGAAATAATAACTTAAATTCCAGAAACAATAGCTTAGATTCCATAAACAATGTTACTTAAAATCCAGAAACAGTTTATTTTTACAGTCCTGAAACAGTGACCCGTCGTCATTATTGAATAGCATGCATATCTCAAATTTATTTTATGGAGAAACAAACAATGAACTCCACTGACGAAGAAAAATTGAAAAGCAGTACCTCGAATTCACTATGAATAATAACGACAATCACATTTCAACGAAATAATAAAAAATATAAATTAAATAGCATGAGGATCTATATTTTTGTTTCAAATAAAAAGAAGAAGGTCTGCAAAACAACAATGAACTCCATTAACGACGAAAATCTGGAACTCAACCTAAAAAAGTTAAGGGTAAAATCGACAAATCATAATTTATTATAGTTGGGCCATTTTTAGTTGCACTACTTTAATATGGGCTTTGTACTAATCATTAAACAAAATTTATAACATGGTTTTTGATTAAAACTAAAACTTTTCAAGCCTTTTTAATTAGTTTTCATTTTTTTGGAACTTCAACGAAAATCTCCTAATACTATTCACTTTAACGAAAAACCATATTTTTACACTAAAAAATCAATCCTGGTACTATTTATTTTACCCTTTATTTTGTCCTTATCGTTAAAACTCAAAGTTTTCAAGCCCTTTCATTAGTTTTCCTTTTTTTTTTTTTTTGACTTGTTCTCTTTTATCGTTCTCTGAATCATATACCAAAAACAAAACAACAAGAGTAATTTCACTATTTCTCTCCTTAACTGGTATCTTATTGCCAGCTCTTAATTTGAACTTTTGGAAAATTTTCTTTCTGAACTATTATATATAAAGTGTCAAATTCCCAAAAAACCCTAACACGGACGGTCATTAAATTTCTTTCTTTCCAATTGTTATTTCCAAAGTAAAGTTGGATAAAGATCCTATTTGGTTTTTTCTTTCATTTTCAAAAGGCGAGTTTACTTTTAAATTAATCAATAAAAAATATTTAGTAAAAATAATATTCTTTACCACAAGAGTTCAAATTTTAACTTTTCTTTGACATTGGCTACCTTCTGGCTATCTTATCACTACGAAGACTATTTAGCCCAATTAAACCGAAAAATATTTGTCCAACTTTGACTATTTCAAAATACTATCAAGCACTTAGCATCTTTTAACAATTGTTTAAGGGCAAGTGCTCGTTAGAGCATCTCAAAAGAAAATGTTCCAAATTGAAAACGGGCCTCAAATCCTTTCAATTTATAACGTGGCGCTGAGTCAATTGAAGGCAAAGCCTTTTACAATAATAGAAAATGGCAGAAAACTCTATCCAACTGAGCCTTCAATTTCTAACGTGGCGCTGAGTCAATTGAAGACAAAGTCTTTTACTGTCAAATTTGACAATAGATATCAAATTCATTAAATAATTTTTTAGCAGATTAATATAATATATAATAAATGTTGTTTTGTTTTCCAGGTATATAATTAATTGTCTCAATTATTAGACTCGACAAAAGATAAAAAAATTTATTAAATAACAATATTTTTTAACAAACGGATCAAGCAAAATATTATACAAAATGTTAAATTGATCAAATATTATTTTGTTATTTAAAATTTGACTCCTACAAAGATGCTCTTGTCGAACCCAATGACATGCAATTTGTCGTCTTTAGGATTAAAAGATTGACAACTTTCAATGATTATCTCAACAACGATAATATCATCAACCAATCAAAACGCGTCTACGGACACAAGAAAACTAATTAACAGTAACCTAATGTCTCATCAAATCCGGGGTTCCAACCACGTAGTTATTAAGACTATAATATTTTCAACCTAATCTCGTCACATGAAATACACAATGTTGTGGGATTGTCAGTTAGATCGGAAGATATCCCTGTAGACCTAAAATAATGATGGAAAATTTTAATTGAATCCATATAACCTCTTTCCACACCTAACTTAAACTTTAAATATGAATTATCTCTTTTACCCTATTTCATAATTACTATCAACTACAAGATGAAACAACAATAAAACTAAAATTTATCAATAAACCCACACCCAATAATCAAATCATACCATCACGCAATCTTTATCCTATGTTAATTATGGCTAAAACTTTAAGAGCTCTCGTAGAGAAAAACAAGCTCTTTTATCAATGGATGGTAATTTGAAGCTTTAAATCTTCAAGCTAAAGTATGAATCGATTTATGCAAGTATTTTTCGCTTGATTTCAATTTTTTTTTAAGTTTGGGAACAAAAATTCAGTGATTGTAGAGTTTCTTATATTTATGTGCCCTATGAATGTTCCTTTGAATTACATCTTACTGCTAAACTAAATTTGTTTTAGGCATTAGAGATTCTTTGGTCATATCTTGATTAGCTTGTGCAAATCATTAATCTTCCTTGAATTTTTGGTGGTTGATTTCGAGGATGTAAAGTTCAATCTTCAAGCTTGACAAAAGAAGAATTCCAATAGATGCCAAAAGCCTTGGATCCAACTACAAAACAAAGAACATTGATGAATCTAAAAACACTATAACTACCTAAAAAATAATGGGAACTAGAGGCCAGCAAGATGACTGATGCTTTTCAAGACCCGTCTCAAATGCAAGTTGAGCAACACAGCCAAATAGAAAGGGAATGATAGAAACCAAGGGCGGAAAGCCAAACATTGGCATACACAGCAAACAGAAGAGCCATGACCTTGAATCCCATGGTAAAGAAAGCAGATGTCAAGTATCCTCTTATGCCGGTGATGAGACCCCATCTATTTGGATTGAACTGCAGATATGGCTTTTGCACTCTATCAGTTACAAGCAGGAGTGTTGCAAGACCCATATAAAATATGAAAGCAGGCATATGAAAGCACGGGACTTTATGTTTATGCAACTAAAACTATGGGGACATGGATATCAAGAAAACAAGATATCGAAGTGTTATGTATATGGAATATTCATAAACAAGTAGAAACTTCACCAAATTATTCAATTTGTCCATAAAATTCGAACTCCATAAAGCTTTTATTCTCATAAACAAGTACAAACTTCACCAAATTATTCATTTGGGATTTCATTTTCTAAATGGTGTAAACATAAATTTACATTTTAAATTAGGTTTGTTAGGATAGTTTAGGTAGTAAATTTGGGTTTAAAGAGATATTAGTTATTTAATTAAAAATAATATGGGTATAGAGAGTAAATTGGGTGTAGAAATGGGTTCAAATAAAATTTCCCAATAATGATTCCCATATCAAAACAATAATGATTCCTTCTCTTTCCACCTAAAATATTCTAATCACAAGTATATCGTGATTAGTATGTGATGCATATGTATGAATTAGGTAAAATATACCAAAATCTATGACGTAATTAAATCATTATTCTTCTCTCATATATGGAGATGTCTCTCTCTTCATCTGACTCGCAATATACTAATTGTTTTTGTTTTGTTTATTATGCTGCATTATTTCGATAGACTGATCAAAAGAATATTGTTCAACCATTCTAATCCGTTCTTATATGGCACATCAACGACCCCCCGCCCCACACAACTAACTGTTTTCTTTATACATAATATGATTTTGATGCATGTCTTCCAACCTAATAATATTTAACATTGTTAAATTTTATTATTTTGTGTTGAAAAACATATAATCAGACTCCAAACTCCAAAGCTCTCCACCACCAAATTAGCCGTAACACCCACTTTTCTCCTCCTCCTCGTCGCCACCAACAAGCCTCCACTCTCTCCTCTGTCTGTCCAACCTCATCAACAGAAAAAGAACATTTATATTTAATTGAATTTCAATCATCAGTTATTTGCATTGGAGATAATTCGATTCGTTGACTCTGATTTAGTGTGATCAATTCAATTTTTCGACTCTGATTCAGTTCGATTAGATTCTTCTATTCTGGTTCAATTTGATTCCTTGATCGTTAATTACTAAAGTAGAAGAAATCAGTGTGTATTCCCACCAACGACGACCATGGTACCTAATCTGGTGTAGGAGAAAAAAGAGGCTTGGTGATGGCGAGGTGGGGTGGTTGTTGTGGCTGATGTTGTCAATTGTGGCTAAGGAAGAAGATTATGGTATATAGAGGGATGAAGAAGGTCACGAGCAATGGTGGTTCTTTTGCTATATTAATTTGTTGTTTTTTATTATATTCTTTATAATTAAAGTTAACGGTGTTAATTATTTGGTTAAGTGGGTGAACATGTATCACGTAATTTGGGAGGAGACATGGAGAAATTTTCAGTATGACCGGAACACCGTCAATGGGAAAAGAACAATTAATATTCAATTGGATTCTAATCGTCGACTATTTGCATTGAAAACAACTCGTTCGTTCATTCTGATTTAGTATGATCCATTCGATTTGTTAACTCTGATTCAGTTCAACTTGGTTCTTCTACTCCGGCCCAATTTGATTCCTTGACCATTAATTACTAAAATAGTAGAAATCAGTGTGTGGTCCTGCCAACAACGACCATGATACCTAATCTGGTGTAGGAGAAAAGAGGCTTGGTGATGGCGAGGTGGGGTGGTTGTTGTGGCTGATATGGTGAATTGTGGCTAAGGAAGGAGGTTATCTAAACGCATGTGCATGTAATTTCTTTAAAGATATGTTTTGGCTAATCGGCAATGGTTGGACCAGAATATCTAAACGCATGTGCATGTAATTTCTTTAAATATATGTTCACTTAGGGAGAGAGGTTTTAACATTTTAAGTTTTTGTTGGATGTAAGATTATATGGTTTAAGATATGATGGTTCTATGGTGCTTCAAATAGTTTCATAACTTCGTAATTTAGTCTGTAACTTCCATCAGATATTCCCTTATTATATTATACATCTTATTTTGTCAACGTCACTATTCTCACATTTCCCCCCTTTCACTCCATCATCTAAATTGTATAAAAAAGGCCAGTCGAGATTTCAATCTTCATCTAAAACTCAACGAAGCTGCCTGTTTCCTCCCCTCCATCAACCAAATTAAAACAGCATATATATACACAATGGCATCAGAAACCCCACTCGGACTTCCCATCATAGACTTCTCCAAACCAGACCTCAACCAAGGAACCAAAGAGTGGGACTTAGTGAGAGCTCAAGTCCGTAATGCGCTCGAAGAGTATGGTTGCTTCGAGGCTTTGTTCGACAAAGTGCCTTCAGACATTCGAAAGTCAACAATTGAATCAATGGAAGAGCTTTTCGACCTTCCTTTACAAACCAAATTACAGAATGTTTCTAGAAAGCCCTACCACGGGTATCTTGGGCAGTACCCCATGCTGCCACTATACGAGAGCATGGGGTTTGACGATGCAAATGTCTATGAACAAGTTGAAAGCTTGACAAATACCTTGTGGCCTCAAGGAAACCCGAGATTTTGGTTCATAGCATTTATCCTTTCTCCTAATTTTTTAATATTTTCGTACTCATAAATGCACATTAATTTCATAGTTTATGTCTTATTATCTTATCAAACAATCTAACATGTTATTTTGCCAAAATGTCAATCTGATCGGACAGATTTACATAAATGTGTATTTCAGATTAACATTCTATTAACCTAATGACATATCTTAGACATCCAGCAAGAGTCACTCTTACCCTTTATTTCATAATCAAATATTCGGAGTTCGTAATTTTTGTTTTTGGGTGGCAGCACAACCATACAATCATTCACAGAGCAAGTTTCGGAGTTGGATCAAATAATCAGAAGGATGATTCTGGAGAGCTTGGGACTTGAAAAATACTTTCAGGAGCATGTAGAATCAACCAACTACCTTCTTCGAGTGATGAAATATAAAGGACCTGAAACCAAGGAAACTAAGTTGGGGATAAACGCTCACACAGACAAGAACATTGTTGCCATTTTGTATCAAAACCAAGTTGATGGTTTAGAAGTGCAAACCAAAGCTGGCAAATGGATCAAAGTCAAGCCTTCATCACCGCACTCTTTCATCGCCATGATTGGCGACTCTCTTTACGTGAGTTGCTTCCTGCTCATTCGATTTACATACTAACGGTCATGAAAGAATCAAAGAAATCAAAGTTCACAATCACATTGTGCTGATGATTTTGCAGGCATGGACAAACGGTCGACTCCATTCTCCATATCATAGAGTGATGATCAGTGGAAATGAGGCTAGGTACTCAACTGGATTGTTCTCCATCCCAAAGGCAGGTTACATTATAAAAGCCCGGAGGAGGTTGTGGATGAAGAGCACCCTTTGCTTTTTAAGCCCTTTGATCACGTTGAATTTCTAGGGTTCTACTGCACGGAGGCTGGCAAGGGAGCTCAGTCTGCTTTGAAAACTTACTGTGGAGTCCAAGACATGGCTTTGTCTTCTTAGCAAATTACGATTTTGTAAAATAAATCTATTCCTTTGTGTAAGAAGTGTGGCAATAAGTAATGATATGTATTGCTACTGTATTCTGTATCTACATGAACTACGTACCAGTGGGCCACAAATATGCTATCCCGAAAGTAGTGTCTCCTTAATGTCTCATTCTTTATTTTTTCGACACTTGTCATACCACTTAACACCAAATTAACTCTGTTAACATTTAATAAATTAAAAAAAATAAAAAACTAGCAGAAACAAAACTTACCAGGTCTCCCCCACATCACCCATCGTTTTACGGTGAAATACAAAAACAAAGAGACCAGCCGCCACCGAAGTCCGACCTAGCAACCTCTGATTTTGCTGCAGAAGCAAGATGAAGTGTCGTCGGCGTCGCAGTTGCAGTGGGAAATTGCCACTGCCGGGGCCATTTCTAGATTCTTCACCGTCGCCGCGATGCGTCTCCTCGACAATGTCTGTACCAGGTTTCAAGTCCACGATGGTCGAGTCTCGAATCTTTCCTCCTGCAAACGCCATTTTTACCATTGCTCGATTGGAGGTAAAAATCTATCCTCCTGCAAACGCCCTAGGGTTTTTTGTCAGATGATAATTTGGATTTTCGTTTTCTTTTGTTGCTTTCAAATTAACAATGTGGAATTTTTTTATTTTTTTTAAATGATGTTGCTTGCAATTTGGATTTTGGAATTCTAAGGACAGGGAAGAGCAGCTGAGCCCTGGCCTTCATCTTGCTTCTGCAGCAAAATCAGAGGTTGCTGGGTGGGACTTCAGTGGCGGTTGGTTTCTTTGTTTTTGTATTTCACGATAGATTTGTAAAACGGTGGGTGATGTGGGGGAGACCTGGAAAGTTTTGTTTCTGCTAGTTTTTTTTTTTTTTTTTAATTTATTAAATATTAACAGCGTTAATTTGGTGTTAAGTGGTATGACAAATGTCGAAAAAATAAAGAAGGAGACATTAAAGAGACACCACTTTGAGGACAGCATATCTGTGGCCGTACCAGTGTAGTTAAATAAATCTATTCCTCTGTGTAAGAATTGTGGAAATAAGTAATGATATGCATCTACTATATTATGTATCTACATGAACTACCAGTATACCTCCTTTTTATGGCCAATATAAAACTATGTATTCTCCAATTATATTATGGATCAAACTCAAGTCGTCCACTGACAGGCGTAAATACTCACAACTATACTACAACGACCTTGTTGACAATTAAATTATAGGATCCTCTTTATAAACACGAAAATTATGTGGCAAATGAAATAAGAAAACGTGTACAAAATAAATGATTTGTATTAATTTGAATGTATGGTTACAATCTCTGTTTACAAAGTTTTTTCTGATTCGATCTCCGAAGATGTGTAGATGTGTGCTGGTGATCAGAGGGTCACGATGACTTGATCTCCAAGGAACGAACACCTCAAGGTTTTGGCTTGCGATGATGGAAGAATAGGCACGTGTAGTGGTGCTTGATGATTCTTCTCAAGAACGATGAAGAACACAGAGAGTTTTATGAGTCTTTTGAGTGTATGAGAATTTTAAAATTTGGGAGTTTGAAGAGGCTTTAGAGCTTCAGTGCCTAGGTGTGAGAATGATCTATGACCCCCTTTTCTTTGTCTTGGAGCCTCCTATTTATAAACTCTCCAAGCTTTGCCTACGAAAGAACCAAGACTTGATTTGTGCCTTGGTTCGTGATTTGACTTTATCAATTAATTTAAATCAATTAATTTATTTGATTTAAATTAAAACTAATTAAAGAATTAATAAAGATAATACTTAATTATTTTTCGCCACATGTTGCCATGTGTTCTCTTGATGACTCATCTGATTTTGATGAGTCACATGCCATGTGTACAATTTGTGAGGCACATGGTACATGCCACGTAAGCCCTCGTGTGTCAAAAATAATGCGTTGGTGAACATTTATTTTCACCGAAATTTGCATGTCTACAAATGCCCCCACTTCAAGGCACGGCGTATACATGTGCTTGTCACATGTAGAAGGTGTGTTTTGAAGTCCCTCGTATAGTGAATGTATTTGATCACTGTGCTTTGAAGTTCCTTAATGTAGATGTCGATTCAAGGGCCGTCGAGGCTTGGTCTTGAAAGAACGGGACCACAAGGAGTTTCACGTGACTGGTGGTCTTCGACTTTGGTAATGGATGAATCGTCACGTGTTTGTTGTGCTTGTTGACTCTCCACGAGCTTGCTGAAGAACACGAGTGTTTTCTTTTGCCAGAGAGCTTTCTGGATTCCTCCAAAGGTTTGGGTTTGCTTCATTGATTTGGAGTCCATTTTGATCAAAGGGTGGTGGACACTTGATCTTGAATCGGACTTGTGATTTCTTCAAGGGCCGTTGAGGTTTGATCTTGAACAAATTGGGACCACGAGTAGTGTTACCTCGCTGGTGATATTCGGCTTTGTTGGGGATGAATCGGCACGTATTTGTTGTGCTTATTGATTCTCCACGAGCTTGATGTAGAACATGCTTGTTTGGATGTTTGACAGATTTATGGATGTCTGGGGCTTCGACTTGCTTCCTTTTTGCTCTCCCTGCTCATGAATAAGTGCCTAGTATCTATGGGCAAATAATTGGGCTTGATTTGAAATACCTAGTTGGAGCATTAGGCTCGCCATGCTGCTTTGTGCCATCCTCTTTTCTTTCTTTTTTTCTTTTTTTTTTGGGCCCAATTCTTATTCACGGAGAGTCGGACACCAAGGTGATAATGCCCACATGAAAAATAAAAATAATTGGACGAGCTATTGTCTTTCTTTCATATTCACGTGGAGCAAGCACCCCCAATGAATTTGAGAACTTTGTTTGCAGCAAACTCTTTTATTCTTTTCATAGTGGACTTTGTAATCGCTTGGTCAAAGTAGGATCCAAAATTTGGTCCACCTTTCCTTCTTTCTTTGCTGGATATTGGCTTTTGCTTTCTTTTTTTTTTTTCTCTTTCTTTCTACAGTTGCTTGTTCAGCTGCAAGAGGGAAGGAAGCACCACTCTCCTTGCCGATCCGAGTCTCCTTCCTTGTTTCCAATATTTTTATTGAATTGTAATAAAGCTTAAAATATTTTGATATCAAGAAATCTCTTCAATGACTCCTTCTTCAAATCAATTGCAATTAATTTAAACACCATTCAAGGACCAAAACGGGTAACCTTTAAGCTGAGGAATAAATTGGATTTAATATCCACCATTCTTCATTTTTCTTCTTGAAATGCGCACATCGCCAATAAGAGGTGATTACGGCTGGTGCATGGGAAAACATACCTCCGCATAATCATAGTGATTAATGTATTATTTCTTTTACACAAGGTTCTAAAAGTCGTTAGGCGCTAGTCGGGTGGCGGGCTCGGACCTAGCGCCTAGGTGGCTAGGCGGGGCCTAGGCGGCTAGGCGGGGCCTAGGCGGACTAGGCGGATTTAAGTAAATCAATCTCTGCTTATACTTGAAATATATATAATTTCGTCATAAACTGCAAAATAGAATGCATATATATTATGAAGTATTGGAACATAATGAAAACATGTGAAATAAGGATATAATGCGTATTCATTTAAGTATGCAACAAGTCTCTTACAATTTATTAGAAAAAAAAACAAAATGCAAAATGAAAGTTATCTATTTTCTGTCTAAGCGAGTTGTGACCTAGGCGAGTGTTTAGGCGGGTCTAGACGGTCTAGGTGGGAGCCTAGGCGGTCTAGACGGGTGCCTAGGCAGTCTAGGCGGTGCCTCAGTAGGTCTATGCGCCTTTAGCATTAATCGGGGCGGTGGCCAGCCGCCTAGCGCCTAGGCGGGGCCTAAGCGGCGCTGGGTGGAGATTTTTAGAACAGTGCTTTTACGAATATTTCTTGGGCCTCAAAAATCTTCTATATAGAGAAGCCAGGGTAATGCATCCAGGCATTGCAGCATTGTGCCTTGTTTCTACATCGGACTGGTGTAGTCGTCACCATCTTGGTGGTCTTCCATACCAAGTGAACAGATGAAGTAATGGAAAGAATTGTGCCCTTGTTCTGCTCCTCCTGCATTTTTTCCTCAGTGAATCACATCACACTTGCCGAGCCCATGTCTTTGTGAGCCTCGTCAACACTCACCGAGTTACATGACATGCTTTGAGCCTTGTCGACGCCATGATTGTCCCTTCTCCCTGAACCTCGTCAATGCTCACCGAACCCTTCTTGGTACTGTCGCGGTTATCTTCTCCATATGGTATGCTTTGTCAATGTATGTAATGAAGGTGTGAGTGCAATCACATGTATATCCCTTGTTGCGAAGATACTAATGCAAAGACGGAGATCGATCATGTCGTCCCAATCTTATGGCACCATGCAATAGTACCATCTTTTTTTTTTTTTAGGTGCAGTTGCCAAGACACCGCAGTGATTCGGAGAACCAACTTCTTAGATGAACCACACATGATGGTGGTAGCGACAAAGTTTATTGAGTTCATTCTGTGAAAAACGACATCCGTGGATGTGTGGATGCAGCTGCTGTCCCGCTCTACGGATTGAAACAATCCGGGCGGATGTGGTATAACCATCCAAGTGAATATTTGACAAGTCAGGGTTATGTGAACAACGAATTGTGCCCATGTGTGCTCATCAGGAAGTCACATTCCGGATTTGTGATCGTTGCAGTTTTTGTCGATGACATGAACCTTACGGAACTCCCTCAGAGCTTGAGGAAATTGTCGTTCACTTGAAGTCAGAATTTAAGATGTAAGATTTTGGGAAAACTTGATATTGTCTTGGCCTGGAGATCGAACATTGTTCGGATGGAATCCTAGTACATCAATCGAACTACACCCAAAAGGTGTTGCGACGTTTTAATGAGGATAAAGCGAAGCCTTCGAGTACTCCTATGATCGTTTAGACTCTAGATGCTAAACAAGATCCGTTTCGTCCCAAGGAGGATGAGGAAGAGATTTTGGAGCCTAAACTTCCATACTTAAGTGCAATTGGTGCTTTATTGTACTTGGCTCAATGCACTAGACTCGACCTCTCCTTCACTATTAATCTTTTAGCTAGATACAGCAATGCGCCTACACGTAAACATTAGAATGGTGTTGAAGACATTTTCCGTAACCTCAAGGGTACGACGGATTTGGGCCTGTTTTACACCCATGAATCTTCGAGAGGAGCCGCCGTCTCTTTGGTCTTTGGGTTGATTCCTGTCTTGTTGGTTACGCAGATGCTAGTTATTTATTTGACCCCATATAGGGCACGTTCTCAAATGGCCTATGTCTTTACCATTGGAGACACTGCTATATCTTGGACGTCTACGAAGCAAACGCTAGTTGCGACTTGTTCGAACTATGTTGAGATTCTCGCGCTGCATGAAGCATCGCGTGAGCGCTTTTGGTTGAGAGTAGTTATGGAACATATTTGAAGCATTAGTGGTCTTACTTCCGTCGTTGACCTTTTTACGACGATTTTTGAAGACAATGCGTATATTATTTGAGTTGAATTGCTTATAGTTCTCTTATTTGGAAGTCATATCTAACTCAGGGGGAGTATCCTGAAGCATACTCCCTTGATCTTAATGTACTCTTTTTCCTACGATTAGGAGCAGTTTTCCCACTCGGTTTTGCTACCTAACGAGGTTTTGACGAGGCACCCATCTTGGGATGATCATACTTAGTTGAGTTCACTACTTTTGTCCTGTTTGACATTTGTTTTAGACATTATGCATACTTCTTTCTTTTCTCCTTAGTCTATGGGTTTTTACTTGCCTTAGGTACTACCAATGCATACTTTCTTTTAAATTTGAGACTCACATTCACCCGTTGTGCCGGCGACTTCATCAACTGTTCTACCTCACCTACTAAAGTTCTGATGCGATGTTTTGTTTGAGTATTTACACAGTCAAGGGGGAGTGTTGCAGTCCTATTAGATTAGGAATGTGATTGTGTAAATCCTAGTGTATCTAGGGATACTTTGGAATATTCCCTTTAGTAGTTAATATCCTATTAGAGTTGTAATCCTATTAGGATAAGGATTTAACCTTCCCAACTACTATAAATAAAGGCACAATGGGGTGATACAACACACACCTCAAAATTAAATGTCTCTCTTCTCTCTCTCTTGCCGCCGACCCTCTCCCTCTCTAGTCCTAAATACAGTTGTAGACATTGAAATTTCGTCAGTAAATTAGGCCTACAACAACTTCCGGTTTGTTTTATAACTATTTATTTATTTATTTTAAATTTCGTTTTGCTAGAGATAAACGACAAATGTGTAGAAAATGTGAGAGGCGGTGAAGAATGGAGGAATAATGATGAGAGGGATGGGAAAAAATGTATGGGCAATGCCGCAATAGTACAAAAACAAGAACAAAAAAACTAAAAATTAAAAACTGAATGATTATCCGATAGATCCTTTGTTTCATATATCCAGAACTTCCATAAATCGAAAGAAATTTATATCTCAAATAATTAAAAGCATCATGTACCAGAGGTCCTATGTCATTTCCCCATTAAAATCTAATATTAAATTATATTAGACATGAAAAAAAATTACAAACACTTGTTTTGTTGGAAAAGAAATCACAAACATTAATCATACAATTTATATTAATACACAAAAAAAGTACTAAGTTATACCCCTCTCGCATGTAGGAGACGTTGAATACAGTTATTAAATATTATCCTATTTCTGATTGCTCATATTTTATGTAAGCCATTGCAATACAATTATTACATATAGGTGACGTTGAATACAATTATTATATATTATCATTTCTCTCTCATCGATGGCCATCCTTTCACCAGCCCCTTCTCTTCTCTGTTTTTGAACTAGTGACCTAAAATTCAGATCGCATCTAACTTTTGGGTGACAGTATAATTTCCAACTCACAATCCCAAAGCTTGGCGTGTAATGGATAATAATTCATCCACCAAAGCTGTCATGAAGGTCACAGGTGGGATTGGATGAATCAACATGAGCTAAAGGCCAGTACGAGTGATGCAGGTTTCTTTACGATATTTTGGGAATAATTTTTTTAATTTTTTAAAGGTTTGTTTATGGATTTTGATTTCAAAGTACAATATTTATGAGTATTAATTTATGGGTTCATATGTTTTATGGCCGCTGGGTTTCTTGGCTTTGCCTGTATTTTGTGAGTTTGTGGGTTCTATGGCTGGTGTCAAATATTTTTTGGCTTTGGCTTCAATTTTCCAGAAAACTATACATTGTATGCACATGAGATGCATAAAAGAGGTTAAATTTGGGTTTATGCTCAATTATTTTAGTCTAATTTTGCGTCGCGATTAACAACAACACAGAATCACGCCCTATATGATTCAAACCTACGACGTCGGGTTTTGAAGACTTAAGCATGCTTTGTGATGTGCATCTTTTCATTTAAGAAAGCAAACATTGTTAATGTTACCAAAAACTTCTCCTTTTTCCATTTACTAACAAAAAGTACATGACAACTAAATTTGAAGCAAAGTAAAGGAAAAGAAACAAATCTAGTCCCTATTAAAACCATTTAACATATCAGAAAAATGTTCATTTCTTGATGCCATCTGTAAAAATTGCAGCTACTGAATTTGTCGTGGCACCAGTAATCCCAATGGAGTCATACTGTGAAAGGACTTTGTGCACTTCCAGAGTCCTTGCATGATTTGGCGGCATCACTGTCCTTGTGAAGTTTTATTATTCTACCTCTAACTTCTCTGTCTACTCGAATCGACCAAAAAAATCGCCGAGCCCTTTCTCTACACTCCATTACGCTTACCAATTTCTAACGGTTGAGAGAATTCAGAAGGCTGAAGCCTCTCTCTTTTTCATCCTTCCCGGCACACCAAGATTGCATCATAGATGTACGTTGATGCTTGATGACCCTTGTAGATCGCTGTCTTTAGAGACTCAATTTCAAGTTCGAAATTATTGTATCACTAGTACCATCGTATCCTATAGGTGTACAGAGCTTCAGGGTTGTTACACTCCCTGCACCGTTACAATAACTTGTACAATTCTTCATGTTAGCTTTATGAAGTCAGCAGGTTGACCTTTTCAAATCTCTGAATGCTGATGGGTTCGAAGATCTGGTCATGTTGGGAGAGATGGTTGAACTTCTTGCACACCATTTTGCTATATATATAGGGAACAAAACGAGTGGGAAGCAACCTTGGTGAGTATTTCCAGAAGAAGCTCGTCCGAAAGAGATTGTATGAAAGTTGGGGTCGTTGTGCCTTTCTTCGAAGTTTTACGTTTCTTCATCGTTCTACAACTGGATGAGGTGGTTTGTGCTTGAACAAGCATGAATAAAAGCACCACATCCCAGGCAACCCAAAAGTCATTCATGCACAATTTCGTAATTAATTGTCAAATTTTTTGAATTATGCCTAGTTTTTTAAGCTTCTTGTTTGTGTATGCACAATAACCAACTAGATGGGGTGGTTGGGGCTTTACAACCCATCTATGCATGCACAATAATCAACTGTCATGACTCTTAATTCAGACAACCCTCGAGAACCCAACCACACACCAAACCTATGTGATCCATCATTAACTATTATTTGTTTTGGATTCGTTCACATGATGTGAAGATGTCGTGTGCATATACTGTGCATTCCATGTGCTGTCATGTGTATGTGTATGTGCTTTTCCTCTACATGTTCTGTGCATGTCAGTCATTCATGCACAATATCCAAAGAAAATAATAAAAAGATACGCAAGCATTGATGAGCGGGAAAAAGTGGCGGCAAGGTAGATATAGTAACGATGACATGGTAATGATGACACCCTGGGCTAGTTTTTTGTAAATATCCTGGTTTTTAATGCTTCTTGTTTGTGTATCTTTATGAAGAAAAATTGAAAAGTACAAAATCGATAGAATTACGAATTCAGTAGTACATGAGAGACATAAAGGAAAACAAAAGTCTGGGTTAGAATTTAAATGCTACGATTACAGCAAAATTAAACGAAAAAAAAAAAAAATTATTACTTATCTCTATGACATAATATATCACAAAATATATTCACTTCCTGATGCCATCTACATGCATTACATGTAGTGAATTTTTCATGGTTAGATGCATCCCATTGCGTTCATGATAAGCTCATATTTATATATATTTTACATCAAATTTCCTTATCTTTTCTTAGTTAGTTCCTTATATTTTTGAGCTATTTACTTTGTTTTTGTGTTTTGTAGGGCTTTTCAAGCAAAGAAGAGAAAAGTAGCACAAGTGGCTGACTTTGGCTGCAATTTTCAAACAACTCAGAATGAATCAGAGAACGAGCCTTATATGCTTGGAAAGCTACAGATGTCTATTTTTTGGATCATTTCACGGCTTGTTAATATCATTTTCCTAGAAGAAGTTATGCCTGTTCTAACACTAAAAGGTTCCCAAGAGGCCGGGCAGTTTGTAACTGACAAGAAGCCATGAAAGCAATAAAGCCAATAAATCCTAGCAGCCAAAACGGATTCAGCCAAGAAAACCCCAAGGCGACACCTATTCAAATATCAAAGGAAATAGAATTAAAGATGAGGATTAAGTGGGAGTAATTGGCATAAAGGCTACCCAAGGAGTTACGATTGTTCTTCCATTTCCTCTCACTTATTGTCATCACTAAATGGCTATTTAGTTGGGGTGAGTTATGGAGAAGAAAATGATGCAGCAAGGATGTGGTTGACAGGAACGTTGGGGGAGGAAATAGAAGTTATGGGGCTAACAGAAAATTTTTAGAAAAAAAGAAAAAGAAAAAAAGAGGAAGCAACGGCAAGGAAGGAAGAAAAAAGGAGGAGGCAGCAAGTCTTGGAAGGAATAGAAAATGGAAAGATGCAGCTGCCAAAAGGTGTGGAAGAGAGGATAGGCAACAAGAACATTGGGAAGCAAGGATAGCACTCGATTTTTTTGGTTCTATCTTCTCAAACCCATATCTTTCTTTTGGTTTAATCTAAGAAATATGTGTGACTAAATTTTCAGAAGTTAGGGGCTGTTTTGAAGCTCCCAATATGATTGCAAGTTTGTTATGATATTTTGTTTGAAGTTAGGGGCTGTTCATAAGTTAGGGGCTGTTTTGAGGACCTACATATGTTCTCAAGTAGTACTTGTTAAATGCGATTAACATGTGAACCAATTTCTAGGATAAGTAAGACAACGCAAGTACTTACGATGCCTTGTGATGATTCAAACTCTTTTCGTTCTTAATGATTTCTACTTGTTAAATCTATAAACACGCCATTCTAGATTACATGCTAGGGACTAAGTTAAGTTGAAAAAGTCATTCTCTTAACATACTACGTAAGAAAGAGTACTAGGTTATGTTCTAACATTGAACCAACCTAAGCATCTTCATCTGGAAATAAAAGGAATTTGAATTAAACATAACGTGTTTGCATGATTATTTGGTGGTGGATAGCAATTCCTCTAACTCGTTTTCTTAACTTGTGATCTACAATCTGTTTTTATTATTGAAAATTTGTTTTTGTCTTGTTTTTGTTCGATTTAATTAAAATAGACAGTCAACTCTAAAAATCCCAAATATTTGTGTGAGTATAACTCTACGTGTCTAGTGTCTGCATATAACATTTCGTTAAATTTAGATAAGTATAAGTCAGTCTAATAATTATTTTTCGGTGGCTGGTCAGTAGGAACAGCAGCCCAATTTTTGTGATATTTTAAGTAGTTAGATAAAACAATCTTTTGTAGGAAAGACCCTTATTTTCGTATGCTACAATTGAAAAATATTAGTGTTAATAAGGAAATTCAATAGGACATTTTTGTGCTACTTTGTGGTGTAAATTTAATCCTATCAAATTTTTGGCGCCATGTCGCCAGGGATTGTTGTTTCTAATTACTTATTTATCTATTGTTTTATATTTCTTGGCTAATTAGTGTTTTTGTTTTTGTTTTTGTTTTTATTTTAGGTACTCTTCGTAGTATATGCATACTTGAAGGTCCAAGAGCATTGGTTTAGCTTCGTACGATCCTGAGCTTGAATGTACACTTCGAAAGCTTTAAGGAACAATCAAACAGAAGCGAGCATCAGTGTCCTTACCACCATCTTCTCCACCACATTTGAGTTCGGAAGAGGATGAAGAACCACAAAAAGACATGGTTGATAACCATAAATTGAGGGAGCTAGCAACACCAAATACGAATCAACAATTGATGTGCGTCACATATCCAAATGCTGAAGAAGGATTTGAGCTCAAGTCCAGCATGATTCACTACTTGCCTAAGTCCCATTGCTTCTTAACAGAGGATGCCAACAAGCATCTCATGGAGTTTCACGTGGTATGCTCGGGGAATGAGACCAGCAAATGTGGATGAGGAGCAAGTCAAGTTAAGGGTGTTCCCATTTACATTGGAAGCTAAGGCTAAGGAGTGGCTTTACAATCTACCACCCATATCGATGAACATCAAACTAGGTGAAGCAAGCATTTTTGGAGCAATATTTTTTGACCACAAAAGCTGCATGCATAAGGAAAGACATATGTGCAACCCGACAATAACATGGAGAGCCCTTTGGACATTACTATGAGCAATTCATGCGCTTGGTTGAATCTTGTCCTAATCATCAGAATTCTAAGCATCTTTGTGGATGCAAATTTTTGCCTTCTTCTTCTTGGACAAAATTGCATCTACAAAACAATTAACACCTTTGGTCAAGGTCAAGAGCCTCACGCACCTAAGATGAATCGGGGGGAGGGGGGGACTTTGGCCGAAGAACCTCCGATGCCAAATTTAGAATTTGAGGGAAAAGTGTGCCCCTTTAGGAGATATGGGGACCGGCCACTTGGGTGATTTTTTGGGTGTGATTCACAATTTATTAGCTAATTAATAAATTAATTGGGTAATAAGTCAATTAATTACCTAATTAATATAATTTGAAAGAAATGATTCGGGGGTTACCTTGTCGAGAAGATTTGATGAGGATAGATGAAATAGGTTTTGAACAATTACCTATTTTGAGCACTTTTGACCTTGATTGAGCCATGATTGTCCACTGCTCGCGCGTATGAGTTCCGATATTCTTCGAGGGTAATTTTGTCCTTTTCACCCTAGAATCCACATGTCGTCTCCATATGTTCTCGATTATTTTTGGCTCAACAAATGCCCCCATACCTGTTGGGCTGCTCGCAGGAAATGGCAGCAGGTGTAGAGAATTTCTTGCTTTAGGAAACATATGATTGTTTCCTATTTTGATGTAGATTCCCTCTTTAATTGGAAATTAAATCGTTCTCAATTTTTGAGAGCCTCAGGGCTTGAAATTTGGCTCAACGGGGGTCAAGGATGCATGAGAAATTGGATGGGAAGCCACTGCAAGGTGGTTGCGGTGTGTGGCTTGGCGTGGCTTCGACTTGGGTCTGGGCGCTGGGGCGCTGGCGATATGCCAGGGAGGCGCGGGCCTCCCTTCTTTATTTATTTAATTTTTTTTTTGAGGCTTGGTTCGGGCCCGTGCCTGGGAGAAAAGAGCAAGGAGGCCAGAAGAGCAAGGATGCCGAGAGGCTTTTTGGGCCAAGGAATCAAACCAGGCCACGGGGCCTAGCATGGTTGTTGGGTTCTTGCGGCTTAGGCCTCGACTTTGGGCCAGGGAGGCCTGGTGAGATGGTTGATGCAGTTTTTTTATTTTATTTTATTTTTCTCGGGGCTTGGGCCTGCATTGGTATAGGAAGAATGGAGAGTGGCTGAGAGTTTGACCAGCTTGAAGCTTAGGCCAAGGGCTGCCTTTTTTTTTTTTTTTTTTTAGCAAGCAGTCGTCTAACGAATTTCCTTCACGTCTTTGCAGGATTTCTTCAAGCATGTCTTCCACGAACCACAAGAATGATGATAATGTGTCGCCATTGTATCGTCAAGGCGGGTCTTTGAGCAAGGTTGGCGATTTCCAGGTTGCTCACTTCAAATTAGCTTCGATGATTTGTTTAGAGACTTCCTTGAGGCATGATATCCCTTCGGGAGTGTGTGTGAAGCGTGTCAATGATGGTAGAAGTCATAAGCCATGTGGTGGGGCTCGGAGAGCCATCAAGTTCCACCCTTACTATTTTGTGTTGGGGTTTACTTTTTCTATGCTGCGTTTTTTCCAAAAAGTGCTCTGCTCCATGAGATGTGCCCCCGTTCAATGTTCTCTGAATGCGGTCCATGTGATGGTGGGATTCCACAATCTAAGCCAATTCTTTGACTTAGATCTAACCGTCAACGAATTTTGGTACTTCTTTGACATATGCCACATCGAGGAAGTCGGGCAGCTGCGATCTTGCCATAGGCTCTTTGATCATTCAAGCAAGGGAGATCATGACTGGGCCAATGAGACTTTGGAGATAAGTGGAGAATAAGAGTCTGATTCTTCCCCCGAGCTATGTGTTCCAACAGTCATCATATCCGATAAATAGGCTGCTTAATTTCTCGGCTGCTTTGTATTTGTGCTAACCTGCTCTTTAATTTTCTGATTGTGTCCCGCTGCTTTTGTAGATTCGGAGTTTGGTTTAACTCCTAAGGTTTCTCCGAACATGAAGAAAGTGCAAGTCGCTCTGGGTATCCCATCCGAGTACCATGAGTAGCGTTGGCTGCTTAGTCTTCTTTGTAGGGAGAAATATGGGCTGCTGTAAGTAAATGTGGGAATAAGTGACCTTCCCCGTCTATTAAAGAGATGCCAACTAAGAAAAAGCTAAAGACTTCTTCCGTTGCTCGTGAGGGTTCGCCAGCTTCTCCCAAGCTTGTGTTTGACTTGACTTCTTCCAAGGGTGAGAAGGATGAGGCTGCTAGATCTGTGCCAATGACGCCTGCCGTTCCAAAGGTGGCTAATTCGATTACTAATAGGATTGCTCAGCGTAGAAGTTCCTCCATGCCTCAAATGCTGAAATTTATGGCAAAACGTCCGTCTGGGACTAAGTCTGGTTCACCTTTGGAGATGCTTACTACTATGAAGAGTGACAATGTGCCTTTGCCTGCTAAAATGGTGCCAAAATTTGTTCCCTTTGCTGCAGAAACTGACTCGTCTGCTGAAAAGAATGAGGCTACTCGTGCAGACAGTTGTGAGAAATCTACCAAGTCTGCCAAGGAGGTGGCAAGAACTATGGCAGCCGAAGCTTACTCCTCGACCGAGAAAGTCAAGAAGTTGGAATCTATGCTTGTCGCTTTGAAAGTGTCTAATATTTCTGCCCCCACTTCTCCGCATCTTGAGACCGCTCGCCAAGAGATCGTGGATTTGAAGACTAGGCTTGATGTAATCCAAATAAAGTATGAAAGTGCAGAGAAGGAGATCGAGTGTTACATAGCTAAGATTCAAGACTATGAGCGTGATGTCTTTGAGCTCCGCTCGCTGCTTATACAAAGGATGAAGAACTGATCACTGCTTACAACCAAGTGATCCACTTCAAGAAGGTTGTTGGTAGGCTTGAGCCTTAAGTGTTGGAACTCCAAGGTGCTTTGAAGATCAACGACAGTATGAAGAAAGAAGTGGATGAGCTGCAGCGGGTCCGTGCTTGTCTGCTTGAGGAGAATGAGCAGTTGAGGGGTTCGAGGATGGGTCCGTGTTTTGTCCACCAAAGCACCACATGCCGAGGCATCTAGCATCTGTCTCTCAATTGGAAGAAGTCATTCGTAAAAATATTGAATTAGAAACTCTTCTTTAATTTGATGTTGAGGACACGATGCAACAAGAGTCTTGAAACGCTCATAATATGTTGGAAAGGATTCTCCTTGACCTTGCTGAATTCCGCTAATTCTCTTCCTCAAAAGAATAACTCTCGAAGTTGGGAAGAATTTCTCTAAAAACGATCTTTTCATGCTTTCCTAAAATGTGACAGTTCCGGGTGCCAATTCGAATAACTAATCTTTAGCCTTGTCCATAAGAGAGAATGGAAAGGCTTTCATCTTCAAAGTGTTCCCATCTACGTTGATTGGTGTCATGCTCGAGCACACCACTTCAAATTCCTTCAAATGCTTGTTTGGATCTTCCATGGATAGCCCATGGTATTTGGGAATGTGGTGCGGCAAACTAAACTCTAATACAAACTCATCGGTCTTGCCTTGAGCCGCCCTAGGATATTGAATGCATAAGGGCACGACATTGTCCAACCTCGAAGCTGAAAGTTCCTTGATTGTTCGATTATCCACAACCATAGCTTGTTCTTCCTCTTCCTCTTCTTCAAACTCAGATTCGGAACTAGAGCTAGAACTAGGTGGATTGGGCTCTAGGTTTTTCCTCTTCCTTCTCAAAGTTCGTTCAAAATCGTCGTCAAACTCCAAGATATGCTCACGAACCGGTTGAGAACTTCGAGTCGTAAACTAGAACCTAAAACAAAGAAAACAATACAAAATTAAAAACTAAATAAAATACGAACAGAAACAACGGGGGATTAACAAATTGCTAATCCCCGGCAATGGCGCCAAAAATTTGATGTGAAATTAAATTGCACTCAAACTTAAACCCTATTGATGCAATATATGAAAGGGACGCTAATCTACCCAAATTAGACTCTAAACACTAAACTAGACTAAAAAATAGCAAAACTAGACTCTAGACAACTCAGAACAAGCTAAATTGATTTAAAACACACAAACTAAGTTACTATGACTCTAAACTAGACCTAACAAGTGAGTTGGACGAAAATTAAACTCAAAAGACTCAAAGACTTAAGGGAAACAGGTTTTGACGAATTTAAACTAAACTAACACAATTAACTGATCAGGGGGTTGGTTTTGAGGAAATTAAGACTTGACAAACGAAATTGTAAAGTAAACTTAAGTATGCACGAAATTGAGTGATTTGAATGGGTGAATGGCTAGCTAGAGGGTCCTTCCCCACACATGAAACATATGCAACACAAGTCGATTTCCAGTTATTATTTCAATAAACCATAAACCTCAATGCCCCAAGTTAACTATGACAGCACTTCTTTAACTCTCAGATTTTCCTAAATTCATTGAATTGGATGGAATACGCATTGGCAACCAAATTATTCTTTAATAGTTCTCTACATGAAAAGCATAATAGAAATACAATCAAAGATCAGTAAGCTCTGTGAAAATCATAAGCATTGACAAAGCATTTGTGACTATGAACATCATGACACTCCTGCCAGGAATCTACTTAACGCGATCGTGACTGGCAACCTCCACTACTTGTAAATATAAGTTTGTAACTATTAGGTGAAACTCCCTTAATCAACATACAAGAATAAGTTTTTAATCAAATAGTTAAGCAAATTGTATTCACGATTTATGAACTAATAATTGGATGTAATCAACTCATGTCACATATATGATCATGGCTTTGAATTCTGCCCTAGCTAAAACAAGTTTAGTTCCTCATGATTGCAAATAAACAAAGAAAACTAAATTTAAACATTAAAAACAAAGTTAGAATACACCTAGAAACGCTCAAACGATCCAACGTCTTGAATGGCAAGCACGGCACCAGATGGCTCATTCTTCTCATTCCTTGCAAAACTTGTAGCACAAAAGGGATGTGTGTATGAACGTATTGTAGAGAGGGCATGAATGGTTTCACCCTTTATGCAGCACAAGTGATGAATATATAGGGTTAAAAGGCACGGCATAAAGACTTAGTGTAGGAGAGGGATTAAACAATCCAAATCCATAAGGAAAAGACTTTCTAGAATGACCAAAACCAACTAGGGAAAAGGATAGCGGGTGCGGCAGGTTTATAGGTCATCTAGAAGGTCCAGGGGCCATATTTTTAGGGTCAGGGATTAGGTTTCTAGAAAGGTAAAGGCAAGGCACAAAACTAGGCTTCTAGAAGGGAATATGCGGCACCAATGTAGGAAAAGGATTAAGGTCTTCTAGAAACATGTTTTTATGTCTCCTAGTCTGAGAATAAGTCCTTCTTGCAGCTGGAATTAAGTTAGGGCAGGATTAGGATAAAATAAGTCAAGATAAGGTTTGGATAAGATAAGGATAAGATAAGGCATTTTGGATAATTCTCCTTCTTTTGAGCTAATTCCTTATCTTCAATGTCTTGAATTAATTTCTTAAACTCTTTTGCACATTCCAAGCCTCTCTTGAACTTCAAATTCGTCCATCCACTTGCCCATTGCTTGTGCTATCCATTCCAAGCCCAGAATTGCTCCAAAATGCTCAATTTTACACTTTCTTGCCAACTTTGCTTGTTGGACCTACAAACACACGAAAATGGCTTAAAACACTTAAATAAACAATAACTAACTGAATAAATGCAAGAAAACATGCTAACTAAGTCGCATAAATATGCTCCTACCAAATTCCCCCACACTTAGCATTTGCTAGTCCTCGAGCAAAACAAAGAAAACAAAACATAACCTAAACCTTCCAACGTTTTCCTCAGGGATTTCCAATGGAACATAACATATTAAAAATCATAACTTACATAGACTTTAGTTATCCCTACCCTTTAACTCATACTTTATCGTAGTAGTCACTCACTAGCTCGCATTTAATCGATTAAAACAACATTTTGAATGTAGTAACATGCTTTAGAGAATCCCTCAATTCCTTACTAGATATACACTCTATTTTCACACAGATTTTCTAATCACACTCCCTACACTAGGTATATGTGAGAAGATTGATGTACACATGTAGACTAAACACTCATATATGTTATAACAAAGAAGGCACTTTCTGGAATTATTAATGCATATATGAATATGATCTCATGAACGGAATGCCATTACTTAGAAGCGATAACCAGGGACACCATATGCTCATACCAAGCCCAAACTCAACATATTGAAACACATAACACTCAAGATTGAACTCTAAAGGCTGTAACGGGGCTAAGGTATTGGCTAACAAAGAAAGGTTAAGGATAAACAAAAGTTCTTAAGGAAATAGCAAACAAAAGCAATGAAATCAACACTTAAAATTCACTTTTGAATGCAGCAACCAACTTTGAACACAAAAGGGATGATTCACACAACTTTCAGGGCCATATTCAAAACTTTTGGACCCTTCTTTAACAACCAACACTTGTGAACTCATTCTCACTTATTTCTCAACTCTTTTTCTTTCTTTTCACAACTTTTTTTTTTTTTTTTCTTTTTCACATTTTTTTTCTTTTTTTTTTCGTGCCCTTTCTTCCTGTACTTGGCACCCAAACCACTAAAGACCTTCCCCCACACTTATCTTTCTGCATATTGTTGATTAAAAGGAATTCCCTCTAAGTCATGCTTCACTATCCTTTAAGAACAAGGGTATGGATAGTCCTATACTAGGCTAGGTAAGGATCATGTGGGCTAACAAAGAAAATGGGCTAAATAAGGCTCAATGGGGTTAATCCTACAATACATATGCAAAGGGTTCGGCTTTTTGGCTCTAGTTTAACTAACAACTTCATCTTGTTATATGTTATGTAATCAATTTTAGTTTTGAATGAAACGGGCATGAGTTCTAGTATTTGGATCTAAAGTGATGAAAATGCACTCTAAGTAGCAACCAAGCAAAGAAATAATGAGATCATGCAACGACTTTAGAAAACAAGAATATCAAGATTAATAACTCTCCAAATAAAGTATAGGCTCAAGTCTCTCAGGGTTGTAGCGTTAGTTTGAGTTTCTCCCTTCAAGCATGTTACAAAAATTGATTTTTTTCCTTTTGTGATTACATGTGAATTCGTAAATTACAACTACAACTAAGCATAAACCAAAGAGCATATCAAACTTCCATCCATGTTTGTAACTTTCTTTAACAGTCATGCAATTAAAAACCAAATCCTCATCATTGTGTTGGAAGTACCCTAAGACACAAACACACAAAAACGACTCTTTTTGGGTTTTTCTCAAAACTTTTTCCAATTTTCTTTTCAAATTTTCGTATTTTTCTTTCAAGACACATAAAAACACTTCAAAACACACTAAAAACACTTCAAAATAGTGAGAAACAACTCTAGAAGTATTGGGTGGCCAAATCCAACAAATTTGCATTAAAAATACTTTGTTTACCCCCCACACTTAAACTAAACATTGTCCTCAATGTTTCAAGCATAGACTGACACACAAGCAAACAAATCACACAACTAACAAACATGACAAATATGGCAAAGTAAAAGCAATAAAGAGTAGGGTTTAGAAACACAAATCTGGTTGTGGAGCCAGAGATTCTTAGGTCTTCTTTATTTGAACACATGGGTTGCCTCCCAAGAAGCGCTCACTTTAACGTCTTTCAACCGAACGATACCTCCAATTTAAGCTTCATTGGAGCCCTCAACATGGAGGGGTATGTCCTTCACAATATGCTCCACGGAATACTCATAGTATGGCTTCAAACGGTGCCCATTCACCTTGAATTCTTGGCCCGTCTTCAGACTTTGGATTTGGACTGCACCATAAGGAAAGACATTAGTAATAACAAACGGTCCAATCCACCTAGAACGCAACTTATCTGGAAATAATCGAAGGCGTGAATTGAAAAGTAACACTTTCTGCTCATTTGAGAACGTCTTGCTACGAATCATCTTGTCATGAAATGCCTTCGTCTTCTCCTTGTAAATACGAGCATTCTCGTAAGCTTCATTCCTAATCTCTTCAAGCTCATTCAATTGAAGCTTTCTATGAATTCAAGCGACATCAATGTCCATGTTGAAGGTCTTGACTGCCCAATTCGCCTTGTGCTCCAATTCAACGGGAAGATGGCATGGTTTCCCATAGATGAGCCGACATGGGGACATGCCAATTGGTGTTTTATAGGCCGTACGATACACCCACAATGCATCATTCAAACGTAAGCTCCAATTTTTCCTCGTTGTCCCAACAGTCTTCTCCAGAATTTGCTTGATCTCTCGATTCGAAACTTCGGCTTGCCCACTTGTTTGAGGATGATAAGGTGTTGAAACCTTATGCGTGACATTGTACTTCTTGAGCAGTGCCTCGATGGTTCGATTGCAAAAATGGGAGCCTCTATCACTGATAAGTACTCGCGGGATTCGAAACTTTGCAAATATGTTAGTTCTAACAAAATCTACAACCACTTTAGAATCATTAGTTCGGGTGGCTTTTGCTTCCACCCATTTTGAGAAATAATCAACAGCAAGTAAAATATAATTAAAACCATGAGATGAAGGAAAATGACCCATAAAATCAATACCCCAAACATCAAAAATTTCGACAGTAAAGATAGGGGCCTGCGACATTTGGTCATTCGCGCCTATATTGCCCATTTGTTGGCAACGATAACAAGTCACACAAAAAGTTCTAGCATCCCTAAAGATAGTAGGCCAATAAAATCCACATTCTAAAACCTTAAGGGCTGTGCGTTGTGCACCAAAGTGTCCTCCACATGCATAAGTGTGACAGAAAGTTAAAATTGAGTTAAACTCCGAATCATGCACACACCTACATAGAATCTGATCAGGGCAATATTTCCACAAGTATGGGTCACCCCAAACATAAAATCGTGCATCATTTTTCAATTTATCACGTTGGTTCTTGTTTAGGGTGTTTGGAACTTGTTTAGACACTAAAAAATTCACTAAATCAGCATACCGTGGCTCACTTACCTCGATAGACATCAATTGCTCGTCTGGGAATGTTTATGGGATGGGTAATTGGTCCTCATGGTGCACCAAATGACTCAAATGGTCAGCCACCACATTCTCACTCCCTTTCTTGTCCCGGATTTTGATATCGAACTTTTGAAGAAGAAGCATCCATCGAATAAGCCTTGGTTTAGCTTCATTCTTCGTGCGCAAGTACTTCAACGTTGCATTGTTAGTGTAAATTATAACTTGAGTACCAAGTAAATAAGAACAAAACTTATCTAAAGCAAAAACAACAGCAAAAAGTTCTTTTTCCGTAGTGGAGTAGTTTAATTGGGCGTCATTCAAGGTCCGTGAAGCATAGTAGATGACGTGAGGCTTTTTGTCTTTTCTCTATCCCAAAACAGCTCCAATTGCATAATCTGATGCATCGCACATAAGCTCGAAAGGAAGGCTCCAATTTGGTGGCACTATGATGGGGCCCAGAGTGAGCATCTCCTTGAGGTGTTTGAAGGCCTTCGCACATTCCTCATCGAACTTAAAGAGCACCTCTTTTTGTAGAAGACAACATAGGGGGTAGAAATCTTCGAGAAATCCTCGATGAATCGCTTGTAGAATCCTGCATGTCTAAGGAAAGAACGAACCTTTCTCACCGAAGTGGGAGAGAGTAAGTAACGTACAAGATCTATTTTTGATTTATCAACCTCTATTCCTTTTGCTGAAACGATGTGACCTAAAACTATGCCTTGTTTTACCATAAAGTGACACTTTTCCCAATTTAAAACAAGGTTAGTTTCGATGCATCGTTTTAAGATCAAACTGAGATTAGTTAAGCAACCATCAAACGAATCACCAAAAACACTAAAATCATCCATCAAAACCTCAATAATTTTCTCAACAAAATTTGAAAAGATACTTACCATGCATGTTTGAAAGGTGGCTGGAGCATTACATAAATCAAATGGCATTCGACGATAAGCAAAGGTACCAAACAGACAAGTATTTGATCGTCTGGAGCGATAACAATTTGATTATATCTCAAATAACCATCAAGAAAACAATAAAAAGAATGACCGGCTAACCTTTCAAGCATTTGATCAATGAACGGCAAAGGGAAGTGATATTTCCTTGTGATGGCGTTGAGTTTCCTATAGTCGATGCAAACTCTCTAACCTGTTTGGAGACGAGTAGGCACAAGTTTGTTCTCTGCATTCTTCACCACAGTGACTCCCGACTTCTTTGCAACAACTTGGATAGGTGAAACCCAACGACTATCCGAGATTGGATAGATCACTTCACAATCAAGAAGCTTGATAATCTCCTTATTCACAACTTCCATCATTGGATGGTTGAGTCGGCGTTGAGCTTCTCTAGATGGTTTAGCTCCCTCCTCTAGATGTATGCGATGCATGCATGTTGTAGGGCTAATTCCCTTGATATCGGCTAAGGTCCATCCAATGGCTGTTTTGTGTTCTTGCAAAACTCGAACAAGCTTTTCCTCCTCCAATGCCGTGAGTGATGAAGAAACAATGATGGGCAACATTTCTTTTTCTCCCAAAAAAGGCATACTTCAAGTGATTTGGCAATGGTTTAAGCTCTAGTGTAGGTGCCTGGACCACCCAAGGTAACAACTTGTTAGTAGAAACGGGAATTGATATTGGGATTGAAGACTTACCAACGCATGGTGGTGATGACTCAAGTGCAGCCACCATCTTGGCTACTTCTTCACAAAAGGGCACGACAAGGGTATCCTCATCCTTACCGTGAGTGTGCACAAGTACTGCTTCCTGTTTTGCGCCTTCAATTCCTTGTGTGATGGTTGTTTCAAGGGCATCTCGATCCAAGGAATCAAGAAATTCCTACGCCAAAGAATCCAAAATATCAATTGAAAAACAAGAATGATCATCAATAGGATACTTCATGGCTTCAGAAATATTAAAATCAATAACTTCCCCATCAAATTCCATTGTCAATGTCCCTTTGAACACATCGATCTTCGTTCGGGTTGTTTTCATGAAGGGTTGCCCAAGAAAGATTGGCAATGGTGTAGCATGGGCCAAATCCTCCATCTCTAACACATAGAAATCCGCTGGGAATACCAAATCATCAACCTGCACCAAAACATCTTCCAAAATTGCTTTTGGATATGCATTAGAGCGATCGGCTAATTGAATGATAACACCATCATTTTTAAGCTCTCCTAAGCTCATATATGCATAAATTGAGTATGGCATGACATTAATTGATGCACCTAAGTCTAACATGGCATGTTCAAATTTAGTATTGCCAATAACACAAGGAATTGTAAAACTACCCGGATCTTTGCATTTAGGAGGTAGTTTCCTTTTAAAATGGCTGAAACATTCTCACTTACCTTGACCACTTCCTTGTTCGAAATCTTCCTCTTTGTTGTACAAAGTTCTTTCAAAAACTTGGAGTACCTTGGAACTTGCTTAATTGCAGCAATGAGAGGTATATTGACTTGCACTTTCCTAAATGTCTCTAGAATGTCCTTTTCAACTTCTTCTTTCTTTGATTGCATGAATCTGCAAGGGAAAGGCACATTCGGGGGAATAACATTAGAAATAATTGAATTTGGAACCACCTTACCTAGAATGCACGGCTTACAGGGCTTAGATTGTTGCGGCAAGGGTTGCTCCACCCTTGCCGTGGATTTTGCTTGTTCTTCTTCTTCAATCAGCAACTTTTCATCCTTCTTTTGAGTTGATTTGGATGGTTGTGGATTAGTTCCAACTTCCTTGCCACGTCTTAATGTGATTGCCTTGGCGGTTTCAAATCCTCAATTTGGATTCACAACGGTTAAACTAGGTAGTTTGCCTTGTTCTTGAAATTGTCCCACAACTTCCTCTGTTTGTCCAATTTGCTTCTCCAATTCGCCTGTCTTTTTGGCTTGAATCTGTAATCCCTGTGACAATGTAGTTAGTAATTGAAACATGTTATCACTATCCATTGAGGTATCTGGCTTTTGATAGGAGCATATTTATGCGACTTAGTTAGCATGTTTTCTTGCATTTACTTAGTTATTGCTTATTAAAGTGTTTTAAGATATTTTCGTGTGTTTTCAGGTTCAAATGACACAGTTGGCAAGAAAGTGCAATTTGGAGCAATTTGGAGCAGTTTTGGGCTTGGAATGGATAGCACATGTATGGAGCAAGATGGATGGATGAATTTAAAGTTCAAAAGAGTTGAAGAACTTAATTCAAGACATTGAAGATAAAGAATCAGCTAAAAAGAAGGGAACATTATCCAAACTACCTTATCTTATCCAAACCTTATCTAAACTTATCTTATCCTAACCAACATTATTCAAACATTATCTTATTTATCCAACATTATCTAAACTTCTTTCCAGCTGCAAAATGAGTCCTTATCCTATTCTAAATACTTCCCATCTGATTCTAGGAGTCCTAATCCATCCAAACAACCTAATCCTTCCCCTCCTTGGTTTCTGCCAAACCTTACCCTATATATACACAATTCTGGCGAATTTTCAAGAGGGTTGTACCACACATAAGTGCCAAAAACTCAGAAAATCCCCATTGTGCCGCAGCTGTGCAAGGAAGGAGAAGAAGAAGCCATATGGAGCCGTGCTTGCCATTCAAGACATTGGATTGTTGGATCGTTTCCAGGTGTATTCTATCTTTGTTTTTAATGTTTAAATTTACTTGTCTTTGTTTAATTGTGAACATGAGGAACTAAACTAGTTTTAGCTAGGGGAGAATTCAAAGCCATGAACATATATGTGATATGAATTGATTACATCCAGTTATTGTTTCATAATTTGTGAATGCAATTTGCTTAACTGTTTGATTGAAAACTTATTCTTGTATGTTGATTAAAGGTGCACACTTAGTTTGCATGCATGAATTTGATGCTAAAATATAAGGGAGTTTCACCTAATAATTACAAACTTATATTTACAAGTAATGGAGGTTGCTAGTCACGATCACGTTAAGTAAATTCCTGGCAGGAGTGTCATGCTTTTCATAGTCACGAATGCTTTGTCAATGCTTATAATTTTCACAGAGCTTAATGATCTTTGATTGTATTTCTATTATGCTTTTCATGTAGAGAACTATTAAAGAATAATTTGGTTGCCGATGCGTATTCCATCCAATTCAATGAATTTAGGAAAATCTGAGAGTTAAAAAAGTGCTGTCACGGTTAACTTGTGGCATTGAGGTTCATGGTTTAAAGGAATAATAATTGGAAATCGATTTGTGTTGCATATGTGTCATGTGTGGACAAGGACCCTCTAGCTAGCCATTCACCCATCCAAATCACTCAATTTCGTGCATACTTAAGTTTACTTTACAATTTCGTTTGTTAAGTCTTAATTTCGTCAAAACCAACCCCCTGGTCATTTGATTGTGTTAGTTAAGTCTTAAATTCGTCAAAACCTATTTCCCTTAAGTCTTTGAGTCTTTTAAGTATAATTTTCGTCCAAATCACTTGTTAGGTCTAGTTTAGAGTCATAGTAACTTAGTTTGTGTGTTTTAAATCAATTTAGCTTGTTTTGAGTTGTCTAGAGTCTAGTTTTGCTATTTTTGAGTCTAGTTTAGTGTTTAGAGTCTAATTTGGGTAGATTAGCGTCCCTTTTAATCCCCGGCCTAGAACGATCCCTACTTACACATACTACACCAATAGGGTTTAAGTTTGAGTGCAATTTAATTTTACATCAAATTTTTGGCGCAGTTGCCGGGGATTAGCAAGTTGCTAATCCCCCATTGTTTCTGTTCGTATTTTCTTTAGTTTTTTATTTTGTATTGTTTTCTTTGTTTTAGGTACTAGTTTATGACTCGTAGTTCTGAAGCGGTTTGTGAGCATATCTTGGAGTTTGATGATGATTTTGAACGAACTTTGAGAAGGAAGAGGAATAACCTAGAGCCCAATCCACCTAGTTCTAGCTGTAGTTCCAAATCTGAGTTTGAAGAAGAGGAAGAGGAAGAACAAGCCATGGCTGTGGATAATCGAATAATCAAGGAACTTTCAGCCTCGGGATTAGACAATGTTGTGCCCTTATGCATTCAATATCCTGGGGCGGCTTAAGGCAAGACCGATGAGTTCGAATTAAAGTCTAGTTTACTACACCACATTGGCTGTCCATGGAAGATCTGAACAAGCATTTGAAGGAATTTGAAGTGGTGTGCTCGAGCATGACACCAATTAACATAGATAGAAATATTCTGAAGATGAAAGCCTTTCCATTCTCTCTATTTGAAAAGGCTAAGGATTGGTTATTCGAATTGGCACCTAGAACAGTCACTTCTTGGGGAAGCATGAAAATAACGTTTTTAGAGAAATTCTTCCCAACTTCGAGAGTTATTCTTTTGAGGAAGAGAATTAGTGGCATTGAACAAAGCCAAGGAGAATCTTTTCCAGCATACTATGAACATTTTAAGGCTCTAGTTGCATCGTGCCCTCAACATCAAATGAAGGAAGAACTTCTAATTCAATATTTCTACAAAGGACTTATTCCCATTGAGAGACAAATGCTAGATGCCTCGGCAGGTGGTGCTTTAGTTGACAAAACACTGGTTGCTGCAAAGACCTTAATTGTAAATCGAGCTTTGAATGCACAACAATATGAAGGAGTTGAACAAAGGGACACCCCACAGCAACACCAAGTTAATGAGGTAAGTTCAATTTCTGAATTGCAATCTTAAATGGCTAATCTCACTGTTCTTGTGTCACAGATTGCCGAAGGAATGAAAGTGCAAGGTGCAGCCATATGTGGAGTGTGCTCTATGCAGGGGCATCTTAATGATCAATGCCCTCAATTGATAGAGAATGGAGGATGGGAAAATGTCAATGCCGTGTGTTATCAAAGCCAAAATCAGCCACGGAATGATCCATACTCCAACACTTACAATCCGGGTTGGAGAGATGACCTAAACTTTAAGTGGAGGCAGCCTCAACAACCTCCATAACAAGATGGATTTAGACAACAACCTCCAGGCTTTTATCCAAGGCCATTCGCACCAACTCAGTCCCAACAACAATCTGCCCAATCTAACTCTGGTACGTCAATGTATGATGATAATACACTTAAACTATTAACTACATTGTCGCAGGAATTGCAAAACCAAGCTAAGGAGGTGAGCGAAGTGAAGAAACAACTTGGGCAAATGGCAAAATTCATGGGACAGTTTAGAGAACAAGGCAAACTGCCTAGTTCAACCATTGTGAATCCAAGGGGAGGATTTGAAATCGCTAACGCTATCACTTTGAGAAGTGGCAAACAGGTTGGGACCGATCCATAACCATCCAAATCTAGCCAAAAATAGGACGAAAAGCTGCAACTCGAGGAGGAGGACAACAACAAACCCACGGCAAGGAAAGAGACATCCTTGTCGCAACCCCCTAAGCAATCTAAGCCGTCCACAACAGGTAAGGTTGTTCCAAATTTGATTATTTCTAACCCTATTCCACTCAATGTGCCTTTTCCTAGCAGATTCATGTAATCAAAGAAGGAAGATGATGAAAAAGACATTCTGGAGACATTTAGGAAGGTGCACATCAATATCCCGCTCCTTGATGCTATAAAGCAAATCCCGAAGTACGCTAAGTTTTTGAAGAAGCTTTGTACAACAAGGAAACGAATTCAGGAGAAAGAGGTGGTACAAGTAAGTGAAAATGTCTCTGCAATGTTGCAAAGAAAGCTGCCACCTAAATGCAAAGATCTAGGTAGTTTTACTATCCCTTGTGTTATTGGCAATACAAGGTTTGAACATGCCATGCTAGATTTAGGTGCATCAATTAATGTCATGCCATATTCTGTTTATGCATCTATGAATCTAGGAGAGCTTAAAAATGATGGTGTTATTATTCAATTAGCCGATCGTTCTAATGCATATCCGAAAAGAGTTTTGGAGGATGTTTTGGTGCAGGTAGACCATTTGATTTTTTCAGCAGATTTTTATGTGCTTGAGATGGAGGATTCAGCCCACTCTCTGCCATTGCCAATCTTACTTGGACGACCTTTCATGAAAATAGCTCAAACCAAGATTGATGTGGCTAAGGGAGCAGTAACTATGGTGTTTGGTGGTGACATGATTAATTTTAATGTTTCTGAATCTGTTGAGAATTCTAATGATGTTCGTTCTTGTTTTGCCATTGATGTAATTAAAAATATAGGGCAAAAACCTTCACCACCAATCAAGAAGGATGTATTTCGAACTACCAATGAAAAGGGAATTAGATTAGAGCATAAGGGACACGCCCCACTCCTCAAACCACCAAATCTAGCCGAGAGTATCCCTTGTGAATCTGTTGACAGTGCCGCCACTTCATCGCAATACATTGGTGAGCCATCTATTCCAATTTCAATTCCCATTTCAACTAATAGGTTGTTACCTTCTTTGGTGCAGGTTCCAAATCGAATTCAAGGTGGTGGGACACGTTACATTGATTTTAGGAAGCTCAACATCAAAATCAGGAAGGATCGCTACCCCCTTCTGTTCATAGATCCAATGCATGAGAATTTCGAGGAGCATGTCGTGGAGGAAATATCCCTCCATGCCATGGGCTCTATCCAAGCTTGAAAAGAGGTATCGTCCGGCTGGAAGATGTTAAAGCAAGCGCTTCTTGGGAGGCAACCCATGCGTTCAAATAAAGAAGACCTAGAACTCTCCGGTTCCAAAACCAGATTTGTGTTTCTAAACCCTACTCTTTACTGCTTTTACTTTGCTATGCTTGTCATGTTTGTTAGTTGTGTTGTTTGCTTGCTTGTGTGTGAGTCTATGTTTGAAACATTGAGGACAATGTTTGGTTTAAGTGTGGGGGGGTAAACAAAGTGTTTTCATGAAAAATTCGTTAGATTTTGTCACCTATCACTTCTAGAGTTGTTTCTCACTGTTTTGAAGTGTTTTTAGTATGTTTTGAAGTGTTTTTATGTGTCTTGAAAGAAAAATACGAAAATTTGAAAAAAAAAATTCGAAAAAGTTTTGAAAAATACCAAAAAGAGTCGTTTTTAGAGTCGTTTTTGTGTGTTTGTGTCTTATGGTACCTTCCAACACAATGATGAGGATTTGGTTTTTAATTCCATGACTGTTAAAGAAAGTTACAAACATGGATGGAAGTTTGATATACTCTGTGGTTTATGCTTAGTTGTAGTTGTCAATTACGAATTCACATGTAATCACAAAAGAAAAAAAATTAGTTTTTGTAACATGCTTGAAGGAAGAAACTCAAACTAACGCTACAACGCAGAGAGACTTGAGATTATGCTTTGTTTGGAGAGTTATTAATCTGTGAAGTTCTTGTTTTCTAAAGTCGTTGCATGATCTCGTTATTTCTTTGCTTGGTTGCTACTTAGAATGCATTTTCATCATTTTAGATCCAAATACTAGAACTCATACCCGTTTCATTCAAAGCATAAAATTGATTGCATAACAAATAACAAGATGAAGTTGTTTAGTTAAACCAGAGCCAAAAAGCCTTATCCTTTGCATTTGTATTGTAGGTTTAACCCTTTTGAGCCTTATTTAGCCTATTTTCTTTGTTTGCTTACTTTATCCTTACCTAGCCTAGTATAGGACTATCCATACCATTGTTCTTAAAGGATAGTGAAGCATGACTTAGAGGGAATTCCTTTTGATCTACAATTTGCAGAAAAACAAGTGTGGGGGAAGGATTTGTTCTTTTGGGGTAGAGTTTGTTTCAAAAGAAAGAAGAAAAAGAAAAAAAACGTGGAAAAAGAAAAAGTTGTGAAAAGAAAGAAAAAGAGTTGAAAATAAGTGAGAATAAGCTCACAAGTGTTGGTTGTTGAAAAAAGGGTCCAAAAGTTTGAATCTCACCCTAAAAGTTGTGTAAAGCTTCCCTTTATGTTCAAAGTTAGTTGCTGCATTCAAAAGTGAATTCTAAGTGTTGATGTCATTGCTTTGCTTACTATTTCTTTAAGAACTTTTGTTTATCTTTTACCTTTCTTTGTTAGCCAATACCTTAGCCTCGTTACAACCCTTAGACATCAATCTTGATTGTTGTGTGTTCAATATTGTGGAGGTTGGGATTGGTATGAGCATATGGTGTTCCTGGTTCTCGCTTCTAAGTAGTAGTATTCTGTTCATGAGATCATATATACATGTTTATGTTAATAATTCCAGAAAGTGTCTTCTTTGTTATAACATATGTGAGTGTTTAGTCTACATGTTTATATCAATCTTCTCACATATACTTAGTGTAGGGAGTGTATTCAGAAAATCCGTGTGAAAATAGAGAGTATATCCGGTGAGGGATTCTCTAAGGCATGTTACTACATTCAAAATGTTGTTTTAATTGATTAAATTCGAGCTAGTGAATGGTGACTATGATTAAGTATGAGTGAGAAGGTAGGGATGACTAAAATCTATGTGAGTAGTGATTTTTAACATGTTATGTACCATTGGAAATCTCTGAGGCAATTGTTGGAAGGTTTAGGTTATGTTTTGTTTGTTTTGTTTTGCTCGAGGACTAGCAAAAGCTAAATGTGGGGGAATTTGATGGGAGCATATTTATGCGACTTAGTTAGCATGTTTTCTTGCATTTACTTAGTTAGTTATTTCTTATTAAAGTGTTTTAAGCTATTTTCGTGTGTTTTCAGGTTCAAATGACAAAGTTGGCAAGAAAGTGCATTTTGGAGCATTTTGGAGCAGTTTTGGGCTTGGAATGGATAGCATATGTATGGAGCAAGATGGATGGATGAATTTGAAGTTCAAAAGAGTTGAAGAAATTAATTCAAGACATTGAAGAGAAAGAATCAGCTAAAAAGAATGGAACATTATCTAAACTACCTTATCTTATCCAAACCTTATCCAACCTTATCTTATCCTGACCAACATTATTCAAACATTATCCTATTTATCCAACATTATCTAAACTTATTTCCAGCTGCAAGAGGAGTCCTTATCCTATTCTAAATACTTCATATCTGATTCCATAAGTCATAATCCATCTAAACAACCTAATCCTTCCCCTCCTTGATTTCTGCCAAACCCTACCCTATATATACACAATTCTGGCGAATTTTCAAGAGGGTTGTACCACACATAAGTGCCAAAACGCAGCTATGCAAGGAAAGAGAAGAAGAAGGCATCTGCAGCCGTGTTTGCCATTCAAGACTTTGAATTGTTGGAGCGTTTCCAGGTGTATTCTATCTTTGTTTTTAATGTTTAAATTTACATGTCTTTGTTTAATTGCGAACATGAGGAACTAAACTTGTTTTAGCTAGGGGAGAATTCAAAGCCATGAACATATATATGATATGAATTGATTACATCCAGTTATTGTTTCATAAATTGTGAATGCAATTTGCTTAACTGTTTGATAGAAAACATAATCTTGTATGTTGATTGAGGGTGCACACTTAGTTTGCATGCATGAATTTGATGCTAAAATATAAGGGAGTTTCACCTAATAATTACAAACTTATAATTACTTAACGCGATCATGACTAGCAACCTCCATTACTTGTAAATATAAGTTTGTAACTATTAGGTTAAACTCCTTTGTATTTTAGCATCAAATTCATGCATGCAAACTAAGTAGGCCTCCTTAATCAACATACAAGAATAAGTTTTCAATCAAACAGTTAAGCAAATTGTATTCATGATTTATGAACTAATAACTGGATGTAATTAACTCATGTCACATATATGATCATGGCTTTGAATTCTCCCCTCGCTAAAATGAGTTTAGTTCCTCATGATTGCAAATAAACAAAGAAAACTAAATTTAAACATTAAAAACAAAGTTAGAATACACCTAGAAATGCTCCAACGATCCAACGTCTTGAATGGCAAGCACGGCTCCAGACGGCTTATTCTTCTCATTCATTGCAAAACTTGCAGGACAAAAGGGATGTGTGCATGAATGTATTGTAGAGAGGGCGTGAATGGTTTCACCCTTTATGCAGCACAAGTGATGAATATATAGGGTTAAAAGGCACGGCAGAAAGACTTAGTGTAGGAGTAGGATTAAACAATCCAAATCCACAAGGAAAAGACTTTCTAGAAAGACCAAAACCAACCAGGGAAAAGGATAGGGGGTGCGGCAGGTTTATAGGGCATCTAGAAGGTCCAGGTGCCATGTGTTTAGGGTCAGGGATTAGGTTTCTAGAAAGGTAAAGGCAAGGCACAAAACTAGGCTTGTAGAAGGGAATATACGGCACCAATGTAGGAAAATGATTAAGGTATTCTAGAAACATGTTTTTATGTCTCCTAGTCTAAGAATAAGTCCCTCTTACAACTGGAATTAAGTTAGGATAGGATTAGGATAAAATAAGTCAAGATAAGGTTTGGATAAGATAAGGCAGTTTGGATAATGTTTTGGATAATTCTCCTTCTTTTGAGCTGATTCCTTATCTTCAATGTCTTGAATTAATTTCTTCAACTCTTTTGCACATTCCAAGCCTCTCTTGAACTTCAAATTCGTCCATCCACTTGCCCATTGCTTGTGCTATCCATTCCAAGCCTAGAATTGCTCCAAAATGCTCAATTTTGCACTTTCTTGCCAACTTTGCTGCTTGGACCTATAAACACACGAAAATGGCTTAAAACACTTACATAAGCAATAAGTAACTGAATAAATGCAAGAAAACATGCTACCTAAGTCGCATATATATGCTCCTATCAGTTTCTGATTGTGAACGTCTGCTTTGAGACAACTGGCGGTGTTTTCACCTCAAATGTGATGTGATCGATGGCAGTCGAGGTGTCTGTTGAACTTGGTAAATACCTCTGCTCGGCATATGATTGTGCTTTCCAGGCCCATCTTTTGAATTACTAAGAGCTGAAGTATGTTGACCGCACTTCCGTTATCAACCATCATTCTGTCAACTATAGCATGGGCTAGTTGGACAGATACTACTAGTGCGTAGTTATGCGGGAAGTCGACACCTTCTGCATTTTGCTCGGTGAAGCCAATGTTGGGTCCAGGTTAGGTGTCGACTTCTTAGACCTGTGAGACTAGTAGAGGTTGCTAGATCTTTCTTTTTTTGGAGCTGTTGGTGGCCCCCAAGTGCTCGAATTCGGCGACGATGCCATTGATCCGAATCATCTTGGTTGGCGGCTCTTCGTTGTCGTCTGCGTTCCTTCTAGGCTGTGCAGCTAGCTTGTCCAAGTATCTGTCGACGTTACCTTATTTCACGAGCTTCTCTAGGTAGTTCTTCCAAGTGTAGCAGTCGTCGGTTGTGTGACCAGAACCTTGGTGGAATGCACAATATTTGGTGTGATCCAACTTGAAAGTATCTCCCTTTGATTGCTTTGGCAGCTTGAACCATGGTTCTTTCTTGATGTCATGAAGGATTTGGTGGATCGGGATTGAGAGCTTAGAGTAGTTCCTGGTTGTCGAGCCTTCCTTGGTTGTGGATCGGTCCCTACGCTTAGCCTCTTGCTTGCTTTTGCCGGATTGCTTCCCATCCTCTTTTTTTTGAGCCACTGCCGACCCTTTTCGAGGCTGCTCGGGCACCTTGTCTTCTCGCCGAGCCTCGTCCCAAAGTGCATGCTTCTCTGCTAGACCGAAAGAGTCTACTAGAGTTAGATCTCTTTTCATGATCAATTCTCTGAATAGTGGGTGGTCTACTGGGATTCCTTTTTGGAAGGTTGCACTTGCTATCGAGTTGTCACATCTGACTATCTTCACCTTCTCTGCTTTGAACCTCTTAACATAGTCGCAGAGCAACTCCTTTGGGTTCTTCTTCATGTTGAACAAGTGGTCGGACTTTTTCTTGATCGAGCGGTAGGATGAGTATTCTTTTGTGAAAACCAAAGAAATATCATCAAAACTTCGGATCGATCATGGCGGTAAGGTGTGAAACCAATCTTACGTCTTGCCTTGTAAAGTGGTGGCGAATATCTTGCACATAAGGGCATCATTGTTCCGATAAAGGACCATCGTGCTTCGGTAGTGATTTAAGTGCCTCTCCGGATCTCCATCTCCTTTGAAAGATGTGAAATATGGCATGCTAAACCTGCGTGGAGACTCTGCCTACTCGATCTCATCCATACAGGGTAACCTGCTCATGTTGGTCATCTCCCGTCATAGTGCTTCATCGGCCACTTCGTTCCGTTAGAAATCACGCAATCGCTCATTTAAGAGCCTCTCTACCTCTTCTTGAATTTACTTTTGTTGGGGGTAACGGAGCTTTCGGCTGTCATCGGTCTTGACCTGCTGGTCTAGGCTGCTCTTTTATATGCCCAGCTCGTCTATATCGCGGTGGCGGTGCATGTGGTCCTTTCCTAGTAGGCGAGGGAATTCTTCGCAGGTTATCGGTCAAACTTAAGCAGGATTGAGTGACTGCTTTTCTCCGTCCGTTTTGCTGCCTACTCTGATGTGATGTGGAGTATGCTCCTTACGGGCTTAGCCGCGAATGAACACTTTGCCTGGAAGGTTACTCATGTTGATTATCGAAGTGTGGCCTCAACCATGAGTGTATACTCGTCCGTGGGCCTAGTCGAGAGTGCACGCTTCTCTGTGTGCTTAGACGGGTATACGCTATCTCGAGGGCCCAATCGGGAGTGTACACTGTCCGAATGCTCGGTTCATAGCTGGTCGAGTGGCTACTTACCGGGACGCTGTTGGAGTGTTTCTTCGTCTACCTTTGTCCTACTTCGGGACACCTCGTCTTGGGCACGTTGGAACTTGGTACGCTGCAAGAGTTGATTCACCAAGGTCGTCCGTTGTGCAGGGGCGCTCGTCAACTCTATGACTTGTCTAGACAAGTGTTGTTCACCATTTGGATTAGAAGAGCTTGGAAGGAATGCGTCTCATTGAGCAGTTGAAGGGTGGTAGACTCCAGGCGTGAGATTTGAATTAGGAAAAGTCAAATCCGCGGAGAAATGTGGTGAAAATGCCCCAGGTTCAATCGTAGGTCCAGGAATTTGAAGCCAGGACGGTTGAACTATTCTTGGACCGATTTGGGCTGCTTGGAAGGCCACGGGAACAAGCTGGGCCACAGAAGTGGGCTGCTCGATGTGTGGCGCACGTGGGTGCGAGGCTAGGGCTCGGCTTGGCAACGCGTTGGGCTCGCGTTGGGCTTGAGCGGCTCGGCAAGGGCTTGGGCCCTTGAAGGTTGAAGTGGCATAGCTTGGGCCGTGGTTGTGGTGCCTCGAACCTTGCCAAGGGTGGCTGTCGTGGTGGTTTCCACGGTGGTGCCCTTAGGGGGTGGTGCCGCTCCACTCATCATTGTGTTGAGCTTTGTAGAACGCCGTGGTTCTAATCCTTGAACGTTGAAATTTTTGTTCGTCGAAGTTTTCGAATCTCTTGCCATTGTACTTTTCCTTTACGTTTTATCAAAGAATTTTTAGAAATAAAAATTCCAAGAATAAGAACGTACGAAAAATCTACAAATGAACAAGAAAACGAAAAACCTTGAATGCGAAAGTCTTCTACGAGCCTTTGATCAAGACTCTTAATCAAAGCACCAATTTGTGGATGTAAATTTCTGCCTTCTTCTTCTTGGACAAATTGCACCTACTAAACAATTAACACCTTTGGTCAAGGCCAAGAACCTCACGCGCCCATGATGAATGGGAGGGGCTTTGGCCGAAGAACCTCCAATGCCAAAGTTAGAATTTGAGGGAAAAGTGTTTAGAGAATTTGGAGAATTTTGCAAGAGTGTTGAACTTAGGTTTTTGGAGAAAATAGGGTGATATTTATAGGGGTGTGGCCGGCCCTTTTAGCAGAGATGGGGACCGGCTACTTGGGTGGTTTTTTGTGTGTGTTTCACAATTTATTAGCTAATTAATAATTAATTGGGTAATAAGTCAATTAATTAGCTAATTAATATAATTTGAAAGAAATGATTTGGGGGTTACCTTATGGAAAAGATTTGGTGAGGATGGATGAACTAGGTTTTGAATAATTACCTATTTTGAGCACTTTTGACCTTGATTGAGTCATGATTGTCCACTGCTCACGCGTAGGAGTTCCAGTATTCTTCAACGGTAATTTTGTCCTTTTTACCCTAGAATCCACGTGTCACCTCTATATTTTTCTTGATTATTTTTGGCTCCACAATCTTCTCGTACATTACTTTTATGAGGGTTTTATGAGGGATTGTGTGGCATAGATCGTGTAATGCTTGATGCAACAAGTGGAGGTGCATTTATGGCCAAAAGACCAACTAATGCTAAGACATTGCTAAAGAACATTTGTGGCAACACACGACAATTTGGAGCGAGAGATGAGATACCTCTTAAGAAAGTCAATGAGGAAAGTGCTAATTCTAGTATTGAATTACAATTAACTAACTTGACTACTCTTGTGCAAGAGGTTGTGGTGGCTCCAGAATAGGTGTGCGGTCAATGAGAGGATATGCCATATAAATGTGCCCTTCGTTTATTGATCAAGGTGGTTTTGAGCAAGCTAATGCATTATAAGGATTTCAAGGGCAATAAAGACAAAAGTATGATCCATATTCCAACACCCATAATGCAGGGTGGCGCGATCATCCACAACTAAAGTGGAACAATCAAGACAATGGACAACAGTCTGCTCCCAACAATTATAACCGTCCACCTGGCATTTTTCAAGCAAAACCACAAGCACCATATCAGCCTCAACAACAACAAACACCAAGTAACTCTTTTGAGGATTTAATTGCTTTTTTAGCTAACCCAACTCAATCTCATCAACAGAAAATGGGTAAAGCAATTGAAAACCTTGAGCGGCAAATGAGTCAACTAGCAAGTTTAATGGGGTAACAACACCAACTTGGAAGGTTGCCAAGCCAAACCGTTGTAAATCCAAATGTAGAGTAGATGAATGTTGTGACTTTGAGTAGTGGAAAAGAAGTTTTTGAGCAGCCTAGGATGCAAAAGAGAACTAGGAAAGATACAGATGAGCAAGAGGAGCAATAAACCGAAAATTTTAAGTAAGATAAGGCTTCAGTAGAAACTGAAAAGTTTCCTAAAGCTGCAGAATTGAACAAAAAAAAACCTTTGATAAGGTAAGTAAAGAAGTTCAAAGTTCATTTAACTCATGTGTCCCTATTCTTTTCCCTTGCAGGTTTATGAAGTCTAAAAAAGAGCAAACTGATATGGAAATCTTGGATACTTTTCGGAAAGTCCAACTGAACTTACCTCATTTAGATGCCATCAAACAAGTTCCGAAGTATGCACAGTTCCTTAAAGAGTTTTGTACGAACAAGAGGAGATTGAATGAGCAAGAAACTGTGGCTTTAAGTAAGGAGGTATCAGCTGTTTTGCAGAGGAAGTTGCCACCAAAGTTGAAGGATGCTGGCAATTTTACCATTCCATGTGTAAGCAGATGGAAAAAGTTTGGGAGAACATTATGTGATCTGGTGGCGTCCATTAATTTGATGCCATATTCGGTGTATGAAACTTTGAACCTTGGAGAGTAAAAGGAAACAAAGGTAGTAATCCAATTGGTAGATTGTTCAAATAGATATCCAAAATGCCTATTGGAGGATGTACTTGTGCAAGTGAATGAGCTTATTTTTTTCCCGCTGATTTTATTGTTCTTGAGATGGAATATGACCCTATGCCTACTACACTTCCTTTTATATTGGGAAGACCATTCATTAGAATAGCTCGTACCAAGATTGACGTTTACGATGACACGTTAACCATGGAAATTGATGTAGAGAGCTTCAAGTACAAAATCTTCAATGCTATGAGGTACCTTAGGGATTTTGAATCATGTTTTTCTATTGATGCGTTTGATTACTTCGTGGAAAATTATTTTAACGGAAGTGTGGGACAAGATAATTTAGAGAATGTGTTAGTACAGGGCATTACACATGGAAAGCTTAATTCTTCCAAGCACATTGAAGAACAATAATCTAAACTGTGGCAGCCCTTGAGTCTCTTCTGCCAATTCGTGGTAAGCTTTCTTCTTATTTTATTTCTCTTCCCACTTCTAACGAAAAAACTATACTTTCTATGATTCAGGCACCCAAATTGGAGCTTAAACCGATTCCTGAACATTTGAAGTATGCATTTTTGGGAGAAGTTAAAACATTATCAATCATCATATCGTTACAACTCACAGCAATAGAGGGGGAGAAACTAAACTGGGGATTGAAGAACCACAAAACTGCCATAGCTTGGAGCATTGCAGATATCAAAGGCATAAATCCAACTACCTGTATACATATGATTCTGTTGGAGGAAGGTGCAAAACCAACAGGGGAAGCTCAACACCGTTTGAACCCACTCATGATTGAGGTAGTCAAGAAAGAGGTTATCAGACTTCTTGATGTTGGCATCATATATCCTATCTCGGACGTCAAGTGGGTAAGCCATGTTTAAGTAGTTCCTAAGCGAGCCGAAGTCACAGTTGTTAAAAATGAAGGTAATGTGCTAGTGTCTACACGTGTGCAAAATAGTTAGAGAGTCTGTACAGACTATTAGAAGATAAACAACACCACACGCAAGGATCAATTTCCAGTCCCATTCGTTGATCAGATGTTAGAAAGGCTGGCTGGTCATTCTCATTATTACTTTCTTGATGGCTATTGTGGATATAATCAAATTGCAGTTGCTCCAGAGGATCAAGAAAATATGACTTTCAAATGTTCATTTGGCACATTTGCATACCGGAGGATGCTAACGCCGTATGGTAAGTATATTTTCTAATATGATTGAGAAAATAATTGAAGCCTTCATAGATGATTTTTCTTGGACATGCAGGTTTCTACCGAAGGTTTATGAAGAACTTCTCAATGATTTCTTGACCATTGTACCGGTTACTTCAAAAGTATGCAGCATTTGATATGAATGAAGAGTGTGTTACCATTTAACAAGCTTAATGAGTTGTTACCAGTGGCTCATGTGATCATGCCACCGGATTGGAGTTTAATTTTTGTGTTGATATGCGATGCTTCGAACTACGCGGTGGGTGCAGTGCTAATGCAGTGTGTCAACAAAGTGACACATGTCATCTATTACACATCTCGAACGCTCAATGATGCACATTTGAATTATTCAACAACAGAGAAGAAGCTTCTAGCTGTTGTATTTGCTTTAGAAAAATTTAGATCTTATCTGATCGGGACTAAAGTTATTGTGTTTTCGAATCATGTAGCTTTGAAGTATCTACTCATAAAAAAGGGATGCAAAATCGCGAATCATTCGATGGATACTTCTACTTCAGGAATTTAACTTAGAAATCAAGGATAAGAAAGGGAGTGAGAATGTTGTAGTAGATCATCTTAGCAGACTTGTGCATTCAAACATAGAAGAAGAACTCATCCTTTTACATGAGAGTTTTTCGGGTGAGCAATTTATTTTCATTAACGACTACTGACCCTTGGTATGCAGATATTATCAATTACAAGGTCACCAAGAAGCTTCTGGATGACTTTACATGTGCTCATAAAGATAAGCTTGTCAAAACCGCCAAATATTACGAGTGGGATGATCCTTATTTGTGGAAATATTGCCCTGACCAATTGATTAGAAGGTGCGTCCCTGAATATGAGTTTAAATCTATTCTAACGTTTTGTCATTCATATGCATATGGCGGCCATTTTGGAGCAAAGAGGACATCCTTTAAGGTGTTAGATAGTGGTTTTTATTGGCCTAGTTTGTTTAAGGACACATATGAATTTTTTGCTACATGTGATCGTTGTCAACAAACAGTTAACTTAGGCCCAAGAAATCAAATGCTACAAACTCCTATTTTAATTGTTGAGATCTTTGATGTGTAGGGCATTAATTTCATAGGACCTTTTCCATCTTCTAATGGTTTTCTTTACATTTTATATGTTTCTAAGTGGGTGAAAGCGAAAGCCACCATGACTAATGATTCAAAAGTTGTTTAAGATTTTATTAAGACTAACATCTTTGCAAGATTTGGAACACCTAGAGCAATCATCAGCAATGAGGGGAGTCACCTTTTCATCTGCAAACTAGTGGCCAAGCAGAAGTATCGAACCGTGAAGTGAAGCAAATTATGAGTCATAGTAGGAAGGATTGGAGCATGCGCTTCAATGATGCATTATGGGCTTATAAGACTACCTATAAGACTCTCAATGGAATGTCCCCCTTTCGGTTGGTTTATGGGAAACCATGCCGTCTTCTACTAGAGTTGGAACACAAAGCTTATTGGACGATCAATGCCTACAACATGGACATGAATGCTACCAGAAGCAGAGGAAGCTTCAATTGAATGAGTTAGACGAAATCCGGAATGATGCGTATGAGTCTAGTTGAATATACTAGGAGAAATTGGAGGCATCTCATGACAAGATGATCTTAAGGAAGAGCTTTGTCATTGCACAAAAAGTTCTTTTATTTAATTCTCACCTCCGATTATTTTCCTGTAAGCTTCGTTCTCGATGGGTTGGTCAGTTTGTTATAACTAATATTTTTCCTCATGGTGCAGTGGAAATCCAAAGTGCGAAGACCGGGAACATTTTCAAAGTGAATGGGCCTAGACTTAAGCCTTATTACGTGCTTTTATGAAGCATGATGTGGAGGTTGTACCCCTCCAAGAACCAGCTCCCCTTGAATGATTACTCTTGGTACCGTCTGGCTATAGACATAAAACCAAGCGCTTGTTGGGAGGCAACCCAATATTTCTATTCATTTGTTTTTCTTTTGTCATTTTTAATTTTTCGTTTGCTTTTTCTGAATTTTCTTGCATGCTAAACTGACTTATCTCTTTTCTTTGTAGGAAACTTTGGTTATGTCCACCCATGGAGTTGATTGCAGAATTGAAGTTTGGGGGTCATCGCTTGATTTTATTGCAAATTGGGGAAGTTTTTCAGTCCAAATGCTTTCTTTCGTTTTTTATTATTATTATTTTATTATTTTCTACATTATTGTGTTTTCGACATTGGGGACAATGTCCAGTTTAAGTTTGGGGATAAGGATTGAAAAAATGACCAAATTGAAAATTTTTGTACCTTCGACTAAAAACTGGTTGGATTTGTGTCTGTTTGTTTCTTTTAATAGTCTTTTTTTTACTCAAAAAAAACCCCAAAAACATTCGGAAAATTTGAAAATCCAAAAATATAGTCTTGTTTTCTTTATTGTTTTGAATTAGTTTTTTATTAGTTTCCCGATCAAGAACTTAGTAAGCATGTGTTGTGTGAAATTCCTTATTCTCTTGTTAGCTTTGTACATGTTTGATCATCTTTGAAAAACCAATTGCACATAGCTTTGTTGATGTGAAACTAAAACATGACTTAAAGCTTCATATGTGAATATAGTGACCATATACATCCCATTCGAGTTTTTGAGCCTATTGAATGTGTATGCATTTTTCATACACTCCTATTCTTTCATGTGTGATAAATATATGAGAATTACATCTCTAGAACTTGCGTAAAGATCTTTCGAAATGTTTGTCATTGGATCGCATGAACTTGAAAAGGATAGAGGCATTAGGATTATCACCATGGCCCAAATAAGCATGTTTCCTAAAGAAAAATGATATCATTAAATTCCCAATATGAGCCGTATATGTTGAACCTTTCATTTCTTATCACCAGATATGTCTTACCTTATACCTTAAACACTTTTCCTTACCCTTTTTCAAGCTAACTAGTAAGCAATGTGAGATTGTCTTATGAGAAATGCTTGTGAAGTACATTACATACGAGGGAGTTTGGCAAAAGAATAAGTGTGGGGGTATTCATGTTCGTATTTAGTTATGTGCAAATCGAAAAAAAAAAAAAAGTCAAGAGAAAAAAAAAAAGAAAGAAGAAAGAAAAAGAAAAATTGTATACAAAGCAAACAAAAAGTTTTTAAAGTTTAGGGGTGTGGTTGGAGGTTTTAGTAGAGTACTTGGAGAGCTTAAGTTCTTATAAATCTCTAGAAAATTGCTTGCAAGGTAGCTTGGAACTTGTGTTTACCTATCATTTCATTTCTATAACCCTCTCCCTAAGCCTTGTTACATCCAATAAAAGTCCTCTTGATTTAAGTTTCGCAATTATGATTGTGGAGATGAGATCTTTACGCAAGCTTATGGTAGATTTTTCACATTTGATTCTTTAAGCGAAACACGTTAACCTTGACATATGAGCGAATGAGTGTATGTCCAGTGAGAAGGTCACCTATATGCATGTGGTGTCTTAAGAAACTTGAAATTGCATTAGCATGGTTATTACACACAGTACACTTCAAGGATGATTGAAAAGTTATTGCTAATATTGGAACAAGGAAGATTAGCTTGGATCAACTTGTTTTGTGCTAACTAAGGTTCTTGATGATTTGTTCTCTTGAATGAAATTCTATGAGAGTCACATAGAGGGAAACTAATGTTTTCCATTTTACTACCTTTTCATGTTTTCTTTGTTTTGCTCGACGACTAGCAAAAGCCAAGTGTGGGGGTATTTGGTAAGCTCATATTTATATATATTTTACATCAAATTCACTTGTCTTTTCTTAGTTAGTTCCTTATATTTTTGAGCTATTTACTTTGTTTTTGTGTTTTGTAGGATTTTTCAAGCAAAGAAGAGAAAAGTAGCACAAGTGGATTTTAAATAACAAATTCATCAAAACTACATGTGCAGATCAGCTGACTTTGGCTGTTATTTGCAAACAACTCAAAATGAATCAGAGCAAGAGCCTTATATGCTTGGAAAGCTACGGATGTCTATTTTCTAGAGCATTTTACGGCTTGTTAATATCATGTTTCTAGAAGAAGTTATGCACATTGTAACACTGAAAGGTTCCCAAGAGGCCGGGCAGTTTGTAACTGACAAGAAGCCATGAAAGTGATAAACCCAATAAATCCTAGCAGCCAAAACTGATTCAGCCAAGAAAACCACAAGCCAGCCGACACCTATTCAAATATCAAAGGAAATGAAATTAAAGATGAGGATTAAATGGGAGTAATGGGCATAAAGGCTACCAAGGAGTTACAATTGTTTTTCCATTTCCTCTCACTTATTGTCATCACTAAATGGCTATTTAGTTGGGTGAGTTATGGAGAAGAAAATGATGCAGCAAGGATGTGGTTTAAAGGAACGTTGGGGGAGAAAATAGAAGTTATGGGGCTGACAGAAATTTTTTTGGAAAAAAAAAACAAGGAAGCAGCAGCAAGGAAGAAAAAAGGAAGAAGCAACAAGTCGTGGAAGGAAAAGAAAATGGAAAGATATAGCTGACGAAAAGGTGTGGAGGAGAGGATAGGCTGCAAGAACATTGGGAACAAGGATAGCACTCGATTCTCGATTCTTTTGGTTCTGTCTTCTCAAATCCATGTCTTTCTTTTGGTTTAATTTAAGAATTATATGTAACTAAATTTTCAGAAGTCAGGGGCTGTTTTGAAGCCCCGGATAAGATTGCAAGTTTGTTATGACATTTTGTTTGAATTTCTTTTATGAAGATGGAAATTGGTTCACTACTTATCTTAGTGATGAATTCTTTATGTCTTTTCTATGGATGCATACTTAGTATGCATGTCTAGGATTCTAATGCTATGAATATGTGTGTGCATGGCCTTACCGAATAAGGACCTACATATGTTCTAGAATAGTACTTGTTAATTGCGATTAACATGTGAACCAATTTCTAGGATAAGTAAGACAACTCCAGTACTTATGATGCCTTGTGATGATTCGAACTCTTTTCGTTCTTAATGATTTCTCCTTGTTAAATCTATGAACATGTCATTCTAGATTGTATGCTAGGGACTAAGTTAAGTTGAAAACACCATTCTCTTAACATACTACGTAAGAAAGAGTAATAGGTTATGTTCTAACATTCAACCGACTTGAGAATCTTCATCCGGAAATAAAAGGAATTTGAATGAAACATAACGTCTTTGCATGATTATATGGTGGTGGATAGCAATTCCCCTAACTCGTTTTCTTAACTTATGATCTACAATCTATTTTTATTATTTAAAATTCGTTAAAATCAACTCTAAAAATCCCAAATATTTGTGTGAGTATACCTTTGTGTGTCTAGTGTCTGCATATAACATTTCGCTAAATTTAGATAAGTGTAAGTCATTCTAATAATTATTTTTTGGTGGCTGGTTAGTACAAACAACAGCCTAGTTTTTGTGATATTTTAAGTAGTTAGATAAAACAATTTTCTGCAGGAAAGACCCTTATTTTCGTATGCTACAATTGACAAATCTTAGTGTTAATAAGGAAAATTAATCGGACATTTTTGTGCTACTTTGTGGTGTAAATTTAATCCTATCAATTTAGAGTGTGACCAAACCCTGTGGACTTCCATAGTCACTGCAAGGTTTGATGGCATCGTTGTCGTGGTGAAGTTTTAGAATTCGGGCCCTTACTTCCCTATGCACCCAAAAACCCGACAAATACAGGTGAAACCTCTCTCGGCATTCCATTACACTCAACTGTCCCGAGTTGTGACGATTGAGAGAATAAAGAAGTTTGAGCCCTTCGTGCTTGAAACCACACCTATGGCACACCAAGATCGCACCGTATACTTACATTGCTATTTGATGGTCATTGGAGAATGCACACTTAAGCTGCTCAATTCCAGCTTCTTCCTTGTTGTCTCGAAAGAAGTATTGCATCCCCACCATGTAAAGGGCCTCAGGGTTATGGCACTGAATGCAGCGATTGATGAAGTTTAAGACTTTGTCAGATGTGCCCCATGATCTAAATGGGTTGACGATCTCAAATTTTGTAATATTGATGTGTTGGTAGATGTAAGGGTCTTCGACTATTTCATTGAAGTTCTTCGAGATCGTCGAAAAATGGTCCCTTAACGAGCAGGAAGCAACGATGATGAGAAATTTGAGAAGAACGTCGTCCAAAATAGACTGCATGGAGGAAAAGGTGGTGTGCCATTTCTTCATCATTTTCAACTTCTGGTTTTTTTCTTTTGGAGGATGTAAATTGAACTTGTGGTTTGTAATGAAACACAAACCCATAAGACAACTTAAATAGATGGAGAATAAGGGTCATTGATATAGCGCAACTTCCCATTACAAAAAGGGTCATTCAAATGGTGTAACTTCCTATGACAAAAAGTTAACTGCTTAAATACCTAATAATTCAAAAATAAAACCACCAAGACCATTATAGAAGTAAATTAATGATAACCGCCCTCCTTATACAACGCATGTGCATTATATGCACATATTAAGCACACTTAATGATCTTCATCACTGGAGCATGGTATGCACCCAAACACTTTTGGGTCAAATTAAATACCCAAACAAAACATTAATTAAAACTCACTACTTTTGTAACATATTATTATTTAACATTGGGACATTTATGAGTTGACATGAGGAAAAAGCACATCTTACACATATCCAATGCAATGCACACCTCAAGTAGGTTAAGACAAGACATGAGGGTCATGTACACTGCATCTACCTTGTCTTGTCAATTTGCTAACTAGTTGGCCAACCAATCCATTTAGAAACAAAAGCATGGGAGGCAAAATTGCTATCTAATTTGTACCTTTTAGTTTAGGATTTCACTAATATGAGGATGGTGCATTTTCCAAGATATGAAACCCGAAAGTCGTATTGGGTTAGTCTTATCCCTTTTGGCGTCTAGTCTTGAACAGAATCCCAAGGCCAACATGCTAATGCCGACTGAATTTGCACTAATGTGTGGAAAAAAATTGATTTTTGATGTGGTAAAATACTAGGTATGTTCCAATTTGTGTTTTAGTTCAATTGCAGAAATTTCACAAAATTTTCCCGATGTGTGCATAGGACGTGCATATTTTGTGCATATCGCTTGCATAAGGTGTGCATTTGATGCCCATATATTTTGTGCATATGGTATGCATAATGTGTGCATGGGATGTGCATGGTATGTGCATATAACAATGATAAATAGTCTGCATGTTTATTGTCATAAAATATTTAGCAAATATACTGCACAATGACAAAATGTCATATAATCCCATTATGGTTGATGCAGTTTCTTTCCCTTAACTTGTCGATGAGAATCCTCAAAGCCCTTGTTGCGTTCCTCCTCCATTTCTACCTTTCCCTATCGGGAAAGCTCGTAAGACTCAATATGGCCCTGACGCTTCTAGCATAATTCAAAATTTAGGAATGCGATATTTTCTCTAAACGTGTCAGTCTTCGTTTTCTGCTCGCTTGCACGTTAGAAAGCTTCGTTGGCTTTACCGTTGAGATTCACAACTTCTTTTTCTACCTTCATTAGCTTGTGGTTCCAATACTCAGCGACGCCCGTCTCATAGTCGAGTATTCCGCAAACCTGATCTATACATTTCAGCGGTGCCTCCTAGTCCACAGAGCTAAACAATGACGTAGGATTTGCCTTAGGCGACCCCGGAAGTAGAGGAGGTTCGATGTTGTACCACCTATGGAATTCCGCGTTAAAGCCCTTAGTTTCATGTGGGAACTTGGACATGTTTGTGTTGTGAATTGTTTTGGCTATCTGAGAAGTGTAATTTTTTATGGGGTTAATGGTTCTTGCAACTATGTGTGAAAAACATATTTATACATAAGTCTACCATGATGAGGATGAAATATGTCAGGTAAAAGAGGGATTGTGTTGAAGTAAGAACATGTAAAAGAAAGATAAGGAGGTAATAGGAAAGGGAGAATGGTTTTCTTTTTGGAGTGGTTCTTTCTTCCTTTTTTTTCCCTTCTTCTTTCTCTCTCCTCTCCACGTCTTCCGTTTGGTGAGTGCTCCTTCCTTTATAGAGGTTGCAAGACATCTTCCTCTCCAAAGAATCTCCACAAGTGTGCCAATAGAAAGAAAGCAAGTGTTGTGCCAATCATTAAACATGAAATGTGTTCCAATAAAAACACACCAAATGTTAACCTAATCATCACCATGAAATGTGTTCCATTAGCAAGGCAACAAATGTTGTCCTAATCCTTAGCAATGAAATGTGGTCCAATAGACAAACAACAAATGTTAAGCAAATCCTTAGCTCTAATATGTGTTCAAGTGGCAAACAGACATGTGTGGAGTTAATCAATATCATGCAAAGTGGACAACTACCCAAAGGCCACATCCATACTTTATAAGATATAGAATCCCACTTCAACCTATCTAGAGTAGTGACTAACTCCTTCTCATTATTCTCTAATGGTTGCCAAAACGCCACCTAGCCTTTGTGAGAAAAAATCAAGCCAAACTCATCATAATCCCCTTCTCCAATTCAAACTACCAATATCTCTAATTACATACGAACATGAAATACTACTAGCTAGTTTTTGAAATAATTTGTAGCAAAAAGGATTTTACATTGAAACTATTTTACATATCGAAAGTAGGTTCTTGCATAAAAGAAATATAATAAAATCAGTACGTAAAAATAATTACCCAACATACACCCATATATATATATATATATATATATATATATATATAACCATTTTTTTAAATACGGGGTATTACAATCTACCCTCCTTAAAAGAAATCTCGTCCTCGAGATTTGTAAAACCTTAATTCTTGTATAATTAAGATAAACAAATCTCAAAAACATAGTTAAATATATCACAAAACTTGAAAAACATTGATGAAGTATTTAGTTAGAGTGGTTGCATGGAGACTACTCTTCCATTTCAAGTGGATTGCAATTCTCCAATTTAGGCCTTCCAACTCTAGCAAAACACCTCTATAGTGAACCTGATAGGAAAATGGAATTAGTCTTTTAACTGAAAATCACTTAATTAATAATGAAATCAGTGTAGAACAATTGATGGTTATACAAATCGGAAATGTAACTCACCAATCACCTTACTAATTGGATTCCTGTATTCTCATCACACGTCATTTGAAATTTTGCAACTCATCACATAGCCCAAAACTATGTAGGAATGAGATTTATTATTGACATTACCAACTCGTGTAGGAATGAGAATTTCACTTCGCTATGGCCTTTTTTCTTTCTTTTTCCTTTGTGAGTAGGAATGAATTACATCCGAATTTGTTTCACCATCAAAATTTACAAACATTTACTCAAGAAAATATATTCATGCGAACCAATTTCAATTGTTAAACAACAATAAGTAATTAAATTACTATTTTTATAAAACCATTCCACAAATAAGTATATTGAAATAATGGACATCATTAAAATACTTCCAACGTTTTCCTAAAACAAAACTCAATTTCCAAAAGATATGGATCATCATACATACATAAATATGCACGGACACACCCACACATATATAACTTCACTTTCTACAATTTGTAGCTCTTCCAGTGACCAGGAATTATTATAATTTATAGTACAAGTCTACACACGCATTCTAGTTCACCAAGAAATTACCACCAATCAAGAAAATCAACTCTCAACATTACATAAGAAAGTACTATATGAAATTCAATAGAATTCTAATTTCAAGTCTATTCCACAAATCTGGTAACCACCACAGGTACTACCCTAGGGTATCTAATCCCTAAGCTCTGATACCATTTTGTCACGCCCCGACCCGCGAATAAGGACTATTCACGAGCTAGGGTGTGAGCCATATCTTAGCTATAGAAATAAATTTTACAACCAAGATATGGTGGAAAATAAAATTAAATCATAACAATTACACCATACATCATATAACAAAACTTACATACAAATTTTTAAAGTACGCAACGGAATAACTATAGTGCACAAATTAATTCACAACAAAAAATATTAACAAAATAATAATTAAATTGTAACAATTCTTTCAAATGCATGAAATATATGCAAATGAGATGGATGAATGTACTCACTCCCTTCTAATCCCATCAACACATACCTAAGGCACCCAAGCCTGCACGTCCCATACCATGCTTATACCACTTGGCTCCAAGTACGTTAGAATATGGGTTAACTCCCGTTCGTCCCTTAACCCAATTTTTGTAATTAAACTCTCAGTTTCCACTTTATTAAACAGACACTTCCGCCGACGCCCAATTGTATATTCAAGCCTTGCACCCTATGCCTGACATATACAAGATTTCATTATTTTACTAATCAACCAATTGTATACTCAAGCCCTGCACCCTATTCCTGACATATACAAGTTCATTATTTTATATTCAAGGCAAACTTCAGCCCTTGAATATCCTCACAACTCAAACACATTACAAACTCAACACAACTCTTTTTCTTGCTTTGCAATGCATATGTATATGTCATGTGCACATAGATATCAATACTCACATTTTATCTAACAAGCCTGCAAGCCTCAATATAAATCAAAATGATTAGTGACAAGAGTAGTAGTATAATCATAATATTAACATCAAAGTAATCATTTATAATCCATCATATAAAGTGTTGCTCGTTGACCACTCTATATATTTTTCCATCGTCTCATCCATCTTGGTCGGGCAACCTGTTTTTATTAGAAAGGAATAGACATCCATGTTAGAGAAGAAAATCGTTAGAGTGAAATATAGGTCTCAAAGGCCACAAGGCATGAAATTATATCTCTAGCTTTTCCCTTTCCAAACATCATCTTTTATTTTTATTTTAGCCCACCACTTCTACTTCTTCTCATCTCCCTTCCCTTATATTCTCACTCACAACTTGATCACTTTCTTTCATCCGACTCTCCTTTTCCTTCCACACAACACCTTACCCTTTTAATGTATTTTTATCATCTTTTTGCTTATTCTTTTCATTTCCCTCAATAACCACTGCTAGCTTAACCGAACATCAACGTGTCGAACTGGGGTACAAGTCATCACATAAATTGGATTGTCGTGGTTTTTTGATATGTTATAGAGGAGATGATAAGGAACAACTTTGTGAAGGAAATGTTTGGATCGGAGCTACGAAAAATGGGGTTTTGGTGCTCATAATATGGTTGCCCAGTTTTCTGCGGGATTAGTGACATGAATTGGGGTTTCAAACATATTGGACGATGAATGTTGTCCTAATCCTTAGCAATGGAATGTGGTCCAATAGACAAACAACAAATGTTAAGCAAATCCTTAGCTCTAATATGTGTTCAAGTGGGAAAGCGACATGTGTGGAGTTAATCAATATCATGCAAAGTGGACAAATACCCAAAGGCCACATCCATACTTTATAAGATATAGAATCTCACTTCAACCTATCTAGAGTAGTGACTAACTCCTTCTCATTATTCTCTAATGGTTGCCAAACCGCTGCCAAACCGCCACCTAGCCTTTGTGAGAAAAAATCAAGCCAAACTCATCATAATCATCTTCTCCAATTCAAACTAACAATATCTCTAATTACTTATGAACATGAAATACTACTAGCTAGTTTTTGGAATAATTTGTAGCAAAAAGGATTTTACATTGAAACTATTTTACATATCGAAAGTAGGTTCTTGCATAAAAGAAATATAATAAAATCATTACGTAAAAATAATTACCCAACATACACCCATATATATATATAACCATTTTTTTTAAATACGGGGTATTACATTATTTTAGATCAACAGGGATATCTTCAGAGCTACGAAATGATAGCTAAGCTGGTCCTATAATTTTTATGGCTAACGGCGAAAATTTAAATTGGAGTCTTATCTGATAATTATTGTTTTTGAATGAAAAAAAAAGTATATGTTTATGTTAGTTTTTCTCGATGAGAAAAACTTGCGTGGGGTTTAACTTTTCCTTGGATCTTGCATTGAATGGCACTACACTCACAATGAAAACTTGTTGAGTGGAACTACTCATAATCGAAACCTGACGGGAAGGGAGGGATGAGTGGAACTACACTCTTCATAAACATAGTGTGAATCATTTGCAGCATAGTTATAATAGGCATTTGCCTTGACACTACACTTAAAATAAAATTATCATAGCTGATGAAGGGAATTATCAGAAGTGGTGATGCCTGGCATATATAAATTCAATATTTAAGAGTTGGTCCAATATTTGAACAAAAATAAAGAGTTAGTACAATAAATTATTTTTTTATTATCCACTTTATATGAATGTAAGAGCAAGAACAAGGAGAATACAAGAGTAGGTGGGTGTTTGTGTGTCAATTCGTCACAAAATCTTATTTCAAATATCCTCATTCTCACCTTCAACTCCCACATTCAATTGATCCACAAAAAACCTGGCTCCTTCATCTAGCCATCTGGTACTATTGAACTTGAACTAGCACCAATATTTTTTCAAAGTGGTTCTTTATACACTTAAGTTTCATCTCTGAATGCCCAACAATTTTATATAAAAGAAAAGACTGTTATACTCATATATAAAACTACCACAAAGGGCTTGGTGATTTCTTAAGAAAAATAATAATTTTCTTTGGACACCAATAGGGTTTTGAAACAAATAATGTGGTAACCAAACGACTGATGAACTTCGCGACTGTTGGATTTCACTTTATCATGCTTATCTAAACTTCGCAACTCTTCCACATATTGCATCTTGTTACAGTCCTAATTGTTCTCCATGAAATAAAAGAACCATGCAATAAGAACAAAGAATTATGTCATCTGCGAAAATTACAAAATTGAAGTGAAAGCCTTCATAATTCATACAATGAAAATGGGTGTCCAAAAAAATTAAAAAAAAATGGGTGTCTAGAGAAGAATAAATTCATAACAAAAAATATAAGGGTATTATTGGAAGTTTAGTAAGTTATTTTAAGTGTCCAAAGAACTATGTGAGAGTAAATTTGATGTCCACAAACAAAATTTATGCGTATACAGAACATCTCTAGTTTGTTTTTCAACTCAACTATTCATGTGCAATAGCTAGAGTGAAAGAAAAGCCAAATTAATGGAACTATAAGTGGGAGAGAAAGCCCAACTTATAAAATATATCGTCTCACTTTTCCATTATTTGATCTATTGTGAAATATAGTGTGAATGTCATACATATGATTGTATGAGGAACCAAACTAAAATAGACTTTGGTGACAACCATTGAAAATTTTAGATGAAAAAGTTTTAGGGAGGTGAAAATTTTTCTTCATGCATGCAAGGTGTTGCCGGATCAAAATCTCTATATATAGAGGTATGTTTGTATCCTCATTAAAACACACAAGATCAAGATTGAAAGTGATAATATCAACCTCCTTCCCCTTTCTTTACCTGCACCCTTTTGTGTGATACAATTACGAAATAAACAATGTGATACATTGCACCCTTTCCACTTCGGTCTCTAGCAAATGTTATCTTTGTCTCACTTTTCCTTATTTATAACAAGTTATCAGCACGACTCTCTAACCCTAACCAGTTCTCATTTCCTTCGCTGCAAAATGCTTCCCCCAAGGATCCTATTGTTCCCCTTCCTTCTCTTCATCACCTGCTTTGTGATCCCTCGCCACCACAATGAAAAGCGGCTAGCACCACGCCTTCTCCTAGTCCTCAATTTAATAATTACTTACATTTTTTATTTCTTATTTGGTGTAGCTCTTGATTACTAATCCTGCACTACAACTTTTTATGGTGCGGTACAATCACCCATCCTGCACTGCATATTTAATTTTCTTGCTACTCAAATGGTGTGGTACAATCGCCCATACTACACTATATTATCCTAATGAAAGTGATGTGGTACAATCGCATTCATCATGAATAATTTTTAATCAATGTCTACATTATGTAAATATCGAGCTTGAAGTTTGAAGTGCTTATCATTTTGGCATGAAGTCCAAAAATGAAAAACTTGTATACTAGAAGCTCTAACATTACATTCCTCCAAAATCCATATTATTACAAGTTCTTACACATCTCATTTTCCTTTCAGAAAAAAAAAAAAAAGAAATGGCAATCATGGCAAACTTGGCAAAGCTTTATTTTTTGCCCTCGACATCACTCAAGAGAATTACCTTACCTAGGTTGTGGATGCCAAGATCCATCTTGAGGCAGGAAATCTTGGAGACACCATCAAGGAGAGAAACACCGTATCCTCCTAAGATCAAGTGAAAGCGATGGTCTTTATTCATCGCCATATCTATAAAGGATTGAAGAGCGAATATCTGACGGTCGAGGACCAACTATCTCTTTGGAATGCATTGAGAAATATATATAATGACCATATAACAGTGATTCTCCCAAGAGCCCATTATGAATGGACGCAACTGAGAATCCAGGATTTTAAAACGGTCAGTGAGTACAACTCTACAATGTTCAAAATCAGCTTCAGATGAAACTTTGTGGGGATGATATCACTGAAGCAGACATGCTGGAAAAGACATTCAACACTTTTCATGCCTTTAATTTGCTCCTACAACAGCAATATAGAGAGCGCAGTTTTACGGAGTACGACTAGCTAATATTAGTGCTCCTTGTGGTTGAACAAAACAATGAACTTCTGATGACAAATCATCATTCCAACTAATTGGATCGGCGCCATTCTTAGAAGTGAATGATGCTTCCATTGAAGCAAACACCATCTTTTCTCGTGGCAATAATTACAGACGAAGGCGTGGCTACAAGCGATGGCGATGGAATGGAAAAGGCAAGAACCATGGTGTTTAGTTTCACAACCAGGGTCCAAGGCATAATCCAAACCCAAGCTTCAAAAATGTAAATTGGCACAAGGGTAAAGCTCATATGAATAACACTCCTAGAAATCCTTAAGGAGTATGTCATAGGTGTGGCAGCAATGGGCATTGGGCACGTACCTTTCGTCCCCTCAACCATCTTGTGGATCTCTATCAAGCCTCCCTAAAAGGAAAGAATGTTGAGACTAATTTCATCGACCAGGCTAATCCAATGGATGTATCTGATCCAGTATTCGATTTATCAGGTCAATTGAATACAACCCATCTCGATGTTTCCGACTTTGTTACAGAAATGAGGAATAAAGTATATCGGTCCGATTAAATCATTTTTTATGTTAGATGTACTCTTTTTTTAACTTGTCATTTAAAGCTTGTATTTCAATTCAATAAAAGTGACAATGCAATTTCCTTTTATTATGAATAAATAGTTTTTAAACCAAATTGTTTAACTCATAAAGTATGGATAAAAATTATGGTTGTCCTCAAAACAAGAAAAATGGTGAAGATATTTGTCTCATAGACTGAACAACCACGTATACGATACTTCGAAATCGAAAAAAATTCTCAAACCTGATGCTTACAAAAAAAAGTAACAACAATATCTGGCCAATCAAATGTAATTAAAAGGCTCAGGAAAAGCTCATGTCATGTTACCAAATGGAACAATATTGTCCATACAAAATGTGTTATACACTACGCAATCTACAAAAAAAATTATTGAGTTTTAACGATATACGTTTGAATGGATGCCACATTGAAATGAGAAATGCAGATAATGTGGAATATTTATGCATTAACTCCAATGATAACTAGAAGCGTACATTAGAGAAGTTGCATGGTTTATCGAGTGGATTGTGTGGATTGTATTATACATACATAAAGATAATTGAAGCACATAATGTCATGAACCAAAAGTTCATTGATCCAAAAATTTACATGCTTTGGCATGACCGTCTGGGTCATACAGGATCCAGATGATGCGTAGGATCATTACCAACTCTAATGGGCATCCATTATTGAGCAGACATATTGCTATATCGAACGATAATCCTTGTAAGGCTTGTTTTCAAAGAAAATTGGTAATTAGACCATCACGATCAAATATTGTAGTTGAATCCCCGTCATTTTTGCAAAGAATTGAAGGGAATATTTATGGGCCTATTGAATCACTTTGTGGACCATTGTGATATTTATGGTTTTTGTTGATGCATCTACCTGATGGTCATATGTTTATCTCTAGTATACTCGAAATGTAGCTTTTGAGAGACTTCATGCTCAGATAATTAAATTACGAGCATAGTTCCAGATGATCCTATTAAGTCAATTTGACTTGATAACGTGGGTGAATTTACATCTAAAACTGAATGATTATTGCATGACACTAGACATTGATGTTGAACACCATGTTCCTCATGTCCATATTCAAAATGACTTAGCATTAGCATTTATCAAGTGACTTCAATTAATAGCTCGTGCTCTGCTTATGAAAACAAAAGTTTCCAGTTTCTGCATGGGTATATGCCATCCTATATGATGCATCATTAGTTCAACTGAGACCTGTCAACCATCAATACTTCTTAGTACAAGTCGTGTTTGGGCATCAGCCAAAAATTTCACATCTTTACGAGTTTTTGGTTATGCTATTTCTGTGCCTATTGCACTACCACAACATACTAAAATGAGACCTCAATGCAGACTGGAAATTTATGTGGGTTTTCATTCACCATGTATCATTAGATATTTGGAACCCTTGACGAGTAGTATTTTTACAACTTGTTTTGCGAATTGTTACTTTGATGAGAAATTTTTTTTTCGCCGTTAGGGTGAGAAAAGATTGTCCCAGAAGAACGGAGAGAATTGGCATAAGATGTACCCACTTTGTCTCATTTTGATGCACGAAGCACTCAATGTGAAAATGAAGTGAGAATAATTGTTCATCTTCAAAGTATTGCTAATCAAATGCCAGATGCATTTAATGATGTAACAAAAGTGACAAAATCACTTGTACCACCTGCAAATGCGCCTGCAATATTTGATGTCCATGTTCGACAGAGTAAAGTGGCAACAAATGATTCATTCGTTGCATGCCTGAAGCGTGGTAGACCCCCAGGTTCAAAAGATTCAACTCCTCCAAAAAGAAAATTGAAGGCACATATGAATCCAAATGAAATCATTCACGAAAAGGAAATGAATAACGAGTCTACAATTCATGATTCTATTCTTCCAGAAAAAGAAAGTGTCCTTAATGAGACACATGTCCTTGAAGAGACGGAAGTACATGAAAGCAAAGAAATCTCCATAAATTATGCACATACTAATGAATTATAAGATCAAAATGAAATGATCATCGACGATATATTCTCATTCGCAGCAGCCACTTAGATCATATCAAGTGATGATATTGAGCCCTGCTCTGTTGATGAATGCAATCATGTTCCTTTACTTAATAAGTTTGGTAGTTTCAGAAAAACTTGATATGCGACTTATGGATGTCATCACCACATATCTATATGAAGAATTAGAGCCTGACATATATGAAAGTCCCAGAATGACTTAAGTTGCCTGAAACGACTAACAAACCACGAGGTATGCTCTCAATCAAATTAAATCATTATATGGGCTGAAACAATTAGGATGAATGTGGTATAATCGTCTCAGTGAGTATTTAATCAAGAAAAGATATACCAACAATGTCATTTTTCCTTGTATGTTTAATAAGAAATTAAACTCTGGATTCGTTATAGTGGCAGTATATTTCGATGACATGAATTTAGTTGGAACTCTTGAAAAGCTCGACAAAACTGCATAATATATGAAAAACGAATTTGAAATGAAAGACCTTGGAAAAACAAAATATTGTCTTGGCATGCAGATCGAGCGTTGTGTTAATGGAATTTTGGTCTATCAATTAGCTTACATTGAAAATGTCCTAAAGCGATTTGGTATGGATAAAGCCTACCCACACAGCACGCCTAATGGTTGTTCGATCTCTTGATATTAAGAAAGATCTATTTCGCCTAAAAGAAGATGATGAAAAGGTCCTTGGTCTAGAAGTACCATATCTGAGTGCAATAGGTGCTTTATTGTATTTAGCACGATGTAGTAAACCCGATATAGCTTTTCAGTCAACTTATTAGCAAGATATAGCTCTACTCCAACAATGCGACATTGGAAGGGAGTCAAACATGTTTTACAATAACTTCGTGGGACAAAAGACATGGGACTCCTTTACTTTGTGAAACCCACAAATGACCAAAATCTTGTTGAAATGTGCAAAAGCTAGTTTTCTCTCTGATCCACATAAATTTTGCTCATAAACTGGATATGTGTTCACTTATGAAAATACAACAATCTCATGTCGCTCAATGAAGCAAACATTAGTTGCTACATCTTCCAATCACTCGCAAATACTTGCTCTCTATGAAGCTAGTTGTGAATGCTTTTGGTTAAGATCAATGATCCATCACATCCAGAATTCATATGGTCTACCTTCAAAGACAAACACTCCAAAATCATTCGTGAAGATAATCTAGCATGTATTGCTTAAATGAATGAAGGATTCATCAAAGGCGATAAGACTAAACACATATCTCCAAAGTTTTTCAGTACACATGAGCTTCAGAAGGCTAAATTTATTGAAGTCAAACAAATCCGCTCCAATGACAATTTGGTAGACCAATTCACCAGATCTCGACCAAAGTGTACATTTCAAAAGCCGGTGCATGATACATGCATGTTGTATTCTTTTTCCTTTGATTGGGATTTTTGCTATCAAGGTTTTAACGAGGCAACATAAGCACACTTAACACTATATCAATAATCCAAGTGAAGTTGTACTCTTTTTCTTTCGCTACGGTTTTTTCCCACTAGGTTTTTCCTGGTAAGGTTTTAATGAGGCAATTGATGTTGATATGTGGGCATCCAAGGGGGAATGTTGTGAAATAGAATGTCAATGCCACATGTATGAGTGTATGAGGAAGCAAACTAAAATAGACTTTGGTGTCAACCATTGAAAATTTTAGATGAAAAAGTCTTAGAGAGGTGAAATTTTTTCTTCATGCATGTAAGGTGTTGTCGAATCAAAACCTCAATATACAAAGTTATATCCTCATTGCAGCACATGATGCGGGAGCCAAGGCTTAAAAAAAAAAAACAAATTAAAAACTTCTCATTGGCGTTGGAAATTCAAATAATAAAGGCATTGTAATTTATTTTACAGACATAGGAACTTGTTAAGTCATTTTTAGAGAGTTTCTTAGGAAATTGTGGTCTATTTATGCTTCTTTATCTTTAGTTCCTTTAAATATTGATGTATTAGAAGCCATTGCTAGACTTGAATGAATTAAAATATATTTTACTTTGTGCAATTGATGCTTAAACCCAGCAGTGATGCTTAAAGAGGCCACTCATGTGATAAGTTGCAGTTATGAAGACAAAACTGAATGGGGTTTAGAGATAGGTTGGATTTACAGATTTATCACAGAGAACATTCTAAGGGGTTTCAAGATGCATTCTAGTGGTCGGAGGTCATTTTCAATAAAAAAGAAGGAACCAGGGCCTACAACGTTTGAAAGAATGGGGAAATGGTCTTTTCATGAATATTTTGTGGCTTGTAACACTTTGATCGCCGTGAACTTCATTTTAGTATTGTGGTTGTTATGGAAGAATCTGCAAGGTCATCCCAAATATCGAGGAAGACCAAATGAAACTTGAAGACGAGTTTTTTTTCGAGAAGGGGAGAATGATGCGGAAGCCAAGGATTAAAAAATAAAAAAACAAAATGAAAACTTCTTGTTGGCATTGGAAATTCAAATAATAAAGGCATTGTAATTTATTTTAATGACATAGGAACTTGTTAAGTCATTTTTACAGAGTTTCTTAGAAGTTGTGGTCTATTTATGCTTCTTTATCTTTAGTTCCTTTAAATATTGATGTATTAGAAGCCATTGCTAGACTTGAATGAATTAAAATATATTTTGCTTTGTGCAATTGAAGTGAGTGATTTCTCCTTCCCCAATCAAGCATTTGGTTTGGTCGTGTGAGCGAATCCACGATTAGCGACGTGAGCTAACTCCGTTGCCCCTGGTTGAGCGAATCCCAAGTTATATATTCCCCTCTCCTCGATACCCTTGGTTCTGTCCTGCATCATCGCACAAGATCAAGAGTGAAAGTAATAAGTAATAATATCAATCTTTTCCACTTCGATCTCTAGCAAAGGTTATTTCTCTCACTTTTCCCTACTTATAACAATATCAACTTTATGCAATTAGTCATGTATCATGAAAGAAATTTTCTGGTAACTAAAGATCCATGCGGAATGAGTGATGTGACTAAAACTATATTAGAAGTCTCTTTTGTTTGGAGAAAACAGAGGGAGCAATGGCAAATCCAAAAAATTACAGTAGTGTTAGGGAGACTAAATGTGTAGAAATTTTGTAAACAAATGACATGGACGTTAATAACTCGATTAGTACTTAAGTGCTTATTTCTTATTGGTGATCATCATGTAATTTGCAAATTTAGTTTACTTAGTATTACTCAAAAAATTAACATAAACAATTAAACAAATTATCAACCAAAAATGATTTAATAAGTAATAATACAAAGCTCAATAAAATAAATCACAAATTCAACGTATATAACTGTAGTTTAGGAATTATAGAAATATAGTACATGAGTCACGACCACAACCCATTAGACCATGTGCAATAGTGTAGGTTAAAACCTAAATTTTTAGTCCACAAAGTTTAGGTCTAACTATAACATCCCACATCGCCCAGGGGAGTGATCCTTAAATGTATATTCTCATCCCTACCTAGCACGAGGACTTTTGGGAGCTCACTGGCTTCGGGTTCCATAAGAACTCCAAAGTTAAGCGAGAAGCGCGCGAGAGCACTCCCAGAATGGGTGACCCACTGGGAAGTTCTCGTGTGAGTTCCCAGAAAAAAAACCATGAGGGCGTGGTCGGGGCCCAAAGCAGACAATATCGTGCTACGGTGGTGGAGCGAGCCCGGGAAGTAATCCACCCCGGGCCGGGATGTGACACTAACCCAAAAGCAAGTTTTCTCCTCCAATGGTTTTAGTTTAAAATTTTAGGCCCAGGTATTAAGGAATGCTTATAGCCTATTTTCTTTTTGGTAATTTTTTTTAAAAATAAATTTATTGTAAAACAATTTAATCTAAAAATATTTAAATTCGGATAAGAATGAAAAATCAGTAAACATGGAAAACCCTTTCTACACATGAAATACATGAAACATGAAAGTCATGGAACACGTATGAATAGCCTTTCTAACAATGGGGAACACTTGAAACACATCCATCCATCACCACCATCTTCCTTTATATAAGAAGTGGTTGAAAATCAAACCTACACACACCATATTCTTCAATCATCCATGTTTCATATTGTTTTTTTCTCCCTCACAATCATCCATCTCTCATCAGTGGCTGACAGAAGAAGGCAAAGCATGGCAACGCAGATGTTACTACGTACGAATATCTAGATGCTACCACATATAATACCCGAGTACATGAGACCTCTTAATAGGGTTCAAGCTCCTTCAGGCCATGACACATTCTGAAAGGATTTGGTTGAGCATATATGACATCAAGAAGGAGCACGTTCAAGATTTCCATTGAGGTGTGTGGTCTTTATAGGTAATAATATGCTTAAATCTTGCAACAATTGTTCAAGCTCAATTGGTTTAAATAATTTTTTAGGTGAATTTTGATATATAATTTTTTTTGTTTTAGGTGTTGATTTTAATTTTGGACGGTTAGATTCTTTTTTTATTATAGTTAGATTTTATCAATATTCGATCTCAACCGTTGGATTTAATGTATTTATAGATTTGATTTTTTTTTCAAAAAAAAAAAATAAATCTGGACCAATCACGTGGGCTGTTCGACCAGAAAATAATCGTTAGGCCTTGGCTTGGTCGACAAACTCGTCAACGGTGGGTTCCACCAACTGCAGCTTTATCGCGTGTAGTTTTACGAGGTTGTCAACGCCCTGCACTTTGAGAGAAAAGCAACACATCTATGTGCATAGGGAATCCATCACTTGTGAAGCACCGTGTATTGGAATTGTTCGTTGTGTCTAGTTCAAATTCATTAACGGCAACATAATCATACTCATCTTCCACAATCATGTTGTGAAGAATGATACATGTCATCATGATGGATCGAAGCACCTATTCATCAAATAGTCTTGCAGTCCCCGTAACAATTGCCCAACGAGATTGGAGAATACCAAAACATCGCTCCACATCCTTCCTACACGCATGTTGATGCTTCCAATCATGTCAGGAAAACCTCGCATCTCACCCTGCTTCAAAAGCCTTTGCATATCAATTGTCGTGAGTCGCTGAAGGTACTCATTGGTGTGGATAACTTCGATTGCAGACCAAAATGTCATCAGGGACTCTAGGAAGGTTGAATTCCCCATCCTTGCTATCTCATCCACTTGGTATACAGATGCCTTGTATGTAAGCATCTGCAAGGCAACATTAAACTTTTGCTTAAGAATGAGACCCATAACATTAAAAGCATCCTTATTTTGCACATATTATGAATTCTGGTTGCAAATTCCAATCATGATTTTGTTGAATAAATTGGTTGCATTCTTAAACGACGTCTAAAATACACATCAAGATAGACACTTTGGGACAAAGTAATCTTCCAAGAGATCATTACCCCATTGTTCCCTTTTTTATTGAAGTTCAGTGAACAACTAGGTTTGGAGATTACAACCACAGCTTGCATGGCACAATGGGTATCCAACTCTCTCCCTTCTTACTTCATCATATGTCCTTCTACGTTCTTGATTCTCTTGCTCTTCTATTTTGAACGACTCATTTTCTTGCTCTAAGAGATCGAACAGTTCATTCTTGCTCTTCAATTTCTAACAATCTCCTTGAATAAGACATTGTAAGAACTCAAGATTTTTACACCATGAAGAAGGATTCAGAGAAAGACTTTAATTTGGTGTGAGTTCTAGGTTGGAAGAGGTTACAGATAATGCCACGTGGCGGACCGTTATTGGTTTAAATCTGTTCACAAGGATTATGAACAGATCGTGACACATGGCGCGATGAGATTAGTTAAAAATCTTATCATAAATCGATCTACACAATTCTTACAATATCATGACACATGGAGTCACATGATTGGTTAAAAAACTTATCGAAAATCTATCTACAAAATTGCAATTTCAGATAATGACATGTCCTTAACGGGATTAATTAAAAATCTTATTCGAAATTAAACACAAAATTATCTTTTATTAATATTTTTTTTTAAAATAATTTTTTAATACCAATTGCATCAGTTCTCTTTCCCTTCCTCCCTTTCTTCTCCGGTTAATTCAATTTTAATATCTGTTTCTTACGGCTTCGACCTCAAGAAAGGCCAGAAAGAAAAATAAAACCTTAGTAGGAATCCATTCTCAAACTACACATAGAGAACCCCATACATAATTATTATTAAAGTCAATCAAATACAAGTGATATAACATTAAGCCTGGCAAACGAGTCATGTTTACTGTGTTCATGTCGTTTTCGTGTAACACCTGTTATCTTGACGGGTCATGTCGTGTCACACCGATTATCTTAAAGGGTTCTTAACAGGTTAAGTCATTTTACCCAACAGGTAAAATGACATGACCTATTATTACCCATTAAGAAAAATATTTTTTCCTAAAATTGTACATACCACTTTACCGCATAACTATTTCTTCTAAACATAAAAACACATTTGTTGTTAAGTTTTACATACTCCAAAATAAGAGCAAAATATAAAAGCATCACTACACTACTACATAATATCAAATGTGCAAGGATATGCAAAATGAAGGAGTTTTTCTTTTCTAGGTTGTGAAGCCTTTTCTCAGAAGTTAAAACCTTGCTAATGAAACTCAAAGCTTGCATGTTGTTCTTTTTTACAAATATTTCAATATTGATCAATCATCATGGGAAAATAGTATTAGAATTTTGGCTTGATCTATTGTCTTCAAGAGTTATATCGATGATATCTTCAGTAAGTGAAATTGGTACAAAGCGGAATATCCTGTAAATAAAAATACGATCTAATGGACTGACTAGTCAAGCACACTAGTCAACTAAAACAGATTCGTTAGTTAACCAAGCACATATACTGTAATCCAATCTAAGTTGCCGATAATTGTCCTAGTCAGGAATTCCCCAATTATTATGTGTTATTATTGTGTCGAGTGAGTATGACTATGTGCACATATCTATTAACAAGTTAAGGGATACGTGTAGCATGTACATATAGGCGAGATCTGTGACAAGTAATAATGACATTCCACATAAGAAGTTTTTGGCCGGAAAACCCATCTTTGGGTTAAAAAACCGGGGACTCTCTACTGAGTCCAATCCACTAGTGCAAATAAGTTCTTACAAAGTATCACAACAATCTCAATTCCTAGATCTAATCTACGGAGCAGCGTACAACAAGCTCAATTCCTAGATCTAATCTATAGAGCAGCTTTACCTTTGAGCAACCTTACTTTGCACTAGATGAAGATCCATTCGGCCTTCACGAGGAGGCAGCTCCTACCTTGGGCTCTTCTCCTCAAGGCACTGAAACCAACTCAATCAATGCAAATGATTGGGTGTTTAAATGCATGAAGATGGTTTTTACAACTAGGGTTTCTTAAATCAAGAGGAAGGAGGAAGTTGAAGCTCTTATGCTTTCTCTTTCCCTAGAAAAAAATGAATCTGAAAACCACAAAAAAAGAAGAAAGAAAGAAAGAAAAAAAAAAAAAAAAAACCTAGCTAGGGACCTTAACCCCAAAAGCTTTCATTTGTTTTTCAACCAATAAGGAACACATGTTGGACTTCAAAACGATTTGAAAAGATCAAGGGTGAGAAAAAAAAAACATTCGACAAAAAGGTGTTAGTCAGTGTGCCTAGCTAGCTGGAAAACAGCAAACAATTTTGACGAGACAACAATACTGGTTAGAATGAAACATGAATATTTAGACGTGAAATGCATATGTGTGACCAAACTTTAATTGAGATGATGTGCCACAGCCTAGAACACTTGTCTGCAGCAACTTAAGGGAATTCTAAAAACTAGTTAGAGCAAGTGTGGTACAATTACAATATTGCCAATGAAAGCCAAACATATAAGTCTAGACTTCATAGTAAGGCTTTCCACATCAAAACTCTCTTGCGCATAAACTAAGTATAGAAAAACCAAACATTATAAACCATTCAAATTATGAGAAGTTTACCAAAAATAATTACGAAAATAAATAAAAAAATAGTACTATACCATAAAAAAAATATGTTACCTCATTTTTCAAAGAGCCAATCTTGTGTGCACAACAAAGCTTAAACTATTTCTGGCAACAATGAACTACGATATTGATCTAGTACTCTACTCCCAATACTAAAAGTAGATTCTGACGCAACAGTTGAGATGGGAATTGTTAACACATCTTGTGCTAACTGAGAAAGTATCGGATAATGAAAACGCTCCATTTGCCACCAAGAAAGAACATCTATGTCTACTTTTCTATCTATTCTTTTATTTTCCAAATACTTCTGCAACTCACTTTTTTCAAACAAACTTGGACCATTGTAATTATTGTCAAAATCCTACATCATAAAAAATAATAACGAAATATAATAAGAATCATGCATCATGCCAATTTCAAATATAATATCAACACTTTTTGTATATAGTTAAATATAAAAGTGAGATTAATCTCACAAAAAATGAGATTTAATCCTACTGCTATTAATTATAGTATTTTTTTTAGTGGTATAATAATTAATATTTTTCTTATCATGTAACGGTTTACACAAGTGTATACATACATCAACTCGTTATCTTAACAGGTGTTTATCTGGTTACCTGATAACGACCCAATTCGTTATCATGTCGACCTGAAAACCTGTTAATTTCATGTCGTTTCGTGTCGAGTTAACGGGTTGTGCTAGTAATTGCCAGGCCTATGTAATATATATATATATATATATATATATATATATATATATGTGTGTGTGTGTGTGTGTGTGTACACGCCCTTTATGCAAAATGATCCCCATTTTTCAAAAAATTGGGATTAGGTGTGGGGCTCACTCCACATCGAACTTCAATGATCTGAACCGTCTATTTTGTAAGTCTTGATTCATAGATCATCCTTGCAAAAATTCAATTCAATCTGAAACCATGTGCCTATTTAATTATCAAGATAAAATTTCATTGTTTCTTATATAACAAAGTATTCGTTAATTTCTTTGAACCCAACTAGATGTCTTCAACATTTCTGATTTGGCAAATATTTTGCAAGGATGATCTATGAGGTGCAACTTGAAAAATAGGAATCCCTTCCCTTAAAGTTCGATGCAGTTCCATATCTATATATACACATTGTACAATTTATATAGATATGGAACTGATTATAACTAAATCAAACAGTATATTTAAATGAAGTTATAAACAAAATCATAACATGTATTACTAACTTGTTTCTTCGAAGATAGAGACTTGTAGCAGCAATCTCTTAAGATAGAAGTACGCCACTACACTAGAAGTTCATGAACGTCTACCTTGCATGATACAACTACTAATCCAAGTTCTTACACTCGAACTTGGATTCTTGGTGAAATGAAGTGTGTTTTTTAGTGAAAGAATAGGAAAGGAAAGTTTTCAATTGATGATTACGTTTATTTTATATATAATGGCTTAACCCAACAGTTGCAACTATTAGATGCAATTGTGACTTTTAAACAGTCACAACTATTTGAATCGGTCTTATCCTTTCGAAAACAATCTTAATTCTTACAGAAACAAAAACTGAATCGAACAACAAAAATGTAAAACCAACTTTTAAATTTTTGAACCCCAAGGCCAATCTTTAACAGGTTAATATGAACCCAAGGGCTTTGGTCCATAAGTTAAACCCAATTCTTGTATAACAATAAGTGAGAAAAACTCACTTATAATTGTGGATGCAAATTTCTTCCTTCTTGTTCTTGGACAAAATTGCACCTACAAAACAAATAACATCTTAGGTCAAGGCCAAGAGCCTCACACGCCCAGATGAATTGGGCGGGGCGGGGGGGGGGGGGGGGGGGGGGGGGGGGTTGGCCAAAGAACCTGCGATGCCAAAGTTAGAATTTTGAGGGAAACGTGTTTGGAGAATTTAGAGAATTTAGCCAGAGAATTGGAATTGAGTTTTGGAGAGAATGATGTAGTATTTATAGGGGTGTGGCCGGCCCCTTTAGGAGGAGGAGGATCGGCCACTTGGATGGTATTTTGGGTGAGGTTCATGATTTGTAGCTAATTATGAATAATTTAATAATTAATAGAATAATTTCCTGATTGCTTAGCTAATTAATATAATAAAAGAGGAATGATTTGGGAGTTACCTTGTGGAGAGGATTTGATAAGGATGGATGAAATAGGTTTTGAATTGTTACCTATTTTGGGCACTTTTGACTTGGTTAAAGGATGATTGCCCACTGCTCGAGCGTAGGAATCCCAGTGTGCCTCAAGGGTAATTTTGTCCTTTTCACCCAAAAATCCACGTGTCGCCTTGTGATTATTTTTTGCTCCACAAATGCCCCTACACCTATTGGGCTACTCGTAGGAAACGGCAGCAGGTGTAGAGATCTTCTTGCTTTAGGAAACACAGGCTTGTTTCCTATTTTGATGTAGATTCCTTCTTTAATTGGAAATTAGGTCCTTCTAGGAAAAGGAAATAAATTTCTCTCAAAGTCTATTTAAGTCCACCTTAAGTGGGTTATTAGATCAACTTTGAAGAGTGATTTATTCTACCCTACAAGACATAGAGCTTAGAGGATATTTGTTCCCCCTCATCTAGCAAGCTTCTACATCTTGCCGGTGCAAAAGACTGTCTTTCATTGCTTTCTTCGTCCTCTCCACGCCGCACCGAGGTAAGAAAAATTTAATTTTCCTTGTCTTCTTCTTGGATAGTGGTGTCGCAAGGCAGCTGTCGGGGTGGTGCGGTACGTCGGCTAGCAGGGCCAGGCGTCGGCTCGACATGGGCTGATGAGGTGTTGTGGCAGGGCCCACTGCTTGGGTTGCTCGGCTTGGCTAGAGCCAAGGGCAACTTGCCAGCTGGGGCTGCAGATTGAGGCGCTAGGGTGCAGTGTTAGGCGAGCCGCATGGCTTATGCCCTTTGGGCTCTTGAACCTAACGCAGGCCAAACCGGTGATTGAGAGAAATAAAAAGGTCGCGGGTTTCATAGGTTGCTGGAATGCTAGGTATGCAGGCCTCTTGCCTGCTGGAATGCTGGGTTGAGCTCCCATACTGATCACCATGAATGTTATTGGCTGCTTAATCCTCTTCGCCGGGAGAAAGGTAGGCTGGTCCTCAAAGATGAGGTACAGAGGATCAAGATGAATGAAGGTGGAAAGAAGAAATCTTCCCCGCCTGCTCAAGAGATGCCGGTTGAGAAAAAATTGAAGACTTCTTCCGCTGCTCCTGAGGGTCCGCCTGCTGCCGAGAGGTCTGTGATTGGCATGACTTGTTCCAATGGGAAAAAAACTGAGGCTGCTAGATCTGAGCCTATGGCGTCTGCTATGTTGAGAATGGCTAGTACAATTGCTGATAGGATTGCTCAGCTTAGAAGTCCTGTCATGCCCTCAGTGTCGAAGTTTGTACCAAGACGTCCGTTGGAAGCTAAGTCTGGTTCATCTTTGGAGAGGCTTCCTATTATGAATAGCGATAAGGTGGACTCTGATGCTAAAGTGGTGCCAAGGCCCACTCCCCCTGCTGGTGAAACTGATTCGTCTGCTAGGAAAGAGGAGACTGCTCGCGTGGGCGGGCAGCGGTGAGAAATCCATTAAGCCTACTTCTGGGGAAGCTGCTGAGATCTATGTGCTTTTGAAACAAGATCTGCTTGAAGAAATGGACGCTTGTACCAAGTTTGTCGATGGCATTAGAAAGGTTGTTTGCCCAAGTTTCTTTCTGAAGCATACGACCCAATATAGAATGACTGCTCTGCTTACTATAATGCAGATATAGTAAGGCTGGTAAGGAGGTGGCAAAGACTATGGCAGCTGAAGCTTATCCTCGACCGAGGAGATCAAGAGGTTGAATTCTGAGCTCGTTGCTTTGAAAGGGTCTAATATTTCTGCCCCTATTTTTTTGCAGCTTGAGACCGCTCGCCAAGAGATCGTTGCCTTAAAGACTGAGCTTGACGCTATCCAAGTTAAGTATGAAAGTGCAGAGAATGAGATTGGATGTTGCATACCTCATATTCAAGATCTTGAGTTTGCAGTTTATGAGCTTCGTTTCGCTGCTTATGCAAAGGATGAATAGTTAATTGTTGCTTATAATCGAGTGATTTATTTCAAGAGAATCGTCGATAGGCTTGAACCCCAAGTGTTGGAACTTCAAGGTGTACTAAAGATCAACGAAAGTCTGAAGAAGGAAGTACATGAGTTGCAGCGCGTCCATGTTGGTGTGCTCGAGGAGAACGAGCAGCTGAAGGGTGAGAAGGCTGGGCTCAATGTTTCGAGACCTTCTCTATTTCTCTGGGACACTTGCTTGCTTTTACTTTTGAGGCTTCCATTGGTGAAGTAGTTAAAGAAGTTGGTGCCCAGGCTGGGGCAGTCGGATGGTGCTGCTGCTAAGAATGTCGCAGCTGCTGAAGGTGTGGCGACCGAGTAGTCGTGGAGTGTCCAAGCTGCTGAAAAATAGTCTTCTAGGTAGTCTTTAGGATTTTCTTTGCTTCCCTTGTTGCTTTTTTCTTTGCTTGAACTTATTCGGTCTTTGCGAGTTGTTTATCAATTTTGCTAGAAAATTTAATAAACTTGCTTCATTCGCTTTTCTCCATCTTCGCTTCTTTTGTTCATTCCCTAACCTTTATAGACCAGTGGCAGGCATGCTACTTTTCTATAAGAAGATAGGTCGCGTAGCCTATGCAACCGTAGGTGTCGATGTAGAACTTTGCAAAGTTATTAGCCATAGGGTCAGCAGCCGGACGCCTTACTTACAAAAGCAGACAAGTCCGTGTAACCACTAAGCTATTAACCTTGGCTTTCTCCAATTCTGTAGGTCAAGTAGCAAGTATCACAACACTTTAGGACTTGGTGTATGTGGTTCTGCACTTAGCAGAGGTGAAGCTTATCGACTACGTAGCATGTTGGCAGTGGATAAAGCTTCGTATATGCACGCTAGCTTGTTTAACCTTTCACAAGAATATGTGGTTGTATTAGTCTAGCGCGACTTTACTACTCAAAAAGCAAGATGTAGGTAGTCTTTCGAAACCGTAGGCTACCTTAGTTTGCTCTGTAGCAGCTTTAGGGTTCCCGAGCAGCCGTCCATCGGATGTACTGCGTAATGTGCACCCTCTGTCTCTAGGGCCCGATTCCCCACGGATTAAGCCAAGAGACCCAAAATCCTTCAGTTAGCTAAGCCTTGAAAAAGACCATTGTGGCTACTTCTAGGAATCTCGGTGCAAGCCATCGTGCATCTAGTTATACTAGGGCAGCCCGGCTCATCCAAGTCTAGATATTCAGAGTGTAGAGTTTATTCTCCCGTCTTGGTTTACCCTCTCGCACTGGAGAGCATGGTTGATCTCTCGAATGGCGCAATTCCTATGATGAGTCCCTAAGAAGAGCGCGATCTTCTTTTGAAGTGCAGAAATAACCAGTTTTTGTAAGCATGTAGCCAAGCCAAGTTGTGATTACTTCTAAATTCCTTATTGAAAAACAAGTGAAACAAACGAGAACTTAGTCGTAAGGTAGGAACTCCATAACAACTGGATAGTCCTTAGCTTGTGAGCTCGTCGAGTTGCTTGAGTCTTCGGGCTTTGATGAAGTCACACATGGTACTTCCTCGGATTGTAGGCGTTCCACTGCTTTTCGATCTTTTTGTTGTTTCATGGTGGCGAGGGTATAATTACTCTTACCGCCTACTCTGCTGATCTTGTACGAAACTTCCCAGATAGGATCCATTTTTTTAGAGCCTTTTCTACGGGCAGTGATGAAGGCTTTTCTTAGGACTAGATCTCTAGGCTGAAACTGCCGAATCTTGGCCCTTTTGTTGTAGCTGAAGATGAGCTGTTGTTGGTATGCTGCGATACGGGTGATGGTCTGCTTGCGTTTCTCCTCTGCCAGATCTAAGCTTGTGGTCATCTTCTTACTGTTCTGCTCAATACTTGGTAGTAGAGCGGTGATACTTGGCTTAATGATGTTCGGATGAATGATTAGTTCTGAGCCAAATGCCAAAGAGAAAGGAGTTTCACCGGTTGCCCGTCTTTTGATGGTGCAATATGCCCATACACATCCAGGGAATTCGTCTGGCCATTTTCCCTTCTTGTTGGTAAGGGATTTCTTGAGGCAGTCGATGATCATCTTGTTGGATGCTTTGGCTCACCTATTGCCTTGAGTGTGGACATGTGCTACTTGATGCCATATCTTTGGAAGAAGTTCGCCAAATCTTCGCCCACGAATTACGGGCTATTGTCGGTGATGATGGATTGAGGGATGCCAAATCGGCAAATGATGTTCCTCCAAATGAAGCGCTTTATGTCCATCTGTGTCGTGGTAGTCATGGGCTCTTCTTTTACACATCGGTTATCACGATCGTCATGCATTTGCCCCTAGTAGCGGGTAGCATTGGCCCTACCAAGTCAAGGACTAGTATGCGGGTATGATTTGCTGGCAGGCAGTGCTGGTACCGGCTTGAAGCGTTAGCAGCGGTCGTACTTTTGTGCTAACTCCTTAGCATCTTGGTGCATGGTAGGCCAGTAGTAGCCTGCATTTAGAACCTTCTGTGCTAAGGATTACCTCCGGAGTGATTTCCAGAAACCCCTTCATGGATTGAGCTTAAAACCTTTAGGTCATCAGGAGGCGCTAGGCAACGAAGAAGTGGTCCAGTGTAGGATCTTTAGACGAGAATGCCATTCCACATGTAGTAGTGTGCTTCCTTTATTTGGAGCTTTCTAGACTCCAACCTTTCCATAAGGAATATGTCACTGACCAAGTAGTCTATAATAGAACTTTGCCAGTTTGGAGTTGAACTAACCTATGACACTTCGGCTGCTGGCTCCGCCTTTATGCTTGCCTTGACTTCACCGAAATAGAGCGTTTTAGTTGGTGGTCGAGAGCGGAGCCTAGGACTGCTAGTACGTCCGCGTGAGTGTTGTCTACCCACGGAACTTAAGTAAGGGTGTAAGTCTGAAACACCGCAAGTAGTCTAGCTAGTGATTAGCTGGGAATCAGAATAAGTTGCGAACTTTTTCACCGCCAAGTCTTTTGCCATTCGGAGGCCTGCTAGTAGGGCCTCGTACTCTGCTTCGTTGTTGGATGCTTTAAAGCCTAAAGTGATCGCTTGCTCGGGCATCTAACCGTCTGGGGTGACAAAGACTACGCCTACTTCCGAACCTCTGTAGTTGGATACGCCGTCGACATGCAAATGCCAGTAGTGTCTATCGGGTGGAGTAGGCACGGCTAGGGCGTGCTCGGCTACCTCTAGGGCATCGTTGGGCCGCTCTGTTGCTTCACCTAGGTTAGGCGTGAAGGCACAGTAGGGAGTCATGAAGTCGTCGTTGGGTCGCCCTGTTACATCGTGAATGCATGGTAGGGAGCCGTGGAGCTGGGGCCATGCTACACACAGCAGGAGATGCTCAATTACCGGTGTTAGGCCACTCTAGAGTTGAACTATGGAGTAAGGATCGACTGGGGTCGTGTGACACGTAGCAGGAGGTGGTGTTCGACTGCCAGTACATGTTGCTCCTATGTAGAATCTTTTGGGGCGAAGAGGGCAAAACTTACTTTCGAGTGTGCTTCTAGTGTTCGTCTGCCCTTGGGGCGCCTTTGGGCCAAGTTGTTGCGTTCGTCAGAAAATTTTGCATCTACCAATGTCTACGCCTTTATCGTCAAGCGTCTGGATTGGGCAAAATAGTGCGTCATGAGGATGACTACGTTCAACTGAAAGTAAAACTCAAGCTTCCAGGTTGCAACAACTATCGCCAAAGTTAGCTTTTGAATTTCTGGTAGCATCGAGGAGAGCTTTTGAACTGTGGAATACAGGTAGTCGGGCCCCCAGCTTTTCTCATATGATGGTAGAGCTTATTGCTGCTTCAGATACCGTCAAACATGTGAATAGGTCATCCACTGCTTCCAGTTTAGATAGTAGGAAGGTGATGTCAGGTTCTTTTTCAAGTCTTTGTATCTTGATCCGCGAGCCTTGTCCCAAAGCGCATGCTTGTCTATTAGAGCGAAAGAGTCTACCAGTGTTAGATCTTTTTCATGATCAATTTTTTGAACAGCGGGTGGTCTGTTGGAAGTCATTTTTTGAAGGCTGCCCTGCCTGCTCGATCTCTTCCATGAAGGGTGACCTGCTTATGTTAGTAACGTCCCGTCGTAGTGCCTCGTCAGTGACCTCGTTGTGTTGGAAATTGCACAATTGCTTAGTCAAGAGTCTCTCTACTTCTTCCTGAATTTATCTTTGTTGGGGTAGCGGAGCTCTCGGCTGCTCCTAGTCGTGACCTATTGGTCTAGGCTGTTATTCTACATGCTCGGCTCCTCTATGTTGTAGTTGTTCTCAGTCGTGACCTATTCATTCCTAGCAGGCGAAGGAATTCTTCCCAGGCTGCTAGTTGAGCTTGAGCAGGATTGAGTGACTCATTCTCTCTGTCCGTTGTGCTGCCTACTCTGATGCGAGGTAGATGATGCTCTTTGTGGGCCTAGCCCCGAATGAACACTTCACCTGAAAGGTTGTCCACGTTGTTCATCGGAGTGTGGTCCCAACCGTGAGTGTATGCTCGTCTGTGGGCCTAAGTGCACGTTTCTCCGCGCGCTAAGACGGGAGTATACGCTATCTCAAGGGCCCAGTCGGGAGTGTACTCTGGCAGAACGCTCGGTTTGTGGCTAGTCGAGTGGCTGCTTGTCGGGACGCTGCTAGAGAGGTTTTTCATCTGCCCTTGTCACACTTCATCTGGGGCACGTTGCATCTCGGTGCACTACAAGAGCTGATTCACCAAGGTCGTTTGCTGGGGGAGGGCATTCGTCTACTCTATGACTTGTCAAGATAAGTGTTGTTCACCATTCAGATTGGAAAAGCTTGGAAAGAATGCATCTCCTTGAGCAGTGGAAGTGCAATAGACTCCGGGTACGAGATTTGAGTTGGGAAATGTCAAATCTGCAAAGAAATATAGTGAAAATGCCCCCGGCTCAATGGTAGGTCCGGATGGTTGAGTTAGTCTTGGGCCGACTTGGGCTGCTTGGGAAGCCATAGGAGCAGGCTGGGCCACGAAAGTGGGCTGGGTCGCGGGAACGAGCTGGGCCACGGGAGTTGACTGCTTGGCAGGAGCAGGCTGGGCCAAGAAAGTGGGCTGCTCGGCGTATGGCGCACGTGGGTGCGAGATTAGGGCTCGACTTGGCTACGAGTTGGGTTCGCATCGACCTTGAGTGGCTCGGCTTAGGTTGTGGCCTTGGTGCCGTGGGCCTTGGATGGCACAGCTTGGGCTTGCTTAGATGGCACGGCTCGAGCTGTGGTGGTAACACCATGGACCTCGCCGCGGGTGGCTACCATGGTGGCCACTGCGGTGGTTACCGTGGTAGAACCTCATGGTGGTGGTGCCGCTCCACTTATTATCACATTTAAACTTGTGGATTGCCATGGTCCTAATCCTTGAACGTTGGAATTTCCATTCATCGAGGTTTCCGAATCTCTTGCCATTTGTACTTATCTTTTACATTTTATCAAAGGATTTTTAGAAGAGAAAAATTCCTAGAATAAGAACGTACGAAAAATCTACAAATAAGCAAGGAAACAAAAACCTTAGATGCGGGAGACTTCTTCGAGTGTGTGACTCTTCTCTCAATGAAAGCACCAATTTGTGGATGCAAATTTCTTCCTTCTTGTTCTTGGACAAAATTGCACTACCAAAACAAATAACACCTTAGGTCAAGGCCATGAGCCTCACGCACCCATGATGAATTTTTTTTTTTTGGGGGGGGGGGGGAGGGGAGGGGCGCTTTAGCCAAAGAACCTCCGATGCCAAAGTTAGAATTTTGAGGGAAAAGTGTTTGGAGAATTTAGAGAATTTAGCCAGAGAATTGGAATTAAGTTTTGGGGAGAATGAGGTAATATTTATAGGGGTGTGGCCGGCCCTTTTAGGAGGAGGAGGACCGGCCACTTGGTTGGTATTTTGGGTGTGGTTCATGATTTGTAGCTAATTAGGAATAATTGAATAATAAATCAATTAATTAGCTAATTAATAGAATAATTTCCTAATTGATTAGGTAATTAATATAATAAAAGAGGAATGATTTAGGAGTTACCCTGTGGAGAGGATTTGATGAGGATGGATGAAATAGGTTTTGAATTGTTACCTATTTTGGGCACATTTGACTTGGTTGAAGGATGATTGCCCACTGCTCGTGCATAGGTGACACACCCCATCCCAAGGAGGGCGTGCTGGACATCACGTGAGAATGACCTAACCATGTGCACAGTGCGGAAGCTAATAAGATAAATATAAATACACATTCAGAGCCATAGAAACGTTTAGTTGCAGTCAAGGACAATTACTAAGATATAACACCCGAAGGTGAATCCTACTTTTGTGAATTCTGTCAGAACACCGTTGGGTCCCTCGTGGCCACCAAAGCACTGCTACTTAGAACCTGAAAGGGCGAAAAACAAAGTTGAGTGGGTCAGAAACAAATCCTTTTCAAAACCTTTTCTTTTCTCAAAAGTTATAACCCCACGCCGTAAAACCTGTAATAATTTCCCATAAATAAATATATATACATATACACTCATCTCAACTCATAACTTAAAATCCTGCCAAAAGTAGTGATATGCAAGGTATATGCCATGCCAAATATATCTCATCAAATCACATAACTGTATCAGGTGAAAACTCATCATAGATAATAACATGTTCACCGAGTGATCAGCTCGGCTGAACTATAGCTCATAATCAATTTCATCATATCTCATCATCACATATATATATACATATATATAAATATATATATATATATATATATCCTGCACACGAGTCGGAACCACCTCACGTGGTCTCACCAACAAGACTGGGTGTAAATAATTACACTCTAGTGCTACGATCACGTGAAGACTGAGCGCTAATCGCGGGTCACCTACGAGTTGAACCCACCTATAGTGGTCTATTTGACAGGACTGAGCACCTAACTTGGATCCAAGGTGAGCGTGTGGTGCGAGAGGTGAACATCACGTGAAGGACTGAGTCCTGGCCCTGGGCGGGAGCACTAACACTGGGGTGCAGGTTTATGAGCTTTCAATACATCTCACATAATCATTATTTCATATTAATCATTCTATAACTCACCTGATACTTACCTGTGCGTCCACAGCACCAATTACCATTTTATGCAACTACTAATGCATGAATAAAATAGATATATACTTTGCACTGCATATCATATCGCATTTCATATCACATTTCACTTAATTGATTTTTTGGGAAAAATCTCCTTTATATAGGTATACACGAAAAACAATAGCCCACTCACAGATAAGTCGAAGGGTCGCAACCCCCGAGCCTTGATTGATAGAGCTCGTCCTCAGGATAGGTACCACCTATATGCATAATAACCGAATAAACGTTATTTAATAGGTAATAACTTCTCATACAATGCTCAAATTGGGTAAATGAATATACCACAGTGACCCACTCATCCTCAGAAACATCCCCATATTTTTAAAATAATTTTTCCGACCTTCACGCGCCCTCATCCGCCGATAGGGGCACAGCCCTACGCGCCCCTACGTGCGGCTAACCCTGACAGATTCCTAACAGACGTTAGGAATATTCCGTCGACTATTCTGTTAAGTCCTTAATAAAAATTTAACGGCGTTACTGACGCCGTTAGAATATTCTGTTAAGTTTAACGGAATATTCTCTCATCTTCTTCCTTCAACTCCGGCGACCGTCGCCGTCGTCGGAAAACTGGAGATTTTTAAAACTTCAATTTCACACTAGTTTTTCATCCAAATTTCATGCAATTTATATCAAAATGAAGCCCTCAACTTGTAGAACACATTCACACTAATTTAAAGTTCTAAAAGTCACGGGATCTCACCGGAGAAATTCCACGAAATCCGGCCAAGCTTGAAATTCACGATCCCGACGTCCAAAACTACCAAATGACACACTCCAAGCTTCCTTAGGACCTCCTTAAGCTCCCTGTGAGCTTCAAATTTCCAAAAACACAAGATTTAACGTTTGCATGAACAGTGACAAAATCGGAGCTAGGGTATTTCACGTGAAAACGAAGGTTTCCTTACCTGAAAATGGTACCAATGTGTTCGTAAGGACGAGATGAACACAATGGTGGTCTTCACGTCCTCGATCTATGAAGTTTCAAATGGTTTTGGGGGTCGTCCGTACAAGAGAGAGAAGAGAGAGAGTGTGAGTTCGAGAGAGACAGAGAAAGAACACAGGAGAGGAGAGAGAATGAGTGGTGTGTGGGTATTTATGTGTGGTCCAAAGCCACCAACCAAAAATTAGAAAATCTTCGTTCTAATTGGGTCACCAATCCCAAATAATTATACCAAAACATATCACCCACACACACATCATTCAACGTCCGAGGGTATTTTCATCTTTTCACCTCCTCGAGCATAAAATATTCCAATATCTCGGGACGGGCTGTTACAATCTACCCACCTTATAAAAATTTCGTCCTCAAAATTTACATAACCAAAAAGATCCACTAGTACTCATAAAACAACCTTGGGTACATCTCTCTCTCGTCCGATCCTCTGTTTCCTAAGTAGCTTCTTCCACTGAGTGGTTCATCCACAAAACTTTTACCGAACACACTGTCTTATTTCTCAAAGCCTTATCTTTCCAATCCAAAATTGTCACTGGCTCCTCATCATAAGTCAAATCCAAATAAATTTTCGATGGTTGAGGAGGTATCACATGTGAAGGATCTGAGACATCATGTCGAAGTATCGAAACCTGAAAAACACCATTTACCTTAGACAACTCTGAAGGCAACTCATGTTTGTAAGCAACTTCACTGACTCGTTCGATGATCTTGTAAGGTCTGATGTATCTAGGGGTTAACTTACCTTTCTTCCTGAACCTTACTACTCATTTCCACAGTGACAACTTCAAAGATACCAAATCACCAATCTCATACACTCGATCAGTGGCACGCTTGTCCGTTAGGCGCTTTTGACTATCCTAGGCCGCTTTCATTTTAAACTTAGTCACTTGAACATTCTGAGTAGTCTCCTCTACTATCTCAGTACCTTCAATTCCATCATGCCCACAAGTCCAAAAATCAACACACATGACATCGCTTTTGGGCTCTATGGTGTTACTTCCGGAAAACTAAAGTGATCAATATACTCAACAAGCTCCACAGCTCCGTAAACCCCAAATCTATTTTCCATAAAATAGATAAATAACTGTTGCACTTGACTGGAAAGGTTGCTGCTCCCTCACTGAAAAATGTGCTAACTCAGTAAGCCGATCAACTGTCACCCAAATTCCATCGTAACCATTCAGTGTACAAGGAAGCTCGTATGCAAAATCCATAGTAATATTTTCCCATTTCCACTGCGGAACGGGAAGTGACTGCGTCAATCCAAAAGGCTTCTTTCTTTCCGCTTTAACTTGCTGACAAAGGCAACCTACTTACATACTCAACAAATTTTCTTTTTCATCTCCGGTTAATAATAAAAATGGTCGAATGGTATAATACATCTTAGTACCTCCCGGATGCATTGCATAAGCTGAACAATGTGCTTCATCCAAAATTTCTTTGCTTAATTCCAAAATTATTCGGCACATACATTCACCATTCTTGCATAAGCCTACTATCTGATTCTCTAACTCTGAAGTCTTTCTTTTTCTCTTAATTCCTTAAATGAATTAGCTCTTGAATTTCCTCATTCTTAATTTGTGCCTCGAGCACTTAATCAATTGATATTGGCCTAACTTGAAAATTATCCAATAAAACTTCTTTTTGATCTTTCACCTTAAGCTTCACTCCAGTAAATCTCAAATCCATAAGAAGAGGAACATGACAAGTATCCAAAACATTAATTCTCACTGGAGTCTTCCTGCTAAGTGCATCAATCACAATATTTGGACGGTCACCCAGATCGTGCAATCATAATCACTAAGCAACTCAATCCACCTTCGTTGCCTAAAATTAAAATCCCTCTGAATAAACAAATATTGGACTCTTATTGTCCGTAAAAATCTTTCATTTCTTACCATAAAGATAATGTCTCCAAATCTTCAAAGCAAAGATGATAGCCGTTAATTCCAAATCATGAGTAGGGTCATTCATCTCATGAGGTTTCAATTGCCGTGAAGTATAGGCAATCACCCTACCATGTTGCATCAACACGCATCCAAGGCCATTCAAAGAAGCGTCACTAAAGACCGTATAATTACCGTTATCATCTGGGAGTGCTAAAACAAGTGCATGAGTGAGGAAATACTTCAACCGCTGAAAACTTTGCTCACAATTTCATCCTACTCAACTTAACCTCTTTTCTTGTCAATGGCAAAGCAACGACTGAAAAATCCTTAATAAACCGTCTATAATAGCCTGCTAAGCCAAGAAAACTCCGAACCTCAGTCACGGTTCGTGGTTGTTCCAAATTCTCCACTGCTGCTACCTTCCAAGGATCTACTTGAATACCTTGAGTAGATATCACATGTCCCAGAAATGCCACTTGATTCATGCAACAATGGTATTTACTGAACTTGGCATACCACCAATGTTCCCTCAATTTCTTTAATACCAAGATAAGATGTCTAGCATGGTCTGCTTTCGACTCAGAGTGCACCAGAATATCGTCAGTGAAAACAATAACAAACCTGTCTAGATATTGCTGGCATACTTGGTTCAACAATCCATAAAAGCAGCATGCGCATTCGTCAATCAGAATGACATCACCAAAAACTCATAAAAACCATGACGAATTCTGAAATCAGTCTTAGGAACATCCTCACTGCTCATCTTCAACTAATAATAACCAGACCTCAAATCCATCTTTGAAAACACACAGACACCTCTAAGCTGATCATACAATCATCAGTGCAGGGCAATGAATAACGGTCCTCAATCGTTACCCGATTCAATTGCCTATAATCAATGCATAGCCTTAAGATCTTGTCTTTCTTCCTCACAACAAAACTGGGGCTCCACATGGTAACGTGCTAAGTTACATGAAACCTTTATCAACCAATTCCTACAACTGAACTTTCAATTCCCTCAACTCTGCAGGAGCCATTATATAATATAATATATGTACCTAAAGACAATTCAATAGTGAACTCCACATCTTTGTCTAACGGCAATCCAGGTAACTCATCTAGAAATACAACAAGAAAATGTCTAACCACCTTTACATCTTCCACACTACTCAGAGTAGCATCATTTAGCACCACATGAGCTAAGTATCCTTGGCAGCCTTTCGATAACCCTTTCTTTGCTCTCATAGCAGAAATAACGGCATGCCTCACTCCACTTTGCTTAACCACAAAAGTAACCTCTGGTAATCCAAGGCAATGGAAAGTAACTGATTTCCCGTAGCAATCTATCTTGGCACGATCATAATGCAACCAATTTGTGCCTAAAATAACATCGAAATCCACCAAATTTAACGGAAAAGAATTCGCTGTCATAACTACATCTTCTACCATCACGGAACACTCTGAATAAACACGATACTAACATATAATGACCTCCCTGATTACTTGCTTAACGAATCCCAACGGATAAGTTATTAATATTACGGTTTGCAGCCCGCGATACCGATATTCACTGTTATTTCAATAAGTAACAATTCCTGAGGGTGCAATATTACCATTTTTCCCCTTATTGGGAAATACATATATATGCCTCGATCGTGTTCATTCAATACTTTCTTTACAACATCGTCAAGAATATATAATTTCTGCATCACAATCAATAAACTCTAGCAGAGTGACCAAAAATGTTTAGCGTACCCATAATCAAGTCAGAATGATTCTAAGCATCTTGCGGCGATACGTTAACACGTCCCTGAGCTTGTTGTCATCCCCCACAACCTCTATTAGCTTAAATACCTCGCCTGTGCTCACCACGGCCTAACTGACCATACTACTAAATCCAGGAATCTGCTAAATCAGCGCTAGTGGTGGCAAAGAAGACTGCTGGGGCATCTACTGATTCTGGGGACAATTTGTAGCTCTATGTCCCATTTGTCCACATGTAAAGCATCCACTGCTTTTTCGCCTACACTCTCCAAAATGTCTATTACTGCACCTTACGACACAAAGGTACATTTCTTCTACCAGCATCTCCCTGCCTCTGGACTCTAGGACCTCCAATAAAACTACCACCTCGCCTCTGACCAATGGCACTAAAACCTCAGCTTAAAGAACTAGAACTAGCTTCACTTCTTTTGAAGTTCTGAGCTTTTCGAGGTCCTTGACATGACTGACCTTTACCTTGGTCATATTTCTTCTTATTCACATTCTTTTCTTCTTATTCTTCACTATCGCTGGGCATATTCTCTTTAATACTCAACAAAATCTCGTAAAACTCCTAGTAAGAAGTACTATGAATAGTGGTCGCCACGAAACGCCATTTCTTTTTAGTACCCAGCTTAAAACGACATAACATTTCCGCCGGATTAGCAGCAACATCCAAATGATAACGAAACAAGTTTTTAAACCTTCTGTAATACTCATTAGCTGTCCTATTTCCTTGTCCCAAATTTGTAAACTCTTGTTTCTTACCATCAATATATGCCGGAGGAATAAACCTTTTCTTAAACAATTCTTTAAACAACTCTCAATCAGCTGTTTCCTCCGGTATAAGACTACTGTATCCACCAGGATGTAGATTGAATACTCAGAAACCAGGTAGTCGTCTCGACCCACCTTTCAAAAAAAAGATTTCCTTAACTTGCATCACATGAAAGGTCTTTTCAACATGCTTGAGCCATCCCTCTGCTCCCTCAGGTTCTTTATATTTCCATAACATGATTAAGCTTCAACTTATAAACAGTCTCAAGAAAAGTCCTTTGAATAATAGACCAAATCACAGTAGCAATAACTTTCCTTAATTATGCTATATCGGGAAACTAGGCTCATCTGAACGACGTGGCTCTCTATGAGGCGGTATAGTTCTGACAGAAGGCACTAAGAAATTCTCAAGATATACATGACTGCAACCTAGGCTCTGATACCAACTAACACACCCCGTCCCAATGAGCCCTTGCTGGCCGTCACGTGAGAGTGACGTAACCATGTGCACAGTGCTGAAGCTAATAAGATAAATATAAATACACATTCAGAGCAATAGGAACGTCTAGTTGCAGTCAAGGACAATTACTAAGATATAAAACCCGAAGGTGAATCCTACTTTTGTGAATTCTGTCAGAACACCGTTGGGTCCCTCGTGGCCACCAAAGCACTACTACTTAGAACCTGAAGGGGCGAAAAACAAAGTTGAGTGGGTCAGAAACAAATCCTTTTCAAAACCTTTTCTTTTCTCAAAAGTTATAACCTCACGCCGTAAAACCTGTAATAATTTCCCAGAAATAAATATATATACATATATACTCATCTCAACTCCTAACTTAAAATCCTGCCAAAAGTAGTGATATGCAAGGTATATGCCATGCCAAATATATCTCATCAAATCACATAACTGTATCAGGTGAAAACTCACCATAGATAATAACACGTTCACGGAGTGATCGGCTTGGCTGAACTATAGCTCATAATCAATCTCATCATATCTCATCATCACATATATACATATATATATATATACATATATATATATATATATATATATCCTACACACGAGTCGGAACCACCTCACGTGGTCTCACTGACAAGACTGGGTGTAAATAATTACGCTCTAGCGCTACGATCACGTGAAGACTGAGCGCTAATCGTGGGTCACCTACGAGTTGAACCCACCTATAGTGGTCTATTCGACAGGACTGAGCACCTAACTTGGATCCAAGGTGAGCGTGTGGTGCGAGAGGTGAACATCACGTGAAGGACTGAGCCCTGGCCTTAGGCGGGAGCACTAACACCGGGGTGCAGGTTTATGAGCTTTCAATACATCTCACATAATCATCATTTCATATTAATCATTCTATAGCTCACCTAATACTTACCTGTGTGTCCACAGGACCAATTACCATTTTATGCAACTACTAATGCATGAATAAAATAGATATATACTTTGCATGGCATATCATATCGCATTTCATATCACATTTCACTTAATTGATTTTCTGGGAAATATCTCCTTTATATAGGTATATACGGAAAACAAAAGCCCACTCACAGATAAGTCGAAGGGTCACAACCCCCGAGCCTTGATTGATGGCGCTCGTCCTCAGGATAGGTATCACCTATATGCGTAATAACCGAATAAACGTTATTTAACGCACATAACCAACAATAGGTAATAACTTCTCATACAATGCTCAAATTGGGTATATGAATATACCACAGTGACCTACTCATCCTCATAAACATCCCCATATTTTTAAAATAATTTTTTCGACCTCCACGCGCACTCACGTGCCGGTAGGGGCACGGCCCTACGCTCCCCCATGCGGGGCCAACCATGACGGATTCCTAACAGACGTTAGGAATATTCCGTCGAATATTCTGTTAAGTCCTTAATAAAAATTTAACGACGTTACTGACGCCGTCAGAATATTCCGTTAAGTTTAACGGAATATTCTCTCATCTTCTTCCTTCAACTCCGGCGACCGTCGCCATCGCCAGAAAACTGGGGATTTTTAAAACTTCGATTTCTCACTCGTTTTTCATCCAAATTTCATGCAATTTATATCAAAATAAAGCTCTCAACTTGTAGAACACATTCACACTAATTTGAAGTTCTAAAAGTCACGGGATCTCACCGGAGAAATTCCACGAAATCTGGCCAAGCTTGAAATTCACAATCCCGACGTCCAAAACTACCAAACGACACACTCCGAGCTTCCTTAGGACCTCCTTAAGCTCCTTGTGAGCTTGAAATTTCCAAAAACACAAGATTTAACGTTTGCATGAACAGTGACCAAATCGGAGCTAGGGTATTTCACGTGAAAACGAAGGTTTCCTTACCTGAAAATGGTACCAATGTGTTCGTAGGGACGAGATGAACACAATGGTGGTCTTCAAGTCCTCGATCTGTGAAGTTTCAAATGGTTTTGGGGGTTGTCCGTACAAGAGAGAGAAGAGAGAGAGTGTGAGTTCGAGAGAGAAAGAGAAAGAAAACGGGAGATGAGAGAGAAGGAGTGGTGTGTGGGTATTTGTGTGTGGTCCAAAGCCACCAACCAAAACTAAGAAAATCTTAGTTCTAATTGGGTCACCAATCCCAAATAATTATACCAAAACATATCACACACACACACATCATTCAACATCCGAGAGTATTTCCGTCTTTTCACCTCCTCGAGCATAAAATATTCCAATATCTCAGGACGGGCTGTTACAGTAGGAATCCCGGTGTGCCTCGAGTGTAATTTTGTCCTTTTCACCCAAAAATTCACGTGACGCCTTGTGATTATTTTTGGCTCCACAATAATGGTTCTTTCACTTAAGTTGCTGGCCAACGTGGGACTGAACATCCCGTAAGTTCCAAACTTCCAACAGGTATCAATTACCCACCTTATTCTCAGTCAAGAAAGGCCACAGAGAATTGAATCCTAAAAACAAAAAATAGATATTTCAATCATTTGCCAAGTAAACCCACCTACTTGTTAAATCCCCTTCTTTTTCAAATTATAATATAATGAGGTGTACAAAGTCAAGGGAACTTGATCAAAATTTGAATACTATTAAGGTTTTAATGAAAGAATGTTAAGGATTAAGGACCACATATTTTGGGAAAATTAGGTTCACATCCTTCTTTTTGTTACTTCATTGATTAAAATCCTATTCATTTTTAATTTTTTATTAAGGTCCTTGGGTATTAATAACATCATTAATTATTTGAATAATAAAATATTTTTATTTTTAAATATATTCCTTTAGTGTTAAAAATGTTACAATTAGTATATTTATATTTATGGCTAAATTTTTTATCATATATTTTTATTTTTAGTTTGTTCCTATTTTTAATTTGTATCCATATATTAGTTTCTTTTTGTGCCCATATTTTTTAAAGTTTTATTTGTGTTTGTACCCATGTGTATACAGTCACGTGACATTGTATATTTAATCAATCATAGAAAAATTACATATGATATATTTATGTTTTATGCCTAAACTTTGTATCATATGTTTATATTTTGAGTTTGTACCCACTTTAATTTGCAACATTTTTTTTTTAAATTTGTAGTATTTTCTTTTTAGTTTTATTTTGTACCCATGCATTAATTTCTTTTAACGCCTATATTTTTAAAAATTCATTTGTACTCATAAGTTTTAATCTTTTATTTGTACCCTAATTTATTTATAATGTACCCATTCTTCTTTATTAATGTGCCACTTTTTTTGTAAAATGTACCAATTTTTTTTAACATTATGGATACATTCTTTTGCCATTTATTATTTCTTATTTTTACATAGTTTTTATCCATTTATTCAATCAAAATGTTTGAATTTTTTTATTGTAACCGTTTCTAATATTATTATAATAAGGGTTTTTAAATTTATAAGATTATAAATCTCATAAAATATCAAACAATTAATGTCAAAACTATAAAAATATAAATATTAATAGTAATATAATGAGGTGTACAAAGTCAAGGGACATTGATCAAACTTTGAATACTATTAAGGTTTTAATCAAAGAATATTAAGGATTAAGGACCGTATCCAAAGTATCTATTTTTTAAACCTAAATATTGATACCACCATAATTATGTATGTAACCAAATACAATTACATTCGTTACCACCATAATATGTATGTAACCAAATACGATTACATTCGTTTAACTGGTGGAATAGCATTCATGATAAGTTTGTCAAGGTGGCTAGCTGGTACTACCAATCCAAGTGGCCAATTGTGAGAAGACACAAGTGATTAGTGAGCACTCCACATAGTGACTGTAAAGCTATTTAGGTGGACGTGTCTTAAACTTTTTCCTTGCAATTGACACCTGTTACATCAACTAGGTGGGTAAGCCAATAGGTGTTGTCACACCATCCAATCAATTAATTGGTAGCCGCCTCTTTTCCCTATAAATATGGACTTCATTCCTTTGGTTTACCAACTGGTGCACGGGTTGGAGGGCGTAGTGAGATATCTGGCTAGGCATGCATGTTAAGCCTTTGTAGAGAAACAAATTATGAGAGTTTCACATGCGATTGTATGCAAACATGTTCTGTACTTATGCTATATATATAGGTTTAGTTTATATATATATATATATATATATAGAGAGAGAGAGAGAGAGAGAGAGAGAGAGAGAGAGAGAGAGCTAGGGTTTGAGGTTTGTGGAGATGTTAATTGAGTTGTCTTGCCAAAACTCGGATTATTAAGGTGAGTGGTTTATGTAATGTGTTTAAAAGTTCTTATTTTCGATAAATGAAAACCACGAACTACTGTGGGATTTATTCTATTTACAAATCTCGATCTATTTTCAAGTCAAGCATATTTTTATTTCATGTAAATGTTTATAATAGATATATCCAATCTATGTGGAATTACTTGAGATTGTTCATGGAGCATTGGAACTTTAGTGGTGGGTTATCCGAGGGATAAATGTAAGACACACGGGGACATTATGGCAGAATGACCAATTTAGGGGTCACATGGTGAGCTACAAGTTATGAAGGACAACCAACATGTGAAGGGACGATATGATATGGCATGATATGTGATAAAGGCTTTTGATATAATTATATTATGTTATAGTGTGAGTAAAACAACATGCTTGGCTGTATATTATATATTCTACTTACTGAGTGACGGTGGTTGTTGCTCACCCCTCACCCTATTATCTTTTCAGATGAGCTACTAGGCAAGACAGGTGTTAGACGAGTTAAGGTTGTGCTATATAAGAGATTTAAGTTTTTAATTTATTTTGTACACCTGTAAGGATTTTGCAGTTTTTTTTTTATAAGAGAAGTCTGTTTTTAGTTTTTATTTTATTTTTACTCGCGCACCGGGCACAAGGTCATATTTTCCACCGACCCCAAGTCCGGAGCGTGACACAAATGTTTCCTATGTACAAATTTCTAATATTTCCTACAAAATTACAAATTTCCAACATTTCCTACAAAATTCACAAATTTCATAAATTTCACTATTTCACAATTTTCACTATTTCCCAAATTTGACCATTTCCTACCAACACATCAAAACCCAAGATTTTACACATGCAACTATATAAATCAAGGAGATTAGCAAACATACTTTTGGGGCAGAGAGAGATAGCACATTGAGAGCATTGAGAGAGAGCAAATAGATATATCAACAAAGGCGCAAGGAAAAAGAAGAAGGTTCTCGGCCTGATATAAAATATCACGAAAAGTTGCAAAAGTTAAAAAATTGTGACGTGTATTTTGACATAATCGATTCGTTGCACAAAAGTTGCATTGAAATGTCCGACCGGTTTAATTTTGGGCGAAAATAAATGGTGGAAAAATAGCTCTGCTCGAGGAAATCTATGATATTTCGTTTGGGCAAATACTTTAATATAAGGAAAAATATGATATTTTGGGAAAGAATGGGGGAAATTTGAAAGTTTGCTCAACGAATTTAGTATTGTTATCTGACGAACTTTGTAAATTTCATCAGGCAAACACCAAAAATTCAAAAATTTTCCTATTATTTTATTTATTTGATCATTCAATTTGATGATCAGGTCAATTTAGTGTGGTTTTACTCCCAATTAGCATCCTTGCAAAAATTCATCAAAATCAGAGCTAAAATAACCGTTAAATCATAATGATATGTTTCCAACCCTTGAACCCATTATCTAATTCTGAAAGTTTGTTTTAGATGATTTTTGGCTATGCAATCTCATACTGTACTAAAGAAAGTGTGATGGTTGAATTGTTGAAATCAGTTTCGTAGACTGTGTATTCCATCTAAATAATAGATTCAACAAAAACGTAGAGTTTATTCTATAATTCTATTAAGTAGAATATTTTAAATTGATGATTGGGTTCGTTCATCGTATTTTTCTAGCGTCGAGGAGTGTAAATCATCAAAAGCAGAGCTAAAATAACCGTTAAATGGTGATGGTACGTTTCTAACCATCAAAGAATTTTGTCCCATTATCTAATCCATGAAAGTTTGTTTTAGGTGATTTTTGGTGCATGCGATCTCGTACTACATTAAAAAAAAAAGTCTAACGGTTGGATCATTGAAATTAATTTCGTAGATTGCGTATCCCGTCAAAACAATAGATTCAACAAACACTTAAGAGTTTATTCTATACTTCTATTAAGTAGAATGTAAGATTTTGTGGTAACCACCAGTGTAAATACTTTAAATTAAGGATCAGTTCATTAATTGTATTCTTCTAGGGTCGAGAAGTGTAGTCGCAAAAAATCATTAAAACGAAGCTAAAATAACCGTTAAATCATGATGATACATTTCTAACTGTCGAAGGATTTAGTCCCATTACCTAATCTCGGAAACTTGCATTTGGGTTTTTTTTTAGCATATGCCATCTTGGAGTATATACATCCTACATTGACAGTTGGATTGTTGAAATTAATTTTGCAAATTATTAAAATTATCAAAGGAATTGAATATGAGAAAATGGTCCTTAGTTTTGCCCGATGACATAATTCAGTTTGCTCGACGAATTGTAAACTCTAAACCTAAATAGACCTTTGCCCAACGAAACTTGAAAGGTTCATCGCACAAAAGGTGGCATGATACACGCCATTTTTTCCCCATGGTGCGAAAACTTTGCCGTTTGAAATGTTTTGTCGCCAAAAAAATCAAAATGTTGACAGCTTTTGCGCGACAAATTCTTTTATTCTATCTGGCAAAGTAACTTTACCCGACTAAATACTATTTGTTGGGCAAACTTTCATTGGTAATTGGTAATTTTTTATAGTGTATGCATCTTGTTAGCCCCTTACATCATCGATATATCATACGTTTAAAAAGATTTTGAAATCATTATACATAAAAATAATTGACATAAGTTGGATTAGCATATAATTGAGTGCTACTACATTGCCCAAATAGAAAACTATATTGCCACCCCATCGATCTGTTCATAGGTACAACACACTTGTCCTCGGTGTCGCCTTCGGAAATAAACAATTACTTCTGACAATTTAAACACACCCTCAGAAAAAAATATAACTATAATAAAAACAAATTAAAAAACAACAAAAAGTTATCGAATTATGTTTATCTAACCTTGATTATTCATTAAATCCGACACCATCCGACGTTAATGCTATCTCCCTTATCCGACGCCAATGACACGAACCAAATTCATCAAATATGTTCGTAAAGATTACAAAAATAGCTTGTGAGCACTCAAGTAGATTGTTGAATCTCTTTTCTTAAACCAAATTTATGGTTCTGATTGGACATCTTTACATATTAGAAAGTACCAAACTTTAGTTCAAAAACTTGCCTTCCATGCATTGGTTTTATGAATATGCCCAATCCACTTCTTGGTGAAATATGCTTGGTTTATGAATATCCTACACATACCTTAAAATTACTAATGATTCCTGAACCCCCATATGTCAAAACCATAGAATTTGCACTGTTAAACTTAAAAACGTGATTTGCATGCACAACAGACTTACATATACGCACACACACATATATAAACTTAATATATATATATATATATATATATATATATATATATATATATCACAAAGAATGCTCAACAGAAAGAAAAAAAATGTCTTTAAAAAGTTGTGAAGCAAAAAGAAAATAAAACTAAATTTGAAAATAATAATAAACGCCATTATAATGAATAAACATCATTATTCACTTTATATCCGTCAAAATTGGTTAAACAATATTTTAAAAATAAACTATTTATGTCTACCATAAACAACAGTATTGCTTTGTTGTCCGACACTACCTTAAACAACAGTATTGCTTTGTTGTCCGACACTACCTAAACCACCTGTCGGAAAAATATTTTATCCAACAACAACATATGATATTAAACCGCCACCACTCTCCGACACAATACGCTAATTTTGTAGTAGCGTTAATTTAATCATCATTTTTGTGGTTAAGTATTTGTCCACATATATTCTAATTGTCTTATTATGACATAACTGCATCAATGGCACCTCTATAAAAAAGTGGCCAAAATATCACTGCATAAGTAATTCCCCAAACAAGCTCGCAATACCGAGTTGATTAACAGAGATTTCACTAGACATAATGGCGTCAGAAACTCAGCCTAAGCTTCCTGTTATAGATTTATGTGATGAAAACTTGAAGCCCGGTACAGATGCATGGCTCTTGGCATGCAAAGAAATCAAGGATGCACTAGAAGAGTATGGCTGCTTCGAAGCTATTTACCATAAAGTTCCTCTGGAACTTCACAACTCCATGTTTACTGCGATGGAAGATCTATTTGGTCTTCCATTAGAAACTAAAAAGCAAAAGACCAGTGATAGGCATTTACACAGCTATCTTGGACAATATTCATTCATTCCTCTCTACGAATCCTTGGCGATCGCTAATCCAACAACTGTTGAAGGAGCTCAAGGTTTCACAAGCACCATGTGGCCTCAAGGAAATGACCATTTTTGGTATATCTTGATGAATCAATACTCACTTTAAATTCCTTTTTTCAGTTCAGTATATACATATATTATTCATATTCCGAACAAATGTTTATGTTGTCTGACTAAAGCAAAAACTAACCTAATCAAATTTACCAGCATAAGCATTTACGTTGACTGAGGTTGGGAGGAGAATAATCCCGCATACATATATTTTTCTATAATATATATTATGCCTAATATGGTTTAATACTGTATTCTTTTGATTAGTGAAACTGCTCATTCCTTCTCAAAGCTGGTAGCAGAATTGAGTCAAATGGTGACAAGAATGGTTTTTGATATGTACGGTGTGCAGAGGCTTTATGACTCTCACAGGGAATTAACTACATACCAGCTTAGATGGTATAAGTACAGAACACAACAAGCGAATGAAACCAATGTGGGAATGCTTCCTCACACAGACAAGTCCTTCATATCCATACTGAATCAAGATCAGGTGAATGGTTTGCAGATTGGAACAAAGGATAGTCAGTGGATTGATGTGAAGCCTTCACCTTCATCTTTTCTAATCTTGGCAGGCGATGCATTCATGGTAGGTCACTTTCTTAATTTCAAGCAGTTAAAGTGTGATTGATAAAGGTTTTATTTTTTGTTTGTTGGTTTGATTTATGAACTGGAAAATTGATATGTTAGTACATATATAAATTTTACGAGTCATACATAATTAGGTATTGAACTCGTCATCCAAGAAAGTCAAACATGAGACAAGTGGGAAGAAATAACATTAGAACCTAGTACAAATATAAATCTTTTCAATCCCAAATATATGCCTCAATGCACTTTTCCTTTCTCTTGTTTTCACTTGGCAGGCATGGAGCAATGATAGAGTACCCTCTTGCGAACATCAAGTCATCATGAAAGAGAACAAAACCAGATACTCCCTAGGTCTGTTCTCATTCAAAAGTGGGATTATACAAGTACCTGAAGAGCTAATTGATGAGAAACATCCCTTATTGTATAAGCCATTTGATCATTTCAGTTTCCTTGACTTCGGTCGAACACCAGAGGCAAGGAATTTGTTGCGTTCTATCAAAGCCTACTGTGGTGTGTGAGATCTCTTTTGATCTAGAGGGATTGCCATCTTACTTTGCATAATAACTCCCTGAAACGTTGCCTTTTATAATCTATTGTGTATCTAAGTGTGGGTTTGTTGCTGCATTTCTTGTGAATGTAATATAGCTTGTGAGGGTTTTTAATCTTAATTCCTTCTTGGATTCTACTAAATAAAAACGTTATTATGGTGTGATTTTTAATAATCTTTTTCTTTTCTTTGATTAAAATATTGTCCGTTAGATAAACTCATGACGCTACTCAAGTATAAGGTGGACGAACGTTGCCATTAGACCAAATTATTGGGTCATGTGTTTTTGATTCAGATGAAGACGAAACTTTTTAACCATAATACCAAAAAATTGTACCTAGACGTTCAGTCCCTCTTATCTGGCTCGGGTTTTTGGATAAACATATAACTAAAAATACTTTAGAATGAAATTACTATGGTTTTTCATATGTAAGCCCATGATAATATCACACTTTGGAAAAAGTACGTCAAACTCAATGCTTTAAAGAAAAACTCAATTTACTTTGTAACACCTTGCAGTGTTTGTTGTTATTAAAGATAGACTACATGTGATATGAATAAGACAGATCATCTTACAACACATATTCACAAATTGCATCATGGAGAGCAAATAGTTTATGAGTGATCAAAGTATGTAACAACTAATGTTTGTTATGTTAAGCGCCATGAGATCTTCAAGAACCACCTCAAGTTTCCCTAAAACCCAACAGAATCTTGAGGATCTCGCCACCCCTTGCTAGTTTGGTCTATCATTAACCTTAATTCCAGTTATGCACGTCCAATCGATTTCTACAAAAAATCCAGCACAATAACCCCCAAAAATAAGATATTTTCAAAATCATTTTATTTACGACAAAGAAAATTCAACACAGTTCAAGGCTCCGACCCGTCCAATAACAGCAATCACTTCACAACTACACTAATGAATTATTCGTGCATTCTAACATAAGTTTACTTGTGAGAGTGAAAACACTTATTTACGGCACCACCCTTTAAAACTCAATTTCAATATTCCCAATTTGCTCCATGAAACTTACACTTTAACAATTTGAAAGTCAAATCTTGTCTCACCTGGCTCCCATAACTCCATCAGTTTCATTAAAATTGACTCCGATAACGTCATTTCATTAAAATACTGATGTGGCATGAAATGGGACCCAATTATTGCTAAAATATTCCATGTGAATAAAAAAAAGGAATAGGATTTTCTCTCCTTTTAATCTCTCTCTCTCATTCCCGCCCCTCCTATTTAAATGGTTAAGATTAGCCACGTCAATATCTTACTTTGAATTTTTTATATAGAGAAAAAGACAAAAAAGAAAGAGTGAGAGGAGGAGAGGGAAGGGAATAGTAACAGGAGAGGAGAGAATCCTACTAAAAAAAAGGTAATACTAGGGAGACAAAATTTGCAAACTAAATGATGTGTCACCAATAGGAATGAGCACGTTTATCAACATTTTAAGTAATAAACCAATCATCAAAACTTCATGTTAAAGTATACCACATCGACTGTATCTCTGAGAAAAGAAGAGTTTAAATATCATAATCCCACTCTAACTAATACCGAGGTCTTTTGTGATAAAATCTCACACCTAACGGATTGTGCAGGTGGTAATTACCAAGTTAGGGACAATATTGATGTTGTTGGAAGTCGGCCTTCGGCCCGTCTCTCTGATAATTCTAGATGGTATCAGAGCCAGGGAGCGACCCCGTACTTCCACGTGATGGGTGGGTCCCCTTGGCCCCGCACGATGATGGTAGGTCCCTTGGCCCCGCGTGTAAGATGAGTCCCATTGGCTCCATGTGGTTGTCGATATGTGGATCTCCCATGTGTGACCCACTAATTGGGTCCCACATGAGGGGGCATGTTGAAATATCTCACATCGACCATATCTCTGAGAAAAAGAGAGTTTAAATATCATAATCCCACTCCAACTAATACCAAGGCCTTTTGTGATAAAACCCCACATCTGACGGATTGTGCATATGGTAATTATCAAGTTGGAGACAATATTAGTGTTGTTGGAAGCGGGCCTTCGGCCTGTCTCTTTGATAATTCTACACTTCTATGTCATTTAGTTTCCAAAATTTTGTCTACAAATTTAGTCTTCCTAGTATTATCCAAAAAAAAAGGGCAATGTTAGGAAGACTAAACTTGAAAACAAAATTTGCAAACTAAATAATGTGTCATCAATAGGAACGAACACATTTATTAACGCTTAGGTAATAAACCAATCATCAGCTTCCATGTCTTTTTTTTTTCTTTCCTTCTGGTTGATTCGCACAACCATTGGCCCACTCCCCATATCTGCCCAGATTTCCCCTTCCAACTGCCCCACCAACCATAGGCCAATATCAAGCTGTAATTAAAGCCATATATTGATCAAGAAGAAAATCCATCGATTGATTAAATTCTCTGGATTATAATAAGGGATACTTTGGATGGGGTCCTTAATCCTTAACATTATTTGATTAAAACCTTAATAGTATTCAAAGTTTGATCAAGGTCCCTTGACTTTGTACACCTCATTATATTACTATTAATATTTATATTTTTGTAGTTTTGACATTAATTGTTTGATATTTTATGAGATTTATAATCCTACAAATTTAAAATCTCTCATTATAATACTATTAGAAACGGTTACAATAAAAAAATTCAAACATTTTGATTGAATAAATGGATAAAAACTATGTAAAAATAAGAAATAATAAATGGCAAAAGAATGTATCCATAGTGTTAAAAAAAATTGGTACCTTTTACAAAAAAATTGGTACATTTCACATATAACAAAGTGGTACATTAATAAAGAAGAATGGGTACATTATAAATAAATTAGGGTACAAATAAAAGATTATAAATTATGAGTACAAATGAATTTTTAAAAATATAGGCGCTAAAAGAAATTAATACATGGGTACAAAATAAAACTAAAAAGAAAATACTACAAATTTAAAAAAAAAATGTTGCAAATTAAAAGTGGGTACAAACTAAAAATATAAATATATGATACAAAGTTTAGGCATAAAACATAAATATACCATATGTAATTTTTCTATGATTGATTAAATATACAATGTCACGTGACTGTATACACATGGGTACAAACACAAATAAAACTTTAAAAAATGTGGGCACAAATAGAAACTAATATATGGGTACAAATTAAAAATAGGTACAAACTAAAAATAAAAATATATGATAAAAAATTTAGCCATAAATATAAATATACTAATTGTAACATTTTTAACACTAAAGGAATATATTTAAAAATAAAAATATTTTATTATTCAAATAATTAATGATGTTATTAATACCCAAGGACCTTGATCAAAAATTGAAAATGAATAGGATTTTAATCAATGGAGTAACAAAAAGAAGGATGTGAACCTAATTTTCCCTTTAAAAAAATATTACAAAAATACAGGGTTTCACAATTTGTAATTTGCAGGAAATATTTGAAATTTTTAAATTTTTAGAAAATATTAGAAATTAGAAGGAAATACTAAAAATTTGTAGGATATCTGTACTTTGCAATATTAGAAATTTGTAAGAAATATTAGAAATTTGAAAAGTAAGAGGGAATATTACATATGTTTTGTAATTTTGTATGTATTTTTTGAAATAATGCCATTCAATTTCAATGAGTCCTCCTCAATTGCATTGATTTATCCTAAAGATTTCATTTCAATTGGAATTTGGTTATTCACCATGTACGAGGATCCCTGCTAAGCATCCATGGCTGAATGGTTAACTATGAATAACCTTTTTCATTTCCTTCATTTTATATAAACTAGTGATGCACTTAAAATATTTATAAATTATTGCAATTTATTAGAATTAAGTCAATTTTTGTAAATTAGTATTTCTTTATTGTGATTTTGTTCTACAGATGTCATTGCGGTTGATCACCAATGGACACCGCTTTACCTCCTACTAGAGATGGTGGATATTCCACTAGTGGGGACCAACACTACCTAGGCGGCCGCAATCGAGTTGGCGACCATGTTTACTCCATTAGCTTCATCAGTGTGAGAGCCCCGATCTACCTACGGTATTCATAGCTGGAAACGGCCCAGCTCTATGCCAGCCCCAACACCCACTTATGACGACGTGGAGGCGATGCCGATTTGGCGACAATGCCCCCTCAGGGAAACAGAGAACTCCTAGCCTGTGGTAGGAAAAAGGTAAGAGCGTGGGGAATCTGTAGAAGCTTGTCCTCAAACAGAATCACCACATAATGCAAGCCAAGATCGTGATCATTTACGACCTACGACATTGGCGAGTGAACTTCAAAGTCAACAGCATGTTGGCTATGTTGGGGTTCTTCAGCCCATAATGCGTTGTCTTAAGTCTATTAGGAATTATAGACTTACAATATTTAGTGGTTTGCCCAATTAGAGTGGTTTTCCCAATTGGAGGGGTTTCCCAATTAAAGTTGTTAAAGTTTGTTTACTGAATTTAAATTGTTTTTGTTTACTGAATTTAAATTGTTTTCTCAATTGGAGAAGGATTTATAATAGATTCCAATTAGGATTAGTAATCCTTATTGAAGAACATCTTTATTATGTCTATATAAAGGGGCTATTGCACTACTTTTGAATTTGGAGCAAAACAATATTATGTATAGCAGTCAAGGGATTAATGTAAGAGAATATTGTAAGGACAAAGTGTCTGGGAGAGAAAATAAAAGAGATAAGAGTATTTCTTGTTCTTGTTCTTTCAGGTTTTTCATCAAGTCTTAATTCTACAAACTTGGCAAGATTATTCGATGTACTCATTATTCATATAGTGAAAGATTGATGTTTCTGTCTCGCAAACGCAAGCACATATAGCCAAACCACATTAATTATTGGTGTGATTTATTTTGCCTATTTTTTTCGATATTTCGAGATTATTTTGTTTTTCCCATTCTTAAACGCGATAGTCACAACAGGCTCACGACATGGGAGCCATCATCCACACCAACTGCCCCATGCTCCCTCTCCTGCAATGAAGAAATAGATGGGTAAATGTGTGTTTTTTTTTTATAATTATTATTGTTATACTTAAACTTATTTAGTGTATTCTTAAACATTAACACTTGTTTCTTTTGTCTATTTCAGGTCAACTTCAAGATCGACATGGAAGTGCTAGGTATGTCCAAGTACCCAAACCAGGTGTGGTCTAAGCAATATAAGGAGTGGAAGTGCGAGCTACTCATATACTACCAAACTTGTGCATTTCTTACTGAAGTTCTGACAGATCCACACCTAGAGTTTGGAGAAATGAAAGACGAGTGGCACTAGATCTACAGCCATTTCAAAGTCCGCAATTTATGGTAAGTTGTTTTAAATTTCATTTCTAATTTTAATTTTTTAATTTAAGCTTTTTATTCTCAACGGAAATCGAAGGCAAATAAGGGTAACCGGGAAGCGAAGCAGTATCTCCATAACTTTGGCTCTTGGCCCCTCACTTTTTAGGTCGGGGAACAGCGTGAGAAGGGTTCACTTTTCACGGAAGTCGACACTTGGGTGATACACATGCCAATTATGGCAACCAGGTGGCTAGCAACATTTATGTAAGTATTCCATTCAAATTTTAATTTCAAGTTTCATTACAATTAATGTTTTAAAATTATGATCGATAATTTTAAGGATTAAGTGCCTAAAGCCCTCTAGCCTTTTAATGTCATTTCAAATTAGTCTCTAACTTTTTTAAACATTTCAAATAAGTACCTAACTTATTGAAAATGTCACATCTGTTAAGTCCCAATTAATTTTTCTGATAAATTTACATGTGGCAACAATGGGTACCACTTATTTGCTTACTTGGACACTAAAATAATAATAAAAATAAATTCAAAAAAGACACAAAGATGAAAAAATATAATTAAATAAATAAATTCACAAATTATGAAAAACAAAAATGAAGATCGGAAAATCTCCTAACAAATAATAGGGTTAAAAATTCATATAGGGGTTCAAGGAGCTTGTTTATGCTTGTGATTTCCTCATTCACTGATTTTCAGCTAGTAGAGTTTCTAGTTCTTCTTTGTAAACGGTGCAGATCGTTGTGCGTTGGGTTTTAAGGTGACGACTAGAAGGGGGTGGTGGTGGCCATTACTTGGTAGAGGTCATACCATGACCTTCTATTGATGTTAAAGGCAAAGTAAGCCCTAGTGAATTCAATAGAAGTTTAATTGGGCTTAGCGGATGTGACATTTCAGCAGGTTGGGTACTTGTTTGGAATGTCAAAAAGGTTGAGACCAATTCGGAATGACACTAAAAGGTTAGGGGTTTTAGGTACTTAATCTTAATTTTAATTGATTTCCTTTTTTTGTAGGCTTCTATGTCGCAAAAGAAGGACGAGTATCTCGCCAACCTTTTCCAGCAGCAACTGGACATGCCAATGGTGTAGCTAACACCACATCCAGATATGTCTTACAGTTGTTGATGGGCAAGGTTGGGCGATGGAATTCATGGCCCTAGGAGCGGATCAGGTTCGAGATCTCAAATGATCTTCTTTAACTAGCTCTCAACCTCCAAGTGGGACGTCTTCTAGACTACAGCAGGCGAAAAGGGAGTTAGAGGCCATGCACCAGCGAGAACAACCTCGAGAAAAAGTTGCACACCAACTGGAGAAGGAGATTATGTGGTACAATTTTTTTTGTTACGATGGTGCAGGGAATGGCAGCCTCCGGCATTCACCTCCCTGATCTTCCTAAACCCTGAATTCAACCACCACCCTAGGAGTAGTTACTTTAGGATATTTTACGTATACATTTGTATCAATATTTTAGTTTTAATATAATTAAGTAATTTTTTTTAATATTACGATTACTTTTGAAATTAAAATTAATTAAAACTAATTTATTTATTTAAAGTACATATAATTTAAACTAATTTATTTATTGACATATACATATATAATTTTTTTTTAAATTAAACGTTTAGCTGATGTATACTTTCGTCGAGCATGTATTTTGTACTTTTTTTTTCTTTCAATTACTTACTTGACGAAATACTGTCCTCCGACAAGTTTTGGTCGTTGGACTAATTTGGTCGACACATTTTGCTGACGAATTTTTTCTTCAGATACATGTTATTTGCCGTACGAAATTCGAAAATACTTCGAGCAAACGTTCATACGATGATCTTTACTCGACCAAAATTTTCCAGACAAATTTTTGTTGGGCGAAGATTTAGACGACGAAAGCCTTATTTTGCCCGACAAAACCCTTTCGTCTGAAAAGCGTGTTTTTTACAGTGAAAGCTCAAGATTTGGATTTTCCTATGTCTTTTCCCTAAACTAAACCTATGCATCATTGATTATACAATTGTTGAAAAAGACCCTATAGTTATTTTCAATGTAAAGTTGGATAAAGACCCTATTTAGTTTTTTTTTTTTTTTTTTTTTTTTTCATTTTCAAAAAATGAATTTAATTTTAAATTAACCAATAAAAAAATATTTAGTAAAAGTTAAATATGATTCTTATTTAAAAAAAAAAACAACAACTATCTTTAAAGCCAAAACTGTGAAATAGAAATATATACTTTTTTCATTAAAAAACAATAATTATCGAAAAAGACTCCAATTTAAATTTTCGCCATTAGCCAAGAAAATTTTAGGACCGGCTTAGCTATCATTTCATAGGGAAAAGGATCCTCTCCGGATCCACTTTGTGGGGATCCTAGGGATCCCTACATCCTACTCGTTCATCGTAAATCGTGCAACCAGTTTTCGTTAGATGCTATTTGTGTTTAATTTTAAATAAAAAAATCAAATAATTTCTGACTGCACAATATACGATGAACAGCTAAAATGTGAGGATTCTAGTGGATCCGGATGGGATCCAATTCCATTTCATAGCTTCAGAAGATAATCCATGTAGACCGAAAATAATAATTCCCATCACCAAAAGGTTCAAAACAGTAATAATTCATCTCTTTCCACCTAAAATATTCTGATCACAAGTATATAGTCATTAGTAGTTGATGCATATGTATGATTTAGATAAAATTTACCAATTTATATGACGCGATTAAATCATTATTCTTCTCTCATATATGGAGATGTCTCTCTCCTCATCTGACTCGCGATATAGTAATTGTATTTGTTCTGTTTATTATGCTGTATTATTTAGATAGATTCAAACATTTTAATGTTTGTTCTTATATGGCACATCAATATCTATGACGTGATTAAATCATTATTCTTCTCTCATATATGGAGATGTCTCTCTCTTCATCTGACTCGCAATATAGTAATTGCATTTGTTCTGTTTATTATGATGCATTATTTAGATAGATTCAAACATTCTAATGTTTGTTCTTATATGGCACATCAATATCTATGACGTGATTAAATCATTATTCTTCTCTCATATATGGAGATGTCTCTCTCTTCATCTGACTCGCCATATAGTAAATATATTTGTTCTGTTTATTATGCTGCATTATTTTGATAGATTCAAACATTCTAATGTTTGCTCTTATATGGCACATCAACTTGGAAAAAACTAAAATTGCTAAGGCCACGGATTTGCTACCCCTCAACAAATTGTTTTCTTTATGTCTTCCATAATATTATTTCGACACATGTGATTCAACTTAATCAATACTTAATATTGTTAAATTTTATTATTTTGGGTTAAAAAACAAATAAACAAACTCCAAACTCCAAAGCTCTCTACCACCTAATCAGTTGCAACAACCACTTTTCTCGTCGCCGCCGCCGACAAGCCTTCATCTCTCCTATGTCTCTCCAACCTCGTCAACAGAAAAAGGAACATTTATATTCAATTGGATTCCAATTGTCGACTATTTTCATCGGAGACAATTCGATTCATCGACTCCGATTTAGTACGATTGATTTAATTTGTCCACTCTGATTCAGTTTGATTAGATTCTTTTACAACGGTTCAATTTGATTCATTGACCGTTAATTACTAAAATAGAAGAAATCAGTGTGTATTCCCTCCAACGACGACCATGATACCTAATCTGGTGTAGGAGGAAAAAGAGGCTTGGCGCCGGTGAGGTAGGGTGGTTGTTGTGGCTGATGTCATGAATTGTGGCTAAGCAAGGAGGTTATCTATATCTATATCGATATCTATAAAGTGAGAGCACCAAAATGGTGAAACATTCAAAATGTAAAGAATAATGTCCTCATTTACTAAAAGGGATAGCACAAAACTAACTACTTATAATAGGTGTAACATAGTAAAATGAAACACAACACTGATGGGAGATGCTTACCTGAGTGATACTGTTTACGCACTCTTAGGAAAGATTGTTTCTATTGGTTGGATGAATCACACCCACCCTCAAAGATTCATCCTAAATTTCATCGATGAGTGTGACCCCACACATAATATATAAATTTCACCAAGAATTCCCTCTCCAACTATCAAACAAACTGAAGTTGCAAGGATTTGACGATGAAAACTACCGTCTTCATGTATGACCCACGTTCTGAGAAGGAGATTGGGTTGTTCAATTTCAACCCTTTTCAAATTTTTTACTCCATCCACCCTCAGCATTTACCCATCGGTCCCGTAATCCTCTGCCTCTGCTACAAACACTCCATTTTTGTTTCTGCTTCATTGTAGTTTCCAACATATGTTCTTTTGGTGAGCTGTTTTCTTTAAATCTAGCTTTTTTGAGTGTTCAAGTAAATTTATTGTTCCCCAATTTTCAAAGCCAATTTTTAATCATTCTATTTTTGGATTAGTGATTTTTTTTTTTTTTTACTTCCTTATTTTCGCTAATTTGTAATCTCTTGGTAGATCCTTGCTTCTAGTTTTACTTCCTTTCTTCGTGTGATTTTTGAGTGAAATAATTGTCTATTTTTGTGAAATGGATGATTTGTCTATTTTATTCTTTACATATAAAGAATTCCTATAACTGACCCCACTTAATGGGATAAGATTTTGTTATTGATGTTGTTTACATGTGAAGAAGGAAAGGGATCCTGTCTGGATCCCTTCCACCAAGTCCACGAATCTGGACCCTTGAAATTTGATCCAACGGCTAAAAGGGCTCCCTATTTGTAGCCGTTGGACTTGGTGGACTTGGTGGAAGGGATCCGAAGAGGATCAAATTTCAAGGGTCCGGATTTGTGGACTTGGTGGAAGGCATCTGGAGAGGATCCCTTTCCTATGAAGAATCCCTAATCGGACACACATACATGCTTATTGTGCTGCTCTTTACTTGGACCAAAATAAAGAAAGAGACTTGGGATCCTTGCTTTCTATAAGTTTTTAGGAGGGGGAAAAGTACCGGTTCGGATAGGAGTGTGGAGACAGGAATGCAAGTAAAAATTCAAGAACAAAAATGAATGGGAATGTTTGGTTTAATTTTTTGGTTTGAAATTCGATTCAATATGATTTGATTAGTTGGAAGATAAAGACCAAAGTTTTATTACTTTTTCCTTTTAGGGATGAAATGAATCAACCTTAAAGTTGGGTGTAATTATATGTCTTATCAAGTAAATAAAATGTATCTAATATGTTTGTTTTTTTTTGCAAGTAGCCATTTACTACAGTGATGAAAATGTGTGTTGTGCCCTTGCATGACGGTGTGAGTTCAAACTCCATCAATAGCTAATCTAACATCTAACTTACTAACGTTATCGCTCGACTAAAAAAAATTAAAAAAAATAAATATGTTTGTTTTTCATGCATTGGATTCTTTTTTTTATCGGAAGGCTATGAAAATGAATGCTGCAAAATACGAAAGATATGCATGTCTTGAACAAATAAAAACAAGACTATTACTACTCTATGTAAGGAGCCTTTCTTTTATCACACATTTTACAAGCAACTTTAATTATGTTTATGTTTTAATTACCTCGTTCACGAATTCGTCGCCGGCGCCAACCTCACCAACTGCCTCCGCAACCGGAAGAACCTGAGATACACTATCCTGCCATCGTGGCTCTCCAGGATGCAGATCGCCACCAACCTCACCCACGGCTTCGATTACATCCATCACCTCTTCTCCAAGCACGACCACCTCGTCCTCAGCGCCAACTGCCATTTGGGTACAGCGGAACTTTGCGGTGAGACCCAGACTTGGCCGACGAAACTGTAGGCCACACGCAGGTACATGGCGCCAAAATTTCGGGTCACCGTAATCGTGACCGAGAAATGAAAATGACGGCATGTATAGGAGAATGAGAGTGATTGAGTAGGCGAGGAAGGCTGTGAGGAGTGATAAGGATAAAATAATGACTCATTGTAATAGTAACTCATGATAGTTACCAATTCAGTTACATAGTTACTGTAGGGTATATTATTTTTACTTTTACCCAAAGTGTAACTATATATACATGTGTAATATTATCCTTGAGATTAATGAGAAAAGATAGAAAACATTATTCTCAATATGGTATCTTCCGCCAGAAGTCTACTGACTTCGATCCTTTAGCTTTCTCAGTACCCAAACAGATTTCTTTTCCTATTTTCTTAGTCCCCAAACAGATTTCTTCTGCTCTTTTCTTCTCTGATCTTGAGCATCAATGGCAACTAACTCTTCCCATTTTTCCTCTCCGGTGATTGTGCCTCATCCTTCTTATTCTTAGGACGCCACACCACCTATTTCCTCTACTCAGATCTCAATCAACTCCATCACGATCCAAAATATTGGAAGCATGGTCCAGACAAAACTGAAATGCCACAATTATCTCATTTGGAAGTCTCTCTTTGATCCGATCTTCCGCTGTTACAAGCTCGCTGGAATTGTCGATGGATTTAAACCAGCACCACCTCAATCTCTCAGAGATTCTTCAAGAAATTTGTTTCCTAATCCTACCTTCGAGTTATGGTATGAGAAAGATCAGAATATCATCATTTGGATCAACTCTACACTTTCTGAGGATTTGATTCATTTCACCGTTGGTGTTCAATCTGCTCGGGAATTATGGCAGAATCTTGAACGGCAATATGGCGGTGTCTCATGATCTCATATTCATCAACTTAGGTCAAATCTTCAATCTATGACAAAAGGAAATTCCTTTATCTTTGAGTATCTCCAGCGAATCAAGGAAGTTACAGATGCTCTCGCTGCTGTTGGCGCACCAGTCAATGATCATGATCTCTTTCTAATAATCCTCAATGGCCTGCCTGATGATTATGATTCCTTTGTTGATTTTGTTGCAATTCCATCTCGTCGATACAACTGTTGATAATCTTCATGGTTTCTTACTTAGTAAAGAAATAACGCTTGCAAGGAAGCAGCATACTAAAGGCTCATCTACTGAAACTTTTCAGGCGTCTAATGTTCAAGCATCCTCCACCACTGCTCCTTTGCTCACTACACCGACATTCCACCTCAACATCAAGCCTACAGTGTTCATCCTCAACAGTTCTCTAATTCTAATCGCAACAATTCTCAGCGTTCTCATACCGATCAGCGGAAGTATAACAACAACAATCGAAATCAATTCAATCGCTACAACAACAATTCTCAGAATCGTGGTGGATATCGTGGAGGCAATCGGTTATACAACAATTCTAAGCTTGCCATGTATGCTAATCCTCCAGTTATTTTTTCTCCTTCGTGGCTTATTGACTCTGGAGCAAGCTCACACATGACAAATAACATTCAGAATTTGTAGAATCCACAACCATATCATAGATCCGACAAGGTTTACATTGGAGATGGCCAAGGTTTGCAAATTCATCATTCTGGCTCTTCGTTAATTCATACTCATTCTGCTACTTTTCAATTAAAGAATATTTTACATGTTTCTCAATTGAAACATGATCTGCTTTCTGCCAATAATTTTTCTCTGGATAATTGGTGTTCTGTGACTCTAAATCCTTTTGACTTCAATGCCAAGGATCTTACTACGGGGAAGATGCTTTTTAGAGGTCCTGTTCGCCAAGGTCTTTATCCATTCTATGCATCTCCTCATCCTTCCAGAAGGTATCTTGCAACTACTGCCATAAGAACTTATCCTCATATTTGACATCAATGCTTGGGACATCCAACGTTCAAGACTTTTAAAACTGTTATCTTTAAGTCTTCCTTGCCTATTACTACTTCTGTTAATAAGTTGTTCTGTTCGAATTGTATCTTGGGCAAGTGTGCCAAATTGCCATTTCATGAGTCTGTTAGTATTACATCTAGACCACTAGAACTTGTTCATGCTAATGTTTGGGGCCCAGCACCATTGTTATCTGTTAGTGGGTACAAGTTCTATGTTCTGTTTGTTGATTATTTCACCAAGTATACTTGGTTGTATTCTCTCAAGAATAAATCAGATGTGTTTGTTACTTTTGTCCAATTTCAAGCTTTGGTTGAAAATATCTCTGGTTTCAAGATTGGTACTTTAAGAACAGACTTAGGGGGTGAATTTCTTAGCTCTGCTTTTCAAAAACATATCGCTTCTTGTGGTATTCAACAAAATCTCAATTGTCCTCACACACTACAGCAAAACAGCTGTGCTGAAAGAAAGCACCGGCATGTTGTTGAAACTGCCATAACATTATTGATAGCTTCAAAGGTGCCCCATCAATTTTGGGTTGAAGCTTTTGTCACTGCCACTTACCTTAGGTTGCCACCCATTTCCAAACCATCTTCATAGGAACAGTTTTTTAGAAAGCCTCCTGATTACAGTCAACTCAGAGTTTTTGGTTGCAGTTGCTATCCTTGGTTAAAACCTTATATCACATCCAAATTAGATGCCAAGAGTAAACCATGTGTATTTCTTGGATACAATTTAATTCATAAAGGGTACAAATGCTTAGATCCCATTACCAATCGGGTTTACATTTCCAGACATGTGTATTTTGATGAGACTTCTTTTCCTTTTCACACACTTACCTCTTCTTCCTCTACTTCTCATCCTACCTCATTTCCTTTCTCCCTTGTCTTTCCCCATCTATATCCTACTCTGGCCCCACCATGTCATATTATCCCACTTGAATATACCATACCTGCAACTACCTCTCCCCAATCTACATCTACCATACATGCAACCATCTCTTCCCAATATGCATCTACTGCCCCTCCTTCTACTTCTATCTCTTTACCTCCACCTATTCCTTCTATTCACCTTATGCAAACTAGGTCTAAGTCAGGTATCTTTAAACCCAAAGCTTACACAGTTACCAAACATCCCTTACCATCACACTTAGAGAGTGAATATGTTCCTTCTACCTATCTCCAAGCATCTAAGTACTCCCATTGGAGGGCAGCTATGCAAGATGAATTCAATGCTTTGCAAAATACAGGAACCTGGAATCTTGTTCCTCCTTCTCCCTTTCACAACTTAGTCTGGTGTAAGTGGGTTTTCAGAATCAAACGTAAACCAGATGGCTCTGTGGATCACTATAAAGCACATTTAGTGGCTAAGGGTTACAATCAACAGGAAGATATTGATTTTAGTGATACTTTCTGTCCAGTGGCAAAGCCTGTGACCATCAGGATCCGCTTCACCTTAGCAGTTCAATCAAATTGGTTCTTACATCAGTTGGATGTAAGTAATGCTTTTCTCCATGGTTCTTTAAAAGAAAATGTGTATATGACTCAACCTTCTGGATTCATTGATCAAGATCATCCCAATTATGTTTGTCACTTAAAGAAATCTCTCTATGGTCTTAAACAAGCCCCTAGAGCTTGGTTTGAGAAGCTTCAATCTGCCCTTTTCTCACTGGGTTTCAAGCATCACAATCTGATCACAGTTTATTCATTCTTCATCAGCCTGTTCTAGTATTGGTTCTGGTGTATGTCGATGATATAATTGTTACTGGCCCATCTTCTTCTCACTGCAATGTTGTTATTTCCAAGCTCAGTGCTCAGTTTCCAGTCAAGGATTTGGGTGATCTCCCTTATTTTCTTAGGCTCGAAGTTCAGCGCTCTTCATCAGATATCTTTATTCATCAATCCAAGTACATTCTGGACTTACTTAAAAGATTACATATGGATGGAGCTAAGCCATGCATTACACCACTTGGTTCTGCCAAGCTTCATCTTTCTGGGCCATTACTATCTGATCCTGCAGAATACAGATCCATTGTTAGGGCTCTTCAATACTTAACTTGGACTCGACCGGACTTATCTTTTGCTGTTAATCTGGTATGCCAGTTCATGCATTCCCCACTAGAGCAACATTTTCAGGCAGTGAAACAGATTTTAAGATACTTAAAAGGTACCCTGGTCTTGGTTTATGGTTTCCTAAATCCTCATCTTTTCTTTACCTTAAGGCATTCTCTGATGCTGACTAGGCTGGTTGCCCTTAGGATCGAAGATCAACATGGGGTTTTGTATCTTTCTTGGTTCATCCATCATCAGTTCGAGTGTAAAGAAGCAACACACAGTTGCTCGATCATCCACTGAGGCTGAGTACCGTTCTCTAGCTCATACTGCGGCGGAAATTACTTGGATTTGCCAATTATTCACTGACATTGGTTTCCAATTGTCTGTCATTCCTCAGATTTGGTGTGATAATGTCTCTGCTATTGCCTTAGCATCCAATCCGATTTTTCGTGCTCGCACCAAGCATGTAGAAATTGATTATCACTACATTCGTGAATTGCTTTTAGCACACTTACTCCGAGTTCAGTTTGTTTGTAGTGAAGATCAACTTGCAGACATACACACTAAATCACGTCCTCGACAAAGATTTCTTCATCTCAGATCCAAGCTTTCTCTTCACCCTTCTCCGTTCAGCTCGAGGGCGTGTGATAAGGATAAAATAGTGACTCATTGTAATAGTAACTCATGATAGTTACCAATTCAGTTACATAGTTAGTGTAGGGTATATTATTTTTACTTTTACCCAAAGTGTAACTATATATACATGTGTAATATTATCCTTGAGATTAATGAGAAAAGATAGAAAACATTATTCTCAATAAGGAGTGGGGGATGAGGAGGTGGGTGGATGGGATAAAAGGGGATTCGAAGAGAGAAAAAGGGAGAGGTGGGTGAATGCTTGAAACCTTCGGATTTTAGGAGAAGTTTGACGTCGGGGTTGCGACTCCGGGAACGGAAAGCACTGGGTGCAGAGGAGGAAGACGAGACCCAGATTTAGTTCAATGGTTTTATTTTTAATTTTTAATTTTTATTATTTTTTTAAATTTTTTAAGTTTTGTAATTTTGTATTTTTTTAATTTTTAATTTTTTAGTTTTTTAATTTTTTTTAATATTCACGTAGACCCATATTGTTACATGGCGCCCAATAATTATCCACGTGGGCGCCACACCATCAGTTAATAGAGGTTCTGACCGAAAACTTAACGGATGTATGAAAGTGTCCTAAAATTATGACTTTAGGTACTAGATTGAGATGAAAAAAACTTGATGTATGAAATGTTAAAAACTAAGAAACTTCAGAATAGTAAACTAAAATTCACCTTTAATAATATATCAAGAATTTTATCAGATTTTATACAGTGACAGAAACAATACTAGTTAATATTCCCTAACTTTTCTGAGAAGCACATTCTAATTTGTCTTGAAGAGAAAACTTGACTGTCGTGAGGTCTCTTCATGCTCTAGTCAATTTAGTTACACCAAATAAAATATTTTCCTTAATTTTTAAAGTGAATAACTCATAGCATATAACTATTATTGGTAGGAAACATATCGAAGTATCTAAAATTTAGTAGATTATAATTTCTAATGTACCGTAATTTTGATAACATAAACTAAAGCGAAATAGTACATTATAGGACTCTGAGGAAAATTGTAAGAAAATTATAGGACAATTTTCAAGGATGGGTAGGAATTAGGACCACCAATTAATTATAATTAAATCTGTCATTATCAAGAACCAAGGATTTTTGTTATCTTTTTGTGCGGGCAATGAAAACAGTCCAGGGATTAGGTAGTTAATTGCAATGGCTTACATAAGATATGAGCAATCAGAATATACTAGAAATTGTTGTGCGCGCATTGCTGCGGAATTAGAAATTGTGTGAAGGATTATGTTTGAAAAATTGTATCATAGAAAAGTTAATACTATTTAGATTGAAAACGTTAGGAAATTTTTTACATACAAAAGATTTGATCATATAGTAAAATGAAAAGTAGTAATACTTATTTTATATACAGAAAAGTAGTAATACTTATTTTATATACAGATAATTTGCATTTGTAAAAGTGTAATGAACTAAACAACTCATTTCAACAAATAATATCTTTACAGCGTACTAGGTTATCCGATAAGACAGATTACAATCTACCTCACAAACCAAAATCCACAAATGTTTGAAAAGGGAAAAAAGAGAAAGGGTTCATCACTAACATTGAAGTGAAAACACAGTAATAAAATCCAGGTTTTGGACATACCAATTAAAAAACGGTTCCCAGTTTCGATTGGCATATGTTGTCACAGAGCCGCAATGTTATCATTAAGATCACAATGAAACTAATTCTCGATTTATCATAGGTCGCATCCAAAGGCAGCTATACTCTAATGACAATATGAACGAAATAGATATAATTAGAGCAAAGAACATAGGGAATAATAAATAAACACTCAATATGTTAGTAGAGAATTGATTAGCAGATTCATTGAGAACAATATCTTAAATATTTGTTCAAATTAATCACATGAAAATAAAAAGTTTAGATGATACTACAACCATTGAATGGCTAGGAGTGCAATGTTGTTATATGAGGTTGTACTCTTATGGAGATTCGGAAAAGTTTAGTGTTTTCCGCCTGTTCAAAATTCCTGGCTAAAACCTAGAAACACAGCACGCTAAACAGCAAAACTCTGAGCAAAGCCAACCCGTTTTGGGTAACGATGCATACTATTCTTTAAAAGAAATTCTTTTTTCTTAGACATCTCATTATAATATTAACAATGATCAATAATAAGAATGAAATGTTTACATTGTTTAAATAAAGAAAAATCCATATTGTTCGAATAAAAAAATCTCAAATTATATTGAACAGTAAGGCACCCTAAATTCTATTTCTTAAAAACTCCTTTTGATTTGGTGAACAGTGAGATGAATACTAAAATGAATTGTGAAGAAACAACTATTGTATTATAAGGCACTCATATTGGTGAAACAAATTATAAGAATAACTAACGATTAAACAGAAATATGCAAAGCATCCGGGTTTTTGACACATTACTGAACTACTGATTTGTTTTTTCTTCTATCATCAGTTCATCACTAAAATATTTTCTTTAATTTCATTCCATCCCCTAAAAGTCCACATTTTTTGTTTAGTTATAGTCCTAATGGAATGAAATCCAAGGATAAAAAACCCATTGGGCATTGGCCATCCCCAACTATTTTCTTGATAAGATTAATTATTTAACCTCGGGGTTAATCATAGTTTTTTTATCACAATTAATTTTAAATTAAGCTAGATTGAGAAGCAAAGATAATTTGTACTCAAAATGAAGTGATATATTAAAAAAAATCATATCTTAAATAGTGAAATGATATACACGAAATCACAGATTATTAAGTTCAAATTCAAGTAACTATTAAATAACCATCAGCCTCAACAAAATTTATCATATTCACCAACCAGCAATGCTCTCCAAAGGTCTTTTTTCTGAGGACCTCTTTTATATGAGTCATATGATTAATCTAACGGTGACAAAACTTTTAAGTTTATATAAACCTATTACACCTATACAAAATCAAAACACGTTAACAGGCTTCACGCTCATCATTCCTTCCTGCTTCGCGTGAGAAGAGCAAAATTGCATCCCGTTCAATCTCAGAGGAAATCTTTTGTCAATGACGTTGTCCCAACCCTCCCTCTCTACTGCTATGCTCCCACACTTGAAAATCATCGCTAACAGTTCGAGATCGTCCCTTGGAAGATTGTTTTTCCATCATACAACAATCTGCAATTAAAATTAAAAGTGAAGCAAAAAAAAAAGGAAGAATGGAGTCGAGGTTGAACCATCACCACAAAGGAATATTAAATAGAATGGTGCTATTAGGAAAGCATTAGATGAAACCCAATTCAAAGAATAATGGTGCTCTCGATTAAATTACAGTTTCCATTCTACTTTTTTCGACAGCGGGAAGGGGGAAATTGGGAGAAATTGAAATCAATACAACCACAAAGGAAATACCTTTTCATAGGTTCAAAGAGAATTTTAATTTTCCGAGGGCACTGTGAAATCAGGACGCGTTGCTCTCCTTCAACGTCGAAAATTTGAGTGTGAACCCTATTTTTATTTTTTTGGGTGTTTTGATTTTGTTTTAGTGTAACAAAATTATATACACTCAATAGTTTTTCTACCGTTAAATTAATCCTATGACTAATATAAAAGAGGTCCTTACAGGTCCTCAAAAAGAGGACCTCAAGAGAGCACTGCTGTATGGATAATACCTGATGTTGCGGTTATAGATATGGTTACTCTTCATGGTATGGGAATAGATATAGCATTTCCACCTCCAAACCGAACCGTTGCCATCATTAATTATGCACATGAATTTCGTTATAAAAAAGTACACATGAATTTCAAGAAGAATCTAACAATCCACAATTAAACCAATCTAAGGCAAAGAGTTCAACCATAAATTTTACCTCCATAGTAATAGGCAATAGATGGATAACAGTTCAGTAGATATCATATAGATGGATCCATGAAATCAAGTAACAAAGGGTAACAGAGCGCTGTGATGGGATCTGTCCATTTGCAGCATTGCTAGAATTAATAGATCTGTATTGGTTAACAGAAGGCTGCATGGAAAAAGAAATCAACCTTAGAACCACATATTACGTAAATGAATGAATGTTTCAAATACAGTTTGTTAATACTTTTTCACGATCCAATTCTTGTGGTCAAATTTTCATGTTCCATTTAAGTTTAGAAAATAGTTATCATAATTAACATTTGTTAACAGAATTTTTAAATCATATATCCAATCTCACAATCAAACAGTTGGTATTCGATTGTAAACTTATAATATTGAAAGAATGTTTTGACAGTCATGAAACATGTTTACGGGTTTCCTAATATAGCTGATGTCAATTGATCACAATTTTGCTCAACGCAAATAGAAAATATAGTAGCACTTAACTGCATTGCTAAACAAACAGAAAATTTAAAATTTATTTTCTATGGATATAGCAGATTTCTTCATGTAATAAAAACCAAAAACGTATAAAACTCATTCACATGTAATGCCAACTTAAGTTCGATCAGCAAAAGTTGACTGCAAACATTTAGATTTCACAACAACAACATTTAAACCCCATTTCACTAAATTAACACATGATCACACCGAAATCAGTTTATTAAACAAAACTCACAAAATTAAACACGAAAATAAACAAAACCCCCTTTCACTAAATTAACAAATAATCCATAAGCACATATGAGTAAAATAGAAGGCATGCACGTCAAATCAATCTTAAATAATTTAATGTATGAATCACCTCTTCATTATGTTGGAGGTTTGTTTGCTTTGCAATTTTGACTCTTTAAGGACATCTTTTGGATCTGTCTTTCCTGCATTATAAACGTATCTAATGACGAAATTAGGCAAAAACTGCCAGCAAGAGCAAGAAGGATCATATCACCAAACAGTTACCTATGATTGCAGCCAGGAACCTTAATCCTTGAGAGTGTATTTGTAGTCACTTTACTTCCATAGCTGTTCATATAAGGCACTAATCAAACTATTTGACATATGGAATTAAAGAATTGACTCAAGTTCAGGAACCCCATCATCAAACGGACCGCATTTGGAGAACACTGAGCAGGGGCACACTTCATGGAGCAAAGTACTTTTTGGAAGAAACGCGGCAAGGAAAAAGTGAATCCTAACAAGAAGTAGTAAGGGTGAAACTTGATAGCTGTCTGAGCCCCACTACATGGATCACGGCTACTTCCCTTCTTAACATGCTTCACACGCACCCCAGATGGAATGGCATGCCTGTATGCCTCGAGGAAGTCTTTGAACGAGTCGTCAGAATTAATTTTGACGTGAGCAGCCTTGAAGTAGCCCACTTTACTCAAAGATCCACCTTGACGATACAACGGTGGAACTCCATCATCGCTCTTGTGGCTTGAAGAATACATCCTACAAAGATGCAAGAAAAAATCATTAGACGGCTGCACAAAAAAATTTAAAATAAATAAATACATAAATAAAAGATAAGAAAAAAATTGCATGGAGCAGCCCGCCAGGCCGAAGCCCAGCTAGATGCCCCACGGACCCAGCGCACCGAACCCAAGTCATGGGCCCAGCACGCCAGGCCCCAGCCTTCTGCCTCTCTCTACCAAGCGGGCCAAAGGCCTCTGCCAACTCTCTCCCGACCCAAAGACTTCACAGCCCAGTCCAAAAAGAGAGGGGCTAACGCCCCCGCACTTCCCTGTCTCTTTTTCATTTCTCCAGCACGGGCCTAAGCCTAGCGACCCAAAGACCAGCGCCTCACAACCTCGCTCCGAGCCGAGCAGCGCTTGGCCCACGCCAGCCAAGCCCAGCGTGTCCTACTGGTGACCCAAGCCGAGCCCCAGCTTGCCTTCACGGCCCACGCTGCTGCAGCCAACCCTCAGCCCACACCGAGACGTCGTCGCACCGAGCCGACAACAGTATTCCCATGGCTGCAATATTTCTGACACATCCTCGACCCCCGTCAAGCCAAATTTCAAGCCTTCAGACTCCAAAATATCAAGAAGACAAGGACATTTTTTTTTCTTACCTTGGTCCGGCGTGAAGACGAAGAAAGCAACGAAAGATAATTTTTTGCACAGGCAAGCGAAGAAGATTGCTAAGAGAGGGGTAGGCCTAGCAATTTCTGACACGACCCGTTAACCTGACACGAAATCAACAGGTTATCGGATCAACACAATAACAAATCGGGTGGTTATCAGGTAATCCGATAAGCACCTGTTAAAATAATGGTTTGGTCTGGGTATACACGTGGGTAACCCGATACACGATAACCAAAAAATTAATTTAATAATTTTATACCCCTAAAAATACTATAATAATTATATATATATATATATTAAATTTAGAAAGTTTGGAAAATGAAATAATATATTTTTATATGGTATAATACTATTGTTTTATTTATTTTCATAATTATTTTGGTAAACTTCTCATAATTTGAATGGTTTATAATGTTTGGTTTTTCTATACTTAGTTTATGTGGAAGAGAGTTCTGATGTGGAAAACCTTACTGAAAACATCATCAACATAACTTTTGAAGCAATAGATCAAGCAAAAGTCCCAATACAATTTCCCCATGATGATCGATGAAAATTGAAGGATTTTGTAAAAGGAATAATATGCAAGTTTTGAGTTTCATTGGCAAGGTTTTGACTTCTGAGAAAGGCTTCACAACCTTGAAAAGAAAAACTCCTTCATTTTGCATATCCTTACACATTTGATATTTTGTAGTAAACTATTAGTGTATTGGTGCTCTTTTATTAGGCTCTTATTTTGGAGTGTAGATGTAGTACTTAACGACAAATGTGTTTTTATGTTTTGAAGTAATATTTATGTGGCAATGTGGTATGTGCAAATTTAAGAAAAAAAATATTTTTCTTAATGGGTCTGGTCATTTTACCTGTTGAGTAAAGTGACCCGACCTGTGAAGGACCCGTTAAGATAACGGGTGTGACACGACACGACCCATTAAAATAACAGGTATTACACGAAAACGATACGAAACACGGCAAACACGACCCGCTTGCCAAGCTTAGGGAGTGAGAACAAATATCCTTTAGCTTTCTCTCTTTCTTGTAGGGTTAAATAATTGCTCTCCAAATTGATTTAATCCTACTTAATGTAGACTTAAATAGACTTTGGAGACAATTTATTTCCCTTTCCTCGAATGATCTAACTTCAATCAAAGTGGGAATTCGCATCAAAATAGGAAACAATCTTATGTTTCCTTAAGCAATTGGAGATCTCTACACCTACTGCCCTTTCCTACGAACAGCCCAGCAGGTGTGACGGTATTTGTGGAGCCAAGAATAATCCAAAAATCATAGAGGCAACACGTGGATTTTTGGATGAAAAGACGAGATTACCCTCAAGGCATCCTGGGATTCCCATGCGCACACAATGGACAATAACGGCATAATTAAGAAAGAGTCAAAGGTAATCAATATAGTATTTATTTAGATTCCCCTCATCCATCCCTTATTGATTTCATTCAAAAGGTAACTCCCAAAACTTCCTATTTAATTTAGGAATAATTACCATGTTAATTGCAAGATATTATGCGAAATATATCTTGCAGTTATTCTCCAATCACCACCATAAAGGGCTGGCCACCCTCCTATAAATACCCCACTTACCCACTAAGATGCTAAACCATTGCCACCCACAAACTCCTAAATACATTCTTTTCAGAATTCTAATACTACGACCAAAGCCCCCCCGCCAAAAAAAATATATATCATGGGGGCGTGAGGGTTTTGGCCATAATCAAAGGTGTTATTATTTTGCAGATGCATTTTCATGAAAGGAAGATAAGGCGGAAATTTGCATCCACATTGTATATTTAAAAGAAGTTATAAATAGAATCACAACATATATTACTAACTTGTTTCTTCAAAGATAGAGACATTTAATAGCAATCTCCTAAGACAGAAATATGCCCCCGCAAACTAGTGCAGTAGTTTGTGGACATCTATCTTCCATGATACAACTATCTAATCCAAGTTCTTGCACTCGAACTTGAATTCTTGGTAAAATGAAAGGTGTTTTTCAGTGAAATAATAGGAAGGAAACGTTTTCAAATGATGATTACGTTTACGATATATAATGGTTTAGTCCAACTGTTATATATAACTGCTAGATGTAGTTGTGACTGTTAACAGTTGCAACTATTTGAATCGGTAACAATCTTAATTCTTTCGGAAAACACTGAATCGAACAACAAAAAAATGTAAAACCAACTGTTAAATTTCCGAGCCCCAAGGCCAATTTTTAACAGGTTAATATGAACATAAAGGCTTTGGGTTCAGGCTGGATTTCTGGGTCCAATCCCTCACATAGCTCCCCGAGGGAGTGGCACTTTCTTGGTTGTCTGGCAAGATCTTGCTGTTTAGTGTGCTGCAAGAGGAGTTTATGGTTAGTTTGAAAGGTGCCTTTGTGAGGCCTTTAGTGTAGGCCTTGAGGCTCATAGTAACAAGGATCTGAGCGTGCCACTGTTATCTTTGTATAACAGATTGTTGAATAGATGTGAATTAAGTCGATTACTTGCACCTCAAATTATTTAACTTCTCATTTATCGAAGAACTGTCACAGATGGGTTAAGCATGCATTAAGTTCTTTTCTTGTCTTGTAAACAAGGACTTTTAATTCATAGTTTTGTATATCCAAAACGAAGGGGGGGCCTTCCAACCATTTCCACGATCATAGTTGGCTTTAATGAGAACATGCTTAAATAACTTAACCAGATTTGAATGTAAATGAAACTCTTAAGTAGAAAATGGTTGAAAATGACTTAAATACATGAAGGAAAGTACATTAAACGACAGATCTACTACATATAAGTATAAACCACAGAGACTCGGGCAAGATTTAACCTTTTTGGGTAAGGTTGAACTTCTTGCAGCCACTTCTCTTTTGAGTTTACAAGGATTTGTATGCAGTAAGAGGTGAAAAGTAAATATGTTTTACTAGAGGAAATTGATACTACAATACAGAGGAAAGGTATCAGAGCTTCTAAACTTGACAAAAGACAGTTTTCCTACGAGGGGACTATAGCTAAAAGGGACTGGATCTAGACAAGATTCAACTTTCTGGGTACGAACTAGCTTGAGAGCAGAGTTTGTATGTCTTTTGATTGGTTGGTTGAGTGTCCTTGTCTCTGGTGCCTCTCTCAACTTTTATAAAACCATTTGGCCCGACTGTCTCATCTTTGTCCTCAGCTGATAACCTTCGGAGGGTAGTGAGTCATCACTTAATTACTCATTCATGCCATTGAAAAGTGCTTTTTGGCTAGTGGTGAGGTATTCTCTATTGCCCATCACTTCAATCATAGGTATGTGGCCTAAGCTTTGGTTGAAATGGCTTTCAATCTACTTTGGGCCTACTGACTGGGATCAGGCAAGCCTTCATTTACTTTTGCTCCTTTAGGCCTTCATTACTATAAAGCCCAGTGTTAAATAGTAACCCAAACAGTGTCCCCTCTGAATTTCCAGAATTTTCGACTCTCTTGCATTCTCAGTCTTTTCTTGCTCTCTGCCTTCAATCTCCTTCACTTTTCTTTCCAAAAATCAACCATGGCCCCCAAACTTCGCCCTGCATGTAAGTCTAGAGAATGAATCGTCAATTTACCCTGGTTACTCAATGGCCTTCATCGCCCTCGGGCTAGCGTGATCCTGTCCATTTTCTTCGAAGAATGAGGGGTGCATTCTCTGGGGCTTGCCTGGACTGCCTGAGTCACCATTGCAGTGGAGAACAACATGCCCACTGCCAATTGGTTCACCCCCTAACCCTTACTCCGCCGAGGTTGGAATTTCTGCCTCTAAGTGGTCAAATTTCAGAAGCAATTTCCCACTGATGAGGAATGAAGCCTAGTCCCAATGGCTGGATGAGCTCAAGCCTATCTGGAAGCAGAATTTGATGGAAAATGGCATCTATGAGCTCATCATGATGTCCAAGATCACTGTCATAGCCAAGCCTGAGCTTCTACCCATTGTTCTCATATTATTACCCATGACTAGTCTTCGCCCTCTCACCCGACCGCTGAAGGCTTGGAGGCCTCCGAGCCAATCACTCAGTTAGAGTATAATCCCTCTACCTTCAAGAGCTATGGGACATTGTTCGTGGGCTTCATCCCCTTCACGAAGAAAATGTTCAGCCCGCCATCTCCCAGTACAGATAGAGCCCAAGAACACATATACTTCCTCCTTTACTGGTTGAACAAACATGTGTTCCTCAATAAGTCAAATGGAGTGAAGCTGGAATGGATCCATTTAGTGTAGGCACTACACTCATTTGACGATGTTGCCACAGAGCCTTTTATCTTGGTACACCTCTACCATCTTCTCCATGAGATGACCAAGGGCGAGCCATTCGAGACCCACATTAATGGGCCCACCTAGATGGTTCAACTTTGGCTCTAATGGTACTTCCCCGAGTTTCAAGTGCCCAACTTGGAATTTTTCGAGGGCGTAGCTCTAGCCTGCATCTTGGCAGAGGCTTCCATTACCAACCACTCTACTCTCGCCTGCCTCCACTTCTTCAAAATTTGCTTGACTCGGGCAGATTTGGAGTGGGGTGCCTCCGTGCTCAAGAGGTATTCATGGTTCTCGAACCAAATATTCCAAGATTCCTTCGGAGATGATGCCAGCAGTCTATGCAAAGAAAAATTCATAAGCTGCATTCAACAAATGGACCTAGCATAAGGAGTTTGAAACGATCGAATTGGTTATAAGCGCGGCTAGAAGTCTACCACCCCAACTTCTGTGGTAGACAGATGGGATTTAGGCAGGCAATCTCAGTACCCTTCTTCGACTCTCTACACTGTGGAACTTCTTATCGCCTTCGCTCTCCCTCCGAGGTTACATTTCGGGCAACTCGACGCAGCTTGGAGGTGATGAGTATGATCACCCACAAGCTCGTGGCCTTGAATTTCGAGTGCATTCCCTCATTTACCACTTGGTGGGAGGCCAAGTGGTTAAAGAAGTGTGATAGAGACATCAGGGAGGCCATGATGGAGACATTAGGGAGGCCCACGATCGACTTTTTAGGTAAGTCTTATTCAAGTCTCTCCCCAAGAATGATGAGTTCGAGAACTGGAATAAGGCCATCAACCAAAAGAACAAGTTTTTGCTCATAGATAAATCACATTATTTCTGTTTTTGCTTTCCTTTATGATGCCGTCATAGTCTGTCGTTTGCTAACCCTTATTTTGGTCTTGCAGGCCAAGGCAACACTGAAGAAGTGGATATCGGGCCAGAGGAGAAAGCTGCAGATGCCTTGGTCCTTCAAGAGGCTGTTGTTGTGGCAGCAAGGTAATGCGTAGGGTCTAGCTAAGCTGCTGGGGATGCTGGAGACATCTCAGAGCTCTTTAGTGAGTCAAAGGCCAAGGTTGGGCCTAAAGTAGAGACAAAGACCCCTTGTCGGGCAAAGGCCACTATGGTGGAATCGTTAGAGTCTTACCAAGAAGAGGACTAGGTCTCAAACTTCCTATGCCTCCAAACCTTTATCTGCCCATCTAGTTAAAGCCGGCAGGAAGAAACAGAAGGCTGCTGATGTGAAATTAAATTGCACTCAAACTTAAACCCTATTAATGTAGTATATGAAAGTAGGGATCGTTCTAGGCTGGGGATTAAAAGGGCTGCTAATCTACACAATTTAGACTCTAAACACTTAACTAGATTTAAAAACAGAAAACTAGACTCTAGACAACTCAAAACAAGCTAAATTGAGTTAAAACACACAAACTAAGTTATTATGACTCTACACTAGACCTAACAAGTGACTTGGATGAAAATTAAACTTAAAAGACTCAAAGACTTAAGGGAAACAGGTTTTGACGAATTTAAACTAAACTAACACAATTAAATGACCAGGGGGTTGGTTTTGACGAAATTAAGACTTAACAAACGAAATTGTAAAGTAAACTTAAGTATGCATGAAATTGAGTGATTTGAATGGGTGAATGGCTAGCTAGAGGGTCCTTCTCCAAACATGACACATATGCAACACAAGTCGATTTCCAGTTATTATTTCAATAAACCATGAACCTCAATGCCCCAAGTTAACCGTGACAACACTTCTTTAACCATCAGATTTTCCTAAATTCATTTAATTGGATGGAATACACATCGGCAACCAAATTATTCTTTAATAGTTCTCTACATGAAAAGCATAATAGAAATACAATCAAAGATCATTAAGCTTTGTGAAAATCATAAGCATTGACAAGGCATTCGTGACTATGAACAGCATGACACTCCTGCTAGGAATTTACTTAACGCGATCGTGACTAGCAACCTCCACTACTTGTAAATATAAGTTTGCAACTATTAGGTGAAACTCCCTTATATTTTAGCATCAAATTCATGCATGCAAACTAAGTATGCATCCTTAATCAACATACACGAATAAGTTTTCAATCAAACAGTTAAGCAAATTGCATTCATGATTTATGAAACAATAACTGGATGTAATCAACTCATGTCACATATATGTTCATGGCTTTGAATTCTCCCCTAGCTAAAATGAGTTTAGTTCCTCATGTTCGTAATTAAGCAAAGATAAATAAATTTAAACATTAAAGACAAAGATAGAATACACCTAGAGACGCTCCAACAATCCAATGCCTTGAATGGAAAGCATGGCTCCAGGTGGCTTCTTCTTCTCCTTCCTTGCAAAGCTACGGCACACTGAGTGTGTGGTGGATGGTGTGGTGATCTGATGGTAGAGGGTGGTAAAGGATGGGTGCGACATTGAATGGTATTTATAGAGCAAGGCAAAGGCTGAAAATGAGAAGAATTAAGACTCCAAATCCACAAGGAAAAGGTCAACTATATGGCATAAACCAAAGACGAAAAGGAGAGAAAGGTGCAGTAGACTTCTAGACATTCTAGAAAGGGTCCAGGCGCTAGATTTTTAGGGCTTCTAGAAATGAGTGTTGTAACATGTTTCTAAAAGGAAAAGGCATTCTAAAACCAGCTTTAGGCATCCTAATATGAAAATGAGTCCCCCTAGTAGCTGGAATTAAGATAGGATAAGATTATGATAGGATAAGATAAGATAAGGCTAAGATAAGGTTTGGATAAGATAAGGCTATTTGGATAATGTCTTGGACAATGTCTCATTCTTTTGAGCTGATTCCTTATCTTCTTTGTCTTGGATTTATTTCTCCATATGTTTTGCATATTCCTAAACTCTCTTGAACTTCAAATTCGTCCATCCATCTTGCTCCATACATGTGTAATCCATTCCAAGCCCAAATCTGCTCTAAAATGCTCCAAATTGCACTTTCTTGCCAAATTTGTCATTTGAACCTACAAACACACGAAAATAGCTTAAAACACTCTTATAAATAGAAACTAACTAAGTAAATGCAAGAAAACAAGCTAACTAATCGCATAAATATGCTTATATCAGCTGCTTGTAAGTAACTTAGTCTTAGTCTTCTTTTTCCCAGTTTGGATTTTTCTGAGGTTTGAACTAACACTCCCCTCTTTTTTTACTTAGGGCCTCCAGCTACTAAGAAACCTGCCCCTACTTCCAAATAAGCGCAGTCAGGCGCAGAAGTGCAGAATGAAGACAATGAGGTCTTTGCCAAGATCCTTGAGGAGTTGAAGGTGTAAATCTTTCAAATTTTAAGTACTAAGTTGATTTTGAACTTCTTTCTCCTTAACACTTTAGCTAATTCTTTGTTGTTTGCTTGAAACAGGATACTAGAGTGGATGGAACTTCCCATCCCGAGCCTTCTTCTCCTCCAGCCCGTTCGGTGCAACTTTCTCATCCTCGGGCTAAACCCTCAAGGGTATAGTTTTTTCTCAATCCTGGTCAACTTTGTGATTTTCTAAGTTTCAAAAGTTAACATCCACTTCTGTTGTCTTTCAGGTAAGGGGTGGTGCATCTGCACATCAAGTCAGGCAAACCTCAGCCCCTACCACTTCTACTCCCCTTCCGGCCATGATGGTAACTTCTACTTCCTAGTTCAATCCAACAAATGGGGAGTTGTTGCACTACGTGGAGAATGATAGCACTTCAGTAAGTTTCTTCTCCCTCAAGCCATTCTTTAACCTTCTCTTCAAGTTTTTTACTAACTTACAACCTGTTTATTGCTTTTGTCATTCTTCTCTAGTGCATGAGGTAACACACCAGCCAAAACCAGCTTTTGGGGAGCTTATAGTCCTTGAGATACCCGTTGTCTTAGAGGTAACTAGCCCTAAGGCTCCTCAAGCTCTTGGTTGGACCAACCCGCCTGCTTCTCTCAAAGCAGCTGCAACTCCCAAAGCAGCTGCAACAACAGATGTTCTTCCTCCTAAAGCTCAAGGTTCAGCTCAGGTATACAAGTACTTTCACTTCTGTTCTTTCTTTAGTTTCAGTGTAAACCAACCATTTAACTTACTCTCCTCTTGGTTCAAAAACAAGCTTATGCCGAGGGCTCGGGCAAGTCTCCCGAGCCAACAGTGCACAAGGTTGTCCTCCATCGGCCTTTTAAAGCCTCTGGAGTTATAGGAATCCCCATCCCTCGGCCCAGAAAGACTGCTACTACTAATTCTGCTTCTGAGTCTCTTCCCTCTGTATATTTTAAAGCTGCCTCTGCCACTCCTGCCTCTGGGGGAGCTGGAGTAATGCCTCTACCTCTTGCATATATTCCAGCCACGACTTCTTTGCCTAAACTAGTCAGAGAGTTCGGGCAAATCAGAACTAAGTTAAGGTCTCTAAAGCGCCTCTCTGAGCCTCAACATCTTCAGGGCCTGCGCCGAGTCTTCAAAGAGTAGATGCAGAGGGACTTCACTGCTTCTTTCAGCCTCAAGGCACCCCAAGAAGCTGAGAAAGCACTCACTGAGTTGTACAAGGCTCAACAAATGTCAACGGTCAAATATGAGTCATTCATCTCCTTCTTCGAGAATTTAAGGGCTTTGAGGGATCAACACCTTAGAGCAGAAAGGCAAGCAAACCAAGTGAAGTGCTACAATGAGAAGCATAGTAGAACTTCCAGCTCCTTGCAACAGCTGGTAGAGGAGGGCTCGGCCATGGAAGATCGCATCATGGTGGTTGATGCCCAGATCCAAAAGCTGGAAGAGAAACTTTCTGCACTGAAGGCCGAGCAAATGATCATCTCGAGCAAGCTTTACCAGAAAATTGAAGAAGTGAAGAAGGTTAACCTTGAAGTCGAGGACTTCGAGGACCAACTAGCCAATAGCAAAATTGCTTTAGAAGAGCCATGCATGATTTTCACTATTATGGAAACTTACAATTCCAGAACAGCTGCCTTAGCTAGGGATGTAAATTTGTTAGGCCAGGATCTTTTGTACCCTTCTTCCATTATAAATGAAAGATCCATTTTACTTCACTTTGACTTGTCCATTTACATCTAACTGTTTTAAATAAAAAAGGCTTCAACACTTCTTCCAGTGTTTAGACTTCATCAATGTAACAATCTCTAACACCCCACAGAGTTGGGTGACACTTCTTTAAAAACTTAGCATTAACTGGATGTCTCTACAAACTTCCTTCGAAATCTGCTAAGTAATACCCTCCTATATCTAACACTGTGTTGATGATAAAAGGGTTTTCCCAAGTGGGACTCCACTTTCCAAAACCTCTACCTCAAGCTTGCAAAGGTAGAACTGTCTTCCATACCAACTCTCATTCTTTGAAGGTTTTCAATTTCACTCTTTTGTTGTATGCTCAGGCAACAACCCTTTTTCCCTTCCTGGATTTTGTTTAGGGCTTCAATTCGAGCTATATCCAAATTTTTAATCCCTTGACACATGGCCTGGATAAATTCCTCACTATGTAGACCAAATTGGTTTTGAAGCCTTACAGAACTTACATTGATTTCCATAGGGAGTACAACATCTTGCCCGAAGTTAATGCATAAGGAGTAGTCCTAGTTCCTGCTCTCTTTGAGGTTCTGTAAGCCCAAAGAGTATCTCTCATCTTCTCAGGCCATCTTTCTGGGTTATCTGCCACCATTCTCTTAATAATATTCACCAAGATCTTATAGCTAGCTTCTGCTTAACCATTTGATTGGGGATAATAAGGGCTAGACTAGATCATCTTTATCTTGAACTTGTTTGCAAACTCCTCCACTTCTTTTGAGAAAAAAAAAACTGAATTAATAGTCTTCACAGCTGAAGCTTCTACCCACTTGGTAAAGTAGTCAGTTGCCACAATTATGAAGGTGTGCCATTTGCTGGAGGCTAGGTAAATTTTCCCGATGAAGTCGATTACCCACCCTCTGAAAGGCCAAGGCTTTACTACTGGATTCAAGGGTACTTAGGGTATGTGTTGAAGAGGTCCATGCTTTTGACAATCTTCACATCCTCTAGCATAAGCTTTACAATCTTTTTCTATGTTGGGCTAAAAATAGCCATACTTTCTCAGCAACCATCTCATCTTAGTTTCAGCTTGATGTGCTCCACAAATGCCTTCATGCACTTCAGCCATCACCCTTCTTGATTCTTCTATGCCTAAGCACTTCAACAAAAGTCCATCTGGAATCTTTCTTAGTAAAGTCTTGTCCCACATTATAAACTTAGTTGCTTGCTGCCTAATCTTCTTACTTGTGGGAGAAGAAGGGTTTTTTAAGTATTGGATGATGGGTGTTCTCCAGTCTTCTATCTTAGGTTCTCTGTACATCTACATTCACCTCAGACCTTTTTTCTTGAATCTCTGTTCCAGAAGCCAACTGTGCCATCTCATTGGTAATTAAATTTGCCTATCTTGGGATATAATTGATTGATACTTCAGTGCCCCAACAATTTAGCAACTGAGTAGCTGCCAAGTAATAACCTACCATTGTGAGATGCCAGTACTTGTAGTCTTCATTCAACTGATTAATCACTAACTCAGAATCACCATATATCTTCACCTCAGTTGCCCGTAACTTAATCAGGATTTCTAGGCCAATGATCAATGCCTCGTACTCTGCCTTGTTATTGGTAGTATCTTAGTAATCCAGAAGGAATGAGTAGCAATGTTGAATTCCTTTGGGATCAGTAATGACAATCGCAGCTCCTACAGCATGTTGAGTGCAAGACCCATCAAAATACAACCTCCAATGAGTGATCTATAGGCTGGTAATTCACTTTACTTCTTGCTGAATCCATTTTTCCTTACCCGTGTGATCTTCACTAGGTGGGATCCAAAGGCTAGCCACTTCTAGATTTCCTGGGATGTTAACAAGTTCTTCCTGGGAATCTTGTTGCTTAGACAAGAAGTTTGTAGTCGCTTGTCCTTTTATTGCCCTTTTGAGGTACATACTGAAAATTAAACTCTGATAGTGCTATAATCCACTTCCTAATTCTTCCAGTTAACATTGGCTTAGACAATATGTATTTGATCACATCAGTCTTGGCAATGATATAGATGTGCCAAGGCAACATGTAATGCCTCAACTTGCAGACAGTGAAATATAAAGCCAAACATAGCTTCTCAACTGGGTATATCTTGTTTCTACCTCAGTAAGGATCCTACTGAAGTAGTATATTGCTTGCTCATTTCCCCCTTCATTGTTTTGTACCAGTAGACTCCCTATTGACTTCTTAGATGTGAAAATGTAGAGCTTCAAAGGTTTCCCCCTCTAAGGGGGCATGAGTACTGGCGGAAAGGCCAGACAAGCCTTTACTTTGTCAAAAGATTCTTGGTGTTGTGGACCCCATAACTCATCTTGATTCTTCAATCTTAAAAAAAGAAGTTAACGGTTGGATTTTGCCTACCAGATTAGCAATGAATCTCCTTAAAAAGTTGATATTCCCTAACAGCCTTTGTAATTGTACTTTGTTGGTGGGGGCAAGTGATTCCATTATGGCCCGAGCTTTGTTCTTATCTGTCTCCACTCCTCTTTGATAAAATAAGAATCCCAAAAAGTTGCCTGATCTAACCTCAATGACACATTTCTTAGGATTCATTTCTCAATTGGTAGGTCCTTATTCTCAATAAGGCTTGTCTGAGATCTTCTAAGTGTTGCTCTTCAGTTTTAAACTTCACCACAATGTCATCAATGTATACCTTAAATCATGAAAGATAGCATTCATTGCCCTTTGGTAAGTAGCACCAGCGTTTTTCAGTCCAAATAGCATGATGACATATTCATATGTTCCTACATGTTATGGGCACCTAAATTTTGTCTTATGTATATCTTCTTTAGCCATTTTTATGTGGTTATATCCAGCATTTCCATCCATGAAGGATAGAACCTTATGTTTTGCCACTGCATCAATGGATAGGTCAGCCATGGGCATGAGGTATTCATCTTTAGGTGTGGCTTCATTAATGTTTCTACACTCAACACAACATCGAATGGCATTAGTTATAGCTTTCAATACAGGTACAATGTTGGCCAACCACTCAACACACTTTGCAAGCCTAATAAATCCTGTTTTTACCAGCCTTTCAATCTCCTATTTGACTTTCTCCTCTATCTCCTTTGACATTCTCCTTGGTGCTTGCTTCATAGGTTTGTACCCCTTTTTGATTGGCATTATGTGCTCCATTAAACTGGGGTCCAATCCAGGCATCTCTATATAATGCCATGCAAAATAGTCTCTGAATTCATGCAAAAGGTCAATTATTTTTGCCCGATCCCCAGCTTCCAACAAGCTTGATTTGTATTGGCCTTAGATCCTTCTCAGTCCCCAAGTTAATGGTTTCTAAGGGGTCTTGTACTTCTAGCGCTGGTTTATCAGGTTTTGTACACAAAAATTCAACTAACTTTGGGGCTTCAGGCTCATCCTCTAGCTAGTCTAAGTCATAAATACCTTCAACCATGTGAATGACTGCTTCCACTTCTTCTCCCAAAATCTCTTTTACTTCTCTGTCTTTGGTGCCCGAAGTCCCTTCTCTCTATTCTACCATCTCTTTAGTTGAGTTCTTCTTAACCTCTCTTATTTCTCTCCCATACACCAACAGTCTTTTGATTAAGCACCTAACTGTAATTACTTGGTCTTTCCTCTTCTGATATGTCATTATTGGTGTTGGGGGTAGGGACAATATGGGGTATGTCCCATTCCTCCTTGGTGAGAGAAAGTCCTTGTTCTAGGAGTTTTTAGGCCATCACCTTGGTAGGGCAGCCATTTTTATTAGCACCTAAACATTGCAAGATCCCAACACTGGATTGTAAAAGTTTGCTTTAGCAACAATGACTATGGGGAAAAATGGCCCTGATTTGGCCTATATGATATCCCAAAACCCTGGTTCATCAATCCTGGCCTCATGGTAAACAGCAACTTGTTGATGTAAGGTGGATGGCACAGATAAACTCTGGTGAATCCAATCTCTTCCAAGCAATGCCCTATAGGTAGAGCTGTTGTCCACCACAAAGATTGCCAACATGATTTGCTTAGATCCCAAGCCTACTTCTAAAAGCAATATCCCATAGATTCTGGTGATGGCCCCAAAGAAACTAGAAACTATAAGATCAGTAGGAATAAGATCTTCTTCACTTCTACATAGCCTTTTCATTTGTTTAAGTGGGAGAACATTGACTACTGCCCCACCATCTATCAATACCCTCTTGAATAGAACTCTCTCCAGGTGAGCTGTCACACATATTGGCTTCAGATGGTTTGCTAAGGCCAGCTTTGGGTTGCTAAAGACCATTTTGTTAGAATAAACCCTTTCGGGCTCTTTTCGTGCAGGGTCGGGCAAGTCTGCAGAATTCAACTCATCTCTTCCAACCTCCTCAATGTTCACAAATGTTGTCATGGGTTCTAGTGCCAAATAGTCATCCTTCATTGCTGCTGGTGAATCTGGTTCTGCATAAAACATGGCTGATAAGACATAGGTCATGTTTACATGGAAGTTGCTTGGTCCAGGCACTTCTTCTTTCTTTCCCCCAATCTGATACACAAATTGATCCATCCATGCCTAGGCATCCTTGGGTAGCATCAACTCAGGCACTTCCTCTTCTTTTGTTATGCCAAAGTCATGCCACTGCCTTGGGATTTCATAGAGAATTTCCACCAGTAGAGGTAGAGGTATCCTTCTTTCAGGTGAGATGGTTCCAAAACTGATAGGTTTTGGATTCCATCTTAGTGTAGGCATCATCACTAAGAAAGCTCTCATCAGCACTTTGTACTTCCTTAAGTGAGGGTTTTGAGGTACATGATCTCCTTCACCTTCTGCTTTACTGTTAACTCTCTCTATTTTTTTACTGTTAGGTTCTGGATTCCGTTGGAGTTGTCTCATTCCTCTTGGTATGACCTCTTCAAACTTAATATTTCCATAACCTTTTAAAATGGTAAGGATTTTAATGAGTTCATATGGGCCCTATGCTGCCTTTGAACACTCCTTATCATAGATGCCCTCATTTCTCTAGCATGTCTCCCATCTTTACCTATTATGTACCACTTCCGGCCAAGTTGGGCAGAATCTTTCATAGTAACTGGGGAAATTGGGTTCATAGCTCTCTCTCTCTCTCCATCCTTGCTTCACACTACCATGATAACTTGGCTGGGGAGGTTTTACATTTACGTACCTTAGCATTTTGGCTTCCTTATCTTCAGCTTCTTCAGAGGCCTCATAATTTCTGAACACTTTAGATAAGCCCTTAGGTTATGAATCTCCTCCCAGTCTCTGGAACACATTCTTGGAGGTTTCTTTCTCAGCTGCCCAAATAACACTTATGCGGGCATCTTGTTCTTCTATTTTTCTTATTCTAACTTACTTTCGGTCAATAATGGCGCCCAATGCTGGCACCTCTAACTCATATTCACACTGGCACTAGCTGCATAACACCACTCATTTTATCACAGCTGCTTGTGGTCTATCGGGCAATCTTCTGACATCTTCTAATGGCCTCACAACTTATCTTCTTTCTCCTCTCTCATCCCAATAACCTTTGTTTTTCCTTTTTTAACCTAATTAAGGTTGATCATATTGATTGGGGCTTCAGGGAATGGATCTGTGTCAATCATCATGTTCGTTTGTGGTTTCTCCAATAACAATTTTCCTTTGACTATAAGATCTTGGATCTAATCTCTGAACTGCACATAATTAGCTATGGAATGATTGAAGGTGTAGTGAAGCTTGCAATACTTCTTCCCTCTAAGTTCTTTAGGCTTAGGCATCTAGCAAAATCACTCTAGCCCTCACTAGTTCTTCATAGATGTCTGTTGCCTCAGTTAGATCAAAAGAATATGCTTGGTACTTTGGGGGCTTTATAGGCACAAATCCTTCATCATTCATCACTATCTTTTGGTCTTTAATTGGCTGGACCAATCTTTTCACCATTAAAGGTTTGAAAATGGTGGTTATCTCTATTGCACATAACTCATTCCCTTTTTCCAAACTGCTATCATTTTCTCCCGGCTCTAAGCCTTCAAACTCTAACTGGTGTATCGGGGCTTTATTCTTGTAAAAATGAGGTACTTTAGACGAGTGCTTTACCTGTTGTTCCTCGGTCAACAATTTTTCATACTTAGTAGCTGCAATCACCAACTTCTGAAGCTCATTAAACTGCACATCATAGAACTTTTTCCTCAAAGGTAGCCCTACAGCCTTCTGGGAAATGGCTATGAGTTGAGCATGATTGATTGGGAACTATCACCTCATCCTTGTTTTTCTAAATCTCACCATGAAATCCTCCGAAGACTTATGTTTATACTGTTTTACCTCAACTAGATCATTGATGGTCCTCTCTGGCTTCACCTTATAGAACTGCTCATGGAAGGCTATCTCCATTTACCCCAGTTGGTAATGGAATTGGGGGGTAACAGAGAATACCACTAAGAGGCCAGGCCTACCAACAAATTTCCAAACAATCTTAGATTGTAGTTGGGGTTGTCCTCAAACGCCACACAATAATTTGAAAACTTGAAAATGTGGTCTCTATGACACAGTATAGTCTTCCCCACTGAAAGTTGGGAATGTGGGCATCTTGAAGTTGAGGGGAAAAGGGTTCTGCTCATCAATGTATTCAGGATAGCTTCTGGTATGTTATCCTGAACATCGGGCGAGCTTGTGGCTAAGCTTTCTGGACCACCATTCTTCTCAGAACTGCCAACTCATTTCTTAGTTGCTGGTTAGCCATGTTGTTATGTAGGGTGTAAAAAGTTCCCCACTTCGAGCTATGTTCATTGCTTGAGAAAACCTCCCTTTATGGATCTGGTTTCCTCCAACTAGCCTCTCATCCCTTATTAGCCAACGATGGTGGCCTATAACGGAGGGGTTTGCTCGCAGCTAACCTCTTCCACTTGTATCCCCTACTGGATTGGTTGTTTCAAACTTCCTTCCTTCGTGCCCGATCTGTTTCCTTCCATCTAGTGGAATTAACAAAGGGTTGGGCAAACTTGTCTCACGTAACTCTTCTTCTTCTAGTAGACTGGTTCTAGCCTCTTGCTTCTTCTTTCCTTTGTCATTCTTTTCCTCGAGTAAGGGGAGCAAAAGAATCACTGGTCCCTTCTCATGGCTTGCTTCCCTAATCTCTTCCCTGGCATAGCCACCCCTTGGGGTAGAGTATTCTAACTCCAGCTTTCTCTGCAGTATTCCTGTTGAGGAACAAAGTCCGCTGACTTCTCCTCTGGTCTCCAAAGAAATCTTCTACATACTCCTTAGTACTTGCACCATCGTGGCCTGCAAGTCTTCATTAGTAACCTTCCCAACTGACTTCTCAGAAGCAGTCGGGCTCTCTAAGATCGCAAGGTTGCGTAGTGAAGGAAAATCTTCCGAGTAATCTATCATGTTGACTTCGATTGGACAAGAAGGTTGTCCAAACTCTACTTTCCACTTGAATGTTCATTCCTTCCTTCTTCTTGGCATGCAAAATTATCAATGGGGTCCTGCTGAGCGTGCCAAAACTATGTTCGGGTTGGATTTCTGGGTCCGGTCCCTCGCACAGCTCCCCGAGGGAGTGGCACTTTCTTGGTTGTTAGGCAAGGTCTTGTTGTTTGGTGTTTTGGAAGATGAGTTATGGTTAGTTTGAAATGTACCTTTATGGGGCCTTTGGTGTAGGCCATGAGGCTCACAATCAAAACTAACAATGATCTGAGCGTGCCACTGTTATCTTTGTATAACATATTGTTGAATAGAAGTGAATTAAGTTGATTATTCGCACCTCAAGTTATTTAACTTCTCGTTTATCAAAGGACTGTCACAGATGGGTTAAGTATGCATTAAGTTCTTTCTTGCTTGTAAATAAGGACTTTTAATTCATAGTTTTGTATGTCCAAAATGAAGGGGGTTCAGGGCCCTTCCAACCATTTCCTCAATCACAGTTTGCTTTAATAAGAACATGCTTAAATAACTTAACCAGATTCGAATGTAAGTGAAACTCTTAAGTAGAAAATGGTTGAAAATGACTTAAATACATGAAGGAAAGTACGTTAAACGACAGATCTACTACATATAAGTATAAAACAAAGAAACTCGGGCAAGATTTAACCTTGTCAGGCAAGGTTAAACTCCTTTCAGCCATTTCTCTTTTGAGTTTACAAGGATTTATATGCAGTAAGAGGTGAAAAGTAAATAAGTTTTACTAGAGGGAATCGATACTACAATACTAAGGAAAGGCAGCAGAGCTTCTAAACTTGACAAAAAATAGCTTTCCTATGAGGGGACTATAGCTAAAAGGGACTGGATCTGGACAAAATTCAGCTTTCTGGGTACGAACTGGCTTGAGAGCAATGTTTGTATGTCTTCTGATTGGTTGGTTGAGTGCCCTTGTCTCTGCTGCCTCTCTCAGCTTTTCTAGACCATTTGGCCCCAGTGTCTCATCTCTGTCCTCAGCTGATAACCTTTCGAGGGCTGTGAGTCATCACTTAATTACTCATTCATGCCATTAAAAGTGCTTTTTGGCTGGTGGTGAGGTGTTCTCTGTTGCACATCACTTCAATCATAGGCATGTGGCCTAAGCTTTGGCTAAAATGGCTTTCAATCTGCTTCGAGCCTACCGACTGGGCTCGGGCAAGCCTTCATTTACTTTCACGCCTTTAGGCCTTCATTACTACAAAGTCAAGTGTTAAATATTAACCCAAACACTTTGGTCCATTAGTTAAGCCCAATTCTTGTTTAACAATGAGTGAGAAAAACTCACTTATAATGGTTCTTTCACTTAAGTTGCTGGCCGATGGGGGACTAAACATCCCATAAGCTCCAACAAGTCCCAATTACCCACCTTATTCTCAGTCAAGAAAGGCCACAGAGAATTGAACAACCCTAAAAACAAAAAAATAGATATTTCAATCATTTGCCAAGTAAACCCACCTACTCGTTAAATCCCCTTCTTTTTCAAATTATTATAATCCAGAGAATTAATCAATCGATAGATATTTCTTCTTGATAAATATATGGCTTTAATTATAGTTTGACATTGGCTTATGGTTGGTGGGGCAGTTGGAAGGTGAAATCTGGATAGACACGGGGAGCGGGCCGGTCGTGGTGCGAATCAACCAGAAAGAAAGAAAGAACAAAATTCTAGAAATTAAAAGACATAGAGGTTGGTGATTGGTTTATTACTTAAGCGTTGATAAATGTGTTCATTCCTATTAATAACACATAATTTAGTTTACAAGTTTTGTCTCTAAATTTAGTCTTCCTAACATTACCATTTTTTCTTTCAAAGTATTAAGTGGGTCCCATTTCATGCCACATTAGTATTTTAATGGAACTGATGACGTTATGGGAGTCAATATGTGAGATAGGATTTGATTTTCAAAGTGTTAAGTGAGAAAATTTAAGTTTCTTGGAGCAAAGTGAGAATAGAAATGAGTTTTAAGGGGTGGTGCCGTAAATAAGTGTTTTTTCACTCTCACATGTAAACTTATGTTGGAATGCTTGAATAATTCATTAGTGTAGTTGTGAAGTGATTGCTGTCATTGGACGGGTCGGAGTGTATTGAATTTTCTTTTTCGTAACTAAAATGATTTTGAAAATATCTTCTTTTTAGGGTTGATTGTGCTGGATTTTTTTTGTAGAAATCGATTGGACCTGCATAACTGTTATTAAAGTTAAAGATAGATCAAACTAGCAAGGGGCGTCGAGATCCTCAAGACTCTGTTGGGTTTTAGGGGAAACTTGAGGTGGTTCTTGAAGATCTCATGGTGCTTAACATAGCAAACATTAGTTGTTACATATTTTGATCACTCATAAACTACTTGCTCTCCATGAAGCCATTTGTGAATATGTGTTGTAAGGTGATCCATCTTATTCATATCACATGAAGTCTACCTTTAATAACAACAAACACTGCAAGGTGTTACAAAGTAAATTGAGTTTTTCTTTAGAGCATTGAGTTTGACGTACTTTTTCCAAAGTGTGATATTATCATAAGCTTACATATGAAAAACCATAGTAATTTCGTTATAAAGTATTTTTAGTTATATGTTTATCCAAAAACCCGAGCCAGAGAAGGGGGACTGAACGTCTAGGTACAATTTTTTGATATTGCCATGGTTAAAACTTTCCGCTTCATCTCAATCAAAAACATATGACCCAACAATTTGGTCTAATGGCAACATTCGTCCACTTTATACTTGAGTAGTGTCATGAGTTTAAATCTAATGGACAATATTTTAATCCAAGAAAAAGATTATTAAAAACCACACCTTAATAACTTTTTTATTTAGTAGAATCCAAGAAGGAATTAAGATCAACAACCCTCACAAGCTATATTACATTCACAAGAAAAGGAGCAACAAACCCACACTTAGATGCACAATAGATTATAAAAGCCAACGTTTCAGGGAGTTATTATGCAAAGTAAGAAGGCAATCCCACTAGATCAAAAGAGATCTCACACACCACAGTAGGCTTTGATAGAACACTTCAATTTCCTTGCCTCTGGTGTTCGATCGAAGTCAAGGAAACTGAAATGATCAAATGGCTTATACAATAAGGGATGTTTCTCATCAATTAGCTCTTCAGGTACTTGTATAATCCCACTTTTGAATGCGAACAGTCCTAGGGAGTATCTGGTTTTGTTCTCTTTAATGGTGACTTGATGATCACAAGAGGGTACTCTGTCATTGCTCCATGCCTGCCAAGTGAAAACAAGAGAGAGGAAAAGTGCATTGAGGCATATATTTAGGATTAAAAAGATCTATATTTGTAGTACATTCTAATGTTATTTCTGCCCACTTGTTTCCTTGAATGACGAGTTCAATACCTAATTATGTAGGACTCGTTGTAAAATTTATACATGTACTAATAAATCAATATTCCAGTTCATAAATCAAACCAACAAACAAAAGATAAAAACTCTATCAATCACGCTTTAACTGCTTGAAATTAAGATAGTGACCTACCATGAATGCATCGCCTGCCAAGATTAGAAAAGATGAGGGTGAAGGGTTCACATCAATCCACTGACCATCCTTTGTTCCAATCTGCAAACCCTTCACCTGATTTTGATTCAGTATGGATATGAAGGTCTTGTCTGTGTGAGGATGCAGTCCGACATTGGTTTCATTCTCTTCTTGTGTTCTGTACTTAAAGCATCTAAGCAGGTATGTAGTTGATTCCATGTGAGAGTCAAAAAGCCTCTGCACACCGTACATATCAAAAACCATTCTTGTCACCATTTGACTCAGTTCTGCTACCAGCTTTGAAAAGGAATGAGCAGTTTCACTAATCAAAAGAATACAGAATTAAACCATATTAGGTATAATATATATTATAGAAAGATATATGTATGCGGGATTATTTTCCTCCCAATCTCAGTCAACGTAAATGCTTATGCTGGCAAATTTGATTAGGTTAATTTTTGCGTAGTCTGACAACATAAACATTTGTCTGGGATATATATATATATATATATATATATATATATATATATATATATATACTGAAAAAAAGAAAAGAATTCAGAGTGAGTATTGATTTATCAAAATATACCAAAAATGGGCATTTCCTTGAGGCCACATGATGCTTGTGAAACCTTGAGCTCCTTCAACAGTTGTTGGATTATCGACCCCCAAGGATTCGTAGAGAGGAAGGAATGAATATTGTCCAAAATAGCTATGGTAAGGCCTATCACTGGTTTTTTGCTTTTTAGTTTCTAATGGAAGACCAAATAGTTCTTCCATCGCAGAAAAAATGGAGTTGTGAAGTTCCAGAGGAACTTTATGGTAAATAGCTTCGAAGCAGCCATACTCTTCTAGTGCATCCTTGATTTCTTTGCATGCCAAGAGCCATGCATCTGTACCGGGCTTCAAGTTTTCATCAGATAAATCTATAACAGGAAGCTTAGGCTGAGTTTCTGACCCCATTCTGTCTAGTGAAATCTCTCTTAACCAACTCGGTATTGCGAGCTTGTTCGGGGAATGACTTATGCAGTGATATTTTTGCGACTTATTTATAGAGGTGCCATTGATGCAGTGATGTCATAATAAGACAATTAGAACATATGTGGAAAAATACTTAACCACAAAAATGATGATTAAATTAAGTTGCGTTGTCCCACAAAAATGATGATTCAATTATTTTTATGTATAATGATTTCAAAATCTTTTTAAACATATGATTTATCAATAATGTAAGGGGCTAACAGGATGCAAACACTACCAGAAAATACCAATTATCAATGAAAGTTTGCCCAACGAATAGTATTTAGTCGGGCGTTACTTTGCCAAACGGAATAAAAGAACCTATCGCGCAAAAGTTGTAAACGTTTTGTTTTTTTTTTTTTTTTTCCAGATACTTTAGGCGACGAAAATTTTCAAATGGCAAAGTGAACTTCGTCGAGCAAAGTGAACTTCGTCAGGCAAAGTTTTCACACCAAGGGGAAAAATTGGCGTGTATCATGCCACCTTTTGTGCAATGAACCTTTCAAGTTTTGTCACCCAAAGGTCTATTTTAGGTTTAGAGTTTACAATTCGTCGAGCAAACTAAAATATGTCATCTGGCAAAAATGAGGAACATTTTCGCATATTCAATTCCTTCGATAAGTTTTACAGTCTGCAAATTTAATTTCAACAACCCAACTATCAATGTAGTTGGTATATACTCCAAGATGGCATATGCTAAAAACCCAAATGCAAGTTTCCAGGATTAGGTAATGGGACTAAATCCTTCAACAGTTAGAAACATATGATCACGATTTAACGGTTATTTTAGCTTCGTTTTTTATGAATTTTTACAACTACACTCCTAGACCCTAGAAGAATACAGTGAATGAACTTATCATCAATTTAAAGTATTTACACTATTGGTTACCACAAAATCTTACATTCTACTTAATAGAAGTATAGAATAAACTATTATGCGTTTGTTGAATTCAACCATCCAACCGTCACACATTTTTTTTAATATAATACGCGATCACATGCACCAAAAATCACCTAAAACAAACTTTCATGAATTAGATAATGGGACAAAATTCTTTGATGGTTAGAAACGAATCATCACCATTTAACGGTTATTTTAGCTCTGATTTTGATAATTTTTTGCAACTACATTCCTTGACCCTAGAAAAATACGATGAACAAACCCAATCATCAATTTAAAATATTTACATTAGTGGTTACCACAAATCTTACGCTCTACTTAATAGAATTATAGAATAAACTCTAAGTTTTTGTTGAATCTATTGTTTAGATGGGATACAATCTACGAAACAAATTTCAATCATCCAATCATCACACTTTCTTTAATATAGTACGAGATTGCATAGCCAAAAATCATAAAACATTAGGTAATGGGACGAAATTCTTCGACAATTAGAAACGTATCATCTCGATTTAATGGTTATTTTAGCTCTGATTTTGATGATTTTTGCAAGGATGCTAATTGAGAGTAAAACCGCACACTGAATTAACCTGATCAAATTGGATAATCTTTTAACCACTTAGGATAAAAAAAAAATGGAAAATATTTGGTGTTTGCCTGACGAAATTTACAAAGTTCATCGGACAAGAATACTACATTCGTCAGGTAAACTTTCAAATTTCCCCTATTTTTTTCCCAAAATATCATATTTTCCCCTATGTTAGAGTATTTGCCCGATGAAATATCATAAAATTCGTCGGGCAGAGTTATTTTCCCACTATTTATTTTCACACAAAATTAAACCAGGTGGACATTTCTATGCAACTTTTGCCCAACGAATCAATTATGTCAAAATACACGTTTCACAATTTTAAAACTTTTGCAACTTTGGGTGATATTTTATATCAAGCCGAGAGCCTTCTTTTTCCTTGTGCCTTTGCTGATATATCTATATGCTTTCTCTCTCTATGCTTTCTATCTAACCTCTATGTGCTATCTCTCTCTCTACCCCAAAGGTATGTTTGCTCATCTCTTTGATTTATATTAGCTGCATATGCAAAATCTTGAGTTTTGATGTATTGGTAGGAAAATTGTGAAATAGTGAAAATTATGAAAATTGTGAAAATTGTGAATTTTGTAGGAAATGTTGGAAACTTGTAATTTTGTAGGAAATATTAGAAATTTTTAAATTTGTATAGGAAATATTAGAAATTTGTAGGAATTTGTAATTTGTAGGAAATATTTTAAATTTTTAAATTTGTAGGAAATATGAGAACTTTGAAGGAAATACTAGAAATTTGTGGGAAACATTTGTAATTTGTAGGAAATATTTGAAATTTTTTAATTTGTAGGAAATATTAGAAATTTGAAGGAAATTGAAGGAAATACTAGAAATTTGTAGGATATTTGTACTTTGTAGGCAATATTAGAAATTTGTAAAGTAATAGGGAATATTAGAAATGTTTTGTAATTTGTATGTATTTTTTGAAATAATGTCATTCAATAAATTATTTCGAAATCACTGTGATTTATTAGAATTAAGTTAATTTTTTGTAAGTTAGTATTTCCTTATTGTGATTATGTTCTATAGATGACATTGCAGTTGGTCACCAATGGACGCTGCTTTACCTCTTATTAGAGAGGGCAGATATTCCAATGGCGGAGACTAGCAGTACCCAGATGGCCATAACCGAGTTGGCGATCGGGTCTACTCCATTAGCTTCATCAGTCTAGGAGCCCCGATCTACCTGCAGTATTCATAGCCGGAAACGGCCCTGCTCTATGCTTGCCCCAACACCTACTTGTAACGTTGCAGAGACGATGCCGATTCGGGGCAATGCCCCCTAAAAGAAACGGAAAACTCCCAGCCAGAGGTGAGAAGAAGGTAAAAGCACGGGAAATCTATAGAGGCTTGTCCTCAAACCGAACCACCGCATAATGCAAGCCAAGATCGTGATCATTTACGACCCATGACATCAGCAAGCGGACCTCAAAGTCAACAATGTGTTAGCTCGCTCTATTAGAAGATTTAGTGGTCTACCCAATTGGAGTGGTTTTCCCAATTGAAGTTGTTTACCCAATTGAAGTTTGTTTACTGAATTTAAATTGTTTACTCAATTGGACATGATTCATAACTAGATTCCAATTAGGATTAGTAATCGTTATTGAAGAACACATTTATTATGTCCATATAAAGGGGTTATTGCACTGGTTTTGAATTTAGAGCAAAACAATATTTTGTATAGCACTCAAGGGATTAGTGTGAGAGAAAATTGTAAGGCAAAGTGTGTGGGAGAAAACAAAAGAGATAAGAGTGTATTTCTTGTTCTTGTTCTTTCAGGTTTTTCGTCAAGTCTTAATTCTAGAGACTTGGGAAGATTATTCACTGTACTCATTGTTGATATAGTGAAAGATTGTTGTTGATGTCCCGTAGACGTAGGCACTTACAGGCGAACCATGTTAATTCTTGGTGTGATTTATCTTGGTTTTTTTTTTCAATTTTCCGAGATTATTTTGTTTTTTCCATTCTTAAACGCGATACTCACAACAGGCTCATGACATGGGACCCATCATCCGCATCAAGTGCCCCATGCTCCCCCTACATGGAGGAAGCTCGCCCCCGAGGTGCAGGAGGCGATGAAGAAAGAGACATGGGTAAATGTGTTTTTTTTTGTTATAATTATTATTTTACACTTAAACTTATTTAGTGCATTCTTAAACTAATACACTTGTTTCTTTTGTCTATTTTAGGTCAACTTCGAGATCGACATAAAAGTGTCGGGTATGTCCGAGTACACAAACCAGGTGTGGTCTGAGCAATACAAGGAGTGGAAGTACGAGCTACTCATATACTAGCAGACTTGTGCATTTCTTGCTGAAGTTCTGACCGATCCACCTCTAGAGTTTGGGGAAATGAAAGCCGAATGGTATTAGCTCTACAGCCATTTCAGATCCTGCAATTTCTGGTAAGTTTTAAATTTCATTTCTATTTTCAGTTTTTTAATTAAATTTTTTTTATTCTCAACAGAAATCGAAGGCAAATAAGGGTAATCGGGAAGCGAAGCAATATCTCCATCACTTTGGTTCTCAAGCCCTCACATTTTAGGTCAAGGAACGGTGTGAGAAGGGTTCGCTTTTCACGAAAGTCGACGCTTGAGATGATACACATGCCAATTATGGTAACCAGGTGGCTGACGACATTTATGTAAGTATTCCATTCAAATTTTAATTTCAAATTCATTACAATTCAGTTTTAAAAAATTATGATCGATAATTTTAATTGATTTCCTATTTTTGTAGGCATCTATGTCGCAAAAGAAGGATGAGTATTTCACCAACCACTTCCAGCAGCAACCGAATACACCAATTGACACACCCCGTCCCGGAGGAGGGCGTGCTGGCCGTCACGTGAGAGTGACGTAACCATTTACACAGCTCGGAAGCTTAAAAATATAATTGTGAATTCTGTCAGAATACCGTTTAATATACCTGACGCCGTTACGGAATATGCTAACGGTGTCAGGTATATTAAACGGTATTCTGACAGAATTCACAATTGTATTTTTAAGCTTCCGAACTGTGTAAATGGTTACGTCACTCTCACGTGATGGCCAGCACGCCCTCCTTCGGGACGGGGTGTGTCACCAATGGTGTAGCTAACACCAGATCCAGATGTGTTTCTACAATTGCTAATGGACGGGGTTGGGCGACGGAAAGGCCAAGAGCTTTGTGGCCCTAGGAGCAGGTTAGGTCCAAGATCTCAGATGATCTTCTTCATCTAGCTCTCAACCTCCAAGTGGGACGTCTTCCAGACTACAGTATGTGGAGATGGAGTTAGAGGCCATGCGCCAACGAGGAGAATAAGCACACCAATGAGACAAGCTCAGGAAAAAGATGGACATGAGCGGGAGGATGAGTTTATGTGGTACATTGATGCGATGGCGCAGGGAGTGTAGCCTCAGGCATTCACCTCCCTGATCTTCCAAACGACCTTCAACCACCACCCTAAGAGTAGTTACTTTAGGATACTTTACATATACATTTGTACCAATATTTTAGTTTTAATATAACTAAATAATGTTTTTTTAATGTTATGATTCCTTTTGAAATTAGTATAATTAAAACTAATTTATTTATTTAAAGTACATTTAAATTAAACTATGAATTTTTTAAAAATTTAAATGCTTGGCCGACGTATGCTTTCGTCGAGCATGTATTTTGTACTTTTTATTTATACATTTTCTTTCAATTACTTACCTGACAAAATACTATCGTCGGGCAAGTTTTGGTTGTCAGCCTAAGTTGGTCGACGCATTTTGCTCATTTCTTCGAATAAATGTTATTGCCCTACGAATTTCGAAAATACGTTGAGCAAACATTTGTGCAACGATTTTTACCTGACCAAAATTTTCCGAACAATTTTTTGTCGGGCAAAGATTTAGGTGACGAGAGCCTTATTTTTCCCGACAAAACCTTTTCGTCTGGAAAGGGTGTTTTTTTATAGTGAAAGCTCAAGATTAGGGTTTTCCTATGTCTTTTCCCTAAAGTAAACCTATGCATCATTCATTACACAATTGTTGAAAAAATGAAGGATTTAGGGAATAATAAGGCCCTTCCTTCTTGTCACTTGAATAACTAGTTCATTGTGATGGCTCGTTATGACCCATGCTTAGATTATGCTCTCCTAATTTCAAAGTCAGTCCTTTCAAAATCGTTCCTAGATACGAAATATGCTATTCTCAAAATCTAGTTCTACCCCACATTTGATGGACTTTGTTTCAATCTTCCAGTTTGTTCTGGTCATCATATTGTTTCATAAGGACTCTTGTTCTGGTCCTCAGTAATTAGTATATATATCCTCCTCTCTTTATTTAGTTCACAATTGTGAATTACTAGTAACGACCAACTAGCTCTTGGTCTGATTTAACAAGGAAAAAAACTAAATGTCCGTCTCTTGGTGTAAATAGTATTTCTTTTCTTAATGTTTGGCAATGGCGCAAATGTGTCATGTTGATGACAATTAAGAAAAATACTTTTTGCGCACATATAATAATTAGCTTGCTCTTAGGAAATACAAATTTATTAATTTTCATATCCATACAAAAAAAAAGCAAATAAGAAACAGACACACAAAAAAAAAAAAAAAAACAAAGAACAATTACAATAGTACTATTAGACAATCCAGCAAACCAAGACTTGAAATGAACACACAATATACCCACACACAGCCAGCAACATACTTCTTAGCTGCAAGGTTTAGTTCAAACACCACAGTAGGCTTTTATAGCACTGTTTGAAATATAACCATCTTGAGAGCGAAAGAAACGTAGTAGTCCAGGATGATCAAATGACTTGTAGCGTAATGGGCGTTCTTCATCGCCAAGCTCTTCGGGTACATGTATCTCGCCATCGCTAAATGCAAACTGTGCCAACGAGTATCTTGTTTCATTCCCACTCATAATAACTTGATGATTAGGAGATAATATCCTGTCATTGCTCCATGCCTAATCAACGACCAAACCGTAAATGTAAATTTCTATATTTTCTACGAATTAAGAGTTGAGGAGAACCTTAATAACATATAAACGATAATGCTTTAAAATCTCTTAATTCCAGAAATTGAGCATCCGTTAAGATTAGGGTGCTTGATATTTGATGTTTTATTTTGTCAGTATAATTAGTGACCTACCATTAGGGCATCACCCGCCATGACTATGAAGGATGAAGGTGGAAACTCAACTTTAATCCATTCGTGGTTCCTTGTTTCAATCTCCAGAGCATTGACTTGATTATTCTGATAAAGTACGGTTGTGAAGCTCTTGTCAGTATGAGCGACGAAGCCAAGATTGTGCTCATTTTCCTTGGGTGATCTATTTTGCAAGATCCGAAGAAGGTAAGAGATCGATCCAAGATATGAGTCATAGTACTTCTCCAAACCATAGCTCTCAAATATCATTCTAGCCACCATTTGATCCAACTCCTCCGCCACTTTTGCAAACGCATATGCTCTTTCACTTAATTATAACCACCAAAAAAAAAAAAGTTAGGACCATTGTAAACGATTCAAGGAAATGATTTATGCACACCTCTGTTGGAAAATGATTTCCGCAAAACCATGGTTGTGCAGGGAAAAATGGTATGCAGAAATTCTTTTTTCCACAATTTATAATGTAGAAGGATAAGAAAGGTGATCTCAGAAAAGCGAAAATTTGAAAAATAATTACCAGAATTTATCATTTCCAGCAGGCCACATAAGCTTTGTGAATTTTCGAGTCTCCTCAAAATTGGTTGCACAGTCGATGCCCAAGCTTTCATGGAGAGGGAGTTTGGGAATTTGTCCCACATAGCCATTTAAGGGCTTTTCATATTTGTTTGTCATTTTGGTCTCGGTAGGGAGATCAAATAGTTCTTCAAGGGAACCAACGAAAGCATTGCGAAATTCATCGGAGATTTTGTCATACAACACTACAAAACATCCAAACTCTTCAAGTGCTCGTTGAACATCTTTGCATGCCAAGAGCCATGAGTTGGTCCCTGGCTTCAGAGCTTCCTTGGAGAAATCTAGGACAGGAAGCTTTTGCTCAACTTCAGAACCCATATCTTGCTTTAGGGTTTTTCAGCTACCAGTATTTTTACTGAGAGAATATTAATTGTTGAGAAGGCCAGTTTTTTATGTTGTTACTTCTTGATCATAGTAATTTATTGGTGCAACTGTGACAACAAGACAAATGATCAGGTGATGCAAAGACAGAAACAAATGTCAGTGGTTGCTTATACTTTAGTATATCCTCTTGGCATTATCTAGCTGATTAAGGTGGACGTCAGTATTGCACAACCATATCCATATATACATGTGTGTGTTGTGTGCGCGCCCGCGACACATCTAATCACTATAATTAGAGTTAATTACAGAAATACTTTCCCATCATTCTGTTCCATCGTCGTCAATAAAATGTCAACATCAGTTTAAAACAATTTCAGAATTGACAAGGAATAGCAAATCTAAAAACAATTTTAGATCTGTACTTTTGTGTGGAGCTGCCTGATGTAGGATTTGCAAGGGGAATGGATTAGGGAGCTTAAAGGGAAATTATGCAATTTTGCTGTCTAATGTAGCATTTGCAACGACAATGGATTAGGGGATTTAAGGGCAGTCATACCTGTGCAGCTGTGCTGCCATGTGTGACGATGCTATTAGGCAGATAAGTTCAGTTTAGGTAATGTGTACTTACATTTTAGGGATAATGATACCTACACTGTTTAGGTATAGGAATAGGAAAAATATATTATGAGGGATTTTTACCGAAACATAGGATGGTACACCACGTGTCACTATACAAATAATAGGATATGTATGTTAAAAAGTTAATAGCTTAAAAAATAAAATTTTCCACCATTTATATAAAAACACTTGGTAAACTACCGGTGTTCCGGTCACAATGAAATTTTTTTTATATATTACGGAAATTCAATTGAGGATTCACTGTATAATGGTTGGTTTAGGGGTAGTTGAACAGTTCCTTCCTCTCTTCTCCTTCGACGGTTGCAATGATTGCAGCTGGACGTCTATGACTACCGATTTCAAAGGGTTTCGAATCTTACTGCGGAAGGAGAGAGCAACAATGGAGTGACCAAATTAGAGTCGTTTGACTTGATCAAGTGGTTATAATTAATTTCGCCATTTTTCTCCTGAACTGGTATCTTACTCCCAATATGCTCTTTAAACTCTTAGCCAATTTTCTTTCTAAACTATTATATATGAAGTGTCAAATTTCTGAAAAACCCTACCATCATATATATTCATTCACATTCCGTCCAATTTTCCGTCCAGAAAAGCTACATGACAGTCATTAAATTTTTTTTTTTTCTTTCCTATAGTTATTTTCAATGTAAAGTCGGATAAAGATTTGGTTTTTTTTTTTTTTTTTTTTTCATTTTCAAAAAGTGAGTTTACTTTTAAATTAATCAATAAAAAATATTTCATGTAAAAGTAAAATATGCTTCTTATTTTTAAAACAATACCTTTTTCATTCAAAAAACAATAATTATCGAAAAAGACTCCAATTTGTTGTAGGCATAATTTACTGAACAATTATGAAGGCTAGAAAGAGAGGGTGCGGCATAGAGAGAAGAGAGAGATGTGTAATTGTGGGATGTGTGTTATTCCATCCCATTGTGCCTTTATTTATAGTAGTAGGGAAGGTTAATTCCTTACCCTTTAGGATTACAACATTTAATAGGTAATCTACTCCTAATAGGAATATAAGATACATTCACATATCTACTAGGATTTACACAATCACATTCTTAATCTAATAAGACTGCAACACTTCCCCTTGAGTGTGTAAATACTCAAACAGATGGCGCATCAGGTCTTCAGCGATGAAGTAAGTACAGTTGATGAAGTCGTCAGCACAATGAGCAAATGCGAATCTCAAATCAACAGAAGAATGCATAAAAAGTAAAACTCACAAAACCTCACTATAGTAAAACCCAAGGTGGGAGAAAAACCCATAGTCTAAGGAGAAAAGTGAGAAGTTGTATTAAGTCAAAACTATACGTCTTTTGGACGCAAGTAGAAGAGCTCACAAAGGTATGATCAGCCTAGGATGGGTGCCTCGTTAAAACCTAGTTAGGTAGCAAAAACCCAGTGGGAAAAATGCTCCTAATCGTAGGGAAAAATAGTACATTAAGATCAAGTGAGTATACTTCTGGATACTCCCCCTGAGTTTGACATAACTTCCAAATGAGAACTACAAGCATTGCTTATGAATAGTTAGGCATACCAATTCCTCGAACAAGCTTCTGGAAGGTTGACTTCGGCAGTGACGTCATGTAGAGGTCAACAAGGTTGTCTGGGATTTGCTTGCATGACTTTAATCTCCTGATGCTTTGCTGATGTAGATGTAGGAGCAATTTGTCTTGGTGTTGACTTAGTTGATGGATCGTCGTTGGGACTCAATGATAGATGAACATAGCAAGTACTTCGAATATGCTCAACAATAACTCCTAACCATGTCTCACTTGTGGCGTAGTGAAGTGAGGTGAGTCTTGGAACGATTTGAAGATTTTGCAACTAAGGTCATATCGTGGACCTCCAAGATATTGCGATATCCTTAACGGTAAAGGCATAACCATTCGGGGATTTTGCCTTGTGCGGGTTTGATAAGTAACATGTGTCAGCATAACAATAAGGTAAGCATCATTTCGAGGATCAGGGGGTTGGATCCGCTCGAGATGCGTTGGGATTTGATTTGCCCAAATTCGTAGTACCTTCAGGGTACGTCTTTAATACCAATTCAGTGGTTGCGTGTAGGCACGGTGTTGCATCTTTACCAAGATCAACAGCGAAGGAGATGTCATGTCTTAATACAATGAGCTAAGTACAACGAAGATGGAATTTCAGATTTCATAACCTCTTTAAGAGTTTCATTTGCATATAATGTATGGACGATCAAAGGTATACTCAAAAGTAACACCTTCGGGGTTATAGTTCTACTGGTAGACCAAAATACCGTCAGAACAATGCTTTAACTTGGGGTCAAGGCATAAATGAGTTTTCCCAAGATCTTTCATCTCAAATTCCATCTTCAGGTGCGATGCAGTTTTCTCAAGCTCTTCCAGAGTCTTAGTGAGATTCATGTCAATGACATAAACTGTAACTCTAGCAATTCGGAATAAGACTTCATAGTTTAACACGCAAGGGCAAGGGCATTCATTCATATCCCTGACTGATTAAATAATCACGTAGACGAGTATACCACATCCGTTGGATTTTTCAATCCATAAGTGAACTCCTTAAAAAGAGTTAAGAGGGTGTTCTGTGGTTTGGAACTATTTGAACCAGTCCATGTAATTCTTCAGGAACTTACATGTAAATCTCCGTATCTATATCCCTATGGAGAAAATACTAACCACATTTGATAATGCTGCTATCAATCATAGGATGTTTTGAGAGAAACCTTGCGTCGTAAGGCGTGCATCATATCGCACTATTTCATTCATCTCATAACGTTTCATTTCCCATTTGTAACACAATAGGGTTACCTTGGGGAGTGTAAGAACGACAGGTCCAATACACACTTTGGTAAGGAATTTGACCTGGATTCTAATTTTGGTTGTCCAATCAGTTCTACGTTGTCACTTAATCAATGGAACATGATTCGATATCATCATTTTTCATTTATGTCGGGAGCTACCATATAAGTGAAAACACCATCGATGGTAATCTCATTTCAATTCCATTTAGCTTATCCAAACTAGTATACTGGACCAAGAACTTTAAGTCTTGGGAGTAATCCAGATTAATCTCATGAGATGGAAATAATTTGAGACAGCGATCAAGTATGGATTTATTATTATGCCGTGTCTTCCTCTTCCAGGGAAGTGAATCATACGAACCGAGTAATCTATCGTGCTCCAAGCCAAGACAGATTAATTGGCTATCCATCGGTGTACCGGACCGCCCAACAAGGGCGTCCAAGCCGTCTAATAGGGGCGGCACACCCTCTAAGGATGTTGACTCGACGTCTATTAAGTACGTCTATCCTTGCAGGCATGTTTGCAGCTGGTATGTAATCTCGTCACTTTAGCTAGATCAAAGAAATACGTCTGGAGCAACATTCTGAAAGCTAGAATTCATCGCACTTACTTATCATACTTGTGCGGTACGAGGACCGAGATGAGACATAGTGGGCAATGTCCACACAACTTCGCGCCGTTCTACAGGAACTTTGACATTTTTTATCTCCCCCTAATGGCTGGAAGACTGTCTCATTAAAGTGACAACCCGCGAATGAGCGGTAAAGAGATCGCATGCAAGGGCTCGAAGAGAACTAGTGTGAAAGAGAATCATGATCGATTAAGATTCACATCCTTCTTTGAGGACCCATCTTGGTACGTTGAGGACTCATCATGATTGACAAAGATTCATAAAGATTCACATCCTTCTTTGAGAATCATCACAAAAGAGCACCATACCAAGAAGGAAGCGTTGAGCTAATTCTCAAATCTGTAGGACCAAATTATAAGGCAACATCATATCAAAAAGCAATATCCCAAGTACACCCATCATGTTCATGGAGCAACCAATTTCATCACAAAAGAGCACCATACCAAGAAGGAAGCTTTGAGCTAATTCTCAAATATGTAGGACCAAAATATAAGGCAACATCATACAAAGCAATATCCCAAGCACACCCTCCATGTTCATGGAGCAACCAATTTCATCACAAAAGAGCACCATACCAAGAAGGAAGCGTTGAACTAATTCTCAAATCTGTAGGACCAAACTATATATAGCTAGTAAGTGAGAAAAAAACCAGGAAATAACTAAAGTAGAAATTGATATAAATTTAGTGAACCATCACAACCAAAATTAGTACCTTTTAATCAAGAGCTAGTCAAAGGAGATAGATTTAATTGGCCATGCAGTTGTACTAAGGAGTGCATCATCGAGAAGAAAAAACTCACGTGTTGGTCGAGGCAAGTTTATCATAGATACAAGTATCTCAAGGACCCAAACTTTCCAATGATTTGGTCCAAGTGGCACAAAATGCACCAAATCTTGAGGATTTGTGGATGCAATTTCAACAAGTGCAACAACTTCTCTAGTCCCTGTCCAATTTAGTAATTTGCACTTAGTCCCTTGAGGTTTGGGAGAATTATGATTTAGATTACCAGAAGAGGCATCAAGGTTGGAAGATTTAACTTGAGGCCTAGAAGAAGTAGCATGATGGTTTGCTGAATTAGCATGGTGATTGGCTGAATCATTTGGTAAGTTTCCAGATCCATGATGATTTGTGCTAACACAAGGAGACTGCCATTAAAGTTAACCATAATTTATGAGTTTGATGCTAATTTAATATTTAATAATAATAATAATAAAGTGTACGAAAAATGTACTTACCGAGTTAGCATTTTTCCTCATCCGTCCAACTAGTAGGGAATGGACAATATTTTTCAAATCTTCCAACTCTTTATCCAGCATAATAACTCTCTCACGATTATATGTTTGAACACTCACTTGTGAAGGTGTTGCACCAAATCCAAGTCCCCTTACTCTACCTCTACGTTTGGGTCCAAGCGCTTTGGCAAGAGCATCATTCTTAACAAAGTTTTTATCAACCTCTGTTACATTCTTATTTGCTTCTTGTATTTTTTTTCTACGATGAAAAAGAAAAATGTTAACTTACAAAATAAAGACTATAATACTAATACAAATGAGTATAAATTGTTCCATTCATTACCGCTACAGTTGCAACCTCTTAGTTTAAAAATTCACCAGATTTCCTTATGTGCCCACGAATCCATACATATCCCCTTGTTATTGCATCAGGTGTTTCACTTTCTCTTATCTACATCATTAGAAATTTTATAAATAAAAAAAAGCACTAAGAGAGAATTTTAGATCGTAGTCTTCATACAGCAGCACCACTCACAATTATGTTAAAAAGTTGTTGTGATGCTACATCTACTGATGCTGCATATAACTGATGATGCATCTACTGATGTTACAGCATCAGTGATGATGCATCTACTGATGCTGCATATGGAGTTTACTACCAAGGTGACCCCTAGGGTAAGGCTCATTGTAATCCTTAGGGTAAGGGTATGTAAATCACATTTCCCTTGATTTAAGGGAGGAGACTGATTGGGGTAATGTCTTTGTGTAAGGTTTAGATTAGGTAGGCAACATGCCTTATTCTTTCTTGTCGACTGCTTGCTGTAGCCATCATTCCCATCTCTTTTCCCTCTCTATTCTCATATATACCCGGACTCACTCTTGTACAAACATACATGAAATATACATTGAAACTTCAAACCAGAAAATCTACAAAAGTAAAATATGACTAACATAAATAAAAATTGTAGTTTACCATCTCATCTTCAAGGCGAGCATAGCCTTTGCGACTCATTGTGCGTAGCATAGTTTGCTTTGCCCTCATTTTCTTAAATATCTCACTTATCTCCTATATATCCAAAATTTATTCAATATAATTGTTATGGATTTGAAGTACTGAAAATAGACTGGATATATTTGAATAAAAGAAAATAAATATTGTTACCTTATATTTTGAACCTATGCGTTTCTTAACGAAACTCTGCCATTGTACCAAACTCACATTATCAGGCTTGAGTTGCTTTGTAGCACGCTTAAAACCAATTTGATCTCCTTGTTTCTGCACTTCCTTAAGCATTTTGCATCTATGATCTCGCCAATGCTTTGAAATCTTTTGTAATGAATACTTCTTATGACATTCATCAACAACAAATTTATTCTAAAACATAAAACATTAAATTATTGAAACTGATAGAGAACTAATTTAAACATCGGAATAAAAACATAATAAGGTTTTTATATTACCTGAACATGATACCACAGTTGATGCTTAAAGTCATCAGCAAATTCTTTCCATGTATCTACGGTAATAGGAACCAATTCCCTTGCTATGACACCAAGGAGAGAAGCATACTTTGCTGCATTTTCCCCAAATGGTTGGCCTCGATGATTGAAGTCAACTAGGAGCTTTTCCCCTTTGCTAAGATATTGCAATTTAGCCCGACCCCTAGGTTTCCTTTTTCCTTCATTATTCTTAGACTCACCAACCTTGCTTTTGCCTTTGTTTTTTTTCCGTGGATGCTTCTTCAGTGGAAGGTGAATTATTATCCTTACTTCCTTCATTATCAAGTATAGATGGTGTGTCAGGTGGAGGATTAGAATTTCCCTCTTGTATTCTAAAATTACTATTCTGTCTTGCCCGTAAGACAGTGGCAACAATAGCAGCTATCTGTTTCTTTGATCACTTGGCACCTTGTTTTGACGACTATATAAGAATATAAATGAAGCAAAAAAAAATGTGGGAACACTTTATATGATTATTTGAGGTTAAAAAAAGGAAGAAAAGAAATTGATAGAGTATGTCAGCTTACTTCACCAGACATATTCACTTGTATGCAGACTTCCAAAAAATATATTTCAACCTGTGAACCACGAACATTAATGTAATCATCATAAGTACCATCTCCTAATTTGTATCCTCAAAATCATGAAAATGATAACTATTGTCACCTAAGTGCATGTCAAGTCTTGTTACATCTAATGGTATGGACAATGTACAATCACTCTCATCAAAATTATCAAAATCATAAAATCCCCTAACTGGTGCATCCAGCACAGCATACCAATTTGATTCATCGCATACTCTCCAATAAAACACTTTCTTAGCTTGAGAAGCTAATATAAATGGATCATTTTTAAATTGATGTAGACCTTGATGGAGATTAACCAATGTGAATCCCTCTTCAACCTTGACACCATTGGTTATATTTGCCCAATTGTAATCAAATATAGGCACTTTAAACATGTGATAGTCAAGCAAGATTATGTCATTTATAACCCCATAATAAGTAACTTTTCCAGTGGCTTGAGATGTGTCTTTTGCACTAGATCAACATAGCTCCAAGGATACACCACTATTTTGTGTACTTCTATCAACATCTCTTGTGTGGAAGCAATTTCCATTGATAATATAGCCAAAATATGACATTACATCTCTCGAAGGCCTACATGCAAGCCACTTCATTGTAGTTGACATACCACTAGTATTGCCAAACTTGACTTTTCTTTCTAACCATTCACTAAAAGTCGATATACGTTTTCTTTCTAAAAGACTTTCATTATTAAAACGACGTCTATCTGAATGCTTAAGCTCTTCTCGGTGCATTCTGGTACAAAAAAACAAGAGCATGCAGTTAGATTTGATTAATTTCAAATGCCATAGAAAGTTATATGTGGTGTGTGTGTGTGTGTATTACATATATTCTTAAGCTATTTATGGTTGAACTTCTTCTGTATTTAATAATACATAACGATTAGCGATCTCCAACATGTCACAATCCATGGCCTTCAACCTTCCTGCTAAAATGGGCCTTCGTTAGTTGCTATTCCAAATTCAGATTCCTCATTACGAATTTGTCGATCTCCCACTCCAGCAACTTCTTTTATGTACCCACTACAATGCTTTGAGTTTTCTTCACTAGCATAACATTCTGTTATACAACATTCAGGTCTTGCACGATTTTTAACAAATCCTTTTAGTATCTTCAAAAACCTAGAACAAGATACAAAACCATACACATTGAAATTTATTTTGTAAAATTTAATTGAAGCCTTATATATGCACATGTACATAATAATATTTATACAAATGAAAAATACCTTTCAAATTGGTACATCCAACGAAATTGGACTGGGCCACCTATTAGAGCTTCTCTACTAAGATGAATTGTCAAGTGCAGCATAATATCAAAGAAGGAAGGTGGAAAATACTTCTCAAACATACACAAGGTCTCTGCAATTTCGGAGTCAAGAGCTTCCAATTTGTTTTTGTCAATGACTTTTTGACACAATTCATTGAAAAATGCATATAGTCGAAAGATTGCAATCCTTGGTCCATCTGACAAAAGGCCTCTTAATGCCACAGGTAACAATTGTTGTAATAGAACATGACAATCAGGAGACTTCAAGCCTAAAACCCTACAGTCTTCTAAGGAAACATGATTAGCAATGTTGGAGCTGTAACCATCCGGTAATTTTAAATCTGCCAACCTCTTACAAAAAACCTTTTTCTCTGCTTGTGTAAACATGTGTGGCCCTTGAGGCAAGTGAACATTGACCCCATCCATATGTAAGTCCTCTCTAATTCCCAACTTTTGCAAATCATTGCGAGAATTGGCCCCATCTTTTGTTTTTCTCTTCATATTCAAAAGTGTCCCCAAAATGCTCTCACATATATTTTTTTCAATGTGCATCACGTCTAAATTGTGACGCAAAAGTAATATCTGAAATTTATACATTTAAAAGAAAATTCTCATAAATATAAGTAAAATCATGTTAAAAATGAATAGGAAAAGTAAACAAAAAGGGCAAGTAGAAATTCTAACCTCCCAATATGGTAGATCAAAGAAGATGGATTTTTTTTTTCCAAGGCTAAATAGCATATGTCTTCTTCTTCTTTCTTCTCTTCCCAAACTTTCTCTTCTTTCCTACCTTTCCCCAGTCATTCTCCCAATCATTGAGTGCATGGGCAATTTCTAAACCATTCAACATTCTAGGCTTAACCCCATGTTCTTCTTTTCCATCATACCAATCTTCATTTGTGCGGAATGGATGATTGTGAGCAAGAAACCGTCTATGGCCCATGTATGCAAACTTATGACTAGCGTCAAGCCACAATGAACATGTGCCAACATCACATATCGGACATGCTACTTTACCTTTTACAGGATGCCCAAACAAATTTCCACAGGCTGGAAAATCACTTATTGTCCACATCAGAATAGCCTTCAAATTGAACATGGATTTACCAAATGCATTATACACTCAATACCATTGTTCCATAGTTTTTTTAACTCATCAATCAGTGGCTCCAAATATACATCTATATCATTTCCTGGCTGCTCCTTCCCAGGAATTAATAATGACAATATCACATTATCCTTGGACATGCATAATGATAGAGGAAGATTATACGTAACTAGTACCACTGGCCAAACACTATATCTTGAACTAATATCAGCAAAGGGTTACCCATCAGATGAAAGGGCAAATCTAAGATTTCGTGGATCTGATGCAAAATTAGGATACTTATGATCTATTCTTTCCCATGCTGGTGAATCAACCGAATGTCTCATCTTTCCATCTTTACTTTTATGCTTCGAATGCCATAACAGTTGCTCAGCCTTCTCGGGTGATCTAAACATTCTCTTAACTCGAGGTATTATAGGAAAATAACACAAGACTTTTAGCAGGTATTCCTTTGTGAATCTTTTTAGTGCGCTCATTAGTTTTCCACCTTGAAGCATCACATGTTGGACAAGTCTCCAAATGCTCTTGGTCCTTCCAAAATAAACAACAATCGTTAATACATGCATCGATCTTTTCATAACCTAGATCAAACGTCTTCAATAATTTTTTTGTCGAATTCAAGGAAACAGGAAGTGTGTTCTCATCTAGCAACATATCGCTCAAAATTTGAAGTAAATCATTGTAGCCACTATCAGACAACCCATGCATTGTATAAGACAACAATTGCTCTCATCTTTGTGTACTTAGTACAACCAGGAAATAAAGGAAGCTCGGCATCCTCCAACAAACTTATAAAATTTGACTCTATTCTTTCATGTTCTGGTTCTACAACACCATCATCTTGAAAATATGCATCCCTATACATTCTATAAACATTGGACATTTCATGTTGAAGAGATGCATTCGATTTTTCTCCATGCCATATCCAATTATCATACGTAGGGTCAAATCTGTATTCAATTAAATGATCATACACTACTGTGGAAAGTTGGAAGCGCATGTTAAGACAATCCTTGCAAGGACATTATTTTTTTTGGATTACCCTCCTTAGTCAAAACATCCTTAAAAAAACTACGTACCCCATTTTGATACACTCCTGAATTTCTACAAGGGAAAAGTACAAATTCAATGTGTGTGGGATATAAATAAGAAATCTTAACATTTACACACAGAGTTCAGAATATAACTTTGGAAAGTATGCCCATTCTTTATCCATTGTACACCAATTAAACTCTATATTCTACATTGTCGAGTTCTCTAGTTCTAGCAGTCAACATAGTAGCTACTAAAACATATACAGAAAACAAAATCAAGTTTAAAAGCACTGTAATACAAAAACATAGCATATTCAAAGGCAAGACACAAAATCAGCCATCAATTACAATAATGAAAATAAATGACTGCTCATTTACATAATTTGTTATACCTGAATTTCTAGGCATGCATTGACAGTGATGAAACCTTGATAAGCCAAATAAGCAACGATGTAGGCATATTATCAACCCTGCAATAGCCAAATAAGCAGTGCTTTAGGAGATTATATACTCTCAGAATAAACCACAACTATTTGTAAAACATATCAAATCTTCCCTAACTTGTCATCCAATATCCAACTTGTATCATCCAACTGTCAAGTCTTAAGGAGTGAAGACATGAAAGATACATAACTTTGTCACATCAACAAATGCATCTAAAATCTACAAGATTTAGACCTAAGTCCTAACTCCTAACCATTGTAATCTCTTTTTCCGCCAAAGGTAATTTGAAGTTGATGCATTCAAATTCTTCTTCTTTAGTTTTCCTTGGTTATCACAAATCACAATATCAACATTCAAATGGATTACATAAATAAATCATCAATCATATATGTTATCGGTCATTTTATACTTTTTCGGAAACAGACACACTTGTAAATGAACAACCCAACAGTAATCAAATATTTTATAATGATCCCACATAGAAAACAAGTCTGAAAACTAACAAAATACTCATAATGTTGCATTAAAATCAAAAAGATTCATAACTTGTAATTGCACGAAATTGTCGTGCCAATAAACTACTTTTCTTCCAGATTCTAATCATCTTCTGGTTGCAACAAAGACAATAAAACAATTTTCTTGCAACAAAGACAATAAAACAACCAATGAAAAAGTGGTCAAGAGGACCACTAAAGGAAAACAGAAATGCATGAGGGAAACAAAACCCTCCTAATAATTTAGTGTAATTTAGTGGTCCTCATGCATGAAAAAGTGATTTACATACCCTTACCCTAAAGATTACAATGAGCCTTACCCTAGAGATTTACCCTAGGGGTCACCTTGGTAGTAGACTCCATATGCAGCATCAGTCATATGCAGCATCACAACACCTTCATTCAAGCCATATTCCTTCAAATACTCAAAAATGCATACATAGCACCAGACAAAAGATTGAAATCTACATCCTTTTTCATAATTACAAACTCAACATTTATATCATTGAAAAGGGTAAAACCAAATGGTTAAAAATACAAAAGTTTCAAGAAAAATATTGAAATTGCATTTTCTAAAAAGAATAAACAAGTGAAAAAAAAGAGATGTGTTGGATTAGGAAATCACCATGGCCGGCCGGGGAGCTTGACGAGTCGTAGAAGCTGGGGATTCTGGAGAAAGAAAAGAGAATCAAGCCAAAAAAGCCAGAAAGCTCCTTTTTGAGCATTGGGAAACTGAAACAAGTCTAAACACATGAATTGGTCTAATAAAAAATAATAAAATGTGGGTTGGGAAAATTTCGGCGGGAACTAAAATAAAATTTCGGCGCCAAATTGTCTATTGATTGACTAGAAAAATTTGGCTTGTTTATAACATAATATTTTTCCAAAGCTAGAGTCATTATTTACGACGTGTCATTCGTGTCATAAAAGGTAGGGACACAAATATATGAAAAATTCGCATTACGACATAACGTGAAGCCTTAAAAGAGAAGGAAAGTGTGTCGTATAAATTGTCAAATACGACACACAACGCTTAAGCCGTAAATATTTGTGTTTAACGACTTGCACAAAAGTACCACCGTGAATGTGAGATTATGCACAAGTATTACGACATGAACTTTATGAATGTCGTGAATGATATTATTTACGACATACCAGTACTGTATGTCGTATTTTCCAAGTCATAAAAGACCCAAACTGTTGTAGAAGGTAACGGTGTTAACTATTTCGTTAATGGGTGGACACTTATCAAGTTATTAGACAGGAGATATGGAGAATTTTTCAGTGTGCTCGGAACACTGTTAGCGATAAAAGAACATTTATTATTCAATTGGATTCCAATTTTCGACTTTTTGCATCGGAAACAATTCGATTCGTCGAAGCCGATTTAGTACAATAGATTCGATTTGTCAACTCTGATTCAGTTTGACTAGATTCTTTTACTCCGGTTTAATTTGATTCCTTGATTGTTAATTACCAAATAGAAAAAATCAATGTGTATTCCCGCCAATGACTACCATGATACCTAATCTGATGTAGGAGAGTAAGAGGTTTGGTGATGGCGAGGTGGGGTGGTTGTTGTGGCCGATGTGATGAATTGTGGCTAAGGAAGGAGGCTATGGTATATGGGAGGGATGAAGAAGGTCACGAGGAGCGGTGGTTGTTTTGCTATATTAATTTGTTGTTTTTATTATATTCTTTATATATTAAAGGTAACGGTGTTAATCATTTCGTTAAGTGGGTGGACACTTATCAAGTAATTAGAGATGAGACGTGAAAAAAAATTTCAGTGTGTCTGGAACACTATTAACGATAAAAGGACATTTATTATTCAATTGGATTCCAATTGTCAACTATTTGCATCGGAGACAATTCGATAATGATACCTTGACGACCATGATACTTAATCTGGTGTAGGAGAAAAAGAGGCCACGGTTATGACGAGGTGGGGTGATTGTTGTGGCTGATGTGATGAACTGTGGCTAAGGAGGGAGATTATGGTATATGAGAAAGATGAAGAAGGTCACAAGTGGTGGTGGTTGTTTTGCTATATTAATTTGTTGTTTTTTTATTATATTCTTCATATATTAAAGTTAACAGTGTTAAATATTTGATTAAGTGGGTAGAAACATATCAGGTAATTAGAGATGTGACATGAAGTGATTTTTTAGTGTATCCAAATCATAAGCACATATGTCATATGTCATTATAAAAGTGGAAGGACACTTAACAAAAAAAAAAAAACTTCCCTCTACTTGTATAATAATATTGGGGTACCCTCATGTATTCCATCACATTAAAAAACCTCTCCGAGACAAATAAGACACTAAAAATGGAGACAGCAGACATACGGCTGCTTGGCCATGCCTATGCGTATAAACAAATAAATGGTTCCAATTTTTAACAAAAAAAAATATGAAAGCGAACGACTTTTAAAAAAAAAGAAAAAAAGAGAATTTACGACTTGGCGATTATAAAATTGCATGACAATGTCCTGTCATCTGTGACAAATAGTGCTGTCATCGTTGATTAACTTGAAGTTTCTTTAATAATATATCAAGAATTTTATCAGATTGTACACACTGAAAGAAATAATACATCAAGAATTTTATCAGATTGTATACACTAAAAGAAACAATACTAGTTAATATTCCCTAACTTTTCTCAGAAACTACATTCTAATTTGTCCAGAAGAGAAAACATAATTGTCGTGGGGTCTCTTCATGTTCTAGCCAACTTAGTTACACTAAATAAGATATTTTCCATAATTTTTAAAGTGAATAACTCCAGCATATAACTATTATTCGTAGAACATATCGAAGTATCTAAAATTTAGTAGATAATATTTTCTAATGTACCGTAATTTTGATAACATAAACTAAAGCGAAATAGTACATTATAGGACCACTCTGAAGAAAATTGTAAGAAAATTGTAGGACAATGGACAATTTTCAAGGATGGGTAGGAATTAGGACCACCAATTAATTATAATTAAGTAAATCTTTCATTATTAGGGGCCAAGGATTTTTGTTATCTTTTTGTGCGGGCAATGAAAACAGTCCAGGGATTAGTTAGTTAATTGCAATGGCTTCCATAAGATATGAGCAATCAAAAATAGGATATCTGTAATAATGTATTCAACGTCCCCTATATGCGAGTGGAGTATAACTTAGTACTCTTGTTGTGTATCGAAATATACATTGTATGATTAATGTTTGTGATTTCTTTTCCAACAAAACAAGTATATTAGATGTGGAGAAGTGGGGATAGGACCTCTAGTACATGATGCTTTTAATTATTTGAGATATAAATTTCTTGCGATTAATGGAAGTTCTGAAAATATGAAACAAAGGATCTATGGGATAATCATTCAGCTTTTAGTTTTTAGTTTTTGTTTTTGTTTTGTGTACCATTGCGGCATTGCCTGTACATTTTTTCGCATCCCTCTCATCATTATTCCTCCCTTCTTCACCGCCTCTCACATCTTCCATGCATTTGGCCTCTATCTCTAATAGCAAAACGAAAACTAAAAGTAAATTGAATATATATATAGGGAGCTTAAGGGGAGGGATCCCCATTTTTTCAAAAAAAATGGGGACACGCTCCCTACCGTTAGATTGGCTTTAATGAAATTGTGTGGTTGAGATTAAAACATAGGCCACACAATCTCAACCACACAATTTTATTAAAGTTAAATTTAACGGTGGGGAGCGTGTCCCCATTTTTTTGAAAAAATGGGGATCCCTCCTCTTAAGCAATTCCTATATATTATAGGGTTATGATCCACGGATATACACTTTTGACATACATTTTGACAATTATTTTGTAGGGCCGACTTCATAAGGTATTTCAACGATATGAATCATCTATATTTCAATACATCATTCATAAATCATCCCTTAAAAAAATTAAATAAATCCAAAATTATTATGACTTTCATTTGTAGTGAAGAAAATGGACGAATACGGTTCTACAAAAAAACACTAAATTTAATCCAACAATGAATTTTGGTAGACGTGCATGATCTTTGAGGTAAGACATAAAAGATAGACGATTAAATCGTCCACAAGAACACATGTCCCCTGATCCTAACTCGTGTGTGTGTGTGTGTGTGTGTGGGGGGGGGGGGGGGGGGGGCGGATCTGTGGCACCACCTTTTTACACAACTTTTTACACACGTTTTTGTGGGACACACTCCATTATACTTTAATGATGCGAGCCATCTATCTTTTAGAACAACATTCATAAATCATTCTTGTAAAACGTTAGACAAATCTAAAACCATTAAGACATTCATTTGTTGTGAGGAAAAGTGACAAATACGGTCTTACAAAGAAACCATAAACCCTTAATCAACTGGTCATATGGTTTCATATTTGGATGATATTTTGTATACATGACCTTTGAGGGAATACCTAAATGATAGACCGTTAGGATCGTCTTTGTAATATTGTGTTATGCACAAAAGTAAATAAATGATAATAGAAACTACAGAGAGGAATGGAATGTGATATTGTGTGTCAAGGTTACAACGTTCATTAAGGTAAAATCAAGGCCAATGTGCCGATCTACATGTCTGGAAATGTAAATAATCATGAATGTAAAGAAAGTAGTAAGACTCAAGCAAGATTCAAGCCATGAAAGGCAGGATAATGCTAGAGAAGTTCATTGATCGTGGTCTTCAGACTAGACTGGTTACAAAACATTTGCCTCATAGAGGTTCTTGGGGGTGGTTGGAATTGTACATCAACAAACAATCATACCACTTGGTAGTAAAGCAAAACCAATTTAGATCTTAGGGATCGTATGCACGGTTTTGCTTCGAAGCAAGGCCTTAGTGTTTGTAGCTGACGAGCTGAAAGCCTGGTTCCTTAAGAGCACTAAAGAATACTCAAAGGTTTTGTGTTATCTAAAAAGATTGAATTTGTTAAAGGTTCCAATCTTGAAGGTCTCTGCTCTTTTTATAGGCAATGGAGAAGAAGAAACCTCGATCATCGCGCTGAGATGGAGCAGAAGTAGACCGGTCATCTGGTGCTGGTAATAACTGCAATTCCTAGTTGGTGGCCTTCAGCTATCTTTTGAAGCAGTTCGCACGAGCCCGTTTGTAACATCAGCTTGTCAAATGACGTGTTCACTAGCATTTAAGGGGGCGAAATATTTATGGGCCTTAGTCGTCTGTGTGGCAGATGCACCTCAAATAGGAATATGTCCAAGAGAAGTGAGTTGATCGTCTAGGCCTAGTTTTGGGCTTTGAAGTTGGTGGGCCAAAGTCATGCGACTTTTGCGTATTTAAGAATTTTAACTTTGAAGATGGTCAATATTATTTATTTCATTAATGTACCTAAATATATTCTGAGCATAAATTTTCATGCATTCATGTGCATATATATATATTACAATTAATTTAAAATTTGATCATAAATTTTATGTTTGTATATATTATACCGCCAGATGCAAAAACTGAAAGCCAGTTGGAAATTGTTTGGTCGAGGAATGCACTCAATCAAGCCGGTCATAAAAGCTTATGGGCTAAAAAGTGGAAAAAACATGGCAACTATGTGTCTCCCACAACAAAGAATGAGAAGGGTTACTTTGACGCAGTGATCAAAATGTACAACACAATCGAGAAACAAAACGTATCTGAATTCATCTCAAAGGCGAAGATTGAACCGGATGGGAAAATCAGGACATAGGCTGAAATTGAAAATGCCATACGCAAAGGTACAAACAGTAAGGCACCAAAACTCAAGTGCTAGTTCAACAAGTAATGCTACACTTACCATATTTTTCAGAGCACATTTGTACTACTTTTGTACTATAGGTAGGATGAGTCAACACATATAAGTCATATCTCTATTAGAAAGATGATACAAATATGACATGAAAAATGTGATAAGAGTAACATTTTTGTTCGAACAACTAAGACTGGAATGACTGAATTGGCTGAGGTCACTCTTTGTAGGGATCACAACTAAAAGCAGTTTATAGACTGCCCCCACCCATTCAAACAATCATCACGATATTTATGCCCCGCCAAATTATCTAGCATTAACGCCTAGGTAGTTCTCCTACTTAGATATTTATGATCTGCCAAAGAAGGTTATTGTATATGCGAGGGATGAAGAAGGTCACGTGTACGGTGGTGCTTGTTTCGCGGTTTAATATGTTGTTTTTTAATTATATTTTTTATAAATTAAAGTTAATAGTGTTAATTATTTGGTTAAGGGGTAGACACATATCAAGTAAATAGAAATGAGATATGGATGAGACACTTAAAACAAGGACAACACACCCACGACCGATTGACCGATGAGGACTGTGGAGTCAAAAATAATCACAATGCGACACGTGAATTTTTGGATGAAGGAGACAAAAATACCCTTGAGGTGTACTGAGATTCCCACACGCGAGCAAGGGGCAATCATCTCTCAACCAAGTCAAAAATGCTCTTTAACAATTCAAAGTCCATCTCCTCAAATCCCCTTTTGCAAGGTAACCTCCAAAATATTATGTTAATTGGTTAATTAATGGATTAATTACTCAATTAATCCATTAAATACCAATTAAATCATCCAATTAACCACAAAATACATCCAATTCAACCCTAAAGCTAGTCAAAGGCCGGCCACACCCTTTGCTCTTCACCTTTTTTATTTTTTTCCACTTTATTATCCAAATTAAGTTAGTTATTTAATCCTATAACCCCCATTTATTTCTTTCATGTTTAATTAGCCAATAAATTGGCTAATTAAACCAAAAATTTCACCATAAAACCACATTATGGCCGGCCACTTTCTCTCCAAAGTGGACCGGCCTATCCCTATAAATAGGCTCTCATTTTCACCAAACACTCATTCCAACACTCTTGCAAAAATCCCAAAATTCTCTAAACACTCTTTCTCTCTAAATTCTAACTTTGGCATCGGAGGTTCTTCGGCCAAAGGCCCCCCCCCATTCATCGTGGGCGTGTGAGGCTCTTGGCCTTGACCAAAGGTGTTAATTGTTTTGTAGGTGCAATTTTGTCCAAGATCAAGGAGGAAGAAATTTGCATCCACAAATTGGTGCTTTCATTGAGAGCCGAGATCCATACTCATAGAAGACTCTCGCATAAAAAAGGTTTTTCTCTATTTTCTAGTCCATTTGAATATTTTTCATACATTCTTATTATTAGAATTTTTTATTTGCAAAGGTTCTTTGATAAAACGTGTAAGAAAAATATAATGGCTAGAAATTTTGAAAATTCAACAAGTGAAAATTCCCATATTCAAGAGATGGGACCACGACGATCCACGAAGCTTAATGTGACAACGAGTGGAATGGCACCACCACCACAAGTTTCCGCCACGGGAACCACCACAGTAGTTACCACGGTAGCCGCCCATGACGAGGTCCATGGCACCACTACTACGGCCCGTGCCGTGCCACCAAAATAATCCCAAGCCGTGCAATCCAAGGGTCACGGCGCCAAAGCCATGACCCAAGCCATGTCATTCCAAGCCCAACGCCAGCCCAATACGATGACAAGCTGAGCCCAAGCCTCGCACTCGCATGCATTACGCATTGAACAGCCTATTCTCATGGCCCAGCTTGCTCCCATAGCGCAGCCTGCTCCCGTGGTCTCCCAAGCAGCCCAAGTCAGCCCGAGACTATCTCAACCATCCGGACCAATCATCGAGCCGGGGGCATTTTCACCACATTTCTCCGCGGATTTGACATTTCCCAACTCAAATCTCGCACCTAGAGTCTACCACCCTTCCACTGCTCAAGGAGACATTTTCCTTCCAAGCTCTTCCAATCCGAACGGCGAACAACACTTGTCTCGACAAGTCATGGAGTTGACGAGCGCCCTTTCACAACAGACGACCTTGGTGAATCAACTATTGCAACGCACCGAGATCCAACGTGCCTCAAATGAGGTGTCCAGAAGTAGGACAAGGGTAGACGAGGAACCTCTCCAGCAGCATCCTGGCAAACAGCCAGTCAACCAACCACAAACCGAGCATTCAGGTAGTGTACATTCCCGATTGGGCCCCCGAAATAGCGTATACTCCCGTTTTAGCACGCAGAGAAACGTGCACTCTCGAGTAGGCCCACGTGCAAGTATACATTCACGATTGAGGCCACGCTCCGATAATCAACATGAGCAGCCTTCTAGGCAAAGCGTTCGTTCACGATTAGGTCCGCAAGGAGCATTATCCACATCCTATCAGAGCAGGCAACATGACGAACGAAGAGAAGCAGTCACTCAATCTAGCTCGAGTTCAACCAGCAGCCTGCAAAGAAATCACTCGCCTGCTACAAATCTATCTCATACACCGCAGCCGAGGCAAACACGAGTCAAGCATGTAGAAGAGCAGCCTGGACCAGCAGGTCAAGGTTTGGGGCAACCAAGAGCTCCGCTACCCCAACAAAGGCAAATTCAAGAAGAAGTAGAAAGGCTCTTCAACGATCGTTTACATGACTTCCAACGCAATGAAATCGTCGACAAAGCGCTACGGTGAAATATGACCAACATGAGCAGGTCACCCTTCACGGACGAGATTGAGCAGGCAGAGCCACCACGGAAGTTTAGTATGCCGCACTTCACATCTTTTAAAAGAGATGGAGATCTGGAAAGACACTTGAAACATTACCAAAGCACAATGGTCCTTTATCGAAACAATGATGCTCTTATGTGCAAAATATTCGCCACCACTTTGCAAGGCGAAGCGCAGGATTGGTTTCACACTCAACCGCCACGATCCATCCGGAGCTTTGATGATCTTTCTTGGGTTTTTACCAAGGAGTATTCATCTTACCGTTCGATCAAGAAGAAATCTGATCACTTGTTCAACATGAAGAAGGACCCAAAAGAGTCACTCCGTGATTACGTGAAGAGGTTCAAAGTAGAGAAAGCTAGGATAGTTGGATGCGAAGATTCCATAGCAAGTGCAGCTTTCCAAAAAGGACTCCCAGTAGACTACCCGTTGTTCGGAGAATTGATCATGAAAGAAGATCTAACTCTAGCAGACTCTTTCACTCTAGCAGAGAAACATGCACTTTGGGATGAGGCTTAACGAGCAGACAAAGCACCCGAGCAGCCTCGAAAGGAAATAACAGTAAAGAAAGAGGACAGAAAGCAGCCAAACAACAAAAGTAGACAGGGGGCCAAGCGAAGGGACCGGTCCCTGAGTAGAGGAGGCTCGACGGCCAAAAGCTACTCAAAATTTTTGATCCCGATCCTCCAAATCCTTCGCGATGTCAAGAACGAGCCATGGTTCAAATTACCAAAGCAATCAAAATGAGATACTTCCAAATTGGACCATACCAAATATTGTGCATTCCACCGAGGACCTGGTCACACAACTGACGACTGCTATACTTGGAAGAACTACTTAGAGAAGCTGGTGAAAGAAGGCAAGGTCGACAGGGACAAGCCAGCTACGCGGCCTAGAAAAAACACAGATGTCGAAGGAGAACCGCCTAATAAGACAATTCGGATTAATGGCATCTTAGCTGAATCTGAGCATCTGGGGGCCACCAATAAATCAAAAAAGAGAAAGATTCAGCAGGCATTGATAATCTCACAAGTCCAAGCAGTCGATACTCAACCTGGACCCGTCATTGGTTTCACCAAGTAGGACTCAGAAGGTGTCGATTTCCCACACGACGACGCACTGGTCGTATCTGTTCAACTAGCCCATGCCATAATTGATAGAATGATGGTTGACAATGGAAGTCCAGTCAACCTACTTCAACTCTCAGTAATTCAGAAGATGGGTCTGGAAAGCACAATTATACGTCGAGCAAAGGTACTTACTGGATTCAACGGACATACCTCAACTACCATCGGTCACATTACACTTGACGTGAAAACACCGCCAGTGGTCTCAAAACAGACATTCACAATTGTAAGCGACCCATCTCCCTATAATGGGATTTTAGGGAGACCTTGGTTGATCAAGCTGGATGCCATTACATCCGTCAAATACCAAAAAATTTGATTCCGTATCCCGGGATGAGGAATTGGAGAAATCAAGTCTAATCAGGCCACATCCCGACGATGCGCTGTGCAAGTGTTAAAGGAGTCAAAGAAAAAGACCTTTACTCCTGTAGAGGTAACCGAGGTCCAGAAGGATGAAGAAGCTACAAAATAGCAATTACAGCAAGTGGGTCAAGAATATGGCGTCCAAACCAATGCGCAAATAGACGAAAAAGGATGGAAACCTGAAGATGACGCAGATGACATTATTCTTGATCCCCAGCAGCCGGAAAAGACGACTAGAATTGGTTCACGCTTAAGCCCATCCGAGAAGGAAGAACTCACAGCTTTTCTTATGGAAAATCGTGACATCTTTGCATAGTCACCTTCTGACATGCTCGGCATAGACCTCGAGGTAGCCTGCCATAAGCTGCACGTTGATCCCGCTGCTAAACCAATGATTCAAAAGAGAAGGCACTTTGCACCCGAACGAGTAGCAATTATTGAAGCAGAAATTGACAAGCTACTGGAGGCCGGATTCATAGAAGAGGTAGCACACTCAGCATGGCTTGCCAACGTCATGCTAGTCGTGAAGAAAGAGAAGGGCAAATGGAGGGTTTGTGTAGACTACACCAATCTCAACAAAGCATGCCCGAATGATCCTTACCCTGTTCCCCGAATCGACTTGCTTGTAGGTTCAACTTCTGGGAATCAGCTGCTTAGTTTCTTAGACGCATATTCCAGTTACAACCAAATAGCCATGTACGAGCCTGACAAGGAGAAAACCGCATTCGTAATCGAGCGAGGCACTTATTGCTACAAGGGTGCCCTTCGGCCTTAAGAACGTAGGAGCCACTTACCAAAGGTTACTAAACATGATGTTTAAAAAGCAAATTAGGGTGAATATGGAGGTCTATGTCGACAACATCATGGTAAAGGGCAAGCAGGGGTCAGATCATATCCGTAATTTGGCGGAAACTTTCAGCATCCTCAAAAAATACAAAATGAAGCTTAACCCCATGAAGTGCACTTTGAGGGTATCTTCAGGTAGATTCTTAGGGTACCTGGTAACCCAACGAGGAATCAAAGCACATCCTAAGCAAATTCGAGCAATTCTAGAAACGAAATATCCCACTAACTTGAAGGAAATCCAAAGCTTGACCGGACGAACAGCTGCCCTCAATCGCTTTCTTTCACGATCCACCGATCAATGCAAACCCTTTTTTAAAGCCATCAAGAAGGCACAACGGGACAAATGGGATGAAGAATGTGAAAGAGCTTTCCAAAACCTGAAGGAATATCTCACATCACCTCCCTTACTATCCAAGCCGGAAGCAGCGGAAGACTTATACATTTACTTGGCAGTCTCAGAAGTAGCAGTGAGCTCTACCCTCATACGAGAAGAGCTGGGGGCCCAACTACCGGTATTCTACACTTCTAAAGCTCTTCTCGATGCGGAAACTAGATATCCAAAGATCGAAAAATTAATTTTGGCGCTAATTGTTGCGGCTCGAAAGCTCAAACCATACTTTCAAGTTCATACAGTCATTGTCATGACTCAATATCCTCTACTATCAATCCTACATGGTCCAGACGCTTCTCAACGAGTGATGAAATGGGCATTGGAACTTGGCCAATACGGCTTAGTTTTCCGACCTCGCACGGCGATAAAGGCCCAAGCCTTGGCAGACTTTATAGTGGAATTCACGCCTAGTCTAGGCAATGCAACAAAGCGACCTAATGATACCCAAGAAGCAGCTAAGCACACTTTAGCCATACCTGTTTTTTCCAATGGAGATTTCTAGCACCTATATGTCGATGGTGCATCCAATTACAAAGGCTCGGGAGCAGGTGTGGTCCTTGTCACTCCGGACGGTTCAATGCTCGAGCAGGCAATCACTCTAGGTTTCAAAGCATCTAACAATGAGGCAGAGTATGAGGCCTTGTTAGTAGGCCTTCGAATGGCAAAAGACTTGGCAATGAAGAAACTTGCAATTTATTCAGATTCTCAACTAATCACCAGCCAGGCTACTGGGGAGTTCGCGGCGAAACATCCAAGGATGGCACAATACTTAGAAAAGGTACGCAAGCAGCTGGAGGCATTTCAAACTTACACTCTCACTCAAGTCCCGCGAGCAGACAACGCTCACGCGGACGCATTAGCCAGCCTAGGCTCCACCCTTAACCATCAACTCAAGCGTTCTATTCCAATGGAGTATTTAGACAAGCCATGCATAGAAGTAGAGCCGGCAGCCGAGGTGTCACAGGTTGGTACAACTCCCAACTGGCAAAGTCCTATTATAGATTACCTGGTCAATGGCACGCTCCCTTTAGAAAAATTAGAGTCCAGGAAGCTCCAAGTAAAAGCCACACGCTATTATATGTGGAACGGTATTCTTATCCGAAGATCCTACACTGGTCCACATCTCCGTTGCTTAGCGTCTCCTGACGACTTGAAAGTTCTAAGCTCAATTCATGAAGGCATTTGTGGTAATCATTCCGAAGGCAGATCCTTAGCACAGAAGGCTCTCAATGCGGGTTATTACTGGCCCACCATGCACCAAGATGCTAAGGAGTAAGCCAAAAGTGCGATCGCTGCCAACGCTACAAGCCGATACCAGCATTGCTTGCTAGCGAATTACACCCTCAAACGAGTCCATGGCCGTTCATGCGATGGGCAATCGACTTGGTGGGACCTATGCCTCCCGCTATTGGGGGCAGGGGCATGATGATTGTGGCAACTGATTACTTCACCAAACGAATAGAAGCAGAGCCCATGACAACCACAACTCAGGCGAACATAGAACGCTTCATTTGGAGGAACATCATTTGCCGATTTGGCATCCCTCAGTCTATCGTTACTGACAACGGCCCACAATTCGTGGGTAAAGATTTGGCAAAGTTTTTCCAAAAATTTGGCATCAAGCAGCACATGTCAACGCCAAGATATCCTCAAGGCAATGGACAAGCCGAAGCATCCAATAAGATGATCTTCGATTGCCTTAAGAAATCCCTCACTGATAAGAAGGGAAAGTGGCCAGATGAACTCCCCGAATGTCTTTGAGCATATCGCACCACCAAAAGACGAGCAACCGGAGAAACTCCTTTTTCTTTAGCATTTGGTGAAGGAAGCAATCATTCCTCCTAACATTATCGTGCCAAACATCAGTACTTTACTACCAAGCATTGAGCAGAACAGTAAGGAGATGGCCACAAGCTTAGATTTGGCGGAGGAGAAGCGCTAGCAGACCATCACCCGCATCGCACCCTACCAACAGCAACTCCTCTCAAGCTACAATAAAAGGGCCAAGATCCTGCAATTTCAACTTGGAGATTTAGTCCTAAGAAAAGCCTTCATCACTGCTCGCAAAGAAGGCTTCAAGAAGATGGATCCCATCTGGGAAGGCCGGTACAAGATCAGCAGAGTAGGCGGCAAGGGAAATTATACTCTCGCCACCATGAACGACAAAGAGATCGAGAAGCAATGGAACGCTTACAACCTAAGGAAGTACCATGTGTAACCTCTCACTATGTCAAGACCCGAAGATTCAAACAGCTCAATGGGCACCACCTCGCAAACCGAGGACTATTTAGTTGTTATGCACTTATTTTTTAGTTAAGTTATTCGTTCGTTTCACTCGTTTTTCAATGAGGAATTCATAAGTAATTTACAACTTGGTTCGACTGCATGTCTATAACAACTTATCTCTCCTTCACTTCAGATGAAGATCATACCCTTCTTAGGGAATCATCGCAGGAATTGCATCCCCCAAAGGACCAACCATGCTCTCCAAGACGGGAGGATAAACTTACACTCCGAATATCCAGACATGGATGAGCCGAATTGCCCTAGCATAGCTAGATGCATGATGGCTTGTGCCTAAACTTACACTCCGAATATCCAAACGTGGATGAGCCGGATTGCCCTAGCATAGCTAGATGCATGATGGCTTGCGCCAGGATTCCTAGAAGTAGCCACAATGGTCTTTTTTCAAGGCTTAACTAACTGGAGGATTTTAGGTCTCTTGGCCTAATCCGCAAGGAACCGGGCCCCAGAAACAGAGGGCACAATACGTAGAACGCCCGATGAACGACTGCCCTGGAAACCTAAAGCCGCTACCGAGTGCACTAAGGTAGTCTACTGTTTTTCAGAAGACTGCCTACGGCTTGCCCTTCGAGCAGTGAAGCCACGCTAGACTTATACAACTGCACATTTTTGTGAAAGGTTAAACAAGCTAGCGTGCACATACGAAGTTCTATCCATTACCGACATACAACGTAGTCGATAAATTTCATCTCTACCAAGGTTAACAACCTAGTGGTTACGCGGACTTGTCTGTTTCTGTAAGTAAGACATTCGGTTGCCAACCCTAAGGTTAGCAACTTTGCAAAAGCTATATACCAACACCTATAGTTGCATGGGCTAAATGAACTTGCCTGCTTATAGAAAAGCAGCATGCTCGCTATTAGCCTATAACATCTAAAGGTCAAAGGTAAGAACAAAAGAAGCGAAGGAAATCAGTTTATTGAATTTTCTAGCAAAATTGATAAACAACTAGCAAAGACCGAAGGAGTTCAAGCAAAAAGCAACAAGGAAAACAAAGAACATCCTAAAGGCTACCTATAAGACTACTCTTCAGCAGCTTGGGTCTCCCACGACTACTCGGTCGCCACACCTTCAGCAGCTATGATACCTTCGGCAGTGGCACCATCTGGCGCTTCACCTTTAGCTGCCCCAACCTGGGCACCAACTTCTCCAACTACTTTGCCAATAGAAGATTCAAAAGTAAAGGCAAACAAGTCTTCCGGAGAAATAGAGAAGGTTTCGAAGTCCTTTCCAGAAAACTCAAAGTCAAACGGCCGCTCAAAGAGATAATCTGCATAACCCAGCTTGTAGAAATCGACTTGACTCTGAGTAAATGAAGCCTCATACCCAGCTTTCTCACCCTTCAACTGCTCGTTCTCCTCGAGCAGACGAGCACGAGCCCGCTGCAGCTCATCCATTTCTTTCTTTAGATCATCATTGATTTTCAAGGCACCTTGGAGTTCCAACACTTGAGGTTCAAGCTTATCAACAACCTTCTTGAAGTGGATCACTTGGTTATAAGTAGCGATCAGTTCTTCATCCTTCGCATAAGCAGCGGAGCGGAATTCAGAAATTGCGCGCTCAAGATCTCGAATCTGAGGTATGTAACACTCAATTTCCTTCTCTGCACTTTCGTACTTTACTTGAATCGCGTCAAGCCTAGCCTTCAAATCCATGATCTCTTGGCGAGCGGTCTTAAGCTGCAGAGAGGTGGGGGCAGAGATATTAGATCCCTTTAAAGCAGCGAGCTCAGATTCCAGTTTCTTAATTTTTTCAGTTAAGGAGTAAGCTTCTGCAGCCATGGTTCTTGCCATTTCTTTAGCAGCCTTAGTATCCTCTTGGTCAAGGAACATAGACTCGGCTGCCAAAATCGTTGTTTTCTGCATCATGGCTAACAGAGTAGTTTTCCTGTACTTGGATGTGTGTTTCGCAAAAAGACTTGGACCAACAACTCCTTTAACGCTGTCAACAAACTTGGCACATATATCCATGTCCTCGAGCAGGTCTGGTTTCAAGAGTGCACAAATCTCAGCAGCTTCCTTAGAAATAGAATTGGTGGATTTTTCACGGCTGCCAATACTAGCAGTCTCCTTCTTTGCAGCAGGAGAATCGATTTCAGCAGTGGAAGGAACAGGTTTTGGCATCACTTTAGCAGGCGAGGGCGCTTTGTTATTCTTCATAGTAGCAAGCCTTTCCAAATAAGAACTGGACTTAGCCCCTAACGGACGTTTAGGCACAAATTTCGGCATGGGGGGCACAAATGAGCTCCTACGCTGGGCAATCCTATCAGCAATCGAACTAGCTTTTGGAGCTACAAGGGTCATTGGCATGGACCTAGCAGATTCTTCTTTTTTGCCCTTGGAAGTCAAATCAATCACAAGTTTAGGAGCAGCTGGTGGGTCCTCATGAGCAGCGGATGAAGTTTTTGATTTCTTCTCAGCAAGTTTCTCTTGAGCAGCTGTAGAACTCCCACAGGCAGTGGAATGAGTCTTTAATTTCTTTTCAGCAGGTGACTCTTGAGTAGGCGGGGAAGGCTTTTTTTTCCCACTTTCGTTGGCAGCAGGCTCTAGCACAGTAATATGACGAGTCAATGTTTCAGCCTTGATTCGTTTTATTTCTTCTCTCGGGGGCAGCCCACATTTTTCCCTACGAAAAAAACTAAGTAACCAGTGCCATTCACGATATCGGAAGGAATACCCAGAGCGACATGCACTTTCTTCATGTCCGGTGAAGTTCTAGGAGTTGAGCCAAATTCCAAATCTACAAAAGCAGCAGAGGGCAATTAGAAAAAATAAAGAGCAGTTTAGCACAAATACCAAGCAGCTGGAAGGTTGAGCAACCTACTTACCGGAGATTAAGACCGTTGGCACGCCCAGCTCGGGAGAAGAATCAGATTCTCATTCTCCACTCACCTCCAAGGTCTCCTTGGCCCAGTCATGATCTCCCTTACTTGAATTGTCAAAGAGCCTATGGCGAGATCGCAGCTGCCCGACTCCCTCAATGTGGCCTATGTCAAAGAAATGCCAAAATTCGTTGACGGACAAACCTAAGTCAAAAAATTGGCTAAGATTGTGGAATCCCACCATCACGCGGATCGCATTTGGAGAACATTGAGCAGGGGCACATTTCATAGAGCAGAGCACTTCTTGGAAGAAACGCGGCATTGGAAAGGTAAACCCTAACACAAACTAGTATGGGTGAAATTTGATGGCTCTCTGAACCCTATCACATGGCTCACAGCTGCTACCATCCCTAACTCGCTTCACACGCACTCCCGACGGAATGGCATGTCAATAAGCCTCAAGGAAGTCTCTAAACAAATCATCGAAGCTAATCTTGAAGTGAGCAGCTTTGAAGTAGCCAACCTTGCTCAAAGACCCACCTTGACGGTACAACGGCGGCACACCATCATCATTCTTGTGGCTCGAGGGAGACATCCTTGAAGAAATTCTACAAAAAAAATGCAACGAAGATTCATTAGAAGGTTGTTAAAAAAATAAAAAAATAAAAAAAAATAAAAAATAAAGGCTTCCAAAACCTTCCAGGGCACTTTCTCCTTTCTCGGCATAAGCAGGCCATTTGGCCCAATTCAAAAAAAAAAAGGTACCAAACCGCAGGAACCCAGCAAAATTGCTAGGCCCCACGGCCTGGCTTATGTTTCTTCATGACAGCGCCCCAACGCCCAAAAATATGAGGAGGTGCACACAGCACAACCTTGTTGAGACATCCCAAGCCACTCTTCCACAAACCCTCGATCCCCGTCGAGCCAATTTCAACGAGAAGACGAAGCAAGCAACGAAAGAAGATCCATTGCACGGGCAAGACGTAGAAGATTGCTAGGGGAGGGGGAACAAATATCATCTAAGCTCTCTCTCTCTTGTAGGGTAGAATAAGTTTCTCTCTAAAAGTTGATTTAATAATCCACTTAAGGTGGACTTAAATAAGCTTTGAGAGGAATTTATTTCCTTCTCCTAGAAGGATCTAATTTCTTATTAAAAGAGAGAATCAACATCAAAATAGGAAACAATTCAAAGTTTCCTCAAGCAAGAAAATCTCTACACCTGTTGCCCTTTTCTGCGAGCAGCCCAACAGGTGTGGGGGCATTTGTGAAGCCAAAAATAATCACAATGCGACACGTGGATTTTTGGATGAAGGAGACAAAAATACCCTTGAGGTGTACTGAGATTCCTACACGCGAGCAGCGAGCAATCATCCCTCAACCAAGTCAAAAATGCTCCAAAAGAGGTAAACAATTCAAAGTCCATCTCCTCAAATCCCCTTTTGCAAGGTAACCTCCAAAATATTATGTTAATTGGTTAATTAATGGATTAATTACCCAATTAATCCATTAAATACCAATTAAATCATCCAATTAACCACAAAATACATCCAATTCAACCCTAAAGCTAGTCAAAGGCCGGCCACACCCTTTGCTCATCACCTTTTTTATTTTTTTCCACTTTATTATCCAAATTAAGTTAGTCAATTAATCCTATAACCCCCATTTATTTCTTTCATGTTTAATTAGCCAATAAATTGGCTAATTAAACCAAAAATTTCACCATAAAACCACATTATGGCCGGCCACTTTCTCTCCAAAGTGGACCGGCCTAGCCCTATAAATAGGCTCTCATTTTCACCAAACACTCATTCCAACACTCTTGCAAAAATCCCAAAATTCTCTAAACACTCTTTCTCTCTAAATTCTAACTTTGGCATCGGAGGTTCTTCGGCCAAAGCCCCTCCATTCATCGTGGGCACGTGAGGCTCTTGGCCTTGACCAAAGGTGTTAATTGTTTTGTAGATGCAATTTTGTCCAAGATCAAGGAGGAAGAAATTGCATCCACAAGGACCTTAAAAAGTATTGGCTTTTTAGCTAAAATAGTTCCTGAGATTTGCATAACACATCACTTTGGTACTTGAAATTGAAAATCAATAGAAATGGTCCCGGAGATTGTCCACCATCCATTATTTTGGTCCTTCCATTAAACTCTGTTAAGTGTCCCAAAGTTCTTGACCAAAAATTTGGGTAATTTTCAAAGCCTCGTAACTCAATCGTTTCTTAACCAAATTCGACCCATAATATGTCAAAATGAAGATAGGAAATTGTAGAACAAGATTATACCTATTTGGAAGCCCAATGGTTGCTGGAAATGGCCAGAAAATAGCCTGAAAGGTGACTGGTCCGCGAAAAAACTGGAAAACTTGCCGGAAATTGGGTAAACTTTAAACGTTCATAACTTCTTCAATACTCAACGAAATTGAGTGATTCAAAAATGAAAAACATACTTCTCGATGAGACGAAGAGAATAGTGCCTTTCTCAATGGCTAAATTGCTGTAGTTTGGCCAAAAATTGGCTCGAAATTGGCTGTCTTGGTCTCAAGTTAGCCACTTTTGAGCTGTTCTGGCCAAACCACGGCGAATTAGCCATCAAGAAGGTACCATTCTCTTCATCTCATAGAGAAGTATGATTTTCATTTTTGAATCACTCAATTTCATTGAGTATTGAAGAAGTTATGAACGTTTAAAGTTTACCCAGTTTCCGGCGAGTTTTCCAATTTTTCCCCGGACCAGTCACCTTTCAGGCTATTTTTCAACCATCTGCGGCAACCATTGGGCTTCTAAATAGGTATAATCTTGTTCTACACTTTCCTATCTTCATTTGATATATTATGGGTCGAATTTGGTTAAGAAACGATTGAGTTACGAAGCTTTGAAAATTGCCCAAACTTCCGACCAAGAGCTCCGGGACACTAAACAGAGTTTTTAACGGAATGACAAAAATAATAGATGGTGGACAATCTCAGGGACCATTTCTATTGATTTTCAATCTCAGAGACCAAAGTGATGTGTTATGCAAATCTCAGAGAAAATTTTGGCTAAAAAGTCAAAAATATTTAATGATAGTAGGTTGGACGGGAGAGGAGCCCTAGGATTACATTGGGTTGTGAAACGGATAGACAATATGCAAAGAAAGATATTAAGGATGAGGATAAAAGAAATTTTGGAATGAAAAAGCATAGATGCCCTTTCCAATAAAAGGGTAAGAAGTTACCAACTAATGATGATTGGATATTGGTAGTAATTATTGGAGTGTATAATCACACAACAGCATGGCATTTGGAGGGTCATTCATTTGTTGACAGATTATCGTCGAATGAGGCTTCGTTGTTAAGATAATAGCATTTTAATTTTTTAGGAATATAGTGGGGGGAAAAATAGCATATTAAAGGTTATTTTATGAATAATTGTGGATGGGGAAATAGCATTTTAATTTTTTTAACATTTTATGGTGAGTGAAATTATATTTTGACTGGAAAATAAGACAATGCGGTAGATCTAGCAACTTTCTAAAAAAATGGTCTCAATTTTTAACAAAAATAATAATAATAATTGAATGAGAACGAATTTTTTTTCAATAAGAGAATGTACGACTTTGTAATTACAAAATTGTACAACATATGTCCTCTCATCTCTGACAAATAATGGTTTCAACGTTGATTATATTGAAATTTGTTCAGTAATATATCAAGAATTTTAGCAGATTGTATACACTAAAAGAAACAATACTAGTTAATATTTCCTAACTTTTTTGAGAAACAACATTCTAATTTATCGAGAAGAGAAAACTTAACTGTCGTAAGGTATCTTTATCTTCTAGCCAACTTGGTTTACACTATAAAATATTTTTCATTATTTGTAAACTGAAGGACCACTCTAAAGAAAATATAGGACAATTTTGATGGATGGGTTAGGAATTAGGACCACCAATTAATTATAAGTAAATCTTTTATTATTAAGAGCCAAGGATTGTTGTTATCTTCTTGTGCGGGCAATGAAAACAGTCCAGGGATTAGTTAGTATAATTGCAATAGCTTACATAAGATATATGAGCAATCAGAAATAATATGTAATAATGAAATTTTTTTCTTGAAATGTCATATAAATTTATACGTTTTTATCAATTTGTCATATGAACTAAAATTTTAAACAATTTGTTATATGAACTAAAATTTTAAACAATTTGTCATACTAACTTGGCATTTTAGCCAAAATACTCCATGAGATTTGCATAACTCCTCACTTTGGTCCCTGAGATTTGAAATCCATAGAAGTGGTCCCTGAGATTGTCCACCATCAACCATTTTGGTCCTTGGATGAAAAATTATGTTAAATAAGGATGAAAATGACAAAATTACCCTCAATTTAATAAACAATAGGCCAAAATGATTTGACCAAAATTGAGGGTATTTTTGTCATTTTATCCTTATTTTATGGAGATTTTTCATGAAATGACCAAAGTGATTGATTGTGGACAAACTCAAGGACCTATTGATTTCAAATCTCAGAGACCAAAATGAGGAGTTATGCAAATCTCATGGACTATTTTGGCTAAAAAACCTACTAACTTTTCAAAATCATTAATTTGTCATCTCACTTTAACTCCATTAAGTTTTTTATCCAAAATAAATCACGTGCTTTGCACATGACTTGTGTTCAAGGTGATTTTAAACGTTTCAACCTTAAAAATATCACTCAACTTTATGATAGACTAGAATGACTATATTTTTTAGGATCACAAATGGACCTGAAATTATTCCATATCATCATGATAGTCCTTAAAGTTGAAAATCGATTAGTGTAGTTCCTAAAAATAGATGTCGCAAATAATGTGGTCCTTCAGTCACAATTCTGCCAAAAAATCTGTTATATACTAATGTGGCACGTAAATGAGTCCCACAAGATTTACGGGTTTTGTATCACAAATGGTCCCTAAATTAACCCACATCATCAAGATGGTCTCTGGAATTGAAAATTGACCATTGTAATCCTTGAAAATAGGTGTCGCAAATCAATATGGTCCTTCTGGTACAATTATGTCAAAAATACTTTGTTATGTTTTGATGTGGGTTTAATAATTTAATAATTAATTAAAAAATTGTCAAAATACCTTTGTGCACAATGAGATTATCTCAAGGCAGAGCTTGTCGTTCTCCATGTCACAAAGATCATCGGGAGAGCGCCCAACAAGCTCTCCAAGATTTAAGGTTGTGAGGTTGTCAATCACTCAAATGTCAAAGCTGATGTGACAAAAGTCGTCCCCAATCCAAGCCATCACCAAAGGTGGTCTTAGTCATGTTCCAATTCGGTGAAAGGTGTCGAAGGATATAAGATGGGTGCCTTGAGAATTATTTTTTTTCAAAGAAGAGACAGGGAAGTCGACCATAGATGGAGGTAGAGGAGTGTGGATTGGGATCGAAGGTGATTGCGGGACTGCGTTTCTAGGTTGAAAATTAAACCTATTTCGAACTTATTTTCAATTTAATTAGAATTGTATGACTCATTTATGGGTCACATCAGTACATAATAGAATTTTTGATAAAATTATGATGAAAGGACCCTATTTCTAAGACTATACGGATCGATTTTTAATTTTATATGTCATATAGGTCAATTTCAGTGTATGATTAATGTTTGCGATATGTTTTCCACCAAAACAAATTTTTTTCACGTCTAATATAATATATTAGATTAGGAGGAGTGGGAAATGACATAGGACCTCTGGTACATGATGCTTTTAATAAAATGAAAACTAATGAAAATGGTTTGAAAACGTTGAGTTTTAACGATAAGGATAAAATAAAGGGTAAAGTGAATAGTACCAGGATTGACTTTTTAATGTAAAATTGTGGTTTTTCGTTAAAGTGAACAGTACCAAGAGCTTTTCGTTAAAATTCCCTTTAATAAATTGAGATATAAATTTTTTGCGATTAACGGAAGTTTCGAAAATATGAAACAAATGATTTATTGGATAATTATACAATTCTTAGTTTTTACTTTTTGATTTTTCGTTTTTGTTTTGTGATACCATTGCCTTTAGTTTCGCATCCCTCTCATCTTTATTCCTCCACTCTTCACTGCCTCTCATATCTTCCACATGTTTGTCATCTATTTTTCACACATTTTGACACTCATTTTACAAGTTTTACTTTGTAAAGTATTTCAACGATATGAACTGTTTATATCTTAGAACATTATTGATAGATCATCCTAGCAAATTTTAGACAAATCTAAAATCATTAGCACATTCATTTGTAATGAAGAAAATGAACGAATGCAGTTCTATAAAAAACACTAAATTTAATCATATGATTTCGGATATAAGTAATTTTTTATAGACATAATTTTTAAAGTAAGACATAAAAAAAGACGGTTGGATCATTGAAATATATTATAGAATAAATCCCACAAAAACGTATGTAAAAAATTATGTCCTCAAATAAAACCTTATACATGACATCACAACTTTATGTAGATTTCATGCATCCGGCAGAAAAAACCTTATATGACCGATATTTGTGGTCCAAAAAAAGGTTAGGACCACTCTCATTTTCGTATTTCGTATTTGCATGCGTTTGTTTTGTTTGCAAATCAAAGATTTAGCTTTTGGATGAATATGTAAGAGCAGGTGGAACATTATTGGATCATAATCGAATCGTAAGCGCCTGATTTTCTTCTGCATTTTATGTTTTGTTGTCAATTATTATGATAAAAAAAAAATATGCATCGTACGTCTAGGATTAGATGTAATGCCATAAATAGTAAATCTTAAAATCCTTTGAATAACATCTATAAAAAAATGTAAAATATTGATAGTACAAATAAATAATTAAATATAAGGGTCCTTCAGCCTTGTAATGCTCATAAGTATTTATATGATCCCTTATATTAATCTTATGATAGATTAAGTTATCAACTTAAATAATTCTTGTTACATAGAAACACAATAATTCTGCGAAGTGATTAAATTAAAAAAAATTCTCATGTGCAAATGTCTTCTTCTCCTACCGTCTCAATCCTCCATATCCCCTTCCTCTCTCCATCTCATGCTCTCTCGATCGTTCATCCCCCTTCTCTCTTTTGAGTATTTTGTTTTTTCCTTTTCGTGTATGAAAATGGGAGAGGCAATTTTTCCACCGTTGTCGGAAAATTTCATTATGAGAAAATGGTTCATGCATTCAAGAAGGGGAGCCAATTTTTTGAAACCACACAATCTCAATTTTTTTTTTTTTTTTTTTTTTTTTTTTTTGCGCTTTGTATCTAATTGGGTTTGAATATTAATAATAAAATATTGGATGAAATATGATGTGTAAAGTTATTAGGGTTTTATGCAATTGGATTACTGGGTTTAGATGTTCGATGAGAAGACTAGGTTTTGCAGATAGAAGGGATTCGACATGACGTGGAACCTTCTTCTCTTTTTTTTTATTAATTAGTATTTTATTTATGTCTAACAAGAATTATTTAAGTTGATTGTTTAATCTACCATAAGATTAACATGATGGCTTATATAAAACGGACCTCACATGTCCTCAAAATGAGAACCTTAGGAGAGTAGCTCTCATGTGTGAAGTACTAGTGTAAGAGAGAATTGCTCCCACTAGATAATAGATTAATGTAAAGGAATCCTAATTCTTCTCTTACTAGAAAACCATAATACATAAAATTCCAGAAATAACCTAGCATAAGAAGTAATTAAATTTGCTAGGTTACTAACATTTCACATCACCCTTTAAACTCATGACTATGCAAAAAAAAAAAAAAAAAAAAAAAAAAAAATCGCATAAGAGTTGTTGATGCCGGTTCCAATGTGATCCAAAATTTAATCCAAACCAATGCCTATGACAAATTCTAATGTTTCTAATGTTGATGCCGATGCCGATGCCAATGTAATTGCAAATACCAGGCGAACTTCCAGTTCTTGTGCTAATGTGAACTCTTAACACCAATGTCAATGTGAACTTCCAATGCCAATACCAATGCACTAGGTGTTCTCATTGTTCTAAAAATCTCTGCCTAGCACCGCCTAGGCACTAGGCGGCTGGCCATCGTCCCAATTAATGCCTAGGCGTTTGAAAATTAAGAAAGGGCACCTAGACCTGCTGAGGCGCCTGCCCAGTTCGCCCAAATCCGCCTAGATTGCGACTCACTTAAACAAAAAATAAATAACTTTCATTTTGCATTTTATTTTTTTCAATAAATTGTAAGAGACTTGTTGAATACTTAAATGAACACACATTATATGCTTGTTCCCAATATTTTCATTATGTTCCAATACTTCATAATATATATATATATCATTTTATTTTGTAGTTTATGATGAAATTATATATATTTTAAGTCTAGACAGACACTTATTTACACGAAATATAATAGATTTACTTAAATTCGTCTAGTCCATCTAGGCGCATGCATGGCCGCCTAGGCGTTAGGTCCAAGCCCGCCGCCCGACTAGCACCTAGCGTTCTTATTAGTTGAATTTAAGAAACCTCGGTGGTACGAGGTGAATTTTATTGATGACGAACTAAAGAACTAGGGGTTGACAAAGGGCCTTCTCTTAAATATACAATATACATAGATAATATATGAATTGAGCAAGATTATACCTATAGATTCTCTTTAGTTTATCTGTGTTTTTTTTATTTGTTCATTTGTATATCGAACTAAGCCCATAACGTTTGGCCCAATCGACATGGGCTACACCGGAGTTGGATCCAATATAACTATTTTGGCCCAGTGATATGTATGCTACACTAAGACAACTGCTACCCTAGTGTGTTTTTTTTTTTTTTTACTCTTTTTGTGGGGAGCAATTTTCATGAAGGGGTCATGTGGTGATGAACCCTATTCTACATAAGTCGTTCTCTTTTTTATGGGGTTTGAGCACATGAATTATACAAAAGCTTAGGTCTCAACCGCTAGCATAACTGAGACGTACTTTTGCTCATTTATATGATTTTTTTTCTGGCATACTTAAAGAGAATGTGGCAGCATGAGCACTTTCCACAAAGTCACCCATTCTAAGACTTTAAGACTATTTATGTCCAAATCCGCTTAACTACAAATTGTGATGAGATCCGATGCATGTGAGTTTGGTACAAGACTTTAGTTGGAAAGAGCCTAAAATATGTTCAAGTCTTCTGATCCTTCTTGTTTTGGTTGTTCCAGGCCCAGAGTTCTTATTAGTTTGGTCTTGTTTGGACTTGAGCCCTCTGTTCACCAAAAGAATACATTAATTATGGCCCGTAAACGAAGTGCACGGTGGAACCGGACATGAAAGAAGAGTAAATTGTATCAATGGTTCCTCAACTTTAATCAAATTGGAGCAACGGTCCCTCAACTAAATATCTATTACCATTGGTCCCTCAACTCATCAAAATGTGTAGCTATGGTCATTTTCGTCAACTTCATTAGAATTTTGTTAAAATGAGTTATGTTGGAATGACCATTGCTACAATTAGGGTCCCTCAACTCATCAAAACGTGTAACTATGGTCCTCTTCGTCAACTTCGTCAGAATTTTGTCAAAATGAGTTATGTTGGAAGGACCATTGCTACAATTGGATTAAAGTTGCTCCAAATGGGTTAAAGTTGAGGGACCATTTCTCCAGTTGAATTAAAGTTGAGGGACCAATGATAATGGATTTTTAGTTGAGGGACCATAGTTGCATGCTTTGATAAGTTGAGGGACCAATGGCAATGGATTTTTAGTTGAGGGACCATTGCTATAATTAAGTTAAAGTTAAGGGACCATAGCTACAATTTACTCCATGAAAGAAAGAAATAGAAAGAGTGAGATGTAACCTCGGCTGCACGGTAGGGTTTCTTGCATACTAGGATATTCTTTTCATTTATAGTTGCACTTCAACCATCGGATAAAACCCAATGGCTAATAGATATATTGGGTGATAGATGTTCTCTTACAAGAGAGTCCGACAATGTAAAATGTTTGTGTTGCAACACCAAATTTAATTAATGATCGAGATTCATGTATTGTCTGACAAAAGAACATTTTATGCATCTCAACGCAGTTTAAAGCATTGTATGTGTTTGATTAAATGCTTGAATTATATCCTCTCTTTTTTTCACCAAAAAGGAGGACGATGCTTGAATGTTTTTTAATTTATTTTTTTTATTTCTGGTTTAAAATCATGCATCCACAAAAGAAGGTGGCACCATTTCTGAAAAAAAGCAAAAAGAATAGTTCCCTTTGTATATGGTCACCACACATATCTACAACGCGAGAGAAAAGGCGATGACATCTCGATCCCTCTAGTTTTGTTCCTATTTCCACCAACCGTGGAAACATATATATTCTAACAAGAAAATCTTCTGAAAGTCTTTGGTGTAAAAGCTTTTCTCTCTGCTGGGGATATAAATGAATCTCACATGCAGAAAAGCTTCCTTCAATTATATCTGTATATGTACACTTAATCGTCTTAGGGTTGTTGATACATTAGAGTTTTAACCTTTTTCCGTACATATTAAAGAATAGATTATAGTTGAGGTTGCAATGGACACAAGAAATAATCTTTACGAAGCAAGTCAGAGTTTTCGAGCAAACAGTTCTTCGGTTTGGAGGGACACTGGTATGGAAGTTTTCTCGAGGCCGTCCATGACTTCCAACCATGAAGATGAAGAAGAAGACCTCAAGTGGGCTGCACTTGAAAGACTTCCCACATTCAACCGTTTAAAGAAAGGTTTGCTCACTTCTTCAAGCGGCGAGGCAAGTGAAGTTGATGTACGTAAACTTGGGTTTCAAGAAAGGAATAATTTAATTCAGAGGCTTGTGAAAGATACCGAAACCCAGAATGAGAAGTTCTTAATGAGGCTGAGAGAGCGACTCGATAGGTAATTAATGTACAAACATATTTATATATCAGTCATTCTACAATGCGGTTAACTATAGTTTAAAAAGGTGTAGTCAAGTTTATCGACTGCAAGTATCAATAATATCAAATACATATAAGAACTTTAACAAAGTGCAGTTTACCGCACTACAAATGGTTGCTATGGCTACATTGTTTATATTTGGTTGCTCTTCAAGAGAGTATCGAAAAAATGTACCAGTTACAAGGGATACAAAGAGGAATTTTCCCTTTCAACTGTCGTATTACTAATAAACCATTATTCAGTGATTCCCTTTAGAATTACTCTTGTTATCAATTAGCGCTGAAGGAATCACATGAATAGAACCACATTATGGGGATGTCAGCTGTGTTGAGAATATCTCACATGTTAGATGGAATACTGCATCAAAAGTTCAAATTTATTGAACTTCTCCACCCATTGTCAATTGCTTTTGGGTGGATGCTGACATTCTAATGAACCGATTAATTGGTTTTGTATTGTGTTGGATACTTGAACTTTTTAACACCTTTAACTTGTTGGAAATATGTCAGAGCTGGAGTGGAAATTCCAGCACTGGAGGTAAGATACGAGCATGTCAAAGTTGATGCAGAAGCTCATGTAGGAACAAGGGCGTTGCCTTCATTCTTTAACTTTTACATTAATTTTTTCGAGGTAAACCTGCAATCAAATCAAGATTACTTCTTTCTTGGTGGTCTAATTAAACCTGGATTTTCTTAATTCTTCCTCCTGCTTATGTTGCCCTTCAATTTTGTTTTTCTTCAGGGCATCTTGTCTAGTCTCCACTTGCTTAAGAGTAGGAAGAAACACGTGTCTATCCTCCGTGATCTTAGTGGAATCATTAGGCCTAGCAGGTAAAAATGCAAAGACTCTGATCATCTATACCTGAAATTAATGACATGTTATAGCTATTACTTGGTTCCCAAATTTTGTTATTAACTTTTGTTTGGGGGGCTGATGCAAATTTTGCAGAATAACATTGCTTTTAGGTCCTCCAAGTTCTGGAAGGACCTCGTTATTGCTGGCTCTTGCCGGGAAGCTTTCTCCAGATGTAGAGGTAAGTTAATATTGCTACATATAGAGCTTTAGCTGTTCATGCTGTATTCAGTTTAGTAGCTTCAGAACTAGAATCCATAAGTTTTCGAACTTTACATACAGTTCTCAGGGAAGGTGACATACAATGGCCTTGACATGAATGAATCTGCACCTTGGAGAGCTTCTGCCTACATCAGTCAGCATGATATCCATAATCCTGAAATGACTGTAAGAGAAACCTTGTCCTTCTCTTCTAGATGCCAGGGGGTCGGACATCGTCATGGTTAGTTTTTTTTTATGAGTACAGATTCTATTTATCAGAATTCAGATCACTATTTCTACCATTTCTAACTTATTCGCAGGATGACTAATTGTTAATATGGCCATCTACAGAATGGTTAGCAGAATTGTCAAGGAGAGAGAAAGCAGCAAGTATTCAGCCTGATCCTGATATTGATGTCTTCATGAAGGTAAAAAACTGAAGCTAGATATATTATGTGATTTTCGGGCTAATAAGGATGTCCTTATTGAAAAAATTTATGGACAATCTATTTCCAGAATGTGATTCAACGATCGTTACCATTCAGTTTTTAGAGTCTCTTTCAAGGATTTGCCCATCCCAAAAATTGGCTACATCGATCAGTAATTATTTAGCTGTTTGATTATCCGTAATTTCATTTCTGTAATCTAATAAACAATGTTTTCCGCACATTTTGGATGACGGTACAGTTTTTTTTTTTGTACGGAGATACGCTTCAATAAGGACCTAAGAAGAGATATAAACGTTCCGATGAAAAGGATTATGTTGTGGCCCTAGGATGGATGTCCATAACTTAGACTAGTGGGACTGGTTGTGACAATCTCATGAGTCCATATTTAAAGCTAAAATATGTATGTCAAGATATGTAGCTTAAAGTCACCAAGATTAAAACCAACTTTTGGTGACTTTGCAATCTTAAGGTGGTATTACTAAATGCTAAGCTTGAGTTGGTTTCAAATATTTCAGGCATCAGCTATACAAGGCCAGAAGGCAAATGTTTTCACAGATTATGTTCTGAAGGTATCATCTCCACATCACAATCCATTACTATTCATTGGTTTCAAAAATTTATCAGATTAGTCATTAACTTCGCTTTCCACTCGCAGATTTTAGGACTAGACATTTGTGCAGAAACCATGGTCGGGGATGGAATGCTAAGGGGTATTTCGGGTGGTCAAAAGAAGCGTGTCACGACCGGTATTTAGGCACAAGCTTTTATTTCAAGTGATGTGTTGTACTTGTATGTCTCCTAGACCTAGTAATGGTCTGAATAACTCTACCGATTACTTTGCAGGTGAGATGCTGGTTGGACCGGCAAAGGTTCTGTTCATGGATGAGATTTCTACTGGTTTGGACAGCTCAACAACTTATCAAATTGTGAACTCGCTTAGGCAATCCATGCACATTCTCAACGGAACTGCTGTTATTGCTCTCCTCCAGCCACCACCAGAAACTTATAACCTTTTTGATGACATTATACTCCTCTCCGATGGTCAAATTGTGTACCAGGGGCCCCGTGAACACGTGCTAGAATTTTTTGAGTCCTTAGGCTTCAAATGTCCTGAAAGAAAAGGCGTGGCCGATTTTCTGCAGGAAGTAAGCTTAGATATACATGATTGATCTCTTACCTATGTGAGCCCTTCTCCTTTATGTTTTCGCATAATTGAATTATTGTTGTAGGTGACTTCAGAGAAAGATCAGGAGCAATATTGGGCTCATAGGGATAAGGCTTACAAATTTGTCACGGTCAAGGAATTCACTGATACATTTCAGTCTTTCCATGTTGGGAAGAAAATAAAAAAGGACCTTTCGGTTCCATTTGACAAGAGTGACAAGGGTGCAGAACTTTTGGCTCCCCAAAAATATGGTGTTGGAAAGAAAGAACTGCTTAAAGCCTGCATGTCAAGAGAATACTTGCTAATGAAGAGGAACTCATTCGTCTATGTATTCAAGTTTGTTCAGGTTAATCAGAATTCTACTTTATTATATTTAGTTTTAGTTATACATTTTCGTGCGTCTATAATATTCTCTTAATCTTCTTTATTCTAATAGCTTATAGTGATGGCATTCATTACAATGACACTCTTCATACGGACAAGGATGCATCGAGATTCAATAACAGATGGAGGCATTTTCACTGGTGCCTTATTTTTCTGTATGATAATGGTCATGTTTAACGGAATGTCTGAGCTCAGTTTGACCATTGCCAAGCTTTCTGTTTTTTACAAGCAAAGGGACCTCATGTTTTTCCCTGCCTGGGCGTATGCACTTCCCGGATGGTTGATCAAGGTTCCCCTCTCATTCGTGGAAGTTGCAATTTGGGTTTTCATGACCTACTACGTCATTGGTTTCGATCCAAATGTGCATAGGTAATGCTTGGATTTGTAACTGTGTTGGAAACTTTCGTTTACATTTTTTCACTTTCTGTTCTATTAATCTATGCGTGTGCAGGTTGTTTAGACAATACTTTATATTCATACTTGTCCATCAAATGGCTTCTGGATTATTCCGACTTATTGCAGCACTTGGTAGGAATATGGTTATTGCTACCACAGGCGGATCATTTGCACTACTAGTACTCTTTGTAAACGGTGGCTTTGTTCTTTCAAGAGGTATGATACATACAAGTTTGACACAAAATTAGACTTGCGAAGCAAGACAATCCTCGTAATGCACATTTCTTTGCTGCAGTGGATATAAAGAAATGGTGGATATGGGCTTACTGGATATCGCCAATGATGTATGCGCAGAATGCAGTGGAAGTAAACGAGTTCCTAGGGAATAGCTGGAAACATGTAAACTATTGACTTAGCCATGTATAAAAATTAAAGGTTTTTTGTTTGTCTCGTAATCTATCTGAAGTTTGAATTGCTTTCGTATGAAAGGTTCTTCCAAACACAGAACAGCCATTGGGAATTTTGGTTTTGAAGTCTAGAGGATTCTTTACAGAACAACGCTGGTATTGGATAGGAGTTGGGGGCCTGATTGGATTTATAATACTATTCAACTTGGCTTATGTCTTGGCCCTCACTTATCTCGACTGTGAGTACCTTACTTTGAATTAATAACTTGAAATGTGAGAGCTCATGTTTTCACATTGTTCAAATAATTGTACAGCTTATGACAAGGCTCAGAGTAGTCAATCGGACGAATCTCAAGAAAATGAACAAGCTCAAAAAACTGCAAATGAAGGGAACAAAGCTAGCGCTGAGATAAACTCCAGTAAGAAAAAAGGAATGACTCTTCCATTTCAACAACAATCTCTCACCTTTAATGACATTGTGTACTCTGTTGACATGCCACCGGTAATTAACAAATTTTAATGTTTACGATTCAGATAGCAAGTTGTTTTTACTTTTAAAATAGTACATTTACAAAACACGGTTTAATTGAACTTGCAGGAAATGAAGAATCAGGGTGTCAGTGAGGATAAGCTGGTGCTTTTGAAGGGTGTGAGCGGTGCTTTCAGGCCTGGCGTCCTCACCGCTTTGATGGGTGTCAGTGGTGCTGGTAAAACTACTCTCATGGATGTGCTAGCTGGTAGGAAAACTGGGGGTTATATTGACGGTGATATCAAAATTTCTGGATATCCCAAAAAGCAAGAAACCTTTGCTCGAATTTCAGGATACTGTGAACAAAATGACATCCATTCTCCTCATGTTACTGTCTATGAGTCTTTGCTTTTTTCTGCTTGGCTCCGCCTACCCTCTGAAGTCAATTCTACAACAAGAAAGGTTGCATTCCGGAAACCTGGTCCTTGCTCTTTTATCTGGCTAATAAAGGATGGTTTTATAACTTTGACTAAAAGTTCTAGTGTTCAAAAGCTATAGCAATTCTAAATTCTAACTGATGGCAGATGTTTGTGGAGGAGGTGATGGAGCTTGTGGAACTAAAACCTTTGCGGAAAGCGCTAGTTGGCTTGCCAGGTGTGAATGGTCTCTCGACTGAGCAACGGAAGAGGCTCACCATTGCTGTTGAACTAGTGGCAAACCCTTCCATAATATTCATGGACGAGCCAACTTCGGGGCTAGATGCTAGAGCTGCTGCAATTGTCATGAGAACAGTTAGGAACACTGTGGACACTGGAAGAACAGTTGTCTGCACCATTCATCAGCCAAGCATCGACATATTTGAATCTTTTGATGAGGTGAGAAATGTTGGTACATCACTAATACTAAAGCTATATGTTTGCACAATTATCTGACAGTAATACATTCAACAAAATGTTCCAGTTACTGTTGATGAAGCGTGGAGGAGAAGAAATATATGTAGGGCCTTTAGGTCACCATTCTTGTGATTTGATCAAGTATTTTGAGGTATGTGATAACGATAATCTGCAATGGAACAACGCGTTTTAGTTTTAATCTACATGCTTTTAGTGACGTAGATGATGCATTATGTCTAGGACATTGAAGGAGTCAGTAAAATTAAAGGTGATTACAACCCTGCAACTTGGATGTTGGAAGTTAGCTCTTATGCACAAGAACAAGCTTTGGGAGTTGATTTTTCCAAAGTGTACAAAAATTCTGAACTGTATCGGTAGGTATTATCGTAAATGCATCATCAGACTTTATGGCATAAAACACATCTTACTGTTTGAAATTCTGTATTCATCTTAGCCTTCATGGTAATGCAATTGAAATATAGTAATGAAGTAGTACGACTGTCTGGCGTGTGTCTCAGGAGAAACAAAGAACTTATTAGGCAACTGAGCACGCCTCCTCCCGATTGCAGAGATCTCCATTTCCCTTCTCAATACTCTCAATCATTTTATGCTCAATGCATAGCATGCTTTTGGAAACAAAGATTGTCGTATTGGCGCAATCCACCATACACTGCTGTAAGATTTTTGTTCACAGCTATCATAGCCATCATGTTTGGCACAATGTTCTGGGACCTGGGCTCCAAAACGTAAGCTGCATCTATCGTTTATCAACAAAAGTTCAACCTCTAGTAATTCCAATCAGCATATAAACACATTTCCATCCTCCCCATTGTAGGAAAAAGCAGCAAGACCTGTTTAATGCAATGGGCTGTATGTATTGTGCTGTTCAATTCATTGGAATCCAAAATGCTGGTAGTGTGCAGCCAGTCGTTTCAGTTGAACGAACGGTTTTCTACAGAGAAAAAGCTGCTGGAATGTATTCACCCTTAGCGTATGCCTTTGCACAGGTAGTCGATTTACACAAATTTCATAATTCGTCTACAATGAGGTAATATTTTATGTAAGCAACTTCAATGTTCTATGCAGATTATAATTGAGCTCCCGTACATTTTTATCCAAACTCTGGTTTACGCTGTCATCGTGTACTCCATGATGGGACATCAATGGACTGCTGCTAAATTCTTTTGGTATTTGTTCTTCATGTACTTCACATTGTTATATTTCACCTTTTATGGGATGATGGCCGTGGCTGTGACGCCAAATTTCCACATTGCTACTATAATTTCCTCCGCATTTTATGGAGTGTGGAACCTCTTTTCCGGATTTATTGTCCCGCGAACTGTAAGTATTGTTTTCAAATGCCACCTTTCTTTTGCTCATTTCGCGCATAGAGACTAATTAAAGTGTTACTTTATACTTTCTGGTTCGTAACAGAGAATGCCCGTGTGGTGGAGATGGTACTATTATATATGTCCAGTTTCTTGGACCTTATATGGACTTGTTATATCACAGTATGGAGATATGGACGACATGCTTGACAATGGTGTAACAGTTAAACAGTTTTTGAAAAGTTATTTCGGCTTCGAACACAAGTTTCTAGGACCAGTTGCGGGTGTTGTTACAGCGTTTGTTATTCTCTTCGGACTTATTTTTGCCGTTTCCATCAAGGTTTTCAATTTCCAGAAAAGATAGAAATTTATTTACATTGGATGTCACGGTCTAGAACCGTCACTGAACTCGTAGATACGATGAAAGTTATCATCAATCTGTAATTTTGCATACCATTTGTAGCATGTATACCTTCAAAATATAAACGATATTATCAGTTTGTGCATCTTGTATTACCACTGATCCCATTCTTGTACGAAGTATTTACCAAAGCGCGAGGTTTTGCAGTTCTTGGATTGGCTCGATTTCTTGCATTACAAGATTTCTCTATCTCCAGGGTTTACTGCAAATTATGAAACTTCAAACCATTTGGATTATCTTTGCGTATCTTCGCGGTTAAGATTTATTAAAGGAATTACGATGACTTGATATGTACCTTGTTTTAGTAATCTAAAATTGCTCTTCGCGAATAATACAAAGAAACATCTATCGATTTGAAAATTAAACACCCGAATAGAGAAGGCAAAGATGAATCCGAAGAGCATTGTAACCCCAACATGCACTGCTGCAACAACTCCCACAAAATCATGTCTGAAACCAAAGTAATGTCTCAGGAATTGTTCACAGTTTGACGGCCATTACCAAGCACATCGTTCAGATCTCCAAACTGTGATGCAATCAATCCATACAAGGTCCAGGCCACCGGCTGTGGGATGATGAATCCTGAAAAGAGGTTCCACGGTGCATAAAATGCAGAGGAAACAATCGCAGCAATATGATGGTTTGGCGTCACAGCCAGAGTCATCATGCCGTAAAATGTGAAGTACAGCATTTTGTATCCCGAGGAAGAGAATGGCAGTATATAGCGAACCCATTGCATTGAACAAAATCTTGTTGCCTTTTTCTGCATCGAATATAGAAAGCAAATTTGAACACAGGAAAAACGGAGAAAAAAGAAAAAAGAAAGAAGAAGAAAGGCTAATGAGTATCACCAACTCATTTCTTTATTTCCTTATTCCAACTTACGTTTTGGAGCCGAGGTTCCAGAAAATTGACCCCAACATCAATGCTACGACAGTTGCGAAGAGAAATCTCACTGCATTGTATAAAGGTTGCGCCGATATGACCAATGTTGTTTCCATAAGCAAGCAATGGACCAGACGAGGAATGGTTGCGAGCGTTGAGTAGGGAAATACAGGTCCTTTGAAGAAGGAGCAGGTGTGCTGAATTCAAGTGATTATTTCCTGCAGTGAACGAACCATATAGAGGGAATTTTATTTCCATCTGAATTGGTATTGAAATTGTTCAAAACCATACCACTTGGTTTATACATCTTGATTAAGAGACACCACTTCGTATGAAACATGTCTCTTCAATTTGAATTGATATTCAAACTACTAGAACATATTTCTAATATAATAGAAAGGTTAGGGAGCAGAGCTTGCTGTCTACTTCGCGAGCCTTCACTGTCCCGTTTTGTAACTTCCCTTCTTTCGTCCATCCACGAGGCTGTAAAAAGAGAGAAAGGGGCGGCTATCCAGTGGGAGTCGTTTTGGTTGTATGCCATGAGGTCCCTATGGACAAGGGGACAAGTGAATCATTGCTTTTGGGCGCGGGCAGCCCTATACCATCCATCCCATCGCATTGCATCGTATCGTATTGTACTGAAGTGTTTTATGAGTTAGATATGGAGAATCAACCTTCGAAATGGAGTGAGAATTTGAAATCTACAGACTAGACCGACCGGTCGCCCTTGTCCAGGTGCACTGTTTTGTGCTTCGGTGCCTAGGCCGACTCGTTAGCCAGAAAAGGCCGACCAGTCGCCCGTGTCTGAAGTTCCAGACAGAGGCCACTGCCTTTATTTGACCGGTTGTTCGTTTTACCTCAAATGTAATCCAAAAAACAAGTCACAAGGTAGGTTAGTGACAAGTAACAACCATACCAATATACCTTGAAGTCTACTATATATTACATTGTCCTGAGTAATAAAAATTAGGGTTTTGGTCTTGAGACAAAACGGTGAATGCGCATTTGATGTTAATTTACCACCAAAGTCCTGCGGCCGGCCTGGGTGAAGGAAAAATTGAACACCGAACTTCGAGCGCAAGAATAGACGCTTTTAACAAAGAAAAAAAAGGTACACAATCTGAAGCAGCAGCACAAGACAGAACACAGAATCTAAAGTACACAAAAAAAACAGTACACAGAATCTAAAGCAGCAGCACAAGACAGAACAGGAAAATTGGAGAATTTGTGTCTTATCATTCTTTTAGAAGCCAACATGAACATGCCAAAGTGAGAACAAACTTCAAAGTAACACCAACCGTGCATATATTTTTACAACACCACCTTTTTCTGTATGTAATCTTAAAGGGTTTTACACATTACGATTCTACTCTCCATCATCATTCTCTTTCTCTTTCTCGTGTCTAGCATTACCATTGACACCGGAAACAAGCTCAGCTTCAAATGCCATGGAACTTGAAGGCAACCTCTCATACATTCTCGATCCCAATGGAAGAAGCCTATATTGCCCCACAATAAGAGTCTGGCTGATCCTCTCGTAACTCCACCTCTGCTGAGTATGGACTATACCTGCAAGGATGATTGCTGTAACCGGTATGGCAATATCCCCAAACTTGGAGTAAAAATCCATAGTCGGGTTGACAAGCTCGTAGTCCTCTGCAAAGTAAGGATTGAGAGCAGGAGCTCTAATATAATCATAAATGTGAGGGAAGATTCTGACCAATGTGATTGCAAAGAAATAGAACTTTCTGAGCGGTTTGCAATCAATCTGCCACACAAGGTTGCCAATGATTTGTGGGAGAAGGAATAAATCTTGAACTAGACCGACATACTCCTCTAGCTCAGTTTCCCACTCCCACAGTGCATGAGAATTTGCTCTAGCTATTCTAAAGCTTTTTGTCCGAATATATCTTCTGCTAGTCGTCATACTATGAATGATTAAAACAATGATATAGCCAATAAAATGTATTGCAAAGGTAGTCAGAAGCACCCGTTTATCACTAGGTACACGATGTGGCTCAAGAGGAGTTTGTGTAAGTAATCTGATTCGAAATTTCCACACCTTCTGACAAAGCCTTAAAGTCAGTAAAAGTGAAACCATCACCAGAAACTTTACCGTGTAATCAAGTATATGGAACCACTGATTGTTCTCAAGGTCATACGAAGATGTTGCATTGGAGTCGGAAGATATCCTCTTGAAGAGCGCTTCAGCATCAGTGACCAGAGGAATGCTGTACCCAATGGCTTGGATACCTAGCATGACCAGAGACATGTAAGGAACAGAATCCACATTATGCCTGATGTAAAACAGTTGGCTTAAAATGCCAGAAATTGCCAGGGAAAGAGTCAAAATCCGGAGGATTCCCTCAATACCCCGACGAGAAAGGATGCTTTCCCGCTGTTTTCTGTACATAATTGGAAGAGTTCTGAGCTTGACTGTACTAAAGAAAAGGGGGTCATCTTCATTCCTTTGACTGGCTACGGAAATACTTGCTGTTGGATTGACTAACCATAGAGATGTAGTGGGAGGATACGACACAACCACCTCAATTAAACAATCAAGCCCAGCCTCAAGATCCATGCTCTCATACAAGATCTTCCACGAGGCTCGAACATCCCTGCAGCCAACTAGATACATCTTTCCCACATGTGGGTCATAAAGACCCTCCAGAAAGACAACTGAAAAATTGCTGAAACCTTTCCCGGTGATGGTGAGTTGTGCGGATACATTCATAAGGAGCTGCTTTTCAGTGTATTCAGCCTTCGTGTGGTAAGGAGTCTCCTCTTCTGCAGTGGAACTGTTTTGTGGAGACCAAAAGCGCCCAAACAAGGGACCGACTGACAGAATCTCCATCTGAATATTTATTCTTGGAGAGTGAGGATCTCGGATTGGATCGAGAAATGCAGACTCGTGAAGGGTTAGGTCTTCCGAGAGAAGAGAAAGACTGACTTGAAAAGATTCTGTATCTTCCAGTTTGGGAAAATTCAGCAGTGATTTTTTTATGACGGTTCCAACACTAAAGGCCTCATTTTTTTCCAAGATAATAGCAGCTGAATCAAGTTTTGTGTACCTGTAGTTTGGACTGGAAGTTCTGAAGTAATTCCACAGCTCTGTAGGCTGCACTAGCTTTTCAAAGGAGAGAGGAAAAAACGATGCACCATTGTCATTGATGCTGGATAAACTTCCATAAATAATGCTTCGTTGCTTTATGGAAAAAGAGACTGGTATGTACAGGCAGATTCGACTTTTGCATTGACCTCCTTGAACATCAGCAAGTCCAAGGCAACCAGCCATGCAAAGCTGCCCACTGGTAGACTTCCATATTCCCTCCGCTGCAACAGTCATGTTGTTAAGCCCAGATCTCTTTGCCGCAGTATACTCATTCTCTAGCGGGGAAACAGCTCTAAACACAGCTGAAACCGTTGCTGAACTGGCATTTCCTGCGGCATTTTTTTGTTCACACTTGATATCCTGCATAAAAATTTTAACACCTTTAAAGCTTCCATTTGATGCCCTAATCTCTTTATCTGCCACAAATGGACCCAGCTTGCTGCAAAAATCACCCGGGAAATTACATCTCCAGTTTGGCAAGACAGTGAAAGCTTGTTCCCGTGTAACTTCTTGGAGGATTTCACAAAACGAAGGACCTTTGTAAATGCTAATGCCACCATATATCAAGTTTTCATTAAAAGGGTACGGATCACATGCTCTTGACACAATCTTTTCAGCTCCAAACTCATACGTTGCAGACTTTCCCAACTGCGATGAAATGTGAACCGTATCAAAGTACTTTGAGTTTGACTTTGAATTTAAGCTTCTTAATTCTCCTTGGATAACCCTATTTGTCAATGAGAAAGTCACTGGATAATGAAGAATTAGTAGAATCTGATCATCTTCAGAAAGAGGAGGTTGGTCGTAATTTACATCAGAAGCCTTCAACCACTCCCAGGGATTAGCAGAATCAGTCTCCCGGGACGGCAACATTGTACTCCCCAACAAACACATTACTCTTTCCCCGCCATTTTTCTTGGATTCAGTGTAAATCCCTTGGAAGGAAACTGTGAGCTGAGAATGGCCGGGCCATATTTGAAATTTTGGATTTCCTTCATACCTATAATCCGCAAAGCTACCGCCTTTAGTAATGCCCAAAACCATGACCCCACTAACACTCACTGACTTCTTGGATCGATGGGCACGATCAACATCCATAACCCAAAATGAAACCAAGTTCGATGATGTACGATTAATATCCTCCACCAAGCTCATTTCAAATTCTCCGTCATCAAATGGGATAATTGGGGCATCACCCACCTCCTGCCTCCAGTCCCCATTGATAAAAAAGAGCTCAGTTTTTATGCTATAAATTCGATTATCTTCAGCTTTCAGTTCAGAAGCAGAAGAAAGAACAAAATGACATTCTTTCTTCACTTCATCGATCCGATCATAACTGTAAGTAACAGGGCTTCCAATTCTTCCATTTGTAAATTCGAATCCTGGTTCTGATTGTTCTGAATAAGTGAGCCCCAAATTAAACAGCAACCCATAAACGCTCCAGACCACAACAACCAAACATGCAAACTTCATCATCTCAAACCTTCTAAAATTCCTATCACTTTCTTCAAGGTTTCTCAGCTGCCCAGAACCTTAAACTACTCAAATTTGAAAACCCAATTCTTCAAATCTCAAATTTCTACTCAGTTTCCACAAATTCCATCCATCCACAGAGGTCAAGTCAATGAACAATATAACACAATATCCTTGAAAGGGTACTCAATCTTAAGCCTATACTTTCATGGGTAGGGTTTGAATCCAACCAAAATTTTGAAGTAAGGAACACAAACCTGAATCTGTCCACTCTTGCCTGGATTACTGTGAAGAAGATGAACCCCACTTGCTGAAACTTGGATCTAGAGAGAGAGAGCTACCAGAGTTGATTGGATCTAGAGAGAGAGAAAGTGAGACAGTGGTTGAGTGAATCTGAAGTTGAACTGGTTTCTGGTGGAACACCAAACAGTGGAATGTTTTTCTCAAGTTTTTGGCTTTTCGTGATTTTTTTTTTCCGCAAGAACTTGAAGATATTTCTCTCTTTCTAGAAATAACGGTCAACTCCTTTAAACAACCGATTGAACTCCAAACGTCCCCTAAATTTATTAATTCTTTTAGATGACACGATAGCGATTTTAAATAGAATGTTATTTTACATTTGCTACAAAAATCAAGTGGTCTTTTATTATAGTATTAAAAAGGTGTTGTGTTTTTGCATGATGTTGTAGGTTCGAATTTCCTTGATGACTAATTTAATATTTAACTTATTAACATTATCACTAGATAAAAATAAAATAAAAAATGTTACAAAAAAATGTATTATCTATCTCTTTCCATTTTCTCATTACCATTTAAATTTGTTATAAATGGCATCTTCTATAATGCTATTGTTATTTTTTAAGTAAACTCATAGTTGCTATTCAAAATTCTAATTAAGATATTAATATTAGTTCACTGACTATAACAAAAAGGGGTGTGCTATCCACACATTTCATTTTACTTCTCACACACCTCTTGATAATTTTTGTCCGTTGATCTTCTTCGATTCATCCGATCCAACGGCCGAAAATTAAAAAGGTGTGTGACAAGTAAAATGAGATGTGTGGATATCACACATCTAACAAAAATGGTTTATACCAAAAGAGTAAAATGACAGCTTGCTAACAAAAATGATTTATACCAAAATTACAAGTTTAGGAAGATTGTAGAATTAAATCTAAAAAACACTACAAGTGGTGGACGGCCTTTGTTGTTAATCTTAAAAATACTGCGTTCTGAGTTCAAACCCGTAGTTTATAGCAAGATTATTATTGTTTTGCATTTTTTTAAGTGATGAAATGATTAGGAAAAATAAAATAAAAGATTAACGCGTGTGTGGTTCAAACAAACTCTGAGTCGCGTGGATTGGTAGTTGAGAAAAAGTGCAAGTAAGATTGCAAGAGAAGCAAAAGTCACCATCCCTGGATTTATTCATCTACCTTGTTATTTTGCTAAATTCTTCTTCTCTTGTTGGAAAAGTTTATTGAGTTGTCTTTCTATTGGGTTAGTTTGTTCTGTTGTTTAAGACTCTATTCGATAAGTAACTAGATTTAGCGTATGTTGAATGAAACAAATGGACACTATTCTTCAAATTTTATCTCGACCAATCTTACTATGTACGTAGAAATAAAAAAGGAAACCAAACTAATCTATTTTTTTGTTCAACGCACTGCTAAATCCAATCCAATCCAATCTTTGACAGCAAACGAAGCGTCTAGAGATTTTTAGACAATGACTGAATAATTCCCACAAATCAATGAACCATTCACTATCAAAAAATTTCAATTACTAATTTAAAAATAAATTCAATAAATAATGTTTTGAAAGCGGCATAGGAGTTAGGCTAGCAGATCATACTTGCTCAATAGTCTAATTACATGAAAGACATCTTTTATCCCACTTTCATAACTAAGACAAGTGCTTCACTACTCACTTCTTCATCTCTTGGTACTCTGCCTCCGGAGCTTCGTCTCCTCCGTTCTGTGAGCCTCCAGATGATGAGCCACCACCGCCTCCGGAACCCTTCGACATATGCTCACCAATCTTTGACACGGCTTTGTTTGCAATGTCAAGCTTCGACTTAATCTCATCAGCATTGTCCCCTCCAATTGCCGTTCTCAAGTCAGCAACTGCATCCTCGATTTCTTTAGCTATTTCACTCGGAACTTTGTCACGGTATTCGCTCAAACTCTTCTCAATGCTGTAGATGCTGGTGTCCGCGCTGTTTTTTATATCAACAAGAGCTTTCCTCTGCTGATCCTTTTGAGCATGCAGCTCGGCATCCTTGATCATTCTCTGAATTTCCTCCTCCGTAGGCCCTGCACTTGAGCGGATGGTAACCTGTTGCTCCTTACCAGTGGCCTTGTCCCTTGCAGAAACAGTTACTATACCATTGGCATCAATGTCAAATGTAACTTCAATCTGAGGCATTCCCCTCGGTGCTGGAGGGATGCCTTGAAGGTCAAACTCTCCTAGAAGCTTGTTGTCAGCAGCCATTTCTCTCTCCCCTTGTAGCACCTTGATACCGACCTGAGTTTGGTTGTCAGCAGCTGTCGAAAATACCTGCACAATTCCATAACAAAAGGTAAAATAAGATGCAAATAGTTCAGCAACACGCACAGTTAAGTAATCAATGTAAGTTTAAACATTTTCTGGAGGATTGACCTGACTCTTCTTTGTTGGAATTGTAGTGTTTCTAGCAATCAGCTTGGCGAATATACCACCCAATGTTTCAATACCAAGTGATAGAGGAGTAACATCGAGAAGAAGCAACTCCTTAATATCACCGCGAAGAATACCACCTTGGATGGCAGCTCCCAAAGCAACTGCCTCATCTGGATTGACTCCTTTGCTTGGGCTCTTTCCAAATATTTCTGCAACTACCTCTTGCACTTTAGGAACACGAGTCATTCCTCCAACAAGAAGGACCTCATCCACATCCTTAATAGACGTGTTGGCATCCCTCAAACAATTCTTGCACGGTACCTTTGTCCTCTCAATCAGGTGATTAACCAGGCTTTCAAACTTTGATCGGGTCAGCGTGATGTTCAGATGCTTAGCGCCCGAAGCATCAGCTGTGATGAAAGGAAGGTTTATCTCAGTTTGAGATGAAGATGAAAGTTCAATCTTAGCTTTCTCAGCTGCCTCCCGAAGCCTCTGCAAGGCAAGCCTATCCTTTGTAAGTTCAATCCCCTCGGTTCTCTTGAATTCACTCACTAAGAAGTCCAGCAAAGCATTGTCGAAATCCTCTCCTCCCAAGAATGTATCACCATTTGTTGCTTTCACCTACATAAGAGAGAGTTCTTACTAGATCTTCCAAAATAAAGGAAAAGACAGGATCTAACAGTATGGCAAACCGTGCATACCTCAAAAACACCATTGGATATCTCCAGAATGGATACGTCAAATGTCCCACCACCAAGATCAAATACAGCAATTAGGCCTTCCTTGCTGGTCATACCATAGGAAAGAGCAGCAGCAGTTGGCTCGTTTATGATTCTCTCTACGGTTAGCCCTGCAATTCTTCCAGCATCCTTTGTGGCCTGTCTCTGGGCATCATTGAAATAAGCTGGGACCGTGATCACAGCTCTAGAAACAGACTTTCCAAGGTAAGCCTCAGCAGTTTCTTTCATCTTTGTCAGAACAAAAGCTCCAATCTGGCCTGGAGCGTACTGCTGTCCATTGACTTCAACCCATGCTTCTCCATTTGGAGCTTTGACAATCTTGTATGGAACCATCTTCATTTCCTTTTGTGTTTGGGCATCGTTAAAGTGTCTCCCAATCAGACGCTTGGTTCCAGAAACTGTGTTCGTTGGGTTCGTCACAGCCTGACGTTTTGCTGGAGTACCAACAAGAAGTTCTCCTTTCTGGTTCATGGCAACTACTGACGGTGTGGTCCGAGCTCCTTCAGAGTTCTCGATAACTTTGGGATTCTGTGATAATCCACAATTAATCATCAAATACAAAAACACACAACCAAAAGAATACTTAAACAAAGAATTTAACCATCACAAATACGAGAACATAATGAAAGGTTACCTTGCCCTCCATCACAGCAACACATGAGTTGGTTGTGCCCAAATCGATCCCAATTATATCGTTCCCAGCAGGTCTAGAACTGTTTCAAGCAGAACATGTTATTAATAAGCTAAATCGACTAGGAAAAAATCCAAATTAAAAACTGAAAAAAGAATCTGGTATGGTAAAACTAAAAATTGACTATCCAAAATTCCAAATTACCTGAAAGGTCTTGCTAAGCTTGCCCACTTCTGGCTCAAAGGTGATGGCTTGGCAATGCTAGTAAACTTTTGCACCGAAAAAGAAAACAAACAAACAAACAAACAGATAATTAAGCTTCTTAATGCAATTGTTCAATTCATATTGCATTATCCTATAATACTTCAAATCAATAAATTCCACAAATGTAAAAAACACGAACCCAAAAATATTATCTTTTTTCTTTAGAACTTAACAATAACTAGGAACTTATGAAAACCCATTTCATCAAAGGAGCATATATTTGTCAAAATGTAGTGTCAAGATACAATTAAGGTGAAGATCATACTAGTCTCTCGGCCCGCGCTGACGCACACATAAAACCAAAACCACATCTTGACCAACTGATCTTATTAATCAAACACTTTCAAGCTATACAATAATTTGTACAAAACAAAATGAAGAATTCCATCACATGTTCAATTAAATAATAATCAAAAACCACTATTTTCAAACAGCCCTCTTTCACTGCCAAAATATCAATCATATCAGACAACAGTATGAATTCAGAAAAAGACAGAAAATCAAAATATCTACCAAAAATTTAAGAGCTCATAGCTATCAAACAACCCCAAACAAAAATCAATTTACAATTAAATAACCACAAGCGACAGAGAGAGATGAAACACACAGATATTCATCGTCCCAGAAAACGAAGGAAAAACCAAAAGATTGAAAATTTAATGAGAATGTGCGACGTACGGAACGGTAGGCGGAGAGGGAGGCCGACGCGACGTCTCGACGCCGGAAGTTACGGAGCAAAGCAACGGCGGCCATGGGTCTTCTTCGAGCAGCAACAGAGAAACAATGAGAGATAGGGGGAGAGAGAGAGAGAGAGAGAACGAGAAGAACAGAGGGTTTGCAGTGAGTGTTGGGATTGTGTAGGGTTTAGGGTTTTGCGGTATTTATGAGGCGGAGAGATGGGCAGGGCCGGAAGGACGACGGCCCAAGAAAACTCGCTTTTCTTGCTGCGAAAGTTAATTGACTTTACCAAAAAGAAATTTAATTAATTAAATATTTTCTATCAGTAGTCACAGTACTATAAGCGAGTCTGAATCAAATTATTGCTAATCTATTGTGAAGTTAAGCCCAGCCAAGCTTATAAAAAAAGTTAAACAGTCTCAAACTAGTACTTAGTAAGTTTCCTTTTATGGTTTATTACTCTTATCTCTCCGTCTTCTTCGTTAATTTGGTCGACCAAATCATAAAACCCATCCAAAGAATACCTAAATTGGTATTCGACCTATTGCATTCTGCCGCAAAATCCAAAGTTTTAATTTGTTCCACTTTTTCCACTATCTGCGTCTAAACCAGGAAACGTTTCTTAATTTCAAAGAGTTGTATAATATCTTTATAAAATCGAACTTCTCTTCAATATTAAATGTGATATGAGTTGCCAACACTGAAAGAAAGCAACAACTTAAATCTTGGGTCTTTCGCTTTGTTTTGAGTTGGGTTGTGAACTATTTATTAAAAGGCGGAGGCGTAGGTGAGGCGTTCCATGGATAGCGCCGCCTAAGCGTGAGTCGAAGCCTCACATGACCTAAATAACTTAATATATATTGCATATATAATTATATATATAGCATAAAACTTTGTAAAACAAATATAACTATAATTAAGCCAAAGATAATATCTTCTTCTTCATTACTAAGTGTAGTTGTACTTGGAAATTATGTCATATAGTCTTAAAATGTTGTAATTATATATTTTAAGGAAAACAAACCAAAAGGGCTTAAAAACTTTTAATTTTAACCAAAAACCATACTGAAAGTTTATTTAATAAAAAAGACAAAGCCCACTGTTATATCAACCCAACTTAAATGGCCCAACCTAAATAACAAGTTGGTTTGTCAATTTTGCCCCTAACGGTATTAGGTTACCTTACGTTAATTAATCATTAGTTTAGTTATTTTGAAATTAGCACAACCGATTGGAACGGCTTTGTTTTTGCGTTGTAGAGGTTCTTCGATCTGCAGATTTTGAGAGTCGATTTTTGTGAACCGGGCGACGGTTTTGATAGTTGATATTTTGAAATCCTGATTTTTTTTTTTTTTTTGTTCGTTTAGGTCTTTCGAAGTAAGAATTATTCTTCAATTGAGGGTTCTTAGATTATTTTTTTTTTCCCGAAACTAAAGGTTCTGAGATTTTTTTTTTTGGATTCGTGATCTTCGTTGTTGTTCATTGTTTCACTGGAGTTCTGTAATTGATCGCCGTTCTTCATAGTTTCGTTGTTTGGAGGTAATTGTGACTGCATTACAGGTTTTGAGATTCTAGTTTTATAGTTTTTTGAGTTTTTGCATTGACTGATATATTTTGTCTTAATTTGTGTTCAAATTACAATATATTAGGTTGTTAATTCCTTTTTTTTTTGAAATTTTCAGTTTTGATCTTACTGTTTTGAAGAATTTGCAAGTAAGTCTTGATTTGTTCATCACGCTATATGTGTTTAATTTTTCATAAATAGTGGATGTAGTTCTATAGTTTTTCATAAATAATGGATGTCGTTCTATAATTGTTTTAGAAATATTGTTAGTTTTTGGTTTATTTTATATGAATATGATTTTCTGAAACAGTTATTGTTTTGTTTTACAAATATTGGGTTTAGTTTTGCAACAGATTATTAAATATTTTTTGTTGTGTTTTATATTTTGTCGTTATTTTTTTGTTATCTACATATAATATTTTGTGCACTGATTTGTAACTGTTTGTTTTTTTTGTTCATTAGTTATGGAGAATTGTAAACTAGCTCAGTTTACATATGGTGGTTTATCTGTTGTTAGTTCTATTTCATCATCTTCTATATTCGATCAGATTTGTATTGATATTTGTTCTAGGTTTAAGGGTTTGAGACTTGGTTGGTTTGAGTTGCGATATGCTTTGAATGAAGATCCTACTTGTCTTCTAGATTGTGATGTCGATGTTAGGAATATGTTGAAGGTTCTTGATGTTGTTGGAAAATCCATCATAGAAATATTGGTTATTGATAAATGTGATGGTTCTATAGTTCAGTTACCTACGGAAAGCATATATATCTTCATCTTGTCGTACATCAAACTCTATGATTGTTGTTAGTGAAAATGATCTTTTAGGGAAGTATGGTTCTCATGGTATCCATAATTATATGTCATGTGAATGGGATGGTTGTATAGAATCTGAGGGGCAAGTTTATAGGGGAGGTTGTGTTGATTTTCGAGATAGGTTGAAGAAGTTTTCTGTTGAATGTGGTTTTGAATTGAAGTATTTGAAGAATGATAAGAATCGCATTAGTGTTGAGTGTTCTAGGAAGGGATCTGATGGTTGTCTTTGGCATGTGTATGCATCCAAGTGTGATATTAATAACTTTTTCGTTATTCAGAAGTTGCATAATGTGCATACATGCAAGGGTATGATTCGAAAGAAGAAAAACAAAGTTGTTAGACGGTAGTTTGTTGCTTCTCTCATCAAGGACAAGGTTCAATCAAATCCTCTTATTAAACTGAAGGAGATCATTTCAAACTTAAAACAGTTTTATGGATTAGATATTGATTATGCTACTGCATACTTTGGCAAAGAGAGAGCAGTTTTTGAACTAAATAGTGCTGATGTTGATGCTTATAAGTTCTTGCCTTGGTATGTTGAGTCTGCCAGTTCAAGCAATCCCAGTTCTATGTTTAAGCTTGAAGTTGTACCTGAAACCAATAAATTTTTTCGTTTGTTTATTGCTTATGATGCATGGATAAAAGGTTTCATGTTTTGTCACCCGATGTTATTCATTGATGGTACTTTTATCAAGAGCAAATACAAGGGCACACTTCTATCTTGCTGTGCAAAAAATGGGAACGACGGTGAGTTAATACTTTCTAAATTTACATTCAATATTATCTGTTTTTTTTTTTTTTGAATTTTGAATTTTGAATTTTTGCTGTGCAAAAACTTTTCATAAATAGTCGAAGCACAGTTTTACGAAATAGTGCGATGACATTTATACTACTAGTTCTATCACTGTTTGATTAGTAGTTGACAATTGACTTTATTTATTTCTTTTTGTTGTGCATATGTATTTGATTTTATTGTTAAATAAAGGAAAAAAAAAGTTGCAGATATACTTCAAACACAGTTTAAGAAATAGTTTAATTAAATTTCAAAAGTAGTTTATATTTTGACAATACATTTTCCTTTTTGTTTTGTTGAGATTTTTTAGGTTGCTTATGCTATTGTTGATTCAGAAACGATAGCAAATTGGAGATGGTTCTTGTCAATATTATCTGGTATATTGAGGTCTCAAGGGAGAGTGATCACATTTATGTCGGATACACATGATGGTATTTTGAAGAGCGTTCGAGAATTCTTTCCTGAGTCTCCACATTCATTTTGTATTGTTCATTTGAAACAGAATGTGGGTACTTTATTTCCAAAGGCTGCTGGTGAGGGACTAAAAAACAAAATGATGAATCTGTTGGCAAATTGTGTGTACGCATGTACTCCATCTGAGTTTGATGATTGCATGGCGGAATTCAAGGATAATGGGCAAGGGCATGTGAAGAATTTTTTGTATGATTTGCCGAAAGAGAACTATGTTATTGCCCATTTTCCTGGTAAAAGATGGGGATCGATGAGCAATGCACTTTCAGAATCTTTTAACGCCATGGTGTCGAATAGTCGTTGTATGCCACTTATGGATCTTCTTGAAGACATTAGAGTTCAATTGATGGTTAGTATGGCTGAGAAGAGAATATTTGGTGAGAATATTCATACGATTTTGTGTCCAAAGAAAGAAAATGAGATGAAGTTGCTGCTGAAGAAGGGCATGCATTGGAAGATTAGTTGTTCTGATGAGGATGTTTTTGAAGTTAGGACGAAATGGAATCGGTTTTTTGTTTGTTTGGACGATAGGACATACTCTTGTGTGCAATGGCAACATAATGGTTTTCCATGTTCTCATGCATTGCAAGTGTTGCAACATGATAGTCGTGATGTATACGAGTATATTGATGATTCCTGGAAAGCAAGCTTTTATCGGCAAACATATCAGTTTGTGATGCATCCATTTTCAGATTTGGATAAGCCGAATGTTGATACTATCATAAATGGTGTGAGGCCTCCAATTTGTAAGATTCCGTCTGGAAGACCAAAGAAAAGTAAGATTAAATCTGCTGTTGAAATCAGCGGGACTAAGAAGACTGTCACTTGTAACAAGTGTGGATGTTCGGGACATAACAAGGTTTCGTATAAAGTTGTCATATAAGATGGTTGATCTTTTGAGAGATGAGAATTTATTGGTGATATGTAACATATTTTCATTTTGGAGACTGTTTATTTTTGTTTTGACTTGATGTTTTGGAGGATGTAATTCTGGCTTTAGAACTTTGTTCGATTATTTCCAGTTTTTACGAAAACAATGTGTTGAGTTTGATAAAAAAAATTAATACATAGGCAAGTTTATGGCTTTTGTTGTTTCTATATCTGTTTACTATTTCGTTTAGTTTTGAAATTAGTTGATGGTTATGTGCAATGACTTTAACTTTACATAAACTTACAGTATGTAATAGGAGGTTTATTTGATTTTGATGAATCAGATTTTTTTACGAAATAGTGTCGATAATTTTAGAAATAGTTGTTATTTTTTACGAAATAGTGTCGATAATTTCAGCCACCTTTGATTGAGTTTCTTGTAACTTCTTTTCCAAGCTCGTAATCTTTTTCAGATAAATATTGATCTTCAGATTATTTGCATTGGTCTTTGTCTGCATCTTTAACATTTCGGTGTTAAGTGCATTGCTATTCTTCTGATTAATCTCTACTTTTCGGAGAAGCTTTTCAACTTCACTGTTCAGCATTTTGATCGTTTGATTAAGTATCAAGCATTCTCTGTTTGATGCATCCATTGCATGCGCCATCATTTCCCTGAAGGTTATATACCTTTTCTCTGCAATGCTTCTAGCTTTCTTAAACTCATCGAACAACTCTTCACTTATAACTGTATCCATGCCAATGATGTGTTTTTGGACAGTGGCATCGAGCTTGATCATTTCCTCAGCAAAGAGTTTGTCGAATTCTGTTTGGGCTTCATTGATGCTGATATTGTCTGGTTCATCAGTTTGCTCTGTGTGCTTGTTCACATTCTGATCATTTCGTTCGTCGTTGTTGATGACATTCTGATCAAGCCCAGTTATGTTCTCCATGTTTTGTTCTTCTTCAATTTCAGATTGAAAGTCATCAATTTTGGCATCAGTTGTCTTGCATTTCTTTGCCCTCATTTTATGCCTTTTTGCCTTTGAAGATTGTCCTTGTGGTTGAGCAGAATGAATTTTAAAATCAGCCTGCACACAATAACATTACATATTTTGTTAATTTTCACGAAATGTCCAACATTTTTTTTTTATGGAAATTGAGCAATGCTTATGAAATACACACTATTTATGATAATAACCAACACTGTTTATGAAATATAGACACTATTTATGAAATTAACCATCACTGTTTATGAAATATACACAGTATTTATGAAATTAACTCAGACTGTTTATGAAGTAGACAATCTATTTATGGTACTGCAACATAATTACTCAAAGTATTTATGAACAAACACATGATAAGCCACGGTTATTTATGGAATTGTATGACAAACACATTGAATGAACCATTTTTTTGTATAATCAGTTAATTGTTTATAGATGTTATTTGGTCATATATGATAGTTTTTTGTTTGGAGATTGTTTTGTACCTGTTGTGGAATGCCCTCTCTGTCTGATTCATCTTGGTTGTTTGATTCATCTTCTTGAGTATCAGGTTGTTGTATTTTACTCACCTCCTTTTTTTGTTGTCGTTTCTCTGAAGATTCTTCATGTGGCTGTTGAGAAGGAATGACATCCTTAATCTGCAAACAGTCACATTAGATAGGTGTCATTTTATATGATAAGTAATTATTTTTGTGTTGGAAAATACTATTTTAAAAGTGAAATATATTGATTATTGGTGATTACCTTGATTTTTTCCACTGGGATATCCTTGATTGCTTTGTGGATCATGCTTGTGTCTCATCTTGTGATTGTCGAAATCATGTTTTCTCGTCCTTCTATTGTGTCCACTAGATTTGTGTGAAGACATATCCAGTATTATATGAATTAAGTAAGTGATGTTAGTTTGTGCAAAACTTTGTAAGAAACAATTCATGTTATTTCTTATTTTTATTAACTATGTTGGTTACTTACCAAAACAAGGATGGTGCATCCACTAGTGGTTGGTTCTTCTCCTTCCTCCTTTTTTTTTTATTTGTTTTTCCAAGCATCTTGAACAGATAGTCCCTTACTCCTTTGGCCTAATTGTACTTGTTTATCTGCTGCAAGTTCGTACAGATTTTCAAGAAACTCCAGGTGATGTAGGTTCCGGAGTTTGTAAACAACAGTGATTGAACAAGGTGGGCGCATATGAGTGAAGCAAGATCTTTGTGTGCCCTCAGATGTTTCATCTTCAAGTGCTTTCTCATATGCCTCTGCAAGATGCTTCTTCTTGACTACCTTGACATCTGCAAAGTACTTTTTGATGAGGCGGTCATCATCACCGAATTTGGTTGATTTGTCTGTACTCGACAAATCAATTCTTTCGTTGTTCAATCCGAAGATTTGGGCAACATCATAGCTGGAAATCCCATGTCCTTTATGACGCCCAAATTTGAACTTTTGGGTTGTTGGGTTATACCAGTTTATGATTTTGATCAATTCCATGTCGTACTTCCTCTTCCTTTCTAATGTAATCAAGGTCCCATCCATGTACGTCTTCAGTAGACTCCAAAATGGCGTCTTTGATAGTTCATTACATACATCTTGACGCAATTGTAACATAGGGTTGTAGACTTTTATTGCTTCTGCAAATCCGATCATGTTGCACCTGTATTGGAGGTATTCCTTTTTTTGTGTAGCTTCTTTTTCAAAGTTTTACACTTCTTTGCAGGTTTTTTTGTTATTTTCATCTTCAACAATGAAAATTGTTAGGATACCATTTATTGAACTATAACAAAAAAATGCATGTTATTTATGAAACTACGCTAAATAGACTCACTCTATTTTATGTAATGTACCAAAATAAACCCCATTGGAAAAAACTACACACAAATGGCAGAAACTAACCAAAAAATGATAGAACTCACAGTATTTATGAAATATGTCAAACTATTTATGAAATATGTCAAACTATTTATGAAATATCCCACACTATTTATGAATATAGAGCAATATAACCCACATTGTTTATGAATTATGCCACATTATTTATAAGGAAAGGGAGCAAAACAAAACAAAATCAACGTACATTGTTTATGAAAAGGATGAAAACAAAACCAAATCAATCAACATTATTTATGAAATGAAGCAAACTGAATATTAGTCCAAAATAGCTACAATATTTAAGTCTCGCTAGTAAAGCCACCTGAATAAGGTAGAGGTTCTCCCCCGTAATTTTTCCTCGACATTTTATACTACAACACTGTCATTTGGAGATAAACAACATTCTAATTGCAGTATTTACTACAAGTCTACAACAACACCAAAATTCCAAAATCTATCACAAACGAGATCCTATTTTCCAGAAAACTCCGTTACAAAAAAACAAAAAACCCACAACACAATATTGGAAAATATTGGAAGATCATGTGGAAGATTATTTGCATTTTGATAACCCACAACAGAAAATGCATTTCTTCCAAGGTAAAAACGACCTGTTGTCGATGTCATTGTCACCGCTAAGCCTAGCGGAAACGACGAAGCTCGCCAGCTATGCCACAATCAGAAGAAGCACTCTCAAATTTCAAAATCTTTTACACACGTCTGCCCCATTTGGCAATGAGAAGGAAATCACAGGGCAAAATAACAATATAACCCAAACTAATACACAATATTGCTTGAACTATCTTAAATTAAACATGAAATTGAAAAATAGTAGTTATCAAAATGCATTTTCTAATTTAAAATTGATAGATTATATGGAATCAAGAACATGCAAACAAGGATTTCAGTTTAGTACCTTGTGTTTGGAGGGAACTTGTTGTTCCTCAGGAGTTTGGTGTTCAATCGGAAGTGGTTCATCTTCGGGAACTTGTTGATCGTCGGGAAATTGTTCTCCGGCCGTAATTTGTTGTTCTTCTGCCATTGTTGCTCGTCGGGAACTAGTTCCTCGTCGGAATTTGTTGTTTCCGGCGGGTCCTTTGTAAATTTTGGTTTGAATTTTGCATTTGTTTGAAGTTTGAACTGGGTTTTGCGGAAAGGAAAAGGTGGTTGGTGCAATTAATGGCGGTGTAGTGGAGGATTTAATGTAGTAACTGGTATGTTAATATAACGGGCTTGGGTTATTTCCGTCAAGGTTATTTTGGGAAAGTAAATGTTATGCGGGTTGGGCTTTTAGTTTAGCCCGCGTTTTTGGTTTTTCAAGGGCTTGGGTTATGTCCTTATGATTAAAACTTAAACCCTTTTTATTAAATAATAGTTTAGGCTGGTTTTTCATTAAATAAAAGTTAGTCCGAGCCCTTTTCGTTAACGCTCCCTATATTTTATTGTAAGCAATTATAGTGAACTACAAGAGAAATAAGGATGAGTGGCCACAATTATAGGGAGTTTGAAAGGAAATAAAGGCATAATGTTGCAATTATAGGCAATTCAAAATGAAATAAAGGCTATGTGGAGCTGTTATAGGAAATTTAAAATGAAATAGAGATTGAATGGAGCAATTATTATAGGGAATTTAAAGGAAATAATGGCTGAGTGGAGTAGTTATAGGAAATTTCAAGAGAAATAAATCTTGGCTAATCAAAATGCTAGGTGGCAGAATCTGAATGGACAATAATTAATAAAAAAATAAAAATAAAAAGAGTTAGACTTTGCCACTAGGATTTGGAGAGAGAAACTTTCTCTCTTTCTTCTTCCTTAAAACTAGAACGGCACACATAGGAATGGCAGAAACAAAGGAACGGCAAAAATAAACCTAGAATTGGAAGGGAAAAAAAGGCCCAATTGAAAGCTTAGGCACGCCTCAGCCACCTAGGCTCGCCCGATCGCCGCCTTACTCCTACCCTCACAAAACAGAGGCGAAAACATAGCAACCCCGCCTCCAAGGGCTCCTAGGCACGCCCCGAGGCTAGTTTTTTAAAACACTGGTTGTGAGAAGCGGTGGTGCGCTAGAGAGACAGAGAGAGTTGGGGCAACCTACGTCACTTCAGTTCCCAAACAAAACACTTTCTTTCATTTTTCTTTTGTCCTTCTATGTAATTTTGCAATAACGTAAACTTTTCTTTAAAATTTTCATTAAAAAGTGCATCGGATTATAAGATAATATGGTGGGCATAGTAGCACTCTAAAATGAGGGTGACCGTAGAATTTATAGAACAACACAAGAATTTGGAGGGAACGAGAGAGAAATGAGAATACAAAACTATGAGGATTTTTATCACAAAAAGTTCTTAAAATTAATCAAACTTTTCACTTTAGTCCGTCATTTACAAACAATTATTCAAAATAAGGGATGATAATTAGTCGAAGTGGTGGTCGGCAGTGGCGGATCCAGGATTCTAACATTGGGTAGTCCTAATCAAGGAATGTTAGGCGCTAGTCCGGCGGCGAGCTAGGCGCCTATGCGCCTAGACGGGGTCTAGGCAAAGCCCTAGGTGGATTTGATGAAATTTACTATGTGTCATACAAGTAATTGCCTATTTACACTTACAAAAAAAACTATACTTGTTTTGAGAATTTGGGGTTATTATTTTAATTAGGTTTATTATCCGACATATAACATACAAAAATAACATAATTATTGCTTTAGTATTTTAGTAAATTTGATGGTATGAGATTAAAGTGCAAGTGACTACGAGTTCAAAGTACTTTACGAAATAGTTTTCAGAGGTCATATGAATTTATAAGAAATTTAAAATAAAATAAAACGATGTTAAACATATGGTATAAGAATATTGGTTGAGTAATACACCATCCATTTGCTAAGTAAAAGGTTTGGGTGGCACAACCTAATTGGAAAACAATTAAAAGAAAAAAAATGGGAATTGGTCACATGGGAAATGGAGAGAGAAAGTCTTTCTTCTTCTTTGTAACTAAGGTCCAAGAATAGCAGAGCCATGATGGTTTTCTTTGTGTTCCATGATAAGATTTTTAGTACCTACGAAAACAAGGTTAAAATCACACAAAATACTTGCAAGAGTACAAGAATGTTGTAGTATGGATGCTCATGCAAGGTCGTTCTCCACAAGGACTATTTAAATAATTTTGTAAAAACAATTCCTAATTAAACTTAAAACTAAAAATTGAGAGAGGAGATTTTGAATTTGAGTAATAATAAAAAAGAACTTTAATTAAAAACAATAGTAAATTCACCCAAAATTAATACGATAAAAGAAAAGTGTTTTAAATACCAATTTATAAAAGCACTAGGGTTCCGCCATCACCTAGCAATCCTATGTATTTTTACCAACTACTTATGATTTCCACATGCCACTTTGAAGGTTAGGTTTTCCTAATATATATTTTACTTGGAACCTCCAACATAAAACGTATATCTAACATGCAATCCGTCTGGATGCTCGGATCAAATATGAACATGAGAGACTCATTATGTTTTGTGAAAACCCTTTGAAAAACCATGCAACCTTTAAGACATGGTGTTCATCTTAAGTGAAATTACAAGTATACGACAAGAAGCTAGCATCAATTTCAGGGAACCTTCCGACCCAAATTGCATCAAATTACTTTTCTAAAGATCCTAATGGTGATCAAGCATTAAGACAATTAGATAATTTAAAATGGTGATCAATAATTCAAAGCATGCTTGCAATCAATCATAAGCAATTAAATAAAAATTACATATTCATGCTAAGGAGGCTTCGCCCTAACAAAATGGATTAGTTACGCATATTCATAATTAAAATCATAGAAAATATTATTATGAAGAAAAAGAATGAAAACACCTTAAAGTAAAAGTTCGAAATTCTTCAAGAACCCTAGCCAATTTCTTATCTCCAAAGTCGCATAAAAGAGAAAGTAGAAAAGCTAGGGCCGGCCAAAGCCTTATATCCTCTACATAAGCTATCGCATAATCCCTAAATAAAAGTTTTTTGTTCCAACTAGGAAACCAAATAATAATAAAATATACTAGAAAATAAAGTCCTAATTAAGCTACGAGAATCTGCATGGGAACTGTCTAGCCATGTTTTAGCCTCAAATATCTTCCAAATTTGGCCCATGATAGCTTGTTTTAAAGATCAGAACATTCTGAACACATCTCCAGAAGGAGCCGAAACCCAAACAAGGCCATCTTGGGCTCCAAAACTCGCAATTAAGCCCAAAACGTCATTTTTCCAACACCGCGCAGAAAATAACTACATGGTGGAAAAATCTGATATTTTGATACGATCAAGCTAAGTGACTCACGAACGTCCTCCAACTGGAATCACTCCAAAATTCATCCATTTGATCACGTTTTGCTCCAGAGGAAGTCGACAGTCCTATATTAGAAATATAATTCAAAGTATCTAAATTCTTCCAAAATAATAGCCAAAATATACTAAGAATAGGGTTACATATATAATATAAAATTTATTCATCAATTAGGTCTTTCTTCTTGGTTCAAAGCTTATGTTTATGTTGTACAACATCTACACAACTATGATGGTATTCTCTCTTCCACCACATGTCTAGACCGTTGGGTTGTCCTCAGTGGTCATCACAGGCGTTTCTTCGAACGTCTGGGTGGTCCCAAGACAACACGGGTCCAGGAGTGGTCTGCTCTGGTGGTGGGTACGCCATTACCATCCTCATCCCCGTTAAGTATACTTCCCCCATTCCCGCCTTCATACGCATAAAAAAAAATTTTTTTTTTTTTGAACATAAGATAGTATCTGAGAGTGAAGGAGTGGGCTCAACCTCAGAATGGACTAGCAATAATGTAGGATCCCCAGCTCCAATAGGGAACCGGTCTGCTCCGCACCTCCGGGCACAGAATCATAGCATCGTCAGGGTTAAACAATAAAGATGGTGCTACATACATCAAATTCGTACAAAAACAAAAAGTACTTTATTTGTTAATATTCTTTTCCTTATGTTTGCATAGAATTAGAAATTAGAAATTTTTTAAATAAATAATGATTTACTTAATAAATCACTTGACGCTATATTATTAGACTTGTGAGACGACGTGTGGCACCAAATTTTGGGGACGGCACTTTCAGGGACTATTTGCAGTAAAAAGTAAAAACTCAAACTCAAACTCAAACTATAAATATTGCCAGTTCATCATGTCTCCTCATCTTAAAATGTTATTTACATCAAGTTCTGACTTGACAAAAAATAACGAGGGAAAAAGGAAACAAAATAAGTGCCACCAAGGCTCACAACATTTCTCATGAATTTAAGCAAAACTGTCAATACCGTAGCCTAACCACCGAAGTCACCGGTTTTTTGCAACATTTACTTTAGCTTCGAATGTGTCCACCTGCCCATTTTCATCGACATTATTTTCCTTTTCTTGTTGGCACGATGCTTCTCTGCTATCCTCAGTTTCCTCTTAGCATTCCGCATGGGATCAACGACAGCCATGCGCTTTTCTTCGTTTTTCCTCTTATCCCTTTTCGCCTTGAGATTCTTCCTGATGTCACCGTAAACTAGTACAAACTTTTGGGTGCCTAGTTTCTTTCGTATGCTGTCAGTAACTTCTTGTGCTAACTGCTTCGTATTTTCTGGTACACAAAGGAAAGCAACTTGTCAGATAGCAATTGAAAAACAACAGGAACATGGGATTCAGCCAATATGCCTTAAACGAAACTAACTTCAGGTTTTCATGATACTAAACCCCTCGAGGATTCGACCAGAAAACTACTTGAATCAATGGGGTAATTTGGTTTAGGTCCAGAACATTCTCAATGTTAAGATTGGGCCAATCAACATTTTGTGTTTTCCAAAGGTAAATGAAGATAAATTTTAGCAAGTGGTATAGGGGAAATGACCATCGCAGATATGACATGCAAAGAGCCCGAGTGCAAGCTATTTACTGAGGCAACGGAGCCAATAGCTTTCGGGATATGCAGGAGCAACTTTCTACTATATGCAACACAACTGGGCATTGGGAAATAGAATGAGACAAAAAACTCACCATGAATCACTCTCCCAGAAAATCCTTCACAAACTTTATACAACGGCAGCAAGATTTCATAGGCATAAAGCCGGCAGTCTTCCTCACTTAAATAGGATGAAAATTTTTGAAAACTATCAAAGACAATTTTCATCTGCATAGAACAATCACAATTACATTATAAAAAAATTGATCGGAACAGAAAACACGGGCAAATGACAATATTAACCTTAGTAATAGCTATTGTACAAAATATAGACAAATAAAAAATGATTAGTATGCTAATAAAAATTCCCAAATATCACCAAAAATTTTAGGAAATCAGTCCTTTTGTACACAAACCTGAATTGCCTCCATTTGAAGGGCAGTCTTGCCCATTTTTTTGAGCAGGTTAGAGACGAGCAAGTATCGGATATTCTTAGAGGCGCTTTTATCATTTGGGTCGCATATACCAGAGGTAAGGGATAAAAACATGCTCCTTCCTTTTCTAGCATCGAGCAACTCAAAAGCTCGAACAAAATGGGCTTGCTCATGCTGTTCAAGGTTGGACAAGAATTGATGTGGATCAGCACACTCTGTTTGTCCAATCAATGAATGCACATGACAAACACTGAACGCAAGATTTTCGGTAATCAGATTGCTGGCAGCATCATCATTGAGTTGTGTCTTCATTTGGCAGCAGAGAGATGCAGCTATCATGAAAAGTCTACTTGGTCTAATAAGATAGTAAATTCCAAATGGTTTTCCATCGTCTTTAGAGGCGGCTTTGGCAGCATCAAAGTACAAAGCTACAAGGCGACTGGAAATGCAGCGTAACCACATGTGTGGATGCAGAAGTAATTCACAAATTGCTGCCCATATATCCTAAATTTTTGCAAAAGAATGGACTTGTGAGAGAAAAAGATTACAACAACTTCAATTTCCAGAGAATAAATTAAGATTTATCTACCATGAGCATCTTTTATGATAATTTACGATGAATGATAGTATGTTTGACAAACTTGAACCATCCTGTTTCTGATTACCATAATATGAATTTGCACTTCGTTTGAGGGACTTTGGATAAACCATATTAGATACCACCAACATTAATCACACGGAATATGACAGAAAATTAACATTTTCATGATAAAAAATATCCGAAGACATCAAAACCATATTCTGAGATGGTTATATATGCATGAGAGATTATGTAGGATTTTATTTTATCTTTCTTTCAAACTAAGGAGATTCTTAGATTTCTAAGTGACACTGACAAGATCCACAGCAGCATAGACGGTCCAAGATTTCTCCTACATCTAGAAACTAAAAGTAATAGGATTATGATTGCTCCCACTATAGAATCTCTTTCTAGAAATGAAACTTAAGTGAATCTTGCTTTCTTTATGTAAAGTCGAAATTATGGAAATGAAACTTATCAATTCATAGATCGTCTTCCCCTGCCCTCCTTTCTAACTAAAAAAGAAAACAAAAAATAACATGCAAGAACCTTGTGCAACAGTGTATCACATACAACTATACCATATGAAATATTTAGGGAAAAAAAATAAAATGAAATGTTTATGATGTGTTGTCTAATAACATACCTCAAGATCCCTTTCAAAGCATAAACTACGAAACTGATGCAGCATTTTCTCCAGCATAACTAACGAATAATATGCCTCCTTCCACAAAGGAATGCTAGTTTCATTAGAAAAGTCTAGTTGCTCATCAGTGACTGTATCAATGGCAGACAGTAAGATACTCTTAGTCGCTGGCAATATTCTGTTGATATGCTTAAGAAATTCTTTCTCCACGTCTTCAACTGGCAATAATTTATTGACATGCTTCTGAAATTCTTTATCCATGACTTCAACCAGAAGTCCCAAAACCTGCCAAATACACATAGGGCATTAAGCAAGAGCAATGCGGCACACCCCACCAAAAGTAGACTTGCTACTAGCAGGATTGGGAATCCAACTATGACAATCTCCTTAACTAGGATTATAATGTTTGACACTATAACATGAGATAGCACAGACAGATATAAGGATGATGCAGATCAAATTTTTGTACAGTAATGAATCCCTTCCCTCAGCAAAACACATGCAGTCTTCATACAAAACCTCAATCAAATTGACGGTCATTTCTACATTCTTTTCTTACTCAACAAATTCCATAAGGAAAAGTTTAAGAGAGCTTTGGGGTATAGGACAGAGAATTGGGCATACTGTATCAGTTAGGCTCCCCCCACACACCAACCACTTTCTTATAAAGGTTCTAGGCTCCCCCCACACACCAACCACTTTCTGAAGTCTTGCTAGAGAAATATATCTGAAACAATAGTGTTTCAAGGTTACTATTCTAGATAACACCATTGCATATACCTATTCTGTGGTAATTCAATAAACTAATTGTTCTCTACAATTGGTGGGGAATTAATATGACGAGACAGTACCCAGAAGAAGAACAAGAAATCATAGCATTCAAATGAGAAGACTCAATAACTTTAAATTTGAGAAGTTAATGTGAAAACTTTACCTGTGCTGCAGCGCTCCATAGTTGCTGCTTCCCACCCAAATACCAAGATAGGCTGTACTCAAGAATGGAACGAAATGAACGTGAGCTTATATAGCCAATGAGACATTTTATAGCAACTCCAGCCAAGGAACGAACTTCATTATCTTGATCATTAGCCAAGCAAATCACCAAATGGACAAAAAAGGTCTGTGACTGCTCATCTACAACGTTTTGTGGAAATTTAACAATAATTGTGTGGAGCATCTCAAGCACAGTTTTCCTTCCACTTGAATGCTCATACCTGCAACAAGAGTCAAGCCATCATCAAAACACAAAAATAAGGAAAGACAGTCTTCCAAGTCACTATTAGGCACTCACCTCAGATTTGACAGCAGAAAATCCAAATGTTGTTGCAAACGTTTTGTAGAGAGACGATATTCAAGTAAGAATTGCAATAAAATCTTGCTACACTTGTGACGAATTGGTTCAACTTGACTTGTTACCATCAAATTTGCCACTCTTGTTACAAGATCATATATCTCAGGAACAACTAGCCTGCGGTTAACAATTGCCTTTAGAAGTGAAAGAGCAACAAAGGAGGGATTCCTCTCGAGATCAACAAACAATGGAAGCTGAATTAGCAGATGTAGCTGATCGGAGGAAAGAGTGATTTTGGTGCCGCGCAGAAGTTCTGTTAACAACCTCAGGCATGACTCCATTTGAGAACTTCCAGTATTACCCGTACTTCCAGCAATACCAAACAGCGCGGCTTTAATACTATCTGCCTGAGATTCGATGGCAGGTAAAGGCAACCTGACCAGTCGGGTGAGGCATCTAAGTGATGCAGATACGACATCTTCATACTTGGATTTCAAGCACTTCCCTAACAGTAAGACAAAAGGATCCAACATCGACAACATTTGTTCATCAGCTTTTCCCAATTTCACATTCTTTATGCGTTTCAGCAATATCCCAAGAGCAAAAACTGAAATAAGATGAGAACATGCTGATTTACCACCTGAGACACCCCCCGAGGAAATATCTTTTCCAGTCATAACATTTCGCCGACGTCCATTTACCCATGTAATAAACAAATTCTCACTCTGACCATTTTCTTCTTTTATTCCATCTTCAATCAGGCCATGTACGAATATAAATAGGTCTGTCTGGTCAACAGTTGGATTGCATTCAATACCAGCACCTACGTGGGTTAACATACTTTCCAATTTTGTCTTGGTTTTTGGTGTCAAATGTTTCTCGAATTGAGCTGTAACAGGTGACAGAAGCTTCAATGCGTGGCTTTTGAATGTTATGCTTTGAGAAATCAATTTCAGGGTTTCAAAAGACTTCTGTTTCTTAGTTTCTTTCATCTTGGAAGCAATCTTTTCAACATCTTTTTCCTCAGCAACATCTCCAAGAACATCATTCTGTACAATATAAAGGAGATCTTCCAAACAGTAGTCCAATTTTCCACTAATTGGAGTAACAAGAAACTTCGACAAAATAAAGTTTAGTGTGTAACCCAGCACATGTAACTCATATCCCCGTTTCAAGGTAGCTCGCAAAACCTTGACTATAAAATGCAAATATTCCAGCCCCAACTCCTTCAAACAAGCAGCCAAAGCGGACCTAGCTTCATCACGGATGCTTTCCAATCGAGTCTTCAAAAAATTTGAAACTCGATGAACAATGCTAGGCAGCTGTGAGTCCATTACATCTCCAGGAAGCAACCTTAATACTCTTAGTGCAGCAAGACTGATGTTAGCATTGACCTTTTCAGAATCACTCAGTAACTTTTGTATCTTAGGCAGCACAACTTTTTGAAGGCAAGTCTGTATTTCATTTATCGAAACAGAATTGCTACACTTACGCAAGATTGTAGACCCAGTATCAGTGGTCCCTGTGTTGGAATCATTGTCCAAGGAGTCTTTGGCATCTGAAAAGTGAAACTTGTCCAAGATGGAACAGATTAGCCGCAGAAGGAGCTTTTGTTTATTAGGATTCTTGTTCATCTCATTAAAGCATCTCATCAACAACGAGTAGTATGAATTCCATTCCATGTGACCCGAAATTGAAGCAAGGGCCTCTATGCACATATTTTTTACATGTTCTCCTTTTCCTTCATGCTCCTCCAACAACATATTGAAAAAGAGGGGTACAAACACTTTCTTTGTGATGCCCTGGGAGTGATATCAGAAAAGTAGACTTTAGGGACTGAGTTGAAAAAAATTCTGAGAAATGAAACAAATCGAGAAATTCTATTTTGAGAAGAAAAAAAGAGGGAGAGGAAGAGAGAGACCTCTGGCATATAGCTGGCACTGATAACATTCCTAAAGCGTGCCAATGCCCTTGCTCTCCTATGTTTCTGCAGAAGCAAAAGTAAATATGTGAGAACAATTTTGTCACTCCTTTTCCAAACAATTGCTCTCTCTGAAATGATCAACGATTGGTTTACAAAAAGAATATTGCAAGTAAAGATCACTTTTAGAAGTAATTTTTGTTTAAAAAGATGACCCATAAAGAGACATAGTAGATATAATAAAAAACTCAACCTGTAGGTGAACAATATTGTTGAAAAAATCTATTTCGGCATCATCATCACAAAGATCCTTCAATGAACCCAGATTTGCCACTTCTGGTAGATTTTTCACCATTTGTCTTAGTAAAACAACCCATTCCTGAAACACACCAAATAACCATAAATAGTGTGAAATTTATTAAGCCATGTAGCTTGGAGTTGCAATAAATCATTATTCCTTTCTGTTGCTTTTTTCCTCCATTTTTGCCAGTAATTGGGCATTGTTATGAAATTTGAACACATTTTGTAAGACTTCTTAAAGATTCCATTGGCAGCGACTCTCTGCTTAGCTGTAGTTAGAGATGCATATGCATAAGCAGGTATATGCAGATTCTGTTAGTGTATTTACAAGATTGTGTGATATAGTGCAGATTTGACGTTGCGTTTCGTTGCCATTTATATACCGTCAGTCCTGAAGGAACACAAAAATAACTTAATACCTTTCTGACAGAAGTTCCTCTCTTCAAAGCATTGCCCATATGCTTCAAAAGAAACTTGTTTGTTATTCTCTGAATGCACGCTCTGGTCCAACAATGATAATCAGATGCCGACATCTTGTCAGGCATTTCACACTGGTCTACTTGGCCAAGAATTAGGGCAGCAAATTCGACAAATGAGCGCAATGAATTGTAAGCACTGTGCCTCAAGATTAATTCTTCAGATGACATGTCATAGACACAATGAGACAAAATGACTAATGCATGATCCTCTCGGACTGTATAGAAGATATCAACACTGATCTTTTCATAAGCATTAACAACTTTGTCATAATCAAGGCTACCCAGTTCAGTAACAGAGGTTGCATTCAAGTCCTGTAACAGTTTTGCCTGCATTTGTTTGAAGAGTTACGAGAAAATAAGGACAAAATAAAAAATAACAAAGCCAATGCAATACTACTAAAAGAGAAAAAGGGTCACACGATACCACAAATTGAACAGAAGGGTCTGCTCTAGCAACAGCCTCAAGAAGATCACAAATAAAAACACGTTTATCTAGATCAGTAGAAGTAAGTAGTGGAGATACTGCATTAAGAATTTTATTTGTAATCTCATTCCCCAGTATTGGAACCATATCACGAATTACTTGCACTGCTTCAAAACAGAAATCTGCAAGATAAATAGAAGACTGTAAGTATTGCAGGTGGAAAATTTTCACTAAGTACAAAAGCTGAGATTTCCAAGATAGTACTACCTGAATTCTGACCTCCATTCGCTAAAACTGGAAGCAAGATATCCAAAAATTTCCTGGCTGGCAAAGCATGTTCTATATACTTAGGTAAGAACTGAAAAATTCTTTTCTCTGTCTCTCCTGGGTGTTTATATAATTTCCTGGCACAATAGTAAGTGACGGAGACAACATATCAGATGACATCCTTTCCTTTCCACAAAATTCAACCGGAAAATGACCAGTGCAGAATATAAATGAAAGATGAGGTACAAGGGTAATGCAGAAATCCAAATAGGGGCAAGGCTATCAATTCCTAAATACTATATGGGATCTTTAAAAAGGGAGACGATTTGAATCAACTTGAAGCACTGACCAGGCCACAAAGGTATTCCAAATTATAAGATCAAGGATGCAATCACACTTAACAGCAAGAGATGATCAACTGAGTTTATCTCGTGAAAGTTAAACAAATATTCAAAATGAAGACTGGGAAATGCTACTATCGTTTATCTAACTTCATTTTAGTACTAACAGATAATACATGGTGGTAGCCAACTCAGCATCAACTAGGCAGCAAGACAGTAAACATGCCTGCTTCAGACAAGGATCCCAAGTCCAGTCAACAAAAGTGCAACAAACTATTTGAAAAGATAGAACCTTTTGATTATGAGAAGAGAGCATCCCAAAGGTATTATGCATATTTGATATGTAAAAAGTTTTGGGCACACCTTACAATGGGACTCACTATCTGTACTCAACCCACAATATATTTCATGGGCATTTAACAACCGAACAATGTCATTCAAGTTTCCATATTGTTTTTAATCATCTTAACTGAATTCTGGAGCAAAAATACCTATAGAGTCAATGTAATAAGGTTCATAACTCTTAAGATGATATAAGCATTAATAAAAAAAATAGCAAATCAGCTGCCTATGAACTAGCATCCGTACTAGCTCCAAACTAAGGTGGCTTTAGAAAATGGATTCGCACAAGCAACAGAGAAAATGTGTCATTGCAAGCACATCAAGAAGGCAGCAAGTCCATTTTATACTTTTGTATGTGTGTGTGTGTGTGTTTCCATGTACACATAAAATGAACCATATTACCTCTTGGCAGCATTATTACTTTGAAAAAGACAATGCAGGCTATCAATGAGTGCTTCAAGGTTTGGGAGTATAACTCTTTTCACAGCACTATCTTCATCACCCCACTCGTGATCAAGAGTCAACAGGTTATCAACAAACTTGAGAACACAAGATACAATAGCTTCAGATGTTGATGTGACCATTAGAATTGAGAGTATATCAGGAACAAGTTTTTGTTCCCTGCAAAGTAGTGGTACAAGTTTTTGGCTTCTAGACAGTGCAAGAAAACAAGAGAAGAGCGAACTAGGTTTCTGGCCGCTAGATCCTTCCTGCTTGAAACGATCAATTAAAGGCTTGACTGACACAAAGAATAGGTCCCAGAACTCACTACTAAAATCATGATCTTCATACTTGTTGAGAACGAAGGACACAATTTTCAGGCATAAAGACCTGAGATCCCTAAGTTGCCCCAAAGCTGGGGAGATCTGCAGATAGACCATAAATTTCTCAGTAAATTGCAATAAATTTGTTGACTCAATTTGCAGAAAGAAAACAAAAGTAGGTTTCATGTGCCAAGTAACATAAAATTAGCTTCCTGGAAAATGGAACAAAACCGAGAAGGCAACCAGCAACAAAAAATTTACATATATCTTGCCATAAGTAAAACTAGTACATTGTGGTAACAAAAGAGAAACAAAAGGTGTTTCTTTCGTGTTTTGATCAAATCTAAGCACATGCAAGTACGTACAAACACTACAGAGAAAGCAAGGACTCCAAAAGGACAAGTATGAACCAACCAAAATGCTCTTAGAAGTGTTATAAGTGTTCGCAAGGCAGTACTTTTTCAGTCTCTACAATTTGTTGATAAAATCGAATATAGATAGGCTTCTATAGATGATATGAAATTTAACAAAGCCGCACACAGCATCTCAGCATAACTGGAATTTTGGGAGTCAAAACGCTTGAACCTCATTATGACAAATATCAGATCACTTTAGTTACAGCCCTGAAGAACATACTAATAAAAATATTATCTTGTCACAAACATGGTAGGAGTATTAGGCATACATACAATTTTAATAACATTAAGTAATTTTCTTTGGTTTCAGACTGAAATAATGGAAGCAGATATCTATTAACTATACAACACAGTAAACATTCCACTCAAGACTTGGCATCCAGTAAAGTAATACCAGTTTGTGCATCATTGGACAATATTGTGTCACAAAATAAAATAAAAAATTTGTAGTAGTATCAAGATAGTGGACATCATCTGCACGACCTGACACAAATCATAATTCACAAATAATCTGAAAATAGATGGACAAATGAAGTATTACCGAAACATTAGTCTCCACTGCACTATCTTTTCCAAGCAAAGTACGGTTCGCATCCAGATTATTTTCCAATGAAGATCCCTTGGCCTTCCCCGCCTCTTTGGCCTTTGCCACCTCAATACTTAAACTGCAGCTTTCGAATAACCGGGCGACACATCCCATAAGAAAATCAAGAAAGGGACCAACACGCAATATATCAAAAACTCCAAGGATATCTTCGATCACATGCAGAAAACCAGATCTTTTCTTCCAAGACAGGGCTGATATACTGCTAACAGTGAAATATTTTAAGAAATGCGATGCTTGAAATTCAGCCAGAGAAACATTTGGCAAAGTCCAAAACCAGTTTGCAGCACCATCACTTCCCATTGGAACAATTTGCATAGGCTTTACCAACAATGCAAAGAAAAGAGGAAGTTCTTCAACATCAACTTGAGATATGAAACCAAGAACTGACTTCCGATGATTTACTCCTGAATGCTGACACAAACAATAGAGAAAGAAAGCAAGTCATACATGGTAATATAAACTGCAACAATGATGCAAATGAAAAAAGAAATACAATGATGCAGCACATACATGCTCGCACACATGCATTGATCTGCTGGAAATATTCACAGTCCAACTACATGGAATTGACAAAAGAAATATGGAGCTTTCGGAATTGTTATTTCATACATAATACCAGTCCACACAAAGTCCCTTCTATGCATATCCTCTATTTTATAGAGGAATCCTACATATAATAACTATATGAAAATATACATGCAAGCAATCTACAGACAATGTTGAGAACTACAGGTCCAGAATGATTAAGAATAAATCATATTGAAAGTTCAAACATACCTTCTGATTAGCATGTTTCTTCAACTTGCGGACTTTGGGCATCAGAAGACGGATAACTATAGGCACAAGGTAAGCTCTGTGATGTTCCTCAATTAGATTGGACTCTCTGGATACACTCCACGTTGTTAATTCCTCTCTCAAATTATGAAAGCTGGCTAGGTTTTTCAATTGTTGACAGTATGGGAGCAGGAAATCATCTTTCCATATGAACAGACAATCAAGAACCTTCGTTTGTATTTCATCATCATTTTCGTCTAAAAGTCTGACAAACAGGAAAATAAATAAATAAATAATCAATAGGCCAACCAAAGGACGACAAATGGAGAGTCTCGTCTATATATCTGGAATTTGTACCAACCTAATTTGTAAAACCTCTTTAAGGAACTGATTTTGATAGAAGGACTTAAGGTTGTGCATCAGTTTCAGCAGGTTTAACCATTCTTTAAGGACACCTTTCCACTCTTTGCCTCTACAAACACTTGGATTGAAAGACCCGATGCTGCAGCTACAAGATAAAGACAAATGAGCACACAAAATATTTTGACTAAAGCCTGTTCAAGTTCACAATATCCAAGAGCAAGTATTCACTAACAAACACAATTCCAAGTGAGAATTACCTTCTAAAGTCTACGCAACTGTAGCCCATAAACTTCAAAAACAAAGGTAAAATCTGGCGAGACTTAGATTCAATTAGGGTCGGAATTCTTTGTAAAGACAGGAGCAATGAAGATAACACGGCCGCAGAAGGTGTACTAGTAGACGTGGAATTAACACACGAATCAAAGTGTCCGAGCAGGCCTGCAAAACAAAAAGAGGATAAAGCTGAGCATACAAGAGAACAACTCGATTGTCATTCAAAGTTGAATATACATGATAAACTGATGGGTAGAAGTCATCCTTGAAAACCTCGTTACTAAAGAGTGTCCATGTGTTTATACTCTACACAATAAACATCTTAAAGATACCTAGGGGATGTATATTCCAACACAGCCCCTAAGCGGCAGGGCTAGTCAGCTCTCCCCATCCGAACAGGGCGAGTGCCACCAAACACAACTCATCCTTTCTGTCAACCTATGATAATACAATGCCAAACCCATGGGTAGAACTGCTCCATGAAATCCAGCTTATAAAGAAAGGGTTCTCGTGTGTTTGTACACCATACATCCCAAATGTACCCTTGCAATATTACAAAGGAATCATGTCCAACCAATACAATGAAAACTTATAGGTTGGATATTGGTCAAAAAAGAAAAACAGAGAGAAACTGAAGTAACTTATTACCAATATTGCACAACCTGCTTGTGAGTACCATAAACCTTCCAGACATTTTTTTTAATTACCCGGACAATGAGAATTTCCTAAATTTATAAAGGTTGTCTGGAACACACAAAAATTAAGAAACCTAACTAAATGACCATAGGATAATTAGAGTCTGGATATTCATTCTGGATATAAAATATAATAGGAAATATCAAGTTGTTACATACCAATTGACTTGTTGGTCGTCTTAGAATTTACTTTGTCAATTTGATCGAAGGATGCTTGAAATCTCGATTGGCATTGTTCAAAATAACTAACAAAATTTTCCCACACAAGTCCAATGTTTTGGCTAATCAGAACTGCAAGGCACTCTGATGCAGGATTCCAAAGGTAACTAAACCGGTTATGGAAGATACCAATCATCCCATTCAAAACAAGGGGCAGATAAGCTTCAGCTATTCTACCAGCAGAGAGCGCCATCTGTATTCTAGAAATCAAGAGAGTAACTTTCCTGCTGGTAGAAATTGAAAGAGGAGTTGACTCAATGGAGAGAAGGAGCACAAGAACCTGACATTTGAAGCAAAATCAGTATGGAAGTTCATAAACAGAATATTGATTCCAACAAGAATAGCATGAAGAAAGAGAAGCATACATTTAAGCCTTGTTTATCCACACGACAAGTTGGAGAAACTTCGGTTCTCATTTTCTTTGCAACTGGGTAATCCTCTGTGAATGTATTGCAATTTAGAGTTTCAAAGTGGCACAATATTCGAAGAGTTGAAGCGCGAATCTCTCTGTCTGACTGGCATAAATTATCAGCAAATATGTCTAAAGCCTCTACAGCCATATCTGCTTTTAATTCTGGATGATATGTTCTAGACTCGGTGTCTCCTTCCATCATAGACCTACTATTTGTAATAGCAAGAGGTCATGTAATGCATGATTTTATACAGAGCTGATTTATAACTCAATACCATACTTAACTTTGAAAAAGGGGAAAAATCTTCATTACAGTAATAGTCATACCCGTACACCGAATCCAAAAAATCAGCAACAGCAACCAACACTTGTGCACATGATTTGTGTCTTTTTCCAAGATGCAAAAACCTGCTTGTTTTGTCAAGCTCAGATTTTTTACCACGTATCATTTTGTAATAGGAATTCAGGGCAGCACCAATTAGGCTCTCCCAAGTGTGCTTAGGAAAACCTGCAACATTGTCTGCAAGAGTAGCACATGAACAAAATGTCAAGGGCTAGATATGGTCCAGGCATATCTGTAAACATTACCTAAATACTTCACAAACATACTTAACTCAACCAAACCAACAGATCAAACCATCATCGTCATTCAGACAAAGAATATGCGGTGAAAATAATGAAATACTGATCAAAATAACAGTGCATTCTAATACACCATCTAAACACAGATTCTCCTTCTACTCAAGTTTAAAAAACGATACATATAATTTTATATATATATATATAGACAGGGCATCAAAGAATTATCAAGCAACAAACTAATAATAAAAGATGAGGTAGTGTACCAGCTTCAATCATCAGAATTTGATCATATGCATCTATTAAATCCTTTAACAAGGATAAATCATTTTCAGATTCTACTACGTGGGGAAAGCAGTTGATGGTTCCCCACAGCAGAGCCAAGTCAACTTCAAGAATTATTGTGGATGATGAGTCCCCATTTCCAATACCCTTTAAAACCCCAACCCAATTGTTGATAGTCCCACGCAGAAAATCTTGAATCCTTGAAACTCTTTCAGGTGTTTCATCTAAGAAGGTCAAGCTTTGGATTTCCGTTTGCTGTTTTTCACAGAAGGTGAGTAACAAATAAATAACATCTTCCTGGGAAGTTTCTATTAAATCATTCATCGCCCTGAAAATTCAATTAAAAATGTTAAAAGCCAGATAATAGATATAATACAGAAACACTCTAGAGAAAGTTAAAATATCGATCTTACCTTAAAATGTTAGCTCTGAAGATATTTACTATGCAAACATCCTCTTTTAATAATTCTCGAACAAAACCCAACAAGCTGTAGCACCAAGCTTTATATGTCAAACAAACTAATCCAATAAAATGAGAAAAACAGAAAAGCAACTCCAGAAACCCAAAGACTTTGTTCGAGGCAGTACCTTGGGTTCTTTAGATCAAATACAGGAGCCCACTGCAATGAACAGCTAGAGATGGTTGACATATCACTTAAATTGTGCAGTCCCCTAAGAATACAGAGCATTAACTCTAAAAGCTTATCAACAACATCAGATGAAGACTCCTCTGCCATTGTAATGCCCTTAGGCATGACCAACCCCACAATTTCAATCATTTGTTGGTAATCTGTCAAATGTGGCAGTACAAAGAACAGACAAACACATCATTACTTTCTTCTCTCTCTTTTTTCGCTAAAGAGAATTATATTAGGAGAGGGAAAAAGCAAACAGAGAGGCTGGTCCAGCTTACCAGACCAAACACCCCAGCCACAACAAGGAACAGAAAACCAACTAACGAAAACAATCGACAGCCTAAAACACAAACACATCATTACTAAAGAGCAAGGAATGCTTGACAGTAAAATAAAGGACTTGGCAAACAAAAACATTCTTATCACTCACCAGAGACCCTTTGGCCATTCTTAACTTGCACAGTAGAAACAAGCAACGACAACAGGCGGCTTAAACGTTCAACACCTCCATTAATCACACAGTCAGTTATTTCCCGATATAAGCAATTGAACATTAAGTTCAATTCCTTGGAGTCCAAATCCACACATAAACTTTCTAACGCAGACTTTAAGACTTCAACAACAGTCTCCGAACCTGCAGGAGAAAGAGAGAGGGTCAAAGACAAGCAAAACCAATATAACTCCCAAATATATAGTTTATGGTCCAATAATATTTTATAAACATACTGCTGCATTATACATAACATACAAATTAAAGAGAGAACAACAAAGTCAATGTACAAATGAAAAATTAAACCCAAAAAAACATATAATTTAGAATTTACTACCAACATCATTTTTCTCCTAAACCACACAATCATTCTCACATAACCTTTAATTATTATTTGCACACCACACTTTAGCAAGCCATAATTGCTAACATATTCAGGTAGTCTTGGATTAGTATCAGATGAACCTTGACCGACAACACAGTATTCATGCATCAACTGTGAATATAGAAAAAAAAATACACTTTTAACATAAACAATAATTAATAGCAATATGATATAAAAATAGGTAAAAGCATAGTGAACAAGCTTTCCACTGACTCTACATGAGTGAGCTTTAAAATCCAGCTACCCTAGACATTCAATAACATCTGAAAATATATCTAATCAATTTTTCAAGACATCTAAAATAAACGTACATAAAGCCTTTGTTTAGAGAAAAACTTGCCTTCGTTGAATTGTTCACCAATGCCAAGTATCAAGTCGTCCATCAGGAAATGCAACACTCTCTCAGCTCTAGAATGGAACCTTGATGAGGTTCCTCTCATGACAAAATACAGTAATTTACTGACTCCCTCTTTTCTAGTATCAGTTGATTTCTTCACAACTTCAAACATGATCTTTCTGACACCTGTGCCAATTCAATGATGACAAAAATTTATCAATTCCCATGAAAGGAACTTACTTCAAGTCTTCAATAGAATACTAGAATATATGGCAATATGGCCAAACAATTTACTGTTATCTAAACTAAAATTACATATCCAGCTACAAGTGCTTAGAATCATAAAATATTAATTAAGACATAAAGGAAGTCAGTTTTCCATCAGATGTATGTAGTGCATATCAAGTTCAAAACTACAAATTATTATTCATCAATCACAGCATATCACAAATTTGATTGTATCATGGGAAAAACACAAACATCTAGACGATAATTGTCACCACATTAAACATGAGATGAAGAGTCAGTTAAAAGTTAAAACTCATACAATTGCATTGTTTTGAAGTAAAAAAAAAAGGCCATTCAATCATTCTAAATAAATAAGCTATCAAGCATGCTTCAGGGGGACCGGTATAGAGATAATCCTACTTTTCCCATCAAAAAATCCAACAGGCTAACAGTGAAAACATAAAATATGCAAGGTTGTACCTTCTTTAAGTTGTTCAAAAGGTGCATTTCTCAGCAAGAATGAGACCGCTTCTGCCATAAATTTTTGGATGTGATATTTTGGATAGTACCTCAATTTTACAGTAACCCTGCAAAATGCATATATATATTATATACGTATATTTATATATATCATAAGAATCTGAGATTATGAGAGGAAAGAGAGTAAAAATGTATCCTCACATGAAATTGCAATGTAACAATCACTTATTCGTACAAATTGGACCAAAGGGAATTCAATACCAAAATTTTCAAAACTCAAAGAAAACACTAACTAAGCCTGATTAACATATTTTTCAAATAATCTGAAATTTCTCAAAGAAATATTTTCACCATCAAATTCTGAAAGTTAAAATGGAAATATTTTTGTCTATAATAAATGCACATGGTTTGCTTCAAAGTAATAATCAAAATAACTAAATGATACAGGAACTTACTTTAGTATATGCTTAATCTTTTGTACAAGATATTTTTGCAAGTACATCATAATAGATGACCAAGATGTAAAGATCTGCACAAAAACACCATACACTGTGAGTTCATGTCGAAATTAAAATGCCAACCTGTAAACCCAATAAAAATAAAAATTAAATAACAATCCTTAAAATAAATTGGACCTGCTCAATGATCTCTGGCTCTCTATCTGCACCACTTTCTAGAAGAGACACTAGAGAATCAGCAATCCTTGGCAAGAAACTGGAAGAAGAAGAAAAAAACCACATAGAGTGACCATAAATACATGCATCAAAAGCAAAAGGGCATGATGGGATTCTACAATACACTGGAGCAAGTCGCCTCGAATATTCAATACCAATTAAGGAAGTAAAAGCAACAAACAACCAGCAGCTACAAGTTAAATTCATTCTAAAGGATGACGAAACTCACGGGATAAAGCCCTCCAGGAGATCTCTCGACAGAGCGGCGATTAACCTGCCCAAGAACACAGCTGATTGAGAAAGAAAACAAAAATCTCCAATCTCGGAAAACATTAAACTCCAACTAAACAATCAAATATCTCAAAAGGGTTGGCGTCAAATAAGCTAACATACGTGAGAATGGGCTCAAGCGACAGCCTTGCATCCATCTGTAATCTCGAAACGAGTTCTGAGATTATGGTTTCCTTGTGCAACAGAATCAAAGGCAACGTTTGGACCAACGGCGTCATTTGCTCATAGAAGGAGATGAAATCCTCAGCCGTGTTCAGTTCCTACAACCCCGAATCAGCAAAACAATCATAAAACCAAAAACCCAGAAAAGAAAAAAATAGATATACATATATACATATGGAGCAAAATCTTAAGCAAACTTGAAGACTTACCCTCCATTCGACGAGGCAGTCCCGGAAAAAAGTAGAGCCCTCATGCGGGTCCGACTTAACTTTATCGAGGCTTCGGAAAACATCGATTTCGACATCATCTAGTCTCTCAGAGAAGTTTTTGAACTGCAAATACAAAACCCAGCAAATAAAATTACCAAAAAAAGAATTTGAAGCATGAAATAAGACGAACAAGGAGCAGGAAGCTTCAAACGGCGGCGTGAGAAAGAGGGCTTACAACGAAACGGCGGCGTCCGGGGGATTTGTTGAGGGACTTGACGGCCTGAGCTTGGGAGAGAGTGGCCATGGTGGACTGAGAAAGCGGGTGGAGAAGAAGAGGGAGGGTTTTGGTTCGGGGAGGCTGCTCGCCTCTCTTCTTCCTATAGTTCAGCAGCGCTGCTGGAGAAACCGACCTTCGACATTTGGAATGGGGTTTAACAACCCGAGAAGGAGGCTATTGGGTTTTTGGGTCGGGGCAGGTCGGTTTTTTATTTTTTACTGGATCGGCTACAAAATGTAAGTCGGGCAATTGGGCTCAAGAATTGCAAAACTCATCTTCAGCCCACACCTAAAAGTGGGGCGATTGCTGAGCTCCAGTTTGCGGGACTGCCCGATCAGACAATTTCTTGCCCGACCGTGGGTCCGAGTTTGATCTAATGTCATGCTAACGTTAGCATGACATCAATCACGATCAAAACTCAAATATGCCGCAACCTGCCGTTGTTCCTCTCTTGTGGAATCCTCGTCGCCGCAGCCTATCATTGATTCCCACCGGAATTGGATCCCCTCCTGAGCATTAGGTGGGGATCCTCCTGACCACACTTTTTGGAAAAACGGTTACAAACAGGAGGTCCTTTTAAAGTTATAATAATTATAGCCGTTAGATTTTCATCCAACGGTCCAAGAAGTGTGGTCAGGAGGATCCCAACCTAATGCTCAGGAGGGGATCCAATTCAATTCCCACCCATCATTATTAGTCAAACAGAAAATATAGCAGAAACAGAATTTAGAGAGAGAAAAATAGGAGGGGGAGAGAGACTTACGCGAACACATAACTATGGAGATAGGTATCATTGAAGCCTAACTATGAGGGTGAGGTGGTGGTGGGGTGAGGAGGAGGAGGGTGCCATTAGACCTAGCATTTTGGACCCGATCCGTTAATATTAGTATTTGGGTGGATGCTTAACGGATCGGGTCACTAACGGATGAACCCGTTAATAATCTGTTAAATAACGGATCACTTTGGATCAACCCGTTAGACCCATTAGCATCCGTTAGTTGAGGATGTACGAGGAATTTCAGTAAAGCCTTAACAACAAAAAATAAACTCTTAACTGCTGGTTGCACCATGGTCACCAAACCTGCAGAGCAAACACCTCAATCTGCATTATACCGTGCTCATTTGGCTAAGTTGGTAAGCTCAGTCATTCTCTGCGTTTGTTCGTGTTTATTGCCAATGTGGCTCGCCATTGTTGACTCTCTCTTGGAAATTCTTATGAAGGCTGGTGTTCCTGACAGAGAGTTCAATGTCATAACCGGATTTGGAAAGACTGCTGGTGCTGCCATCAGCCATCATATTATGGACATTGACAAAGTAAATTCTCTTTTTTTCGTTCGAATTTGAATCCTTTATGTGAAAAATTGTTACGAAATTCAATGACAATACTTGAACGCCATGTTGTGATTTGTAATGTTGACGCTTGTTCTTGAAATAATGCAAGCTGCAGCAAAGAGCAATCTGAAACAAGTTTCACTTGAACTAGGAGGCAAATCACCCCTTGTGATTTTTTATGATGCTGATATAAATATGGCTACTAATCTTGCTCTCTTGGGAATCCTTTTCAACCAGGTGAAGTTCGTAATTTCCGTAGTTAATATGTTTAAGTGTATTGGAATGCAAAAATAAATAAATAAATAAATGTTAACGAGTGTTAACGGGTGACCTATTAGATTAACGGGTTGGGTTTGGATGATCCGGTATCTTAACGGGTTGGGTACGGATGACCCGTTAGCTTAACGGGTCGAATTATATAATAGTTACGTACAAAACATTAAAAGTACACATGCATGCAGTAAGAATGAATGAATGTTAAAAAAACCATATCCCTTTTAACATCGTGAAATATCGAGCTTTCTAGATGGGGTATATATACGATTCACGAATGCTTTTGGTGGCCTTCATTTAGTTTAGGGTAAATAACAAAAAACTACCTCAACTATTGGTGTCACGACACTATCATAGCTCATCTTTTAAAATTGACAATGTCATACCTCATCTTTAGAATTTAGTCCAATGTTTTACCTTCTGTTAGCTTGGCCGTGAATTTCTCAGTTAAATGCTGACGTGGCTTGATTTGGGCTCACTTTCTATTAAAAAATTAATAAATAATTAATAAATAATAATTTACCCTTAAAAAAAAAGCCCAATCTTCCCTAACCCCTCCCCTTCCCATCATCATCTCCTCTCTTCTCCCACATCTTCATATTCTTCCCCCGACCCCTACCTGCAACCCAGAGAAAAAGAAAGAAAAAAATCCCAGTTCGTTTTCCCCCCGCACCCACCCTCGCATCCACCCTCTGCACCCACCCTCGCACCCACCCTCTTCCCTCCTCTACACACCCGACTCCTTAAATCCACACCCATTCCCCCTATTTTCTCCGCACCCAGGTTCTTCACCCACGGAATCGGCCTAGCGAAGGGGTTTCCCGATTCCACCTCACGAACCCGGCGATGGCGGCATAGACAGGATCTGGGTTTTTTTTTTTTTTTTTTTTCCTAGGTTGCAGGTAGTGGGTGCGGAGGGTTTGGCAAAGACGGGAGGAGGGGAAGAAAGGGTTGGTTGCAGTGAAGGGGGCGTCGGGGAAGATGAAGATGGTTTTTTTTTTTTGGGTTGTAGGTTGGGCTCAGGTGGGGGAGAAGAGGGGGTGGGGAGGGGGAAGACAAACGGAGGGTTGGTGAGGGGGGGAAGACAAATTGATTTTTTTTTTTTCTGGGTTGCAGGTAGGGGGAAGAAGATGAAGATGGGGGAGAAGAAAGAGATAAGGGGAGAGGGACGAACTGAGGGTTTTGTTTTGTTTTTTTGTTTTTTGTTTTGTTTTTTTTTTTTTTGTTTTGTTTTTTTTTTTTTTGTTTTGTTTTTTTGTTTTTTTGTTTTTTTGTTTTCTTTATGATTTTAATATTTAAAAATATTAAATGATTTTTTTTAGTTTTTAATAATTTTTTAATAAAAAGTGGGTCCCGTCTCAAACCGCGTCAGCATTTAACAGAGGAGTTAACAGACAACTGAAAGAAGGTATTGTAACATCGCACATCGCCCAGGGGAGTGATCCTTAAATGTATATTCTCATCCCTACCTAGCACGAGGCCTTTTGGGAGCTCACTAGCTTCAGGTTCCGTAGGAACTCCGAAGTTAAGCGAGAATGGGGCCAGAGCACTCCCAGGATGGGTGACCCATTGGGAAGTTGCTCGTGAGTTCCCAGAAACAAAACCGTGAGGGAATGGTAAGCCCAAAGCGGACAATATCGTGCTACGGTGGTGGAGCGGGCCCGAGAAGTGATCCATCCCGGGCCGGGATGTGACAATATAACATTGGACCAAATTCTAAAAATGGGGTATGACATTGTCAATTTTAAAAGATAAGGTATGATAGTGTCGTAAAACCAATAGTTAAGGTAATTTTGTGTAATTTACCCTTTAGTTTATTACTAATATGACCTCAACCATTTGAATTTTTTTTCACAGCCCTCTCACTCGAACATATAAGAATAGTTTGGTATTGTTGTGTTTGTTAACAAAAACTGCTACTAGTGTGTTAAGAATAAACATATGTAAAATAAAACAATTGAGTGTTTGGTAAACATTTTTTGTAAAACTGCTTTTAACGAAAAAAAAAGTATTGAAGTGTTTGGTAAATTTCATATAAACTATTGTGACTACAGTAAATGAATAAAAATGGTATGATGTTGGAGGTGATATAATAATTTATTTTTTTATATCTATAAACTTTATCTTCTCTCTTTACATAAACTCTCTTTATCTTCTCTCCCTCAATAAGATTATCATGAATTTGAAAGATATGGATAATGAAATTGATGATGAGGATCAATCTTAGATTTTGTTGTTCTTTATCTCCTTGGTAAGCAAATTTTGTGGAAATCTCGTGGCCAAACTAAACTCACGTCCAAACGAGTTATTTTGTCACTTGCATCTAACAGATCTTGGCCACTGCATCAGCTCAATGTCAAAAGTATTCTCTTTGTGTGGAGGATGCAAAACCGGTTTTCAAGAGTTAAAGAAAAAAGTATTTGGAAATTTGAATGATGCTCATTCTGAGGCTTTGGTAGCACGAGGAAGAGATAAAGATTATGGTTTAAATAGTAATAGAGGAAATTCAAGATCCAAATCTAAAGACGAGAAACAATACATGCAATTATTGTCATAAGAAGGGCGTTGGAAAATCGATTGCCTTAAACTCAAAGATAAATATTATAGTTCCTCCAATTTTGGTGCTAGCATGAACTTCGTTGACAATGCCGTCAAATTTGTTCTATGATGAATGTTCGACTGCACCAAATTTGAAACAAGGAATCTGGTGTTTTAGGTACTCTTGAATCTCTCTTGAATCTCTCTACTACACATGGAAATTTAAGAATTTGTAAGATTTTTTTCCGAATTTTTTCTTATGATTTGAAAAATTCTTGGTAGCCTCTACGTATAGTGCAGTAGCAAAATTATTAGGGTTGTTAGTTGCCTCTTCATCAATTTTTATTTTTGGATATTGGTATGGTTCTGTCTTTTGGTAAAGTTGTATTCAATGAAGACCAATTTTTCAAGTTCTATGAAGTTGCGATAGTAAGACACCACATTATTTTGGAGACACGACATGTAATTGCGGAATAATTGTGTAGAACCCTCTTATAAAAGGCAAGTTGTATGTACCATTAGCATTAGTAGTTTTAAAATGATGAAAAAATAGCTTTAGTATATGAACGGCAATTCTTCGAGAAATAATTGTATATCAATCATTGATTAGATAAATTTACATATCAATTAAGCATGCAACAAATCATGTGGAGGCAAGCACTACACAATAGTCCATTAAGACATTCTGTCGAACATTTGGAGAGCAGTGTTCAAGGGATGCATAGAAACTCAAAATGGCAACTCTTAAGGCCTTCAATGGTGGATTCACTCAATAATTCAAAATTTTCATGTCAAATTACAGTATGTTTGTCAATTGTATTTGATATTTCTTTGTGAAAGACAATCGTTTTGTTATAGACGTAAAAGATAAAGAAAGCTCTAAAGAATTGGAAAAGCAAAAATGTGGTTGAAGTAGTTGGAGTCGTCATTCGATTTGCAACCACATTTGAAAAATTGATTAGCTTATTCACTTTCCTTTTGTTTTTGGGTGATTTTTCCTATCAATAAATGTCTAGTGTTAACAATAATTTCAACAATATTTATACATTAGGTCAATCCGTGTTCCCGTCACAATTACAAATTTCTCCAGCACAACGACGCGCTAAAGGGCCCGCCATTGACAGGCCCGTCGGCCACCATTAATGGCTTTGTATATCGTGCGGCTAAAATCAATGATCGTCGGTTGATCAACAGTCATATTTCAAAAAATAAAAAACGTTTATTTACTTTTACTTGTAATCCAACGACTATGATCAAATGAGTTAAAATATAATGGTAAAAAATGATCCAACGACCCAAATTAAAATCTAAAGGTTGTGATAATTAAAATATATATATATATATATATATATATATATATTTAACTCAAATTTCACCCCCAAAACACTATAAATACCCATCCATTTGTTCATACATCCACTTGTTCCACACAAAATATGTGAAAGTGTGGTTCGTATGTGTCTATTGTGTGATTTTTCATACTTTCTTGGAATTTAAATATTTTTAGGTTAAAATGCTTATAAAATTAAGCTAAATTAATCTTAATAAATATTATTTTTCAAAAAGTTCACCGAAACAAAAAAAAAAAAGGCTAAAACGATATTTAAAATTTTTTTCTGGCATAAAATTTAGGCCATACCATTAGACGAAAAACATAGTTTTCTGCCCAAAGGCCTAAAACGCAAAAGCCTAAATTTATTTTGGGGATTGGAGTTGGTCTAATGCATTTTTTTTAAAGAAGTCCAATATTCATTAAAGAGGAGAAAACATACAAAGCAAGATGATAGTGTGCATAAAAAGGCCTCGATAAAAAACATTGCCGGGAATTTCAACCCGGTCAAAGGAAAAAGAGTGTCCCGCACAAAACAACTTAACTATAGTTAGCTATCCTTAGAAAGCATTAAAGTTACATCAACATCAACTAAGGTTGCCATGAGAACTCTCCTTAATCAGGACATCTGCAAGTATATCAAGAGGGTTGATATTAGTAAGGACAAAAACGTTACTTTGCATTTAATTATAAGACTCTTGGGACTTCCTTATTGACCTATACAATAGAAAAATTTAGGAAAACTAATGAAAATGGCTTGAAAACTTTGAGTTTTAACGATAATGACAAAATAAAGGGTAAAGTGAATAGTACCAGGTTTGACTTTTTAGTATAAAAATGTGGTTTTTCGTTAAAGTGAACAGTACCACAGACTTTTCGTTAAAACTCCCTAGAAATTTCTCATTAATATATGGCTAATGAAAAGATTTCATTGATTTTGAACTAAATTCCGTTCTTTGTTTTGTTAAACTATAAACCCTAAACTAAAGAAGTCCAAGAACAATAATGACGTTTGGATGGACTGGACAACGCTAGCCGGCCCTCTTTTTTGTAGGCCCAGAGGGCAAAGTGAATATTGGATTCGACTTGAGCTAAAAGGGGCTTTCTGCCGCTTTTACTGGTGTGTTTATTTTTTGTTCAAACATCAAATGATGAAGAAATCATTGCTTCATTAGCGCTTTTGACTTGAACAAATGTCGATTTTTTTTTTCCTTCAAGCGAACGGTATTCTAGCGGGTACTCGTAAAATAAGTGGAGGGATATATAAAAAAAGGAAAGGGATCCTCATTTTTTTTTATAAAAATAGGGGTTAGTTGTGAGATGCACACTACATTGAACTTTAACGATCCGAACCGTTTATTTTTCAAGTTGCACCTCATAGATCATCCTTTTAAAATATTAGTCAAATCAGAAATGTTTAAAACATCTAATTGGGTTCAAAGAAATTAATGAATAGTTTGTTATATATGAAACAATGAAATTTTATCTTGATAATTAAATAGGCATGATTTCGGATTGAATTGAATTTTTGCAAAGATGATCTATGAATCGAGACTTACAAAATAGACGGTTCATATCGTGAAGTTCGATGTGGAGTGAGCCCCACACCTAATCCCCATTTAAAAAAAAAAATAGGGATCCCTTTGCATAAAGGGCATGTATAAAAAGTATATAACTTCCTCTACTTATATTATGAAACGCCCTTTAAATACGTAGAACTTAATAAAATCTCCTTAAAATTTCCCATCAAACATATTCCACCTAATATCATGAGGAAATGTTCATGATTAACAATCAATGTCTTCTCACATATAATTTACAGTGTGATATGTGTGCAAACAATATCATCTTTTTTACTATTTCAATAAGTCATTTCATCGTGTTGCAATCTAAATTTACAGATAATTAAAAATAACTATACCGTAAAAAGTCAAAAAAACTTATCTCTCTTCTTTTTTTTAACATCTACCCCTTCTCAAAGTCTTGACAAAATCCTTTTCCTATCAAATTTAAATGAAAGGAGGAGGGAAGAAATGTAAAATCAAACAACTAGGTCCCAAATTTGAAGTATATAAAAATCCAACATGTATGGAAGTGGTCAAGACTTTGTTACTAAAGTTTAATTATCATTTCTTTCAAAAAAAAAAAAAAAAAGTTTAATTATCATAACCACTGTGGACCATCCCCCCCTATTCTAATTTCTAGCCGTTACACCATCGCCTTACCGTTTGCTGACGTGTCAACCAAATCTTCAACTCTCCAACCTTTTTAAAAGAAAAAAGAAAACAATCAATGTGACCGTTAACTTGAATCTCAGCCAAAACAAAACGCCTCTGCTTCCCCTGTTTTTCTTCCGTGCATCCGATCGAAGAACAATGGCTTTCGATAACGCATTCGCCGGAGGCGAAATGGAAATCGATGATGGCCTTGGGTACCCGAAAGCCTATGCGAAGCTCTGCCGCGACCGCAGCGTTGGACCTTACAGCCATGGCCCTCCTTTCACTTTCATGCCTTACTGTCTGCAGCAAGAGGAGGTATGAGAAGTGAAATTTTTAACTTTCTGTTCGTTTCCCAGGAAAGTGAGAGAAATGTAGGAGGGAAATTGGAAATTGGGTTGTTTTCTTTCTTTGATTCTGGGAATGCTGGGTTTATGATGTGATGTGGTTTTCAGGATCTGAGAGCAAGAGATTTAGAGCAGATGTTTCCGGTTATTGACCCGAAAGCGAAACCTACTGCCAGGCCAAAGATTTTCGTCAGTCTTTTGTGGAAGCAGCTCAACCACCTTGGGTAAATCTCTTGATTTCGCTCCATAAACCTTCAAAATTAGAAAAATTGGAGAATTCAACATTGATATTTTTTACTTGACTTTATACTTACTTCCAATTTCAGGAATGCCGGCTTTGATCCTGCGGTAATTCGAGTAGACCCGTATGGCAACGTTCTGTATTTCCATGCTGATTCTGCTTCTCCTCTTGCTTGGGACATAGATCACTGGTTTCCTTGCTCAAGTATATAGCTCTTTACCCCTCTCTCTCTCTCTCTCTCTCTCTCTCTACATATTTGTAATCTCCGGTCATTTTTGCTGAAAATTTAGGGGGAGGATTGACTGTCCCAAGCAATTTGAGGATACTGCAATGGCAAGCCTGCAAGAGGAAGCATGACATGCTTGAATTTCTCATTCCATGGTGGGATTTTCAGTTGGGTATATCCGTCAACCAGTTCTTATCGACATTTGCTTCTACCAATGCCGATTTCAGGTGGGAGTCTACTTCATATTTCTCTTCATACACGCTTCTTGTTTCAAGAACATTGACTTGTGACATATTTGTGTCCTTTCACAACATTGGCAGGCACAGGGCATTCTCGTTTCTCTTCGCTGAAGGTGAATGCGAGGAGCTCAATTCTTCACAGACGGTAGAGTCCCACGCTTTTCCTCAACATTATGTGGAATCGAAAGAGCATTTGGGCCTAGCTCCGGCTGCCATTGTTGTATCTCGAAGAGAGTCATATGGTTCTTCATCTGCTTTGAAATCCCTGGACTACAATAAGCAGATAAGGCCACAATCTCCTGCAAATGGTTAGTGCTCAAGCAACAACTACTCAACAGTTTTTATTGTCTGTTTAGTAATAACCAGTATTGTAATTCATAATCTGTTTTTTTGTTTTGGATTGTGTTAGCTGCAAGGAATGGGAAACATGCTGTTTTGAAAGAAAATGAGAACCCGGAGTACGTTAGAAAAGCGATTGTCATGGCAAGAGATTCCCTAAAACAAAGAGAACAAACTGCAAAGATGCAGGCTGAGATACAAAACTTGGATGATGAAGTGAATGAATTGAGGCGAAAAAATGAAGATGAGAAGCTCACCATTCAAAACTTGGAGCTGACGTTGATAAAGCGAAGGAGAAGAGCAGAGAAGTGCCGGCGGCTAGCAGAGGCACAATCATCATATAGGACCACACTCGAAAAGATGATTCGAGATGCTATGCACCAGTAAGATTAATAAACAACGATCTGAGTAGAGGATTATCATTTTTTACCTTTATAAAATGTGTTTTACAGACTGATTCATTAACCCTTTTCCCTTTTTGTTTTTGCTTAAGGTCTGTCATTTACAAGGAGCAACTGAGACTGAACCAAGCCGCAAGTAGTGCGCTCATGGCAAGACTTGAGGCACAAAAGGCAATATGTGATGCATCGGAGAAAGAACTTCATAAGAAATACAAACAAAGAGATGAGCTTGAGACACAGATACGGCCTGAATGGGAACAAGCAAGGAAAAGGTCGAGAATGGATGATGCATTAACTGAGGAGAGAGACAGCAAGATGGTCCTTTGTCTACCAGCAACCAAGCCAAGAACGCCTTTACGTAAGGAACTAAGGGTGTTTCTAGAGGAAGAACATAAGGCATCTGATGCTGCTTTATCACAGAATGAAGATGATAGAAGAATTCAACTGTACGAGGAACTGGAAAGACCGAAAAAACGTTTGTCTATTGACAACCTCAGAGAGCAGGCCAGATACAGTGTTGCATTAGAGGATGAGAGCTTGTTAGAGAATCAAATGCGGACACTGGAAATAGAAGGGAAGCACAAATTTCAATTCCCTGTCATTCGAGAACCAGAGATTGTGGAAGATGAAGAGAGCAGAAAAGAACGTGGCAAGGGGAATGTAGAGAAGTGGCTTCAGATTCTGTTGGATAGTTCTCCAGACGAGTTGGATCCTGAGAACGAAAGTGCAAATGAAGAGCACAGGACCGGTGATATAATCAGTCAAGTTGAAGAAGGTGCAAATGAAAAACACAGGACCAGTGATATAATCAGTCAAATGAATTTGAAGTACCCACAGGAAGTCAAGAATCTTAAGTGTCCAGAGGCTGATGCTAAAGCAGGTGTACCGAAGCAGCAGTTAATTGTCCAAGAGAAGAATGAAAATGCACATCAAGTGCATACTCCTGTTAAGGCCCTTAAGGGAGTTGTTAGCAGGAAGAGTTTTGAAGTGAGGGAAAGAAGGGACCATAGTAACGGAAAGGAAAGAAAACTTACAAGGTCTGAGAGTGCTAGAGTCTTTGGACGAATCCCATCTTCTCCATCTATAATTTTAGGCATGAAAAAGGGTGTTGACTGCATACGAAAGAAGCCCATGGTAACCAGTGATGATGAAGAGAGCTATGCTACGGGAAACAAATTTATGAAGTCATCTATAAAAACAATCAAGAAAGGAGTGAAAATATGAACAGAAGTTCAGTTGCTCGTCTATTTTTCAACTGTATTCATTCTTTTTCTTCTCCATTGTATTCCTTATAAATTTTTCTTAGGTATGTTTTTCTTCAGTAAAGAGTGCAAGCAAGGCGATGACGCCTTAAGCTTAGAATAATTGTGTCCAGCTTAAGTATTCTTTTATAATGTTATTTGTGTATAAGATTGATTTGCGATAACAGCTAGTTGTACTTTTACTAAATAAATTCAGCTTCCGTTTCCTTCATCGTCTAAAATATGCATTCTCTATTTTACCTATATAAGGATCCTATTCAAGTTCCTTGTAAGATTTCGGTTGCCAGAATCATCTCAAATGTTCAGCTAGAAAGTCTACAACAATGCAGAAGAAGAAAATCTGATAAGGAAGACATTAGATATTACCATGAGCTCCGTTAAATGGAATAGATGCAGACTCATACAAATGTATGTCATGCGTGATAATGAAAGTCGAATTACTTTTTAGGCCTTACGTGAAAGTCGAACAGAAGCGTCCATGTCTGCAGAAAACAAATCCAAACAAACAAATCACACATTTAGAAGCATTAGTGCATAAGAGATAGACTGCATATCCAGTCCAGCATTCTTATCCATTGGTGGTGGAGAAAGTTTGTGGTTTAATAATGCTGTACATTACCGAAGGCCACATGTGTATTTCGGGCTTATTAGGTTGCCCCAAAAGTGTAGTGGTAAAGCATAAATGGTATTCGGAAAACGGTTACAGATAAATCCGACATGATATCGTATCTATACAATTTTCTAAACCATTACCTCCTTTACAGGGTAATTTTGTATATAAAAAACTCAAAAGCAGAAAAGATAAAGGTACAACATATTAACTGTTCTGAGATAACAATTACCCCCGAGAAGGGTAGTATTGAAAAATTTTCAATTTAAAGTGCACTCACAGTGTCCCTATCTTTTTTTTGCTAGTGCTAGTGTACTATAATAAGCAGCTTACTTCCTCTCCTGAGATCTCTGTTGCACATTTTCTTTGAGCCCAAACTATCTGCTGCCCCACATTTCTCTAAGATTAAATATTCCTCCAGCAGCTCATTTGTCGGAGTTTCTCCAGTAACCTTCATCCCCACAAGTGCAGGAGCCATCCTTAAAATGGTGAAACTTTTCTGTATCCCTTACAGAAATCTCCCGACGCACAACCTTAGAGATAAACTTGATAGTACTGTGACAGCTTTGGCACATGTAAAGGTTCTTAGTCACCCATATAGGCATCCCAGGCGCTGTGTTAATGAGCCCAAATGCAACTGCAAGTCTTTCGCTGTGTCCACAGAAGATCTCAGCTTTTGAAGCTTCAAATTCATCTGTTGGATGTGTTTTGGGCTCTTTGACACCCGCAGATCTCATTTTCTCATAAAATCCGTCCATAACTGCATTTATTTCCTCAAATTGAGGATGCAAATTATCACCACTTAGGAAAGCATGAACTTTTCCCTTTACCTCCACCCAACTGCATCCAGGATCTACAGTTAGGCCCCTTTTCCTCATCATCTTTCTTACTAGTGCCACTTCTTCCCATTTTCCACTGTCAGCATAGAGATTACACATAAGTACATAATACCCAACACTTTCTGTATCCATCTTAAAAATTTGCTCAGCTGCAAGCTCACCAAGTTCAACCTTCTTGTTGATCATGCAAGCATTTAACAAGGCTCCCCATATAGCTGGATCTGGATTTATAGGCATCTTCTGTATAAACTCGTGCGCATTATCCAATTGACCATCACGACCAAGTAGATCAACAACACACGCATAGTGCTTCAGATTAGGTGTGATAAAATAATCAAGTTTCATGCTTCTGAAATACTCCAACCCTTCACTAACCATACCAGACCTACTGCAAGCACATAATAGTGAAATAAATGTGATCTCATCTGGGTCTAACCCCGACTCAACCATACTGTGAAATAGCTCAACTGCTTCCCTTCCTTGCCCCCTCTGTGCATACCCAGTTATTAGGATATTCCAAGCTGCAACATCCTTTTTGTTATAGTTAAACTGGTTCCATGCAGATCCCATCCTCCCACACCTTACGTACAAGTCTAAAAGTGCATTGGGTAAATGACTGTCAAATGCTACACCAGTCCTTAATGCATGGGCATGAATTTCTTTTCCACACATCAAAGCTCCTATTCTTGCACAAGCAGATAGGACAGAAACCAAGGTAACAGAATTTGGTTTTAGCCTGAGTTTCATTTGCCGAAAGAAAATCAAAGCCTCAAAGCACCGATTGTTGATCCGAAGGCCAAGTATGATAGAACTCCATGATATGACATTCTTGCTGGGGATGCCATGGAACACTTCCAAAGCCTTATCGACGCATTTACACTTAGAATACATATCAATGAGTGTATTGGCAACTATCACATATGATATGTACCCAGTCCGGTAAGCAAGCTCATGAAGCTTCATACCCATATCCAAATTCCCTAAACATGCACAAGCAGATAGAACACAGGCTATAGTTATTTCATCTGGCATGATTCCCTCTCGCTCCATCATTCTGTAGGTTTCCACAGCCTTGTCAGGCAGTGCATTATTGCCATAACACGAGATCATCGATGTCCATGACACCACATCTTTACATTCCATTCTAGAAAAAACTTTTTCAGCCTCCGTGAAATACCCAATGATTGAATACATCTGAATTAAAGAATTACAAACTGAAACATCCTCCGCAAACTCCGTCCTCAAAACGTAACCGTGGATTTCCCTCCCTAATTTATCATCCCCAAGAAGCTCACAAGCAGATACCAAGCTAGTCATAGTCATCAAATCCGGATAAATTGAAGACTCACGCATCATGAGAAACAATTTCAACCCTGCCAAAAACTCTCCATTCTCAAAATATCCCGAAATCATTGCGTTCCACGAGATCCTGTCCCTCCTAGGCATTTTATCAAACAACTTCCGTGCAGTACCAACAGCACCACATTTCACATACATTGTAATCAACGCATTAACCACATCGACATCGGACTCAAACCCAAATCTAATCACATGTAAATGAATCTCCTTTCCCCTCGCCAAGTCCGGCACGCCCCCACAAGTCCTAAGAACACAAGGAAATGTATAAATATCAGGCACAATCCCAACCCACAACATTCTATGATACAAATTCAAAGCCTCATCGAAAAACCCTGCTTTCGCATACCCGCCAACCAAAACATTCCAAGAAAACACATCCCTCTCACCCATTCTTCCAAACACATACCAAGCATCAACCAAGTTACCAAACCTCACAAACATGCTCAGCAATGCATTACCAAGCCGAACACTCAAAAGGGTCGTCGAATTCGATATGTACGAGTACACGCGAGCTCCTTCCTCATGCGTTCGCTTCCACTCACACAGCCTAACCAAAGCAACGTAAGCATCTTCATCCACTTTAACCTGAACCTCCTGCATCGAATCCAAGAGCTTCAAAGCTTGTTCAAGGTTCCCATGGCGGCAAAGCTCGTTCAAATCAGAGTTTGGGTTCTGTGTGGAAACAGAGGAGGTGCTGCAGACTGTGATTTCTTGGGTTTTTCTGTAGGAAGTTTGGTGGGTTTGGAGCTTGTGAGAGAAACCGATGGTTTCGAGCTTATGGGTCTTGGGGAATTGAGGATTGGGAAGATGCGGAGAGTGAGGTATTTGAGTGGTTTTAGCTGAAACCGCCATTTTTGGACACTCAGAGCATCGTCTTCCCAGAGGGTTTTGCATGAGGTTTAACGGTTAAAGGATAAATGTTTTTATTTCTGGACAAGAAGTATCAGCTAATGATGTCTGCTTAACCAACTTAAACGGCCATTCAATTTTGTCATCGTGTCTAAATCTTTGTTTTCTCATCCAAACCAGCTCCAATTATGGACAAGGAAAACGAAAAGGAAAGGATAATGCATATGTGTTATCTTATCCGTGAATCTACTTGTTCTTTTATTTATAACTAGTGTATACTTACCCACAAAGTGCGTGAAATTTTTTATTTTCGTTTTTAAAATTGAAAGAGAAGGAAGAGAGTAAGAATGGACGTGAGATTGAGGAAGAGAGGGGAGAGGTTTATTTTTTATATATTTTTATTTTTTAAAATTAGAGATGTTAAAATCACTTATAGCCTGTAGGTGAGGCTTAAACAACAATTCTATTAATATGTAGTTTAGATTAATGTATCTTCATCGTAGGAACATCATAATCAGAACCGTTCATTTTCTTTACCATCATTTAAATATCATATCTGCAAAAAGTCATTCAAAATGGAAATCGTTTAGCCATCCGTGTGTGTCAAACCAACCGAAGGTTTTGGTTACAAGCATCGTCATGATAAACAGTTTATTTGTTTGGCGCATATGAATGGCTAAAAGATCATAATACAAGTTATTACAACTTTCAAGTTAAAAGCTCGCGTGGAAAGAGATTCAACTAAGTGTGCAAAAAGAGAGCACAATGCTCTAATCAACTTGATCAAATTGTGCTCTAATCTATTTTCCATGTTTGAACCATATGTTGAAAAGTGCTTAACTATGATTTATTGTCTTGAGTTTTATTCACACGAGCCTCATAGCTTATCTGATTTTTCATGTGTACGAAGCTTCATAGCTTACCCGGGGGTGGGTCTTCATAGGGCAATTTTGTCACTGCTTATGGACCCGAATCTGGGTGATCTATCCATGACTAGGATGAAGCTTGGGTGAAACTAAGTGGAGATTACCGACTGATGTTGAAGAATCAGCGGATGAGTTGTGGTTAGGGGTGAAATGTCACTTGAACCCAGAGTTGGTGGGGAGGGGGGGTGGTGTTTTGATGTATCATCCCTTCTAAACTTAGACAAAATAAACTATATGTACGAAACTTCTTTTTTCAGATGATCATACAAAGTCTAACAAGATCCTTGACTTAGTGGGTTCCAAATTGATTAACATATTGTGCAGAACTAACGGTTATCATCACCTTTATTACTTCTCATGTCACAACACACAATAAAAAAACATACAACATAAAAGGTACGTAAAACAAATAAATACAAAAAAAAACCCATTAACCCCCAACTCTTTCTCTCACATTCAAGATACAGATTTCCTCCACTTTGGAGTAGCCCTAGCTGTAACAAGCATGGTCTTCCTATCCATTGGCGTTTGTTTCCCATACCCAACCTCCCCATCTCCACCCTCATTAATCTTCACGACGCCCACATTACCCCTAAAAGAAGGCATAATCCCCCAATTCCTAGTCCACTTAAATAACCCTTTCTTTTTGTCTTTCCTCTCTGCCTGTACTTGCATGGAGTTGCACTGGTTTTGAAGCCTAAGCACATCTTCCTTCAAGTTCCTTATCTCCATCTGCATTGCACTCATTTCACGCTTCGAAAAGCACCGCGCTGGCTGGTCAAGAAAGGGGCTTGGGCTTCTGGCGCTACCGCTGAATGGGCCACTCCAGTCAATGTTCCTGTGAAGCTTGCTTTGCTCTGAGAAGAGGACTTGGATTACTGCTCGGACAGGCAGGCGATCGTTTTGTGCTGCATGGAGAGATGCCTCTGGGGAGAGTTTTCGGCTGTCGATTAGTCTACAAAGAATCTTTCGATCTTGCTTGGAGACTCCAGGATGTGCCTGTCATGATGGGAATTATATATGGTTGCATATTGATATGTCACTAAGAAAAAAAGGAGGACAATCACCGAGCAAGCGTAGCTGTTATTGATATAGCTAATACGAAAACATAAAAAAGTCAAAAAGTGGCTGGAAAAGCGTGACCAAATACAAAGAATCTCACTTTTTGTATTAGCTACCCTAATAACATCAACCTTTTTATATTAACTACTGTATAACATATAAATTGTCAAGTTTACTTATTCTGGATGGAGTTGCATGCAGGATCAGTTGAGTTTGTGAAGGAAATAATAATGTCATTTAATCTACAGGCACACTAGAATTGGGTTCGCTTGAAATATGCAATGTTGAGTGATTTTATTTTTAGAGATTTTAAGTATTATGTCATCAGATTGTCGAAACACCTCATATCAATTAAAAAACAAATATAATATTTCTCAGCTAAACACCTACAAGTCAATCTCTTTAAAGCCAACAACTTTTGAGAGATTTTTCTGTGTATGTACGCCATATGCAAATATACAAATGGAGGGAATTTTTTTTTTTCAAGTGTCCCTCCACTACTTATATAATAATATATAGCGTATGTATGAAAAAACTCTCTAAAATTTCAATGATAATTTTCTACGGAATAAAAACCTATTTTCTATTGTGTTTAGGTGCATTTTTTGTCGGGCTCATTGCTCACAATTGAACAACAGAAAAAACCAAAGTCAGAAAACTGTGGGACCGGCCGCTGTCTATCCTAAAACAAAGGGCATTTGCATCAATTTACCAGTCGTATGAGAATATATCCACCTAAAGCCTAAAACCCTTTCACATATCTTACTTGCTGGTGACAACACAGCCATGTATTATATATTTAGAACGCAGAGAGATAAAGGTTCCTTGTTCATGTCATGTCTTCACCCTTCATTTCTTTCGTTACGTTCTTTTCAATAAAACATATATATGTATTTAACTCATTAATACGGTCTTAGCTAATATCCAAAAATTGGAGTCATTTAAAATTATGGTCTATTGATATTCCTCTTCACTTAAGTGAGAGGACTTAGGTTATATTTTCGCCAAAGTTGAATTTGAACCATATTACTGGTAGTCCATTGTGAAGCTAAGTTCATCCACTCCTCATAGTGTAGATAATATAGTTTGCTAAAAAAAAAAAAAAATCCAAAAATTGGAAACCAATAATTGATGTTTTTTTCATTGAACACAAACCTATTATTTATCAATTAGTCTAACCAAATTAAGTAATTAATAGTTGAATTATGGGATGTTGTTGTTCGCATTCCACGTTTATAAAAACACAATGGAAATTATTTGTTGGAACAAAGTGCAGAAATACCTGAACCCTAATCAATCAAATACTATAAGAACTTACTTTGAGATATGTATCAATTGCTCGGTACAAGCCATCGTCAGTGGCACGGGAATGGCTAGGCAGAGCCCCAGCAAGCGCTCCAAACTCATTCAAGCTCAAATTCGCATCCAGGGCGGCCTCGGCCAGATAACAATCCACGAGCTTCGCCACCTTCACCATGGCGGCTCCGCTCTTAGCCGCCTCATCCAAGTTCACAAACCTCTTAACTAACCTAGTCACAAGCTCAACATCCAGCAAAGTCCCGCATGTGTGACTAAAAGACGGTATCATGAGTTCTTTCAGCGAGGCTTGGTCCAGCTGCCACGATATCCTCTTCTCCAGCTCCGCTCGGTACGCGGGCTCCACAGCCACCATGTTGGCGGTGCGGAGCAAGCGGAGGAGGAAGTTGCATGGGATGGAGTCCTTCTCGGGAGGGAGGACTCCCACTAGGGTTTCGACGAAGAATCGTTTTCTCATCCACAAGCCGGTGATGCTTTCAGGAGAGGATGAGAAGTTGGTTAGGTTCTTTTGGTCGGAAATGTTGCTGTCACCGGAGAGGTCCGGGAGCCATTTGGATGCGTAGTGGGTGATTATGGAACCGATGAGGTCTGGACGTACACCTTTGGCTTTAATTCCGGCTAGGGTTTTGACAAAGTAGTCCATGTCGAGTATGCATGCATCATCGAACCAGCATTCCGCGGCGAATTGGGAGGGTTTTCCCGGGAAACTGATGGATTCTTCCAAGTCTGGGTTCTTCATCATTTTTTGATGCAGTGGTAAATAGAATGTCTAGTTAATGGGATATATATACTTGATGTATTTACACTTGACATGATAGAGTAGTAAAAGTGATTTTTGGTGTTTCGTATGGATGAATTTATATGTGTACCTCAAACACTGATAATGATGGATTTTTTTACGTGTTATGAATACAAGTATTACAATCTAAGAATTGTAACATCACGTAACAATATAATTTTTTTTTAACAAACGATATTATCTATACTAAGGAGATAGTGGAGTGAGCTCTCAATTAACTAGCAATAATGTGGTTCAAATTCGCCTTTGACGAGAATTGAACCTAAGACATTTGACTTATAAATAAAAAAAAAATCACTAAATTATAGTATTAAGTGACAATAATGTGTTAAGTATAGAGAAAAATCTTTTGCTGACACAAAGCTAAATTGGCAAGAATGCCCTTGGATTAGGTAATGTGAACACGAGAAAAGGACATGGGTGGCTTCAGATTTAAGTAATAACGTATAGTATAACTGTTCGAGAGAGCTAGAAGGATGGATGGGTGAGGAGGAAGATGCATGGATAGAAGAGAGAGGGAGAAAGGGGGGGAGAGAGAGAGGACAAATGTTATAATTGCAAAATAGTGAAATATTCCTTCCTATGACACACAACGCTTTACCCTCTGGCATGGAGAACAAAATTCATTATAACACCACCCAAGATGAAAGAGACTCCTAGCAGAAAATTCTCTCCCCCTCTAAAAGTTTAGGCATGGTAAAACTAGGATATATATATATAGGAATCCCTATTTTTTCAAAAAAATGAGGGCACGTTCCCCACCGTTAGATTGACTTTAATGAAATTGTGTGGTTGAGATTAAAACACATGCCACACAATCTCAACCATACAATTTCATTAAAGTTAAATCTAACGGTGGGGAGGGATCCCCATTTTTCTACATGTCACGCAATCTCAACCATACAATTTCATTAAAGTTAAATCTAACGGTGGGGAGCGTGTCCCCATTTTTTTTAGAAAAATGGGGATCCCTCCCCTTAAGCAATATGTGTGTGTGTATATGTATATGTGTGTGTTAAGGGTAATATTAGGGAGATTAAATTTATAGGCTAAATTTGCAAACTAAATGATATGTCACCAATAGGAATAAGTATGTTTACCAACACTTAAGTAGTAAATCAATCATCAACTTCCATGTCCTTTAATTTTCAAAATTTTGTTTACAAATTTAGTCTTCCTAGCGTTATCCATGTTTAAGGCCATCTTCTATATATGCAATACTCAAATTTGCAATATTTAAGGTCCAAAAGTGGTAAGGGAGGTTTATTATTAACCAAGAGTTTGAGCCATCGAGTTATAGCCACTAAAGTCATCCCCAGCCCAGAACTATAGGCCAGTAACAGTGTATATGTGGAATATCTATCGAGTTATTAGCAATTGATAGATCTTTTACCTAGTTCGTTTTATATGACTAATATTAGTGCCCATTGTAAATTTTCTTGTAGTGAGTTACGATAAAAATCAAATTGAGTTTTGAGTTTCTGATGCATTATTATTCAAGAACGAAAAAAAAATCCTAATGCATTAGAGAGGCCCTAACTTATATTTGAGTCTTAGCATTGGAGACGGCGTTCAACAAGAATAATATTTCATGTGAAATATAAATATGCACCACCATTTTCAAAGAGGTATATTAGAGGATTTCACTCCTATCAGAAAAACATGATCAACCATATGGTTCGTAATCGTAAATGTAGTACATGCCTCATTTTTTTTGGGAAATAAAAAAAAAAACAGAATGCCATTCGGTGATAATCGTACTTGCATGATTATACACAAATCTAAAACCTCAATCAACCCTAGCCTTACCAAACAGACAGAAATTGGGGGATTGAACAATTAGATGACCCGCCATTCAGTACTATGGTCTGGTGGTATTCATCTTCACTTAGAAGTGAGAGATCTTATGTGTGAATCTTGTGGATGACGAATTCAATACCAAATTATACTGCCCATTGTGTGACTTCGCCGAACTCTCCCTCCTTATAGTGTAAAAATATCGATTTACTCAAAAAAATAATTAGATTACCCAAATTGATAACCACAGCAAGTGGCCAGTGGTAAGGCTGTAGATTATGACTTCCCAATAAACAAAAAAATGTGGAGGTCCCGGGTTCGATGCTCCAAGTTGGTAGGTCTGCTTGACTATGAGCACGGGCATGTTGAAATTCTCCATAGCCTCTCCAAACCCGGAAGAGGTGGATAACCGTAACTTGCCACTAGTTGTCCCCCTTTTGTACCTTAAAATAAATTGATGAAAAGAAGAATGGTAAAATAGCTTGAAAAGGGAAAGATAAAAAAAGGAAAGAATCACCATCTTGAGAAAGATGACAAATGCAGATACATACAATATAAGAAGGTGATGGGATATTGCCGATTCTTGAACCAATTAATGCTTGTATTATTTTGTTCATAGATCGCTGTTTGTTGTATTTTGCATAACAACCAGCACGTGAACTTCCCTTGTTCCAAACTCTGGCTGGTAGCTTAGCTGTTATACAGCAAGCAACGTATAAAAGCATGCTCTGGTGTTTGGAAGGAGGCGGGCTGTTTTCTTGGGATCATTTTGAGTCGATGTGGTTGTTTAACATCTTAAGCTGCCGACGCTAATGTAAGACCTACTTCAATTTTTGGAGTAAAACTCAAATTTTAGGTTTAAACTTACCTCAACTTGTTCCAACCCTTGAGGCAAATACGAGTTAAAACCTAAAACTCATTTATGGGGTAAATTTAGCCCAGAATTTTCCTCTGGGTTAGTGCCACCATATATATGTATTTTTTTTAAGTTTTAAATTTATAAATTCATTGAATCCAACGGCTAAAATCTAATTTGATCAAATTCAACGGTAAAAAAATATATCTAACGGTTCAAATATAAATCAAACGGCTAAAGTAATTAAAAAATTTTATTTTATATGTTTCATATTCTTTCGTAGTGTTCCACAAGTTTTATGGTCCCAGTTTAGTAATTTTTCAATATTTATCGGAATCTAAATATTTTTAGTTTAAAATGTTTATAAAATTAAATTAGGATAGTTTACATAATTTTATTTTTTTCAAATGTTACTTTGAGAAAAAAAATTATCCTAAATTCATTCTTTAATAATCTCGGGCTAAAAATTTAACCCAGAAGGTTTGGAGGAGAAAAACTGTTTATGGGTTAAAACCTAAATTTTAGCCCAAGAATTGGAGATGGTCTAACTGTTTGATTACGAGTAATTTTCAATAAAATTTATCCTTCGATAAAAAAAAAAATGCTCCGTTGTTTGGAAGAAAGCTCAATAAGCATATGTATATGCGCTCCCAAGGCGTATATATTGTTACAGATTTTACCTAGAGTGCTTGACATGGGATTCCCTTTGCGTACGTCCCTGTTGTTGGTTGATTAGGGTTTAGGAGACCACAAGAAAATAAGACGTGCTGTAAAACTATTTCAAGGTAATTATAGTAATGATCCTCAACTTTAGCTTAATTGGAGCTTTGTTTTCTGAATCAAAAATCCGTGAATATTGGTTCTTGAACTTGTTATAATGTGGAACAATGTTCCTCTTAACAAACTCTGTTAGAACTTTCATTCAAAATAAAAGGTTTAAAAAGACAAAAATTGAATGGAAGTTCTAACATAGTTATAACAAGTTTAAGGACCAATACCTACGAATATTTAGCTTAGAGACTAAAGCTGTAATTGCGCCAAAGTTCATAGACTTTTGCTCTAATTTTCTCAAAATTATTTTTAGCTTCTTTGAAAACATTCATGGAAAAGATATTGAGTCATGAAAAGTTGTAACTAGTCAATGTGAAAGACACTGGATTTTCTTGGGCGGGACGAGAAAGATAAGGAGACAGTTGTTGAATATGCCACAAGGAAGCCACGATTTCTAATGCTCCTATAGATTTGTTGTCAAACGCGTTGATATGATAGACCCTGAAACATGACAAGTCAGTAGTCACTTGATTGAGTAGGGATTTAAATTACAATAATGATTGATGAATGTGAAATTTGTATGAACACTTATTTGTTTGTCAACCCTAGCAAGTTTATCAAATTATTGTGTTGAAATTGAATTTTAAAGTTAATATATATATATATATATTTTTTTGTGGATAATATACGATATAATTTCATTAAAAGTTATGAATATGCTACTGAGTACAAAGGATTGAGAGATCCTCCTCAATCAATTATATCACAAATCAATGAGGGGGTTTCATCAAACCAAGTACAATCACCTCCTTAGAGGGCAAAACGAGCAAGCCTATGGGCAACAGAGTTAGTTTGACGACGAACATGGGACACATTAGCTTCAATGACCAAGTGCAATATAGATTTGGCATCTTCAATGATAGGTCCGGTAGTAGACATATTCATAGAGGTTCCTTTAATGCAGAAATGATTTGAAGCGAATCACTTTCCAACGAAATGTTTTGTAAATCCCTTTCGATCGCCATCAAAAGACCCTCTCTAGTTGCAAGTGCTTCAATGCGAAGAGAATAGAAGATATCCCCAAATCTCCTACTCGCAGCAGCCACACAAGGTCCATCCACATTAAGTTTGAGCCTCTCCACCCGTGGAGGACAAGACCATTTAAGATCAAAGCCGACACAGCAACCATGGGAGTTGGTGTTGGTGCGCACTTTATGTTTTGTTTTGGTGTTTATTATATCAGTTAGGACTCAAAACACACCCATATACCCATTCAATAGTACAAAGATTGCAACCAAAAACAATAATCTAGTCACGAAGACTCCGATGATTGCAACCACAAAGGTTATGTAGCTATTGAATGGTAAAAACACAGATCGAGGGTAAGAGGTTTCAATCGGTATAATTGGAGAGATTAAAAGAAAGAAACTGTTTTTTTTTTTTTGGAAGAAAATGGTAATTTATTGTCTTAAACAAAGGTATATCAATTGGTCCAAAACGAACTAATATCTTACTTCAGTCGAGTGAAACTTAACAAGATCAAACAAACACGCTCATATATGTTGAACGAGACTTCAAAACAAAAACAAAAACAGAAAAACGGAAAAAGCAATCCAAACGCCGTCGTTCATTCTTCTTCCTCTCCCAAACTAACCTACTCCCTCGTCCATGCCACACAACGATTCCCAAGCCAACCGGCAAACAATTTCCCTCGCCGTCCATCCCCTCCCCCAACAATTGTAACAGCGGATTAACATCTGCAGATTGAGATCGACAACTCCATATTCGACGCTACAGTTGCCAATCGACCCCACGAGGTCAGATCTTCGAAGCCACTAACGCAATTTGGCGCCGGAGAAAATTGGTAGAGATGAGCTTGGGATGGAGGATTTGAAGCCCATATTCGGGCAGCCCAGGGTGGAGGGGCCGGCTAATGCTTTGACTCCGCCGCGGCAGTTCCTGTTCCACGTCCATGGCACCACCGCCGATCCTACGCACCTCAGAATCCATGTCACCGATTTCCACTCCAATCACTGGGAGGCCGTGCGCTCCGTCTCCCAGCTCGACGACCTGGTATTTTCCTCTCCCAAATTTTTGTAATTTATTTATTTATTTTGTTTAAATGTGTTAATGTATGTAAATTGAAATTGGTGAGTTGCAGAGGGACAGCATTGGCATAGGAGGGTCTTGGTCAGAGTTCATAGAATATCTTGTTGCTTCCCTAAAGTCTCAAGACGTAAAGCTTGTTTTCGATGATGGTACATACTATATACCCTTTTCTTTTTTAATAATGAAATGAATCATTCACCATTCCATTCCTGCAATACTACTGCTGCTGCTGCTACTACTACTACTAGAGGCCGGTGTCATTTTTGTTTCGTTTTTCCATTCATTTGGAATCATCAAATTACTAGAGTGAATTATGAGTTTTTCTACCTTTATATGTGGTGCCGTATTTTATGTGTTACTAATTTAGTAGCAAAGAATGGTGAGGCTTTAGGAGACACTTGTTTTACCGGGGCCGGGATTTTACACAAATCTCTAACTGGTTTATGACATTTCTTGCTCCTGACTCTGCTCGAGTAGTCGTAACTTTTATAGACATGATAACGGTTTATTCTTCAACCTTCAATGTATTTGAGAGAAGTCCTGAACAAATAGTTTTTTTACCTGGTTTTGATTGAAAATGAAGAAGCTTGAGAGTGGAATTCAGACTTCCATTTAGCTTGAGGGGAATTAGTCATTCTCAATGTGAAAATAGGGAAAACCCCTAATTTCATATTTTGACTTAGAAATACTTGATATTCCCTTCAAGTCTCTTCAGATGCGGAAAAGTCAGAAATTTGATTATTGAGTGTTCAAAGTCTAATTTAAGACGACTTAACACACGTGTATGTATAATTATTCACAACTCAGCAGTAACTATCTTGAACTCGCTTGTTTTACTTGTTAGTTGTTACTCGTATTAACCCTAGTGGAATTACGTAGCTCTTTGAATGATAATTATTCTTGTAACGTTTTGGAGTCTCTACCAAAAGCTCTTCTTTATTGGTATTAAGCTCAATATGGCGACCATACATGTATCCCTCTCCCCTTCCATTATTCAAAAATTTTCAATTGATTAAAAGTATTTTTGTTGGAACGTTGATATAACTAATGGAATGTTTAGAGTAGCCCCATTACCCCACCAAGCACCCAAGGGGTGACCAGAAAACGCCTCCCGTCCAACCCCCCCCCCCCCCCAAAACAAAAATCATTTGTACATTTAATGTTGACCACATCTCTCACAAAGATGAGGTGAGTCCCATCTCTGTGAAAAATTTGTTCAGTAAATGTGGTCCATGTAGTCGTACTCGGTTTGTTAGCTGTACAATTTTTATTTTTTACCATTGAATTGTGCTAGCAACAGATTCTAGCTCAGGCGCTTCATCAGTCCAAAGCTTTTGGTTAAGTCACGTGTCCAACTTCTTAGTTTCCTTTTGTTTTCTTGTTTTGAAGACTGCCTTTTCTATGTAATTAGGAAGTTGCCACTGAACTTCATATTTATTTTCGACAACTAAATAAATTAAAAATTCAAATAAAAAGGGAAAGGCATACCAGACTCACAGAATTGTAGCCCACCACCCCACCATACCAACCACCCCAAAACTGAATCCTTCGAATAGTTAATCATCCATCATCATCAATTAATCACTTCTAGCACCGCTCTAATTATATATACTGACTGAACCGTCCAGCCTTAAAAACTATAAAAAATTCTTGATAAAAAATTCTTGACACTTTTATAAGTTTTTTATTTTAATGTTTTGGATGGACGAGTAAATTTTTGAGCTGTTTTTTCTTAAGAATAAAAGCCTCGTATGTTAACAACATACACAATCTTATATCTGCAACAGCATGTAGATGTATAAACTTTGATAAGGGAAATATGCTCAATGCTTACGTAGACTCTGTTATGTGTATTTCAGGTTGTGCACATGCAAAATTAGTTGCTCAAAAATCAAAAGGAATGCCTCAAATTTCCATTTCTCTCACAAAACTTGTGGGTACTGCTGCTAGTGAGGCTATTGCAAATCTATCTCTTCAGCTTTTTGGAGAATTTAAAAACCTTCATGAGTCTTACGTGGAAGGTTGTCCTCTCAATATCCTGCAGCAGAAGGCTGCATTCTCTTTTTCTTGCATACGTTGTGTTTTTCTGAATTGGCTATTACACCTTCTATACTTTTTGCATCACGTTTTTTTTTCTTCAGACATTATTGTGTATTTTAAATCCCTTGTTTGTGCATCTCTGCTTGATTTGTCTACTTGTTATTTCTCTTCTTCTTGTGCTGGAATTGATTGTATTGTTTCTCATTGTGCTTCAGAACAACAGCGCTCTGTTGAATTGTCAAAAGTGGTATCAGCGGAAAAGGTATGCCTCCCTGCTGTACTCTATTATTATTTAAAGCAGTTATTCTCTGTCTTCACACAATCTGGGACATGGCAAAATGTCAATACTATACTGAATTATGTGTCTACATATTACACGGAAGAATATTTGGCATGTTCCCAGTGCCGGAGCCAAGATTTTATCTTAATTGGAGCATGACAATAAAGCTCTCAAATATTTGATTGTTCTCGTATACTTTCGGCATGGTTCTCTCCATAGAGTTGCTCCTCTTCCTGACTATACAGTTTCATAGGTGAAATACTGAGTGACACTGTAGCAAACCAGCCAATAATGAATAGTTCGCTTTACCAGTTGGAGTTTGTGGTTACTCTATGGTTTCAGGATTACGTTTATGTACCGTTCATCATTTTTATTCATTGTTAATGTGCACTTTATCCAGATTTTTTATTCTCTGTCCACTAATTTATCTTTTAGTTATCACCAGTCCATTATTTACCTTAATTTGTTTCTTATATCTGTTAGGAAAAAAATGCTAGTATTCAGAGCCAACTGGAACAGTATACAAGAAGGCAAAAGTTACAAAGGATTAATTCCTCAGATAGAGCAGATGTTTCTGGACTATTCAGCAATGGTGTAAATAATTCTCCAGGTGTGATTTAATTGTTTCTGCCTGAAGCATTTGCCGTTTTGGTAAAGTGAGAAGTTCCGAGTTCCCCAAACAATGCAATTTGTGCATGCGCATTTTCATATTAGTAAGACAATAGAAAAGAAAAATTAAATTGTTGATCATGTTGCTGGTTCTTGATAAATATGTAGGTCAACTTCTAAATATCTCAACTTCTAAATATCTTCTTCTGTGCTTGTTTGCATTGTTGATTGCTTTCCAAGTAGCCATGAGTTCAGGTTTTATTATGTTCAGTCTTAGAGCAAAATATGCGAGAAGAAATGAAAAAGATAAGTTCAAAAGTTAAGCTGCATCTGTGTGTGACATCATTCAGAGTGCATGGTAACTATGTGGGATTTAGTACATTTCTTAACTATGTTAGCCAATATTATTCAGTAATCGACGGAGCTCATCCGAGTCTCAAATTTTTACTTTTGAGCATATATTCTTGTTGAGTAATTATATTTATTTTGTTGTCTTTGTTCTTTTTCCTCTATTCCCTACTTGCAGTTATTGGAATTCATCCCACGTAATTTTGTATTATCATCGAGTATCAACTGAACATCTATTTGTTATTATGGCAGAGAAACGAGCAGCTCGAGATACCAACTCAACAACCGTTGCCAATCGGGTTGTGCCTGCATATCGTAGGTAAGTTTGCCTCTCGAACCTCATCAATCCATTATTTCTAAACTCACTGTTATATATTTTACCATATCCGTATGTTCGCTTCACATGACTAACAAATTTATTCTTAACAGGGCAAAAGTAAGAGGTGCTGTTCTGCAGGATACAGAAGATGAACACAAGTGACTGCTCCGGTTAGCTGACACTTTGTTGACCGCCGGGTTCTGTAAAAATGCATACTAAGAGTGAGTTTGTTTGTTATCTACTTGTAAATTCAACAATTGAGAGTTAAAATAGTTTCGAGGAAAGGTTATGTTTTGTAGCATTCAGTTTAATTGATTTATTGTTTAGTCATAACGTCACGTCGGGTGGCACGGCAGAACAATCACGCACACTATCCCTCCAGTCCATTTTAATTGATCACAACCTATCTCATCTAACCCACCAAAAGAGGCCAAGGTTAAGGGAGTAGGTAAAGTCTCACAATGGGTTAGTCATAATAATTTGGATCAAATTAATGTTTTAAAAGGCTTGCCTCAGGGAGCGCCTAGGCGCCCTCTGAGGCTGGGCTTGAGGGTTGCCGCCTCTGTTTTGAGAGAGTGGGCACAAGGCGTCGCCGGAGCCGCCTAGGCGCGCCTTGGGGGTTTTTTTTTTTTTTTTTTTTACACTCCCAAACCCAAATTTTGGTTAGGGTTTTAACTGCCTCATACCTCTTCCTTGCACTATCATCTCTTTGCCTTTTTTCTGATTTTTATTTTTTTATATAATGGATGTGTGTGATGTCTGCGTGCACTGTTATGTGTGCTCATTGTGCTTTTCATCTTCTATTATATATATAATATAATATATGTGTGTGTATATGTATTTATAGTATATGTGTGCTCATGGTGATTATTGATTAATAATATTTTTTTTTTAATGTAATATATGTGTACGCTCAGTGTATATATTAAAAAATTTAAGTCCCGTGAGACACCTCACGACTAGGTTGGGCTATCCCTCCGACGCCTTGCCCACGCCTCATACTTTTAATACATTGATTCAAATTTGTTTTTAGCGAGAATAGAATCTAAAACATCGGTAAAATGAAATGGAATCAGATGGATTTATTTTCATGGACAACCCAAATAATACTGTCACTGTTGACGAAATAGAACAAGTGCAAGAAGTAGAATTCTCTTGTTCGGAAGAAGGCTCAATAAGCGTGAGGATTTGGGTCCATTCCACCGAAGTGAGACAGAAAATGAGATAAGAGTTATGCGTCTTGCGATGGCTGATTGTCTCCAACTCTATGGTGGCGGTGGCCACGGCCGCGGGTGACCGTTATAGTAGGTTTCTTCGCTTTTTGCTTGTGGCCATTTTGGTTGCGTGGGCCCCCTCGTGGTTGGGCAATTGAGTAGGCAAAATTTGCCCTTAAAGTAAGCAGTATTGTCTACTTCAGTATGAATAGACAAATCGGACCCTACGTCTCTTTTTACAATAAAATACTCCATGTGATCCAGTCCTTCAATAAATTATGAATCATGTTAGGCAAGCACACCAAACCAAATGAAACCAAATGATGTGATACCAATCAAATTTGTATTTTAATTTAAGTAAGCAAAATTATGAATAATGCTAGGCAAGCTTCATTTGGGGCTGATAGTTATGCTTGTCACTAGGCTGATAGTTATGCTTGTCACTAGTGGTCTATAGTTCTAGATTTTGTTGCCTTAACACATGCTCGTGACATTTTATTTTGCCTTTATTATCGGTTTCGTTGATCATTTGGTCATGGCAGGTATTGGCTTAGTCCCCCTGATTGTATTGTTTCTTTTACTTTCCTTTATATTTCTTAATAAAAAAACGGTGGATAATGGACGGGTGGGGGGGTTTTTGGGTATAATGGTCCTCACGCCTACGGTGGAGGGTCGGTGCCTCGCACTCAACCATCGCCGAATAGCTAATCTCGTCTAATTTTTTTCCATTGAACTTAAAAAAAAAAAAAGAGAAATGTTAAGGAGACTCTTAAAGTGAGACTCTCCATGAACCATTCAAGCTCATACTTTAACGTTATTTCTCGTGCTAACATAATAAAACATTGTTCCAAAAACATGAGGTGATACAAAGTTCACGAAGAGTCTCACTTTTAAGAGAGTCTCCTAAAGATTTCTCTACAAGTAAATATAATTACAAGGATCCCTACAACAAAGCTAATTGGTACAAAATAAGTAGTAATCAACCCATGAGACATTTTCTTATTAACGTTGATTGAAGGCTAACGAAGGAAAAATATCATAGGAATCTCAACACTCTCACTTAAATTCCAAGGCAAATTTGGATGGATCCAAGACCACCCAAATGTCCCGCAAGAGGGAACACTCTTTTGGTGGAGTCATCGCCATTCCCCTTTATCTCAACAAGTGTCGATAATGGCTATAAAATATGCAACCCGACTAGGCCGCCGCTTCAATTAATAAACGATAAAAGTTTGGCTTCTTAAGATTGTCAAGGAGTTCTTTCTCAATATACTTTGTGAAAGATTCATGAAACTTCGTCTTTATGATCAGCATAATTCATGTTATAATTATTATGTAAAGATTATCTCTGCAAAAAAATTAATTTAAAATCAACAATTGCAACTATCCGGCCATTTGTTTTTATATCATTCGATCAGTAAACGATCTCTTAGTGATTTTTTACAGAGTTAATATGTAGAGAGCGATATAATAAATATGAATAGTTCCGATCATATACATAAAAAGTCGTGAATCGATAACAAAGCATCTCGAAGAGAATCCATCATCCATTGATGAGACAAGCGAGTTTCTTAAGAAAGCATGACCATGTTGTCATTTTCCATCTTGTTCATCCCACCATGAAAGGCACTGGCAAGTGTGAGCCATATTTTATACGAATTCAACGATGTTGAACCCTATTGGAATAAAAATTGTCAGCCCACTGTGTAATCAATTCTAGTTTATAAAAAAATTAAGGAAAACTAATGAAAATGGCTTGAAAACATTGAGTTTTAACGATAACGACAAAATAAAGGGTAAAGTGAATAGTACCAGAATTGACTTTTTAGTGTAAAAATATAGTTTTTCGTTAAAGTGAACAGTATCGGGAGCTTTTCGTTAAAGTTCCCAAAAAATTAACTCGAAACTTCCGTCGCAGGGTGGTGGATTGTAATTATCTTTATGATTATGATTTTTCTTTTTAACTCACTAAGTCTTGGATTCAAACTCTTTCTCTTTTGTTACACTATATTTATCCGAGGGAAATAAACTCGAAATTTTGATAAAAATCAGAATTTATAAATTGACATGAACAAATTCCCTTGTTGGATTTATAAACATAGAAATTTAGAATTTCGGCATGGATAACTAAACTTTGAAGAAGTCATAAGCTGTAAATAAGTGTTATTTCCAAATTTCTGGGAGGAAGAGTCTAAAAATATCAAATTTTATATTCAAATTTAATTGTTCTGTTAGGTTAACCAAACAAAAAAATTAACAAATTCTAGAAAATAAAACTCTATCATATTAAAATTCCTCAGTAATCATAAACTACCTCATTCAAACAAAGTGTTCGTATAGTTGAGCAAGAATATCGCTTGTATTCAAATTTCCGGTCCAACTTAAAAAATAATATAAAACTGAATGGATCCAGTTTGTCCTTAAACAACCCATAAAGAAAACAAAAATAATAATCTGAGAAAATAATAATGATACCACATAAGATTAGAAATCAACAAAGTTTATTTCATTGACGTAAAAATTCAATCAAATCTTTCTACAAAATATTAGTAGCAACTTCAACTAAACAGATAATTTAATCTCAGTATCTATGGAAAACTGGACTTTGAGGAAGTCATAAGCTGCTTATTTTCAAAGCAAACTAAGATCCTACCAACCAATAACTTCACCAAATATTGCTTCTAGATCTCATCAACCCCACTGATTCTTTCTGTTTGGAAATCAAACACGACACGTTACATGTTGCGCGGAGGTTTAGTTCCACTGGTTGAGTCTCCGGCTGTTGGGTTCAGCACTGAGTCGCTGGCAAGAGATCCGTTCCCGCCTCCCTCTTGAGCCACAACTGGAATCTTAACTGCCGCTCTTTCCATCTCCTTCTCGAGCTCTTCCTCCTGTCGCAGTGCAGTGAACTGTTTGTCTAGGGAACTGGCTGCTGCCAGCCATGCAAGAACAATCACCAGTAGTACTCCTCCGAGGTAAGGTGTTGAGTTGGCGAGTGATCCGAAGGTTAAAATCATAAACTGCTGAATCAGAGCACCACCAGACTTCCCCAATGGGTTGCAGACAACATCAATGGCCGCCTTTCCTTTAACCTACAGCAAGAATTTAACAAGGAATGTAAACACAAAAGGCCTAAAACAGAAACTCAAATTAGAAAACTCGAACTTTTCCCGGATTAATATGATTAATAAATGACAGAAACCTCCCCTCTACAAAGATTAAGATCCATAATTCAATTCGCCTGTTTTAACTGATAAGTGAAAGAAATAAATAAAAACAGCAATACACTATTTGCGAAGCCAAATTCTAAACCGCGAGTAAGAGTAAGAGTCCAAACCTTGGTGTCCTCATCCAAGGGAATGTATGCCATTTCTTTGCATGGGTCAAACAAGCTGTACTTGGCACTCTTGCTGAAAATGTTTTGCAGAGCACCCACATATACTGCTGCAAGAAGAGGAGTCATCCCCAGGCTTGCAATAGCCGGTGAAAGTGGGCCACCGAACAATATCAAAGAGAAGAAACCAACTCCAGTGAGAAGTAGCACTGTAGGTGTGATCTTTGCAGCAACTCCCCATCCATACTTTTCGAATATAACTTGGCTGAGCAACATCATTGTGAATGTTGCTATTCCGGTGGCAGTCGAGAAGTCGCCCATGAAAGAAGAGTACTCATTTGGGCTTGGAAACTGCACGAGTAGAGTAGCAAGAGAGAGAGAGAGAGAGGCCAATTAGTAAACAATAAAATAGGCAAAGATCATGTCAATCAGGTTACAGTATACCTGCGCTTTGAGCTTCGATTTCCATGTAACCTCCACAAGGTTGATGCTAATACCATATGCAACCACCAAAGTGGCAAGATCTCGGATGTATGGTGAAGACACCAAAAATTTCAAACTCTCCATTGTCCCCATCTTTGGCTTCTCCTGTGAAGTAAATGAGAGTTCAAAAAGATGCATCAGGTCCAAATATAGGGTTTTGAATTCAAGATATATTCATATTTTCTTTTTTGGAATTCCTTCTGTATAGTTTAGAAAAATTAAAACTAGGGACAATGGTGTCCCTTCATAACAAATGAGGCATCACTCAACTAATATAAAACTTCCATCCTTGCCATAAGTGTTATTACCAACACAATGAGAAACAAATATGGCTTCGTGAAGAATTAAAAGAAAAAAATATGGCTTTAACACATTTCGGAATCATTCAAGCACTTAATAACCACAATTAAGAAAATAGAAAACAAGTGACAGGAATATGTACAAGATAGTAAACAATAAGATGTTACTTTTTCAACCTGGTGCTGATAAACAGAAGAGACTTAATGTCAGGACCAAAAATAACAGATTCATGCAGCCTACGTATCAATACATTTGAGATGTGACAAGAAGATATTACCTTCTTCTTCTTGCTACGGGTGGGAAGAGGAATGTAAGCGTTTACCCACCAGTATAGGCCACAGATAGCGAACCCCAACATCACCACAATGCTCATCATCCCCTTTAAGGACATAGCCCAGCCATCAACTCCAGGACCCAAATTTTGCCTCAGTTGAGAGAAATACTTCACTGTTCTGCCTGAGAAAATTAAAGCAACATTCGCTCCCAATCCAAAAAGAGGGTAGAACCTCTTTGCTTCCTCAACAGTAGTTATCTGCACAAAATGCATGTAATCTTAGTTATTTACGTTTCCCGTCAATAACAGTGATGCAGACCTCAAATTTTGACCAAGGAAAACTTCAACAGTATCCTATAAGCATCCATATCTTGTTATACAACTCAAATGGGATTGTTGCAAAATAAAATGTAAGACGAAAAAACAAATTCCGATACAAATCACAGGACATAAACATGCTTTGAAAGCCAGAACCTTTGAGCAGAAAAGTTAGTCCTTGTTCAATCTGCTGTGGCAAATAGCAGATAAAGACATCCAAAAAGGAATCTAGCATATTTTGCCTGCTTATTAAATAAAACAAGCTTCCAATTCCAATCTTAAAAGACATTTCAGAGCAACTGACACATCGCACAGACATATATCATAGATTGTGCTCACATAATTCCCCAATCCTAAACAAATCTATACAAAACTAAGATGTATGGCAGAAAATAATCATCAAACAATCACCAATTCATCCCAAAATTATATTCTTGGTAAGATAAGATTATGTCAACGAAATTACCTGATTGGCAAAACCCCAGAAAAGCACAGAAATCACCACACTCCCCCACAATTCAGCCATGACATAGAACAAACAAAAGCTCCAAATCCTCAAAATTGCAAGAGGACCGAGGAATCTCGGGCCGAGAACGTTGAGAAGACTATCAGCAAGGGCTTCAGGGTGGATATAGCCGCTGAGCGGATACAGGACGAATCCAAACGCCCCGAAAAAGGCGATAAAGGGAAGAATAACAGAGTAGAAGAGAGCCTTTTTGGACAAAACATTAGAGAGTTTTGTGTAGAGCAGCATAAACCCAACAGCCATAGGAAGATTCACCCAAGTCTTCAAAAATGGTATAATTTCTGCACTGCTCCCTTTGGCTGTCACAACCAACACATCCTTCGTGTCCCTGAGGATCGTGTAATTGAACAAAATACAAAAGAACATCAACCCAAGTGGGATGATTTTCTTGAAAGTCACAGTCTCAATCCCAAAGACTTTGGGCTTCTCAGGTTCCCCAAATGCTGGCTGCCCATCACCTGGTGAAGCAGCAGCTGCAGCCTCAGCCCTGCAGATGAACAAGTTCCTCTCTTTTGGGACAACAGCATGATTTTTTGGGACAAAGCTTGGAAATTTCTGGAACCCATTGGAGGATAGAGAAAACCCAGCTGGGGTTTTGGGTTTTGTGGAGAAAAATCTCCGCTTTAATCCCAAAGAAGATTGAAAATTCCTGGTTCTGGGGTTTGAGGGAAGAGAGAGAAGCCCTTTGGTTTGTAGGACACCCTCCATGTCTCCCTTCTCTCAGGCGCCTACAGGAAAATACACAGGTAGGTTTTCTCAGGAGAAGAGCATGAAGAGAGAGAGAGAGATAAGGGGAGTGAAGAGGGGGGAGAGATAATGCGGCTGGCTCAAGAAAAAAGATTTTCAGAGAAGTGTAAAGGGCAGATACAAATATATATTTTTATGAAAAATGAAAAATGAAAAAAAAATACAAATTTAAGTGCAGATATTTTTTTTCAAGTTTGGAAGATTAAATTAAAAAATTGGGCTTTGTAACCTGTGAATCATAACCAGAAAGATAAATCTCCGTCGATGAAGAATATATATTTGGGAATTAGTTCTCTAAACTTTTAAAAATTGGCCAATTAAATCTCTTGCCTTCAAATTTTAACTTAGCATTCATGTCAAATTGAAGGACAAATTAATCTTCTCATGCAAATAAAATAATACTTTTAAAAGAATAACAAAAGTAAATTAGAAATTAAGAAAGAAAAATGAATAAGCCACCAACTTGTCGCTGCGGGTGGGGAGGAGAGTTAGGAATCGTTGTTATCAAATTTTTTCTATTATTACTTATGATTCTTTAATTTTATTAATTTGGGAATTAGATTTAAGAAAAGTTAATAAAAAAATTAGATAAAATCTCATCAAATCTGAAGTGAATTGCCAACTTTGAAAAGTTTAAATCTTTAATTTATGAATAAGTCAATTTTAACTGACGTTAAAGTTCAAGGTGTCAAACGACATTTTACTCAAATTAAATTAAGCAGAGATGAGTGAGAATAGTCAAATAAGATTGTGAGAGGAGGCTAATTCGGAAAATTGAATTGGTAAGAGACACAATCAGGGGCTGACGAAAAGCCAACAGGATTCTCTTCGGATTCTTTTGGTGAGAATCCTGATGATTCGTAAATCGTATCTGTTCATCGTATATCGTGCGATCAGTTTTTATTAGGTACTGTTTGTATTTAATTTTAAATAAAATTATTAAAAATAATTTATGATCGTACGATGTACGATAAACAAATATAATTTACAAATCTCTAAAATTCTCACAAAGGAAACCGACGAGAATTCGGATTTGACGGAAAGGAATCCCCAAAAGATGGCAAAAGAATGATTCTTGTGGCAAAGGGCATTGACCAAAATGCACCCATCTTGTGACTAACAAAACCCCACTTGAATGGGACAGATAAAGACGAGCCCTTTGCCCTTAGTAGAGATATTCTTTTACTTTTGGATACTTGGAGTTGGAGTTGAGGGGTTCAGGCTTCATGGCATGTGAAAGTTACATGTGGGGTTGAAAATTTGTCATTCAATTGGACTTCTGACATTACTAGGGTTTTTGCTTTGGCATCGATCATTTGTTCTAACAATATGACCATATTTTGTGTCGGAATATTCATATTCATATTCATTGTATGTTATTTATACGGCAGATGCTTAACTGTTGGATCTTCGTTGATTAATTAAATGGTTAAAGTTTTGAAGTAGAGGATGCATAGAAGCATACTAGAAAGTCTTATATTATAGCTGATAGGTTCAATTACAAACGATATTACTAATCCAAGTTATATTAAGGTTGTGCAAGAATACTAACATGAAAAGTGAATTGGTTTCCATTCCATCCAAATTTGTTGTTCGCTTTTTTTGTTTTTTATAAATATTTCTATTGGTTGGAGTCAATTATGCTACAGTTGAATTGCACTACATGCGGGTAAATAGAAGGTTTGAACTCAAGTACTTGATTAAAGAATATCAAAGTTATCACCACTTGCAGATAAGTTCACTTGTTACATTTTTTTATTGTCGCCGCACTTGTTACATGTATCTTGGGAGCAATAATTCAGTGCCAAAAACAATAGATTTGTCCAAGTAGGGATAGAGGAAAGAGCTCAACAAGATCAACTCTCAGAATGGTGTATTCAATTAGGAGTTTAAAGAATTTTTAAAGAGTTTACAAATTCATATTTATTCAATCAAAGTCTTATATGAATCTATTGAGCTTCATGGGTATTCAATCAAGATTTCAAAAAGTTCATAAACTTCATATCAATCTGAGTGTATTCATTTCAAATTTTAGAGTAGTTTATAAAACTCTATATGTATTCAATTAGAATTTGATTTTAAAACATTTTGAAAAATGAAGGATTTTAAGCTTTAGGAAATCAGGCTCTTACCATAAGATTTCAAATGATTTCACCCTAAGTTGACATAAAGTCTATATAACACCGTGGATCTATAACTCTTTCAAAATACTTTCAACTTCAAATTAAACACAACCCCCTTCCTTATGAAAAATCAACATTAAACACAACTAACTTTTTTTATGACTCCATTATAACCCATAAAACTGACATTTCCTTGTTTTCCCACTATTACAAAACACAGGAAATAAAATTCAAATTTATTGAGAGAAAAAACAAAAACCGAAGAAGGAAAAGAAAGAACTAAAACACTAGCCATTCAAAAGGATATGCGAACAACTACAACACGAGTCGAGGAAACACCTAAGAAGAAAAGCATGCTAGCTTCAAGGAAGGACATTCAATCCAAGAAGTGTCCGCTTCATTTTTGAAAATTATGTTATTCTTCTCCTTCCACAGATGATAAATAGCAACAGCCAGACAAGTCGTAGGGAGGTGATTTCCACGCCATTGAGAAGAAGCCAATCCAATGAAATTATGCCAAGGTAGCCTAAGCCAAATGATACTAGCATTTTCATGTGTGATTTCTCGTTCCATTGTGCTTTTATTTATAGTAGTAAATGTATTACAATATAATCATGGTACTATCTAAAAGATATGGTAGAATCTCATAAAGGTTCACTTCCCAACTAAGGGTAACTAGCAAGTAATAAGAACAAGTCTTTTTAATATTACGCGAAACACCCCCAACATCCTTTTATGTTGATACAGTAACTAAAGAGGATGCGACTTTTACATGTTTTATTCTCCTTCTACACACTTTTATTTTTTAGTTGATACTTGAGTTGAATATATAAAAGAAGAATCAAACGACATAAATAAACAAGAGTCATTAAATGTATAAAAAATAAAAATGTGTGTGAACATCATTTCATCCTAGTTATATCCTTTTCGCACATTGTTTAGTTTGAATCACATTCCTTTCGGCGGTCAAGACTCGTGTTTGTGTTTCTTGCAAGCTTCTAATTAAGAGAAGCAAAACACAAAGGAATGAACTCCCCACAAACAGCCAGAAGTCTCAAATTCATGAAAACGAAGGGGCTTATGCTTCAAATACTTATATTTCTTGGCCAATTATTTAGATACCATCGATTTTTCTCACACCAAAATAATGGTTACATATATGAAGACGATCAAGTCATTCGGTAGTTGCACGTTTGCACCAACGATACAAGAACATATACCCCAAAAGACATAAAAACAATCGTTGTAAAGCACAGTTTGAATCAACATGGGAACTATGGTTTTGCTCTCCTGGTTCCAATGGACTGATAAATTCAAGCCAAAAATCGTTAACTATTAATTAAGAACGATTTGAATCTTTCTTAATAGAGCAATGCTAAGGAGACTATCTCAAAGTGAGACTTTTTATAAAGTCTCTATGGACTCTCCGTCACCTTATATTTTCGGCACAATATTTTATAATGTTGGTAAGGAAATTGTGCCAAAAACATGAGGTGGCAGAGAATCTATGAAAAATCTTACTTTCGAGAGTTTCCTTAACATTTTTCTTCTTAATATTCGTAAGAGCAATATTTTTGACAATCGCACACGTACGCATACTTAAGTCCCAACAATGATGCATATATACATAAGGGGGACAAAATAACTTGATACGACGACTGGAAGCATAACACCGCATAAGGTATTAACAATTAGGGTAAATGACAAAAAACTACCTCAACTATTGGTGTCACAACACTTTCATACCTCATTTTTTAAAATTGACAATGTCATACCTCATCTTACGAATTTGTGCCAATGTCATACCTCCGTCAGTTTTTCTGTTAATTTTTCTGTTAAGTGCTGACGTGGCTACATACAGGGTCCATTCACTAATCCAACTGGATTAAAAAATTATTAAATATAATTTTTAATAATTAAAAATTAAAAAAATTAATTTTTTTATAATATTAAATCCCTCTCTCCCTCTCTCCCTCTCTCCCCCACCTCTCACGCCTCTCTCTTCTCTGCATCCCCAGAACCCCTTCCCCCAACCTTCCTCCACCACCCTCCCCAGAAACCCAGATACCTGTGTCCCCCCTCCCCCAAAACCCAGCTCCCCTTCTCCCATTGACCAATAAGGAATCAAGGGGGGAAAAAGAAGAGAAAAAAAGAGAGGAAGTTTTCCTTCCTTCCCGTCGGCACTTGCACCCGCACACCCAACCCAACCAACTCTGGCGATTTTCGCCATTTTTTCCGTCGAATCACCACCATTCAACACCCACAACCTCTTCCACATCATCCCCTTTACGATCTCCACCAAAATTTGGGGATTTTTAAGCCCAAAAATCGTGTAAAACTGTGCGGGTGGTCAGAGGTGTTCCACAACTATTCCTAATCTCTGCAACCTTCAACCCAAAATCACAGCAAGCTTTGAACTTGCTTCGCGTGGGGGAGATACAGAAGCTTCTCGTTTCTTTTTCTTTCTTTTTTTTTGAAATTGGCGAATTCAAATTTTAGGGTTTGGTGGAGATTAATTTGGTGAGGGTGATGGGTGTGTGGGAGGATGGGGGTGTGGTGGAACGCCGCTCAATGAAGGAAGAGAGGGTGGCTGCGCGGTGGGGGGGGGGGGGGGGGCTGTTGGGGGGGTGGTGCTAGTGGTGGTGGAATACGGGGTTAATGGCAGAATGGGTGTGACCGCGTGGGGTGGGGAAGCTGGGGGGGCGGCGGCGGCTTGTTACGGGGGGGTTAATGGTGGAAGGGCTCGTTGGGTTTTGGGGGAGGGAGGGACACGGGGGGGTCATTGGGTTTTGGGGGAGGGAGGAACACGGGGGGGATGGGTTTTTGGGAATGCAGAAAGGCGACATGAGAGAGATGAGAGAGAGAGGTGGGGGAGAGAGAGAGAGATGGAGATTTAACATTTTAAAAAAAATTAATTTTTTATTGGGTTTTGGGGCAGGGAGGAAAACGGGGGGGATGGGTTTTTGGGAATGTAGAAAGGCGATAGGAGAGAGAGGAGAGAGAGAGATGGAGATTTAACATTATAAAAAAAATTAATTTTTTTAATTTTTAATTATTAAAAATATATTTAATAATTTTTTAATCTAGTTAGATTAGTGAGTGGGACCCGAATGTTGCCACATCAGCACTTAACAGAAAATTTAACAGAAAAAATGACGGAGGTATGATATTGGCACAAATTCGTAAGATGAGGTATGACATTGTCAACTTTAAAAAATGAGGTATGAAAGTGTCGTGACACCAATAGTTAAGGTAGTTTTTTGTAATTTACCCTAACAATTAATTAAGGTCATTTTGTTGCTAATTGTCACTATTTGTGCTTGAGATATGAGAAAATGTATGAAGAAGAGAGAAATTAAGAAGTGGTGGGTAAAAGGAGAAGAAATAAAGAATGATGATGAAAACCAAAATCTTGTAAGTGAAAATACTTAAAGTAGTAGTTATACTATATGAATACTACTTGGCTACTTAAAGAATGAGTATGAGTTTCTACTCAAAATTATTAGTTGCATTCATAGAACTTCGTGTTTATGATCAAAACAGTTCACATTATAAATCACTTTATAAAGATCACATCTGCAAAAAACCAATTAAAATTAAGGTTTAAGAGATCGAACTGTATAAAAACAAATGAACGAAATTGGTAAAAGCACTACGAACCATCTATGTATTTACTACAATAGATTGACCAAACAACCTTAGTTTTAATTCATTTTGTACAGAGATGATATTTACAGAGTGATTAATAATATGAACGGTTCTAATCATAAACACAAAGCTCTCTGATTCAAACGCAGAGAATTTTGAGTAGGAGGTTCTAGTCATTCTTGGGTAGCCAAGTATTGTTCATACTATATTCCTCATTTTTCTATCTATCTCTAATACAAAATAAAAACTGAAAATAATATTATCATCAAATAGACCGATAGTTTTAGTTTTTCATTTTATGTATGTTTTCTAATATATCTCAGACAATTCTTTGTCAACTCTTATAGATCTTCATTTTTTCTATGTATTTCTCTTCTATTTCTAGAACAATATGAAAAAATCTAAATGGTTATCAAATAAATGTTTTGTAAATAGAAATTGGTTACTACTTTGACACAAACTTGATCTATTTGTTAGTATGAATGAACTTTCTGAAATTCAAAAACAACGTGGTCAAATCCACAAAGCCATCTGTATACTAGTTGGTGCTACATATTTCACATGTGCTTTAATTATTAAGCTTGACTTTCTCATTGCCATGAGGAAGCAGTCCTGAATTATTGTTTGTACTTTTATTTTCTAAGCAAAATGCATGCCTCTATTTCCAATATTCCATGAATGACTATGACTCTGCCTGCTGGACAATTTAGGATTTTAGAACCCAATTTTTTCTTTCTTCTATTTGGCTAGAAAAAGATTTTAACTTTCATAATTTGTTGTTGTATTGTATCCAAGTCGAGTTTAAAGTTTCTTTGATATGGTTGATATTTCCATGAAAATATTCAAAAAATCAGAGAAATATATGGAAATGTGGAGTGAAATCCAAACTTGACCTTATACCAAAGAAATTCTTTTAGTGTAAGCTAAAATCAACAGACATCGTCGATATTTTTAACATATTTGTTAAATATCGAAGAAATTTTTATATTTTGTGAAAACCAAAGTTTTTTTTTTGGTTTTTGTCAAACGATAGATTTTATAAGATTAGATGTTATATTATCCACCGACGGGATTCGAATCCACGCCATCATGCAATAGCTCGACTCATTTCCACCACTATGGTAAGGGGGGCCACTTGCAACCAAACCAAAGTTTGAAAATGCCTAAAGTTTCATTTTAAATTTCCATAATTTCAATCGACAGCAACCGATATTGACATCGATATTCGATATATTCCATAAATTCGCATATCGATATTTCTATGGATACAGATATTTTAAACACCCCCAGCTTTATAATGGGCCGGTTTCGGTCCAATCCAATAATCTAAGTAGCGCATAAGAAGAAATTGCTTTAGTTGAATAGATTGATACTAGCTAATCACTTGTAATTAGTTTCTTAGTAATTCGAATTAAACGAACGGTCTAAAACGATTTGAACAGCACGGGAATATAATATAAATAATTAATAGCTGCCCCAAATTTACTTTGCACTGGAAAAGTCCAAAATTATGAAACTTTAATTTGATTGAGAAAACATGATGTGCGCTCCTAACAAGTTGCTTCCTCAGTGGGTCCAGCGTATCCGATTGAGGTGGAGGGAACACGGGTTAAACGTGGGGCTCCACTGTGATCGGCGGTCAAGGTTGAGTCACGTGGCGAATAGTGATTAGAGGTGTACATCATCCACCTACCTCGACAAGGGAAGGCGCGCACTCCAACACGTAGTCCCCCAAATCCCATGACTCATGACTCGTGACTCAAAAAAAAAAAAAAAAAACAAAGAGAAATAAAATAAAGCGTGTATTGTTAGGACACGTCATTCTGTCTTTTGAATTTTGAGCCACTACCTAGTACCAATCACACATATTATTCTACTTTTGCTTTTGATATTTCAATTAACAAACTACAATCTTCCGTTGAATTCAACCAAACTAATTAGTGAAATCAAGATATATTTACGCTACGGTTATGTGCGGTGCGGTTTCACTTAATTTATTATTAAAACTGTACGATTCTATTTACTCCAATTTTAGTTTGGTTCATGTCAGTTTATGGTTCGATATTCCTTATGCATTTTGCTTTGATATTTCAATTAACAAACTACAATCTTCCGTGGAATTCAACTAAACTAACAAGTGAAAAGTAGATGTGGACACAGTTTGTTCGGTCCAGTTTCACTTTTAAATCAGAATTGGAACTGAAAAATATTGACAGTTCGATTCTATGCTGTTTAGCTTAATTTTTTAGTAAAACCGTATGTTCAATTCACGTTAATTTCGATTCGGATCCTGTCAATTTATGGCTCTAACAAAAATTATATATATTTCTTGACTATCGGCATCATCTCAATTATCATAAACTTATGTCAGAATATATTATATACTTTCTTTTGTTCGTTTGGAATTAAGTTTGCTCTTTAGAATGTAAAAAGTGCTTAGTCTCTCAGTATGGAGTAATATTTGTTGCTTGGTTTGTGTTTCGGGAGCTCCTGTCATTTCGGTACGACGAAAAGGATTATGAAGGTCTTGCTTTGAATTTGTCGAGAAAGTTTTAACGAAACACTCACGGTACTGTTCACTTTTAATGAAAAATCATATTTTTACCTTTTTCTGATACTATTCACTATACCTTTATTTGTCATTTTTTGTTAAAATTAAAGTTTTTTTTTTTGAACTTTTCGTTAGTTTTTATATTTCTTCTTGGTGGATGTATTGGCTACATAACTCGGTCTCGTTCAAACTCTGCCAATGATGGTATAAGATGGGTTTAGTTAATGGATTGTGAGTCGAGTTATTGAATCTAAGTTGACTTTTTTAGCCAATTATGGTTCGATATTCCTTATGCATTTTGCTTTGATATTTCAATTAACAAACTACAATCTTCCGTGGAATTCAACTAAACTAACAAGTGAAAAGTAGATGTGGACACGGTTTGTTTGGTCCAGTTTCACTTTTAAATCAGAATTGGAACTGAAAAATATCGACAGTTCGGTTCTATGCGGTTTAGCTTAATTTATTAGTAAAACCGTATGTTCGATTTACGTCAATTTCGATTCAGATCCTGTCAATTTATGGTTCTAACAAAAATTATATATATTTCTTGACTATCTGCATCATCTCAATTATCATAAACGTATGTCAGAATATATTATATACTTTCTTTTGTTCGTTTGGAATTAAGTTTGCTCTTTAGAATGTAAAAAGTGCTTAGTCTCTCAGTATGGAGTAATATTTGTTGCTTGGTTTGTGTTTCGGGAGCTCCTGTCATTTCGGTACGACGAAAAGGATTATGAAGGTCTTGCTTTGAATTTGTCGAAAAAGTTTTAACGAAACATTTTCGGTACTGTTCACTTTTAATGAAAAATCATATTTTTACCTTTTTCTGATACTATTCACTATACCTTTATTTGTCATTTTTTGTTAAAATTAAGGTTTTTTTTTTTTTTTTTTTTAACTTTTCGTTAGTTTTTATATTTCTTCTTGGTGGATGTATTGGCTGCATAACTCGGTCTCGTTCAAACTCTGCCAATGATGGTATAAGATGGGTTTAGTTAATGGATTGTGGGTCAAGTTCTTGAATCTAAGTTGACTTTTTTAGGCAACACATTTTTTTAGGGTTTGTTTTGTCAAGGTTCGATTCGGTTTTCGCGGTTCCATGGTTTTATGCCCACCCATAGTGGAAAGTGAGCAAACGTTGAAACTCCTAATTCGAGTTCAAATTCTTATACATGTGCTTTTTGAGGTATTTGGTTTTACTTTAGTGTACCTTTTGATCCATGTGTTAAAAGTACGTTATCGACTCATGTGATATCGGAGTTGTGTTGGTGAGATACTTCTTGTATTAAAAAAATAATAAATAAATAAATAAACTAACAGATTGATTTAGTGACACTCAATTATCCTTTCGTTGAAAGAATTTCTAAATTCAGCTCGTATAAATACAAAAACGATATGTAGAAAAGTTAATATTAAGTTTTTATTTTTATTTTTAAATAATGGGATCAGCTGGTGTCTTTGTCACAACAGTCTACTCTTCTGAGCTGATGAGTCTGCTTGACTGTGGCCACGGGTATGGTGAAATTCTCCATAGCCTCTGTGGGCCCGAAAGGAGTGAGTAACCCTAACTTGCTACCAGTTGTCCCTCTTTTCACAAAAAATAGATTGTGACCCAATGTTAACTTATTGTAAATAGAAAAGTCGATTATTTATAATTTTTTTTTATATAAATGTCTTTTTTTTAATAAAAAAACAAAATGAACTAACCTCTGTATAGATTTTAATGTTCGAATATTAGTTGAGATTTTAATGTTCGAGCTGACTAAAGCGACTTGTTTAAGGCTTTAACCACAACTAATTCGAATATTAGTTGAGATTTTATTGTTCAGCTTGAGGCCCAAGCTGAACTAGGGTATTGCAAAAACAGACATCTCTACTAATTGGCCCAATGGGCTGCATGCGGGCAAAATTTCGTCATCAAGTCCCTTCGGGTCCATGCATATATATTTATATGTATATTTGCTTAAAAGAGGTACTAAATTTGAGCTAAGTCACACAATGAACAACTATAATAATTTAATTTGAACTCTCTATAGACGAGAATTGAACCTAAGAACTCTAACTTATGTCACTTATTACCATTGTCTAGTAGCATTCATCTCCACATAGGCCTTTCACCGTGGGTCAAAAATTTGAGAGATACCAATTATCAAAATCCTACATTGGGTTAGAAAACTTGAGTGCAATGAGAGAGATTCTTCTTTTTGAGTTCAATATGTTGAACTCATGAGTGTGATGCTTCTAAAACTCAATCCTATCAAACTCACACCAATGTATCAATAGTTTAATACGAATCAAACTCACGGTGCTAGATTCTTTCATATAAACATTAAACTCGCCTAAACCACTGTGGAATGCCTAAATAGAAATCTTATGTTCAAGTCTCGTATATGAAGAGTTTGATACAAATTTGTTATTGTTAGCTTATTGTGTGCTTTAGACCAAATTCATGACCTTTTTTATGTAAATAATATCTTTCTATTCCAAAAAAAAAAAAAAAAAAAGTAAAAAAAAAAAAGGCTCACCTACAAGTTACAAGCGATGAGGAAATTCTATTAGACCATAGTGTTAGCTTCTTATATTTTTTTTTAATAAAAGGCTATAATTATTTTCTAGGTTTTTTATGCAATGATATATTACACTAAGAGGTGCGAAGATAAATTGACATTAAACTCAACATTCACAATAATAGAACCTAGACATGTTGTAATATTAAGTTACTATTATTTTTCTAAGCTTTAAAATCCCCTTGCTAAAATTAGGGTTTCAAATGCTTTTATTCGAAAAGCTAAATCAAAGAAGTGAAAAGCAAATGGATGCTTTGAAATTAAATTATATTAAATTCTTGCTGAACTACTCCAAGTACTATGTCTTTATTTTTGAACCCAAATGAAAACCCTAAGATGCATTTCTTTTACACATAATTGCACCGGCCTCCGTCCCAGCCTAGTGGATGAATGCCAAGCATTACTCCTCTCGGTTTCAGGTTCGAAGGTTGGTGTCCTTTCGGCTGGTGAACCTGAAAGCAAACATGCACCCATATCTAGGGATGATAATTCTAACCGTTAAATCCGATAATCGTGGATAACCGTCCGAATGGATTGGATTTGGATATGAAAATTCGGGTATGGTTTGGATATGGGGAAAAACCGTTTATATTATTCGGTTATGATTTTGGATATGGTTATAGAGGTCCCCAAACCGTATCCATAACCGAATCCGATCCGATTAGTAAATAATATAATTTATATATAATATAATAGTATAATATATATATATATTTGTATATCTATTATTCACCAAACCATTACCTTAAAAATACAAAAGTTGCATTTTGTAGGAAAGTAAAGTTTTGAATCAAAATCAATGCGAACTCAATGGTGATTATAGGATATAACAAAGACAAGCAAACATCATCAGTGTTTTAATTTTTATACTCAACAAGATCCATTCATTGGATCATTTTATACATCAAATGTTTAATGACGAAATTGATATCTACTAACTTATAATTTCTCAATTGAACGAATATATTTTTTGTATTGACGAAGATGGATATATACCCGTTAACCGATGGGGAATCCGTTACCCGGTGGGTATGGTTATGGATAATACCCGATAGTTAATTTGCGGTTATGGATATGGTTATTTTTCGTGGTTATGGGGATGGATATAGCATTTCCGTCCCCAAACCGAACCGTTGCCATCCCTAATCTAAACCCTTTCGATGAAATGAGGTATTTCAAAATACCTCTGTTTTATGCCAGATTGATTGTTTTCTTCCCCTCGACTTTATTTTAATTTTTAGGTTAGCAAATAACAACAACAATCATACCTACTTGAGTCAGGAGCATGTTAACTAGAAGTATGAACACATGAATGGTTCATGATTTGATTCTTACATAAGAATCCCATCGAAGGTTCCAAGTAAATGTTTACACCAAATCTCTTGGTCATTGACGTAGGCAGAATATGCAAATCAATCGCTAGCGTGTCACAATTAGGTATTGCTATTACACAAGATTGTCGAGAGAATGGACGAAGCTAATAGGATAAAAGGTATTAGAAAAATGTAGATGTTAATGCATGACACTTTTAGACCCATATAGTAGTGCAAATTGAGAAATAATCCATGAAAAGCCCAAAGAAGTTCAAGAAGCCCAAAGTCTAAGGGGCTTAGAGATGAATGCTCCCAAGCGCTAAAGTCGACTGCTTATAATCCCAGACCGACCACGATATATAAAGAACTTTCTGACCGCCATGGCACATAGGTAGGCTAAAAGTTTTATGACACAAGTCTCCAAGGACAGGTCAATAAACAATCAGGCCACATGGCGAATCGTAGTTAATGACAGAGACCCAAGATAGGACGTAAAGGTGCAGGGGGAAACGCTCGACGAGACAGGGCAGGCTCACACCATTCTGAAAAGGAGAGCCGTCTCGACTGATTGTCTATCACTTTACTGTCGAATGTCTGGCTGATAGGTGAAAAGATGTCAGTATGCCAGTCTACATAGGTGACACATTAAATGCCAGCGTCCTGTATTGAGGTCTGACAACTGAGGAGAGAGGATTAATGTATTAGTTGAGTGCTATTTTTATTCTTGCAATCAATAGAATCCAAGGAACGCAGTGGATGTAAACCCTCCACTTATAAATTGTATATTAATTTTGTATTTCTCAGATGCAGACGCGAGACTATTCTCTAACAACTGTGTCTTTTGTTGGAAATGGATCCTCTCCGGATCCCTTTCCACCAAATGCACCTAGTCCGGGATTCGAGCCGTTGGATTTTGATCCAACAGCAACATTTATTATTACTTTTAAAGGCCCCCCTGTTTGTAGTCGTTTGATCAAATTTCAACGGCCCAGATCCCAGACTAGGTGGATTTGGTGGAAAGGGATCCATTGGACAACATTTTGTACAGCATAAGTAGTTGAGCCCAAATCAGATGGTTAAAAGAAAGGTGTTGTCAAATACATTTCTTTACCTACCTTCATTATTGTCAAATAACATTCATATCTACATAGGCTTTCCATAGTGGGTCGAAAACTTGAGTCTAGTACCAGTAATTAAAATTCTACAGTAGATTGAAAAATTTGAGTACAATGAGAGTAATCTTAAATTAAATTACTATTCTTGCTGAAATAGTCCAAGTACTGTGTCTTATTTTGTCGAGACGAGAGAGAACATTTTGAAGCCAAATGATTGAAAAGTTGTTAAATTCATTTCTTGTACACATAGAAGTACCAGCCTTCTTCCTAACCTAGTGGATAAGTGGCAAGCTTTATTTCTCTGGGTTTCAGGTTCGAAGGTTGGTGTCCGTTGCAAATTGCATCCATGATTCCAATTTCATATAACCTTTCAACGAAATGAGGTATTTCAAAATACCTCTGTTTTTTATGGCCAGTTTGATTGTTTTCTCCCCTTGAGTTTATTTTATTTTTTAGGTTAACAAATAACACGTTAATTGTTCATGATTTAATTCTTACATAAGAATCCCTTCGAAGGTGCCAAATAAACTAAATCTCTTGGTCATTGACATAGGCAGCATATGTAAATCACTCGCTTGCGTGCCATCGCTAGGTAATGCTATTAAACAAGACTGAAAGAAATTGCGTTTTTGATTTCTAATTAAGTTGTTGTATGTACGTCGGGTGAGGAAATTTCTCAATATGATTATTTTTACACATTATCTCAATTTGATTGTCTTCTCTCCCTTGAGTTTATTTTATTTTTTGTCAGAAGCCTGTTATTACAAGTATTAATACATGAATTATTCATGACTTAGTTCATACATTACAATTTGATGGGATGTTCCAAAACATGCTTACATTGAATTTCCAAAGGCATAGCCAACAAAATGGTATAAATCGCTAGTGTGTTAGAGTTAGTATTCATATTCGATAAGTCTTTTGACTACGAATCAAGTTGTTGTACTTGTACATACCAGGAAAATCAGTCTTGTTGGAATAACCATTAATGTGCATATGACGTATTGTTGTTGAAGAGTTTGAAACTAGTTATCTCCCATCAAATCAGTTGGCTATTTAATTGACAATTAAAGTACATTTGAAATGCTAAAGAGACTCTCAAAGTGGTGATGAATTTTTTGTCAGCTCATAATTTAATATTAATTTTTGTGTTAATATTATATTATTATCCAAAAACATACCGCGGCAGAAAATCTCAATTTTGAGAAAATCCCCTTAGCATTTGTACGTATAGTGTACATATATGGTGTATTTTATTGGATAAGAAAGATATTGTTCTATTGATTCAAATATTGGGCCCACCATACCTCCCAACTCTTTCGTCAATCCACTTTCGCATGTCCCTCAACACAATCTCCGCGTTCTCGTCCGGCTCCCCTTGTATCAACGAATGGTACATCCCATCGTAAATCTTCAAAGTCTTGTCCACGCTCGATCCCTTCTCGTACAGCAGCTGCGACGACGTCGGGCACGTAACCCCGTCCGCCGTCCCGTGCACTGTCAAAAACGGCGCCGTCACCCGCGAGAAATTGTCCTGCACGTACTGGCACATCCTAGCGATCTCCCTCATTGTCCCCACCCTCGGTGGGCCCGTGTACCTCCTCGGATTCGACGCTATGATCTTCAGCTTCGCGGGGTCCTTGATCGCCTTCCCCACCATCTTGTTGTCCGGCATCGCCGCCCACGTGTCGGCGAGCCCGAACAGGAGGCCGTACAGGAAGAGGTGAACTTTGCTGGGCTTCATGTTCTCCGGGATGACGAAGAGCGGGGCGGAGAAGATCAGGCCCGTCCAGGCGTCGGGAGGGGATTGGAAGTACATGAGCATGGTGGCTAAGCCGCCCATGGACTCGCCGAACAGGAAGGCCGGGAGGCAGACGTAGGGTTCCGACTGGCGGACGTGGAGGAAGTAGGAGAGGGAGCTGGCGGCGACTTTTTCCATGTCGCCGAGGTAGCAGCGGATGCCGTCGGACCGGCCGTGGCCAAGAAGATCGGCGGCGAGGACGGCGTAGCCCCAGGTGGTGTAGTGGATGCAGATTTTCTGGAAGAGCCAGCCGGTGTCGGATCCGTAGCCGTGGGTCATGAAGACGGTGGCTTTGACTTTTTGATCCAAGGGCAGGAAGGACTGGGTGAAGATCTGGCCGTTGGGGGTTTGGAAGAAGGATTTGGTGTTGCGCACCCTTTGGGAGGTGTAGTACTCCTCCTCCGGCATGTCGCCCCAGAAATTCGGTGGCGTCTCGGTCGACATTTCGTTATGCGTTTCGGGATTTGGGATTTGGCGCTGAGGAAAAAATGGAAGCGGATTTTTAGAGGGAGGAAATTGCGTACACGTGCACCACCTATATTTCAGTTACAATAAAACCTTTTTGGTGTACGTGGGTGGTGCAGTTGGAGAAATTTTTTTAACAGTAATACTATTCTTATAATGTTTTTATACCGTATTTATGTACCACCTTAGATGGCATCATGTGGATAAACACATCATTTAAATTAATCAAAATTTAATTTAAATTAAAAGCATTTAATAAACCAATAATTAAAAAAAAAACTGAAATTAAATGATGATTGTGGCATCCTTCATTTCCCGTTCAATCTTGCTTCTTCTCCCATTTCTTCTTCCACGCCAGTTCTTTCACGACATAAAATGGCGCAGGGAACATCTCCTTGCTCCAGCCATGTCCACCCCAAGCTTCCGGAATATGATGATCTAGTGGCCAAACTTAAGTGTCTCAAGGCAGAGTATAGGCATCGTAAAAACTTTTTCAGTTTTCTGATGATTTTGAGAGGGATGCAGCAATGGGGTTAGTCTGATGATTTCGTTTACGGTGAATGATGCTCGCATTGTACTTTATGAACTTATTGTTACCTAATTGAGTATATTTTTATTTAAACTCTTAGGATTCCAACTACTCATTCTTCTATGCACATTTTACTTAGACAGGGGAGAATTCTAATTGGTTTAGTTCAGAGAGGGACCTCAGAGCCGGCTTGGCTAGATAGAGGTCGGATACCTCGTGCCTCAAGAAGCTCACTGCCATGCACTTACAAGTTAAGTGAGAATGGTTGGGTGGCGGAGGAGGGATGGGCTAAAAGAGGGTGGTAGTCCACACTAACGTGAAAAAAAATTGGGGTGAAAAAAAATGGTGTGAAAGAACTGGCGTGGAAGAAGAAACGGGAGAAGAAGCAGGATTGAATGGGGAAGGAAGGAGAAGACTCCTCGTATGCCACAATTACCATTTAATTCCAGCTTTTTTTAATTATTGGTTTATTAAATGTGTTTAATTTAAATTAAATTCAGATTAATTTAAATGATGTGGCTATTCACATCAGATGCCACATAAGGTGGTATATAAATATGGTATAAAAACATGGTAAGAATAGTATTATTGATTTTTTAATATGTCGCCACTATTCCAATGTTGTTGACGTTTGAACATTCTTTTCATTATTTTAATATTCTCTTTTCTTTCTTTTTTTTTTTATCCATATTCTCTATTTTTTTTAGTATAGCAATATATTTACATCATTTTGGCAGAGTAACAGTATCAGTGTGTTAAATAATTAGTTGTTTGTGAGAGAAAAATCAGTAGGAATCGAATTTGCACTATAATGTATAAACATGAAGGAATTTCGTTATTGTTGTAAGTGCCATATGCAACAATGAGAAATGCTAAGAAGACTCTCAAAATAGGACTCTTCATGAACTTTTTGCTACCTTATATTTTGGGGCCGATATAATAAAAAATGTGTAAAAAATGAGGTGACATAGAGTTCATAGAAAGTTCCACTTTTAAGAGTCTCCTTACTGTGGAGCAAAAAATAATCTCATCCCAAAAATTCTGGAAGCGATACATGGACTTTTAGCCAAGAAAAACAAGATTGTCCCTATTTAATGAGCACGACATCCTGTGCGCAACTCAACATCCTAGGACTTTCAAGTAGCAGATGACAACTACTCAGAGCTCCACTGCATGTGGAAAAAGTGAAAGATATTTAATGATAGGATTTATGAATAATCCTGTCATTAATACATTTTCAATTGAAGACAAACCATATCAAGTAAGTAATCATAATCACATTTATTCTGGGATAATTACCTTTAATTCTAAAATATTATTTACACAATATCTTGAGAATATTCTCACCAAATTAACCCTAAATGGCAAGCCACATCTCCTATAAATACCTCATTTCTCCACAAAAAATGGTACGCCTTTTCTATACACAGAAAACTCTAAATACTCACTCTTTTCAGAGACTAACTTAGGCATCGGAGATCCATTAGCCAAACCCTCCTCATCGTGGGCGTGTGAGGCTTTTGGTGTTGATTGTTTTGCAAGTGCATTTTCGTCAAGACTGAAGACGTTGGAATCGACACTTACCATTTCTCTGCAACAATATATTTATATTAAATGGTGAGAATTTAAATTAGACACAATAAATATGCTATAATAATTTGGTATTTATTTAACTATTAACGAGATTTGAATTTACTACTTTCAATTACAAATATAAAAAAGTAGCACTGGACCAAGATTCAACTTCAACTTTGGCTTTATTTTTGCTTTGATAGCAAGCATGAATTACTTGAGTATTTAGATGGGATTCATGGAGCAAGGACCATATTCTTGTAGCTTGTGAATTGTTTTGGTGCTGATTTGAGGCAGTTCACTACTTGGGGAGTGATCATTTTGAAATTGTCTGTTTTCTCCTCACAACCAACCCCTTATAGTCAATGATCACCAACAACAATACCCTTTGCCAAATTGACAATTGCAATCACCAACCACCTTCCCTTGCAATGTGACAACGTGTTTCTGTTCTCTTAAGACTAACATGCTCCATATTCTTTTGCAACGATTAGAACTCCTTCAGCTTTTAGATTTTTATACATATATAGATCACCAAGTCCTTTAAGTGAAGAGATCTCTATTTTTTTTTTAAATGGAGATTAGTTGTGGGATACACTCTACTTCGAACTTTAACGATCAAACCGTCATATAAGTCTCAATTCATAGATTATCCTTGCAAAAATTCAATTCTATCATAATCCATTTGCCTATTTAATTATTAGAATGAAATTTCATTGTTTCTTATGAAACAACAAAAGGTTCATCAATTTCTTTGAACTCAATTAAATGTCTCAAATATTTCCGATTTGACTAATGTTTTGTAAAGAGATCTAAGATGTGCAACTTGAAAAGTAGACGGTTTGGATATTTGAAGTTCGATGTAGTGTGGGCCCCACAACTAATCCCCATTTTCTTAAAAAAAAGGGTATCCCTTCGCTTAGATGCCTCCTGTGGATCAATATTGCAAAATCAATTCAATTCAATATCATTTTCAAAATTTTTTAGAACACCACGTTTGTCAATCTCTACCACTACAATTAGTTGTCTCAATCATTTTCAATTTGTCTAATATTTTACAACAATGATCTATGGCTGGAGACTTAAAGATTAACCAGTTCAGATCAATGTAGCAGAATGTATAGTGCGCCCCACAACTTTTTTTTTGGGTAAAAATTGGAAACCCCTTCCGTCAACTTTATTTATATTATTTCAACTCTGACCATATGAACATCTCGCATAGTTGAAATTTCTGTAAATATGCTTCAAAACATAATACCGTTCTCTACCCTAATGAGGGACTAGGGTTTGGGTGGTCATCAAGGATTCAGTAGGGCTACGCACTCTTTGTAGGAAAAAATATGCTAGAACCAACCCAACTTCCAGACTAGTTAGTTAGTACTACGATTTAGTGGTAATTTCTCTTCAATTTATTCCGTTAAGTGCTTGGAGTACTAAGAATATAGTAGTTTGGCATTATGAGAAGAACGAGAGATTTGCTGTCTGTAGTGCTTATCATATTGCAAGGAAAGAAGTGTAGATGACTACACAAGCATTGGGGTACTCGGGGTCGTCGGAGAGGGAACTATTTTTATGAAAGAAGCTACCGGCGGAGGGGGGTGCGTCTTCACGTGCCTGGGAAGGGAAGATTTTGGTGTGGAGAGGCGCTATAAATGCACTACCACTCGCTCTCAACTAGCCCGTTGCAGAGTTCTAAATGAGGATGTTTGTGTGACTTACTCATCACATTCTGAAACGATTGAGCATGTTTTCAGAGATTGTCTTTTGGCCGTTGCAGTTTGGTTCTCGTAGCTGGGTTTGAGAATTAGTGAGTCTAATCAATTGGTTTTCTAGAGTGGGTGGCTCAACTTGCACATAGTTCTTTCAGCCTCCCGTTTGATTTGATAATGATGATTATTTGGAACATTTGGCGAGCTCGATCAGAATGACCTCGTGTGGAATGGTTTTCGAACACCGCCATGTGAGATTGGTGTTGTTTGGGTGGAAATTTAATACTAGGTTTTGTGAGAATGAAGGCTCAAAGATACAAAAGCATTAAGAAGACTGGGCTCAGACAAGTCGATAGGCCCAAGAAGAATTGGAAGCCATTTCAGCAAAGGCCATATGCCTATGTTTGAAGTGATGGGCAACAGAAGGCACCTCACCACCAGCCAAAAAGCACTTTTCAAAGGTATTGGATGGTGTGGATGCAAATTCCCGCCTCCTTCTTCTTGGACAAAATTGCACCTACAAAACAATTAACACCTTATGTCAAGGCCACGAGCCTCACGCTCCCATGATAAATGGGGGGGCTTTGGCCGAAGAACCTCCGATGCCAAAGTTAGAATTTAGAGAGAAAAGTGTTTAGAGAGTTTTTGAGAGTTTTGCAAGAGTGTGGACTTAGCTTTTTAGAGAAAATGAGGTTCAATATATAGAGCATGGCCGGTCCCCTTTGGAGAAAAAGTGGCCGGCCCTTTGGGGTATCTTTGGTGTGTAATGGGTGACAATTTGTGTAATGGGTGATTAATTGGTATAATGGGTGATTAATTGGTATAATGAGTGATTTAATTCGTGATTAATGGATTGATTAGGAAATAAATCCATTAATTAACCAATTAACCTACTTTTTATGGAATGTTTTGAAGGTTATGGAATAACTACCTTGTATGGAATATAAGATGAGGATGGATGAAATAACTTTGAATTTGTTACCTTCTTTGGGCACTTTTGACTAAGTTGAGGGATGATTGCCCGCTGCTCGCGCGTAGGAATCCCAATATGCCTCAAGGGTATTTTTGTCCTCTTTTATCCAAAAATCCACGTGTCACCTTTGATTATTTTTGGCTCAACAAATGCCCCCACACATGTTGGGCTGCTCACAGGAAAGGGCAACAGGTGTAAAGATCTTCTTGCTTTAGGAAACTTAAGACTGCTTCCTATTTTGATGTAGATTCCCTCTTTAATAGGAAATTAGATCCTTCTAGGAAAGGGAAATAAATTTTTCTCAAAGCCTATTTAAGTCCACCTTAAGTGGGTTATCAAATCAACTTTGGAGAGCAATTTATTCTACCCTATAAGAGAGAGCTTAGAGGATATTTGTTCCCCCTCCTCGAGCAATCTTCTACATCTTGCCCGTGCAAATGACCGTCTTTCATTGCTTTCTTCGTCTTTTCCGTGCCGCACCGATGTAAGAAAAATTTAATTTTTCTTGTCTTCTTCTTGGATAGTGTTGTCGCGGGGCAGCCGTCAAGGTGGTGCGGCACGTTGGCTGGCAGGGGCCAAGAGTCGGCTCGGCATAGGCCGATGAGATGTTGTGGCAGGGACCACTGCTCTAGGCTGCTCGGCTTGGCTAGAGCCAATGGCAATTTGTACGGCTGGGGTCGCGGATTGTGGCGCTGGGGCGCAGTGCTAGGCAAGGCGCATGACTCATGTTCTTTGGGCTCTTGGACCTGACACGGGCCAGGCCGTCGATTGGGAGAAATGAGGAGGTCGCGGGCCTCATGGGCTGCTGGAATACTGGGCATGAGGCCTCCTGCTTGCTAGTCAGAGAGAAAAAATAAGAGTAAAGCCAGTATGGGTTGAGCTCCCCTGCTGAGTACTATGAATGGCTTTGGCTGCTTGATCCTCTTCCCTGAGAAAAAGGTAGGCTACTTGCGAGAGATGAGATGAATATGATCAAGGTGGATGCATTAGCTCGTCCAATTGCTGTTGTGGATCTTGTTTCAAGTAAATGTGGGAAAATAGATCTTCCCTGCCTGCTCAAGAGATGCCGGCTGAGAAAAAACCAAAGGCTTCTTCTGCTGCTCGTGAGGGTTCGTAGGCTGCCCCCAGGCTTGTGATTGACTTGACTTTTTTCATGGGGACGAAAGATGAGGTTGCTAAATCTGAGCCAGTGACGCCTGCCATGCCAAAGATGGCTAGTTCGATTGCTGATAGGGTTGCTCAGCGTAGAGGTCATGTCATGCCCCCAGTGCCGAAGTCTGTACCAAGACTTCCATTAGGAGCTAAGTCTGGTTCACCTTTGGAAATGCTTGTTATTATGAAGCGTTCACATTTGGAAATGCTTGCTATTATGAAGAGAGATAAGTTGAACTTTGTTGCTGAAGTGGCGTCAAGGCCCACTCCTTCTGCTGCTGAGACTGAATCGCCTGCTGGGAAAGAGGAGTCTGCTCACGTGGGCAGCTATGAGAAATCCATTAAGCTTGCTTTTGGGAGGCTGCTGAGATCTGTGCGTTTTTGAAACTAGATCTGCTTGAAGACATGGACGCTTGTGCCAAGTTTGTCGATGGTGTCAAAGGGATTGTTGGCCCGAGTTCCTTTGTGAAGCATAAGACCGAGTGTAGGAGGACTGTTCTGTTGGCCATGATGCAGAAATGGCGATTCTGGCAGCCAAGTCTATGTTCCTTGATCAAAAGGATACCAAAGCTGCCAAGGAGGTGGCAAAGGCTGTGGCAGTTGAAGCTTATTTTTCTGCTGAGAAGATTAAGAGGTTGGAATCTGAGCTCGTCACTTTGAAGGGGTCTAATTTCTCTGCCCCCACTTCTCTACAGCTTGAGACCGCTCACCAAGAGGTTATTGACTTGGAGACTAGGCTTGACGTGATCCAACTTTAAATATGAAAGTGTAGAGAAGAAGATCGGATGTCACATACCTCAGATTCAAGATCTTGAGCATGCCATTTTTTTGCTTTGTTCCGTTGCTTATGCAAATGATGAAGAGTTGATTGCTGCTTATAACCAAGTGATCCATTTCAAGAAGGTCATTGATAGGCTTGAACTCCAAGTGTTGGAAGTCCAAGGTGCACTGAAGATCAATGAAAGTTTGAAGAAATAAGTGGATGAGCTGCAGTGGGTCCATGTTGGTCTGCTCGAGGAGATCGGGCAGCTGAAAGGTGAGAAGTCTGGGCTCGAGGCTCCACTTGTTTAGAGTGAGGCCGATTTCTACAAGCTGGGTTATGTAGATCATTTCTTTGGTAGACCGTCTAACTTCGAGTTTGCTAGGAGAAACTTTGAAACCTTCTCTACTTATTCGGAAGACTTACTTGCCTTTTCTTTTGAGGCCTCCATTGGTGAAGTAGCCGAAGATGTTGGTGTCCAGGCTGGAGCAGTCAGGGGTGAAGCGCCAGATGGTGCCGCTGCTGAGAATGTCGCGGCTGCTGAAGGTGTGGCAACCGAGTAGTCGTGGAGTATCCAAGCTGTTGAAGAATAGTATTCTACGTAGTCTTTAGGATTTTCTCAGTTTCCCTCGTTGCTTTTTGCTTTGCTTGTACCCATTCGGTCTTTGCTAGTTGTTTATCAATTTTGCTATAAATTTTTAATAAACTTGCTTCCCTCGTTTTCCTCCATCTTCGTTTCTTTTATTCATGCCCTAACCTTTAGACTTTATAGACCAGTGGCAATCATGCTATTTTTCTATAAGCAGACAGGTTTTCGTAGTCGATGCAACTGTAGGCGTTGGTGTAGAAGTTTGCAAAGTTGTTAGCCATAGGGTCAGCAGCCGAATGCCTTACTTACAGAAGCAAACAAGTACGCGTGATCACTAGGCTGTTAACCTTGGCTTTCTCCAATTCCGTAGGTTACGTAGCAAGTATCACAACACTTTAGGACTTGGTGTAGATCGTTCCGCATTGGCAAAGGTGAAACTTATTGACTACGTAGCATGTCGGCAGTGGATAAAGCTTCGTATATGCGCACTAGCTTGTTTAACCTTTCACAAGAACGTGCGGTTGTATAAGTCTAGCGCGGTTTTACTGCTCGAAGGGCAAGCCGTAGGCAGTCTTTTGGAAACTGTAGGCTACCTTAGTGCACTCGGTAGCAGCTTTAGGTATCTATGGCAGCCGTCCATCGGGCGTACTGCATAATGTGCCCCATCCGTCTCTAGGGCCTGGTTCCCTGCGGATTAGGCCAAAAGACCCAAAATCCTTCAGTTAGCTAAGCTTTGAAAAAGACCATTGTGGCTACTTCTAGGAATCCCGGCGTAAGCCATCGTGCATCTAGTTATACTAGGGCAGCCAAGCTCATCCACTTCTGGATATTCGGAGTGTATAGTTTATCATCCCGTCTTGGAGAGCCATGTGGCTGTCAAGGAATTAGTTTACCCTCTCGCACTGGAAAACATTTAGTTTACCCTCTCGCACTAGAGATCATGATTGGTACCTCAGGGGGAGCAATTCCTGCGATGAGTCCCTAAGAAGGGTGCAGTCTTCTTTTGAAGTGCAGGGATAATCAGTTGTTGTAGGCATATGGTCGAGCTAAGTTGCAAATTACTTCTGAATTCCTCATTGAAAAATGAGTGAAACGAACAAAGAACTTAGTTGGAGAAGACTGCATAACAATTGGATAGTCCTCGGTTTGCGAGGTGGTGCCCGCTGAACTGCTTGAGTATTCGGGTCTTGATATAGTGGTTGGTCACGCATGGTACTTCCTCAGGTTGTAAGCGTTTCATTGCTTCTTGATCTCTTTGCTGATCTTGCACGAACCTTCCCAAATGAAATCCATCTTTTTGGAGCCTTTTCTGCAGGCAGTGATGAAGGCTTTTCTTATGGCTAGATCTCCAGGTTGGAATTTCTGGATCTTGGCCCTTTTGTTGTAGTTGGAGAAGAGCTGTTGCTAGTAGGCTGCGATGCGGGTGATGGTCTGCTCGTGCTTCTCCTCTGCCAGATATAAACTTGTGGCCATCTTCTTACTGTTCTGCTCAATGCTTTGAGATGGAATTCTTGAGGTAGTTGAGGATCGTCTTGTTGGATGCTTCAGCCTGCCCATTGCCTTGAGGATATCTTGGCGTGGACATGTGCTGCTTGATGCCATATTTTTGGAAGAACTTCGCCAAATCTTTACCCACAAATTACGGGCCGTTGTCGGTGACGATAGATTGAGGGATGCTAAATCGGCAAATGATGTTCCTCCATATAAAGTTCTCTATGTTCGTCTAAATCGTGGTCGTCATGGGCTCTACTTCTACCCATTTGGTGAAGTAATCGGTTGCCACGATCATCATGCCTTTGCCCCCAATAGCAGGCGGCATAGGTCCTACCAAGTCAATTGCCCACTATATGAATGGCCAAGAACTCGTTTGCGGGTGTAGCTCGCTAGCAGGGCAGTGCTGGTACCGGCTTGTAACGTTGGCAGCGGTTGCACTTTTGTACTAATTCTTTAGCATCTTGGTGCATGGTAGGCCAGTAGTAGCCTGCGTTAAGAGCCTTCTATGCTAAGAATCGGCCTCTAGAGTGGTTTCCACAAACGTCTTCGTGGATTGAACTTAGAACCTTCAAGTCATCAAGAGGCCCTAGGCAGCAGAGATGTGGTCCGGTGTAGGATCTTCGGATGAGAATGCCGTTCTACATGTAGTAGCGTGCTGCCTTGATTTGGAGCTTCCCAGACTCCAATCTTTCTGTGCAGAATGTGCCATTGACCGGTAGTCTGTAATGGAATTTTGCCAGTTTGGAGTTGTACTAACCTGTGACACCTCAGCTGCTGGCTTCGCCTCTATGCTTGGCTCGTCTAGATATTACACCGGAATAGAGTGTTTGAGTTAGTGGTCGAGGGTGGAACCTAGGCCGGCTAGTGCGTCCACGTGAGTGTTGTCTGCCTATGGAACTTGAGTGAGGGTGTAAGTCTGAAATACCTGAAGCTGCTTGCGTGCTTTCTCTAGGTATTGCGCCATCCTCAGATGTTTTGCCGTGTACTCCCTAGTAGCCTAGCTGGTGATTAGCTGGGAATCAGAATGAATTGCAAGCTCTTCACCGCCAAGTCTTTTGCCATTCGGAGGCCTGCCAGTAGGGCCTCGTACTCTGCTTCGTTGTTGGATGCTTTGAAGCCTAGAGTGATCGCTTGCTCGGGCATCGAACCGTTTGGGGTGACAAGAACTAAACTTGCTTTCGAGTATGTCCTTCCAGTGTTCGTCTGCCTTAGGCGTGTCTTTTGGGCCGAGTTGTTGCGTTGTCATAAAACTTTGCATTCGCCAGGGTCTAGGCATTTGTCGTTGCGCATCTGGATTAGGCAGAATAGTGTGTCATGAAGATAACTGCATGCGTTTAAAGGTAAGACTTGAGCTTCTGGGTTGCAACAACTATCACCAAAGTTAGCTTTTGAATTTCTGGTAGCATCGAGAATAGCTTTTGAACTATGGAATACAGGTAGTCGGGCATCCAGCTCTTCTCGTATGATGGTAGAGCTTATTGCTGCTTCAAATACCGTCAAACATGCGAATAAGTCCTCTGCTGCTTCCGGTTTGGATAGTAGAGATGTGATGTCGGGTACTTCTTCAAGTCCTTGAATATGCATCGGGGACCCTCGTCCCAAAGTGCATGCTTCTCTACCAGAGCGAAAGAGTCTGTCAGAGTTAGATCTTTTTTCATCATCAATTTTTCGAATAGCGGGTGGTCTACTAGAAGTCATTTTTGGAAAGCTGCTCTAGCTATCGAGTCGTTGCATCCGACTATCTTTGCCTTTTCTACTTTGAACCTCTTCACATAGTCGCAAAGCGACTCATTTAGGTTCTTCTTGATGTTGAACAAGTGGTCGGACTTCTTCTTGATTGAGCGATATGATGAATATTCTTTGGTGAAAACTAAAGATAGTTCGTTGAAACTCCAGATGGATTGTGGCGGCAGGGTGTAGAACTAATCTTGCGCCTCGCCTTGTAGAGTGGTGGCGAATATCTTGCACATGAGATCGTCATTGTTTCGATAGAGGATCATTGCGCTTCGATAGTGCTTCAAGTGTCTCTTCGGGTCTTCATCCCCTTTGAAGGATGTGAAATGTGGCATGCTGAACTTGCATGGAGGCTCTGCCTGCTCGATCTCGTACGTGAAGAGTGACCTGCTTATGTTGGTCATGTCTCATCGTAGTGCATCATCGGTGACCTCATTGCGTTGGAAATCGTGCAATCGCTCGGTCAGGAGTCTCTCTACTTCTTCTTGAATTTACCTTTGTTTGGGTAGTGGAGCTCTCGGCTACCCCCAGCCGTAACTTGCTTGTCTAGGCTGCTCTTCCATATGTTTAGCTCGTCTATGCCGCGGATGTGGTGCGTTCATAGCAGACGAGCGAGTTCTTCGCAGGCTGTCGGTTGAACTTGAGCCAGATTGAGTGACTGCTTTTTTCCGTCCGTCGTGCTGCCTACTCTGATATGAGGTTGTCCATGTTGTTCATCGGAGTGTGGTCCTAACCGTGAGTGTATGCTCGTCCGTGGGCCTAACAGAGAGTGCATGCTTCTCCGCACGCTAAGACAGGAGCATACGTTATCTCGGAGGCCTAGCCAGGAGTGTACTCTGCCAGAATGCTTGGTTTGTGGCTGGTTGAGTGGCTGCTTACCGGGACGCTGCTGGATAAGTTCTTCATCTACCTTTGTCCTACTTTGGGACACCTCGTCTAGGGCATGTTGCATCTCGGTACGCTGCAAGAGCTGGTTCACCAAGGTCGTCTGCTGTGCCAGGGCATTTGTCAATTCTATAACTTGTCGAGACAAGTGTTATTCGCCATTTAGATTGGAAGAGCCTATAAGGAATGTGCCTCTTTGAGCAGTGGAAGAGTGGTAGACTCTGGGCGCAAGATTTGAGTTGGGAAACGTCAAATCTGCAGAGAAATATGGTGAGAATGCCCCCGGTTTGATTGTAGGTCCAAAAATTTGAAGCTGGGACGGTTGAACTAATCTTGGACCTATTTGGGTTGCTTGGAAGGCTACGAGAGCAGGTTAAGCAGCGAGAGCAGGCTGGGCCGCAAGAGTGGGCTGCTCGGCTTGAGCAAGCTGGCCACGGGAGCAGGCTAGGCCACGAGAGCAGGCTGCTCGGCGGGAGCAGGCTGGGCCGCAAGAGTGGGCTTCTTGACGGGAGTAAGCTGGGCCACGAGAGTAGGTTGCTAGGCGGGAGCAGGTTGGGCCACGGGAGTGGGCTGCTCAGCGCGTGATGCTTGCGAATGCGAGGCTTGGGCTCGGCTTGGCAATGCATTGGGCTCATGTTGGGCATGGAGTGACATGGCTCGGGCCATAGCTTTGGTGGCATGGGCCTTGGATAACACGTCATGGGCCGCGGTAGTGGAGCCATGGACTTTGCCGCGGGTGGTTGCCTTAGTGGTTACCATGGTGGTTGCCATGGTGGAGCCTTGTAGTGGTGGTGCCGTTCCCCTGAAGATCATATTTAGTCTCATGGATCGCCGCGGTCTCATTTCTTGAATATTGGAATTTTCTAAATTTCTAGCCATTGTATTTCTTTTTTATCTTTGCAAATAAAAAAAATTCTAATAATAAGAATGTACGAAAAAATGCAAGTGGACTAGAAAATAAAGAAAAAACCTTTTTATGCGAGAGTCTTCTACGAGTGTAGATCTCTTTTCTCAATGAAAGCACCAATTTGTGGATGCAAATTTCCGCCTCCTTCTTCTTGGACAAAATTGCACCTACAAAACAATTAACACCTTAGGTCAAGGCCAAAAGCCTCACGCGCCCATGATGAATGAAGGGCTTTGGCCGAAGAACCTCCGATGCCAAAGTTAGAATTTAGAGAGAAAAGTGTTCAGAGAATTTTTGGGAGTTTTGCAAGAGTGTGGACGTAGCTTTTTAGAGAAAATGGGGTTCAATATATAGAGCATGGCTGGTCCTCTTTGGAGAAAAGGTGGCCGGCCCTTTGGGGTATTTTTGGTGTGTAATGGGTGATTAATTGGTATAATGAGTGATTTAATTTGTGATTAATGGATTGATTAGGAAATAAATCCATTAATTAACCAATTAACCTAATTTTTATGGAATGTTTTGAAGGTTATGGAATAACTACCTTGTATGGAATATAAGATGAGGATGGATTCAATAACTTTGAATTTGTGACCTTCTTTGGGCACTTTTGACTTGGTTGAGGGAAGATTGCCCATTACTCGCGCGTAGGAATCCCAGTATGCCTCAAGGGTATTTTTGTCCTCTTTTATCCAAGCAAAAGGTAAAGCTTGGTCACTCGGGTCAAATTGTCTATAAAAGCATAAAGGAACACCAGAGACAAGGACACTCAACCAATCAATCAAAAGACATCCCAGTTTGCTCTCAAACAAGCAAGAAACCAGAAAGCTTAATTTTGTCCATATTATGTCCTTTTTAGCTGTAGTTCCTCCATAGAAAGCCATCTTTTGTCAAGATTAGAAACTCTGTTACCTTCCCTTAGTGTTGTAGTATTGATTCCCTTTAGTAAAACCTATTTACTTTCCGTCCCCCAAAGTATACAAACCCCTATAAACACAAAGATAAGTGGTTGTAAGAAGTTGATCCTTGCTCGACAAGGTTAAATCTTGCCCGAGTCTCTTTTGTTTGTACTTACATATAGTAGATTTGTTGTTTAATACATTTTCCTTTATGTTTTTAATTCATTTTCAACTGTTTTCCACTCAAAAGTTTCATTTGCAATTAAATCTGGATAAGTTAATGAACCTGTTTTCATTAAAGCAAACTTTAATCAAGGAAATGGTTGGAAAGGCCCTGAACCCCTTTCATTTTGGACATACAATATTATGAATTAAAAGTCCTTGTTTACAAGGGAAGAAAAGAACTTTATACAGACTTAACCCATCCGTGACAATCTATTGATTAGTAAGAAGTCTAAGTAACTTGTGGCACAAGTAATCAACTTAATTTAAACCTATACAACAATCTGTTATACAAAAAGATAACAGCGGCACGCTCAAATCCTTGTTAGTTTTGATTGTGAGCCTCAAGGCCTAAACCAAAGGCCCCACAAAGGCACCATTCAAACTAACAACAACTCATATTGCAGCACACCAAGTAGCAAATCTTGCCCAGCAGGTAAAAAAGAGCTAGAGCTTCAGGGAGCTGTGTGAAGGACCAGATCCGGAATCTAGCCTGAACAAGTGTTCATGTGGAGGAATGGTTGGATGCGTACCACCAATGGCATTTGTCAAAGAAGGAACCTAGGGTCCCAGGCAAATAAATTTGGATGAAACCTAAGGATGGGAGGGGTAAAATGTAATTTCAATGGAGCTTGAGCCGAGAATTCGAAAACTGGTGGCTGTGGGGTGGTTATTCGCAGCAGCAGAGGTAGCTTTTTGGCCGCAATGGCAGGAGGTATAGTTTCACCCAAGGAACAAAATGCCGATAATATCGGCGAGATATCGTCGATATTATCGGTTTTTCACGGTACCGATATTTTAATTACTACCCAACTGGTTTTCGTCAAAATATCGCAATATTATCGATAATATCGCGATATTTTCGAAATTATCGCGATATTCTAGGAAGGACACAGAGAAGTGAGGGGAAGAGCAGGGAAGACACCCTAGAGGAGACCCCATCTGTGCGTTTGGGAGGTGCGAAAAGGGGCCCTGAAAATGTCCCACTGGATGAAGGCGTTCTGGGGAGAGGAAAGGGAAGGGAAGGAAGAATCTGGGGGGGAGGATCCGCCGCATCCCAGGAAGGAAGGGTCTGTTTTGTGCGGGGAGGGATCTGCTTCTGCTCCTTCTTCTGGGTCTCTGCTTCTTGTTCGTTGAAGAGGAGGGGGGTGTTGGGGGAGGGAAGGCAGGGGACGCGGGAGGGAGAGGGGGAGGGGGGAGAGGGGTGGAGGGGGGTGTTGGGGGAGGGAAGGCAGGGGACGCGGGAGGGATCTGCTTTTTCTGGGGACGCGGGAGGGAGAGGGGGAGGGGGGAGGGGTGGGACGCCGTAGGGGGGGCCTTCTGGAGCTCTTCATTCTGGAGCTCTGAAGATTTTTTTTGTCTAGGGGAAGAAGAATCTGAGTTGGGGAGAAGGGGTGGGTAACGGGGGGAGCGGACATGACAAGATGGGGTCTTGCGCCTGACTGTGGCACACAGCCACATACGGTTTTGGGACAAGGTTTTGTAGGAAACCATGGTTTTGGCACATGGTTTTGTGTACAATTTTGTGCATGTGTGCGTACGATTTTATCTGACTGATCTGATTGGCAGCCATCAGCAAGTTTGCATCACCAGTTTCAGTTTTCAAATACCTTATTTCTATGTCTGGCAGAGCCATTCCAAACGTATATTATTTCACATTTGTATCAAAACCATTAAGAGTATTTTCGTTTCTACTTCTTCCCTTACCTCTTTCAAAGCCATTCCAGATATATTTCAGAGCTTGAACACAAAGGATTCCATATTTAAGGTAAGTTTAAAAACTTATATTTATATTATTGTAATTTACACAACAACAAAAATAAATTTTGTATGTTAATTTTTGTTAATACTTGCATGTTAATTTTTGTAATTAATTAAGTAACGTTAATTTTTGTATGTTAATTTTTGTTAATACTTGCATGTTAATTTTTGTAACTAATTAAGTAATGTTAATTTTTGTATGTTAATTTATACAACAACAAAAATATTATTGCAAGTACTAAGTAATTAATACTTGCATGTTAATTTTTGTAATTAATTAAGTAATGTTAATTTTTGTATGTTAATTTTTGTTAATACTTGTGTGACAGCCCGTCCCTGATTTTAAGATTTTTTAAAGTTTTAATAAAGGATTTTACAAAAATGCCCTTTGAGGCACGCGCATTGTTCGAGGTTAATCGTTGTGTCGTGCCATCTAAGATTTGTTTTCTTGACATATCCTCGTAGTATTCGTCGCTACGGACGCGTGGGCGCAAGCGGTTCGTGATTTGGAGTTATAACGAAAAAGATATTAAAGTTTGAAGTTTGGGCATTTTGGGAATTATAATAATAAAATATGGAAATTCTTTTATGAAAATGGACGGCCCAGATTTAATGAGGAAATAAATGGATGGCTGGGATTAATAGGAATAAAATTATATGTGTGTGTATGTGTGTGTATGTGGCCGGCTGGAGAGGAAAGGAGGAAGAAGAGATTGGGCAAAAACTGCCCAACCAGGAGGAAGAAGCAGCAGCTCCGGGAGAGAAAGGAGGGAGCCGGACGAATGGGGAGAGGAGAGAGGAAGAGAAGGGCCAATCGGAACAGGGGAAAGGAGGAAAGGAGAGAAGGCGAGAAGCGGAGGAGAGAAGGAAGAAAACGGGTCTTCACCCGCGACCCATTTCGACCCGCGGCACCCACACCCACATTTCGGCGAAATTCACCCGTTTTTCCGGCGAATTGATTCAAGGAACCTCATGGGAAACACTCTAGGACCCTTGGTCTATCCATTCCATCTCAAATTTGGAGAGATTTAATGGTGAAAATAGAAGAAACCGTGCAAAAAGGGGGCGCACGGGTTGGGTCCCTTTCCGTCAAGATGTGAAGCAATTTCTTCCAATCACCACCACCCATGGCATCCTCTTGAGGCCTAGAACAAAGCCCAAGCATTAGTTGAGGCGTTGGAACAAGTTTGGAGGTCGAATTGGAGCACACGAAACCTAGGGTTTCCGACGGGTTTTGTTGGAATTGGAGGCTTTGCCGACCGAATTGGCCTTGGCCACAGGTATGAAAGTTGTTCTACTCATTGAGATCTTCATTTCTGTAAATTTTGGTAATTTTTGGATAAAGTTGGATTTTCCGGCGAGCCGGGGCGGCCGACCGCCACCCACGGCGGCGCGTGGCCAGTGGGCCGCCAATGTTATTTTTAAGCTATATTGGATGTCCTGAGTTCAGTTTTGATAGTGGCTTAACGTTGGTTGATCATTTGGACTTAATTTCGATACGATGCATGGTTAGGCCAAAATATGAATTGACGATCCGACCGTTGGATTGTCACCAAACTTTGATACGTTGTAATACGTAATATTTGAGGATTATAGGAACTTACAGATCGAGAATCCAATTTACGGATCTCCCGGAATTGGAGTTGTAAGTTCATAAAATATAATGTTAACCGTCACTTAGTTTGGTAATTGGCGGAGATCCGACCGTTGGATGGTCATGAAATTTTAGGATGTTGTTCTAGAGATTTATTGTGGACCTCTGGAAGTTACGGATTGGAAATCTGAGTTGCAGATCTTCCGGATCGAACTTCATAGTGACGTGTTTTATATAAGTGATATATTCTATCGATATGATTCTGAGGTATGATTTGATGATTGTTTTAGGCGCCGATCGCCATGACGCCTTGATGTGTTGTGCTAGGGAGTTGCAGGGCGAACTCCAGGTGAGTGGGCAGTTTTGTTTTACGTATATACCTATATAAAGGAGTTTTTCCCAGAAAATCTATTTAAGTGAAATATCATTTGAAAGTGTGATTTGAAATGCCATGCATAGATTCTATGAATCATGTGATTTGAAATGCCATGCATAGAATTTATATGAGATATGTGAATTGATATTATATGATGCATATATGTGAATTGGTGCTGCGGACGCACAGGTGAGTATCAGGTGAGTTATATTTGGTGCATTGAATTGTTTGATGTGATTTATGTTGATAGCTCATAACCTGCACCCCTGGTGTTAGTGCTTATGTTATTCACCGCATCACACGCTCACCTTGGATCCAAGTAGATGCTAGTCGTACAGACCACTGGAGGTGGTTCCGACATGCTAGTCGTACAGACCTTAGAGACGGTTCCGACTAGTAGGTGACCTTAGATTATGTGCACAGATGATTGATGAGAGAAGCACTAGAGCGTAATATTACACCATCCTAGTCGTACAGACTACTACAGGTAGTTCCGACTTATGTGCAGTGTAGTGCCGTACAGGTCACAGTTGGTGACTCCGGCTGGATTGGATATTGAGCTCTAGAGTCAGCCGTACAGGACCATTGCAGGGTCTCCGGTTGATTCATCATTTCACCTGATTTATATTGATGCATCCATATTATGTTTTTGACGCATGGCATGGCATATTTTCTGAAAAGTGATAAAGAATGGTGTTTTGAGATTTTTGAAGCTATATACATATTTATATATGCTATTTTTCTGGGAAAGTATACATGTTTTACAGCGAGGGGTTAGAACTTTGATAAAGGAAAGTTTTGAAAAGATTTGTTTTACTGACCCACTCAACTTTGTTTTGCGCCCCTCCAGGTTTGAGATAGCAGAGCTTTGGTGGCCACGAGGAATCCAACGGTGTTCTGACAGAATTCACAATTGTATTTTTTAAGCTTCCGAACTGTGTAAATGGTTACGTCACTCTCACGTGACGGCCAGCATGCCCTCCTTCGGGACGGGGTGTGTCAACTTGCATGTTAATTTTTGTAACTAATTAAGTAATGTTAATTTTTGTATGTTAATTTATACAACAACAAAAATATTATTGCAAGTACTAAGTAATTAATACTTGCATGTTAATTTTTGTAACTAATTAAGTAATGTTAATTTTTGTATGTTAATTTATACAATAACAAAAATATTATTGCAAATATTAAGTAATTAATACTTGCATGTTAATTTTTGTAACTAATTAAGTAATGTTAATTTTTGTATGTTAATTTATACAATAACAAAAATATTATTGCAAATATTAAGTAATTAATACTTGCATGTTAATTTTTGTAACTAATTAAGTAATGTTAACAATTACATGTTAATTTTTGTAAGTAATTAAGTAATGTTGTATAATTATTCCCTAGGATAATTTTAATATATTTAATGTTATTTATTATTTTATTAATATTAGTTTTTATTATCAAATTAGATTATTATTCATTAATATTAGGTTTTTTTTATTATCAAATTGGATTATTATTCATTAAATTGGATTATTATCAAATTGAATTATTCATTAAATTGGATTATTATTAAATTGGATTATTATCAAATTGGATTATTATTCATCACTATGTTTTATATTAGGATTATTTTTTTTATCAAATTGGATTATTATTGATTAATATTAGGTTTTATTATTCCATATTATTTTTATAATTACTTAAATTTTTACAATCATTTTCTTTACTTCGTATTTAATTCTTCTGTAGAATAACTTTATTATTTAGGTTCTCTTATATAACCGTCATCACTACTATATTTTTTGGCCAAATAAAAATTGTCTAATTTTCATGAAAAATAAATATAGGTACGTTTAAGATGTCGAGTGGAGTTACTAAACGTGATCCAGCTTGGGAACATGGAGACCCAATAGACGGAAACAAACATGGCACAATTTGCAAATATTGTCATCGAGTAATGAAGAGTGGCGGAGTGACACGACTTAAGTACCATCTTAGTGGATTAGATCCAGCAAAAAATGTCCAACGATGCGATAATGTCCCCCCAGAAGTGAAGGCATTCATCAGCACATTATTAAAAAATAAAAAACAAAAGAAGGAAAAGATAACACATGGAATGGAAAATATTCGAGCTGGGCTACGAGGAGAAGTCATTGGCGAAGCGGTTGACAGTGATGATGATGACGATGAGGACAAATGTGATGATGACATGGGACCTGAAGAACGACGCAGTTTGAAACAAGCATTACGTGCCTCCAAACAGTCAGCATGGGAAAGAGAACACCTTCATAAAATTCCTAATAGAGCACAAGGTTCCGGGACAAGTGGTGGTGCACAAATGAGACGGGGAGGCAGTCTTAGAGAATCACAACCAACACCACCAATAGCCCCAAGTTTATATAAATCATCCAAAGCACGTCAAAAGAGTGTTTGGAGTTATTTCACTGGAGGTAATGTGAAGGAGGGAATGTGGCGTCTAATTAGCAAGTTCTTTGTCTATGAAAATGTCCCTGCTGAGAAAGCATCATCACATCATTTCAAAAATATGGTAGTGGGATGTCAACAAGCCGGTGTTGGAGTACAACCTCCCACTCCCTATGAGATAAGAAACAAATATTTGGAGATGGAGTATAAAGACATTGGCGAGTATGTTAACAAGTTGAAGTCAAAGTGGGAAACTAATGGTTGCACAATCATGTGTGACAGATGGACTGGCCCGACCAGATTGTCTATCATAAACTTCATGGTATACTCCAAGGGAAAGACAATTTTTTTGAAGTCTGTTGATGCTTTAGACCATATAAAGAACTACAAGTATATTTACAAATTATTGAAGGATGTAATCATGGAGGTTGGAGAGCATAATGTTGTCCAAGTCGTGACCGACAACGGTTCTGCATTTGTCACAGCTAGAAAAAAGTTAATGAAGCATCATAATGTGTTTTGGACATCATGTGCAGCACATTGTATTGATCTCATGTTTGAGGCAATGGGGAAGAGAGAGAATGTTGCTACTGTGGTAAAAATAGCTAGAACGATCACAAATTATATTTACAATCACGGTTGGTTGTTGGCAAAGATGCGTGAATTTTGCAAAGGAGAAATTATTCGTCCAGCTACCACTCGATTCGCCACCAACTATATTGCATTAGACAGCCTACTTAAGAAGAAAGCAGGGTTGAAGCATCTATTCACTAGTGACGATTGGGCCAACCATAATTTGAGCCGCTCAAATGCAGGTCGTATGGTGGAAAGTATAGTGCTTGATCATGCTTTTTGGACTCAATCAGAACATGTGTGCCAAGTGTTTGAACCTTTTTACAAAGTTTTACGGATCGTTGACACAGAAGTGTATCCTACTATGGGGGCAATATATGAGTTGATGCGTGTAGTGAAGGATGAATTGGAAAGAAAACATGGTGCAAGGTGGGTCATAAAGATAATTGAAGATCGATGGTATAAAACATTATACCACGATTTGCATGCAGCAGGTATAAATTATGTCATAATTTGCAATTCATTTCTTTAGTTGCATAAGTATTATTTCTCTTATTAGAGTATGTGTTTCTTTGAACAACATATTATTTGAATCCTCGATACCAATACAGACCCGATGTTGGAGATGATGGTACCCTTATACGTGCTGTACATAATGTATACTCTAAATTAGACCCTGCATCACCAACAATTGGCCAATTTGGAAAGGAGGTACACAATTACTTAAATTATAATAATTACTTTATTGGATTAAACTAACACGATTTATTGAATTCAGCTAACATGGTTTAAAGATGCAAGAAGAACTTTTGGAGAACCAACATCAGTTGCTGCTCGAACAAAAATGTCTCCTAGTGAGTGTAAACATATTTCACTATAAGTTTATAATAGAATTTGTTGGAGTTATTAGGCTTATCAACATTGTTTTTCATTGTAGCTGAATGGTGGATCATGTATGGGACCGATGCACCAATAGTGAGAAAGTTAGCAATCAAAGTATTATCACAAACAGCTTCCTCATCTGCTTGTGAAAGAAATTGGAGCACATTTGCACTCATACACACAAAGCAAAGAAATAGGTTGGCTCACAGTAGGTTGGAAAAATTAGTTTATTGCTACTACAACATGAAGCTTCAAGTTCGAGATAAGGAAGCAGAAATAGATCATGTCGACCGTGGTGACCCACTAGATGTGTTTGATATTGTTGCTGAAGATGATGATACAGAGGGTAACCAACTTTATCAGTGGATTAGATCTCTTCATTTAGATGATGATGAAGGCAACCCAGCTCCCAGAGTTGCTGAAGAAGCACGTAATGAAGGGATAAATGTAGAAAGAGTATTAGAGGAGGAGGTGGGATCTAGCAGCGCTGACTCTTTGGAAGAACTTTTGCGCCCCAGACCAAGAAACACTGGAATTCCACCTTCTTCCAATCCTACACAACCACAACATCGTGCTGATACTAATGATAGCTCTAGTACAAGATCAGGAGACTCACCTACCATTGGAGGTGGGAATGATGAAGGATATAGTGGAGCTGGAGGTAGTGGTGGTGGATATGGAAACTATTATGGACCACCTCCCGGATTTATGAGCCCCTTCACTGGTGAGGCAAACTTCACGCATGCAACACAGGATGATGACCATGGCAGTAGGCGGGCAGGACCAGGAATTGGTGCCATAGGGAAGGACTATACTCGTAGAGAAAGAGGCAAGGGGATTTTGTCAAGTCAAGAAGATGACTCGTTATCTAGAACTTCAGACTCTGTTGGAGTGGGAGGTAGTAATTATGGTTATACTCATAACCAACCATTTCCCTACCCTTCATATCCCATTCCTGTTGGGATGGAATCGAGCGACTCATGGAAAGAATCCGAGACTCAATCTTCAAATGATTTTGCTTATGGACAACGTCAACCAATCTCGGATCCATATGGGTGGCATGTTAACAATTACATGCAAAACTATTTTGGGGATTTATCATTTGATAACTACTCTTCACAATACACTCACTCTACACATAGAGATGATGAAGATAGTGAAAAATTTGAACCTCATAGGAACTCTATGTGGTACTAAGTCACTATGTATCTTACCATGCAATGTATAAAGTGTAAAATATTGTACTAATTCATTATATATAAATGATTATGGTGTGTTTAAACTTCTTTCATTAATTACTACATATTTTCTACACTCACAATATTTGTCAGCTCGCTATATAATCAACTTGATAATGTTAAATCCATCATGCAATGCATTTCCTTCCAATTTTTTGTGATAAACTAATAGATAATTGACTAAATAAACATTCTGCAAAGTTTCAATAAAAATTTCCAAGTTTTTCTTACAATTTCCGTGGTTTCCATATAATTTTTATCGATATCGATATTATCCCGATATTTCCATCGATATTTCCGTGTTTTCGGACTACCGATATTTCCGATATTACCAATATTTAATACCACCACACCATGCAGAGTTATATGGAGCTCAGAAAGTGGCGCTCTTCGTTCATGAATGTTTTTGTTTTACTTTGAAAGTGGAGTTTGAAGCTGATTCATTATTGACAGATGCAATGGAAAGATAATCCTTCTGATTTGATTATACTGACGTACTTTTGCAAGATAGCATTAGTTGTGCTTAATCCTTTTTCGTGGTGTTGATGATAGTGTGTGACTCTTTTTCCCTTCGACCATATTGAAATCTCCTGCAAAGTTTTTTATCGAGATCCAGTTATGCACTCTATCCTCACCCCTTAGTTTGTAGGTTTTCCTGGTTTATTGAATATTGTTCTTACTCAAAAAAAAAATCAAACTCATCATGTATGCACCTCAATTTCTAACCCAATCTAAGCACAACGACCATTGATGCTCTTATTTTCTCTCTCCTTTGAATCTAACTTATTGGAAAAGAAAAAAGAGTCGGTGAGGATATCGCTCCTTAGCATTCCCACTTTTCATGTGAATGCCAAGGAATGATATCTAAACCCTAAGGTTCCTTATGTTCTTAGCCCAAGGGTTCTTACGTGGAGTGAAAGGAAAAATGGCATTTGCAGCTTAAGTTTGCTTTAAGCTTCACATTAGGACTCCTACACCATCTATTCTCTATTCTTGATTTATTGATTTAAGTCTTGATGGCATTGGGGTTGGGTTCGCAGGAAATAATGAAGGCGTGCAGTTGTGGTCGTGAGGTTTGGGTGTGGAGAAACAAAGAAAACTTCAGTTTTTATGTACTTTAATTGAAAGCTTGATACTAAAAACTTACTGAAATGTTACTCAGTACTACAGTCTGGTGGTATTCCTCTTCACTTGAAAGTGAGAGGTCTTAGGTTCAAATCTCGTGGATGACGAATTCAATACCAAATTAGGCTACCAATTGTGTGGTTTTGCCGAACTCTCCATTCCCTTAGTATAAAAATATCGATGTACTCAAAAAAAAAAAAAAAAAAACTTACTGAAATAGATAATTTAAATTTAAATAAAGGTTTTTTTTATCACAAATGATCCCTGAAATTGACCCCATCAATCATGATGGTCCTTGAAATTGAAAATCGATCAATGTAGTCCCTGAATTTTAACCCCGCGAATCAATGTCATCCTTCTGTTACTGTTTCATCCAAATTAACTTTAAAAAGGGTTAAACAACCAATTTTTAAAATGACCAAAATAACCCTGTTACTTATAATTTTACTTACTACCTCTCTTTTCCTTTCTCCATCTTCACTTTTCTCTCCTTTTTTCATGGATTTGGTGCTAAAACTAAAATAAAAACAAAAAAAGTGGGAAATTTCAATTTTTTTTAGGGTTAATCTCTGTTTACTACCCTCATGTTTCGTGGTTTTCAACATTTAGTATATTAAGTTTTTTTCGTCCCAGAGTCATACCTAAAGTGTAAATTTTAGGACAGTCTCATACATTCGTTAGTCAAACTGTTAAGTCTTCCGTTAACTGTGACGTGGTGCCCATGTGGACAATGACTAGGCGCCATGTGGAAATTAAAAATAAATAAATAAATAAAATATTTAAAAAAAAAAAAAAAAAGTAAAAGCCCCATCTCATCTCCCCTATGCCCCCAACCCAGAAGAAGAAGAAGAAGAAGAAGGAAAGAAAAAAAAAAAAAAAAAAAAAGGAACCCATTTCACCCCCACCAACCCAAAACAAACCCAACCCCCTGCAACCCAGAAGAAGAAGAAGGAGGAGGAGGAAGAGGAAGAAGAAGAAGGAGGAAGAAGAAGAAGAAGAAGAAAAGGGAACCCACTTCGTCACCCCCATAAGAAGAAGAAGGAGGAGGAGGAAGAAAAAGAAAAAAAAAAAGAACCGAACCTCAGAAGAAGAAGAAGGGAAAAAAAAAAAAAAAAAAACCCAGTTCGTCCTTTCCCACCCCCCCCCCCCAACCCCAAAACCAGTTCCATTAATCTGGAAATGACGAACTGGGATTTTTTTTTTTTTTTTTTCCTTCTTCTTCTGGGGTTAGTAGGGTATTATTGTCATTTACCATGAAAAATTGGTTGTCTAACCCTTTTTAAAGTTAATTTGGACGGAACACTAACGGAAGGACGATATTGATTCGCGAGGTTAAAATTCAGGGACTACATTGATCGATTTTCAATTTCAGGGACCATCATGATTGATGGGGTCAATTTCAGGGACCGTTTGTGATAAAAACCCTTAAATAAATGTCTTATCTTGTGAATAATAAAATGTTATATAGATCTTTAGAGTTCAGCAAAGCGACTTGTTTAAGGCTTTAACCAAAACTAATTCGAACATTAGTTTTCATGGACCTATTTATAATGTATTTAACGATCTAAACCGTTTATACATTACGGAGTGAGCTTCATAAAAACGTGTGTCAGAAGTTGACCTAAGTCACACAATGACCAACTATAATAATTTGATTCAAAGAGAATCGAACCTAATACCCCTCACGTGTGCCACTTAGTAATATCGTCTAGTAATATTCATCTCTACATAGACCTTCCACAGTGGATCGAAAAATTGAGTCTAGTACCGGTAATCAAAATCCTACAGTAAGCCAAAAAAAATGAGTATAATGAGAGTGATTCTTATTTTTGAGTTTAATATATTGAATTCATGAGTGTAATGCTTATTAAACTCACTCTTATCAAACTCACACCAATGTACTAATAGCTTAATACAAATCAAACTCACGATCCTAGATTCTTTTATACAAACATTAAACTCACTTAAACCATTGTGGAATGCCTAAATAGAGATATTAAGTTCAAATTTCGTGTATGACAAGTTTGATACTAATTTATTATTGGTAGCCCGTTGTGTGCCTTGGCCTAAATCCATGACCTTTTAGTGTAAATAATAATATTGTATTCCAAAAAAAAAACAAGACTCACTTACAAGTTAAAAGTGATAAGGATTACCATTAGATCATAGTGTCAGCTTCTTATATTTCTTTCTTAATAACAGGCTATACTTATTATCTAGTTTTTGTTTTTTTTGTACAATGATATATTTACTCTAAGGGTGGGGAAATGAATTGGTATCAAACTTGCCATTTACGATATTTGAACTTAAAACTTCTTACTTACAAGTGAATGATGCAACGAATACAAATAAACTGTAGTAGTAAGTGACTGTCATTTTTCTAGGGTTTGAACCTAAATGACTGAAAGGTCTGTTAAATATGTTTCTTCTACACATAAATGCACCAGCCTTCTTCCCAACCTAGTGGATAAGTGACAAGCCTTATTCCTTTGGGTTTCGGGTGCGAAGGTTGGTGTTCATTGCAAACTGCATCCATGATTCCATATAACCTTTCAACGAAATGAGGTATTTCAAAATACCTCTGTTTTTATGGCCAGAGTGTTTGCTTTCTTCCCCCTCGAGTTTATTTTATTGTTTAGGTTAACAAATAACAACAACAATCATTCCGCTTCTAGTCAGGAGCATGTTAATTACAAGTATGAACACGTTAATTGTGCATGATTTGATTCTTACATAACAATCCATTCGAAGGTGCCAAATAATCTGAACTTCTTGGTCATTTACATAGGCAGCATTTGTAGATCAATCGCTAGCGTGGGGTAGCTACGTAATGCTATTAGACAAGATTGCAAGAGAAATTGCGTTTTTGACTTCTAATTAAGCTGTTGTACGTCGAGTGAAGAAATTTCTCAATTTGATTATTTTTACTCATTATTTCAACTTGATTGTCTTCTCTTCCTCGAGTTTATTTTATTTTTTGTTAGAAGCATGTTAATTACAAGTATGAATACATGAATTATTCAAGACTTAATTCTTACATATCAATTTGATGGGATGTTCCAAAAAATGCTTACACTGAATTTCAAACCTACTGGCAATTGGCAATTGGCCTCCAACAAAATAGTATAAATCGCTAGTGTGTTACTGTTAGTATTCATATTTGGGAAGACTTTTAAACACAACGACTTGATTTTTTTTTTTGTTAACAAAAAAAAAATAAAAAAATCAAGTCGTTGCGCATAGTAGGGAAATCAATCAAATTGAATATTTTATGTGCCCTAATTTTTTTGGTCGAAAATAAACTTTACTCATGAAAGGGAGAGTACAACCTGCGCAAGATAGGCCTAAACCCAAATAAAAACTCAAAACTCTACATAAAAAAGCAAGACCCTAAATAAAAAACATGCCCAAGCAAAAGGAAAACAACAACCCAAGACATAAAAAGAAACCCGCTCATATTTAGACCCGTAGGCAATAGAAGAAAAAACAACAACAAAACCCTATATATTTTGTTGGAATGGACATTAAAGTACACATGGCGTAGGATACTACTAGTCACACGCTTATTTTACTTCTCACACACATTTATTAACTTTTTAACATTAATTTTCTTTAATTTATTCGATCTGACTATTCCAAATTAATAAGAGTGTGAGAAGTAAAAACGAGTGTGTGGATAACACTACACATTCGCATCGTTGTAGGAGGGTTTAAGACCCGTTATCCCTCCCATTAAATCAATTAGCCATTTAATTGACAATTAAAGTACATATGGTGTATTTTGTTGGGTAAGAAGATGGGAAATGATAAGGAGGCTCTCTTAAAATGAGACTCTTCATGAACTTTCGGATAGCTCATGTTTTTGGCACAATATTTTACAATGTTGGCACAAAAATTAATCTTTTTTTTAAGGTAGAGATTTCAGTAATCAAAAGAACGAGAAACATCATCGCTCTGGAATAAAACTCCAGGATTACAAACACAACCAAAGAGATACAAAACCATCACACATAACCACATCGAACCAAACGGAAGGACACGTTCACATGGACAAAACCTTGCATCACATTCTGCAAAACTTGCAAAAGACGACATTCCTCCGGCAAGGAAGCCCTTATATGAGACACCACGAAGAATTCTACATGGTCCATTGCCAATCGAAACGAACAACAAGAGCACAAACAAAAGCAGGACAACCCAAACACTCGTTGAGGCACAAAAATTAATGTTAAACTGTGAGATAACAAAGAATTTATGGAGAGTCTCACTTTTGAAAAAGTTTCCTTAGTATTTTAATTAAAATTTGACATTACCTTAAAATTAAGGGAAAATTTAAAATAGGTCCAATTTTATAGCCCACATTTTGAAATAGGTCTCATTTTTAGTAATTTTGGATCCATGTCAAAATACCCCATTAATTAAATACAATTCATATGCAGAGCACATAGTAATAGTACAACCAAAACCCCACCACCCACAATTCAAATTCCCTCCTCCAAGCCCTTTGCTTTGCTCCCATACCTCGCCACCCTCTCGTCAATCCACTCTCTCATATCCCTCAACACAATCTCCGCGTTCTCGTCCGGCTCCCCTTGTACCAACGAATGGTACATCCCATCGTAAATCTTCAAAGTCTTGTCCGCGCTCGATCCCTTCTCGTACAGCAGCTGCGACGACGTCGGGCACGTAACCCCGTCCGCCGTCCCGTGCACTGTCAAAAACGGCGCCGTCACCCGCGAGAAATTGTCCTGCACGTACTGGCACATCCTAGCGATCTCCCTCATTGTCCCCACCCTCGGTGGGCCCGTGTACCTCCTCGGATTCGACGCTATGATCTTCAGCTTCGCGGGGTCCTTGATCGCCTTCCCCACCATCTTGTTGTCCGGCATCGCCGCCCACGTGTCGGCGAGCCCGAACAGGAGGCCGTACAGGAAGAGGTGAACTTTGCTGGGCTTCATGTTCTCCGGGATGACGAAGAGCGGGGCGGAGAAGATCAGGCCCGTCCAGGCGTCGGGAGGGGACTGGAAGTACATGAGCATGGTGGCTAAGCCGCCCATGGACTCCCCGAACAGAAAGGCCGGGAGGCAGACGTAGGGTTCCGACTGGCGGACGTGGAGGAAGTAGGAGAGGGAGCTGGCGGCGACTTTTTCCATGTCGCCGAGGTAGCAGCGGATGCCGTCGGACCGGCCGTGGCCAAGGAGGTCGGCGGCGAAGACGGCGTAGCCCCAGGTGGTGTAGTGGATGCAGATTTTCTGGAAGAGCCAGCCGGTGTCGGATCCGTAGCCGTGGGTCATGAAGACGGTGGCTTTGACTTTTTGATCCAAGGGCAGGAAGGACTGGGTGAAGATCTGGCCGTTGGGCGTTTGGAAGAAGGATTTGGTGTTGCGCACCCCTTGGGAGGTGTAGTACTCCTCCTCCGGCATGTCGCCCCAGAAATTCGGTGGCGTCTCGGTCGACATTTTCGTTATGCGTTTCGGGATTTCGGATTTGGCGCTGACGAAAAAATGGAAGCGGATTTTTAGAGGGAGGAAAGCGCCGTATATGTGGATGTTGCGGTTGGTGGGGGGAGTTGGTGGACTAACTTTTGGGCCCACCACTTTTCCACCGGTGTTGACGTGTGAACTTCTTTTCATTTTTTAATGTTTTCTTTTTTGATGGATGAGGTTTGGTGGACGACTTTGGGTTTATTTTTTGTTTTTTTTAGTATAGCAATATGTTTATATTTTTTGGATAAACTACCAATTTAGTCTCTAAATTATCACCTTAGTGAAAATTAGGTCACTAAACTATTTTTTCAGAAAAATTAGTTCCTGAATTATAAAAATCTGCCAATTACATCCCTAATATAATATTCGAAGTTACTATATTCAATTTTTCATCGATTCAAGTCATGTTACTTGTATGTAATATACATTAGTGGGTAGATTTGTAGTTTTTCATAAAGAAATAGTGTATAGAGTTAATTTTGGAGAATAAATTGGTAGTTTTTCATAAAAAAAATAGTGCAAGTTAACTTTTGAGGGTAAATTAGACATTAAATTCGCAACCTATATGAAATGTTAATGGCTTATAGACGAGAAAATTATGGTATTACACTCTAAAGTGTGTCAAGTTACTTAAGTTGACGAAAAATTGGATAAAATAGCTTTGAATATAATAGTAGGGATGAAATTAACAATTTCTAATGAATTTAGAGACTTATTTTACCGAAAAAATAATTCAGAGACCTAATTTTCACTAAGGTGATAATTCAGGGACTAAATCGGCATTTCACCCTATCTTTTTAGTAGAGCGAAAGTATTAGTGTGTTAAATAATTAGTTGTTTGAGAGAGGTAAATGGTAAGAATGGATTCGCACTATAATGTATAATCATGATTGATTTATGCTACTGTTGTAAAGTGTCATATGCAACAATAAGAAATGGTAAGTAGACTCTCTCAAAGTACGACTTTTAATGAATTATGTCACCTTACAGTTTAACGTCAATAATCTCAAAAATAAGATGGCTTAGAGTCCATAAAGAATTTTATTTTTAAGAAAGTCTTCTTACAATTTCTCTACAATTTTTAAGAAAGTCTTCTTACAACAATATATTTATATTAAATTGTGAGAATTTAGATTAAACACAATAAGCATGCTATAAAAATTTGATATCTAATTAACTATTAACGAGATTTGAATTTACGACTTTCAATTACAAGGTAAAAGAATACCAGTAGACTAAGATTCAAGTTTGAGACTTTATTTTTTGCTTTAATAGCAAGCATGATTTATTTGAGTATTTTAATGGGATTCATGGAGGCAAGGACTATATTACGGACTTTGTGAATTGTTTTGGTGCGGATTTGAGGCAGGGCACAACTATAGGATTAATCATTTGGGAATTGTCGGTTTTGTCCTCACCAACAACCCCCTTATCTCGCAATGAGCGGCACTTTGTCAATTTGACAATTGCAATCACCAACCACCTTACTTCGCAATGTGACAACGTGTTTCTGTTCTCTAAAGACTAACATACTCCATATTCATCATTCAATATTACGGTTTGGTGGTATTCTTCTTTACTTGTTGGATCCACTACACATCGAATTTTAGCAATCTGAACCGTCTATTTTGTAAGTCTCGATTCATAAATCATCCTTGCATAAATTCAATTTAATCCGAAACTATTTTGCCTATTTAATTATCATGTTAAAATTTTATTGTTTCTTAGAGAACAATGTATTCATCAATTTCTTTAAACTCAATTGAATGCTTCAAATATTTCCGATTTGGCTAATATTTTGCAAGGACGATGTGATGTGGGCTCAACAACTAATCCTCATTTTTACTAAAAGTTGAGAATCTTTTCCCTTAAAAACTTCCTATACCTCAATATTGCAAAATCAATTCAATTAAAAATTATTTTATTATTTAATTCTCTTTATAAAATTTCAATATTTCTTATAACATTGTTCATTAATTTTTACCACTAAAATGAAATGTCTTAATTGTTTCCGATTTAACTAATATTTTATAATGATATCTAGGAGTGGAGAGTTGAAAATTAATCAGTTCTGAATTGTTGTAGCAGAACCATGTCCACTTGTTTTGTTAAAAAAAAAAAAAGATCCCTTCCCTCATGGGTTCCAGTTGTCTGTATAATTTCAACTCTGACCATATGTTGCGTTGTCATTGTAATAGTGATAGATCCGAGCATGAAAATCTCGGATAATGTTAGAGAAATTAAAATTTTAAATTAAATTTACAAATCAAATAATGTGTCATCAATAAGAAACAACACGTTAATCGACACTTAATTAATAACTCAATCATTTACAACCATATTAAGTTTGCAAATTAAATTTAAAAAATTTAGTCTCTTTAGTATTACCCAAAAATCTCACATAATTGAATCTCACTTATGTCAGAGAGAAATGATGAAACACATAGTTCAAAACGGAAAGAGATCCTCTTTGGATCTTTTCCACCAAAGCTTATGGATCAAGTGATCTTGAAATTTGATTCAACAGCTAAAAATAGAGGCCTATTTTAAAAGTTATAATAATTTTAGCTGTTAGATCAAATTTATAAGGCCCGGATTACTTGATCCGTGGACTTTGGTGAAAGAGTTCCGGAGAGGATCTCTTACCGTTCAAAACACAATGCCATTCTCTACCTGAATGATTAGGGGTGAGTCCATTTTGAAACTGTTGAATTTTTTGGCCAAAACAAAAACCATACCGAAATTACTATCCGACTTTGGTTCGATTTGATTTTATTCAATTTTTTTCGGTTCGCTTTCTGTTTAGTTCAGTTTTTAAAAATAAATCTGAAATTCCTAACTTCGAGTCTAAGATTTACGGGTTTCCTTGATCCCGGTTTCATTAATATTGCAAGCAAAGAAATTCCAGCTATTCGACCTGCCCACGTATAGTACAATACTCATTAGCAAAAACAATTACAATGTTGCAAGTGGCGTTTTACTACAGTGGTGGAAAGATGTTGAGTTCTTGCATGACGACGTGAGTTCAAACCTCGTCGGTGACTAATCTAACAAAATTCATCGGTTGACAAAAAACAAAAAAATTACAATGTCAAGAACGGAAATTCTCATTCATATATCCAAAAACAAGTAAAGCACCGGAAGAATACTTGTAAAACTGCAATTCCAAGCTACCTAATTCTAAAACCCACAGAAAGTTCCAATTAACACATACAGATGTTATATTTTCCATCAAATACAAACAATCCAAAAGCTGGGTAGGAGTGAGCAGGCCAAGAAAGAACAGACTTCAAATAAAATTAAAATATATTAATTCGGTTGGGTTCAGTTCCGAACCACTGAAAACAAAATCCAACCAAAAAATATCGATTCGGCTTTTTTTTCGGTTTCGGTTTGTTCTTTTCGGGGTTTAGTTTTTCAAACCCACCTACCAATGAGGGACTTGTGACATTTGATTATATACTGAAGATAGGGTGAGGTGGTCATCATGGATTCAGTAGGGGGCTAGGAACTCTTTGTAAGCAGAAATGCTAGAACCAACTCAACTTCCAGTCCATGTCCCAAGCAACAATGTTGCCCATTTTCAATGAGCCCAACATACTGTACCTCTGTTGGATACCATGGTTTGGGCCTCACTTAGCCCATGTCGGAAGCCTGAAAGGCTCCCACCCTCTCTTTGTAACCCTAACCCTAATACACTTTCCCTGTCTCAACATATTTCTTCCCTCCCTCAAGAGTCAAGACAGTGTCTGTTTTTACTTGATACCTCAACTGGAGGCATATGTTGAGACAAAGGAGAATGCGATCGACGGTGCCACACTCTCATTTGTCTAGGCATATGCATCCGGTTACAGTGTTCACATGGAGCTCCCAAAATTAAGGTTGTAGAATGCTAAAAGTGCCAAATGGCCCTAAAACACTCCGACGGGAATCGGGAAGGCCGTGCAGTTGGCTTGAGAACATAATGTAGTAAGGACTAAGGATGGAGTAAAACATAGCATATGAGAGACTCAGTCTCCAGAGGCTTGAAACATGTGGAGTTGGACCACTAAAATAGCCTCAGTCTCTTTAGAATGGGCTTAGCTCCTGGCCTCCTTGTTTTTCTCCCATGGGCTTATTTTTCTGAGCTGTGCTAAATTGGTATTCATTTTTTTCATTTTTTTTCTTTTGATATTATTACTCTAAGCTAGATTAGAGAAATGAGAGAAAGTTTGAATCCAAAATGCAGTAGGTTGAAAACGAAGTCTTATCCATCACGACAAACTACCACTTGTATTTGTACTAAATTAAACATACTACTTCAGAATATTTATTATTAGATTTTGGTCGCATTTTGTTTTTTTGGGGCAATCAAGCTCATATGATTTATAAAAGATTCAACTTCACAACATAATTTCTAGAACGGGAGCACATGGGGAGAGGTTAGTAGTAATGAAATGCAAATACTTGCACACTCATATGTGCGAGATAGATAGTGCACTATATTTAGAAATTTGATAAAGTATATGAACACGTGTTTCAGTAGTAACTCATCTCGACTCTGTTGAAGTGAGTTTGACGTTAAAGTCCCATGAAGTAGACTTTGATGTCTAGTTAGGGGGCTATTCATCTGATTCCATCGGTTTGTAATTCTCACCAATGAAGCAAACATATCCATCACTAGAACCTCCACTTTCCTTGAAGCATTCTAAACTTGAAATAGTAACACAAATGAACCCTCCAACAACCCTACCTAGCCATCCTTGTAAACAAACATACACAAGCTTTAGCAACACTTTCAGACCAACTCATTTGCTTGTCCTCTCTTGCATTTCGGTTACTTCAAGGACATTCGTTGGATAGCCTAGCTTGCTTTTACTTTGTGTCGTAACAAAAAACCATTTTCCAAGATTTGGCAAGAAAAGAAAGAAAATGACAACAAAGCAAAGTTTTAAAGTGAAAAGAAAATAGAGCTTGTTAATTTTAAATCATTGTAACTAGTATTACGGTTTTGTGATATTTTTGTTCATTTGTAATTGAGAGGTCTCATGTTTGACTTGATATAGACGACCTTGATGTATTATATTTGTATTGAGTTTAATAACTACTTAGTGTGGCGCATCGTGTGTCCTAATCCAATAACCTCTCCCTCATAGCAGAATATTTCCTCCATTTTTAAGTAGATTGTGGTATCAAAAAACTTGACACCATAAATGTCCTTCATCAAGCTTAAATAAGTGAACCTATAGTTTAAACCCAAAATTTATTCTTGGATGTATATAATGAAGTGAATTAAAATGACTATATGGCATAAGGTTTTTTTTGGTAGAGACATAGTCTCCTATTGTACACGCAACTAGGGATGGGCAAAATATCCATGAGTTTGGGTAACCGCGGTTACCCGCCTATTAAAAATTCACGGTTACGATTATGGATAACCGTTTAGACGAATAGACGGTTATGGGTATAACTGTTTACCCATGAAATTTAAATGGACGGTTATGGGTATTACCCACGGTTATAAACGGGTACCCATTTAACTGTTTATTTTAATATATGTAAAATTAGGAAGAAAAAAAAAATTAAAACCCTAAATTAATAAATATTTAGGTCGGAAAGATCTTACTAATTTTGAGTTCAAGTTTATTTATCATGCATTACATGCTGAACATATATTGGTTGGAACTTGGAAGGGATGCAGGGCCTCTTAGTCTATTAATTTCAAGGTGACGATCTCAAGTTTAATGGTGTCAGATTAGTGTTTTCTTCGTCTTGCTAATTGCGGTTATAAATCAATTTCCATGATCATGGGTAAGGATGGTGCTGTTAATTAATTTTCAAATTTCAATTGCGGTTATAAATTAATGTTTGATGTTCAGGTGCATGGCTACTAAAAAAAATCTCAATGATTCGTTGTCAAATATGACAGTGTTTAATGGTCATAAAAAGAATAGAAAACTATGACAAATTTCTTTTTAGATTTTCAAGTTGTTAAAAAAACATGTAAATCGGTAAAAAACTGGTAAATGGGTAAAAAAGGGATAAACAGGTATATGCGGTTACAGTTAAATGGGTACATGGTTATAGGTATGGTTAACCGTTTATAAACGATTATTGGTATGGTTATAACCGTTTATGCAATTAGCCAACGGCTAAACGGTTAAGCGGGTGAGAGATTAAACGGTTATGAGTAAATAACCGCGGTTACTCGTCCGCCATAACCATTGCCCATCCCTACACGCAACCATATTTATGAAAGTGCAATGTTATGTTAAACGTGAGACTTATGACATGTGGAGACTGCATACCAGTGTTCTAAAAAACGCCCTAGGCGGCCGCCTAGCAACCGAGGCGTTTTTGGGCAAATCGGGCTGAAAAATCGGGTTGGGCCTAGGCGGCGCCTAGGCGGGCTAGGCGGCTAGGCGGTCCTAGGCGGTTTTTTTTTATATTTTTTTTTATTAATTGTGTGTTTTTTTCTTTTTTGGTTTCATGGTGGTATACTTATGGAAATGGTGTATCTAATTTGCAAATGATGGATTTACTACAAGTTCATCCAATACTTATGGAAATAGTGTACCTAATTTGCCTTTTATCATTATTTTATTATCCATACAAGTATAGTTTTTTTTTTAGGTGTCAATATGCACTTATTTACAAGATATACAAGAAATTTACCTAAATCCGCCTAAGCGCTAGGCGCTAGCCCGCTGCTCGACTAGCGCCTAGTGTTTTTTAGAACCTTGCTGCATACTACTTGAGATTTTTAAGTTTTAGTATATCTTTCGAAACAATTTCTTAATGAATAGAGAATGCCATGAAATTTTTCTTCAAAGATTTCCATTTAAGAGTATAAAGCTCAAAGTGGGTACTCTATACTAATACATTGTATTCTAGATAAGTTTGGTCTAAATTGCTTCAATGAGTGACCTTGTTCCTTTGAACTAAATTTATATTGTTTCAACATACTTTTGAAAGAGTTCACATAATTATAGTACTACTGAAAGCTCTATGAGATTATTTGTATACATGGCTTATATTTGCCATGAAATTTAGTGAAGTACTCTTTTCAGCTTGTATATTTTGATTATATTTCTTTTAACATTTTTAACTATTAAAGATATACAAAAGGCTTTAGTCAACTCCCACTGGAAGAAAACAACACATCTATCACGACAATTTTACCATAGACTTTATGAGCTCATTGTAAAAATAAAAATTTACCACGGGCATAATAAGCATGTCATAAAAAATAATTTTTCATCACAGACAAATCTTAGCCCGTTGTAAAATAACAGTGAATGACCACGCACAAAGTTGCACATTGTAAATATACTAAGCCACCACGGACAATGCTTGTGGTCAATATTGTTAGTTCTACAGCGCATTTTTGTTATCAACCATGGACATAATGTGTAGTATAATCATACACACAATGAAAAATATTTAGAAAAGGCGGGACATCGAAATTTTGCGAAATTTCAATCATCTTTGAGATTTGAAAATTTCACAACTCTTTAAATCTCCAGTCGCTACTTTTTATTTCTAATCAAAATCCTATGGCACCAGGGATCCGATCCAAATCAAATTGAATCCCCAAATGGGAAAACAAAAAAGGAGGGCACACAAAAGAGAAAATGGTGGGTTCCTCTTTCTTTCTTTATCCTTTTTTTTCTTTCATCCCTTACACTTTATTTCCTTTCATGCCTGGTTTTTCCTAAACCTCAGGAGTTTTTGTAATGGTTACTGTAGGGGCAAAAACAGCAGCTCAGCACTAAATGGGAAGGCTATGTTGACTGGAGAAGCCGACCTGCAATCAGAGGTCGCCATGGCGGCATGCTTGCAAGGACGAAGCCATAAATTTGTATGGATGGGAGCATTGCTAAACAACAAAGTCACAAAATAAAAAGCTAGAGAATATACTAAACAAATACTTATTTATTAATCCATTTTTTCATACAAAATATTACAATATCCCTTGACGTGTGTTCATGATTTGAAAGCGTTGCATGACAACTTAATTACCAATACCATTAAATATCTCTCTATATAAAAATAATCATGTTATCATTCATCTATTTATCTCCCATTAGACTTCTCAATCGATTCTTCGGAAATTTCATGGCCGAAAATGCTCTTTCAGCGTTGTCAATTGCAATTGAAAGAGTTAATACTAATGTCACAAGCATGTACATTTTTTTTTTGCCAATAAACTGAGTGGGGGCATCCGCCCCCTATGAGACCAAGGTGGCTCCGTCCTTACATGCTTGCCTCCTCCTTTATGCTGGGTATGTTTCTCCCTTGTGCTGCAATCAGAGATCGCCATGGTGGTATGCATGCATCGATCCAACATATCATAAGTTATACCAAATAACAAATATAGGGTTATCTAAATTTTTCATGAAATGTTAGCCACTTGAGTGCATCAATGGGTTGACTTTTTATCTGTCTCACAAACTGAAACTTGCAGATTAAATCTTACTTCAGTAGAGTTCAAAAAGGAATTAAACATTATAAAGTATGGAAGCAGTATGGAAGCACTTGGTAAACAGAGGACTGAGATCGAGGCGTGCTGGCCGTCACGTGAGCGTGACGTAACCATAAGCACAGTGCGGAAGCAAGATTAATAAGGGAAATACGAACAAATTAAAACTGAGCAACTAGCAATCCTAGTTAAGATAGCATGCTAGTGCGAGAATAAGTGTGAATTACACAACTAGAGCTTAACTAGCCTAAGTGCAGTCAAGCATAAAAGTACTAATTAAACAACACCCTACATGAAAGATGTATGTTAGAACCTCCGTTGAATCCTCATAAACCACCAACAAACGCTACCTAATACCTGAAGGGGCGCAAAACAAATACGTGAATGGGCAAAAACAAAGGTTTTCTAAAATCATACGATATCAAAAGGGCTATCCCCTCTCTGGAAAACCTGTATAATTCCCAGAAAATAGGATACGTATATATGTATACAAATATAATTCAAAACCATGCTCAATGTATCCAAAACCACATAAATATATGTATGCCATGCCCAATGCCTTATAATATCACAAATGTAAGCCATGTGATGCAATTCAACATAACTCATATACTAGCCGAAGTCACCTGACGTGATCTATACGGCGAAATCTAGAGCTCATTTCAATCATATCTCAATCTCATATCTCATCACATAATTCATCATGTATATACATCACATATCTCATCATGTATATACATATCTGCACACGAGTCGGAACCACATCACGTGGTCTGACCAACAAGACTGGGTATAAATAATAATACGCTCTAGTGCTACGATCACGTGAAGACTGTGTGAATATTCGCGGGTCACCTATGAGTTGAACCCACTGAAAGTGGTCTATACGACAGGACTGTGCACCTAACTTGGATCCAAGATGAGCGTGTGGTGTGGGATGTGAACATCACGTGAAGGATTAGGCCCCTAACTCTAGGTGGGAGCACTAATACCGGGGTGTAAATTAATGAGCTCAATATGCATCACAACATCACCATTCATCTCATAACTATTACCAGCATGATATACTCACCTGTAGCTTACCTGGGCCACCACAGCACCATGCAACAATATGCATAATTATGATAATGCATATGCTAATATATAATACGAGCATGACATGGCATTTTCAAATCACATTTCCTTTAAAATACGTTTTCTGGGAAAAACGTCAAGTGTGTGTGCATGTGCGTGTGTGTATATATATATATATATACTGAAAACAAAAGCCCACTCACTGGTACGTAGCTGGGTCGTAACCCCCGTGCCTAGCCTGGTTACGCTCGTCCTCCAGATAAGTCTCGCCTATATAAGAAACAACTATATATGCGTTATTTTAAAGCATATAAACAAAACCAGGTAATAACTTATCATACAATGCTCAAATTGGGTATATGAATATACCACCGTGATCTACAAAACCTCACAAACATCCCCATATTTTTAGAAAAATTTTCCGACCACCCACGCGTCGGCCAAGGCACTGCCAGACGCGCCCATACACGCGGCCACGTGCCAGGCACACTGACGGCGTTACTTAACGCCGTCAGGAATATTCCGTTAAATCCCAACGGTAACAGTTAAAGATGATTGACGACGTTGGAATATTCCGTCAGAATTGATGGAATATTCCATCGTCTTCAACCTCTGAACTCCGGTGACGATCGCCGTCGCCGGAAACTGGGGATTTCGTATTTTCGTCCTAACTTCTTTGTTTTTAACCCAAATTGCATGAAATTTACACCAATGGAAAGCTGGAGATGAGTAGAACACCGTTATACCTCTTTCAAGCCTAAAAAACCACGAGATCTCACCGAGAAAAATCGAAAAAAACCCTGCCAAGCTTTGACCTTTCGATTTCGATGTCCAAAACCACCCAACGAACTTCTCCGAGCCTCTAAAGGGCCTCCCAAAGCTCCTTGCGAGCTCAGAATTTCCAAAAACACATGATTTCACGATTGCATAAATAGTACTCAAAATCGGAGTTATGGTTTCGACGTGAAAACGAGGGAGTTCTTACCTAAAAATGGTACCTTTGAACTTGTATAGTCCTCACGAACACAATGGTGACCTTAGAATCCTCGATCCGTCACGATTCAAAGGGTTTTGGGTTTGAGTCCGTATGGGAGAGAATAGAGATAGTACGAGTCCGAAAGAGAGAAGAGAGAGAACACGGGCGAGAAGAGAGAGAAGGTTTTTGGGTATTTGTGTGTGGTCCAAAAGCCACCAATCACCAACACTAAAGATTTTAATTCCCATTGGCCCCCAAAACTTAGGAAAATACTTGATTGGGTCCAATTAAAATTTAACTCACAAAACCTCACAAAACGTCCAAGGGCAATTTTGACATGTCATATTTTCGAGAATGATAATCCAGGACGGGCTGTCACAACCTACCCTCCTTATAAAAATTTCGTCCTCGAAATTTACACAACCAATACCATCATTTGATACTCATAAAAACAACCATGGGTACATTTCTCTCATTCGATCCTCTGTTTCCCAAGTAGCTTCTTCCACTGAATGATTCCTCCACAGAACTTTCACCAAGTGCACTGTCTTATTTCTCAGAACCTTTTCTTTCCAATCCAGAATAGTCACTGGTTCCTCATTATACATCAAATCTTGACTAATTTCCAATGGTTGAGGAGGTATCACATGTGAAGGATCTGCAACATAATGTCGAAGCATCAAAACATGAAACACATTATGTACCTTAAACAGCTCAGAAGGCAACTCAAGTCTATAAGCAACTTCACCAACTCGTTCGATGATCTTGTAAGGTTCGATGTACTTAGGGCTCAGCTTACCCTTCATCCGGAACCTTACTACTCATTTCCATGGTGATAGCTTCAGAAATACCCAATCATCAACTTGATACACCCGGTCAGTGGCATGTCTGTCTGCTAAGCTTTTTTGGCGATCCTGGGTCACTTTCAAGTTAGACTTAATTACCTAAACGTTCTGAGTAGTCTCCTCCACAATCTCAGGGCCCACTAGCCCTCTTTCGCCAACCTCTGACCAACACAAAGGTGTACGACAAGCTCTGCCATAAAACGCCTCAAATGGTGCCATCCCGATGCTAGAATGGAAACTATTATTGTAGGCGAATTCCATTAAATCCAACTTTGCCTGCCAATTATCACCAAACTAAAGTACAGAAGATCTTAGCATATCTTTTAAAGTTTGAATCGTCCTCTCAGATTGACCATCTGTCTGAGGATGATATGTTGTACTATACAGTAATAAGTAATCTCATACCAAGAGCCTCCTGAAATGCTATCAAAAACTTAGAAGTAAACCTAGGATCTCGATCTGAAATAATACTCACAGGAACTCCATGGTACTTCACAATCTTCGTGATGAACAATTCAGCTAACTTGTTCAGAGAATAATTTTCCCTTAGTGGAATGAAGTGCGCTGACTTGGTAAGCTGATCTACAACCACCCAAATGCCATCATAACCATTCCATGTACGAGGAAGCTTGTACACAAAATCCATAGTAATATTTTCCCATTTCCACTGTGGAACGGGAAGTGGCTGCATCAATCCAAATGGCTTCTTCCTTTCAGCTTTGATCTGCTGACAAACTGCACACCTACGGACATACTCTGCAATTTCCCTTTTCATACCTGGCCAATAATAAAATGGCCTAATGGTATGATACATTTTAGTGCCTCATGGATGCATGGCATATGCTGAAATGTGTGCCTCATCAAGAATTGCCTTCTTTAATTCCTTATTATTTGGCACGTACATCCTATTCTCCTGCATAAGCATGTCGTCCGTCTCTCTAACTCTGAGATCTTTCTTTTTCCCTTTATTCCTCAAATGAATTAGCTCTTGAATCTCTTCATTATTCATCTGAGTCTCGAGCATACGATCAATCAGAATAGGCTTAAATTGGAAACTAGCAAGTAAAGCTTCTTCTCGTTCTGCCATAGCTTCTTCTTGTTCTTCCAATTCCAATTTCACTCCAGTAGACCTCAAATCTGCAAGAAGAGGAACACAAGAAGCATACAAAGCACTGATTCGACCTTGGGATTTCCTACTCAAAGCATCAGCTACTACATTAGCACGCCCAGGGTGATACTCAATCGTGCAATCATAATCACTAAGCAACTATAACCACATTCACTGCCTAAGATTAAGCTCATTCTGGGTGAAAAGATACTGAAGACTCTTGTGATCTGTAAATATCTTACATTTTTTCACCATAAAGATAATGTCTCCAGATCTTCAAAGCAAAGATGATAGCTGCTAACTCCAAATCATAAGTAGGGTAGTTCATCTCATGAGACTTCAACTGCCTCGAAACATAGGCAATTACTTTACCATGTTGCATCAGAACACAACCCAGGCCATTCAAAGAAGCATCGCTATAAATCTCAAAATTACCACTATCATCAGGAAGTGCCAAAACCGTAGCATGAGTGAGACAATGCTTAAGCTGCTGAAAACTCTGCTCACAATTCTCATCCCACTCAAATTTAACTTCATTCCTAGTCAACCTTGCAAGTGGTAAAGCAATAGCTGAAAAGTCCTTAACAAACCATCGATAGTAACCTTCTAAACCAAGGAAACTCCGTACCTCGGTGGCGGTTCTTGGCTGCTCCCAATTCTCTACAGCTGCTACCTTTTAAGGGTCTACCAAAATACCTTGAGTTGAAATTACATGTCCCAAGAATGCCACTTCATTTAACCAAAACTGGCACTTGCTAAATTTAGCATACAACTGATGTTCCCTCAATTTCTTCAGCACTAGAGTGAGATGTCGAACATGATCTGATTTTGTCTTAAAATACACCAGAATGTCATCAATAAAGACAATGACAAATCTATCCAAGTATTGCTGAAATACCTTATTCATCAAACCCATTAAAGCTGCTGGTGCATTAGTTAATCCAAATGGCATCACACAAAACTCATAGTGACCATAACGAGTTCTGAATGCCGTCTTAGAGACATCTTCACTCTTAATCTTCAACTGATAGTATCCCGACCTTAAGTCAATCTTTGAGAACACACAAGCACCTCTGAGTTGATCAAATAGATCGTCTATATGCGGCAATGGATAACGGTTTTTAATCATTACCCGATTCAATTGCCTATAATCAATACACAACCTTAAGGTACTGTCTTTCTTCCGCACAAACAACACTGGGGCTCCCAAAGGTGACGAACTAGGCTGAATGAAACCTTTATCAACCAACTCTTGTAATTGAATCTTCAATTCTCTTAACTCCGCATGAGCCATTCTATATGGAGTTAAGGAAATATGATCCTTACCTGGAAGTAAATCAATGGTGAACTCTACATCTCGATCTAGCGGCAATCCAGGTAAATCATCAGGGAATACATCAGGAAAATGTCTAACCACCTTTACATTTTCCACACTAATAGAAGCAACAACATTCAATACTACGTGAGCCAAGTACCCCTGACAACCTTTCGTTAACAACTTTTTGGCTCTTACAGCTGAAATAATACCATGCCTCAATCCACTAGGCTCACCAAAGAATGTAACCTCAGGTAATCCAGGATGATGGAAGGTCACTGATTTCCTGTAACAGTCAATCTTGGCATGATTGTAATGCAACCAATCTGTGCCTAAAATCACATCAAAATCCACAATGTCTAAAGGAGTAAGGTTAGCTGGCATAACCACATCCTCCACTAATATGGGACAACCTGGGTAAACAAAATCTACATAACACCTCTCCCCTCTAGGCATTGTAAACTCTAACTTATACCCAAGGGGTGTACATTGAGGTTTAGTCAACTGAGCAAATGTATGAGAAATCACAAAATGCGTAGCACCACAATCAATCAACACTTTAGCATGATAACCAAGAATATTTAACGTACCCATGATTAAGTCAGGATTGTTCTGAGCATCCTGAAAAGAAATGTTATGGATACGTCTTTGAGCTTGTTGTCTTCTTCCTCCACCTCTGCAGGCATGAACACATCTGCCCTGCGAACTACGTCCCTGACCAGACTGATTATGCTGCCTTGACGATCCAGTAATACTAGCAGCAACATCCACCTGCTGAGGTTGTACTCTAGACTGCCACTGCGATCCACCAGCTGAAAACTGCTGACCGTAACCACTCTGCTGATAAGGCATATAACCCCCTAAAATTGGCCATAACCACCTTGCTGATAAGGATCCTGAGGGTACTGATACTGTCCTGAAGGATAAGGAATTGGATTCCCCTGAAAATGATAAGTGCTACCATAACCTGCTTGCACATAACCACTAGGTCCTGAAAACTGCTGGGTCAGAGCTAGCGGTGGCATAAAGGGCTGCTGAGGCTGCTGGGGCCTCTGTTGATTCTGAGGGCAATACCTAGACAAATGTCCCATTTTTCCACAAGTATAGCACTCGTTACTACCTCGACGGCACTCTCCAAAATGTCGATTATTGCACCTACAGCACAAATGAGCACTAGCAGCACCTGAATCTCTCTGCCTTTGAAATCTCGGGCCTCTAGTAAATCTACCTCCTCGTCTTTGGCCCGTGGCACTAAAACCTCCACTGAAAGAACTCGAGCTTGTGCCACTTTTCTTAAAACTCTGAGTCTAGTGAAGTCTCTGAGATGAATATCCTTTACCTTTATCATCTATTCTCTGACTCTTATCATTTTCTTCTTCTTCCTCACTATCACTGGGCAACTTCTCTGAATCTTCAACCCTCAACAAAATATCATAGAACTCTTGGTAAATATTACAGTAAGTAGTAGTTGCCATAGTACGCCATTTCTTTTTAGTACCCAAAATAAAATGGCGTAACATCTCAACCGGATTAGCAACAACCTTCGGATGATAACGAGACAAGTCAGTGAACTTCCTGTAATACTCATTCACCAAGTCAGTGAACTTTCTGTAATACTCATTCACTGACATCTTCCCCTGTTTCAGACTGGTAAACTCTTGCTTCTTACTGTCAATGTAGGCTGGAGGAATAAATCTTTTCATAAATAAACTCTTGAAAACTTCCCAATCAGCTGATTCCTCTCAAGTTAACGCTTAAGCCTCCAGCTCCTACCAAGATGCAGGTTCCTTACCTAAGAACCAAGTAGTCGTCTCAACCCATCTATCAGGAAGAAGATTCCCCTCACTTTGCATTACCCGGAATGTCTTATCCACATGATTAAACCATTTCTCTGCGCCTTCAGGCCCTTCATTTCCCTCAAAATTATACAACTTCAAATTGTATATAGCCTCAAGAGGAGTCCTCTGAGTAGGACGTAACGCAGACTGTATAGCATTGGCTATAGCTTCCCCCAACTGAGAAATATAAGGGAAACTAGGTTCAGCTGAACGACGTGGCTCTCTACAAGGCGGCATAGTTCTGACAGAAGACATCAAGAATAATTAAGGAATTCACAAAATATGCAGGACTGCAACCTAGAGCTCTGATACCAAACTGACACACCCCGACCGAGATCGAGGCGTGCTGGCCGTCACGTGAGTGTGACGTAACCATAAGCACAGTGCGGAAGCAAGATTAATAAGGGAAATACGAACAAATTAAAACCGAGTAACTAGCAATCCTAGTTAAGATAAGATGCTAGTGCGAGAATAAGTGTGAATTACACAACCAGAGCTTAACTAGCCTAAGTGCAGTCAAGCATAAAAGTACTAATTAAACAACACCCGAAGGTGGTCCTACATGAATGATGTATGTCAGAACCTCCGTTGAATCCTCGTAAACCACCAACAAACGCTACCTAATACCTGGAGAGGCGCAAAACAAATACGTGAGTGGGCAAAAACAAAGGTTTTCTAAAATCATACGATATCAAAAGTGTTATCCCTTCGCTAGAAAACCTGTATAATTCCCAGAAAATAGGATACATATATATGTATATAAATATAATTCAAAACCACGCTCAATGTATCCAAAACCACATAAATATATGTATGCCATGCTTATGCCATGCCCAATGCCTCACAATATCATAAATGTAAGCCAGGTGATGCAATTCAATATAATTTATATACTAGCCGAAGTCACCTGACGTGATCTGTACGGCGAAATCTAGAGCTCATTTCAATCATATCTCAATCTCATATCTCATCACATAATTCATCATGTATATACATTATATATTTCATCATATCTCATCATGTATATACATATCTGCACACGAGTCGGAACCACCTCACGTGGTCTGACCGACAAGACTGGGTATAAATAATAATACGCTTTAGTGCTATGATCACGTGAAGACTGTGCGAATATTCGCGGGTCACCTACGAGTCAAACCCACTGAAAGTGGTCTATACGACAGGACTGTGCACCTAACTTGGATCCAAGATGAGTGTGTGGTGTGGGAGGTGAACATCACGTGAAGGACTATGCCCCTACCTCTGGGCGGGAGCACTAATACCGGGGTGCATATTAATGAGCTCAATATGCATCACAACATCACCATTCATCTCATAACTATTACCAGCATGATATACTCACCTGTAGCTTACCTGGGCCACCGCAACACCATGCAACAATATGCATAATTATGATAATGAATATGCATAATTATGATAATGCATATGCTAATATATAATACGAGCATGACATGACATTTTCAAATCACATTTCCTTTAAAATACGTTTTCTGGGAAAAACATCAAAGTGTGTGTGTGTATATATATATGTATGTATGTATACTGAAAACAAAAGCCCACTCACTAGTACGTAGCTGGGTCGTAACCCCCGTGCCTAGCCTGGTTTCGTTCGTCCTCCAGATAAGTCTCGCCTATATGAGAAACAACTATATAGGCGTTATTTTAAAGCACATAAACAAAACTAGGTAATAACTTCTCATACAATGCTCAAATTGGGTATATGAATATACCACCATGATCTACACAACCTCATGAACATCCCCATATTTTTAGAAAAATTTTCCGACCACCCACGCACTGGCCAAGGCACTGCCAGACGCGCCCCCATGCGTGGCCACGTGCCAGGCACACTGACGGCGTTAACTAACGCCGTTAGGAATATTTTGTTAAATTCCAACGGTAATAGTTAAAGATGACTGACGACATTGGAATATTTCGTCAGAATTGACGGAATATTCCGTCGTCTTCAACCTCCGAACTCCGGCGACCATTGCCGTCGCCGGAAACTGGGGATTTCGTATTTTCGTCCTAACTTCTTCGTTTTTACCCAAATTGCATGAAATTTACACCAATAGAAAGCTGGAGATAAGTAGAACAACGTTATACCTCTTTCAAGCCTAAAAAACCATGAGATCTCTCTGGGAAAAATCGAGAAAAACTCGGCCCAGCTTTGACCTCTCGATTCCGATGTCCAAAACCACCCAACGAACTTCTCCGAGCCTCTAGAGAGCCTCCCAAAGCTCCCTGCGAGCTCAGAATTTCCAAAAAACACACGATTTCACGATTGCATGAATAGTACTCAAAATCGGAGTTATGGTTTTGACTTGAAAACGAGGGAGTTCTTACCTGAAAATGGTACCTTTGAACTCATATGGTCCTCACGAACACAATGGTGACCTTAGAATCCTCGATCCGTCACGATTCAAAAGGTTTTGGGTTTGAGTTCGTACAGGAGAGAAGAGAGAGTGCGAGTCTGAGAGAGAAGAGAGAGAACACGTGAGAGAAGGGAGAGAAGATTTTTGGGTATTTGTGTGTGGTCCAAAAGCCACCAATCACCAACACTAAAGATTTTAATTCCCATTGGCCCCCAAAACTTAGGAAAATACTTGATTGGGTCCAATTAAAATTTAACTCACAAAACCTCATAAAACGTCCAGGGGCAATTTTGACATTTCACATTTTCTAGAACGATAATCCGGGACGGGCTGTCACAATATAAATATCTAAATAGATATTTATTAAATAGATATTATTTTATTTGTGGAAAAAATTTTATAACGGGCATTAACCGTGATCAATAAATAATTCACAACGGCCGTAACACGTGACGTTAAATTCCAATCTATCATGGGCACAATCCGGGGTTACATTATGTTTGACAACGGGCATAGCCCATGGTAGAAACTGAGACTTTTTATCACGACCAGATTACTAACGGGCACAGTGCCCATGGTGGATTACAATTTATCACGGGCATTCACCATGATAGATGAACTTTTTTCTTCTAGTGTCCATATAAACTTTTGCATTTCCCAGAGTCAAGATCTAGTGAAGTTAAATTTCTTGAAGATTGAAGTCACATTACTTCAAACTTGACAATGATAACTAGACTAGTCAAATCAAGGTATACTATCATCAATGGGGGTCATTAATCTAGCAGAGTTATTCATTAGGGAGACTTTTTGATAATACACTATAATGGATGAAAACGCGTTGTGCTATTTTCTGTTTGAGCAAGTTTTATCCCACTGAGTTTTTCCTGTCAAGGTTTAAGCGACACAACATTATGTGCATCCAAGGCCATGTCAATGTTTCATAAATATGGTATCCGATTTTTCTCCTTCGCTTAGGTTTTTTTCCATTGGGTTTTTTCCATGCAAGGATTTATCGAGGCAATTATCATTGATTGGTGAACATCCAAGAGGGATTTTGTAAATATTATTTATTGTGTGTGTGATCACTTATGTGTTAATATGTAATATAGAATAAGTTAACCTTTTCCATGTAAGTCCTAAGCCTATAAATAAGCACTCTAATAAGAAGGAATGATAACTTTGATTTCTCCTTCCATTCTCTCTGATCTCTCTTGTTCTCCGTTTCTTATACTTTATTCTTGTTCTCCGTATTTCTTATACTTTATTTCCAACACATCTCCTTTTCACTATATCTTTACATTAACAAGAGAGTAGTATTGAGTTTGTATTAGGGCTGGGCACGGGCTGGGCCGGGCCCAAATTTGGAGGGACCGAACCGGACCTGTATGAAAATGCAACGAGGCAGGTAATGAGATTTCAAATTTTGGAACCGGACCTAATCCGACCCGTTTGAAACGGGTCGATTCGGGCCGGGTCCATGGGTCCTCGGCACAGAAAGGAACGAACTGTAGCCTGAAGGTTGTGTTCCTCAGCAAAGAAAAGAAAACCATACAAACTCGTAGACCAAGATCCAAAGTATCAGATAAATCAACAACACATAGATTCCAAACATCATTCAACCAAATTATGCATGGGAAATCTATGAATTATTACCCAATTTCTATCATGAATCCCATAGCATTTGATTTTTCTTCTCTGGCAAAGTGACTTGGGAGAAAATATTGGCACCACTTCTTCTAGATTTCTTCAGCCGTAGTAGTAGTAGGTGAACCACGAACCTTAAGCGCTTCTCTGAGGATGGGTTCTTTGTTGGGATTGAAGAAAAATGCCTTAATCCCATTTCCGTTCCCCAAACGTAATTTTTTACGGCTGCTGCTTTTGGGAACCTATTGCTTCGGTGATGTCGGTGGTTTAATAAACCCAGGGCCAGGCCACTGTTACCCAATTGTCAATTACTCATCAAAATTGATTAGCAGATGAGTAAGAATAGGAAAAAGAAAAGTTTGGGCCGTTAGATTAGTTGCTCACCAGTGCACACGAAGGAGATTCACAATAAACACAGACATGTTGACCAACTTGAACTCCTGGTGTTGTCTTCTCGTGTTGATGGTTCAAGATTCGTGATGCCGATGGACTTGTCGTCGGCCAAGGCAGTCCAGTTCTGCATCGTGGCGATGAGGTCGTCGATCGAGTCAAGAGTGATGCGTAACCGGCCGAGTCGGACCATATTGGGTGGTCAGCAGCCGAGTTAAGCCCATCGTCTTCTCCAATCTAGAGCTTCTGTGATGTCGACGCAGTCGAGGAGAACGAGAACTGAAAAGGTAAAGCAATTGTGAACGGGTCGGTTCGGGGCCCCGGCATTCTAAAATTATGGAACTGCCCCGCCCCGCCCCGCCCTGTTTTGTGTCTACCAAATTTGGCCCCGCCCCGACCCGCGGGTCCTGTACCCGTTTGCCCAGCCCTAGTTTGTATTAGACATTGATATGATTAATTAATCATTTCAGATGATTCGCTAAAAACTTAATTTATCTCATTTAAAGTAAATATTTTATTCATATATATAGTATGAATTTCTTACTCAACCGAAAAAAAAAAAAAAAAGTAAATGGTGTACCCGTGCTTCTGAACCTCGCTACCCCGTCATTGGAAAAAAAGAGGTAATTTACTACCAAAACTTAATCTTTATGTGTCAATTAACCGTTGATCATATATGTGTCACATAATTAAGTTGGGTGATTAAGGCTTTATAGTGAAGATAAACATGATATTTTCGAAAAAATCTTATTATCATACGAAGAAAACTAATATATTGAGAAGGCTATTTATCACATCGATCACTTTCAAATACTTGTCCCAAGAAAAATGAGTCTTATAATGTCTTAACTACCATCAATCTTCTAGAATTCAAACTGTCAAATACAACGGCTACAATGTGACAAAATGTCGCCTGATGAAATTGACAAACATTGTTCTTCTTCCTTTTCAAATTTTTGGCTAAAGGAATCAAACCAAATCGACAAAAATTAATTATTATAAAGGATAGGATGAAGTGTCGATTTAGTCCCTGAACTATCACCTCAATGAAAATTAGGTCCCTGATTTATTTTTTCAGTAAAATAAGTCCCTAAATTCATTAGAAATTGCTAATTTCATCCCTACTATTATATTCAAAGCTATTTTATCCAATTTTTCCTCAACTTAAGTCACTTGACACACTTTAGAGTGTAATATCTTCATTTTCTCGTCTATAAGTGCTTAACATTTCATATAGGTTGCAAATTTAATGTCTAATTTACCCTCAAAAGTTAACTTATACTATTTTTTTATGAAAAACTACCAATTTATCCTCCAAAGTCAACTTCATACACTATTTCTTTATGAAAAACTACCAATCTACCCTCCAATGTATGTCACATGCAAGTAACGTGACTTAAATTGACGGAAAATTGAATATAGTAGCTTTGAATATAACATTAGGGATGTAATTGGCAGATTTTTATAATTTAGGGACTAATTTTTCTGAAAAAATAGTTTAGGGACCTAATTTTCACTAAGGTAATAATTCAAAGACTAAATTGGCAGTTTACCCTAAAGGATATGTTTTGTTTACAATGCTGGATTAAAGTAACAAGAAAAAACAATAAAAACAAAAACTTGAAAAGGAAAAAAGAAATTTATCATATGTGGTAGCTAATAATTAACACTTAATCATGATTGTGTATGGGCCACATTTGTGACAAAAGTTAAAACCCTAACGTTGGAATGCTTACTAGGAAGCTAAGCTCAATTATATAATATGAAAATATTAGTGTTCAAGGGCTCATCAGAAGTGAATTTAAAATAATTGAAAACGTTTTTAATGAAGTTTGGACCCAAAATTTTTTTTTTGTAATAATGTTTTTAGTCATTTTAAAAGCAATTTCTAATGAGTCACAGATCCCCTAAGTACGTAAACCTCATCAAATTTGAATATAACATACATGAAAAATAAAGGTATAAGATAACTAAAAAGGATCTTTCATCTTATATTTATTCCTTCTCATTCTCATGTCGAATAAATAAACACTACCAGAATTATAAAAAGAAATGATAATGAATTTGAGATATTGCCATTGTTCCAACTACTAACTCCAAATTCCCTAACTGTAGAAAGTTGGACTTTCTTTCTTCCCAGAATTTGGCTGTGAAAGCTTAATAATTTTTTGGGAACTTATAATCACTGTTAGATGAAAAAGAAAAATTCAAATGGGGCAAAGAATACTTGCAACTTTTTCTTGTTTTGTAGGTTTCTTTTGAGAGTTGGTGGCTGCTTGCCTGCAACCGGAAAAATCCATAAAATGGACCACTAAACAATATACAAATAGATCCCTTCGGAGCAAGCTGCCTGCATTTAGATTTTTTATTACATAGCGAATAGAGGTGGAGCCATGAAGATACCAGAAGATTTTTTAGGGGACTAGGGCCACAATCAGAGGGACAAAGATGTATCACGAAGCAAAAGGATTACAAGCATAATTTCTTGAAGAATCGAAAATCTGGTATCCACCAGTTTGATAGAAATCCTAAAGGATAGTTTGAATAATTGATAAGTTGATGATTACTTGAATAATTGATAAGTTGATGATTACAATGGATAACAGTAGTGACTTAAATGTTGGAAAAATTAAGGTCTAATTGCTATATTAATCACATAATATTCGTAAATTAACATGCAAGTAAATACATAATTTAAAGCATGCACAAGTAATTAACATATTCCCACCACTTGGTATTATGTTTACAGAGAAGCCAACTTCCTAGCTGATGCTATTACTAGTACTGTTTTCTTTATAATGATCTACACATTTGGGATAGATCTCTCCCTCAATCCCCACAACGTGCGTATTTATTTGATTGTATGCAAATTGGTTGTTTTAGAGGTCACACCCTTTAATATATGCTTTTGTTCATCAGAAGAAAAAAAAAAGTTCCCACCACCTCCTTCCCTCCGTTTGCCCTCGTTTGCACTGTTTCTCCGAGTTGCTTCTTACATGCTTCTTTCGATTTGTGGTGATAATCTATGTGGTGCTCTTTAGAGGACGTCGGCGTTTTCTTTTTATCCACTTTGAGGGCTGCAGGGGGCGCAATGTTAGGGTTTTTTTGGTTTCTCTTTTGTCTTGGGGTCATAACTTTCCGTTGGGCTCGTTTTGCTGTATTTTGGGGGGTCTATGTCTATGTTGTGTGTTTATTGTAATCGGGCATTTTCTTTGTAAATTTTGTTTTGTCTGTAATATATTTACCTTTGTTAAAAAAAAAAAGAGTTAAACTTCACCAATTAGTTTCCAACTTAATTAAAAAGTATAATATCAATCTTTAGTTATTTCACATCAACGAGACCTTTACATCTTATCATCCATTCATCTAGGATGATTTAGCTATGTCCACTAGGATGATTCAACTTTTCAAGAAGAGAAAACGACCACATATTAAATATGAATTCTCTACATCATTAACCCGTTGATTAAACAAATAATACATTCATAAATTTCATCAAATCAAATCATGTGTAGAGATTGGACACCATTACTGGACCATTCAACTATTCAACTTGCTTCAAAATGCACTTACTCAATGGAAAAGTGATTGATTCTAGGGTGTAGGGATTGTTTCATAATTTCCATGTTTGTGATGTTTTAGCTTCAAATGCAAAGGTTTCAATTCAAATTTAATAATTTTTTCATCTTTTCAGGGAAAAAAAATAGGGAAGCGATTTACACTTGAGAAGGGAAAGATTTTCACACTTTAATTTTCTTTGGCTTATTATATTAACACCCCACAAATTGTTGAATAAACCCCACATACTTAATACACCCCACATTTGCTTTTTTACTTAAAAATTATCTTAATACACCCTACATACTTTCCCATAATACCCCCACACCCCTCATTCTCAATATACACCTTATATTTTGTACATACACCCCACATTTTCTATACACCCCACATTTCTCAAATCTTATAACATTCATTTTTAATTCTCAATATACACCTTATCAATATTAGTCTTATACTTTAATTGGCTATGAAAAGGGTAATGCTTCCACCAACTCATCAAATGATCTTGAAACATTTGGGATCTCCCAAAATCGTCCAGAGCCTTGCAAATCCTTGTCAGGTACTAAATTTAGAGGCTTTGGTGGGGATTTCAGTTTTGTTGATGGGCAATTACAAACATCCGTCTTTGAAATGGTAAATGTGTTCGGTGATGCAACAAGAAGAATTGGGTTTTGGACACCACAGAGTGGACTTGTGAGAAAATTGAAATCGAAAAACACTAGTGATCCTTATTCAACTTCTAAATCCAATGTTTTTTTTTTTTTTTGGAAACACTTCTAAATCCAATGTTGGACCTATTATATGGCTCGGAGATTCTGCCTCAGTTCCTAAGGGATGGGAGATCTCGACAAACGGGAAAAGATTGAGTGTAGGAGTTCCTGTGGAGAATGGCTATCCTCAATTTGTAAAAGTAGTATATGACTCTAGCACTAATTCGACTCATGTTACTGGGTACGCAAGATTAATATGAACCCTAAAGGATGAATATGAATATAGAAGTTTAATGCAGCAAACGCAAGATTAAATAATTATCGATGTCATCGAAATCACTAAAACAATGAAAAATATGAAGTCTTACCTCATGTAAAGCTTCCGAAACATCGATTTCGTGTTCCATTCGTCAAAAACAATTTTTCTCAATCAACATGTTTGTAGCTTCATTGGTTACGGTTTTGTTCAACAATGGAGGATGTGAGGGGTTTGATAGTTGAGAAGATAAATAATACGCTAAAAGCGATTTAGGGTGTATTTAGAATTTTTTTTTTTTTTTTAAAACCTAATAAGGTCAAAATTGTCATTGCATAGTGGGGTAAATAAGTTATTTAATATTAAATTTTAATGTGGGGTGCATTCAACATTTTGTGGAGTGCTAATATAAAAAGCCTTTTTGTACACTCTTGTTTATTTTTTCTTATTAATTCTTTTTATTTATTCAATCTAATGTAGAGATGTCATTTAGCACTACGGTTTGGTGTTATTCATTTTCACTTGGAAGTGAGAGGTCTTAGGTTCAAATCTCGTGGATGGTGAATTCGATACCAGATTAGGTTGCCCATTTTGTAGCTTAGCCAAACTCCCTATTTCCTTAGTGTAAAACTATCGATGTATTAAAAAAAATGTAGAGGTGTCAAACGGGGCGAATGTCATGACACGGCCCAAACTCATATGAAAAAGGAGCAACATAATTTGTAAAGATAGACGGTTCTGTTTGTTAAAATACATTACGAAGTGGGTCTCACTTTTCCCCATCTTTCCTCCCTACCTCCTCTACTATTTCCCTCTTTTCCTTATTTCCATCTCCTCTCCTCTGCCTTCCCTATTTTCCTCCCCTTCCATTTCCTTGCCCCAACTCTCTTACGACTTCCCACCCCTTTTTCCTTTCCACTTTCCAATCTTCCTTGAGCTTGGTCTCAATAAACCTGAGCTTATCTCAGATTTAGGCTTCATGTCCCTAATCTGACACTTTTTTGCCTGTTTTTACTGTTTTCTATATATTACTTTTCCTTCCTCCCTCCCTTTTAGCCATGATATTCCATCCCCACCCAACCATATGCTCAGATCTGCAGGCTTTGATCCAAAATTGGATATCAGATCAATTTTTTGCCCTCACTTCTCCTCCCCCAATCGGCATGTCAGATCCTCGTCAATGCTAAGTGTTATGTTGCATCCGTCAAAGTAAGAATATTTTACATACCCCTTAGCCTCATTTTCTATCCATATGGTACTTTGTTTGTATATATTTGCAGGAATTTGTGGAAAGGATTTGGATCTAGTGTCCACTTTCTCAGTTCAGAATTTGGCTTCGGCGGCTTCAGATTAGGTTTTTTTGTTGTTTGTTTTTTCTGCCTACGGGCCTAAATCTGTGTAGGTCTCCCGTTGTATCTTGGATTGCAGCTTTTATTTTGCTTGGACCTTTTACTTTACCTACTATTTTTTATGGGAGGGCTTTTGGTCTCTTTATTGTACTAGTTTTTTTAATGGAAGTACTTTGGTTTGACCAAAAAGAAAATCGAACTTATTGACTTGAGACTCAAAAATTGTTTTTGAGTAAAAACACTGGATTCAAATTACATACCAAACAGGCCTTAATCACCCTTTGATTATTACATAATGGTAGAAAGACTCTTGTTTCTGCCACCATTTGAATTAGCTATATATACAGTCAAGCAACTTCAAACCGAAATCACTACAAAAATAACAGCCACAAAACCAAAAGTAGGTTGGTCCCAAAAATCCTGTCTTGATTATTGACATTTTTTTCTTAATCTAAATTATAATTAATGAATATTAATTAGTATAATCAGATTATGTGATCTTGTGCACATGATCATTCGGATTTTTCACCCAGACTAAAAAACAAATTTCCAACCAATTTAATACTTGGTGTACCGAATCGGATTCCCAGCATACTGAAACTTTCTCTTTTTTTTAGTGATAAAGTTTCATATGCTGATTGGTACTGGAGTGCAGACCCTAATGGGCCCTTATGATTTGCTAGCTTAGGAGGAATAGAGATCATTTCTGAATCTCACAAGCTAGAGTCGACGGACTAAGAAATCTGAATCACTCATTTAAATTCTACGGCTCCTATTAGCCCACCAACTGACCTATTTCATACAAATCAAGGGTCTAGATCTCTCCCTCTCTTGAATGGTCTGATTTATTATGTCCGTCATCTCTAGACTACAAGATCAAGAGAAGATAAAGTTACATACAAGATCACACACGAGATCAGGGAGGACATCAATTTGTCAATATTTCCCTTTTATTCCTTACAATTTTTCAGTGAGACAGGGAAAGATAAAGTTACACTGGGGGAATATCACCCTAATTGGAGTGACAGGATGACTCAAATTTCATGCTTTTGCATTTGCCTTTATGTCCCATTTTTCATGTCCGAGTCCCCCTTTCTGTCCCATACCGTACACTGGTGAAAAAATATTTGATTCTCTTACACAAAAATGAGAAGAGATTATTGAACAAAAACAAGAAGTGAAGAGATTAATAAGTACTTAATCCTCTAAAATTCAATTTGAGTCTCACTTAATTTTTGGAAACTTAAATTTTGTTTACTCAATTCACGTCCACTTTGATCCATATTGTCAAAGTTTTGTTAAAACTATTTATGTGGCACAATAAGACTCATTTTTTAGCCATATAAGTAGTTTGGATGAATCTGTCAACATATTTTGATGTTAGGAGAAACAATGAGACACAAAATTGAGTTTCATAAGTTAAATAACAAATTTTGAGTTTCATGAAAGTTAGTGATACTCGATTTGAATTCAGGAGGTGTACATGTAACTAAGCCAACATTAAACTAGGGCTAATGAACTTTATTCAACTTATAAATTCAACAGTAAAGTACTTCGAATTTAGAACAAGAGTTTGATTTTTACTCTCCTCGTTCATCACCCTTCATTTATATAGTGTTGTCATAAGAACTTATAACTCCAATTATCAAGAACTTATACAAGTTGTGCCAAAGGATATGCTACTTTTTTTGGGTTACAATAAAAGAGAATCAAACATTTTATCTAGCCTAATCTTAATCCATTTTCCCACTTACACTTACCACTTGAACTAACCGAAGGGATTAAACCAAGAGAGTTGATTCTCACACACTATTTTTAGCCTCTTACATAACTTTTTTTTTTTTTTTTTGCCATCGATTTGAATAAATCAAACGAAAACAATAAAAATAATTAAACATGACTCTGTAAGAAGAGATAAATAGTTTGTTTATGATTTTCGTCAAAGTGCTATGAATGTGCTATTTCTCTAAGAAAGTCTTGACTCTACCTCCACCAAGACACCACTAGGGCATAGCTGAGGTTTCTGGGGCACTTAAGCCATCTCCAACCGAAATGGCTAAACATAGCTCCGTTCAAAATTATAGCCCTGCAAAAAACTATTTTTAAATGAACAGTGTCATACCACATTCATATATCATCTCCAACCGAATGGGCTAAACATAATCCCCTCAATAATTTATTAATTTTAAATTTATACTGTAAATTTATTGATTAGTTTAATTAAACTACTGTTGAATGTTTTCATATATAGTTGTTGAATTTGAATTCAAACTTTTGTATCCTTCATTGCCTTGCAAACTTAAATAAAAAATAAGTCTTCAAAGTAGCTAATGATAGATAGCTTTTCAAAAGAGCTTGGGTGTCTTTGTGCATTCCAACTTGGAACAGTCGGACCATTTCAGCAATCCTGAATAGTGTGTGTGTGTGTGTATCCTTCAGTTTCCTAGTGATATGGCAATTAAAATATGATTGCATGAAATTATTAGTTCTTTGGCCTCACACTCTATCACAAACACGCCTTCTAGGTTTTTTATTAATCCGGCCTCACTCGTGACAACTTCTCAGTTTCGTATTAAATTTGCTTATAAGTACGACCGTATAGCGTTTCTTTCGAAGATTCACTCTCATTTTCATTGTTAGCATACGAGTCTAAGACAGCTTTTGTACCAGTTGGAGGGACTGCCCTCAAATTTGTCTTGCTTTCCCATTGAACAAGTAAACCCCTACAACAAGAACACAAAAAAACTAACAATACTAGGATGAAATTAATTAGCACCTAGTTAACACTAGAAAACACAAAAGTATTGGAGAACCAAAATACAATAAAAATAAAAGTCCAGATTATTAATAATTTAATTAGTGTATAAGCACATTCGCAGCTTATGTAATCGCGCCTTGACCGGCATTGGTAGTTGTCAGATTTTCATAAAGTCAAATATCAAATATGCTTTTTGTGAAGTTTTGTGTGTGTGGTGACTTGGTCCATTGACCCTTGGGATTATTTTAGTACATGTTTTCTCCATTACTTATTGTTTTCATATCATATGCTTCCAAATTTCAAAATTTCCTTGTCAGTGTGTAGATCTAATGCCAATATTATGATTTAAGTTTTCTAAATTGTTTTAGCCATTCATTGAGATTTGCACTTTGATGTACATCGATTTGGTCTTTCCAAGTAGTAATCCAAGTTATATATTCATGTACTTTTTAATTTGGGATACAGAAAGGGGTTAGTCTTCAATAGTCCGAACTATTGGTTGTCCAACCGTTCATTTCTCGTTTTATTAAGTAGTCCATACTATTAAATTTCTCTCATAAGATTCCCGTTTGAAAGGTGATGACAAATGCGGGAAATGAGTTTCATGCATTAGCGGAAAATTGTTTGTGTCACTGAAATCAAGAGATAAAAGGTCAATTGAGTTTCAGTCCAACTGGTGTGGCGTGAACCAAAAATACTTTGGATGGCAAGTTTGATTTAGACGAATGGGAATATAGAATCAGGGTTGGATCAAGATGTTTACGTCCATTGCTAACATATTGGTTCTTGCTTCCAAACAGAAACATTTAAAGCCCCGATGAGCAGGTGTTGAATGGAAGTCTTGCTTCCCCCACGAACCAACCACACCCCCCCCCCCCCCCCCCCCCCCCCCCCAACACCAAAAAAAAAAAAAAAACATCACAACAACACAGAAGAAAATAAAAGGACAAGATTGCAAAAATATGGAGATTATGTGACTATAAAACTGAAGACCATCTTCTTAGGTTCGTTTTTCATCAAAGTCGAATTAGAACAAAATTATAATAGCCTTTAGTTTAGATAATAATGAATGTATTAAAAAAACTACATAGAGTATTAAAATTTAGAAGATTTAAATTTCTCATTTTACATCATAAGGTATTAAAATTGTACCAATTTATGCTTTTTATCAAATTTATTGTTTGATCAATTATCAAATTAATGATATAGTGAGCGTAAGATCCTTATAATTTGCATCACCATTTTAATGAAGGATTAGATATTAAGAGAGACTATAATGGTTAATTGGTACAATTCCAAAACTTTAAGTTACAATACGAGAAAATTAGAAGATCGTGTCTCATCTTGAAAATCAGCTCAAAGCCTCACACATGAAGGTTGTAAAATACGGTTAGCCCAAAAATAAAACCAACTCAAATATGAAGGTTGTAAAATGTAGTTAACCCAAAAATAAGTCAGCTCAAACTTGAAGGTTGTAAAATGTTGCTACCCAAAAATAAACTCACACCTCAAAATGAAAAGTAAAACATTTACCAAACAAGTTTTCAAGTTTCACTAAAAACTAAAATAGTTATTAAACAGACTCTAAAAAATAAAGTCAAACATATCAAAAATTTAACTCATTAACCTGCTCATTTTCCCTTAGTATCCTTGTGAGTTTGATGAGAAAACTAAAAAGAATACCAATTTTCACAAACTATTTTTAGTTTCTCACACATCTCTATTTTTTTATAACCATCAAATTGAATAAACCAAATGAAATTAACAATAAAAATTAAACATGTATATATATAAAAAAAAACTAATAAAAATATGCAAAAATCACTTCTCTTCGCTTAAATGCGAAACGAAAAAGCACATAAATTATCGACTAAATTGACAAATTACTTACAAAGAACAAAGAATCAATTTCATGAGTCATGTTGATGTCGGATCCCTTTCCCACCAAATTCTCCCTATCAAACAATTCGAATCCTTAAAATTTGATCCAACAGCTAAAGTTATTATAAATTTTAAAGTGGGTTCCTATTCGTAATTGTTAAATCAAATTTCAAAAACTCGAATTAGTTGATAGAGAAGATTTTGTGAAAGGGATCCATCCATGTTGACGTGCCCAGGATGGTAGCTGTAAGTTGACAAGAAAATGTATATACGAAGTAAAAGCCGGGGCCTGACAACCTCTGCTTAGTATAGTCTTCTTTTACTTTTTATGCCCCGCTGCAAATAGCAAACCCCACGCCTTGGACTCCTGTGTCCAAAACGAATCCGAGAAAACCCCGAAACGTTTCGGCCAATCCGAACTGTTGAGCCCGAGACGCAGATAAGCAGTATCGTACTGGACAGGCTATCCCGGGACGCCACGTGGGGAGGGAGAGCAGCAGGAAACGTGGGACCCGGTGGAAGATCAAATATCGAGGAATGTGAAAGCGACGTGACCTGGTAGGGTGGGGGGGAGGCGTGGATGTTTGGGGGGTTGTGGCGTTGTTTAGATTTCTGGTCCCGACCACGATGCTGCCACAGTCCATTCCTAACGGTCACGTTCTTGAGCTTCTCGCCCCAAATGCCGAGTTGCCCAACGACTCCTTCAATAAAACTAATTTAGTTTCCTACTTTGTCCCTTCTTTAATGATATTTTTCATGTGACATTTTAGATTCGATTTCTAACTATTAATATTTTTTTTATTGAAACATTTTCTGTTTTTAGTTTTTTATCAAAGTTCCTAACATTAATGTAATAATGTAAGTTATTATAGTTTTTAAATTGAAATTTGAAATTTGTATTTGTTATATTAATGAGATATTAAAAAAACCCATAATTTGTGGGATTAAAAATAATAAAATATAAATTATACTCTCTATTATATTGTGTGTATATACATACATATATATATAGGTACATTCATCAAATTAACAAAAAAAAAAAAAAATTATTGTACCAAAACATTGGTACATTCTTCAAAACCTTAGGAAAAAAAATATTAGGCTTAATAACATTAGTAAATTTCTTCGATTAAACTTGACATAGATATATTCTCAGATTTACGAAAAAGAATGTACCCATATAATTTTAAAATGGATTAAAAAAATTTGAATGGATTTTATATTGAAAAATTGGGTACATTTTATACTAAAAAGGGTATTTTTGTAACATCCCACATCACCCAGGGGAGTGATCCTTAAATGTATATTCTCATCCCTACCTAGCACGAGGCCTTTTGGGAGCTCACTGGCTTCGGGTTCCGTAGGAACTCCGAAGTTAAGCGAGAAGGGGGCCAGAGCACTCCCAGGATGGGTGACCCACTGGGAAGTTGCTCGTGAGTTCCCAGAAACAAAACCGTGAGGGAATGGTAAGCCCAAAGCGGACAATATCGTGCTACGGTGGTGGAACGGGCCCGGGAAGTGGTCCGCCCCGGGCCGGGATGTGACAATTGGTATTAGAGCCAATCCCTGGCCGGAAGTGTGCCGACGAGGACGTCGGGCCCCTAAGGGGGGTGGATTGTAAGATCCCACATCGCCCAGGGGAGTGATCCTTAAATGTATATTCTCATCCCTACCTAGCACGAGGCCTTTTGAGAGCTCACTGGCTTCGGGTTCCGTAGGAACTCCGAAGTTAAGCGATAAGGGGGCCAGAGCACTCCCAGGATGGGTGACCCACTGGGAAGTTGCTCGTGAGTTCCCAGAAACAAAACCGTGAGGGAATGGTAAGCCCAAAGCGGACAATATCGTGCTACGGTGGTGGAGCGGGCCCGGGAAGTGGTCCGCTCTGGGCCGGAATGTGACAATTGGTATTAGAGCCAATCCTTGGCCGGAAGTGTGCCGACGAGGACGTCGGGCCCCTAAAGGGGGTGGATTGTAACATCCCACATCGCCCAGGGGAGTGATCTTTAAATGTATATTCTCATCCCTACCTAGCACGAGGCCTTTTGGGAGCTCACTGGCTTCGGGTTCCTTAGGAACTCCGAAGTTAAGCGAGAAAGGGGCCAGAGCACTCCCAAGATGGATGACCCACTGGGAAGTTGCTCGTGAGTTCCCAGAAACAAAACCGTGAGGGAATGGTAAGTTCAAAGCGGATAATATCGTGCTACGGTGGTGGAGCGGGCCCGGGAAGTGGTCCGCCCCGGACGGGGATGTGACAATTTTTACATATAACAAATTGGTACATTTAAGATTAAAAAAATTGAAAATTATATGAATGGGTACATTTAAGATTAAAAAATTGAGAATCTTTTTATAAAAAAAACTAATGGGTACAAACTTATTCTAATTTATTTTTTTATTTTTTTCTGGAAATGTTTGAATGGAAAATAAATTAGGAGTTTAATAGAGGTGTGAGTATTAAAACCCTAAATCAATTACTAATTTTTATTTTGAAAAATTATGTAATAAACATGTAAATTCATTGTCACATTAATGTTAGGGACTTCAATCAAAATTTGAAAACTAATAAGGTTTCAATCAATGAACATTAGTAACCAGGGATCGAATACTAATTTTTCTTTTTCTTTTTTATATAAAAAATTAGTATTGTAGTTTAATTTTGGGGTGTGCTATCCATACACCTATTTTTACTTCTCACACATCCCTTATTAATTCTGTCATTTGATCTTCATCAATTCATCTAATCCGACGACAAAAAATTAGAAGGGTGTGTGATAAGTAAAAATGGATATGTGGATATCACGCACAAACTCCGAAATTAAGCGAGTTTGGGCGAGACTAGTATTAGGATGGGTGACTTTCTAGGAAGTCTTCATGTTGCCTCCCCACTTGCCACTTAGTACTAAGGTCTAGTGATATTCCTCTGCACTTGTAAGTGAGAGGTTTTAAGTTCAATTCTCGTTAAAAGCAAATTTGTACCACATTATTGCTAGCCCATTGTGAGGTAAGTTCACCCTTCTCCCCTAGTATAAATAATATTGTTTGTTTAATTTTTTTTATTTTATATTTGTATCTACAATTGATAGTTACTTTAGAAAAATAATTCTTAGTAGTGAAGATTTGGTGCTTTCAGTTTTGAATTATAAATAATTTTACTATGTACACACAAAAATATTGAGTGTTTCAAATAATATTAAACTATGTGACAAAAAAAAAGGAGAAATTAGGTTCTCATCCTTCATTTTGTTATTCCTTTGATTAAAACCTTATTCATTTTCATTTTTTGATCAAGGTCCTTGGTATTAATAACATCATTAATTATTTCAATAATAAAATATTTTTTATTGCTAAATATATTTATTTAATGTTAAAAATGTTACAATTAGTATAATTATATTTATGGCTAAATTTTTTACCATATATTTTTATTTTTAGTTTGTACCCATTTTTAATTTGCAACTCTTTTTTAATTTGTACCAATTTTCTTTTCAGTTTTAATTTGTACCCATATATTAAATATCTTTTTGTGCCCATATTTTATAAAGTTTTATTTGCATTTGTACCCATTTTTAATTTTGCTAAATGTACCCATGCTAATTATATGTACCATTCATGTAATTTTTTTTCAAATTTTTAATCTTAAAATGTACACATTCTTAAATATATCAATTTGTTATATGTAAAATGTACCATTTTTTTTTATATAAAATCTATTCAATTTTTTTCTAATCCATTTTAAAGCTTATATGGGTACATTCTTTTTTCTTTGATTTGAGAATGTAACCATGTTAAGTTTAATCGAAGAAATTTACTAATTTTATCAAGCCTAATATCTTTTTTTTTTTTTTTTTTTTTTTTTGTGATTTTGAAGAATGTACCCACATTTTGATACAATAATTTTTTGGTTAATTTTGATGAATGTACCTATGTTTATACCAATGTTCTAAAACGCGGTCTAGGCGGCGCCTAGGCGCTAGGCGGCGGTGCTCCGCCTCAATTAACTCAAAATCATTCACAAAATCGGCAAGGACATTAAGCGGTGTAATGCAGCCGCCTGGGCGGGCTAGGCGGGCTAGGCGGGCTCGACGGACGTTGGGCGGTCTAGAAAAGAAACTTCTGTCGCGAGCCTCACAACCTTCCGAGTCTCGCCGTTTGAGAGAAGAGAAGTCGAATATGGTTGTGTGTGTGAGAGAGAGTGAGTGAGAGGTAGATGAGATTTGTGCATTTGCAAGGATGGGTGATGGCGACGGGTTGTAGAAGGTTTGCAGAGATGGGTGCGGCGGCAAGTTGTAGAGGATGAGTGTAATTGCAATTTGGAGAGAGCTGCAAGTTAGGGTTTTAACTTTTAAGCAATTTGCAACTTTTTGCTTCCTTTAAACAGTTTGTGAAGGATTAAATAAAAAATGAATGAAAGGCCAACGTTTTGTTTTATTGAGAGGCCCAACAATATGGGCTTGCAAAATAATACAATTTTTGAACTTTACATGTATCCTCATATTTAACATTTATACCTATATATATTCTTTATTTTTTTTTAAATAACATAGTATCAATGTTTATTTATATATATATTATGTCATAAATTTGATTAATTTATATGTGGTTTGAATTGTGAACTTGTTGTACATGTGTCATCCTATAATACTCCTCACTATTGTTATATGGCATATATACTTAATGTGTTTTAAATTTTAGACTTGTTGGATACTCTTTTTGCATTTATCATTCTTTTATTATCTTCTCTATGGATTTGATACAACTATAATTTTTTGTAAGTGTCAATATGCATTTATTTATAAGATATACAAGAAATTTACCTAAATCCGCCTAGGCCGCCTAGGCGCCCGCCTGCCGCCCGACTAGCGCCTAGCGTTTTTTAGAATCTTGGTTTATACACACTCTGTGACAGCCCGTCCCGAAAAATTATTCTCGAAGATGTGAATAGACGAAAATGCCCTTGGGCGTTCGATTGTGTTTGTGTTTGAACTAAAAGTTTGGGCCAATTATTGTAAGACCTAATTAATTGGACCCAATTAGAAGTGAGAAATGGTTTATGGTGATTGGTGGCTTTTTGGACCACACACACAAAAACCAAAACTCTCTATCTTCCGTCAACTCTCTCTCTCTCGAACCCAGACTCACTCCCCCTCTCTTCTCCCTTGTATGGACAACATCCAAAACCTTTTGAAATGTGACAGATCGAGGGATTTAAGCACACCATTGTGTTCGTGAAGCTCAGGTGAATCGATTGGTACCATTTTTAGGTAAGGAAACCTTTGAAATCACGTGAAAACCCTAACCCCGAATGAGGTATTGTTCATGCACTAATTATTGTGAGGTTTTTAGGGGATTTCAAGCTCACAGGGAGCTTTAGAAGGTTGTCACGAGGCTCAGGGTGTATCGTTGAAGTGTTTTGGACGTCGGGATCGTGGATTCAAAGTTTGGCCGGATTTTGTGGAAATTCTCCGGCGAGATTCCTTCGAGTTTTGGACTACAAAGTGGTATATTTCTCTTCCTTATGTTTTAAGCTTCATTTTGGTGAAAGAATCATGAAGTTTGGTTGAGAAACGGCGAAGATATAAGGTTTTAAAGTTTTTCCAGTTTTCCCGCACCATACGCTCACCTTAGATCCAAGTTAGGTGCATAATCCTGTCGTACAAACCACTATAGGTGGTTCCGACCAGTGTTCTAAAACGCAGTCAAGGCGGCCACCTAGGCGCTGGGCGTCGGGCCGCCGCCGCGATTATTTAAAAAACGTTCAAGAAATCGGCATGGGTATTAGGCGGTGCCTAGGCGACCGACTAGGCGGGCTAGGCGGCCTCCGCGGCGATTCTGTTAAAATTTTTCGTCTCACTACACCGCATGGTGACGAAAGAGAAATCAAGAGAGCATGAAGGAAGAGTAAACGTGAGAGAGATATGTAGAAGGAATTAGAATAACAGTGCATTTGCAGGGAAAAAAACGATAACTTTGACCTGGAAGCCCAGATTTCTTCACCGGAGAGGATTTCTTCGCTGTGCTTGAGGAAATTGATTGGACTCATGACTAGGTTTTGGAAAATTATAAAGCAAGAAGATGGAAATTAAGCGGATGGATGGGAGGAATCAGGCGGAGCAATCGAAGAAAAAAGGGAAAATGGAAAAAAGAAGACGCAGAAGAAGTGGGAACGGAAAGAAGACGAAGAGGATGAGGAAAATGAAGAAAGAATAAAAAAGAAAAGCAGATTTCGATTTTCAAGGCGTCAAAATGGACTCCTTGGTTTGGGAGTAATCTCTGACTGTCTTGGTTGATGTGAGGCATGGGTCTTGGCTGATGGAGGGAAGGGTCACACACACCACACACGTGGTGCTTTATGGAATGGGAAATGATGCACCTTTTCAGATTTCTTTTTATTAAGAACCACCTACTTAACCGGGTTTTGACTTTTAATCTTTAAAATTTAGATATAGTCATTTAAAATGTCTTAAGTTATATGGTATATATGCTTAATATGTTTTTAAATTATGGACTTGCTAGATAGTTTGTTTGCATTTTATCATTATTTTATTATCTTATTTATGTATTTCATATAAGCATAATTTTTTGTAAGTGTCAATTTGCACTTATTTACAAGATATACAAGAAATTTACCTAAATCCGCCTAGACCGCTTAGGCACCCGCCTAGACCCCGCCTAGGAGCCTAGGCGCTAGGCTCTAGCCCGCCGCCCGACTAGCGCCTAGCATTTTTCAAAACCTTGGTTCCGACTCGTAGGTGACCCGCAATTTGTCGTACAGTCTTCCCATGATCGTAGCACTAGAGCGTATTTATTTACACCCAATCCTGTCGTACAGACCACTACAAGTGGTTCCGACTCGTGTGCAGATATATTGTCGTATAGGTCATGTTAGGTGACTCCGGCTAGATGGATAAATGAGCTATAAATTTAACTGTACAGGCCACTGCAGGGGCTCCGGTTAATATGTTATTCTTATGAGATTACTTTACCTGGCTTACATTTGTTATATTGTGATAATGGACATGGCATATGCATGACATACACATATGTGGTTTTGGATATACTGAGCATGATTTTGAGATATATATATGTATGTATACTATTTTCTGGGAAATTATACAGGTTTTGCAGCGAGGGGTTAGAGCTTTTGAGATATGAAATGATTTTAGAAAACCTTGTTTTTGCCCATTCACGTTTTTGTTTTTTGCCCATCCAGGTATTAGGTGAAAGTTTTGTTGGTGGCTTACGAGGATACAGCGGAGGTTCATGTAGGACCACCTTCAGGTGTTGTTTAATTAGTACTTTTATACGTGACTGAACTTAGACTAGTTAAGCTCTGGTTGTGTATTTCACACTTATTCTCGCACTAGCATGCTATCTTAACTAGGATTGCTAGTTGCTCAGTTTTAATTTGTTCGTATTTCCCTTATTAATCTTGCTTCCGCACTGTGCTTATGGTTACGTCACGCTCACATGACGGCCAGCACACTTCGATCTCGGTCGGGGTGTGTCACACACACACACACAAAATAGTATATTTATATTTTAATATTTTTAATCCCACAAATTATGATTTTTTTATTTAAAATCTCATTAATATAAACAACTATAAATTTCAATTTTTAATTTAAAAAAAAATATAGTAACGTACATAGAAATAAATTATCACATTAATTTCAGGGACTTGGATCAAAAATTGAAAACCAACAAGGTTTCAGTCAAAGAATATTCATAGCTAGGGACCGCATCCAAAGTCTTCCTAAAATCTATTCAATTTTTTTCTAATCAATTTTTAAACTTATATGGGTACATTCTTTTTTCTTTGATTTGAGAATGTATCCATGTTAAGTTTAATCGAAGAAATTTACTAATTTTATCAAGCCTAATATCTATTTTTTGTTGTTGTTGTTGTGATTTTGAAGAATGACACACCCCGTCCCGAAGGTAGGGTGACGGCCAGCACGCCCTACCTTCGGGACGGGGTGTGTCAAATAATGTACCCATGTTTTGATACAATAATTTTTTGGTTAATTTTGATGAATGTACCCATGTTTACACACACAAAATAGTATATTTATATTTTAATATTTTTAATCCCACAAATTATGATTTTTTTATTTAAAAAGAATATAGTAACGTACATAGAAATAAATTATCACATTAATTTCAGGGACTTGGTTCAAAAATTGAAAACCAACAAGGTTTCAATTAAAGAATATTCATAGCTAGGGACCGCATCCAAAGTCTCCCTAAAATCTATTCAATTTTTTTCTAATCAATTTTTAAACTTATATGAGTACATTTTTTTTTCTTTGATTTGAGAATGTATCCATGTTAAGTTTAATCAAAGAAATTTACTAATTTTATTAAGCCTAATATCTATTTTGTTGTTGTTGTTGTTGTGATTTTGAAGAATGTACCCATGTTTTGATACAATAATTTTTTGGTTAATTTTGATGAATGTACCCATGTTTACACACACACACACACACAATAGTATATTTATATTTTAATATTTTTAATCCCACAAATTATGATTTTTTTATTTAAAATCTCATTAATATAAACAACTATAAATTTCAATTTTTAATTTAAAAAAAATATAGTAACGTACATAGAAATAAATAATCATATTAATTTCAGGGATTTGGATCAAAAATTGAAAACCAACAAGGTTTCAGTCAAAAAATATTCATATCTATGGACCACATTCAAAGTCTCAAAAAAAAAAAAAAGAAGAAAAAACTAGTGTGTGGCCTGCAAACTTAGGTTAAGCCACACATCTATTATCATAATTTGATGTTGGATTCGTCATCCACAAGATTTGAAGTTAAGGCCTTCTACTAACAAAAACACACAATAGGTCTGTAATAATAATTTGCTAATTGGTATCGAATTCGTCGTTCACGAGATTCAAATTAATTTAAGACGTTACACTTTCAAGTGGCGAGAAATACTAATATCCTGTAATACTAAGTGAACTCTTATGTGTGCGAGGAATTGTTGTGAGGATTTCTACTTTTTGGGGTTCAAGAGCATTTGCAATTAAATATGAAGATCCCAAATTCTAAAGACCGATTGGTTCGTACAAGTGATAACTCAGTCTCAACTTATTATGGAAACTCTTAGCAACAAAATAAATAAAAAAGTAAAAAGAACTAGTCAAATATGTTAGTCAGCCAAAAAAGCAACTTGTCAATGAACTTATTAAGAAAAACAAAATACTTGGAAAGGTATAACCCATATTATTGGAAAAAAAATTCTAATATTTACATATTCTATATACCATATTTGTACTACTTCTATAATAGAGCACCAATACAAATAGGTCTCACCGCTATTAAATAAGTGATACCAGTGTTGTAACTGTAGTATTACTCCCTTTTTGGCCTTCAGTTTGCTGAGTCAATACATACTTAATTACAATCACAAGTATAATCTCTCAAACTATTAATTGAATATTTTAGTATTATATGGAAAGTTTTGACTCGAAAAATTTGCACTAACAAGTTATAAAAGTTATGCATTAGCAAAGTTTTAAAAGTTAGGGTGAACGGCCAATCAGTCCTTGAATTATCATCTGAGTGAAAATTAGGTCCTTAAACTATTTTTTTTTCTTCAGAAAAATCAATCATTGAATTATAAAAATATACCAATTACATCCTTAATATTAGATTCGAAGCTACTATATTCAATTTTTCGTCAATTTAAGTCACGTTACTTGCGTGTGATACACATTAGAGGGTAGATGAAGTTGACTTTGGAGGGTAAATTAGATATTAGATTCGCAACCTATATGAAATGTTAAGGGCTTATAGGCGAGAAAATGACGGTATTACACTCTAAAGTGTGTTAAGTGACTTAAGTTCACCAAAAATTGGATAAAATAGTTTTGAATATAATAGTAGTGATGAAATTAGCAATTTTTGATGAATTTGAGGACTTATTTACCGAAAAAATAATTTAAAGACCTAATTTTAACTGAGATGATAGTTCAAGAACTAAATCGGCATTTCACCCTATTGTTGTTGTGGATGCGTGTGGCGCAAAATTACTTGAGTAAACCAGCGCCACAATATTTGAACCTCGAATCTATCTCTCTCACCACTCCCACACCAGTTGAGCTAAAGATGTCATGGATGATTATTTATAATTACAAATACAGTAAACTTTTTTTTTAATGACGTTTGCAGTTAATGGTAGCAAAAATTTGTGAATTTTGATTGGCTGGTGTTTTGTGTTTGTTTGATTGTTTGGTTGGGTTTACTGCTGTCCTTGTAGTATACATCTCGTCATCTTGCAGGTGCTTCCCCCTTTTTAGCTGTTTTTTCCGTTACTCTTGTATTCGTTTAAAAAATAAAATTTAAAAGTAAGGGTAGTTTGTTCAAACAAACAAATATGGGCCCATAACCAGGGGTAGTTTTGTCAACGTGAAAAAAAGAGGAAGGGTAGCCAGATAGGCAACAGGCTGAATTATTCAATTTATCCGGATTAACAAGTTTTTTTTCTTTTCGTTGAACGATTAAAAAGCTTAAAAGTCATTTAGTATTATAGTTTAGTGTTGTTTTTATTTACTTGAAAGTGAGAGGTTTTATGTCGATTTTCATCAAATGCGAATTTGAACGTATTATTGCTAATCCAATGTGAGATTAAACTCACTCCTTCATCCTTAATGTAGATAATATTGTTTTTAAAAAAAAAAAAATGTATGTGTTCAATAATGTTCATATAACATTGATAATGTGATGTTTTATCTAACAATACAATGATGTGTGTAAGTTTTTTTAATATGTCGTATTGTATAAATCAAGATGTTAAGCAAAGATGAACCAGTACAATGTAGATTTATGTATAATACCGTTGTATTAAAAAAATTAATACGATGAAAAATTAGAGAACAGTGAAAAAGTACAGTTTGATTAACGATGAAAACGAAGACCGCCTCCCACCTCTAATTTCAAAAAATAAAAATAATAAATTTAAAAAATGAATGAATTTTTTAAAAACACAGGAGGAGAGAAGAAGAAAGAAGCAGAAGAGAGAGAGGAGAGAGAACCAAAACAACGTTTCAAAAAACACCACCAAAGAGAAGAAGAAGAGTTGTTTTGGATTCATTTCAAAAGCTCCTCCGTCTCTGCGTCTCTTCGTTTCAAAACCCTAGCCCCTCTTTCTTCTCTACCTTCCGCTGCCGCAATTTCCATGGCATCAGCTTTGGTCTTGCAGCAATAGTTCTATATTTCCGGTTTTGCCCCTATACTCGCGCCGGGGAATGGCGGATAAGCCAACGCCTCCGCCGCCGTTTCGTCTGAACTTTTTGTGCTCGGCTAGGGTTTCGATTTCAGTTTCAGTGAGCTCCGTGACGAGCCCGACATAAGATACGGCTCGGGAGCGCCGCCGCCGTCCGATCAAAATCGGTGTTTTCGTTTGCTCGTGTATATAATTGGAGGAGATAGAGAAAGCGAGGGCCGTCGGTTCGGATCATTTCTGTTGCTTGTTGTTGTTGAAATGGCGAAGGGAGGTTACTTCTTGGAGAAGGTTCGGAGATGCGTACGGACGGTGTTCTTCATGGTGGCGATGGTGGCGTCGCTGCTTGTGTCGTCGCTGCCGGTGCTGGTGGCGATAGGGGACATGCTGGTGCCGTGCGTGTTGATATCGAGCTTCACGTGCGTCACGTGCTACGGATTCAAAGGGCATTTGCATCGATACGCCTTCAAGAGCTCGCTCACCGATATTCCTCTGGTCTCCTTTATCAGATCTCTCATCATTATCTGTATGTATCTTCCTACCTCCCTTTTTTTCCGAGCTTTTTTTTTTCTTCAATTTTTTAGTTTTAGTTTCTGTGATTGAACTTTGATATTCCCCTTTAGGAATCCAATATATTTAATCTTTTAATTATTTGCTTTCGGCCTAAGATTTTCTGTAGCTAATGAGAAAGAACTTTGAGTTTTTTTATACCAAAATTCTGTGATTTGATGACAAAGTTACATTGTTCGTTTAAAAGCTTGCTTTTTTAATATGATTAATTTCCTTTTGGGTTTTATTCCTTGATGATCAGAAATTGTTGAGCAAAATGTGATTGTGTCTTGTGTGTTCAAAATAATGCATTTCTTACAATCGTAGTTTTATAAACCTGACATTGATCAATCAAAGAGAGATTCGACAACTAAAAGAAAGATCGATTCTTTGGGATCCTTCTTTTCTTCAAATGGAACGAACAGAGATAGAATCAGTCTGAGTATTTGGCTTAGTAAAGCTGAGTTTTTACTTTTCGAGTGATGCAGAAAAGTCCCTTTTAAAGCTATGTTTTTACGGCAACCATACAAAAGATGTCTGTATGGCGATGCTTGCAGAATTTCATAAACATTTGTAGCGATACGAATGAACCTTCCTTGTCTGCGGTATATATAAGGGAGTTTGAGTATAATTACACTAATGTGCTAATTTATGGATTTTGTTTATTGCAGGCGTGTATTCCATGTGCGATGGCCCTGCTCTCTCACACGGTCCATACCTTGGAACTGTGACTTTCTGTTCCTTTATCTCAATTCTTCTTCTTTCAATCAAAGCATGTCTTTTCACTGTAAATTCTCAAATAGAGGCTGAAGCTTCGTCTTCCCTCTCAAGGCAGAAGCTCCACTTGAAGAAGTCATGGGGAATGCCTGTCTTGTTTCTCTCATCAGTAGTATTTGCCCTTGGTCATACTGTGGTTGCTTATAGAACAAGTTGCAGAGCAAGGAGGAAGCTCCTTTTTCACCGAGTTGATCCGGAAGCTGTAAGTTTGCATAAGTTTTTTTTTTTTTTAATTTCATTTATTTCACACTCAGATTTCCTTCTTCTTGATTGTAGAAGATTTTTGCATTATTTGAGTGGTGCTTCTATGCCACGGTTTGGATTGATCGAATTGTAAATTTTTTCATGGAGAATATTGCTAATGTTAATTTCTGTAAACAATTTTTTGTGCTGTTTCAATGCATGGAATAATCTTGCTCTGTAACAGGCTCTATCTTCTAGTTATTACACTTGCCTATACAGAAATGATTATCTAACTAGAACTTTTGGTAGTTTGTAACCAACTTTGTTTATCGAATTAACAGGTCCTTTCATGCAAAAATGTATTCACTGGCTATCAGAAGGTCCCAAGATCTCCCACACCGTCAGGAGGAAGAACCCCAAAAAGTGACAGTGAAATGAGGCGTAAGCCTTTTTCTACAGCTCGAGATGGTGAACTCCCAGTCAGAGTAATTGCAGATATTGACAGCTTATTCATGACATGCAGGGGGCTTACTCTTCATTACAAGCTTAGCTTGCCTGGTTCACCACCTCGTTCCTTGTCATCTACTGCGTTTCTTGAACCCAGCTCCCCAAAAATGGCTATGGGAAGGCCAAAACTTGATAGACATCCATTAAGTTTGTTATCAAAAGGCCAAAACCATCTCCACAGGAGCTACAGCAATCAATTTCATGGCTCATCTCTATATGTACCTTTATTGGATGGTTCTATGGTTTCTCCTGTTCTTTCTGAAGAGATTCCTGCCTTGAGACTATCCAATGCTGGCGAAGAGGATGAGCGTAGTACATTAAATTTTGGTACCCTAAACAAAGAAATGGAAGGAAGTGGCCAGTTTGGTATTGTATTAGTGCATGGCTTTGGGGGAGGAGTCTTTTCATGGAGGCATGTGATGGGGACCCTTTCTCGGCAAGTTGGTTGCACAGTTGCTGCTTTTGATCGCCCTGGTTGGGGCCTAACCTCAAGGCTGCGACCGGAAGATTGGGAGGATAAAGAAATGCCTAATCCTTATAAACTTGAATCTCAGGTAATTGGCCACTCCCTTTAGTTAATTTATGATAACTTCCATGTACTTTACCCTTATGTTGGGGGTCTATCCAGAAGAGGCTTCTTCCTACTCACCTGTTCTGGGATGAGATTCTAAATCTTCCCTCTTGAGAAGTTTTAAGAGATAGCACTTATGAAGAAAATAAACGGCAGGGGAACATAGAATATAAGATACAATGGGCAGTAGTATCTAGTTCTATAATTTAAATGTTATTTTGCTTATTTTTACGAGTCTGGTGGGTGGTTGATGTTGTCTTTGAAACGGCAGATTAATACTGTCTACTGATTGGTCTGGGTCGATATCCCTTTGAGTTTATCTTGCAACACTAGACAGACCAGATGAGAAATCAGGAAAGGAAAGAAAACGAGCAACACATACAGCTGTTGTGTACACCCTCTGTATTTGAAGTGGTTCTTCCTTGCTGTAGATGTACTGTCGTGTTTTCAAAGTTTTAGTGTATCATGTAGGTTGATCCTAGTCAAATTGTTTTTCCAACATGGGCATATCATTGAACACAGTCCTGCAATGCGTATATTGGTCCCCTTCCCCATATAGCTTATGCGTTCTTCCAGTTTTTTTTCTAGACTTTATAATGATTTGAATTTTTTTATCTGTCAGGTTGACCTGCTTCTTTCTTTCTGCTCTGAGATGGGATTTTCCTCAGTGGTGCTTGTTGGTCATGATGATGGAGGCCTTCTGGCTTTGATGGCTGCACAAAAAGTGCAAGCATCAGTGAATTCTTTCAACGTGAGTATCCCTTCTTAGTTTCCGTATTAGATACCTTAAACTCATTGGACCACTTTTTGCTTCTTATCTGGTCCTACATGGGAAATTAGTTACTTTCACAAATATAAATTAGTACTGTATTATTGGAAGTTTTCATTATTATGACATTGTATGTTCACTTCCACACTAAGTACGAGTTGATTACTTATATTGTACGAGTTGATATAGACATTGTATGTTCACTTCCGCACTAAGTGTACATGTGGCTATTGAAAGAGTTAAGATAGAATAAGTGCGATATCACTATCAGTACGTGAAAGTACTGGGGCCATCCTCCATGCCTGCAACATTCATAGGAATTGATAAAAATATGTGTACATAGTTGTTTTTCTTTTTATTTCCCTATTATTTTAATGTTAATTGTTTTTTTGTTGTTAAGCAATTTCAGCTTACAATCAAGGGCGTAGTATTGTTAAATGTTAGCTTGTCAAGAGAAGTGGTGCCTGCTTTTGCGAGGATACTCTTGAGAACTTCACTTGGGAAAAAGCACCTGGTTCGTCCATTACTGCGAACAGAAATTACACAAGTAGTAAATAGGCGTGCCTGGTATGATGCGACAAAGTTGACAACAGACGTTTTGAGCCTTTATAAGGTATACCCTTGAATTTTATGTGTAAAATTAGTCACTTGAAACAAGGGGAAAGAATGGAAACTGAACATGCTTGAGATATTATACAGATGACATGTTGAAAAGGAAATTTTAAGGTCTAAATTGAGACACATTCCTGCAGAGTTTAGGGTTGACAGACAGATTTGACCACTTTTGGGCACTACGAATTTCTGAATGTATGAATGAAAAGTTTTTCCGATGTTTCCTCCTTTCACTTCCTGCAGCTTGTACTCATTGTTGTAATAAAAAGGCAGCCGATAAATTTTTTGGAAACATTGTTTTCACTTAAGCTATGTCTTGTTGTTGAGCATATGAGTGCAGGAGAGATTTGGGTTTAAGTATTAATATTTTTTGGATTAATGATTAGGTTCAGGTATACAGCAGAGCTTTAGAGTACATGCTGGGTATATAAAGATTGTGATTGGGAACTCAAATTTCAGTAATCGTTTGTTTGACCTTCCTTCTTGTTTTTTGTGGCAATCAGGCCCCTCTATGTCTAGAAGGATGGGATGAAGCACTCCATGAGATAGGTAGATTGTCATACGAGACACTTCTTTCACCGAAAAATGCAGAATCATTACTGAAGGCAGTTGAAGACATGCCAGTGTTAGTCATCGCAGGTGCTGAGGATGCCCTTGTCTCTCTTAAATCTTCCCAAGCTATGGCTTCCAAACTTGTAAATTCTGTAAGTTCCCGCTTTCTACTCTTTTACAATGTGAACAGTTAAAAGCTAGTGGTTCCAGTTGAACTGAATCGTATTTCCCACACCCTATTATTGTTTGGACAATCACCTTCTCAATTGAACTAATCGGGTATCGGTTTATGCAGAGACTAGTAGCGATATCCGGATGTGGCCATCTTCCCCACGAAGAGTGTCCCAAGGCATTACTTGCAGCAATGACACCCTTCTTAAGCAAACTCTTGGGCAAACAAGACATGCAAAGCCAATAGTGTACCTTCTTTTTAACTTCTAATTAGGGTTTTTATCTGTTGTAGGGTTACCTTTCTTTCTTTTCCGTCGTCGTTTTTCGTGTTAAGCAATTTAGCGGCCGAGGGGAAGAGACTAACGTCATCTCTTCTTCTTGGTTTTATTGATGTCTTAGTTTGGAGCCTTACCCATACCTACATTCTTTAGGGTTTTAGAGCTCTTTCACTTGTAATTTTCCTCTCCTTTTTTACTCCTTTCAGAAGTAATTTTATTTATCTTTTATTGTTTGAATGGTACTTGTTATTTTCCACCGAAGGCGGTGGAAGATACATATTTGTACATTTATCAGTGCTTGAATTTAAGTATGGGTTTGTTCCACTAGTCATCTGTTTTGTTCTTTTGAATTATTCGGTTTTTTATTACAAAAATCGATTAATGTAGTTCTTCAAAATATGTCACAAATTAATGTGGTCTTTCCGTTAAAATTTTGTAAAAGAATTTGTAATGTGCTAATGTGAGTTTAATTGTATAATAATTAATTAAAAAAGCGTCAAAATACCTTTTTGCACAATGGGATTATCTTAAGGCAAAGCTCGCGTCACCAAGAGCACTGGGAGAGTGACCAGTATGCTCTCCAAGATTAAGGTTGCGAGGTTGTCGATCGTCCAAATATTAACGGTGCTGTCATAGGATTCGTCACCAATCCAAGCCGTCACCAAAGGTTGTCTGGAACCTGGTCTAATTTAGTAAAGGGTGTCAAAGGGTGTCAAGATGGGTGTCATGAGAATTTTTTTTCTTCAGAAAAGAGACGATGAATGTTACCATAGATGGAGGTGGAGGAGTGTCGGTTGGGATCAGAGGTGATTGCGGGACTAGGTTTCTAGGTTGACAACTTTTTTAATTAACTTACATTATTAAACCTATTTCTAATTTATTCTTAACTTAATTGGACTTGTGGAATCCATTTATGCATCAAATCAGCACATAATAGATTTTTGATAGAATTGTAACGGAAGGACCACATTGATTTGAAACACCTATTTCTAGGACTAAATTTATCGATTTTCGATTTCAGAGATCATCTTGATGGTGTGGGTCAATTTTAGTGGTCATTTGTGACTAAAAAAATTGACTTATGGAACCCATTTATGTGCCATATCAGCACATAACAAATTTTTTTTGACAGAATTGTAACGGAAAGACTACACTGATTTGCGACACCTATTTTCTAGGATTATATTGATCGATTTTCAATTTCATGAACTATCTTGATCGTGTGGTTCAATTTCAGGGAACATAATAATAATAAAAAACCTGTAATGCTATTCTTATCATATAATTGTACCACAATTGTATACCATCTTAGGTGACATCTGACATCCACATCATTTAAATTAATCAGTTTATTCAATTAAAATCAATTTAAAAAACTAACAATTAAATGATTAATTTAAAAAACAATCAAAGAGAGGGAGAAGGAAGTCGTGACAGAGAAGGGGAAGGAAGGAGTAGACTTAAGCAGACTCCTCGTAAACTCCAGTCATAATTTAAGCAGTTTTTTCTTTAATTATTGGTTTTTTAAACTGATTTTAATTGAATAAAAGTTTTAATTGATTGAAATGACATGGATAGCCACGTCATGCCACCTAAGGTGGTATATAATTGTGGTACAATTACATGGTAATAATAACATTATTGTTCTTTTTGTGCCTTCTATTTTTGTTTTTGGTATCAATTCTGGGTCTTGGAGTGGAGTGTGGACTGCAGGTTGAGTTCAAGAGTTGCAGGGAAAATGCTATTTTTAGGTCATCCAGGATGAGTCAAGGATGGGGACCTAAAAATAGAGGGCGGCGAACAACCATCCGACGGCTGCACCTTAAAAAAGACGGAGATGAGAGCACCATTAAACGGTTGATGGTCTGCTGAAACAGGTAGTGCTTGCCATTCATTATCCAACCGCTGCACCTAAAAATAGTCAGCAGTGAGCCACCACTGAACAGCTGCTGGTCTGCTGAGTGATTATTCATCACCATCCGACTCCTGCACCTAAAAATAGTCGGCGGTGAGTGAGCACCATTGAACAGCTGGTGGTCTGCTGCATAGCAGGCGGTGCTTGCCTGTCGTCACCTTCCACTGCAGCACCTAAAAAATAGTCGGTGGTGAGCACCATCAAAAGGCCACTGATCATCCCCTGCTGTGCTTGCCAGGTCACCACCCAAGCTGCTCCTAAAAATAGGTGGCGGCTAAAAATAGGCACTGCTTGATGAAGCTCATTTCTTGTGCGACAAGCTTTTTTTTAGTTACGAAGATCACTTTAGTGAGAAAGGGTTAATTAACTTATATGTGGAAGAAGTCAGTGTGAAAATTGATGGAATTTAGCACGATTATCACATGATCAAACTCTAATGTCGTTAGACTATCGATTACTATGTGGTAGTGCCAAGGGAGAAATAGCACACCAAAGGGAAGAAGGGAATCTGTTTCATGTTTTGATTGATTTGTCTAGAGGAATGAATCCTCATTTTATAGACTTCATCATACCCTTTTCATAGAGTTGTAAGACTTCTTTGAATGGTTTTGTCCTTTCATGATAAGACACATCACTTATAGAAGGGTATAACTCTTATGATAAGTCATACCTCTTATCACACCCTTTGGTTAAGTGTATATCAGTACACCAATCTTATGGTGCACCTCCAAACATCTAATACACACATAGTAAAGCCATCATCATCATGATCATATTCCAACATCTCCCACTTGATCTTGATGATGTAAGATCCCGTTGGCTACACAAATTGGATATAATACCGAGTATCAAATCCTGCTTACTCTTGACTTTCCAATTGTAGTTTACAAATATTTGTAAACTTTCATTAGTCCGTGGTTTGGCTTATACGTGCGCACGCTTTGACCACTTTTACTGACCGCGCTTTTACCAGCAACTCCATTTTACTATCGTTCAAGTAAGAAAATACCATCCGTACCTAGTATTAATGGCGACTTCAGCCAAGTCCAACTTGACCTGTGTTGAAATTTCGATCAAGTACTTCCTCCTAAGCCAATCCAGAGGCTTTCATCGATACACCTTATCAACGACTTTACACACTATGCGCCAAGATGTTATACAAATTCAAACTTGATGCTTATAAACGGATTTTACATACAAGAAGATTTGTTATAACTCCGTTACCTCGCTAGTGCCCCTCTATCTTTTATCCGACCAATCAATCAGATAGAGTCGCATCAAATTGTTCATTTCAAGCGTCCTCGAAATCCTTCCAATGATGCCCATACCGCATGCTCCGACTACAACATCTAGATGATTCCAACTAGTAGTCACATACTCCTCTGAATAACCTTTCAGAGCAATCCTTTGGTCATAGGATTGGCCGCCATCTTAACCGAGGGTGTGTGGTCGACTCTTACTTCTTCCCTCTCCACTATAATTCCATATAGTGATACTTTGCATCAATGTGTTCTCCTTAGGAACTAACAATTCCTAGAAGATGGTGGACTTATTATCATAAAACACATTGACATAATTCCTAGGAATACAATCCATATATATCAATAAACATTGACCTTATATTGTAGTACTTACCGGCCTATATTATTACACAACTTTGTTTCTTGAGTTCTTGGTAAACATGTTGACTTCTTGTCGATGTCCTTGATTAAAAACATAATCATATTCTTTGAATATAAAATAAATCGAAACGAAGTTTGTTTGGGTCTCCCACTTATTGATTAATCCATTCAAAATTGAAGACTTTAATTGCTGTTCGAATCTTGTTGACAACTTCCTTTTTCTTTTTTCTCCCACTGTTTTAATTACTATTAGAGCCTAGCAGCACGTCACTAACCATATCATTGTCATGATCATTGATTATATCTCTCTCCCACTTGATCATTGACAATGTCTTGGTTTTAAACCATTTCTTGGTTACTAGTGGAACTTTGCGCTTCCGTGGGTTTTCTTTGATACATTATTCTTAGTATCATAGTAATTATACTATATATTAAATTGAACACTATACATAAAACAAATACTTTTATTGATAGAAAATGTGTACATAATATAATCTTACACCTTACACAAAAATACAATATTCAAAGTATGTAGTAAATATATCATATTTGAATAGATTCAAAGAATCAATTCCTTGGGCATATCATTGTTCTTCCTTCGTTTAGGACAATTAACCTTATAATGTCCAAATTCACCACAAAGGAAACAACTAATTTTCTTGCCCTTATTGTGTGTAAACTCTTTCGAGTTTTTCCTTTTGTTATTCTTTTGTGGCTTACTTTGTGAACTTTCAGCTAGTAGAAGATTGCCATCTCTATTAATCTTGTCATTGTCCTTCCTACGATTCATTCTCACTTCCTCTATAGCTAACATCACAGGTAATGTGGTCATGGTTAACTCCTTTTGACCATAAGTCAAAGTAGTTACTACATGATCCCACGACTTTGGTAAACTATTCAAAAGTATAGAGACTTGCATTTCATCAGAAATAGGATGGCCAACATCAGAAAGATCTCTTGCCATAATCTCCATCTTGGTAATATGGTCCACCATGCTATCATTCTCAGACATACGTGTCCCGTTGTACTTCTCAAGAAGTAATTGAATATAAGTTTGAGATTTGGGACCGTACTTATCTTCAAGAATATCCATGATCTCCTTTGCAGTTGTATATCCCTCATAAAGAGGAATTAAATCATCTTCCATACGATTGAGAATTGTGGCACGAGCCATTTCATTATCCTTCTCCCACTTTGTAAAAGCACGAGAACCCTCAACGGGTGCCTCATCTTGAATTGTATCCAGAGTTTTCTCGTGGGTAAGAAGATAAGTAATCCTTCTCTTCCATATACGATGATTGATATTATTGAGCCTCTCAATTTTGGTCGATTCAAACTTACTAGCCATTTCACAAATTTAATGATACTAACAACCACAAATGATAAGGGAAATAGAAATAGAATAATATACTACTAAACTTAATAAACAATAAACTTACTAAACTAAGTTGATCACCTCTGTCCTGCACACACCTGCCAAAAAGAAGTTACTATCTGGAAAATGAAATGTGTGTTTGCTATATTTGATTTGCAGTGCACGATTTCCAATTCCACTTGAATGAAATGTATGTTTGCGATATTTGAGATATTATATATACTAAATATAACCGCTTGGAGGAATTCTAGTAGTTGAAATTGATGGTTTATGTTGACTGAGAATACAGATTTGCAGAAACGCAATACTCCTATTCCTCTCAAGTCTGGTTGCAGAACTCTCTTCAGTACATAATCAAGACGACGTTTCGTATTCCTTGTTTGAGTGAAAGACAAAACCATAAATCCAATTGCAATTTGAATTAGATCCCCACCGGAAGCCAACAGACGAAATCGCTGAGACTATCGTCTGCAGTCGATCGTTGTCTGATTCCGTGTATGATAACAGAGAACCAAGGCTTTGATACCACTGATGGAATTTAGCATGATTATCACATGATCAAACTCTAATGTTGTTAGACTATTGATTACTATGTGGTAGTGCCAAGGGAGAAATAGCACACCAAAGGGAAGAAGGGAATCTGTTTCACGTTTTGATTGATTTGTCTAGAGGAATGTATCCTCATTTTATAGACTTCATCATACCCTTTTCATAGAGTTGTGAGACTTCTCTGAATCACTTATAGAAGAGTATAACTCTTATGATAAGTCATACCTCTTATCACACCTTTTGATTAAGTGTATATCAGTACACCAATCACCTTCAAACATCTAATACACACATAGTAAAGCCAACATCATCATGATCATATTCCAACAAAAATCATAACCTTAAATCATCTTTGTTTTGCTACAGGTACGTTTGCACAGATGATAGCCACTGTCATTGTAGCATATATGCTAGTAAAGACACTCCTAAATTACTATAACCCAATATCATATTAGGCTTGTTAAGGATATAATAGGACCATCAAATGATAATGTACTTGATTAAACTTTACTTAGTTGTTAAGCTATAACAGTTAGTGTTGGTTAGAATAGTTGGTGATATAACTGATTGTACCTATTTATATATGGGTGTGTACACATTCTGTTGAGATGAAATGAAATCATTTTGTACAACAACTTCTCTCTCTACAATTCCCTCTCTCACTGCAATTCTTTCTCTCTCTGCTTCTAACCTTTCTCTTACAGAACTATGAGTTTCTACATGGTATCTTCCCTATAGTCCACCGACTTCGATCCCCCACTTCCATTTTCTTGAATTTTCTCACTCTTTCTTGTTCTCCAAACAGGTCTATCAGCCCTAATTTTCTCAATATCTTCTCTAATCCCCTCAATTTCTTCATTTATCTTCTCAAATCTTGACTTTCTAATGGTGACTGCTACGAACTTTGCAAACTCCTCTTCTCCGGAGGCTAATTCTGACTCTCATGGCAAGGTCACAAATTCGTCATTTCAATCTCTCTCTTCGATTACAGTTCATAATATCACTGGTATGGTGGCGATGAAACTCAATTGTCACAACTACATCACCTGGCCCAGTCTCTTCCTTCCGGTTATGAAACGATTCAAGCTTTTAGGGCTTGTTAATGGCACCGATCTGTGTCCTCCTCAATTTGTGATTGATTCTTCTGGATCTCGAGTTCCTAATTCAACATATGAGACTTGGTGCGAAAAAGATCAAATCCTGATGATTTGGATTAATTCGACACTATCTGAAGATTTTCTTCCATTGACGATTGGCATGGATATTCGAGATCTCTCTGGCAATCTCTGGAGAGCCGTTTCTCTGGTGCTTCTCGTACTCACATTCATAGCCTACGCTCGAAGATTCAAACTATCCAGAAAGGTGACTATTCGATGACTGATTATCTTAATTCTCTCAAGGAAATTTCTGATAAACTTGCTGCGGCCGGGGAACTGATCTCTGAAACCGATCTTGTTGCCTACATACTTTCTGGTCTCTCAGAGGAGTATGAGTCTTTTGTTGATTCTATTGAAACAAGAATTGAGCCTGTCAATCTTGATGAACTACATGGATTACTTCTTAGTAAAGAAATTTCCCTTAAAAAACACAAGACTAGAGCATCTTCTTCCTCCTCCTCTACATTGTTTCATGCCTACACGGCTCAGCAAGGCTCTTCTAGTTCCAATAATTACAGAGGCAACACTCGTGGACGATTTCAGAATCGAAACCGATACAATTAAAATCGGAACTTTGGAAATAATCGCAACAACAATAACTCAGGAGGTATTCTTAGTCCTGTTCCTTCTTCAAGATCCACATTTTCTGGTCAAAACTCTAACAATTATAATTCTGGAAGATCTCTTCAGTGTTAATTATGTCTCAAGTATGGACATGAAGCTCTCAATTGTGAGAAACTTTCTCAGTTTGTATCTCAACGATCACATGTTAGGCCTCCCACTGGCATGACTGCCACTACTTCTCCTCCACCGACCTATTGGTTAACTGACAGTGGTGCATCTCATCATGTGACGCCTGATCCAACTTCTCTCAACTCTGCCATTCCTTACACTGGCAGTGATAAGCTCTTTGTTGGCAATGGCAAAGGTTTGTGTATTTCTCATACTGGATCCGATTTAATTCGTACTAAAAATGCTACATTTCGACTCAATGATGTGCTATTAGTTCCCAAAGCATCATATAACTTATTATCAATTTACAAGTTTGTCTATGATAATTGGGCTTCTCTGACATTTGACCCATTTGGAATCTATATAAAGGACCTAAGAACTGGGATGATGCTCTTCTAGGGCCCCCGTGAGGGTGGTTTATACCCTTTCTACTGGGATACATCTAATGGTACCTCTGGAATTGCACTTTTTCCTCAGACATTGATGATAACTAAGGCATATATTCATTTGTGGCATAGAAGACTTGGCCATCCATTGAGTTTAGTATTGCATACTATTGTAAATAAAACCAACTTCCTGCTATTGGTTATGTCAATACAGGTTCTATTGTACTGAGTGTAAAATTGGGAAGGCCTATAGGTTACCATTTTTTACTTTGCCTTATACTTCCACTAGGCCCTTTCATTTACTACACACTGATGTTTGGGGCCTTTCTCCCATTGCTTCATGTACTGGCTACAAATACTACTTCATTCTGGTAGATGACTATACTAAATACAGCTGGTTATATCCTATGGTTTATAAATCTTATGTCTAAGGTCAGATTCAGGGGGTGAGTTCTTAAGCAAGAATTTTAAGAGCTTTCTTAATGAGCAAGGCATAACACATCAACTAAGTTGTCCTCATACACTAGAACAAAATGGGTGTGCAGAGAGGAAACATAGGCATTTTGTTGAAATGGGTAGGACTCTTCTTTCTCAGAGTGGGTTGGCAACCAAGTTTTGCGTCAAGGCCTTTCTAACAGCTGTCTATCTCATCAGTACATTGCCTCCTCAATCATTTTCCATTAGTCCATGAGAACAACTTTTCAAAGCTCCTCCAAGATATCATACTCTTAAAGCCCTTGGTTGTACTTGTTATCCCTGGTTACACCCTTATTCCTTTCATAAGCTTAAAGCAAAGAGTAAACTGTGTATTTTCTGGGTATAGTCTCAATCATAGTGGTTACAGATGTTTTGATCCTATGACTAATAAGGTTTATGTCTTTTGACATGTTACATTTGATAAGCAGCTGTTTCCTTTTAAGATTGGCATGTTTTCAGTTTCTGACTCCTTTCAAGTTGCCTCATCTCCAAGTTCTCCCCCCATTACTGTCACCATTCCACTTCTTTCTGCAATAAGCAACTCTCAGTCTGCCAGCCAAGGTAGTTCATCACAGAATCAGGTCTCTACAACACCTGATAGTTCTACATCTCCCTTATCTGCTTCTTCAAGCATCCAATAATCTACAATATCTTCAACACCTGTGCCTGTAACTACTAACTCTCACCCCATGATTACAAGAGCTAAGGCTGGCATTCACAAACCAAAGGTTTTCACTACCATAAAACACTATCTTCCAGCTTCTGTTGATTCCCTTACTTGTCTTCCTCTAACACCTACAACATTTCTGCAAGCCTCAAAGAATCCCAACTGGATGGCAGCCATAAAGGAAGAATTCCAAGCCTTGCAGTCCACTGGTACTTAGGATTTAGTTCATTTTCATCCGAGTTTAAACTTGGTTGGCTGTAAATGGGTGTCAAACATAGGCCCGATGACTCCATAGAACGGTATAAGGCCCGCTTAGTGGAAAAAAGGTTTCATCAGCAAGAGGGACTTGACTTTTCTGAGACTTTCAGTCATGTTGCTAAGCCAACAACGATAAGAATTCTATTATCCATTATTGTTTCATATGATTGGTTTGTCCATCAACTTGATGTCAGTAATGCCTTCTTGCATGGTACTTTAAAGGATGATGTTTACATGATCCAGCAACCAGGTTTGTTGATTCAACCAAACCACAACATGTCTACAAGCTTAACTGGTTTCTCTATGGTTTAAAACAGGTTCCTAGGGTCTGGTATAAAGCATTATACAAGGCCATTCTGTCATTGAAATGCTTACCTTCCTACTTTGATGCTAGTTTGTTTATCAAAAATGATTCTACCATCACTTTCATCTTAGTATATGTTGATGATATCATCATCACTGGTAGCTCCAGCTCAGTATGTCAATCTATTATTGCTCAGTTACAAACTTTGTTTCCTGTGAAGGATTTGGGTGATATTCACTACTTTCTGGGTGTTGAAGTTCACAGGTCTGCTAAAAGGTTATTTCTCAATCAGTCCAAGTATACACTTGATATGTTAAAAAAAAACAGATATGATTGGTGTCAAACCTTGCTCCACTCATGTTGGTTCTGCAAAATTGGATCACTCACGTGCTATTCTCTCAGATCCTACATTTTATAGATCAACTGTTGGGGCTTTACAGTTTCTAACTTGGACACGACCTGACTTGGCATTTGCTGTGAATCAAGTCTGTCAGTATATGCATGCTCCTGGGACCATTCACTTGCAGGCAGTCAAACGGATACTTCGATATTTGAAGAGTACCATTGATGCAGGTCTATGGTTTACCAAGGGCTCTTAATGCCTCATTGCGTGGTCTAATGCGGATTAAGCAGGATACCTTGTTGACAGACGATCAACTAGTGGCTACTGTGTCTTCCTTGGTCCTAATCTCATATCGTGGAGTGCAAAGAAGCAATGCATTGTTGCCAGGTCCTCCACTAAGGCTGAGTATCGCTCTCTTGCCAATACAGTTGCAGAACTTAATTGGGTTTGTAAAATCTTGCAGGATATTTCCTTTCCCATTCTCAAGACTCTTGCAATCCTCTATGATAATAAAAGTGCAATTGCCCTGGCCTTCAATCTTGTCTTCCATGCTCGGACTAAACATGTGGAGATTGACTATCATTATATCAGAGAAAAGGTTTTTTGTGGCAAAGTCAGTGTGCATCATGTTGCTTCTCTTCTTCAACTTGCAGATATTTTTACTAAGTCTTTGCCGTCTGATCGATTGGCAGAGTTAACTTCCAAGCTTTCAGTTAGATCTCCTAACTTTAGCTTGAGGGGTGTGTTAAGGATATAATAGGACCATCAAATGATAATTTATTTGATTAAACTTTACTTAGCTGTTAAGCTATGACAGTTAGTGTTGGTTAGAATAGTTGGTGGTATAATTGATTGTACCTATTTATATATAGGTGTGTACACATTCTGTTGAGATGAAATGAAATCATTTTGTACAACAACTTCTCTCTCTACAATTCCTTGTCTCACTGCAATTCTTTCTCTCTCTACTTCTAACCTTTCTTTTACATAACTATGAGTTTCTACAAGGCTCTCTCCAATGCACGGGAAAATTCTGAGTCAAAAGTTATAGAGCTCGTTTGGCACTGCTTTTAAAATGACTTTTGGTGAAAATATTTTTTGAACCAATCTTTAGTAAAAATGATAGTAAATCCTGGAAAAGCACTTGAAGTGCTTCCTGGAAGAAGTAGATAACTGGTGCAAGTCCTTTTGGAACCAAAAACATTTAATTTCTCTAAAAGAGCTTTCAGTCATTTTAAAAGCACTTCCAAACGAGATGATATTTGATTGTAAATTTGACTCATTCCCTCTCCAATGCATTCGAAAAGTTGGAATCATATAATGCATTTGGTGTTATATGCAAAGTCATATTTGACTTTGGGTATAACTCTAGATTTAAAAGCAAGACTTCCAACTTTAGAAATTACAAAAGTTACATGTAACTGCAAGATTGATTTAATCTCTCTTTAATGCATAAGAGTTAAAAGTTGAAAGTTAATTGACTCTGTTTGCATTAGAAGTTCTTCCTCAACAGCAACAGATGGGCTTCTCAAACACAGTCGTGGAATTTGAGTCAAAGGAAATCATTACGAGCTTAAAAAAGGGAGATCACAAAGGCAACTGGGAGTCATTCCTATTTTAACTCGTATCTTAGATCTGCGGGATTTCTTTCAAGCTTGCAGCTGGTCCAGGGTTCATCGGGCAGCTAATGGAGCGGTGGATTTTGAACAAGGATGGCTTGCTGTGTCCGCCAGTTGATGCTAGCGAGTGATCAGAAGTGTGAGGGGATGACAACGAGGCTATTTGTAGCAGCGTCTTTACGGTTATCCCTTTCCTTCTTTCTGATATGTATGTATGTATGTATGTTTGTTAGCCTTCTATTTGCTATTATGTACTTGTGGCATTCTGCCATGGGTTTGAATTGAATTCCAGCTTTCCAAAAAATAAGAAAAGTCTTCATCACTAAGAGCTTTCAATCGCAACTGTGAGGTTTTGTAATTTCCTAAAGGAGAAATTAGGTTCTCATACTTCCCTTTACTACTCATTTGATTAAAACTTTATTTCTTTCTATTTTTTTATCAAGGTTCTTGGTATTAATAACATCATTAATTATTTCAATAATAAAATATTTTTTATTTCTAAATATATTCATTTAATGTTAAAAATGTTACAATTAGTATATTTATATTTATGATTAAATTTTTTATCATATATTTTTATTTTTAGTTTGTACTCATTTTTAATTTGCAACCCTTTTTTAATTTGTACCAATTTTCTTTTCAATTTTAATTTGTACCCATATATTAATTTCTTTTTGTGCCCATATTTTATAAAGTTTTATTTGTATTTGTACCCATATTTTTTTATTTATTTGTACCCATTTTTAATTTTGCTAAATGTACCCATGCTAATTATATGTAGCATTCATGTAATTTTTTTCAAATTTTTAATCTTAAAATGTACCCATTCTTAAATATACCAATTTGTTATATGTAAAATGTATCCTTTTTTTATATAAAATCTATTCAATTTTTTTCTAATCCATTTTTAAACTTATATGGATACATGTTTTTTTCTTTGATTTGAGAATGTAACCATGTTAAGTTTAATCGAAGAAATTTACTAATTTTATTAAGCCTAATATCTTTTTTTTTTTTTTTTTTTTTGTGATTTTGAAGAATGTACCCATGTTTTGATAGAATAATTTTTTGGTTGATTTTCATGAATGTACCCATGCTTACACACACATACACACAATAGTATATTTATATTTTAATATTTTTAATCCCACAAATTATGATTTTTTATTTAAAATCTCATTAATATAAACTGTCACATCCCAGCCCGGGCCCTCACCACATCCCGGGCACGCCTCCGCCGTAGCACGATATTGTCCGCTTTGGGCCCCGACCACTTGTCACATCCCGGCCCGGGCTTCACCACATCCCGGGCATGACTCCGCCGTAGCACGATATTGTCCGCTTTGGGCCCCTACCACGCCCTCACGGTTTTGTTTCTGGGAACTCACATGGGAACTTCCCAGTGGGTCACCCAACATGGGAGTGCTCTCGCGCGCTACTCGCTTAACTTCGGAGTTCCGATGGAACCTGAAGCCAGTGAGCTCCCAAAAGGCCTCGCGCTAGGTAGAGATGGGAATATACATATAAGGCTCACAAGATCCACTCCCATGGGCGATGTGGGATCTCACAATCCACTCCTCCTTAGGGGCCCGACGTCCTCGTCAGCACACACGCGACCAGGGTTAGGCTCTGATACCAAATTGTCACATCCTGGCCCAGGCCCCCATCACATCCTGGGCACGACTCTGTCGTAGCACGATATTATCAGCTTTGGGCCCCTACCACACCCTCACGGTTTTGTTTCTGGGAACTCACACGAGAACTTCCCAGTGGGTCACCCATCATGGGAGTGCTCTCGCGCGCTACTCGCTTAACTTCGGAGCTCCAGTGGAACCCGAAGCTAGTGAGCTCCCAAAAGGCCTCGCGCTAGGTAGAGATGAGAATATACATATAAGGCTCACATGATCCACTCCCTTGGGCGATGTGGGATCTCACATAAACAACTATAATTTTTAATTTTTAATTTAAAAAAATATAGCAACGTACATAGAAATAAATTATCACATTAATTTCAAGGACTTGGATCAAAAATTGAAAACTAACAAAGTTTCAGTCAAAAAATATTCATAATTAAAGACCGCATCCAAAGTCTCCATTTCCTAAACCTCAACTCTTTTGGCATGTCGCAAACTACATGTCTTAAGTCAGTGTGAACTTAGTAGGTGATTTGGCACATGGAAAAGGTTATGTGCGCGTTGTGCTTGGCATGTATTTAGTGGTGGAGGATTGGTTTCGTTCGCACAAGCTTGATGGAATTACAGGCATCCCTTAAGGATTTCTTTACTGATTTGAATAATAAGTTTCTTATCTAGATAAGACAAAAGAAAAAAAAAAAAAAAGAAAGAAAGAAAAAGATTGTTGATACACAAATTTGGATCTCTAGAGTGAGATTATGTCCATCCACAGGGCCGGCCCATAGGGTAGCCGGAGCAGGCGCCTGCCTAGAGGCCCCACTTCTGAAGGGCCCCCAATTTTTAGGCGGAATTAGGCAGGTCTAGACAAAGATAGGCGGGAGTTATGCGGGCTTATATGTAAACGCCGGAATCTGGAAATCCTCTGTTGCAGGGTCGGCCTCGCGCGAGGAAGAAGACAACCCTATTCCCAACATCATTTTAATTGCATGATTTTACTTAAGATGGTCCCACCATCTTTTTTACGTCTTTTCCCTTTTCAATAGTCCCCACCATCTTATTTTTACTTTCTTGCTTCTCTCTTAAATATCACCTCTATGTTTATTTTTATGAGATTTTATTACTGTTAGATCCCACATCGCCCAAGGGAATGGATCCTCTATGCCTTATATGTACATGCCGACCTCTATATAGCACGAGGCCTTTTGGGAGCTCACTGGCTTCAGATTCTGTATGAACTCCGAAGTTAAGCGAGTTCGCACGAGAGAGCAATCCTAGGATGGGTAACCCACTGTGAAGTTCTCGTGTGAGTTCCCAGAAACAAAACTGTGAGGGCGTGGTCGGGGCCCAAAGCAGACAATATTGTGCTACGGCGGAGTGGAGCTCGGGATGTGGTGGAGCCCGGGTCGGGATGTAACAATTACCGTATTTTAAGATCACACCACATATATCTTTATTATGTACCTAAATGGTTAAAACTCTCACCTTTTTGAAAAATGACATTATTTAATGTTCAAATTAATTAGTTTATATAATATATAATAAGTAACATTGTAACAATAGAAAAATGATTGGAATTTGGCGTACTGGGTAGGGACTTCTCTTTTGGTTTGAATTGGTTGAAAAATTAGATTATGTAAACTTAATAAGTGCATTTACATCTAAAAACGCAAGACGGGTAATATTTGGGTAGGGACTTCTTTTTTTTATATTAATTTTTAATGATATTTGATGTAGAAATAAACTTTTCATGTATTTAGTGAATTTTTTTTTACACATGTCAATGTACAAAGGGTCAGGAGTCAGAGAACTCTAGGGCCTCACTTCGAAGGCTCGCCGAGGGCCCCCAAATTCTTAGGGTTGGCCCTGTCCATCCATACTCAAGTATGGTTGTACTTGGAGGACTTGAAACTTCTCCTCATTCCCTAACTTAAGAGTGGATGAGTTGACACTCTCTTTTGGCAGGCCCTATAAAATTAAAGAAAGTGTAAAAGTACTTGCACAATATCGAGCAGTTTTAGGATTGATACAGCTCACCCCATTAAGTGGGATAAGGTTTTGTTGTTGTTGTTGCTATCAAATTCTTTAGACACTTGAGCCTTGTTTGGTGTCTAGGATTGTCTTGGATATGATAAATCACTAGATTCATTGAATATTGAATGAAGAAATGTATGCCCATTTATTTTCTGATGAATACTCAAATAACATGAGATGCAACAATATGTATGACGGGCAAAAGAAAAATATGATCTTTTATACGCTTAGAATCAGCAAATAACTGGAACGGAGGATGAGAGGTGTAGGATGGAAGACCTCCCAAAACCAAAGCTTTGATACCATGTTTGGCTGCCATTGTATCGCAAAAACTTAAGCGGTTAGGGAATGCATCAACAAAGTTTGACCAGTTAACAGAACCTGGCTGCCTTCCTCACTTTCTTACCTCTCTTCCTCACTCTCCCTTCTTCTCTGGGTCTCTTAACAATGTATGCCAAATTAGTAGGACCTTTATCATATGCCAAATTACCCTTCTTCTATATGAAGGTTTATAAAAAGAACCGAAAGCTCTAGATGCAGGCCAACTGGTCTTACTAGACAATCTAGATCTGTCCTATGATGTGTATAAAAAGTTTATAAGGTAGTCAAAGAAAACCAGTTAAGTATAAGATGCATCGTATTATCTTTTGCAAATTCTCACATAAGAGAATCTATGATCCATCTCCAGCAAATTAGGGGATCTGTCTGACAGTGCTTTTGTAGTAAGTACTTTATCAATTCCAAAAGCACTGCCGAACGGATCTTAGTGGGAAATGACTAATGTAAAATGAAAGCTAGTTACCAACTTCTTTTTTTTTTTGAACAAACGTTAGTATCTACACTAAGACCATCTCCAATGGTTGGGTTAAAAGCCAAATATTTTTGCCCGAAAAATTTAGCTTTTAGCTCAGAAACAGCTTTTCTGCTCCAACCGTTATGACCTAAAATTTTAGCTCGGGATTATTAAAGAATAAACTTAGGCTATTTTTTTTCTTAAATTAAATTTAAAAATAAAATAAATAAATAAATATGTAGACTATCGTAAATTAATTTTATGAACATTTTAATCTAAAAAAATTTAAATTGAAAAATCACTAAATTTTCCACAAAGCAAGCCTTCAACTTTCATCAGAAATGGTAGAAAGATAAATTGGAAGAATTGTAAGAGAAAATTGAGTTTTGTGTGGATGTTTGAACAAATACATAGGTATTTATAGAGTTTTTGGGTGAATTTTGAGTTAAATAATTTTTTTTAATTATTTTACCCGTTGGATTTAAATTTGGGCCGTTAGATCTTCTTTTTTTACCGTTAGATTTGATTATATTCGATCTCAGCCATTGAATTCAATAATATATAAATATAAAAAAAAAATTTTGAATCTAGGCCGTTGGATGGAAAGAGCCGTTGGAGCTCTGGGGAACGTGGCCGACAGGCCCACGTGGGTAGGTCCCTGGCGGTCGGAAGGCGCGCGCGTTGGGCGTGGCTGTGGGCTGCGTTTGGAGCCCAAACACTGAAAACCAGTCTCTTCGGTGGGGCCCACACCGATTTTTGGGCTAAAGTTTGGGCGGTATCTGGCCTTAATTCCCCATTTAGCATTTAGCCCACATTTTCCCCTTGGGTTGGATTGAGTTTTGGGGGAAATTTTGGGGGGGAATTTAGCATTTAGCCCACTATTGGAGGTGGTCTAAAGGGATGGAGGAGTTGGCTAAAACTTGACGATAGACTAGCCATAATAATGTGGTCCAAATTCGTTTTTGGCGAGAATCGAACCTAAGCCCTCTCACTTATAAGTGAAGAAAAATATCATTAGACCATTGTACTAAATGACGGCAACTATTAAATTGGTACAGGTTATGAAATGATTACTCCACTGAAGAGCATCTTACGCGTATGTATATATGGCTTTGCATTCGGAGGCCTATTATTGGGGATGAGGATACTCTGATCCTCTTTGTGAGAATTCTAGAGATTTTTACATCTTATCCATTCATCGTACATCGTACGGCTAGTTTTCGTTAGGTACTGTTTATGTTTAATTTTAAATAAAAAAATTCATAATAATTTCTGACCGCGCGATGTAAAATGAATGGATAGAATGTGAGGATCCGAATGGATGATATCCAAATCCCTATTATTAGTATCAGAAGAACTCTGAAAGTGCCTGACAAAGCAGCGAGATTTACTGGACATCTGAGCATTCCACAAATCAGGTTTGGAAGTCAACGTGAAGAAATGATGACGAGCCTATCTATGCTTTTTGGCTTTTGGGTTCATGACTTATGTGTGTCTGTGCGTGAAAAGTATGAAAATGATCGCATTGTTGGAGGCGCTATTCAATATGTTGTATAGTGAACTTCAGTTTATTAGGGATCCCTCAAGTAATACTATTTGACGGAGACAAAACACTTTCTGATTTGGCTGAAATTATCACAATTTCAAACGGTATGAATTTAGCTGTCTCTACTTGGATCATTGAACTAAATTGCAAAGTTAAAAGATGCAAACACTGTTTCTAATAACACTACTTGAGGGCCTCTCAACTGACTGACACATGCATGTTCATTGAGGGATCCCTTAAAATGGGGTTATTAGACACAATGATAGGCTCAACTTGTAATGTAGTTTGATGCGCGATCTGAATAACCATATTTTAAGGTTTCTTTTAGGACTCATCTCTGTAAAAATATCAGTACAATCAGAATCTCTTTAACTTGAAATGGTCGACTTTTACTGTAGCTTAATGACCCGAGTTAACTATAATTTAGGTCTATTCAAGGATCATCCTTGCCAACGTTAAGCCAAATCGAAAGTAAATGGTGATCATTTCAATGTTTGTTTGATACCCTATATTTTTTGCATTGATGATTTTGAATGGAGATTTAATGAACTATTATGCATAGTGGGCTTGCCAATGTCTCTCTAATAAGCATACGAATATAATTCTTTCTTGTCGCGATTTCTTGTTCCTTTTGTAGAGAAAGGCAGTATCAACATCACACTGTTCTCAGCCCAATACAATCGAGTACAATATGGCCATCGAATGGTGTCTTCTACACCAAAAGTCAGATTTATGGTGGGACGCTTTATATAAGGTGCTCCGAATTTTCCTAATCATAGCACACTACGTTGCACACTAACCATTTTTCCATGATACATAATGTTGACTACATTTTTTTCCAAAGTTATTCATGCGCATTCTGTTCGATGTTCCAATCACAGTACTGTTTCTGTGTAGAAAAACAAATTTTAATTTCTTCCTAGTTGCCGAAGGGTCACTAGTCAAACTTAAGTGTTTTAGATGGGAGATAGTGAGGTTAATGTGATTGCTAAGAAGACAGTTTTCGTAACTGTTGGAACTACTAGTTTGGATGCTCTTGTTCCAACGGTGGATGCGCATGAGGTTAAACAAGAGTTGTCAAAAAGAGGGTATTCTCGGCTGCTCATTCAACTGGGCCGCGGATTCTATGTTCCCTCGATGGCTGAAGGAGGAGATGAGACCCTTTCTGTTGACTACTACACGTTTCTTCAAGCATTGCAGACAATCTGAGAGCAGCATCTCTTGTAATCAGACATGCAAGGTCACTCCTCTTATCAATGTGAGATTCACTCTTAATACGCTCCCTCACGTATGATGGATTTTCAAGCCTAACACGGAGACAACGCATCTTGTGATCAGACATGCAAGGTCCCTCCTCTCATCAACGTGGTATTCACTCTCAACATGCCCTCTCACGTTTGGTGGATTTTCAAGCCTATCAATGTGGTATTCACTCTCAACACGTCCTCTCACGTTTGAGGGATTTTCAAGCCTAACACGTGGACAACACAACTCGGGTGACATGGAGCACATGTGGCCGTTGGGCTTCGCGAGTGGGACAACCTGCTCTAATACCATGAAGAAAGTTGAGGTTCCACCATAAAACCAATTGGCAATATGGAGAGTTGCCCAACTTCTTATAAGCACATGCAAGATCCCTCTTCTCATCAATGTGGGATTCACTATCAACAATTTCTGTGTAGAAAATCAAATTTTAATTTTGCAACCAATTAAGAAAAACTTCACACACTTTTAAACCTGACTTGGGGTAAGTTTTGAAAATTCAGTACTGTGAGAAATAGAAACACTTGATTTGTTTTCTTTGTTCACAGATTTGGGACTTCTGACTTTATATGTGTATGTCTCCCAGTGCTGGGGAATAATTCTTCATTTTTTAACCTTCTAATATATTACTTTTCCTCCCCTTGGGAGCCCCTCCTCTGCAGGAACATGAACAGGAGATTAGAGACGTTATTAAAACGAAAAAGCACTTGTAATTAGCTAGGCATGCTCGGTAAGATTGCATCCTTGGCTGAAGTTGTTATTCTGTTGGCTGTGTTTATTATCCTTGGCTGAACTTAATTAGTACTAGTCATATTTTTGCAGGAGAAAGCTGTGTTTCTTTTGTGGATTACAGTTAGAGTCAGACAAGGGTTGCCCCAAAAATTGGATAGCATACAGGGGGTCCTGTCCCTTCAGGTTTGTGTAAATGTGTCATCTGATCAAATATATTTTGTAACCTTAGGAGGAAATATTAGTATCGAGTTCATCAGATAGTATGTCTTAATTATTGTCCGAGGAGTTTTAGTCAGCCTGTGATATGGGCCACTTGTGTAACAGCTCTTGTTCACAAGTTGAGCATTATGATGCTCGTAAATACAGGGTTTTGCCATTCATGGCTGGCTGTTAAATTTCCATTGTCATGTTTACAGGGTTCTTCCGTTTGCGTTTCTTTCTTACATGTACTCATGGTCATTTTACTCGTTTGTGAATGGCTGGCTGGGAGTGATTTTAACGCACGTCGTGTTATCTTTAGTGACAAGTAATTTGCAGTGTGACTATAACACCGTTAGTGGTGATAATAATCCACTCGTGTTAGTCTGTCTATCCATTAATACTACTATATCCTAAAGTATAAATCCGTCCTACCCATTGCGGGACGAATCAAAAGAATGGGGCCTCGTTCCAAAGGAAGAGTCATTCAAAGAGAAACGTAGGTCATGAAGCCTAATCCCTAGCCATCCATCCATAGGTTTTTATGCAAGAAAGAGTCCCAAATCATTTTGCTTTTTTTTTTTCCTTTTTTTTTTGGTTCCAAAATCTAGTTTCTTTTGACAAAAAGAATCACACTTGTTTTGGGTCTTTAAATTGCTACCGCAAACATATTCCCTTTTGCTTTGATCAGATTGTGTTGGGTGCTGGGTTAAGAAGAGAGCACCAAGTAACAGGTATCCGCACTTATTCCACATGTTTTTACCCAACTTTCTATCTTTAAAAGCATTTTTCTTCTATGCTTCGTACCACTTAATGGTTCGAAAAATCAACGATTAGATCTTACATATAAAAATCTAATGGATCTTTGCAATGGTTATGAATGAATTTATTCCACCATAAAAACAATTGGCAATATGGGAAGTAGTGCCCAACATACTTGTAAGCCCATGCAATGTGATGCAGGGCACAGTGTATAGAAACAAAATAAAATGATAGATAAGATAGATAGGTAAGGTCCACTATCTCCTAGTGCGATGAGAGACCTGAAAATCCTAAGAGCTTTAAGTCTAGTACCAGCCTACGATGTAGACACTAGAAAAAACAAAGATGTAGAATCTTAAACAAGAGAAAGGCATAAAAACGAGTTTACAACTCAAATATCAATATTGATAATTCAAACAACTTCTCCTCTTCTTCTTTGCAAATACAAGTATTTATAGGCTTACAACTTAAAGTGAAAAATATGAAAAGACATAAAAAAAATAAAGGCTTACAATATAACTCCTATAAAACTAAATGATTTCATAAAATGTCATTAACCTAGGAATTCCATAAGACACAAATTTAAAGCTAGATACATGCACTATAACTCCAAAAATGCATGTATTATATTATAAAACTTAAATCTTAGCTGCCAGTAACTTTATATAGTAACAGCCTTTAGTCCTTGGCCTGCATCACAATATCCCTTCTCCTATCAATGTGAGATTCTTTCTCAACACGCGCCCTCACGTATGCCGAATTTTCAATTCTAACATGCGGACAACACATTTTCAAGCCTAACATGCGGACAACACAAACCCGGTGGTATGGAGCACGTGTGACCGTTGAGCTTCACACGAGAGACAACATGCTTTGATATCATAAAAGAAGTGAAGGTTTGCCATAAAATCAATTGATAATGTGGAGGGTAGCCCGACTTACTTAAGTCTATGTAAGATCCATTCTCCTATTGATATAAGATTTATCCTCAACATGTTAGATGTTACAAAAAAAATCATGCTACTCAGTGATATGTATCATGGTAGCCAGACTCCTTTAAAAAGTCTATGTCACTTATGGTGATATATTTCTTCGTTACATTGCAAGAAGTCTTGAATTTAAATCTTTCCTCTCCATGTACATAACAAGTTTCGAATGAGCTAATGTTTAAAAATCTTGAAAGGGCACGACCCCAAAAAAAAAAAACAAAAAAAAAATCTGGAAAGGGAAGTTCCACTAAGACGCAATTGTTTTCTTTTGTGACACAACAAGAATTGTTCCGCCACTTAGTACTACGGTCTAGTGGTATTCCTCTTCATTTGTAAATAAGAGGTCCTAGGTTCGATTCTCGCTCAAGGCGAATTTGAACCACATTATTGCTAGCCCATTGTGAGACTAAGCCTACCTTCTCTCCCTTAGTGTAGAACTGTCCCAAATATTTCTGTTATGCCCTTGAAGGAGCCAAAACATAGCACAACCCAACCACAGAGAAAATCTTGCAATAGGTGATTTTCTCATTGCCACGTGTTGTTACTAATTTAATTATTGGAATGACTCGACGAGATCGTTAATATTATAGACCTAAAATATAAAATTAATAAATAAAACATATCATAATATAAATAAATTAATAATACTACATGACGGGTGTGAGAATTACACTGAAAACCTTATCCAGTTAAAAAAAAAAAAACATATTTATCAACAAATGGAAACTTTTTTTCAAAGTTTGAAGGTCACCCAAATGTAGGCCTGACAATTCCTGACACGATTCGATAACCCAACACGAAATTAATAAGTGTTCGAGTCGACACGTTAACGAATCGGGTCGTTATCGGGTAACCCGACAAGCACCTGTTAAGATAACTGGTTGGTTCGGGTATACACGTGGGTAACACGATACACGATAAGCAAAATATTAATTTTATAATTTTATAACCCTAAAAAAATACTATAATAATTATATATATTAATTTAACAATTTTATACCCCTAAAAACTATAATAATTATATATATATACACACACACACACACACACATACCATTCAATTTCTTAAGTGTTATACGTACAAAATAAATAAATTTAAATCTACTTAATACACACACACACACACACACCATTGAACTTGATGTGATACGAATTCTAAGAAACTAATTTCAACGATCCAACCGTCAAACTTGTTTGTATATACTTCGAGATCGCATCAGCAAAAAATCGCAAAAATAAACATTCAGAGATCAAGTAACAGGACAAAAAAATTTTACGGTTATCAACGAAAAATCACGATTTAACGGTTATTTTAACTCCGATTTTGATGATTTTTTACAGCTACACTCCTTGACCCTATATGAATACAATGAATGAACTCCATCTTCAATTTAAAATATTTACACTAGTGGATACCATAAAATTTTATGTTATACTTAATGAAAGTATGAATAAACTTCTAAGTGTTAGTGAATCTATTGTTTTGATGGGATACGCATTCTACGAAACTAGTTTCAACGATCCAACAGTCAAACATGTTTGTTTATACTTCGAGATCGCATACGCCAAAAATTGCAAAAAACAAACATTCAGAGATCAAGGAACGGGACAAAACTTTTTGACCATTATAAACGAAAAATCACGATTTAACGGTTATTTTAACTCTGATTTTGATGATTTTTTTTACAGCTACACTCCTTGACCCTATATGAATACAATGAATGAATTCGATCTTCAATTTAAAATATTTACACTAGTGGATACCACAAAATCTTATGTTATACTTAATGAAAGTATAAATAAACTAAGTGTTCATGAATCTATCGTTTTGATGGGATACGCATTCTACGAAACTAATTTCAACAATCCAACCGTCAAACTTGTTTGTATATGCTTCAAGATCGCATACGCCAAAAATCGCAAAAAACAAACATTCAGAGATTAAGTAACGGGACAAAACTTTTCGACGGTTATCAACGAAAAATCATGATTTAATGGTTATTTTAACTCTGATTTTGATGATTTTTTACAGCTACACTCCTTGACCCTATATGAATACAATGAATGAATTCGATCTTCAATTTAAAATATTTACACTAGTGGATACCACAAAATCTTATGTCATGATGACCGATGAAAATTGAGGATTTTGTAAAAGGAATAACATGCAAGCTTTGAGTTTCATTGGTAAGGTTTAAACTTTTGAGAAAGGCTTCACAACCTTGAAAACAAAAACTCTTTCATTTTGCATATCCTTGCACATTTAATGTTTTGTAATAGACTAGTAGTGTATGAATATTTGTTTATTAGGCTCTTATTTTTTAGTGTAGATGTAGTACTTAAACGACAAATGTATTTTAATATTTTGAAGTAATATTTTTGTGGCAATGTGTGGTATGTGCAAATTTAATAAAAAAAAAAAAAATTTCTTAACGGGTCATAACGGGTGTGACACAACACGACTTGATAAGATAACATGTGTTACACGAAAACGACACGAACACGACATACACGACCTGTTTGCCAGGCCTACCAAAATGGGTGGATACAGAGAAATCATCACATGCAAGAACATAAGATATCGTGTGCATGGCTTTTACTGTGAGGAAGTCTTCTCTACCACCTCCATTCTTTTTTATTTGCAAGGAACAAATTCAAAAACGATTTGGTGGTGTCTGTTGTAGTCATATTTATTTATTTTTTTAGCTGAACGATAGCGTTAGTAGGTTAGATGTTAGATTAAGCATCGATGATATTTGAACTCATAATGTCATGCAAGAGCATAATATCTTTTTACTACTGTGGAAAATGACCATTTGCACCTTTATTTGAGAGTTTTAACGAAACATTTCCGGTACTGTTTACCTTTAACAAAAAAATCACATTTTTACCTTTTTTTGGTACCATTCCCTACACTTTTATTTATTAAAACTAAAGTTTTTTTAAATTTTTTGTTAGTTTTCCTTTGTTTTTATCTATGGTCGGAAAAAACAAGTTTCAAGTTGCTGTTAAGGAAGCTTGACATCACCATGCTCAACCTAAACCCAACTTTTTCTACTTGCCAGCTTTAAAGAAATAAAAAAACATTTACGTGTCTTTTTTTTGTTCTTTTGTTTTTATTGAGTCTTTTTTTGTTTCTTTAAGATTAGGATTTAGGTTGAAAATAACACGTTCTACGCGAATCTTGAGATTATTTTATTTTATTTTTTTTAATTATTGAGGAGATGAGTAGAAAAAATGTACATTTGTCTAATTTTCTATAGAAAAATATTATCCGATTGTACTTGAGGTTAAGATTTAGGTTGACCATCCTGTACTTGAGATTTTTTATTATTTTTTTAATTATTGAGGGGATGAGTTGAAAAAATGTACATTTGTCTAATGTTCTATAGACAAATATTATCCGATTGTACCAACACCCATGCACCGTATATTCCCTTCTTGTTCAACGCATTGTAATTTGTATATCTAAACTACAAATACTAATAAAAAATTTATTATCAACGAAAATATAATGAAATTACCACTCTAACTTTCTAACCAAAACTGAACAAAAATAAAAAAATATGAGAGTTTTAACGAAACAATTCCGGTACTGTTTAATTTTAACGAAAAATCACATTTTTACCTTTTTTTGGTACTATTGACTACACCTTTATTTATCCTTTTTTATTAAAACTAAATTTTTTTTAAATTTTTTGTTAGTTTCCCTTTATTTTTATCTATGGTCGAAAAACAAGTTTCAAGTTGCTACTTTGCTACTAAGGAAGCTTGACATCACCATGCTCAGCCTAAACCCAACTTTTTCAACTTGCCAGGTTTAAAGAAATAAAAAAACATTTACGTGTCTTTTTTTGTTCTTTTGTTTTTTTGAGTCTTTTTTTGTTTCTTTAAGATTAGGATTTAGGTTGAAAATAACACGTTCTACGCGAATCTTGAGATTATTTTATTTTATTTTTTTTTTATTATTGAGGGGATGAGTAGAAAAAATGTACATTTGTCTAATTTTTTATAGAAAAATATTATCCGATTGTACTTGAGATTAGGATTTAGGTTGACCATCCTGTACTTGAGATTTTTTATTTATTTTTAATTATTGAGGGGATGAGTAGAAAAAATGTACATTTGTCTAATTTTCTATAGACAAATATTATCCGATTGTTCAACGCATTGTAATTTGTATATCTAAACTACAAATACTAATAAAAAATTTATTATCAACGAAAATATAATGAAATTACCACTCTAACTTTCTAACCAAAACTGAACAAAAATAAAAAAATATGAGCAATTAAGTAATCACATGAAAACGAATTTTACTATTTTTTACACAAAACGTCACGTTAGGGAATAATAACAGTCCCTATTTGCAATTAAAATTAAAACCAAAAAAATTGGCAACTGCAAAGTGATTGGGCTGGGTATAGTTGGGGGCGATGAGTGTGACAGCCCGTCCCTGATTTTGAGAGTTTTTAAAGTTTTAATAAAGGATTTTACAAAAATGCCCTTTGAGGCACGTGCATTGTTCGAGGTTAATCGTTGTGTCATGCCATCTAAGATTTGTTTTCTTGACATATCCTCGTAGTACTCGTCACTACGGACGCGTGGGCGCAAGCGGTTCGTGATTTGGAGTTATATTGCAGAAGATATTGAAGTTTGAAGTTTGGGCATTTTATGAATTTTATTATAAAAGTTTGGTGTGCCATTTGGATGGCCCAGATTAAAAGAAATCTGAAATGGATGGCTGGGATTAAAAGGAATAAGATTATATGTGTGTATGGGGCTGGTGGAAGAAGAAAGGAAGAAGAAGAGGATTGGGCAAAACTGCCCAACCAGGAGGAAGAAGAAGAGAGCTCCGGGAGAGAAAGGAGAGAGAGCTGGCGAATGGGGAGAGGAGAGAGGAAGAGAAGGACCAATCGGACCAGGGAAAGGAGGAAAGGAGGGAGAGAGTGGCGCGGGGGATCGGCCGAATCCCCTTGACCCGTTTTTGGACCCGGTCGGCACCCGTGTCCATGTTCGATGATTTTCACCCGTTTTTCCGGCGAATTGCTTCAAGAAACCTCATGGGAAACACTCTAGGACCCTTCCTCTATCCATTCCATCTCAAATTTCAAGAGATTTGGCCTTGAAAATGGTTGAAACCGCAAAGAGGGGTGTGGCGGTTTTGGCTTCGAATCACCCAATCCCGAAGCAATTTCTTCCAATTACCCCCACCCATGGCATCCTCTCGAGGCCTAGAACAAAGCCCAGGCAGTGGTGGAGGCGTTGGAACAAGTTTGGAGGTCGAATCGAATCACACCAAATTCAAGGGTTTCGTACGGGTTTTGCTGAAATTGGAGCCTTTCCAGGCCGAATTGGCCTTGGTCACAGGTATGAAAGTTGTTCTACTCTTTGAGATCTTTAATTCTGCAAATTTTGGTAATTTTTGGATAAAGTTGAATTTTCCAGTGAGCCGAGGCGGCCGACCGCCACCCACGGCGGCGCGTGGCCAGTGAGCCGCCAATGCTATTTTTAGGCCATAATTCATGTTCTGAATTCAGTTTTGGTGAATGAATGACGTATGATGATCATTCGAACCTAAATTCGTTACGATGCATGGTTAGGCCAAAATATGAATTGACGATCCGACCGTTGGATCGTCACCAAACTTTGATACGTTATAATACGTAATATTTGAGGATTATAGGAACTTACGGATCGAGAATCCGATTTACGGATCTTCTGGAATTGGAGTTCTAAGTTCATAAAATATAATGTTAACGGTCACTTAGTTTTGGCAATTGACGGAGATCCGACCGTTGGATGGTAATGAAATTTTAGAATGTTGTTCTAGAGATTTGTTGTGGACCTCTGGAAGTTACGGATTGGAAATCTGAGTTGCAGATCTTCCGGATCGAACTACATAGTGACGTGTTTTATATAAGTGATATATTCTATCGATATGATTTCTGAGGCATGATTTGATGATTGTTCTAGGCACCGATCGTCATGACGCCTTGATTTGTTGTGCTAGGGAGTTGCAGGGCGAACTCTAGGTGAGTGGGCAGTTTTGTTTTCCGTATATGCCTATATACTTATGGGTTTTCCCAGAAATCGAAATGAAATGAAAATATATTTAAAAATGCCATGCATAGATTTATATGAATCATGTGATTTGAAATGCTATGCATAGAAATTATATGAGATATGTGAATTGATATTATATGATGCATATATGTAAATTGGTGCTGCGGACGCACATGTGAGTATCAGGTGAGTTATATTTGGTTCATTGAATTGTTTGATGTGATTTATGTTGATAGCTCATAACCTGCACCCCTGGTGTTAGTGCTTATGTTATTCACCCGCATCACACGCTCACCTTGGATCCAAGTAGATGCTAGTCGTACAGACCACTGGAGGTGGTTCCGACATGCTAGTCGTACAGACCATTAGAGGAGGTTCCGACTAGTAGGTGACCCTAGATTATGTGCACAGATGATTGATGAGAGAAGCACTAGAGCGTATTATTACACCATCCTAGTCGTACAGACTACTACAGGTAGTTCCGACTTATGTGCAGTGTAGTGCCGTACAGGTCATAGTTGGTGACTCCGGCTGGATTGGATATTGAGCTCTAGAATCAGCCGTACAGGACCACTGCAGGGTCTCCGGTTGATTTATTATTTCACCTGATTTATATTAATGCTTCCATATTATGTTTTTGGCATGGCATGGCATATTTTCTGAAAAGTGATAAAGAATGGTGTTTTGAGATTTTTGAAGCTATATATATTTATATATGTTATTTTCTGGGAAAGTATACAAGTTTTACAGCGAGGGGTTAGAACTTTGATAAAGGAAAGTTTTGAAAAGACTTGTTTTACTGTCCCACTCAACTTTGTTTTGCGCCCCTCCAGGTATGAGATAACAGAGCTTTGGTGGCCACGAGGAATCCAACGGTGTTCTGACAGAATTCACAATTGTATTTTTAAGCTTCCGAACTGTGTAAATGCCGTCATTCGTTAAAAATCTTATTGAAATCTATCCTCAAAGATTCTGAAAAGATAACGACACGTGACACGATGGCATTGGATAAAAATCTTATCGAAATCGATCTCCAATAATTATCTTTTTGGATAACGACACATGGCGCGACGGGAACGATTTAAAATCTGATCGAAATCTATCCTCAAAGATTCTGAAAAGATAACGACACGTGGCACGATGACATTGGATAAAATTCTTATCGAAATCCATCACTAAAATAATTGTTTTTTGGATAAAATGACACGTGACGCAACAAGAACGATTTAAAAATTCTTATCCGAAATTACAAATAATTTTATTTTGTATTATTTAAACAAAAAAAAAAACTAATATTTTATTGCCTATTGCCAGGGGAGGGCTCCAAGGACGTAGATTCAAATGGAAATTACTGTTCATCTAGGGCAGTTACTGTTCACTAGGTGGATTGAATAATGGATTGGCTGGGAGGATGGCTTCAAAGGTGGAGTTGCTCTTAAAGAAACAAAAAAAGACTCAAAAAAACAAAAGAACAAAAAAAGACACATAAATGTTTTTTTATTTCTTTAAACCTGGCACGTAGAAAAAGTTGGGTTTAGGTTGAGCATGGTGATGTCAAGCTTCCTTAAGATTAGGATTTAGGTTGAGGATAACACGTTCTACGCGAATCTTGAGATTTTTTTATTTTATTTTTTTTAATTATTGAGGGGATGAGCAGAAAAAAATGTACATTTGTCTAATTTTCTATAGAAAAATATTATCCGATTGTACTTGAGATTAGGATTTAGGTTGACCATCCTGTACTTGAGATTTTTTATTTATTTTTAATTATTGAGGGGATGAGTAAAAAAAATGTACATTTGTCTAATTTTCTATAGACAAATATTATCCGATTGTTCAACGCATTGTAATTTTTATATCTAAACTACAAATACTAATAAAAAATTTATTATCAACGAAAATATAATGAAATTACCACTCTAACTTTCTAACCAAAACTGAACAAAAATAAAAAAATATGAGCAATTAAGTAATCACATGAAAACGAATTTTACTATTTTTTACACAAAACGTCACGTTAGGGAATAATAACAGTCCCTATTTACAATTAAAATTAAAACCAAAAAAATTGGCAACTGCAAAGTGATTGGGCTGGGTATAGTTGGGGGCGATGAGAAGTGGGGATGAACGAGTGGGGAGGGGGGAGGAGGTGGGGGAGGTGGCTAGGGGTTTCTATATTGTATTTCTTTAAATTTGACATTTAAAATTATTTTAAATCCAGACAACCGTCGGAACCATATCTCCACCGGCAGCGATTTGGTGTTCGCGGTTGTTTGGTGCAGAGTGCAAAGAATGTGGGTAGATGGAGGAGAGAGCAGCACGGATCAGTCTCTTTTTCTTTTCTTTTTTATTTTTATTTTACTTTTTTTAACTGTCATTCTTACTCATAATAAGTTGCAATAAAAATAATAAAAGAATAATTTGAAATAGGTCCAATTTTTTAACCTACTTTTGAAACAGGTTCAATTTTTGTGTGATGTTGACTTTTGAAACAGGTCCAATTTTTAGTCCAATTGGACCTGTTTCAAAAGACCCCTAAAATAAAAAAAAAATTTAATTTCACAGTTAAAGCGTGTGTACTGATTGTTGGTAATAAATAATTAGAGATGTAAAACCAATGGCTCAATTGAATTGGTCGATGCTCTTTTTCCAGCTATGAATTGTAAAAGCAATAATAATTAGTATTTTTGGTGAGGAAAAACAATCAATGTTGACTTTGAGATTTGTTTTGATTGAAAATTGGGTAGAAAGTAGAAGAAACAAAGGTAAGTCCAAATGGAAAAATGGAGAATCCGCATTGTACTCTCTGGCGGGTCTTTTGAAGACGTGGGACTGCAGTTGCACCCTCCCTCCATATCTCTCTCTCTCTCTCTCTCTCTCTCTCTCCCTCTCTCCCTCTCTCCCTCTCTCATATTACTATAAACTCGCCCAGTGATGAAACAATCATAGTACTATAAACTCGCCAAGTGATGAAACAATAACAAGGCTAAAACAACGCCTTCAAAGTCGTCCTCAAATTTCTGATCAATTTGTTCTCCACCCATCACTCGACACTCCAGCCGCTCAAGCTCTCCGGTAAATCTCTCTTTCGGCTTTTGGCTTTCATTTTTTTCCCTTTTCCTTTCCATACAATTATAAATTATACAATATAAATATGCAAATGTGTGGTGGCTTTTATTTTTTTCTTTCTTTTTCGGGGTTTCTTTCGTTTCATTGCAATGATCATAATATGTGGTGCTTGTTTTATTCTTCTGGTAGAGTTTTTGAGTATTCGAGGGTAATGAAATCGTGGGGTTTCGAGGATTCTTGGGTTGGATTACAATAAGGAAGGAATTGTCTCGTTCATGCTGTGTTTGGTTGCCAGGAAAATGCATGCAGGGGACAAGAAAATAGCAGGAAAATTTTTGAACGTCAGACAATGTCCAGAAAACTATCTTGTTCTAGCTGCAGGCCAAAGAAAAACTATCTTCAAATACTTCTTTGGCCAAGAGAAAAACCAGAACAATAGAAAAAATAGGCCTTTTCTCTTTCCATCTTTGCCAAATCCATTATTTTCTTGGCAGCTGAGTTTATGTTTTTCTCATCAACCCAATTAATGTTTCGACACAATTTTTTTTTAAGTTTTGGTTTTAACATAATAAAGTGGGATTTTAGCAGAAATGGAGAGCTTTAAATCTCCATTCAGGGGTATTGCAAACGATGTCCGAGGAAGAGCAGCATGCTACAAACACGATTGGGTTGGAGGTTTTCGTGCAGGAATCGGGTAAGTAATCTCCTATTTCTTTTACTCGAAACATTTAGAATCAAAGGTTTTGGATCTATTTCACTCTCCTTGTTCTTTGGTCTTTGAAATTTTAATTTCTCGGTTGTGCTAGGATTCTCGCCCCAACTACCTACATCTTCTTTGCTTCAGCTCTTCCTGTTATAGCATTTGGAGAGCAACTGAGCACAGATACAGGTTTGTTGATATTTTTCCTACCATGTGTAGATAGCATATCATAAGCCCTAAGGAATATATATGCTATTGGAAAAAAAACAAATTCAAACACGGAGCATAATTCACTGGATGCTCCTATTCTTCGTCAGTTATGCGTGTGATGTGATACAAGCATATACTCGTTTGATGAGTTTGAACTCACTTGGATTTTTCCTTGTCTAGATGGAATTTTGTGCACGGTAGAAACTTTGGCCTCTACTGCTATTTGTGGTATAATACACTCGATTTTCGGTGGACAACCTCTCTTGATTTTAGGAGTTGCAGAACCCACTGTTATTATGTACAATTACATGTATGATTTTGCGAAAGGAAAGAAAGAATTGGGGCCTGAGCTGTTTTTGGCTTGGGTTGCATGGTAAATGACAAAACTTTAGAGTTTCAAAACTTACGATCCTCGGTGGCTATGCAAGGCAATATAAATTTTCACCTTATTCACTTGAATTTTACAGGGTTTGGGTCTGGACAGCTCTTTTCCTCGTTCTTCTTGCAATATTCAATGCTTGTGATATCATCAACAGATTTACGAGGATTGCAGGCGAACTTTTTGGCATGTTGATTTCTGTTTTATTCATTCAAGAGGCCATCAAGGTAAGTTCTATATAGAAATAAGGTCATTTTGGATCTATCTAATACAGATGACGGGAAAGGGAAGTAACAAAAGGTTGACATTTCAATGGAAGGGTATGGTGAGTGAGTTCAAAATTCCCAAAGGCGAAGATCCAAAGTTGGAGACGTATCAATTTCAGTGGCTTTACACAAATGGACTGCTGGGGGTCATATTTAGTTTTGGACTCCTCTATACTGCTTTGAAGAGCAGAAAGGCAAGGTCATGGTGGTATGCAACAGGTTTGTCAAGCACAGTTTGAGTCCCTTGGTTCTCATTACTAGGATAACTTTTGTGTTTTGTGTGCGGAACTTGAGGATATTTACTATGTTTGCAGGGTGGTTAAGAAGTTTCATTGCAGATTACGGGGTTCCTTTAATGGTGTTAGTATGGACTGCACTATCATTTATTGGTCCACACAATATTCCTCCAAGAGTTCCTAGAAGGCTCTATAGCCCTGTAGCTTGGGACTCTTCATCTTTACACCATTGGACCGTCATCAAGGTAAACTAATATTGAGGAAATTTTGTTGTTAATTGAGATTCAACGTAAGACTTGATATACTAAAATCAGATTAATGTCTTATGAAAGAACTCTTATACTTTTGTATTTTTGCAAACACTTAACAGTTTTAAGTTTTTTTTTTTTCATTCTTTTTTGTAGGATATGGGGAAGGTTTCTCCTGGATACATCTTTGGTGCCATTATACCTGCTGTGATGGTAGCTGGACTTTACTTTTTTGACCATAGTGTCGCTTCACAGATGGCACAACAACAAGAGTTCAATCTAAAGAAGCCTTCTGCATATCATTATGATATCTTGTTGCTGGGATTTATGGTAAGTGTAACAAACATATTAAGATGAAAGATTGTTTTGTCATAGTCAAGCAATTACTAATACATTTTTCTCTTTCATGAAAAATTGGTTTCAGACGTTGCTTTGTGGATTGCTTGGGCTTCCTCCTTCTAACGGGGTCCTGCCACAGTCACCCATGCACACTAAGAGCCTTGCTGTTCTTAAGAAGCAGGTTTGTGTAGGGAATGTCTTCTAAACTATCTTGTTAGTCATTCAGCTAAATTAGATACTTATTCACCAATCCATATGCAGTTGATTCGAAGGAAAATGGTGAAGAGTGCTAAGGAATCAATAAAACAGAAAGCCAGCAACTCGGAAATCTACGGAAAAATGCAAGCAGTGTTCATAGAGATGGACAACTTGACTACCGTAAAATTTTCAATTTGAACATCTATGCATTGAAATTCTCCAAGTTAGCATTGCATTGACAATTGGTGTCTATCTATATATGCATGAATGTACATTTCATGTCTGCTGTATATCTATGAAAAAGAAACGAACTTTAAGTTATCTGGTAATTTTAGTTGGATAAAGATAAGAAAGATCTTCGTGCGGGTGGTTCTTGAGTCCGGAATGTTTTTCATTGCAGCCTACTTCAGAAGTTAAAGAACTAAATGAATTGAAGGAGGCAGTTATGAAAAGCGAAAATAAGGGGGATGATGCAAAAAGTGCATTTGATCCTGAGAAGCACATTGATGCATATTTGCCAGTAAGAGTTAATGAGCAAAGATTGAGCAATCTGTTGCAGTCGCTTCTTGTGGCAGCATCAGTTTTTGCTATGCCTGTTATCAAGAAGATACCGACATCAGTTTTGTGGGGATACTTTGCTTATATGGCCATTGACAGCCTTCCAGGGAACCAATTCTGGGAAAGGATGCTACTTCTCTTCATCTCCCCTAGCCGACGGTACAAGTAAGTAACCTTCTTCTTTAATCAAGTAGCATGATGGTCTATTAACGTTGTTTCTTGAAACCGGCTGAATTTACATTAAGAGTTCCCCTCTAGGCACCAAGTTGAACAAAATGAAGTATTTTCAAGTTTCCAAATCCCCCATATAAAAATTACTAATGGTTTGTGTAGAAACTGACTTTCCTTGTATTAACACAGAATAATTGTACAATATTGGCGAGTACTGCTTTCCCGATCATAGTATTAATTCGGTTGTGATAATGTTTGCAGGGTCTTGGAAGGGGGTCACGCTTCCTTTGTGGAGTCAGTGCCATTCAAATTCATAGCAATATTTACCCTCTTTCAATTTGTTTACTTCCTGGTCTGTTTTGGTATTACATGGATCCCCATAGCCGGAATTTTGTTCCCCTTGCCGTTCTTCCTTCTCATATGGATAAGACAACATATTCTCCCCAAATTCTTCCAATCATATCACTTGCAAGAGCTGGACTCAGCTGAATGGGAGGAAGTCGTGGGCGCCCCAGTACGCTCTCTCAGTATCAATTCTGGGGTATATAATATTCATTTTTTTCCGATGACTAGTGTCATCATCATTGCTATCTTAGCTCTTTTTTTCCCCTCTAAATCTGAACAATGTGCTTCTCTTTATTAGAAATCGGAAACTTCTAACGAAGAAGGTGGAGTGGAGATGTGTGATGCTGAGATATTAGACGAATTAACAACCAGCAGAGGGGAGCTGAAGATCAGAGCGAGCTTCAGTGAAGATAGACGAACGAGCTTCAATGAAGATAGGCATGGCCAGGTACATCCTCGATAACTTTTCTCATTTTGTTTCCTATATGTATGTATTAACATAATGTGCTGCCTATTGTGTTTTGCAGGTTCACCCTCAAAATGTGTGGCAAAAGGAATGAAATATGAAGATATTGTAGAAATGAGATTTGATTTGAGTAGTAGCAACATGTAACAGAAGAAGATTAGTGTGAAAGTGAGATCACAGGAAGAAGATTTTATGCAGATTAATTAGTTATTATGGTTGAGGTTTGAATTGGTAGTCATCATATATATTAATATCAACCATTTCAGGATGCTTGATGCATTTTGATGGCTTGCAGTTGAAGCCATTTTCCCTGTAAATAGTTCAGATCAGACACCTTAATTATATGTCAAGTTTAATTTTTCAAATACCATTATTCTTTTTTTTTTTTTTTAAACCAGTATATTAGAGATTTTTATGGTAATATTGCAAGTTGTAGATTGCTCTGGTGACTAGTATTTTCGAGTCCAACTCACAGCGTCTCGAGTTCAAACTCTCTAAGTCTCAATCTCTTAATCTAGACATAGTTTAAAGTACTAGTACTGGCCGTAATAACAAAAAAGTTGAAAAATATCTTGTATGTAAAAATAAAATATAGGCACAAGTAACAAAAATGAACTAAAATTGGGGAATAAAACCCATAAAGCAATTTTATTGGAGATATATTATGATCAGCAGACTAGACAAAGCTCCCGACAAGACATTGATATTCAACTCACTAAACATGGTCCTCCTTACAAATGCAGTAATTAAATTATAGTCAATGGTATTAGATTCTTGAGATCAATTGTGGCCCAAATTCAAATAAATTGCTAGGCCTGGTGATGAAAATTTATGAGAAATTTATGAAGATAATAATGTTGATGTTATTAATCTCCATGTTATAATATTAATAACAACATAATTGATGTCATAGACGTAAACATATGGTATTAATAATTAAACGAAGAATTGTTTTCTTTTTTTTTGTCAAATTAAACGAAGAATTGTTGGTATGTCATCAATAGTGAAGAACTGTGTGCTACAAATTTGTAGAACTACCAAGTGAAAAACTGTGATTCAGTACTGCAAATCTGGTGACTGATTGAGGTTAGTTTTCTGTGCATTATGTACTTGTAAATTATGGTTGTGAATGGAATTGGAATTGTGGTTTTTCAATTGGATTGGAATTGTGGCATCTTGAATTGGATTGGATTTGTGTTTATAGATTGGATATGTGATTCAATACTAGGTATGTAGTTTGAATTGGATATATGGTTTATTGAATATTAGGTATGTAGTTTTAATTGAATATGTGGTTCATTAAATTGAATACGTTGTTTATTGAATTGGAATTTGATATGTGAACTGAATTAAATATGTGGTTTATTGAATTGAATTGGATATGTGAATTGGAGATGTACTAATTTGAATTTGATATGTTAATTTGGAGATGTGCTATATCAATAATTGGATATATGCTGAACTGATGGTTGTGATATCTTCACTAACAAACAAACCAATCTAGTACACCTACACCTTTCAACTAGAAACTCCCTCAAATGAACAATATCTTCATGATGATTGTCATGAAGATGATTGGGACGATGATCCTGATGTGAATGACGATATATAATTAGAAGAAGTAGGGGAAATGAAAGTATGGAGACACTGTCGGTGGGAACATACATAATACAACCATACGTCTGAGTGGCAACATGTCAACATACATAATACAAATATATACACCTTTGATTAGTTTGAACACACTTGGATTTTTCCCTGTCTAGATGGAATTTTGAGCATGGTAGAAACCTTGGCCACTACTGCTATTTGTGGTATAATAACTGGATTTTGGGTGGACAACATCTCTTGATTTTAGGAGTTGCAGAACCCGCCGCCGTCCACAGCGGCACATGTGAATTTTTCGGCGACTGAAAATGGCGCATGGTGGCGCGTGACTTTTTGGGCCGCGGCCCATGCGGTACGTGGGGTAACCCGAGGTCCTTACTTAGGTTTATTGACGTGACGAATCGGAAGTTGTCATCTGTTTTCCCAAATTCGACCGTTTTAATATAGTTCTGTTAATAACCGTACTTTATACAAATACGCGAGTTTACGTAAATGGTTTGGTATCTAGGTGAAAGCATCTCAAGGACTTCCAAAAACCTGCAAGACGATATTGACTCGATGAATGGACTGTGAGTGGGTCTTTTTGTTTTAATGAGTATTAATACTATATGGTTTTCCTCGATAACTGTTACATTGTACATTATAATAGTTTTTGTAAGCATAAACTTGTGGCATGATATCCTTACACTTTTATTTGCTCATTATCACATGTTTGCACGGTGTCTTTTAGATATTTTTACTATCCTGGGCTAAAGACCAGCTTCATGTGTAGTTCACATTGCAGAGTGTCTCTTCTACACAAAACTTACAAAATGCACACCTCTTCAAACTAAACTTCGTGGTATGTCTTTTGGTAAAAAACCTTGTCGAAGAGAACCCAAGATTAAGCATTGTATATAGTAAATTGGACCCCAAAACGAATGGTTTGGAATAATCTAGAGACGTCGTTTTGATTTGTTTGGACTTCGGAGCCAAAGTAAAGTGAATCTAGAGACGTCGTTTTGAATTGTTTGGCCCTACGACGCAGCGTTTGGTACCTGTTGAGTTCCGTTCGGCTGTGCCACGTAATCTCATCCATTCCGAGTTCAACACTTCGCTCACTTTGGAGCCCTCACTTCCGCGCCATCCACACCCTCTCTCTGCTTCTCTTGTGCGGCCCACACCGCCGCCGTTCACCACTGTGCTCCGCCATAATTCTCTCTCTGTAATCTCTCTCTCTCTCTCCTCTCACCGTCGTTAGGGTCTCAACAATTTCGTTTCCCAAATTTGCTTTATTTTACTTAATTTCTGATATTTTGTGAGCTTTGTGTGTTTCATTGCTAGCGCTCTTTGAGCACTGGGTTAGCGGTTCGCATCGCATATCAGGTAATTTCAATATTTCTCCTTTTCGTCCGTCGGGTTCGATTTTCCTGCGCTGTGTTAATTTGTCATTGGAAATGTAAATTCTTTGTTTTCACCTACCAATTGAGAATTTGAGATACTTGAGTTTGGTGCCTTTTTCTTCAATTTTTAAGCGTTTCTTCTCTTCTGCTATTCGATGGCACTATACATATCTATATGTTTTACTTGTAAGTTGCTTGTTTCGGACTATATTTGCGTCCGTTGCTTGCCACATGCTTGTTCAATTTTTTGCATCTTTCTTTTGTTGTGCGTATAAGGTTTAGTTGCACTAGTAAAAACCTATGAAGTCAATGCCTTGGATCCAAAGTAGGTGCTAGCTTGTTCCCCCTTAGGGTTTTGATAGACATGTATGTGATGTAGCTAGCGCACTTCACGTGATGTAGTACTAGGACATAAAACCCACACCCAACATGTTCCATTGTCAGAATATTTCTGTAATGGACTTGTGTGGCTACATACATTAATGTGCAATGATTTATACTTTGAGACGATTGTTGTATACGTAACCCTACTTTTCGACTTACGATATCTGCCTGGTACTATATAAATTATAATATTACGTAGTATTATTATGTTTGAGAAACCATATACTTGTTTTACAGCGAGGGGTTATACGTTTTCGAAAAAGTTTTACAAAATATTATTTTCAGGCCCACTTACCTTTGTTTTTCGCCCCTTCAGGATTTTAGACACAAAGCTCATGTTGTCGATGATGATTATTGGCAAAAGTTGATATGTAGGAGGTTTCTCCGTAAGATATAAATATTCCCTACTTTTATTGCGCTATTATTTGTGCTCTGACATCACTTTTGTGATAAGCAGAGCTCATGTTGTTCAACCAACTCACATGCATACTCTAAATTAGTTACTTTAGGTTTAAATTAGTTCGCAATTTCCACAACACCATCACTTTATGGCTTTGTCACCTTATAGGTGTCGGCCAACACAGCTCGATTCGAGCGTCCACATGGATATTCCAAGTCGGAGTGTTTCAAATTAATAATATTAAGAATGTATCCCTATTTTGTGTTTGGAAAATCTACCAAATGTTTATTGTGTTGTGGCCAATTTATCTGACGAGGAGAGAGAGGGGGCACGGCAAGAGAGAGTGGAGAAAATATGAGATGTTATGAGGGTGTGTTATTCTTTCTAGGCAGTGCCTTTATTTATAGTGGTAAAGAGGAGAAGAATCCTTGTTCTCCAAAAAAATACAATCCTAGTACAAAAAGAATAACTATTAACCAAATAATTTTTGGTTGATTTGATGAATGTACCCATGTTTATATATATGTATACAATATGTTTCTTGTTTTTATATGTACATCCTTTTTTATGACAAAACATGACTTTTTCTATTATTTAGAATTTTTATGTAATTTAATATAAATAAACAAAAGTCTCTATTATTTAGAATTTTCAAGTATTTTAATATTTTCCATCCCACAAATCATGGGTTGTATTTAAAATATCATAAATATAGACAACTACAAATTTCAAGTTTAAGTTGAAAAATAAAATAACTGACATGGAAATACGTAATACATTAATTTTAAAAGGCATGGAAAAGTGGGAAAAGCGGGAAAAGTGGCTTCAAAGCTTACATTGTTGGAGTACCCTGAAATTTCATTGCAAGTGATCGTAAGAGACAAAGAAGAAAGAGGTATAATTAGTGAGAAGAAAAACGATGATGTTAAGATGATTGATATCTTGAAGGCGGTCTCAAGAAAGTGTGAGATACTATATTCAGTTTAAGAAAGAGCCAGTGCACGTCAGCTTGTGTTCAGTTTAAAAAATAGTGTCATGTGTTTAGTTTCAGAAATAGCATAGCACCCATGTTCAATTTTAGAAATAGTGTAGTACTTGTGTTTAGTTTTAGAAATAATTAGTATTCAATTTTCAGAAATAGTGTTCAATTTTAGAAATAGTGTACCGTTAAGTTTCAGAAATACTGTATGGGATTAACGTGGGGGGTCCAGCGCGATAGTTTTTATTACTATTTTCAATTTTGTTTTTTATTATATTAAACTTTTGTCATTTTCATTAAAATATAAGTTATTTTCATCAAGGGTGATGCTAAAGAGACTAAATTTTGTAAACTAAGTGATATGTAAGTTGATGATTGAATTATTATTCAAGTTTTGATTAATGTGCTTATTTCTTATTGATAACACATCATTTAGTTTGCAAATTTAGTCTACAAATTTAGGGCTCGTTTGGATGTGCTACTCTATAAAGCGCTTTTACTCAGTAGCGCTTTTTGTTTGTAGCACTTTTCAATAGAGCTTCTATGAGGAAGTAGTTTGTTGTTTGGCATGCAACCAACTAAGCGCTTTTGTATTGGATAGAAGCGTTTTTGATATTAAATAGAGTGTTTGGTTGTCAAATGAAAAAACGCTTTCATTAATAATTCTCAATAATTTTTGCTTAAGTATTTTTTGTATATAATTAGCATACAACTTGATTAAGGGTTGATGAAAATTCAATTACAAAAAATAATGATCACTAACAAAATGATACATACTTATTGAGAATATATGTTTGTTTCTTAAAAACAAAATGACATGTTATAGTTGTATGACAGTCAAATGTGAAATAAGCATTAACTAGATATAAGAAGATTAGCAATCCTTTCTCGTTCAACATCCATCTCTCGCCTATGAGTAAAATTTTCATCAACAATTTCTTCATCTCTATGATCTTCCTCATGTCCAGGCGGAAGTAGCTCATCATCATCATCATAAGGTTAGAACTCTTGATCTATCATGGAATGCTTCCTAATAAAATTGTGTAAGGCCATTGCACATGTATCTAGTATTTGTATAGATAATGCAGGATATGTAACCATGAACAATAAATTCATTAGTGTTGCTTTCTGTTGTAATTGGAAGTTAATTTGCTATTAGTAGTATTTACAATCGTTAATGCGGCATCAAATCTCGACAGCAATACAAGCCTTCAAACATGAAGGCCTTTGAGTAACCTGATTAGAAATATTTAACTTGCTCAAATGCATGTAGTATTTACAAATTAATTTTCGAAGCAAACTAAGTTGTAAATATATGTTCACAATGATACCTACCAACAAACTAGATCACCCGCCCGTACCTAGAGTGACTCTGAAGAATGCAGAAAATACCATTCGGATGTCAATGAACGATCACTAAACCCTAAAATTATTTTTCTGTAGTTCAAAAATCACAACAATTTTGATAAAAATAACATATCAACAATCAAATTCACACACTACATACAAATTTTAAGATAAGAAATAGCAAACATACCTCCACAAGAATTTCAGGCGATGGAGATGCAGAGAGATTTGGGGAAGATGGAGAGGAAGAGATGGAGACCAAGATGACTTCCCCAGCCACCAAAATATTATGAAAATAAAAAGACTTCTGGGTTTTTAACGTGCAAACCTAGAAAAAAATTGGTGATGGCAATTTTGATGTTCATTTCAAGTGTAATGGCATTTTAAACTTTGCAAATTAAAAAATAGGGATAATTCGGGAATTGAAAAAAATTCATTAAAGGGAGCAAAGTGTTTCCCTTGTTTTCTTTGCGTAACACTTTTAGGAGGAAGCACCTCCTAGGTGCTTCTTAGAAAATGCTTATTAGTGCTTCTACTTCTAACTAAAAGCACTTTTAAAATATTTGCCAAACGACCATTTTTAAAAACTAAAGCGCTTTTACTCATTAGGAAGCTCTTTTGACTCTTTCAAAAGCACAACCAAACGAGCCCTTAATCAATCTTACATTACTCTCTCATTAAAATGAAGCACTTCCTATTAAATAAATTATAGAATAAGTTTTAGTTAAAATAAACTTAGTTAAAGTCTTTTTCATTAAAGTATCATTCTTTTAATTGCAAGTACAAAAATCGATACACATGAATAGAATAGGTCATTAGTTCATCAATTCAACCTTTGAAAAAGAAAAAGGGGCGTTTTTGTCACAGCCCGTCCCGAAATTTTTACTATTGAGGACGTGAAAAGACGGGATTGCCCTAAAGGTTGCTAAGGTGTGTGACATTTGTATTTGGTTTATATCCATATACCTAAGTTTTTGGAAAAATTATTTGGAACGTAGTTGTAATTTATTTGTTTGTGTGGTTAGGGTATTAGAGGACCACACACACTTAAACCTACTCTCTCTCTCTCTTCCGTGGATTTTCTCTCTTTTCCCTCTCGGTTTTCTTCTTCCCGTGTACTGTTCATGTACGGACGAAACTCGAACTCGTCCATTTCTTCACAGATCGACGTTAAAAAGGTGAGTTCCTTGATCCCTTCAACCTCCTGAGTAATTTGGTACCATTTTTGGAACTTATAACCCTCGGAATAGTCATGAAACCCTAACCCCGAAAATGTGCATTGTTCATGCACACGTAAAACCTTGCATTTCAGGGAATTTCAAGCTCACGGTGAGCTTAAAGAGGTCCTCACGAGCCTCGGGGTACTTCGTTGGTAGAGTTTGGACGTCGGAGGACCGAGATCGAAGGTTTTTAAAGTTTGCCGAGCTATCGAGCTTTCTCAGGTAAATTCTAGTGGTTTTCAAGACTTGAAACTTGTTTAGATGTGTTCTACATGCTTAGAGCTTCATTTTGGTACCAAATTCATGAAAAATGGATGAAAAATGAGTGAGAAAACGTAGTTGGAAAATTTCCCCAGAAACCAGCGAAGTCACCAGCGGCCGGCGAGTCGCCGGAGAAGAAGACGGAATATTCCGTTAGTTTGGACGGAATATGCTGCGCCGTTAGTTAAGTTTAACGGTTTCCGTTAGGAGTTGACGGAATATTCCTGACGCCGTTTAAGAATCCGTCCGTGTGCCTGGCACGTGACCGCGCGTGGGGGCGCGTAGGTCCGTGCCATTCCTGGCGCGTGGGGGCGCGTGGCAAGTCCAAAATTAATTCTAAAAATATGGGGATGTTTGTGAGGTTGTGTAGATCACGTTGGTATGTTCAAACACCCCAATTGAGCATCGTATGAGAAGTTATTTTGTATTGTCGGTTATGTGCTCTAAATAATGTTATTATAGTTGTTTCGCATATAGGTGAGACCTATCCAAAGGACGAGCGCAATCAAAGGCGACACAGGGGTTACGACCCTTCGACATACCAGTGAGTGGGCAGTTGTTTTCGTATATACCTATATACTTATTGATTTTCCCAGAAATCGAATTTAAATGAAAGTATGATTTAAAATGCCATGCATAGAATTGATATGAATTATATGAATTGGTATATGATGCATATGTATGAAATGGTGCGGTGGACGCACAGGTAAGTATCAGGTGGGTTATATTGTGTTGATGATGTGATTTGTGTTGAGAGCTCAAAACCTGCTCCCCGGTGTTAGTGCTTATGTTGATATTCACCTCCCGCACCGCACGCTCCCTTGGATCCAAGTAGGTGTAAGTCCTGTCGTACAGACCACTTCTGTGGTTCCGACTCGTAGATGACTTGCGATTATTCGCACGGCCGTTTTGATGAGTATAGCACTAGAGCGTATTATTACACCAAGTCCTGTTGTACAGACCACTTCTGTGGTTCCGACTCGTGTGCAGACATAGGTATTGAGCTATATGATTAGCCGTACAGGACCACTGCAGGGTCTCCAGCTGATTTATTATTCTACCTGATATATTTGCGTATCTTCATTATGTTATTGATGCATATAGCATGGCATACTTTCATGATACTGATTTTGAACCATGATTTGAGAATTTGACATGGTATACATATGGACATTGCTATTTTGAGTATGGTTTTGATATACATATGTTATATGCTATTTTCTGGGAAAGTATACAGGTTTTACAGTGAGGGGTTATTATCTTTGATAAATGAAATGTTTTCGAGAAGCTTTGTTTTACTGACCCAGTCAACTTTGTTTTACGCCCCTTCAGGTATTAGTTAGAAGTGCTTGGTGGCTCACGAGGATTCCCACGTTGTTCTGACAGACTTTACACATGTAGGGCTCACATTCGGGTGTTGTAATTTAGTAACTATCTTACTTGACTACATTTAGAATCTTATGCTCTGATTGTGTGTATTTCACACTTAAATTCTCGCTAGCATGTCATTTGGATAGTACTGCTAGTATTCGATTTTTTAGTCATTCATAATTCTCTTATCTTATCGCTTCCGCATCGCGTTATGGTTACGTCACGTTAGTGATGGCCAGGACGCCCTGATTTCCAGGTCGGGGTGTGTCAGTTTGGTATCAGAGCTTAGGTTTGTAGTCCTGTATAAATTGTGAATTTTCTAATTCTCTTTGGTATCTTCTGTTAGAACTATGCCGCCTCGTAGGGATCCACGTTCTTCTTCTGAGCCCAGTTTCCCCAATGTAGCTCAGTTAGGGGAAGCCATAGCCCATGCCTTTCAGACTTCATTTTGTCCTCCTCAAAGAACACCCCTGGAGACTGTTTATAATCTGAAATTGGACCACTTTATTGGTAATGAAGGTTATGAAGGGGCAGAAAAGTGGTTAGACCATATTGAGAAGACCTACCAGGTGATGCAGAGTCAGGGGAATCTTCCTGCTAGTAGATGGGTCGAGACTACTACTTGGTTTCTAGGAAGGGAACCTGCAGGTTGGTGGGAAAATGAGACTAAATTTATGACACCTGAAGCAGCAGCTGATTGGGAAACATTTAAAGAGACATTTAAGAGAAGATTCATTCCTCCAGAGTATATTGATTGTAAGAAGCAAGAGTTCACTCAGTTGAAGCAAAAGAAAATGTCGGCGAATGAATACTATAGAAAGTTTACAGATTTATCTCGCTATGATCCAGAAGTGGCTGTTAATCAGGTGGAAATGCTTCGTCGCTTTAAGTTGGGGACAAAGAAGAAATGGCGGACACTTGCTAGTGCTATTCCTTGCACCACTTATCATGAGTTTTCTGAGATTTTGGTTCGGATTAAGGACTCCGAAAATTTGCCTAGTGAAAGTGAAGAAGAAGAAGATAAGAATGGTAATAATCAGAGAAGAGATGATAGGGGTAAAGGTACCTTGACTACGGGACCCCGTAAGACCTAGAATTTCAAGAAAAGTGGAGTGAGCTCTAGTTCTTCTAGTGGAGGATTTAGTGCCACAGGCCCGAGGAGAGGTGGAAGATTTACTGGGGGACCCAGGTTTCAGAGGCAGAGAGATTTCGGTGGTGCTGGTGGTTCAGGTCCTCCATTATGCCGCCGTTGTAATTCTAGACATTATGAGGAGTGTAGGAGAGGTAGCGGTGCTTGCTACACATGTGGACAGATAGGACATAAAGCTGCACAGTGTCCCCAGAGTCAGCAGAGGCCTCAACAGTCTGTTATGCCACCTCCAGCACCGATCCAGCAGAATCCCAGAGCAGGCAGTTATGGTCAGATGAGTCAGGGTGATGCTGCTCCCTATGCTTCAGGGCAGTATCAGTATTCCCAGGATCCTTATTTTTAGAGTGGGTATTCCCAAAATCCTGGAGGTTATACTTCTTATCCTTTTATGCCAACTAGCGGATCTCGGTGGTATCAGGGAGGTCAATTCCCGCAGGGAGAGGTTGCTGCTAGCAGTGCAAGACTGTCTAGGCAGTCTAGCCAGGTAGGACAGGGACGTAGTTCTCAGGGGCGAGGTAATCAAAGTAATAGAGGTCGTGGAGGACGACAGCAAACCCAGGGACGTGTTAACAACATCTCACTGCAAGATGCTCAGAACCATCCGGACTTGATTATGGGTACGTTAAACATCCTTGGTCACTTTGCTAGAGTTTTGATTAATTGTGGTGCTACGCACTCTGTGATTTCTCATACTTTTGCTCAAATGACACAACCTCACCCTACACCTCTAGGATTTGATTTAGAGTTTGCTATGCCTAGAGGGGACATATGTTATGTTGATAGTGTTTATCCAGGATGTCCAGTGATGATAGATGATGTAGCTATGCCAGCTAATCTTATCCCGTTAGATATTGTGGATTTTGATGTGATTTTAGGGGCAGATTGGTTGCATTATAATTGTGCCCATATAGATTGTTACGGGAAATCAGTCACTTTTCATCGTCCTGGACTACCTGAGGTTATGTTTGTGGGTGAGAGAAGTGGGGTGAGGCATGGTGTTATTTCTGCCATGAGGGCAAAGAAGTTGTTATTGAAAGGTTGTCGGGGATACTTAGCACATGTGGTATTAAATGATGTTGCTCCTAGTAGTGTGGAGGAAGTTGGAGTAGTCAGGCATTATCCTGATGTATTTCCTGACGATCTACCTGGATTGCCGCCAGACAGAGATGTGGAGTTTTCTATTTATTTGCTTCCAGGTACGGATCATATATCTTTGACTCCATATATAATGGCGTCGGCTGAATTGAGAGAGTTGAAAATTCAGTTGCAGGAATTAATTGATAAAGGTTTCATTCAACCTAGTACTTCACCTTGGGGAGCCCCAGTATTGTTTGTGAGAAAGAAAGATGGAACTCTGATATTATGTATTGATTACAGGCAATTGAATCGGGTAACGATTAAAAACCGTTATCCATTGCCTCGTATTGATGATTTGTTTGATCAGCTTAAAGGTGTATGTGTATTTTTTAAGATTGATTTAAGATCGGGCTACTATCAGTTGAAGATCAAAGATGAGGATGTCCCTAAAACGGCTTTTAGGACCCATTATGGACATTATGAGTTTTTGGTGATGCTATTTGGATTGACTAATGCACCAGCAGCTTTTATGAGGTTGATGAATTAAGTATTCCAGCAATATCTTGATAGGTTTGTCATTGTTTTCATTGATGATATTCTGGTATACTCTAAGTCGAAGGCAGATCATATTCGACATCTTCATTTGGTGTTAGAGAAATTGAGGGAACATCGGTTGTATGCCAAGTTTAGTAAATGCCAGTTTTGGTTGAATCAAGTAGCACTTTTTGGGCATGTGGTATCGGCACAAGGAATTCAAGTAGATTCTCAAAAGATTGCAGCAGTGGAGAATTGGGAGCAAGCACGAACCGTCACTGAGGTACGGAGTTTCCTTGGTCTAGCAGGGTACTATCGACGCTTTGTCCAAGATTTTTCTATGATTGTTTTACCACTAACGAGGTTAACCAGGAAGGATGTTAAGTTCGAGTGGGATGATAATTGTGAGCAGAGTTTCCAGCGGTTGAAGTATTATCTCACTCATGCACCTGTATTGGTACTTCCTGATGATAGTGGTAACTTTGAGATTTACAGTGATGCTTCATTGAATGGTTTGGGATGTGTTTTGATGCAGCATAATAGAATGATTGCCTATGCTTCTCGACAGTTGAAGATCCATGAAAGGAATTATCCTACTTACGACCTTGAGTTGGCAGCCATTGTCTTTGCTTTGAAGATTTGGAGGCATTATCTCTATGGTGAGAAATGTAAGATCTTCACAGATCATAAGAGCCTTCAGTATCTTTTTACTCAGCATGATCTTAATCTTCGTCAGGGAAGATGGTTGGAGTTACTAAGTGATTATGACTGCACGATTGAGTATCATCCTGGTCGTGCAAATGTAGTAGCTGATGCACTGAGTAGGAAATCTCAAGGCCGACTTAATGCTTTGTATGCTTGTCATGTCCATCTTCTTGCAGATTTGAGGTCTACTGGAGTAAGGTTGGAAATGGAAGATCGAATGGAAGCATTTCTTGCCAGTTTCTAAGTCAGGCCAATTTTGGTTGACCATGTACGTGAAGCTCAAGTGAATGATGAGGAATCTCAAGATATAATTGAGGCTGTTGAGAGAGGTAAGAAGAAAGATTTCAGAATCAGGGAATCTGACGGTATGCTTATGCAAGATAATAGGATGTATGTGCCTAATAATGAGGAATTAAAGAAAGGAATTTTGGATGAAGCACATTGTTCGGCTTATGCCATGCATCCAGGAGGAACTAAGATGTATCATACCATTCGACCATTTTATTATTGGCCGGGTATGAAAAGGGAAATTGCAGAATATGTAAATAGGTGTATCGTCTGTCAACAGGTTAAAGCAGAAAGGAAAAAGCCATTTGGGTTGATGCAGCCGCTTCCCGTTCCTCAGTGGAAGTGGGAAAATATCACTATGGATTTTGTGTATAAGCTTCCACGTACGCAGAATGGTTTTGATGGTGCTTGGGTGGTTGTAGATCGGCTTACCAAGTCAGCGCACTTCAGTCCAGTGAGGGAGAAGTATCCTCTGAACAAATTGGCTAAATTGTTCATTAGGATGATTGTGAAGTATCATGGAGTTTCAGTGAATATTATTTCTGATCGAGACCCAAGATTTACTTCTAAGTTTTGGGTAGCTTTTCAAGAAGCTCTTGGTGTGAGATTGCTTTACAGCACGGCTTATCATCCTTAGACAGATGGTCAATCCGATAAGACCATTCAGACGTTGGAAGATATGCTAAGATCTTCAGTGTTGCAGTTTGGTGACTCATGGCATGATCGCTTGGATTTGATGGAATTTGCCTACAATAATAGTTTTCATTCGAGTATTGGTATGTCACCTTTTGAGGCACTTTATGGTAGAGCTTGCCGTACACCTTTGTGTTGGTCAGAGGTAGGTGAACGAGCTTTGGTGGACCCTGAGATAGTGGAGGAGACCACTCAGAATGTTCAGGTGATTAAGTCTAACTTGAAAGCGGCCCAAGATAGACAAAAGAGTTTAGCGGATAGACATGCCACTGATCGAGTTTATAATGTGGGTGATTTGGTATTTTTGAAATTATCACCTTGGAGAGGTGTGACGATTTGGAAAGAAAGTCAAGTTAAGTCCTAGGTATATAGGACCTTATGTGATCACTGAAAAGATTGGTGAAGTGGCCTACAGGCTAAAGTTGCCTCCAGAGTTATCCAAGGTGCATAATGTGTTTCATGTCTCGATGCTTTGACATTATGTTTCAGATCTTTCACATGTGATTCCTCCTCAACCTTTGGAGATTAATCCGGATTTGACGTATGATGAGGAATCGGTGATTATCTTGGATTGGAAAGACAAGGTTTTAAGGAATATGACAGTGAGCTTGGTGAAAGTATTGTGGAGGAACCACTCAATGGAAGAAGCTACTTGGGAGATTGAAGATCGAATGAGAGAGATGTATCAGAGGTTGTTCTATGAGTATTAGTGGGTTGATTGGTTGTATGAATTTCGAGGATGAAATTCTATAAGGAAGGTAGATTGTCACAACCCGTCCCGAAATTTTTACTATCGAGGACATGAAAAGACGGGATTGCCCTAAAGGTTGCTAAGGTGTGTGACATTTGTATTTGGTTTATATCCATATACCTAAGTTTTTGGAAAAATTATTTGGAACTTAGTTGTAATTTATTTGTTTGTGTGGTTAGGGTATTAGAGGACCACACACACTTAAACCTACTCTCTCTCTCTCCCGTGGATTTTCTCTCTTTTCCTTCTCGGTTTTCTTCTTCCCGTGTACTGTTCATGTACGGACGAAACTCGAACTCGTCCATTTCTTCACAGATCGACGTTAAAAATGGTGAGTTCCTTGATCCTTTCAACCTCCTGAGTTATTTGGTACCATTTTTGGAACTTATAACCCTCGAAATAGTCGTGAAACCCTAACCCCGAAAATATGCACTGTTCATGCACACGTAAAACCTTGCATTTAAGGGAATTTCAAGCTCACAGTGAGCTTAAGGAGGTCCTCACGAGCCTCGGGGTACTTCGTTGGTAGAGTTTGGACGTCGGAGGACCGAGATCGAAGGTTTTTAAAATTTGCCGAGCTATCGAGCTTTCTCAGGTAAATTCTAGTGGTTTTCAAGACTTGAAACTTGTTTAGATGTGTTATACATGCTGAGAGCTTCATTTTGGTACCAAATTCATGAAAAATGGATGAAAAATGAGTGAGAAACCATAGTTGGAAAATTTCCCCAGAAACCAGCGAAGTCATCAGCGGCCGGCAAGTCGCCGGAGAAGAAGACGGAATATTCCATTAGTTTGGACGCAATATGCTGCGCCGTTAGTTAAGTTTAACGGTTTCCGTTAGAAGTTGACGGAATATTCCTGACGCCGTTTAAGAATCCGTCCGTGTGCCTGGCACGTGACCGCGCATGGGGGCGCGTAGGTCCATGCCATTCCTGGCGCGTGGGGGCGCGTGGCAAGTCCAAAATTAATTCTAAAAATATGGGGATGTTTGTGAGGTTGTGTAGATCACGTTGGTATGTTCAAACACCCCAATTGAGCATCGTATGAGAAGTTATTTTGTATTGTCGGTTATGTGCTCTAAATAATGTTATTATAGTTGTTTCGCATATAGGTGAGACCTATCCCGAGGACGAGCGCAATTAGAGGCGACACGGGGATTACGACCCTTCGACATACCAGTGAGTGGGCAGTTGTTTTCGTATATACCTATATACTTATTGATTTTCCCAGAAATCGAATTTAAATGAAAGTATGATTTAAAATGTCATGCATAGAATTGATATGAATTATATGAATTGGTATATGATGCATATGTATGAAATGGTGCGGTAGACGCACAGGTAAGTATCAGGTGGGTTGTTATATTGTGTTGATGATGTGATTTGTGTTGAGAGCTCATAACCTGCACCCCGGTGTTAGTGCTTATGTTGATATTCACCTCCCGCACTGCACGCTCCCTTGGATCCAAGTAGGTGTAAGTCCTGTCGTACAGACCACTTCTGTGGTTTCGACTCGTAGATGACTTGCGATTGTTCGCACGGCCGTTTTGATGAGTATAGCACTAGAGCGTATTATTACACCAAGTCCTGTCGTACAGACTACTTCTGTGGTTCCGACTCGTGTGCAGGCATAGGTATTAAGCTATATGATTAGCCGTACAGGACCACTGCAGGGTCTCTGGCTGATATATTATTCTACCTGATATATTTGCGTATCTTCATTATGTTATTGATGCATATAGCATGGCATACTTTCATGATACTGATTTTGAACCATGATTTGAGAATTTGACATGGTATACATATGGACATTGTTATTTTGAGTATGGTTTTGATATACATATGTTATATGCTATTTTCTAGGAAAGTATACAGGTTTTACAGTGAGGGGTTATTATCTTTGATAAATGAAATGTTTTCGAGAAGTTTTGTTTTACTGACCCACTCAACTTTGTTTTACGCCCCTCCAGGTTATAGTTAGAAGTGCTTGGTGGCTCACGAGGATTCCCACAGTTGTTCTGACAAACTTTACACATGTAGGACTCACCTTCAGGTGTTGTAATTTAGTAACTGTCCTACTTGACTGCATTTAGAATCTTATGCTCTTAGTGTGTGTATTTCACACTTAAATTCTCGCTAGCATGTCATTTGGATAGTACTGCTAGTATTCGATTTTTTAGTCATTCATAATTCTCTTATCTTATCGCTTCCGCATTGCGTTATGGTTACGTCACGTTAATGATGGCCAGCACGCCCTGATTTCTAGGTCGGGGTGTGTCAGTTTTGATATAGGCACCTCATTTTTTAATTTTTTAGACTAAACATACACTCCTTTTAAAAATTTGATCAAACATTTTCCTAAAATTTTGGTTATTAATTTCAGTTTTTCACATAAGTTCAATTGTGTTTAGAATTTTAGTTTCTCACAACTTCTCCTCGGCATTTCATTTTCTTTTCTTTCTATTTTTATTTTTTTTGGAAAGCGTTTTCTTTTCCTATTATCCCTATATTTATGCATTTATTATCCGTCTCCTGCGTTTGAAACATACACTCCTTTTATTGTTTGTTATAATTTATAAAAAAAATTGTCAGATTTGATTATTTAGAAGACCCAGCACATAATAAAGATTTGTTTGATTATATAGCTATGTCTAGTTACCTATAATATGGACACATTTAGTTTTATAGTGGATTTGATTTTTTGTATTTCTCGGTACATTTGGAATGTAAATGTACCAAAAGGGTTATCTGATAGAGACATTTGGTTTTGTGGTACATTTGGGATTTTTTGTTCATTTGGTCTTTTGGTACATTCGGAATCTAAACGTACCAAAAGGGTTACCTGACAATGGGCACATTTGGTTTTATGGTACATTTGAAATCTAAACGTACCAAAATGGTTACATAACAATGGGCACATTTGGTTTTATGGTACATTTGAATTTTTGGTACATTTGATTTCTTGGTACATTTGAAATATAAACATACCAAAAGTCGATATTTTTGTTCTCAAATGTACCATAAGTTTTAAGTATATTTTTTATATATCTATACATGAAAAAATATGTATTGAAGACTTTTTATTGAGACATTCTTAATAGAAACTTTTTCTTTTTAAATACTGATAATAAGGAAATGAGGAATTAGTTAATTAATTTTTTATTTTATTTTATTAAAAAAATGTCATTTAATGTGTAGAAGGGGATTGACGAAATTAAATTCCTATATTATAGGCAATTAGTTGCTAAGCTACCTTATGCCTCTATATAAATGCATTTAAAATAATGATATGGAAATTAAATAAATAGAAAATTATTGAGGTGGCAATTGATCAAAGCACCTTAATCAAATCTTTAAAAGGGATGAATGTTTAATCTAACAACTAGAGAAAAGATGTAGGGCATTCTAATTTTCCCAAAGAAAAAGGAAAATAAAGCCGGACGAACGACAATAAAATACAGGAAACGACATTAAGTTTGTTTTATCTGAAAATTGCAAGTGTGCAAAACGAAGGTTGCTATACTTATCTTCACCATACCCGCCTCTCTCCCTCTCTCTCCTCTCTCTCTCTCTGGTTTCTCTATCATTGTCTCCCACGTCTTACAGCACAGATAAACGGGTGAGTAAAGTCTCTATCTTTTTCAAGTATTTCCCTTCAAATTTCAATTTTTGCATAATTCTCTGCCCTAGAATTCATCACCAAAGACACCATGTTCAATTCTGATATCTGGGTTTTTGTATAAGTTGCTCGTCGGTTTTATGGTTGCAAAGGGTTTATCTGAATTCAATACGTGTGGGTTTTTCAAGGAATGTCCTAGAATGGTAATTTTCCCTAGGAAAACTTGTTACCATTCAATTCATACACTTTGAAGATGATTTATCTGGTTACTGCATAAATCTCTGTTGCCTGCTAGCTTAGAATTTCAGTTCACGGTGTTGATTATATCACATATGTTTGAAGAAATACACCGCAAATTGTGTAGCATTGCTTTCGGTGATGACTGTGTTGAGCCCGAAAGTTTACAGCTAGTGAAATTCCTTTATTTATTTAAATTCAGGGATTAGACGAAACCGGAAAGCTTTTACCTTTTAATTGTTGTTTGGGGCTGTCAAGTCATGTAAAATCGAATTAGGGGATTAGATAAGGGTCGTCCATTTGCTAGTTCTGTTGGGTGCTTTTTCGGTTTTTATTAAAGCACTGAGAAATAACTAAAACTCAGTGCTTTGTCTTCCCATATATTTAAACAAATTACTTGTTTTCTGCAACCTCAAATTCTTGAGGCCCGTTCACCTAAGAGTTGTTGGTCTAGCGGTCAGGTCCTTGGTTTGCTCCCAAGTTCCCACAGTACCCACCAAGCAAATGCTAGGGTTTCTCGCTCTCCAAATGCTGTGGGGTCAGGCAGGGGGCCTAGTGATTAGTCGGGTCAAAGACTCGAATACACTAGTTTAAAAAATAAATATATATAAAAAAAAAGAAGGAAAATATAGGAAATGGAAACTTGAAAAAGTAAACTACTTTGTTCAAAAACTACAAAAAACAAAATTGTTAGCAAATGGGCCTTTCATTACCCAAAAAGAAAACATTGCTATAGTATTTAGTTTTATTTACATGTTTTGTTTTCAGCGCTAGAACGGAGATTGAGCCATGGCATCCCAGATGGTTAGAGAATGGGCTGGAATAAATAGCTTTGCACCCGCCACTCAGACTAAGTTGCTTGAATTGCTTGGAAAACTCAAGCAAGAGGTTTCATTTCTTTGCTATGTTAATTAGTACTCAAATTCATTTATCCTTTTTCTATTTGTTTAATTGCATTTTAACTTTCTTACTCTTGTGTGCTGCATGTGTAGAATGTGAACAGTTTGACTGTTCTTGTAATGGGGAAAGGCGGTGTTGGAAAATCATCCACTGTCAATTCACTCCTTGGTGAAAGGGCTGTTCCCATCAGTCCTTTTCAGGTTTTTATGTGTTGCTTTTGTTTTAGTCTGGATTCACTGGGTTCTTTGCCTTGCCTTTGTAAATACTCTTCGGATTTTTGCTTGTTGTTTCTGTCTAGGCTGAAGGAATTAGACCCTTGATGTTTTCACGTTCGAGGGCAGGGTTTACATTAAATATCATTGACACCCCTGGGCTCATAGAAGGAGGATATGTTAATGACATGGCTCTTAATAATATTAAAAGGTTAGCTCTTGCTTTATGTTTTTTTTTTAAATCTTTCCAGTCTCTTGTGGAAACGCGCTGCGGGCTCTTGTTCAAGAATTTTTACGATAATTCAAACTGACTTAATTCTGTTGGTGGTATTCTTGAGCAGCTTCCTTCTGAATAAGACCATTGATGTTCTACTCTATGTGGATCGGTTGGATGCTTATAGGGTGGACAACTTGGATAAGGAGGTTGTCAAAGCCATAGCAGATAGTTTTGGTAAAGGAATATGGAATAGGGCTTTGGTTGTTCTGACACATGCTCAGCTCTCACCACCAGATGGTTATGCTTATGGTGACTTTGTCTCCAAAAGATCTGAGGCTCTTCTTAAAATTGTCCGTCTTGGTGCTGGATTGAAAAAACAGGATGCACAGGTGAACAATCTCTCCCTCCCAAGTTTAGGCTTGGTTTTAAGCTCCATGTCTTACTTCTTTTTCTTGGATGCAATTGGCATTATGGTTATTTCGTTGAAGACATTAGGCAGGATCTTGTATTGTCCTGTTAGACTATTAATTCGAAAGTACATGAACTCTGTGAAGGGTAGTTTTTGATTTGCCTTTGGTACTTGTGTTTGTTGGGGGGTGGGGGGGAACATGAAACTTTCACTTAAATAGTGCAAGTAATTTCTAGGATACTTTCTTGCCATGCCATCATTAACTGAAAAAGAATCAAGCATTCGTGCTGGATTTTTTGACAAGGTTATGGCACTTATGACAGATTGGAAAGAATATGATTTATAAAATAATGGTTCTTTTTGCTTCTGTCACATGCCTTTAAGACCTGGAAATTAGATGAATGTGATAGATTTTGTGTCTCACCATGTTGTATGATATGCATGACTATTTCATAAGAAGGTTCTAGCTCACCCCAAAATCTTCAAAATAATTGTTCTGAATTATGTATATGTTCATGTTTGAAATAGGGTTTTACGTTGGAGCTTGATGATTAGACTAGAGGGTAGTTTGATGGGATTAAAAAAGGGATAAAAAATATTGTAATTAGTTTCTTGTGAATTATGTATAATGTTCATTTGTCCTTTGTCAACAAATTGTCAGCAAAGATGTAGTCTTGCTTGCCTTCACTGGGTTCCATGAATTTCTGGTGCATTTTACAAATTTGATCCATGACTTAAGTATTAAATCCATCCTTTGTTTTATACTTCTGAAGTGATATGATTTTGTTTTTTATGGTCTGTGCCAACAATACTTCAAATTGGGGTTTAGGGGACGGGGGAGATACATATGTAAACTTGAGTATTCTATCAGATAGATGACTTGTTGTCTGTGAGTTGCTGCATGGCTCTTGCAATGAAGTGGAGGCATGATCAGACTCTAATGCCTAACTATTGAGTTTCTTGGATTAATGTGTCTCAATTTATACCAAACCTTCCAATGATTACATGTCGGGTTGGACTTGCAGATGAGTACATAGTAGCAATGAGATTTCCGTTATCATGCTAGGAGTCTAGGACAGTTTATTCTTTTTTCACGTGATGTTCAGAAGGGAATTGAAGTCTAAGCAGTGGTAAAAGAGGAAGACTAAAGAAGTATAAGGTCATAACGCTAGTTGTTTTATTTGGGTGTCATACTTTTTCTATGTGGTAATGCTTTTATATAAGCTTTTTTCAATCTTGTGTTTCTCTTTTCTTTTACGTTTAAAATAGAAGAATAAGTTTTCAAGTTTGTTCTTTCCTTTTGAATTACTTTTTCAGGAAGGCCTTGTGTGCTTGCAAAGTCTTTCATTTTTCTGAGTTTTCCTGTCTTCTCTTTAGGCTTCGACTATTCCTGTTGTTTTAGTTGAGAACAGTGGGAGATGTAACAAGAATGAAAGTGACGAAAAGGTTAGTTATTTTCCTCACGTCATGCTTACAGTTGTTCCCCTGAAATACAATTATGCATCATTCCATGTTTGGCTGTCGTATGGTAACAGGTTCTTCCAAATGGAACGGCTTGGATATCTCATTTGGTCCAAACAATGACAGAAGTTATCTTGAATGGAAGCAAGTCTATTCACGTTGACAAGAAGTTGATCGAGGGACCTAACCCCAATGACAAGGGGAAGTTGTTGATCCCTCTGTTTTTAGCGATCCAGGTGAGCTTCCATTTTAATACCTTGAGTGCTTTTCTTTTCTCTTTATTGATGCAGGGACTAATATCTATTTTCATTTTTCTCCTTTCCTGTGAACAGTATTTCTGTGCCATTAAGCCGATAGAACGAGCAATCAAGAGTGATATTGCAAAAGAGAGTAGACCGTCATGGGAGATGCGGGATTCCAGTGCGGCCGGTCGCAAGTTCTGATTTGGTTTTGGTTTGCCCATCTCCTCTTGAAAGTTTTACTGGCTTCTTGTGCTTCCCAACGTTTGATCATCCGTGTTTGCTTTTTTCTATTTTTCCGGTAGCAGTTAAAGTAGTCATTGTCAGATTATGCAGTATTTATATGCCGAGTCTTTTGGATCTTGTCTTTGAGGAAACAGAGTTTGTACTGTAACTGTGACACCCCTTAATATTATTTGTATTGCCCTTTCTATTCAGCGTTGCCCGTGTTAAAATAAAAAATACTACCTTTTCCGTTCGCAGCCAAATACAACTCATGTTTACTTGAAAGTACGGTTCTGACCATCGGATTGAATGAATATACCGCTGCTCAGAAATTAATAGATTTGAAGTGCAGGTCTATGTTGATCGATTTTGTAGGTCTGCCCTGCAGACTCAATGAAACAATCAATTTTTTTAGGAATTCCTGCACTCCGGACAAAATCGATTTTGTTGGACATCCTGCCCTTGTCCAACAAAATCATTTGTTTCATCGCGTATCCTGCACAGGGCAACGGGGATAAAAGACATGGGTGCTGTATCAACTCCTAAAAAGTCATCCTACACTTGTCCCTAGTTTAAGAAATAAAGCGGGAAGGACCGCAGCTGTGCAAGATGACAATTTTTTAGAGTTCCTGCAACAATTTCATATAACAAAGGAAAAAATCGTATAATTTATGTTTGATCCCAAAGAATAAGGCAACAATAAGCATTAGGTTGAAATACATATAGTATGAGAAAATGTCTTACATCTGTTCATCTCCCCTAAAGCTGACGGATTATCACAAGACGATTTTTACCTACGACTAGAGATATAATACCCACCCAAAACTAAATCAAAATTGCTGCGGTCCACAATGCGCATCAGGGCAAAAAGATGCACCAACGAGGATGATGTAATCGAACCGATAGGGTCAGTTCTGTATGGATGAAACAACTTACCACAAAAGAAACTATCTCCTGCTTGCAGCCTTGCCCTTGCTTAGACTCGCAAGTTCTTCAATGAGCTTCTTCTCATCAGTGCTCAATCTCTTTGGGATTTCAACCTGCACGCGGACGAGCTGGTCACCTCTCATGTTGCTTTTGTTTAAGAGGGGAACACCTTTCTTTGCCATCACAAGGGTTGTGTTCGGTTGGGTACCAGCTGGAATCTTCAAATCAACCATCCCATCGACCGATGGAACCTTAATCGTAGTCCCCAATATTGCATCTATATAGGATACCTTGCAGGTGTACAATATGTTGGTATCATCACGTTTGAGGACAGGGTCTGAGATGACATCTATAATAACAAATAAGTCACCAGGAGACCCGCCCCGCCTTCCAGCATTACCTTCATTTCGGACTCTTAAACGGCTCCCAGAGTCCACACCAGCGGGAACCTTCAGACTGATCCGCTTTGTCCTCCTCACCCGACCATCCCCAGAGCAAGAGTTACAAGGGGTTGATGTTTCCCCAGTCCCACCGCATGATGAGCATGTCATAACCTGTTGGAATACACCTAACGGAGTCCTTGCTGATTGAACTACCTGACCTTGCCCACCACATGTGCTGCATGTGGATGCCTTGGTGCCTGGTTTAGCACCAGAACCATTGCAAGTCCCGCAGCTCTCCAACCGGCTAATTTCAATCTCCTTTTCAACCCCAAAAACTGCTTCCTTGAAGTTCAACACAAGATTATAATATTCATCCTGGCCATCAACCGCTCGACTCCTAGAACCTCTGCCCCCCATTCCGCCCATCCCACCCATACCGCCCATGCCCTCAAATAGGGACTCAAACAGATCAAATGGATTGCTGAAATCCTGCAACATCACAGTTCATCGTCCCACTGTAAGAAAGTAGACATGCAAATGAAGAACTAATTTTGTGCCCAATCATGAGTTTGAAAGGTACTTACCCCTGTACCAATACCAGCACCTTTAATTCCAGCCTCTCCATACTTGTCATATAGTGATCGTTTTTCATCATCAGACAAGACCTGCGAATATTAAATAATTAATATAACTAATATAATAAAGACCACCAATGATACATTATAGAACCATGCCTTTACCTCGTATGCATTACTGATTTCCTTGAATTTTGTTTCTGCCCCGGGTTCTCTGTTACAAAAAAAATACAGTTCCCACAAAATGAAAATAGACAACATTTACCATATAGATTGTTAAAACTAAATTGAATAGAAAATTTCGACTTGCATAACAAATATGATTACATAGGTAAGATATCAAACTTCTTATATCCAGACATGATTACATGTCTCGACATAGAGATGAGCTGGGCCAACACATCAACTTTCAAAAATCCAGACACGATCATATCTCCATAATTTCTGACAGAATGTTCGCAAAAAGATTCAAATGTATTGCCTGATTAGATTATTTGTCCTGAATCCTGATTCCTGATGGAAATTTTTAAATGTGGACATTTTGCTTAGACGGAATAGCTTCCACCATTTTAGAAAAAATAAAAATTATAGCTGTGCATCCAGAGCTAAAATAGAAATGTACAACGCAGCCCAACCTCAATGCTTCAATCAAGTTTTGTGTCCTTAAATTTAAGGTTCCTCTTACCGAACCCCTTTTCAGGAATAAATAAAATAAAATCATACAGAACAACCCAAGAAAACTGACTAAACTAAGCTAAACTCTCCCAGTCATTTAGCATGGGTGGTGAGATGAGGAACCGGAGGAATTTTGGTCAGATTCCGGTCCACCAATTCCAAAACAGCCACAGCGCCTCAAAAAAAGTAGACAGCAAGTGATTTCTAGTAAGCTGCCCTTTTTCACATCCCACTTGTTTTCCACTTACAAATATTCATCCGAACTTTAATTTGCTCTACCGAACCCGTAATGCATTTTCTTTGACAAGCCTAAGACTAAAATCACAAGTTGCGACATCCCAAAAACATACAGCATCTTTAGCCATGAACATCTCTAGCAGCTCTAGCTTTACCACATCAGCACAGATCCCGAACTCTAAAGATGAGACAAACTAGTATTACCTACAGAATGTGCCTCTCATCATTTCTAGCCCATCATCATTACAAACCTTTGAATTGACTTGAATAGGGAGGAAAAAAAAAACACTTACATAACTCTACTATTGACAAAGGATATGAATACAGCCAAGGTCTTGGGAGAAAATTCTTCTGCATATAAAGAATAAAGTAACCATGAACCTTCAAGCATACCATCCTCAAATCCTATGGGCTGACTACTACGTGTACATACTATCTGGCACTATAATACAAATGACCAAACTCTAATGGAAACTGAGCACGTAGACTAGAGATATGTCTTAACATTCAATTACAGCATAATGTACCTGAGATAACCCCTCTTTTTATAGGACCAAATACAGAGAATAACAGATATAAAGTAACATTAACGGAGAAGAGGAAAAACAAATGGTAAACACTACTAGTCAAAATTGAGCTGGCAAAACTGACTCACTTGTTTACATCTGGATGATAACTTCTTGCAAGCTTCCGATAAGCTGAAAAGTGAGAGGTATACAGAAAAATTAGAGGACGATAATCCAGAGGAAGAAAAAAATATACAAAAGAAAAACCCAAAAAAGCACAAACCATGATTTATTCAATGCTTGAAGCCACTCACTATAATTTATTCAATCTTTCAAGCACACAAATTCACACTAGATGCTTTATGTATCCAAGAGTGATAAAAGCTTAATTTTTGTTTGTTTTGAATTGTACAAAACCAAAGCATTTCACATATTAGGTTCCAATATGAAGGGTTACTTTCTAATGTATGTTCATTACAGCAATCCATTCATAAAGGTAATATGAAAACCAACAAAAACTTTAAAACACATGGATCAGATAAAATATATCATTGTAATTTTTCAAAACCTCATGTAAAAATTCATATAGGGTGGACATTGAAGAAAGTATATATTAGAATTTTAAAATGAGAGTGACATATCATAAAAAATCAAGCTGAGATTGTCAACTAAAGGTGCACAACCAAGTTACATTAGGTAAAAAATTCCTATGAATGAGAATACTCATTCTCCAACTGCCTCAAATAGCTGCATATTCCTTATTTCTTTATCCCCCAAAGGAAAAAATCATGACTAAAATAGGTTGAAGAAAGTAATCACGCGCAAGACTACTGAACATCGCTAAGAATACATTCATAAAGTTAGGCAATCAAGAAGCAATGACACTTTTTTTGAGTCAAAGAAGAATGACACTGAGATTGTCACAGTCCTCATACAGCCAAGGTGTTCATATTAGATTTCTCCGCTCTTCAAATCCAGGATTTGGGGCCAAGGCATCGTACCATTCAGTTCTCTATCCATACTAAAGACAAAGAGTATTACTTATCAAATAGTTAGACCGCACACATGCAATATATTCCTTTGCGTACTTTTGCCATACATATATGTGGGGGAAAATGAGCTCAACATGCCAGGCTAAGGGAGAAGTAAGAACTGAATATCATAATATGCAAGCAGTTAGCTCTGTAAAAAGATACAGAGATTAGGTTTTTTAATCTCAGATCCACAAAAATGATAAGAAAAGCACATAAAAGAAACAGAAACAATACACATACAATAGTTTAGGAGGAAAAAAGAAGAAAGATAATAGAAGAGTAGATACCGCTTTTAATTTCTGATTTACTTGCATTTCTTGACACCCCAAGAACAGAATAAAAGTCCTGGATGTAAGAATATGTGAAACAGTTAATGTGTATTCATTCATTAGGCTTCTTAATTCATGGAAGAAAAAGTACAACCAACGTTTGTTATACTCACAGTATCTGCTCTAACTATAAATTGTGCTCCCCTGCTACGATGTGAAGTTTGAGATGGGCCTGCACAGAATAGAGCATTCAAGGAATCCCGAGAGAACAAGCTTGAACTCGGTGCCCCCAAATATCCTATTTTGCTTGAAACACTGCATTCAAGATGAAACTTCAACTAATACTATAAAAACAATCTAAGAGATGCTGGTAGCTTGTTAAGCAGATGCATTAATTTAGAAGTAGAAACCAAACCAACCAAAACAAAATGAAAGGAACAGATATAGCATATATAGAAATAAATGTCAAAATTGATAATCAGAACTTTATAAGTGGCGTGCATTGCGTTCGTAAGGCTCTTAAATAAAAAATAAATAAAAATAAAGAACTTACCAACATTGGGATGTGAGGACCTTGTTTATGGCACAGGGCCTTAGCATAGTCTGAGGACGAATGCCCCATTGAGTAACCCATGTACTTCCACAATGAATAATTGCCATTCAGTGAACTTTCTGCGAGCACTGAGCAGAAACAAACACACTATATCAGGAGTTTTTTAATGTTCCAACAAAACATACTTGGGGATAACTCGTATTGAAGAAATAGTTCTGTAAATGACTATTCAGAGAGGTGTGATAAACAATAACGGAGAAACCGACCACAACACGAATGGAGAGAGAAGAAGGACTAGTCAACCTAGCAGAGGTCCTGACGAACAGAGCCTCTCCTCTCGCAACATTGTTCCCTTCTTATCTCATCTTTTTAGTTAATTACAAATATTAATGTCTCATTAGTTATTATTATACTACTAGTTTAAAAAAATTGTAAACCTATCTCCTAATTTAAACTTTTTCCATTTTATTAATAACGCCTTTTTCCCCACCTTGCATAATGATTCACATTTAATAGATTGCCCACTCCTTTTTGTCTCTCATTCTCTCAGTATCCATTTTAACTGTTTTCATGATTTCTTAGAATTATGTATTACAATTCTTAACTTAGCAAATTTAGAGTGGCGCTATTGACCAAAAACAAATACTCAGCCACGTCAAATATTAAAAGATTCTAATCCACTCATCTCACCACCTGTTATTCCTAAATTCCCCCTTCTTATTCTTCCCTTTTCCCTGGCCCTAATCCCAATGTTTACTGAGTAAGAATGATAGTGGTCATGGGCGTTGCCCCACCATGGGCAGGGCGCTCTTTCTCTCTCCCACCATTAGCTTTTCTTTATCTTGTAATGGATGGTACTGATTGTGGGCACATGTTCTTCTTTGTGCTACCAGTTAGAGAAGTAATCATCATGTGCATATAAGTGTGTGATATGAATCATGGCATTGCTTATATTTTGAACAGCTATATTAAGTAGCAAAGTCAATAATTATAACTATACAGTCAATGTCACAAAACTCTTCTGGCATAAAGGCATTTAAAAATAGTGTAACAGGCGTGGCCATGGTGGAAAGGCGTTAATTAATTCCATATCGATGTAAAAAGGTAATTAATTCTTGTCTTTTAAGTTGGGCCGTGAAATATTGTTTGGATGACAATACCACCACTTCAATTTACCATTAAAAGGAATACTCATTACCCTGTCATACACCCCAAACTTTTGTAAATACAATTCGGTGACTCCATCAATCCCTCTACAACTGTACATTTACCTTCTTTGTGAGTCTCTACACTTTCTCGCCAATATGTATACCACAACGCTCCGTATCATCATTGGGTTTAACTAACTTACGGAAATGAACCCAAATGAGCCCCTTTTATCTTAAGATGTTTTGGTTTTCATACAAAAGGCATTGACTTCAAAGGTTTTTACTAGTGCAACTAAACCTTATACGCACAACAAAAGAAAGATGGAAAAATTTGAACATGCATGTGGCAAGCAACGGACCCAAATATAGTCCGAAACCAACATCTTACAAGTAAAACATATAGAATGTATGGTGCCATCGAATAGCAGAAGCGAAGACAAGCTTAAAAATTGAAGAAAAAGGCACCGAACTCAAGTATCTCAAATTCTCAATTGGTAGGTAAAAACAAAGAATTTACGTTTCCAATGACAAATTAACACAGCGCAGGAAAATCGAACCTGAAGGACGAAAAGGAGAGAGATTGAAATTACCTGATATGCGATGCGAACCGCTAACCCAGAGCTCAAAGAGCGCTAGCAATGGAACACACAAAGCTCACGAAATATCAGAAATTACGTAAAATTAAGCAAATTTGGGAAACGAAATTGTTGAAACCCTAACGACGGTGAGAGAGAAAGAGATTACAGAGAGAGAATATGGCGGAGCAGTGGTGGACGGCGGCGGTGTGGGGCGCACAAGAGAAGCAGAGAGAGGGTGTGGATGGCGCGGAAGTGAGGGCTCCAAAGTGAGCGAAGTGTTGAACTCGGAAGGGATGAGATTGCGTGGCTTCAACAGCCCAACTGAACTCAACAAGTACCAAACGCTGCGTCGTAGTGTCGAACAAATAAAAACGACGTCTCTAGATTTTCACTTCACTTTGGGTCCAAAGTCCAAACAGATCAAAACGACGTCTCTAGATTATTCCAAACCATTCGTTTTGGGGTCCAATTTACTAAATACAATGCTTAATAGTTTCATTTAAGTCTTTAGGTTTTTGTTTTTGTTCCTGATTTTTACGTTGAGTTTTAGATGATTTTTTAAATATGCGTTGTACCATACAAAATATACACTCATATACTTGAGATCCACCACAAATCAGAGGTACTAATGTTTAAATTTGGGACTTTAATACCATTTAACTCTATCAACTAACCTTTAATCTACAAAGGGTTTATAGCTCAAGTGGTTTAGGGATGTTTTTGTGACGTGGGCTGGACAAGATCTCCGGACTGTCAAAAATGACTGGGATGATGCTTCTCAATCGTGGAGTCGTTAGCCCTTACGAATTATCTTCTTACAAAATTGAGTTTGTTTCCAGTCCCTCTTTGACAAAATCAATTACAAGTTTAGCGAGTGAGTTTAATTATTTGTACTTTATTTGCTCATTATATGTGCAACTTGTGATTAACTTTAGTCTGTTGTTGTTGTTGCAACCCTCCTTTTGGAAGGGTGAAATTCAATCTATACTAAAACTCAAAAAACATTGATTCACTGTTCATAAGAACAGTGTACTCCCTATTTTGCCCCTGATAAGTTTGTTTTAGTACGTTTGTGCCACCTTATGGATGGGAAAGTATATATACAATTGTCATATCAGCTTACTCTTCAGTTTCTCTCTGCCGTGAGAACCACTTCTCTCCGCCGTAAGAGCCACTTCCATGTAAGTGTTTCCTTCTCTCCGTTGTGAGAGTCAAAGTGAAGGTCAAGTTTTGCTGCCATTACCCGACTTCTATTCCATTTGCTCCTTATCCCCCCCAACCCTCGTTACCCCTCATTTATTCCCCTGCTTCATATCACCCATTTATCCTTGACTGGAGTTCTAAGTAGGCAGACTGTTGATCCTTGGCGTGTGGACTTTGGAAAGGTTAGATATGGATTTATTATACCCAACAAAGGGATTATGGGTAAGGCGCGTAACTGCGGTCGGTGGGGAGGGTTTAAACCCTCAACTACCTTCGATCCACCCAAAAGGAAGACGTAATTGAGGAGGAAAATAAAGGCGATACCAACCTTTGATACCATCAGTGGATTGTGCGAATAGGTCCCTGAGCTTGCAGATCCGACAGATTGAAGGGTATTTATTGCTTGCTAATCCAAACCCTAGCATTCATTGAAGTATGGTGAGCTCTAACCAATCACAGTCAAAGAGTAAAGAGTCAAGATGGCTCAGACCAACGAAATTAGGTATTTCCCACCTCCAATTTTATGGGTATTATTGTGGTTCGATAGTCAAGATAGTTGGGGAGGAGTAGAGACAAAAATACAGAGTACCCAGGTAGGAGAAAAACTAAGTAGGGCCTCCATGTTCCACATTGTTCACACTACGGTTCGAGTGGTCCATAGAACAAGGTATAGGGATGAATATATGGCTGAACAGGAAATTGAAGATCTGGTGGTCCACCTTGACAAGTCCATGGATTTGTCCACTATGGAACAAGGGATTGAGTTGATTAGAGCAGCTCTGGTCAACAAGAATCTGAACAAGTAGGGTGTGCGTAACATTCTTATGTCATCTTGGAAAGAATTTGGGGATGTGGAGGTGAAGTGGGTGAAGGACAATATGTACATCATAACAGTTCAAGATGAAAGTACGACAACGAAGATTCTTAGCCAGGTACCATGGGCGGTAATGAAGCAAAATTTCTCAGTGAGAATGTGGCCTAAGGAGCTGGTTTTGGAGGAGATTGAGTTGGCTCTAGTCCCTTTTTGGGTGCAGATTCGGGGGGGTGGGGAGTACCTCCATGCCTCACCTCGGAAGCAAATGTATGGTGCATCTCTAATTAAATTGGTGAGTTTATTGAGTTAAAGGATCTGGCCAAAGCTCGTGGATTATTAAGAGTAAGGATAATTGTGAACACCCAAAATCCTTTAATCACCAGTTGTTGGCTGCCAAGGGAAGATGACATGGACACTTGGGTGGAGTTTCGGTTTGAAAGGCTTCAGGACTTCTGTTATAGGTGTGGGCGAATCGGACATGTAATGAATGAATGCTCATTTGAGCAAACTAAAGGATGAGCAGCATGTTTGGGGAGTGGACAAAAGCGGCCCAAATACGTGAGATAGTTGAGAATCCCATACTGCTGATCACTGGAATGAGGAGAGACGATAAGCAGGGGCGATGTGTAGAGGCAAGAGGACAAATTTGCGGAGATTCTCTAGAGATGAAGTCTAGGGGACAGACAATGTGAAAGGTAATAGCCAAATGGGGATGGGGTCTCCAGAGCTCACACATATGCCTAGCAAATGATGGAAGAGAAAATGATGAAAAAGAAGATTAAGGATTAAACCACATGGAAATGGGTCCGAGCCTACCATTCCTAACTGGACAATCTTTGAGGATCAACACTACCTAACTCGGTGTGCATGTTTAGGTCTTCGACCACTGGGTCCCTCTCTGTATGTACCTGGAGTCATGCAACTTAATCAAGGAAGCACATCTCTGTTGTTATAGAAGAGATCAGGGAGGAGGATGCCCAACCGATAGGTGACTCGGCCAGCATTTGTGGGATGACTGATGGCAGCACCTTGAAGTGAATAGTGGAGTCATGTGATATAGAGATTAGTCAGTTAACTCAGAAAAAAGCAAGAATGAAAAGACCAGATAAGAGAGGAACAAAAAAGTGGCTGTTCGACTAAGGAGTATGAGTATCAAAAAGAGATGTCTGATGATGGAGAGAGCGTTACACGCTGAGGAGGAAATGATGGAGACTTCAGTAAAATATCAAGAGATGTGGGAGTATATGAAGGAGGTCTTGGAAGCAGAAATGACTGAACTCATGGCGAGGAAAATAGGAAGAACTCCTAAGGTGGTGGCGACTGGCATGTAACAGTCGCAAGGTCACTATGGCACACCTATTTTGGAACTGCCGTGGTCTTGGGTCAGACACAGTAGTTAGGGCCCTACATGGGCTTATCAGAAAATATAGACCATCTATGATCTTTTTTTCGGAAACTAAGATGAAAGATCATATAATTGATGGAGTGCGTAGAAGGATGAAATTCTCTGAAGGCTTCAATGTACCTCATGTTGGAAGGGTTGGGGGCCTTAGTCTGTGGTGGGATGCATCGATGGAGGTTGACATCACCTACTCTTCAAAACACATCATAGATGCTCCAACTCAGGATATTGGTGGTGTTAATTGGGTAAGGGTGATTGGCGTATATGGTACATCATATCGGGGGGAGAAGGCAGAATTTTGGAATTGGATGACATTTCACTTCCCACCCTCGAACACTTCTTGGCTATGCGGCGGTGATTTCAACGAGTTTATTTGGGAGTACGAAAAATCTGGAGGGGCAGCGGTACTTTACAACAGGCCCCGATACTTGGAAAACTTTATGGAGGCTGAAGAGCTATTGGACCTCGACTTTAATGGGTCTCCTTTCACATGGTGAGGGACAAGAAACGGGGAGCTGGTGGAAGAAAAGATTGATAGGGGCTGTGTAATCAACTATGGCAGACTCTTTGGCCAAATACTTCAGTAATCCATGCCACAGTTATGGGATTGGACCACAACCCGATCATTATCCGCTGTGAGCCGATTCAGAGGAAAGGTAGGAAATGGTTCTGGTTTGAAGCCTTTTGGGCTAAAGAGGAGGAATGTAGGATGTTAGTCAAAGCTTGTTGGAAACGGCCTTGCAATGGTGATGCCATTTCTAGATGACAGAAGAGGATTAACAAGTGCAGATCTAGGCTTATTACTTGGAGTAAAGGGAGGTTCAATAAACGAGCTAGAGAAATTGAGGTCTTGATGGACCATCTCGGGGAGCTCTAAATGAATTGGGGATCAAACATGGAAGAAATTCAGAAGAAAACCATTGAGGTTGACAAGCTTCAGGAGCAAGAGAAATGCTTTTGGCAACAACAATCTCGAGTTAAATGGCTTAGTGAGGGTGATACCAACACCGTGTTCTTTCATCAATCAGCTTTGCAAGGACGGAGGATGAACAAAGTGGAGAAAATTTTGCGGGATGATGGAGTTTGGGAAGAAGACCCAGGTTCTGTGCACCAACTCATTGATGACTATTTCATTAAGCTTTTTCAGTCGTCAGGACAAAGGGAATGGGGCCAGGTTCTGGAGTGCATCACCCCGGCGATCACGAATGAGATGAACCAATCGTTGCTAGTGCCGATTACTGAAGAGGAAATCTGGGAAGCTGCTCGGCAAATGGGAGGCTTAAAGGCGCCGGGGCCGGATAGGTTTCAAAGAGGTTTTTAACATTCGTTTTGGGACTATGTTGTAAAAGAAGTTAATAAGCTCGTCGGGTTTTTTTTTATGAATGGTGATTCTTGCCCTCGACAGCTCAATGCAACCGACATCGTGCTAATCCCGAAAGTCCCGAACCCGAAGTCGGCCTCTCAATTTCGTCCTATTAGCCTTTGCAACTTTTCCTATAAAGTTCTCTATAAGGTTTTAACCAATAGACTAAAACCTATACTTCCGAGTCTTATTTCTCCTATGCAACATGCGTTTGTTGGGGGACGACAAATCCAGGATAACATTGGGATTGCACATGAGCTATTCCACTTCCTAAAGCTAAGGAAAACGAATAGCAAGTTTGAGCTTGGCATCAAGCTTGATATGCACAAAGCCTATGATCGTGTGGAATGAGATTTTCTTGATGCAGTGATGGAGAAGATAGGGTTTAACCTCAATTGGCAGAGGCTTATTATGGGATGTGTGAGTTCGGTTAACTTTACTATCATCCTCAACGGACAACCTGGTAACAAATTTGCTCCATTAAGGGGATTAAGGCAAGGTGACCCACTCTCCCCGTACCTGTTTCTGATGGTTAGTAAAGTCCTTTCAAAGATGATCAGTTGTGCTACGGAAACCAATCAGTTGCAGGGGGTTCAGATGAATGCTCAGGCCCTGCCGATTTCCCACATCTTCTTTGCTGACGACACCTTAATTTTTCTGAAGGCTGATATAGTAAACTGCAGCAACTTGGGCCAGTTAATTGAGACCTACTGCATGGCCTCAGGTCAGGCGGTGAAACTCTAGAAATCATGCATTTTTTTCAATGCCAACATTCTAAGGGTAGTGGCGATGGAGTTGGGGAATGTCCTAGGCATTCTAGTGGTTTCGGACCCTGGGACCTATTTGGGTGTTCCAGCCATTTGGGGCTGATCTAAATGCCGTGGGCTGACTTTTGTGAAGGGACGGATGTTGGGAAAAATCCAAGGTTGGAAGCAGTGCACCCTTTCACAGGCAGGTAATGAGGTGATGATTAAGGATGTTTCTCAAGCCATCCATGCGTATCCGATGAACTTATTTAAGTTCCCGGAGACATTATGCAATGAGTTGGACTCCATGATTGCTGGGTTCTGGTGGAGGCAAAGGAATGGAAAGCGGAAAATTCATTGTGTTTCTAAAAATATGTTGGGCCTTCCAAAGCATGATGGGGGTTTGGGGTTCAGAAACTTCAAAACTTTCAATGACGCCATCCTAGGCAAGCAATGTTGGCGATTGATCATGGAGTCGAATTCCTTGTGGGCCTTTATTCTTAAGGCCATATACTTCCCAAACTGTTTTCTTCTTGATGTGTAGAGAGAAAGCCATGCTTCTTGGGCTTGGACCAGTTTACTGGTAGGAAGAGATATCTTGTTGAAAAGGACATATTGGCAAATCATGAATGGGAGAAATATGAGAATTTGGGTCGACAGGTGGCTTCCAACCCTCCCCTCGGGCCATCTTATTCCTGGTGGTGTGGTACCCGTCACCAAGGACACGCGGGTTGCAACTTTTATTAATTAAGGTTCTGGAACCTGGGATTTAAACTCCTTGCAACCTCTCCTATCATTGAAGGATCTTAATGCAATTTTAGAAACGCATATTGGTGATCATAGGAGGGGGGACATGCTCGTTTGGCTGAAGACAAAGAACGGGAAGTACACAGTGAAGACTGGGTATCATTGGATGCAAGCTCGGATCTGTCCCCACGTGGTGCATCGCCCCTCATCTTCCTGAGTTACCCCGAGCCAGGTATGGAAGTTTATCTAGAAGCTCCAGACCCCTGCAAAGATCCAGGTTGTCATGTGGAAATCCCTCCACCGTGTTCTTCCTACAATGGAGGAATTGTTTAAATGACGATCTGCTCATATGCCGATTTGTCTGATATGCCACAATCAGGAGGAGTCAGTCGAGCACTTGTTTCTACTTTGCCTATGGGTAGAGTTTATGTGGTTTGGAGGGACTCTCAATTTAAAGATTGACAGGTATAGGGTTTCGAACTAGATGAAGTGGTTTTATGCCTTATCAAACCTGCAGGTTGGTATCTGTGGTGACTAAATGGCCTTGCTCTCGTATGTAGCCTTCTTGTGTTGGCATATCTGGAAAGCCAGGTGCAACCTTCTATACAGTCAACGACAAATAAATCCCGTACAGGTCCTATATGCTATCAATTCATTGGTTGGTGCCTTTCTCGATGATGTCAGAAGAAATTCGGTTCTTCCAGCATCAATGATGAGGGCTGATAATGCGCCTGGATGGTCCCCTCCTATTTCGCTATTTACTAAGATCAATGTTGATGCCAGCTGGTCAGCGTCCACATGTTCCGGCTTTGTTAGAGTGGTTCTGTAGAATGATGAAGGCTCTTTCGTTGCGGCAATCAGGCATGCCATTTAGGCCCCGTCTGTGGGAGCAGCTGAAGCTGTGACTATTCTCAAAGGCTGTAAGTTTGGTGTAGCCTTTGGACTTCGAAGGGTGATTGTGGAGTCTGATTCTTACGAAACTATATTTGCTCTATCAGACTCAATTGAGGATGGTAGATGGGAGACTTTCCCTTCTTTGGTGAAAGCTAAACATTTGGGGGAGTCTTTCCAGGACTGTCGCTGGTCTTGGATCCCAAGATCAGCCAACAAAGCGGCGAACCTGTTGGCGTCGCAGAGGAGCTCGGAGATGTGCGATGTTCCATGGGTCAATAGACCCCCATCTTCGTTGGTTTTTTGTGTTTCAAAATAATGGTTTACCTTGTCCTCCGTAATGTATTTTGGGCAACGTAGGGAGCGACGTGATAGCTTGGCTATGGCATCTCCCTTGTTACTCCCTCTGCTGTCCGTCATCTATCTTTTGCTTCGTTGTCTGTTTGCCTCGGTGTAGGCTTTCCATGTACTTTCTGGCTTCTTAGCCTCGGTAACGCATTACCAGTTCAAAAAAAAAAAAAAAGTATATATACAGTTTATTTTTACTTTTCTTTTTCTTCTTCTCCCTTCCGGCCGTTTCTTCTCGCTCATCTCTGCGACTCACCACTGTGGTCGGCGACGAGTTCGTCGTTTCCGGCAACTACAAGCCAACAAACCACCGAAAAGAAACCCTCTCCTTACATTTAATATAACCCTTAAATCTATTTCTGAAAATTCTCATCCATTTTTATTTATTAAGTTGGTGCCCGAGGCGAACTGTTTCCGGCCGAACGCCGACGAATCGGACCTCCCCGTTACAATCAATCGTCTACCCTTCGTCTCAGAAACCAAAATCACCCGTTGCATGCGATTCGTTACGGTTTAAGGTGAATCAGAGGTAAAGCTTAAATTGATCGGAATTTGGGCTTTTTTATCTTTTTACTGAATAGTTGTTAAGAATTGTTAGAATTATTAATTGTTTTGGTTTATTTTGAATTTGTTTTTACTTTATTTTGAAGCCTTGAATTTGTTTTTTATTTTTCTATTAATTGAGGATGAAATTTATTCTGTCTTAACATTATTTGAGTGCAGATTCTAAGTCCTCAACGCCCAGTTACGTAGCATGCTCGATTCCAATTCTTATTTAAGGGGATGATGCAAAACCCAGAATTTCTTTGTCAGTTGGCTTTTACTGAGACTATGCAGGTATACTTATTCAGGGTTTCTAATCTTTGCTTACCGTTTGAACCAAAAAAAAAAAAAAAAAACTTTGCTTACAGAGAGTTGATGACTAGGCAGTGATTTCTATCGAGCACCAGTTATTTGCACCCCTTTTCCGTCCTGCCATAATTGAAGTGCTTTTGACTTTCTGTAGTAATGATTTACAAGATAAAATTGTTGATTTTGTTTCATCCATTTGTGTTTCCTTTTACAAAAATTAAGAAAGGGAATGCTATGATAATTTGGGGTTTTCGTTTTGATATTCATATGTGTACGAAAGGGTTTAATAGATGTCGTTTCTGTGTGTAGGTGGTACTCGGAGAAGTTTGTGAAGGGCCAATGGGAAAAGGGGATTGCATTTCAGATTGGCAGAAATACAAGGCCTGCCTCTCTGTGCGTTTCCAATCTTACCTCCTCCTGAATTTTCTTCCAAATCACAATTTATATGATTAATCTGCTGATTCTTTTTTCTGAGATTTGAGTTTTTATCTCCTGATTATTTTTTGCAGAGATTGTATTAATTTTCCTTTGACTGGGAATTTGGGGTTTCTCAGGTATAATGTTATCAAATTTTATTTTCTAATTTTCTGATTTTGGGGTTTTGCAGGGAGTGATATATACTAATTTTTTGGGATTTTTGGTCCTTGCAGGGTTTTCGTTCACGGGACAATGATAGGCGAATCACCACAAGAAGCAGCAATTCTGCTGCAAACTGAATCCGGGATGACTAACCTAGAGTCTGTAAGTTTCCGAACTTAAATTGCATTTTCTCTCTCTTTCTGCCCTTTAGAAGGGTTTCGGTTTTTCGCGTTCCTATACTTATTTCTCTGAACGCACCTTAATTTTGTGTTTAATTTGGGTTTTGTGGGTTAAGAATTTTGAATTTCAGCCTGATTATGCTATAATTTAATAGGATCTGTTTTTTGAATTGTTGATTACCGAGAAGATTGAGTATATTGTGAAGGAAAAATGATATATATTTTTTTACTATAATTTTGGTTTCGATGATAAAATTTGGATTTGCCCGTTTGGGGATTTTCCAGTTCAGAACCTAGGAAACAAGTAGCAGATGCAGAGGCATTGTTGGACAGAACTAAGACATTGTGTCCGACTTTGTTATTGCTTTGCTTAATAATTTTAGCCAACCGAAAGGAAAGGATGACTATGTCTCGGTTAATTGGAAGGAAATTGGGTGTGCTGTTTTGCCTATTTTCAAGAGCGCTGATGAGTGTTGCACTATGCGAGTTATTTGTTTCCAATGTTCGAATGCATTCATTTAGTCTTAGCTTTACTTATGTTGTCCCCATTTGTTTTCTCATATGTTGTACTGTTTCGAATTAAATTTAACAAACCATCCCCCGCACTCACAACTCTATTTTTCAAAATTTGTAGCAACCAATTGAAAACACTTGCAGAGGAAGACTCAGAATAGAAAACCCCTCTACATAGTGAAGATAGAGATGAGCTCGAGAATAATGAAGTAGGAAAATCTACATCCCAGTTAGTTAGTCTTCTCAAACAGTAGATATGTATACATGTAAATAGCACAAGACTTACTATAACATGAAAAGCAGCATATAAAGTATGTTATAAATGTAAACAACACTGTAAATAGTATCAGCTTTTGTAATTAACACTGTAAAAAATATCATCTCTTTGTGTAAACATATTATATATAAAATAATACCACCTTAAACGGTCTTAAAACCCATGGCATCGCGCGGGGGTTCAAGTGCTAGTTGTAATCTAAATACAGTGTCTAGACCATTACACCTTTCGTGTGGGTCGGAGCCTACCCGACAAAAAATTTCACTACCTTAGGACCGTTATAGTTACGGTCACCGATCATTGGGGCTTCGGTTGCCGGCTCACCTGTCTTCAAGTCACCAACTTCCTTAACCTTCTAGAACTGGGCAGGCGTCAACCCTAGGGGTGGGCACGGGCCAGGCCGAGTCCAAAATTGGAGGAACCGGATTGGACCCGCTTAAAAATACAACGAGGCGGGCCGGGACGGATTTTACTGTTTTAAAATTGAGAACCGGACCTAACCTGGCTAGTATAAAACGGGCCGGTTCCTACGGGTCCAACGGGTACCCTTTTTTTTTTTCTTTCTTTTTTTCCCAATTTTGCAGCTTATGAGGAACCTGCAATAACACTTTGGAAAACGCCAGATCAACGGCCCATTTCTCTCGTTCTGCCAACGTTTACATTTGTCGTGGTCACCTCTGTCTCACCCATTGAAACAACCATTTACAGCAAATTCAAGACCTTTACTTTCCACATCAAGAAAAAAACAAAACCCATCTCAAATTTCAAAGATATCACTCAAACATTAACGGAATAATTAGAGATCCCCATCTCAAATTTCAGAAAACCCCATAGTTGTGGAAATTAACAGAACCACCCCAGCAAACAAAGCTTAAAGATTAAGCTGGAAATAGAATAAATGGGTTAACTTACAATGGTTACAGAGAAGTTGTAATCGGAAGAATATTCATTCCAGTGTCGAATTTATGAAGCTGATCCAAGAATCGGGTACTGCAGGCTGGAAATGGTCGAGAGGAGTCGGGAGGACTATGGAGAATTCGAGTTCGAGGTCGAGAGGAGTTGGGAGGATTCTGGAGAATTGGTGGAGTCCTATGTGTTAGAAATAAATGGGGGAGATGTAATAGGAACAACGGAAACGGTTCGGGCCGGGGGCCTGTTTTCTCTTAAATTTGTACCCACCCTGCCCCGCCCTAGCTTGTTTTGAATTTGCAATATATGTACCTGCCCCGAATCGACATTACCCACCCCGACCCGTTGGTCCAGGACCCGTTTGGCCAGCCCTAGTCAACCCCCATACATGGTCTTGCGACTTTGCGGAGATTTGTGTATTTAGTAAACAGTCGCCCATGCATGGTTGGTGTTTAAATATTTTATTGTATCTGAAATGGAACCTTTTCTATGAAAGATATTTTTTTTTGTCAAACGATAGATTTGTTAGATTAGATGTCAGATGAGGGAGCCAACATGGTGCAAACCTCTGCCATGGTGCAAGGTCAACACTCCCCATTGTGGTAGAGGATCACTTGCCTATAAAAGATACTCTTTTTTTTATTTTTATTTTTTTAATAAACGATATTATCTACACTAAAGGAAAATGGTGGGCTAAATCTTACAATGGGTTAGCAATAATGTGGTTCAATTTTGCCTTGGCGAGAATCAAACTTAAGACCTCTCACTTACAAGTGAGAGAGGAATACCACTAGACCTCTTACTTCAAATTCGCCCATAAAAGATACTTAAGTGACAACATTTTGTGATGTGTTCATATAACAATTCTTTCTTTAATAGATGGGGATGTGAAATTCGAATTTAAGACGTAATAGCTAAATTCGGTTGCATCTAACCATTCTTTTCTTTTTATGTTTTTGATCAATACATCTAACCATTAAAATAATGTATTTTGCTCACAAATCTGAAATTTTTTCTGATGTTGAAGTACATTACATTTTAAGTGTTTTTTTTATGACATGTTTAAACGGTTAGAGCATCTCCGACTGTTTTTTTTTTTAATTTTTATTTATTTTTTAAATTTTGTTAGTTTAGTAAGTGAATAGTGCCCAAAAACTATTTTAGTTACTCAATTTAACTTATCATCTCCAGCAACAATTATGTTTTAACAAATTCTTACTATATTTCATTATTTTTTCTTTTAAAAATGATAACATTAATGGGGAAAATTTTTAATTGTTAAGGGAGAGAAAGATCGGTGGAGATCAAACATGCACTTTAATATTTATACAACCCATCTTTCTAAGTTTGGCTCTTTAAACAAGCATTCTAAAGATTAAAAGTTCTCTTGGAGATGCTCAATCATACCGTAGATAATGACATGACATAATCAATGTTTAAACACATAACATCTACTAATTGATTCTCATCCCGATATAAAGAATAGAATAATACACCAAAGTATATTAAGAATTTGTTTGGGAGTACTTTTATCATGACTGAAAGTGTTTTTAGAGAAAATGTTTTTAGGTTCCAAAAGCACTTGAAGTGCTTTCTGTAAGAAGCACCAGTTATGTACTTCTTCTAGGAACTTCCAAGAAGCACTTTAAGTGCTTCTTCAGGATTTACTTGCATTTTTACTAAGAATTGATTCTAAAAATATTTTCAAAAAAAAACTTTTTCAACCATTTTAAAAAATGTTTTCAAACGAGCTCTGAAATTTTCTTGAAACACATGGTTCCCTTTGTGTACAGTAGTCATTGTCTGAGCCACAGCCCATAATAATTTGGGCTTTGTTGAGCCGTAAGCCATAGTCTCAAAGCCCATTGGATATTATATCTCCACAATATCTAAACCAGTTCAAACCCCGGGTCCCTTTTCGGCCTTTATCTTCAAAAAGTGCACTTTAAAGTAATCAACATCTCTTCCACGTCCTCCCACGTGTCCGATCTTATCCACTCCCTTTACCGAACCCCATCCCCTACTATCACATTCCACCTGTACCCTTCCAAATACGCATATCCAGTTGCATGCTTCTTCCCATCATACCCTTACCTATTTTACGTAAAGACCAAAATATCCAACTGTACAAACACTGGAAGCAGAGCTCCACATGCAAATGGAGCTGTACGCCGCAGCAGCAGACAATTCCCTTCGTCTCTCTCAAATGTTCAAAACCATAAAAAATCCATGCGCCTCCATCTTCATTCCCAACGTTTCCTGATTTCCACCATCTTTTAAATCTTCTGCTTTTCTTCCTGCATTGCGATCCCGCACCGACAATGGCAACTCCTCTCACGTCCTTCAGACCCGTTTCGATCCGACCCAACGCCTCCGCCTCCGCCTCCGAACGGTCCGACCCGAACCGCCGCAAGCCCGCTTCGGCCAACTGGTGGACCCCGCTCTTCGGCTGGTCTTCCGACCCTGCGGAGTACATCAACACCGATCCGGCACAGAACCCCAGCAACAACTATCCGGGTTCTGACCGGACCCGAGCCGGATCCAGATTCGCGCTGGGGTGCTTCACGGAGGAGAAGGCGAAGCAACTGCGGAAAAAGACCCTGGAGACTTCCGCGTTCCACGATATCATGTACCACTCGGCGATCGCTTCTCGGCTCGCCTCCGATTTATCGGACAAGTAGCGACAAGAGAAGAAGTTTATGTCGCCGGAGCGCCTGCGAATTTTTAGCCGGCCGTTGCTGTTCTTCTTTGTCATTGCTTTTGGGAATGTAGCCATTTGGCATATCTAATTTGTCGAAATGAAATTAGAATTTTATCGATATTTTTGTGTTTTGTGGTTGGATCTTACTTTTTTATTTTTTTCCTTCTATTTTTCCAAAAAAACAAAATGCTGTTGTAATATAAACCTGGAAAATCCAGAAAATCCAAGAAATTAGAGAAATTCAAGAAGTGGCCATCTGAAAATTGGCCCAGAACTCCGGATTTTCGAAATCCTCCATAATATTATTTGAAGAATGGAAGTTCATTACAGTCTAATTTTTTTTCTTTATCTTTCCCATTTTTTTTCCTTCCCTTTTCCCCATTTCTGGGTTCATAGCAGGACCACCACTACTACAAATTAGGGCAGAGCAACCATCGCCATCCCAGATCCACTTCCCCGACGCATGTCAACCACTACACCTTCTCCTCTCTGTCTCCGTCCGTCTGGTTCTCCATCAACCACCGTTCGATTTCTCCCAACCATCATTCGAATCGGTCCACTGTCGTTTCAAAGAAAACCAGATCGTTTCGTTCCAGCCTCCACAAGAATCAGGGAGGGAGTCAAAAACACCGAAAATTTCCCGTCGAACAGGTAAAATATGTGCCGATCTGATATGACGAACTCGCTGGTCCGAATCGATGGACTCGTAGGCGACGAATGGAGATCAAACGCCCTTTCACCGCCGGCCCCATCGACATCCGCCCCTTCCACTCCGACAACTACGTCGACTTCTTTGCCTCTGTCACCCCCGAGACCCTTGCCAATTCCGTCCACATCACTCTCAATCGCCAGGACGCCGACATCGCTCTCAGCTGGGCCGGTGGGGGACGGAAGGAGAGTAAGAACAAAACAAATTTGGCTGTGTTTAAGGAAGACAAGGAAGAAGGGGGACGGAGGAGGGAGTGAGGGGAAGATGATGGGGGACAAATTACGGAGAGAAACTTTCTCTGAGAAAGGATGAGAGAGGTTTTTTTTTTTTTTTTTAAATAAAATAATTTAATCGTCAAATAAAAAATTATTAATTTTTTATTTTAGTTGGTGAATGAGTGGTCTTGTTCACGTGACATCATCGTTTAACAATCAAATTGACAGAAAATTTAACGGATGTCTGACATTACAACAAATTCATAAATTGAGGTATGACATTCCAATGTTTAAAATATGTGAGATTGTGGTTTGATCTACAGTTAAGATAGTTTTATGTAATTTACCTTTAATTTTAATAGGATGAAGTACCAATTTAGTCCCTGAACCCTTAGTGAAAATTAGGTCGCTAAATTATTTTTTCGGTAAAATAAGTCCTTAAATTCATTAAAAATTGCTAATTTCATCCCTACTATTATATTTAAAGCTATTTTATCCAATTTTTTGTCAACTTAAGTCACTTGACATTTTAGAGTGTAATACCGTTATTTTTTTGCCTATAAGCCCTTAACATTTTATGCAAGGGAAGAGTAAAATTTGATATTACAAATGATTTACCATTTTTGCACTATTTCTTCATAAGGCTAAATCGCCAAAATGGTCCCTGAGATTTGCATAACTTATCACTTTGATCCCTGAGATTGTCCACCATCAATCATTTTGGTCATTCCGTTAAAAACTCCATTAAGTGTCCCGGAGCTCTTGGCCGGAAGTTTGGGCAATTTTCAAAGCTTCGTAACTCAATCGTTTCTTAACCAAATTCGACCCATAATATATCATAATGAAGATAGGAAAGTGTAGAATAAGATTATACCTATTTCGAAGCCCAATGGTTGTCGGAGATGGCCGGGAAATAGCCTCAAAGTTGACTGGTCCGAGTGAAAACTTGAAAACTCGCCGAAAACTGGGTAAACTTTAAACGTTCATAACTTCTTCAATACTCAACGAAATCAAGTGATTCAAAAACGAAAATCATACTTCTCGACGAGATGAAAAGAATGGTACCTTTTTTTTTAATTTTTTATGGTTAAATCTCCGTGGTTTGGCCGTAAAACGGCTCGAAAGTGGCTGTCTTGGTCTCAAGTTAGCCACTTTCGAGCCGTTTTCCGGCCAAAACACTACGAGTTAGCCATAAAAAAGGTACCATTCTCTTCGTCTCGTCGAGAAGTATGATTTTCGTTTTTGAATCACTTGATTTCGTTGAGTATTGAAGAAGTTATGAATGTTTAAAGTTTACACAGTTTCCGGAGAGTTTTCAAATTCACTCGGACCAGTCAACTTTGATGCTATTTTCCGGCCATCTCCGGCAACCATTGGGCTTCAAAATAGTTATAATCTTATTCTACACTTTCCTATCTTCATTTTGATATATTATGGGTCGAATTTGGTTAAGAAACGATTGAGTTACGAAGCTTTGAAAATTGCCCAAACTTTCGGCCAAGAGCTCTGGACACTTAACGGAGTTTTTAACGGGAATGACCAAAATGATGGACGGTGGACAATCTTAGGGACCACTTTTATCGATTTGGAATCTCAGGGACCAAAGTGATGAGTTATGCAAATCTCAAGGACCATTTTGGCGATTTACCCTCTTCATAATAATGATAGAGATAAAGAAACGTTCATCCCCTCTTTAACGTAGCTTAACATAAAATATCGCCTTTAATTAGAAATAAATAAATAAAGTAACTATTTACAAGATAGAAAATTAAAAGATACGAACATCCATTAAATTGAACAACTTTTGTGATAAAATATAAAAAGTAATTAAAATAAACTGATTTAAACCAGCGCCAACTGAGATCAAATATTCTGCACCCAAAATGGCTGTGGCCTCTCTGTGGCCCCAATGAGTGTCTGACACGTATTCAATATCTTTAAATTTTCTTAATTTTGTTGTTATGAATTTAATATGTGTCAAATATTCATTGGGGCCACAGAGAGGTCACACCCATTTTGGGTGCAAAAGATTTGATCTCGTGCCAACTACTGTGCCACGTGCCCATTTGCACCTTCACCGAAATCTACAATGTGACACCCCATTTGCTTGGAAGACCGATGACAGGGATAAATCCAAGATTTAAATATGGAGTAAATTGTAGCTATGGTCCCTTAACTTTAACTCAATTGGAGCAATGGTCCTTCAACATAAAATCCATTACCATTGGTCCCTTAACTCATCAAAATGTGCAGCTATGGTCCCTCAACTAAAAATCCATTACCATTGGTCCCTCAACTATAATTCAACTGGAGAAATGGTCCTTTAACTTTAACCCAATTGTAGCAATGGTCCTTCCAACATAACTCGTTTTGACAAATTTTTTTATGTAATTGACGAAAAGGACCATAATTACACACTTTGATGAGTTGAGGGACCCTAATTGTATAAATGGTCATTCCAACATAACTTATTTTGACAAAATTTTGACGAAATTGATGAAAAGGACTATAGCTACACATTTTGATAAGTTGAGGGACAAATGGTAATGGATTTTTAGTTGAGGGACCATTGCCCCAATTTGATTAAAGTTGAGGGACCATTGCTACAATTTACTCTTAAATATGAGATGGACGAAACTACGGAGCAAAAAATCTAAGTCATTCTTTAGGGTGTTGTAATTAATATTTCACATAGTGTGATATGTAAACCTAGGCATATTGCGTTTAAGATTACTTTTTATTCTAGTGATTTTTTCTTATTAGACTTTGTATTATTTAGAGAACAAGTTTCACTCTCCTCATGGTTTACTATAAATAAAGGCAATGGGGAAATAACATCCTACAATTTTCATATGCTCTATTCTCTCTTGCCACACCCTCTCTTTTTCTCCCTTCAGTAAATTGGCCACAACACGTTATCAAGCACGCTTCTGATGCTGCGCTAAAGAATCTGAAGGGTAACTGTTGCTACAAACCAGTTCACAATCCTCATCACGCAATCCAGGTTCTTCTCATGAGGCCTAAGTGTGATGTGGAAAAAGGAAGCACAACTTTCTTTGCGAACTTATTCACAGAATCATATTGATTTCGAAGTGGGGAGCACAAGTGTTAATTTACACTGGAGAATCACATTCTTCTATGGTTTTCCAGTGAAAGCGGATCAGCATAAATCATGGCAGTTACTTGAGCCTCTTAATTCCAATTCATCATTACCTTAGTGTTGGATTGGAGATTTTAATGAAGTCTTGAGAGCAGACGAGCAGGAAGGTGGAGACTTAAGAAACGAAAGACAGATGACGGGTTTTCGGGATATGTTGGCAAGATGTCAGTTTGTTTATCTTGCTTCTTTAGGTAATAAATTTACTTGGGGCAACTACGAGGGGTGGAGGCATCAAAGTTCGACTTGGCCGAGTTTTGGCAAACCAGAATTAGATAGACTTATTTCTTTCATTCCGGGTGGAACATCTAAAACCAACGACTTCGGATCATATCCCAATTCTGTTTGAGTGGGTAGTTCACAAGAGAGGAAAGTTTAAGAAATCATTCCGCTTTAGAAAAGGTTGGACGACCAAAGAAGGGTGTCGAGAAGTGGTACAGATGGGTTGGAATTCGGAAGTTGTGGGGTTTCCTATGTTTCAAGTGACGGAGAAAATTAAAGATACCAGAGTGGAATTACTAAAGTGGACAAAGAACAATGAACGCTCAATTCTGAGAGAGATCGCAGGGACAAAGGATAAATTAACCGGCTTATTTGGACAACCTTTCATGGAAATGTCAATAGCACAGAGGTACGAACTCTATAATAAATTACATTCTTTGCTTGCATATGAGGAAGCATTTTGGAGGCAACGTTCTCGTGAAAATTGGTTGCGACTTAACACAAAATATTTCCACCAAAAGGCTAACTGAAGAAGGTGTGCAAACTTGTTGACTGGATTATTTGATGACCAAGGACTATGGCGTGAGGATAAAGTTGGTTAGGTGGAGATAGTAGTAAGCTACTTTGAAAAATTGTTTGACTCAAAAGGTCCAACAAATGGTGAGAAAATTTTACAGTATGTACAACCAAGAGTTACAAAGAGTATGAATGGGGACCTCACGAAACTGTTTGAGGATGAAGAGATAAAATATGCTCTTTTTCAGATGCATCCGACTAAGGCTTCAGGACCGGATGGAATGTCTTCGGGGTTTTACCAAAAACATTGGGATATTGTTGGCAAAGATGTTTGCAACGAAGTCCGGGCACTCCTTTCATCGGGAATAATGCTGAAAAAGATCAATTACACTCATGTTACTCTTATTCCAAAGAATAAAGATCTGACAGTGATGACACAATTATGTCCGATTAGTTTATGCAATGTCATTTACAAAATTTGCTCCAAAGTTTTAACCAATATACTCAAAAGGGTGCTTCCAGAGATTATTTGTACTAATCAGAGTGCTTTTGTGCCGGGGAGTTCGGATAATAGCTTGGTAGCTTCAGAAATTGCTTATTATATGCATAAGAAGTCTTCTGGATGGGATGGTGTGATGGCATTGAAATTGGATATAAGTAAGGAGTACGACCGTATCGAATGGAGTGTCCTAGAACAAATGATAAAAAAAATTGCGTTTTGCAGACAGGTGGATTAATCTGATGATGACGTGTGTGACTACCGTTTCATACTCGTTTAAGGTAAATGGCCAGCCGGTGGGTTATGTTCACTCGAAGCAGGGTATTCGACAAGGTGACCCCTTTCTCCATTTCTGTTTGTGTTATGTGCGGAAGGTTTTTCGGCTCTTTTCGATGCTTGGGAGAAGCAGGGACGGATTATAGGGGTCAAAGATTGTAAGGGTGCTCCGGCCATAAATCATCTATTGTTTGCGGATGATAGTTTCATTTTTGCCTGGCTCACGATGCAGGAATGCCTACAAGTGAAACAGTTGTGGAAAACATATGAAGATGTATCAGGACAAGCTATTAATTATGTGAAGAGTTGTGTAGCTTTCAATGGAAACTTGATCGAGTATGATGGATAGTTGTTGGCGGATTGCTTGGGTATGCTGCGGGTAATATTCCATGATCGCTATCTTGGTCTACTGGTTCTTGTGGGAAAATTGAGGAAGGATACGTTCGCATACATTAAAGATCGATTGTGAAAAAAATTGAATGGTTGGAAAGAAAGCCTTCTGAGTTGTGCTGGGAAAGGGATATTGATAAAAACTGTAGCCCAAGTTGTACCCCTATACATCATGCAAACCTTCTTGCTACCAAAAACTTTTTACGATGAGTTGAATCAAATGATGGCACAATTTTGGTGGGGAAAGGAACAAGGGAAGTGACAGATACATTGGATTCGGTGGAAAAATTTATGTAAACCAAAGGGAGATGATGGTCTTGGCTTTAAGGATATCTATGCCTTTAATCTAGCTTTGTTGGCAAAGCAAGGGTGGCGGTTGATACATGAACAATCCTATCTGGCATCCCAAATTTTTAAAGCCAAGTATTATCCACAAACTGATTTTCTTTCAGCACCAGTGAAGACAAATTCATCTTATGGTTGGAGAAGTATAACAGAAGCTCGCAAAATAATTAGGCTAGGGCTTGGTGGAGAGTGGAGAATGGGATAGTTGGCTATCGAGGAAAAGTTTCTTCAAAGTGCTTAGTCTTATACCAGTGGGGATGGATCGGTCGGACACGGTGTCTAAGTTGATTTCACAAGAGAATGACGGTAGTTGGAATCTGGACATTATAAATGATTTATTTTGGGAAGAGGAAGCTCTCTTGATTCAAAGTATTCCCCTTAGTACACGGAAACCACCGGATTGGTTGATTTGGAATGCGGAGCCGAATGGGAATTTTACAACGAGGAATGCCTATTATCTTTCAAGATCCATGGGTGAGGTGCATGGTCAAGTAAGTAGCGGATCCCTAATTACTGTAGAAATTAATTTTTTATGGAAGGCCTTGTGGAGGGCTCGAGTACCTGAGAAAGTGAAGATTTGTGTTTGGCGGATTTGTTGGAATGCTTTACCAACCCGCGATAACCTGAGAAAAAAGAAAATCACCATGGATGATGTGTGCATGTTTTGTAATGGAGAAAATGAAACTTTAGTGCATTTGATGAGAAATTGTCCGAGAGCGGCGTCGGTGTGGTTTTCTTGTCCGTTGGGGCTACGGAGCCGGACGAACACAACAGAGACTATGATGGATTGGATAGCTAAGCTTGCAGGTGAGTTGTCAAGGGATAGTTTTGATTTATTCCTTATTCTTCTTTGGAATATGTGGAAAGAAAGGAACTCCTTTTTGTGGCAAGGAATGGCACTTGAACCGACGAACTACTTTGTCGGGCAATTAGTTGGATGAAAGAATTCCAACACTGGCATGGAAAAAATGAAAAATCCAGCTGTAAAGTTTCTCAAAAAATGGACGAAGCCGGGCGAATGATGGTACAAGTGTAATTTTGATGCAGCTTGAGATGAAAGTAGAAGTATTGGTGGTGTTGGGGTTGTGATTCAGAATGATAATGGTGATTTTGCGGCAGCCTTGGCAAATAGGCATGATGCTATTCCTTCCCCTCTGCTGGCCGAGACTATGGCAGGTAGAGATGGTGCTTGGTTGGTCAAGGAGAAGCAATTACAAGCTTTGGTTTTCGAAGGGGATGCGTTACTTGTGATGGCAGCTCTTCAACATGGTGGTAAACAGGATCACTCGCCGTTCAGAAATATTCTAAATGATACTTGCTCGATGATTCAGGCATTGCCCTAATGGAAATTTGGTTTTAGCGGTAAGGAGATGAATAAAGTGGCGCACAGATTAGCACGATTAAGTCTGAGTTATGATAATCCTATTCTTTGGTTTAAAGAACCTCCTGAGGTAATTGTGGAGCTTCTCTTTGAGGATAGTAATTCCTAATTTGCTTGGTGCGTGACACTTTTTTTCCTTTCGACCAGGTTGAAATTCCCAGCAAGGTTTTATTAAGGCCCACTGTATACACCCTATCCTCATTGATTGTACGTATTTCTATTGTTAATGTATATCGTACTTTTTCTAAAAAATCACTATCAATGGACAATTATAAGAACTGCACAAATCATAACCTGTCATGACTATTTGACTATGTAATTTATCGTAATTGTTATGAGAAGCTATTTATGAAAATCAACATGTCAATCACAATTTAGTTCTTCATACAAAGAATGGCTAGTTATTTGATAACAATCAAGCACAATAACAATTACTAAACATGGAAAGTAACTGAAATTAATATAAAATAAAGAGAGTAAGATGTTCATTATAAGAGTAAACCCTAGCGCTAGCAAAAGAGATTTAGCTTGATAAGCCGATATTGTACTATATATTTTACCCTAATCTTAGTATTAATTTATTGGTTATTTTGTGAGAATTTTGATACTTTGAAGTACATTTTCAATGTAGTCTCTCTTGAGAAAAAAAAAGTATCAAATAGATGTATTTTGGAGTGATTCCAATTGAAGGATGTTCGTGAGTCTCTCAGCTTGTTCGTATCAAAATTTCAGATTTTTCTACCAAGCGGTTAATTTATGGCGATGAAATAAATGGCAAATGCGCAATGCTATCAAAGTGACGTTTTGGGCTTATTTAGGCTTTTTAGCGTTTAAGATGGTGTCTTTTGACAATAGGCCCTTCTAGTTACATGTTCAAAACGTCTTAAGAGTCATCTTAGGCCTGTTTTGGAGGTGTCTAAGGCCCATAACGTGGCTATTTTGTCGCTGGACAGATTTCCCTTTATTGATTAGGATTGTGTTTACTATTTTTTCTTAATTTATTATGTTTCCTAGTTTTTAGAAGACCTTTTGTAGGAAGGAATAAGGCTAATTAGCCATTAGGGTTCTCAATGCATTACTTTAGAGAATTCAGCTTAGAGAGCTTGTGACAATTCAAGTTTATTTACTAGGTGTTTTGTATCCATGTTCTTAATAATATTTTTTTTTTATGATTATACGTAACTAATCCCTTTTGCTAGGGCGAGGCCACGAGCCTTAGCAAGAACATGTAGTTTCTTTTAAATTTACTTTTGATATTATGCATGCAGGTTTTGAATTATTAATTACCATGTTAGAAACTATCTATTTGTCTTAATGCTTGATCAACATTAGATATTTAGAAAAGTAGTTTGATGCAATTTTGGTCGGAAGGTTTTCCCTGAAATTGACGAAGGCTTTTTGTGGTTAATAGTTGTATTTCACTTATGATGAATATCACATCTTAAGGGTTGCTTGATTTTTCAAAAAGGTTTCATAAAGCTTAATGAGTCTTGTATGTTTAGATTTGATCTGAATGCCAGTGACGGATTGCATGTTTGATATACGTTCTAGATTGGGGTCCAAGTAGAGCATACTTTTGGAAAACCTAACCTTCAAAATTGCATGTATAATTGAAAGAACTACATAAGACGGTCAAGGTGACGTCAAAATCCTAGTGCTTTTACAATTTGATTTTCAAAAACTGTTTTCTCTTATTTTATTTTACTTTTACCAAATCTTTTAATTGTTTTTTATTTTAAGTTCGTTTTTATTATTTTAGTTTATAAAGTCAATCTTTTCTAAATTTTGTTTCAAGTGATTAATTAAGATTTGGTTTTACATAAATTGTTTTAAATAATTTTTGTGGAAACAACCTTGCATGAGCATTCTTACTAGGGTTGGGTTGGGTTCGTAACGGTTCGGTTTTTTGCCAAAACCGAAATCGAACCGAAATTTTGGTTCGGTTCAATTTTTTTCGGTTCGGTTTTTTCCGGTTCTGTTTCAGCCCTGTTCGATTTTTTTTTTTTTTTTTTTTTTGAAAATGAATAAAAATTGAAATCTAAAATTTTAACATCTCCAACACAATCATGCATTCCTACACAATGAAAATAAATATTTAAAGTTCAACTAGAATTATCAGTCAAATCTTGCAAAGTCCAAACTTAAAAAAAAGGTCAAAGTTTAAGCCTTCAAAAAGTCCAAATTTAAAATAAACATTACACTACTTCAAGTCTTCCACAACTAAAATAAACATAACAAAGTCCAAATTTTACAGAAATATTCCACTTAACTAAAATCATAAACTCAAATAAACCTTCAAGATTTCATGTCTTCCACGCACTTCTTCTCTTCAACTCCTCAAGCTCAACACTTAGGCGGCCTAGGAGGCAAATAGCAGATTAACAATGCAACCGTTATCTCACTACGTGGTTAATCAACATATATATATATATATATATATATATATATATATATATATATATATATATATATATATATATATATATATATATATAAGAGGGAGGTTAACAATGCAACCGTTGCTAAGAAAGAGAGCTCTGCTTTCACATGGATTATTGTAGTTACAGCATTGTCTTACATGTCCTATTCTCTTCCATCAAAAATTCTGGTACTCGGTACATTGTTCATCTTTGGTGGACCTGCATTCCATGTGATATATTTTTCATAGCCTGTTAGGTTGTTATAGTAAAATTTGTCTAATCGGAATTCTAATGGATCCAACAGAACTTAGAATTTCATGCCTAATAGAAGCCACTTCACTTCTCAGCTCATCAACTTCTAAGCGCAACCTCTCATTTTGATTTCGCAAATGTTGTATATAATCATCTGCAACTGCAAGATAGTAAATAAACAACAAAGTTTGAGCCGTAGTCATAGTTATGGAAAATAATCATGTTTTTAAAAGACGTGAGAAATGAGATCAAGCATGATAATTTTAACAAATCCTAAGACGGAAAAAGAAATACCAAATACATAATGCTTGAACTTTCCTTCTTGTTCTCTACTAATTTCATCCAACTCTGACCATTTCTTCATCTGCCATGGCATAACAACCACCGCATATTAGGAAAAAAGGGCGACAGAACAAATTAGATTAAATAGAAATATCCAAATCAAAGTATGGGCAGCACGTAAGTCCTTACAAATACGTTTACAATATACCCAAAATTCAGAAATACAAAAAGACAATTACTTTCTATTTCCCTAACCTCAAATTTCTCCTGAGCAAATTTAACATACAATTAACTGATTAAGCAAAAAAATGAATGAGCAAAAAAAATTGTAAAGAAGTGGGAAAGAACACGGAACACCTTGATTTTTGTGTACTTTTCGTAGAGTTTGGAGTAGAGAGCTTCCGTCTGCGAACGAACAAAATTCCAGAAAAAATCAAAATACAGAAAAACAGTAAGAAGTAATTTAGGAATGTAAAAATGGAGGGGAATCCTACAGTGGACTGGCAGTACACTCAAACATGACAAACAGATACTAGTTTGCGAGCAAGATTAAAATCCAGTTGCCCAGTTCTAGCTCTCCCATTGCCCAGTTGTTCTGATATCAGAACCAATTTCAAAAGATGAATAGAATAGAAAATTAAACACAGAGAAATGAGAGTATGAGACTAACCTTTTGCAGTCGATACTCGAAACGGCAAGAAGAAGCTCACGGCGAGATGAAGGACTGACGGCGAGGGCGAGGTGTGAGAGATTGAGAGTGAGAAGGGTCGCGTCGTCGCGGGTGGCCTGAGATTCAAGACCGAGAGAGACAGAGAGTTTGTGAGAGACATAGAGTGATTGAAGTTGAAGATCAAGAGAGAGAGAGGAGGCTAACCTTTTGCTGTCAAGACTCGAAACAGCGAGATGAGAGACTGACAGCGGGAGCGAGGTGTGAGAGATTGAGAGTGAGAAGGGTCGCGCCGTCATGGGTTGCCTGAGAGATTGAGAGAGACACTGCCATTGAAGTTGAAGACCGAACGAGAGAGAGATAAGGCTCAGACGGCGCAAGAGGGTTACTGGGTTAGGGTTCATAGAGGGAGTCTGGAGGCAGGGAACGAGAGAAAGAAGAGGGGAATGAAAAATAGAAAAATGTGGCTGCTACTATTGGTGGCTAGGGTTAAAGGGTTTTGTTGATTTCTCAACAAAATTAAAAAAAATTCTCATAAATCCTGGAGGCATGAGGGTTCGAACCCATGGGCTCCAGCGTGAAAAGTTTCACTGAAACCAACTTGGCAACAGGTTCTGTTTTGTTATGATTGTATGACTAAACTATTTATAATATTGAAAAAAATAATTATATATATATATATATATATATATATATATATATATATATATATATATATATATCGGTTCGGTTTCCGAACCTCAAAAACCGAAACCAAACTGGCCAGATTAGATTCGGTTCAGTTTGACAGTTTTGGTTTGGTTTTTTTCAGCCTCAGTTCGGTTCGGTTGTCTATTTTTTTTGGTTTTCAGTTTCTTGAACCCACCCCTAATTCTTACTACAATAATCTTATTCTCTTGCAAGTATTTTTAAGTATTTTTATTCGTACTTTTATAGTGATAGAAATCTTATCATAGCTCATGATCAAACTAAAGACAAACATGATTGAACTCGATGACATGAAAGAAATCTTGAAACTCCAACTGAGTACCAGGTGTCCAGCCCTGGTTTCCTAATTGAAAGTTTATTAAGGTATGACTTGATTTTGTGCGTCTGTCTCGAAGTCTATATGTGAGTGAAGAAACCTTTAATTATGGACAATGATAATGAGACTGTTCGGGCAGGAATTTCGCTAGGAAGGGTTCATGGCTCGAGCACACAGCTCCCCGAGGAGTTGGCACTTTGGTTGGTTGTCGGGCTCCTGCTTGTTGAGAGGCTGCAAGATGAGGACATAGTTAGTTCTGAAATGTGCCTTTGTGGGGCCTTAAGTGTAGGCCTTGAGGCTCGCAATCAAAACTAACTAAGTGCTAAGGTGTGCCACTACCATCTCAATATGGCAGATGTAGAACAAGTGTGTTTAAGTCGATTACTTGTGCCCCAAGTTACTCGGACTTCTTGTTATAAAAGGATTGTCGTGGATGGGTTAAGTCCACATTAAGTTTTTTTCTATGCCTTGAGATCAAGGACTTTTGGTTTGTTATCATGTATGCTTAGAGGGTGGAAGTCCAGATCTGATTAAGTCATCGGTTGAATTCCTATTTAGTCTTTCATGACAGTAAAAACCACTAAATGAACTAGATCTGGGAACCAATGAATCTTCTGATCATCGAATGACTGGAAATGACTTGAATAAAAACTGGTGAATAGATCATAATACCAGATCTACTAATTGAAAGACAAGACAAAGAGAGTCGGGCAAGATTTCACCTTGTCGGGCAAGGTGGAACGTCTTGCAGTCTATTCTCTTTATGGTTACAGAGGGTTGAGTGCTAAAAGGGGATGGATGGTGAACAAATTTACACTGGACAAAAGATTTTTTTTCTAAGGGAACTATTGCTAAAAAAAGGGTTGGAAAGTATGAACTAGCTTGAGAGCAGAGTTTGTATGCTTGTTTGTTTGATTGGTTGAGTGTCCTTGTCTCTGGGCCCTATCTTCCCATTTATAGGCATTTTGCCTTGGCTATTGCAGGCTTTGCCCGAAAGCACTTCAGTGAGTCATCATCACTTTTTACTTGTTTTGCCATTAGAAAGTGCTTTTGGTCTGAGAGTAGGTTAATTTCCATCAGTTGTCACTTCTCTTGTAAGCATATAGCCTTTGTATTAATGAGGAGCCGTCATATTGTCTTGGGATGGATGACTGGGCTTAGTGCTAGGCCTCGGGCAAGTCTCTTCACTTTAGTTCTTTTGGGCTCTCATTCCTTTAGGCTCAAAGTTCAAATATTAATCCAAACAGTGCCCCCTTTAATCATTGTTGAGTCTTTGGCCCAAGACGCTAGTAATGATTAAATAGCCGCCCACGCCTTCACTCGGGACTCGCACCACTTTCAAGCAACCGTTGGTTAACTGAGACCCTTGCACTAACCCACAAACTCTGCCATCAATTAACTGCCACATTATATAATCCTCACGTAATCCCTTCAGCAAAGCTCCAAAGCCATCTCGAGCCTTCGAATTTCCCGAAATTCCAGTATGTTTTTGCCTCCTTAATTCGTCAATTCTTGCTCCTTAATCTCAACTTTCCTCATCTTTTCCTCAAACTTTCTGAACGGTACCCAAAGTTGTTCGAACTCAATCTTCTTGCGAAATAGATGAGGGTATTTCCACTATACGTCGCTTGCTTAATGGCATTCATCATCCTCGGGCAGGTCTGCAAACTTCTCTTTTCTTCGAGGAAGGAAGAGTACACTATTTGGGACCTGAATGGACTTCAGTGACATCAAGGAGTAGCCAAGCTATTTTAATTGCACCGGTAGATTCTTCCCGTGAATTTATAGCTATCTTCTCTTGCACTGATCTCCACAAGCCCAGACTCCCCCATAGCTTCTGTTTTCTTGATCACTTCATCATCATAGGTGTATGCTTCAGGATCAACTACCCCGATTTAGTCGGCCAAAACTTTGTTCGAACTTATGGGGGAAAGCACTGCTACGGAGTCAAGGACTACAGAAGTATCTTCCATGATTAAGAGGTGGGATAAGTAACTATCCATACCAAATGGCCTTACTAGAAGATTTGAAGAAGTCAAGAAAGTAAATGTTAGAGTTGAAGACGCTGAAGCTTAGTTAGCCATTTTAAGATAGCTACCTTAGCCAAGGATGTAAGACTATTGATCTGTTTCTTATGTAACTTCAACCCTTGATGAAATGAAAATGACTTCTTCAATCTTCTTTAACTTGTATTTCCTCCTTGAAGTTGTGTCTATGATGAGCATATAAACTGACTTTGGGTTCCTTTATAATTTTTTAAACTTCCTCAATGTAACAGTCCCTAACATCCCACAAGGTTGGGTGATATTTCTTTAAAAACTTAACATTGACTGGGTTTCTCTGCAATCTTCCTTCTAAATCTGTTAAGTAAAATCCTCTTTTATCCAATACTTGGTTGATAATGAAATGACCTTCCCAAGTCGGGCTCCACTTCCCAAAGCCTCTAATTTGAGCTCCTAAAGGCAGAATTGCTTTCCATATTAACTCCCATTCTGTGAAGGTTTTCAATTTCACCTTTTTGTTGTATACTTGGGCAACAGCTCTCTTCCCCTCTTAGATTTTATGTAGAGCTTCATTTTGGGCTATACCTAGATCTTCAACTTCTTGACACATAGCCTGAATGTACTCCTCACTATGTAGCCTGAATCGGTTCTAAATCCTAACAGAACTCACATTTATCTCCATAGGGAGAATAACATCCTGCCCGAAGGTTAAAGCATAAAGAGTAGTTCCAGTTGCTGTCCTTTTAGAAGTTCTGTAAGCCTACAAATTATCTCCTAACTTCTCATGCCACTTCTCTGGACTATTTGCCATCATTCTTTTGAACCAAGACTTTGTTGCTAACTTCTGCTTAACCATTTGATTGAGGATAATAAAGACTAGACTGAGTCATCTTTATTTTGAACATACTTGCAAATTCCTCTACTTCCCTTAAAATAAAAGATGGCCCGTGATCTGTGACAATTATCTTGGGCACCCTATACTTGTGTAGGATCTTGGTTTCAATGAACTTCTTGACCGCGGTTGAGGTGATAATATTCACAGCTGAAGCTTTTACCCATTTGGTAAAGTAATTTGTTGCAACAATTATGAAAGTGTGTCATTTGCTAGAGGCTGGGTGAATTTTCTCAAGGAAATCCATTGCCCATCCTCTAAAGGGCCAAGGCTTAACCACGAGGTTCAAAGGTATTGAGGGCAAATGTTGGAGTGGTCCATGTCTTTGGCATTCTTCACACCCTCGGGCATAAGCTTTGCAATCTTTCTCCATCTCGGGTCAGAAATAGCCATATCTTCTAAGTAGCCATTTCATCTTAGTTCTAGCCTGGTGTGCTCCACAGATTCCTTTATGTACTTTGGCCATTACCTTCATTGATTCTTCCTGGCCTAAGCACTTCAGTAGCAGTCCATCTGGAGTCTTCCTTAGCATAAATTTATCCCATATGACATATTTAGTTGCTTGCTGTTTATTCTTCTTACTTGTGGGGAATGATGAATCTTTCAAATACTAAAGGATATGTGTCCTCCAATCTTCTATCTCTATTTCTTCGGTCAACATATTTAGGCTAAATCCCATTTCAAAAATAGAAGAGAGATTCATTCTTTGAACCTCTATATCCCCTTCAATTTTCCTTTCTTGGATCTGTGCTCCCGAAGCTAATTGTGCCATTTCATTGGCAATCGCGTTTGATTCTCGAGGGATATGATTGATTGATATTTCCTTACCCCAATAACTCAATAGTTGTGTAGATGCTAAGTAGTAACCTGCCATGATGATGTGTCTGCACTTGTGCTCTCCATTTAACTGATTGATCACCAATTCTGAATCACCGGATACCTCAACTTCAGTTGCCCCCAATTCTATCAAGATCTCTAGTCCAATTATCAACACCTTATATTCTGCCCGATTATTGGTAGTCTCTTAATAATCCAGGAGGAAACAATACCAATGGTGAGTACCCCTAGGATCAATGATGACGAAACCAAATCCAGCAGCATTTTGAGTGCAAGAACCATCAAAATACAGTTTCCAAGGAATGATCCAGAGGCTAGCTACTCTCTTTATCTCTTGCTGGATTCACTCATCTCTACCTGAGAAGGCTTGTTTGGCGGGATCCATACACTGGCCACTTCCAGAGTTCCTAGGATGTTGATAATCTCTTCTTAAGACCCTTGGTGCTCGGCCAAGAAGTTTGCAATTGCTTATCCCTTGATTACTTTCTGAGGTACATATTGAAAGCTGAACTTTGATAATGCTAGAATCCACTTTCCAATTCTCCCAGTTAGCATTGGTTTTGATAGCATGTATTTAATCACATCTGTCTTAGCAATGATATGGATGTGGCAAGGTAACCTGTAGTGCCTTAGCTTGCATGCAGTGAAGTATAGAGCTAGACACAATCTTTCCACTAGAGTATATTTAGTCTCTACCTCAGTAAGGATTCTACTAAGGTAGTAGATTGCTTGTTCTTTCCCGCCTTCATTGTTTTGAGCCAGCAAGCTTCCTATTGACTTTTTCAGAGGCAGAAATATAAAGCTTTAAAGGCTTCCCTCTTTGAGGCAGCATGAGCACAGGTGGAGAGGCCAAGTAAGTCTTTATCTTGTTGAAAGCCTCTTGATGTGGTGGGCCCCATTCAAACTCTTCTTTGCTTTTTAATCTTAGCAGAGGAGCTAGCAGCTGAATCTCCTCAAGAAGTTGATTTTCCCTAGCAGCCTTTGCAGTTGTACTTTATTAGTGGGAGAATATGACTTCATCATTGCCTGAGCTTTGTTTTTGTCGATCTCCACCCCTCTTTGATGAACAAGGAATCCTAAAAAGTTGCCCGATCTTACTCTAAATGCACACTTCTTTGGATTCATCTTTAGCTTATGGATCCTTATTCTTGTTAAGGCTTGTCTAAGGTCCAATAGATGTTGCTCTTCACTTTTAGACTTCACCACAATGTAATCAATATATACTTCCATTCTATGGCCAATTAAGTCATAAAAAATGGCGTTCATTCCTTTTGATAGGTTGCACCGGCATTTTTGAGCCCGAATGACATTACTAAGTACTTATATGCTCTGACATGACCCAGACACCTAAGAGCTGTTTTATGTATATCTTCTTTAGCCATTTTTATCTGATTGTATCCTGCATTCCCATCCATGAAAGATAGAACTTTATGTTTGGCAATTGCATCTATGGATAGGTCAGCCATGGGCATAGGATATTCATCTTTAGGCGTGGCTCCATTAATGTTTCTATAATCAACACAACATCGGACTGCCTTAGTTATAGCTTTTAATATAGGTACAATGTTGGCCAACCACTCAACATATTTGGCAGACCTAATAAATCCAACCTTTACCAGCCTCTTGATATCTTATTTGACCTTTTCTTCTATTTCTTTTGACATTCTCCGTGGTGCTTGCTTGACAGGTTTAAACCTCTGCTTAATAGGCATTCTGTGTTCTATTAAGGTTGGATCTAAACTGGGCATTTCTGTGTAGTGCCAGGCAAAACAGTCTTTAAATTTATGTAGAAGGCTGACAATCCTTGTCCGATCCTCGGTTTCCAGCAAACCACTGATCTGTATAGGTCTCGGATCCTCCTCAGTTCCTAACTCGATGGTCTCCAAGGGGTCTTGTACTTCTGGGGCCGGTTTGTCAGGCTCTGCACACAAAAATTCAACCAACTTTGGACTCTCGAGCAAATTCTCTGGCCTATCCAGATCATATATACACTCAGTCATTTGGATGGCTGCTAGAAGCTTCTCTATTCTAATCATTTTCTTCCTTAGTTGAGTTATCTCTCTCTTGTTTTCTTTCTCTTCTATACACCAATAGTCTTTTTATTAAGGACCTGACTGCTACCACTTGGTCCCTCATCTTCTATTCTGACATTACTAGTGTTGGGGAGTTGGGATGATATGGGGTCTATCTCATTCCTCCTTGGTGAGGAACAACCTTTGTTCCAGAAGCTTTTGGGCCGTCACCTTAGTCGGGCGGCCGTTCTTATTAGCTCCTGAACATTGAAGAATCCCAACACTGGGATTGTAGAAGTTAGCTTTTGCAACATTAGCTGTGGAGAGGAATGGCCGTGACTCAGCCTCCACCATCTTCCAGAATCCTGGTCCCACAGCTCATTCTTCATGGTAAACTGCTACTTATTGATGCAAGCTAGAGGGCACCAAAAGACTCTGATGAATCCAATCTCAATCCAGTAAAGCTTCATAAGTGGAAGTGTTATCCACCATGAAAAAGGCTAGCATGATTTGCTTTGAGCTAAAGTCAACCTCCAAAGGCAATATCCCATAAGTTTTAGTGATGGCTCCAGAAAAACTTGAAACTGTTAAATCCGTGGGGATGACATCTTCCTTATTTCTACACATCCTCTTCATCTGTTTGTATGGCAACACATTGACCGCAGCTCCTCCATCGATCAAAACCCTTTTGAAGGGTATTCCTTCCAAATAAGCAGTTACATAAATAGGGTTGAGATGGTTAACCATGGTCAAATTTGGGCGACTGAAGACCATCCTGTCTGAGTACATTCTTTCGGGCTCTTTCTTTGCTGGTTCGGGCACACCTACTCTGCCCGACTCCTCTTATCCCTCTTCTTCAACACTAACATGTGCCATCATGGACCCTGTCGCCAAATAATCTCCCTCCATTGTGGCAGGTTGATCAGGCTCAGCATAAAACATGGCAGATAAAACATACGTCATGTTTATGTGGAAGTTGCTGGGTCCAAGTAAGTCCTCATTCTTGCCCCCAATATGGTTCATGAACTTATCTAACCAATCCTGTGCTTCTTCTGGCAACATTAGCTCGGGTAACCCTTCTTCTCGAGTCATGCCAAAGTTCTGTGCCTGCACTAAGCTTTCGCAGAGAGTATCAACTAGCAATGGTGGGGGCATTCCCCTCTCGGGCGAGATGGTTCCAAAATAAATGGGTTCTGGGCTCCATCTTGGCGTTGGCATTGTCATCATATCTTCTTGAGCTCTTTTCAGGATTCTGTACTTTCCTGGATGCGGGTTTTGTGGCACATGACCCTCTTCTCTTTCGGTCGTGCTATTAACTTTCTCTATTTCTTTTTTGCTCTTCCACTGAAGTTGGTTTCTTCCCCCATGAGGTACATTCTCAAACTTCACATTTTCAGAGGTTTCTGAGGTAGTGGGGACTTTCAATGAATTCATATGGGCTTTGTGTTACCTCTGGACCCCCCTGATCACAGAGGCTCCCATTTATTTGATGGGTTTTCTATCATTTTCGACTACATACCACTTCCACCTAAGTCAGACATGATTCTTCTTAGTGATTCGATTCATTATCTTTTCCCTTCTTCTGACATCTCCACTGTCATAGTATGGTTAGGGTGGCCTCACTTCTACCTATCCTGGTGCTTTGGCTTCTCTATCCTCCACCTCTTCAGAAGCTTTATGGTTTCTGAACACTTCTGACAAGCCCTTTGGTTGAGAGTCCCATCCCAACCTTTGGAAGACATTCTTGGAGGTTTTTTTCTCAGTTTCCTGTATAATGTTCATGCGGATTTCTTGTTCTTATTTTTCTCTTCTTCTGATTAACTCATGATCAATAAGGGTTCATGATGCCGACACTTCCAATTCATATTCACATTGACACTTGCTGCATAACACCACTCATTTGACTACAGTTGCTTTGGGATTCTTGGGCAACTCGATAGCTTATTCAGTTGCCCTATCAACTTGCCCCCTTTCTGTCCTCACTTCCCAAGTGGCCTTCCTTTTCCCTTTTTCAGCCCATGTCAAGTTGATCATGTTTATTAGGGCTTTTGGGAAGGGATCCATGTCGATCATCATGTTGGCCTGAGGTTTTTCCAGCAATAGCTTCCCTTTGACAATAAGGTCTTGTATCTAGTCTCTGAAATGGACGCAGTTGGTCATGGAATGATTGAAAGTGTAATGTAGCTTGCAATACTTCTTCCTTCTTAGTTCTTCGGGCTTAGGCAGCTTTTTGGTGCTGTCGGGCACAATCACTCTTGCCCGCACCAACTCCTCATAGATTTCTGTTGCCTTGGTTAGATCGAAGTAATAACTCTGATACTTGGGGGTTTCATTGGCATAAATCCATCATCATTCATGACCACCTTCTGGTCTTTAACCAGCTGGACCAATCCCTTCACTATCAAAGGTTTGAAGGGAGTGGTCATCTCCACTGCACACATATCAATTCCATCTTTTCCACAATCATCATTCTCTTCTGGCTCCATCCCTTCGAACTCCATTTGATGAATGACAGCCTTGTTTTTGTAAAATGGGGGTCTTTTAGAGGAATGCTTTGCTTGCTGTTCCTTGATCAACAATTTCTTATACTTAGTGGCAGCAATCACCAATTCTTGCAACTCATTAAACTGCACATCGAAAAACTTCTTCCTCAATGGCAGCCTCAAGGCCTTCTAAGTAATAGCTATAAGCTGGACATGGTTGATAGGAAACTAGCATCTCATCCTTGTCTTCCGAAACCTCATCATGAAGTCCTCGGTAGACTTATGCTCGTATTGCTTCACCTCAACCAGATCATTAATGGTCATCTCTAGCTCCATCCTGTAAAATTGCTCATGGAAGGCCATCTTTATCTGCCCCCGGTTGGTAACAGAATTAGGGGGCAACAGAGAGTACCACTAAGATGCTAAGCCCACCAAGGAGTTCCCAAACAGTCTCAACTTGTAGTTGGGGTTGTCTTCAAATGCCACACAATGGTTAAAGAACTTGAAGATATGATCTCTGGATGACACATTGTTATCTTTTCCGCTGAATGTTAGGAATGCAGGCATCTTGAAGTTAAGAGGAAATGGATTATACTCATCAATGAACTTCGGGTAACGCTTCTGGTAGGTGACCCTAAACAGTGGGCGAGCTTATGGCTGAGCATTTCTTACCACCATTCTTCTTAACTCAGCCAACTCATCTCTGAGTTACTGGTTGGCTGCATTATTATGTGGGATGTAAGAAGCACCCCCTTCAGGCTATGATCATTTCTCAATGAAGCTTCCTTCTTTGATTCGGGCTGTCTCCACTTAACATCCCCTCCTTTATTAGCCATTGGTGGTGGCCTATAAGGATGGGGTTTGTCTGTAGTTGCGGGCTCTCATTTCCCACTACATTCTCCAATTAGCTGAGGCATTCCATACTTCTTTATTTCTGGCCCGCTCTGCCCCCTACTATCCAATGAAAATAAGAAAGGGTCGGGCAACTCTGGTTCTCTGATTTCTTCTAACACTGGCTGATCCACTCCAGATCCTGCTTTGTTCTTTCCCTTATTCCTCTTTTCCTCAAGCACAGGAAACAGAGGAATAGATGGCTCTGTCACAGGGTTGGCTTCTCTCATCATCTCTTTACTATGATTATTTTCTATGGTAGAGTACTCCAGATCTAGCATTCTTTGCAGATTCCTCATTAGGGAACATAGTCTGTTTACTTCCCCTCTGGTTTCTAGAGAGATTTTCTCCATGCTCCTTAACACAGCTACCATGGCAGCCTGCATGTCTTCATTTGTAACCTTTCTTCCTGATTTCTCAAATATAGTCGGGCTTTCTGTCAGGACAGGTCCTTGCAGATCTTCGGGGATGTTTGCCATGTTTGATCTCAGTATGTACTGGGGTGGTTTTTGTTCTGTTTTCCACCTGAAGGTTTGCTCATTCCTTCGTCTTCTTGGCATACAAGGCTTGTGATCCCATCGGGCGTGCCAAAACTATGTTCGGGCAGGAATTTCGTTGGGAATGGTCCTTAGCTCGAGCACACAGCTCCCCGAGGAGTTGGCACTTTGGTTGGTTGTCGAGCTCCTGCTTGTTGAAAGGTTGCAAGAGGAGGACATACATAGTTAGTTCTGAAATGTGCCTTTGTGGGGCCTTAGGTGTAGGCCTTGAGGCTCCCAATCAAAACTAATTAAGTACTAAGGCGTGCCACTACCATCTCAGTATGGCAGATGTAGAACAAGTGTGTTTAAGTCAATTACTTGCGCCACAAGTTACTTGGACTTCTTGTTATCAAAGGATTGTCGTGGATGGGTTAAGTCCACATTAAGTTCTTTTTTATGCCTTGAGATCAATGACTTTTGGTTTGTTATCATGTATGCTTAGAGGGTGGAAGTCCAGATTTGATTGAGTCATCGGTTGAATTCCCATTTAGTCTTTCATGACAGTAAAAACCACTAAATGAACCAGATCTGGGAACCAATGAAACTTCTGATCATCGAATGACTGGAAATGACTTGAATAAAAACTGGAATAGATCATAATACCAGATCTACTAATTGAAAGACAAGACAAAGAGAGTCGGACAAGATTTCACCTTGTCGGGCAAGGTGGAACGTCTTGCAGTCTCTTCTCTTTATGGTTGCAGAGGGTTGAGTGCTAAAAGGGGACGGATGGTGAACAAATTTACACGAGGGAATCGATACTACAACATCTAGGGAAGGTAGCAGAGCTTTCACACTCGACAAAAGATGTCTTTCTAAGGGAACTATTGCTAAAAAGGGGTTGGAAAGTACAAACTAGCTTGAGAGTAGAGTTTGTATGCTTGTTTGTTTGATTGGTTGAGTGTCCTTGTCTCTGGGCCCTGTCTTCCCTTTTATAGGCATTTTGCCTTGGCTGTTGTAGGCTTTGCCCGAAAGCACTTCAGTGAGTCATCATCTCTTTTTACTTGTTCTGCCATTAGAAAGTGCTTTTGGGCTAAGAGTAGGTTGATTCTCATCGGTTGTTACTTCTCTTGTAAGTATATAGCCTTTGTATTAATGAAGAGCTATTATATTGTCTTGGGATGGATGACTGGGCTTAGTACTGGGCCTCAGGCAAGTCTCTTCACCTTAGTTCTTTTAGGTTCTCATTCATTTAGACCCAAAGTTCAAATATTAACCCAAATAAAGACCGTCTATTTAAATTCTATTTTGTAAATCATATGGTGTGGTTGTTGATAATGAAATTATTAAATAAGTATTTATTAACGTATTTATTTTCTATTAATAACACACTACATAATTTAAAATTATAGTTTGAAAAATTAATCTATCTAACTTTACTCTTAATTTATTCCGTGACCTTCTTTTTAAATCCCTCTCCTTTTCTTTATTAGTTCACGTGCCTATAGGAATTCCAAAAACCCATTCCTTGTAGGAAGAGGAGAGCAGCACAGCATCGAATTATTCCAAAGTTTGCACAAAATCAGCAAAACCCACTAATTATTGGCCCAGAGTCCAATCTTGCATCGACCACGCACAAATCACGCATAGCCAGTTCCCTCTTCCTTCGTGCTTTTCTTGTAATTCTTCTTGAAAATCTATATTTCGAATTATGATTATAGGATGTCACTCAGTATTACGATCTGATGTTATTCTTTTTCGCTTAAAAGTAAGAGATCTTGAATTCGAATCTCATGAATAACGAATTCGATACCAAATTAGGTTGCCCATTATGTGATAGCCGAACCTAGGCCTGACAATTCCTGACACGACCCGATAACCCAACACGACACGAAATTAACAGGTGTTCGGGTCGACACGATAACGAATCGGGTCGTTATCGGATAACCAGATAAGCATCTGTTAAGATAATAGGTTGGTTCGGGTATACACGTGGGTAACACGATAAGCAAACTATTAATTTTATAATTTTATAACCCTAAAAAAATACTATAATAATTATATATATATATATATTAATTTAACAATTTTATACCCCTAAAAACTATAATAATTATATATATATATTAAATTAAATTTTAAAAATTGGTGACCATTGGATCGGCTTAAATATACATACCATTTAATTTTTCAAGTGTTATACGTACAAAATAAATAAATTTAAATCTACTTAATAAATATATATATACCATTGAACTTGATGGGATACGAATGCTACGAAACTAATTTCAACGATCCAACCGTCAAACTTGTTTGTATATGCTTCGAGATCGCATACGACTAAAATCGCAAAAAAAAAAAACATTCAGAGATCAAGTAATGGGACAAAACTTTTCGACGGTTATAAACGAAAAATCACGATTTAATGGTTATTTTAACTCCGATTTTGATGATTTTTTACAACTACACTCCTTGACCCTATATGAATACAATGAATGAATTCGATCTTCAATTTAAAATATTTACACAAGTGGATACCACAAAATCTTATGTTATACTTAATGAAAGTATAAATAAACTCTCTAAGTGTTTGTGAATCTATCGTTTTGATGGGATACGCATTCTACGAAACTAATTTCAACGATCCAACCGTCAAACTTGTTTGTATATGCTTCGAGATCGCATACGTCAAAAATCGCAAAAGACAAACATTTAGTGATCAAGTAACGGAACAAAACTTTTTGACGGTTATAAACGAAAAATCACGATTTAGCGGTTATTTTAACTCCGATTTTGATGATTTTTTTACAGCTACCCTCCTTGACCCTATATGAATACAATGAAAGATTTCAATCTTCAATTTAAAATATTTACACAAGTGGATACTACAAAATCTTATGTTATACTTAACGAAAATATAAATAAACTCTAAGTGTTAGTGAATCTATTGTTTTGATGGGATACGCATTCTATGAAACTAATTTCAACAATCCAACCGTCAAACTTGTTTGTATATGCTTCGAGATCGCATACGCCAAAAATCGCAAAAAACAAACATTCAGAGATCAAGTAACGGGACAAAACTTTTTGACGGTTATCAACGAAAAATCATGATTTAACGGTTATTTTAACTCCGATTTTGATGATTTTTTACAGCTACACTTCTTGACCCTATATGAATACAATGAATGAACTCAATCTTCAGTTTAAAATATTTACGCTAGTGGATACCACAAAATCTTATGTTATACTTAATAAAAGGCTTCACAACCTTGAAAACAAAAACTCTTTCATTTTGCATATCCTTGCACATTTAATATTTTGTAATAGACTAGTAGTGTATGAATTTTTTTTATTAGGCTCTTATTTTCGAGTGTAGATGTAGTACTTAAACGACAAATGTGTCATAAGGTTTTGAAGTAATATTTATGTGGCAATGTGTGGTATGTACAAATTTAAGAAAACAATATATTTTTCTTAACGGGTCATAACGGGTCAGGTCACTTTACCCGTTGGGTAAAGTGACCCGACCTGTTAAGATAATAGGTGTGACACAACACGACCCGTTAAGATAACAAATGTTACACGAAAACGACAGACACGACCCGTTTGCCAGGCCTAGCCGAACTCCCCTTAGATTAAAATATCGATGTACTAAAAAAAAAAACTATGATTATAGGATAATAATAAGGAGATCACATTTTTAAACAAAATTTTGTAAATGAAATGATGTGGTTGTTGATAATTGGATTATTACTTAAGTATTGATTAACGTGTTTATTTTCTATAGAAAACTAGATTTTAATCCTTAAATAAGATGAAGTTTAGAAAAAGGTCTTATACAATATTAAAAATTGATTTTAGTCCCTAAACTCTATTTAATGCCATCATATTAAATGTCTCTCTTTTTATTTATAATTTTATGAAAATATTATAAATTTTAATTCTCATTATGGTAAATATCTTATATAAGAAAATATTTTCATAAAGATTTTTCGGTACAGATGTTTTTGCATATTTTCTTATGTGCCACTAATTCATTACAATATATTTAGGTATGAACATTTCAGTACACTAGGTTAGTATAATATGTTTAGGTGTGGACATTTCAGTACACTAGTTTATTATAATATATTTAGGTACCGACATTTCGGTACACTAGTTTAATATCATATATTTTGGTACGGAATTCATTACACTTATGTTTTTGCATATTTTCCTATGTGCCACTAATTCACTACAATATATTTAGGTATAAACATTTCGGTACACTAATTTAGTAAGATATATTATGATACGGACGTTTAGGTACAGTAATTAGAGGAAGTAAAATAAATATAATGAATTAAAATGTGTATAATAATAAATAATTTTAATTTTAATATAATGACATTAAATAAGATATCTATTAAATATTAAAACAAAAATATAATATAAATTTGAATTAAGTACACATTAGAGGACTAAAATTGACACACCCACTAACACACCCCGACCTGGAAATCAGGGCGGGGTGTGTTAAAAATCAATATCCAATCTAACACTAGGTTTTATTGAATTTTAATCTTCATTAAAGTTCAAAAACCCCTATTTTCTATTGGTGACACATAATTTGGTTTAAAAATTTAATCTCTCTAGCATTATCTTTTCTATAAAACTCACATAAAACACATCAAATCTAATACTATTTAACATAAAACCATTATAATTTAATACATAAAAATGTACAAAATATATGTCAAATATCAACACACGGGAATCACGATAACATATCATATAGTTGTTTTAACAAGCGTATTGTTGTTTGAGCTCAAAATCATAAGTTTATTTTTCAGTCTACTTCACCACATACAACCTGATCGATCTGGTTGATTGGGACACACTCCAGAACACATGCATCCATGTTGAATTGTAGCCCAAAGTCGTCCACATATGATAATATTCCCATGCAATATTGCTTCTCCTCCCAACCACCATCCACCGGATGCCATAATAAACTACGAAAATTATTGCCGACCACAGAGGAACAGTATCAAAAGGAAAATAATAAAGTAATAATGTATTAAGAAATTGAAGGAATACTCATCAAGATGCCCATTTGCACATGGGTTTCCAGTTTCCACTTGCCAAAAGGGATCGATATATAAGATCTGCTTTCAATTTACGATTTTTCAACCCTTTTTGAATTTTGATTGGTTATGTAATGTGCATTTGTTTGATTTGATGTTTTTCTGTTGCTCCCACGAGCTACAAATTTTATACAAAAAAAAAAAAAAAAAATGGATTCAATACTTTTTGGTGGTGATCAAAGGAGATGGACTAGTCATTTATCATTGAAACTGAATCATAGTTGGATGTTTTATATTTCGTTTCAATGATATTTTTTTAAACAACATTTTAATGAGATTTTTGTAGGTGCTTAAGTGTGGAATGCAGTTTTATACATATTTTATTTTATAGAAGAAATGGTATATTATTAAAAGAGATGAATAGGCGACTTAGACATGGCCTTATATATGGATAAACAATTTTTAATGACTGTTAACATAGGAGCTAATATGATCTGGAAAGGATAACGCACAACCAACGATAGATAACTAAGGTTCAACCATCAGTAGGACAATGACTATAATATAAATCAGCTGCAAATTTAACATAACACGATAGATTTATAACGAGAGCACACTCAAGAACTTAAACTCTGTGTTTAATAAAAACTAAAACCCCGCTTATACACATAACAGTTAACTCGTTACAAGGCGTCAAATGTGATGGAATCCATGCACTTGAGAGGTGTCCATGTCCTTCAGTCGCCGGCACCTTCTGTGAAGGTGTCCACCGCAACCATGTGGCTCTGCATGCTAAGATTCAAAGTTTGATCATACAGTTCACGAGTCACCCTCAAACCGATATCGTATAAGCAAACCCATTAGTGAAACACATGCATTTTGAATGGCTTGTCTATAAGTATAACTTCCCACAGAAAATAGTAGCTGAAATGCCAAGCTAAGGATCGGTATTTCTAAGACTTTAGTGAATTCATGTAAAATAATTAGCATTTTTAATTAACATTTAAGAGTAGTGAAAAAAGAGAAAAAAAAATTAACATTTAAGAGTACGCGTCAGATGTTTACAAACACCAAGAAATTCCTATATTCTTCGAGTTTATGGAATTAATATTGCCAGGCAAATATCTATTTGTTACACTCAAAGAGTTTAATTTTTATCATCTTTTAAATCCCAAAATAGTATACTAGTCCATAAATTAAATTATAATTTGGCTATGTTTTGAAATAGGATATTTGAAAGGGGCTTAAAATAAAAACTGTTCGAGCTATTTTTTTTTAATTACAAAATTTTGAACTAATCTATACTAACAAGAGGGAGATGGTTAGAACTTGAAATATAGTGAGGTGAAGAAAAAACGCTAACTACCAAAGTTATCCACCGCTTACAAAAACTATTCAATTTGGTTCTTATGTATCAAACCATAAATTTGTCTCAATATCCTTGAGTTAGGTACCCTGATCAGATAACAATGTTTCTCACAATGTGGTTTAGATTTCATATGAACTGTACTGAAACTTGCATCTGGTTGGAGGATGGGCCACGTTGGCTTGCGTCTTCTTGCCTTCAGAAAGATGTTGCAAAGTTACAAAGTCCTAACGTATGAAGCTTTAGCCAAAAGCCATTTCTATCAACAAATAAAGGCAGAAAAAAATGGAAAAGAAAGAAGGAAACAAAGTTAATTTGTATCCATAGTAAATTATTTTGGTCATTTTATGAAAAATCTGCTAATATCTTCATTAAGTGAAGATGTTGGTTTGACAAAAATACCTTTGAAAAGTTGGCCACATGGTCCTTCACGTGACAATTTCATGAGGATATTTGACAGATTCTTCATAAAAGAACAAAAATGATTTACAGTGGACAAACTCAGGGATCACTGTTATCGATTTTCATTGTTAGAGACCAAAGTAAGAGTTATGCTAATTTTAAAAACCATTTTAACTAAAAAGTCTTGTTTTGTTGCATTGAGAGGTAGCAGAGTTCGGATTCTAATCCTAGCTCATTATCTAATTTATTATTGGAGTCGATTTCAAATACAACAAAACTACATACTATTATGAAGTAGGTACTAAATAATGTACATTGTTAGTGATGAAATCGTTTATTTATTTAGTATATTGAAATGACTAAATGATGTCCGATTTGAATAATTTATTGTAAGAATGATCTTCAAATAAACAGTACAAAATGTATGAAATTTTTACAATAAAAAATACATTACTCGTACTTGAAGTATGAGTTTATCTTCGGAACGAGAATATAAAAGGTTTTTTATTTTCATGTAATCCTAAGTCCCAATCAATCAATCAATCAATCAATCAATCGCAAATAATAGTATATTATATTAATAGAGAGTTAATGAAGCGTTGTTTTTTTTTTCTTTTTTTGTGAAGATTGCCTTGGCAGCGGGGTTTCTGGCTATGGACCAAATTGAGCAAGAGATTCGTAATATACGCATGTTTTGCAAACTTCGAGGAAGGTGGTGCGTAGCCAAGGATACTTCTAAACCTTCCAATAATGTCATTCACGTGGTTTACTACAAACTCGGAGGCTTTTCCATGTCTGCCATCAGTATATAAACCAGTGCTCACTCCGCGGGATCTCAACACAAACCCTTCCAACCCTTCTCTCTCACGCATAAACACTCTGAGAGCCACGATGAATAACGAACTCACAGTGCTGCTGGTTCTGCTATGTGCAGCTAATTTCCACGTCACCTTATCATTTGTCACAGATGGTAAGTTGTCCTCTGTTATTTATGCTGTATTTATCTCTTTATTTATAGACGATTTTCATACAGCTCCTAGGTAGGAGGTTGTCATAAATATTGAAGTCTTGTATTTTAAGCGATCTCCATCTGCTTCTGGTTTAGTCCCTATGCAATAAGAGAGATTTTTAAGTGTACCAGAATACAGGTCAACACATTAAAGTGTTATAACATAAGTAGAAGGAAATTGTGAAATATACCCTTATAGTTATATCGTTTATTTATATTATAACATATGGTTTACCATCTTTTGTTTTGGATACACAAAAACTTCTCGCAGTGAGTTCAGACAATCTTTTTAACTCAATGAAGATGTTGTTTTCATTGATTTCTTACTTGTGTAGTCCTGCAAATAATAAATTTCTTCTAAATTTTTAATACCACAATAGAATTCAGGCTCAGCCATAAATAAGTCATATAAAATTATTATTTACAGGAGTCAAATTTAAGAACCTATGACTATAAATAATGAAAAATATCACCAAAACATAAGACTAGCTAATAATTTCTTCTTCTAATTTAAAAACACAAAATATAATCGAAAGAAAAAGAAATATGAAAATGTGCTACTGCTTGGGAGAAAGTCTTCTTCGGGAGCATATGCATATATTTTTTGTTGGTCGTTTCTTTTATTGCCCAACAAATTTTTTAGCTAGCTGCTTAGTTTATGAATTATCATTTTCGACTAAGTATGGTCGCTACATTTATAATTACGATTTAATAATATTTATATTCATTTTTAAGTAAAATATTTTAAATTCAACTTCGTAAATCACAAATCAATATCAAATAATTGTGACACATTGTCTCAGTCCAACTCACACATCCTTTAGTCTAAATATATCGTACCGCCAATTTGACACTAAAATATACATGATATTTTTGCGCATGAAAAGGGCCCTAGACTATCTTTTTGCACATGGAAATCTTGTCGGTGGGAGCTGTACATCTTGTTTGGATGGCTGGCAGCAACACTATCGTTTTCACCTCATTCCCAATTTGTATTTAGTACGTTTATAATGACTAAAATACCCTTATTGTAGACATATTATACACTCAAAACTCAAGACGATGACATGTCAGAAGTTCTTGCATGTTTAGGATTTGCATGACCAAACCAAGTATATTTAGTCAGTGTTTTTAACAAACGATATCGTTTACACTAAGAGAGAGGAATGGTGGACTTAGCCTCATAATGTCTAGCAATAATCTAGTTTAAATTTAAATTTGAACCTAATACCTCAGAATCGAACCTAAAACCTCTCACTTACAAGTAAAGATGAATACCACTAGACCGTAGTACTAAACGGCATTTATCTAGTATTTATTCATTTATTTTTTCTCCATTTTTTGCTCAAATTTAAATTTGAAGTTGCATTTAGTTCATGTGCTTGGTAGTTTTTAGGGAATGGTCGACACAATCATTCGGCTATCTAATTTGGGTACTAGACAAGTCCTAGATAAGGATTTTGTCCCCCATAAGGTCATGGACAAGATTTGATCAACTCCCATATGTGGGTGCCATTAACCATATCATTATCATATATTGTGTCACATGTGCACTTGTCATATGTATTATTGCCTTATCACTTGCATAACAATTCATTTGCAGATAACATGTCACATATACAAGGAATTTGCATGCTATTCATTGATTTAAAACATTTACTTTTGTGACCGATGTCTTATGTTTGAACTTTTTTTGCGAATATAACTAGTACACACTAGATTTATAAAATTACTAAAATTATTATGCGTGAACGACTAATCTGAACCTATTTGTATTACATTATATTATTTGATTTACTAATTAATTGGCAATAAATTTATTATAGGTGATGACATTGGCACATCACCCCATGTTCATATATCACAATTACTATTTTTATTGTGAGTAAATTGTAGTTATGGTCCCTTAACTTTAACTCAATTGGAGCAATGGTCCCTCAACTAAAAATCCATTACCATTGGTCCCTCAACTTATCAAAACGTGCAGCTATGGTCCCTCAACTAAAAATCCATTACCATTGGTCCCTCAACTTTAATTCAACTGGAGAAATGATCCCTTAACTTTAACCCAATTGTAGCAATGGTCCTTCCAATGTAACTCGTTTTGACAAAATTTTTGACATAGTTGACAAAAAGAACCATAATTATACACTTTGATGAGTTGAGGGACCCTAATTGTATAAATGGTCATTCCAATATAACTTATTTTGACAAAATTTTGACAAAATTTATGAAAAGGACTATAGCTACACATTTTGATAAGTTGAGGGACCAATGGTAATGGATTTTTAGTTGAGGAACCATTGCTTCAATTTGATTAAAGTTGAGGGGCTATTCGTACAATTTACTCTTTTATTGTTGGGGAAGAAACTATGAAAACAAGCAACAATGTGATCACATCACATGATCGGTCGATACATAACATGTGATCCTCTCGTGGCATCCATAATATGATATAATATTAGGAAGAAGGGCAAATACAAATCTCACATGCTATTAAAACTTATTAACTTTAGCTTTCGGTGGTCCTTTAATTTCTTTTCATATTATTTCTTAAAATTAATTTTGTTAAGAGTTTTTGCCTTTAATTAGAAATCAAATATTGTCTGTGACAATAATATGCGAACAAATCAAATATTGTCATGTCAGTTAGCGGTCACAACTGTAAGATTTGTTTGAGTGAATTTACATGTTATTGACAATAACTGTATTCATTTCTCAGGCTTATTACCCAACGGCAACTTCGAGTACGGTCCAAAGCGTTCAGAACTCAAAGGCACAGTAGTGATGAACCCACATGCTATTCCCAACTGGGAAATCTCAGGCTTCGTTGAGTACATAAAATCAGGTCAAAAACAAGGTGACATGCTGCTGGTCGTCCCCGAGGGCGGCTTCGCAGTGAGGCTCGGGAAGGAGGCCTTGATCAAGCAGAAGTTGAAGCTCACGAAAGGCGGCTTCTACTCCATCACATTCACCGCTGGTCGGACGTGCGGGCAGGAAGAGAAGCTGAACGTGTCCGTCAATCCCAACGTTGAAGAAAAAGACTGGGGAATAATGCCAATCCAGACAATGTACAGCAGCAATGGATGGGATTCGTATGCATGGGGTTTCAATGCAGATTCTGATGAGGTTGAGCTTGTGATCCATAACCCTGGGGGGGAGGAAGATCCTGCTTGTGGCCCACTTATTGATTCTGTTGCTTTGAAGCTCTTGGAACCTCCTAAACGTACTAGAGGTAAAAAGTTGTGGTTTTTTTATTTGAAGCTCTTATTATTTTTTAATATCATATGCGAAATTTTAGAAAAATTTCATTGGTATTTAGCTATATTACTAACCACATTCTGGATTGCCTTCTTTTTAAGATAGAACTAACTTGTAACCCAAGTCAATTGTACGTGAATTTGATATGACACAATAACAATATGACGTATACATATGTTACAAACATTTAATGTTGTCATTTTTTGTACCAGAAAAAAGTTACTTATCATTTTTGTTCAATTATTATTTTTCCAGCCAACTTGTTGAAAAATGGAAACTTTGAAGAAGGGCCCTATGTGTTGCCCAACACATCATGGGGAGTCCTAATCCCACCCCACATAGAAGACGACCACAGCCCACTCCCAGGCTGGATCATCGAGTCTCTCAAGGCCGTTAAGTACATCGACTCCAAGCACTTCTTCGTACCCGAAGGCCGTAGAGCCATCGAGCTTGTCGGCGGCAAAGAAAGCGCATTGGCCCAAGTCGTCTTCACCAAGCCTGGCAAGCTCTACGCCCTTACATTCTCCGTTGGCGACTCAAACAACGCCTGCGAAGGTTTCCTCATCGTTGAGGCGTTTGCCGGCAAAGACACCCTCAAGGTGCCGTACCACTCCAAAGGCAAAGGTGGGTTCAAGCGCGCGAGACTCCTTTTCACCGCCGTGGGGCCGCGAACCAGGATCGTGTTCTACAGCACGTTTTACACAATGTCCGCCGACCACTCTGGGTCTCTGTGCGGCCCCATCATTGACGATGTGAAGTTGCTTAGCGTTCGTAAAGTACGTGTTTGATGAAATGCCTCTCAGAAAAAGTTATGCGGCTAATTTGGTCTTTTAGCTGATTTAAGTTATATATTTGATGTTATATGGGGGTTGGGGGGGTGGGGGTGGTTTCTGAATTTTACTTTTGTTGTAGTAGGAGGTAGATGTGTATTACGAACTTAACCACACGAGTGTTATCTATATATGTGATGTGTACCAATGTTTAAAATATAAACGAAGTTGTCGATATTCCTGTCGAAATATCCGTAAAATCAAGAATTGATATGGAAAGCGAGTGTGAAATGCAAACTTCATCCTACATTAGTGACATATCGGAAAATTCATGAACATCGATGATGTTTACCATTCCAATATGTAAATTTCGCCAGAACCTATTGCAGATTTCAACTTTCACTACTACATTTAACACTTTTCGTGAGGAAGGGCAATTCGTCGCGTAAAGCGGCATAGCGTTGTATTGGAATTTATGCGACAAAAAGTTCGTCCCGCAGAAATAGTCGCACAAGGGTCGTGAAAACAGACTTTGCGTGACAAGAACAAAAATTTTGTTGCACTAGAATGAAAACGCGCGACGACTGAGACGTTGTTGCGGGAATTTAAGGGAACGAAATGAGATTGTTGTGCGTAACCTAATGTAACAAAGTGAGCTGGACGGGATACAATATATGGGACGGTGGTTCTGGTGGCTAGTAAGTTTGCGTGAAGAATACTTGATATAGGACACTAGTTCACAAAAACTTTACGCGACCAAATGTTTGTCGCGTGGTGTCAATATTTTTAGTTAATTTTAATTAATTAATTTTTTTCTGTTTTTTTAATTTAATTGTTTTCCAATTTTTTTTTGTTCTGGTTACATAATTTATTTAAATAATAATTACTTTTTTTTTAATTAAAATTGCAACTATAATGAATGGAGGAAAAAAATGACATTTATATATCAAATAAAAATGTACGTACTAGTAAAAAGTTTAAAACTAAGAAAAAAGAAACCTGTAATCTATTTGGTCATTAAATGGGGTTGCTTATGGGGTCATTTGCGGGTCAGGGTACAGGTCGGGCTGGAAGTCAGGCTGCTAGACGGGCTGTTGGACGGGGTATGAGTCAATGTGCTGGGGATGATGACGATCGGGCTGGTGAACGGGCTCAGAGGTCGACGAGTTATGTGGCTCGAAGGTGGATGAGACCGTAACGCCCGGTGGGAGACATATCCCATTGGAGCTGAGGGCCTCAACGATCAACGTGATCATACTTCTTAGGTCGGCCACTTCATGCGTCAGTTTAGTGACGCCGGGGGCCCTGTAGTTACGATGATGATGAGGCCCCAGTAGCGTGTTGGCGAACCTGCCCCATCCCCTGACAATACTTCCCCGGCCTCCGCCTAAGGGTCACATCCAAGGTCTCAGTCAAGATCTAAAACCCCACATCCTCGAGCGGAGCCACGGACTCGATAAGAGTGTCCGAGGGAAGCTGGGAGGTAGACTCTTGAAGGACGGTTTGGCTCCTCTCCACCATCGTCGATTATGACAATAAGACAGAAATGGATTGGTAAGAATTAATATTAAATTAAATTTTGTAATTTTTGGAAGCGTAAAATAGGAAATTGAAAAAAATTACTTACGTGCAGCTGCTCGGCAAGCTTATCCCCGGCCCGAACATAAACGTCCTTAAAGACGTTTATCTTGGGGAATTTAGAACCCCCTGGAATAAAAGCAACAAAAAAAAAACATAAAGACTACGAAAAATAAATTGAATATTAAACTCTCATTACCTGTCATCGCGCCTCCATCATATAGTAGAAGAGTCTTGAACCAGAATGGTGGAGAAGAGTTTTCTTCTCCTGGTTGATCTTGTTCTCCTTCACATTCTTCTGTTAACATAAAATAAACGTATTAGTGTAATATTTAAAGATAATGAAATAAATGCATAACCCAAAGTAGGAATAATTTTTGAAACATCTAAAATTAAATAAGTAATACATATATAAAAACGTACCACATAGGCGAGATCCTGAAAATGACCGCAGAGCCACGCCTACTCGTCCGACTGATCATCCAACTCCAGCAAGTAACCCTCCTCTAGAGCGACCTCCGGATCATCAAACAACTCATAATGTTTGTGGAGGTCGCTCTTCCACTGCTTGTACCGCTTGTAAAACAACCTATTCAGGTAGTTGTCCATCGACTCGTTTATGTCGTCAAAATTGTAGTTTGTCTACAATTTACCGAGTATTAAATTAAAATAAAAAAAAACCAAAATTAAAATTGAAGTCAAAGTTGAAAAAGGAAAAAAAATTAATATAAAAATATGAACTTGATATATAATTGAAGAAAACAAAGTTAGGAACTTATCGATAAACAGTTGCGAACTAGGTTCTTCGTCTTCGCCAGGATCTCGCGCCACAATTTCCACAACACAGGGCACTCAGTCCTAACGACATGTCCGACATCGTGGGCCAATGCATTATGCTGCTCCGCTGTAGGTACAGCCCGATGCCTCTCGTCGTATCCTATCATGATCCGATCGTTTGTCACCCAGGTGACCTGCCCCGTCTTTAGCTGTCGGCAAGGTCCCCGGATGTTTTTCTTAGCTGCAAAACAACAAAATAGACGTCAAACATTAAGTTAAAAAGTTACCCAAAATTTTGACAGAACCTCCCCTACATTTATGCCAATTCCCAAAACCTGCAAACCGTAATAAACAATAAAGCACACAGGTAAGCAATATTGTGAACAATTTTTTAAGGGACGAAATATCTAAAACGCATCTTTTTTAAGATAAAAATCAAGTTTTGTAAAAATATTAACTAGTCATTTAGCTAGATTTAGATTTTTCTTCTACATTTTTTTTGTTAAAGTAGCAAATAACCGCATTTGAATTAGCTAAATTAAATGGATTTTGTTATTTTACCTGGGCGGGTGGCGTCGGATGTGGATGTGGATGCCGTGTCGGGAGTCTGGACACGCCAGTGAGTACGACGTGCACTAGGCGGATGTCGCGTCGAGTTCTCCTGACACAGCCATGGGAGGGTCCAAGGTCGCTGGAGTGCTCCTCGCAGGAGAAGGTGGTAGAAGAGGTGTGGGGGACCCACTGCTCGCAATCCTCCGGGTAGATATAAGGCTAGACATCTACAAAATTAAAAGAGAAAAAAAAAATTAAAATTAAAAATTTAACTATTATAGGTAAACAAATTTATAGCTAAATGTGTAATTACAAAATAGGCCTAATCGGATAAATAGTCCCCATGGTCATAAGGTATTCGGAAGGTAGCCCCTGTGGTAAAAAAATTCGGATTTAAACCCTTGTAGTCTAAGTCTATTAGGATTTATACCCAAAATTGAAACTTCTGTCATTCCTCCATTAGTATCATGCACGTGAGTGTCACATGTGAGGATAAGATGGTCATTTCATCCCTTCAAGCGATGGAATGTGGAATCCAAAAAAAGCAATAAGATTTGTTCTACTGCTATTAAACAACTAATTGGCTTTTTGCCTTCAAGTTTGCTCTGTTTGTTTCCTTTTTATTGCCTTTTTCCCTTTCAAAACCCTACACATAAACCTCTATATATACCAAAGAAGGAGACCAACTGGCAAAAAGAAAAAACTTTCAAGCATAATAAGGAGGAGACCGACTGGAAAAAAAGAAGAAACTGACTGAAAAAAAGAAAAACATTTGAAGCATAATAAGGAGGAGACCGACTAGAAAAAAGAAAAAACTTTCAAGCATAAAACCGCACATGGTGGATACGATTACGAACAAACCATTTTCAAAATAGAACAATCACCTAAAGTTATCAAGATTGCAACAATACCTGAGTATGTTGGTGCGACGTCTCCCTCAATTCTTCGCTTAGCCATCGATGTGGCTTTCCAAACACGAACCAAACCTCTGATTTCAATAAAAAGAATTTTGTTTGTGCTTTAGAATTGGGAACATCATGAGGGTTTTAGCTAAGCTATTGGCATGCTACTAACTATGAAATGACCATCTTATCCTCACATATGAGGCTCACGTGCATGCTACTAACGGAGGAATGACGGAAGTTTCAATTTTGGGTATAAATCCTAACAGACTTAAACCACAGGGGTTTAAATCCGAATTTTTTTTACTATAGGAGCTATCTTCCGAATACCTTATGACCATGGGGACCATTTATCCAATTAGGCCTACAAAATAACATTATATAACATGAATGTACAAATTTAAATTAATCCACTACAACCGTAACCTATTCTCCTAGAACCCTAACCTAATCCGGCCACTAAAAACCATCACTAACCTTAATTTGATTATAACTATAATTTAGAAAATTAAACTAAATGTAATTTTAATTATATAACTATAAGTTAATTTTACAACATTCCCCAAAATTAGAAAATTCCGCTATCCCTAATCTAATCCGTACCCACCCCTAACCCTAATCTCCCAAATTATATTCTCTAATTAAATTCCCCCTAATAAAAAACTACCCTTAATTACAAATTAGCCCTAATTTCAATTGAGCCCCAATTATAAAATTAACCCTAATTATATACCATTCCCCTAAATTAGAAAATTCCCCTATCCCTAATCTAATCCGTGCCTACCCCTAATCCTAATCCCCCAAAGTACATTTTCTAATTAAATTCCCCCTAATTAAAAACTACCCCTAATTACAAATTAGCCCTAATTTCAATTCAGCCCTAATTATAAAATTAACCCTAATTATATACCATTCCCCTAAATTAGAAAAATCCCCTATCACTAATCTAATCCGTGCCTACCCCTAACCCTAACCCCCCAAATTACATTCCCTAATTAAATTCCCCCTAATTAAAAACTACCCCTAATTACAAACTAAGGCCAAATTACAAAATTCCCCAAATCAGGAAACCTTAATGTCGAACTCTAATCCCATATTCTAAATCCTAATCCCCAAATTGAAATCCTAATCGGCAAACCCTATTCCCCAAATCGAAATCCTAATCGGCAAACCCTAATCCCCTAATCTAATAAGCCTAAATGGTTAATTAAAATGAAATTAAAAAAAAAGAAAAGAAAAGCAAGATACTTGAGAATGGAGAACGGCGGCTGGATTGACGGACGATGAGAAAGGGAGGGACGCACGGCGTGGTTTGCCCCGGAGAGAGACAGGGAGACTGCGCCTGAGTGAGGGAAAGAGTGGCAGAGAGAGGGAGTGCACGAGCGATTGAAAGAAGAAATTGAGGGGAGAGGAGAAGGGTTGTCTGAAATAATTAAAACGAACACCTTTGTGCGACGCATGGTTTGTCGCGCAAAAGTCGCACAATTATTCGCGTGACAAAGCCATCTATCGCGTAAACCCTAAAGCCGTCGCTCGTTTTTCTAATTTTTGTGGAAATTTAAATTTTTCAAGACAAAATTTAACAGCACACCAAATATTAGAAATTGCACAACCGAACATGAAAATTTGTCGCCTAAATAGGCTTCGCACGGTGATTTCTTGGTATTCGTCGCTCAAGAATGTGTAACAATTTAAAAAAAAATTGAATTTTTTCATAAAAAATTGAATTTTTTCATAAAAAATTGAATTTACAGGACCCAAGATGGTGTCCCAGCATAAAATTAAAAAACTTGCGCGACGAATTTATGTATTTCGTCGCGCAAGCGTGTAAATAAAAATAAAAAGAATTTTTTGGTAAACTCGGCATAAATAAATACTTAAATTTACATATATTTCACTAAAATTATTTTATGATAAATACAATTGCATTTAATTTACAAAATAATCCAAAATTATATTAATTAATCCTCGTTCGAACTATAGTAACTTTCACTATCGTCGATATCATCATCTTCAGTGTCTCATTCCTCCTTGTCGATAGGTACGTCATTGTCGTCATTCGCAGCCTCTGGTGGATCGTATCGGGGAAGATCACCGAGGTCAATTGAAATTGAGTTAATCGGTATTTTGGTACCAGCAATGCCCGGTATCTGAAATGGTTATTGGAGAAGATTATTATCTCGTACTGTTTCCCTACCAATTTCTATCAAGGACTCAAGACATTAGTCCGCGATGTTGATGTCTTCCCCATTGGAACTAGGATCTCGGTCCGGTATAGCATACACATTCCCATGCTCAATCTTTTGAACAACTTTCCAACCCCTTCCGGCCTTAAGGTCATTTACATAAAAACTTGTTTTGCCATACTTGCCAAAATGTAAGGGTCATCATCGTACCAAGTTCTGGTAGTGTTGACTGAGAGTAAGCCATGGTCCCTCTTAATACTTCCCTGCCTATGTGGATTTGTATCAAACCATCGACATTTAAAAACGATAACTTGGTAATGGCCTTTGAACATCACTTGTACGACACTGCAGTATTTTCGCCACCACCCGGGACACGAACACCGATGTTTTGTGTACGCAACTTGTCATCACACTCAGCCCCCAAAAATTTAACGACATTAACATGGCAACCGGACTACAATTCTACTCGAATATGACCGAATGCCAAGTTATACAACTCTTCAATGTAAGCGGGTGAATTAGATGCTTTAAACTGATTTACCTGACATGATAGCCAAAAATCACAACTTGTTTTAGCCACTTCGAATATATTAATGAAATTAATACAACATGTTAAATACAAATGCAAAAAACTTACATATTCGACAAACCATGGAGGAAACAATTCACAGTGCTTCTTCGCATATGGATGTGAAGGATAATCCCGCTTCATCATTTGTTCATGCTCATCTAGGTAAATCATTGTCTTGTCACAATTGTTTAGTATGAACCAATGCGCAACCTCCTTGTCCTTTTTGGTAAATGCCTCCTCTTGAACAGGTTTGCCAAAGTGTCGTGTGACTTGGGCAAAAACAAAAAATTTCTCATTTCGTACACCCCCGTCATTATTGCGCTGAGGACGATTAAAAGTTGTCTGAACATCTTTTAGATACATTCCACAAAATGTAAGGGACTCGTATGCCGCCCAAGCCTCTATAATAGATCTTTAGGGCTTGGCCCTATTTCGTACACCTTTTTTTAGGTCGCTGGGAAGCTTGGAAAAATACAAACGCTGTTAGCAAATAAATTAGATAAAAACATTGTATGAAAATGACGAATAAACATTTGAATAACGAGTTTATACATTTCTAGTGGGTACATCCATCGATAGTTAACTGGTCTAGCAAGCAATGCCTCCTCTGATAATTGAACCATAATGTGGATAATTCTTGTGAAGAAAGCTGGAGGAAATATTCGTTTGAACTTGCAGAGGACATAGACAATGTCGTGGCGCAACTGATTAATGTTTGACTTTCGCAACGACCTTGCAGTCAATTAGAAAAAAAATACAGACAACAATATGATTGACTTCACGACATCATCAGGCAACAGGTGCCGAATACCAACCGGAAGTAGGCGTTGTAGAATGACATGGGACTCATGACTCCTTAGTCCTGAAAATTTTCCGCCGTCAACGTTCACACAACGATCAATATTTGAAGTATACCCATTTGGAAACTTGACTGAAGATAGAAACTTGAAAAAAAAAAAAAATTTGTCTTTTGGTTGGAGTGAAAAAAACGCAAGGAACCTTCTCACTATGTCATCGTCCCTATTCATCCATAAACGGGGCCGCATTCCCATTCGTTCCAGATCGAGATGAGCTTTGACAGTGTCTTTCATCTTACCCTCAATATCTAGAATTGTACCCACCAATGTGTTAAACACATTTTTCTCAACATGCATAACATCAAGGTTGTGTCTCAGTTTTAGATTGGACTAGTACGGGAGCTTAAAAAACATAGACTTGTGGGTCCAATTCAAATGGGTTGCTGGTCGGGGCCTAGTTACAATTTTCCTGAAATGACCGAAATCCAAATGGTTAAACTATTCTAAAATTTGGTCACCAGACCACTATCTGGGTCTGAGCCGAGGCTCTGTTTTGTAGTCGAACTCTTTGTCTTTCTCACACCACTTGTGGTTCCGAGGCAACCATCTTCGATGACCAAGATAGCAAACGTTTGTGGCGTGCCAACTAGATGTGATGTCATCCTTACAAACTGGACATGCAAAATAACCTTTAGTGCTCAACCCGGAAACCATGGTATATGCTGGAAAATCGTTTACTGTTCACATGACTGCTGCCCGCATTGTGACATCTTCCCAGTAGACTTATCATACATGCAGACACTATTTTCCTATAAATCTTTTAGCTCATCAACCAACGGTTGCAAATAAACATCAATAGACTTACCGGGATCCCCGGTGATCAAAAGAGTCATCATCATATATTCTTTCTTCATGCATTTCCAAGGCGGCAAATTATAAGGAAAAATAAATATCAGCCAAGTGCTGTGGTATTGGTTTAGAACCCCGAAAGGATTGAATCCATCAGTGGCAAGTCCCCAACCTAACATTATGAGCCTCAGTTGCAAAATTGGGGTACATCCGATCAAAATTTTTCCATACCTCTCCATCTGTAGGATGCCTCATCACGTCATCATCCACCCGACTTTCTTTATGCCATCTCATGTCACTTGCAATATGCATCGACATATACAATTGTTGCAACCTCGGCTTTAGTGGCAAATAACGCATAACTTTATGTGGAATCTTCGTCGGTCTATTCTGCAATGTCATTTTGTACCTTGACTTGTTACATACCGGGCATTTGTCCAACGCTTTATTCTCCTTATAGAACAATATACAATTATTTTTGCAAGCGTGAATTTTTAGATAACCTAATCCCAGACCATTTAACACCTTTTGCGCACTTTTATGATCTTTCGGCAAACTATTGTCCTTTGGCAGCATTATATTGATAACCCCCAAAAAATAGTCTAAGCACTGGTTGGAAATTCGATACTTTATTTTGCCATGCATCAAGTCCACAATGGTTGTGAGCACCGAATAGTCTTCGCATCCCGGGTATAATTCTTGGTTCACAATTTTTAACAGTTTTTCATATTGTTCGAAAGCTTCACTGTCCATCGGTTCAGGCACATCATGATCCCCTCCCTCGTTCGTATTAATATTCATAACCTATTCGTTAGGATCCACATTACGTTCAACATTTTCCATTCATGTCATGTTTGACGACGAAGCATAATCTAATTGTTCCCCGTGGTGATTCCAAGTCGTATACGTGTCTGTCATCCCATTTCTTAGTAAGTGGAATCGAACATTTTCAAAAGTCTCCTTTAAAGTGTTGTTACACCTCCTACACGGACACCGGATTGTAGTTGCCCCCATGTTGTATCTGGATGCGAACTCAATAAACTCATTTATTCCATCCAAGTACTCGGGTGCACATCTGTTCAGATTTTGTATCCACTGTCTGTCCATAATGTCTGCCAGCATAATAAAATTGTACTCAATACACAACTCCAACGAAATATTGTCACCTTATTCCTCCAGTTAGGGCCTTAATCCCATTTAGGAATGCACATTTATATGACACAATTTACGGCTCAATCGGATTAGATTTCAACATGGGAAAATTTCGTCAGCTTCTCCTTACAGTTCTTTAGGAGGCCAACATAGATATCAAAATACCTATCCAGCACTCGAAGAACGTAAAGAGATGTGATCGAAATTCCCACGATTGAAACCTAATCCTTCAACCATAAACTACGCCTCGAACAGGAGACTAAGCTTTTATTGAAAATACGCGTACATAGTTAATTACTATTAACTCAGTACAACATAAAACAATACTTTTGGTTTTCATCCAAAAACCAAATACGAACAATACACTTCTAATTAACAACCCTCATTAACATTTCACATCTAATTTGTTGTAAATTCAAATAACTTTTAATTAAAAAACCAAACAATATACCTTCGATTTTGTTGTTCGCCGAGCGATAATCATGCACACCAACCCTATACATAATTTTGAAATATATAACATAATCACTTACTGAATACAACAGTGAAAAAGGATGGCAGAGGTAGCAGTTGCAAAATTTGTAGTTTCTGCCTCTGCACCTAAGGAATTTGATTATAAAGATGAAGAATTTGTGGGACAAACAAGCCATCGCGCAAAACATATAGGTTCGAAATATGGCGCCAAATATACCCGCGTTTTTTACGACCTTAGGCGACAAACCATTCATCGCGCAAAACATATAGATTCGAAATATGGCAGTAAACTTAACCGCATTTTTTACGCCCTTTTCGCGATGAAATGTTCGTCGCGCAAGCGTGTTTATGGGAGATCGTCGCATAAATTCTATGCGACTAAGATTTCGTCGCACGTAATTTATGGAGACGAACGAATACGTAATTGATTGTAAGGAATTTTTAGTATCTATATTTACATAAACTTCATAATTACAAACAAATATTCAATTATAATATTTATTCTAAAAATAATTGAAAACTTAAAAAAATTAAATTAACCCATTCAATTATTTAAACAACAAAACATGAATTAAAGTCTAATTAAGTCCAAATACATAACCTAAAAAAAAACCTTAAAATTAAATAGTGTCCTCAAAATCATAAATTTAAAACTACTGCTTCGCTGGTCTTCTATTCTGCTCCATGTCATAACGCCACTGCTTGTAACCCTTTTTCAACGCCTCCTTCATCAACTCTTCGTTCATATCATCAAGAGTATAGTTACATTGTTACACATATATGCAAATAATTAATTACAACATATAACAAACAATATCACAAAATTAATTATTTTCAACATTTGTTACACTTACTAATAATTGATCCATCACCGCCTTTTTCACATCCTCGGACACATATTTCCAAGAATGCCACTCGGCAGTAGGACAATTGTTCCACATTGCTACACCAATCGCATGCGCAAACTCCACATATTACGTCATATTATGAGGCCTGGGGGGGATTCTTTGATGCCGGTTTCTTTCCTCCATTCGAGCCCGAACCGCCGCTCTCCTACTGTCCTTATTATCTACCATTAGGTTACAAAATAATGTGAAAAACACTACAACACAATCTGTGCTTATAAAGAACACGTAACACTTTACGCGACGAACTGTTCGTCGTGAGTTCAAGACTACAACCTTTGTATGATGAACTGTTTGTCGCGCAAAGTGCGAAATAAATATGTAATAAATGACACGACTTCAACGCCACCGACCACAGTTTTGCGCGAAAAAGTTTTGTCCCACAAAGTTTTGCGCGACCAAACTTTCATCACATTATTAAGCGGTAAATACGACGACTTAAACGCTAATTGACCGTTTTACAGTATTTTTGAGTGATGAAATCTCGTCCCACAAAGGTTTTAGCGACAAACATTTTGTCACTAAAACCGTTGTGCGACTATTGAAAATATTTATTTTATTCCGTCTCAAAAACAGTTTCTCAAAATATTAATGTCAATATTATAGTATTTTGGAAATTTGTTCTCGAGGCGAAACAAAATAAATACAGTCCATATAAATTTAGTCTTCCTAATTAATAATAATTCAGTGTCATTATTTAATAAACCATAAATAGACTAATAAAAAAACTATTCTAATTATTCGCTGGTCCAGCCACTCTGTGTCCCTCTGCGTCACGTTCAACATCAAACTTCAACTCCAGGAAATGATACTTGAACACAATGTCGATGCACTTCATCAGATTTGCATCACTTTTGTTAATGTCCCAATCAGGTTGATATGCAAAAATAAATAAATTATATGACACCCCGACCCAGAATGTCCACCTGAACTTCGAATCGAGCTGTGTTGGTCGACAGTAGGAGGGTGACGAAGCCATAAGTGTAGTGATGTGGAAATTGTGAATAAATTTAAACCTAAAAGTACATAAATATAAGAGTGCGCTTATGAGTGGGAATGAACTCATTTCACACGTGATGTCAGAGTATAAGTAATGTACAGTAAAGGTAGAAGAGGAATTATACCATCAGTATTATTCCCACAACAACATTTTGCCAAAAATCCTCGTCGACACGAAAGCTCAGCCACTAAGACCTGGAGGGGCGAAAAACAAGGGTGAGTGGGCCTAAAAATAAAGTTTTATAAAAACATTTTCGAAAACATAATAACCCTTCACTGTAAAACAAGTATAGTTTTCAAAATATACATACTACGTATAGTGAGAGAATGCTTACCGTAGCCTGCAATGTCTCAAGAATTCAATACGGCACAATATTTTGTAAGTAAACGCATGACGTCCGTAATCACGTAATCTCACATAAGCAAACATATCATATCGAGTGCTCATCAACACATGTTGACACACGAGTTCATGCAGAGATATTCTGACATGAACAAGACTGGGCGTAACATTGATATACGCCCTGATACTACAATCACGTGAAGATTGGCGCTATGCACACATATGAGTCCTAATTGCCTATAGCAATCAAGGAAAGCACTGACACATACACGTGAAAGCTTGGCCCTAGCCCGGGCGAGTACTAACACCGGTGCAACAAACAATGAGCAGATAACATAAATATAGTCATGTCATAATGATTCGATAGTTCTAGACAACATAACATTATTCATAGCCGTAAATATAATTATGGCATCAATAATAATACGCACACCTATGCATCCCGTAGGACGTAGCATAACTTCATAATTTCTATCAATGTGCTAAATTCTTATAAATGTCACGATAATCTAGGCATATTGTAGAAAACTCTTTATGAAATGTATAAATGGAAACTAACAATTATATATATACATACTATATAAAAGAAAAGACCCACTCATAGTTACTTGCAAAGTCATAGCCGTTCGAACCAGGATAGCCAAAATCTCCGATAGTAATCGCACTTAAGCATAATATTAAGACCCATTGATAAAACTTAATTAAAACGTTTGAATTTGGAGAAATGGATGGCGGATTCGGAATCAGCACTTCGAAATACTCTAACGAGGGTCTTGGGTAATTTTCGTAAAAAGTCAACGGTCAACTTTAAAAAGTCAATTAAGATGCCGAGCTAGTCAACTGCGTTAAAGCTTTGGAATTTCACTAAATAGATGTCAAAAATGGACTCAAGACATCAAAATTAGCTTATGAGGGTTTGCGAGAAATTTCCGAAAAAGTCAACACAAGAATATTCTAGAGAATATTCCAAAGTATATACTAGGAATATTCTCTTTGGAATATTCCACAGAATATACAAGGAATATTCCAAAGAATATTCCTAGAATATTATGAGCCCATTTCAGAATGGGGCCAAGCTGGAACAGTGGCCCAATTGCTTAGGCCGGGTATGGGCCAGGTTTGGGCTTAGGCCCCTTTTTTTATTTTAACCGGGTTGGGCCGGATACCGGGTTCGAATCCGGATCCAGGTCGTAAATCTGGGCTTCCTTTTTCTTTCTTTTTCTTTTTTTTTTTAAATCCGGTCATCGGTTTTTGGAAAAACTCTGCCCAAGAACAAAACAAGGTTCGAGCAACCATAAATCTTCACTAAACCTAATCACCCAATATAGCAAATCGAAGATCAGGGAACAAGGATTTGAAATGTACCATTGGGTTCCTCGGCCATGGCCGGAGTTGGTTGGAAAAAAAAGGTCAAAGTTGTCGGACCTCCACTGGAAAACTGGAAGTTTTCGCCCCGTGTTGTTTCCTACACCAAATCGTCGCCAACTCGTACCAATAACTCAGAAAACAATAAAAAATGACAATAAAAACATGATTTAAAGGTGCTTGATCCTTACCTAGTCGGAGATGGTTGAGAGTTCGCCAGTGGTTCATTGGGAAATGGGTGAATATTGGCCTCTACTACTGTGCAGAGAGGGAAATCTCAGTCTAGAAGCTCGGGTTTTCTTCTATAGTACAATTGTGATGCTTGCCGGAGAGAGTGGCGAGTGGTTGTGTTATGGTTATGGCTGTCGGGTGCTCGGAGAGAGAGTGGCAGTGAGTTGAGGGAGGGAAGAGTATAGAGAGGAAGATAGCTGAGGGAAGTCAGGGCTGAGAGGGACAAGGTGAGGTGGCAGAAAGGGATAAGTCCCCAAAGATCTGGAAGGGGACATGCAAGCAAGGGAAGAGTGGGGTGTGGGCCCCACGTGGCTCACAAAACAACACAAAATATCTGTAAACTTGAAATTACTAATTTGCCGTCGGTATTCGGAGTTTCGTATTATTTTAACCGTAGCTCCGATTTCGATTCCGCTTATGCCTACGCGTTCGTATTGTTGAGTACTACAAGGATACGCTAAAAGAATATTTTGTACATCCCATTATACGCTGGTGAATGAAAGTCAACACCCTGGCCTCTAGGGCATTTCCATCAAATCACTTTTTTAAAATTTATAAAATCGTAAAATTAGGGACGGGTTGTCACAATCTACCCAACCTTAAAAAAATTTCGTCCTCAAAATTTGAAATAAGTTGCTATACAAAAATAGTGAAAAAGACAGTGGAAAAATAAATATGTAAAGAATATATCAAGTTAGAGCGGTTGCATAAAAGAGAATGCCATTCTGTCGTGATCGGAGTGCAGTAATTCGTCTTTCATGCCCCCAAACTCATACGTTCCTTCTCCTTCAGCACAATACTGTAATATATATATATATAAACATAAAGTCGAAAATATTTATATATGTATAATAACATCACGTCAAAATACATATATATAATAACGTACAGTTAAGATAATCATACTGAAATTAAAACTGAACATAGAAATGATTTTTCACCTACGTACTCTGAAGATAAGTGTAGTATTTTTGGGTCAAGACCAAACCATAAATAAATGACTAAAAATGCTAACGCAAAAAGACCTACTTGTCCACTCGTTTAACGAACACAACGAATAAGTTATCGATATTATGGTCTGTAGCCCGCGATATCGACAGCTCATTGCTGTCTCGATAAGCAAGCAACAAATTCCTGAGGTTGCAATATTACCATCATGCCCCTCATTGGGAAATACATATAAATCATCTGATTAGCACATCGACCGCGCTCACGTACTACCCTCTGGGGTAATAACGCAAATAGCACACAATTTCCTAAATTGTAACCTCGATCATTCAAATACCTGTTCGCAATACTCGTCTGTCAATTGTGTTCTGTGCGTAAAATCTCTATACCAAGACTCAAATAGTACCATTGCCAAACCAGAATAATAACTATCGTCGTACGCAACATAAGCAAAGATATGTGTCTAATATAACTGCCTAAACTATAACACATACGGAGGTAATATGTTCTCTAAGGTCCGGATAGTTCATTCAGACTGGCTGTTAGTATGACGGTGAAATGTGGTAGGTGACAAAACCTAATACACATGGCCTTCAAGAGGGCTTCCCAAGACTTGGAAGCAAAACGTACATCATGATGAGTTATAGTAGTGTCGTGCATACTAGGCAATCGAACATTGTAATTCACATATGCCTCTGCAAATAGATTCATTATGAATTTCCACTCGGGTTTAGCGAAAAATTACTCCGAAAAGGCTAAATGAACACTCAAGAATTTGAGGGTCAAAACAAGCCCATCAAAATGAGGATACAAGATAACAGGAATGAATGCATGACATCTTGCTACAACAGTAGCTTCCGAAATATTCAATTACCAACAGTAAAGATTTGTCCATCAAAGTATTTCTCTTTAACGATTTGTCTACTTTAGAACAATACGAAGTTCAGTAGGGTAGACATGTATTCAAGGTTGACTGGAATGCCTTTCAGCACCAAGAGGTGAATATGGAATCACAATCAGAGTAGATGTTGATCGAAATGCCAGAAAATCCGATAAATTCCAAAATGAGAAATTTTACCAACTGGTCTAAAATGTAGTCCTTCTAAGACCAACACAAAGTGAGTTGACTTGTCTAGTTGGTTGATAATCACCGAAACATCATCATGATCTCCACATGTATAGGATACCTCGTTCTAAGAGCTTATGGTGATATTTCCCCATCTTCATCCGGATATAAGAAGTGATTATAACCACTCGAACGATTTCTTAATAATTCGGATATAATGTCAAATCGATGATTGTGAACTCCAATTAGAATGGGATAGGAAAGGCTGGAAATGTTCAAGGGTAGATATGTCTTTTGCTGTGGTAAACAGTAATTACGTTTGCACAACTAGGGTGATACACGATAGTGCAATCGTAGACGTTGATTTGGTTTTTCCATCACTAATGTTAAAAATCTAGTCCCTTTCAATTGAAGATGTATTTTAGAAGTCTAGGGTTGACAAAGATTTTGGACACGTTTCTCCACAAAGAAGTGTCATCCGATTTTCAAGTAAATATGGTAACCGTTGACTCTAAGTCATGAGTAAGGTGGTTCATTTCATACGGTTCTAACCATTGGGAAACATAAGCGACACCCCGTCATGCTCCATCTACCCAACCAAATCACCCAGATAATATGTCATCGTGGATTTCCAAATTATTGATGTTGTCAGAAAATGCAAGAATAATGCTCGGGAAGAGACAACACTTTTTATTTATATCCAACATCCCAAACTAAATTAACTTTCATCAATTGATAAGTGAGGAAAAAAAACACTATAGCTAAAAAATTCGCTCATAAATTGTCGATAAAATCGACAAGACCAAAGATATCTCGAATTTCGCAACACTTTGTGAGAATTTTGACTTTCTTCAGCTATAACCCTTTGGGAAAAAGAAAAGAATATCGTCCACGGAGAGCACGTCTCCCAAAAAGTATTTATTCTAAACAAGTTTAACATTTGAAGAATTTGGTATAAAGATGACTATCGGTGTTTAGAGAATTTGGCCTCACTGCCAATGTAGATGAGAAATTCGTCGATAAGACTACTATGAATTTGTCTGGCTATGGAAGAAAACTCGGGTTACAAAAGTTGGTCAGGTAGACCATCAATTCAAAGTATGGATATTAACGGTTTTAATCATCACCCGATTGAGTTGCTAAAATCTAGGTACGATCCTAAGGTTTAGTCTTTTATCTTCCTGACTAGGTTTGAGGTTCCCTAAGACAAAGTGTTTGGTTGGGTAAATTCCTAATCGGTAAGCTTTTGTAACTAAGTTTTCTCAATGAGGTAGGAGTCATTCGAAAATACACAAGGGAAAATTGGTGTAATACTAGAAAGTGGATCGATGATGTACTTCACTTCACACTTTGGTGATATCCCAAGTAATATTTTGGGAAATGACACCAAAGATATTCATCCTCGAAAAGTACCATACTACTTCTTTCTCTATGACATGTGCCAATAAATCTTCACAGCTTTCACGATGTTGAAATCGCTTTTACAGCAGGAAATTAACATCGTGCCTTAATTCTAATATATGTCTATGGAAGTGATCGGAAAAGTGATTGATCGAAGAGGTTTTGGTTACCTATATGGATAATATGGTTAAGACAATTACGAGTTTACTATCTTCTTACAAAACTTGCCCTTAAGTCTCATGATTTCAATTTATTCGGCTTAGATAGTCACTGTTAATCAGTCAATCAGTCACGCCGCTAATTAACACACATATAATATTTTGATATTGTTCGCTACCCTGAAACTGTGAACCAACGTTCAGGCATAAGGGTACCACTCCAAGATACTAGTACTCACGTCTGGTATCAGAAATCATACCGCATGAATACTGGTTGTTAGTTCCTGGATATTGGACATTATCGTCAATTAGCAGTGTCACCGTAAGCCGATTACATGTTAGAGCCCGCTCGGGTGGATGGTTTCGGACGATTGGTTAGGTTGGTTCTATGAGGTGGTTTCATAATTCTAGGGAAAATACTTATTACTTCGGGGATTTCTGCTAACCGTAGGTGTAACAACTCGTACACTTGTGCCTATGCTCATCGAAATGACTAGTTCAGCACTAAAAGAAATTCTGGAAACTAGTATTGGTTAGAATGTCCTAAAGCTGGAAAAGGGATTTGCTAATAATCTACTTCAGAATGGACTTAGACGGAAGTTGATCTTCCTCCTGAAGATCCAGAATGATCACTTGTGCGTTTGAAAAGATTAGTGTTATCGAGGACCAAAAGTGATTGTCCCCCAAATGTTCTTTCGTCAAGTGCTACTCCTTTAACACCACATTGTAATTCGAGACATTTCTGAAAATTTCGACGAAAACTAAAACTTCATAAGAATTCTGATATATGGAATACTAACGGGTACTGCCAAGGAATCAAAACTATTTTTGATTTCCTATCTTGAAGGGTTTGGTAATAATGGCGGAAGAATAGTGATGGGATTGATAGGTAAATCTCTAGTGGTGCACAGTTACCGGTACATTAACCCTGCGTCAGGGTCATAAACTCGTTTCTATTCAGGATTTTCCTTGGCAATGAGGTTCTCCGTTTAAAATCTAAAGGCGTTCGCCAAAATGATATTCTAAAATGTCGATAAGTTGCCTAAATTGGCCCAAAACTTAGGAAAAGTTAACACATTTTTTTATTTGACGAGGTGGCAAGATTTGAAGTTTAAGTTCAAGAACCGACGAAGTGATGAACACAATACTACCCGAACTTATGGTCTGATATCAACTGACACACCCCGACCCAGAATGTCCACCTGGACTCCAAATCGAGCTGTGCTGACCGAAACTAGGAGGGTGACGAAGCCATAAAGTGTAGTGATGTGGAAATTGTGAATAAATTTAAACCTAAAAATGCCTAAATATAAGAGTGCGCTTGTGAGCGAGATTGAACCCATTTCACACGTGATGTCAGAGCATAAGTAATGTATAGTAAAGATAGAAGAGGAATTATACTGTCGATAGTATTCCCATAACAACATTTTGCCAAAAATCCTCGTCGACACGAAAGCTCAACCACTAAGACCTGGAGGGGCGAAAAACAAGGGTGAATGGGCCTAAAAATAAAGTTTTATAAAAACCTTTTCGAAAACATAATAACCCTTCACTGTAAAACAAGTATAGTTTCCAAAATATATATACTACGTATAGTAAGAGAATACTTACCGTAGCCCGCAATATCTCCAAAATTCAATACAGCACAATAATTCGTAAGTAAACGCATGACGTCCGTAATCACATAATCTCGCATAAGCAAACATATCATACCGAGTGCTTATCGACATGCTGACACATGAGTTCATGCAGAGATATTCTGACATGAACAGGATTAGGAGTAACAATGATATACGCTCTAGTACTACAATCACGAGAAGACTGCTGCTATGCACAGCACATACGAGTCCTAATTGTTTATAGCAATCTAGGACAGCAGTGGCACCTACAATGGATCGAAAGTGAGCATACGGTGCGATGTGCACATACACGTGAAAGCCTGGCCTTGGCCCGAGCGAGTACTAACACCGGTGCAGCAAACGATGACCAGATAACATAAATATAGTCATGTCACAGTGATTTGAGCATTCTAGTCAACATAATATATTCATAGCCGTAAATATAATTATGGCATCAATAATAATACGCATACCTGTGCAGCCCGTAAGACGTAGCATAACTTCATAATTTCTATCAATGTGCTAAATCTTATAAACGTCACGCTAATCTAGGCATATTGTAGAAAACTCTTTATAAAATGTATAAATGGAAACTAACAATTATATATATATATACACACACACACACTATATATAAAAGAAAAGACCCACTCATAGTTACTTGCGAAGTCGCAGCCGTTCGAACTAGGATAGTCGAAATCTCCGATAGTAATTGCACCTAAGCATAATATTGAGACCCATTAGTAAAACTCAATTAAAAAATTTGAATTTGGAGAAACGGACGGCGGATTCGGAATTAGCACGTCGAAATACTCTAAGGAGGGTCCCAGGCAATTTTCTTAAAAAGTCAACAGTCAACCATAAAAAGTCAACCAAGATGTCGAGTCGGTCAACTACGTTAAAGCTTTGGAATTTCACTAAATGGATGTCAAAAACGGACTCGGAACGTTGAAATTAACCTAGGAAGGATTTCGAGAAATTCTCAAAAAAGTCAACACAAGAATATTCCAAAGAATATTCCCAAAATATTATAAGCCCATTTCAGAACTGGGCCAAGCTGGAACAGTGACCTAATTGTTTGGGTCGGGTTTGGGCCAGGTTTGGGCTTAGGCATTTTTTTTAATTGGGTGGGGTCGGATCCCGAGTTCGGATCTAGATTCGGGTCGCGGATCTGGGCTTCCTTTCTCTCTGTCTTTTTTTTTTTTTTTAATTCGATCACCGGTTTCTGAAAAAACTCGGCCGGAGAACAAAACAAGGTTCGAGCAACCATAAATCTTCACTAAACCTAATCACCCAACATACCAAATCAAAGATTAAGGAACAAGGATTTGAAATGTACCATTGGGTTCCTCAGCCGTGGCCGGAAAAAAGGGTCAAAGTTGTCGGACCTCCACCGAAAAACTGGAAGCTTTCGCTCTATGTTGTTTGCTACACCAAATCGTCGCCAACTCATACCAATAACTTAGAAAACAATCAAAACGACAATAAAAACATGATTTAAAGGTGCTTGATCCTTACCTAGTCGGAGATGGTCGAGAGTTCACCAATGGTCATTCGGGAAATGGGTGAATATCGGCCTCTGCTATTGTGCAAAGAGGGAAATCTCAGTCTAGAAGCTCAGGTTTTCATCTATAGTACAGTTGTGATGCTTGCCGGAGGGAGTGGAGAGTGGTGGTGCTGTGGTTATGGATGTGGGGTGCTCGGAGAGAGAGTGGAACCTGAAATTACTAATTTGCCCTCGGCATTCAGAGTTTCGTAATACTTTAATCGTAGCTTCGATTTCGATTCCGCTTGCGCCTACGAGTTCGTATTGTTGTGTACTATAAGGATACACTAAAAGAATATTTTGTACGTCCCATTATACGCTGGTGAATGAAAGTCAACACCCTGGCCTCTAGGGCATTTCTGTCAAATCACTCTTTTAAAATTTATAAAATCGTAAAATTGGGGATAGGTTGTCATATTATACATATCACTATTATATTTTATCTAAAGAACTAAATTATTATTTAACTAATTAATAATTTACTCGTACTGCTACCGCATCGATCATAACCATCTTTATCTCTTCAGGGACGTCTCTCCAAGACTCCCAATTCACTCCGCATTTGTCACGCACCAGTACCCCGACGTCTGCCCTAAACTTGTTCACCATATACAACTTCGCATATCCTACTAATTCTGCGTAAGTGATTTGGTAGCGGCTCTTAGCAGAAGAAGTGTATCGAACGCATGTCGCAACTCTTTTGTTTTTCTTGTCTACTAACAAAATAGAAACTTATATTAGTCTACTTAAATATTTAAATAATTTACACAACCAATAAAATTTAGTACGTATTACCTTTTTCAGAACCTTCGCCTTGAACTCTCTTTGACGAAGGACCACTAGAGTTTGCCATCGCGTACGAAAAAACAAACAAAAATTGGAATAATAATTCGGTGAAAGTAAAGAGTTTTTGGATTGAATTGTGTTGAGACTGAGCAAAACTGTCAATTTAAAGGAATTATGGCTTCTTTACGCTACGAAACCTTCGTCGCGCAAAACCATGGAGTAAATACCGCATTCAACACTTTGACTAAACAACTGGCAGTCTAGTAAATATGTGAACCTTTGTGCGACAAAATGTTTGTCACGTAAAATGACACACGCTGTATCAGTTTTTGGCACCAAAATACTAGCATTAGCGCGTTTTTCTACGAATGTTTGCACGACGAAGGGTTTGTTTTGTCACACAAAGTCGTTTTACGCGACGAAATATTGCGTTGCGCAAGCTGTTTGTCCCATTAAATTATTTCCGACGAAGTTGCGCAACGAAATTGTATATTTGTCGCGCTAACTTGTTTTGCTTGACGAGGTTGCTTTCGTCGCATAAAATTTGATCGCGCAAATAGTTTTTTCTACTAGTATTTTGAATTTTTTGAGAAGTTTTTCTCTAATTTCGAATAAGATGAGTTGTTGTGACCCACGCCAAATTGGAGATTTTCATCTTCGAATTGACACTTTATCTCTCCATCTTCAAGTTTGTGCGCCGGTTTCTTTTGTTGCTTACCCTCGATCTCTAAAATGTATTTGTATTACTGATCCAGAATTTTAAATCTTTTAATATCTTTATTTATTTATTTTAATATCTTTATTTATTTAAGATCTTAATCGTTATCTCCTATTATATTAATGTTATTTTACATAATCAAATGATGTGTTGGATTTGATTTTTCTATTGAGATTGTTCTTGAAAGTTCTTGGATCGGTACTAGTTTAACCTACCAAATCATAGAATTTTAATAACAATCTAAATAGAAAAATATCCTACTTAAAAATCTAATGTCAATTTTAATTCTCAAGTTAATTTCATCATACACAAGGTATTAAATATCGGTAATATCGGAAATATCGGTAGTCCGAAAACACGGAAATATCGATGGAAATATCGGGATAATATCGATATCGATAAAAATTATATGGAAACCACGGAAATTGTAAGAAAAACTTGGAAATTTTTATTGAAACTTTGCAGGATGTTTATTTAGTCAATTATCTATTAGTTTATCACAAAAAATTGGAAGGAAATGCATTGCATGATGGATTTAACATTATCAAGTTGATTATATAGCGAGCTGACAAACATTATGAGTGTAGAAAATATGTAGTAATTAATGAAAGAAGTTTAAACACACCATAATCATTTATATATAATGAATTAGTACAATATTTTACACTTTATACATTGCATGGTAAGATACATAGTGACTTGTACCACATAGAGTTCCTATGAGGTTCAAATTTTTCACTATCTTCATCATCTCTATGTGTAGAGTGAGTGTATTGTGAAGAGTAGTTATCAAATGATAAATCCCTAAAATAGTTTTGCATGTAATTGTTAACATGCCACCCATATGGATCCGAGATTGGTTGACGTTGTCCATAAGCAAAATCATTTGAAGATTGAGTCTCGGATTCTTTCCATGAGTCGCTCGATTCCATCCCAACAGGAATGGGATATGAAGGGTAGGGAAATGGTTGGTTATGAGTATAACCATAGTTACTACTTCCCACTCCAACAGAGTCCGAAGTTCTAGATAACGAGTCATCTTCTTGACTTGACAAAATCCCCTAGCTTCTTTCTCTACGAGTATAGTCCTTCCCTATGGCACCAATTCCTAGTCTTGCCCGCCTACTGCCATGGTCATCATCCTGTGTTGCATGCGTGAAGTTTGCCTCACCAGTGAAGGGGCTCATAAATCCGGGAGGTGGTCCATAATAGTTTCCATATCCACCACCACTACCTCCAGCTCCACTATATCCTTCATCATTCCCACCTCCGGTGGTAGGTGAGTCTCCTGATCTTGTACTAGAGCTATCATTAGTATCAGCACGATGTTGTGGTTGTGTAGGATTGGAAGAAGGTGGAATTCCAGTGTTTCTTGGTCTTGGGCGCAAAAGTTCTTCCAAAGAGTCAGCGCTGCTAGATCCCACCTCCTCCTCTAATACTCTTTCTACATTTATCCCTTCATTACGTGCTTCTTCAGCAACTCTGGGAGCTGGGTTGCCTTCATCATCATCTAAATGAAGAGGTCTAATCCACTGATAAAGTTAGTTACCCTCTGTATCATCATCTTCAGCAACAATATCAAACACATCTAGTGGTTCACCACGGTTGACATGATCTATTTCTGCTTCCTTATCTCGGACTTGAAGCTTCATGTTGTAGTAGCAATGAACTAATTTTTCCAACCTACTATGAGGCAACCTATTTCTTTGCTTTGTGTGTATGAGTGCAAATGTGCTCCAATTTCTTTCACAAACAGATGAGGAAGCTGTTTGTGATAATACTGTGATTGCTAACTTTCTCACAGTTGGTGCATCGGTCCCATACATGATCCACCATTCAGCTACAATGAAAAACAATGTTGATAAGCCTAATAACTCCAACAAATTCTATTATAAACTTATAGTGAAATATGTTTACACTCACTAGGAGACATTTTTGTTCGAGCAGCAACTGATGTTGGTTCTCCAAAAGTTCTTCTTGCATCTTTAAACCATGTTAGTTGAATTCAATAAATCATGTTAGTTTAATCCAACAAAGTAATTATTATAATTTAAGTAATTGTGTACCTCATTTCCAAATTGGCTAATTGTTGGTGATGCAGGGTCTAATTTAGAGTATACATTATGTACAGCACGTATAAGGGTACCATCATCTCCAACATCGGGTCTGTATTGGTATCGAGAATTCAAATAATATGCTGTTCAAAGAAACACATACTCTAATAAGAGAAATAATACTTATGCAACTAAAGAAATGAATTGCAAATTATGACATAATTTATACCTGCTGCATGCAAATCGTGGTATAATGTTTTATACTATCGATCTTCAATTATCTTTATGACCCACTTTGCACCATGTTTTCTTTCCAATTCATCCTTCACTACACGCATCAACTCATATATTGCCCCCATAGTAGGATACACTTCTGTGTCAACGATCCGTAAAACTTTGTAAAGAGGTTCAAACACTTGGCACACATGTTCTGATTGAGTCCAAAAGTATGATCAAGCACTATACTTTCCACCATACGACCTGCATTTGAGCGGCTCAAATTGTGGTTGGCCCAATCATCACTAGTGAATAGATGCTTTAACCCTGCTTTCTTCTTAAGTAGGCTGTCTAATGCAATATAGTTGGTGGCGAATCGAGTGGTAGCTGGACGAATAATTTCTCCTTTGCAAAATTCACGCATCTTTGCCAACAACCAACCGTGATTGTAAATATAACTTGTGATCGTTCTAGCTCTTTTTACCACAGTAGCAACATTCTCTCTCTTCCCCATTGCATCAAACATGAGATCAATACAATGTGCTGCACATGATGTCCAAAACACATTATGATGCTTCATTAACTTTTTTCCAGCTTTGACAAATGCAGAATCGTTGTCGGTCATGACTTGGACAACATTATGCTCTCCAACCTCCATGATTACATCCCTCAATAATTTGTAAATATACTTGTAGTTCTTTGTATGGTCTGAAGCATCAACAGACTTCAAAAAAATTGTCTTTCTCTTGGAGTATACCATGAAGTTTATGATAGACAATCTGGTCGGGCCAGTCCATCCATCACACATGATTGTGCAACCATTAGTTTCCCACTTTGACCTCAACTTGTTAACATACTCGCCAATGTCTTTATACTCCATATCCAAATATTTGTTTCTTATCTCATAGGGAGTGGGAGGTTGTACTCCAACACCGGCCTATTGACATCCCACTACCATATTTTTGAAATGATGTAATGATGCTTTCTCGGCAGGGACATTTTCATAGATAAAGAACTTGCTAATTAGACGCCCCATTCCCTCCTTCACATTACCTCCAGTGAAATAACTCCAAACACTCTTTTGACGTGCTTTGGATGACTTATATAAACTTGGGGCTATTGGTGGTGTTGGTTGTGATTCTCTAAGACTGTATCCCCGTCTCATTTGTGCACCACCACTTGTCCCAGAACCTTGTGCTCTATTAGGAATTTTATGAAGGTGTTCTCTTTCCCATGCTGACTATTTGGAGGCACGTAATGCTTGTTTCAAACTGCGTCGTTCTTCAGGTCCCATGTCATCATCACATTCGTCCTCATTGTCATCATCATCAATGTCAACCGCTTCGCCAATGACTTCTCCTCGTAGCCCAGCTCGAATATTTTCCATTCCATGTGTTATTTTTTCCTTCTGTTGTTTTTTATTTTTTAATAATGTGCTGATGAATGCCTTCACTTCTGTGGGGGACATTATCGCATCGTTGGACATTTTTTGCTGGATCTAATCCACTAAGATGGTACTTAAGTCGTGTCACTCCGCCACTCTTCATTACCCGATGACAATATTTGCAAAATTGTGCCATGTTTGTTTCCGTCTATTGGGTCTCCATGTTCCCAAGCTGGATCACGTTTAGTAACTCCACTGGACATCTTAAACGTACCTATATTTATTTTTGATGAAAATTAGACAATTTTTATTTGGCCAAAAAATATAGTAGTGATGACGGTTATATAACAGAACCTAAATAATAAAGTTATTCTACAGAAGAATTAAATACGAAGTAAAGAAAATGATTGTAAAAATTTAAGTAATTATAAAAATAATATGGAATAATAAAACCTAATATTAATGAATAATAATCCAATTTGATAATAAAAAAAACCTAATATTAATGAATAATAATCTAATTTGATAATAAAACCTAATATTAATAAAATAATAAATAACATTAAACATATTAAAATTATCCTAGGGAATAATTATACAACATTACTTAATTACTTACAAAAATTAACATGTAATTGTTAACATTACTTAATTAGTTACAAAAATTAACACGCAAGTATTAATTACTTAATACTTGCAATAATATTTTTGTTGTTGTATAAATTAACATACAAAAATTAACATTACTTAATTAGTTACAAAAATTAACATGCAAGTATTAACAAAAATTAACATACAAAAATTAACATTACTTAATTAATTACAAAAATGAACACGCAAGTATTAACAAAAATTAGCATACAAAATTTTTTTTGTTGTTGTATAAATTACAATAATATAAATATAAGTTTTTAAACTTACCTTAAATATGGAACCCTTTGTGTTCAAGCTCTGGAATTGACACACCCCGACCCGAGAATCAGGGCGTGCTGGCCGTCACAAACGTGACGTAACCATTACGCAATGCGGAAGCAATAATATAAGAGTATGAATAATTAGAAACTGAATACTAGCAGTACACTCCTAATGACATGCTAGAGAGATAGTTAAAGTATGAAATACACATAATCAGAGCATAAGGTTCAAATGCAGTCAAGTAGGACAACTACTAAGTTACAACACCCGAAGGTGAATCCTACATGAGTGAAGTCCGTCAGAACAGCCGTGGGAATCCTCGAGAGCCACCAAACACTCCTAACTACAACCTGGAGGGGCGCAAAACAAGGTGAGTGGGTCAGTAAAACAAAGCTTTCAAAATCTTTCCTTTAAAAACGTATATATCCCCTCTCTGTAAAAACCTATATACTTTCCCAGAAAAATAGAATATATATAATTATATATAGCTTCGGAATCTCAAACATCCTCATTCATCATTTTCAGAGAAATATGACATGCCATAAGCCAAAAGTATAATATGGATGCATCAATAATAATCAGGTGAAATAATAAATCAACCGGAGACCCAGCAGTGGTCCTGTACGGCTGATTCTAAAGCTCATTATCCAATCCAGCCGGAGTCACCAACTGTGACCTGTACGGCCCTGCCGGAGTCGCCAACTGCGACCTGTACGGCCCTGCCGGAGTCGCCAACTGCGACCTGTACGGCACTACGCTGCACATGAGTCGGAACTACCTATAGTAGTCTGTACGACTCGGATGGTGTAATAATACGCTCTAGTGCTTCTCTCATCAATCATCTGTTCACATAATCTAAGGTCACCTACTAGTCGGAACCGTCTCTAATGGTCTGTACGACTAGCATGTCGGAACCACCTCCAGTGGTCTGTACGACTAGCATCTACTTAGATCCAAGGTGAGCGTGTGATGCGGTGAAATACATAAGCACTAACACCAGGGGTGCAGGTTATGAGCTATCAACATAAATCTCATCCAACAATTCAATTCATCAAATGTAACTCACCTGATACTCACCTGTGCGTCCGCAGCACCAAATCAAATATATGCATCATATAATATCCATTCACATATTCATGCAATTTCTATGTATGGCACTTCAATCACATAATTCATTTTAATTCAATTTCTGGGAAAAGTCATTAAGTATAGGCATATAATGAAAACAAAACTGCCCACTCACTGGTATGTCGCAGGATCGTAACCCCCGTGACGCCTCTGACTGCGCTCGTCCTCGGGGTAGATCTCACCTATATGCGAAACAACTATAAAAACGTTATTTTAAGCACATATCCAACAATTCGAAATAACTTCTCATACAATGCTCAATTTTGGCATATGAATATACCAACGCGATCTACACAACCTCACGAACATCGTGATATTTTTAAATAAATTTTTCTATGGCCCACGCGCCCTCACGCGCCGGGGAGGCCACGGCCTCACGCGCCCCCCACGCGCATCATCTTCAACCTCCCGACGCCGGAACAGTGTCACCGGCGCCGGATTCTGGGCTAACCTGCAACTGCCCTTTTCTCACTCGTTTTTGCACCATTTTTCATGAAATTTTCACCAAAATGTCACAAATCATGAGAGGAAGAAGGCTATACCTCTTTGGAGCCTCAAAACCTTCCAAATCGCGTCGGGAAAATTTCACCAAAACCGGCCACCTACGAACCTTATGATCCCGACGTCCCAAACCTTCAAACGAAGCACTCCGAGCTTCGTGGGGACTTCCTTAAGCTCGTGGTAAGCTTGGATTGTCCTAAAATGCAACCATTTAAAAGTTGGTGAATAGTGACAATCACGGGTCTCGTGATTTCAACGTGAAAACGTATGAAACCTTACCTGAAATGGGTACCAATGGGTTCGTATGGTCTCTAGGAGTATGATGGTGGTCTCAACCACGTCGATCCGTGAAGGTTTGACAATCCCTGGATTGTCCGTACCGTTCGAATGAAAATGGAGAGAGAGACTGTGCGTGCGGGAGGGAGAGAGAGAGTGAAAAAATGAAAGTGTGCATGTGTGGTCAACAATACCCCAACCACACAAAATAATTCCAACTTAATTTTCAACAATTTTTCCAAAACAACTTAGGATAAGACAATAAAACCCAAATGAAATGTCACATACCGTAGTAGATTCAAGGGCAATCCCGTCATTTCACATCCTCGATTAATTAATTCCGGGACGGGCTGTGACAATCTACCCTCCTTATAGAATTTCGTCCTCGAAATTCACATAACCAAACCAATACTAGTAACCATAAAACAACCTCGGATACATCTCTCTCAATCGATCTTCAGTTTCCCAAGTAGCTTCTTCTACCGAGTGGTTCCTCCACAATACTTTTACCATACTCACTGTCTTATTCCTTAGAACCTTGTCCTTCCAGTCCAAAATAGTCACTGGTTCTTCATCATACGTCAAATCCGGATTAATCTCCAAAGGTTGAGGAGGAATCACATGCGAATGATCCGAAACATAATGTCGAAGCATCGAGACATGAAACACATTATGCACCTTGGATAACTCCGGAGGCAACTCCAACCTGTAGGCAACCTCACCAACCTTTTCAACAATCTCATAAGGTCCTACGTACCTAGGACTTAACTTGCCTCTTTTCCCAAATCGAACCACACCTCTCCAAGGTGATAATTTCAAAAATACCAAATCACCCACATTATATACTCGATCAGTGGCATGCCTATCCGCCATACTCTTTTGCCGATCTTGGGCCGCTTTCAAGTTAGACTTAATCACTTGAACATTCTGAGTAGTCTCCTCCACTATCTCTGGGCCCACCAAAGCTCGCTCACCTACCTCTGACCAACATAAAGGCGTTCGACAAGCTTTACCATAAAGTGCCTCAAAAGGTGACATACCAATACTTGAATGAAAACTATTATTGTAGGCAAATTCCATCAAATCCAAGCGGTCATGCCAAGAATCACCAAACTGCAACACTGAAGACCTTAACATATCTTCCAACGTCTGAATAGTCCTCTCAGATTGACCATCTGTCTGAGGATGATAAGCAGTGCTGTAAAGCAATCTCGTACCAAGAGCTTCTTGAAAAGCCACCCAAAACTTAGAAGTGAATCTTGGGTCTCGATCAGAAATAATACTCACCGGTACCCCATGATACTTCACAATCATTCTAATAAACAATTTAGCCAACTTGTTCAAAGGATACTTCTCCCTCACTGGAATAAAATGCGCTGACTTGGTAAGCCGATCTACGATCACCCAAACACCATCAAAACCATTCTGCGTACGAGGAAGTTTATACACAAAATCCATAGTAATGTTTTCCCACTTCCATAGAGGAACGGGAAGCGGTTGCATCAACCCAAATGGCTTCTTCCTTTCTGCTTTAACTTGTTGACAGACGATGCATCTACTTACATATTCAGCAATTTCCCTTTTCATACCCGGCCAATAATAAAATGGTCGAATGGTATGATACATCTTAGTTCCTCCTGGGTGCATAGCATAAGCTGAACAATGAGCTTCATCCAAAATTCCTTTCTTTAATTCCTCATTATTAGGCACATACATCCGATTCTCTTGCATAAGCATACCATCTGATTCCCTGATTCTGAAATCCTTTTTCTTACCTTTCTCAATAGCCTCGATTATCTCCTGAGATTCCTCATTATTCATATGAGCTTCACGTACCCGATCAACCAATACCGGCCTGACTTGGAAACTAGCAAGAAATGCTTCCATTCGATCTTCCATTTCCAGTTCCACTCCAGTAGACCTCAAATCTGCAAGAAGAGGAACACGACAAGCATACAAGGCATTAAGTCGTCCTTAAGGTTTCCTACTCAGTGCATCAGCTACTACATTTGCACGACCCGGATGATATTCAATCGTGCAGTCATAATCGCTAAGCAATTCCAACCATCTTCGCTGACGAAGATTAAGATCATGCTGAGTAAAAAGATACTGAAGACTCTTATGATCTGTAAAGATCTTACATTTCTCACCATAAAGATAATGCCTCCAAATCTTCAAAGCAAAGACAATAGCTGCCAACTCAAGATCGTGAGTAGGATAATTCCTTTCATGAACTTTCAATTGCCGAGAAGCATAAGCAATCACTCTATTATGCTGCATCAAAACACATCCCAAACCATTCAATGAGGCATCACTGTAAATCTCAAAATTACCACCATCATCAGGAAGTACCAATACTGGCGCATGAGTGAGACAATACTTCAACCGCTGGAAACTTTGCTCACAATTATCATCCCATTCGAACTTAACATCCTTCCTGGTTAACCTCGTTAGTGGCAAAGCAATCATAGAGAAATCTTGCACGAATCGTCGATAGTACCCTGCTAGACCAAGGAAACTCCGTACCTCAGTGACGGTTCGTGGTTGCTCCTAATTCTCCACTGCTGCAATCTTTTGAGGATCTACTTGAATTCCTTGTGCCGATATTACATGCCCCAAAAATGCCACTCGATTCAACCAAAACTGGCATTTACTAAACTTAGCATATAATCGATGCTCTCTCAATTTCTCCAAAACCAAATGAAGATGTCGAATATGCTCTGATTTCGATTTAGAATATACCAGAATATCATCAATGAAAACAATGACAAATCTATCAAGATATTGCTGGAATACTTCATTCATCAACCTCATAAAAGCTGCTGGTGCATTAGTCAATCCAAAAGGCATCACCAAAAATTCATAATGTCCATAACGGGTCCTAAAAGCCGTTTTAGGGACATCCTCCTCTTTAATCTTCAACTGATAATAGCCAGATCTCAAATCAATCTTAGAGAATACACGAGCACCCTTAAGCTGATCAAACAAATCATCAATACGAGGCAATGGATAACGGTTTTTAATCGTTACCCGATTCAATTGCCTGTAATCAATGCATAATCTCAGCGTTCCATCTTTCTTTCTCACAAACAATACTGGGGCTCCCCAAGGTGAACTACTAGGTTGAATAAAACCTTTATCAATTAATTCCTGCAATTGAGCTTTTAACTCTCTCAATTCAGCCGGAGCCATCCTATATGGAGTCAAAGATATAGGATTCGTACCTGGAAGCAAATCAATAGAAAACTCCACATCTCTGTCTGGTGGCAATCTAGGCAAATCATCGGGAAATACATCAGGATAATGTCTGACCACTCCAACTTCCTTCACGCTACTAGGAGCCACATCATTTAGCACCACATGTGCTAAATATCCCTGACAACCTTTAGATAATAACTTCTTTGCTCTCATGGCAGAAATAACACCATGCCTCACCCCACTTCTCTCGCCCACAAAAGTAACCTCAGGTAGTCCAGGACGATGAAAAGTAACAGATTTCCCGTAACAATCTATATGGGCACGATTATAATGCAACCAATCTGCCCCTAAAATCACATCAAAATCCACAATATCTAACGGGATAAGATTAGCTAGCATAGCTACATTCTCTATCATCACTGGACATCCTGGATAAACACTATCAACATAACATTTATCCCCTCTAGGCATAGCAAACTCTAAATCAAACCCTAGAGGTGTAGGATGAGGTTGTGTCATTTGAGCAAAAGTATGAGAAATCACAGAGTGAGTAGCACCACAATCAATCAAAACTCTAGCAAAGTGACCAAGGATGTTTAACGTACCCATAATCAAATCTGGATGGTTCTGAGCATCCTGCAGTGAGATGTTGTTAACACGTCCCTGGTTTTGCTGTCGTCCTCCACGACCTCTGCTACTCTGATTACCACGTCCCTGACCTGTCTGGCTAGACTGCCTAGATAATCCTGCACTGCTAGCAGCAACCTCTCCCTGCTGGAACTGACCTCCCTGATACCACTGCGATCCACTAGCCGGCATAGAAGGATAAGGAGTATAACCTCCAATATTCTGGGAATACCCACTTTGAAAATAAGGATCCTGGGAATACTGATACTGCCCTGAAGCATAGGAAGCGGCATCGCCCTGATAGTGGTAAGCAGCACCACCCTGACTCATCTGCCCAAAACTGCCTGCCCTGGGGTTTTGCTGAATCGGCGCTGGAGGAGGCATAACAGATTGCTGAGGCCTCTGCTGACTCTGGGGACACTGTGCAGCTCTATGTCCAGTCTGTCCACATGTATAGCAAGCACCACTAACTCTCCTGCACTCCCCAAAATGTCTGGAATTACAACGACGGCAGAATGAAGGGCCTGAACCACCAGCACCACCAAAATCTCTCTGTCTCTGAAACCTGGGTCCACTAGTAAATCTTCCACCTCTCCTCGGACCTGTGGCACTAAATCCCCCGCTAGAAGAACTCGAACTCACTCCACTTTTCTTGAAATTCTGGGTCTTACGGGGTCCCGAAGTCAAAGCACCTTTACCCTTATCATCTTTCCTCTGATTATCCCCATTCTTATCTCTCTCTTCTTCACTTTCACTAGGCAAGTTTTCGGAATCCTCAATCCGAACCAAAATCTTAGAAAACTCATGATAAGTGGTGCAAGGAATAGCACTAGCAATTGTCCTCCATCTCTTCTTCGTTCCCAACTTAAAGCGACGAAGCATCTCCACTGGATTAGCAGCCACTTCTGGATCGTAGCGAGATAAATCAGTAAATTTCCTATAGTACTCATTTGCCGACATTTTCTTTTGCTTCAGCTGAGTGAACTCCTGCTTCTTGCGATCAATATACTCTGGAGGAATAAATCTTCTCCTAAATGTTTCCTTAAATGTTTCCCAATCAACTGCTGCCTCAGGTGACATAAACTTAGTCTCATTCTCCCACCAACTTGCAGGTTCTCTTCCTAAAAACCATGTAGTAGTCTCGACCCATCTACTAGCAGGAAAGTTCCCCTGACTTTGCATCACCTGATAAGTCTTCTCAATACGATCTAACCACTTTTCTGCCCCCTCATGACCTTCATTACCAACGAAATGCTCCAACTTCAGATTATAAACAGTCTCCAGGGGTGTTCTCTGAGGAGGACGAAATGAAGTCTGAAAGGCCTGGGCTATAGCTTCCCCTAACTGGGCTACATTAGGGAAACTAGGCTCAGAAGAAGAACGTGGATCCCTACGAGGCGGCATAGTTCTGACAGAAGACACCAAAGATAATTAGAAAGCTCACAATTATACAGGACTGCAACCTAAGCTCTGATACCAAACTGACACACCCCGACCCGAGAATCAGGGCGTGCTGGCCGTCACAAACGTGACGTAACCATTACGCAATGCGGAAGCAATAATATAAGAGTATGAATAATTAGAAACTGAATACTAGCAGTACACTCCTAATGACATGCTAGAGAGATAGTTAAAGTATGAAATACACATAATCAGAACATAAGGTTCAAATGCAGTCAAGTAGGACAACTACTAAGTTACAACACCCGAAGGTGAATCCTACATGAGTGAAGTCCGTCAGAACAGCCGTGGGAATCCTCGAGAGCCACCAAACACTCCTAACTACAACCTGGAGGGGCGCAAAACAAGGTGAGTGGGTCAGTAAAACAAAGCTTTCAAAATCTTTCCTTTAAAAACGTATATATCCCCTCTCTGTAAAAACCTATATACTTTCCCAGAAAAATAGAATATATATAATTATATATAGCTTCGGAATCTCAAACATCCTCATTCATCATTTTCAGAGAAATATGACATGCCATAAGCCAAAAGTATAATATGGATGCATCAATAATAATCAGGTGAAATAATAAATCAACCGGAGACCCAGCAGTGGTCCTGTACGGCTGATTCTAAAGCTCATTATCCAATCCAGCCGGAGTCACCAACTGTGACCTGTACGGCCCTGCCGGAGTCGCCAACTGCGACCTGTACGGCCCTGCCGGAGTCGCCAACTGCGACCTGTACGGCACTACGCTGCACATGAGTCGGAACTACCTATAGTAGTCTGTACGACTCGGATGGTGTAATAATACGCTCTAGTGCTTCTCTCATCAATCATCTGTTCACATAATCTAAGGTCACCTACTAGTCGGAACCGTCTCTAATGGTCTGTACGACTAGCATGTCGGAACCACCTCCAGTGGTCTGTACGACTAGCATCTACTTGGATCCAAGGTGAGCGTGTGATGCGGTGAAATACATAAGCACTAACACCAGGGGTGCAGGTTATGAGCTATCAACATAAATCTCATCCAACAATTCAATTCATCAAATGTAACTCACCTGATACTCACCTGTGCGTCCGCAGCACCAAATCAAATATATGCATCATATAATATCCATTCACATATTCATGCAATTTCTATGTATGGCACTTCAATCACATAATTCATTTTAATTCAATTTCTGGGAAAAGTCATTAAGTATAGGCATATAATGAAAACAAAACTGCCCACTCACTGGTATGTCGCAGGATCGTAACCCCCGTGACGCCTCTGACTGCGCTCGTCCTCGGGGTAGATCTCACCTATATGCGAAACAACTATAAAAACGTTATTTTAAGCACATATCCAACAATTCGAAATAACTTCTCATACAATGCTCAATTTTGGCATATGAATATACCAACGCGATCTACACAACCTCACGAACATCGTGATATTTTTAAATAAATTTTTCTATGGCCCACGCGCCCTCACGCGCCGGGGAGGCCACGGCCTCACGCGCCCCCCACGCGCATCATCTTCAACCTCCCGACGCCGGAACAGTGTCACCGGCGCCGGATTCTGGGCTAACCTGCAACTGCCCTTTTCTCACTCGTTTTTGCACCATTTTTCATGAAATTTTCACCAAAATGTCACAAATCATGAGAGGAAGAAGGCTATACCTCTTTGGAGCCTCAAAACCTTCCAAATCGCGTCGGGAAAATTTCACCAAAACCGGCCACCTACGAACCTTATGATCCCGACGTCCCAAACCTTCAAACGAAGCACTCCGAGCTTCGTGGGGACTTCCTTAAGCTCGTGGTAAGCTTGGATTGTCCTAAAATGCAACCATTTAAAAGTTGGTGAATAGTGACAATCACGGGTCTCGTGATTTCAACGTGAAAACGTATGAAACCTTACCTGAAATGGGTACCAATGGGTTCGTATGGTCTCTAGGAGTATGATGGTGGTCTCAACCACGTCGATCCGTGAAGGTTTGACAATCCCTGGATTGTCCGTACCGTTCGAATGAAAATGGAGAGAGAGACTGTGCGTGCGGGAGGGAGAGAGAGAGTGAAAAAATGAAAGTGTGCATGTGTGGTCAACAATACCCCAACCACACAAAATAATTCCAACTTAATTTTCAACAATTTTTCCAAAACAACTTAGGATAAGACAATAAAACCCAAATGAAATGTCACATACCGTAGTAGATTCAAGGGCAATCCCGTCATTTCACATCCTCGATTAATTAATTCCGGGACGGGCTGTGACAGGAATGGATCTGGAATGGCTTTGAAAAGGGTAAGGGAAGAAGAAGAAACGAAAATGCTCTGAATGGCTTTGATACTCCACCTCTGAGAATGTGAAGGAATATAACAAACAGTGGCACACGGTTTTGAATGTGAAAGAATATCACAGACTCACAGTGGCACACGGTTTCATTATGAAAGCACTCTATTATTTTTGTCCCCTTTCTGAAATTGTAAAAAGTGATTGTAAAATTGTCGGGTGAGTCAGTGACCCAACCACACACACGCGCGCGCGCACAACACACGCACACACACATCACACGCACACACACAACACATCACACGCAGACAGTCTAGCTGCCCATCTCGATCCTTCTCTCTCTATCTCAATCCTTCTCCCCCTTCTCCATTCTCCCACACACACACACACACACACACACACACACACACGCGCAGAGACCCAAGGTCTCTCGATCCTTCTCCCACACACACGCACAGAGACCCAAGGTCTCTCGATCCTTCTCCCACATCGCCTTCTGCTATTCCCTCGTTGGCCCCGTCTCTCTCCTTTCTCTCTGCACCGAGGGTCCGAGACCCACATACACACACGCACACCATCGCACCTACTTCAGGAAGACACCCATCATCATCAGCAACCTCGTCGTTCTCCCTCTCCTTCTCGTCTCTGCAACTCGGCGAACGCAGGAACTCCGGCGAGTTTTGAATTTCTCCGGTTAGGTAAGCTTCGGGTTTGCCTCTTTCTGTTCTAGATTGATGCTTATATGTGAAATTTAAGTTCAAAATCGTGTTTTTGCAAGGTTTTTGGGACGAAATCGGCTCGGGATTAGGCACACCCATCTCCAACGAGGCCGTGGGTGTCGACGAACTTTCTGAACACCTCCGACCGTTTCACGGCAAACGGAATACATAAAAACATTCATCTCGTCTTCTATTTCATTTTGATACCTAGATCGGAGTCTAGGGTATTCTTTTACAGTTGGCCGGAGCTGTAGAAGCTCCGGCGTTCTTCTCCGATTAGCAAATTTCAAAAATATCGCGATAGTTTCAGAAATATCGCGATATTATCGATAATATCGCGATATTTTGACGAAAACCATTTGGATAGTAATTAAAATATCGATACCGTGAAAAACCGATAATATCGGCGAAATATCGCCGATATTATCGGCATTTTGTTCCTTGATCATACACACCGCACAAAAATATCCTACACATATGCGAATAAATAAACAAATAAAATTTGCACAACGGATGTAGGATTTAACGAGACAAAACCCAAAATTAAGAAAATCCTTGGGTTCCAAAGTCAGGACAAATAGTAAGAGAAATGAGTACATGAAGACTTAGAACACTCATCAACTAGACACACATACTAGTAGGCAACTTTGTCTCCATGTTTTGCTACTTGATCTCTCTTCAGCTTTCGAGAGGAATTAGCATGTTGGAACATCTATTGTCCCACATCGGCCAGGAGGGAAGAAGGAAAACAGTTTAAATAGAAATACCCCTCTCTAACTAACACCGAGGTCTTTTGTAATAAAACCCCACACCTGAGGATTGTGCAGATGGTTAAGTGGGGACAGTATTGATGTTGTTGGAGTGGGCCCTCGGCCCGTCGACCTGCAAAATTCTACATGGTATCAGAACCAGGGGACGGGCCCGTACTGCCACATGATTGGGTGGGTCCCTGTTTGGCCCGCGCGATGGGTGAGTCCTGACATGGCTCCACGTAGGCCAAAGATACCACGTGATTGGGTGGGTCCCCAATGGCCCCGCGCGATTAATTTCTTGTTAAAGCACCATGAAAAGTGATCAAAATAAGAATTAAACTTTTGAAACCACAAGAATGCAAACTTATTTTTTCTCTCAAGATACTTGAAAATCACTGTCTCACGGGCTGCTATAAGATTTTTCCCTCAAAAATTAATTTATCATGGTAAAAGCAAACTGACCATTTTTTTTCACGGCTAATGTTAGAGAGACAAAATTTATAAACTAAATTATGTGTTATTAATAAAAATGAGCACGTTTATCAACACTTAAGTAATAATCTAATCATCAGTTTTAACGTTTTTTAATTTAGTCTCTATGACATTTCCATTTTTGTCATACGGCAACAGCAAAACCAATGAAATCAAAACGAGTTAACATAAACTGACATGTATCCATGCTTGACGTCAAATTTTAAAGATTTTTAAAACAAGCACTCAAAAACGCAGCAGCCCTTTCTTAGTCAGTCCATCCAAAAACGAAATGGCAGCACCAACTCTTTTGTTTTTTATTGTCAAAGCTCAAATAGCTGCAGCCCTTTTGATTCTTTTGAAAAGCATGACAGCAGCCATTTCTTTCTTTCTTTTAAAACATAGATACAAAAGGGCAGCAGCCTTTTTTTGTTTTGCCTTTTCCTTTCAAAACGAGTAGGCAGCTCGCACACCTTTATAATCTTGATCCCTATATGAATGGTATGCGGCAACAGCCGGAAAATCCTGATGTATTCCCACATATATAAGCTGCAGCTGCAGTAGGAGACTTCAACATGACATAAAACTCATTGAGATGACATGGGATGAGATTGAATGGCAAACTGATTACAAAATATCAGCACTTTTTCCCACACGTGGTAGACACCAAATTCTCTCTAAATATATAAAACCTATTTAGCTGCCAATATCTACCAATTAGCCACAACAACTAAATGAGCTGTTATTTAAGTCCAAACCAAAAAACCAGTTCAACCAGTTCGTATGCAGCCAAAGTTAAATGTATTTGAACCAAAACTAACCTAACTACGTGTAATGCATGATGAATTTACTTGAGTGGATATTTCTGAAACACTTGTTTTGTGATCGAAAGCACGAGAGACAGACTTAGACTGAAATAATTACAATTGAAACATGCATTAGTTTAATACATTACATACTCATGTGTTTTGTTTAGGAATTGCCAATTTTACTCAATTGTCGTTTGAATTAATAAGTCATGTATTATTTAAAGATTATTTGAATTGTACATCAGTGGGATAAGATTCAACAAAAGAAAAAAACATTAGTAGGATAACGACTCCATGATGGGGTGGCAAGGGCTGGGCCGGGCTCAAAACCAAAATCGAAACCATTTTTTTTTGCGGTTCGGTGTGGTTTTGAAGCAAAAACCGAAATGATACCAAACCATTTGGTTTGGTTTGGTGCAGTTTCAAACGATTTCGGTTCAATTTCAAACCATTAATTACATACAAAATTAAAAAGTAAGAAGAACACCTAAAGTGAAGGGAAAAAAAAGGATCAAAAGCAAACTTAGTTGTAATCGTCATACAACTAAGTTATATGTTAGGTGCATTAAAGCTCTGAGAAGAATGAGTAGGTAATAGTGATGAAGGCTATGAAGATGAGAGGAAAGCGAAGGGAGGGAGGGAGGGAGGAGAGAGAGAGAGAGAGAGAGAGAGAGAGAGAGAGAGAGAGAGAGAGAGAGAATTAATATCTTTCAACTATATTGTTTTTACAAGGAAAAGTGAATTATCTCTAAAGCATTACATCTCAAACTATATAGTATTTCAGCTTTCTTCATTATTACAAAAATACCCCTTAACACCTTAACTACCTATTCTTCTCACAACACTTCCAACTAATTCAACAACTAACCCATTCACTCAGTATTTGACAAGTGTCGGCTATTACTCCCCCCTCAAACTCAGCAAGTGATCATGAAGCTGAGTTTGTTGCTGAAGCTGACCATTGTTATAATCTGCATATTCTAAATCACCATTGAGTCGATGCAGCAATGCCTGAAGCTCCCAATGCCAGGTTGTGACAGTGTTTGATAAAAATTGGACTATGCAAATTTTTTGTTAGAATGTCAGCAACTTGTTCTTCAGTGGGAATATATTGAATGATAATATCCTTCTTTTGAACTTTCTCTCAAACAAAATGGTAATCTGTATCCCAGTGTTATATCTTGGAATGAAATACTGGATTGGAGCAGATCGCCAATGCAGATAGATATCACAATGTAAACAAGGAGGAGACAATAGCACTTGATGAATATCCTTGAGAATTAACCTGATCCAAAACACATCTGCAGCACAATGGGCTAATGCCTTGTATTCTGCTTCTGTAGAACTTCGAGACACTGTTGATTGTTTCTTGGATTGCCAGGAAACTGGGTTATTTCCTAGAGAAAAACAACATAGCATGTGATGGATCTCCTTGTGTTAATGTCTACAGCCTAGTTAGAATCTGAGTATGCATTTATAGAGAAGTTTGTGCCTTTTGTGTATCTTAAACCACATGTAATTGTACCTTGTAAATACCTTAAGATTCTTTTGACTAAGTGAAAATAAAGCTCAGTAGGATTTGTCATATACTGGCACACCAAATTGAAAGAATGAGCTATGTCAGGTCTAGTAAAGTCAAGTATTGCAGTGCACTTACTGTGCTTTTGTATTGAGTAGGATCACTCATAAGTACTCCTTCTGTAGTAAGTAGCTGAGTATGGGGTTTAAATGGTGTGGATGTGGGTTTGCAATGGTCCATTCCAGTTTTATGCAATAAATCCCTTGCATACTTAGACTGATTGACAAACAAAGAACCATCTGCATGATATTGAATCTGCAAACCTAGGAACTAAGTTAGTCTGCCTATATCCTTCAAATTAAAAACTTCTGCAAGATCATGTACCACTTGTTGAATTGTTGACTCACTTAAACCAGTTAGGATAATGTCATCCACATATAATAAAAGTATAACCGCATTATCACCATCAGCTTTTACAAACAAACTTGTATCCGAGAGAGAAGCTTTGAACCCAAGAGATGGTAAATAGCTGGTAAATTTTGAGTTCCAAGCTCTTGGAGCTTGTTTAAGACCATACAAGGATTTAACCAATTTGCAGACATAACTTGGATATTTTGAATCAATAAACCCTTGAGGTTGTTTCATATATACCTCTTCTTCCAGATCACCATGAAAAAACGCATTTTTAACATCCAATTGTCTCAAGGGCCATCCAAATTAAGTAGCTAGAGCAAGAATTAACCTGACAGTTGTATGCCCAACCACAGGACTGAAAGTCTCTGAGTAATCCAAGCCCAGTTCTTAAGTGAAACCTTGTGCTACCAACCGAGCTTTATACCTAGAAACAGTCCCATCATGATTCTTTTTAACCTTGAACACCCATTTGCTGCCGATAATCCTTCTGTCACTTGGTGGTGGTACCAGATTCCAAGTTCCATATGCCTTTAAAACATCAAATTCCTCTTGCATGGCTAATTACCACTGTTGTTTAGCACAAGCTTGCTTGAAGGTTTTAGGTTCCTCAATGTCTATTATATCAGCTAAGAATGAAAACCCTCTAGGGAAATCATCATTAATGTTAAGAGAATGCAACTCAGGTAATTCAATATAGTATGCAACATAATTCTTCCTAGAAATTGCTCCAGTTTGCAATCTAGTTTGTATTCCAGTATGTCTTGATAACAAATGTACACCAGAATTATGTGATGATGAAGAGATAGGTAAGATTACCTGAAGTTGTGCAAGGTCTAAGACAGAAAGCAAATGAGTAGTATCATTTGGAGAGGAAATAGTAGGATTTGATGATGTTGAGCTGCTTGAGAGAGTTGAGTTTCTTTCTATGTGTACAGCAGAAGTACCCCCTTCTTGTATGTCTTCATTACTTTGTTGAAAACTATCACTGTTGTATTCCCTCACAGATGATAATTGTTGAGAATCCACTAGAGACCTCACAGATGCACTTACATGTTGTTGATTTGGAGAGTGAGCCACAGTTGGAGAAACAGGTATTGGTATAATCACATAAGAGATTCCACCTCTATTTGACTTATCTGCCAGTTGTGGTATACCTTGATGAACTTGTTTACTAGGAAATGTACTCTCATCATGAAACACATGCCTTGAAATTATGCATTTTCTAGTATGTAAATGAAAGCATATAACTCCCTTATATCCTACTGAGTATCCCAAGAAAACACACATCACAGATCTAGGTTGAAGCTTGTTTGTAGCATAAGGCCTAAACCATGGATAAACTGCACTTCCAAAAAATTTCAACCTTTGTATGTTAGGATGTTTCTTATACAATAGATAATATGGAGATGCCATGCTTAATGCCTTACATGGCATTCTATTGATAAGAAAAACTGAGTGAGCACATGCAAAATACCAGAACTCAGATGATAACCCAACTTGTGTAAGCAAAGTAATTCCATTCTCTATAATATGTCTATGTTTCCTCTCAGCAATCCCATTTTGCTGAGGTGTGTAGGGACATGACAACATGTGCATTACACCTTTTACAGTAAGAAATTCTTTGAACTGATTACTGATGTACTCTCTTCCTCCATCTGTTTGCAAACATTTAACGGATACCCCAAACTGATTTAATATGAATGCATAAAATTTGACAAACACAGAGAACAAGTCTGATTTATTCACTAATGGAAATATCCAAACATATCTTGTATATTCATCAACAAACAGTACATAATATATGTAACCATCTAAAGACTTTATAGGTGAAGGACCCCACACATCACTATGAATTTTTTCAACTGGTGAGGTACACAGATACTATGATTATGATCTATTCCAGCTGGAATCTCATATTGTTTTAACATAGAAACTAATATGTCATTGGTAAGATGACCCAACCTCTGGTGCCAAAGCTGAGACTTCACTACTTGATCAACCAAAGCTTCTGGAGATGCAACTGCAGACTGTAAACCCCTGTGCTTCTGGAAAAATGGAATATGAAACAACTCTCTTAGCCTACTTTTTCCTTGATACAGTATCTCTTTTGTTCTCTTGTCCTACACAAAAAAGTTAGTTTCATCACATATAAACCAAAACTTATTATTAGCACAAAGTTACTTTATAGATAGGAGACTTCTAGCAATCTGAGGAACATGTTTAAGAACAAAAGAATGAGTCTCAGTCTTTATAGTAGTGGTACCAACACTCTGAATAGGCAAATTAGTACCATTACCAATTGTAATCTTCTCAGATCCTTCAAATGGCATAACCTGTGATAACCCAATCATGTCTGCTGTCATATGATGAGATGCTCCAGAATCAACAATCCAAGAGTCTGCAGGTACATATTGAGATGTATGTTGAGCATTCATGGCATTGATAGATGGTGGTGCAGGATTTCCTTGAAAGGCATAGTTCACTCTGTGAAAACACTCAAGAGCTTAGTGACCCTTCTTACCACAAATTTGACATTCAACTAGAAATCCAGTTGTAGAAGCATTATTGTTATTTTTGTGATAGCAGTTTGCAGCAGTATGCATTGTCTTATTGCAAATTTGACACTCAATCACAATATTAATTCTTGTATCTGTGTTTCCAGACCAGCTAAAGTTACCATTGTGCCTAAAATTCTTGCCCTTATATTTACCATACTATTGTTTATGTAATTATTCTGCCCTTTTGACCCATTAAAGTTTCTAGGACCATACTGAATTGCATTCATATTAGATTGCTAAGAACTAGACCCAAATGATGAAAAACCACCCATGTTACCAGCAAAACTATAACCAAATGGTTATTGATAGAATGGTGCTAGTTGTTGAGGCATAGGATAAAACTGAGGTGATATGGGAAATTTGGGTTGGTGTGGAGCTAAGTATGGAACTTGAGTGATAACACATGTTATGGTAGCTGGAATATGACTATGATTATGAGGGTTTGAAGTAGAACCAGAAACAGATGAACTATAAGTTCCAGAATTAGAGCTAGAACCATAACCATTCATGTACAAGGCAAACAGATTCTAAGACAACAAACTAGTATCTCCTTCAATCTCTTTTTCAGCATCAAGCAACTGAGCATGAAATTCTTTCAGTGAAATAGAAGATTCCCTAGCTAAAATAATTGTTCGAATAATAGCATACTCCTTAGGTAAACCAGCCAATCCAACAATAATAACATCATTATCTGAAATGAATTCCCATGAGGCATTAAGCTAATCTCTAATGTTTTTCAACCTCAACAAGTATTTATCAATTGAGTCTGCCCCTTTTTGGATAGTATGCAATTCAGTTTTCAGGTGATTCACCCTTGACTTAGACACAGAGGCAAATATATCTACCAGATTACTCCAAGCATCAGCAACAGTCTTACAACCAAGCACATATTCCATGGCTTCATCAGATAGAGTAGCCAGAAAAAGACTAAGTAAAGCCATATCAGTTGATTCCCAGTCTATGAAGGCTTGTGTAACTTCCTTGGTCACACCTAAATCTGTGTGAATGACAAATTTAGGTGGACAAACATCTGTGCCATCGAAATGACCAAATAGCTTGTAACCCTTAATCACTGACATGAATTGAAATGACCATTTTGCAAAATTGTTATCTTTGAATTTGATGGTAAGCATACCAAGAAGACTATCAACTTTTGGTTTAGTCATGATTAACAACCTAGCTACAAATCCACACTTCTTTCTACACAAAATAAAACGTTCTTTCAACAAGAGATTGACACTCTGTAAAATCTAGCAGCAAGAAAGAAAGACTGATACTTTCCTCTTGATTAAGAAAGACAGATACTTTCTTAAGCCAACTCAGCTTAGAACCAAGAAAGACTGATACTTTCTTCTTAATCAAGAAAGACTGACACTTTCTTGAAGATACCCAATTTCTACCAAGAAAGACTAATACTTTCTTGAAATCACCCAATTTCTACCAAGAAAGACTGATACTTTCAAGAGCACACAATATGCAACAACCTTATGAACTTAATAGGTATCTAGAACAAAAAATTGCATTCAGTAAGAACAAACAAAACCCTCAATCTTCATCACAAATGTAATCATCCCCAAACACATCATACTTCGCCAAGAAACTAATCATTCATACACCTATCATAGGATTTCACCAGAATTTCAATCGACAGAAACGAATTGGATGTCACCTGAAAAACCCAGATTCATCAAGAGCGCATCGTAGACCTCTGTAAAAGAGAACACAACCCACAAATCGTTTGACGGAGACGCCGATGATTTCACCAGTGCAGTGGAAGAATCTTTAGGACTGATCACGGTAGCAAGCCAAATGCTGGCTATGATACCATATTAAAGCTCTGAGAAGAATGAGTAGGTAACAGTGATGAAGGCTATGAAGATGAGAGGAAAGCGAAGAGAGAGAGAGAGAGAGAGAATTAATATCTTTCAACTATGTTGTTTTTACAAGGAAAAGTGAATTATCTCTAAAGCATTACATCTCAAGCTATGTAGTATTTCAGCCTTCTTCATTATTACAAAAATACCCCTTAACTACCTTAACTACCTAATCTTCTCACAACACTTCCAACTAATTCAACAACTAACCCATTCACTCAGTATATGACAAGTGTCAGCTATTAAGGTGCAGAGACATTAAAATTCAAAACTGAATCTTCTTCAAGATCTCCATCTATAATCAAATCTTCAAGTACAGGACAACAAGAAAAGAGCTTCTCCATTGAGTACGGGATAATGCACAGTGGCACGGAGGAACTTGAGACTTGGAGAACAACCTGAGCTAGGAGTAACGGTAATATCGTTACAATGCAAAGTCAGCTTTAAAACCACCAAAGTGTTGCACATCAAAAGCCTTTTTGGCAACTGATAACCCTGATATGTATTTGGCGTCAAGTCTACAAAGAGATCCAACTGGATGGAACGATTCACAATTGACTTGTTAACATATCAATGCGTGTGGTGCAACCGTGCAAGGCAGTAAATATACATTGACATATATCTGCAGAAGTTGATCCCTTCAGCTTCAACCGAGAGGCGAGAGCAGCAATGCCTCTGAGCAATGGACTGTGAAGACAAAAGAGAGTGATGATATTCTAGTGTGCATGGTTGAGCCATGCTAAATATATGGACAAACAAACAACCAAGTAAAACATGAAATCTAATGTGGATATTTAATTAAATTTTTATTAATATTTGCGGTGCGGTTCGGTTTCGGTGGGTTTTCAAAAGCGAAAACCAAAATCAAACCATTTCCCTATATTGCAGTTCGGTTTCAAACCGAAACCGTTTCAAAATATCAAAATCGAACCATTCAGTGCGGTCCGATTTGGCTTGTGTTTCGGTTTTGGTTTTCGGTTCCAAGTGCCGACCCCTACTTTTTCTTGTGTTAGAATTTTAGATTTTCATGGATTTGGGATTTGTGCTTTGGAGCTACAATTTATTTCACGGGTCATATTCACATTTTGTGCAAAACTCCATCATTTCTGTCCAAAGCAACCAGTATTGGTAACGATATATCTAGTGATATTTCTATACATTTGCATATTGATTATTTTAGAGATATCGATATTTGAAACACTAATGTGTACGCATTTTTTTATCAAATTAAATGAAAGGTTTGTGAACTAGCAAAACTTGTTCTTTTTTTTTCTTTTTTCTTTTTTTTTGTATAAGTGGTGTTTCTGTTTGGATTTTTTCTTTCACAAATACTTCTTTATGTTTTGTAGATCCATAATTTTCATTCTTTATGTTTCAGTTTATGAATCACCCTCAAACCGCCATCGTATAAGCAAAAACCATTAGCGATACACATGCATTTTGAGTCACCAAGAAATTTCTACGTCCTACGAGTTTATGGAATTCATATTTCCAGGCCATTATCTATTGTTACACTCAAAGAGTTTAATTATTATCATTTTTAAACCCCATAACAGTGTATTAGTCCAAAAATAAATTATAATTTTCTATGTTTTCAAACAAGATGTTTGAAAGAGGCTTAAAAGAAAAACTAGTTCGAACTTTTTTTTTACTTTTATTACAGGATCTACTCTAATCTACCTAAGGAGAGATGAAGGGTATGAATTCGAAATTGAGTGAGTTGAAAAGAAAAATCATAACCATCAGTGTAATTCACCGCTGACAAAAACATTTCGAAATTTGGTTCTTATGTATCAAACATAAATTTGTTTCAGTATCCTTGAATTATGTACCCTGATTGGATAACAATGTTTCTCACAATGCGGTTAAATTTCCATATCAACTCTAAAACTTGCATCTGGTTGGAGGATGGCCCAAGTTGGCTTACGTCTTCTTACCTTCGGAATGATGCTGCAAAGTTAGAGAGTCCTACCGAATGAAGCTTTAGCCAAGGGAAAATTTGGAAAATTTGGAAAATTTGGACCCTATATAGAATTATACACATCCTTTTAAGTTTACGATAATTATGATTAAAAGTAGATGTGAAGTACTAATGTACTCTTAAATTGAGGTTTTTTCAATAAAACCAAAAAACAAAAATGAAATTAGACTCGGATATCTTTTACCGCCATCTTTTTCCTTTCTACCACTTCAGTCCACGCTCGACGTCGTGAATAACATTCCAGAACTAGAAGAAGGGACGAACTCGACTGTGTTCGACGACAATAGGAAAAAAGTCAACTTGTAAAAAAAAAAAAAGCAATAGAGGCAAACAAGAGTGAAGCCAGAAATTATTTTATTGGTGGGCTAGCTAAAAAAATTACCCTAAAATCAAATGATTTTTTTTTGCCACATACGTATTATATGCAAAAATTTAAGTTTAACTTTTGGATTTGTTTACTTTAAAATTTGTTTGGCATGAACTGAATAAGCTTCGCAGTTGCAAACTGCAAAAGTTACAATAAATCATCCAGTTTCACATATATTTAGATGCAAACACAAGGAGAAGATAGAAAACTTGATACATGGACTATCTCAATTACAACCACACAACTAGCACACACAAAAAATGAAAGTAAAAGTAAAGGCAATCTTAAAAGAAATTGATTGAAAATAATATAAAGCCCACTGAATTAAAGTAGAATAATCTTAAACAAAATGACATCACTAATTTTCATGATAATTTTTATATTTTTAGTTGTGCTAAATACTTACTGTGCTAGTTTCATTAAAAAATATTTTTTTCTTACATTTTTTTTCTCTATTATATTAGGTTATACATTAAAATACATACATATTACCACAAATTCCACCTGCGCTACAGCCCACCATAACCTTTGGTGTGGCTCCGCTAGTGGAGGCAGACAAGTTGTTATGATCCCACATCGGCTACACCAGAAATGGTGTTGTGGTTCTTAAGTCCTGGGGGTCCTCCCACCTATTGGACTAGTCTTTTGGGTTGGGCTCTTCCCTTGGGCTTGAGTACCTAACATTTGGTATCAGCCAATTCGATCCTCTCAATCCTTTGACGTTGTATGTCGCGGCAAGCTTCGCGCAAGAATATGGAGTCCCGAGTATCGAATCTGGAGACGAAGATTGAAGAAGTGCAGCAATCGCAAGATAAGGTTCAGGCGAATTTGGAGCTAATTATGGGGCAACTACAAGCTCTCATGGCGAGGGGTAATGGTGGATCATTGGGGGATTCTTCGGAAGCAACCTTGGGCGAGAATCAGTTTCAACATCGCAGGAACCCTAACCCAGATCATCAAGAATTTGGGCATAACTTCAATCAGCAACATCGATCACCATTGTTGAAGTTACAGTTTCCAAGATTCAGTGAAGGCAACGATCCATTAGGGTGGATTTACAAGGCTGAGCATTATTTTGATTTTTTCAACATCGACAAGTCCATGAAGGTGAAATTGGCGTCATTTCACATGGAAGGTAAAGCTTTGCAGTGGTTTCAATGGGCGAGATGTTTGACGAATTTTCCCAATTGGAAAGATTTCACTGCAGTATTGTGCCAAGAATTTGGTCCCTCAGAACTTGAAGATTCGACTGAAAACTTGGTCAAATTGCAACAATCAAGCACTCTCAGAGATTATGTCGTGGAATTTCGAAGGATGGCGAATCGCACACGGGATATCAGCCCTTCCTTACTCAAATCTTGCTTTATTGGGGGTCTACGACCAAAACTACGCCATGATGTTAAACTGTTAAAATTGATGCCAAGCTCGCAGAGTTGAAGGTGAAATCTGGTACTAAAGCTTCTTTTGTGCAATCAAATTTTCGAATTCCATTTCAGAATGTAATTCCAATATTCCTGTTGAGAATCCTGCTAAGCCAATTAATGTGAGAAGGTTAACACCCAAGGAAGTCGATTACTGTCGAAAAAATGGTTCATGCTTCCATTGTAAAGAGAAATATGTTAAGGGCCATAGCTGTGAAAGGAAGCAATTATTGTTAATAGATGTCCAAGACTCTGAATTGTGGGATAATGTCGAAAGGGAAATTAAGGAACCAGAAATCACTGCATGTGCTTTGTTTGGGGTCCCTACACCTCCATCACTTCAGACCACGAAAGTTACAGGGTATATTAAGAATTGCCCTGCTACCATTTTGATCGATTTAGGTAGTTCTCATAATTTCATAGATGTGGGATTGGTTAAGCGATTAAGAGGTTCATTGGACACCAAACATGTTTTTAATGTGAAGATTGCAGATGGGGGTAAGATTGATACTCGAGGAACTTTGTCTCAGATTCCTATTACAATTTAGGGTTTCAAGAGTGTCTCGGATCTATATGCTATAGCATTGGGAGGATGTGATGTTGTACTTGGGGTGCAATGGTTACGTACTTTAGGTCCTATATTGTGGGAATTCGATAAATTGTACATGCAGTTCACAAGACAATTTCGGACATTTTGTATCACTAGTCCGGAGGCATCTAAGGAAAATCTTCAGGATATTTTTGCATTACAAATGCAGAAGATACTTCATCAGGAGTCAACGGTGGGGGCAGTCTTGTTCCATATTGAAACTGAGGAAGTGGGGTTATTCCAATTAGCTGTTGCACGGATGAACAAGAATAGTCATAATCTTACACAGTATCAACAATAACAATTACATAACTTGGTAGAAGACTATGCGACAGTATTTCAAACTCCCAAGTCCTTGCCACCTCACAGAATTCAGGACCATAGAATCTCACTAATCCATGGCAGCAAACTTCCAAACAATCGACCTTATCGATATGGCCCGATTCAAAAGGCTGAGATAGAAAAATGTGTTGCTGAACCGTTGGAGGTAGGATTTATAAAAGTGAGCAACAGCCCATATTCTTCTCTAGTTATCTTAGTAAGAAAAAAAAAGGGAACTTGGCGTATGTTCATGGACTACAAGGGCTTTAATTGCATCACCATTAAAGATAAATTCCCTATTCCCCTTATTGATGAACTATTGGATGAGTTATTTGGGGCACGATACTTTTCCAAGTTAGATTTGAAGGCAGGTTATCACCAGATTAGAATGCATCCTAATGATGTTGAAAAGACAGCTTTTAGGACACAGAATGGTCATTAGGAGTTCTTAGTGATGCCATTTGGATTGACTAACTCTCCTGCCACTTTTCAATGCCTTGTGAATGACATCTTTCGACCATATTTGAGAAAGTTTATTCTTGTTTTTTTCGATGATATATTGGTCTATAGCTCTTCTTGGCAACTGTATTTGGATCATTTAAAAATAGTCTTTGAGACATTAAAGGAGCACCATCTATTTGTGAAACAATCAAAGTGTGCCTTTGGTCAATCACAAGTAGAATATCTAGGGCATATTGTATCCAATGATGGGGTATCAGCTGATCCTACTAAACTGGATTCCAAAGCCAAGTGGCCTATTCCCAAATCGGTGAAAGCTTTGTGAGGGTTTTTAGGATTAACTGGGTATTATAGGAAATTTATTCCTCATTTTGGCAAGATCATAAGTCCATTGACTGTACTCACACGAAAGGATAGTTTTCATTGGTCGGACGCAGCTACCACAGCTTTTAACACTCTCAAGGAAGCAATGTTATCTCCTCAAGTCCTAGCATTACCAGATTTTACTAAGCCTTTTGTGATTGAAACTGATGCTTCGGGTCATGGTATAGGTGCGGTGCTTCAGCAGGGAGGCAAACTAATTGCTTTCACAAGTAAAGCCCTTTGTCCGAGGAATCAAATGTTATATGCATATGAGAGAGAGATGTTAGCCATTTTACACGCTGTTCACAAGTGGCAATCCTACTTAGTGGGAAATCACTTCATTATTCAAACTGATCACCACAGTTTGAAATATTTCCTTCAAGGCAGAGCCCATACACCAATGCAACAGAAATGGGTTACCAAACTTCTCGGGTTCAATTATGAAATTCAATATAAACAAGGCTGTAATAACCAAGTGGCAGATTCCTTATCACGATCCCCATTGAATGTTACCAATTTTGTTGATCAACAGCTTACAGAAATGGAAGTGTTGGCTATTTCTTACCCTTATTATCAATGGCTGGATGATTTGCGAAGAGATATGGAGAAGGATCCTTGGATAATAACAAAAGTCTGAAGTCTCATGTCTATGGACGACAGTTCGGTCACAGTGGCTACATTGAAGTTTCAAGTAAATAATGATATTCTCAAATACAAGAACTGCATTGTTCTTAGCCCCACTACTCACTGGAGAAGCAAAGTGTTCTATGAAAATCATGCTACACCAACGGCTGGTCATGAGGGTTTTCTAAAGACATATAAGCGGATTTCTATGTGTTTTTATTGGGAAGAGATGAAGAAGTTTGTGAAGGATATGGTAGCTTGCTATTCAACATGTCAACAAAACAAATATGAGACCTTGTCTCCTCCTGGATTATTGCATCTTCTGCCTACACCCACCAAGATTTGGACAGACATATCTATGGATTTCATTGTGGGCCTTCCTCCATGTAAAGGCAAATCTGTAATCTGGGTTGTTATGGATAGGTTGTCCAAATATGCTCACTTCACTATGATTGGTCATCCATATTCTGCATCCATGGTTGCTCAACTCTTTGTTGACAACATTTTTAAACTACACGGCATGCCTAACTCAATAGTGAGTGACAGATATCCGGTTTTCTTAAGCAAATTTTGGAAGGAGTTCTTTCATCTGCAAGGTTCTTCTTTATGTTTCAGTTCTGGTTACCATCCTCAAACAGATGGCCAAACTGAGGTTTTGAATCAATGTCTTGAAACATATTTGAGATGCTTTTGTAGCTTGCAGCCAAAGAAATGGGTTTCATTTCGCTCAGCAACCAAGATGACTCCATTTGAGATTGTGTATGGTCAAGCTCCACCAGCAGTCCAAACTTATGAATCTGGCACCACTAAGGTAGATTTTGTGGATCAAGCTTTGACGGAAAGGGATCGAATCTTATCTTTACTTAAAAGCAATCTGGAAGCTGCCTAATGTAGAATGAAGGTTCAAGCTTATAAGAACCGGTCTGAAAGGGTATTTGAGGTGGGAGATTCAGTGTATCTAAGATTGGTGTTATACCAGCAATTGTCCCTAGCTTCTCATCCATTTCATAAACTCCAACCACGATTTTATGGTCCATTTCCAATTCTATCCAAAATTGGTCCCGTGGCTTATAAACTCAAGTTACCAGATCACTCTAAACTTCACCCTATGTTCTATGTCTCTTGTCTTAAGAAGCATTTGGGTTCGAATATCCAGCCTACTGTTCCATTGCCTGTTATCACAGATTCGGGTATTCTTCAAGATGTTCCAGTGGCTATTCTGGACAGAAGATTAGTGAAAAGAAATAATTTTGCAGTGACTGAAATCCAAAGATGATGCCACGTGAGAAAACTACCAGGAGCTCAAACTTAAGTTCCCAGAACTTGTGCAGTTGTGATGCAATCTGTCGATGCTGTCTTGTTCTATCCAATTCATTGTATTTATGCTACTGTCACATTGGTTGAGTTTTTGTGTATTGTTTTTGTAGAACTTGTGTTTTGATGGGGGGTATTGTTAGGATGCCACATGGCATCATCTGTGATTGACAAGTGTACCGTGGATATTAGTTAGTTAAAGCTTGTTAGAAGGGGAATTCTATTAGAAGTGAGAGGTTAGTACTAATAGAAGCTTGTAAAGGAAGATAAGAGGTGAATGAAAATTGTATTGTTGTTTGGTATCTCTCCCTGCGTACAATCGTAGAAGATGTAGAGCAGGTTCTAACATTTGGTATCAGAGCCAGGTTCCTGACCCTACAGAGGGGGCGACCTGGAAAGGGCTACCTTAAAAGGACGACCAGAGGGTGCGCCGCCGTTAAGAGTGAAAGCCACCAAAGTAAGGACCGCCGTGGGCGTCGGCCCCAGACGAACCGATTCTACGGAGGGGGTGACCTGGAAAGGGCTACCTTAGCGGGACGACCAGAGGGCACCACCGTTAAGAGTGAAAGCCACCAGAGTAAGGGCTGCCGTGGATGTCGGCTTCCAAAGGGGTGGGCAATGTTATGATCACACATCAGCTACACCAGAAATGGTGTAGTGGTTCTTAAGTCCTGGGGGTCCTCCCACCTATTGGACTAGTCTTTTAGGTTGGGCTCTTCCCTTGGGCTTGAGTACCTAACACAAGTCGACTTCCACGATCAAAGTTGATTAGTTTGGAGAAAGGGGGGAGTGGGGAGGAAGGATGAGAGAGAGATGTTGAGACATTTTTTCAAGCAAAAGTAAAAACAAACTGGGCTGGGCCCTCACGGTTAAGAGCAAAAGGGGAGAATTTTAGTCATTAAGGGTAGATTAGTACTTTCATATCATTTTTTAATTATAGTTATCATAATCTTAAAATGATGGCTATAATTTTAGGGGTGTGCTATCCACACACCTCATTTTACTTCTCACACACCCTTTGATAATTTTGTCCGTTGATCTTCTTCAATTCATCTGATTCGACGACCGAAAATTAAAAAGGTGTGTGAGAAGTAAAATACAGTGTGTAGATATTCACACCCCTAATTTTATATAGGTTCTAAATTTTGGTTATTTTCCTAAATTTCCCTTAGCCAAGAGCCATCTATCAAAAATCAAGGGTAAAAAAAGAAAAGAAAAAAGAGAAACGGAGACAATGTTAAAGTTTTTTTTTATTGCATTCAGAGTTATCAAAGCTTGAATTCTAATCCTAGCTCATTATTCAATTTATCATTCAAGTTGATCTCAAATACATCATCAAGACTATAGACTGTAGTGGAGTAGGTAACACATATCATAGTAATGATGAACTGTTCATTTATTTGGTACATTTGGATGACTAAATAATGCTCGATTTGAGTAATTTTTCGTAAAAATGATCTCTGAATAAATTAAGAATTTGAAAACTTCCGATTATGAAATTTCTAAAGTAAATATACGTTATTTGCAAGTAGAGAAATGAGTTCATCCCCAACTGAAGAATACAAGTTTATTCTTTTTAACCTAATCCCAGCCAATCAATCACAAACAATAGTATATCATATAGTAATAATAAAGAGAGATAATTACGAATACTTTGTTTGTGTCTGCAGGTGTGACGTTTTTTTGGTGAAGATTTGCCTGGGCAGTGGTTTTTCTGGACCAAATTAAGTAAGAGTTTCGTAATATACGCATGTTTTCCAATAATGGCATTCATGTGGTTTACTACAAACTCAAGAGGCTTATTCACGGCGGCCAGCAGTATATAAACCGCTGCTCACTCCCTGCGATCTCAACACAAACCCTTCCAACCCTTTTATCTCTCACGCACAAAGACCTTGAGAGCCACGATGAATAACAAACTCACAGTGCTGCTGTTCTGCTATATGCAGCTAATTTCCACGCCACCTTATCATTTGTCACAGATGGTAAGCTCTCCTCTGCTATTTATGCTGTTTTTATCTCTGTATATTTATAGACGGTTCGGATAATTGAATTGAATTATGAGATAGTTTTAGAAGGGTGTTTTGCAGTTTGTTATTTTTAATGAGGAATACTTGAAAACTTCTCATACGTACGTATATATGACTGCCCAAGAGAAATTCATTTCTAGTACTTAGGTTTATCAATTTCAAGTCACTCATTCATGCTGGAAAATAGATTTTTGATTTTTTAGTTTATGTGATCACTATGCTCAAATACCTAACAATATTAATATGTAGCCTTTCAAGTTCATACTTTCTTACAGCTCCTAGGTAGGAGGTCGTCATAAATATTGAAGTCTTGTTTTTAAGTGATTTCCATCTGCTTCTAGTTTAGTCCCTATGCAATAAGAGAGATTTTCAGTATACTAGAACATAAGTTGGTACACAACATGTAATATAGCTGAAAAAATTATTGATCAACTCCCACATCACATATGTGGTTGCCACCCTTGATCAATTGTTGAACATTAACCATGTCATTATCATGTATGTTATGGAGCCAAAAATAATCAAGAGGCGACAAGTGGATTTTTGGATAAAAAAAGGACAAAATTACCCTAGAGGCGCGAGCAGTGGACAATCATCCCTCAATCAAGTCAAAAGTGCCCAAATAGGTATTTATTTACAACGTATTTCATCCATCCTCATCATATCTTCTCCACAAGGTAACCTCCAAATCCTTCCTCTTTTATCATATTAATTAGCCAATTAATCAAATAATTATCCCATCAATTAGCTAATTAATCACAAAATCAAGAACCTAACCCACAAATCCATCCAAGTGGCCGGTCCATCTCCTCCCAAGGTGGCCGGCCACTCCCCCTATTTAATTAAATCCTCTCATTCTCACCAAAACTCAATTCCAATTCTCTTGCTAAATTCTCTAAATTCTCCAAACAAAGGTTTTCTATTTTCTTGTCCATTTGTAGATTTTTCGTACGTTCTCATTTTTAGAATTTTTTATTTGTAAAAATTCTTGATAAAACGTAAAAGAGAAGTACAATGGCTAGAAATTTAGAAAATTCAACAAGTGAAAGTTCCCATATTCAAGAGATAGGACTGCGGCGATCCACGAGGCTAAATATGATGATAAGTGGAGTGGCACCACCAATACGAGGCTCTACCATGGCAACCACCGCGGTGGCCACCACGGCAATCGCCTGTGGCGAGGTCCATGGCACCACTACCACGGCCTGAGCCGTGCCACCAAAGCAAGCCCAAGCCTTGCCATCCAAGGCTCACGGCACCAAGGCCACGGCCCAAGCCATGTCACTCCACGCCCAACGCAATCCCAACGCGTTGCCAAGCCGAGCCCAAACCTCGCACCTGCGTGCATCACACACTAAGCAGCCCACTTCCGTGGCCCAGCCTACTCCCGCCGAGCAGCCTGCTCTTGCCTAGCAACCCACTATCGCGGCCCAGCCTGCTCTAGCCGAGCAGCCCACTCCCGTGGCCGACCTGCTCCTGCGGCCCATCCTGCTTTTGTGGCCTTCCAAGCAGCCCAAATTAGTCCAAGGTTAATTTAACCGTCCAGGCTCCAAATTTCTGGACCGACGATTGAACCGAGAGCATTTTCACCACATCTTTCTACGGATTTGACATTTCCCAACTCAAATCTTGCGCCCAGAGTCTACCACATTTCCACTAATCAAAAAGATACATTCCTTCCAAGCTTTTCCAACCCAAATGGAGAACAACACTTGTCTCGATAATTCATAGAGTTGACGAGCACCCTTGCATAGTAGACGACCTTGGTGAACCAGCTCTTGCAGTGCACCAAGATGCAACGTGCCCCAAACGAGGTGTCCCAAAGTAAGACAAGGGTAGATGAAGAACCTCATCAGCAACGTCCCAGCAAGCAGCCACTCGACCAACCACGAACCGAGCGTTCAAGCAGTGTACACTCCCGATTAGGCCCCCGAGATAGCGTACACTCCCATCTTAGCGCGCAGAGGAACGTGCACTCTCGGTTAAGCCCACAGACTAGCATATACTCATGGTTGGGGTCACACTCCAATAATCAACATGACCAACCTTCCAGGCGAAGTCTTCATTCGCAGCTAGGCCCGCAAGGAGCATCTTCCACCTCACATCGGAGTCGGCAGCACAACTGACTGAGAGAAGCAGTCACTCAATCCGGCTCAAGTTCAATCAGCAGCCTGCGAAGAACTCACTCACCTGCATGGACGAGCCAAGCATGTAGAAGAACAGCCTAGACTGATAAGTCAAGATTGGGGGCAGCCGAGAGCTCCGCTACCCCAACAAAGGCAAATTCAGGAAGAAGTAGAGAGACTCTTGACCGAGCGATTGTGCGATTTCCAATACAACGAGGTCACCGACAATGCACTATGACGAGACATGACCAACATAAGCAGGTCACCATTCATGGACAAGATTAAGCAGGCAGAGCCTGCACGCAAATTTAGCATGCTACATTTTACATCCTTCAAAGGAAATTGAGACCCGGAAAGACACTTGAAGCACTATCGAAGCGCAATGATCCTCTATCGAAACAACGACGATCTCATGTGCAAGATATTCACCACCACTTTACAAGGCGAGGCGCAAGATTAGTTCTACACCCTGCCGCCACAATCCATCCGGAGTTTCGACGAACTATCTTTGGTTTTCACCAAAGAATATTCATCATATCACTTGATCAAGAAGAAGTCCGACCACTTGTTCAACGTCAAGAAGAACCCAAATGAGTCGATTCGCGACTATATGAAGAGGTTCAAAGCAGAGAAGGCAAAGATAGTCGGATGCAATGACTCAATAGCTAGAGCAGCCTTCCAAAAAGGATTTCCAATAGATCACCCGTTGTTCAGAAAACTGATCATGAAAGAAGATCTAACTCTGGCAGACTCTTTCTCTCTAGCAGAAAAACATGAACTTTGGGACGAGGCTCGCTGATCCAGATTCAATGACTGGAAGGAGTACCAGACATCACATCCCTACTATCTAAACCGGAAGCAGCAGATGACCTATTCACATGCTTGATGGTATCCGAAGCAGCAATAAACTCTACCATCATATGAGAAGAGTTGGGGTCCCGATTACCTGTATTCCACAGTTCAAAAGCTCTCCTCGATGCTACCAGAAATTCAAAGGATAACTTTGGTTGCAACCCAGAAGCTCAAGTTTTACCTTCAGACACACGCAACCATCCTCATGACGCATTATTCTGCCTAATCCAGACGTGCGACGATAAAGGCGTAGACACTAGCAGATGTAAAGTTTTTTGACGAACGCAACAGCTTGGCCCAAAAGGCTCACCAAGGGCAGACAAACACTAGAAGGGTACACTTGAAAGCAAGTTTTATCCTCGTCACCCCAAAAGATTCTACATAGGAGCAACATGTACCGGCAGTTGAACATCACATCCTGCTACGTGTCAGAAGGCCCCAGCCGACCCTTGCTCCATAATTCAATTCTAGAGTGGCCCAATACCGGCAGTTAAGCATCTCCTACTGCGTGTAACATGGCCCCAGCTCCACGGCTCCCTACCACGCCTTCACAACGCAACAGGACGACCCAATAACGATTCCACAGCTCCCTACAGCACCTTCATGCTAAGCCTAGGTGACGCAACAGAGCGGCCCAACCATGCCCCAGAGATAGCCGAGAACGTTCTAATACACGCCTGCTCCACCCAATGGAGACTTCTGGCATTTGCATGTCAACAGCGTATCCAACTACAAAGGTTCGGGAACAAACGTGGTCTTTGTCACCCAAGGTGGTTCGATGCCTGAGCAAGCGATCACTCTAGGCTTCAAAGTATCCAACAATGAAGCAGAGAACGAGGCCCTACTGGCAAGCCTCCAAATGGCAAAAGACTTGGTTGTGAAGAAGTTTGCAACTCATTCTGATTCCCAGCTAATCACCAGCCAAACTACTGGGCAATACATGGCAAAACATCCAAGGATGGCGCAATACCTAGAGAACGTACGTAAGTAGTTTGAGGCATTTCAGACTTACACTTTCACTTAAGTTCCACGGGCAGACAACGCCCACGCAAACGCACTAGCCGGCCTAGGCTTCGCTCTCGACCACCAACTTAAACGCTCTATTGTGATGGAGTAGCTAGACAAGCCAAGAATAGAGGGGGATCTAGCTACTGAGGTATCACAGGTCAGTATAACTCCTAACTGGCAAAGTTCTATTATAGACTACCTGGTCAATGGCACACTCCCCATAAAAAGATTGGAGTCTAGAAAGCTCCAAATAAAGGCAGCACGCTACTACATGTGGAACAGTATTCTCATCCAAATATCCTACACCCGACCACATCTTCGCTGCCTAGCGCCTCCCGATGACTTGAAATTTCTTAGCTCAATCCACGAAGGCGTTTGTGGAAATCACTCTAGAGGTCGATCCTTGGCATATAAGGCTCTTAACGCAAGCTACTATTGGCCTACCATGCACCAAGATGTTAAGGAGTTAGTACAAAAGTGCAACCGCTGCCAACGCTATAAGCCGGTACTAGCACTGTCTGCCAGCGAACTATACCCACAGACGAGTCCTAGGTCGTTCATAAAGTGGGCAATCGACCTGGTAGGACCTATGCCACCTGCTACTAGGGGCAGAGGCATGATGATCGTGGCAATCGACTACTTTTCCAAATGGGTAGAAGCAGAGCCCATGACAACCATGACTCAGACAGACATAGAACGCTTCATATGGAGGAACATCATTTGCCGATTTGGCATCCCTCAGTCCATCCTCACCGACAATGGCCCTTAATTCGTGGGCAAAGATTTGGCCAAGTTCTTCCAAAAGTATGGCATCAAGCAGCACATGTTCACGCCGAGATATCCTCAAGGTAATGGGCAGGCCGAAGCATCCAACAAGACGATCCTCGACTGCCTCAAGAAATCTCTTACCAACAAGAAAGGAAAATAGCCAGACGAACTCCCCAGATGTCTATGGGTATATCGCACCACCAAAAGACAAGCAACCGGTGAGACTCATTTCTCTTTGGCATTTGGCTCAGAAGCAATCATTCATCCCAATGTTATCAAGCTAAGTGCCATCGCTCTACTACCAAGCATTGAGCAAAACGATAAGGAGATGGCCACAAGCTTAGATCTGGCAGAGGAAAAGCGCGAACAAACCATTACCCGCATTGCAGCCTACCAGCAGCAGATCCTCTCCAGCTATAACAAAAGGGCCAAGATCCGGCAGTTCCAACCCGGAGATCTAGTCTTACGAAAAGCCTTCATCACTGCCCGCAAAAAAGGCTCCAAAAAGATGGATCCCATCTGGGAAGATCCGTACAAGATCATCAAAGTAGGGGGTAAGGGTAATTACACCCTCGCCACCATGAATGACAAAGAGATCGAAAAGTAATGGAACGCCTATAATCTGAGGAAGTAACATGTGTGACATCCCGCTACATCAAAGCCTGAAGACTCAAGCAGCTCGACGGGTACCACCTCACAAGCCGAGGACTATCCAATTGTTATACAGTTCCTACCTTACAACTAAGTTCTAGTTCGTTTCACTCGTTTTTCAATGAGGAATTCAGAAGTAATCACAACTTGGCTTGGCTGGATGCTTACAACAACTGATCACTCATGCACTTCAAAAGAAAACTGCGCCCTTCTTAGGGACTCATCGCAGGAATTGCGCCCCCCGAGAGACCAACCATGCTTTCCAGTGCGAGAAGGTAGACTAATTGCTCTCTAGTGCGAGAAGGTAAACCAATTCCCCAACACCCACATGGGTCAGCTTTCCAAGACAGGAAGATAAACTCTACACTCCGAATATCTAGACGTGGATGAGCTAGGCTACCCTAGTAACTAGATGCACAATGGCTTGCACCGGGATTCTTAGAAGTAGCCACAATGGTCTTTTTCAGGGCTTAGCTAACTGAAGGATTTTGGTTCTCTTGGCCTGATCTGTAATGAATCGGGCCTTAAAGGCGGAGGGGGCAGATTACGCAGTACATCCGATGGACGACTACCCTGGAACCCTAAAGCTGCTACCGAGCTACCGAGTGCACTAAGGTAGCCTACGGTTTTCGGAAGACTGCCTACGGTTTGTCCTTCGAGCAGTAAAGCCATGCTAGACTTATACAACCGCACATTCTTGTGAAAGGTTAAACAAGCTAGCGTGCATATACAAAGCTTTATCCACTGTCGACATACTACGTAGTCGATAAGCTTCACTTATGCCAAGCACGGAACAACCTACATCAAGTCCTAAAGTGTTGTGATACTTGTTACGTAACCTACGAAATTGGAGAAAGCCAAGGTTAACAGCCTAGTGGTTACACGGCCTAGTGGTTACACGGCCTTTTCTGCTTCTATAAGTAAGGCATCCGGCTACCAACCCTATAGCCAATAACTTTGCAAAGTTCCACACCAACAACTACGGCTGCATAAGCTACGCGAGCTTGTCTGCTTATAAAAAAGTAGCACGCCTGCCACTGGTCTATAAAGTCTAAAGGTTAGGGAATGAACAAAAGAAGCGAAGATGAAGAAAAACGAAGGAAGCATGTTTATAAACAACTAGTAAAAGCCGAATAAGTTCAAGCAAAATAAGAGCTACAAGGAAAAACAAAGAAAAACCTAAAAGCTACCTAGAATACTACAGCAGCTTAGACATCCCATAACTACTCGGTCGTCACACCTTCAGCAGCCGCGACACTCTGAGCAACAGCATCATCCAGCGCTTCACCCCCGGCTGCCCTAGCTTGGGCACCAACTTTTCCCATTACTTCGCCAATGGAAGCCTCAAAAGTAAAAGCAAGCGAGTCTTCCAAAGAAATAGAGAATGTCTCGAAACCTCGAGCCCATACTTCTCACCTTTCAGCTGCTTATTATCCTCGAGCAGACCAACATGAAACGCGCTGCAGCTCATCCACTTCCTTCTTCAGACTTTCGTTGATCTTCAGCGCACCTTAGAGTTCCAACACTAATCTTCTTGAAATGGATCACTTGGTTATAAACAGCAATCAACTCTTCATCCTTTGCATAAGCAGCGGAACGAAGCTCAAACTCAAGATCTTGAATCTGAGGTATGTAACATACAATCTCATTCTCTGCACTTTCATACTTAACTTGGATCGCGTCAAGCCTAGCCTTCAAGTCAACGATTTCTTAGCGAGCAGTCTCAAGCTGCAGAGAGGTGAGGGCAGAAATATTAAACCCCTTCAAAGCAACGAGCTCATAATCCAACCTCTTGATCTCATCGACCGAGGAATAAGCTTCAGCTGCCATAGCCTTCGCCACCACCTTGGCAACCTTGCTATATCTGCATTATAGCAAGTAGAGCAGTCTGTCTATATTGGGTCATATGTTTTGCAAATGAACTTGGGCAAACAACATTTCTAACGCCATCGACAAACTTGGCACAAGTGTCCATATCTTCAAGCAGATCTGGTTTCAAAAGCACACAGATCTCAGCAGCCTACCCAGAAGCAGCCTTAGTGGATTTCTCACAGCTGCCCACGCGAGCAATCTCATATTTCCCAGCAGGCGAATCAGTCTCAGCAGCAGATGGAGTGGGCCTTAGCACTACTTTAGCATCAGAGTCCACCTTATCACTCTTCGTAATAGCAAGCCTCTCCAAATGAGAACCGGACTTAGTTCTCAACGGACGTCTTGGCACAGACTTCGGCATTAGAGGCATGACAAGACCTCTACACTGAGCAATACTATCAACAATAAAATTAGCCATTCTCGACATGGCAGGCGCCACAGGCTCAGATCTAGCAGCCTTATTTTTCTTCCCATTGGAAGAAGTCATTTCAATCACAGGCTTCTCGGCAGCAGGCAGACCCTCACAAGCAGTGGATGAAGTCTCCAGTTTTTTCTTAACCAGCATCTCTTGAGCAGACGAGGAAGATCTCTTCTTTCATTCACAGTAGGCTCCACGTCAACGATCAAACGAGTTTACCTTCTCTCTCAGGAGCAGCCCACCTTTCTCCCGGCGAAGAGAACTAAGCAACCAACGCCATTCACGGTACTTAGCAGGGGAGCTTAACCTATATTGGCTTTTTCCTCATTTTTTCTCTCAGACCAGCAAGTAGGAGGCCTGCATGCCCAACATTCCAGCAGCTCATGAGGCCCGCGACCTTCTCATCTCTCTCAGTCGCCAGCCTGGCCCAAAGGACATAGGCCATGCGGCTCGCATAGCACTGAGCCCTGGTGCCTTAACCCGCGGCCCCAATCGCTCAAGCTACCCTTGGCTCTAGCCAAGCCGAGCAGCCCAAGTAGTGGTCCCTACCATAATACCTCCTCGGCCCATGCCAAGCCGACTCATGGCCCCTGCCAGCCGACGTGCCGCACCACCCCGACGGCTGCCTCGCGATAGCACTCTCCAAGAAGAAGACAAGGAAAATTAATTTTTTCTTGCCCCTGTGCGGTGCGAAGAAGATGAAGAAAGCAACAAAAGACAGTCATTTGCACGAGCAAGATGTATAAGATTGCTAGAGGAGGGGGAACAAATATCCTCTAAGCTCTTTCTCTCTTGTAGGGTAGAATAAATTGTTCTCCAAAGTTAATTTAATAACCCACTTAAGGTGGACTTAAATAGGCTTTGAGAGAAATTTATTTCCCTTTCCTAGAAGGATCTAATTTCCTATTAAAGAGGGAATCAACATCAAAATAGGAAACAATCCTACGTTTCCTGAAGCAAGAAACTCTCTACACCTGCTGCCCTTTCCTACGAGCAGCCCAACAGGTGTGGGGGCATTTGTGGAGCCAAAAATAATCAAGAGGCGACACGTGGATTTTTGGGTAAAAAAGGACAAAATTACCCTCGAGGCACACCGGAGCTCCTACGCGCGAGCAGTGGACAATCATTCCTCAATCAAGTCAAAAGTGCACAAATAGGTATTTATTTATAACCTATTTCATCCATCCTCATCATATCTTCTCCACAAGGTAACCTCCAAATCCTTCCTCTTTTATCATATTAATTAGCCAATTAATCAAATAATTATCCCATCAATTTGCTAATTAATCACAAAATCAAGAACCTAACCTACAAATCCATCCAAGTGGCCGGTCCATCTCCTCCCAAGGTGGCCGGCCACTCCCCTATTTAAACCCTCTCATTCTCACCAAAACTCAATTCCAATTCTCTTGCTAAATTCTCTAAATTCTCCAAACACTTTTCCCGCAAAATTCTAACTTTGGCATCGGAGGTTCTTCGGCCAAAGCGCCCCCGCCTCCCCCCCCCCCCCCCCCCCCAAAATTCATCATGGGCTCATGAGGCTCTTGGCCTCGACCTAAGGTGTTATTTGTTTTGTAGGTGTAATTTTGTCCGAGAACAAGGAGGAAGAAATTTGCATCCACACATGTGACTACCAAATATTTTTTAGTGGTGTCACTTGTGCACTAGTCATATGTACTATTGCCTCTTCGTTTGCTTAACATTTCATTTGCAGATAACATGTCACACGTACAAGGAATTTGCATGCAATTCAATTGATTTAAAACATTTACTCTTGAGAGCAATGTCTTATGTTTGAATTCTTTTTACGAATATAACTAGTACATACTAGATTTATAAAATTATTAAAGTTATTTTCCATAAACGACTAATCTGAATATATCTGTCCGAAATTATGTTATTTGATTTAATGGCAATAGATTTATTATGGGCGATGACTTTGGCACATCACCCATGTTCACATATCACCATTAATTTATTTTATTTTTATTGGGAAACTCGAAAACAAGCAACAATTGTATGATTAACCTTATCACGGTAACAATATTTGTCATTTAACTCAAGTTAGAAAGGTTTATGTAAGCCATACTATATGGCTCAGTGTCTAACTGAATTCTCATCACATCACGTGATCTTTCCACACATAACATGTGATCCTCCCGTGGCATCAATAATTTGATTTAATATTATTTAGTAACAAAGGCAAATACAATCTTACATGCTATTAAAACTTATTAACTTTAGCTTTCGGTGTTCTTTTCTTTTCATATTATTTCTTAAAATATGTACTTTTCTGATAATTACTTGATATAACGTGCTATTACTTCAAAGTCGTTAAATTTTGGTAAGAGTTTTTGCCTTTATATTATGTGGTATGTAACAACAATATGGGAACAAATCAAATATTGTCAGTTAGCGGTCACAATTTGTTTGAGTGAATGTACATATATATGTTATTGACAATAACCCTATTCATTTCTCAGGCTTATTACCCAACGGCAACTTCGAGTACGGTCCAAAGCAATCAGAACTCAAAGGCACAGTAGCGACGAACCCTCATGCAATTCCCAACTGGGAAATCTCAGGCTTAGTCGAGTACATAAAATCAGGTCAAAAACAAGGTGACATGCTGCTGGTCGTCCCTGAGGGCGGCTTCGCTGTGAAGCTCGGCAACCAGGCCTTGATCAAGCAGAGGTTGAAGGTCACGAAAGGCGGCTTCTACTCCACCACGTTCAGCGTCGCTCGGACGTGCGGGCAGGAGGGGAAGCTGAACGTGTCCATCAATCCCAACCTTGAAGAAAGAGACTGGGGAATAATGCCAATCCAGACAGTATATAGCAGCAATGGATGGGATTCGTATACATGGGGTTTTAATGTAGATTTTGATGACATTGAGCTGGTGTTCCACAACCCCCGGGTGGAGGAGGATCCTGCTTGTGGCCCATTTATTGATTCTGTTGCTTTGAAGCTCTTGGATCCTCCTACACGTACTAGAGGTAAAAAGTTGAGGTTTTTTTTTTTTTTTTCCTCTTGGTAATTGATGAGTTGATTGAGATTTTTACATTAAAAAACCATACATTTTTAGCCAACCAATAAAACACATTTCAAATTAATTAATTTGCCATAAAACCCAAATTTTCTTTTTCCTACTCTGTTATATGACATGAGTGAATTTAACATGGGTCTTCACCATTCAAAAAATTGTTAATATGAATCATTCATAGCGTCAAATAGATTGTCCAAGTGATAATTTGGTAACATAACTTATTAGACCTAAATTATTATTTTTAAAAATCATATTCAAATTAATTCAAGAAAAATTTCATTGCCACTATATTATACATTTTTTATAGAGCTATATTAATACATGCATTATCAATTATCTTCATTTCGAGATAGACTTGTAACCCAAGTAAAATGTACGTGAATCTGATATGACATATAACAACGATATGACCTATACATATGTTACAAACATTTAATGTTGTCATTTTTTATACCAGAAAAAGTTACTTATCATTTTTATTATTTTTCCAGCGAACTTGATTTATTTATTTTTCTTTTTTTTGGTAAACTAGACATTTTATTCCAGGGCCAAAAGCCAAGCAAAATTACAAAAAGGTCCAACAACTTTGAAGAAGGGCCCTATGTGTTGCCCAACACGTCATGGGGAGTCCTAATCCCACCCCACATATGGCTCGTTTGAATGTGGTTTTAAAATAATTGAAAGCGTTTTTGATGAAAATGTTTTTGTAACCAATTCTTAGTAAAAATGCAAGTAAATCCTGAAAAATCACTTAAAGTGCTTCCTGGAAGAAGCACATAACTGGTGTTTTTTGCAGAAAGCACTTAAAGTGCTTTTGGAACTCAAAAATATTTTCTCTAAAAGCGCTTTCAGTCATTTTAAAAGCACATACAAACAAGCTAATAGAAGATGACCACAGCCCACTCCTAGGCTGGATGATTGAGTCTCTCAAGGCCGTTAAGTACATCAACTCCAAGCATTTCTTCGTCCCTGAAGGCTGTAGAGCCATTGAGCTTGTCGTAGGCAAAGAAAGCGCATTGGCCCAAGTCATCTTCGCCAAGCCTGGCAAGCTCTACGCCCTTACATTCTCCGTAGGTGACTCCAACAACGCCTGCGAAGGCTCCCTCATCATCGAGGCGTTTGTCGGCAAAGACACCCTCAAGTTGCCGTACCAGTCCATAGGCAAAGGTGGGTTCAAGCGCGCCAATCTCCAATACGAGAAATTTTTAGTTGTAACGGGAACACGGATGGTACACCACGTGTTTTTATGCAAACGGTGGAAAATTTTAATTTTTAAGTTATTAACCTTTTAACACACATAACCCACCATTTCTATAGGGACACATGGTGTACCACCTTGTGTGACGATCACACTGAAAAATCTCGCCTACAGCACGTTTTGCACCATGGTCACCGACCACTCTGGGTCTCTGTGTGGCCCTGTCATTGACGATGTGAAGTTGCTTAATGTTCGGTAAAGTACGTGTTTTCTGAAATGCCTTCGAGGAAAGTTATGCGGCTGGTTTGGTCTTTTAGCTGATTAAGTTATATATAATGTTATGGGAGGGGGGCTTTTGAAATGTTATATGTGACGTGTAACAGTGTTTAAAATAGAGGCATTTAAACTTAAGGACTTAAATAAGATTATATTTTCATTACAACTTAAATAAGATTATATTTTCATTACAAGCACTCAAAAACGCAGCAGCCCTTTTTTAGTTCTTCCATAAACGAAATGGCAGCAGCAACTCTTTTTTTTTTTTCTTTTCCCAAAGCACAAATAGCCGCTGCCCTTTTGATTCTATTGAAATGCATGACATCAGCCATTTCTTTCTTTCTTTCAAAACGTAGACAAAAAGGCAGCATCCTTTTTTTTCTTTTCCTTTCAAAACGAATAGGCAGCCACATGCAACACCTTTATAACCTAGATCCGTAAATGAATAGCATGCGGCATCAGCCGGAAAATCCTACTGTCATCACATCTATATATATAAACTGCAGTAGGAGTCTTCAACGTGACATAAAACTCTGCATGATTGAGATGACATGGGATGAGATTGAATGGCAAACTGATTGCAAAATATAGCACGTTTTTCTCACACATGTGGTAGACACCAAATTCTCTTTAAATAGCTAAAACCTATTTAGCTAACAATATCTACAAATTAGCCACAACAACTAAATGAGCTGTTTAAGTCCAAACAAAAATAACCAAGTTAACCAGTTCGTATGCAGCCAAAATTAAATGTATTTGAACCAAAACTACGTGTAATGCATATGCATGATGAACTTACTTGAGTGGATATCTCTAAAACACTTGTTATTTTTGTGATCAAAAGCTGGAGAGAGACTTAGAGTAAAATAATTACAATTAAAACATGCACGAGTCTAAGACATTATAGACTCAAGCGTTTTATTTAGGAATTGCCAATTTTATTCTAACAATTCTCGTTTGAATTAATAAGTTATGTATTTGTTTGGGCCAAAATTTACATCATCGGCCCGAGTAATCAAGGCCGTTGAGTAAGAATGTTTCTACACCGTCGATGAAAGAGTGAAGATAATTTTGTTATTATTAAGGGATAATATTATGATTTTTATCATAATAATTATCTTTCAATATGATTCATCTTTTTTTTATACGACGAGATAAATGGGATTGTCATTACCTCCGATGGAAGCAACAACAACAGAGTTCGAATTAATTGAGGTTACGTGAAAAACCGTGCAGCATTAGAGTTCTATCTTGCACACAGAACCCCGTGGAACAATTCCACAAGGATGTAATGGGATGATCAGCACGTGGAGATGTCGTGTGGAGTAGTCAAAATAAAGTGATGTGATGGGATCAGGGTGGTTTTGCAGATAATGCAAAACCATCAACCATGTGTTTTAATTATCATGCATGCATGGATAAAGCTTATGAAGAGATGATGGGATAAGTAGCACCACCAAATTTACAAGATTGGATCCGGCAAATGGTGATGACGTAAAGGAAGGTCATGATAAGGATGGTGATGAAGTAATCCCACTTTAAAAGATGGGATTAAGCTTTGATTGATGTGATAAGGCCTAAGGCGTGAATTTAGGTGCATAAAAGATAAAGTTTTCAGAGTTTCATTTATTATGATTATGCATGGGATAAATGCGTGGTCAGCAGCAACAATTAAAGATTTGGAGTCACAGTGCAATTGGGACTGTTTTCCACGGCTTAGGCATGCAGGTCTTTATAAATACCAAGCAGCAGACAACTAAAAGCCTCTCCAACTCAACACACAAATCTGCCATGCGCAAACCATCGCTCTACGCGAAACCTCTCAACAACCTTGAGAACTCTATTCTTCTCTCATTTCTCGCCAACACACCTTCAGTTTGGATAAACAGAACTGTGAAGGCAACCGGCGACATCTTCAGTTTGGATAAACAACACTGGAGCCATAGAATCAGCCGATCAAGGAGCACCTTCAATTTGGATAAACAGCATTGCTTCTCAGCCGACTAATTACCTATCCAAGTCTCGGTCGAGAAGGATTTTCAAATCCTTATTGGCAGATGTTATCTCATCAGCCTTCACGGCGAAGTGAGGTGTTACCAGTTTTTACGGATCTACAAGTCTTTTTTCTTTTAAGAAATAATAAAGGAAAAGATTAGGTGTAAAGCGGGACAATCTAAGAAGAAATAATAAAGATTCTCTCTGTCTAGCAAACAATCCACGAAGAAGGGGAAAATCAGCTAATACTGAGCTAAGAGATTATCAGAGAAAAGGAAATGGAAGCAAAGAAAGAAAGGGAAATGTGAAGAAGAAAGACTGTTTAGATTCATGGATTGAATAATGAAAATACATTCACTGCTTTATATGCAGTAGCCGTTGCACATTGACACTAACAAACTAACATATTTGTCTAATAGAAGCTTAAAAGCCAACCAACTAATTCTAACCAATTCTAACTGTTTTTATGCTGACATGTACACTGACCAATACACTTGTGACCCTTATTCTATTTCTTTACTTATCATCCCCCTTCAATCTCAGCTGGGTAACCATGCATGAGATTGCTGCATTGTTTGACAAATGTTGGTCCATGTAATGCTTTGGTGAGAATGTCTGTTGTTTACTTTTCTGTTGGAATGTATTGTACCATCAAATCTTTCTTTTGCACTTCTTCTGATAAAGTGAAAATCTATATCCAAATGTTTGATTCTAGTGTGAAACACTAGATTTGAACACAATACTAAAGAAGAAAGGTTAACACAATGTAACAATGGTGGTTCAGCAATGAATTGATGTAGATCCTTCAATAGAAGTCTTATCCAGACCATGTCTACAACACAATGTGCTAGAGCTTTGTATTCTGTAATGCGGGGAAGAAAAACAGAGAGAGGATTATTGAAATATCAAGCACAACTAGACCCAAGGAACATATAGAGAACTAGTCTCCGTTTACATAAAATCATTCAAAATACATCATCCCCTCTTCCTTAACAATTCTAGCCTTTTAAGAGGCCTAGCAACAACCTAATTAAACACTAGCACAACTTCCTAGTCCACTACAGCATAAGAAATAATAATCACCAAGTTCCAACCAACCACATAACTAAAAACACAATATTCTAAATACTTGATAACTAGGGATATTAACTAGATTTGAAAACTTAAAGGACCATCCCGAATATCAAGATCCCTACTTAATCAACTACCTTAATACACTGCATCAAACTCCTCTGCTTGGAAAGAATTCGTCCTCGAATTCAAGTCGTGTGTTGAAGAGAATCCCAAGCAGTCTTCGATTATGCATAATTTGTTTCTTGACCTTCTTCGTTTGAAATTGGCGCCGTCCACTCCAATAAAAAAGATATTTAGAATATTTGCTTGTTATTGGATTGCAAAAATCCTTTATCTTATTTGACTTTGCCACCCAAAGACTCCTTTCACCATATTTCATCTCATTAACAAGAACAACTAGTTTTTCGGGCAACTTCACACTAAAGGCATAAGCTCCAATAAAATCAACTTGTTCACTAATGCAATTTACCTTGGCGTGGAACTCACAAATGGCTCTCTCATAATCAATTGCACGTTCAAGAACTCTACCAATCATATCAACAAAGTTGTTAGAACCTCCGTCAACCTCATCAAGCAATATGAAAAACTCATTCGCATCCACATGAACAGCTGGCGAATCCTTTTGTTCAACTCCACAAAATTCATCGATCCCAAATTGTTCAATTTGCTTACTAGAACACAATTCACAATCATCTTCGAGGCAACAATCAAATATTGGTGGTAGATTTACAATCAACGAATCTGACACACCAAAATAACCTCCACAACTTGAACTCAAGAAGTCAGCCTTATCACTTGAGTAACCTGGCTTTAACACTCCAGATTTGTTGCTAACATTTTGTTGATCAAGTTGCATAGTTAGAAGTTCGACTTATCATCGTAGCTCTTGAATTTCGTCGTCACTCTCATTCCTGTGATTTTCTTACACATGGTAATCACACCTTCCTCTACCGCTCCTTGCTGCCATTTAGATAAATGATGCAGAAGCTACCCAAAGAGCGTAGCAAAGCTCTGATAACCAAATAATGTGGGGAGGAAAAACAGAGAGAGGATTATTGAAATCTTAAGCACAACTAGACCCAAGGAACATATAGAGAACTAGTCTCCATTTACATAAAATCATTCAAACTACATCATCCCCTCTTCCTTAACAATTCTAGCCGTTTAATAGGCCTAGCAACAACCTAATTAAACACTAGCACAACTTCCTAGTCCACTACAACATAAGAAATAATAATCACCAAATTCCAACCAACCACATAACTAAAAACACAATATTCTAAATACTTGATTACTAGGGATATTAACTAGATTTGAAAACTTAAAGGACCATCCCGAATATCAAAATCCCTACTTAATCAACCTCCTTAATATACTGCATAATTCTGCCTCAGTAGAGCTTCTTGATACTGATGCCTGCTTCTTTGACTGACATGAGATAGGATTAAGTCCCGTATAAACCACAAATCCTATGATTGACATTCTGGTATTGGGATCAGCTGCCCAATCAGAGTCTGAGAATGTAGTAATTGATGTATATGATGATGCTTAGAATGTCAAACCGCATTGCATTGTTCCTTGGACATACCTCCTTATCCTTTTAACAAAATTAAAATGCATATCTGGGGATTGGTCATATATTGACATGCTATATTTACAGTATATGACAGATCAGGCCTAGCAAAGGTTAAATATTGTAAAACACCAACTAAGCTTCTGTATTCATTAGGATCAGATAACAATGTACCCTTAGCAGCTAACAACTGAGTATGTGGCTTACATGGAGTTGTAGTTGGTTTGCAAGAATCCATCCTAGCTTTGTGTATCAAGTCTTTTGCATGCTTAGACTGATGAATGAAGATATCACCATTCTCTTTATACTGTATTTGCAACCCCAGAAAATATGACAACTTTCCTATGTCTTTTAACTCAAACACTTCACTGAGTTCTTGAATAACTGTTTGCACCTTAACAGAATTAGATCATGCCAATATAATATCATCTACATATAACGATAAAGCTATTACATATTCTCCATCATGTTTAACAAATAAAGTGGTATCATAATGTGATATTTGAAACCCCATTGTAGGTAAATACCATGTGAACTTTGCATTCCAAGTTCTTGGTGCCTACTTCAAACCATACAGTGACTTTACTAATTTGCAAACATAGTTTGGAAGTGTAGAATCTACAAACCCTTGAGGGTTCTTCATGTATACCTCATCTTCTAATTCACCATGCAAGAAAGCATTTTTTATGTCAAGCTGTCTTAATTCCCACTTATGATGAAATGCAAGTGAAATTATCAAGCTGATTGTTGCATGCCTTACAACTGGACTAAATGTCTCAAAATAGTCCAAGCCAAGTTCTTGAATATACCCTTAAGTAACTAATCGAGCCTTATACCTTGAAGTTGGACCATCAGGATTCTTCTTAAACTTATACACCTATTTGCTTCTAATAATGGCTCTATGAGTTGGTTGAGGAACCAAAATTCATGTGCCTTGGCTTTTCAGTGCATCAAACTCTTCTAGCATTTGACTTTGCCAATTGGTATTTATTGTTGAACTTCTAAAAGATGCTAGTTCAGCTCTCTCACTAATATGTGCAAGAAAAGAAAACCCACTATAGCTAGACTCTTAATCATCAAGCTTCAAAGTCTCCAATTTTGGCAATGTTGCTAAAAGGTGGCATAATTTCTCCTTGATAAAGTACCAGTTTGTAATCTGGTTTGTATTCTTTGTGCTGGCATGTCATTATGTCTTTGTGATTGTAATATACAGGTATCAAAGGGAAAAATTACCTTCAGTTGTGCAGGATCTAGGACAGTTAACAATGAAGCTGTACGTAGAAGAAAGTGATGTAAGTAAGTTGTTTCAGATGCTAGAGTATGAATGGATTCAATTGATGCAGATACCTCATGTGTACCAGTAGACTATGTTGCTGCAAACAACTCAATATCAAAACCATTTGAAGAACCTGAAGAAGTGTAGTCAATGTTGTCATGATTCCCATTCACAAACTAAGACCCTGCATCTCTATGCATATTTTGTACTGGAATGGTCATTATTACTGGAGAACCAGATGAACTAGAAACTTGAGTATTGTCAGATACCTGAGCCCTTGTAAAATCCACGTTCTTGTATGGAAACATTGTTTCATCATATATTACATGTCTGGAAATGATAAACTTTCTAGACTGTCTATGGAAACAAATCACTCCCTTATGTCCCACTGCAAATCCAAGAAAAAAGCACATAGATGTTCTTAGCTACAATTTATTCTCATTATAGGGCATAATGTATGGATACACAGTTGTACCAAATACCTTTAAACCTTGCAAAGATGGATTACAACCAAATAAAACTTGATATGGTAACTTCATATTCAAAACTTTACAAGGCATTCTGTTCATATTCAAAACTTTACAATGTTATTGCTGTCTCCACTATGTGTCTGTGTTTCCTCTCAGCAAGTCCATTTTACTGAAGGGTATGTGGACATGAAATCATTTATACAATTCCATTGTGTTTAAAAAACTCATCAAACCTATGACTTGTATACTCCACACTACCATCTGTTTGCAAACAGTTAATATTGTAACCAAACTGATTAACAACAAGACTAGAATTTCTGAAAGACATAAAAAAACTTCTGATTTATTGATCAAAGGGAAAATCCATACATATCTTGTGAATGCATCAACAAAGCTCACTTAATACTTGTAACCTTCTATAGATTTTGTAGGTGAAGGACCCTAAAGATCTGAGTGTATTTTTGGAAAAGGAAAAATACATGACTCTTTCCTATCTACAAATTGTAACCTAGACATCTTGCCAACAATACAAAATGAACACAAGTGTTGTTTGTCATCACAAGAACTAACTATATCAGACTGTTTTAGCATTACAGATAAAACTTCTGTCACACCCTAATCAGAGAATTAACTTAAAACTCCAATTAAAGCATGATTCACGATTTAATATGGAATAAAATCTTTAAGAACAGATTAATCCATAGTCAAAAAGTGAAGAAAGAAACAAAATAAAAATTAGAAGATATAAACCAGAACCCAAACACCATATTCTCCTTTTGTTAATGCTCTTGCCTAATTCCCTTTCGCCAGTCCCATATTACCCTTAAATTATTGTGCACTGTGGCTGGCCAGAGACCTAGTACATGCCAAGAATTAGGCTCAACTACACAAAAGTCTTCCTCATTGCTCATTTTCCCTATCTCCTTCATAAGAATCTCAACTCAAGGTAGTTAATTTATTGTTTAACAAATGAATGAAAAACATGTATATCAATCCATCCAAGTAATCGTATAGGTAATGAGTTTATGAATCTAACCAAATAGATAAATATCAATCAATATGTATTAATCATATAATAAATGAATAAATAATTATAAGGTTTCCCAAGCACCCCCTACTTGGTTCCAAAGCTACAATGTAAGTCCACGTAACTGCCAAACTAATCAAGTATCTTGGTCCAGCTCGTGAGTTCCTATTCAAAGTATAAACTATCACTATTTAATCACACAATTTAAAATATAACTCGTATTATAGATAGAGTTTGTAGAATACATACTTTAATAAGTAAGTATAATAATAACCCAAACAAAACATACTTCAGTTTTCTAGTAAAATAGTTTTAAAACTAAAAGTTTTTGTATGGTGTAAATTTGTTATGCAAAATTAATATTGGATATCTGTACGAACCCACCAATAATATCTAAATATATTATCACAATCAAAACTCGTTTCCAACACCAAAATTTGTTTATTGACTTAGATGACTAGTTCAAAAGTTTCATGTTTCAAAATTTCACCTTGAAATCCCTTCCTTCCTACCAATCCATAACCAAAACCTCAACATAAAAGACTCTTTCTTTTTGAGTTTATGAAAGCTCTCTGCTTTAAACAGTAACTGAACATAAGTATATTTTGAAATCAAAGAGGAATCTGTTACTCATGTATTCTCCACCTCCATCTATTTGAATGCACTTAATACCAACTTGAAATTGATTATACACCAAGCTGTAAAACTTGAGAAAAACATCAAACACTTCTGATTTATTAACCAATGGAAATATCCACACATATCTAGAAAACTCATCTACAAAGCTGACATAGTATCTGAAACCTTCAACTGATTTTGTAGGAGAGGGACCCCAAAGATCAGAATGAATCTTTTGAAAAGGAAATACATATTTGTCTTTCTTATCTAGAAAATGTAACTTAGTCATTTTGCCTGAAATACAACTTGAACACATATGTTGTGTGTCATCAACACTACCATCTATACGAGATTGTTTCAACATTGTAAACAAGACTTCATTGCTTGGATGCCCACATCTCTGATGCCATACTTCATGCTTCACTTTCTGGCCAAGTAAACCAGTTGGCTTGTTTTTAGACTTCACTGCAGCACTTGTCAGTAACTTGGTAGAAATCTTGAACAACTCTCCCTCATGGCTCATTCCTTGGTAAATCACAGCCTTGGTTACCTTGTGCTGCACAAAGAAATAATTCTCATCACATATGAACCAACAAAAGTTGTCTTTACACAGCTGTTTAACAAATAACAAACTAATTGCAATAGTATGAACATGTAACACATTTCTCAAAATTAAAGTACGAGGTAATGTGTATAAGTTTGCAGATCCAATGTGATGAATTGGCAAACCTTCCCCATTGCCAATTGTAATTTGATTAGTACCCTCATATGTATTAACTTGCTGAAGAGCATTCACATCTGTAGTCATGTGATGTGATGCCCCTGTATCCACAATCCAGGAATCATTTGGCAAGAAATTTGGCTGAGCTTGAAGTTGCATTGCAGTTAAAACTGATGATGGTTCATTACCCTGATAGGCAAAATTATTCATGTGACAGCAATCTAATGCACTGTGTCCCTTGTTCCCATAGATTCTAACCACCTACAACCAATTACAACTATCTCAACCACATATGCCGACATGGCAGCAACCATTGTAATACTGCCATGTGTCTTCATTCATTAGGTAGTAGATAATAGGGACAATGGATAAAGCTCATTCTTATATGGGCTCTAAAAGAGTAAGAAACTAGTACGTAAGTCATAAATTTGATAGGCGTTGGGAGAGAAAATAAGAAAGTTGTTCAAAGAATGAGCCATGAGGGAGAGTTGTTCAAGATTCCTACCAAGTTACTGACAAGTGCTGCAGTGAAGTCTAAGAACAAGCCAACTGGTTTACTTGGCCAGAAAGTGAAGCATGAAGTATGGCTTCAGAGATGTGGGCATCCAAGCAATGAAGTCTTGTCTACAATGTTGAAACAATCTCATATAGATGGTAGTGTTGATGACACACAACATATGTGTTCAAGTTGTATTTCAAGCAAAATGACTAGGTTACATTTTCTAGATAAGAAAGACAAATATGTATTTCTTTTTCAAAAGATTCATTCTGATCTTTGGGGTCCCTCTCCTACAAAATCAGTTGAAGGTTTCAGATACTATGTTAACTTTGTAGATGAGTTTTCTAGATATGTGTGGATATTTCCATTGGTTAATAAATCAGAAGTGTTTGATTTTCTCTCAAGTTTTACAGCCTGGTGTATAATCAATTTCAAGTTGGTATTAAGTGCATTCAAATAGATGGAGGTGGAGAATACATGAGTAACAGATTCTAGAATTTCTTGGAACATAAAGGTATAGTTCATAAAGTTTCATGTCCATATACCCCTCAGCAAAATGGAATTGCTGAGAGGAAACATCGACATATTGTGGAAACAGCTATAACACTTATGGCTGCTACTGGTTTATCTCAGGAACTGTGGTTTCATGCATGTGCTCATTCTGTTTTTCTGATTAATAGAATGCCATGTAAGGTTTTGGATTTAAAATCACCTTATCAAATGCTGTTTGGTATTGTTCCTAGTCTGCAAGATCTGAAAGTGTTTGGTAGTGCAGTCTATCCATATGCTAAGCCATATAATGCCAACAAGTTGCAACCAAGAGCTGTGTTATGTATTTTCCTTGGGTATGCACATGGATATAAAGGTGTCATATGTTATCATTCACAGACTCGAAAATTAATTATTTCCAGACATGTCATTCACAATGAGGATATGTTCCCTTGTAAAAATAGTTCTTCAGTTTCAAGAGATCAATCTCAGGGTCAGTCTAGTATTCAAGCAGCTACAGATAACAGATCATTTGCAATATTTGTTCTTCCAGTGCATCCTAGAACTGCTAGTTCAGTATCAGATACAGTGACCTTCTCATCTAGTAATGAAGTGCAGCATTCAAATTTTGAGTCTGAAACTCCAGTATTACAATCACAATATCAAGTCTCAAGCTTTTCATCATCTCAACAATCTGAAACAACTCTCCCCTCTCCAAATCCAGCCTCTGTGTTACCTGTCCTTCATCCTGCATAATTGGAGGTAATTCTACCTTTTGATAGATCTGATATTGCTAATGATTCACATGGTGGTAATCACACTCACAGGATGCAAACCAGGTTACAAACTGGTACCATTTCTAGAAAAAATTACTCTAGCTATACTGCATCTTTGCCAGAATTATCTACTTTGAAACTGGATGATATCGACACTTGTCAAAATGGATTCTCTTTTCTGGCTCATATTAATGATATTGTTGAACCATCATCATTTCAAAGTGCTACATCAAACAAAAACTGGCAGGCTGCAATGCAAAAGGAGTATGATGCATTGAGGAGTTAAGGTACTTGGGTTTTGGTTCCCCCACCTACTCATAGGGCAGTTATTAAAAGTAAATGGGTCTACAAACTGAAGAAGAACCCCGATGGTTCAATATCAAGATATAAGGCATGTTTGGTTGCTCAAGGGTATTCACAAACACATGGTCTGGATTACTTTGAGACTTGTAGTCCTGTTGTTAGGCACACCACAGTGAAACTTATTATTTCACTTGCAGCACAACACAAATGGGAACTAAAACAACTTGATGTGAAAAATGCATTTTTGCATGGTGAGTTAGAAGAAGAAGTTTATATGAAACAACCAAGAGGGTTTGTTGATTCTCAGGATCCAAATCATGTTTGCAAGTTAGTCAAGTCTCTCTATGGTCTTAAGCAAGCACCTCGAGCATGGAATGCCAAATTCACTAGCTATTTACCTGCAATGGGATTCATAATGTCTCAATCAGACACTGGTCTATCTGTGAAGCATGATGGAGTGGATGTTATTGCATTATTGCTCTATGTAGATGGCATCATTCTAACCGGATCTAATTCAACAAAGGTCCAAGCAGTCATTAAAGAATTGGGGGAAGTATTTGATTTCAAGGATATGGGCAAATTGTCATATTTCTTAGGACTGCAGATTGAGTACAAGTCGAATGGGGATATTTTTCTCAGTCAGTCTAAATATGCTAAATACTTGCTACACAAGGCAGGGATGAATAATTGCAAATTTGTAAATACACCATGTCGACCTCATACTCAGTTTCTTGATTCTGAATCAACACTTTTAGCTGATCCTACATTGTATCGGAGTTTGGTAGGTGCTTTACAATACCCCACCTTTACAAGACCTGACATGGCATATGCTGTCAATGCTGCATGTCAATATATGAACAATCCCACTGAGGTGCACTATGATCTGGTTAAAAGAATCATATGCTATGTGCAAGGTACAATTGCATATGGTCTCACCTATTCAACTTCACCAAATAGTTCACTTGTTGCTTTCTCAGATTCAGATTGGGCAGCTGATCCTAATACTAGGAGATCAGTAATTGGTTTTGTGGTGTATCTTGGACATAATCCAATCCCATGGCAGTCTAAGAAGCAAGTTTTAGTGTCTCGGAGTTCAACTGAAGCTGAATTCAAATCTCTTGCTCATTGTGCTGCAGATATTACATGGATTCGAAATTTGCTGCTGGATTTACATCAGGTATTACTAGAACCTCCTATCATACATATAACTTGTCAGCATTGCCTTTGTGTTCAAATTCGGTCTTTCACACCCGAATCAAACATCTCGACACAGATTTCCATTTCATTCGGGAAAAAGTTCAAAAGAAGGATATACTTGTTCAATATGTCCTCACAGAGGAGCAAACCGTTGATATTCTAACCAAAGGATTACATAGTCCAGTATTTTTCAAACATTGTTGCAATCTTCGGCTTGGTTCCCTAGCCAAGATTGAGGGGGGATGATGAATGAAGACACATGGCAGTATTACAATGGTTGCTGCCATGTCAGCATATGTGGTTGATATAGTAGTAATTGGTTGTAGGTGGTTAGAATCTGGTGGTTATAATCTGTTAACTAGATAAGGAAGGGTAGTTTAGTCTCTAAGAAATGTTACACTATAAAAGCTTTGTAGTCACACTTTACAATTTAAATACAATCAGCACTTTTCTCTCTATCTCTCAAACCTTTCTATTCTCTATGTACTTTCTTCCTTTTCACTTTCTTCTTCGAATCTCTCTTCCATAGCTATGAATTGTTGGAAATCTTTCTGTTATCACTACCTTCATTGTACCTTTCTCATTTGCTGCCATAACTTCTTCCCACTAACATCAACGACTTGGCCATCTTTCTTTTCCTGTCTAATTTATGTTCTACCCTAGGTTCCGATGTTAAAATTGATTAGTCTTTTTGTATGGGTTGTGCCCTTAGCAAGTCTACTAAACTTACTAATCGTCCATCTTTATTATTTCATATTATTCATTCTATTGTATGGATCCTATTACTTCTGCTAGTGGGTTTTGTATTATGTTCTTTGTACCGATGAATTCTCACTATTCCTAAATATATCCCATGAAGCTAAAATATGAAGTGTTTGACTATTTTTAAAATTTTGTGGCGATGGTTCGCAATGTTTTTCGTTCCACCATTATGGTTCTCCAAAATGATAGTGCAACAAAGTATGTGAATCAATAGTTTCCCCATTTTGTCATGAGTTGGGCATTGAACACCGGTATTCTTGCTCTCATACTCCTCACTTTTGATATCAACTTGCAAGGCCCAGGTATGTCGTACTACGTAAACCGGATGTGGACTCAGCGGTTCAAGGAGTGGAAGTTCGAGTTGCCCAACCACTACAGGACTTTTGAAAGTAATGAAGAAGCTCGGATCCATCTACCCCTTGAATTTTGCAAATAGTACCTTATGGGGTGAAGCCGTGTGACAAGGGAAGCCGTTTTATCATCAACAATAAAATTGTTTGTTATTTTCAATATAATTGTATGAACTATGTTATTAATGAAATAAAATTTGTTTAATATTATGATATTAATATAATAATATTTAGTTGATTAATAAATTTAAATTTTTTATTTTTAATAATATTTAAATCTTGCCCAACGACACACTTCGTTGACCAAAAGTTTCAAGTAAATATTTTTTTTGTCGGGCAAAGTTGACCAAAAATTATTTTTAAATAAAATTTAATTTTTTGCACGACGACACTTTTTCGTCGAGCCTTGGTGATCAACACAGGCTTACCCAACAGAGTTTCATCGCTATATTCGTCGGGCCAGGCTTCATTGCTCGACAAATCTTTATGTCTATCAGCAAAAATGTCTTATGATGAGTTTTGTGCGACTAATTTTGCCCTACAAAATTCTGTCGCGTTAAATGCTTCACAACAAACGTCTTTCTAAGTTTTTTTTTTAATGATACCGACACATAACAGCTAAGCGAAATGCTAAGGAGATTCTCTCAAAATAGAACTCTCCATGTACTTTTTGTCATCTCACAATTTAACATTAATTCCAATGCTAACATTATTAAACATTGTGCCATGAAAAGTCCATGAGTTAGTGTATCCTTAGCATTCTCTAACAGTTAATTCGTCAAAAGGCGTCAAATGTGATGGAATCCATGCCCTTGAGGAAGGTGTTTATTAGTCCATCAGTCCTTCAGTTGCCGTCACCTTCTGTTAAGAGCAACTCCAGCGTTGCTGGTTGCTCGGGGGAAGGTGGAGAGCAAAGGGCCCGAGGCCCTGTGAAGGAGGTCCAGCGGTGGAGGAGGCCGAGCAACGGTGGAGGTCCGAGCAAGGGGCCTGTGAACTGCTGCCAGCCCGAGAGCCCGATGGGTGTGACGCCAGCGCTGGCGTCAGCCTGGCGTCTGCCCCTTTTTTTATTTTTTTCTGTCAGGCGCGTGCACCCCACTCGCGCGTGGGGGCGCGTCGCCCGACCAAAAATAGAAAAGTCAGCCCACTTTTCAGATTTAAATGTTACCGTTGGGAAGCCACGTGGCTTCCCACGGTCCGTTCGATCCCAACGGCTCTTTAATACGAACCGTCCGATTTCCAACGGTAATAAAAAAAAAAGCTGATTTAATATCAACCGTTCAATCTGAGATCAACGGTTGATGTTAATCTGCTTTATAAATTAAAAGAAAAAGAAAAAATAGTTTTGAAATTAAGAAAAGTTACCGTTGTGACACGTGGCACAATCTGGAGTGTTGGAATTCAATTTTTTTTTAAATCCAACGGTAGAGATTAATTATTTGAATAAATATTTTTTAAAATTTGTAAAAAATCCGAAAAAAAATATCTGAAAATTTAAAAAAAAAATTGTTTCTACTTTTCTATAAATACCTTCTCATTATCATCTACCTTACACCACAATTTCATATTTTCTCAATTACTTTCAACCACATTCCTATATTTCTCTCAAAGTTTCAATCCAAAATTTTTCAACAAAATGACTACTGCTGTAGGTACGAATTGGACGCTTCTTGAAGATGTTGCGTTGTGTAGTTGTTGGGTTGAAGTTACTCATAGTTCGTTTACGGGTAATGAGATGCAGTTGCGAGAAATGTGGAGTCTTATTCATACCAAGTATCTTGAGAAAATGGGTGGGGAAAGAACCAAAGAATCGATGTCCAACCGTTGGAAATTACTTAGCCAATCGTTTGGTTTGTGGAGAGACGCCTTGGCACAAGCTAGTAATAATCTTCGAAGTGGGGAAAATTACACGGATCAGGTAACAATATATTATTTATTTGTTTGTACTATACCCAAATTTACATTGTAATTATTTGTTTGTATTATTTATTTGTTACCTACTTTAATTATAATTATTTGTTTGTATTATTTATTTGTTACCTACTTTAATTATAATTATTTGTTTGTATTATTTATTTGTTACCTACTTTAATTAATTATTTCTTCTCCCCCATTGTGTAGCTAATTCAAGCACAAGCTTGGTATGGTGCCAAAACCAAAAGCAAAAATAAATCATTCAACCGGTGGGAATGTTGGAATATTGTCAAAGATTGTCCTAAATTCAGAGTTGTGCCTGTCGGTCCAGAAGTTGTCATGAACAGCACCCCTCTACACTCTACACCTGATATTGGCTCGCATGATGATGATACAGAAGAAGTGCCTGAAACGCCTATCCCTGAACAAGCGTCGGGTTCGACCCGTTATCCAATTAGGCCTCAAGGTAAGAAGGCTTCAAAGAGAAAAGGAAGTGCTTCCAAGCATGATTATGCAAAGTACATGGAAGAACTTACTCGCCATAGTGAATTGACTTTGGCGCGGGAAATGGCGAAATTTGAGGCTGATAAGGCACGAGAAGATGCAAAAGCTGCAGCTGTTGAGAGAGAATTTCAAGCAAATGAGAGAGAAAGAGAGCTACTTAGGCAAGAAAGGGAACTGGGTAGACAAGAAAGAATGGCTCAACGAGATCGTGAGATTATGAAGGAGCCTTTAGAAGGGAAGTCTCCAAACTCTAAATTTTTTTGGAAGTCGGAGAAAGAGGAAGTGGTGCGAAGGAGGCTTGCAAGAGAAGCGAGAGCAAGAGGAGATGGTCCTAGCACGAGAAGAGAAGATCTTCCTACCACTACAGATTTTATAAGTGATAGTGAATAGAGTATTTGTTTGTAATCGGAGCCCATAGTTTTCCAATCACCTTGGGTTGTAATTTATTATTTATTGAATAGAGTATTTTATGTTGTTTCCAATTTATTGAATTTAGTACTTTATTTAAAGTAAGAGTAAATTTATTTAATATGGTAATATATTTATACTATAAGAGAATCTTTATTCAAACTTCCATAAACACACCAAATAAAATTACATAAACATACCAAATAATAAAAAACACACTAAATGAACTAAAATAAAACACACCAAATAAAATTACATAAACATACCAAATAATAAAAAACACACTAAATGAAGCCAAATAATAAAAAACACACTAAATGAACTTAATTATCTTCAGCTTGTTTCAATGCCCACTGGTGCTCTATCAAGTCTTTTTGCCGGGCATTGTGCATTTCTGGCCTTTGAAATGCAGTATATCGTTGAATGACCCTTTCATTGTAACGTCCATCCCTTTCTAAAGGCTCATGTTGCACGGGCTCATCGGTGGCGTCATGAGCACAATATATACGTGTTCTTGAATTGTTCATTGTGTCTGGCTCATATTCATCAACGGCTTCATAATCGTACTCATCTTCCACAATCATGTTGTGAAGAATGATGCACGTCATCATGATGGAGCGAAGCGACTCTACATCAAACAATCTGGCAGCACCCCTAACGATCGCCCAACGAGCTTGGAGGATACCAAAACAACGCTCCACATCCTTCCTGCACCCCTCTTGACAGCTTACAAAATGTTTTTCCTTTGCACTTTGCGGACGTGGCACTGTTTTGACAAATGTTGACCACCTTGGGTAAATGCCGTCAGCTAGGTAGTATGACCCGTCGTACATACGTCCGTTCACCTCATACGTGACTTTTGGTGCCTTTCCTTGCAGGACATCGTTGAACACTGGGGATTGGGCAAGGACGTTGAGGTCATTTTGAGCTCCTGGAACCCCGAAAAAGGCGTGCCAAATCCATGTATCAAAAGATGCCACCGCCTCCAAAATAATACTTTTTGCTCCTTTTCTATCTCCATAAGCGCATTGCCATGCACTTGGACAATTTTTCCACGTCCAATGCATACAATCAATGCTCCCAATCATCCCAGGAAAACCTCGCATCTCGGCCTTCTTCAGAAGCCTTTCCAAGTCCATGTGAGTAGGTTGCCGGAGGTACTCTGCTGTGTAGATAGATTCAATTGCTCCGCAAAACCTCATCAGGGACTCAAGAATGGTTGATTTCCCCATCCTTGCTATCTCATCCACTTGGTCTGCAGATGCTCCATACGCAAGCATCCGCAGAGCAGCAGTAAGTTTTTGCTGGGGAAGAAGACCCATAGCACCACAAGCATCCTTCTTTTGCACAAAGTAAGAATCATGGTTGCAAACATCAGTCATGATTCTGTTAAACAAATGTCGTTCCATTCTAAAACGACGTCTGAAGTACGTATCAGGAAATGCACTGTTATGGACAAAGTAATCGTCCAACAGCTCTTCACCCCGTCGTACCCTGCTTCTATCAAGGTTTCTAGAACGGCTGGGCATGCAGATCTGACCCAGAGCTTGGATGACTTGACGGGAATGTGAGGCTGTGGCCATTCTTGCTTCGTCATCTCTCCTTCTACGCTCGTCATCCTCTTCCCTCTTATTTCGGGCCACTTGGAGATTGAACATTCTTTCAGATTGGTTAAACAATTCTTCCTCTTGCTGATCGATTTCCCACATCATCCTTGATGAAGAAGAAGACATTGTAAAAAGGAAGCAGAAACTATGAATAATTATACAGATTTTGGTGATGAAGGAAGCAGAAACTATGAATAATGATAGAGATCTTGAGAAAATTGGTGTGAGATTTGTGAGGCTGGATGGTGGATTATATGGACGATTCAGAAATGATTGGCTTGTAGATAGGGCCACGTGGCATGCCGTCATTCGTTAAAAATCTGATTGAAATCTATCATCAAAGATTCTGAAAAGATAACGACACGTGGCACGATGACATTGGATAAAGATCTTATCGAAATCGATCTCCAATAATTATCTTTTCGGATAATGACACGTGGCGCAACGAGAATGATTTAAAATCTGATTGAAATCTTTCGTCAAAGATTCTGAAAAGATAACGACACGTGGCACGATGACATTGGATAAAAATCTTATCGAAATCCATCGCTAAATTTTTTTTTTTTATAAAATGACACGTGGCGCAACGAGAACGATTTAAAAAATCTTATCCGAAATTACAAATAATTTTATTTTGTATTATTTAAACAAACAAAAAAAAGTAATATTTTATTGCCTATTGCCAGGGGGGAGGGCTCCAAGGGTGGAGATGCAAATGGCAATTACTGTTCATTAATGGCAGTTACTATTCATTAAAGGCAGTTACTGTTCAATATGGTGGATTGAATAGTGGATTGCCAGGAGGGAGGGCTCTAAGGGTGGAGTTGCTCTAAGGTGTCCATCGATCAGTTCATTTATCAAAATGTCGGAATATTAACCGTATTCCAGCGCAGCCATGTGGCTCTGCGCTCTGCATGCTAAGACTCAAAGTTATTTTGAATGGCTTGTCTATAAGTCAATAACCTCCCCCAGAAAATAGTACCTGAAATCCCAATCTAAGCATTTTCTTAAACTTTAGTAAGTAATATAAAATAACTAGCATTTTTAATTAAGATTTAAGAGAACGTGTCAGATGTTTACAAACACCAAGAAATTTCTATATTCTTCGAGTTTGTGGAATTAATATTGCCAGCCCAATATCTATTGTTTCACCTCAAAGATTTTAATTATTATGTTTCTTTTAAACCCCATAATAGTGTACTATTCCAACAATAAATTATAATTTGGCTATGTTTTCAAATAAGATGTTTGAAAGGGGTTTAAAAGAAAAACTGCCCGAACTTTTTTTTATTTTTATTACAAGATTTACACTAATCTAAAGTACTTAGTAGAAGAGAGGAAAATTTTGAACTCGAAATATAATCTATACAAGTTTATTCTTTTTAACCTAATCCCAACCAATCAATCACAAATAATTGTATATTAGTATATAGTAATAAATTAATAATAGATACAGATAATTAAGAATATTTTGTTAGTGTCCGCAGGTGTAACGTTTTTTCGGTGAAGATTTGCCTGGGTAGTGGGTTTTTCTAGATATGGACACAAATTAAGGAGAAATTTTTTATTATGACGAGTACACGAATAGTACACTACGTGTTTTTATGTAAGTTGTGGGAAATTTTATTTTTTAAGTTATTAACTTTTTAACACACATATCATACTATTTGTATAATGACAGGTGGTGTATCACCCGTGTAACGGTCACACTGAAAACTCTCTCCAAATTAACCCAAGAGTTACGTAATATACGCATGAACGTGGTGCGTAGCCAAAAGATACTTCCAAACTCAGAGGCTTTTCCATGGCGGCCAGCAGTATATAAACCGCTGCTCACTCCCTGCGATCTCAACTCAATCCCTTCCAACCCTTTTCTCTCTCACGGATAAAGACTCTAAGAGCCACGATGAATAACAAACTCTCAGTGCTGCTGGTTCTGCTATGTGCAGCTAATTTCCACGCCACCTTATCATTTGTCACAGATGGTAAGCTCTCCTCTGCTATTTACGCTGTTTTTATCTCTTTATGTATAGACGGATCGGATAATTGAACTGAATTATGAGATAGTTTTAAGAAGGTATTTTTGCAGTTCGTTATTTTTAATGAGGAGAACTTTGAAACTTATACGTACATATATGACTCTGCCCAGAGAAATCTATTCCTAGTACTTGGGTTTACCAATTTCAAGTCACTCAGTCATGCTGGAAAATAGATTCTTTTTATTTAATGTGATCACTATGCTCAAATACCTAGCCTTTCAAGTTTATATTTTCATACAGCTCCTAGGTATGAGGTTGTCATAAATATTGAAGTCTTGTTTTTTAAGTGATCTCCATGTGCTTCTAGTAAGTCCCTATGCAATATATGAGAGATTTTTTCAGTTTATTAGAAAATTGTGAAATATGCCCTTGAAGTTATATGTCCATTTATATTATAATACATAGTATACCATCTTGTATTCCCAATATACAAAAACTTCTCACAGTGAGTTCAAACCTCTTTTAACTCAATGAAGAGGTTGTTTTCATTGATTTCCTACTTGTCTAGTCGTGCAAATAATAAATTTCTTCTAAGTTTTTAATAGAGCAATAGCATTCAGACTAAGTCATAAATGAGTCATATAAAATTATTATTTACAAAAGTTAAATTTAAGAACCTGTAACTATGAATGATGGGAAATACCACCAAAATGTAAGACTAGTTAGTAATTTCTTCTTCTAATTTGAAAACACAAAATATAATTGAAAGAAAAAGTAAATATGAAAGTGGCCTACCATATGGCTCAGAGTCTAACTGAATTTTCATCATATCACATGATCGGTCGACATATAACATGTGATCCTCTCGTGGCATCAATAATATGATTTAATATTAGGAACAAAGCCAAATACGTACAATCTTGCATGCTATTAAAACTTATTAACTTTCGGTCTTCCTTTTCTTTTCATATTATTTCATAAAATATGTCATTTTCTGATAATTACTTTATATCAGTAAATGTCGTACAAACAATATTACTTCAAAGTCGTTAAATTTAATTTTGTACTTTTTGCCTTTAAATGATGTGGTGTACTTGACAATATGCGAATAAATCAAATATTGTCATGCCAGTTGGCAGTCACAACCGTGAGATCTGTTGAGTGAATTTACCTGTTATTGACACTAACCCTATTCATTTCTCAGGCTTATTACCCAACGGCAACTTCGAGTACGGTCCGAAGCAATCAGAACTTAAAGGCACAGTAGTGACGAAACCTCATGCAATTCCCAACTGGGAAATCTTAGGCTTCGTCGAGTACATAAAATCAGGTCAAAAACAAGGTGACATGGTGCTGGTAGTCCCCGAGGGCGGCTTTGCAGTGAAGCTCGGCAACGAGGCCTTGATCAAGCAGAAGTTGAAGCTCACGAAAGGCGGCTTCTACTCCACCACGTTCACCGCTGCTCGAACGTGCGGGCAGGAGGCGAAGCTGAACGTGTCCGTCAATCCCAACCTTGAAGAAAATGACTGGGGAATAATGCCAATTCAGACAATGTACAGCAGCAATGGATGGGATTCGTATGCATGGGGTTTTATTGCAGATTTTGATGACGTTGAGCTTGTGATCCATAACCCTGGGGTGGTGGAAGATCCTGCGTGTGGCCCACTTATTGATTCTGTTGCTTTGAAGCTCTTGGAACCTCCTAAACGTACTAGAGGTAAAAGGTTGTGGGTTTTTTTTTTTCGGCTCTTGGTAATTGATGAGTTTATTGAGATTTTGCATTAAAAAACCATACATTTTTAGCCAACAAACAAAACCCATTTCAAATTAATTAATTTGCCATAAAACCCAAATTTTCTTTTTCCAACTCTCTTATACGACATGAGTGAATCCACATGGTGTCACCAACTATTCAAAAAATTCTCGCCTAGACCCCTAGGCCCCACCTAAGCGTTAAGCAACTGACCACAGTCCCAATTCATCTTTACGCGTTCGAAAATTAAGAAACGGCACCTAGGCCTGCCTAGGCACCCACCTAGGTCGTGACTCTCACTTAGACAGAAAAAATAGATAACTTTCCTTTTACATTTTATTTTCTCAATAAATTGCAAGAGACTTGTTAAATACTTAGATGAACTCCCCACGTTTTCAATATGTTATAATACATTATAATCTAAATGTTTTCTATTTTGCAATTATGTATCCCAATACAACTATGTAATTTTTAGAGTTTATTTTTATGTTATACAATAATTTAATTAGAATTAAAAAACTGCATATGCCCATGTCCATCGCCTAACTAGCATCTAGCATCTTTTAGATCATTGTTCTCATTTAATCGAGAATGTTGTTAATACGAATCATTCAAAGCGTCAAGTATATCGTCCAAGTGATAATTTGGTAACATCAGATCTAAATCATTATTTTTTAAATATCATACCCAAATTTAAGAAATTTTTTATTGCTGCTATATTAATACATTTTTTTATTGAACCATATTAATACATTACTAACCACCTTTTCGATTTACCTTCATTCTGAGATTGAACTAACTTGTAACCCAAGTGAATTGTTCGTGAATCTGATATGACACATAATAACAATATGACCTATACATATGTTACAAACGTTTAACGTTGTCATTTTTTGTACCAGAAAAAGTCACTTATCATTTTTGTTCAATTATTATTTTTCCAGACAACTTGTTGAAAAATGGAAACTTTGAAGAAGGGCCCTATGTGTCCCCCAACACATCATGGGGAACCCTAATCCCACCCCACATAAAAGACGACCACAGCCCACTCCCGGGCTGGATTATCGAGTCTCTCAAGGCCGTTAAGTACATCGACTCCGAGCACTTCTTCGTCCCCGAAGGCCGGAGAGCCATCGAGCTCGTCGCCGGCAAAGAAAGCGCACTGACCCAAGTCGTCTTCACCAAGCCCGGCAAGCACTACGCCCTCACATTCTCCGTAGGCGACTCCAACAATGGCTGCGAAGGCTCCCTCGTCGTCGAGGCGTTTGCCGGCAAAGACACCCTCAAGGTGCCGTACCAGTCCAAAGGCAAAGGTGGGTTCAAGCGCGCGAGGCTCATTTTCACCGCTGTGGGGCCGCGCACGAGGATCATGTTCTACAGCACGTTTTACACCATGGTCACCGACCACTCTGGGTCTCTGTGCGGCCCCATCATTGACGACGTGAAGTTGCTTAGCGTTCGTAAAGTACGCGTTTGATGAAATGCCTACGAGAAAAAGTTATGCGGCTGGTTTGGTTCTTAGCTGATTAAGTTACATATGTTATGTTATACAGGAAGGAGGGTTTCTGAAATTTTACTTTTGTTGTAATAGAGGTATAAGACAAACTTAACTACACGAATGCTATCTATATATGTGATGTGGACCAATATTTAAAATATGGATAAAGTTGTCAATATTTTCGTCGAAATATTTAAGAAATAAAAAATCGATATGCAAAGCAGGTATGAAATGCAAACTTCATCCTTTACCAGGGAGATATCAGAAATTTATGAATATCAACGATATTTGTCAATTCCACTATGGAAATTTTCGCCGAAATTCATTGCAGATTTTGAATTTTTGAAATTTATTTCTCTAATTTTAACTAAATCTGAATGAGTTGATATGCCCAACTCAATTATAGCTTTCCATCTTCAAATTGGCACTTGATCTCTCCATCTTCATATCTCTGCGTGAGTATCCTTCGTCGCTTACCCTCCATTTCTAGAACGTGTCTATAATATCTATATTACCGACTCGAATTTCAAATCTTTTAATATCTTTATGTATTTATTTAATATCTTAATCGTTATCCCTTATTACAATTAATATTATTTTATATAATCACCTAATTAAATGTGTTGAATTGGAATTTTCTGTTGAGATTGTTTTGGTTTAAATTAAGTTATGTATTATTTGAAGATTATCTGAATTGTAGCAACAAAAGAAAAAAGATTAATTGGATAAGGACACCATTAGTCTCGTATCTGTCAAAAGATCGACATGATATATGGTAATTAATCATTAAATTGTTATGAAGACGTATTGTGATTTTTTTTAAACAAAAGACATGTATTAGGGTTGATATTGTTTCAGTCTTATTAGATTAGGAATATGATTGTGTAAATCCTAATGTATCTAGAAGTATCTTGAAATATTCCCTAGGGTTATATATTATCCTATAGGGTACATTTGTTTGGCTTCACTAAGTTTTATTGGACTAGACTAGACTAACTCTTAGTCCAGTCTAGGGTTTAGCCCCAGTTTGGGGTTGAGGTGATTTTAAAAAAAACTACTATGAAAAAAAGCCGGGAGAGTTTTTTGGTGTTTGGTAAACATTTAGTTTCATCTTTTTTTTCACAGTTTTGGGTGAAAAAAAGCCAAAAACAAGAAGCTGCAAAACCCAGCATTGAAAAACCGGCTTTTTTCACATCTGTTTTACATAAAAGTTTACCAAACACAATAATACTGCTTTTTTTTTCAAAAGCACTTTCACAAAAAAGTTTACCAAACACTCTGATGCTTTATTTCACAGCTGCTTATTCTCACAGCACAGCAGAAACATTTTTTTTTCAAAGCACAACAATACCAAACCAGCCCTTAGGTTAGGTTTGGGAGTGAGGTGATTAAAAAAAAAGTTGGGGTGAAAAAAAGCTGGTAAGAGTTTTAGTGTTTGGTAAACTTTGGAAAACAGCTTTCTTTCAAAGATTGAGGTGAAAAGAAGCCCAAAACGTGAAGGAGTCTTGAAGCTGCAAATAGAAGCTTTGGAAAAACAGCTTATTTTAGAAACACGGGTGAACACTGATGTGTTTAATGAAATTTTCAATAACCCAAAATTGCCCTCCTTCAGATCTCCTTCAGACCTCAGTCTTCTCCATCACTCTTCCAAAAGCTCGCAGCTTGATTTGGCCGTCAATGGCGGCCTCACAGACCTCTAACGGGACGACCTTGAGGCATGTTTTCGGAAATGTCCTTTCCTTCTTCATCCTCATTATGATCGGCGTTCTCGCATTCTCGATCCGGCTCTTCTCTGTGAGCTCTTCAATCACTACCTTTTCTCCAGTTTATGTAGATCTATCGTTATTGATGTCAAAATCTGGCGTTGCTCGTTTGGCAGCCTAGAAAAGGCAGGAAAATCCATCAGTGTTGAAATTATTTATCTATTAATGTACATATATATGGATATTATTGTGCAAATCATACAACTTTACAATTGATTATCTACTCTTATGAATTATCGAACCGAATGGTGTTTCGTATCAGTTTACCTTTGTGTTATTCTGTAAATTGTTGTGTTCTAACTGTTTTAACTTTGAATTTTTATCATTCGTAATTACATTTCTTAGTAATCAAAAGGAGGGTAACTTGTATTTGTATCGTACTCATTTTCTTAGTAATCAAAAGGAGGGTAACTTGTATTTGTATCCCATCATATATTTCTCGTTCTGTGGCTGGAAGCTATGACAATGAAGTTGTGGCTATTTTTGCTTTGATCTTCACTTTCTATCTATATATAAAGGTTAGGTTTGGTAAACGACAACTTTATTTTATTCTGTTAGGTGCATGGTTGTTTCAAAGAATGATCTGATTCTGTTGACTGTTGAGTAGGATCACCTTATGAATTTGTTTCTGATGGATCTTGATTAGTTTATACTATATATTACAGGGATTATGTTTAATGTGCTTCAATATCTTCTTATTACATTATGCAATATATGCAGACATTGAATACAGGATCCCTCTTTTATGCAACTCTTAATGCCATAGCATACTTTTACATGGTAAGTATATGTTCTAATGTTGTTTGTGCTTTTGTAACCTTACATTTTCTGTTGAATTTATGTTTACTTCCATTTGTTTCATTGCTTTAGGTTTGTTCTTGGGGAGGCTACACGTTTATTATTAACCTGATTCCAATGCATGTGCTTCTCTGCATTGTAACTGGTTGCTACTCATCTCGTTTATACATTGCATATGCTCCTCTTGTAAGTATCCTCAGTACTGATGATGCTATTTTTTTATTGAAAGCAAGTGGAACATGCATTTGGTGTTAAAATTGAAGAATGCATACTAACATTCTCGCGCTTTGTTAGTTTGTAGCTAGAAATACTAGATGAAAAATAATGGTGACTATAAAATTGATACATTTAAATGACTCTTGGTTCCTATTGAAATCGTAGCTTTGCTAATATAGGTGGTCTTGGGAACATTGTTAGCCGCTTTGGTGCCGGTAGTTGGATTCAATGCAGTCATGACATCAGAACATTTTGCATGCTTCTTGGTGAGCATTTCCCAACTTTCTTTTCTCATTGACTTTTCATTTTCTGATACTGGAGCTTGTCTTAGCTTTCGGTTATTTTCAAAACACTTGTAAAAGATGTCTTCATACTGAGTTAATAAGGTTCTGAAGATGCTAGTTCACGTGTTCGTAAGAGTGTTCTTTTTTTTTGGACTGAGCCACTTATAAAGTTATAAGAGTTTGGTTTTCATTAAGCAGTTTTAAAGTATATGGTTGCTCTTTAATGGAATTAGATAATTCTTATAGAAGGTTAGCAAATATGGAGAAGCTTTGCAGTTAGTAGAACTTAAAGAAGGGGATTGCTTGAATTTAGAACTAATTAGAAGTCTGTTTTCTTCATTTTAGTTTGTATCCCGTGCAGTTCATAGCCTCATCTTTCTTACTATGTTTTATCGTTGCTATATTTTCTACTACAGGTTTTTATTATTATATATGTGGTCGCTTTCGTGTACCATATCAAAGGGATTCTCTCTCCAAAAATGTTCAAAGTGGTTGTCACGCTTGTTGTATCCATTGGCCTGTATGATTCACTTGTTCTGTTTTTTAAATTTGTTGAGGGTCTCACAGATTGAACACATAATTGATCTCGATGCCTCTCATGTTAATTAAGTCTAAAATATTTCAATTGAAGTAGTTTGTCATACTAATTAATATTTAAGATAAAGTTTATAAATAATTTTCTTCTAAAAATAAAGTATATTTAGTAATTCACTTTTATTTGTTAAGAAAATTAAATTAATAGCACATTTAATATTATACCCTTTTTGGTCATTTCACACCGTCACAACTGTTTTACATAAAAGTTTACCAAACACCATCATACAGCTTTTTTTTCCAAAAGAACTTTTACAAAAAAGTTTACAAAACACTCTGCTGATTTATTTGACAGCCGTTTATTCTCACAGCACAGCTGCTTATTCTCACAGCAGCTTTTTTTCAAAGCACAGCAATACCAAACCAGCCCTTAGTCCAATCAGAGTGTTTGGGATCAGGCGGGACTCACGTTAATGAGATTAAGTGGGATTCGCATGGACTAAAGCCTTCACTGCAGGTTCTTAGTTAGAGTCCCCGACAACCATGGGACTAGCTAAGACCTGCTTTGTTCCTTCGCTTCGCGAACTCCCTCTGCTTCGCTTGTCTGCTTTGCTTCGCTTCGAATTGTCGACCCAACACGCCAACTCTCCCAACAGGTCTCAAATCGCTCGACTCTCGCTCCGAGAAGAGTCTAGGTCGGCCGAATCTGGGGACTGGAAAGATGACTGTGGTTTGATTTTATGCTTCTCAACAATCTGATCCAATTCTCCCTCGAAGCCTCATGTGCCTTTCAAAGGCGTGGTGTTTCTCTCTTATTTCTTCGTAATTACGTGTTTGTTTGCTAGGAAAGTGTTAGAAACTAAAAATTCTGATTGATTTGGTTGATGTTTGAGATTTATAATCAATCAATTAATTTGGTTGTTGTCTATTTGGATACGAAATCAAGAACTTGGAAAGAAAATTTGCCTGGAATTGTGATTTTTATTTTCAATTTTTATGAATTATGGGTTTTTCTGTATTATAACTCATGGATCTGCATATCTTTTCGAAATGAAAGTAAATTAAGCTTTGTATCAATTTTGATAAGTAGATTTTATTTTGCATCGATATCTGATTTGAGATTTATGGTTGATCAATCAATTTGCTATATTTTTTTTTTTTTCTGTAGGGAATTGTGGGGATAAATTGAGTACTTTTGGAGGAAAACTGTGTTTTTTTATTTGTAATTTTTAAATTTTGAGAATTTGGGTTTTGAAAATCAGAGGCTCTGTGGTTGGTGTTTTTTCTGTAAAGGGGAGAGAAATGGTTAGGGTGGTTCGGTATGGGATCCCATACCGAAATCGTTGTCCCGATTTCCAAACCGAAATTTTCGGGAATTTCAATTTCAATACCGATCCCAAACCAAATTTTCGGGAATCCCGACTTTTGGGAATCCCGAAACTCCCATACCGAAACCCTTGTCCCGATTCCCAAACCAAAATTTTTCGGGAATCCCAATTTCAATACCGATCCCAAACCAAATTTTCGGGAATCCCGAAATAGTTTTGGGATTTCGAGATAAATCGGAATCCCAAAATGGTTTTGGGCTTTTGGACTAAAATTTGACATATTATGCTTTTGGGCTAAAATTCAACTTTTTATATTGAAAATTTGACAAATAAGCATGCCCAATCTGCCAATTTGTTTCTACTAATATGTGCACACAAATCTGCCAATCAAATGGTAAGACCCAGTTAGTATATGCCTATTCAAAAGCAATCTGCCAATATGAAACGTTAATATATGTTTGAGTAAACTAGTAAATCTATCTATAATCATGCTAGTCCCCAAAATTACGTCTAAAACGTTAATATATGCTTGAGTAAACTTCTGTACATATATAATATAAATATTATAGATAGATATAAAGTTTTCTCAAGCAAATTGTAACTTATAATCTATCCATGTATCCATCTATCAATCTCCCATATTTATTCTGCATCTATGTATCCATCTATCAATCTTCTGTGATTTAAAAATTCTGCATATGTTCCACTATCTATCTTAGGGCTCCTTCCTGTATATGTTCCATCATCGATTTCCAGTGCTCCTTCAGTATTTCAATTTTCACTATTGTAGGTAGATGATGTTCCCCTTAAAGATGTGATCCTATATATTTAAAAATTAAATATATATATATATATATATATTTTTCGGTTTGGTTTTGGAATACCGAAATCCCAAAAAATTGAGACCGATTCCCGTACCAAAATTTCAGGATCGGTTCGGTATTAGGTACCAAAATTTTCGGGAATTTCGGTTTGGTTTCGGGAATTTTTCGGTTCGGTTTGGGATTTTTGGGATTTTTTTCCAACCCTAGAAATGGTAGGTGTTGAGGAAGAGGACAAGTAATTGGATAGATAGATGCAAATTATCACAATTTAGTTCCATTGAAAAATGGAAAAAGACACCAATATTGGACCTAAAATATGTTAGTTCGAGGTCTAGTCTGGCACTGCATCAAACATTTCACTATTTTTATCTTGGTTAGTCCAAGTCAAGCTAGTCCAGCTTAGTCCCGGAAGCTAGTCCAGTCTGAAATAGTTTAGTGCAACAAACGCACCTTTAGAGTTGTAATCCTATTAGGGTAAAGATTTAACCTTCCCTACTATATATCTCTATCTTCTTTCTCTATGCCGCCAGCCCCCTCTCTCCCTAGCCATAAATACAGTTCAATAACTTAAGCCTACAACAGATATGACATTTTTTAAAGTGTCCTTTTAGATTTCCACGTTTCTAGCAAATTTCCATCATTTCCATCGAAAGCAACCGATATTGATATCGATATCGATATATCTATGATATTTTTATAAATTTGCATATCGATATTTTAAACACTAATGTGTACGCATATTTCATCTTGGTTCCCATAGATTTCATCTTCGTAATGTTTTTCTCAATCCTGAACTCCTGAAAAATCTTTTGTTTGTTGCTCGTTTTATTGAGGAAAACCTTGTGTTTCTTATTTTCACTCCTAATGTTTATCAAAATTACGACTTACGTACTATTTTGTTACTTTTCAGGTCCTGTGTAAGGATGAACTTTATCCGTTGTCCCTATCATTTAGTACTGTTGGAGCCCAAAAATGTCATTCACCAATCCAACCAAGTCTCAAGGCTCAATTGCCTACATTCAAGTCCAAATACATGCCAAGGCGCAAGATCGATGAGAAACATATTCACAAACATGCCATGCCATAGAGATTAAGCCAGATATTCATGCCATGCTCATGCCTATTCATCACGCCATGCTTCCTCATGATAGTCACTATTCATGCAAAGCCCAAGTCACGTATTCGGGGCTTGTCAAGTGGATTGTGATGTGGATGGTTACGGAAGGTTATTGAGCCTATTTAGAATCAGGGTTATGGAAGACTTTAGGCTACTTAAGAGCCCAAAGATCCAAGCCTATACCTTTTGCATTTCACGCAGGTAACATTGAGAGAGAACTAACCTAGTTTACCATTTCCCTAGCAAGCCAACCCCCTTAGTTGAAACTAAACTAGATTCCTGCATTAAATGCACGCTAAACCCAGCAAGTCAAGCATTTAATGCTGACTTTCCTTCCCAGCTTGCACAGACAGTCAACGCGCAAAATCCATGAAGCGCTATAAGAAGTAGCATATGCGGAAAGTTGGCCTAGGAAAGCCGCGCCTAGGGAATAAGCAAATTGCATGTCTCAACAGGGCAGCTATCTTACACAAATACATATTTGTGCTTTTTAAATTCATTAAACACCAAAATTTCTCAAATGTGCCCTCTAACAAAAAAGCACATTAGTTTGTGTCTGGTATTTGTGCCTACTAAATTTTGAACACAAAACTTTGTGTCCAGCTTGCATGTAAGAGATGAAATTCTTTTTATTAATTTATAAACACACAATAAAGGCTTTTGTACCCTCTAATTTAATATATTTAAATTAAAAAAATAATGTTTTGTGTCCTTTACATTTACTTTTTCCCTATTCACAATTTGTGAAATTATCTAATTGCAATCAACTTGAATTATTAGTGGGAGAATCTAATTAATCTATTATTTTACTAATTTTTTAATGGGCTTTTGTGTCTCATGGGACCCATCCACATGGGTCTTCACCCTTCCCTGTGCATTCACTCTTTTCTTCACTCCATCACTATTCCGTCTTTCTCTTTCACGGAACCCTCTCTCTCACTAACTCTATCCACTTCACTTTTTTTGTTTGTCATCACCATCTATGTGCTTACTGCACAGAAAACCGCAACATCCATCTCCACCTCACTCGCCTCTCCGACGAACCTTGCCACCACGTTGCCACCCTTGCTCTCTCACAGTCTCTGTCTCTTCTTCTCTGCTTCTTCCTTGACACAGAAAAGCACATAAGCAATGACGGCAGCAGAGCTACCAATCTCCGACAAGGTAACCACCAGCCTCACATTCCTCTCCTCATCGCGGACTCCCCATTTCCTTTTGCTTTCTGGAAACAGAAACTGAAGCGACGAATTGACAAGCTCATTCGCAGCTTGACTTCCCGACGAGATTTTCCGTCAAATCCAGTATAGGTGAGTCTTGAAAACACCTTAGTTAGGTTCTGTAAGTTGTTTATAGACGTTTTCGTGCACTGCATGCCTAATTTGGTTAAGGTTGGATGCAGTTCAACTAAGGGGACAAACCCACGAGGGCGGTGAGTTTCAGGCTGATTTTAGGCTATCACCGCCCACCCAATGGCCCTGAGGAAGGTATATCTAAAATCCTTACCTTTGTAGCTTTGTTTTGGCTTTTTAATTGTTGAAAATGGTTATGTTTTGGTCCAAAACGAATTCTAAAACCCCTGGCGTGGCTGCAGGTCGTACTCTCGCTGCGCATGGTACTACTGTGGATGCCACATGAAGCACATACACCTGTATCGGAAGGATGACTGCCTGAAAGGATGAATATACGTGAAATCATTGCCTTGTTTTTTTTCTTTAATTTATAATATTGATTTCTTGGTTGAGTTTCAGCATGTGACTAATTTGTCAAGAAGAGAAACTATGAGCAATATTTTCCTATTCCGATATGGTGTTTTCAAATGTTTGATTCAGGTTGTAGGGTATTTCCATTTTGTTTTTTTTTTAATTTAACTAATAGGGCACAATTAAAAATTGTGCTAACATGGATTTGAAATGTCATTTGACACGGGTATCAAAACAGGGTACAAAAAAACCCTTATTTGTGCTCAACTCTTTAAGCACTAATGGCCATATTGTGCCCTCTAATCAAAGGGCATGCCTATAGAGGGCACATATATAATTTAGTTGCTGCATTGTTATTGTTGCTCTATGGGCACATATGTTGGTGCCTTTTGAACTTATAGGGCACAATTAACTTTTGTGTGCACTGTCCATATTTTTTGTAGTGATATATAATAATCAATAAAAACCCTTTTTAAATAGTAATAATAATTATATATATAGGGTCTCACAGTCCCACTCACACTATTTGTTTACTACTTTATATTGATGATATTGTGATTATTGACAACTATTCAGACCTTCTCACTCGCTTACCGCACTCTTTGGCAATCAGTCTGAAATCAAAAATTTTGATCATGTTTAAGCTTACAAGTTACCCGTGACTCCACTGGTCTTAACATCCACTAGCTTAAGTATACTCATGATCATCTTCCAAAGTTTGATATGGTATCCTACAAACCAGCTTCTACGAATGATTGCTCTCTTCTTGCCTCGTCTACTGTTTATTGCGATTTAGTTGGCTCTTTACATTATTATCTCACTCTCATCCATCCTAACATCTCTTTTGTTGTCATCGTTGTTGCCTAATATACGAGTTCCTTCACACTTCTCACATGAATGCTGCCAAAGAGATTCTCTGCTACATCAAAGATACTATGGATTTCAAAATCTCTATGACTCCTCAAGTCTTTTCTCCTTCATGGTCTAATTATTCTGATGCCAACTGGGCGGATTGTCTGAATACTCACCGTTTTATATCTGGCTATCGAATATTTCTCACCACCAACTTATATCCTGGTGTTCTAAGAAGCAGCCAACTGTTACCCGCTGTAGTGCCGAACCTAAATATCAATCTCTTGCTCACGCCTGTAAACAACATGGCTTTGCTTTCTTCTTGGCGAGCCTTGTGTTCACTTGCACTTACCAGTTTTGCTTCATTGTGACAATTATAGTGCCACCTACCTTGCTTCATTGTGACAATTATAATGTCACTTGCCGTGATTTTGTTGTAGATCATCTTTTATCACTTGCATTTACGTGGAGGAGCATTCCTAGAACTAATCCGCGTGTTGCTTTCTAACAAAAGCTACGTGGCATCTTGTGGACCGGTGTAGTGTGTCCAAAAGTAAATCCTTCCTTCTAATCAACCATGAAAGCGCGCCAACCACACAGACGGTTTAAACGCTCCGACCCTCTCTCTAGCTTCTCTCTATCCAAACCCGACAATGTCATCCGGGTCAAGTTGTCTAATGTGGTTCCGGAAGGGCCTCAGGATCCACGACAACCCGGCCCTCGAGTACGCCTCCAAAGGCTCCGATTTTTTATACCCGGTATTCGTGATCGACCCGCACTACATGAAGCCCGACCCGGACGCTTTCTCCCCCGGGTCATCGAAAGCCGGCCTGAATCGGATCCGGTTCCTGCTCGAGAGCCTTTCGGATTTGGATTCGAACCTCAAAAAGCTCGGGTCCAGATTGTTGGTGCTCAAAGGTGAACCCAGCGAGGTCCTCAATCGTTGCCTGAAGGAGGTAATTAACTCTCTCTCTCTACAATTTGTAATTTTTTGAGTTTATTTTTTATTTTTGGGTTTGGTTATTTTTTGAGCAGTGGGATGTGAAAAAGCTTTGCTTTGAGTACGATGCAGAACCATATTATCAAGCTCTAGATGTTAAGGTTAAGGTATGCAGATTTAGATTCTTGTATTTGGAAATTATAATATAATACCCATGTAAAATTATATGATTGATTGTAGAAAAGCTTGAATCTTTTGTAAAAATGGTGAACTTACTTAATTTTTGCACAATTGTATGCTAAAATCTCAAATGGGTTACTTTAAGATGATGTTAATTAGTGATGATCTGGTAACTGGAAGAGGTTTTGTTTTGTTGGTATTGACAGGGGTATGCATCTACGGCTGGCATTGAGGTTTTTAGTCCCGTAAGTCATACGCTCTTCAATCCGGCGGATATTATACGAAGGGTGAGTTTTTGAATTATTTTGTTATTCTTTTTGTTATTGAGAATTTGAGAGGGTTTTTAAATGCTTCTTTGAGGGGTTTGGATTTTCTTAAGTGCTGATGATTGGTTAAATATATTTGGTGTCTTGAAGAATGGTGGCAGGCCACCTTTGACTTATCAATCATTTGTGAAGCTTGCTGGGGATCCCTCATGGGCTTCGTCCCCTCTTTCTATTACACTTTCTTCACTTCCTCCAATTGGGAGTTTTGGAAGATGTGAGATTTCAGAAGTTCCAACAGTTGAAGAACTTGGCTATGAAGAGACACAACAGGTTTGGAGGAGTAATTTTTTCAACGGCACGTTGTTATCATCCCTTTTCATAAGGAAATACTTTTGTGCAGGACGAACATTCTCCCTTTAAAGGTGGTGAATCAGAAGCCTTGAGGAAGTTACGAGAATCAATTGAAAAGAAGGTGCAATCAGAACTTTCTTGTGGACATTTATTAGGCTTTACATCCATGGCTTGCTGTGATATGTCCTTAGCAACGACTATATACATCAAGTCATGTATGCTAGGCTGAACCAATTTCCTCACTGTTCAGCGAATGAATTATTGACACTCTGGTAGTGCATATACTTCTCCATGATGGCTATCATGAACCAACATTCTTCCCCTTGGTTTTGATGATTTTTACCTGGTTCATGGATGTCTATCTACTCTTGTGATTTTATTGTAAATATTGTTCTGCAGCTGAATTCAACTTGTTAGCATGTCAATTTTGTGTCTTAGTCTTTCTGTTCTTTAATTGGTGTTGTAGGAGTGGGTGGCGAATTTCGAAAAACCTAAGGGTGATCCATCAGCGTTTATAAACCCAGCAACTACTGTTTTATCTCCTTACTTGAAAGTGAGTTGGAAATTAACACGTTTTATATTTTTTTGAATTGTTTGAAATATAAACTGTCTTGGCAGTATTTCTTACTGCTTGTTACATTGTGTTCACCTTTTTTTTTTGGTCTTTGGAAGTTTGGTTGTCTCTCTTCAAGATATTTCTACATATGCCTTCAAGATTTATATAAAAATGTAAAAAGTCATACTTCACCACCGGTATCTCTTGCTGGACAGGTCAGTCGTCCTCAACCAGTTATATTGTATCTTGGAATTCCTCATTCTAGCTTTAGAAATTTGAAACAATGTCTCAACCCTTTTAGTTATTGTGGCGAGACTTTTTCTACACGGTTGCATTTGGCACTCCTAATTTCGATCGGATGAGGGGAAACAAAATATGCAAGCAGGTAAACTTATGTTGAGAGAGAATGACAAATCTAAACGAAAGGGTTTTTGTTAGAAACACTGGTTTATTATGTGTTTATGTGATAAAACCTTATAAATCACTGTATGGTTATCAAATGCACTGTACTTTTCAGCAGTAAAGTTAATCACATATCTTGATAAAACGAGATGATTTTTTATCTTTATGAAACCAATGAAGATGAAGTATCTGTTTGCTTCTGTATATGTAATATATCTTTGGTGACTGATAATTCTCAAAGATACCTTGGAATGATGATGATGAACTGCTGCTGGCTTGGAGGGAAGCTAGAACAGGATTCCCTTGGATCGATGCCATCATGATCCAGGTTGGTCTGTGGCATGGTGGAACTGGTCTTCTTAGATATGGTTATATTTATTCCCCTTGTATTCAAATTGTCTTTTTCTTCTTATTTAGCATTCTATTTGGTCCATATATGTAATCTGTTGTAGCTCCGTAAGTGGGGTTGGATGCACCATCTAGCACGACACTCTGTTGCATGTTTTTTGACTCGGGGTGATCTGGTAAGGATTCCCATACTCTTCTCATCCAGTAACCTTTACAGTTTCCTAATAGTATATTTCATTTCTGATACTATTTGTTTCTGCTGTAGTTTGTTCACTGGGAAAAAGGCCGTGATGTTTTCGAGAGGCTTCTGATTGATTCAGACTGGGCAATTAATAATGGAAATTGGCTATGGCTATCGTGCTCATCATTTTTCTACCAGGTGTGAAGCGTCTATCAACATTATTTGCTAGTTCTTATAGAGTTGCATATAAGTTGGGAAGTGAGTGACATCTCAACTTTTAAGATATAAATGGGTTCTTTATATCTTGCACTTGATTGATATATGATTGGCAATGACTGTTGATTTCATCATAGACTTTGATGATACCTTTTCTGGATACATGAGTTGTGATTCTAATGGTGAGCATTCATCTTAAAACTAAATGTGAAAGGTTGTTTTGGTTTGAACTTTGAATATATGTATAAATGTTTATATGCAATTCCGTCTTTCACATAGTGTAACGAAGTAAGCTTTGTGTGATGTGGGTGTTGGGATTCATGATTTTCAATTTTGAATATTGATGCTTTTGTAGTGATGTTTAGTGACCCTTTGAATGATGATTTTTTTTCATTTGAATTGTTTCCATTCTGACCAGTATAACCGCATCTACTCCCCAACCTCGTTTGGAAAGAAGTACGACCCAAATGGTGATTACATTAGACATTTTCTCCCCGTACTTAAAGGTATGTTTACATTCCTCTCATTTCCTGCATATTCATTATGCTGAGTACACTGTGTTGCATAAAACGTATAACCAATTTTCATTTACCAGAAATGCCAAAGGAGTACATTTATGAGCCATGGACGGCTCCTGAAAGCATTCAAAAAAAGGCAAAGTGTATAATCGGAAGAGATTATCCAAAGCCAGGTCAGTTCTGTCAACCTTCTGCTTTGCATTATGACCAGTGCTCAAACTGGAGATTAGTATGTCAGGTTATTTCTGAACTATAGTCTCATGGAATGGATTGTACTTATGCTGTTATGCATAGTAATGTGTGTTTTTGTGGATACCTTTGCCTGCACAGTAGCTTATGCATCCAATAACCTATTGCAGTTTGAATAATCCCGTCCTTTTTCCTTTGTGAGAATGAATGCAAAATGAGTACTATTATGGAGTATTTGGAGGATGAAAGTTGTCGAATTTTGGTCATGTGGGGAATCAACCCATGGTTGAATGCCGCGTTGCAATTTTTTTACAAGATTTTATTCTTTTGGTCGTGGGGCGATATAGAGGGTTTTTAGAGGCCTAAAAACTTGGAAGACTCTGATGAGCTTTGAACTTTGAATAATTTAGAAACACAGTATCTTTATCTAACTTCATTGCTTATGTCGTTGTAGTTCTTTGTTTTCTTACTCTGCACCTATTTGTATTTCAGTGGTTGCTCACGATTCTGCAAGCAAGGAGTGCAAGAGGAGAATGGCTGAAGCATATGCATTGAACCAGAAGTTGACTGGCTTGGTGAGCGAAGAAGATTTAAGAAACTTGAGGAGGAAACTGGAGGAGGACGAAAAGCCCGAGGTAAAAAATAAACGGCAAAGAAAGCTAATTGGCTGAGGGCTAAATCGAAACTTTGATCATTTGAGACGGTGATAGCATGAGTTGTAGGAATAGAACTATCTACTTAAGCAGCAACTCGGTTGTGAATTTCTGATCCTAGGACTCCTCTTTCAACGATCCCGGCATCACAACATCGTGTGAATATGGTTTGTCGTTGTGCATGCCAGACTTCTTCATTCGACTCTGTTTGGTTACATTGGAGAGCTCTTTAAGGGCTCAGTTGTCAGTTTTTGTTTCAACTGGCATCCCATTCTGTGTTACACAATCAAGAAGTTGATGTGAATATAAATTCTCTCTTTACCATGTTTTTGGCTTGTAAATATGTACCAAATTTCTCACGAGTTAATTTTCTAATGGGCAGTTGATGGTCAATAGTTGACGAGTGTAGCTCTTACAATGGAGCCTAACAGATTTACGATTGCCATCTGCATGTTTCAATGTGTGCCGCTCTTACAATAGTGCATAATTGTATATATTTACTTATAGGAATTGTTATTAGCACTCAAAATCTCCTTCTACACTACTCAAAAGTGGTATTTTTCTTTCTAATTATAGAAAGTTTTGAGTGTAAAATGAGATTTTTGGAGTGCTAGTAACAATTCCCTTCAAAAGTTTAAGGTTGTAAATGAGCCAACGTCGAAACTGAATGTCATTGTGCTCAAGCTTGGCTTGTGTAATTTTTCCCCACCTTGAGCTAGGCTTGGCATGCTTCTTATATATTTGTCAACCAAAAGATGGTGAAAAGACTATTTAGTCTACTATTACCACAAAAGAGTTTAGAACAATAACGTAATTTTACAAAATAAAATTTTGCTGTTTTTTTTTTGTTTAAACATTACCTACAGGCTATAGGTAATTTTAACATCTCTAATTTTAAAAAATTAAAAAAAAAAAATTAAACGTCTATCTCCACTCCTAAGTTTGCTCTCACTCTCTTTCTCTCTCCTTTAATTTAAAAATAAAAAATTAAAAAATTAAAATTTCACACACACATTATGTGTGGGCATATACTAGTATATATAACATAAACAACGCAACACAAAATTTTCAAACACACTACTTGAAATAGAACCCAATAGCAGGTTAGGTCATCGCACGTGGTTTCTTTACAAGTAAAAGAAAACTGGAGGATACAATGTTTCAAAAGCAATATTTCAACACCTTACCTTCATACAAGGAAACATGTTGCATAAAATATTCATTGACGTGTAGAAGAAAAACGTATAGCAATATCTTACCTCTAAAAAGTTTTCAAGTAGATGCTAACACAATGAACAATTCTGCAATCAGCTTTGGTTTTTCAAATTCTGTATGTGATTTAAACCACGACTTAAAAGTCTTATTTGACTATTTTCATCACATTCCACAAAAAAGATGAAACCTTATTAAGCTGTCATTTCTAGGTTTGTCTTTTTGTTTTGTTAATTGGATTTGTTGGATTTGTGTCTCTAAATACGTATTAGACAAGAAATAGGAAAAATATTATTCTTATAACACATTTAATCAAAAGTTGATGACATGTATTTTTTAACTTATTATTACACGTCAAGCTTGAATGGTCGAGCTGAGTTCAAGCTTATTTTGAGCTGGTAAAAAATTTCGAGTTGTTCGCTGCCAACCACGACCCAAACCTGATGCGAGCTCCAAGTGTTTTGAGCCAGTTTACAACCCTAAACAAGTTAGTCAAGCTACTTTCACAAAAGGTAAGATCATGTACATTGAAAATTGTACTTACGTAAAATCAAATGATATCTATATATGACAAGACTCGTTCTATTTGAAGATGCTCATCCTTACGTCGGGTCAAACTGCTCTATCCAAATTTCTTTCCGCTGGAATGAAATGACTAAACAATCTTCATTGGAAACCTAACCAATAGTCCATTTAGCAAAAGTAAGAGAGAACCGTAAACATCCCATCCCAAATTGGCAAATTTCAGCACGTGCACACCAATCTTCCCACGTGCGAGGCGAATCCCTACCCGCAAAGACCCGGCCCCATCATCCTCTATCCCGGACAAGCCCGAAGACCCTTTGGACTCCTCCCACCCAGCCTCCCACCATTTTCCCACCCCTAATCAAATTCCCATTTTCTCGAGAAACAAACAGAAAATATCACAAAAGGAGATCAAGAGATCGAATCTCTTCGTCTCCAAACCAAAGGGGTGACCTGACATCGAAACACACTCATCACTACAGCAATCAGAGCCATGTGGCGGAGACTGCTCTCTTCCTCTCAGCTCAAAACCCTAACCCTAGCCGCCGCCGCCAGCGCCGCCGCTCCATGCCGATCGGTTGCTGGACCCACCCGGTCTCTCCTCCACAAGCCCCTTCCTCTCCTTCCTAGCTACTTCAGCACCACTGCCGAAGCTGGTAAGTTCTTCTTCTTCCTCATCGCAAACAGTTTTTCCTCTCAGATCTTTGTCCGATGAGCGGGATTTTGATTTGTGTGTTTTGTTGCAGCGACGACTGGTGTGAAGAAGGTTGAGGACGTTATGCCCATTGCCACTGGCCACGAGCGAGAGGAGCTTGAAGCTGAACTTGAGGTAACACTTTTTTTTTTTAATTAATCTATGATTTTGATAATTTTTTTTTTTTTTTTTCTGAGGAGACAGGAAAAAATGAGTTAGTGAGGAAGTGACAGATTGTACCTATTTCTTTGATATTAACTTAACTAGTTGAAATCTGATTGACGATTTACACTTTTCTGTGTCATTTTCATTAACCAATACGCGATCGTTTATTTTCGTTGGGTTTCAGAAGTTTGATGCATTTTCTTTATCTTTTTCCTCAGGGAAGGGATGTTCTTGAAATCAACTATCCTGTTGGTCCTTTTGGCACAAAGGTCAGTGCTATCTCGTGAAATTTAGATTGCGTTGCGGTTTCAAAAATTATTTGTCACTTAATTTGTGGAGCCTTCTGCTATGCTATCAGAGGGTCAGCTGGAAATATATCATGTGGGAACTGATTATTCCTGTAAATTGCTTTAGGAGTTTTGTTTGGGTTCTGTGGCGTTTATAGTTTTGTTATTTGTTTATTTTCTGTGCTTCACACCAACCAATAGGGCTTCGGTTCAAAGTTCAAACATCTACAATCTGAGGCATATGTCACTATCAGATTTCTAAAGTATCAAGTATAGAAGTTATTTTACTTAATTCCGGTTTTGTAGCTAAAGACCAAGTTGTTTCTGGGTGGTGGATTTGGACTGGACTGATTGAGTATGGTTTTGGGAAACCATGCAAATGAGTGATCTAGGATTATGCAATAGGTTGTCTCAAATATGTGTGGGCGCTCAAGTCCTAACAACTTGGAGTGCCAAAAAAATATGATTGGTTTTGGTGAAGGTTGCGATTTGGTTAAAGTATATGGGACCTTTATAGTGCGATATTGATTATTTTTGTGCTAATTTGTAAAAAAAGGGGGGAGGGGGGATGAACTAGTTTTGGAGTACATACTCGTACTGTTTTGTAAAACATATGGTTGGGCCCAATCCGAATTTGCTTTTCAGATAAATTAAATGAACACAAACATTTGTGTATAATGTAAGCACTGTATGGTACTTTTTGTAAATGTCCCTAGTTTGTGCCAGTTTAGCTCTTTACAGAGCAATGCTCAATTTGAGTCTATCGGGCATGTACTAGAAGAGAAAAGAATACTGATTGTTTTCATATATCTGATTCTATGGTGGAATAATGAGAATTGTTCAACTCTGAAGAAAAATGGAAACCAATCTGGATTTGATTTTTGATGGCAGAAAACTGAATTAAATCAATTTCTATTCTTATAGATTGGCAATTTATATTTTCTTAAACATCTTTGAGGGAGGGAGAAGTATTGATTTGCTTTTGATTTTTACCAATGCTCCAAATTTTTTATGTGTATACTTGTCCCTAACTTTAGTAAGGTGAAATTCCAATTTATGTATTTTTGGCTTCTAGGAAGAACCTGCGGTTGTCAAGTCCTATTACGACAAGAGAATAGTTGGATGCCCTGGTGGAGAAGGCGGTGGGTACTTTTATCTTCGTTGTTTCTGTTCTCTGTGTGTGCATATGTATGCGTGCTCACTGATTCGTGTAAAAAAAATATCATCTGAATTTATATTGCTATCAGTTTGATGTTTTTTTTTTTGTCGGTATTTTAATTGCAGAGGATGAGCATGATGTTGTGTGGTTTTGGTTGGAGAAAGGAAAGCCGCATGAATGTCCAGTGTGCACACAATACTTTGCGGTAAGTGGAGGCTTAAACTTGGTGAGATAACTTTTTTCTGCTCCCTGATCTGGACCGGATGGAAACAAATCTAAATCCAGATAATTATCTTGTTATATGGATTATGATCCAACGGCATGTGGGTCTACATGTAGACACGTGCATGTGTGAGATGGGGTCGGGGGACTCCAACTCCACATAGTGCGATGTCATGGGGATGGTAGCTCCAGAAATAGAAGATTGTTTGAGCTCACTGGCATATATTAGCTGAGCTTCATAGGTTCATATCTATAGCTGGATCAACTGGGTGGTGTTTTGTTCCATAAACTTCATTGTTGAATCGCTAAAGATGGTAGCGTCAATCAATTTCACGCAATGCAGGTTATGTGTGATATGCGTCCAGTCAAATCCTATAGGGGATGATAATGTTCTTTCATCATTTTGCATTGTTCATGCAGAGTAGCTTATTTGCTTCAAGTTATGCAGAATTGATCTAATTTATTTCATCCGATATCTGATACTTCACAGCTTGAAGTTGTTGGACCCGGTGGATCTCCAGACCATTCCGATGACCATCACTGATTTGAATTGACCCAAATTCAGGGGGAGATGGAGAGATGATATCCAGTATACGCTGCAGCTTTGACTTTCAAAATTGGAAGCCTTCTGTTTTTGTTTGGTTGATTGATGTTTAGTTTTGTAATTTGTGGCTGTTGCTTTTGCAACATTTGAGATAGAACCTCTGTGATAATTTAGACACAGGGAACACCAACTTTTGGAACACTATCGATCCTCTTGTAAGGGCGCCCTTCTACGCATTTTCCAAAATAATTGATGGGTATTAATGCTTGTTCATTCTTGTACCCAACTTGGTGCTCCCCCGGTCTGAACCGTTTTAAGAAAAAAGTAGGTAATAAAAATTGACTGGTTCAAAAGAAAATTAATCAAATAAAAACTGTCAAAATGCAGAGCTCTCTGATTGATTTTGACGTGTGTCGTATATGTTGGTGTTCCGAGTACGCTGAAAAATCTCTTGAATTCATGTAAGAAGGATATGTAGGTGCAGCACTCTCAGATAAGAGAGTCTAGCGTTGGAGAGTGCCTGCAAGCTCTTGGGGAAGCCATGGCCAAACCCTCCGAACCAACTTCCCCCTTGTCGTGTTATTGTCCAGGTTTATGGTCATTGTCACGAGACCAGGGGTGACCATTGGAGTACAGAATGCAAGAAGCATCCCCTTCAACAAAATAAAGGTTTTGGGATTGAGTTGCGGGTTCCTTTTGAGAATGGTCTGTCATGGTCGTCAGATATTTCCCGATGAGGCGCCGTTATAATTTTCAATCTAGCTTGGTGTCATTTGTTGAAATATTGTGTGTATTGTATGATGCACAAAAGATTGTGTCCGCCTTGAAGCTCTTCGTTTGTGGATGGAGCTTTAAGGCGCGATGCAAGCTTATGTGTTGAGCATTTCCCCTGACCTTGACTGGTGCAGCTCTCAAGTGGTTCAGTAATAGGCTCAAACCCCGGTCTGTTGGTTCTTTCACGCAGCTGTACAAATCATTTGTCAGCCATTTTTGAGGGGATTAGGCGTTTTCAATTACAATCACCAAGCTGTTGAATCTCCATTCACTAGAGAAGTCCTTGAGGCACATTTACCGCGCAGCCGTAAGAAATCAAGGAGTACTCAGGTGAAGGGGGAGGGGACCTGCAGAGCACGTCAATGCAATATGTTTATTTATGGGATGAGAATGTATTGTGCTCCTGGAGCACTTACGAGCGGAGCTTTCCCATTGACCTTGGCAGGTGCAGCTTGAAAGTGGTTCCGGAGGCTGAGTCCCGGGACTATTGAATCTTTTGATGCACTCAGCAAGAGCAAGTTATTTATCTCTCAGTTCATGAGTCCCCTGTATGGCAAGAAACCAATAACACACTTGTTTCCAGACATGCAGAGGAAGGATGAACTACTGAAGGAATCCGTGGGGCGCTTCAATCACGAGGCTGTGGCTTACTGTGATGACGAGTTACAGATCAAGGATCTGATTTCAGGTCTGCAGGCAAACCATGGAAATATATACGATGTACTAAATCGAGAACTATTGATTTCCATTGAACGCAACCACCCAAAATCGTACATTGAGCTGCTCGACAAAGTGCGTAGACACTCCAACGCTTTTGATCTACAGGTTGAAGAAATTATAGCCAAGAAGCATGCTGAACGAGTAGAATCCGCACTAGTCTTACATATGCATATGTAAGAATGCTATGTTCTGTGGTTGGCTTATTTTGATATTTATGTTGGCAATCCCACACCGGAGATTTAACAAAACAAATTACGATTTATATACAAATGGTTTCATTCTTAATTATATAGAGATTTTTAAGGTTAAAATTCCATCCCTTGAGCTAACAAGTGGTTAAGTTGGGAACGATATTAGCGCAGCTGTATTCATGCTTGGCGCGCAACGATAGATCGAGAAATTTGTCATGTAAATAAAGAAAATATACTAAAAGTTTTAATTCCATATATTTGTGCAAGAAAAAGAATAAAAAAAAAATCTTATTTATTCTATCCTCAAAATGAAATTAAAGCAATATTAAAAAAGAAATACTTTTGTTTTCAACAACAATACAAGTAAGGTTACATAATAGGGAGTTTTAATGAAAAGAGTTTCTTCAAACTTTTTATTAACCAAAAATCATCTATTACTTTTATTTAATAAAAAAAACTTAAATTTTAACACAAAAGACTTAAACTTTAATAAAAAGGACAAAAACTAAAAGAAAACAGCCCAACAATAAAACCTCACGTGCAAAATAAAATTTTCTTTTCCAGCCATGCCCCTGACTTCCGTTAGACCTGTTAGAATTATTTAGAATTAAACTTTCATTTATTTACGAATATGCCATTGCCTCATTAAAGCCTAAAAATCACATAAAAATTTAAAATAAAGTTAAACATTTTCTTAAGTATACGAATCAACACCGAATGTAATTAATTAATTAGCTCCTAATGGTAAACCAGTTGAAACCAGCGGAAAGGGTCTGTCTGTGAAAATTAACATGGATAGAGTCCATGTTACCTCTTCAAGTTTTCTGTCATCTAAAGACTCTGCTGCCTTGGAAAATATCTTGAGATTTAGAGCTAACGGCACCTTACAATTACAAAGACATAAACCTCTTGTATAATTATAGCAAATAGCAAACATAATCATGTATGAATTATAACTTTTATCATTCTAATTCTCCTTAAAATAAGGAGACACTATATATGAAACTGGACCAATAAGTAAACGCTATTTATGAAACCAAATCAAGAATGATACACTATTTCCAAAACTAAACCAATAGGTGGAAACTATTTATGAAACTAGACCAAGAAAAAGACACCATTTATGAAAATAGACCAAGAAAGAGATACTATTTATGAAACTGTACCAATTGCGATACACTATTTATGAAACGAGACCAAGAACTAGGCACTATTTATGAAACTAGACCCAGAACTAAGTCACTATTATGAAAGTGGACCAAGAACTAAGCCACTATTTATGAAACTGGACCAAGAACTAGACACTATTTATGAAAATGGACCAATAAATAAATACTATTTATGAAACTAGACCGATAAATAGACACTATTTATGAAACCAAATAAAAAATGAGACACTATTTCTAAAACAAAACCAATAGGTGGAAATTATTTATGAAACAAGACTAAGAAAGAAATACTATTTATGAAACTGAATCAAGAACTAAGCATTATTTATGAAACTGGATCAAGAACTAGATACTATTTATAAAACTAGATGAACAAATAGACACTATTTATGAAACCAAACAAAAAATTAGGCACTATTTTTAAAACTGAACCAATAAGTGAATATGCATTATTACAGAGGATCTAAGAGGAGTGATTTATGGTTTTTTGTGTCTTAAGATGTGGTACTATTATTCGGGAAATGTCATAAATTCTGGAATTCAAGCTCAGGAACTCACCAGAACCCACGTAGGATCCAAGCTCAGGCACTCACACCAACTTCGTATTAAAACCAAATTCCCCCCCTCAATTGCACTGTAGCCGAGCTACAGCACCGCCCGTCCCTAAGTTAGAATAGAGTAATACACATCTATATAAAAGCAGTTTCTAAGCAGGAATCCTGCTCAACTGTAGCCAAAATGGGATATGAATTTTCATTGTTCTTCCATTCATTTTGTTCGGAACACGAGTTTTACAAAGTAAATACACGGTCTTTACTAGGGAAAACACAAAACCTTACAATTTAGATTGCACAGATACGGACACAAATACGATGACACGTGACACGGCGATAGGGAAACAAGGCAAATCTTAAAAAATAAGACACGGAGACGGCTAAGATACAACGATTAAAATATAATAAATTTATATTAGATATTGCATATATTAAAAATCATAATGAAAATCATAATATAACAAAATAATTGTGTTCATCAAATTCATTCATTATATATAATAAAATAACCACAAACATAATAATTAAAACAACACAAGTATAACACAAGTATTAGAGACTGAAGTTAGGTTAGGTCTGGTTGCTTTTAGGCTTTAGTTTTTGGATTTCCAAATTGCCCAAATGTTTCAATGCTTCCAAAACTGACTCAAAATATTTTTCAAATTTACAAAAATGCTCCTGCCGTGTCTTGACTAGTGTCTTGGCCGTGTTTTGATCGTGTCTAATCTGTTGACCGTGTCCAACCCATGTCGTGGACGTGGTGGAGTGTCCGACACTCCGACACTCCGACACTTCAGGATTTCGGAATGTCCATACAAACTAGTCACAAGAACAGCAAGACATTCCGACACTTCAGGATTTTGGAGTGTCCGTGCAACCTAGTTACAAGAACAGCGGGGTCAAACACAATTAACCTAGCACAAAGCTAGGAGCAAAACCCCATGGAATTTGAAGAGAGGCTTTTATTTGGTGGTCTGTGGGTGGAGGTTTCCGGAACTTTGCAGAGAAAACGAGACAAAGGAGTAGAGCTGACAATTAAGACATAATAATTTTAGAATAGAAAATATCACTAAACAAACATTAAAATAACCTTAGTACTTCGTCATGTGGCACGACGAAATCTTAATTTGTCACGCGAAGTCTTTTTGGACGAAATATGCTTCGTCATCTAAAGTTTTGTTACGCAAGCATTTTTCTACTAGTGTTGAAACTTACCAGTCCGTATGAATCAATTAATATAACTATCATTTCATATAAGAATAAAAACCTAAACGAAAGATAAAAATCCTTCTTATGCCACAAATTTTTAATGTGCAGTGGTCCGAATTTTTTCCTTGTATTGTGACTCACTAACAAGTATTGCTATTGTCACTGAATAACATGTAGTGTATTATCAGTAACATCCGACATTCATGCTATCATGAGTGCTATATAAATTACAGGTGTCTTATTACGTGGTGTGTATTGTATATGGAGTTTGATGAATTTTCATAGACTTTCAAATTCAGATGCATTCAAAATAAACTTTTATGTAGTCAATAAAATGTAAGAATATGTTTAAACCCTCAAAGATCAAAGGTAAGTTAATAAATCACAACATTAACACAAACTAAAAGGGCTCTATAAGAGCACAACAGAAAGAGCGCACTATGAAAACGCTATAAGAGCACGATAAGAGCTCTAAATCTAAACCTTGTAATTCATATAAGAATGAAAACATACCTATAAAGATCGATGAACTTTGAAGCCGTAGTCGATACCGGTATCTTTTGTGAGAGCACAGTACAAACAATTCATGTAATTCTTCTATTAGAATCCATGCATGTATGAAACTGATAATCCTTCTCAAAATAAGGACTAAATATATCTCCTTACATTGGAACAAAATAGCCGGCCTAAAGACTTGGATTCATGATCAAATTCTAACATACATGTCACCTTAATCACCTTTTCAAATAATAAAAATTTGAATGCATTAATAAATTGGTCATTAAAACCAGCATAATTCTATTAAAATCCATGATAAAAGTCTCACAAACTTCATTAAAATCCATGCAGTATTCAATTAAAATTCACATAAATTCTATGGTAGTCAAGCAAACTCTCTTAAATTCATGTGTTCATATAATTATATGAAACTCCATCAAATTCTACATATAATACACCCCCTAAGGTTGTTGGAGTTTGTTTTAGTAATTTTTCACTAAACCAATTATATACAAATATATTTATTTATTTATTCAACAACAAATTCTCATTCATTAGAACTTAAGACCTCTTCTATATGTCACCAAAACAAACGATAATTGACATATTTAACTATGTTTAGAAAACAAAGTAATACTTTAAAGAAATGGTATGGTTCACAATTCATAAATGTCCAGTCAATAGAGGAGAACCTGCTTCTTGCCTAGATATACTTGATGCTTAAACTTTTTTATCTATTAACTTATAGCTAGGCTGAAGTTCCTCAAGAACCTGGACGTCCCTTGTCGATTAGACTTCACTAAGGGTCTAAGTAATTCATTTTTCTAAATTATGCTTTTGGACCTATTTTTCAAGATAAGTGAGTTGTCTCCACTTCAATCTGGTATTACATAACACTACTTCAAGTCTATAAGTCTATGACATATAGTTTTTCGTTTACTTATATTGTAACACGTCAAAAACATCATGTGAAGCAAATGGTGAATTGCCTTGTTGGATATAGTTTCTCTCTTTAATCCATTGCATCTTTCTGACCCACTCCCTATTTTTGACATAATGATATGTTTCCACTAAGACCAACACCAATGGTTGGATTAAAATTCAAAATTTAAGTTTTAAACTTACCCAAAGCTTCTCCAATCATTAGGTTAAAAAAAGGTTTTGGGTTAAAACCTATTTTTGAGCCAAATTTAACCCAGAAAATGAGCCAAGGTTATGTGGCATAGTAAGAAGCAGAAAGTGGTGTCAAGGTCGTCTGCTGAAGCTGCGAATAGAGGAATGGCACATGAAATATGTGAAACTTCTTTGGTTACGTAAACTTTTGAGATGTCTTGGTTTTGAACCAAATTAAGGAGGTTATGAAGTTATATTGTGACAATAAATCTACAAGGGAGATTGCAGATCATCTGGTAGAACATGATTGAACAAAGCATATGAAGGTTAATCAACATTTTGTCAAGGAAAACCTTAAAAGGAAGATTATTTCTATACCATTTGTGAATTCAGAAGAGCAGCTGATTGATGTTCTTCCTCATGGAGTAAGTAGTAAAGTTTTCCAAGACTCAATTATGAAGCTGAGCATGTATAATATCTATGCACCAAATTGAGGGGGAGAATGTTGATTTGAGTCTTAATTGTGAATATTCTAGGAGTCCTATTTCAGGTAGGATTAGAATTTATAATCTTTATATTTAATTTCAGTACCCTTGTAATTGCATTCCTTGTAGAATAAGGAATATGTACCTATATATTGTAACCCGATGATGACTAAAGTAACGAAGTATATTTACCATATTTCTTCTTAAGGGCTCTACGACAGCTCTAAATCTAAACCTTGTAATTCAAATAAGATAGAAGACATACCTGTAATCGATGAACTTGAAGTCGTAGTCGATAGCGATCCTTCTCCCTGTCAAAAGCTCAATGCTTAACCAATATCTTATGTGAGAGCACAGTTCAAACAATCTATGTGATTCGTCTATGAGAATTCATGCATGTATGAAACTGATAATCCTTCTCAAATAAAGACCAAGTATAACTCTTTACATTGGAAACTTTTCTATATCAGTAAGAACAAAATAGCCGGCCTAAAGATTTAGAGTCATGATCAAATCCTAACATAGAAGTCACCTTGCCACGGTCATAATCACCTTTTCAAATAATAAAAACTTGAAAATAAAAATGTGTATTAATAAATTGGTCGTTAAAATATCCATGACAATATCCACATAATTCTATTAAAATCTATGATAAAAGTCTTATAAACTCTATTAAAATTCATGTATGATTCAATTAAAATTCACATGAATTATATGGAAATAAAATAAACTTTCTCAAAGTTCATGTTTTCACATATAACTCTATGAAACTCCATCAAATTCTATATACCTCTAAGGTTGTCGGAGTTTGTTTTAGTAATTTTTCACTAAACCAATTATATACATATTTATTTATTTATTCAACAAAACAAATTTTCATTCACGAGATTAGAGGAGAACCTGCTTCTTGCCAATAGAGGAGGACCTGCTTCTTGCCAATTATATACATATTATACCTCTAAAATCCATGATAATTTTTTAACTATGTTTCGAAAACAAATACTTTAAATAAATGGTATGGTTCACAATTCATAAATGTCTAGTCAATAGAGGAGAACCTGCTTCTTGCCTAGATATACTTAATGCTTAAATTTTTTATCCATCAATTGAAGTTCCTCAAGAACCCTGGATGTCCCTCTCGTAGAATAGACTTTTGTTTGTGCAATCCAGCTTTGCAAATGAAACAAACAATCATAGTAACTGTGAGCTGCATTGGTTTCTAAAAGTTCGAAAGTTACAGCCTCTCCAAATTTTATACACATATTTTAGTACGATACTTTGTCCAAAATTTCAAAAGTGGCAATTTAAACCATTTGCAGCCTTCAATAAATCTACCATGAACTGAATTAAATAAACTCCAATAACAGATCACTAGTGCCAACAGCATATTGTTGTCTGTTTTAAACAAATCTGTAGTTAGTATAAACCCAGTTGTCTAATCGACAATGATTCTTCCTCTATGGGAGTGTGGGAAAAGGAAGGAGTTGACAAGGAAAAAAGTTGTGCTGCTAATCTAAAATTATTTCCATAAAGTAGGGAGAACTTGTCCTAATGCATGTTGACCTCGCAAAGTTTTTAGATGCTGCCATTTTCCTACGGCTGTTTGCCATGTTAATTAGTAGTATTTCCAGAGATGTTTGGTCAACTGTTTTGATATAAAAGAAAATCAATCCTACAAATTGTCTTGCACGTTCATAACTCTCAACAATTTGATAGATGTGCCAACGATAATTTGGTATCAGAGTTTAAATTTAGTGAACAATTGGGCGATACAAAAAATTTAATGGATCTAAAGTTTATTTAAAACTCTACAATTGCATGCATGCATAAACAATTGACACTAACGTATTATGTTTTTCCTATTTGTGATTTCTCTTGCTATGTAAATTGTACATTAATCTATGCAGAACCTAAAATGTTCTAGTTATCAAATTTGCAGAAAATATTCACAATTTTAAAGAAAGAAAAAACAAATTAAAGGAGAGAAAGTTAAAAGAAACCTTCATGCACATCACCATGCTGCATGGATGCTGCATCTTAGTGGTGCATAATGTGCTTTGGATCCTAACCTAATTCTTTATGGAGCCTCTTAGTAAGTAATTGGTGCTTCTTCTTATTATCAAATTTATCACATTGATACCAGGATTTATTCCTGGGCCACTTTTTGAGTGACCAACTACAAAATAATTTGGATAACAGAAGGAGAAAAAAAGAAGTTAGAACTTCTGTTTGGATAACAGCAGTTGAGGTTAAAGTATTGGAATATGAGCTAATCATAATTAAACTTCAGGTTTTAACTTGCTTGTTGCCAAAGGAAATAAAAGACGATGTGATAACAGTTTTTGGGTTTTTAATCTGAGGTTAAAAAATTATTTTCAATGTTAGAGTTAAGTAAATAAACATTTCATGATATAGGAAATCTTTTGAAAAGTGATTTTGATCTTAGCTGAAGAGTAAACATGAAATAGGGGGACAAGTTCAGAGACCATTGATTTTGATCATGATGTATTCAACTCTGGACTTATTGTTTGCCTCTTTATATGTACGTCCTTGGTCATTTTTCTTTTCATAAGTGTTACTAGAGCATCTCCAAGAGCACTAGCTATATGTTTCTTAATTTAATTAGTCTTTGACTGCAAATTGCTTTCGCTGTTCAGTTTAAATTAGCATCTTACAATACTAGCTATTACGAATATTTTGTAAAAATATACCACTATTATCACATTTTACTTATCATATTTGTATCACCTCTCTAATAGAGATGAAAATTGCTGATATTAGTGCTCCCTATTTATGTTAGAGATGTGATACAAATGTAGGAAAGTATGGGCCAAAAAGAGGAGATAGAGTGCAACTGGTGAGTTTTAACATTATTTAATGTTTAACATTTTGCTATTAGCAAAAAAACTGTTTAACATTTTGCTAAACTCTATCTCCTCTTAGCTAAATCATGCAAGTTAGCAACTATTCGCATAGCTATTTTAAGATGAAATATAACTACTCTCTTGGAGCAAGGTTTTAGTGATTTTAGGTTAGAATAGCTAAGCAACGTGGTTTAGCTAGTCCCTTGGAAATGCAAAGAAAGATGGACTTCAGTAAGGGTCTAAGTAATTTTTTTTTTAATTATATATGTTTTTGGACCTATATATTATTCAAGACGAGTGAATTCTTTCCACTTCAATCAGGTATTACAAATCCACACATAAATATGTGTGTTAACTAAATTAACACTACCTTAAGTCTATGACATATAATTATGTTGTCTATCATCATATTATAACACGTTAAAAACATCATGCAAAGCAAATAGTGGATTGCCTTGTTGGAGAAAGTTTTTCTCTTTAACCCTTGCATCTTTATGACCCACTTCCTCATTTTGACATAACACAATATATTTTCACCAAGGGAATGTGGAATAAATTGGTAACGAACTCGTCATTTATGAGATTTGAATCTAAGATCTATCAATCAAAGAGTGTCACTAGACTGTAGTACCCACTCCTTTTTTAATCTTAGCTTAATAGTAATATCGGTGGTAATAAAATTATAAATTAGAAACGTCGCTAAAAAAATTCTAGTGATTTTGGTTGTCTTCTCTAATGAATATGAACAAAAACTCTTTAAAAGGTGGGGGTTTAATTGTAGTGGAAAGTAAGAAAGTTGGCAACTGGCAAAGGTGATGGAAGGAGAGAAAAAAGTTTACTTACTTTTCCCTTTGTCTCTTTCATATAACAAATCCAGGTTGGTGATCTATGCACAAATCTTTTTGGGAAATATAAGTTATTACAGCATAGTGTGTGTGTATATACATACAATTTTATGCCAATATATTATATATCTCTTGGTATCAATATTGTATATATACAATAAAAAAAAAAGTTAAATAAATTTTTTAAGGGGAAAGGAATACAAGTGAGAGGGATCACCTGGAGGCTGAATGGAACCCAGTTCGTCAGTTTCTTGGCTCTTTTCCACAGGTGAGATTTTTCACTAGTTCATTTCATATTTTGAAACTGAGCACTAGAATGTAGATGGAAAAAAAAGGAAACTGGAACACTAGAAAAATTTTAATTGTGGTTAATGGGTATCCATCAAATCAATCATGAAAAATTCGTTAACTAATGATTGGAAAAAATATATTTTTCTTGTACAAACTTGGGTTATTCTTTCTTTCAGCAATATTCTTTTCAGTTTATGGTGTTGCTGTTGGGTTTTTGCTTTATTTTCTGGCCGCTGCCCACAAGCAAGAAGCATAGATTCCTCTCTCTCTCTCTCTCTCTGTGTGGATGTTATCTGTCTGTCTTTGTTGCAAGAGCTCTCCCTCCTTCTAAAGAAAGGATGAATGTGCTCAACTTTGGCATGGATTCTCTCTGCTATCTTCCTACTTTTGTCCCTTTATTTACCTCTCCTTTTCATTGATGCTTTGCTTTGCTTTTTCTACTTTTCAGTTTCGAGGCAGTTTTTGGCGTAGCTGGTATGCATTGCACATTCTCACATGTAATGATGAGCTATACGCATTCTAAAGAAAGGATGAATGATGCATATTCTCACATGTTCTATTCCATTTTTCTCACTCTTCCCCCCAACCATTTGCCTATAAATAAACATTCCCATTCTTGGTTTTCTACATTGCAGTGTCTTCTTCTAGCTTGTTGCAATAGGCGGCCTGTTTAGCGCAGTTTACCTAAAAAACATGCAATGATGAGCTATACGCATTCTAACATGTCTTCTGGTTTGTTTCTTGCCCAGCATAGCATTAGCACCTTTCATTGTCTCAATTTGTTCAAGTCTATATAGATAATAGATATTACTATATTTCATTCAATTAGGCAACTCAATTTTCGGGTTTTCGTTGTCTTAAGTTTTGTGTTCTTATTTTTGATTTCTACAGAGAGGGAAAAGGGTTGTTTTGGTTAGTTGAGGCATCTTAAACTTGTATAGTCGCTGAGTAGCCACTATGTTGACAAAAATTTCAGGTAGCAGAACTGCTAGAAGAATTGAGTTTGGTAGGACACATGTGGTGAGGCCCAAAGGAAAGCATCAAGCAACAATGGTCTGGCTGCATGGACTTGGGGACAACGGTTCAAGGTATTCTTGCTTTTACCCTTTTTGTTTTTGTATTCCTTTGCCCATTTTCTGAGTGACATATCATGCATTCTTGTGGTTCTGTATCCGGAAGACTTCATCTTGAAGCCCTACTCTATCTAATTGGGAAAGAAAACCTCAGCCGACTAATCTTGTATCGCATCAGAGACGACAACATGAATAGCATAAAGTTTCGTACTCAGCTGCTGGCAGCAACATTCCTCAGTTAAATAGTTAAGGTCATAATTGAATTTGAGTACCAAGCATGATTTGTCATAACACCACCAAACTTGTCTTCCTTAACTTTATCATAAGACAGATTTTTCAAATTTGGTGTTTATAACCTGACTTGTCATCAACAGTCGATATAATTCTTCATTCATTCCCTTTTGTATCAACTATATGTCCTGTACTTCAAGGATGGACTTTTTGGTTTTCATGTAAGAGAAAAAGAAAACGTGTTCAAGAATGGCAACACCTGTACATATTCTATAATTTTACAAAGGAGGGTTCCATTATAGATCTTTTCAGCATCTTTCCAGTGAGATTATCAATCGAATAAATTCAATTAAGAGAGGAGCACCATGAGATTTTATGATATGATAGTTGTCCCTTTCACTTCTAATCTGATCGATGGCAAGCTTAATTTGATAAGCCTTGATTTGGGAAATAGTATATGCCAAAGTCATTACTGGGGGACCGCTAGTTTACTTTGTTCTCCGAGTGGGGAACCAGAAATGCACTTAATTGGTTACAAATATGCTTTAGTATGGATTATTCTTGCATAATCAACACATAAACTGGTTCGGTTCCTTTTACCCTCGATACAATTGTGGACTTTTTACCACACTTGTGGTTTCGTTGCTTGTGTCGTTGCTTGTGTCGTTGCCTGTGTTGGTGCTTTCTCAACATGTTCAGAAGAGCTGCACAGGCTCCACCTGCAACTTCAGTTTTAATTTTCAGCCGTTGAATTGCATGCGTGATGAATAATCTAAGACTTAAAAGTCTCATGTTATGCTTCTTCTGTCTCCAGCACATCTCAAATGTTGGAATCTCTACCTCTTCCAAATGTAAGCATATATGTGTATCCAACTATTTCTAAGTTTAAGAATTTGTATTTCTGTTACAACTTTGTTCAACCTGTATGAAAATTAACTTTCTAATGTACAATTATGAAACAGATTAAGTGGATCTGCCCAACTGCTCCTAAACGTCCTGTGGCTATGCTCGGTGGATTTGCTTGCACTGCATGTAAGATTATACTTCGGTTAGATTAACTAGTATACTTTGCACTTCTTCATACGTTGATAATAATCTTCTGAATTATGTGATTCCTTATCAGGGTTCGCAGTTGGAGAGCTTTCAGACGATGGTCCAGATGATTGGGAGAGTTTAGATGCTTCAGCAGCGCATATTGCAAACTTGTTGTCAACTGAGCCAGCTGATGGTACGTTCAGTTCTAAACGACTTTAAAATGAATAACTTTGTGGGATTCTTTTTCCTCCGTTTCTTACAAACCATCATCTTTAAAATCTGCACAAGTTTTCAAGAAATTATTCAGAATTTATGCTGATTATTTTCATTTCTGAATGTCTGAAATGTATATCACGTTTTCTTGTGGCAGTTAAAGTCGGTATTGGAGGCTTTAGCATGGGTGCTGCAATGGCCCTTTACTCTGCAACTTGTTATGCTGCGGGTAGGTACAGAAATGGGAACCCATATCCTCTCAATCTGAGGGCAGTTGTTGGACTAAGTGGCTGGCTTCCAGGAGCGAGGTATGACTTTGTACGTGTTGATCCAAGCATCAATACCTAAAGACTTACATGTCCAATAATTAAAAGGCTTGCAACTTTGTGCAGGAGCTTACGGAACAAAATAGAAGGGTCACATGAAGCTTTGAGGCGTGCCGCATCATTACCCATTTTGCAATGCCATGGAAGCAGTACGTCTCCGTATAATTTTTTTGCCAATACTGCAGTCTGCATTTATTTGAACGGTTTCTAGGTCACTTGATATACGTCACACCAGAAGCCATTATGCTGCATTGCAGATCATCGACAATCAGTATGCAAAACTGATCACACATTTTTTGTAGGTGATGATGTAGTACCCTACAACTATGGAGAGAAATCAGTCCACTGCTTGACTTCAGCAGGATTCCGATACCTTTCATTCAAACCCTTTGAAGGGTAAAATTATCTTAAACAATACATATTGTTCAAACCCTTTTAAGCAAATTTTCTGAGTATGTGGTTCGACATTGCAGGCTCGGTCACTACACTATTCCCAAAGAGATGAATGAAGTCTCCAGTTGGCTTTCTGCAAGGCTGGGGCTTGAGGGGTATCGCTCGTAAATCTGACAGTTTCTGCGTTTGGCTAATGAGGAAGTAGTACGTAGCTAACAATAACGGGTGAGAAACCCACATGTACAAGTAGGTGTTATACAAAATGGGGCATGGAGTATATGGGTATAGCTAGACTGACCTTTCTAATTCTCTTTTGTGTTCTGTTCTTTCCTACAAATAAAGTTTTGGGTGTGCTTTTTGTATTCCACTTGGAGGGAGTAGGGTGAGTAGTGGTTGAATTGTGGATGTATTTTGTTTTGGTATTCGTTAATGTAATATAATTATTACTATTTTCTGAGTTCATACTTTTCCAGATACAAGCGATATTCTACACTAAATTCATTTAAACTAGGAGGAGGAGGATTCGATCGTGGGTGCAACAGTCTGCCTGAGTTCACAAAAGAATAATTGCAAGTTTGCAACTCAAGTCAATGTCTGCTTGGAATTATATGATAACTGAAAAGAATTTTGATCATTTGCTAAGCACATCTCCATTACAAAATGCTACCTTTCTAGTTTTCACAAAATCCAACATCAGTATAGAGTGATATACAATAAAGAGAGACGAAAAAGAAAATGAAAAGAACCTGCAAAATTGCCCTAAATCTTATTGCAACTGATAATTACACCTTTCCTCGCACCATGGACACCCAAACATATCACCGAGCTTTGCAATGACATCACGAAGTAGCACTGCCTTTGAGAACAAGGCTTACCGAAATTCTGGCAATACAGAGGTAGTCTTTGGATGAGTTTGCGGAAGTGGGAAGCAGATCAGTAGCTTGTGTTGTCCAATCGTTCTTGTTGGTAGCTTTGTCCGATTAGTAAACAGATTGTCTATAATCAGCTCTAAAAGCAAACCAATGCCTTTTTCGACTCCTTCTGTGTTGTCCAATTGTTCTTGTTGGTAGCTTCATGATCATTCCCAATTTCATCAATGTCTTCTTTAGAATTGCGGTATGGAGTAGGAGGAGGGAAAGAAGGCACAGCATGCAAAAATGAATTCACGGCCACTTCCCAAGCCTGTTGGAGTGCTCGACCTCAACCTGGATTGGGATTGTGGAGGTGACACGCGTTTCTGGTTTGGTGAGCTAACCTTTACAACCTTGTCGGGGTTACAAGTTTCCCTGAGTATCTCAGGTGTATCATCATCCGTCATTTCATGACGTGCACCAGAAGAACTCAGAAACCGGGGAACATTGCCTTCAGGTAACTGCGGCGTGACAATGACGGGTGAACGGCCCCAGTTCAAGCGTCCAGTATCGGATGGATGAAGCTGACTTGATGGCAGTTGTGCTTGTGGAATTTTCCCAAAGTTTCTTCTACTTGATGAAGCTGAAAAAATTGCTGGACGTGAGATGTTGGTATTCCTGATATGAACGATATTTTTGCAGCTCGATAACTTTTGACATTGAAAAGTTAGTTCATCTTGCTCAATTTTATCCAAAAGGTTTTTTTTGATATAGAGCTCATACTTCTTGAAGATGAACTTAAGAATTATATATACGTTATCTTTATGAATTTTTTAGTTTGAAAGCAATTAGTAGTTTTGCACAAAAGTTGTTGGAGGCAAAGAGGGATAGACATTATCTCTTGGTGTGATTGCTCATCAAATTAGCATTGATTTTACCTGTTAAGAAGGCTTCCATTGAAAGAGTATTTTAGGCAACGAAAATTGTGAAGAATGCAAATCATAATAGGGTGGAAGATTAATGTTTGAATGATAGCTTAGTGTATACATTATGAAAGATGTATTTGATTCTATTGATAATGAATGTTGTGACATGACGTTTTCAAAATAAGAAAACACATCATGGACATTATAAACGAAATTTTGATCGATTTTTGAAAGATAATTTTTGACCCGTTGTTGTGAATTCCTAACTCCGTCACTGATGAGTTCAGTAATCAACAGTGCTACACACCCTTGGGCCATAATATGCACAGAAACCCGTGAGAAGCTGAATATCATGTTGAGCTGTGATGCAAGTGATTGGGTTCATGAGAACTTCAACAGATGGGCATCGATCTCTCATGAAATATGAAATTAGCTCTACTTTTACGCCTATTCTCTTCCTATTCTTATTGATATTCCCCATCATTTCATCTTACTTTAAAATTGTTGAGAATGAGTCCCCCATTGATGGGATGAAGGATCTTGCGTGGGCTTATAAAAGAGGTTGTACTACTCCCCATATTGCTTATTGATTTTATAGTGGAACCTCAATTTTCTTCAAAAATTATATAATCGGATTAGAAATTCGGAAGATTGGGCCAAGAAAAATAGAACGGAGACGGAGAGTGAGATGATCAAGATGCCCCTCCCCCCATTTGAATGGCATGTGGTGCGGTTCATAGCCACATGACATAAGACTGCCTCGAGAAGAATTGAAGGGAGAGTGACTGTAAGTGGCATCGCAGAGTCTAATGGCAATTCGAGATTGCGAGGATTTAATCACAACATATGATGTAACACATTGAATTCAAGAACTTGATGTCTCAAGTTGTGGAATTGAGTTTCCATCATTGGTGATCTAATTCACAATGGACTTTTTACCCCATCCTATTGATGTAACACATCAATCCTTTGTAAGTTTCAAGTTTATAAACTCAATATTATCAAACTATAGCTATGTTTACATGCCCTAAAATGGATTGAGGTGCCCCTGCATGGGTGAGAGACGTTTATTTGTTTCTAGGGGTGGGCTCTAAAAATTGAAAAAATTAGATTGAATATTGAACCGACACTGAAAAAAAATCGAATTGAAACAAAAGAATACCAAACTGGACAAAAAATTATTGGTTCGGTTTCAATGTTGGTGGTTCAAAAACCAAACCGAACCACACCGGATGAGATATAAATTAATATTTTTATTTTTCAAGCCCAATTCCAAGTCACCATTTGTCTAATTTTAATCCAATGCTAGGCAAAACCAACTTTATGTCCAAATATGTTTTTTTTTATTTTTTTCAGTATGTCAAAATATGTTGAAAGCTGTTGTGTCATATGTTCTTATCAATATTGTGATTGTGTAAATCCTAAGTAGAGATAGATTAGGAATCCTTTGGGATCTAGAAGATCTTTCCTAAAAGACTTTGTATTACTTGGAGAGCAAGTTTCTCTTCTCTTATTACTATAAATAAAGGCACAAGGACTAGGGAATTAACACATAATTCCTCAAGCTTATTATCCACTCTCTTTCTCTCTACGATGCACCTAACAGTTAAATATAGGCCACAACATGTTATCAGCATGCTCTTCACACTATGCTAAAGAGAATTTATTCGTCTTCAATCAAGGGAGTATTACGTTTCAATTATTTTAAATTTTGGTTTTCTTGAAATATGCTTTTATTAATTCAATTTCTGTTTCTTATGTTGAACGTGATACAAGCTTTGGAGATGGAAAGCCGAAATTGAAGAAATAATTTTTTGCATCAAACTAGTTCATCAATATCATCACGCAGGTTCTTCCAAAACAACAGTTTTTATCTCGATATTTTTGCAGCCCTCATAGCATGAACATTCACCATAATGCATGACCCAACTTTACGTTTTTCGAATTTTGGATTCTACATAAATTGTGTATGCATTATATTCATAATCTTGTTGAATTATGTGAATTGATATTGTGATATTACTATGAATTATTATATGCAATTGAATTGAAAAAAAAAATATGCTAGGGTTTTGGTGGAAATCCACCGAGCCGTTGAGTTTCCCAATGCCGAGCCGCAAGTCGTGAGCCAAGAGAGCATGCAGTCCTCTGTTGAACCCAGACGAGTCTCTTCAAGCTGCCTAACCTTGAGCAGCCTGAGCCGCTTGAGCCAAGCCATGGAGCCATGATGGCTTTTGCACCCAAAACCTACCTCAACACATTCCATGGCGTCGCCACCACCAAAACCAACTCAAGCACCAGCCATCGTGGCTGCCTCCCCAACGACCTGACGTCGTCCCTATCTTGGTTTTTGGCCGAGATTCACATGAATCTCACTGGATTTTGAAAAATTGATTTTCAAATTGGAGGGTTCCTTAGGTTTGTAGACGTCGAGGCCATCCCTCTACCACCGAACGATAGTTCTCATATGAACCACCATCTCACTCGCTGCTTTTTGACCAGAACACGGCCGCTTGAAGCGGCGGTGCAGGTCTCCAATCCCGGTGAACAAATCCAGCGTTGTTGGGATGCTTTTTGGTCTAATTCCAAGCCCTACTGGGCTTGTTCTCCTTTAGTTCGCAGCAACAACCCTCCAGGCTTCTCCCAGGGTCTGCCTGCAGTAGCCCAGCCCACTGTCGTTGGCCTTTTTTTTTTCGTTTAGCTCGTTATGCCATAGAGCTCAACCCTGGGCCTTTGTCCCAATGGGCTTGCATTCTGCAGTCAACGCACATGTAAGACAGGGCTTGCAGCCCTTACACCCCACTCTCTCCCCCCGCTCAGCTCCCATCTGTCCCAACCCAATATTGGACTTAGGCTTATTTTTTTGTTTTTAAAGCCCCATTTGGGCTTTGGTCCAATGCCTTGGGTCACCAATTATATCGCCTATTCTTTTTTAGGCCTTATGGGTTTTAAATGTTTTTGCCCAACCTCTGATTTTGGCCCAAAGTCCAAATAATTCAATTATAATCCTAGGCCCCAAAGACCTATTCGCATATATTTATTTTCTTTTTGCTTTATATATTTTGGCTTGTATATATTGCGTTTGTTTGCAGGTTTTATGAACCTGAAGTTTATACTTCTGTACCCGAAGTTTCGGCAAAGTGCCATAGAAACTTGAAGTTCCTTAATGCGCAACACTCATGTTGAGACCCGAAGTTCTCCATGCTTAAATCCGTTTAAACCAAATGATAGGATTAAATGCACACCACAAAGTAACACACAAATGTCCTATTGATTTTCCTTATTAATACTAAGATTTGTCAATTGTAGCATATGAAAATAAGGGTCTTTCCCGCAGACGATTGTTTTATCTAACTACTTAAAATGTCACAAAAACTGGTTTGCTGTCCCTACTGACCAGCCACTGAAAAATATTTATTGGACAGACTTACACTTATCTAAAGTCTACGAAATTTTATATGAAGATACTAGACACACAGAGCTACACTCATACAAATTTTTGGGATTTTTGGAGTTGATTTGCTATTTAAATTAAATTGAACAAAAGCAGGACAGAAACAGATTTTAAGTAGTTCACAAATTAAGAAAAACGAGTTAGGGGAATTGCTATCCACCACCAAATAATCATGAAAACATGTTATGTTTCATTCAAATTCCTTTTATTTCCGGATGAAGATGCTCAAGTTGGCTCAATGTTAGAACTCAACCTATTACTCTTTCTTACATAGTATGTTAAGAGAATGGCGTTTTCAACTTAACTTAGTCCCTAGCATGCAATCTAGAATGGCGTGTTCATAGATTTAACAAGTAGAAATCATTAAGAACGAAAAGAGTTTGAGTCATCACAAGGCATCGTAAGTACTGGCGTTGTCTTACTTATCCTAGAAATTGGTTCACATGTTAATCGCAATTAACAAGTACTACTCTAGAACATATGTAGGTCCTCATTTGACAAGGGCAGGCACACACATATTCATAGCATTAGAATCCTAGATATGCTTACTAAGTATGCATCCGTAGAAAACACATAAAGAATTCATCAATGAGACAAGTAGTGAAGCAATTTTCATCCTTTCATAATAGTAATTCAACAAAATGTCATAACAAACTTGCAATCATATTTGGGGCTTCAAAACAGCCCCTAACTTCTAAAAATTAGTTACACATAATCCTTAAATAAAACCAAAAGAAAGACATGAGTTTGAGAAGATAAAACCGAAAGAAGAGAATGCCAAGATTTCCTCCTTCCTTTCCTTCCTTCCCCAACGCAGCAGCCTTGCCTTTTTTTTCCTATCTTATTTCTTCTCAATTCTTTCTCCCTTGCCGCTGCAACCTGCAGCCTTTATGCCCCTGCTTGCTGCCCCATTTCTGCTCCATAACTCCCCCACTAATAGCCATTTTGTGATGACAATAAGTGAGAGGAAATGGTAAAACAATTGTAACTCTTTAGGTAGTCTTTATGCCAATTACTCCCTCACTTAATCCTCATCTTTAATTCCATTTCCTCTGATAGTTGAATAGGTGTCAGCTGGTTTGTTCTTGGCTGCATCAGTTTTGGCTGCTAGTTTTATTGGGTTTATTGCTTTCAATGCTTTCTTGTCAGTTACAAACTGCTCAGCCCCTTGTGTACCTTTCAGTGTTAAAACGGCCATAACTTCTTCTAGAAAAATGATATTAACAATCCGTGAAATGTTCCAGAAAATAGACATCCGTAGCTTTCCAAGCATATAAGGCTCATTCCCTAATTCATTCTGAGCTGTTCGTAACTTGCTTCCAAAGTCAGCTGATGTGCACAGGCAGTTTTGACGAATTTGTTACTTAAAATCCCACTTGTGCTATTTTTCTTTTCTTAGCTTGACAAGTCCTACAAAACACAAAAACAAAGTAAATAGCTCAAAAATATAAGGAACTAACTAAGAAAAGATAAGTGAATTTGATGTAATATATATATAAATATGAGCTTATCAAATACCCCCACACTTAGCTTTTGCTAGTCCTCGAGCAAAACAAAGAAAACTTGAAAAAGTAGCAACATGAAATACATTAGCTTCCCCCTATGTGACCCTCATAGAATTTCATTCAAGAAAACAAATCATCAAGAACCTTAGCTAGCACCAAACAAGCTAATCCAAGCTCATCTTCCTTATTCAAATGTTAGCAGTAACCTTTTAATCATCCTTGAAGTGTAGTGTGTGTAATAGCCATGCTAATGCAATTTCAAGTTTTTTTTTAAAACACCACATGCCAACTAGTGACCTTCTCACGGGACATACACTCAATCACACATATGTTTAGTTTAACGTGTTTCACTCAAAGAATCAAATGTGAAAGATCTACCATAAGCTCGCATAAAGATCACATCTCCACAATCATAATTGCACAACTTAAATCAAGAGGACTTTTATTGGTTGTAATGAGGCTTAGGGAGAGGGTTATAGAAATGAAAGGATAGGTAAACACAAGTTCCAAGCTAAATTGTAAGCAATTCTCTTATTAAGATTTATAAGAACTCGAGCTCTCCAACCACTCAAATAATACTTCCAACCACACCCCTAAACTGAAACTTAAAATTTTTCTTTGTATACAATTTTTCTTTTTCTTTATTTTTTTTTTTTTTCTTTCTTATTTTTTTTTTTTTTTTTTCCTGAATTTTCTTGCATGCTAAACTTAATTATTTCTTTTTTTTTTGTAGGAACATTTGGCTATGTCCACCTTTGGAGTTTATTGCAGAATTGAAGTTTGGGGGTCATCGCTTGATTTTGCTACAAATTGGGGAAGTTTTCAGTCCAAATGCTTTATTTTGTTTTATTTTTATTTTTATTTTTTGCATTATAGTGTTTTCTGACATTGGGGACAATGTCCAGTTTAAGTTTGGGGGTAAGGATTGAAAACATGACCAAATTACAATTTTTCGTACCTTCGACTAAAAACTGGTTTGATTTGTTTCCTTGTTGCCTTTTGTTTTCTTAATTAGTTTTGTTTACTCTAAATAAAAAATATAAAAAAATTCGGAATATTTGAAAATCTAAAAATATTGTCTTGTTTTCTTTATTGTTTTGAATTAGATTTTTGTTAGTTTCCCGACCCAATGATATAATTGGATTGAATTTGAACCACGGTGATCAAGAACTTAGTAAGCATGTGTTGTGTGAAATTCCTTATTCTCTTGTTAGCCGTACATGTTTAATCATCTTTGAAAAACTAAATGCACATAGCCTTGTTGATGTGAAACTAAAGCATGACTTAAAGCTTCATATGTGAATATAGTGACCATATCTAGCCTATGTGAGTTTTTGAGCCTATTGAAAGTGTGCATTCTTCATACACTCCTATTCTTTCATGTGTGATGAACTTATGTGAATTACATCTCTAGAACTTGCGTAACGATCTTTCGAAATGTTTTCATTTGATTGCATGAACTTGAAAAGGATAGAGGCATTAGGTTTATCACCATGGCCCAAGTAAGCATGTTTCCTAAAGAAAAATGATATCATTAGATTGCCAATTTGAGCCGTATATATTGAGCCTTTTATTTCTTATCACCAGATATGTCTACCCTTATACCTTAAACATTTTTCCTTACCCTTTCCAAGCTAGCTAATGAGCAATATGAGATTGTCTGATGAGAAATGTTTGTGAAGTACTTTGAAGGAGTTTGGCAACAGAATAAGTGTGGGGGTATTTCATGTTTGTATTTAGTTATGTGGAAAATTGCTTCACAAAAAAAAAAAAAAAAAAAAAAAAGAGAGAAAGAAACAAAAAATAGAAAGAAAAAAAAAAGAAGAAAAAGAAAAATTGTATACAAAGAAAAATTTTAAGTTTCAGTTTAGGGGTGTGGTTGGAAGTATTATTTGAGTGGTTGGAGAGCTCGAGTTCTTATAAATCTTAACAAGAGAATTGCTTACAATTTAGCTTGGAACTTGTGTTTACCTATCCTTTCATTTCTATAACCCTCTCCCTAAGCCTCATTACAACCAATAAAAGTCCTCTTGATTTAAGTTGTGCAATTATGATTGTGGAGATGTGATCTTTATGCAAGCTTATGGTAGATCTTTCACATTTGATTCTTTGAGTGAAACACGTTAAACTAAACATATGTGTGATTGAGTGTATGTCCCGTGAGAAGGTCACTAGTTGGCATGTGGTGTTTTAAAAAAAAACTTGAAATTGCATTAGCATGGCTATTACACACACTACACTTCAAAGATGATTAAAAGGTTACTGCTAACATTTGAATAAGGAAGATGAGCTTGGATTAGCTTGTTTGGTGCTAGCTAAGGTTCTTGATGATTTGTTTTCTTGAATGAAATTCTATGAGGGTCACATAGGGGGAAGCTAATGTATTTCATGTTGCTACTTTTTCAAGTTTTCTTTGTTTTGCTCGAGGACTAGCAAAAGCTAAGTGTGGGGGTATTTGATAAGCTCATATTTATATATATATTACATCAAATTCACTTATCTTTTCTTAGTTAGTTCCTTATATTTTTGAGCTATTTACTTTGTTTTTGTGTTTTGTAGGACTTGTCAAGCTAAGAAAAGAAAAATAGCACAAGTGGGATTTTAAGTAACAAATTCGTCAAAACTGCCTGTGCACATCAGCTGACTTTGGAAGCAACTTACGTAGCTTTCCAAGCATATAAGGCTCATTCCCTAATTCATTCTGAGCTGTTCGTAACTTGCTTCCAAAGTCAGTTGATGTGCACAGGCAGTTTTGACGAATTTGTTACTTAAAATCCCACTTGTGCTATTTTTCTTTTCTTAGCTTGACAAGTCCTACAAAACACAAAAACAAAGTAAATAGCTCAAAAATATAAGGAACTAACTAAGAAAAGATAAGTGAATTTGATGTAATATATATATAAATATGAGCTTATCACCAAACCATGTCTTAGAACCTGAATGTTCTAACTTTGATGTTTATGGAAATTTTATTTCCTAAAGCACCAATCACATTCTTATTTCCGCCATTCAGGGTATCGTCGAACCTTAACAAGTTCGATTTCATTGATTTGGAAGTTTCGAACAAGAAACTACTTTATGTGGATACAAGATGTGACACCCCGCTTGACTATGACTAGTTGTGAAATCATTGTAGCCAGTTATGGTGTGGATGAGCTGAATAAGCCTCTGCCATGATCTTCATTTGAAGACTTATGCCTGAAGCATATCAAATGGAAGTACCTCACTGCTGAGGACTTCATGGCTCTTTGACTCGCTATGGACCGTTTCAAATCATGCAAAGATGAATTCTTGCCTAAAGCAAAACATGATTGAAACCCTTACGTCCATGAATAGGTACAATTTTGAAGTTTATATCCGATCAAATTTTGACTAGAATAAAATCTTTCTTGTCCTTCTATATCTAAATTGCTTTTGAAGTACCAGTATAGAGAGTTGAAGTTTACCAAATTCTCGGATTTGATTACTACCACACTTGTGAGAGAATGGTACCCCAGTAATTCGGCTGGGAACTACCGAACGATATGACCTAGTTTCTGCTGGAGTCTACCAAATGGTGGTGCCCTACTTTGGTAGGAATACACCGACATGAATGTTCTACTTCGGCAGAGGTGCACCGAACGGTACTGCTTTGCTTCGGCATAAGCTATTGAACAGACCCCTCCAGTTTAGGCTGAAGCCTACCGAACCCAAGTCTAGGTTCGTCTCTCCCTCACAATCTCATTTCAAGTTTGTTTTACAACATATGGTAGAATCAGGCCTGCCAAGAGGTGGTATCACACCCGAAGCATGGTCTTTGGCACCTAAAACTTCAAGAATAAAGGATAGTATTTCCAAACCTCAACCCTGCATAACCTAACTCCGTTTTGACGGAATGGATCATTGGTTGTACATTTTCCTGTGCTTTTACCAATGTTGTTGAGGAGTACCATTCCCGTAGTCAATTTGTGAGACTAATTTTGCTCAACCTAACACATTTTGAAGAGCGAATTTTGACATGGAAGACCCTATTGGCCGACCCTATTGTATATTTGTTTACTTTGTGAACAATTTATTTTATTCCCAGATTTAAGATTGGTGTTTGGATGTCACTATTATTCTCGAATAAAGAGTTAATTAACGAAAATTACCACATGTGACTCATACAATTAACTCATGCTTAGGTATGTTATATGGGGCAGTTAGCAATCTAGTTCTACGCTAACTTCATACCTAATCATCCTCTGACAACCTTTCAGGCTTATCCAATCTGATTATGGGGCATGGCACTGCCCTATATTGTCCAATGGTACTAATTTTACCATAAAGGGAAGCCTTATACTCACTTCATTTTGGAAGAATGCCTTTTTGAGCTTTACGGATATTCGAGAGTTTTAGTATCATATTGAAACCAATGTAGAAAATGGAGTAAAATTCCGTGGCATATTACCATATTGCACTTCCTACGAATATAGCCATAAACATATTTTAGAGAAGATGGAACGCTTAACGAGTGGATTACACCCATTCAGGCCCACTATATGGTCGACCAAAAACCCGTGATTCCAAAGGAATTTCTGCTATGGATGTAACGACCAGTCCCTAAAATATCTGTTTTATATATATTTTTTAAAATATATGATTTTATTACTTATTATTTATTATATTATGTCTATATTTTATTTAATATTATTTTAAATGGGATTTTGTGTGGCCGTGGGGCCCACACCCCATTTCCCTTCTTTCCCGTGTCTCCATTTCCCCCTACACTCGGGAATCTTCTCGAAATCCCCCAAATCTCTCGAATCATTTACCTAACATCCTGCAACCCTATCTCTTTCTAACTCTTGGTCACTCTCTCTCTCTAACTTGTCAAGAGAAACCATCACCACATTCACCCTTGTTCCACTCAAATTGTAACTGGAAACCAACGAAAATCAACCTCATTGTGACCTGAGGAACACAAAAATGCTCTTGCATGTGTGTCTAGATATCGGGAAGGGGAAGAACTTAAGCTCAAGTTCTCGGGGAAGGAACTCCGGCGAGTTCTAAAGCAAACCCGTCTCAAACTATGAAATTTCTCATATGAGGTAATGTCATGAAACCCTTATATGTCAAATTCGAAGTAGAATTGAGGTTCCTAACTTCTGCAACTCATTTTGAGACATGGCAACATTTTTCGGCAAGAACCGTGGGTTTCAAACCACTTTTCAGACCACTTGCTGAATTTGAATCCTCTATTTGTTTTCCCAAATTCTGACGTTTTAGTATAGTTTTACTAAATGTCCTCTATATGTGTTTAGGTGCTTTAGTGGGAAGTGACTCCATCCTCGCTAGCTCGAGCAGCTTCCGGGTAATAAATTTTTTGTGAGTGGACCCCTTCTTAAATTACTTGATTTTTATCAAATACTAGGATTGCATTCATAACAAGCACGATTCCTGATTTTACATTTGATAAAATATATTTATGATTTAGCGAGTTTACGCTTTATGAAACGTTATGAAATATTGGATTTGCGTACATGAATTTCTATATATTTCGAATACGATTTATCTTACAAATTTACGAATATAAGATTCCATGGATTTACAGATATGAATTAGTATGAATTTTATGAGATGATGCTTTAAGCTTCTAAGCTTCGATGATTTGATATGGAGAATGTGATTTATGTTTTCGGTAAATATCTAGTGGGTTATCATATAGCACATCCACACAACACGGGTATGTAGACGCCTATGGCCATAGGACATAGTTGAGGATACTTATGTTACACCCCCATCTTCACTAGCAAAACCAGTGTCAGACAGCTTCACTAGCCACGGCTAGTGTCTGTGTGTGATGTTATATGAATATGTTTCTTCTCTGGCATAACCCAAAGTCGTACAGCTTCGCCTTCGGGTGATGGGGCCTACCATGTTTCTTCACTGGCGTAACTCAGTGTCGTACAGCTTCACCTTCGGGTGATGGACAAGTACTGCCTTCAAGCAACGATGATACCCCTAGAGAGTACCGTATTGATGAAATTTTCAGATTTTTCTTCGGGCGTTTTGATATCATTTTAGAGATGATTTTACGGCTACGAACTTTTCCTGTATGCTAGAGTTTTAGCAAAACCTATATGTAGTATTATATGTGTTTTCAAAACAGGGGGTTATTATGTTCTTAAATAAAACAGTTTTCTTATTATTAGTATTATTATTATAAACTTTGGTCCACTCACCTTTTTTGTTTTTGCGCCCCCTTAAGGAGTTAGAATCGAGGCATTCGATCACAGCGTCAGGACATTTCCGGATAGGTATTTTTGAGTCTTTCAGCATAGGACTCACTCCTTTATTCATATATTTTATCATATATTCCTTGATTAGTTGTATGCTCTGAACATGTTTCCGCATCAACATATTGTTTTTCTTCTAATTACCTATCTTATTGTATGTATGTTTAAAATGGCTTCATCACCCTCGGGTGTCGGCCAGCACGTGCCCATCCTGATATTTGGGTTATCAGGGTTGAGGCGTGTCAATGGATGTACGTTTGGGATATCTAGGATGATCTATGATGCACCGTTTTGGGCATCCTCTTACCAGAAGTAAAGACATCATACTTGGACACGTACTATACCTTAGCACCCTTCATCTTTTCTACAAAAGATTCAAAATGGGGCATTTGTGGACTGATTCAACCACCCAGCGGATGATTTAGATACTTTATAATATTGGTTGATGCTTCTACACGTTGGTCACACGTGTGGTTGTTGTCCACAAGCTGCATTCTCCATACTGGTGGCTCAGATTAGCAAGCTCAGGGTTGACCACCCTAATTATCCAATTAAATATATTTGATTAGATAAGTTGGAGAATTTACATCGAAAACTTTCAATGGATATTGCATGTCTTTTTGAAGTTGAACATCCAATACCCCATGTTCATACCCAGAACGACCCAGCATAAGCATTCATTAAACGTCTTCAAATGATTGCATGATCGATTGGTCATACGTACCAAGTTCCTGATCTCTACTTGGGGCCATGCAATATTGCAAGCAACCATGTTGGTCTGCCTGAGGCCTGTCATGACCCAAACTTATAAAGCCGTGTCATTTGGTTACCAGATCCGAACTCGACATATCGAATCTGCGCATCTTTGGTTGTGCGATCTATGTGCCATTTTACGCCGTCCTTACGTACAAAAGACAAAAAAAAGGTCCTTAGAGAAGGATGGAAATTTATGTCAGTTATGATTCTCCTTCTAATATTTGTTACTTAGAACCTTTTGATAGACGATCTATGTACCACTCATTTTGCAGATTGTCACTTTTATGAGGTAGTCTTCCGGCCGTTAGGAGGAGATAAGAACGTCAATGTTCCTAAAAGAACGACTCAAAGTATCGTGGACGTCCCCACTATGTCTCATCTCGATCCCAATCTAGATCGTCAAAGTATAACCGGACACTTCCTCTAATCTAGTAAAAAGTGACGAGATCACATATACCAGCTGTAAATGTGCCTGCAAAGATGTGTACCAATGTACGATGGACCTTCGTCCCGAAAGTAGGAACGCCACTACTGTGGCTGACCCTCGTACATTGGCGGCTAGCCAATCAATCTGTCTTACGCCAAAAGAGTGGCAGATCATTCAGTTCGAGGATTCACTTCCCAAAAGGTGGAGGAATATGGCACGAATAAATCCACCCATCGATCGCTGTCTCAATCCTTTTCATCTCATGAGATTAAAACCGAATTACTCCCGAGACTTGAAGTTCTTGGTCCAGTATACTAGTTTGGATGAGATATGGAATTGGAATGAGATTATCATAGATGATGGTTCATTTATATGGTAACTACCGACATAAATGAAAAGCGACGATAACGAACCGCTTTTCATTAATTAGTGTCAACGTAGAACTAATTGGTCAACTAGAAGAATCAATTGATGACGAATGAGATGAATGAAATAATGCGATATGACGCCTTGTGGTGCAAAGGTTCTCTTATACGCCATGTGATTGGTTGCAACATTACAAACGTGGTTGTAGTATCTCTGGGATCTTGATACGAAAACTACATGAAGTTTCCAAAAGACTTACATGTACTGATTCAAAGAGTTCTAGACCACAAGAACACCATCTCAGTTCTGATGAGGACTTCACTTTACAGATATAAAACTATCATGAGGATATGGTATACCCGTCTAAGTGAATATTTGATCAATTGGGGATATATGCCCCTGCGTGTACAAAATCTGAAATGGCTAGAGTTGAGAAAACTGACTCGCGCCTAAAAGTCGAACTTTAAGATGAATGATCTTGGAAAAAATCGACATTACCTCGACCTGAAGTTTTGAGCTAGTTTTGATGGTATTCTAGTCCACCACTCAAACTAGACCCAGAAGGTGTTACGTCTGAGTATACCCTGATCGTCTGTACACTATATGCAAATGAGACCTTTACGGAGGGTATGGAGCATAAGGTTCCATATTGGAACGTGATGCAACCAAATCTAAGTACAATTGGTGTTTGTTGTACTTAGCTCAATGCACTAAAATCAGACATCTTATGTGTTGGTAATCTTTTGGAATAAAGCAGCACTACGCCTACAAGCCACCACCAAATTTGGTGTTGAAGACATTTTTTTCGTTACTACGGATTTGGACTTATCTATCCTTATGCATTTTAGAATAAATCACACCCCCTTGATCTTTAGAATGATGCCTACCTTGTGGGGTTCGCTGAATCAGACTAATTATTTGACCACACAAGGTACGTTCCCGAATATTTATGTCTTTACCATTAAGGAACACTGCAATATCTTGAAGGTCAACCAAATAGACCTTTGTTGCAAAACCTTTGAATCGTTCCAAGATTCACTGTATCTCATCACGTGAAAGATATGGTCGAGAACTCTTGTTGAGCATATTCAAAATCCCCGCGATTTTCATCTATTGTTAAGTCCCAATAACGATGCATGTAGTATCAGAAAATTAAAGACAACGCTGTATGTATTGACTAGATTATGATACATCTAACAAGTCAACGCCAAGCATATTGTGTCTACATCAGCTTGAGCATTGGAAGATTGAAGTCAAGCAGTTTGATCCCAAACAACCTTGCCAACCTCTACACGACGTCACTACCGAAGTCTACCTTCCAGAAGCTTGTTCGAGGAATTGGTATGCGTAACTTTCTCACTTGCGATGCTTGTAGTTTCATTTGGAAGTTTTATTAAACTTAGGGGGAGTATCCAAAAGTATACTCACTTGACCTTAATGTACTCTTTTTCCTACGATTAGGAGCATTTTTCCTATTGGGTTTTTGCTACCTAACTAGGTTTTGACGAGGCACGCATCCTAGGTTGGTCATACCCTTGTGCAAGTTCTACTTGCGTCCCGAAGACGTATAGTTTTGACTTAATGCAACTTCTCACTTTTCTCCTTAGCCTATTGGTTTTTCTCCCACTTTGGGTTTTGCCATAGCGAGGTTTTGTGAGTTTTACTACCCATGCATTCTTCCATTTGTTTTGAGACTCGCATTCGCTACTTGTGCCAACTAGACGAGATGACTACATCAACTGCTTATACATTTGCCTGAAGATCTGACGCACCATCTACTTGAGTATTTGCACAGTCAAGGGGGAGTATCGTGACATATGTTCTTATCAATATTGTGATTGTGTAAATCCTAAGTAGAGATAGATTAGGAATCCTTTGGGATCTAGAAGATCTTTCCTAAAAGACTTTGTATTACTTGAAGAGCAAGTTTTTCTCTTCCTTATTACTATAAATAAAGGCATAAGGACTGGAGAATTAAAACACGATTCCTCAAATCTATTCTCCACTCTTTCTCTCTATGTGCATCCCTGAGTTAAATATAGGCCACAACAAAAGCCTTATTCTCTAGCTTTTTTCTTCATTTTGTACGTTAAAAAGAAAAAAGAAAAAAGAAATTGAAAAAAATAAAACAAATAAAACCGAACCGACCTAAAATAGAAATTGCAAAAATCGAGCAAACAATCAAACCGAGCGAAACCAAACTACCCCTATTTCTTTCGGATCAGCCGATAGTTCCCCCATTGGAGTACTTTAATTCCATACGGCCCCCTCGTATTGTCAAAGTTCTAAAAAAAACTACAATGACCCAATTGTTAAAACTGAAATTTTTAAGAGGGCAAAATGACAAATGACCTGAAAGACGGGGCCCAAAGTGTAAATTTATCTTCGCTTAAACCCTAGCTTAACCTTATGCTCTGGGAACTAAAATCTCTCAACGTTCTTCATCCTCTGTTTGGCTGCCGAGAAAATTCTGCTTAACTCAGTCCTGCGCTTTTCTGACCAACTCAATCTGTGAAAAGCTATGAACTACAGGTTCCAGAACCTTCTTGGAGCTCCGTACCGAGGAGGCAACGTCGTAATCACCAACAACACCGAGCTAATCTCACCGGTCGGTAACAGAGTCTCCGTCACCGACCTCATCAAATCCCAATCCATAACCCTACCCATCCAATCTTCCTCCAATATCTCCCGAATCGCCGCCTCGCCTGACGGCGTCTTTCTCCTCACAGTCGACGACAACCGCCGATGCCTCTTCATCAACCTCCGCCAGCGCGTGGTGCTTCACCGCATTTCCTTCAAAAACTCCGTCAATGCCATTGAATTCAGCCCCAATGGGGCGTTTATCGCGGTCGCCACTGGTAAGTTGGTTCAAATTTGGCGCTCTCCTGGTTTCAAGAAAGAGTTTTTTCCGTTTGAATTGGTTAGGACTTTTGCTGATTGTGATGATAAGGCTGTGGCATTGGATTGGAGCCCGGACTCGAATTATTTGCTTGTCGGGTCGAAAGATTTGACTGCTAGGTTGTTCTGTATGAAAAAATTGAAATCGGGCGGGGTTAAAAAGAAGCCATTTATGTTTTTGGGTCATAGAGATACAGTTGTGGGTGTGTTTTTTGGAATTGATAAGAACACGAATAAGGTATGCAATGTTTATACGGTTACCCGCGATTGTTATGTGTTTAGTTGGGGTTTGAGTGACAATGAAGGTGAATCTGATGGAATGGATGCTAAAGAGCCACCCTCACCAGGTACACCGGTTAGGGATGGTGACGGTGAAGTTGAAGGTGTTGGAAGTGGTGATTTGAAGAAGAGAAAGGGTTATGAGGGCAGAGAAGGTGACTTGGATGAAGAAGGTGGGTATTTGCAAAACAGGAAATGGGAATTGTTGGGGAAGAACAATTTTTTGCAGCCGCAGGCAAAGTTGACAGCATGTGATTATCATAGGGGCCTTAATATGTTGGTTGTTGGGTTCTCAAATGGTGTATTTGGGTTGTATCAAATGCCTGATTTTGTGTGCTTGCACTTGTTGTCGATATCAAGAGAGAAAATTACAACCGCAGTTTTTAATGAACTTGGAAATTGGCTGACGTTTGGGTGTGCGAAACTTGGACAGTTGCTTGTGTGGGAGTGGAAGTCAGAGAGTTATATATTGAAGCAGCAGGGGCATTACTTCGATGTGAATTGTCTTGCTTATTCACCAGATGCGCAACTGTTAGCCACTGGAGCAGATGATAACAAAGTCAAGGTATAGTAGTTTTTAGAATGGGAAGCTTTTTACTTAGAGGACTTTGCTTGTGTAGTTCCATGCAACATTTCCGTTCAAGCATCTTAGCTATATGTTTAAGCTCTTATGATTGAAGAATGAGGATAGTAACTTGTTAGCTGTTATTTGCAGATCCATATATTGTCTCTACATTTGTGGGTTTTTCTTCAGCGTAATACTAACCCTTTTTATTTATCCATTTGTTTCGGTTGTAGCATGGGTTGCCTTTAATAAATGATGACTCGTTTCTTAACTGACTATGAAAGATGCGACTTAGAATACTTTTGTACTCTAGGTCCATTTTACTTGTATGTTAAATGACTTTGCATTACCTCATTCTTGTCTTATGATTCCCATAACGAATGATTTGTTTATAGTCAACAATTGTTGTGCATGAGATTTTATCTCAGGATATTGTCCAAGAAAGTGGAGATTGGGTGCCACTAGGTCAGATGATCATTGGTGATTTATGTACTATAGAATTGTCTAGTGAGTTTAATAATGCATGACAGTTTGGTGGGTTTGTGATGTATTATTGCATGACGACACCCATTTCAATTTGCGCTTTTATAATTACATTCAACTTGCCAATGTGCAGATTCTTAATATTTTATACAAAATGCAATTGTGGAATCATACCCAGAGAGTTTACTCTTTTTCTTATGCAGGTCTGGACTGTTTCGTCAGGGTTCTGCTTTATAACATTCGCTGAGCACACTAATGCAATCACCGCACTCCACTTTTTGGCTAACAGCCATAGTCTTCTAAGTGCCTCGCTGGATGGGACTGTTCGTGCATGGGATTTGTACCGTTATCGAAATTTTAGAACATTTACCACCCCTGAAAGTAGGCAATTTGTTTCACTGGCAGCAGATCAGAGTGGTGAAGTGATTTGTGCTGGAACCCTTGATTCCTTTGAGGTATATTGCCCCTTTGATCATAGCTTTTTGACTTGATGCTTCATTTTAGTTTCTGTTTCCTGACTTTTCTCAATGTTATGTACAATAGATCTTTGTTTGGTCAATGAAGACAGGCCGTCTGTTGGATATTCTTAGCAGCCATGAAGGTCCTGTTCACGGTTTGATGTTTTCTCCTACAAATGTGAGTATACTTATATCATATTTGATTGTTCTGCTGGTATAATTGTTCTGGTGGTTCATTATAAATGCATATGCTTCTATAATGCTCATTCTGGCTGTTGCAGATGCATGTACTTTTATAGAGGTGGTTCCTATTTATGATTTAAGTTGTTTTCTTTATGTATGTTGTTTTTATATTCTCATGCAACCAAGAGTTTATTTGCAAGGTTTAACATTGATAGCTGTTGGAGCTTGATGAGATGTTTTTCTCCCACATGCAGGCAATTTTAGCTTCATCATCATGGGACAGAACAGTTCGGTTGTGGGATGTTTTTGATGGAAAAGGTGCCGTTGAAACATTTACTCATACACATGATGTTCTTACATTGGTTTACCGTCCAGATGGAAAGCAGTTGGCTAGCAGCACATTAGATGGTCAAATTCATTTCTGGGACCCGATTGATGGGTTATTAATGTATACCATTGAGGGCCGTAGGGATATCTCTGGAGGTCGTCTTATGACAGATCGTAGATCAGCTGCCAACTCCAGTTCAGGAAAATTCTTCACAACCTTATGTTATTCAGCAGATGGAAGTTACATATTAGCTGGAGGAAGTAGCAAATACATCTGCATGTATGATGTTGCTGATCAGGTTAGTTTCTTACATGGTGAAGCTTTGGACAGCATGATTCACACACTCAATGATGTTTCTCAAACTTCAAATTTTGACATTCTCTGTTGCTGTTTCGTTTTCTGGCTCGAACATCAAGACCTTAAACATTGAACTATATGCATTTATACACATACATCTCTTGCATCTATTTCATGCTTTAAAGAGACTGCTCAGAAATGCATGAGCTAATATTTTCATTAACCGTTGGGTCACAAGCTTTTACACATTCTTACATGAGACATGTTATTTACTTTAATTTATTGCAACTTTAGCCAACAACAGTGATATATAGAAAGCTTATCTGTTTGTTATCCTGTTTCTTTTGCCCCCTATCATTTACCTTTTCAGCCACATGGATGTACGACTTGCCATGATTTCTGGCAGGGTTTCAAATGTGTCTGTTTCTAATTACCTTTGATCTATGCTTCCTTCCTAATCTTCTTTCATTTTCATGTACGGGTCCCATTGGCTATAGGTTAGTAGACTAAAAATTGGTGTCTAAAGTGGCTTAATGGAAAATACACTGTAGAGTTTATTAGGCCTGTTGCAGACACTGATATTTCGAACTTCCGTTAGTCAGAGGGATAGGTCTAGATAGTGTTTGTAGGCAGCTTTTAAGGCTTTGAACTACATATAGCTAATATACAGAAAAAGTAGTGAAATGGGAGGAAACATACATATTCTCCAAATTTGGAACAGATCTGTTGAATAAGTACGAGTTGCATATTCAGAAGATAAAGTCAAATATGTGATGAGGTTTTTGTTAAGAGCTGTACAACTTTCCACCTCTTGGCCAGTGTCCCAACAAATTAAGATTTCTCCAAGTATAAGTCACATATTCAGAACATCAAACATTTAATGAGGACTTTGATTAGGGCTGTGCAACTTCCATGGTTACCTGAATACTCCAATGATTTTGAGTTTAGAATGAACTGTAAGCAATTGTTGTAAATTTTGATTTAAAAAAGCAGCTTGGTGTATATCATTTTTGAAATACTAGCCATTTTTTTTCTAACTTTTGGATGCTTCATTCTTTTGACGTCCTGTATGCATATGCTATTGGGTAGAATTTTTTTTTTTTTTTTTTGCCTTAAACCTGTTACAATCTGCTTGTTTCGACATCAATTATCTAAACTTATTCGTTAGAAATTACCCCAACTTTTTTCTTTCCATCTTGTGTAAGAAATATATCATTGCATTGGTAAGACAACAATGTATTTTAATCCAGTGTGAGAATGCCATATAAGTTGGGAAAAGAAAAGTTAGGATGTATAGAATTGTCCTTGTCTATATTGTATGTGTATGGGTGATTGGGTACATCTCCTTCTGCCTCACTGGGTACCATGGTATTCTCTCTGAATTTAGCTTGTAGAGGAACTCCAGTTCTTCATTATGTTCAAACCTCAAAGTTCTTAGGTCTATTGATGTAGTGGATTTATTTTCGCAGGTGTTGCTGCGGAGGTTTCAAATAACTCACAATCTATCTTTGGATGGAGTTCTTGACTTCTTAAACTCAAAGAATATGACAGATGCTGGACCACTGGATTTAATTGACGATGATAACAGTGATATAGAAGAAGGTGTTGACAAACAAACCCGGGGAAAGTTGGGTTATGATTTACCAGGATCCATGCCTAACCGTGGAAGGCCAGTTGTTAGAACAAAATGCTTGAGAATTGCCCCCACTGGTCGGAGCTTCTCAGCAGCAACAACAGAGGGAGTTCTAGTTTATTCTATTGATGATTCTTTTATCTTTGACCCAACTGATCTTGACATAGATGTCACACCTGAGGTACGTGGTGAAACTTTGAAATATTCTGAACATCCCTCTACTTAGATTACCCATTAAACATTTTCAAAATGTTGTTTCTTTAAAACTCAGTATGCCACCATAATACTACAATTGCTCTAATTAAATTCAATTTTCTATAAACATCAATATTTGTCTGATAAAAACATAAACTTAATTAAAGAAAAACTAGGTAGACTATCCACCTTTGAAACCTAGAGGAGGCACCATGGGCACCTAGAACAAAGGTACCTTCGTTCCAAAGTTAGGAGGAGAGCAGCTGGATGACGGTGGTAGGGAGAGCGGATGGGGAGGGGTGAGAGATTTATGTTTTAACCAGTCCTTGAATGTTATCTTATCCAAGGTTTATAATGGATATTAAAGAATTCATGATTGGAAGGCTTGCCAGAATTTTATTTTAAATAGTGAGACCTTTCGTTAAAATGGCACTAATTTTCTTAGTTTTTGTAAATTTCTACCTTCAATTTTCTTTTCTTTTCATTTGTTTTCTGATCACATTTTTCTGCAGGCTGTTGATGCTGCACTCAATGAAGATAAATTGAGCAAGGCTTTAATCCTCAGTCTCAGATTAAATGAAGAGAGTCTAATTAAAAAGTGTATTTTCAAAGTTAGTCCGATAGACATCCCTGCTGTCGTCTCATCAATTCCTTACAGATATTTGCAAAGGTTAATCGAGGCATTAGCAGATCTTTTGGAAAGTTGCCCGCATGTGGAGTTCATTCTTCAGTGGTGTCAGGTAACTTCTATTGACTTCCGTTTCTGCCCAGTTCAGATGCTGTATACCTCTTACAGCGGGATTGTTTTCATATCAGGACCGCACTGATGGTTTGTGTTTGTTTTGTCTTGCAGGAGCTCTGCAAGGTTCATGGGAACTCTATTCAACAAAACTTTCGAAAGCTGCTTCCTGCTTTAAAATCCCTGCAGAAGGCAATAACAAGAACACATCAGGATTTGAAGGAGACATGTTCTTCCAACGAATATATGCTTCGATATTTATGTTCAGCAAGCTCAGGGAAATGAAAAGTATGGCAACGCTGCTACACACCTCAACAAAATTTTCAGAGTAAAAGATTACTGTTTTCATTGCAATGTGTGAAATCAACTTGCTTGGTTTTGGGAACCCTCGTCGCTCTATTGACATGTTGGAAAATACTTGAGCTGCGAAATTGAGGCTCGTGACAAGAACTGCAGTTTGTTGCTTAAAACATCATCCGTGCAGGAAAGTCTTGCAGTCATCGCAGGAGTATGTATTTGCAGCATCAGTTAATGTTGTCTCTGTGGTAGTTAAAAAGTAGATTTGTCTTGAAACATTGTCCGACGCTAATAGGCATTCATCGTATGATCTGATGCCGATCTGCAGTTTTTCTGTACTATATTGACAAAGAGAGTTGGTCCTGGGGAAATGTATGTCTTGGAAGTTTTCCTTTTTCCCCAGTCTGCTTTTGGTCTGCTTTTGTCTGTGTAGAGTTTGGAATGATGATTGGTCTTGGTGGATTGGATCAGAAAAAGCAGTTGGAACATGAATATTTCAATTTATTTTTTTCTTGATGCTTATGAAAAAGCATTTCTTTGGTTGCATTGAGGTTTGATTTTTCACTCCAGTAGTGGAAGTCGTTGACTTACATCTTACTTCAAGGGAGGGAAATAAACAAAGGTGTAGGTATGGGCAGGTCCACATGAGGCGGTCTGGGGACCCTTTGAAGGCCCGGAAAAATACATGTGAAGGTTCTTCAAGGACTTTCTGAATATCTAATATGGGACCGTTTTGTGCCCATCAAGTGTTTGATGAAATGTCTTCTAGGAGGCTAGGTAATATTTAGCAAGATGTGTCGACAACACTAGGCATGAGATCTCGACATCACTCGGCAAATTGCTTTAGATTTGTAGACATGAACGGAAATGGAGACGATAGGCGCACTAAGTGCTTGACAAATTTCCCCACTAAAAAAATTTTGTTCGCTACACAGAGTTTCCATCTAAATAAAACTTGAATGTTTTACATTAGAATCCGCTAAAATTACAATTCTGAACCTGCCACTGTAGAAAATAGGTGTACAGATATCATTTTTACTTGGGTCTCAAGCAGGGGTGGTAAATTGGAGATGTCCGAAGACCAGCAAATCACACCTTCAAATGTTGCTGGGGCTATCAATCATTTTTTTTAAGCAGCCCATTTTTAATTGAATTGTTTTGTTCTATAGTTTAATTCCGGTTTTCCTCACTTCAAATTCAAATCTACATATCCTAGGACTCAGGTCAGTTTCTACTTTCTAGGATTGGATGGATTGATTAACTCGTACAATTCAAGTGCCGTGTAAAGGTAAAGGTGAATGATTTTTCATATTCGAGAATTATAAGAAATCCGACATATATATTTTTTTTCTTTATGGATTTAAAAATTCTTCCTTCAAGTCGGACAAAATTTCTTCCATCAGCGTTCTTTAAATACAATCCAATCCAATCCCATTGCACCAGAACAACTAACTCAAACCCAATCTCACATGAAAACAAGATATATTGCACAAGGACGAAATGAGATAAATGAATAAGCGAGATTTATTACTCTTGATATGATAAAACTAGGTTTATTAACTCCCGTGATACATAATCCCACATATTTGTATTTTCAGCAACAAAAGAAAAACATGGATGACATGTATTACTCTGCACTCCACAGTCCAAATTCAACAACTTACTCAGATTTCTTCTCTTGACTGCCAGAGATGTCCTTAAGCTTTTCCTTCAGTTCACCACTCTACAAACGAAAAGGCGACATTCTTACAGCAAATGCATTGCCTTGAATATATAACAAAAATACAGTAACTAATCGAATTTATAAGGACTAACCTGATGCATGTTGAGAATAATATCTGACCCTCCGACGAACTCCCCCTTGATGAATATCTGAGGAAACGTCGGCCAGTGGCTTCATAGGGAAAAAAAGGAAGTTAATAAATCAACTCCAAATCAAAAAGGCCAAAATGCCTAAGTTTAGCATAATCGACGGTCCTGTCTCTGTATAACGAACAAAATTTGAAGTAGTTTTCGTTTCAGGTTTGCACGATCATTAGTGAAAAGGGTGACAGGTTTTAGCTTCCAACGAAAACAATGAGTTCTATAATTAAATCACAATTCGTGACAATCATAATTCTTCATTCAACCACAATTTCTTAATAAATAGTACTATGTACTTCACCCAAAAAAAAAAAAAAAAAGGATTTGCTTCCCACTTTCGTTAATAAGCTGTGCTAGCAAATTTGAAAAGGCAAAATTATATAAACTAAAACCAGAGTGGGAAACCTTTAAAAACTAACGACAAAGAATCAACTCACCTAAAGGCTTTTACAGCACTTTTCAGTTCAGGGTCTTCCAAGATATTTCTAGAAGCCAAAGGAACTTCTGCAAAGTTCACAATTATCATAAGAAAATAATTAGCAGCAAAACATAACAACACGCGAAAGTAACTTTGTTATAGTCATGTTTGTTCATAACCTCAAGCTATACTCGGTAACATAGAACCAGTTATTTCATAATTTCTTGTTGGACTACCTATTGAATTAAATTTCCAAAAGACTTGAAAAGTAAAACAAATCAGAAGAGCTTCACGCAACATACTTCATGCAATAAGTAAACTTGAAAAGAATATTAATTCAATCAGTCAACCACTGCACCGAAACAGTACTCTACTTCATTCTGGATTACTTTATGAACAATATATGACTGACTATGTTTTAGCCATTGTTGAAATTTCTAGTTGATTAGGTGCATCAGGTATTTGTAAGAAACTGACTCTTTATGCAGGAAGTATCAAATGCACCTCTACGTATTTGTTTGACATTGGCGAGCTATTTATTTCCATCGTTAGCTAGAGGCGTCTCACTTTGATGGAACATATGAACAATCATGAAGATAGTGAGCACCACTTAGCTTTCATTTCAGTTATTTCCGTTCATATGTTGACAGATTTGGTTGCTAAATGAACTTTAGAAAGCCATGAATGAAAGTTGGAGTGTTGAACGACTCGGCACTTACCATATAGTTTTAATACCCTAACAGCAAGTGAGCTGAATCCACATTGAGGAACTTCAGGCACTCCTTTCATGTAAAGCATTACAGGGTTGTCCTTGACATCCTACACCAGAAACATATCAGAATCATTGAACGTAACGAACAATAAACCTTCATCCAGATGACAAAGGGAAAGAAAAAGATTATATTAAGAAGATTTGTTTGGCATATGTCTACCTTTTCAACAAGGTCCTTCAAGTTAAGGTCAGAACTCTCAAGCTTATTAGTCGGTTTAAAATCATCATGTGTGTCGGGCTCATTTGGCACACTGGTGTTGTATCTCAAGCCACTAAGATAAAAGGATGCAGAAGCCTAACACCAAAGAAACCATTAAAAGTTATCATTATTAAGTAAGAAGTATAATGAATCCAAATTTAAAACATGGCGTGGATTAACGTGTTGTTATAACATATACACTGCATGCAGTTGCGTGCACACTCCTATATACATGGTGCGGTTGAAAACACAAACATAAAGCATGCGGAATAAAGATTAATGTTTCTTGCCAGACTATATAGTATATACCATGTGATCAAAATCTCAATCCATATGACAAACAGGGTTCAGGGTTTAGGGTTCATTGTATGTTCGAACATAGATAATCCAATTAACTCTGTACCGAAACATATTTCCAATCACAGACAGGTGATATCAAAATACAACAGTATTTTTTTCTTTTCTTAAAATCATATATAAAACAGTATTTAATCCAAAACAAACCCATATTGTAACTGGGTTTAGTTTGATTTGAACAGAACTCTCAGTCTCAACACTCTTTGAGTTACGCACTTTCGTTTCACTACTACTACTAGTGATTTCTACACCTCCTTTTTCTCCTTGTACACACTCTTATTTCTCGCCTTCAAATTGAAGAAATCGAAAGAGAATCAACAAACAGATGTAAACCGGAACGTGGACGAGGAGAAACGGGTGTGCGGAAATCACTTCCCCCCGCAATAACTACTAGTACCCAAATGTGGAAAACCCGGAGAAGTCTTACAATTGTGGCAGGACCAGCAGCCGAGCCGGAAAACGAAAGCCCCTTGAAGACCAAATTCGAAAGAGACCTAGCCATGCTGCGAACCCTAACAACATGAAATCCTGTTTGGTTAGTCGGAAAACGAAGAAAAGTTGAAAGCTTTTTACAATAACATTCATTCATAAAAACCGATGTGAAAATCCAGTTTGGTTAGTCGGAAAACGAAGGAAAGTCGGGAACTTGATCGATTTACCTGGAAGAAGAGGAGGAGAGAGGTGGAACCGCCCTGGAAGGAGACTGCGGCGCTGAGCTGAGAAGGAAGAGGGAACCTGGTGAAACGGTGCGTTTTTCTCTAGTGTAGTGAAGGTTTCTGCAACGTGTGTCGGTCCATTTGAATCCAGTTTCCTTCTTTTTTATTGGTATATTTTTGGTCCATTTTGTTACACATTTTACTTATTTCAATTTACCCTTGAAATTTATGATGATTGTCAATTTTGAATTTTCCTTATGACTCAAAATTTTGTAAAATTCACTTAGCGAGTGTTTTTAGGCATGAAACAACAGTTTGGGTAAAAATGGGCTGACCGGAGGACCACGGTTCTCGGGCTAGTATGCGTCCTTCAACCCAATGGGCTTTTAGCCCCATGAAGAGGATCAGTTCGACCGAGTCCTTATGAAGGAAGGACTGTGAAGAAACCAAGTGCGGGTGGCTCGGTCGTGTCCTATACGAAATGAGATTGCAAGACATCGGATTGAAACTTGGATAAATACGAATTATCCCAAGGATTAGAATGCTTGCTCAATTGGATAAAGATGAATGAATCTCATAATGAGACTAGATTCATGAGTCCTAGTTGGAATGAAAGAGGCTAAGACTGGATGAAGATGAAGTTTTGGCCATTAAAGGATAAGGGGAATATTGAAGCAAATGCCGAGCAAATACAGTCCCATCAGGACTCTGCCTTGGCAGGCTTGTTTATCGCACATACCTCACCGATAAATAGAAAGTGGTCTGCAACATTAAAGTCACTTCAACTCAACAAACAACTTAAAACGCACTGCGCGAAAACCCTTCGCCTACGCAAAACCCTAACTATCCTAACTCTCCTTTCAACACATCTTCAGTTTAGACTAACAACACTGTGTTGAGAACCGGCGACATCTTCATGGACTAACAACACTGAAGCCATAGAATCAAGCGGTCATGGAGCATCTTCAGTTTAGACTAACAAAACTGCTTCCAGTTGGTTGGTTATCTATCCAAGTCTCGGTTGGTGAAGAAGTTTTTAACTTATTACTAAAAAGGGTCATTGCATTAGCTTCCTAGCGAAGCAGAGTGTTCTATGATTGGTTACTCTCAGGTGCATTTTGTAGTTTGGCAACTTAGACGGCCGAACCACATTCGCCATTAAAACGCTCATCTCTTTTGAGTACCTATGTTCCCTACAGCCTGATACCGATTCGGCGCACCTATATTCTAATGAATGTAGTCGAGGCAGCCAAATCTGGCGTAGGAGAGGAGATCCTGAACTTCACACTGATCTAGGCAACCTTGTTTTCAAGTTCTAGAATCCAAAGCTGAGACGTGTTCCTTTCTCAACCATAATTGCTTGAGCACGGAAGTCAATAGCGCAATCGACACCATTACCACCACCACATCTATTCTACTGCTCAACTAAGCTCGATTGAGAGTTGGAACCAGCATTCACAAAAATGATGTTGTTAGCTCATAGTTACTCGCCCTGCCGGCCACGTAGGCTTTGTAATTTTTAGAATCAACAATAGTTGTAGTCAATTAAAGTTTTGAAAGATTTTAAAAGACACATAAAGTGATGGATTTGATAGGATTTAAAATTCTACAAGGACTTTTGAGAGAATATATCGAGTTTGTTAAGAAATTTTGATGAATAGATTAATGAGATTTTCTTGTTATATATCCAGATTTTGAATTGAACCACCTAACTCATCTAAACTGTTAACACCGTATCACGTTTAAGTCTTTTTGTTTCCTCCAGCCCTTTTATCCCTAATTATTTGCCAATGGAGACCAACCATAGTTTTATTCAAAGATTCGTCGTTAACCTTTTTCACATTTCATCTTTAGCTTGTTATACAATAGTGTCACGTGTTGGGCACGTCAACTTGCTAAACGAAAAATTGAGCCAGATCAAACAATTTAAATTTAACTACAATACTTAGATGTATGTAATACAATTATCATCATGATTGTCAGATGCTAATTGTATTAAATACATATATTCACATGAATTATATTTAACCGTCAGATGATGATAGTATTAAATATAAAGAAAACTAATAAAAAGAGTTTGAAAACTTTAAGTTTTAACGATAAGGACAAAATAAAGAGTAAAATGAATAATACCATGATTGACTTTTTAGTGTAAAAATGTGAATTTTCATTAAAATGAACAATACTGGAAGCTTTTCGTTAAAATTCCCAATATATAAGTATTGTATCAAAAAGTCTAATTTACCAAACTATGTTATGAGCTACTAAATAAACTCATCTAATCAGCTAATTTGGGTCAGGATAAAGGTCGTCCCTTCCATCAGGAAGAATAAAGTTGCCAGTAGCTTCAACTCATTCAATAATTCTTTTCATAAATTATTTGAAAAAAGTTTGACGAAAACGTTAAAATCCAGAAATATAAAACCACCCTGTGTACAGAAACATCCTCGTAAACCGAAACCATAATTAACATAGTACTCAACCGTGCTAACACAATCTAAAAATGAATCAAAACAAGAGGAAAAAAAGAGAGTTCTCGAGGCCCCTTAACATTGTCCAGAGAAAATGAAACTTCATGCTTTCGTCGTTCATTCAATGCTTCTTCTTCTTAAACAGTCCGACACGATCTGCAACTGAGCAGAGACATAATCTGAAGATGCTACTGCGGCTGTTCGATCTGAGAACGCCAAAAGCAAAAAGGAAAAAAAAGGAAAGAGTGATGAGAAAGACATGAAACATTGGAAAATGACTAAACTTCTGCAAAATATGAAACTTACATACAGAATCTTGACACTAAGTTTTAGCGTAGTTTCATAAAAAATCTTGACACTAACTTTTAGCGCGAGAAAATTGACCTCAGAATAGTCTGCTGCAGTCACCGCCTGTTATTTGTTGGCCATCTTTGATTTCTCCAGCGCAGCCTTCCAGTACGAGGGGTATTTTCAGGTGCTGAAGCATTGCCCCATCTAGGAGCACGACTGGTCTCTTCAGTTAAGGAGTTGTTGCCCCATCTAGGAGCACGATTGGTTTCTTCACGTAAGGAGTTATTGCCCCATATAGAAGCACGACTGGTTTCTTCTGGTAAGGTGTTGTCGCCCCATCTAGGCCAACGACTGGTCTCCTCCATTAAGGAGTTGCTGCCCATTCTAGAGGCGCGACTGGTCTCCTCTGATAAGGGATTGTTGCCCCATCTGGGGGCATGGTTAGCTTCCTCTGACAAGGAGTTGTTGCCCCACCTAGGGGTACGGTTATTTGGCTCTGATAACAAACTGTTGCCCCATCTAGGCGCATGACCACCAGCCTCCCCAGACATGGAATTGCGACCCCATCTGGAACGACTAGTCCCCACATCATCATTCAGTGCCCGCCAACGCAGACGTCTGGGACGAGATGTACTATCTGATACATTGTTGCTCCGTCTAGTGGAAGGAATGGTATCATTGTCATAACGAACCCTGGATGTCCTTCCTGATCTGCGGTTATGTGTCTGCTGCTCTCTGCCACTTGAAGAGCCACTTGAAGAATCCATCAAACGAGTCACAAGCATGACCTCAAGAGAACGAAACATTGCAGCGAACACGGTCGACATCCAGGAATTAAGATCCCCTGATGAATCATCAAGAAGTTCATCTCCGGGTCCTTGTTGGACCAAGCTAAGAACATCTTCCAAGTCCCTTTCACGCTCCAACCTTACCCAATCACTATGCCGATTTGGATCCACCTCGGATGGACGGACAGAAGGATGTTCAGACCTAGCATGCTTCCTCAGTTCTGAATAAGTCCCACTAAAGTCACATGTCTCGGAAGAGCAATTCCTCACTTTGGCATTCATGAAGTGGCGAGCAGCCTCTACAACAACATACCCATAGATCTCTCCACGACAAAGAGGGCAAACTGGCTTCGAATCCAATTGACTGCCACAGGGGCTGCTTTGCCCAGGCGACGACTGTTCCTCACTAGCAATGTGAGAGGTGTGTGTGAGAGGAAGTTCCTGCAACATAACAGTTGAGCAGCAAGGCGAAGATGACTTACAAAACTGGTCAAAGCAATTTGAGTGCCGATAGCTTGTATTGCACATGAAAGGCCTGCAGCCCTTCTCATGAGATGAACATTTTAAAAGAACAGCATTGTGTGCGTGTTCCATGCAGATGGGGCACCTAGCTTCTTCCCACTCTTTTGTGTTATCTTTGCTTTCCAAAGGATTTTTCAGGTTGTAAGCATCAGAATCATCAGAGGTGCATGGATACGGAGATGCCCTAGATCGATCAAGAGACAAGGAACTATCTCTTCTAACTTTAGGCATTTTTGAAGTTAAGAAGCCACCACAGAATACTAAAACCTACTTTTTTCAACACACAACATTAGGAAGTGTTAAATGTAGGAAAGAAATATATCACATATATTACGAAAGACTGAAAAAAATGCATAGCAGATTCGGAAAACCTGACTTTAACAGATCTTAACGAAAAAAAGGCCTTTTCGTGGTATAATCTGTGGGTGCTTATGTGCATGATTGTATTCTCAATCTTAAATTGCAGAGATCATATTCGTTGATATGTCATAAGTATACTAATAGAACAATTTGATCCAAACAAAACAACTGAACCATTACTAGTCACTAGACAGGTAAAAAGAATATAACAAAATCTATCAACTCCTTTTCTGTATAACTAAATTTGACGCCACAATAGAAAGCAACACCTTAATCATGAACACCAATAAATAACTACTAGCAAACTCCAAGAAACCTGCACAAATGTGCAGCCCAGTGCACGAGGCTTACTGCCATTGCAGAGTCAATTGAAAATAAATTTCTTGTATTTATCTTGGTTTAACTACAAACTTACATATATTCACAATCAATTTCAACGACGCTCACCACCCACCACCCGACTCATAACACTTAGTCACTAGTGAGTTATGAAAATGGACACACTCGGCCAAAATACATAAACAATTAGATGCCAAAGAAACTCAACCTAGCTTCTGGTTCTAGTTCAATTCCTAGCCTTTCAATTAAATTACCAATTTTTCCTTATATCTTCGACATCAATACATAAAACGCAACATCATTACCCAAATAGCAGCCACTCAACACTACTCAAATCATAATATTACACCCAGAAGCCTCACCCAAATCCCTTTGCCCATATTCAATATTCACCGTTGACCCATTCGACATTTCAGCATGAACAAACGATCCTAACATGTTCAGAGGAAGCCATCAACCCAAATCAAAAGCACCCAAAACCACAAAGTTTAAGAAAGCTAAAATTATCCACAAAAATTGACAATCTTTGCGCTAAAATTTCAAAATTTTCACAGTTTTCGAACCCAAAACAACGAAATCAATCAAAACCCAGTAATAATTTCACGATCTGCCAAAAAAAATCGAAGAAATGGATCGTATCGAACTGTAAAGGATTTTAGGGATCGGAATTTACCGGAGGTTGTTGTCGTTGGAGACTTTGGGGAAACTTCCGCAGAAGAGAGCGAGCGTTTCTGAGCAAAATTGAAAAAGTAGGAGGCGTGCTGGCTCTATATATACACAAGAGACACGGATGGCGTATTCCAGGTGTTAAAAGACGATACTGCCCTCAGTCGTTCTTGTTCTGGTCTGGACTTTATCGTAATTGGACGAGGCCAAACGGTTACGTCTCAAAATCCCAAAAGTTGAGTCCAGTGGTGGGCAGCAAGGATTTATGTGTCGAGTTCAAACGTATTGGGCCTGGACCATCGGGTTCCAAAATACCCGACCCGAGTTTCTTTTATCAACCCTGAGTTAAACGCATGTTCGCTAATTTGGAATGAGAAGCGGAACGAGATTAATTCATATTCTAAATTTCTCCCTTGTTTAATTTCATCAAGAAATTGAAAATTCTGTGAGTTCTACACGAAATCGAGTGTGACATTCCTAATCGGTAAGAAATGTGATTCTTTAGGGAGAATAAACTTTTCTGTAACGCTGATGTTTCTTCGCTATCACTAGCACAAAAAATTTAAAACAAAAAACGAAATAATGATTAGGCATAAAGTTTTCTTGACTTGAGCTCTTTCTCAATTAAGAATCAATTGGAACGTGACAAGTAGATATCCAAACCGTTTTTTTCAACTTGTTGTCGAGTTTTTTTTTCCCTTTCTAATATAGTACTAAAATAAAAACTATCAGCTCATAATCTATAGTATATACTTTATATTAAGCCAACCTGCATCATTTTTAATCACATAGACACATGTCAATGTTGTTCAGTTTATATTAACACAAATTTAATATAACTCTAAAGTTGAAGGGTAATTTGGCAATCGCCTATTTCCTATTTTATTCTCATTGTAGTAATTTGATGCAGCTTTCAAGTTAACACATGCATAACTTATGTTCATAGTTTTAAGTGTTAATTTAAAAAATCAAAAAATCAAAAAAAACAAAAACAAAAACAAAGCAGAAGTACTGCGATTTTTGTTTCTAATAAGTCTTTGATTATCCAGTTCATGCAAACAACATGCTTTCTGAATAGATAGTTCATGAATTAGTAGATGGAGTGGATGATCTTCATTGACTAAAGTAAGTAGTAAATTGTTCAGATTGTTAGAACTTTCATTTTCATTCATTGACTAAAGTAAGTAGTAAATTGTTTAGATGATTAGAGCTTTCCTTTTTAATCCACTTCATCCTAAATTCAAACCTGAATACAAAATCCCCTCTTAATGAGAGTTAAAATAATAAATATCGCTTATATTAAAAAACATATATACACACACACACACATACGCGCACGTGTCAACTGAAAATTACAAAAATTTTATTCATGGTACGGCGTGACTAGTAACACCAAAATATAAACAATCCCATTTAATACTACAGAGGACTTTTCTATCTTTCAGCATATATCAAGCAGCAATTTTACCTAGAAAAAAGTTGGGGAAAATAATCAAAGTCCAAAAATATCCAATATTTTTCCACCCCTGCTTCCTGTCTCTATCTCTAATCATCCTTCTTGTCAATGGTAAGAACACCCTTATCGGTTTGATCCATCGGATTCATATACTCCCCAGTCTTCTCCTTTTGAGCCTTCAGCTTCATCACCTCCCTTGCCTCTTGGATCGCGTCGTAGATCGGGTCCCCTCCTCCTTGGCCCTTATTTTCTAATGAGCTCACCATCTGGCCAGTTCTTTCCTGAGACATGGGAAATATAAGTCCGGCTATATATGCTTTAGAGTATGAGCTTATGAGATCAGGTGGCCGGCTGTTTCAGTCCAATTTTAATGTCTTATAATGCTAATCCTTATTGGTGAAGGATTATTTCAAACCATTAAACTGATATATTGTAGAAAACATTTTCCTATAATTTTTAGAGAGAAGCAAATTAAAGATAGTGTATATAGTGACCTCAACTCCCACAAAATACGCTCAATACTCTTAGTTTGAAGATTGAGATTCCGACAGAGAAGAGAAGCAGACTACTGTGTTTGGTTCCGCAATTTTATTGATCCATAGCTTTATCAAATGGGAGTTCTTCAAGCTAGTCTTCTTTGTTAGCTTATGGATTATGGTTTTGTGTTATGATCAATTGTGATTTGTGAAACTTCTTATGCTTCCCTACCTCCTTTGCCTCCCGGATCGCGTCGTAGATCGGGTCCCCTCCTTCACGAGCTTTGTCTTCTAAAGAGCTCATCATTTGGCCAGTCCTTTCCTGAGACATGAAAGATACAAGTTCCACTATAAAGGAAAAATATAGTACTAAAAAATATTGATGTTTCACCGTAAAGTTAAATAACCATTTTGCAGAACATCTCTTAATTTTTTTGGAGACGGGATCACTCTTGCCACGCCATCTTACTTGAAGAGTTATTTAAGCCTACTATAAAGGGTATTTAAGTTTAACATGCCAACAATACATATTTGATGACGTGAGATCAATAGACAGTTGGACACTTAGATTAACATGTTATAATATTATGAAAAATTTAAGAAAATTTTAGGGTAAATTACATTTTACCACCTCAGGTTTAAGATCTATTGCAACCTCACACAACATTTTCAAAACATTTCACTTTCATACCTCAAATACTATTTTATTTCAATATAATACATCTGTTACATTTTTCATCCATTGATCTGTTAAGAGTTGACGTAACTGCCACATTTATGCCCCGTGCTTACCAAATTTATGCCACGTAGCCAAAAACATAATTTTTTTACATTTAAAATATTATAATAATGTACCCTCCCCCGAGACGACGTACGACAGCACGACAGCGGGGCCGCGTGATTTTTCGCCTCCAGTCCGGTGAGAGTTGAGATGCACAATAATTACTGGATTTGTCTATAAAAGCAGGACGAACGACACGCCCACCCCCTCCTCCTGATCAACGCTCTCTGTGCTAAAAATCTCCATTAAAGCTCGAATTGCAAATTCTCGAAGATACCCAGAAAGAAAGATTGAAGCTTTGGTGGAAGGAAGCTCTCAAGGATTGAAAACGATTGCTGTGCCGATCTTCTAAGTTTCGATTCACGGTACGTTTGTCAAGAAATTTTACCTTTTTTGCTGCATTTGTTCCTGAACTGCACCTTGGTTTTTTCTGTTAAGATGAAAAAACTTAAAAGGGGCGTTGAAATCCGTGTGAAATTTGTGGGTTTTGGGTTTTGTGGGGATGGTGGTGTGTTTTGGTTTGTTGAGCCCCAGATCTAGCTATGTTTCTGCTTTCGGTTTCATCACTGTTTGGATTTTTGGGTTTGTTTGGTTGCTGGGAAACTGGTTCGGGGGAAGGCAAAATGGAAATGCTTGTGAAGTTTGCCTCTTTGGGAAACAATTCTCAAGCATTTGCCTTTATCCAACACAACAAAGGGGTGGTTTTTCTTGTGGGGGTGTGGATATGGTGCCAGAGGATTGAATGCTTGGTTTACATTAATCTGATACTATATTGTAAGCCAAGAGACATGTGAGCTTTTTGGTGGAGGTGGAGGTGTTGCAGGGAAGGGGTACGGGTCGGGAAAGGAAGATGTTTTTTTTTTTAATAGGGTAAATTATTATAATATTTTAAATGTGAAAGATTATTTTTTTGCCACGTGACACAAGTGACACAAATTTGACAGTCACGTCAGCTCTTAACGGATCAATGGATGAAAAATGTAACAGATGTATTATATTGAAATAAAATAGTACTTGTTGTATGAAAGTAAAATATTTTAAAAATGTATAAAGTTGCAATAGATCTCAAATGTAATCTATCCAAAATTCTATTATAAAATTAATTAGTAATATAAAACAATAATCCCGTATAAGAACATAATCCCTTAATTTTTTTACTCTCCATAAGTGTAACCATCAAACACAATATAACATGAAAATATAGCATGAAAAATAAGTTCATGATCTAGGGGGATTTTTTTTTCACAATATCGAAAAGTAATCTGAAATTAGAATCATTATGCCCATTGAACAGAAGGATATGGATCTTAGTCATGTTATCAACTCCACCTCTGACATATACTATATTATATGTTGTCATATTGGTCGGTACATTTCACACACACATATAGGGTTGGAAAAAAATCCCAAAAATCTCAAACCGAATCGAAAAATTCCCGAAATCAAACCGAAAAAATCTCAAACCGAAATTCCCGAAAATTTTGGTACCCAATACGGAACCGATCCCGAAATTTTGGTACGGAAATCGGTCTCAAGTTTTTGAGATTTCGGTATTCCCAAACCAAACCGAAATATATATATATATATATATTATTTAATTTTTAAATATATAAGATCACATCTTTAAGGGGAACATCATCTACCTACAATAGTGAAAATTGAAATACTGAAGGAGCACTGAAAATCGATGATGGAACATATACAGGAAGGAGCCCTAAGATAGATAGTAGAACATATGCAGAATTTTTAAATCACAGAAGATTGATAGATGGATACATAGATGCAGAATAAACATGGGAGATTGATAAATGGATACATGGATAGATTATAAGTTATAATTTGCTTGAGAAAACTTTACAACTATCTATAATATTTATATTATATATGTACAAAAGTTTACTCAAGCATATATTAACGTTTTAGACGTAATTTTGGAGACTAGCATGATTATAGATAGATTTACTGGTTTACTCAAACATATATTAACGTTTCATATTGGCAGATTGCTTTTGAATAGGCAGATAAAATGGGCCTTGCCATTTGATTGGCAGATTTGTGTGCACCGATTAGTAGAAACAAATTGGCAGATTGGGCATGCCTATATGTCAATTTTTCAATATAAAAGGTTGAATTTTATCCCAAAAGCATAATATGTCAAATTTTAGTCCAAAAGCTCAAAACCATTTCGGGATTCTCGATTTGTCCCGAAATCCCAAAACTATTTCGGGATTCCCGAAAATTTAGTTTGGAATCGGTATTGAAATTGGGATTCCCGAAAAATTTCGGTTTGGGAATCGGGACAAGGGTTTCGGTATGGGAGTTTTGGGATTCCCAAAAATCGGGATTCCTGAAAATTTGATTTGGGATCGGTATTGAAATTGGGATTCTGGAAAATTTCGGTTTGGAAATCGGGACAAGGGTTTCGGTATGGGATCCCATACCGAACCACCCCTACACATATATATATATATATATATATATACATCCTTTATGCAAAAAGATTCCCATTTTTTCCAAAAAAAATGACAACTAAACTTGGGGCTCATTCCATATCGAAATTCAACAATCCGAACTGTTTAGTTTGTAAGTCTCGATTCATAGATGATACTTGTAAAAATTCAATTCAATCCAAAATTATTTGCCTATTTAACTATCAAAATAAAATTTCATTGTTTCTTATATAACAAAATATTCGTTAATTTTTTTAACCCAATTAAATGTTTTAAATATTTTTTATTTGACTAATATTTTGCAAGAATGATTTATGAGATGCAATTTGAAAAATAGACGGTTCGGATAGTTAAAATTCGTTGTCGTGTAGACCTTACAACTAATCCCTATTGTTATTAAAAAAAATAGGGATCCCTTCCCTTAAAGGCTTTCTAGATATATGCATTCATGAGAGAATCCATGGGGAAGCTGAGGATTATACATACCTGAGCTTCGCCCTTGCCTTGATCACCAGATTCACCGGCTCCGTTGCTCTGTCTTTGATCATGGAACTCCATATTCTCTCCTCGTAAAACCGTGAGTAAAATATAGTGTGTTGTGTGTGTATATCTAGAAAGAGTGTGTGAGAGAGAGTTGTGAGAATTCTTCTAGCTAGTTTGCGGTGCGCGATGGGGCATGTGGCATATATACTGCATGACTACGTTTCAAACGGTGCTGGGTGGTCATCACATGTCCTGATTTCTTGACACGTCGTCTGGTACGTGCCTTGTTCTGTAGGGTAGCAATCCTACGTAATTGACATTGATATGTGACGTCTCAGTCCATATCAAACTTGATCAAGGAACTCGTTCCTAACTTCGTTGTATTAATATAATTGGTTCTTTAAATTATACAGACATTTCATACATCACAATTGTTTCTTCAATACTTGAAAAAGAAAAAAAAATATTGAAAAGATGGGTCACAATTGTATTTAATGCACGAATAATTTTTTAAAAGGTAATACTCAGAAATATGACAGTATCTTAATATTGGGATAGAAATAAGATATTTCAAATATGCATGGTATGAACACGTTATGCACAAAGGGACAGAAATAGGATGTTTCAAATATGCATGGTATGAACACGTTATGCACAAAAATCGAACAGAGAGAATTTTTCTACACCTTAAAATAACTTAATTGCCCTTGTATATAAATGAGTTATGTCCATTTCCTTATTTCTCTCTCCTTTCTCTCTCTTCCTCTCTCTTCTCTCACTTTCTCCCTCATGCACTCTTTCTCCCTTTCTCACTCTGCACACACGATGTACTGTCATCCCGACCAACATTGTCCAAATTGAAGCCACCACCAATTTCATCTCGTCCTCACGAGTCCAAAACACCTAGCCTTCTCATGAATCTCATTCACGATCGTTGGGGTCGAAACTTAAGTAGCCCGCGAGTTTTTCGATCATTTTTTGGCAACATGACAAACAATCGAGACTCGAGACCACCACCACTGGACTCGCATCGAGGGTGGGAACAAAGCCTAATCATTAAATGTTGGTGTTTTGTTTGATGAATTTTTCAGGATTTGCCCACTGTATGTACACGATATGCACATGATATGCTCACAGATTTAATCCAACCCAAAAACCCAGATGAATTAATACCCAGAAGTTAAATTAGGGTTTTTGTTTCATGTTGGTGCCTATGGGTTATGGAATAAAAATTTCAAGTTTTGACATGCTACAAAATTGGGATGGAACAATTTCTGGTTCGAGTGTCCAATTGCATAAATTTATGAATTTTTTTTCGTAATGGAAAAAATTTTGGAAAAATTTTCCAAAATTATGGAAAAATTTTCACAAATTTCTGCAAATGGACACTTGAACCAGATATTGTTCCATCCAAATTTTTTAGCACGTCAAAACTTGAAATTTATTTCACAACCCATAGGCCACAACATGAAACACAAACCCTAATTTAACTTCTAAGTATTAATTCATATGTGTTTGTATGTTGGCTCAGATCTGTGAGCATATCATGCGCATGTCGTGTATATACAGTGGGCAAATCCTGAAAAATTCATCCAACAAAACACCAATATTTAATGATTGAGCTTTGTTCCCACCCTCGATGCGAGTCCAATGGTGGTGATCTCGAGCCTCGGTTGTTTGCCGTGTTGCCGGAAAATGCCTGCTTGAATTTCAATCCTAATGATCGGGGATGAGATTCGTGACAAGGCTAGGTGTTTTGGAGTCATGAGGACGAGATGAAATTGGTGGTGGCTTCGATTTGGACGGTGTTGGTTGGAATGACAGTGCATTGTGTGTGCACAGTGAGAAGGGGAGAGAGTGTGCGTGATGAAGAAAGTAAGAAAAGAGAGAGAGTAGAGAGAGAGAAAAATCAGAAAATGAGAGTAAATAACCCATTTATATGTGGGTATTTTAGTAATTTCAGTTTTGTGCATGGTGTATATGGCCGGTTTGTCCTATTTTTGTCCCAAGATTAAGAAATTGTCCCATTTTAGGGTATTTCCCTTTTTTTTAAAATGATCTTCAAATGAAAATTTAGAAATTGGAATGTTTCAATTATGAAATTTATATTGTAACATAAAAAGTGATTGTGCCACTTAGTACTACGGTCTAGGTGTATTACTCTTTACTTGTAAGTGAAAGGTCTTAGATTCGATTATCGCCAAAATGATGTCTAGAACATAATTTGCCAAAGCCTAGTGAATATTTCATAAGCATATCAAATCCTTTTCATGACAACCGCCAAGTCCCAAAAATCCGGGGAAAAAAAAAACAACAGTGGCTCGAGATTGACAAACGGTGATGGGAATGGGTGGAGACTCTTTAGGGTTTTACATTTCAAATTGGTGCAAGTCTTTCAATCAATTTTCAAAATTGTGACATTCGTCAGGATTCTAGTGCTTGCAGTAAGGGCAGCCATGATTGTAGGGATTACAAAGCAAAGAGGCAACCGTTTGGGTTTAGTGGCAATGTTTGGGTAAATATGGACTACCCAAACCCCTTTCCATAGCCTACACGGCAGCTGTTGGACCGCATCTCTGTAAAATTTGTTACTGTTTAGTGTGTTTGGAATACGATCATATATGTTATTATAAAAGGAAAGAAACATTTGAAAACTTACTCAACTTTATGGCATACCACCTATATTACGGGATTCATAAGCCATTATTATTCTCTTTTAAATAACATAAAACTTCAAAAATATCTTTTAAATTCAAGTTCATTTCGTAAGTAAGAGAATAAGAGTTGGAATTCTCATCTTAGAATAAAGTTGGGAATTCGTAATAAAATGCATTAGTCTGTAATGTTTTAATTCCGTGCATGTTTTCGATTATAATAATCTAATTTTATGTTTATCTCTCATGCTCTCGATCACAAGAATATTAAGTGTTTCAAAAACATCCACTCAAATAAATTCGGCATGCATATACATTCATATAATCTAGTTTTGTGTTCAACGGGCTGTTTAACTTTGGGTTCACAATTAAGTCATGGGCTTTGTATGTTAATTAGTTTATTACTTAATGACTTTATTAATCTTAATTAAAAGAATATATCATTTTAATGAGCCGCATACCCTAGCCCTAGGTTAATATTTCTTTATCTGCACATATTGGTTTTGTTCCATGCATATTAGATCTTGTTGGGGTTGCCGCTGCATACCACACTTGCATGCACCGACAAATATTCGAGCTTAAGAGAGTTTAGTCGGTACCACTAGCAGCAGTGCTTAAGAAAGAGAGAGACCATATTTGTCTTCATTGTTTTTGTTGCCCATGTGCCGAATGCATTAGAGTGGTCTTGGTTGTTTTCTGCTGCATGAAATATCATATGAGAGCAAACGTTTTTTTCAGTAGCCCGACTGCACAGAGCGCTATTTTCATTCCAGAAAAATCAGTTATTGTCGAGTGTTTTTAAAGAGAAAATTTAGTTTTTGATCACTGTGTTTTATGTCCCTTAATTAAAATTAGTTATGAAAATGTGCCTTATGATTTTCAAAAATCATTTCATTTCATACATTATTCTGCATGGTCGCGTTAGTATCTAGCAAAGTTCGAGAAAAAGGTGATTGATGACTGTGTTAGTGTCGTGCCACTTCCACTTGAAGGTTGAAGACAGCGTGTGGAAACAAAGTTGCTAGTTAGTATGTGTGTCTAGTTTTTTTAATAAAAGTATAACGATATTCCATTGATAGAGAACGCAATTACAACACATTTGCAAGAGAGGTGCCAACTGGATGCATATTTACTAGTGACCAAATCCTTGATCTAGAGATAATAAAGCATGTAGAACCCACACTAATAAATCCCCTACTTGGCCACCACAACAAAACACAAAACACGACACAAGAACCAGTGGTGTGGATCTGCCACAACAGATCAACGGTGACAGATTCGAAACCGAGGAACACAAAGCAAAAATTGCTAAAAAGCGAGGCCACGGTACCAACAAACACAAATTACGCTGTGATTTGGAACCTCCGGCCATCACAGAAACGAAGGGAAAAGGCGAAGCCTCAATTTCTGAGACAAAACCTAAACCTAGGGATCAGTGGAGTACTGAAGAGGGAAATTGAAGAAGATCATATAAAAACAAAATCTTGAATGCCAATTAACTTAAAATTTTGTCTTTAACTTTTAGTTTGGTTTAATTTCGTGTGTTCCATACACACTTCTTTTACACTTCATCTACTATCCTTCCAACATGTAACGTAGATGAATTCTGCTTAAAGAAGAGAAAATTGCACTGCTTGTACTATAAACACGAACAGTATTATATCGTTTTTCATTACGACTGGAAATTACATGTCCTATTCGTCCATGCCAGACGACTGAAAACACCAAATACAAGGTAGCTAGAATATTATTCGCCCAGCTCAGTTAGATGGGGAAGCCACAGGACTTCTAAAACATGCCAACATAAACCTATTGAACCAAAACAACAAACCAACACCTGAAATTAATAAAACAGACACTAAATATAAATAGACGACAAAGTTTAAAATACTTTAAACTAATAAGATATTTTGGTGGTGCCACCGGTAGTGCCGGTGGTGGAGTCCTTGTTATAATAAACACCAGTGTCCTCTTCCTTATCATCATTCTTGCCCAACCCAAAAGTGCCTTTCACAGCATCAGCAGCACCTTGCGCCATGTGCTTCATCTGCTCTCCAGTCTGCTGCATGATCCCTGAGGCCTTCTCTTTACCGTACTGGGCGGTCTCTTTGGTCTTCTGGGCTGCCTCTTCTGCTTTCTGCTTGGCCGTCTCCTTGGTCTCCGAGGCCTTCTCTTTTTCTTGCTCCGCCTTCTCGGCGGTCTTGTCTTTCACCTGGTTCATAGAGGCCTGTGTTCTGTCCTTGGCTGACTGGGCTGTCTCGTATGTCTTGTCCCTTGTTGCTTGGGTTGTGTCATAGGCCTTGTTCCGTTCTTCTTGTGCCTTGTTCCCCACTGTGCCCGTCACCTGGTTAGTTTTCTCCTGAAAGATCAAGACAAAACTCGTTTAGATTAGATTAAAACATTAATTTGCTACAATAAAATAAATAATTTCAACCACGAATACATGCAGAGCTAAACCACCAGATACTACAATTAAAATTGTAAGTATGATAAATACAATATGTATACTATAAACCCTTCCATTAGGTCATTGTAGATATATGTTCTAACTGCCCCTAAAAAAATTATTCTGTCAGATAATTGAGGTAAGATGTATCACACAGTCAATCTAAATTAGTTACAAAAATTTCAGGATTCAGATTAATAACATAATATAACGGAAAAAACTTATTAGGTTTGTGAATATTATGTATTAAGCATATGGACATGCAACACTAATACCAGTTGCTAAACCATACAAAAAATGCACTAATATATTATATTAATCTACAAATTAACTATTTAAATTAAATCTCAAAATTATACATATAAGTTATCTGTGTGTATTAAATCTATATACCTGAGCTTGGCCCTTGGCCTCACCAGCTCTGTAGCTCTGTCTCTGATCCTGGGATGCCATTTTTTGCCTTGTAAAAGAGTGAATAAAAGTGATGAAATTGTTAAATGTATGTGTATCTTCGAGCTTGTGAATTGATATTGATGAGAAGGAACGGTGCATGTATGGTATATATAGCGTTTTCACATAGGCTGGTTGGTTAACATGTGTCCTGCTCTGTTGACACGTCGTATGCCTTTCGAGGCGAGGTTATTTGCCAGCGTCGGTTTTAACTTCCAAGAGATTGCATCGATATGTCTTAAGCCTGTCGTCTGTTGACATGTCGTGATTCTCTGTTCCGACGTACAAGTGGTGGATGGTAGGGTTTACACGATTGTTTAATGCAGGAAAACTACTGCGCTAATCTGTGGCTGTATATATGGGAGGTAGGGCAATCGTTTATTTACTGTGGCTGGTTTTTAATTTTCTTTTTATTTATTTGATATTTGGAATTATGGTTTTTATGCTCTGAATGGTTATAATTGATAGGGGTGTGATATCCACACATCATTTTTTACTTCTCACATACTTTTCTAATTTTTGACCGTCGGATCGGATGAATTGAAGAACATCAACAGACATAAATTAACAAAAGATGTGTGAGAAGTAAAATTAAGTGTGTGGATAGCACACCCCTAATTGATATTGTTTGTTTTGAATAGGTGCATTACTGGCGAGGGATTGTAACTTGGATTAGGATGGCTATTGCTTCTAGTTGACTAATCTTTGTACCAAGATATAAGTTGTGCTCTTTTTTCTATTAATTGAAGTTTTACCTCACTTAGTTTTCTTTATGAAATTTTTTTTACCGAGGTCCGCATCAATATTGACACACCCCAACCCGAAAGTGAGACGTGCTGGTCGTCACGTAAGAGTGACGTAACCATGTGCATAGTGCGGAAGCAAGATTAATCAGAAAGATACAAACAAATTAAAATCATGCAACCAGCAACCCAAATCAAGATAGTGTGCTAGTGCGTGAATTAAGAAGGTTTACACAACCAGAGCATAAATGGTATATGTGCAGTCAAGCAGAAAGTACTAAATGGAGATAACACCTGAATATGGTCCTACATAAGTGAATTCCGTCAGAACGTCCGATGAGCTCCTCGTATGCCACCAATGAACACTACCTAATACCTGGAGGGGCGAAAAACAGAAAGCGTGAGTGGGCAAAAACAAATCCTTTCAAAACCTTTTCTTTTCTCAAAAGTTATAACCCCTCTCCGTAAAACCTGTATAATTTCCCAGAAATAAAGTATATACTCATATATATAAATCTCGAAATCCTGCTAGAAAATATGTATGTATGAATGTATGACATGCCAAAGTATCACAACTGAATGCCAAATCATAACTCTGTGAATGTGATTGAATACCAGATAATCAACTCAGCCCTCGGCTATATATAGCTCATAACAATCTCATCATATCATATAGCTCATAATCAACCCAATCATATCGTATATCCTACACACACATCAATACCACCTCTAGTGGTCTGCACAACATCACTGTATATAGAATAATATGCTCTAGTGCTACAATCACGTGAAGACTGTGCGAATGATTTGCGGGTCACCTACGAGTCAAACCCACTTATAGTGGTCTATACGACAGGACTGTGTACCTAACTTGGATTAAAGTCGAGCATGCGGTGCGAGAGGTGAACATCACGTGAAACACTATGCCCCTAACTCTGGGCGGGAGCACTAATATCAAGGTGCAGGTTTATGAGCTCTAATCACATCACATCACATCATTCATTCTCATCATAACCAGTATATAAACTTACTTGCCACTTACCCGTGCGTTCGTAGCACCATCATTATTATATGCAATCACTAATGCATAAATAAAATAAATAGATACTTTGCATGGCATTTCAAATCGTATAATTCTTTAAATTCATTTTCTGGGAAAAGCAAGTATATAGGTATATACGAAAAACAAAAGCCCACTCACTGATAAGTAGCTGGGTCGTAACCCCCGTGCCTAGCCTAGCTACGCTCGTCCTCCGGATAGGTCTCGCCTATATGAGAAGTAACTGAAATAACGTTAACTAACGCACATAATCGAAACCTTAGAAATAACTTCTCATACATTGCCCAATTTTGGTATTTGAATATACCACTAGGATCTACACAACCTCATGAACATCCCCATAATTTTAGAAAAATTTTCTGACCACCCATGCGCCGGCCAAGGCATGGTCAGACACGCCCCCACGCGCGGCCACATAACAAGCACACTGACGGCGTTAGTTAACGCCGTCAGGAATATTCCGTTAAAACCCAACAGAATCCTTCCAAACTAACTAACGACGTCGGAATATTCCGTCAGACTTGACAGAATATTCCGTCGTCTCCTACCTCAGAACTTCGGCGACCGTCGCCGTCGTCGGAAAACTAGAAAAACTTTAAAACTCTATATCTTAACCATTTTTGCACCATTTTTCACGATCTTTAAACCAAAATGAAGCATACGAATAATATAACAAGTTTAAACCTTTTTTAAGTCCCAAAAACCACAGAATCTCGCCGGGAGATTTCGAGAAAAACCGGCAAAGTCTCGATCTCACGATTTCGAAGTCTAATTCCTTCCAACGAAGCACTTCGAGCTTCGTATGGACCTCCTTAAGCTTCCTATGAACTTAGAATTCCCAAAAAGAAACATTTTTACGTTAGCATGAACAGTGACCAAATCGGATCTAGGGTTTCCGTGAGATTTTGTAGTAGTTCTTACCTGAAAAAGGTATGGATCTGCTCGTATAAACTTTAAGAACACAATGGTGACCTTAGATCCTTCGATCTACAAGGTTTGGGTCCCTTTATCTGCTTGTCCACACGTAAAGGGAAGAGAGAGGGTGAGTTCGAGAAAGATAGAGTCTGAGAGAGAGAGAAGGTATACGGGAGAGAAGAGAGAAGATGTGTGAGTTTGTGTGTGGTCCAAAAGCCACCAATCAAAGACCAAGACAAATTTTGTTCTAATTGGGTCCAATTATTTAGGACTTGATATAATTGGCCCAATTTCTTAACCCAAAACACAAACACTCACCCAACGCTCAAGGGCATTTTTGTCATTTCACATTATCAAGAATAATTTTCCGGGACGGGCTGTCACAATCTACCCACCTTATAAAAATTTCGTCCTCGAAATTTATACAACCAAAACCATCCACTAGTACTCATAAAACAACCTTGGGTACATCTCTTTCATCCGATCCTTTGTCTCCTAAGTAGCTTCTTCCACTGAATGGTTCCTCCACAAAACTTTCACCAAGTGCACTGTCTTATTTCTCAGAACCTTTTCTTTCCAATGGTTGAGGAGGTATCATATGTGAAGGATCTGCAACATAATGTCGAAGCATCGAAACATGAAACACATTATGTACCTTAGACAGTTCATAAGGCAACTTAAGCCTATAAGCAACTTCACCAACTCACTCGGTGATCTGATAAGGTCCGATGAACTTAGGACTTAGCTTGCCTTTCTTCCCGAATCGTACTACACCTCGCCACGGCGATAACTTCAGGAATACCCAATCACTAACCTTGTATACTCGATCAGTGGTATGTCTGTCTGCTAAACTCTTTTGGCGATCTTGGGCCGCTTTCATATTAGACTTAATAACCTGAATGTTTTGAGTAGTCTCCTCCACTAACTCAGGGCCCACTAAAACTCGTTCGCCAACCTCTGACCAACATAAAGGTGTACGACAAGGCTTGCCATATAGTGCCTCGAATGACGCCATACCAATACTCAAGTGAAAGCTGTTGTTGTAGGCGAACTTCATCACATCCAACCGCTTATGCCAAGCGTCGCCAAACTGCAACACCGAAGATCTTAGCATATCCTCCAAGGTCTGAATCGTCCTCTTTGATTGTCCGTCTGTTTGAGGATGATATGCCGTGTTGTACAGTAATCTCGAACCCAAAGCTTATTGGAATGCTAACCAAAACTTAGAAGTAAATCTCGGATCTCGATCTGAAATAATACTCACAAGAACTCCATGATACGTCACAATCTTCATGATGAACAATTCAGCTAACTTGTTCAGAGAATACTTTTCCCTTACTAGAATGAAGTGCGTTGACTTAGTAAGCCGATCTACAACCACCTAGATTCCATCATAGCCGTTTTGTGTACGAGGAAGTTTGTACACAAAATCCATAGTAATATTTTCCCATTTCCACTGTGGAATGGGAAGTGGCTGCATCAATCTAAACGGCTTCTTCCTTTCAGCTTTGACCTGCTGACAAACTACACACCTATGGACATACTCTGCAATTTCCCTTTTCATACCTGGCCAATAATAAAATGGCCTACTGGTATGACACATTTTATTTCCTCCTAGATGCATCGCATAAGTTGAAATATGTGCCTCATCAAGAATTGCCTTTTTTTAACTCCTCATTATTTGGCATGTACATAAGCATGCCATCCGTCTCTCTAACTCTGAGATCTTTCTTTTTCCCTTGATTCCTCAAATGAATTAGCTCTTGAATCTCTTCATTATTCATCTGAATCTTAAGTATACGATTAATCAGAATAGGCCTAACTTGGAAACTAGCAAGTAAGGCTTCTTCTTATTCTGCCACAACTTCTTCTTGTTCTTCCAATTCCAATTTCACTCCAGTAGACCTCAAATCTATAAGAAGATGAACACGAAAAGCATACAAAGTATTAATCCGACCTTGGGATTTCCTACTCAAAGCATCAGCCACTAAATTAGCACGTCCAGGGTGATACTCAATCGTGCAATTGTAGTCACTTAGCAACTCAATCTATCTCTGCTGACGAAGGTTCAAATCTTTCTGCGTGAACAAGTACTAGAGACTCTTGTGATCTGTGAAGATCTTACACTTCTCGCCATAGAGATAGTGTTTCCAAATCTTCAAAGCAAAAATAATGGCTGCCAACTCCAAGTCATGTGTAGGGTAATTCATCTCGTGAGGTTTTAACTGACGCGAAGCGTAAGCAATTACCCTACCATGCTGCATCAATATGTATCCCAAGCCATTCAAAGAAGCATCGCTGTAAATCTCAAAGTTACCACTATCATCAGGAATAGTCAAAACATGAGCATGTGTGAGATAATACTTCAACTGTTGGAAACTCTGTTCATAATTATCATCCCACTCGAATTTAACTTCCTTCATGGTCAACCTCGTTAGTGGTAAAGCCATAACTGAGAAATCCTTAACAAATCGTCGATAATAACCTGCTAAATCAAGGAAACTCCGTACCTCGGTGACGGTTCATGGCTGCTCCCAATTCTTTACAGCTGCTATCTTCTGAGGGTCTACCCGAATACCTTGAGCTGAAACAACATGCCCCAAGAAAGTAACTTGATCTAACCAGAATTGGCACTTACTGAACTTAGCATACAACTGATGTTCCTTCAATTTCTTCAGCACTAAAGTAAGATGTCGAACATGATCTGATTTCATTCTAGAATACACAAGAATGTCATCAATAAAGACAATGACGAATTTATCCAAATACTGCTGAAACACCTTATTCATCAAACCCATGAAAGTTGTTGGTGCATTCGTCAATCTAAATGGCATCACGAGATACTCATAATGACCATAACGAGTCCTGAAAGCAGTTTTAGGAACATCGTTGCTTCTGATCTTCAACTGATAATAACCAGACCTTAGATCAATCTTAGAAAATACGCAAGCACCTCTGAGTTGATAAAAAAGATCGTCAATACGAGGTAAGGGATAACAGTTTTTAATCGTCATCTGATTCAATTACCTGTAATCGATGCAAAGCCTCAAAGTACCGTCTTTCTTTCGAACAAACAAGACTGGGGCTCCCCAAGGTGAAGAACTAGGCTGAATGAAACCTTTATCAACCAACTTTTGTAACTGAATCTTCAATTCTCTAAACTCCGCAGGAGCCATTTTATATAGAGTTAAGGAAATAGGATCCATACCTGGAAGTAAATCAATGGCGAACTCCACATCGCGATCTGGTGGCAATCTAGGTAAATTATCAGGGAAAACGTCAAAAAAGTGTCTGACCACCTTAACTTTCTCCACGCTAATAGCAGCATCATCATTTAGTACCACGTGAGCCAAGTACCCTTGACAACCTTTCTTTAGTAACTTTTTGGCTCTCACAGCTAAAATGACTCCATGCCTTAATCCACTAGGCTTACCAAAGAATGTAACCTCAGGTAATCCAGGACGATGAAAGGTCACTGATTTCTCATAACAGTCAATCTTAACATGATTGTAATGCAACCAATTTGTGCCTAAGATAACGTCAAAATCCACAATGTCTAGCGGAGTGAGGTTAGCAGGCATAACCACATTCTCCACGAATACGGGACAATTTGGATACACATAATCTACATAACACTTCTCCCCTCTGGGCATAGCAAACTCCAACTCATACCCAAGAGGTGAAGATTGAGATTGTGTCAATTGAGCAAACGTATGAGAAATTACCGAATGCGTAGCACCACAGTTAATCAACACTTTAGCATAATGACCAAGAATATTTAACGTACCCATGATCAAGTCCGGATTATTCTGAGCATCTTGTAGCGAAAGGTTGTTGATACGTCCTTGGGTCTGTTGTCTTCCTCTGCCTCTGTTGGCGTGAACTCCTCGCCCCTGAGAATTACGCCCCTGTCCTGACTGACTGTACTGCCTCGAAGACCCAACTCCACTGGTAGCAGTATCAACCTGATGAGGCTGTCCTCCCGAATGCCACTGTGATCCACCAGCTGAATACTGCTGCTGAGGCATATATCCTCCAGAGTACTGCTATGGCGGCATATATCCTCCTGAATACTGTCCATAACTGCCATGCTGATAGGGATCTTGGGGTATTGGTACTGTCCCAAATAATAAGGAACCGGATCCTCCTGATAGTGGTATGCACCACCACGACCCGTCTAGGTATAACCACCCTGTCCTGAAAACTGCTGAGCTGGAGTTGGCGGTGGTAAAGGAGGCTAATGCACTTACCTGTATATAAACTTACCTGCCACTTACCTGTGCATCCGTAGCACCATCATTATTATATGCAATCACTAATGCATAAATAAAATAAATAGATACTTTGCATGGCATTTCAAATCGTATAATTCTTTAAATTCATTTTCTGGGAAAAGCAAGTATACAGGTATATACGAAAAACAAAAGCCCACTCACTGATAAGTAGCCGGGTCGTAACCCCCGTGCCTAGCCTGGCTACGCTCGTCATCCGGATAGGTCTCACCTATATGAAAAGTAACTGAAATAACGTTAATTAACGCACATAATCGAAACCTTAGAAATAACTTCTCCTACATTGCTCAATTTTGGTATTTGAATATACCACTGGGATCTACACAACCTCACGAACATCCCCATATTTTTAGAAAAATTTTCCGACCACCCACGCGCCGGCCAAGGCACGGCCAGACGCGCCCCTACGCGTGGCCACGTGACAAGCACACTGACGGCGTCAGTTAACGCCGTCAGGAATATTCCGTTAAAACCCAACGGAATCCTTCCAAACTAACTAACGGCGTCGGAATATTCCGTCAGACTTGACGGAATATTCTGTCGTCTCCTACCTCAGAACTCCGGCGACCGTCACCGTCGTCGGAAAACTGGAAAAACTTATCTATATCTCAGCCATTTTTGCACCATTTTTCACGATCTTTAAACCAAAATGAAGCATACGAAGAATAGAACAAGTTTATACCTCTTTCAAGTCCCAAAAACCACAGAATCTCGCCAAGTGATTTCGAGAAAAACCGGCCAAGTCTCGATCTCACGATTCCGATGTCCAATTCCTTCCAACGAAGCACTCGGAGCTTCGTATGGACCTCCTTAAGCTTCTTATAAACTTAGAATTCACAAAAAGAAACGTTTTTACGTTAGCATGAACAGTGACCAAATCGGATCTAGGGTTTCCACAAGATTTTGTAGTAGTTCTTACTTGAAAATGGTATGGATGTGCTCGTATGGACTTCAAGAACACAATGGTGACCTTGGATCCTTCGATCTACAAGGTTTGGGTCCCTTTATCTGCTTGTCCGTACGTAAAGGGAAGATAGAGGGTGAGTTCGAGAGAGATAGAGTCTGAGAGAGAGAGAAGGTATACAGGAGAGAAGAGAGAAAATGTGTGAGTTTGTGTGTGGTCCAAAAGCCACCAATCAAAGACCAAGACAAGTTTTGTTCTAATTGGGTCCAATTATTTAGGACTTGATATAATTGGCCCAATTTCTTAACCCAAAACACAAACACTCACCCAATGCTCAAGGGCATTTTCGTCATTTCACATTATCAAGAATAATTTTCCGGGACGGGCTGTCACAAATATAATGTGCAACCCTTCGATTGAAGTATCAATATTTTGGAGAGCTTTAATTGTAGTTATAGAACTGTACTTTAGTTCTTAACATTAATGTTTGAATTTTGTACTATCTTATAATGTTGTGAATAAATCAATTTTTTCAATAAAAAAATTAATTTCAATTAAACTGCATAATAGCTAGTAAGTAAATTAATGCTAGCCAAGAAAGAACCCTGTAATTTGATTGAGGACAATACTTGCATAAACCCAAACCCATGGATGTTCATTCTTGTCCACTCATTTGTGATTAAGGTGTTTTGAATGTTTATTTTCTTAATCAATATCAAAAGATTATATATGACACACCCCGACCTAAATCAGGGTGTGCTAGGTGATGAAGCCAGCACAGCTCGATTCGGAGTCCTAGTGGACATTTTGGGTAGGGGTGTGTCAATATATCTCTAAAAAAATTCAGTTCAATTTGCATTCATTTAGTCATGTGTGTACACACACACACACACATACACACACATATATATATATATATATATATATATATATGATGGGAGTAGGTGTTTCTTGTTCATTAATTTACGATTAATGTATTTTTATCGTACACACACACACACACACATATATGACGGCAGTAGGTGCTACTTGTTCATTAATTTACGATTAATGTATTTTTATCGTACAAATTTTGTAATAAAAAAATGTTTATTTCTTTGTAGTCATTAGAAGATATCTAAAATAATCGAAGTAGAAATCATTTAGTCATTTGTATGTATCAAACAAATGAACGATCTTGATAACAAGTGACACCCTCATACCGATACAAATGGATAGCTAGTTATTAAAAGATCACTAATTTTAATAATTTTTTTATAAAGATAATCTTTAAATAAAGAAAAAAAATGAACATTTTCGATTAGTGTCTATAAGTATTGTAAAAATACATTAATCCTGATAAACTTTTTAGGCACATAGTGGCCCTATACATGGTCACACGGAAAACCAATTCCCACATTGGGAAGTAATGCAACTTTTCGAGAGCCGGTCATCATTTATTCACTAAATTGTCAACGCAACTTTTCAAAGGCCTGTGATACAATCAATATCCTTAAATTGGAGCTAGTGCAACTTGTCGAAAGAACAGTCTGCTCTAATATGATAAACTTTTTAGGTACAACATGGTGCACCACCAGAATCACAAATATTGTTCTAACTTAACCACCTATTACTACTTTACTAGGTGTTGGGTTTTATTACAAAAAAGTGCCGGTGATAATATGAGTGAAATATCTCGTATATTAGTTATATACAAGGTCCTAGAAAACGCTAGGCATTAATTGTGCAGTAGGCTAGAGCCTAGCGCCTAGGCTCTCTAGGCAGCTAGGTGTGGGCCTAGGTGGACTAGACGGATTTCATTAAATTTATTATATAACATATAATAAATAACTGCCTACTTACATTTACACTCTAAAAAAATTATATTTGTACTGAGAATTTAGAAAAATTCAAATTTAAAACTTAAGCCATCATGACATTAACATCCTCATAGACTATAATGTAGCAAAAATAAGAAAAACCCAAAATTCAAAACCAAATTTGAAAATTCAATAATCTAAAATTGGCATCATCTTTCATCATAGATCAATCAAGGATTCAATGAATCAATATATGTAAATGGAATCATGTATCTAGAATTCAACACTACTCACTTGTAGCTTCGAGAGACTGCGTAGGCAGAGTCAAAGTCAGCCCGAACGGAGAGGGAGAGAGAGAGAGAGAGAGAGAGAGAGAGAGAGAGAGAGAGAGAGAGAGAGAGAGAGAGAGAACGCGTATGTGCGAAGAGACATGGGGAAGAGAAACAGAAACGGTGAGAGAAATAATCTGGATTCTTTTTGGGTAGGTAACCCATAAAAACATTTAACTTAATCAGAAAATTGAAAAACAATGGAATCGTCTTGCCACCACCACCATCACTTAGCCTGCCTAGCCCTTATCCAATTTTACTCCACGTTTTGGCCTACAATCGCATCGTTCCTCTACCGTCTAGCGCCTAGGCACCACCTAAACCGTTTTTATATAACAGTGATTACATATTATGTTCTTAAATGCTCGATGTAGGATTCTATTCTCCAACAATTCCAAGTGAATGAAACAACTAGATGCTGATGCACCCTTAGTCCTAAATAAAATTACATTGGACACAAGTATTGTCCAATTTATGAAATCCAAAAACCGTAAAATTAATGCCTACGATCATGAAAGGAGCCACGTATAATACATGTCAATTAGGTTACAATTAATATGTAGTTTTTCATTCTCTAGGTCTTCTCTATTTCTTAAGTCTTGTTTCCTTACACTGACGAGAATGCTTCCTTGTGTAATGTTTCATATGTTACGTACACATGTGAGAGATTTATAGTTAGTAGAGCTAGTATCAGCCAAACTGTTAGAGAAGAACTAATTAGTGATACATAGTTTGTTTAATCTTTTATCAGCCAAAATGTTTGTTCATTTAGGTTTATAATTAAGGTATCACTTATCGTTTCAGTGTTACAGCTCACAAAAAATAATGGTGCCAATGTGATATTTGTATATCATAAGGATAATAGATGAATGAAAAGATGGTACTAAATTAACTAAATGTGATTTTGAAAAAAATAAATAAATTAAAATGTTAAGTACAAATAACTACCCAATCTTTTGGGACAATTCCAAATTAGTATCAACCTTTTAAATCATTCCTAATAATCCAACGTTTTAAAAATTAGACATCTATTAGGTCATCAGCGTTAATTAACGGATGATGTTACCAACTTACCAACATTAAGTGATGATGTTACTGGTGTAAAATGATGAGGTGCACAAATTCTAAAGTTGATTTACACCTTGTTCACATGTCCAAATCACCTTAATTTACTAATTTACTTCGGATACTCCTAATTTACTTCGGATATCCTAATTCCTAATCTTGTACCCTTGTTCTTAAGGTAATTAAAGCTTTAATTTTACCGGAGTCTATGCCAACGGACTCTCTTTCTTGACTAATTAAGACACGCCAAAACTTGTTTGAAACATTCCTACATCAACACATGCCACAACTATGCTAGTGAATGCACGCAAAAAATGGGGTAGGAACAAGGAAGTGCCGAGAATAGAAGACTTTCCTCAACCTATATATAGTTTTCAAATGGAACAGCTTTTGCATCCTGCATTCTTCATCTAAAATTTGATTGATTTTCATCGAAGAAAAAACTAAGCAAGCACAAAAATGGCAAGCAACCAAAACCAGAATTTGAGTCACAAGGCTGGCGAGTTGACTGGTCAAGCTCAGGTATATATGGCTGTTTGATTTCTTATATTATACTTTTAACCTAGCCAGGGGATTCGAACTCGGGTGTATAGGGGCGAGCACATTAGATCTAGCAATTTAGCGATGCCCACGTTTGCAGCTACTGGTTTAACTGTTGATTATAATGTAATTAATGTTAAATTTGATTTGGTTATAATGTAATCAAGTTGCATTCATCAAGTTAATAATCTATTTTTCTTTTCTGATCCACGCCACAGGTTAAGAAGGATGAGCTTCTAAACCAGGCATCCGGTGCAGCTCAGTCCGCCCAAAACAAGGCGTCAAATTTATCTCAGTCTGCCCAAAACAAGGCATCTGATGCATCTCAGTCTGCCCAGAACAAGGCATCTGATGAATCTCCTACTGACATCAAGGACCAAGCCACCCACCTCCTTCAACAGGCATGCAATGCAAACACTTCCTGCCATCTCCTTATTTATTTGAATTTTTATATGTAATATATTTCTTATTAGATATCTAGTAAAAAATTACTCAGATTTCACCAAACATAAGTCAATATAAATTAGTATCTATTCATCACCCATTTATGTTAACTAGTAAGATAAAAGCCAGTCCTTTCGACCTTTTTTCTTAGGCAAATGCTATTCGCACTCCGGTATTGGTTTTCTGCACTCCAAATTAAATATTGTTATTTTTATTTTAAAATATTCATGGAATGTGTGTAGAATAACGACATGGGAACGTGAATAGCAATGGTCTTTCTCTTGTACTATATACATATTTTACAGTGCATGTACTACATGTATTTGATTGCAGACAAGTGAGCAAGTGAGAAACATGGCTCAAGGAGCAGCTGATGCAGTCAAGAACACTTTGGGAATGAATAACCCTAACGACCCAAGCAACCAAAACAATACCCCAAGCAACCCAAGCACTAGGATTTGAAGATGGTGCTCTTTCTTCAACGCTTGCTTTGCCTTCAGTTTCAACTAAAGTTCCTATGACCTGCGGTCATGGCGATTAGCTAGCCATCCTAGCTCTGTGGAAATGGCTATATGTTTTGTTTTCTGTCAGATGCAAAAGATTGTATTTTTATTCCCTTGTTTTTTCCTTTTTGGTAAATAAAAGAAGAAATCCTTATGTGCCCTTGTTAATTAACAGTGTTGTGGAAATGAATTAGTACTAAAAAAAGAGTGTTTTGTCTCAAAACCTTATTATTCTCTCTAATTTGCATCATCTCCATAACCTCTAAGTTCACTCTTTAAACTGTCTAAGAGTTCGACCGAAAAAGGAATCTGTCTAAGAGATTCACGACTCACACCATATGTTAATTGCTTACATTATATCTGAAAAAGTGAGGCTCATTTTATGTAGGTTTTGTGGTTAACAGTATGACTTAGGGTTTTGTGGTTAACAGTATGACTTAGGGGTGTGATATCTACACACCCTTTTTTACTTCTCATACCCTTCTAATTTTCGACCATCGGATTGGATGAATTGAAGAATATCAAATGACAAAAATTAATAAGAAGTGTGTGAGAAGTAAAAAGGGGTGTGTGGATAGCATACCCCTATGACTTAATAAATGTGGAAAGACACCTAATTTTTTATGTGTGTGTTCACTATGTGGTCTGTACATTTTATGCTCGTGCTATGTACATATGTGGTTAGGCTGGGTATAGGTAGAAATTGTAAAATGGTTTTTTTTTAGCTAAAATGGTCTCTAAGATTTGCATAACTCCTCACTTTAGTCCCTGAGATTGTCCATCATCAATTATTGTAATCCTTCAGTGAATAGTTATGTTAAAAAAATATTTAAATGACAAAACTAATCTCAATTTAGTAAACAATAGGCCACAGTGATTTGACAATTGAGGGTATTTTTGTCATTTTATCCCTATTTAATGGAGATTTTTCACGAAATGATCAAAATGATCGATGGTGGACAAACTCAGGGATCAATTCTATCGATTTCAAATCTCAGGGACCAAAATGAGGAGTTATGCAAATCTCAAGAACCATTTTGGATAAAAAGCCTTTTAAAATTGATTGAATCTATTGATAACACAAGGTGCATGTTAGTGTCAAAACTTAGATGGAGGCTAGATTGGGTTCAACCTGTACTTGCATTTAGTGTTGTTTTCGATCCCAATGTCATGAGATGGCTCGAGAGAAAGAGAGAGTAGGCATTGTAGGAGGTTGCCAACACAGTGTTAGTGTTCGAATGTGTGTGAAAGTTTACACGTCAATCTGACTACTTAACAAAATGATTGTTCATCGAGTTAGACGCTACTTAACAATATGGTTGCCTAAAAAAGTAAATGAAAGCGAAATAGAAACTAAATAAAATAAAAAAATAAACAGAATGTAATCATTTGATGATGAAGTCAGGATTACAAACGTTTACAAAAGTAAAAACTACGGCGATGAGCCGAACTACATAACTTGAAATATAAGTTGACTGGAGATAACTAATATCAAATTGGACTTAATACAAAACATATGCCTTCGAGAGGGAATTAGGGTGGTTGAAATGGCACATCAACAGAATCATACCATAGGATGACAGAGCTGTAAAAGTCTTAGATCTTAGGGATTGAATTTGACAAAGAGCAATTAAATTTGTGCTAAAAAGCAATTGGTTGATTGAAGAATCACTTATAGTTTTGTATAATCATACAAATTGAATTTGACGAAGGTCCTTAGCTTAAAGGCCTCTGGCTTTATTTATAGGCATTGGAGAATGAGCAACCTTGATCATAATGCAAACTAGTATAAGTTGCCACGTACAATGGATCCAAAGTGAGTATAATGGTGCAGTGTGAACATACACATGATGCTAGTCTTGGTCTTAGACAGGTACAATAAACTATCATAGTTGCCTGACCCTACATGCTTTATGTAGTTCTCGAGGTAATTATCTTCTAAGTAAATTTACTTAGTAAACTAATTAAATACTAGATTATTAGAATATGGGGCTCGAACTACCATTTCTAGCGTCCATAAATTCACATGCACCGTTATGCACTGCTGCACGACTCCACGCGCATGTACTTGTGGTCGTTGCCAACGGAAGAATATTTCATTGTGGTTGCCGAAATATTCTAGATTTTGGTCACCCGGCATCAAAGGAAAAGATTATAAGAGATATACCTTTGAAATATTTCGGTTCAATTGCTTGAATCGAGTCTAAACCGAGTTCGGACTAGGCTTGGCGCCGGTTTATCGCTGAATATTGCAGATTTTGCGGCCAAGAATTATTAAATCGTTGTCACTCCGTTGTCATTGGTCCGTCGTTCGATCTAAGACCAGGTCTAAACTACTAGGATTAAGGCCCTTAAGATGGTCACGGTCTCGAGGGCTGGTTCTTTGCCTTTTGGCCAGAACTCCTTCGTTATATTCTAGAAAACTCACTGGAAGTGTACCGAGTTAGATATCAGAGAAAGACTACAAAACAAAAGTAATTTCAACATGCAAGGACATAATCTTATACTACTTATCAAGAGAAGAATAGTCGTGGTGGTTAGAACCCTTACCTTCGCTGAAAATTAAATTCGCACTGAAACATTTCAATTGAAGGTTATAAAGTTCAATTTTCAAGAGACTAAGGCTGGAGTCATGTTCACTTGGAAGATAGGGTTTGATGGTGGTGGTTGGAGGTTGGGTTCGCCGAAGAACGGTAGCTTCGCGACCTATCTTATTCTGTGTTGTAGAACGGGGAGAAGAGAGAGAGATGACGAAGAGATAATAGAGAGAAACTAAGGGAAAAGGATATGGAGGATCCTTTTTCTAGGGATCTTAGGGATCCCTTAATCGTGATCGTTCATCGTACATTGTGCGGTCAATTTTCGTTACTGTGGAGCCAAAAATAAATAAGAGACGACACGTGGATTTTTGGGTGAAGATGACAAATTTACCCTCGAGACACACCGGGTCTCCTATACGCGAGCAGTGGAGAATCATCCATCAACCAAATCAAGAGTACCCAAAATAGGTAACAAGTTCAAATTTATCTCATCCATCCTCATTCCATAACCTTCAAAACCTTCCATATAAATTGGATTAATTAGGCTAATTAATGGATTAATTCCTAATTAATCCATTAATCACCAAATTAATCACAATTTTCACACAAAATTCTCTAAGGGCCGGCCACCCCATTCTCTATATATATGACCCTATTTCTTCTAAAAAGCTAAGTTCACACTCTTGCAAAACTCCCAAAAATTCCCTAAACACTTTTTCTCTCTAAATTCTAACTTTGGCATCAGAGGTTCTTCGGCCAAAGTCCTCCCCCCCCCCCACCCCCAAATTCATCGTGGGCGCGTGAGGCTCTTGGCCTTGACCAAATGTGTTAATTGTTTTATAGGTGCAATTTTGTCCAAGAAGAAAACGGTAGAAATTGTATCCACAGTTACGTACTATTTATATTTAATTTTAAATTTTGAAATGATTTGCACTATGTACGATGAACGGTCACGATCATGAAATTTCTAGGAAAAATGATCATGAGGAGAGAGTGTACTGGTTGGAGAGTGAGAGAGAAAGAGAGAGTGTGAATGGGTCCTAGTGAATCGAAAACAAGCCAGAAATAAGATAAAATAAAAGAAATGTCCAAAATATGGCCAAATCATCAAATTGCCCTTAAACTTTAAAGTTCCGCAACAATTTTGTTGCAAATCTGAATCGGACAGTTTTCGTTACGCACTATTTATATTTAATTTTAAATTTTGAAATGATTTGCACTATGTACGATGAACGATCACGATCATGAAATTTCAGTGGGTCCTAGTGAACCGAAAACAAACCAGAAATAAGATAAAATAAAAGAAGCGTCCAAAATATGGCCAAATCATCAAAATGCCCTTTAACTTTAAAGTTCCGTAACAATTTTGTTGCAAGTCCAAATTCTGATTCACCCTATTTAAAATAACATGGGAAAACACATAAATTATGAAAAGAGCTCAAATGTCCATGTAGGATCACAAAGTCACCTTTTGAGGAAAATTTTAATCATTTCATATTTTCGGGGATTAAAGTACAATAAAATTGAGGACGGGTCATAATAATAATTTTCTTCGAGGATCTCACAAACCATGAGTAATGCCTAGCCGCATGTCATGGTCTCTAAGTCAATATAGAATTTACGAGAGAACTAATTATGTTGGAATTATAATGCAATAAGGTCATTCTCTAATACAAGGGTCTCGATCTGTTTGGACCCAAATTGACACCATCGACCCGTGCAATCAAGGCCGTAGAGTGAGCATAACTCTACACCGTCAAATAAAAGTGGAGATAATTCATTTTGTTATTATTAAAGGATAATGTTATGGTGTTTTATCATAATTATCTTTTAATAATAATTTATTATGAAAGATGAGATATGTATTTCCAATTGAAAACATGGCAACACAATTCAAGCTGATTTGGATGTTTTGGCGTGTGAATGTGTGGGTAGGATCAGTTTGGTTGACTGACAAGTGGTGTGTTTTGTCTATTCAAAAGTATGGTGGGATCAAGATGCATGCATTGGTAAAGGTTATATTATGAAGAAGCCTAGATAGGTTTGGTTTCTGATGTGATAAGCTTAACTTTTATTAGGTTTGAAAAGTCAAGGAACAAATCCCATGGATCAATTTGAAGGATATGCCTGTCTGACGCGGATCAAGTTCATTTCTGCAAATTAGAGTTGTAGTTGGACTCTATAAAATTATTTGGATGTGCCACACAACATTCACCCCTATAAATACAAGGCTGCAAACAACGGAAAAGGGTCTCCAACTTAACACACAAATATGCCTTGTGCAAACTCTAATTCTACGCGAAACCTCTCAACAATCTTGAGAACTCTATCCTTCTTCCCTTTCTCGCTAATACATTTTCAGTTTGGATAAATAGCACTGTCAAGGCAACCGGTAACATCTTCAGTTTGGATAAACATCACTGTTGTCGTAGAATCAGCCGACCGCGAAGCACCTTCAGTTTGGATAAATAGCACTGCGTCGAGGCCAACTGGTTATCTATCCAAGTCTCGGTTGAGAAGGATTTTCGAATCTTTATTGGCAGAGGTAATCTCATTAGCCTTCTCGGCGAAGTGAGGTGTTACAAGTTACTACATTTGGCACATTGAAGGTCAAATTTGATATTGAACTTCCCATAACTAGCAGCCTTGTCTTCAGGCTTTAGAACCCAAAGGCTGAGATGTGTTCCTTCCTCGATCGCAATCACAAGACGCAGAAGTCAGCCACGCGCTCAACGCAACATCAATATATTTTACTCCTCGACCGAGCTCGGCTAACGAGTTGGCACCCCCCGCACACAACCGAATGACGTAGTTAGCTCATTAGTTACTCGGCCTGTGCGCCACGTAGGCTTGATAGTTTTTAGGGTCAACATTTTGGCACGCCCAGTGGGACCAAAGTGCTAAAACTACGAAGTTCACGTGATATATCTCGATTAGGCTTCATTGGACAAGATTAGTTGCCTATTAAAAGAGCAAGAAGAACTTCTTGAGAAGTGGCGTAGAAGATGAGAGCAATTTTCCGCTCTGGCCATAATCAAAATTCGGCTTAAGCAAATTTTCAAGACAGTCGAAGAAAAACCTAGGCCACCTGTTGTTTCGGTCGAGACTGAGTGTGTGGTAGGCCTAGAAGAAAATGTTCAAGTTTCTGAGCCAGAAATCGACTTAGAAAATGATTCGTCAGAAGAGTGTTCCAATGACGAGCAAGACCGATACACAACTTTAGATGGAAAAACCACATCAATTGATGTGGTACTTCCTAGCCGAAAAAATCACGCCAGTCGATATGGTTATTGGTGATAAAGCTGATATGGAGAAATCCCATTCGGCTAAGTTGTTCGAGTTAAAAGCCAAAATTGGTGAAATTATTATGCCCCAGGGGGGTGCATAATAATTGTTCAACACATTCGGCAGCCGAAAATAGAAAATATTTCGCCAAGTCAAAAATATTTGGAGAAAATTCTTTATTCGGCCTGAAGCGAAATCAGATTGAGAATTTTGTTATTACAAGATCTCGACTTGGAATAAAGCATCGTTTGCCTCCTCCTGACTATGGTTCGGCCACTTTTCCTTTTGTTTGCTAATATATATATATATATATATATATATATATATATATATATATAATGAATAAATTATTTTCTTAACCATTCGGCCTTTCAGGTCGATGCATGAGAAAATAAGAGGCCAACATTGTTAGTCGACAGAGATTGGTTTGTTTGCTGTGTTGCTGCAATATCGGGCATAGTGTACCAATCTGATTGCCGACGTCAAGGAAATAAGGGGCCGAGAGAAACCATTAGGCCGAAGTCGAGGGTAGGTTGAAAAAGTCGAGAAAAGTAGATTAAATTTTTTCAATATCTGGACGTCATGATTCTACTTTCCCTGACATGGTTCCACTTTCCCTTTATTTTATAATAGTTGAAAGGTGGGCATGGGTTTGGTGAAGCAGAAAGATTTGATGTGACTCAAATATGGTATTATCGTGACCTATTCTGTGGAATAGTCTCGGCCGAGAAAAATCGTAGTGATGTGTTTGTCGAGCTCAACAGTGTTTTCACTTTGTTTCTGCTTGCCTTCATTCTGAGTTTCTTGACCTCGGCTCAATATATATATTATGTATAGGCGGGCCGAGCTGTTAAGAAAAATCAGGATGCCACTACCAAGAAGAAAGTTAGTATGTCTCAGCCTATGAATGTGTGGTTGCAGGTGGGGATATATATATATATATATATATATATATATATATATATATCAGGATGCCATTACCGAGAAGAAAGGTCGTAGGTTTCAGCCTATGAACGTGTGGTTGCAGGTGGGGATTCATGATCAGTTATAAGTTATGTCAGAATACCATGAGTGGTATCCACTCATTCGACCGACTTTATTTCCCCTTGTGGTATTCATGGAATATATATATATATATATATATATATATATATATATATATATACAGACACACATACATACATACACATATATATGCCAAAGGCGCGGCAGACAAATCATATTAGGCAATCAGGCTACCCAAATACATATCACACATGCTGCGCTTGGCCAGCTGGTGCTTGACACAGGTTCGTTTGAGATATATATGCCAACTGCACGGCCATCGAGAGTCCTCGAGGCTTTGACCTTATTTGGTTTTTCTAGGCCCTCGACTCCATTTGGTTTTTTCTAGCCTAAATTTTCTCGGTATCATTTGCAATTTCTATCTTTCGAGATGGTTGAAATGATTACAAGGTTATTTATTAAAGTTGCTGAGCTTTGTATAAGAATTGTGGCAGTTGAGGAAGATTACAAAGTTGGCAATACGAAGATGTTATTGTCAAGGAACAAAGTTTTTTCGGCAATATGGGATTTTGCTGGCTACGAACAAGTAATTTCCTTAACCATTCGGCTTATAAGCCGAAGTTCAAGGAAATTGGGGGGCAATGTTTGGACCCAAATTAACACCATCAGCCCATGCAATCAAGGTCGTTGAGTGAGCATAGCTTCACACCGTCAGATAAAAATGGAGATAATTCATTTTGTTATTATTAAAGGATAATGTTATGGTGTTTTATAATAATTATCTTTTAATAATAATTTATTATGAAAGATGAGATATGTATTTCCAACTGAAAACATGGCAGCCCAATTCAAGCTGATTTGGATGTTTTGGCGTGTGAGTGTGTGGGTGGGATTAGTTTGGTTGACGGACAAGTGGTGTGTTTTGTCCATTCAAAGGTATGGTGGGATCAGGATGCATGCATTGGTAAAGGTAATATTATGAAGAAGCCTAGATAGGTTTGGTTTCTGATGTGATAAGCTTAACTTTTATTAGGTTTGAAAAGTCAAGGAACAAATCCCATGGATCAATTTGAAGGATATGCCTTTCTGACGTGGATCAAGTTCATTTTTGCAAATTAGAGTTGCAGTTGGACTCTATAAAATTATCTGGCCGCGCCACATAACATTCGCCCCTATAAATACAAGGCTGCAAACAACGAAAGAAGGTCTCCAACTCAACACACAAATCTGCCCTGTGCAAACCCTCGCTCTACACGAAACATCTTAACAATCTTAAGAACTCTATCATTCTCCCCTTTCTTGCCATCTTCAGTTTGGATAAACAACACTGTGAAGGTAACTGGTGATATCTTCAGTTGGATAAACAGCACTATTGCCGTAGAATCAGCCCACCGCGGAGCACCTTCAGTTTGGATAAACAGCACTGCGTTGAGGCCGACTGGTTATCTATCCAAGTCTCGGTCAAGAAGGATTTTCAAATCTTTATTGGCAGATGTCATCTCATTAGCCTTCTCAGCGAAGTGAGGTGTTACAGGTTACTACATTCGGCACATTGAAAGCCGAATTTGATATTGAACTTCGTAGAACTAGCAGCATTGTCTTCAGGCTCTAGAACCCAAAGGTCGAGACGTGTTCCTTTCTCGGTCGCAATCACAAGACGCAGAAGTCAGCCACGCGCTCAACGCAACATCAATATATTTTACTCATCGGTTGAGCTCGGCCGACGAGTTGGCACGTCCCGCACATAACCGAAGGACGTAGTTAGCTCATTAGTTACTCGGCCTGCGCGCCACGTAGGCTTGGTAGTTTTTAGGGTCAACACGATCACATTAGTTTATACTGTTTCCTGTCAACTGCCTAAGTGATCTTTAATGATTCAACTCGGCTGATTTAGATCCTTTATTATCAAATCAGGATTCTTATGGCCGTAGACTTCTGAATCATGTCGAAAAGCATTCTCTTTCCATTATAAAGGTTAAAGTTTCCTTGTTGTACAATGATTTACTTCCATAAATAGGTCAATGACCCATATCATGTACTCGATAACTCATGGGGATGTAATGCATATCACAAACACACCAAGCTATCCACCAAACAATTGTGATGCCTAAAGTCCAAGGACTAATCTTGATTATTGGAATAATTAAACTCTTATTGACATAAATATGTATCCAGTATACTATATAAGTTTCATGCTTGATTACATTCAGTGAACTTACTATGTATCTATTTTAGTGTTAACACTCGATGACATGATACTCGTCATCATATACATGATACATAATAGTATATATAATAGTATTGCCAGGTTGTCAACACTTAATTGACAACCCTATGCTTCCATTATAAAGGTTAAGATTCCTTGTATGCAGTGATTTGCCTCCATGAATAGGTCGATGACCCAGATCATGCACTCGATAACTCATGGGGATGTAATACATATCACAAACACATCAAGCTTTGAGTCGGCAAAGTTTTGACTTTTGAGAAAGACTCCACAACCTTGAAAAGAAAACCCCCTTCATTTTGCATATTCTTGTACATTTGATAATTTGTAGTAGTGTACTAATGTTTTTTTTATTTTTTATTATGCTCTTATTTTGGAGTGTGCAGTACTTAAAGACAAATGTGTTTTTATATTTTTGAGTAATATTTATTTGGCAATGTTGTATGTGCAAATTCTATATATATATATTGTCCTTAACGAGCACTTAATGAGACGAATCATTTTACTTGTTATTTTAACGGGTATAATGACCCAACTTATTAAGATAATCAGTATTACACGAAAACGTCACAAACACGGCAAACACCACCCGTTTGCCAAGCTAATGGTCATTTGAAGAATGTATGCAATTATGTTTCTTTAAAATGTAATAATGCAAATTTTACTTATGAATGGCTAGCTTTTGGCCTAGATGAGGCCATCTCCAACCGAAAGGGCTAAACATAGCCCTGCACAAAGTTTTTTTTTTTTTTTTTTTAAATGAAGAGTGTTAGGCCATATTTATGTACCATCTTCAACTGAAAATGCTAAACATAGTCACCTCAATAATTTATTTGTTTTAAATTTATAGTTTAAATTTATTGTTTAATTTAATTAAACTGTCGTTGAATGCTTTCAAACCTATCCGTTGAATTTGAACCAATTATTGCAACTAAGGAGTTAGGCCCAAAAAAAAAGGGTTAAAAGGAGGGCTATGTTTGGATAGCCTGATGCTCATTTGGCCAAATAATAGTCTGATCGGTTCCCACTACTACAATATTAGCTTTAGGTGGCCGATGATGGTGGCGGATTTAGAAAAATATTGTCGGATAAATTATATCCGACATATTATTTAAGTGGTGGATATTAGAAAAATCATGTCAGTTATATCCGACATAAATTCCTGGCAGATATTAGAAAAATCCGGTCGGTTATATCCGACATAAATCCCTGGCGGATAATTATTGGCGGATATTATAAAACTCCTGTCGGTTATAACCGACGGTATTTTTGAATTTAAAAAAAATATATTTTTGACAGATTCTGGCGGTTTTTAAGTTAATGGTGGCGGTTATAACTGACAGAAATTGATTATTTTATTATTTTAGTATTCTGGCGGTTATTATTTTAATATTGTGTCGGTTATAACCGACATAAATTCACTTTACGCCAAACGCTTTTCAATTTGTTGCTCTTTCAGATTTCGTTTTCTTCCTCATCTTCATTTTACTCGTTTTCTCTTCATCTTCAATCTCTCTCTTCTCTTCCCCTCCATTTGTAAGTTTTTCAATTCTTTTGCTTCATATTTTAAAATGTTATATTGATTAAAAATAAAGAAATAAATAAACAAATGGTTTAAATATTTGTTTTTTCACTCACGGTCCCGTTACCTAATCTCTGAATGTTTTTTTTTTTTTTTTTTTTTTTTTTTTTTTTTTTTTTTTTGTGATTTTTTACACGTGCTATCTCAGAGTATATACAAACATATTTGACGGTTGGATCGTTGAAACTAGTTTCGTAGAATGCATATCCTATCAAATTGATAGATTTAACAAACACTTAAGAGTTACTGTTATACTTCCATTAAGTATAAAAAATTATCCACTAGTGTAAATATTATAAATTGAAGATCGAATTCATTCAATGCATTCTTATAAGGTTGAGGAGTGTAGCTGTAAAAAATCATCAAAATCAGAGCTAAAATAACCATTAAATTGTGATTTTTTGTTTATAACCGTAGAAAACTTTTGTTCTGTTACCTAATCTTTGAATGTTTGTTTTTTGTGATTTTTTAGGTATGCGATCTCGGAGTGTGTACAAACAAGTTTGACGGTTAGATCATTGAAAAAAGTTTCGTAGAATGTGTATCGTGTCAAAACGGTAGATTAAATAAACACATAAGAGTTAATGTTATACTTCCATTAAGTATAAAATAAGATTTTGTGGTATCCACTAGTGTAAATATTTTAAATTGAAGATCAAATTGATTCATTGCATTCTTATAGGGTCGAGGAGTGTAGTTGTAAAAAATCATTAAAATCGGAGCTAAAATAACCGTTAAATTGTGATTTTTCGTTTATAACCGTCGAAAACTTTTGTTTCGTTATGTAATCTCTGAATGTACGATTTTTTTTGTATGAAATCTCGGAGTGTGTACAAATAAGTTTGACGGTTGGATCGTTGACAAAAGTTTCGTAGAATGCATCTCGTGTCAAAACGGTAGATTAAACAAACACTTAGAGTTAATATTATACTTCCATCAAGTATAAAATAAGATTTTGTGGTGTCCACTAGTGTAAATATTTTAAATTGAAGATCAAATTTGTTCATTGCATTTTTATAGGGTCGAGGAGTGTAGCTGTAAAAAATTTACAAAATCGGAGCTAAAATAACAGTTAAATTGTGATTTTTCGTTTATAACCGTCGAAAACTTTTGTTCCGTTACGTAATCTCTGAATGTTTGTTTTTTACGATTTTTTACGTATGCAATCTCGGAGTGTGTACAAATAAGTTTGACGGTTGGATGGTTGAAAAAATGTTTCGTAGAATGCACATCGCGTCAAAATGGTAGATTAAACAAACACTTAGAGTTAATATTATACTTCCATTAAGTATAAAATAAGATTTTGTGGTATCCACTAGTGTAAATATTTTAAATTGAAGATCCAATTAGTTCATTGCATTCTTATAGGGTCGATGAGTGTAGCTATAAAAAAATCATTAAAATCAAAGCTAAAATAACCGTTAAATTGTGATTTTTCGTTTATAACCGTCGAAAACTTTTGTTCTGTTACCTAATCTCTGAATGTTTGTTTTTTGTGAATTTTTACGTATGCGATCTCAGAGTGTGTACAAACAAGTCTGACGGTTGGATTGTTGAAAAACGTTTTGTAGAATGCGTATCGCATCAAAACGGTGAATTAAACAAACACTTATAGTTAATATTATACTTCTATTAAGTATAAAATAAGATTTTGTGGTATCTACTATTGTAAATATTTTAAAGTGAAGATCGAATTTGTTCAATGCATTCTTATAGGGTTGAGGGTGTAAAAAAATCATCAAAATCGGAGCTAAAATAACCGTTAAATTGTGATTTTTCGTTTATAATCATCGAAAACTTTTGTTCCGTTACCTAGTCTCCGAATGAGTTTTCTTTTTTGCGATTTTTTACATATGCGATCTTGTGGTGTCTACAAACATGTTTGATGGTTAGATCATTGAAACTAGTTTCGTAGAATGCATATCTCCGTTAAATTTGCCTAAATTTTGAAGTGGGAAAAGTAATTTGTGCTAAATTTTTATTTATGTTAAGTAATTTGTGCTAAATTTTTATTTATGTTTTTCAAGTATTGATTAGACAATATTTAGTTTGTGTGATGACATTTTCATTGTACAATTATCTTTTTGTTTCTTTATTGCATATTTTACATGGGCTATTATCTATTAAACCAAACAATTATTTATTTAATTTTAAAAAATGTATTCTATTTAAATACATATTATTTATTTATTTATTAAGCCAAACAATTATCTTTTTATTTTTAAAAATCTTAACAAAATTTGGGGGGGGGGGGGGAATTTAAAAATTTGGGAGGGAATTTAAAATTTTGGGAGGGAATTTTGGGGGGATTTTTGCCGGCATTTTTTTTCTGCCGGTTATAAACGACAGTAATGAAAATATTATATCGGTTTTTATTTTTAAAAAATGTTTCTGTCGGTTTTAACTGACAGTAATGAAAATTTTCCACATTAAATCCCCTCCATCTCTTCCTTGCACCGACCTTCTCCTTTCCCCTTTCCTTCCCCTATTTCTCCTCTCCGCATTTCCTTCTTCTTTTTATATTTTTTGTTAAGCATTCTCCCTTAAGCAGAGCAATGCCGGCACAGAAGCGCACCCACGAGGCCATGGAAGATGATCCTCCGCAGAACTACTGAGAAAACAGCCACAAAACACCCCAAGGCGAAGAGGGCAAAAACCCAAATCTATCTCATCGATCAGGTACATGCAAATTTTCGATTTTTTCTTCAGAATTTTGGTTTTGGGTATTTGAAGAAATGGGAAAGATGGGATTTTTGGAATGTGTGGTGACGGAGAGCAGCTGGAACGCCGCCAACGTTAAGATATAGAGGTCGTTTTGGAGAAGAAAGACGCTGCTGATTGGGAAGGGAGTTGGAAAAAGTTGAATTGGGTATTGGGTATTGATTGTTCTTATTGTCATGCTTGGGAAATTTTGTGTCGTTTTCGTTGATTGTGTAAGTGTTTGATGTTTGAATGCTGTGTGTGATTTGGGATCTCCATGCTTTTCTTCGTTCTTCTATTTATGAAAAATGTGGATTTTCTCTTATGTGTTTCTGTTTTCTCTTCCATTCGAGCTCTTCCTAACCTTATAGCATGCGTTTTTCTGAGTAATCTTGGAGCATCCATTATAGAAGTAGCACAGGATGCTCTTGTTGCAGAGTATGACCAAGAGAAAAATATGAATGGCCTCCAATCTTATGCATTCATGGCAGCAGCGGCTGATGGAATCCTTGGCAACTTAATAGGTGGATATTTCTTGATGGAAACGCCTCCCAGAACCATGTTTCTTGTATTTGCAGTTTGACTATCTGCTCAACTTGCAATTTCATTGAGAATACGAGAGGAATCTCTTGATTTATCACAACTACCAAATGATAGTCTTATAAGAAAACCAATCTTTGAAAGTATCAGGAAACAATTTTCTGAGCTGCAAATGGGAATTCGAATGGAAAGTATAGCTCGTCCTCTTATTTGGATTGTAGCTTCTATTGCCATGGTCCCAGTCCTGTCAGGTTCCATCTCTTGCTATCAAACATAATGTCTACATCTCGATCCTGCAAAAATTGGCATGTCTTGAGTGGTCGGCCAGTTGGTGCTTCTTTCCACTGCTGTAAAATTAATAAAACAAGCAGAAAGTTTTCTTTTTTTAATTATTAATATTTTTCTGTCGGTTATGACCGACGGAAAATAGTAGATTTTATTTTTTAAAATTTTTCTGTCGGTTAGGAATGACAGTAAGTTGATGTCAATCCAACGGAATTTTGACTTTCCTGGTGGTCATGAACGACATTAAGGCCTTGTTTGGCAGATCGTATAACACACCGGATAGGATAAATAGTACGAATCAAGGTGTTTGGTGTACCTTTGTACTAAATAATACCCGGATTAATTAAACTGGCCCCACACGTTTATACGGTGTACGCCCGCTACCTTATCCGCCCAAAATCCTATGTATTATTAGTCGGGTTGTCTTTCGCTTCCTCCGTCCGCCTCGTCGCTCTCGTTCCTTCCCTTCTCGCATCGCGCGTTGCATTGTCTGAGGTTCTTCTCCTCCTCCTCCTTATCTCCTCCCTGCTCTGCCCAAAACCAATCCCTCTTCGTTATCCCCAATTTCTCTATCCACCTGAAAATTTCTTCTTCTCTCTCTGTTCCGCCCAAACCCAACCGTTTTCGTTTTTCCAATTTTGCTATCCAGTTTCACCTACAAATTTCTTCTTCTTTTCTGTTCCGCCCAAACCAACCCCTTTTCGTTTTCCCCAATTTTGTACCTGCAAATTTCTTCTCCTTCTCTATTTGTTTCGCCCAAACCCAACCCTTTTCGTTTTCCCCAATTTTGCCATCCAACCCACCTGCAAATTTCTTTCTTCTCTATCTGTTCCGCCCAAACCTAACCCCCTTTTGTTTTCCCCAGTTTTGTTTTTGGCTAGAGGACGAAAATTATGCACAATTTCGTTGAGTAATATTAAAATTTTACTTCTTTATTCCTATCTATTTGTCCAATCCAATTCCCTCTGCAACATTCGGAGAACTGTAATCGAGTGGGGGTGTAGCTGAACTTCTGGAATTACGCTCTATGTTTGTTGCTTGGCTTGGTGTAATTCCTCAGCAATTCTCTTGCAATTGAGTTTCGTTGTGTTGGATTGAAATTTGGGTTTTGATAATTGAGAGAAAAAACCAAATTAACAATTTTAATTTTGTTGATTTTGTAATCTGTGATGTTTTGTTACGGTTCTTGCTGTATAAAGTAGCAGCATTTTCATTAAGTTTTCTTATCCGGTGCACTATCAAACACAGTATAAATAATACGGTTATTAATCCGATTTGCACCAAACATCTGACTAATTTAGTCAGTACTATCCGACGACTATTTGTTCTATCCGACTGAAATAGTCAGTACTGTCCGAGCTGCCAAACGAGGCCTAATTGATAATATCCGACAATAATTTAGTATTTATTGTCGAATATATCCGACAGAAATTCTGTCGGTTTTAGTGTGTTTTCTGTCGGAAAATTCATTTCCTGACGCTGGCAAATCTGTCGTTTAGTATATCCGTCACTGCACCCATTTTCTGTCGGATTTTGCTTAGTATCCGACAGTAATATATGTTTTTTGTCAGTTTTTGGACCGCCAGCACTAGATAATTTTGTAGTAATATCCATAGAATTATAACCCAGCCATCAGTTGAAGATTAGTTTTTTTAGGTCATTTAAAACTAACTTATGACTTAGTTAATCATCATCAGTTATCAGTCTCACAGTCTTCCACAAGGCCACTTGGTTATGGAGTTAATAATAATGTGGAGTCAGACTTTGACTAGTTTGAGATATCCTTTTTTTATTGAGAAAAGTTCAGGGGGAGGAGAGGCATCCACATTCCAGGGTCAAGGCATACCACAAGCTTTTTTGAGGACTTACAGAGGGGATCTTAGCCTTTTTTTTTTTTGTTTTTACAGATTGTCCACCAAGAGGGATTGCCGGCAGCGGGACTCGAACCTAAACCTTGATATAGCGAAGAGAACGTTCCTTACTAACTTAACCAATCCTCGTCGGCAAAGATCCTTTGTTACCTAGAGCTGGAGACTTTGATATATTATCATGATGAAGGACGAATGTGTATCTATATTCTAACGTTGATTGATATTGCTTGAGGTATTTCGGCCATCTATGTGTTTATTATTGCTTCAAAATCAACTTTCAATACGGGTGAGAGAATTGTAATCCCACAAAATAAACATCTCAAATCAAATACAAGTTAATTTTACAATATAAACTTCCAAAAGGAAAATTTCGCATACAGTAAAAATTGATTTATATATATAGCATCTAATATGCTTATCATCGTCCCAAAATTACTCATTTCCAACAACCTTACCAATTAAACAAACGCACTCCATTTATTTGGCACACAACTTTTGGTTAGACATGCATAACAGTTGCTTTCATCAATAAATCTTGGGAAATATACAAAAATGACCCATTTTCTTAATTTTGGAGCAAAAATAGGACAAACTGGCCATGCACACTATGCAAAAAAATCGAAATTACTAAAATATCTACATATAAATACTAAAAACCCTCAGCTCATTGCATCACTTTTCTAATTTGGAATAGAGGGATGTCGAGAGAACTCTATGAGCTTTGGGTTTTTGGGTTGAGCTTAGATTTCGAATAAAGAGAAGTCCAAAGAGATGTGAGAATAGTGAGTTGGTTTTGGGTTTAGCTTAGTTCTCTGACCTCGGATTTTGAAGAGAGAGAAGTCCAAAGAGATGTGAGAATAGTGAGTTGGGTTTTGGGTTTTGGGTTGACCTTATACCTTTGATTTCGAACATGGGGATGTTGAGAGAGAGGTGGGCTTTAGCTTAGATTTGTGAGCTATGTGTGTTATTCATCCATAACCAAATACAAGAATTGTTCCATCCTTAAAGATATGACATTTGTACCTGTTTGGCCGGAAAGTTCCATTTTTTCTAGTGACTAAAGCTTTGGCAGGCATAGTAAGGTAGGGTGTTTTGTTCCAAGTTCCTACATCAATGATTTATGGAATAAATGAGTTGTTTGTAAGATGAATTAATACTTAGAAGTTATATTAGGGTTTGTGTTTCATATTGCAGCCTATGAGTTATTGAATAAATTTTAAGTTTTTACGTGCTATAAAACTGGGATGAAACAATTTCTGGTTCAAGTGATCAATTGCAATTACAGAAATTTGTGGAATTTTTTCCTTAATGTGCTTGTGGTGTGCACATGGTGTGCATGGCTACATCTTAATATGAGAAGCGGGAATGTTCACTAGATATGATGCATGTATGTTGTGCCCCGAAATTTAGTGAGTATCACCACAACCTAGTTAGCCTCGGTGAAAAAAAAAATTAAGAAAAAGCTTAGAGGACGTTAAGGGTCATGCGTGTCCATGAAATAACAACAACGAGTATCATGTTCTCCACGTGCACGGTTAAGCGGTGGTTAATATGCATAACAAGACTTTTCAAATAACCTTATATACGTAACAATTATGTTTTTAATGTATCCATTATACCAATATGTTGCCACTAAAGCTTCTTATTAATGCGAAAAGTAGCTCGTTACTCGATCTCCCGTGCTGTGCATATGTATGCATGTACTATACATATGATGTGTATGTGGTGTGCATATAGTGTATATGGTGCGTATTTATATATTTGATACCCTTCGCATTAACATAGTTTAGGACATGGTAGGCGCTGAAGATAATAAGGATACATAGTCCTTATATGATTTATTATCATATAATAGTTAGCAATATTCAAAAAAGAGAGCTGTGAGCTTTGGGTTTTTGGGTTGAGCTTAGATTTGTGAGCATGTCATGTGCATTTTGTGTACATACAGTGTATAAGAGCGTATTTTTACTACTTTTTCCTTTGATTCAGAGGCAAGCCCTGTAAATATGAAGAAAGCGAACGAGTTCGCAAAACAATCTCCTTTGATTCAATTGGGTTCTTTCATGCCCATACAAATTTCAAATTCTTGATATATTTGAACCCAATCAAATTTGATACCACATTCAAATTAATGAATCTTCGATTCTTCATATAAAGTTTAGGTCATTTTTTTATTGCGTCATTTTTCTGATTTCGAAGAGAAAGTTGTGAGCTCTGAGTTTTTAGGTTGAGCTTAGATCTATGAGTATACCATATGCATGTCATATACATACAGTGTATGAGTGAGCTTAATACGAAGAGAGCGAATGAGCATGCGAAACAATTTCGTCCATATCCTTCTCTTTTCCTTCTTTCCATTCTGATTTCTCTCTTTTCCCTCAAATTTATCTCTTCTCCAAAAGCCAACTGACCTTTAATACGTTTTTTCATTTAATTGCAGCCAAAGCCAAACCCTATTTTACTACTTGTTTTGGATCAAGAGAGGGAGCAGAGGGAGAGAGAAGACAGAAGAAATAAAAACCCACATTTAAATAAGAGAAATGATAAAAAAATAAAAAACCAAAATTGAAGGATTTGCTCCTCCAAGAAACACCAAACCAATCACTTCAACTCCAAAAATCCATCAATCAAAAAGCAAAATTAGGCAAACCCAGTTCACAAAACCTACAAATGAAAAGGTAAAAATCGAAATTAAGAAACCGACCTGCACGTCGCCGATTGCATCACCATTCTCAAATCCAACGACCTTTGTCAGGCTCCCTGGTACTGCTTCTTCTCTTCTTCATTCGAAAGCACTTTCTACACTGTAGCTGGCTTCGCGACGGGTTGGTCCGAGCTCGCGAACTGGATCCAGGGTTAGGGTGGCGAGTTTGGGATCCGTTTTCTTCAGAATTTGAGGCTTTTGCTCGAATTCTAGGTACTCGTTATTGAATGGAGGCTTCGAATCAAACTCGAACGAATTTTGCGAGCTCAAATTTGTGGATTTGGGAGTTGTGAGGTCGATTACTTGGGTGGTGAGAGAGAAAGAGAGAGAGAGAGAGAGAGAGAGGGAGAGAGAGAGAGAGAGAGAGAGAGAGAGAGAGAGAGCTTGGATGCAGAATATAGGTGGGTTAGAGAGAGAGCTCTAGGATGACGAAGATGGTGGGTTAGGGTTCTTCGAGCTAAAGAATTGGGCGAGAGATTTCCGGAGAAAGGTGCAAGTGACCTTTGGGTGGGAGGAAATAAGTCATTTATATATGAGGGCAATTTTGTTATTTCAAAGTGTAGGGAAAAATCCTATTTCTGTTCAATTTTTGTGCATGGCATGTGCATGCTCTGTGCATATTCGAAAAATCTTATTTCTATCCCAATATTAAGAAAATTGGTCATTTTTGTCTATTTCCCATAAATCCTTCAAGTCGGGCATAATTTTTTCTGATGCCAAAGTAGTCAAGACTCACTCAAGTCGAGCATAATTTCTTGTATGCTTTTCTTCAAAAATAAAATCGGATTGTTAGGTAGGGATATTTGTTATTGGTAACCATGGATGATGGTCAAAGTTGGGAGGTAACCATGGATGATGGTCAAAGTTGGGAGGTGTTTGAGAAATTTATGGGAGAATTCGAGGGAAACATCCAGGACATATCAGCAATATAACAATCCCGTATTGACATTGTATTAACAGTATTTACACTATATCAATATTAAATGGCATCAATAATATTTATGTTTTTTTTTTTAATAATCTTTTTTTTTAATTTTTTTTATGTTATCTTAAATACTATATTTATACATGGGTACTTTAGATATTTCATATTTCATCTCTTCCCTAATTGTTCGAGAAAAACTTGTGTGAAGCTTCACTTGCCACTGGATTTTGCTGAGTGGCACTACAATCCAATCAAAACTTGCCACGTGGCAAGTCTTAAATATTATCTTTTATCATTCTTTTATATTTAAAATTCTCATAATTATTTTTCCTACTAATTAATATACATCATGAGATTAATTTGATGTATATTTTTTCTTCCCAAATTTTCCCTCTGGTACGTTTATGTTTTGCCGTAGGAGTCTTCAGTTTTTTCTCTCTCCCACTTCTACCATCATGTTAAAGATGGATAATCAACCAAAATAGTTGTACTTCAACCAAAATAAAGTGAAGGATAACCAATAAATTGTGAAAAGATCAACTTGATAGTATGGAGTGAGTCTGCAAGATTGTAATTAGAGTTTGCTACAAAATATTCTAATCCTTTATAGGATAAACATAAATACGCAAATTACAACTCAGAGATATATAAAACATGACGAGACACACCCCAACCTGGAATATCCACTAGGTTTCCTAATCGAGCTGTGCTGGCCGACACCTGGAAGGTGACGAAGCCATAAAATGTGATAGAGTGTAAATTGTGAATAAATTTAAACCTAAAAGTGCCTAAGCACATGAGTGCGCTGCGAGCGGTTATGGACCCCTTTTCACACATGACGCAGAGCAAAAGTAAAATATAGTGAGGTAATATAATGATTATACCAACACAAAAGCCACCTATACTAGGAAGTGCCACTAATCCTCATCGATACGGAAATTTTGCTACTAGAACCACGAAACATGTATGCATTCCCAGAATATAGCATGCATAATATCTACATCTCAAAACCATAATCAGCATAGCAAAACCACAATATGCCATTTCAAATATCTCAACAAAGAATAAGTAATTCAGGTGAAATAAATCCATGAAAAGTAATATGTTAGCCGGATCCACCTATTGTGGCCTGTACGGCTGAACCCATATCTCATCAATCAATACTAGCACATAAGTCGGAGTCACCTATAGTGACCTGTACGACTTATCTATATCTCATCAATCAATGCTAGCACATAAGCCGGAGTCACCTATAGTGACCTGTACAACTTATCCATATTTCATTAATCAATGCTAGCACATAAGCCGGAGTCACCTATAGTGACCTGTACAACTTATCCATATCTCATCAATATCCAAGTAATAGGTCAACCAGGATCCATCCATTGTGGCATGTACGGCTGAACCTATAGCTTATCCAATATCCAATATCCTTGCACATGAGTCGGAACCACCTCTAGTGGTCTGTACGACAGGTTGGGTGTAAATAAATACGCTCAAGTGCTACGATCACGTGAAGGCTATGCGAAGTATCGCAAGCCACCTACGAGTCGGAACCACCTAATGTGGTTTGTACGATAGGCTGGCACCTACCTTGGAATCTAAGGTGAGCGTGTGGTGCGGGAGGTGAACGATCATGTGAAGACCCCCTGCCCTCGGCCGAGAGCACTAACACCGGGTTGCAGGTTTATGAGCTGTAACTGCATCTTATATGACATTTACGACTCATGGGCAACCTGTACGACAATGTCGGAGTAGCCTAAAACATAACTATAGTCGTGACATAACTCAACCATTTCCATTAACACCATGAACTCACTTGAACTTACCTGTGCGTCCTGCGTTCCTCTTCGCACTTCAAAGAATCCACAATGATTAAGTTCAAGTAATATACATATGAATATGCCATGATGTAATCTAAAACTCAACCATTTCATAGTATTTCCAAATATATATTACGGCGTACTAACTATTAACTACCAAAACATAAAGTTAAAACGCACATGATTAATGACCAACAATTAACCACACATGATTTATGACCAACAATTAACCACCAAATCATAAAACTAAAACTCACCTTTTTACCAATTTCCTTCACATTGCCCAATTTCCCAAACAAGGTTTTTGTCTCAATTATTGTATGGCTACATCTAACATCTCGTTAAACTGCCTACGTACCCTAAACAAGAATCAAGCCATTCGTAGTTCACATTTCCAATGTTCAAACCAAATCCGAATATATTCATTTAATCCAACATATACTACAATCGTATTAATATTCAAACCACAGCAATTATATCTCAAATTCATAATTAGAATAACGGAATTCGTATAAAAACACAAACATGGCTCCCTGGACGTGCGCCACCGCGGGTGGCGGTCCCGGAAAACTTAACTATTTCTAAAAAATTCTCAAAAATTACAGAAATGAAGATCTCATAGAGTAGAGCAAACTTTATACCTGCGGCCAAGACCAATTTGGCCGGAAAACACCACAAACTGGCCACAAACTGCTGGAAACCCTAGATTTGGGTGACTTCGATTTGTCACCTCCGGTGCTCCGCCGTCTCCAAGGTTGTTTGGACTTTGTTCCAGGCCTCAAGGGAAGTCTATTGGTGGTGGCAATTGGAAGAAATCATTTCACAATTGATGGATTTTGGGCAAGGTCTCCCGCGACACCCATCATTATTTTTGTACCAAAATACCATCAAATTCCCTTAATTTTTGGTGGAACTAGAAGAGAGAGGGCCAAGGTGATGATTGGGAGCAGTTTATAGGTCTAATTCGTCGAAAAATTGGACGAGAAACGGCGAGGAGCCGCCGGCTTGAGGAGACGGGTCGCACGGGTCAAGGGACACTCGTTTGGGTTCCCTCGTTTTGCTCTTCTCTCATTTCCCCCCTATTCTCATTCCCATTGGTCCTCCTATCTCCTCCCTCTTTCCTCGATTGGTCTCCCTTTTTTTTCTTCCATTTTCTCCACTCATTTGCTGCCATCCGGCAGTCAGTCCTTCCTCTCTTTTCTTTTTTTTTCCTCCCCAGCCACACACACACCCCTAGCCTATAAATTATTTAGTAATAAAAATATAGTGTAATATAATTAAAATAGTATTTCATTCCAATTACTTTCGGGTTTGTAATTCAATAAAACTTTAACCATAACTCCAAATTCACTTCTACTTGTGCTTATGCGTTCGTAAGATCGAGCTTTATCCAACTATGTCAAGAAATATGACAAAATATATGAGAATCACAAACGTCCTCAAAAATCACACTTTGCCCCTAGGGCATTTCCGTAAGTTCACACATTAAAATTATAAAAACCATAATTTTTAGGGACGGGCTGTCACATGTTGGGCAATGAAATTGTGCTTATAATTGAAAAAAAAAAAATTTAAATAGCTTTTGTTAAATTAAAAAAAAAAAAAAAAAAAGAAGAAGAAGAAGTGTAGGTTTGGATTTTCCTTTTTTTTTTTTTTTTTTTTTTTTTTTTTCATTTCATGATAGTTGGAGAAGATGACTTTGTTTTTGCCCCATATGTCACATCCCGGCCCGGGGCGGATCACTTCTTGGGCCCGCTCCACCACCGTAGCACGATATTGTCTGCTTTGGGCCCTAACCACGCCCTCACGGCTTTGTTTATGGGAACTCACGAGCAACTTCCCAGTGGGTCACTCATCATGGAAGTGCTCTGGCCCCCTTCTCGCTTAACTTCGGAGTTCCTACGAAACCCGAAGTCAGTGAGCTCCCAAAAGGCCTCGTGCTAGGTAGGGATGGAAATATACATTTAAGGATCACTCCCCTGGGCGATGTGGGATGTTACAATCCACCCCCCTTAGGGGCCCGACGTCCTCGTCGGCACACTTCCGGCCAGGGATTGGCTCTGATACCATTTGTCACATCCTGGCCCGGGGTGAATCATTTCCTGGGCCCGCTCCACCATCGTAGCACGATATTGTCCGCTTTGGGCCCTAACCACGCCCTCACAGTTTTGTTTCTGGGAACTCACGAGCAACTTCCTAGTGGGTCACCCATCATGGGAGTGCTTTGGCCCCCTTCTCGCTTAACTTTGGAGTTCCTACGGAACCCGAAGCCAGTGAGCTCCCAAAAGGCCTCGTGCTAGGTAGAGATGAGAATATACATTTAAGGATCACTCCACTGGGTGATGTAGGATGTTACACCATATTCTTATGAAGAAAGGAAATAAAGAGGCGGAAGAAGACTGCACAAGGCAGAGAAAACTAGGGAAGAAAAATAAGAGAGAATGAGAAGAGGAAAAAATATGAAAAAAAGGAACAGACAAATTTTGTTAAACATCAAGTCTGTGTTAGAATATATACATATATATATCATATTTTTATTTCATTATAGATGGAGAAGATAGTTTAATTTTTTTTCTTCCCATTATTCTTATGAAGGAAGGAAAGGCACAGAGTGGGGAAGAAGCCGGCAGAGAGAAAATTTGGGAAGAAAAAGGGGGAGACAGAGGAGATCAGAGGAAAAATGAAATCTTAAATTAATCTTATGGTGTATATCAATTAATAGGAAATATAATTATGAGAGTTTTAAATATTAAAGAATAATAATAAAAGATAATATTTAAGACTTGCCATGTGGCGAGTTTTGATTGGATTGTAGTGCCACTCAGCAAAATCCAATGGCAAGGAAGGCCCCACACAAGTTTTTCTCCAATTGTTCATGTCTTTGGTATCTTTCTTTCTATTTTAGCAACCAAACTTTGAATTATTTCTATTATAACTAATTTCTCTATAATTAAATGAAATGACACATGACCCCACTTAGTACTATGGTATAATGATATTCTTCTTCATTTGTGAGTAAGAAGTTTTAGGTTCGATTCTCGTCAAAGGCAAATTTGAACCACATTATTGCTAGTCCATTATGAGGCTAGGCACACTCCTCTTAGTGTAGATAATATCGTTTGTTCAGAAAACAAAAAATGAAATGATACATGACAACCTATAGGTGCGTGCGTGATGAAGGAATACCAAAATTAAGGGCAGCTGACCCCATCATCTTTGATTTGGAGGAAGAGTGCATTTTTGCTCACCATCTTTAAGTGATGGTAATATTCATTAATTTATTTATTAAAATTAGATAAATTTAAATTTTAAAATTTATTTTATCTAATACACAGATTTCAAAATTTAATTTTATGTAACAATAATAAATAAGTAGTAAACTTCAACATCTGATGAAAAAATATTTCCCTCAAATGATTGAATGAGTACCATGATAAACACTCTACAACTTATCGTACATGACCAGCGCCCAAGAAAAAGCCAGAGATGTTCTATTGTTTTAGTAAGAAAGCCCTTTAACAGGGAGGGAGGGGAGCAGACAAAAGGGTACAAGTCGCCAATTCCCCTTGCCTTTTTGCAGCCTTCTCGCTCTTCTTTTTCTTCCTCTTCCGAGCCTGCAAGTAGAATTTTTAGTGAGAGAGAGAATGTCTTTGGCGTCTGTGAAAATGTCGGAGGACGTGTGGCTGACGTGCCTCACTCACGCATTGTCCACCGAGACGGAGGAGATCATGGGCCTCCTGCTTGGTGACATTGAGGTTACACTCTCTGTCATTTGCCATCTTCCAATTTCTTTCAGCTTCTTCCATTTCTGTTATGCGCATGTTAGGTTTTCTTATTGTTTGCTGAATTTTTTTTTTTTTTTTTTTTTGGTGTTGAAAATTCAAATTGCTTCATGGGTTTGACGCGTGGAATGAATTTAGAGCTGGAATTGTTTGCAAATTTTTGGGTTTTGGGTTGTTTTCTGAACTGGGTTTCTTCAAATTTTAGTAATTTATTGATTTAATTTTTCGAGGAGTGTGAAATTGGGGTACTGGGAATTGGTAATTGGCAACAATGTTGTTTAGAAAGATTAGTTCTTTTGAGTTTATGGAATTCTGGGTCCATTTCGATTGCTAATTTGAGTTGTATCAAATCATGGTACTCGTTGCTTTCTGTTTCTTTTAACAAGATAAGTTTTCGGTGGTTTCACCCTGACGATTGTAAGTAATTCAATGAGTTTTATTCTGGGAACTGAGTACAGAATTGCTGAATGCAATTTGTTTGAGATAGTTACTTGAAATTGGTTTTAAACTACTAGGTTTCTCGGAATTTTTATGTTTGCTTCGAGTGACTGCTATTCATTTGGTTGTTCGTTTATTCCCATTCAGCTACCAGCTTGCTAAGTCCAGATAAATTTTGAAATCTCAGTTGCATTATAAAATTAAATGGGAAAGCTTCTTCAAGCCATAGGACTAACATTAGAACATTCATAGAGAAAATAAAGGAAGCTTCAGCCAAGTCAGTAGGTTAACTCATCTATTTCTATCCAAAATACTTCCCAAACCAAAAAAATCATTTAAAGCAAATGTGCACAGTTTGAAACAAAAAAATTCACATTGTTGAGCACTGATTCCACTAGGCATGATCTTGTTCAAATTGTGCACATTTGCTTTAAATGATTTTTTTGGTTTGGGAAGTATTTTGGATAGGATAGCTTAATGGTATAATGATTTTGTTGTAATGAATATTTTTCAATTGTAAAGTTTCGAGCCAATACATGGATGTCTTGCAACTGAAATGACACTATGAACAAATGTAACCCTTATTTTGGTTGATACAATGATTTTTTGTTGCTCAGAATTTTTCTATTGATTGAATAATTTATTTTTAAAAATGCCCAAAATTTATGTGTTTGAATTAGAGTTGTCAAAAATAAAATTGAGACTTGTTTAGTGTGTAGGCTAGAGGTAAATAATTGTGTAAAAACTGAAATGTCTAAAATACCCTTAAATTTAACAGTCCATTAACAGAAGTGGGTAAAGTGGGACAAAAGAGTTGAAAATTGTCAATTTCAGAGGGCAAAGTGAGACAAAACCAATTTCAGGGGGTAAACTGAGACTCAATGGCAGTTTCAGGGGGCATTTCGACTAATAAGCCTCTTTTGTTTAGGTTAGTTGAGTCAGTCATCCAGTACAGATTTCACCGCCACCACTGTATCTGGTTGCCGATTGCTAATACTTGATTGACATAGAGTTCTGATTCAATGGTTGTTTTACAGTCTACTCCAAATGAGAAGTTCTTATCATTTTTTTTTCCTGGTGAATCCAATTCTGAAGGTGATACATAGATGGACACGTCAATGTAGTTGTGATATATAGAACAAATTTAATGTATGTATTTGTCCTCTTTGTCTTGTTTTCCCTTTCTATCATAGCTTTATCTATTGTCTTATGGTGGTTATAACATTTCTCTCCCCATGATGGTGGAGATTTCAGAACTCCGTAAATGGCAGTGTGACAGCACTAATTTGGGGAGCATCACCTCAGACACGATCTGATCGGAGGAAGGATCGCGTGGAGACTAATCCTGAGCAGTTGGCTGCTGCATCAGCCCAGGCCGAAATATCCTTTATGTGTTTAAAGTGTTTTTTTCCTTGTCTTTTTTATATTCGTATCTTTTGATATTTGCATACTTACCACATGAAAACAACAAAAACATCCTTCAGATCTCTAAATTAGTTTTCATTATGACCACAAAGAGAAAAAAACAGCTGCCGTTTCCCTCATGATTAAACATTACAGTTGGTGATCTCCAAGTATAAAAGTGCTCTGGTTTAAGGGGAGCACTATAGTCTTTTTACAATGAGCATAATTTTCTTGTTTGGTGAACTTATCCTCAATGAACTTCAGTCCAGTCCCCTAGACTAATGATAAGCTGAAGAAGGAAGATATTCAAAGACATGCTTAACATTTATTACTAGGGCTCCTTGACAAGTAACCCTAGCTTCCTTAAACTACATGGTGTAGTCAGTCACCATAAACTGTCGTGTTAGATTTGTGCTGTACTTATTTCATATATTAGGGTTTTTTGTATCATAGTTTTCACTGTTTTGCTTTAAATGGTGATATAATTTTTTGTCCATAAAAAAATGGGGGCTCAACAATCTAAATCAGGCAATTAGAAAAAACTGTAAGATGCATGAGCTCTTAGAGATATGTGCAGTTGGTTCAACATTTACATCCTTTAGCATTATGGCTACTCATGATTGTAGTGTTCATGGTATTTGCGTGTACCACTTCTTTTTATTATCTTTACTTTTAAGGGTTATTCATGATTTTGTGTACTTAACTCTATACCACAGAATGACACTGTCAACTGGAAGAACAACTAGAGTGATTGGGTGGTACCATTCACATCCTCATATTACAGTTCTCCCATCTCATGTTGGTGAGTGTTATCTAAATACTCATGCTTTGTGTCATTGTATTCATTAGCACATTCGTTCATGAGGTTGGGCTAACAATAGTAGAGCTTAGTTATAACTTATAAGACAACTTGGGAAAGTATCAAAAGCTACTGAATAGTAGAAACCTCAATATGTTTGTGGATAACCAATCACCTTTCTGGGAGTGGTATGAATTATGATGAATCTACACAACCTCTGCCAGATATGTAGGTTCTATTCAATACTTTGAGGTGGCTGGAAATCATGGGTTGGTTTTCAGATCAGGGAAATTTTGCGTGTTTTAACCAAGAGTACAGGCACGGATAGATGGAACATGAAGTTAGAAGCCATGCTGTGATATTGGATCACAGTGTCACATCAGAGTTTACTTTTTGAATAACTGTAAACCAACAGTTTGAAATTATTCTTTGTAATTTTTTTGGGCCTTGATGTGATATTGTGATTGCTGGGATGGTTATAGTATACCATCAGTGCAGTTGCTTTTTCTGTTGTGTTTCAAGGTGGAAGAAGATGCAGAGAGAATGATAATGGTCCAAGGGAGAGACATAAGTTGATAGAGGAGATTTTACCGATAAGTAGAGAGATTAAAAGGCTAACCTTGTCCATAATGCAGCAAGCTAATTTTTCTAATAAATCAATAAAGGATTGCGTTCTTCTTTTTGCCATATGGCCACCATTAGATATGTCAAAATATGGTTTAATCTGTGGCTCATGACGTGACACCCATATATATGTGTCTGTATATGTCATGCTGTTACTCAACATTAATCTCTTGAGTAGTGTTGCACTCTTTCTAACATTTGGATCAGATGTGGTTATTTGTTAGACATGCTATCATAGTCAATTGCTGGAGACCGATATTACAACTGTGTTCTACTTTGTGCAGACGTGCGGACGCAGGCAATGTATCAACTTCTAGATTCTGGGTTTATTGGGCTCATATTTTCCTGTTTTAGTGAAGATATAAACAAGGTTCGCATTATAAATGGTAATTGTAAATAGTATCAACTTCTAGATTCTTTAGTCATACTCGGTATTTTCAGGTTGGGCGAATCCAAGTCATTGCTTTTCAGTCCTCAGATGGGAAGCAGCATCACATGTCAAGACCCATATCTTTATCTCCTATACATAAAAGTCCGGTTATAGAAGTTGAATCGTCTTTAAGTACCTCAGAAAATGTACCAGCGAGATCCACCTTAACTAGAGCAGGGAGTCCTGAACAAGACACAGCTGATTCAAGAACTTCTGGAACTATAAAGGTATTATATCTATTTTATTAAAAATGAGCAAAGGAAGGAAAAAAACATGTTAGTTGATGATGGATGATAGCTGCAGTCTCACCACTTGTTTCACTGAATAAATGCATGATTATAGTTCTTCAAGTATGTACTGTATTGATATCTTGAAGTGTCATGAATGATGAAACTGGTTTCTGTCCTTTCACATTAAATTTAAAACTTAGGTTTTTTGCAGATAGCTGATGGACTATGCATCTTTGTGGTCCTTATTCATATTACCGTGGCACTGGAAATATGAATAATGAGACTAAGTATCAAAATTCCATTCAATTTGATTAATAGGTTATTGTTAATAGAAGGAGTGCATTTTGGCCTGTAACAGTTAAATTAAGGGGTGGGATATCCACACACCCCTTTTTACTTCTCCCACACCTTTTTTAGTTTTCGGCCGTCGGATCGAATGAATTGAAGAAGATCAATAGACATAAATTAACAAGGGGTGTGTGAGAAGTAAAAAGGGGTGTGTGGATAGCACACCCCTTAAATTAATTCATATTTCCAGCTATTCTTTCCAACAAACTCAGTGGCCATCTCATATATGAATCGTGGAAGGCATGTGACCCAGTATATTATAGGGCCATGAAGAAAGAAAATAACTAGTGAGTTTAGCTTTTTTCCCTGATTGCTTTTGTTGGTGCCTCAAGTCAGAGAATGTGATAGGAGCTCCATTCAAATGAGCCTCCTCTATTCTACTTGTGAAAGTTCTTGTTGCATACTTGCTTGTCTTGAGATCCCGTTTTCATGCCGGTCCATTTTGTACTATCCCTAAATTATTTGATTTTTTTAGGGTGGGGGAAGGTCCTCAGACCTAGGGCTTCTCTTTGCTAATGCAGATGCAAGTCATCTAGGAAGAGTTGGAGGAAACTACCAGACTGACACATCAAGCAACATCATTGGCGATATAGATCCCATGGATATGTCAGAGAGTATGCAAGAAGCAATGCACCGTTCTAACTTGGACATGAGGTTTGCAAGGGTTTCTACTTGATACCTGTTATCCTTATTATTGACATTGTGTAAAACTGTGTGATTGGTGCTGGGAATGCTTGTGATTTGCCTTTGGTTCAACCTGTGGGCAAATTTCTACTCATGCATTCGCTCCCTTAAATGTTATACCATGACAGAAATTCAGATCTTTTGCCATAAAACTTCCCAAACAAATTCAAAAGGAGTAAGATTAAGTCTGTCCTCATTACACAAATTCAAAAGGAGTAAGATTAAGTCTGTCCTCATTACACAATATAAAGATTCATAATTTTATAATTCCCTAGCATGTTATCAATGTACAAGAGCATTTAGCTTTGCTAATTGTAGAATACGTTCCAAGAGTAGACATTTTGTCTGGCAGCAGACTTAGCAGCATTGCTATAGCTGCCTAAAATTCGTTGAAAAGAACCGAGTAAATTTCCAGAATTTAGCGGTTCTCAAGTCTCTGACTTCTTGCTATATATAAATCCATTGTCTTATCTAAAAACCAATTGACTGGAGGATGGTCCAGTGTTTTAATTTTTGGGTCCCTGCGAGAATAATGTTGTTCCTCTTTAATCCTGATTCTTCCTTATCTCTTCCGATTGTTTACTTGATGAATTGTTTTCTATGTATTCAGCTTACATCTCTCTTCACTCACGCATAAAGAATAAATGACTAGTTATAGCGTCTGCATGTTTTCTTGCATCAATTTGAAGTTGAGATTTCAGTTTGGATATGATAAATGATGGTGTACAAATTTTGGGTGTATTTATGTTGCTTTTATAAAATGCATCGATCGTGATTCATTAAAGCACCATAATCTTCTTCATGTTTATTGGGAGCCGATGGGCTTGTTGTTATCCTAAATGTGAATAGTTTGATTAATAGATATTGGTGTCTCTTGGAGGAGTCATTTAGTTGACTATATTCTTTGATTTTAAGATCCATATTTCTGAGGCCCTGCTGTCAAAGAAAAGAAAGAACATGACCATCCACAATTATATATGAACCTCAGCATGCTCCTGGTTACGCCGACGCTTAGCCAATTAATGAACAATGTCTAATTCCATTATGCTGTCATAAAAGAGAATTTTGAATTTCTAATCCTTATTTTCTTTTTTCCTTCTTCATGTTTTTGCTTGCAGTGGTGCGGAGTATGTCAGGAAAGAAGTTCCTCTTCATGTTTTACCGACATCGTCTCTTGTTAAGCTTGATTCACCTTTAATGTCATTCACAGAATTGCAACGAGTACTGTATGAAGAGGAGCAAGCGGCTTATAACCAAGCAATCTTGCAAAATATGAGGTGATACATTGATATTCCTTCACTTTATATTAATCAACCCATTGTTGATTCTAATGGGCTTTGGTTTTGCTTAGGGATGGGAAAGTGCATCCACTTACTTTCATACACCATACATCAATGTACCAGTCTTCCATGTGCAAATTAATCGAATATTGGTCAGAATTATACTCCCATCTCTGTATTAGCTGTTTATGCCTGGTCTTTTATCTTTTTTTGTACTTAACTTTTTTTTTTTAATCCTATGCAGTTTGAGTCCTGCCATAAGTGCACTGCAATGTCGGTTAAGAGAGAATGAAACTCGGGTATAATACCATGCAATTTGTAGATAGTAAGGATGTTTTGTTAATCTCAAAAGTGTTCAAGTTTGATGGAGTTTCACCGGAGTTTGATTGATTTGAAATTCCATCTTGAGCTTGAGACATTTAATAATTTAAACCTGAAACTTCTATTTCGTGTTACAAACTCATTTACGACTCAAAGTGCATTTCCTTTAACACTGGACATACATGATGACTGACCTAATGGTGCCATCTCTATGGTCCTTGGCCATGCTCAAATTTCAATTTTTTTGGTCTGTAGTTTGTGACATTATGACATAGTTGTCTTTCTCGTGTAAACTATATTTATAAATGAATGTCCTTTGCTGAAACAGTTAGCAGCGCTCACCGATGAAGTGAAGAATTTGGAAACCGAGATGCATAGAACAAGTGAGTCAAACGCAGGATCTCCTCGTCCAGTTTCATCGCCTGTACTCCGTGGAAGTGCTCCGTTGGGGCACAGGGACTTGTTTAATCCAACTGAATCTGTCAGTGCAAGGAGTCTGGCTGGTTCTGGCAGTCGAAGCCGAAAAGGTTCATAATGCAATCTCGGAGAAAATCTTCTGCCGAATGCATACCGTGTAGCGTTTGGATTAGCTTGATATGCAGAGTGTGGTTTTGCAAAATATGGTTATGCTAAAACGGATTGCGCCTTATATGCAATGAAATGTGTTGGAAATTGCTGCTGGTGTAGGCGCAAACCATTTTTTTTTGAAACAAATGTTGCACTATTGAGTAAATAGGGGACAATTATCGTGCAAATACTACATGTATGTATGCAGATGTAATGAAAATTTTCAATGGAAATCAGTTGTCTTTTTTGGGTTTTTGGGATTGAAACAAATTTGTATAGAGTGATTGTTTTGCATGGCGATTAGAGTTACATTCTTATCACTCATCTTCCAACTCCTCCATGGCACCAAGTTTCTTTTTCTATTTCATCCTTTTATCACAACAAAGTAAAACAATAAGAGCCTCCCTCAAAAGGGAGGCCGGGAGTAGGAGAAATTCTCGTACGCGGATGATTTATTCACATGCCCATCTGAATGATCTGATGGCATACAAAACCCTCCACTCGTGTGTTTTGGTTTCACCTACCCCCTTTTCTCGGTTCCACCCTTTATGTCTGGTGTTCGCATATGTACTTGTCCGATCGCGCACATAAAATACCCTACTTGCCATCCCCTACCGGTCATACCCCTTTGTGTCTGGTGCCCAATATGTGTGCGTTCGGACTGAGGAATTTTGTCCTAGCGTAGGACTTGGGTTTTGCTTTATAAGGTCCTTGTTTTCCTTTTCTAAATTGTGAATTTCCTGTCGAATACTTGTTTGTATTGTTTTAATATATTAGTATAAGATAATAATGACTTCAAAACTATAATTTATAATTAAATAAAGCGTAGAAACACCATTTTAGGGCATATAATGTAGCCCTTAAGCATTAAGGATGAGATTTAAAACGAAATAAGGAATATAATTAAAGACTTACACAGAGTTGACATGAGAGTTACTAACAGTTGCAGTTTTAATTGTAGGGGCTACAAGAAAGTAGGAAAAGTTTGGGCCAGAAAATAAACATAAAAATCTAAAACTGATTAGATAATGCCGATGCAGTTCACTTAGGCCAATTATGATTTTAATCTGTTGCAATTTGAATTTTCTTACTCAATGTCGTGAACTAATAATATTGCAAAACACTTCCACTTGTTTATAAAATTCAATTTAATGTTGATTACCCAAAAATGACAATTTGATGTAAATGTCGTAAATTATTGAATTAGCAATGAAATTTCTTATTCAGGTTTATGTTGTCCTCAGATAATGGAGTTATTAGCTAGTTATATTATAAGGCGGGAGATGCAATTACCATATCTGATCCATCATATTTAAAAGGTGCAGATTTCCACACTTATTCCTGTCTATGAGGATATTGGCGTTCCTACTTAAAATTGCACATGAAGTGGGATTTCTAGATTTCTTATGCCAATGCTGTAGTAAATGTTGTTCCCTCAACTGAATAGTGAAAACGATGATGATGTACGATTTGGTTAGCTTTGTATTTGTTTCATTGGGGTGTTGTAATTTCCTCTTCTCTTTGTATTTTTTAGCTTACATCTAAGTTGAATATGCGACTAGAGAAATGCTAAGGAGGCTATTAAAGTGAGACTATTCATGGATTCTCTATGATGAACTCTCCGCTACCTCATATTTTTTACACAATATTTTATATGTTGGCATGAGAATTGTGCCAAAAACATGTGGCGATGGAGAGTCCATGGAGAGTCATACTTTTGAGCGAGTTTCTTTATTGTTTCTCATGTGATTAATAGGTATTGGGTTGCCATTTTAAGCTTAATTTCATTTTAGGTCTAACAAATAACAACTTTAGCTGTTCTCAATACCTTGGATTGGCCCGATACATATGACTGACTATTGAAAATGTTAATACAAAGGATTTTAAAGAAGGTTTGGTTGTCCGTTGAGCATTTTCTTTTGGTAAACATATATCTTGAACATTTGCTATATAATTTAGAAAAATAGTGCTAAGTAAGAATTGCAGCAAAAAGAAAAAGTAAGGTATAGGAGTTATTAACATCTCCTTTTAGGATTTTATGAGGAAGAATTCAACAAATACACTCTGAGGCTGAGGAATAATATGAATAAGTTAGTCGTAGTCATTCATGCATGGAAGCGATTCCCGAGGAGAGAATCGAATCGAGCATCAGCTGCCCACTTCTCTTTGCTCTTCTTTACAGTTTGCCTCCCTTCCCCTTTACCCTTCTCCAAGAGAATGGAGGCCAGATCTCTCCCTATGTGCATGTCCTTTTGTGAGAGAGAGAGAGAGAGAGAGAGAGAGAGAGAGAGAGAGAGAGAGAGAGAGAGAGAGGCATGCATATTGGATTAGCAGCCGCAGCAAAGAAAAAAGAAAAAGAAAAAAAAAAAAAGATGGTCAAAATTAATGAACACCTCGAAGACTTGTTATTCCATCATCAGCTTCAACTTCCTTTATTGAAACTCACCATTTGCTTCTTTTTCTGTTTTTGGTTTTATCATTTTTCCCCTTGTCAGTTTCACTCTTCAAGATACTATTCCCATCCATATAATCAAAGGGAAAAAAAATAAAATTAGAGGCCAAGGTGAAAAATTGTTATTGATATGTGTACGAAACTACCTCAAGAATTAATCATATTCATTAACAGTTTATAATTATATTGATATATATATATATATATATGTTTATGTATATGCTTACGTGGACGACTACTTAGGATTCACTAGGAGGATTCATGCCATATACGAGAACTTCTATTGTCGTAAAATTTCCAATTAAATCATGTTTACTCATAAGGTATACAAAACTCTTGACTCTAAGTTCCATGCCTTGTCTAAAATATGCATGTGAGAATCACTTCACTTTTTGACTTTTTCATGCGTTTACTATCATATATGGAATCGGAAAAAAAAATGAAGTTTCCCCTTGAAATCTTTTATCAAATATCTAAAAATCATGAATCATATCAACTAATTCCAATTCATTTTTTTCTTCACCTAATTCTAAGTTTTCTGATTTTTTTTATCCCACTTCTACTGAGTAAACATGCCTTAAATACATCACTAGTTTGTATGCTCTTTTTGATGTTACAATGGGTGTTGATTTCTTGCCACATTTGGAGAGAGTTAGGTATTCGTATTATTTCTTTTTTTTGTCCAAAGAAAGTTAGGTATTGTTTAACTCCGCTTGATTTGTCTGTAAGTAAGTATGAAACTTAATATAGGTATAAAGGAATATTCAAATTTGTAAAGCAAGAGCAATTTTTCCAGTAAATTGACTGTCAATCCGCTGATTCTTAAAGTAAAATTGAAAGAGACTAGACCCCTTGGGCCTTGTTGGATACAGTTAAGATAAGAAGTGGCCCTGCTAAGACCTTTATGTTTAGGGAATATCTACATCATGGTAGGAGATGCTAATTACGATCCCACACTATCCATTTACATTCAGCCATCTGTAAGTGTCATGTTTTAGCTGTTCATATGTACGGAAATGTTCTCTTGTTAAATAACTTGATCATCACTTTTAAATTTGATATCAAAGATTGAGTAAACATAAAAAACATCTCTCTTTATTCTTCATGTTTGATATCAAATGCAAATGTTGATAATCATAAATCTTTAATCATCAAGTGATAAAAAAAACTAGACTTGTTATGACATTCAATTGGAGCTCCCATGTTAATGAACTAAAGGGTCCCAATTAATGCCATGGTCAAGGGGACTTTCTAGGTTAATTGGTTGCTTGATTGGTAGATTTGTTGTGCTAAATGACTACAGAATCTGTGTTTTCTTTTTGTGGGTCTTGATTTGTTGGAGCTAGCATGAGTCAAATTGTCCCCTTCAGTCAACCTAATTAGTTCAACACATTTTTTAAAGATGGCGGGCTACCTATCTAACTATCATCGGTTGTGTGAAAACTTGTGACTTTTAATTTGCTGGCTTCATTTTTCATTAACATACGCTTGTTTTTCAAGATGGTATACCTATGTGAGGATATGATCGTGTTGATATGTCGTATCTTAGTAAATTGGAAGTAACGATTAAGGGTATATTTGGAAGTGTATTTTAAAATGACTGAAAACGTTTTTGATGAAAGTGTTTTTTGAACCAATTTTTAATAAAATACAAGTGAATCATAAAAAAGCAATTAAAGTGCTTCCTGCAAGAAGCACGTAACTAGTGTTTCTCCTAAATGTACTTCAAGTGTTTTTGAAACTCAAAAATATTTTTTACCAAAAACGCTTTTAGTAATTTTAAAAGTACTTTCAAATGATGAGCCCTAAGATTCTTTCACAATAAGTATTCAAATTTACACATAGATTTGGAGCAGCTCATGACATTGCATGTTCTCATAACTTCCAATTGAATTACCACCAACCTTTCAGTTATATTATTAATCCTAATTTTCATATATAGATATCACTTTTCCAAGTCTTTATAACGAGTTAAAATAAACTCGTATATGCAAGTTCATATCATTTTTATACTACCTATCTTTATTGTTAAAACTCCATTAACATTGGTGTCTGAATTTGACCAATTGTGGATTTCACCAAATTTAAGCACGTGAGCTTAAGGGTAAATTAGAGAACTGCACAAGTGCTTCTTTTACATACATGCATGTCCCGTGGCGAATTCTAAGATTAGAATCAAAGTTCAAGTTTTTTTTTTAAATAGAAACAAAACATGAAGCATGCAAAAAAAAAAGTTCAGTTTATTCACTGAGGCATCGCTTAACACTTAACAAGTTTGTTGTCGTCAACAGAATCAAACTGCTCACATGTCAACACAAATTGACAATATGCCGAAGCAATCTGATGAGTGCTATTGAGAGAAATTGAAGAGTGTTGTCAACGCAATATGCGAGAGGCATTTTGACAAACACTTTGTGGGCACAAAAAGAATCCGTACCAAACATTCTAAAAGTCATTGAAAGACCTTCACATGTATATTTTTAAACTCCAAGTAGTCCTGAGACCACCTAAGTTCCAATATGCATTGGCCCGCGTTGTGCATGTCACAAGCTTACTTTGACAGAATTTCTCACGAAAAGTATTTCCATTTGATAATTGATACTTGATAGTGTGTACATACATGCATTATTTCTCACGTTAAAAAACCATAAAAGGAAAGCCAGTAACCAAAGCATTCAAAATTCAAAATATCCTCGCTTTGGAATCATGGAGTATCAAGTTTTCATTCTCTTTTCCTTCCTTTAGATATTTCTCTGATTCCATTTATCAAGGTTGCTAATTGAAAAATACGAAAAAGTGGTACACGGCCCTCCATTTATTCCCTTTTTCTGTGGCCTAAACTTGTATATAAGCACACTCCCTTCATGGCTCATTACTTCACCATTCCATACTTTGCCTCCAAAATATCCGATAGTGAAGAACATTGCATTTTTCTTAAGGTTACTTCCCTTCTAGTTTTTCTCCTCTCTTTCTTCTTTATCTTTTACGTACGCATTTCCCTTCATGGCACCTACATATGAATGCTAGCTCTCTAGTTCCTTTTCACCTATCTAGCTTAGGGTATAAACCCCAACACACGCTATCTATAACTTCTGAATCATTTTTCTTGGCTTTTGATTTTTCAGTTTTCATTTAGGAAGTGATTTCTACACTATCTTCTTCGAGCACGCTCTTGTTTATTTTTGATCTTTGAATTGAATCAAAGTATAAAAACAAGTAGGAACGTGCATAAAGACAAAAAAAAGTGCAGAAATCATTTTCCTTAATTTATACATTTTCAATAATTACGTGAAGTTTAGAGCATGCAGTTTAGTATGACTGGTTTACTTTTGATACTCTTTCACCCTATGCACTCTTATCATTGGGCTAACCTAGTGGCTTGTCTGAAATTAGTTTCATATAACCTAGGGAGAACATTTTTTAGATCATATTTTATAAATATGTCGGAACTGCAGGTCATCCACGCACTAACACATTTTGTTTAAATTAATGCAGACCAAAAGATGAGCCGACCAGGAGACTGGAACTGCAGGTCATGCCAGCACCTCAACTTCCAGAGGCGTGACTCATGCCAACGTTGTGGAGATGCCAAGTCCGGCGTAGACTTCGGGGGCTTCGGCGGAAGAGGAGGAGGATCCTCGTTTGGGTTCATGACTACCGGCTCAGATGTTCGGCCTGGTGACTGGTACTGCGCTGCTGGCAACTGTGGAGCCCACAATTTTGCAAGCCGTTCCAGCTGCTTCAAATGTGGGGCTTTTAAGGATGATTCTACCATTAGCGGCGGTGGTGGCTTTGACTCTGACCTGCCACGCTCCCGGGGTTTCGGGTTAGGACTTGGCGGTGGTGGCGGAGGAGGCGGAGCAGGTGGTGGTCGACCTGGATGGAAATCTGGAGATTGGATTTGTACCAGGTGAAAAAATTAGTTAATAGTATAATATAATTCCGTTCGTTTATTTGTTATATTCAATAACAAAAATTGGTCTTTGTTAGATCGAATTTTTTCTTTTGTGTTAGGCACGGTTCATTGTCAAGATATATATAAATATTCAGGTAGTTTAGGTGATCATATCCATAAAACAAAGTAAGATTATTTGTTATCAAAATGGTTGATTGGTTTGAAACGTATAGATAACTAAACGATTTTCAAATTGAATGATTTTTTGTATAAATAATCTTTAGATGATGGTTGGACGATAAAAATACGTCAATCGTAAATAAAGATTAGTAAATTTCTCTCTTGAATAACACAAGCATTGTCCTTACCTAAAACTGCAAATCTGACCAGAAAAGCACTTGGTGAAAATATTCCTCTTTCCTTGACTGCTTTTTAAAGTTAGATACATTAGGAATCTCTCCCTCCTTGCCTAACTTAACGACTAAGCATTCATTAAGGCTTCACACACACCCGAAGTTAAGAGTTTAAGTTTTGTTGTAAGTGGATATGTTCTCCCTTAATGTATCCTGGTTCAAATTTCAAACCCTCGTCTTTTCTTTAATACAACATAAAATTGTAATATTGTTTTCTAATGCGATGGGTCTGTAGCTCAATTAAAAATTATAAAATAAGTCCACGGTAGTTCAAAACTGAAATTGTCACAATAGTAAATTGACAAATGAGTTCAATTTTCGCGATCCACATCTAGTTATTAATCAGTATATGTATTTGGGGTTTACTAAAATTTAAATATTTAATTAACTGCTGATTTTATGTATTTATTTATTTGGACACAGGTTGGGGTGCAACGAGCACAACTTTGCTAGCAGAATGGAATGCTTTAGATGCAATGCCCCAAGAGACTCATACTAGCCTAGCTACACATGTCTTATGCAATTTTGGGTAAGGTTTAATTTACGCTCTCATTGATACTTCACAATTAACAGTAATTATCTTTTATAACTTAATTAATTCATGATGTTAATTATGTGTTTTTGCAGGCATATTTTCTAATGAGCAAGAGAGATGATATATGATTGTCACAAGTTTTTCTGTCATTGTTTCTGAGATTCTAGCTAGTTCTAGAGTTTTACATATATGCCTAGCATTCTGTTATCTAGGGTTTCCCACAAAAATTATATTAATGTAATTTTGGTGCTTCTCTTTGATTTATCTAGTGCTGTCATTTGTTTTAAATGTTTATTTTAACTACTGTACTCTTCCTGGTTTCTGAAATGAATGAATGAATGATATGATTCCTTGTTCTTTTTCTTAACTAGAAACGATGCGCACAATCTTCATTTAGGATGCTTTCTCTCCAATCAATACTGCGATATATCAATAAGGCTGCTTTCAGCCTTTCATGAAGTACTTTAGGAACTCTTGATTTTCAAATTAGATAACTAAACAAAAAGAAAAAATGGTCACTATATATATATATGAGTAGTTTCACTTTTAAAAGGAGCTTGAGGCAACAGTGATGAATTCCACTAAACATTCATGATATCCCCAAGAATTAAAGTAACCATGTATTGATAACTGATAAGTACTATAGAAGGAACGAATATTGCTTTGAACTGAAACTAAAAGGTGCAATGTAGTTACATTCACTGAAGCCAAAAATAATATATTATTTTAGTATTTGTTAACCGTACATATTCTTATTTGGAAGTTAAAACAGGATGTAAATGTTTTATTAAGTACGTAATTATAATTCATGAGATTTGAATTCAAGAGTTTTAACAAAATGTACCAAATATTAATGAATGAAAACCGTGGTTAGAGTATCAATTAACAAGGGGGTCGTAGATAAAATGCATACGAATTCAAAGTTTGGATAATGTGAATAACTATTTAATTTAATTCTGCTTACTCTTTTGCTTAAATGGTCACATTGGATTCCCATCATTGACCTGATGCATGTGTATCTTTTAAAAGTAATACGTATGTGGTGGATTCAAAAGTGGATTAATATATACATTCATGCGCCGGACACTATCCATGCTTAAAGCAGCAAGATTCTTGTCTTCCCTTTAGGTTAAGCTTTATGTTACTTCAAATTGTTTACTACTTTAGCTAGTCAAGTCTCAATCTAGCTAAGTTTTAATTTGTTGCTAACTGCTTACTAACTTGTAGTTAATTGCATGCAGTAGAGAGTAATTAAAGCATTCTATGATCTCTTCAAATGTAGAAGAGACCTAAGTGCATTTGGCGGCCCAAATCGTTGTGTATTACTTGGGTATTGAGTTTGTTGTTGGGGCTAAAAAATGTCACACACTAATCCAACCAAGTCTCAAGGCCCAATTGCCATGCAAAGCCTACATTCAAGCCCAAACACATGCCAAGGCGTGGGATCGATGAGGAATATATTTACAAACATGGCATGTCACAGTGATTAAGCCAAATATTCATGTCATGCTCATGCCTATTCATCACGCCATGCTTCCTCATGCTAGTCACTATTCATGCTAAGCCCAAGTCACATATTCAGGGCTTGTCAAGTGGATTGTGGTGTGGATGTTTATGGAAGGTTATTGGGCCTACGTGGAATCGGGGTCATGGAAGACTTTGGGTTGCTTGGGGGCCCGAGGATCCCAGCCCATACCCTTTGCATTTCATGCAGGCAACATTGAGAGAGAACTAGCCTAGTTTTACCCATTTCCCTAGCAAGCCAACCTTGTTAGTTAGGACTAAAATAGATTCATGCATTAAATGCATGCTAAGCCCAGCAAGTCAAGCTTTTAAGGCTGACTTTCCCATCCCAGCTTGCACAGACAACCAACGCGCGAAAGCCATGAGACGCGCTACCAAAAGTAGCGCTTGCAAAATGCCGCCCTGGGAAAGCCGCGTCTTGGGAAGAAGCAGACTGCATGTCTTAACAGTGCAGCTACCTTACACCAAAAAGGGAATAATATGAGGGCTAGGGAGAAAGGAAGGGGAAGACCAAACCACAAAGGGAGATTCCTTTGAAGCCTAAAGAAGAGTCATTCACTTACATAAGGAGGGAGAAGCCATTAGAGAATGGGGAATAGAGGATTGGAGGTAACACAAAGAGAAATAGAGAAAACATAGGGAGAGAGAACCGCCTAGGAAATAAGCCCAGAGAGTTCCATTTAGTCCAGAAGCATACTTCAAGCCTTAAGCATCACCATCCATGCAACCCTAGTAATTCCCACAGCCTTCCATTAATCATCCCAGCCATTAGAAGTCTTACTATCACCCTAGGAAAGCCCAGATTATCCAGCCAAGAATGTCATGCAACCATGCAAATGCTTCTCTCTCATGTTAAACTGATAATCTTCTAGCTTCCACACCACGTTTCACTTGAGCAAGTCATTATCTTGACCAATCATGTTATCTTCAAGCCATTGATGTTACAGGGGTTTTCCTAAGACAAGCTAACTTTTTTGAGATATTCTGAACTTGGTACGAATCCGCACCAAGGGAGACAAGATGACGTTCTCAAAGCCCAAGTCCACCTCGACCTAAAAGTGCCCCAGCACTGGCCATCCTATATACGTAACCCACTAAATTTATAATGCCTGTCATATGAAACTCTCACCCAAGCTCCTAGTATCTTGTTAACCAAACCCACCAATTCTAGTGTTCAATCAACATCTAAACATCCACATTTTCACTCACCAAGAACACAAACAGACATGAGACACTCGTAACTTTCACCAACAACCTCTATCCCTTTCCTCCTAAGGTGTCAATCCAGGAGGGTTTAAAGGAAGCTAAATTAAAAAGAAGAAGTATTCACTGAGACTGGGGAAGGAATAAAACTGTAATGGATTTGGGGAGGAGGGGGAATGGGCGGAGCTGCCTTGACTTCAGAAGGAATGAGGGGGACAATGGGTAAAGTATGATATATATGTTCTTAATGAGCTAGAAGATGGATGTTTGGATACTAATAAAGAGATTATAGAATGGTTTAATTACTCTCTTCTACATTTGAGAGAATATGGATGTTTGGATAATAGTAAAGAGAAGAATTGGTGTGTTTAGTTAGCAACATCACATGAGTTTGGGATGAGAGTTTCGTTTGACAAGTGTTATCAATTAGTGGGCGACTTAGGATGGCCAGCAAATTGAGTACCACCAATTAATACCCAACTATTTTGGCCGCCAAATGCACTTAGGTCTCTTTTGCATTTGGAGGCAGCGAAGTTGTGATGGCTTTGGGGAGTAAAGGGAGGTTATAGAATTGTCATGGATTCGGGGATGAAGGGGAAGGGGCGGAGCTGCCATGACTTCAGAAGGAAGGAAAATGACTGTAGGTAAAGTATGACATTTGTGTTCTTAATGAGAGATAGAATAGATCTTTGGATACTAGTAAAGAAAAGAATTGGTGTGTTTGGTTAGCAAAATCATAGGAGTTTGGGATGAGAGTTCCATTTGACAGGTGTTGTAAATTTAGTGGCCCACATAGGATGATCAATGATTTAGATAGTAACTGGTCAGTACCCAACTTTGATCTCAAATCCTCACTATGTTTAGAAGTCTTTAGTAAAAAAGACAATTTGTAAAAATTTCACACTACATTTCTTTTAAAGTTTTGTATTTCATATAGAACGATATTCTAATTTAAAGAGAAACGGGGTTGGATATCAGTTAATCCATACAATGACCCAATCATAATAATTAGCTATTGAATTTGACATTCATGTGAGTTGAATTTGAGCCACTTACAAATGACAAATGAAGAGGAATCCATACCTATTAATATTGAGCAAAATTATTCAATCTAGTCCATAAATTTTTTTTTTTTTTTTAATTTCTTTAGATCTTAAAAAGAACTAAACAAATTAAAGAGAGAGAGTAGTCATGCCCCTTGGATTGGTAAAAGACCTTTCCAATTGGAAGTAGTTGAAAGTTTGTTAAGGCTTCCAAAACTTGTAATATATTTGAAAATAAAAAACATATGATAAATCAATTTATACACACTCTATTTAATTCGGACGTTTTGATTGAATAAATCAAATGATTATCAAGAAACATAAATCAAAATGTCAGAAAATTATCTCTAACAATTAAACCTTAAATTCTCACTTACACAAATCACATCTCGTAAACATGTCCATCAAAATGAAGATTAAAGAGGAATAAAGAGTCCAATTTAAACTAAAAATCACCAACACTAAAAACAAATCATTTTGTTGGCACACCAAACATATCCATACATTTTTTTGGGGTATGCTATCCACACACCTCATTTTACTTCTCACACACCCCTTAAGAATTTCTATTTGTTGATCTTCTTCAATTCATCCGATCCGACGGTCGAAAATTAAAAAGGTATGTGAGAAGTAAAATGGGATGTGTGGATATCACACCCTTTTTTTTTTTTTTTTGTTAAAAAACATATCCATACATTTGAGATAAAATTAAAAAATAAAAAGGCAAAATGTGTTGGGTAAAAACAAGGTTTGGGCTTGGGGCAGTTGGACCCAGCTACTACTAGTCCAACTTTCCAGCTGTATGTTTGGTAGTGGTTCAACCGGTCCCTCCTATTCATTTGTGATTTCTTGGAACTTAACGGCCGTGTGTCACTGTGTCTCGCTCTCATCTCAAAGTCTCAACTTTCTCTTTCTCTGCATCCTTCTCTCTCATTTCTGCTGAGTTTTCACTGACATTTCATTTGGGTTTTTTTTTCTGTGAAGTTTCTGAAACCTTCTAACCATTTTCTGCCCGCACCCCCCCCCCTCTCTTAGGCTCCACCATCTTCATGGCTTCCAGTGAGTCTCTGTCTCTTCCCTTTCTCTCTCTTCCACACACACAGAACCCTTGATAAATTTATGATTTCAATGTTTATATTGGTTGTTTTTGCTTTTGGGGATGTGGGGTTTGGTGATATAATCTATGGATGCTGTTAGAAATTGGGGGATTGGGATTTTTCTGGTTATATCCATGGAAGTTTTTGGCACAGCCATGTTAATGCAACAGTGATTAATGCTTGTTTGATGCATTGCAATCACTTTTCCTTTGAATCTAATTCCGAATTCAATTGGGTCTGGTTTCTTGTGGTGATTGGTAAACGATATGGGACGACAGAAAAGGCGAAGAACTGTTTACTTGAGTCATATATGTTACAAGTGCAGTGCATGAACAGATTCTGTTTGAACTTTAATTTGAGGGTCTTTATTGGATACTGCATTTGTACTGGGATTGTTCATTTCTCATATCAAGCTTGTATGTTCCTTGTGTGATTCGTTTTTGGTTCACTGTACAGAGAAGCATTGATACATTCCGAATGAAAATAAATAAAAGCGAAGGATTTTCTTCTTATTGGTATCATTTGTGTGGCAGGTAGCCTAGGGGCATTGAATGCTAAAATTACAAACTTGAACTTCGGTAGAGCACGAGTTGGGGTTTTACAGTCATATGGCGTAAGAACTTGGACAGGGAGAAAACCACAATTGTACTCATGTTTATCGATATCAAGACAGTCATCAGAGAAAGTATTACATGCGCGCAGCATTCCATCTTTAAAAATCCTGTGTAAGTTCATTTTGTTAATGTAAATTGTTTTCTTTTCATCCCTCAGTAGTTATACATCAAATCTGGAATTTGCTTAGCACCAGTACTTGAAACATCAAGTTTGTTTGATGTTTATTCAATCACAAATTACTTCTCAATAACCGATGCATGTGCATAAATATATACATGCCATTACATGAGCATCCCTGTTTCTTTTAAGCTTAATAAAATTTGTGTTGGTAGCTCATACTGAAGTGAAAATGACATGGAAATTGAGTATTTGAGAGTCTGGATGGATTTACAAGTGCAATTCTTTCCACTTTACCAAACAGTTTTTAAAGATAAATAATCCATTGTTCTTAAGTTACGTTTATAGGTACGGTATGGGATTTTACAATCTTGTATTCCTATTATATTCTTAAATTCAATGTTGATGTGATTAAGTCATATTGGTCACTTTTATATATCCAGTAATCTGTGACCAAAACTTTGGGCAGACATTATCTTGGGATTTGCAAGGCCAAAACTTATGCAGTTTTTGTTTAGTATTGTGTATCATTCAACGAATATTGTAAGTTTGACTGATTTGTAAATGTTAGACTTTTTAATCTTTTCTTTCTATTTTTTGTTTCGTCATAATTTCCCTATCATTCTTTATTTTTTTTCCCTCTGATCTTGAGCTGTGAAACTTTAGAATCTGTCCATTAGCATGGTAACTGAGTATGCCATTTTCTTAGTACAGATAAGTTTATGGAATGAATATCTAACTGAATATGACATTTTTGAAGTATGAGCCTGTAGAAACTCAAAGAATATTTACACTGTATCAGTGTATTGTATCGACATGATAATATCTGTTCATGTCACATATAATCTATTCATAACACCAAGCTTTTGTTGATGATGTAATAGCTGCTAAAAGTTTAGAAGAGGTTTCTGAAGAGAGTGGAGATTCTGGTCCGACAAACCAGCTCATTCAAAATTTTGATGAGGTCAGGTCACTAATAATTTGCGACATTCTATGTCCCATATCTCCCACTGACAGATTTTTATAGATAGTGCAGTTTTGAATGTAGGCATGGTTGTTTCTTAGGTTTTTATCTTGGGAGGAATTATGATCCAAGAACTATTATTTCATTGTTATTCTTTCCATGTCTCAAATGGTAAGACAAACAGGAAGAGCAAATGTAAAATCCTTCTTCTTTGGGTATCATCTCGGTTTTAAACTTGAACCTTTTGATCCACCGCGTAAACCTCTGAGTTCTCTGTTTCTAGGTTGTCCTGAACTTGTTATAATCACCTATCTGAAGATCACATCCCTACACTTGAAATTTACTTTGTATCTCATACAACCTCCAAAGGTTTTTTGCATGTTAGATTTCTCCAACAGTTGCATTTTGATGGACAAGTTTATTTTTTTAGTTTGTGTTGAAAAAAGGGGAGAAAATAGGTTATTGGTACTATAACCCACCAGTTGCTTGCATTTAATCTTCATCACTGATTTTGGGAAAAAGGGGAGAAAATAGGTTATTGGTATATCTGAAAATAATGCTTTCTAGTACTTAAATATGAGAAAGAAAAGACAAGTTTCATACGTAGACTTTAAAAGTACGTAGTTCTAGATCGGATTATTATGGACCTGGATGGTATTGCATATCCCTATATTTTCACGAAACCTCTCTACTTTTTGTTTCCTAACTACCATCTTAACACGTGAACCCTCTTTTCTTTCAACTTCATATTTGTGGAAATATTGATTCTCTAGTTTCTTCTATGTTTCTTGTGAAGTTCCCTCATAAAATTCTCGTCTGTTGAAATTTTACTTTTGTGAGCCACCATGCAATTTTCTAACTATCGCTAGGCCAACAAACTTTTCATCTCCTAAATCATGCAAGAAAATTCGTGGCTTTCATTTTCTTTATAATGAAATTACAGAATTTTCTCTTAACATTTACTCACAAAAAAGCATGCATGTCGTCACCACTTTTTTGCGTTTTAAACCTGTACTTTGGTGAATCTTGTTTGTAGGTACAATCTGTGCTCACAGCAATATGTGATACAACTACAGTTGCAGAGGTTAAATTAAAAGTAAGCAAGACCTTTTCTCTATTCTAACTTAATAATTTATATGAATTGGGGTCTTGCAACTTAAGAATAAGTTTTCCATTCCGAACCACTCTCCTTTTTTCTTTATGCTTCCTATCAGTATGGGATGTTGCTGTTGATCTTCCATCCGGTTTATTATTAATTCACACATTCTAACCACATAATCAGATCGGTGGATTTCGGTTAAATGTGGTGAGGAAGTTGACTGAAAAAATTAGCACACCACCTCCCCCAAGTCCTGCTCCTGTTAGTGCGAGTGAAAAGGCTAAAGCACTTGATTTGAATGGTGCTGTTCCTACGCAATCTGTAGCTATCGCTAGACAAGAATCGTCTTCAAGGAGTATCCAGACATTGCTAGATAGAGCTGCAGATGATGGCTTGGTGTTAATTCATTCTCCACGAGTAAGAAGCCAAACTACACGCACTTTATCATTTTATTAAATCTGGATCCTAAAATAACCAATGGTGCAGGTGGGGTTGTTTAGGAGATCTCGAACCATAAAGGGGAAGCGTGCTCCGCCATCATGTAAAGAGGTAATCTTTTCACAATGATTTGTTAATTTTGACGGAAATAATTGTGGAATTTCGATTTCCTGCTTGCTTAAAGGCAGTAATGGCAATACTTGGCTACAACCGATATGCTCACTTTATCATATCATTGACAAAATGAGTAGTCTTTTAAGTGATTTATCTAATTCTTTCATTTTTACACAACAGAAGCAAATAGTGAAGGAGGGACAAGTGATTTGCTACATAGAACAGCTTGGCGGGGAGCTCCCAATTGAGGTATGTGTCAGATGAGAGACGCAGGGTGTTCGATCTTCTCTTCCCCTCCCAGCCGTTGTCCTTTATCTCTTAACGTAGTTTTGAGTTATTCGTTTTTTCTTTTGAAGTCTGATGTAGCTGGGGAGGTCATCAGGATACTAAGAGAAGATGGTGGTAAGTTTGTATACACATCAGTTCTTTTCATGCCGGATTTTGTTGATGCTACTGGTATCAGGTTATCATGTAATCATCTCTTTTTCTTAACAGATCCCGTTGGATATGGTGATGCTCTCGTTGCGGTTCTCCCCTCATTTCCTGGGATTAAGAAACTTCAATAGACGATTGGTTGATTACCAGTGTAGTGAAAAATAAAGTAAATTTGCTCTCATTTTCTTTCTTTTTCTTTGTTGGTAAAATTCTGATTTTCTTTTTATAGAATGGTTGTTACAGAGTTAGCCTTTCGTAACATATTTACGCAAGCTATACATGAAACAATCGGCTTAGTATTTTTAACGTGCAACTGATTCGTGCCGTAGGTCCCAAGTAAGGACTTAGGTATTGATGACGTGGTGCAGCTTTACCTACCATTTATTCCACCGTGACCAAGGTCTAAAATAACGATGATATCGGAAATATCGGTAGTCCAAAAACACGGAAATTTCGATGGAAATATCGGGATATTATCGATATCGATAAAAATTGAATAAAAACCATAGAAATTGCAAGAAAAACTTGGAAATTTTTATTGAAACTTTGCATGATGTTTATTTAGTCAATTATCTATTAGTTTATCATAAAAAATTGGAAGGAAATGCATTGCATGATGGATTTAACTGATTTAAATTGATTATATAGCGAGCTGGCAAACATTGTGAGTATAGAAAATATATAAATATTTCAGCATATTAATATAAGTGATATGGTGGTCAATGTGTTGAAGGAGTAAAATGGGAGGGGTTCGAATCCCCTTGGTGTTTTTTTAAATATAGAAATTTAAAAAATACGGAAATTTCGATGGAAATATCGGGATATTATGGATATTGTAGACCGTGACCGTGACCATTCAAGTTCCCTCTCTGCCAGAATTTTCTCAAGTCGCTCGTGTGCCCTTTCTTTTCTTCCCGATCAAGCAGATCACCTACATACAGAGGAAGAGAAATAAAACCAAATTTTGTATGCTAGCGTTCCGCTTCATTGGTGCGAACTAAAATACCCTCATGACTTCCTTTCGTCACATCCCGGCCCTGGACGGATCACTTCCGTGGCCCGCTCCACCACCGTAGCACGATATTGTCCGTTTTGGGCCCCGACCACACCCCCACAGTTTTGTTTCTGGGAACTCACGAGCAACTTCCTAGTAGGTCACCCATCATGGGAGTGCTTTAGCCCCCTTCTCGCTTAACTTCGGAGTTCCTACAGAACCCGAAGCCAGTGAGCTCCCAAAAGGCCTCGTGCTAGGTAGGGATGAGAATATACATTTAAGGATCACTCCCCTAGGCGATGTGGGATGTTACACTTTCACTATAGAGTTTTAGTTGCAAAAATTCGGTGGTGCTCTTCTCCCATTTCCAAGTCAAGAGGATATTTTTCTAATGTTTTGAGTTCATATTTCTCTAAATTGTAACGTTGTCAAAGACTTATTGTGAAATGCATTTCTTTTCTTCTACTAGATTTTGGCTTAGAATCTTTTAGTAGAGTAATATATGTGATTTAGTACTACTAGGCTTAGTATGGATGGATTACTAGGTTGAGTTTTGCGATGCACACTTGAAGGAAGCAAAATTGCAACAATTTTTTTTGGCAATTAGCTGGAATAATCTACATTTGGTTGTAGAAATAATAAATTTTTAATAATGACTACATATTTATCATATATCGACAACATCTGATCATTTCTCTATCCAAATGTAAAAAAAAAAAGATTATTAAGAAAACCTAGGCTACGCATGATAGCCTTATACATAACTCTATCTCCTTAATATTACTAACTTGAGTGTCATAGTGTATTTAACTAGCATCATACTGGTGCCCACCATCTCGAGATTTTGCTCACCTTGTATGTTATGTTAGTAATTCGAAAAATGGGAACGTGCTCAAACACATTTTTCAAATCATTTAAATCATTTAAGTCGTTGAACAAATTTATCAATTATTTTTGATAATTATTGGATCAAACCGTCAAAATAATAATTATATTAAATACATATAAATATTATAACCAGTCCTCGTTTTATTAAATTTGGCTAAAATATCATTAACTTAACGATCTTAACTATTTAAAGCTCGTACAAAACGATAATAAAACCACTATTCTAATTTTTAAGTCTCCAACATTCTAATAATTTCAAGCACCAAATATAAACACTAAAATTAGTGGGAATTAAAAATATTCTCATTCATTACAAGTAGTATAGTATAGAAGGCTTAATTAATGGTAACTCACTTGTAGTTAAAAAAATCTCTCTAATGGTCACCATAGTAACGTAAAAACTGTAACCAACCACTCACTCTTCAGAGTGTAGAAACTAGCTGAGCTGATGCGCGAAATGTTTCCTCACTCGAATCATAATCCGATATTTTGCCTAAAATCTTCACTCTGGACCTCCCCATCTCACTAAATTCTCAAATTAGCATCTGGGTTTTCTTGTTCGTCTGGATTCTGATGCATTCATTGCAAATTTTTTCAATGTTCAAGCACAATGCGTCTCATTTCTTCACTGACACTCACAAATTTCTTCTGATACAGCATCTGGGTTTTTCGTAAATTTCAGCTCCAACCATTTCCCTATCATAATTTTCTTCTGAGTTCTTTGGCATTTCATCAAACAGTTGGAGTGCAACTTGGTCAAGTTACATACCAACATGAGTACTCCATTACCTACTCCCCAATTTTTTGCTCAATATCTTGAATCCGGTGACAGCGGGCGTCAGATGAAACATCAAATTCCTACTGAGGAGAAAGAAATCAAAGCTCAATCTGACATCAACTCCCAAGCTTTCAAGAAACCCAGAACTTCTGAAACCGTATCGAACTCGAATACGGCCTCAGGACAGAACAAAATGTTGCCTAGCTATTACAAGACCCAACTGTGCCGTAAATTCCGAATGGGTTGTTGCTCTTTTCGGCAGAGATGTTCCTTTGCCCATGGCACCAGTGATCTCCGCAGGACTTTGCGTGATGCGCAAGGAATGGAAACTGAGAAGGGAAACTTGGCCATGAGGACTTGGAATGGTGATCATGGAAGTTCTAATGGAGTGAGAATATGCAGGTCGTTCTTTAGATGGGGAACATGCAGTTACGGAGACAAATGCCGCTTTCGTCATGTCAATCCTGAAAATATCAGAGATAGTTCGTTCATGAGCATTTCAACTGTTGGTGGTTCTGCTCAATTTGACTGCAAGAAGTCTATGGGTAAGGATTTTGACAATACGTAGTTTAACATGTTCAAATGATGATTTTTTCGGGTTCAATGTAAATTACAATTTTCGATAGGATACCTGCATTGCATAGCTTTGCTAATTTTTCCTTTTGCATGTCCGTGTGTGTTGATCGTATGAATGTTTAGATGGTCTACTCTTTGTTAGAGTATCGGTTGATTTCTCATGTGCTCTAGATTCGTTTAACTTGCACTACAAGAAAAGTTGTCATAAGTAAAACCCAATTGGTTCAGTATGAGAAAATTCAGAAACCACACTCGACCTTTAGAGCTTTTTTCTGTTAAGAAGGTATTGAATCACGCCAATAGGTTGGACTGGTGAAGGACTTGAACGTTAGAAGAGGCACCCGGGACATTCATCTAATGAACTAGGTATTTAGATTGCATAATGCTTCTCCAAGTATGAAAGAAAGCAAAAAAGACCAGACCTTTTCCACTTTGATTAATTCAAATTGATATTCGATGTGTATGACTTCATCGTGGCATCAGACTTTCTTTTTCGTCTTGCTGCAGATTGGGTATATAGGTTTATACTGAGATTGTTTCTTTCTATGTCTGGTTGTCTTGGCTTGTAATTAAAGTGGGGCAACTTTTTCATATGCTTTTATAAAAGTTGTGCATTAGTCGTTCATACAATTTAACCACCGTCTTTTTCTATTTAGTTTTACCTGCCATTTCAAAGTGTGGCACAAATTCATCTGTAGCCATCTCCAATGATAAATGAGAGGAGTTGATGACCCTGTAGAACCGATCACGATTCAAGAATTGCTCACTATTGACGGATGTGCAATGATTTTAAAAGAACAAATTTTGAGATGCATTGTTGTTAATTTTGCAGAACTGAGGAAGCTTTGTGGCTATACTACACGAGAATGTAGAAGTGTGCAGGCTAACAGTTTAACAACTTATACGAGGGGCAACAATGCATCAAATCGTAGGATGGGGGTTGTGACTGCTTATAAACAAGGTGAGAGTACTCAGTGCAACTTAGAGTGGAACGAACTTGAGAAATTGAGTCGCATCTATGCTGATTGGATTGAAGATATGCCTCTTCTACATGGCTCATCAAGCAAAGTGGAGTGCTACTCGAGTTTAGCATGACATGTGTAAGGGAATAGATTAGTTATCTATAGATATAAGAAGCTTCTTGTAATTTCCTCTAACACCTTCGATTTGTTAAGTGATTGTGGGATTGACTTCGATTGTGACCCGTAGTCTAGTAAACAGGAGATGCTTCATACCCAAGAGCACAGAGCCAGATTTTAAATATCTTGATTTTCCGTATCTCTGTTGTGTAGGGATTTTAGCTGTTATCTTCCGAATTTTATGCACATTGTTATTGTAAAGACATATTTTCAGTTTACAAGATATGGTGTGGCACTGTCACATGAATGTAACTAGCAAAAAATAGTTTGGCTAGTGTGAACTATGCCAAATCTTATTTTCAAGTGCAGATAACCTCACAAAGTTCTCCTTTGGCTATGTGTTCTTGGATCTCACACGTGTGCGTGTGTTTGCGTGCATGAAATTGCAGTCTTCTTGCAAACTAAAACTGTGGTGACACAACAGGGACTTAAACCCCTGTCGTGTTTGGGCCCAGGATGACCCCTTCGGGACATCTTTGGTTTCAGATATAGTAACAAGAGGTCTTAATCTTCACATGCAGAAACAGTAAAAGAAACAGAGACTTTAAGATTTGATGAACATCAGAATATACATCGGTAGGCCAGCAGCCATGCTATTGGTAACAGGTATTCCATGTTCGTCTCTTTGGAACTGGCGCTGGTCCAGACGAATTTCTGTCCTTACACTTTTGATGACCTGCACTCGAACTCTACACCTCTAGGATGGAAAGAATCACTCAGATGTTGTAGATATATCATCTCTGAAGAATATGAAACATGTTCATATCCTCACATTGTGGAATATCCTAATTTGGACGAATTTGAAATTTATTGTGCAGAACGAGCACCTAATGATCCTCGGATGTCAATGATGACGAATGACGAATCACATGTGCTTCCTTGGCCTTCGGTTTGTACAAAATGCAATCTTGGGAGAAGAATGTCCAGCGCTGAAGAAGCTGCCACTTAAAGAGGACTGAAGCATTCTACGTCACTTGGCCGACAATGGTGACCGGAAAGTCCGCTGTGAAATGTATAAAAGTAGTAGAATACATGATTTTCTTAGAGCCCAATGTGAGGTTCAACAATAACAATATACACAAAGCTCAAAATATATAAGACTGTAAAGTGAATGAAAAGAATCACAGAACATGGAATTTTGAGGTTTTGAATATCCAAACAACAGCACAATATTGAACATATTGTTGAATATATTACGTAAGGCCCTCTCGCTGTCTCACTTAATTAACCGCGTCTGAAGCAGGGAAGAAAAACATTTCGAGCATCTTCGTCCTCCCACTCTAAGAAAGACCACCATGCCTCATGTCCTCTGATTACAATATCGCTCCCCTCAGCACTTGTGGAGTTGAGTGGAAGCTTTCTCAGTGCTGGACATGTAAATACCTTGATTTCTTTCAGGTATGGAAAGGGCAGGGCACTATCATGTATGCTCCTCAGCCGTGGAAGCAAACTCAAAATCCGAACAGTAAGTTTTCCAAAAGGGTTCAGTTCTTGCACCACGTTTCCAACTCCACCCAGTCTTTCCAAATCGATTATTTTCTCAATATCATTGCAGGCTTCTACACGTAATTGGCTAAGATTCGGAGCAAAAACGAGCCAAGTCATGTCCGTGAGATTTGGGCATCGTGATACTTCTATGACCTGAAGGCAGAGGAAGCAATTTTGTTTTATCATCATTAAATCCCAGGGATCGTTAGGTGCTCGTCCTGCCCAATGAACTTCCAATTGTTTCCAATTAGGAATATCCCGAATATAAAGGGTATCAAGATGTTTCATATCCACCAAAGATGATATGTCTAGAAAGCTTGCTTCGTTCTTGCCATCCGAGAGCTGTAGAGTCCGAATGCGGGCGACCAATTTGTGGTATCCGATCAATTTTTGCAAAAAAGAGCTACTCCGTACGCTCAAAGTCAAAACGTCAAGGTATTCCAAACCCTGCATTTCCTCCATCAGGGCTCCTTCACCGTCAACAAGAATTCTATCTAACGAACTACATGCTAGCATCCTCAAAACTTTATGCATTGGAAAACTTGATATTACATTTTGTGGAACAAAATCAAGCTCATCCATATGCTCCAAATCCAAATATTTTAGCCTCACACAAGCCTTTAATTCAATTGGCAGGTCTCTTACACCAGTTCTTGACAAATTTAGATGTTGTAACGAAATCAGGTTGGAAACGCCAGACGGCAATTTGGATATGTTCAGATTTCTAGACAAATCCAAAACTCGCAGATTAGGCATATGATCGAAAAAGCCATCAGCAATCATATTCAAAGGACCTTCTCCACCTCTAAGAAATAAGGTCAACAGATTTGGAGATTTGGGTGTTTTAACTAGGCTTTTAAAATGACTACCAACCAATGATGCCCTTCTAGTGTTATTCCATTTCTTCACATGCGGTGTTCCCTGGAGACCTGTATGCACGAGGATACTCTCGTTTTCTTTCCCGCAGTCACAAGCTAACCACAATGCCATGTCACGAATTACGTCATGCATTTTTACAAAATTTCCTTCTTCCAACAAATATGCAGAAAGGAGCGTTCCTATGATATGGTAAGTCTCATTTTTCGCTACATCTACGTTAACATACTCTTCAAACATCTCCTCACACATCCAAAAATATAATAAATCATCTTTACTCATCCAGAAATCTTCCGGAAATAGAGCACAATATAAGAAGCATGATTTGATTGTTTCACTGGGTAGATTATCGTAACTAAATTTTAAAAGAGGAAATACCTTGTCTCCCATAATGGAAAACTCTGACGCAGATTCCTTTAGAACCCGAATTGCATGATTCCATTCGTGGGGTGTTTTCTTGGACTTCATGGCTTGACCAACTGTAATCGATGCAAGTGGGAAACCGTTACACTCATTTGCCACGACTTGCGCTAGTGCGGGGATATCTGGCTGACTTTGAAAAGTTTCTTTGCCCACCTTCTCCTGAAACAAGGTCCATGCTTGGTTCGGCATTAGAAACCTGACTTTAATCTTTATTTGAGCATCCATACAACTACATATATGCTCCAAGCGAGTCGTGAATATTATCTTTGACTTCTTATTGTCAGCTGTATCAGGAATCGCTGTATTAAGAATACCAACTTTAATCATTTCAATCGGCTCCCATATATCATCCAACAATAGCACAAATTTCATCTCACTCAAGAACTTGAAGATGTGTTGAGCTTTTTCATGCGGCTCTTTGTGCTTCCATTTGTCATTAACAATCCCAAGCTTTTTACCAATCTTATCTTGGAGGATTTCAAGTTTGTGGTCTTTTGAGACCACGATCCAAAGCACAAGATCAAAATGGTAAGAAGTACTAAAGGCGAATTCGTTATGGATTTTGGTAAGGAGGGTGGTCTTGCCCACCCCTCCCATTCCATATAACCCGATTGTTCCCACCTGTTCATCTTCAACATGTTTCCAGACCTGTTCAAACATCGACTCCATCCCCACTGTTGGTTCAGTAGGCATTTCATAGACTACCGGTAAGCTTCCTGTTACCACCTCTTCAAAGCTTCCCTTGCTTTTCAAGGCATCCACCTCCACCAACATTTTAAACACTTTTTTTCCGTACTTGTAGCTGGGAAAGTAGTTCTTGGAGCAGTAAACTCCGCTACATGATTTCTGAATTTCTCGATCTGCACAATTTTTAACTTCTCTGACTCGTGTCTCAATAGTTTCCGCCTTTTTAATCCACAGTTGTACCTGGTCCAAGCGCATCATGGATGTCTGAAGCTCGGAAACCTCAACCCTTCTCACGAGATCATTCTTTAAAGCGGTCAGTTCTTGCAAAGATCGATCCAGAGCTTCAAGGTTTTCTCCGAGCTTGCTGATGTAGTTTGCTTGTTGACTAAGGAAACCCCAACAGCAGAAGTTAGCCGTGTGATCGCAAGGTATGGAGACTGAGAACATGTTCCCCATGGCTTGCAGGAATACTGAAAAATGAAAAGATAACTTTTGTGTGGGAGAGGAATTAGGTAAGTGTTTTGTAAACAAGATGATATGTGGAATGAATTATTTCAATGCCTGTACGTGTACGTTGTGTTAGTCGGGCTGACCATAAACTTTAATGTCACTTTAATCAGAAGACCCAACAATTCACTCTTGACTTCCAGATAGACTTTTTAGGATTCATGTTGTGAATTGAGTTCTGGTATCAACAAGGAAATTTGCAAATAGGGTTTCGTTTGAGATTTAATGTTTTATCGAGACAAGTTTCAGGTTATTTGAAATTAAAGGAATTGGATGTTTTCATTTTTTTTCTTTTCGCATCAAGATATATGAAAATTGTATTTGTAAAGTGAGCAACACGATTTGGTGAAATATTCAATAAACCTAATATTGCCCATTTTTTCTTCACATTCAAAAATAAAAAAAAGATCAGCCACCTAATACTACAGTCTAGTAGTATTCCTCTTCACTTGTAAGTGAGAGATTTTAGGTTCGATTCTTGTCAAAGATGAATTTGAACTACATGATTGTTAGCCCATTATGAGGCTTAGCCCATCCCCTCGCCTTTGTGTAGATAATATCGGTTGTTCCAAAAATAAAAAAATTTCAGAAAATCAAAACAATATGGAAAAACCTGCATTACAAACACATCAGAAAAAAAAAAGGTAAAAAAAAAAAGAGTAATGCTATATTTACCATCTATTTGTATCATCTCTCTAATAGAATTAAGACCCACCAAACATGTGAGTCACATCTCTATTAGATAGATGATATAAATGATGCATGAAACCAAATTTTTTGCACGGTAGATTTCTCGAACAGTTGCATTTTGATGGACAAGTTTACTTTTTTAGTTTGTGTTGAAAAAAGCGGAGAAAATAGGTTATTGGTACTATAACCCATCAGTTGCATGCAATGCATATAATCTTCATCACTGATTTTAGGAAATCCTGCTATGGTCGTATATCAGAAAATAATGCTTTCTAGTACTTACATATGAGAAAGAAAAGACAAGTTTCATTCGTAGACTTTAAAATATGTATTTTTAGGTCGAATTATTATGGGCCTGGATGGTATTATATATCCCTATATTTTCACGAAATCTCTCTACTTTTTGTTTCCTTACTGTTATCTTAACACGTGAACCCTCTTTTCTTTCAACTTTATATTTGTGGAAATATTGATTCTCTAGTTTCTTCTATGTTTCTTGTGAAGTTCCCTCATAAAATTCTCTTATTTTGAAATTTACTTCTGTGAGCATTGACATGTAATTTCCTAACTATCGCTAGGCCAACAAACTTTTCAACCCCTAAATCGTGCAAGAAAATTCGCGGCTTTCAGTTTCTTTATAATGAATTTTCTCTTAACATTTACTCACAAAAAAGTATGCATGTCATCTCCACTTTTTTGAGTTTGAAACTTGTACTTTGGTTATCTTAAGAATGGAATGGCAGAATGAATAATCTTCTGTGTTGATTCATTAAAATATACAAGTTAGGCTAGAGTTCTTATACAAACTGTAAAGATACAATCACATCCCGTAATTCCTACAAATCAGCTAAGTAAATACAAAGGGAAAGAATAAATCATTGATAGTCAACGATCACCATGCTACCAAATAGGAAGGAAATCATTCATATCATAACACTCCCCCTCAAGTTGGTGAGTGAATATCAAAAACCGCTAACTTGCTCAGCAAAAAAAAGAACTGTTCTTTTCCTAAAGGCTTCGTGAATATGTCTGCAACTTGCTTTGAAGATGGAACAAATTTGGTGACTACCTTTCCTTCTTGAATTTTATCTTGAACAAAATGACAGTAAATCTCTATATGGCATGTCCGCTCATGAAAAACAGGATTAGCGGCAATGTGAAGAGCCGCTTGGTTATCACAATGTAAAACAACAGGGCCTATATCTTTAATACGTAAATCACATAAAAGACTTTGTAACAAGGTAAGCTCACAACAGGCAGCAACCATTGAACGGTACTCTGCTTCTGCATAAGATAATGAGACAATCTTCTGTTTTTTGCTTTTCCATGAAATTAAAGAATCTCCAAGGAAAACACAATATCCGGTAGTAGAACGTCGAGTCACCCGACACCCTGCCCAATCGGCATCACAAAAAGCCTTCAATCGTAACAAACTTTGTGAGGAAAACAAAATACCTTGGCCTGGAGTGTTCTTCAAATATCTCAAAACACGTAAAGTTGCATCATAGTGAGGCTTGCGAGGATGTTGCATGAAACGACTCAATGTGTTCACTGCAAAAGTAATATCGGGTTTGGTAATAGTTAAATATATCAAACGTCCTATCAATCTTCGATAGATGGATGGATCGTGAAGCAAATCTTCTTCATCAGGAAGTAGCTTTAGATTTTGTTCCATGGGGAAGCTAGCTGATCGTGCTCCTGAAAGACCCACATCTTTCAAAATGTACAATAAATATTTTCTTTGAGAAATAAAGATCCCCCTTTTTGAACGAGCAATCTCTATTCCTAAAAAATATTTCAGGGGCTCCTAAATCTTTGATGCGGAAGCGTTTATTCAAAAAAGATTTAAGAGAACCAATAGTCATCATGTCATTACCAGCGATCAAGATATCATAAACGTAAACAAGAAGAGCTGTGAACGATTTGCCAACTTTTCTTGTAAAAAGGGAATAATCGGCTTTGGACTATGTATACCGAGCTGCACAAATAGCCTCAGAAAACTTAAAAAACCACTACCGAGAAGCCTGCTTTATTCTATACAAAGACTTGTGAATGCGACTTACTAAATGCTCCCTCTGTCGCCGAAGACCAGGAGGTGGAACCATATATATTTCCTTATGGAGATCACCATGTAGGAAAGCGTTGTGGACATCCATTTGATGTAGGGACCAGCCACTAGCAGCCGCAAGAGCTAGGAGACAACGAAACATAACCAACTTTGCAGTCGGGGAAAACGTATCCTGGTAATCAACACCTTCAATTTGAGTGTAACTCTTGGCCACTAAACGAGATTTGTAACGCTCAATAGTGTCATCAGACTTGTGCTTGATTTTGTATACCCAACGACGACTAATAAGGGTCTTGCCAGGTGGAAGTGCAGTCAAAGACCAAGTGGCATTAGCTTCTAGAGCTTGAATCTCCGAGGCCATGGCTTTTCGCCACCAAGGATCTTTAACAGCCTCTGCATATGTGTTAGGTTCAACAGGGAGAGTAATATTGGCAATAAAACTTTGATAAGATGGAGAAAGATTTTTATAAGAAATATACTTGCATAAAGGATGGTGAGTACCTTTTTAGAGGAACCTGGAGTCGATGCATTGAGTGGGGAAGACGAGGAAACATGAGAGCAAACATAGTCATCAAGGTAAGCAGGTGTACGTTTAGGCTGATCAGAATGACGTATGGAGGGTGCAATGGGTGGACCAAATGATGGAGGAGGGCTATTGGTGACTGTTTGGTCTAGGAAAGGTGTAGCAATGGAGTTGGATGAAGTCTCAATGTCAACCTGAGTGGATGGTGAAATGGACTCAATGTGAGTGGGTGGGGTCTCAATGTCATCATGAGTAGGAAAAGGCAAGACAGGTTCTTGAGGTTGGGTTAAAGGAGTGGTGATAAAAGGAAAATTAGACTCATGAAAAACGACATCTCGGCTAGTGAACACTTTGTGAGTATAAAAGTCGTACAACTTATACGCTTTTTGACCAAAGGGATATCCTATAAAGACACATTTTCTGGCTCGTGCATTAAATTTATGAAGAGGTTGAACATTGGTGGCATAAGCTAAACATCCAAAAGTACGCAAGTGTGCATACGTTGGAGGATGACCATAAAGAACCTCAAAAGGTGATTTATTGGACAAAAGTGGTGTGGGTAAGCGATTTATGAGGTAGATTGCAGTAAGGACACAATCTCCCCAAAAAGACAAAGGTAAGTGACTCTAAAAACGTAGTGCCCTGGCCACTTGCAAAATATGACCGTGTTTTCGCTCGACCACTCCATTTTGTTGTGGAGTATATGTGCAAGAACGTTCAAAAATCACACCACTCTAGGAAAAGAAAGAATGCATGGACAAACACTCACTACCATTATCAGTTCAAATTTTCTTAATTTTGTGATGGAATTGAGTTTCTACATAAGAAAAGAAAGTTTTAATTAACTGTTGTGTTTCAGATTTATGTCTCATCACAAAGAGCCAAGTGGTTCGAGAAAAATCATAAACAATTGTTAAGAAATATCGAGCCCCATTATATGTAGAAATTTTGTGCGGTCCCCAAATGTCACAATGAACAAGCTCAAATATTTGTTTACTGGAAATATGACTTAATGGAAAAGGCAATCTAGTTTGCTTTGCTAATGGGCAAACATCACAAGGTTTATTTGAATGAGAATAAACATCTAACGATTGCTTAGCTAAAAGGTGGGAGTCGTTGTGGATAGGGATGACCAAGACGACGATGCCATGAAATGGAATTAATGCAACTGGGTGAAGGTGAAGTGGTGCAGCTACTATTTGGTTTGGTGAGATAGTAAAGTCCTCCACGTTGTCTACCTCATCCAATAATCTTTCTCGTCTCCAGGTCCTGTAAGACACAAAAATCCAGAAAAAAAAGTTATGGAGCATCAAAGGGATTTTGTTAAATGACTAACGGATATCAAATTAACCAAAATAGAGGCAATTCGTAATACGTTAGTCAATGAAAGTTTGGGATCAAAAGTAAAATTGCCAATACTACTAATTGAAACCCTTTCATCAGTTGGAAGTTTTACTGGCGGCAAAGACTTGTTCACAATAAAGTTTGATAAGGGAAGCGTCGTAACATGATTCATGGCGCCACTATCAATTACCCACTCTTGTGAATGGTGGGAAGACAAACTTGTGATTGCATTGGTCTGTGCTTCATATGGCAAATTTCCAGCCATTATAGCAAAAAGTTGTTGAAGCTGCTTAGGAGTAAAAGTCATCGGTGTTGCTGATGTAGAGGAAAAAGTTGAAGAAGTTGTTGCTTGAACATGGTTGGTTGCTGGTTTTCCCTCTTTATCGTGCCCATTTCCCTTGTTCTTTTTATGGAGACGATGGTCCTCGGGATATCCATGGAGCTGGTAGCAAGTCTCCCTGGTGTGGTGGTCCACGTCACAATAATCACAATGTAGCAGCTTGCGATTCCCTTGGCTACCACGGCTGTGCTGAGTACCTTAACCACCTTGAACTGTCATGGCTGCTCCTTCCACACTTGGTTATAGGATGGCTGCAATTCCACGTTGTTTTTCCTCTTGGTTAACCATTGAAAAAACTTTGAGCACTGAAGGCAATGGCTTTACAAGCAAAATCTGACCTCTCATTGCTGCATATGAATCATCAAGCCCCATTAAAAATTGCTTAACCTTATTTGCTCATCTTTCTCATTATGGTCTTCCATGGCACCACATGAGCAGTTTTTATGGCTACCGTAAGAAGATAATTCATCCCATAAACCCCTTCAATTGGGAATAATAGTCAGACACAGACATCTGATTTTGAGTGAGGTGTGCAATGTCACGTTGAATCTCAAAAATTCATGGGACGTTGTCTTGTGAAAAACAAGTCTTAAGGTCTTCCCAAACAACATGTGCAGTTTCTGCATAAACCACACTGTTTGATAACCCAGAACTTACAGAATTTAAAATCCACATGAGAACCATGTCATTGCAGCGCTGCCAAAGAGCAGCTTCAGTTACTTTCTTATTTAACGGCTTCTTCACAGACCCATCAACAAAACCAAATTTGTTCTTTGCGTTAAGGGCAATACGCATTGAACGAGACCATGTGCTATAATTGTTTCTAGTAAGTAGAGTGGAAACAAGATGCATCCCTGGATTATCATAGTGATGAATATAGAAAGGGCTTGAGGGATCGTGCGACGCCTCAACCGAATTGGAGTCTCCCATGACAAAAAATGACGACTTTGCTCACAAGAAAAACCAAAGAAAAAAAACGAAGAGAAACCAAGGAAACCAAAAAAAATGTCCTAGGATCTTAGACACTCTAGTACCATCTTAAGAATGGAATGGTAGAATGAATAATCTTCTGTATTGATTCATTAAAATATACAAGCTAGGCTAGAGTTCTTATACAAACTGTAAAGATACAATCACATCCCGTAATTCCCACAAATCAGCTAAGTAAATATTTTTACAAAGGGAAAGAATAAATCATCGATAGTCAACGATCACCATGCTACCAAATAGGAAGGAAATCATTCATATCATAATAGGTTACTCTTGTTTGTAGGTACAATCTTTGCTCACAGCAATATGTGATACAACTATAGTTGCAGAGGTCAAATTAAAAGTAAGCAAGATTTTTTTCTCTATTCTAACTTAATAATTTATATGAATTGAAAAAATTTTATAACTTAAGAATAAGTTTTCCATTCCAAACCACTCCTTTTTTTTCTTTATGCTTCCTATTAGGGCTGGTTTGGTATTGATGTGCTTTGAAAAAAAAACTGCTTCTGCTGTGCTGTGAGAATAAGCAGTTGTGAAATAAAGCAACAGAGTATTTGGTAAACTTTTTTTGTGAAAGTGCTTTTGGAAAAAAAAAAAAAAGCAGTATTATAGTGTTTGGTAAACTTTTATGTAAAACAGTTGTGAATGTGAAATGACCAAAAAGGGTATATTATTGGATGTGCCATTAATTTAATTTTCTTAACAAATAAAGGTGAATTACTAAATATACTTTATTTTTAAAAGAAAAATATTTATAAACTTTATCTTAAATATTAATTAGTATGACAAACTACTTCAATTGAAATATTTTAGATTGAATAGCTAGGATTCATTAGTATAATATTGTTAATGTACTTGAAAGTAGTCTAATTAGATGCATTCATCAAACTTTCCGCTATTCTATTTCTTAATGTTTCTATCTCATGTGATCCTTCAACTTGATAATTTTGGTATTCTTCATCATCATCATCACTACTATCGCTCTCTTCACAAAAGTCCCTGGGGTCATCAAAATGACGATCACGTTCAAAATACTTCCATATGTAGTTATGAAGAGCCATTGTAGTAATGACAATCTTCACTTGCTTATTGAACAGGTAATTAGGCATATCCCTTAAAATTGCCTATCTTTTCTTCCATACCCCAAAAGTTCGTTCAATGATGCTCCTAAGAGAAGAACGCATGTGGTTGAATACCTCCTTATGACCCGTTGGTTTGGGACCCCTACGAAAATCCGGGAGATGATATCTTTCACCTTTATATGGTCCCAAATAACCTCTTATTTGTGGGTACCCCGCATCTACCAAGTAATATTTTCCTGAAAATTGAAAATTTTGTTTTGTATTGTAATAATTATACAAAGCAAGTATGTAAAATGTTATAATAAGTATGAAAATTACCATTTGGAGGCTTAGAAAAGTTTAAATTTGGATTCTGTAGCACGGATAGAAAAACCCATGTATCATGTATACTGTCTTCCCATCCAGCACAAGCAAATGTGAATTGCATGTCAAAATTACAAGCAGCCATAACATTTTTAGTTGGCATTCCTTTCCTACCAATGTATGGAACTTGATCCAAAGGTGGTATTGAAGTCTTAACATGTACTCCATCTATGGCCCCAATACAATCCTAAAAATAATAACATAGAAGAAAACCGTCAACCTACACTTATAGTTTGCAAATAAGTTAGAAGACGAGTCAAACTTTACCTTAAAATGAGGCATGTATCTTGTATCTCTCCTTATTTCTTGAGGAATGCCATGAAACTCCGAATCCATCGGTTTGATAACATCTATTGCCATCTTACATACGATATCTAACATAACACCAAAATATCTACTAATAGTCCCACCATAATGCTAAAATCTCTCTTGCGCTAATCTATTTTTCACACCATGTCCAAACATATGCTAGAACATTCCTAATATTTTAGTTGCATTCATTCTCCTTGAACCATTCAATCCATAATTAGTTTGCAAGTCATTGGATAATCTGTAAAAGACATCTTTGTTCATCCTAAATATTCTATAGCATCGCACATCATTTCCTCGTAGTACTTCCATCAACCAAATATTACCTGTTTGGGAAGAATTCATACACGGAGTTTTGTGGACATATTTTAAATAATATGTTTCAATAGCTCTCACTACAGCGCATATAATTAGACCATCCTCCAAATCCTCAACATCATCATCATATGTGTTCATATTGAATATACACCTGTAACCTAACACATAATTCAACATTCCACAAATCATAATCCAACAATCACTAAGAAGTCATAATCCGACATTCAAGAACAAGTCATAATCCAATATTTAGCAAGAAATCATAATTCAACATTCAGCATATAATCCAACATTCAATAAACATGTAGCAACTTCAACACATAATCTTAATGGAAAGTACAAACCACACATAGTCCTAATTCATAGTTTTAGCTCCTTATTGTTGTTTGTTGAACATATATTTCAACCAAGTCAGCTGGACTTCAGGATCTTTTATCGTGGCAAACACCTCTCGCTTCTCTGCACTACAAAATAAACATGTAGCAAACAGCCATAACTCACTAGGTGGCTCACAACTAGGCAATTGTGCAACATCCGCTAACACTTCCAGAATACTACTGCCTACATGCAGTTTGGACAGCAATGAGTTTGCAGAACTCCTAGTTTCATAAACTTCAACAAGACGGTCAATTTGACAATAAAGTTTTGCAGCACCCTCCAATTTTTTTCCTTTTCTTATCAACCTTCTTTTTTTTGCAATTCTCCTTGGTTAGCCGCTCTTTTTGTTCCTTTCCTAGTAGCTTGCCTTAGATCCTGCATAGTCTCACTTTCTTCCTCATCATTTGAATCAATTTGTCCTATAGATTCCTCTCTTGTCTCTGGTGGTAGTACTCCAGATGAAGGTGCCCAGGCATGTTCACAGGTAGCAACTGTGTTTGAGAACATCCTGTCTAACTTGTCCTCCATCTCAGGACTAATGCCATTTTTTCTCAATCTTCCATATTCTTTGTTTATCTACAAGTAAGAAAGAATATGGTTAATACATATTGCATGATATCATAATACATATTAAAAGATAAATACACAAACCTGAATTTTATCATTCCACCACTCCTCAGAGGCATCAACAGTACCCTTGCTCGAATTCCACCCTAGGCCAGTTTCTTTACCAACTAGCTCTTTCCACAACTTCCACTCATTTTTAAGTTCATCCCACTTATTTTTCAGTTGCACTCTTTCATAATCATGCCCTGTCTTTGCCTTGAAGTTAGCTCTAATATTTGCATATCCTTCTTTGTTAAAGTGAGTGCCTGGACGATGTCCGGCCTCAACCTCCTTGATGCATAAATCACAAAATATAGATATATTGTGGGCATTCCATGTAGCTGAAGGATTTGACGAAGATGCCCCCTTCTTTGCCATCGATACCAACTAGTGATTTGTGTACACATATATATACACACACACACACACTCTCATACATACATACATACATATATATACATACACACATATATATACATACGTACATATATATACATATATACATATATATATATATACATACATACATATATATATACATACATGTAGATATATACATATAGATACATATATATACATACATACATATACATACATATATATACATACATACATATACATACATATATATGTACATACATACATACATATACATACATACATATATATACATACATACATATATATACACACATATATATGTACATACATACATACATACATACATACATATACATACATACATACGTATATATACACACACACACACACACATACATACATACATATATATATACATACATACATATATATATATACATATATATATACATATACATACATACATACATACATATATATATACATACATACATATATATATATATATATATATATTAAAACAAGAACGTATGATATTGTAATATAACCCAGAAAACATTATGTACGTGAAAGAGACAAATAAGCATACACAGTACATGAAAGAGACAAATAAGCATACACAGTACATGAAAGAGACAAATTGGACTCTAAGAATACACAGTACAAGTGGGCATTCCATCCAGCACTAGGATTGGCATCTAGCATATTGGACTCTAAGAATACTCAATACTCATCCTTTTCATTTCCCTTCAGAATATAGGTAGTTGTAGTCACACTGAATTAGTAGGTTTATATGTTTAAAAAGTAAATTGAGTCACATAGAAAGCATAAGGCGAACCAACCTGTAAATGTAATAGAAAAATAGGTAGTTGTAGTCACACTGAATTTACAAATTTAGGTAGTTGTAGTCACACTGAACTTACAAATTTACCAAACAAAACAATCATGAGAAAACTTTGATTTTTGCTGAAGTGGGAAGGGTAACGGAAGTTGGAGCTAGCAATGACAGGTCAGAAATCAGGAGAGGGACAAAGACAAGTGAGTTCATGTTGCAGCACAATTTCTGTGAGCGTTAATGGATGCAAGAACGATGGGAGCCATTAATGGCAGACAAAAGACCAAAATTCAAGTCTCCAAGTCCATGATATATTTCATATAAGATTGGGTAGGTGGTGGAAGGTGTCCTTTGAAAAGACTTATGCTAACTAACACATGGATCATGGAATTTGACACTACTAGAGCAACAGGCTCAAGTCCATGATATATTTTATATCTTGTTATGGAATAAAAATAGAAGATAGAAAGAGATATGGAACACTATGAAAATGATGTTCAACAAAACAAAACAAACCAAGAAAAGATGGAAATATCAATAAGAATTGGTCCCACGACAGAAGGGAAGTCTAAGATAAGATTCTAAGAAGAAAAAATTCAACTTATATGGTTGGTGATGAATGATAAGAACATGTTAATTAGGCTTAAAACTTACGCAATTTAATTTTAATGTGTTTATTACAGGGGTGTTCATCGACTCTAAACATTCACGTGGAGCATATAAACATTCTCCCCAGCCAAGCACAACAAAAACACAAATAACTCTTTAATCCAAAACAAGATTCAGGGAACAAACATACCAATTTTTTACCCAATTGTTTTCTCCATCCCCAGTTTTTTTTTCCCGACACCTATACATCATAACAGCTCAGAGAATGCATAGCCATGGATGCTTCGAAAGAAAATCTTACAGAGAGAATTAAGAGAGAGAGAGAGAAAGATAAAGAGAAAGTGTATATTTGATTAACTGTCGAATATTACACAATCATGTTCCCATACACTATTTATACTTACTGGATTGCTTAATGACTAAGCTAACCATCTAACTAACTACCCTTCTAGGATTGTGACACTTGTCATAACAAGATCATTTCATACAATAAACCCTTCTACCTACACATCACTCAATATGCCCCCTCAATCTCAACTGGGGAATCCCAGTTTGAGATTGGTACAATGTTGAACAAATAAAGGGCCATGAAGACCCTTGGTCAAAATATCAGCCACCTGATCAGTAGTAGAAATATAATCAACATGTAAATCTCATTTTTCACCCTTTCACGAACAAAATGAAAATCTATATCGAGATGTTTAATCCGAGTATGAAAAACCGGATTAGAACACAAAGCCAAAGCGGAACTGTTGTCACAGTGCAAAACAAGAGGTGAGAGCAGAAAAACTTGTAAATCTTTCAAGATCAATCGTATCCAGGCAACATCTGCAGTAGCATTAGCTAGAGCTTTATATTCAGCCTCTGTCGAACTGCGTGAAACACTTGCTTGTTTCTTGGATTGCCATGAGACTGGATTCTGTCCCAAGAACACCACATAGCAAGTAGTGGATCGTCTGGTGTTGATATCAGATGCCCAATCAGCATCACTAAATGCTAATAACTCCAAATTATGTGTAGAAGAATATGTAAGTCCATACGCCAAAGTACCCTGAAGATATCGAAGAATCCGCTTTACCAAATGAAAATGAACGTCAGTAGGATTAGACATGAATTGGCAAGCATAGTTCACTGCAAAAGCTATGTCGGGTCTGGTTAACGTGAGATACTATAATGCTCCTACTAAACTTCGAAACTCTGTAGAATCAGACAAAGGTATGCCTTCATCTTTAAGCAACTGAGTATGGGGCTTGCAAGGAGTTGGACAGGCTTTACAAGATACCATACCAGCCTTTTTTATAAGAGCTTTGGCATAATTTGATTGAGACACAAACAGATCACCATTATCTTGATAAGTAATTTGTAAACCCAAGAAGAAAGTAAGTTGTCCCATGTCTTTCATATCAAACACCATTCCCAATTCATCAATAACCTGTTGAACCAAAACTGAATCAGAACCAGTGATGATTATATCATCAACATAAAGAAGAAGAATAACCACTGCATTGCCTTAAGTTTTAATAAATAAACTCGGATCAGAATCTGAAACAATAAATCCCAATGTAGGCAAATAAGTTGTAAACTTAGAATTACAGGCCCTAGGTGCCTGTTTCAATCCATACAGTGATTTCCTGAGCTTGCAAACATAATCAGGATGTTGAGGATCCTTGAAACCTTGAGGCTATTTCATAAACACATCCTCCTGTAAATCTCCGTGAAGGAAGGTGTTCTTAACATCCAACTGCCTTAATGACCATTTGTGAGAAGCTGCCAGTGCCAAAACAATTCGTACAATCCGAACAACAGGACTGAAAGTTTCATCATAATCTAAACCATGTGCTTGACTGAATCCCTGAGCAACGAGTCGAGCTTTATATCTGGAGACTGCACCATTTTGATCCCGCTTGACTTTATAAATCCATTTGCTTCCAATAATATTCTTATCTGAAGGCAAAGGAACAAGATCCTAAGTCTCTTGTTTCTAAAGTGCAAAAAACTCCTCAGTCATAGCATCTCTCCAATGAGAATGAGCAACATCATGTTTATAAGATGCAGGTTCAATTGACTCAGATATGTCCAATACCGCAGTATAACCAAGTAGAACAGTATCCTCAAGAGAAGAATATGAACCAGAGGAAAGAAGATCAGATGTTGCAGAATATGCACTATAACCTTTTCTATCAATAGCCTCATATTTGAGTCTTGTAGTCATAGAATGCACATTAGAGGAATCATAATCGGCATTAGATATAGAATCAGAAGACAATTCATTAGCAGATGAAAGGGAGAAAGGTACCTCCAATGGTGCAGGACTTTGGATAAGCAACAAAGATGTAGTTGAATGAGAGGAGGGTGGAGTAGTGTTGAGAGGAAAAGTCTGTATTGGAGAAGAAGAGCTTACATCTTGACCTATACCAGATGACATTGAACTATCATTCCCTGAAGATGAATCCGGAACCACTGAATCAGAACCAATATTCACTGAGGATGTATTTTGATTGTGTTTACCAGATCTGGCACCAGAATAAATGAGCAGCACAATAGGTATAACCACAGGATGCTTGAACTGATAGTTATGACCATTCACAGCAGGTTGCACTATGGAACATTTTTGGAATGGAAAAACCTGTTCATTATGAATCACATGCCTCGAAATAAACAATCGTCCCTTCCCTCTGTGATAGCAAACAACTCCTTTGAATCCTAACACATATCCCAGAAATATACACTCATCTGTTCTGGGATCCAATTTAGTCTTAGTATAAGGTCTAAGATATGGATAAACAGCCGACCTAAACACCTTAAGTGAATTGACTAAAGGATGAGTCCCAAACAATTTGAAGTAAGGAGATTGCCAATCTAAGGATTTACAAGGCATTCGATTAATAAGAAAAATAGCATGAGAACAAGCATGCATCCACCAACTCAAGAAACATTAACAACAAAATCAATTTAACACCAATTTCAATTCAGTGCCCTAATCACATCCACCGACTTAACAAAAATTGCAATCCAAGAACAATCTAGCTTCGTGCTCAAATTTCATCATGATATATCCACAAGATTTCACAAATATATTCAATTCGGGCTTCGTGCCTCAATGATCAAGGAAATTATCTCTAATTAGAAGAAAAAAAAAATGTCAAGGATCAACCAAGAACAGAACCTGGTTTTCAATCAACTTCATGTGACTCGTAACACAAATCGACTTCGACCGCAACCACCACCGAAAGAAAAAACCTCAGGATCTTGATGAACCTATGCTCTTAATACCATCATAACAGCTCAGAGAATGCATAGCCATGGATGCTTCGAAAGAAAATCTTACAGAGAGAATTAAGAGAGAGAAAGATTGAGAGAAAGTGTATATTTGATTAACTGTCGAAAGATTACACAATCATGTTCCCATACACTATTTATACTTACTAGATTGCTTAATGACTAAGCTAACCATCTAACTGACTACCCTTCTAGGATTGTGACACTTGTCATAACAAGATCATTTCATACAATAAACCCTTCTAGTTACACATGTCACATCCTGGCCAGGGGTGCATTTCCTTCCCAGGCCCACTCCACCACCGTAGCACGATATTGTCCACTTTGGGCCCCAACCACGCCCTCACGGTTTTGTTTCTGGGAACTCACGAGCAACTTCCCAGTAGGTCACCCATCCTGGGAGTGCTCTAGCCCCCTTCTCGCTTAACTTCGGAGTTCCTACGAAACCCGAAGCCAGTGAGCTCCCAAAAGGCCTCGTGCTAGGTAAGGATGGGAATATACATTTAAGAATCACTCCCCTGGGCGATGTGGGATGTTACAATCCACCCCCCTTAGGGGCCCGACGTCCTCGTCGACACACACGCGGCCAGGGTTAGGCTCTGATACCAATTGTCACATCCCGGCCCGGGGTGCATCACTTCCCGGGCCCACTCCACCACCGTAGCATGATATTGTCCGCTTTGGGCCCCGACCACGCCCTCACGGTTTTGTTTCTGGGAACTCACGAGCAACTTCCCAGTGGGTCACCCATCCTAGGAGTGTTCTAGCCCCCTTTTTGCTTAACTTCGGAGTTCCTACGGAACCCGAAGCCAGTGAGCTCCCAAAAGGCCTCGTGCTAGGTAGGAATGGGAATATACATTTAAGGATCACTCCCTTGGGCGATGTGGGATGTTACAACACATCACTCAATAATACACTCATCCCTTCACTCTTTCCACCCCTCCTTCACTCACTCTCCCATCCCCAAATTTAAAAATCCAAACAAATAAATAATAAAATTTTAGACAAGAGAAGCTTACCAGAGGAATGAGGGAAAGCGACAACGAGAGAATGATGGAAGACGACGACGGTGTCTGTGACGCTGAGACCGATGGAGAGACAGAAAAATGAGGATTTCGGTATATCATTAATTCACACTTTATAACCACATAATCAGATTGGTGGATTTTGATTAAATGTGGTGAGGAAGTTGACTGAAAGAATTAGCACACCACCTCCCTCAAGTCCTGCTTCTATTATTGCGAGTGAAAATGCTAAACCACTTGATTCGAATGGCGCTGTTCCTACACAATCTGTAGCTATCACTAGACAAGATTTGTCTTTGAGGAGTATCCAGACATTTCTAGATAGAGTTGCAGATGACGGCTTGGTGTTAATTTATTCTCCATGAGTAAGAAGCTAAACTACATAAACTTTATCATTTTATAAAATCTGGACACTAAAATAACCAATGGTGCAGGTGTTAGACGAAGTCAGTGTGCTGAGCGCATCACCAAAACTTGAGGAGTTTGACTTGGTTCAAACTCCTTATCCTTTCAGTCGTTCCTAGTTTATAGGACTTGTTTGTTTGTTTGAATTTCTGTTGTAATCTGAACCTGTGGATGTAATCCTTTCTTTGGTTTTCTGTTTGTATTTTTGAATTTCAAAAGCTCCTTGTATCTAGGGTTTTCAAACCCAAACTGTAATCATGAAAGTATTATAAATACATGCATCCCACGATTGTTTGGGTATGCAAGTGAAGTGAAACACTGAGTTAGTAAGTTTTACATGGTATTGAGCCCTTTTTTTGTCTAACGACACCGATCCTCCTTTTCTTTCTTTTCCCCCCACACTTCAATGGCTGAGAACAATGTTATCCCCTCCTCCTCCATTTCCAACCTCAATTCCCATCATCAGTTCCACTCATTCTCCACTGTTGTCAACATCAAACTCAACAGGACCAACTACCCACTGTGGTTGGCCTAAATTCTCCCAATTCTCAAGATCAGAGATCTGATGGGATACGTTAATGGTACCTTGGTGTCTCCTCCCAAGCATCTGCCTGGTGCAACAACTGTGAACCCTGCGTACACTGCATGGGTCCAACAGGATCAAATGATCCTTAGTTGGATCAATGAATCGTTGACGACTTCTGTACTGTCTGTCGTGGCGAGCAAGAGGACTGCTCGAGCCACCTGGGAAGCACTCGAGCAACGGTATGCTTCTACTTCACAAAACAGGATTTTGTTTTTGAGAAATGAATTGTTGCAGACAAAGAAATGTGATCTTACTGTGGCGGATTACCTCGATCGCATGAACGCGATTGCTGACAACCTTGCCCTAGCTGGGCAACCAGTAAGTGATGATGAACTGGTCCAGATTATGTTGAACAATCTAGGATGTGTCTTCAAAATGATTCACCAATCACTTACCCTACTTTTGAGGTGCTGCTGTTAACTACTGAGTGTAGAATGGCTGAGCACACTGCTCCCATGGTGGAATCTGCGCAGGTCAATGCATTTGTTGCTTCTCGAGGCCGAGGTGGTGGCCCACTCGAGGGACTGGGATATGTGTCTCTTTATCCTATCGAGGTAACTCTTTCAACCAACGAGGAAACGGTCATCGTAACAACAACAACTCCCGCACCATGCCATGCAGTGGAGAGCGGGTTGGATCTAATGGTGAGAGAATTGTTTGCTAAATCTGTGGCAAACCAGGCCATCCGGCCTTTGATTGTTATCAAAGAATGAATGCTGCCTTTGAAGGAAGAATTCCAACACAACGACTCACAGCAATGTCGTTTTCTCCTATCACTCTCAACAAACAACAGAATGGTACCTGGTTATTAGATACAGGCGCCAATGCTCACATAACCCCTGAAATTCAAAACCTGGTTAACCCTAAAGAGTACAATGGTAATGAAACTATTGGGGGTGTAGGTAATGGCTCTGGCATTTCTATCTCTCATTCTGGTTCAAATAAATTACATACTCCAACTTGCTCATTTGACTTGCATAATATCCTTCATTGTCCCACTGCCTCCCAAAACATTCCTTCTGTGCATATGTTTACTTTAGACAACCATTGCTACCTACTAATTTTTCCCTATTTTTTCCTTGTTAAGGACCTCAAGACCCGGAAGACGTTTTTCCAAGGGAGATGTGAGAATGGGTTATATCCATTTCCATGTGGCACTGGACAACTCAAGTATCCAATTTCAGCATTCGTAGGGCTTTGGTGTTCAGTGAATAAATGGCATGCGAGGCTAGGTCACCCTGCCAAATCCATAATTAAGTTTTTAATTTCAAATAATTTGGTACCAATTCATGGTACTTTAGATGTAAGCTTTTGTGAGTCTTGTCCCTTAGGAAAGAGTACTAAGTTACCTTTCAAAGTGTCTGAGTCAGTTTCTCAATTTCCTTTGCAACTTCTGCATTCTGATGTGTGGTGTTCTCCAATTATTTCGAATGAAGGTTTTCGTTATTACGTTTTGTTTGTGGATGACTACTCTCGATATTCTTGGATCTTTCCTATGAAAAACAAAAGTGAAGTGTTCGAAATCTTTGTTAAATTTAAGGCCAATGTTGAAAAAATGTTTAATTTGCAAATTAAAACCCTTCAGTGTGATGAAGGTGGAGAATATAAAAGCCATGCCTTTCAAAAATTTCTCACTGGCATTTCACAACGGTTTTCTTGTCCTAAACACCCTGAACAAAATGGAATTGCCGAGCGAAAACATCGACATATTGTTGAAACAAGTATAGTCATGCTTTCTCAATCCCACATGCCCAACAAATTTTGGTTTGATGCATGCTCCACGGCCATTTACTTGATAAATCGCCTGCCAACTAAACTTCTATCTTATGCATCTCCTTATGAGAAACTTTTTCAAAAAAAACCACAGTATGACATTTTAAAGGTTTTTGGTTATCGATGTTTTCCTTGGTTAGTGCCTTATACACAAAATAAACTCTAACAAAAATCAAAAGCTTGTGTTTTCTTAGGTTATTCACTGAATCATCAAGGCTACAAGTGCTAGGATCTGTCTACAAGACGCATTTACGTGTCCCGTCATGTCCTATTCGATGAGGATTGCTTCCCTTTTAAGGGACTCATATCTTCTTCAGAAAACATCACATCTTCATGTAATCTTCAGTCCCCGGACCAATTATTGACTTTTAACACACTTAGCAGTCCTAGTTTGCATCAACCACTTAACCCTAATCATGTCGTCCCATCTATTTCCCAAGAAGTCAACCCTAATCCAACCACTATCGCCACATAAGCCTCCCAACCTGATACGCATCCTAACCCAATCTTATTTCAAACCTGTCCTACAATACCCGTGTCATCCCATAATATACAGTCTGTCCCACCATCAAATGAGCAAGTCGCAGTACATTCTGAACATGTGTTCCCCGCTACTCCCAGTGTTCCACACCATCAAGTTACCACATGCTCCAAGTTAGGAATCCATAAACCCAATCCCAAATATGCTATACATTTAACTGTTGACAAGTTACCTGTTGAACCAACGTGTTTCAGTCAAGCTGTTAAGTTTCAGGAGTTGAGGAATGCGATGACTCAAGAATTTAATGCACTGCAGAGATGTGGAACTTGGAGTTTGGTTCCCCCATCATCCTAACATAAATTTGCTTCCTAACAAGTGGGTGTTCAAGTTGAAAAGACGTGCAGATTGTACGATTGAACGACATAAAGCTCGGCTTGTCGCCAACGGGTTTCATCAAAAGGCTGGTGTGGATTACAATGAGACCTTCAGTCATGTTGTTAAGCACAGTACGATAAGGCTTGTTTTAAGTCTTGTTGTGTCAAACAAATGGCATGTCAGGCATCTTGACGTGCAAAATGCGTTTCTGTATGGGTTTCTGAATGAAGAAGTTTACATGTGCCAGCCATCGGGTTTTGTTGACAAACAATTTCCCAATCATGTGTGTAAACTTCAACGTAGTATTTACGGTTTGAAACAAGCGCCCAGGGCCTGGTTTCAAAGGTTCTCAGATTTTTTGCTTGAACTAGGTTTCCAAGAATCCACATATGACTACAATTTGTTTGTGTTCAGACAAAAAAGTGTGTATTTGATTCTCTTAATCTATGTAGATTATATACTAATCACAGGCAATAGTCCTTACCAAATATCCAGATTGATTCAGTGATTGGGTACTTTGTTCTCCATGAAAGACTTAGGACCCCTTCATTATTTTTTGGGTGTCGAAGTCAAGTATTATGGCACTGCTATGCATCTCTATCAATCTAAATATGCATTAGACTTGCTATCTAGCACCAAATTCACTGAAGCAAAGCTAATATCTACTCCAGTATCATCTGGCCAAAAGCTTAGTGCGCATGTGGGAGAACCGTATGACAAACCAGAGGTGTATCTTAGTGTGGTTGGAGCACTACAATACCTCACAGTTACACGACCAGATATGTCCTATGTTGTCAACCAAGTGTGCCAGTTTATGCATGCTCCCAAAAATACTCATTGGATGGCCGTCAAACGGATTTTACGCTATTTGAAGGCCACGCATAATCATGGTCTTCTATATAAACTTGGAACTACTCAACTAAGTGCTTTCTCTGATACGGATTATGCACAGAATCCGGATACTCGTCATTCAACTGGTCGTTTTTGTATATACCTTGGTTCCAACCTTGTATCCTAGAGTTCAAAGAAGCAGAAGATAGTCTCTCGGTCTAGTGCTGAAGCCGAGTACCGGCAGTTAACATACACTACGGCTGAGTTATCATGGTTAAGATCTTTATTCAAAGATCTGCATTTGCATCTGGTTCGTCCTCAAATTTGGTGCGACAATATATCTTCCATAGCTCTCGCGTCTAATCCAGTATTCCATGCACGAACCAAACACTTGGAAGTCGATTATCACTATGTACGGGAGAAGGTGGTTCGTGGTCAATTATTGGTTAATTATATTTGTTCGCAAGATCAACTTGATGACTTGTTTACCAAAGGTCTGTCTTCGTCTTGGTTTAAGTTACTTGTCTCCAAGCTTCCAGTTGTTCCACAACCTGTCAGCTTGTGTGTAACATCCCACATTGCCCAGGGAAGTGATCCTTAAATGTATATTCTCATCCCTACCTAGCACGAGGCCTTTTGGGAGCTCACTAGCTTCGGGTTCCGTAGGAACTCCAAAGTTAAGCGAGAAGGGGGCCGGAGCACTCCTAGGATGGGTGACCCACTGGGAAGTTGCTCGTGAGTTCCTAGAAACAAAACCGTGAGGGCGTGGTCGGGGCCCAAAGCGGACAATATCGTGCTACGGTGGTGGAGCGGGCCCGGGAAGTGATCCGCCCAGAGCCGGGATGTGACAAATCCTTTTGGAAGCTCACTGGCTTCGGGTTCCGTAGGAACTCCAAAGTTAAGCGAGAAAGGGGCCGGAGCATTCCCAGGATGGGTGACCCACTGGGAAGTTGCTCGTGAGTTCCCAGAAACAAAACCTTGAGGGCGTGGTCGGGGCCCAAAGCGGATAATATCGTGCTACGGTGGTGGAGCGGGCCCGGGAAGTGATCCGCCCCGGGCCGGGATGTGACATTGTGGGGGGCTGTTAGACGAAGTCAGTGTGCTGAGCGCATCACCGAAACTTGAGGAGTTTGACTTGGTTCAAACTTCTTATCCTTTCAGCCATTCCTAGTTTATAGGACTTGTTTGTTTGTTTGAATTTCTGTTGTAATCTGAACCTGTGGATGTAATCCTCTCTTTAGTTTTCTGTTTGTGTCTTTGAATTTCAAAAGCTCCTTGTATCTAGGGTTTTCAAACCCAAACTGTAATCATGAAAGTATTATAAATACATGCATCCCACGATTGTTTGGGTATGCAATTGAAGTGAAACACTGAGTTAGTAAGTTTTACAGCAGGTGGAGTTGTTTAGGAGATCTTGAACCATAAAGGGGAAGCGTGCTCCACCATCATGTAAAGAGGTAATATTTTCACAATGATTTGTTAATTTTGAGGGAAATAATTGTGGAATTTCGATTTCATGCGTGCTTAAAGGCAGTCATGGCAATACTCGGCTACAACCGATATCCTCGCTTTATCATATCATTGACAAAATGCGTAGTCTTTTAAGTGACTCCTCTAATTCTTTCATTTTTACACAACAGAAGCAAATAGTGAAGGAGGGACAAGTGATTTGCTACATCGAACAGCTTGGTGGGGAGCTCCCAATTGAGGTATGTATCAGATGAGAGACACCGAGTGCTTAATCTTCTCTCCCCCTCCCAGCTGTTGTCCTTTATCTCTTAACATAGTTTTTGAGTTATTCGTTTTTTCTTTTGAAGTCTGATGTAGCTGGAGAGGTCATCAGGATACTACGAGAAGATGGTGGTAAGTTTTATACATTTCAGTTCCTTTCATGCCGGATTTTGTTGATGATATTGGTATAACGTTATCATGTAATCTTCTCCTTTTCTTAACAGATCCGGTTGGATATGGTGATGCTCTCGCTGCGGTTCTCCCCTCATTTCCTGGGATTAAGAAACTTCAATAGACAGATTGGTTGAATACCAGTGTACTGAAAAATAAAGTAGATTTGTTCTAATTTTCTTTCTTTTTTTGGTAAAATTCTGATTTTCTTTTGGTGTTCCCTTTTTTACCTTCAGTTTTACATCTGGCAGTTAGTTTATAGAGTTAGCCCTTCGTAATGGAACCCTCCTTTGTTTTGTTGTTACAGAGTTAGCCCTTCGTAGCTTATTGACCCAAACTATACATGAAACAATCTGCTTAGTATTTTTAACGTGCTACTGATTCGTACCGTACGCCCCAAGTAAGGACTTAGGTTTTGGTTAGTTGCTTACAGGGGAGGAGGTCGCAAGGGAATCAATTCACATTCAATTTCAACGACTACTGGGTTGAAGTTCGTTTTTATCATGAACGGTGCCGAAATTGGTACAATTTTTTATTTTGTTTCGGAAGTTAAAATCGAACAATTTAAATTAGTTGCCGCAGATTAATTTGGTCATTCTCATTAGTTTTCATCCATTTTAGCGTTAAAAGTGGTCATGTGACCACTCTATTCTTTTCCCACCTTTTAACCACAAGTTAATAACTATTTTTTATATAAAAAAAGCTAAAAACTTTAAAGAAAAATTGAAAGTGAAAAAATATAAACTAAAAGAGTAATTTTTGTTGCAGTCCTATTAGATTAGGAATGTGATTGTGTAAATCCTATTGTATCTAGGAATATCTTTTATATTCCCTTTAGTAGTCTAATTCCTATTAAAGTTGTAATCTTAAAGGGTAAGGATTTTACCTATCCTACTACTATAAATAAAGGCACAATGGGGGTGGAATAGAACACACCCACAATTACACATCTCTCTCTTCTCTCTCTATGCCGCACACTCTCTCTTTCTGGCCTCCATAATTGTTCAGTAAATTATGCCTACAACACGTTATCAGCACGCTCTTGACGCTGCGTTAAAGGGAGTTTAATCTTCAATCAGGGGAGTATTACGTTTTAATCATTCTTTTTATGATTAATTTACTATTTTATTGAATTGATCTACATGCTATTGATTCAATTTAATTTTTATGTGTTGAACATGATACAACGCATTGGAGATGCAATTCCGGCTTTCCAAGATGGATCTTTTATAAATTCAAAGGCTTTTGTTGTTTTTTGTCAATCAGGTACGCTTAAAATAAAGTAAGATATTTGAAACGACCATGAAGCATGAAAACATTCCCCATGATGCATGAGCCCCCTATATTTATATTTACCTTCTGATATATATATATATATATATATATATATATATATATATATATTGTATATGTTCCATATATTTGTCCATATATATTATATGGGTTTCATGCATTACGCAATTAAATTGTTATGTGGAATTTGTGACTCAAAGCATATACATACATTAGAAGCAATTTAGGGTTTCCTAAACCCTAGGGATGTCGAAAAACTTTCATTTTTTTTGGGAACAGTGCAGCACATCAGCTGCACCACTGCCATGGACCTTCGCGCTGGCCTGAAGCCCAGCCGCGTCGAGCAAGATGCCAGGACGATGTCGTTTTGACATCCACCCATGATTGCAGCCTGTTGGGCTAGCAGCGAGCAAAGACAACCCGGCCTCTTTGGCCTGGGTTTGGTTCGAATTTGGGCCTGCAACCCCAAACCATCCACTAGCATGGCCCGAAGCCGTTTGCTGGGCTCTCCCCTCGCTGCTTGCTGGGTCATGCCCAAGTCTTAGCCCACTTCCTGCTACAATTGCAGCTTGCCTTCTTGCATAGGCTGCCCCCCGTGCAGCCTGACTCGAGCCTAAAGGCCTGCAATTTTTGCAGGGCCGTGTATTACAACCAACCAAAGTGTGTTGGGCTACTTTCTTTTTCGACCCAATGCTAATTTTTTTGGCATTTTAAATAATTTTAACCTGAATATTCTTATTATTTTTGCTTCTATGATCGACCCCGTTTGGTCTCAATCTATTGAATTAATTAAAAGTGACCTGCAGTCCATTAATCTGATAATGAATCCAAAATTATTGACCTGAAGATCACTTTTGGACATTAATGATTCAATCATTTATTTTTACACTTTGAACCATTGACATACTTTCGTAGTAACGAAGCTCTCAAACTTGAGTTCCCGAAGAACCTCAAATCCACTTCACTTAAATCAGCATATTCCATTCTGTATTCTTGCAGGAACCTCTATTTAAACGTTCATAAACTAAATTGACCTGTAGTTTCAAATTTAGTGCCTTTGAAACCCGAAGTTTTCATAAAAACACCCATGAAAACCCGACGTTTTTAATGAAAACCATGTCTTAGAACTCGAATGTTCTAACTTTGATGCTTATGGATGATTCATTCCCATAGTACCAATCACAATCTTGTTCCCTCCAATTCAGTGGATTGTCGAACCATCACAAGTTTGATTTTCCCTGATTTGGATGTTTATAATAAAAACCACTTCATGTGGGGTACAAGACGTGAATCTCCACTTGACTATCAAGTAGCTGAGAAACCATTGAAGCCAACAATGGCAAGGAAGAGCTGAATAAGCCTTCTCCATGATCTTCATTCGAAGACTTATGCCCGAAGCATTACAAATAGAAATACCTCCCGAACAAGGATTCCATGGCTCTTTGGCTCGCTCCTACAGACTGTCTAATCATGAAAGACATTACCTAAAGCACACCATGATTATGTCCATGAATGAGTACGATTCTGAAGTTTATAAATCCAATTGAATTTTGACTACAGAATACTTTTCTCGTCCTTCCATGTTTCTAACTCGCTCATGAAGCAGCAATGTAGAAAGTGGAAGTTTACCAAATTCTCAGATCTGATTACTACCACAAACATGAGAGAAAGGTATAGACCCAGTTCGGTTGGAGTTTACCTAATGGCTTAACCCAGTTCGGTCAAAGCTTACTGAATGGTGGTGCTCTGCTTCGGCAGGGTAGACCAAACGGTATTACTCTGCTTCCGTAGAGGCCTGCCAAACAGACCCCTCCAACTTCGGCTGGAGCCTACCAAACCCAATTCGGGTCTGTCTCTCTCACAATCCAAGTTCGAGTTTGTTTTTACAACATATGGTAGAATCAGGGCCTGCCAAGGTGTGGCATTATGCCCGAAGCATGATCCTTGGCACCTAAGACCTAAAACTTTAAGAATAAGGGATAATATTCCTAAACCTTAACCCTGCATAATCTACTTCCGTCTTGATGGAATAGATCATTGATTATGCACATGTTTGTGCCCCTACCAATGTTGTTAAGGAGTACCATTCTAGTAGCCAAAATGTGAGACTAATTTTGCTCCACCAAACATCGTTGGAAAAGCAGTATTTTGACATGGATGGCCTTGTTGGCCGAATCCACCCTAGTAACTTTGGTTTACTTTGTGAACATTTTTTCATGTTCTTGGATTCACGTTTGGTGTTTGTTTTACTTATGGATAATCTTATTGATATTGTCCTCGAATACGAGTTAATTGAATCATGTTTCTTGTATACATGTGACCAAATTCAATTAAACACGCAATTAGGTAGGAATGTGGGAAAGTTAGTTGTTTGGATGAATGTGATACTACGCACACTAACTTTACACCTAAATCACATCTCTAACAACGACTTCAGGTCTATCCAACCTGATTAAGAGCATTGGCACGCTCCTCGTTGTATGAATGGTACTGCATCACCATTTAAGGGACCTTAAATTCTCGTCGTTGAGTTTTTTAAGGATATTCGAGATGACAATGATCATGAATGAAACCACTGAAGAAAATAGAGTGAAATATCTTTGCACCACCTCCAAAAATAAGCCTGAAGCTTTGATTTGGGGCCAATGGGTTGTCTCCCAATTGGGGCACACGCCACATGTGGCTAGCCTAGAGTTTGGTAATTGAGCAGTTTACTTGCTTTGGCATGACCATTTGGGACACTTAGGTCGAACAATGATGCTACGACGCATCTCCTTACTCGAAGTAAGGATCTTATGCCTACAAGCACACTTTGCCAAGCCTGCTCATTAGGAGAATTGATTTTCTATATCATTTCTCGCAAAGATACGAAATCACCCTTTTTCACAGTGGATTCAAGGGAATATATGTGGACTAATCCAACCAAAATGCGGACCATATAAATACTTATGGTTTGGTTGATGAATCGACAAACTGGTCACATGTTTGTCTACACACATTGCTGCTAAACCTCCTGGCCGATTAAGGGTTCACCACCCTACTTATCCCTTAAGGTCTGGGAGACTAGATAATACTGGAGAGTTTATATCGACAGTTTTCGATAAAGTATTGCATGTATTTTGGGTTTATAATTGAACATCAAATTCTCATGTTCACCCTAAATAGCCTCGCCTAACGATCATAAAGCGCAAATTAAATGATCGCTTGGATTTTGGTGAACGTACCAAGTGTTTGGTTTCTGCCTAGGGCTATGCAATCTTGTACGCATTTATGTTGGTCCGCCTTGAGGCCCATTGCCACCCAACCTATATGACGTTACAGTTGGTTCATAGGTTAGAACCTGACGATTTTTGTATTTACGCATTTGGGTGTGCATTCCATGTGCCAAGTTGCGCCGCTGCAACGTACCAATATGGGTCCTCAATGAAGGATGTGAATCTTTGTCGATTATGATTCTCTTTCACATTAGCTCTCTTCGAGCCCTTGCACGTGATCTCTTTACCGCTCATTTACGGGTTGTCAATTTAATGAGACAATTTTCCCACTGTTAAGGAGAGATAAGAACGTCAACGTTCTTGGAGAATGGCACGATTTTGCATGGACGTTGCCCACTATGTCTCATATTGATCCCCTACTGCACAAGTATGATAAACAAGTGCGATAAATTATAGCTTTCAAAATGTTTCTTCATACGTATTCCTCTGATCTAGCTAAAGTGACGAGATCATATACCAGCTGCAAATATGCCTGCAAGGATAGATGTACTTAACGACCGTCGAGTCAACATCCCTGGAAGGTATGCTGCCCCTGTTGGACGATTTGGACACCCTTGTTGGACGGTCCGGTACACCGGTAGATAGCCAATCAATCTATCTTGGCCTGGAGCACAACAGATTACTCGGTTCGTAGGATTCACTTCCCTAGAAGAGGAAGACATGGCACAACAATGAATCTATACTTGATCATTGTCTTTAATCATTTCCATCTCATGAGATTAATTCGGATTACTCCCGAGACTTGAAGTTCTTGGTCCAGTATACTAGCTTGGATGAGCTAAATGGAATTGAAATGAGATTACCATCGATGATGTTTTCAGTTATATGGTAACTACCGACATAAATGAAAAGCGACGATATCGAATCATGTTCTATTGATTAAGTGACAACGTAGAACTGATTGGACAACCGAAATTACAATCCAGGTCAAATTCCTTACCAAAGTGTGTATTGGACCTGTCGTTCCTATACTGCCCAAGGTAACCCTGTTGTGTTACAAGTGGGAAAAGAAGCGTTATGAGATGAATGAAACAGTGCGATATGATGCGCCCTTACAGCGCAAGGTTTCTCTCAAAACGTCATGTGATTGATAGCAGCATGATGAAATGTGGTTAGTGTTTTCTCCATTGGGATATAGATATGGAGATTTACATGTGAGTTCCCGAAAAATTACATGGTCTGGTTCAAATAGTTCCAAACCACGAAACACCCTCTTAACTTGTTTGAGGCGTTCATTTACAATCCGGTGGATGTGGTATACTCGTCTAAGTGATTATTTGATCAGTCAAGGATGAATTATGCCCTTACATGTTAAACTATGAAGTCTTATTTTGAATTGCTAGAGTTACAGTTTATGTAGCTAACATGAATATCACTAAAACTCTGGAAGAGCTTGAGAAAACTACCTCGCACCTGAAGATGGAATTTGAGATGAAGGATCTTAGGAAAACTCGTTTATGCCTTGACCTGAAGTTGAAGCATTGTTCTGACGGTATTTTGGTCTACCAGTCGAACTACACCCTGAAGGTGTCACCTTTGAGTATACCCATGATCGTCCATACGTTATATGCAAATGAGATCCTTGAAGAGGTTATGGAATCCGAAATTCCATATCTAAGTTCAACTTTGCGCTTCGTTGTACTTAGCTCGTTGTATTAGATAGGACATCTTCTTTGCTATTGATCTGTTGGTAAAGATGCAGCACCGCGCTTACACGCAACCACTGAATTGGTATTAAAGACATACCCTGAAGGTACTACAAGGGAAAATCCCATCTCATCTCGAGTGGATCCAACCCCCCCGATCCTCGGAATGATGCTTGCCTTGTTTGTTATGCTGACGCAAGTTACTTATCAAACTCGCACAAGGCAAAATCCCCGAATGGTTAGGTCTTTACCATTTAGGGATATCGCAATATCTTGGAGGTCCACGATATAACCTTAGTTGCGAAATCTTCGAATCGTTCCAAGACTCACTTCACTTCACTACGCCACAAGTGAGACATGGTTAGGAGTTCTTATTGAGCATATTCGAAGTACTTGCTATGTTTTTATCCATCGTTGAGTCCCAACGACGATCCATGAAGACTATGTCGCATGTATCCACCCGACCAAGACATAATACATCAACAAAGTCAATGCCAAGACATATTGCGTCGACATATACATCATCAAAGCATCAGGATATTGAAGTCATGCAAGTCGATCCCATACAACCTTGTCGACCTGTACATGATGTCAATGCCGAAATCAACCTTCCAAAAGCTTGTCCGAGGAATTGGTATGCCTAACTATCATATGCAATGCTTGTAGTTCTCATTTAGAAGTTATGCCAAACTCAAGAGGAGTATCCAGAAGTATACTCACTTGATCTTGATGTACTCTTTTTCCCTATGATTAAGAGCATTTTTCCCACTGGGTTTTTGTTACCTAACTAGGTTTTAACGAGGCACCCATCCTATGCTGATCATACCCTTGTGAGCTCTTCTACTTGCGTCCAAAAGACGTACAGTTTTGACTTAATGCAACTTCTCACTTTTCTCCTTAGTCTATGGGTTTTCTCCTACCTTGGGTTTTACCATAGTAAGGTTTTGTGAGTTTTACTTTTTATGCATTCTTCCATTGATTTGAGATTCGCATTCGCTCATTGTGCCAACGACTTCATCAACTGTACTTCATCGCTGAAGACATGATGCGCCATTCACTTGAGTATTTACACACTCAAGGGGGAGTGTTGCAGTCCTATTAGATTAGGAATGTGATTGTGTAAATCCTAGTGCATCTAGGGACATCTTTTATATTCCCTTTATTAAAGTTGTAATCCTAAAAGGGTAAGGATTTTACCTATCCTGTTACTATAAATAAAGGCACAAAATGATGGAATAGAACACACCCACAATTACACATCTATCTCTTCTCTCTGTATGCTGCACCCTCTCTCTCTTTATGGCCACCATAATTGTTCAATAAATTATGTCTACAACAATTTTCATTTTACTATCTTCAAGTTTTGCAGAAAACACACTTTTCTATAGTTACTTTTTTCGTCTCACTTTCATAACTGAAGTTTGATTTTTCTGTCACTTTCATACTTCCGTTAGTTTTTTTGTCAAGTGTTCCGTTAATTGATGACATGGTATAGCTTTACCTACCATTTATTCCACCGTGGCTAATCAAGTTCCCTCTCTGCCAGAATTTTCTCAAGTCACTCGTGTGCCCTTTCTTCCCTTCCTAACGAAGCAGATTAGCAGATCACCTATATACAGAGAAAGAGAACTAAAATCGAATTTTGTATATATGTTGGTGATCAACTTCATTGGTGGGAATTAAAATATCCTCTCGACTTCCTTTCATTACATATTTTTAGTTGGTGTAATTCATTGGTGCCCTTTTCCCATCTCAAAGTCGCGGATATTTTTCTAATGTTTTGAATTCATATTTCTTTAAATTTTAAAGTTATCAAAGACTTGTTGTGAATTGCATTTCTTTCTTTTACTAGATTTTGGCTTAGAATCTCTTAGTAGAGTAATATGTGTGAGTTTATATTACTAGGCTTAGTATGGGTGGACTACTAGGTTAGAGTTTGAGCCACGAACACTTGAAGGAACCAAAATTGCAACAGAATATTTTTTTTGGCAATTAACGATCTGAACTATTTATCTGCTTAACGATCTTAACCATTCAAAACTCGTACGAAGACATAATAAAACCACTATAAAGTCTCCAACATTCTAATCATATCAAGCACCAAATATAAACACTGAAATTAATGGGAATTAAAAATATTCTCATTCATTACAACAAGTAAAGTAAAGAAGGCTTAACTAATGGTAGCTCACTATAGTAACGTAGAAACTGTAACCAGACCACTCACTCTTCAGAATGTAGAAACTAGCCGAGCTGATACGCGTAATGTTACTCACTGTAAACATAATCCGAGATTTTGCTTAAAATCTTCACTCTGGGACCTCCCCATCTCACTAAATTCTCAAATTTACATCTGGGTTTTCTTGTTCGTCTGGATTCTGATGCATTCATTGCAAATTTTTTCAATGTTCAAGCACAATGTGTCTCATTCCTTCACTGACACCCACTGATTTCTTCTGATACAGCATCTGGGTTTTTCTTAAGCTTCAGCCCCAACCATTTCCCGGAAATAATTTTCTTCTTCTGGGTTCTTTGGCATTTCATCAAACAGTTGGAGTGCAATTGGGGCAAAAATGCATCAAATCGTAGAATGGGGATTGCGACTGCTTATAAACAAGGTCAGAGTACGCAGTGCAACTTAGAGTGGAATGAACTTGAGAAATTGAGTCGCATCTATGCTGATTGGATTGAAGATATGCCTCTTCTACATGGCTCATCAAGCAAAGTGGAGTGCTACTCAAGTTTAGTATGACATGTGTAAGGGAATAGATTAGTTCTCTATAGATATAAGAAGCTTCTTGTAATTTCCTCTAACACCTTCCTTTTGTTAAGTGAGTGTGATTGCGACCCGTAGTCTAGTAAAGAGGAGATGCTTCAAACCCAAGAGCCTACAACGCCAGATTTTAAATATCTTGATTTTCCGTATCTCTGTTGTGTAGGGATTTTAGCCTTTATCTTCCGAATTTTATGCACATTGTTATTGTAAAGACATACTTTCAGTTTACAAGATATGGTATGGCACTGGCATATGAATGTAACTAGCAAAAAATTGTTTGGCTAGTGTGAACTATGTCAAAATCTTATTTTCAAGTGCAGATTTTAACCTCAGAAAATTCTACCTTGGCTATTTGTGTTCTTGGTTCTCACACGTGTGCGTCTGTTTACGTGCATAATTTTGCAGTCTTCTTACAAAATAAAACTGTAGCGACACAACAGGGAAGTAAACCCCTGTCGTGTTTGGGCCAAAGATGGCCCGTTCTGGATATCTTTGGTTTCAGATTTAGTACAATAGGTCTTAATCTTCACGTGCAGAAACAGTAAAAGAAACAGACTTACTTTAAGATTTGATGAACATCAGAATATACATTCGGTAGACCAGTAGCCATGCTATTTGTAACAGGTATTCCATGTTCGTCTCTTTGGAGCTGGCGCTGGTAAAGCTCCAGACGAATTTCTGTCTTTACGCTTTTGATGACTCGCACTCGAACTCTCCACCTCTAGGACGGAAAGAATCACTCAAATGTTGTAGATATATCATCTCTGATGAATATGAAACATGTTCATATCCTTCACATTGTGGAATATCCTAATTTGGACGAATTTGAAATTTATTGTGCAGAACAAGCACGTAAGGATCCTTGGATGTCAATGATGACGAATCATGTGTGCTTCCTTGGCCTTCAGTTTGTACAAGATGCCGAAATCTTGGGAGAAGAATGTCCAGCGCTGAAGAAGCTGCCACTTAAAGAGGACTGAAGCATTCTACGTCACTTGGCCGACAACGGTGACCGGAGAGTCTGCTGTGAATTGTATAAAAGTAGTAGAATACATGATTTTCTTAGAGCCCAACGTGAGGTTCAACAATAACAATATACACAAAGCTCAAAATATATATGAGCGTAAATTGAACGAAAAGAATCATAGAATATGGAATTTTGAGGTTTTGAACATCCAAACAACAGCACAATCTTGAATATATTATGGTATGCACCTGTATACAAGCAGAATCATCCTCCTTGTTCTTACGTAAGGCCCTCTTGTTGCCTCACTTAATTATCGCGTCTGAAGCAGGGAAGAAAAACATTTCGAGCATCTTCGTCCTCCCACTCTAAGAAAGACCACCATTCTTCATGTCCTTTGATTACAATATTGCTCCCCTCAGCACTTGTGGAGTTGAGTGGAAGCTTTCTCAGCGCTGGACATGCAACTACCTTGATTTCTTTCAGGTATGGAAAGGGCAGGGGACTGTCATGTATGCTACTCAGCCGTGGAAGCAAACTCAAATTCAGAACGGTAAGCTTTCCAAAAGGGTTCACTTCTTGTACCACATTTCCAACTCCACCCAGTCTTTCCAAATCGATTATTTTCTCAATATCACGGCAGGCACCTACACGTAAACGGCTGAGATTCGGAGCAAAAACGAGCCAAGTCATGTCCGTGAGATTTGGGCAATGTGACACTTCTATGAACTGAAGGCAAAGGAAGCAATTTTGTTTTATCATAATTAAATCCCAGGGATCGTTAGGTGCTCGTCCTGCCCAATGAACTTCCAATTGTTTCCAATTAGGAGTATCCCGAATATAAAGGGTATCAAGATGTTTCATATCCACCAAAGATGATATGTCTAGAAAGCTTGCTTCGTTCTTGCCATCCGAGAGCTGTAGAGTCCGAATGCAGGTCAACAATTTGTGGTATCCAATCAATTTTTGGAAACAAGAGCTACTCCATACGCTCAAAGTCAAAACATCAAGGTATTCCAAACCCTGCATTTCCCCCATCAGGGCTCCTTTACCGTCAACAAGAATTCCATCTGAAGAACTACATGCTAGCATCCTCAAAACTTTTAGCATTGGAAAACTTGATATTATATTTCGTGGAACAAAATCAAGCTGATCCATATGCTCCAAATTCAAATATTTTAGCCTCACACAAGCCTTTAATTTAATTGGCAACTTTCTTACACCAGTTCTTGACAAATTTAGATGTTGTAACGAAATCAGATTGGAAACGCCAGATGGCAATTTGGTTATGTTCAGATTTCTAGACAAATCCAAAACTCGCAGAGTAGGCATATGATCGAAAAAGCCATCAGCAATCATATTCAAAGGACCTGCTCCCGCTCTAAGAAATAAGGTCAACAGACTTGGAGATTTTGGTGATTCAACTAGGCTTTTAAAATCACTACCGACCAATGATACCCTTTTAGCGTTCTTCCATTTCTTCACATGTGGTGTTCCCTGGAGACCTGTATGCACGAGGATACTCTCGTTTTCTTTCCCGCAGTCACAAGCTAACCACAATGCCATGTCACGAAGTACATCATGCATTTTTACAAAATTTCCTTCTTCTTCCAACAAACATGCAGAAAGGAGCGTTCCTATGATATGGTAAGTCTCATTTTTCGCTTCATCTACGTTAACATACTCTTCAAACATCTCCTCACACATCCAAAAATATAATAAATCATCTTTACGTATCAGGAAATCTTCCGGAAATAGAGCACAATATAAGAAGCATGATTTGATTGTCTCACTGGGTAGATTATCGTAACTAAATTTTAAAAGAGGAAATACCTTGTCTCCCAATACCTTATCTCCCATAATGGAAAACTCTGAGGCAGATTCCCTTAGAACTCGAATTGCATGATTCCATTCGTGGGGTGTTTTCTTGCACGTCATGGCTCGACCAACTGTAATCAATGCAAGTGGCAAACCGTCGCACTCATTTGCCACGACTTGCGCAAGTTTCAGGATATCTGGATGACTTTGAAGAGTTTCCTTGCCCACCTTCTCCTGAAACAAGGTCCATGCTTGGTTCGGCATTAGGCACTCGACTTTAAGCTTTATTTGAGCGTCCATACAACCACATATTTGCATCAAGCGAGTTGTGAATATTATCTTCGACTTCTTATTGTCAGCTGGACCAGGAATCGCTAGATTAGGAATCCCAACTTTAGTCATTTCAATCGGCTCCCATATATCATCCAACAATAGCATAAATTTCTTCTCACTCAAGAACTTGAAGATGTGTTGAGCTTTTTCATGCGGCTCTTTGTACTTCCATTTGTCATTATGAATCCGAAGAATTCTACCAATCTTATCTTGGAGGATTTCAAGTTTGTGGTCTTTTGAGACCACGATCCAAATCACAAGATCAAAATTACTAAGGGCGGACTTGTTATGGATTTTGGTAAGGAGGGTGGTCTTGCCCACCCCTCCCATTCCATATAATCCAATTGTTCCCACCTCTTCATCTTCAACATGTCTCCAGACCTGTTCAAAGATCGACTCCATCCCCACTGTTGGTTCAGTAGGCATTTCACAGACCACACCTACCGGTAAGCTTTCTGTTGCCACCTCTTCAAAGCTTCCCTTGCTTTTCAAGACATCCACTTCCACCAACATTTTAAACACTTTTTTTCCGTACTTGTAGCTGGGAAAGTAGTTCTTGGAGCAGTAAACTCCGCTACATGATTTCTGAATTTCTCGATCTGCACAATTTTGAACTTCTCTGACTTGTGTCTCTATAGTTTCTGCCTTTTTAATCCACTGTTGTACCTGGTCCAAGCGCTTCATGGATGTCTGAAGCTCGGCAACCTCAACCCTTCTCACGAGATCATTCTTTAAAGCGGTCAGTTCTTGCAAAGAACGATCCAGAGCTTCAAGGTTTTCTCCGAGCTTGCTGATGTAGTTTGCTTGTTGACTAAGGAAACCCCAGCAGCAGAAGTTAGCGGTGGGATCGCAAGATATGGAGACTGAGAAAATGTTCCCCATGGCTAGCCGGAATACTGAAAAATGAAAAGATGTACTTTTGTTTGGGAGAGAAATTAGGTTGTAAACTGGATGATATGTGGAATGTATCACTTCAACCAGAAGACCCAATAATTCACTCTTGACTTCAGCTACACTGGATTTCCGGTTTTACCCCCGATTATTTTGCCGTTATTCCAACTTTGCCCATTTGTCTTGCTGTCACGTTATTCCAACTTTGGCCATTGGAGATGGTGACACGTGGGACACCCAACTTCCTCTTCCGCTCACCGCTTCACCGCAAAAAAATTAAACCAGATCCCCTTCAAATTTCAAGTTTCAACCACCGGTACCACAGTTCTCCTGCACCTCAGCTCTCATCTGATTCTATTTCTTCTTCTTCTTCTTCTTCCCTAAAACCCTCCAATTTCCCCAAAACCCTTCCAAATCCCCCACTACCTCCTTCTCCCTCGCAAAGTCAGATTCCCCCAAATTCTTCCAACCCATCGGTCCAAATTTTTAATCTTTCCTCCTAGAATTAGCCGTATGCATCCATTTCCCATTTCGAATCTCCATCCTGTAGGCTAAATTTTGAACCTTTAGTTGTTGTCATTACTTAACGTAGTTGTAATTTAAAGTTTGATTTTTTTCAGTTTTGTTATTTCCTGTGCAGGACATCTTTGATCTTCCAGATGACTGCTTTGCGCAACTTCCGAATGATAAAGAACGTGAATTTTAAGATGACAGAGTTATCTCAATAAGGAACAAAGGATAGGTTCATGTAGAATATACTACACAGCAAAAGTTGGGGATTAAGCTATTTTCGTTATTTGATGATATTGTGGGATATTTGGTTAGAAAATTGCTGAGTTTTGTGCGGTTTGTGTGATCGTGTTTATCCATTAGGTTTTTTCTATGCAAATATCATAGTTTCAATATTTCATATGATTTTATTGTTGGGTAGTTCTTTCAAATAAGATTTAGCTCTGTTATTTTGTACTTATCTGGAATTTGATGGTATTTGTGTACTGTTGCAGGTGATTACCAAAAAATCTCTTGCATAAAATTCGTACCAATAAGTGGTGCGTATCATTGTTGCTGGACACCAGAATTCTGTGAGTGAACAGTAGATTATGAGTTGTAGTAGGTTGCCACATCTATTTTAATGTTTCAATTACTGTATTAAATCTTGGATAAACTACCAATTTAGTCTCTGAATTATAAAAATCTACCAATTACATCCCTAATGTTATATTCGAAGCTACTATGTTCAATTTTCCGTCAATTTAAGTCATGTTACTTGTATGTGATACACATTGAAGGATAGATTGGTAGTTTTTCATAAAGAAATAGTGTAAGGAATTAATTTTGGAGGAGAAATTGGTAATTTTTCATAAAGAAATAGTGCAATTTAACTTTTAAAGGTAAATTAAACATTAAATTCGCAACCTATATGAAATGTTAAGGGTTAATAGACGAGAAAATAATGGTATTACACTCTAAAGTGTGTCAAGTGACTTAAATTGACAAAAAAATGGATAAAATAACTTTGAATATAATAATAGGGATGAAATTAACAATTTCTAATGAATTTAAAGACTTATTCTACCCAAAAAAATAATTCAGGAACTTAATTTTCACTGAAATGATAGTTCAATGACTAAATCGGCACTTCACCCTTAATTAAACCTTTGAGCTTTCCAATTATTGTCCTTTTCATCGTCTCCCATTCTCAAACAGTCACATTAAGTTTTGTTGAATTTCTTCAAAAACTCGTTAACTATTCCACCCATGGAGTTTAGATGCTCACTGGATGTGGTTGTTCTAAAAAATTACAAGCCCTTAATAAACATTTTTAATTTCTGAAAAGAAAATGAACCATGGAGTTTAGATGCTCACTGGATGTGGTTGTTCTAAGAGTTACAAGCCCTTAATAAACATTTTTAATTTCTGAAAAGAAAATGAACTAAAATTTCTTAGAGGGAATGGAGAACTATTTTTATTCTTTTTCTAGTGTTGTTCAACCATAAATGATTTTCCATATTCAATAAGGCATCTGAAACTTGAAGGAATAATTAACCCAGCACAATTGTTCATAGCAGCGACAGTGAGTTCCACGGCATATGGAGCTTTTGAGAAAGAAGGATTTAGTGAACCACATCAAGAAAGAAAAAGGAAATTAAAAAATGACAATAAGCAATAAAGTATATAAAGATATTTGTACCGTCTCTCTAATAGAGATACCATCTCTCTAATAGAGGTACTGTCTCTCTAACAAAATTAGTGTCCACCACCATATGTGGGTCACATTTCTACAAGAAAGATGATACAAATATGTCGTAAGAGTAGTATTGAGAGCTTAAAATATAGAGATAAAAACTTCCACTATATTTCAAGAACTCCACAATATCTCAAGGAGAGACAAAAACATAAAAGCAACTAAAACTCAACCCAAAAACATGGAAATAATGTTTTAAAATACCAGTTATACCCCTAAGGCTTTAAGACTGTTAATAGAACTCAACCCTCACAACTCTAACAAAATTAATGTCATCAACTCAACTCATCAACAACTATTTCTGCAGAATCCGTTTTTAAAACTATATGTATTCCGCATTGAATTTCTGGTAGTAGGTCCATAATCAAGTTATGACTATCTGTAGGAGTAAAAAGAACGAATGGATCTTGTAGGATTCCCAAGATCAGCAACATGACTTCCTACACCCACTTATCTTTCCGGGTGTATTCAATGCGTGCGCGCCTGCCCAACGGATGTAATAGAAATGATACCTTCGGACGGGTGTAAAGCTAGGCGAATTGCTTATGCTCGAGCAACAGCCGCGTCCGGATCCTGATCTTGCTAAGAATGCTATTGCAATGTGTGGTGGAAAATGGAGAATGAGGGAGTTCTTATACAAGATGAAATTGGGTTTGTCAATTTACACATATATGTACAATCATATTTACAACTCTATTTACACATATATATCCTAATTCAATTTACACATAAATCCTAATCAGCATCGCTGAACTCTCGTGTTGACAGGTTAGATTTTTTCCCCCTCACATGTATGTTTCTCTGCTAAAAATTGAAAAAAAAAAAAAAAAAAAAAAAAAGCGAGAAGAAAAGAAAACCGAATGTTAATGTAAATCTTGACATCTAGTAAAGATGAAGGAACGAAAGTGTAGTTGTTGAGGAGGGAAAATTTTTCTTAATTATACGTTTAAAACAAACATATATTGATCTACGAATATAAGTGCCATCAACGAAAATAAATTTTCAATTGCTCATCAATAATTGAAACAGACATGTTAAGAGCAACATATGAGAAGTAGACGGAAATATATACCTGCTGCTGAGTTGTAAACTGAGAGAAACAATAAGCATACATATAGGAAAAGATTTATAGATCTTCGAAAAGTGTAGAGAAATGAGAACCTTGCATGTATAGCACATTTTCTTGAAACGGTTGAAGAACCATTTCAATCAAAACAGAAAGGTATATGCAATGTTTAACACCCCAGCCACCATTATCACTTTTATCTCAAATGCTCACATAATGCATCTTTCTTTCAATTTCATTTAATTTTCTCTAAGGGAACTTCTTTATCTCTATGTAGTTATAAATCAACATTTCCAAATCTTGCTCGCTTCATTTGTGTGTGTTTATGTTTCTTCCATCAAACAATCATCTGAATAAGTTTATTTTCCTTGTCTACATTAATTTTCTGGACTTGCATACTCCTACAAAAGGCTTATCATGTCTAAAGAGTTGTGTGAGATCCATTTATATTACTTTTCAGTCAACCATTTTCGTCAGAATGCAGTGTTATTTCCCCACTTTGCTGGAGTCTTGAAGAACCAAACCTTCTATAATCCTACATTTATAATTTCTAATGTTTTAATATGCATTCATATCTAAATTCACACAATGACCGATCAATAAAATAGTAGAAAGATAGAGCACAAAGACCAATCAACATGAAAGCGCGTTATTGAGTCCTCGTTAATAAGAAGACATATGTACCTTTGTTTCTTTTGCTCATCAGGCATCCAATATTTATTCTACCATGTTATAAACTGGATAAAACTTACAAATAAGTAAAGTCCCGGCATGTTGCTCCTTAAGCAATACCAATTCCATCAGTCCGCACAAAGCCTCATTCTGCAGAAAACACAACTCAATTGAACCATTACGTATGATAAATTAATGAGGATTTAAAGCAGAGAAGTAAGGACTATTCCCTACCTGAGCACACAAAAGAGATTTTTTGGTTATCACTTGCAATAGTACAGAAACACCATCAAATTCCAAATAAGTACAGAATAACAGAGCCAAAACTTATTTGAAAGAACTACCCAACAACAAAATCATATGAAATATTGAAACTATGATATTTGGGTAGAACAAACCTAATGGATAAACACAATCACACAAACAACACAAAATTCAGCAATTTTCTAACCAAATAACCCACAACATAATCAAATAATGCAAATAGCTTAATCCCCAGCTTTTGCTATGTAATATATTCTACATGAACCTATCTTTTGTTCCTTATTGAGATAACTCTATCATCTAAAAAATCACATTCTTTATCAAATTCAACGACTGGGTAATTAACATAGATTGAAAAAAACGTACTTACATCGAGACGAAGATCATTCAGAAGCTGCGCAAAGTAGTAATCTGGAAGATCAAAGCTGTCCTGCACAGGACATAACAAAACTGAAAAAAAATCAAACTTTAAATTATAACTACATTAAGCAATGAAAATAACTAAAGGGAAATGGATTCTGTTGTGTTGGAAGGATTTGGGGGAATCTGATTCTGCGCCAGAGAATGAGGTAGTGGGGATTGGGAAGGGAGGTTTTGGGGGAAATTGGAGAGTTTTAGGGAAAAAGAAGAAATAGAATCAGAGTTGGGTTGATGTACGGATAGGAAAGAGAGCTGAGGTGTGGAAGAAATGTGGTAGCGGTGGTTGAAACTTGAAAGTTAAAAGGGTTCTGGTTTCATTTTTAGGAAAACTAATGAAAAGAGCTTGAAAACTTTGAGTTTCAACGACAAGGACAAAATAAAAGGTCAAGTGAATAGTACCAAGATTGACTTTTTAGTGTAAAAATATGGTTTTTCGTTAAAGTGAACAGTACCGGAAGCTTCTTTTCGTTAAAGTTACCTTAATTTTTTTGTGGTGAAGCAGTGAGGAATGGAAAGAGGTGGAGGAAGCTGGGAGTCCCACGTGTCACAGAATTCATCTCTAATTGACAACAAGACAAATGGACAAAATTAGAATAACAGCAAAATAATCGGGGGTAAATCCGAAAATCCACTGTAGCTAAGCTACAATGATTTCCCCACCGGTTTTAGTATATACAAGTAAAATGTCCGCCCGTTGCTGCGGGACTTGAATACACCAGCCTTAACTACATAAATAAGACACATTTAACCTGAAAAAAGTTCAACATAATCATGAAGAACAAAAGGGATAGATTAGTGAACAGTGTACATAAGATACGCAGCTTGGCTTTTATATACATTCAACCGAGCTGATTACAAAAGATGTGGTTGCAAAAAATGCTCTGTTTCCCTAAGCAACATGCAATTTACACATATATTGCCCTTGAAATTAAGATGGCAAAATAAATGTCCTGCAGGCCAGTCACTTGTTTTAGCAGTTAAACAAAAAAACATAAAAAGTGTTTTGTTCTTGTTTCAGCAGCTAAACAACTAAGTAGAAGAATGTTCAAGTTGATGCAATGAGAGTTTTCCTTATACATCAACACTAAGCAAAATTAACTAGGTTAGTTTGTTCATATGCAACCCAAAATTAACACTAATAAAAATAGCACTTGAATCAAATGCATAAGCAAAAGCAGATGTTAAACATGAGAAAAATTACATGGAAAAGAAAACAATGTTAAATATCCTAGGTGCTCCATTTATAATTATTCCCTATTTCTATATATTTAAACTACCAATTATCAGCACAAATATTTCATTTCCTTGCAACTACCACAACTACATATAAAACATACTTGATAGAGCATGTAATTGCTTTAACTACCATCTTTATCAAAAAATTCATTGGCTGGGAAATGCAGAGTATTGCAATGGAAACATGAAGACCGAATATAGGAGTGTGAATTAAGTGTGCCGTATGCTATATCAATGTCAACATTTCATTTTTACTTAAAATAGCCCCAAAGATTATATAATAATACAGAACTCCCCAAACCACTTACCCTAACAAAAAAATGCTGAGAATAAACGTGTCAATATGTAGCTAAAGGAAGACATAAACTACAAATCAACAGTGACTAAAAACCAATGTTTTAAAAGTCTCGCCTCAGGGCGCGACTAGGCGCCCTGTGAGGCTGGGCTTGAGGGTTGCTGCCTCTGTTTTGAGGGAGTGGGTGGAAGGCGCCGCCAGAGCCGCCTCAGGGGGATTTTTTTTTTTTTTTTTAACTCCAAAACCCAAATTTTGGGTAGGATTTTAACTGTCTCATACCTTTTTCTTGCACTATCGTCTCTCTGCCTTTTTTTCTGATTTTTATTTTTTTATATAATGGATGTGTGCTGTCTACGTGCATTGTTATATGTGTGCTCATTGTGCTTTTCATCCTCTATTTTACATATATATATATATATAATATAATATATGTATATATGTGTGTGTATATATATTTATAATATATGTGTGTGCTCAGGGTGATTATTGATTAATAATCTTTTTTTTTAATATAATATATGTGTACGCTCAGTGTATATATTAAAAATTTTAGGTCCCGTGAGGCGAAGGCTGGACTATCCCTCGGACGCCTCGCCCACGCCTCACGCTTTGAACACATTGCTAAAAACAAAATCTCAGAGACCACACATGCAGCAAAAAGAAAAAAAAAATGTTGGAAAAACTGACCTTTAATTGTGATTCTAACGAAAACAGCGAGGTTGATTGAACCTACAGATCATGCTTAACCCTCTCCTAAAACCAAACCAAAACCAAACCAAACGCAAGATAAGCTAAATAACAAATAACTTCATTCAATAAATTTACAAAATTAACTCCAAATCACTAAATTAGCCTCTTGAATTCGGCTAGAGAACTCATCAGGAAACCCAACATTTTTTTAGAATATGATTAGCATTTTCACCTGTCATTTTCAATGTGAATTTCACACTTGCTTTCGACTCTTGCATTGTCAACCACTTTTGTTCCAAATCTTGTATTCCAGTAACCGGTCCCAACATCTTGCAATTTAATAAAGAAGCATTGTAAGATTGTAGAGATGCATAGAACAGATAAAGCTAATGACAGAGAGCTAAGCCACTTCACCTCTTCCATAAGTCCATGTCTCCACCCAAGCCTAAACATCTCGACATTGCCCCGATAAGTGTGCTGTCCTGACCTACAAGATTTACAAAGAAGCAGAGAAATTGATGCATAACCACCGATTAAAAAATTGCAAACAGAATAAAAGGAACAAATTGAAAACACTAAAAAGAAAACAGCCAACTGACCTCAGAAACCTTTACCTGTGCTTCTCTTTTACATGCTCCTTCCGCATAAACTGCTATAGTGTTTATTTTTCCTTTTCGATTTAGAAATCCGCAATTCTGCTATAGAAAATGAGAGAATTGAATTACACATATTTTAGAATGACATTCCACCCCCTCGTGCCAATATCCTTTTAAAATGACATTCCTACCCACTTGCAAAACAAATTACAAACAAATCATAAAAGTATCTTCATTCAGAAAACCTCACTTCTAAACGTGTCATGTCCAAAATTCTCCCATTTTCAACATGTAATTTTCAAGAAGAGACATACACTGGCACACATACAATGAAAATCATATGAAGAAAAAAGAGCCAAGAAATCACATAAAAGCATCAATCTTTGAAATTTTACTTTCCTTTCCCCCAATTATCACAGCCACCAAACAATGGGTAAGTCCACAAATGTCAATTTTCATGCCACAAATTTGTGATACATTACAATCTAAAATCACACACATACATCATACATACACATACATCAGAGGAAAGGAAGCAAATATTTTCAACAAACACGATGGAATTCCTTACCTGAGAAAGGTTTGGCCCGGTGATGTGCACTATCCAGACTTCGCACATCCAGAAAGTGAAAAATATGACCTACCAAGGAAATCAAAGCATAGATATGTTAGGTTTATCATTTGTCTGTCAAACTGTGCAGTAGAGACCAAAATCAAAGAGATCGGTTTGTTTTACCTTTGAATTTTCCAGTTTCCAGACTGATTTGCAATGGCGGACTGCATACAAAGTTGCAGGCCTCCTTGATTTTCTTTTGCTTAGCGGGAAAGAAGGAGGCTCTGGGTTTATTGGGGAGATGATCGAAGCCTATGGAAAACTTATACAGCTACCGAATGGAAAATTTATGAATAACAAACGGTATTAGGCATAAAAATAGAGTAAAATGTAGAATCAATCCAGAAACTGGTAATGGCTTATTCAAGGGTTAAAAGGGTAGTTAAACTGATTGAAATAAAAATAGTCACAACACGTGACATGATTAGAGCTAACGAGTATGATCAATCAGTCTAACATTCTTCCTAGGTTATCCAATCTAGATGACGAAAATGGCTAATTTCGTTGACCAATTAACCGGATTAGCTAACACTTCCTAAAGAGATAGTCTTCATGCTTCACATCTCTTAACTGGAGCTGTAGTAGAATTCTAGCATAGTATCCCAAATGCTATTGAATTGGATGACGAAAATGCCGAATTTCTAAATAGCTCATCGTATACTTGTGATTTGTAAATGAAGGTTTTGGATTGTTTTGTATTCATGAATAACGATCATATGCTTGACAATTATCGTGCTAAGTAAGTACCAATCACATATTTAAAATCCAAGCACAAAAGTGTTAGAAAGATAAATAAAAAATCCATATAACTAAATAGGCTTTGAATATGCTATCAGGGCACAGGATTATATACCTAAAAATGGCAACGAACCAGCTTCGTCCTCCCACGACCCGACTTTCTGAAATTGTGGAAGGTTAGAGAAATTGGGAGCAGCATGAGTAAGGACATCAAAAAGCAGAGATCAAAAACATGGGAAAGCAGAGATCAGAGGAATCATAAAACAGAGATGGAAGTGATTGCGGGGGCACAGTGTAGGACGCATGACCCAAAAATCAAAACTTCATAAGAAAATCAAGAAGAAAAAAAGCAAAATGACAGGTAAAAATCGATAATTGTTTCTAAATATACCTTCTGAGAATTGCAGAACTGCTTTGGTGATCTATAAAGGAGGCAGCTTTGGAGAGTATGGAATCGAAGTAAGGTATCAACTCTGGAAGGGATGCAATCAGTTCCTCTGCAGCTAATTTAACAGAAGATTCCACATTCTCGTTATTTTTAACACAATCGTCTTCGGAGGCAACGCTCTTAGCTGCTACCCTTTTTCGTGCCTGCCCGTCCCTTCTCAATTGCAACATCGGGATAATTGCAACTCCCTGCCAAGATAGAAACACACAATTGAATTCACATCATAACAAAATCAAAACCCAACTTCTATAGACCAAATATTGTAAAAAATATATATGTATACGAAATTCTCACACTACATAATTTGGGAGACAAAATTTTGTGCACATCAAACTTCCCACCTGAACAAAGAGGTTCAAACTTTATACTACCAAAGCAAAAAGCATAATCATAAACACCATCAAGAAGGCCACAACGGCTATTAATCATAATCCATTAACCAAAAAAAAAGAAGCAAACTTTCATAGCCACAATTGCTTGCATTCAGCACAATCCGCAAACCCATTAATCCAAAATCCATTAATAATCCAAACTTGCCAACAGGAGATTTTTCTAAGGGCTGAGCCTTTAATCCTGCATCAATCAAAAGACCCATTTCAGTTCCAATATCAAAACTGGCCAAAACTAATCAAAAACTTCAAATCCAAGCAAAAGCTGGGATTTTTTGTTCTTGGTTTGTACAAATCAAATTCAAATCAGATTCTCAATTACCCTGCAGTTTCTTGTTTGCATTGGAGGCTAGTCCTGAGATAACCTCTAGTACTCCCAGGGCTGAGACTCACTCCTGAGATCACCTTTGTAACGCCCGAAACTGTGTACTGCAGCTCCTGCAATCAAGCCATACATCTATCCATCTTCACAAACCCACATAACAACACAAACCCATTAGTCCAAAACACACACAGATGCTCTGCGCCGAGGAAATGAAGGCAAGGCAGAAAAACCAAACTAAACTTTCATTCAATTAAGTCTCAAACACTTTAATTAAGTTAAAAAGAACAGTCCAATTCTACCAAAACTATATACAGAAACCAAGAAAAACAGAACAAACAGTGGTGCAAAGGTGTATAATGACACTAAATCTTCAAATGGAAAAAGAAAAAAAAACCCAAACCAATATAAAAGCCAAAGTCATCCCTAGCAACTGTAAAATAATAATTAAAAAACGAAACCCATATAAGTTCACAACAAATTAAAACGCCTAGATCAACATTAACATTAAATTAGCTACAAACCTAGATAAACCAACACTAAATTAGACTAAACTAATAACACATAAGCTTCAAACCAAATTCCAAATAAAAAATTTGGATAAAACCAACAACAAAACCACACCTTGTTCCTGTTATGTCTCCCTTTTCTTGCTTTTCTCTTTTGCCTACTCCCCACATTAAGCCTTTTTTCCCTCATTTTTTCTCTTTTGGCTGCTCACTTAACCCCCCCCCCCTTCCCTTTTTTTTCTCTTCACTTTGCTCGATTTCCAGTCCCCCCTTTCTTCCACATCTATCTTTTTTCCTCATTTTTTCCATCATTACTCTTGACACTAATTCTCCACTCCTTTTATCTATTAATTATTTCACTCAATCAAAACATGGGATTACATTTTCTCAAGCAGCCCAAAAAAATTGACCAACCCAAAATTAGAAAAACATCCAAACTAAAACATACAATCACCATTGTCAAGCAGCAAACGATAAGTTAGAAATACAAAACAAAGAAAAAAAAACAGAAACACACTAAAACATGCCATCGGTGAACACCATACCTTGGAAAGGGTAGACACACACACGCAGCTATTCGAGACCGATCCCACCGAAACAAAATTTGTGCATTTCGACAAAAAGGGAAGAAATCCAAATCTCAACCAATTGGCCTGTCGTCTGAAAATCGAGAGCGCAAACAAAATCCCAAAATAAACCAAAAACAAGGTTTCCTTGGTGGGTATTTTGTGAGAGGGAAAACAGAAGATTTGAGGGCGGGAGAAAACAAGGGAAAGGTGGGTTCGTGGTGAGTGAAGGGGTGAAAAGAAATCCCTGGAAATCAGCCTACCCCATACTTCTCCCTTACTCTTTCTCCCCTAAACCCATACCTCCCTGCCTCGAGAGAAATGAGAGAGAAATGGTGCTAGGGTCGTAGGAAATGAGACTTACAGAGTGAGAAAAGGGAAGGATAGGGATTTGATGGATGGTTATCGAGAGTCGGGAAAGAGAGAGGGGGAAAGAAAAGGCGGTGGCAATTTTGTAAATAAAGCTAAATTCGGCTCAATCCTACGGACACAATTACCGCCCTAACTTTTAAGAATTACCTTCCCAATCCAGCCAGATCTGATGGTTTTGTTGTAAATAGCATGAAATCGAGTGGCTCTGTGCTAAACCCTACAGACAAAATTACCCTCTGAACTTTTGAGAATTACCCTCCCAACCCATTTCCATTTAGCTAGTATTGTTGTAAATAGAGTGAAATCGAGTGGCAAATAATTGATGGCATCTACAGTGCCACTCTCCCTAAGGGTATACACACACACATATACATATATATATATTTAGGATTCATGCTGTGAATTGAGTTTTGGTATCAACTAGAAAATATGTCTGCGCGTTGCTGCGGAAATTGATTGCATCAATTGCAACAGGCATGAATAATTTTCACACAAAGTAACTTAAAAGATGGTATAGTACCTAATACCTAATGAAGTGAAACTTTGTTTGCTATATATGGATATGGATGCTATAAGAAAACATTCATTTGTAGATTGTATTGTGCCATCAATATTATACTCATAGTTTCAAGCGCTCAACCTACTACATAGGGAAAAACACGGAAAAGGGAAAGCAGAAAAGTAGAAGACATAATATTTGAGCATCTGGCAGGAAAAGTAAGCTTTAAAAATAAAAAAAAACTAAATCGTCTCACAAATTCAATCGTTAAACGTTACATAATGACCCAAGATAAAGATAAAGTATATAGTTTCTTCACAAATCAAAACAAAGTGATACCAAAGGAAAATGTTTAAGACGATGAAAATACAAAACTGGACTCGGCAACCATATTTTCATTCGATGACTAAACGAATAATTTAGAATGATACAAACATGATTTTAGCTCATCTGGTTGCTCTCATCCTAAGCTCTTTATTTCAAAGGCTGAGTAGCCATGTTTGCAGAAGTTGTCAAATAATCACCATCTAAAGATTGAGAACAACCCACATCCACATCACACAAAATTTTATAGAAAAGGGAACAAATTAACATATTTAAAGTAAGCATTAAGATGCAAACATTCTTAAGATAAATCAAGCAAAAAAATGAAATGAATCTAATGAAAATACAAAAGGAAAAGAAATTAAGAAAAGTTACAGTTTAAGTATTTCAAATTAGTGATTAATCAACCATAGAGTCAGTCTCAATGAAGGCTTACAATTTATTGAACTAGCAAATCTAAAGCCACATACATATATATGGAACGTACCCAAGAGAGTATCTAAGGTACCGTTGGGTACGTGGAACGGGACAGAGTGGGACGAGGCGTTTCGTCTCACGTTTGGTGCGTCTAAAACTGGTGGAACGCACTGTTCCACGAGACGAATTTTGGGTGAATTTTCGTTTCGCCTCACCCCTAGAAGGATTGTTCCACATCTGTGGAACACAAATTTGTAACATTTTAAGACAAAAATACCCCTTATCTTTTTCAATATTTACACCATCCAAAAAACGAACCCTAATATTCTACCTTTTCGGTCCATCTTCTCTGCCTGCCGCTGCCTTTTTCCCGTAGCGTTCCTCCTCATCCTCTCCCGTAGCAGCTGCATCTCCGGGTTCGATCTCGATCTTCTCCCGTAGCCGCTGCATCTCCAGGTTCGTTTTCTTGATTTTTCGATGGCAAATTTCAATTTTCTGGGAAAGTAGGATGATTATGAGAAAATAAGTTAGTTTTCTTGGTTTCTATGGTTTAACTTGCGCTTGGGAAAAAGAACAAAGTCTGATTTTTAAGGTTTATTACGATTCTGGTTTGTAAAGAATTGGATCTGGTTCCGAGCTGTGCGATTTAGTGGGTTCGGTTGTGAGCTTGGCTTTGTATGATGGAAAAAGCTGGTTCTTTCTGCATTTGGTCAGCTGAAATATTAATCAGTTTGATGCATTTTAATTGTTATTTTACTGATTATTGGTCAGTTTGATGCATTTTAATGGTTGTGAGCTTGGCTTTAACCATGTCAGACATCATGTAATTTTGTAACTGCTTTGCTAGGAAGGAAGCATGCATGCGGTTTAGGAAAAACTATGTGAAAGATTGTGACTTGCAAGCAGTTTTACTAGTGTGTGTGATTGTAAAAGATGGTCTGTTGAAGTTTATTTGGTGTTCTCATATGCTTATCTCTCCTCCTTGTATATGGGAGTTCTATCGTTTAAGTGTTGAATGAATTACCGTTTGAAAAAAAAAAAAAAAAAAAAAACACGATTTGGAATTATCACGAGATTGGTCATTCATGGCTTGCTGATAAATTCGTTGAATATTAATTGTTCAATTTTCCAAATTTCGGCACTTGCAGTTTTGTTCTTTTGCTAATTTGCCCTAAAGTTTCAATCTTTTTGTTCGGGGGGTGATTTAGTTGTTTATGAAATTAGAGGCTTCTAATTACTTGTGGGAACTGTGAGTCCCTTCTTTAACTATAATCTATGGCATTCTCTTCCAATTGTTTTTCGTGTCGTTTTTTTCGCTTCGGATGAATGATTGTTGCGGGTTTTTTACTTGTTTTGCTGTTTGTAATACTTCTTGGGGTTTGCTGGTGTAGTCAAGTTAGGAAACCTTCGAATTGGTGGACTCTCTGGAATTTGCAAACAGCCCGATTATAGGTGTTTACTTCATTACTTATCTTTTGTTGGTAAAACAATAGCTGTTTATGTTTTGCTATTGTCGTAAATATAGCGATGGTGGTAAGTGCAATCATGATATATGGTGTTAAATGTTTGAAGGCGGTTCATTTTTTGTCCTCATGCAAGTTGAGGAACCAATCGATATTTTTCTTTCACATGATTGGCCTTTTGGCATCACTGATTGTGGGGACTGGAAGGAACTTGTTCGGGAAAAACCAGATTTTAAGGAGGAGGTAATTGCAAGAACAGAAAAATGAGTTAGTAAGCTCTGATTTGTATGTTTCGAACCACTTATCTCGTTTAAAATGTCATTAGGTTCAAGAAAGAAGTCTTGGAAGTAAACCAGCTGCTCAATTGCTAGAAAAACTGAAACCACCTTATTCGTTTTCAGCTCATTTACACTGCAAATTTGCTGCTCGTGTTCAACATGGGAAGATGGTTCAGTGACAAACTTTCTTGCCCTTGATAAGTGCCTACCAGGACACAAATTTCTTCAGTTAGTTTGTTGAGATTGTAGGAAGGCTGTTGGTCTGTTGGGATTTGTAGGGATACAAGGAAGTTTGTTGGGATTTGTATAAATAACGAACACCTCCCTCTTTGTAATTCATTTATTGTTCAAGGAATATAATCTTTAATCATTCACTTACTCTCTAAATTCTCTGCCATTGTTTTTCGTTCTTCAGTCAAGAAATGACATATCGTCAGCCATGTGCTACCGTAAAAAATATATCATAGACAAGCATATATGTGTTCAAATATGAACAAGTTCCCAAAAACATAATTCCCGTCTCGTCCCACACATAAACATTGTACCAAACAACCGACGGAACAGGAGTAAGGTAGTCATTCAATCTTTTGGTTCCGTTCCGTCCAACGCATACCAAACGCAAAACGGAACAACCGTTCCGTCCTGCACGTACCAAACATAACATGGAATCTCCGTTCTGTCCCGTCCCGTTCCGTTCCATCCCATCCCGTTCCGTCTGCATACCAAACGGTACCTAAGTTTCATGGTAGAAGCCGCTGAAAATGGTTGGACACAAAGGTCTACCAATCAATCTACAAATGAGAACCTGCACAGAACCAGACAGACCAATACCATCAACTATAGTACACAACAATGATATCTCAAATAAAGCTAAAGCAAATATTTTTTAAAAACTTTAAAAAGGGAGAATGTTGAGTTATGCACGACAAATACGTAACAATACATTCACGTGGGATTTGTAGAGAGACGATCTTCCCAATACGGGAACTCAAAGAGAGGAGAAGCTTTAGAAAGTTTAGGACAATAATTTCAGATCAGGAAAAACTGAAATTGAAGGCACATGAAAAATTGAGCGCGCTAGATTACCTGTAGTTGGACATAAGAAAAATCCATCACAAACTTAAGAAAAATAAATTAAAAAACAGGGAATAATACCAAATTCTTGGACGAAAGCGCAATATGGCCCCGAAAATCCCAGAAGTAGATGACTCCTCTAATGAACTGCTTTTCTCAACAGTTAAAATAATAATAGAAAAAATAGGTAACATTACTACTTTTCTATTTCTCTGCAGTCGCACATCTAGTTTGGCTCTTATTGCTTCAAATTTTGTGAAAGTTCACTAAGCAATCCAAATGTAGAATACAGACGTGGTGAAGTTATGGTGGCAAATCTTTAAACCCCACAAATAATTCACACAGTTCCCCAATTCAAATTTAATATGCTACGTATCGAGAGGAACCTACAACCACAGAGAACTTAGTCAAAATAGGAGATGCATAATAAGGCTGCAAACAATCATTTCATATGAGTTTAGAGTTATGTAATTTTCCACAAATAGTAGTGTGATGCTTTGCCAAATAAAGGACCTCAATCTTGTAAATAACGTGAAATCCACCAAAAGATCATATATACAACTCAGACCACGAAACACTATGCACAGTATATGCACCACACCTAGTAATGAGATATTTAGCATGTGATATCTTCCCAACCGCACAAAATATGCACCACATCCCCATCCAAAATCATTATATGCACCAGTAATGAGATCTCAAACAACCATTAAAAAATATATCCTCATTAATTAAGATCTCTTCTTATTTTCTTTCCAATTACTTTATATACTGATGCGGTAAAAGGCCTCTTTTGGTATATCATTCCAAAAATACCATAATAATCAGTCCATCTACATTAAATTTCAGGTGGAGTGACTTCCATGGATGATTTCTTAAAGGAATTCTTCCCAAAAATTGACAGAAGGAAGCAGCTGCACCTCAATGAGATAGATTACTGTAAACTAAATCATTGTTCAGAGTCCAAATTCTAGGAATATTTGAAAAAAGAAGATGCAGGGATTCAAATGCCTTCCGTACGAAATTGAGTTTGCGATTTGTATTCTAAAAAATACAACACATCTTGAGACAATGGTAATTTACATGTTTGGAAAAGCCTACCTGGGCAGAGCTGGAATGTGGGCGAAGGTCAGCAACAAAATTGCTTCAGCCTGGATAAAAGAAGGCAGGAAAGCACTGATAGAACAGATGCTCCGAGAACAACTCAAGGATGGAAAGGCTGATGCTCGAATAAACAAATTCTAGTCCTGTAATCGTCACACAAATAAACCCTTAAATCCAACAATTTATATGTTACAAATCAAATTAAACACACATGGCATGATTAAAAAAATCAGTAAATACAAAACCAACACAGTCAAAACTAAATAATGAGGAGTAATCACTGAAAATGAAGGGAGAGAGGGGGTACAGACCATGAAAAGCTTCACAAAGAAGGGAGAGAGGGGGTACAGACCATGAAAAAAATTGGAAATTACTGAAATTAAAACCCAAATTCCAAAAAGTCAACATGTACCATTTTCGTGGTTGAAAATTCCTTGCGTTTGGCCAGTAACTCAGAGCATCATTACACAATAAAATGATGCATCATTCTTTCAACAGATTTCTTCCAAATGAGATGGGTTAGAGGGATCTAGCTGCCAACAACTGCTCAGCGGTCAAAGCACTACAATTTTTAAGAGAGTTGGATCTTTAGAATAAAGGGCTAAAAGCATTGTGCATAGATATATAGAAACTATTTACATAAACATGTACATACAGTGAATTGGACCATATAGTCTTGAAAGATAGATATTGCCACAGTTGTCACAGCCTAATGTATGTTAATCAACCTGTTTAATTCCAGTTAGTATCACTTCCAAAATCCCAAATCCACATAATGGATAATTCAACATATCAAACCACATATTTATTTGGAACATAGTAAGTAGAAAAATTTACAACAGCCAAAAAATACCTGAACGGTATGCCATGATTTGTAGAAAATGCCTGACAATGTTTTGCGGGTTCCGGAAGCCATTAAAGGCATGCAAATTTTGATGCTAGACAAAGTACTTAAGAAAAATCACCTAGTTATACCAAACAATGCATGCTTATACTATGCCTGAAATTTGACTCATCAACTAAGTATAAGCATAGAAATTTGAAAAAGATTAGTGGGTGATGACCTATTTACAATTTTTATGTATTATTAAGTAGAAAGATTTATTTCAAGCATTAATAATTGGGCCTAAGATTTTGTTTAAGTATAAGTGGTAACACATGAACATGTATGAGCAGATTGCATTAAGTGGTACTTAATGCACTGATAGTATAATTGATGGTATTCTCCTATGATGAGACAAAGTGACATACACTGATTGCGCCTAAGATTTTGCCTCCATGGTGACTGGAGAGCTTTCGGATCTCAAACATCCCAATGTGAACTTGTCTCAAGATGATTTAGTTGAAATGTCAATAAGATTGAGACTCTTTGTTCAAATTCTAATGCTGCAAGACATCATTTTTACACATGGATCAAATTGTACATAATGTTACAATTTCCCTTTGTCCAAGATATTTCTACTATTTTTCTTTCATGCATACCTCGACATATATCTTAACATTAATCAAACCCAATCAGCATTAATTAGGTCAAAGAGCCAGATATTAGCATTAAGTATATCACCACATGAGTACAATTGCTTTGATTGCTTACCATGAATACAGAGTGCTTTTAAAAACATTGTTGTTGGATCAGCTTCTACTTTCGTTTCCATTGTCTTTGTGGACTTTGAAGAATCCATTTGGATCAGCTTCTGCTTTCTTGGATATGCCCACATTGACAATTTATCATTACTAAAGTAGAATAGCACTGGTTGCCATGAAACTGTGATAACTCAAATAAAAGCTGTCGCTTCATAATTTCAAATTTCAGTTCCTTACCAGCCTCAGTAAGAATTTCACCAATTTCAATCTCTTCCTGAGTTTCAAATGGGCTCTGATCAGCTACTCCATCACCTAATAGAAAGAAAATTAGATTAATTAAGTTAAAAGAAGGAAAGGATTCTATTGTTGACACTTCAAAGCACCCAAGCATTTTCATATAACTTGAGAAAGAAATCGAAAGCAGTGACTTCTTTATAAATCAAAACAAAACACAGTATTTACCAATAAAAAAACAAATATCTCAACAAACCAGTGGTTGATTTGGTCTTCTTCTTTCCAGTCCCATTGCTTTCGTCTTCTCCCGTGTTCTCAAGTCCTCGATAACAACGACCAAACTCAGTGACCCACTCCCTTGTACTACTAAAGCCCCCAAAAATCCACAACTAAATACCTTCTTCCAATCCTAATTCGGCCATCATCCAATTACCCTGAACAATACATAAGTGAAATCGTAAATAAGAAATGTAGTGTGTAATGATTGTGCTAGGAATAGAATTTTTATACTTATCTCTGTGGTAGAATTGAGAAAGAAAAAAAATACTCAAATTCAAATCAAGAAAATGCAAATCCGTATTTCTAGCATTGAACTGATCAAAGAGAAAACTAAAAGCAGAATCCTTTAACTGTACAACGGCAATCTCACTATGCTAAAACAAATTCAAATCAAGAAAATGCAAATCCGTATATCTAGCATTGAATTGATCAAAGACAAAACTAAAAGCATAATCCTTTAACCGTACAACGGCAATCTCACTATGCTAAACAACCATCTATCCTCTATCCGCTGTCCATTCACAACCCTAACAAAAATCTTCAATTACTTTCGTGATCAATTGAGTAGCGCACCCACCATTTAACTAGAATTTTTCATTAACTTTAGCAAAGAGTAGTTAGTTGATGAATAATACAATCAAATAGCAACCCAACTAATACATACTTTATCTCAATATACCAATAAACTCAAGCAAGAAACACCATCCCAACAAAAGATAGTCCACATCCAAATTCCAAATATTCCAAATAAACATCAATCCAAATACTCTCCAACTAAAATTTCCCAATTAAATTCACAACCCCATGCAATAAAAACCCTAATAGCAACATCACCCTAGAAATCGAGAATTAATTCGGCGATTTGGATTAAAAGCTCAGAATTGAAATCGGGAGTTGAAGAGTTACCTCGAGCTTTTGCACGCAATGGCTTCGGAAGCGCCCGTAAAAACCAAAAATCCCAGAAAAATGAGCAAGAAGCTTAAGCAGAAAAAAAAGTCATATTTTCAACCACCAAAACCCAATACCCATTTAATCATACACGAACGAAAAATCTAAACACAGAGTCATAGATCAACGAACTGAAAACCCACAAAAAAAAAACCCAAAAAAAAAAAAGGAAACGGACCTTAAAACAAAGAACAATACACAGAACAGACGGATGCATCCCCAAAATGACAGACAATGACAGAAAACGAAACAAATAAAGGAACCCCAAAACCTGACCTAACAGTACAACAAAATCCGGAAATAATTCACACCAAAAAGGCTAAAATGATGACAATCTATGCTAACAGTAAAGAATCAAACTAAAAATTGAACTTAGCTTTCGAAATCCAGCCACACATCCGACATGCAAAAGGGAATGGACGATCGAGAGTGAATATGGACTGAGTGACCTTACTCGGCTCTGTTCACCATCCCAACCCCTCCCCTCGTCGTCGGAGGATTCTCTACCATTCTAATCCCTCTACCTTTCATCCCCTCCTCTTTAAACCCTTTCATCCCCTCCTGCGATCATGGCCATGTCAACATCTTATATTGATTTTTTTGTAAAGATAATAAGCCAAAAAGTAATATATGAGAGAAGGGGATGGGAATAGGAGGGTAGGGAATCTTCCTCCCCCTCCCTCTCTGTTTCTCTCCCTGTTATCCGGACAACCACTCTCTCTTTCTCTCACTGTCACCCTCCCACTCACTGAAGCCAACATCGGCATGGGCATCCCTACGCCGAAGAAAGAAAGAAGTGATGCGGAAAGAACCCAACCCCAATCAATCTGAAACCTTAATATGAAAATGACGATTCTACTCCTCTAACTCATCATCCTCACCGTGTGATCTGAAGCTCAGATGGGCAGTCTCGTCATTTAACATAACAAAAAATTTCTGAATCCCAGTGGCAAATTTGCAAATTACGTTAAATCAGGGGGCAGGGAGCTTCGGTGGTAATTTCGTAAATAAACTAAAATCTGGAAGCGAGATTCAATGGCAATTTCGTAAATAAAATGAAATCTACCCAATATTGCAGTGTCTTCCCCCTTCAATTTTAGAATAGTCTAGAAAAAATGTCCACGTGTTGCTGCAGGAACCAGCTGTTTCAGGCGTAATCGGATGAATAAAACACATTTAAGTTGAATAAATTCAACACAATTATGAACAAACAGAAGAATACATAAGTGAATGAGGTCGATAAAATAAGCAATTTTGCTTTTATATACATTCAAGTGATATAACATATAAACACATTGTACAATGAAACATCAACACTGGAATAGGTGATCCTTCAATGTTATGAAACATCCACACTGATATTAAAACTACAAATGTAAGCACCAAACTCTGTAAAGGAATCATCTCTGATACAGCATTTGCATATCTGCCTTCTCTCATCCCCTTCACATATATACTAAACCATTTTTGTGCACTACAAATTCGAGAAAGAATCAAGTCGGCCTCTGCCATGCAAATGGTTTGTTCCACTTCTTTTCTCCAGTTCCCAAAACTATAGATATGACCATAATAAAACATATATGGCCCTCACACAGAGCAGCCCCTAGCAATCTAACAAAGAGATATTTATGTCAAAAGAGAAGAAGAAAAAGAGATTTAAATGAGAGTTGTTTGGTGTGGTTTTCGTTCTCTCTTCTTTTATGGGCTAAGCATACACCTATCCATCCATCTTCCCTTCATGTATAAATCTATATACACACACATAAATTCACACGCACATCTATATACACACATATATTTAAATATACGCACAGGCAACATTAAGTTCAATCCAAATCTATAGTCCTAACAATGTACTTAACACATCAAAAACATAAATCCAATGTACCTCCAACAAAGATTTGAACCATCTTTCATGAGTCAGCATCGTTTTCCTTTGCCCTTTTTCACTTTCTAATCTCTGTAGATCTTAACTTTTATCTGAAAACATATAAAAACTACAAAATCACAACTCGCTTATACTGGATCAACGTTTTTCTCTAAAATCTCTATTTTAGACTTAGTATCAAGAAACAAAAAGTCTTATATGCAAAAGATAACTCATTCATCACAAAGCAACAATACATTTGCAGTAACTGCTTAAGTCAAAACATATTGATCATCATGAATTGCAGCATTATCATTCTAATTAGAAACTTGTAGCCATCAATTTAACATTTCACTACCATGTTTGATCACATTAAACAATCCAATTATCGATAATTACCTTAGTAGAAGCTTGAATTTCGCTGGCAGTCACATCCAAAGCAAGTGCATAACCTTAAACCCTCCAATTTCTAATCGTATACCTAAAAATAGCAAGGAATCGGCTTCTTCCTCCCACAACCAAAGTTCCTGAAATTTCCAAAGAAAGTAAATCCGTTAGCAATTCAGAGAAATTGGAGGACCAAATCGTATTAAATTTGAGTTAAATGAGCAAAGGTACACCAATTAAATGAGATACTAAACACATTTCAAATCTATGATATAGAAGAACAGTCATGTTAAGACTCCCAAGATGGTGTGCAAAATCCCAATCCAAAGCTCCAACCTTTTAACCTAAAATGAAAACAAAAAGCATGGAACATATATTTCAGTTTTATTATTAGATTTCTAAATCCTCAATTTGAATGCGTTGTAAAGATAATACCACCAACTAAGGGTGGCAATCTGACCATGGTTGTGTATGTCATGTCGACTCTATGCAATTGAATATATATAATTTAAGCAACCCCAGACAGTCTCCTAAGCATCTACAAACTATTAACATTATTTTCCCAATTTTATTTCCCAATTTTATCAAATGCTGCAGCAACGATCACAATTTACTCACTTCCAATTTCCACATAACTCTGAATAAACAATATTGATAAATCTTTATCATCACCTTTAACAAAACATGTTACATCAAAAAGAAAAAAAAAAGTTCATATGCAAACAAATTTAAGCAGTTTCAAATAGTCTCCTAAGCACAAAATTATAGTTGAATAAAGAAAAATCCCGATCCAAAGCTCCAACTTTTTAACCCAAAATGAAAACAAAAAGCATGGAACATATAATTTAGTTTTGGTATTAGATTCTCTAAATCCCCAATTGAAATCCATTGTAAAGATAATACGACCAACTAAGGGTGGCAATCACAGAAATGGAATCTAGATAAAACCAAAATACATTAAGAATCCTCAATAGTTAAACTGCAAGCTAAATCGATTAAGTGCTTTGAAGATCAACGCACAAATTTCCAAACAAAGCAAAGAAATTGAAACTATGTCATGAAAACTAATTAAAGTTCATATAATATGATTGTATCATTAGCTAAGAGGCAACATAGAATGTCGGTACTGCATGGCACAAAGGCAGTGTAAAATCTAATGTTTAGGCAATATCATCATGCTTGAGAATTCGAAATGAACAAACAGTGCACACACTCACACATCGGAATTCATATTATGATCCATAAGCTTTCAAACTATGCATCAAAAGAAAAAGCAAGATATAAGAAATGAAAATGAAAAAACAAAATGAAAGCAGAAGCAGAATGAAAGCTAACATATGTCTTGGCCAACATATTTATAAGATATGGATACCAATCCACTGGACTCCAAACACCAAATAGTTACGAATTTAGCTAAATAATGTTGGCCACAACAAAAATCCTATTAATGAATCTCAAAATTTTTCCTAACCATTAAAATAGTAATGAAGCTCAGAATATTCCCTAAAACATCGAAACCCACAGTACATGCCGTCTACCTAACAAAGACATTAAAAACAACAATTGCAGGATCAATAAGAACTTTGTGAACTACAACGATTAAAAGGGCCGGAAAAACACTAATCTAGATAAACGAAAGAAAGTGCACATTAAAGAGCACCAAAAAGCCAAACACTTTCTAGGCTGTCAAACAAATTTCAGTTCAAGGGTTTGAACCCATTGATCTAACTGCAAACATACAAAGCACAGAAGAAATAATGTAGAACGAAAAACTTTTAGAAATACAAACTTAAAATATTACCCATCATGCTAGCCGCTTCTTCAAACACAATTACTTTCACCTTTCTAATATCATAGTTTTTTTTTTTCATTTCTGCAATCAATATCGTCCAATATTTGAATTTTCATTAAATTGGATGGTAGAGTGCAGAGCCTAAAAAATGTTAGGCAGGCTGCTACAAAGATAGGGCCCAACAGCTCCAACTAACCCATCAATTGCTCAATGTTAAATTTCTTGAACTACACAACCTATGACAAATACTCGAACGGTTAGAGAACACTGGACGTTCGTTGTACTCAATCTGCAGGACCAAGAAAGTTATGAAGAAACATAAATGAAACTGTACAGCAGGTATACAGCAGGGAACAAACACTATGAAACTGGCACTCAAGTACTGTAAGGAAAATCAAATTAGCATTCATCTAACCAGAGCTTCTAGCTGCTAACAATTAGTTGTTAAAACCCTAACACTAATTAAGCGATCCTGCACATATATCTAGCTTTCTTTGCGCCAGTAATAAAATGCATTCAAGCGCGTAGTAGCAGCTTGCACAAATAAAGCAGTTTAAGTATGATAAATAGAAAAAGGAAATGGAAACATGAGTTTAGTAAAAATGGGAATAAATCAAATAAAGCCGAAAAAGAAAGACCGTTACAACAGCTACATAAATTAAATAGCTTTCTACAACATACAAAAGAGATTGAGAAATCTAATTCAGCAATTCCTTTTCCTAATTAGGTCTGGTACTAATTTAGCCAAAACCTCAGTAAATCCTTTAAAAAATAAAACTCACAGCCCCTGTTTGGTTGCAGAGAAAACGAAATATGGAAAAAAGACAATATATTTCCATTAAATTACTCAGTTAAATCAAATAACAGGTCATTTCCATGAAATGAAAAACAAATCATTCAGAATTAAAACCCTAAACGTCTAATGAAGCCACATTTAACCTAAAAAAAATTCAACATAATCATGAACGAACAAAAGTAGTGATTGAAAGCTCCCTAAAAAGAAACTCATCTATCCCTTTGGATTACAACGAACAAAAAAATTCACCCAAAAGTAGTTTCTTTTTAGTTGAGTTAAATTCACCCTTTTAAACGCCACAATTTATCTAATAAAAAGAGAAATTGAAAGGAAAAAAAAAAACCTAGAACGGAAAGTAGTGATCGAAAGCTCCCTCTACTCTCATTATTTGCCTAGACTCCTTGAATTAATCGGAAACAAAAGAAAACCAAGAACTTGATTAATTGAGTGATTAAGAAAACATGGACTTGGTTAACTTGATATATGAAAGTTGAATTCATTGACAAATGCTTCACATCATGCATTCAAATATTAGATATTCTTTCCAAGCCATAACATCTACTGTTTATTTCCAGAAAAAATATACACTATGACACACCCCGTCCCAAGGAGGGCGTGCTGGCCGTCACGTGAAAGTGACGTAACCATGTGCACAGTGCGGAAGCTAAGAAGATAAATAGAAATACGACTAAATAAAAAAAACCAACTACCAGCCGTATTATCCAAATAACATGCTAGTGAGAGTCTAAGTGTATAAATACACATTCAGAGCGAAAGAACGTCTAGTTGCAGTCAAGGACAATTACTAAGATATAATACCCGAAGGTGAATCCTACTTTTGTGAATTCTGTCAGAACACCGTTGGATCCCTCGTGGTCACCAAAGCACTGTTACCTAGAACCTGGAGGGGGGAAAAACAAAATGCGTGAGTGGGCAAAAACAAATCTTTTCAAAACCTTTTCTCTTTTCAAAGGTTCTAACCCCTCGTCATAAAACCTGTATAATTTCCCAGAAATATATAATACGTATATACTTATCTCAAAACCATGCTCAGAAGTAGTGATATGCAAGGTATATGCCATGCCAAATATATCTCATCAAATCACATAAATATATCAGGTGAAATAAACTCATCATAGATAATAACATGTTCACCGAGTGATCAGCTCGGGCCATTCCTGCAGAGCCCAACCCAAACCCATTTTTGTTTTTCTTATTTAATTTGTTTTATTTTTAATTGTTTTAAGTTTAAGGGCCCTTGGGCCGGTTTCTATTAGGGGCTTCAAGCCCAAACCCTAAAAACCCCAAGCCATTTTCCTCAAAACCCTTGGGCCTTAGAACAAAGCCCAAGAGCCCAAGCCCAATCTGGATCCAACCCAAGCCCAGACTCGTTTGACCTGGTCCGACCCGGACCCGGAATCGTTGACTGACCCGGTCAATGTTGACCGTTGACTTTGACTGGTCAACGTTGACCGTTGACTGTTGACTTTGACTTTCGGGTTGACTTTTCGGGTTTTCTTCCTAGACATCTCCTAGGCTAATTTCGACGTTCTGGACCCGTTTCTGAAGTCCGTTTTCCCAAATTAAGTTGTTTGATTAGAGTTTGACTAAATGTACCCCTTTATGTGCTTAGGGGTAATTTTTGTGGCGTTTCCGTCTTCGCTAGTCTGCGCAGCTTTTGACGGCGAAGTACTGTGAGTGGACCCCTTCAAAAATGCATGTTTTATAGTAGAAATGCATACATAAAAAGCATGATTTGATGAGTATGTTCTACGAAATGTTTTACGAGATATCGTGTCTATTGAGGCTATTTTAATTATTACTATTTTTCCTATAACCCGTATTCTTATAGAATATCTTATGGATGACGATATGATATTTAGAATACGTTTCAAACACTTCTTTATAGTATAGATTATGGATGACTTTATACTATGAAGATGTATTTCAAATGTACGTATGTTCAATGGTTTTGTACTTACCTAGTGGTCCTTTCCGCTACGGGACGTAGGGATAGATTCTGATCCGTCCCGGGCGAAGGTTTGGTGTTGGCATAGGGCCTGGAGGGTGTTTCCTCTGGCATTTAAGACCAGGGATGGGGAGCCGGCATGGGGCCTGGGGGTTATTTTCCTCTGACTGTCTGCTCAGAGATGGGGAGCCGGCATGGGGCCTGGTGGTTATTGGACATTCACTAGTGGCTAGTATATATACAAGTTATGATTTGAGACAGTGCACATCATGCTAGGTTTCAGAAAACCTATGTTTATCATGATATATATGTGTTTTCATAAAACCTGGGGGTTAGTATGTTGATAACTGTTTTATTATATATATATCAACTTGGTCCACTCATGTTTGTTTTGCGCTCCCTTCAGGACTTAGAAACGTGGCATACAATCCTGGCATCAAGGCACTTTTGCATCGACATCTTCGAGTCTTCTCGGTGTAGGACTTATTCCTTTGTTCATTCAATTTTATATTAATTCTTTTAGTGTTCTAGTTTAGATGTGTGCTCTGAACACGTTCCTTAAATGCATATTCTTTATTCTTTTATATTTATAAGTCTTATTTATTTCTTATTCTCAGCATTTGCATTCAATAAATGGCTTTCGTCACCCTTCGGGTGTCGGCCAGCACGTGTCTATCCTGGTATTCGGGGAATGTCGGGATCGGGGCGTGTCATAAAATAGATATATACTTTGCATGTCATATCGCATTTCACTTAAATTGATTTTCTGGGAAAAATCTCATTTATATAGGTATATATGGAAAACAAAAGCCCACTCACAGATAAGTCGAAGGGTCACAACCCCCGAGCCTCGATTGATGGTGCTCGTCATCTAGATAGGTATCACCTATATGCGAAATAACCGAATAAATGTTATTTAACGCACATAACCAACAATAGGTAATAACTTCTCATACATTGCTCAATTTGGGTATATGAATATACCACAGTGACCTAGTCATCCTCAAAAACATCCCCATATTTTTAGAAAAATTTTCCGACCACCCACGCGCCGGCAAGGGGTAAGTGCACGGCCACATGTGCGGCCACCCGCTGGGAACCCTGACGGAAACCCTAACCGCCGTTAGGAATATTCCGTTATATACTAACAGAAGTTAACGGCGTTACCTGACGCCGTTATGAATATTCCGTCAACTCTGACAGAATATTCTTCCTTTTTCTCCGATGTACCTCGCCGGCGACCGCCGTCTGCCGCCGTCTGCAACTCGCTGGAAAACTGGGAAATTTTCAAATCTTCATATCTCACTCGTTTTTCAACCAAATTCCATGAAATTTGTACCAAAATGAAGCTTAGAGTGAGTAGAACAAATTCTTACCAATTTCAAGCCTTGAAATCCATGGGATCTCACCAGAGAAGCCTCGATAATTCCGGCCAAAATTCAAACTCTTCAATCTCGACTTCTCGACGTCCAAGTCACTTGGTTTTTCTTCTCCGAGCTTCGTACGAATGTCCTAAAGCTCCTTATAAGCTTGAAATGCTCTGAAACCATCTCATTCACGAGTGCATGAACAATGCTAAAATCTGGGGTTACGGGTTCTTGGGTTTTCGAATGTCTCAGGTCCTAAAAATGGTACCAATCGACTCGTGAGGTCACAAGGAACAAGATGGTGACCTTTAATCCCTCGATTTGTGAAGATTTGGCTTGATTTAGGTGTTGTCTGTACGGTTTGTACGGAAAATGGGAGAGATCCGTGAGGGAGGAGAGAGAAGGTACACGAGAGTGGATGATGTGGGTGTGTGTGTGGTCCAAACTTGTCCACCAACCACAACTAAGAAAATATCTTAGTTCCAAAAGCTTAGGGAAATAATAAATGTGTCCATTTCCAACTTAAATATAAATCACACACAACACGTCTCAATGTCCAAGGGTAAATCTGTCTTTTCGCATTATCGATTCAAAAATTCTGGGACGGGCTGTTACACACTATCTGGATAACAGTACCTGGTAATGAATTGATACTAAAAAAATCCCACAAAACCATTCACAAATACATATTTCACTATAAAGCATGAAAAGAGAAAGATTAGGGCTCAAAGGTACCTTTTGGGTGAAGTACAACGAATTTGAATGACGACGCTAGGTAAGAGGACCTTGTTTCAGAAAGGAAGGATGCCAAGGCTAGTGGGAAGCTCCACCGATTCCGCCATATTTGCAATTTGTAGTGAGAGGAGAGAAGAAGAAATAGAAAGGAGAGTCAGAGGAGGAGGTAGAAAACAGAGGCATTACCATATAAGTGCCTAACCCAAAAACAAAAAACTTAACACAGCCCTTCTATTGTCTAATCTTCATAAACAACCTCATCATGAATGAAACAAATTTAAATATCTAAAGAGAATTCTATTTCTTCAAAGTAGAAAGGGGAAAATAATTGTTTACTTAAAAGTTGGAGTAACGATAACTACATCAATTACAAATGTAATATTGAGGGAATACCTGCCAAATAAAGCGTACTACATTCTTAGCCTTTTCAAGTGCTACATGAAACGAACGTAAAGCTTGGATACCAGACTTGCTTCCAAAGAAGGGAAAATTGACATTATTTTGCAATAAATTGCAGAAAGTGCCTTGCATAGCTCTCCATGCTGTAGTAGAAAACAAAAATAGTCAACCAACAACAAGGTTCTAAAAAACGATAGGCGCTAGTCGGGTGGCGGGTAGGGGCCTAGCGCCTAGGCGCCTAGGCGGATTTGATTAAAATAATTATATATATCATATAAATGAGTTAAATTTACTATATAATAGATAGATAAACATTAAGTAACATGTTATTTTTGAAAAAGATATACATATATAATGCAAGAGTATAATATAATCCGATCTTAAAAAGAAAAAAATAGTAATATATTATATTATAAGAATATAATATAATATTGTTGTAAAACAGAACAAATAATAAAATATTACCGAATAATTTATGTAATATATTTATTAGTGGACATTGGGCATTATTGTTTATGCTTTGTTATTATGAGGCTGGTGGACATTCACACAAAACTAGGCCTTTTTTTCTCTTTCCCGATTTTCCCTGCTGCCTAGTCTCTATCTCTCACCTTGACTTCTCCGTTTCTAACCCTCTATCTTCTTCTCTTTTGAAAAACAACAAATCAAAACAACTACCACTAACCCTCCATCTCTCCTCCTCACATCTCCCTCTATCACTCCTTCTAAGCCACCACGGTGCTCCTCCGTTTTCATGCACAGAAGTTATGGGAAGGAGACGGAGCCGCGCCAACTTTGGGCTTTGATTATGTGCGATGCGGTCGTACTCCTCCATCATGTTGTTGACGTCCTCGTCGGTGGTGACAGGGATCATCGAGTCGAGTTCCTCGTTCGGCAGCTGGTGTTTCACAGTCACGTCACTCAACCCTGCCGCACGCTTGCACTGATCAAGTCTGCAGTTTGCATAGACTCATAGCAAATAGACAAGGGCCGCCTAGCTCCGCCTAGGGCCGTCTAGCGCCGCCTAGACCCTCTCCGATTTATTGAACGTTTTTCCCAAAACCACCACGGAAGCCCAGTGCCTAGGCGCCGCCTAGGCCGATTTTTAGAACACTGACCAACAATGTACGATGATAAAACCATAAGACAAAATCTAAAGGTGACAGTGATCCAAAAAACATATGCACGATAACTTCAAAATTGAGTTTTGGCGAGAAAGAGTAGAGAGAGACAGGTGAAATCACCTTGTAATCAGAGACCAAATCCATTTTTTTCTGATTACCTGGCAATTTGACTTGAGAAATCCTAAAATCAAACACCCCAAATAAAGTTCAATCAAATTTCGGCGTATATGTTACAAGTGCAGTGCATGAACAGATTCTGTTTGAACTTTAATTTGAGGGTCTTTATTGGATACTGCATTTGTACTGGGATTGTTCATTTCTCATATCAAGCTTGTATGTTCCTTGTGTGATTCGTTTTTGGTTCACTGTACAGAGAAGCATTGATACATTCCGAATGAAAATAAATAAAAGCGAAGGATTTTCTTCTTATTGGTATCATTTGTGTGGCAGGTAGCCTAGGGGCATTGAATGCTAAAATTACAAACTTGAACTTCGGTAGAGCACGAGTTGGGGTTTTACAGTCATATGGCGTAAGAACTTGGACAGGGAGAAAACCACAATTGTACTCATGTTTATCGATATCAAGACAGTCATCAGAGAAAGTATTACATGCGCGCAGCATTCCATCTTTAAAAATCCTGTGTAAGTTCATTTTGTTAATGTAAATTGTTTTCTTTTCATCCCTCAGTAGTTATACATCAAATCTGGAATTTGCTTAGCACCAGTACTTGAAACATCAAGTTTGTTTGATGTTTATTCAATCACAAATTACTTCTCAATAACCGATGCATGTGCATAAATATATACATGCCATTACATGAGCATCCCTGTTTCTTTTAAGCTTAATAAAATTTGTGTTGGTAGCTCATACTGAAGTGAAAATGACATGGAAATTGAGTATTTGAGAGTCTGGATGGATTTACAAGTGCAATTCTTTCCACTTTACCAAACAGTTTTTAAAGATAAATAATCCATTGTTCTTAAGTTACGTTTATAGGTACGGTATGGGATTTTACAATCTTGTATTCCTATTATATTCTTAAATTCAATGTTGATGTGATTAAGTCATATTGGTCACTTTTATATATCCAGTAATCTGTGACCAAAACTTTGGGCAGACATTATCTTGGGATTTGCAAGGCCAAAACTTATGCAGTTTTTGTTTAGTATTGTGTATCATTCAACGAATATTGTAAGTTTGACTGATTTGTAAATGTTAGACTTTTTAATCTTTTCTTTCTATTTTTTGTTTCGTCATAATTTCCCTATCATTCTTTATTTTTTTTCCCTCTGATCTTGAGCTGTGAAACTTTAGAATCTGTCCATTAGCATGGTAACTGAGTATGCCATTTTCTTAGTACAGATAAGTTTATGGAATGAATATCTAACTGAATATGACATTTTTGAAGTATGAGCCTGTAGAAACTCAAAGAATATTTACACTGTATCAGTGTATTGTATCGACATGATAATATCTGTTCATGTCACATATAATCTATTCATAACACCAAGCTTTTGTTGATGATGTAATAGCTGCTAAAAGTTTAGAAGAGGTTTCTGAAGAGAGTGGAGATTCTGGTCCGACAAACCAGCTCATTCAAAATTTTGATGAGGTCAGGTCACTAATAATTTGCGACATTCTATGTCCCATATCTCCCACTGACAGATTTTTATAGATAGTGCAGTTTTGAATGTAGGCATGGTTGTTTCTTAGGTTTTTATCTTGGGAGGAATTATGATCCAAGAACTATTATTTCATTGTTATTCTTTCCATGTCTCAAATGGTAAGACAAACAGGAAGAGCAAATGTAAAATCCTTCTTCTTTGGGTATCATCTCGGTTTTAAACTTGAACCTTTTGATCCACCGCGTAAACCTCTGAGTTCTCTGTTTCTAGGTTGTCCTGAACTTGTTATAATCACCTATCTGAAGATCACATCCCTACACTTGAAATTTACTTTGTATCTCATACAACCTCCAAAGGTTTTTTGCATGTTAGATTTCTCCAACAGTTGCATTTTGATGGACAAGTTTATTTTTTTAGTTTGTGTTGAAAAAAGGGGAGAAAATAGGTTATTGGTACTATAACCCACCAGTTGCTTGCATTTAATCTTCATCACTGATTTTGGGAAAAAGGGGAGAAAATAGGTTATTGGTATATCTGAAAATAATGCTTTCTAGTACTTAAATATGAGAAAGAAAAGACAAGTTTCATACGTAGACTTTAAAAGTACGTAGTTCTAGATCGGATTATTATGGACCTGGATGGTATTGCATATCCCTATATTTTCACGAAACCTCTCTACTTTTTGTTTCCTAACTACCATCTTAACACGTGAACCCTCTTTTCTTTCAACTTCATATTTGTGGAAATATTGATTCTCTAGTTTCTTCTATGTTTCTTGTGAAGTTCCCTCATAAAATTCTCGTCTGTTGAAATTTTACTTTTGTGAGCCACCATGCAATTTTCTAACTATCGCTAGGCCAACAAACTTTTCATCTCCTAAATCATGCAAGAAAATTCGTGGCTTTCATTTTCTTTATAATGAAATTACAGAATTTTCTCTTAACATTTACTCACAAAAAAGCATGCATGTCGTCACCACTTTTTTGCGTTTTAAACCTGTACTTTGGTGAATCTTGTTTGTAGGTACAATCTGTGCTCACAGCAATATGTGATACAACTACAGTTGCAGAGGTTAAATTAAAAGTAAGCAAGACCTTTTCTCTATTCTAACTTAATAATTTATATGAATTGGGGTCTTGCAACTTAAGAATAAGTTTTCCATTCCGAACCACTCTCCTTTTTTCTTTATGCTTCCTATCAGTATGGGATGTTGCTGTTGATCTTCCATCCGGTTTATTATTAATTCACACATTCTAACCACATAATCAGATCGGTGGATTTCGGTTAAATGTGGTGAGGAAGTTGACTGAAAAAATTAGCACACCACCTCCCCCAAGTCCTGCTCCTGTTAGTGCGAGTGAAAAGGCTAAAGCACTTGATTTGAATGGTGCTGTTCCTACGCAATCTGTAGCTATCACTAGACAAGAATCGTCTTCAAGGAGTATCCAGACATTGCTAGATAGAGCTGCAGATGATGGCTTGGTGTTAATTCATTCTCCACGAGTAAGAAGCCAAACTACACGCACTTTATCATTTTATTAAATCTGGATCCTAAAATAACCAATGGTGCAGGTGGGGTTGTTTAGGAGATCTCGAACCATAAAGGGGAAGCGTGCTCCGCCATCATGTAAAGAGGTAATCTTTTCACAATGATTTGTTAATTTTGACGGAAATAATTGTGGAATTTCGATTTCCTGCTTGCTTAAAGGCAGTAATGGCAATACTTGGCTACAACCGATATGCTCACTTTATCATATCATTGACAAAATGAGTAGTCTTTTAAGTGATTTATCTAATTCTTTCATTTTTACACAACAGAAGCAAATAGTGAAGGAGGGACAAGTGATTTGCTACATAGAACAGCTTGGCGGGGAGCTCCCAATTGAGGTATGTGTCAGATGAGAGACGCAGGGTGTTCGATCTTCTCTTCCCCTCCCAGCCGTTGTCCTTTATCTCTTAACGTAGTTTTGAGTTATTCGTTTTTTCTTTTGAAGTCTGATGTAGCTGGGGAGGTCATCAGGATACTACGAGAAGATGGTGGTAAGTTTGTATACACATCAGTTCTTTTCATGCCGGATTTTGTTGATGCTACTGGTATCAGGTTATCATGTAATCATCTCTTTTTCTTAACAGATCCCGTTGGATATGGTGATGCTCTCGTTGCGGTTCTCCCCTCATTTCCTGGGATTAAGAAACTTCAATAGACGATTGGTTGATTACCAGTGTAGTGAAAAATAAAGTAAATTTGCTCTCATTTTCTTTCTTTTTCTTTGTTGGTAAAATTCTGATTTTCTTTTTATAGAATGGTTGTTACAGAGTTAGCCTTTCGTAACATATTTACGCAAGCTATACATGAAACAATCGGCTTAGTATTTTTAACGTGCAACTGATTCGTGCCGTAGGTCCCAAGTAAGGACTTAGGTATTGATGACGTGGTGCCAGAATTTTCTCAAGTCGCTCGTGGACCCTTTCTTTCCTTCCCGATCAAGCAGATCACCTACATACAGAGGAAGAGAAATAAAACCAAATTTTGTATTCTAGCGTTCCGCTTCATTGGTGCGAACTAAAATACCCTCTTGACTTCCTTTCATTATAGAGTTTTAGTTGCGAAAATTCGGTGGTGCTCCTCCCATTTCCAAGTCGAGAGGATATTTTTCTAATGTTTTGAGTTCATATTTCTCTAAATTGTAACGTTGTCAAAGACTTATTGTGGAATGCATTTCTTTTCTTCTACTAGATTTTGGCTTAGAATCTTTTAGTAGAGTAATATATGTGATTTAGTACTACTAGGCTTAGTATGGGTGGATTACTAGGTTGAGTTTTGCGATGCACAAATGAAGGAAGCAAAATTGCAACAATTTTTTTTGGCAATTAGCTGAAATAATCTACATTTGGTTGTAGAAATAATAAAGTTTTAATAACGACGACATATTTATCATAGATCGACAATATAACAATGGCATAATGATACCTGATCATTTCTCTATCCAAATGTCAAAAAATGATTTTAAGAAAACTTAGGCTACGCATGATAGCCTTATACATAGCTCTGTCTCCTTAATATTACTAACTTGAGCGTCATAGTGTCTTTAACTAGCATCATACTGGTGCCCACCATCTCAAGATTTGCTCACCTTGTATGTTATGTTAGTAATTCGAAAAATGGGAACGTTCTCAAACACATTTTTCAAATCATGAAGTCATGAAATGAAACACAATAATATTAAGTCATAAAATGAAACACAACAATCTTATAGTCGTTGAACAAATTTATCAATTATTTCTGATCATATTATCTTATTGGATCAAACCGTCAAAATAATAATTATATTAAATACATATAAATATTATAATCGGTCCTTGTTTTATTAAATTTGACTAAAATATCATTAACTTAACGATCTTAACTATTTAAAGCTCGTACGAAACAATAATAAAACCACTACTCTAATTTTTAAGTCTCCAACATTGTAATCATTTCAAGCGCCAAATATAAACACTGAAATGAGTGGGAATTAAAAATATTCTCATTCATTACAACAAGGAAAGGATAGAAGGCTTAATTAATGGTAGCTCACTTGGAGTTAAAAAATCTCTCGCTAATGGTCACCATAGTAACGTAAAAACTGTAACCAACCACTCACTGTTCAGAGTGTAGAAATGTTCCTCACTCGAATCATAATCCGAGATTTTGCTTAAAATTTTCAATCTGGCACCTCCCCATCTCACTAAATTCTCAAATTTACATCTGGGTTTTCTTGTTCGTCTGGATTCTGATGCATTCATTGCAATTTTTTTCAATGTTCAAGCACAATGCGTCTCATTTCTTCACGGACACTCACAAATTTCTTCTGATACAGCATCTGGGATTTTCGTAAAATTCAGCTCCAACCATTTCCCTATCATAATTTTCTTCTGAGTTCTTTGGCATTTCATCAAACAGTTGGAGTGCACCTTGGTCAAGTTACATACCAACATGAGTACTCCATTACCTACTCCCCAATTTTTTGCTCAATATCTTGAATCCGGTGACAGCGGGTGTCAGATGAAACATCAAATTCCTACTAAGGAGAAAGAAATCAAAGCTCAATCTGACATCAAGTCCCAAGCTTTCAAGAAACCCAGAACTTCTGAAGCCGTATCGAACTCGATTGCGGCCTCAGGACAGAACAAAATGTTGCCTAGCTATTACAAGACCCAACTGTGCCGTAAATTCCAAATGGGTTGTTGCTCTTCTGGGCAGAGATGTTCCTTTGCTCATGGCACCAGTGATCTCCGCAGGACTTTGCGTGATGCGCAAGGAATGGAAACTGAGAAGGGAAACTTGGCCAGGAGGACTTGGAATGGTGATCATGGAAGTTCTAATGGAGTGAGAATATGCAGGTCGTTCTTTAGATGGGGAACATGCAGTTACGGAGACAAATGCCGCTTTTGTCATGTCAATCCTGAAAATATCAGAGATAGTTCGTTCATAAGCATTTCAACTGCTGGTGGTTCTGCTCAATTTGACTGCAAGAAGTCTCTAGGTACGGATTTTGACACTACTTAGTTTAATATGTTCAAATGATGATTTTTTTCGGGTTCAATGTAAATTTCAATTTTCGATAGAATACCTGCATTGCATAGCTTTGCTAATTTTTCCCTTTGCGTGTATGTGTGTGTGTTGATCGTATGAATGTTTAGATGGTCTACTCTTTGTTAGAGTATCGGTTGATTTCTCATGTGCTCTAGATTCGTTTAACTTGCACTACAAGAAAAGTTGTCATATGTAAAACCCAATTGATTCAGTATGAGAAAATTCAGAAACCACACTCGACCTTTAGAGCTTTTTTCTGTTAAGAAGGTATTGAATCACGCCAATAGGTTGGACTGGTGAAGGACTTGAACGTTAGAAGAGGCACCCAGGACATTCATCTAATGAACTAAGTGTTTAGATTGCATAATGCTGAATCACTGATTGCAATTTCCTCAGTTCTTATTTCGAAAAGGGCCAGGCTTCTCCAAGTATGAAAGAAAGCAAAAAAGACCAGACCTTTTCCAATTTGATTAATTCAAATTGATATTCGATGTGTATGATTTCATAGTGGCATCAGACTTTCTTTTTCGTCTTGCTGCAGATTGGGTATACAGGTTTATACTGAGATTGTTTCTTTCTGTGTCTGGTTGTCTTGGCTTGTAATTAAAGTGGGGCAACTTTTTCATATGCTTTAATAAAAGTTATGCATTAGTCGTTCATACAATTTAACCACCGTTGTTTTCTATGTAGTTTTACCTGGCATTTCAAAGTGTGGCACAAATTCGTCCGTAGCCATCTCCAATGATAAATGAGAGGGTTGATTACCCTGTAGAACCGATCATGATTCAAGAATTGCTCACTATTGATGAATGTGCAATGATTTTAAAAGAACAAATTTTGAGATGCATTGTTGTTAATTTTGCAGAACTAAGGAAGCTTTGTGGCTATACTACACCAGAATGTGGAAGTGTGCAGGCTAACAGTTTAACGACTTATACGAGGGGCAAAAATGCATCAGATCGTAGAATGGGGATTGCGACTGCTTATAAACAAGGTCAGAGTACGCAGTACAACTTAGAGTGGAATGAACTTGAGAAATTGAGTCGCATCTATGCTGATTGGATTGAAGATTTGCCTCTTCTACATGGCTCATCAAGCAAAGTGGAGTGCTACTCGAGTTTATTATGACCTGTGTAAGGGAATAGATTAGTTCTCTATAGATATAAGAAGCTTCTTGTAATTTCCTCTAACACCGTCGTTTTGTTAAGTGATTGTGGGATTGACTTCGATTGTGACCCATAGTCTAGTAAACTGGAGATGCCTCATACCCAAGAGCCTACAGAGCCAGATTTTAAATATCTTGATTTTCCGTATCTCTATTGTCCAGGGATTTTAGCCGTTATCTTCTGAATTTTATGCACATTGTTATTGTAGAGACATATTTTCAGTTTACAAGATATGGTGTGGCACTGTCACAGGAATGTAACTAGCAAAAAATTGTTTGGCTAGTGTGAACTATGTCAAAATCTTATTTTCAAGTGCAGATTTTAACCTCAGAAAATTCTCCTTTGGCTATTTGTGTTCTTGGTTCTCACACGTGTGCGTCTGTTTACGTGCATGAATTTGCAGTCTTCTCGCAAACTAAAACTGTGGCGGCATGACAGGGACTTAAACCCCTGTCGTGTTTGGGCCCAAGATGGTCCCTTATGGATATCTTTGGTTTCAGATTTAGTACAAGAGATCTTAATCTTTCCATGCAGAAACAGTAAAAGAAATAGAGACTTACTTTTAGATTTGATGAACATCAGAATATACATCGGTTGGCCAGTAGCCATGCTATTTGTAACAGGTATTCCATGTTCGTCTTTGGAACTGGCGCTGGTTGGCGCTGGTAAAGCTCCAGACGAATTTCTGTCTTTACGCTTTTGATGACCTGCACTCAAACTCCCCACCTCTAGGACGGAAAGAATCACTCAAATGTTGTAGATATATCATCTCTGAAGAATATGAAGCATGTTCATATCCTCCACATTGTGGAATATCCTAATTTGGACGAATTTGAAATTTATTGTGCAGAACAAGCACGTAAGGATCCTCGGATGTCAATGATGACGAATCACGTGTGCTTCCTTGGCCTTCAGTTTGTACAAGATCTGGGGAGAAGAATGTCCAGCGCTGAAGAAGCTGCCACTTAAAGAGGACTGAAGCATTCTACGTCACTTGGCCGACAATGGTGACCGGAGAGTCTGCTGTGAATTGTATAAAAGTAGTAGAATACATGATTTTCTTAGAGCCCCATGTGAGGTTCAACAATAACAATATACACAAAGCTCAAAATATATATAGGAGCGTAAAGTGAAAGAAAAGAAGCACAGAATATGGAATTTTGAGGTTTTGAATATCCAAACAACAGCACAATACTGAATATATTATGGTATGCACCTGTATACAAGCAGAATCGTCCTCCTTGTTTTTACGTAAGGCCCTCTTGCTGTCTCACTTAATTAACCGCGTCTGAAGCAGGGAAGAAAAACATTTCGAGCATCTTCATCCTCCCACTCTAAGAAAGACCACCATGCCTCATGTCCTCTGATTACAATATTGCTCCCCTCAGCACTTGTGGAGTTGAGTGGAAGCTTTCTCAGCCCTGGACATGCAATTACCTTGATTTCTTTCAGGTATGGAAAGGGCAGGGGACTATCATGTATGCTACTCAGCCGTGGAAGCAAACTCAAAATCAGAACGGTAAGTTTTCCAAAAGGGTTCAGTTCTTGTACCACATTTCCAACTCTACCCAGTCTTTCCAAATCGATTATTTTCTCAATATCATTGCAGGCATCTACACTTACATGGCTGAGATTCGGAGCAAAAACGAGCCAAGTCATGTCCGTGAGATTTGGGCATCGTGATACTTCTATGAACTGAAGGCAAAGGAAGCAATTTTGTTTAATCATCATTAAATCCCAGGGATCGTTAGGTGCTCGTCCTGCCCAATGAACTTCCAATTGTTTCCAATTAGGAGTATCCCGAATATAAAGGGTATCAAGATGTTTCATATCCACCAAAGACGAGATGTCTAGAAAGCTTGCTTCGTTCTTGCCATCCGAGAGCTGTAGAGTCCGAATGCGGGTGACCAATTTGTGGTATCCGATCAATTTTTGCAAAAAAGAGCTACTCCGTACACTCAAAGTCAAAACGTCAAGGTATTCCAAACCCTGCATTTCCTCCATCAGGGCTCCTTCACCGTCAACAAGAATTCCATCTATAGAACTACATGCTAACATCCTCAAAACTTTTAGCATTGGAAAACTTGATATCACATCTTGTGGAACAAAATCAAGCTCATCCGTATGCTCCAAATCCAAATATTTTAGCCTCACACAAGCCTTTAATTCAATTGGCAGCTCTCTTACACCAGTTCTTGACAAATTTAGATGTTGTAATGAAATCAGGTTGGAAACGCCAGACGGCAATTTGGTTATGTTCAGATTTCTAGACAAATCCAAAACTCGCAGATTAGGCATATGATCGAAAAAGCCATCAGCAATCATATTCAAAGGACCTTCTCCACCTCTAAGAAATAAGGTCAACAGATTTGGAGATTTGGGTGTTTCAACTAGGCTTTTAAAATGACTACCAACCAATGATACCCTTCTAGTGTTATTCCATTTCTTCACATGCGGTGTTCCCTGGAGACCTGTATGCACGAGGATACTCTCGTTTTCTTTCCCGCAGTCACAAGCTAACCACAATGCCATGTCACGAATTACGTCATGCATTTTTACAAAATTTCCTTCTTCTTCCAACAAACATGCAGAAAGGAGCGTTCCTATGATATGGTAAGTCTCATTTTTTGCTTCATCTACGTTAACATACTCTTCAAACATCCCCTCACACATCCAAAAATATAATAAATCATCTTTACGTATCAGGAAATCTTCCGGAAATAGAGCACAATATAAGAAGCATGATTTGATTGTCTCACTGGGTAGATTATCGTAACTAAATTTTAAAAGAGGAAATACCTTGTCTCCCATAATGGAAAACTCTGAGGCAGATTCCTTTAGAACTCGAATTGCATGATTCCATTCGTGGGGTGTTTTCTTGCACGTCATGGCTCTACCAACTGTAATCAATGCAAGTGGCAAACCGTCACACTCATTTGCCACGACTTGCGCAAGTTTGGGGATGTCTGGATGACTTTGAAGAGTTTCTTTGCCCACCTTCTCCTGAAACAAGGTCCATGCTTGATTCGGCATTACGCACTTGACTTTAATCTTTATTTGAGCATCCATACGACTACATATATGCTCCAAGCGAGTTGTGAATATTATCTTCGACTTCTTATTGTCAGCTGGACCAGGAATCGCTGTATTAGGAATCGCTGGATTAGGAATCCCAACTTTAGTCATTTCAATCGGCTCCCATATATCATCCAACAATAGCACAAATTTCTTCTCACTCAAGAACTTGAAGATGTGTTGAGCTTTTTCATGCGGCTCTTTGTACTTCCATTTGTCATTAAGAATCCCAAGCTTTTCACCAATCTTATCTTGGAGGATTTCAAGTTTGTGGTCTTTTGAGACCACGATCAAAATCACAAAATCAAAATGGTAAGAAGTACTAAAGGCGAACTTGTTATGGATTTTGGTAAGGAGGGTGGTCCTGCCCACCCCTCCCATTCCATATAATCCAATTGTTCCCACCTGTTCATCTTCAACATGTCTCCAGACCTGTTCAAACATCGACTCCATCCCCACTGTTGGTTCAGTAGGCATTTCATAGACTACACCTACCGGTAAGCTTTCTGTTGCCACCTCTTCAAAGCTTCCGTTGCTTTTCAAGGCATCCACTTCCACCAACATTTTAAACACTTTTTTTCCGTACTTGTAGCTGGGCAAGTAGTTCTTGGAGCAGTAAACTCCGCTACAAGATTTCTGAATTTCTCGATCTGCACAATTTTGAATTTCTCTGACTCGTGTCTCAATAGTTTCCGCCTTTTTAATCCACTGTTGTACCTGGTCCAAGCGCTTCGTGGATGTCTGAAGCTCGGCAACCTCAACCCTTCTCACAAGATCATTCTTTAAAGCGGTCAGTTCTTGCAAAGATCGATCCAGAGCTTCAAGGTTTTCTCCGAGCTTGCTGATGTAGTTTGCTTGTTGACTAAGGAAACCCCAGCAGCAGAAGTTAGCGGTGGGATCGCAAGATATGGAGACTGAGAAGATGTTCCCCATGGCTTGCAGGAATACTGAAAAATGAAAAGATGTACTTTTGTTTGGGAGAGGAATTAGGTAAGTGTTTTGTAAACAAGATGATATGTGGAATGAATTATTTCAATGCCTATACGTGTACGGTGTGTCGATCGGGTTGACCAGAAACTTTGATGTCACTTTAATCAGAAGACCCAACAATGCACTCGACTTCCAAATAGACTTTTTAGGATTCATGTTGTGAATTGAGTTCTGGTATCAACAAGGAAATTTACAAATAGGGTTTCGTTTGAGATTTAATGTTTTATCGAGATAAGTTTCAGGTTATTTGAAATTAATGGAATTGGATGTTTTCATTTTTTTTCTTTTCGCATCAAGATATATGAAAATTGTATTTGTAAAGTGAGCAACACAATTTGGTGAAATATTCAATAAACTTAATATTGCCCATTGTTTTCTTCACATTCAAAAATAAAAAAAAGTTCAGCCACTTAATACTACGGTCTAGTGATATTCCTCTTCATTTGCAAGTGAGAGATCTTAGGTTCGATTCTTGCCAAATATGAATTTGAACTACATTATTGTTAGCCCATTATGAGGCTTAGCCCATCTCCTCTCCTTAGTGTAGTTAATATCGGTTGTTCCAAAAATAAAAAAATTTCAGAAAATCAAAACAATATGGCAAAACCTGCATTACAAACACATCAGAAAAAAAAAAAAGGTACAAAAAAAGAGTAATGCTATATTTACCATCTATTTGTATCATCTTTATAATAGAGGTAAGACCCACCAAACATGTGGATCACATCTCTATTAAATAGATGATACAAATGGTGCATGAAACCAAAATTTTTGCATGTTAGATTTCTCGAACAGTTGCATTTTGATGGACAAGTTTACTTTTTTAGTTTGTGTTGAAAAAAGGGAAGAAAATAGGTTATTGGTACCATAACCCATCAGTTGCACGCAATGCATATAATCTTCATCACTGATTTTGGGAAATCCTGCTAAGGTCGTATATCAGAAATTAATGCTTTCTAGTACTTACATATAAGAAAGAAAAGACAAGTTTCATTCGCAGACTTTAAAATATGTATTTCTAGGTCGGATTATTATATATTATCCTATATTTTCACGAAATCTCTTTACTTTTTGTTTCCTAACTGTTGTCTTAACACGTGAACCCTCTTTTCTTTCAACTTCATATTTGTGGAAATATTGGTTCTTGGTGAAGTGCCCTCATAAAATTCTCCTCTGTTGAAATTTACTTCCGTGAGCATTGACATGTAATTTCCTAACTATCGCTAGGCAACAAACTTTTCAACCCCTAAATCGTGCAAGAAAATTTGTGGCCTTCTGTTTCTTTATAATGAATTTTCTCTTAACATTTACTCACAAAAAAGTATGCGTGTCATCTCCACTTTTTTGAGTTTGAAACCTGTACTTTGGTTAATCTTGTTTTTAGTTACAATCTTTGCTCACAGCAATATGTGATACAACTAAAGTTGCAGAGGTCAAATTAAAACTAGAGAACTTTATCGAAAAGCTCTAGGTACTGTTCATTTTAACAAGAAATCATATTTTTACACTAAAAAATCAATACTGATACTGTTCACTTTACCTTTTATTTTGTCCTTATCGTTAAAATTCAAAGTTTTCAAACTTTTTTCATTAGTTTTCCTTCAAAAGTAAGCAAGACTTTTTCTCTATTCTAACTTAATAATTTATATGAATTGCAAAAATTTTATAACTTAAGAATAAGTTTTCCATTCCGAACCACTCCTTTTTTTCTTTATGCTTCCTATTAGTATGGCATGTTGCTGTTGATCTTCCATCCGGTATATCATTAATTCACACATTCTAACCACATCATCAGATCGGTGGATTTCGGTTACATGTGGTGAGGAAGTTGACTGAAAAAATTAGCACACCACCTCCCCCAAGTCCTGCTCCTGTTAGTGCGAGTGAAAATGCTAAACCACTTGATTCGAATGAAGCTGTTCCTACACAATCTGTAGCTATCACTAGACAAGATTCATCTTCGAGGAGTATCCAGACATTGCTAGATACAGCTGCAGATGACGGCTTGGTTGACACATCCTGATTCGAAATGTCCATTTAGACTCCGAATCGAGTTGTGCTGGCCGACATCTAGAGGGTGATGAAGCCGTAAAATGTAGTGTAGTGGAAAAAAGATGTGAATAAATTTAAACCTAAAAGTGCCTAGTCAAAAGAGTGCACGGGTGAGCGGGATTGAACCCATGTCACACGTGATGTCAAAGCATAAGACAGTATAGTAAATAGGTTGACGGTTATACCACTGAAGATAACCATCTCCTGAGATTTGCAGAATCCTCGTTTACACGTAAGCATAGCTACTAAACCTAGAGGGGCGAAAAACAAAGTTGAGTGGGTCAGCGAAACAACGTTTGTAAGAAAATCTTTATTTTCGAACATAGTAACCCCTCGCTATAAAACATGTATAGTTTCCGTAAAACATACTACGTAAGTATGTAACAAAAGTACAACAGCAATATAATCAGAATTATGCCAAGTCATGATATATCAAATGCCGTAGTATTATAATCATGTGATAATCAAGTATAACTAAGTGCTCATCCATCTAAGCTGACACACGAGTTCGTACAGATAATTTCTGACACGAACAGGACTGGGTGTAATCAATACGCTATATTACTACGATCACGTGAAGGCTGGTGCAGAAGCACGGTCACATACGAGTCGCAATTGCCTAATGTAATCTGAATGACACGATTGGCACCTAACTTGGATCCAAGGCAAGCGAATGGTGCGGATGTGAACATACACGTGAATGACTGATCCTGACCCTGAGGCGAGTACTAACACCGGGGTGCAGCAAGATGAGCATGTACAAATATGCATGAATGTCATGACAGTAATATCCCAACCATATAGCAGCATTTATCACAATTAATATCACAATAACGATACTTGACAATATAAGCGTAAAATGAAATAAATACGCATTTACGGAAACTATAACTATGTATAGACATAGAAACAAACTGCCCACTCACATAAACTTAGTCGGAACATGGCCTTCTAGCCCTACATGGGCCCGTGTGTCCTCGGGATAATTATTTCCAATAAAAGAAATAATTATAATAGATTGTCAAGGAATGCCAAGCTTCTGAAGAAACACGAATACTACTGCATATTGGTACCCTTAATTACCAATCGGAACAATGGCAGGATCCTTTGTTACCAATCTTCCTTCACAATTTTTGACTTCTCAAATATGAACTTCCCTTCTTTGCACACCATTTTCTGTAACTCCACTTGAAAGGCCATCTTAATGAAAGTTTTTCATTAACTCGGGAACTACAACATATCTAAATTTGAGATCCATCGGAGCAGTACAACTCCTGAAACCCAGGTATGATCAGTGACTGCTCATCATTCCTCTGTCAACCATTCAGGCCTGTTGTGAGCTTCGAAACTCTTTTCTCTCTTGCTCAGATCAACATACTTTCTTCATAGTAGTTGTTCCTTATTTTCGTTTCCATAACATACCAAAACTTCAGAACGAACCAACAGTTAGTTCTTTTCAGATCTTCGAAACACTATGACAGCCTTGAAATCCGCAGAAAATCCGACCGTCGTGTTTGAAGCTTCAAAACTCCAACTTCCTTTGCTCAAATAGAAACACTTCCTTCTTGAAAGTTGTTCGCCTGCCCAGTATCTGTAACATACCAAAATCTCAGAAAGTGACAATGGTGCGATTGTCCTAGATGCTTGAAAACCAACCCCGCCTCCATTTCCATAGAAAACTGGACAGCCATGTTATGAGTGCCAAAACCCCATATTCCATGGCTCAGATTGAAACGGTTCCTTCATGAAAGTTGTTCGCCTGATCGAAAATTAGAAGATATCCAACTATCAGCTCCATTGGCGAAGAGAAGGGGTTGAAGAAAATAGATGGAAGAAAGGAAACGGAAAAGAAAGAGAGAGAGAGAGAGGGAGTGTGGAAGAGAGAAAAGGCAGTGAATAATTGTATGAAAATAATTAATGAGAAAGGTGAGAGTTGACAGAAAGAGAGTGAGGGCTGAGGGATTTTCAGAAAATAATAGAGAGTGAATGATTGATTAGGTAGGTGTCGGTAATGGCAGTGGAAAAGCATCCCACTTCCGAAATAATTTCTACACCCGTGTACAATTTTACTCATTGTCAACGTTTTTTAAATTAGCGTTAACTTCTTCGTTACAAATCCAAATCGGGCTTAGTTTGTGTTCACTCGTTCGTAACGACGAGTACTATTTAAGTACGAAATCAGGAAAAAGAAATTGCAGTGAAAAATAGGAACGGGTCATCACAATCTACCCCCTTAAGAAAATTTCGTTCCCGAAATTTAAAATCATTTGTTACACAAAACTCGAAGATAGAAAGAATAAAATATATGTACGTAACAAAGAAATCAAATCAGAGCGGTTGCATCAAAGGGAGAATGTTATTCTGTCGCGATCGGAGTGCAATGATTCCTCTTTCATGCCTCGAACTCATACTTTCCTTTTTCTTCAGTACAATACTATAATATAATAGTTTTCACAAAAATAAAACGTCGAAAATATATGTACTAACGTCCCATCGAAAATACGTATATATAACAATGTAAAATTAAAGTAGTTGTACTGATTTAAAATCAAACATAGGATTTTCTCTACTACGCTCCAGTGCGTCGCGTACTCCGAAAGTAAGTACATAGTATCCTTGGGTCGAGCCCAAGTAATAAATAGGTAAAATACAACAAACACATAAGTAAGTACTAACGTGAAAGGATCTACCTATTTACTGGCTTAACGAATAAGTTATTGATCTTACGGTCTGCATCCCGCGATATCGACAACTCACTGTTGTCATGATAAGCAAGTAAATAATTCTCGAGGGTGCACTATTACCATCATGCCCCCCATTGGGAAATACACAAACAACGTATGATCAAGCCTCTACCGTGTTCACGCACTGCCCCCCTTGGGCAACAACAATAAAATAAAATATCTATATTGTGAACTCGCACAAATGAACACTTGTTCGTAAAACTCCTCTGTCGAACAAGTGCTAAGCAAAGAATCTCCATACTACGTCTCAACAGTGCCACAACCAAGACCAAAAATTGTAACCGCAGTTACAAGCAGTTCTAACAGAACTAAGTGTCTAATACGATCATGCTACCACAAAAGGGCAGATAAACACAACATGCCACAAAGGTCCAGGTAAATTGTTCAGACTAGCCGTTAGTCTGAGGGTGAAATGTAGCCGATGACAAAACTTACTACACGTGGTCTTCAAGAAGACTTCTCCAAAACTTAGTAGTAAAACTCGCATCACGAGGAGATACAATAGTGGCACACCTGTCATGTAATCGAGCCAATGTAGTTCGCAACGCCTTAGCAAGCAAATTCATAATGAAGTTCTCTCGAACTTAGTGAGAAAGTAACTACGTCGAGAAAGCTAGAAGAATACTCGAGAATTTGAGGCTCAAAGCAAGTCCATCAAATCTAGAGTATGAGAAAACTGGATCGAATGCATAACATCAACTACAACGGTAGTTTTCGAGATATTCATTCACCACGGTAAAGATTCGTTCAACTGAGCATTTGCTGGGTGATTGAGTAATTAATGGTCACAACTGCACATCCAACGTCAACGGTTCTTCTAGACAGTGCTTCCGCTTCAAGGCAATACGAAGTGCAGTAGGGTAGACACGTACCCAACGTTAACTGGAATACCTTCCAGCACTAAGAGGTGAAAATGTTGTCCTTTTGAACCAACGAAAAGTGAATTGACTTGTCAAGTTAATCGATAATCACCATACATCACCAAAATCTCCATATGTACAATAAACTCGTACTAGGAGCATATGAATATTTTCCTATCTCTATTCAGACATAAGAAGTGATTATAACGACTTGAACAATTCTTGATCATTTGTAAGTATCGTCAAATCAATACTTGCAAATCCCGATTAGAATGGGATAAGACAAGCTAAAGACGTTCAAGAATAGATACGTCTTTTGCAGTAAATACGTTTGCATAACCAGGATAATACATGATAGTGCAATCGTAGACGTTGGTTTAGTTCTTCCATCGTCCCTGTAAAAAATTTAGCTATTTCCTAGAGAAAGTGTAATAAAGAAATTTGTGAGGTTGGTGAAGATTTTGAACATGTTTCTCCACAGAGAAGTGTCAACCAGCTTTCGAATAAAGATGATGACTGTTGACTTTAGGTCATGAATGAGATGGTTCGTTTCGAACGGTTCTGACCGTTGAAAAATAAAAGCGATATTCCGTCGCGTTGTCTCTGCACAGCCGAAACATCTGAAGAATACGTCCTCTTGAATTTCGAAATGATCAGGGTCATCAAAATGTGTAAAACAGGAGTAAGGTGAGACAACACTTCAGTTGTCAGGAACTTTACTCATTTTCAACAACACAAACTAATTTAACTTTCCTCAGTTGTAAGTGAAGAAAACACTGTAGCAGAAAGGTTCGCCATCAGTTTGTCGGTAAATCGACAAGATTAAAGATATCTCATTTTCGCAACACTTTGAGAGAATTTCAACCTTCTTCCGCTAAACCCTTTTGGAAAAGAAAAGAATGTCGTTTACTGAGATCACGTCTCCCAAGAGAGTACCAACTTAACAATGGTTACTTTGGGGGATTGGTATAAGGCTGAGTGTCGGTGTTCCCAAACACTCGATTTTTTATGCTGAAGTTGAGGATAAAGTCGTTGGTAAGACCACTATGACTTTGTCAAGCTATGAAAGAACTCTCGGTTTCCAAAAGTTGATCGGGGAGACCAACAACTCGAAGTAGAACTAACGATTTTAGTTGTCAACCGATTGAGTTGTTGAAGTCTAGGTACGACTTTAGGGTTTGACCTTTCGCCTTGTGGATAGGTTTGAGGTTTCTTAGATAAGGTATTTGGTTGGTTAGGTGACAAGGGCCTTCCATAAAAGTTACATGTCGTCTTCTCTAAAGGACGCAGTTGTAGTTCGAAAAGACGCAAGGAAAAACTGGTGTAGTACAGGAATGGATCCAGGTGTACCTCACCTCACTACTTGGTGATGGCTCCGAAAGAAATTTGAGAAATGACACCAAGGGTACACGTCCTCGAATTGTACGATGCTGCTTCTTTTCTCTACGCCTTGCGCTACAAGGTCTCCGTAAGCTTTTCAAAGGTCGTTCTGCTCCTAAGTTTCCACGATCTAGTTTCTTCGACTCAAGCAACCACTGCTAATCAGTCTATCAGTCACGCTGCTAATTAACACGCTTAAGATATGTTAATATTGTTCGTTGCCCTGAAACTGTGAACCGGCATTTTTAGCTTAAATGTATAACTCTCATATACTAGTACCTGTGTTCGGTATCAGAAATCATACCACTGAATACTGGTCAACGGTCTCTGGATATCTGACAGCATCGTCGATTAGTAGCGTCACTGTAGGCTGATTACGGGTTAGAGCCCGTTCGGGTATAAAGCTTCGGGTGGTTGGAAAGGAACTGGTCAAGTGAAGTAGTTCGTTGATTCTAGGAGAATTTGATTACTGCTTTTGGGATTTCTGTTCTCCCAAGGTATGACAACTCATACTCATAAGTCTATACTCACCCAAATGGTGAGTACAACATTGAAAGGAAAATCTAAGAATTAGCGTTGGTTGGAAAGTCCCATGGCTAAAAAAGAACTTGCTAAAGATCTACTTTGAAAAAGACTTTATCAAGAGTCGATCTTCCTCTTGAAGATCCAACATGAACACTAGTACGTTTGAAGATATTAGTGCTAACAGGGACCAAAAGTGATTGTCCCTCAGATGATATTCCATCAAATGCTACCACTTTAGCACCAGGTTGTCGCTCAAGACATTTCTAAAATCTTGACTAAGCAACCTTCGTAGGAATTCTAAGAGATGGTATACTAATAGGTGCTACCAAAGAAACAAAACCATTTCTGGTTTCCTATCTCGAAGGGTTGGTAAAAACGGTGGAAGAAAAGCAATAGGATTGATTGGTAAATTCTTGGTAAAACTCAACCCTTGATACATTAGCCCGACTGAGGGGCTAGCAACTTGTTCCCCTAAATGGAAATTTAGATTCGTCTTTTAAAGTCTAGGGGCGATTTCCTAAACGATTTTCTAAAATGATGATAAGTCGTCTAAAGTACCCAAATATTAGGGAAAGTTAACACGTTTTTCGTGCTCAACGAGGTGGCAAGATTCGAGAATTAGGTTCAAGAATAAAGAATGCTTACATCACGCGTGTGATGAATGCAATACTGCCCAAACTTATGCTCTGATAACAAACTGACACACCCCGACCCGGAACGTCCACTTGGACTCCGAATCGAGTTTTGCTGGCTGACACCTTGGGGCTGACGAAGCCATAAAGTGTAGTGTAGTGGAAAAAGAATGTGAATAAATTTAAACCTAAAAGTACCTAGTCAAAAGAGTGCGTGGGTGAGCAGGATTAAACCCATTTCACACGTGATGTCAGAGCATAAGACAATATAGTAAATAGGATGAGGGTTATTCACTGAAGATAACCATCTCCTGAGATTTGCAGAATCCTCGTTTACATGTAAGCATAGCTACTAAACCTGGAGGGGTGAAAAACAAAGTTGAGTGGGTCAGCGAAACAACGTTTGTAAGAAAACCTTTATTTTCGAACATAGTAACCCCTCGCTATAAAACAAGTATAGTTTCTATAAAACATACTACGTAAGTATGTAACAAACGTACAACATCAATATAATCAGAATTATGCCAAGTCATGATATATCAAATGCCGCAGTAATATAATCAAGTGATAATCAAGTATAACTAAGTGCTCATCCATCTAAGCTGACACACGAGTTCGTACAGATAATTTCTGACATGAACATGACTCGATGTAATCAATACGCTCTAGTACTACGATCACGTGAAGGCTAGTGTAGAAGCACGGTCACATACGAGTTGCAATTGCCTAATGTAATCTGAACGACAGGACTGGCACCTAACTTGGATCCAAGGCGAGCGAATGGTGCGGATGTGAACATACACGTGAAGGACTGACCATGGCCCTGGGGCGAGTACTAACATCGGGGTGCGGCAAGATGAGCATGTACAAATATGTATGAATGTCATGACAGTAATATCCCAACCATATAGCAGCATTTATCACAATTAATATCACAATAACGATACTTGGCAATATAAGCGTAAAATGGAATAAATACGCATTTACGGAAACTATAACTATGTATAGACATAAAAACAAACTGCCCACTCACATAAACGTAGTTGGAAGCGTGCTCCACCATCATCTAAAGAGGTAATATTTTCACAATGATTTGTTAATTTTGAGGGAAATAATTGTGGAATTTCGATTTCCTGCTTGCTTAAAGGCAGTAATGGCAATACTTGGCTACAACCGATATCCTCGCTTTATCATATCATTGACAAAATGCGTAGTCTTTTAAGTGACTCCTCTAATTCTTTCATTTTTACACAACAGAAGCAAATAGTGAAGGAGGGACAAGTGATTTGCTACATAGAACAGCTTGGTGGGGAGCTCCCAACTGAGGTATGTATCAGATGAGAGACGCGGAGTGCTCGATCTTCTCTCCCCCTCCCAGCTGTTGTCCTTTATCTCTTAACATAGTTTTTGAGTTATTCGTTTTTAATTTTGAAGTCTGATGTAGCTGGAGAGGTCATCAGGATACTACGAGAAGATGGTGGTAAGTTTTATACATTTCAGTTCCTTTCATGCCGGATTTTGTTGATGATATTGGGATAACATTATCATGTAATCTTCTCTTTTTCTTAACAGATCTGGTTGGATATGGTGATGCTCTCGTTGCTGTTCTCCCCTCATTTCCTGGGTTTTTAAGAAACTTCAATAGACAGATTGGTTGAATACCAGTGTACTGAAAAATAAAGTAGATTTGTTCTAATTTTCTTTCTTTTTTTGGTAAAATTCTGATTTTCTTTTATTGTTCCCTTTTTTACCTTCAGTTTTACATCTAGCAGTTAATTTATAGAATGGTTGTTACACAGTTAACCTTTCGTAGCTTATTTACCCAAACTATACATGAAACAATCTGCTTAGTATTTTTAACGTGCTACTGATTCGTGCCCTACGCCCTAAGTAAGGACTTAGGTTTTGGTTAGTTGCTTAGAGGGGAGGAGGTCGCAAGGGAATCAATTCACATTCAATTTCAACGACTACTCGGTCGAAGTTCGTTTTTCTCATGAACGGTCCCGAAATTGGTACAATTTTTTATTTTGTTCCAGAAGTTAAAATCTAACAATCTAAATTAGTTGCCGGAGATTAATTTGGTCATTCTCATTAGTTTTCGTCCATTTTAGCGTTAAAAGTGGTCATGTGACCACTCTATTATTTGGAGTATGATTCTTTCCTCTCTTTTTTTTCCCTCCCTTTCCCTTCCCTCTTAATTGAACGGTCACGGTTAAGTCACGTCAATATTTTATATTAATTTTTTATAGCAAGAAAAAGACAAAATAAGAGAATGTGAGAGGAGGGGATGGAAAGAGTAGGGGAGAGAATCCTAGTTCCTATTCTTTTCCCACCTTTTAACCACAAGTTAATAACTATTTTTTATATAAAAAAAGCTAAAAATTTTAAAGAAAAATTGAAAGTGAAAAAATATAAACTAAAAGAGTAATTTTTGTTGCAATCCTATTAGATTATGAATGTAATTGTGTAAATCCTAGTGTATCAAGGGATATTTTTTATATTCCCTTTAGTAGTCTAATTCCTATTAAAGTTGTGATCTTAAAAGGATCAGGATTTTACCTATCCTACTACTATAAATAAAGATACAATGGGGTGGAATAGAACATACCAACAATTACACATCTATCTCTTCACTCTCTATGCCGCACCATCTCTCTCTTTCTGGCCTCCATAATTGTTCAGTAAATTATGCCTACAACACGTTATCAGCACGCTCTTGACGCTGCGCTAAAGAGTGTTTGATTTTCAATTAGGGGAGTATTACGTTTTAATCATTCTTTATATGATTAATTTACTATTTTATTGAATTGATCTACATGCTATTGATTCAATTTAATTTTTCTGTGTTGAACGTGATACAACGCATTGGAGATGCAATTCTGGCTTTCCAAGATGGATCTTCTACAAATTCAAAGGCTTTTGTTGTTTTCTACCAATCAGGTACGCTTAAAATAAAGTAAGATATTTGAAATGACCATGAAGCATGAAAACATTCCTCATGATGCATGAACCCCCTATATTTATATTTACCTTCCGATATATATACATATATATATATATATATTTATTTATTGTATATGTTCCATATATTTGTCCATATATATTATATGTGTTTCATGCATTATGCAATTAAATTGCTTTGCGGAATTTCTGAGTCAAAGTATATACATAAATTAGAAGCAATTTAGGGTTTCCTAAACCCTAGGGATGTTGAAAAACTTTAAATTTTTTTGGGAACAGTGCGGCACTGCAGCTGCACCATCGCCATGGACCTTCACGTTGGCCTGAAGCCTAGCCGCGTTGAGCAAGATGCCAGGACGATGTCGTTTTGACATCTGCCCATGATTGCAGCCTGTTGGGCTAGCAACGAGCAAAGACAACCCAGCTTCTTTGGCCTGGGTTTGGTTCGATTTTGGGCCTGCAGCCCCAGACTATCCATCAGCACGGCCCACAACCGTTTGCTGGCCTCTCCCCTTTCACCCATGGCCCAATCACCAGTAACCCATATGTTGTTGGGCCTGGTCCCTCGCAATTGGCCTGCCTGCAGCAAGCCCGCGCTGCTTGCTGGGTAATGCACAAGTCTCAGCCCACTTCCTGCTGTAATTGCAGCTTGCCTTCTTGCATGGGCTGCCCCCCGTGCAGCCTGACTCGAGCCCAAAGGCTTGCAATATTTGCAGGGTCGTGTATTGGTAACACACCCTGATCTAGGAAGGTCTAAGTATGCTGGCCATCACCGTGAGGTGACGTAACCATAAGGGTAAGTGATGTGAAAAAGTGAATAAATTAAAACTAAACTAGAACTAATTAGAATTAAACAGTGAAACAGTGCACAGTCGTGGGAAGAAACCACTACAATTATTCAGAGCATAATAGACGGTAAGATTATAGTAGAGTAGTCAAAGTAGCTAAAGTACACTTATTACACCACTGTGGATAAGTTCATACGTCTAAAAGAGAATAATGTCATAACTGCCAAAGGTTCCTCGAACGCCACAAAGAGTGCAGCTATCTAGGTTCTAGAAGGGTGAAAAACGAAGTTGAGTGGGTCAGCAAAACAACGATCGTAAGAAAACCATTAATTTTGAATATACTAACCCCTCGCTGTAAAACAAGTATAGTTTCTTTAAAACATACTAGGTAAGTATGTAAACAATAATACAACATAATTATAACCAGAAATATGCCAAGTCATGATAAATCAAATGCCACAGTAATATAATATGTGATAAACAAGTATAATCAATGGCTCATCAATTTATGCTAGCACACGAGTCAGAGTTGCATAATGCAACCTGTACGACAAGACTAGGTGTAATCAATACGCTCTAGTACTATGATCACATGAAGACTAGCACCGAGGCGCGGTGACATACGAGTCGGAATTGCCTAATGCAATCTGTACGACATGACTGGCACCTAACTTGGATCCAAGGTGAGCAAATGGTGCAGATGTGAACATACACGTGAAGGACTGGCCCTAGCCCTGGGTGGAGTACTAACACCGGGGTGCATCAGATGAGTATGTACAAATATGTATGAATGTCATGACAGTAATATCCCAACCATATAACAGCATTTATCACAATTTATATCACAATAACGAGTACTTGGCAATATAAGCGTAAATGTGAAGTAACTATGCATTTAGGGAAACTATAAATATGTATAGGTATAAAAACAAACTGCCCACTCACAAGTACGTCGTCGGATCGTAGCCCCCGAACCTTGCCTGATCCCTTAAGTCCTCGGGATATGTTTCCTCTATATGTGAAATAACTATATTTAAATTAATTAAACACATATACAGAAACCTAAATAAAACCCTCATAGTTTGCTTAAACCTAGGGTTTAAACACATGAAATCGATTTACTCGACGTCACGAACCTACACAAATTTTCAGATAAATTTTTTGACACCGCACGGTCCCCCACGCACCGACCAAGGCACAGCCAAACACGTAGGCATGTGCCGTCTGTGTGACTGATGCCGTTAGGAATATTCCGTTAAAAGCTTAACAGGGGTTAATAGCGTTACCTGACGCCGTTAGAATATTCCGTCAACTTTGACAAAATATTCACTGTCTTCTTCGGCGAGCTCCGTCGTCCGCCGCCGGCTCCGTCGTCTACAACTCGAATCTCGCCGGTTTTCTGGAAAATTTCAAACTTGCATAACTTCTTCATTTCTCAACCATTTTCGACCTACTTTATATGGATTTGAAGCTTATAAAGAGTAGAATCACGTTATACCTCTTTGGAGTCCAAACAGTGGACGGAGGTGGTCGGAAAATGCCTCGAAAGATCCGGCCAAAACTGAGCTCCTCGAAACTTGTCTGTTTCAACGTCCAAGCTTATTCGAAAATGTCCTAGGGGTCTCGGGAAGTTGTGGGAAAGCTTTATCGACCTTCAAAAATCCTTAAATCGGCCTAAAAATTGATAAACTCAAACTCACTAAGTTCGAACGTTCCAAGTTCGACGTCGAAAACTCGTCCGTCCTGGGTTTGGTTGGTATGGTTGTGTTCATGGAGTCGAGATGAACACAATGGTGGTGTTTATGGGTTACGATGGTGAAGTTTGATGTGAGTTTTAGGAGGTTGTAGGGTGAGACAGCTTGCCGAGGGAGAGAAAGAAGAGAGAGCTTTTCTTCTTTTTTGATTTCTGATTGGGTGCTGTGTAGAGGGAAATGATGGGATTGGTGACTTTTAAAAAGAAGGAAAAACACAATTGAGTGGTAATGAGGGAAACCGGGAAAAGGAATGGAGCATATGGCTTGTAAAAAGTTGATTGGCTGCATGATATAAAAGGAAGGGCACATGTAGTTAAATAGGAAACTAGGGATACGGTTTCAGATTTTCTACAGTAAAAGGAAATTGAAATCTATCTGTAACAATGTTTCTACACTGATAAAAATTCATGTACACTCGTAACAATGTGTACAAATTAATTACGGAAGCGAGAAAATAAATTAAGAAAGAAATAAACACGCTCACGTCACTTGCCTCTAAGGGCATAATAGTCAATTCACATACACGGGGAGAAATTACATTAAAAATTAGGGACGGGTCGTCACAATCTACCCCCTTAAGAAAATTTCATCCCCGAAATTTCAACACTGACTACAAATCAAAACCGTAGAACAGACTTGGGTACATATCTCGCATGCGCTTTTCTGTCTCCCAAATAGCTTCCTCAACTGAGTGGTTCCTCCACAAGACTTTCACCATCCATACGGTCTTGTTCCTAAGAACTTTATCCTTCCAATCAAGGATAGTCACTGAAACTTCATTATAGGTCAAATCTGGATTGATCTCTAGTGGCTGAAGAGTGATCACATATGATGGATCAGAGACGTATCTCCGTAGCATTGACACGTGAAACACATTATGCACTCTCGCCAACTCTGGTGGCAAAGCGAGTCGATAAACAACTTCACCAACTCGTTCAACGATCTGGTAAGGTCCGATGTACCTAGGGCTGAGCTTTCCTTTCTTTCTGAATCGTACAACCCATTTCCACAGTGATAATTTCAAGAATACCTAATCACTAACCTTATAAACTCTGTCGGTGGAATGTCTGTCGGTAATACTCTTCTGCCGATCTTGGGCTGCTTTTAGGTTAGCCTTTATCACCTGAATGTTTTGTGTCGTCTCATCCACGATCTCCCGGCCGCTTACCAAAACTCGTTCACCAACTTCGGACCAACATAGTGGAGTACGACATGGTTTCCCATACAACGCTTTAAATGGTGCCATACCAATGCTAGAATGGAAGCTGTTGTTATAGGCGAACTCTATCAACGGTAAGCGCTTGTGCCAAGCGTCTCCAAACTGTAGAACCCATGATTTTAACATATCTTCCAAAGTCTGAATAGTTTTCTCTGACTGCCCATCAGTTTGAGGCGGTGTTGTAGAGTAATCTCGAACCCAAAGCTTCCTGAAAAGCTACCAAGAACTTTGAAGTAAATCGGGGATCCCGGTCAGAAATGATACTAATTAGAACTCCGTGGTACTTAACAACTTCAGAGATGAACCGTTCGGCCAACTGATTCAACAAGTAATTCTCATGAACGGGTATGAAGTGTGCTGACTTGGTAAGTCGATCAATTTTCACCCAGATACCATCATAACCATTTCACGTACAAGGTAATTTGTACACAAAATCCATCGTAATATCTTCCCATTTCCACTGGGGTATCGGGAGTGGTTGTTGCAACCCGAATGACTTCTTTCTTTCCGTTTTGACCTGCTGACAAACTGCACAACGACTTACATACTCTGCAATTTCCCTTTTCATACCTGGCCAATAGTAGAAGGGTCGGATGGTATGATACATCTTGGTACTCCCGGGATGCATTACATAAGCGAAAATATGCGCTTCATCCAATATGTCTTTCTTTAGTACCTTAACATTCGGCACATACATCTGATCACCTTGCATCAGCATACCATCAGGCCTTCGAATCCTAAAGTCTTTCTTTTTCCCATCTGACACTGCCTGTATCAACTCCTGAGATTATGCATCGTTTATCTGGGCTTCTAGAACACGATATAACAAAATCGGTCTGACTTGAAAGCTGGCAATTAGGGCTCCACGTCACTCCGCTTCTAAAGCTACTCTAGTGGATCTTAGATCAGTCAAAAGAGGCATACGATTGACATAAAGAGTATTAAGTCGGGCATGAGGTTTCCTGCTAAGAGCATTAGCTACAGTATTCGCATGACCGGGGTGATACTCAATGGTGCAGTCATAATCACTGAGCAACTCTACCCACCTCCGTTGCCGAAGATTGAGCTCTGGCTGAGTGAAGATATACTTGAGGCTCTTATGATCATTGAAGATCTTACACTTTTCCCCATAAAGATAGTGCCTCCAGATTTTCAAAGCGAAAATGATCGCTGCCAACTCGAGCTCATGAGTAGGATAGTTCATCTCGTGGGGCTTTAACCGGCGTGAAGCATACACAATCACCTTCCCATGCTGCATTAACGCACATCCAATACCATTTAGAGACGCATCACTGTAGATCTTGAAGTTCCCACTATCTTTGGGAAGTGCTACGACAGGTGCGTGAGTGAGAAGGTACTTTAACTGTTGGCTCTGTTCACAATCTTCAAAACTCCTTAACTCGGCCTGAAAATTGATGAACTCAAACTTACTAAGTTCGAACCTTCCGAGTTCGACGTCGAAAACTCGTCCATCCTGGGTTTGGTTGGCATGGTTGTGTTCGTGGAGTCGAGATGAACATGATGGTGGTGTTTTTGGGTTATGATGGTGAAGTTTGATGTGAGTGTGAGGGGGTTGAAGGGTGAGAGAGCTCGGCGAGGGTGAGAGAGAAAAGAGAGAGCTTTTCTTCTTTTCTGATTTCTAATTTATGATTGGGTGCCGTGTAGAGGGAAATGATGAGATTGGTGACTTTTAAAAAGAAGGAAAAACACAATTGAGTGGTAATGAGGGAAACCGGGAAACGAATGGAGGGGGATGGCTTGTAAAAAGTTGATTAGCTGCATGACATAAAGGGAAAGGCACGGGTAGCTAAATAGGAAACTAGGGATAGGGTTTTAGATTTTCTACAGTAAAAGGAAATCGAAATCTATCTGTAATAGTGTTTCTACACTGATAAAAATTCACGTACACTCGTAACAAATTAATTACGGAAGCAAGAAAATAAATTAAGAGAGAAATAAACAAGTTCACGTCACTTGCCTCTAGGGGCATAATAGTCAATTCACATACACGGGGAGAAATTACATAGAAAATTAGGGACGGGTTGTCACAATTGCAGCCAACCAAAGTGTGTTGGGCTGCATTCTTTTTCGACCCAATGCTATTTTTTTTTGGCATTTTAAATAATTTTAACCCGAATGTTATTATTATTTTTGCTTCTACGATCGACCCTGTTTGGTCTCAATTTATTGAATTAATTAAAAGTGACATGCAGTCCATTAATATGATAATGAATCCAAAATTATTGACTTGAAGATCACTTTTGGACATTAACGATTCAATAATTTATTTTTATACTTTGAACCATTGGCATACTTTCGTAGTAACGAAGCTCTCACACTTGAGTTCCCGAAGAACCTCAAATCCACTACACTTAAATCAGCATATTGCATTATGTGTTCTTGCAGGAAACTCTCTTTTATGAACTAAACATTCATAAACTAAATTGAACCTGTAGTTTCAAATTTAGTGCCTTTGAAACTCGAAGTTTTCATAAAACAATACACCCATGAAAACCCGACATTTTTCATGAAAACCATGTCTTAGAACTCGAATGTTCTAACTTTGATGCTTATGGATGATTCATTCCCATAGTACCAATCACAATCTTGTTCCCTTCAATTTAGTGGATTGTCGAACCGTCACAGGTTTGATTTTCCCTGATTTGGATGTTTATAATAAAAACCACTTCATATGGGGTACAAGACGTGAATCTCCACTTGACTATCAAGTAGCTGAAAAACCATTGAAGCCAACAATGGCAAGGAAAAGCTGAATAAGCATCACCCATGATCTTCATTCGAAGACTTATGCCCGAAGCATTACAAATGGAAATACCTCCCGAACAAGGATTCCATGGCTCTTTGGCTCGCTCTTACGGACTGTCTAATCATGAAAGACATTGCCTGAAGCACACCATGATTACGTCCATGAATGAGTACAATTCTAAAGTTAATAAATCCGATTGAATTTTGATTGGAGAATACTTTTCTCGTCCTTCCATGTTTCTAACTCGCTCCTGAAGCAGCAATGTAGAAAGTGGAAGTTTACCAAATTCTCAGATCTGATTACTACCACAAACATGAGAGAAAGGTATAAACCCAGTTCGGTTGGAGTTTACCTAATGGCTTAACCCAGTTCGGTCAAAGCTTACTAAATGGTGGTGCCCTGCTTCAGCAGGGATGCATCGAACGGTATTGCTCTGCTTTGGTAGAGGCCTACCGAACAGACCCCTCCAACTTCGGTTGGAGCCTACCAAACCCAATTCGGGTCTGTCTCTCTCACAATCCAAGTTCAAGTTTGTTTTTACAACATATGGTAGAATCAGGACCTACCAAGGTGTGGCATCATGCCCGAAGCAAGATTCTTGGCACCTAAGACCTAAAACTTTAAGAATAAGGGATAATAGTCCTAAACCTTAACCTTGCAGAATCTACTCACTACAAGAAAACAGGGCTTAGGTGATGGAATTCTTTGTGACGCAGAGAAATTCATCACATTTTGTTAAAATAAGTGATGACTTTTAAGAAAGCGTAACATAAAGTTTTGGGTGGGATACAAATTTTTTTCCTAATTATGTTCGTCACATAAACATTTTAATTCCTCACAAACTATTGTGCGGGAAAACTTACCGCCCAATAAATTTCAATTAAGTGAAGAAAATATAGTATTCGTCACATAATATAAGCTAAGGCCACGTACATACATGTGACGGCAGGAAATGCCTCACCCATTCTACAAAGGCAGGAAAGAAAAATTAAAATGTATTTATCAGAAACCCCCAATTTGTAGAAGTCATTTGTTCTGCTTTCACCCCATCTCGTCGCTCCCAGCCGACATCCCGTTCAGCTCGCCCACGATTTTGACGACCGGCTCTTGGTGGTTGCCACCGACGGCAACGACCAACTCTCCTTCGTCTCCCTATCGCGCCAATTCTCACACCCTCGGCCGCTCGCTCATTCTCTCCTCTCTGACGTAATACGATGCAGATTGGTGAAAATAGTTCTTCGGTTGTTCTCGCACGGTAGGTATTTATTTGTTTCCCTCTTTTATTCTTTTAATTTATTATTAGGATTTTCTTCTTGAAGCAGTTCAATAAGTAAATTCATGGCTTGTGATTTAATTTCTTTATCTTGAATTGAATTTCTGGGTGTAAAGGAATTAATGGCTTATATCACTAAATTGGGGTTTATAAGGTGTGAGTAATTAGGATGATGGAGAACAATTCAGTGTATGGAAGTGACGAAGAGGCTAAAGTCGGCAGTGATGAAAAACTATGTGATGATGGCGACAAACAGTTGTATGAAGAGGTATGAGTTGGTTTTGTTAGAAAATTTTCTTAGCTTAGATTTGAACCCTAAGAGGTCTGGACAATAATTTTGTGATTTGCAGTTGATTTTAGGAATTGATTGATGAGTTTGGTTTGCATGCATAGACTGAAGTTACTATTTTTGTTTGTGCCAATGAGGGAAATCGACCGAAGTTCAAATTGTAACAATATGATTATTTTGGTTATGGTGAGAAATCAGAACCTTTTTTTAATCCTTCCCTTTTTTAAATTAAGAAATTGGGTTGCTTTTCTATACCCTTTTTGTGATGATTCACTGAAAATTTGTTAATCATTCTAATGCATATGAGATCGGGTTTCTGATTTAGGATCCATTTCTGATCTGTAGAATTTCTGTAGAATTTAGGATCCATTTCTGATCTGCAGAATTTTTCATGTAGGATCCATTTTAATGCATATGCAGCATCACAATGCTGCATATGACTGATGCTGCATCTACTGATGCTGCTGTTGTGATGCTGCTGATGCTGCTGTTGTGATGCTGCATCACAACATGATCTTTAGAGATTGCTTGATTTGGTATTGTCAAATGGTATATGGATTTCCATGTTCACTGTGTCCTGGGTGCATGGCTTGGCCCTTTTTGTACTAAAGGGTTTCTACGATCATATTAGATTAGGAATTATGCACAACTCACCTCCCCCATTTTGGCCTGTTGTCTGTAGAAAATTCAAAGAAAAAAATAAATATTTAATTATTTCTATGATCATATTAGTACAAAATTAAAGCTGCGACTACATCTTCATATATGCAATATTATATGTTTTTACATGCTTTTGTAATTTGGAGGATTTTAATGTACATATTTTTCAAGAAGCCATCCCTTTATCTACATTTGTGGCTAATCTTTGGATATATATTATAACCTTCTAGGCAACTTCAGTTTCCCAAATGCTGTGAAAATAGTGATATTAACGTGTGGGTAACGAAAAACCTCACCAGTCATCTTGTGTCCTGAGTTTCGGGCTGAATTTTATATAGTGGTGTTTAGGTTACATATTGCATCTTGTAGAAGTTAATTTCACACTTGTAAGTCGAGGTATGGGTCAGGGAAGTCTATTATGCTTCACACGTTTGGGGTTTGATAGTTTTTGTACTAACATTTTGTCCTTGTGTTCTTAACAGACAGTGATGAAGTCCATACACCGGCAGTCTATGTAATGGTCTGTCACAACTAGTTACATGATCATTAACAACATTGTTATTTCTAACTAGATGGTGTTTGTGCTCGTGAAATTTTCTTGCAGCGAGTCAGCACATTGTCAATGATTCTTGGAAAGGGTTTTGGTTTTTTTAGTTTGTCGAGTAAAGAGGCTGGAACAAGTGTGATAGTCATTGAGGTTTGAAATACAGAATATAGATTTGGGGTAAGAGCGGAGCATCCTTGTCAGTTGTCCCATGGTCGAAGGGATGTTGAAGAATACATAGATAGAGAGGTATGTTTGGTACCGCTTCTGGGAATGTGGAATGGGATTTTTCTGGTTTGATTTCAACTTTTGAGTGGCTTTCTTTCTGCATTATTGTTATTGTTTGATAACTGATAAATGATCATCAGTGGTGGGTGGAGCATTTGAAAGCCCCCCACCCCGCCCACCCCACACAGAGGCTGGAAAAAGAAAGGGCCCTCAGCACAACTCTCTCTCTCTCTATCCTTCTCGTATGGCCAAGCTGCGCTCCCCGATCGTTACTGCAGCTATATGAAAAGGTATAACTTTATCTACTGAAACCTGAACCTACATGTTAAGTCCTCCTATCTCTGTCATCTAGTATACATGATCTCTTTCTTTCTCATTTATCTTTGTAATTGACTTTTCTTGCATTGCTAGTTGAATAATATTGACAAAGTGTCTAGGATGTTTATAAGAGCTCCATAAAAGAAGAACAAAGAGCTGAGAGCACAATGCATTTGCAAAAGGAGAATGAAGAAGTTATCGCACAATTGAAGGTCTTTTGGCTGCAAGTCAGGGGTAGACGAATAGCACAGGGTAGACTTTTTTTGTTAGCACCTCAATGTCTAGAGGTGTTGAATTGCTATTAAGTTGAAATGAGAGACCATGAGTGTATCCTACTGAAACTTTTTAGTTTTGTGGATGTTCATGTTAGATTATTTGAGAAGTCACATGGTGTATGTTTTCGACTTATGTGATTAAATTCTTGATTAATAAAAATGTGATTTACTAAAGTATTACTTTACATTTGTTATGAATTCTAATTTCAAATTATGAAACAAGGAGTATGCGGTAATTAGATCATCACATATTGGAAACAAATGGGTATCTGACTTTGACATATATGACGCACCATGCCTCATAGGCGACGCTCGCTGTGACGCTGAAAATGCGTCACATATTATCAAATGTGACGCATTTTCTCTTTTTGTGACGAATATATGTCGTCACATAAGCCCTGTTTTCTTGTAGTGACTTCTATCTTGATGGAATAGACCATTGATTATGCACATGTTCGTGCCCCTACCAATGTTGTTAAAGAGTACCATTCTAGTAGTCAAAATGTGAGACTAATTTTGCTCCACCAAACATCGTTGGAAAAGCAGTATTTTGACATGGATGACCTTGTTGGCTGAATCCACCCTAGTAACTTTGGTTTACTTTGTGAACATTTTTCCATGTGCTTGGATTCACGTTTGGTGTTTGTTTTACTTAATGGATAATCTTATTGATATTGTCCTCGAATACGAGTTAATTGAATCATGTTTCTTGTATACATGCGACCAAATTCAATTAAACACATGATTAGGTAGGAATATGGGAAAGTTAGTTGTTAGGATGAATGCGATACTACGCACACTAACTTTACACTTAAATCACATCGCTAACAACGACTTCAGGTTTAACCAACCTGATTAAGAGCATTAGCACGCTCCACGTTGTATGAATGGTATTGCATCACCATTTAAAGGACCTTAAAGTCTATCTGTCGTTGAGTTTTTTTTAAGGATATTCGAGATGACAATGATCATAAATGAAACCACTGAAGAAAATAGAGTGAAATATCTTTGCACCACCTCCAAAAATGAGCCTGAAGCTTTGATTTGGGGCCAATGGGCTATCTCCCCATTGGGGCACACGCCACATGTGGCCGGCCTGGAGCTGGGTGATTGAGTAGTTTACTTACTTTGGCACGACCATTTGGGACACTTAGGTTAAACAATGATACTACGACGCATCTCCTTACCCGAAGTAAGGATCTTGTGCCTACAAGCACACTTTGCCAAGCTTGCTCATTAGGGAAATTGATTTTCTATATCATTTCTCGCAAAGATACGAAATCACCCTTTTTCACAATGGATTCAAGGGAATATATGTGGACTAATCCAACCAAAATGAGGACCATATAAATACTTATGATTTTGGTTGGTGAATCGACAAACTGATCATATGTTTGTCCACACATATTGTTGCTAAACCTCATGGCCGATTAAGGGTTCACCACTCTACTTATCCCTCAAGGTCCGGGAGATTGGATAATGACGGAGAGTTTATATCGATAGTTTTCGATAAAGTATTGCATGTATTTTGGGTTTATAATTGAACATCGAATTCCTATGTTCACCCTAAATAGCCTCGCCTAGCGATCATAAAGGCAAATTAAATGATCGCCTGGATTTTAGTGAACGTACCAAGTGTTCGGTTTCTGCTTAGGGCTATGCAATCTTGTACGCAGTTATGTTGGTCCGCCTTGAGGCCCATTGCCATCCAACCTATATGACGTTACAGTTGGTTCCTGGGTATAAACTTGACAATTTTCGTATTTACGCATTTGGGTGTGCATTCCATGTGCCAAGTTGCATCGCTGCAATGTACCAATAAGGGTCAACGAAGGATGTGAATCTTTGTCGATTATGATTCTCCTTCACACTAGCTTTCTTCGAGCCATTGCACGCGATCTCTTTACCTTTCATTTGCGGGTTGTCAATTTAATGAGACAGTCTTCCCACCATTAGGGGGAGATAAGAACATCAACGTTCCTGGAGAACAACATGAATTTGCTTGGACGTTGCCCACTATGTCTCATCTCGATCCCCATACCGCACAAGTGTGATAAGCAAGTGCGATAAATTATAGCTTTCAGAATGTTGCTTGAGATGCATTCCTCTAATCTAGCTAAAGTGACGAGATCATATACCAGCTGCAAACATGCCCGCAAGGATAGACGTACTTAACAGACGTCGAGTCAACATCCTTGGAGGGTGTGTCGCCCTTGTTGGACGATCCGGTACATCGGCAGATAGCCAATCAATCTGTCTTAGCCTGGAGCATGATAAATCATTTGGTTCATATGATTCACTTCCCTAGAAGAGGAAGACACGACACAACAATGAATCCATACTTGATCGCTGTCTCAAATCATTTCCATCTCATGAGAATAATCCGGATTACTCCCGAGACTTGAAGTTCTTGGTCCAGTATACTAGTTTGGATGAGCTAAATGGAATTGAAATAAGATTACCATCGATGATGTTTTCACTTATATGGTAGCTACCAACATAAATGAAAAGCGACGATATCGAACCGTGTTATATTAATTAAGTGACAACGTAGAACTGATTGAACAACCGAAATTACAATCCAGGTCAAATTCCTTACCAAAGTATGTATTAGACCTGTCGTTCCTGCACTGCCTAAGGTAACCCTGTTGTGTTACAAGTGGGAAAGGAAGCGTTATGAGATGAATGAAACAGTGCGATATGATGCACCTTTACAGCGCAAGGTTTCTCTCAAAACGTCTTGTGATTGATAGCAGCATGATGAAATGTGGTTAGTGTTTTCTCCATGGGGATATAGATACGAAGATTTACATGTAAGTTCTCGAAGAATTACATGGTCTGGTTCAAATAGTTCCAAACCACGGAACACCCTCTTAACTTGTTTGAGGCGTTCACTTACAATCCAGTGGATGTGGTATAACCATCTAAGTGATTATTTGATCAATCAGGGATGAATTATGCCCTTGCGTGTTAAACTATGAAGTCTTATTTCGAATTGCTAGAGTTACAGTTTATGTAGTTGACATGAATCTCATTAAGACTCCGGAAGTGCTTGAGAAAACTGCCTCGCACCAAAAGATGAAATTTGAGATGAAGGATCTTAGGAAAACTAGTTTATGCCTTGACCTGAAGTTGAAGCATTGTTTTGACGGTATTTTGGTGTATCAGTCGAACTACACCCTGAAGGTGTCACCTTTGAGCATACCTATGATCGTCCATACGTTATATGCAAATGAGACCCTTGAAGATGTTATGGAATCCGAAATTCCATATCTAAGTTCAACTTTCCGCTTCGTTGTACTTAGCTAATTGGTTTAGACAAGACATCTCCTTCGCTGTTGATCTATTGGTAAAGATTCAGCACCGCGCCTACACGCAACCACTGAATTAGTATTAAAGACGTACCTTGAAGGTACTACGAGGGCAAATCCCATCGCATCTCGAGTAGATCCAACCCCTCTGATCCTCGGAATGATGCTTGCCTTGTTTGTTATGCTGACGCATGTTACTTATCAAACTCACACAAGGCAAAATCCTCGAATGGTTATGTCTTTACCGTTTAGGGATATCACAATATTTTCGAGATCCACAATATGACCTTAGTTGCAAAATCTTCGAATCGTTCCAAGACTCACCTCACTTTACTACGCCACAAGTGAGACATGGTTAGGAGTTCTTGTTGAGCATATTTAAAGTACTTGTTGTGTTTTCATCCATCGTTAAGTCCCAACGACGATCCATGAAGACTATGCCCCATGTATCCACCCGACCAAGACATGATACATCAACAAAGTCAACGCCAAGACATATTGCGTCTACATATACATCATCAAAGCATCATGATATTGAAGTCATGCAAGCCGATCCCAGACAACCTTGCCGACCTCTACACGACGTCAATGCCGAAGTCAACCTTCCAGAAGCTTGTCCGAGGAATTGGTATGCCTAACTATCATATGCAATGCTTGTAGTTCTCATTTGGAAGTTATGTCAAACTCAGTGGAAGTATCTAGACGTATACTCACTTGATCTTAATGTACTCTTTTTCCCTACAATTAGGAGCATTTTTCCTACCGGGTTTTAGTTACCTAACTAGGTTTTACCGAGGCACCCATCCTGGGCTGATCATACCCTTGTGAGCTCTTCTACTTGCGTCCAAAAGACGTATAGTTTTGACTTAATGCAACTTCTCACTTTTCTCCTTAGTCTATAGGTTTTCTCCCACCTTGGGTTTTACCATAGCAAGGTTTTGTGAGTTTTACTTTTTATGCATTCTTCCGTTGATTTGAGACTCGCATTCGCTTATTGTGCCGACGACTTCATCAACTGTACTTACTTCATCACTGAAGACCTGATGCGCCATTCACTTGAGTATTTACACACTCAAGGGGGAGTGTTGCAGTCCTATTAGATTAGGAATGTGATTGTGTAAATTTTAGTGTATCTAGGGATATCTTTTATATTCCTTTTAGTAGTCTAATTCCTATTAAAGTTGTAATCCTAAAAGGGTAAGAATTTTACCTATCCTACTACTATAAATAAAGGCACAATATGGCGGAATAGAACACACCCACAATTACTCATCTCTCTCTTCTTTCTCTATGTTGCACCATCTCTCTTTCTGGCCTCCATAATTGTTCAGTAAATTATGCCTACAACAATTTTCATTTTACTATCTTCAAGTTTTGCAGAAATCATACTTTTCTGTAGTTACTTTTTTCGTCTCACTTTCATAACTGAAGTTTAATTTTACTGTCACTTTCATACTTCCGTTAGTTTTTTTTTCAAGTGTTCCGTTAATTGATGACGTGGTATAGCTTTACCTACGATTTATTCCACCGTGGCTAATCAAGTTCCCTCTCTGCTAGAATTTTCTCAAGTCACTCGTGTGCCCTTTCTTCTCTTCCTAATGAAGCAGATCACCTACATACAGAGAAAGAGAACTAAAATCGAATTTTGTATATATGTTGGTGATCTACTTCATTGGTGGGAACTAAAATATCCTCTCGACTTCCTTTCATTACATATTTTTAGTTGTGTAATTCATTGGTGCCCCTTTCCCATCTCAAAGTCAAGGATATTTTTCTAATGTTTTGAGTTCATATTTCTTTAAATTTTAAAGTTATCAAAGACTTATTGTGAATTGCATTTCTTTTCTTCTACTAGATTTTGGCTTAGAATCTCTTAGTAGAGTAATATATGTGAGTTTATATTACTAGGCTTAGTATGGGTGGACTACTAGGTTAGAGTTTGAGCGACGAACACTTGAAGGAACCAAAATTGCAACAAAATATTTTTTTGGCAATTAGTTGGAATAATCTACATTTGGTTGCAGAAATGATAAAGTTTTAATAACGACGACATATTGATTATCTATCGACAACATAACAATGACATAACGATACATTTTTATTGCTCTATCCAAATGTCAAAAAATAATCACTAAGAAAACCTAGGTTACGCACGATAGCTTTATACATGGCTCTATCTCCTTAATATTACTAACTTGAGTGTCACAATGTCTTTAACTAGGATCGCACTGGTGCCCATCATCCCTGAGACTTGCTCATCTTGCATGTTGTGTTAGTAAATTCCAAAAAGCGGAAAGACCGTGCTTGAACACATTTTTCAAACCATTAAGTCATGAAATGAAACACAACAATCTTATAGTCGTCGAACAAACTTATCAATTATTTCTTATCATATTATCTTATTGGATCTAACTGTGAATACGATAATTGTATTAAATACATGTAAATTTTGTAGCTAGTTCTTATTTTATGGACTTTGACTACAATCATCAGTTTAACGATCTGAACTATTTATTTGCTTAACGATCTTAACCATTCAAAACTCGTACGAAGCCATAATAAAACCAATATAAAGTCTCCAACATTCTAATCATATCAAGCACCAAATATAAACACTGAAATTAGTGGGAATTAAAAATATTCTCATTCATTACAACAAAAGTAAAGAAGGCTTAATTAATGGTAGCTCACTTGAAGAAAAAAAAAATCTCTAATGCTCACCATAGTAACGTAGAAACTGTAACCAGACCACTCACTCTTCAGAATGTAGAAACTAGCCGAGCTGTTGCGCGTAATGTTTCTCTCTCGAATCACAATCCGCTTCACTCTGGGACCTCCCCATCTCACTAAATTCTCAAATTTACATCTGGGTTTTCTTCTTCGTCTGGATTCTGATGCATTCATTGCAAATTTTTTTCAATGTTCAAGCACAATGCGTCTCATTCCTTCACTGACACCCACTGATTTCTTCTGATAGAGCATCTGGGTTTTTCTTAAGCTTCAGCTCCAACGATTTCCCGGAAATAATTTTCTTCTTCCGGGTTCTTTGGCATTTCATCAAACAGTTGGAGTGCAACTGGGTCGCAAGCTACATACCAACATGAGTACTCCATTGCCTATTCGCCAATTTTTTGCTCAATATCTTGTATCCGGTGACAACGGGCGTCAGATAAAACATCAAATTCCTACTGAGGAGAAAGAAATCGAAGCTCAATCTGACATCAAGTCCCGAGCTTTCAAGAAACCCAGAACTTCTGAAGCCGTATCGAACTTGAATGCGGCCTCGGGGCAGAACAAAATGTTGCCTAGCTATTACAAGACCCAACTGTGCCGTAAATTCCAAAGGGGTTGTTGCTCTTCTGGGCAGAGATGTTCATTTGCTCATGGCACCAGTGATCTCCGCAGGACTTTGCGTGATGCGCAAGGAAAGGAAACTGAGAAGGGAAACTTGGCCAGGAGGACTTGGAATGGTGATCATGGAAGTTCTAATGGAGTGAGAATATGCAGGTCGTTCTATAGTTGGGGTACATGCAGTTACGGAGTCAAATGCCGCTTTCGTCACGTCAATCCTGAAAATATCAGAGATAGTTCGTTCATCAGTATTTCAACTGCTGGTGGTTCTGCTCAATTTGACTGCAAGAAGTCTCTGGGTATGGATTTTGACACTACTAAGTTGAAGATGTTCAAATGATGATTTTTTCGGGTTCAATGTAAATTACAATTTTCGATAGAATACCTGCATTGCATAGCTTTGCTAATTTTTCCCTCTGCGTGTATGTGTGTGTTGATCGTATGAATGTTTAGATGGCCTACTCTTTGTTAGAGTATCGGTTGACTTCTCATGTGCTCTAGATTCGTTTAACTTGCACTACAGGAAAAGTTGTCATAAGTAAAACCCAATTGGTTCAGTATGAGAAAATTCAGAAACCACACTCGACCTTTAGAGCTTTTTTCTGTTAAGAAGGTATTGAATCACGCCAATAGGTTGGACTGGTGAAGGACTTGAACGTTAGAAGAGGCACCAGGGACATTCATCTAATGAACTAGGTATTTAGATTGCATAATGCTGAATCACTGATTGCAATTTCCTCAGTTCTTATTTCGGAAAGGGCCAGGCTTCTCCAAGTATGAAAGAAAGCAAAAAAGACCAGACCTTTTCCAATTTGATTAATTCAAATTGATATTCGATGTGTATGATTTCGTAGTGCCATCAGACTTTCTTTTTCGTCTTGCTGCAGATTGGGTATATAGGTTTATACTGAGATTGTTTCTTTCTGTGTCTGGTTGTCTTGGCTTGTAATTAAAGTGGGGCAACTTTTTCATATGCTTTAATAAAAGTTATCATTAGTCGTTCATACAATTTAACCACCGTCTTTTTCTATTTAGTTTTAACTGGCATTTCAAAGTGTGGCACAAATTCATCTGTAGCCATCTCCAATGATAAATGAGAGGGTTGATTACCCTGTAGAACCGATCATGATTCAAGAATTGCTCACTATTGATGGATGTGCAATGATTTTAAAAGAACAAATTTTGAGATGCATTGTTGTTAATTTTGCAGAACTAAGGAAGCTTTGTGGCTATACTACACCAGAATGTGGAAGTGTGCAGGCTAACGGTTTAACGACTTATATGAGGGGCAAAAATGCATCAAATCGAAGAATGGGGATTGTGACTGCTTATAAACAAGGTCAGAGTACGCAGTGCAACTTACAGTGGAATGAGCTTGAGAAATTGAGTCGCATCTATGCTGATTGGATTGAAGATATGCCTCTTCTACATGGCTCATCAAGCAAAGTGGAGTGCTACTCGAGTTTAGTATGACATGTGCGACGGAATAGATTAGTTCTCTATAGATATAAGAAGCTTCTTGTAATTTCCTTTAACACCTTCCTTTTGTTAATTAAGTGATTGTGGGATTGACTTCGATTTCGACCTGTAGTCTAGTAAACAGGAGATGCTTCATACCCAAGAGCCTACAGAGCCAGATTTTAAATATCTTGATTTTCCGTATCTCTGTTGTCTAGGGATTTTAGCCGTTATCTTCCGAATTTTATGCACATTGTTATTGTAGAGACATATCTTGATTTTCCGTAACTAGCAAAAAATTGTTTGGCTAGTGTGAACTATGTCAAAATCTTATTTTCAAGTGCAGATTTTAACCTCAGAAAATTCTCCTTTGGCTATTTGTGTTCTTGGTTCTCACACGTGTGCGTCTGTTTACGTGCATGAATTTGCAGTCTTCTCGCAAACTAAAACTGTGGCGGCATGACAGGGACTTAAACCCCTGTCGTGTTTGGGCCCAAGATGGTCCCTTATGGATATCTTTGGTTTCAGATTTAGTACAAGAGATCTTAATCTTTCCATGCAGAAACAGTAAAAGAAATAGAGACTTACTTTTAGATTTGATGAACATCAGAATATACATCGGTTGGCCAGTAGCCATGCTATTTGTAACAGGTATTCCATGTTCGTCTTTGGAACTGGCGCTGGTTGGCGCTGGTAAAGCTCCAGACGAATTTCTGTCTTTACGCTTTTGATGACCTGCACTCAAACTCCCCACCTCTAGGACGGAAAGAATCACTCAAATGTTGTAGATATATCATCTCTGAAGAATATGAAGCATGTTCATATCCTCCACATTGTGGAATATCCTAATTTGGACGAATTTGAAATTTATTGTGCAGAACAAGCACGTAAGGATCCTCGGATGTCAATGATGACGAATCACGTGTGCTTCCTTGGCCTTCAGTTTGTACAAGATCTGGGGAGAAGAATGTCCAGCGCTGAAGAAGCTGCCACTTAAAGAGGACTGAAGCATTCTACGTCACTTGGCCGACAATGGTGACCGGAGAGTCTGCTGTGAATTGTATAGAAGTAGCAGAATACATGATTTTCTTAGAGCCCCATGTGAGGTTCAACAATAACAATATACACAAAGCTCAAAATATATATAGGAGCGTAAAGTGAAAGAAAAGAAGCACAGAATATGGAATTTTGAGGTTTTGAATATCCAAACAACAGCACAATACTGAATATATTATGGTATGCACCTGTATACAAGCAGAATCGTCCTCCTTGTTCTTACGTAAGGCCCTCTTGCTGTCTCACTTAATTAACCGTGTCTGAAGCAGGGAAGAAAAACATTTCGAGCATCTTCGTCCTCCCACTCTAAGAAAGACCACCATGCCTCATGTCCTCTGATTACAATATTGCTCCCCTCAGCACTTGTGGAGTTGAGTGGAAGCTTTCTCAGCACTGGACATGCAATCACCTTGATTTCTTTTAGGTATGGAAAGGGCAGGGGACTATGATGTATGCTACTCAGCCGTGGAAGCAAACTCAAAATCAGAACGGTAAGTTTTCCAAAAGGGTTCAGTTCTTGTACCACATTTCCAACTCTACCCAGTCTTTCCAAATCGATTATTTTCTCAATATCATTGCAGGCATCTACACGCAAATGGCAGAGATTCGGAGCAAAAACGAGCCAAGTCATGTCTGTGAGATTTGGGCATCGTGATACTTCTATGACCTGAAGGCAAAGGAAGCAATTTTGTTCTATTAGCATTAAATCCCAGTGATCGTTAGGCACTCGTCCTGCCCAATGAACTTCTAATTGTTTCCAATTAGGAGTATCCCGAATATAAAGGGTATCAAGATGTTTCATATCCACCAAAGACGATATGTCTAGAAAGCTTGCTTCGTTCTTGCCATCCGAGAGCTGTAGAGTCCGAATGCGGGTCACCAATTTGTGGTATCGGATCAATTTTTGCAAAAAAGAGCTACTCCGTACGCTCAAAGTCAAAACGTCAAGGTATTCCAAACCCTGCATTTCCTCCATCAGGGCTCCTTCACCGTCAACAAGAATTCTATCTGACGAACTACATGCTAGCATCCTCAAAACTTTTAGCATTGGGAAACTTGATATTATATTTTGTGGTACAAAATCAAGCTGATCCGTATGCTCCAAATCCAAATATTTTAGCCTCACACAAGCCTTTAATTCAATTGGCAACTCTCTTACACCAGTTCTTGACAAATTTAGGTGTTGTAACGAAATCAGATTGGAAACGCCAGATGGCAATTTGGTTATGTTCAGATTTTCAGACAAATCCAAAACTCGCAGAGTAGGCATATGATCGAAAAAGCCATCAGCAATCATATTCAAAGGACCTTTTCCACCTCTAAGAAATAAGGTCAACAGATTTGGAGATTTTGGTGTTTCAACTAGCCTTTTAAAATGACTACCAACCAATGATACCCTTTTAGCGTTCTTCCATTTCTTCACATGTGGTGTTCCCTGGAGACCTGTATGCACGAGGATACTCTCGTTTTCTTTCCCGCAGTCACAAGCTAACCACAATGCCATGTCACGAATTATGTCATGCATTTTTACAAAATTTCCTTCTTCTTCCAACAAACATGCAGAAAGGAGCGTTCCTATGATATGGTAAGTCTCATTTTTCGCTACATCTACGTCAACATACTCTTCAAACATCTCCTCACACATCCAAAAATATAATAAATCATCTTTACTCATCCGGAAATCTTCCGGAAATAGAGCACAATATAAGAAGCATGATTTGATTGTCTCACTGGGTAGATTATCGTAACTAAATTTTAAAAGATGAAATACCTTGTCTCCCATATTGGAAAACTCTGAGGCAGATTCCTTTAGAACCCGAATTGCATGATTCCATTCGTGGGGTGTTTTCTTGCACGTCATGGCTTGACCAACTGTAATCGATGCAAGTGGCAAACCGTCACACTCATTTGCCACGACTTGCGCAAGTGCGGGGATATCTGGATGACTTTGAAGAGTTTCTTTGCCCACCTTCTCCTGAAACAAGGTCCATGCTTGGTTCGGCATTAGACACCTGACTTTAATCTTTATTTGAGCATCCATACAACTACATATATGCTCCAAGCGAGTCGTGAATATTATCTTCGACTTCTTATTGTCAGCTGAATCAGGAATCGCTGGATTAGGAATACCAACTTTAATCATTTCAATCGGCTCCCATATATCATCCAACAATAGCACAAATTTCATCTCACTCAAGAACTTGAAGATGTGTTGAGCTTTTTCATGCGGCTCTTTGTGCTTCCATTTGTCATTAACAATCCCAAGCTTTTCACCAATCTTATCTTGGAGGATTTCAAGTTTGTGGTCTTTTGAGACCACGATCCAAAGCACAAGATCAAAATGGTAAGAAGTACTAAAGGTGAATTCGTTATGGATTTTGGTAAGGAGGGTGGTCTTGCCCACCCCTCCCATTCCATATAACCCGATTGTTCCCACCTGTTCATCTTCAACATGTCTCCAGACCTGTTCAAACATCGACTCCATCCCCACTGTTGGTTCAGTAGGCATTTCATAGAGTACCGGTAAGCTGTCTGTTACCACCTCTTCAAAGCTTCCCTTGCTTTTCAAGGCATCCACTTCCACCAACATTTTAAACACTTTTTTTCCGTACTTGTAGCTGGGAAAGTAGTTCTTGGAGCAGTAAACTCCGCTACATGATTTCTGAATTTCTCGATCTGCACAATTTTTAACTTCTCTGACTCGTGTCTCAATAGTTTCCGCCTTTTTAATCCACAGTTGTACCTGGTCCAAGCGCATCATGGATGTCTGAAGCTCGGAAACCTCAACCCTTCTCACGAGATCATTCTTTAAAGCGGTCAGTTCTTGCAAAGATCGATCCAGAGATTCAAGGTTTTCTCCGAGCTTGCTGATGTAGTTTGCTTGTTGACTAAGGAAACCCCAGCAACAGAAGTTAGCCGTGTGATCGCAAGGTATGGAGACTGAGAACATGTTCCCCATGGCTTGCAGGAATACTGAAAAATGAAAAGATAACTTCTGTTTGGGAGAGGAATTAGGTAAGTGTTTTGTAAACAAGATGATATGTGGAATGAATTATTTCAATGCCTGTACGTGTACGTTGTGTCGATCGGGCTGACCAGAAACTTTGATGTCACTTTAATCAGAAGACCCAACAATTCACTCTTGACTTCCAGATAGACTTTTTAGGATTCATGTTGTGAATTGAGTTCTGGTATCAACAAGGAAATTTACAAATAGGGTTTTGGTTGAGATTTAATGTTTTATCGAGACAAGTTTCAGGTTATTTGAAATTAAAGGAATTGGATGTTTTCATTTTTTTCTTTTCGCATCAAGATATAGGAAAATTGTATTTGTAAAGTGAGCAACACAATTTGGTGAAATATTCAATAAACTTAATATTGCCCATTGTTTTCTTGACATTCAAAAATAAAAAAAAGTTCAGCCACTTAATACTACGGTCTAGTGGTATTCCTTTTCAATTGTAAGTGAGAGATCTTAGGTTCGATTCTTGCCAAAGATGAATTTGAACTACATTATTGTTAACCCATTATGAGGCTTAGCCCATCCCCTCCCCTTAGTGTAGATAATATCGGTTGTTCCAAAAATAAAAATATTTCAGAAAATCAAAACAATATGACAAAACCTGCATTACAAACACATCAGAAGAAAAAAAAGGTACAAAAAAAGAGTAATGCTATGTTTACCATCTATTTGTACCATCTCTCTAATAAAGGTAAGACCCACCAAACATGTGGATCACATCTCAATTAGATAGATGATACAAATGATGCATGAAACCAAAATTTTTGCATGTTAGATTTCTCGAACAGTTGCATTTTGATGGACAAGTTTACTTTTTTAGTTTGTGTTGAAAAAAGGGGAGAAAATAGGTTATTGGTACTATAACCCATCAGTTGCATGCAATGCATATAATCTTCATCACTGATTTTGGGAAATCCTGCTAAGGTCGTATATCAGAAAATAATGCTTTCTAGTACGTACATATGAGAAAGAAAAGACAAGTTTTATTCGTAGACTTTAAAATATGTTTTTCTAGGTCGGATTATTATGGACCTGGATGGTATTATATATCCCTATATTTTTCACGAAATCTCTCTACTTTTTGTTTCCTAACTGTTATCTTAACACGTGAACCCTCTTTTCTTTCAACTTCATATTTGTGGAAATATTGGTTCTCTAGTTTCTTCTATGTTTCTTGGTGAAGTGCCCTCATAAAATTCTTCTCTGTTGAAATTTACTTCCGTGAGCATTGACATGTAATTTCCTAACTGTCGCTAGGCCAACAAACCTTTCAACCCCTAAATCGTGCAAGAACATTCGTGGCTTTCAGTTTCTTTATAATGAATTTTCTCTTAACATTTACTCACAAAAAAGTATGCGTGTCGTCTCCACTTTTTTGAGTTTGAAACCTATACTTTGGTTAATCTTGTTTGTAGGTACAATCTTTGCTCACAACAATATGTGATACAACTACAGTTGCAGAGGTCAAATTAAAAGTAGGGAACTTTAACAAAAAGCTCATGGTACTGTTCACTTTAACGAAAAACCATATTTTTACACTAAAAAATCAATCATGGTACTATTCACTTTACTCTTTATTTTGTCATTATCGTTAAAATTCAAAATTTTCAAATCATTTTCATTAGTTTTTCTTTAAAAGTAAGCAAGACTTTTTCTCTATTCTAACTTATTAATTTATATGAATTGCAAAATTTTAATAACTTAAGAATAAGTTTTCCATTCCGAACCACCCCTTTTTTTCTTTATGCTTCCTATTAGTATGGGATGTTGCTGTTGATCTTCCATCCGGTATATCATTAATTCACACATTCTAACCACATAATTAGATCGGTGGATTTCGGTTAAATGTGGTGAGGAAGTTGACTGAAAAAATTAGCACACCACCTCCCCCAAGTCCTGCTCCTGTTAGTGCGAGTGAAAATGCTAAACCACTTGATTCGAATGGCGCTGTTCCTACACAATCTGTAGCTATCACTAGACAAGATTCGTCTTCGAGGAGTATCCAGACATTGCTGGATAGAGCTGCAGATGACGGCTTGGTTGACACACCCTGACCCGGAATGTCTACTTGGACTCCGAATTGAATTGTGCTGGCCGACACCTAGAGGATGATGAAGCCATAAAGTGTAGTGTAGTGGAAAAAGGATGCGAATAAATTTAAACCTAAAAGTGCCTAGTCAAAAGAGTGCGCGGGTGAGCGTGATTGAACCTATTTCACACGTGATGTCAGAGCATAAGACAGTATAGTAAATAGGATGAGGGTTATACCACTGAAGATAACCATCTCCTGAGATTTGCAGAATCCTCGTTTACACATAAGCATAGCTACTAAACCTGGAGGGGCGAAAAATAAAGTTGAGTGGGTCAGCAAAACAACGTTTGTAAGAAAAGCTTTATTTTCGAACATAGTAACCCCTCGCTATAAAACAAGTATAGTTTTCGTAAAACATACTACGTAAGTATGTAACAAAAGTACAACAACAAAATAATCAGAATTATGCCAAGTCATGATATATCAAATGTCGCAGTAATATAATCATGTGATAATCAAGTATAACTAAGTGCTCGCCCATCTAAGCTGACACACGAGTTCGTACAGATAAATTCTTACACGAACATGACTGGGTGTAATCAATACGCTCTAGTACTACGATCACGTGAAGGCTGGTGCAAAAGCACGGTCACATACGAGTCGCAATTGCCTAATGTAATATGAACGACAGGACTGGCACCTAACTTGGATCCAAGGCGAGCGAGTGGTGCGGATGTGAACATACACCAACAACGTCTGATCAAGCCTCTACCGTGTTCACGCACTGCCCCCCTTGGGCAACAACAATAAAATAAAATTTCTATACAGTGAACTCGCACAAATGAACACTTGTTCGTAAAGCTCATCTATCGAACAAGTGCTAAGCAAAGAATCTCCATACTACATCTCAACAGTGCCACAACCAAAACCAAAAATTGTAACCGTAGTTACAAGTAGTTCTACATAAATAAGTGTCCAATACGATCATGCTACCACAAAAGGGCAGATAAACACAACATACCACAAAGGTCCAGGTAAATCGTTCAGGCTAGCCGTTAGTCTGAGGGTGAAATGTAGCCGGTGACAAAACTTACTACACGTGGTCTTCAAGAAGACTTCTCCAAAACTTAGTAGTAAAACTCGCATCACGAGGAGATACAATAGTGGCACACCTGCCATGTAATCGAGCCAACGTAGTTCGCAACGCCTTAGCAAGCAAATTCATAGTGAAGTTCTCTCGAACTTAGTGAGAAAGTAACTACATCGAGAAAGCTAGAAGAATACTCGAGAATTTGAGGTCCTTACCAAAATGTGTATTGGACCTATCGTTCCTACACTACCCAAGGTAACCCTGTCGTGTTACAAGTGGGAAAGAAAGCGTTATAAGATGAATGAAACAATGCGATATGATGCACCCTTACAGCGCAAGGTTTCTCTTAAAACGTCATGTGATTGATAGCAGCATGATGAAATGCGGTTAGTGTTTTCTCCATGGGGATATAGATACGGAGATTTACATGTAAGTTCCCGAAGAATTACATGGTATGGTTCAAATAGTTCCAAACCACGGAACACCCTCTTAACTTGTTTGAGGCATTCACCTACACTCCAGTGGATGTGGTATACCCATCTAAGTGATTATTTGATTAGTCAGGATGAATTATGCCCTTGCGTGTTAAACTATGAAGCCTTATTTCGAATTGCTAGAGTTACAATTTATGTAGTTGACATGAATCTCACTAAGACTCCTGGAGAGCTTGAGAAAACTGTCTCGCACCAGAAGATGAAATTTGAGATGAAGGATCTTAGGAAAACTCATTTATGCCTTGACCTAAAGTTGAAGCATTGTTCTGATGGTATTTTGGTCTATCAGTCGAACTACACCCTGAATGTGTCACCTTTGAGTATACCCATGATCGTCCATATGTTATATGCAAATGAGACCCTTGAAGAGGTTATGGAATCCGAAAGTCCATATCTAAGTTCAACTTTGCGCTTCGTTATACTTAGCTCATTGGTTTAAATAGGACATCTCATACGCTGTTGATCTATTGGTAAAGATACAGCACCGCGCCTACACGCAACCACTGAATTGGTATTTAAGACGTACCCTGAAGGTATTAGGTGGGCAAATCCCATCGCATCTCGTGTGGATCCAACCCTCCTGATCCTCGGAATGATACTTGCCTTGTTTGTTATGCTGACACAGATTACTTATCAAACTCGCACAAGGCAAAATCCTCGAATGGTTATGTCTTTACCGTTTAGGGATATCACAATATCTTCGAGGTCCACAATATGACCTTAGTTGCAAAATCTTTGAATCGTTCTAAGACTCACCTCACTTTACTACGCCACAAGTCAGACATGGTTAGGAGTTCTTGTTGAGCATATTTGAAGTACTTGTTGTGTTTTCATCCATCGTTGAGTCCCAACGACGATCCATGAAGACTATGCCGCATGTATCCACCTGACCGAAACATGATACATCAACAAAGTCAACGCCAAGACATATTGCGTCTACATATACATCATCAAAGCATCAGGATATTGAAGTCATGCAAGCCGATCCCAGACAACCTTGCCGACCTCTACACGACGTCAATGCCGAAGTCAACCTTCTAGAAGCTTGTCCGAGGAATTAGTATGCCTAACTATCATATACAATGCTTGTAGTTCTCATTTGGAAGTTATGTCAAACTCAGGGGGAGTATCCAGATGTATACTTACTTGATCTTAATGTACTCTTTTTACCTACAATTAGGAGTATTTTTCCCACTGGGTTTTTGCTACCTAACTAGGTTTTAACGAGGCACCCATCTTTGGCTGATCATAACCTCGTGAGCTCTTCTACTTGCTTCCAAAAGATGTATAGTTTTGACTTAATGCAACTTCTCACTTTTCTCTTTAGTCTATGGGTTTTCTCCCACCTTGGGTCTTACCATAGCAAGGTTTTGTGAGTTTTACTTTTTATGCATTCTTCCGTTGATTTGAGACTTGCATTCGCTCATTGTGCCGACAACTTCATCAAGTGTACTTACTTCATCACTGAAAACCTGATGCGCCATTCACTTGAGTATTTACACACTCAAGGAGCAGTGTTGCAATCCTATTAGATTAGGAATGTGATTATGTAAATCTTAGTGTATCTAAGGATATCTTTTATATTCCCTTTAGTAATCTAATTCCTATTAAAGTTGTAATCCTAAAAGGGTAAGGATTTTACCTATCCTATGTTGACAATAATAACAGATTGCAATGCCACATCAGCTGGTAATGCCACATCATCTTAGCTAATAGACTATTAGTGGTTATGTTGGTTAGAGAGGTTATAACTAACTGAGATTGTTACTGATGTATGCAGTGCAAGCTATATAAGATGTGATTGAATTACTGTAATCTTTAAGTCAAATGAATACATAAATCTCTCTCTCTAAACATTCATTCTCTCTCTAAAATTCTTCTTTTCTTTCCTTTTCTTGTTCGAGTATTCATTACAGTTTCTGATTTCTGTATACATTAACATGGTATCATCGCCGTGTGCGTTCCTTGGTAGCTATCGTCTTCCGCTCATGGTGGTTATTGCCGGAGATCTATCTTGGTGCTGACAGTATATCAGAGGCGTGGTGTTGTGCGTTCAGTTGGAGGTTTGGTGTTTCTTGAAATTACAGTATGTTTTCTGCATTCTATCTGTTTGTGAAAATGTCTCAATGTTATTTCCTCTGGGTTTGTTGAATTTTGTGCGAAAGAAAACAAAGCCGATGCTATCTTTCTGCAATATTGATTTGAGATATAAGGCCGAAGCTATTATCTCGGTGTAAACTGTTTGTTTCCTCCACAAGGCCGATAGCCGGAGTGAAACGTCTGTCTCGGATATTGTGTGTTACTCTTTCAAGGCCGATTGCCGAAGAGAGGTGTATTTCTTGATTTCTGGGGGTATAAAACTTGTTGTTTGAAGTCTTGGGTTGTACTTTTGATATTCTGTAGTGTGTAAAGATGGCTGAATCAAATGTTAAAATTGAGAATCTGTTAGGGATGTTGACAATAAAGTTGCAAGATGACAATTTTGTGAAATGGAGTTATCAATTTTCATCTGTGTTGAGGGGGTATGATTTGTTTGATTTCTTCACTGGTGAAGCACCATGTCCACCTAAGTATGTGATTGATACCGAATCTGGGGTCACAAATGAGATTAATGCTGTTTACAAAGATTGGGTGAAAAATGATTTAGCTTTGTTAAGTTTGCTAATTGCAACTCTTTCGGATGATGCTATGGAACATATGGTTGGATGTAAAACATCTTATGAAGCTTGGAAATGTTTGCAAGAAAGATTTGCCTCTGTCTCAATGGTTCGGGTGAATCAACTTAAAACTGAATTGCATACTGCTAAAAAAGGTGGTGACTCTGTTGATAAATTCTTAATGAGACTAAATGGTATAAGGGATCAATTGACATCTGCAGGAGAAAAGGTTACTGATATTGATTTCATCATTGCTATTCTTTCTGGTTTGCCTGCTGATTTTGAGATGATTAAGACAGTCATATTGGCAAGAGATTCTCCTATGTCTGGCAAAGATTTTCGAGCACAATTGCTTGTAGCAGAAGGCAGTATTGAATCTAGAATGCATTCTTTATCTAGTTCTATGTCTGCCATGGTGGTTCAAGGTGAAGGATCAGGTTTCCAAGGCTATAAACATGGTGAGAGTTCCAATTCACAGAGGTCTCAGGCCAATCTCAGTAATGATCAGTTTGGTCATAATTTTCAGAGAGGAAATGGTTTTTCAGGAATTGGAAATGGAAATGGTAGTAGAGGTTTTCAGTCTTCACAGAAAGGAAACTTTAATAATAGAAAGCTTGGATGTGGGAATCATAATTCCAGGTTTTCATCAGGATTTAATAACAGAAATTGGAATAATGGTTACTCTGGAAGTGGTAAGAGTGTTGCAGGACATGAATCTGCAAGCAATGGTTTCACCTCAAATAATTCATCTGCTAGACATGGCAATTATAAGTCTAATTGGAATGGGAATACCAATTCTAAGTACTCAGTGTCACCTGAATACCAGATATGTTCAAGAAGGGGACACACTGCACCAAACTGCTACTACATAGCTGAGAGTGGAGGTTCACGGTCTTCTGGTTCTGTAATTTGTCAGATATGTGGAAAAAGGGGACACATAGTTCTTGAATGTTTTCATAGGAACAACTTTGCATATCAAGGAAATCCTCCACCACCACCATCGATTGCAGCCATGGCAGCTCAAGCCAATGTAACTCAGACTGAGGATTCTGGTGTTGGTTTTACTACAGAAGAAAACTGGATATTGGATTCAGGACAAGGCAACAAGGAAGATATTGTACACAGGAACAAGTGAGGATGGGGAGTTGTTTACAATTCCAGTCAATGTATTTGCAAAGTCTTTTGCTACAAAGTTGGAGCACTGTGCTGGCTTTATTGGAAAGAAGATTCAAGTATCAAAGTGGCATAAGCGGTTAGGTCACCCATCAGAAGAGGTGCTTGCTGCAATGCTGAAGAATCTAAATACTAATGTCAAAGTAGATAGTTGTGAGTCCATATGTTCTTCTTGTATGAGTGGTAAAATGAGAAGACAGTCATTTTCAGTAAGACAAAATATTGCTATATTTTAAGTAAGACAAAATATTGCTACATGTTTGTTTGAGAAAGTCCACACTGGTGTATGGGGGCCATCTCCAAAGGTGTCTGTACAGGGTTATAGATACTATGTGAGCTTTGTAGATGAATACTCACGATTTCTGTGGATTTTTCCAATGAATAACAAGTCTGAAGTGTTTTCCATATTTGTTAAGTTCTGTGCTTTTATACAAACTCAATTCAGTACTTCAATTAAGTGTTTACAATCTGATGGAGGGGGAGAGTATACAAGTAGAATGTTCGTTGATTTTTTGGATACAAAGGGTATAAAACACATGATTTCATGTCCTTATACCCCTCAGCAGAATGGACTTGCTGAGAGGAAACATAGACATGTGGTTGAGACTACAGTGACACTCACGACAGAAGCAAAGTTACCAGTTCAATTTTGGTTTCATGCATGTTCACATGCTACATTTCTAATAAACAGAATGCCATGTAGAATATTGCATATGAAATCACCATATCAGGTGCTAGCTGGACAAGAACCTGATGTTCAAAATCTGAAGATTTTTGGGTCTACAGTGTATCCATTCATGAGACCTTATAATGCAAATAAACTTGAACCAAGAACAACTCAATGTGTATTTCTGGGATATATGATGGGATATAAAGGAGTAATATGTTATAACATTGGTTCAGGGAAATTAATTCTGTCTAGACATGTTGTTCATGATGAAGAGATGTTTCCTTATCGGAATATACAAGTGTCAAAGGTTCAACAGCCTAGTTCTTCATCTTCCCAGAATTCAAGGCCGAGTGTGATTCAATTACCAAAGGATACAATTACTTCATCTCCAGTGCATCAAGGTAGAGGACCTGCACAAGTTATAGAAGTTCTTTCACATTCTCAAGGCTCAGACTCAGTAGCTTCAGAAAATTCTGATATGGCAGTATCTCAACTTTCAGGTTCTGCAGTAAGTCAGTATTCTGATACTTAAGTTTCATCTCCTCACCATCATTACTCAAGTCCTACAGATTCAAGGGTGTCTATGTTACCAGTTCACAATTCTTCACAACTGGAGGTAGTATTACCACATGATACTCATGCACGGAATGGTAATGAACATTCAATGGTGACAAGGTTGAAGTCTGGTGCCATTCAAAGGAAAAATTATGCAGCCTTAACTACAACATTCCCAGAGTTAAACACGTTGCAGATAACGGCTGATGATCCTTTTGTGGGAGGTTTCTATTTTATTTCAGAGGTTGCAGATTCATTGGAACCTACATGTTTTAGACAAGCAACATCTATTTCACATTGGCAACAAGCAATGCAAGAGGAGTATGATTCACTTTGAATTCAAGGTACTTGGGTTTTAGTACCTGTACCAGATCACAGATCAATAATAGGAAGCAAATGGGTGTATATGGTGAAAAGAAATCCTGATGGTACTGTATCAAGGTATAAAGCAAGACTGGTTGCTCAAGGGTTTTCTCAAGTGCATGGTGTAGATTGTTCAGATACTTTTAGTCCAGTTATGAGACATACAACTGTAAGACTCATTCTTGCTTTGGCTGCAATGAGTAAGTGGGAATTGAAACAACTTGATGTCAAGAATGCATTTTTGCATGGTGAGTTACAAGAAGAAGTTTATATGAAACAACCACAAGGGTTTGTTGATTCAAGCCATCCAAATTATGTATGCAAACTCCTAAAGTCACTATATGGACTCAAACAAGCCCCAAGGGCTTGGAATTCAAAATTTACAAGCTACTTGGTGACAATGGGGTTTACTGCATCAGTATCTGATACCAGTTTGTTCATCAAAACTGATAACAACGATATCATCATATTATTGCTATATGTTGATGATATAATATTGACTGGATCATGTGTGACTAAAGTACAACTAGTAGTCCAAGAGCTCTCTTCTATGTTTGACTTGAAAAATTTGGGGAAGCTGACATATTTCCTTGGTTTACAGATTCAATATAAACCAAATGAAGACATTTTTGTAAATCAGTCGAAATATATAAAGGATTTACTTCATAAGGCAGGTATGGATTCTTGCAAGCCTGCCAATACACCATATAAACCATATAATCAAATGATGGTGACAGAAGGAGAGTTACTTTCAGATCCTAGTTCATACAGAAGCATTGTTGGTTCCTTGCAGTATCTTACGTTTACTAGACCGGATATTGCGTTTGCTGTGAATGCAGTATGTCAACACATGCATTCACCAACTAATGTTCATTTTGGTGCTGTAAAAAGGATTCTTAGATACCTTCATGGTACAATGCAATATGGCATAGTCTATTCCTCACAATCACAGATGCATCTCACAGCTTTCTCTGACTCTGATTGGGCTGCAGATCTGAATACCAGAAGATCAGTGACTGGATATATGGTTTTTCTGGGAGAAAATCCTATTTCGTGGCAATCAAAGAAACAAACCTCAGTATCCAGAAGTTCTACAAAAGCTGAATACAAAGCCCTTGCTCATACAGCTGCTGATATAGCTTGGGTTAGACATATCTTGAGAGATTTGAAGTGTGTTCTACTTCAACCACCTGTCATTAATTGTGATAACATGTCAGCTATTGCTTTAAGTTTGAATCCAGTGTTTCGTTCATGAATAAAACACTTGGATACCGATTATCATTTTGTACAGAAGAGGGTACAAAAAGGAGATCTTGAAGTGGCCTATGTTCCTACTGACGAGCAAACTGCAGATGTTCTAACAAAGGGTCTTCACAGTCCTGCATTCATCAGACATTGTTACAATCTGAAGCTTGGCACCCCAAGCTTAGATTGAGGGGGGATGTTGACAATAATAACAGATTGCAATGCCAGATCAGCTTAGCTAATAGACTATTGGTGGTTATGTTGGTTAGAGAGGTTATAACTAACTGAGATTGTTACTGATGTATGTAGTGCAAGCTATATAAGATGTGATTGAATTACTGTAATCTTTAAGTCAAATGAATACATAAATCTCTCTCTCTAAACATTCATTCTCTCTCTAAAATTCTTCTTTTCTTTCCTTTTCTTGTTCGAGTATTCATTACAGTTTCTGATCTTTGTATACGTTAACATCCTACTACTATAAATAAAGGCACAATAGGGTGGAATAGAACACACCCACAATTACACATCTTTCTCTTCTCTCTATATGTTGCACCCCCTCTCTCTTTTTGGCCTTCGTAATTGTTCAGTAAATTATGCCTACAACAATTTTTATTTTACTATCTTCAAGTTTTGCAGAAATCACACTTTTCTATAGTTACTTTTTTCGTCTCACTTTCATAACTAAAGTTTAATTTTACTGTCACTTTCATACTTCAGTTAATTTTTTTGTCAAGTGTTCTGTTAATTGATGACGTGGTATAGACCTACCATTTATTCCACCGTGGCTAATCAAGTTCCCTCTCTGCCAGAATTTTCTCAAGTCACTCGTGTGCCCTTTCTTCTCTTCCTAATGAAGCAGATCACCTACATACAGAGAAAGAGAACTAAAATCGAATTTTGTATATGTTGGTGATCTACTTCATTGGTGGGAACTAAAATATCCTCTCGACTTCCTTTCATTACATATTTTTAGTTGGTGTAATTCAATGGTGCCCTTTTCCCATCTCAAAGTCGAGGATATTTTTCTAATGTTTTGAGTTCATATTTCTTTAAATTTTAAAGTTATCACCGACTTATTTTAAATTGCATTTCTTTTCTTCTACTAGATTTTGGCTTAGAATCTCTTAGTAGAGTAATATATGTGAGTTCATATTACTAGGCTTAGAATGGGTGGACTGCTAGGTTAGAGTTTGAGCGATGAACACTTGAAGGAACCAAAATTGCAACAAAATATTTTTTTTGGCAATTAGTTGGAATAATCTACATGTGGTTCCAGAAATGATAAAGTTTTAATAACGACGACATATTGATTATCTATCGACAACATAACAATGACATAACGATACCTTTTTATTGCTCTATCCAAATGTCAAAAAATGATCACTAAGAAAACATAGGCTACGCACGACAGCTTTATACATGGCTCTATCTCCTTAATATTACTAACTTGAGCGTCACAATGTCTTTAACTAGGATCGCACTGGTGCCCATCATCCTCGAGACTTGCTCATCTTGCATGTTGTGTTAGTAAATTCCAAAAAGCGGAAAGACCGTGCTTGAACACATTTTTCAAACCATTAAGTCATGAAATGAAACACAACAATCTTATAGTCGTCGAACAAACTTATCAATTATTTCTTATCACATTATGTTATTGGATCTAACTGTCAATATGATAATTGTATTAAATACATGTAAATTTTATGGCTAGTTCTTATTTTATGGACTTTGGCTACAATCATCAGTTTAACGATCTGAACTATTTATCTGCTTAACGATCTTAACCATTCAAAACTCGTACGAAGCAACATTCTAATCATATCAAGCCCCAAATATAAACACTGAAATTAGTGGGAATTAAAAATATTCTCATTCATTATCTATTCTAAAATTGAGGAGCAATGTGACTATAGCTTATCTACAGTGAAACCTTTGCCACTCGATTTCACAGTATTTACCAGAATGCCATAGCCAAATGGGGCTGGTTGGAGGGTAATTACCAAAAGGTCGGAGGGTAATTTTGTCTCTGAACATATGTCTATATATTTACGGTTTTGCCATTGGGCTGTGACGGGAAATTAAATTGCACTCAAATTTAAACCCTATCAATGTAGTATGTGTAAGTAGGGATCGTTCTAGCCGGGGATTAGAATGGATGCTAATCTACACTAATTAAACTCTAAAACACTAAACTAGACTTAAAAAAACACTAAACTAGGCTCAATTAACTCAAAATAAGCTAATTAGACTCAAAACACACAAACTAAGTTCCTAAGACTCAAAACTAACATAGGGGACGATTTGGACGAAAATTAAACTAAAAAGACTCAAAGAACTAAATGGGGATTGTTTTTGACGAAATTAACCAAAACTAAGCAAATTAAAGAAACAAACTTGAAAAGGTATGAATTTAGGTGAATTAAAGGGTGAATGGCTAGCTAGAGGGTTCTTCTCCACACATGACACATATGCAACACAAGTCGATTTCCAGTTATTCTTTCCATAAACCATGAACCTTAAAGCCCCAAGTTAACTGTAACAGCACTGCTTTAACTCTCAGATTTTCCTAAGTTCATTGAATTGGATGGAATACACACCGACAACCCAAATTATTCTCCAATAGTTCTCTACATGAAAAGCATAATAGAAATACAATCAAAGATCATTAAGCTCTGTGAAAATCATAAACATTGACAAGGCATTCGTGACTATGAAAAGCATGACACTCCTACCAGGAATTTACTTAACGCGATCGTGACTAGCAACCTCCACTACTTGTAAATATAAGTTTGTAACTATTAGGTGAAACTCCCTTATATTTTAGCATCAAATTCATGCATGCAAACTAAGTATGCATCCTCAATCAACACACACAAATAAGTTTTAAATCAAACAGTTAAGCAAATTGCATTCACGATTTATGAAATAATAATTGGATGTAATCAATTCATGTCACATATATGTTCATGGCTTTGAATTCTCCCCTAGCTAAAACGAGTTTAGTTCCCCATGTTCGCAATTAAACAAAGATAACTTAAATTAAACATTGAAAACAAAGGATAGAATACACCTAGAAACACTCCAGCAATCCAAGGCTTGAATGGCAGGCACGGCACTAAGTTCTCTCATCTTCTTCCTTGCACAGCTGTGGCACAATGAATGTGTGGTGGATGGATGTAGGTGAGTTACGGTAGAGGGTAGTAGTTTGAATGGTGCGGCAGATTGGGGTATATATAGGCCTAGGGATTACTTGGCCTAGGTTGTCAAGGAAAAGGATTTAGGACTCCAATCCAACAAGGAAAAGGGCTTCTAGAAAGGTTGGGGCGCTAAATTTTTAGGGCTTCTAAAAAGGAGTGTTGGGGCATGTTTCTAGAAGGAAAAGGCCTTCCAAAAATAGGTTTTAGGTGTCCTAATATGAAAAGGAGTTCCCCTTGCAGCTAGAATTAAGGTAGGATAAGATTATGAAATGATAAGATAAGATAAGGTTAGTTTGGATAAGATAAGGTTAGATAAGGTTTTGGATAATGTTCCTTCTTTTTTGCTGATTCCTTATCTTCAATGACTTGAATTAATTTCTTCAACTCTTTTGCACATTCTTAGCCTTTCTTGAACTTCAAATTCATCCATCCATCTTACTCCATACATGTGCTATCCATTCCAAGCCCAAAACTGCTCTAAAATGCTCCAAATTGCACTTTCTTGCCACTTTTGCCAATTGGACCTGAAAACACACGAAAATAGCTTAAAACACTTAAATAAACGATAACTAACTAAATAAATGCAAAAAAAACATGCTAACTAAGTTGCATAAATATGCTCCTATCAAATTCCCTCACACTTAGCTTTTGCTAGTCCTCGAGCAAAACAAAACAAACAAAACATAACCTAAACCTTCCAACATTTGCCTCAGGGATTTCCAATGGTACATAACATGTCAAAAATCACTACTCACATAGATTTTAGCCATCCCTAATCTCAAGCACATACTTAATCATAGTCATCACTTACTAGCTCGCATTTAATCAATTAAAACAACGTTTTGAATGTAGTAACATGCCTTAGAGAATCCCTTAATCCCTCACAAGATATACACTCTATTTTCACACAGAATTTCTGACTACACACTCTACACCAGGTATATGTGAGAAGATTGATGTAAACATGTAGACTAAACATCACATATGTTATAACAAAGAAGGCATTTTCTAGAATTATTAATGCACGTATATATATATGATCTCATGAATGGAATGCCATTACTTAGACGCGAGAACCAGGGATTCCATATGCTCATACCAATCTCAAACTCCACATATTGAAACACATAACAATCAAGATAGAAGTCTAAGGGTTGTAACGGGGCTAAGGGTATTGGCTAACAAAGAAAGGTAAAGGATAACAAAGGTCCTTAAAGAAATAGTAAGCAAAGCAAGGAAATCAACACTTAGAATTCACTTTTGAATGCAGCAAATAACTTGAAACACTAAGGGGATTTCATACAACTTAGGGTCATATTCAAACTTTTTGGACCCTTTCTTCAACAACCAACACTTGTGAGCTCATTTCTCACTTATCTTTCAACTCTTTTTCTTTCTTTTTCACACTCTTTTTCTTTTCTTTTCTTTTTTTCTACGAATTTTTTTTTTCTGTGGCACACAAAACCTTCCCCCACACTTGTTTTTCTGCATAATGTCGATCAAAAGGAATTCCCTCTAAGTCATGCTTCACTATCCTTTAAGAACAAGGGTGTGGATAGTCCTATACTAGGCTAGGTAAGGATAATGTGGGCTAACAAAGAAAATAGGCTATTTAAGGCTCAAAAGGGTTAAACCTACAATACAAATGCCAAGGGATAACCCTTTTTGGCTCTGGTTTTAACTAAACAACTTCATCTTGTTATTTGTTATGCAATTAATTTCATGCTTTGAATGAAACGGGCATGAGTTCTAGTATTTGGAACTAAAGTGATGAAACGCATTCTAAGTAACAACCAAGCAAAGAATGATGAGATCATGCAACGACTTTAGAAAACAAGAATTCATAGATTAATAACTCTCCAAATAAAGTATAGGCTCAAGTCTCTCAGAGTTGTAGCGTTAGTTTGAGTTATTTCCTAAAAGCATGTTACATAAACTGATTTTTTTCCTTTGTGATTACATGTGAATTCATGAATATCAACTATAACCAAGCATAAACCAAAGAGCATATCAAACTTCAATCCATATTTGTAACTTTCTTTAACAGTCATGCAATTAAAAACCAAATCTTCATCATTGTGTTGGAAGGTACCCTAAGACAAAAACACACACAAAAACAACTCTTTTTGGTATTTTTTCAAAACTTTTTTCTATTTTTTTTTCAAATTTTCGTATTTTCTGCTATAAGACACATTCAAACACTTCAAAACACACTAAAAACACTTAAAAACAATGAGAAACAACTCTAGAAGTGATAGGTGACAAAAACCCACGAATTTTTCATGAAAACACTTTGTTTACCCCCCCCCCCCAACACTTAAACCAAACATTGTCCTCAATGTTTTAAACATAGACTCTCATGCAAGCAAGCAAACAACACAACTAACAAACATGACAAATATGGCAAAGTAAAAGCAATAAAGAGTAGGGTTTAGAAACGCAAATCTGGTTGTGGAGCCGGAGATTCCTAGGTCTTCTTTATTTGAACGCATGGGTTGCCTCCCAAGAAGCGCTTGCTTTAACGTCTTCCAGCCGGACGAATCCTTCAATTATGCTTCATTGGAGGCCACGGCATGGAATTGATCTTTGAATGGAAGGTGATACTTGAAATGATCCGGCAATGGTTTAAATTCTAGTGTGGGTGCCTGAATCATTAACAACATATTAGTATAAAACAAAATTGAAATTCGGTGAGGTGGCTTACCTGTGTGCTTCGACATGAACTCAAGAATAAACACCCCTTCAAAAGTTGTAGGACTAGAAAATTTAGCCAAATTTGGTGTTTTGAGAGTTGTGGCTTGTCCCGTGTCATAAAATTCAACTTCTTTGGGCTTTGTTGTCTCATGAACATCCTCTTTGATCCATTCTACATATTCTCCAGCCACTTCTTTCTCTTGAATCATTCTTCTTGATGTACAAGGTTCTTTAAGAAATTCAACACATTCTGGAATTTGATTTGGTGTATCAAGAATTGGGATATCACTTTGCACCTTGGGAAGGGCTTCCACGATGTCTTTTTCACTTTCTTCGTTCGTTGGAATCAAAAACCTGCGAGGGAAGGGTACATTTGGAAAAATAACATTAGATTGAACTGAATTTGAACCCAACTTACCTTGACTGGATGGCTTAGAAGCACTAGGGGTCTGCAGCAAAGGATGAGAGATGATTGGGTGTTGCAACAAGGCTTCTTCTAAGCTTGTAGAGGCTGAATCTTCCTCATTCTCTTCGAATAGCAGCTCTTTGTTCACTTCTAGGGTATGTTTGGACGTTTTTGGTTCAGCATCAACCTCCATACCACTTTCTAAAGTGATAGCATGAGCGATTGCAACATCTCCCATCGAATTGACAATAGTTGAGTTGAAGAGTTTGCTTTGTTCTTGCATTTTTGCCATGAACTCTACCATCTCTCTAAGTTGATTGTTCAATTCACCCATTGTCTTGGTTTGGTCTTGCATATCCTGCGCCATAGTAGTTAATAATTGAACAATTTGGTCATTATCCATGGACGAACCTGAATTGGTTTGGGCCGAATATGGTTGAGGCTGTGGTGGTTCATATGGCTTTTGATAGATCTCATCAGATGGCTGCCAATATCCTTCTTGTTGTGAGCCCTACTTCAAAGAGGTTAGTACATCATGAATTTCATCATAACTCATAGGCATACTTGAATTCGATTGGAATTGTTGTGGGGGAGGCTGTGGTGGCTGCATAGGCGTTGTATAGAACTCCTCATATGGCTGCCAATATTCTCCTTGTTGAACCTCATTAGCTTTATTTTGTGAACCCTGCGCCAAAGAATTTAATTCATCAAGAATTTGATCATAATGTATTGACGATCCTGAGTTTGGTTGGGCATATTGTATATGAGGTTGTGGTGGCTGTGCAGATCTTGAATAGAACTCATCTTGCTGCCAATATCCACCTTGTTGAATTTGTTGAGGTTCCTCCCACATATAATCTGAATAATCTCTCCAATCTGAATTGTAAGTGTTGGAAAACATGTTGTCCCTTGATTGGTTATGGCTTTGATAACCCCAAGCACCTCCATTTGCAGTGAATTGAGAACGTTGATGAGCTTGATATCCTTGCCCATAGGGTACACCAAATGTAGGGGCAATGTGCATTGTGGTTCTTTCGGCAATCTGAGACAATTGAGAAGTAAGATTAGTCAATTGAGCTTGAATGTTAGCAAAATCCATGTCTAATACCTGAAACAAAGAAAACAAAACAAAACAAAATAAAAAACTAAAACGTAAAAACAAAAACACAACAGAAACACGGGGGATTAGCAAATTTGCTAATCCCCGGCAACGGCGCCAAAATTTGATGTGAAATTACATTGCACTCAAATTTAAACCCTATCAATGTAGTATGTGTAAGTAGGGATCGTTCTAGCCAGGGATTAGAAGGGATGCTAATCTACACTAATTAAACTCTAAAACACTAAACTAGACTTAAAAAAACACTAAACTAGGCTCAATTAACTCAAAACAGCAAATAGAACTCAAACTAAATAGTTTCTGGACTTTAGACACTCAAAATAAGCTAATTAGACTCAAAACACACAAACTAAGTTCCTAAGACTCAAAACTAACACTAGGGGACGATTTGGATGAAAATTAAACTAAAAAGACTCAAAGAACTAAATGGGGATTGTTTTTGACGAAATTAACTAAAACTAAGCAGATTAAAGAAACAAACTTGAAAAGGTATGAATTTGGGTGAATTAAAGGGTGAATGGCTAGCTAGAGAGTTCTTCTCCACATATGACACATATGCAACACAAGTCGATTTCCAGTTATTCTTTCCATAAACCATGAACCTCAAAGCCCCAAGTTAACTGTGACAACACTGCTTTAACTCTTAGATTTTCCTAAGTTCATTGAATTGGATGGAATATGCACCGACAACCCAAATTATTCTCTAATAGTTCTCTACATGAAAAGCATAATAGAAATACAATCAAAGATCATTAAGCTCTGTGAAAATCATAAACATTGACAAGGCATTCGTGACTATGAAAAGCATCACACTCCTGCCAGGAATTTACTTAACGATATCGTGACCAGCAACCTCCACTACTTGTAAATATAAGTTTGTAACAATTAGGTGAAACTCCCTTATATTTTAGCATCAAATTCGTGCATGCAAACTAAGTATGCATCCTCAATCAACACACATAAATAAGTTTTAAATCAAACAGTTAAGCAAATTGCATTCACGATTTATGAAATAATAATTGGATGTAATCAATTCATGTCACATATATGTTCATGGCTTTGAATTCTCCCTTAGCTAAAACGAGTTTAGTTCCTCATGTTCGCAATTAAACAAAGATAACTTAAATTAAACATTGAAAACAAAGGATAGAATACACTTAGAAACGCTCCAGCAATCAAAGGCTTGAATGGCAGGCACAACACTAAGTTCTCTCATCTTCTTCCTTGCACAGCTGCAGCACAATGAGTGTGTGGTGGATAGATGTTGGTGAGTTACGGTAGAGGGTGGTAGTTTAAATGGTGCGGCAAATTGGGGTATATATAGGCCTAGGGATTACTTGGCCTAGGTTGTCAAGGAAAAGGATTTAGGACTCCAATCCAACAAGGAAAAGGGCTTCTAGAAAGGTTGGGGCGCTAGATTTTTAGGGCTTCTAGAAATGAGTGTTGTTGCATGTTTCTAGAAGGAAAAGGCCTTTCAAAAACAGGTTTTAGGTGTCCTAATATGAAAATGAGTTCCCCTTGCAGCTGGAATTAAGGTAGGATAAGATTAGGAAATGATAAGATAAGATAAGGTAAGATAAGGTTAGTTTGGATAAGATAAGGTTGGATAAGGTTTTGGATAATGTTCCTTCTTTTTAGCTGATTCCTTATCTTCAATGACTTGAATTAATTTCTTCAACTCTTTTCCACATTCCTAACCTCTCTTGAACTTCAAATTCATCCATCCATCTTACTTCATACATGTGCTATCCATTCCAAGCCCAAAACTGCTCTAAAATGCTCTAAATTGCATTTTCTTGCCACTTTTGCCAATTGGACCTGAAAACACACGAAAATAGCTTAAAACACTTAAATAAGCAATAACTAACTAAATAAATGCAAAAAAACATGCTAACTAAGTCGCACAAATATGCTCCTATAAGGCGGGGTGGGTTTGTGTCTTTTGGAGTTTGAGTTACTCTGTTTTTGGGCTGCCCATCATGTGCTAAAATGACGGAAATATCTATCTAGGGTTAGGGTCACGCGGCTGAGATTGAAGGGCTGCAGGGCACTTTTGTCATCTTCATTTTGGGACGGATTGGATTGATGGGTAAGGGACTCTAGAGCAAATAGATAGTTAAGGGCAGTCGGCAGAGTGACAGAGAGTAGGGGAGAGGATTTTCGGGAGAAAGAGTAAGGGAGAAGTATAGGGGTAAGCTGGTTAGGTTGTTCCCATCATTTCCTCCTTCTTTTTTTAACGTAGCCGTGACTGAGAGACAGAGAGATAGAGATAGATACAAAGAAAGCGGGAGGGGAGAGAGGGTGGAGTGTCATTTGGTTTTCTTCGGGTTTTAGAGCAAGCCTCAACGCCATCAAACAACCACTAGCTCCCTGGACTCCCTTTTCTTTCTTTGAATGTGGCTTCCAAGGTGACTGTGAGAGAAAGAGAATGGGTCGTCGGGATGCGGGGAGAGAAATAGAGAGGGAAGGGTCGGGATTGTGAACAGCCGTCGTTCCTCAGTTGAGGATTCACTCACAATCGTCTATGCTCTGTTGCACCTTCAGATGAGTCACTTCTTGCTTTTGATTTTGGACTCAAATCTTAATATTTTATTATTTCTTGCATTTATATCTACTTGCATGTTCAGATGACTCACTTTGTCCTTTTGATTTGTACTCAAATCTTAATATTTTATTATTTCTTGCATTTATATCTGCTTGCATAGTCACTATGTCCTTTTGAATTTGTGCTCAAATGCATTTATATATGCTTCCAGGTTCACTTTGTCGTTTTGATTTTGTACTCAAATCTTAATATTTTATTATTACTTGCATTTATATCTGCTTGCATGTTATGATTGAGAGGCCAGAATTAGTTTACAAATCTTCCTGCACTGTTTGGTTAGGTTACGTAGCATGTTTTTCTATTTTTTTTAATCGATTTGGGGATTTTCTGCCCCTCTATTTATTCATTTGCTCTCGGTTTTGTTTCTCTAGTTCCTCTGTATTTCTGTTAACTGTTCAAATGTCCATTTTTTGAAGAAGGTTGGGATGTTGTTGCTTTGCTTCATCGCCACCATACAAAATGTGTTTTGCATTTTGATATTTTTCTTATGTATTTTATGCAACATTTGTATATATACTTACAGTTTTTTCCTCCTATGTGTAGGTTCTCTTTGTGGTTTTCTGGCACTTAATCGTTTGTTCCTTGCTTTTGTGGGTGATTACTTTCTCAAATTTACCCTGGTTAGATTTCTCATCTTCTAAATATTCATTTGTCTTTGATGACGTTTTGCTTTAAGTTTTGTTTCTCAAATATGTATATATTTCTGGAAGGGTTTAGTTGGTTTGTGTTGCTTTGATTAATTACCAAATCGTTGTAATGGGCGTGTTGTTTGTTCATCTATGCTTTACCATTCATGTTTGATTACAATATTTATGGCTGTAATAAAACCTTTGAGTGTATTGTTAGCTTCTGTTTAGACTGTTGTTTGTTGTTGTTAAGTTGTTGCCATTTTTTGGTAATTAGTATTAAAAAGTTTTTTTTTTTTTTTATAAAAAAAAAAAAAAGAAAACTTTGTTCTTTGATTTGAATTGGAACAAAATCAGTAAACACAACAGACTGATTTACAATATGTGCTTTTCTTAAAAGAATGCCATTTTTAAATTGGGCTCTGTTTTAAATTATTTGTATTTGTGCCACTGTGTTTGTGTATGTGCAACTTTTTTTTTTTTTAGAAGTTATTGTTCTGTGATGTGAATTGGTAATTAGTGTGTAAAACCCTTTGACCAATTTGAATACGATGTTTTTATTTCGATTGTTTGAGAACAAGAAAACTAATTGTTCGTCTCTTTTTTATGGATTGCAGGAAACGTACCACAAACTCGGAATTTTCCATTACAGGTTTCATTCACTGACCCTAAATTTTTAATGTTGTGCGACTATAACTGTTTGTGGCTTACTTTTTGTGTTGTCCAAAATATTTTTTTGTTGTTTGTGCAGAACGTTTTTCATTTGGTGTTTATTATTGGACAACGATGTGATTAATTAGGATTCTTTCAAAAAGCTTTAAAAAAACGTTACTCCTTTAACTGTTTGCGGATTAATCTAGGGTTCATTTTCCATATATGTTTTATCTTTTGCCGATGAATTTTATGAATGTGTGTGTTTATCTTTTGGCAATGAATTTTAGAGTGTTGTTAGTTGTTGTTAACTTGCTGCCATTTTGGGGTGATTAGCATTAAGAACTTTTTTTTTTTTTTAAAGAAGTTTTTGTTTTGTGATTTGAATTGGAACCCTTTAAATAAACATGTTTTTAGAGTGTGTACATCTATATGTATGTCTGTGTACATGTAAAAAACTCTTTAACTAACTACACATTTTTACAATTGTGAAACTCTCCCATTTGCTGAAAAGTACAGTTTGCATGTGTGCATGTGTATAAATGTATGTGCAAGTATATGTATCGGTATATACCTAAGTATATGTATAGGCATCTGTATAACTATATATATATCTGTGTGCATGTATGTATGTATGCATCTGTGTGTGTATGTATGTATGCATCTGTTTGTGTTGTCCAAAATATTTTTGTATTATTTGTGCATAACGTTTTTCATTTGGTGTTTATTATTGGACAACGATGTGATTAATTAGGATTCTTTCAAAAACCTTTAAAAAAACGTTGTTCCTTTAACTGTTTGCGGATTAATCTAGGGTTCATTTTCCATATGTGTTTTATCTTTTGCCAATGAATTTTATGAATGTGTGTGTTTATCTTTTGCCAATGAATTTTAGAGTGTTGTTAGTTGTTAACTTCCTGCCATTTTGTGGTGATTAGCATTAAGAACTTTTTTTTTTTTTAAAGAAGTTTTTGTTTTGTGATTTGAATTGGAACCCTTTAAATAAACATGTTTTTAGAGTGTGTACATCTATATGTATGTCTGTGTACATGTAAAAAACTCTTTAACTAACTACACATTTTTACAATTGTGAAACTCTCCCATTTGCTGAAAAGTACAGTTTACATGTGTGCATGTGTATAAATGTATGTGCAAGTATATGTATCGGCCTATACCTAAGTATATGTATAGGCATCTGTATAACTATATGTATATTTATGTGCATGTATGTATGTATGTATGCATCTGTGTGTGTATGTATGTATGCATCTGTGTGTGTGTAGGTGCATGCATACATCTGTGTGTGTAGGTGCATGCATACATCTGTATATATGCATCTGTTTCTGTACGTACATGCGTATGTATGTATGCATACATCAGTGTGTGTGTGTGTGTATGTACATGTATATGTTTGTATGCATGCATTTGTGTGTGTATGTACATGTATATGTATGTATGCATGCTATGTGTATATACATGTATATATATGTATGCATAAATCTATGTACGTGTGTGTGTATGTACATGTAGATGTGTGTGTATGTAAGGTTTAGGATTTAGATAGTTTGTGTATGCAGTGTGTGGTCTTTAGTGTTTAGGGAACATTTTAAAATTAGTTACTGTTACAGGATTAGTGGTGATGGATTTGCTATGTTTGTGAATTTCAGAAATTTGGATATTCAAAGGGAACACTTTGGGCTTTGGCTTTTTGAGGTATATTCATTCATAGCGATTTTTTAACTATGGAATGTCATTTCTTTAAAGGTTTAAAGGTGTAACTGTAGAATGTCATTCCTTTCCAATGTTTTTGATATTTTGCCATGTTAGTAATTAACATTTAAAGATGTAAAAACAGCTGTGTTGTGTGTGTGTGTGTGTGTGTATATATATGTATATATATATAGAGTTGGAATATATGTCGACTGTTACAAGCAAATATAGTGTGTTGACTTATAAACAATTCTCCCATCGTCATTTACATGTTCAATGTAGACTTTATTATGCTAATCAGCCTCTGTTGCAAAATACAAATCTCCTTTGTGGCTAAGTGAAAACATGTAGACAATCTTATTTTATTAATTTTCAGCATAAATTAACACTTGCATTACATAGGTGTAAATATGTATTTTTTGGAAAAAAAACAATTTGGTTTCATTTCAATTTATTCAGAAAGATTCATAAATATTTGCCTTCACGTATTGTTTAATTATACAAAAAATAATTGATGTATTTTCTTTGTTGTTTTGGATTTTTAAGATTTTAAACAATGTTGCTCGAGTCTATCGAGTCAACCAAATTTTTTTTTTTAATTTATTGACATTATATTTAATTTGTGATTCAGACAAAATAAAATGGTGAAAGAGATCGATCGAAAAGAACCTTTAAGAATGCGATTGTATTACTGTAGCATTTTTAGTTAATATTTCTATGAATATTATACATGGTTTGAATACCTACAGCAAAGCGCGGACATTCCTGCTAATTACAACAAAAGTAAAGAAGGCTTAATTAATGGTAGCTCACTTGAAGAAAAAAAATCTCTCTAATGCTCACCATAGTAACGTAGAAACTGTAACCAGAACACTCACTCTTCAGAATGTAGAAACTGGCCGAGCTGTTGCGCGTAATGTTTCTCACTCGAATCACAATCCGCTTCACTCTGGGACCTCCCCATCTCACTAAATTCTCAAATTTACATCTGGGTTTTCTTGTTCGTCTGGATTCTGATGCATTCATTGCAAATTTTTTCTATGTTCAAGCACAATTCGTCTCATTCCTTCATTGACACCCACTGATTTCTTCTGATACAGCATCTGGGTTTTTCTTAAGCTTCAGCTCCAACCATTTCCCGGAAATAATTTTCTTCTTCTGGGTTCTTTGGCATTTCATCAAACAGTTGGAGTGCAACTGGGTCGCAAGCTACATACCAACATGAGTACTCCATTGCCTACTCGCCAATTTTTTGCTCAATATCTTGAATCCGGTGACAACGGGCGTCAGATAAAACATCAAATTCCTACTAAGGAGCAAGAAATCGAAGCTCAATCTGACATGAAGTCCCAAGCTTTCAAGAAACCCAGAACTTCTGAAGCCGTATCGAACTTGAATGCGGCCTCGGGGCAGAACAAAATATTGCCTAGCTACTACAAGACCCAACTGTGCCGTAAATTCCAAATGGGTTGTTGCTCTTCTGGGCAGAGATGTTCCTTTGCTCATGGCACCAGTGATCTCCGCAGGACTTTGCGTGATGCGCAAGGAATGGAAACTGAGAAGGGAAACTTGGCCAGGAGGACTTGGAATGGTGATCATGGAAGTTCTGATGGAGTGAGAATTTGCAGATCGTTCTATAGATGGGGAACATGCAGTTACGGAGACAAATGCCGCTTTCATCATGTCAATCCTGAAAAGATCAGAGACAATTCGTTGATAAGCATTTCAACTGCTGGTGGTTCTGCTCAATTTGACCGCAAGAAGTCTCTGGGTATGGATTTTGACACTAAGTTTAATATGTTCAAACGTTGATTTTTTTTGGAGTCCCCGATGTAAATAAATTACAATTTTCGATAGAATACCTGCATTGCATCGCTTTGCTAATTTTTCCTTTTGTGTGTACGTGTGTGTTGATCGTATGAATGTTTAGACGGTCTATTCTTTTTTAGAGTGTCGGTTGATTTCTCACATGCTCTATATTCGTTTAACTTGCACTGCAAGAAAAGTTGTCATAAGTAAAAACCAATTAGTTCACCATCAGAAAATTCAGAAACCACACTTGACCTTTAGAGCTTTTTACTTCTGTTGATAAGGTATTGAATCACACCAATAGGACTGCTGAAGGACTAGAACAGTAGAAGAGGCACCCGGGACATTCATCTAATGAACTAGGTATTTAGATTGTATAATGCTGAATCACTGATTGCAATTTCCTCAGTTCTTATTTCGAAACGGGCCAGGCTCCTCCAAGTATGAAAGAAAGCAAAAAAGACCAGACCTTTTCCACTTTGATTAATTCAAATTGATATTCGATGTGTATGACCTCATAGTGCCATCAGACTTTCTTTTTCGTCTTGCTGCAGATTGGGTATATAGGTTTATACTGGGATTGTTTCTTTCTGTGTCTGGTTGTCTTGGCTTGTAATTAAAGTGGGGCAACTTTTTCATATGCTTTTATAAAAGTTGTGCATTAGTCGTTCATACAATTTAACCACCGTCTTTTTCTATTTAGTTTTACCTGGCATTTCAAGGTCTGGCACAAATTCATCTGTAGCCATCTCCAATGATAAATGAGAGGAGTTGATGACCCTGTAGAACCGATCATGATTCAAGAATTGCTCACTATTGACGGATGTGCAATGATTTTAAAAGAACAAATTTTGAGATGCATTGTTGTTAGTTTTGCAGAACTAAGGAAGCTTTGTGGCTATACTACACCAGAATGTGGAAGTGTGCAGGCTAACAGTTTAGCGACTTATACGAGGGGCAACAATGCATCAAATCGTAGGATGGGGGTTGCGACTGCTTATAAACAAGGTCAGAGTACGCAGTGCAACTTAGAGTGGAACAAACTTGAGAAATTGAGTCGCATCTATGCTGATTGGATTGAAGATATGCCTCTTCTACATGGCTCATCAAGCAAAGTGGAGTGTTACTCGAGTTTAGTATGACACTAGTTACTCCTTCCACCCAATTTTTATCAAACATATAGAACCAAAGACCAATTGTTTAAACGTGTTTAATAAGGGATTTATTTTTAAAAAACTCCTTCAAATACATAATGCTAACTGGCAAGATATGCATCAATTTAGTTAACCAACACAGACAGGTAAGTGCACATGTTGTTCGGCTTAAAACTAAAACAAATTACTGAGACTCATTTATTTAAAAACTGAAAAATGATTATTCAAATTCATATTCATACAAAGTCTAATACTGAAACAAAATTTACAACTCGATTAAAAAAATTTGTCCAAGCACTTGCTTAGTGCAGTCCCCACTTTCCTCCAGTTTCATCCTTTTACCACTGTTCACAATAATTCAATTGCAACATATATTGCATGTACCAGAAATCATTTTAATTAATTTCCAGAGAGGGTTTAGCGAATGTAGAAATGGAAACAGTTGTTAACAAACAATGTAGCTTTAAAAAATACCAAAAAAATAAAGGAATAACAAACAACATTCGAGATACATCACAAATAAAACTGAACCAGCAGCTCTGCTGCTGTTCTCGATTTTTTTTTTCTCTTCTCCATTTGGCTCCCCGAACTTCAAATCTTCACATCTTCTTCATTCGGTTATAGTTTTCAACAAATCTTATATCAAAATCCAAGCCTCATTAACTACAAAAATTGTGCAAAAGGTCGAGGAAATGTGAAATTTCGCCTATTCGTATTTTAGTTAATATCCCAACTGATTTGAAAAGACTTTAACATTAGTGACTTTATATTATTTTCTCCATCTTCTAAGCAACCAAACAAAGGATGTTGGAACAAAACATTAAATAAGACAAAAAAGAAAACATGTTTCTCACATCTGTTTCTGGATGCAAAGTGATGTGAGCATAAACCTCAGGAGAAAAACGCAAGAGAGAGATAGAGAGAGATAGAGAGAGAGAGAGCGAGAGATATAGCGGAAGGAAGAGAAGAGAACAATCGGAGAAGGAGACCACACTGGGTACATTCAAACAGGAACAAAACAGTAAAGTTATGGGTATATTCAAGATTTCTTGGTAAACAAACAGAAATTAAACAACCAGTTTCAAATCAATAACAAAATGGGGAAAGCCTGTGAATTTAGGGATTTGGAAGTGTGTGGAACCGAGAACGCATGCACGGAAGAAAAAGAGAGAGGGGCAAAACAGCCAATTCACCATACAACCCCACTAAAACCAAAAAACCATGAAGAGAATGAGGGTCAAAACCGGATGAACACTGTTAATGAACAGTGGTTTTCCACCGGGTTTTAGTAGAGAATAATGTGTAAGGGAGTAGATTGGTTCTCTATAGATATAAGAAGCTTGTTGTGATTTCCTCTAACACCTTCGTTTTGTTGAGTGAGTGGGGATTGACTTCGATTGTGACCCGTAGTCTAGTAAACAGGAGATGCTTCATACCTAAGAGCCTACAAAGCTAGATTTTAAATATCTTGATTTTCCGTAGCTCTGTTGTCTAGGGATTGTAGCTGTGATCTTCTAAATTTTATGCACATTGTTATTGTAAAGACATATTTTCAGTTTATAAGATATGGTGTGGCTAGGGCCGGAAAAAAATCCCAAAAATCCCGAACCATACCGAAAAAATCATGATCCAAACCGAAAAAATCCCAAACCGAAAATTGTGGTACCAATCCCAAACCGATCCCTAACCGTTCAGTACGGGATTCGGTCTCACATTTTCTTTTTTTAGGGAAATCCCAAACCGATATATATATATAGAGAGGAAACATTTCACAAGAGAGATCCCTATTTTTCTATCATCTTGACCGTTGGATTTGACTTTAATGAAATTGTGTGGCTTATATATATATATATATATATCGTCTCTGGTGGATATGAAACATCTTGATACCCTTTATATTCGGGATGCTCCTAATTGGAAACAATTGGAAGTTCATTGGGCAGGACGGGCACCTAACGATCCCTGGGATTTAATGCTAATAAAACAAAATTGCTTCCTTCGCCTTCAGGTCATAGAAGTATCACGATGCCCAAATCTCAGAGACATGACTTGGCTCGTTTTTGCTCCGAATCTCTGCCATTTGCGTGTAGATGCCTGCAATGATATTGAGAAAATAATCGATTTGGAAAGACTGGGTGGAGTTGGAAATGTGGTACAAGAACTGAACCCTTTTGGAAAACTTACCGTTCGGATTTTGAGTTTGCTTCCACGGCTGAGGAGCATACATGATAGTGCCCTGCCCTTTCCATACCTGAAAGAAATCAAGGTATTTACATGTCCAGCACTGAGAAAGCTTCCACTCAACTCCACAAGTGCTGAGGGGAGCGATATTGTAATCAGAGGACATGAGGCATGGTGGTCTTTCATAGAGTGGGAGGACGAAGATGCTCGAAATGTTTTTCTTCCCTGCTTCAGACGCGGTTAATTAAGTGAGACAGCAAGAGGGCCTTACGTAAGAACAAGGAGGACGATTCTGCTTGTATACAGGTGCATACCATAATATATTCAGTATTGTGCTGTTGTTTGGATATTCAAAACCTCAAAATTCCATATTCTGTGCTTCTTTTCTTTCACTTTACGCTCCTGTATATTTTGAGCTTTGTGTATATTGTTATTGTTGAACCTCACATGGGGCTCTAAGAAAATCATGTATTCTACTACTTTTATACAATTCACAGCAGACTCTCCGGTCACCATTGTCGGCCAAGTGACGTAGAATGCTTCAGTCCTCTTTAAGTGGCAGCTTCTTCAGGGCTGGACATTCTTCTCCCAAGATTTCGGCATCTCGTACAAACTGAAGGCCAAGGAAGCACACGTGATTCGTCATCATTGACATCCGAGGATCCTTACGTGCTTGTTCTGCACAATAAATTTCAAATTCATCCAAATTAGGATATTCCACAATGTGAAGGATATGAACATGCTTCATATTCTTCAGAAATGATATATCTACAACATATGAGTGATTCTTTCCGTACTAGAGGTGTAGAGTTCGAGCGCAGGCCATCAAAAGCGTAAAGACAGAAATTCGTATGGAGCTTTACCAGTGCCAGTTCCAAAGAGACGAACATGGAATACCTGTTACAAATAGCATGGCTGCTGGCCTACTGATGTATATTCCGGTGTTCATCAAATCTCAAAGTCTCTGTTTCTTTTACTGTTTCTGATTGTGAAGATTAAGACCTCTTGTTACTATATCTGAAACCAAAGATATCCAGAAGGGGCCATCCTAACCCCAAACACGATAGGGGTTTAAGTCCCTGTCGTGCTACTCTAGTTTTAGTTTGGAAGAAGACTGCAAATTCATGCATGTAAACAGACGCACATGTGCGAGAACCAAGAACAGAAATAGCCAAAGGAGAATTTTATGAGGTTATCTGACCCGCCCCAATCGCGATATTCTCCGAACAGCAGGATAAGCATGTGCTGGCCGACACCCGAGGGTGACGAAAGCCATTTATTGAATGCAAATGCTGAGAACAAGGAATAAATAAGACTTATAAATTTAAATATAATGAATATGCATCTAAGGAACGTGTTCAGAGCACACATCTAATCTAGAACACTAAAAGAAATAATATAAAAATTGAATGAACAAGGAATGGGTCCTACACCAAGAAGATTCGAAGATGCCGATGCCGAAGTGCCTTGACGTCGGGATTCTACGCCTCGATTCTAAGTCCTGAGGGGGCGCAAAACAAACATGAGTGGACCAAATTGATATATATATATAAAATACTGAAACAGTTATCAACATCCTAACCCCCAGAGTTTTATGAAAACTAATAGCATAGTAAGTGGTAGGTTTTTCCGAAAACCCTAGCATGCCATAAAACATCTCATAAAACATATCTTGTATATAGTGTGCTAGCTAGTGGTATCATAATCGCCCGAAGGCAGAACATAGAACTCTTCCTTCAAAACACTTCCTTCAGAACACTTCCTTCACAAGTATCAATTGCCCGTAGGCTCCTACTGCACCCACCCGAAGGCATATATAGTATCAATCCCCCAAAGGCTCCTACAATACCCACCCGAAGGCATATATAGTATCAACCGCCCGAAGGCTCCTGCAGCACCCACCCGAAGGCATATATATAGTGACCACTAGATACGCACAAAACCATTGAACAGAGTCTTTCCAAACATAGGTATACATATTTCAAAAGCATCTTCATAATATAAAGTCATTCATCATCTATACTATAAAGAAGTGTGTGAAAACATGTTCTAAATAATATAACGTCATCCATCAGATATCTTACAAAGAACATGGGTTCGATAGAAAATATGGTATTCCAAAATAAGCTCAGTATAGCATGATAATCAATTTCTCATAAAACGTTCACAAAATGTATTCAGTCAATCATGCTTTTCATGTATGCATTTCTACTATTAAAACATGCATTTTAGAAGGGGTTCACTCACATATACTACGCCGCCGAAGAGCCACGCAAACTAGAGAATACAGAATTGTCACAATATATGCACCTAAGTACATAAAGGGTCCAATTAATAAAACTATAATATACAATTGAATTTGGGAAAAAGGACGTAAAAAACGTATTCATTACGTTCAATTACCCTAAGAAGGATCTCGAGTAAATTTTGAAAAAGTCAACAAAAAATCAACAAGGGAATATTCTTTAACAGAATATTCCCTGACAGAATATTCTCTAATAGAATATTCCCAAAGGCCAAATTTCAAAAGGGCTTTGGATTAGGCTTTAAAGGGTTGGGTTTTAAAGGGTAACAGGCTTAGGGCCCGAGTTCCAAGTGGCCGAAAGGCCTAATCAAGTAAGGGTTTGGGTTTGGGCTGCCTTAAGGCTAGGCTTGGTTTAGGCCCAACGGCCTGGTTGTTTGTTCTTGCCGGGGAAGAAGGCCGGATTTCAGTTGGAAAATTGGACAAACTTTAAACGTTTATAACTTTGTCAATACTCAACGAAATCAAGTGATTCAAAAACGAAAATCATAGTTCTCGACGAGACGAAAAGAATGGTACCTGAACAATGTCTAACTCGTCGTGATTTGGCCAAAAAATGCCTCAAAAGCAGCGAAGGTCTGCAGAAACTAGGTAAGATTCAAATGAATATAACTTATTCAATACTCAACGAAATTGGGTGAAACAAAAAGGAAAATTGTATTACTCAGCAAGATGAAGAGATTGATACCTTTCACGCTAGCCAACTCGACTTGGTTTGGCCGGAAATTGGCTCGAAAGCCTTTGGACTCACTGGTAAAACTGGGAAAACACCTCCCCGAGTTGTTCTCCGTCCAACCAGTGTACACAAACATCAAACTTACCCTAACTAACCTTAAAACACACCCCACAAGGTTTTCGAGTCTTACCCTTGGCCGTAGATAGCGAAACACGTCGGGGAAGGTTGCACAGTGACGGGAGAGAGAGGAGCTTGAGGGAGAGGTTCCTCCATCGATCATGGGTTCGTGGGACTCGCAGAGGATGTGGGAAGGGGGTGAGGTTGCCGTGTTGTGTAAGTGTGCATGAGTGTATGGGAGCTCGGGGAAGAAAGAGCACAGAGGGAGGGAGCACGGGAAAGTGAGGAGAAAAGGAGAAGACTAAGAGAGATGAGAGATGAGAGGCTCGGGGGACAAAAATTAGGGGGTGGGCCCCTTGGGCTCACCAATTAAGATCCAAAAACAATTTTTTTAAAATAAAAACCCAAAACTTAGTAAAATCATAAACTAAATTTGGGGAGGGGTTTTACATTATCTGTACTTAAAAATAAGATTTTGACATAGTTCACACTAGCCAAACTAGTTTATGCTAGGTTCACCAAAAAATAAAAAATAAAAAAAATAGTTACATTCATTTGACAGTGCCACATAGGGCTGGTTCGGTTCCCAAACCGAAAATGGGATCCCAAATTCCAAACCGATTTTTTTCGGGACAAGGTTTTCGAAACCAAAACTGAACCGAAATTTCGGTATTCCTGAATTTTTGGATTCTCGAAATTTTTTCGGAATTTCGGTATGGTTCGGGATTCATTGGCCTCCCAATTTCCTGCTAGCCCACACGGCCACACCTCATCCCAGATTTGTCGACCTCCCCCACCCCCATCTCCATCCCTCTCATTCTTGGGCTTGTCTTTGCTGCCTTCGGGAGTCGAAGGGCTTTGCGAAGTGCATCGAACATAATCAGGTACTGATCATCATCGATGTGTGAGTTTTTCCATGTCTTGCCAAACAAAATCACCATCAGAGGGCTACTCTGCTTTGCAGGTTTGCAGTGATGGATCTGATGTCATGGAAGAATGATTGGGTTCCTTAGACGAAGGCTGCAATGGCTATGGTGTTTTGGGAAGAGCAGGTTGCGAGTGTGGCTGCTTTTGAAGATTGAGAAAGCAGACGAAGGCTTGCTTTCTGCATTTGAGGGAGACTGTGGAACTGTGAAAAAAGAGAGAGAGGATTATTGGTTTCAAGAAATAAAGAAAGAAGAAACCATAATGGTTTCTTATTTGGTGGTTTCAAGAAAGAAGATGGTTTCTTATCTGATAGTTTCAAGAAATAAGAATAAAGAAAGAAGAAACCATGATGGTTTCAAGAAATAAGAAATAAGATGGCGGACAATGAGACAAAGAAAGAATAAAAAATGGAAAAGGTAGTGAAGAAAAGTTATTGGGGGAAGGAACGGCTTGGTGGGTTGATTAAATAATATATATATATATATATATATATATATATATATATATTAGGAGCCTTACCAAAAGAGATTTCCATTTTTCTAAAAAAATAGAGACGTTCTCTTGACCGTTTGATTGACTTAAATGAAATTATGTGGTTGAGATTAAAACACAGGCCACACAATCTCAGCCTTACAATTTCTTTAAAGTCAGATCCAACGGTCAAGAGAGTGTCCCTATTTTTTTAGAAAAATGGGAATCCCTCTTGTGAAAGGTTTCCTATATATATATAGTGAGAAGCCGAAATAGGTGAAGTTTTTCAAAATGCCAAAAATGCCCTCACTTCATACACCATACCAACATTAATTGTCCAATAAAATTAGGGTCAAAATTGTAATATCGTACAATTTAGAAGTTATTATAAAATATGAAACGCCCATCTTAACTATAACAATTGACAACCACCGGATGAAAATACATGCACTTCAAATTCATTTTGACCCTTGGATGAATCCTCCCACAAATACTGCATTGTGCCCTATCTTTCCGGAAAAAAAAACTCCATGAAAGAGTAGAACTCTCGAACACCACATCTAACCGCAGCGGTTGTAAACACCAGAGGAGATGGAACCGCAATCTACTACACGTTCTAGAGTGAACAACAGGTCATGCATCGGAAGAAACGAACCCACTTTCGTCTTCCGCACAGACCCCTCTTCTTCGTGTTTTTTCGAAGTTCCTTCGGCATCCACACTCGATTTAGACAAGATTTCAGGTGATTTTTCCTAAATTCCTTCGCTTTTTGTCTTTACAATCAATTTCGATTGGATTATTATTGTTGGGTTTTCAATTAGAGAAATTACATTGAAATATGAGATTTCAAATTCCGGGGCTTTTGCGATTCTTCGTCCTAATAAACGACTTGGGTTTTGCATAGTGTGATTCTTCAGTTATTAGAGATTCCAAATTTTTAGAAAACGGGGTATTTTAAATCCTCTCAAAGTAGTAGGATTTGGAAATGAACTCTACTGGAGAAGTAATTCATTGTGTTCAAATTTCACTGGGTAAGTTTAGTTTCATATTAATTTTGGCAGTTTATTTGTAGTCGTGCAGAAATCAAGGAGAAGACAACGAGGGTGAGGGAGAAACAGACAGATAGATATATTGACAAAGACTCTTCGTCTACATCGACTGATTCTTGTCGCAGGTAACTTTCAATCTCGGATTCTCCATGATCTCTGCATTCTTTCCAGCGGTTGTTCACCATTAGCGAAATTCATTTTTCCTTCTATTTTCATGTATGATTGTTGGTTATTTTCTTTTGAGTGAAAAACTTGGATTTTTTTCTTCTCCATGTAAGTGTCTTTATGTTTCCCTCTGCATTCGTTACATTCCAATGAAGCCCGTTGGTGAGGTTCTTATGCTTACAAGGAAACTCTTGGCTCTGGGGAGTTTTTGTTTATATTAATCCATTTTCCAATTATTTATCGTGCTTTTTCCATTAGGTTTCAAATCATTTGTATCGGTGCAGGCGGTGGAGATAAATGTGATGTGTGTTGTGTGGGCGAGACAATATTGTAGGGTTAGTAGTTTGAAAATTTTCAAATTCTTTCTTCATTAGTTTATGACTCTTATTGGGTTTATATGCTTTATGTTTTCAATTTTGTTCTGCCAAGACTTTCTACGACTTCGACTTCTTTAAATTGTGGCAGATCATGATGTGAGGAGTGGGCCTTTTGCTGCTTCAGGCAAAAAAAGTGCACAGTGCAAAGCTTCCTGTAAGGCTGTAAGAATCTGGACAAATCGTGAGTGTTCTATCAATTAATGGAATTTTCTTCTACATTTGATTTTGCTTTCAATTCTTCTTTTTATTTTAATGAAATTTCTAATCTTCCTTTAATCATGAGTACCTAATTGATTTCCCTTTCTATTTTTTATGTGCCATTTTCTCTAATTTTGTTGATCAAGATGTGGTCTACATTTTCTCTTTTCCAGTGTATTTGAGATTCACTAATTCAACCTCAAATGTTTGTCGTATTCATCTCACAGATATAAGCAATGTGTAGAGCTTCGACTGAAGAGTTTGACAACGAATGCTGCATAGGATAAATACGCAGGTCGGTCGTGGAATTTCTTCTACTTTTGATTCATTTTGGTTTTTTTTCCTAACCACCTTTCATAAGTGGAATTTCTTCTCTTCATTTTTCCAGTTTTGTTGAATTTATTTTCTGTTCATAGCTTTCCTTTCGTTCACAAGTTGATGCGCGAAACAATTAATTTGCAGATATGGTTTCGGTTTCTGTTGGGTTCTTAATATGGATGAGTTGGTTGTGCTTATAACATATTAGTCAAAATGTTTAATGTAATATGAAGTTATTGTGGTTTTGGCATTCTTTAATTCCCTCCAAATGGAGTTAATTTCAATTATACTGCACATTTGAGGTTTTTTCTTATTACAACAATGTCTGCTTAATTTCAAAATGGTTTCTTAAATTTTTTGGCAATTGGCATTTGTATGTCACTTTAGGGTCGATCAAGTGCACAGTGATTGCTTAATTTCAATTGATTTTTTTTAGTGTAATTTCTTGTAGCTTCTGTTTTCTCTTGGTTGTTTTTACTGCACATTTGGGTTTTTCAATTGCAGGATCATCCACAAATTTGTACAGAAAACAATTATGGAGAGATGGTTCAAATAAACAATGAGATTGATAGCTTTATATTGTAAAACACTACTCCTTATCACATGGATTAAGGTGTAAGTTTATGTTGTACTATGTTCATGGTAAATATATACAGTACTGTTTGTTAAATGTTAGTAAATGTCACATATCTTCTCATTATTTGAAACTTCGATGCATTTCAAGATCCATAGTCTCGAAGGGTTAGGAACATGCTTGCGAAGGTAATATTAAAGAAAAGAAGTTAATATAACATGCTTGCGAAGGTAATGTTAGAGAAGACAGGTAAAGGCACTGCTGTGTGTGAGAGAGTACATATCTTAGGGGGCACTTATCAATAATAGGTAAAAGCCTCTCTCTTACTCAAAGTAAAAACGAAAAACATGACAACTTTTTAGGACTTATATGGTAAAGAAAAAGTTCATATTTGCACAATACATTTAAAATATATCTTGATAATTACAATGGAAAAAAAATTAACGGAATACACCTTTAGGGGCGCATAGCGCCCGTGATGCAAAAATGCATCTCGCACGCACGTTAATGCATGCGGAGAGACTAGTATTATATATACAAAGTGAGAAGGCTAAATAGGTGAAACATTCAAAATGCCAAAAATATTATCAGTCCATACTCAAGAGTAACGAATAACTGTACAATAAAAATAAGGTTAAAATTGTAATATAATACAATGAAGTTCTACGGTGCGAATGATATATATACTCATTTGAGCAATGACAATTTTCAACCACCAGATAAAAATATACACACTTAACATTCATTGTGACACTTAGATCAATCCTCCCACAAATACCGCATCACATTCTATCTTTCCACCAAAACCAAAATAACAAGTAAAGTGATAAAAACTGACAAACACTCCCTCCATATAGTACAACTGTCAAACACGTTGTCGCACAAAACAGAACACCGGTTGCAGCAGTTGCAAAGATCGGAGATAGAACCGCCAATCTACCACACGTTCTAGAGGGAACAACGATCATTCCAACCCCAAATGCACAGAAAAGAGGAAGAACTCACTTTCGTCTTCTGCACAGACCTCTCATCCGCGTGTTTTTCCAGAGTTTCTTCTGCATCCACACTCAATTTACACAAATTGAGGTGATTTTTTTTTTTCATGATTTCTACCCTCCGATTAAGTAATATTACCCACATGAATCTGCTTGTATTCAAATTGATGGCGTAGGATGGGATTGCTGGGCGTTCAAAATTGCTCAGTGATTAGTACTTAATCGACCACACTGCTTATATTATTTAAACTTAATTGTTGTCATATGGGTTTTTTTCTTCTCAGGGTATGTTTGGAGTTTGCAAATTTGCATGAACACTTTTTCTTGATTACTTCATCAATTTCTGCGATTTGCAATTTGCCATATGGGTTTTTCTGGATTCCATTTCTTTTATTCATGTGATTTTAGTCAGTGGTAGTCAGCTGCATGCAATGAGAGACATTTGAGGCTATAACAGGGAATTTGGTTTCTCTAAAATTACTTCTGGAATTGGTCAGAATTTATAGGAGTTACTAAAATTACCCAATTACTAGTTTCTGTTTTACTGTAGTTGGTAATGATTTGTGAGCGGATTGTACATTGAAAATATGGGTAATGTGTGAATTGAATTCCGATGGTTAAACTAATACGACAAACTTGGTAAAAAACCATCACTGAAAAAAGATAAAGCATCATAAGCGTAGAGTTTTGCCGAATGAAGAATTAGAACCGCGACGTGGGATTCAACCACCCTCCACGTTCTGCAAACTACCAACCAGATTGACAAAGACTCTTCCTCTACATCGATTGATTCTTATTGTAGGTAACTTTCAAACTTGATTCTCCATTTTCTATGTATTCCTTCCAGCGTTTGTACAAACTTTCAAACTTGACCCTACTCGCCGTGATCAACAACTGCAGCTCCTTGAAACAGCCTTTCACTCGCCATAAACGACAAGTGCGGCTTCTTTAGCAGTATGTTTATTAGTCTCTTTTCAAATCAAATTCATTGCCATTAATTAACTGTTTCTCATCGATCATTCATTTCTGATCATATTTTCAATTTCCGTTCTCTTCCCATTTATACATCTTTTTCAACTATGTATGAATTATTTGCTTTGATGAAGCAGAATTAGATTTGCGTTCATATTCAATTCTAATTAACCGACGATGTGTTTCTGAATGCAGGGAAGAGGAATTTTGGAATTTAGTTTTGTGCGAGCCAAAACTATCTAGCTATTCGATAGAATCGGAGAAGGATTTTATAGCCTGTACCAGACTATTGAGTCGTACAGTTTCCGGTTTCTTAAGGTTTCGGATATCCACACAGTCTATTCAATTTTTGCATCTGTGGGCTTTTATCTACATGCTGCTACTTGGTTGAAGCTCTTTGTTAGAATAGTTTAACACTTTTTTGTGTTAATTGGGTCCTGATCTTCCATGATTTCAAATGAACTTGATCTCACATATATTGAGCTTTGTATTTTCTAACTGTAATGCATAAAGCTATGGCAGAAGTCCGTATAACGGAAATTGTGAATTATGTAGGCAAATGGGTTTGGAAAATAAGAAAAAGCTTCAGCGGCCATCTGAGTTTGTGATTGGTCTGCAACTTTTTCAATTACATTAAGTTGTAAGCTAGCAAAGAAGAAGAACTATAATTGTGTGGACAAATTGGTTTAATGTAAGTGATAGTACCAATTTGTGGTACTGTATCGTAGTGTACTATCTAATATGTTTGAACTGAATGATTACCTGTTTTCATCTGCATCTTCAGGTTCATTTCTTTCATTTTTAGAATCCTCAACTCCATGATTACCTGTTTTCTTTCATATATGTTTTTCTTTTACTAATTTATGTTTTAACTTTTCGTTCTCTTTTAATTTTCGTAAATCCGAGTTTTTGAAAACACATACAATTCATGTTACTAACAAAACTTTTGATGCTTTTACACACTCATTGATTGCAGACCCATTTGTTGAGGCACAAAGAAAAGGGAAGGGGGGAAACTGTATTCTTGCCATAGCTTTTATGTTGACAGTGAGCCTTGAAGAAAAGGGAGGGTGATAACAGTGGAAGAGGTGGCTTTTTGCTTTTGGCCTTTTGTTTTCTTCATTTTGCTGAATGTTGAGACTTGAGAAAAGAACTTCTAATGTTGAACCCCAATTCGATGTGAAAACATACCTAATCATGTTAGCATATAAACTTGATTGTTATTTTGTTCAATTTACACCTCTACGTTTCTAAATGAATACAAATTTCCATTTTGTATTCGCATTCGAAACCGATGGTCAAAAAGCTGCCCAGTATTGAACTCTATCCCCTATTTCATCTATTCCCACTCCCTTGTAATCCTAAAAAAAATTAAACGAAATATGTTCCAACCAAATGCTTGACTTTTAAATATTTGACAATTATATCATGTCCATATATAAATTAGAGGCATTCACATTAAGCTAACTTAACGGGAAACATATCTCACTAGTGCAATAGGAAATGTTGACATTAAACAATGAGGATTTTTTCCCCATCCGTTGCTTGACAGATCTCATAGAAAAATATTTCATCATGTACAATGGAGAGCAAACTAAACACGTAGCCATAATCACTCCAAAATGACGCATATTACTATGCAGAAAAAGAGAACAAAAATTAGTTGAAAGATTCATATATTTTTGTCTATTTGCATGCATCTGAAATGTTGATCACATTAAGCTTCATTTATTTTCATACATTTCTATTTATCTGCATGTATGTCATGTGGTAGCCTTTTATTACGTGTATTCATTTATGATAGGGTTTAGGGGTATTACAAAAAGTTTAAAATTCTACTCATCCAGTTGACATAAAAATTAAAACTCTATAAACTATGCTAATTTATAAAATTTAAAAATTAAAAAAAAACGTTAAAGCTAAATTATATCCAAGGCCTAACACCAACCAGTAAGTGTGACACACCCCGTCCCGAAGAAGGGTGTGCTGGCCGTCATGTGAGAGTGACGTAACCATTTACACAGTTCGGAAACTTAAAAATACATTTGTGAATTCTGTCAGAACACCGTTGGATTCCTCGTGGCCACCAAAGCTTTGCTATCTCGAACCTGGAGGGGCGCAAAACAAAATTGAGTGGGTCAGCAACAATTCTTTTCAAAACCTTTCCTTTCAAAAGTTATAACCCTTCGCCGTAAAACCTATATAATTTCCCAGAAATAAAGTATATACTCATATATATATATATATATATATATATATATATATATATATTTCTCAAAACCCGCTGGAAAATACGCATGTATGAAAGTATGTATATGCCATGCCAAAGTATCAACTGAATGCCAAAGCATCTCTGTGAATGTGATTGAATACTCAAATATCATCTCAGCCCTCGGCTGTATATAGCTCATATCATACTCAACAAATCATATAACTCATAATCATCATAATCAAATCATATATATACCCTGCACACACATCAATACCACCTCTAGTGGTTTGCACAACATCACTGATAATAAACTAATATGCTCTAGTGCTACAATCACGTGAAGACTAAGCAATAAATCGCGGGTCACCTACGAGTCAAACCCACCTATAGTGGCCTATTCGACAGGACTGAGCACCTAACTTGGATCCAAGGCGAGCATGCGGTGTGGGAGGTGAACAACACGTGAAAGACTGAGCCCCTCTCTGGGCGGGAGCACTAATATCAGTGTGCAGGTTTATGGGCTCTAATCATATCACATCACATCACATTTCATCACATTTCATCATTCGTTCACAATAACTAGCATATAAGCTTACCTGCCACTTACCTGTGCGTCCTCAGCACCGACATTAATATAAATAATCAATAATGCATAATTAAACAAATAGATACTTTGCATGGCATTTCATATCGCATTTCATATCATTTTTCATTTAAACTGATTTTCTGGGCAAAACTCATTTATATAGGTATATACGGAAAATAACTGCCCACTCACTGGTATGTAGACGGGTCGTAACCTCCGTGCCTAGCCTGGCTACGCTCGTCCTCTGGATAGGTCTCGCCCATATGAGAAGTAACTGAAATAACGTTAATTAACGCACATAAACGACAATTACTAATAACTTCTCATACGTAGCTCAATTTTGGCATATGAATATACCAACGAGACCTACACGACGTCACGAGCGTCGTGATATTTTTAAAATAATTTTATTGTAGCTCACGCGCCCCCACCGCCTGACAGGGCATTGTGAAACGCGCCCCCACGCGCATGGCACGCGCCGGAGCGTGTCGTCTTCAACCTTGGGTTGCCAGCGCCCGCCACCGGTCGCCGGAAACCTGCAACTCGCCATATCTCAGCCATTTCTTCACCATTTCAACTCATTTTTCTTCCTACGTGCTCTAAATTAACAAAAGAAAAGGGCTATACCTTCAAAAACCTTCGAATCACGACGGAGCAAAATCTCAAAAACCAGCCACCTTCGAACTGGGGTTTTCCGAAGTCCAACTCGAGCCAACGATACACTCCGAGGTTCTCGAGGGTCTCACAAAGCTCCCTGTGAGCTTGGATTGTCCTAAAACAAAGCCAATAAAAAGTTGATGAATAGTACCCAAATCGGACCTCGGGTTTTCGACGTGAAAACATACGAGTTCTTACTTGAAACTGGTGTCGATGGGTTCGTATGGACCTCAAGAATACAATGGAACCTTTTTCTGCTTCGAATCGTGAATATTTTGGTGTCCTTGGGCGTGGTCCGTACATGAAGGAAGAGAGAGAGAGTGTCGAGAGAGAGAGAGTGTGTGTGTGTGAGGTGTGTGTGTTTTCTTTAGTCACCAATCAATTGTCAAGGACTTTGATTGGTTCCCATTAGTTAGGGTGGTGCACCATTGGACCATTTTCACACACATACATACACACATGCCAAATAATCCCCGCAAGGGTAATTTCGTCCTTTCACGTCCCTAGTGACGTAAGTGTCGGGACGGGCTGTTACAAGTGTATAGAGGCTTGTCATTTTCTTGCTTTGATAATTATTAACTTCAAAAATATTTTGTGATTATTTTATTTTGTTCTTTTGTATTATAGTGTTGTGTAGATAAAGGTTTGTTTTCTTCTGTTCGTAGGCATCGGTGTAGACTTTTTCGTATTTGTGGAATGTCACAGAATTTGTATTCTATTTAGGTTCATTATGTTTAATAATTTTTTAGATAAATTTTTCCACGGAGTGTGCTCAAAGTCGTACAAGACAGTGGCGTCAATCATTAAGTCCTAAAGAACATCAAAGATATCTAGCTCGGCGACGTGTAATAGCACGAGAAAAAAGACGACAAATTCCAACTCCAAGTGATGATCATACTATGACATCCCCCAGTAACATACAACAGGAAATTCCTGGTATTTATTTCATATTCTTTTTTCTTAAACTCATACTAAAATATATATATATATATATATATATATATATATATATATATATCTAATTACTAATTTTTTTTTAACTATGCAACAAGTAGGTCCCAGTAATATACAAGAACGAGTTCATTTGGCTAACTACGATGTTGAGGTCGACCCCAGTAGTATACAACAACAAATTCCAGTTATTTATTTAAATTTCTTTATTTGTATTTGTTTCACACTTAAAAAATTAGGTAACTTTTAGAACACTATTTTGTGAATTGAAATCTCATTTTATTCTTTTGTTCGTACTCTCATATTGATCTCAATGTGGTAGTTATTTTTAGTGGTAATCTTACAAAATATTAGACCACAACTAAATATATTAAATATTAAACATTAATTTTTTAACTAATCATATTATAATGTGGTGTATTTATTAGAACAAATTGAGCACGAAACCGCGAGTTCAAGGGTTCTGTCAGATATTACAAATCGTGATGACCAAACTTCTACTAGAATGCGTACTCATATAGGACAATTGACACATTCGAATAGGTCACAAATATCTGATGGGATGCTTTCAACTCTTCCCACAATGGTGAGCTTAGTATATAATTCTATATATATATAGATATATTATTAGTTACAAAGGAAATTCTTATACTGAGTGTTGGATATTCATGTCAAACTATCAGAAGAAGAACATGCAACTAGAACCAATCGTCATGTGCGGCAAAGCAGAGGAAGAAGAAACCACAATTGTGCTAGAAATTATAATGAGAATTGAGGTATCCTAGGTTGCCGCTTACCTGCTCTAACCACATATCCGTACTGCTACGCATGATTGTTTACTTGACAAACTTTGAATATGTGTTGCTTGAAAGGAATAGTTGCTTTACCCCCAATACAGTCTCCACCAGAAATGGTTGCTCTTTTCTCTGACCAAACAAATGAGGGTAGACACTTCAGGCAAAATATTCAAGCTTACAATCACGCATTTGCATTCACTTCAATAGGAGTACACGTGGATGAAAGAATAAATATTGGTGGTCGTGGGATTTACACATTTCGTGCTCAAGGTTCATTATATCATAGGATTGGTGGACTTTTACCAAATGAAGGAAACATGCCACAATTTTTACAAGCTTACATATATGACACTGAGCATGAAGTTGAAAACCGAATGTGTGAAAGTGAAGTTTTAGATAGATGTGTGGTTGAAAAGATACAACAGATGTTGAACAACCATAATCCTTTTGTTCATACATTGCGAAGCCTCGGACAACGCCAAGATTTGCCGAATTGCAAGTTGATCCTAAAAGAGCAACCAATACATCGAAGTCAGTATAGTCTACCATCAGCATCATAAGTTGCAGCAATTATAATAGATGGAGATAATGCCACAATTGCAAATGGAAGGGATATCGTGGTGGAGACAATTACTGGAAGACTTTCTCACGTCCAAGACTATGTTGGATTTTATGATCCGTTACAGTATCCACTATTGCTACCTTACGGGATATATGGTTGGGATGTTAATAGTCGTGATGATGGTGGAAAAGCAATAACATGTTGCGACTATTATGCTTATATGTTACAGGTTTGTACCGATAACATAATTTACTTCCCAATAAATATAAATGAATGATGATTCCCATATTAAAAGCAATATATGAAATTTGCTTCTGCAGATACGCCATAATGGATCATCACTTTTGCTTCGAGGTGGGTATCTCTTGCAACAATATGCTGTATATAACTACATTAAAATTGAATCACAAAAACTTAGATGGCTGCGTTCTAATCAAGCCATAGTTAGAGCGGATCTCTACAAAGGACTTGAAGACTCTTTAAATGCAGGTCAACACAATGCAAGTATATATATCGTTTCAGTCATCGTTATTTAGAAATATAACTTTGTTCAAAGTGTGTACAATATATATAGCTAATTGAAAATAAAAAATTATCAGGTAACATTGGGCGTAGAATTATTTTACCATCATCATTTGTTGGAAGCCCATGTGACATGTACCAACGATATCAAGATGCAATGACTCTGGTTCAAAGATTCGGAAAGCCAGATCTCTTTATTACCATGACATGTAATCCAAGTTGGGAAGAAATCAAAAACGAATTACTCGTTGGACAAACTCCACAAGATCGTCCTGACTTACTTACTAGAGTATTTCGTGCAAAACTTGAGCAACTAAAAGAAGACATCATTGACAAGGGCGCACTGGGCAGTGTTGTTGCTTACGCATACGTTATTGAGTTTCAGAAACGTGGTCTTCCACATGTGCATATGCTGGTGGTGTTAGATGAAAATGATAAGATCAATAACCCAGATGAGTATGACCGAATTGTTAGAGCTGAAATACCAAACGAAGACGTAGAGCCTCAACTTTACAATGTGGTGTTAAAGCATATGATTCATGGCCCATGTGGGATTCATAATCCTCAATCTCCATGTATGAAAAATAGGAGCGTAAAAGAAAGTATCCCCAACCATTTGCACCAGTCATTGTTCAAGGGAATGATTCGTATCCAATTTATCAAAGGCGAGGAAATCGATTGCCCGTCTCACTTGATCGACAAGGAAACATAATGGTTGATAATAGTTGGGTCATTCCATATAATCCATGGTTGCTATTAAGGTATGATTGTCACATCAATGTTGAAATTTGTGCAAGCATAAAAAGTGTCAAGTACTTATATAAGTATGTTTACAAAGGCCCAGATAGAGTGGCAGTTGAAGTGCAGTCAGACCCTGAATACGATGAAATAAAGCAGTTTTAGGATGCAAGATGAGTTTGCGCACCAAAGGCATTATGGAAGATATTCAAGTTCATTATTAATCGAATTTATCCATCTGTTGAACGATTGCAAATACATCTTCCTAATATGCACCAAGTTCAATTTCGTGCCGACGAGAGCATAACAAATATTCTACATGATGAGAGTACAAGAAAGACAATGTTGACTGAATTTTTCACACTTAATCATGTGGATGCAGAAGCGCGACGGTACTTATACATGGAGATCTCATCACATTACAGATGGATTCAAGCTCAAAGAAAGTGGTCTAAAAGAATGAATCGTAACAAGGTTATTGGACGAATATATGTAGTTTCACCTGCTGAAGGCGAAAAATTATACCTTCGGATTCTTCTTAGTCATGTTAAAGGACCAACATCCTTCACAAACTTGAGAACAGTTAATGGGGTTTTGCATCCAACATTTAAGCAGGTAGCAGAACAACGAGGTTTGTTAGAAAAAGATGACAGTATTCGACAATGTTTGCTAGAAGCCTCCACAATTCAGATGCCATCGGCTTTAAGAAGATTATTTGTCACCATATTGGTATATTGTTCACCAATTGGTGTTCGAGGGTTATGGGATGAGTTCTATCCATTCATGATAGAAGATTATGTTTCCATGACTAGCATAACTCCCACACTTGCTACCAGTAGACTCTTGCGTGAGTTGAACATACTTTTGGTTCAATTTAATAAGAGTATAAACGAGTTTGATTTACCCCAAATGACAAGAGGAAATGAATCAAGTTCAGGAATGACAAGATGTATTGAAGATTGAATATCCATAGGCATTCCACAACAAGATCTTGATGCAATTGAACGCTTAAATGATGACCAAAGAAGTGCGTTTAACATAATAATGGGTGCAGTTCAACGATTGGAGAATGCAATTTTTTTTTTGTGGATGGTCCCGGTGGAACTGGAAAAACTTACTTATATCGCGCATTGTTAGCAAGCTTGAGAAGGTTGGGGCACATAGTATTAGCAACAGCATCATTTGGAATAGTAGCTACGATATTGCCTGGTGGAAGGATAGCACATTCTAAATTCAAGATACCACTTAGTCTCAATGCATCATCGATGTGTTCGATCGGTAAACAATCTGATTTAGCAAAGCTAATACAAAAGGCAAAGGCAATTATCTGGGATGAAGCAACAATGACACATCGCCATGCATTTGAAGCACTCGATCGAACGTTCAAAGACTTAATAGATATTGACTTACCATTTGGGGGGAAGATAATGATATTTGGGGGAGATTTTCGACAAGTTCTTCCTGTTATCCGGAAATGAACCAAGTTTGAACTAATCCAAGCAAGTGTTGTTAAGGCATCATTTTGGTCACAGATAAATATTTTAAAACTCAAACAAAACATGAGATCCATAAATGATAGTGAATTTTCAGAATTTTTACTTCGTGTTGGTGATGGGAATTAAGATGTTATTATGGATGATATGGTAAAACTACATGAATGCATGGTGATACCATGGGAGAGTGAGCATTCCATTAATCAATTAATTGTCAAAATCATCCCTGACTTAGAGGATCATATAAATGATGCAACCTACATGGTGGAAAGGGCAATGGTAACTCCTACAAATGAAGACGTTGATATGTTGAATAAAAAGATAATCAATATGTTTCCAGGTTTAGAAGAGACAATGTATTCATTTGATTCAGTTGAGGATGACACAAGGAATTTGTATCAGCCAGAGTTCTTGAATTCAATCTCACTTGGTGGGTTGCCTCCGCATAAGTTAACTCTGAAAAGAGGTGCTCCAATCATGCTTTTAAGGAATATTGATCCGAAATTGGGATTGTGTAATGGTACAAGATTATTGTGTCGTGGTTCTTACCGAAATCTTATTGATGCTGAAATTCTAACTGGACAATTTGCTGGATCTAGAGTTTTCTTACCAAGAATCCTTCTCAAAAGTACTGATACTGATAAGCTTCCATTTGAACTTGTAGAAAGCAGTTTCCAGTGAAACTAAGTTTCTCTATCACTATAAACAAATCTCAAGGTCAGGCAATACCACATGTAGGCGTTTACCTTCCAGATCATGTCTTCAGTCATGGACAATTATATGTGGCTTTATCGAGGGGGGTCTCAAAGTCAACCACAACCGTGTTAGTAAAAGATGGCTCCATAGTAGGCTAACAAGGTGTATTTACACGGAATGTAGTATACAAAGAAGAAGTCTTGCTTCATTCCAGCTAATTATGGTGATTCCTAATAGGTAACAAACTTTATTAACGATAACCTTTAAGTATGCATTTCTCACTTATCAATTAACTCTTTTTATTTGATTTTTAATTTTCTCACTATCATTTGTAGATTGGCAATGAAAATTTGAAGCATCAATCATGAACAAATGGGTGGAAATTGCAGCATTGATGTCAATATATAAACTTTCTTTTCAAAATAAACAGTGACATATAGACTCTATGGGTATTGTGAATAATGTACATATTGTTATGTAGGATTTATATTTTGATATTTAAGTTGTTTTGTATTTTGCTACGAGAACTTAATGTTTTCATCTACTCTTTTTTTATTTAATCTACTTACTATTGTTCATGGACTTTAGGTAGGAACTTGCATCTAAAATCTCATGTTGTTTGACAAGTGCATGAATAACATTTAAATCATTACTTTACGCAAAGTAAAAACGAAAAACATGATAACTTTTTAGGACGTGCATGATTAAAAAAAAAAAGTTCATCTTTGCACGATACATTTAAAGTATATCTTAACAATTACAATAGAAAAAAAACTAACACAATACACCTTAAGGGGCGCGTAGCGCACGTGATGCAAAAATGCCTCTCGCACGCACGTTAGTGCGTGTGGAGAGGCTAGTGTCTAGAAAGCTTGCTTCGTTCTTGCCATCCGAGAGCTGTAGAGTCCGAATGCGGGTCACCAATTTGTGGTATCCGATCAATTTTTGCAAAAAAGTGCTACTCCGTACGCTCAAAGTCAAACGTCAAGGTATTCCAAACCCTGCATTTCCTCCATTAGGGCTCCTTCACTGTCAACAAGAATTCTATCTGACGAACAACATGCTAGCATCCTCAAAACTTTTAGCATTGGAAAACTTGATATTATATTTTGTGGTACAAAATCAAGCTGATCCGTATGCTCCAAATCCAAATATTTTAGCCTCACACAAGCCTTTAATTCAATTGGCAACTCTCTTACACCAGTTCTTGACAAATTTAGGTGTTGTAACGAAATCAGGTTGGAACGCCAGATGGCAATTTGGTTATGTTCAGATTTTCAGAAAAATCCAAAACTCGCAGAGTAGGCATATGATCGAAAAAGCCATCAGCAATCATATTCAAAGGACCTTTTCTACCTCTAAGAAATAAGGTCAATAGATTTGGAGATTTTGGTGTTTCAACTAGCCTTTTAAAATGACTACCAACCAATGATACCCTTTTAGCGTTCTTCCATTTCTTCACGTGGTGTTCCCTGGAGACCTGTATGCACGAGGATACTCTCGTTTTCTTTCCCGCAGTCACAAGCTAACCACAATGCCATGTCACGAATTATGTCATGCATTTTTACAAAATTTCCTTCTTCTTCCAACAAACATGCAGAAAGGAGCGTTCCTATGATATGGTAAGTCTCATTTTTCGCTACATCTACGTTAAAATACTCTTCAAACATCTCCTCACACATCCAAAAATATAATAAACCATCTTTACTTATCAGGAAATCTTCCGGAAATAGAGCACAATATAAGAAGCATGATTTGATTGTCTCACTGGGTAGATTATCGTAACTAAATTTTAAGAGAGGAAATACCTTGTCTCCCATAATGGAAAACTCTGAGGCAGATTCCTTTAGAACTCGAATTGCATGATTCCATTCGTGGGGTGTTTTCTTGCACGTCATGGCTCTACCAACTGTAATCAATGCAAGTGGCAAACCGTCACACTCGTTTGCCACGACTTGCGCAAGTTTGGGGATATCTGGAAGACTTTGAAGAGTTTCTTTGCCCACCTTCTCCTGAAACAAGGTCCATGCTTGATTCGGCATTAAGCACTTGACCTTAATCTTTATTTGAGCATCCATACAACTACATATATGCTCCAAGCGAGTTGTGAATATTATCTTCGACTTCTTATTGTCAGCTGGACCAGGAATCGCTGGATTAGGAATCCCAACTTTAGTCATTGTACTTCCATTTGTTATTAAGAATCCCAAGCTTTTCACCAATCTTATCTTGGAGGATTTCAAGTTTGTGGTCTTTTGAGACCACGATCCAAATCACAAGATCAAAATGGTAAGAAGTACTAAAGGCGAACTTGTTATGGATTTTGGTAAGGAGGGTGGTCTTGCCCACCCCTCCCATTCCATATAATCCAATTGTTCCCACCTGTTCATCTTCAACATGTCTCCAGACCTGTTCAAACATCGACTCCATCCCCACTGTTGGTTCAGTAGGCATTTCATAGACTACACCTACCGGTAAGCTTTCTGTTGCCACCTCTTCAAAGCTTCCCTTACTTTTCAAGGCATCCACTTCCACCAACATTTTAAACACTTTTTTTACGTACTTGTAGCTGGGAAAGTAGTTCTTGGAGCAGTAAACTCCGCTAAAAGATTTCTGAATTTGTCGATCTGCACAATTTTGAACTTCTCTGACTCGTGTCCCAATAGTTTCCGCCTTTTTAATCCACTATTGTACCTGGTCCAAGCGCTTCATGGATGTCTGAAGCTCGGCAACCTCAACCCTTCTCACAAGATCATTCTTTAAAGTGGTCAGTTCTTGCAAAGATCGATCCAGAGCTTCAAGGTTTTCTCCGAGCTTGCTGATGTAGTTTGCTTGTTGACTAAGGAAACGCCAGCAGCAGAAGTTAGCGGTGGGATCGCAAGATATGGAGACTGAGAAAATGTTCCCCATGGCTTGCAGGAATACTGAAAAATGAAAAGATGTACTTTTGTTTGGGAGAGGAATTAGGTAAGTGTTTTGTAAACAGGATGATATGTGGAATGAATCATTGGGATGCCTGTACCTTTACGTTATGTCGGTCGGGCTCACCAAAAACTTTGTCACTTTAATCAGAAGACCCAATAATTCACTCTTGACTTCCAGGTAGACATTTTAGGATTCATGTTGTGAATCGAGTTCTGGTATCAACAAGGAAATTTGCAAATAGGGTTTCGTTTGAGATTTAATGTTTTATCGAGACAAGTTTCAGGTTATTTGAAATTAAAGGAATTGGATGTTTTCACTTTCTTTCTTTTCGCATCAAGATAAATGAAATCTGTATTTATAAAGTGAGCAACACAATTTGGTGAAATATTCAATAAACCTAATATTGCCCTTTCCTTCACATTCAAAAATAAAAAAAAGTTCAGCCACTTAATACTATTAAGTCATGCTTTGTTGTGTAAGCTAATCTTGGAGTGCCAAGTGTCACAATCCTAGAAGGAGAGTTAGTTAGATGATTAGCTTAGTCATTAAGCTAACTAGTATGTATAAATAGTGGAGTGAATAGGATTGTAATCACTTTGGAAACTGAATGAAATAACAACTTCTTCTCTCTGTTTCTCTCTCTCTCTCTCTCTTTCTCTCTCTCTCCCTCTGTTTCTTATTTCTCTCTGTAAGATTTTCCTTACTCTCGAAGCATCAATGGTGGTGCTTCCTTTGATCTGTCATGAGGGTATCAAGAGCCAAGGTTCATCAAGTTCCTAAATTTTTTTTTTCACGGTTGGTAGTGATAGCAGTGGAAGGTTTGGGGTTACGAGGCTCCGAAAGTCGATCGAAAGTCAGGTGTGTTCTTTGAAGGATCTTGAAAATTTTTCTTTTCAATTCGAGTTGATGTTGTTGATAATTCGAGCACGAAGCCAGAATTAAATGTGTTTGAAGAAAGATTATGTGATATATCATGATGAATTTTGGGCACGACGCTAGTTTGTTCTTGGATTTGAGTCGGTGTTTGTGTAATTAGGGCACTGAATTGAATATTGGCCTTGAATTGATTTTGTTGGTGAAATCTAGTGAAGAATTGTTGAGCACGAAGCTCTTATTTGCACAGAAATTTACAAAATTGGACAATTTAGGGCACGAAGCTCGTCTTATCTGTATACGAAGATCAATTTCTTTCTGAGAAATTTGGGGATTCTTTATAGCACGAAGCTCTAATCTGGTTTGATATACAACGCACGAAGCGTGTAGATTGATTCTTTCTGTATTCACAAATGGCGTCTTCTTCTTTCAAAATTGAAGGTTTAGTGGGAATGCTAATGATCCGATTACAAGATGATAATTTTGCAAAGTGGTCATTTCAGTTTCGATCTGTCTTGGAAGGATATGATTTGTTTGATTTCTTTGATGGAACTAATGTTTGTCCACCAAAGTATGTGATTTCTCTCGAAAATGGTGTAACTAAGGAGATTACAAATGCTTATCAAGAGTGGGTTAAAACAGATAAAGCCTTGTTAAGTTTGTTGATTGCTATTCTGGGTGATGAAGCCATTGAGTATGTGGTTGGTTGCAAGACTGCTCATGAAGCTTGGACCAGTCTTACTGATAGATATGCAACAATGTCTCGAGCGAGAATTAATCATCTCAAGACTGAACTTCACACTATTAAGAAGGGTGCTGACACTAATGAGAAATACTTGATGCGTCTTAAAGGTTTAAAAGATCAGTTACTTGCTACAGGGGAAACTGTTTCAGACAATGACCTAATTGTAGCAGCTTTGGCTGGGTTGCCATCTGAATACAGTATGATCAAAATTGTGATTGTGGCCCGAGAGTCTTCCATTACACTTAAAGAGTTCTGTGCTCAGCTCTTGAGTGCTGAGAAAACTGCAGAAGAAGTTCAGGGTGGTCTTCAATTTCCTATGACTGGCATGTATTCACATGGAGAATCTTCCAATGCTACAGCTCAATGAGGACAGGGGTTTAATGGTGGATATGGAGGTGATCAGTATTATCCAGGAGAGTCTTCAAATGCTGCATTTCATCATGGACAGAGGAATAATGGTAATCAGTTTTATCAAGGAGAATCTTCCAATGCTTGTGCTCAACGAGGACATGGGTTTCATAATGGAGGTTTTGGCTTTGTTAGTCAAAATCAAAGGCAAAAAGGTAGTGGTCCTTCTGGTGGGGGCTTTAATCAAGCTAATATACCACCACAATTTCATTCCAATCGAAACAATGGTAATGGTCAGCGGTATAATTCACGACCATAATTCAATGGAGGAAAGGGTTTTAATTATGGCTATAACAACAGAGGAAGTGGCTATGGTAATTCTAGTGGGAGAATAAGGGAGGTTCAAGTTGGACAAATTGGAATGGTAATACTGGTCAGAAATCTGCAATTATTCCTGAATGCCATATTTGCAACAAACGTGGTTATACAGCTCCGAATTGTTACTATCAAAATTAACAGCCACATGTGATACATGGCACTATATCTGAGTGCCAAATTTGTGGAAAACGGGGACACACTGCTCTCAATTGCTTTCATCGCAATAACTATGCGTATTAAGCCACTAATCCACCATCAACCTTGACTGCCATGACTGTTCAGTCTCATTCCAATTTCAATCCTAATCAAGCATGGATCATGGGCACCGGCGCCACTCATCATATGACTGGAGATCTTAATGATTTGGATATGATTGCACCATTTGAAAGCGATCAAAAGATCACAGTTGGCAATGTATAGTGTCTTCCAGTGAAGAATACCAGTTCCAATTCTTACATACTCGGTCTAAAACATTATATCTTGCTACTGTCTTACATGTTCCTTCCTTAGCAGCTAGTTTATTATCTGTGTATACATTGTGCAAGGATAATAACTGCTATGTGATTTTTGATGAGTATGGTTTTTGGGTGCAGGACAAGGCAACAAAGACAATATTAATGAGAGGAAAGAGTAGTGGATGTCTGTATTACATTCCCAAGAGTTTGTCTTTTAAGAATAACAAGCACCTGTCAGTTACAACTCCAACGACATTTCTTGGTCAAGTGGTGAAGGCTTCTCTTTGGCATCATAGACTAGGACATCCTAGTACTGATGTATTGCATAGTATGCTTTCTAATTCTCAGATTGTGTATAAACCAGATGTGAATAAACATGTATGCATTTTCTGTCTTAGTGGGAAAATGTCTAGGCAAGTGTTCTCTTCTAGTTCCTATTTGTTTGTAAGACCATTTCAAAGGATAAGCAGTGATGTATGGGGACCATCTCCTGTTGTTTCACTTGAATGATATAAATACTATATTAGTTTCATTGATGACTATACAAAGTTTACATGGCTGTTTCCTCTGGTATATAAATCTCAAGTTCTATCTGTTTTTGAGACCTTCTATGCCTTTGTTTAGAACCAGTTTCATGTATCCATTCAGTATTTTCAGTCTGATAGTGGTGGAGAGTATATGAGTCTTGCATTTAAGAAATTTTTGAATTCCAAATGAGTTGTACGTCTTGTTTCTTGTCCCCATACACCTCAGCAAAATGAAACTGCTGCGCGAAAACATCGCCATATTATAGAGACTGCTATTACACTACTAATTGCTACTTCTTTGCCTCAATTTTTGGATGCATGCTTGTTCTCATGCTATCTTTCTTATTAATAGAATGCCGTGCAAATCATTGGATATGCAATCTCCGTATTTCAAATTGTTCGGGACTCATCCATTAGTCATTTCATTTAAAAATTTTGGCACTACTGTATATCCATATCTTAGACCTTACACTAAGCATAAGTTGGATCCGAGAACAAATCAATGTGTTTTCTTAGGCTATGTTTTAGGATACAAAGGGGTTGTATGTTATCACAGAGGGAAGAAAATGGTGTTTATCTTGAGGCATGTGGTTCATGATGAACACGTGTTTCCATTTCAACAAGGTTCTATAGTGCAACACACTGGTCATAATTATCAATCTCAGTTAAAGCATCCAGTGGTTGTTCTAGTTGTGTTACCACAATATTCAGGTGGCAGATTTGATCAACATAACCATCGTGCAATCTCGGTGCATAGTGGTGTGGATTCAATGCTTCAGAATACATCTCAGTGCATGCTAGTCCAGTGTCAGCTGATATCAGTCAGGATGTAAGTTCATCTTCTCAAATATAGACTTCCCCTCTCAATACTACTCCACACTTCTCTCCTCCAACTACATCTATGTTGCCTGTCTACCAACCTGCACCTTTGGAGGTATCTCTCAATCTCACAAATACTAATGCACTGTCTTCTAATTCTATACATGCTGAAAATTCTGATTCTTCAAATGTTCATCCTATGACTACTAGACTTAAATCTGGGGCTATTACCAGAAGAGATTATAGTGCATATGCAGCAACAACTAGTCCTAAGTCTTCTACTTCATCTCATTCTCTTGATGATACTATACTTCTTGGTTTCATTGTTGTCTTAAATATATCTGAGCCTATTGAACCTGTAACTTATAAACATGCTGTTGTGCATTCTTATTGGAGAGATGCCATGTCAAAATAATTTTCTGGACTTAAAAAACAAGGGACTTGGGATCTTGTTCCTTTGCCTTCTAATAAGAACATTATTGGTAGCAAGTGGATTTATAAGGTCAAAAGGGATCAAAATGGTGCAGTGTCTAGATACAAGGCTCGACTTATGGCTCAGGGCTTTAGTCAAGAACATGGCTTAGACTATGATGAAACTTTCAGCCCGGTTGTTAGGCACAGTACTGTACGAATTGTAATGGCCCTTGCAGCGTCTAACAAATGGTCTTTAAGGCAGTTAGATGTCAAGAACGCCTTTCTTCATGGTGATTTGCAGGATGAAGTGTTTATGAAACAACCACAAGGGTTCAAGGATCCTCAATATCCTGATTATGTTTGTAAGCTCACAATGTCGCTCTATGGTTTGAAACAGGCGCCTCGGGCCTGGAATTCCAAGTTTACAACTTATTTGCCTACATTGGGGTTCAATGTTTTAGATTCAGATCCCAGTTTGTTTGTTAAAACTCAAGAAAGTGCAGTGGTTTCTTCTCTTGTATGTTGATGATATAATCATCACAGGTTCTGATGCAGTTCTGGTTCAACAAGTTATTGGTGAATTGAGCATGGTCTTTGATATGAAAGATATGGGTCAACTCACCTTCTTCTTAGGTTTACAAATTACTTATCAAGAAAATGGTGATTTGTTTGTGTCTCAATCAAATTATGCTAAATAGCTCGTAAAAAAGGCTGGTATGGTATCTTGTAAACCTTGTCCAACTCCGTCCAAGCCACACACTCAAGTACTTAAAGATGAGGGCATACCACTTTCTGATCCTACTAAATTTCGAAGTTTGGTAGGAGCATTACAGTATCTTACATTCACTCGGCCTGACATAGCTTATGCTGTGAATTATGCTTGTCAGTTCATGTCCAATCATACTAATGTTCACTTTCAGTTGGTAAAGCGGATCATTTGATATCTTCAGGGTACTGTGGCATATGGCCTTACATACTCATCTGCACATACTTTGGATTTGTTAGCGTTCAGTGATGCCGATTGGGCATCTGATATCAACACAAGGCGATCAACTACTGGATATGTGGTGTTTTTAGGACATAATCCAGTATCATGGCAGTCAAAGAAGCAAGGAAGTGTCTCGAGAAGTTCAACAGAGGCGGAGTATAAAGCTCTAGCCAATGCTGCTGCTAATGTTGCATGGATACGATTAATTTTGAAGTATTTACAAGTCTTTCTGCCCTCATCTCCGGTCTTGCTTTGTGACAATATTTCAGCGTTGGCTTTGTGTTCGAATCCAGTTTTTCATACTAGGATTAAACATTTGGATACGGACTTTCATTTTGTTCGTGAAAGGGTGCAAAAAGGAGATTTACAAGTTGAGTATATTTCAACTAATGATCAGGTTGCTGATATTTTGACAAAATCTCAAACTGGGAATCCCTGGTTGAGATTGAGAGGGGGGTATTAAGTCATGCTTTGTTGTGTAAGTTGATCTTGGAGTGCCAAGTGTCACAATCCTAGAAAGGGAGTTAGTTAGATGATTAGCTTAGTCATTAAGCTAACTAGTATGTATAAATAGTGGAGTGAATATGATTGTAATCACTTTGGATACTGAATGAAATAACAACTTCTTCTCTCTGTTTCTCTCTCTCTCTCTCTCTCTCTCTCTCTCTCTCCCTCTCCCTCTCTCTCTCTTATTTCTCTCCGTAAGATTTTCCTTACTCTCGAAGCATCAATGGCGGTGCTTCCTTTGATCTGTCATGAAATACTACAGTCTAGTGGTATTCCTCTTCACCTGTAAGTGAGAAATCTTAGGTTCGATTCTTGCCAAAGGTGAATTTGAACTACATTATTGCTAGCCCATTATGAGGCTTAGCCCACCTCCTTCCCTTAGTGTAGATAATATCGGTTGTTCCAAAAATAACAAAATTTCAGAAAATCAAAACAATATGGCAAAACTTGCATTACAAACACATCACAAAAAAAAGGTACAAAAAAAAGTAATGTTATATTTATCATCTATTTGTACCATCTTTCTAATAGAGGTAAGACCCACCAACACATGTGGGTTACATCTCTATTTGATAGATGATACAAATGATCCATGAAACTAAAATTTTGTACCATCTTTCTTGATTTTCAGTTGACAAGACATATTTTATGCACATTGCTATTGTAAAGACATATTTTCAGTTTACAAGATAAATGTCACATGAAAACCTTATTTCCAATTGCAAGTAAGCTCAGAAAATTCTCCTTTGGCTATGATTGTTCTTGGTTCTCACACGTGTGCGTCTGTTTGCGTGCATGGATTTGCAGTGTTCTTGTGAATTGATCATCTGGTTCAACAGGAAATTCATCATTGGTGGAGACAAAGAAGATCATGTGGTTCAACAAGAAATTCATCCAATCTGCACTCCTTGTGAATCTATGTTCATGGGTTGGGGGTTCTTGTAGCCACTAATTTCATCCTTGTAGCGTTCTTTATCTTGACGAGCCTTTGCTTCATATGGCTCCTTTTCCTCCGCTGAAAAATGGAAAACATTATGTTAACAAAGTTATACTTCGCAGAAATTCCTCATGTTGTGGAAGCACACAAGATGTAATATAGTAGAATCACACATACCAGACATCTTTCTCCACTTCTCTCCAAGCACTCTCCCCACATCAGCAAAGGCAATTCCAGGGTTCTCTCTCTTGACATTCTGCGGTCAACACAATAAGGTCAATAATTTCTTCGAAACATCAATAATAACTTGAACCAAAAGTTAGAACCAATAGACAGAAATTAAAAACTCACATCTCTCTCCATATTTGAGAAGAACATGAAACCAGACATCGCTCTTTTGGGTGCATTTGGATCCTTTTTCTTCTTCAGTTTTTTCTTCTTTGAACCATCTTCACCATGAAACACCATGAAAATAATAGAGAAGAATGATTCATGAGATACATTGTTAGGAATTGGCTCGTCAATGGTTACAGGACCCATTCAAGCTTAAAGACATATCACCTCTGGCGCATATGGAACATCTGGATACCCTTCAAAATTCCAAACAAGCAATTTCATCATCGAAGGAGTCACAAAGAGGTGGAATGGCTTAGTTTGGGAAGACGAAGTTGCTCGAAATGTTATTCTTCCTTGTTTCAGATCCTCTATCCGAAGGCTGAGGAGGGATGGTTGGGGACCAGTTTGAATATGCCTTTTATTCTCTCTTTCTTCCATTTGGTTTGTTTGTTTGTTTTTTCATGCATTTCGTGCTCGTAGTTTCATTCTGTTAGCACTGCTGTAAGTTCAAGGGATAGAGCCAGCCTTGAACTTTGGGGTCGGCTGTGACCTTGTGGGATGGGGTAGGTTGGGCTGGGGTGGAGAGATTTTACCCGGTACACCACGTGTTATGATATAAGTGGAGAGAAGTTTTTTTCAAGTGTCCCTCCACTTGAAAATAGAATTAAGGATACGTTGACTCAAAGTAGAACTGCAGAAGTGTAAAAGCTAAAACAGATGCTAGACTAATTTCTCTAGTTTTTAATTTTACAGCGATGCCAAAAAATTCAAACGTATGAGGCACTTTCAATTCGTAAAATGACTACAAAAGAGAAAAAGCAGTATCACGACACACAGGCAACAAAACTATATCAACAGACAAAGATTTTGCATTAATATTAAGATTCAAGCACAAACTGGGATGTAAGGAGGACCTGCATTTTTATTTTTTCTTGTACCTCTTTTAGCAGACTGAGCCCAGCTTATGGTTGACCTAGCCAAGGCATCCATAGGGTCAATGCATTTCTTAAGAAGAGGATCCAGGTGAAGAAGACCTCGCATATCATCGGACGCAAGAATAACAGAGTTCACAACCCTCGCCAGAAGAACCTGGAGTGCGATCCTCAAGAGATTTTGTGCCCCCTCTATGTCCTTTCTGTTTAAGGCTTCAATAGCAGGGATTACAGAGTATTCCATGGTCACTTTATCCGGCAAAACAACCTCAAATCCCTGCATTTATAATATGAAAAATGAATATCATAACATGATGTGGCAATATTTTTTTTTACAAGTATAGTTTAGGAATTCATATTTAACTGGCAGGAAATGAATGCGATTTAATGTCCTGGGGAACTTGTAATCTGTTTAAAACATATTTACTATTGCTTGTCATACAAGACTAGACAATTAAAACAGAAGCTGGAAAATGGAATTACCTCGCTCTGCAGTTTCTCCTGAAAGAATCCTGCTGTCAAAGTTGCATGGCTTGCAAGCACTCCAATCCGCAAAGGACTTCCGGCTTGAAGCGGCTTCAACTTTGCTTCCTTGAGCTCCTTGACAACACACTCACCCATATGAAGAAAAGGAACAGAACATCCCTTAGAAATTTCATCATGCCAAGAATGTGATATGTGACAAGGCATTACAATGCAACGAGCTCCCGATTTTTCAAGAAAAATCCTCTTACTCAGCAAATTCTCCACAATTGGAGTAGGATCAAATTCAGGACCATCGCTTTTACTGCTGACAGAAGGAAAAGAACTTCTCTCAATTGATAAAAGCTCCTTATTTGAAACATGGTCAGAACAAAGAACAAAAGGAGGGCAACTTTCTCCATCTCTTGAACTCCAATTGAAAAGTTTTCTCAGAAATTTAACACTAGAATCGACAGATAGCCCTCCAATTATGCCAACTGTGTTTGGTAGACCCGGAAATGATTTTCTGGGAGCAGTGTTTCTTAAAGCTGTACTTGAACCAGAACCCTTCTTAAACTCTGAAAACGGGCCAGTTTCATCTGTGTACAAGAGAACTGGGGATGGAGTTTTAGCTTGACCCGGTTTCAACCTCGTCATATAAAGGGTTCTATGTGTATTTACAAATGCCAAATTATAGAAAGGATAGTTCGAAGGGCGCAAAGACGTTGCTTCCATTTATCAATCTACAGCAAAAACTCCAGAACCACTACTCAAACCATATAATTCTGCACAGATTTCTGAGTTGCGCAGCCTATGACAACAACCTTCTATACTTCCAACTTTACATTAGGCTCCACAGAATAAACACCCAACTTCAAAAGTTATGAACTTCAACAGTAAATTAACATTTAACAAGGAAAGTACTGAATGAGTCAATTCAGATACTTCAAAGTTGCAATTCAAAAACAAAAACCATATCCTCCAAGATTGCAATCCTCTAAGCAGATCATGGACTCTCTCTCTCTCTCTCTCTCTCTCTCTCTTCACTTGTTCTTCTTCGGTAGCTCAGTGGTAGAGCGGTCGACTGTTAACTAACATGTCGTAAATTTGAATACTACTTGGGGAGGCTTGATTCATTCGGAATTAAAGAACACCGAGATCAAAATCTATATTGGAATTTAGATAAGTAGAGGAAACTCAGACAAGATACAAAATTTCCAGGATTTGAGGATTATTATCACTATCGCTAGGACCTATATTTTATGGCCCTACAGAGAGAGACATGATTCATCAAGGGAATAATAGTCAAGAAAGTGGGGACAAATCATTTGGCATCTCATAACAGTGACAAATTTGGCATTACATCATGTTTCAGCAAACCAACAGAGGGCCATAATAATATATTTGACTTGTTGATTAGTTTAACTACTCTAAACTGCAGTAATTAAAAACCAAAAAGTTTGATTACTTAGGAGTTAGAGGTTGGTCATGTAGGCCTGTTTGTTTGATGGTCATTTCATTGTTAGTTTTTAGTTTTTCACTTTTCGTGCTAGAGATATGAGTAAAGTATATGAGGAAAAAAGGGATGAAGAAGGCAGACGGAAGAGGAAACAAAATAAATAAGAGCGAAGCAAAACAAAATCTTGAAAAAGAAAGCAACTTAAAATAGAATTTAGTTTTTAGTTTTCCTTTTCTATCTTCCTTATATATTTCTTCTACATCTCTCTCATCATTTTTCCTCCACAATGATTTTTATCTCAAACACGAAAATGAAAATCAAAAACAAAAAACAGAAATGGTAACCAGCCCCATGTTTTCTCCGTGATTCCCATCATATAAATTATAACCATCGACCCTCTATTTCATGAAAAATAATTTCTTGGTGTGAAAAATGTCCAAATGGAAAGCTTTTTTTGGTTCCCTTCGCTGGTTAAAATAGACAGCTAGGATATATAAGTGGTGTACCTAATTTTGATTTTATTGAAACTACAATTGATAGCACCAGAAAACATTTATTAATCAGTAAGTTTCACAGCCACTACCAAATGCTTTTGCAAATATACTTAACGCTTCCATGTGCATATTATTCTCTTAAATTTTATAAACTGCCATATGATTCTAACCACCGAAAGCTTGGTATATATAATATAAAATGCAGCATTTTTCCTGAAATACTTTCTTCATATCTCAAGCATGGAAAGTTAAAAACTAAAAACGAAATGGTTATCAAACACACTATTCCTTTCATTATGATTAACAAAGAATACAAAGGAGAGGAGTTTAAAAAAAATATGAGTGACGAAGGCGTACGTCAACTTATATAAGTTTTGTTTTCACAAGTCGAGGAGCTCTGCAACAACGGATTATCCTCCTTACATCTCTTGTTATAGACAAGAAGGCAGCAAACAAGGCAAATGATATTGCTGGGTACACATATATAAGATCTGTGCTCGTTGATTTTCTCAAAAAGATTTCCCTTACAAGCCCCCATACGATGAGAAGCATACCAAAGAGGCTCATTCTCCCTGGTCTAATGAGACCAAGAAATGCTCCTGCCACTGATAAGTAGCTTCCAACAAGAACCTGGTAAACGCCAGGCCAAAAGTGAGAAAATGTATTACATAACTTAAACCTATTATGGTACTTGCCCTCTTTCTTTTCCTTTTTTTTTTTCTCTATATTCAAAATGTTAGATTATGCTCTCTTTCCTTTTTTTTCTTTTCTTAATATCTAGATTACGCTACGTACATTCAAATTTGAATGGTGTTTAGTTATTTGTTTTAAAGTTCATTTTACATTCTCCCCTCACATCTCTCATATTTTTGTTTCTAAACCTTCACTCCTCTGCCTCCTCTCGTTCTTTACTCACAAGAAAAACAACTGAAAACAAAGCAGAAATAAGTCGCCAAAGAGCTATAAATCTTTGTCCTGCTGCATTTTTTAGCAGTGCATAATTCTAAATTTTCAACACATAAGTATTTGGAAGATTGAAAACCTACTTGTTTAGCGCACAGTATCAAATTTATGACACCTTGACACATAAATGCCCCTTAAGATTAACTTAATAAAATTCGAACACAGTAAAGGTTCTGAATATACGACATATATAGGATGACATATATTTCTATGGATATACCAACCTCTAGACGCTGTAGGTCAGAGATTGCATCAGCTGCCTTTACATTGGTGAAGTTATATAACTTCAAGTTATCATAGCCTTGGATTGCTTTGTTCTTGATGAATGCATTCGCAAAGGCCCCCGGGTAGAGTAGCGCCTTCACTAGAAATAAAGGAAATACTTCAGATGCAATTAATTGTGAGGATGTTACCTCTACTGGTGTTCTACATATTCCGCCGGTACAGGGAATGCTGTGGAGCAAAAGGAACAATGTGTTAATCTTTTAAAAGGAATTTAACAGGCCTAACATAGTTTTATGAAAACTTTGGTGCCATGATGGCTGCAGCAACCAAACTAAGCCCAAAATTTTGGATACCAACTGATGTGATATCGTTACCACTTTAACTCTGTTTGTTTCTAGTAATCAAAAGACTAAGATAAACTACTGCTGTTGAAATAATCATTTGGATAAATGGGTTGATTTCTTCGCAATCATTTTCCAGTTGCTAGTTGGCTAATTGACCAAATGCAGCATAAACGGCCTACCTGACCGTAGCCAAGTAGGCTAGAGCAATGTGCTCTCCATTTGTACTCAAGTTTGAATCCCCTCTCAAGTCCTGATATCGCTTGAATGAAAGAAAATACTAATATGTATATGGGGTACCAATAAATAACTTAAATGAGTGCATACAAGATTCCACAAATGAAAAATAAAGCCGCTTTTATAACAGCCTGCTTCTGCATATAAATTCAACCCCTCGACAGAAAAGGGTAATGAAATCATAACACCGAGATTATTTGACACATGAACCCTATTTATTAAAAACGAATGCATTTGAAAACTTATTATTTTTTGGGCATTTAATCTGGACAGAAAGGCACCTTATGCTTCGTGCATCACCATGATAGTATAAATTAAAAAATAATAATTAATAAGAAGGCGAAAGGGAAATAGAATTACCTGAAAAGAGGAATTTGAAGAATAATGACAAGGAAATATATAAAAGAAGCAATGGAAGATATGGTGGTTGCCCATTTCTTTGAAGAAACCATGGTACGAGGAACCCTACAAGGGGAAAAGGCAGAGATGGAATGGAACTTATCACGGTACAAGACACAGCGACACTTGTGAATCGAGTTTTTGTGTTTTTATTTTCCCTCTTTTTGAATAAATTCACTCAGATTTGTTTTAATGACTCATCAAAGAATAAAATTCTTGAGGAAAACTCAACTCTTTCTAATTAAAATTGTTTTCTCAATGAGTCCTGACTAGGCGTGCAAGTTGGATAGAAAGTTCAATTCCGACCCGAAATTTGTTATTTTGGCACACCAAAAATTCAAACTCTTTCTAATTAAAATTGTTTTCTTAATAAGTGGACCTATGACATTTTCTCTTCTTGTATAACTGAAGCCAACCCGTGAAGAAAGACTCAAATTTCATATAATTGAGGAAATTTTTTGAAATGTTGTATGACTTAATACACATTTTTCAATTAGTCATATAAACTAATATTTAAGCAATTTGTCATATCAATTTTTTAAAATCATTAATTTGTCATCTCACTCTACCTGCATTAAGTTTTCGATTCAAAATAAGTTAGGTGTCTTGCACATGACTTGTTTTCATGTGTTCTTGCTTCGTTGGTTTTTAGAAATTTTCGTATTTACAATGTCATCTCTACCATCTATAATAATGGCTATCATATAACCTATTTGTCTTACATGTGCAATCCATGAATAGAACATGGTTAAATGCACGCATTATCCAAGTGATTAGTCATATGCCCCTCAAATACTTGTGTTAATTAAGATAGTCTACATAACAATATATGCATCTTCGTTCTACTAGCTTTCTCAACAACTCAATTTCTATGTCTAAAATTGTAGATTCTCTTCATTGTGGTTGCATTTTTGGTCTCACCAAGCTCGATCTTAGACGTATCCACTAACAAGGTATATATTTTCTTTTGTTAAACGCCTTCATACGAATGTCCTTCAAGATGCTTGCCAAAAGGATTGAATTGTTCTACCTTTACTCTGAACTATTTTTATCTACTAATCTGTATGGGGTAAAATAGTAAAGGTGTGAACTAATTGCACCGATGTTCGCCTAAAAACTGTAGGAATCATTGGATGGCCAGATGATTCCAAATCCCTATATGTTTTATTCAAAGATATTTCGACAATCATGTTCGGTTTTCTGCATTTCTGTTCTCTTTTGTGTGCATAGGAGTGTTAGACGGAGTCAAGTTTCCTCTTCAAACAGAAACTCTTCAGTTGGTTTACTCAGTCAACAACACTTATCAAGTGGAGCTTCTGTTAAAATCATTTGAATTTTGAATATTTGTTTTATCAGCATTAGTTATAGTATTTGAATTTCGAAATGTAAGCTTGTAAATAGGGTTTTTGAAACCCTAATGTAATCTGAAAAGTGATTATAAAAAGGTTGCTCCCTGTTGGAATTTATTAGGTTTATTTAGGAAATTAATTAGAGATTTGATTTGATTTTGTAGTAGGGTATTTTTGGCATTTACGCATTAGGGTTTCTTAGGTTTATTGCTCTATAAATAGAACTTGTAATTTAGTTTGAGAATTAACTCAGTCACAATGTAGCCTCTTAGGGTTTTATAGCCGTTTAGGCGTTCTCGTTTGTTTAATAATATTTTATTATCTTGTTAGTCTTGTTCACGCATTCTGATATTCAACTTCGTATCAGAGCAGGTTTGATCCTTGGGGATTTAATCTGCTCTTGATTGGTGTCAATTTGTTTGTATCAGTTTGTATTAATTAGGGTGTTGCTACTTGAAGAGAAAAAAAAAAAGAAAAAAAATTGATTCTGTTTGCTGCATCATGTCATCGTCCTCTGTATGATCCAACCCGACCCTTGTTCTGTTGGAACTACCACTCCATCATCAGAACACGCCGCCGCTGCTGATTAGTCCTGAACCCAAACCCGCACCCCATCTGAATCTGCCGTGAACCTGCATCACAACGTCTTGAAGCCGTCCTGCTGCTGCGAACTGCAGCCCAGATCCATCCCGCTACGAACCCGCATCACCATCCACGCGTGCTGATTTGCAGAACCATCCACCACCACTGCTGCTCGACCACCACCCGCCACTGCCGCTGTTTCTGACCTGCACGCTGCTGCACCAAGAACCAGACCCTCGCTGCCTGCCTGAACCTTCCGCTACGTCGTCGCCTTGCCACCCAGTCACGCCTGCACCACTACTCCTACCAAGCACCTGCTACTGACCGCCTTCGACCCACGACTGTCCTCGAACCCACATCGAGTTGCTGCTGCGAACCCAGAATGCATGCTCCATTGTTAATGTTGTTTGGAGAAAAAGAGAGGAAAAAGAAAAAGGAAAAAAAAAACAAAGGGAGAGTAGTAGTTAGGGTTTGAGGCCCACAGGTTGTAGGGCCTGTTGGGTTCTTACTGGTTGTTTTTAAGAAAGGCCGCACTATATGGAGTTTGTTGTTGCCCACCACCATGACGATTGTTCGAGTGCTTGGGTTGATAACCACTCGAGTGACGTTGTGTACCTGGTCATTAGTTGGATCGTCCGCCCGAATTTGCTTGTTCGTCTGGATTGGTCGTTTGCTCACTTGATTGCTTGCCCGCTCGCTTGTCTTGTCCGCCTAATGGAGCTTGTCTTGTCATGTTCGCCTAACAGAGCTTGCCTTATCGTGTTCGCCTAACGGAGCTTTCATCCGCATCTACTTGTTGGCAACCTCATGACGTGTACCGCCATGAGTTTGACGGGGGGTGTTGGAATTTATTAGGTTTATTTAGGAAATTAATTAGAGATTTGATTTGATTTTGTAGTAGGGTATTTTTGGCATTTACGCATTAGGGTTTCTTAGGCTTATTGCTCTATAAATAGAGCTTGTAATTTAGTTTGAGAATTAAGTCAGTCACAATGTAGCCTCTTAGGGTTTTGTAGCCGTTTCGGCATTCTGGTTTATTTAATAATATTTTATTATCTTGTTAGTCTTGTTCGTCGCGCACTCTGATATTCAACACAATGTTGAGGGTATGCAATCACAGTGAAAAACCTTGTGTAGTCTTGTAGCTTTCCTACGTGTTTTGCCTTCCCTGCAATCCTAGATTTTATATGGTACACAGAGCCTTTTAAGTCCAACGACAAACAATCCATTTTTTTCCCTGCCCATCATGTTTTCCAACAACAACAACAACATCCCTGATTCCCAGCAAACCCCCCCCCCCCAACTGCAGCTGCTCTAGTTAACATGTCTTCGTCCATGACTACAGATTTGTGGAAAAGAAGGACATCCTGCCCTTGACTGTTACCAGCGCATGAATGCTGCATACGAAGGACGCATTCCGGCCCAGCATCTTAGTGCAATGGCCTCCTCACCCATCACCTTGAACCGCCAGAAAAATAGTTTGTGGTTAATTGATACAGGAGCAAATGCACATATCACACCTGACCTCGAGAATTTGGTGAACCCTAAAGAGTACAATGGTAATGAAAACATTGGTGGTGTAGGTAATGATACTGGACTCTCTATTGCTTACTCTAGTTCAAATCAAATTAATGCTAATTCTTGCTCATTTAACCTTAAGAATGTTTTACATTGTCTGTCAGCCTCTACCAATGTTATCTCTGCCTATAGATTTACCCTAGATAACCATTGTTACATTCTAATTTTTCCATATTATTTTGTTGTTAAGGACCTCAAGACCGGGAAGACGCTTTTCCCAGGGAGGTGTGAGAATGGGTTGTACCCATTTCCAAATGGCGGTGGATTATCCAATCATCCTTTTTTTTCAGCATTTGTAGGAGTCTGTGTCTCTGCACAGAAGTGGCATTCAGGGCATCCTGCTTCTCCAATAATAAAGCTTTTAATTTTGAATAATCAAGTGCCAATTCATGGCACAAGTGATGTAAAGTTTTGTCAGTCTTGTCCGTTAGGCAAAAGTTCCAAGTTGCCTTTCAGTTCATCCGAGTCTGTTTCCATGTTTCCCTTAGAACTTTTACATTCAGATTTTGGTGTTCTCCAGTACTTTCAAATGAAGGTTATCGTTATTATTTATTATTTGTGGATGATTATTCGCGATACTCTTGGATTTTTCTCATGAAAAATAAGTCAGAAGTGTTCGAGATTTTTGTTAAATTCAAAACAAAAATTGAAAATATGTTTAATTGTTCAATTAAAACTCTACAATGTGATGAAGGTGGAGAATACAAGAGTCATGCATTTAGTCAATTTCTTGCTTTACATGGAATTTCTCAAAGGTTTTCATGTCCCAAACATCCTAAACAAAACGGTCTCGCTAAGAGAAAACATCGTCACATTGTCGAAACTGGTTTAGTAATGTTATCTCATGCTCATGTTCCTTCCAAATTTTGGTTTGATGCTTTTTCAACGGCAACATATATAATTAATAGACTCCCTACTTGTGTATTGTCTAATACATCACCATATGAAAAATTATTTCACAAAAAGCCTAAATATGAGTCGTTCAAAGTGTTTGGGAGTCGTTGTTTTCCATGGTTGAGACCGTATACTAAGAACAAACTTGAGTCCAAATCAAAGTCTTGTGTATTTTTAGGGTATTCGCTAGATCATCATGGATATAGATGTTTGGATTTATCCACAAGACGAGTTTATTTGTCTTGCCATGTCCTATTCGATGAGGACTCTTTTCCTTTCCAGGAACTCACACCTTCAGTGGAATGCGTTGATAAAGGTATTGTATCTTGCCAAGATTTATTTTTCAATTATCCAAATGCTTTCCCTCAAGCCGTGTCTCCCACCACTACTCCTCCACCACATGAGTCAGCTTCCGTATTAAACCCACAAACTAATCCTAACCAATCTCCATTGCCGCTACCATTTACTAGCCAACCTACAATAAATCCACCATCTCCAAATCATCTCAACGTGTCTCTCCAAAATCCTAGACAGCCTAGTTCAGCCATAGGAACCTCCAATGAGCAAGAAATAGCTTCGTGTCTCCAAAATAATGAAGCAGTGAGTGATTCAGTGCAAGAACCACGACAAGCTCATCCAATGACTACTCGCTCCCAAACTGGTGTTCGGAAACCAAACCCTAAATATGCATTGCATGTTGTTACTAATGGCAACCTTGTTGAACCCACTTGCTTTAGTCAGGCTGTAAAACATCAGGAGTGGAGAGATGCAATGGTAAAAGAGTTCAATGCACTGCAGTGTTATGGGATGTGGAGTTTAGTGCCCTATCATTCCCAGATGAACTTGCTTCCAAGCAAATGGGTTTATAAATTAAAGTGGCATGCAGATAGTTCCATAGAACGTCATAAGGCAAGGTTAGTAGTCAATGGCTTCCATCAAAAACAAAGGATTGACTACACTGAGACTTTTAGCCCAGTTGTCAAACATAGTACTATTCAGATGGTTCTCAATCTGGCAGTGTCGAATAAATGGCATGTTTGTCAACTGGACGTCCAGAATGCCTTATTACATGGCTATCCGGCAGAAGTGGTATACATGAGACAGCTAGTAGGGTTTGTCGATAAGCAATGCCTAACTCATGTTTGTAAACTGCAGAAAAGTTTGTATGGTTTAAAATAAGCACCTCGTGTTTGGTTTAAGAGGTTTTCTGAATTTTTACTTCAGTTAGGTTTTCAAGAGTCAAAGTGCGACTATTCATTATTTGTGTTCAATCACCGTGGGGTTTATTTGATTCTTTTGATCTATGTAGATGATATTTTGCTGACAGGGAATAGTCCACTTCAAATGAATCATTTAATCAAGAAGCTTGGTACATTGTTTTCGATGAAGCATTTAGGGCCTCTTCATTATTTTCTTAGTGTTGAAGTAACATATTTCAACAACAATATGCATCTAGATCAGTCCAAGTATGCTCTTGATCTCTTGAAACGCACAAAATTCATGGATGATAAGCCTATCTCTACCCCCAGTTCCCTGTGGACAAAAGTTGAGTGCATGGGATGGTGAAACGCACAGTGATCCTCAAACTTACAGAAGTATTGTTGGTGCCTTGCAATATTTGATGATAACAAGGCCAAATTTGTCTTATGCTGTTAACCAGGTTTGTCAATTTATGCATTCCCCAAAAAATACTCATTGGATGGCTGTTAAAAGGATTCTGAGTTATGTGAAAGCAACGTATGATCATGGATTGGTGTATAAACCGGGAGGAATGCAACTCAGTGCTTTCTCAGATGCAGATTATGCTAGTGGTCCGGACACGAGACATTCTACTGGTGGTTTTTGTATTTACTTGGGTTCGAACTTAGTTTCATGGAGTTTAAAGAAGCAGAAGATAGTGTCTCGTTCTAGCATTGAAGCCGAATACAGACAGCTTGCGTACACTGCCGCTGAATTATCTTGGTTGCGTTCGTTATTCAGGGACTTGCAACTCAATCTTGCTCGTCCTACGATTTGGTGTGATAATATTTCCTCAATTTCCCTAGCGTCTAATCCAGATTTTCACTCACGCACCAAGCACTTGGAAGTTGATTATCATTATGTAAGGGAGAAGGTGGTTCGTAGAGAGCTGCTAGTGAATTTCTTATGTTCCCAAGATCAAGTTGCAGACCTATTCACGAAAGGTTTATCTTCTGCACGTTTCACAATGCTGGTGTCCAAGCTTCCAATCGTTTTTCGTTCTGTTAGCTTGCGGGGGGATGTTAGACGAAGTCAAGTTTCCTCTTCAAACAAAAACTCTTCAATTGGTTTACTCAGTCAACAACACTTATCAAGTGGAGCTTTTGTTAAAATAATTTGAATTTTGAATATTTGTTTTATCAGAATTAGTTATAGTATTTGAAATTCGAAATGTAAGCTTGTAAATAGGGTTTTTGAAACCCTGATGTAATCTGAAAAGATAAAAAGGTTGCTCCCTACAATGTTGAGGGTATGCAATCACAGTGAAAAACCTTGTGTAGTCTTATAGCTTTCCTATGTGTTTTGCCTTCCCTGCAATCCTATATTTTATAAGGAGGACCACAAGCAAAATCTTCAAGGGAATACAACCAAATTGGCAGATTTAAAACAATTGTCACCTCGCCATCGAATCTTCACCTGCTTCGACTTCCAAAAAACAACAAAGTAAAAATTGAGAAACCTCAAAGCATGTGATGCGGATATTTATTTATCTTTTCCAACACCGATCTCACAAAGAACTTCAGATATATATATTACATATGTCTCTGAAGAAAATAGATGATAACTAACACTGTTATTTAATAAATGTTCTCTTTCTGTTCAGTTAAAACCTAAAACGTGAATTTGCTAGTGAGCTGTTTGTTTGATTGAGATGTTGCCGACAAATCCAGTTGTGAAAAAATTATATTGAATGAATTGTACATGACTGTCTGTGATGTGACGAACATCAAAAGTTTAAGATGCAGTATTTTCAATAAACTAACAATAGGGATTCCCCTTGCCAAGGTACGGTCCAATTAGAGTAAATTATAGCTATGGTCCCTTAACTTTAACTCAATTGGAGCAATGGTCCCTCAACTAAAAATTCATTACCATTGGTCCCTTAACTTTTCAAAACGTGCAGTTATGGTCCCTCAACTAAAAATTCATTACCATTGGTCCCTCAACTTTAATTCAACTGGAGAAATGGTCCCTTAATTTTAACCCAATTGTAGCAATGGTCATTCCAATATAACTTGTTTTGACAAAAAATTTGACATAGCTGACGAAAATAACCATAATTATACACTTTGATGAGTTGAGGGATCCTAATTGTATAAATGGTCATTCCAACATAGCTTATTTTGACAAAATTTTGACAAAATTGATGAGAAGGACTATAGCTACACATTTTGATAAATTGAGGGACCAATGGTAATGGATTTTTAGTTGAGGGACCATTGCTCCAATTTGATTAAAGTTGAGGGACCATTCGTACAATTTACTCGCCCAATTATATTACAATCCGTTCAAATACTGCAAACAATCGATATAATTTAGTTAAGAGTGCTGTAGGAATATGAGCATGATAGTAAGTTGATTTTCGACAGCTGTTATGATTCAAACAAATATAAAAAGTCTTATGATAAGAGGATTATAATAATTACTAAGGAATAAGATTGAAAGTGCAGTGCGATCCTATCGTGTGAGTTAGCATTCAACTAGAATTTGGCTTCCTATATGGATTATGATAAGTCATTTTTTATATGGATTATGATAAGTCATTTTTTGTGTTAGAATGATTGTTGGTTAATTGCATTTCTATAAACTGGAACTCAATCTTTTGAATATTGAGTTTGGCCTAGATGAGTGGGAGCATTTTGTAGACATCGAAATTTTTTGTGTTTACACATTCAATTTTAGATCTTATATGCAATAGTTTGAAAGTTGTGCAGATAACATAACTCATACACAAGTGGGAGAATGTTAGAACATGAATATGAGAATGTATGTTATGGCAATTATTTGGATTCAAATTGGTGTAGAGAAGTCTTATAGAAAGAGGTTTTGAATTGTTCTGGACAATATAGGATTGAAACATGATTTTCATCCTAGTTTTTGCACTCACTGTTGGACAAGGATTTCTTATTAGCATTCCACTTGAATTCTAATAGGAGAGACAAGTGGATTGAACGTGTACATATAGTAATTCTCTACTCTCACAAAACATACTCTCTATATTGAATCAAAGGCCTATTGTTGATTGAGCATTGAAGATTTGGTCATAGAGGAGAAGGTTTGCTATAGAAGATTGGTAACTTCATATATCATCTTCGATCTCTATAAGGAAAGGTGCACTACTGGAAGTCTGATTATAGCTTCTTCTTGGACTACTTCTATAGGTCAATTTGGTTATTATGTTTATCGAATTGTAGTTTTGATACTTGAATGATTTGTGGTTCATAAGCTTGATCTGTTAGCTTATATTTTTTATAAGTTTAGTCTTACATCCAGTTCTTAGGCCCTATAGATCAAGAAAATTGTGATCACCCACGATTCGATTTAAATCAATTATGAAAGAGAAAGCACAATAATAAATGCTAAATAACCGTTGATTAAAATCAAACAGTGGAAGACCATAATTTTCATAAACAATATAGTCCTAAAATGACGGAATAAAGTTGATTAAACTAATGAAAGCCGCATGTTACCTCTCTGAATAAGTTAGTTGATGATAAACACCACATCAACATCATACATTCAAGCTTCAACAATTATAAGGAAGCTTAAAAAATCTATCACGGTAGTGTGCTATAATTATAATTGTTGATCTTATCTTCACATTACAATTCATGGACAAGTTTCCAACCAAACTGAGGTAATTTTTAATTTTTATATATAAAAGCAACGGTATTGAGTGAACGAAAATCATGGCACACCGCACACCGCACACCGCACACTCTCCATACATATACCAAAAAGAGCAAGTTGTTGCACAAACACCGCAAAAGTCATCATCTGCAAATTAAAAATAAATGAATAAGGGAATCAAAGGAATACATGATAACTTTCTTCCAATGTGAATAATTAATGTCTTCTTATTTCTAAAGACAAACAGCATCTTTTTCTTAAATCGAATGTTCATAAACTTTTAGGCATCATGAACTTTCACTACCTTTCATTTTCTAAATTAAAAATAAAAAATAGAAACCAAATTGACACACTCCGATCCGACTAGTCTTCCAATTAAAGATGAAAATGTGTTGGCCATCATTAAATTAACAATAAAATTCACGGTAAAGATGACGAAATATCATCAATTTAATGATAAAACCATTAATAAATAAATTATGATGTGAAATATTTTGAAATCATCACAAAAGCGGTTGCCAAAATAGAAACGCCAAAAGCGAAGAGATATCATATCCATTTGCATTGATGTCACTTGCCCTTTGGCTCAAACCAAGCACCGTTTTCACAATTTCTTACCACAAAACTACAAAAGTCGAAGAAATACAACCAGACATAGGAGAAATTTTTTATTGTGACGAAAAAAATAGAAGGGATATATTACGTATTTTTATATAAGTTGTGAGAAATTTTATTTTTTAACTTATTAATTTTTTTAACATACATATCACACCATTTATATAGTGACACATGATGTACCATCCTGTGTTCCGGTCATATTGAAAAAATCTCTCTAAGAACAGGCTCTCACATGTGGGTCAGATAACGTACTCACGTGGGTCACGCATCCCAAGGCCATAATATGCTCCTCAAATAATTCACCACCAATCATTGCACTACGAATACCACCACCACCACCACCACATCCACCACTATTGTATGCTCAAACTGCACTCTGCAAAAGTTCTCTCAGTTCTCTTCTCACTATGTGGAACAACCTCCCCTGCGACCTCCTCACCAACATCTTCTCCTTCCTCTCCACCGACTCTTTTGCATGCGCCAAGTCGACATGCAGACACTGGCAAGCCTGCGCGTCCTCCGCAGCCGGTAACTACCCGTTTTTGCTGCAGAATCATCATCCGCCTTGGTTCGTAGCTTTGCCACTGCACGACCATGGTGCTCTATGCTGCTGCTATGCCCTCAATCCAAGTAACAACAACTGGTATGTTCTCTCCATGGATTTCTTACCAGCCCCAGTTCGGAATGTCGGCCTACTGGACAGCTTCATCTTGCTAAGGCCCACAGTTTCCACATTTCTCCAATTGGGTATGTGCAACCCTTTCACAAGGCAATACAAGCCCTTCCCGAAGTTGAACATCAAAAGGACCAACCCAGCTGTTGGTGTTGTCCCAGTCAGGTCAGTCGTGTCGCCAAACAACTCATTATTCTGTGAAACAAATGCGACCTTTCAAAATTCGTGTTTTAGTTCTAGTGTCTACGTGGCGGGCGGGATGTCTGAGGCATCTCGCGGTGGTGCCACGTATGAGCCTACGTTGGAAATGTACGATCCGCAGCTTGACATGTGGTGGGTCGTCGGGTCAATGCCGATGGAGTTTGCTGTGAGGCTAACAGTTTGGACCCCAAAGGAGAGTGTGTATTGTGATGGGGTACTATATTGGATGACCTCGGCCCGGGCGTACAGCCTAATGGGCTACGAGATTGGGTCAAACACTTGGAGGGAGCTGAGTGTCCCAATGGCAGACAAGCTGGAATTTGCTGTGCTGGTGCTGCGGAATGGGAGGTTGACACTTGTCGGCGGCGGAGTGTGCGTTTCGGGTGCTTGTGTATGGGAACTTGGAGAGGGAGATATTTGGGTATTGGTTGAGAAGGTACCTAGTGAGATGGGGATGAAATTGCTGGGGGATAGGGGAAGTTGGGCTAGTACAAAATGTGTTGGTGGTGATGGGGCTATTTATTTGTATAGAGATCTTTGGTCAGGAATGGTAATTTGGAGGGAAGTTGGGGATAAGAGTAGGAGTCAATGGGAATGGTTTTGGATTGAAGGGTGTTCTTCAATTAGAAGAAAACAAGTGAGGAACTTGCAAGTTAAAGGAGTTCTTATATACCCTAATCTTGTACCCTCATTCACATTCTAATCAAATAAACATCTCTTTTTGTCCTTTTTTAGCTTTACCCATCTTGTTTTTAATCAAGGGAAAAGTAATGATTCGAATTGAAATATCTCTAACGTTGGAATTTACCTTTTACTTTCATTAGTCGTTTTCTTGAAAGTAGAGCAAACTTCATGGTTGGTACCTCGCGACGAAATGTTATCACCCATATGTCATATGTATATCTCAGAGGCGTTAAGTATAAGCTGTTGGTGTCATGCTAAAAACCAGGGCACGTAACAATACAACACCTTATTCCCTTGATAATAATAAATTAAAAAATGACAATCAAACGAAGCAAAAATTTAAGAATAAGTAAATTTCCAATTACGTGTCGTTCAGAAGGAATATTGCTGACAAGATATTCAACAAGTTTAACAAAATATTGTATATGACACAATGGGCAACATATCTAGTAATATGAAATGATATCGCAAAAAGGGGAAATATTAAATAAGTTAATACTAAAGGATATCACTCATAGGGCAAGATATCCACTTAGTTGAGCAGACACAAGTTGATAATAATCAATAATGGATATCGCTCACAAGGCAAGATATTCAAATTCAACAGTTAAAACTAATAATGGGTTTGCTCATAGGGCAAAAAAGGAGTGGGCACGGTGCGGTTCCACTCCTAAAATGGAATCGGAATTGGAATATATCAACGGTTTGGTTCGGTGCGGTTCCGCTTAAATTTATTACTAGAATCTTATGGTTCAGTCTACACCGGTTCCGATTTAGTTTTTGCAGGTTTACGGTTCCAAATACTAAATTTTTTGAACACCAAATCATCATGCATTCAAATACATCTTCTAAAACTGATTATATAAAGCTGCATACAACACATCATTTTTAATGCAAATGTCTTTGGTAGTGGCACCAAGTCAACAAAAAGAAACAACTAAAATAAATATGCACTGGACAATTAGTCAACAAACAAAAAAATAATGAAGCAAACTGCAGGTTTATTTCAGAATTCAGAGAGCAAGCAGGAAGCAGCAGCTCCTGTACACAATCAAACAACATATAATCAAATCAAACAACTTATTCCAGATAGCAAGCAGAATCAAACAACTTATTTCAAAGAGGAAGCATGGGCTTCCCCAGTTTTAAAAGTTTGAAGAAGCAAACTGCAAGTTTAAATGTAATTACACAACAATTAAACAGAATCTGCAGACAAATATATCCACTCTTTCTGTATAATCATATCATGTAAAAGTGAAAGATTAAGGAGAAAACCCAGCTGAGCTCCAATGTTAAACATCAACTTCTGTTATCGAAAAAAAAATATATCAACCACTGCCTAAAGTTAATAACAGTTACCAAGGTGAATCTAAAATCGAGCCCAAAACGAAATATTCTGCATATCATTTAAGTTTCAAAAAATGACATAAAATTGATTAAGGCACTTTCCTAGCACCAAGTCTCTAACAATCTTGGCATGCATTTCATTAGCATTCATGCATTTCATATATGTTTCAAAGTGTATAGTTTGCAACTCACAAAGCACTGAAATAGGATGGGACGAAGTGACAAGTACCTTACAGCCACTTATGTTCAGATCAACTATATGTTTTCAGTTCTTCACCAGGTGCGCTATACCTATATCTATTACCCTGAAATTCAATGCATGTTCCCAAATTCAGTGAAAGCAAACAACGTTTCATCTAGAAATAAGATTTGAAAGACAAATCAAACTTTAATACCTCACAATCCAATAGATCGAAAATTCCTTCAAACTGGGGCAATCACTGGTTATAGCTTCAATTCCCTTATCAGATATCTTCTAGTAGTGGCAGCCATTAAGATTCAAAACCAACAGATCTTGAAGAGAATCTCGACATTGTATAAATGCGTAATTTTCTTTTACACAATCAGAGGTATCAATTACCTTTGGATCCGCTAGAAATTGATAGAGCAAAAAAAAAAAAAAAAAAAAACCAGGAAAACAAGGAAAAACAAGAGGAAGTCAGTGACAATATGCCAACATCACAAAACCTCCTATTTAGCGGTAGAGACATCAAGAAGTAATTCGAAAGAAAATACGAGCAAATGCCATTGATAAGTTGCACATACAAAGTCAATTATCTGTCAGGAAGCTCAAGTAGAAGTAGGTCTAACATTATCCTTAAGTTTGTCTTCTACACTTGGTTAGTTGGTTCATGTTCGTCAAATGCATCAAATTCCTTTTTGGCTTGTCAAGATATTACTAATTTTCAACTTAGAAGACATCAACTAAGGGAACAATAGCTAATAGGTTTGAGACAGAGGGGAAGATACAAGGAGAGAAGCGTTAACGAGGAGCAATTATCACTCTACAAAAGCGTCATATTCCAATTCATTTGACGAAAAAAGATTACACACTACAAGCAAAGAGCATCAACAGTTCACAACCAGAATACCAGAAATGTAGAATCTTGGCCTAAATAGTCACATAGAAAGCTAGCAAAAGAAACTACCATTACTATAGACAAAGAAGTAACACAAATGGCATCACAACACTCTCTTCCAAATGCAAATGCCCTAACATCGTCAACAAACATTTGCATAGGTTACACATTCACGTGTGGGCATGTAAGAGAAAAAATCTCTATATTGGGCTGCAAATCGCAAACTCGATTAACCATAAACCTGCATATGCGCAGATGACCCAGAAACGCACATCCTTGCAATTTCACCAAGTATTTTAAGCATGTACGGTTAGATATAGATAGAGAAAATACCAAGGAAGAATGACGGATAATAAAGTGTCATGAGCTGTCGCGGATGAGGGATGATGAGGGTCGTCGCAGTTGAGGATGAGATGTCGTGAGTGGGGGTCGCCAGTCGGCTGTGTGAAATAAGGGAATTAGGAATGGGGTGTGTGTGTGTGTGAAGCCGTGTGTGATTGAAACTATGAAAGTGGACCCTAATTGGGATGAGATCCTCTGCTTTGGAATTTGGTGAAACCAATTTTTCAACCTATTATACCATGACATGTGTGTATATATATAATTAATTAATTAATTATTAATAAAACGGTTCGGTTCGGTTCCGGCCGGTTCTTGGTCATTCAAAGTTGACTTTTCCGGTCAACACAGTTTTTTTAGATTTTTTTTCATACGATTCGATTCGGTTTTGCGGTTTGACGGTTTTTATGCCCACCCTTAGGGCAAGTTATCCACTTAGTTTAGTAGAATGAAATATCGCGAACAAAGATATGCAATAAGATGTCAATAACGGATATCACCCACAGTATCATGCTTCAATCTCCAGATTCATCCATAATTGACACTTGACGTCATCACGTACTTGTTCAATTATTATGTCTCACTCCCGAGACATGACCAAAATCGACCAACGGTCCAATAGCATAGTAACTTTTCCTTTTATTTCATGGCTGCATCTAACCTCTGTTTTAGACAACTTACGTACCTAGCGAGTCATTCGTAGTTCACCCACTGACAAATTCTGACATTCCAACAGAAAACATGGAATTTCAGAGTCATTCAATTCCTTAAACTGAACGAGTATGATTCACTAGTTTCCAATCTATTTAACAAAACCATTTAGCCGCTAAGATTGCCATTACATCTTTCACATATATCACATTGCTATCCACCAATAGTTCCATAATTACATCAAATAATAGATTCGATGAATCAAAGATGCACAATATTAACATCTAACTACTTTAATCAACCAAAGGTCAAATATCACATCACTAAGTTTAATAAAACCAACCTCCACTACTAAGAAACCAGTTATTAGTGGCGTTTTGAAAACCGACAAAAAACATGTATTACTGTCGGATTTTAAGCAAAATCCGACAGAAAATAGTTGCAGTGACGGATATAATAAGCGACAGAATTGCCTGCGTCAGGAAATGAATTTTTAGACAGAAAATAGTCAAAAACCGACAGAAATTGTGTCGGATATAACCGACAGAGAATATATTAATAATAAATAAAAGCATTTTCTGTCGGATAAAACCGACAGGAATGAATTAATAATGAATAAATAAAAGCATTTTTTGTCGGATAAAACCGACAGGAATGAATTAATAATGAATAAATAAAGGAATTTCTGTCGGATAAAACCGACAGAAAATATATTAATAAAAAAAAATCACTTTCTGCATTTTCCATATCCTGCATTCACCATCCGTAACCTCGCCGGAGCTCGATCACGCCGGAGCAATGGGCACCGTTTTCCACAGTTCCCCATATGAGAGACACAGAGAGAGAGAGATCACAATCGCCATGACACACCCCGTCCCGAAGGAGGGCATGCTGGTCGTCACGTGAGAGTGACGTAACCATTTACACAGTTCGGAAGCTTTAAAGATACAAATACTAAGATATAACACCCGAAGGTGATACCTACATTTGTTCAATTCTGTCAGAACACCGTTGGATTCCTCGTGGCCACCAAAGCTCTGCTCTATCTCGAACCTGGAGGGGCGAAAAAACATAAAACTGAGTGGGTCAGTAAAACAATTCTTTTCAAAACCTTTCCTTTCAAAAGTAATAGCCCCTCGCCGTAAAACCTGTATAATTTTCCCAGAATAATGTATATACTCATATATATATATATATATATATATATATATCTTTCTCAAAAACCGCTGTAAAACAAGTATATATAAACGTATGCATATGCCATGCCAAAGTATCAACTGAATGCCAAAGCATCTCTGTGAATGTGATTGAATCATCAAATATCATCTCAGCCCTCAGCTGTATATAGCTCATATCATACTCATCAATTCATATATCTCATCATCATCATAATCAAATCATATATATATCCTGCACACACATCAATACCACCTCTTGTGGTCTGCACAATATCACTGATAATAAACTAATATGCTCTAGTGCTACAATCACGTGAAGACTGAGCGATAAATCGCGGGTCACCTACGAGTCGAACCCACCTATAGTGGCCTATTCGACAGGACTGAGCACCTAACTTGGATCCAAGGCGAGCATGCGGTGCGGGAGGTGAACAACACGTGAAAGACTGAGCCCCTCTCTGGGCGTGAGCACTAATATCAGTGTGCAGGTCTATGAGCTCTAATCATATCACATCACATCACATTTCATCATTCGTTCTCAATAACTAGCATATAAACTTACCTGCCACTTACCTGGGCGTCCTCAGCACCGACATTAATATAAACAATCAATAATGCATAATTAAACATATAGATACTTTGCATGGCATTTCATATCGCATTTATAACACATTTCATTTAAACTGATTTTCTGGGCAAAATTCATTTATATAGGTATATACGGAAAATAACTGCCCACTCACCTGGAGTTCGCCCTACAACTCCCTAGCACAACCCATCAAGGCGTCATGACGATCGGCGCCTAGAACAATCATCAAATCATGCCTCAGAAATCATATCGATAGAATATAAACTTATATAAAACACGTCACTATGCAGTTCGATCCGGAAGATCTGCAACTCAGATTTCCAATCCGTAACCTCCAGAGGTCCATAATAAATCTCTAGAACAACATCCTAAAATTTCATGACCATCCAACGGTCGGATCTCCGTCAATTGCCAAACTAAGTGACGGTTAACATTATATTTTATGAACTTACAACTCCAATTCCGAGAGATCCGTAAATCGGATTCTCGATCTGTAAGTTCCTATAATCCTCAAATATTACGTATTACAACGTATCAAAGTTTGGTGACGATCCAACGGTCGGATCGTCAATTCGTCTTTTAGCCTAACCATGCATCGTATCGAAATTAAGTCCAAATGATCAACCAATGTTAAACCACTATCAAAACTGAACTCAGGACATCCAATATAGCTTAAAAATAACATTGGCGGCCCACTGGCCACGCGCCGCCGTGGGTGGCGGTCGGCCGCCCCGGCTCGCCGGAAAATTCAACTTTATCCAAAAATTACCAAAATTTACAGAAATGAAGATCTCAATGAGTAGAACAACTTTCATACCTGCGACCAAGGCCAATTCGTCCTGGAAAGGCTCCAATTTCAGCAAACCCGTACGAAACCCTAGAATTTGGTGTGCTCCAATTCGACCTCCAAACTTGTTCCAACGCTTCAACCACTGCCTGGGCTTTGTTCTAGGCCTCAAGAGGATGCCATGGGTGGTGGTAGTTGGAAGAAATTGCTTCGGGATTGGGTGATTCGAAGCCAAGACCGCCACACCCCTCTTTGCGGTTTCACCCAATTTCAAGGCCAAATCTCTCCAAATTTGAGGTGGAATGGGTAGAGGAAGGGTCCTAGAGTGTTTCCCATGAGGTTTCTTGAAGCAATTCGCCGGAAAAACGGGTGGAAATCAACGAAAATAAACATGGGTGCCAACCGGGTCGAAAACGGGTCAATGGGATCCGGCCGATCCCCCGCGCCACACTCTCCCTCCTTTCTTCTTTTCCCTGTTCCGATTGGCTGGGCTTCTTCCTCTCTCCTCTCCCCATTCGCCAGCTCTCTCCTTTCTCTCCCGAAGCTCTCTTCTTCTTCCTCCTGGTTGGGCAGTTTTTGCCCAATCTTCTTCTTCTTCTTTTCTCTTCCGCCAGTCACACACACACACACACACAAAAACTCATTTCTTCCAATCCCAGCCATCCATTAATTTCTTCATTAAATCTGGGCCGTCCATTTTCATAAAAGAAATTCCATATTTTATTATTATAATTCCTAAAATGCCCAAACTTCAAACTTTAATATCTTTTTCGATATAATTCCAAATCACAAACCGCTTGCGCCCACGCATCCGTAGTGACGAGTACTACGAGGATATGTCAAGAAAACAAATCTTAGATGGCACGACACAACGGTTAACCTCGAACAATGCGCGTGCCTCAAAGGGCATTTTTGTAAAATCCTTTATTAAAACTTTAAAAATTCTTAAAATCAGGGACGGGCTGTTACACGCCATATCCTTCAAAGCACTATCCACTCTATCCCCAGAATTAATGGCTGCCCAAAACAGCGGGATTGCTTTCTCAGGATCCTTCTCCACCAGCTATTCAAATTTCGAAACCCATCAATCAAATAATGAATTAAAAAAAAAACCATAAATCAAAACCAGAAAAATTCAAGTTCTAAGAACCAAATTTTGAAAGGACACAGAAGATTTATTTACCTGAACATTCTTGGCTTTGACATAAGGATTTTCGCCTACCGAGACTTTGTGAATCACGTGAAACAACTCCGTCCCGACAAAGCGAGTCCTCCAAACTCCGAGAGGCTTGGCCGGAGAGGAAGGAGCAGACTTGGTGGGTCTGAAACCAGGCGGAGCATTCCACATATCCTGCAACATCTTCGAGACTTTGTGGGTTTATGAACTTTGGTTGCAAGTGTTCAAACTGAGGAGAGAAGAGAAGAGAATGAGAAGAACATGAGGACAGGAGAAAAGGGAAGGGAGAAGCACTGGCGCAAGGAGGATGTAGGGGTTTTATTTTGGAAAATTTTCATTCCTGTCGGTTAAAACCGACAGAAATATTTTTTAAAATAAAAACCGACAGAAAATTTTCATTACTGTCGGTTATAACCGACAAAAAAAAATGGCGGCAACACTCCCCCCAAATTCCCTCTGAAAATTTTAAACTTTCCCCCAAAATTTTGTTACGATTTTAAAACATAAAAGAATAATTGTTTGGTTTAATAAATAAATAAATAATATGTATTTAAATAGAATATGTTTTTAAAAATTAAATAAATAATAGTTTGGTTTAATAGATAATTTTTACACTTTAGGTTTAATAGATAACTTTTACACTTTTGGTTCAATAGATAATAATCCATGTAAAATATGCGATAAAGAAACAAAAAGAGAATTGTACAATGGAAATGTCATCACGCAAACTAAATATTGTCTAATCAATACTTGAAAAACATAAATAAAAATTTAGCACAAATTATTTTTCCCACTTCAAAATTATTTAAACCATTTGTTTATTTATTTATAATCAATATACAATTTTAAATTATGAAGCAAAAGAATTGAAAAACTTACAAATTGAGGGGAAGAGAAGAGAAAGATTGAAGATGAAGAGAAAACGAGTAAAATGAAGATGAGGAAGAAAACGAAATAATACTAAAATAATAACCGCCATAATACTAAAATAATAAAATAATCAATTTTTGTCGATTATAACCGTCACAATTAACATAAAAACCGTCACTAGTAATTTAAAAACCGCCAGAATATGTCAAAAATATTTTTTTTTAAAATTCAAAAATACTGTCGGTTATAACCGACAGTAGTTTTATAATATCCGCCAGTAATTATCCGTCAGGAATTTATGTCAGATATAACCGACAGGAATTTTATAATATCCGCCAGTAATTAAATATTGTGTTGGATATAATTTATCCGACATTATTTTTCTAAATCCGCCACCATCATCCGCCACCTAAAGCTAATATTGTAGTAGTGCTCCACAAGGTTTGTCATATTTCTCTACATGCAAGCCATATATCCAGTATTATAACCTTAAGTTACAACCACAAGATTAACCTTAAGAAACTTCTATGCACAATAATATATGGTTCAACGAAGATAGGGTTACAGACCACTTAACAGAATCCAAATCTAGAATATGTATGGTTCCACAATGCTGATTAACTAGGGAGAACCATAGACATCTATCTGATATCGTGATTCCGTAATGCGGATTAACCAGGCATGATCATTTATGGATCTAATGTAGCCAAGTATGTAGTGACCGCCCTTCCCCAAATGTGAATTAACTAGGCAGAGTCACCCTTGGAATGCGTATGATCCATCAATGCGGATTAACCAGGCATGACCATAGGCAATATCTAATAGTGTGGTCCCATAATGCGGATTAACCAGGCGGAGTCAACCCTAAGGGGCGCATGGTCCTCCAATGCAAATTAACCATGTGGGAGAGGACATGCCTCCAATAGTGTGATTCCCTAATGTGAATTAACCAAGCAAAACCACCTATAGGAATAATGTAAACATGTAGGCAGTGACTCCCTAATATGGGTTAACCAGGTAGAGTCACCCCTAGAATGCATATGGTCCCTCTAATGCGAACTAACCAGGCAGGACCATTCATGCACAACTGATACATGGTGTAGTCACATCATCACACATCACACATCACACATCACACATCACACATCAACGAATATCTAATCACACATACGTACAAGTTCTACAGCATAATTCTAATATGGTTCTAGCTCATATTTTCTTACTAGCAATCACACATATCATTTATATCTTCTAGTAGTTCAATAATCACGCAAATTTCAGTGAAGTGTCACCCTTATCATTTATCACGTAAATTACCAGCAATCACACAAATCATTTATCATTTTAATTATAATTTTTCAAAACATTTATTTAATTATGGAATTTTAAAATAAAAATAAAATAAAATAAAAAAACTTTAAAAAAATATTCCTAACCTTGTGTAACTTCGTCGCATAATATTAAAAGCAACAACGAATTTCGTCGCGCAGATTCCTAAACGATGAAATTCTCATAATTAAATAACATTAAAATTGCTTTAGCTTTTCTTGGATAAGGTTCTCAACGAAGGCTCCCTTGCATGTCTTAATACCCAACGGCGTACAGTCGGTCGTCGCCATAAAGTATGTGCAACAACAGGTCTTCGTTTCCCTATATTTTATGCGATGAATCTATTATTCATCGTGCAGACGCCTTTGCGCGGCGAACTTTATTTCTTTCGTCGTGCAAATATTTTTTTCACGAACTTTGCGTGACGACACTTTTGTGGCTAGGCGTTCGTCATTTTAATGTTTAAGGGACAAATATTGTCCTTGCGACGAACTTTGCTTCGTCGCAAAACTGTTAAATGTAGTAATGCCTAGAAGGGTACTTAATTAAAATCTTTGCAGCACATGGACAATAATACGTAATTTTGTTGGAATTAAATTCTTATCTAAGCTAATTTGGTTGCACAGTTGTATAAGAATAGAAACTAGGTTAGAGTTCTTTATGTTTGCTATTCCTTGTACCAAAAGAAAAGTGGAATTATTTCTACTGAAAATATGATTTTAGCCCTTAGAATTTAATTTTACACATAAAAAACCTAACATGACTTTTTTACTCCAGAATAACCCAGTGACTAGGATCCATATAAGCGAATTCATTAATTACTTTCTACTTGACACATTTTACATATTTTGGATGCCGAAAATACCCCTATTGTATGTTTGATTTATAAAAATTAATTACATGCAAATTATATGAGGAGAGTTAATGAATTTGAGAAATAAAAAAATAAATCAAACGACATTAATGTACGAAATTATGGAGATGATTGCACAAAGAGGCGAAATTAATGTGTACATAAATATAGCCGAATCAATGGTGCATTTAAACCAATTACATATTAAATCTTGAATATTTTTCTCATAATATTAAATCTTGAATGTTTATGCATATTTTTCTCATAATATATCATGTTGGAAACTAACATAATAATTGGAATACAATTTATTTACCGTTATCAACCTCCATATAAGGAGTGTTTTGACATAAATGTAGGACTTGAATATTTATGCATATGTCTGAATGCATTGTCTATGTTTTTAAATTTGCATAAAATTAGGCATTTTATTTCAATTTTTTATCTTCTTACCAAATTTGAAATATGAAAAGGCACTAATTTTGGTTTTTTTGCTTTTAGTGCATGTGTTTCTCCTGAAATTAGTGTAGTTCTAGTTCTATATAAATTTGGAAGTTTATCAGGTTTGTCTCACATTGGGTTTTTTCCATATTATTATCATTTATACTTGAGTTTAGTGCGGTTTTTTTTCAGTGGTTGTGTTATCAAAATACACATTAGGTAGAAAAAAGAAACAAGGTTTTTGTACCCCTTGTTTTATCTATGTTCATTTTGTTGTTTCTTCATATTGTTTGTTAATTAACCTACCATGATTCCTTAAACATTTGTTGTCACCAACTGACATATATTTCATTGTTGGTTTTACTATTAGGTGTCAAATGGAGGGTGCCATTATTGGAAGATGTGTTTTTAAAAACACATCAGATACATTCCAATATATGCCGACACCTCTTTCATGGGATTGTACTCTGAAGTGTGTTCGCGGTTTGATGAACTCATAGTTGGGGCATTCCTAATGACTTATGTTGTCCCTGTTCATCCTCCATGCTTGTTAAAATCTGATTTGGATATGCGTGTGTTACATTTGTCATATGACAAGCAAAATTCTGTGACTATTATTGTTAAGGGTCCATTAGATTTTAACCCTTGCAATTCACAATCCTTAGACCAAAACCCATGTATCTATAAACATCTAATAAAAACCCAAATTTAAAATGTTTGGCCATATTAAAAAACTATTGACCTAATAATACAATAGTATTACACCTTGGCCACTCATCCTTAGTAGCCGTTTCAGAATATAACCCCAGGCGTTTTAGAAAATCCACGGTCATGGGATGATATTCTGAAACGCCTGAGGTTATATTCTGAAACGGTTGCTAAGGATGAGTGGCATAGGTGTAATACTATTGTATTATTAGGTCAATAGTTCTTCAATATGGCTACACATTTTAAATTTGGGTTTTTATTAGATGTTTCTAGATACATGCATTTTGGTCTAAGGATTGTGAATTGCAAGGGCTAAAATCTAATGGACCCTTACCAATAATAGTCACAGAATTTTGCTTGTCATTATAACATGACAAATGTAACACACGCACAACCAAATCAAATTTTAACAAGCATGGAGGATGGTCAGGGTCAACATAAGTCATTTGGAATGCCCCAAATATGAGTTCATCAAACCGCGAACACACTTCATAGCACAATCCTATGAAAGAGGTGTCGGCATATATTGCAATTGCCGCTGATGTGTTTTTGAAAACAAATCTTCCAATAATGGCACCCTCCATTTGACACTTAATAGTAAAACCAACAATGAAATCTATGTCAGTTGGTGACAACAAATATTTAAGGAATCATGGTAGGTTAATTAACGAACAATATGAAGAAACAACAAAATGAACATAGATAAAAACATACAAATACCTTGTTTCTTTTTTCTATCTAATGTGTATTTTGATAACACAACCATTGAAAAAAAAACCGCACTGGACTCAAGTATAAATGATAAAAATATGAAAAAAAACCCAATGTGAGACAATCCTGATAAACTTCCAAATTTATATAGAACTAGAACTACACTAATGTCAGGAGAAACACATGCACTAAAAGCAAAAAAAAAACCAAAATTAGTGCCTTTTCATATTTTAAATTTGGTAAGAAGATAAAAAATTGAAATAAAATGCCTAATTTTATGCAAATTTAAAAACCTAGACAATGCATTCAGACATATGCATAAATATTCAACTCCTACATTTATGTCAAAACACTCCTTAAATGGAGGTTGGTAACGTTAAATAAAATGTATTCCAATTATTATGTTAGTTTCAAACATGATATATTATGAGAAAAATATGCATAAACATTCAAGATTTAATATTATGAGAAAAATATTCAAGATTGTTGTGGTCTATTTTTATCTGACAAAGGGAGAGAGGCCGGCGGCAAAGAAAGAGAGAAAAGAGAGATGTGTGTTTGTAGAATTGTAGGGGAATTGTGTGTTTCCCTCCTACATTGCACCTTTATTTATAATAATAATAAGATAAGGATATTCCTTGTTCTCCAAGGAATATGAGATACAATAGGAGAGGATAAACCCTAATCAAATCTAATCTAGGATTTACACAGTCACACTGAAACTATGAATGTTTACAACACTCCCCCTTGAGTGTGTAGATACTCAAGGTAGATTTAGCATAATCCAGAAGTTGATTTAGTCGACTTGTCAGTGCTGATTCCAAGGAACAACGCTTATTCTCAATAAGGTAGGAACTTGCATAAGTAATAAGTCCCACTAAAAAACCCTAAGGCTATGGCAAAAACCCGAGTAGGGACAAAATCCATAGTCTAAGGAAAAATGCGTGAGAAATGCAAAGCCAAAAGAAACGTCTACATGACGTCATCAGGGATATGACCAGCCCAAGGTGGGTGCCTCATTAAAACCTAGTTAGGTAGCAAAAACCCAGTGGGAAAAAAGCTCCTAATCGTAAGGAAAAAGAGTACATTAAGATCAAGCAAGTATCTGCAGGATACTCCCCTTGAGTTTGACATAATTCCAAAGAGAAATAACAAAGTTACAACTCAGAAAGTTTACGCATACCAATTCCATGAACAAACTTCTGAAACGTCGTCTTCGACAGTGATTTGGTGAAGAGGTCGGCCAGATTGTCTTGTGAACGGATTTGCGTGACTTCAATCTTCTGATGCTCTTGTTGTTTATGTGAAAAGAAAAACTTCGACGTAATGTGATTGGTGTTGTCTCCTTTAATGTAACCCTTCTTGAGCTGTTCGATGCAAGCTGCATTGTCCTCAAAGATCGTCGTCGAGGCATTAATGGCGGGATGAAGATCGCAGGAGTTTCGAATATGGCCCACTACTGCTCTCAACCAAAAGCATTCCTGAGTTGCTTCATGTAAGGTGAGAATTTCAACATGGTTAGACGAAGTGGCAACTAAGGTCTGCTTAGTTGATCTCCAAGATATTGTGATGCCTCCAACGGTAAAGACATAACCCGTTTGAGAACGCGCCTTGTGCGGATCAGATAAGTATCCAGCGTCGGCATAACCAACAAGGCGAGAATCAACTTGAGGAGCACAAGGTGCGGCACTACTCGAGGATTCGTAGGGATAGAACAAGCCCAAATCCGTAGTACCCTTAAGGTAACGGAAGATGTCTTTCACGCTAGTCCAGTGTCTGCGTGTTGGTACATTGCTGTATCTTGCCAAAAGATTAACAGCGAATGAGATGTTGGGTCTAGTGCATTGAGCTAAGTACAATAAAGCGCCTATCACACTTAGATAAGGAACTTCAGGCTCCAAAATCTCTTCATCATCCTCCTTCTGACGGAAGAGATCTCATTTTGCATCTAGCGTACGAACTACCATATGAGTACTCGAAGACTTCGCTTTATCCTCGTTAAAGCGGCGCAACACCTTCTAGGTGTAGTTCGATTGATGTACTAGGATTTCATCCGAACAATGCCCTATCTCGAGACCGAGACAGTATCGAGTCTTACCTAGATCTTTCATCTCAAATTCTGAATTCATGTGCGAAGCAGTTCTCGTGAGCTCTTCAGGAGTTCCAATGAGATTCATGTCATCGACATACACTGCAACAATCGCAAATCCAGAATGTGACTTCTTAATGAACACACAAGGGCATAATTCGTTGTTCACATATCCCTGACTAGTCAAATACTCACTCAGACGGTTATACCACATTCTTCAGGATTGTTTTAAACCATAGAGTGAACGCCTCAGCCAAATTGAGAACGTGTTCCGGGGTTTGGAAATATTTGAACCAGTCAATGTAAGTCCTTCGGGAACTTTCATATAAATTTCCTTATCAAGATCCTCATAGAGATACGCGGTTACTACGTCCATCAGCTACATATCCAGTTTTTCGGAAACTACAAAACTGATAAGGTAGCAAAAAGTAATCACATCCATAACGGGTGAATAGGTTTCATCATAGTCAATCCCAGGGCGTTGTGAGAAGCCTTGTGCAACAAGACGAGCTTTGTAAAGCACAATTTCGTTCTTCTCATTATGCTTCCGAACAAAAACCCACTTGTAGCCAACGGGCTTCACATGTGGAGGAGTAGGAACTACAGGTCCAAACACCTTACGTTTCGCAAGCGAATCAAGTTTGACTTGGATTGCTTGTTTCCAGTTTGACCAATCAGCTCTACTTTGACATTCATCAACGGAACACGGTTCAATGTCATCGCTCAACATGATCTCAGTAGCTACTGCAAATGCTAATGCATCGTCGACAATCATCTCATTTCTACGCCATACATCATCTAAGCTAGCATAATAGACCGAAATCTCACGATTCTCGGGAGGAGGATTCGTCTCTTCAAGGACGTTTCCATAATCTAGAATTTCCTCATGAGTTGGGTAGAATAAGTAAGCGATAGTCGGATTCACGGTAGGCTCTTCAGGACCTTGTATCGTGGTTTTCCTCTTCTGGGGGTGTGAATCCTTTGAACCAAGGGGTCTGCCATGCTTTTGCATAGGGGCAGATGATTGGCTAGCCGCTAATGTACGTGGATCACCAGAATTGGCGTCCAGGGCTTCCAGGAAGGCAGTCCGTCATACATTTAGTAAATCTATCTTGGCAGGCGTATTCGTAGCTGGACTGTGTGATCTTGTCACGCGCACTAGATTGGTGAAAGCATTTGGCATGCTTTGAGCTATGCTCTGAAGATCTAATATGCGTTGCACTTCAGTTTCAGACTAAGCGGTGCGAGGATCTAAATGAGACAAAGTGGGAGTCGTCCACGATAATTCGCGTCGTTCTTCAGGAACATTGACGTTCTTATCTCACCCTAACAAAGGGAAGACTGTCTCATAGAAGTGACAATCCGTAAAACAAGCGGTAAACAGATCGCCTGTCAAAGGTTCTAAGTAACGAATAATCGAAGGAGAATCATATTCGACATAGATTCCCATCCTTCGCTGAGGCCCCATTTTTGTACGTAAGGGCAACGAGATCGACACATATACCGCACAACCGAAAACACGCAGATACGATATGTCGGGTTCGCATCCGGTAACCAACTGAAAGGCACTAAGTGGTTGTGTCGCAACAGGCCTCAGACGGACCAACTTTGCTGGTTGCAATATTGCATGGCCCCAAGCAGCGATCGGGAGCTTGGTACGTATGACCAACGAGCGAGCAATCATTTGTAAGCGCTTAATGAATGCCTTTGCCAGGCCATTTTGGGTGTGAACATGGGGTACAGGATGTTCAACTTCAACCCCAATCGACATGCAATAGTCATCAAAATTTTTAGATGTGAATTTTCCAGCATTATCCAATCGAATAGATTTGATCGGGTAATCAAGGTGGTGAGCCATGAGCTTGATAACCTGAGCCAACAGTTTGGAGAATGCAGCGTTCCTTGTGGACAACAAGCACAAGTGTGACCAACGCGTGGAAGCGTCAACCAAAACCATAAAATATCTAAATGGTCCGCAGAGAGGTTGAATCGGTCCACAAATGTCCCCTTGAATCCGTTGTAGAAAAATGGGAGGATTTGAACGAATATTGTAGTAAGAAGGCTTAGTAATAAGTTTTCCCATTGAACATGTTTGACATGTGATTCCTTGGATCGAACCTAAACTTCTGGTTAGTGGATGCTCGTGTGAAGATTTAAGGATACGGCGCATTGCTATTCATCCAGGATGTCCTAAACAGTCATGCCAAAGTGTAATTTCGTGCGTGATCCCAGTAGTAAGACCGGCCACATAGTGGCATTCTATGGGGTGTATGGTCGTACTATACAGACCACTCGGGATACGCTCCATCTTCTCTAGAATACGCTTCTAGCCATATTCGTAGGAAGTTATGCACAGAAATTCAACTCCGTTTTCTACGTGGGTTTCAGTGTGGTAATTGTTATCTCTAATGTCCTTGAAACTTAGTAACGTTCTGCCGGAACGTGGAGAATAGAGTGCCTTAGCAATGGTCAAGATTGTACCATTGGACAACATTATACGTGCCTTACCATATCCTTCTATCAGGTTGGATGGGCCTAATAGGGTTGTCAGAGGTGCATTCTTAGGTATGAAGTTAGTGAAATAGATGCGTTCACGCAAAACAATGTGCGTGGTTGCATTATCTGCCAGACAACTAATTTTCCCACTAGTCATACCTAGAATGAAAAATTAATTTGAAATGGTCACATGCATAAAAGTTTATAAAAACAATTATCAATTCAAAATAATTTCATTTATTCAAGGATTAAAAGTTAATATCCAAAACAAATCACCAACTAATAATCCAAAACATAAAGGAAAATTGTTCAAAAATCAACCAAAAACAAGGGGGCTTCGGCCATTAGGTGGAATTTGGCCCCATATGTCTTATTTCAACTAAAAAAAATAAGTCTATGTCTAATATTCTAATCTTCCATAGGAGTGGTATCCTCCTGAAAGTCAGAAACCTCCATCTTTGTAGTCTCCGGTTCGTCCACTTGCATGAAGTTTGATTCAAACTTCCTACGATGAGAATGATATTCATCTACAACCTTCTTGGGAGCTCCGCAAACATGAGACCAATGGTCCTTTGAACCACAGCGATAGCACATATCGTCATCCATGGTTTTAGGTGATTTGCCCTTATTCTTGAAGTTCGGGGCCTTGGGAGCGAGGTTTGGGCCCTTATGGGCTTTGTTTCCTCACTTAGATGGGCCTTGGCTCTGTTGACCTTGGTGGGATGGCTTCTGGCTGCCCCTACCACGCCTCTTTTGTCATTTTGGGTGCTGGTTATTGCTATAATGTGCTTTAGGCACAACAGTAGCCCCAGTAGGTCGAGCTTGATGATTCTTTATCAACAGCTGGTTCTGCTTTTCAGCAAGAAGTAAAACAGAGATCAAATCTGAGAACTTGGTGAACTTCTGAGCTCTATATTGTTGCTGCAGGACAATATTAGAAGCAGAGAATGTCGAATAGGTCTTTTCCAAGAGATCCTCTTCGGTCAAAGTTTCATTGCAAAACTTGAGAAGTGACTGGATTCAACAAACTTCAGAATTATATTCATTCACAGACTTAAAGTCTTGGAAGCACAAGTGCTGCCAGTCGTGTCTTGCTTTAGGCAAGAATATGTCCTTTTGGTGATCAAAGCGATCAGCCAAAGCGATCCATAATGCACGTGGATCCTCCTCAGTAAGATATTCAGTTTGCAGAGCGTCATGGATATGTCTTCGGATGAAGATCATAGTAGTGGCTTTTTCAGCTTCGCCAACAAGTTCATCTGTTGCTTCTTCAATGGCAGGACGCAAGTTCTTTGCAGTGAGGTGGAGCTTCACATCTTGAACCCACTTGAGGTAGTTCTTTCCAGATACCTCCAAAGTGGTGAAGTCAAATTTGTTTAAATTTGACATGTTCCTATCACAAAATGGATGGACAAGATGTGGTTGGTGTAATGGAGAAAGAATCAATCCATTCACGTAGGAGTAGAACATACAGGTTCTAATAGACATGTACTGGTTTAATTTTGCATGGAAAACTTCGGGTTTTCATGGGTGATATGTTTAAGTGGAAATTTCAAGTTTTCGAACAAGGCATGTTTATAAGAAACTTCTGGTTTCAAAGTAATTATGAACTTCAGGTTCATATATTCCTGCAGGCAAACACAAATATATATGCAAACAAATATGCAATAAGTATATGCACAAATATATCTTTTAGGTGTATAATTATAATTGAATTTTAATTTATTTGGACTTTGGACCAAATTAAAGTGTGGGTGAAAAATATAAAACCCATTGGGTCTAAAATAATTTAGACGAATAAAATTCGGGGCCCAAAAAATTAAGCCTAAGGGTGGCTTGAAAAAAATGGTGCCGTGTGGCCTAGGGCCATAATTTGGGCTAGGGAAGGTCTCGGGTGATCTGCGGGCTCACGAGGAGATATGGGCAAGGGGAATGGGCTGTTGTGTGCAGCCCAAAAAAATTCTTTTTTTTTTTTTCTCGCGGGCCGCTTCAGGCTAGCCCAAATTTTTTTTTTTCGGGCTGGGCCGCTGTATGTGAGCCCAGAAAACAAATATTTTTTTTTCTTCATTAATTCAATTAGATGCATATATAATTCAATGAATCACAAATTTACTTTGATGCATATGCAAAATAATATTTTCAATGCATGTACATATGTATGATTCAATTCATAACAAATGTCAAATTCACATAATTTTAACAATTATGGTTATGAGGCAGACACAATTTATGTAGAATCTAAAATACGTTAAACGTAAAGTTGGGTCATGCATCATGGTGAATGTTCATGCTATCAGGGCTGCAAAATATCGAGTTAAAAGCCGTTGTTTTGAAAGAACCTGATTGCGTGATGATACGGATGAACTGGTTTGATGCAGAAAAATTTTCTCCAACGTTAGATTCCTAAGCGCAGCGGTAGGAGCGTGCTGATAACGTATTATGATCTATTTTTATCTGACAAAGGGAGAGAGGCCGGCGGCAGAGAAAGAGAGAAAAGAGAGATGTGTGTTTGTAGAATTGTAGGGGAATTGTGTGTTTCCCTCCTACATTACACCTTTATTTATAATAATAATAAGATAAGGATATTCCTTGTTATCCAAGGAATATGAGATACAATAGGAGAGGATAAACCCTAATCAAATCTAATCTAGGATTTACACAGTCACACTTAAACTATGAATGTTTACAACAAAGATTCAATATATCTAATTCTTTAATTTCTTTATTATTTAAATTGAGAAAAATATGCATAAATATTCCAGATTTAATATAGTCATTTAAATTAATAAAGTCATTCAATATATAAAACAATTCAAATTCGTATAGTTTTTTAGGACATTAATTCTCATATTTCATATTAATATGTAATTAGTTTAAATGCACCATTGATTCGGCTATATTTATATAGAAGACGGGTGTAATTCCCTTCTGTTTTTCCCTTCTTAAAATACTCTCTAGGGCTACGCTAGGGTTTCACTAGGAGAGCAATGAGATATCGAATTCCGGCGCCGGCGCTGAGGCTATCTCGGTGGTGTGGGGGTCGTGACATTGCAGGGAGTGTCGATTAATTATCCGACGACCTAGGAGTGGATGATTATCAGTTTGGCTCGTTTCGTGTGTGGTGGGGGGGGGGGGGGGGGGGGGGAGAACTTTGACAATTGTCTCGAGCAGGAGTGATTGCGGTGTTAAGGCATATGGATGAGATGGTTTCGAATTTCGCTGATAGATTCGTTCTTACTACTGAGGAACAAACAGTGGTGGTGATTGATGATAAGGAGGGTGCGCTCATCAGGCATACGAGGGTTTTCCTTATCGGGAGAGTGCTCACAAGTAAGACTTTCAACAAAGAAAGATTTAAAAGGCAGATGTTCAATCTTTGGAGCCCGAAGGCTAAGGTTACGATAGTGGAATTGGAGGAGGGTTTGTTCTCTTTTGGATTTGATAATATACGTGAGAGGGCGATGATTCAAAAAGGGGGGCCTTGGCTATATGACGGTGCTCTGGTGGTGTTGGCGGAGGCGAATGAGTTGGTAAACCCGGCGTCTATTCCGTTGACTTCCCAAGAATTTTGGATTCAAGTTAAAGGTTTGCCTCTTCCTTACATGACCCGGCACATGGGTCAATTTATTGGGAATCAGATAGGTCGTCATGTATTGACCGATCAGAGCAGAAGGAGTGATCTCTTTGGTAGTATATTGCGTATCCGGGTTGCTATTGATATTCAGAAACCATTACGGAGAGGATTGCGGCTAGTCATTGAGGGCTCTGAGGTGGGAATTGATTTGTGTTATGAGAAAATACCTATAACCTGTTTCCTATGTGGCATTGTTGGGCATTTGGAAGAACATTGTCGGCACTTTGTGGGGAAGAACGATGATGATCTGTCGAAATCATATGGGCGTTGGTTTCAGTTTGATGTTTTGGGTGCAGATTATAAAAAACCAAAGGGCTCACGTTTTGGGTTGGATGGAGCGCAGGGATGGTCCATGAAGGTACCAGTGTTTGTGGATGAAGAGATGGAGGATGGGGGTAGTAATGTCAATGGCCCATTGTTGGGTTCCGGTGTGGAGGAGGTAATCCCGGCTTGAGGTTGGTCAGTGGGGTGGCACAGGAGCGGCGGCAGGTTGGGGATACTTCCAATGGAGCAATTGTTTTACCGGATTTGAATGACATGGCGGAATCGGAGAAGTTGCCAGTCGAGTCGATGGCTATCATCCCCTTCAATCCGCAGCAACCTCAGCAGGAGATGCGCGGAGCTATGCTGTTTGGTGTGGCTTTAAATGTGGCGCCACCTGGTGTTGTAGAGCCTTCTCATGTTTTAAGATTTGGTGACTCAGGAGGTGGAAGTGGCGGGGTGGGTATGAAGGATGTGGGATATCTTTTGTCCCGTGTTAATGAGGTGATGGAGTGGGATCAGCAGCTGGGTGTGGAAGATCAGGGTAGAATCTTCAGTTGTATCAACATGTGGGGGGAGGGGTCCAAGAGACTAATTCTTTGCAGGGAGGTTTGAGTCCATTTTTTTATGGGATAGAGTGGCCTGGGTTGGGACCGGATCCATTCAATCTGATGCCCATTACTGAGCATCACCAGAGGGCTCGGAAAAAGAAGCAGTACAAGTTAAAGAAACAGGGTGGTCTTTCCTGGGGTGATAGGCAGTCAAGTTGTTCATCAACGGTGGGTCTCCCACTACCTGAGTTCGGGAAGAGGCAGGATCGTGAGGATTTGGATATGGAAGCACGGCGAGGAGGTCATAGAAGGTTGTTGGAAGCTTCAGAGGTCATTCGGCGGAGGTTGACGTGGTTGAACCCCATCGTCATCAATGAGTTGTTTAAGTTGGAATTGCCGGGGGTTTGGGAACCACCGTGCAGTTCATGCACTTCAACGTCTAATATTTGCTCAAGATCCCACTGTAGTGTTCTTGTGAGAGACAAAGAGTAATGCTCGTCACATGGACCATTTACGTTTAAAGTTCAATTTTGATCGTAGTTTTACTGTTGACAGTAGAGGTAGTTCTGGTGGTTTGTGTGTTATGTGGAAGGATGAAATAAATTTATCTTTAAGGTCTTACTCTTTGAATCATATTGACTTTGATGTGGGTGACCCTAGGGAAGCGTCTTATTGGCGCCTGATTGTTTTTTATGGCTACCCTGCTGTTACTGATCGGTATAAGTGTTGGAGGCTTCTTGAATCCCTTTGTAGTCACAATTCAAGGCCTTGGTTGTGCTTAGGTGATTTTAATGAGACTCTCTAAGCTCATGAGCAGGAAGGGGGCAATGTGAGGTTAGACCGGCAAATGGAGGGGTCCCGTTTAGTGGTGGAATTCTATAATTTTATTGATCTTGGTTATTCAAGGAATAAGTTTACATGGTTTACAACAAGAGGGGGATGAATTAAAGTAAGGTTGGATCGTGCCTTTGGTAATCAGGAATGGGTTGATATGTTTCCGCGGTTCACAGTAAAGCATTTGAACAAGTCAACGTCTGATCACGTTCCAGTGCAGGTTAATTGGACGGGGCGACTCCCAAGTCGGGGTAACAAACAGTTCCGGTATGAGGAATGTTGACATTTGCAGGAAGGATGTTCTGAGGCGGTCCGGGAGGGTTGGGAAGGTGTTGTTGATGGGTCCCCAATGTTTCAGGTCACAGAGAAGATTAAAATGACTCGATTGAAGTTAAATAATTGGGTGAGAAGCACTACTAGGTCCGGTCCTATGGAGATTAGAGAAGTAGAGGATAAGCTCACAATTTTTTTGGGGCATCCGTTTTCTGAGGAGTCTATTCTCCAAAAAAAAAAAAAAAAAAAAAAAAGTTAGTTGGGGCAGGAGGAGCAATTCTGGTGACAACGGTCTAAAGAAAATTGGGTTAAACTTGGTGACCACAATACCAAGTACTTTCACCATAAAACAACTCGGAGGTAAAAGCGTAATTATTTGTATGGCTTATGGGATGATGAGGGGATTTGGCGTGAAGATAGAGTTGGTATGGAGGATGTTGTAGTTTCGTATTTTTCAGGGCCGGCCCTGGGAGTAGCCCGAGTAAGCGGGCGCGCCCCACTTCGGGGGGGCCCCCAAATTTTTTATTTTTTTTTATATATAGAGAAGTGTTATTGACACTTTAAAAATCTCGTCCTACACTTTTTACAAGTATATTTTTCTTTCCAAATATAAAAAGTTTGGAACGTACTCGACTAGAGTTTTGAAATGCCAATAACAATTATATATATATATATATATATATATAATTTTGTAGTTCGAGTAAAATATCTAAATATGAAATTATAAAAATAAAAAAAATTGAAACTTGCTATGCAGCTTTTGGCCTCGGGAAGGGCCGGAAGGCCCAAAATATTTCTTAAGTATGTGTGTATATATAATATATATAAATATATTTTTAGAGTTTGAAATTAATAAAATATTTAAGTATACAATCATATAATAGTCTTGAAACTTGGTGTACAAAGTGTCTTGGGTGGGGTGCAGAGCTTCAGCAACAATTCAAACCATTTTCTTTAGGGCTTTTGTTTAATTTGAAGAAGTTAAAAGATGTAGACAATGATAGCTTGAAGAGTTTTTGTATCAATCTTGAAGGATTTCTGAAACATGGTAAGCATTCTGATATTGATGGAAATAACTTATTTATAGAGCTAAGAATCTTGAGAGAAACTTTGCCGAATGAAATAAATTAGGCAATGGAAGTGCTGAAATATATAAGACAAATGGATGGTTGTTTCCCGAATGCATAGGTTGCTTATTGTATTTTGTTAACCATGCCAGTTACAGTTGCTTCAGCAGAAAGAAGTTTCTCAAAATTAAAGTTGATCAAATCGTATCTTCGATCAACTATGTCACAAGAAAGAATGAATGGGTTAGTTATTTTGTCAATTGAGAAAGAATTGGTTGAAAAGTTAGATTATGTAAATTTAATTAGTACATTTGCGTCTAAAAACACGAGACATGTAATATTTAAGTAATGTTTGCATATCTTTCTTCTTTGGATATGAATTCTAACGATTTTTAATGTAGAAATGAACTTTTTCATGTATTTAGCGAAACCTTTTCTTATACATATAAATGTACAACGAGTCGAGTGTCAAAGAATTTTAGGGTCCCCATTTGAAGGCTCGCCTAGGGCCCCCAATTTCTCAAGGCCGGCCCTGGTATGTTTCCAAGTTATTTACTTCTAATGGGGTGAATAACTTTGAAGATATTTTATGCAATATTGTTCCGTTGGTTACGGAGGAGATGAATGCTGAACTTGATAGGCCATATACGGATGAGGAGATCAAAACTGCAGTTTTTTAGATGCATCCCACGAAAGCTCCTAGTCTTGATGGTATGATTCCTAAGTTTTACCAAAAACATTGGGGAGTGGTAAGTGCTGATGTGTGTAATGGTGTTCGACACTTGTTGATATTGGGTCAAATGTTGTAGAAAATTAACTATACGCCTATCACCCTGATTCCTAAAGTAAAAGATGCAACGATGATGACTTAACTTCGTCCAATCAGTCTCTGCAATGTCATTTATAAAATTTTGGAAGGTGCTTACAAATAGGTTCAAGGTTATACTACCATAGATTATTTCTCCCACTCAGAGTGCTTTTATCCCCAGACGGTTAATTTTAGATAATTATTTGGTGGCTGCAGAGGTTGCCCACTATATGCATAAAAGTTCATCGGGATTCAACGGCCTAATGGCTCTAAAACTTGACATTAGCAAAGCATATGATCGAGTGGAATGGAGATTTCTTGAAGCCTTGATGTTCCGTATGGGGTTCTCAGAGCGATGAATCCGATTGATTATGTTGTGTGTCACAACGGTGTTCTACTCATTTAAAGGGAATGGGGATCCTGTGGGCTATGTGCATCTGGAACGCGAAGTTCGTCAGGGAGACCATCTCTCTCCCTATTTGTTTGTTATATGTGCTGAGGATTTATCGGCATTACTAAGAATGGCGGAGTTTCAGGGGGAGTTGCAAGGTATCAAAGTGTGTCACGAGGCACCCAGTATCCACCATTTATTTTTTGCGGATGATAGTTTTCTATTTGCTCGTGGTACCATTAGCGAGTGCAGAATATTTATACAGTTACTACGCTTGTATGAGATGGCATTTGGACAAGCGGTGAACTTTGAGAAGAGTTGTGTTTCCTTTAGCCCAAATCTTACTCCCTATGATAAGCAATTATTGGCCAACTACCTTGGTATGAGGAGGGTGGAGTTCCATGATAAATATCTGGGGTTGCCGGTCATTGTTCGGAAATCGAAAAAGGAAACTTTTGCGTACGTGAAGGATAGAGTGTGGAAAAAGCTACAAAGTTGGCGAAGGGGTTTTCTGAGCAGTTGACGGGAGTTATTAATTAAAACGGTGGCTCAAGCTCTGCCTATGTATTCTATGCAACGTTTTCTTCTTCCCAAGTCGTTCTTTGAGGATCTGAATAGGATGATAGCTAAGTTTTGGTGGAGCGGTGATCTGGGTAAACGGAAAATACATTGGCTTAATTGGCGTTGTTTATGTAAGCCTAAGATTGAGGGGGGACTTGGCTTTAGAGCTCTTTATGCTTTTAATTTGGCGCTCTTGGCTAAGCAAGCATGGTGATTCTTACAGCAACCGGATTCACTCGTTTTCCAAGTTTTTAAAGCTAGGTACTTTCCTAGGTCCGAGTTTATAGAAGCACACGTAACTCCTAATAGTTCGTATGTGTGGAGGAGCATTGCAGCTTCAGGATAAATGATTCATAAGGGCCACCAGTGGCAAGTGGGTAATGGGCAGAGAATTCAAATATGGAAAGACAATTGGGTTCCAAGGGACTCTTTCTTCCGTATTTTAACACCACCTCCGAAGGATTGGGATGTGGAGGCTAAAGTGGCTGACCTTACTTGGGGTGTACCGCAGCAGTGGAAGGTCTCATTGCTGAACGTTCTTTTCTCTCCCGAGGAAGTGGAGTTAATTTGTAATATTCTGTTGAGTGTATATGATATTGAGGATATACGTATATGGCACCTTGAACGTAATGGGAAGTTTTCCATTAGGAGTGCTTATTAGGTGGCTCGGAGTACATGGTACCGGTAGTAGGGAAGAAGGATCTTCCTCCTCTTATGGTGATGTGGACGAGAAACTTTGGAAGAAAATTTGGAATGCGAGTGTTCCGGGGAAGGTGAAGATTTGTGTTTGGCATGCCTGTTTGGATTCTTTAACCACTCGGTTGAATCTACATAAAAGGAAAGTGTTGGAAAACGAGGTGTGTGTGGTCTGTGGAGTGCAAACAGAGTCAACGGAGCACATGTTTAGAGATTGTAGCCTGGCGAGAGCGGTTTGGTTTCGGAGTTTGGGGCTACAGGTGGATAGCGGATGTGAGCGCATGTCTTTTGTGCAATGGATGGTCATGTGTACACAACACCTTCCCGGGGTTGGTTTCGAGCTGTGGTTGATGTTAATATGGGCCTTATAGAAGCACATGAATGAGGTGCTGTGGAATGGGGATCGACTGCCACCATAGGAGATAGCTTTAAGGACTGAGGGTTGGACGCTTGAGTATCATAAATGGCATAAACCCCAGAACCGGAGGTTGGCTTGAGAAATTCAAAAATGGAGAAAGCTTAGGATGGGTTGGATCGAATGTAGTCTCAGGGGGGGGGCGGGGTTATGTTGTTATGCTTAGAGATCACACGGGTAGCTTGTAGGTGTAGTGGCCGATCCTATTGTCGGTGCAGCTTCAGCTATGTACGCGAAGCTGTTTGTAGCTTGTCAGGCAATGGGTTTGGTCAGGAGACTCTATCCGTCGGATGTCCAGGTTGTGTTGGAAGGAGATTATTTTCTGGTAGTGGCTGCTATGGCCGGAAGTGGTGATGATGCTTTCGCTTGGGGGCCTGTTATTAATTATCTGCGAAGTTTTTTTACGGAGTTGACTTATGTAGAGTGTGGACATGCTCAGAGGGAAGGTAACTCAGTTGCACATCGTCTTGCTCGGATGGGGCTCAATTGCTATCAGGAGGTGCTATGGTTTGAGGAGCCACCAGATTTGATTCAAGATCTCTTATTTGAGGAAGGAATGTAATCCTGTTTTCTATTGTTCATTTGAGGATGGTCCTTTCGTTGTGCGGGACACTCTTTTCCTTAGATCGGGTCCCCGACAAGGTTTTTATCGAGGCCCATTTAGCACACTATCCTCATTTTGTACGAATTCTATCTTGTTTTAATGAATATCGTACTTTTTTCAAAAAAAAAAAAATTATAGACTTTAATTTCACCTCTTTGTGATTTTATCTCCATAATTTTGTACATTAATGTCTTTTGATTTTTTTATTTTTTATTTCTCAAACTCATTAACTCTCCCCATATAATTTGCATGTAATTACTTTTTATAAATCAAACATACAATAGGGGTATTTTTCGGCATCCGAAGTATGTAAAATGTGTCAAGTAGAATGTAATTAATGAATTCGTTTATGTGGATCCTAGTCACTAGATTTTTCTGGAGTAAAAAAGTCATGTTGGGTTTTTTATCATTGTCCAACGGTATATAATGTACCTACGAAACAAACGAAATTAAAAACTATGAAATACATACAGATTTTCATAAAATAAATATGAAAAAAGGTATCATAATCACATGTTTAAATGCACAAATTATGTTCGGATTCATTGAAGACCCATTATGCACCATGTTGTTTGAAAGTATCTCCATTGAAGTTGAATGGTGCGATTCAAATCTCAAAAACGGTTGGATTTTTTTTATTGTCAATCTCTCCCCATAAACGTGGTAATTATTGAAATCAATGATGATGTGGTTATGGATGGTTTTCTGCAAAACAGCTGGATTTGAAATGGTCATCGGATAATATTATGAAACGCCTCGGGTTATATTAAATTAAATTGCACTCAAACTTAAACCTTATCAATGTAGTATGTGTAAGTAGGGATCGTTCTAGCCGGGGATTAGAAGGGATGCTAATCTACGCAAATCTGACTCAAAAACACAAAACTAAACTTAAAAACACTTAACTAGACTCTAAAGACTCAAAACAACTTAAAACAGCACAAAACTAACAACTAGACTCAAAATAGACTCTAGGGAGTTATTTGGACGAATTCTAGACTAATAAGACTCAAAACACTAAAGAAAACCTAATTTAGACAGATTCTAACTAATTTGACACAACAAAGTGAAGGGAATTGGGTTTTTGACAAAATTAACTAAAACTAAGCAAATTAAAGAAACAAAGTAACAAAGGTACGAAATTGGGTGTTTTGGATGGGTGAAAGGCTAGTTAGAGGGTCCTTCTCCACACATGACATATGCATATGAACCAATTTCCAGTTATTATTCCCTTAGACTATGAATTACAACACCCCAAGTTAACCGTGATAGCACAAATTAACCATCAGATTTTCCTTAACTCATTGAATTGGATGGAATACGCATCACAACAAAATTATCCTTATCAAGTTCCCTAACTATGACAGCATGATAGAAAACATATCATAGGTCATTAAGTTCTTTGAAAATCGTAAGTGTTGACGAGGCATTCGTAACTATGACAGCATGATACTCTTGCCTAGGACTTACTTAACATGATTGTGACTAGCAACCTTTACTACTTGTGAATATAAGTTCATAACGATTAGGTGAAACTCCCTTATACTCTAGCATCAAATTCATGCATGCAAATTAAGTGTCGACCCCCAATTAACACACATAAACAAGTTTTGATAACTCAGATAAGTAAATCACATTCTAGTCTTAAGAAACAATAACTGGACGTAATCAATTCATATATAACATATAATCATGGCTTCAAATTCACCTCTAACTATAAAGAAATTAGTTCCTCATGTTCGTAATTAAACAAAGATAAATTAATTTAAACATTGAAAACAAAGGATAGAATACACCTAGAAACGCTCCAGATTTCTTCCTTCCTTGCTTTGCAAAGCTGCGGCACAAGAGGGATTTTCTGAGTTTAAAGCTCTTGTGTGTGGTGGATGGATGTAGGTGAGTTATGGTAGAGGGTGGTGGTCTGAATGGTGCAGCATAAACTTGTATTTATAGGCTAAAACCCACGACACCTAGTTAGCAAAGGAAAAGGATTACAAGGCATAGTTTGTGTAGGAAAATAATAACACAACCCTGGGAGGAAAATGATGTAATCCCAGCAGGAAATAGGACATCTAGAAGGTTAAAAACCAAAGGGAACAAGGGATAAGATAAGGTAGTTTGGATAATGTTTTGGATAATTCTCCTTCTTTGTAGCTGATTCCTTGTCTTCTTTGACTTGAATTTATTTCTCCAACTCTTTTGCACATTCCTACCTTCTCTTGAACTTCAATTTCGTCCATCCATCTTGATCTATGCATGTGACATCCATTCTTGGCCCAAAACTGCTCTAAAATGCTCCAAATTGCACTTTCTTGCCAACTTTGTCATTTAAACCTACAAACACACGAAAATAGCTTAAAACACTTAAATAAGCAATAACTAACTAAATAAATGCAAGAAAACATGCTAACTAAGTCGCATAAATATGCTCCTATCAGGTTATATTCTGAAACGGCTGCTAAGGATGAGTGGCATAGGGATAATACTATTGTATTATTAGGTCAATAGTTTTACAATATGGCTACGCATTTTAAATTTGAGTTTTAATTAGATGTTTATAGATACATGGGTTTTGGTCTAAGATTGTGAATTGCAAAGGCTAAAATCTAATGGATCCTATTCCTCTAGTTTGTTCATTTAGGCCTGGCAATTCCTGACACGACACGACACGAAATTAACAGGTGTTCGGGTCGACACGATAACGAATCGGGTCGTTATCAGGTAACCCGATAAGCACCTGTTAAGATAACGGGTTGGTTTGGCTATACACGTGGGTAACATGATACACAATAAGCAGAATATTAATTTAATAATTTTATAACCCTAAAAAAATACTATAATAATTATATATATTAATTTAACAATTTTATACCCCTAAAAACTATAATAATTATATATATATATATATATATATATATATATATTAAATTAACTATAATAATTATAATAATTATATATACTATAATAATTACACCCCCAAAATATTAACTATAATAATTATATATATATATATATATATATATATTAAATTTTAAATTAAATTTTATACCCCTAAAAACTATAATAATTAATATGCATCGGACCTTTGAAGAAAAAGGGAGGGAAAAGATGGGTGAAAATGGAGTTTATAACACGTGATGATCTACTTAATAAGTATATAAATATATATATATATAAGTATATAAATATATATATATACACACACACCATTGAACTAGATGGGATACGAATTATACGAAACTAATTTCAAAGATCCCAACCGTCAAACTTGTTTGTATATGCTTCAAGATCGCATCAGCAAAAAATCGCAAAAAAACAAACATTCAGAGATCAAGTAACGGGACAAAACTTTTCGACGGTTATAAACGAAAAATCACATTTTAACGGTTATTTTAACACCGATTTTGATGATTTTTTACAGCTACACTCCTTGACCCTATATGAATACAATGAATGAATTCGATCTTCAATTTAAAATATTACACAAGTGGATACCACAAAATCTTATGTTATACTTAATGAAAGTATAAATAAACTCTTAAGTGTTAGTGAATTTATTGTTTTGACGAGATACGAATTCTACGAAACTAATTTCAACAATCCCAACCGTCAAACTTGTTTGTATATGCTTCGAGATCACATCAGCAAAAAATCGCAAAAAACAAACATTCAGAGATCAAGTAACGAGACAAAAACTTTTCGACGGTTATAAACGAAAAATCACGATTTAACGGTTATTTTAACTCCGATTTTGATGATTTTTTAAAGCTATACTCCTTGACCCTATATGAATACAATGAATGAATTTGATCTTCAATTTAAAATATTTACACAAGTGGATACCACAAAATCTTATGTTATACTTAATGAAAGTATAAATAAACTCTAAGTGTTAGTGAATCTATCGTTTTGATGGGATACGAATTATACGAAACTAATTTCAACGATCCCAACCGTCAAACTTGTTTGTATATGCTTCGAGATCGCATCAGCAAAAAATCGCAAAAAACAAACATTCAGAGATCAAGTAACAGGACAAAACATTTCGACGGTTATAAACGAAAAATCACGATTTAACGGTTATTTTAACTCCGATTTTGATGATTTTTTTACAGCTACACTCCTTGACCCTATATGAATACAATGAATGAATTCGATCTTCAATTTAAAATATTTACATAAGTGGATACCACAAAATCTTATGTTATACTTAATGAAAGTATAAATAAACTCTAAGTGTTAGTGAATCTATCGTTTTGATGGGATACGAATTCTACAAAACTAATTTCAACGATCCCAACTGTCAAACTTGTTGTATATGCTTCGAGATCACATTAGCAAAAAATCGCAAAAAACAAACATTCAGAGATCAAGTAACGGGACAAAACTTTTCGACGGTTATAAACGAAAAATCATGATTTAACGGTTATTTTAACTTCGATTTTGATGATTTTTTACAGCTACACTCCTTGACCTTATATGAATACAATGAATGCATTCGATCTTCAATTTAAAATATTTTGAGAAGGGCTTCACAACCTTGAAAACAAAAACTTTCATTTTGCATGGGCACATTTAATATTTGTAATAGATTAGTAGTGTATGTATTTTTTTTTATTAGGCTCTTATTTTCGAGTGTAGATGTAGTATTTAAACGACAAATGTGTTTTAATGTTTTGAAGTAATATTTATGTGGCAATGTGTGGTATGTGCAAATTTAAGAAGAAAAAAAAATATTTTTCTTCACGGGTCAGGTCACTTTACTCGTTGGGTAAAGTGACCTGACCTATTAAGGAACCGTTAAGATAACGGGTGTGACATGACACGTTCTGTTAAGATAAAAGGTGTTACACGAAAATGACACGAACACGACAGACACGACCCGTTTGCCAAGCCTATGTTCATTCAACCATTTGTCAGATCCTCTACTCTAGATTTGTAGGCCTTTGGAAAAAGTTAGTCGCAAATGACCATTTTTTTTTGTAGTGTAGACTAGGAAATTCACCTCTTCCTAGTAAATGCCCTATCAAGAATAATGAATCAATTATAACAAGTACAAAGTAGCGTACTCAAGGCAACCAACTAACAAACCTCCAAATTTTAGAAGAAAACAATTTACCTTTGTGTGATCTTAGATGAGCAGGCGAGGAGATGGCAGTAACACAAGCGACTTTATAAAAACTAAAAACATTTTGACTCGCAAGCTAATATTCAGAAACATATTTTTTTTTTTTCGAACTGAAGGAAATAAAATTGAAAAACCTGAAATAGTTGTAGAAGAACCAGATAAAGAAGGAAGGAGAAAGATGTTGGCTGTAAATTTGAGAAGAATTGCTTTGGAGGAAGACTGTAAATCTTATTTGCTATCTCATTGTTTCTCTGACACCAGGTTTTGTGGGTGCCGATCGCGATCTTGCAAACATCATCAACGAAACTGATTTACTTGTCGCCCATAGGGGTATGTTAAAGTATACAATACAGCCAAATTATCACTAATTTTTTTCTATCCGAGTGCACATTGCTGTTAACTTTCATATTACGCTGTGGTCTATTGCAGGTGGTGAAACTGTGGCCAGAGAAGATGTAATGGAAGCAATTGAAAAAGAGAAGTTCAGAAACAACGATAAGCAAGGCGGGGTACAATAAGCTAGGAGCTTGGGAAAATGTTTGATCCCATGGATGCCTTCTCTGATTGGAAATAACACAAGACGAGATTGAGTGGAACGATCAGTAGGATATCAAACTTTGAGCTGAGCAATATGTACATACGTTCTAGTGGTAGTTATAAATTTAGATTTATATATATGGTATCATCAGCTGAAATGAAACATCTTGTTAAATAATAGGAAATTGTTAATATTAATAGCCTATATGAATGCTGAGATTAACATTTAGATGTATGCTCCAAACTTGCCAGTGTATCACATCATGGTATATAAGGAATTAAGGATAGACTGACATGAATAGAGTAAGGAAAAGAACAAACAAATAGGTAACTGGCTTTTAGCTTTATCAATATCCATAAAATAGTGAATGTTCACAGCTATACTCCTGTCTTGTTTATAGAACCTCCAGTTTGTCGAAATTTGAGTAGTTAAGCTGCTACAATTTGTGTTTATTTTTTTTATTTGTTACCTCTTCAACATTTTTGAATGGTACATCCTTATGCAGGGTTTCATGCAGCTGAATACTTAGCATGCTAAACCTACATGAGGCTTCTCAGATGCGAGTCTGCCGGTCGATCAGACAGGATCGTGTAGTTGCACTGTCAAGAAAATTTCGGAGCTGATAAACTTTGGAGAGATGATCAGGTGTCGACCAGATTCGATGTCAAGATATTAATGCACCGCATACCAAGTGGCTAAAATAAAAAACCGGCATGCTTTCACATACACATGAAGTAAGCTTCCAGGTTAGATGAAGGGTTTACCATTGATTGATTTGCATTTTAGATTGGTATAAATCATAAACATGAGTAACCCACACCAGCTGCTATGCTGGTTGAAGCACATTGTTGTATCTTTCCGATTTATTTGATAGAATAAACCATGATATCTACAGGATAATTTAACTTATATAATTATTGACGATATAATAAATAGATGAATATTTTTATGGTTTGGAAACTTGACCTCACCGCCCATGCAAACCACGTGCTGATCTGAAAAAGAAATTTTGATAACCTCCACAATCCACTCCTATATGTCTTGAATGCAAGTATTTGGGAATAGGACTCCAGGATGAGCTTTTGTATTGAAGATTTTGAGGAAAATTTTGGAAGACCACGTCGCCTTTCCGACCCCTAAAAAAAGTTAAGGAACTCCATATTTTGGTTTTGCCCGACTCCACTCTGGTAGCTGCCCTATGTGCGCATCTCTACCCAAGTTCCTGTTTAGTTACTTCTCCTAGTCAATCAAACATCATCCAAATTGCACACAGATTTGAGTAATTTGGAAGCAACATAAACATTTTATTCATATTCCTTTTGCTGAAGGAAGCAACACGATTTAGAACACGGTTGAAGGGTTGCTGGCGCTTGTGGTGAATTGCCATGGAGGTAGAGCTAGGAAGCAAATATGGATTTGTTGTCCTGTAATACAATCTAATGTAATGAGGAAAATAGAACCCAGATTTCCTAATTCCTATATACACATTTTAATTCAACTAAACTCATGAGAAATCACCATAATTACAGATCATTCCATTTACAAGATTGGTGATGGATCACCAACCTTGCTGTTGCACAATGCCGTCACTTTCACATTAGAAGATTGTTGCTTTGAGTCTCCTCATCAGCTCCTCCCTGTACCCAAACGAAGAGTTCAAACCGCATCAGAATAAAACCGACCTTTTACACTGCGAATTCAAAATTTTTTGTCCGAATTTAAATTTACCTTGTTAGTTGTTTGTCAAGAGATGAAGCATTTAAGAGTCCCCTGTTCTCTTCAGCCCTCCTTAGAAGGTAAGGCAGAACCAACTGTATCGGTCCAAATGGCATGTACTTGCTCACTTGAAACCCTGCATTTTTTAGACCAAAGGAAAGCGATTCTGCCATTCCGTACAGTTGTGCAAATTCAAGCTTCTGGTGCACCTTCCTGACCCCAATTTCGTGTGCTTTTGCCATTGCTAGTCTCCCTAACATTCAACATTTTTCGTCAGACATATTATGTGCAAAACTCATAACAATGCAGTAACCTTTTTCTAAATTTTTTGTGCAAAACTCATAACAATGCAGTAGCCCTTTTTCTAAAAGTTTTAACTTTTAAGTTCGTCGATTTTGTTACCTGATTCAACATTATGGGTTGCAAGAACAACGGCATCAGAGCCATTAGCAATCCTTTCAAGCATGAACGAAGCACAATCATTGTAGCACGCGTGCGTGTCCTCAATGCAATCATGAATAGGAGACTTATAGCCCAAGGAAGAAGCCAATTTTCCTTCACTCGACATATAAGCTCCCCTCACCACTTTGAACCCCATTGGAACACCCATCTTTTCTGCAGCCTTTGTTGCCAGCAGCAATCTTTCCTTTGCATCTTTCAGGTAAGATTGGATCGTCCCATAAACAATCGGGTTCTCATCTTTGTTATAGATGATTGCAGAGGAGTAGGTCAAGTAATCGATGGCCGGTTGAATTGATGTGTACTCTGCATCGATCGATAGAGGCACATTGGCTTCTACGCAGTTTTGGGACAATTTCAGTAGTCTCTGGTGGACTAATTCGAGATCATGCTCTTCTTCCGGAGTTAAAGGCTCCGGCTTTTCAAGGGTGTGGTAGAGAGGGCTTGATTCGGAGAAAATGGGAAACGTATCGCGCTTCCATGGGAGATTGAAAGAAGGATCTTGTTGTTGCCATCTCAGCAAGTCACTCACTTGTTGAAGTAGATTCATCGGGCAAATTGCAGTGATTTTCAAAATTATAAAGCTCACCTGTTACAATCCAAAAACATCACTCTCAGTAATCATCACAACAAAAGACTTCAGAAGGATGTGGTGAAGAAAACAAATCGCAACAACAATTTGCTTTGTCTGGAAGTGCTTCTGGGATAAGTTACTGTCTGAATCAGAACTTGGCATCGACCGACGACTAACAAGCTATGTCAAGTGTAGTTAAACAGCCCCAGTAGGGAGATCCCACGTTGGAGTGAGAACAATTTGGTGGTGCATCCAAAGACCCAAGTGGCATAAGTAAGCAAGTAGGACCCGCAATACTATATGTATGGCATGTCGACCATAGAGACTAGGGCCCACAATCCTTCATCCATGAGGCATGGCATGTTAATTGCATGGAGTCAGCTGCTTGATACGTGACAAGTCTTAACAATCTCATTAAAACAACAACATTTCAATATTTTAGTCTCCTCCGAAATCGTTGATTAACGTGCTTATTTTTTATTGATGATACATTATTTAGTTCGTAAAGTTGGTTTAAAATTTTAATCTCCCTAACATTATCCTAATAAAATAGAATTTTAAAAAGAAATAAACATTTTTGAATTCAAAAAACTTAGAAAGGAAGCCAGAATTTGACAAGATCAAAGAGAAAAGTCAATCAATGGAATCTTGGGATCCTGATTTGGGGTGATGAGAAAAACTAGTTACCGAAGAAGGTGGCAGCGATTTGGTGGACTCAACGGTGTCCAAGAAACCTTGCAAGTTCCTGTCACATGCCTCGTTGTCGCCAGCATACTCGAGAGCGTAAACCAGCATCCCTCTCAGCCCCGCCTCGTTAAGCTCCAGCACCGACTTTCCAGTGGCCGCGGGGTTCTCGCCGGCACAAAAATGGTCGTAAATTGTGGACCGTATGGTCCCCAGGATCGCGTCCTTGATTAAGGGAGTCTGCATGAGCCTGGACCGCATGACCCACATTCCAATGTCCACCATCGGCTCCATTCCCACCAAGTGGAGGTTCAGCGCCGTCCTCAACAACCGTGACGTGGAGACGGACGCAAACAGCTTGTCCGCGTCATCGAAGTTGGAAAGGTTAGTGGCGGCGTTGTCAGCGGGGGTGATGGCGGTGGTGGCTTGTGGTGTTTTTTCGGAAAAGCCGATTGGTGGGGATATGCCGGAGACGGTGCTAGTGGAGGCGGAGTTGAGTGGCCTGATAGTTTTCAAGAGTTTTGACGCTGCCGGGATTACTCGGTTTGCCATTCAACGGTGGGTGGTTGTCAAGTAATTCTCTAGCGCTCTCTCTCTTTCGCTCTCTCTCTAAGAAAAGTTTTTTACTATATTTGTTTGTGATGTTGTTAGAACTGTTACAGTTACTTATATAGGCAGTTTCAGAGTTTTTACGGGGCGGTGATTTGGTAAAAAACTAGCTACTTGGTAAAAGTTAAGCTGGGTTAAACTGATTAAGGTTGACTATTGACCTGGCTCAGAGGATTTGATTGGTTCATTCGTGCTTATTGGCACTCCATGCTGACTCATCCGCGCGTGTCGAAGTGGATAAAGCTGTAAGTTGGAAGAACCTCTAGAACCGCTAGATGCTTGAACGGGATCTGTCTTGGCTAACGCGATTTATTATGAGTGTGCTGCACGCGATAGTAACGTGCGACGTAGGATGTGCGGTGTGTTTTTGCTTTTGTTTACGTAGCATAGTTTTTGCTTTTGTTTTTTTTTTGGTAGAATATTTCTCTCATGAAAAATAGGATCTTTGTTTTTTTACGAGAAATTAGGGTTTAGAAAGATAAGTGCGACTGACCTAGTGAGTCAGAAGATGAAGTAGGCCAAATGATCGCTTTTACAGCCGAAGTTTGAGGGTGGAAGAGGGCACACGGGAAGTCGGGGGAGGACCTCCGACCCCAAAGATAGGGCTTGATATATGTAGACGCAGAAAACGGAGGTTGGGGGAAGTAGTAGAGAGAGCGAGGAGCTCAAAAATACCATCTCCCAGCAAGACTAAAGAGCATGGCCGATCCTGAGATTTTGGAGGCCGTGTGCGAGGCTCAAACAGAGGCCCTTGCATAGTCTAAAATTTTGGTTGCTATATTTTCTTTTATATTTTTTATTTTTTATTGTGGGTAAATTGATATAACGCAAAAGAAAATAAATAAATAAAAATGAAGCATAGTGTGGTGGTAATGTACCTATATGCGTTCTCTATGTTTTTTGTTAGAATCTCCATACTTTTTAAATACAAAAATCATGGTGATATGACTATGTACCTATCATATCACCGTACAAATGCCATAATCAAAACCATTCATGCTCTTCTTATCATCTAGAGTTCATCTCAAGAAAAATTTATGTGTTAAACGAATCACTGGTTATGATATTAGTAGCATCTTATAATGAACCTTTTTCATTGCATTTTTCATCACGCCCTAAAGTGAGGATGATTCTCACTCCCCCTCTCCCGTTGATTGCCATTAGAGTGGTTAAAATTTTAAGATTCATGTCTTAAACAAGTAAACCAACTTAATCTAACAATATAGGTGTCGTTTTACTATAATTTTCTTTTTGATATGGATGACTCAACAGTCTTCAAATGGAATGGAAAATAGATGACTTTTAAACAGTGACCAAAAGAATAAACGATTCTAATTATGAAATGTATTCTATTAAATGATATCATATAAGGAATAGGGGCTTTTAAAAATTATATCAGATTTAAGAATTTTAATTTATTATGATATTCCTAACTATAAATTTATTAGCAAAATTATCTTGTATAATGAGAGAAATTAAAATACAAATAGAAAAAATAGAAAAAATAGTGTAGCTCAAAAATCCCAAAATAGTTACCCCGCACATGCCCTATATGAAAGCAACATGGCCGGAAAAAAAAATCAAAAATAACAAATATGAGAAAGTAAGGAGTCAAACCCATGCACTACCACATGAAGGTACGAGCGCTTGACAACCATGCTAGGTAAACATCTATAAACTAATTCCCAGCTTTTTTATATATAGAATATTAAGAAGGATTTTAGAATTCAGGGGCCCCAGAAAATCGGGGGGCCTATGCGGTCACACTCCTCGCACCCCCTCAAGGCCAGCCCTGCTAATGAGTTGGGCAAGCAGTCTACAAGCGAGGAGGGAGGATACTATGACTTCCTCTATGACAGGAGAAAAGAATAAGGCAAGGATAGACGATGTTAGCTAGTCTTAATTAACGCAGCTTCCACATGTGTGCTCCTGCTGCAGCGAGGGGTACTGGATAAAGCAAGGGCAGAAGGGCAGACGGGAAAGAAAGGTGGGGGGAGGTGGAAAAAAGAGGGCTAGCTAGAGAAGGACAGTTGGATGTAATTATTTTGTAACGGAAACGCATGTAGATTGTTTTATATTGTTGTTATATGACATATGATTTAAAACGAATCCGTTTGACCCATAAGAACCAAACGTTATCAATTAGATTCAAATGAGATGGTTCCACCAATAAAAATACATAAACTTGGACTGGCTCGGACTCATTTACAAAAAAACAATTAGAATCCGGATCCACAAAAAAATGAACCCGGCTCGACCCGCACCCACCCTAGTATGTACTAACCATGAACTAACATTATGAAAATTTCTTTACCAAAATGAGGAGGGAGTAAAATAAAAGAAATTCTAACTACCTTCCCCGTTTACCTTTTTTCTTTGTTTCTTTTTCGCTCACATTTTGACATGTGGAATCCACTTATACATTCATTTAAAAAATTAGTTAACTGAAATCACAAATTCTTCTTTTTCAATATTCTTATGATTTGGAGTGCTACTAGCGCAAAGACGTGGTTGTAGATGCAAATTTTCGCCGTCTTCTCCTTTGACAAAAATGCACCTGTAAAATAATAACACTTAAGATTAAGGCCAAAAGCCTCACGTGCCCAGGATGAATAAGGGGCCGATGGGGCTTTGGCAGAAGAATCTCCAATGCTAAAGTTAGAATTCTGAAAAGAATGTGTTTAGGAGTTTGTAGGTAGGAATTGGCTTAGCGTTTTAGTGGGATAATAGCGCTATTTATAGGGGAGTGGCCGACCCTATTTGGAGAATAGTAGCATATAAATTGGGTGAATAATTGCAAGATATTATGCGAAATAATATCTTGCAATTAACATGGCAATTAATCCTAATTAAATAGGAAATTTAGGAGTTACCTTTTGAATAAGGATTTGATGAGGAGTGATGAGAAGGATTTGAATAAATACCATTTTGATCACCTTTTACTCTTCCTTGATTGAGCCGTTATTGTCCGTTGCATGTGCGTGGGAATCCAAGTTTGCTTCGAGGGTAATTTTGTCATTTTAACCCAAAAGTCTACGTGTCACCTCCATAATTTTCTTGATTATTTTTTGCTCCACAAATGCCCCCACACATGTTGGGCTGCTCACAAAAAAGGGCAACAGGTGTACAGATTTTTCCTTGCTTTAAGAAACATAAGATTGTTTCCTATTTTGATGTAGATTCCCATTTTAATTGGAAATTATATCCTTCTAAGAAAGAGAAATAAATTACTTATAAAGTCTATTTAAGTCTACCTTAAGTAGATGATTAAATCAACTTCAGAGAGCAATTTATTCTACCCTACAAGAGAGAGAAAGCTAGAGGATATTTGTTCCCCCTCCCCTAGCAATATTCTTCACTTGCCCGTGCAAATGACCATTTTTTGTTGCTTTCTTCGTCTTCACGCCGCACCAAGGTAAGAAAAAATTAATTTTCCTTGTCTTCTTAATTTTTTGGAGCCTCGGGGCTTGAAATTTGGCTCGATGGGGGTCAAAAATGTGTTTAAAAGTGGTTTAGAAGGGCTACAATATTGTTGTCGTGGGTGGCTTGGTGCGGCGGCGGCTCAGTGCAGGTCGAGGTTTAGGTGCATTAGTGTGGGCCGCAGAGGTAAACTGGGGCTCGGCTCGGGTCAGGAACTTCTCGACTTGGGCTGAGGTTGTAAGGCGCTGGGGCGCTGATCTTTGGATCGCTAAGCTTGGGTCCGTGTGGGAGAGATGAGAGAGATGGAGGTACGGGGGCGCCAGCCCCTCTTCTTTTGGATTGGGTCATGAGAATGGTAGTGCTTGGCTGTTGGGCTGCCTGGCGTGTTGGGTCTCTTAATGCCCTGGGTTGCCTAGCGTGTTGGGCCGAGAGAGAGATAGGAGCCAGTGCGGGCTGGGCTCCCTTAGCTGCTATCATTAGCCCGTGGGGCTTGATGCAATTTTTTTTTTTGCAGTCGTGTAACGATTCTTACTTTGCATCTTTGTAGAAGTTCTTCGAGCATGTATTCTTCAAGCCACAAGAGTGATGATGGTGTGCCACCATTGTATCATCAAGGTGGGTCTTTGAGTAAAGTAGGCTACTTCAAGGCTGCTCACTTCAAAATTAATTTTGATGACTCGTTCAAAGATTTCCTTAAAGTATATAGGCACGCCATTTCGTCTAGGATGCGTGAGAAGCGTGTCAAGGAGGGTAGCAGCAGTGAGCCATGTAGTGGGGCTAGAAGAGCTATCAAATTTCACCCCAACTACTTTGTGTTGGGATTTACTTTTCTTATGTCGTGTTTCTTCCAATAAGTGTGCCCCCGCTCAATGTTCTCCAAATACGGTTCATCTGATGGTGGGATTCCTAAACGAATTTTGGTACTTCTTTGACATTGGTCACATTGATGGAGTTAGGCAGCTGCGATCCCGTCATAGGGTCTTCGTTCATTCAAGCAAGGAAGATCATGACTGGGCCAATGAGACTTTGGATATAAGTTGCAAAGCGGCAGTCTGATTCTTCCTCTGAGCTGCATGTTCTTACGATTTTCATCACCAGTATGCAGACTATTTGGTCTTTATGTTGCTTTATGGTTTTGCTGAGCTATGAACTGATTTGTTGATTATCCTCCTCTGTCTATGTAGATTCGAAATTTGGTTCAACCCCTAAGACTTCTCCAGATATGGAGAAGGTGCACGTTGTTTTAGGTATCCCCGCTGAGTACCGTGAATGGCATTGGCTGCTTAGTCTTCTTCTCTAGTAGAAATGTGGGATGCCCCCGAGAGATGAGATAAAGCGGATCAAGGCAGATGTATTGGCTCGTCTGATTGCTGTCGTGGAGCCTGCTCTGAATGAAGGCGGAAATAAGAGATTTTCTCTACCTGCTCAAAAGATGCTGGTTAAGAAAAAACCAAAAGCCTCATCCGCTGCTCATGAGGTTTTGCCCCCTGCCAAGAGGCTTGTGATTGAGTTGACTTCTTCCAAGAGGAAGAAAGACGAGGCTGTTAGATCAGAGCCGGTGACGTCTGCCATGCCCAAAATAGCTAGTACGATTGCTGATAGGATCGTTCAACGTAGAGGTTCCATCGTGCCCCTAGTGCTGAAGTCTGTGCCAAGGCATCCTTTGGGAGCTAAGTCTGGTTCACCTTTAAAGAGGCTTGCTACTATGAAGAGCGATAAGGTGGACTCTGCTGTTAAAGTGGCGCTAAGACCTACTTCTTTTGCTTCTGAGACTAGTTCGCCTACTGAGAAAGATAAGACTGCTCACGTGGGTAGTTGTGAGAAATCCACCAAGTTTGTTTCTAGAAAGACTGTTGAGATCTGTGAGCTTTTGAAGCTAGATTTGCTTGAAGACATGGACGTGTGTGCCAAGCTTGTTGATGGCGTTAGAGGGGTTGTTTACCCCAAGTTCCTTTGCAAAGCATACAACTCAATATAGGAGGACTGCTCTGCTTATCATGATGCAGAAAACGACGATTTTGGTTGCTGAGTCTATGCTCATTGACCAAGAGGATACCAAGGCTGCCAAAGAGATAGCAACGACTATAGCAGCTGAGGCTTACTCTTCTGCCTAGAAGATCAAGAGGTTAGAGTCTGAGCTTGTCGCTTTAAAGGGGTCCAATACATCTGGCCCTACTTCTCTGCAACTTGAGACCGCTTGCTAGAAGATCGTTGGCTTGAAGACTATGCTTGATGCCTTTCAAGTTAAGTATGAAAGTGTAGAGAAAAAGATTGGCTGTTACACACCTCAGGTTCAAGATCTTGAGAGTGCCGTTTCTGAGCTTCATTCCGCGGCTTATGCAAAGGATAAAGAGTTTATTACTGCTTATAATCAAGTGATCCACTTCAAGAAGGTCGTCGATAGGCTTGAACCCCAAATGTTGGAACTCCAAGGTGTGCTGAAGATCAACGAAAATCTAAAGAAGGAAGTGGTTGAGCTACAACGCATCCATATTGGTCTGCTCGAAGAGAACAAGCAGCTGAAAAGCGAGAAGGCTGGACTCAAGGCTTCGCTTGTTCAGAGTCAAGCTGATTTCTACAAGCTGGGTTATGTAGATCATATTTTTGGTAAGCCATCTGACTTTGAGTTTGTTGGGAAAAACTTCGAGACCTTCTCTATTTCTCCAGAATACTTGCTTACCTTTACTTTTGAAGCTTCCATTGTGAAGTAGTTAGAGAAGTTAGTGTCCAGGATGTGGTAGTCAGGGGTGAAGCGCTGGATGATGCCGCTGCTAAGAGTGTCGCGACTGCTAAAGGTATGATGACCAAGTAGTCTTGGAATGTCCAAGCTGCTGAAGAGTAGTTTTCTAGGTAGCCTTTAGGATTTTCTTTGTTTTCCTTGTTGCTTTTTGCTTTGCTTGAACTCATTCGGCCTTTGCTATTTTTTATTAATTTTGCTAGAAAATTTAATAAACTTGCTTCCTTCATTTTTCTTCATCTTCGCTTCTTTTGTTTACGCCTAACCTTTGACTCTTAAGCTAACGGCAAGCATATTACTTCTTTTTTTTTTATAAGCAGGCAGGCCCATGTAGCTTATGCATAGGTTATAGTGTAGAACTTTTGCAAAGTTGTTGGCCATAGGGTCGGCAACCAGACACCTTACTTATAGAAGTAGACGAGCCCGCGTGACTATTCGGCTGTTAACTTTGGCTTTCTTCAATCCTTTGAGTTGTTTGGCCTACATCACAACATACTAAAGATTTTTGGGCATGAAATTCGCTAACCTTTTGTATCAAAAGTACACGGTTGTATGGAATTTCATAGGCAAAGGTCCAAGAGAACTCCTTACTCTATATGTAACCAATTTCATGGGTTGTGTATCAAGTATTACAACATTTTGGGAATTAGTGTAGATCTGAATGATCATTCTGCGCTTGGCAGAGATAAAGCTTATCGACTGCGTAGCATGTCGACAGTGCATAAAGCTTCATATATGCACGCTAACTGTTTAACCTTTCATAAAAAAGTGCGGTTGTATAAGTTTAACGTGGCTTACTGCTCGAATGGGAAGGCGTAGACAGTCTTCTGAAAACTGTAGGCTATCTTAGTGCACTCATTAGCAGCTGTAGGGTTCCAGGATAACTGTCTATAGGGCGTACTGTGTAATGTGCCTCCTCCGTCTTTGAGGCCTAATTCCCCACGGATTAGGCCAAGAGACCAAAAATCCTTCAGTTAGCTAAGCCTTGAAAAAGACCATTGTGGCTGCTTCTAGGAATCCCGACGCAAGCCATCGTGCACCTAGTTACACCAGGAGAGCCCGACTCATCCACGTATGGATATTCGGAGTGTATAGTTTATCCTCCCGCATCGAAGAGCAAACCCATGTGGGTGTAGAAGAATTGGTTTACCCTCTCGCACTAGAGAGCATAGTTGGTCCTCATAGGGGTGTAATTCCTGTGAGAAGTCCCTAAGAATGGCGCGATCTTCGTTTGAAGTTCAGGAGTGACTAGTTTTTGTAAGCATGCAGCAAAGCCAAGTTGTAAATTACTTCTGAATTCCTCATTGAAAAACGAGTGAGACGAACGAAAACTTATATGTAAGGTAGAAATTGCATAACAACTAGATAGTCATCGGTTTGCAAGGTAGCGCTTGTCGATCTGCTTAAGTCTCTAGGCTTTAATGTAGCAGGAGGTCACATATGGTACTTCCTCATATTGTAGGCGTTCCACTGTTTTTTTATCTTTTTGTCGTTCATGGTGGCGAGGGTGTAACTTTCATTACCGCCTACTCTGCTGATTTTGTACGGACCTTCCCAAATAGGATCTATCTTTTTGGAGCCTTTTATGCGAGTAGTGATGAAGAATTTTCTTAGGATTAGGTCTCCGAGCTGAAACTGTCAGATCTTTGCCCTTTTGTTGTAGATAGAGATGAACTGCTGCTGGTAGGCTGTGATGCCGGTGATGACCTTCTCGCATTCCTCCTCTGCCAAATCTAGATTTGTGGCCATCTCATTTCCATTCTACTCGATGCTTGGCAGTAGAGTGCTGATACTTGGCACAATGACATTAGGAGGAATGATTGCTTTTGAACCAAATGCCAAGGAGAAATGAGTCTCACCGGTTGCTCATTATTTGGTTGTTCAATACGCCCATAGACATCCGGGAAGTTCATCTAGCCATTTTCCCTTCTTGTCGGAGAGGGATTTCTTGAGGTAGTCGAGAATCGTCTTGTTAGATACTTTGGCATACCCATTGCCTTAAGGATACCTTAGCGTAGACATGTGCTGCTTGATGCCATATTTTTTGAAGAACTTTGCCAAATCTTTGCTTACGAATTGCGGGTCGTTATCGATGATGATGGATTGAGGGATGCCAAATCAATAGATGATGTTCCTCCATATGAAGCGCTCTATGTCCGTCTGAGTTGTAGTGGTCATGGGCTTAGCTTCCACTTATTTGGTGAAGTAGTCAGTTGCCATAATCGTCATGTTTCTGCCCCCAGTAGAGGGGGCATTAACCCTACCAAGTTGACTGCTCACTATATGCATGGCCAAGGACTTGTCTGCGGGTGTAGTTCGTTGATAGACAGTGCTGGTACCGGCTTATAGCGTTGGCAGCGGTCGCACTTTTGTACTAATTCCTTAGCGTCTTGATGCATAGTAGGTCAGTAATAGCTTGCGTTAAGAGCTTTTTGTGCTAAAGATCGGCCTCCGAAGTGATTTCCACAAACGTCTTCATGGATTGAACTTAGAACATTTTGGTCATCGAGAGGCGCTAAGCAACGGAGATGTGGTCCAGTGCAAGATCTTCGGACGAGAATGTCGTTCCACATGTAGTAGCATGCTACCTTTGATTGAAGTTTTCTAGAATCCAATCTTTCCACGAAGAGTGTGTCATTGACTAGGTAGTCTATAATGGAATCTTGCTAGTTTGGAGTTATACTAACCTGTGACACCTTGGCTGCTGGCTCTGCCTCTATGCTTAGTTTGTCTAGATACTCCACCGAAATAGAGCGTTTGAGTTGGTGGTCGAAGGTGAAACCTAGGCCAGCTAGCGTGTCCACGTAGGCATTGTCTACCTCCAAAACTTGAGTGAGGGTGTAAGTCTGAAACGCCTTAAGTTGCTTCACACCTTCTTTAGGTATTGCAACATCTTCGGATGTTTTGCTGTGTACTCATCAGTAGTCTAGCTGGTGATTAGTTAGGAATCAGAATGAATTGTAAGCTTTTTCACCGCCAAGTCTTTTGCCATACGGAGGCCTGCTATTAGGGCTTTGTACTCTACTTCATTATTGGATGTTTTGAAGCCTAGAGTGATTTCTTGCTCAAGCATTGAACTGTCTAGGGTGACAAGGACCACGCCTACTCCCGAGCCCTTGTAGTTAGATGCATCATGTAGGCAAGCATGTAGGGCATCCTCGGTTGCCTCCAACGTGTCGTTGGGTCAGGTTGTTTGCGTCGTCTAGTCTAGGCGTGAATTATGCTATGAAGTCCGCCAAGGCTTGGGCTTTTATTGTCGTGCGAGGTTGAAAAACTAAGTCGTATTGGCCAAATTCCAAACCCATTTCATTACTCGTTGAGAAGCATCTGGACTATGTAGGATTAATCGTAGAGGATACTGAATCATGACGTTGACTGTATGAGCTTGAAAATATGGTCTGAGCTTCTGAGTCGCAACAACTAGCACCAAATTAATTTCTCAATCTTCTGATATCTGGTTTTCGCATCAAGAAGAGCTTTAGAAGTGTAGAGTACCGGCAGTTGGGCCTCCAGCTTTTCTCGTATGAGGGCAGAGCTCACTGCTACTTCTAAGACTGCCAAATTGATGTATAAGTCATCTACTGCTTCTAGCTTGGATAATAAGGGAAGTGATGTGAGATACTTCTTCAGGTCTTGGAAAGCTCTTTCGCATTCATCATTCCATTTGTCTCGTTGTGCCATCTTGATTGCTTTGAAAAAAGGCTTGCATTGATCGGTGAACCGTGAGATAAAGTAGTTGAGCGCGGCTGCTCGTCTGGTCAAGCTTTAGATCTCCTTCAAGGTAATTGGAGACTTCATCTCTAGGATTGCTCGGATCTACTTTGGATGTGATTCGATTCCTCGCTGGGTTACTAGGTACCCTAAGAATCTACCTGAAGATACTTTAAATATGCATTTGGCGGGATTGAGCTTCATCTTGTACTTTCTAAGGATGTCGAAAGTTTTCGGCAAGTTGCCGATATGGTCTGATCACTGGTTGCCCTTCACCATGATGTCGTTGATGTAGACCTCCATGGATACTCCAATTTACTTCTTGAACATCATGTTTACCCGTTATTGGTAAGTGGCTCCCGCGTTCTTGAGGCCAAAAGGCATGCTCTTGTAGCAGTAGGTACATAGCTTGATCACAAACGTGGTTTTCTCCTTGTCGGGCTCGTGCATGGCTATTTGGTTGTAGCCTGAGTATGCGTCCAAGAAACTGAGTAGCTGGTTCTTGGAAGTTGAATCTATTAGTAGATCGATTCGGGGAACTGGATAAGGATCCTTCCAGCATGCTTTGTTGAGGTCGGTGTAGTCTACGCAAACCCTCCATTTTCCCTTCTTTCTTCATTACTAGCATGACGTTAGCAAGCCATGCTGAGTATGCTACCTCTTCTATGAATCCGACCTCCAGTAGCTTGTCGATTTTTGTTTCAATGAACACCACTCGTTTGGGTGCAAAGTATCTTCTTTTTTGGATTACCAGTTTGTCAGCGGGGTCGACGTGCATCTTGTGGCAAGCTATCTTAGGGTCGATGCCTGGCATGTTGGAAGGTGACCATGTGAAGACGTCACGATTTTCCCTAAGGAAAGTCGTGAGTTCCTCCTTTTCCTTCGGGCTCAGACATAAGCAAATTCTAGCAGTCTTATCCGACTGTTGGGGATCAAGAATGATGTGCTTTGCGTTCTCTTCGGGTTTTGCATCCCGTCTCGTCTGCTGAAGTGTTGATTTGGACACCATCTTCTTAAACCGTCTGCTGTGATTGCTAGTTGGTAGCTTTGTCCTCCTTTTGGACCACGGTAACATCTACAAGGGTAAATATTTTTTTTTTTACTCCTTCAGTACTTGAACAGTGCATCATCAAGATGTGGTATGGTCATACTTGATTTATTCGACTCCTCTTCCCGGGATATGGAATCAGAGTTTTTGATACTTGACAGAGTTACGACATCCAGCTTTATCAGCCAAGGTCGCTCTAGAATCCTGTTGTAGAGAGACGAGTTGCTTACTTTTGTGAACATCTGCTTTAAGACAACTAGTGGTGTTCTCACATCAAGTGTAATATTACCAAAGGCAGTCGAGGTGTGTTCGTTGAATCTGGTGAATACCTCCGCTAGGCGTATGATTGTGCTTTCCAGGCCATCTTCTGAATTACTGAGAGCTGAAGTAGGTTGATTGCACTTCCATTGTCAACCATCACTATGTCGACTATAGTGTGGGTTAGTTGGACAGATATCACTAGTGCGTCGTCGTGTGGGAAATCGACGCATTTGGCATCCTGCTTGGTAAAGCTAACAATGGGTCCAGGTTGGGTGTTAACTTCCTGGACCTGAGAAACTAATAGAGTCTGATGGATCTTCCTTTTCTTAGAGTTGTTGGTGGTCCCCAAGTGCTCGGGTTCAACGAAGATTCCATTGATCCGAATTGTCTTGGTTGGCGACTCTTCGTCGGTGTTTGCGTTCCTTCTAAGCTAGGCCGCTGGCTTGTCCAAGTATCTATTGACCTTGCATTTTTTCACCAGCTTCTCTATATAGTTCCTCCAAGTGTAGCAGTCGTCGGTTGTGTGACCGGGACCTCGATGGAATGCACAGTACTTGGCATGGTTCAACTTGGAGGTATCTTCCTTTGACTACTTCGAAAGCTTGAACCATGGTTCGCTCTTGATGTTGCGGAGGCTTTGATGGATCGGGACCAAAAACTTAAAGTAGTTCTTGGGCATCGGGCCTCCTTTAGTTGGGGATCAGTCCCTGCGCTTGGCCTCCTGTCTGCTTTTGTTGTTGTACTACTTTTCGTCCTCCTCTTTTGATCTATTATCGATTCTTTTCAAGGCTGCTTGGGTGCCTTGTCTGCTCACCGAGCCTCGTCCCAAAACGCATGCTTCTTTGCCAGAGCGAAAGAGTCTGCCAGAGTTAGATCTTCTTTCATGATTAATTCTCCAAATAGCAGGTGGTCTGCTGGGAGTACTTTTTGGAAAGTTGCGCTAGCTATCGAGTTGTTGCATCCGACTATCTTTACCTTCTCTGCTTTGAACCTCTTCACATAGTCGGGAAACGACTCCTTAAGGTTATTCTTGACATTGAACAAGTGGTCAAACTTCTTCTTGATCAAGCCTATGATGAAAACTCCTTGGTGAAAACTAAAGAAAGCTCAGCGAAACTCCGGATAGATTGCATCAGCAGGGTATAGAACCAATATTATGCATCACCTTGTAAAGTTGTGGCGAATATCTTGCACATAAGAGCGTCATTTTTTCGATAGATAATCAGTGCTTCAGGTGTCTCTCCAGGTCTTCATCCCTTTTGAAGGATGTGAAATGTGGCCTGCTGAACTTGCGTGAAGGCTCTGCCTGCTCGATCTCATCCGTGAAGGGTAACCTGTTTATGTTGGTCAAGTTCCGTCGTAGTGCCTCGTCAATGACCTCATTACATTGGAAATTGCGTAATCGCTCGGTCATGAGCTTCTTTACTTCTTCCTAAATTTTCCTTTGTTGGGGTAGCGGAGCTCTTGGCTGCCCCCGATCATGACTTGCTGGTGTAGGCTGATTTTCTATGTGTTCAGTTCATTTATGCTGCAGCTGCGATGCATGTGGTACGTTCCTAGCAGGTGAGCATATTTCTTTTAGGCTACCGGTTTAACTTGAGCTGCATTGAGTGACTACTTCTTTCTGTTCATCATCCTGCCTACTCCGATGTGAGGTGAATGATGCTCCTTACGAGCTTATTCACGAATGAACACTTTGCTGGAAGGTTGCTCATGTCGATTATTGGAGTGTGGCCTCAACCGTGAATGTATGCTCGTACATAGGACTAACTGAGAGTGCACGCTTATTTGCGCTCTAAGATGAGAGTATACGCTATCTCAGAGACCTAGTCGGGAGTGTATAATGCCCGAACACTCGGTTCATGGCTGGTTGACAAGATGCTTTCTGGGACGCTGTTGGAGAGATTCGTCATTTGCCCTTGTTCTACTTCGGGACACTTTGTATAGGGCACGCTGCTTATCGGTACGCTGTAATAGCTGATTCACCAAGGTCGTCTGTTGCGCGAGGGCGCTTGTCAACTCTATAACTTGTCGAGACAAGTGTTGTTTTCCATTTGGGTTGGAAGAGCTTGGACGGTATGTGTTTCCTTGAGTAGTGGAAGTGTAATGGACTCTGGGTGCGAGATTTAAGTTAGGATATGTCAAATCTTCAGATAAATGGGGTGAAAATACCCCCAGTTCAATCATTGGTGCATAAATCTAAATTTGGGACTGTTGAACAGGTCTTGGACCAGTTTGGGCTGCTAAGAGGGTCACAGGAGTAGGCTGGATCTCAGATTGAATTGTGGAATGAAGTCGAGTTGCCAGCACTGGTTGGACCGTAGGCGCTGGCTGGGTTCCCCGTGGCGAGCCTTAGGCCTGCGCGGCGTCCTTGGTATGTGGGTCTTGGGCCGCTGCCTTGGCAGCTGCAGCTGTAGCTTAAGCCTACTTGCGTTGGGCCGTGCTGGGCTCTCTTGTGGCGCGGGCCTGGGCTCGCTGCTGCAAGGTTTCATGGATTTGGGCTTGCGGTTGCAAGGTGATGCGTTCACCATGGGCTTGGGTCTCACCGTGAGCTGCCACGGTGGCTACTAATGTAATGGTTACCGTTGGCATAGCTACGGTAGTGCCCCATAGGGGTGGTGCCGCTCCACTCATCGTCATGTTAAGCCTCGTGGATCGTCGTGGGAGGGCTATGCCTCGATCTCCATCACTTGGTCAAAATCCTTGAACGTAGGAAGTTCCGTTCGTTGTGGTTTTCGAATTTCTTGTCATTGTACTTTTCTTTTACGTTTATCCAAAGAACTTTATAAAAAAAAATTCTAGGAATAAGAACGTACGAAAAATCTGCGAATGAACAAGAAATGAGAAACAATGCAAGAGTCTTCTTCAAGCGTGTGAATCAAGACTTTGTGAATGCAAATATCTGCCGTCTTTTCCTTTGATGAAAATGCACCTGCAAAATAATAACACCTAAGATTAAGGCCAAAAGCCTCACGCGCCCACGATGAATGGGGGGCTTTAGCCAAAGTTAGAATTTAGTTAGAATTCTGAAAAGAATGTGTTTAGGAGTTTGTGGGTAGCAATTGGCTTAGCTTTTTAGTGGGATAATAGGGCTATTTATAGGGGAGTGGCCGGCTCTATTTGGAGAATAGTGGCCAGCCATATATGGTGTAATTGGGTGAATAATTGCAAGATATTATGTGAAATAATATCTTGCAATTAACATGGCAATTAATCCAAAATTAAATAGGAAATTTGGGAGTTACATTTTGAATAAGGATTTGATGAGGAGTGTTGAGAGGGATTTGAATAAATATCATTTTGATCACATTTGACTCTTTCTTGATTGAGATGTTATTGTCCATTCCATGCACGTGGGAATCCCGGTGTGCCTCGAGCGTAATTTTCTCCTTTTCACCCAAAACTCCATGTGTTACCTCCATAATTTTCTTAATTATTTTTTGCTCCATAGTTGTTGTATCCTGAAAGACAAGCACCGATCAACCATGAGAATCGTTTTAAGGCACATATTTGTCGTACGGTGAAATAACCAAATTCTTGACTTAACTGTATTTTCAAGTTTTTCTAACCAAGTCTCATTTTTTGTTTATTATAAAGCCATTTAAAAAAAAAAATTAAAGTTGTAGTTTCTACTTAAGCCATGTGAGCCTCACCCTTTCTAATTCAACATGCGTCTTTCTTTCTCTCCCCCATGAGAGACCTTCCTTCTCTTTGAGGGCGATTCTCAACCTTTCATGTGAGTGATTCTCCATCGTGTTCCAGTTTGTTGCCGCCAATCCTAGCTGGGGCTGGGATCCGTGGGTGTTCTTTTGTTTTTGCTTTGGTCTCCCTCTCTTCTCCCCTCCACTGCTTCTTCCCCCTGCTTCCTGGTTCAATTTACCCTCTTTTCCTCCCACTACTATCTCTCCTCCTCCTTCCTCTAATTTTTTATCTTTGGTCAAGTTTCACCGCGAGATATGGCTTGCTGAGTCGGTGAGCTTTGATCTGGTGCACCCCCACCTTCTCTTTGCTGTCTGCCTTGGTTGGCAGTGTTGCTCATGGATTTCCACGCGCTTCTTTATCTTTGCTGCAGGTTCTTGGTGATCTGTGGCGGTGTTTGGACTGAAGATTGGAATTGGTTGATGGGTTTGCTGAGGTGCGGCTCGGTTGGGAGATAGGCTTTGGGCAGATCGACAAGCACAGATGTGGTAGCATTGGTTGCGGCGGTGGTTGCATCGGTGTTTCTTGTTTTCTGTTTTCTTCAGTTCCAACTTTTGGTTGGGCTTGTTTTGGTGTGTTTGGTTGGCCCCGTTTTGCTTTGTGTATCTATTTTGGGCATTGTTTGTAAGTTTGTGTTGTTGCAATACATGCTTCACCATGTTTTGGCATGGTGTTTTTCCAAAAAAAAAAAAAAAAAACAGTCTAGTGGTATTCATCTTCACTTGTAAGTGAGAGTTCTTAGGTTCGATTCTCGCCAAATGTGAATTTGAACCACATTATTGCTAGCCCATTGTGAGACTAAACTCACCCTCCCTCCATCTTAGTGTAAATAATATCATTTGTTCAAACAAAAAAAAACATATTATCTTTCATACTCTAGACCTCCAGACTTCACCCAATTCACTTTGCTCATTCTCAATTCAAAATTCCTAATTGGCTAATTGGCTAACCCCGCCCAACTGATCCCCAGGCCACCACCAGCAATCCTATTCCTCCACCTGTCTCCTCTCCTAAGATCCTCCTCCACCACCGCGACGGGGTCACGGTTCTCGCACTCAGCCCCAGCTCCACCTGCCTCACCTCTGGCTCCGTCGAGCACGCCGTCAAGCTCTACAAGCTGCCAAGTCAATAACTTCCTCCTATTTCTCACAAATTTTTTTTGGGTGATTAGAAACTGAGTTTTTCGATTTGTTTTAGTTTTTGTTTGAAATTAATATAAATAAGCAAAAATTAGATTTGGTAGAATCAATGTGAAATGCTGGTACTAAATGGGTTATTGAATTCAAAGACTTACTAGTTCTTGAATCCTTGAAAAAACTGAAAGCTTGCATTTTTTTTTACAAAGCTTGGCTGCTCAAAAACAAGTAGGATCTCTGCTATCACCCAATAACAACTTGACAAGTGTCGAAGTTGTTAGTTCAAGTTTATTATTATTATTTTTTGGACACTTGTCAAGTTGTTATTGGGTAAGAGGAGAGCTCCTGCTTGTTTTTAAGCAACCAAGCTTTGTTCTTTATTTTTTTTGAAGCTTTTATATCGGGACACTCGATAATAGAATTCTAGATCCGTCATTGTCTTTTCAATTTTTTAGTAATTTTTTATGTACTATATAGAGGGTGGTGATTTCACCACCTCATTACCTCACACACAGCGGAAAAAAAACTACCAAACAATTGAAAGGGTTAATAATATTATCTTTTAATACATACACCCTTAAATATTATTTTTTAATACTCTGCTATTCTTCCTGTTAAAAGGAGGAACGTTTGCATTTTTACTCAAATAAATGACTTCTATTTGACAAAAAAAAAATGACTTCTAAATTTTGTCTTTACAGGAGGCTTCATTAATAGTGACACTTTAAACCACAAGAGGAACGTTTGATACAATGTTGTTCAAGTCAGATTACTGGAGGAAAGATTATCAGAGGAAGAAATAAAAATACAGTAAAATTAGCAGATTCATTAATAGAAGCCCTAAACCGCCTAATAGGCGAAGAGCTGGAAGAAGAAATAGAATTAAAATATGAATAAAGAAATAGTAAGACATGTATTTCAAGAAGCAACAATGCAAATGGGACTCTACAAGAGAAGAATATTAAATAATTATATTCATTCAGATAATTATTTTGAAGATAGAAAAATATGAATACAAAATTACAAACAGAGCATAGAAAAAGCATGTAGCGAAATAGCAGAAGTGATATAGAATAGACAGTGATCCTAATCCTAGAACAATTTCAAGAGAGGTGAAATTTAAAGGAAGAGAAATACAATATTTTAAGAAAAAGATTTCGACAATTAAAAAAGAAATAAAAAACAAATATTTAGGATGAGTTTTTCAGGAACATCCAGATAATTAGTAAGAACTAACTCTAGTTATGTTAAAGAAATAATAGTAATCTGTTAAGACGAATTTTTCAAAATAATACTAAAGGAAAAGAATTAATAAGAATAGAAGAAGAAGTAGATATTGAAAGAGAAGCAGACGCTTTTAGAAATAATACTCTGCATTTGTTAAATCCAAAAAATCTATATAAGAAGGGAGAATGGTTTAGTGAAAGTAAACTTTATAGTCATTATCAAGAACAAATTATACAAGTAGTTGACAAACAAGACGTAAGCAGAATTAATTTAATCACAAGAGAATCTTATAATAAAATAGATAAGAAATATAATCTAATACATTTAGGAACAATAGTGGTAGGAGTCAAGAGTTTAACCAGACCATATTTAGGGGTTAAATTTTTAATAAGTGTACTTGATACTAGACATAAAAAGTTAGACGCTGCCACGATAGGAATGATGGAAATAGATATGTCTGAGAATGCTAGAATAGTTTATTGCCAACCTGGCTTTATGATTCCCTTCAAAGATTTTTATAAAGACATTCAGATAACAGTAAAATCTACGATGTGGAGCAAAAAATAATCAAGAAAATTATGAAGACGACACGTAGATTTTTGGGTAAAAAGACAAAACTACCCTTGAGACACACCGGGATTCCCACGCGCATAATAGCTCAATCGAGGTCAAAGGTGATCAAAATGGTATTCTTTTAAACCCTCTCATCACTCCTCATCAAATCTTCACCCACAAGGTAACTCCCCATTATTCTTTTCAAATTGGGATTAATTACCAAAATTAATTGATTAATTTCCTAATTGATTGCAAGATATTATTTTGACATAATATCTTGCAATTAGAGCCAAGAAACCACTATAAGTGGCCGGTCCCTATTTCTCCAAATAGGGTCGGCCACACCCCTATATATAGCCACCCATTTTCTCCAAAACCTAATTCCAATTCTCTTCTAAAATTCTCCAAATTTCTCTAAACACTTTATTTCTCAAATTCTAACTTTGGCATTGGAGGTTCTTCGGCCAAAGCCCCACCCCCCCCCCCCCCCCCCCAAAAAATTCATTGTGGGCACGTAAGGCTCTTGGCCTTGACCTTAGGTGTTAATTATTTTGCAAGTGCATTTTCATCCAAGAAGAAGAAGGTGGAAATTTGCATCCACAAATTGGTGCTTTCATTGAGAGTCTTGATTCAAACACTCGTAAAAGACTCGCATTCAAGGTTTTTCGTTTTCATGTTCATTTGTAGATTTTTCGTACGTTCTTATTCTTGGAATTTTTATTTATAAAAATTCTTTGATAAAATGTAAAAGAAAAGTACAATGACTAGAAATTCGGAAACCACAACGAACTAAACTTTCTAAAGGATTTGGACCACGGAGATCCATGAGGCTCAACGCGACAGCAAGTGGAGCGGCATCACCCCTATGGGGCATCACCGTAGCAGCCATCCTGGCAACCACCATCGTGGTAACCCTCGGCGCGGCCCACACCCACGGTGAAGGAGTCACATTGCAACCACAAGCCCAGGCCCATGCCACCTTGCACCTGCGAGCCTAGGTCCATGCCACAAGGGAACCCAGCTCGACCCAAATTAGGCAAGCCCAAAATCAGACAGCCATGGTAGGAGCAGCTGCCCAGGCCTCGCTGGCCCAAAGCCATCGCGAGCCCATTCCACTCCAAGGCCGAGCTTATGAGCAAATGGCCCAAGTCGTGCCACTTCAAGCTTCAAGGGCCCAAGCCCAAGATGAGTTGACCCTAGCCATGGCTCGGCGCGAGCCTAGTGCGTATCCAAGCCAAGCCCAGGTCCAAGCAGCCTAAACCAGTCCAAGATCAGTTCAACTGTCCCGGCTTTAAATTTCTTGGCCGACGATTGAACCGGGGGCATTTTCACCCCATTTCTTTTTAAAGTTAACATTTCCCAACTCAAATCTCGCATTCAGAGCCCATTACACTTCCGTTACTCAAGGAGACGCATTTCGTCCAAGCTCTTCTAACCCAAATGAAGAACAACACTTGTTTCGACAAGTCATATAGTTGACAAACGCCCTCGCACAGCAGACGACCTAGGTAAATCAGCTCTTGCAGTACATCGAGATGCAACGTGCCCCAGATGAGGTGTCCCGAAGTAGGACAAAGGCAGCAAATAACCTCTCCAGCAATGTCCCAGGAAGCAACCACTCGACCAGCCACGAACAGAGCGTTCTGGCGGTGTAAAATCTTAACTCGGCCCTCGATATAACGTATACTCTCGTCTTAGCATGCGGATGAGAGTGCATTCTTGGTTAGGCCCACAGACGAGCATACACTCACGGTTGGGGCCACACTCCGATAATCAACATGAGCAACATCCATGCGAAATGTTCATTCACGGGAAGGCCCGCAAGAAGCATCATTCACCTCACATCGAAATAGGCAGCTTGATGGATGGAGAGAAGCAGTCACTCAATCCAACTCAAGTTCAACTGGCATCCTGCGAGAAATTCACTCATCCGCTTGGAACGTACAATATGCACTGCAGCCGTGACATAGACGAACCGAACACATGGAAAAGCAGCCTAGACTAGTAGGTCACGATCAAGGGCAACCGAAAGCTCTGCTACCCCCAACAAAGGTAAATTCAGGAAAAAGTCGAGGCTCTTAACCGAGCAATTGTGCGATTTCCAACGCAATGAGGTCATTGACGAGGCATTACGACGAGGCATAACCAACATGAGTAGGTCACCCTTCACGGACGAGATCGAGCAGGCAGAGCCTCCACACAAATTCAGCATGCCACATTTCACATTCTTCAGAGGAGATGGAGACCCGGAGAGGCACCTAAAGCACTACCGTAGCACAATGATCCTTTATCACAGCAACAACGCTCTCATGTACAAAATATTCGCCACCACTTTATAAGGCGAGGCGCAAGATTGGTTCTACACCCTGCCCCCATAATCCATCCGAAGTTTTGTTGAGTTTTCTTCGGTTTTCACCAAAGAGTATTCATTCTATCGCTCGATTAAGAAAAAGTCTGAACGCTTGTTCAACGTGAAGAAGAACCCAAATGGGTCGTTCCGCGACTATGTGAAGAGGTTCAAAGCAGAGAAGGTAAAGATAGTCGAATGCAACGACTCGATAACTAGTGCAACCTTCCAAAAATGACTCCCAGCAGACCACCCGTTGTTCGAACAATTGATCATGAAAGAAAATCTAACTCTGGCAGACTCTTTTGCTCTGGCAGAGAAGCATGCATTTTGGGACGAGGCTCTCTGATGCACATTTAAGGTAAATCTGAGCAATCTTGAATATGAAGTCCCCCACTACTCGGAAAGAGATTCAAGGTCTGACCAGACGAGCAACCGCACTCAACCGTTTACCCTTGTGATCCACCGATCAACGTGAGCCCTTTTTTTACTCAATCGAAAAGAGCAACAAGACGAATAGAACGATAAGTGTGAGAAAGCATTCAAGGACTTAAAGAAGTACATGACATCACCTTCCGACTATCCAAACCAGAAGCAGCGGAGGACTTATTTACATGCTTGAAGGTATCTAAAGCAGCAGTAAGCTCTACCCTCACACGAGAAGAGCTGGGGGCCCGACTACCTGTATTCTATAGTTCAAAAGCTATCCTCGATGCGGAAAACAGCTACCAGAAATTCAAAAGCTAACTTTGGCGACAATTGTTGCAACCCGGAAGCTCAAGTTATACCTTCAGATGCACGCAGTCATCCTCATGACGCATTATTCTGCCCATTCCAAATGCGCGGCGATAAAGGAGAAACACTAACGGATACAAAGTTTTCTGACAAACGTAACAACTCAGCCTAAAAGGCGCGCCAAGGGCAGACGAACACTAGAAGGACACACTCGTAAGCAAGTTTTGTCCTCATCGTCCCAAAATATTCTACATATGAGCAACATCCATCGATAGTTAAGCACCACCTCATACTGCGCGTCACACTGCCCTAGCCGACCCTTGCTCCATAATTCAGCTCTAGAATGGCCCAATACCGACAATTGATCACCACCTCCGGCTGCTTGTAATATGGCCCCAACTTCATGGCTCCCTACCGCATCTTTATGCCTACCCTAAGAAACGCAACAGAGCGACCCAACGACTCATTGGAGGCAACCGAGCACACCCTAGCCACGTCTGCTTCACTCGATGGAGACTTTTGGCATTTGCACGACGATAGCGCATCTAACTACAAGGGCTCAGGAGCAGGCTTGGTCCTTGTCACCCCAAACGATTTGATGCTGGAACAAGCAATCACTCTAGGCTTTAAAGCATCCAACAACGAAGCAGAGTACAAAGCCTTACTAGCAGGCCTCCGAATGGCAAAAGACTTGGTGGTGAAAAAGCTTGCAATTCATTCTGATTCCTAGCTAATCCCCAGCCAGACTACTGGGGAGTGCATGGCAAAACATCTGAAGATGGCGCAGTACCTAAAGAAGGTACGAAAGCAACTTGAGGCATTTCAGACTTACATCCTCACTCAAGATTTGCGGGCAGACAACGCCCACGCGAACGCTCTAGCCAGCCTCCGCCCTCGACCACCAACTCAACTATTCTAGTGAAATATCAAGAAAAGCCAAGCATAGAGGCGGAGCCAGTAGCCGAGGTGTCACAGGTTAGTACAACCCTAAACTGGCAAGATTTCATTATAGACTACCTGGTCAATGACACACTCCCCATGGGAAGATTGGAGTCTAGAAAGCTCCAAACAAAGGCAGTACACTACTACATATGGAACGGCATTCTCGTTTGAAGATCCTACATTGGACTACATCTTCGCTGCCTAGCGCTTCCCGATGACCCAAAGGTTCTAAGTTCAATCCATGAAGGCGTTTATGGAAATCACTCCAGAGGCTGATCCTTAGCACAGAAGGCTCTAAACACAGGCTACTACTGGCCTACTATGCATTAAGACGCTGAGGAGTTAGTACAAAAGTATGATTGTTGCCAACGATATAAGCTGGTACCAGCACTGCCTGCCAATAAACTACACTCGTAGACAAGTCCTTGGCCGTTCATACAGTGGGCAATCGACTTGGTAGGGCCAATGTCTCCCGCTATTGAGGGCAAAGGCATAATGATCGTGGCAACTGAGTACTTCACCAAGTGGGTGGAAACATAGCCCATGACAACCACAACTTAGATGGACATAGGGCGCTTCATATGGAGGAACATCATTTGCCAATTTGGCATCCCTCAATCCATCATCACAGACAACGACCCACAATTCGTAGGCAAAGATATGGCGAAGTTCTTCCAGAAATACAGGTCAAAGCATCCAACAAGACGATCATCAACTACCTCAAGAAGTCCCTCTCCGACAAGAAGGGAAAATGGCCAGACGAACTTCCCGGATGTCCATAGATGTATCGCACAACCAAACAACGAGCAACCGATGAGACTCATTTCTCTTTAGCATTTGGTTCAGAAGCAATCATTCCTCCCAATGTCATGGTGCCAAGTATCAGCACTCTACTGCCATGCATCGAACAGAACAGAAAATAGATAGCCACAAACTTAGATCTGGCATAGGAGAAACGCGAGAAAGTCATCACCCGCATCCCAGCTTACCAGCAGCAGCTTCTCTCCAACTATAATAAAAGGGCCAAGATCTGGCAGTTCCAGCTTCGAGATCTAATCTTAAGAAAAACCTTCATCACTACCTGCAGAGAAGGCTCCAAAAAGATGGATCCCATCTTGGAATGTCCATACAAGATCAGCAGAGTATGCGGCAAGGGTAGTTACACCCTCGCCGCCATGAACGACAAAGAAATCAAAGGCAATGGAACGCCTACAATTTTGTGGAATTACCATCTGTGACCTCCCTCTACATCAAGCCCAAAGACTCAAGCAGCTCGATGAGCATCACCTCGCAAGCCGAGGATTATCCAGTTGTTATGCGGTTCCCACCTTACAGCTAAGTTTTCGTTCGTTTCACTCGTTTTTCAATGAGGAATTCAGAAGTAATCTACAACTTGGCTCGGCTACATACTTACAACAACTTGGCTCGGCTACATACTTACAACTTCGTTCGTTTCACTCGTTTTCGTTCGTTTCACTCGTTTTTCAATGCGGACTCTTGTGTTTCTGCAAGTAAAATGTCTGGCTGCCGACGTTATGGCTAACAACTTTGCAAAAGTTATACACCAACACCTACGGCTACATAGGCTACAGGGGCCTGTCTGCTTATATAAAACCAGCACGCCTGCCGCTGGCCTAAAATTCAAAGGTTAGGTATAAACAAAAGAAGCAAAGATGAAGAAAAGCAAAGGAAGCAAGTTTATTAAATTTTCTAGCAAAATTGATAACAAAAAGCAAAGGCCAAATGAGTTCAAGCAAAGCAAACAGCAACAAGGAAAACAAAGAAAATCCTAAAGGCTACCTAGAAGACTACTTTTCAACAGCTTAGACATCCCACGACTACTCGGTCACCACACCTTCAGCAGCCGCGATGCTTTTAGCAACGGCATCATCCAACACTTCACCCCTACTGCCCTAGTCTGGGCACCAACTTCTCCGACTACTTCACCAATGGAAGCCTCAAAAGTAAAGGCAAATAAGTCTGCCGGAGAAATAGAGAAGGTCTTGAATTCTTTCCCATGAAACTCAAAGTCAGACGGCCTACCAAAGTGATGATCTACATAACCCAGCTTGTAGAAATCGGCCTGACTCTGAACGAACGAAGCCTCGAGCCCTTCAACTGCTCATTTTCCTCAAGTAGACCAACGCAGGCGCGTTGCAGCTTATCCACTTCCTTCTTCAGATTTTTGTTGATCTTCAGTGCACCTTGGAGTTCCAACACTTAGGGTTCAAGCCTATCGACGACCTTCTTGAAGTGGATCACTTAATTATAAGTAGCAATCAACTCTTTATCCTTTACATAAACAGCGGAACGAAGCTCAGAAATGGCATGCTCAAGATCTTGAATTTAAGGTATGTAACATCCAATCTCCTTCTCTGCATTTTCATACTTAACTTGGATCTCGTCAAGCCTAGTCTTCAAGTCAACAATCTATTGGTGAGTGATCTCAAGCTGTAGAGAAGTGGGGGCAGAGGAATAAGTTTCAGCTGCCATAGTCTTTGCCACCTCCTTGGCAGCCTTGATATTTTCTTGGTCAAGGAGCATAGACTCGGCTGCCAGAATCATCGTTTTCTGCATCAAGCAAGCAGAGCAGTTCTTCTATATTCGATCGTATACTTCGCAAAAGAACTTAGGCAAACAACCCCTCTAACGCCATCAACAAGCTTGGCACACGGGCCTATGTCTTTAAGGAGATCTAGTTTCAAGAGCGCACAAATCTCAGCAACCTCCCTAGAAATAGGTTTGGTGAAGTTCTCACAACTGCCCACTAGAGCAGTCTCATCTTTCTCAACAGGTGAATCAGTCTTAACAACAAGGGGAGTGGGCCTTAACGTCACTTTAGCAACAGAGTCCACATTTTCGCTTCTTATAGTAGCAAGCATCTCCAAAGATGAACTGGTTTTAGCTCCCAACATACGTCTTGGTACAGACTTTGGCACTGGGGGCATAACAAAACTTATACGCTTATCAGCAATTGTACTAGCCATTTTCGGCATAACAAGCGCCACAGGCTCAGATCTAGCAGCCTTATTTTTCCACCCATTGGAAGAAGTCAAGTTAATCATAAGCCTCTCAAAACAGGCGGACCCTCACGAGCAGCGGAGGAAGTCTTCTGTTTTTTCTCAACTAGCATCTCTTGAGTAGGCTAAGAAGATCTCTTCTTTCCACCTTCATTCATAATAGGTTCCACGATAACGATCGAACGAGCCAATGCATCTGCCTTGATCATCTTTGTCTCCTCTCATGAGAGCATCCCACATTTCTCCCAGCGAAAAGGACTAACCAACCAACGCCATTCACGGTACTCATCGGGAGAGCTCAACCCATGCTAGCTTTTCCCTCATTTTTTCTCTCGGACTAGTAGGCACGAGGTTTGATGCCCATTATTCCAGCAGCCCATGAGGCCCACGACCTCTTCATTTCTCTCAATCGCCGGCCTGGCCGGCGTCAGATCCAAAAGCCCCAAAAACATGAACCGTGCAGCTCACCTAGCACTACGCCCCAGCACCTCAATCTGCAGCCCCAACTGCACAGTTGCCCTTGGCTCTAGCCAAGCCGAGCAACCCAAGTAGTGGTCCCTGCCACAACACTCATCGGCCCATGCAGAGCAAACTCCTGGTCCCTACCAGCCGACGTGCCGCACCACCCTGACGGTTACCCCACGACAGCACTACCTAAGAAGAAGATAAGGAATATTAAATTTTTTTCTTACCTCGGTGTGGCGCCGAAAAGACGAAGAAAGCAACAAAAAACGGTCATTTACACGAGCAAGTGTAGAAGATTGCTAGGGGAAGGGGAATAAATATCCTCTAACTTTCTCTTTCTTGTAGGGTAGAATAAATTGCTCTCTGAAATTGATTTAATCATCTATTTAAGGTAGACTTAAATAGACTTTAGAAGTGATTTATTTCTCTTTCCTAGAAGGATCAAATTTCCAATTAAAGAGGGAATCCACATCAAAATAGGAAACAATCCTATATTTCCTAAAACAAGGGAAGGTCTCTACACCTGCTGCCCTTTCCTGCGAGCAGCCCAACAAGTGTGGGGGCATTTGTGGAGCCAAAAAGAATCAAGAAAATTATGGAGGCGACACGTGGACTTTTGGGTAAAAAGACAAAACTACCCTTGAGACACACCGAGATTCCCATGCGCATAACGGCTCAGTTGAGGTCAAAGGTGATCAAAATGGTATTCTTTTAAGCCCCTCTCATCACTCCTGAAAATTGGGATTAATTACCAAAATTAATTGACTAATTTCCTAATTGATTGCAAGATATTATTTTGACATAATATCTTGCAATTAAAGCCAAGAAACCACCATAAGTGGCCGGTCTTCATTTCTCCAAATAGGGTCGGCCACACCCCTATATATAGCCACTCATTTTCTCCAAAACCTAAGTCCAATTCTCTTCTAAAATTCTCCAAATTTCTCCAAACACTTTCTCCCTCAAATTCTAACTTTGGCATCGAAGGTTCTTTGGTCAAAGCCCCCCCCCCCCCGGGGCGCCAAATTCATCGTGGGTGCGTGAGGCTCTTGGCCTTGACCTTAGGTGTTAATTGTTTTGCAGGTGCATTTTCATCCAAGAATAAGAAGACATAAATTTGCATCCACATACGAGTTATGAAATGATAGAAAATAAAGATAACTTATTACTTTGTGAAGGATTTATTGGAAAGTTACAAGTAAATAGTAGTACTAGAACAAAATTAAATTTAAACAAGAATTTAGAAATTTTTGGAAGTAGATCGAGGGAATTTATGTCCTAAAAGCAAAAAAGGCAGATATGTTAAAATTAGAAGAAATTGAATAGGACATGTCAAACATTTTAGGAGATACTAATACGAAGAGATCCCACATAATTCAATATGTATACACATTATAATGGAGATCAGACAGTAAGATTTAGTGTTTATAAACCAAATAGAAAGAACAATATGAGAACGACCTTGAAGAATAGAGGTACTAATTCTTTAGCTTATTCCACAAAAACTAACGAATGGAAGTACGTCTGACGTCTTGCATATGTCTTTAGTCAGATGAATATAAGTATTCACAATTTACAAAATTTACAAAATAAGTCAAGCTTTCTAGAAACTGCAGGACTTCGTCCTCAGAATGTTTTTCCAGAAGGTAAAAAATTTAATTTCTATTTTGTTTTAAAAGAAGAAACCCTGGAATTTTCAGTTCACGGGTAGAGGTTATTTCAGAAATAAAAAATTTTCCTCAAGCATATTATAAAGCTTTCTTCACCAGAGAAGAAGCAAGCTTATCCTTTCAGAATTATGTGACCAAAGAAAAGAAAAGGAGCGTAGTTGTTTTCAGAAGAGTGTATTAGTAGAGCAATTAGAGGTCTAATCTAGAAAAATACAGAGTTAGAATAAAGAGAGAAAAATTGAGAGAAGATATATTATTATAAAATAAAAAAAAAGCAAGTTTGTCTTGAATAATGAATGTACTAAACTTTCTTAAATATTTGTTTACAATTGAGAAGTAAGAAGAATACCTTTGATAGGGAAAATCTTTTAAATTAACATCTTGAGAAATAAGTACCACCTTTGGAAGAAAAATCATATCAGCTTTCGAACACTGTGATTTAGAAAATAAACGACAGATGAAATGATTGTTAGAAGAAATAAAAAAACATATTGAGTTCTTAGAAGCCGAAGTAGACAAAGAGGAAAGATTACTAGAAGAAGAAATAAAAGTACAGAAAAAATTAGCAGATTCATTAATAGAAGCCCTAAAACACCTAATAGACGAACAATTGGAAGAAGAAATAGAATTAAAATATGAATAAAGAAAAAGTAAGATAGATATTTCAAGAAGCAGCAATGCAAATGGGACTCTACAAGAGAAGAATATTAAATGATTATATTCATTCAGATAATTATTTTGAAGATAGAAAAATATGGTTACAAAATTACAAACAGAGCATAGAAAAAGCATGTAGCGAAATAGCAGAAGTGATATATAGAATAGACAGTGATCCTAATCCTAGAACAATTTTAAGAGAGGTGAAATTTAAAGGAAGAGAAATACAATATTTCAAGAAAAAGATTTTGACAATTAAAAAAAAAATCAAAAGCAAATATTTAGGATGAGTTCTTCAGGAACATCCCGATCATTAGTAAGAACTAATTCTAGTTATGTTAAAGAAAATAATAGTAATCTGTTAAGACGAATTTTTCAAAATAATACTAAAGGAAAAGAATTAATAAGAATAGAAGAAGAAGTAGATACTGAAAGAGAAGCAGAAGCTTTTAGAAATAATACCCTGCATATGTTAAGAACGGAGAATGGTTTAGTGAAAGTAAACTTTATGGTTATTATCAAGAACAAATTATACGAGTAGTAGACAAACAAGACGTAAGCAGAATTAATTTAATCACAAGAGAATCTTATAATAAAATAGATAAGAAATATAATCTAATACATTTAGAAACAATGGTGGTAGGAGTTAACCAGACCACAATTAGGTGTAAAAGTTTTAATAAGTATACTTGATACTAGACATGAAAATTAGACGCTGCCACAATAGAAATGATGGAAATAGATATGTCTGAGAATGCTAGAATAGTTTATTGCGAACCTGGCTTTATGATTCCCTTCAAAGATTTTTATAAAGATATTCAGATAACAGTAAAATCTACAAGTAATGAAATGATATAAAATAAAGATAACTTATTACTTTGTATAGGATTTATTGGAAAGTTACAAGTAAATAGTAGTACTAGAACAAAATTACATTTAAACAAGAATTTAGAAATTTTTTGAAGTAGAGGAATTTCTGTCCTAAAAGCAAAAAAGGCAGATATGTTAAAATTAGAAGAAATTGAATGGGATGTGTCAAACATTTTAAGAGATACTAATACAAGAGACCCTACATAATTCCATCTGTATACACATTATAATGGAGACCAAACGGTAAGATTTAGTGTTTACAAACCAAGTAAAGAAGAATAATATAAGGACGACCTTGAAGAATAGAGGTACTAGTTCTTTAGCTTATCCCGCAAAAACTAAAGAATGGAAGTACGTCTCACCCTAGAAATAAGAAGAACAATATAAGGACGACGTTGAAGAATAGAGGTACTAGTTCTTTAGCTTATTCCGCAAAAACTAAAGAATGGACACCCTATCATTTTTTATCTGATATTCTAATTCCTGAATCTGAAGTTCTATATTCCTTGTTTTAAGCTTTTCTTCTATTAAATCGAGTTCTAAATGTTTCTGTGATAGACTCGAAGAATGTTTTTCTTTTTTCTAAAATTCTTTCTTGAAATCGTTCCTCTTCATAATCAGAACATTTTATATGTCTTATGTCATTACGCTTTAAATATTTTACTTTGTTTCTTTTATCTGGGAAATAGCTACATTTTCTACACATATCTGTCATAAAGTCTGAATATCTTGTAAATTGATGAATACAATTGTTTAGTATATAGTCAATTGGGTTATGTCATTTAGAAGATTTATAGTGCCATCTTCTGAAGAAGATTCGTCTTCTGAATAATTAAGTGAAATTTCTTGATCTCCACTTGAGTAAATACTATAAACTGACTCTACATCGACATTATCATAAATATCTATGAACACTTGTTCGGTATTATCAGAAACATCTATGAACACTTGTTCTGCTTGGTAGAAAAGCCAAAACCGAAATCTTAGAAAATAAACTTCTTAGAACTTACAATTGTAACGTGTCTTTACTAAAGTGAAAAGGAAGTTGTTGTAAAATTGTGAGAATGAATGCCCACACTAATGTGATTGTTATTATGTGATGATTTCAAAAAGGCCACAGTAATGTGATTGTTATTATGTGATGTTTTCAGAAAGGTCACAGCAGTGTGATTGTTATTATGTAAAGTTTTCAAAAAAAGCAATCATTTCACTTTTTTGTTTGTTACGGATGTGGCTATATATAAAAAGCACTCCATGTGTGATTGCAATACACAGAAAAGAAAAGAAGTGAAACCAATATTATCAGTATCCCTCCCTTTCTCTTTTCCTGCAATCTTTTGTGTTACAGTTACGAAACTAAACAATGTGATATCTTGCACCCGCTTCTCTTATGTCTCTAGTAAAGGTTATCTCTCTAACTTTTCCTATTTATAACAGAAGTATGATAAATTAGGTTTTATTTTAGTGTCTTGGAAATTACCAATGCACCCGTCCTAATCCTAGTGAAATTAGGAAAACCATATTCTATCGGGATTAACATCCTACGTTTTTATTAAACCGACTACAGATTAGGACGCAAACTGAACCTATATAAGGACGCAGAGTGTTCTCTCCATCCTACCATCAAACTACTCTAAACAATGTCGAGCACTCCGGTTAGCAGAACTTGCCTTTGTTCCCCGTCTACCCACCCCGGAGCATTCCGCTGCCGGTATCACCGGAGTGCTGCAATCAAGAAAACTTCAGCAAACTCAAATAAGCTGTCCATACCATCGTCGCCATTCCAACAGAGCGGATGGGTCAAGAGGTTCTTGGCCGCCGCTTTTCCTCGTCCTTCCACACAGGAGAAAAGAAGAATCGACACCTTCCAGTCCCGGCCCAGCCCTCTGTCGGTCATGTCAATGGCCAACGACGGCTGATGGTAAGTTTCTTTCTCTTTCTTGTTCTCTTGGCTTCATGTTTAATCGGTTTCTCTTTCTTCCTTTTCATGGCTTCTTGCTTTTCTTAACACAGGTTTTGATCTGACTTTCTATTTCTTTAAAAGATTACGGTAAACAATAAACCTAGAAATCATAGGATATCACCACTTTCGAAACCAGAAGGTTTTGTTGTAGGCTGGTCGTACAAACGCATGCAGTTTTCGGATTTAGTCAAGTTTACGTAACCTCTGTTAGTTTGCTCACTGAGTTAGCGATCTTGCATGACCCTTCAGATTGCCTGTCGTGTATCGTTTCATCAAGTGTGTATGAGCGAGTTCTACGTCTGCCTATTTAAAAACCCTAGTCATTAAATAAGACATATAGATATACGAGAGGGTGAGGTGCAGAGAAGGCTACCTATCGGGGACGTGTGAAAGCCGCCGTAGCGGTACAAGTGCTCGCTTTTTCTCGACGGGTGAGGGCAAAACCCTGTAAGCGTGAAGCTGCCACACTTTAAATTAAATCCCAGTTACTAGTACACAACAATCCATACCTATACCCCCCAGCTACTAGTACACATAAAGATCAAAAAAGTGTGGAGACGGCCAAAAGAATAAAAACCGCCCTTGAGTTGAGTAGGCACCCAACTTGGAACGGAGAGGGCTACCGCCTTGTTAGAGTGAAAGCCGCTATACCGAGCCCTCTTGTACCGAAAAAGTTTTAACTCAGTTTAAATCTGTAGATTTGGGATTCGCTCTTACGTACTTTGTTGCTATACATGATGGGGGATCACATTTAAACATGCGCGAGCTAACTTGTTGAGTAAACTAACGAAGGATAAATTTCACTTGAATAGGTTATGAGAATGCAGTCGTTTGTCGCTCTTTTGCCTTTTTTTTCACTGTTCTTAATCTTTGATGTATAATTTACAATGATATTAATAAATAAAGGATTTTATACGTTTTGGTTCATACACTTCAACAATTTTTTATTCTCCTTTTCTTATCTTTGTGCATTTATCTACAGAACCAATTCAATTATGCGCCCAGAATCCTCCAACTGATTGTTTAAATGAGATTAAAGTATCGATCCGGAAAATAAAAATTGACTTCACTTACACAAATTCAATACTTCCAGTATTATTAAGAAAAACTAGGAATAAAATCATCAATATAGCCACAAACCAAACATCATACAATATATGGAGTCCGAGGAAGAATGGTTCAGCAGGTCGCGCCAGTAAAATCACCCTGTGAGCTCCTCCATCTTCCCCTGTTAGTGGAGGATACAAGTTAGAAAGCTAGCTAGAATTTACCAAACCAAATTGGATCGAGTTTCAAGCTGTCCGTTAATTAAACATACCAGTGAGATGTACTTCTCGGCATCAGTTCGTTTGAGAAAATGCATCGAGTGCTGAGCAAAATTGGCTGTGTTGAAGCTAGGTAATTGTACTTCGCCCATGTCGTCGAGGACTCTCACCTTGATGTAGGGGTCTTTCGGGGGCACCATATCCTGGCAAACACAAGAAATCAGAATGAGGATCTTTCCTCACAAGATCTGGCGAAACATGGGCGAGGATTTTTCCTCTGTCAGCACACCCATAGGGCATCTACCCAATGTATTGCTCACCCCACAACAATACTCGATATATGAACTTTACAAATAAAAATCCACTTATTGCAACTCGGCAGCCAAGAGGACAATGTCCACTGCTTCATCGTACTTTACAACAAGGGTTTTGCTTCTCCAACTGCAAATAATACTATGATTCATAACTCAAGATACTAGCAGCGCTTTCTCCTATCATGTTTGGCTACTCCCAAAAAATTTCTTTACAATTTTCTCCAGGGTTTCCCATTGTGAACGGAAAAGAAAAAAGAAATGTCACTGAGTTTTAAAAAATCAAGAATTTGGTACGTCTAAGTTCTGCTTACGTGATCAGAAGAAAGGGGTTACCAGTGCTATTCACTGAAGCTATTAGCATTATCATCAGAATAATTCCAACGTTACAGAATGCAAGCCAAGGGTTCAAAACCTACCCATTTAAGAAGCAAGATACTTGTCTTAAGTTTATAGAGCATAGAGCTTCTCATTAATAAGCAACAGTCAAGCAAGTTTCTCAAATTTTTTTCAGTAAAAGCGACTCCAATGTGCCAGTCAATTAAAAGTATACAACTTTCCAGTCATTAACAACCAACAGTCATCTTGCTCAAGTTTCAAAATTAATTCACATGAATATTCAAGCATCAAGGAGAAAGACTTCCTAACTTATCAGTTTATTATACTATGAAGTTTAACTGCAAGTGTAGAGAGAGATTACCATATCCAAATGGAGTTCCACTCTCGACATGTATGATCTTAAAGCTTCTGAATGTTTCTTAAAGTACTCTTTCTCTGTATGACTAAGCTTCTCTTCAATTTCTTCTGGAATTTCATAGCCCACCTTCCATATGAGATTCCGTAACATTTCTGCTCGGCTGTGCCTGAATGGTTGTGAGAATCATGTACAACAAAAGCTGATTAAAGATCATTTACATAAAGCGTGCCGATTAAAAAGAAACATATAATTATATGATAGCACAACAAAGAAACAAAAAATTACATGTAAGTCATTAAGCAGCGTTTATTGCGAAGTAAAGAAAGGTGGTGGATGAGGAAACCATAGTGGTCCTCATTTTGAGTTTGGAAATCTATTCCTGCTTCCTGCATTTTCCTGTTGCAACATCAGGTCATATAAGTTGACTAAGAATACGCAAAAAGATATATCAGGGTTTATGGAAATTGAGACATAAAGCACAAAGAGAAGCACGGTTTTAGACTTGGTCAATACGTGTGGTAGTTCTCAAAATAAAAATGCCTGTCACATGATGATTAGTAATCCAACCCTGAATCTTGGGACTGCAATGTCGATGCCGAAAAACGTAAAAGTATGGCTCAAAAGGTATATATACCAACCAACAAACAGTGTAATGATCAAATGAATTGCAAGGAAAACCCCTGGTATCATGATCTGTAATTTAAGACTTAAGGCAGAGGCGTACTATAAGCACAGATACATACGATTAAGTGTAGCTGCAACTCTCATGCACTTTTATTTATTTTTTAGTAGTATCTATCTTATTTTGAAAAGTCAAAAGTCATAACGAAAAAATGATGCCTGAGCAATTTATATTTCAACTCAAGAATGAGAAACTTCTTAGATCACTGAGATGGATTTCAAGCAGATTCTTGGGATTGATTTGGATCCGTTCCCCTAATTTCATCATAGCACAGCAATTTTGTTTTACATTAGACGAATTTCAGCAGTTAAGTTGTACAACTTCATCATCCAAGGTGAGATGGAGCATGTAATTTGCTGATACGGAATAGAAACAACAAATTTAAATGGGAAAAAGAAAAGGAAACACACAATGAAAAACTGCAATTATCATGTTACCTTAACGACTTTTGAAGATCTTCATAATGTTGACTACATTCTGCAATTACATCCTTGAACAGATTACTCTACACGATGAAAGTAACATATATCAAATAAGAGAATACATAGAAAACAGACAGATTTAGGGCAGGTCAATATGAGAAACAGGACGGTTCTCTCTTACACTGAAAGCTGTGAGCTGCCCCTTTTCGCTATTTGCAATTTCTTTGACCAGTTGGATGGCACTTGTCCCATACATCTTCAAAACTCCAAATAAGGCCAGCCCCGCCCCAGGATCAAAATAAATGTTCCTTATAAAACCTATATGCATCAAAACATTTGATCAAACAGCTTCTTTTTTTTTGGTAGAAAGGTAATATTATTACCAACATCACAACATAATTACAAAGGAAGGGTCCAATTACAAGAAAAGCACAAAATAAGATATGGACCCCCAAAACAAAGCCCAAAAACAGACAAACCCTAGTCCTGCAAGAACCGCCGCCACTAAAGTATCTACCCGATCTCCAAACAGACTCCATAGATCCAGCTGACCAACTTCGCATAAGTGATGGAAAACATGACTCCAACATCCTCCACAAAGCACCACACAAGTCGGAACCACAACCATATGTTTAGGCACATAAAATTGAGACCCTAAGAGCATCTCCAAAAGATATGCCAAAATGTCCAAATCAACAATAACGGTAATAAAAAACAACATTAATGTTTTCCAACCGAAAAGTCAAATATGATGTGGCATGACATGGAAAGACATCTCTCCCCCTTGATACCAAATTTGACAGCGCCTTCAAAAAAAATTAATTAATTTTTAAATGTTTTTTATTAATTTTAAAGCATTGCCTTTTTGTTTATTCTCATTACCAATGCTATATATAAATATTTTATAATTTTTAATTCATTTTCTTTCATATGCAAAGAAAATAAATATCAATTTTTTGTTTTATGTTTAAAATTTAGCATATCAGATGGAAAGTAAAACTTCAAAAGATGTCAAAGTGTCAAATAAACCTTCAAATTTAAATTCTAGGTTTGAATTTGACATCTCCTTTGGAGATGATCTAAAGTACCCAATATTAACCCCGGCCAAAATCCCACAAAAATTATTCTTCCTTTTTTTTTCTTTCAGAATTTCTCAAATTATGAAACATGTAAAGATAGATACAATCGAACTAAATAGCACGAATCTAAACAAAATCTGACGCTACGAGTGCACTTTTTCATTAATATGCGACATAGAAAATTAACAATTAATTATCAGTAACTATGCCGAATTAGTGTTAATGGAGTTAATAATCTGGTAAGCAACCACACCTAATAAACACCATTATCAATTCAATTGTAAAAATAAATAAAATTGAGAAGCCTTCATCATGTTCCTAGTTCACAGCTCCACTGGGTACCAAAATTGGAAACCCCCCCCCCCCCCCCCCCCCCCAAAAAAAAAATTACCAATAAAACATAATTGCAACAATCGGTATCAACGAAATCTTCACATATGACAGCCACAATTTCAACAAAATTCCCAATCACAGCCCTAATTCAACAAAAAATGGGAAATCACGGCCCTAATTTCAACAAAATCCCCAAATCACAACCAACCCTGATTTATGAGTTGAACAAAGAATAATAAAAAAGAGTGCCCACTGCCAAGAGCAAGAGAGAAGAAGAGTACCTGGTGGAATGGTTATCCTAACGATGGACCATCAAGATTTACAGTTTTGCACCTCGATCGCAAGCAATATAAGAGACGAGAGCGCGGGGCTGGAAGAAGGTGTCTCTGAGTTCGGAAGATGGCGACTGCGGGAGGCTGAGGAAGACGACGGGACGGCGGCCCTGTTTCTGGAAATGAGTTTCCGAAAAAATAATGTTTTTTGAAATCTTTATCTGTTTTGGATTGCTGGAGTTTTGGCGGGATTTTGCTTTGAAAATTTTCAGTTACCGCTAAAAAGCTTGTAGAAGAGTGTTATTCTTACGCAACAGCTTGAATTTAAGAGGTGCAGTTAATTTGGAAAAGATTATAATGAATATTTTTTTAAGTAACAGATTTCAGATAATTTAAATAGACTTTGTAATCCTATATGGATTTCGAAGATTTACATAGATTTTCATTACGATTTTTGTGGATTTATATAGATTTCTTTCATGAATTTCTAAGAATTTTTGAAAAAATTGAAAATCACATGCAGAACCGTTGGATCATTTTCAATGAAATCATGCGGCTAGGACTAAACAACTCCAATGTGTGTTCAGTTATAGACCTAGTTATAGACCTCCTCTGTTTGACCTTCCTTCATTCCATCTAGCATACTGATCACAAGCTGCAAGCATATTCACCATGATACTTTCGTTCCCCTTCAATCCCATGCCCACCATTTTCCTAAACTTCAATGCACACTCTAGCTTCCCACCCTTCCATACCCACCATGCATTACATTCCAAGAAACCATATTTCCCAGGCATTTCATCAAACAACCTACATGCAACCTTCAAATCACCAAATTCTGACATTTATGTACAATCATCTAAACCTACAACTCAAGTTAGAAATATGAAATTACATAAGTTTATGTGAAATCATCCAAAGCTATCTATTAACTGAACTGAACGTTTAAAACCCTAAAAAATTAGGAATTATGTGAAATCAGAAATCGAGCATTAATTAAAATCCTAAAACCCATCAACATTGATTCCTAAACATCAGAACCATGGTTGCATCATCGCTGACTTTGCCTCTCATTTTCCTCTCCATTTACAATCTCAACCTCTCTCACTAGAACTCTTCTCTTCTTCTTCTACTCCCTATCCGCCCTACACCTCCTTCAAATCCAGCTTCTGCAACTCATCAGGTTCTACATCCCCCTCCTCCACCTTCTCTTTCAAATCCATTTACAGTGGCTAAAATGTAGCACCCCTTATTTTTTCCCCACGACAGCAGCCCCAATTATTATAGTATGAGAAACAGACCAAGCATCAAAACCATGGTAGATATATCCTCAAATCTGCTGAGGAAGGACAAAAAGAAGTGAAAGAAAAAGTGGAGAAGAATTCATGGTAGGACTGTTCATCTGCTTTGCTCATGAAAAGAAATCATAGGGGGAGAGTTGGATTGTTGATGACATGTTGTATTTATACTTCCCACCCTCAAATCCATCAAAATCCTTCATTTACAAAAATCCTAGCAAATCTTTGGCATTCCCACTACACCTAGATTTGTATGGATTTTTTATAATTTTAATTGACTACCCATGGATTTGAATGTATTTTTCAAATCCCCTCAAATCCTAATTTGACTACACCGTGATTTTCAAATCTTTTAAAATCCTCTTTCAAACTCCTAATTGACTATTTCAAACTCCTAATTGACTACACTCTGATTTAAAGTCTATTAAAATACTATCAAATCCAAATTTGACTACACCCCCTAAATTTCGTCGGCTTCATAATCTAACATCTAATCTAATAAATCTATCATTTGACCCAACAAAAAAAAAAAAAAAAACTACAGTTAGAGTCGACAGGGAACAATGTTAAGAGGTTTGGCGCTGTGGTGCTTAGTAAAAAAGCAAATATATATATATATATATATTTTTTTTTTTTGGAACGAAGTGTTTGTTTGGTAACTGGAGAGTTCATCACATTATTAATCACACTTCATCACATAAAGTCCATGGTGGGTGTCACATAAGGGTGTAAATGAGCCAAGCTGAGCCGAATATCAAGGTGCTCAAAGTCAGCTCAGATGATATTATTCGTGCTCAAGCTCGAAAAAATATCGTAACCCCAAGCTTAAGCTCGACTTGAATAATTTTTTCAAGCTTGAGCTCGTTTGTAAACTAAACATGACCTTTTTATTAGCTTGCCCAATTCATTCTTTAGAACAGCTCAAGGTTATGAGTTGTTCGACTTAATTTCAATTAAATTTAATAAAATAAAAATAATAACATACTGCTGATATTAATGTAAAAAGAGCTAAACAAGTTTAACTTACAAATCGAGTTTGAACGAGCTAAAAATGAGTCGAACTTGAACCGTTCGAGCCGATTTACAGTTATAAAGCGATCACGTAAATGATAGCAAGCCAGATGCAAAACTATCTGGATTAGACCTACACATACATTTGAACTAAGCCACACAGTGAATCAATCATAACTAGGTGACGATTATTGGCGTAATTTCAACGCTAGAAGGGCATCATTTAGGGACAAAAACCATCTACTTAATTCAGACAAGATGCTCGGGATCTTGAACCTGATAAAAATGTATAAAATCGTTGATTCACCTCAACAGAACTTTGTCCAGGTAACTTCATCAACTCCTTTTCTCTCATCAAGTTTCTCAACCTAGCTTCATCTTCCCACCTACAAGCTTCGGCGTATATGTTTGACATAAGAACGTAGGATGTAACTGTTTGAGTATCTAAATGGGACAGATGTGCTGTCACAAGCTCGGCGAGCTCAACATTGCCATGTATCCTGCAAGCACTAAGTAAAGCTCCCCAAACACTCCCATCTGGATCAATCGGCATCCTCTCAATAAACTTATAAGCCTCTAGCAAACAGCCGGCTCGACCCAGAAGATCAACCATACAAGCATAGTGCTCCAAACCAGGGCAAATTGAGTAGTCTTTGATCATGCTTTCAAAGTGCTTTCTCCCTTCTTCTACTAGACCCACATGCCTACAAGCAGTCAAAACAGCAGTGAAAGTGAAACTATTTGGTTTGACACACTGTTCTTTCATCATAGAGAAAAGCCTGAGAGCATCATCACAGTGACCATGAGAAGCACAAGCCCCTATTATAGATGTCCAGGACACAACGCTTTTATGAGGCAACCCCTGAAATACATCCTTGGCCAGGTTTATGTTGCCACACTTTGCATACATGTCAATGAGTGCATTTGTGATTGAAGCATTGGTTCCGAAGCCTTTCAATCGAATGAGCTCATGCAACCACCTCCCAGTGTTAAGTGCACCCGAGCTAGTGCAGGCGGAAATAACACTGACTAGTGTGATATAGTCATACTCGACATTTTCAGTTTGCATCCTGCGAAAGAGCTCTATTGCCTCTGTCCCTGAATTATTCTGTTCATAGGCGGCGATCATTGCATTCCATGAGACCAAGTTTCTTACTGCCATCCCATCGAATAAATATCTTGCAGTGTCAAGATTCCCACACTTGCCATAACATGCAATCAAAGCATTCATGAGTGCTATATCTTTGTCAACACCAACTTTAATTCCAAAAACATGAATCAATTTTCCTAAATCCAAAAATTCCAAACTAGCACAAGCAGGGAGGACACTGACCAGCGTTACAACATTTGGTTGGGTATCTGAAGCCACCATATCTCGCAAAACACTCAACCCTTCTTTATAAAACCCATTTTGCACATACCCTGCTATCATCGCAGTCCAAGAAACTATGTTCTTCACAACCATTTCGCTGAAAACAATCTCGGAGTCCAAAGTTTCTCCACTCTGTGCATACATACTGACCAAAGCACTCTGAACAAACACATCCGAATGAAACCCATATTTAATTACATTACAATGCACTTCTTTCCCTTCCCTCAAAGCCAACTGCACCGCACAGGACCGAACCACAAAAGGGAAAGTGTAGTTATCAGGTGACAACCCACTGCGATGCATGTTTCTGTACAAAACTATGGCTTCATGGCAAGGACCCTGATCAGCATAACCCCTAATCAAGGTGTTCCAAAGAAATACATCCCTTTCAGGTGTGGCATCAAAGAGTTTTCGTGCATAGTCCATAGTAGGGGCCAATGAAGATGCCAAAGTAACCAGCTTTGTTGAGAGCAGGAGGCTTTGGTTGGATCCATGTCGGAAGATTAGAGCGTGGATACATTTGAGGTTTGAAAGAGAAGAGCAGGAGTTTAAAAAGTAGTTAAAGGAGAGGTAATGATAATTCTTGGGACAGAAGTGAAATGGGGCAGAGGTAACAGGCTCAAGTTTTCTGAGGAGTGGTCGGACAAAATGAGCACACATGAAATTCCGGCATTGGTTTTAAGTTTTGGAGTAGCTATGGGTATGCAGCTTTCGTAGTCCAAGGTACATATCTCTATGTTGTAGTCCACGGCACATTCCTTCCTGAGCAGCCTGAAAACTTGAGACGGACAAGAATTAGAATACATTTCTTCTCATTTGAACATAAATTAAAAAAAAAGAAACGTTTGCTAATAGTCAGCGATGGAAAAGGCCAAAAGAGGAAGATGAAAAAAGAATGTAGTATGTAATAAAACTGTAATCCTAAGATGCTTTGAAAATCATTCTAAGCATTCTGAACGATGTTCACGGGGCGCACTAGTGATGAAACACAATTCATCTTCCCCATAAACACTTACATTACTCAAAGCCAAAAGCAAACAAATCTGTTTCAAGATGCTAACCTGAAAAAATTGATCATATTTATCGTATGCAATGTGAAAAAGAAATAACAACTTTTAGCAAAAGAGTGACTAGTAGAATAGTTGTAACAAGCTCTAATAACAAAACTACACATCTATTACATCTCTAATGACTTCCAACTTCAAACCAAAACAATTGAGTATGGTGATAATTGGATGTTTCGAGTTTGTCAATGGACATGACATGTTAACATATGTATGCATTTCAATATTGCAACGATTCACCAACGCAACATTCCGCAGCTACAAGTTAACCTGAAGGCCTAAACTGTTCATATAGTGGTTTAGCCAGGGAGTAAAGTACAGTTCTTTACGAAATTTGGTATAAGCCAATAAATAATTTCATATTTTGGCATAGGTTGATGGCCATTTCATTTCCTAATGTAGATCAATAGAAACAATTTTCCGTCAATAAACCAAAAATCAAATGCTTAAAAGTGAAACAAATGAAAGATTTTAAGATAATTACCTTATTTCACGTCATAAAAAACAATTTCTAGAACAATCAATTGGGGGAAAATTGCATCGCTTACTGTTCTAGGGTTTCAAACAAAGAGGATGAAAAAAAAAAAAAATTGAAATCAAAGGAAATATTACAAACCTCCAGGATTCGAATAGATGCTGAGAGTTCAACTTGGTAGCCTCTGTACTCTTGCTCAGTGCTATCCCTAGCTTAGTGTGATCAGAACTCTTCAACTGGTTTCCTGGACTGACGAGGAAGACAGAACGAAAAGCTGATAGATATGGAGATTGACAGAGTGAGAGAGAGAGAGAGAGAGATAGAGAGATTTTGGTGGCGGCCGGCGGTGGGGAGTTGTGGGGGTGGTTCGGGGTGGGAGAGTAGCTTCTTGCTCAGTTTTTTACTAGCAATTTGTACCCGCGCATTGCTGCGGGGTTTGAAACACTGTTGAAGATGTAAAAGGCCTCGAAAATGATATATGCTAAAGAGTGGTTTTTTTTTTTTTTTTTTTGAACAAACGCTATTATCTACACTAAGGGAGAGAGGGTAGGCCTAGCCTCACAATGGGCTAGCAATAATGTGGTTCAAATTCGCCTTTGGCGAGAATCGAATCTAAGACCTCTCACTTACAAATGAAGAGGAATACCACTAGACCGTAGTACGAAGTAGCAAGAGAGATGTTAGTATGCATATTATATTACAAAAATTGGGGATGTTGGTTTGCCATCCTGAAAGATTGTTTTTCAAAAGCTATGGCTCTATCTCATGGAGTGTTTTATGTTTACAACTATACAAAGTAGAAAAAAAATTTGATCACTCGTGAATTGAATCACCCTAAATTGCATTATGAATTGAATTGAATGAAAATCTAAAGATGAAGGGAAAGTTTTCATAATTTCACTATTCCAGATTTCATTTGCAGGCACCAAAACAAGCGCAAAATTAAAGTTGGAGTTTTAATACTCTATTGGGTATCGAAAGTCATGTGAAAGCTCGGAAATAACCAAACCAACATCCAATTTAGTACACACCTAAGAAAAACTTAAGCAATAAAATATATCCAACTCATCAATCATTAATCAAACACAGTAATACAATCATTGAAAAACTCTCAATCATTTATCAAAATTGAATTAATAAAATTGGATGTTGGGGTCAAACTTTTGTGTCCGCCTAAGGATATTTGAGGCTAAAAATTTAATTTTACTCAATTCAGCTTTTAAGTTATTTTATTTTCAGTCTTCAAATTTAGAGTAAATATTTAACATTCTATAGTGTAGTTTCAATTTCAATTTTCACGCAATTTGTTATCTTCAAAACTTCATGCCAATAGAAACTCTACATGCATGTATTCCTCGTATCATGAACATCGGTCTATATCAATATATAAGTTTAGCATATACTTAGTGGGAACAAATTATTCTTGATGCTTCTGACAATGACAATATATATATATATATATATATATATCGATGTCGTATATGTACTTGCATCTTCACTGTGCATGCCAACTTTTAGGGTTTCATTTTGGGATTGTGACATTTCAAGATGAAAATTTTGGTACCCTTTAGTGAGAGTTTGCATACTGGATTTATCTTCTTTAGCCCTTTGTTTGCAATTTGAATTACATGAATCAAAGACTGTTGTATTTCATCAATTTTCAGCTTCGAGTTTAGAGAAAAATTGGGGATGTGATTAATAATCTATTGTGTCCATTTATGTGATTTAATTATTTAATAATGTTCTAGCAAAATACAACCCCAATAGAACAAAATGGACCATAGAAAAAAAATGCGAAATATTTACCAATCAGTATTCACAGTTTTGGTCAAAGAACTCAAATTTCAGAAATAAAAAACAGAGAAGCTTGTATGCATCATTTATAAAGGTTACCTCCTTTTGGTTGAAAAACTGAAGCGTGATGCTAATTCTTCTTCTGCTTCCACCTCCTTATGGAACTTGACCCGCCAGTAACATTTGTACTTCAAACTACAATCAGTAACCAGTCAGTACCTTTGGCAAGCTCATTGGGGTATGGCAACACTATGTATGGGAAGATTATTGCAACCATAACAAACAAAGAAAAAGAAGGAGGCATTCAGTTGAGGATGTCGATGAGGGAAAGAAGAAGAAGAAAAGAAGAGCTACTTGAGGAACATAAGAATTTTGGTGCTGTGTTCAGTTTGGAGGTATGGTCTTAAGAGTTTACAAACTGCCTATATGATTCTCTCACTTCAGTGTTTACATACTGCTCTGGTTTATTCTAATTTGGTTGTAAATTAATGATTTTAGTCGAGGTAATTGAGCACATTGCAGACCCTACTGAATTCTGTAAATCTCTATCACCCTTAACTGTCACGGTGAAGCAACTGTTACTTCAACTATTAACCGTTCTATGAGAGTGTATGCTACTGCCATCACTGCAGCAGTTTATAATTTAATCAAATTAGTAAGAAAAACATATGTTCTCATGCATGTAGAAACTCAGTGGAGAGAATACTACATTTGCAACACAATGAAAAGAGGCAAACACATGACAAATATACTCAAAATATAGAAGCGTCCAGGAAATAAAATGACATCAAAAAAGAGCCCACCAAATTTAATGAAGAATTCTACAAAACTCAGAACTTTAAACTTAATTCTACGAAATCATGAAAAATTTACTAAAACCCAAATAATACGTAACAAAATTGAAGCATATGCAAAAGGTCAAAAGGCACCTGAAGTGATGAGCAATGGTTTGACATACTTTTTTTTTCTTCACCTCTTTGTAAGTTGCTCTTTGCATAAACTACAGCAATTAAAAAAATACCATTACGTTAAATTTATCTGAATATTTAATCACAGGTGCACCAGAAAATTATAAAACTCAAAATTAAAAAACCCCAAGATGAATTTAAGCAAAACCCATATCAGATTCTAAGTGGGTTTATCAAAAATAATAATCTAATAAGAAATTAACACTGAAAGCAAATAAGAAACCGAAAAAAAACTAATTGAATCTTCTTACCTTTAGTTTCTGGGTTTACAATTGAGGACGGAAGGATGAGACTGGTGATGGTTTTCGGTGTTTCTGGGTTCGTGGGTGGGGTTGGGGTTTTGAATCGTGATGTTAAGAGAGCGAGAGAAAGAATGATGTTCACCGGAGAGGAAAAAGAAGAAAAAAAATGGACGGACTGATTCTTATCACAGTGCCCCAAATAAATGGACGGTCCAGATTCAATTAGATTTACATTGGAGTAATATTGAAATTACACAGTCAAGGCAGGGGCATTTTCGAAATTACACTGTTCGTATGAACAGTAAAACAGTGTGTTTTCGGCTTTAGTGTGGATTGAATCTTTACAAATTTTATTTTTTTCACAAAAACTAGTCGGTGTTTCAATCTCAGTCTCTCTCTCACCGACTTCTTCCCCCAAAATTTCCCCACCTCCTTCTCCGTCCGTGGCGTCAGGACAAAGGATTGCAATTCCGGTGACAGCACCCTGCAAGTCGGCGAGGGATGGAGGCGGTGTCGCTGTGCAGCAGCAGCAGCACAGAGCTTTCGCCGGAGGAAGAAAGGATTTTGATACGAGACATTGCTTTGGCTGCTGAAGCCAATTCCAAAGAGGGCGATGTCTTCTACTTGCTCACCCAAAGGTTGCAAATTTTTGCATTTTTTTTGGGTTTTTTTTAAAATTTATTTATGAAATTTGATGATTAATTTTTAACTAATTAGAAATTAGTTCTTCGCTGTGAATTGTTCATTTTTCGGTGTTTCTGTTAAAACAATGAAATCTTAATATTTTATCAAATGGGTTGTAATTTCATATGTTGTAGTGAAAATTGGTTCTAATGTTTTGTGTTATTTTTCATTTTTGAATTTGTTCCCAATTAGATGGTGGCAACGTTGGATTGATTATGTGAACCATGACCAACCCAATAACCCGAATGATACATCCTCCGTGTCGGAGCATTGTGATTCGCCCGGTTCCAGTACCTTCAAGAGGCCTGCTGGTATTGATAATTCTGACTTGATATATGATGCAGCATCAGAGGACACCAATTTGGGCATTGAGATACATGATACGTTACTGGAAGGCCGCGATTATGTCTTGCTCCCGCATGAAGTTTGGAACCGATTGCATACATGGTATGGAAATGTCATGCCTTTCTTTGTTAACCCTACCACTATGGAAATCCATGTGCACTCAAGTGTTTTCATGAAAATAATCATATATGTACACACACATATATTTATATATGTAAAATTTGTAAATACACAACATTAGTAGACTTCTTGTTGATGCGATTGGGTTTTTATATCGTAAAAGGAAACCCAGAATGATCTTAACACACCACCAATTTTATTGAATTAATTGTATTCTAGAAATTTGGCCCCACTTAGTGGGAGAAGGCTTTGTTGTTGTTGAATTGTATTCTAGAGATTTGTTACTTTCTCTTTTTTTGCAATGTTACCAATTGATTGAATAAATTTAACATTTTTTTTTAAAAGACCAGCCTTCCTGAAAATTCCTTTAGATTTGCATTTCAGTGACCATACAGGATTATGTATGCATATTTTTGGGGTTGGAAGGGGTAACGAAGAGTGTATCTCTCCTTACACTTAAATGATTGCCTGTGAGCCAATATCAAGTTTCATTTCTGTGTTTTCAACGTGGTTTTTTTTGCAATTTATTGTGGTTGGAGGAGAATGTCAAGAGACTACATGTGTAATGCTGTGTTTCTGGTTGTAGGTATGGTGGTGGTCCAACATTGCCAAGGAAAGTGATTAGTTCAGGTCTTTCTCAGCCGGAGATGGCAGTAGAAGTGTACCCTCTGCGGCTTCAATTACTTGTGATGCCAAAAGGTGACCGCTCTACTGTACGAATAAGCAAGAAGGTAAAATATAAGGCAGATCATGATTTACCACTTTTTTCAGTGGTAGTTGCACCTGTTTAGTAAGGTCTTACAAAGTATATGCTGATTTTTCTTACCTGAAGATTGAAATTCTTTTGGCAGGAAACCATTGCAGAGCTTCACAGAAGAGCTTGTGATATCTTTGATCTTAGCTTGGAACAAGTAAAGTTTCCTGTCTCTGGTTCTGCATCTAGCTTCATTGTTTGATTTAAATATTTTGTTCAGCTGCTCGTTTACTCCCTATATGTTGTTGGTACTTAAGAATTTCCTCGACTGAAGGTGTGCATATGGGATTACTATGGACGCCGGAAACATGCCCTGATGAACGACATGGATAAAACACTTGATGATGCCAATATACAGATGGATCAGGATGTGAGTCTTCCATCACTTTATTAGAATGACATGCACAATTCTCTTTGGCATAGGACTTCATAATTTCATATGATGGTACATAGGAAATTTTATATGTTCATGTTTTGTTGAGTTAAGGCTACAGCTACATAACACATTTCCAAAAAGTTGTTTCTTAATCTTGGAATCACAAACATATACTTCTTTAACATGATATCATTAGAGATTCTTGTGTTCCTTAATGTTTTTATAAGCTTTTAGGTTTGAATTGAATGTTTCTTTAAAACATCAAGTATAGATATATTGCTTTTGTGTTGCTATTCACCGGAAGTACCATTCTTTAATTATTATTCTACCACGTCGGTTTGCAAGAGCATCTGTTTTGCGTTGCACACTTCTTTCATGAGAGTTTTGCTCTGTATGTTGCTGGCCTCCTTTATACTGGTTAATCACCTCCCACTACTTAGTTAACGTGGTTAATCAGAGTGTATTTTTGTAATTATCTACCTCCAAATGGTTCAGTTGAGCTTGTCTGAACATGATTTATTGGTTTGTTACATTCTCTTTGAGGAACTTTCTGAACTGTATATATGTGTACAAAAGCAATTTATGTTCACTTACAGCTTTCTGTGTTTCTTTTTTGTTTATCCTTTTTTATTTTTTATTTTTGTGTACGCACCATATGTTTGGTTTAAAATTGTGGAGATCTGTCTATTATATACATGTAGGTACCAATGTTTGGTTTGTAGGCATATATGAGATGTGTCTGTGAGCTTGGCTTCTTATGGTTGTGGGCATTGAATGCAATTTTATGGCCTGTCACTGGCCTAGAGATTGGTTTCTATTTGAGATAGGTCTTATGTAGTATTTGGAATAATATGTTATGCTGTAGCAGTATCTATGCACAAAGGTGCTTATTCTCTGTTGAAAATTAAGGTGGCATGATAATTACTGGAAAATCTAAGTTTAGTTAATCAGTATTGAGTAGTATGCAGTGCTATGCACACATTTTATCTTTCTCTGTTAAAAGCTTTTGTTAAAGTGGCAAAGTAACTGGAGAATATTGTGATGGATTTTGTGTGGTAACGGGTGAGGGAAGGAAATGACCATCAATTGTGATGGGATGTAGGTTTACAATCAAGGGAAGAGTGACCTTTAGTAGTTGGGTTTTATAATTTAGTCGAAAAGGAGCACGGCTTTACTTGTTTAATGGTTGTGGAGATTTCCTTATTGGAGGCTTTACTTTGGCTTCATTTAATTTTAGTTTTGTTTTTCTGAGTTCAAACTTGTTTTGTTTTGTGATCAATTAAAGCAGATTCTGGTGGAGGTGCTTAACCCTGTCAATGGTAACACATCGGGCGGATCCCCGAGTTCTGTTCGCTCTTTAGAGAAGGAAGCTTCCTCTGTTCTTGTAGAGCCTTCTAAGTCAAGCTTGTCGATTGCAGGAGGTTTATCTGCAACCAGGGGTGCATCAAAGAACTACAGCTCAGAGCTTATACATAGTCAAGGCCTGATTGCAAGGGAACTGGATACTACAAACCCTACGACTGGTGTTAGTACTAGGGGGTCGGCTGTTGGTTTGACTGGGTTGCAAAACCTTGGGAATACTTGTTTTATGAATAGTGCTATACAGTGCCTCGTTCATACACCGGAGTTCGCTAGATATTTTCGGGAAGATTATCATCAAGAGATAAATTGGCAAAACCCTCTGGGCATGGTTGTAAGTTTCTAACACTATCCGAGCTTAAATCAGCTCTATGTGCTTTTTGAAATCTATACTGTTGTTGCTATAATAGACTGCCAAAATTTCTTATTCAGTTTTGCAGTTTTTTTTGGGTGTGTTCAGGCTCTTGAAGACCCTGAGACCCCGAAATCTTTTTTTGTTTTTTGCAAGAGACCTCTACGAATGTTAGTACTGAGATCTTTATGACTGCTAGTACTTGGACCTCTATGAATGCCAATAACTGTTTCTCTCTATGAATGATTTGTGTTCAGTCACACATGTTTTAAAGGAGTACCTTTAATCTTCTTGAGGGTATTGCTTGCTTTTATCCACAACTTGGCTGTTTACCTAATTCTCATTACAAAATGATGCATTTTTATGTCCATTCTTAGAATTGAAACAAACTACTATTCTCAATTCTCTAGGACATCGAGGTGATGAAAGATTTTCAGGAACAAGATATTTTGTTGAAATCGGTTTGTTGATTGAAGTCCAAGAAAGCAGTTTGAAGGATATACCAAGATAGTGTTGATGTGTCTGTTATTAAAATTTTGCTGCTTTGTTTTTTTGGCTGATTTTCTTTTGCTAAATTGGTCAAAATGTAGGGTGAGCTAGCTGTAGCATTTGGTGAGTTACTGCGGAAGCTATGGGCACCTGGACGAACACCAGTGTCCCCTCGACCTTTTAAATCAAAACTTGCTCGCTTTGCGCCTCAGTTTAGTGGTTATAATCAGCACGATTCTCAGGTTTGGTACTTGACATTTAGGTTTTCACCAGTGGATGCATGCAATTTGCATTAATGAAAAACTAATTGTTGTTTCAGGAGCTTTTGGCATTTTTGCTAGATGGTCTTCATGAAGATCTGAATCGCGTGAAACACAAACCTTATATAAAGTCCAGAGATGCTGATGGCCGGCCTGATGAAGAAGTCGCGGATGAGTATTGGGCAAACCACACTGCTCGTAATGATTCTATAATTGTTGATGTGTGCCAAGTGAGTATGTCGTTGGAAATATTATATGTTAAAAAATTATTAGTTAATAACTTAATAATGTTCATTGTAAAAGTGCTTAACTTGCATGCAGACTTGCAACGGTTACTACTATTACTGCTGCTGCTGCTGCTAGTATCTGTTTAGTGTTATTTCTCATTTAAAATTTGAAGTTGATTCTGTTCATTATCTTTTCTTTCATTATGCTTTCTCAATCAAAGACCTAATAGATAAATGGTAGATAGGGTTTTCAAGACGCAGCGCTTAAAATGGTGTCAATATTACTCGTGATATATTTGTAAAGAAAGAGATGTCTTTGATTGGGCTGGTTAATAGATGTGGATACCTGGATTCCTGCAATATTAATCTGTTGTAACCTCAGGGGCAGTTCAAATTGTTGTTTCTATTACATGTTGGGACTTGGTGCTGGATGTCTATCCTGTTTTCTACTTGTACTTTTGCTAGCAATGGTTGTTCCTATATTGTACAGTATTCTTATTATAAAAAAAAATTATCTTCTATACTTGTAAAACTTAAGATTAAATTGTGTGGTTTTGTTAAGTGGTTCATGCCCTTCACACAATGTGGGTAAGTTATGCATACCTCACTACCATTGTCAATTGAATAGTAGTGTAACTGATGTATTAAAATTATATGCATTTTCGTAACATGTGGGTGAAAGCTTATTGGTCAACCTTGTAATTTAATTTAAAATGTTCTTTCAAGCTGAGGAACTTACCATTTTGTTCTTCCTTCCACTCCTCATTGCCATCATTGTCATAAGCATAGGATCTTTCTTTCAAGCTGAGGAATGTACCCTTAATTGTAACTTTTCTCCTACATAGTGAAATACACACTACAAAGTATAGTGGATGTAGCCCAATTATGGGTGAACTACTCAACTGCCATCTTATTTGTGTGTTCTGATTTACCACTCCAGTGGCGAACCAAAATTCCCTGTCAACAAGTTTTTCATTGTCTGCTGACGTAACAATTTTATTTGATTTTGCTCCCATGCAGTGACATGTATCACTAAGTTTGCACTTCCACTGATGATGTACAATCCTATGCTTTCTGCTCGCAATCTTCTGAGACTTGTCAGTTTTTTTTCCTTTGAAAAAAAACTTCTGAGACTCGTCAGTCTTTTCATTTTTAAACCTCAAGTCTAAGACAAATTTCCATTCATTTGACTTGCTAGTACCTGAGTTTAAATACGTTGGTTGTATGTCTAGGTCTTATTCCTTGTTGATTTCTTCTCCTAGTGCACTAATTCTATGGGTGCTTTTTCCGACAAGTTTCTTCAATTGGTGCATGGATTATGCAAATGATGGTTTGTGACTTGTCTTCGTATTATTCTTTTGATTACCTTATCCATTTATCAAATATAAGCTTCCTGGTGTCGTATCTCATGTATCAAATAATTTCTTATTTTATGCTCGATGCTATGAAGGCCGGTGAATCATGGTTTGGTGTTAATGCAAGAGATATTTTCACTAAATCTTGATACTTATCGAAAATTTTTTCCTGGTAGTTTGTAATAACCAATAGTTTTTTCTCATGGTCTTAATTTTTCCTATTAACAGGGCCAATATAAGTCAACTTTGGTTTGTCCCGTTTGCAATAAAGTCTCTGTTACGTTTGATCCCTTCATGTACCTTTCGTTGCCACTCCAGTCCACCACCACTAGAACAATGACAGTGACAGTTTTTTCTTGTGATGGAAGTGCATTGCCGTCTGCTTGCACTGTCACAGTCCCAAAACAGGGACGTTGCAGGGACTTGATCCAGGTGCTTAGCAATGCTAGTTCTGTGAAGCACAGTGAAAAGCTTTTGCTTGTGGAGGTTAGCAGCATTTTACATTTGGAACTGATGCTTCTGTGCTTTATGAATCTGTATGGTTGGTTAACTTTTTCAATTTGTGGTTCACAGATACGAAACCATATGATTCAGAGATTTTTAGAAGACCCATTAATATCATTGTCTACCATCAAAGATGATGACCATCTTGCTGCCTATAAGGTTCCAAAATTGCCAAACAAAACAAAGTATCTTCAGTTGATACATCGCCATCGAGAACAGTATGTAAACTTTAACCTTCACCTTGTATTCGCAGAGTGTTTAGAATCATGTAGAAAGCTCACTCTCCCCCACTCACCCTAACTTTGATTCCTGTACCCACCTTCACAAAAAGTTATTTTCCTTGCTTAACTAGTCTTAACCACTTCTATAAGCATTTTGAAAAGAAGCTGGTTGTTTAGTTGACTACAAAAATATAATTTGTCCAAAATTAATTTTTCACATTTTCCTAATCAGAACAATTCGTAAAAGAAAAAAAAATGTGGTTTTGATTTGACGTCTCATTTCAAACCATAATAAAAAAAATCGATGTGGTGTTGATCTGTATTTCTCTTGAACTTTAAAGAACTGGACTTCATGTTCTGGAGTTATCTGGTATGTAGATCATTTTCTGGCTTCTCCTACTAACTTCTAATTGTCTCGTAGAGGAATTAGTGATTCCCAGGTTGCATCAGGATGGAAACCCTATGGAATACCTCTCGTCTCACCAATCTCTTGTGTTGATGAAATTAAAGGAGGCAATATACAGACGATTGTTCATAAAATGCTTTCTCCAATGCTTAAAGCTAAAAGTATGGATATATCCGGTGTAAGCTCAACAACAGCTGGATCAGACGCCTCTCTTGATTTGCGTTCACGCGAAGCATGTACTGATTCCAATGTATCAAATTCAGCGAGCAAGGACATCACTAGTTCTGAAGCGGTGAAAGCCCAAGAATTGCCTCTAAAGTTGGTGGCTGAAAATAATTCATGCATTGATCTATCAGCGAGGAAAGATAAAGCCATCAAACTGGCCTCATCTTCAACGTCAATACTAATATATGTTGATTGGTCACAGAAGCTTTCGGAAAAGTATGATACTCATTATCTGGAAACGTTGCCAGAAGTTTATAAATATGGACCTGTAACAAAGAAAGCCCGAACCGAACCTCTCTCCTTGTACACCTGCCTTGAAGCTTTTCTACGTGAAGAACCACTGGTGCCTGAAGATATGTGGTTAGTCTCTCTCTCTCTCTCTCTCTCTCTCTCTCTCTCTCTCTCTCTCTCTCTCTCTCTCTCTCTCTCTCTCTATCTCGACTAAGCCCTAAACGGATGTATTTTAATCATATGTAGTTTGCCTTTTGAACATCGAGATGTGCTGTAGGAGCTGTATCCTGCTTAATAAGCGGTTTTTTGGATAACTATATATGCTGTTTGAACGAAGCTGTATCCAAACAAGCATGTCTTAAATTATTAGAATAACTATGGTATGGTGTAGGTACTGCCCGAAGTGCAAGGAGCGAAGGCAAGCAAGTAAGAAGCTTGATCTATGGAGGCTTCCAGAAGTGTTAGTCATCCATCTGAAGAGGTTCTCATACAGCAGGTCGATGAAGCATAAACTGGAAACCTTTGTGGATTTCCCAATTCATGGTTTTGATCTAACACGTTACGTTGCAAACAAAAACAACTCGCGACGTCAACTGTATGAGCTCTATGCCTTGACCAATCACATTGGCGGAATGGGTAGCGGCCACTACACTGCTCATATCAAGGCGAGATGATTGACTTATATTTTGTTGAAATACTAATCAGCTGCATATATCACTGATATTCAGAAGTTCATTTTATTGACCGGTGTTTGTTGTACGCGCAGCTTCTAGACGAGAATAGGTGGTACAGTTTTGACGACAGTTGCGTATCACCGATAAATGAAGACGAGGTGAAGTCAGGTGCTGCGTATGTACTCTTTTATCGGCGTGTGCCAACTGAAGATGCCGCTGTTAGCGATGTGGCGTAATCCTTTGCAGCCGGCGAGCACTACGTCTAGTGTTTACTCACAAAAATTAAGAGACCAACTCTCAAGGGCAATGTTTATTTAGTGGACTAAATTACAGATGCAAAAACTAGTGAAATGTATTTGGTAGGTTATTTAAAAACATCAAATGGATGCTTGTGTGTGTATCAAAAATAACAAAATCATCTAAGGCACCACTACCATTTGTGCTATTCACAATCTGCTCCCTAATCACCATTTGCCGTACCACTACCTGAGCCGTCACGTCCACGGCCCAGCCACCATCTCTGCCGCTGCCACCATTGCCCACATCACCACCGCCGTCACCTTTGTCACCGTAGCCACCTCCACGGTCACTTTCTACGCCAACTTCACCCCTACCACCTGGCAAACGCACTCTCTGGCGCCACCACTCCTTGCTCCCATCCATCACTACCTTCATCATCTCTACCTCCTATTGCCACCGTTCATACCCCACGACCATCGCCATTGCACACAACCATTGTTGCTACCAGCACCACCTCGTCACAATCGCCATCCCCACCACCACATCGTAAGACCTATGTTTTTATTGGGGCTAACAACATTTTACTCTCTAGGTTAGAGGTGGTTTTTAAAATGGGTCATGATGTTCTAATTTTCTCACTTGAGACCTTACTACAATACATTATTCTATTTGGACGTCTAATCCTCCACTAAAATCATGGTTTTTTTTTTTCTTTGCTAATGCGACGCAAATGTAGCTTACACGTCAATCCATATATGGGTCTCATGTTTATAGTGTCATAAGTTTTAACGAATGATCAAATCGTCAATCAGGCCAAAGATACAAATTGATACCATTTCAATACTCTTATAGTGAGAAATGAGAAAATTACAAATTTTATGGCGTAGTTTAAAAATCACCTCAAACCTAAAACATGTAAAATATAGTTTACCATTTTTATTACAAATGATCCTCGACATATTCAAAAGTCGCTACAAATGGTCCTCAACGCATTCAAAAGTCATAGTTTTGGTCCTGATTTTTCAGAGTAACTTTTGTGTGAAAAAAATGTGTAAAATTTAGTATTAATCTACATTTCTAGTACTTCAAACCAAAAATATTACAAAAATAAAACACACAACTCCCCCCATAACTTATTTGGACAATCACGTTTTTAAAAACAATAGGAGAACCATATTTCTAGACTATATTTTATAAATTACATGGTGCGACGGTGATTGTTAGATTCTGTTTTTAATAATTTAAGGAATGACTTCAACCAACAACCACCACATTAAACAGTTTATAAAATATGATCTAAAAAAATAATCTTTCTAGCTTGACTCGTTTTGTTTTTGTTAATCAGGTTAACTACAATTTATAAAAAGAAACCAAGTTTAGAAACCTGCCATTTTCGTATAATCCAATAAACCTACCGACATTTTCAGTTTTGGGTAATAAAAAACTGACAGTGCTGACTTTTCCGAGGTACAGATTGTCCAAAGATCACTGTCGTTAAGATTCTCGTCTCGAAGCTGAACTCTTGAGATCTGTCTGACATGATCTGACACAATGAGAAGCCTTCGATCTTCCCCAACTGCTTCCAAACCCATAATTTATGGTGTTATTCATATGTTGTTTCTGTTAGCCAGCTCAAATGCTGCGTTTGGAGAAACCTTCGACTCTGTCTTGCAGCTCCTCCCACAACTCGGGTCAACAAGAATCCGACCCGGATCCAAGAGGGTCCTCTCTGTTGGTGAGTTTGGTGCAAAAGGAGATGGCGTCACTGATGACTCTCAGGTAACAAAATTCCCACAATCTGTAATATTTCTGCTGATTTATTTTTGTTTTCTTTTTTGGGGTTTTAAAACGCAATTTACAAATGATGACATTGTTCAATGGGTGCTATAGTGAATAGGGTTTTACTCTTAAGCACACTGCGTTCCGAGTTCAAACCCTTTTCCCTCTCATAATCTAGCTTAGAATAGTGATATCGCTTGATTAAAATATATGAAATAAGTAATTAAAATGCACTATGAATTGTGCGCATTTTGCAGAACCACGAATTGTTTCAGAAATTTAATATTAATTCCAGAAATTTTATTCAACTTTTACGACGTCTATCAATGGGATTTGTTTTTCTTTATGAATATAATTTAAGTGGGAGAGATGGACTGAGATGTATGGTTGATGAAATAGCTATGGAGATGCATTCTCTGGGAATTAGACGCTAAGCAGGCACTTCCTTATGCATTATTTTCCACAAAACCGTTAATGAAGCCCGTGTCGATGAGTGATATGGTATTTTTCATCTCTTCAGGCTTTCAAAAATGCTTGGGAGATGGCTTGTTCTATCCCTGCGCGGACAAGAATCGTAATTCCTGCTGGAAGCACTTACCTAGTCCATCCTGTTGATATCGCTGGGCCTTGTCGATCAAAGGTGACTCTAATGGTATGAATCAATTCTATTGCTTGCTATAATTCTTTCTTTCTAACTAGCAGTATATCGATGAGAGTGCATCTATGGTTCATTTGATATTTATTATTCAGAATTTACTTGCATTCCCTTTAACAAATCGCATGCCTTAATAGATCTCTGGTACCGTCATTGCTCCTGAAGATCCTGATGCTTGGATTGGTTTGAATCGACGTAAGTGGCTCTATTTCCATGGGGTGAACCACCTTACCATAGAAGGGGGAGGGACAATCAATGGAATGGGGCAGGAATGGTGGGCTCGGTCTTGCAAGACCAACTCATCAAATGTATAGCCCTCTTGAACCTGTAAGCTTTATGTTTCATGTAAAGATTATTCTACCTACATCTGTCTAAAAGTGGCTTTAATTTGTTTATGGCAGCCATGTCGACATGCTCCAACGGTTAGTGCTTTTTTAGTTAACGAGGAATGCAGTTGGTTTTTTCCTTTTACTATTTCATGCCTCCGATGGTTTCAATCATAACCTTAATATGGGATATTCAATACATTCCAGGCAGTTACGTTTCATAAGTGCAAGAATTTGAAGGTCAAGAATCTTTTGATTGTCAATAGTCAACAAATGCACATGGCATTCACAAACTGCATGCGGGTAGTGGCATCAAATCTCAGAGTGATAGCGCCTGCTGTTAGTCCTAATACTGATGGCATCCACATTAGTGCGTCGAAGGGTGTCGAGGTCAAGGATACCATAATAAGAACAGGTCAGTTATCCAAGAGAACTTTTGCCAATTTTAAACTTATTCAGTGTTTGTGATCCTGGAAATATAATCTCTTTTTCACGTTTGAGTTGTTACAAAAAAGGTTGTTGGTTGTTACCTCTAGCGATTAGATAGCAAAATTACGTGCCAATTGGAAGTTTGTATTCAACATAGTATTATATCTAACGTTTAGTTTCTGATTGAAGCAATCAAGGTTTCTTTTAATCATTGTCCAATCCAAAGTGTGGTGAAAAAACTCGGTCTCTTTCTGATATCGGATTCTTATATACTCAATCCAGGAGACGACTGTATTTCTATAGTCAGCAATTCTTCACGAATCCGGATCATAAATATTGCTTGTGGCCCCGGTCATGGCATAAGGTAAAACTGGACTATACTTCCATTTCGGGTAAACCTCGGAATCATCTGGACAAGTTACTAATTTTGAAATACTTCATCAAGCATTGGAAGCTTGGGAAAATTGAACTCTTGGTCCCAAGTGCGCGATGTAGTGGTTGATACAGCATTCTTGTCCAACACAGATAATGGGGTGAGAATCAAAACATGGCAGGTAACCTTCTCTGAACTCTGTTCACAGGCACACACCAAGGAGTTCTTTTTATTCTTCATCTTTTACTTTTGTTCTGAACCATTATGCATTTAATTGAAATTGGTTTTTCGTGCATCTTCACCAGGGTGGTAGTGGTTTTGCCTCCAACATTGCATTCCAGAATGTGATGATGGAAAATGTATCAAATCCGATAATAATCGATCAGTATTATTGTGACTCCCGGCTGCCATGTATAAATCAGGTATAGAGTTCTTACCAAAATTATAGCACTACTCCCATTAATTCCAAGTCCTTCATAGGTATAAGCCGAGCTATTGTAGGTAACTGGTTCAAGAATACTTCCTCTTTCTCTGTGGTCATGAGTTGCTGAGGCTAATAAAAACACTTCATTCTTGCAAATAGATTATCTTATTCATCCCACGTATCAGTAGCCTCATAAAGTTTAGTTCATAACTCTGTTAATAAGTGCAAGGCACAATTTATTTGACATCTCGACGAGTACTTGTTAGCACGGAGAGACTTATTAGTTCTCCAGCAAAACGAAGTTCCTTAGAATTACTGACATTGTAATCTTTAGTTTTTAGAGCTGCTTAAACTAAAAAATATTTACATCAATGTCGTATGAGAATGCAGACTTCGGCAGTAAAAGTGGAGAACATATCCTTCATGCACATTAAAGGGACTTCTGCTACGGAGGAAGCAATAAAATTTGTTTGCAGTGACGATTCTCCATGTGAAGGGTTATACGTGGAAGATATTCAGCTTCTACCATCCGTTGGGGAGATTACAACATCTCTTTGTTGGGAAGCTCAAGGTTCAAGTTTGGGTTTGGTAGACCCGCCCGCTTGCTTCTCGTGTAGAGAAAGCTTCATTACGCAGAAAGTCCCGTCATACTCTACCATTCATTCACAGAGTTTGGGCAGTTTGGAATATGGACGAACAGCAACCCAGTAGATTGTGGTATAGATCTAGCTACAGCGTATAGAGTCGACATTTTGGATTCCATATTGTTCTTGGAGCATGGATCCCTGAAGCATTTTCCCTTTGTATATAGTCCACTGTAAAACTTGGGTTTGCACAAAAGAGACAACGGCAGTGATGACATCAATTCGTTGGAGTATTTGTACACAATGTATACACGGTATAGTTTTGGCTTCGATTCGATGAAACATTACTTATGGAATGTATTTATGCATATTGTCAAAAAAATAAACTTTTACAGGGAGACTTCGTTACAACATAAGCCAAAATTTCAAACGAATAAGCCTTTTCCAATACATTCTAAGATAACCGTACACATCGGTAGAAATAATGAACCGTCTGTCGCACCAGGAATACCAGAATCTAGTGCATAAAATCTCACAGCATCACATATTATGTGTCCCTTTAGCCTCTGCATTTTCATGTCCTTAAGCTAGCGATTTCCGAGCTTGGGGCACCCCTCAGCAAGAGGCAAGTCCAAGTTTTCAACAGTTCTAAATGTTCTTGGGACCATCCTATCAACATAAAGAGTTCCCTCCAAATGATCACACTCATGCTGCAAAATACGAGCCTGCCAACCTGAAGCATTTACTTTGACGGGCTGGCCATTTCGATCAAAACCTGAAACCTCAACATCAAGGTTTCGCTCCACCACTGCTCTGAATCCATCGACACTGCAAAATATCACAGTAAGATTACATATTATTGACAGTAGGCGATTCTAGTTTCCATGGAGATAGTAACTTGAGTAAGTCGAGCACCCAACACAAGCAAAATAAACAAGGGTCCATGAAGAAATCCTATGTTCGCTTTCACACTGTCTCGATTGAGATTGATTATAAAAATTTCAACCTTAGAGATGAAAACTATTTACAAATGAGGAGCACTTATAATGCAGTAGCGTCATGTTTCCTATCATTTTGTTAACTGAGACAATTCTTTAATTGAGGGACTCAAATACTAGAAACACCCGAGGTTGTCAACTATAGCTTCACATGCCCTATGACTAAGTCCCGGTTTAGCATTGAGACAGGTTCAAAATTCACCGTGTGGTAGTTCAGTGGCATCCAAGGAGATGGTATAGAACATAAACTTTATTCATATCATATGATCATATCTTGCAAAAGGAGCATTCAGTAACCATATGGAACCGATTCTGTATAGTTTTGCAGAAAATAGGTTGAAAATTCCTAACAAGAACATTGTAGATACAAATGTTGAGAATGACAAAGAAACTTACATGTAACTTGAATCACTGCCACACCTCTGTAACATCAAAACCCCTAACAAAGCTATTGTTCTCAACTATCCATTTACAAGAAGAACAGGGCATTAAGGAAAATTCTGTGTCGTCTCTGATGGGGATGGTTCATTTACTATTTCTTCTGACCTCAACCATAGATTTCTCTCATTTCTTGCTAAAATAGAAAAACATTGTATCCGTTACCTTAAGCACCCTTCAAAGAATACTGCAGTCTTGTTGCTCTTCTTTTTAAGCTTCGGATTAAGAATCACCTGCCTCAAAAATAACCAATAAATTGGAATAGTCAAGTGAAACATTTTCAATCTTAAGATTCAATACGTCATTCGGATGTTCACCTCTCTCACAGATACTTAACATACCAAAAGATCAAAAGGCCGTCTATCTTGAGCTGCAGTCGCTTCCTTAGGTGCATAACTGATATATTCCTTTGTATCTTCCAAAACTATTATCTGCACAGATGACAATGACAGAGTTGTTACCTTCGTTTTACGGAATGCTAGGTTTTCATGAATAACGAAAGTTTAAATCTTCAACGAGAATTTAAGGCTGGTGAGTTGAGCACGTTCCACCAAAATAAAAAGAAAGTATCAATTTTTGTAACCGTAATAAAAAAACGAACATTACTAAAATCAGCAATGTAGCTTAAATTGAACTAAGCTTTGATAATTTACTATTTAAAGGTATATCTATCTGCAGACATGGGCTTAGCCAAGTTCGAATCCCTGTTCCTGTACTCAAGTTCGAATCCCCCTCCCCGTAGTTTAGAACGAATTTAGTGCAGACTATCGCTTGTCTAAAAATTTTACTCCCAACAACCAACGCAGGGTGAAAAAGAAAGCTACATTTTACATTTCTTTCCACATTTTCTCAGCAGCCAAACAGAAATTAATGAAACAGAAGAAGAAAAAAAAAATCAAAATTGAGCCTTTAAGATAAAATACCAAAACTGACCCTCAAGGGAATTCCAATCTGAGGAGCAGCAAGACCGACCCCAGGAGCCTTCCGCATCACCCTCACCATATCATCAATTATCTTCTGGATCCTCTCCGACCCAATATCCCCGGGCTCAACATCTCGGGCCGGTTCGTGCAAAACCGGGTCACCCGCTTTCACTATATCGGGCAAGCTGATGCTTTTCTTCTTCTCTCCTCCGAGACCCAGAAGCCAACCCGCTTTGGCGACGGGAGAAGAGGTTGAGCTGAACTTTTTCCGCATCGTGAAATGGGTGTTGAAGACTGGATTCGGGTTTGGAAGTCCGGGATCCAACGAGATGATTCGGGATTTAAGAAATATCGGGGCCGTAGCTAGACATATCGGGCCGAGACGGAGCGAGAATCGGTGGATGGTTTCCATAGCCGTGGTTTGGATTTTCAAGCAGAGGGTTTAAGGATGCTTTGAAGGTGATGATGTCGTCCACTGCTTCAATCAAACGACAGCAACAATAATGTCGTCGTTCAGGCACGTTAACGACAACGCCAAGCCAAGCTTTCTTTTACACTATGGTTGCAATTGCACAAGGGAAACAAACTTACAATTTGGACAAAAGATATAATTTATAAATTGATATGCATCAATTTTCTTGTTTGAATTTATAAACAAAAAAATTTAGAATTTTTACGTGAGAAAATAAAACTATAAAATTTGGGACCTCCTATTCTCATGTTTAAATTCTATGTAAATATGTGTCATTTCTAAATTTTTACGAATGATAGTTTAAAATTAAAAAATACAAAAAAACTTATCTATGAGTGGCCACCACTATTACACGTCACCACCACCTACCACCACCACCACCCCCCCACCCACCCACCCACCATTATCCTCACCATCACGACTACCCTCTTCACCACATACCGTTTTGGTCCCCGTCACTACCGCTGTCACTACCCATTACCATCACTATCGCCGCCACCACCAACCATCATCACCATTGCCGCCACCACCACCTGCTAGCACATTTTCTAACTACTATCTCTCATATATTAAGGACTATATACACACATTAACCTCCTATCTATCTGTTGTTTCCTCAGGAGATAACAATTATGGGGATGACAGGCTTCTTTATGCTCACGGTCAGCTATGGCTACAACGGCATCAGATCATGGGCAGAGCTGTAGGGTAAGAACTCTACCATTGCCTCATTTGTTTTGTTTCCCATTAACAAAAACAGTTATTGCCTCTGTTCTATGGAACTATCATATTTTGTTGCTGTCGGTATTTGAAGTGATAGTCTTGAAGCTTAATTGCTTCGTTCACTGTATTCATAATGAAGCCACCCAAAGTGATTAGCGAAACGAATTAAGCCGTACCTAATTGACTAATTCTGTCGTCTATATTCTTACCCCTTTTTTTCCCTCGTCTTCTTAAAATGAAAATAGAAGTCAAGTGATTATCATTTTCATGTTGTTATCGCACTTTGCTCAGTCTGTTATCATTTTCAGGTTTTTACCTTATGTTGGGTGGGTGACAATTATCATGACTGAAAAGCCTTTTATTAAGGTTTCTTTCTCCTCCGAAAATGGTCTTATTAAACATGCAGACACAAATGATTTTATTCAAATCACAAATTAATCCCTTCTGTCTCTTTTGTTCAGTATATTCTAATTGGCGCGTTGGGGTTGCTTGTTATAACATCAAAGGACTAAATGAAGCAAACTCCAGGGGTCGTCGATCGTCAAAAGAACCGTTGGTTGCTGCCAGAAGCTCTGATCCTCCCCTTGAATTTGCTACAGTTCTTAATTGTATGAGACACGTATACATGATACATGACACAGACACTATAATTATACCCTATAGCATCACCCTTTGTTTATCCTACGTCCATTCCGGCTAAAACTCTAATAGTTCTGATAGAGAAAAACAAGTTTTTTTATTGATGGATAGTGATTTTGAAGTTTTGAATCCTCCAACTAAGGTATGACTTGATTTATGAATATTTTGTTTGTTTGCTTCTTCTTTGGATTAAATTTCATACTTACTATATTATATTATATTTGTTACTCTCTGCCGTCTGTCTGCCCCCAAAACACCATTGCAAGGACTTTTGATTAGTAGTGCAAAGACATATAACTTGATTCTTGGTGCAAATAATGATTGCCCAACCTCATAAACCTTGAACACTCACTAGCGGGCGGCATGTCTCCATCCAAATCCAAACCATCAAGGTCAAATGTTTTTCTGGCAAAGTGATGGACTGAACTGGAGCTTGCATTGCATTCTCTGGCAAATTCAAATCTATGGAAGGATCTCTTGGATCCCAAGTCTATGGATGGGTTTGGTAGCAAGAAAAAAAATAACAGTCATGGAAATGCTAGTCATATGCAATTATACAGGGGCAAATGACGCCTCTTTGAAGAAAAAAACACTCAGTTAGAGATGTTATTTTATAAAGAAAATGGGTGTAAAGATAATTTTACATTTTGAATTGGGTTTGAGAGGGTAGTTTAGGTAATAAATTTGGGTTTAAAGAGATATTAATTCTTTAATTAAAAAAAATATGGGTGAAGAGAGTATGTTGGGTGTAGAAAGATGTTAGATGGGTTCAAATAAAATTTCCCTTCTAAACATCGGTCGCGACAAATGTTAGACATTTTGTCATTAAGACAAGTTTACTCTCCACTACGGTGCTCGGATTGATCGGCGCTTGTCTCCCAGGATACAATGATCACATCCTTATAATAGTAGCACTCCAAATAAAAAAACTCTAGTGAACCACGATTGTGTTGAAAACTCTCACATATGAACTCAATGACACTCTCTAATATCTAATGCACTATATGTATGATTATGTGTATGACGGAAAGTGATTCATCACTACAAGGAACTTGCCTATTTATAAAAGTAGGACAATCAACGAAAAAGAAAAAGGAAATCTTAAAAAACGAAATTCAATGAGAAGAATTGTGCATAAACGTAAATGACAATCAACGCTTAAATTTAAATCAATGGATTACAGTGACGAATTTCGGAGTTAACATCTTCACAAAAGGGCAAAGCTTTGAGTAATCATTGGCAAGGTTCTGACTTTTGAGAAAGGCTCCACAACCTTCAAAAAAAACTCCCTTCATTTTGCATATCCTTGAACATTTGATATTTTATGATAATGTACTAATGTTTTTTCTTTAGGCTTGGGGTATGTAACACTTAAAAGGCAAATATGTTTTTATGTTTCGAAGTAATATTATTTGACAATGTGGTATGTAGATGCTATTTTAGTATTATGTTTTTTATTTGATTATTTATTGATTTAAAAAAAAAAAATTTAACGGGTAACGGGTCAGGTCATCATACTTACTAATATTAATGGGTCGATTTTGGACCAGGTCATATTACTTGTTTATTTAACGAGTTTACACGACATGACCTGTTAAGATTTCGGGTATGTCACGAGAATGACACGAACATGGAAAACACGACACGAAATGCCAGGCCTAGTATTTATCCTCCTTTTCTATTTCCCCATCCAATTTGTTTTCTTTTGTTTTCTTTTTTTAATGCTTGTTGGTCACCCAATTTGTTAATTTTGAAATTTTAATTATTGAGTCATCGACAATGTATTAAAAGGCAAAAGCGTACTCCCCACCTCAGCATGAGGCGTGAGGCCCTAAATATATATATATATATATATATATATATATATATATATATATATATTTAACTATATTTATACAATATAATACTTTGTAAAACAAATATAATTATAACTAAACCAAAGATAATATCATCTTCTTCATTACTAAGTCTAGTTGTACTTAGAAACTATGTCATAAAGTCTTAGATGTTATAATTATTTATTTTATTGTAAGCAATTATAGAGAACTTTAACAAAAATAAGGTTGAGTGGCCACAATTATAGGGGATTTCAAGGAAAATAAAGGTTGAATATCAAAATTACAGAGAAAGGGGCGTTTTGATATAGGCACCTTGTTTTTGAATTTTTTAGACTAAACATACACTCCTTTAAAAAATTTGATCAAACATTTTCCTAAAATTTTGGTTATTAATTTCAGTTTTTCACATAAGTTCAATTTTGTTTAGAATTTTAGTTTTTCACGACTTCTCCTGGACATTTCATTTTCTTGTATTTTTTTCTTTACGTACTATCCCTATATCTATGCATTTATTATCCATCTCTATGCATTTTTTAATTGTTTGTTATAATTTTTATTTTTTTGTGAATATGGTAGAATATTTATAAAAAAATTGTCAGATTTCATTATTTGAAAAGACCCAACACATAATAAAGATTTGTTTGATTATATAGCTACGTTTAGTTACCTATAATATGGACACATTTAGTTTTATGGTGGATCTGATTTTTTGTATTTCTCGGTACATTTGGAATGTAAATGTACCAAAAGGGTTATCTGATAGAGACATTTGGTTTTGTGGTACATTTGAGATTTTTTGTACATTTAGTTTTTTGGTACATTTGGAATCTAAACATACTAGAAGGGTTACCTGATAATGGACACATTTGGTTTTATGGTACATTTAGTTTCTCGGTACATTTGAAATCTAAACATACCAAATGAGTTACATAACAATGGATACATTTGGTTTTATGTTACATTTAAATTTTTGGTACATTTGGTTTCTCGGTATATTTGAAATCTAAACGCACCAAGGGTCGATACTTTTGTTCTCAAATGTACCATAAGTTTTAAGTATAATTTTTATATATCTATATGTGAAATTTAATAAGTTTATGTAGTTTTCTTAGGAAAATAATATGTATTGGACTTTTTATTGAGACGTTTTTAATAGAAAGAGAACTTGTTTTAAAAACTGATAATGAGGAAATGAGGAATTAGCTAATTAATTTTTTTTATTTTATTAAAAAATGTCATTTAATGTGTAGAAGGGGATTGACGAAATTAAATTCCTATATTATAGGCAATTAGTTGCTAAGCTACCTTATGCCTCTATATAAATGTATTTAAATTAATGACATGGAAATTAAATAAATAGAAAGTTATTGAGGTAGCAATTGTTCAAAGCACCTTAATCAAATCTTTAAAAGAGATGAATGTTTAATCTAAAAACTACAAAAATTGTAAGGCATTCTAATTTTTTCGAGATTATAATGTGCGTGGGAAAACGATCAATGTGATGGGTCCAATAACACTCAATTATTAATAATAGCAGTTACATAGAATAATTTAAGGGGAAAAAAAATACAAGGAAAAGCAAAGATCAAATTGACATCAGAAATCATAACTTGAACTCACAAAAGCAATCCGGCAAAGCAGATCCTTTCCCCATGACAAAATCATCTCTGTGGGCCTTCCATAGAGCTTCCATCAATTCCTTTCCGTTCAAACCTTGAGAAGTGAACTCTGCAAAAGCTCTTCTGCTTAAGAAAAGTGTCTTGTACATGCCCTCAAACGCTCGCATTGCTGCAACCATCTTATCCATATTTCCAAAATACGTTGCTATATATGAATCGCTATGAATAGACACGTAGTAATCCAAGGCTGCTTTCGTGTTCCCATGCATGCTTTTGAAATCCTCACCGCCAAGAAGGCTAGACTTGGTAACTACATTCGTGTAAACAGACGTTAACCCTTCCATTTCCATCAGACCGTCCCCAGCTGCCAGATAAATATTTGTGTTCGTTGGGATGGATAGCGCTTGGAGTATGAAGGCTGTCTCATTAGGCGTAAGAGGACATTTCCCTCGTTTCCTCCAAATCTGGGCAAGCTCTCCAGTCCATGGTTTTCTATCTCCTCGTGCTGCCTCAATGGCTTCAATGGATGAAGGAGAAAGGTATGGATATTCACACTGACTGTAAGCTACCATGTCAGGCTCGAAACGAAGGTGAAGTGAGAGGAAAGGTTTGGGTATGGCTTCAAGAAGCTCGGAGGCCTTCTTCTCCAAGGATTTAGTGAGGCGTAATGCACTGTAGCAAGCTTGACAAAGTGAAGCTTTTGCATACTGAGGATACCTACACAAGGAGAAGACATCTTAAGTATTAGCAAACTGTAAGATCAAAATGCCAACTTTGTAGTTTTTAGTCATCAAACGTCAAAGACTTGTTTACACAGTCAAAACCACAAAAAAAATAAAAATAAAAAGGGCTTGTTTGGTCAGGACCCAGAAATAACTTTTTGTTCTGAAGAAAAAAAAAAATACAAGAAATCTACACAGTATTGTTGGCAGACTGCATCTAAAAAAGATTTCCTCATCCAATCCTGAAAACATAATAAAGATATTTTCTATAAGATCGTACCAAAGAACTTAAACACCAACATCAAATACAAAGTCCCATCCCCCAAACATTGAACCTGGGCCCAAGCCCTTATGGCACACATGGACACCAGAATTGAACTCTGGCCCTCAAACACCAAGACACTGGGCAAGATGATGCACTATAGACCTGAGGCCTGAGGCCCAGACTCTGGAATTCGTTCCCGAGCCACAGAAAACTCAATTAGGCCCAGAATCTCAGATTCCAGACCAGAGACGAGAACTCTGCCTGAGCTCCAAGGGCAGAGCCAAAACTAAACAATGTAGTACATTTATACATCCAACAATGTGTATATTAACACCCTCCAAAATGAACCGACATCCAACCCTGAGACCTCAACTCCAAGTTCCTACCCCTGTGACATGTCCTACCTCGGCGCTGAGTCCTCCAGGTCCAAATTTAGACCCGTTCTTCGAGCCCCACAAACCAAAGCTAGTTCCGTGCTATGTGGGACTCTAGACCTAGTCCTCGAGCCCCAGATGCAAACTTCAGCCCTAGACTTAAAACCAGAGTCGCAAACTACTGTCCGAAACAGCCACAAACTGAGTCTTCAGTCAAAGTCTTTGGATCCGGGCCTTGAATCTCAAACCTTTGACCTTGTACCCGGCACCAAATTCTATGCCTCAAGCTCCAAGGCTCAGCCCTATGGTTGAAGCTCATAACAACCACATTTTATGGTTTTGAAATCCCAAAAAGTAATTTTTATGCAATAAAAAACTTGTTTCTAGATGTTAAAAATCAAGATTTCTGGACCGTGTCTTAGTTTTTGAAACTTTATTTCTGATCATGAGCCAAATAAGCTCAAACAAATTCACATAAATAATCAACATTTAATTCCAAATCTTGAACGGCAAGATACTAAACACGAAATATTTATCAACAAAACCTAATTTTCTAACAACCCTAAGGTTAACAAACTAAGGTAGACTTGGTAAACTTTTACACCTTTAATGACAAGCTTTTGGCCACATATATTGGCCTTCACCAAAAGGGTGGTAGATATTCACAGTAATAAGTACTCAATTGTAATCCCAAACTCCCAGAGAGAATAAAGAGCATATTTACATACCTATCCCGTCTTTGGCTCATTGCTGGTGTAATTGAAATATAATGATGCTCTAACAGCGCTGGAAGAACACTTTCAATGTAATCAAATTGGCCTTTTCGTTTGCTACAATCTACATGGACAGGTTCTTTCGATGCAATCTCCGATGGCAGCTCTTTGACAACCTTGATGAATCCATTCAACTGTTGAATGAAGTAATCGACATCAAAGACATCTGCAAAACCACTGAGGTGAAACCAAAGAGTTAAATGAAGTTATTGTTTACACAAACAAAAAATAAAATTAAAAAAAGATGCTAATTCTTCTAATGAGTGGAGTAGCCTAAGTCTTAACAAGAGGTCATTACCAGAAACATCCTAACGTTGTATGGGTACAGCCAAATTTGTTTGGTTGCTTCAAAAAAATATTAAAGGATGTCCTTATTCAAAATTTTGAGAATCACAGGAGGTTACATTCCAGACATCACACGGTAAATGATATGTAAAACACGGATTACCTTGATTCGTTCCAATAAGCAGCCACCTCAAACTTTGGCAGAGCCAGAGTTGCATTTAAAAGACGGGCAATACCAACACCATCACATAACTGCACTCCACATAAATATAATTTTTCAGGCTTTGCAAAGTGGCAACGTAAAATCAAGCATATATACAAGCAATCACAAAGTCGCTTGAATCACTCACATCTCTTCTCATCTGATTAAGGCCCCCATAGCAATCCACCCGAATGAATCCATTACTCTTTGATGGCAGAGCTGCAGAAAACCAATGTAATTGTCTGCAATGATAGTTAATTAAGATTGACTCAGAATATCAAAAAACTATGCAGTAACCTCACCTCAATCCTAATTCTATTCCCATCAATCACAGTCAAATATCATAATTATTAGAAAATCTTGTCATATCCACATTTTAACATAACAAACAAAACCCAAACAAAGTCCACAGAACCATCATAGAGATACTACTTGCTAACTCTAGTTTCTCATTGTTAGTCCAAAATTCTAAATAACCCAATGGCGGGCGGGCTGAACGAATCTATAGCTAGAAAAGCCAAATGCAATGGAAGCAAAGTAAGTTGGAATGTACCAGTGAGGTGTCCTTGTAGCCACCACTTGCAAGGTCTCCATTCTACCATCCTCCCAACACTCCATATATCCAATTTGCTCCTGCATTCACAAAGTCAATCAGAAACTCATACTTTACGCAGTTTTTCGTCCCAAAGTAAGGGCAAATCCACACTTCAAACGAGTCCCGAATCACATCGTAATTCTCGTTTCTCAGATTTTAACAGCAACCCAACTCAGACACCATCAAAAATACCAAACCCAAGAAAAAAATCACCCTTTAATACAACAAAAACATGGAAGACCTTTGACTCTATTTCTTTTCCCATACATATAATATGAAGACTCTTCAAGATCTAAACTTTCCTGCTACTTCTGAACCAATAAAACCAGTCGAAAATTTAAAGATACAAAAAAGTAAAAGAATGGTAAGAATAAGTAGTTGCAGAAGAGCTAACGAACACATACATGGGTGAATTGAGAAAGAGAGGGGTTCTGTAGAAAGGGGAAGTGGGGGACGATAAGAGGAGGACGGCGAGGACGAGAGAGAGAGCGAGGACTCCTACGATGAAGACGGGCTTCACTGAAATCGCCACCATCTCATTTCTCGGCTCTGCCGATTCGATTTGGATATCTCTTTAATGGCACTCAGAAATACGAGCGGAGAAGAAGAAGCAACACTCTGGAATCTGCCTATTTCGTATTGTGCTGTAAAATCGAGAGAGGATGTCAGTGACGGTGATTTGGAACGTGGACCGGACCAGACCGGATTGCGCACCGGTTTTCTTTAAGATTTTTTATTCTTTATTTTTTATGTTTTATTGTTTATTTATTTTAACAAGCGGTAGCTTACTATAATTTACACACTAAGGCTCCGTTCGGAATTACATTTTCTGAAAAACTGCCTTGCCCTTAAAGTGAAGCGCGAAATTCTGCTCAAATAATAGTTCTATCGCCAAAAAGTTTTGGATCAACGCGTCATATTTGACTTAAATTTTTAATGAGATTTTTAACCGTTCTTGTTTAGCCACGTGTCATTATCCATTAATAATATTTGTCCAGATTTTTGATAAAATTTTCGACCATTCATATAGTATCATGTGTCCTTATCCAATCTTCTGATGTCCTCTATTTCTCCATAAAAACCCTTCAAATCACCACATCTACTCACACCAAGCCTCCTCCATCCTCCCTACTAATCTCGGTTCATCCATTTTAAGGAAAGAAAGTTATTTCAACAATCTCTAACCGTGATCGGGTTGACTAACACGCACCCAAGCCTCAAGCAAAGCAACGTCTTCCCCGATCGACCAAATTGCCCTCCCACTCATTTAAATAAAAAAAAAGGATTTGGAAAGTGAAAACAAATATAAAGGAAGGGGAATGTGCTGAATTTGACTGGATTCATAAGCATATGCAATCACCAAACTGTAACGAGCAACACAAGGTTACTTTTTAGAAAAAGACATCTGCTGTTGAAGTATAAGCTCCATCTCAAAGAAAAGTTCCTTGATCCTGGTGTATTGGAGCACCTACAGTCTGAAATAGTCCACAATCTAAGGAATGTCAAACACCCAAGATAGATTTAAGTTCTCACTACTCCAAAGAAGGTTATACAAAAAAATGGCTCGACAAATTAGTAAACATTCTCTTTCCACCTAAAGCAGATAATAACAAATAGACACAAAACAGCAAGTCATGTTAGCTTGTACAGAAACTAGTAGCTCAACTTGTCGAATTGAGTGAACGCAATCGAACACATATACAAACAAATTACACTAAATTTCAGTTATCTTCCAGTACGTAGTTAGGAACCTCAATGTTTCCATGATTCAGAATAATGTCCAACCATATACATTGATATGGCACACAACACCCAGATATCTTCACACACAGACTTATAAGTTCAATGGATAACGGATGGAAGCAGCGGAAATGTCATACCCATTCCCAAAGCAGAGAGTTCCACCTCATTGTACTGTTGCATATAACTCTGCAAATCAATAAAATGCCATAAACATGGTGAGCACCTTCAGATAGAGCCGCATAATATTTTCAAGAGTTTTGCAATGATTATACCCAGGGAATTCAAATTATATACAAATTTTTAGGTAGCAAAATATCATGGAAGATTCGTAACTGCCAGCAGGCTGTAAGACTGACCACCAAAGCATAACAGCAACACTAGTTTACATACCAAGTAAAAAAAGTTTCATTGAGCATGCCTATACAATTATACATGCAAGAGAAAGATACCTATATTAATAGACAAATCGAGATGTGGTAGCGTGATGACGGGACTACACCTTACAATTCATCCGATACTCGACCTTTGGTTGTTCATCAGTCACTTTCAAAGTCACTCTCTACACTTCTCGATGCTACGTAAGCTTTATTACCTCTCATCAAGTTTGCCAACTCTTGTATTGAGCAAGAAGTGCTTTGTTCCATCTTGCTTGCAAGTATCTCAATATGGTCGAGGAGCCCTAAGCCCCTAATCCGGTTACTCAGCATCTCAACGGTAGAAGAGTATGGCGGTATACCTTCATCGATCATTATCTCAAAGTATTTACAAGCCTCCTCTAGTTTACGTTTCTTCTTGCATAAGCCATGAATCATGACAGAGTATGTTGAAACAGAAGGATAAAATCCTCTCTTCCCCATACTCTCCCAAACTTCAGTTGCCCTATCAAATCTTCCTATCCTGATTAGCAACTTAAGCACCATATTGTAAGTATGTCGATCGGGCATGCAGTTGTCTTTTTCCATTCTAGATAACAGCCTGAGAGACCCATTAATCTCGCAGTGATCACAATGATAAGCCTGGATTGCATTGTAACTCCACGTATCCGGCATAACACCCCTCTCAATCATTTCATCCAAAAGTTGGTAAGCCTCTTCCACCTTTTCGTTCTTACACAATTTCTTGATAACACAATTGTAAGTATACACATTGGGCAAAAGATTATATCTCCTCATCCTATCAAGCACCCTAAAAACTGAATGAATATCATCCACTTCACAATAAGCACGAATGAAAATCGAATAGGTACAAGCATCCGGTTCAACTCCATTCGACCCCATCTCCCGAAATATCTTATACGCCTCGTCAACTTTCCCACCTTTACACAGAGCCTCCAAATAACTATTATACGCAGGCACATCAACCAAACATCCTCGTTCAGTCATTTCATCAAACAGCTTACGTGCTTCATCCGAATCACCAACGTCTCCCCAACCTCTCATCAAAATACTGTAAGTTTTCGCATTCAACTCAAACCCACTCTTAACTTTATCAAAAAATTCATGGGCATACTTGACATGCTTTCTTTTACATAATGTGTAAAGAAGCTGATCAAGATCATGAACACTGGGATTAATTCCAAACTCAACCATTCGATTTAAAGCTCGAATGGCGTCGCGAGGCAAATTAGCTCTACTATAAACCCGAAAAATAAGCCAGAAAATTTCCGGGCCAATATCACAACACTTGGACTCTCTCACTTCCATGAGGAAATCCCACAACACAGCATATTGCTTGCTACTTCCTAGAATGTCAATCAAAATGTGATAGCTTTCAGCACTATGTCGAAAACCCGGAATTGTTTTAGCCCAAAGAAAGAACCTGTGTGCAGAAAGCCCGAGATTTTTGCAGCGTTTCAGAACTTGCTCAACCAAGTCTGTGGAGATTTGGGTAGACAGAGCGTTGAGGGAGAGTTCCAAGTCGTGGTGAGGGTTTCTGTGGTCGCTGAGAATGCGGGAGACCTCGCTCACCAGGTGCGGTGATGGCGGGTTGTGGTGGGTGAGAGAAGAGAAGGGGTGTCGGTGAGTGTTGGGTTTGGAGGGTGAGAGTAGAGAGTGGAAGATATAGTGAAGGGTTTTGGGTTTAGAGGGGAGAGATCTCAGGGACATTTTGGTGAGTGGGTAAAGAAGAAGAAGAAGCAGCAGTGTCACTGTGGATTTTGCTTGTCCTCGTGTTGCCGTAAGATCGAGAGACCGGATCGGATTGCAACCCCGGCTTTCTTTTAAGCTAAATTGCGATATTGGTGCTTTGGTTTGGAATATTTACACGGTTTCTACAGTTTCTGTTTTGCCAATTGTGACTGTATTTGGAGCCCACTATTAACAGATACTATCTCCTACAATACATCTTATCACCTACATAATTCATAAGTAGAACAATTCATTATAGATCTTGTACTACTACTAGTCCTCAAGCGATATGCTTTGAGAGATCACCCGCACTATAGAGAATAACAACACGGTCACAAGAATTTATTAAAAACCTTTATGCTAGACCCTAAAATCCTGCTTTAGATCTCACTTTTGACACTATACGCTTGTATTCTCTCTGTTATGCATGTGAATAATCAACCTCCAATAAGTCTATCTATAGTACATAGACTGATGATTATATGCCTTATGAGTATATGATTCTTAAATCCTTTTATAATAGGAAAAACCAGCACATTTCCTAATCCTAAAATGATTGGAATTACAAGGAAAAAAACTATTTCCCAATTCCTGTGGGAAATAACATGTGCACACTCATTTTCTCCTTTCTCAACACTAATTGAAAACTTAAACCTGTTTGGCCTTGATATTTGACGAGTAAATCACAACAATCTCCGACTTGGTGAGTCAAAACCAAGAAATGACTACTGCATCCCAGAATATCTTCAAACCTATTGAAGCAACTCTTAAAACTTCAAGACCTTTCACCTTGGCAAAATTATTCTTGCCTCAACGCACCTTAAGTGAGAAGGTGCTCTGTCCAATCTTTTGCATGTTGTAAAATCTAAGCGAGTTCAAGCAATACTTGAACTTGTCTAATGTAACTGGTTTAGTCAAGTAATTTGAAACGTACTCCGCTATATGAACCTTCTCGATGTAACTTCCTTCGATTCTACCTAGTACTTAATCTGGTGACAACGATCTTCTATATGATTCAATTTCCCATGAAACACTTGATTCTTTGCTAAGTAAATAGCACTATAACTGTCACATCTAATCACCACGGAATTTTACTAATTCCAAAATCTCTTGTTAAACCATTAAGCCAAACTACTTCCTTTCTAGCTTCTGCTAGGTAGTATACTCTGCTTCAGTACTAGACAATACTATAATTAAATTAACTGTACAGTAGCTCTTCAATTGATCGGTCCTCCTCCACAAACCAAAACGTAACATATAGTGGACCTTTTTTTGTCAAAGTCTCCTTCGTAGTTAGCATCTACATAATCTAGCACACATGCTTCATTTTCTTGTTTTTCAAACAAGATTTCTAGACTCTTTGTACCTTTCAAGTAACGAAGAATCCATTTAACACCAAACCAATGCTCCTTTCCTGAATTCGCCACATACTTTGAAACAATACTTAATCCTTGAGCTAGGTCAGGTCTCGTACATATCATTGCTTGCATGAGACATCCTATTGCACTTGCATAAGGCAATTTGCTATCTCTTCCAACTCTTTTTCTGTAGTTGCATATTTTCGTGCACTCAACTGATAGTGAGTTGCTAATGGAGTAGACACGGCCTTCGCTCCGTCCATATTGAAATGCTCCAATATAATCTGAATATATTTTGTTTGTGACAACCATATCTTTCCCCTTCTCTGTCTCTCCTGATTTGCATTCCATTCTTTTGTGCAACCTCTACATCCTTCATGTCGAATTCCTTACTCAGTTGCATCTTTAATTCTTGAATTCTAGACATATCCCAAAATACAATCAATATGTCATCTACATAAAGTAGAAATGGTATAATAAATTATATAACGACTGAATTTCATGTTCGATTTGAGAAAGATAATAGATTAATATAAAATATTGAGTTGGCGAGTCAAATGCTGACATGGACAAAAGTCAAAGAATATGATAAAAATTTGAAAACACGTAAGATTTGAGTCAAAGAACATTGTAAACAAGGGATGAGATCCTAATTTTTTTTCTTTTCTAAAAAAATAATATTATCCCTTGTACATAGAACACCAATTGTTGTTGCCCATTAAACATTTGCAGGCAATGTTCTAATTGTAGCTATAGTCCCTTAACTTTAACTCAATTGGAGCAATTGTCCCTTAACTAAGAATTTATTACCATTGGTCCCTCAACTTATCAAAACGTGCAGCTATGGTCCCTCAACTAAAAATCCATTACCATTGGTCCCTCAACTTTAATTCAACTGGAGAAATGGTCCCTTAACTTTAATTCAACTGGAGAAATGGTCCCTTAACTTTAACCCAATTGTAGCAATGGTCCTTCCAATGTAACTCGTTTTGACAAAATTTTTGACATAGTTGACAAAAAGAACCATAATTATACACTTTGATGAGTTGAGGGACCCTAATTGTATAAATGGTCAATCCAATATAACTTATTTTGACAAAATTTATGAAAAGGACTATAGCTGCACATTTTGATAAGTTGAAGGATCAATGATAATGAATTTTTAGTTGAGGGACCATTGCTCCAATTTGATTAAAATTGAGGGACCATTCGTACAATTTACTCTTCTAAAAATCAACCTAGGTGGCGCCTAAGTGTTGGATGATCAGTTACCGCTGCGATTAACTCTCACATTACATGTATATTACTCCTTTTAAAAACCAACATATTATTCAATGTTTTTATATATTATGTAGTAATTTTAATTAATTTATATAATTTATAATAAAGTTATTTAAATCTGTCTAAACTCCTGCCTAGACCTTAGGCCCTAACCTGACGAGTGTCTAGCGCCTTTAAAACTTTATTAGGAGGCATAAATTGCTCACTCATGCAACAATTCATGTAATTCAGATGGATCATAATTTCTGACCCAAAAATTGATTGATCATAAAACATGCATTTATTTTACTAAAACCATTTTTTTTTTAAGCCAGTTTGGTCCGCAAGCCGATTTTCTTGGCCACCCCAGGAAATGCAATTCAATCAATCCAACCGAAATGCAAGTAAATCAAAGATTACCTGTTAATGCAGTTATTCTATGCGCCTTTGATTAGATTTTTAAAAATACTAATCTCATTAACGAGCAGCTTAGCCTACAGATATAAAGCAATCAAACGGACAAATATCGACGAAAAGAGGTTATATCATATATAAAATGCCTTTTCCATAACATATTCTATGCTTGAATAATATACTTTAGCAAAATTTATTTCCAGAACCAACTTTAGAGTACATAATTCAAGCCAAACACACTATTAGAGAAGCCCCAAACAAGGAACCTTTTTCAGCTTTGCTCCTCCGCAGCTGCAATCAACCTCTCCTCAGCTGCAGCGGCCATCAAGTCATCAAAGTCTTCCGACTTCCCAAGTACTATCTCAATCTAAAACCAAAAGAATAAATCAATATTAACAAAACGGAATACTTGGTAGGGGACAGGAAGAACAAGACTCCAACCTCTTGTCATGAATGTGACCGTAAAGTGCTCTACAACTTGATCTAGAAGCCCTCACAAATAAGGTACTACTCTTCTGAAGAAGTCAGAAACCAAACTATAGGTCCTATACTAAATAGATACCAAGATACAATTTGAAAAAACGTTTTTGCTATAAGGTCATAAAGTAACTGCAAATAACCAGACAGAAGATATGAAATGATAACCCTACTGGTAGAATGTAACTCAAAATACACGTAGAATGGACAAGTTTTTCCCCTAAATCTCACACAATGGCACACTGCCAACAGATAAATACATGATTGATTACACAGTAAACATTCCTTATTCAAATTAGCAATCACCAAAAAAGTGCATCGACTTATAAGCCGCATAATTTTGCCGTTCATGCCACATATCTGCTCTTCTAAAAACCAATAGTCTGGCATGTACAGATTAACAACTTTACCATGACAGATAGCCCAACAATATAAGTGCACACTGATGTTTATGAAAAACAAATCCAATAGGGCAACAATAAGTGCAAAAGGATCTCTCCACTCAACACTCCATTCTTTCACTGCTATACATCTCACTTATTCTTTAAGAAGATCGAAATAGACATGTTTCAAATGGGATTCAAAACTCGTTCTAGATATCATATTGACATACCTTGGCCTTTTGCACCGGTCTTCCCCTAGAATCATCCTTTATGTCAACAGTCGATGTCATGATTTCTGAATTCACATTCCATAATATAAGTAAATTTAATAATTTGATAGTTTCTTTTCTGAAAGGTGGAAAAGAAAAATAGAAGTCTCACTCTTCTCAACAGCCAGTCCATTGTTTTTCAGAATTTCTGCAATTGTGACAACTGTGGCAATAGCTGCAGTGGTACATGAGAAATTAGTCCTTGCATCAGCATTAATACTAAACAAATCAAACCTTTAGTCAAGAACTCCAACATCCATGATAAAAACATCTCCATTCCAAATATTGCAAAATAATGGAATGGGAATGCAACATTTGGCCGGATTCATAATCCCCCGTGTCGGGAGTGGGTAGGGGAGTTGGAAATCACATTCTGCAACATAAACTCTAACTTAGAAGTAACCATTCTAGTTGGCATAGCTTTACTTCAGATAACTTGTTCATTAAACACTTCCATTTTTCCCTTACAACTACCAACTAAATAGATTTACCAGAAGCCTTGCCTAGGTTCCCGATCAGAAGTAGTTCTGTTTCTAAGTACATGTTGAAATGGTAAAGAGTTATTTCCTTGATAACCATGGTATAAACATGAGCAAGGAAACCTAAGCATAAGCAATCACCAAACTGGAACGAGCAACAAAAGACTACTTTTCCAGATAAAGACAGCTAGTGAAATATAAGCTCCACCTCAAAGGAAAGAATTCCTTCAACCTGGTGTATTGGAGCATGTACAATCTGAAAGAGTAGTCTAAGGAATGTCAAACACTCCAACATTTCTATTCAACTTCTCACTACTCGAAAGAAGGTTATTACTGACAGAATGGCTCAACAAATTAGTAAACATTCTCTTCCCACCTTAACCAGACAGAAAAAAGCAAATAATGTTGGATTGTACAGAAACTAATAGCTCAACTTGTCAAATGGAGTGAACACAACCAACACTTATACAAATGAATTACGCTACATTCCAGTTATCTTCCACAACTTAATTGGGAACCTCAATGTTTCCATGATTTCAGAGTAATGTCCACAACCAGTACATTGATACATCACACAACACACAGATATCGACACAAACAGAGTTATAAGTTCAACAGCATAACGAGATGGAAACAGCTGAAATGTCATACCCATTCCCAAAGCAGAGAGCTCCACCTCATTGTACTGTTGCATATACCTCTGCAAATCAATAAAGTGCCATAAGCATATGATTTATAGAAATAAATCATTGAGAATATTGAACTATAATTCCAAAATCAAATTAGCCATACAAGCATATGTATATATAGATGTATATATTCGTATGTAAATATCCGTATATAGGCAGAGAATTACGAACAGGGTAGAGAATAGGGTTTACCTTGGCAAGATTTACATAGAAGAAGAGTGGCTTCTTGGTATTCGATACCTGAATTCGGTTCTTCTTGTGCGAATCGGATGCATTGATGATTATATTGTTCACGCCTTCAGTGATCTCCTCCATTGCAACTGAGTGAACAGCTTCAAAAAACCCTAACCCTAAATCCCCTTCTGACTAGTCTCTCTCCCTTCGGCTTCTCTTTCTAAAATTGTTTTCTCTTAAGTTTTGTTTGGGTTTCTCTTATATATGGGCCTAAATGGACCAAACTGTACACGGTCCGAAGAGATAAGGCTGCAAGCATCCGTGGAATTAAAATGTTTTTTTTTTTTTTTAAACGATTGATATCATCTACTAAAGGTGAGAGGGGTTGAGCTTAACCTCATAATAGGCTAGCAATAATATGGTTCAAATTCGTTTTTGACCAGGATCAACATGAGAATTGAACTTAAAATCCCTCACTTATAAGTAAAGAGGAATACTTTGTCATGCCAAATTTATATGGCTCATTGTTTCACACTAACAATAGAAAATAAAACTGCATTTCTTTCAATATCATAATGCAATAACATTAATGCACAAAAAGTACAAGAAAAAATATTTAGAAATGTTTACAACCTTATGACTTACCTTCTCATTTCAACATTCTCATTGTTGGAGTTTTTGAGTAGAAACTTCATTCTATCTCATTGTCTCACATTGCTCACCACCAAAAATTACTCACACTTTATAACACTTTATCCTTCTTACCAAGTGATTAGAAAGATGGACTATAGAGAGCAAATTTGGGCTTGAATCTTGGGTTTGAGCTTTGGCATGTGATAATTATATATAATTAAAATAGAGAATTGTTATTAACACTTCAAAAATCTCATTTGACACTCCAAGTTTTTTATGATTAGAAAGAAAAATACACTTATGAGGAGTGTAGAATGAGATTTTTGAAAGTGCTAATAACAATTCTCTTAAAATATATTTAAGGAAAACTAATGAAAATGGCTTTAAATCTTTGCATTTTAATAAAAAAAAAATCATCCACTAACTTTATTTAATGATAAGGGACAAAATAATAAATAAATAAAATCATAAGAAACACCACATGCGCTGGCGCGCATACACCCACCCCCCATTTCCACTCTGTTTTCTCCCCATTGTTAGCTATCATTAAGACATTATTATTATTATTTTGATTAGGATAAGAGAAATACTTCAAATTGAATTACATTTTCCCAGTTTTATTTTTGTGGTGTTGTTTTCCACTAGTAGTTAAGATGACGAGAGATTTTTCAATGTGCTAGGAACACGGAGTGATACACCACGTCTCTATACAAGTGGTGAGATTCTTGTGTTAAAAAATTAAATTTCCGACCACTTACATAATAACACGTGGTGTATAAAGTTAAGATTGTAGGTGGAGAAGAAGAGGAAGGCGTAGATGGGCGGACAATAGAAGAAAATTAAGTAATTGGTGTAGAAAGTTAAGAAATTGAAGAGATACAGAGAAAATTTGATGACTATTGAAGAAAATTAGAAGAAGAAAATGTGTTTGGAATGTGAGAATGTGCCAAGAAAATTTAAGAAGATGAGAGACAAGAATGTAGTATTGTTAAGTTTCATAAACAGTGTAGTACCGTTAAGTTTCATAAACAGTATAGTAAGTTTCATAAACAGTGTCGTAAGTTTTCATAAACAGTTTGTGTGAGGACGCGTGGGTTCACGCGTCAAATGTTTTTTTTTAATATTAAAATCATGTCTTTTTCATTAAAATTAAAGTTCTTTTGTCATTTTTATTAAAATTTAAGGTTTTTCATTAATATTTAAGTCTTTTTAATTAAATAAAGTTATAGGATGATTTTTTATTAAAATAAACTTAACCCAAGCCCTTTTTATGAAAGTTCCCTTTATTTAATTATCAAAAGATGGGCTCTTGGGCTCGGTTTTAGTATTAAATTCAATAATTAGTTTTTAATTTATTAAATTATTTTAGGATTTTAATTAATCTTTTTATTTTTCAACAGACTCATTCTTTCGGATAAATTTGAGAACGTTTGGAAAAGTTTGAGGAAAGGATGAAGCCACATGCCTTTTATGTTGAACAGTCGCCTCACAAAATCATATATGTTGTGAACATGTATATGACTTCTATAAATACATGCATCTGCATATCATTCTTCCTTCTAATACTAAGCATACTGAGAGAACCATAAAGAAATACGCCAGAATCTAAGTTTTCCAGTACTGAAATCTTAGTTTGTATTGTTGAATCCTAGTGAAGCAGACGCTTATAGAACTACAAGTACAGAGTAGAGGCGAATTTTTGTTCTCGATCTTCATTTTATATGTTTGATATTAATTTCGTTGATTCATACTCTGTCAATGTATTTAGTTGCAATTTATTGTTTATTAGCATATTCGAATTTATTTATATATATATATTGGGAAATATTAAGAAGACTCTCTCAAAGTGGGACTTTACATGGACTATCCGCCACCTCATGTTTATGGCAAAGTTTATGTGCCAAAATTATAAAACATTGTGCCAAAAACATAATACGGTGGAAAGTTTATTGAGAGTCTCACTTTGAGATAATTTCTTTAGCATTTCTCATATATATTTGTCATTAATTGTTGATAAATATCTAACACTCACTTCTCCTCATGCCACTTGTACTCCCCTAGCACTAAAAATTTAATTATATTAAAATCCTACTATTCTTCGTCCTTTGTTAGGGTAACTAAAGTTCTAGTTTGTCAACCAAAAAGTAACTAAAAATTATAATAACCGCTACATAAAGAATTGTGCAACAAGAAAGGTGAAGACCTTTGTTAGGGTAACTAAAGTTCTAGTTTGTCAACCAAAAAGTAACTAAAAATTATAATAACCGCTACATAAAGAATTGTGCAACAAGAAAGGTGAAGAGAAGTCAATTGGTACAGAGAAGATGACCTAAAATTTCATCTCATAATGAAGTAAATGCTTGACAAAAAGCCAACACTAATATTTCAAAATCATCACCCAGAAGTGTTCAACAATTAAACTACAACACATTACCAGCATCAAAATGATAGGCAAAATATTTATAAATATCTATTCTATCAAAGAATACCAATAGGATAAGGATACTCGAAACCAAACTAAGACATACATGCGAAGTAAAAAAATCTAGAAACAAAAAACACACCAACTTAATTTAAGGAAAACTAATGAAAATGGCTTGAAAATTTTGAGTTTTAACGATAAGGACAGAACAAAGAGTAAAGTGAATAGTACCAGGATTGACTTTTTAATGTAAAAATGTGGTTTTTGTTTTTTGTTAAAGTGAATAATACCGGAAGCTTTTCGTTAAAGTTCCCTTTAATTTAACAATGACAGTGAAAAGACTAACCCTATAGACCCAGATATCCTAAATTGAAACCATATAACATGAGTATTACTGTTAGATAGTTGGTAGAGAGGTTGCTCAATTCTTAGGCGGAGTGTTACTGTATATATGCTTGTACTGTAGCTCGTATTGGACTGATTTCAATAGGGGTGTGCGCCATTTTACTTCTCACACACGCCTTGATAATTTATGTCCGTTGATCTTCTTCAATTCATCCGATCCGACGGCCGAAAATTAAAAAGTTGTGTGAGAAGTAAAATGGGGTGTGTGGATATCACACCCCTTTCAATATATCATTGAATAAGAATACAATTTCCCCTTTTCTTTCTCTCTCTACATATCTACTTCAATCCTTCTCTATAAACCTCTCCATTCCTTCATTCTTTTGAATTTATTCATATGGTGTTGACTTTTCATGTTTCTACCACAACAGAACAAGAAATTTCATGTTTGATAATCATCAAAATCGACTTCGAAAAATGAATTTTCAGACACTAACTGCAATTACTGACTTTAGTTGCAATTGACTTTAGTTCTAAACCACAAATACCTCTTTGAAAACTAGATTTGTGCAACTTAAATAGTTGTATTTTGTATTTGCATTGCATGTTTGTTTATAATATTGTTTTTAGTTTTACTAGTTTCTATCTATATGTACTAGAAACATTTGTGGGGCAACGTTTATTATGTCCCTCCTAATCACCTACATGTAATTAGGTGTATCTAATATTCTCAACAACTAAAAGATCGAAAAACAATAAAATTCACTCGTACCATCTTACTTTCTAAGGTTAATCTAGTCCATGCCATGTTGAAATCATAACAACCAGCAGCCTTGGGGGCAAACACCTTTTTTGTTCTTTCTTTTTCTGGCTTTGTTTCTAAGTGTTTTTATTTTCCGGTTCCTTTGTTTCTAATTTGATGATATATTTGTCCTTGCAACAAGCCTACCAGCTGGTTTGCACTTAATTAAAGAAAACTTACTATTTTCTATTAGTTGCTTGCGCATGCACTTGGTCCATAGGAATTTGTTTGAATCACTACTGGCTTGAACGGTAGTGCAGGTTGACAAGGACTCCAAAACTTGATATTTTTATTTATCATATAAATACCAAAGCATTCACTTTCATTCCCTCTTTAGTCTTTAGATTTTCGCTTTTGTTTAATAAAAAAGAAGAAAATCCACATACATCGCTAATCTAGTTTCACGTTGAATGAAACGATACTTTGCGAGATAAATATATTAAGATTGTTTCTTAGTGGTGAGGTTTATATATGAACTTTAATTATCACCAGGTCTCATTTCTCAACATTCAAAATGCTATGTGTACTGTGCAGAGGAACAAAACAGTCCCATGTGTGCAAAGGAACCGATTTAAATTTAAAAGCTTTCTAAAGTGGCCGTGTGATGCACTTACACACCAAGTTTAAATCTCCTGCCAACAGTTTTAATGTTTTATATAGTTTAAAATAGAGAGCCTCATCCTGAACGATTGGTTTTCGACATCACATCCTTGTGACCTCTTTGCAACTTTGCGCTAGTCTGCAGAAGTTTAACTTATCGCCTATATATAGTACCGACCTTTACGTAATCTTTACCATATCTTAATTCCAAAATATTTTACTACTAATTGATCCGGGCAGCATACTATATTCAGAGTAGAGTCCTACCTTGTGTAGCATCAAGCCACAACTCTTGACTGAAGGTTGATACTTGTTTAAGAAAAAAAAAGTAAAGTGTTCTTGTTTGTGTGTCTGCATATATAATTACAAACTCTTAAGTCATGATCATAAGCAATAGTATATGATTTTACATCATGCCAAAACCTACTAAAGCTACTTCATTGTTTAATTAAAAATGCTACTAAAGCTATTTCATTGTTTTAGTGACATTATAATTTATATTTTTCTGTTTATTTTGTTCACTAAGATTATACATGGTAGTCTTTTTCATACTTCTAGCCCCCAATATTACTTCTATTGATTTCATGTACGTACGTGGATTGGATAAACTCTACATACTCACTCATAACCACACAACATATATCAATCGCAAAAGTGTCATTGCCCTTTTTCTTTACAAAATGAGACTAACTGGTGATTTCACCAACTGTAGTCCTTTTTCTGGAAGTCGAAAAGACTAACAAAGACATTTCAGCTTCATTCTGGCCACTATCATATAATTCACCAACGTCAGAAATTAAACCCATGACATAACGTGTACAATACGTATTTGAAATTCGTTTCTAACTACTGAGTCACTCTTAGTTGTTTTCACAAAGGTGTCATTGCACTGCCTATTAGTGAAGCAAAACAAAACAAACATATAAATTAAGGATAATAAATGCATATCATCTTCTTCAAGCTTTTATGTTTGATTAGAAAATTAACTTAGGTCACTTTTATCTTTTATGCAACGCACTCGCATTGTCGCATGCAATTGCTCATATTTTGCTAACGTAGAGGCCAGTAGGCCACATGCACTTTATATGGCCCGCGTGCCCATGTCGCACCAAGGGTGAATGAGGAGGGGCGGCTGCTTTGTCTCTACTGTAAAATTTTAGGTGCAAAATTTTAGAAAACGATTACTCAAAGATCTTTCGAAGAATAAGCAGATCGATCGTACGTTAAGTGATCGAGATCGAATGAGATTGCAGAGTTATTATTGGTGAATACATAAAAAGGTGTAGACAGCCCAAATTCTCGAGAATGATCGATATGATAACGTACGAATATAATATTATATGAATTAAAATTGAAATTCAGAAATTTTTAGAGAAATTGATGTTTTTCCTAATCCGATTAATTAATACAAGTCTCACTTTACTCCCAAGACATCATATATGTTTTTTTTAACAAGGTACTAAAATAATATAATTCATGTGGAGGGCGGTTTCAACTTCAGGACTCATAGTCTTGATTGACTGGTGTAGGCGTAACTCTACATCCACAAAATCATACATAATTGTTCAGTTAATTTTCCTATATTTTGATATGGTATAATATGAATCCTTTTAAAGTTAATTATCTGTTTTTTCCTAGGGTTGTGCTAGTAATCATCCCTTAAAAAACCATATTTGTACAGGGTTTAGAGTTGTACTTGTAAAGTTAATTCTAAGTTTCTTTGTCATGCAGATAATACATTGCTCTGGCTAATTAACTTCATGACACTGTAATCATATTTTTTAATCTTTATTTGAAAATCATACCTACAAAAAATCATGAGAATCGGAAACCATTAATGCATCTAAATATATGGATAAATCAACATTGTGAGTACTAAGTAACATATTGATATGAATCGTCTATTTATGCAGTAGAATACCCTTTCCTCCCAATCTCCTCCCTACTCTCCCCTCCCTACTCTCCCCTCCCACTCTCATCTTTGTCTTTTTCTTTTTATAAGAAAGTCAATACAAGATGTTAATAGAGTTAATCGTTACCGTTAAAATAGGAAAAAATTAAAGAAAAAGAGAATTTGAAAGGGATAAAATCCTATTCTTTTTCTGGAGAAGAAAGTAATATTCAAAATAAAATAAAAAGTCTAGCGAATGTGGATCAATGACTTCAATGAATACATTTTCCCATAAAAGATGCAAGTAGTAGGGAGCTGCAATCAACAGCTAGGTACTTACAACTTAAAGGGAAAATACGAATCTTCTTTTTCATTCTTTATGTAAATTTTTATTAATATAAAAGTCCATGTACTCATTTCGTCTGAACCCAATATTTTATTGCTAATTTTACCATTTGGTATGATTTGCAGATGGATTCTTAAATTAACTAATCGAATGAACCCATCCATACTCTTCACTCTTTAGCGCAGCAATGCCAGCAAGTATAATACCTGTTATAATAATTACGGGCCCGGCCCCGTTTTACAATAAGTTTAGCCACTCTCTTCTTCAAACATTAATTACTAATATGATTGCAGATCATAAATCTCTAAAAATAATGCTTGCATTTCTCTCTCATTCCCCCACTTATTTATAATGTATATTTATCGTTGATTTATAATATATTTGGAGGAATGATGATATCACATGCAAATGGTATTTTGTAGACATGATTTTCAATGAGGATTAAGATTTTGAATAGTTCTTATTATGAAATTTATATTGTAAAAATATATTATTTGCAAGTAGGAGAACTTTAAAGGAGAATACAAATATTATCCAATCTTTAATTAGTGCCACGAGGCATTAATTTGTCCAAGTTCTTTCGTCGTGAAGAAATATTAAATCAGGTAGTATATATTACATCAATTTTCAGTCAATAATTTGACAAGGTACAAAATTAGCTTATTTTCTTAATTACCGGCCCCTTGAGTCCAAGAAATTCTTAGAGCAAGTCTACCCCTAAAAAAATGTGCCAACACCCAGCCTATTTAATCCATTCAATGAACAATAATAGACCTCAATGAACAGTAATATGTCAAATGCATCTCCACCCCTAACAAAAAATAGCCTAGTCAATTTTATTAAAATAGTATTATTTTTTATTATAAAACAATAATTTTATTTTTAATTTCTAACTTTATAAAAAAATATAATTATTTTTTTATATAATTAATAATATTTTTGGAGTCAAATGCCAATGCGGAGTAGGAGAAAAATCTGACCTTTTAAAAGTAGAAACGCTGCAAAAACCCAGAGAAGCTCGAAGAAGCTCGACGCCAAGCCCACTGTCCTCGTCTCAGATAAGCTCGGAGAACCCGAAATCAACCTCCTTAAGCAGTTCGCTAATGTCGACTGCTCCTACAATCTCAACCCCGAGGAGCTCTGCACCAAGATCTAGCTCTCCAACGAGGTCACCTGCGAGGTCTTTGAGTCCTCCGGCGGGAGGTTGAAGGTTGTGGGAAGAGCTGGCGTCTGCATCGACAACGTGGATGGCTTGGCTAACGTCAGATGGCCCGGCTGTTGGGTCTGTCAATTCTAGACCGGTCTCTTGCCTGGCTTGGGCTGGGTGCCAGCCTATTAGGCTGGGGTGGAGTGATTTGGCTGGGTGACAGCCTGTTTTGGGTGCTGGGTGCCGGGCAATCCACTCATGGTGGACTTGCTCTTAGGCCCGACATACCCCACATTCTGGTCCTACCCTCTCTTCTCTTTGGTCTTAGTTCGATTTGTTGAGAATGAGTCATATATTGATGGAAGAATGGACCTTGTATAAGCTTATAAGAAGTTAGACTAATTCCTATATTGTCAATTTATTTTATGGTGGAACCTCAACGCTTCATGGTATCAGAGCAAGTTGTCTCGCGTGTGAAGCCAAAATGCCACACGTGCTCTATGTCACTCTGTTATGTTATCCATGTGTTAGGCTTGAAAATATCTCACACATGAGGAGGCATGTTGAGAATGAGTTTCATATTAATGAGAGAATAAACCTTATATGAGTTTATAAAAGATTAAACTACTCTCCATATTACCAAGTGATTTTCACGGTGAAACATAAACTGTCTTCACGTTTTCCAGAGAAGGACCTCTCCTTGAGTCATCGCTTTTTATGTTCCCCGTGCTTCAATTGAAACAGTACGTACAATCCTTCCTGCCCTTCTATGATGCATGCATGCATGCATGCTTTCTCCACATAGCGAGATGATTTTTCTGTCCGATTTCGACACTTAGATTCATCACTCAGTCTACAGTACACTTTGTACAAAGTAGGGCCAACTAGACAGTTCTTAAAAGCCTGAAAGCATTTGATCAATCGAGTACTTTGATCATATACTTCTATAAAGCATATTTATATTTTGCACTCCAACTGTCCATCTTGTTCCATTGAAAAATGTGTATAATGGATGCCAGGTCAACCAAAAGTAATCGGGAGCTAACCTAATTTCCTTTTGAATAAAGAAAATGTGAGAGAAAATCACCTAATTGGTAGCAAATTTTAGTCTTGTATTGTATTGCATTAGATAAAGAGTGAAGTGCCGATTTAGTCCGTAAATTATTATTTCAGTGAAAATTAGGTTCCTAAATTATTTTTTCGGTAAAATAAGTCCCTAAATTCATTAGAAATTGCTAATTTCATCCCTACTATTATATTCAAAGCTATTTTATCCAATTTTTCTTCAACTTAAGTCACTTGACATATTTTAGAGTGTAATACCATCATTTTCTCATCTATAAGTGCTTAACATTTCATATGGGTTGCGAATTTAATGTCTAATTTACCCTCAAAAGTTAACTTACACTATTTCTTTATGAAAAACTACCAATTTCTCCTCCAAAGTTAACTCCATACACTATTTCTTTATGAAAAACTACTAATCTACCCTCCAATGTGTATCACATGCAAGTAACATGACTTAAATTGATGGAAAATTGAATATAGTAGCTTCGAATATAACATTAGGGATGTAATTGGCAGATTTTTATAATTTAGGGACTAATTTTTCTGAAAAAATAGTTTAGGGACCTAATTTTCACTAAAGTGATAATTTAAGGACTAAATTGGCAGTTTACCCTTAGATAAATATAGATGTACCATATATAATATGGTTTCAAGTAATTTTAATCTTCATATATGATTCGACCAACATGAAGAGTTGAATTTTAAGTTTAGATTCCATGGAACTTGTATAAATAAGTGAGGATATGAAGTGTTGTTGAAAAATTATGGGACTTGCATATTCTTATAACGAGCTAATGCATGTTCTTATTGATAATTGGTTTTATGGTGTAACTTCAATTTCTTTCATGATAATCAAGCAAAATAATTCACTTGAAAAAAGTTAAACTGCCATTTGTGCTGCATATCACCTGTATATATTGTCCATGTGTTCCATATAAGTAACCCTCCATATCCATAGTGTGTAAGAATCTGAAGTGTCATTCCACAATCGAAAACAGATACTTTGCATTCGTTTATTTCGAAAATATATAATGGAAAAACAAAGTGTTATTCACTTGGGAAGCCCTGCACATAAAACCATTTGAGTGAAAAGTTTATGGTTATTTTTTAGGGTAAATCTCAGTTTACTACCCTTAAGTTTTGTGGTTTTCAACACTTAGTATATGAAGTGTTAATTTTGGAACAGTCTCATACATTTGTTAGTCTGGCTGTTAAGTCTCCCGTTAACTGATGATATGGTGCCTATGTAGACAATGACTGGGCACCATGTGTCATTAAGGGATCCACGTGGAAATTAAAAATTAAAAAAAAAAAACAAAATTAATTTAAATAAACAAAAAGCAAAAAAAAAACCAGAACCTTCGTCTTCCCTACGGCTCCACCCCTCCATCCCCTTCACGGCTTCATCCGACATCTCTCCATAGTCCTCATTCCCAGCCTTCTTCCTAAACACCCCTTTAGCCGTAGTCAACTGCAATTATGCGCTCAAGGTCGCGAAAAAAGGGACCAAAACAACGTCGACATAGAAAACTTGGGTGGCAAACGACCCAGTTATGTGCTCCGGAGGGGTCATCAGGTCCCCTAAAATCCAGTACTCCGCGTTGTATTGTTTGATCAACGGATTATCTGAATAGGGTGGAAATTCAAGGTTGTTAGGCAAATGGGTGTTTACGATTTGGTGGTCGGTGTCTGTTTAGAGGCGAGAATCGGGGCTGGAAGCCTAGTACTTTTCGAGGAGGCCATAGTTGAGGGATCTGGGGAGGTCTGCTAGCTAGACTTTAAGGGAATTTTGGGGAGAGAGAGGGGCGTTTTGGGAAGTGAAAGATGAGCAAGAAGGAGGAGAAGAGGAAGAAGGAGGAGGATTGAAGAGGAAGAAGAGAGAAAGAGAGAGAACACAAAAGATAAAGAATGCGAAGAAGATAGTGGAACAGAGCATACGGATGAAGACGAGGATGGTGTAACGCCCCACCCCAAAATACTTAAGTTCGGGGAATATTATTGGTGATAGGCCCAAACTAAACTCTTGTTTAGTTAACTACCATTAATCCCGATTCTCTACTTTAATTTCCTATCCCTCACATTAATTTATATCCAATATTTTAATACCAAAACGTAAAGCTAAATTTCAAGTATTTACCACATTCCTTTTCTTAGTACCAATCCTCAACAAAGGATTTATCTCGATTATTTAAGGCTGCATCTAACATTGTTAGACTGCCTACGTACCCTTGAGCGGAATCAAGCCTTTTGTAGTTCACATTTCATTATATTTCCATTTCCGAAAATATTCTAGTATCGGCCATATTCAACATTAACTTTCACAATCAAATCACATCAAATGGTTATCAATAAGGGATTCAGAATATCAAAATTTACATGAAAAAGGCAGCATTGGCCCACTGGCCACGTGCCGCTGCAAGTGGCAGTCGGCTGTCCTGACTCGCGGGAAAATTTTACTATTTCCAAAAATTCTCAAATTTTACAGAAATGTAGAGCAAGCCAAGGGGAACAACTTTTATACCTGGGAAGAACTCTAATTTGGCCGGGAAAAGCCCCAATTCCACTAAAACCCACGGGAAACCTAGAATTTGGGTGACCTCGATCCATGTCCTCTGGTGCTCCGCCGCCCCATCCAAGGCTTGGGACATGTTCTTGGGTTCACAAGGAGTCCATTGATAGTGGTGGTGGTCGGAGTTGGCTTAAAAAAACGGAGGATCGCCTCCAAGGAGCTCCGGCGGCACCCTGCACCCATTGTGCAAATTTCACGGTTTCCATTCCCTTTTCTCTCAATTTTTGGAATGGATTGGGTAAAGAGGAGGTTGTGAAATGATTTCCCAAGGTTTGATCGACGTGATTCGCCGCAAAACCAATGAAAACCACAGGAGAAGATGAGGAAAACAGGTCGGGTCGCCGGGTCCGTGTGATCCGGTGTTCCCCCATCTCTCTCCCTTTCTTCCCAGTTCCCTCTTCCCATTCGTGACCCCCCCCCTCATTCCTTTCTTCCTTTTCTCCTTTCTATTCTTTCCTTTCAATCCCAATCGTCCATCCCTCTTTTTTTTCTTCATCCCAGCCACACACGTGGCACAACTCATTGCTCCAGATTTTCTAGAGCCTTCCAAATTGAAGTAAAATTACCAAAATATTCCTGACTTTAAACGTTAATAACTTCTTCATTATAAATTCGTTTCATGAACGGTTTTCGACTACGCGCTCGTATGATCATCCTCTATCCAAATATGTCAAGATATATGCCAAAATATATGAAGATAAAGTACGTTACCATATAATTACGTTAAGCCAACTAGTGGCATTTTCGTCCTTTCCACTTAACAATAATTTTATTACGAAAACTATAATAATTTCCGGAAACAAAACTTTAAAAGTTCTCAATTCAACTTCTCACAACCATAAATCGATTTATTTTCGATTTTCTCCACATATTCATATCTTTAAATTTTCAGGGTATTACATATGGAAGGGTGGAGCCGTGGAGGGGGTGGAGGGGATGAAGGGATGGAGCGGTGGGGAAGACGAAGGTTTTGGTTTTTTTTTTAATTAATTATTTAAGTTAATTATTTTAATGTTTTTAAATTTTTTTTTGAATTTTTAATTTCCACGGGGACCCCTTAATGACATGTGTGACAACCCGTCCCTAATTTTACGTTTTTATTCATTTTAAAGCGTGAATATATGAAAATACCCTAGAGGCAAGGACTTTGACTTCCGTTGACCATCGGTTTGAGAGATGTAGGACTTATTCTTTTGGCGTATCCTCGTAGTACTCGTTGGTACGAACGCATAGGCGAAAGCCGTTTGCGAGTCCGGATTATAACGGTATAGTTATGGACGTTTGAAAATGGTTATTTAAAATTTAGTTATAAATTATTTGAATTCCCACCTTGTGGGAAAGTGGCCCAATCAGATTTGTGTTAGTAAAGGACCAATTAGATAAAGGAGTGAGTGACCAATCAAAATGGGAGGGATGAGGGCAGTAGCCAACTCCGATGGAGTTTTCCGACGCACCACCATCATCTTGAAGCTCTCATTCCCCTATACAAAACCCAACCAAGAACCACTTTTATAAACCACCACATGTGGCTGGGCGAAGCCACGAAATTCGATGAGTCAAAACCCTATTCGGCTACTCTTTTCAATTTTCCGGCGAATCGACAAAGCAATGGCCGATGCCACCACTTGGGCTTTGTAGCCCATCATCCCAGGAGAAAATCCCAACCAACCTTGACCCCGTTGGACCACCGTAGACGATGAATCGAAGCCGGGAGGCTTTAGGCAGCCGCTGGCTTTGTGGGCAAAATTGACCATCTTTCGTCCACTTTTGGACTTCGTGGCAGGTGAGGATCGTTCGTGACGTCTCGATATTCGTGCTTGAAAATTGTAGCGCGGACCTAAGGTGAGTGGGTCTTTTCCTTTTTATCATATGTATATAATTGATAGTTCCACAAACGTTTCTAAATTGATTTATGCATGTTACCTACAAATAATTACTGTGAACTACGATTGGCTTAATCCTTGTTTAGGGTACGTAGGCAGTCTAACGAGACGTTAGATACAGCCATACAATAAATGAGATTAAATAATTGAGACAAAAGCCTTGTTTGGGGAATTAAGCAATGTGTGAGGAATTGAGAAATTGAAGTAAAGAATCATAAGTAATGATAGATAATTAGACTAGTGTTTAGTTGGGCTTGTCCCCGATAATTATTCTCGAAATAAATAGTTTAGGAGTAGGGCGTTACAGATTATGCATTTTTCGCCATGTTATATATATGTATATATATTTGAAAATGCTATGACATGGTTGAGTATTAGGTTGCATCATGGCATATCCATATGTATACTACCTGTACATAATTACTGTAAATGCTTTGAAGTGCGAAGAGGAACGTAGGACGCACAGGTAAGTTCAGGTGAGTTTATGGTGTTACTCGAAATGATCGAGTTATGGCATGACTATATTTATGTTTTAGGCAACTCCGACATTGTCGTACAAGTTGCAATGATAGGCAACTCCGACATTGCCGTACAGGTTGCAATGATAGGCAACTTCGACATTGCCGTACAGGTTGCAATGATAGGCAACTCCAATCTTGTCGTACATGCTGCAATGATAGGCAACTCCAGCACTGTCGTACAGTTTGCCCATGAGTCGTACATGTTATGCTGAGATACACTGAGAGCTCATAAACCTGCACCCAGGTGTTAGTGCTCCCGCCCATGGCCAAGGCATAGTCATTCACGTGATGTTCACCTCGCGCACCTAACGCTCACCGTAGATCCAAGGTAGATGCACAGTTCTATCATATAGACCACAATAGGTGGTTCCGACTTATAGGTGACCCACGATTATTCGCACAGTCTTCACGTGATCGTAGCACTTGAGCGTATTTATTTACACCCAGTCCTGTCGTACAGACCACTATAGGTGGTTCCGACTCGTGTGCAGGCATACTTGTTGAGCTATAGATTCAGCCGCACAGGCTACAATAGGTGGATCCGACTAACATATTACTTGGATATTGGATGAGTTATAGATTCAGTCGTACAAATCACTATAGGTGACTCCGACTTGTGTGCTAGCATTGATTGATGAGATATAGATTTAGTCGTACATGTCACTATAGGTGATTCGGACTTGTGTGCTAGCATTGATTGATGAGATATGTCACTATAGGTGATTCCGACTTGTGTGCTAGCATTGATTGATGAGATATGGATGCAGTCGTACAGGTCATTATAGATGACTCCGACTTATGTGCTAACATTGATTGATGAGATATGGATGCAGTCGTACAGGTCACTATAGGTGACTTTGACTTATGTGCTAGCATTGATTGATGAGCTATGGGTGTAGTCGTACAGGTCATGTTAAGTGACTCCGACTCGCGTGCTAATATAGATTGTTGAGCACATGATTATTTATATTGCTGATGAGATGCTGTGTCGTGGTATATTTATGGATTTCATGTTGATATACTTTTGATTTCACATTAGTACGTGGTATGATTTCTTGGAAACTATATAGGTGTTACAGTTATGGATTATGACGATTAGAAGGTTTTTATTAAAATTTTATTTCCAGGGCCACTTACCCTTGTTTTGTTTCACCCTCCAGGTTTTATTAGCTGAGCTTTCTTATCGACGAGGATTCGTGGCAAATCTTGGTATTGGAGATTACCTTCAATGGTATGATTCTCAATCCAATATACTGTACTTACTTATGCTCTAACGTCACGTGTGAAGTGGGTTCATTCCCGCTCACCAGCGCACTCTAGTATTTAGGCACACTTAGGTTTAAATTTATTCATATTTTTCCACATCATCACACTTTATGGCTTCGTCACCTTCCAGGTGTCGGCCAGCACCACTCGATTCGGAGTCCCTGTGGACATTCCGGGTCGAGGTGTGTCAACATGTGGCACCCAATCATTGTCCACATGGGCGCCATGCCATCAGTTAACGGAAGACGTAACAGCCAAACTAACGGATGTATGAGACTATCCCAAAATTAACACTTTAGGTATGACTCTGGGACGAAAAAAAAATTCATGTACTAAATGTTGAAAATCACGAAACTTGAGGGTAGTAAACTGAGATTTATCCTATTTTTTATTATATATGCCATGTAATTAATATGGTCACTTGATTGTAGAAACACAACATATTAAATCGAGTAATACTATTTTTATCACCTATTTGTGTCACAAATTTTATCTCATATTATGTGACAGTTGAAGTGGAAATCTACATAATTTGAAATAAGCTGGTTTTTTTTTTATCAACTAAAAGAAGGCTTTTTATTCAAAATGGTCCCTGAGATTTGCATCATCCATAAGTTTGGTCCCTGAGATTTAAAATCAATAGAAGTAGTCCTTGAGATTGTCCACCATCCATGATTTTGGTCATTCCGCTGAAGCTTTTGGCCGGAAGTTTGACAATTTTCAAAGCTTCATAACTCAATTGTTTCTTAACCAAATTCGACCCATAATATATCAAAATGAAGATAGGAAAGTGTAGAATAAGATTATATCTATTTGGAAGCCCAATGATTGCCGGAGATGGTCAGAAAATAGCCTCAAAGTTGACTGGCCCGAGAGAAAACTGGAAAACTTGTCGGAAACTTGCTGAAAATTGGGTAAACTTTAAACGTTCATAACTTCTTCAATACTCAACGAAATCAAGTGATTCAAAAACGAAAATCATACTTCTCGATGAGATGGCTAAATTTCCATGGTTTGGCCGGAAAATGGCTCGAAAATGGCTATTGAAAAACGAGTCAGCAACTTTCGAGCCATTTTCCGGCCAAACCACAGCGATTTAGCCGTTTAAAAAGGTACCATTCTCTTCTTCTCGTTGAGAAGTATGATTTTTGTTTATGAATCACTTGATTTCGTTGAGTATTGAAGAAGTTATGAACGTTTAAAGTTTACCCAGTTTCCGGCGAGCTTTCCAGTTTTCCCTCGGACCAGTCAACTCAGAGGCTATTTTCTGACCATCTCCGGCAATCTTTGGGCTTCCAAATGATATAATCTTATTCTACACTTTCCTATCTTCGTTTTGATATATTATGGGTTGAATTTGGTTAAGAAACGATTGAGTTACGAAGCATTGAATATTGCCCAAACTTCCGGCCAAAAGTTTAAGCGGAAGGACCAAAATCATGGATGATGGACAATCTGAGGGACTACTTCTATTGATTTTAAATTTCAGGGACCAAACTTATGGATGATGCAAATCTCATGGACCATTTTGAATAAAAAACCTTAAAAGAATTAGAAAAATAGAAAAGAACGAGAAAACCCTAAAAACCTCCGTCACTCTCCTCCCTCCCCTACTCCTCCATAGCCACCGTCTCCCCATCACCCTCGAATCAACGTTCTTCGTTATTTTTACCGGTGATTAAGAGCATCTATCATTATTTTTTCGTCATGAACAACACTTTGGTTTGAAAATTGAATAACATACACTTTTTCTGTTGATTAGTCTGCAACAAAAGATACACAGCAACAAAGAAAGGAATTCAATGGCAGATGCACTTTTATAATGCCAACGAAGGAATTTCAGTGGTAAAAGATAATGGGTTAATAATGATTGAAAGGGTTGTGGGGAGACGGTGGAAGAGTAGAGGGAGGGAGGAGAGGGACAGAAGCTTCACGTTTGCTACGTTTTTGGGTCTTTTTTAATTTTTTTTAATTCTTTTAATTGAAAAAATTAAATGACGTCTACCTTTTGGAAAAAAAAAATGACGTCCACCTTAGCTATCACTTAAGATGGTATAAGATTATGGTACAAACACATGGTGGGAATTGTATTATCCTGTTAATTTTTCCAGTTATATTGGTAACACAGTTTGTTTTCTCCTAAGCCGGTCGTAATTGTCGGCTTCAAAGCCCTCGAGTCCTTGACTCAGTTTGGAGCTCTGAGGGAAAGGACACTGAACGGCATGCACCACTTTCAGGAAAAATTTCAGATTGATTCTTGTTCATGATCAAGTTCAACCTCAAAACCTAATTTGTTGGTCAAAAGTTAGACACTTTTGTCGTTCACAATTGTAAGTTGTCCAACAAAGGGAAATATTACTTGGCTGCGTAAGCAATGTAAAGACTCTGTTCACGCTCCACTTCTCAATCTAAACCAATGGTTAAGTTCCAGTCACATTCAAATGAATGTGACATGTTTACAAGTTATCAAAGAGTTTAGGTTAGCTTTCCAGTTGTTGATGAGCACTCCACTTTGTTTGAGGCAGGAAGGTATGGATTTGGCTCTAAATTTGTCATAAATCCCTTTAGATCACTCAATTTTTTATTTTTTTTATTTTTAGTACAACAATATTTTTACACTAAGGGGAGGGGAAATTCCTTGATTTCTTTGTGAACAACATGATAGCGTCGAAAGTGTCGGTATTATGGGTATCTATATGGACCATTTTAGAACCTTCATGCGTCAATTGTGCTAGTTTGGAAAACCAAGTTGCAAGTATGCTATTTCATCCCAATCCTTTTCTAATTGTACCAAACAATTATTTTTATTTCATTTGGAATAGGGCAAATTCAAACTGGAGACCTCCTCTAACTTTATAAATACTAGTTATATGGTCCAAATAATGAGCCAATGTTACCTGAAGCAGGGCCAACCCTGAGATTTTGGGGGTCCTGTGCGAAAGTTAAACGTAAGTGAGAAGTTTTAGGTTCGATTATCGCTAAAGACGAATTTGAACCACATTATTGCTAACCCATTGTGAGGCTTCGCCCACTCCCCCACCCCGTTAGTGTAGATAATATCTTTTGTTCAAAAAATAAAAGCCTCGAAACCAATTGTTGCATGAATTTTTTTTTTAATTTTTCAAGATTGAACCTGTGCATATAAATAAAAACTTACGAATTGTGTTTACAAATTTTACTTAGCATAATGGTAATTAGCTTTATTTGTAATAGTAACCATGGTTCGAACTTGATTGTGAACATAAAACAGCTCCAAGAATCGAACACCACGGCGCATGGTAAAAATTACGGAAGCCACTACACTGCAAATCCATTCAATGATATGTATACAACAAATATTTATATATTCATTTTACAAGCAGGCAGAAAAACAAAATCGGAAGCCTGTGTGGTGGCACCACTTGCACCCCTTTAAGGTCGACTCTGACCTGAATGCCTCAAATTGAAATTCTCCCTTCCCTTTTACTCGTTCAATTCACCCGTTTTAATTTTTAACTTGTCATAAATACGTAAAAACCAGATAATCTGAGTAAACGAAATGGGAATAATAACACCTATCTAACAAAAATGCTACTTTAACTATGCTTTTCATATCACATGTGTACCACCTCGCTAATAGTAACCGGATAAGGTCTCAAATTGGTAAGTGTAACATTATGCACTTATTGTTCCTATAATTTAGTTGAAATTCACTTTTGGTTCTTGTATTCTGTTTTTTGGACAAGAAGCGATATAATAGTTCTTGTAATTTAATTTTCTCTATTTAATTTTTTGTAGTTTAACACATGATGTAATTACATTTTTATCCATTTAATTAACGAAAAAACAATGCAAAAAGTAACATGTTGCATCGTTGTTAAATTATATAATTAAAATTGAGACAATTGAAATCGTAAAGATATTAAAAGTGAACACCCACCAAATTATAACAACGGAAGACAACAAGGCCCCAGTGGAAGATCGATTTTTGTCACCTATTTATGAACTGATTGGTTTACACTTTCTTTTTTGTCGTCGATCAAAAATGGACACCCATGCGAAGGAACACTCCAGAAAGCTATTTCAAATTTCCACCATGTTTATCTTGCCCTAAAAACACATATTTTGTGCACCGATGAGTAGGACCTTTACAAAAGCTTGTAACCAATTTTATATTATAGGTGATGTTAACCCCCGTGAATACTGCACCAACAGACAGAAAAATAATAAAAACGTTGTGCTGCTTACGTGGCGGGGACTCCGGCCTCAAATATTTGTTTTGAAATTTTCATTGTACTAAGCAACAATTAGTAGAATTATCAAAGAGACGGGCCATACGGTCCACTTCCAACAACACCGATACTGTCCCCAACTTGGTAATTACCACCTGCACAATCCGTCAAGTGTGAGGTTTTATCACAATTACTACATGCACAATCCGTCAGGTGTGAAGTTTTATCACAAAAGGCCTCGATATTAATTAGAGTAGGATTATGATATTTAAATTCTTCTTTTGTCATTGATACGATCGATGTGGGACATTTCAACACGCCCTCTCACGTGGGACCCAATTAGTGGGTCACACGTGAGAAATCCACACATCGACAATCACGTGGAGCCAAGGCGGCTCACCCTACACGCGGGACCAAGAGGACCCACCCATTACGTGGTAGTACAGTACGGGCCCACTCTCTGGCTCTGATACCAAGTAGAATTATCAGAGAGACGGACCATACGGCCCACTTCCAAGAACACCGATACTGTCCCCAACTTGGTAATTACCACCTGCACAATCCGTCAGGTGTGGGGTTTTATCACAAAAGGCCTCGGTATTAGTTAGAGTAGGATTATGATATTTAAACTCTTCTTTTGTCATTAATACGGTCGATGTGGAACATTTCAACACAATTTACGTAGTATATCATTTTATCTAGTGTAATAACGGCAAACAAAATGGTTGATATATTTTGGAGCTAAATGACGGCATAACACTATTTTGACAAACGATAAGATAATTTATATTAAGTTGTAAATCATTTTATTTAGGGTAATAAAGGCAAACAAAATGGTTAATGTATTTTGGAGCTAAATAACGGCATAACATTATTTTGACAGACGAAAAGATAATTTATATTAAGTTGTAAAGAGGGAGATTCGTACATAGAATTTTAAATATAAACACAAACACTCCTAATCATATAAGTTATAGACAACTTATACATGAACATTGTTTTTCAAAAAGTATATTAAAAAAAAATTGATCTGGTGCTCCCGCTCCTAGGCATCAGCAACGTCGAATCTACGTGTCAGAGTCATAACTATCCGACACGTTGCGCCGTGAAGCTCTATCAGCTCTCTATATAGAGCTTCCCATTTCTTCCGATAAACATCGTCCAGTGTTTTTGCCGTGACAGCCTCGACAACTTCTTCCTCATATATTTTCCAAATTCCTCTGCTCCCTCCATCTCTCCACTTCTACCTTTGCATCCTGTTCAGTTCTTTCGCTTTTTGATTCATTTTCTGATTTCGTAGTTTGAAGCCACGTTGATCAGCAGCATCGATCATGAAGGAAAGCATGGCAAACCCTCTACATCTGAAATCTTTGAACCACATCTCCCTTATCTGCCGATCAGTTGAGGAATCAATAAATTTTTACCAGAATGTCCTCGGCTTTGTACCAATTAGGAGGCCTGGCTCCTTTGATTTTGATGGGGCATGGTAATTTTCCTAAAAAATAGAAAATTAATTAATCCCCACTTTCAATAAGAATGGTTAGCTGGGAATTTTTTTTAGAAGAAATTAATATTTTTATGAGCTTATGATGAATGCGCCGCATATATTGTGTTGTAGGTTATTTGGATATGGAATTGGAATACATCTTTTGCAATCTGAGGATCAAGAGAACATGCCCAAGAAAACTGAGATTAATCCTAAGGATAATCATATTTCTTTTCAGGTAATTAATATTGAATTAGATTCTATTGCCTCTCCTCTTTATGCTTTGAATTCTTCTCGGATTGAATTGTTCTTGTTGCTTAATTTTTTTTCGAGGTTCACTTTGTTGCTTAATTTGTTTGCTAATCTTGGAACGTGGAGATTGAGATTTACTGCTGCTTATCCTTTTCAAATAGTTCAAGAAGAATAGAAGATTACTAAATTTTTATGGCTAATGAATTTTCAAATTTAAGCCTCATCATATCCTAACAAGAACAAAAGTGGGAATGAAAAGATCTAGACAAAGACAAGAAGGCTAAACTAGTTATACCAAACAAGTAAAATATGCATTTTAACATTACTAATATGCCTGACGTTGAAATTATATAAGCTAGTCTTGTTCAGTTGACAGTTCAACAATATAATAATTACAAAACATTCAATTAAGTAACAAAGAAACTACAAGTTTAAGAAATTATAAAGAGGTTGTCTAGGACATTGGTAGAATGAGAGAAGAAAAGGCAAATTGAAATTGACTCCTTCCTTTCTTATCATACTGTATAAGTTGGTGGCTAACGTTTGTAACTTTTTTCTTGGGTCTTGGCGTTTAGTGTGAGAGCATGGGAGCCGTTGAGAAGAAGCTGAAGGAGATGGAACTAAAATACAAGCGATCCATGGTGGAAGAAGGTGGCATTCACGTTGATCAGTTGTTCTTCCATGACCCGGATGGCTTCATGATTGAAATATGTGACTGCGACAACCTCCCCGTGGTCCCTATTGCTGGCGGGATGGCTCGGGCATGTTCCCTTGTAAACCTGCCTATGTTGCAGCAACCGCAGCAGCCGCAGATAAGAGTGATTCAGCAGTAAGCAATTGTGTGGCAATAAGATTCGTGAGAGGAAGGAAGATCTACTACTACTACTACTATGTACTACTAGTTGTTTTGTGCTCTATGCATTTTACTATTATGTGGTTTTTGTAACAAGACATTAATTAATTGAAAATGGTTATTTTAGTGGCCGTGTCAAGTGTGGGAATCTTCTGAGCTGGCCAGCATATTGTGAGACCCCATCATTGCTTTTGTTTATTTGCTCTTTTCGTTTTCCCTGTGTGTTGAGAACTTGAGAGTTACAGATCGTGATATGGATTGATTTGAGTGCATACTTTGAATTATTTTAAGGTGATTGCATCATCAGATCAAGCTATATATTTATTTATTAAATCAGTTTTTCTATTGCTCAACTTGGCCCTAGTGCGACACTTGTTGAGATCGATCAGACCGTAAAATGAGAAAGAAAAAAACTCACTTCTTTATGTGAAATATTGAAATTTATTTATTATTTTTGCTATCGAAACTTTTCTTTTAACTTCCAAACAAGGTCTAAAATATCGATGATATCGAAAATATTGGTAGTCCAAAAACACGAAAATTTCGATGGAAATATCGGGATATTATCGATATCGAAAAAAATTGAATAAAAATCACAGAAATTGCAAGAAAAACTTAGAAATTTTTATTGAAACTTTGCAGGATGTTTATTTAGTCAATTATCTATTAGTTTATCATAAAAAATTGGAAGTAAATGCATTGCATGATGGATTTAACTGATTTAAGTTGATTATATAGCGAGCTGGCAACCATTATGAGTGTAGAAAATATATAAATATTTTAGCATATTTTCACAAAAATATAAGTGATATGGTGGTCAATGTGTTGAAGGAGTAAAATGGAAGGGGTTCGAATCCCCTTGGTGTTTTTTTAAATATAGAAATTTAAAAAATACGGAAATTTCGATGGAAATATCGATGACATCGGAAATATCGGTAGTCCAAAAACATGGAAATTTCGATGAAAATATCGGGATATTATGGATATTTTAGACCTTGCTTCCAAAGCAAAGACTTGAAAAGTAAAAAATTTAAAATATTAGGTAAATTGAGTCTTAGATGTTAGGATCGATTAAGCCTAGCGGATGATCGTTGCTCTACGATAACTAAGCCGCAATCTTAATTTAGAAAGAAAGACGAGACTTAGAGGGCATTTTTAGTTGGCTTGCCTATGCCACCTAGTATTACGATATAATTAGTATTACGATATAGTGATATTTTTTATTATTTATAAATGAATAGTTTGATTCTTGTCTAAAACGAATTTGAATCACATTATTGCAAGTTCATTATGAGGTTTAGTCCACTTCCCCCTCCACACCTCTTACGTAGATAACATCGTTTGTTAAAAATAAAAAAAAATTCTCTACACATTAAGGTTTGAAGTGTCATTTCAATCCTATGGTGTTTGAAATCTAATTGCTACAATTTAGGAGTGGGATGAGTGACTGGATAAGGCTTTGGAAATAAAGCTCATGGGACTTGGAAGTTTTTGGCGCTAGGATTTACACACGAATATTATGTGTAGTTTAGTTTGTTGCCGTGAAGGATGTACACAGAGAAATCACATATGCTTTAGAGAGAATATTGTATGCGTGTAAAACCGTTTTTTAGTGAGTTCATGTGCATATCATATTGCTAGAAAATTTGTTTTGTGCTCGAGATCTTTTTATTGTTTCATTACAATTAATATATCTTGAGATTGTGTTGTTGAGATCTTTTTATTGTTTCATCGCAAAGGCGGCTAGGCAAATTAGGTAGATCTAAGTAAATGTATTATATGTTGTGTAAATAAATGTCTATTTATACTTTAAAACTCATAATAGTATATTGCAAAATAAAATGATATATAGATTATAAAGTACTAGAACATATTGAAAACATGAGGAACAAACATATAATGAGTATTCAGCAAAGTATTCAATGAATCTCATACATTTTATTGTAAAAATAAAATGCAAAATAAAAATAATCGATTTTCTGCCTAAGTGAGAGCCACGACCTAGGCGGGTTTAGACAGGCTAGGCGGACGCCTAAGCAGGTCTAGAGGCACTTTCTTAATTTTCAAACGCTTAGGGACTAATCGGAGCGATGACCAACCGCCTAGCGCCTAGGCGGAGACTTTTAGAACAGTATAACTAATAAAGCTTTTGGTTACTTGAACCGCAAGAATCTTCTATACATTATAGCCCATATGCAATCGACTCAACGGAGAGTTCCTGTACTTTTTATGCGTATGTTGTATGGTGTAGGGATCCATGCATTTATAGTGGCTAGATCATAGAGTTTCGTCCATAAAAGAACTCCACAACTCACATATGGCCAATAACTTAATCCCCACCTCAACATAGAGTACTAGACTCTTTGAACAACTTTTAGCCTCTGAATATACAATCCAGCACTACTTATGAGACTACTAGCGTTAGTCTAATCCAATCCCTATGTACTAGTTAAGTCTTATAGTTTCACAATGTTAACTAACTCTTAACAGCTTCTAACAACTCTAACAAACTCTGTTGACATGGTTGTGCTGATGTGGCTAGCTGATGTGTCATTCCAACATCCCCCCTCAATCTCAACTGGGATTCCCAAGCTTGAGATTGTAACAACGTCAAACAAACGCAGGACTGTGAAGTCCTTTTGTTAACATATCAGCAGTTTGCTCATCAGTAGGAATGTATATCACTTCCAAATCTCCTTTTTCAACTCGCTCTTGAACAAAGTGATAATTTGTATCCAAGTGTTTAATTCTTGAATGAAAGACAGGATTGGCACTTAAAGCTATAGCTGACATGTTATCACAGTGAATAACTGGAGATGTAAACAAACCAACACCTAAATCTTTCAAAATATTTCTCACCCAAGCAACATCAGCTGCAATGTGACCTAATGCTTTATACTAAGCTTCTGTAGAGCTTCTAGAAACTAAGCTATGTCATTTTGATTGCCAAGATATCAGATTGTTTCCCAAGAATACAACATAGCCAGTGACTGATCTTCTAGTATTGAGATCAGAAACCTAATATGAGTATGAGAAGGCATTAAGATCAAGCACTGTGTTTGAAGAATATATAATTCCATGTTGAATTGTGCCTTGAAGATATCTCAATATTCTCTTGACAGATGCAAAATGTAATTATGTTAGTGAAGACATAAACTGGCATACTGAGTTAACTGCATACGCAATATATGGCTGTGTGAAGTTTAAATACTGCAATGAACCAACTTGACTCCTATACAATGTGGGATCTGTCAAAACAGTGCATTTTGCATCACATAATTGCTGGTGTGGCTTACATGGAGTTGTTGCAGGTTCGCAAGAATCCATACCTGCCTTGTGAATCAAATCTTTAATGTATTTAGACTGATTCACAAATATATCTCCATTGGTTTTGTAGTGAACTTGCAATCCTACGAAATAGGTCAGTTTACCCATATCTTTGAGCTTAAACATAGAAGACAGTTCTTGAATAACTTCTTGAACTTTTGAAGAGTTTGATCCTGTGAGGATGATGTCATCCACATAAAGCAATAGAATTATCATATATGTGCCATTTGTTTTGACAAATAAACTTGTATCAGATGATGAAGCAACAAACTGTAGAGCTGCCAAATAGCTAGTGAACTTGGAATTCCGTGCCTGTGGGGCTCGCTTCAATCCATATAAGGATTTAATTAACTTGCACACATATGTAGGATGAGATTGTGAGATCCCGTATTTTAAAATTAAAATAAATATTTATTTAGAGTTTTAGATGCCAATTTTATAGGTAATTAATGGTGCAACATGGAACCTGGAGGCGGCAAGGGTGGATATGTTTAAGTGCTTAGTCACTTATATTTCTTACACGTGTGATTATAGGTTTGATGAATAAGCAGTATCGGTTGCTTAGTCTTCATCAAAAAGTGGCTGCATGAAAAGATTTTAGGGCACCAGTTTATCCTTGCCTTCGAGACCGCCAAAACCATCCAATTGCAACTAAGTTGTTGCCGGCTTCCCTAACCCCTATAAATATGAGCTTTGCTCCATTTTTTATGGAAATAAGGCAGCATGCAGAGCATGCAAAGTGTTGGTGTTCACGTAGAAAGAAAGAGAGTTTAGAGTTGGAGTTTGATGTGTTGATCTTGTTAGTTGGGTTGTCTTGCCGAGGTTTTAGCTATCGATCGAGGTAAGTGGTTTGTGTAATGTGTTTTAAAATATTCTTATTTTCGATAAATGAAAACCATGAACTATTGTGGGTTTTATCTATTTATAAATCTCTATCTATTTTAAGTTCAAGCATGTTGGATTTGTTGAAATGCTTTTGGAATTATTAATATGGTGATATGTGGATTATTTGGGTATGTTCACGGAGCATGAGAACTTTAGTGTTGCATTAATCCGAGGGATAAATGTAAACTGCACACTGGGACATTAGGGCAGAATGGCCATTAGGGGTCACGTGGTGAGTTACAATTTATGAAGGATATAATGGACACGTGAAGCGACGATGTGATATGAAATTATGTGGCTAAGCTTTGATATTATTATTGTATTTTCTAGAGTGTGTAAAAAGGCATCGCTTGACTGGCATATTATATATTTTACTCACTGAGCGACGGTGGTTGTTGCTCACCCTTCACCTATTATTTTACATATGAGTTATTTGGCAAGACATGTGTTAGAAGAGCTGAGGTTGTGATTGAGGAGAAATTTAAGGATTTTAATTTATTACTTTTGTACACCCTGTAAGGATTTTGGAGCTATTTTTATAAGAGAAGTTTTGTTTTTTGTTTTTATTTTTACTTCTACTCACGCGCTGGGCGCGGGGTTTATTTTTCCGCCGACCCAAGTCCGGGGCGTGACAGAGATGCATCCATAAAACCCTGAGGTTGTTTCATAAACACCTCTTCTTGTAAATCACCATGCATAAATGCATTCTTGATGTCAAGTTGTCAAAGATCCCAATGCTTTATTGCAGCCAAAGCTAGAATTATTCGAACAGTTGTATACCTTACCACAGGGCTAAAAATGTCTAAGTAATCAATACCATCCTCCTGTGAGAACCCCTAAGCCACTAGTCTTGCTTTATATCTTGAAATACTCACATCTGGATTCTTTTTAACCTTGTAAACCCATTTACTCCTAACAATTGACCTACTTTCTGTAGATGGTACCAAAGTCTAAGTTCCTTGTGCTCTTAGTGAGTCATATTCCTCTTGCATTGCTGCTTGTCATTGAGGCGATGTTGCAGTTTTTCTAAATTATGAAGGCTTTGAAGCATCAACAATCTCATAGAGGAAGGAAAACCCCTAACAAATGGTTCATCCTCAGTTAATTGAGGATAATGCAATTTACGACATGATGCAATTAGTGCTGCATAATTCTTTCTAGATATAGTACCACTTTTCAATCTAGTAGTCATAGAGTGTGTAATTAACTCATTGTCTGCTAATGAATCAAATTGAGTAGAGACAGGTAGAATTACCTCAAGTTGTGTGGATGAATGGACATGCAACATTGATGACGTACCAAAGTGATGATGGAGTGAATGATGATGATGTTGTAACTCTTGAGATTCTGCATTAACACTTGAACCACGCTGTTATGAATCTGATACCCCCTCATTACCATTTGAATGCACTAATGTATTGGTTGAATCACGGTTAGCCACTGTATAAACTTCCTGTGAATTTTGTATAGTGCTTGTTGAATTTCCAAGTGTATCAGGCAATTGAATTATAACATGAGACTGTGTTGCTAATTTATGATCTAATATACTTTTAGAACCAGACTTGCATAGAAGCTGAAAAGGATACACATCTTCATCATGTATCACATGCCTAGACACAATAAACTTTATGGATTTTATATCATAACAGATGACCCCTTTATATCAAGAGCAAAACCCATAAACACACATTGAATGGCTATAGGTTGCAATTTATTTGCATTAAAAGGCATGAGTAATGGATAAACAGCAGTTTCAAAGATCTTGAGATTATACACTTCTGGATTTTGTCTAAAAAGAACCTGATAAAGTGATTTCATCTCTAAAAGTCTACAAGGCATTCTATTAATTAAGAAAGCTGCATGTGAACATGAATGATACCAAAAAGATGTAGGAATGTTTGCTTCTGTCATCAAAGTCAAAGCTGTCTTAACTAAGTGTCTATGCTTCCTCTCAGCAATCCCATTTTGCTGAGGGGTATGTGGACAAGACACTTGATGAGTAATTCTTTTATTTGCCAGAAAATTCTTGAATATATTACTCATATATTCCCCTCCACCATCAGAATGAAGACATTTAATAGTGGTATTAAACTAATTAAACACAAAATTGTGGAACTTGACAAATACAGAAAAAATTATCTAATTTATTTATCATCGGTTAAATCCATACAAACCTAGAGAAATCGTCCATAAAATTGATGTAATACCTATAACCTTCTATAGTTTTCTAAGGTGAAGGACCCTAAACATCTAAATGTATCTTCTAAAATACAAATTTTGATCTCTTTTGGTTTACATGGAAATGCAGTTTACTCATCTTGCCTTGAATACATGCATAACATATAGAAGGAGATGAATCAATACTAACTAGTAACTGTGCACTCTGCAACATTGAACTCAATACTTCTTCTTAAGGATGTCCCAATCTCCTATGCCATACTGATGTCTTTACTTTCTTCCCTAAGAATTCAGCACACTTTACCAACTTTGCAGCAAATGAATGAGAAAACACACTAACTGGTATCTTGAACAGCTCACCATCATCACTCTCCCTGTTACAAAATCATTCTTGTTGCCTTGTCCTGTACAAAGAAGATCAAATCATCACAGACAAACCAACAACCATTATTTATGCATAACTTTTTAACTAACAACAGATTCATAGTTATTTTGGGAACATATGCATAATAAGATCATTAAATGGTGTTTTTATAATTGAAGATCCAATATGTTGAACTTGCAAACCTTCACAATTACCAACAGTGATCTTAGCATCACCATTGTAAGGAATAGCCTGATTGATGATATCAAGATTAGCTGTCATGTGGTGAGTGGCTCCTGCGTCCATTACCCATGTATCAGCTGCAGAAAAATCATGAACACATGGATTGAAACCATACCATTTGATCCTTAAGTAGTCATACCAGCAAATGATGAAGGTGGTGGAGGGTTGCCTTGATATGAGTAGTTATTTATGTGGTAGCAGTCCAATGCTATGTGGCCCATTTTTCTACAAATTTGACACACATTCCCATTCCCAAATGATTGATTATGATGCTGAGTGCTTCTGTAATAGCAATTAGAGGCAATATGCCTTCTTTTAGAGCATATTTAACATTTTGGTGACACTGATGATCTGTAGTTTGTATTACCCTGCCAACCACTTCCTTGTCTTGAACCATTTCCATAAAAAGATTCATTTGAACCATTCCTGTAATAGCCCGTCTATTGTGAAAAGACGGATTTGCCCCTGGGACGTTGAGTTTGGTTTTGGTGTTGTGTGGTTTAAGTTTGGATGTGGACAAATAGGTTAAGTCCCTAATATTTTGGAACCAATTAGGGACTTAGACTTGAATTATTTTGTTGTTTTGCTTGGGTTGGCTTGACCACACACGCACACACCCACACGTTGACCTTCTCTCTTTCCTTTCCCTTTTGATTTTCTACAACGTCCGTACAAATGTACGGACGAACCTCAAACCAACCCATTCTGTCACGGATAAGCTTGTGCTTAGCATCATTGTCTTCATCTCCTCCTTACGAGTTCATCTATACCAGTTTTTGGACGTGAAAGCCTTGAAAACCCTAGAACCCGTAACCCAGAAATTTAGGCACTGTTCATACACTTTTGATCATGGAGGTTTTAGCCAGTTTTGAGACTGTAGGAAGCTTTAGATCATCTCTACGAAGCTCGGAGAAGAAAAATGAGGCGAATTGGATGTCGGGAAGTTGAGATCGGCAAGTTTGAAGTTTGGCCGAATTATCGAGGAATTTTCCGGCTTGATTTCACGATTTTTGGAGCTTGAAATTGGTAAGGATGTGTTCTATTTGTCATAAGCTTCATTTTGGTTCAAATTTCATGAGATTTGGTTGAGAAATAGCCGAGATATAAGGTTTTGAAAATTTCCCAGTTTTCAAGCGAGTTGCAGACGGCGGCCGTCGGCGGTCGCCGACGAGGTGCATCGGAGAAGAAGGAAGAATATTCCGTCAGAGTTGACAGAATATTCCTAACGGAACGGAATATTCCTAACGGCGTCAGGTAACGCTGTTAACTTCTGTTACTATATAACGGAATATTCCCAACGGCGGTTAGGGTTTTCGTCAGGGTTCCCTGCGCGTGGCCGCGCGTGTGGCCATGCACTTGCCCGCGCGTGGTATATTCATATACCCAATTTGAGCATTGTATGAGAAGTTATTACCTATTGTTGGTTATGTGCATTAAATAACGTTTATTCGGTTATTACGCATATAGGTGAGGCCTATCCAGAAGACGAGCACTATCAATCGAGGCTCGGGGGTTGTGACCTTCGATATATCAGTGAGTGGGCTTTTGTTTTCCGTATATACCTATATAAATGAGATTTTTCCCAGAAAATCAATTAAGTGAAATGTGATATGAAATGCGATATGATATGCCATACAAAGTATATATCTATTTTATTCATGCATTTGCAGCTGTATATATTGGTAACTGGTGCTGTAGACGCACATGTAACTATCAGGTGAGTATATATTGATGATAGAGAATGATTAATATGAAATGATGATTATGTGAGATGTATTGAAAGCTTATAAACCTGCACCCCGGTGTTAGTGCTCCCGCTCAGGGCCAGAGCATAGTCCTTCACGTGATGTTCACTTCTCGCACCATACGCTCACCTTGGATCCAAGTTAGGTGCACAGTCATGTCGAATAGACCAATTTTAGTGGGTTCGACTCGTAGGTGACCCACGATTAGCGCACAGTCTTCACGTGATTGTAGCACTAGAGCGTATTTATTTACACCCAGTCCTGTCGAATAGACCATCTTGAGTGGGTTCGACTCGTGTACAGGATTTGTATATATATGTGATGATGAGATTTGATAAGATTGATTATGAGCTATAGTTCAGCCGAGCTGATCACTCGGTGGACATGTTGTCATTTATGATGAGTTATTTCACCTGATATAGTTATGTGATTTGATGAGATATATTTGGCATGGCATATACCTTGCATATCACTACTTTTGACATGATTTTGAGTTATGAGATGAGATGAGTATATATGTATATATGCTATTTTTCTGGGAAATTATATAGGTTTTACGGTGAGGGATTAGAACCTTTGAAAAGAGAAAAGGTTTTGAAAAGATTTGTTTTTTCCCATTCACGCGTTTTGTTTTTCACCCTTCCAGGTTCTAGGTAGCAGTGCTTTGGTGGCCACGAGGGATCCAACGGTGTTCTGACAGAATTCACAAAAGTAGGATTCACCTTTAGGTGTTATATCTTAGTAATTGTCCTTGACTGTAACTAGGCGTTCTTATTGCTCTGAATGTGTATTTATACACTTAGACTCTCTCTAGCATGTTATTTGGATGGTACGGCTAGTGGTTGGTTTTTATTTAGTCGTATTTCTATTTCTCTTCTTAGCTTCCGCACTGTGCACATAGTTACGTCACTTTCACATGACGCCAGCACGCCCTTCTTGGGACGGGGTGTGTCAGTTGGTATCAGAGCTCTAGGTTGTAGTTTTGTATATCTTGAGAATTTTCTAGTGTCTTCTGTCAGAACTATACTGCCTCATAGAGAGCCACGTCGTTCCGATGAGCCTAGTTTCCCGATATAGCTTAGTTAAGGAAAACTATTGCTATTGTGATTCAGTCTATTATCCAAAGGACTTTTCTTGAGACTGTTTATGAGTTGAAGCTGAATCATTTTATGGAAAAAATGAAGAATCTGATGGAGCAGAACGATGGCTTAATCATGTTGAAAAGACCTTTCATATAATGCAAGTTAAGGGAATCTTCTTTTTTTGAAAGATGGGTCGAAATGACTACCTAGTTTATGAGTATTGAATCTACATGCTGGTGGAGACAATAGTTTTATACAATGTCACCGGAGGAAATAGCTGATTGAGAGTTGTTTAAAGAATTGTTTAAGAAAAGGTTTATTCCTCCGGCATATATTGATGGTAAGAAGCAAGAGTTTACAAATTTGAGACAAGCAAAGAGGATAGCGAATGAGTATTACAAAAAGTTTACGGACTTGTCTCATTAACATCCGGATGTTGCTACTAATCCAGAGAAATATTATGTCGTTTTAAGCTGGGTACTTAAAAAAGAAGTGGCGTTTTATGGTGACCACTATTCATAGTACTTCTTACCAGGAGTTTTACAAGATTTTGTTGAGTATTGAAGAGAATATGCCCAACGAGAGTAAAGAAAAAGAAGAAAAAGAATGTGAATAAGAGGAAAGATGACCAAGGTAAATGTCAGTCATCTCAAGGACCTCGAAAGACTCAAAGCTTCAAAAGAAGTGAAGCTAGTACTAGTCTTTCCAGCGGAGGTTTTAGTGCCATTGGTCAGAGGAGAGATAGTAGATTTACTGGAGGTTCTAGATTCTAGAGGCAGGGAGATGCTTGTGGAGGAAATGTACCTTTGTGCCGTAGGTGCAATAATAGACTTTGGAGAGTGTAGGTGAAAAAGCAGTTGATGCTTTACATGTGGACAAATGGGACATCGAGCTGCAAATTGTCCCCAGAATCAGTAGATACCCCAGCAGTCCTCTTTGCCACCACTAGCACCGATTCAGTAGGTTCCTGGATTTAATAGTTATGGTCAGAGAGGCTGTGGTGAGCAAGGGCGAGGTATTTAAACTAATAGAGGTCGTGGGGGACGACAACAAGCCTAGGGACGTGTAACCATGTATCACCGCAAGATGCTCAGAATTATTCGAACTTGATTATGGGTATGCTAAACATTTTTGGTCACTTTGCTAGAGTTTATTGATTGTGATGCAAAAATTTTATGTTCTTGACGATGTTGCAAAGAAAGTATTGAATGAGCACGATCGAGGCGTATATATGTATTTCCCAATAAGGGGCAAAATGATAATATTGCACCCTCGGGAATTGTTACTTACTTATCGAGACAACAGTGAGTTATCGGTATCGCGGGCTGCAGACCGTAATATTAATAACTTTTATGTTGGGAGTCGTTAAGCAAGTAATCAGGGAGGTCATTATATGTTAGTATCGTGTTTATTCAGAGTGTTCAGTGATGGTAGAAGATGTAGTTATGGCAGTGAATTTTATTCCGTTAGATTTGGTGGATTTCGATGTTATTCTAGGCACAGATTGGTTGCATTATGATCGTGCCAAGATAGATTGTTATGGGAAATCAGTTACTTTCCATCGTCTTGGATTACCAGAGGTTACTTTTGTGGGTGAGCAAAGTGGAGTGTGGCATGTCGTTATTTCAACTATGAGAGCAAAGAAATGGTTATCGAAAGGCTGCCAATGATACTTAGCTCATTTGGTGCTAAATGATGCTACTCTGAGTAGTGTGGAAGATGTAAAGGTGGTTAAACATTTTCCTGTTGTATTTCCGAATGAGTTACCTAGATTGCCGCTAGACAAAGGTGTGGAGTTCACTATTGATTTGTCTCCAGGTACAGATCTTATATTATAGAATGGCCCCTGCTGAGTTAAGGGAATTGAAAGTTCAGTTGTAGGAATTGGTTGATAAAGGTTTCATTTAACCTAGTACGATACCTCGTGGAGCCCCAGTTTTGTTTGTAAAGAAGAAAGATGGGACCTTAAGGCTATGCATTGATTATAGGCAATTGAATCGGGTAACGATTGAGAACCGTTATCCATTGCCGCGTATTGATGATTGTTTGATCAGCTTAGAGGTACCTGTGTGTTTTCAAAGATTGACTTGAGGTCTGGTTATTATCAGTTGAAGATTAGCAGTGAAGATGTTCCTAAGACTGATTTAAGGACTCGTTATGGTCTTTATGAGTTTTTGGTGATGCCATTCGGATTGACGAATGCACATGCTACTTTTATGGGTTTGATGAACCAAGTATTCTAGCAATATCTAAACAGGTTTGTAATTGTTTTCATTGACGATATTCTGGTATACTCTATGTCTAGAGCAGAGCATGCTAGACATCTTAACTTGGTGTTGCAAAGATTGAGGGAGCATCGATAGTATGCCAAGTTCAGTAAATACCAATTTGAATGAATCAAGTGGCATTCTGGGACATGTGATATCTGCTCAAGGTATTCAAGTGGATCCTTAAAAGGTAGCAACAGTGGAGAATTTGGAACAATCACAAACCATGACTGAGGTTCAGAGTTTTCTTGACTTAGCAGACTATTATAGATGGTTTATTAAAGATTTTTCAGTCTTTGCGTTGCCATTGACGAGATTGGTGGGAAAAGAGGTTAAGTTTGAGTGGGATGAAATTGTGAGCAAAGTTTGCAGTTGAAGTATTTCCTCACTCGTGCACCTATTTTAGCACTCCCAGACGATAGCGGTAATTATAAGGTCTTTAGTGATACTTCTTTGAATGGTCTTGGATGTGTGTTGATGCAACATGGTAGGGTGATTGCCTATGCTTCACGGCAATTGAAACCTTATGAGATGAATTACTCTACTCATGATCTAGAATTAACGGCTATCATCTTTGCTTTAAAGATATGGAGACATTATTTTTATGGTGAGAAATGCAAGATTTTATGGATCATAAGAGTCTCCAATGTCTTTTTTTTCAGAGGGATTTTAATCTTAGGCAACGAAGGTGGATTGAGTTGCTTAGTGATTATGATTGTACGACCTGGATGACCGTACAATGTTGTGATTGATGCACTTAGCAGGAAGACTCCAGTGAGGATAAATGCTTTGTATGCTTCTCGTGTTCCTCTTCTTGCGGATTTGAGATTTACTAGAGTGAAGCTTAAGGTGAAAGATTGAAAAGAAGTTTTATTGGATAATTTTCAAGTCAGGCCAATATCAATTGATCGAATGCTCGAGGCACAGATTAATGATGAGGAAATTCAAAAGCTATTTCATTTAAGGAATTAAGAGGAAAAGAAAGACCTCATAATCAGAGAACCAGATGGCATGCTTATGCAAGAGAATAGACGTATGTGTCGAATAATGAAGAAATTGTGGATGAAGCATAATGTTCGGCTTATGCTATGCATCTAGGAAGAACTAAGATGTATTATACCATTCGACCATTTTATTTTTGGCCGGGTTTGAAAAGAGAAATTGCTGAGTATGTAAGTAGGTGTGCTATTTGTCAGCAAGTCAAGAATGAAAGGAAGAAACCATTTGGGGTTGATGCAACCACTTCCCGTTCCGCAGTGGAAATGGGAAAATGTTACTATGGATTTTGTATACAAGCTTCCTTGTACTCAGAATGGCTATGATGGGATTTGGGTGATCGTTGATCGGCTTACTAAATCAGCTCATTTGGTTCCAGTGGGGGAGAAGTATTCTTTAAGTCGATTAACTGGAAATTGTTTATAGCAAAGATTGTTAAGTACCATGGAGTTCCAGTGAGTATTGTATCGGATCGTGATCCCAGGTTTACTCCTAAGTTTGGATAGCGTTTCAGGAGACTTTGGAGGATATGCTGAGATCTTCAGTATTACAGTTTGGTGACGCTTGGCATAAGCAGTTGGATTTTATGGTATGTGCCTACAATGATAGTTTTCATTCGAGTATTAGTAAGGCACCATTTGAGGCACTTTATGGTTGAGCTTGTCGTACACCCTTGTGTTGGTCAGAGGTTGGTGAACGAGTTTTAGTGAGCCCTGAGATTGTGGAGGAGACTACTCAGAACATTAAGGTTATTAAGTCTAATTTGAAAGCGGCCCGGGATCGACAAAAGAGCTTAGCAGATAGACATGTCATTGATCGAGTGTATTAAGTTGATGATTGGGTATTTCTGAAACTGTCACCATGGAAATGAGTAGTAAGGTTCGAGAAGAAGGGTAAGTTGAACCCTAGGTACATCGGACCTTACAAGATCATCGAACGAGTCGATGAAGTTGCTTACAGGCTTGAGTTGCTTCCAGAGTTGTCGAAAGTACACCATGTGTTCCATGTTCGATGCTTCGACAGTATGTTGCAGATCCTTCACATGTGATACCTCCTCAACCTTTGGGAATCAATCCGGATTTGACTTATGATGAGGAGCCAATGATTATTTTGGATTGGAAAGATAAGGTTTTGAGAAATAAGACAGTGAAATTGGTGAAGTGTTGTGGAGAAACCATTCAGTAGAAGAAGCTACTTGGGAAACAGAGAAATTGATGAGAGAGATATATCTAAGGTTGTTTTATGAGTACTATTGAATGTTTTTGGTTATGTAAATTTCGGGGACAAAATTTTTTTAAGGTGGGTAGATTGTAACAGCACGTCTCAAAATTTTTGTACCGATAATGTGAAAAGAAGGATTTGCCCCTGGGACGTTGAGTTTGGTTGTGGTGTTGTGTGGTTTAAGTTTGGATGTGGACAAATAGGTTAAGTCCCTAATATTTTGGAACCAATTAGGGACTTAGACTTGAATTATTTTGTTGTTTTGCTTGGGTTGGCTGGACCACACACGCACACACCTACATGTTGACCTTCTCTCTCTCCTTTCCCGTTCGATTTTCTGCAACGTTCGTACAAACGTACGGACGAACCTCAAACCAACCCATTCTGTCACGGATCGAGCTTGTGCTTAGCATCATTGTCTTCATCTCCTCCTTATGAGTTCATCTATACCAATTTTTGGACGTGAAAGCCTCAAAACCCTAGAACCCGTAACCCAGAAATTTAGGCACTATTCATACACTTTTGATCGTGGAGGTTTTAGCCAGTTTTGAGACCGTAGAAAGCTTTAGATCATCTCTACGAAGCTCGGAGAAAAATGAGGCGATTTGGACGTCGGGAGGTTGAGATCAGCAAGTTTGAAGTTTGGCCGGATTATCAAGGATTTTTCCAGCATGATTCCGTGATTTTTGGAGCTTGAAATTGGTAAGGATGTGTTCTATTTGTCATAAGCTTCATTTTGGTTCAAATTTCATGAGATTTGGTTGAGAAATGGCCGGGATATAAGGTTTTGAAAATTTCCCAGTTTTTCGGCGAGTTGCAGACGGTGGCGGACGGCGGTCGCCAGCGAGGTGCATCGGAGAAGAAGGAAGAATATTCCGTCAAAGTTGACAGACTATTCCTAACGGCGTCAGGTAACGTTGTTAACTTCTGTTAGTATTTAACGGAATATTCCTAACGGCGGTCAGGGTTCCATGCGCGTGGCCGCGTGTGTGGCCGTGCACTTGCCCGCTCGTGGGTGGTCAGAAATTTTTTTTTAAAAAAATATGGGGATGTTTCTGAGGATGAGTAAGTCACGGTGGTATATTCATATACCCAATTTAAGCATTGTATGTTATTACCTATTGTTGGTTATGTGCGTTAAATAACGTTTATTTGGTTATTACGCATATAGGTGAAGCCTATCCAGAAGACGAGCGCCATCAATCAAGGCTCGGGGGTTGTGACCCTTCGATATATCAGTAAGTGGGCTTTTGTTTTCCGTATATACCTATATAAATGAGATTTTTCCCAGAAAATCAATTAAGTGAAATGTGATATGAAATGCGATATGATATGCCATGCAAATTATATATCTATTTTATTCATGCATATGTAGCTGTATATATTGGTAACTGGTGCTGTGGACGCACAGGTAAGTATCAGGTGAGTATATATTGATGATAGAGAATGATTAATTTGAAATGATGATTATGTGAGATGTATTGAAAGCTCGTAAACCTGCACCCCGGTGTTAGTGCTCCCGCCCAGGGCCAGGGCATAGTCCTTCACGTGATGTTCACCTCTCACACCATACGCTCACCTTGGATCCAAGTTAGGTGCACAGTCCTGTCGAATAGACCACTTTCAGTGGGTTCGACTCGTAGGTGACCTGCGATTAGCGCACAGTCTTCACGTGATCGTAACACTAGAGCGTATTTATTTACACCCAGTCCTGTTGAATATACCATCTTGAGTGGGTTCGACTCGTGTGCAGGATTTGTATACATATATATATATATATATGTGATGATGAGATTTGATGAGATTGATTATGAGCTATAGTTCAGCCAAGCTGATCACTCGGTGGACATGTTATCATCTGTGATGAGTTATTTCACCTGATATAGTTATGTGATTTGATGAAATATATTTGGCATGGCATATACCTTGCATATCACTACTTTTGACATGATTTTGAGTTATGAGATGAGATGAGTATATATGTATATATGTTATTTTTCTGGGAAATTATACAGGTTTTACGGCAAGGGGTTAGAACCTTTGAAAAGAGAAAAGGTTTTGAAAAGATTTGTTTTTGCCCACTCACGCGTTTTGTTTTTCGCCTCTCCAGGTTCTAGGTAGCAGTGCTTTGGTGGCCACGAATGATCCAACAGTGTTCTGATAGAATTCACAAAACTAGGATTCACCTTCAGGTGTTATATCTTAGTAACTGTCCTTGACTGCAACTAGGCGTTCTTATTGCTCTGAATGTGTATTTATACACTTAGACTCTCTCTAGCATGTTATTTGGATGGTACGACTAGTGGTTGGTTTTTATTTAGTCGTATTTCTATTTCTCTTATTAGGTTCCGCACTGTGCACATGGTTACGTCACTTTCACGTGACGGCCAGCACGTCCTCCTTGGGACGGGGTGTGTCAATTCCCACCAAAACTGTTTTGAGAACCTTTAGTATTTGAACCAACACATTTGTCAGGATTAAATTTCCCTGTCTTATCCCCAAAGTTAGAATAGGATTCGAAATTGTTGTTATTATGTCTAGAATACCCCCTATTATTGTAATTGTTGTAATTATTTCTCTGCTATGACTAAAAATACTTTCCCCTATTTCCAGCATAGCCAAATCCTCCACCAAAATTTACTTATCCCTGAGATCTGTTAGTATTAAAGCTCTCTCCTTGTTCATACCCTTGATAGCCTCCTTGATATCTCTGTGAATTGTTAGGCTCACCTTGAACACACATAGCTGACATGGTGGTTGACAGACTTGTAATCTTGGAATCTATATATGCTTCAGCACCAAGAAGCTGTGCTCGAAAATCTTTGCGAGAAATTGATGTATCTCTGGCCAACAATACTATTTTAATGACCTTAAAATCTGTTGGTAAACCAGACAACACAGCAATCATAAAATCATTATCTGTTAACTTTTCTCCAGGTGACACTAACTGGTTTTTTATCCCTTTCAATCGAAGTAAAAACTTACCCACAGAGTCAGTTCATTTTTGTGCACTATGAAATTCTGTCTTTAATTGATTCACTCGCACCATCGAAACAGATGCAAACCTTTCTTGAAGACACTCCCATGCTTCTTAAGATGTTTTACAACCAATAACATGATCCATGGCTTCATCAGAGAGTGTTGCAATCAGTAGGCTTAAAAAAGCTAAATCCTTCTTGACCCATTCTTTATAGGCTAAGTTCCTTAGTGACACCACATTCAAGAGTGATGCAAAACTTTGGTAGGCATTGAGATTCTTCATTAAAGAACTCAAATAAATCATACCCTCTGAGAATCGATTGAAATTGGTAACTCCACTCGACAAAATTATCATTTTGGAGCTTCACAGTTATCATTCCTAGCAAACTTTCGATCTTGACATTATTAGATGCCATATTAACTTAAGAACTACAACTTATTACTCTTCACAGTAAACAATCTTCAAAAAACCTAGCTTTTCAGCAACAATCTTCAAGAAAACAATCTTCAACACAATCTTTACAGCAACAGTCTTTACACCAAGCAATCGTCAATTCACAATCTTCAATTCACAATCTTCAATTCACAATCTTCAATTCACAATATTGAATTCACTATCTTCACAGTAAACAATCTTCAAGAAAATCTCACTTCTGTTGGCATTGGCCTCTAAGGAACATACTTTTAACAATTCTTTCTTCATGAAAATTCTTATTTCTTTTGGCATTAGCCTCAATTAACACAAAACTTCATCAAACTCCATCGAATTTCACACAATTTCTAAGAAAACTTAACAAAATTCTCACTGTGGCAATTTATCAAACACCAACAATGCATAAAGTTTCAAGAATATCACCTGAGAAAGCGACAACCTTGAATCGAAACCCCAAAGAGATCTTCAGTCTTTATTTTTCAGCGGAAGAAAATGGCACCAAGGATTGTCCGGGCGATTGATATCATGACAACCAAACCAGAAAACTGAAATGAAATACTAAGACTAAAGAAATGTAGAAAGAGAAAGATGAACACTTAGAGAGGGAAAGTAGAATTCAATCTTGTATTATTTCACACACACACACCGCAACAAATGAATTACAATCTGTTCTTTTATATCCCAAGTCAATCGGCTACAATGTTAACTAACTATTAACAAACTCTGCTGACATGATTGTGTTGATATGGCTGGCTGATGTGTTATTCCAACTTGCATAGTAGCTGAGTGGTTGGTATATATGACACATGTGGTGAGGCCCAAAGGAAAGCATCAAGCAACAATGGTCTGGCTAGATGGACTTGGGGATAACGGTTCAAGGTATTCTTGCTCTTTCCCATTTTTTTTGGTATCCCTTTGCTCATTTTTTGAGTGACATATCATGCACTGTTATGGTTCCGTATTCGGAAAACTTTCTCTCGAAGTCTTACTCTATCTAATTAGGGAAAGAAAACCTCTGCCGACTAATGTTGTATCGCATCAGAGACAACAACATGAATAGCATAAAGTTTTGGACTCAGTTGTTTGCAGTAACACTCCTCAGTTAAATAGTTAAGGTCATAATTGAATTTGAGTATCAAGCGTGATTTTTCATAACACCACCAAACTTGTCTTCCTTCTTAACTTTATCATAGGACAGATTTTTCTAATTAGGTGTTTATAACCTGACTTATCATACAGTCAATACACTTCTTCATTCCTTCCCTTTAGTATCAAGTACATGTCCTGTACTGGAAGGCTAATCTTTTTGGTTTTTGTATATGAGAAAAAGAAAACGTGTTCAAGAATGTCAACACATGTGTTGATACTTTTTCAACTAGTATGTTGTCATGTTTAGAAGAGCTGAACACACTCCACCTGTAATTTCAGTTTTATTTTTAGCTGTTGAATTGTTGGTGTCATGACTCATGAATAATCTAAGACTTAAAAGTCCCGTGTTATGCTCCTTCAGCACGTCTCAAATGTTGGAATCTCTACTGACTCATTTAGAAGTGCTTTTAAATTTATTGAAAGATTTTTTGGTGAAATTTATTTTGGTAAAATTACTAAAAGAGCTTTTGGTAAAATTACTTAAAAGCACTTTCAAAGGAGCCATACCTCTTCCAAATGTAAGCATATACATGTATCCAACTATTTCTAAGCTTAAGAGTTTGTCTTTCTGTTGCAACTTTGTTCAACTTGTATGAAAATTAACTTTCCAAAGTATAATTATGAATCAGATTAAGTGGATTTGCCCAACTGCTCCTAAACGTCTTGTGGCTATAGTCTGTGGATTTACTTGCACTGCGTCTACGATTATATTTCAGTTAGATGAATTAGTTTATGCACTTTGCACTTCATATTCCCATGAGTCATAACCAAAAGGAAGAAAAAAACTAAATTTCTTCATATTCCCATGAGCTTGGCTTTCTTCTGAAGAAATTTAGGGCCTGTTTGGGACTATTTGAAAATTTTTATCATTTTTCAAAACATTTCTTGAAAACAATTTTCTTTAGGATTCAAAAACTTGATTGGTTTACGATTTAAAAATTTTAAATCTTACGACTTAAACTAGACAAATAGATCATGAGAGAGAGAAAGAGGAGAGAGAAGGAAAAAAAGTAAGAGATGATTGAAGGAAAGAGAAAGAAGAGGGAGGATCGGATGATATAGAGAGGAAGAGGAGTGAGAGAAATAATCGAGAGAATGAAGAGAGCGGATTGGAAAAGAGAAGAAAAAGGTATTAAAAAAAAAGTGGAGAGAAAGAAAAAAAGAGAGATAGATTTGGAGTCAAAGGGGAGGAGGGAGAGAAAAGAAAAGAGTGAGTTTAAGTTTAAAAACTCTAAAAACTCACTTTTTATATTTTTAGAGAATATACTATATTTTTTAGTTAGTCTTGAGTTTAGTTTTTAAAAATATCATAACAAACAAGTTTTTAAGGCCTTAAACTTGAAAATTGTTTTTGAGTTTAAAAAGTTGAATTCAAGTAGAATACCAAACAGGCGCTTAGTTTTTATTTTTTTATTTTTTTACACCTTTTGGTTATGACTCGTGGGAATATAAAGTGCAAGGTAAACTAGTTCATCTAACCGAAATATAATCTTACATGCAGTGTAAGTAAATCCACCGAGTATTGCCACAAGACATTTAGGAGTAGTTAGGCAGATCCACTTAATATGTTACATAATTGTACTTTGGAAAGTTAATTTTCATACAAGTTGAACAAAGCTGTAACAGAAAGACAAATTCTTAAGCTTAGAAATAGTTGGATACACGTATATGCTTACATTTGGACGAGGTAGGGCTCATTTGGAAGTGCTTTTAAGTAATTTTACCAAAAGCTCTTTCAATAATTTTAACAAAATCAATTTCATCAAAAGCTCTTTTAGTAATTCTAAAAGCACTTCTAAATGAGTTAGTAGAGATTCCAACATTTGAGATGTGTTGCAGACAGAAGGAGCATAACATAGACTTTTAAGTCTTAGATTATTCATGAGTCATGACGCCGGTAATTCAACGGCTGAAAAATAAAACTGAAATTGTAGGTGGAACGTGTGCAACTCTTCTGAACATGACAACATACTAGTTAAAAAAGCATCAACACTGGTGTTGACATTCTTGAACACGTTTTCTTTTCTCATATACAAAAACCAAAAAGATTAGCCTTCCAGTACCGGACATGTACTTGATACAAAAGGGAAGGAATGAAGAAGTGTATTGATTGTTGATGATAAGTTAGGTTATAAACACCAAATTAGAAAAATCTATCTTATGATAAAGTTAAGAAGGAAGACCAGTTTGGTGGTGTTATGAAAAATCACACTTGATACTCAAATTCAATTATGACCTTAACTATTTAACTGAGAAATTTTTCTGCAAATGACTGAGTACGAAACTTTATGCTATTCATATTGCCGTCTTTAATGCGATACAACATTAGTCGGCATAGGTTTTCTTTCCCTAATTAGATAGAGTAGGACTGCAAGAGAAAGTCTTCCGGATAAGGAACCACAACAATGAATGATACATCACTCAAAAAATGAGCAAAGGAATACAAAAAAAAGGGAAAGAGCAAGAATACCTTGAACCGTTATCCCCAAGTCCATGCAGCCAGACCATTGTTGCTTAATGCTTTCCTTTGGACCTCACCACGTGTCCTAACAAACTCAATTAATTTAGCAGTTCTGCTACCTGAAATTTCTCTCTGTGTATGTGTGTGAGCACGTATAGATTTCTGTTGTTTCATTTTCTTTGCTGCTGAAACACAATAGTCATACGCTTATATACAAAAATAAATGATTGAAAACCAAAAAAGTGAGGTGCACCATATCAAACAAAATCTGACCTGCCTTACTGCCAAACGTATTTTGGCAACCGTCGCATCGACATCCACCCGAACAGCCAACTTTAGCCTTTGGAAAAAAATGGAATGAAGAAATGATAAATCGCATGAGAACAGGTTAAGAGTGTATAAACAGTAACTAACTTCCTGCTGCGAATCTTGTTCAATGAACTCGGAGAAACACCGTGTTTCAGAAGCAAGAGATACACTGATGCAAAAGCTACAAATGTTCATATAAACCTGGTACCAATTACAGTATTTTTTTAGACAATTTGACTTCTTGCAATTGCATCCTCTCTTGTGCCTGGCTGAGTATGGTGTTGTCAAGCTCTTTTCTTCTTTTGGAGGGTTCTCATTTGTCAAAATTCTTCCAAATTAGCAACCACAAAAGAACACGACATATATTTTTTCGATTCCACACCTTTGCATGTCTTTTGGGCTTGGCTTGAGGCTCGTATAACAATTGGGCTTTGAGACTTGATTGAGCTTGCATGTGACATTTTTGGACCTAAACAACGCCAAACCAATCCTCACGGCCTCACCTCGCCGACGTTGTAGAATTGAGCAGTCATCATCATCATCGAATTTTTACTCATCGCCGTCGTCTTCCTCAAAGGACTTTTTATTGCTTCCTACGCTATCCAAGTAGATTGATGGGTTGAGAAGAAATTGGGGGTTGAGAGGTGGTCATGTGATGTAGAACAAATGGCAGAATGGATTGAAGAGGAGATTGACTATCAGAAGACAAAAGGACACAATGAGAATTTATCTATTTCGCGTCCAAGTTCTGAATTGGGTCCGTGATACTTTTTCGGAAAGAAAGCAACACCACGAGCCAAACCTTTGATATACCAAGACGTAGGATTAATTTTGGTCATCCGGAATCTTTTCAGCCTCCAAAACTACGTTTAAAGTTCGTAATAAAATCAGACCCTTGGTTTTTCCTCCAATTAATGTTTAGATACTGTTGTTTTAATTTCTAGAAGATCTTTGAGATGTACCAAACGTTTGTAAACTTTATTTATGTCCTTTAGATGTAATCATTTGATCATTCAATTATCAATTAAAACAACCCTTTGAGATTTCTCTCAATTTTCTTGAGATTTCTCTCAATTTTCTAGTGAATTTCAGATTTGTTCTTCGAGGGATTACATTGGTAACGCTTTTATTACTTTGTGTTGCGTCATCATCGGCGACAGCGACGGCTTGGGTGTGTATTTTTGGGGTTCGATTGGGTGGGGGAACTTGAAACGAAGTTGGATTTGAGTTTTGTTTTAATTTTTAATTTCTTTGTTCAAAATAGTTTTAAATTTGAAAAGAATATTTATAAATTTTTTTTATTATTTTCGCAGAAAAAAAAAGTTATTATTGTTACAAGATGGCACATGACATACAGTGTATGGTGGACATACACCAAAATTAATTTGGGTGAGCAATAAGGCACCTTTCATTTAAACCCAATAGCCGTGACTCTTTACATTCATTATTTAAAATAACAAATAACTTTTATATCTTCATACATGAGCTAATGTGCCTTGATTGCATGAAAAAAGTTGAAGTTTTACAATATATGTCGCATCTCGGGCTCGGCTCCGTCGTAGCATGATATTGTCCGCTTTAGGCTTACCATTCCCTCACGGATTTGTTTCTGGGAACTCACACGAGAACTTCCTAGTGGATCACCCATCCTAAGAATGCTCTCGCCCGAACTCGCTTAACTTCGGAGTTCCAATGGAATCCGAAGCCAATGAGTTCCCAAAAGGCCTCGTGCTATAGGGATGTGCCGGCGAGGAAGCCGGGTTCCCCTTAAGTGGGGTGGATTGTAAGATCCCACATCAACCAACGGAGATGGGGTGATGTGCCTTATATGTACATGCTCCCCTCCCTATATCACGAGGCATTTTGGGAACTCACTGGCTTCGGATTCCATCGAAACTCCGAAGTTAAGCAAGTTTGGGCGAGAGCATTCATAGGATGGGTGACCTAGTGAGAAGTTCTCGTGTGAGTTCCCAGAAACAAAACCGTGAGGGAATGGTAAGCTCAGAACAGACAATATCGTACTACGGCGGAGTCAAGATGGGATGTGACAATATAACTCAATTCCTTGTCATAAATACATGCAAGATCCGCTCGTCTCCAAGTATTCATGTTGAGTAAGTATTCATACACTCAACATTTTGTGTGTGTTCAATTGGCCATAGTATGTCCATCCGGCCCCTCGAACTCAAATTCGGATCTTCTTTTAGAGTAGTTTAAAATAGTCTTGTTAAAAGAAAGAAAAAAAAATAAAAAAACTAATGTGTGATATTATTGTTTTATATGCTATCCTTCTCATCTTTCATTTTCATCGTAGAGATGAAAAACAAGCAAGTGGTTATCAAGAAACAAGAACTAATAAATTAAGAAAACAATCTCATATATGTTAAACATATAACTGTTACACAAGTTTAATTATGGCAAATATTGCAAGCAGTAGAAGTGATCCAGGAAGAGTACATCTCTTAGAGTCCCCTTGCAAGCATTTGCTCGTAATTCTCAATGGACTCAAGCCTTTGGATCAAAAGCTGGTTCCTGAACTTCTTGATGAATGCCTCTGCGCTTTCGTTGATGTCTTCAGTCGACTTCCTCTCTAGCTTCTTTGGTGCTGTTTCCTCTTTATTGTTCGCCATAGCATGAGACCTTGAAGCTCCGGTTTTCTGATCGACTCGAAAGCTTTTCGTTTCTTCTTTCTGATCACCTGCATTTAGGGGAGAGTGGTATGGATGAGGAGGCATGGAGCTCTTCTTCATTATTGTAGCTTCTCTTTAATTTTTTTACAACAAGATGCGCTTTCTGAGCTGCATTGCGTCCATATTTATATGTGAAAAAAAGTGCTATGGTGTATTATATTCCTTTTTCTATTTTTCAGCTAGGTGGTAATTAATAAGAAAATCCCTTATAAGTCAAAGTTACCCTAAAAGATATTCGGTAGCGAGCTAGATATGTTTTGACTGGATATGCGCTAGAAAGTCGTATGCTTTTTTGGATTGAAGTGCTATCAAACTAGCAATTTCTATCTAAAGATTATCAAACCAGCTATTCTGAGTTCTGCAGCAACTCCTGTCATCTTTTTTAAGGATTAAAATGAAATTTTCTAATTAAAATTATATCACTAATCACATGGGGTTTGGTCAACGAAATACAACAATTTATATTGACTAACAGTAACAGTTGATTTTCTTTCTATGAAACTCGGTAGGTATTCTTTTAATTAATATTGCTAAATGATTTCCTTTCTGTATAGTTTGGCAGGTATGATTTTGGACGAATATAATAAGGGATTTGGCTTAATCATACAGATGCGAGATTGACAATCATCCCTTTAAATATTTTATATATTTGGAAAGTTATTAACCCACACGCATGTGAGTAGACCTTTCAAATAATTCGTGCGGCTTACGGCAAGGGTTAAGGCCGAAAGGTGGCTCATCTGGCGCCATATGTAATGCCTTTGAATGCATGCAATTATTTGTTCACGTTTAATTTCTCTGCACTACAATTATTGGATCGATCAAGCAGAAGAACTTTCGTGGCTCATGACTTATAACTAAAAAAAAAGCATTATTGCATCTATACCCAATTCTGCCGAACTACAGGGATACACAGCATGCACAAGTTCTATGCCAATAAGATAAAATATGAAATTTAAGAAGTACGTTGCGTCGTTGCACATCGGTGCAATTAATTGACGAGGTATGGCAGGTTGTCATCCATATGGGTGACCTAAACCCTAGGGATGGCAAAGGAATGGGTTACGAATCTTGGGATCAATTACAAGTGACAGGAGTTTTGCATTAGAGCCCTTGAACCGTTCCCCTTTTTTTTCTGTTTTGAGCAAAGGTTGCAAATAAGAGCAAACCCAAAAGAAGTAACAAGGGAAAAAGTAGGCTAGTGGATAGGATATGGATTACTCTTCCTTTGGATATATACAAGGCAATTGGATAGTGCCTTTAGGAAGATTTGATAGAAATTTAAGCGGGGGAAAATGAATCACCCTTATCTAATAAATTTGGTTTGGCAAGGGAATAAGGTCCTCATCGAATATTGGCCATATTTCAATGGTGAATAACAAATGTCTCTACAACTACCAAATGCCTCAATGCATGAAACATAGAAAACCCGATAACTCAAACGATCACAAGCTGTAGAAACTGTGAAATCCCAAATTAATGATTTACTTGATCTTGCTAAACATATCAAACTGGGCGGTAAGAGACAATAGGACCCCCAATCGGTTGACATTAAAGCTAGACTACAAAAGCAAATCCAATATACATACCAAAGGAACTATTCTATTTTTACTAGTACAATTTTGGTCGTTAACGACATTAAGCAGAGGACGGTTGTTGATAAAACGTCGTTTCGGTTTTCGAGATGACATATTAGGCCTAAAAATGTCGTTCAATGAGGTGCAAAAGGAGTGGAAGATAGATTTCTTAAAGACTTCCCTGTAGTTTTGGTTCTCCAGACGATGGTTTTATGGCACTGTCGAATGCCGACACTAGTACAAAAACATGTTTGCTCGATGGCAACTTGCGCGACGGAGAAAATTTTGTCGCGCAAAGTATGTTTGCGCGACGCAGGTGCACATACGTTACCTGCGTCGCGCAAAATAGCTTTGCGCGACGAAGACTGGCATCGCGCAAAGTCAACAACTTTTTTAAAATCACTTAATTAGTTTGGGAGGCAGAAACTGCAAACCAGTTGCAACAGCTACCTCCCTCGACATATAATGTAATTGTGCTAAGTTTTAATTGCATTCTTCTGCGGTATCCACTAGTGTAAATATTTTAAATTGAAGATCGAATTAGTTCATTGTATTCATATAGGGTCAAGAAGTGTAACTGTAAAAAATCATCAAAATCGGAGTTAAAATAACCGTTAAATCGTGATTTTTCGTTTATAATCGTCGAAAAGGTTTGTCCCATTACTTGATCTCTGAATGTTTGTTTTTTGCGATTTTTGGCGTATGTGATCTCGACGTCTATACAAACAAGTTTGACGATTAGATCGTTGAAATTAGTTTCGTACAATGCGTATCCCATCAAAACGATAGATTCACTAGCACTTATATTTTATTTATACTTTCATTAAGTATAACATAAAGATTTTGTGGTATCCACTAGTGTAAATATTTTAAATTGAAGATCGAGTTTATTCATTGTATTTATATAGGGTCAAGGAGTGTAGCTGTAAAAAATCATCAAAATTAGAGTTAAAACTATCGTTAAATCGTGATTTTTCGTTTATAACCATCGAAAAGTTTTGTCCCGTTACTTCATCTCTGAATGTTTGTTTTTTGCGATTTTTGACGTATGCGATCTCAACATATATGCAAACAAGCTTGACGATTTGATCGTTGAAATTAGTTTCATAGAATGCGTATCCCATAAAAACGATAGATTCACTAACACTTGGAGTTTATTTATACTTTCATTAAGTATAACATAAAGATTTTGTGGTATCCAATAGTGTAAATATTTTAAATTGACGATCGAATTAGTTCATTGTATTCATATAGGATCAAGGAGTGTAGCTATAAAAAATCATCAAAATCAGAGTTAAAACTACCGTTAAATCTTGATTTTTCGTTTATAACCGTTGAAAAGTTTTGTCCCTTTACTTGATCTCTGAATGTTTGTTTTTTGTGATTTTTTGCGTATGCGATCTTGAAGCATATACAAATAAGTTTGACGGTTGGATCGTTGAAATTAGTTTCGTACAATGCGTATCCCATAAAAACGATAGATTCACTAACACTTGGAGTTTATTTATACTTTCATTAAGTATAACATAAGATTTTGTGGTATCCACTAGTGTAAATATTTTAAATTGACGATCGAATTAGTTCATTGTATTCATATAGGATCAAGGAGTGTAGCTATAAAAAATCATCAAAATCGGAGTTAAAACTACCGTTAAATGGTGATTTTTCGTTTATAACCGTCGAAAAGTTTTATCCCATTACTTGATCTCTTAATGTTTTTTTTCGCAATTTTGTGCGTATGCGATATCAAAGCATATACAAACAAATTTGCCGGTTGGATCGTTGAAATTAGTTTCGTACAATGCGTATCTCATCAAAACAATAGATTTACTAACATTTAGAGTTTATTTATACTTTCATTAAGTATAACATAAGATTTTGTGGTATCCACTAGTGTAAATATTTTAAATTGACAATCAAATTAGTTCATTGTATACATATAGGATCAATGAGTGTAGCTGTAAAAAATATCAAAATCGGAGTTAAAACTACCGTTAAATCGTGATTTTTCATTTATAACCATCGAAAAGTTTTGTCTTGTTACTTGATCTCTGAATGTTTGTTTTTTGCGATTTTTTGTGTATGTGATCTCGAACCATGTACAAACAAGTTGGACGGTTGGATCGTTGAAATTAGTTCTTACAATGCGTATCCCATTAAAACGATAGATTCACTAACACTTAGAGTTTATTTGTACTTTGATTAAGTAGAACATAAGATTTTGTGGTATCCACTTGTGTAAATATTTTAAATTGACGATCGAATTAGTTCATTGTATTCATATAGGATCAAGGAGTGTAGCTGTAAAAAATCATCAAAATCGGAGTTAAAACTACCGTTAAATGGTGATTTTTCGTTTATAACCGTCGAAAAGTTTTGTCCTATTATTTGATCTCTGAATGTTTGTTTTTTGCGATTTTTGGCGTATGCGATCTCGAAGTATATACAAACAAGTTTGACGGTTGAATTGTTGAAATTAGTTTCGTACAATGCATATCCCATCAAGTTCAATGATATATATATTTATTGAGTAGATTTAAATTTATTTATTTTGTACGTATAACACTTAAGACATTGAATGATATGTATATTTATTAAGTAGCTTTAAATTTATTATTGTAGTTCGGATCGGGTTTTTGTAAGAAAAAATATATTATTATGGGTTTTATGTAAAAAAAATTGAATTTAAAAGGAGTAAAGTCACATTTTCAGTAAATTTTATAAATTTAAAAAAAAAAAAATTGCCTTGCGCGACGGCGGTTGTTGCGCAAAACTAGTTATCCTATTTCAGTGTATGAGATTTAGGACCGAAACCTGTAGTTTATAGGAAGATAACGTAAGGTTTTCTATTGATTAGAGATGATAAAGATGCAGTGGCCTAAGTGGCAGCTTCCTGAACTGTGTTAGTATGTTGTTGATGCGTGTTGTGGATATCGACAAAACTAGTTATCCTATTTTCTTACTCTGTTGATATCGTTGGCTGATTTGCTTTGCTGTACTGGCTTTGAATGGTGTGGCTGATTGATAAACATTCTTTTCACTGAGTCATATGTGCTTAGTAAGGTCGGTCATGTTAATTTTGAAGAGTGGTTCTTTGGACCTGTTATCTGGAACCTTTCAATACTTCCAGGTTTACCTAATTGATGTTGGAGATACTAGGACAAGTTATTTATGTTCAATTATTTTGTGTGATTGGAATATTCTGTTTTCAGTATGAACTGCATGATGCTGTGTTGCTCGTATTTGCTAACAAACAAGATCTTCCCAATGCAATGAATGCTGCAGAAATTACTGATAAGCTTGGCCTCCACTCTCTGAGACAGCGTCACTGGTAATCTTTATGGGATTCCTTGTCCCTCCTGTAATTCATCTGTTTAAATTTTTTTTTTTATTAGGTCTAACATCCATTGTATGGTTTTCCAGGTACATCCAGGGCACCTGTGCAACATCCGGGGAGGGTCTATATGAGGGGCTGGATTGGCTCTCCAACAACATTGGTAACAAGGTAAACTAGTAATGGTTTTATATTCCTTTAGAGCGAAGTACGTGTAATTACCTAACCTTCGCAAGGCTCTCGTGCCGTATGACTTGGTTGACGATCTCTTTTTTGGAAATTCTTATATTGTTATTGTTATGTGGTATTTGAATGCTCGTTACGGTTTCTCATACTCCTTGAATTGCAGGCGTGATTGTATCGAGGAGTAATTTTGTGGACTCGAAATTCTGGATGCAGGGGTGAATATTATCTAGTTCTTTTTTATGTTATTGAGACGATTGAATTGTTCTTAAATCTTCTTCTTGTATTTGTCGTGGGAATGCTGTTTTCATCTAGGACCTTTTTAAATGGGATTGTATTTCTTTTGGTTGGATTTTGGATACAATTCTGTTCTTAGTTGTAATTCGATTATTGGATAGACGACTCCTGGTTCTGGTTCAGGTTCATTATCTGCTCTGCTGCTCTAACTCTAACTTGATAGACATATATTGTTGTGTGGCTGAGATATTGCCACTTGTATTCAGATTAGAGAGTAAGAGAGTTAGTTTGTTAGGAATATTGAGAAATGTATAAATACTGTTGTATGAGATTGCTTAGTAGTTAAGAAAATCAATATACTAAAAGTTTTTGTTTTTCTACTTCTCTCTCTAGAAAGTCTCGAATCTCTTCTTCTCTCACTACATTTTCTGTAGATTAACATGGTATCAATCGCCATTAAAGCTTGATGAGCTTCTTCGATCTGAGTCTTCCGCAACTACAACACTTCGTCTTCCTCTGAATTCTTGCTTCGTAAACGAGTTTCTTGATCGATTTGACTTCGCCTTCTCTGATTTCTAGGGTTTTCTTGCTACCTGGTGCTCTGAAACTACGATCTGGTTGCGTCTTCGTCTTCTTCAATTCTTGCACTCCAGGTGTTTGGTGCATTGTCTCAGAGTTTCTGCAGAAATTTGGTTCTTGTACAACGTGTAATTCAGCAACGATGGTAACTGCTTCTCAACTTCAGCTTCTTCAATCTCTAATAACTGTCTTAGTTTCATCAATTTCTACATCTGTGAATGTTAAGTTGGAAGATTCGAACTATCTCAATTGGCATTTTCAAATGAAATTACTGCTTGAGAGTAATGGAATTCTAGGGTTTGTCGACGGCACTCACTCCTGTCCTCCTCGACAATCTGGAGACTTTGGTGCTAATTCTTCAAATTCAACGATTTCTTCTGATAGTGATGAGTATTTGATTTGGATGATGCATGATAAAGCTCTGATGCAGTTATTCACTGCTTCTTTGAGTCATATGGCTATGTCTTGTGCCATTGGTAGTACAAGCTTTAGGGATCTATGGATTCGATTGCAAGAACAGTTCTCTACTGTCTCCAAGAATAGCATATTCCAGATGAAGTCCAATCTGCAAACAATTAAAAAGGGATCCGATTCTGTTACTCAATACTTGTAGAAAATCAAAGAGGCCAGAGATTATCTTTCTGCTGCTGGGGTGTATTTTGTTGATGAAGATATTGTCATTCTTGCACTAAATGGCTTGCCATCAGAGTATAATACATTTCAAACAGTAATAAGGGGGTGTGAGAATGTTATATCTCTGAAAGAGTTTAGGACACAATTGCTTGCGGAAGAAGCTATTCTGGAATCTACTGTCAATATGCCATATATGACTGCTATGGTTGCAAATAATTCACCTCAGAGGGCACCTCATCAATCTAATTTTGTATATGGTGGATTCAAGCAATTCAATGCTCACAAAAACAAGGGCAAGGGTAGGTTTCATCAAAATAACAAGACTTATTCATCCAGGCCATACTTTCCCACTCAAACACATGTTCTCCAAACTCTAAGCCCTGGTGTTCTTGGTTCATTTCCTCATCAGCAGCAATCCAGTCCTTCTGCTCCACCATTACTATCATGTTAGCTTTGCAATAGTGATGGTCATTTTGTGCCATTCTCTCCATCAAATTCTCCTGCAAAGTCAAGATGTCAAATTTGTGGCAGATTTAATCACAATACATGGCTCTGCTTTTACAATGAAAAGGGTCCTAACTATATTGGTGCTGGCAATAGTTTATCTCACTCTCAGATGGCTTCTTATCCACAACAAAGGCATCAATATTCTCAGATGTTCTCTTATCCACAGCAAGGATCTTCATCACAGTTTCATGCCCAACAACAACTTCAGTCTCAAGCACCAATGCAGGATTTTCATACTATGGTGACACACCCCTTTTCTCCAGCTGCACCTTCATCTAATTCACAAGTGTGGATAACTGATTCTGGCTCAACGAATCATATGACTGCTGATCTTTCCAACTTGTCTCTAGCCTCTCCCTATCCCACTAATGAAGTCATTCAAACTGCCAATGGTGAAGGTTTGCATGTATCTCACATTTGTAGTACTGTTCTAAAACCATCTATACATCCTATAAAACTAAATTCTATGTTATATGTCCCCAAATTAACACAGAATCTCCTATCAGTACATCAAATTTGTTTGGATAATAATTGTTGGCTTATCTTTGATGCCTCCTGTTTTTGGATCCAGGATAAGGCCATATGGAAGGTGCTTTATAAAGGGATGTGCAGTAATGGACTATACCCAATCTCATCTCTAGCCAATGTGTACCCTGCAGCTTCTCAAAGCCTTGTTCCAAATAAAGCTCTACTTGGTCAACTTGTTACCTTTACTACCTGGCACAATCGATTAAGACATCCATCTAATTCGGTTGTGTCTCTCATGTTGCATAAGTCCAAAGTTGCATTTACCAAAGCATCCAATCCTGTTATGTGTCAAAGTTGTCTAGAGGGTAAATTCTGCAAACTTCCTTTTGCATTGAGTGTCAATAAATCTATAATTCCTTTTGAAGTAGTGCATAGTGATCTTTGGGGTCCTGCACCTTGTAAATATGTGGATGGATATAGGTACTATGTTACCTTCATTGATGAGTGTACCAGGTATTCTTGGATTTTCCCTTTGGCTAATAAATCAGATCTTTGTGCCATTTTTAGTGCTTTTCATGCTTATGTTCTCACTCAATTCTCTACAAACATTAAAATATTGCAAAGTGATGGTGGTGGTGAATACATTAGCAAATCCCTTCAATCCTTTCTTCTCCAAAATGGCATTTCCTATCAAAAGTCATGTCCTTATACCCCAGAACAAAATGGCATGGCTGAGCAAAAACACAGACATGTTATTGAAACCACAATCACTTTGTTGCAAATAGCTAAATTACCTTCCCAGTTTTGGTCATTTGCATGTCAAACCGCCATCTATCTCATTAATAGAATGCCTATTCCCATTCTACATAACAAGTCTCATTTTGAAGCTTTATATGGTGCTGTTCCAATGATTCATCACTTGAGAACGTTTGGTTGTGCTTGTTATCCTTTCTTAAGACCATATACTGCTACCAAACTCCAAGCTAAGACTACAAAGTGTGTATTTTGTGTATTTTTGGGTTATGCATCCAAATTCAAGGGGTTCATATGTTATGCAGTTTCTCAACGTAAATTATTTGTGTCTAGACATGTGGTGTTTAGTGAACATGAGTTTCCTTATACAGATTTATTGACACAAACCACAACCCACTCTACCCATTATGTTCACACTACTGCTATGCCATCTTTTCATGTGGTCACATCACAGAATGCAGTCACCACCCCCCATCTACTACTTCTATTCCTATTGAGTCTCCATTTCATTCCCCTTTTGCTACAATGTCTTTCCCTTTATCACCACCTACATCTCATTTCCTTGATACACAGAGCTCTACTCAGTCCATTACTGGTGCAGTTTCAAACACTAATCACATCCCTGTGGCACTTGATCATAGTCCTGATACACTGCAAGTGGTTCATTCTATTCCACCATTCAATATACATCCTATGCAGACTAGAAGTAAGAGTGGTATTAGCAAGAAAAAGGTTCTTTTGTCTACACTTGCTCCCTCCATGGATGCTGACTTGTCCATGTGTGAACCCAAAACATACAAATCTACTATCAAGAGTTTTGTGTGGTTTCAAGCAATGAAGGAGGATATAAGTGCTTTGCATACTCAAGGAACATGAAGTTTAGTCCCTTTGCCAGAAAACAAGAATTTAGTAGGGTGTAAATGGATTTTCAAACTCAAGAGACATTCAAATGGTTCAATTGCAAGGCATAAAGCTAGATTGGTTGCCAAGGGATTTAGTCAAGAACCTGGTCTAGATTGTAGTGAGACATTTAGTGCAGTTGTTAAACCCACCACAGTGAGGATTGTTTTAGCACTTGCTGCTCACTTTACTTGGTCACTCAGGCAATTAGATGTCAAGAATGCTTTTCTCCATGGCATCTTGCAAGAGGAGGTGTATATGGCTCAGCCACGGGGCTTTGAGGATCTCCAGAATCCAACTTTGGTATGTCAATTGCATAAATCCCTTTATGGATTAAAACAAGCCCCGAGGGCATGGAATGACAGATTTACTTCTTTTTTGCCTAAGTTGGGATTCCATAACACCTATTTTGATTCCTCATTATTTGTGAAAACTGTTGGTGCAAATATTGTGATATTGTTGTTATATGTCGATGACATTATCATCACAAGCAGTGCAACCATTGAGATACAGCAAGTCATCCATGATTTAACTTCTGAATTTGATATCAAGGACTTAGGTCCTCTTCACTACTTTCTGGGAATTCAAGTTTCCAAGACTGCCAATGGTTTGTTTCTGTCACAACGGAAATATATGCAAGATTTACTTGTCAAAACAGAAATGCTTGACTCCAAAGCTTGTGAAACACCATGTTTGCCTTATAACCGATTACTCAAGGATGATGGTGCACCTTATTCTAATCCTACTTTATATAGGAGTGTGGTGGGTGCCCTCCAATATCTAACATTTACCAGACCTGACATAGCTTTCTATGTGCATCAAGTCTGTCAGTTTATGTAGAATCCCATGGTCTCTCATTTCACTGCAGTCAAAAGGATATTGAGGTATTTGAAAGGCACTATGACTCTTGGCATTACTTACTCTAAAGGGGACTTGGCACTACATGCTTTTAGTGATGCCGATTGGGCTGGAGATCCTAATGATCGGCGTTCTACAATAGGGTTAGTTGTGTTCTTAGGGAATATATGAGATCCCACGTCGCCCAGGGGAGTAGATCATGTGAGCCTTATATGTATATTCTCATTTCTACTTAGAGCTAAGCCTTTTGGGAGCTCACTGCATTCGGGTTCCATCAGAACTCCGAAGTTAAGCGAGTAGCGCGCGAGAGCAATCCTATGATGGGTGACCCACTGGGAAGTCGTGTGAGTTCCCAGAAACAAAACCGTGATGGCGTGGTCGGGGCCTAAAACGGAAAATATCGTGTTATGGTAGAGCGGGCCCGGGAAGTGATATGTCCCGGGCCGGGATGTGACAATTGGTATTAGAGCCAATCCCTGGCCGGAAGTATGCCGACGAGGACGTCGGGCCCCTAAGGGGGGGTGGATTTTGAGATCCCACATCGCCTAGGGGAGTGGATCATGTGAGCCTTATATGTATATTCCCATCTCTACCTAGTGCAAGGCCTTTTGCGAGCTCACTGGCTTCGGGTTCCATCGGAACTTCGAAGTTAAGCGAGTAGCGCTCGGGAGCATTCCTACGATAGGTGACCCACTGGGAAGTTCTCGTGTGAGTTCCCATAAACAAAATTGTGAGGGCGTGGTCGGGGCCCAAAGCGGACAATATCGTGCTACGGTGGAGGCGTGCCCAGGAAGTGGTCGAACCCAGGCCGGGATGTGACAATTTGGTATCAGAGCCTAACCCTGGCCGCGTGTGTGCCGACGAGGACGTCGGCCCCCTAAGGGGGATGGATTGTGAGATCTCACATTGCCCAGGGAAGTGGATCATGTGAGCCTTATATGTATATTCTTATCTCTACTTAGCGCGAGGCCTTTTGGGAGCTCACTGGCTTCGGGTTCCGTAGGAACTCCGAAGTTAAGCGAGAAGGGGGCCAGAGCACTCCCAGGATGGGTGACCTACTGGGAAGTTGCTCGTGAGTTCCCAGAAACAAAACTGTGAGGGCGTGGTCGGGGCCTAAAGCGGACAATATCGTGCTACGGTGGAAGCGTGCCCGGGAAGTGGTCGAACCCGGGCCGGGATATGGCAAAATAACCCTATCTTATGGTCCTCTAAGAAATAGCAGACAATATCCAGATCTTCCACTGAAGCAGAGTATCATGCCTTATCTTCCACTGCAGCAGAACTTGATTGGATTCAACAATTCCTTGCATTTCTGCATTTTCCGATATCTACAACTCCTGTATTATTTTGTGACAACCTTTCTACTATAGCACTATCTTTCAACCCAGTACAACATCAAAGCACAAAACACATTGAAATAGATGTGCATTTTGTTCGTGAGCGAGTTGCCAAGAACAAGCTTTTGGTGCAGTTTGTGTCCTCAACTGAGTAGTTTGCTGATATATTAACCAAGGGCCTCAGCTCCCCATTGTTTCATATGCATTGTAACAATCTCATGTTAGGATCATCCAAACATGAGATTGAGGGAGGATGATAGACATATATTGTTGTGTGGCTGAGATACTACCACTTGTATTCAGATTAGAGAGTAATAGATTTAGTTTGCTAGGAATATTGAGAAATGTATAAATACTATTGTATGAGATTGCTTAGTAGTTAAGAAAATCAATATACTGAAAGTTTCTGTTTTTCTACTTCTCTTTCTAGAAAGTCTCAAATCTCTTCTTCTCTCACTACATTTTCTGTAGATTAACATAACTGAGCTTATGTAAGGATTTTAGTTTCCAAGGCCGTGAGGAAGTGAACTTTCGAATTTTAATTTAAAAATGATTTCTTTAAACGTATAAACTGCAATTGCTATTCTCATAAAAAAAATGATGTTTTAGGTTCGATTATTGTGAAAGGCGAATTTGAACCATAATATATGGCTTGCTCATTGTGATGTTTATTTTTAACTCTGATTCGAAGATTACGTGTTCTAGTCATTCAGATCTCTAGAATTTTGCTCGAATTTCCACTACAAATTTTGGCTATAACTCCAGATCTGCTCGATCTGTTGTTGCATGCAGCATAATTACTAGTTTGAATCCTTCAATTGTGTAATTTTAGTTTTTTGGATAAGAAAATATGAATGCTAATGATTTACGTTTGGCCTTGCCGGAGTTTGATCTGTTGATGCAAGTGAGTTGGTGTTTTGATATGGTACTTACGTTCACAAAGCTTTTCAGCTGGCTTTTTGCCAAGAAGGAGGTGCGAATTCTGATGGTTAGTCTTGATGCCGCTGGTAAAACCACCATCCTCTACAAGCTCAAGCTTGGTGAGATTGTCACAACCATTCCCACCATCGGTGAGTTCCTTCTTCCCCTCCCAAGGCCATCGTGTGCTCATTGTTGTTATGCCAGCTTTGTAGAATATGTCGAGACTTTAACATTGGATGATATCTGTCACTGATCGTTGACATTCTAATCTACTTTTGTTAGAATTGTTGATCTTAATGTTTGATATGGTTTCATTGTGATCTGGTGGAGATGGAAATTTTTCAGTCCAAGATGCTAGATAGTTTGGATGGCAACATGTGGCTATATCTAAAATGGTTGTTTTATGGTTGGGAGACGTAGCTTGTGATCTGAAAGCAGGAGAAACTTTTCAGTGTCCCCTGAACACGGGGTGGTCCATCATATGTCATTATACAAGTGGAATGAAGTTTTATTTTTCGAGTGTCCCTCCACTTGTATAATGACATGTGGTGTACCAACCCATGTTCCGGGTACATTGAAAATCTCTATCTTTGTTTTAACCATTTCGTGAGTTTATAACTAAAGATAAATTGTCACAACTTAACAGCAACGGTATTTATGCTAGACTTAGGGCTGGTTTGGTATTGCTGTGCTTTGAAAAAAATCTGCTTTTACTGTGCTGTAAGAATAAGCAGCTGTGAAATAAAGCAGCAGAGTGTTTGGTAAACTTTTTTGTAAAAGTGCTTTTGAAAAAAAAAAAGTAGTATTATAGTGTTTGGTGAACTTTTATGTAAAACAGATGTGAAAAAAAAGCCGGTTTTTCAAAGCTGGGTTTTGCAGCTTCTTGTTTTTGGCTTTTTTCACCCAAAACTGTGAAAAAAAAGCTGAAGCTGAATGTTTACCAAACACCAAAAACTGTCACAGCTTTTTTTCATAGCAGTTTTTTTTAAAATCACCTCAACCCCAAACTGGGGCTTAAAAGTGTGAAGGCTTTTTCTTCTGCTTTGTTTTCTTTTATTTCGATCATTTTCTATCCTGTTCCTTTATGAAGTTCATTAGGTTTTGTAATTTTTTTTTAGATTTTTGAAAAATATACAATTGTAGGGTTTAATGTGGAGACCGTGGAGTACAAGAACATCAGCTTCACCGTCTGGGATGTCGGGGGTCAGGACAAGGTTAGTTAAGTCCCTGTTTCTGAGAGATGTAAAGTTATTTAAAGAAATTTTGGTGATTTCCAAAAGTTTTCTTGAGTTGTGGATGACAAGTTGGCAACCTATTTCTTTCCTTTCAGATCCGACCATTGTGGAGGCACTACTTCCAGAACACGCAGGGTCTTATCTTTGTTGTGGACAGCAATGACAGAGACCGTGTTGTTGAGGCAAGGGACGAATTGCATAGGATGTTGAATGAGGTTTGTTGTCCTTTTGCTCAAGCGTTTCTATCCATCCTTCTTTGAGTATTCCAGGATGTATTCTGTGCTGATATGTTTTAAAATCTCGTCCCAGGTGCCGGCATCATCGATGTCATCAGCGTCAATTCAACGGCTCAGTCGATACCTAGTATCCTGATGTATCGAACCTAGAAGACTAGTTGTATTTTTTTTTTTTTTGTTCGGACATTTTGTATGTACATTTTCATATATTTTATAATTAAGTACATTTTCTTGGTTTATTAATTATTGTTTAGAATTTAATTACAATATTTATAAAAATTTAAATAAAAAATATTTTTGCCATAAAAAACAAAAAAAAACAAGGGTTTGCGCGACGCAGGTTTTACGTCGTGCAAGATACTTTGCGCGACGTAGAACCTGCGTCGCAAAACCCTGCTATCACTGCTCTTGCGTGACGAAGGTACCTGCGTTGCGCAAATAGTTTTTTGTACTAGTGTCGTATGTGACAAAGGCCAAAAAGTTGAAAAATACGGAGGGGCTTCGTGTACTGTTCACGTTTAAATGAGCTCCCCACCCCAATTTTTTTTACGAGTAAAGCCTTTCTCCTTTCTCAGTTTATCAGACACATGCAACCAAAAATCTCCAATCTACTAATTGTAGATCAAACGCCACAAACCAAGTCTCACCTTCTCGATGTTATTCTTGAAGATTTCCATATACTACCTAGTGCTACTTTGCCAATACCAGACGAGAGTTTAAAAATATCCTTTAAGACCTTTTTTGTACTAGTGTTTTAGTACTTAGCTCACATTTAAGGATTATATATGATATCACCCTTCTAGATTTAAGGAGTTTTATATTTATACCAATTAGCTATTGGTTTAGTAGTACTTTTCTTCTCAATGTTAAAAATGTCTGCAATTTGAATCATCGTAAACCATTGATAAAAATTTAAAAAAAAAACAAAATTTATATTTATTAAAATATTGTGGAGTTGTTTCAATATGTTTAGGCGTCAAACACAAATTTCTTGATTTAAGTTTATTAACTAGACAAGGAAGAACATAAGCTAAGTAGTTGTAACCTTACAATCTAGTTTATGTGAAAACAAGTGTTGTGAAAGTCGTTTCGTACTTGTCAAGCAAGGTTTATATTATAGCGTGTTTGATTAATTTGTAATCCTTTTATCATTCTAACTAATGATATCTGAACCCTCGCTTCATGCTCAATTCATATATGTTTATATTCATTTTGTTGTTCAGAGACACTCAATTGAATTAACATATGAATTACAATGATTATGCCTTCACTATTGAAGTCAGGACCACCACGTAAAACTTATATTAACATAAATATATTTAATATTTTGGAGTAGCAATTGTTATAGTTTGTATTTTGGTGTAAATTGTAATGAGAATGTACCTATTTTACAGCATATCTTACTTTATCTTACTTTCTTGTTTGTACACGTTATTTGACCAGCTTGCACAAAGAAAAAAACTCATTTGCTCGAAATAACAGAAAATTAATAGTACAAATAACAATTCACGAGTTAAATATATTTTATGAGATTTATAGCTTAAGTGATTAAAAATAGTTTATTCATGCATACGAGGTTGAGTCACTTTTTCCTAATATGTTGTTGTCTAGGTATGAAATAGTAGCTTGGGAGGAGAATGGGTTAACCCGAACTGAAAAACCACAATCCTCGGACCAGTGGGCTTTTAGCCCAAGAAAGGGTTGATTCGACCGAGTCTTGTATGAGGATTAAGATCATATGTGGTTCAATCAAGTTTTAGGCCAATTGAAAATGCCAAGGATCATAATAAAGCCCCGATTAGATGATAATTATCCCAAGGATCATAATATATTCTTGATCAGATAAGAATGAATTAATCACATCATGGGGTCAAGATAATCCTAGTTGGAATAAAAAAAAGCCGAGACTGGATGAAGATGAAGTCTTGGTTAAGAGGGAAATTAAAGAGATAAAGGAATACCCAAGTAAATGTCGAGAAAACACAATCTTATCAGGACTCTACCGTGGCAGACTTGTTTGTCATGAAGGTTATCCCTATAGATAGGAAAGGCTCTGAGATGTGAAAACCCCTTTCAACTCAACAAACAACTCAAACGCTCTAAGAAAAATATTATCCATCCTAAACCTCTGGTCAACACACATTTAGTTTAGATTAGTAGCACTTCATTGGCAACTGGCAACATCTTCCGTTTTGATCAACAGCACTGAAGAATCAAGCAATTTAGGAGCATCTTCAATTTGGATTAACAACATTGCTTCTGGTTGATTGGATATCTATCCAAGTCTCAGCTAGTGAAGAATTATTAATTCTTTCACCCAAAGAGGTCCCTTCATTAGATTCCCAGCAAAGTGAAGTGTTCTATGATTGGTTACTCGCAGGTGCATTTTGCAGTTCGACATTTAGACGGCCAAACCACATTCACCATAAGAGTACTCATCTTCTTTGAGTACTTGTGTCCCTATAGCCTAATACAGATTCGGCACGCCTATATTCTCATGAATATAGTTGATGCAACCGACCTTGGTGTAGGAGATTCTGAACTTTGCAATGAACTAGGCAACCTTGTTTTCAGGTTCTAGAACCCCAAGAAGAGAGGTGTTCCTTCCTCAGCCATAGTCACTCAAGTGCAGAAGTCAGCAGCACATTCAGCACCACCACCACCACATCTATTCTCATCGCCCGACCGAGCTTGCTTGCAAGTTGGCACGCTCACATTCACAAGAATGACATAGTTAACTCATAGTTACTCGACCAGCGAGCCACGTAGGCTTTATAATTTTTAGAATAAACAATTTTATAAAATGAGAGAAGTAATTTCCCACACCAATAGCTTCATTCATGCACACTCACCCTTTATTTCTAACCGTCAAAATAAATAATTAAACCAAAACAACATACAAGATTAAACATGAAATGTGTGAGGCTAAAAAGTTGCATTTATTATTCTGTTTGGATGAGAAAATGTAAGATTAATAAGGAATTCCAAAATGACATAAATAGAAATGAAGGAAATTTTTTTTTCTAGAATTTATGAATTTTTTTGTTTGGTTAACCTACGAAAACAATGGTTGAATACAAAATTTAATGTGTGTATATAGTCCTTAATATATGAGAGATAGTAGTTAGAAAATGTGCTAGCAGGTGGTGGTGGCGGCAATGGTGATGATGGTTGGTGGTGGCGGTGATAGTGATGGTAATGGGTAGTGACAGCGGTAGTGACGGGGACCATAACGGTATGTGGTGATGAGGGTAGTTGTGATGGTATTTTTTTTGTTTGGTTAACCTACGAAAACAATGGTTGAATACGGAACATTTGAGTGTAAAAGGCGTGTAACAAAACATAAATCGGACAGCATGTTTGAAACAGCAGAAGTACTGAGGTAAAAGAAAAAAATATGAATTGTTTGTGATACATCTTTAAAGAGTTTTAATTATCAAGACTTTCAAGGATTATATCGCATGTAACAAGTATTTACATCTATTCAAGAAATTGGCACCTTTTGTTAGGACATCAACTTCTCCAGTATCTTTTCGTTCATGAACCTGCAAAATCATTGATCAGCACGGTTTACTGGACCGCAGATGGTTATAATCAACTGATTGTGGGAAAAGCAAGTGGGATCAATCTGGGAACCATCTAATAGACTAACCCCACATCTGGCATACATGTGTGTGTGTGTGTCTGCGTGTGGACCTGGTTCCTTATTTGGTATGGTCCTTCTGCAGAAATCTCAACTTAACCTAATTAGGTCCAAGGTGTATGCCATTAAAGACTGATACTATGGCTATCATTTAAACATAATGCAGTAAACAAATAGTCCGCTCTTTGAGTTAATATTGATGCTTTTGATCGTACAACATGTTTCCTTGAGATATAGAGTTGTATATTTTCAGCCAAATTCATTATTCCATTCACGAAACTCAAAAGTACGACACCTCTTATTTCAAAAGCCAAAAGTCAACATGATTTACCAATGTCAAAAAGCGTATTATTTACCTTAATGACATGATGGACAATTGGAATTTCACGGCCCTGGATAAAATAGACACGGGAAAGTAGAGCATATTAGTATTTGCTTCTTGAAAAAAGAGAAAACAATACCATTAAATAGAGACACTCCATTATTTTCTATCTTAGGTTTATTGATAACACACATGCTTAATCAATATCAAAGAGAAAAGATACAAAAACTAGCACTAAAATATTCATAGTTAAAAGACTGGGATCAAAATTGTTTGAAAGAAGAAAATTCCTAAATTTGTGTACATAACCGGTTGCTTGCTTACCAACCCATCCTGGCAAGCTCCTCCATAACGAAAACTGAAATTGTCTGCCCCTTATACAAATACTTAAAAGTCTCATGGTTCCTCATAGATCCATAACTGCTATTTCAGTTTTTACATGCTAAAATTTCTGGTTGCATAAGCAAAATTCAAAAACCAAGGTTGAGTACATGCTAACAAAACTGGAAAACAAGCCGCAGATGGTTTACATGCCGGATGATGGATTTTCATGTTTTATTTGAAAGAAGAGGAAGTGAGTGTTTGGCAAGTCATCGTCATTCATAAACAGATGAGGCAGAACAATATCGAAATTCACCATGAAATAGAGCCTTACTAGTATAATATCTATCATTATTGCACCCCCACAACAAATTAAGTCTAAAAGTGATATGACGATGAATCAAATATAACAATGAAAGAAATCAAAGTGAATACTCAAGCAAGCCTGACGCCAAGTTAAAACAAAATCAACAAAAGGAACTTACATCAATATTAAAAACAAGAATTTCTCCTGCACGAATGGGTTCTTTACTCATGTGCAAGAACAAAATGTCCCCCTGCAAAGCATATCAGTTATTACCATTAGTTAAGCAGCACAAGTAACATAAGTAACATAGGTATAAAATGATAAACCACATTGCTGAAGAAATGAATCCAGGTACAACAAAGAGGAGTATCACCGATTGCTTCCTCAAATATGGATACCATAAAATAAGATGAATCCAGATATACAACTACTGGTGATGAAAATATTATTTGGTACCAAACCATTGAAACATTCAATACTATCTCACCCTCTTGAAACCAGGTTCCATACTTCCAGACAAAACAACAACAACGGGAGACTCACTGCTGGTTACACACATTAACGCCTTCCATATTATAAGCGCAGATGTGACAATCATACCTGAAACAGAAATCACAAACAAAAAAAAGAACCATATAAAGTATTTGCGGAAAAGTTATGAAACCACAACAACTGATCATTCTTCCAAAATCCAACTCTGATAACAGAGTGAGACTATCAGATATAAACTACTGAGTCATAAGAACTTGAACACATAAATTAAAAAGAAAATTGAAGAAACCACAACAATTGGCATTAGTTCTAAAACAATTGGCATTATGTAATCAATAAAACCCACAAATAATTCATTCCCAACAGTGATTATTAAGATATATCATTTAATTATGAATAATCCCAGTAAAGTGTCAAGCTTTACGTTCCTAAACCCCAGAAGACAAAACAAATAAAAGGTAAACGTTGGAAACATCGCAATTTGATTGCCACCCACATTTTCTCATCACCCAGACAGATAATAGAGAGTATGAAGTCCGAACTATAAGACCCATAACGAGAAAACGGGAAAACGAGAGAGAGAGGTGGGCGTCACGCCCCAATCCCGACATACGTCCAGGATCGACACGTGACGTCACCAAATATCCGTATCTCTAACATACCCCGCCTCCGGGATATGTACAAAGCATGATTCAATATTGGAATTGCGTTGTAATTTTCGTATATTTTATGGCTGCATCTAACCTCCTCGTTGGACTGCCTACGTACCCTTAACAGGGATCAAGTCATTCGTAGTTCGTCAATTCACTACACTCGAATATTCATCACATAAATCGCTATATCCCAACAATATACTACAATGCATATCATGCAATATTTCAAAGAACAAACGACGAAGCACAATCGACGAAGCACAATTATATTCTCTAACCATATTGATCAACAAGTCTAATTATAAAGCCAACAATCACAACCAACATCATCCCATAATCTCACCAAACAATAACACGTACAATACACTGAAATGCAGGGCTAGAGTGAAACAGTTCGGCCGAAGCCTACATCCTTGATGCTTAAATCGAATCCAAGGAACCAGCAAGTCAAAAGATATCTCAACGAAATCCATCAACATCGGGTTCTAGACCACTCAACAGAACCAAGACACCAAAGGGATTCAGGACTACTCAACGGAATTCAAACCAAGATACGATTTTCGAACCATCACTCAACGGAATCGCTCAATAAAAGGGATTCCGGACCATCACTCAACGGAACCTGAGTGGATACGATTCCGGACCATCACTCAACGGAATCGCGGAGTACAATACATATAGAACCACTTAATGAAATATAAGCTGGATACGATTCTGGACCATCACTTAATGAAATCGTGGAATAAAATGGATTTTGGACCATCACTCACCGGAATCCGAACTAGGATACGATTCCAGACCATCACTCAATGGAATCGCGGAATAGAAGGCATTCTGGACCATCACTCAACAGAATCCAGACGAAGCAGGGAACCGGACCTCTCAACGGAACCTAGCGGATACCCAGTTCCGGATCACTCAACGAAACGGAGTGGAGGGCCAAGGGATATAACAACTGCTCGAAGAAACAATAAAAGAACCAAGTACTCAATTTAGAAGGGTTGAACAAAACAAAAAGTGAAATAAGGAATCAATATGTGAAACAAGTGTCGAAGAAACAAACCCCAAGATAATGGGTTAACGGTCCACTACTAGCCCTCACATTTCATCACATCAAGCCAATCATACAAATCAAACCATACATTCCACAACAAGTTCAATACACAAATCAAATCACATAAGATAAACAAGCATATCACAATATAATGCCATCAGTACGCAAATCGAGGTGCATATCAATCGAGGAGACACGTCATCACGATGATCCCAACAAGCTCCATAAAATCTCAACTGCACTCTAAGATCGACAATATGCTAGAAAAACTCATGCTAGTTGACTGAAAAGTCGACCATCAATCAAGGTCGAGAGTAGGGTCCACAATCCTAGAAATCTAAACCAAAAGATTCACTTATCAGATTTCTGATCCGTAACTTTCCAAGGTCCATATTATGCTTCTAGAATAACATACTAAAATCTCACTACGATCCGACGGTCGGATCTCTGCTAATCACAAATTCAAGTGGCGGTCAACATTTTATTTTAGGAACTTACAAATCTAATTCGGGAAGATTCGTACGCCAGATTCCCGATCCGTCAGTTCCTATGGTCTTCAAATATTACATACTATAATGTATCAAAGTTTGGTGACGATCCAATGGTCGGATCGTCGATTTATACAACGGTTAAGTAATGTATCGTACTGGAACTACGTTCAATCAATCAAACCACATCATACAGATATCAATTATGAAATCAGGGCATCTAATTGAACTTAGAAAGACATCGTTGGTCCACTAGCCACGAGCCGCCCCGACTCGTCAGAAAATTCAACTATTTTTAAAAATTACCAAATTTTACAGGCAAGTAGATTTCAATGAGAGGAACAACTTTCATACCTGGGCCGAAGTCCAATTCGGTTGGGAATTGCTCGGAATCACCTCGGACCCGCCGGAACCCTAGAGTTTAGGTGTTCCTCAATTCGTCGAAATCGTAGCTCTGCCGCCCCCAAACTTGTTTGGGCTTTGTTCCAGAGTACAAGGTGAAGCTAAAGGTGGTGGTGATTGAGGGTAAACATTTTAGAAATGGTGGATCAATGGCAAGGTAGCACCGCACCCACCGGCGGGGGTTTCACCAACTCGAGGCTAATTTTCATCCATTTTGGGGTGAGAACTGAGGAGGGAGGCCCGGTGTGAAGTTTCTAGGTGATGTCTTGTCTTAGTTCGCTGGAATTTGGCCGGGAAAACCATCGATTTCCATGGTTCCCGCCAGTCGGTTTGCACGGGTCCAATGAGGCCCGATTCTCCCCCTCCTTTTTTTTTTTCCTGTCCTTTTTCCTTCTTTCTTTATTTCCTCATTGAGCAGTCCTTTCTCCTTTCCTTCCCATCCTATCTGTCCATATCTTCCTTTCTCTTCTTTTCTTTTTATCTCAGCCACACACGTGGCTTAATCTCAGTGCTCTAGAAAATCTGGAGCCTTCTTGATTGAGGTAAAAGTACTGAAATATCATTAACTTTAAACGTTAATAACTCCTTTGTTATAGCTTCGTTTCATGAACGGTTTGCGCCTACTCGTTCATGAGATCGAGCTCTATTCAAAAATATAAATTGTAACATCGAACGATCTATAGATTTTAAATAATTAGTTTCGAAACTTCACTCTTTGTAAGTAGTTTAATCAAAATCTAAATTCAAATAAATTAATATAAATTCCGGAAAAATAAAAATCTCAATAATACAATTATGTAGATTATAACAGTGAAATCCGGGAATGGGATTTCACATTCTTCCCCCCTTTTAAAAAAGTTTCGTCCTCGAAATTTCCAGTGTCAAATCACTATCCACGAATGCAACACTTCAAGAAAATAGTGATGCACAAACACGTTCACATTTCGGCTATAACCAGATTGAGCTAACTCAAGTTCAACCACATTGTACCTCAACTCACAAATATAATCATTGTCGTTCCAGCACGACTTCAACACCAATCTTTGCACAATCACAAAGAATGCCACTATTAACAAGAATTCATCAATATACTCATGATTCTGGCAACCAAACCAACCAAATTTGTAATTACAAACTTTCCCCATCATTCCATTTATAGTGAATAAAATCATAACCTCGGCCTATGAGTTTATTCAAGCTCAAAATAAATAAATCAACGAAAATCATCGTGATTCTCACCCCTATACTTAGATTCCTAGCAACATTTATTGGCAGAATAATTATAAGAAATTCTAGCCATACACATTGGCAAAATAATTATCAAACATCAAACCGCAATCCTCATTGGCTAAATAAATACCAGATTATCAAACCAAATCTAACATTGGCTAGATCAATACTAGCATAATAACCACAATCATTGGTAAAACCACTTACCATCATTAACTATATATAGCCGTTACCACGATTCTTTCTCAAAATTTCTAGCCACACTCACTAGCGATACCAACATCAGAAATTTTTTGCCATATTCATCATTAGCAAAACAAATATCATAAATTCCACCCGTAACCTTCATTGGCCAAATAAATATTAGAATTTCAAGCCAAACCATCAGAATTGGCAAATCAAATATCATAAATTCCGACCAAAAGCATTGGAATTTCAAATCACAATTACTCACCACCATATATTAAACCAATCATAGCCTCGGGTTGTGATTTCATTCTCATTCCTAAAATCATCGTACTTTCAAAAATATTAAAATTTCCAACCATAATTATCATGGCCATAAGATTTTAAAATTTCTAGCCATAATCATCATTGGCAAAACAATGATTTCATCACCTTTTTATTTTATCCTCATAAGTAACTAGCAGACTAGAAAAACTTGTAATATACCAGGCCAATACACATCACACATATTTATCACTTCAATAATTCATTGTCACAGCTCACACATAGAGCTTCTCCCCGGAAACATTGGGTCTTTGTGCCCACTCATCCATTGCTCACATTCCACGAGTCATTTTACCCATTCCAACATTCCTCCACATTCCACGACCTTTTCGCCTGAATCAACATCCACGACATTTTCCGCCCTATTCAACATTTCTCAATTGCACATGTATAATACGACTTTTCTATCTACTTATCACAATTGCACAATCATCTCAACGTTCAAAATTTTCATATCGCATAACATAATATCAACCCAATTCAAGATTAATTCGAGACTTTAATCAAACACTCATCTTTGAAGCTATAACATGAAATATGATATTTTAAATTTTTTCTTATCCCATTCAATCATACGGACAAAACCATTTCACAATCATCCATATCCATGATTTAAATGAAAGGCATTCTAACTACTATTTGAAGTAATAATGATGCATGTGAATTTCACACCACATTTTCTAGGATTAAATAAAAATTAACCGAACCACTTATTCAACGTACTATCAACATTCATCGACATAAACTCTACTTCGGAATAAATTAGCATAATACATGAGCTCAACACATCGATACCAACCAAGAGCAATGTCACATAAGCAACACAAGGCTTCAAACCAACAAGATCAAACGCTTAAGTAGCGTCCCGTCAGAGTTACAAATGACTTTACCCAAAAATTGTTCCTACACTAAGGTAAAGGTACAAGGACCTAATACCTAAGCTCTGATACCACTAAAAGTTGTCACGCACCGATCCTGACATACGTCCAAGATCGACACGTGATGTCACCAAATATCCGTATCTCTAACATACCCCGCCTCCGGGATATGTACAAAGCATAATTCAATATTGGAATTGCGTTGTAATTTTCGTATATTTTATGGCTGCATCTAACCTCCTCGTTAGTCTGCCTACGTACCCTCAACAGGGATCAAGCCATTCGTAGTTTGTCAATTCACTACACTTGAATATTCATCACATAAATCGTTATATCCCAACAACATACTACAATGCATATCATGAAATATTTCAATGAACAATCAACGAAGCACAATTATATTCTCTAACCATATTGATCAACAAGTCTAATTATAAAGCCAACAATCACAACCAACATCATCCCATAATCTCACCAAACAATAACACGTACAATACACTGAAATGCAGGGCTAGAGTGACACAGTTCAACCGAAGCCTACATATCTGATGTTGAAATCGAATCCTAGGAACCAGCAAGTCAAACGATATCTCAACGAAATCCATCAACATCGGGTTCGGGGCCACTCAATTGAACCAAGACACCAAAGGGATTCCGGAGTACTCAACGGAATCCAAACCAAGATACGATTTCAGACCGTCACTCAACGGAATCACGGAATAAAAGGAATTATGGACCATTACTCAACGGAATCGCGAAATACAATACATATAGAACCACTCAATGAAATATAAGCTGAATACAATTTCGGACCATCATTCAACGGAATTGGGGAATAAAAGGGATTCTGAACCATCACTCAATGGAATCCGAACCAGGATACAATTTTGGACCATCACTCAACGGAATCGCGGAATAAAAGGGATTCTGAACCACCACTCAACAGAATCCGAACCAGGATACGATTACGTACCATCACTCAACGGAATCCAGACGGAGCAAGGAACCAGACCTCTCAACGGAACCCTAGCGGATACCCAATTTCGGATCACTCAACGGAACCAAGTGGCCAAGGGATATAACAACGGCTCGAAGAAACAATAAAAGAACCAAGTACTCAAACAAAAAGTGAAATAAGGAATCAATATGTGAAACAAGTGCCGAAGTAATAAACCCCAAGATAATGGGTTAACGATCCACTACTAGCCCTCACATTTCATCACATCAAGCCAATCATACAAATCAAACCACACATTCCACAACAAGTTCAATACACAAATCAAATCACATAAAATAAACAAGTATATCACAATATAATGCCATTAGTACGTAAATCGGGGTGCACATCAATCGAGGAAACACGTCATCGCAATGAGCCCAACAAGCTCCATAAAATCTCAACCGCACTCTAAGATCGACAAAATGCTAGAAAAACTCATGCTAGTTGATTGAAAAGTCGACCATCGATCAAGGTCGAGAGTAGGGTCCACAACCCTAGAAATCTAAACTGGAAGATCCGCTTATCAGATTTCTGATCCGTAACTTCCTAAGGTCCATATTATGCTTCTAGAATAACATACTAAAATCTCACTACGATCCGACGGTCGGATCTCCGCCAATCACAAATTCAAGTGGCAGTCAACAATTTATTTTACAATTTTACAAATCCAATTCGGGAAGATTCGTACGGCAGATTCCTGATCCGTAAGTTCCTATGGTGAGAACTGAAGAGGGAGGCCCGGTGTGAAGTTTCTAGGTGATGTCTTGTCTTAGTTCGACGTAATTTGGCTGGGAAACTATCAATTTCTATGGTTCCCGCCGGTCGGTTTGCACGGGTCCAAGGAGACTCGATTTTCCCCCTTCATTTTTTTCTTTCCGTTTTCCTTCTTTCTTTATTTCCTCATTGGGCAGTCCTCTCTCCTTTCCTTCCCATCTTGCCCGTCCATCTCTTCTTTTCTCTTCTTTTCTTTTTATCTCAGCCTCACACGTAGCATAGTCTCAGTGCTTCAGAAAATATGGAGCTTTCTTGATTGACGTAAAATTACTGAAATGTCATTAACTTTAAACGCTAATAACTCCTTTGTTATATCTTCGTTTCACGAACGGTTTGCGTCTACTTCTTCGTGAGATCAAGCTCTATTCGAAAATATAAATTGTGACATTGAACGACTTGTAGATTTTAAATAATTAGTTTCGAAACTTCACTCTTGGTAACTAGTTTAATCAAAATCTAAATTCAAATAAATTAATTTAAATTCCCGAAAAATAAAAATCTCAATAATACAATTACGTAGATTATAACAGTGAAATCAGGGAATGAGATTTCATATTAAGGGATGACGAACCGAAACTGACGGCTTGAGTGAGGACCTGCCAAATATGCAGGGATTTGATGGAGTCTATGCTCTCACCGATCCAACGCATTCCTTCTCTCTCTCTTTTGCCTTTTACCCCTTTCATCGTTGTCTTCTCAATTTTGCTTGTCTGAGAGCAACTCCATCGTTGCAATGACCCATAAGGCAAGTCAATATTGAATGGCCTCAAATGAACAGTAACTGCCTTTTGCATCTCCATCCTTACACTGAATAGCCATGGCAATAGGCAATAAAATATTAGTATTTTTTATTTTATAAAATAATGAAAAATAATTTTATTTGTAATTTCGAATATGATTTTTAATCGGTCTCGTTGTACCACGTGTCATTAAATAAGAAATTAAAACCCAAAGTATTTGAGAAAATACAAAATTATAGTGTAAGTTGGAAGATAATGATAACATATTTATAAAAAAAATTAAATCAAATCGGATTTTTTTATTCATTTTTTCACTTTTTTTTTATTAATTTTTTACATTTTTTTATTAATATTTTATATGTTTATTAATTTATATTGTGGCTGACGTCGCCCTGACGTCAGCCTTGCATCACTTCCACCTCGGGCTCTCGGGCCAGCAATTCGTGCCAGGCCTGTCGCTCGGGCCCACTCCGGTGCTGAAGTCCGCATGGGCTGGAGTTCATTGCCCTAGCAATTTGGTCCTGTGCAATCCACGGTGCATCGGGCATAACCCCCCGCTGGACTTGCTCTGAAAGAGCTACTGCAAATAGACCAGGCTGAAAGGGCCCTTTCTTCGTATCCATAATAAGCTGTTTCTTTTACATCATGTTTGCATGAGAGAATTCACAAATCCTAAAAAATAAAATTCCATCATTTCAATTTCCGTAATTTTAAAATTCCTTAGTAATCTTAAATTTCCTCATTCAAACAAAGTGTTAAAATCCTTTTGTTCCTTTTCAATCTTTTTTCTCAAGTTATTTTTGTTCTGCACTAAAATAGAAATTTCGTTGCAGTCTTATTAGATTAGGAATGTGATTGTGTAAATCCTAACATATCTAGAACATCCTTATGGGAATCTACCATCTTTCTTATACTAGATATTATCCTATTAGAGTTATAATCCTATTGGGGTAAATAATTTACCTTCCCTACTACTATAAATAAATGCACAATGGGGTGAGATACCACACACCTCACAATTACACATCTCTCTCTTCTCTTTGTGTCGCACCCTCTCTCTCTATGGCCTTCGTAATTGTTCAGTAAATTATGCCTACAACACATTATCAGCACTCTTGATGATGTGTTAAAGAGAGTTTATTCTTCAATAAAGGGAGTATTACGTTTGAATCATTCTTTTTATGATTAATTGATTATTTTATTAATTGATCTACATGCTATTGATTCAATTTAATTTTCCTGTGTTGAACGTGCTACAACGTATTGGAGATGCAATTTCGGCTTTCCGAGAAGGATCTTCTACAAATTCAAAGGTTGTAGTTTTATGCCAATCAAGTTTTTTAATTTTTTTCTTCCGATATATGTATTGTATATGTTTCATATATTTGTCAATATATATATATGGGTGAAGTGCTGATTTAGTCCCTGAATTATTACCTCAGTGAAAATTAGGTCCCTGAATTATTTTTTCGGTAAAATAAGTCCCTAAATTCATTAGAAATTGCTTATTTCATCCCTACTATTATATTCAAAGCTATTTTATCCAATTTTTCGTCAACTTAAGTCATTTGACACACTTTAGAGTGTAATACCATCATCTTCCTTTTTATAAGCCCTTAACATTTCATATAGGTTGCTAATTTAATGTCTAATTTACCCTCAAAAGTTAACTTACACTATTTCTTTATGAAAAACTACCAATTTATCCTCCAAAGTTAACTCCATACACTATTTCTTTATGAAAAATATCAATCTACCCTCCAATGTGTATTACATGCAAGTAATGTGACTTAAATTGGCGGAAAATTGAATATAGTAGCTTCGAATATAACATTAGGGATGTAATTGGCAGTTTACCCTATATATATATATATATACACGTTTCATGCATTACACAATTTTTGCTATGTGGAATTTGTGAGTCAAAGAATAGAAAAAAGTAAGAAGCAATTAGGGTTTTTCAAACCGTAGAAATTGAAAAAAAAAATGAACAAAAAAGGGAAAACTCGGCTGAGCCACGGCTTATAGCCGAGCTGATCATGGAGCTGCGTTAGAGCCACATGCTTGCGCCAAACTCAAGCCAAGCCTCGCTGTTTTAGCCATTGCCCATAAAATCCCAGAATTGCAAAACGACACTGTTTTGCACATTGTCTCCCTCGTTGAACTTGCGCTCGCCTAAAGCCGAGCTTCTTTAACCCTCTTTCACCAATACTGGTGAAAATCGACGACCTGCAGTGTTCTAGTTTGACAGTCTTTCGTCATCGACGATCAATTCGACTGAGATTCCAGACTGAATCTCATCAGATTTGGACAACCGCCGTCATCTTCTTCGATTTCGACGTTGAGCGAGTCTCCGTCGTGAATTTAAGGGTTCTCGTTGAATCCCGCGTCATCCTCGTCTGAGAACACCACTTATCGTGGCGGCGCCGTTCATTTTTTCCGACGATTGCACACACCGAGCAAAGCTGGGGTGCCTCAAGCAAATCTAGACCTTTTTTGGGCTTTGTCCAGGCTTAGCCCACTTGGGCTTCAGTTTTTCTAGGCCTGTTCCTCTCTCGACCTCGCAGCTAGCCTAAATCTGGGCTGCCTTTCCTCACAGCCATTTAGGCTCGTTTATGATTGGGCTTGTTGTCATTTGCTGCAAGCCTGCAGCTTGTATGCATATATGGGTTGCCTAATGTAGCTTGCATGAGTCCATAGCCTGCAGTCTTTGCTACAGGACCCATTATGAACAGTACCCAGCAATCCAATGCTGGGATGCCTATTGTTCTCGGCCCAAGGTCATTTTTTACTTGTTTTTTCCGACCCGATGCCATGTATTGACATCCTGCTTCATAACCATACCCATATAATTTTTGGGACTTTTTTGGTTAATGCTAATTAAGCTATAATCCACTTTTCACCTGGCCCGTCGCCAATCAAAGCTAATATGACTAAACATCATTATTTTGCTTACACGATCTATTGAATTAATTGAAAGTGACTAGCAGTCCATTAATCTGACAAGCAATCCAATTTTATTCGTCTGAAGCCCAATTTTGGACATTAACGATTCAATATTTTTCTTCTTTGAACCGTTGACATCCTTTCGTAGTCCCAAAGCGCTCACACTTGAGTTTTCAAAGCAACTCAAATCCACTGCATTTAAATCAATACCTTGTATTCTATGTTCTTGCAGGATCCTCTCTTTTGTGAACTAAACGTTCATAACTAAATTGAACCTATAGTTTCGAATTTATTACCATCCAAAGTTTTCATAAAACAATACACCCATGAAAACCCGACGTTTTTCATGTAAACCATGTCTTATGTTCTAACTTTGATGCTTATGAATGATTCATTCCCATAGCACCAATCATAATCTTGTTCCCTTGAATCCAGTGGATTGCCAAGCCTTCACATGTTTGTTTTCCCTGATTTGGATGTTTCTATCAGAAACAACTTTATGGGGGTACAAGACCTGAATATGCACTTGACTATGAACAAGCTAAGAAACAATTGAAGCCAACAATGGCATGGAATAGCTGAATAAGCCTCTGCCATGCTCTTCATTCGAAAACTTATGCCCAAAGCATTACAAACGGAAGTACCTCCCGAACGAGGATTCCATGGCTCTTTGGCTCGCTCCTACAGATCGTCTAATTATGCAAGATATTGCCTGAAGCACACCATGATTACGTCCATGAATGAGTACGGTTCTGAAGTTTATAAATCCGATCGAATTTTGACTGGATAATACTTTCTCGTCATTCCTTATTTCTAATTTTCTTTTGAAACAACAGTAGAGAGAACGGAAGATTACCAAATTCTCGGATTTGATTACTACCAAGACAAAGGTAAAGACCCAGCTTCAGCTGAAGTCTATCGAATGGCATAGATCCAATTTGGTCAAAGCCTACCGAATGACATATCTTGCTTCGGCAAAGATATACCAAACAAACTCGCATGGTTCGACTAAAACCTTTCGAACCCGAGTTTGTCTCTCTTAATCACTTTAGGGTTTGTTTTTACAACATATGGTAGAATTAGGGCCTCCCAAGGTGTGGCATCATGCTCGAAGCATGATCCTTGTCACCTAATACCAAAAACTTCAAGAATAAAGGATTGTGCGCCTACCATTGTTGTTGACGAGTATCATTCTCGTAATCAATATGTGAGGCTAATTTTGCTCCACCAAACATCGTTGGAAGAGCAGAATTTTGACATGAATGACCTTGTTGGTCGAATCTTCTTCGTAACTTTGGTTTACTTTGTGAACATTTTTCTATGTTCTTGGATTCAAGTTTGGTGTTTGTTTTAGTTATGGATATTCTTATCGATATTGTCCTCGAACATGGGTTAATTGAATCATGTTTCTAATACATGTGACCGAATTCAATTAAACACGTGATTATGTACAAATGTGGGAAAGTTAGTTGTCTGGATGAATGTAATACTACGCACACTAGCTTTATACCTAAATCACATCTCTAGCAACGATTTCAGGTTTATCCAACCTGATTCAGAGCATTGACATGCTCCTCGTATGAATGGTACTAAATTACCATTTAAGAGAGCTTATATTCTCCTTATTTTGGAAAAATGTCGTTGAGTTTTAAGGATATTCGAGATGACATTGATCATGAATGAAACCATTGATGGGAAATAGAGTAGAATATCTTTACACCACAACCAAAAATGAGCCTGAAGCTTTGCTTTGGGGCCAATGAGCTATCTCCTAACTGGGAACATGCCACAAATGGTCGGCCTGGAGCCTGGTGATTGAGCAGTTTACTTGTCTTGGCACAACCAGTTGGGACATTAGGTTGAACAATGATGACACGATGCATCTCCTTACTCGAATTAAGGATCTTATGCTTACAAGCACACTTTGCCAAGCCCTACTCGTTTGGGAAATTTGATTTCTATATCATCACTCGCAAAAGATACAAAACGACCTTTTTTCACAATAGATTCAAAGGAATATATGTGGACTAATTTAACCAAAATGTGGACAATATAAATACTTATGGTTTTGGTTGATGAACCGACAAACTGGTCACATCTTGATCCACACACATGTTAGAGAGTTGACATTTTGTAATTAGTTTAGTTACCTATTTGAGTTCTTGTAGTCAGATTGTAATTAGGTTATTTGATGTTTCTTTCCTTGTAAATCACTCTTGTACATTATATATTTTCCTCCTTGGTGAGAAGAATGATATCAGAAAATTAAACCCCAAAATAAACCCTAATTAGCATGGTATCAGAGCAGAGATCCTAGGATTTCTGCTCTGCCCGTTCCCTCAAGCAAACTCGGCCCTCCCATGGAGAACTTACCACCACTCCACGGTGGAAACAATTTCATCATAATCGATCCTACCCCTATACTAAACAATACAACCTTAAACACTACTACCCTAACTGACCCTACCATGAATCCTCTTCCTGTTTCGAGTTCTTCCGACATGCCTCTGGAGTCTTTGGGTAATTGTGGTTATGCTTTTAATATGAATAATTGTGATACTCAGTCCGCTTGGATCATTAACTCCAGTGCCACAAACCATATGACCTATGACCCTACTGATTTAGTTTGTGATACTGTTCCACTTCGACGAAATATTACTAATGCTAATGGTGTCACCTCACCGGTAACTGGCACTGGCATTGTGCGTCTCACGCCTACCCTCTCTTTGCCACATACATTACTTGTACCGTCACTAAAGCATAAATTGATGTCTCATGGCCAAGCTACTGAACAATTGAATTGTTGTGTACTATTATATCCAAAGTTTTGTCTTATTCAGGATATTCTCACGAATGAGATAATTGGTCATGGTACTAAGAGGGGGGATCTCTATTTTGTGGACGATGTCAGTACAGGACTGGTCAATCTTGCCCAAGGAGCCGTTGATCACAAACGGCGTCAGATATGGTTATGGCATCACTGTTTGGGTCATCCATCTTTTAGTTATTTACAACATATGTTTTCGAATTTATTTGTTGGTTGTTCGGTTTCAGACTTTAAATGTGACACTTGCGTACTTGCCAAGAGTCACCGTGTTTATTATCTGTTGAATTCTAATAAAAGTGTTATTCCTTTTGGTCTTGTTCATTCGGATGTTTGGGGACCATCTCTGATTACTACTTCATCTGGTATTAGGTGGTTTGTAACGTTCATAGATGATTGCACACGGATGACATGGTTATACCTTCTTAAGCATAAAAGTGATGTGTTTCTAGCGTTTAAGAAATTCCACACCATGGTTCAGACATAGTTTTCTACTAAAATTCGGATTCTGCGTTCTGTTAATGGTGGTGAATATGTTAATAATGATTTTACACATTATTTAACTAATCACGGAATCTTCCACGAGACTATTTATCCTCAGACTCCTCAACAGAATGGGGTGGCTGAGCACAAAAATCGCCATCTATTAGAAACGGCTCGATCGCTATTGATTGGGGCTGATGTTCCCCACACCTCTTGGGATGTTTCTCTTCAGACTGCCACTTACCTTATCAACTGCATGCCATCCAAAGTATTGAATTTTCTTACACCTTTGCAAGTTCTTGCTACATTTGTGCCTCTACCGTCTGTTTTGGTGCTCCCACCGCGAGTTTTTGGATGTGTTGCCTTTGTTCATCTACATAAAAATCAATGGACAAAACTTGACCCATGTGCTCTCCGTTGCGTTTTCATGGGGTATGGACTACATCAGAAAGGGTACCGTTGCTACCACCCTCCTTCACGTCGGATGTATACTACCATGGATGTTACTTTTTCTGAGTCTGAGATGTATTATTCTCCGGCTTCTTCCAACCTTCATCTTCAAGGGAAGACACTGCATGACGAGCAGGTTTGGACCATGGTTGCTACCACTGATCTTCCGCTGCCACTATTAGCCGAGGGGTACCGTTGTTACCACCCTCCTTCACGTCGGATGTATACCTCCATCTATGTTACTTTTTTCTGAGTTTGAGATGTATTACTCTCCGGCTTCTTTTAACCCTCATCTTCAAGGGGAGACACTGCATGACGAGCAGGTTTGGACCATGGTTGTTACCATTGATCTTCCGCTACCACTAATAGCTGAGCCAGTAGCCGAGCCCGTAGTGGCTGCGCTACCAGCCCAGCCAACAGAAGCAGCATCGCTGCCCACAGAACCAGCGACAGGCACGACAGTGCCGTCCTCACCCACGGCAACAGTGCTGCGACTTGCCGATCTTGAGACTTCTACTTATACTACTCCCCCTCGTCTCAAAATATAGTACCATCAGATGACCATACTCCAGAGAATATTCATGAGGTAAGATCTACTATCCCTATTGATGTATTCGATGTTCCGAATTATCAGTTACCTTTCAGGCATAACCGGGGAAAGCCACCAAATCGATATTCACCAGAAACAATGAAAGGCTCTAAATATCCCTTTGCCAATTATGTGTCATCACATAAATTATTAGAACCCGGCAAAACTTTTGTACAACAAATATCCAATGATAGCACACCAAGTGCATTGAAGGCAGCACTATCTGATGATTGATGGACCAAGGCAATGAAGGCAGAAATGGATGCACTTCAGAAAAATCAAACATGGGATTTAGTTCCGCTACCCCGAGGAGAGAAGAGAGTGGGATGTCGATGGGTGTACACCATCAAGTACAAAGCTGATGGGTCGATTGAACGATACAAAGCACGATTAGTGGCCAAGGGATACACTTAGACGTATGGTGTTGATTATACATAAACATTTTCTCTGGTAGCAAAGATTAATACGGTAAGAGTGTTACTTTCATTGGCGGCTAACTTGGAATGGCCATTACAACAATTTGATGTGAAAAATGCTTTCTTACATGGTAATCTTAAAAAAGAAGTGTATATGGATATTCCACCTGGTTATGCATCGGTTTCACAACCTGGAATGGTGTGTAAGTTGAATAAGGCGTTGTATGGATTGAAATAATCACCTCGGGCATGGTTTGGTAAGTTTCGGACGGCTAGGAGGAAGTATGGGTTTAGGCAGAGCAATTCTGATCATACACTTTTCTTGAAATGTTGAATGGGTAAATTGATGGCACTTATTATTTATGTGGATGATATGATTGTTACGGGTGACGACAAAGAGAAAATCTCAAGGCTCAAAGATTATCTAGCCATCGAGTTCGAGATGAAAGATCTTGGTGGTTTGAAATATTTCTTGGGGATAGAAGTAGCTCGATCTAAACAGGGTATATTTCTGTCTCAAAGAAAATATGTTCTAGACTTATTAGATGAAACTGGAATGCTTGATTGTAAACCGGCTGACACCCCCATAGTCCAAAATCACCATCTTGCTGTGCACCCTGATCAAGTTCCCACTAACAGAGATCGTTATCAAAGGTTAGTTGGGAGGTTAATTTATTTATCTCACACCAGGCCTGATATTGCATACGCAATAAGTGTTGTAAGTCAATTTATGCATTCTCCGAGTGAGGCACATATGGGTGCGGTTAAACGCATCCTACGATACTTGAAGTCCTCACCGGGTAGATGCATCATGTTTTCCAAGAATGACCATTGCCAAATAAAGGGTTACACCGATGCAGATTGGGCAGGCAATGTTACTGATCGTCGGTCCACATCTGGTTACTTTACATTTGTGGGAGGAAACTTAGTGACTTGGCGTAGTAAGAAACAGAAAGTAGTTGCTTTATCAAGTGCAGATGCGGAATACAAGGGTATGGCAAAAGGAGTATGTGAACTATTATGGATTCGAAGGTTACTTGGTGAGCTCGGGTATCTTTCGAATTCAGCCTCAGATTTATTTTGTGATAATAAAGCAGCTATCGATATCTCACACAACCCAATTCAACATGATCGCACAAAACATGTAGAAGTTGACAGACACTTCATTAAGGAGAAGTTGGATGGGAATATTATTCAATTCCCGTTCGTAAAGTCAGAGGATTAGTTGGCGGATATCTTAACTAAAGCGAAGCGTTCTACAACTCTCTTGTCAAGTTGGGCATGAATGACATTTATGCACCAACTTGAGGGGGAGTGTTGGAGAGTTGACATTTTGTAATTAGTTTAGTTAGCTATTTGAGTTCTTATAATCAGATTGTAATTAGGGTATTTGATGTTTCTTTCCTTGTAAATCATTCTTGTACATTATATATTTTCCTCCTTGGTGAGAAGAATGATATCAGAAAATTGAACCCCAAAATAAGCCCTAATTAGCAACACATTGCTGCTAAACCTCTTGGCCGATTTTAAGGGTTCACCAGCCTACTTATCCCATAAAGTTTGGAAGACTGGTTAATACCGGAGAGTCTATATCGAAGGTTTTCGAAAAGTATTGCACATCTTTTGGATTTATAATTGAACATCGAGTTCCCATATTCACCCCAAAACAACCTTGCAGAGTGATCATAAACCGCAATTTAAATGATCTCCCAAACCTTGGTAAACACACCAAGCTTTCGGTTTCTACCTAGGGCTATGCAATCTTGTACGCAGTTATGTTGGTCAGCCTTGAGGCCAATTGCCACCCAACTTATTCGACGTTATAGTTGGTTACAGGGTACGAACCTAATGTTACGTACTTATGCATTTTAAGTGTGCATTCCATGTGCCAAGTTGGGCCACCACAACGTACCAATATAGGTCATTAAAGAAGGATGTGAATCTTTGTCGATCATGATTCTCCTTCGTACTAGCATTTTATAGCCCTTGCAAACGATCTCTTTACCGTTATTTTGCAAATTGTCACTTCAATGAGATAATCTTCCCGTCGTTAGAGGAGATAAATAACGTCAACGTTCTTGTAGAAAGACGCACATTTGTGTGTCGTTGCCCACTATGTCTTATCTCGATCCCCATACAGCACAAGTGTGTTAAGCAAGTGCGTTGTATTCTAGCTTTCAAAATGTTGCTCCATACGAATTCCTCTAATCTAGTTAAAGTGACGAGATCATATACCAGTTGCAAACATGCCTATAAGGATAGACATGCTTAACGAACATCGAGTCAACATCCTTTAAGGGTGTGCCAACCTTAAAGGATGATTTGGCTGTCCATGTTAGACGACCCGGTACCCCGGCGGATAGCCAATCAATCTATCTCGGCCTGAAGCATAACGGATCACTCGATTCATAGGATTCACTTTCTTAGAAGAGGAAGAACATGGCACACAATGAATCCATACTCGATCGCTGTCTCAAATCATTTTCATCTCATGAGATTAATCTGGATTACTCTCGAGACTTGAAGTGTTTGGTCAAATATACTAGTTTGTATAAGATAATGGAATTGGAATGAGATTATCATCGATGATGTTTTCACTTATATGGTAGCTACCAACATAAATGAAAGCGACGATATCGAACCGTGTTTCGTTGATTAGTGACAATGTAGAACTGATTGGATAACCGAAATCACAATCCAAGTTTAAATTCCTTACCAAAGTGTGTTTGGACCTATCGTTCCTACACTACCCAAGGTAACCCTGCTATGTTACAAGTGGGAAAGAAAGCATAATGAGATGAATGAAACAATGCAATGTAATGCACGCCCTACAACGTAAGGTTTCTCTCAAGTGCCCTGTGATTGATTGCAACATTATGAAATGTGGTTAGTGTTTCTCCATGGGAATATTATTACAGAGATTAACACGTAAGTTCCTGAAGAATTATATGGACTGGTTCAAATAGTTTCAAACCACGGAACACCCTCTTAACTTTGAGACATTCAATTATGGATTTAAGCAATATGGCGGATATGTTATACTCATCTAAGTGATTGTTTGATCAGTTAGGAATATGAATTATGCCTTTGCATGTTAAATTATGAAGTCTTATTCCAAATTGCTAGAGTTTCAGTTTAAGTCCATGACATGAATCTCACTAAGATTCTAGAAGAGCTTAAGAAAACTGCCTCGCACATGAAGATGAAATTTGAGATGAAGGATCTTGGAAAAACTCATTTATGTTTTGACCTAAAGTTCAAACATTGTTCTGATGGTAATTTGGTCTACCAGTCAAACTACACCCCGAAAATGTTACCTTTGAGTATACTTATGATCTTCCATATGTTATTTGCAAATGAGGCCCTTGAAGAAGGTTATGGAATCCAAAGTTTTATTGTACTTAGTTTATTGTGTTAGACATGACATCTCATTCGCTATTGATCTATTGGTAAAGATGCAGCATCATGCCTACACGCAGCCACCGAATTGGTATTAAAGACATTTTTCTCGCCACCCTGAATATACTATGGATTTAGGCTAATCCCAACGTATCCCGAACGGATCTGACCCCCTTGATCCTCGGAATGATGCTTGCCTTGTTTGTTATGCTGATGCAGGTTACTTATCAAACTCGCATAAGGCACATCCCAGAATGGTTATGTCTTTTCCAGTAAGGATATCGCAATATCTTAGAGGTCTATGATATGGCCTTAGTTGCAGAATCTTCAAATCGTTCCAAGACTCACCTGACTTCACTACGCCACACGTGAGACATGGTTGAGAGCTCTTGTTGAGCATATTCGAAGTACTTGTTGTTTTCATCATTGTTGAGTCCTGACGACGATCCATGAAGACTATGCCGCATGTATCAACTCAACCAAAACATGATACATCAACGAAGTCAACACCAAGACATATTGCAGCTACATCTACATTAGCAAAGCATCAGGAGATTGAAGTCATGCAAGCCGATCTCAGACAACTTTGCCGACCACTACACGACGTCACTGCCCAAGTCAACCTTCCAGAGGCTTGTCCGAAGAATTGGTATACCTAACTATTCATATGCAATGCTTGTAATTCTCATTTGGAAGTTTTGTCGAACTTAGGGGGAGTATCCAGAAGTATACTCACTTGATCTTAATGTACTCTTTTTCCCTACGATTGATCTTAATGTACTCTTTTTCCCTACGATTATGAGCATTTTTCCCATTGGGTTTTTGCTACCAAACTAGGTTTTGACATGGCACCCATCTTGAACTGGTCATACTCTTGTGAGCTCTTCTACTTGCGTCCAGAAGACGTATAGTTTTGACTTAAAGCGACTTCTCACTTTTCTCCTTAGTCTATGGTTTTTTTTATCCCACCTTGGGTTTTACCATAGCGAGGTTTTGTGAGTTTTACCTTTTATGCATTCTTCCATAAATTTGATACCCGCATTCGCTCATTGTGCCGACGACTTCATCAACTATGCTTACTTAACTGCTGAAGACCTGATGCGCCATTTGTTTGAGTATTTACACACTCAAGGGGGAGTGTTGCAGTCCTATTAGATTAGGAATGTAATTGTGTAAATCCTAACATATCTAGGATATCCTTATGGGATTTGACCATATCTCTTAGACTAAATATTATCCTATTAGAGTTGTAATCCTATTAGGATAAGGACTTTACCTTCCCTACTAGTATAAATAAAGGCACAATGGGGTGAGATAACACACACCTCACAATTACACATCTTTCTCTTCGCTCTTTGTGTCGCACCCCCTTTCTCTATAGCCTCCATAATTGTTCAATAGATTATATATGCCTGCAACAAATTTCAATTTTTTCAAATATTTGAACCCATAGGGATGTGCCATATCAGCAAAATGACGTATCAAAACACACGAGTACATTCTACACTCTTTCTAGTTGGGCAAGTGTATACTTCTGGATGACTGGATGTCATAGCATTCTTTAATTTATTATGTGAACTAAATTTTTAAGTGATTTATCATATTATTTTTTGAAATATAACTTAATTTTTTTATCTATTTTTATACAGATGTCCCCCGTAGATTGTTCTGATCCCAGCTCTTTGTGGATGGAAGGAACTTTGGATTGCAGCGTTCTTGGCTGGAAGATTGTGATTTGTGACATCGGTATAGTCCCAGAGTGCAGGAGAGACAGGTGGTGAAAGATGCAGGAGCCACCTGGTATGATTTTGGCAAACACATATGCAAATGTAGAACAAACGTTTATGTTTTAACACTTCATACAACCGTCACTAATGTCTGCCCTGCGGTTTCAAATTACCAAGGTTCTAAAAGTCGCTAGGCGCTAGTCGGGCGGCGGGTTGGGGCCTAGCGCCTAGGCGGCTAGGCGGGCGGCTAGGCGGACTAGGCGGATTTAAGTAAATCAATCATATTTCGTGTAAATAAGTGTCTGCTTATACTTGAAATATATATAATTTCATCATAAACTACAAAATAGAATGCATATATGTGATGAAGTATTGGAACATAATGAAAACATGTGAAATAAGGATATAATGTGTGTTCATTTAAGTATGCAACAAGTCTCTTACAATTTATGGGAAAAAAACAAAATGCAAAATGAAAGTTATCTATTTTCTATCTAAGTGAGTTGCGACCTAGGCGAGTGTTTAGGCGGGTCTAGGCGGGTGCCTAGGCGGTCTAGGCGGTGCCTTAGCAGGTCTAGGCGCCCTTAGCATTAATCGGGGCGGTGGCCAGCCGTCTAGCGCCTAGGCGGGGCCTAGGCGGCACGAGGCGGGGATTTTTAGAATAGTGCAAATTATCATGCTATAGTTTTGCCGTTCAAAGGTGCTTGCTTATGTGAAAGTAGAGCTTCAGACGTTGAACTTCACAAGAGCAAATCAAAAGCTATCTTATCACCTTCATTACGAAATTCCTGCAGACAGTTCCGGAACAGTTAAGGCAAACTAATTTACAATCTTATCCTCCTACTTCTTCTATTTTCTTCTGTCATATTTGTCTTTCTTTTCTCTCTTCTTGTGGGCGACTCTATTGTGTGCTCAATGAAATACCTTAGTTGACAAGCCTTGACAGTCTTTAACATTACTCCATAATATCTTGCATCCACCATCGACAAGTATCTAAAAATAAGTAATAGTTGTCAACATTTGTTAGCATAAGCTTTGGGCATATGTTGGCAGGAATTGTGTGGGACCATGATTTTCTGGGCCTGAGACATGTTGCACCTTAGGTGGCAAGAAATATTGGAATGCCCATACCACATAATCGGAGTAGCCCTATTTAGATTTGGAGTAGCCCTAGTCAAATTCGGACCAGCCTTAGTCAGACTCGACTAGCCTTAGTCATTTCTGGACTAGCCTAGGTATTTATCGGGAGACAATCATTTTATGATCTACAAGACTACCATAGATATCCACCTACATTCATATCATTTCTCTTTACAAATCACACTACACTTATCCTTTTTATGCCTAATAGAGGTCCTTACGCCACCGTCTATGTGTAGGCACGTCCATAGAGAACTCATATCCTAGCACCCAACCATAGCCTATTCGTCAAGGATGGTTACTCCATTCTTTCATAGAACTACACCCGTTGTTTGATTCTCTTTCTCGGAGATATATAGGCAGTCATTTCTGGATTCACCCACACCCCCCCTTCCAAATCAACCCTACTATTCCGTCACCGGTGATCATGAGCAGTTTCAACTTGGTTCTCGTCTCCGTCCGCGGATATGTGCGAATTTGGTTCCAAAAATTGGTGCTTTCATTAAGAATGATTTCATATTTTCCCATCTAAATCACTTTATCAATATGTGAATCTACTTGGGTAAAAAGCAATCAAACGAAGAAATTTTGGAGTAATTCTAATTGCAGTGGATTTATGAGTCTCTTAAGATGATTGTATCAAACTTCCAAAATTTAATTCTAAGCCGTTGACCGTGGCAAAGAAAAGAACACCCAGCGCCCAACTTTTCCAATTTGACTTTTTTGGACTTTTAGGAATTTTGAAGGCCAAGATGACATTTTTCGAGGAAGGTTCCTTCTCAGGATTTGTTGAGGACATCTTAAACTTTAAAAAGAGATTTTTTTTTTAACCAAATCGAAGTTGAATTAATGGTAAAAATCATACCCATGAGCGAAAATAAAAACAAGAACGACGACACAATTTTGATGAATCACGAATCCCAACTCCATATGATGTGAAGAGGAGTTTCATAGCAAGGCCCGGATTTTTCCAGAGGAACACAAAGGAGGGTTTCTAATACTTTTATTTATTTTGTTCTAATATCTCATTGATTTGAAAAGTTTAAACCAATTTACCATAAAACAAAGAACACAATCTGACTATTTGTTATCGTTTTGCGAAAGGGGATATGTGCAGATTGCACATCCCTTCTTTCTTTTAGATCCTGTGGCATTTAAATTACTCAGTCACACACCATCTACGTGAAGCCAATAACTCCGACAACGATACAACTTTCTTGACAAGGATGGCAAAATCTCAACATGGGAAGAAGTATACTGAACCATGACGGTTAACTCCAGAATTCGGTCTCAAGTTCCATCAGGGTTCCAAACTCAGATATGAACCATGACGGTTCTATAAACGCAGCTTAGCGATCATGCTTCAACATGAAGAATTATAGAAAATAGATGATGACCCCAAGACTCGGAGGAAAAGCGTATCCAAGTAAATTCGCCTAAGACTAACTTGGTTCACAAGAACTCTTAGGCTAGGAAAGCGAAGACATATTTAGCTACATGTTGACTAAAACCATATACAAGGTTCGACTCGTAGAGCTTTCGCCTAAAGTCTACATGCAACTCAATTTAAGTCCGTCAACACTCCGACTGGGGCAAGTCCTCACGCAAAGCTCTGGGGGCAATGTAATCGTGCCTAAAACCCATTCTGTGTGCCTAAATGATTTTCAACTAAAAATTGGTTTCCCGGATGAACCTTGACACAAGGCTTGTTGGAGATGAAACCAAAGATGCCCAAGATTGTTGTATCAAATTTTAGAATTTTGCACAAAGGCAAATCTTTCTATTTTTACGTACGAAGATGGTCAAAGATGCATTCCCGCTAGAAATGCGTAGCTGTGGGAAAATGAAGATCTCAAGGACTTCTAAATTTTTCCAAGTGACATACACATATGCCTGAAAAGATAAGGAGTCGAGCTACAATATTCTTATTTTTTCAGAATTTTCCGAAGTAAAAACGGCCTCAAATCTGGCACACAAACAACTGAACAGAAAGACAACTCAACCAGCACGTCACAACAGCACTGCCTACTTCCCAGATTAAACTGTACCTCCTCAGAGCACACTGAGTTTCGTGCTATACATAATTGGAAAGATATGAAAGTCAACTTTCTGTAGAATTTTGCGGAACTTAATTCCTAGTTACGTTGAAGACGCTACTGATGTTTTATCACTAATAGGGCGAGCTGAAATTCTCTGCGAGATTCCTCAAGTTCTTCCTCCTAACTCGTATCAAAGGATGTACAACGTGCTGTAACGACCTACAAGTTCAGGATGCAAACAGTTATGATCTAACGGTTAGCCTAAGGGTTCCAACAAATTCAAGTCCGCTCCGATGAGCTGAAATCGAAGACCACCTGTAAAGCATTGTACGATAACTCCACATTTGTCCTCCTCCACTACTAGCTTGTAATGGAAAATGATATGGGGCATACTATATGAAGTAAGAAGAAAATTTTCATGAAGCCGAATTACTCCTACACCACATGACGGTTATGGATCCGAATTCCTACACGTGAAGAAGGCACATCCGATGTGTGAACAACCTTGGTCTAAATCATATTAGCACTCCAAGAGATAAATACTCTTAATCATTTAATTATAGATTAAATGCGTTCCCAAAACAGAAGACCCAAAGTTGGGAATGATCTCTTTAGTTTTCTTGGATTTGTATTTGTACGAGGGTCTTCAAAGACTCCATGTAATGAATCCAATATGTGTACATTCCTTTAAGGCCCGTTTCATAACCATTTGGTTTTCATTTTTCAGTTTTTGTTTAGATTTATTTTTGGATATATCCAATAACTTTACTTTAGTGTGTGTGTATATATACATATATTACAATTTAGTATAGATTTATATATTATTCTTCTTCTTAGGTTCTTCAAGCATTTACTTTCTTAGAATATCATTTTTTGGAAAAAGCTGGAGCGCTATATTTTATAGGCCAACTTTCTTTTGATCTCTGGAAGGAAACTCCGTGGGAATTCCTTAACACACCCTTCTTTGTCTCTGAGGCTGTGGCTTACATGCAAGTATCGGTGTTATCTTAAATATATAATATTTTAAGCAATCGACTCATTTTGTTCCTGTTATGTTTCAGATTTTACTTATGTAGATATTGACCCTTCATTCTTTTAGATGATTAACAGATTGGATGATGGTCGGCCTCAATCTTAGATATATCATATTTTACTTATAAGGCAATAGTCGACCTCAATTTTACAGACCTCTGCCATTAATTTTTTCTTTCTCCTTTTTAACTATTGACGTGTTTTTTTTCTCGTCTAATTTAATATTTCCCGCTGCTACTATCTGATTAGTTAAAGAGTTGGATACTGCACTTTCGAGAGCATAAATTCAAAGCTTAGGTTAGAACTTTCAAATATTTTAGGCCTTCATTATGCGATATTATGATTTACTATTATGATCTTTTAAAAAATAATAGGCAGCTTAAAGCTTCAATAATGTGCCTAATATCTAAACATATAAAACTCCTTTTTATATATGAAACACACATTTCTCATATTTTAGACGTGAATGACAAATTTCTCAGTTGGGTAGTAAACCTAAAGCAGTTCCTTTGACAACAATGATATGATGGATTAAATCATTGGTTTAGGTCTATTTTCATTAAATGGTTGGATTCATATCCGTACGAGAAAGGTGTGTGTTTTTGTCATCGAGCTGGTTGAGAGGAGCCTTAATCAAATATCATAAGAAGTTTTAATGAAGGAGCTTGAGTTAAGTTTATTTTAACTAGAAACTATTTTATAATTTTATTTAATGAAAAAGATTTAAATTTTGATGAAAATAACAAAAGTTAATAAAATATAAAATAATAATAACAAGTTGACGTGCAGGACCAGCGCATCCATCATACACACTATTTCTAAAAATGAATAGTATTTTTGAAACTAAACACTATTTCTGAAACTAAACATTGACTATTTCTGAAACTAAACGTTGACTATTTCTGAAACTAAACGCTGACTATTTATAAAACTAAACACTAACTATTTCTAAAACTAAACACGAGCACTGCACTATTTCTGAAATTGAACACGAGCTACTATTTCTTAAACTTGTGCACTGATAAAATCAGTGTTCGAAAACGCGGCCTAGGCGGCCGCTTAGGCGTTGGGTGGTGGTTCGCCGTTGCGATTTAACCAAAATCGTTGAAGAAATCGGAAATGGTATTAGGCGGCGCCTAGACGGGCGCTGGGCAGGCTAGGCGGCCTAGGCGGCTTTGATGGTGAGTCGATTACAACGTCGTTCCTTTGCTGTGGTAATGAGGTTGGACGACTAGGCGACCATCCTTACAATTTCGATCTGCAATTGCAGAGAAAACGAAGTGAGACGACAATTTGGCTAGGATGAGAGCGATAACCATCGATCTGCAATTAAAGAGTAAAGAAGAGGGACGACTTGGCTGGGAAGAGAGAGAGAGAGAAAGAGAGAAAGAGAGAAAGAGAGAAAGAGAGAAAGGCATCTGCAATTGCAGAGAAAGGTGAAGGAGCGGAAAGGTAAAGAAGAGGGACGGCGAAGGATAGGTTTGAAATGGATTTAGTTGCTATGAAATGGATGAGTTGTAAATATGGGCGCTGGGTTTGCGATTGGAGAACTGGGAGTTCTTTCTAATTTTTAAGAGAGAGAGAGGGATGAGAGGGATAGGTTTGAAATGAGAGCAAGAGAGATGCCTTTCGGATTTTCTAGAAAGATAGAGGCTTCAGGTTCTACAAGCAACATTATTATTATTCAGAAAGGAGATAGGAATGGACAGAAGAGAGCCGTTGGCTCTGGGCTGGAGGCAAATGTATGATGAGCATCCAATGTTTATTTCAAACCGGCTAGGGTTTCTGGTGCTCGTGTGTGTTGTGCGTGTGAACAGAAAAATGGGCTGCTATGTCTCTATTTTCGTGGGCCCTTCTTCATGTTTTTCTTTGGTCGTCCACGGCCCAATGAGTGACTCCTCACAACTTGGATCCCTTCATGTCGTTATCCCCAACAATGACTAAAATAAATAGGCTGACTAAATGTTACAAAATCAACATAAAAAGTCCTAAAATTTTACATATATATCCGCCTAGACCGCCTAGGCGCTAGGCGCCAGCGGGCCGCCTGACTAGCGCCTAGCGTTTTTTAGAACCTTGGATAAAATACTCCCTACTCCGCCTTCTTCTTTCTCAAAATCCATCAAGTTCTTCACAACGCTCCAATGGCGGTCAGTCCAAACTATGTAATATTTCTCGAATTATATTTGAGTGTTTGTTTATTTGAGACTTTGAGTGTTTGTTTTGCAACTTGTAAATGTTGGAATATGATTATGATAACATGGTTTTCACAATATGTGTAATCATGTGTGAGGGTACACCATAACATTGGTGTACTAATACACATATGCTTCTAGTGAAATAAGTTAATTAATTAATTAAGGAAATAATATGATTACTTAGTTATTTATTTATTTAATTCTAAAAGAATATGAATAGTTGTATTCCAACATGAAAAGTTACAACTTCCCCTGAAGAATACAACTCCTCCAGAAAGGTTATTTCCATCTTTATATATTTGTCAAATCGTTTTCTATCAGATTCATTCAATTTCGTACTCACTCTCTGTTCATATCCTTCACACCATATTGTGATTGATAGTCTAAGCGACATTAGTTTTCGATCCTATGAACTACCATATTCCTATCATTCGTATCAAAGCCAGGTTTTCATGAATCAAAAAAATTTGCCTAGTTTTCATCCGAGGACGTCTCGAACTACATTTGAGACTTCCTCTTCGTCAAGTAACGAATCCAACAACGTTCTTGCTGTGTTTCAACTTGAGAAGAAATTAGGGAAAATGACGTTGGTGGACAAGAAAAATATTGAACCGATTTTGATCGAAAGTTCGAAATCGGCATCTGAGAATTTTCCTACAGAATCCAAAACTCACAAAAATCCCTAATCGTTCGAACATTATAGCCTGTTTGAAATCCCATCCTATAACTCGTTTAAATCCAGGCTTGAATTAACCAACAATTCAAACTATTTTCCCCCACACCATTTCATTCGGCAGATAACAAAACTCAATCTGCCATTGAACCATTTCAGCATTCAAATTCACTAAGTTCACTCCCCGAATATAATTACCTTTATTATAATTCGAACGAATTACATCCAGAGGGTTTATTCAATCCTATTAGAACCTCATAAAACCCATTGCAATCGGCATTGTTGCCTGCAAAAACTGAATCTGCAAAAGAAATTGAAACTACAAGTGATGATCGATTTCCTACATTTTGGCCACCAAGCCCAAGGGATATACCTGCACTATCAAGTCTGATTCGAAGTTTCTCTCAGATTACTGCGAATTCAAATTTGAACTCCCACCTTTCGATTTGAAAAATAAGCCCTTCATGCCCTCTGCCTCCACCGTGGTCTCGCCTTCCACCGTGGACTTGCCGCAACATCCCACTGACTCATAACACTCAACAGCGTGGTCGTGTTCTCCCACCATGGTCACGTCCTCCATCCACGGTCTCGTGCTCTGATGGTAATAAACCACGCCGACAACACCATTATCCTCCAAGAAGAATTGTCTCTACCGTTCAAGATTATCCGCCTAGCTGCGGAACAAAGTTTTTCCCCAAACAGCAGAGAGAGGCACCTGCTTTTTCCCAGAGGAAGTACTTCAAAAATAAAAAATGAGAACTCGCCTTTAGGGAGGCTTCACGTGGGAAACAAATAAAATATAGGAGATTTTGTGGTTCTGAGCAATTTGACAGTGAATTCAAATGAGAACTTGCTTAGAGCAAGTCCAGCGTTGGACAGTGCTCGGGGGACAGGGGAGAGGAAAGAGCCCGAGGCCCGGTGGACAAACCTCCAGCCTTGGAGAACCTGAGTGAGGGTCGGGGCCCGAGCACAAGGGGGGTGGGGAGTTGACAGGCCTGCAGCCCGAGGGCCAAGCATTTTTTTATTTTTTTTGTGTCAGCCCGAGGGCCTGCAGCCCCATTTCCATGTTTTTTTTTGTTTTTTATTATTTAAGCAAACAAAAAGAACTAATATTTTATTAACTATTGCTAGGGGGAAGGGTTCCAAGGGTGGAGATGCAAAAGATAATTACTGTTCATTAATGGTAGTTACTATTCATTAAAGGCAGTTACTGTTCAATAGGGTGGATTGAATAGTGGATTGCCAGGGGGGAGGGCTCCAAGGGTGGAGTTGCTCTTATGGGGAGGCTTCACGTGGGAAACAAATAAAATATAAGGACCTGTTTGGTATCCTACCTAAAAACTTTGGTTGTTCCTAAAAATAATTTTCAAATAACATCACTTAAAAATAGTTTTCTTTTAAGTCTCAAAATTTCAAAAATCTGTTTGGTTGAATTTTTTAAAATAATTTTTTTAGTTCGAGTTCAAACTTCCTTGAATAAAAATTGGAGAGAAAGAATTCAGAAAGAAAAATGAGAGAGGAAATAGTTGGTGAGGAGGAAAGAGAAAGACATGGGGAGGACGAGGAGGATAGGGAGAGGGCAAAAAATTACGGTGAGAAGGTTAGGAGTGAGAAGAAAGAGAGAGTGATGAGAGAGAGAGAAGACAAGGCGTGACATGGGGAGAGAAGAAAGAGAGGGTTGAGAGAGAAAAAATAGAGGGTTAGGAAGGAGCAAAAGAAGATGTTGAGAAGAGAGTAGGAAAACTCTAAAAACTCACTTTTAGTGTTTTTAAGAAATAGCCTATGTTTTTAGAGTAAATTGTAGCTAAGGTCCCTTAACTTTAACTCAATTGGAGCAATGGTCCCTCAACTAAAAATCCATTACTATTGGTCCCTCAACTTTTCAAAACGTGCAGCTATGGTCCCTCAACTAAAAATCCACTACCATTGGTCCCTCAACTTTAATTCAACTGGAGAAAGGTCCCTTAACTTTAATCCAATTGTAGCAATGGTCCTTCCAATATAACTCGTTTTGACAAAAATTTTGACATAGTTGACGAAAAGAACCATAATTATACACTTTAATGAGTTGAGGTATCCTAATTGTATAAATGGTCATTCCAACATAGCTTATTTTGACAAAATTTTGACAAAATTGATGAGAAGGACTATAGCTACACATTTTGATAAGTTGAGGGACCAATGGTAATGGATTTTTAGTTAAGGGACCATTGCTCCAATTTGATTAAAGTTGAGGGACCATTTGTACAATTTACTCATGTTTTTAAGTTAGTTTTAAATCCAATTTTTAAAAAGAGTTCTACCAAACAAGAATTCAAAGCCTAAAACTCAAAAAGTGTTTTTGAGTTAAAAAAGTTGAACTTAAGTAGGATACCTTAAAAAAGTTGAACTTAAGTAGGATACCAAACAAGTCCTAAGATATTTTGTGGTTCTGAGCAATTTGAAAGTGCATTCAAAGAAGAACTTGCTTTTGGGGAGGCTTCACGTGGGAAACAATCTGATAGTGCATATGAAAAAGCAAAGTGCAATAATAGAGATTGGTGTCCATCACAGAGTCAAGTCAACAGATTTTTTGAAGTGGGCTCTTCCTCTAGGCAAAATTTGGGACAGCTGAAATTGGACCCTTTTCCTACTCGTTTGGGTAAATTCAGGTTTTATTAATCCCATTTACCCTAATAATTTTACTCATAAGGTTGATTTGTGGAATGCTTTGAATAATAGTCACAAACACCAAAAGCGGAAGCAAAGGTTTAATTTTAAGGATTCAAGAGTTAGAGTGCTCAATCATACTCGTTACGGTTTTATATATCCTAATGTGGCACAAAGAGAAATTTCAATTGCAAGAAATTTAAAAGGACCAAGGCCACTGAGAATTGAAAGAGAATCCACTAGACGCGAATAGGCTGCTTTTGTGCACGAAAATAGAGAAAGAATTAATCACATCTAGCCAAGTAGACAAGCAAGAAATCCACAAGTCTTCTATCAATGTGATCGCCTGAATAAGTACTTGTCCTTCACTGATTGGACAAAGCCCTTGTGAATGCGTGCGGTATCTGCTACTAAAAATAAATAAGTCTCTAGCTATTTTTGTTTTGTTTTTTTTTTAGTTTTTAATTTATTAAGAACATTTAGTAGTTGTGGCTTGTAATAATTAAAAGTACACTAGTAGTATTTGTATTTGTATTTAAGTTTGCATTAAGTATTGTGTTTGTTTTGTAATTTTCTGAACTATGGCAACTAAATCTTCCAAATCCGAAGTTTTTAAAATAGAGAGGTTGAACAATGTTAATTATTAAATATGGAAGAGAAGGATCACTTATCTTTTAACCCATGACAAGATTTTGTACACTATTAAGGACGAGAGACCCCTTGAGCCTTCTCGAGTTTATAATAAATGGGTGGAAGATAATGAGTTGGCTAAGGCCACAATTCTCAATTACATGGAAGATAAATTAGTACCTTTCTATGAAGAATATGATCCGGCCAAAGAAATCATGGATGTACTTGAAAAGAAGTATGGCCCAAAATCTCAAACCTACATTCAATTATTGCTTGAGAAATATAATGGGACAAAAATGGAGGAAACTGATTCTATGGTCGATCATATTACTAAAATGGAGGTAATGACAAAAGACTTAGCCAATGATGGCCATCTAGTTTCCGATAAAATGCAAGTTAGTGTTCTTCTTGGTAGCCTCCCAAATTCTCGGAAAAATGTAGTTACTTCCATGACTTATGGTCAAGTTGAATTAATGATGGATAAATTACCTGCAATGTTGGCTATTGAAGAAGTTCGTAAAAATTATAGGAAAAAGGAAACTGGACAAGGCAAAGCCAACCTCCTCATAGCGGAAGATTCTCAGAAAAATAAGCAACACATGCACAAGCCACATAGTAGTAACAAGCGCCCAAACTTCAAAAAGTTTGGACACCACAAGTAGAACAAGTTTAAAGGAAATGAGGGTGCATGTTACAATTGTGGGGAGACTGGTCATTATAGGTACAAGTGCCCAAAACAACACAAGAATAACAAAAATCCTAAACAATTGATTTTGACTGTCTCCGAAGCACTCATTGCTGAAGATCAAGGACAATGGTGGATAGACTCAGGAGCAACTCGTCATGTATGCAAGGACAAAAGTTGCTTCATCAATTTCAAGGAGAAAGCACTAGGAGAACATCGTCTCTACATGGGCAACAATACTTATGTCAATGTTTTGGGTGAAGGAGATTGCAAGATCAACAATAGTAAATCTACCATTGTGAATAAAAATGTTCTGTTTGCACCAAATGTAAGGAGGAATCTTGTCTCTGTCTCTGTCGTAGAAAAAAATGTTTTTGAGACAAGGTTCATGAATGGTGCTATCATTATTGGGAAAAAAAGTTATATTTATGTAAGGGGAATAAGAGTCGATGATATGTACTCAGTTTGTATTAATAAAAGTATGTCTTCCTAGTATGCCTTTGTCTCCACTGTTCAAATTTTTTCATATTTATGGCATTTATGTTTAGGTCACATAAATAAAAATAAAATGATATGCATGAGTAAAAATGGAATGTTACCTCAAGTAACTGCACATGATTTTGATACATGTGAATCATGTATTAAAGGAAAAATGACTAAAAAAATCATTTTCTCGGCATTGGACTTTTACAAATTTAATTGAGATAATGCATACAGATTTATGTGGACCAATGAGAACTAAAACCCATAGAGGAAAGAAATATTTTGTGACTCATCGATGATTATTCCTATTATGGACATGTCTACTTCTTTCAACATAAAAATGAAGCCTTAGAAAAATTTAAAGAGTTTAAGGTCGAAGTAGAGAACCAATTGGGAAGATCCATAAAGACCCTTAATAGTGATAGAGGTGGAGAATTTGAAGCCTTTGATGATTTCTGCAAAGAGAATGGTATCAGGCATAATTATACTATGCCTTATACACCGCAATAAAATGGAATCGTAGAAGGAAGAAATCAAACTCTAATGGATGTGATACAATCTATGATGTCTTATGCTGACTTACCTCTACATTTTTGGGGTGAAGCTTTGTCTACTGCAGAATATATATTGAATAAAGTTCATACAAAGGCGAAGCCACTGACTCCATATGAATTATGGCATGGGCAAAAACCTGATTTATCAAACTTAAAAGTTTGGGGTTGTACAACACATGTCCTCATTTCAAAGCCATTAAGAGATAAATTACAAGCAAAAACTTTGGAATGTAAATTCATAGGCTATCATGATAATAGTAACAGATATAGGTTTTATCATCTTGAGAAAGGATTGATTGATCGAAAGTAGAGATGCTAATTTTATTGAAACTACTGATTTGGTTAATCCAATACACGAATTGGAATCTTTAAAAGAAGAAAATTCTCCTATGGATGATCAAGATTTCCATCTTGATTTAGGCATGTCTTATGATCATGACATTGGCAATGATCAAGTGGGAGACGTAACCATATGTGATCATAACAATGTGGATCATGGCACACACAAGGATGACGATCATGATATTATCATGATGGAAGAGATAAATAATGGGAGAAATGATCAAATCAGTGGGAATAAAATAAAAAGGGAACCATCTAGAAGATTGAAAGATTACTTTGTTTTCAATCTTGAGGAGGTAGATCATTCGGTGGGAGATCCAGACCCAAGGAATTATAAAGAAGCAATGGATAGTTTTGAGTCTGAACAATGACAACAAGCAATGAATGAACAACCAGATTCCATAAAGAAAAATGAAGTTTGGAAATTGGTTGATCTACAACAAGCAATGAATGAAGAACTAGATTCCATAAAGAAAAATGAAGTTTGGAAATTGGTTGATCTACTTGATGGAAGAAAACCCATCGGTTGTAAGTGGGTGCTTCATAAGAAGTACAAATCAGATGGTACCTTGGATAAGTTCAAGGCTTGACTTGTAGCTAAGGGTTATACTCAGAAATCCGGTATAGATTTTGTGGACACTTACTCTCTAGTTGCGAAGTTTACATCCATTCGTATTCTTATGGCAATTGTTGCTATAATGGATTTAAAACTTCATCAGTTAGATGTCAAAATAGCATTCTTAAATAGAGATTTGAAGGAACACATCTATATGATTCAATCTGAAGGATATCATGTCAAAGGACATGAAAACAAAGTCTATAAATTAAGAAAGTCGTTGTATGGCCTTAAACAATCATCAAGACAATGGTATTTAAAGTTCCACCAAGCCATTATGGAAATGGGCTATAAAATAAATCCATTGGATCATTGTGTTTACTCTTGGAAGTGCCAAGATAATTTCTATATGTTGTCACCTATATGTAGATGACATCTTACTTGCAGGTAACTCTGTAGATATGATTGAAAAGACTTAGTCATATATGGGATTCAAATTTGAAATGAAAGATATGGGAGAAACATCTTATGTTCTAGGAATTAAAATTACTAGGGATGGAGATGCCAAAATGCTCTATTTGGATCAACAAAATTATCTGGATAAAACATCTTATGTCCTTTAGTTATTTGGAGTCTTTCTGTTTGTGTTGAACTTTGTGAGTTATTAGGAGTAGTAGTCTTTGGTTTAATTTCTCTTTTCTGTTTGTGTTGGCAGATATAGAATGATCGTAATAATGTAATTTTTCATCAGCAAACTCTTTATCCTACAAGGACATATATCATTGCTTCGAGCGTTGGTCAAGAGTTTATCAAAGCTAACCATAGGGCGTTTTCTACTGGAACCCTGATAATTTCCCAAGTGGCATCCTACGGACAAAGGCTTTGTAAAGCTTAACTTTAATGGTTCTGTCAGCAATGTCAAGGCTGGAGCTAGTTTTGTGGTTCGAAATGAAGAGGGCTTTGTTATTGGAGCAGGGGCCTTCAATTTGAATGGTGCAACAATCAATGAAGTGGAGGCTAGAGCTTTAAAGGAGGGTCTCGCATATATTAAGAGGAAAGGCTTTAACAAGGTTCTTATTCCAAGCTCAGCATTGGGACGCTTCAAGGGACGGTCGAACCTCCATGGAATATTTGCACTTGCCTAGATGACATTAAATGGTTCGCTTCGGCTTGTTTGCCAGTGATTTGGAAGCATACCTTCACGGAAGCAAATTTTCTAGTGGATGCCTTTGCTTAGCAGAGGTTTATTAGTAGCAATAGTCATTATTGGGAGTATTGTATTCAATTTTGATCATTTTGCCTTCTTATTCGACTCTTTAGGCAATGGTTGTAAGAGTGGTTTCTTGTTTAAATGATTATTTTTTCCTATAAAAAAATTGGTGCATCACTAGGATCCGCACAACAAAACATTTAAAAAATAATTTGACATGAGATTTTTTTAATATGTCAAATTGGCAACACACAATAGATTTGTCAATCCACATAGGATTGGCATATCGGTGGAGCTTCAGTCTACCTAATTTTGCTCGTTCTGCCTTCTTATTCGTTAGAGATGGTCTAATCCATATATGTTAGACCAAACCTGAACAAGATTTTTTCTTTTTTTGTGCTCGGAACATGGGTAGATACATTGTATGTCCTTATACAAGTAAAGGGACACTTGAACAAAAAAAACAACTTCTACTATTGTATAATAACATATGGCGTACCTGTATTCAACACAATGACAAATCTCTTCCAAATTTGTAAATCGTATGATGTGTCACATTAATCAATACTTAAATAATAATCGAATCATCAACAATCATGTCATATAGTTTACAAAATTTGGTTTAAAAATTTGACCTCTCTAACATTACAAAAGAAGTTAATAATATAGGGCATTTTGATACAGATGCCTAATTTTTTAAATTTTGAGATTAAACATTCATCCAATTTACACTATGTTTAGATGAGGGAATTAAACTTGAAATTTGGGTAAAAGTCAGAATTTATAAATTAACATGTATCAATTTCCTTGTTTGGATTCATAACTATAGAAATTTAGAATTTCCACGTGAAAAAAAAAAACTTGAAATTTGGGACCTCCAATTCCCAAGCTCAAATTCCATGTAAATAAGTAGGGCTGGTTCGGTATGGGACACCGAATAGAAAACCATGTCCTGATTCCCAAACCGAAGTTTTCGGGAATCCTAATTTCAAGACCGATCACAAACCAAATTTTTGGAAATCCCAAATTTCGGGAATCCCGAAATAGTTTCGGGATTTTGGGACAAATCAGGAATCTCGAAATAGTTTTGGGCTTTCAGGCAATCAAGTAACCAATTTACGGTGACATAATCCATTAGAAAAGCAATGTAAGAAATATAGATTCCAATAAAGCCAACTTATTTGATCAAGGAGTAACAAAAAAAAGTAAGAAGCAAAGCAAAAGATAAGTGTGAGAGAATGTCTGTCTGTGCATGTGCTCACTGTGGAGCCAAAAATAATCGAGAAAAATATGGAGGCGACACGTGGATTCTAGGGCAAAAAGACAAAATTACCCTCAAGGAATACCAGAACTCCTACGCGCGAGCAGTGGACAATCATGACTCAATCAAGGTCAAAAGTGCTCAAAATAGATAATTATTCAAAACCTATTTCATCCATGCTCATCAAATCTTCCCCACAAGGTAACCCCCAAATCATTCCTTTCAAATTATATTAAGTAACTAATTAATTGATTTATTACCCAATTAATTTATTAATTAGCAAATTGATGGTGATTAACACCAAAAAAATACCAAAGGTGGCCGGTTCCCACTTCTCCAAAGGGAGCCGGCCACACCCCTATAAATACTACCTTGTTTTCTCCAAAACCCAAGTTGAATCCTCTTGCAAAATTCTCTAAATTCTCCGAACACTTTTCCCTCAAAATTCTAACTTTGGCATCGGAGGTTCTTCGGCCAAATGTGCTATTTGTTTTGTAGGTGCAATTTTGTCCAATAAGAAGAAGACGGAAATTTGCATCCACACTCATGTGTTTTTCTATGTGAGAAACTGTAAACAGAGATAATCAATTCCAGGAGATCAGTACCACTTTTATAAAGTATAATGAAACTTGAGTCCTGATCTCATTTATTGAGAACGCATACATTTCCCCATGATTTAGAACTGTGCAATCTTCAAGTTAATGAAACTTCCACCTATAATCAAATCAGCTTTCGTTTTCGAGTAAACTAGACAGAACCTTACAAGAACAAATGATGCAAGCTCCTAAACATACATTCTCACAAAAGAAGTTTGAATTGCTGTCAAAGGTAAATCATAGTCTGCTTAAGAAAAGATATAAATACAGGTAGAAAATAATGAGGCAATGTCCCATAAGAAACATTCAACAATAATGGAAATACACTGCCATGCATGAATTAAGCCTTGTCATTATCCATAGGCGAAAATATCAATGCACTGATACCGAATTCAACCATTGCAACAAATAAAGATTATGAGTTAAACTCACAAATTAGAAAATAACTTAGCCACTCAAACTCACGCCACCAGATCCAAGTTCAACAAACACCATACGTCACAGACAGTACCGACAATCCAATTACCAAAAACTCTTATAACAAGAACAAGGCACTATCATTCCCTGGAGTAGAAATTCATTACAAATAAATTGTTTAAGTATGAAAAAGAAAGACCAAAAGGCATCAAATTTATGCTTCAATTGTGACAGAAGAGAAAATTGGCAGGGTTTTAGTGTAAGACTAAACTTATCAAAAATATAAGTTAAGAGATTAAGCTCATTAACCACAAATTTATACAAGTATTAAAATCACAATTCGATAAACACAATGACAAACTAACCCGTAAAAATAGTAGTATAAGAAGCCAAAGCTGACTTCTAAACAGTGCACCTTCTCCTCTCTTGCAAAACCAAAAGTACTCAAACTAACAATAGGTCTTAGTTCAATATTGAGTGTATGTTTTGTGAGAGCAGTGGCTTATGTTTTTATACTAAACATAGATTGCCCTATTACAATCCTACAAGGAATACAAGACCAAATCCTTGTATAAGTATGAGTTCTATTCTCGAGCCAACAGTAGAGTTTCAATCCAAACCAAAGTTGAATTAACTCTTATAAACACATTAAGACCTATTTATACCAATCTAAAATAACAATGATTATTACTAAACTGTGAGAATCACACTCATACTCTAACATTCTCCCACTTGAGTATGATTCACAACAGTAAATAATCATCTCAAATTCAATATAAAGGTGATCACATAAGTCATTCTTCAACCACACTAGTACATGGACACAACCAGCTTACATAAACCAAAACAATGAATTTATAATTGCCTCTGCAACACAAAATACAGATTTAACTTACAAATCACAATGTCCAATTTATGTTCATAGCAATGTATCTAAGCTCAAAAGTAAACCAAGACGTCTACTCCCACTCATATAGCCACCAAATCTTTTGGATAACAAAAGCTTAACCTCACATACAACTTACCTATGCATTTTAAAGTATTGAACTTAAGAATCTTTTCTGTTACATAGTAGAATTAACTCAAAAGTCACAACATACTTAATTTGCACTTTGTAATTATGTGAACCAATATAGCAAAACCAAACCAATTAGCTCCCACTTATCTAGGCTATACTTAACACAACCAAGTTAAGTAAAAGATGTGGTATAGCAACTATATTAACTAAAAAAAATAAAAAATCATTCCATAATGAATGACTAATCAGAATCCATATGGAAACCACATTCGTTTCCTTTTGAATGCTAACTGACATAATAGGATCCTTCTCATTACTTAAACAAATTAAGTAACACAAATAATTCAACGAAATAAATTATAATGGCCGGCCTAACTCTTTGTCATATGCTTACATTCGAACATATGATTCTCCCACTTAAGCATAAGCAAAATATACTGCACAGTCGATAAAGAAACCGGAGATATAACCAATTGGTTCCCGATTCCTCACCAATTGCATAATCTCAGTTTAGTCATATACACCTAAACCATTATGCAAACAGTCTATGTATCAAATGATAGTCACAATCCATTCGGAAAAACTTATCTCACATAAACTCAAAATTACTAGTTTCAACAACGATTAAAATCAGAATAGCAAGCACAATATCTTTGCATTCAATTTGATCCTAACTAGTTCAATATCCATCGAGCAAGATCAACCAAATCTTGATAATGTCTAGATATATATATATATATATATATATATATATATATAAACAAGCATACTCGAAATGGCAAAAGCCCTAATTCATTATGCTCCAACTCATCGAACTATAATCATGCTTATAGGAGAACAATTAATCATGCATGAAACAATGAACTGAGTTACCTGAATGCATCATTTACAAACTATCCATCAATGCTCGAGACCCAACCACGCGGATTGCCACCACTCCAAATTCCCATGGACCTCATACCATTGCAGATTATCAAAGTGAATTGCCATTGTTACAGACACGCCGATCCAAAATCATCGCCAAAGTTATCAACCCGTATCCCGTCAGCACCAATTCCGAGAAAAAGACAATTCTCATTCAGATTTCAATAAAACAAAAGAAACAAGATGAACTTTGTTCAATGGTTCTTAATAACACAATTAGCATATCAGAATACAAGTTTATTCATTACACTAATAATACAAGGATGATTAATAAACCAAAATTATCTCAATCTACAAACATCATAACCAACTGCAGCGGAAGCAATTCATTCAAAAACAAAATTATGATGTTTAAATAGAGATATATTTTACTAATTTGATACATACATCTTCAATTATGCAGGCGTGGGAAGAAAATCTCCAACCCAGATTGAGAATCGCAAGTTCTCACCTTGTTCAGATTGCTAACGGTCAAAAATTTGAAAAAACAAAACCGTATTCTTTGTCTTTTAAGCAGCCAACGGTCATAAAATTAAACTTAAAGGGTATGCTATAAACGATGTCGTATTAGTTGTTCTTCGAAAACCAAATAGACAGACTTGATATAAAAAACTTAGTTTGCTGCAACATTGCAGATTTTTAAGGGTACATGTAGCATGATTTTGTTTTGCAGGGAAGGGTACACAAGTGCAAACGAGGATTCCATGGACATGGAAACATGCTGCTTCGACAGCTGCACAAACGATGTACTATCGCAACGTCTTGATCCCAAGGACATGCATCAGCAATACAAGATTAATCTTCACAAAAACATTATCAATGTGTCGGGTGGTTTTGTGGTCAGATCAATGTCCAAAGATGGGTACCCTCCGGAGATTTTTGAAAGAGACAATATTGACCGACTAAATAATTCGGCCCTTACATCAACCCTATACGTATATCCCGGTATATAACCAATTTTAATACTGAATAACAAAAGGACCCTGTGACAATTGACTCTTGACTTATATTTTCACAAACTTCTATATGAGTTTGACTTATAATATAAAATTCCTACAAGTAAAAACATCGTCACTTTTATTCCTTTAAAACCCTAGAAATTTCTTTGCAAACCAAGGTCAATTCCGGCTAAACCATCACGCCTATTATTGCTTTGATTTTAATACTATCAATTTGAATTCAAAGCAAAACCTTAGGCTCTGATACCACATGTAAGACTAAACTTATCAAAAATATAAGTTAAGAGATTAAGCTCATGAACCACAAATTTATACAAGTATTAAAATCACAATTCGATAAACACAAAGACAAACTAACCCATAAAAATAGTAATAGAAGAAGCCAAAGCCGACTTCTAAACAGTGCACCTTCTCCTCTCTTGCAAAACCAAAAGTACTCAAACTAACAATAGGTCTTAGTTCAATATTGAGCGTATGTTTTGTGAGAGCAGTGGCTTATGTTTTTATACTAAACATAGATTGCCCTATTACAATCCTACAAGGAATACAAGACCAAATCCTTGTATAAGTATGAGTTCTATTCTCAAGCCAACAATAGAGTTTCAATCCAAACCAAAGTTGAATTAACTCTTATAAACACATTAAGACCTCTTTATACCAATCTGAAATAACAATGATTATTACTAAACTGTGAGAATCACACTCATACTCTAACATTTAGCTCAATCCCTGAATTGGGATTTTGAGTTTACCTCCAAAGGTATCTAATTTGACAGGAAATTCCCAAGTGCTAAACTTCACAAACCCTAATCTAGAATTTGAACCCTAAATTAAATTTCAAGCCCTAAATTAATAGGGGTGTAGTCAAACTAAGATTTTAAAGGATTTTAAAAGTGATAGATTTGATAGGATTCAGGAGGATTTAAGATTCCTACAAAATTCATATGGATTTTAAAGCACTTGAATGGATTTACTTTGTAGATTTTGGTGAATTGTGGTGGATTTTCATATAATTTTTTTATCAAACAAAAAAGGAAAAATATTTCCTCTTGCCCATGACGGTATAAAATTCGATAAAGAAACAACAAACCTGATGGAATTTTGAGCTAAATTTGAAAAATTCAAATAAATTCAAAGGATGTGCCCAGATAATTATACCCTCCCTTATTTGCTAAAGGCTTGTGCGAGGATGCAAAGGTGTCGTCTTGGGGAATTGGTTCATGGGTTCTGTTTGAAATTGAGTTTTGTTTCTGATATCTTTGTGGGTGACTCTCTAACTGTTATGTACTTTGCGTTTGATAATGTGAAGAGAGCACTGTACGTGTTCGATGAAATGCCTAGCCTAAGTGCAGTTTCATGGATAGTCATGATTTCTGGGTTTGCAAAGGTGGGCAATCTTGACATGGTGAGATTGTTCTTTGATGAAGCTCCGGTGAGGAACAGGGGGATATGAGGTGCCATGATTTCTGGGTATGTGCATAATGGTTGTTTCAGGGAAGGTCTTTATTTGTTCCAGTTGATGCAGTTTAGGATACAGAACCCGATGAGGCGATTTTGGTTAGTGTTTTATGTGCTTGTGCTCATTTAGGAGCTCTGGATATTGGGATTTGGATTCACTCGTATTTGAATTGGCTTCGGTTGCGGTTGAGTGTTCGATTCACCGCTGGTCTGATTATGTATGCCAAATGTGGGAGATTGGAGTTAGCTAGAGGACTGTAATCGAGGAGTGATGGCCACCTTTCGGAATATGGACGAGAGCAAAGGGGGAAGAAGGGGAAGAAGGGGAAGAAGGATTTTAAAATCATAAGGGGTGAGGTTGGATTCTTTTTAGTCTTGGTTATATATACTTCTTACTCTCAAATCCCACAAAATCCACAACTTATAGAAATCCTCCAAAATCTTAATTTTTGGAATACACTTAGATTTGGATGGATTTTAAAATCCTTTAAAATCTTTTAATTGACTACACCTAGATTTGAATGGATTTTAAAATCCTTTACAATCTTTTAATTGACTACACTAGGCTTTTAAAGTCTTTTAAAATCCTCTCAAATCCAAATTTGACTTCACCCCCTAAATTTCAACCCCTAAACCCTCAGTATACTGTATCTTACAAGTGCTAAATATAAATTTCACAAACCCTAATCTAGAATTCCAACCCTAAATTAAATTTCAAACCCTAAATTAATTCCAAAATTTACCTGATTTGGGGGAGAATCGGTGCACAGTACACTGGAATCTGGATGAAGAAGTCGAGAGAGAGATCTAAGAGGTGAGCGGCGCCAGTGGCTGTGGCTCTGCCTCTGTGTTGTGATTCGTGAAGGAAGGCTCCTCCACTATGAGGGATGAGAAGTCGAGAGAGATCAGAGAGGTGATAGACGAGAGAGAGGTGACTCAGGTGGGTCACTTGTGTGGCTAGATTTGAAAACGGAGAGAGAAATCGACGAGCAGGGTGGTGAGGTACTGAGGTTTGAGTTTGAGGTGAGAAAGAGTGAGTGAGTCTGTCGAGAGACAGAGAGAGAGTGAGCGAGTTCTGAGTAGTATGATTTATATTTTAATCTCAACCGAATCCGATGGCTGTTACAATTCCAAATACATATTTAAAATTAAAGTGTATATGTATTTGTTTTATTCGGTCGTATTTCCTTGTTCAAAAACTACAATTTCAACTCAATAAAATTTTAACAAGTTTCCCCCGATTTTTGCCCTATAACTAGTGATTATGGGCGAACTAATTCAAATTTACATCTCATTTCATGGGACAATACGTGTAATACTAAACATTTAGGAGGATTTGGAGTTAAGAATAGTGAATATTTTAATCAAGCAGCTTCGGGAAAGTACCTTTGCTGTAATTTTTTAGTTTTCTTTTGTGAACAGAGGGGCTCCTACAAGATCTGATAAAAGGTCTGCTTTAGCTGTTTGGAAAAGAATACTGATTAGTTGTGATTTCGACCTCTAATTTGTTCATCAGATGTAAATTTGATTTTGAACCGTAGAAGTTTCACGACATCACAATATTGAAATTTACAAAATTTATGGAAATCCATCAAAATCAATGATAAAAAACTCACAAACTCTATTTAAATCCACCTAGAATTCACTTGAAATACACGTGGAGTTTGTAAAACTGAATTAAACTCTTTCAAACTTTAAGGCTTTATAAATCACTGAAATTTACTCAATTGAATATAAGAAAAACTAATAAAAATGACTTGAAAACTTTGAGTTTTAACGATGATGACAAAATAAAAGGTAAAGTGAATAGTACCAGAAGCTTTTCATTAAAGTTTCCATGAATATACCCTTCTTAACTAATCAAGTTGTATATGTTTTTAACTTCCCAACATAGTTTTAATCCTGAATATTGCTACAGTCAGTCAGCCACCCATTCAAGTACGAGCGATTTAGTCAGTCCTTGAAGGTTGGCAGAAGGATTATGTTCTTACAAGTTAAGCTCATTTTCTATTAATGGAGTTTCCATTGACCAAAAATCTGAAGCAAGACTTGTTTGCATCATCCTGCTTTTATCTGTGCACAAACATGAACATCCTGAGAATGTTGTTTGGGTTTGAGGTCACAATGGTTTGTGTTTATCTGTATATCATCCCTGCATTGATTGCGGCCTAGCTAGCGTCACCAAGTTGGTCATCCGGCGCCTTCATGGATGGAGGGCTAAGAAATCCGGTACACTTGGAGGTTTTTTGTTTTCCTTCTTTTGGATTCGGTGTGGAAACTCCTTTGAAATTGAAGATTATGGCGGAGAATATGGAACCAACCAAGAAAGGCCATAAGAGAAGAAAAAAAAAAGAACAAATACAAAACATCCAAATCCAGCAGCAAATATGGAATTGCTCAAGCAAGCCTCATGGTAAATACTGAGATTTTCTGCTTTCATTGGTAAACTGCTGTTATTACTTAAACTTCACTTCACACATGTGGTCACAGACAGATAGGAGACCGCAGAGCAAAAACGAAACAAATAAAAAAATACAACACAGAAAGAAACTAGTTGCCACTGCTGAACAACAGATATCAGTTTTACTAAATAAATAAAAACTTCGGTACTTTTCTTCTTCCTATGTACTAGCTCGCGGCTAATTCCTCTCCACGGGCTAGCTGATTAGCACGCTGCTGTGGTAGTCTAGGAACGGGTGTCGGCCACCACGGCAGCACATACGGGAAGAAGTATATACTCGTAATAATTGCACTCTTTTCAGCTATCATTGACCACTCCCTTGTATGAATGTTGCACATAACAATATCTTGATTCACACGCAGATACCAAATATCCTTGTTATTCGGGTCCACACTTGCCATTATAAGTGGATATGCATTATTGTGGTACATTTCGGGGTCCAAGGAACAAACCCTGTGTTCACTCAAACACAATTTCCCATCTCCTTGATTATCTTCTTCTTTCAACTCCCAAACATACAAAGTTCTCCTGACAATGTCCAACTCATACATATGCAGACGCCCTCCACACTGATCACCTAGGCACTGAAAGGAGTGTTCATCCATAGGCTCATCAAATACAGTGAAACAACATTCATCATCAACACTGCTGTCTTTACTAGTGACAGTGATGTTATTGTCGTTGAACAGATCCAACCCAAGAACCAGAAGACGGCCCTCAACGTGATTCGACCAATACAACCTTCTGTTGCAAGCAAAGCCAAAGCGATCAAACATAACATGATGGAATTTTCGCGGGCATGACATTAATGACTTTCTCCATTCTCCCGTCTCAAAAGAGAATACCTCTAGTATAAACTTATCGGAGGTAAGTTCCTTATCACTAGGAGGAAGAATTCTAACAACCTTGCACCTGAACTGTGTAAACATTCATTGTTTATCAACAACATCATCAACCAAAAAATAAACTACATCAACACGAAATCATCACTCAGTAAAATTATTCCATTTAAGTGTACAAGACAATAAGCTTACTTGCAGGATTCGCCATGAAAACTAGCAGCAAGGTTCTTCTCTTCTCTTAGATTCATAATAGTTCTCACTTTCAATAGGACTAGTGCTATATGAACATGGTAATCTGAGAAGAGGGACCAACCTATATTTATCATCTAAAATGATAACTGCTCCTCCTATCGTGGCAGCAGTTACATGTCAGTTTTTAGAGTCTGAAACCAACTCTAATTCAAAAGTTTGAGTTCTATTGTTTCCCTCCTCTGTAATTTATCATAATTAAATTAATATTAATATAAGTCCATTTGTTTTCTTGACATTCTCTAAACTATGGTTTTATTATTACTCACATCATGGAAAAATCCTAACATTCTCCCACATGAGTATAATTAAACCATACACAAAATATATGTTCAAGCAAACGAAGGTGATCACTGACTTTTATTAATCATAATGACTTTTACAGTCATCCACATAACTCATCAGTTGAACTCAAGAAAACTTTCATACATAATACATTATATGAGTACTCTAGAATTACAAACTGATCAAATCAAGTGAAAGCATTGTAAATTAGAGAGCTTCAGTAGAGAGCTAAATGGTACCAGTATTGCTCCCACATTCAATTGGTCCTCTTGATACCTTTATGTGTCCTTCATTATTTCTGCATTACGTAACATTCCATAAAGCACATGAAATAACCAAAAATGCAGATTACATATGAGAAATGTTGTCTGAAGCTATACCAAACAACATAGCTTTATAAACATCAAATCATCAATATAAGTAAAGTTATCATACCTTACTCCCACATTCAAACATTATCAAGACATCCTTGCAAACCCATATTAGTTACATGTTGTTGGAAAGCTGTCACATGTAAGGCCTTTGTCAATGGGTCTGCAATCATGTTGAAAGTCCCAATATGTTCTATCTCGATTACTTTCTCCCTGACCTTGTCTTGTACTTTCAAATATATGATGTCCATGAGCCTTGATGCCTCTGATCTTCTATTGTTTTTAGAAAAGAAAACAGCTGGAGCATTGTCACAATAGATCTTCAAAGGCTTTTCAATGCTCCTTACAACCTCCATTTCACGAATTAAGTTTCTCAGCCAATTACTTTGCTTCATTGCCTCAAAACAACCAATGTATTCCGATTCCATTGTTGACACAGCCCTTGTAGTTTGCTTCTTGCTCCTTCATGAGACTGCTCATCCACACATCATGAAAATATATCCACTCATTGACATCCTATCATCCACACAACCACCTAAGTCGGCATCAGTGTAGCATACCACTTCTAGATTTTCTACCCTATGAAATCCCAAAACATAATCTCGAGTCTTCTTCAAGTACCTTAGAACTTTTTTTCCTGCATTCCAATGTGCCACACCAGGATTCGATTGAAATCTCCCTAAGACACTTAATGCAAAAGCCAAGTCTGGTCTAGTGCATACTTGTGCATACATCACACTTCCCACTAATGAAGCATAAGGCTTACTTTTCATGTCTTCAATCTCAAGGTTTGTAACTGGACACTGAGCCAAGGAAAGTTTATCTCCTTTGCCTATAGGTACATCACCATTGCTGTAATTTGCCATGTTCAATCTCTTAAGAACTTTGTCAATATAGTTCTTTTGAGAAAGACCAATGGTTCTCCTTGACCTATTCCTCACAATTTCAATGCCCAAAACAAAGTGTGTTTCACCCAAATCCTTCATGTCAAAACTGTTGGATAACGTACTTTTGGTTTCATTAAGCAATTGAACACTTGAACTAGCCAAAAGTATGTCATCAACATATAAAATCGTGAAAATGAAATCTGATCTTATCAACTTCATATATATACAGTTGTCAATTTTATTCTCTATAAAGCCAAGTGAAGTCACTACCTGATCAAATTTTTTGTACCATTGTCTAGAGGCTTGCTTAAGTCCATAGATCGACTTATTGAGCTTGCATACATAACTCTCCTATACAGTTGTCAATTTTATTCTCTATAAAGCCAAGTGAAGTCACTACCTGATCAAATTTCTTATACCATTGTCTAGATGCTTGCTTAAGTCCATAGATTGACTTTTTGAGCTTGCATACATAACTCTCCTCCCCCCCTTTCAACGAATCCTTGTGGCTGTTTCATATAAATGGTTTCATCAAGATTGCCATCCAAAAAGGCAGTTTTGACGTCCATTTGATGCAACTCAAAGTCAAAGTGAGATGTGAGAGCCATGATAACTCTAAAGGAATCCTTAGTGGAAACAGGTGAAAATGTTTCTGTGTAGTCCAGTCCCTTTTTCTGTGTAAAACCTTTAGCCACCAACCTGGCCTTATGTCGTTCAATATTCCCATTGCAGTCTCTTTTGGTCTTAAACACCCATTTGTTCCCAATTGGCTTCATATCATTTGTTCCTTCAACCAAGCTCCAAACACCATTTGCTTTCATTGAATTCAACTCATCTTGCATGGCAGCATACCATAAGGAAGCTTGTGGACTTTCTATGGCTGCATTATATGTAGTGGGATCATCAACATCACCAAAATCATACTCCACTTCGTTCAAATAGGTCACGTAATCATTTGATAATGCTGATTTTTTGGTTCTTTGTGATTTCCTAGGAGGAACAGCTGCATGCATTATTGGATTAGATGATTCTGCACTTCTATGTGGTCTTGGTGCTGCTGCAGGTTAACTTGAAGTGGCTGGGGGGATCAACATTTCTTCAGTGTCGTGAACCACATCTTGGTGCTCATGCATTGGAGTAAATTACCTAGGGACCTGTGAAAGTGCACTATTTGATGGAATAGTTGTTGGCAAGGTTAGAACACTTGTACCATTTGTAGATGACTGATTATTCTCTTCCATTTGTTCAAACAAATAACTATTCCTTAAATGTGAGTACAAAGCTCCACCATCTTCAATGAACTTGGCATTGTTGCTCTCTGCCAAACGAGTGCGTGCATTAGGGCAATAAAAACGATAGCCCTTGGATTTCTCAAGATGCCCTACAAAGTAACAACTTGTAGTCCTCATATCCAATTTCTTTTCATGGGGATTGTATAAAGGAGCTTCACATCGACAACCCCAGGTTTGGAAATGTGAAAAAACTGGGCTTCCTACCTGTCTAAAGTTCAAAAGGAGTTGAACAAACAACTTTACTTGGCACACGATTTAGTATGTAATTAGCTGTTCTTATAGCCTCTCCCCAAAGAAACTTAGGGAGTTGTGATTGGGAAAACATGCTCTTAACCATCTCCTTTAGGGTTCGATTTCTACGTTCTGCAACTCCATTTTGGGAGGGTGTACCGGGTGTAATATACTGAGCAACTATGCCTTCTTGCTGCAAATACATGGCAAAGGGTCCCTTTTGTTGGTTGGCTTCTGTAAACCTACCAAAATATTCTCCTCCACTGTCTAATCTTACAACCTTAATGTGTTTTTCCAATTGTTTTTCCACTTCAAGTTTAAAGATTTTAAAACAATTTAAAACCTGTGTTTTTTCAGAAATCAAATAAAGATATGTATAATGAGAGAAATCATCTATAAAGAGCACAAAATAAGAGTTGCCATAAATCGTTCTAGTTGGAAATGGACCACAAACATCAGTATGAATAATTTCTAAAAGATCACTGCTTCCTTTCGAATTTGACTTGTTATTTGATGAAGTGGTTTTACCCTTATAACAGTCAATACAATTTTCTAAGTCGTGAAAACTTAGATTTGGCAATGAACCTAATTTCACCAATCTCATCATTCTGTCCTTGGATATATGCCCAAGTCTCCTATGCCATAACATAGAAGAATTATCATTAGTGAGCATTCTCTTTGGGGCTGAATGACTAACATTATGACATTCATGAAAATAGGTACACTGGAATTGCCAAAGATCAGAATTAAGAGAAGCATAACCCAACAAATTATCCAACTGATCCTTTAAATAAAAACGAATACTTAAGTCATCACCAACATATGAAAAACCATCTTGTCCAAACTTAGTAGCTGACAACAAATTCCTTCTCATTGAAGGTACATAAAGGACATTATTTAACACCAAAACATAACCTGAAGAGAGTTTTAACATAACTTGACCAACAGACTCAACATTGACACGACTTCCATTTCCAACATAAACACTGTAATGCTCCTTATTTTGGCTCTCCTGGCTTTGAAATCCCAGTAAAGAATTGGTTATATGCACGGAACAACCGATATCAAACCACCAAGAATTTTGAGGAATAAAAACCATGTTTGATTCTACTGTTACAAAAACATTTATTTTTTTTTTTTATACCTTTCTTAATGAGCCATGCTTTGAATCCTGCATAATCCTTCCTTAAGTGCTTGAAAGAATTGCAATGATGACACCTCTTGAAGTGGGGTTTATTTATCTAAGACCAGAACTCGCGTAAGGAGCATCACCTTTATTAGGTCCTGCAGAAGTTGAACCATGTTTCTTTGACCCTTGTGCAGCATTTGGTTTGGAACCTGTGTAACTCAACTTCCCTTTGTCAAACTTAGAAGTTCCAGTAGCTTTATTCTTTCCTTTTCCAGCATGAATGAGATTGACGCTGTCAATTTTTGACTTTTTCATTCTCTCTTCTTCTTGGCAGCAGATGGAAATTAGTTCATTGATATTCCATGTTTCCTTCTGAGTATTATAGCTCACCTTAATCTGCTCATAATCATTTGGCAGTGAGAATAAAGCCAAATGAACAAGGAATTGGTCAGCTATGGCAATGTCCATTGCATTCAGTTTGTTAGAGAGGTTGACAAGTTTGAGCAAATGCTCTCTAACACTCCCAACGCCATCATGCTTAGCATTGATTAACTATGAAAGATAAACACCAGTCTCAGCCTTATCAGACATTTTAAACTTTTCCTCAATCTTGGCCATGTACGACTTTGCCAAGTCACACTTTGGAATACCACCCCGAATATGCTCCTCCATTGCATTTTGCATGATTAACAGTGACATTTGATTAGCCCTTTCCCATTTGGCAAATGTCTCCTTTTCTGCAGCGGTACTATCTTCAGCAAGGCTGTTGGTTGAGGCTGGGAGAAAGCAACGCTGAATTCAAGCATCCCCAGATGCATTTCAATTTGTTGCTTCCAAGTCTTAAAGTTATTGCCGTTAAGTTTCTCAATGTTCATCAAGTTGAGCATATTGAAACCTGCAATTTTTGACAAAAAATTGATTCGAAATTCATGAGTTTTGTGACAAAGAAAAGAAACTTAATATTCTTTGTCATCCAACAACTATAGAACCAGTCACACTTTTGAGCAAGAAACTGTCTATATATATACAAAAGATGAATTTCCAATCATGCACAGCAAAACATAAACACTGGAAGTTATGTAAATACAATGCCTTTGGGCAAGTAGGGTTACAGACATTGCAAGTTCCATGTTTCACTGTATAATAATTCATAGCTAGTCCTAGTAGATTATTTCTTTGGAAAGTTCTCTACCTGATAAGGCATACAAATTATAACCACTTTACTACATTGAATCTGTAAAACCTTAATAGTATGCAGATCACTTTGGTGACTCATTCATGTCGTTTTGCAGATTCATCAACAGATAGTATAAATATTTATATATTGCCCTCAAATGAACAATTTCAATTTGTTCTCATTTGATTGGAACTCAAGCAACCAATTGAGAAAAATTATAATGACACAGAATGTTCATTGTAGCAGTTAATTCATCAGACCATTTGCAGTAATATTAATTACAGTATAAAACACAAGGAAAGATTTAATAATCTTGTAGCGGATCATGAATTAAATTGAAATATATCATTGTCAGTATGAGTTTATGGTTCAGATTGACCTGCTCTGATACCACATGTAAACATTCATTGTTTATCAACAACATCATCAACCAAACCATAAACTACATCAACACGAAATCATCACTCAATAAAATTATTCCATTTAAGTGTACAAGACAATAAGCTTACTTGCAAGATTCGCCATGAAAACTAGCAGCAAGGTTCTTCTCTTCTCTTAGATTCATAATAGTTCTCACTTTCAATAGGACTAGTGCTATATGAACATGGTAATATGAGAAGAGGGACCAAGCTATATTTATCGTCTAAAATGTTAACTACTCCTCCTATCGTGGCAGCAGTTACATGTCAGTTTTTAGAGTTTGAAACCAACTCTAATTCAAAAGTTTGAGTTCTATTGTTTCCCTCCTTTGTAATTTATCATAATTAAATTGGGTTTTTTTTATTAGCACCCCACCCACTAAGTGTTGAAAAAACCCCACATAATATTTTATTACTAAATAACTTATATACCCTAATATGCAATTACTATTTAGGCCATATACGAATTAAAAAACAAAAATTATTTTCTAAATACACCCCAACTATTTGTCAATATGTATTCTAAGATTGTTTTCTTTCAAGCTCTTGAAGATACTCTCACCTCCATTATAAAACAAAACCCTAACTAAAAGCACAACATAGTTAATGAAAAAAAGAGGTTAATTTTGACGAATGAAACATGAAATCAATGTTTTGGAGGCTTTGACATCATCCGTAGCTCTGTCACTTGGGTATTGACTACAACATATGTATCATTTGTAACTTCGACATTGATTCCAACATCTATATCATCTGTAAGTTTGAAACTAAAATGTCATCTCCAACTTTTGTATTATTAGAATTTAAAAAAAAAAAATGCATGTGCTTATATATTTCTTCATAAATACATCTCTTGACATACAGTTTCCTTTGCATGAAAATCATTTAAAATCTCTAATTGATATGCAAAGGGAACTTTTGGGTGGAGCTTCAGATACCAGGCATGAATCGTAACATTAAAATTTCTTCTTTGATCCTACAGTTGCCCAGAAATATTCAAACATAAAATAAGCAAGAAAGACAATATGGGCGTATACTTCTTCTCATAACATGATCCACATATTTGAGAAATCTATAACTATCTTCTCCTCCAAAACTCTAGCAAGTTCTTTGCAGAAAAAACAAAACACCAAAAACTATTTGAATAATGTAATTAACGAAGAGTTTGATTGCAGGGTTTAAGTAGGGTGCAAGGTGTACACTACTACAAAAGGCGGTATCACTGGCGTTTTAAAACCGACAAGAAACACCAGTTAATGTCGGATATTTGATAAAAATCTGACATTAAATCGTGCAATGTTGGATTGAGTAACCGACACCAATACTACCGTCACAAATGGGTAATGACGTTGCTTAGACCCCCTTAATCCGCCACCAAGTAGTAAAATAATATAAAATCAAAATAAACAACAGCGTCGCTTATAAGCAACATGGGCCCTTACGTCGCTTTTAAGCGACATCAACACGCACCAAGATGTCGGTTGAAACCGACATTAAGTAACAAATAAATAATTAAAATATTACACTTGGTGTCGCTTCCAACCAACATCACTTGAGTTGCATATATAAAATACTCAAGCTCACGTCACTTATAAGCGCCACTAGATATATTAAAAATAAAAATTTTACTAATCTTTAACAAATAAATAATTAAAATATCACACTTGGTGTCGATTCCAACCGACATCACTTGAGTTAAATAAATAAAATTTGCAACCTAACGTCGCTTATAAGCGACACTAGACATATTAAAAATAAATTTTTTCTACCAATCTTCATGTTAGTTTTTAATTAATAACAATTACAAAAAATTATATAAAAATAATTCCAACCAATATATCATTTATAGGCCAAGTCAACCATTAACAAAAACTCATAACAAACATTTTATATTTCACATAACATACAAAAACTCATCCATCATAACAAACACCAAATCCGACATAACAAATACAACATATATAAAAAAAAAAGAAATAGACACTATATATGCTAGCACAAGTGTCATACATATCCGACAAGAAAGCAAACCACACTACTCAACAGATCCGGGGCCCGAATGTGACCCCGTTCCTTCTCGAGATGCTTGTTGAGAACCTCCTTGTGATGCTTGTTGAGATCCTCCTTGTGATCCAATAAACCTCCCTATGTCAACATCTAATGGACCACCTGCAAGCATTCCAGAAAAACCTCCAATTGGAACATCCGGGCAAATCCCATCATGAGAATGCATCTCGGGTCGATATACAAGTATTTGATATGGCGGCTGCTGCATGTATGACATGGGTGGCTGTTGCATGTAAGCCATGGGTGGCTGCTGCATGTATGCCATGGGCTGCGTCGAATACATCGGATAGGGAGGTTGCTGATTATAGCTTGTATACAGATATACAGGTGCACCAGGACGCTGATTTTGGGGTGACTGTTGGGCTCCATGTGGGCATGGATATGGAGGAGGAGGCTGACCCTAGCCTGACTGTTGGGATCCCGGGCTATACAGTGGTGCCAGCTGATATTTTTGCAGTAACAACGCAACCACCTGATTATTTTGCTGCTGCTCACTGCGTGTTTGTTCAAGCTTAAATTCTAGTTCTGCCATCTGTTTAGCATAAGCTTCTTCATTCCTTTTCAATTGATTGTTCTCAGTCAACAACATTGCCACTGAACTCTTGGATGTTCTTCTGGAAGAATTAGAAGTAGAAGCTGAGGAAGATGTATACGACACCATATTCGGAGTCACCCCATGTCCATACCCTCGTACTCTATTATGACGCTTAGGACCCATTGTCTCCACATACACTTGGGTCCTAAGCTCTTCACTATCTTCTTGCCCAGACTCAATCATAGTTTGAATATTCCCTTCCATAGTTGCCTTGCAATAAAATTTTTAAAAACATGAATTCAACTATAGATAATAAAATTTAATAACAATGATATACTACACAGAAAAAATCAATTACCCCAGTGCGCTCCGACGTTTCATCAATCAAAGTGCGATCCTTTTGGGTATGACAGTGACGAAAAAATGAAACAGGATCTACCTCATTCCCATGCTTTTTCCGCTATAATTATAAGTAAACAACAACAAAAAATTTCACCAACCATCAAATTAAAAATAAATTTCTACCAATAATATATTAAATTTAAAATTATCCACGATTCTTGAAAATGTACAACCCTTACAAGTTCGACCCGAACTCTTGCAAACGATTGTGCACCGGTTGTGTGGTTCATCATTTTCATCCGCCGATTATACTTATTTTTTGCTGCAATCTCCTAAGGAAAAAAGAATTTATTAAACATCAACCCACTGTCAAGGATCCATATTAGGAGGTGTTTTCTAGTGCTCCTCGACTGGTTTATCAGTATAATGTTTTTTTTTAAATTTATTTATGTATTCCTTATGCGCATGCTCCGCAATATGAAGTGTCATTTGTCGAATCATTCGCATTTTCGCCCTATCCTCTTCTTGAAAAATAATAGTTTCCTGTACGCATCAAAAAAATAAATCAAATTAATTATTACTAAAAACATTGACTTATTTTACTCTTCTAGTAGCAAAAAATATTTCTACCTTTATTCTTTTCCAGAAAGCTTCCCTGCGATCATCCTTGATTTTCCGCCAATCACTCACCAACGGCATATGTCTATAATCTCTTACCTCTGCCGCTACATGTTTTGAAAATGCACTAGAATTTTCACTAATGCATTTTCCCGACGCATCAAAACAACAAAGTTGTTCATTCCAGTTGGGAATCGAGGGTCCCCGTCCTCGTTGAGTTGTTCCTTATAAACAATTAAAAACCAAGGACCAAAAAACAATTTTCAATTTGGGCATCATAATAGTTAGACTACAAAACTAAAAACTGAAACTAAAAACCATAATAAATTAAACATGGACCACCTTCGACTTCTTCCTCTTCGAATTGGGGTTCGTCAGCATGTTCATCTTCAAAATGATCCATAGCAAAAAATTTTGCAAGAAGTACAAAACTAAAAAGTGAAAAGGCAGAAGAAGTGGAAAAACGGACGAAATTGGGAGGGAGATGGAGAGACTGAAATTTGGGAAGAAAAGAATGCATGGGCAAAATGGTGGAATAAGGGGTTTAAATATAGATGCTAACTTGGCGTCGGTTGAAACTGACATTAAATCAATGACGTCGCATTAAAACCGACTAGTGTCGAAATAAGTGAGTCTTAGAGTCGGTTTAAACCGACAAAACTGCTAACACATTTACTGATAAAATTAAATCCACCAACTTTCTGACAAAATTTAATGAACAACACGTTGTGTCGGTTTAGATACACTTGGTGTCGGTTTAAACCAACACCACCACTGACACATTTATTGATAAAATTAAATCACCCTACTTTCTGACAAAATTTAATGAACCAGCGTCGCTTTAGCTTAACTTGGTGTCGGTTTAAACCAACACCACAACTAACACATTTACTGCTGCATTAAACCAAACAACAACTTTCTGACATAGTTATTTGAAATTTATATGGCGTCGCTTTAGTTAAAACTGGTGTCGCTTTAAACCGACACTGCTACTGACACACTTTACTGCTACATTAAATCAAACAACCACTTTCTGACATAGTTTTTTGAAATTTACATGGCATCGCTTTAGTTAATCTTGGTGTCGCTTAAATCCGACACCATAATCCGACAAGCTTTCATAATGTGGCCGTTGTGTCGGTTTAAACCGACACTACAACTGACACACTTTACTGCCACATGATATCAAATAACCACTTTCCCACACACTTTACTGCCCTTACGAAGTGACTAATTGAAAGTGCTCTTCCCAAGTCCACTTCACGTCGGTTTTAGCCGACACTATCTCACCTATGTCGTCGCCCAAAAGCGACAGCAAAATAGTTTTTTTTTTTTAAAATAAAAAAAAGTTTAACCCATAAAAAATAAATATAGAGTTTTTTTTTTTTTTTTTTGGTTATCTCATATAACATTTTAAGATTTTAATAAATGAAATTGAACTTAAATAAAATACGTAATAAAAATTAAAAATATTGTCTAATTAATACTTAAAACACATAAAACAGTTAATATATTTATTCTATGTCATCATCTGTTGTGTCGTCGTCGGCATTGGCATTACTAGCGAACTGGGTAGGCAACGGTAATGATTCATGAAAATGAGTCTCTTCCACGCCAACCCTTGTATGGAAATTTTCATGGTCAAGTATCTGATCATCCAAATTTGGTACCGCATAATCTTCAATTGCATCATTTTCCTCTAATACGTCAAACAAATCCCTTGGCTTCGTTCGAACAACTACGTGCCAATCTTTTTCAATTGTGTCCTCAACGTAAAATGCTTGTAATGCTTGTGATGCTAATATGAAAAGATCCTTTTTAAATCCTAATCAATTGAAGTTCACCATAGTAAATCCATATTGATCAGTCTTCATTCCTCGTGGACTTTCACTATTAACCCATTCGCACTTAAATAACATCACAGCTCGACCCTTATCTCCTGGCTCAGCATGACCACAATATTTAACCTCGAACATTTCTACAACTCTGCCATAACAATTCGCCCAATTGCACCAGGAACATTTGCAGGTACAAAGACACCACAATTTTGATTCTTATGCTTGTCATCCACAGATTTTATACGAAATCTGAACCTATGAACAATGTGACTTTTATATCTACTCACAACCCTGCTAGGATAATTAGCTAGCTAATGCAAGTCTTGAGATATCAACGTGTCATTAGGATGACATCTTGAATTCATCTGTAATAAGAATGATGATAAAAGTTGACATGATAACTATAATCATGTTATCATTAAAATGTAAAAATATAAACAAATAATGTGATTGTTGTATCAACTCACATGTTGCTTGAACCATTTTGGAAATTCTTTCTTGCTTAGCTCCTGAATTTGTCGCATAGTTAACCTTTCTCGACGATTTTTCATTTTCAAGAATTCCTCATGTTGCCTGGGCATTTATGTCCAAATTTAGATAATTAATTTTTCAAAGTTAAGAAAACGAATAAAACATTAAGACGTAAGATTAAATGTTCTTACCTTCTAAATGGGTTAACTTCATCATAATTATTTAGAATGTATCTATGGCACTGATCAAGAACATTTAGATCGAGCTCCTCATTTTCTCCTGAACCCATATAACATCATTTGGAGTCAAAAATTGATAACCCACCAGACACTCCACGTCCAATACCATCTTCATTTCGGCCTCTACGGGTGCGACGAGACTCGACATCTCTAAGATACATGGAACAGAAGGACAAGCACTCATCCACCAAATATGCTTCAGCAATAGAACCTTCAGAACGACCCTTATTACGAACATAACGTTTCAACATTTGCAAATACCTACAATTATAAACGAACCACAAATTATTATAATTATAAATTAAATCTATGATTACAATTGTAAAAAATTTATAAAATTTTATTAATTACCATTCAGTTGGATACATCCATCTATATGGAACAGGCCCTGCAAGAGCTGCTTCATCTGCCAAGTGAACTGGAAGGTGAACCATTATATAAAAAAATGCAGGAGGGAATATTTTTTCAAGTTGACATAATGTCAAGGCAATTCTTGAATTCAGTTGCTTGAATCCTTCCTCAGACTTCTTCTTACTACACAACTATCTGAAAATTGCACTAAACTCTAATAATACCATAGTAACAGCTTTAGGCAAAATCGGGCGTATTGCAAGTGGGAGTAACTGCTGCATTAAAACATGGCAATCGTGACTTTTCAACCCATGTATTTGAAGAATATCCATCGGGGACACGAATGTTAGACAACACTTTGCAAAATGCAATTTTTTCTTCTCTTTTCAACGTGAACAATGTTGGAGGTAGAAATGTTCTATTTCCTTCTCTACGTGGGTGTTGACTATGTCTTATGTTTAAGACTCCAAGATCTGCACGTGCAGCCAATCCATCTTTAGACTTTTCTATATCTACCAATGTTCCCACCACACTGTCACATATATTCTTCTCGATATGCATAACATCAAGATTGTGTCTAATCAACAGATGCCTCCAATAAGGTAGTTCATAAAAAATAGATTTCTTCTTCCACTGACTGTTACTACTTGTACTGCTCGAAGTTCTTTTTCTGAGTTGCCCAACTGAAGCATCTTTCTTTGGTTTTCCAAAAGTAAATCTCAATGTAGAAAGTTCTTTGAGATAGTGTAAACCAATCCACTGCCTTGGTGCACTACGATGTTCTCGACGACCATTAAAAGTTATGGTTTGCCTTCGAAACCTATGATTATCTTCAAGAAAGCGTCGATGCCCCATATAACAAATCTTACGACTCGCCGAAAAGTAAATAGATTCTTTATCATGCATGCAATGTGGACAGGCTTTATAGCCATGTGTACTCCATCCTGACAACATTCCATAAGCCGGAAAATCACTTATAGTCCATAAGACGGCAGCCTTCATCGTAAAACTTTGGTTGGAATATGCATCATAAGTGGGAGTGCCCACCTCCCACAACTCATTCAACTCATCAATTAGTGGACGCATGTATACATCAATCTCTTTACCAGGACTGCGCAGTCCTTGTATTAATAGAGACAACAACAAATTTGGTTGCTTCATGCACATCCAGGGTGGCAAATTGTAAATAGAAAGCACCACAAGCCATGTGCTATGGTCATGCCTCATTTTCCCAAAAGGATTAAATCCATCACTGGCCCCTAATCTGACATTTCGAATTTCTGACCCAAAATCCAGATATAAATTATCCAAATGTTTCCATGCTGGAGAATCTGAAGGATGCCTCATAAACTCATCCTTAGGACATTCAGTTACGTGTCACCTCATATATTCAGCCATATGCTTCGACATAAAAAAATCGTTGCAATCGTGGTTTTAAAGGAAAATTCCACATAACCTTAGCTGCGATCTTTTTTCTCGAGCTATCCTCTACGTTGGTAATTTTATATCTTGATTCACCATAAACCGAGCACACGGTCAACTCCGAAGTATCTTTCCAATATATCATGCAATCATTGGGACATGCATTAATTTTCACATACGTCAGACCCAAGTCATTTATAAGTTTTTTTGCCTTATAACAGGATTCAGGCAAACAATCCCATTCAGGCAACATTCTTTTAATTAACTCCAGTAAAGTGGTGAAGATCTCATCTGGCATTCCTGCTAAACACTTGATCTGATACAGTCTTACAACTGCTTCCAATTTCTTAAACTCTTTACATCCTGGCCACAAATCTTGATTTGCCTCTTCAAGCAACCTAAAAAAAGTCTCCATCTCTTTTGCACGCCCTTCCCCAATAGGTGGTTCAGTAGACGGCCCAACACCTTCTTCTGTTAATGGTTGGACAAATACATCATTAAGAAAATCATGCATACCAGCCACCTCATCTCCTGTTTCTTCTTCTCCAATTGCCACATTTTGCTATCCAATGTTTTTCTCACCATGATGTCGCCACCAAGCGTTTTTATAATTTTTATCCATATCATACAATATGAGATGTTCAACAACAGTGTTCCTAACGAAAGTATATCGATTACAACATCTTTTGCAAGGACATCCAAACTTATCAGGGCCAACACTATTTGCAATTGCTTGGTCCAAAAACAAATTAATTACAGCTGTATAAGCTTCCAAATTTCGAGCTATCATCAACCAACTCCTGTCCATGTTTTACCACTTTACAAGGGCAAAATATTACGTTGACACTAAGATGCCTACAATCTTTCAATCCCTATCATGTAGGCATAACTATTAGAATTTTCAATTTCTATCTTTCAACCCTCGAACTCTATCACGATTGCAATCTTTTAATTTTCAACACCTATTATAATAAAAAAAAAAAATTTAAAATAACAACAAAAAGTTATCAAAATTATGCTCATCCAATCCATTCTAGTAAATAACAACCAAAAGTTATCAAAGTTATCAAAATAACAACAAAAACAAATTAAAATAACAATTAGAGTGCAAAACAAATTAATTTAACATAATATATTCTTATATTACTAAATATTAGAAGTTTATGTTATATTTAATATGTCAATTTCACATAAATGCTTATAAATATTATTCATTTCCATTTTCTCATAACAATTTAAGTGACAAAATTAATTAATTCGACTAAATATTTATTAATTTAACAAAAATAGTAGAAATTTATCTAAGTACTTAAATTAGAACTTTTAAATAAATAAACTTGTGTATTATACAATTTAAAAATTAAAGAATTTAGTGATAGAAACCTAAATTATGGAAGAATTCCGTCGTCGATCAAATCTTTATGTACTCAACCAGCTCAAATAAATTCCCTACAAAAATAAATTGTAAATAAAAATTAAACATAAGTGGAGAAAATAAAAATATTAGAAGCAAGAAAAACTTACTGTTGTGAAGAATGAACAAATGAAGTAGGAAGAACAAATAAGAAAGGTGCAAGAGAGAAAGCACGGGGTGACGGGGAGGGTTTGAAATTGGAAGAACGAATAAGAAAAATGCAAGAGAGGAACAAGAAAACACGAGGGAGAGTATATAAAGATCATCATTATGTCGCTTACAACCGACACCGGGTTTTAAAATATTTAAAAAAACTAAAATCTATGTCGCTCAGAACCGACGCAGGCTTTAAAATATTTAAAAACAATATGGACAAGTTTGTGTGGCGTCGAAGCAAGGACAAGTTTGCGTCAGTTAAAACCGACGTATTCCTGACAGACTTGACAGTTGTAGCAGGCGGCCTCGAAATAGCAAACTAGTGTCGGTTCAAACCGACGCCAAAACTGACTTAAAAAGCTCTTCCAGTCGTTTGCCTTGCACTCATACTTTATGTCACTTAAAAACGACACCAGTATTTTAAAAATATTAAAATGTATGTTTACATCGGTTTAAAAGCGACACCTATGTTTACGTCGGTTGAAAAGCGACACCAGTATTTTATGGCGCTTATAAGCGACAGTAAATCCGACGTCATTTTCAATTAGTGTCGCAACTGTTTAATCCGCCACTATATTAGATTAAACCGACATTACCGACTGACACTATAAGGCCATTTTGTAGTAGTGGTATGTAGAGGGGTGTGGGGTGTAAGGGTAGTATTGGAAAATAAGTGGGGTGTATTAAGATAAATTTTTAGTTAAAAAGTAGATGTATGGTGTATTAAGTATGTGGGGTGTAGTCAACAAAACGTGGGGTGTTAATAAAACAAGCCTTAAATTACTACAAGTCGAATATTAATATAAGTCCATTTGTTTTCTTGACATACTCTAAACTATGGTTTTATTATTACTCACATCATGGAAAAATCCTAACATACTGAGCATTAAGCTGCACGACATGTCGCAGATCGCAGATGAATCCCACGTGTGCGATCATGTCGCATTGGGTAGGGGCAGGAGGAAGCGCAACCCAGCTCAAGGTGTGTGGGTTGCATATGTAGTACGAACGAGCGAAATATTTGTCGTCGGAGCACAAAATCAAATCATTATACGTCGCTGCCACAAATGGACCTTCTTTCAATCCGTGGAAACTCTTGAGTCTTTCAAACATCGGAGTTAGCACCCTTGACGATGACGATGACGACGACGGTGTCAGTCTAGAAAGTAAATCTTCTCCTTCCACGCTTATCAGAGTGCGTATGATCGGCGTTTGCTTATCAATTTGGAGACCTAGAAAGCGGCCGATGAAATAAGATTCCGAGATGAGAGTGTGCCAACGCTTGGACACGCAATTGCATTGAAAAACGAATCTATTGCTTGAAAGCCGAGAAATTATTTCCGCCAACAAAGCATCCGGGATATCAGCAATATGAGTAGCATTCATCACTTTTGATGATGGTGATGTTTTCGATAGTTTTGAGCGGACATATTCAGAGACCGGTGCTCCAACGGACGACTGGGATCTACTTCTTCTTTCCATGGCGGCACAAATATCATTAAATCTACTACGACCTCCCTCCTGTCTCTACGTTATGTTATATAGTGTTTCAAAGCCGCACAAAAACAACTAACTGGGAATATAAAAATCTGAATAGGAAACGACTTAATTTCCAAAAAGGTTTTTATCACAAATGGTCCCTGACATTGATCAAAGACATCATTTTGGTCTCTGACATTGAAAATCAATAGAAATGGTCCCTGAGATTGATCAAACACATCACAAATTGTCCTTCCGTTAAAAACTCTTTGGGCAATTTTCAAAACTTCGTAACTCAATCTTTTCTTAACCAAATTCGACCCATAATATATCAAAATGAAGATAGGAAAGTGTAGAACAAGATTATACCATTTGGAAGCCCAATGGTTGCTGAAGATGGCCGGAAAATAGCCTCAAATGTGACTGGTCCGCGGAAAAACTGGAAAACTCGTTGGAAACTGGGTAAACTTTAAACGTTCATAACTTCTTCAATAATCAACGAAATTGAGTGATTCAAAAACAAAAATCATACTTCTCAACGTGATTAAGAGAATGGTATCTTTCTTGATGGCTAACTCGCCATATTTTGGCTGCAAAACGGCTTGAAATTGGCTAACTCGAAAATGGTTATCCAATTTCGAGCCATTTTCCGACCAAAACACGGTGAATTAGAAGTCAATAAAGGTAACATTCTCTTTGTCTCGTCGAGAAGTATGATTTTCATTTTTGAATCACTCAATTTCGTTGAGTATTGAAGAAGTTATGAACGTTTAAAGTTTACCCAGTTTCCGGCGAGTTTTCCAGTTTTTCCGCGGGCCAGTCACATTTGAGGCTATTTTCCGGCCATCTCTGGCAACCATTGGGCTTCCAAATAGGTACAATCTCGTTCTACACTTTCCTATATTCATTTTGATATATTATGGGTCAAATTTGGTTAGGAAACGATTGAGTTACGAAGCTTTGAAAATTGCCCAAAGAGTTTTTACGACCGTTTGTGATGTGTTTGATCAATCTCAGAGACCATTTCTATTGATTTTCAATGTCAGGGACCAAAATGATGTGTTTGATCAATGTCAGGGACCATTTGTGATTAAAACCCTTTCCAAAAAGAAATGACTTACTTTCCGAATAGAAATACAAAAAGGGGAAAAATATTATAAACTGGATTTTTGTTTAACGTATTTCCTTCTTCTTTAAAGTTGATATCTATGGGGACTTCTTAATCAGTTAGGACTTCTTGTTCCACGAGTATTGTACTTCACCTTTTTTTTTTTTTAATACAACGATATATTTTACAAGGAGAGGGAGACTTCGGCTAAGCCACACAATAGAAACCTAAATTAGTTGTACTTCACCTTTCTTACTCGCCGAAGGAAATTGTGGTCATCTACCATTCGATGCTAATACGACTGTAACGGTAGATTTGTTGTTTGTATTTTTTCTCCACCGTTGAATTAAATCCAAAGGTGAGTGACTACGGGACTCTTTGATGTATATACAAAGCCTTTTCAGATAAATCAAAAGCTCTTTTAACCAAGTTTGGCAAAAAAAGTTGAACTTACAAGTGCTTTCAGAGGAAGCAATTGCAAGTGGATTTCCAATAAGCGCTTAAACTGTTACTTTAGCAAAATTTCAACCTTCTTATTTATAAAAGTACTTGTGAGAAAATCAATAGCAACGTGCCAATTTACATATTCTAAACCTTATGCACTAGATCTTGTTAAAAGAGACACCAAAGAATCCGGTCCCTCCTAGGTTTAGGATTCCTATTATGATAACTGTTGTTGTCTTGCACCTTACGAAACATATCTGTATATATAACACTCTTGTGTGATTAATATGATTATTAAATTCACAATTCTATACATTTAGGGGGGTGTATTCAACTTAGAATTTGAGAGGATTTTAATAGATTTTGATAAGGGATGGATTTCATAGGATTATGTAGACTTCTACAAATCCATATGGATTTTGGAAGATTTGAGAAGATTCATATAACACATTTCTATGGATTTTGATAGATTTTGCAGCGTTAAATCTTGACTCAAATAAATCAAATGATGATAAATGTACCTAGGTCATAAATCTAAAAAATGAAGCTGCTTTATGTTCATGCTCTGGAGCTTCATTTCACGTTTCCTAAAATGTCAACTAGAAGTATCAATTACTTTGTATACATTAATCAATTTCATTACTCTATTGAATTGCAAGAATTCCTATTAGTCCAGTCTAATATATATGACTAGTTGACCGGTTAAAGTCCAGCAATATAAGTAGGATTGTTTTGCACCGGAAATCCCAATTCAATGCCGATTCCAAATTCCAATTCCACACCAATTCCGTCTCGCCCTAAACTTCTCGCCCTAAACCTCTCGCCGATTCATGCTTTGATACCTTGGTTTTGTTTTCCACTAGAAATGCTACGATCAGTCGTTTAGGTTTGTTTGCACCGGTTTTATGAATTGCAGATGGTTGTGCAACTAATCTTAGCAAAATCTTTATTTACATAGTTAGATTGTTCTACTTTGACGAAGTTACATATTTTTGATTTAGTTCGTACTTCATTTAGGAATACAACAATGTAAAGTTACTACTACCAACACAAAGAGTTTTTATTTAAAATATGGGAATTGTTATGAGCACTCCACATTTCTCATTCTGCACTCCAAACTTTCAATATTTGGAAAGAAAAATACACTTGTGAGGAGTGCAAAATGAGATTTGTGGAGTGCAAATAACAGTTTTCTAAAATATTATTAAAATATTAGTAATTAATACTACAAGCTTTATTTAGGATATCTGAAAAATCCCTATCTAAGGAGGTCACTTAGAGTGTGATTGGAGATGATTTTTTTCAAAATCCTCTATAAAGTTTAGCTAGAACTCATTTAGAGAGTTCATTGGAGATGCTCTTACAATTACAATAATTATGTCACCCCATTTGGATATCAGACATTATTTTAAATGTGATTAATGCAATTTATATAAAAATATATGATCGATTCAGTGTGGTTTTAGTCGATTTTAAAAGTATGAAAATCGGACCCAACTAAAAAGAAATCGGTTCAATTTTTGAATTACTTGACTTTTTTTATTTGTCAAAATCAAACTAAACCAAAATTAATTGATTAAGCTTCGTTTTGGTAAGTTTGATGCCCACCCTTAATTTGTGTGTTGGAAAAAACATTTACAAGATATTTCATATGCGGTAAGAACCAGTGTTGGTATTGAAAATTTTGACTAGTACGGGATATTTTGATATTGTAATTTTCAAGACCCGATAATCCCTAAACCAAATGGTTTCGATTTGGTACAATACCATTTCAGTGTATTTATACCTTAACCTCTTCGAAGTGAGAATGACTTATATGGAACGAGTTTACCGCTACGTGGTGTCTTTTGTCCAATAAGGCATTGCTATATGCAATTTTTTCTGCACATGACAGTAAACTCGTTTCATGTCATTCGAAATAGGAAATTCAATTCTTAAGCCTTATTATACCTAAAGACGATGTTGGTACATAAACACGAGATCAAAGGAACATATTAACAATTTAACTTAAAATTTTTCCCCTTGGCGTGCTCTGTTTGTGACCCAAGCATATCCACAAGAATTCCGAAGAAGTTGCTTTCTCGTCAGACTATGCAGCTGTGGGGGAATGGCTATTTGAAGGCTTTCCCAATTTTTCCTAGTGGCATACGATATATGCTTGGACAGATAAGACATAAAGCTAAGTTTCTCATATATTTTTACATAATTTTCCAAAAGATAAATCGACCCCAAAACTGGCATGCAAGTCAGATGACGTGTTTCCCAAGCTAAGAAGGATTCTTTCGTAGTTTGTTTTATTAATTGTTTAGGAGTTTGTTTTATGGAAAAATTAAGATCCAATCCTTAGTCATCAATGTTCATAGACTAAAACCTTATTGGTTTTTAGTTTTTTTTATCAAAGTCTTTTGACTTTGTACACCTCAGCATTATAATAATAACACACTTCCAAGTCATCTTTTTTATTTTTTTTACAATAAATTTTAATTTAAAATTTCTCCCACATTGATTATCACATTCAAAAGGTTGAATACCATTTGTAACTGAAAATCTCAAAATTCTCTCACTCAAATTTATGTTTATATTCAAATTCAACATTATTACATTGAATATGTATCTCCAAAATTAAATTTTGCCAAAAAAAAATTTCAAACTTATTTTTCCTCCATGACCATTATATTGCAAAATCATAACAAATGACCATTATATTGAAAAACCATAACCAATGGCCATCATATTGCTATGAACGCAATTTTAATTTCATTGGGTACATATATGATTTTAATGTTGAAATTGTATATGGGTACATTCTTGTGAATTACTATAATTGTACATGGGCACATTCTTATGGGAACATTTATCTTTTATCATGACATTTTATCTTATTAATTTACAACTGTTGTAGGCCTATTTGACTTAACTGTATATATGACAGAGAGGGAGAGGGGCCGGCGGCAACAAAGAGAGAAGAGAGAGATTTAATTCTGAGGTGTGTGTAGTATCACCCCTTTATGCCTTTATTTATAATAGTAGGATAGATAGAATCCTTACCCTAATAGGATTACCTCTCTAATAGGAATTAAGCTACTAAAGGGAATATACAAGATACTCCTAGATACACTAGGATTTACACAATCACATTCCTAATCCAATAGGACTGCAACACTCCCCCTTGAGTGTGTAAATACTCAAACAAAACGTCGCATCAGATCTTCAGTAGATAAAGTAGAACAGTTGATGAAGTTGTCAACACAACGGGTGAACGCGAGTCTCAAATATAAGAAAGTAAGTATGCATTGGTAGTAAAACTCACAAAACCTCGCTATGGTAAAACCCAAGGCATGGGGAAAACCCATAGACTAAGGAGAAAAGTGAGAAGTATGCATAATGTCTAAAACAAAAGTCAAACATGACGAAAGTAGTGAACTCAACGAAGTATGATCATCCCAGGATGGGTGCCTCGTTAAAACCTCGTTAGGTAGCAAAAACCCAGGGGAAAAATGCTCCTAGTCATAGGAAAAAGAGTACATTAAGATCGAGTGAGTATGCTTCAGGATACTCCCCCTGAGTTAGACATAACTTCCGAATAACAGAACTACAAGAGATTCAACTCAGATAATTTATGCATACCGATTCCTTGGACAAGCTTCTCAAAAGTAAACTTAGGCAATGACTTTGTGAAGAGATCGGCTAGGTTGTTCTAGGAACGAATTTGCTTGACTTCAATGTTCTGATGATGTTGTTGCTGGTGAAAATAAAAGAACTTTGGCGCTATGTGCTTGGTGTTGTCTCCCTTGATGTATCCCTTCTTTAACTGCTCGATACATGCTACATTGTCTTCAAAGATCGTCGTAAGAAGGTCAACGACAGAAGAAAGACCACTAGTGCTTCGAATATGTTCCATAACTGCTCTCAACCAAAATCACTCTGGTGATGCTTCATGCAGGGCGAGAATCTCAGCATGGTTCGAAGAAGTCTCAACTAGCGTTTGTTTAGTAGACCTTCAAGATATAACGGTGTATCCAACGGTAAAGACACAACCCGTTTGAGAACATGCCTTATGTGGGTTAGATAGATAACCAGCATATGCGTAACCAACGAGGCGAGAATCAACCCGAGGTTCGAGGGGCTCCTCTCGAGGATTCGTGGGTGTAGAACAAGCCCAAATCCATCGTACCCTTGAGGTAGCAGAAAATGTCTTTAACACCATTCCAGTGTCTGCATGTAGGTGCATTGTTATGTCTAGCCAAAAGATTAACAGCAAAAGAGATTACGGTTCTAATGCATTGAGTCAAGTACAATAAAGCACCAATTGCACTTAGGTATGGAACTTCAGGCTCCAAAATCTCTTCCTTATCTTCCTTCAGACAGAAGGGATCTCGTTTAGCATCTAGAGTCCCGACGACCATAAGAGTACTCGAAGGCTTCACTTTATCCTCATTAAAACGTCGCAACACCTTATGGGTGCAGTTCGATTGATGTACTAGGATTCCATCCGAATAATGCTCGATCTCCAGGCCAAGACAATATCAAGTTTTCCCAAGATCTTTCATCTCAAATTTCGATTTCAAGTGCATGGCAATTTCCTCAATCTATGCTGGAGTTCCGATAGGGTTCTTGTCGTCGACATAAACTGCAACGATCGTAAATCCGAAATGTGACTTCTTAATGAACACGCATGGGCATAGTTCGTTGTTCACATAATCATGACTTGTCAAATATTCACTCAGATGGCTATACCACATCTGCCCTGATTGTTTCAATCCGTAGAGTGATCTCCTCAATCTAATCGAGAGAGTGTTCTGTGGTCTAGAACTATTTGAACCAATCAATGGAAGTCCTTCTAGAACTTTCATGTATATTTATGTATCTAGATCCCCAAAGAGATACGCGGTTACCACGTCTATAAACTGCATAATTCAATTTTTCAGAAACTACCAAACTGATAAGGTAGCAAAACGTTATGACTTCCATTACTGAGGAATACGTCTTCTCGTAATCAGGACGTTGAGATAAGCCTTGCACTACGAGGTGTGCTTTGCACTGCACTATTTCATTCTTCTCATTACGCTTCCTCATGAAAACCTACTTGTAGCCCACGGGCTTCACATATGGTGGAGTAAGAGTTACAGGCCCAAACACCTATTGTTTCGTGAGCAAATCGAGTTTGACCAGGATTGCTTGTTTCCAGTTTGACCAATCCGTTCTACATCGACATTAATCAATGGAGCGTGGTTCAATGTCATCGCTAAGCATGATGTCGGAAGCAACGGCATACTTGAATGCATCATCGAGTATCATCTCATTCCGATTCCAAACCTCATCCAGTACTGCGTAATGGACCAAAATCTCGCGATTCATGGGAGGCCGATATGTTTCATCCAAAACATCACCGTAATCTAGAATAACCTCATGTATTGGAACAGATGAGTAAGCAATGGTCGGATTCAGACTAGGGTCACTAGTTTGTGCCATTTTCCTATTTCAGGGTTGTGAATCCTTTGAACTATGAGGCCTGCCACGATTCAGGGTATAAGCAGGTGACTGGCTACACTACTACAAAAGAAGCTATCACTGGCGGTGCAAAAACCGACATTAAATCTTAATTAATGTCAGATTTTTTGTAAAAATTCGACATCAAATCATGCAATGTCGGATAGGGGAACCGACACCAATGTTACCGTCACAAAAAGGGTATTGACGTCGCTTAGCCTCCTTAATCCACCAACAAGAAGAAAGTAATATAAAATAAAAAAGATAGTAACGTCGGTTAAAAGTGACAGCAAGACTGATGAAGGCTATTGATGGAGCAGACTGGTGTCGGTCCTAACCGACACCACATACTATATAATAAACAATATATCGCCCATAAGCGACATCACAAATTTTTAATAATAATAATAAAAAAAAAATCTGTCTCAGTTATTAATACTTAACAAAAGTAAAAAATATATATAAGCGTAGATCTGAGAAATGTGGATCAGAAAATTACCTCGGCGATGAGGTAAATGGGAGTGCCGGTACCAATACGTTGGGCGTAGCGTCCCTTTTTGAGGAAATGAGCGATACGGCCGACGGGGAATTGGAGGCCAACTTTAACTGACTTTGACACCGACTTCTTCCTCTCTCCGCCTCTTCTTCTGCCAGCGCCCTTGGTGGCTTTCGTGGCTTCCATTCTCTCTGAGTTTTTGGGGAAATGAAAACGATTCATTTAGGAGGGAAAACGAATTGTTATTCCCTCAAAATTCAAAAAGTTACTCCGATTTTCCTACATTTTCCAATCTAAGCACAAAGATCTCCAAATCACACTAACTTTCTCATCTTCTTCGCATCGAACACATCGAAATGAACAAAACCCACATTCATTTTTTCAACCACGGAGTGGGTTCTAAGATTACATGCAAGCTCGAAACCAAGCTAGAAAACGGAAATTGAAATGAGATGGAGTAGTATGGAGGCTTACCAAGTCAAGAGCTCGAGAACTAGTTGGGGTACGCGATGAACAATGATGGAACCCATTATGCAGAACTAGGCTTGGCTTGGTGTCCTTAGCATATCCAGAAGCTCTGTGCGTGGAAACGGAGAAGTGCGTTGGTAGGATAGAGGGAGATGTGTAGTGGAGAGATAAGAGAAAGGGATAAAACCTGGCAGGTGTTAGGCTAAAGGGAGATGTTTGCAGTGTTTTGATTTGTGGTTTTTCAGAAAAAAAGAAGATGGATAGATGGGAAATGGAGAAGTCAATGAAAAAGAGAGAGAATAGGAAAGAGAGAGAGAAAGAAAGAGAGAATGATGAAAGAAGGTTGAGGGGGTGGGTACAAAGAGAGACGTGATGGAGACGGAAAAGAGAGGGGTGAAGAAGAACCGGTGAGAGAGAAAGAAACCCATGTGAGGGAACTGGCCGAAGAGAATGAGAGAAAAAATGATGTGATGCACTGATGTGTACATAAGAGAGACAAAGTCACGTGAAGTATTGGGAACCAGCCAACGTTGGGTTTTAAAATATTAAAAAATAATTGTTAGTGTCGACTACAACCGACATCGGGTTTTACAATATTTAAAAACAATAATTAGTATCGATTATTAGCGACATCCATACTTTATGTTGCTTAAAGCGACACTGATTTATTTAAAGCGACACCATTATCTAAAATTATTAAAATGTATGTCGGTTATAAGCGACGTTAAATGTTTACGTCGGTTAAAAGCGACATAGACAATTTATGACGCTTACAAGCGACAGTAAATCCAACGTCATGTTCAGTAGGTGTCGTAAATGTCTTATCCGCCACTATATTATATTAAAGCGACATCAGCCAGTGACACAATAAGTCCATTTTGTAGTAGTGCTAGCTGTCATTGTACCTTGTTGTGTGGAAGGTACAGCCACCCCACCCTCGAGGACGGTTCGACCTTCCACGGTGGTGTTACGGCGTACGTTTAGTACGTCCATCCTTGCAGGTGCGTTTGTAGCTGGTAGATGTGATCTCGTCACCTTTGCTAGATCAGTAAAAGCATCCGGCATGCTTTAAGCAATGCTCTGAAGATCTAGAATGCATCGCACTTCAGTTTCAGATTGAGGTGTGCGGGGATCTAAATGAGACAGAGTGGGAGTAATCCACGACAATTTGTGGCGTCCCTAATAACTGGAAGACTATCTCATCAAAGTGACAATCCAAAAAACATGATGTAAAGAGATCTCCTATCAAGGGCTCTAAGTAGCGTATAATTGATGGCGAATCATAACCGACATAGATTCCCATTTTTCTCTGAGGACCCATTTTGGTACGTAGTGGCGGCGCTATTGGCACATAGATTGCGCACCCAAACACATGTAAATACAAGATATCAAGCTCATATCCAGTAACCAACTGTAACGATGAATGAGGTTGGGTAGCGGTGGGCCTCAGGCGGACCAACATAGTTGCGTACAATATTGCATGGCCCTAGGCATATACCGGCAAATTGGTTCTCATAACCAAAGTCAATTGGTTCTCATAACCAAAGTCTGAGCTATCGTTTGAAGGCGCTTTATGAAAGCTTCTGCCAGGGTTGTTTTAGGTGTGAACATAGGGTACAGGATGTTTAACTTCAATCTCAACTAACATGAAATAATCGTCAAAAGTCTATGACGTAAACTGACATGCCCTAATCCTGATATTCCCTGAATACCAGGGTAGGTACGTGATGGTCGACACCCAAAGGTGACGCGAGCCATTTAGAATGCAAATGCTGAGAACAAGAAATAAATAAGACTTATAAATTTAAATATAATGAATTAACATGCAATTGAGGAACGTATTCAGAGCATACGACTAACTATAACACTAAAAAAAAATAATATAAAATTGAACAGACAAAGAATGGGTCCTACACCGAGAAGACTCGAAGATGCCAATGCGGAAGTGTCTTGATGCTGGGATTGTACGCCTCGAGTCTTAAGTCCAGAAGGGGCGCAAAACAAACATAAATGGACCAAGTTGATATATATATATATATATATATATATATATATATAATAAAACAGTTATCAACATACTAACCCCCAAAGTTTTATGAAAACTCAATAGCATAATATGTAGTAGGTTTCTCCGAAAACCCTAGCATGCCATAAAACATTCATAAAACGTATCTCATATATATAGTGTGCTAACTAGTGGTATCAGTATCAGTATCTATTCAATCAAAACCCTTCAATTGCCAAACAGGCCATTTAGAACACTTCCTTCATTTGCCAAACAAGCCCAACCTATGCCCAGCACGAAGCCAATATAAGTATCATTGCCAAACAGGCAGAACAGTGACCACTAGCTACGCACAAAACATTGAACATATATCTCAAAAAAATCTTCATAGTATAAAGTCATCCATCATCTATACTATAATGAAGTGTATAAAAACATGTTCTAAACATCATATCGTCATCCATAAGATATTATACAAGAACATGGGTTCGATAGAAAATATGGTATTTCAAAATATTCTAAGTAAGCATAATAACCAATTTTCATAAAACGTTCACAAAACGTATTCAGTAAATCATGTTTTTCATGTATACATTTCTACTATTAAAACATTCATTTTAGAAGGGGTCCACTCACAGTACTTCATCGTCGAAAGCTGCACAACTAGCGAAGACAAATCGCCACAATATATGCACATTCCTCGTGGCCCACCATGGCGGGAAGGTGGTCGAAAAACGTCTGCAAGTCATGGCACCTAGCCGAAAAACTAGAAATGGTTCACCCGAAGTGTTTTCTACGTTCAAACCACCCTAATGTTCATAAAATAACCTAATCTAACCTAAAACAACAACCAAAGAGGTCTAGGGTGCTTACTATAGTCGAAGATTCAAGAAACTCACTGGAGGTCACGTTTGCACAATGACAGTAGGCACGGGGATGTTGAGGTGATCCTCCCTCGATCCTAGCCTCCTGGAACTCACAGGGAAAGGAATGATGGTGGTGATGATTGTTACCCGTGTGTATGTATGTTTGTGTGTGTATGGGTTCGACGGTGAGGAGATAGCACAGAGAGATGGAGCTTGGGGAAAGAAAGAGAAAAAAGAGAAAAGTGAGGGAGAAGTGCCACGTGGCAGCAAAAGAAGAGAGGGGCCGGGGGACAAAGTTCACGGGTGGGCCCCTTGGACACATCATTTAACACCAAAAAGCCCTATTTTAAGCAAATGAAACCCAACCAAAAAGAAAAATACGAATATACCATTCCGTTCTAAAAACGGTAAATAAAACCGAGACGGGTTGTTACATAAACTCTCCAGCATTATCCAGTTGAATCGACTTAATCGGATAATCAGGGTGCTGAGCCCTAAGCTTAATCATTTGTGCTAAGAGTTTCGCAAATGCAGCATTGCGTGTAGACAATAAGCAGACATGTGACCATCGTGTCGATGCATCAACCAACATCATAAAGTATCCAAATGGTCCTCATGTTGGTTGGATAGGTCCACAAATATCCCCTTGAATCCTCTGACGAAATTTAGAGGGGTCGTGAATAATCTTTGAAATTGAGGGTTAAATGTTCAACTTCCCTAGGGAACATGTTTTGCAAAACGGATGGCTGGGATAAGATTTCAAGTGATGCCCATGAGATACTTTGAGGATACGGTGCATCATATCTCATTCGGGGTGTCCCATTCGATCATGCCAAAGCAACAAAGTGTCTTAGAACCCAGCCATAGAGCCGACCACTTGGTGTGTTTCTACGGCTCGAATGGTTGTTATGTACAACCCACTCGGGAAAGGTTTCAGCTTCTTATGAATATGCTTCCGGCCATATTCGTAAGAAGTGATACAAAGAAATTCAGATCTTCAGTAGTTTCAACATGATATTGATTATCTCGAATATCTTTAAAACTCAGCAGCTTTCTTCCGGAACGTGGAGAATAAAGTGCCTCTTTAATGGTTAATTTAGTACCATTGGACAACATTATACGAGCCTTTCCGTATCCTTCTATCAAGTTGGATGGGCTTGAAAGGGTTTTCAGAGGTGCATTCTTAGGTTAAAATAGTGTTTCTCACGTAATATGGTGTGCGTAATTGTACTATCAGCCAAACAACTAACTTCCCTACTAATCATACCTAGAAATAAATTAATTGAATCGGTCATATGCATAAATATAATTTCATTCATTCAATTAATCAATTCGAGAAATTATATCCATAACATAATATCCAAAGTTCAAAACAAACCAAACCAAACAAATAATTCCAAAGACTTAGAAAAATTGTCCGGAAATTAAACCATAAACCTAGAAAATTGAGGGATTCGGCCACTAGGGGTTAAACACCCTAAAACATGTCTAAAATTTATTCTTCCATAGGAGCGAATGGCTCCTGAAAATCTGAAATCTCCATGGTTGTAACATCTTCGAGATGTTCCATATGCACAAAGGTAGTCTTATGATAGGAATGAAACTTGAAAAAAGGCCTCAGGGGTTGCGTGACCAATGATCCTTTAATCCATAGTGGTAGCACATGTCCAGTTCAGTGGAATCCGATTGAACAGTAGCTTTTCCCTTGTTCTTGAAGTTTGGGGCTTTTGGGGCAAGGGGTTGACCCTTCTAGGTCAAGTTTCCTGATGTGAATTTAAACTAACCTAATAAATAGATTAATTCAAACCAAATTTACTCGCAAGTGCACAAATCAGTTGTAGTAGAAATATGTAAATACGAGATCGAATCCACCGGAGTTGATTCAACAATTTAATCCTATAACTATTACTTGACAAATTGAAATAAAGATTGGGTTTGTATCGAAGAATAATTAAAATTAACAATGCTTAAACAGAAATATGATTGAGAACAAATGTAAGAAAACACTAAGGCTTTGATTCCACCACTAATTGTCATACCCTAGTATCCAATTGTCAACTCATGAATTATCAAATTAATGAAAACAACTTCCGTACATATGTCCGTGGTCAAGTACACATGCCAATAATTTCCCAAAGAAATGTGAATTTTACTGTGGTCAGGCTTAAACTCAACTATTCCTACAGTCTACATATCCTTGGTCCGGTATACACAAACATGTAAAAATTCAATTAAGCATGGTGAGAAACAAATTAACCACTTATCAACTTGGTCACGTCAAACAAATAGCTAATTTTCTAGGAAGCCACACAAACCAATATTCGTCTACGGTAGGATCAAAATATAAGTTCATGATTCTTATTCACAAAGCATCGATAGAATCCAGTTAATGGTCAGAAATAAATTCATATGCAAATAATTTCAATATCAAAATCCTAGGCTATGGTCAAGCACAAAGAACCCAATATCAAAATTGCAATTCCACTAGTGAATGAAAACTAATCATCAATCTGAAATTCACGAATTAAACAATCAAATAAGTAGAGTAATCATAATTGGGGTTCCTCTTAGCCTTAGCTAAGAGTTTAGAACCCCATGAACGAAGAATTCATTGTAGTTCTATAGAAAATATGCATAAACTAAAACTGGAAAGAACCGAATTGCTGGTGCTCTCTCTGCTGCCTTGTTCCACACCAGAAGAAGAAGTCTGAGAGTCCCCGTCTCCACGGCTGCTCACCCCTGTTTTTATCCCTGCTTCTAGTCCAAGTTTTCTAAAAAATAGGAGTTCAAATCAAGTTGAGATTCTTTTCTCAAAATATCTCCACCGCCTCACTTAAAAGCCACGGCCTGGAATTTGGTTTTTGGGCAAGTGAATTTGATCCATCCTTCTCAAATAAGTCGAAAAGCCCTCCCTTGAAAGTATTGGCTTTTGGTCCACATAAGTAAAAAAAATCACCCCGCCTATTGGTCTTCAACCTAAGAATAAAATAACATTTAATTAAATGGATGAAGCCAATGAAATTAGGAAGACTAAAACGTATAGGATGTATTAAGACCATGTTAAATTCCACTTTTATCAATAAGCCTCATAATCCTTATAAATTACAAAACTAAAGTAATTTACTCCAAATAATCAGAATCAAGCACTAATAAATATAAATATAAGGGTAATAAATGTAATAATTCTATGTCTATTAAATACCCCCAAACTTATATTTTGCTAGCCCTCGAGCAAAACAAAAAAAAAAAACAATTAAAAACTGATTTTTCCAAACAACTCGGGGAGTCTACATACACGCATACCAAGAATAATATAGTGTAACAACAGATAGTGCTCAAACCATACTCACAAAATAACACATTCTTAAAACATAACGTGCTCGGATAAAAATAGCCAAAAGTTGATACAACACAAATGCAAGTAAGCTCAACATGTTTAACCCAACTTCAACCCTTAAACTCACAAAAGATACGCTCAAATAGAACCAAGGTCTAAAAAATCGATAATATAGGCGAAATATCGCCGATATTATCGTTTTTTTGGATACCCGATATTTTCACACATATACACTTTAATTTCATCAATATATCGGGATATTATCGATATTATCGATAATATCGGGATATTATCGATAATATCGCCGTGTTTCTTCGCCGGAAAATCTGGGAAAATAAACCTCTGAGTTGTTTCTCACTACAACCTTCACCAAAGCACCTAAAATGAGTCCTAACTAGAGTTTGATCGATCTATGAGAAAGATTAGAGAGAGTTCCGAAGCTCACCAAGGTCGAGGGACGATAAATCTCGCCGGAGAAGGAGATGCACAGTGGCAACGCCACGGCACCACGAGAACGGGGAGGTTTTGGGTGTGCTCCATCATTGCTCCAAGTTTCCTGGATCACACCGGGAGGTTTTGGTGAGGGTGGATGAGGTGGTGACTGTCAAAGGGTGTGTGTGTGTGTTTTTCGGGGAAGAGGAAAGGAGAGAGCACAGAGAGTTACAAAGAAAAACAGAAAGAAAGAAGAGAGGGAGGGAACCGGGAGAGAGAGAGAGAGGGAGTACGGGAAAGGGGGACAAAATCAGGGGATGGGCCCCTTCGGCTCACCAAATAAGAACCAAAATTATTATTTTTTAAATAAAAGTGTAAAATATTGAACCTCATAGGAACTCTATGTGGTACTAAGTCACTCATGTATCTTACCATGCAATGTATAAAGTGTAAAATATTGTACTAATTCATTATATATAAATGATTATGGTGTGTTTAAGCTTCTTTCATTAATTACTACATATTTTCTACACTCACAATATTTGCCAGCTCGCTATATAATCAACTTAAATCAGTTAAATCCATCATGCAATGCATTTCCTTCCAATTTTTTGTGATAAACTAATAGATAATTGACTAAATAAACATCCTGCAAAGTTTCAATAAAAATTTCCAAGTTTTTCTTACAATTTCCGTGGTTTCCATATAATTTTTATTGATATCGATATTATCCCGATATTTCCATCGATATTTCCGTGTTTTCGGACTACCGATATTTCCGATATTACCGATATTTAATACCTTGAATAGAACTCAAAGTGTTTAAGGTTAAGTGTATACACTCAAAAGATCATTATATGAATGTTCTACCATAGACTTGCAGGTTGATCTAATCTCCACAAATCAAAAATTACTTTCCTTGGATCAAGCAGGTCTTTATTAAGGGCTGTAACAGAGGCTTACGGTGAATGACTAAACAAATGAAAGGATTGGGAATACAAAAATTCTGAGAAAATATTAGAGTGTTTCTAATTACCATAAGCACAAAACACGAATCACTCTCAAAAATAGCATCAACAAGCGTAGCATCTTCAGTCTACTTTTCCTTCTTTTGTATCAAATATTCTCTCATGCACAATACAAATTCTGTAAATCACCAGAGCAAAAACAGCAACACATGTTGTTCTCTCATACCCCAGATTCATGTGAAAATAAGCACTTGACATCACCAACAAAGGGGCTAACTAGGGATAATATATAGGACACTGGCATATATGGCAATGGTGGTAAAGTCCTAATGCCTACTATCATCTCCAAGTTGAAGCAATACATGATACAAAGTCTCAAAAAGGTCTCAAAGCAAGTTCTGGAGATGCATAACACTTAAGATTTGCACACATGAAAAGACAAAAGTGTATGAAAAATGCACACACTATATTTAGGCACGAAAGCTCATATGGGTGCGGGTTTTATTCAAATTAAGCATACTCAGCTTAATCACATTTACATAATATCAACCAAAGGCTATCGTGCATCAAACACATCATGCTAGAATCATGTTATAAAGTGAACAAAGCTAAACCCAATATGTTACCACACTTTTCTTATTCAAGTTCTACAAGTTATCAACTCAATTTCGTCATGGACATTTGGAAAGCGACTCAAAGAAAAAGAGAAAGAAACATATAAAGGAATATTTTTAGGTTTTAAATTTCAAATTTTTTTTTACGCTTTTCAACTTTTAACAGACCAAATTAAGATACCCTACCCCAAAACTTGAATCGAACATTGTCCTCAATGTTAAAAGTAAAGAAATGCAATGTAATTGGGACAAAAAGAAATATGGAATAGGAGTATAAAACAAAGAAAATAAAAGAAAAAGAGAAAAGTCATGGAACTTCCCTGTTTCGAACAAAACTGGTAAGTAAATCATGGTTGTGGTTCTGAAAGAATGGAATGTCATCAGAAATTAGGTGTTAGTGGTTGCGGCAAGTTACTCTCAGGACAAAAGCATCCATTTCATCCCCCAAGTGAAACCATAAAGTCTGAACGCATACTGCTACTTATTTTCTCCTTCCATCACAATTAAACCATTATGCAGCAACTATCGAATTAGTTAATAGACCATAACCTGCAAAACAAAACTGGCAGCAGTGAGCAAAGAACATCAGAGAAGCAATCTAATGGAAAAACTAACAAAAAACTTAAAGAAAGAGAACTAAGGAAAAGAAATTGGGTTGCCTCCCAATAGCGCTAAATTTATTGTCTTCAGCCAGACACTGCTTTGTGCTAGTCGTTCTTGTAAGCACGAACTGCAGGACGAATACTTTCAACATGATCAGCACCAGATTGAAGGCCAGGAGCAGGATACAAGTCGAATTTAGCCTTCATATCCCCAAAACACAAAGTTAAAACTCCAGTGTCACATTGAATATTAACCTTTGCAGTAGCTAGAAAGGGACGTCCAAGAATAATCGGAATTTCAGTAGATGAATAGCGCACAGGCCCTATATCAAGAACAATAAAGTCCATCGGATAATAAAATTTGTCAATCTGCATCAACACATCTTCAATAACACCACATGATTTCTTCACAGATCCATCAGCAAATTCCAATGTAATTGGGCTTCGTTTCAGTTCTCCGAGACCCAACTCCACATAAACCGAATATGGCATTAAATTCACACTTGTTCCGTTATCAACCAATGCTTCTTCAAATTTATGGCTCCCAATGACACAAGATAGTGTAGGAATTCCAGGGTCCTTGAGCTTCGATGGATTTTTCCATACATAAATATCACTCAACTTCTTGGTAAGAAAAGCCTTTTCTTCGCCATTCAACTTGCGCTTATGTGAACAAAGACCTTTGAGGAATTTAGCATAAGAAGGGATTTCCCTAATAGCCTCAAGTAGTGGAATATTGATATGGACCTTTTTAAACAATTCCATGATCTCACCGAAATTATTATCTTTCTTTGGCCTGATCAAAGCTTGAGGGAAAGGAGGCTTGGGGTTGTTCACTTGAGCACTTTTTCCCTTGACATCCACCGCTCCATCCTTCTTCGGGAAGGTCTCTTGGTTCTCCGTGGCCATTCGAACTTGATTATCCACTTGTGTGCCACTCTTGAGTGTGATGATGGACTTGACTTGCTCATGTGACGAGTGATGATTCGAACTGGAACTGATCTCATATGCACCTTTCGGATTAGCTATGGGTTGACTTGGAAATTTGCCTCTCTCTCTTTCATTTAATGCACTAGCAAGCTGTCCCACTTCAATTTCCAATTTCTGAAGTGAAGCTTGAGTAGTCTGAATAGCAGCTTGTGTTTGTTGCTGGAAAACTTGGGTACTTTGTTGAAACGCAAGTTGACTTTGTGCAAGGGCAGCTATGCTATCCTCCAAAGATGACTTCTTAGGTTCGGAGAAACCTGGAGCATATATCATATAACATTCGGGTTCTATAGACATGTATTGGTTTAATTTATGCATGAAAGCTACATGTTTCATGTGGTAAGTTTTTAATGAAAACTTTGGGTTTCAAAGGCACTAAATTTGAAACTACAGGTTCGATTTAGTTATGAACGTTTAGTTCATATATATAGGGGTACCTGCAAGAACACAAAATACAATATACAATAAAGTGTAGTGGGTTTGTGGATTGCTTCAGGAACCCCAAGTGTGAGTGATTCGGGACTACGAAAGATAGTCAACGGTTCCAAAAAATGAAATAATTTATTGAATCGTTAATGCCAAAAAGTGAGCTTGAGGATAATAATTTTGGATTAATTGTCATATTAGTGGACTGCTGGTCACTTTAATTAATTCAATAATTGAGACCATTTGGGGTTGATCGTAGAAGCAAAATAATTATAACATTCAGGTTAAAATTATTTAAAATGCTAAAAATTAGCATCGGGTGGCTGTAAGAAGCAGCCTAGAATATGGCTTCAGGCCACGGGTCGAGAGTTGGGAAGCCCAGCAGCACAGCTGCTGGTATTTTTGGCCAGTGCAAATGCACGAGGCAAGCCCAAAAGCTTGCGGGGGTGTGAGGAAACCCCAGTCGAAGTTGGGTTTTGGGTCTTGGGTCGCAGGGACAAGCCCAGCCATCTGGGCTGGAATCTGGAGTCACAGGCCGTGGCGAGTTCAAGCCCAGCAAGTTGCGGGCTGTGCTGGCAGATTGGGCCGAGACATGGGCAAGCCCAGCATGGCTTCAAGCATGCAGGTTTGGGCTCGGGTTTGGACCTGGGGCTTCAGGCCCGTGGAGCAGGTAACCCGGGCCAAAGCCTAGTTGGGTTCGAGAGATGCAGCGAGCCCATAAGGGCTGCGTACAAGGTCCAGGGTGTCGGAACGACACCGTCTCAAGATCCGTCGCCATGCGGCTGGGCTTCAGGCCCGCACGGTGGTGCTACAAAAATATTCCCAAATTTTCCTCTTTTTTTTCGAATTCTAGGGTTAAAAACCCGAATTACGTCTAAATTAATTTTGATTCTTTGACTCATAATTCCACATAGCATATATGCGTAATACATGAACAATTATATATATTGACAAAATATATGAACATATATACGATATCTATAATTGCAAGGAAAATATAAATATAGGGGGTTCATGCATAGGGAATGTTTTCATGCTTCAAGGTTTTTTCAAATATCTTAATTTATTTTAGAAGACCCTGATTGGCAGAAAACAATTGAAAGCCCTTGAATTTGTAGAAGATAGCCTCCTCTTATGATCTTTCAGTTCCTTAGCTTTTGATAAGAGCGTGCTGATAACGTGTTGTAGGCCTATTTGACTGAACTGTATAAAGGACAGAGAAGGAAAGGGGCCGACGGCAACAGAGAGAAAAGAGAGAGATTTAATTCTGAGGTGTGTGTTGTATCACCCCCTTATGCCTTTATTTATAGTAGTATGATAGGTAGAATCCTTACCCTAATAGGATTACATCTCTAATAGGAATTAAACTACTAAAAGGAATATACAAGATACTCCTAGATACACTAGGATTTACACAATGACATTCCTAATCCAATAGGATTGCAACAACAACTACTATTTTCATTCAATAAAAACAAAACAATTCTTTTCATAACTTATTTTCCACATTTTAATCACCAATTTTTCATTGGTTTAAGGTTTTCTAAGGGTGGATTTTGTTGTTTAATCCCATAAACGTTAGATTTCAAATCTTATGGAATTTTATATCCGTAAAATGTGGTAATTTATTTATTTAATTGCTTTAAATGTTCTGACAAAAAAAATTGCTTTAAAGGATGTCTATATTACAATATTTAATATAATGTTTTATTTAAAATATAAAATAGTTGACATGGAAATTTATTAATGCTAATATGTTGATGTGCACAAAGTCAAAGGACTTTGATCAAAATCTAAAAATTAATAAGGTTTCAATTACTGTATACTAGTAACTAGGGACCGCATCCCATACCTTCTAGGGCTTTTCTAGTATAAATAAGGCGTTCTACGCTTTCTCTAAAGATCCCCATCTCGCACAATGTCACATCCCGACCTGGGGTGGATCACTTCCCGGGCCCGCTCCACCACCGTAGTATAATATTGTCCGCTTTGGGCTTACCATTCCCTCACAGTTTTGTTTCTGAAAACTCACAAGCAACTTCCCAGTGGGTCACCCATTATGGGAGTGCTCTAGCCCCCTTCTCGCTTAACTTCGGAGTTCCTACGACTTCGGAGTTCCTACGGAACCTGAAGCCAGTGAGCTCCCAAAAGGCCTCATGCTAGGTAAGGATGAGAATATACATTTAAGGATCACTCCCCTGAGCGATGTGCGATGTCACAATCCACCCCCCTTAGGGGCCCGACGTCCTCGTCGGCACACTTCCAGCCAGGGATTGGCTCTGATACCAATTTGTCACATCTCGACCTGGGGTGGATCACTTCCCGGGCCCGCTCCACCACCGTAGCACGATATTGTCCGCTTTGGGCTTACCATTCCTTCACGGTTTTGTTTCTAGGAACTCACGAGCAACTTCCCAGTGGGTCACCCATCATGGGAGTGCTCTAGCCCCCTTCTCGCTTAACTTAGGAGTTCCTACGGAACCCGAAGCCAGTGAGCTCCCAAAAGGCCTCGTGCTAGGTAAGGATGAGAATATACATTTAAGGATCACTCCCCTGGGCGATGTGGGATGTCACACACAACATCCCCATGTTATACTACCATTCACCATCTCAGCAATTCGGGAAAAAGCGCTTAGGGACGTGCTTTGCCATGGACTCCAGGTTATATCTTTCTTTTATTTTTATTTCTATGTGTAACTAAGTTATTTTCTAAGGTTTATGATGAAGCCATGACAGGAATATTTGTGAAGTACTTTGTTAATTATTAACTGATTATATGCCATGTAATATTCTTAATCTTTGAGCGTATTTTACTCTAGGTTCGAATTTCTAATGACTGATCACTTTTAGGAATTTTTCATCTAGATATTTAGATAAATTTATGAGGATGACCAATCAATTAGGTTTATTGGAATTAAGATTAAGAATAGTAGACAAACTAATGAGGATGACCAATATCAAGCTAGTCCTACTTGGTTGACATGGTTCTTCTACACTTAACGGGTTTTTATGTGTTTAATTTGTATGCCTAACCAATAGGATATAATTACCACGTAGAGATAATTGATGCCAGACCACAGATTAATACCTTAGAAAGAACAACTTTTAACATTGGCATGGTAATTGGATAGTAGTTAGCTCTGGGAAATGTAAATAGGATTTATATTGGTGAATTCATAACCTTAGGTTTTCTTGTGTCGTATGTTTATTTTAATTAATTGTCTTTTCTTTTTTCTTGTTAATTTTAGTCTTAATCAATTACTCAATTATTCAATTCAATTTATCATTTGTTTGTTTAATTAAGTCTAGCGTGATTAGTTGGTTAAATTGATGTTAAAGCATCGACCTTGTATTTGCATATCTTACTACAATTGATTCGTGCTTTTGCGAATTTAATTTGGTTTAAATTAATCTATTATTTAGGTTAGTTTAAATATACATCAAGTTGTTGGTGTTGTTTCCGGAAATTGCCCCTTAATCTTAATTGTGCTTTACTTAATTTTATTTTTCCGTTTTCCATTTTTGTTTGTGTAGTTCTTTTTTTTTCTTTATTCATTCTTTCTTTCTTTCTATTTTCTGTTTTATTAAAAAAAACACGGTAGTCTTCTTTTTTGTCCTATTCAATTTTTAATTGAAGTCCTTTAGTTATTTGGAGTCTTTATGTTTGTGTTGAACTTCGTGAGTTATTAGGAGTAGTAGTCTTTGGTTTAATTTCTCTTTTCAGTCAAGTAGTTCTCTTTTGTTGCCACTTAGTACTACGGTATAATAGTATACCTCTTCACTTGTACGTGAGAGGCAGAAATGAAATGTTCCAAATGTTCCTGTAAATTCTCGTTCGAATCTCGTAGATGGAAAATTTGATACTAAATTAAGTTGCTTAGCCGAACTCCATCTCTCCTTAGTATGAAAATATGTCGGCATGCCTTAAAAAAAAAGGAACTTTAACGAAAAGCTCCCGGTTCGGTTCACTTTAACAAAAAACCACATTTTTACACTAAAAAGTCAATCCTAGTACTATTCACTTTACCCTTTATTTTGTCCTTATTGTTAAAACTCAAAGTTTTCAAGCTGTTTTCATTAGTTTCCTTAAAAAAAAAAAAAGGTCCTCTTCCGTTATTTTTTTTTTCACTATTTTCAATGTCTTTTTGTAGGCGCATGCATGATGGCTTGGAAACAATGCCAAAGGAACATTGACCTTCTAATTCTCAATTCACAGAGTTTATCAAGAAGCCACACCTGTGGAACCCAATAAACCTTCATGAGAAGAAACTTTTGTATTGATGGTTCGAGCAATATGCAGTTAGCAAACAACCACTTAACTTTTGCAAAATCTCACTCAAGGGCATCAAATTCTTCCGCAAGGGAAGGAAGCAAATAATCGAGCGATCGCAACTTTGGAAAAGCAAGTTGGTCAAATTGCTGCGATATTGAGTGACAGAGACCAAGAAATATTTCTAAAGTGAATCTGAAGCTAATCAAATTGAGCAAGATAGCGCCATCACCACATCCGATATATGGGGTCTAAGGGACCTCATATCTTGGGGTCCTGGCCATGCGAACTCCCCAATCTGGTGCAATAGCAGTAGTCGACTCAAAAGGTGCCCATCCCCAAGATGGTAGAATAGCGAGTGGCACTGCTGCAGCGGCAGCAACTGGAGGAGCACCGTGGAGTGGTGCTGGACGGGAAGGCACGACAGCTGCTGCAACCGGCTGGGGTGATGCACTAGCCGGAGGAGAAGCAGGCGGGGAAGGGTCACGAACTATACCATCGACCAACTCTGGCTGGCCTCTCAGGAAGAGATGATCCATGTGCCTGTAATGAATGCTTTCCACCCCAAAACCCTGAAAAGTTAGAAAACTAAAGTTTCAGTTTCCTCTCAGTTTAACACAGTGACAATATTCAACTACTTAAAACAAAAAGGAAAACTCAAGTTTACCCATCTCATCAGTTCGCTCTGAAAGCCTGCAATCGAACGCTGGAAAGGCCCTTGAAACACATCTAGCGAAACCTTGGATATTTCCAGATGGAATCCATTTCCATTAAGCGCCCAGGTCACGCCTCTTGGGTTTCCGTTGAGAAACGCATGCAGATCTCGGACAAAGTTTTTAGCCATGTTAACTAGCTCACAGATTGAAATTTTAATCAGTTCAGCGTTACTTGGCATTCTGTACTACTGAATTAACAAATGGAAAGAAAAAAAAAAGATCCAAAACTTTCATAACTTTCTCGGCCTCCAAAGTTACTGTAAAAGAGCCGAAGCTCAATCCAATTCCATCCAAACCTAATCTCACTAACTTGACTCACTGCATTCATTTTCTTTCCCTCCATTTTCTCAACAGCCAAACAGAGAACAAAAGATTCTCTGATTACTGATCAATTTCCAAGAAATTAATCACGCAGTTCATTCATAGCTCGCTTTATCAAATGTGTATATTACCTACGAAAAGAACAACTTAACATAGCAGTAAACATTTTTGTTTCGCTCCCTTTTCTCGGCAGCCAAACAGAGCACAAAAGATTCTCTGGTTACTGCTGAATTACCAAGAACTTAATTATTCAATTCATTCATAGCTCGTTTTATCAAATGTGTATATAGTCGTAATTGATTTCTTTCGCTCCATTTTCTCGGCAGCCAAACAGACCACTAATTACTAAATTTCCAAGAAATCAGGCAATTCAAGCACAGTTCATTTTCTATCAAATCTCACAAACCAAACATCAAATGCATGTGCGTACCAACTGTATATTACCTAAATCAAGAACAATTTCACAGAGGATTACCAAAAAAAAGAAAGAACGATTTCACAGAGGATTACCAAAAAAAAGAAGAACGATTTCAGAGCAGTAATCAGTTTTCTTTCAATTTGGAAAATAGAAAACTTCATTTTAATCCTTAAAAAAGATGAGTTTTAGAATATAACCTTGTATAAAATTAAAATCCAATTTTAGTCCCTAGTACATTTAATCATCTCATTTATTAGTTATCTTTTGATGTTTTATTTATCTTTTTATTTTTATTTTAATGTATTAATTACATTTAAATTTAATTTTTAATTCATCCGTCATAATATATATCTACATTTAGGCAACTAATTTTTTTATAATATATATATTCCGATAACAATTTTGTATGTTCTTCATTTAGGTACATTAATACATTTGAATATTTCGGTATATCCATCGATACAAACATATTGGTACATTAATGCATTTCGGTATGTACATTTTGGTACACACATTTGAGTATTGACTTTTAGGTACATTAATTCAATAAACTATATTTCAGTACATACATTTCGGTACGTACATTTTGATAAATACATTTTGGTATTGACATTTAGGTACATTAATTCAATATAATACATTTCGGTACATACATTTAGGTTTATTATAATATATTTCAGTACAATCATGTAGGTACAAATATTTCGGTACACACATTTAGGTTCATTAGGTACATTAACTCAATATAATACATTTCCGTACATACATTTAGGTTCATTATAATATATTTCGGTACAATCATGTAGGTACAAATATTTCGGTACATACATTTCGGTACGTACATTTCAGTACATACATTTTGGTATTGACATTTAGGTACATTTCGGTACAATCATGTAGGTACAAATATTTAGGTACATTGATTCAATATACTATATTTCAGTACATACATTTCGGTACGTACATTTTGGTATTGACATTTAGGTACATTAATTCAATATAATACAATTCGGTACATACATTTAGGTTCATTATAATATATTTCGGTACAATCATGCAGGTACAAATATTTCGGTACATACATTTAGGTTCATTATAATATATTTCAGTACAATCATGTAGGTACAAATATTTTGGTACAAAAAAGTCAATTTTATATATTTCGTTCGGCACAGTCATTTCTGTACACTTATGTATTTATATATTTTTGTATCACAATTTTCTTTTAATATTTTCTCATTTATGTTCATTTATAATTAAAAGAACTAAATATGTGCATATTAATAAAATTAAAATTTAATGTGGAGAGATTAAATAAAAATGCACATTGAATAACAAAAATTGAATATTAATTTTGATAAAAGTACACTTCAAGGGATTAAATTGAATATGTAATCTTGCATTAGGTTTTTTTTAAATTTTAATATTTTGCAAGGACTAATGTTCAAAAACCCCTTTGAAAAATCAACAGTTTATAAGGTTTCAGAGGTGAGATAAATTGCCTGATTTGTTGCATGCCCCTGAAGCTTCAACTCCAACTCCAACTTTGGCCCTCTTGGACATTTCCTCTAGAGAGAGCGCGAAGCAGAAGTTCCAGAGTCTGAAATGGTTTTAGAGAGAGAGAGGGAGGGAGGTGGATTGTCTGCCCTCCCATTTCCATACTCTTCCCATCATCTTCTGTTTGTGTGGTCACGGTTAAGCCACGTCAACATTTTATATTCCTATTACTTTTTGTTTTATTATTTCTATAAAAAATTAATATAAAATGTTGATGTGGCTTAACCGTGACCATACATCACAGGAAGGCATGGGAAGAGTTAGACCCGGCAGTTTCTGACACGACATGAAAACGACATTAAAATAACGGGTTTCGGGTCAACACGATAACTTATCGGGTCATTATCGGGTGACCCGTTAAGGACCCGTTAATAACGGGTATACACGCGGGTAACACGTGGGTAACTCGTTTTGACCCGTTAAGAAAAAAACTATTTTGATAATTTTTAAATTTAATTACTAAAAGATTTATTATAAAATACAATAGCCATATTAATATATACAATATATTCTATATTAAATATATAGTTTTGTATTATTATTCTATTTAAGTTTAAAAAAAAAAGTTTTGTCATTATTTATTTTTATTATGAGAGTTCCTTATTATCATTACTAGGATAAATTTTACTTAACATGTTGTTGTCCAAAATTAAAATAAACTAGTATAGTATTTGCACAGACAAGAACTAAGAAGACATACATACAAATATGAAAAATGTGAAAGAATATATAAACACTTATGATTCATCATTATTCCTCTACAAGTAGATAATGGTTACACTTACATTATCGTTTAGATTTTTAAAATCCTCCAAACCCTTATGAATAATGTTTTTTATTTGAGGGCAAAATTAATAAAATTAATAATAATTATTGTAGAAATGTAAAAAATGTAAAAAAAAATATACAATCACTCATAGTGACAAGCTTTACAACTTTCACGAAGGGGTCAGCTTCGAAATCCAATACTATAATCCATAAACCTTAAATTTATATTTAACCGTCGATTGTCATTTACGCTTTATTCTTCTTACTGAATTTCATTTTTAAAATTTTCTTTTTTGAAAACATGATCATCTGGTGGATGTAAGAAGATGAACAGTTCAGATCTTTGATATCACGTTTCGATATTTACGGTTAACTGAAATATGAGTCGATGTCATATAGTTTGTAGAAACTTTATAAACATCAAGCAATATTTTCACTAACCGTAAAACTCTGAATATAATATTAACGATCCATACCGTTCATCTTCCTGCATCATCTAATAGATCATGTTTTCAAAAAAAGAAAATCTGAAGAAAAAAAAACAAATTTTGATGAGAACAATGAAGCGTAAATGTAAACAACAATCAACGGTTAAATTTTGATTTATGATTTATATGATTATAGTGGCGAATTTCAAAGTTAAGCTTTTCATGAAAGTTGTAAAGCTTGTCATTATGAGCGTTTATATATTTTTTTACACTTCTATATTAATTAAAAACTATTAAAGACTTTAGGTAATTGAAAATATACTTAAAAGAAAAATGCGTTTTTATGTTTTGGATGTGACAATATGGTATGTATATACTTATTTAGTATTATGTTTTTCATTTGATTATTTATTGGTTTAAAATATATTTTCCTTAACGGGTAACGGGTCGGGTCATATTACATGTTAATATTATCGGGTCGGGTCATATTACCTGTTAATATTATCGGGTCGGGTCATTTTACCTATTTATTTTAATGGGTGTTACACGACACGACCCCTTAAGATATCGGATATGATACGAAAACGACACGAATGTCAGGTCTAGGAAGAGTATAGAAATGGGAGGGTAGACAATCCACCTTCAAGAGAGAGAGAGAGAGCGGGTGATGGTTGAATTCATAACAGAATATCACATGTGCGAGACACTCGTGTCAGAAAATGGATTCAGAAGAAAGCAAGGGAGGGTGGATTCCCTGGGGCACTAACCATTTCAAGGGCTTGTGCTCCTTTTTGTCTATTGGGAAATTGATGAGTTTGGGCTACGTGGAGCAACGTGGTTGGTTTAGCTCTGAGTATTTTTGTAGTTGATAAGCTCAGGTCCCACGGTGATGTCGAGGGCTCACATCCAACTTTGGCCCTCTTGGACTCCGTCGTTGACTCCACACAACTTATTTCTCTTCATGTTAAAATCTTGCGAGCATTCAATAAGTTATGGCAAGCGTTCGTTATTTTGGATAATGCATATTCATGCTTTGATACCTTTGTTTTCTGCTAGAAATGCTACGATCTATTGTTTAGGCGTGTTTGCGTTTATGGGTCAATGCATGTCGGTTTTACTAATTGCAGATGGTTATGCAACTAATCTTATCAAAATCTTTGTTTACATAGTTAGATTGTTCTACTTTGGCGAAATTACATATTTTTGGTTTAGTTCCTACTTTGGCAAAATTACTTATTTAAAGTTACTACTACCAACACGAATAGAGTTTTTATTTAAATTATTAGTAATCAATGCTAGAAGCTTGATTTATGATATCTGGAAAATCCCTATCTAAAGAGGTGACTAGAGGGTGTGATTGGAGATGGTTTTTTCAAAATCCTCTCTAAAGTTTAGCTAGAAATTCATTTAGAGAGAGTTCGTTGGAGATGCTCTTACACTTGCAATAATTATGTCACACCATTTGGATATCAGATATTACTTTAAATGTGATTAATGCAATTTATATAAAAATATACAGTCGATTCAATGTGGTTTTAGTTGGTTTTGAAAATATGAAAATCGGACCCAAATAAAAAAAAATCGGTTCAATTTTTGAATTATTTGACCTTTTTATTGGTCAAAATCAAACCAAACCAAAATTAATTGATTAAGTTTGGTTTTGGTCAGTTTGATCCCCACCCCTAATTTGTGTGTTGGAAAAAACATTTACAAGATAGTTCATATGCGGTTGGAACCGGTGTTGGTATTGAAAATTTTGACCGGTACGAGATAGTTTGATATTTGTACCTTAGCCTCTTCGAAGTGAGAATAACCATATGAAACGAGTTCATAGCTACGTAGTTTTTTTTTTGTCCAATAACGCATTGCTATATGCAATTTTTCTGCACATAATGGTAAACTTATTTCGTGTAAGTTGTTCTCATTCGAAATAAGAAATTCAATTCTTAAACCCTATACCAAACGACGACGTTGGCGCAAAAACACGGGATCAAAGGAACATATTACCCAATTTAATTTAAATTTTTTTTCCCTACGGTGCGTTTGTGACTCAAGCAAATTCACAAGAATCCCAAATCGACGCCAATTCCAAATTCCAATTCCACGCCAATTTCGTTTCGCCCTAAACCTCTCGCCAATGTACTCATCCAAGTCCGGCCGAGTTGGCGGCGGCGGCTCAGGCAGCGGAGCCGGAAGCGCCAAGCTTGACCGAGCCTCCTTCCGTCGGCCCCTCCGATCCTCCGCCCAAACCAGCCGCCGCTCCCTCGGAGGCTCCAATCCCAGAGGCCGCAACTCAGGCTCCAACACGTCAGCAGCCGCCGCTCCGCCGGCCGTGGAAGAGCAGTTCAGTTTAGTCGCCGGGCGTAACCCGCTTGCTTTCTCTGTGCTTATTCGTATGGCGCCGGGCTTGGTGGAAGAGATCAAGCGCGTCGAAGACCAAGGTGGTGTGCCCCGCATCAAGTTCGGTCCAGCGCCTAATAACTCCCTCGGCAATGTGAGTTTCTTGGGGGTATTTGAACTGGGGGTTGCTTAAATTTTGCTAATTTTGTTGGGTTTTGGATTTCGTAGTGTTTGTGATTTGCTTGTGTGCGTCTCTGGGTTGTGTTTCAATTGTGCATTGCTCAAGTTTTTCGGCATCGTGTTGTCTAGATGCAGAGATTAATCTTAATGTTAGCATTGCTTTGAATGGTCCAATATTGCTTCAGGTTATTGATCTGGGTGGGAAGGAATTTATATTTACATGGGACCAGGAAGTTGGTGACCTCTGTGACATTTATGAAGAGCGTGAAAGTGGTGAACGTGGAAATGGTTTGCTAGTTGGATCAGGATTTGCGTGGCGCAAAGTTAATGTGCATCGGATCTTAGATGAGTCAACTAAGAACCGTGTTAAACAGCGGTTAGAGGAAGCTGAGTGCAAGAATAAATCCCGCAAGTATGTAGTCTGATTGTTACTGTGGAGTTCCCTCGCTTTTTCATTATTCAATAGTTATATGCATAATCTTTCTTCAGTTTCTTTGCTTTGGCACAATTAAATATTTTTAACTACATTTGCATTGGCTGCTTCAGGGAGGTTGCAATTTAGAACACTATTTTTGGTGGTACTTAGGTGCTAATATTATCGGAAGGCTGAAGTCTTTTTTGTTGCAACTGTCAACCGTATTATGCCTTTGAGTTGTTCCGACTGTTGTCTTATCCTTTAATTTGTTTTTGTTCCTGAAAACAGAGCCATTGTGTTGGAACAATGTACAGAGACGAAGAATCAGTTAAAGCAATATGATACTACAACAGGTAAGGTTTTCAACCTGAGTTTCATATATTTCCATATTTTAGTAAAATACAGTCATTTTCTGACTTGTGTAGAAGTTAGTAGTTTAGTGCGAAGTAGGAAAACACTGAACTTGAGATGTGTAATTAATGTAAATCTTTCCACTATAGTCTACATTCCCTTATAAGAAAATCAGATTGAACTAGCTACAAATGTACATGAGGATCGATAAATTTTAGCGCCCAGTCTAAATTGAAAAACAATAATGTGTTATTTGTCAATGAAATTTTTTTTTTTTTTCTTCTGGTTTTGCTTAAGCGGCTGCTGATCGTATATGTTCAGTTAACTACTGTTTGTTGCTTTTTGTATTGTTTATTATTTATTTTTTTATTATTATTATTTTTTTTTGGAAAGATTACAATTGAAACCACTGAACTGTTGGGTTTTTCCACTCCTTCATGGGTTGTCCCAAGTCTATTAGGAATTATAGTCTTAGAGGATTAAATTGTTTACCCAGTTGGAGTTGTTTTCCCAATATGAGTGGTTTGCCCAATTGGACTTGGTTTCTCAGTTGGAGAAGGATTCATAACTAGGTTCCAATTAGGATTGGTAAACCTTATTGAGGAACACCTTTCTTATGCAAAACAATAAGTTGTATACCACTCAAGGAGTTAGAGTGAGAGAATATTGGAAGGGCAAAATGTGTGCGAGAGAAAAGAAAAGAGATAAGAGTGTATTTCTTGTTCTTGTTGTTTCAGGTTCTTTTCCAAGTCTTAATACTAGATGCTTGGCAGGATTATTCGTTGTACTCATTATTGATATAGTGAAAGTTTGTTGTTGCTGCTCCGAGGACGTAGGTGCATAGCCGAACCACGTAAATTCTTGGTGTTATTTATCTTGGTTTTTTTTTTCGGTTTCCGAGTTTGTTCTGTTTTTCCCATTCTTAAACGCAATATTCACAACATGAACTACATAACTGATGTATCTGATACCTCACTTGTTTCCAGCTAATCAACCGTGGAGGAATTTCAAACAAAAGAAAGAGCCTCCTTTTAAGAAGCAGAAAGTTGAACTGCCTCAAGGTGAGTGGAGCCTTGTAGAAGCCTTTATTTTCTAACCTTTATTTTTCTTTTGGGGTGGTGGTCGGCTGTTTCTTGTGCCTTTTTTTGGGTACATGCTGCTGTGATTCTCTAGACCCATCATACCTTTACTACCTAAATGATCCACCATTAGACACTTATCTTGTGCCACTGTCCATACAAGAAAACCTATTTCGTCGGAACACCCTAATATCAACCTTCTAGGTTTCCTCTTATACTTCCCCAATTAGCTCATGACAATAAACTTTTACTTAAAATTTCTCTTACAATTGTCCCATCTATTAACCTTGTCACTATTCCCAGCCAAAGTAAACCTCGTCACTATCCCTCTTCCCTCCTTTTCACATTTTAAAATTCTTTCTTCTTCCAGGCTTACAGCTTTAAAGTTGTTTTATTTGAGTTTTAAATTTTTATTGAATCGTCTATTCATTTGAATTTTCAGCTCCCCCTAAATCTACATTTAAAACTGGAGTGTCATCAACAACTACTGCAAAGGGTAGGTACTCATCATCACCTCTTCCAACTCTACCTGAGCAATCCGGTGCTCTATCATCTCCATTAAGAACTGGAAATGGTTTGAAGAGTCATGCATGTGCAGAAGATGTCGTACCCTTTCAAGTGATTGAAAAAGACAAACCTGCTCCAAGCTCTGATAAAGAAATCCAAATCAGGACCAGTATTGCAGCACGAGAAACAGTGGGCAAAGGCAATAGTGGAGCTAACCCTACAGATTTGCAGAGTATGTTGATTGCTTTGATCACGGAGAATCCCAAGGGCATGAGAATAAAGGCATGCACTTAAAAATGACATTTAATATATTTGAAATAGCCTTGTTTCTACTGTTAAATCATCCAATCTTATAAGGTCGTATTATTTAAATTTATTTTAGATATGACATTATTCCAAGTGGACAAATTCCACTCTGTAAATGATATATTCCCAAACGGGACATATGACTCATCCAATGATTAAAGGACGAAGGCGTAGGCGAGGCGTCCCATGGATAGCCTTTCGCCTCATGGGATCTAAAATTTTTAATAGATATGTTTTATATATTATATATAATTATATAGAAAATAATACTTTGTAAAATTTTAAATGCTAATATATCATCCAAATCCATTAAAAAATTAACCAAGCATTACAATTAATCAATGGAACTATATATTATGTAATTACAATGCACGACAATATTAATTATAATACACAAGTGAACACATCACAAAAATATTAATTACACAGTGGGCCACATATATTATATTAAAAAATATATATTAATCAATAATCACCCAGTACAGTAGTGAGCACACCAATATATTATAAATATACAGGTTGCTTAAGGGGAGGGATCCCCATTTTTTCAAAAAAATGGGGACACACTCTTTACCGTTAGATTGACTTTAATGAAATTGTGTGGTTGAGATTAAAACACAGGTCACACAATCTCAACCACACAATTTCATTAAAGTTAAATCCAACGGTGGGGACCGTGTCCCCATTTTTTTAGAAAAATGGGGATCCCTCTTGGTAAAGGTCCTGCATATACATATATACATATACATATACACATATACATATATATACATATGCATATCCATATATATACATATACATATACATATATATATATATATATATATATATAAATAGAGGATGAAAAGCACAGTGAGCACACATATAACGATGCACGCAAACAACACACACATACTCAAAAACCCTAGCCGTAAAAATTGGGAATTTGTGGGCGTGCTAGCGGCGGCCCAGTCTCTGGGTGTTGCGGTGCTGTTGCTGGGGGCTAGCGGCGGGTGTTGCAGAAGGCTGTCGAAGATTGGTGTCGCGACTGTCGCTGGAGTGCGCGGGAGAGAGATTTCGTGAAATCTGAAGGAAAAAAAAAGGCAGAGAGACGATAGTGCAAAGGAGAGGTATGGCAGTTAAAACCCTACCCAAAACCACATCGTTTTGGGTTTGGGAGTTTTTTTTTTTATTATTATTTTTTAAACAGCCAAGGCGCGCACCGCCTTGGCAGCTCTGGCGACGCCTTCCACCCACTCCCTCAAAACAGAGCCGGCAACCCTCACTCCCAGCCTCAAAGGCCGCCTAGGCGCACCCTGAGGCGAGAATTTTAAAACACTGGACTCATCCCACCACTTCACGCAAGATGATTGGAAAAAAGTTCTCGTTAGCCTGATGCAGGATATCCATGGGAACCCTTGGGCTTTGCCAGAAAAGCTGCATCATATATCATATATTGTTTTATGTAGTCGCTGTTTTTAAGTACCCTAAAACCCAAATTTATATCAGTAAATGGAAAATCAGTTTTGCCTAAACAGTTCTGAAACCATCAGATATCCGTTTCATAAGTTCAACTATGATGCATGCTCTGCATGCTTAGTTTATTCCAAGCTATAACTAAAATAGTTTTATTCTTATGACAAACAACTTATTTCTCAATCGGTTTGAACAATAGAAAACCACTTTAAAATCTTTTTCAAAAGAAAAAACCAACATACATCTTCAAACAGTGTCACACATGAACTATTGTTTTTCATGCATAATAATAGGCAATCATATAATGAAACTACTATCTAAGAGCGAGTGTGAGTTGCCCTACTTTGATTCGAAAAGCATTTTCATCAAAGCACGTGGTAGCTATTCTCCTATTGCCAACTGCGCGGTCAAATGTTAGTTTCCTACTGCGTTTGTTACTGTTTTAACAGGGGTTACTAAATGCTGATACACTATTTTATAATCATCTCTTGCTTATAAGGTTTTGTGTGATTAAAGTTCTATATGTCTGATTGTGTTACAGACATTTATAAAAGGAAAAATGATAGACTAAGTATTGAGTTTAAAGGAATCCTTTGAGTGGAGCATAAGAATGAATGCGAGTTGTTGGGAGGGTGTAAGAGTGCAGCTAGGAGAGAAAGAATTTAAAACTTTTTCTCCAAGCTAAATTATGTTAAATAGAAATGGTGAGGGAAACAATCAAATAACTTTGGATATTGTGATAGTGCATTTGGAATTCTAAGGAATCCAACTCGGTTATAAAATCATACAGTGTCTTGGTTTCTACTTCTGCCACTTATCTCTCTCAATCTTGCTTTCTTAATAGGATTTTGAGAAAGCTATTGCAGATTCATATCCCAACTCTATAAAGAAATATGAGCCCATTATTAAGAAGGTAAGTGTTAGAAATCCTTGATGCTATTGTTCTAATAACATTAAGTGATATTATATCTTCTCATTCAATTTTGACATCAGATTGCTAATTATCAAGCTCCAGGGAGATACGTTTTGAAATCAGGGGTGGAGTTAGAAAGCTCAATAAAACCTGTGTCAGAAAGTGGATGGTAATCTACTTTTTTGTCCAAAGGCTTATTCTGCATGATCAAGTCAATTGGTGGCAAACTCGTTTTCCTGTTACCCTTTTGTCTTTTAGCTCGTACGGAATCTTGGTCCTCGGGAAATAGATGACTTGACACAATAATAAGCCAAAATATCGAAGAAATGCAGAAGGAATAAATATATTCCTGATACACAATAGTATTAAAGTTAATTTGTAGAAATATAGGACAACGGGCATCCTTTAGGCTGTTCAAATTCTCTTTGAGCATGCATAATATCACTAGATATGCTTTACGAGTTATCTCCTTGATTTATCACACAGAATTTATTTATATCCTGTTGCATGCTAACTCCAATCATTCTGATATGTATATCTAAGTTTTATGAATCTTTGGTTTTTGTATCTGAATGGTTTTCAATTCTTAATCTGAAAGTTGTAGTTGAGTGTTTTGAATTTTATATCCTTATGCCATCTCTTTTTTCCTATTTAAAGATTTTTAGTGCCTTCATATTTTGTACAATTTGTTCGACATATTCTGATCCCAAACTCCTTTACCTAGGATAATTTAGAATCTCAAAAGTACATTTTTGTCATTTACTTTGATGGCTGAACCCTTTACCAATAAAGATCCTCGGACTACGGTTTTTATTTATAGTCTAATGTGGTTGTACTTGTATCTGCTTTTATGAAAACTGATTAACAGTGGATCAAGCAAGGGTTTTCTACTATAGATATTGATGCAAGTTATATCACGCTGTATTATATTTTGATCACTCTTGTCGGTCTCTGTCTGTCATAATGTGCAATTTTTTATTTTCAGTTCTCCCGAGGAGAAACTTCGCCAGAAACCTGCTCCTGATGGTAACCGTGATCAATTGCCTGCACCTCACTTTGCGGAGAAAGTTTCTCCTGATAAGTTGGAGGAGCACGTTCACGAATAATTGAATGCTACAGTCGGTCAGGATTCAAGTGCATTGGTTAAAATTGATAGTCAACAGCATTCCCCTGATTTTTTTGGTGAAAAAAGGGGCTCCGACTATAATGAAGCACGAGTAGGAAGCTCTAGCGATACTGGGAGTGCCAGTGACAGTGATAGTGACAGCAGCGATACTGGAAGTGACAGTGGAAGTCATAGCAGAAGCAAAAGTCCAGCACGAAATGGGAGTGGGAGTAGTAGTGATGGTGAAAGTGATGCATCTTCTAATAACAAGGAAGGTTTTGATGAGGATGTGGATTTTATGGCAAAGTGACGATGACAAAGAACTGAAGCATAAATTGCAAGGCTCTGAACCAGGGTTTTCTACTTTGCCCTTCCCATGGACAACTCCTGATGGCAAGCATGTGCAGAGTGGGATTGATGAGAAGCAAGATGATCATGAAGTTGACGTAGTTGAGATTGAAAAACAGTTGCTTGATGCTGATCAGGTTGCTGAATTGGCTGTAGTTAATAGCTCTAATCGTAATAAAAGTGAACCTCTAGAAGAAACAAAACCCTTTTCACCTGAGCATGGTGAGCTGCAAGGCCGCCAAAGTTTGGTAGACCTTGTGTATGGAGGGGAGAGTACAGCCAAGGATGACTTCAGGTATGCGCAATCTGACAGTTCTGAGAGGATATCAAAAGGTACATCCAAAAGGGGTTCTGAGGTAAAGCACACTGATGAGAAATGATGAGAAATCTGAACACAAAAAAGATTACAAACAGAAATATCACAGCAACCTTCTGTTTCTGCTGGTATGGGTGTCCATCTCCCAGAGGCTTCTCACAATTTGTCTCCTGATAGACTTGTTGAAGGTTCTCAGAAGGACCCTGTCTGTCAAACGATGGATAGAGATGGTAGGGATGGGAATATTGAATCTGGATCACTAAAGGCGTGCAACCAAGCATTTTCTGGCAGACATACTTCAGAGTTTAAACAATCAAGTCGGAAGCCTTTTGATCATAATTTACAGACAAATGTTCCTAATTCAGCAGAAAGACCAGATAGATATGCTGAGAGCTTAGGGCATGGCGGGAAGTACTCTGATAAGAGCTCTCAAATGCATGATAGTTTCCTCTTGCAAAAAGATTTCATGGAGGTACTCAAAATGAGGATGGTTATGCTAATGAGAGAAAGGTTCCAAGAAATTCTAAGGAAGGTGGTACCCGAGGCAAACAGTCAGTGCCCTTGGATCCCCACTATCAAAAAGACGGTGATATGGCTGGAAAGATCAAGGGAAGTGCACAAGTTTCCAGCCTGTTAGTGGGTCCTTCACCAAACGATAACAGCAGAAATGGTGCAGCCGCATCCCCTGTCGTTAATGGCAGAGGCAGTAAACTCCAAAGAGAGTTTTCAGACTTGGACAAGCTTCGTGAGCCCTTGCCTGAGGAAACGACAGTTAATAAGCAATTTGAGAGAAAAAGTTCTTTTAAGCAGTCAGATAACAAAATGAGCACTTCAGAGAACCGGGTTTCTGAATTCAGTGAAGTGAAACGTGCAGGAAAGGCAAATTTTGATTCGGGTAGGCCATCCTCTAAGTTTCCAAGTAATCAGGAAGGCTTGAATAAAAAGAGGAAGTACAAAGATAGCACTGAGGATTTAACAAGGTCTCAACACAGAGCTGTGCAGTCTGAGTCGCAACACCCATCACTAGTAGATCATCCTGATGCGGGGCGTTCGTTTAGCAAAACGGTGGGTCTTAGTAGTAAATCTAGACAGAATGAAGCTGGAGGCAGACAAGCAATTGGTGTGGCTGAACATGGAGAAAGCAAGTCCAAGTGCTCCTCAGCAGCATGACTCAAAACGAGGGCTAGTTTGCCACCCCATACAAGAAAGTAAAAGACATGCATCCAATATAATGGTGGATTCGACTGATGTACGAAAGAAATCAATGGTGGCAGACGGCAATGACACCGATAGAAAAAAGAGGGATTCTTCTTCAGATGGGAATAGTTGTTCCTATTCTAAGTATGAGAAGAATGTGCCCGAGCTCAAGGGACCAATAAAAGATTTCTATCAGTAAGTGAACATATTCAAGCTTTTACAATAGTGAAAACCATCTGACCAGGCTTTGGCCTTGTGGTATTTAATCCTGGTTTTTGACATCTGAATTACATTATACTTTTTCCTTTTCTTATCTTAGGTCCAAAGAGTATGTGCAAGAATATCGTGATAAGTATGATAGCTTTTGCTCGTTGAACAAAGCCCTAGAGAGTTACAGGTAGTTTGAAGATTCCTTTCACTGCTTTTAAGGCAATGCTGATTCTCTTTTTAATACTTGTTTGATCAATTGGTTTGTGTTGATTTCATCCAAAATTGTGTCTCAAAACAATTATTCCTTCTAATTGTAGGAATGAGTTTGAAAAGCTAGGAAAGGACCTTGATTATGCTACTCAAGGCACGGAGAAATATTTTAACATCTTGGGGCAGCTGAAGGAATCATATTGTCGATGTGGAACGGTATGCTCTGTTCTTGATTTTCTATAGAATCTGTAGACGATTGAACTGTGAAGTAATTCAGCGAGACATTGCCTCGCTGTTTTCTTGGTCAGATGTAATATTTTTGATTATTCAATTTAAGTTGTACTTACTTTTGTTCTGATGATTCCCCTTGCCCGGTGTTGTTTGCATGCCTTCCAATTTGGCTTGAATAGATGTAACAGTGAAAATTTTTAGATGAACACACCTTTTAAGTTTTGAAGTTTGGTCTACCCAGCCCACCCCATAAGCTCAGTAGTGCATGTGTTTGGATTAATCCTGTATTTGATGAATAAGGAAATATTTGAGACAAATACTATGATCATATAAATAGCTAACATTGTGTTGCTAGTGATGTGGTGTTGGTAACTATTATTTTAAAAAAGTATTCAGATACTTATATTATGTTTCTTTCTGTTTTGTGTTTCAAGAGTATTTACAATACATAAAGTGTTTCAGAATCATTTTTCTTGATTTTGTTACTGATAACTTTAAACTTAACACTTGTGGTTTAATTTTTATTTCTCTAATAGCTAATATTATCTTGTTGAGCTTTTCGGTTTGACTCAAATAATATTGTCGCTTGCAGAAACATAAGAGGCTGAAAAGAATATTTGTGGTACTTCATGAAGAGTGAAGGTGATTCATTCTTTCCTCCTCGTCGTTGGAGTTTCTCATAGAAATTATCTACATTGCACTTATCGTTTAAGTTTTTAATTTTTTGTACGAGTGTTCTGAATATTTTCGCGTCTTCCTGCAGCAGATTAAGGAAAGGATTAAGGACTTTGCAGTCTCATACATGGAGGACTGAAGAGGGAATCTCATCCTTGTCATTCACTATAATTGAAACCTCGCCTTTCGGGCCCAAGGGTGTGACTAGGAAGTTAGATGTTGAAAACAGCACAACAGAGTCCTCTTGCTGAACTCATGTCACGTTGAGAGAGCGTTTGCAGTTTTGCCATGCCCGCCCACCCAGTATACACCGTAAGTAGCATTTAACTTGTATGTACATTAGTTTCGTATTCAGGTCAGGCTTTTTGTTCTTGTTTTGCCTGACCAGTTCAGCCTATTCGGTTTGTTCGGGCTTCTTGACATTGTGCTTCATGTGCATATATTCGTATATCATATCATAACATACAGTGGAACTCAAAGAGTTAATCAAATAAGACTAAATCAAAGAGTTAATCTCAAGCTCGGTCGGGTGAGTAGAATAGATGTGCTGATGTGGTGACAAAATGTGCTATCGACTTTTGCATTGAGAGACTGGTCGAGGAAGGAGCACTCTCAGCCTAGGGTGGTTATGCAGTTCACTACTAAGTTCAAGATCTTTTGTACCAGATTAGGTATTTTCAACTATATTTATAAAAATATAGGTGTTGAGAGAAAAATAAATTCATAAAAAGTAAAAGAAGGGTATTCTTGGAAGTTTATTAAATTATTTTATTATTTTGGGTGTTTAGAGAAACAAGGGTGTCCAAAGTTAAAACTTAGGTGTATACAAAACCACTCATGTTTTATTTTCTTTGATTTATTAAGTTGTATGGTGTCCAAAGTTAAAACTTAGGTGTATACAAAACCACTCATGTTTTATTTTCTTTGATTTATTAAGTTGTTTTGGTTGTCCTAAAGAAAGAATAGAAAATAAAAAGAACAAATTATTTAGTGGAGCTTGTTCCATGATAAAATCATAAACTTAACTTTTTTGCAGTATTCCACATACATAAACATTGCTGTTTGAGAAAAATATATAGAAATTAGAAAGACTACGGTGCTGTATTTAAAAATTAAAGTGTCTTCGACTTAGTGACCATATCGTATTTATTGTGTTGATGTCGTTTTCGTGCCATATGCGATATCTTAATGGATCTTGTCGTGTCATATCCGTTAAAATGAACGAGTAATATGACCCGACATGAGCTGGACCCGTTAAAACTATCGGGTAAGATGACCTGACTCCTTACCCATTAAAGCAAAAATACATTTTACTTCAATGAATAATCAAATGAAAAATGTCATACTAAATTAATATCTACATAACACGTTGTCACTAGATTAGTATCTACATTCCCTAAACCTTAACCCTAAAACTCCAAATGACAATTTAACCATAGTCAAAACGTAGGGGATGGATCACGAGTGTCCACATAATTTTTTCACATTTGTATATTAATTATTATGAATTATTACACATTTTCAACTCCCCCAAAACACTGTTCATGAGGTTTGGAAGGTTTTAAAAATCCAAACGACGATGTATCCATCGTCCAATCGTAGAGGATGTGATCACGTGCATTTGCATATTTGTTTCATATTTTTCACACTTTTAAATTAAACATTAAGAATGTTTTACTATAATTTGATTTTTCCTACAAAATACCAAAGCACATTTGTGACAGTCTGTCCCTGATTTTACAATTGTATAAATTTTTTTATAAGTGATTTTACGAAATTGCCCTTCGAGGCTCATGCGTTGACCGAGATTAATCGTTATGTCGTGCCATCTAAGATTTGTTTTCTTGGCATATTCTCGTAGTACTCGTCGCTATGGACGCGTGGGCGCAAGCGGTTCGTGATTTGGAGCTATATCGAAGAAGTTATTAACGTTTAAAGTTGGGGGTATTCTAGTAAATTAATTAATTTCTAGAAAGCCCCAGACATTTGGAGCTCAATCTGGTGTGCCACATGGACCGTCCAGATTAAAAGAAAATAAATGGATGGCTGTGATGGAAAGGCAAGAAGAGAGATGGGAAATAAATGGAGGAATGAGGAGAAGAGAGAGAAGAGATTGACCAATTAGAGAGGAGAGAAAGGAGGGAAAGGAGGGAGGAGAAGAAGGAGAGAACGAACCGGGTCTCTCCTTAACCCGCGAACCCGGACCCTTGACCCGCTCGTATCTCCTTCATCCGAACTTCGTTTTGGGTGATCTTGGTGTCCATGAAAAGCCCTTGACGAGCCCTAGATCTTTGTCGTGTTAGAATTCCCAATTTCTTTCCCATTTTTCCAGTTCGAAGCCACAAACCCACGGGGGCATCCGGCGGCTTTGGCTTCGAATCATCCAATCCCGAAGCAATTTCTTCCAATTACCACCACCCATGGCATCCTCTTGAGGTCTGGAACAAAGCCCAATCAAGTTTGGAGGCGTTGGAACAAGTTTGGAGGTCGAATCGAATCACACCAAATTCAAGGGTTTCGTACGGTTTTGATGAAATTCGAGCCTTTCTTGACCGAATTGGCCTTGGTCACAGGTATGAAAGTTGTTCTACTCTTTGAGATCTTCAATTCTGCAAATTTTGAGAATTTTTGGAGAAAGTTGGATTTTCCGGCGAGCCGGGGCGGCTGACCGCCACCCGCGGCGGCGCGTGGCCAGTGAGTCACCAATGCTATTTTTAGGCCATAATTCATGTTCTGAATTCAGTTTTGGTGAACGAATGACGTTTGATGATCATTCGAACCTAATTTCATTACGATTTGGGGTTAAGTAAAAATATGAATCGACGATCTGACCGTTGGATCGTCACCAAACTTTGTTATGTTGTAGTACTTAATATTTGAAGAATGTGGAAACTTACAGATCTGGAATCCGACATATGGTTCTTCCCGAATTGGATTTGTAAGTTATAAAATAAAAGGTTAATCGCCACTCGGTTTTGGAAATTGGCGGAGATCCAACCGTTGGATCATAATGAAATTTTAGTATGTTGTCCTAGAAGCATAACGTGAATCATGAGAAGTTACAGATTGGAAATCTAAGTTGCAGATCTTCCGGATCGAACTGCATAGTGACGTGTTTTATATGAGTTATATAGTCTATCGATATGATTTCTGAGGCATGATTTGATGATTGTTCTAGGCGCCGGTCATCATGACACCTTGATGGGTTGTGCTAGGGAGTTGTAGGGCGAACTCCAGGTGAGTGGGCTTTTGGTCTTCAGTGTGTATATATATATATATATATATATAATTGATTGATTTCCTCAGAAATGCGTTTTAAAATGCTTTTATGAAATGAATGCCATGTCGAATGCCATAGATATATTTATATATATATATATATATATATATATATTTGTGTGATTATATATTGTTGCATCGCGGGCGCTAGGTAAGTCAGGTAAGTGTGTGTGTGTGTGTGTGTGTGTGTGTGTGTGTGTGTGATGTGATGATTGAGGTGATATCGATGAGATTGGTATATGGCTCATTACCTGCACATCGAGGTTGTGCATGCCTGAGTAGGGCTTAGCTTTCACGTGATCGTTCACCTCCTGCACCGTACGCTCACCTTGGATCCAAGGCAGGTGCCAGCCTGTCGTACAGACCACATTAGGTGGTTCCGACTCGTAGGTGACTTGCGATTCGTCGCTAGCCTTCACGTGATCGTAGCACAGAGCGTATATACCCAGCTTGACGTACAGACCACATTAGGTGGTTCCATCATGGGTGCAGATTACTGATTATTGATTATTGATTATTGATGATTGATTGAGAGATGGATTGAGGATTTGATTGAGGAGCCATAGATTTAGCCGTACAGGTCACTAGAGGTGACTCCGGCTGACTATTACATATATATTGCCGGCATGATTTGAGTTGAGATATCACCTGATTATTTGATGGTATTTGGTATATGTTAATTATTGGTTACGGTTCATTCGGGCATGGCATTGCTTATTTGATGAGATTGGCTGATACATGGTTTTCGGTATTAGTACGTATATATATATATATTTTCTGGGAAGTATACTTGTTTTACAGAGAGGGGTTACAACTTTCATATCGAAATGATTTTGATAAAGCTTTGTTTTTGCCCACTCACGCTTTTTGTTTTGCGCCCCTCCAGGTTCTAGTAGCATAGTTCTTTATCGACAAGGACTCGTGGCATATCTTAGTTCAGGTGGCTACTTTTGAGGGTAGGATCTTTACCCACACTACTGTACTTTACTTATGATCTGACAACGCGTGTGAAATGGGTCCATACCCACTGACAGCGCATTCTGATAGTTAGGTACCTTTAGGTTTAAATTTATTCACATTCTTCCATATCATCACTTTATGGCTTCGTCACCTTCCAGGTGTCGACCAGCACAACTCGATTCGGAGTCCTAGTGGACATTCCGGGTCGGGGTGTGTCAGTTTGGTATCAGAGCATAAGTTGGGCGGTATTGCATTCATCACACGCGTGATGTGAGCATTCTTGGTTTTTGTGTCTAATATTTGGATTTTGCCACCTTGTCGATTTCGAGAAAATATGTTAGCTTCTCCAAGTTGTGGTAATTTGGTCGACTTGTTGACGTTTTGGAAGAGCATTTGGCGAAGGTCCTTAGAATTAAAGTGAAATTTTTTAAGGATTGATGCAGAGGCAAGTGGATGGCATAAATTGGGTTAACATATTATTGGATGTTATCAGATGCTTTACTAATCGATTCGATACTTATCCTTTAGCCATCAGTATTAAACGTTGAGATTGGAATCTCAGAGTAGTTTGATTCCTTGTCAGTATTGGTTAGGATATCATCTATTGGGATTCTTGCGAAGTCTACCTTGTTAAGACTCTAGGATAGTCTCGTGGGACGATGGTGCTAAAGTGGTAGTATTTAACGGAAAAGAACTTTGGGAAGATCACTTTCGGTGTACGATTGGATTTGGGAAGTAATATTGTACACTCTTAGTGTGAAATATTTTGTATATGTTGAGAATGAGAGAATCAGTAATTATGGTGCTGAACCTATGCTATGCTCATGTGGTATTTCAATTGGTGGTAACTTTGCTTAAGTGGGAAGTTGTATTCTTCCAGCCCTAAAGTTTAAAGTATTGGTGATGTTTTTCTTTCCTTAAGTGGGCGCTAAAATTTTGACGACAAAGCATTGGTGGATTAGCTAAGATAGAAAAGTGAGTTGTTATTAATTTCTCTCACCTTGTGATATAAAAGTTTGTATTCATGATCTAATCAAGTATGGAGATATAAAAGGAATTAAAGTCGAGGCTCCACTTGATATGATTGAAGGAAATTCTCAGTTTAGGCGAGTCTGCCTTTGGTTAGAGCAGAAGAATGTTTGAGGATATACAGTTTAACTTCCTGGGCAACCACAATTTCTTATTGGTTGTTCCAGAGGATGATGGCATTATGAGGAAGCTATTTTTGGACTCTTATACTAGTTCAAGCAAGCAGAAATCAGAACAGATTACTAGCTGGATATAATTATATTTCACTATGTTACACGTTTCATTTCTAAGCTTTGGGAAGTCTCTCTAAAAGATTATGAATGCTAGATAGTATGTGATTTACAGAAGGGCATTGTAATCAGGTACCTGGATGACCAGAGGTTACTTTTGGGGGTATGCAAAGTGGAGTGAGGTATGCCGTTATTTCTGCTGTGAGAGCAAATAGATCGTTATCGAAAGGCTGCCAAGGATATTTAGTTCATGCGGTACTAAGAGATATTACTCTGAGTAGTGTGGAAGAGGTCAAGGTGGTTAGACATTTTCCTGACGTTTTCCCTGAGAATTTATCTAGATTGTCGCCAGGCAAAGATGTGGAGTTCTCTATTGATTTGTTTCTAGGTACGGACCTTATATTAGAGATTGGTTCATGATGAGTTAAGGGAATTGAAAAGTCAGTTGAAAGAATTGGTTGATAAATGTTCCATTCAACCTAGTATGTCGTCGTAGAGAGCCCAGTTTATTTTTGAGGAGGAATGTGGACATTAAGGCTATACATTGACTATGGACAATTGAATCGGGTAACGATTGAGAATCGTTATCCATTACCGCGTATTAATGATTGTTTGATCAGTTTAGAGGTGCCTGTGTATTTTCAAAGATTGATTTGAAGTCTGGTTATTGCCAATTGAAGATTAAGAGTGATGATGTCTCTAAGACGGTTTTCAGAACTCGTTATGGTCTTTATGAGTTTTTGGTGATGCCATTCGGATTGACGAAGTTTATGAGTTTGACGAACGAAGTATTCCAGGAATATCTCGACAGGTTTGTTATCGTTTTCATTGACGATATTCTGGTATACTTAAGACTAGAGCAGAGCATGCTAGACATCTTAAATTGGTATTACAAAGATTGAGGGATTGTTGATGTATTCTAAGTTTAGTGAATGCCAATTTTGGATGAATCAAGTGGCATTTCTGGGACATGTTATATCTACTTAAAGTATTCAAGTGGATTCTTAAAAGGTAGCAGAAGTTGAGAATTTGGAACAATCGCGAACCGTGACTAAGATTCGAAGTTTTCTTAGCTTAGCAGGCTATATGGATGGTTTGTGAAAGATTTTTCAGTCATTGCCTTGTCATTGACGAGATAGATGAGAAAAGAGGTTAAGTTTGAGTGGGATGAAAATGGTGAGCAAAGTTTTCAACAGTTGAAGTATTTCCTCACTCATGCACTTGTGTTAGCACTCTCAGATGATAACGGGAATTATGAGGTCTATAAAGATGCTTCCTTGGATGGTTTGGGATGTGTATTGATGCAAATGGTAGGGTGATTGCCTATGTTTCATGGCAATTGGAACCTCATGAGATGAATTGCCCTACTTGTGATTTGGAATTTGCGACTATCATCCTTGCTTTGAAGTTAGGGAGACATTATATTATTGGTGAGAAGTGCAAGATTCTTACAGATCATAAGAGTCTCTAATATCTGTCTACTCAGAGGGATCTTGATTTTAGGTAACTAAGGTGGATTAAATTGCTTAGTGATTATGAGTGCACGACCAGGGTGATCGTGCAAATGTTTGGGGTGATGTACTTAATATGAAGACTCTCGTGAGAATAAATGTCTTGTATGCTTGTTATGTTCCTCTTCTTGCGGATTTGAGATCTACTGGAGTAAGGTTGGAAATAGAAGAATATCGAGAAGAAGCATTGCTTGCTAGTATCCAAGTTAGGCTTATTTTAATTAATCGTATACTTGATGCCCAGATGATTGATGAAGAAACCAGGAATTAATTGAGGCAAAGAATATCGAGAAAAAGAAAGATCTCAGAGTTAGAGAATCATATGACATGTTTATGCAAGAGAACAAGATGTATGTACCTAATGTTATGGAATTAAAGAAAACAATTTTGGAACGAAGCGCACGGTTCAGCTTATGCTATGCATCCTGGAAGTATTAAGATGTATCATACCATTTAACCATTTTACAATTGGCCGGGTATGAAAAGAGAACTTGCTGAGTAGGTAAGTATGTGTATCATTGGTCAGCAGGTTGAAGCGGAAAGAAAGAAGCCATTTGGATTAATGCAGTCATTTTCCGTTCTATAGTGAAAGTGGAAAAATATTACTATGGATTATGTGTGTAAGTTTTTTTTGTACATGAAATGGTTATAATGGCATCTGGGTGATAGTTGATCGACTTACTAAGTCAGCGCATTTTACTCCAGTGAAGAGCAACAACCTTTCTAAACAAGTGTAGCAGTTATTTATTTGTTTTATGGAAAAGAGATTCGGGCTTACGGATCTGTTGAACTTTTTGGGTATGTTGGTCACTTAAAAGTTTTGGATAGCATTTCAGGAGGTTTTGGATACAAGGTTAATTTGTAGTACGGTTTATCATCCTCAAACAGATAAGCAATCTGAGTGGACGATTCAGATGTTGGAGGATATGCTAAGATCTTCAATATTGCAGTTTGGTGACGCTTAGCATAAGCGGTTGGATTTGATGGGATGTAACTATAACAACAGTTTTCATTCGGGTATTGGTATGTCGCCATTTGAGGCATATATTGGAAAAGCTTGTCGTACATCTTTATGTTGGTCAGAAGTTGTCGAAAGAATTTTGCGGCCCCTGAGATTATGGATGTGTCTACTCAGAATGTTTAAGTGATTAAGTTTAACCTGAAAATAGCCCAGGAGTGGCAAAAGAGCTTAGCAGACATGCCACTAATCGAGTGTATTATGTAGGTGATTGGGTGTGTTCGAAATTTTTACCTTGGAAAAGTGTGATTCGGTTCGAGAAGAAAGGTAAGTTAAGTTCTAGAGACATCGGACCTTATGTGATCACCGAGTGAGTCGATGAAGTTGCTTATAGGCTTGAGTTGCCTCCAGAGTTGTCGTAAGTTCATGATGTGTTTCATGTTTTGATGCTTCGCCACTATGTAGCGGATTCGTCGCATATTATTCCGATTCAGCCTTTGAAGATTAATCCAGATTTATCAGATAATAAGGAACCATTTACTATCTTGGATTAGAAAGACAAAGTTCTAAGAAATAAGACTGTGAGCTTGGTAAAAGTTTTATGGAGGAATCATTCAACGGAAGAAGCTACTTGGAAGACAGAGGATCGGATGAGGGAGATCTATCCCAGGTTATTTTATGATTATTAATGGATAGTAATTATTGTTTAAATTTCGAGGACGAATTTTTTTTAAGGGGGGAAGATTGTGACAGTCCGTCCCTGATTTTACAATTGTATAAATTTTTTTATAAGTGATTTTACGAAATTGCCCTTCGAGGCTCGTGCGTTGATCGAGATTAATCGTTGTGTCGTGCCATCTAAGATTTGTTTTCTTGGCATATTCTCGTAGTACTCGTCGCTACGGACTCGTGGGCGCAAGCGGTTCGTGATTTGGAGCTATATCGAAGAAGTTATTAACGTTTAAAGTTGAGGGTATTCTAGTAAATTAATTAATTTCTAGAAAGCCCCAGACTTTTGGAGCTCAATCTGGTGTGCCACATGGACGGCCCAGATTAAAAGAAAATAAATGGATGGCTGTGATGGAAAGGCAAGAAGAGAGATGGGAAATAAATGGAGGAATGAGGAGAAGAGAGAGAAGAGATTGACCAATTAGAGAGGAGAGAAATGAGGGAAATGAGGGAGGAGAAGAAGGAGAGAACGAACCGGGTCTCTCCTTAACCCGCGAACCCGGACCCTTGACCCGCTCGTATCTCCTTCATCGAAACTCCGTTTTGGGTGATCTTGGTGTCCATGAAAAGCCCTTGACGAGCCCTACATCTGTGTACTATTAGAATTCCCAATTTCTTTCCCATTTTTCCAGTTCGAAGCCACAAACCCACAGGGGCATCCGGCGGCTTTGGCTTCGAATCATCCAATCCCGAAGCAATTTCTTCCAATTACCACCACCCATGGCATCCTCTTGAGGTCTGGAACAAAGCCCAAACAAGTTTGGAGGCGTTGGAACAAGTTTGGAGGTCGAATCGAATCACACCAAATTCAAGGGTTTCGTACGGTTTTGATGAAATTCGAGCCTTTATTGACCGAATTGGCCTTGGTCACAGGTATGAAAGTTGTTCTACTCTTTGAGATCTTCAGTTCTGCAAATTTTGAGAATTTTTGGAGAAAGTTGGATTTTCCGGCGAGCCGGGGCGGCCGACCGCCACCCGCGGCGGCGCTTGGCCAATGAGCCACCAATGCTATTTTTAGGCCATAATTCATGTTCTGAATTCAGTTTTGGTGAATGAATGATGTTTGATGATCATTCGAACCTAATTTCATTACGATTCGGGGTTAGGTAAAAATATGAATCGACGATCCGACCGTTGGATCGTCACCAAACTTTGTTATGTTGTAGTACTTAATATTTGAAGAATGTGGAAACTTACAGATCTGGAATCCGACATATGGATCTTCCCGAATTGGATTTGTAAGTTATAAAATAAAAGGTTAATCGCCACTCGGTTTTGGAAATTGGCGGAGATCCAACCGTTGGATCATAACGAAATTTTAGTATGTTGTCCTAGAAGCATAATACGAATCATGAGAAGTTACGGATTGGAAATCTGAGTTGCAGATCTTCCAGATCGAACTGTATAGTGACATGTTTTATATGAGTTATATAGTCTATCGATATGATTTCTGAGGCATGATTTGATGATTGTTCTAGGCACCGGTCGTCATGACACATTGATGGGTTGTGCTAGGGAGTTGTAGGGCGAACTCCAGGTGAGTGGGCTTTTGGTCTTCAGTATATATATATATATATATATATATATATATATATATATATATATATATATATATATATATTTGTGTGATTATATATTGTTGCATCGCGGGCGCTAGGTAAGTCAGGTAAGTGTGTGTGTGTGTGTGATGTGATGATTGAGGTGATATCGATGAGATTGGTATATGGCTCATTACCTGCACATCGGGGTTGTGCATGCCTGAGTAGGGCTTAGCTTTCACGTGATCATTCACCTCCCGCACCGTACGCTCACCTTGGATCCAAGGCAGGTGCCAGCCTGTCGTACATACCACATTAGGTGGTTCCGACTCGTAGGTGACTTGCGATTCGTCGCCAACCTTCACGTGATCGTAGCACAGAGCGTATATACCCAGCTTGACGGACAGACCACATTAGGTGGTTCCATCATGGGTGCAGGTTACTGATTATTGATTATTGATGATTGATTGAGAGATGGATTGAGGATTTGATTAAGGAGCCATAGATTCAGCCGTACAAATCACTAGAGGTGACTCCGGCTGACTATTACATATATATTGCCGGCATGATTTGAGTTGAGATATCACCTGATTATTTGATGGTATTTGGTATATGTTGATTATTGGTTATGGTTCATTCGGGCATGGCATTGCTTATTTGATAAGATTGGCTGATACATGGTTTTCGGTATTAGTACGTATATATATATATATTTTCTGGGAAGTATACTTGTTTTACAGAGAGGGGTTACAACTTTCATATCGAAATGATTTTGATAAAGCTTTGTTTTTGCCCACTCACGCTTTTTGTTTTGCGCCCCTCCAGGTTCTAGTAGCATAGTTCTTTATCGACAAGGACTCGTGGCATATCTCAGTTCAGGTGGCTACTTTTGAGGGTATGATCTTTACCCACACTACTGTACTTTACTTATGCTCTGACAACGCGTGTGAAATAGGTCCATACCCATTGACAGCGCACTCTGATAGTTAGGTACCTTTAGGTTTAAATTTATTCACATTCTTCCATATCATCACTTTATGGCTTCGTCACCTTCCAGGTGTCGGCCAGCACAGCTCGATTCGGAGTCCTAGTGGACATTCCGGGTTCGGGTGTGTCAACATTAAAATTAAAATTAATTAATTTATAAGTGTGAAAAATGTGAAGAAAAAAATATATATATGCAAACACCCGTGATCGCATTGTGACGACCCGTCCCTATTTTTCACTGTAATTTCTTTTTTTGTTAGTGTAATTTGACGATTTTACCCTTCTTCTGACAAAAGTGGAACCTGACATGGACATGGTTTTCGGCTTTCAGTTTCTTTTTTCTGGTTTCGTACTTAAAAAGTACTTGTCGTTACGAAGGCGTGAGCGCATGTTAAACTCGAATCGGATCTGTAATGAAAATGTTACGCTCTGTTAAAGTACGTTAACCACGGGTATTTTTGTACATTCGCGTACAAATTTACAGTGTCAGAAACATTGTCAAAGAGGCAAATTTTGTACATTTTAAATTGTACAAAATCCTTCTCTTTCCCTAATTGGTGGAACCGGTGGAAAATTTGTGAGATCCCACATCGCCCAGGGGAGTGGATCCTGTGAGCCTTATATGTATATTCTCATCTCTACCTAACGCGAGGCCTTTTGGGAGCTCACTGGCTTCGGGTTCCATCGGAACTTCGAAGTTAAACGAGTAGCACGCGAGAGCACTCCTATGATGGGTGACCCACTGGGAAGTTCTCGTGTGAGTTCCCAGAAACAAAACCATAAGGGCGTGATCGGGGCCCAAAGTGGACAATATTATGCTACGGTGGAGGCGTGCCCGGGTTGTGGTCGAGGCCCGGGCCGGGATGTGACAAAATTTTAGTATGTAGGTTTATTTTAGTATTTGGGTTTTGCTTGTTAGTTTAGAATTTGGGCGTAGCCCATCCGAGTTAGGGTTTCTTAGGTTTACTTCTCTATAAATATAGTTTGTAATTTAGTTTAAGAAATAAGTTAGTCACGATGTAGCACTTGGAGTTTTGTAGCCGTTTCGGCATTCTCGTTTGTTTAATAATATTCGTGTTAGTCTTGTTCGTCGCGCACTCTGATATTCAACTTGGTATCATAGCAAGTTTGATCATTTAGGATCAATCGGCTTTAGTTTGGTATCAGAGCAGGTTTGATCCTTCGAGATCAATCTGCTTTGGTTTGGTGTCAATTTGTTGGTTGATCTAGTTTAGGTTTGTGAAAATTGTTTGGTTTCGTTTCGGATCTTGATTTGACTTCCACTTATGTTCGATCTGGAACTGAAATGGCGACCAACCGCGCCGTAGTCTAAAGATTGAAATCGTGAATCAAGATTTCATCGACCCGCTCTGACACGCCCCAACCCTGATATCCCCAAATACCAAGGTAGGCACGTGCTGGCTGACACCCAAGGGTGACAAAGCCACTAAAAACATGCATACCGATAAAACATGTGATTAGAAAGATATAAACTGATGCAGAATCGTGTTCAGAGCATACAACTACTAAGAATAATATGGAAGGATTACTAAGAAAAGATATGAACAATGAAATGATACCTATACTGAGAAGACTCGAGGATAACTAAGCCGAAGTGCCCTGATGCCAGAATCATGTGCCTTGATCCTAACTCCTCAAAGGTCGCAAAACAAGAAAAGATGAGTGAACCAAAGTTTATAATAATAATACTAATAATAAGAAAACCGTTTTATTTTTGAACATAATAACACCTTGTTTTGAAAACATATATAACACTACATATAGGTTTTATAAAAACCCTAGCATGCCACGCAAAACCTTCGTAAAACATGTATGTATAAAACCATGCTCAATAATGCTGAAAACGTCGCTCGAAGGTAAATCCGTAAATCTCATTAGTGAAGTACTCAACTAGGGGTATCATAGCCGCTTGAAGGCATTACCTGTCCATCACCTGAAGATGAAGCTGTATAACCTGTCCATCACCCGAAGGTGAAGCTGAATAGCCTATCCATCACCCGAATGTGAAGCTGAATAACCTGTCCATCACCCGTATGTGAAGCTAAATCAAATAGCATAACATCCACACCGACACTAGCCATGGCTAGTGAAGCTGTCCGACACCGCTTTCGGCGATGAAGCTGGGGGTATTTATATATATATATATATATATATATCATAACTCACTCCTCCATCATCTGTGTCCTATGGCCATAGACATAATACCCGTGGTGTGTGAATGTGCCGTATGATAGCCCACTAGATAAGTACTAAAAACATGTCTCAAAAACTCGTATTAGATCTCGGAGTTCAAAACCTCATTTCGTAAATCCATAGTAAATCATAATCTTAAATCCACAAAATAACTTAGATTCATATATAAAACATATTCGTAAATCCAAGGAGTTTCATATATGCAATTCTAATAATTCATCACCATTATTAAACGTAAATTCGCAAAATGATAAGTATTCCTAGGGCTGGAAAAAAATCCCAAAAATCCCAAACCGAACCGAAAAATTCCCGAAATCAAACCGAAAAAATTCCAAACCGAAATTCCTGAAAATTTCGGTACCCAATACCGAACCGATCCCGAAATTTTGGTGCGGGAATTGGTCTTAAGTTTTTGGGATTTCGGTATTCCCAAACCAAACCGAAAAATATATATATACATATATATATTATTTAATTTTTAAATATATAGGATCACATGTTTAAGGGGAACATCATCTACCTACAATAGTAAAAATTGAAATACTGAAGGAGCACTGGAAATCGATGATGGAACACATACAGGAAGGAGCCCTAAGATAGATAGTGGAACATATGCAGAATTTTTAAATCACAGGAGATTGATAGATGGATACTGTATTTTAATTTCTGTAATATTGGGGACTAACATGTTTATAGATAGATTTACTAGTTTACTCAAGCATATATTAACGTTTCATATTGGCAGATTGCTTTTGAATAGGCAGATACTAACTGGGCTTCGCCATTTGATTGGCATATTTGTATGCATAGATTAGTAGAAACAAATTGGCAGATTGGGCATGCCTATATGTCAACTTTTCAATATAAAAGGTTGAATTTTAGCCCAAAAGCATAATACGTCAAATTTTAGTCCAAAAGCCCAAAACCATTTCGGGATTCCCTATTTGTCCTGAAATCCCGAAACTATTTCGGGGTTCCCGAAAATTTGGTTTGGGATCGGTATTGAAATTGGGATTCCCGAAAATTTCGATTTGGGAATCGGGACAAGGGTTTCGGTATGAGATTTTCGGGATTCCCAAAAATTGGGATTCCCGAAAATTTGGTTTGGGATCGGTATTGAAATTGGGATTCCCGAAAATTTTGGTTTGGGAATCGGGACAAGGGTTTCGGTATGGGATCCCATACCGCACCACCCCTAAGTATTCCGTAAAGCTATTTTAATTAAATCATAAATTCTATATAATCCACAATTATAGAAAATCCGGAAAACATATTATAAAGCATATTCAATGCATGAAATATGAAATGCATGCTAGGTTAATAATTTATAAAAATATATAGTTAAAAAGGGGTCCACTCACTAGTTTTCCATTACCCGAAAGCCACTCGAACTAACGCACCTAAACACAATTAGGAACCTTTTAGTGAGACTCTACTAAAACATTATAATTTGGGAAAACGGATGGCGGATTCAGATTCGGCACGTCGAGGAACCTAAGGAGGGACCTCGGGTTTTTCCTCCACGCACCGCCGCACTCGCTGCTGGGCGTGGCGGCTAGCCGTCCCGACTCGCCGGAAAATCCAACAACTCCAAAAATTCCCAAATTTTATAAGAATGAAGATCTTAATGAGAGGAAGAACTTTCATACTTACGACTAAGGCCAATTTGGCCGGGAAAAGCCCCAATTTCACTAGAACTCATCGAAAACCCTAACAAGGGTGTTTCTTGATTCGTTCTCAAATCGACTCTGACGCTCCAACCATTGATTGGGCATTGTTCCTGAGCTCAAGGGAAGTATATTGGCGGTGGCAATTGAAGGAAATCGTTGCAGGAATGGTGGATTCGCCGCCGTGGGTGCCCTCGAAGCCGTGCCTTCGATCTTCACGAATTAAGGCCTAATTCCCTCGATTTTACGTGAAACGTGAAGAAGGGAGGTCATGGGGTTGATTCTAGGTGGTGGCGATGGTCAATTCGCAGGGAAATCACCGGAATCACCACCGGGTTATGTAGAAATCGTGTCGGGTAAGCGAGGAGGAACCGGATCAAGGGTGATCCGATGCTCCTCCTCTCTCTCTCATTTCCCCTCCTTTCTCTCCTCTCTAATTAGTCACTCACCCTCTCACTTCTCCAGATTGGTCTTCACCTTTCCCTTCTTTCTCTCCTTTATCTTTTCTCCCATCCGTCCATTTCTCCTTTCCTTCAATCTGGGCCACACACGTGGCTTTCTAAATTTTGCTCTAAAAATCTGGAGCCTTCCAGAAAATGTTCAAATGACCATTTAGTCCCTAACTTCGTTCGTTAATAACTCCCTCGTTATAACTTTGAATTGTGTTCCGTTTGCGCCCACGCATTTGTAGCGACAAGGACTACCCAAATACGTCAAGAAAATAGATTTTACGTGACACGACAAGACGGTCAACAAAAGTCAACGTATTTGCCTCAAAGGGTATTTTCGTAAATTCACATTTTAAAATTATAAAAACTATAATTTTTAGGGACGGGTCGTTACACACTCACACTACACGTACCGCACCACCTGCTTCGCCTGCCCACCAGCGGCGCTCCCACCTTCATCTGTACCCACTCTTGACCTACACCTTGACTCGTACCGTACCCGCACCAACTTCTATGTGTCGCAACCTGTATGCAGTCCCCTTCTGCAGTTTGTTAGCTGCAATTGGTTTTGCACGAATTGAAGAAAGGCCACATGAAGATATAAAAGAAGTTGACTGAAAAGTTAGAGTGAAGAAGAAAGAAAAAAAAATAGAAAATAGAAAAAGGAAACAGAAACAGAGAAAAAAAAGGAAAAAAGAAGCAAAGGAAGAGAAGAAAAAAAAGGAAAAAGGAAAAGAAATATTTGGTTGTTTGTTTTGAGAGGCCCACACGGGCAAGAAGGAAAAGTGGTGGACTTTGTTTTAAAGGCCCACATAGTTTGGGTATTTATCTTGCACTAGCACTAGCATTGGAATCTTGCATTGGCATTGGCATGGAATCTTGCACTGGCACTGGCATGGAATCTTGCACTGGTATTGGCATGGAATCTTGCACTGGTACTGGTATTGGAAACTTGCACTTGCACTGATGGAATTTCATATTGGAATTGGCATCGGAAATTAGCATAATGGAGCTTGCATCCGCATGTGCTTGTTGGCAAACTCATGTCGTTTACCGCCATGAGTTTGACGGAGGGTGTTGGAAAATATTAGTATTTAGGTTTATTTTAGCATTTGGGTTTTGCTTCTTAGTTTAGAATTTGGACCTAGCTCATCCAAGTTAGGGTTTCTTAGGTTTAGTTCTCTATAAATATAGTTTGTAATTTAGTTTAAGAAATAAGTTAGTCACGATGTAGCTCTTGAAGTTTTGTAGCCGTTTTGGCATTCTCGTTTGTTTAATAATATTCTTGTTAGTCTTGTTCGTCGCACACTTTAATATTCAACTTGGTATCAGAGCAGGTTTGATCCTTCGGGATCAATCTGCTTTGGTTGTTCTAAGGGCTGGTTTGGTATTGCTGTGCTTTGAAAAAAAGCTGCTTCTGCTGTGCTGTGAGAATAAGCAGATGTGAAATAAAGCAGCAGAGTGTTTGGTAAACTTTTTTGTAAAAGTGCTTTTGAAAGAAAAAAAGCAGTATTATAGTGTTTGGTAAACTTTTATGTAAAACAGATGTGAAAAAAAGCCGGTTTTTCAAAGCTGGGTTTTGCAGCTTCTTGTTTTTGGCTTTTTTTCACCCAAAACTGTGAAAAAAAGCTGAAGCTGAATGTTTACCAAACACCAAAAACTGTCTCAGCTTTTTTTCATAGCAGCTTTTTTTAAAATCACCTCAACCCCAAACTGGGGCTAAGTGGTAGACAAATTCTCCTTCCCATGTAGCATCGGTACCACATGAGGCAACATCGTACATTTATCTACAGTTAAGCGGTATACTGAAGCAAAGCGGATGGCCCCAGGAATGCATATGTAGAAGTTCAAAATCAGGTTGGGAGTTCCAAACCTTTGCCTGCTTTCAATAGAACAATCCCTTGGGGTTTTAAGTTTCAGTATTTGATTTGTAATAGTTTTGTTTCGAGGAATGGTTGTGATTGTTGTAAATTCTAAAGTTGGTGGATGATACAACCACAACCATCCTTAACATTTCCATGTAACCTATGGTGTGTAATTACATGTAACTTACGACCCCCTTAAGTTTAAATATACACATCTAATGATCATCCTAAATGCTTGTAACATTTGCCTCTACATTATTTATTATGGTTTTTAGTCTATAAAAGGAGCTCTTGATACATGAATGAGATAACATTTGGGAGAAAATTACATTATCTTTCTCTACGAATTTGTCATTGAACTTCCCAGAGAAAATGTCATGGTAAGGAGCACTTTTCAGCAAGTACCTTGGAAATTCAAACAAACGTGACTCACTAGAAAATATCAACGTTTCTACAAGCAAAAGTTTCCTTGCCAAGGTGGTGTGGAATTTTTCCTTGCTTCTAACCTCGTCCCTTGGAGATCTCTAAAAACACTTAAAAAAAAAAAAAAAAAAAAAAATCAACCAATTCCAAATGCAGTGCTCAAAGAACATTTGTGATCTTTCACCAGCTAGAAATATTGGAAGGTCAGGATGTCAGTCGTTCCTCCTAAACTGGTAGGTTTTAATATTTTCAAAGAAGCGAGGACGAAGAGTTTCTTTACTCTTGCACTGTGGGTGAAACAATATAACCATGGAAGATTCAACATATGGAGAATTCCGGGACTTCAAGACAATGGTCAGTTTGATTTCAAGTTTGAACCTTGCAGTTATAAATAGAAAACAATGACTCGTACATGCTTTCTAGACAATATCTTTGTTAATAGATTTCATTACTCAAAACAACTCAAAGTACACATCAATGAGACTTTTGGAAAAGAATGTGTATATAGTGAGTAATACAGTACTCTATTTTTACAAACAAAAATCTTGTACATCAAATAACTGACACCAAAAGGCAACTGAGAGATAATATATTGCAGATGGATCATTTGCAAAACAAAAGGAAGAAATATGCAAACCCATATATATATATATATATAGAGAGAGAGAGAGAGAGAGAGAGAGAGAGAGAGAGAGAGAGAGAGAGATATAGATATTATATATGCATATCAAGTTACCTAACACCATCTCTCATGCGTAGTAGTCCCCGTGTGTGGACAGATCTGGACTGTATAAGTGAATAGCCCTGTTCGCTAACTTGATTAAATTGTAAGTAAAGGAAGGGGTTTGGAGTCTTCGGACCACAACCTCCTGGAACCAAAGCTCCTAGATGTCCGAGGACAGTTCAAGATGTCAGAGCTCTCATCAGCAGTTGTTTATGAGATTGCCTACATAGTTAAATTAACAAATGGAGCATCTGGATGGGAACTCCCTGTTACACTCAAAATCAAACTCCCAGGGCATGGCGGAACAGAAAAGAGGCGCCAATAAAGTCTACTCGAGAAGCCGAGAGGAGTGTGGGTAAAGCTTATTGGTGGCAGTTTTCAGTCCAAGGCAGGAGAAACTGGAGAAGTGATCTTTGATCTTTATAATCGTGACACGCCCTAGAAATGGCCTACTGTTTAATCACAAATGAAACCTTTAGCTAAAATTCTTAAATCCTAAGCATTATAATAATTTACATGTTGCAATTTGTTTGAGTGCATTTTGCTTATCTGGAAAAGGAGGTAGTAAACATACCCACAAAAGGTCAGAATTATTCTGGTCATGCTACGTGAAGCTGATGAAGATCTTAACCAATGTAACCACTTCCTTCACGGGTTCACCACCCTGCAGTATAATTGACAATAACTCTTCCTTGGCTGCCAACCGACAAAGAGGAGCATACTGTTAACACTATAACACTACGATACATTACTTTTCTAAAACAAGATAGAAAAAGAAAGAATTTCCTTGAATACCTCAGATGCAAAATTCACATTTGCTCCAGTATCCTGCTAACATGTATGATTGATGTCATTCAACTTAATTACATCTGATCTGCAAGTATATGAGTATTTACTAGAGAGGAACCAAACTGCATAAACAAACACCTTAAGGTGAGATTAATCTATGATAAGAAAACAAAACAAAAAAGCAGCCTACAGATTAAATCCTACATGTTCGATCTGTTAAGAACACCTACCAAAAGATTTGTACATGGACGCACAGAAACTCATTTAGATCCCCGAGAACCAATTTCTAATGAAGTTATGATTGACTTATCAAGTCACTGGATGGAAAATTGACTTCACGTTGTAGTGCAAGCCTACGTCTACTGACTGACAACTCACTTGCAAAGAAAACAAAGATGATGTTCTTCCCTATCTTTTTATGTCTTTAAAGATCCACTTGTTGGTCTCGAGACATAAGGTCGTTGACCAATGACTGCAAAATAAGTGTAGCTTCAGATGCTCTTCCTTGATGTAAGTAATCATCTATTATACGTGAGAATTTGACAGCAGTTTGGAATTCCTGATCCTTCAAGTTAAAAGGGATGATACTCTTCCATTCCTTGGATCTTCCTTCCAAGCAAATACCATGCAGCAGACCAGCAAAAGAAACAGAATCTAGAAGGATGTCATTATTAACATACTTTTCACACAGCTGTAATGCAGTTTTAACCATCCCATGATGGCAAAGGCAAATGATAATGGAATTATAAACAGCAGCCTTTTGAAACCATCCATCTGATATCATCCTTCTGAAAACCCCCAGAAAAATAGATTTTTCATTTTGTTGGGACTCGTTAACTTCCTTCGGAATCGCACAAGGTTCATTGTTTGTGAACCCATTTACCAGATAATGGAAGGTGACGTCATTAGGAATGCACTTGTTCTTCAGCATTAGTTCAAAAAAGAAGGCGGCATTTGCAAGGTTACCTTCCTTGCAAAATGTTCCAATAAGTATGCTATATGTGACTACATTTGGCTCCAAGCCACAGGATTTCATCTCTTTGAAAGTTTTTACAGCTCCGCAGGAATCTCCCTTGTGGCAAAACCCACAGATCAAGGAGGTGTATGTGACCACATTTGGCTTGCATCCCTGTTTGACCATCAGTTCAAAGAAACTTAGAGCAGCATCCAAGTTATGCTGCTTGACATACCCATCAATAATTGTAGAATACGTGAACCCATCAGGACGATGATGCACTTTCCGCATTTTCTCAAAGCAAGAAAGTGCATCCGTCATCATTCCAAATTTGCAGAAACCCTTAATCATAGCATTGTACCCCACAACACCGGGGTTTAGACCCTTTTCAATAGTTAACCCAAATATTTTTTTTGCTTCCTCAAGGTCACCATTTCTGATTAACCCGTCCACCAGAGTGGCATAAACATATGCATCCGGTGGTACATTTTGGTCAAGCATCTGACCAAGCAGCAACTTGGCAGTAGGAAGCCTCCCCTTCTTACAAAGGCCACTCATCAAAACATTGTAAATGTGAGCATCAGGGACTACTCCACTTTCCATCATTCTGTCCCTAACTGTCATTGCAACATCGACTTCCTCAGAAACAACAAGTCCATGGATAAGAGCTCCATAAGAAACCAGATCAGGTTTGTATCCTCTTTCTGTAATCTTAGTAAACAAATCCAAGGCCCTTCTGTGCTCCCGTTGTCTGAAATAAGTGTGAAAAAGAGGAGTATAACTAAACTTATTTGGCACCAATCCTCTCTCCATCGCGTGGTTTATAAACTGTTCAGCTTCCTTAACCTTCCCATCCTTGCATGAATTATGAATCAAAATATTGTAGGTTGTAATATCTGGCTCACAACCACTCTCAATCATCTGCTTTACTGTCTCCACTCCTTTAACCAAGCTACCATGCTTACATCTAGCATCGACAATATTATTACGTACTTGAACATTAATATGCAAGCCTCTCTCCTTCATTTCCATGAAAAGCCGATCAATCGCTTTAAACTTTCCTTCTTTGCAATACCCATTTATCATAGCTCCATAAGTCTCCACAGTGGGCAAAAACCCCTTCGATTTCAACTCTTTAAAAATCACATTAGCACTTTCGACATCACCTTTTTTGCAATATCCGTCAATAAGCGTATTGTAAAAAACAACATTTGGTACACAACTCTTTCCCCACCTATCCACAATTAATTTTCTACCTTCCTCAACCTTCCCTTCCTTACACAACCCCTTCACCATTATACAAGTACTATAGTTATCCATACACAAATGCTCACCGCCACCTCTCTCAGCCATTTCGTCATACACCCGGCGTGCAACGTCAACTCTCCTATTTTTCACAAGAACATTTAACAACGAATTACAAGCGAAAACACTCGGAACTACACCATACACCTTAACCACAATATCATACAAGTCAAGAGCTTTACCAACCATCCCAGAATCTGCATAAGCTCGAATTACAAAGCTCAACGCATCATGGGTCGGCTTGACTTCTTCCAATTTCACCTTATCCATCACCAAATCGATCTCCGAAAGCATAAGAAACCTCGCCAGAAGCTTCAACAGCGAAGAATACGCAGACCCATCTGGAGAGCAGCAGTAGGGTCGCTTGAATGCCCAGTCAAAGAACTTCAAACCCAATTCTACATCGTGCACTCGGTCCAAAACGAAATGGGCAACGTCGGAAACAAGCGTTTCGGTTTCGGAGAATTGGGTTTCGAGAGATTGCTCCCAATGATGTTGGGTTCTGAGGATTTGGATGGTGTCATTGACGAGTCTCTTGACGTGGGGAGGTGGTGGAGAAGAAGAAGAAGAAGTGGGCTTTCGGTTGTGAAGGGGTTTGATGCGAGAGAGAAGGGTTTTAGACATGTGAGAGTGAAGAGGTTTTGGATTTCTTGAGGCTTTCTGTGAGTGAGTTTTCAGAGTTTTGAAGGTGACGCTGCTCTTGGATTAGAATTAGGGCTGGTTTGGTATTGCTGTGCTTTGAAAAAAAGCTGCTTCTGCTGTGCTGTGAGAATAAGCAGCTGTGAAATAAAGCAGTAGAGTGTTTGGTAAACTTTTTTGTAAAAGTGCTTTTGAAAAAAAAAAAGCAGTATTATAGTGTTTGGTAAACTTTTATGTAAAACAGATGTGAAAAAAAGCCGGTTTTTCAAAGCTGGGTTTTGCAGCTTCTTGTTTTTGGCTTTTTTTCACCCAAAACTGTGAAAAAAAGCTGAAGCTGAACGTTTACCAAACACCAAAAACTGTCCCAGCTTTTTTTCACAGCAGCTTTTTTTAAAATCACCTCAACCCCAAACTGGGGCTTACAGTCGCTGCACGCTTTCGCTTCAACAAAAAGGCGCTAAACTTAATTTTTATTTCAAATACTAATGCTCTTGGATATCAAGAAGTCTCCACGACACTCCGGACATGAGACTTCCATGGAGTTCACAATTTTATTAGTATTTCGATCTAATAATATAATGTCACGTTAAAGGTTTTTTTTTTAAATAACATTATATTATTGGATTAACATGCCACAATGATTTCGTTCTATATAAATTGTTATCAACACGACACTCGCTTTTCAAATAATGTTTATTTGTCACGTCACGTAACATCGCCACGTAGTATGGTCGAATACCTAATATTGAGTCATCGACAAGCATATCAACTATCCACACTTGCATGGCCGTTGATAATATGTAGTATGCTTGTAAGTGAATCTATGTGAAGAGCGTGTACTAGCAGCCTATTGAGTGGTTGGACAAAACACATGTTCAGGGTCGTCTAACCGAGAATACATCTTATTGGCAAACCTTAACTTCCAAATTTTTTGTCCAAGTATTGTCTTAGTTAAAAAAATGACACGTGTTTATACAACAGGTGCTATGTTTTAACTGGACAATTCCTTCCATGTAGCTTGCAATGTGGCATGGAAGTCCACACCCAATCGGTTTCTGACAACTAAAATACACCACTAACTACATTTAAGAAGGGAACTTTAACGAAAAACTCTCGGTACTATTTACTTTAACGAAAAACCACATTTTTACACTAAAATGTCAATCTTAATACTATTCACTTTACCCTTTATTTTATCCTTATCGTTAAAACTTAAAGTTTTCAAGCCCCTTTTTCATTAGTTTTCCTTAAGAACATAGACCTCAGATGCTTCTTCAAGCAGTTCTGAGTGATTCAAGAACTTCAGTAAGCTTTTTTAAGAAGCACTTGGTTTTTTAATAAAAACTTCAATATTTTTTTTAGGATTTTTATCACAAATGGTCCCTGACATTGATCAAACACATCATTTTGGTCCCTGACATTGAAAATCAATAGAAATGGTCCCTAAGATTGATCAAACACATCACAAATGGTCCTTCCGTTAAAAACTCTTTGGGCAATTTTCAAAGCTTCGTAACCCAATCGTTTCTTAACCAAATTCGACCCATAATATATCAAAATGAAGATAGGAAAGTGTAGAACACGATTAGACCTATTTTGAAGCCCAATGGTTGCCGAAGATGGCCGGAAAATAGCCTCAAATGTGACTGGTCCGCGGAAAAACTGGAAAACTAGCCGAAAACTGGGTAAACTTTAAACGTTCATAACTTCTTCAATAATCAACGAAATCGAGTGATTCAAAAACGAAAATCATACTTCTCGACGAGACAAAGAGAATGGTATCTTTCTTGATGGCTAACTCACCATAGTTTTGCCGGAAAACGGCTCGAAATTGGCTAACACGAAAATGGCTATCCAATTTCGAGCAGTTTTCCGGCCAAACTACGGCGATTTAGCCATCAAGAAAGATACCATTCTCTTCGTCACGTCGAGAAGTATGATTTTTGTTTTTGAAACACTCGATTTCGTTGATTATTGAAGAAGTTATGAACGTTTAAAGTTTACCCAGTTTCCGGCGAGTTTTCCAGTTTTTCCGCGGACCAATCACATTTGAGGCTATTTTCCGGCCATCTCCGGCAACCATTGGGCTTCAAAATAGGTATAATCTTGTTCTACACTTTCCTATCTTCATTTTGATAAATTATGGGTTGAATTTACTTAAGAAACGATTGAATTACGAAGCTTTAAAAATTGCCCAAAGAGTTTTTAACGGAAAGACCATTTGTGATGTGTTTGACCAATCTTAAGGACCATTTCTATTGATTTTCAATGTCAGGGACCAAAATGATGTGTTTGATCAATGTCAGGGACCATTTGTGATAAAAAACCTTTTTTTTTAAAACATACGATATTATTTAAATTAAGGATATTAGAGTGGATTAAGTCTCACAATGGGTTAGCCATAATAATTTGGTTCGAATTTGCATTTGCGAGAATTGAACCTAAGACCTCTCACTTACAAGTGAAGATAAATACTACTAGACCATAATGCTTATGAGTTATGAAATTCCAAACATGCCCTTGTAACTGGGAAGTGGGAAACATAGCTTTTCTAATCACTCAACAAGCATTGGTCTTTTTGCTCGCTGTCAGTTATGTGAAAATTTATACAGGAAGAATTACATATGCCTCTCTGAGTCTTTCCGGCTCCCGCAATGAGTGGATAACCCTGACCTGCCACCAGTTGCCCCCCTTTAAAAACAATGAAAAAAAGAATTTAATCCCCAAACCAAACAGACGGAGATATAAATGGAAAATTTTGGATAGGCAGAACACTTGGTGAGAATTCAGTGTGATAACTTAGAGCAATCAAACAATCTTCTCATCTTCTCTGACACTCAAATTCCAAGAGCTGAAGAGAGATCTACGATTTCATGCCAAGCATACAAGCGTAATAACTTCGGAAAGGACAAGATCCAGCTCATGATGCAGCAACTCCTCATCCTCTTCATGACTTTCAACTTCTATTTCTATTCCCCGGAATGCACCGAATCAAGTCTTATGAATCGACGCCCTGCCTGCTGCGCTCTGCTCCCCATTGCTGCCTATGGCCAAGATTTTAATCAGATACATAATCCACTCTACCCAGAATATGAAAAACTCATCTACCAATCATTTCGCTAACTGTTACACATGTAACACCAATTCTCAATCAAATGATCCACTCAATCATAGACACACACAACAAACGAAAGCACATGTACACGTACACTCACCACCAAATCAAAAACAAAAATGAAAACCTGTACATTAGATTTATTAACCTTACCCGAAGAAACTGTTATGCACCTCGAGAGGCAGGGTGGCAGATGATTGGATTTTCTGTACAATAAAATCATAGCATATACATAATTTGATTATATTTTGGGAGAGAATAAAATGATAGTAACAAATCGGAATTCATGTACAGGAAAAGTCTAGCCAATTAGCCCTGTGAGTTATTTCCTATCAACTCCTTTTGATAAAAAGATTTTGACGCTTTCATGTCCAGCTAATCCACATTATACAATGTGCACCATAGTAAAGCTTTCTCAACACAAAGTTTGGAATTTCAATTGATCTTTAAATGTTCTGGGGAGATGTCTAGGTGCCAGACCCGAACATGGAAATGACCTTCTATAGCAGGGGGAGGGAAGAGAAAAAGGTTTTCCTTCGCATTTGTGTTAATTTTTTAAAGGGGTTAGAGAAATATACACACTATGAACAGGGCTTAGAGAAATATCTGTGTAACAAACACGTTGTACTCAAGTTAAGGCAAACACTACCAGTCCAAGAAATAGAAAATACATAAAGGCAAATACTAGCTGTAAGGCGAACTCACACTGTATGAAAATCATGCATCGACGTGCTAAGAAGGATATGCAGATATATATCAAGTAAACATACACAACAATAAAATCAGCATGCAGATATACACAAGTGGGTAAGCAACATTTGGGCCAGCATTTTTTCATTAGTGTGTGAATAGCATATCCTATTATCTATCTTCCAAATTTAGGGTATTCTCAAGCCACTCCCCGGCCACATCAGATAAATTTTCATTTTACCTTCCATCCATTCAGCATGTACTATGTTAGTCATCAAAAGATTTTTTTTCTTATGCATTCTGCAGTGTAATATAAACCCTATATGTTTCTAATCTTGTGGTTCATTAAGAGCTTGAGAAAATGGTCGAGAAGACGTGACAAGTTTGGGACATAAGAACAACACTTACAATTTCCCAGATGTTAGTAGTTCAAAACCACCAAAGCTTCGAGTTAAGATCAACTAATGGTTGAGCACCTAAACAACAACAACAACAAAGCCTTATCCACTAAGTGGGGTCGGCTATCTAAATCCTAGAACGCCACTGCGCTCGGTTTGTAATGGTTGAGCACCTAACTAAATAAATTATCCAATGGCAAATCTTATATCCTTATGTGTTGCTCCAAAGCTGCAAAGTTATAGGCCTTAATATAATCAACGGCATCTGATAATATATGTAAAATTAACTATTAAAATACTTGTTTCATCAAAATTAAATATTTTAAATTACACATACAAGCATTTTATGACATCTAATGGGGATGACTTTGCCATTATTCCCTGACCATTCTGTTCTTCACCACCAAATCTGAAAGCATTGAACAAACAATCAAAATCATAGACGCTAATCACGCAACAGTATGCAAAAAGGGCTAACTACAGCATTAGAGGAGAGCCATTGCATAATGAACTTACAACAATTTTGGGTGACAGCTGTCCATTCAAAGCTCCATTCAACTGAGGTAGTAATACAAATTATTGAACATTGAAGAACCAGGATGTCACTTTCATATGATTAAAAAAAATCGTGTCAATTGCTCTGCAGATTCACAAATGAGTAGGTGAAAAGAATACTAGCTCTTGTTGAGCTGTCCAGTTACATAATCAACCACTTTTCAGTTTTCCCATCCACCATCTTCTTTCAACTCTTGGTCAGTATGGTTTGCAAAGCACCCAATTGTTTCGAAGAAAATGGAGGCGCCCTTTTTCGAACCAACATCATGATTGCCTTAGCCTTACCAAGCTGGTTTGCCTTCTTTAGGCCGTCAAGCAATGTACGAATGGTATCCACATTCGGAAACCAATTCTTTTGCATGCAATCTTTACACATAGTATATGCCAAATCAAAATCTCCTCCTTTACAAAGATAATGAATCATGGTCTGATATATTTTGACATTGGGCTTGTATCCCTCTCCATGTAGAGCAGAATACACCCTTTTGGCCATTTCAAGATACCCTGCCTGACAGAAACCTTTGATGACCAAATTATATGTAACCTCATCGGGTGTTATCTCTATATTCTGCATTAAACCCATCAATCTATTCGCTTCCCAGGCTCGTCTCCTATATACCAGATACTGGATTCTAACATTGAAAGTCGCAATATTAGGCAAACAGCCCTTCAATATCATAAGATTCCACAAACCATTACCAATTTCCCACCGGTTGTCCATATAAAATGCTGACATCAGTGTTGTGTATGTAATGACGTCTGGTTTTATCCCCAACTTCTCCATCTGTACCATGATCTGATATGCTTTAACCAAAATACCCATTTCGCAAAAAGCCTTTATGACAATATTGACCGAATATATATCCAGTTCAATGTCAAACTTCTCCGGAATCTCACTCAAAAATGCCTCTATGGCTCCTAAATCACGGGTTTGAGTCAGAACCTTGAGTGCAGCGTTGAAAGATTTAACAGTCCTAGAACAACCATATAAATGCATATCACAAAAAGTATCAATAGCATGCTTAGTCATCCCAGCCTTACCATACAATGTTATAATCCTCATTATAAACCCTTCTCGCCGACCTTGGGGAAGGCTCTTCTGATGCTCAAGCAAATGTTCAATGTAATCAAACCGGTGAGCTCCAGCAAGCCGAGACACCATGTCTTCAAATGCAAACCGGTTCTCAATGACAAACCTATTGTGCGCGTTGGCCTTAAACATATGAAACAGCTTTTCCGGGTCTCTCTCAGCTTTAAGCTTAACCAGGGCAGGCTCTTCTAATGGTTTCGTATTCAAAACACGATTGGACGCAGCTGCAGGGCAATCATTCGAGGTTATGGCAATGGCGGCATTACAGAATCTGCGACTGGTTCGCAGAGAGAGCATGTTTCAAGTGTTTCCCAATATTAATGCACATCCATCCATCAACATCGGCATTCTACACAAACCATTACGAATAAATATCGAAAACCCACTTCAAAAATTGAGGAACCCAGAAATACAAACGCCCAAAAGAACCAGAAATCACAGACTTTATCATATGTTGTTTAAATTCTGAGAAACTGGAACATACCCATTTGCTGAAATTGAAGGGTTTAGGCACCCACCTGAAAGGAGCTTCAATGCCCGCGTGCAAAAGCAAAAACCCAGAAACGCAAACACCATCAATGAATCGTATATCCTCTCAAATCAAATTAAATTACCAGAAGGTTAGAGAGTGAGAGAGGGAGGAGGTTTTAGCATTGGGGATCTGAGGGGGACGTAATTTGGTTAAGTGATTAGAGTTGGCTGGGATTCTCTGTCGGGGTGGGGGTTTCGGCCTTGCTGGGGGTTTAGGTTTTTCTGTAGGTTGGGCTTTCTTTGTGTTGTGCTTGTGGACTCTGATGGTACAGCGTGCGGGTCCATGGTAAGGGAGCGTGGACTGCTTAAGTACACATTTTTGGTGATTGGTTGCTGGGACAGCTAAATTAAAATTATTCTTGGGAACAAAGAAAAATGAGAAAAATGAGAAAAATGATTTCCCTATATCAGACATCGTGACAAGAATTGCAAGGAGTCGATATGTCTAATGGTTAGAATATTTCTTTTTAACCAACTGCGTTTCGGATTCAAACTCTCTTCTCCAGTTTTTAGTATTGATTAATGTGGAGTCACGCTTGTATTCAAAGAAATATTATGACATGAATCCTTCAAAAATATAAATTGTTCATAGATAGGAAGAATGTTGTTGGTAAAAGCATTGTCCATCCATCTTAGTGATCACTCATTGATCTCGATTTCCCGATGACTTGTTCATCCATTATTACATACCCTCGTTGCGTAAACAAAACATCATGTGAGGAGATCAATGATAGAAATAACACATGGACGTGTAGACGAAACAAAAGAGTGTGCGAAAATCCACTTTCAAAATAAAATATTTAATGAGATTGGTGGTACCTATTTTAGGTTGGAGGGCAACTGGATACTTGATAGTCCAGTACATGTTATAAAATACGTTCAATGTGGCATTGGAAAATTGGAACCATGATGTGATATTACAAATTCATGTGTTATAACGTAAACGGATGGTGGACTTATAAACATTGTGGATTAGTAACATCACTTGATGGTGCTAAAATGTTACCGAAAAATTACTTGAAGCCAAATTTTAGTTCAGGAAAGGAGAAACTTCAAATGGAAGTTAATAACATTAACCAAGTATTCTGCCGTAATATATCATGTAAAAGTGTCTTATACAGTTTAAGAACTTTAGCAGATTCGAGGGGAGGATCAGAGCTTCTGGCAGCGACGAACGGTTCTTTTGAAGATCGACCACCCAAGGAGTTTGCTTCATTTAGTCCTTCGATGTTATAACAAGCAACCCCAACGCGCCAATTAGAATATACTGAACAAAAGAAACAGAAGGGATTAATTTGTGATTTGAATAAAATCATTTGTGTCTGCATGTTTAATAAGACCATTTTCGGAGGAGAAACAAACCTTAATAATAGGCTTTTCAGTCATGATAATTGTCACCCACCCGACATAAGGTAAAAACCTGAAAATGATAACGGATTGAGCAAAAGTGCGATAACAACATGAAAATGATAATCACTTGACTTCTATTTTCTTTTTAAGAAGACGAGGGAAAAAAAGGGTAAGAATAAAGACGATAGAATTAGTCGATTAGGTATGGCTTAATTCGTTTTGCTAATCACTTTGGGTGGCTTCATTATGAATACAGTGAACGAAGCAATTAAGCTTCAAGACTATCACTTCAAATACCGATCCAGCAACAAAATATGATAGTTTACCCATGTTCCATAGAACAGAGGCAATAACTCTTTGTTAATGGGAAACAAAAAAATGAGGCAATGGTAGAGTTCTTACCCTACAGCTCTGCCCATGATATGATGCCGTTGTAGCCACAGCTGACCGTTAGCATAAAGAAGCCTGTCATCCCCATAATTGTTATCTCCTGACGAAACAACAGATAGATAGGGGGTGTACATTTGAGTGAAAAAGGCGTGTAGCAAAACATAAATCGGACAGCATGTTTGAAACAGCAGAAGTACTGAGGTAAAAGAAAAAAATATGAGTTGTTTGTGATACATCTTTAAAGAGTTATAATTATCAAGACTTTCAAGGATTATATCACACATAACAAGTATTTACATCTATTCAGGAAATTACCTTTTGTTAGGACATCAACTTCTCCAGTATCTTTTTGTTCATGAACCTGCAAAATCATTGATCAGCACTGTTTACTGGACCACAGATGGTTATAATCAACTGATTATGGGAAAAAGCAAGTAGGGTTAATCTGGGAACCATCTAATAGACTAACTCTACATCTGGTGTGCATGTGTGTGTGTGTCTGCGTGTCGACCTGCTTCCTTATTTGGTATGGTCCTTTTGCAGAAATCTCAACTTAACCTAATTAGGTCCAAGGTGTATGCCATGAAAGACTGATACTATGGCTATCATTTAAACATAATGCAGTAAACAAATAGTCCGTTCTTTGAGTTAATATTGATGCTTTTGATCGTACAACATGTTTCCTTGAGATATAGAGTTGTATATTTTCAGCCAAATTCATTATTCCATTCACAAAACTCAAAAGTACGACACCTCTTATTTCAAAAGCCAAAAGTCAACATGATCTAGCAATGTCAAAAAGTGTATTATTTACCTTAATGATGCGATGGACAATTGGAATTTCACGGCCCTGGATAAAATAGACACGGGTAAGTAGAGCAAATAAGTATTTGCTTCTTGAAAAAGGAGAAAACAATACCATTAAATAGAGACACTCCATTATTTTCTATCTTAGGTTTATTGATAACACACATGCTTAATCAATATCAAAGAGAAAAGATACAAAAACTAGCACTAAAATATTCATAGTTAAAAGATTGGGATCAAAATTGTTTGAAAGAAGAAAATTCCAAAATTTGTGTACATAACTGGTTGCTTGCTTACCAAGATAGGCTGGCAAGCTCCTCCATGACCAAAACTGAAAATTGTCTGCCCCTTATACAAATACTTAAGAGTTTCATGGGTCCTCACTTAGAGATCCTTAACTGCTATTTCAGTTTTTACATGGTAAAATTTCTGGTTGCATAAGCAAAGTTCAAAAACAAAGGTTGAGTACATGCTAACAAAACTGGAAAACAAGCCACAGATGGTTTACATGCCAGATGATGGATTTTCTTGTTTTATTTGAAAGAAGAGGAAGTGAGTGTTTGGCAAGTCATCGTCATTCATAAACAGATGAGGCAGAACAATATCGAAATTCACCATGAAATAGAGCCTTACTAGTATAATTTCTATCATTATTGCACCCCCACGATAAATTAAGTCAAAAGTGATATGACAATGAATCAAATATAACAAGGAAAGATATCAGAATGAATATTCAAGCAAGCCTGATAATAACTAGGCATAAAAAGCTGTAATTACAATAAAACAGAGTGACGCCAAGTTAAAACAAAATCAACAAAAGGAACTTACATCAATATTAAAAACAACAATTTCTCCTGCACGAATGGGTTCTTTACTCATGTGCAAGAACAAAATGTCCCCCTGCAAAGCATATGAGTTATTACCATTAGTTAAGCAGCACAAGTAACTTAAGTAACATAGATATAAAATGATAAACCACATTGCTGAAAAGATGAATCCAGGGACAACAAAGAGGAGTATCACCGATCACTTCCTCAAATATGGATACCATAAAATAAGATGAATCCAGATATACAACTACTGGTGATCAAAATATTATTTGGTACCAAACCATTGAAACATTCAATACTATCTCACCCTCTTGAAACCAGGTTCCATACTTCCAGACAAAACAACAACAACGGGAGACTCACTGCCGGTAACACACATTAACGCCTTCCATATTATAAGCGCAGATGCGACAATCATACCTGAAAGTTATGAAACCACAACAACTGATCATTCTTCCAAAATCCAACTCTGAAAACAGAGTGAGACTATCAGATATAAACTACTGAGTCATAAGAACTTGAACACATAAATTAAAAAGAAACTTGAAGAAACCACAATAATTGGCATTAAGTAATCAATAAAACCCACAAATAATTCATTCCCAACAGTGATTATTAAGACATACCATTTAATTATGAATAATCTCAGTAAAGTGTCACGCTTTACTCTCCTAAACCCCAGAAGACAAAACAAATAAAAGGTAAACGTTGGAAACATCGCAAATTGATTGCCACCCACATTTTCTCATCACCCAAACAGATAATAGGAAGTATGAATTCCGAATCATAAGACCCAGAACGAGAAAACGCTAAAACGAGAGAGAGAGAGAGAGAAGGGGGATTTGAGGGTTGACGAACCGAGACTGACGGCCTGAGTGAGGACCTGCCGAATCTGCAGGGATTTGATGGAGTCTACGCTCTCACCGATCCAACCCATTCCTTCTCTCTCTTTTGCCTTTTACCCCCTTCGTCGTCGTCTTCTCAATTTTGCTTGTCTGAGAGAGCTACTGCAAATAGACCGGGCTAAAACGGCCGTTTCTTCGTATCCATAAACTTGGAATTTAATAAGCCGATGGTATTTGACGTGACCAGTCACATCATTTGAATTAATCTGATTTTTAAATTTAGTTCATTATTTAATAAACTAATAATTAAAAAAAATTAGTTAATTAAATGATGATTGTAGTATACGAGGAGTCTTTCTCCTTTTTTTTCCTTGGGTTTTGCAAATTTTTCAAATGATGTGGCTGTCCACATCAGATGCTACCTAAGGTGATATAAAAATGTGGTATAAAAACATGGTATGAATAGCATTACTCAGAATTTTAACAAAAATCAGAATTTATAAATTAATATGTATCAATTTCTTTGTTTGAATTCATAAACCTAAAAATTTAGAATTTCCGTGTGGGAAGAGAATTTGGAATTTGAAACCTCCAATTTCCAAATTTAAATTTCATGTAAATATGTGTCATTTCCAATTTCTATAAATGAGAGTTTAAAAATACAAATACTGTATTCAAATTTTATTATTATTTTAGGTTAACCAAACAAGAAAATTCACAAATCCTAAAAAATAAAATTTCGTCATTTCAATTTCATTAATTTTAAAATTCTTTCTTAATCTTAAATTTTCTCATCCAAACAAAGTGTTCATATTTTTGTTCCTTTTCAATCTTTTTCTCAAGTTATTTTTCTTATGCACTAAAATAGAAATTTCAATTTTTTTTTAAAGATTTGAACCAATAGGGATGCCATATCAGCAAAATGATGTAGCAAAACACGCGGGTACCTTCTGCACTCTTTCTAGTTGGGCGGGATGCCATATCACCAATAGGGATGTCATAGCGTTCTTCAATTTATATGAACTAAAATTTTAAGCGATTTATCATATTAATTTTTTGAAACGAACTTAATTCTTTTATCTATTTTTATACAGGTGTCCCATAGATTGTTCTGATCCCAGCTCCTCTTGTTTGGAAGGAACTTTGGATTGCAGCGTTGTTGCCTGGAATATTGTGATTTGTGACAGTGGTATTAGTCCCAGAGTGCAGGAGGGACGGGTGGGGAAAGATGCAGGAGCCATTGGTATGATTTTGGCAAACACATCTGCAGATGGAGAACAAACGTTTCTGTTTTAACACTTCATACAACCGTCACTAATGTCGGCCCTGCGGTTTCGAATTACCACGCCATAATTTCGCCGTTCAAAGGTGCGTGCTTATGTGAAAGTCGAGCCTCGGACGCTGAACCTCACAAGAGCAAATCAAAAGCTATCATATGACCTTCATTACGAAATTCCTGCGGGCGGTTCCGGAATTCGGAGGGTTGGTGCGGGAGGATAGAGTGCACAGGGTGAGAAGCCCAACTGTTGTAGCGTGGCTACCGCCACTGTGAATCATGCACCGGAGATTTTTTCTTTTTCTTTTTGGCATGATTTAGTTTCAATATGTGCTTTATTATGCTTTTGAATAAACAAAATATTTTGTAATAAACAAATTTTTAATGTAAAGTAATGCATTTGATATTTCAGATGCATGGACAGTGGTGGAGCCAATATGAGGTCATTGGTTGCTTTTGATCCCAACAACTTCAAAAACATCATGTATATTTGTTTGTGTATTGTATTTGACCTCTATAAACAGTTAAGGCAAACTAATTTACAACTTTATCCTCCTACTTCGTCTATTTTCTTCTGTCATATTTGTCTTTCTTTTCTCTCTTCTTGTGGGCGACTCTATTGTGTGCACTATGTGCTCGATGAAATACCTTAGTTGACAAACCTTGACAGTCTTCAACATTACTCCACAGTATCTTACATCCACTGTCGACAAGTCTCTAAAAATAATAGTAATAGTTGTCGACATATGTTAGCATAAGCTTTGGGCATATGTTAGCAGGAATTGTGTGGGACCATAATTTTCTGGGCCCAAGACATGTGGCACCTTAGGTGGCAAGAAATACCGGAATGCCTATAGCACATGGTCCGAGTAGCCCTAGTTAGATTCGGACCAGCCTTAGTCAAACTCGGACTAGCCTTAGTCATTTCCGGACTAGCCTGGGTATTTATCGGGAGACAATCATTTTATGCTCTACAAGACTACCATAGATATCCACCTACATTCATATTATTTCTCTATACAAAATCACCATACACTTATCCTCTTTATGCTTAATAGAGGTCCTTAAACCACCGTCTAAGCGTAGACACGTAGATGGAGAACTCATCTCATCTCCCAACGCCCGACCATAGGCTATCTGTCAAGGATGGTTACTACATTCTTTTATAGAACTACACCCGTAGTTTGATTCTCCTTCCCGAAGATATGTAGGCAGTCATTTCCGAATTCAACCACACCCCCCTCCCAGTTTCAACTTGGTTCTCATCTCCGTCTACGGATGTGTGCGAATTTGGTTCCACCAATTGGTGCTTTCATTTAGAGTGAATTCATATTTCCCCGTCTAAATGACTTTATCAATATGTGAATCTACTTGGGGTAAAATGCAATCGAACGAAGGAATTTTGGAGTAATTCTAATTGTAGTGGATTTATGAGTCTCTCAAGATGATTGTGTTAAAATTTCAAAATTTAATTCCAAGCCGTTTGACCGTGGAGAAGAAAAGAAGACCCAGCATGCAGCTTTTCCAATTTGACGTTTTTGAACGTTTTGGGAATTTTGAAGGCCAAGATGGCATATTTTGAGAAAGGTTCCTTCTCAGGATTTGTTGAGGACATCTTAAACTTTGAATAGAGACTTTTTTGAACCAAATTGGAGTTGATTTAATGGTAAAAACATACCCGTGAGCGAAAACAAAAACAAGAACGACGACACAATTACTTGATGATCGATTGAAGAATCACGAACCCCAACTCCATATGATCTGAAGAAGAGTTTTATCGCAAGGCCTAGATTTTTCCAGAGGAACACAAAGAGGGAGGGGAGGGTTTCTAATACTTTTATTTATTTTGTTCTAATATCTCGTTGATTTGAAAAGTTTAAACCACTTTACCATAAAACAAAGAACACAATCTGACTATTTGTTATCGGTTTGTGAAAGGGGATATGTGCAGATTGCATATCCCTTCTTTCTTTTAGATTATGCGGCGTTTGACTAACTCAGTCCAACACCATCTAGGTGGAGCCAATAACTCCGACAACGATACAACCTTCTTGACAAGCATGGCAAAATCTCAACATGGGAAGAAGTACGCTAGGGGCGAGTCATCCCTAGGAAAGACATAAAGTTAACTCCAGAATTCCGTCTCAAGTTTCATTAGGGTTCGTTCTGCTGCTTATGCAAAGGATGAAGAGTTGATTGATGTTTATAACCATGTGATCCACTTCAAGAAGGTCATTGATAAGCTTGAACCTCAAGTGTTGAAACTCCAAGGTACGCTGAAGATCAACGAAAGTTTGAAGAAATAAGTGGATGAGCTGCAGTGCGTTCGTGTTGGTCTGTTTTAGGAGAACGGGCAGCCGAAAGGTCAAAAGGCTAGGTTAGAGGCTCCGCTTATTCAGAGTCAGGCCAATTTCTACAAGCTGGGTTATATAGATCTTCTCTTTGGTAGGCCATCTGACTTCGAGTTTGCTGAGAGAGACTTCGAAACCTTCTCTATTTCTCCGGAAGACTTGCTTGCCTTTACTTTTGAGGCCTCTATTGGTGAAGTAGTCAAAGAAGTTGGTGCCCAAGTTGGGGAAACCGGGGATGAAGCGTTGGATGGTGCCGCAGCTGAGGGTGTCGGGGCTGCTGAAGGTGTGGCGATCGAGTAGTTGTGGAGCGTCCAAGCTGTTGAGGAGTAGTCTTCTATGTAGCCTTCAGGATTTTCTTTGTTTTCCTAGTTGTTTTTGCTTTGCTTGAACTTCTTCGATCTTTGCTAGTTGTTTATCAATTTTGCTAGAAAATTTAATAAACTTGTTTCCTTTGCTTTTCTCCATCTTCGTTTCTTTTGTTCATGACCATGGTAGCCCGGCTCATGCACGTTTGGATATTCGGAGTGTAAGGTTATTCTCCCGCCTTGGAGAGCAGACCCATGTAGGTGTCGGGGAATTGGTTTGCCCTCTCGCACTGGAGAGCAATTAGTTTATCCTCTCGCACTGTAGAGCAGACCCAGATGGGTGTCGGGGAATTGGTTTACCCTCTCGCACTAGAGAGCATGGTTGATCCCTCGGGGGGTGCAATTTCTACGATAAGTTTTTAAGAAGGGCGCAATCTTCTTTTGAAGTACATGAGTGATCAGTTGTTCTAAGCATGCAGCCGAGCCAAGTTGTAGATTACTTCTGAATTCCTCATTGAAAAACGAGTGAAACAAACAAGAATTTAGCTGTAAGGTAGGAATTGCATAACAACTGGATAGTCATCGGCTTACGAGGTGATGCATGTCGAGCTGCTTGAGTCTTCGGGCTTTAATGTGGCAGGAGGTCACACATGGTACTTCCTCAAATTGTAGGTGTTTCACTACTTTTCGATCTCTTTGTCGTTCATGGTGGCGAGGGTGTAACTACCATTGCCGTCTACTTTGCTGATCTTGTACGGACCTTCCCAGATGGGATCCATCTTTTTGGAGCCTTTTCTGTGGGCAGTGATGAAGGCTTTTCTTAAGGCTAAATCTTCGAGTTGGAACTGTTAGATCTTGGCCCTTTTGTTGTAGCTGGAGAGGAGCTGCTGCTGCTGGTAGGCTGCGATGCGGGTAATGGTCTGCTCGTGCTTCTCCTCTGCAAAATTTGAGCTTGTGGCCATCTCTTTATTGTTCTACTCAATGTTTGGCAGTAGAGTGCTGATACTTGGCACGATGACATTGAGAGGAATGATCGCTTTTGAACCAAATGCCAAAGACAAAGGAGTTTCACCGGTGGCTCGTCGTTTGGTGGTGTGATTCACCCACAGACATCTGGGGAGTTCCTTTCTTGTCGGAGAGGGACTTCTTGAGGCAGTCGAGGATCGCCTTATGGGATGCTTCGGGCTACCCATTGCTTTGAGGATATCTTGGCGTGGACATGTGTTGCTTGATGCCATACTTTTGGAAGAACTTTGCCAATGAATTGAGGGGCGTTATCCGTGACAATGGATTGAGGGATGCCAAATCGGCAAATGATGTTTTTTTCCAAATGAAGCGCTCTATATCCGTCTGTGTCGTGGTAGTCATAGGCTCTGCTTCTACCTATTTGGTGAAGTAATCGGTTGTCACGATCGTCATGCCTTTGCCCCCAGTAGCAGGCAGCATTGGCCCTACCAAATCGATTGCCCACTGCATGAATGGCCAAGGACTCGTCTGCGAGTAATTTGTTGGCAAGTAGTGCTGGTATCGGCATATAGCGTTGGCAGTGGTCGCACTTTTGTACTAACTCCTTAGCATCTTAGTGCATGGTAGGCCAATAGTAACCTGCATTTAGAGCCTTTTGTGCTAAAGATTAGTCTGCAAAGTGGTTTCCACAAACGCCTTCGTGGATTGAGCTTAGAACCTTCAAGTCATCGGGAGGCGCTAGGCAGCGAAGATGTGGTCCGGTGTAGGATCTTCGGGTGAGAATGCCGTTCCACATGTAGTAGTGTGCTGCCTTTATTTGGAGCTTTCTAGACTCCAACTTTTTCGTAGGGAGTGTGTCGTTGACCAGGCAGTCTATAATGGAATCTTGCCTGTTTGAGTTGTACTAACATGTGATACCTCGGCTGCTGGGTCTGCCTCTATGCTTGGTTTTTCTAGATACTCCACCAGAATAGAGCGTTTAAGTTGGTGGTCGAGGGCGGCGCCTAGGGCGGCTAGTGCATCCGCATGAACGTTGTCTGCCCACGAAACTTGAGTGAGGGTGTAAGTCTGAAATGCCTCAAGTAGTCTGGCTAGTGATTAGCTAGGAATCAGCATGAATTGCGAGCTTTTTCACCGCCAAATCTTTTGCCATTCGGAGGCCTACTAGTAGGGACTCATACTCTGCTTCGTTGTTGGATGCTTTGAAGCCTAGAGTGATTGCCTGCTTGGGCATCGAACCGTCTAGGCTGACAAGGACTATGCCTACTCCCGAACCTTTGTAGTTGGATGCGCCGTCGACATGCAAATGCCAGAAGTTTCCATCGGGTGGAGCAGGCACGGCTAGGGCGTGCTCAGTTTCCTCCGGGGCATCGTTGGGCCGCTCTGTTGCGTTGCCTAGGCTAGACGTGAAGACGCAGTAAGGAGCGTGAAGCCGTCGTTGGGTCGCCCTATTATACGCAGCAGGAAATGCTCAACTGCCGGTATTGGGCCATTCTAGAGTTGAATTATGGAGCAAGGGTCGGCTAGGGCCATGTGACACGTGGCAGGAAGTGGTGTTCAACTGCCGCTACATGTTGCTCTTATGTAGAATCTTTTGGGGCTACGAGGACAAAACTTGCTTTAAAGTGTGTCCGCCCTTGGTGCGCTTTTTGGGCCGAGTTGTTGCGTTCTGCAGAAAATTTTGCATTCGTCATTGTTTATGCCTTTACCATCGTGTGTCTGGATTGGGTAGAATAGTGTGTCATGAGGATGACTGTGTGCGTCTGAAGGTAAAACTTGAGCTTCCGGGTTGCAACAACTATCGCCAAAGTTAGCTTTTGAATTTCTAGTAGCATCGATGAGAGCTTTTGAACTGTGGAATATAGGTAGTCGGGCCCCCCAGCTATTCTCTTATGATGGTAGAGCTTATTGCTGCTTCAGATACCGTCAAACATGTGAATAGATCCCCCGCTGCTTCTGGTTTGGATAGTAGGGATGTGATGTCAAGTTCTCTTTCAAGTCCTTGCATATGGATCGGCGAGCCTCGTCCTAAAGTGCATACTTCTCTGTCAGAGCGAAAGAGTCTACCAAAGTTAGATATTCTTTCATGATCAATTTTCTGAACAGCGAGTGGTCTGCTGGAAGTCTTTTTTGGAAGGTTGCTCTAGCTATCGAGTCGCTGCATCCGACTATCTTTGCCTTCTCTGCTTTGAACCTCTTCACATAGTAGTGAAACGACTCATTTGGGTTTTTTTTTTACGTTAAACAAGTGGTCTGACTTCTTCTTGATCGAGCAATAAGATGAATATTCTTTGGTGAAAGCCAAAGAAAGTTTGTTGAAACTTCGGATAGATTGTGACGGTAGGGTGTAGAACCAATCTTGATCTTCGCCTTGTAGAATGGTAGCTAATATCTTGCACATGAGATCGTCGTTGTTTCGATAGAGGATCATTACGTTTTCGTAGTGCTTCAAGTGTCTTCTACAGGTCTCCATTTCTTTTGAAAGATGTGAAATGTGGTATGCTAAACTCGCGTGAAGTCTCTATCTACTCGATCTTGTCCGTGAAGGGTGACCTGCTTATGTTGGTCATGTTCCGTCGTAGTGCCTCATCGGTGACCTCGTTGCGTTGGAAATCATGCACTCGCTTGGTCAAGAGTTTCTCTACTTCTTCCTGAATTTACCTTTGTTGGGGTATCGCAGCTCTCGGCTGCCCCCGGTCTTGACCTGTTGGTCTAGGCTGTTCTTCTACGTGCTCGGCTCATCTATGCCTCGACGGCGGTGCATGTGGTCTGTTCCTGGCAAACGAGAGAATTCTTCACAAGCTGCCGGTTAAACTCGAGCCGAATTGAGTGACTGCTTATCTCCGTCCGTCATGCTGCCTACTCCGATGTGAGGTGAATGATGCTTCTTACGGACCTAGCCGCGAATGAACACTTCGCCTGAAAGGTTGCTCATGTTGACTATCAGAGTGTGGCCCTAACTGTGAATGTATGCTCGTCCGTAGGCCTAGTCGAGAGTGCATACTCCTCCGCACACTACGACAGGAGTATACGCTATCTCGAGGGCCTAGTCGGGAGTGTACACTACCCAAACGCTCGGTTCGTGGCTGGTCGAGTAGCTGCTTGCCAGGACGCTGTTGGAGAGGTTATTCGTCTGCCCTTATCCTATTTCGGGACACCTGTCTGGGGCACATTGCATCTCGGTGCGCTGCAAAGCTGGTTCACCAAGGTCGTCTGTTGTGCGAAGGTGCTTGTCAACTCTATGACTTGTCGAGACAAATGTTGTTCTCCATTAGGGTTGGAAAAGCTTGGAAGGAATGCATCTCCTTGAGCAGTGAAAATGTGGTAGACTCTGGGCGCGAGATTTGAGTTGGGAAATGTCAAATCCGCAGAAAAATATGGTGAAAATGCTCCCGGTTCAATCGTCAGTCCGAAAATTTAGAGCTAGGACGGTTGAACTAATCTTGGACCGATTTGGGCTGCTTGGAAGGCCACAGGAGTAGGCTGGGCCGCGGGAGCAGGCTGGGCCACGAGAGTGGGCTGCTCGGCGTGTAGCGTACATGGGTGAGAGGCTAGGGCTCGAGTTGGCAACGCTTTGGGTTCACGTCGTGCTTGAGTGGCTCAGGCTGTCTCGCCTTGGGCTTGGGCCGTGGTTATGGCGTCGTGGGCCTTGCTGAGGGTGGCTACCATGGTGGCCATCGTGATGGTTGCCAAGGTGGTGCCCCGTGGGGGTGGTGCCACTCCACTCATTGTTGTGTTGAGCCTCGTAGATCGTCGCGGTCCTAATCCTTGAACGTTGGAATTTCGGTTCATCGAGGTTTCCGAATCTCTTGCCATTGTACTTTTCTTTTACGTTTTATCGAAGAATTTTTAAAAATAAAAATTCCAAGGATAAGAACGTACGAAAAAATCTACAAGTGAACAAGAAAACGAAAAACCTTGAATGCGAGAGTCTTCTACAAGTGTTTGATCAAGACTCTCAATGAAAGCACCAATTTGTGGATGTAAATTTCTTCCTCCTTGTTCTTGGACAAAATTGCACTTACAAAACAAATAACACCTTAGGTCAAGGCTAAGAGCCTCACGCGCCCACAATGAATGAGGGGGCTTTGGTCGAAGAACCTCTGATGCCAAAATTAGAATTTTGAGGGAAAAATGTTTGGAGAATTTAGAGAATTTAGCAAGAAAGTAGAACTTAGCTTTTGGAGAGAATGAGGGTGTTTATATAGGGGTGTGGCTGGCCCCTTTGGGAGGAGATGAACGGGCCACTTGGATGGTTTTTTTGATGAAATTCATGATTTGTAGCTAATTAGTAAATTAATTGAATTTTAATTAGCTAATTAATATAATTAGAATGGAATGATTTGGGGGTTACCTTGTGGAGAAGATTTGATGAGGATTGATGAAATAGGTTTTGAATAAATACCTATTTTGGGCACTTTTGACTTGATTGAGTGATGATTGCCTATTGCTTGCGCGTAGAAATCCGAGTGTACCTTGAAGGTAATCTTATTTTTTTACCCAAAAATCCACGTGTCGCCTCTATATTTTTTTGAATTATTTTTTGCTCCACAATTATAGACAAGGCGCTTGAGAAATTCGGCAACGATATCGCCATTGCTTTCTGGTAGTCCTCCCCCTCCAGTTTTGTTTTTCCTTTACCGCTTAATTTTGATTATTATTAGTTAATTGTTATTTGTTATTTGTTAGTATGTTTTACTTAATCAAATAATGTTTTAGTTAAGTGGCCGTAGGAGGGTGTGACAATTGCATAACAAATATGATAATATTTCTCCTTGGGAAGAGTGTTCAATGAATGTCTCTGGGATGTCGTTATTATACAGATGATTAAGTATCTCATCGAATGTGGATGTACCCGTACGTCATGGTATGAATTTAAGAATTTATCGTTTCGACTCTCGAAATTACTGTGATAATATTAATATATAATGTAAAATGAGGTGGGATTGCAGATAAAAGATAGAACTTTAGCCGATGGTAAACATCTGGAAGTTTGATGTGAACCGGCTGACAGATATATACATTGAACTCTTCTCTTCAATTAACTATACAAGATTCTTTAAAATTCTTAAAATTTTTTTGAGTGATGTATTGGTCAACGGGTTGTTTTTTTTTATTTTTTGTTTTTTTTTTTATTTTTAAGAAAAATGTATTTGTCAAAGTTTTAGGTATGAAGAATGAGTAGCAAGATTCTAACGCAATCACAGTTGAGTAGCAATATTGTAAAGCAATCACAGTACAATGAATAAAATAATAAGCACAGTATTACAAACACAACCGAAAACTACTTAATATGCCCATCTTTTATAGGATGCGTTTGTTGTACCAGATTATCTCGGATTTGACTAATTTACGAGACTAAGCTAGACTGTCTTGGCTTGGACTAAGCTGGATAAGAGCAGTGAAGTGTTTGGTGTACTACCGGACTAAATCACAGACTAAAATATTTTTAGAGTTCAATAACTTTTTTTTGTCATTCTTTAATTCATAGAGTTCAATTACTTTTTTTTGTCATTCTTTAATTCATTTTACTACTATTAATATACCTTTTTATCTTTAAAAAAATAAACAAAATAGAACTATTTTTATTTGACTCTCTCTTCCCTGTCTCTCTATTTTCTCCGTTCATTTGCTTTGGTTCTTCACTCCCAGATTTGCTCCCAGTAAAACTCAAACCAGAAAAAATAAGACTCATATTTTCTCTTCTTTTCATTTTCTTTCTCTTGAATTCAAACCCATATTTATCTTCTTTTAATTTACTTTTCTCTTCAAATCAAACCTAAAAAAATCCCCAATTTTTTTTTTCAATTTGCAAAGGCTTCGTCGGATCGTCGGATCTGCAAATTCATTTCAATCAACCTCTTCAAATCGACGTCAATCAATCTTGCAGAAGAAAGATACAAACTTGAAGGTGCATTTCCTGGCGGAGCTCTTGGCGGCCTCGAGTAGAACGCGACGGTTGGTGCCGGATTTGGAAGAAGAAGCAAGCTGAGGAAGACAAAGACAAAGTGAGCTGAGGGAGACGAAGCGATGGTCTTAGTAATCCCATCCTTTTTGGGCGGTCTCGCTAAGATCAGTTAGTGAAGAGTTTAGTCGGCACGAGTCCGACGTAGTCCCATTAAACATAATCCTGACTCGCACCAAACATAGGATTAATATTCTTAGTAAGCCAGTCCAGTCCAGTGAGACTTAGTGAGTGCAAACAAACACGCCCATACAGTTTTGTTACCAATTCATGCATGAAAACTATGAATCCATTTCATCATGCATTTTTTAGTTAATTTACTATGTATTTGTAATTTTTTAGACTGAGGAGGAGGAACCGAGGCTAAAGTGTCTCCAATTTGTTCAAGAGGCTTCAACTCATGCTACAGCTCGCTTTCACAAACCTCTACAGTTAGCTTCCATACAATATGTTGTATGTTTGGGGATATCTCTACATCTTAATTTCTGCTCCCTCTGGTTGCTGTAAGTTTGTAATTTTACTTGCTACTTGATTATAAAAATGAAAACAAAATCTATCAGTGATTTACAAATTTGTATTCGATTTTAGACGTTTTTTAGTGTAAGGCATATGTTGCACAAGCATGTCAATGGTACAAATTATTTTTGGTTTTGGACAGTAAGCTTTTGAGTTTTACAATCCTTGCACGGGGATTGTAACTAAAGTGAAGAAATTTAGTGTTTGAGGGATAGAGTTTGGTTCTCTTTAATACATAATATAACAAAGGCCTAGAAATTTTCTTTGAAGGAATATGTAAATATTTTTTGCGCATCTTGGCCTGGAGTTTATATGAAGGGGCATTAATGTGTGTTATCTGCATTGGTAAAATGTGTGTTATCTGCATTGGTGCATTTGGAGTTGTGCTTCCGCTCCTACTACCTTTTTAATGCCTGTTACGACTAGTACATTCAATTCCCGCAACAAAGCGCAAACGCATTTTTTAGTGAGATCTGTTTCTGTGGACTCCTGATAAGCATCCCGTTATTTTACATTACCCCTTGAGATGTGTGCCCCAAGTGTACTGTTGGGACCCACTTGTCACTGCTTTCTTCGCGCGCGCATTGCATCCGCTCGCCCATGCGGAGCAAATCTTTGGTCCACCAATTTGTGATACTCTAGAATTTTTATGCTTTTGCTTTGTGTAGTGGCCCTGATGGTCCCTATATGCTTTTGCTTTTCATTTCTTTCTTCTTTTTGCTAAAGACGTGCACCTAGAAAATAGAAATGCGTGATCTGGTTGTCATTGGTTCATTACGTTACTCTTTAGATACTCGATCGATTAATGGCTGCTGCTGCTGCTGCTGCTGCATCTTCTTCGTCCGCTGGCTCTCTTTGGAAATACAACGTGTTCATCAATTTTAGAGGGGAAGACACTCGCAGGTGCTTCGTCAGCCACCTCTACAAAGCCCTGAATCAAAAAGCAATCAACACCTTCATCGATGCCGAAGACTTCCGAAAAGGCAGCGACCTTTCGCAGCTACTGACGGCGATCCAAGATTCGCGCGTTTCAATCGTAGTTTTTTCTCAAAACTATGCTTCTTCCACATGGTGCTTAAAGGAGCTCGTCCAAATACTGGATTGTATGGATGGAAAGAACCAGCTGGTTATGCCCCTTTTTTACCAAGTGGATCCTTCTGATGTCCGCAAAGCAAAGAGGAGCTTTGAGGAAGCTTTTGCCGAGCATGAAGGCCATTCTAATGCCGACATGGAAGAGGTGCGGAACTGGAGGTCCGCTCTTACTCAAGCCACCAATTTATCCGGTTGGGATTAAAAAAATTACGAGTAATTTTTAGTTATAGTAGTTTCATAATTTGGGATTTTTTTTTTTAACGTGTAGTTTTAATTCTTTGTCATGTTTTCCTAGCAAATGTATGACTATACGATTTGCACTTGCTCTTGCTCTTTCTCTTACAATAATGTTTTTCTTATTCCACAGGGATGATGCCAAGCTCATTGAGGAAATTGTAAAAGATATTTTTCAGAAATTGATCCGCACCTCGTCAAGTAAGGACGATGACTTGGTTGAAATGGATTCCCACATGCATGAAATGGACTTGCTATTACATCCTGATCCTGAAATGGACGACGTTCGTATTGTTGGAATATGGGGTATGGGTGGTGTAGGCAAAACCACCATAGCTAGAGCTGTTTATGACGAAATTGCTTGTCAATTTGAAGCTTGTTGCTTTCTTGACAATGTCAAGGAAGAGTTCACTTGTGGTGCCGTACATATGCAGGAAAAGTTTCTCTCTAGAATCTTAAATGAAAAGGTGCAGAGTTTAGGCACATTGGATCGAGGTTACAGAATGATTTTGAAAAGGCTACAGATGAAAAAGGTTTTGATTGTTCTTGATGATGTTGACGACTTATTTCAAATTGAAACCTTACTTGGAAAGCAACATTCTTTTGGTGGTGGGAGTAGAATCATTATCACCATTAGAGATAAGCTAGTACTAAGTCGAGCTGATACGATCTACAGCCCCAAGGTTCTAAGTGGCGATGGAGCTTTGGAACTCTTTAGACAGTATGCCTTCAGAACAAAGCAACCCAAAAGAGACTATGACCATCTCTCAAGCCGTGCTGTACGATATGCTCAAGGTCTTCCTTTAGCACTTAAAGTCTTGGGGGCTTTTCTTGATAACAAATCTGTATAGGAGTGGGGAGAGGTGCTAAAGAAATTAAAGAAAATCCCGCAAAGGGGAATTCATAATGTGCTAAGAACAAGCTTCGATGGACTAGATGATTTTGAGAAGGACATATTTATGGATATTTGCATGTTTCTTTAAAGGAACCAGAAAAGACTACATAACAAAGATTCTTGACAGTTGTGGCTTTTATCCCCATACTGGGATAAGAGTTCTAATTGATCGAGCTCTTATAACTGTCTCATCGGAAACATTGGAGATGAATGATTTACTAGAGGAAATGGGTCGGGAAATCGTTCGCCAAGAATCTATTAAAGTGCCTGGGAAACGCAGTAGGTTGTGGAATTATGAAGATGTTCATCATGTGCTAACTCAAAATACAGTGAGATATGTTCATGACCTGTCTTTTTCATATGTAAACCTTTAGAGTAAACAACTTTAACTTTGACCAAAATATAATTCTTAGAAACATGCATTAACTTTATAATGTTAAATAAGATTCAGGATATCTACAGTCACATAATTTGAACTATTTGTTATCCAGGCTACGGAAGCTGTTGAAAGCATAATCCTTGACCTTTCATTCTCAAAGCTAAAAGTGGTATACTTAAGTTCCGAAGCTTTTGTTAAAATGACGAAATTAAGATTGCTCAAAATCCATGGCGACGGTGTAAATTCATGTGAGAATTTAAATTTTCTTTCGCATGAGTTAAGAAGTCTCATATGGAAGTGTTTCCCCCTAAAGTCTTTACCGTCCAATTTTATTGCAAACAATCTTGTTGAGCTTGACATGCAATATAGTCTCATTGAACATCTTTGGGAAGGAGCCAAGGTAAAATCTTCACTTACATATGTTTCTTTTAAATGGTTTAATTCTTAGATGCCTTACCATATAACTTGTTTTCCTGGATGTGTTATACCAGCCTCAAGAAAATTTGAAAATTATCAACTTAACAAGATCTCCTCACCTGAAGAAAACTCCTGACTTCACGGAGGCGAAAAATCTTAAGAAAGTAGTTTTTCGAAGTTGTGCAAGTTTACTTGAGGTTCACCCATCCATTTCGTCTCTCGACAACCTGGTTCTTTTGGATTTCGAAAATTGCGGAAATCTTAAGATTTTTCCAAGTAGGATTGGTATGAAATCTCTTAGAACCCTTAAACTTTCATGGTGCGGCAGCCTCGATAAGTTTCCCGAAATTTCTGATGTTATGCAGTATCTGTCAGAGCTATATTTAAATAATACTGGAATTAAAGAACTGCCCTCATCAATTAGTAATCTTACTGGGCTTGTTGTCTTGAACATAAAAGGTTGCAGAAAACTTCAGAGTCTTCCAAGCAGCATTTCTCACAAGAAATCTCTTCAATGCCTTGATGTTTTTGGATGCTCAAATCTTGAGAAGTTTCCAGAAATTTCAGAGATTATGAATAAGCTATCTAAACTTTATTTGGGTCGCACCGCAATTAAGGAACTGCCTGCATCAGTTTTAAATCTCACCAATCTTGTTACTCTAAAGCTAAATGATTGCAGAGAACTTGAGAGTCTTCCAAGCAGCATTTCTCACATGAAATCTCTTCAATACCTTGATGTTTCTGACTGCTCAAATCTTGAGAAGTTTCCAGAAATTTCAGAGATTATGAATAAGCTATCTAAACTTTATTTGGGTGGCACTGCAATTAAGGAACTGCCTGCGTCAATTTTAAATCTCACCAATCTTGTTACTCTGAAGCTGAATGATTGCAGAGAACTTGAGAGTCTTCCAAGCAGCATTTGTCACATGAAATCTCTTCAATACCTTGATGTTTCTAGATGCTCAAATCTTGAGAAGTTTCCAGAAATTTCAGAGGTTATGAATAAGCTATCTAAGCTTTATTTAGGTGGCACTGCAATTAAGGAACTGCCTGCGTCAGTTTTAAATCTCATGAGTCTTGTTACTTTGAAGCTGAATGATTGCAGAGAACTTGAGAGTCTTCCAAGCAACATTTGTCACATGAAATCTCTTCAATACCTTGATGTTTCTGGATGCTCAAACCTTGAGAAGTTTCCAGAAATTTCAGAGGTTATGAATAAGCTATCTGAGCTTTATTTGGGCGGCACTGCAATTAAGGAACTGCCTGCGTCAGTTTTAAATCTCACCAATCTTGTTACTCTGAGGCTGAATGATTGCAGAGAACTTGAGAGTCTTCCAAGCAACATTTGTCAAATGAAATCTCTTCAATACCTTGATATTTCTGGATGCTCAAATCTTGAGAAGTTTCCAGAAACTTCACAGGTTATGAATTTGCTATCTGAGCTTTATTTGGGTGGCACTGCAATTAAGGAACTGCCTGCGTCAGTTTTAAATCTCACGAGTCTTGTTACTTTGATGCTGAATGATTGCAGAGAACTTGAGAGTCTTCCAAGCAGCATTTGTCGCATGAAATCTCTTCGATACCTTGATGTTTCTGGATGCTCAAATCTTGAGAAGTTTCCGGAAAATTCAGAGGTCATGAATAAGCTATCTACAGAGAACTTGAGAGTTTTCCAAGCAGCATTTCTCACATGAAATCTCTTGAAGACCTTGATGATTCTGGATGCTCAAATGTTGTGAAGTTTCATTCATATGTTCTAGCGGTTGCCACAATTATTACATTAGTAATTGCTGGCACCAACCTGTTTTTCCAATTTGCAATAATTATGTCAATTTGCAAAATTAGCTGCCCACAATAATTATATCAATTTCTACCATCTTTTTTTTTTGTTTTACTAAACTAAGGTGCTGGCCGTGTAGCATGGATTTGTTATACTAACAAATTAAACTGATTTATTTTAGATTAAATCGAAACAATTGGAAGACTCATGGCATTATGTGTGTAGCTTGGAAGGCTAATGATGCACAATTGCTCTGGTGAAGAAGAAATTGCAAGATGGAAAGCTACAGCAGAGCAAGAAGCTGCTGTGGGCACGGGTGTAGAACAAGAATTTGTGGCACATGTTATTTTGCAAGCTTGGCATGAATCTACTGATTAAAACAAAAACAAAATTTGTGTTTCTTAGAAAACTCTTATGCATTCAATTTTCAAAATGAAGAATTGGGCTTGAAGTCAGATTTCGTTGTATGAACTTTTGATTTGGTAGATTTTCTTAACGGAATTGATCAGAGTTGTGAACTTGGTAAATTTTATGTTGTTGATAGAATGCCTATAACTTTTCATGGTTATCATTCCGTTAGTAACTCTTTTGGTGATGATGTGAAGATATACGGTTATTTGATCTAAATTAATAGGTGAATATCTTTGTCCTGCAACTTTTCCTTTCAGCTGGATTGAACAATTCGTTGGCAGCATGCTATCGTGCTTTGTCTATCCTTTGGTATGAGGCTGAAAATTGCATTGTCTTTATCCTTTTGATTCACCCACTGTAAGCCTACTTAGCTCCAGCTGAAGCCCTTCAAGTCAAACTGTCTGCAACTTGAAGTTTACTTTTATTTTTAGAAATGTTTATTCATTTTTATTATTTTCAACTGAAATCAATAGAAATGAACTTCAATTTGATGATGGAATGCAGGGAAAATGCGGGGGAGAGCCTTCTCTCGCTCTCAAATCCGGCGAATCACGTCGTACCACCAGCGTTCCCTCGCTTTTCTGAAGGTAAGCGATTCATCCTACTCGAAATTTCAAAAATTTGGGGGGTTTTGTTTCCTTTTCAATACCAATCAGATAATCAATCTGTACGAATGGATTTGATGGATTGAAGCACCGTGGACCTGATTGGAGTGTCTTTACCCTACTCTAATTGTTAAATGTATTAATCAACTTTATGTGCTCATTACCCATAATCAAGTTACTTTTTTTTATTTTTTTTATTGATAGAGAAATAGAATCAACAAGGAAAACTTACGTAGGAAATTCAAGAAATTAAGAAACAGCTGGATGAGTATCTTTTTGTATTATATTATTGTTTTCATAACGATTTTGGGTTCAACCACATGGTACCCAGAAGTTTGTCTTGGTGATTAGAAATGCCATTGGCGGCCTACCTGCTTTCATTTCTGCTTAATTTATCTTAAGAATGTTTGCATCCTAATACTTACTTTAAATATGTTAATTTTTCCCATCTATAAAATTTTGTGCAATGTGAATGTGGGTTATTCTCAATCTTCAGATGGTGATCAGTTCACAACTTCTGCAAACATGGCTACTCAACCTTTGACATACAGAGCTGAGGATGGGATGAGCCAGATGAGCCAGGATCGGGGTTTGTATCATTCTAAATTATTCGTTTAGTGATGGAAAAAGAGATATGGTTGCTCAGTCTAGTTTTGTATTTTCAACATCTTAAACATTTTCCTTTGATACCGCTTCGTTTTGATTTGTAAACAAACTATATCTTTATCTTGGGTCACAATGTGACGTTTAACGATTTAATTTTTAAGACGGTTTAGCAATTTTTTTTCAGAAACTTACTATTCATGCCACATGCTCAAATATTATGTCTTCTACGTTTAACGATTTAATTTCTAAGAATGTTTAGCAATTTTTTCAAAAACTTACTATTCTTGTCACATGCTCAAATATTATGTCTTCTACTTTTTTGCTTTTCCCTTTTCTCTGTTTTTCCCCATGCGGTAAGCTGATCACCTGAAACTATGAGTATAATACTAATGGCACAATACAATCTACAAACAAATGCTTTCTTATAGCATCATTCTCTTCTATTTGAAACTTATTTAAATTCACTTAATTTCTCATACTAAATATCATATCAGCTCGGTTTCCACAAGAAAATAGAAGAGACATTTTTATGTGGCATGGTATGTACATGTCACATTTTGCGTAGAACAATAAATCCTTTAGTTTCATTCTTCCATATGACAATACTAATCTCAATATAAGAAAAGAGAAGTATAATATTTCCATTTTATGCAAAGAATTTGTTGTACGCTTCCAAGAATATAAACCACCAATATAGGTTCATTAGGGCCACTCAGTATTAAGAATCAATAGATGTAACCTGTAGGCATGTTGCTGCCTAATGACAACGACAAAAGTATTGAACTTCTTACAATATGGTCAGTATGGTATTTGCAAAGAAATAACCACGTTAACTCTTAAGTATATACAACTAAGCCCGTCTGGGCCCAATTGTGTTGAGGCCCAAAGGATTGAAGAAGTCGGTTCCCAAATGGCCTGGTTTGCACCACCTCATGGTGTGTCTGTGTTGGAGTAGGATTCTCTCATCTTCTATTCTCATCCCCTTCCATTCATTCCTCTCACATATTGCTTTTTGTCTTATTATCTTTATAAAAAAATCAATATAAGATGTTGATATGGCTAAACAGTTAGGAGTGCAACTTGGGTTGGGCCAATTCGAACCCACCCATGTCTAACCCGACTTTAAACCCGACCAAGCGGGTTTTTTTTTTAGTTATAACCCTCTCGAACCCAACCCAATATCAACCTGTTCATTGATTGGGTTGAGTTGGGTTGATCATTTGCCTGTCCATCCTCAACCCAACTTAACCCAACTAACCAAACCCAATCTAACTAGATTGTAACCCATATCAATTAATGCTCATACTACACCCAAGTGTGCCAAGTCAAAAAATCAACGCCCTTTCTAATAATTATTTTTAATAAATTACCCTTTATAATTTACTTAAGTTTTTAGGGAATAAGAGACTTTGATTAGTCAGCTAAATCTTTATAGTAGATTGATATATGAAATTAGAGTTTATTAGCTTTGATGCTACTTGGCTTAATTTTTTTAGGAATCATTGGAAACTAAGTTGTTACAAGATTAAACTTGAAAAAGTGGACAACCCAAACTCAACCCAAGTAAACCCTAACCCAATTATACCCAAGCCAAAATGAACCTGAATGAAACCCAAACCGAACCCAAGCCCGAATTGTAAAAGTTGGGTTATGATTGGGTTGACCTTCCAACCCGCTCAACCTGCTCGAGTTGCACCCTTATAAACCGTCACCATTCAAATAGGAAGGGACGAGAGGGGAGAGAATTATTCTTCGTCTGTGTCATATGGGCACTGATCCCACCAAAGATATTTTTTTTGTCAAACGATAAAGTGGTAAAGGGCCACTTTTCTGCCTGGTTTGCCCATTATACAATGACTCAACACTTTTCTACCAATGTAGTAAAGGATCACTTACTTTAAAAGTGGTGGTTCAACTGGTCTCACCAAAGGTAATTGAAGAGCTCCAACATCAAGTGACCTATTTTTGTGGAAATGGATCTTCTCCGGATCCCTTCCACCTAATCCATTAAGTTCGGAGATTCAAACCATTGAAATTTGATCCAACAACTAAAGTTATTATAATTTTAAAGTAGGTTTCTGTTTGTCCTGATGAGCATCCCGTTACATTACCCCTTGTGATGTGTGCCCCAATTGTACTATTGGAACCCACTTGTTCTTGCTTTCTTCTCGGGCGTTGCACCACTCGCCCATGCGGAGCAAATTTTGGTCCACCAATTTCTGATACTTTATAATTTTTGTCTTTTGCTTTTCATTAGTTTCTTCTTTATTCTGGAGAGAATTTAAAAAGGTTATAAAGAAATGCACCTAGAAATTCAAAATAAGAAAAATAAATAATAAATTCGGCTAGAGAAACGCGTGATCTGGTCGTCATTGACTCAATGTGAAGATCAATTGACTGTTTCAGTTCTTACTTTACTCTTTAGATACTCGATCGCTTAATGGCTGCTGCTGCATCTTCTTCTTCTAGCGGTTGCCACAATAATTACATTGTTAATTGCTGGCACCAACCTGTAGGTTCAATATGCAATTACTGTGAGTAAAAACTGCAGTTTTACTTTATGCTGCAACATGCAGGGGCCAAGTATCTAAACCAGCTGCAACATATCAGACCGAGTTTGGAGGCTTGGCGTGGAAGGACGGAGTTCACAGGGTAATTACTTTATGCTGCAAGTTTAATCCCAAGCGCATTTTGCAATAGTTTTTAGCAGTGGAGTCTGAAGATGGTCAGTTTTGGTCTATTATATGCTCCATCTCCATACGTAATTTCTTTTTTCGTTATCAATAATGTTTCTTTGTGCCGTCGTATTATAAAAAAAAAAAATCTACCCCTATATGCTTCCGTGAAATTCCTAAGAATTATATTAGAACGCCACTTAATAGTTTATATGACAATCTAATAGATCTTAGTCTAAGTTGAATCTTGTAAATTGCTGAATTATTTACCACTGATCTTGAATAACTGTTTGCAATTATCCTTTCACATATGGATCTTTTTTCCAATCACTTTTGTTTATTGTGGTTGTTGCCATGCTACTTTTCAGATTCTCATATGCATCCACATTCCAACCTAAAATAATGTATTATTGATAATTGAACAAACATCGTCATAATCTATTGGATAGTCTTTGACTCTTTGTCGTTTCGTGTTTGTTTCTTTTCTCTTTCTTCTTTCAGTGCACCTTCCCGGCCGGCGGTACGTTGTTTCTCAAGTCCACATGCGAACATTATTATATGGAAATATTTATGTTTTCATATTTTTGACCGGTAAGATAACAGTGATTGCATACAATGAAATCACAATTATAAAGAAATTGAAAGTTGCAATCAAGATATTGTAGTTTACTCTGCTCCAGGTATGGACACTTGCGAGGCGATCAGCAAGCAAGTGATGTCAAGCAATTGAAGTCTATTCCTTTCAATGTAATTGTGACTTCAACAGCTAGAGAAACGCATGATCTGCTCGTCATTGACTCATTACTTCCTTTGTAGCTCAACGTGAAGATCAATGGAGTGTTTCAGTTATTACATTACTCTTGGAACCTCGATCGATTAATGGCTGCTGCTGCTGCATCTTCTTCGTCCTCTGGCTCTCCTTGGAAATACGACGTGTTCATCAATTTCAGAGGGGAAGACACTCGCAGGTGCTTCGTCAGCCACCTCTACAAAGCCCTGGATCAGAAAGCAATCAACACCTTCATTGATGCCCAAGGGCTCCGAAAGGGCAACGACCTTTCGCAGCTACTGACCGCCATCCAAGATTCGCGCGTTTCAATCGTAGTTTTTTCTCAAAACTATGCTTCTTCCACATGGTGCTTGAAGGAGCTCGTCCATATACTGGATTGTATAGATGGAAAGAACCAGATGGTTGTGCCCGTTTTTAACGAAGTGGATCCTTCTCATGTCCGCAAAGCGCGGAAGCTTTTGCCAAGCATGAAGGCCATTCTAACGCCGACATGGAAGAGGTGCGGAGCTGGAGGTCCGCTCTTACTCGAGCAACCAATTTATCTGGCTGGGATTCGAAAAATTACGAGTAATTTTTAGTTATAGTAATTTCGTAATTTGGGATTTTTTTTTTCTTTCAACGTGTAGTTTTAATTCTTTGCCATGTTTTCCTAGCAAATGTATGACTATACGATTTGCACTTGCTCTTGCTCTTTCTCTTACAATAATATTTTTCATATTCCACAGGGATGATGCGAAGCTCATTGAGGAAATTGTAAAAGATATTTTTCAGAAATTGATCCGCACCTCATCAAGTAAAGACGATGACTTGGTTGAAATGGATTCCCAAATGCATGAAATGGACTTGCTATTACATCCTGCTCCTGAAATGGAAGACGTTCGGGTTGTTGGAATATGGGGTATGGGTGGTATAGGCAAAACAACCATAGCTAGAGCTGTTTATGAGAAAATTGCTTGTCAATTTGAAGCTTGTTGCTTTCTTGACAATGTCAAGGAAGAGTTCTCCGCTTGTGGTGCCGTACATATGCAGGAAAAACTTCTATCTAGAATCTTGAATGAAAAGGTGCAGAGTTTAGGCACTTTGGTTCAAGGTTACCGAATGATATTGAGAAGGCTACAGAAGAAAAAGGTTTTGATTGTTCTTGATGATGTTGACGACTTATTTCAAATTGAAACCTTACTTGGAAAGCAACATTCTTTTGGTGGTGGGAGTAGAATAATTATCACCACTAGAGATAAGCTAGTACTAAGTCGAGCTGATGCGATCTACAGCCCCAAGGTTCTAAGTGGTGATGGAGCTTTGGAACTCTTTAGCCAGTACGCCTTTAGAACAAAGCAACCCAAAAGAGACTACGACCATCTCTCAAGCCATGCTGTACAATATGCTCAAGGTCTCCCTTTAGCACTTAAAGTCTTGGGGGCTTTTCTTTATAACAAATCTGTACAGGAGTGGGAAGAGGTGCTAGAGAAATTAAAGAAAATCCCGCAAAGGGGAATTCATGATGTGTTAAGAACAAGCTTCGATGGACTAGATGATTCTGAGAAGGACATATTTCTGGATATTGCATGTTTCTTTAAAGGAGTGGAAAAAGACAATGCAACAAAGGTTCTGGACAGTTGTGGCTTTTATCCCCATACTGGGCTAAGAGTTCTAATTGATCGAGCTCTTATAACTGTTTCAAGTGTCTCACGGGAAACACTGAAGATGCATGATTTACTAGAGGAAATGGGTCGGGAAATCGTCCGCCAAGAATCTATTAAAGAGCCTGGGAAACGCAGTAGGTTGTGGAATTATGAAGATGTTCATCATGTGCTAACTCAAAATACGGTACGATATGTTCATGACCTTCTTTTTCATATGTAAATCTTTAGAGTAAACAGCTTTAACTTTGATCAAAATACAATTCATAGAAACAAGCATTAACTTTATAATGTTAAATAAGATTCAGGATATCTGCAGTCACATAATTTGTAATCCAGGCTACGGAAGCTGTTGAAAGCATAATCCTTGACCTTTCATTCTCAAAACCAAAAGTGGTATACTTCAGTTCCGAAGCTTTTGTTAAAATGACGAAATTAAGATTGCTCAAAATCCATGGCGACAGTGGATATTCATGTGAGAACAGTGGATATTCATGTGAGAATTTAAAGTTTCTTCCGCATGAGCTAAGAAGTCTCATATGGAAGCATTTCCCCCTAAAGTCTTTACCATCCAATTTTATTGCGAAGAATCTTGTTGAGCTTGACATGCAAAATAGTCTCATTGAACATCTTTGGGAAGGAGCCAAGGTAAAAACTTCACTTGCATATGTTTCTTTTAAATGGTTTAATTCTTAGATGCCTTACCATATAACTTGTTTTCCTGGATGTGTTATACCAGCCTTTGGAAAATTTGAAAATTATCAACTTACTAAGATCTCCTCACCTGAAGAAAACTCCTGACTTCACGGAGGCAAAAAATCTTGAGAAAGTAGTTTTTCGAAGTTGTACAAGTTTATTTGAGGTTCACCCATCCACTTCATCTCTCAAAAACCTGGTTCTTTTGGATTTGGAATATTGCAGCAAGCTTAAGATTTTTCCAAGCAGAATTGGTATGAAATCTCTTAGAACCCTTAAACTTTCATGGTGCAAAAACCTCGATAAGTTTCCCGAAGTTTCAGATGTTATGCAGGATCTATCGGAGCTTTATTTATGTTGTTTTGCAATTAAGGAACTGCCTGCGTCAGTTTTAAATCTCACCAATCTTGTTACTTTGAAGCTGAATGATTGCAGAGAACTTGAGTGTCTTCCAAGCAGCATTTCTCACATGAAATCTCTAAAATATCTTGATGTTTCTGGATGCTCAAATCTTGAGAAGTTTCCAGAAATTTCAGAGGTTATGAAGAAGCTATCTGAGCTTTATTTGGGTGGCACTGCAATTAAGGAACTGCCTGCATCAGTTTCAAATCTCACCAATCTTGTTACTTTGAGGTTGAATGATTTTAGAGAACTTGAGGGTCTTCCAAGCAGCATTTCACACATGAAATCTCTTAAATGTCTTGATCTTTCTAGATGCTCAAATCTTAAGAAGTTTCCAGAAAATTCAGGGGTTATGAATAACCTATCTGAGCTTTATTTGGGTGGCAGTGGAATTAAGGAACTGCCTATGTCAGTTTTAAATCTCACCAATCTTGTTACTTTGGAGCTGAATGGTTGCAGAGAACTTGAGAGTCTTCCAAGCAACATTTCTCACATGAAATCTCTTCAATACCTTGATGTTTCTGGATGCTCAAAGCTTTATTTTTGTGAGACTGCACTTGAGGAATTGCTTGCGTCAGTTTTAAATCTCACCAGTCTTGTTACTTTGAAGCTGAATGATTGCGAAGAAGTTAAGAGTTTTCCAAGAAGCATTTCTCACATGAAATCTCTTCAATACCTTCATGATTCAGAGGTTATGAATAAGCAATTTAAACTTTATTTGAGTGGCTCTGCAATTAAGGAACTGCCTGTGTCAGTTTTAAATCTCACCAATGTTGTTACTTTGAAGCTGAATGATTGCAAAGAACTTGAGAGTCTTCCAAGCAGCATTTCTCACATGAAATCTCTTCAACACCTTGATGTTTCTGGATGCTCAAAGCTTGATAAGTTTCCAGAAATTTCAAAGGTTATGAATATGTTATCTGAGCTCTATTTGGGTGGCACTGCAATTAAGGAACTACCTGCATCAGTTGCAAATCTCACCAATCTTGTTACTTTGAGGTTGAATGATTGTAGAGAACTTGAGGGTCTTCCAAGCAGCATTTCGCACATGAAATCTCTTAAATGTCTTGATGTTTCTAGATGCTCAAATCTTAAGAAGTTTCCAGAAAATTCAGGGGTTATGAATAACCTATCTAAGCTTTGTTTAGGTGGCAGTGGAATTAAGGAACTGCCTACGTCAGTTTTAAATCTCACCAATCTTGTTACTTTGGAGCTGAATGGTTGCAGAGAACTTGAGAGTCTTCCAAGCAACATTTCTCACATGAAATCTCTTCAATACCTTGATGTTTCTGGATGCTCAAAGCTTTATTTTTGTGAGACTGCACTTGAGGAATTGCTTGCGTCAGTTTTAAATCTCACCAGTCTTGTTACTTTGAAGCTGAATGATTGCGAAGAAGTTCAGAGTTTTCCAAGAAGCATTTCTCACATGAAATCTCTTCAATACCTTTATGATTCAGAGGTTTTGAATAAGCAATTTAAGCTTTATTTGAGTGGCTCTGCAATTAAGGAACTGCCTGCGTCAGTTTTAAATCTCACCAATCTTGTTACTTTGAAGCTGAATGATTGCAAAGAACTTGAGAGTCTTCCAAGCAGCATTTCTCACATGAAATCTCTTCAACACCTTGATGTTTCTGGATGCTCAAAGCTTGATAAGTTTCTAGAAATTTCAGTGGTTATGAATATGTTATCTGAGCTCTATTTGGGTGGCACTGCAATTAAGGAACTACCTGCATCAGTTTCAAATCTCACCAATCTTGTTACTTTGAGGTTGAATTATTGTAGAGAACTTGAGGGTCTTCCAAGCAGCATTTCGCACATGAAATCTCTTAAATGTCTTGATGTTTCTAGATGCTCAAATCTTAAGAAGTTTCCAGAAAATTCAGGGGTTATGAATAACCTATCTAAGCTTTGTTTAGGTGGTAGTGGAATTAACGAATTGCCTACGTCAATTTTAAATCTCACCAATCTTGTTACTTTGGACCTGAATGGTTGCAGGGAACTTGAGAGTCTGCCAAGCAGCATTTCTCACATGAAATCTCTTCAATACCTTGATGTTTCTCGATGCCCAAAGCTTTATTTTTGTGACACTGCACTTGAGCAATTGCTTGGGTCAATTTTAAATCTCACCAGTCTTGTTACTTTGAAGCTGAATGATTGCAAAGAACTTGAGAGTCTTCCAAACAGCATTTCTCACATGAAATCTCTTCAAAGCCTTCATTTTTCTGGATGCTCAAATCTTGATAAGTTTCCAGAAATTTCAGAGGTTATGAATAAGCTATCTATGCTTTCTTTGAGTGGTACTGCAATTGAGGAACTACCTACGTCAGTTTTAAATCTTACCAATCTTCTTACTTTGAAACTGCATGATTGCAAAGCACTTGAGAGTCTTCCAAGTAGCATTTCTCACATGAAATCTCTTAAATACCTTGATGCTTCTGGATGCTCAAAGGTTGAGAAGTTTCCAGAAATTTCAGAGGTTATGAATAAGTTATCTAAGCTTTATTTGGGTGGCACTGCGATTAAGAAACTGCCTGCGTCAGTTTTAAATCTCACCAATCTTGTTACTTTGAAGCTGAATGATTGCAAAGAACTTGAGGGTCTTTCAAGCAGCATTTCTCACATGAAATCTCTTCAACACCTTGATGTTTCTGGATGCTCAAAGCTTGATAAGTTTCCAGAAATTTCAGAGGTTATGAATATGTTATCTGAGCTCTATTTGGGTGGCACTGTAATTAAGGAACTACCTGCATCAGTTTCAAATCTCACAAATCTTGTTACTTTGAGGTTGAATGATTGTAGAGAACTTGAGGGTCTTCCAAGCAGCATTTCACACATGAAATCTCTTAAATGTCTTGATGTTTCTAGATGCTCAAATCTTAAGAAGTTTCCAGAAAATTCAAGGGTTATGAATAACCTATCTGAGCTTTATTTGGGTGGCAGTGGAATTAAGGAACTGCCTATGTCAGTGTTAAATCTCACCAATCTTGTTACTTTGGAGCTGAATGGTTGCAAAGAACTTGAGAGTCTTCCAAGCAGCATTTCTCACATGAAATCTCTTCAATACCTTGATGTTTCTGGATGCTCTAAGCTTTATTTTTGTGAGACTGCACTAGAGGAGTTGCTTGCGTCAATTTTTAATCTCACCAGTCTTGTTACTTTGAAGTTGATTGATTGCAAAGAATTTAAGAGTCTTTCAAGCAGCATTTCTCACATGAAATCTCTTCAATACCTTGATTTTTCTGGATGCTCAAAGATTGAGAAGTTTCCAGAAATATCAGAGGTTTATGAATAAGTTGTCTAAGCTTTATTTGGGTGGCACTGCAATTAAGAAACTGCCTGTGTCAGTTTTAAATCTCACCAATCTTGTTACTTTGAAGCTGAATGATTGCAGAGAACTTGAGAGTCTTCCAAGGTGGATTTCTCACATGAAATCTCTAAATTACCTTGATGTTTCTGGATGCTCAAGGCTTGAGAAGTTTCCAGAAATTTCAGAGGTTATGAAGAAGCTATCTAAGTTATATTTGGGTGGCACTGCAATTAAGGAACTGCCTGCATCAGTTTCATATCTCACCAATCTTGTTAGTTTAAAGCTCATAGGTTGCAAAGAACTTCAGAGTCTTCCATGCAGCATTTCTCACATGAAATCTCTCAAATACCTATATGTTTCTGGATGCTCAAATCTTGAGACGTTTCCAGAAAATTTAGAGGTTATGAATAAGCTATCTAAGCTTGATTTGGGTGGCACTGCAATTAAGGAACTGCCTGCATCAGTTTTAAATCTCACCAGTCTTGTTAGTTTAAAACTGAATGATTGCAGAGAATTTCAGAGTCTTCCAAGCAGCATTTGTAACATGAAATCTGTTCAATACCTTGATGTTTCTGGATGCTCAAATGTTAAGAAGTTTCCAGAAATTTCAGAGGTTATGAAGAAGCTGTCTGAGCTTTGTTTGGGTGGCACTGCAATTAAGGAAATGCCTAAGTCAGTTTTAAATCTTACCAATCTTGCTAGTTTAAAACTGAATGATTGCAAAGAACTTCAGAGTCTTCCAAGCACCATTTGTAATATGAAATCTCTTCAATACCTTGATGTTTCTGGATGCTCAAATGTTAAGAAGTTTCCAGAAATTTCAGAGGTTATGAAGAAGCTATCTGAGCTTTGTTTGGGTGGCACTGCAATTAAGAAACTGCATGCGTCAGTTTTAAATTTCACCAGTCTTGTTACTTTGAAGCTGAATGATTGTAAAGAGCTTGAGAGTCTTCCAAGCAGCATTTGTCACATGAAATCTCTTAAATACCTTGATGTTTCTGGATGCTTAAATGTTAAGAAGTTTCCAGAATTTTCAGAGGTTATGAAGAAACTATCTGAGCTTTATTTGGGCGGCACTGCAATTAAGGAGCTGCCTGCTTCTATTTTATATCTCACCAGTCTTGTTACCTTAAAGCTAAATGATTGCAGAGAACTTGAGAATCTTCCAAGCAGCATTTCTCACATGAAATCTCTTAAATACCTTGATGCTTCTGGATGCTCAAATCTCGAGAAGTTTCCGGAAATTTCAGAGGTTATGAAGAAGCTATCTGAGCTTTATTTGGGTGGCACTGCAATTAAGGAACTGCCTGCGTCAGTTTTAAATCTCACCAGTCTTGTTACTTTGAAGTTGAATGATTGCAGAGAACTTGAGAGTCTTCCGAGCAGCATTCGTCACATGAAATCTCTTAAATACCTTGATGTTTCTGGATGCTCAAATGTTAAGAAGTTTCCAGAAATTTCGAGGTTGTGAAGAAGATATCTGAGCTTTATTTGGGTGGCACTGCAATTAAGGAGCTGCCTGCTTCTATTTTAAATCTCACCAGTCTTGTTACCTTGAAGCTGAATGATTGCAGAGAACTTGAGAGTTTTCCAAGCAGCATTTCTCACATGGAATCCCTTAAATAGATTGATGTTTCGGGATGCTCAAATCTTGAGAAGTTTCCAGAAATTTCAGAGGTTATGAAGAAGTTATCTGAGCTTTATTTGGGTGGCACTGCAATTAAGGAACTGCCTGCGTCAGTTTTAAATCTGGCTAATCTTGTTACTTTGAAGCTGAATGATTGCAGAGAACTTGAGTGTCTTCCAAGCAGCATTTCTCACATGAAATCTCTTAAATACCTTGATGTTTCTGGATGCTCAAATCTTGAGAAGCTTCCAGAAATTTCAGAGGTTATGAATATGCTATCTTAGCTTTATTTGGGTGGCACTGCAATTAAGGAACTCCCTGCTTTGTTTTTAATTATCTCCAGTCTTGTTACTTTGAAGCTGAATGATTGCAGAGAACTTGAAAGTCTTCCAACCAACATTTCTTACCTGAAATGTCTTAAATACCTTGATGTTTCTAAATGCTCCAATCTTGAGAAGTTTCCAAAAATTTGAAATGTTATGAAGAAGTTATCTGAGCTTTATTTGGATGGCATTGCAATTAAGGAATTGCCTGCGTCAGTTTTAAATCTCACCAATCTTGTTACTTTGAAGCTGAATGATTGTAGGGCGCTTGAGAGTCTTCCAAGCAGCATTTCTCACATGAAATCTCTTAAATACATTGATGCTTCTGGATGCTCAAATCTTGAGAAGTTTCTAGAAATTTCAGAGGTTATGAAGAAGCTATCTGAGCTTTGTTTGGGTGGCACTACAATTAAGGAACTGCCTGCGTCAGTTTTAAATCTGACTAATCTTGTTACTTTGAAGCTGAATGATTGCAGAGAACTTGAGAGTCTTCCAAGCAGCATTTCTCACATGAATTATCTTCAATACCTTGATGTTTCTGGATGCTAAAATCTTGAGAAGTTTCCAGAAATTTCAGAGGTATTGAAAAAGTTATCTTAGCTTTGTTTGGGTTGCACTGCAATTAAGCAACTCCCTGCTTCTATTTTGTATCTCACCTGTCTTTAGAACTTAAGAGTCTTCCTAGCAGCATTTCTCACATGAAATCTCTTGAAGCCCTTGATGTTTTTGGGTGGTCAAATCTTGAGAAGTTTCCAAATTTTTAGAGGTTATAGTGGGTCTCAAAAGGGCTTTATTTAGATGGGATTGCAATTAAAGAACTGTCGTTGTCAATTAAAATATTACGGCATTTGTTACGTTGAAGCTAAATGATTGCAGAGAACTCAAGATTCTGCCAAGCAGCATCTGTCGACTCTAGTCCCTTAGATATGTTTCTCTTTCTGGTTGCACAGAGTTTGAGGTCTTTCCAAGCTTTGAAGAAATTATGGAAGGATTAAGAGAGCTTCACTTGGATGGAACATCTATCAAAGAACTTTCCCTGTCAATTGAACAGCTTCAAGGGCTGGTGTTATTAAATCTGAGAAACTGCAAAAACCTTGTTCATCTTCCAGACAATATCTGTAATTTGGGATGCCTGAGAGATCTCAATCTCTGCGGGTGCTCAAACCTTTCTAAGTTGGCTGTGAACTTGGAGAATTTAGAATCCTTGTGGGACGCTGGAGTAGAAATGGTTGAGCACAGGGATTCTATTCCATTCTTTTAACTTGTAAATTCTAATACATAATATACATACTCACAATCCCTGTTTTACTTTTGGACGCGCTTCAGATGTTTTACGCTGCGGATATAGAGAAATGTGGGCACTGTTTTCACAATGTTCTCTGTTCTTCTTGGTGTGCTCTGCTTCCTTGATGTGTCTTGAATTTCTTGGAATAGAGGACTGTCTTGCTCATAAGTTCTTCTGGAGAAAATAATTACTATACAGAAACAATTTTGAGAGCCTGCTTGCACAAATGAATAACAGATCTCAAATTGGAAGCTTGCAGGAAACTGCAATCGATACAAGAGCTTTCACCAAGTATAACTTACATGCGCCTGATTTCACATCTTTGGAAACAGGTACAACTTTCAACACCATGATGAACTCCCTGAGCCGAAAATACACATGTCAATACCATGATAATGAAGAGTGCTTTCTGAATTTTGATCACAATGGTTAACTGTGCTAGTGAAGAGAAAGTTACATGCAACCGGAATGTTAATGTAACGGTGCACAAAACTTATAATGTGTCTCATTGTGTTTTTAATTTTTAATTTTCACATGGATGTTGTGTTATTGAGTTTAGGACTCCGATCACCCTGGCATCCCCAATACACGTAAGTTCTTCATGTGTTGGCATGCCAAGTCCATACTTGCAGATCACCGGGAATTAGTTTAATTCATATTTTCTAGCGGTTGCTACAATAACTACATTGGTAATTGCTTGCACCAACCTGTATTTTCAATTTGCAATAATTATGTCAATTTACAAAATTACCTGGCCACAATAATTATATCAGTTTCTACCATATTTTGTTTTTGTTTTACTGTTTACTGAAGTAAGGTGCTGACTATGTAGCAGGGATATGTTATACTAATAAATTAAACTGATATTTATTTTAAATTAAATTAGGGTTGATGAAACAATCGGAAGACTCATGCCATTATGTGTGTAGGTTGAAAGGGTAATGATGCACAATTGCTCTGCTGAAGAAGAAATTGCAAGATGGAAAGCTACAGCAGAGCAAGAAGCTGCTGTGGGCACAGGTGTAGAACAAGAATTTGTAGCACAGGTAATTTTGCAAGCTTGGCATGAATCTACTGATTAAAACAAAACCAAAATTTGAATTTCTTAGAAAACTCATACGCATTCTATTGAAACAGAAAACTTTCTCTATAAGTTTTCCAATTGTATTTACTTAATAAATCAGTTACACAGATGTGAATATATATAGCCTTAGCTACCTTAGGCTAGTTACAAGAATACCCTCAACTACCTTAACTAATTACAGTTACTAACAGAACTAATTACATTTAGCTTTAACAAACTATTTAACAGTAATTGTATTGGATGACTTATCATTCTCCCTAATACACCCCCTCAAGCGAGAAAGGGGATCAGAAATGATGCCAATGGGAAGCTTGGAACACAGATAAGTGAATCTGTTTTTAGATAGAGACTTGGTGTGAAGATCAGCTAATTGGTCTTCACTGCAGACGAACTGGACTTTGAGAAGTTTAGCCAAAACCAATTCTCTAATATAGTGATAATTGATCTCAACATGCTTTGTTCTAGCATGAAAGACTGGATTAGATGCTAATGATATTGCTGATATATTGTCACACCAAAGAGTAGGCAATGTAGATAGAGGATAGTGTAGATCTTTAAGAATCTTGCAAACCGAAGTTATTTCAGCAGCGGTGTGAGCTAAGGAGCGATATTCAGCCTCTGTAGAAGACCTTGCAACAGTACTTTGTTTCTTGGCACTCCAGCTGATAAGGTTGGAGCCCAAAAATACACAATAACCAGTGGTTGATTTCCTGTCAATTGTGCAACCAGCCCAGTCAGCATCCGAGTAGGCAGAAAGATGGACAGGACCTTTAGTAAACCACAAACCATGGGAAATAGAGCCTTTGAGAAATCTAAGAACCCTTTTTGGTGCCTGAAGATGTTGTTCCCTGGGAGCATGGATGAATTGGCAGATTTGGTTCACAGCAAAAGCAAGATCGGGTCTAGTCCAAGTGAGATATTGTAAACCTCCAACAATGGAACGATATTCAATAGGATTGGACAGAAGAGGCCCACTGTGATCCAATTTATTAGATCCAAGAGGAGTGCAACAAGGTTTTGCACCCTCCATGTTTGTTTTCTTGAGAAGATCCAATAAGTACTTTGTTTGATGGAGAAATATACCCTGTGAAGATCGGTGTACTTCTAATCCCAAGAAATAATGGAGAGGACCAAGGTCTTTTGCTGGAAATTGAGCACCAAGTTGCTGAATAAAGTGTTGACAAAGTTGAGGATAGGGTCCGGTGACAAGAATGTCATCAACATAGACAAGAACAATGACTAATTGAGGACCACTGTGAACAAATAAAGAAGCATCTGAGGAGGATTGGGTGAATCCAAGAGAGTGAAGAGCTTGGAACAGTTTATCAAACCAAGCTCGAGGAGCTTGTTTGAGGCCATACAAAGATTTTCTCAACTTACACACAGATGTAGGATGTAAGGGATCAACAAAACCAGGGGGTTGTTGCATGTAGACATCCTCCTTTAAATCTCCATGAAGAAAGGCATTACTAATGTCCAATTGATTGAGAAACCAATTATATTGCACAACAAGAGTAAGAAGTATCCGAATTGTAACCGGTTTGGCAACTGGACTGAAGGTTTCTTGAAAGTCAATACCTTCTTGTTGATGAAAACCCTTGGCCACAAGCCGGGCTTTATATCTGTCAACAGTACCATCGGGCTTCTTCTTAATCCGGAAAACCCACTTGCAGCCCACTAAGTTTTGAGAATGGTGAGAAGGAACAAGATACCAAGTACCAGTGGTTAGCAAGGCATTGTATTCATCTTGCATAGCTTGCCTCCAATGAGTGTGCTTAGAAGCTTGCAAGTATGTTGTAGGAACATAATCAATATCAACTGGAAGTGGGTGAACATAATCAATATCAACTGGAAGTGGGTGCTTAGTTGCTGCACATGCTCTCGATGAGAGTATCCCAGCCTTGGATCGAGTAATCATAGGATGGGAATTAACAGGGGCAGGAGGATGACTTGGTTGATTTTGGGACAAAGATGAATGTGTTGAAGGGGGAACAAAACTGGAAGAAGAACCAACGGAGACAGGTTCAGTGGAGGATGAAGGTGAAGAAATAGAAACAGGCGCAGAAGCACATAATGGTGATATAGATGGCTGACTTAAAACAGGAGGAATGTGTTTGCTAAATTGAAGATCCAGAGAGCATGAAATTGTTGGTGAGGAAGATGGATGACTTGGGACAGGAAAAGAGTGTTGAGTGTGTAACAACTGAAATGGATAAGTACTTTCATCGAATACAACATGACGAGAGATGTAGATTCGATTGGTGATAGGGTCAAGACACCTATAGCCTTTGTGTTGAAGACTATACCCCAAGAAAACACAACTTTTGCTCTTGGGATCCAATTTGCTATGAAAGTAAGGTTTGAGCTAAGGAAAGCATTGACAACCAAATACTTTGAGCTTAGAGTAGTCTGGATGGTTGTGAAATAGCAACTGCCAAGGGGACTTTGAAATGCCAGAAATAGGAAGGCGATTGATAAGATAGATAGCAGTGGAGAATGCTTCTACCCAGAAAATATGAGGGACATGAGATGCAACAAGCAGAATGCGAGCTGTCTCAACAAGGTGCCTGTGCTTTCTTTCTGCACAACCGTTTTGCTCAGGGGTGTGGGGGCAACTGAACTGATGAAGAATGTCATGTTTGCTGAGATATGATGCAAAAGAATGACTAGTAAATTCACCCCCTGAATCTGAACGTAGAACCTTTATTTTATTTCCAAGTAAATTTTCTACATATGATTTGAAGACAACAAATGTAGAGAATACATCTGACTTGGATTTCAAAGGAAAGAACCAACCATATTTGCTATAGTCATCAACAATGAGCAAATAATACTGAAAACCACTACTTGATTTGACTGAGGCAGGTCCCCACAGATCACAGTGCAGTAGTTGAAGGCTGTGAGTTGTTGATGAAGTAGCGGCTTTAAATGGAAGCTTATGATTCTTGGCAAGAGCACAATCTGAACAGAAAAAATCCACAGTAGACTTGCCTTGTAAAGCAAGGTTATTAGATGAAATTACCCTTCTGAAAATGGAGGAGGAAGGGTGACCCAAGCGCTTGTGCCAAACTGTAACTGGAGCTTTAATACTGAGTAAAGCTATATGTGAAGAAGAATGAAGGTTGCTGGAACTTTGGAGAGGATAGAAGCCATCTCTAATTGGTCCCCGTAAAAGCATCTTCCCCGAAATACGATCCTTGACATAGGATCCATAAGGGTCAAGTGTCAAGGAACAATTATTATCATTAACAAACTGTTAAGCAGATAAGAGATTATGTTTTGTGTGGGGAACATGTAAAACATTTCTCAATTGAAAAGAGTTATGAGAGGTGTGCAGAGTAGATGAACCAACATTGAGGATGGACAAACCTTTACCATCTCCAATATACACTTTATCCTCGCCAGTGTAGGGAGTAGGAGAGGTGATGTTAGCAACATCATTAGTGATATGAGAGGTTGCACCTGAATCAATTAACCAAGGCTGAGATGGTTTAGCAGAATACTGTGCACACATGACAGCAAGCTTAGCTGGAGGAATACGACCACAGATGTCAGGATTCATACGATCAAAGCAGTCAATTGCCTCATGACTGGTAGAACCACAGATTTGACAAGGCACTTTGAAGTGAGAAGAGCCTTGATTGCTGTGAAAGCCTTGATAACCTCGATTGCCACGGTTATTAGTAAAATTACCACGATTACCTCGATTACCTCGATTAGAAAAGAATTGTCCCTTAGTATTCCTGCCACGATTAGAGTTGAACCGAGATGCAGAGTGAAGAGGTTGATTCTGAGCAGCAAAGGCAGATGGAGTAGGAAGTAGAGAAGGCTGAGATTGCACTGAGAAAGACAAGAGATGAACTGACAGGTTTGCGTTTAGCCATAGACAATTCCTTTGTGAGAAGGAGGCCATGAAGTTCATCAAGAGAGGTAGAAGACAATCGGAGCATGATAGAGTCAATGAAAGACTCAAATTCATCAGGTAAGCCATGTAGTGTGGCTGCGATAAGATCTCGATCAAAGACAGAAGCACCAGCAGCTTGCAGAGAATCTGAAATTTCCTTGAGTTCTTGAAGATATTCAGAGATAGAACGAGATCCTTTCTGAACAGATTGAAGGGCACCATACTGCCGATGTTATGAATTGTGAGAGAGGTGTAGGAAGTCAGAGGACTCGGATTTCCAGAGGAATTAGGGTTTCGAGAGAAATTAGGGTTTAGGCCCGAGGGGGAGATGACCGGAGAAGATGAACCAGTCGATTGAGCCGCCATTACTGACAGAAATCAAGAAATACTACAAGATCGGAGGAGAAGAAGTGACGAATTAGAGAAGGATCGATGCAGCAAGCGAAGAGAAGGATCAAAGCTGTGAAGCGAAATGGCTTGATACCATATTGAAACAGAAAACTTCCTCTATAAGTTTTCCAATTGTATTTACTTAATACATCAGTTACACAGATGTGAATATATATAGCCTTAGCTACCTTAGGCTAGTTACAAAAATACCCTCAACTACCTTAACTAGTTACAGTTACTAACAGAACTAATTACATTTAGCTTTAACAAACTATTTAATAGTAATTGTATTGGATGACTTATCATTCTCCCTAATACATTCAATTTTCAAAATAAAGAATTGGGCTTGAAGTCAGATTTTGTTGTATGAACTTTTGATTTGGTAGATTTTCTTAACGGATTTGATCAGAGTTGTGAACTTGGTAAATTTATGTTGTTGATAGAATGCCTATGACTTTTCATGGTTCATTCCTTTGATAACTCTTTTGGTGATGATGTGAAGATATATGGTTATTTAATCTGAATTAATTGGTGAATATCTTTGTCCTGCAACTTTTCCTTTCAGCTCGATTAAACAATTTGTTCACAGCATGCTATCGTGCTTTGTCTATCCTTTGGTATGAAGCTGAAAATTGCAGTGTCTTTGTCCTTTTGATTCACCCACTGTAATCCTACTTAGCTCCAGCTGAATCCCTTCAAATCAAACTGTCTGCAACTTGAAGTTTACTTTTATTTTTAGAAATGTTTATTCATTTTTATTAGTTTCAGCTGAAATCAATAGAAATGAACTTCAATTTGATGATGGAATGCAGGGAAAATGCAGGGGAGAGCCTTCTCTCGCTCTTAAATCCGGCGAATCACGTTGCACCACCAGTCCTTCCGCACCACCAGTGTTCCTCCGCTTTACTGAAGGTAAGCGAGTCATCCTACTCTAAATTTCAAAAATCTGGGGGGTTTTGTTTCCTTTCCAATACCAGTCAGGTAATCAATATGTACGAATGGATTTGATAGATTGAAGCACCGTGGATCTGATTGGAGTGTCTTTGTCCTTTAAATTTCTTTAGAATATAAATCTAATGTCATGGATCTCATATATAATATAAACTTAATCTTTTGATTCAGTTTCAATGAAGCCAGTATTGATGAAGCCAATAACCTGCACCCACAGTGAAAAACATCTTCCAATAAACACTTTTGCCATCTTTTGTCAATGTAAATGAATCAATATTTCATAATACTTTTTTCATGTAAATAGCCTAAAATTTCGTAATCTTTTGTACATAAGTACTGCTATTGATCAAAAACGACAAAAACTCCCCGAGTGGAATGTGTCCACCCAATTTTTTTGCATGTACATGATCTTTTGTATGAGGATTGTATCAATCATATATTTTGTAAGTAAAAGTCTACCAAAACGTTTTCAATGCAAATAACATAAATCTTCTGTAAGACAGTCTTTTATACCTTTCAAACATATTCTTCATATAATTTCTAATTCCACTGCAACGCGCGGACAAAACTTTCTAATGGTGAATGAAATCCCTTTTCCTCCTCAGATCACAACCACCAAGCCATTATCTCTGCTGGTCAAGGTAAAGCCATAGTCTTTCACATGGTAATTAATTACATATCTGGGGTTTCAATGTTTTCTGGGTTAATGTTTATTATCCCATTTATTTTTATAATTTTTATATTTTTTGGTGGTTTTTTTCGTGACTAAATTTTTTATCTTTGTGTTCTGCAGTGGGCACCGAAGTTGTAATGGTGGATGAAATCCCTTTCCTCCTCAGATCACAACCACCAAGCCATTATCTCTACTGGGTCAAGGTAAAGCCATCATCTTTCACATGCTAATTAATTGCATATCTGGGGTTTAATTAGCAAAGTAAATTGAAAATTGCTGAAGGGTAAATTGGGGTTTTCGTGGGAATTACCGACATTTAGATTCACTTTCTTCAAATCAAGTTCACAGCAATTGGGGTTTACTTCGACCCTGAAATTGTGTCACATCTTCAACAATGGAAGACCAAAAAGGCAAATGAACTTGCGGAAGATGATGACTTCTTTGATGCTTTTATTTCTGGTAAAGTTTCTGTCTTTATTTATCATATTTCATTTGGCTAATAGCCTAATACCAATTTGATAAACGTGGGTCAGGGTAGTGTCCATGTAGCTCCTGTTGTGAAATTATAGTAGTTTAAAATATCGGTCGAATTTTAAGTTAACCCAATTAGTTCATTGATCATATTGTGTGTTGCATGTAGCCCTGCTGAGAAATTCATTAGGGTTGTGGTGATCAAGGAGATCAAAGGGTCCCAATATGGATTGCAGATTGAGAGTGCAGTGAGGGACAGATTGGCAGCTGATGACAAATATGAGGAAGAGGAGGAGGAGGCCTTGGAAAAAGTTGTTGAGTTCTTCCAATCAAAGTATTTCAAGAAGCATTCTGTCATCACATTCCATTTTCCTGCAACTTCTGCCTCTGCCGAGGTAAAGAATCATCTTAACCAAAGGATAGAAAGTAAAAAGTAACAGCAATATTGTTGAACACTGTAAAGTCCACATCGGAAACTTGACAAAATAATGTACGATATATAAGTGTGAGGGGGGTGGTTCCACTACCGAGACATTTTGTGATGAAATCTCACACATATGCTAATAGGTTGTTAAACTTAAATGCACATTGAAGGCAATATCAGTGTTGATTAGTGATTAGTTGCTGATCCGACTCTCTGAAATCTTTGACAAACATCGTTACTAGCTATTGTGTGTATGCAGATTGTGTTCACGCATTGGAGAACTTTGGGTATGAGAATTCTGTTATATTAATAAAGTATATGTAGTAAACAGTTGTAGCAAATGTACTAAAAAAATGGTCTCTTGCATTATATGGAGAATGAACAACTATCCAAGTATGGAGATGCAAAGTCTGCCAGGGCGATCATGTCGGTTGAACTTAAGAAACTGTTTGAAGCGAATCCGTTATTCAGTGATAAATTGCAGTTCCCAAACCGTAAGCGGTCGAGGCTACAGACTCTCATTAACCAAGGGTAATTACTCTGAAACCACGACTTCAGTTATATAAGATTAGTTGTGCACTTCATTGTGACTTATGGATGATGTTGCATATACTGGTCCTGCTCTAATGATTCCACGTAGTGAATGAGTGCTTTTGTTTTCTGTTGCATTCAGAATGAGAATTTCATCAAGATGATAGCACTAGCTAATGAGTTATAGTTTACGTACATTGTCTATATGGCTATCAAAAAGGGGGTTATGGCTTGAATTCTGTGGAAACAAAAAGAAGTCATTAATATTGTTGCAATGCCCAAATCATGTGCCTGAATCTTAATATAGTAAATGATTCATTACTACTTAGCACAGGGGGGCCTGGTGACGGTTGTACATCACTGCTTGATTCCGGCATCTGGTGCCAGGATTCTTTTTTTTTGTTGGTTACCGGTGTCACAAGTTTCTACACACCAGTAACTATTATTTGTGCAAATTATGACCTTTCCGGTTCTACTGAGAGAGAACTAATTTTCCTTCTGTAAATTCAAGCTTAATTGGCAGCATCACTTATGTAAGAAGAACCCAAGGCCAAATCCAGTTTTAGAAACACTTTATGTAGATCACTCGTGTGGACAACCAAACTCTGTGCGCAGGCACCATCACCCGCAAACAACCCGCTGCTTGGATCCTTACCAAAAGCTGGAGGGTGTCCCCCACTAGGTGCACATGAGGTAATTAATGTAGCTTAACTGTTGATACGCTACTTAAGTAGACACTTTGTTGTTTGTTATTAACTTTTTGTTGATGGCTTGGCTTTGCATTTTCAGCCTTTTCAACTACACCAGCCCCGGTTCCAATACCCCTTGCAACTGTTACTCATCCTGCAGTTTCTGAAGGAGGTATTGTATTTGACCGTTTGTTCTTTCGTGCAGGTTAATCTCCCTGTTAACATGTTGCATGTAACATTTCCAGGGCACGGTCATGGTCAAGCTTTGAATGCAGCTGATGTCTTGCCTAAGAATGTCACACGGACTTTGAATCAGGGTTCATCTCCCATGAGCATGGATTTTCATCCTTCACAGCAGACTTTGCTTCTTGGTTTGTATTTTTTATGATTTTAAGTAGCTCCTTATATTTTTTTGTGTAACTTCGAGCTCTACCGCTATGTTTGCTAATTGGGTTTTTTTTCCCTCAGATGCTTCGTGCTCATAATTGACTGTTGATTGTTCTCTATGTGATGCTTGAGTTGGTACCAATGTGGGGGACGTAGGCCTGTGGGAAGTTGGATCTAGGGGGCGACTAGTTTTAACGAACTTGTAAGTAAGGGATCTTAGGGTGCGTTTGGTACGTGGGACGGGACGGAACGGAGTGGGACGAGGCGTTCCGTCCCACGTTTGGCGCACCTAAAAAGGGTGGAACGCGTTGTTCCACGGGACGAATTTTGGGTGAATTTTCGTTCCGCCTCAACCCCCTGGAACAGACTCGTTCCACATCCGTGGAACACAAAATTCGTTCCCTCTCCCATTGTCTCTTTCCTCAGATCTCAGCTTCTCCGTCTCTTCGTTCTTCCTCCTCACTTCCATCCGACACTTCTTGAATTTCCAGATCAAGGCCTCTTCCGCCCAGGCGTTCACCGAGGCCAAGCCGCGGCACGGTGCCTCTGCGGCGAGTCTGTACGAGGTCCTCGAGTCACGGCCAACGCGTCGCCAACGGAGATCAAGTCGGCGTACTGGAGCTTGGCCAAGCAATACCACCCGGACGCGTCGCGGTCGGAGTCCGACGGCCGGGATTTCATCCAGATTCACAACGCCTACGACACGCTGTCCGATCCGGCAGCCCGGGATTTCACCCAGATTCACAACGCCACGCTGTTCAGATTCACGCGTCATTGGGTTTCAAACCGACGGGTTTCGAACAGAATCTCGCCGCGGAGTTTCGTTTTTGATGAAAATGTTCGAGGATTTATGAACTGGGTTCTTGAATTTACATGCAGACACTTTAGATTCTTGAATCAGATGCAGGAAGATCCAATCTGAATTGGGTTTTGCAATTAAGTTTATTATGCTTCATTATCTGGTTTGTGGATTTATCAGCTCCATGTGACTTGTTCCCGCAGCAGTCTCTGCACCTCCGGTTGTGGTTTTGCAGTCATTTGCGTTCCGTCCAACGCATACCAAACGTAGAACGGAACAACCAACATGTTCCGTCCTGCGCGTACCAAACATACATGGAACCTTCGTCCCGTCCTGTCCCGTCCCGTTCCGTCCCGTCCCGTCTGCGTACCAAATGCTACCTTAGTTCATGCTCAATGCTCCTGTAGGTCTTTACCTTTCTATACTTGTTCATACGTGACAAAAAAATTGTGTGCACTGTATTCTTTGTGGGTGTATGAGTTGGTTGACCGAAAAGTAAATTTGTCTTTGTGAAACAGGCTGCTCTAGTTAAGGATCCTGGTGTGTCTGTTAACCGTGTGATTTGGAGCTCTGATGGTGCTTTATTTGGTAAGCTTGAGCGTACTGAAGTAACTGTGGCAAATGTGATATGGCCTTATCAATTTTTAAGGATTGAATTAGATCCTAATTGTTGTATATCATTTACAATCCAATCATAGGTGTTGCGTACTCAAGGCACATTGTTCAAATATATTCTTATCATAAATTTAGGTATGGGATGCTACAACCGGTGCAAAACAATATACTTTTGAAGGTCATGAGAATATTCAACTTCTGGTGATGATTTTTCTATTAAATTTTGGGACATGGACAATATTCAACTTCTGACCACTGTTGATGTTGATGGAGGCCTCCCAGTAGGTTCATTTCCTTTTAAGTAAATTGAAATAATAGAATCTTAAATACCAGCTGCTCATCTTCTTTACCCCTCGTATCCGCCTTAACAAGGATGGCACTCTCTTGGCTGCTTCTGCCAATGAGAATGGGATTAAAGTTTTGGCAAATGCAGATGGAATGCGGTTGTTGCGAACAATTGAGAATCATCTTTCTTACGAGGGGTCTGATAGACGATAATTACTCTGATCGATTGCTTCCTGATTGTCTGTGATCACTGCCTGCTGTTATCCCTGATTGTTTGTAACCCTTTGACTGATATCCTGCACAAATCATATCTGTTAAAATACCTTCCGTATATGTATATTCTGTACACAAAGTCAACTTGTACATTGAGGCTTTATTAGCCTATATAATGAATGAAGATCAGAACCTCAATTCACTGAGGAATTCAACCACATAGCTGTTATGCCATAAACTCCACGACGTAAAATCAATGTTTACAGGCACAAGTGCTGCTGAACGAGGATTTACTGTTTTCTGATTTTCTACGGTTTCCTTTATTTTTTTTATTTTTTTGTTTGAATCAAAGGCGATAGAGAGATATATTGATGAGGGAAAGAAGATTACAAAAGGGGAGCAGTCACTTCTCAGAATTACAATTTTCTACAGTTTAAAGGGTGATGAGAATGAATATGAAGTGCCGTCAGCATCTGGAGAAGAATCGATTTTCAATGATCCAACTGCGCCTAATAGCGAATAAGAGTCGCTTATGAGCGACTAAACGTTGTCATCAGACAAAGTTGGCCAAGGGCACACAGGTGGATCACAACGAAGTCCTTCAAATCAGTGTAGAAACAAAGTTAGAGAGTAGAAAATGAGGGATGAACTAGGAAATGGAGTCTTGAGTATTGAAAACCAAGAAATGACTGGACTTAGTGACCACAAGGAACTTGTCATTGACCTTTACTTGCAAGTGAGAGGTCTTAGGTTTGAATTTCATGGATGACGAATTTGACACCACATTATGTTGTCCTTTACGTGGCTTAGTCGAGCTCCGTCTCATTTTAGTGTAAAATATACCGTTGTACTTAAAAAACAAATACGAAAAATCAAACCGATGATAGGGGTTTTGTGGGTGTGGCAGTGGGTCTTCTCTAGGGTTTTTCTACGCAGACCCTAACAGAGAGAAAAATCATGTTGAAAGAAAATTTTCCCTTCGGATTTTCCTTTTTGTTCTTAAGATAATTAAAATCATTTTGCTATATAATTCTTTCTTTGTCCAAATATAATTAGTTTACAAACTTTTTGTGACTATAATTATAATATTTAAATATGGGTTATTGGCCCAAAAAAATAATTCGGTTGACTAAAGTTTTTTATATTTGTTATATTATATGTCAAAGTTAGATAGCAGAGGTAAAATATCACACTGTAATTAAAAACAAAAGGAGATGGCAAATTAAAGAGGGAGGAGTGGATGATATTATTGATCTTTCTTTCTGTCTGTCTTTCCGTTGTACCTTTTGATTGCATTCGAGTGCTCTATTTATAGAGCAACTCGTATTATTACAATTTGACATTTACAACACTCAATGTTGAAAAACGATCTTCCTGCATCCAAAGTCAATTTCCATTTTCATGGGTATTGAAAACTTATTCCAAAGTTGAAAATCCATTCTGTGTGAGAATTGGAAAGTCTTCCAAGGTACTGTGGGCATTCACTACCCACCAATATTTTCAACACTCCCTCTTGGATGCTCACATATCAATATCAGTTGCCTCGTTAAAACCTTGCTTGGAAAAACCCAGTGGGAAAAAAAACCATAGCGAAGGAAAAAGAGTACAACTTTACCAGAATTGTTGATGTAGTATTAAGTATGCTTATGTTGCCTCGTTAAAACCTTGATAGGAAAAACCCAGTGGGAAAAATCCTAATCGAAGGAAAAAGAGTACAACAGGCATATATCATGGATGTTCCCCCTGATATATATCTCCCCCTGGTTCTGCATTCTCCAAACGTAGTTGTTTGGTAAGTCGACGTAATCTGATACTTTGCACTAACTTCTGAAACGTGCACTTTGGTAGAGACTTGGTGAACAAGTCTGCTAGATTTTCATTAGAACGGATTTGTCTGACTTCAATAACTTTAGCCTTCTGAAGCTCATGTGCACTGAAAAACTTTGGAGATATGTGTTTAGTTTTATCACCCTTGATGAATCATTCCTTCATTTGGGCAACACAAGCTGCATTATCTTCATGAATGACAGTTGGATTGTCTGTCTTCGAAGTTAGACCACATGAATTCTGGATATGATGGATCATTGATCTTAACCAAGAACATTCACGACTTGCTTCATGTAAAGCAAGTATTTCTGAATGATTTGAAGATGTAGCAACTAATGTTTGCTTTGTTGAGCGCCATGAGATCGCTGTATCTCCATTCTTGACCAGTTTGTGAGCGGGCTTTATGCGGATCAGAGAGAAAACCAGCATCTGCATATCCAACAAGGACCTGGTCATTTGTGGAGTTCTTTGAGTAGGAGAGACCTATGTCTGTTGTCCCACAAAGGTATCGCAATACATCTTTGACACCCTTCTAATGACGAATTGTTGGAGCAGAGCTATACCTTGCTAACAAGTTAACTGAAAAAGCTATATCTGGTCTAGTACATTGTGCTAAATACAACAAAGCACCTATTGCACTCAGATATGGTACTTCTGGACCAAGGACCACTTCATCATCTTCTTTTGGACGGAATGGATCTTTCTTAATGTCCAGAGAACGAACGATCATTGGTGTGCTGAGTGGATAAGCCTTATCCATGCCAAATCGTTTCAGAATTTTTTCAATGTAAGCTGATTGGTGGACCAAAATTCCACTAGCACAATGCTCGATCTGCAGGCCGAGACAATATTCTGTTTTCCCAAGGTCTTTCATTTCAAATTCGCTTTTCAGATATTCAGCAGTTTTATGGAGCTCTTTAGGAGTTCCAACTAGGTTCATATCATCAACATATAATGCCACTATAGCAAATCCAGAATTGGATTTCTTAATGAACACACAAGGGCAAATGACATTGTTGATGTATCCCTCTTTGATCAAATATTAACTGAAACGATTATACCACATTCGTCCAGATTGTTTTAGCCCATACAATAATCACCTTAATTTGATCGAGAGCATACCTCGTTGTTTCTTACTTGTTTCAGGCAACTTAAGTCATTCTGGGACTTTCATGTATATGTCAGCATCTAACTCTCCATATAGATACGCAGTGATGACATCCATAAGTTTCATGTCAAGTTTTTCTGAAACCACTAAACTTATTAAGTAACGGAACGTAATTGCGTTCGTTACAGGAGAGTATGTCTCCTCATAATCAATTCCAGGTCTTTGCGAAAAACCTTATGCAACAAGTCGTGTTTTATATCTAGCAATCTCGTTTTTCTCATTCCGTTTCCCTGTGAATACCTATTTGTAACCCACGGGATTTACATCAGGCGGGGTTTGGACTACTAGTCCAAAAACACTTCGCCTTTCCAAGGAATTTAATTCTGCCTGGATTACATCTTTCTACTTAGGCCAATCATGTCTCTGTTTGCATTCATCAACAGAGTTCGGCTCAATATCATCACTTAAGATGATTTCAGTGGCTACTGCGAATGCGATCATATCATCAATGATTATATCATTCCGATCCCACAATTCATTAGTACATGCATAATTTATAGAGATTTCTTTGCTTTCATGTACTTCTGTCTCTTCAGGGACAAGTGTCTCATTAAGGACATTTTCTTTTTCTTGAAGTCCAGAATCATGAATTGTGGATTTGTCATTCATTCTCTCTTCATGAATGATTTCATTTGGATTCAGTTGTGCCCTCGTCTTTCTCTTTCGAGGGGCTGAATCTTTTGAACCTGGTGGTCTACCATGCTTCAGGCGTGCACCAGATGAATCATTCGCTGCCATTTTATTTTGTCCAACAGGGACATCAATTCTTGCAGGTGCATTTGCAACTGGTATATGTGATTTTGTCACTTTCATAGCACCATTAAATGCATCTGGCATTTGATTAGCAATGCTTTGAAGATGAACGATCATTTTCACTTCATTTTCACATTGAATGCTTCGAGGATCAAAATGAGACAAGGTGGGAACAACCCATGTCAGCTCTTTCCGTTCTTCTGGAACAGTCTTTTCTCCCCCTAACGATGGGAATACTGTCTCATTAAAGTGACAATCAGTAAAACGTGCTGTAAACATATCACCTGTCATGGGTTCCAAATATCTGATGATAGATGGTGAATCAAAACCCACATAAATTCCCAGTCTACGCTGAGGTCCCATTTTAGTGCGTTGCTGCGGTGCAATAGGCACATAAACAACACAACCAAAAACTCGTAAATGTGAAATGTTTGGCTGATGTCCAAACATGAATTGTACTGAGGAGTATTGGTGATTGGCTATAGGCCTCAATCGAACCAATGATGCAGCATGTAAGATGGCATGTCCCCATGCAGAGACTGGCAATTTTGTTTTCATAAGCAGAGTGCGAGCTATTAACTGAAGCTGCTTGGTCAATGCTTCTACTAAGCCATTTTGAGTATGGACATGAGGAACAAGGTGTTCAACATCAATGCCCAATGTCATGCAGTAATCATCAAAAGTTTGGGACGTAAATTCACCAGCGTTATCAAGTCGGATTGACTTAATGGGATAATCTGGGAACTGTGCTAGTAATTTAGTTATCTCAGTAAGAAGTCTCGTAAATGCTACATTCCGAGTAGACAAGAGGCAAACATGTGACCATCGAGTAAATGCATCAACCAAAACCATAAAGTATCGAAATGGTCCACAAGATGGTTGAATAGGTCCACAAATATCCCCTTGAATTCTTTGCATAAATGATGGGGATTCAGCATCAACCTTTAGTTGTGATGGTCTAATTACCAACTTCCTTTAAGAACAAGCCTTGCAAGGGTTATCATTTGAGATAGCAATATCTTTGCTCAATAATGGATGTCCATTAGAGTTGGTAATAATCATACGCATCATGGTGGATCCTGGATGACCCAGACAGTCATGCCAAAGCATGTAAACCTTTGAATCAATGAACTTCTGGTTCATGATAGTATGTGATTCAATTGTCCTTATGTATGTATAATACAATCCACTCGACAAACCACGCAATTTCTCCAATATACGCTTCTGGGTATCATTGGAGGTAATGCATAGATACTCCACATTTTCTGCACTTTTCGTTTCAATGTGGTATCCATTTAGACGTATGTCTTTGAAACTCAACAAATTTCGAGTAGATCGAGTAGCGTACAACGCACTCTGTATGGACAATATTGTTCCATTTGGTAACATAATCTGGGTTTTCCCTGAGCCTTCAATTACATCTGAAGGTCCTGATATTGTTGTTACCCCTACTTTTGTAAGCATTAAGCTTGAGAAATACTTTCGATCACGAAGTATTGTATGTGTGGTTGCGCTGTCTGTAAGACAAATATCTCTGCCATTTCCCATGTTCTGAGAATAACCATAGTTTTTATCCATGCTTATGGAATCACAGTTAACAAACAATTTATAACAAGAAATTTACATGCCACTTTTATTGAATCTGAAAAACTAGTTTTAGACAACAAGTTCAGCATAATAAAAGTACATTAAACATAAATGATTTAATCGGACCGGTATGCTTCATTTCCCCTTTCCACAATAAAGTCTGAAACATCTAAGTGGGTTATATTCAACTGTCCTGATAAGTCACACACAGGATCAGGTATATCCATTAGTCTAGCATGGTCGAGAAAATTAGTCTCGATAACCTTCTTCTTGAGGGAGGCTTGATACAAATCCACCAGATGTTTTGGGGCACGACATTTTTGAAGCTCGGGCCTGAATTATGCCTCGGAACCTGGTTGTGAAATTGACCACCATGGTTCTTGCCTTTCCTGTTCCATCGACCTCGCTTGTGGCCACGTCCTCGTTTATGATTATCGCCACCAGAGGATGTGGCATTCACTTCAAGGGAAGTAGCATTCACTTCTGGGAATGGTGCAGATCCAGTAGGTCTGGAATGATGGTTTCTCATCAGGAGCTCATTGTTCTGTTTAGCTACCAAGAACACAGATATCAGCTGGTTGTACTCAGTGTAGCCTCGCGCTCTATACTGCTGCTGCAGGAGCACGTTAGAGGCATGAAATGTACTGAAAGTCTTTTCCAGCAACATTTCCTCAGTAATGGTATCCCCACAGAGCTTCATCTGAGAGGTAATTCTGAACAACGCAAAATTGTACTCAGCCACGGACTTGAAATCCTGGATCCTTAGGTGAGTCCACTCATAGCGAGCTCTTGGAAGAATCACCGTTGTCTGGTGATTGTATCTGTTTCTCAAGGCATTCCAAAGAGCTAACGGATCTTCAACCGTTAAGTATTCGCTTTTTAATGCCTCATCAAGATGACGGCGAATAAAGATCATTGCCTTCGCCCGATATTGAGAGGATGAGTTACTTTCTTCCCTTATGGTATCTCCAAGATTCCCTGCTTCCAAATGGATCTTGGTATCCAGTACCCAGGTAAGGTAATTCTTCCCGGTAATATCCAGGGCATCATATTCAAGCTTCGCCAAGTTCGTCATTTTCTTTTCTGAAAGAAAATGAGATGTGTTAGAACTTCTGGTTCTTACAAATTTTTCATTTTGATCTTCAGGCCAAAATGACAAGCACTCGAAACTTCTGGCTCAAGATTTTCAAGGTGAATGAGAAGGGCGATTGTACCGTACCACTCTCATTGAAATAATGTAACATAGAATGAGCGATTATTCCGCACCACTCAAGTAGCAAGAAAATTAAAATACGCAAAGCAGGGTGGGCAATTATACCGCTCCACCTAGAATTGCAATGAAATTAAACAGCAGGTAAATTTAAATTTGCAGGGCAAGATGGGCGATTATACCGCTCCACCTAAAATTTGCAGTAAAATTAGATCTGCAGTCCAAGATAGGCGATGATACCGCGCCATCTTGGATCGCAGTAAGATTAAATTTGCAGTTCAAGATGGACGATTATACCGCACCATCTTGGATCGCAGTAAAATTAATATAAATAAATACTGGGTTAGTAATCAATATCCAAACCAAACAAGAAATCAAAGATGTATGTAACCGTTAGTTGGAGAACTAGAAGCAGGCATGGAGCAAACAGTTCGTCGCAAGGTTATACCGCGCAGTTGAGGCAGAGGAAGAAGATGAACAGTAAAAACCATAGAGGAAATTTTTTTTTTTTCGTTCGACTAAGAGAAATGAGGGAATGATTTCTTTTGGCTTATGTAAATGAGACATGGTTATATTTAGAGACTCGTGCTGATAACGTGTTATATTATATGTCAAAGTTAGAGAGATAACCTTTATAGTGAATGGAACGAAGCAGAGGTAAAATATCACACTGTAATTAAAAACACAAGGAGATGACAAATTAAAGAGGGAGGAGTGGATGATATTATTGATCTTTCTTTCTGTCTGTCTTTCCGTTGTACCTTTTGATTGCATTCGAGTGCTCTATTTATAGAGCAACTCGTATTATTACAATTTGACATTTACAACACTCAATGTTGAAAAACGATCTTCCTGCATCCAAAGTCAATTTCCATTTTCATGGGTATTGAAAACTTATGCCAAAGTTGAAAACCCATTCTGTGTGAGAATTGGAAAGTCTTCCAAGGTACTGTGGACATTCACTACCCACCGGTATTTTCAACAATATTTTTATTATTGGCGAGTCGTTTATTGCTGTTTTAAGAATAGCAGTAAAATCAAATGTTATGTGACTAAATGAAATGCAAATTACTCTATAGTAAAGCTGCAGTGAAAAACACTGTTCATTAGCAGTGAAAAATAAATGTTAATGAACAGTTTTTTCACGAAAATGCCCTTCGTTTTTTCTGTTATTCCCTGCTTTTTCTAATGTTGAACAGTAAATTGCCCTTAATTACCTCTTTGGCTGAGTGCTCACACGTGTTACGGGGGACAGGTGGAATCTTTTATCACTGTAGAAATCGCAAATCTCTTCGATTTCTTTATTTACTTGCGAATTACATTAACTTGACAAATGTGTTTTTCGTTTCAATTTTAGAATGAAAAACTGAATTTTGTGCGTGCGTGCAGGAAAAGTGATTAAAAATCATTGTTCTAAAAATCGGCGGCGTTACGCAGCTGGTCATTACTCGATTAATTTTTAGATGTTTGAAAATCAAGAAATTATGTCTAGACCTGTTTAGGCGTCTGCCTTGTCTGCCCAACGCCGGCCTAGCCCGCCTCGGTTGCGACGCTCACTTGTACAAAAAATTAATAACTTTCATTTTTCATTTTATAGTTCATTTTATTTTGCAATTTATGTCTCCCAATAAAATTATGTATCTTTTTTTTTTTTTTTTAAATCCACCTAATCTACTCATTTACTTAAATCCACATAATCTACTCAGGCCTCCGCCTAGGCCCCGCTCAATCATTTAGGCGCTAGGCTCCAGCCCGCCACCAGCCTAGCGCCTTGAATCTTTTAGAATCCTTGCTAAAAATTATAAAGATTTAGTGTAAGTTTACACAACAAATGGAACAGAACGAAAATAAAAGTAAAGAAAATTTAGGATGTAAAAAATAATATCTGTGTGTGTGTGTGTGTAACAACTATGCGGTGACTAAGAATACGAACATGGACAAAGGCAAAGTTTTAAAAGGCTGTGCAATATAATGGAATGACATTGACTGGGTGTGGTTTTATGAAGTCCTAAACGGATGCTCTGTAGCTTTGGTTGTAGAATCATAATAGCTTTGGTTGCAAAACCTTAGGAATTGATGTGATTGTAGAAAGATCTAACTTATATAAGGTTTTGCAATCATTTCATGTTTTTTTTTTCAGAAAAAAAAAAAATGTTTGATGATGAAGGACTATGTTTTCGTGATATGACAATGTACTCCTTTTTTTTTTTCATTTCATATATTTCGTTCACCGAGATGTAGGTCCAGCAAACGGGTCATGTCTGTCGTGTTTGTATCGTTTTCGTGTAACATCTGTTATCTTAACAGGTCCTTAACTGGTCGGGTCACTTTACCCACCCGACCCGTTATGACCCGTTAAGAAATTTTTTTTTTTTCTTAAATTTGCACATACTACACATTGCCACATAAATATTACTTCAAAACATTAAAATATATTTGCCGTTTAAATACTACATCTACACTAAAAAATAAGAGCCTAAAAAAATACATTCATACACTATCACTCTAGCCTTTTTCTTTGCCGGACTTGTATTTGTATCTTCTGTATTTTCACTTCTATGATCAGGATGTATTCCCATTGTAACTTCCACTGACCCTCCATCACTAACGTTCGTAAAATCTTGCTCTACAACATCCATTGCTTCAAGCCTTCAAGAAAGAAAAAACAGAACTGTAAAATCTTGCTCATACCATATCCATTTCGACTTCAATTTCACATATCCATATAATTAAACTACTAATTAATTAATTTGTGTGATCCGGTGCTTCTTGACCTAACATCGTTGATTTATTATATACACATGCTCTTGGTGCAGGTTAAATCTAGTTACCTAATCCCCCATGCTGAATTGTAATCATTGAACTACTTTGATTCATGCATATGTGCTGCAATAAGAGAAATTCATGTAATATTTGTTCATTTCCTAGTAGCAGGAAAGTGACTACAATAAGAGAAATTCATGTAAAGCGAGTCAGCCATGGCGATGGAGGTGAGTTCATAGTATGACGATGATTCCCATGTCGTTTTTTGATACGAAGAAGAAATGGGTTGGTGTTAAATTGTTAATTTTAATTAAGTTAACTGGATTAATGGAAGCTGCTGCAGCATATTCCCTAACATACAATAAATCTGAGGACATTCATGCTTGAAAGAGGGTGATGAGGAAGGTTGTGAAGTTCACAGAGTAAGACCGAGAGGCTACAGCCGCTACACACAATCACAATCAGGCACTACAAAATACAAAATATAGATCGAACCTTGAACGGAGATGTAGAGTTGAAGTTCACAGAGAGGGCCGCTACACGGAAGAGGATGAGGAGGAAGGTTACGACTTGCGAAGGCGAGAGAGATGCAAAGCTGAGCGGCAGAGATTCGAGAAGTCTGTCTGAGAAGAGAAGAGGATCCAAAGTCCAACCTAATGCCCAATGGACAGCTGAGATTAAATCTTAGCCAATCCAATGGTCACCAATTTTTTAAATTTAATTTAATATATAAATTCACTAACACTTTTCATATAACATGAGATTTTGTGGTATCCATTAGTGTAAATATTTTAAATTGGAGATCGAGTTTATTCATTGTATTCATATAGGGTCAAGGAGTGTAACTGTAAAAAATCATCAAAATCGGAGTTAAAATAACCGTTAAATCGTGATTTTTCATTTATAACCGTCGAAAAGTTTTGTCCCGTTACTTGATCTCTGAATGTTTGTTTTGTACGATTTTTGGCGTATTCGATCTCGAAGCATATACAAACAAGTTTGACGGTTTAGATCGTTGAAATTAGTTTCGTAGGATGCGTATCCCATCAAAACGATAGATTCACTAACACTTAGAGTTTATTTATACTTTCATTAAGTATAACATAAGATTTTGTGGTATCCACTAGTGTCAATATTTTAAATTGAAGATCAGATTTATTCATTGTATTCATATAGGGTCAAGGAGTGTAGCTGTAAAAATCATCAAAATCAGAGTTAAAATAATCGTTAAATTGTGATTTTTTGTTTATAACCGTCGAAAAGTTATGTCCCGTTACTTGATCTCTGAATGTTTGTGTTTTTCGATTTTTGGCGTATGCGATCTCGAAGCATATACAAACAAGTTCGACGGTTTGGATTGTTGAAATTAGTTTCGTAGGATGCGTATCCCATCAAAACGATAGATTCACTAACACTTAGAGTTTATTTATACTTTCATTAAGTATAACATAAGATTTTGTGGTATCCACTAGTGTAAATATTTTAAATTGAAGATCGAAGTCATTCATTGTATTCATATAGGGTCAAGGAGTGTAGCTGTAAAAAATCATCAAAATTGGAGTTAAAATAACCGTTAAATCGTTTTTTTCATTTATAACTGTCGAAAAGTTGTCCCGTTACTTGATCCCTCAATGTTTGTTTTTTTGTGATTTTTTGCTGATGCGATCTCGAAACATATACAAACAAGTTTGACGGTTAGATCGTTGAAATTAGTTTCGTATAATTCGTATCCTATCTAGTTCAATGGTATATAACTATATATATTTATTAAGTAGATTTAAATCTATTTATTTTGTACGTATAGTTGACCAGTACACGGAGTAGTATATCACGTGTCATTATAAAAATAGTGGGATATGTGTGATAAAAAGTTAATAACTTAAAAAATAAAATTTCTCACCACTTCTATTAAAACACAGTGTACTATTTGTGTTCCCATTACAATGAAAAATTTCTCAAGAAAAAAAGGAGAGAGAGAGCGGTAAATGACATACACGTGTTAGGAACACAACTGTCGGATCTTATCCTAACAAGTGCACACTTGAGAGACCACGGTGGAAAAACCCGCCCCACTAGTAGCAAGCAAAATACCACTACACCCATCTTTCCCTCTCTTTTTTGTTTCCTTTTCTTATAATTTTCTTTTTTCCCTACCTTTTTTTTTTCTTTTTTGAAAACTTTTTCCCTCCCTTTTTCTTCAAGGGCGGATGCATATTAATTATTATAGTTTTTAGGGGTATAAAATTTAATATATATATATATATATAATTATTATAGTATATAAAATTATTATAATTATTATAGTTAATTTAATATATATATATATATATATAATTATTATAGTATTTTTTTAGGGTTATAAAATTATTAAATTAATATTCTGCTTATCGTGTCGTGTTACCCATGTGTATACCCGAACCAACCAGTTATCTTAACAAGTGCTTATCGGGTTATCCGATAACGACCCGATTTGTTATTATGTCGACCCAAACACCTGTTAATTTCGTGTCGTGTCGTGTCGAGTTATCGGATCGTGTGAGGAATTGCCAGGTCTACCGAGATGACATGATTTGATAGTATGTTCTGTATTTTTTTTGTAAAAGATTTTGTTGCGAATATTTTACAATATATGTTTTGAATACTTTTTTGGAGAGGAAACCTTAGATTTGAATGGTCTGTCGTTGCAGGATTCCTCTTTAAATGGTCTGTCGTTGAGACACTTTCATTGCAAGGGCAACTGAGAAGCATTAGGAGGCTGCTGCAGCTTACATTGAGGGGTGTTGTACTTGGATTTTGTTATTTTAGAAATATCTTTTCAGGAAAAAAGAAATTTGTTGTTTGGGCATTTTTATTTTTCTGAACACGTTTTCGTCTGTTTTCGTGGAATGAAGGCACAGGAAATTAAGGCAAGGAAGCAACAACAGATACAAATGGAGCAGCTACAGCTATTGGAGCAGCGCAGTAAATTCTCATATCTGTTTCATCATGTTTTCATCTCTTCATCACATTCCGAATCTTCAAAATCCTTGCCGATTCGTGTAAGTTCTAATATATGTTTCTATGTTTGTTTGATTTTGGTTTCTAGGGCTACAATCTCAATCAACAAGATGCAAAACGAGGAGGGAATCGTCACCGAGCCCTAGATCCCAAGAAAATGGTATCCAATCGAATCTAATATTGTGTTATTAGGCAGCAACATGTCTAAAGGTTACATCTATTATGTTAAAATGGTTTTGTCTATTGTTTTACATTCAATTATTTACTGAAATTTTTCTATGCTAAATATGGTCATTGATTTTAAACGATTGTTATTCCATAGAAGCTTACTTTCCCTTTGATATCAAGATTTTCTGATAAAATGGTAAAAAGTTGACTTGCATTTGACAAACAATTGTCATCATTATAGCAGTACAATGCTCATCGACATGATTTAAATAATCGTCCCAATACATTATATTTTTTGTTTTGTGCTTTGCCAATTTGACTCATCTTATCTTGCCAAAAGATGTATGTGAGTTTTATGGGTTCAGGGATCCTCTCCTCTCCAGATTACTGGATCGGGCCTTACCTCCATGTGTTGTTGAGTCTATTGAAAGTTGGTATGCATGAGAAGTTTAAGTAATAATTGCCATAAAAAGTAGAAGTGATGACTCACAAGGAATCGATTATCTCATCAGCAACTTCATTTTTATCTAAAAATGAATTTGGTACATGTAGGTGTATATAGGTTAAATTGATTGTTAAGATGACAATTTAATCACTTTTCAATACTTGATATCTCAATCTCCCAGTTCTGATTTTTACTTGCTTGAAATAAATAGATTCGAGGCATCTCATTTAGCAAAATGAGCCGCGGATAGTGCAAACGGTTTTTTCTTACATTCACAACAATATAGGCACTTTTTTTTAGCAATATAGTGCTTGGCTTAAAGTCAAAATGTTAACCAAATGTATTGAATTTGTTCGACTAACCACTGTTCTATTAATAGTTCATTTAATCTAAGGTCAAAGGGGCAGATCTTGCTCCATATACTGAGTTAGTATAGGTTACCTAGAAGGGTGCTGCTATGAATGGTTGCTCTCGTGCGATCGACTTTCATACATTAATGCATGGTGAAATTGGCTTAAGGACTTACAAGTCATTTGTTGTCACGCATCGATCTAGACATACGGTCTACTGTAGGAGGTGCAAGGAAAATAATTGAAATACTGAGACTGGAATTAACAACATTTACAATAACGCAGGTTCCAACAAGAAAGTCCAAAGGAAATACAAGATAAGAAATAGGGAGCACTCCAAACTTTGAACTCTGACTGCTAACCCAAGAACTCCTCGTATCAACTAAGCTTTGTCACTTGCACAATCGCCCCTACACCATGGGAATGGTGCACCGGGCAAAGTAAAAACTTGAATGAGCTGAGAAGTTCGTGTGAGCGACAATAATCCGACTTATGTGGTAATCATAAAATATTTTTATCGATCACATCTTATAAACATCAATCATAAAAGCATACTTTATAAATCATAATCAAATCACTGAAAATTATGAAGAAGCCACACAAACATTCATTGGCCTTTCTAAATCAAAGGTCCTCGAATTTTTGATTCATAAATACACTGAAAATTATTGCTAGAGTGACACAGTTCGGCCGAAGACTACATCTCCTAATCTTTCACATTCTAGACTCATTTCAAAGAACCAACGAAGCCAAGAGATGCGATTTCGGGCTACTCAACGAAATCCAAAGTACATTGGGTTCCGGATCAATCAATGGAACCAAACGGATACAATTCCGAACCACTCAACATAATCGCGGAGTAGGAGGGATTCCTGACCACTCAACGGAATCCGAACATGATACGATTCCGGACCACTCAACGGAATCGCGAAGTATGAGGGATTCTAAACCACCCAACAGAATCCAAACAAAAACATATGGATGGATCTCGAACCACCCAACAGAATCAATACAGAGTAGGGAACCAGACCACTCAACGGAACCCCAGCTAAACCCGATTCTGGACCACTCAACGAAACCAAGCATAATCCAAGGAAACAGTTTCAAACGGCTCAACAGGGTTATCGGTCATCTACTAACCCTCAAGTTCATAAACATTTCAAATATGCAAGTCAAATCACATTTCAGGAAAATATAGATCAATGGAAAAATATGAAAGCAATAATATTTAGTAGAAAAACACATTTATAAATTCATGTCATATCCACAAAGTATACTAGCATGAGGATTTCATGGGTAATCACCATATTACATATATTAAAGTCACTCACTTGGAGTCCGCACTACAGCTCCCTAGCACGCCACTTGTTTGATAAAATAACTGTGACTACTATCTTGAACCTTCGTGCTCAGTATCTGACATACCTGCGATTTGGGTATTGCCATTTGAGTGCTTTAGTATCCAAAAAGTAGCTATTAAGTATGTTAAGTATTATTTGCTTCGAAAATCCTTCAATTGTTCCCTTAGTTGTTTTTTGGTTATTTATCATAGACACAGTTGTTTCGAAACCTCTAAGTTGATTATATTGATATTTTCAGGTGCTGTAGAGATGCGCTGGGTTGATACATATCTCCCATTTACCGACCCATCATTTGAACTTGAGATGTTTTTCCATGTATGCTACTGAGTTCGATCACTTTGAGGGGAAAAAAAGCATTTCATGTCTCTCCTGTTATGGCATTCTGTTAGAGGTTCTTTCTTTTTCATAGACGGTAACTAAGAGTAATCCATTATGCAGAAGAATGTGTTATTTCCTTACTACGAACAAGTAATAACTAACCAGAATGATACACACTCAAGTAAGACAAGATGAACATTAGAGTGTACTAAATATTGATTGTTGGATAGAGACTGTCATGAAACAAGTTTACTGCCACCATGATGCCTGTGGTCACTCAAGGTCATGTGCAAGACTCGTTACATTGCCTTGTATAAGTGGCTCGCGAGTCCAGGGTGACAGTGAACCCGTTCCACCTAAGTTAAGCAAGCACAAAGACAAAATATCTCATAACTATGACATCCAAAATGTAGGGTTCAAGATGAAGTTGAAATTCATAACAACAAAAGGGGTTCTTAGGATGATGCCCTTTACAAGGGTGATCAAAATAACAAGTGGAGGACATGGACATCATTAAATTTGCAGGCCTTTTTTCCTCTGCCTTCAATATTCAGATTCATGTTTGGTAGTATTCGTGGTGAAATACTCAGCTTCAACAACTACATCCATCCGGCTACTTTCTTATTTTTCAACTTGAACTGATCCTTGGAAATTAATCGAGCTTTCCCTAAAACAAAGACAGAAAAACAGATAAGAATACCACGCGTATAAGTTATGCAGATGACAGACCTAATGGAGCAGAAAGAAACTCACAACCAACAGAAAACTTGCTCACCTGGTGAAAAGGTGCAATCAGCAGTTTCTCTACCACGGAAAATGATTACATCAATTAAATGTTCGGTATTATTGATCAACATGAAAACACACACATCACCGATTTCCAGACCATTGTCTTGCACAAATGTCATCCAGCCACTCTGGAATTTCAGTACAGTTTTGCTATATTGGTGTAATTTGACAGGCCAAGTTCTTCCACCCGAAACACGAAGAATCACATTATCATGAGTCCTGTTTAGAAGATGTTCCCGGGCAAACTTAGCTTCCAAATTCTGAAATAGAAAGAGAAGCAGGTAAGACTAATGCAGAACGACAAAGAGATAGAGGAGATGTCAAAAGACACACGAGGCTTGACAGAAAAATGATAGAAGAGCAATGCTCAATTCTTCATTACCATAAAATTATAATTCCAAATTCTCTCCTTTAACATATCGAACTCCCTCCCTAATATACTAGTGTGCCAAAACATCTTCATCAATGCAAATACAACTCCCTAAGCCATCGAAGCATACTAAATGGCAATTGTTCCACCTAGCCACTTAATTTAAAACACAACTTACAATGCATCAAAATTACTACAAAATATTAAATCACAACCTAAGATACATGAATCTCAAATTAATAATTAATGGAATGGCCAAATACCAAAATACCAAAAGCCCCATTGAATAAACTCCTTATGCACTGCATCAAAGACTAATTTTTGGAGTATTTAGAACGTAATTTTCTTTAGCTTAATAGTTTTCAATTCATACTAGCAGAAGTTGTACATGATCTGTCTCTCTAGAAAGCTTACCAAAGTATTTGCCTGGATATATGAGCGATGCATAACAACTATGCAACAAGGGTATTCAGATTTGAAAGCCCTTGCTCTCTGAAGAGCTCTATTTGTTCCGCTTTCCCTAAGTGGATTCATCATCCTAGGAACCTGATTAGGTCTTCGTTTTACTAATTCTTTAGTCCAAGACGAGCCACCAAACCTCTTCATGTGGTTTTCTGAAGTGCTAATGGAACCTGCTCTGTTTTTCTTGTGAGGCTGTGTTGCAATTGGTGATTTTTTCTTTGTTTTCAGGCATGGTGGAGAATCTTCCAAGATTTCAACACAATCATCATCTTCATCAGTTTCTTCAGTTTGGGACATTGTTTTTTCCCCGTCTGCAAGCACACCGCAAAAGATTGAGGTGACAGGTAGTTAATCTCTACGGCAATTCCATCAACTAATCAGTTCAGAAATTAATAGACAACTTACCTTGTGACAAGTTGCAACGTGCAGCTTCTGTAGTGCGGAAAATAACAACATCCATTAAACCTTTGATGTTGTTAATCAACGCAAATACACACACATCACCAATTTCCAAATGATTGTCTTGCACAAATGTAATCCAACCATTCTGGAGTCGGACCATGTTTTTCTGACGTTTGCTTAATTTGATAGGCCAAGTTCTTCCATCCGAAACATGAAGGATTACTTGATGATAATTCCGCTTAAGAAAGTGTTCCTTGGTAAACTTGGCTCCCAAATACTGAAAAGAAAGAGAATCAGGTAATTTGGAGAGAATTTGCGTTGTAATTTGCTTGAGCTTAATTTTCAGTTTCAAAACTAACACACACACACACACACACACACACATATAGAGATAAATTTAGCAGAACTAGTACATTATGTCTCTCTATAAAAAGCTTACCACATAGTGTGCATGGATATACGAGGGACTCATAACAACTGTGCAAGAAGGGTATTCAGATTTGAAAGCCTTTGCTCTCTGAAGGGCTCTATTTGTACCACGTGCCGTAAATGGGTTCATCTTCCTAAGAACTTGAAGAGTTCTTCGGTTCATTATTTTTTTAGTCAAAGACGAGCCACCAAATTTCTTTATGTGGTTTTCTGCTGTGCTAACTGAACATCTTCTGTTTTTCTTGTGAGGCTGTGGTGCTATTGGTGATTTCTTCTTTGTTTTCGGGCATGTAGGAAAATCGCCCAAGATTTCAATGGAATCATCACCTTCATCAGTTTCTTCCATTTGGGACATTGTTTGTTCCCCGTCAACATCTGCAGGCACATCACGAAAGATGAACATGATGGATAGTTAATCTCTATGGCACTTCCATCAATTAATCAGTTCAGTAATTAAAAGACAACGTACCTGGTGGTGAGAACGTATGTGCAGTTTCTGTGGCGCGAAAAATGACAACTTCAAACACGAGTTTAGTGTCATCGATCAACACAAGTACGCACACATCACCAACTTCCAAATTATTGCCTCTAACAAATTCAGTCCAACCATACTGCAATCTGAGTTTTGGTCTGGTTGCGTTTTCACATTTCATTTCAACAGACCAAGTTCTCCCATCCAAAACCCGAAGGGTAACGGCACCAGAATGCTTACCAAGACGTCTCATGTGGATACACAATTTTGAAGGCAGCCACTGAAAATAATCAAATGAAGGAAAAGACGATAAGCAAACAAATTTGACGGTCCAGGATGGTTGTCTATAGAGAACTTACCAAAGAATATCCATTGATATAAGTGCGCTTCATGGGAACTATGAAAGAAGGGTTGTCAGAATTGAAAGCTGTAGCTCTCCGAAGAGCTACAGCAGCTTTTCCTCTTGCATTCGACGCATGCATCCTCCCAAGAACTGTTTGAGCTCGTTTTCGAGTGCTGGACGTGCCTTCACCGTGTCTTTTGGATGCAAACTCAGCTTTGCATGTCAAAGAACACAGTAGGATATTACAAGTTAGAACAGAATGGCAGAAAGCACAATAAGGTAAAAAATTGGAAGCGAAACATATGTTGCGTATCCATGTTCAATTTTTATTTCTGATTTAGATTTTATTGACTTCTCAAACATCATTTCCTAATGTAATCAGAGTACTTTTTTGGTTTCTTGTTTTACCAGTTGAACTTGTTCTGTGCTTCTTATGAGGCCGAGGACATGACAATGGAGATTTGTCCCTTGTTTTTCTTGAGCGGGACATGATGTTGTCCAAGAATTCAACACAATCAGAGTCGTCATCATCATCCCAAGAACTGTTGTCGGAATCGTCATCTTCATCGGTTTCTTCCATCTCGGGCATTGTCAATGGATAGTTGATCTCTGTGAAATCCTTGTCAAATACACGAACGCGGAATGTTGAATTCCCTTCATATCCAAAAACTATTGAATGACAGCAGTCTAGAGAGTAAAACTTCGAGAACTTGGGCCAACCCTCGCCAAACCAGACCTCACCCTCCCATATTCTGAGTTCTATTTTCCACTCTGAACCAGTTGGAAGCTTAAGAAATACTGGATTCGAAAGATCGTCTCCATATTTCCTAAAAAATTTGTTTGGAATCCTCTGCACAACACAGAACTTATCACGAAACTGTTCGTATAGTGAAAACAATTACCTGATCTTTGTGGCTATGAAATATATGGGTACATTAACAGCATCAAATCCCATTAAGTCAGAGTCTTCATTGTGAGAGGGGTTAAATACTTTGGTGCTGTTTGATAACCATTTCATTTTCAGCTTTCGGAAAACCAAAAACTAACAACTTAAAAGCTAAATTTTGAGAACTAAAAAAAGTAAGGAACGTTTGATAACCAATTCTTTTTTTTTTTTTTTTCAAATTAATCTCCAAAATCAAGCATGGACATTATATACGAGTACATGCATAAATGTAAGCAGGTACAGACTACGGTTAGAGAGAGAGAGAGAGAGGCACTCACAAGTTTGGTCTGTGTACAAATAGACTTCGGAATAACTACTAGAAAATGGGGAACTTTAAGATGTGTTTTTGAAGAGAAGTTATGAATTTTCCGGTGAAAAGAAGCCATTTTTTGAAGTTCATCAAAAGCTTGAAGATCTGCTTCAAAGCTTTAAAGTTGTCAGCAGATCACTCAGCCCAGCTCTAGTTTATGGACTAGCAAGAAGAAGGTAGACTGGCAAATTAATTAAGTGCTTGAAGAATTAAATGCTCAGTCCACCAACTCAATCGTTATTAATTCAGTTCACAACTTAATGCTTGTTCTTGAAGTCATTGTAGTGCAGTGGTACATGAATGCATCAATGTGCCTGTACATGTATACTCTGACTCTAACTACCAAATCCAAATCCCTCATATTAATGAGAGAATCAAGATCCTCGCCGGATCTTCCCCTAGGGATCCCGTAATCATGTCCGTTTATTTTATATCGTGCGGTCAGTTTTCGTTAGGTACTATTTATATTTGAATTTTAAATTTTAAATTTTAAATAATTTTTGACCGCACGATATACGATAAACAGATAGGATTGTGGGATCCCTAGGGAATGGATCCGGAGAGGATCCTGATTCTTAATGAGAAATATTAATTGGGAACAGGATTACCGAGGTGTCCTAGTACAATAATGTCTTACCATACCCAAATCCCCCATTATTAAAGAGAAATATTAATTGGGAACAGGATTACCCGGGCGTTCTAGTTCAATAATGTCATACCGAGTTTAAGTTTTTCTCTACGTGACATGATATTATTGGATCGAGACTTCACATGACGTTGAACTCATCCTGTGCAAGTTGCTCTCCATATTAACACATTTTGGTCTTGCAAGCTAGAGTGTGCAACCTAAACTCTGCAAGATAGACACCTTTGGTGAATATACTTATAAATGTTAACTAGGCTGCTAAATCCAGGAGCTAGAAATATTGGGTAATTATACTGTTCCGCCTCCACTTTTTTAACACTCCAAAAAGTATTTGCACTTAGAGCTTCTTCAAAAGAGATGCCAAATTGTCTACATAAGCTTATAACACTAAAAAAAGACAGCCACTAATCGTTTCCAATCGAAATGCCAAATTCTATGTGGCATGACATGGAATGGCAGCAAAGGGGCTTGCTTTCAAATTTGATAGTAGCTTCAAATTTTTTTTTACTAATTATTATATGTCTTTTATTAATATTTTAATGTCATTCATTATTAAATGTCATTTATTATTTGATTGTTGAACGGTAGAGTTGGTTTAAAACACTACCTATTTCTTCTTTTTTAATCAACAAATTTGTTTCAATTTAAGCAGTTGATTTTTGAACGGTAGAGTTCATTTAAAACACTACATGTTTCTTCTTTTTTTAATTAGCAAATTTATTTCAATTTAAGCAACGTTGCTGCTTTGTAAAATACAGTGATTCGTTCTTCAACAGGTATCCTTCGTTATTTTGTGAACATGCCCCAAATTTTTTCAGACTCATCTTCTGATTCAGCAGAGGAGCATTTTTGGAGTATTGTTAATTCTGAGTCTGATGAAGAAACTGGAAAGGTTGGAATTGGTTGCTTTACAAAATGAACAAGAGAACATGGAGACAGGAATGAGAAAACGTCGTGGTTCCATAAAAGGTCATGCATGTATCAATAGAGGACGACTCGATGGGCACCAAAGACTCTATAATGATTATTTTGCTGAACATCCAGTGTATTCTCCAACTCAATTTCGAAGGAGATTTCGAATGCGTCGACCTCTTTTCCTTCGAATTGTAAGATTATTTGTATTAGTATTAATTAATATGACTTTTATTATGAATTATTTATATGTAAAATTTAAAGTATAAGGCATAAATTAAGAAAAAAAAAAATAATGTAATAACATAATAGTTTAATTTGACATATCGAGTGGAGAGTAAAACATGAAAATATGTCAAAATGTCACATAAGCTGTCAAATTTAAATTTTAGGTTCAAAATTTGACATCTTCTTTGTAAAAACACGAGAAATTTTGAATAGGAAATAGTGCAAAATATGATAGGCTAGAGTGCCAATAGTAGCAACCTTTTAGAAAGAGTGCGGATATACATACTCACCTATTGTATTTTTTCACGATCTTATAGTTATAAAATTTGTAAGCAGCTTTAGTGCCCTTGCACTTGCCTTGCCCTTGTCCTCCAAAAAACCACTTCCAGCAGTCCATTTGGTGGAGGGCAATTGGTGGGCCAACACATGCCTGTCCAAAAGCCAGAGTAGCTTGAGCTCGGCCTTGTGCCAGTGGGTAAGGCTGACGTCAACATGGTGTCAGCCACATTCATTTTTATTTTTATTTTTTTTTGTGTGTTTGACGCGTGATGAGAGATAGTCGGCTGATTGTTGCTGTCATGGGCCCCCAAGCTGTCAAAGCAACTCAACTCCCCAACAGCTATACACATGGCATTTTATGAGCAATTGGATTTGAAACGGTCTTAAGATTCAACGGCTAAAATTAATCTTGTTCAAAATTTTATTTAATAATTTAAAATTTCAAATAAAGGTTTTAAAAAATTAGAGAAATTAATGAAAATTCAGAAATAAATATATTTAAAAATAAAAATATTTTTCTATAGACACCCAACCATCTTCTTCACTACCATATCAAAAATCTAATGCGTCCGCTAGTTATTAAATAACTTAATTATGCTTTAAAATAAATAAAAAATACATTTGTAAATATGAATCGTCCTTGTCCTTGCCTGGCAATTTACGTGCCCTTGCCTTTGCCCTCTTAAGAGCAAGTCCACCGGTTGCCCAAGTGACAAGGCAATTGGGTTGAATTGCCTTCGGCTGCAAAAAGATGGTCCACCGGTGCAAAAAATGGAGGGCAATTGGACCAAGGGCTTGTGCTCTTTCAACTGTCCCTGCAACTTTTGTCTGGGCTTACACTCGCTGGCTATAGGATACGACAAAGTGGGGCCCACCCACATGCACAGCCTAAAGCCAAATGACTCCTTCTTCCTCCAACTTGTGCCGTTGGATTTTCAACAGTAAAAAAAGTTGCAAAATTTTATGCAGCTGCCAAGTGGCGCAATCTGGGGCATCCAATATAAATAATTTTAATTTTGAACGCCCAAGATTATTCTAAAGGTAAAAAAATACCAAAAAATACGTAAATTCTTTTTCTATAAGTACCCAACCATCATCTTCATTCCTTGTGTTTGAAATATATTATAGAAATCAGACAATGTTTTTATTTTCATGAAACAAACTCATCAAAGCATAAAAAATAAAAATATATTTTTTGAATAGTGCCTTGCCCTTGCTTTTCACAAACGGGTAGACTGCCAAAAGGCAATTACTATTAAAAAAAAAATTGAGAAAAAAGGCGAAAGGCTCAATGGTATTTGAACTTCCACGTTGCACCTGACATGCGAAGCCACGTAAACTTTGCCCCTCTGAAAACTTTGCCTGCCCATATTCACAAGGAAGCCATTCTCACATCCCCAGCCCACCCCAGCCCACCCCACAACGCAGACTAGCCAAAAGGGTATCTCGTGCAATTACCATGAACTTAAAGGTCAAGGTAATTTTAGCTTTCACTAAATAGTGACCCGGATACGAAGGCTAAACTAACGGTTTGTCATTCATGGCGCTTCTGGTTCCCGGTGGTGGTGGGTGCGTACGACTACGAGTAGGCCACTCGTCGCGGCCGGCGCACGTTAGACCGAGCTTCGTTACCTTTGCTACAGTGTCCCCAAGGACCCCAACCAAAGGCGACAGAGTGGAGTGGGTGGAAGCAACTTCAGGCTTCTTTGAAAATGACGCGAGGCCCATCATGTTGTTCGACGGTAATAACGGTTCATTGTAGCACTTAACCTCCTCGTCATGCTACTTTGCGCTTGGTGTAGAAACACCACTTTATGGCTTGTGTGTTTGTTTAAGAATCCATCTTGTTTGTGTTGTGCAATATGGGATTAGCTAATTGAGACTGGTTTTCAAGGGTACATATTTGATATGTAATAGGTCAACTTTTTTCTTTTCTCTTGATAAAGAGTTGTCGTAAGCCATTCTAATTTGCGGGGAGCGGAATTCAAACTTGGGTGCAACAGAGCGGGGACACTACACAGACTAACCGCTCTAATAAGTCATGTTTAGAGTAAGTTGCAAAGGAAAATACAAATATACTTTTGTCCATCTTGTAGTTTTACTCCATGGAAGATAGTGAATGAGGCTACAACATCATAATCTGTTATGTATTTCTGTAATTCTTAATATGGTTATGTTTTAGAGTTTAGTTGGATTCGTTGGTGCAGAACGTGAGCACAATGCAAATTCTGCAATTGAGTTTAGTTTGATTTTTTTACAGGTGTTTGTAACTTGTGTAATGGAGGTGTAAAGTTCGTGCGGGATAATGATCGAAATAGGTTCGATTCTCCTCTTCCTTTGATTGTTTAGACTCTATTATGACCATCATTAAGCCAACAAGATTATATTTAGTAGGGGAAGAATGATCTCTTTTCTTCATATATATAATCCTTAAGCTTGATGAGTGCAAATTATTTGGTAACTTATGAGGCTTATCTTCTATCTTTTCCTCAACGCGTTGTTCTTGTTAATCCACTTCTGACAGGAGCTTAAGGTTTGAAGCTCTCCAGAGTGAAGCAGGGAAGAAACTGCTCAGAAGGTCTGGAAGAGCTCCCGATGATATTTCAAGTGTTGTTCTTGTTGAAAAGGATAGGTATATACAGTGACCTCATTGCTAATTTGGAGCAGTTTTTAACAATTGTCAAGGTTTTGATGAATGATAACATTTTTCTCATTCAAATGAACTTTTTTCGTATAAATTACTTTCTCGTAAGTGCAACAGTCTCTCAATTTGACGATTCCAACTGCTAATTTAAATATTAAATTACACAGCATGTAGCAGATATATCTATAAAGGATTATACGAGTAACATTGATAACTGATACCGTGAATTTCAGATCATTCATCAAGTCAGAAGCTGTTGTGAAGATAATGGAATATATAGACTTGCCCTTCCCCCAGCTCGCATTTTTTGCACAGTTTGTACCTCTGTAAGTCATCCCCCCTTTGTTGTTTATAATTTTTGTTTGTCAAGATTCAAACTGATGGACAATGCCATGGTAATACACTGAATTGATATTTATTTCTTCTTCCGGATGGATGCAGTTTTGTAAGGGATTTTCTATACGACAATCTAGCAAACAACCGTTACACAATCTTTGGTCGCTCAGACACGTGTGAGATATAGGCATTGGAATACTTAAGTTTTCCTACTGAAGGTATGTATTGTAAAGTACGGATATGATGAATTTTGATTTTGTAATGTAAGTTTCACTTCCATTTCAATAGAATGAAAATTTATCTAATTTGTTTTACAAGTTTCTTACTATATAGCTTCATATTAACACACCGTCTAGAAGTACAGTTTGCATGGGAATTGGAGGCTAAGCTGTCTTCCTTCAACAATCCTTGGGTTTATTAATCAAAATGCAGAAAAATTCTGAAACAGAAATTACAGAACTCATCTACATTGCTACCTCGATTAAAATATAACATAGCATTGCCTTCATCTCCATCTCCTTATCCTAGAAGACTCCCTGCTGTCTTTGCTTATATTCCGTTCCTCTCCTGTATGTGCTAAAATCACTTCATTAATCCTGTTTTTGAGGTCAAGTGCACTAGCATGAACACCCGCAAGTGTGTTTTGAGCATATGATCATGTATGTTTGTGGGGATACCGTACAGGTATTTAAGTCATTCTGACAGCCCTGTGTTACCATCTTGAAACTTAGCGTAAAACTCACTATGCTCATTCACAGACAAAAACAATTTCAAGCAAAGACTTACTAACAAAAGTGTCATAATTTGTTATAGATAAGAAAGTATGTATATATATATTTGTAATGTTTGAGCCTTATGAACTTATAAAGCGACTATTTAGCGTCTTTGTTATAACATGTCAAACCATATTCGAAATGTAGTAGCTTCTAGTCTGGCTTGTGAGATATATTCATTTCGTACATATACATACATACATTTACATCTGAACATTCACAAATATACATCCGAATGTCAGCAAGTTAATTAGATGCACTTTAGATATGCATGTTTTCTTTTCTGATATAAGGAAGTATAGTTTATTGGTGTGCCTTGTTTTTCCGTCGAGAAGAAGAGGTGGTGTTATACCTGCAATTCTTGAGTAGGCAGTTGAGCTCTCTAGATTATTCGTTTGATTTCTAGAACTTAAGGTAGATTTTTCAGTGCCGGAGGACCGTATAGCTTACCAAAGCCATATGTGTATCTGCAATGAATGAGAAAGGAGAAATGTTAATCAGGAACTGGAGGTTGCTTGATTTTGATTTGTATTTAGTAGTAAATTTCTGAAAGGAAAGAAAACAGTTTACTAACTTACCCAAGAACTAAGAAAACAAAAGCAGTGATCCCTAGCACATACTGATAGAACTTGTGCCTAGATTTACGTCTTCCCTCGTAGGTTGATGGAAGGTACCTGCTGCTTATATAACCATACTGTGGACGAACTAGAATAACAAAGCCAAGGAAAAATCCTGCAAGGAATCCTCCTATATGAGCTGAACTGTCCACTTTAGGTATAAACCCAACAGCCATATTCACGGCAATGACAACCATGAGTATCAGGAGCGCTGTGCACTGAATAGCAAAGTTAGATCTTAGACGTATCCCTCATCGATTTGAGCCTCAGCATTAAAAGCTGTTGTATTTCAGATGCCGGCATAGCTGGGGTTCTTTAAAAGAAAAGAAAGGTTACCTTATTCACGTAGATTGTCCAGTTTATTAGAAGCTCGGAAAGCATGGCTCCCAGCAATCCAAAAAGTGCTCCAGATGCACCAACTGAGATAGTCGGGCTTGCGGTTCTCATGCGATGTAGAGTCGATCCTAAACTTCCTCCTATTCCAGCAAGCAGATACAGGAACCCTATTCTGACTGCCAAATCAAGACAGTTAAGAATAGTTAGCATGCATTAATCATGTAAAAACCGAGTTGACATCTCCTGAATCTTAAGTTCTTACTAAATCCGAATTCCTGCTCAAGCCGGATTCCTATGAATAGAAGGCTCAGCATGTTGAAGAGCAAGTGAACGACTCCAGCATGAAGCCACATGCAAGTCAAGAGGCGCCATCCTTCGCCCCCTTCCACCACTAGTTGGAGTTCAAGGGCTCCTAGTTTCTTTAGACTGCAAACATTAGCAATTAGATTAGGTTTTAACATGACCGTTCAAGAAGTTATAGCCAAACGTATGCCTAGTTCTGTTAAGAATGATTTCCAAGTTGGCACAGCCATCGGACACGTTTCCTTTGTTTGACTTTGGGGGACCCGAAAGACACTGCCCCCTGCATTTTGGGGTAGCATAGATTCATAGGAAGGGACATTGTTGCTAAGACCTAGAGCATTTTGGGGTAGCGTAGATTCATAGGAAGGGACATTGTTGCTAAGACCTAGAGGAGGGGAGAATGCAACAACCCTGGAATCTTACGTTGGCTATGGCGCTTGATAGATTAGGGTACTTAAGCAAGACATAAGAATCCGAATATCAATTGGTACTTAAGCAAGAAGTTAGAGCAAGTATATGCTATACAGAACAAAACATAGTTTTGAAGGTATCTTCTTTGTTCAAATTAATCATGTTTTAGTCTTAATCAAATTCTGTAATTAGTTCTGTTTCTGTAATCCAAAACTATCTCAATTGCAGAAGATTAGACGCAGGTGAGTTGAATTAGTTTTATGCAAGAAAACAAATAAAAAATAAGAGAGAAAAAATAGAAATCATTGGGAGAGGTAGGAGGAGATTCTTACGTAAGTGCGGCAGGACCAAGGAGAGGGTTTTCTCTGAAGGGTTGGAAAGAGAACCTCTTCAAGAAAGGAAAAAGACACTTTTCCCCTGTAGTTGGACAGTCATTGATGTACATCGTGTACATGAACATGGCAACATTGACGACAAACACGATTGGCATGAGCCACGGCACCCATGGCTTTGGAGGAGGGGGGCACAAATGGGGCGGGGGCATGGAATGCCGAGACTTTTGTCTCTTTTCACGCCCCTTCTCCATGTCTTCGGAGGATGGCGGTCTCTCCCCCATTTTTTCCGGCCACGGGGGGTGGTAGAGGAAGAGGAAGAGGAAGAGGTAGAGGCGCACACTGCACCGGCGCTTTTGGCAGATGCTAATGTGCACCACCAAGTTCCAGGGAGGAGAAAAATGAGAGAAATATTGGCACTGGGTGGCAAGGAACGAGTTTGGCTAGGTTGGTAGTTAAGTTTGGTACTCTCCCTTGATTATAGATGTGTGGAAATTACTTTATGGCCCTTCTATGTTATGACCTCTATTCTTTAACAAAAAAACAAACAGACAGAAAAATAAAAATTCATTTTTTGCCAAAAATAAATAAGATTGGATTACTAAATAAAAGGTTCGACTTAATAACCAATTCAATGTTGAAAGTTGCTTTAGTTTAGTTTGCTAATTAAGAAAATAAACATAGTTCGAGTTGGAATTATGACATATTGATAACGATCAAGACACGTAGGGATATAATTAGGCAATAACATTAGGGGCTATGAGTACTTTGGGGGCTCAACAGAATGAAGTTATCCCATTGCAGATTCTCTTGTTACATTTAGAAACTGTGGTAGAAACACCAGCCTGTAGTAGTTTTGTATTTGTTACAGAACTCAGCTCATCAGCCATTGCTTCTACGCAGTGTTTAAAATATTGGTATTGGTGGAAATGTTGAACGCAAATTTGTGGACATAATGATGCATATATCGAATATCAATGTCGATATCGGTTGCTTTCAATTAAAATAATGAAAAATTAAAATGGAACTTTAGGTACTGTCAAACATTGGTTGTGACGAAATATACGAGTTTCTTCGATATTTAACAAATATGTCAGAAATATCGACGATATATGTCGATTTTAGCGTAAACTTAAGAGTTTCTTCGATATGAGGTGAAGTTTAGGCTTCACCTCCATTTTCATATCTTTCTCTATCTTTTTGGATATTTCCATGGGAGTATCGATTGTATGGAAGAAATTTTAAACATTGCTTCTACGTAAGGTTCTGCCACAAACTTTCGTGTTCCCAAACCAATAGCTCGAGCTGTTAGTAAATGATAGGGATCGGAAATGTGTTTGGATTTGGTTAGCTTCTATGATGAAGAATGTTGATGCTCTATCATAAAATTAATTGAAAAGTAGCCTAACTACTTATAAGCACATGCAAGGTCACTCCTCTTATTAATGTGGGATTCATTCTCAACACGTTCCTTCACGTGTGATGAATTTTCAAGTTTAACACATGGACGACACAACTCGGGTGACGTAGAGTATGTGTGGCCGTTGGGCTTCAAACCTGGGATAACCTGCTTTGATACCAAGTTGAATATCAGAATGCACGATGAACAAACAAATACAAAACTACGCTACTATTTTATTAATTGAAATCAAATAAACATGAGTCAAGATGGCTATAAACTGAGGATTACATTGTGACTAAGTTGTTCTATTGAATAACAAAGCATCCTACTTTATAATATACTAACCTAATCCGTAATCCTACTTTATAATACACTAACCTAATCCCTAATAAACATGAAAATAAACCTAAATATTAATGTTTTCTAGTACCGCTGTCAAACTCATGGCGGTACACAACATAAGTTTGCCAACAAGTAGATGCGGATGCAGATTCAGTTAAGTAGATAGGCAGGCTCTCCTACAAGCGGACAAGCAAACATACGCAGCTGTAGATTCCGTTAAGCTTTGATACTATGAAAAAAGTTGGGGTTCAGCTATAATTATAGCAACTACTTATAAGCACATGCAAGATCCATTCTCTCATCAATGTAGAATTTATTGTCAACATATGAGCTTATACTTACACAGTTATTATTGGCTTTGTGCCTTAATTGTCTTAGTCAATGCAGTTCATCATTTTTGCTCAACTGTTCACTGTCTCGCTCACATAATCTTTCACCTAACACGTAAAGTTTTATCTCCAAAGAGACGTCATGGTCGACCATATTGTGATTTCTCCCAGGTTCAGTAAATTGAACTGAGAAGCATGTCAAGGAGTTGTTAGAAGCTGGATTAGTAAGGCCAAGCAATAACGTCCCTTTGTATCCCGTTCTTTTAGTTAGAAAAGAATGATGGAATTTGGAGAATGTGTATTATATAGAGTTTGAGGGAATTCATTGAGCTTATATTGGGTGAATTGTCAATTTAATTTTTGAATTATCATCTCAGTGAAAATTAGGTCCCTAAACTATTTTTTTAGAAAAAATAGTCCTTGAATTATAAAAATCTGCCAATTACATCCCTAATATTATATTCAAAGCTACTATATTCAATTTTCCGTCAATTTAAGTTACGTTACTTGCATGTGATACACATTAGAGGGTAGATTGGTAGTTTTCCATAAAGAAATAGTGTATGGAGTTAACTTTGGAAGGTAAATTGCTAGTTTTTCATAAGAAATAGTGTAAGTTAACTTTGGAGGGTAAATTATATGTTAGATTCGCAACCTATATGAAATGTGAAGGGCTTATAGGCGAGAAAATGACGGTATTACACTTTAAAGTGTGTCAAGTGACTTATGTTGAAGAAAAATTGGACAAAATAGCTTTGAATATAATAGTAGGGATGAAATTAGCAATTTTTAATGAATTAAGGGACTTAATTTACTGAAAAAATAATTCAGGGACCTAATTTTCACTAAGGTAATAGTTCAGGGATTAAATCGGCACTTCACCCTATATATTTTTGGAAGTTTGGAATACATAACCCCACACCTAGCATTATTTCTGCAGTTTGTACCTTTGTGAGTCCTTCGCCAATCATTAATTACAAAGGCAGTTTGATACCCATTTCCTTTCCAATTTTCTGTATTTACTTTTTGGTTTTCAGTTTTTACCTTTTTATTGAAAACTAAAATGTTGTTTGGTAATTAACCAAATAGTGAAAACTCAATGGCTAAATTTTGAAAACTCAAGAAAGTAGCTTTCAGTTATTAGTTTTGAGTTTTCATTTTTTGGAAAACTGCAAACTGAAAACTCAAAATAGATATCAAACAAGATTTCAATTGGAAAACAAAAAAACAAAAACTAAAAATGAAATGGCTATCAAACACCTCAGACCTGCCCAGATTTTTAAAATATATGAACAAGGCATACTGTTTTGTGATTTTCTTCTTCAGAATGATTGCAGGCTTGTCCGAGATTGCATAAAAGGGCATATTACAACTGTTACAGATATTTTGGTTGTACATACTCGATAAATGTGAACACCCTGAGATTCGCCAAAGAGTATTCATCAATCTTCTCCTACTTAAGGGTACGCTTATTTGCAAGTGCAGATATGATGAATTTTGATTTTGTAGCCTAGTAAGTTTTGAGATTGACATCAGAGTAATGAAACTTCCCGAAGTTGTTTATTCCGAAAGATGCAGAAAATTACTCCGAAAGTGAGCTAGAGACTACGGACAAAAAATTGTTTCGATTACTAAGAAACCTGAAATACTTATCTGATCACAGTACACAAAATACTCATCACTCTTAAATCCCCACAATCATCTCCGTCATACACACTTACATCTGAACATTGGCAGGTATATATACACATCAATGATACGTATGCATGTGTTTCATACATATGTTTTGCGTACGTACGCAAGTACAGTTTATGGTGTTGTACTTTCATTTCTTGAAGAACATGCAGTTGAACCGTCATGGAAGTATTGTTTGTCCATTAATTACGCAAAGCTTACACAGGCTCAATATTTGTTTACACTATCGGGCAGATGCTGTCTAATTTCCTTTATGTTAAATAGCTTACCGAAGGCCGTTGCAAATCTGCAAATTTAGAAAATAAACATAAATTTGGTAGATAATCGATGAATAGTCTTTTTTTTTTTTTTTTTTTGGGCATCCTTGAATCAATTGTCGAAAGAGAAAAAGAAATTAACCACTTACAGAATAATGGACACGACCAAACCAACGACCCCGAGAAAATATTGACAGAAGTTGTGCCTTGCTGTACGCTTGACTTGATTGTGTGTTGGCATGTATTTGCTGCTTACATACCCCAACTGAGGCTTAACAAAAAACACAAAACCAAGGAAAAATCCAGCGACGAGTCCTCCTACATGAGCTGAATTGTCCATATGAAGTAGAAATCCAATGAGCAAGTTCAGGGCAGCATTGAGGATGAGTATCATGATTGTCGAGCACTGAATAGGAGGATAGTTAGATGTTAGATGTACCCCTCAATCCTCATGGATTATTTAACGCAGCGTTAACCTAAACGACGTAGTCTTGGATACAAGGAGACGAGAAAATAAGCGTTACCTTATCGTCATAGACTGTCCAGTTTGTGATCAACTCCGAAAGTGAGGCTCCCAACAATCCAAAAATTGCCCCAGATGCGCCAACTGATATAGTCTTGCTTGTCCTTTGTTGTTTGATAATATTAAGGCAAGACCCTAAACTTCCCCCTAACCCAGCAAGCACATACACGAATCCGAATCTGTCTGCCAAATCCGAACGGTTAAACAACAGTAAGCTGCCATTCAATATTGATCATGTAAAAACTAAGGTACTCAACGTAAATCTTTTAACCCAAAGTTCTTACGAAATCCAAAATCCTGCTCAAGCCGGAGCCCTACGAAATCAAGACTGAGCATGTTGACGAACAGATGAATCAGCCCGGCATGTAGCCACATTGCGGAGAACAGGCGCCATGCTTCACCATTCAGCACTAGTTTATTATCAAGGCCTCCTAGTCTTTGGAGACTGCAAATATTAGCAATTAGTTAGGTTTTAGATGTAGGGAATTGTTCTGTGCACACCCTCTTTAGATACTGGCCCTTTATTCCCTTATACTCTGTTCAATCCAATGGCTAAAAAAAGGGTGTGCATAAATCATTTCCCTTCGAAGTAATTGGAGAATGCTTATTAGCCGGTATTACTTTTCCATTCTTTGTTACCCTAGAAAGTTATGCTGAAGTTGGTTCCAAGGAGCAACTGCTAAACAGAATGCCAAAAGTTCAATCTACAATGTTGAAATTTCGCTGTTGTTTCGAATTCTAAAAATACAGAATACAACAGATTAATCTGACCTAGGCAGAGATTGATCAAAATTCAACCTCTCACTAGCACCAAATCTTTATTTACGATAATACAAGGTAAAACCAACCCTACATTATGCTGTACTTTTCCTTCCATGTCACTTTTAGATATAAAAACTTCAATTCCTGGATCGTTAAACTTAAATAAATTGGATTAACAAGCCTCAGAAATCTCAATTGAGAAAAGCATTGATCAAACAATTTTTGTAATCCCATAATTAGAGATAGATAAATAAATAAAATAAAAGACAAATATATATGATCGAGAGAGCTTACGTTTCAGGGGTAGGACCAATCATGCGGTTATCGCGCCAAGGTTGGAATGAGAACCTATCCAAAAAATGCCCTCCCATACACTGATCCTTTGACATTCTAGAGGGGCAGTTGTTCTCATACATTATCCATATGAACATCCCGAGATTCACCAAGAATATGAGCGGCACCAGCCATGGAGAGTACCGCCTTGGCGGTGCCATCATTGGTGGTGGCGCGTAGAAGGCTGCTGGAGGTGGAGCGCCATAGTATGGCGGCGGAGGTGGATACATTTTTGTTTCTTTTTTGGTTTTCAAAGATGTGCTATGAAATTCTGTATATGCGTGCTACCGTGCCGGGGCGGAAGAGGTACACACTGCACCGGCAGTGTTGGCGTGGGTGGCAGATGCAAATGTGCACCACGGTTGTGGGGGTTGAGGGAGAAGAGAGAAATATAGCTAGGTTTTTGGGTGGTAAGGAACGAGTCTTAGGCGTGTTGGTAGTTAAATTAGGTATTTGCTTTCCCGCTAATAGATGTGTGGATAATAATTAATGGTCCTTTTTTGATTCATGAGAACACAAATAGAAAAAAAAATTGAAATTAAATAAATAAACTTTTCTAGGGTGAAGGGATATATGTCAGGATAATACTTTCATAGGGTGAAGGGATTATGTCAGGACAATACTTTCATCAACCGTATGAGTACACATCCTTGTCCATTTGGGTTTGATTACCGTATTTTCAATTATAAATAATTGGTTTTGATAACAATAATTAACATCTTCATCATAAAGTGTCCACTTAACACATTAATCACTAACAAAAATCTCCAATTTGACTGAGTGTTTGCAAAAATATAATGATTACGACAATGAACTGTTCAAATGATTATATTCTTATGAAAAAAAAATACGTTTATCAAATTTCTGTTTAATGATACTTACTCTCTACTTATTTGAACAAAGTTTGACTTTTAAGTCTCAAAATTGTTGAAAAGAAAAGGTGAAATCCCATGCATACTTCTGGGATTTGGCTACAATATACTTACATGTATTTAATACAGTTACCAACTCGAAGGTGAAATAACGACGGTATTATACACATAAATTATATATAACCGTCAAATAATGATTGTATTAAATACATATAAATATTGTAATCAATCCTGTATTTTTTATCCCCAATAAAAGTTTCAAATATTTTGTTCAATGACAAATAATCCTTTGAAGGGCAGTCAGTGCCTTAATTAGGTATGAGCTGCGAATCTAAAGGTAGCAATTGACACCGATAATTTGTTGTAATTGGATTTCAAGCTATGAAGAAAAGGATAAGACTTTCAATGGTAGTGAATGCAGTATTGTTAATTATAGAAATCAACCGTGTTGAAAATTCCAGCCAATTTTGGCAACATACAATCCACAGGGGAACTACTGAACCCTGCACGCGTTTCCGTAGGCATTGAAACAGTTAAGAGTTTATGGTGTTTCCTGGAGATACGGAGACTATATATAGTGAGTGAGCTTCCCTTGAAGGATCATACCCCCTTATTTGAGGGACACCTTATACGATCATTCCACATTAAATAATTTAGCGATCTAATCGATTATTTTTTAAGTCTTCTCTCAAAGATTATAACTACAAAAAAAATTTCCAAATAAGAAGCTATATGACCGTTGGATTAAATGTTGGTCATTTAAGTGTTTTTTTTAAAACACTGTATTCTTCTATTTTCTTCACTTAAATTGGACATCTTAATGATTTTGGATTTGCCTGATTATTTGCTAAGATGATTTATACATAATGCATTAGAATATAGACTGTTTCGATCGTTGAAATAAGTAATTATGTAGTATTATATAAGATAAAATGAAATTCATTAAAATAAAAAGAAATACAGAGTGAGCTTCATAAGACCAACTCTAACCATTGGAGTAAGTTCTAAATTTTCCCTTCTATTCCCCCTCTCCCCAATTTCATTCCAACCCTTGTTCTAAAATGAGATTAAGTCTTAAAACTTAAAAAAAAAAAAAAAAAAAAAATTCCAGCCAAGATTTAGGAAAGATTAGTGGTGGAGCCCACATGTGAGGGTGGAACAGACGAAATTGGACAACAAGCGCCCAAATTCAACTGCGCCACTTGAGGCACGCTCTTCAGCCAACTTCAAAGCTGCTAAGTGCAGCCTCTTGCGGGCCCCCATCCACATGGGTGTGTCTCCCACTTGTCTGCCAATAAAATTGAGTTCAACGGCTCTTTTGGTTAATCAACGGCTCACATTCAAATGGGATTTTGGTTATCCAATGGTCCACATTTAATTTAGTTAATATTTTTATTTTATATTTATAAATTTATTGAATCCAACGACTGAGATCGAATATGATCAAATCTAATGGTAAAAAAAAAAAATCTAACACCCCAAATTTAAATTCAATGGTTAAAATAATTATAAAAAATTATTTAACTCAAAATTCATCCAAAAACTCTATAAATACCTATATATATACATCCACACAAAACTCACTTTTCTCCTTAAATTCTTCCAATTTTTCTTTCTACCATCTTCCAAAACCATGTGTTTGCTCACGTGTCTTGTGTTTATACATCTCTATCATGTAGTTCATATTTTTCCATAGTGTTTCATGAGTTTCATGTGTCGGTTTAGTGATTTTTCAATTTTTATCGGAATTTAAATATTTTTAGGTTAAAATGTTCATAAAATTAATTTATGATAGTCCACATAATTTTTTTTAAATGTTATTTTAAAAAAATAGACTAAATTCATTCTTTAATAATATGGGGGGTAAAAATTTAGCCCATAAGGGTTGTTGCAGAAAAGCTGTTTCTGGGTTAAAACTTAAATCTTTTGGACTAAAAATTTTAGGTTTTAACCAAGGGTTGGAGATGGTCTAAGGTGTCCCTCAAATTATGCAAAGGATTCCTGAATAAAAAGGAACTAATATACATGTTGGTTGGTGCAAGCAATAATTTGACTGCCATATTATTGTGCCATGGACTTCACTCTAATAAATGTGAATGTGATGCTTGTAACATGACATGAGACGAAGAAAACTACAAACAAAAATTGAAAGTAAAGACTGATACAAAACTATATATGCAAGTAAGATGGATCACAGTAAGATTAAAGGAACCAACAAGAAGCCGGTATGTGTTAACCAGCGTACAGAGATCCGATTGGTTCCACTAAAACCGCCGTTATCAGATCAGTTCGGTAACAAATAATTGACAAGGGGAACTGTTGGACCAGAGCTTCCATGTGCATTGAAACAGTAAGCGCCAGGATGAGAGTTATTAGGAGATGCTGAAACTATATTTATATCAGTAAGCACAATGTTGATGCAAGCAAAGATTTGGCTGCTTTTTAATTGAATTGCCTCATATGTGCTTGTTGTGCCCCTGCACTGAAGTAAGCGTTACTTAATTACTTTATCTGCCGATGTCGACTGCAACATATAGTAGTATGAAGTTGATATTGTTGACAATTCACTTACTTTTTACAAAACTAAATAAAATTGATTTAAAGCTCAATTTATATAAAACTTAGAAAATCCGAAATTATTCAAGAATGCACCAATTAAAAATGCAAATTGCAGAAGTAGCATTGGTTTTAACCCTATAATTATATTTATATTAAAAGATAATGCTGGGAAGACCAAAATTTTAAACTAAATTTTGCAAACCAAATGATGTGGCTGTTAATGATTGGATTATTCTTGATGGCATGCTTAGTTTTTCAAAAAGAGTAAATTGTATCTATGGTCCCTTAACTTTAACTCAATTGGAGCAATGGTCCTTCAACTAAAAATCCATTACCATTGGTCCCTCAACTTATCAAAACGTGCAGCTATGGTCCCTCAACTTAAAATCCATTACCATTGGTCCCTCAACTTTAATTCAACTGGAGAAATGGTCCCTTAACTTTAACCCAATTGTAGCAATGGTCCTTCCAATATAACTCGTTTTGACAAAAATTTTGACATAGTTGACGAAAAAAACCATAATTATACACTTTGATGAGTTAAGGGATCCTAATTGTATAAATGGTCATTCCAACATAGCTTATTTTGACAAATTTTTGACAAAATTGATGAGAAGGACTATAGCTACACATTTTGATAAGTTGAGGGACCAATGGTAATGGATTTTTTAGTTGAGGGACCATTGCTCCAATTTGATTAAAGTTGAGGAACCATTCGTACAATTTACTCTTTCAAAAATTATATTATGTGATTTCAAAATAGGGGGTTAGTGGTATATTCAGAAAATAAAATTGTTCCAGAAAACTTTCTTTTTCATCAACTCACATGTTTATGTTTTGCCACGGCGCCCCCGCCCCCCAACCCACCCAAAGGATTTAGTAGCCATAGCAGGATAACATCGGACGTTGAGATACTCTTAGCAACTCTGACATATTCCCACAGAGTATGGTACTTACTTAACATATTCATGGAACTTGCTTTTGGTAATTATGCTCTGAACGCATTCCCATGCATGTAATAAAGGGTCAAAGACCCATTAATTAGGTGTGGTCATTCGGGATGTGTTGAAATAAATGTGATTACCTGCAAGTGTTTTGATTCGGGCTTATCCCTATTTTAGGGAAAGTTCTGTCGAATTTTTTTTAGATTTTATTAGTTGATAATTTTAGTTACGATTCCATGCATATCATGGCTTCATCGTCCATCCGGATGATGGTCAAAACGTCTAAATTTTTGTGTGAACTGGACATCGAGGTCGGGTGTGTCATTATTTGAATAAAAAACTTTTGTTAGGTTTTATGTGGAGAAAATTAAGTTTAGGCACTAAAGTCAAATTTTTAGTAAAATTAATTAGATTGTGTGGTGTGTATATTTTAACACCATAAGGGGTGGAAAACGGGTGTGAGCTTCTCCTCCATCATATATTTGTCGGAACTATTTGTTGGGAAGTGAGTAGTTTAACTTCAAGTGTTAACATAAAGATAATTTCATGTAACAAATGAAATAGTTTAGAATATGTTATCAAGTGTTACATGTCACCATCTGATGTAACAGTTTATTGGCACGTAGTTAAGTGAATAACTTAGTCTTTAAGTCATTGCTCTGCTTTTGATATCTCACACATTCTTGTTTTCCTTAATTATGTTTGATTTTTCCAATTTGATGGCCAAAAACAAAGAGAAGTAAGTGAGAGACTAAAAAAAATACGTAAAAATCACTTCCCATAACTATTGAGGTATCATTTGTAAGAGTGAATTACATAGTTGAACTACAGAAAACCTCTCTTTTTTCTCATATTTCTGCTTCATAAGTCAATTACGCTTGAGCCCTAATGTTTAGGTGATATAACAATTTGGTTCCACGCGATATTTTAAAAATAGACAGTAACAACTTTGTTAAACTACGCTCATCTGGTCAGATTCTTTTTTTTTTTTTTTTTTGGTCGAACTATTAACTATTTTTAAGTTAAATGCTTAGTGAAAAACGTCGTAATTTAAGGAGGGTTGTCAATTTCATAGACCATGTATGTTCCAATTAAACCAGAGTCTAAGATTAACACACAGAGATGCAAAATGGAAGTGATATAGATTTCGACACTTGATGCAAAAGCTTGAAACAGAACTTATCCATAGAAAAAGAAGAGAGATTACAAAATGACTACTTAAGCATGGTTTAATTTGTAGAAGTTAACCCCAAGCTAGCTAGAGACATGCAACTGGTGGTTCTACAATTCCCTTAATCACTACATGCGCACTGTGGCAGCTTGATGTTATTTTCATGTCTGGATCTGCCGAGGCCAACTGAATGTTTTCTAAGGTGATTCCAGTACTTGGGACTGGTGTGCTGCAATTCAGATTGATAGCTACTTCCGAAATGGATGTCCCAACTGCCCCACTGTAGCTCACGTCGCTTATTTGAACCGCAGTGCTCTGCAACCAGGCATATACAGTATTAATTACACAACAATTACTATGTTAGATTAAAGTTCTGTTTGATTGCCATTTCGTTTATAGTTTATGGTCGTTTTTGTATTGAAGACAGAGAAGATTGACATCGTAGAAATCAGTGATATATAAAGATTTTGATTTCATTCAATTTTTTTATTCTTCCCCTCCCTCCCACCGCCCTTTCACATCCTTCATTTTTCTCGTATCCTATACTGTCTTCTCATCTCTAACATTAAAATTGAAAACTAAAAATGAAAAGATAATCAAACGACTCTAAATTTGTCAAAATTTTATTCTTACCAGTTCATGGCAACCCTCTCGCTTGTGACAAAAATAATGTTGGTCGATGATAATTGGATTTCCGACTTCCTTGAAAGTTAAATTGACGAATGAAACTCCGCGGACCAATCCTTTTCCGGTCTGTTATATATATGAATGGAAAAAAGTAATATAATAACAAAATTAGTCCCCGAATGTATCATTTCTAAAGTAAGAAGTCGAAGTGTTTTTGTATTGCGGACGAAATTACCTCCCAAGTCTTGATGCGCGCCCCATTCTGTGTCCCATAGAACCGAGCCCTGTGCACAGTGATGTTCTCAACCCTTGCCTCATTTCCGCTGTTCCCTAAGCTCCCAATGCTATAATTGCCAGTGAAACACCACCGAGATAGCACATTAACATTTTCGGCTTCTACAGACTAGTTTACTAAGTTCTGTTTAATACTATTCTACCTTACTAGTGTTGTGTCGAACATAATTTTTCTTTCTACATTTGGATTCAGAAAAGTATCGTAATGATACGAAAAAAATAAGTTAAGGAAATAAATGACCTACCTTATGCCATGGCCAGGTCCGCATGATACGTCAGTTATATAAATGTGTGAACAGTAGTCTCCGATGGATACACAATCGTCGCCTATTGATCAACAGTAACATAGCATAGGTAAATTAATTGAGTTTCGTTAACATAGAAAAGGTAAATTATTTCCCCACATTCTTTTTTATTTCTACAGTCTTATTCATTTTTATCTTTTAATTCTCTTTTGATTTAGATCAGTTCGAAATAAACCACAATGCCAAAATACTCGAAAATTCTAGATATCACAAGTCTACCGGATTTTAGTTCTGCATCATGGATTTCCACATGTTGGGAGTCTTGAATGTGAATGCCATCAGTATTGGGGCTGGTTCCAGGTGAATCTATTTTGATGAATGAGAAATATACTCCCTCAGATCCCCATACTAGTATATGAGTTTGTGGAGTATTTACAACGTTGATGTGGTCCATATGAACTTCTTTACAGCCTTGAAACATAAGTGCCTGCAATGCAGCGCATATATTGAATGCAACTTCATAAGCATAACACACATGTATACGTTTCTAATTTTTCTTCAATGATACGTATAAAATTAAAAACTTTGAAATGAAATTACAAAAGAGCACTTACTGTAGGTGCGCGGCCTATACATCCCTATTGAAAAAGGAAACCGGATCAGTTGCAAAGATAAGGATAGAAACTCAAAAAATTAAAGGAACTCAAAGTTAACTTTATATATAAGAAATTTATTCAAAATACATCTAACTATTTGAAAGAAACAAATGCGTAAATAATACAGACATAAATGTAGCAAGTTTACTAGAGTAGTATGCTTCACCCCCTACAGTATATCATATCAACCACACATTTTAATACAAATAATTAGTGTCATAATCAATTACCTTTAATTCTGGATGATGTCTGCATGAGATATCCCACCAGCTTTTACCACGTCCATCAATGAGTCCCGACCCATTCAAAGTAAGGCCATTTACACCCCTAAACGCCAGCAGGTCAGCTCCTTTCCATCCATCGGGAGTATTTGGTGCAACAATCACCCCAGATAGCTATATATATGGAAAGAAAGTGGAACAACAGTCATTTATTAAAAACAAAAGACATATATTACAATAGTAGAACAATATACACTGAAAAATAGTAGTAGCCATTTTCCACTCCCTCCGTTCAGATGGTTTAGAATAAAAAAAGGGTCCCTTATTGTTGTGTTAATGTATGTATTATTGAAAACACAATACTGAAAGTTTGAGGGGGTCCTAAATTCAAATCTTATAGACGACCGTTGTTAATACAAATAAACCGACTGAGTACTTCTAGACATAAGAAGCATTTCAACAAGCGAGCGAGCTTGAACTTCGGACCTGGATACAGGCCATCGTCTTAATACTGTTCATATTTGGACCAAAAAGCCTTCCTTAATTTGTTCATCTTCTTAGTTCTTACCGTGAAATAGGTGGCAATAGACCTGCAAGGGCCTGTAAAGTTCATGGGATAAACGAAATATGTCTTTCCCGCTGGAATCAACATTGTAGGAACGGTTGCGGTTGAGTTACATGTGTCAATCCATGCCTTGATAAACGCCTGCACTATGTTTGAGAGAGAGAATTAAATCAAATTTCAACAGATCTGAAGAACCAAATATAGAAAACATAAAAAACAATATAAATAAAAACATCACCAGTGTATCGTCTGTAGTCCCATCTCCCACAGCCCCATAATTTAGAACGTCATATACGCCAGGAATCACATCAGCTCCGATGCAATTGATTGTTATCGAAACAACGGTAGTGATCATAATACAAAATGCAGCTGCATAATTATCCTGCATGCATGGTTACATATCACAGAATACGTTAATAAGTTAATTTCCAGTTGTTCCACGAAGAAATTAAAGTTGGAAGTGTAAAATTTATCACGAAGCATTGAAACTTCTTACCATTGTATGCTGGAAAATGCAAAAGAAGCAACTAATGAAAGGAATGGAATGGGACCTTGTAATGTGAAACACAAATTTGAGCAATAGTGCAAGAACACGGCTTATATTTAACATGATATTTCACAGGTTTCATATGGAAATTAAACGATATATGATTATCTACTATATATCTTTTTCTTTTTTGTTGCAACGATCTACTATTTATCTTAGGTTACCAGATTTCATTATATATGATACCAATTATTGGATAATTATCATCACTTTTGTGATAAATTATCGACTAGATACAAAAGATGAGGCCCATGATTGCACTATTTAAAAGAAAGAATTTAGATTTGGCACTAAATTTGAAATGAATTGGAAATTGTTAAGTGTATACCATTTCTTTGCAAACAGAGAGAAGCCCCCGAGTGAAACTGTTAGCGAAAAAATGGATGGCAGTAGTTAGTGGCGGATCCAAAAAATAAAATTATGGGGGTTAGTAAGAATAATGTGCATGTAGCACACAATTTTTTTTTATCAGAAATAGCATGAATATCGCCATTTCATTGAGTCTTGGTAGGCTTGAAGTCATTTGGAAAGACATAATGCATACCTTTTAATGCCTCATTTGCGAGGGTAACTTACATGTTCCAAGGATGCTCCCATATGAATGCTTAACAAAGAAACACACTTATCTTGAACACACTAACAATATTTGATATCATTGGATCCCATTAATATATTTGTCCAAGAATGATGATGCTTTGTTATTCACTGAGATCACCATTTCATTCACTCTTCTTTCAGACATTTGATCAAAAGGGCATGTATGAAGCCAACTCTAATCTTCAAAAGGGCAGCACCCAAGGTGTCCATGGACATTCACCGAAGTTCGGAAGATCAGCACCCAAGGTATTCATGGACGTTCACCGAACCCCCCCCTCAATGCATCCGCCAGTGGCAGTAGTTCTCCAGTGATTTTATTATTTCCTTGTTTTCTTCTTAAATTATATATGTCAACGGCAACCCTTTTCTGTGAAATTATGTCCGTGTGCATGAGTTCATCAGAATATTTTGAAACTTTCTGTCCTATTATTCTTCTCCAACACGGATAATTATATTGGTGACTAGACAAGTGTGCTATACTTGTAAACGAAGATACAAGAGGAAATCTAATGATATTTTCCTAAAATACCAAGTTATCTTGTAACACTCTCTCATGTTGGTGCAAAGAGGTCTCGCATATTCAACTTGTCAAACAAGTTTGAATACACACTACTCAAGAGTAAAAATATGAAATAACAGATCTTCACTCCGTTATCTAACTTCTCCTTAATAAAGAGCCGATCAATCTCAACATATTTTGTATCAAATTTTGAGCGATCTCAGTTCTTGCATTAATTTTTGTCACAATGCAAACTCATAGCTTTCTTGGGTCTGAACCCAAGTTTTCTCAAGTTCTTCAACTAAAGCAATTCACAAACAACATGTGATACAATACGAGGTTCGGTTTCCACACTCATCTAGCCACTGGCGGATGCAATAAGGGGCAAGGGGGGTCAGCTGACCCCCCGAACTTCAGTGAACGTTCATGGACATCATAGGTGCTGACTTTCCGAACTTCGGTGAATGTCCATGGATGACTTAGGTGCTGCCCCTTTAAAGGTTAGAGTTGCCATTCATATATGCCCTTCAACTGCTTGATAAAATTCATTTGAAAGGTGTTGCCCCTTTACAGTCTAGTCCTAATATTATTTACCTCTGGCTTGTTTGTTGGTTGTGATTACAATTGTTGGCAAAAAAAAAGAACCAAGTTAAAAACTATCCAAAAATGCAAAGTAAATGAAATGGTGATCTCAAAGAATAACAAAGCATCATCATTCTTGGACAAACATATTAATGGGATGCAATGATATCAAACATTGCTAGTGTGTTCAAGATAAGTGTGTTTCTTTGTTAAGCATTCATATGGGAGCAGCCTTGGAACATGTTAGTTACCCACTCAAATGAGGCATTAACAGGTGTGCAGTATGCCTTTCCAAATGACTTCAGGCCTACCAAGACTCGATGAAATGACGATATGCATGCTATTTTTGCTAAAAAAAATTTGTACGCTGCACGCGCTATTCTTACTGACCCCCATAATATTATTTCCTGGATCCACCACTGCATCTAGCTACCACTTTTTGTTTCTTACTTCTCTAAGTGACAAGGTTACTTCTAACAAGTACACATTGAACGCATATGAGCATAGCTACACCACAAACCACTTTCTATAGCAGACCAAAAATGCTATAGTAAGGGTTCCATAGCATATCCAATGCGTCATGGTACACTTTCTGTGAATTTTTCAATTGTTATAAAAAAAATTGCTATGAAATGTTTTTCATAGCATTTATTCAATGTTTTTCATAGATTTATTCAATGCTATAAAATATCATCTATAACATTTTTCAAATGCTATAACCACCCTTTATAGCATTTCAAAAATGCTATGAAAACTTTACCATAGCAATTTCAAAATGCTATAATAAACTTTTCATTGTTGTAGGCCTATTTAACTAAAGAATTATAGAGATGGAGAGAGAGGTGCGGCAAAGAGAGGAGAGGAATTGATGAATTTTGAGGTGTGTACTATTTCACCATGTCTTTATTTATAGAGGGAGAATCCTTACCTTTTAAGAAATGCAACTGAAATAAGACACTGTCTAAAAGATACTCTAGAATCCCAATAGGATTTATACAATCACACTTCTAACTAAATTAGGACTGCAACACTCCTTGAGTATGGAAACTTTACTATAGCAATTCTACAATACTATAATAAACTTTCCATGGCATTTTTCGAATGCTAGCTTTTCATAGCAGTTTTATACAATCCACAGCATCTGGCAGCATATAGTTTATGACAGTTTTTTAAGCATTATACAATCGCATACTACTGGGGCGACTTTAGTTCAACCAAAAGCACAAACTTTATTCCATATCACAAATCAATCATTTAAAAAGATATGATCTCGCAATTTTTTATGCAAAGAAAATTGAAAGAAAAATACAACTATATACTCTCTTCTCTGCCCCTTTATATGTGAATCACTGAATGGAATGTGATACTTCAATAGATTCAGTAATGGTTTAAGCTCAAAAGTGGACGTCTAAATATTTGAAGGTAACAACTTGTTAGTAGAAAAGGGAATTAAAATTAGGGGAGCTGGCTTATCAGTGTGCTTTGGCAAAAACTTAAGGGCAGCCAAGATTTCGAAACTTGCAGAGTTTTTGCTCTCGCCTTGATTCGGTCTGAGAGTTGTAGCTTGTCCCTTGTATTCAACTCGAATTCTATGGCGATAGTTATCTCAAGAACAACCTTATTGATGAATTCTGAACAATCTCTTACGACTTCTTTTTTTGGAATCATTCTTCTTGTGTTCTTGATGACCCACAACATTGACACTTCCCCACCATCCATTCTTAGTTAAGTGAGAACGTTGATTAATTTGATACCCTTGCATAGAGCAAACGCCAAACGTAGCCACCCTATGCATCTTTCGCCCTTCAAAAATCTACAACATAAGAGAAGTAAGACTAGCCATTTTAGCTTAAAGTTTTGATAGATTGGCAACTAGAATGTCTTGCTTCTCTAGTACCTGAAATCAAAGAAGCTTAAAACAAAATCAAATATCAAAAGAAAAACAAACGAAAACACATAGAAATTAACAAATTTACTAATCCTCGGCAATGTCGCCAAAATTTGATGTGGTAGAAACTAACACTCAAATTAATCCCTGCAATCAATGTGATTGTAGTAAGAGCAAGCAAGGATCATTTTATTCCGAAGACTGCAAGGGCTGCTAATTAAAACAAACAAAACAAATAATATTAAAAACTAAATTAACCATGAACATCACTAATTAACTCTCAGATTTTTTTCAGCTCAAACAATCGGACAAAGAGTCGCACAACTCAAATTCTTATCAAGTTTTCTAACTATGAACAACATATAGAAATACATATCAATGTTCATTAAGATAGGTGAAAGTCATAAGCATTGCCAAAGCAATTGTAACTATGAACAACTTGATACTTCTGCCAGGAATTTACTTAACTCAATCATGCATAATGACTTTCACTACTTATGGACACAAGTTCATAACGATTATGTGACACTCCCTTATATTCCTAGTCTTGAGTTTGAAGTTGAATGATGTTCTTTGGGCATACAGTTCTACAATGTTCTCTTTTTTGCCGAAGCCTGAGGTATCTAACACTCATGGCCGTAGTTAAATGGAAAACGTCCTCTCAAAGCTCTTAACTGAAGAATGATCCACATTTTTGTCCGTTTCGTGCCTCGAATCCCAAAATAGGAATCAAACTGGACTTGAAATTCTACCGCATTTTTACTGAAACACTTGCCGTGGTTTATCACAATGTTCTCAATACACCATGAATGGCCGCGGTAATTGGAAAGCAATCGGTTTTCCATTAATCAGGTATTATGCTAAAGTATGTAACAAATTTTGTCATCTGAGTCCAATTTCCCAAGTATAAGAGACCCATAGAATGTGCTCCGACGGTTCTTTTGCGCCTGCAACTCTGTTGTTAGCCATTATCCTCCCTCCTTCGACACAAGGCCTATCTAAACCGCTTTTTGCTTTTTGGGTAATTGCTGTCCAAATTGAGGGTATTATAGTCTATTAGTTTTGGCTGTACTTGATTATATTTATAAAAACTGACATTTAACAATTTTAAGGGTGAAATTTTGGCTATAAACAATTAAAAACTCGAAAAGAAGGCCTACAACCATGAACATTTTGATAAATAAGCATTGTTGATGTCAAAAAGATGCGAGGAAAAGATACCAAAATCATTTCATCCGTCAAGTAAATAAATACAGGAAATTAAATGAGCATAAACTTTAGTGAAAAGAAATCTGAAGTTAAAACTACCATCACATTATCATAAACAATTCAGCTAAATCTCAACCGTACAGATCCTCCTTTGCTTCCTATAACAAAAGCATCCTAAATCCTCTTCCCTTATAACAAAATAGTCTACATTCAAAACAAATGTGCTACTAACTGAACCGGAACAAGGCAACCAGATCCAGAGTCCACCGTCGCTTGAATTTTGCAGGGTTCCTTTCGGAAAATGATTACACTTGCACTGCATAAACCAGAACGATTTGTGAGTATATCCGTATCAGAAATTACTAGCACATGGCAAGAGTGCCACAAGACTTCATCATGATTCAAGATTTTTTTTTTTTTTTCCTGAACAGAAAAAAACAAACCCTTCGATTCATGCGTGTCCCATTCACTATTGATGGTACTTCATTCATCGTTACTGCGTCAATGCTTATACTAGATCATGTACAATTTACAAAAAAGGATAACTTACTGTAAGTAGAAGTATCAATTTGCTCGGGAAGCTCCTTTATGTCCACCTCAAACCTTGACTGGACCTGAAATGATCGATTTGGATTAAGAGAAGGAATAGCAGAAGCATAAGAAATTTGGCCTGTATTGAATTATGTTTATATGGTTATGTATAATATACATATAGTACATACGCACGCACACAACTTACCTGATTAAGAACTTCTGAATCAGATGCAGAAGATACAAATGTAATTGCTAGCCCCTTGGTACCAAACCTACCAGCTCTGCCAACCTGTGAAGGAAGGAAAACCCATCAGCCAGAGTTAGGGACAGTGTGTACGCCCCCGACAAACATAGGCAAACAACAAAACTGTTAACACGGATATGCAAATGAAACATTACCCTGTGCAAGTAGGTATCAGCAGAATCAGGCATGTCATAATTGATAACAATGTTAACACGCTCAATGTCAATTCCCCTTCCTACTAAATCTGTTGCCACAAGAATTCTTGAAAGCCCCTCCTTGAAATTCTTGTAACGTTTTAGCCTGCAAACAGAAAACCATGCAAATTAGATGCGGCTAAATCCCACAACAATTTTGGCACTCCTTTTTAGCCATCTGCACTCCAAACTGAATTTACAACTTCATCTAAATGTCTAATGCACAAACAAGATAAACAAAAGAAAGAAAAAAAAACAATTCAGAACCAACTAAGCAACAACAAAACATCCTCCAATCACGTGGAAATGATGGTAAAGTCAACCCAACCAAACCATACAATTACTGACATAAGATTCATAAACATTTTCTAAACCATGAAAATGGTCCCCTATTATTCATAAGGAAAAGAAAAAAAAAGAAACAATGGCCTTTTTTTGTTCATTTTCGATTTCTAAAACCAGGCCAGAATCAGTGACATTATTGGGTGCTAGTCATGCCATATGCAACAAATACTAGAGAAATAAGAAAATGATAAATAGGAAATCAGAAATCCCGAATATAATTATGCTAAAACAATGCAATTACTTCCTCTAAATGCTTCACATTATGATTTACACATCATCCTCTGGAGCCAAATGTATCAAGTAGAGATCTAGTGGATAATCACAGGAACAGGAACCATGGTTAATGGATGCTAATCAACAGGAGAGTCCCAACAACGGAAGTAGGTGGATTAGTCACTGAGTTAGGTCAGATTAGGGTATTATTTGGAAGGACTGTGATCATTGTAATATCTATAGAATTGATTATACATGAGGGACATCTTGAGTGATCCATTCATGGGTAGTTGTAGGTAACAAGCAGAAAAAGAGACGCATAAGTGACTTCTTTTTAACTACATGCTAATCGACAGGAGAGTCCCAACAACGGAAGTAGGTGGATTAGTCACTGAGTTAGGTCAGATTAGGGTATTATTTGGAAGGACTATGATCATTGTAATATCTATAGAATTGATTATACATGAGGGACATCTTGAGTGATCCATTCATGGGTAGTTGTAGGTAACAAGCAGAAAAAGAGACGCATAAGTGACTTCTTTTTAACTACAAACTTCAGATGGAGGGAAAAATTGACTTCTTTTTAACTTAAGGATATGAAACATAATTTACAAACATGTTAATTATGACGTTACTCTCATAAAATTACTTCCACCGTATCTAAGCTTTATAGCCAGCTGGAGCAACAGTGAATTGTTATAATAAAATGATTAAAAAGTAATTAACACATCTGTACTTGCAGATCATAATGCATTCACATGGTAAACCAACAATATATCCCAAAAAAGAGCACAGACATACGAAATTATAAGCTGGGGTACAGACTCACATAAGCCTGCTTGAGGCTATAGTGAACTACAGGGACCTACAATTTCTCAAGGGTGGTGCTATCCACACTCATTTTTACTTCTCACACACCCCTCTCAATTTCCGACCGTCTGATCAAATGAATTGAAGAAGATCAATGGACAGAAATTGACAAGGGTCTGTGGGAGGTAAAAAGGGGTGTGTGAATAGCACTACCCTTTCTCAATCAAGAACCAAAGAACCAAAAAATTGCATCTATTAGGACAGAAATCTGACAGTTTACAATGTAGTACATAAGAAATCAAATCAACGCACCAATTTCATAATACTCTAATAAGCCAAAAGTATACTAATTTAACTTTAAACAAAAAAAAAAAAGAATTTCACTCTTTTAGCGTAAAAAAAATGTGCAACATTTGGATAGTAGAATAACACAACCAAGTACATTACTAAACCCTTACTATGAATGGTAGCAACTTTTAGCATATGTTTGCTTAATAATTTTTGATGTAATTATATATAGGGTGGTGATTTTCACACACCCCATGTTACCTCTCGCACCCTCAAAAACCATTGAACAATTAAAAGGGTGTGTGAGAGGTAAAATGGGGTGTGAGAAAATAATATATGGAAGAAGAGCTTGGCACTCGCACATTCTATGTCATCCAAAGGGATGGAAGGCATACCTTTCTTCCTGAGGCATTCCAGAGTGAATGCAGATGGAGGGGAAGTTACAGTCAGCAAGTAACTTGTTCAGCTCAGCTGCCCTGCTTACACTCTTTACAAAAATAACAACTTGGTTGAAATCCAATGCATCAAGGAGGTCAGTCAACTTGCGGTTTTTCTCAGGCTCGCTCAATTTGATGTAGTGCTGCAGCAAGAGAGCAAAAGAGTGAGCGAGCAGGAAACACTTAACCAACAACAAAAAAAATCATCAATCAGATTCAAATGTTAGACTTACCTGTACGAGACCATGAAGAGTCAATTTGGCCTCATCATCCACATAAATTTCCATGGGCTGCACACAAACAAATATGATCACAAATTGAATTAAAACACAATGGCCTCCAATGCTCAATAATAAGCAAATGTGAACAATCAGACCAAGAAGCAGTATCCATAACATTCTATTATTATAATTATACTCTCAGAAGAAGAAAAAATCTCCGTATACTGCCTGACACAGGCAGACTGTTATATGATTGCTCAAAAACCTTGGGATCAGATTCACTGTCAAAGGCAGACTGGTTGAGCAAAATTCTCATAAATTAGGAGTAAGACCAGTAATTAATATTATACCAACAATATACACTCACAATAAGGTGATTATTTCTAAATTCATGTCAAGGATTAAAGTGAACATTACATCTTGCATAAACTTCTTGCAAACAGGGCGTATTTCCTTGCTTAGTGTTGCTGAAAACATCATCACTTGCTTGTCATGAGGAGTCAACTTAAAGATCTCCTGCACATCTCTCCTCATGTCTGAAAAAGATAGAACAAATGGAGAAATAAATAAAACAAAACAAAAACAAGTTTGTCCACAGTGAAATTGTAGGAAATATCCTTTAACAATTAGCCGCAAAACACTTACCAAGTGACTCAAGCATCTTATCGCATTCATCAAGAATAAAATGTCTGACATTCTTCAGTCCAAGGTCTTTGTCTCTTGCCAAAGCTAATACTCTCCCAGGTGTACCAACAACAATGTGAGGACATTCATTTTTCAGCAAATCTTTGTGAACCTTGATACTAACACCTCCATAGAAAACTGCAACCTTCAGGTCCGGCAAATAAGTACTGAACCTCTCAAATTCATGACAAATCTGTACCGAGAAACAGAGGTTAGTTCATGAAACAGAAACTGAACATAGAAATGTATGATGGAATTTCTTGCATCATATCCAACACATATATCTATAGGAAACCTTTCACAAGAGGGATCCCCATTTTTCTAAAAAAATGGGGACACGTTCCCCACCGTTGGATTTAACTTTAATGAAATTGTGTGGTTGAGATTGTGTGGCCTGTGTTTTAATCTCAACCACACAATTTCATTAAAGTCAATCTAACGGTGGGGAGTGTGTCCCCATTTTTTTGAAAAAATGGGGATCCCTCCCCTTAAGCTGCCTGTATATCTATATATATATATATATGCATCACACACTTAGGTATGTGCATGCATAACACAGAGATCAGCATTGTAATAGTTCTAAAGTAGATTTCTCTATACTTAAATTCACAGAACATACCTGGTAAGCCAATTCTCTCGTGTGACAAAGAATAAGAGCAGCAACCTGACCAGCTACTGGATCTATTTGCTGAAGGGTTGACAGAACAAAGACGGCAGTTTTTCCCATCCCAGATTTTGCTTGACAAATAACATCCATTCCTAAGATAGCTTGAGGGATGCACTCATGTTGAACTGATGAAGCAAACAAAATCGTACCGGACGAAACCTCAGTAAGTATAAATGACCTTCCAGATCCGTTTAATGGAAAGGTTTACCAAACCAGTTTTCTTGCCGAAATCATGACTATGGAATTAGTGATTACCTGGACAGAAAAAAAATACAAAATTCAGAAACAGTCAAACATGGAAGATGCTTAAACAACTACAACAATCTTTCAATTCTCACATTCCATGTAACAAAAATAAGTTGACGAGGGAGTGTCCACATCTCTAATTGCAAAGGATATTGATATTCACACAATCATTTTTACATCTCACACACCCTTGTTAATTTTTGGCCATTGATCTTCTTCAATTCATTCAATCCAACGGCCGAAAATCGAGAGGGTGTGTGAGAAGTAAAAATGGGTGTGTGGATAGCACTACCCATTGTTGCATGTTTATATTAGCAATTACTATGGCTTATCTAATCTAACAGAAAAACAATGGAGGAAAAAACATAAGGCATTCGAATATTTAAGACGATTAGATACTTGACATCAACAGCTTTATTGAAATTTCAAACTTACAGAAACTCATCCAAAGAACAGACATATCAACGCCATCTCATACCAGACCAGCTAAACTCCCAAGAAGTTAAAAGTGATTGCCAGACTAGCTAAACTAACAAGAAGTTAAAAGTGATTCGGACTCTATAGCGTACACTCAAGTTGTATGCCAAGAAGAACTCAGTCATTTACTTTGTAACCAGGAATACAAAATAAGATGTGACCATATATAATTATGTAACAATCTTTTCCCAACCAAAAGATCAAAAGCCGAACGCCTCTTGAAATTTATTTCAAGAATAACCAATGATATAAAATGAAAACAAAGAGTAGAACTTTGCCTTCCGAAGGATGTTCGAATCCAGAATCCACAATTGCTCGAAGAAGCTCCGGCTTCAACAGGAAGTCTCTGAATCCCGAACTATGGATGCCAACATATCCCCTGAACCATAATATATAATAGGTTAGAAATAACAGTTTTTGGGGACTAAAACCAAAATAACATTAATTCATCGCAAATATGAATTACAGATTAGCTAGACATACAGCACATCATAACAAATTTTTGATGTCATTTATCGAGCCATAACAAAGAGATAGACGCATAGAAGCAATACCCTCCACTGAGAAATTAAGAAACTGCAATTTCCATATATCACTACAGTATCATGTTTTTCCCACACTAACCACAGTAATGCCTAGAGGAAGGTTAACTTTCCGGTCTAATTTCTTTAATTTGGACACGCAATTATTAGATAACTACACTTGGGCTGCTATATCTCAACCTTATTCACAATGTCAACCTTATTCAGTTGATTAAATCATCGAAAACGCATGAGGCAAACCAGCACAAGACGCTAAGTAAAAATGCTATCAAATTTTTTTTCCTGAAGAATTTAATGAAGCGAAGGAACCCATACTTTATATACTTTTTTCCTCAGTTTCACCAATCAAATGTGCAAACAATACCAATAATTTAAGAACAAACAGACCCAAAACACAAAACACAGAAACTTAAAAAAAAAAAAGGTAAGTGTAACAACCAAAATCAAAATTAAAAAAAACATACAACTTTTATCTATACATACATAAGCAAGGAACCCAATTGATCAGTGATAGTAATTTCAGGATAATTTTATATCAAAATTTAATAAATACAGATTTACAATAAATAAAATAAACTGAAGACACTAACTTTTTGACGGTATCGCCAGAAGGCTTGGCGGAGACGGAGTTGGGGGCGTTTTGGTCCTCCTCTTCGTAGTCGACGAGCTCCTCTTCGTACCCATCGTTGTCTCTGACTTCACCCATTCTATACACCCACCCAAAATTAGACTTTCAGCGAATACAATTTCACCAAGAATTGCGAAATCAGAAACTTCAAGAACACATTCAAAAGCTCAGATAGGGTTTTCGAATTGCATACCTTTGAGCTTCCACTGAGCAAGAGAGCGAAATATGGAGTGATAATCTGCGGGTTCCGAGACCTCTGTGAAAATTTGAAAAAAAACGTACAGAAATTGAAAAAGTTTGGGGGAGAAGAATGGAGGGAAGGGGTACCCTAGATCTAGGGTTTGGGTTCGGGGAGAGGGAAGAGAGGACGTAGGGTTCGAAGGGAGTACAGAACATATAGGAGTGTGGGGGACACTGAGTGGACGAAATCACCCTCTCGGTTGGGTTGGACTCACCTAGACCTTCAATTTTTTCGCAACTCTGGTTAACACGACACGAAAAACACAAAAAATAACAATTTCAGATTAATACATTAATTAATTGAGCCATTATCAAATCAACATGTTAATATCGAGTTCTTAACAAGTCTACCAGCAAATAACCCATTTCAATTTGGTTTTAAAAAAAATATTAATCTAGTAATTTTCAACTACTAAACAAACTTTACTTAATCTCACATAAACATCGGCAATCGTTATACGGAAGATAGTGCTAATATGGGTAATTCGTTTTGACATGTTAAGTAAGGCTTCTCACATTAGTACTCTCTTCCACATAAACTAAGCATTAAAATTACCACCACCGTCTAGGGGATCCGATATCTCTAAATCTCATACACACCTAATATAGCCTTATCTCCCTCTTTTACACGTCGTCGTTTATGCGAAGACATATCCATGGAGGCTTATCTCTCCCACACCCCGGCATATACTTATTCGTTAAAGATGCCTCATGATGTAACTCTCATCACACCACTCATTTCTAAGCATTACACGTGATTTGATTTTCCTCTCCAAAGATATGTAGGCAGTTTAAAGCAGATTTGCTACCCTCCAATCAACCACATTCCCCCCATGGTCGGCGCTCTTTGGTGATTTCGACGAAATATCACATCCGTCCACCGATGTGCACAAATTTAATTCCAACAGCAAAAATTAGAATGAACCACACGAGCATTATAAAGGGACATGGGAGAGATTCTGTGATGTACATCGCTTAGGTGAGGAAAGGTGTTGTGGTTTATATGTGCACATCCCATGTCTCTTAGCAAGACACGTTTTGGGTATGGAAGCCCAAGAAACAAAACTGGGTTGGGCGGGCCTAAAGCGGACAATATTTTGATGGGGAGTCAACTTTGACAAATTGAAAATGACTAGTTGGAATGAATTCTTTACAAATCTCTGTTTTTTTTTTTTTTTTTTTTTTTTTGGAAATTGGGAATTCATTACCAGGGCAAAGATGCCAAGATTACACTAAAAGCCTAAACCAAGGCAAACAACTAGCTAGACACAACAAACCAAGCAGTGCAGGGAGACACAAAGAAGATAGACGTTGCACCAAGTGCATAAGCGTCGCCCCCTACATTGCCAAAACAAATTAAGGTGGCCAAGGTAAGCCATCATTGTTAAGGACATAAACCAAAGAAGATGGAGGTCAATCGACCCACGAAGCATCGCACATCTCCTAAGATCTCGTCGACGCTAATAGGTCCACCGCCATATTGGCTGATCTTGGAGTCCAAGACCAACGACAATCCAGGAAGGATTCCCCCAATCTTTTGACTTTCGCCAAAATGGGATAAGCCTCCCAACTGCCATTCTCTAACGAATCATTCAAGCATGAGATAGACTCGAGGGAGTCGGATTCCACAATAACCAATATGTGTCCTAAAGAGATGCCCAACTCACAACCATGCAAGATTGCCAAAGCTTCTGCCTGAGCAGCGCACTGAGCCAAAATTGCCTGCCTTCGAGTAGCCAAAAACTGACCCTCAACGTCTAACACTACCATCCCCACAAATCCCGATCCAATGGATACAATCCAGCTTGTGTCTACATTGATTTTGATGAAGGAGGAGATTAGAATGGACCATGTGGTCTCCAGTACAACACCATCAGAGATCGAGGCATGATGATCCACATTTGTACGGTTCGCCTTAAGAAATGCACCCATTGCATTGAGATGGCAAGAAGGACCTTTGACGAGTTGATTTCGATGTGGTTGAAAAGGAAGTTGCATATCGCTTTCCAAATATACCAACATGTGAAAGAAACATGAGAGAGCAACCAAGCGTTTTCCTAATTAGCCTAACGATCAAAGTTGATAAGGGACTGTAACCAAGGTGCCCTTATTAAGATGTCGTCCTTATCAACCCTATAGTTTAGTGGCCCACCAAACCAGATTGCTTCCACCCATGGACATTGAAGGAAAAGATGTTCCACAGATTCACCGCAGTTTTGGCAGATAGGGCAGATCGGGGAGTAGGAAGATTTCCTCTTGTAAAGATTAACCATCGTGGCAAAAGCCCTATGTATTGTTTTCCACATGAAATTCTGAATTTTTAGGGGAGTATTCAGCTTCTATATGAACTTTCATACTTGCTTCAAGGTATGCCGAGTATAGGACAGGTGCTGGCCCTCTAAGTTGTAAGCCTTCGAATGAGCCCAATGATATCCCGACTTCACAATGTATCTTCCACGCTTGTCAAAAGGCTAAACAAGCATATCCCTTTTAGAAGTATCCCCCACCGTTGTATCAAGAATTGCATTATTCTCCTCCGTTGATAAAAAGGCCATGAGAAAATCAATATTCGAGGATCTGGAATTTTGACAGATTAGCGACTCAACCCGTGTGTTTCCAGATACCGCTACTTCACCATTCGGCATAGAATGTCCCATGGGAAGGGAGGGGATCTATCTATCGACCCATAACCGCAATAGGTCTCGTCCTACCAATAGGCTAGCCATGCCCGCGACGCTCAGCTTCCTTGCTGGGCATCGAGAAACGAGCAGTGGAGAAAATACCTAGCCATTAAAACTCTAGTCCATAAGGAGTTTGGGTTATGAATGAGACGCTACCATTGTTTTGCCAGAAGTACATCATTGAAGTTCTGGAAGTTCCTAAACCCCATGCCCTATGTACTTTGGTAGACCAAGAGTTTCCTTCGCCACCCAATGGATCATTCTTTCCCCACATTTTTAACCCTACCAAAACCGAATATCAGAGCATCCAACTCATTACACACCACCACATGAAATTTGAATAAGTTCATCGGATAGACAGCGATAGCTTGTACAACTGCTTTTATCATAACCTCATTTCCCCCTTATGATAATGTGTTTCGCTTCCAACCTTGGATTTTCCCCATGATTCTTCCTTTCACATAGGTCAGCCCGTGCCTTTTTTATTGACTCCATATAGCTGAAACTCCCAGGTAAGTGCCGATATCACTGGTGATATGGACTTCGAGTATGTCACATGACTCCACGAAGGCAGCCGTTGGAATATTTGCACCAAAAAATACACTTGATTCTTAAGGTTTACCTCCTGCCCAAAGGCCGAGCAATAGTCACCCAATAATTGTTCCAAATTAGTACAATTCTTCTTGTCTTCCTTCAGAAAGATCAACGTATCGTCGGCAAAGAAGAGATGCCAGATTACAGGGCCATTAGGATTCATCCTTACACCATCCAGTTGTTTCATTTCAATCGCTGAATGAATCATCCGGGACAAAACCTTGCTCACCAGGAGAAATAAGTATGGGGATAAACGGTCCCCCTGTCAGAGTCCTTAAGATGGAGCAAACTTATCCCCGGGTTGTCCATTAAGGATTAAGGTAAAGTTAAATGTGCTAACACAGCACATTACAATCCTCCGCCATGTAGAACAAAACCCCATTTTCTCCATCATAGCCTCCAGGAGATCCTACTCCACCTGATCATAGACTTTGTGCATATCAAGCTTGACACCAAGTTTGAACTTGCATTTTGTTTTCCTAAGCTTAAGGAAATAGAATACTCATGTGCAATCCTAATACTCTCATGTATTTGTTTTTCCGCCATAAAAACATTTTGCATGGGAGAGATGAGGTTCGGTAGAATGAGCTTCAACCTATTCGAAAGCACCTTGGATAGGACTTTGTAGGAGTAGTTACAAAGACTTATCAATCGGAATTGCGAAACAGCCTCCAGGTTATGTACTTAGGAATCAACACTAGGTGAGTGGAATTGATCCAATTAGGGCTACCGTTCCCAATCACTAAAGCCCTGACCAACTCATTAACTTCCACCACGATGTTCTCCCAAAATAAGTGATAAAATATACCTTCAAAGTCATTCGGCCCCGAGGCCTTAAGCTCCCCTATTTGGTGTGTTGCTGCTTTGATCTCCTCCACTGAGACCCAAGTTGTCAGAGACTCGTTCATATCATTAGTGATAGTCGGGGGAATGCAATCCAAAATTGATCCTCACTCCCTATGCCCAAAGGTTTTGAAAAGGTTCATAAAGTGGTTTTCAATCAAGTTCCGAACCTTCCCCAAATTCTCTTCCTAATTCTCATTCTCCTCCTTAATCTTCAGCACCTTATTCCTTCTTCGCCTTTGTAGAGTAGATTGATGGAAAATTTTGGTGTTGGCTTCACCCTCCCGAAGCCATTTAACCCAAGACCTCCTCTGCCAAAAACTCTCATCCTGTTCCCATAACTTATCAACCTTTTTTTACAACTCCTTGATTTGTTCTACATTTTCTCCCCAGCTATTTTGCAGTTCGCCAAGTTGGGCTGGAAGCTCACCGATTGGTTGGCTTCTCAATTTAAACTTCTTTCTGCTCCACTGAATTGATTTTGAACATCAATCATTGATCCTTTTTTGCCATTTATCTAACACATTCCCCTCGCAAGGCATCTGCCAACATGATTTAACCAACTCCCTACAATCATCTTTCTTGGTCCAAAAAGCTTCAAACCAAAATTGCTTTCTTCCCCCTTTAATGCCTGGCTCACACTGAATGATGATTGGACAGTGGTCCAAGCCCAGCACCGTAGCATAGGTGGCATTGGTATTCGGCCATAACTCATGCCATTGATTATTGAGGAGACCCCTATCAATGTGTTCTTTAATAAAAACACCATTTCGAGTACCTCTTCAAGTGAAAGCAGGCCCATTGAAATCCATATCCATCAACTCCGTGCAGTTCATAAAGTTCACCAAACATCTTGGACGATTTTAAAGCATCTGAGTCCCTCCTATTTCTCAAAATCCCATATAAATTCATTAAAGTCCCATCTGCAGAGCCAAGGGACAGAAGAAGGGACAAAATGTGAGTTCATCAACCCTTAGAATTCCTACTTCTCAGCCCTATATGAATTACCATAGACCCCAGTAATCCTCACCCATTTTTGCTCATCCACTTCCCTAACCCGTGCATCTATAATGTTTTCTGAGGAATAAGTGACATCCACTTCCAGTGATTCATCCCACCATAAGCTTAACCCACCAGTTTTTCCTGCCGGAGCTACATTAAAACCTCCCAAAAACCTTATACGACGTCTCACCCTATCAATTCTACGATCCTTCATCTTGTTGACTAATATATACATGTCAGCATGTATAGTTACACATCAGCAAGGCAGTTAGGTGCCACATCAGCAAGGTAGTTAGTCTATTGAGATTGTAGGAATATAAGGAAGTTAGTTAGTTAGTAGCTTATCTTATAAGCAAATATAGTTGTATAAATAGCAACTTCTCTCTCTCTGTAATTCAATCAATTCAAGCAATACAATTCTTAGTCAGTCACTTTCTCTTTAAGCTCTCTGCAATTGTTCTTCCTTTTTCCCTTATGCTTTTCTGCACTTCATACCTTACTGTTAATATGGTATCAGAGCAGGAGGTCGATCCTTGGTGATTTTTCCGTCTTTGTTCTTCCGCCGCGTAGTGTGTTGTTGCTCTGTTTGTGTGGGACGATTTGCTGTTCTTGGTGAAGGTTCTAGGTGCTCAAATCATGGTATTTCAACAGCGAAAAGATATGTGCACTCCAGCTGTTTAATGGGTTATCTCAGTGAGTATTTCTTTCTGAGTAGATGAATTGCTTATTTCTAAGGCTAATTGCCATTCTTTGTTCGAGCTGTGAAGATTTACAAGGTTGATAGTCATTACTTGTTGATTTCTACTTGCTTATTACTCCATTAAAGGCCGATTGCCGGAGTATGAAATCTTGATTGAAGGCCGATTACCACTTTGGTTTTTTAGTCTCTTTTCGTTCCACTTCTTTAAAGGCCGATTGCCGAAGAAGATTTGGGTCTTGATCTTTTTTTTTAGTTGTTGCGAATTTGTGATTGTGAAGTTGTGTGTTTTATTTTCTTGATTGTGAACGGATAAGAGCTTGGTGATAGTAGGCAAAATGTTTAAGAATACAATGGAGTTCGTGAAGATTGAAGACCTTCTAGGATACACAATGATACACAACTTGAGGTAATTCTTCCAATCTCAACTCCTATATTATCTAATTCTGATGAATCTGGAAATACATCTATACATCAAATGCTTACTAGATTGAATAGTGGAGCTATGACACAGAAGAGTTACAAAGCGTATCTAGCTACATTACCTGAACTTCAATCACTTCAATAAAATGAAGATGCAGTCTTTGGTGGAGGTTTTTCATTCCTAGTGAGCAATAGTGATCCTGCATAACCAACAACATTCAGGAAAGCTGCTGCTATGCCACAATGGCAAAGTGCTATGCAAGATAAGTATGACTCTCTTAGGGCTCAAGGAACTTGGGAACTAGTACCACCTTCAGATGATAGATCCATTATTGGCAGTAAATGGGTATGCAAACTCAAGAAGAACCCTGATGGATCTATATCAAGATATAAAGCTAAGTTGGTTGCACAGGGATTTTCACAAGAACAAGGAGTTGATTACTCAGAAACTTTCAACCCTGTTGTGAGACACACAACAGTGAGAATTTTACTAGTATTGGCTGCAATCAATCATTGGGAGTTAAGGCAGTTAGACATCAAGAATGCTTTCTTGCATAGTGAGTTACAAGAGGAAATCTACATGAAACAGCCTCAGGGGTTTGTGGATATGGCTAATCCATCTTATGTCTGCAAGTTAATAAAGTCATTGTATGGTTTTAAACAAGCTCCAAGAGCTTGGAACTCAAAATTCACAAGTTACTTACCTGCAATGGGGTTCAAAGCTTCTGCTTCTGATTTAAGTTTATTTGTTAAGCATAGTGATGGTGATGTAGTCATTTTGTTGTTATATGTAGATGACATTATACTTACTGGATCCAATTCTAGCACGGTACAAAGTGTTATCACAGAACTATTTGAGGTGTTTGAGCTCAAAGACATGGGAAAGTTGACTTATTTTCTTGGTCTGCAAGTTAACTACAAGTCGAATGGTGATATATATGTAAATCAGTCTAAATACATAAAGGACTTGTTGCATAAAGCTGGTATGAAGTCTTGCAAACCAGCATCTACACCATGTAAGCCTCATAATCCTTTAATGGTTACTGAAGGCACTATGTTCACTGATCCAAGTTTGTATTGCAGTATTGTTAGCTCTTTGCAATATCTAACTTTTACAAGGCCAGATATTGCATATGCAGTCAATTCTGTGTGTCAATTCATGGCTTCTCCCACAAAGGTACATTTTGAGGTAGTTAAAAGGATTTTAAGGTTTCTAAAAGGAACTATGCAAAATGGTATAACATTCTCAGCTGATACAGACATAGGAATTACTGCATTTAGTGATTCATATTGGGCTGCAGACTTGAATACAAGGAGGTCAGTTACTGGTTATGTAATCTGCATTGGCAACAATCCAGTCTCTTGGCAATTAAAGAAGCAAAATTCAGTTTCAAAGAGTTTCGCATAAGCTGAGTATAAAGCATTAGCTCACACTGCAGCAGATATAGCATGGATAAGAAATGTTTTGAAAGATATGGATGTTGTGATACCTTTTCCACCTGTGATATTTTGTGATAATAAATCGGCTATTGCTCTGAGTGTAAATCCAGTGTTTCACTTTAGGATTAAGCACTTAGACACAGACTATCATTTTTTCCGAGAGAGGGTTCAAAAGGGAGATCTTCAAGTTCAATAGTTGCATACTGAAGATCAGACTGCAGATATACTAACGAAGGGGTTACATAGTCCTTCTTTCTTAAAGCATTCATACAATCTCAAACTTAGAAACCCAGTTGAGATTAAGAGGGGATGTTGACTGATATATACATGACAGCATGTATAGTTACACATCAGCAAGGCAGTTAGGTGCCACATCAGCAAGGTAGTTAGTCTGTTGAGATTGTAGGAATATAAGGAAGTTAGTTAGTTAGTAACTTATCTTAGAAGCAAATATAGTTGTATAAATAGCAACTTTTCTCTCTCTGTAATTCAATCAATTCAAGAAATACAATTCTTAGTCAGTCACTTTCTCTTTAAGCTCTCTGCGATTGTTCTTCATTTTTCCCTTATGTTTTTCTGCACTTCATACCTTACTGTTAATACATCTTAGTTTCAAAGAGAATGATCATAGAGGGCCTATACTTTTTTATTAGCCCATGTAAGGCCCGAACTACCGTGTCTGACCTAAAACCACGACAGTTCCAAAAGAGGTGTGTCATGGTGAACGTGCGGCTGTTGAAGGCCAGCCACCACCACTTTGGGAAGATTTTCCTGCTCTTCTCACCGTGATTGATTTCCTTTCTAACTCTGAGACCTCCTCCATATAGTTCCACACGTCTTGATATTCAATTGGGACTTCCTAAAGTTCCTCTTCTGCATATATAGCTCTCTCCATCATCAAGCATCTTTCCTTGATACTCATTCTCCGGAGCCGTTCAACAGCTTTTCCTTTTCTAACTTCGCTGCTCTCCGCACTCCTAACCTTCTTTTGTGGAGATTGGGACACCTCATGGTCTTGCTGATCAGGTCCCCATTTTGATTGGCTCTCCATGGCCTCCGAGTGGCTGGAATGCTCCACCTCCCGTCCTTGCATCTCAGCCCAAGAAATCGAGATAACTTCCACGTTTTAATGTTGCTCTCTGGTTGCACCAGCCCCCATGTTGGGTTGTGGGAGCATTTGAGTTGTTGTTAAGCCTGGATCATCCCCACGTGTTTGAGTATCAACCTCTTCTTGTAGTTCTTGGATCGTAATTGATGGAGTAATCACCTACCTTAACTGAACTCCCAAGATGTGTGGTTGAATATAACTCGATGACCCGTATCCCATAACACGTGGTGTGTTATTTTGAGATTGCTTCCAGTCATAATCCACTGAGAGGGATTGCTCCCCACCCCGACCTCTTTGTTTTCTTGCCTGAGCCTTTTCTTCTTATCTTTTCTGGTATCATAGACCTCTTCTGTATACATAGGGTCTAATGGGTTGGAATCATTTTCCCCCCTCACACTCTGTTCTATTATTTCCACACTCCGTTGCAGTGTGGGCCTGGCCTCATACCTCACAAATCCAGCAAATCTTTTCTCCCCCGCACCAATGGATATGGCTCTAGGCAAGTCTACCACATCCCAAATTGGCCTCATTTTTGTCCACTCCCCGTATCTAGCAGCTCATCCCTTGGTCAGTTCAAAAGAGCATTCATTATTTATATGCCATACTCTCCCACAACGGTAACAGAAATCTTGCAGCCTTTCGTATCTGAACTCGACCCAAGTATCCTTGTTGTTTTCCCTTGGTAGCCAAAGCCTGTTGTCAAGGTTCAGAAGTATTCATCATGACCCTTGCACAAAGGAAACCTTTCGCCTTAGAAGGGTCATCAAACTCCATGAACTCACCAATTTCGTTAGAGAGACGCATGACATTGGCTTCTAAGATCAGATATAGTGGCACTCCCCTAATCTTTACCCAGAATGGGACCATTTCCATTTTTACTTCCTCTAGGGCAAGCTCTTGGGGCCACCTTTTGACTGAGAAGTTTTGTTTCATCACTGCCCAATGAACTTGATTTGGAATCTTTATGGTCGTACTCTCATCTTGAACAGTTATGATGAAGGTGTTGTCCCGGACCCATTTGACTTCGATCTCGCCCAACTCTTTCCAAGAGGATCGAATGATATTTCTGACCCCCCCACTTGTTTAAATTCTTGTTAACGAAAGCTGATCCCACCAGCTTAACCCCATGTTCCATTGTCGACAGATCCATAGACTTTTCCAGGTGGACCACCATTTCTTCTACCTTCAGTTGTGTCACATCCCGGCCCGGGCCCCGACCACAACCCGGGCACACCTCTACCGTAGCACGATATTGTCCATTTTGGGCCCCGTCACGCCCTCACGGTTTTGTTTCTGGGAACTCACACAAGAACTTCCTAGTGGGTCACCCATTATAGGATTGCTCTAGTCCCCTTCTCGCTTAACTTCGGAGTTCCTACGGAACCCGAAGCCAGTGAGCTCCCAAAAGGCCTCGTGCTAGGTAGGGATGTGAATATACATTTAAGGATCACTCCCCTGGGCAATGTGGGATGTTACAATCCACCCCCCCTTAGGGGCCCGACGTCCTCGTCGGCACACACGCGGCCAGGGTTAGGCTCTGATACCAAACTGTCACATCCCAGCCCGGGCTCGACCACTTCCTGGGCTCGACTCCGCCATAGCACGATCATGGGAGTGCTCTAGCCCCTTTCTCGCTTAACTTCGGAGTTCCTACGGAACCCAAAGCCAGTGAGCTCCCAAAAAGCCTCGTGCTAGGTAGGGATGGGAATATACATTTAAGGATCACTCCCCTGGGCGATGTGGGATGTTACAGGTTGCGCCATCTGGTTCTTAGCCTGACTCAGTACACGGATTGTATTTGCAGATGTGTACTGCAGGTAAATTATGGAAAACCTGCCCAAGTTTGGTTTAGGGAATATTGGTCTCTTTTCTGTCCAGATCTACTTTGTTGTTCCTGTGTTAAGCGTACAAAAACCACAAAGAGAATATTGGATTGAAGATACCTTTGGTTTGTTTGACTTGAAACCCTCCAGCTTTTAATTTCCGACTCGCTGGTAGCTGAACCCATCTTCTCCTCATTAATTGTCATAGGTTGTTGAGGATAATAGCTTCCTTCCTTTTTGCCCGAGCTGCCAGATCTTCTAGGTGTCTTGAATTCAAACATCCTAATGCCAGTGTTAGGTGATGGGGTAAATTTCCCCCTAACACCCGACTGCCCAGTCCCCCATCTTCAAATCTGGATTGATCCTTGTTGATTGGGATTACCTGAGAGAATTTATGGCAAAGTTCAAAGAAAAGGGATTTATGGTAAAATTCCAATGATTTGGGATTTATGGCGACTTCAAAGATTTGGGATTTATTGCGAATCACTGGATTGATCCTAATTGGTTGGGGTTAGCTGAGGAGGTAAGCAAACATAGCCAAAGTAAAATGAACCAAATAAATAGTAAATTCACTTTAATCAAAAGTACAAAGTGTCGCCGAGCCCAGCATGTGCTTGTAACTTAGCAACGCATTAAAGTAATTGGTTGTATAGAGAACTAAGTAGAGAAGGTGAGAGATTCATCACCACCTCAATGCTAAGGTCACATTAAAGCACACGCCTCGAGCCCTCAGATTAACAAGATACACCCACCTCTAATAAGTGCATAGCAAACCACAATTGTTCTGCTCAAATTAAAAACAAAAGGAAGTAAAAAGTGTCTTTGATCTACTAAAATCAACTTTTATTTCCGAAACTCCATTTTCTGCATACCATCAATCAACAACCCTCACTACAAGCAAACACCCAACAAAAAGATAATGCTAAAGCATCAATACACATTACATAGCAGAGGCCCACATGACCTGAAATTAACCAGGACTCCTGCACTGCTAGTCTCCTCTAAATTCCAAAGCTACATGCTTGAAGTGGAGGATGCTGCAGCACCGTTACACTGATTAAATCCATACCAAACACCATTTGGAATAAAAGAGTTGTAGTAAAACGTAACAGCCTTGGTGTAATGACCGTAGATTGTCACTGTCTGTGTTTTCCACCCATCGTATCCGCTCCGGTACAGATACACATAACAGATCTGGTATGTACATGGCCCCGAAATCTGAAACGTATCCGTCGAGCAGCTCTCGAATGTCCTTGAATACGGATCGTCGATTCTAGGAGCGTACACCTGATCATCGAGGAAACAAAAAAGTTGAATACTAACCAATTATTCAGAAAACATAGTACAATCTTTCCGTATGAGTTCTATTAGTTGTAATTGCAGTACTTTTTCTCGTCAGAATCGTCTCTTATGTTGTCAGACTGTTGATCGGACAGTAAATCCAAAAAGTTGTATACATTAAGACTAATATTACCTGATTGCCATAAGCATCACCAAACGAAATACTGATCTGATCTCGTGTATATCGGGGCGAAGAACAGCTGGTCTGTATTGATACAGTGTAAGAACAGCTCCCTGCATTCTGCAAGAGTGATATATACATATATATAAATTATATTTTATTTATACAGTAAATGATATAATCTACGTATTAATCGAGAAGAATTGATGTTAATTACCTGGGTTCTGTTGATATTGAAGGATGTGAGAGGTTGGGGCTGTGGAATGACAGATCTGCTGCTGCCTTGTGCGAAGGTGAAGAGGAAGAGGAAGCCCAAATGAAGAAGAAAACTCACAGCCTTCATCATTCTTGTTTAATTTATCAATACTGTCTGTCCCATCAGGCAATAAGATCTATATACTAGAGTTCCCTCTCTCTTAAACCTTAAGCATTAATCTCCTTGTCATGTTGCCAACAAATCATTAGTTGCACTTGCACTGGATGAAAAACTCAGTAAATTCACCTGGGTGACATAATTAGGACTGGAAAAAAATCCCAAAAATCCCAAACCGAACCGAAAAATTCTCGAAACCAAACCGAAAAAATCCCAAACCGAAATTCCCGAAAATTTTGGTACCCAATACCGAATCGATCCCGAAATTTTGGTACAGGAATCGGTCTCAAGTTTTTGGGATTTCGATGTTCCCAAACCAAACCGAAAAATATATATATATTATTTAATTTTTAAATATATAGGATCACATCTTTAAGGGGAACATCATCTACCTACAATAGTGAAAATTGAAATACTGAAGGAGCACTGGAAATCGATGATGGAATATATACAGGAAGGAGCCATAAGATAGATAGTGGAACATATGTAGAATTTTTAAATCACAGAAGATTGATAGATAGATACATAGATGTAGAATAAACATGAGAGATTGATAGATGGATACATGGATAGATTATAAGTTACAATTTGCTTGAGAAAACTTTACATCTATCTATAATATTTATATTATATATGTACAGAAGTTTACTCAAGCATATATTAACGTTTTAGACGTAATTTTGGAGACTAGCATGATTATAGATAGATTTACTAGTATACTCAAGCATATATTAACGTTTCATATTGGCAGATTGCTTTTGAATAGGCAGATACTAACTGGGCCTTGCCATTTGATTGACAGATTTGTGTGCACCGATTAGTAGAAACAAATCGGCAGATTGGGCATGCCTATATGTCAATTTTTCAATATAAAAGGTTGAATTTTAGCCCAAAAGCATAATATGTCAAATTTTAGTCCAAAAGCCCAAAACCATTTCGGGATTCCGGATTTGTCCCGAAATCCCGAAACTATTTCGGGATTCCCGAAAATTTGGTTTGGGATTGGTATTGAAATTGGGATTCCCGAAAATTTTCGGTTTGGGAATCGGGACAAGGGTTTCGGTATGGGAGTTTCAGGATTCCCAAAAATCGGGATTTCCGAAAATTTGGTTTGGGATCGGTATTGAAATTGGGATTCCCGAAAATTTCGGTTTGGGAATCATGACAAAGGTTTCAGTATGGGATCCCATACCGAACCACCCCTAGACATAATAGTTAGGAACTGAATTTTAGATTTGTACTCCGCATACAAATTTTTAGTTTGATTTCTAATATTAATGAATTACACGATAGTAGCACGGAAAATCTAAAATATCACTGTAATTTTTGGTGGGAGGCAGATTCTCTGCTCTTTTTTTCCCATACACTTCCATCCTCCCCTGTTTGTGTGGTCACGGTTAAGCCACGTCTTTTTGTCTTATTATCTCTACAAAAAAATCAATATAAAATGTTGACGTGACTTAATCGTGGCCACACAAACAAAAAAATGATGAAAGTGTATAGAAAAATGATAGCAGAGAATCTGCCTCCTTCTTGGTGGCACAAAAAAACTAAAATACCATTGTAATTCTTCTTGACATCCATAAAAATAATTGTTATTTTTTTTTAGATCGATGTTAATTTAGGGTCCTCAAATTAATGAGTACAGATCCAAAGAAAGGAACGACAATTAATGTCCCTCTCAATCCCAGCACAGGCTACTTGCTACCATGTGTTTATCCGCACTTCATGTCACTTTGGTCTTTTCCCCACCTGTATCTCTCTCCCTCTCTGCCAATGTAGCGTGGCATGACCTTGAGCATCGGGCAGCAATATACTTCACAGTACACTGGTACAGTTGATTTTCTTTCTTTTTTCCTAGCTATCACACTTGTACTATTTAACAAATTAAATTTTATCTCTATACTTAATATTGTTTCGCTTTGGAAAAAGGTCCTCGCTGGATCATTTAAAATTTAAATTTTAAATTCAAATATAAATAGTACCTAACGAAAAATGATCGTACAATGTACGATGAACGAACACTGTGGAGCAAAAAATAATCGAAAAAAATATGGAGGCGACACGTGGATTCTAAGGTAAAAAGGACAAAATTACTCTCGAGGAATACCGAAACTCGTACGTACGAGCAGTGGACAATCATAACTCAATTAAGGTCAAAAGTGCTCAAAATAGGTAATTATTCAAAACCTATTTCATCCATCCTCATCAAATCTTCTCCACAAGGTAACTCCCAAATCATTCATTTCAAATTATATTAATTAGCTAATAAATTGTGAATCACACCCAAAAAACCACCCAAGTGGCAGGTCCCCATCTTTCCCAAGGGGACCGGCCATACCCCTATAAATACCACTCAATTTCTCCAAAAACCAAAGTTCAACACTCTTGCTAAATTCTCTAAATTCTCTAAACATTTTTCCCTCAAAATTCTAACTTTGGCATCAGAGGTTCTTCGGCCAAACCCCCACATTCATTGTGGGCGCGTGAGGCTCTTAGCCTTGACCTAAGGTGTTATCTGTTTTGTAGGTGCAATTTGTCCAAGAACAAGAAGGAAGAAATTTGCATCCACAAATTGGTGATTTCATTGAGAGCCTTGATCTAAGGTTTTTCATTTTCTTGTTCATTTGTAGATTTTTCGTACGTTTTTATTCTTAGAATTTTTATTTCTAAAAATTCTTTGGTAAAACGTAAAAGAAAAGTACAATAGCAAGGGATTTGGAAACATCGACGAACGAAAATTTCAACGTTCAAGAATTAGGACCGCGGAGATCTACTAGGCTCAACATAACGGTCAGTGTAGTGGTACCACCCCCACGGGGCACCACCGTGGCAACCACCACGGTGGCCACCTTTGGCAAAACCCACGGCACTAAGGCCACGGCCCAAGCCGTGCCACTTCAACCTTCAAGGGCCCAAACCCTAGCTAAGTCGGCCCGTGCTTCCCAAACCCAAAGCTAGCCTAACGCGTTGCCAAGCTGAGCACTCGCGTGCGCTACACGCCGAGCAGCCCATTCTTGTGGCTCAGCTTGCTTCCGCGGCCCAACATGCTCCTGTGGCTTTCCAAGCAGTCCAAATTAGTCCAAGATTAGTTCAACCGTCCCGACTTCAAAATTCTGGGCCTACGATCGAACCGGAGGCATTTTCACCATATTTCTCCATGGATTTGACGTTCCCCAATTCAAATCTCGCCCGGAGTCTACCACACTTCCACCACTAAAAAGAATGCATTCATTCCAAGCTCTTCCAATCCAAATAGCGAACAACACTTGTCTTGACAAGTCATAGAGTTGATGAGCGCCCTTGCACAACCGAAGACCTAGGTGAATCAGCTCTTGCAATGCACCGAGATCCAATGTGCCCCAGACGAGGTGTCTCGAAGTAGGACAAAGGTAGACAAGGAATCTCTCCAGCAGCGTCCTGGTAAGCAGCCACTCGACCAGCCATGAATCGAGCTTTTGGGCAATGTACACTCCCAATTGAGCCCCCGAGATAGCGTATACTCCCATTTTAACGCGTGAATGAGCGTGCACTATCGACTAGGTCCGCGGATGAGCATACACTCACGGTTGGGGCCACACTCTGATAATCAACATGAGCAACCTTCTAGGCAAAGCGTTCATTCGCGGCTAGGCCCGCAATGAGCATCATCCACATCACATCGGAGTAAGCAGTACGACAGACGGAGAAAAACAGTCACTCAATCTGGCTCAAGTTCAACCAGTAGCATGCGAAGAATTCCCTCATCTGCCAAGAACAGACCACATGCATCGCTGCCGCGACATAGACGAGCCGAACACATAGAAGAGCAGCCTAGACCAGCAGGTCAAGATCGGAAGAAGCCGAGAACTCATCTACCCCAACAAAGGAAAATTCAGGAAGAGGTAGAGAGACTCTTAAACGAGCGATTGCGTGATTTCCAAAGCAACGAAGTGGCCGATGAAGCGCTACGACAAGACATGACCAACATGAGCAGGTCACCCTTCATGAATGAGATCGAGCAGGCAGAGCCTCCACACAAGTTTAGCATGTCACATGTCACATCTTTCAAATGAGATAGAGATCCAGAGAGGTACTTGAAGCATTACCGAAGCACAATGGTCCTTTATTGGAACAACAATGCTCTTATGTGCAAGATATTCGCCACCACTTTGCAAGACGAGGTGCAAGATTGGTTTTCACCAATGAATACTCATCCTACCGCTCAATCAAGATAAAGTCCGACCATTTGTTCAACGTGAAGAAGAACCTAAAAGAGTCGCTCCGAGACTACGTGAAGAGGTTCAAAGTAGAGAAGGTAAAGATAGTCAGATGCTACGACTCGATAGCAAGTGCAGCCTTCCAAAAATGACTCCCAGCAAACCACCCATTGTTCGGATAATTGATCATGAAAGAAGATCTAACTCTGGCAGACTTTTTCGCTCTGGCAGAGAAACATGCACTTTAGGACGAGGCTTGATGAGCAAACAAGGCGCCTGAGTAACCTAAAAAAGATTCGGCAGTGGCTCAAAAGAAAAATGACAAGAAACAGTACAACAAACGCAGGGAGGAGACCAAGCGTAGGGACCGACCCACAACCAAGGAAGGCCTAACGACCAAGAACTACTCTAAATTCTAAACCCCGATCTACCAAATCCTTCGCGACATCAAGAACGAGCCATGGTTCAAGCTGCCGAAATAATCAAATGGAGATACTTCCAAGTTGGATCATACCAAATACTGCGCATTCCACCGAGGTCCTGGTCACACAACCGACGACTTCTACACTTGGAAGAACTACCTGGAGAAGCTCGTGAAAGAAGGCAAGGTCGATAGATACTTGGACAAGCCAGCTGTGCAGCCTAGAATGAACGCAGACGACGATGAAGAGCCGCCAAACAAGACGATTCGGATCAATGGCATCTTCGTCAAATCCGAACACTTGAGGGCCACCAACAACTCCAAAAAGAGGAAGATCTAGCAGGCTCTACTAGTCTCATAGGTCCAAGCAGTCGACACCCAACCTGGACCTATCATTGGCTTCACCGAACAGGATGCAGAATGCGTAAACTTCCCACGCAACGACGCACTGATAGTATATGTCCAACTAGCCCATGCTATAGTCGACAGAATAATGGTTGACAATGGAAGTGTAGTCAACTTACTTCAACTCTCAGTAATTCAGAAGATGGGCCTGGAAAACACAATCATACGCCGAGCGGAGGTACTTACCAGATTCAACGGGCACACCTCGACTGCCATCGGTCACATCACACTTGACGTGAAAACACCGCCAGTTGTCTCAAAGCAGACGTTCACGATCGTAAACGACCCATCTCCTTACAATGAGATTTGGGAGACTTTGGTTGATCAAGCTGGATGTCGTCACTTCATTCAAGTATAAAAAAAATCTGATTCCGCATCCCAGGAGAAGGAGTTGGAGAAATCAAGTCTAACCAGGCCGCATCTCGATGATGCACTGTGCAAGTATTGAAAGAATCAAAGAAGAAGACCTTTACCCCTATAGAGGCTACTGAGGTCCGAAATGACGAAGAAGATACCAAATACCAATTACAGTAAGCAGATCAAGAAGATGACGTCCCCAATGCGTCAGCAGACGAGATAGGATGGAAACCCGAAGAGGATACTGATGACATCATTCTTGATCCCCAGCAACCAAAAAATACGGTTAGAATCGGCTCACGTCTAAGCCCAGCCGAGAAAGAAGAACTCACGACTTTCCTTAGAGAAAATCGTGAAGTCTTTGCATGGTCACCTTTTGACATACCTGGCATCGACCCTAAGATTGCTTGCCACAAGCTACACGTCAACCACGCTGCCAAACCGGTGATCCAAAAGAGAAGACATTTCGCACTCGAGCGAGTAGCGATCATTGAAGCGGAAATTGACAAGCTACTGGAGGCTAAATTCATAGAAGAGGTAGCACACTTAGCATGGCTTGCCAATGTCGTGCTAGTCGTGAAGAAAGAGAATGGCAAGTGGAAGGTTTACGTAGACTACACCGACCTCAACAAAGCATGCCCAAATGATCCTTATCCACTTCTTTGAATCGATCTATTAGTATATTCAACTTCTGGAACCAGCTACTCAGTTTTTTGGACGCATATTCCGGCTACAACCAAATAGCCATGTACGAGCCCGACAAGGAGAAAACTGCGTTCGTGATTAAGCGAGGCACCTTACCAAAGGTTAGTAAACATGATGTTCAAGAAGAAAATTGTGGTAACCATAGAGGTTTATGTCGATGACATCATTGTAAAGGGCAAGCAGCGGTCAGACCACATCTGTAACCTGGCGAAAACTTTCAACATCATCAGAAAGTACAAGATGAAGCTTAACCCCACCAAATGCACATTTGGAGTATCTGCAGGCAGATTCTTAGGGTATCTAGTAACCCAACAAGGAATCGAAGCACATCCCAAGCAAATCTGAATGATCCTAGAGATAAAATCTCCCACTACCTTAAAGGAGATCCAAAGCTTGACCAAACGAGCAGCTGCCCTTAACCACTTTCTTTCGCGATCTACCGATCGATGCAAGCCCTTTTTCAAGGCCATCAAAAGGGTAGAACGAGACAAATGGGATGATGAGTACGAAAAAGCTTTCCAAGACTTGAAGAAGTATCTTACATCACCTCATTTACTATCCAAGCCAGAAGTAGCAGAAGACTTATACATCTACTTGGCAGTCTCTGAAGTAGCAGTGAGTCATCCCTCATACGAGAAGAGTTGGGGGCCCAACTACCGGTATTCTACAAGCTCTTCTCGATGCGGAAACTAGATACCTGAAGATCGAAAAGTTAATTTTGGCGCTAGTTATTGGGGCTCGGAAGCTCAGACCATACTTTCAAGCTCATATTCAACATCATGACTCAATATCCTCTATGATCAATCCTACATGGTCCAGACGTTTCTCAACGAGTGATGAAATGGGCGTTGGAACTTGGCCAATATGGTTTAGTTTTCCAACTTCGCACGTCGATAAAGACCCAAGCCTTGGCGGACTTCATAGCAGAATTCACGCCTAGTCTAGGCGACGCAACAAAGCTGCCCAATGAAGCTCCAGAAGCAGCCGAGCACACCTTAGCCGCACCTGCTCCCCCCAACGGAGACTTCTAGTATTTACATGTCGACGACGCATCTAATTACAAAGGCTCGGGAGCAGGCGTGGTCCTTATCACCCCAGATGGTTCAATGCTCGAACATACGATCACTCTAGGCTTCAAAGCATCTAACAATGAAGCAAAGTACAAAGCCCTACTAACAGGCCTCTGAATGGCAAAAGACTTGGCGATGAAAAAGCTAGCAATTCATTCCGATTCCCGGCTAATCACCAGCCAGACTACTAAGAAGTACACAGCAAAACATCCAAGGATGTCGCAATACCTAGAGAAAGTACGCAAGCAACTTAAGGCATTTCAGACTTACACTCTCACTCAAGTTCCACAGCAGACAACGCCCATGTAGACGCGCTAGCCGGCATAGGCTCCGCCCTCGACCACCATCTCAAACGCTCTATTCCGGTGGAATATCTAGACAAGCCAAGCATAGAGGCGGAGTCGGTAACCGAAGTGTCCAGGTTAGTATAAATCCCAACTGGCAAAGTTCTATTATAGATTACCTGGTCAATGGCACACTCCCCACGAAAATGTTGAAGTCTAGAAAGCTCCAAATAAAGGCAACACGCTACTACATGTGGAACGGCATTCTCGTTCGAAGATCCTACACCGAACCACATATCTGCTGCCTAGGCGGATTTATGTAAATTTATTATATAGCTTCTAAATAAGTGCTTATTTACACTAAAAAAAATATACTTGTATGGATAATAAAAGAATGATAAAATACAAAACTAATACACAAAGTACATCCATCCAACAAGTTCAATATTTAAAAAATGGTAAGCATATAATCATAATGAGGAGTATTCTTGGATGATAGACTAAATTATTCTTGTTTATGATCCTTGCATTAGATTGGGTATAGACTAAATAACTCATATGGCATTTAGATAAAACATTAATATATATGTATATATATATATGTGTGTGTATATATATATATATATATATATAAACTTTTGAAAGATAAAAGCCTATGTAGTGGGTTGTTGTGTAATTAAAATCCATTGAACGCGCACTCCACCTCTCACATTACCCAAGGTGAACGTGCACTCCACCTCTCACATTACCCAAGGTAGAGCCCAAATAAAGTAAAACACCTTCCCAATTTCCCATTAAATCTGTTCGGTTATTCATCTTCCTTATCTCTTTCAGAAGAATCAGAACCACAGAGTGAAACAGAAACTGTAACTCGCACGGTCGCACCGCCACGACTAAAATGTCAAATACCCTATATCCCTCTCTCTCTCTGCGCGTACTCTCTCTTCCTTCATCTGCTCACAGACGGCAAAGCTCGCCGAGATCGGAAGTTGCAGATTCAAAGTTACTGCGCGTTTGGGATTTGCAACCGCCTAGAGTGGCGCCTAGCGCTGCCTAGACCGCCTAGACGGCCACCTAAATCTTGTCCGCCTTAAGTGAACGATTTGGTATAAATCGGACCGGAGCTCTGCCGTCCAACTCCTAGGCGACCGCCTAGGCCGATTTTTAGAATACTGACTTTAACTAAACATGGGCTAACACTTATTTATTTTAATTAATTGGTAGTTTGACTAAACCCAAAATAAAAAGAAAAAAAATACAGAAAATTGAAAATGATGTGGCACCAATTAAATTTGTGTTTTAATCAAATTGAAATTTGATTAATAATTGTAATAAAAATTTGTACAACGTGGAATGTGCCACATTATTTGTTAAACAAAGTTGGTATCTCTAGCATTATTCAAATTGAAATGGTTATCTAGCGAGCCTTCAAATCTTCCGTACCAAAAATTAGTACCAGAAAATTATCCGTGCATAAGAATTTGACACATGGCACCTAATAAAACCTCATTTGACTCCAAAGTGTAGAGCTATTTGAACGGATAATACTTAGGCACTCATTAGTAAGTACCTTATATGTACCTTATATGCACCTAGTATGTACCTTAAATATCGAAATTGTTCCCGTGCTATACCTCTTCGGTTGACTTGGTCCGTGTATTTTCAATTTGGCCGATTTAATCTTCGTGTTTCACTCACTTATTTAATTTAGTACTTTTCTAGTTTTTGTTAAATTTTTCATAAATATGTTTCGGATTGATTAACAAATAAGAATAAAAGATAAGAAAATAAAAGAGTTCAAAGGTAAAAGGAGAATTTGAAACCCCCAGAACCACCACCGTCGAACACACCCAAGGCAACACCGTAATCACCGTGAATTATCCTAGCAACAACCCACACTCCCTCTCGTAGTTCTTCACCCAACAGCTCCCAAGACGATGTCGATCACCCTCCCCCATCCGTGCCATCTTCATAGCATCAATCTGCACCACTTCCCTGATCTCCCTTCCCCCGTACCCTCATGGGTATGATGATTTTTGGATTGTTTCATATTTGAACTTTTATTTATTTTAGACAAAAATCTTATTTTTGGCGGAATGGATTGCATTGGCTAACGATCTTCGTTTCTCAAACATTGTTACAATCTAGAGCTTGGAAATCCCAGCTTAGATTGAGGGGGAATGTTGACTATACATCTATGACTCACATATGTCAGCTCATCAGTCCACCTTATCATTCTAGCTCAGCAATAGTTAGTTAGATAGTTGAGAATGTGGCTGAGTAGTTATAGTTGTTATCGAATTAGTTAGTTAAATGGCTTAAGCTGCAAGCTAGTCATGATGGCTATATAAACTGTATTCTCATAGTTGTAAAGATTAATTCAGTATCAATGTAATCAATTGCTTCTCTCTCTCTCTCTCTCTCTCTCTCTCTCTCTCTCTTCTTGCTCTTCTTCGATACATGCTTTTTCTGCATTTCTATGTGATTGAACCAAATAAAAAAATGAGTATATGAGTGAGTAACTAAGTATTATCCTTACTATCCTCTCTATACAATTTTTTCCCAATTTTCTATTTATATCTTCCTTCTTCAAAACCCTTCTTATATAGTAGTTGAGAAGAGGATAAAAAGACCAATATGTCTGATGTGGAATTTTATTATAGACTAATCCCAATTCGAAATGACACACAAATGAAGCCCTTTATTCTCATTTCTCACAGATATCTTCGTAGCTCTACTATATATTAAGTATTTTTGGAGACTTATAGCTCAAAATACCTATCTCTTTCATTGACAAAATCACGTTCATTTGCTATAGATAGAGGCATGAACTACTGACTTTGTTGTATTACATCAGTATTCACTTTCGTCGACATTTCCTTCTGCACTTTATCTTCAGCTAGTTGCCGCTCCCACCTCCGTTGGCTATGGCACTGCCGTATAAGCTCTGTCGCCGTTGCTAGCTAGACCTATGCCACGACTGGGGAAAGCAACATGTTGTTTTTCTTAAGACTCTTTGAAACCAAACTTTATCTAAAGCTTGCTAACCACTATACCTAAGAATCTAAATAACCTCATACAAATACAATTAGTTATAAGGACTTTAGAATAAGAGAAACTGGTAAGTTTGCTTAACTGGAGTCAACTTTCGAAGTAAACAAAACCATTTTTATTGATTTACACTACTAGAAATTTGGCTATAAGCCATCCTTTTCATTGGTGGCTATTGTCAATTGTTGCCACTCACATTGGTGGCAACCCTCTATGGCCACCAAGCACCCACTAAACTAGAGAACATGGCCTATGTAAAGGACTCTATTGTAACAATAGCTACCAATTAGATAATGGTGGCACAATGAATAGTTACACCTTTGAAATATTATATAATTTTTATATATTGGTGACCAATGTTGTAATATGTTTTATAAAAAAAAGGGCCCATTAATCTGGGCACCCAAATATATATATATATATATATATATATATATATATAGTTAATAGACTACACAAAATTGCATGTTTGCTGTAGTCTTCCATAACTAATCACATATTCAAAAAATCAGGTCTAAAACCAATGAGCTATACTAAAAAATATGAAACTATCCTTCAAAGTACGAAACAGTCACCAAATTTGAAGGAAATTGCCACTTTACAAGACTTCACATTTTCTTGAACACCTCCAAACATGTTTTTTAAGAGTGACATGCTCCTCGTAATGCTTGAGCCTCAGTAATTGCTATCTCTACCTGCAAACACATAAGCACATGGATCAAATGACTAAAATATACACAAAAGTATGCCTTTGTAGTTTTATTGTTTCATACAACCAGCACAAAAAGCATATACTTGCAAGTATGAGTCTCTTAACATTCCACACAAAAAACTGATGTGGCAAGTAGATCAATTTTTCAACAGATAAATTTATGAGTCTCAACATTTCACAAGTGATATACTTGTGAGTGGAGAAATTTTTGATCAGTGGATATGGTTATCAATTATGACATCCCAAAAACATTCTAAAGGTAAGACTCACTGTTTTTATTCCTTTTTGTTCAACCCAATCAACTTCCTTGAGAAATAAAACATAAGGTAGAGAGAGAAAGAGAGAGTTTCCAACCTGGCTCAACTTCGCCTTTGGAAACTAGGCACTGGAAATAGAGATGGACTTGGTGAATATAGATGCAAAACCTGCAAAATTGGGCAATTAGAAAAATTAATTCTTTTGATTATAAATATTCAATAACTGAGATGCTGGAATAGTGGTGTAAAAACACGAAATGGTGAATAAACAAAACCTCCACAAAGCACATCACGAAAGAAAAGAGCGTAAGGAAACTAGAAATCTTACCCAAGGAAGAACGGAAAATTTCAGAATCTTTTTAGGCAACCTGCAAAACAACATAAAAAACAAAATTAGAGAACAACAAACCAAAATTAGCAACATTTACTAGTACTAAGATTCTGTTTTGTAAACGTGCCAAGATTGATGCAGCGAGAGAGCGAGGATTGGTGTAGAGCATCGATGTCTCCTCCTTTTCGTAAAGAAGATCCATGATGTCCATGCCTGCTTCAAAGTTCACAAGTTCCCCAACTTTTGCCACTCCCCTGAACTCAAAACCTCACGAAAGATGAAATGAGGCTAGTAACCCTAACATTTCAACTTTTCCAAGATTTCAAAACTTCTATTTGCAGGCATCAATCACAAAATAAACACCAAAGAAGTCAATTACTGAGAAAACATCAAAAACCAAAATCAGATGCCGAAAATCCATAAAATTAAAAGAATTAAAATATGGGTTTTATTAATCGGGTAGTGAATCACTAAAATACCACGAATGATGCTGAGAACTAAATTAAACCCAACTTTATTTTTATTTTTTTAATTCAAAAAAAGAAAGAGGGTAATGATTTTTCTTCACAAACCTCTCTAACCCAATGAAGGGCGCTCCTATCAAGTCCTTCAATGAACATATCTCTTCTGGGTTCTTCCTTTACCTGCACAAAAAATCAAAAAATTAAAAACCCACAAACCAAAAACTAAAAAAAAAATCAAATTTTTTTCTCCACAGGTTCTGACAGAGAAAATTGAAGAGATAGGTAGAAAGATCGTTAGGAGAGGATCAACTTTCTCTCTTGGGCCGAGACCAAATTCTGGCGAGATTGGCCGGAATCTGCAAAACTCCGCCAAAACATCGTCACTGTTCTTGGCTCCAATCTTTTAACACAGTTGATTTTGAGGTGTGGGTATCATATCAGATGGAAGAGGGTTCTGATACGAATCTATAGGCTCCGACCTTGCGCGATTTCGTTGCCGTATGAAAAAGTTATGATGCAATGAAGTTTTTGGAGTGGAAGAATGAAGGAGGAGGAGAAGAACAGCAGTGCAGCTGCTCATCTGCACGCAGGGAGGAAAGTAACTTGTTTAGTATTCCAATGACCCTGACAGATATTAACCCCAAATTATAATAAAAAATTATAATTATTTAAAAATTTCTGTTTACATGACGAAAATGTCCCTGGATTATTTGATGTATTATTTTGAACTTCTTCTGAATTTTTTTGTTTTGAGGGCATTTGTGTCTAAAGATTTTTGTCGAAGCCAATGACACCAAATTGGCATGCTGGCTTTATATATAAGAGATATATACTTTTAGGGTTTGATAAAGGTTAAAGCCACCAATGAATGGTGTTATAAAGGTTGAAGCCATCAATGAATAGTGTTACAAAGGTTAAAGCCACTAATGAATCGTGGGAGTGGAGGTTCCGCTGCCCACGCCAGTCGCCAACTAAACGAGGCCGCTCACAGTCATGGCCGCTACGCCCTGTCCGCATCCTGCGATTGCGACTGGTTCGCGGAACCGCCCGACTTCATCACTAATGCAATAATGGCCGAGAGATGCGATTAGGGTCCAATGCTCTGTCCTTCTATGGGTTTTGGCTCTGTCTCCCTTTTGTATTGGACTTGCATCCGTAGGTCCTGATAAACAATGTATATCCCAACTTTAAAAACAAAAAAAACTAACCAGTACATTCCCAACAAAATAAATAACAAAATAAATAATGAAATTAAAAAGTAGAAGAAAAGAAATTTTAAGAAATAAAGATATTTAACAGCCACCAATCATTGGTGGCTCAATGTTAAAGGCCACCAATATCAGCGGCATCCCATGGTAAAGCCACCAATAAATAGGAAGAGTAGCAGTTTTACATCTATGGCCACCAATTGCAAAGGGTGTGTAAAAAATGGTGGCCTATGAGCCAAATTCTAGTAGTGTTATTTTGTATATTTACCATCAACATAACATGCAGAATTGATGAAAAATGGGAATACTAAAGCACTAGTACCATTTTTATTAGAAACCGGAGAGTTGTGATCAGAACAAGAAGACAATCTCCTGTATCTTTTTCTCTGTGTTTTGAGGGGATGATGCCGCATCAGCACCAATACAATTATTAAGCCCATACCAAACACCTTGTGGGATATACATCGAGTTGAAGAAAAATGTGACAGATTTAGCATCAACGAAAATTGTCGCTGTATCTACTTTCCACCCAACGTATCCCGTCCTGTAGAATAACATATAACAAGGGTACGTGCATGGCCCGAAAATATGACCAAATGTATCCATACGACACCGTCGGAATCTTCCTTTTTGTGGATCATCAATTCTACCTGAATACACCTGATCATCATCAGGAAATAATGTTAACAAATATCATCAGTTACTAAAGAAAAGACAATTATACAAGTTGTAAATATCGCACTCATGTGACAGTGCAGAGGATGTTAAGTTGGCGGACATCAATCTAGACAACATTTTTAGATTCACGCTATGCAAAGTTACAAACATATATAAGCCTGTCACGCAACATATTTATTCCGACATAGAGCTAGACTATATATGTATTGTATAGATATATGAGTTTGTATCTGTATAATGTAATTTGGGAGAGAAGTACCTTATTCAAAGTATCACCAAACGTAATATTGATCTGATTTAGTGTATAATGGGCCGAAGTACAGCTAGTCTTTATCTTCACCACGTAAGAACAGTTACCTACATTCTGGAAAAACCCATATCTATTAATTTTATTAATACATCAGGATATATAGTAAAAAATTATTACACACAATTTTCAGAAAAAAAACATATGTATTAATTTGAACAAGTAATCTTTTCTCTAATTATTTTCATATATTCATTAGTAATTTACAGAACTTTGTTGATTAACTATTTATTAAGGAATTTTCTCATACCTCAGGGAGGACTTGGGGTTGTGCATTAATGGTTGAAGTGGCTTGCATGAAGGTGAAGATAAGCACTAAAGTCACTGTTGCCTTCATTGTTATTGACATAACCTTCAACTTAATTTCAGTAAAAAATATAGTCTGAATAAGAAAGAGGGGAGATATCATTATATAGGGTATACGAATGTTACAGTCGGTCGTTCATGTGCAAGTCTTTATCACTTGCTTAACTAAGGGTGCATTACAGTCAGAAACTTTATCTCTATGGTTGTGATATTTGATTATGACATTAGGTTAAGTGTGTACACCATTATCTCTTTGTCATGTTGTCAAGAAATTCTATTACTAGGTATGAAAAGCCCTGCAAACAGTCATTTCTAGAATTTATTTTAGAAACCCTCCATTTTTAAGAGGTCTATATTTTTATACTCTTTGTTTTTATCTATTGTTTTGGAAAGTGATGGATTGTCTTGATGAGATAGGACCTTCCTCTTTAACTCATTGTGTTCCAAGTTCAAACTATCTTTCTTCTTATAATTAGTTGAGTTTAGAAAAGATTATATCTAGCATTTGTAAAAAATAACAATAATCTATCTTTTTATTTTCTTAAACGAGTGGTATTATGATTATTATTTTTTTAAATTATGAAAGGGGGATTCCAACTCGAATGCATAGAAGAGCACATTCAGTCTAACCCATGTTGTCATGCACATACTTGCATCTTTCACTTTAATCTTTAATACCGTCTTGCCATGCTCTGTTCTTTCCACCCATTGTCTCCAACCCTATAAAGATGCACATAACATGCATGTCCCGGACGTGCATGGCCCGATAATCGGAAATCTGTCTTTAGAGCAACGCCTGAATCTCGCAGGCAACCATGGATCGTCTAGTCTAGCAGACACTTGATGATTATCAAGAGTTATGAGTAAATATTGCGCACACTTGATAAATAAACTCTAAGATAATATACGCTCATACAATTTAGTATGTTACATTGGCAAAGCACCATTTTTTTTGTAATACGTCAAAGTATCAATCTAGGCAACATAACCAAAATAATAAACAAAAATACTTTTATTTAATAAGTAATTCAGATTCGTAGTCTTTAACACGAGTACTATATGAAGGGAAGTAATTATAAGTACCTTAATTATGGCAGTTAGCATCACCAAATTTAATCCCGATCTGATCTCGAGTATATATGGATGTGAAGTAGAGTCTTTATTTACATAACGTACAAATTTACACTCTACAAGAGCCATACTTATAAATGTTCTTGCATAAGATATAGCATACAATAATGTATAAACCAAAGCAATTTTTATCTGTCAAGTATTTTCTAGTTAATTATTTTCATATGTACAATTCCAATTTAACAAACATAGAACTTTACGATCATCAAATAATGAATGCAATGCAATCTTATTTTTGACACAAGTGATATGGAGGAGGGAGAAAATCAAACTTTGAACGTACACAAGTGAACACTCTTAACAGACAGACCTGGGTGTTATTGAAACCTGAAGGAAGTGTGAGGTTGGGGGTGGGGTTGGTGTTGTAGCTGCGGACTGGTTCAAATTGCTTGGATGAAAGCCAAATGGAGGAATGCTAAAGTCGCCCGAGCCTTCCTTGCTATTGCCATAACAACCTTTCAATAGACTATAGTTTTGAGTAGGAGAGAAAGGGACAACTGAAGACAAATATGTGGGATATTATATGTATAGAGATGCATTGCATACCATGACAAGCATAAATTAATTTGGGAAAATGATTTTCTGGCATCCTTTTCTTTTTTGATATATCTCTGCTTATTTTTTTCATTAATTTTCTTTTAACTGCTTTAATTTGAAAGCCGAAAATAAATAAATGTGCTTAAGAGGAAATAAGTGATATGTGAAAATTACTTTTTCTTAATTAGGAAGAGATCAGGCAAAGAAAAATATACCGGTCTCTATAATTGTGGTATTTGATTATAAGATTAGGTGTACCATTATCTCTTTATCTCATGTTGTCAACAATTACTAAGTATGAAAACCACCACAGATTCAGTCAATTTCAGAATACATTTTAGGAACCCATCACGCTTAAAAGGTATGTTTTGTATTCGTATTTGTACGCTTTTACTTTAACCTTTAGTAATGGAGGATGAGGATCCTCTCCAGATCCTCTTTGTGGGGATCATAGGGATCCGTACATTTTAACCGTTCATCGTACATCGTGTGGTTAGTTTTTTTAATTACTATTTGTGTTTAATTTTAAATAATAAAATTCAAATAATTTATGACCGCACGATGTACGATCAATGGTTAAGATGTGAGAATTTCTAGGATCCCTACAATTTGGATCCGAATGGCATCAAATCCCCGCTTGGAATGGAATAGGATTAGTGTCATTAGTAATAAGTGCATTCTATCTTATTATTTTACATCATTCTCCCCAGATTTTGTTAAAATAATTGATTTTAAAAGAGCTTTATTATTTTTCTTTTTTTTTTTTAATTTCAGCTAATATGTACAAAGAAGCCTTTAATGATGAAATTTTTTTTATTAACTTACACAAAACTACCTCACCTATTAGGTCAACAACAATTTCATACTTTATCTTTAAAACATTTCAATATCATACATTATCTTACGAATTGTTGCAATGTCATACCTTCCATCAGTTTGTCTGTCAACTCCTTCGTTAAATACTGACGTGGCTTGAGACGGGATCCACTCTCTATTAAAAAATTAATTAAATATTAAAAACTAAAAAATAAAATTATTTAATAATTTTTTGAAATGGGGGACCCACCCCTACAACCCCTTCTTCGGTTCTTCCCCATCCACCCGTCCCCCCCCCCCAACCTTTCTTCACCAACCTATCGCCGCCCTCTTTTCCTCCATCTCGACCTCCATCCCAAGGTTCTGCTAAACAAAAACCCTCGTATCAGCTTGGCCTCCTGGCCGTCATATAGGTGGCAAAACCCTCAGATCAGCTTGGCCTTGTAGAGCGAGTCGACGGCGATCTCTATCCGGCGCATCAACGCCACGTCGCAGAAGAACGTCATAAGCTCCTTGGGAGTGGTCTCGAGCGTGAGCGACGACGGCTCGCAGTTGTGTGAAGTGAAGGGGAGGGACGTCTCGATCGTGAGGGTGGTGGAGTCATCGGCAACGGATGAGATGGGAAGGCAGAGAGATGGGGTGAGGGATAAGGCGGAGGTGAAGGGCCTCAGGAGAGGCGGGATTGAGCCATATCTGACCGTTGGATTGTTCCGTCTGTCTGGGTCGATGGGAGCTGAGAGACTGGTGAAGAAAAAGTTAAAAGGGTTTGTGGAGTGCTGGGGGGACGAGTGGTTTTTTGGGGGGGGGGGGGGGGGGGGGGGGGGGGGGGCGGGGGGCGGCGGGGGCACGGGTGGATGGGGAAGAACCGAAGAAGGGGTTGTAGGGGTTGGCCCCCCATTTAAAAAAATTATTAAATATTTTTATTTTTTAGTTTTTAATATTTAATTAATTCTTTAATAGAAAGTGGCTTCCGTCTCAAGACACGTCAACATTTAACGGAGGAATTGACAAACAAACTGACGGAAGGTATGACATTGCAACAAATTCGTAAGATAAGGTATGACATTGAAATGTTTTAAAATGGGGTATGAAAATGTGATTGATCCAATAATTGAGGTAGTTTTGTGTAATTTACCCAATTTTGTTTTAGGAGGCTTAATAGAACTAAGGGTCAGTTTTTGGGATTGATGTTTTTTTCTTCTAAAACTACTTATGTTGCGCTTTAAGAATAATTAGTTGTAAAATAAAAGGGTTGAGTATTTGATAAATTGTATTTTCAAAAGTGTTGTGAGTATAAAAAGCGTAAAAGCGTTTGAAAAATTTCAACGTAAAAGTGATTGTATGACAAAAATAGACATAGTGGTGGGCGTGGTGACAACAACAACGGTGACGGGGTAGTGGCAGGGATGGCAGCACCAACAGTGGGGGTGTTGTGGTGGTACCAATAATAGGGTGTAGAGGCAGCAGTGGTCACAGCGGTGATGGTAGCAATTGCATCGTTGTTGGTGATGGCAACGACGATGGTGGTGAAAGTGGCAATGGGATAATGCTGGTGGTTGCAATCATAGGCGATGGCGACGACAGTGGTGGCGATGGTGATGGTGGCGGTAATAACAGTGGTGGCGATGGTGATGGTAATGGAAACAATAATTGTAAGAGTTTGGTGGTGGTGCCAATAGTGGAGAAGCTGCTGCAAAACCAGCTGCCATGGAGATTGACGGAGCCCAAGCCCAACTATCTGCTGACTTTGATCCTCTCCCATTAGCCAGAAGGTCTTGTATTGTTTTTCCTTCTTTTACTCTTTTTAAATGTATGTTATTTGGTTAGATAGAGCCATTCCTTCTTTCACATAATTTCATTGTTTGGTTGCTGACAAAACCAAAAAGACTACAAATTACAATTTCATTCACTTCACAAGCAGATTGTGGTTGCTGCTCTCACTCCCCAGTTATCTCCTTGATTATTTGGTTGCTAAAATATAAACAATTTTGAATTCAATATGAAGGGTTGGGTTTGTCAAGCTGTTATATTTTGTCATTGTTTGCAGTTACCAGCTAGAAGCAATGGAAGCAGCAATTAAGAAGAACGCCATCGTGTTCTTGGAGACTGGCTCCGAAGAGACTCTGATTGGCATCATGCTTCTCCGCACCTACACTTGCTCCACACGCCTTCTCCTTTCATTGCCGTCCTCTTGGTTCCTCAAGTTGTCTTGGTCAAACAATTATGCACCTACTAACTCACTGTATATAACTAGTTTTTCCACTTGCATATAGCAACTCTATAAGATTCTTGCTGTGTCTTCTAACACTAGCAAGCTGATGCATGTACAAACTCAAATTTGTCTTTTTTCAATGTTGCTTTTAAAAGCTACTGTTTAGAGGTCGTTGTTTTAAAACTAAGCGGGATGTTTTATTTTTACCAAACATCTTTTTATTGCTTAACTTTGAAGTAGTAGCTCCACCCCCCTCCCCCCTCCCCCCCCCCCCCCCCCCCCCCAGGGGACCTAAGAGGCTAGAATCATTGTGTCGAAATTTCAAAATTTTCTACAAAGCCAAAATACTCCAATTTTGCAAGACAATTCCACGAAGTTGCATTCCTGTCAGAACATAGTAACCGTGGGAATATGAAGATTTAAAGGCTTTCCAAAAATTTTAAGTGACGTGTCATTTAAATAATGAGTTTAATGATGTTCGAGTAATAAGCACTTTTGTTCTATACAATTTGCCTCCTTTGTGATCAATGTATGACTTTCTCGGGGATTTAAATTTCTTTTTTTCTTTTTTTTGGTAAAAAAAAGTTTTGAAGGAGGAAAGGCTACCCCATTCCAAGATCAGGGCATATACCGTAAGCCTCTTTGAGGAATTAGAGAAGAGGTCTTAACCTCTTTTTTGGTTTTTACAGATTGACCACCAAGAGAGATTGTCGGCAACGAAACTTGAACCTAAGTGTTGTTTTAGTAAAAAGAACGATCTTTACCAACTTCTCGTTCGCTTAAACTATACATAGACAGATTTATATTTAATTGCAAAGAGAGAATCCAATGCCCTGGTCAACTCGGCAACAATCATGTCCGGGAGTGTTTTTTTTTTTTTTTTTTCCAACTTTGCGATTATAAAATTGTAGAGAGTAAAAACTCTTATTATTAATTTTTTATAGTAAAATTTGAATTTTATGCTTGGTACCAATCTCATTTTAAACATTGGAGACCAGTGACTTCTTAGCGCAGTAGTTTTCTCTGTTATTCTTGATTCTAGCTATCTAATGATCCCTAATCCATTCAGAGCTCGGGGCTACATGGAGTTCAGTGGAGGACATACTTACATCGCAAATCGTCCTAAAGAACCACCGTGTCTTCTCCGGCAAAAAATTAACCACGGCGACACACTCGCTACACATTGTTTTGGGAAGACAGTATAAATATTACAAGGTATTGACAAGAATAATCTTATATAGAGTATAGAAAATATAATCTCATGGAGTGTAGAAAAATATTTCCTATTCTCATATTATCTTATCCAAGCGAGGTTTGAAAACATAATGGCTATCGCAAAGCCTGAAAATACACCGGGGATGAATTCAACATTGCTTTTGGTTCGACATTCAGTAGGAAGCCTGATTCAGAACTCAGTTGGAGGCTTTAACCTTATCAGTCTCTTGATTCTATCCTTTTCCGTATTTTCCAGCAATCCCTTCAAAGTACAGGAAAACAGATGTCAAAGGAGATAAAATTCACCATTATAAAAGTGAGATGAAACGAGGGATGAAAGTAAGTCTTCCTATCAAGCCGAATAATAAAAGGAAATGTAAGGTTTGATTGTCATGTTATTATGATGAGAATTTTTCGCTCTAATTGTTTAAAAAGTTATCCAGCAGCTCACCTTCCAAACAATTTCATCCAGACACAAGCAAATTCTTCCGTACTTATCCAGGAAAAGGCGCTCAGTTGGAGGCTTTCCACATACATCCTTCACAGCTGATGTTATAACAAAGATCACCTCCGACACTAGCAAGAAACCATCCAGGGTTAACAAAGCAATACCAGTAATAAAATCAAGCACATCATCTCTACCATTTAAAAGCAATTGATACAATATGGCGAAACCACAGCAAGCACCAAGTCAGAGTCTAAAAAAGTTATCATTTTGCATTTTTTGACAATAGGTGATGGCATCAAATTTCCACCGAAAAACAAATAAAACAATTGCTACCTTTGGCCAATTGCACCAAGCAGTACATCAGATTCGGTCCTACTAAAACATCTTGGGGAAATGGATATATATAGCACTCTTTTTTTGCTTGTTTCTTCTAAGCAAAGTCATCAACCTTCCCTATGAACTGGCCCACTGTAATAGGTGAGAGCCTTGTACATGGTTGATGACATGAAACTACGTTGGAAGGCATGTAAAAGTTACTCATCTAACATGGAAAAGCCCATATTTGCAACTAACTAAACTACCGATGAAAAGGTATTAAAGGGGTGTGAAAAACAACTGGTCCAGAACTTATCTCAACAATAGTGAAGTACAACTTTGGATTTTGATTGATTAATTTCATCCTGTCGTTTTTACAAACCAGCATCATATTATTGAATGGAGCACTGAATACTTACAGGCTAGTTCATCATACTCATCTTTGCCCACGACATAGATGCTGACATCCCCAAGCACAGTGTAAACAATGTAAACTGACCTGATAAACACATCAACACATGTCAAATCATGTAAAATGGTACCAGATTCTGAGTCACGTTTCTATTATTAATATAAATACAGATGCCAATGGAGTTCTTTGCAGAAGACTTTATGCCAAAAAGGGAATCCCTTCACAAACCAATTTTCAAGCTCTAGCTAATAAATTTTACAACTTTCATCACATTCCAGCATTATATTCTCACTGGAGCAAAAATCAGGCTCCAGCTCAGTTCTGATTACACGATATGCCATTACACTAGTCATCTAATACTAAGGCAATTTAAACGTAGAGATTATTCATTATATCCGCACAACAACAACAGAAACTATTATACATACTTGTGGCAAGCAACAAGGAGCTCTTCATTCTTCACGCCCCTAAGATTATCCGCCCCAAGTTTGACTAGGAAAGATCGCCAATGCAGCCTCTCCTCAGCAGGAACTCCATTGAAACTTTCAATAAGACATAAAACCAATGAGTCAATGCTTCACGAAGACAGCAAACCAAAGTACAAAATGACATCAAAGTAATCAGCTCAAAACTGCTCTACGATCAGTCCTTTTCGCTATACGCCATATAGATTGCAATTGCATACACACTATACAGCAACGCACGATGATGAGGTTTCTATAGTTAATGCTACATCGTCTCTATACCATGTCTACACACAAAACATGATTTGTTGTATATTGTTGCCTACCCTGTTCACATCTTGATCTGACAAGATCTTGTAAGATAGAAACTAGATGGGTACCATTTAAAATTCGGCGTTTCCCCGTAAACCCATATAATACAAATAAGCAACCATCCTAGCAAATCCAAGTCCACCCGATTTAACCCAGCATACATACAAAGAAAACAACATATTACACAGAAATGAAAAACCCAAAACCACAATTCAGATCCAATCCATAATATTTCCACGCTAGATTAACCAAACCCACAAAAGGGTATAACATAATCAACAATTCTAAGCCAAAAACGCAAAGCAATTCAAAACCATGACGATATATGAATGGACGGCGGAGATCTGCGCTTACCGTTCAACTAGGATGTTGCCTTCCGAGTTGGCGAACAACACTGCCAGTATCATAGCTCGCTCGCTGAGTTGAGTTGTAAAAAGGTAGGATCGGGGAGGAACACCAACAATTACTGATGCGATGAACTTGTTTACAAAAAAGGTCAAATTTTCTATACGAAATTGGAATTTTCACCGCTTGTGGTCACCTCAGGCTGCGGTGGGAGTTGGTATGGTTGCTTTTGGGTAGAAAGATCTGCAGACTTCAGAGAAGAAGCAAAAGCCACCCCTTTTGGGCTTTGTTGGATTATCTGGGCTGACTCCATTTGGGTCAGAGCAGATTTCTGTGATTTTATGGGTTGATTTGTATGATTTTGTGGGCTTACATGGGTTTATTTCTACAGATTTCTATGATTTTATGGGTTGATTATGAATTTTTGCGCCTAGATGGGTTTATTTCTATGATTTTGCTGGATTAGAGAGAGAGAGAGAGAGAGAGAGTATTCACACGGGTCAAAGTACATAATCACAGAAATATTAACATATTTGGAGGTTCCTCGCAAGGAGGGGGTTCTGTTGCTCTAACGGCCAACTGCACTATGAGATCTATTGATTCTGCTCCATCTTTGTGTCCTGATCAAGGGGGATTACTCGGTACTCTGCTTTAGTGAAGGTCGAATCTGGTGGTTCCGGGGGCTAGGGGGATTTTCCTCTACGAGAGGATTAGATCTGGTTCTAGAACATCCTGTTCTGGGAGGCGGGGGTTTCTGCAAGAGTTTATCGGGGTTGTTTGGACCTTTAGGGAAGTGGGTATCTTGCCATGGCGGGGTGCAAGGATAGGAAGGATCTGGAGGATCTGGGTTCTCGTTTTGGATCTAAATTGAAGATGTCCAAGAAAGAGCTTGGGGGTATCAGTATTCAAAGAAAAGATGTAGAAGGTGCCTCCAGTATACCATGATTGCTGAAGTTCTCACCTCCAAGGATGTGAATGGAGAAGTCTTCATTAACTGCTTTATGTCACTTTGGTGAGGACGAGACGGGGTCTCTATTAAGGACATCGGGGAGCGCAGATTCCTGGCACGTTTCGTGGGTCAACAGGATCTACAAAGGGTAGTGGATGCGGACCAACCTTGGTCCCTAAAAAACGATCTAGTGATGGTTGCAGACCGGACGAAGAGCGGCTTAAATAGGTGGGCACCCCTTTCTCTTGGCGTCTTCTAGGTCCAAATACATAATGTTCCAGTGCTAAGCCTAACCCAGGAGGTGGTGGAATCCATTTGCGGTTTGTTAGGCACTGTTAAGAAGGTGGACAAGTCGGGAAGCAGAGACTGCATCAGAAGCTTTCTCTATGTGAAAATTAGTTTCAATGTCCGTGAACCTCTCATGCATGGTACCTTTGTAAACTTCCCTGACGATAGAAAAATGTGGGTTAATTTTAAATATGAAGCGCTTCCAAACTATTGTCTAATTTGTGGAACGATGGGACACGCACCTAGAATCTGCAAAGGGTTACAGACCGATGGAAAGAAAGAATGAGAGATTTCAGGAGACTTGGATGAGGGTTTTGCATTTCAAGGCTTGGATGCAATAACTGATCTACGGGGTAACCTGCTGGGCGTTTGTGCTAAGAGTCAGACATCACGGGGGTCAAATGGTGGACGGAGAGAAATGGAGCGGTGGAAGGACGATAGGAGTGAAGAATAGGACGGAGGAATGCGATCTGCTCGATCATCAACGACCTCGGGTATGGGAAGTCACACGCAATACAGGGGTTCTAAATCTCTAAATGGGAGTGATTGCACAGACAAGGTTACTGAGGATGAGATTGATACTGCCATCTCCTCGAGCAAGCCTTATTGGTCTTTAAGTAAAAGTGGTAAATGGGGTCCTAAGCTAGTTGATAAAATTTGTAGCCAACGGAAGGAAGATGAGGATGCTAGAATGGCTAGAGAAATTGCATTTGATGCTGGATTAATCGGACCTGGATGAGTGATTGCCGCATGAGCTGAGCACATTGTCCTACATGAATTTCCTGAGCAGGATGTCCCGGGGAAAATACCATGTGTGTCTTTTGAAACCGGGCAAAGCTTTAACTTAAATAGTGAACCTTTCATGGCTGAGGGACTAGGCAGTGGAGTATCTGCTAGGGGGAGGAATCTGATGGATTGCCGAGAGAAATAGAAAATTGAGTGGATGGTAAGGGCATGAAGGACGACCCTTTTGAACTAGCTTCAATCATTGAGGCAGTGATGAAGGAAAATAAGGGGAAAAAAGAGCATTTCAAGAGGTGGAGTATATTGTGCCAATTCCTTGTGTGGAGCCTAATCGTAACAGACCAAAGAAAAACATATTTACTGAAGCAGAGGAGACCAGCCTTAAGGGGTCTCCCAAGTCTCCATGAAGATAATCACCTGGAACTGTCAAGGTATCGGGGGTGACCTGACAGTTGACAATCTACTGGACTAGAACCAGCTATACACCCCTGACATAGTGATCTTGCTAAAAACAAAGAACAAGAGCATGAGCTATATACATCTGAAAATGAGCCTAGGAATGGAATATATGTTTGCAGTAGAACCAAAAGGTATCAGATGCAGGCTTTTTGTGTTCTGGAGAGAATAATCTCTTGTTATTCTGATGAAGTCTGAGGACTTTATGATTAAAGTCAATCTTTGGGACGAGAAGCTCAACTGCTACTGGCGCTTGTTTGTCATTTACGCTAGCATTGATGAGAAGAGGGAATGGATCAACGGATGAGATTGAACAAACGACTTGATGAAGATAAGGACCGATGCCTTCTCTTAGGTGACTTCAATGATATTTTGTGTAACAAAGAGAAAGAGGGAGGCAATCAAAGGACGGCTTCTAGCATGCGGGATTTCAGGGAATTTGTGGCCCGAAACGAACTGATTGATCTAGGTTATAAAGGCTACCCCTTCACTTGGAGGAATAACAGGGAGTCTTTGCCAATCCAACAGTGACTAGATCGTGGCTTGGCTTTTCTGGGGTGGCATGATCTGTACCCCGACACCAAAATCAAACACGTGGTGCTGGAAGGCTCCGATGATGCCCTTCTTTTTCTCTCTACTGAAAAGATCCCGGTGTAGAGGGGAAGGAAATTTTCATATGATGCCCGCTGGAGTAGGATAGAGGAATGCCGTGAATTGGTCACTGAGGAGTAGAGAGATAAATTTAGACGTTCTCATGATTTCCGTTTCTATGAAAAAATGAAAACTCTCAGGAAAAGTTTAAAGGCCTGGTACAGAGGGAAAGGTAAGAACTCCAAGAAGATGATTCAGAATCTGAAGGAAAAGATCAGGGCAGCTTATAACACTAATAGGTTCGTCTCTGATAAGATTAAACAAAAAGAAAGGGACCTCAAAAGTGTTATTAAGGAAGAAGAGGCTTATTGGAAAGCTAAATCCAGAATTCAGTGGCTAAGAGAGGGCGATAAGAACACTAAGTGCTTTCATGTGCAAACTTTGAAAGGAAGAAAGTTCAATCAAATTCGTGGGATTGAAGATTCCCAAGGAGTGTGGCACGAGAGTGAAGATGGGATTTGTGCTACGGCTACTGCTTATTTTTTCGAGCTATTTCAGTCTTGTAGGCCTAGCCAAATGGAGGAGATCGTGAGTTGTGTGGAGGCCCGGGTCACCCGCGAGGACAACCTTGCCTTGACTGCTCTAGTAACTAATGACGAAATTATGGATGCAGCTTTTCAAATCCCTCCTACGAGGTTCCCGGGTCCAGATGGTTTCACTTGATGTTTTTACCACGATCATTGGGAGACTGTGGGCAAGGATGTGATGAAAATTGTCAAGGCCTTCTGGCACTCAGGCACTCTACTTCAGAAACTCAACCATACAAATTGGGTGCTCATCCCTAAGGTGAAATGCCCTAAGAACATGATGCAATACAGGCCCATTGCTCTGTGCAACGTAATCTACAAGATTCTAGCCAAAGTACTAACTAATAGGCTCAAGAAGTTGATGCCTAAAGTGATTGGGGATAATCAATCTGTCTTCGTAGCTGGGAAACAAATTCCGGATAATATCCTAGTGGTGCATGAAATTCTTCATTCTCTACTTCATCAAAAAATGAGGATTAGGTAAGTATAGCCATAAAGTTGGATATGGCTAAGGCTTACGATCGAGTCGAATGGGATTTCCTCATTGGCATGATGGCCAGAATGGGCTTCGCGCCAATGTTTGCAGATGGATAAAGGAATGCATTTCTACCGTCTACTTCAGTATTCTTGTGAATGGAACCCCAACAGGGTTCATTCGGCTGATGAGGGGGCTCAGACAGGGAGACCCGCTCTCTCCCTTCTTAATCATTCTCTGTACTGAAGGATTCTCTACTTTGATCAAGAGGGGTTTGGAACAATGTGCCCTTCATGGTTTTAAGATTAAGCTTAACAGGATTCCTTTAACGCATCTGTTCTTCGCGGATGATTCCGTCCTGTTTGGGAATGCCACGGTGGAGGAAGCTACGGGAGTTGTAGAAATTTTGAAGATTTATGCCCGGGGCTCTGGCAGGAAATTAACCTGGACAAAAGTTTGATTTTCTTCAGTTCGAAGACCCCAAAACCAAATAAGGCAAAAATTGAGGAAACCTTGGGAATTCAAAGCAAGCAAAGATTCGGGAAATATCTTGGAATGTAGGCAGATTTTGGGCATTTCAAAAAAGCGGTTTTCGATGAGGTTCGGGACAAGATTGAAGCCCGAATGGCGGGATGGGCTGAACAGTAGCTGTCCCAAGCAGGGAATGAGGTTCTTGTAAAAGCTGTGGCCATGGCTCTGCCGAATTATACTATGAGCTGCTTCAAGCTCCCTATCGGGGTTTGTCGAGATGTAGAGAAAGCTATTCAAAACTATTGGTGGAGAGGCAATGATCAGCGTAAGGGTGTCCACTGGATGTCTTGGGACCGTTTAATGAAGAAGAAAAAGTCTGGTGGTTTGGGTTTCAAAGACATCCAGTGTTTTAACTTAGCCTTCCTGGCCAAGATTAGGTGGCAGCTTACCCAAAATACGATGTCTCTCCTCGCGCTTGTGTTAAAAGATAAATATTTTCCTAGGAAATCATTTCGGGAAGCTGTTAGGGGGAAGAATACGTCTTAGTGTTGGAAGGGTATATTTGAAGCCCGGAAGGCATTAAAGCAAGGGCTAAGGTGGAGGGTGGGTAATGGAGCTAGCATAAATATACGGGAGGACCCGTGGTTCCCCAAACCCTTGACTTTTAAAGTCAGACCGAGAGCTAGCCTTGATGCAACTATGGTTAGTGACTTAATTGACCAGACATCTAATTCGTGGAAGGATGTTATGATCTCGGCTGGCTTCAATCGGGATGATGTGATCCCGATTTTAAGTATCCCTTTAAGCCAATCTGGCCAAGGTGATAGACTGGTGTGGCACCACACTACGAATAGGGAATATTCTGTCAAATCTGGGTATGGAGTGGCAATAGAGCTTATGGACAATGGTGCAGTATGAAGGAAAGGTCGAGGTGCCCCCAACTAGTATAAGAATCAAAACCAGGTTTTGAATAAGAATTGGAGCTTGAAGGTCCCTAACAAAATCAAAATTTTCATTTGGCGATGTTGTAACAACGCCTTGGCAGTGAGACGCAATCTCAAAAGACATCACATTCGGGTTGATAATGTGTGTGGGATGTGTAACTCCTTTAATGAAACTAAAAACCACATGTTCTTCCGGTGTGAATTTAGTCACTTATTCTGGTTTTGTTCTCCGCTTCATTTAAATTCCCATATGCTGGAAGGAGCAGATTTTTTAGAAAGTTGGGAAAAGTTTTGCAATCAGGTTAAGGACAGGGAGAATATCGATGAGATATGTCAAGATTTTGCCTTTGGTCTGTGGAGGCTTTGGAAAAACAGGAATGAAGTAGTGTTTAAAGGGGTGCATTGTCAGCCCCTGGAGGTCTTGGAGACGTGGAGGAAGTGTACCTCTGAGTACAGAGATGCTCTGGCACGGGACACTTCTGTCGACTCCCCAGTGAGATCCCAGACTCTAAAGGTCCCGGAGAGACCGAAGGTTTTGTGGCAGAAACCAAAGTACGGGTTTATTAAAATCAATAGTGATGCGGCTTGGTGCAAGACTACCATGCGTGCAACTGTGGGTTGGCTTGGACGTAATTTTGCCGAGTTGCTCCAAGCTGCGGGGGTAATGGCTACTGCCACAGTGCAACAGCTGCGGAAGCTTGCGCGATTCGTGATGGTTTGGTGGCTTGTATCGACCATGGGTTTGATCAAGTTATTATTGAATCTGATGCTAAGGCAGTTATTCTGATGCTTAGGAAGGAAATGGCTCATGACTTTAGTATTGAATGTATTCTTGGCGACATCGAGGTTCTAGTGCAAAGGATGAAGTCAGTGACTTTCGAATTTGTGCCTAGAGAGTGTAACAGTGCTACTCACTCGGTGGCTAAGTATGTGATTAAGAAGGGTCGAGCTTTTACCTGGGATTGTATTGGCCCTGATTTTTTGTTTAATACCCTTGCTCAGGATGTAAACATTTCTATTCGTCTTTAATATATCTCTATCTTTCGGAAAGAAAAAGAAGAGTACATAATCACAGGGATGCAAGCATTATTCATATGTTAGAATATAAGCATGAAAATGTATATAATAATCAACTATTTTGATTCAAATTAGTGCAAAGAAGATATAGGACTGAAACACAGTTTTTATGCTAATTTTGTACTTTATTGTTGGACAAGGATTACTTGTCAGTGTTTGACTTGGATTCTAACAAAAGAGATGAGTGAATTGAACGTGTATGCATAGTAGGCATTTGATCTTACAAAAAATAGAATCAAAGGCCTATTGTTGATTTGAGCATTAAAGGTTTTGTTAGAGAAGAGAAGATTTGTCGTAGAAGATTGATGGTTTCACCATCTTCTATCTCTAATCCATGGTCTAAAATATCCATAATATCCCAATATTTCCATCGAAATTTCCGTAGATATTTCCATCGAAATTTCCGTATTTTTTAAATTTCTATATTTAAAAAAACACCAAGGGGATTCGAACCCCTCCCATTTTACTCCTTCAACACCTTGACCACCATATCACTTATATTTTTTTGAAAATATGCTAAAATATTTATATATTTTCTACACTCACAATGTTTGCCAGCTCGCTATATAATCAACTTAAATCAGTTAAATTCATCATGCAATGCATTTTCTTCCAATTTTTTATGATAAACTAATAGATAATTGACTAAATAAACATCCTGCAAAGTTTCAATAAAAATTTCCAAGTTTTTCTTACAATTTCCGTGGTTTTTATTTAATTTTTATCGATATCGATAATATCCCGATATTTCCATCGAAATTTCCGTGTTTTTGGACTACCGATATTTCCGATATCATCGATATTTTAAACCTTGCTCTAATCTCTATATGGAAGGTGTATTATTTTCCTTGGTAATTATTCGTTTTGTATCCATCCCTAGCCCTAGCCCTAGCAGTACACTCCATGAATTGGTTAAATTTCCATTGTTGTTGCGCAAGAACACCAGCATTATTGTTTTAATTAAACGTGAGATTATTGTACAATACAAAGCCTGCACAACCGTCATGATAGGCCGCACAACAATAATGGGAAATTTGATTAAATATAACTACAAGTGCAACAGTGAAGGATCCTGCGCAAATAATTCATGCTGCAACTGCACCTAAAAATGGTTTGGAAAAAGGTCTTAGATTCGATATTCTGTAAATTTTTAATTTGAGATTCTATTAGGGTTGAGTTCGAGGCCAACTGATAGGGTTCTAGTTGATCCATGTCGAGTTTCAGATCGACGTGTTGGAGCTCATAAGTTATACCAACGCTACGTAGTCAAAATGGGTAAATTTAATATTGATCAATCTACAATATAGTATCATTATATTCCCCGTATTACGAAAATATGTATTTCGATCCATATATAATATACTTCGCTTCACATTTCTCATGTACTTAACATCTACTCTTTGTTTAGAGTGCAACAAAGTTTTTCATAGGTCTTTGGGATTTTGTGTTGTCAAAGTTTGATGAGCAGTTGGAGATATAATCATGTACTAATCGACATCTGGATATTGAGAATATGAATCTCACATCAAGAAGAGAATAAATTTTGTATATGCTTATAAGGAGTTAGACTACTCCTCATATATTAATTAACGTCTTTCATTAGGGTCATTCGAATCAAGGGATTCTCCATTTAGAATAGATATATTAATACATAATCACAAGATTTGAATAATAAGAAAATGATGAAAACAAAGGATCAATCTATAGCCATTTCATATATACGTTCAATCCAATATATCTAGTGTTCAGAAGGTTCCAAAAGATGCTATGCTCTAGTTGAGCGGTGCGTAGGTACATCTAGGTGAGGCCTAGGCGGTTTTTTTTTTTAAATTTAATTAAATTTATTATATAACAGATAAATAAATGTCTACTTATATTGTATTAAGATACATAATTGCAAAATAGAATGACATATAAATTATAAAGTACTAAAACATATGAAAACATTAGAAACAAGTATATAATGAGTGTTTATTCAAGCATCCAATTGATTGAAAAAATAAAATGCAAAATGAAAGTTATCTATTTTCTGTTTATGTGAGAGTTGCGACCTTGGCAGGTTAGGCAGGTCTAGGCGCCACTTCTTGTTTTTTATACGCCTAGAGATTAATCATGGCGGTGGCCACCACCTAGTGCCTATGCGGGGATTTTCTGTCTATGTGAGAATCTCAACCTAGGCAGGCTAAGCGAGCACTTAGGCAGGTGCCTAGGCAGGTCTAGGCAACCTTTCTTATTTTTTTTAAACGTTTGGAGATTAATCGTGGCGGTGGAACTGCCTAGTGCCTCAATGGGGCCTTGGTGGAGATTTTTAGAACACTAGGTATTGATGTAGTAAAACCTATAGTGATACTTTATATAAGAATAACCTCCATGCAGTCATAAAAAGTTTTGATCCCAACTTGGGCCAATTATATATAAGAATATACTTTACATTGTAATAAGTTATTTTTTTAGTTGCATCGTCAAAAACTTGCCTAATAATAATTGTCAATATGATCTTTAACAAAACTCTTTTACATATTTTTCTAATCCAAGGTTCTAAGAAAACTAGACACTAGTTGGGCAGCGGGTTGGAGCCTAGCGCTTAGGCAGCTAGGTGAACTAAGCGGATTTAATTAAATTTATTATATAACACATAAATAAGTGTCTACTTACACTCTAAAAATAAAATTATATTTGTATTGAGAAATTAGGAAAGTTAAAATTTAAAACTTAAGTCATATTGCCATCCTCACTAACAAATGCAACAAAAAATAAGAAAAACCAAAAACCAAATTTGAAAATGCACTAATTAAATAGGTTTTCAGAAAACCCTTTCACTTAATCAAAAAAATTAAAAATAATGGAACTGCCTAGCCTCCGCCTAGCCCGCCTAGCCACCACCCAACCGCCTAACCTGCCTAGGCGGCCACCTAGCTAGCCCCTGCCTGATTTTTCTCCACGTTTCGGCCTAAAACGCGTCGGTACTCCTCCGCCTAAAGCCTAGAGGTTGCCTAGGCCGATTTTTAGAACACTGTTCTAATCATACATGCACTAATATTTGAGACTAGGTGTTTCGTTTTTCCTAGTGTCTTAGTAATTGACATATTCACTATTAATGTAGTGCCTTGTATCTATAGACCTTTAATTAAGAATAATAAATAAGTCAAAAAAAATTTTTTTGTAACTGCACCTCTATTAAGTAAAATTCGTTTAGTCCCAACGTTATTACTATACATAGGGAGGGTTTACTTACATACTTTTTTTTTTTTTTTGAGCAAACGATATTATCTACACTAGGGGGTTGGGGGAGTTAGCTAAGTCTCACAATGAGTTAGCAATAATGTGGTTCAAATTCGCCTTTGGCGAAAATCGAACCTAAGACCTCTCACTTACTAGTGAAGAAGAATACCACTAGACCATAGTATTAAGTGGCTACTGTATATACAAAATTTAATTTTGTCATCAAGTCCTTTTTTTCTTTCAAATTTGTCCATCTAAATGGAGGCCTGGTCTTATCTCTAAGCAAGAACTTTGTGGATGTGGATATATGGAGCTATATAGTTAGGCCTTTTGCCATTTATAGCTAGCAGTTCATTTAAATTTTGTGGTTAGAACTTTCAAAAATGGAATGATCCAATTTTACATATCGAAAGGAACTCTTTTTAATAGACTTACCCTTTGCTAAAGGGCAAACTAAAACACAACAAAGGCCAACTTCTTATTACAGAAACAAAATACCTAAACTTTTAACAAACTCAAACGCCTTCCACACTGTAATGCTAAAGCTATTTAATTATGTGTCACTGTACAGATGAAAGATCGACGAACAAAACAACCCAGCTGGCTAGGGTTTGGCTGTTCCTAGCTTAATTGCTTCATGATTTTATGTTCCTGTTAAACATGCAAATGGCTATGCCTATAGAGCCTAGTAGATCACCAGAACATGGGATTTGATACTCCAAAAACCAGAAAATTCCACTGAAATGCTGAAAGCGCCAAAGATATATATCCTCATTGAGTGCCAACACGATTTAGTCTTCATTAATTACTCGAAATTTTTACGAGAATCTACGTGCAAGACTCACATGAGCCTTTAGAAATATGACAAAAGCATCAGTTTTGGGAGGATTAATCAATGTAATGTCGAAGTAAAATTATTTGCCCTGATACCATGTTAAAATCATATTAGTACTCGACATATAAATGAATAGAAATAGACACATATGGACTTGGAACTTCGAAATAAGGTGGACGAAGCCTTGAAACTAAAGAAAATAAAGGAGGCGAGACATGGCCGGACGGGTTCTTATGAATTAGGTCATTGCATCTCTTAAGAATTGGGTGGGCAATAGAAAATTCAATCAACCACTTGATGAAAGAGAACTGTTATCCACACTTGATTTTTTATCATGCACTCATTTGTAAATGATTCGAGAGTGCGCAATGATAAACTAAAAAGTGCGAGTTATTTTGTATATTGCTAGCCGTTCATTATGGGTCCACACACGTGCCTAGTGACTTTTTCTATCTTTTTTTGTCAGTACTTTTTCTATATTTGTACTCTTCTGTTTTATTTTTGGGCTAAGTGTAGCAAGTGCAATTTCTTAGGACTCATTACTCATTGGTTACAGACTCATTATCGACACAGTCCATCAACCATGGAAGTCCAACATGCATCCAAAAAGAAAGATTCGAATCCCTGGCATTAGGCTATTGAGGTGGAGGATTTTCTCTCCTTCAAATTTCATCTTCTCTCTTCCCCTCCTCTCCCCTTCCTTCCCTTCTATATTTCTCTTTTTATAAAGAAATCAACATAAAATGTTGACGTAGCTTAATCATGACCATTCAAATAGGGAGGGGAGGGGAGCGAAATTTAGAGGGGAGAGAATCTTACTCCATATATCGCTATCCGATTAGCAACCACATTCACATCAATGATCTAATTGTCCAGAACAATACGACAAACTACATTAGCATACGTCCCCTCTATAGCAAAACATTATGCTAGATTAAAAAAAATTAATTCGGAATCATCTCCGTAATTATTGCATGTATTATAGGAATGTAATTTTCCAATTGTAATTAGTGTAGAATTCCTACCTAAATAGGAATTTGTATAACCCTCTATATAGATTGTAATATTTACACACATCAATACATGGGAGTCATATTTCTACATGGTAAGCACATCCATCAGCTCAAGTATGCACATAATCTCTTACAGAAATTTGGCATGCTCTCTTGCAAGCCTGCCTCTACTCTTCTTTGCTTGAAAGTTGTCTTACTGCTTCTGATGGCTCATTACTAGCATATCCCACTACATATCGTGAGTTGGTTGGCTTCTTACAGTATCTCGCTCTCACTCGTTTGGATATTTCCTTTGTTATGAACATTGTTGCTCAGTTTGTGAGCGCTCCTTGCAGCACCCACGTATTGATGACAAGTGCATTCTCCGATATGTCAAAGGTACTTTGGATGTCGGCCTAACTCTGGCACCTCAGTTTTCTTCGTTACATTGTCTGCTTACTCTGATGCTGATTGGGCGGGTTGTCCGGACACTCGCCGCTCTACCATTGACTACCTTGTTAATCTTGCACTAATCTCATCTCCTGGTACTCCAAAAAGCAGTCAACAGTCGCCTCCTCCAGTGCCGAATCTGAATACCAATCTCTTACTCATGCTTGTGCTGAAACTACATGGCTTTGCTTTCTTCTTCGAGAGCTTGATGTTAGCTTATCTTTTCCAGTGTTACTTCATTGTGACAATCTCAGTGCCACTTATCTTGCTGCCAATCCCGTTCATCAGTGCCACTTATATATTTTTAGGATTATACAAGAACAAGTTAATTATTCAATTTTTTGCTGAACAGCGAGAGGGAGAACTTAAAAGTGAAAACCACAATCAATCAATCAATTTTGGCTATCATACATATCTCATCGCAAGCCTTAATTTTAACAAATATATTGTGACTAGTATTACCTCTCATGTGTGTTCCTTATTTCGTATACCAACCAAACAGTTTCTAGAGTGACACATTTTATAGGGGATTACAAACCCCATATATATTTATGGAGATAGATGGAGACGTATACGTAATATATCTTCTCCTCCTTATGAGGTCACAGACTCACAGTCACACAAAGAAACAAGCACAACAAATACAATCCCCATTGACAAGACTAAGCACATGGACATCCCTCGCACACTTTGGTGAGTTGATCAACCTCCATGTGATGATTGATAGGGATTATACCAACTTAAGTAGCAAATTTAGTCAATTTCTATTCAGAAGCTCCTCTATCATCTGCAATGCAACCCTTTCCTCCTCATCCATCATCCTATCATCAACATCCCCACCTTCCTGCCCTCCTGCCATTTCCTCAGTATCCAAAGCACAAGAGGTACTACTACTAATTTCTGACTGGGGTGCTTGCAAACGACTCTTCTGGTCCAGCTCAACCATCATCAGCCAGTTTGAATCCGACCGGGGTCCAGCACCCTTTTGCCAGACCCCGATGAGGGAATTCTCTGTGTCCAGCCTCAGGCAAGTGAGGGAAGGAGACGGGGACTTGCAGCACTTGCGAAGCTTGGCACTGAGGATTGCCGAAAGTGTTGTGGAAGAGGTGGAAGAGTTGTTGTTGCTGTTGTTAGAGTTGTTATGATCGTTAGCTGCAGCCATTTCATTTGTGACAACTGGAAAGTTTGTTTTGGCATTTCTCCCACTCATCAAAATTGCTGCCTCATCATACGCTCTTGCTGCTTCTTCAGCTGTCTCAAATGTCCCAAGCCACACCCTTCTTTTCCTGCATTAAAACATTATTAGAACGTTAACGGTGATACCATGTACTATTTAAAGATCAAATCAATTAACTGACATTTCTTTCACATTTCCTAAGTAGTAGCTAACAAAGTTAGTCCTGCATACTAAATCTGTAAACTAAACTGCCACTTCAGTCTTTTCCTGTAACCCCAAAACCCAAAATTAATACCATGCGCTAAACAAGTCCTAATTAAGATTTAACACCACCATGCGATAATGGGACATTTTTTATATTTGAAGAAAACAAAGAATCAATAACTAGAGCAGTATATATAATTCCATATGCAAGTTGTATAATCAAAGTATGATTAGTATTAGAGCAGCGACATAAAATTTTCTAACTTGTACTTGAAACTGATGCAGTAAATATATAAGTGTGCGTGTGTGTGTTAAACATTGTGGAGGATATGAATTGTGCCCCAAAATGGATGTATGTGGTGGATAGTTTGTTGAGAATACAATAGTGGAATTAATAGATGGCAAAGATGAATAGAAGAGGGTTGGTAGGAGAAGAGAAGAGAGAGGAACAGATCATACAGTAATGGATGACGAATCTCAGAAACCCAGGAGCCCCAGTGGCGTTGCCTGACCCCTCTGAACTTCTTTGATTGTACCATATTTGCTGTCAGAGAGGGAGAGAGAGAGAAGGAGAAGTATGTGGTAGTGTCAAAGAATGTGGGAGTTGTGCTTGTAATATGAAATATAACTGATCCATATAGGACAGCTAGACAGTAACATCTACTTTTCAATTCTTCCCTTTGTTTTTTTCTTTATCTTAAAAGCTAGCTGTAACATCTAACTTAAGGTACTTTGCAAATGTAGGCAGTCAAATTGGTTAGAATACATGTGCTTTCCTTTTTGCATATGAGTTTAATCTTCCTTTTTGTGATTTAGATTAGTTTAAAGTAGAATATTGTCTGTTTTTTCTTGTTTCTTTTTCTAAAGTAGCTAGATGTAACATCTATCTTAAGTTACTTTGCAGACGTGGACATAACTACATTGACTAAACCGGATGCGCTCCCTCTTATGCACTCAAGTTCGAAGCCGACTTCTCGTGGTTTAGATTAGTTTAAAGTGATTTTCTTTTTCTAAAGAAGCAAGTTGTAACATCTACTTAAGGTACTTTGTAGAAATGAATATAGCCACATTGACTAAAATGGATATAGTCCCTTCTATATGAATCCAGGTTCGAATCTCCATTCTCATGGTTTACATTAGTTTAAAGTAATATGTCATCCTTTAAAAAAAAACTTGAGGTGCTTTGGATCTATATACAAAAATGGAGTGTTATGGTTAGATTAACTTCTAATTATGAAAATATTTATTGATTTAAACAGACCTTTGTATAAATAAAAACAAAAGAAGGCAATAGTCTTAAGCATTGAACATTTTAGCTTGAAAAAGATCTCCCCATAGACCCTATAATATTAAACTAGCCTCTGCACAAGAGCAATTATGTCTCAGCATCCAAAGATAAAAGAGCTAATCCATTTATCTAGAGCTGTTTGATAATTATTTCGTTTTTAGTTTTCAATTTTGAAGCAAGTAGTTAATGACAAAATTGCCCTTCAAAACCTTCTTTTTTTGTTGGTTAAGATATAAAATACCCCCTCAAATTTTATTTCTAAAATAATTATTTTATATATGTATGGAGCCCTTTCATATGCATGGTTTCAACCAAATGACACCTCGTGGGAGTATTTAAGATCCTCCAAGTACAAATCCAAAAGGAGGTCTCAAGAGTCAACCCCAGATTACCTTCTTCAACTGGTTTTCTGTAATTCCATAGCACATGCTAATATTGGCACCATTTTTAAGGAGTGAATTCTATAAAGCGAATTTGTTAAGGGCAGCCGTGCAAATACACATAGATTCTTGACTATTGATGGCATGTTGCTTCTGCATAAATTAAACTTAACGGTAAAACACTACTAATGTTATTCATGCATGGTAGACTGATCGTAGCATGGCTCTTTTATACAAATATCACGTAGTTTTTGTTTTTCGGGAACCCATTTCGACAGCTCATCTCTTAATTACCAATATGGGAAATGAAAGTAAATGTTGATTGCAGATTTGGTTGTTAAATTTCAAAACCTAAGAATTATGAATTGCAACTTTATTAGGTCCAAGTAGTTTCTGCAGCAAGTTATTTTTTGTTACATAAAGACTGCAGAGCAGGCTGAGCAGCTGTTTGTTCATACATATCTTTGAAAGACGCTTTTTACTATATACTAAAGTGGCAATCAATAATTGTCACGAGTTAAATGTAAACCATAAATTGATTTATAACAACTCTATACACTTGGGGGAAAAAGTTGGGCAACTTTTGGATCTATCTTCTGGAAGTTTTTGAACAGGTAAGAAATCCAATTATTTGTGTATTTGAGTACTGGTTGATAGTTGCATTGAATGGATAAGTAATTATTTAGCTTTCTAATTGCTGTAGCCGTAATGGTGATTTAGATGGTTATTGTTGCAGTACGTGTTAGTGGCAGATTTAGGAATTTTTCCGTCGGGCTAAGAAAATTAGTACAATGTCCAACTTACCTCGGTCTTTTTGAAACATTTCATCAAGTACTTCTATTTTTTTTTTCGAGGCCGAGAAAATACGACTAGTTGCTTACTTAATCACTCTAAAACATTTCATCAAGCACCTTTCCACCCTTCTAAGAAAAATAGAAAAAAGATAAACTGCTTTGGTGAACAAATTACTACAGGAAAAGAAGAAAAATCACCGTATGCAATGATATTCATTCAATCAGATCAATCCAAACGCCACTACCTATACCAAGAGTAATATTCTCTTACCAAACTCTTTGTATTTCTTAGATGTCCGCCATCCACTTTTGCTCCTCTATCAGATGATTTATTCTTTGGAAGTTAGGCATTCCTTGAACAACAAATCACTTGATGAATGACTCATATCACAATCTGAAAACATGATATATATATATATATATATGTATGTATACAACCTGTCTTGCAAGAGAACATTACTCCTCGTACCGGTAAATGATAAATCATGTATAAAAAGCTCGCAGGACCAAGCCGCACCTAGGCAGTGGTTGAATGATAACAGCTCAGCTAAGATGAGTAAGGACCCCCCAAACCCAAAGGGAGGCAGTAGATCGTGTCAAACATTTAAGTGACATTTTGTGCACCTGCTTAAATCCATTGAACAACTTTCACAGAGCCACCACTAAAATGTGCTAAAGCTTAATACTCGTTGAGAATGCACATGTGTACCAAGTTAGGCCATGCACCAATGCACCAACTGCAGATTTTACTGGTCCTTGCAACCAAAATAAGAAGCTTGAGTTATGAAGTAGAAGCTGGCACAAAAAATAAAGTCCTTTCTGGGTTGGTTGATGCTGAAAGGTAAAGGATCTTCGACGTTAGGTAAACTAAATTTGCCCATCACCGTTGTTAAAGAACTTGCCATACCCAACTTCTTTCAAGTCAGGGAAGCGTAATGAAGTAGATCACATCTCCATGGTACACAAACTGTAATGAGTTTTTCTTCCCCTTAGGCAATTTCACCCCGGCCGGAGTTGAAAAATTCGAACCAAAAGTCGGACTTTCAAGTAGATTTTTACCACGAACAGTATGCACAAATAAAAAACCCTACTTTTATCATAAGAATTAGTCGACCTACACCTACTTGGTGGAGAATAGAGTCACACATCGTAGAGATTTAGAGAATTCCACATGGGAAATATGTATTCAATACCAATTTCAACCAAGTATCATTACTAAAGGCGGAACTAGCAAATGGTTACCTTGAGCTGTAGTCTAGGTCCCATTTGTTCAAAAATTAAAATATCGCATGTTACATCTTATGATCTTAATGTTCTGTCCTTGATCATTATTAAGAGGGCCTTGTTTATCTTATACTTCGAACAATTGGACATCATGCTCATATTACTCATATATCATTCTCACACCTAAAAATATAAGTAAACATGCCCGGCTTCCTTGTTGGCTCCACTTACACCTATCATGTTAGGAACAAATAAATAATTTTATTTCGTACATAACGATATTCAAACTCGTCACTCACGATATTTGAAACTAAGTCTTCTCACTTATAAGTTACAAATAAAATAAAATACTAATAGACCGTAATACAAAATAACCAACTAAACAGTTTAGCCATATATACTCTCATTCAAATCTCAAGTATTGGAGTCAACCCATCCCAAGAAGATTTTTTTCTTTCTATTTTACTCGGATGCCAATAACGAACTTATTTATACATAATTGAGATGAAGTAGAAACAATGTTGGCCCAAGATATCTTGGGCTTGATTTTGATTGCTCAAACTTCACGTAAGAAAGACAAGATTAGTATGGGACAAGCACAACCCATAGTTTGGGCTTTTCCTTTGTAATAAATGGTCTGAGCTTTGTTTAGCAAGAGTCTAGTGCCCCGAAACCATAGGTAGCCAAACTTCTTTCCTTGCTTCGAAGAAGTTCTATTTTTCTTGGGCTTTTTTTGTGATGTCTCATGAATTCGACCTTAATGTTGCACTCGCTGTAACTTTTTCTTAAATTCTCAAAACTTATGTTGCTCCATCCAGCAAAGCCGAGAAAAACCATTGTTGTCTTGACTGCAATACCAAAGGCTCTAGAGAAGTTCGAACAGGATATTGGGATATGCTTACGGCTTAGATGCTTTTAGCAGTTATCGTTCTGCACTTAGCTATCCTGTTTTTATCGAGGCATGATAACTGGTACACCAAAGGCGTGTCCTTCTTGATCCTCTAGTACTAGGGAAAGGTCCTCGCACTGCTCTAACGCCCACACCGGATATTAACCACCACCACCACCCCTCCCGTGGGAAACAAAATTTCACCACTTTACCCTAAATTGGCTCCACTTTGATGGGATTATGTTTATTCTGTTAAATTCGGGTCTAATGTGCTGACGTGTAAGGTTAATATAGTAATTACGTCTTAGTTGGCACTGTTGGACCTTAAAATTAACCACAACGGCCAATTAGAAAACTGCCATGTAATTCCTTTTCCAAGTCATTAATATCACGCGTCTCTCGGTGAGCTTTGTAATTCGGCGAATTGAAGGACCAAGCTCGCTCGTTGTTAGTCCTTTTGTCGGAGCTTGATGACCACCCAAAGATTGATTTGTCGATCAGCGACGCAGATGAAATCGATTGAAATCTCCACTTGGTGGAAGGGTGCAGCAGAGCTCGACTCAGGGAGAATATGGTGGAGGCGTGATGGGTCAATGTTATACTATATATTTTACTCTATTCTTAGCTATAATGTATTGGTTATTTTGATTGAATTTTGATACTTTATTATATATTTCAATTGTATGACATGTGAATCTACTTTGAGCAAAAAGTGATCAAGCGAATGAATTTTGAAGTAATTCCAATTTGAGTGGATTTGTAAGTCTTTCAAGATGATTATATCAAAATTTCAATTCCAAGTAGTTTGAATGTGGCGAAGAAAAGAAAGCCCAGTGCGCAACTTTCACATATTGACGTTTCTCAACATTTTGGGTATTTTGAAGGTTAAGATGTCATATTTTAAGGAAGGTTCCTTCTGAGGATTTGTGGGGATGTCTTAAGTTTTAAAAATAGACTTTTTGGGACCAAATTAGAGTTGATTTGGTTGGTCAAAAGTCTGATTCTCTCTACTGTCTGAATTGGACTTTAAATAGGAAACTTTTATTTATTATTTTACTTAGATTTCCAAATTTATGAGAAAACCTTGTTTAGGTAGGATAAGGAATAAAGCATTTTAAATATAGTGTATGGGGTATTAGCGTTCTCTATGTTGGTGCAATATTAGAAAATATGGAAATAACACAAGAGTTCTAATGATAATAATCATGAAGAAAATCACAATATAAATTATGTATAAGATAAATATAAACAACCAGAGAGAGTAAGAATACTGACAAACTTGGATTTCTAGATTTATTTGCTACCTAACTAGGTTTTAGCGAGGCACCCATCTTAAGTTAGTTTTACCCTTGTGAGCTTTTTAACTTATGTCAAGAAGACGTATAGTTTTGATTTAATGCAAACTTCTCGCATTTCTCCTTAGTCTATGGTTTTTTTCCCCTCACATATTGGGTTTTACCGTAGCGAGGTTTTGTGAGTATTAACATTTTTTGTTGAATTGAGACTAGCATAATCGCATCCGCTCATTGTGCAGATGACTTCATCAACTGAATTTACTTCATTACTGAAGAACTGATCCGCCATTTACCTGAGTACTTACACACTCAAGGGGATGTGTTGCAGTCCTAATTAGGAATGTGATTGTGTCAATTCTAGGAAATCCTTATTGGATTATATTATGTCTTTTAGGTCGTGTCATGTTTAAATTGTAATACCTAAAGGGTAAGAAAGTTACATTCCCTACTACTATAAATAAAGGCAGAATGAGGTGATTTTCTCAATTCTCTCTATGTTTGTCACACCCTCCCTATAATTCTCTAGTTAAATAGGTCCTACAACAAACCATAATTTAGATACTTTTCGGATTCACAGTCCTTTCATTTGTTAACAAAACTTTCACAACGTTCAATGTGGGTCAAAGCATATGGTTACCGGGTTGGTTAAATGTGCTATTAATGAGAATGGTAATGCACTATTCTTAACAATAGGACTTGAAGATTTCTTGGTTCATCATGCTATTGCTCTAGGTTTACATACAACTACATTGATATTAGTAAAAGGTGTTTTAGATGCACGTCGTTCCAAGTTAAAATTCGACAGGTTTTACTAATCCTTTTCGAAATCCGAAGAAGTTCCCATGGATCGTTTGTCAACTCCTCAATGAATGACTTCTTTAGTGAGTATAATAAAATAATCTTTTTGTTAGCATTCCGACGAAGAAGTCATTGATTCTTTTGATTGGGATTCATATTAAAAATAATCAGAAATCTTGGAATTCTAATCGTAAAAGTCGTTTTCGATTATTTCAAATTAATTTAATTAAAATCAACACAAATTAAATACAAATAGATAAAGCAAAGAAATAGAATCAAGTCCTACAATAAACCACATTTATATAATTTTTTAATTCACCGTCCTTTGATTTGTAAACAAAACTTTCCTTTTTGTAGAATAAAGTGATTTTTACATCAATTATTATTATTATTATTATTATTATAGTATAAGGGCATGGGATTGTACTCTAAGGTAGGGGTGGAAAAAAAATTCGAAATTCCGAACCGTTTCTGATCTCGTTCCGAAACCGAATTGAAATTTTCGATATGAGATTCAATCTCTTATTTGTAATCATTCGGGAACCCTAAATCGAACAGATATTTTATATATATATATATATATATATATATATATATTATTTTTAATTTATAATTTACTAATTACTTGATCCGTTGGATTGGTTGAGATATATCTTAACCGTCCATTGTAAATTAGGTAAACCACACAAAGTCAAGCACACGCTAAAAGTATGAATTTTGGCCTGGGTATTCTGTTTTTTTTCGTTTTTTAAATCTAGGGATTTTGTATTTCTAGAAATTCTAGGTATGAGTGTTGGTATTCAATTGAGTGTTTGAAATATTATGTGTGTGGATATGAATGTTGGTATTCAATTGAGTGTTTTTCTTCTAGAATGTTTTGGTAATTGGGTTTTTGGGTTTGGGGTTTTCGTAAAACTAGTGGCTGGCTTAAAGTAGGAAGAAATGAGAATTTGGGGATTTTCTTTTTATTTTTTGGTTTGATTCTGTGCTAATCTGAAAGTTTTCTTTTTCATTTTCCTTTGGCTATTGTCATTCAACCTTGGTCCATGTTTCAACTTTGTACATAGTTTTTCTTTTCTTTTGATTATTTGTGTTGTATATATTGACTTGATGAGATATTGTTGTGTGATTCCTATCTAGATTTTAGTTCATGTTGGATTCATTTGTAATAATCCCGAACAGCCCAAAATCTCGAAAAAAAGTATTCTGAAATTCAATTCGGTTTCTAGTTATAAAGTCTCATCCTGAAAATGATTGGTCTGGTATTCGGGTTTTGGATTTCGGTTCGAGATCCCGATCCAAACCACTCCTACTCTAAGGGGAGATGGGGGACCACAAAGTGAGTTTGTCATTAAATAATATCGAACTTAACATAAATATTGTAATTTTTATGAGTCAAACTTAAAATCTATTGTTTACAAGTTACAACTTGTGAGTGATGAAAATCAGTAGTTAAAAAGAAGAAAGAAGGTATAAAAAGGGGAAAAGGGAGCATATTTTGCTTACCACCATAAACTATGATGTATGCTCATCATACATATAATCAATTGACACGTGTCATTTCACTTAATATTGGTTAATTTTTTTTCAAAATTGAAAAAGTAACTAACTAGAGTTAGGTGAAAAACACGTGTCAATTGATAAGGCGTATGGTAAGCATACACCATAGTTATGGTGAGCATAAACCACAGTTGTGGTGGTGTACAAAAATGCTCCTAGAAAATAATATGTGCATTGTTGTAGTCCTAAGAGTTTAGGAATGTGATTGGGCTCCTATTAAGAATTAACCGTATCATATCTTTAGGTATTATCCTATTAGAGTAATGCAATTGTGGTAAGAAATTTATCTTCCTACCACTTTACATAAAGGCACGATGAGTGAAATAAAATACATCTCACATCTCTTTTTGGAACCAACGATAATATCTACATTGGAGGTGTGAGAGAGTAAGCTAAGCATCATAATTAGCTAATAATAATATGGTTCAAATTCATCTTTAGCGAGAATCGAATTTAAGACCTCTTACTTATAAATAAAAAAAATATTATTAAACAATAGTATTAAATAACAATTATTTAGATAAATATACCGACAACATACATAAGTAAGTTCGTTTTAAAATACAAAAAAGTGCGGACTGCAAAGCGTGTCATGGCCGCGTGTTGTATGGTCAACCGTGAGAGCGATGCAAAGTAGAGTTAACGGAACGCGGCAGAGGCAATATGGGTGCTAAATAGAGGTGGGCCATGCTTATCCACATATCATATAGTACGGGGCCGACGTTGGATCTACCCACTATGACGTAATAAATAAGAAAATAAAGAAACGAGTAATTAGGTTTCGGTGCCCGCATGTCAATGACAATGATATCATGGAACGTGGCAGATGAAATTGCGGGGCACCTCCCCTGTCGGCAAGATCTGATTTCTATAAAAAAATTAATGAAAACAAGTAATTAGGTGTTTAGGTGGCAAAAAGAATAATAAATAAGAAGGTTATTTATAATGCAGATCTATTCGTATGATCACTGTCCAAGAAAAAAAAGGTTATTCCTCTTACATTTGCGCAACGCAAAGAAAATAATTTTTAAATTAAATAATATGTAATCGATCAGAAATAAATAAGTTAATAAGTATTTAATTATTTACAAACACATTGTTTTATTTGCTAATTTGATTTAAAAAATTTGTTGTGAGGATCCTTTTTGGAGAATGCTTTCGTTAAGACGGTTTGTATTTAATTTTAAATAAAAAAATTTAAAAAATCTATAATTATACAATATACGATGACCAAATATGATGTTGATATCTTTACAAAGAAGATTCAGATAAAATCCTAAGTCCAAAAAATTTGATCTCCATACTGTTATCCTTTTCGCTAATTGACAATTAAACTAGTCGAATGCACCTGGCTAAAACTTGAAGCGGCAACAAGGAAATTACTTGGCTGCTGAAGGTTTTCCAGGAGCTCCTGCTTACACCCAATCCCGGATGGACACGTGTGAGCAGGCAAGCAGGGTTCCGGCAACAATCATGGAAAGTTCTTTTTTAGTCCATGGCAACTTATTAACCTTAAAATTAGTGCCTTTTGAGAAGGAGATTTTTCTTCTTCTTATTAACAAGAGATTTTTTAGTGTGATCGGACATAGAATAGTACATCATGTGTTATTATACAAATGATAAGATATGTGTGTTAAAAATTAATAACTTAAAATATACAATTTCCCACAACTTATATAAAAACATATGGTATACCACCGGTGTTCCAGTCACAATGAAAAATTTCTCCTTATTAACAAAGAGATGACATTTTGTTTTATACAAATAAGGAGATGAGATTTCCAACTATAATTGAATTTTATTTTATAAGTTTTCCATACTAAAAAATAGTTCACAAGAAATTTGTTAAGTAATTAAAAGTGTCTTTTTTTCCGCTGATAGTAGTTAAAAGTTGTTGTAGGCCTATTTGATTGAACGATATAGGGTTTAGAGAGAGAGGGGGCCGGCTATAGTTAGAGAGAAGAAAGATTGATTTAATTGTGAGGTGTGTTTGATTCAAACCATTGTGCCTTTATTTATAGTAGTAGGATAGGTAAAAACCTTTCCCTTTAGGATTATAACATTTAATAGGTAATCTACTCCTAATAGGAATATAAGATATTTTCCCATATTCTCTATAATCTACACAATCACATTCCTATTCTAAATATGACTGCAACAAAAGTGTCTTTTTTACGCTGATATTTAAAATTTTCCTCTTCAGCTTAGTTTAGGGTTGAAATTGTGTAAATTAGTGTAAAATTGCTTGTAAAAAAAAAAAAAGGAGTTTTAATGAAAAGCTCCCGTTACTGTTCACTTTAATGAAAAATCACATTTTTACTCTAAAAAGTCAATCATGATACTATTCACTTATAACACATTTTTGTCATTTTCGTTAACACTCAAAGTTTTCAAGCCATTTTCATTAGTTTTCCTTAAAAAAAATAAAATAAAAGCTCTTTCTCCTAGCCTTCAGGTCATTTGTACGAATTTCCTCCTCATAATACTTGCATTCTCCCTTTGGGAATGAGCTCATCCCCCATTGTGAATAACGTATCTTGACCGTATAAATTTCATAATCAAAATCGTTCAATTTCTTAATTTTCATTGAAAGATTACTCGTGCAAAAAATCATTTCAATCGGAGATTATTTAATCATTCAAGCGTATATAACAAATTAACGATGTAGATTTTATGTAATATATTCATAATGAACCATCTATTTACTTGATGTGTTTGGATAATTAAACAATTTCAAATGATTTTTTTTGTAAGAGTGATCTTGAAATAAAGATTAATAAATTAAATAATTCCACCCGTTGATAAAATACTCAAGATATACAAAATTATGAAGCACATTTTATCTTACTAGAGGATGCTCTGTATTACAATTAACGAGTGTATTTATGAATCAGAAAAAATAAGTGTATAATAATGGATATTTACTCCCACATCTTAATTAATCACTTTAAATGAGATTGTAACTTAATCATTTGCTGTAATGAAGATATCAAAAGCTTATCATTAGCTCAAATGCTAGTAGCGAGTCAGGTTATTAATAGCATAAATCAAATTACGAGTAATTTTGTATTATCTTGATAAACTATATGATAATTATATAAAATTTATTTAAAATATAGGAAGAAATATTTGAACTTATGAAATACAATATTCGTATCAATTTGACTAAATTCAGATATGTTCAAACCCAAGGAAAAGAAAGGAAATGTGATGTGACCGGAGGGGACTGCAAAATTAGAACAAAAGAAGGGGCTAAAAGCAAATTCAGAGAGGCAATCATGAAGAAAGGGAAAGAAAGGTGACAAAAAAGAGAAGCTATCTTTCTCCACGCGTTACTTTTGAATAGTTTATATTACAACGCTGAGCCAATACCGGATCACATCCTCATTGCACTCCTCTCTTCCACCTTTGCTCTCTCTGCTTCTACACTCTCACAGATCTCTCTCTGAAACACAAAAAGTGAGTGCCTCTCAACTTTTCCATCTCTGATTAGCAATTGAGTTTTCAGTCAATTTTCGTGGGGATCAGCTTTAATTCTCACTCACCATTGCAAAATATGGAAAAATAATTTGTTGAGTACTTTTTGTCTGTGTGATCCGATCGGTTTCTGGTTTGTTTTTTGTAAAGTTTGAATATTTCTTGGTTTTTTGGTGGATTTGGGATCTGATGCCAAGTGGGTTTTGTTTGTTTTGGTTGACCATTGTGTGCAGGTGAGAAATGACGGAGGCAGAAAACCAGTGGCTTCATGGGACGCTTCACGCTACGATCTATGAGGTTGATAAGTTGCATAGTAGTAGTGGGAATTTCCTCCGCAAGGTATATAATTTATGAGTTTTTTTTTTTTTTGGTTGATTTGAGATCCGAGCTGATAAGGGTGATTTGATCTCTTTTGTAATTTTATAGTGTTATGACCATATAATTCTGTGAGTATGTGTTGAAATGATCATTGGAATTTATAGTGGGCAAGTAGTAGAATAGTTAGCTAATTTTTTTTTCACTAAAATAAAATGCGATCTTGTGTATGTTGTTCAAATTGAAGATAAATGAGAAAATCGGGACTATTTCGATTTAGATATGAATAGATGTCCAGAATTTTTTTGAGCAGATGAACAATGCTAAGTCCACGATGTTAATTGTAGTAGATTGTTGTGCTCGTTGCCGACTGGTATGCTATGTACATTAATTGGTAAACTGGTATGACCTCTCTGTGTGATATTTCAACGAGAAGGCGGGTTTATTATGTTTATTAAACTTTTCGCATCTATTTTCTTTTGAATTGGAACGTGCAGTGTATCACATAGCTTTCCAGAGTTTCGTGTTTGATTTATCCTGTTAATCCAGTGAAATGCAATCATGTGGAGCATATGAACTCCACATAGCCGAAATTGATCTTTGGTTAGTCTATCCTGTTATTCCAGTGAAATGCAATCATGTGGAGTGCTAAATGTTTAAGATTTATGCCTAGCCTTTCCAGTGCCCATTTATGATTTTCAATATGGTCACTGTTGATTTAGTTCGTCTATTTAGTTATATGGATTTTCATGTCTGTTACTTGAATCTGTTTGCTCGTGGAAGCTACTTTACTTTCATTCGAAATGTTTGGTCGCAGATCTTCCTAGATAAGAAATGAAAAACCACTTTTATTTCTGCTTTTCCTGGGCAGTTAATAGCCTCTCCTATGTCTTTTATGCTTTGCAATGCATACAATTGTTGACAATTTTTTGCCTGGTGCTGAACAAGTCTGTTCAGTTTTCGTGGGTATTTCCCTTTCCTGGGAAGTGCAGACATGACACTCAAAGCTATCATCATATTCATCCTCCTTTTCTGTATAATTGAAGCATTCTAACCACTTAAAATTGGATGTCTATTGCATGGTAAAAGTTTTGAGGTTGCTTGTAGGAGGCGTGAACAAGATTGATAGACGAGAAACTTCGAACCATCTATATCATTTTCCTTTTACCTTCGTATTGTCTCATATATGAATTTTTGCTGTGCAGATTACAGGAAAAATTGAGGAGACTGTTGGTATTGGCAAAGGAATTAGTAAACTCTATGCAACCGTTGATCTGGAAAGGGCTAGGGTTGGTAGGACCAGGGTTATAGAGAAAGAGCCCTCTAATCCCAGGTGGTATGAGTCTTTCCACATTTACTGTGCCCATACTGCTGCAAATGTTATATTTACTGTCAAGGAGTCTAATCCTATTGGGGCATCATTAATCGGAAGAGCATATGTACCTGTTCAAGAACTCATAGAGGGGGAAGAAGTGGATCAATGGGCTGAAATTTTGGATGAAAAAAAGAACCCAGTCCATGGAAATCCTAAAATACATGTGAAACTACAATTTTTCCATGTTACAAAGGACCGCAGTTGGGGTCTGGGTATAAGGAGTCCTAAGTTTCCTGGAGTTCCATTTACATTTTTCTCACAGAGACAAGGGTGTAAGGTTTCCCTTTACCAAGATGCTCATATCCCAGATAAATTTATTCCTAAAATTCCTCTTGCTGGAGGCAAGCGTTACGAGCCCCACAGATGCTGGGAAGACATCTTTGATGCAATTACTAATGCAAAGCACCTGATCTACATTACTGGTTGGTCAGTTTATACTGAAATTTCCTTGGTAAGGGACTCAAGAAGGCCAAAGCCTGGTGGAGACATTACCATCGGTGAATTGCTTAAAAAGAAAGCAAGTGAAGGTGTTAGGGTTCTTATGCTTGTTTGGGATGACAGAACCTCTGTTGGTCTATTGAAAAAAGATGGACTGATGGCCACTCATGATGAAGAAACTGCAAAGTTCTTCCAGGGTACTGATGTGCATTGTGTCTTATGCCCCCGTAATCCTGATGGCGGCGGGAGCATTATTCAGGGTGCACAAGTCTCTACCATGTTCACTCATCACCAGAAGATTGTGGTTGTGGACCACGACATGCCAAATGGAGAATCAGAGAGGAGAAGAATTGTTAGTTTTGTTGGGGGTCTTGATCTGTGTGATGGAAGATATGATACCCCCTTCCATTCACTTTTCAGGACATTGGATACTGCACACCATGATGATTTTCATCAGCCAAATTTTACTGGTGCCTCAATTACAAAAGGTGGTCCAAGGGAACCGTGGCATGATATCCACTCTCGACTAGAAGGGCCTATTGCTTGGGATGTTTTGTTTAACTTTGAGCAGAGGTGGAGAAAGCAAGGTGGTAAAGATTTACTTGTTCAGCTTAGAGAGCTGGAGGAAATCATCATTCCCCCTTCTCCTGTTATGTTCCCAGATGACCATGAGACATGGAATGTTCAGTTATTCAGATCAATTGATGGAGGAGCTGCTTTTGGCTTCCCAGATACGCCTGAAGATGCAGCTCGAGCTGGGCTTGTTAGTGGGAAGGATAACATCATTGACCGAAGCATTCAGGATGCTTATATTCATGCTATTCGCCGCGCAAAGAATTTCATCTATATTGAAAATCAGTACTTTCTTGGGAGCTCTTTTGCTTGGGAGGCTGATGGTATAAAGCCTGAGGACATTGGCGCTTTGCATGTAATTCCAAGGGAGCTTTCACTTAAGATTGCTAGCAAGATTGAAGCAGGGGAGAGGTTTACTGTCTATGTCGTTGTTCCAATGTGGCCAGAGGGGATCCCAGAGTCAGCATCTGTTCAGGCAATATTAGACTGGCAGAGGAGGACTATGAATATGATGTATGCAGATATTAAGCGCGCATTAGATGCACAAGGTCTCGAGGAGGATCCTCGGACCTACTTGACATTTTTCTGCCTTGGGAATCGGGAGGTAAAGAAGCCTGGGGAATATGAACCCTCAGAGACACCAGAAGCAGATTCGGACTATCAAAGAGCTCAGGAAGCCCGACGCTTCATGATTTATGTTCATACCAAGATGATGATAGGTAAGTCGCACACTTATAAACTTCATTTTACTCACTTTTGAGATATCTTTCTCATGGTTTTATATTCATGAACATTGTTCCTGCCACGCAACACCTGCATTCACATGTAACAAGCCCAACTCTCCACTGAACTTTTGTTCTTGGTTTAAACTTTAGAACTTTAGCTGACCTTTGTCTTAGTTATGTTTTGGTTGTTGATTATGCAGCGGCCGATACCTGCTTCTTGATATTCAGTTTCATGGTGTTTATCATTATATCAAACAGCTTCATATATATTACATAGTCTGCTAGAAAGAAATATACAAACCTTTCTACTGTAGTGCTGTCTCTCACGGGACAATGTTGGTTCTATATTCTACCCATCTTGGTTACTACAAAGCACATAATTGACTTACTCTTGCGTTTGTGCAGTTGACGATGAGTACATAATTATTGGATCTGCCAACATCAACCAGAGATCAATGGATGGTGCCAGAGACTCTGAAATAGCAATGGGAGCCTACCAACCATATCATCTGTCAGTCAGGGAGCCAGCACGTGGTCAGATCCATGGTTTCCGTATGGCACTATGGTATGAGCACCTTGGCATGCTTGATGGGGCCTTCCTTCAGCCAGAAAGCGTTGAATGTATTTCAAAGGTGAACCAGATTGCTGACAAATACTGGGATCTCTATTCAAGTGAAACTCTTGAACATGATTTACCTGGTCACTTGCTTCGATATCCAATTGGTGTTACCAGCGAAGGAGTTGTCGCTGAGTTGCCAGGATTTGAATTCTTCCCTGACACTAAAGCTCGTATTCTTGGTGCCAAATCCGACTACCTTCCTCCGATCCTTACTACCTAAGTGTGCTTTTTGTCACTTGGTTTGTCAGAGTAAAAACCTTATACATTATCTTTGTTTTTACACTACTATTTGTGATAGTAGATTAATAAGTCCATCTGTGTCACAACCTGCATAGATGTTTTCAGTTGCAGGATGTTCATAGCAGGTGTGATTTGGTAATGTTGTGTGATTTGCTGACTGATATAACTTATGAACCATGTTTAATTAGTGTAATGTTATTTCGTTGTCTTCACTTATGTTGCCCTATGGTTATTGATGTGCTCTTTATTTTAATCTATACGTTGAACTTCACTATTTTCTATGCGTTTGGACGAAGAAAATAAACTTAAATTTTGAAAATGAAGAGAATTTTGAAAAAAAATGGAAACTTTGAATTGACGTGTCTCCTAAGAACACAAGCAAAGAATTACAAAATTTCACTGCGGGAAAAAGATAACCATGCACCGCCTAGCCATAACCACCACCACCACCACCACCACCATCATCGTCACCACCCTACAAAGCTTACATAGTACTGGTCGCCGGCACCTAACCACTAGCATTACCACAAAAGCTCAATCCCTTAGAGTGCATTTTTGCTCACCACCCTATTTATCACTGTTAGATAAGTTTGAATTTTGAGATTTGTGCCTATTTACTACACGAATTTCGAAATTCAAACTTATCTACTGTGATAAATAAGATGGTGAGTATACACCACATTAAATGGTATTGAGTAAAAACGCTCCGAACCCTTATGTCCACGGCTGCCACAACTGTAACACACCTGCCAATCACCAATCCCCATTTATAGATTGGTGCTTTTAAAAAGGTAACACGTGCTACTAGACTATAACACAAGTAACACCTACAAATCACCAACCCCCCTTTTATAGGTTAATGACATTCATATTCGCTAATTACTAAGAGATCATAAATTCGACTCTCTCATAATAGCAGGAAATATGATATCATTTTTCTGTAACGCCCAGAAATAGAGCCAGGGCCGGCCCTGAGAATTTGGGGGCCCTAGACGAACATTCGAATTGGGGCCCTAATATTCTATGATCTCTGGTTCTTTATACATTGATATGTATAAAAGGAATTCATTAAATACATAAAAAATAATAATCTATTTCCACATCAAATATCATTAAAATTAATATCAAAACTCAAAAGAAGATAAATATACAAATATTACACGTCTCATGTTTTTAGATGCAAAAGTACTAAATATTTGCAGTCAATAGTCTAAGATTGAGAGTGAAGAACAATAAAACTTGATTGACAAGTATAATAACTTCAACAACGTCAATTGTTTCTCTTTGTTTTTTTCTAAAATCAACATCATCCTAACGAATCGAATATTAAAATAATCTATTGAATAAAAAATTATTGAAAAGCAACATATAAATTCATAGTTTTGATTACCTTAAAATACAATTTTTAAGACTATGTGATAGTTGATTTAAACATTCGATAGAAATAGAGAGTATGGAAAGTTGAAAGAAAAAAAGATTGCAAGGGGACTTAAGTAAATTGGGAGTTGGACAGATGGATTGAGAGTAAATTTGAAAAATAAGAAAAATCTAATGACTAAAATGGTAGTTCCATGTTTCGAACTCAAGGCCCCATAAAAAAAAAGAGCCGAACATTTCCGCTACATCAACAAATAAATTATGATATTTTTTACTTTTTGGGTATTTATATGTTAATTGCAGAATGTAAAAAAAAATTGGGGGCCCTTCCGAAGTGGGGGCCCTAGGCAGGCGCCTACTTGGGCTACTCTTAGGGCCGGCCTTGCATGCCGTAACTACAATGTTGAAACACAACATTATAACACTACAAGGCAATCTGGGTTGAACAAAATCAATTCATTTTAAAACATTTCGGAAGCAAAAATAATTTAGTAGGCCAAAATAAATTGAAATTCATTCAATTTTCTTTAACATGGGAGTCAAATACATAATAAAATCAGTCACTGACATTACAAAATTTTCATTGTGGTCACTGCCGTATCATCCCGCGCACGATCTTCTCATGATCAAACGTTTCAAGTTCAAAAAACGTTATATGTTCGGAAGAGTTGTTATTGTTCTTGATTATGTCAACCAATTGAACAAGTTCAACACAATTCTTGGAATGCTCAGCATTAGTTTCTTTTTTGAACCAAATTGTGGTGATTCAAAGTAAGTAATCAAGATGTATTATCAATTCTTGGAAATTAAGATTTGCAATAACTATATTGGACAAGTGCGATTTTTACACAAGGTACGGTTGGAATACAAAATCTAGTTAATTGATACATGTCTTGTAAAAATTGACGGATAATACTTAGATAGTCACTAGTGAGTACCTTATATCCTCACTTTTTGATATGGCCCAATCAAAAGTTGTTGGCGCAAAATCACCCGTGGCTGAGGACTTTGAAAAACGTAGTATACAACTATGTCATAAAAATAGATGTCTTTCATATGGTTGTGCCAAACTCTTGTGACAACCTCCTCGCTCGGACTAGTCCACAATCATAACGTTAGAGACGTTAAACAAGAGTCAATATAGATTAGAATCTGTTTGTATTATGTTATTTTCAAATACATGTTGATATGTATTATCTTGTATGAGATATAGACGGGAAACTCATTATCCCAATAGGACTCTGGAAGTTTGTTGATGCCTCAAATCCCCCACCTGTACCTACTATCACCACCACCACCACCATCACCACCACCGTACCTCCCATTCCTGCCTCTGATTCAGATGTTCTTCAGCCACTGCTACGATCACCTTGTCAACTGCTCCGAATCTGGAATAACTAAAATGGTTCCAACAAGATCAATTGATGGTTATGTTTGGGTTGATATTTAAACATTGGGCTTCGCATTAGGGAAGGCCCAAAGGCACCAAAACAAGTTGAACTTGCCCGAGGCCCAGCCATGAAGCCTGAAGCAAATTGAAGCCTTTTTAGCTAAGGCATATGCCACATGCCTATGACTGAAGTGACAAGTGATGGAGATCAACTCACTCAGCCAAAAAGCACTTGCTGATGGCATGAAAAGGTAAATAAGATATAACTCACTACCCCTGGAAGCCCTCGACCATGAACAAAGCCAAAGCAGTCGGGCCAAATTGTCTACAAACTCTGCTCTCAAGCCAGTTCGTACCCAGAAAGCCGAAAATTGTCCAGATTCAGTCCTGTTAGCTATAATTCCCTTAGAAAAGCTATTTTTTGTGTAGTGTAAAAGCTCTGCTACCTTCCCTTTAGTGTTGTAGTATTGATTCCCTCGTGTAAAACCTGTTTACCATCCATCCCTTTTAGCTTACAACCTCTGTAAACTCAAAGAGAAGTGGCTGCAAGAAGTTCAACCTTGCCCGAGTTTCTTTGTTTGTACTTTCATTTAGTAGATCTTGTTTGTACTTTCATTTAGTAGATCTGTCGCTTAATGTACTTTTTAGCATGTATTCAAGTTATTTCCAACTGTTTTCTATCCAAAAGTCACATTTGCAGTCGAATATGGTTAACTTAATAAACCTGTTTTCATTAAGAACAAACTGTGTTCGAGGAAATGGTTAAAAGGGCCCTGAACTCCCTTCGTTTTGAACATACAAGATTATGAACTAAAAGTCCTTGTTTACAAGGCAAGAAAAAGTACTTAATGTAGACTTCACTTATCTGTGACAATCATTTGATAATAAAAAGTTTGAGTAACTTAGGGCGCAAGTAATCAAGTTAAATCACACATGTTCAACATCTGTTATACTGAGTAATTGAGATAGCATTGGCATGCCTAAATCCTTGTTAGTTTTGACTGCGAGCCTCAAGGCCTACACCAAAGGCCCTGCAAAGGCACTTTTCAAACTAACTTTGAACTTTTCTTGTAGCATACCAAGTAGCAAGAATCCAATTAACAACGAACACTCATCCAAAAGTGTTAAACCTTCCTAGGGGAGTTGTGTGAGGGGAAATCTTTGCCCGAACATGTTAGCTATATCACTTCCACATTGGCAGAGCCTATCCTTGCTCTCACCGTGGGCTACAAATCTGCTCAAGCACTCTGAACCCGTGTGCTACGTCTCATTCAATGCAACCCTTACAACCTTCAGCTAGCTCCAGGTTCTTTCCGTGAGCCATCATAGTCGTCCTCCTCACTCCCATTTGCTCATCCAGCTGCCCAACCATCTCTGCTCCTACCATCCCATCCTATGGTCACCCGTCCCGGAGAGGGTACCTGTAAGTCCAAGACATGGACAGACGGCTCGATTCAGTATTCTCTTCCCCATGCAGTGGAATAGTTTTCTTTCTACCGATGAGCCCACCTGTTTTTCTCAAGCAAATCGCAAATAAGAATGGCGTGAGGCTATGACAGAGGAAATAAATGCCCTGTTTAAAAATGGAACTTGGGTTCTCGTTCTTCCTTTGCCTACTCTGTTAGTGTTTAATCAACTTTTGAGCTAGATTTCTCTACGTATTTTGTAATCAATTCAACAAGAAATTGAAATGGATTTAAAGCTTGAATATCAGAGATGAACTTTCGAGAAGAAGAGTACGTTGCTCCCTTCGAATCTACGTTGAATTTGATCCAAGAAACTCGGCTACAAACTAGCTATATAGCTGTTGCCAATTCATCAAAGTACCGTGATTATGATCACGTGCAACACACATAGTTTCACTTAAACATTTAACAAACTGGACATGTGTCAAGTTATACACCATTGAGATGATATAATCTTGACAGTTTATTACACATACATATATAGGCTTAATCTAAGAACAACACTTAGACATTTTCGAGCTTCACTTATTCTTCCTTTCTTCAGCTGCATCCAGCTGCAATGCTTATCCACCAACACTTCCTTCTAAGTTGGTAGCTGATTTAACTTCAAGTTTCTCTCTGAGTGTACATAAACGATCTTTGGGGAGTGCTTTGGTGAAAATATCAACAAGCTGATCTTCTGATTTGCAATAGATTAGCTTGATGATGTTTGACTGCAATGTTTCTCGAATGTAATGATACCTTCTTCCAATGTGCTTTGTTCTTTGATGGAACACAAGATTTCTTGTCATAGCAATGGCAGATGTATTATCGCAGTAGATAGGAGTAGCTTCAGCTTGTTCTTCACCAAAATCTTAAAAGCACAAACCTCAACCACACAACTTGAGTAGTTGCTTTAGTTGCACTCATGTACTCAGCTTCAACTGTTGATAGAGCTACACTATGTTGTTTAACCGAGGCTCAAGAGAAAACCCCACTTCCAAATAAGAAAGCATATCCATATGTGATTTTCATATCAGTTTCATCCCCACTCCACTGTCACAATAACCTATGAGAATTGATTCTTTGCCTTTATCATACTCAATCCCATAGTCTAAAGTGCCTTGTATATATCTGAGCACTCTATTTCCTGCTCCCAAATGCTTCTTTGTTGGTCCATGCATGAATCTAGCAAGTAAGCTAACTACAAACATGATATTTGGTTTGGTTGCAGTCAGATACAGAAGACTTCCCACCAATTTCCTATATACATTCTCATATGTTTTCTCACTCTCATCATCTTTCTTGAGTTTGTCACTCACTACCAATGGAGTACTAACAGGTTTGCAGTCCTTCAACCCAAATTTCTGTAGTAGGCTAACTGCATATTTCCTATGGTTAATAAAAATTCTAGATTCAGATTGAAGAATTCTCATTCCAAGGAAATGATATAGCAGTCTCAAGTCTATCATTTCATATCTTCTCATCATGTCACACTTAAATTCTTCCAGCAACTCAGTGCTACTACATGTCTAGATAATGTCATCTACATAGATAGAGACAACGATGCTTTCATTTCACCCCTTGACTTCATATACAATGTTGCTTCACTTAGATTTCTGGTGAATCCACAGTTGTGTAGATGAGCATTAATTTCTTCATACCAAGCCCTTGGAGCTTGCTTTAATCCATACAAAGCTTTCTTAAGTTTGTAGACCTTATCTTCTGTACCTTGCACAATATAACCCTTTAGCTGATCAATGAAGACTTCCTTTTGCAACACACCATTCAGAAAAGCTGATTTCACATCTAATTGGTACAACTTCCACTTCTTTTGAGCTGCTAAGGCTATAAGTGTTCTGATGGTATCCAATCTTGCAACATGAGCAAAAGTTTCATTGAAATCAACCCCAGGCTTCTGTGTATACCCCTTGGCAACTGGCATTGCCTTGTGCTTTTGAATTGTCCCATCTAGATTCAGTTTGGTCTTGTAGATCCATTTTACTCCAATAATGGGTTTGTCTGATGGTCTGTCAACTAATTGCCAGTTTAGCATGCCACATTTCACATCCTTCAAAGGAGATGGAGACCTGGAGAGACACTTGAAGCACTATCAAAGCGCAATGATCCTTTATTGAAACAACGATGATCTCATGTGCAAGATATTCGCCACCACTCTACACCCTGCCGTCACAATCGATTCAGAGTTTCGACGAACTATCTTTGGTTTTCACCAAAGAATATTCATCATATCGCTCGATCAAGAAGAAGTCTGACCACTTGTTCAACGTCAAGAAGAACCCAAAGGAGTCGCTTCCCAACTATATGAAGAGGTTCAAAGCAGAGAAGGCAAAGATAGTCAGATGCAATGACTCGATAGCTAGAGTAGCCTTCCAAAAAGGACTTCCAGCAAACCACTCGCTGTTTGGAAAACTGATCATGAAAGAAGATCTAACTCTGGCAAACTCTGTCGCTCTAGCAGGAAAACATGCACTTTGGGACGAAGCTCGCTAATCCAGATTGAAGGATCGAAATGAGTACCAGACATCACAGCCTTACTATCCAAACAAGAAGTAGCGGAGGACCTTTGATGGTATCCGAAGCAGCAATAAACTCTACGATCATACGAGAAGAGCTGGGGGCCCGATTACCTGTATTCCATAGTTTAGAAGCTCTCATCGATGATACCAGAAATTCAAAAGATAACTTTGGTGATAGTTGTCGCAACCCGGAAGAGTTTTACCTTTAGATACACGCAGTCATCCTCATGATGCACTATTCTGCCCAATCCAGACGCGTGACGATAAAGGCATAGACACTGGTAGATGTAAAGTTTTCTGACGAATGCAACAACTTGGCCCAAAAGGCTTGCCAAGGGCAAACGAACACTAGAAGGGCGCACTCTAAGCAAGTTTTATCCTCGTCGCCCCAAAAGATTCTACATAGGAGCAACATGTACCTGCAGTTGAACACCACCTCCTGCTACGTGTCACATGGCCCCAGCCGACCTTTGCTCTATATTCAATTCTAGAGTGGCCCAATACCGGCAATTGAGCATCTCCTGCTGCGCCCAACAGGGTAACGACGGCTCCACAGCTCCCTACTGCGTCTTCACGCTGAGCCTAGGCGACGCAACAGAGCTACCCAATGATGCCCCGGAGGTAGCCGAGCACGCTCTAGCAGCGCCTGCTCCACCCGATAGAGACTTTTGGCATTTGCATGTCAACGGTGCATCCAGTTACAAAGGTTCGGGAGCAGACGTGGTCTTTGTCACCCCAGGCGGTTCGATGCCCGAGCAGGCAATCACTCTAAACTTCAAAGCACCCAACAACGAAGTAGAGTATGATGCTCTACTGGCAGGCCTTTGAATGGCAAAAAACAGCGGCCAGGCTTCGCCATCACAGTCTTCTTGTTGAAATCTCTCTCGGGCTCCTCCCCAGCCATTACCTCGCCATCCTCAACGCCACCATCATTGGCCACTTCTCCAACCACATATTTGTCATACTATTTTAACCAACTAGCTTAATATACAACTAACCCACATAAGCTTCATTGATGCAAGATTTAATTGACTTCTACAACAATGTTTTTTATTTTTTTGGTGGCTTATTCATTTATTTGCCTCTTGAAACTGTCGTTTAGTCTCACTTTACTCCTTAAAACTAGTTTTGTGTTATTTTTAGCTATGCTCTCTAAAACTCAATTTTAATCTCACTTTGTTCCGTCTAACTGAAAAGTCACCACTTTACTCCCTCAAACTCTAAGTTTTTTTATCCCATTTTGCCCCAAAACTTGAAAGTCGTCTTTATAAAACTCAAAATTCGTTTCACATTGTCTTAAATCTGTTAATTTCTTATTTGAATTTGATTTGAGTGTTCTAGGCTATTCAATATATTTTTTATTTTTTTTTCATCTCTTCAATTTCTTTTAAACTTAATATTTTTAATGGGTGTTGGGTCTAACATATGTTTTAGGAGGCGATCTATAAGTTTCAAGTTGAAGAGAGAGTTCACAAGTCAAAGTGAAACGAATTTGATTTTCATGGAGTAAAGTAGTAACTTGAGTTACAGGGGTAAGATGAGATCAAAATAAAGTTACAGAACCGTTGCTAAAAATTAGCCTTGTCTTTATCTCATTTTCTTTAATGCCGTCAAATAATCGTTAAATTAAAAGTTAGTATGAAATTTTATTTTTGACACAACTCCCTACCTCCAACTTGCTTGCTAAAACAGTCCCAATTCCATTTTCGATAACTCTAGTTCAAACCTCGGTTTGTTTGTCTTGCAGATTGATGAGGAGCAGTAGTTGCTTTTGAAACACAACGCATTATCTACTTTGTCAATAGCTACAATTACAACTCCACACCAATCCGTTACAGAGACAAACAAGAGTTTGATTTAGAGTTATCGAAAATAAAATTAGGATTGTTTTAGCAGGCAAGTTGGAGGCAAAGAGGTGTCAAAAAATAAAATGTCCATACTATTCTCTAGTTTAATGTTTATTTTGGTGAAATAGACGAAAATGAAGTGAACTGAGACTGATAAAAATGGTAGTTTTAGAGAGCAAAGCAAAAATAAGACTAAATTACAGTTTCATGGGTCAAATCAATTAATAAGTCTTTTTAATTTTTAATTTTCTTTAAGGTAATTCTAAGGAAATTAAATTTTTAAACTAAATTTGCAAATCAAATTATGTGTTACTAATATAAAATAAGCATGTTAATTAACATTTAATTAATAATCTAATCATCAATAACCACATCATTTAGTTTACACAATTTAGTTCAACGCTATCCACTTCTAGCATTACCTTTTTTTATTGTTTGCTTTTTAGAACAACACAATGCACTCCTTCACACACCTTATCCATACTACAACTTTGACTATTCCTTTCTCTAGAAGTCCAACAGAAGTTGACTGGTTAACTCATCCCAAAGACCCGTTTAGCCTTTCTCCATCTTGTTCTAGAAGATCACAACAAAACCATGCCACTCAAAGCCAGCCAAACTAAAAGCCAATACCAACACTTCCTCCCTCCAACTTTCAGAAAGTAAAAGAAAATTCCAAAATGCTCACGTTTTGTACTATTGCGAAAATTTATTTACGCATCCGGTATCCATAACATCAAATGACATGCTAACATGAAAGCCAGCAACCCACCCAAAAAGTATAGCATGCAGGACATAAGGAGGTGAGGTCCTGTGTGACACTTGCCCCCTCAATTCTTGTCCAAAAGGAAAGCTTTCATAAAAAACATATTACCAAAATCTTTTAGTAAATGATTTGTTTGATTGCTAGCTGTGAAAAGAGAATTTTTTCTTCTTGCTTTGTTACTCCTGCTGTCAAAGATCTCTTGCTCCACCCCTCAAACGGGTTTACGTTTATACAGATATGTCACCCACCATGTGTCATAATTTGAGTAAATTAGGTCTGTAAACATGAAAAATTCTACGACAAATAACAAAAGAACATGTGTACCAAATAAATGTATTGTATTAATGAGATTAAGGTTACAATCTCCTTACAATTTGAATCCTCTGATTCGCTCTCCGAACATGTAAATTGTGTAGTGTTGTAGGGGTTGTTGACCTAAGGGTCGCAATGACTTGATCTCGGATGAACGGTTGTTGCGAGGTTTTGGCTCTTGGTGATTTGAGGATCGGCATGGGTAGTAGTGCTTGATGATTCTTCGACGTTTTGGTGAAGAACACTGAGAACTTTCTTAATTCTTCTGAGTACTTTGGTGATTTAGGTGCTTGAGCTTCGGCAACTCTAAATGCTTAAATGATTTCTGGATCACTTCTTTTGTCTTGGGGCCTCCTATTTATAGACTCCAAACTTTGCCTATGAAAGAACCAAGACTTGATTTGTATATTGGTTCGTGATTTGACTCCATCAATTAATTTGTTTGATTTAAGTTAAAACTAATTAAAGAATTAATAAAGATAATTCTTTAACTATTTTCTGCCAAACGTCGCCACGTGTCCTCTTGATGACTTGTCCGGTTTTGATGGGTCACAGAACACATGGTACATGCCATCTATGCTCTCGCATGCCGAAATTTAATACGTTGGTAAATATTTATTTTCATCGAAATTTGCATGTCTAGAAGATCATTAAGTGCCTAAAAAACACATCTCCACCAAAAAATAATTTAAGCCGAGTTTGTATTCTAGGACATCACTGTTCACGAAGCCCACTACGTTAAAACCGGAAGTAAATGATCTGCTGTTGCGGGTTGCATGCTTTATCATGCACTCGCAGCTTTTTGTGCCACACAATGAGATTTGTTTAGAAAGCTAGCTGACGTCAGGGCGCTACTAGCCTCTATAATTTTATTAAAAAATAAACATAGTTATAAAAAATTCTAGCATTCCCTGCTTATTCACATAGCTTTCATACACTTCTTAAAAACATTTCTTCCCAATTTTTTTCTCCTCACCCATTTCATTTTTCAAACCTTCTGAGAAATGGTTGCCACTACGAAGATTCGAAATTGGACATGAAGTGAAGATCGAGTTCTTTGCAAAGCTTAACGTTAAAGTCACTAACATGTCTCAAGAAATGCTTTGAAACCGCATCGCACAAAAATACTTGGAGGCACTATCGCTCCTAGAACACCACAAGCCTACACGTGTGATATCCGAAATATATATCTCCACAGATAGATACTTTCTGTATACATCTTTTTAAAAGAAATTTTGGATTCAAATAATTTAAACAATGCACGGTATTTGAATGTTTGTGTAGTGTACCATAGTATTTTCCAATATACCAAAAAGTAATAAATATCGAGAGGGATAAAATGTTGCCCCTGCACAACTGGAGATGTGAAAACAATATTCCTTTGAAAATTGTATTTTTAGTGGGCTAAAAAATGACATGGTGGCTAAATATAGCAAACAACTAGAGATGGCTTTAAAAACTTTGCATCAGCATACACAAAAATTTAGGATTTTTGGTTAAAAATGATTTAAAATCAAATCTCAATTGTTGAACTACTCAAAATTAAATATTGACGACATATCAATTATGCATTGACGATACAATGATGAGATATATTAAAGAAATGATAATTTCACCAGATAGAAACTGAAATTAGATCATCTTAGCCAAAAATTCAAAGGAAAACTAATGAAAAGCGCTTGAAAACTTTGAGTTTTAATGATAAGGACAAAATAAAGGGTTAAGTGAAGGATTAACTTTTTAGTGTAAAAATATGATTTTTCGTTAAAGTGAACAATACTGGGAGTTTTTCGTTAAAGTTCTCAAAATTCAATAGTTTACCCTAGTTTATAGCTTATTCCATGATAAAACTTTTTTTTAGAACAAACGATAGTATCAACACTAAGGGGAGGGGGTGGGCTAAGCCTCACAGTGGGCTAGCAATAGTGTGGTTCAAATTCGCTTTTGGTGAGAATCGAACCTAAGACATCTCACTTACAAGTGAAAATGAATACTATTAGACCGTAGTACTAAGTGGTTTCTATGATAAAACTTATACTAACCTTTTACCATATTACCATGAGTCAAAGTTAGTAGTTTTATCCATTATCTTTTCCACATTAATAATTTACAGTTACTTGTTTATTTGTTTGGATACTTAAGGATTAGATGAAATTATAGCAATAGTCTCTCAATTTTAATTCAATTGAAGCAATGGTCTCTCAACTAAAAATTCATGATTAGTAGTCTCTCAACTCATCAAAACGTGCAGCTATGGTCATTTTCGTCAACTCCGTTAGAACTTCCGTCAAAATAAGTCACGTGTCACACACATGAGACTGAATCAAGGGGCAAACATGGAAAACCAAATGAAAAAAATTGTAGCAATGGTCTCTCAACTTTAACTCAATTGGAGAAATGGTCCCTCAACTTTAACCTAATTGGAGCAGTAGTCCCTCAATTTTAACCCAATTATAGCAATGGTCATTCTAACATGAGTCATTTTGATGGAATTCTCACGGAGTTTACGAAAAGGATCATAGCTACATGTTTTGATAAGTTAAGAGACCAATGGTCATGATTTTTTAATTGAGGGACCATTGCTCCAATTAGGTTAAAGTCGAGGGACCATTGCTACAATTTTCTCTATGAATTAGTCGGAACTCTTAATCAAAAGTTTTCGTGTTCCAGTCCAAAGGTTTGTGCTTTTAATCAGAACTGTTCATATTATGAATAAAAATATTTTAAAACTAAAGTAGTTTAGTCAATTTATCGTAATAAATATATAGATGGTTCTGAATACATGAATTATGTTCATCTGTATTTATATAATTGGATGACTAAACAACCTTAATTTAAGACGATTTTTGTAGAATGGTTTATAATATAATCATTTCTGATTATAAACTCAAAGTTCTATAAATTGGCAATGAACAATTTTAAATAGAAACTCCTATATACCTTTGAGTAATCAAATATTATTCTTAATTATTAAAACATAATTTCTTCCCCTTTTTTGATCACACGCCAGAAAACAGAGTCCTTATATATGACAACCGCTTGTACATGTCCTCTTGTACGCAACAATTCACAAATATAACATAAAACGCCTCTTCGATCGGTGACCGAAACCCTCTCGGCTACTTTTCTTTCTTCCTCCAAATTATCCTCTGTTTTTCTTCTCCGCCATGTCTTCTATGCTAGGCTCTCAAGGTTTGGTCCTGGCAACTGCCATGGCCGTCTCAAGCATGCTCGTCTTTCTTCATTTCTCCAGGCAAAAGAATTTCCCACCAACCCAACTTTCCCATCAGTCTCCGAACCAAATCCCTCTACGTTCTTGCTTGTATTCAGGTGATTGGGTTTCTCTTACTTCTTTACTTTTCCGGCGATATTCTAAGTACTCTAAACGAACGCGGTCAGCACATTGACCTGACCAACTGGCTTATATTTTTCTTTCTTGTTTTTCTTTGCTCAGTAATTTTATTTTCTTATGGTTGTTGGGTTGTTTTGTTCAGGTGATAGGAAGAGGGAGAGGAAGAAGAAGAAAGTACATTTTGCTGAAAATATTGAGGAGGAGGAGCGAACTGGGGATGGAGAGGAGGAAGAAGAACCGATCCGTAGAGAGAAGAGCAAAGTCGAAACAAGTTGCAGAAACGAAATTCGACAAAAAATTCCGGCGAATCGAATCGCTTTGTACAATGGAATTCTTAAGAACCGCATGCAGAGGATGGAGTGTTCTCATTGATTGCTCTGGAAATTTCTGGCGTTCTTGGTTTCTTGGCTACATAGAAGGAAAAAAGTCTTGGTCTTCTTTGGTTGTAAATTTGTTTTTGTCTTCTTTTTTTTCTCTTTTTTCCCCAAAAAATGTGGTTGTAAATACTTTGAACTTTGTCCAATTAATTAAGAAAATTTGGGCAATGTTTTTTTCTTTTACTTTCGACCCATCAAATTTAGAAATGTTTGAATATAATTTCATGTTTCTGGTTTATTACGAAAATTACTTGCCTTTTCTTTTCCTTACTTGGTTTGAATTTTGAGATCCTTCGTAAGACTTTGTCTTTTATCAGATAAATTAACTCGTTTACATACTTTAATTTTAAAAAAAACGTTCTAAGAATTTAGATATCTTTGCTATTTTTTTTGTGGTTGGAAGAGAGAGTAAGAATCTAGAAAACTAACGTGTCCAAGGCTTTGTTGTCACACATCTTGATCTTTTTCTTTTGATTGTAATTTGGACACATGTTGATCTTAAACTAACGTGTCTAATATGGTTGGAACATAGATTATACTTACTTTGCAATGAATAAGTGTTTGTTTGAAAGTATTTTTAAAATGATTGAAAACGTTTTTAGTAAGAATTTTTCTGGAACTAATCATTAGTAAACATGTAAACGAATCTTGAAAAAGCACGCCAAGTATTTTAAAAAACCAACATAAAAGTATACATATTTTTTAAATTATTTTAATAATTTTAAAAACACTATCAAACAAGTCCTAATAATTCTTGTGTGTTAGTAACAATTCAAAAAAGTACCCTCGAAATGAATCTTTTTTAATCCTAATGAGACATCTTTAACGGCATCCAGAAAATTCCTCAAAATAGGTATTTTATATTCTTCGTTGATTAAAAAGCTTTTGACTGAATGAGTAAAATATTCATCTTGGCTGCTGGAAATGCTTTAAAGGATAAAGAATTTAAAAATGTTATGTTTAAGTCAAATGTATTTCTCCCGATTCATTGAACTTTGAACTCCACTTCTTTCTGACTCGCATTCTATCAAGTCAAGCCAAATACATTTATATGGTTCTTTTCTTTTCATTTATCTAACCAGTGTCAGCTTTTTTTTTCTTTTTCTTTTTTTTTCACAATTCAAATAATCTGTTTTAACTATTTCATTCAATGTTTTGGGAAAAGAGTTTTAGCTGACCAAAGAAACTTGGGAGTTTCATTCCGAAGAGTATCTTCAGTGAAGTTTTTAAATAAGGACAACAACCGTATAAAATAGGTATAAAATAAATATAAGGACAAAATGAATTTTCAATTGATCGGAAAGTGAGTTTTTAAAAATAGGGACTTACCGGATACATAATTTATGTCCTCACATATAAGAACTGTATAGGAAGAGAAATTTTTAGTTGTGACGGGAATACAGATAGTACACCACGTGTTTTTATATAAGTGATGAAAAATTTTAATTTTTAAGTTATTAACCTTTTAACACACATATCCCACCATTTATATAGAGACACGTGGTGTACCATCTCGTGTGACGGTCACACTGAAAAATCTCTCGTATAGGAACAACCTTGGGTTGAAAATGGGATCCACAATCTTAATTGAAGCTTTTAATAAAAAAATTAACATAAACAAAAAAATATTCACCTTGAGTGAAAAATGGAGCCCACAATCTTGATTGAAGATTTTAATGTTTTTAATGTTCTTTATTGTAATGCTTTTAATTAATGAAAAAAAATGTTAACATAAACAAAAAATGTGCACCTAGTCAAATTATCACATAAAATCATAAAAACTTTAAATTTAGGAATTCTACTATAAGGACTCTACCATTGAAGGCAATATTCATTTAGAGAAAAATATGAGCTAAACGTAACTGTAGATGCTGTTAGTAAATCTTAATCAACCTTGTTTTCAGTAGAAGTGCACAATTGATTTTGACCAGAACTAATTGTATTCAATTAGTACATGGATTTCATGTGAGGTTAAACCCCTGAACCGTGTGGATCCAAAACTTGAGTCGAAAATGGACCACCTCCCACATTTGCGTGATTGATTTCAAGTTCGAAATGAACCAAGAAAAAAAAGGGGAAAATTCCAAGTCGAAAGGAGGTGCCAAGTGTCAACTAGCAACCCAATTAGCTGCCCAACTAAGTTGACCAAACCAACTCAACTCCAGTTTGTTCGACAACACCACTTCCCTCATTGCTTTTGTTTAATTTTGGCTCCAACTTTTCTGTAAGTGAAAGGGAAGGGAGTGGCTGGGAATGCTGAGCTTAATTAGTATTTCTCTGATCAATGGACGTGTGGCAGGCAGAATGTGGGTTGGTGCCTAAAGTTCCTATTCCTGGCCAATGAGGACCGCAGAAGGCAGGCCAGTCATCTCAATGTTGCATTAACAATTTTCATGATCAGGTATTGACCATGCACCCATTAATTTAACAACTTTTTGGTGAGAGATGCCAGATGGTTGTGATTTAGCAAACACAAAATATATTCTACTTTCAAAAGTTCTTCTAACTAGCATTATTCTTTTTCATATACATTAGTCAATGAAATACTAAACTAGGTATAGATATTATTATACCAAGATTGTCCTGAACGGTGTCGACGTTAAATTACACCGTAATCGTACACATTGAGAGCATCTTTAAATGAGATGTCAAATTTAAAACATCTAACGATATTTGATGACTTATGTGGCAATTTGACATTTTTTACAATTTTTTACCCCACCCGATATGTTAAATAATAATATCTTTATTTGTGGGGTCTAAAACAACCAATTAAATACTTGGAACACACAACATTTATTATATAATTGCATCACATTTATTAAAAAAAACATTAAATAAATGTGACAGTTGCTGTCATATTTGACAACAGTAGGCTTTGCCTTCAATTGACCCAGCGCCACCGCCACGTAAGAAACTGAAGGCTCAGTTTGAGAGAGTTTGCTGCCACTTTTTACTGTTGCAAATCTATGTGGCAATTTTGACATTTTCTTTGGAGATGGCATATGACACACCCCGTCCCGAAGGAGGGCGTGCTGGCCGTCACGTGAGAGTGACGTAACCATTTGCACAGTTCGGAAGCTTTTAAATACCATTGTGAATTCTGTCAGAATACCGTTGGATTCCTCGTGGCCACCAAAGCTCTGCTCTAACTCGAACCTGGAGGGGCGCAAAACAAGGTGAGTGGGTCAGTAAAATAAGTCTTTCAAAATCTTTCCTTTATCAACATATATATATCCCCTCACTGTAAAATCTGTATACTTTCTCAGAAAATAGCATATATAAATATATATAGCTTCAGAAATCTCAAAACACCATTCTTCATCATTTTTCAGAGAAATATGCCATGCCATGTGCCAAAAACATAATATGGATGCATCAACATAAATCAGGTGAAATAATAAATCAACCGGAGACCCTGCAGTGGTCCTGTACGGCTGATTCTAAAGCTCAATATCCAATCCAGCCGGAGTCACCAACTGTGACCTGTACGGCCCTGCCGGAGTCGCCAACTGCGACCTGTACGGCCCTGCCGGAGTCGCCAACTGCGACCTGTACGGCACTACGCTGCACATGAGTCGGAACTACCTATAGTAGTCTGTACGACTCGGATGGTGTAATAATACGCTCTAGTGCTTCTCTTATCAATCATCTGTGCACATAATCTAAGGTCACCTACTAGTCGGAACCGTCTCTAATGGTCTGTACGACTAGCATGTCGGAACCACCTCCAGTGGTCTGTACGACTAGCATCTACTTGGATCCAAGGTGAGCGTGTGATGCGGTGAATAACATAAGCACTAACACCAGGGGTGCAGGTTATGAGCTATCAACATAAATCACATCCAACAATTCAATACACCAAATGTAACTCACCTGATACTCACCTGTGCGTCCGCAGCACCAATTCACATATATGCATCATATCAATATCAATTCACATATGTCATATAATTTCTATGCATGGTATTTCAAATCACATGATTCATATAAATCTATGCATGGCATTTCAAAATATACTTTCATTCAAAAATCAATTTCTGGGAAAACGTTAAGTATATATATATACTGAAATAAACTGCCCACTCACAGTTATATCGAAGGATCATAACCCCTTAGCCTTTCTCGACTGTGCTCGTCTTCCGCATAAGCCTCGCCTATATGAGAAGTAACCGAAATAACGTTAATTACGCACATAACCAACTTTCGCTAATAACTTCTCATATATTGCTCAAATTGGGTATATGAATATACCATCGTGACCTACACAATCTCAGGAACATCCCCATATTTTTAGAAAAATTTTCCGACCACCCACGCGCCGCCACGCGCCGGCGAAGGCACGGCCAGACGCGCCGGCCACGCGCGGGCACGTGCCAAGCACACTGATGGCGTCAGTTAACGCCGTCAGGAATGTTCCAGGAATATTCCGTTAACTCCTAACAGTTTCCGTTAGTTTTGACTGACGGCGTCAGGAATATTCCGTCCAACTGACGGAATATTCCGTCGTCTTCTCCGGCGACTCGCCGGCCGCCGGTGGGTTCGCCGGATTCTGGGTATTTTTTCCAACTATGGTTTCTCACTCATTTTTCATCCATTTTTCATGAAATTGGTACCAAAATGAAGCTTTAAGCATGTAGAACACATCTAAACAAGTTTCAAGGCTTGAAAATCACAGGATTTTACCTGAGAAAGCTCGATAGCTCGGCACACTTTAAAAACCTTCGATCTCGGTCCTCCGACGTCCAAACTCTACCAACGAAGTACCCCGAGACTCGTGAGGACCTCCTTAAGCTCACTGTGAGCTTGAAATTCCCTGAAATGCAAGATTTTACGTGTGCATGAACAGTGCACATTTTCGGGGTTAAGATTTCACGCCTAATCTGAGGGTTACAAGCTCCAATTTTGGTACCAAACTACTCAGGGGTTAACAAGGATCAAGAATCTTACCTATTGGGCTTCGATCTGTGAAGAAATGGACGAGTTCCAACTCCGTCCGTACGTGCACAGTGCACGGGGAGGGTGTTCCGAGAGAGAGAGAGAGAGAGAGAGAGAGAGAGAGAGCTTACGGGGGAGAGAGAGAGAGAGAGAGGGATAGTTAGGTGTGTGGTTAACAACCCTAACCACACAAAACCATAACAATTATTTTCCAAATAAATTTTCCAAAACTTAGGATAGAATAATAAAACCAAAGATAATGTCACATACCATAGCAAAGTTAAGGGCAATCCCGTCATTTCGCATCATCGATAAAATAATTCTGGGACGGGCTGTTACAATCTACCCACCTTATAAAAATTTCGTCCCCGAAATTTACATAATCAAAATCATCCACTAATACCCATAAAACAACCTCGGGTTCATCTCTCTCAATCGATCCTCCGTCTCCCACGTAGCTTCTTCTCCTGAATGGTTCCTCCACAAAACTTTAACCAGCTGCACCGTCTTATTCCTCAGGGTCTTCTCTTTCCAATCCAATATAGTCACTGGCTTCTCATCATAAGTCAAATCTGAACCAATCTCCAAAGGTTGATGAGGTATCACATGTGAAGGATCTGAGACATAATGTCGAAGCATCGACACATGAAACACATTATGTACTTTAGACAGCTCTGGCGGTAACTCAAGTCTGTAAGCAACTTCACCGACCCGCTCGGTGATCTGGTACGGCCCGATGTACCTAGGACTCCACTTTCCTTTCTTCCCAAATCGAACAACACCTTCCAAGGCGATAACTTCAAGAATACCCAATAACCGACCTTGTACACTCTATCGGTAGCGTGCATGACTGCTAAGCTCTTTTGTCGATCTTGTGTCGCTTTCAGGTTAGACTTAATCACCTGAATGTTCTGAGTAATCTCTTTCACTAACTCAGGGCCCACTAAAACTCGTTCACCAACCTCTGCCAAACATAAAGATGTACAACAAGCTTTCTCATAAGATGCCTCAAGTGGTGTCCTACCACTACTCGAATGAAGGTTATCGTTGTAGGCAAATTCCATTAAATTCAACTTTTAATCCAAGCATCACCAAACTACCATACCGAAGATCTTAGTATATCATCCAAATTCTGAATGATCCTGTCTCTGTCTGAAGATGATATGCTGCACTATAAAGTAATCTTGTATCCGAAGTTTCTTGAAAAGTTACCTAGAACTTAGAAGTGACCAACATACCCAAAAGCTCAACAGATTCGTAAGTCCAAATCTCTTTTCCATAAAACAATTAATTAAAGCAAATAATTAACCGTTGCACATGTCTGGAAAGGTTGCTGCTCTTCACTGGAGTAAAATACGTTACTTAGTACACCGATCAACTATCACCTCAATTTCCATCATACCCATCTCGTGAACGAGGAAGTTGTACACGTAATCCAAAGGCTTCTTTCTTTCCGTTTTAACTTACTGACATATGATATATTTACTTACATATCCAAAATTCCTCTTTTCATACCCGGCTAATAGTAAAATGGTTAAATGGTATGATACCTTTCAATACTTCCGGAATGCATTGTAGAAGCTGAACAGTGTACTTCGTCCAAAAATTGCTTTCTTTAATTCCACATCATTAAGCACATACATCTTGTTCTCTTGCATAAACATGCCATCTGATTCTTTAACTCCGAGATCTTTCTTTTTCTCGATACTCTTTGCCTAAATAAATTCCTGATTCCTTCATCAATTCTCTGGGCATCGAGTATACGATTAATTAAAATAAGCTTAACTTGGATACTAGCAAGCAAGGCTTCTTCTCGTTCTTCTATTTCCAACTTTACTCCAGTAGATCTCAAATCCGCAAGAAGAGGAACATAACAAGTATACAAAGCATTTATTCTCACAAGAGTCTTCATACTAAGTACATCAGCCCAAGCATTTGCACAATCACCTGGTCGTGCAATCATAATCACTAAACAACTCAATCCACCTTCGTTATTTAAAATCAAGATCCCTCTGAGTAGACAAATATTGGAAACTCTTACGATCCATACAAAACTTACACTTTTCTTCATAAAGATAATTTCTCCGAATCTTCAAGCCAAGAGGATAGCGATTAATTCCAAATCATAATTAGGGTAATTCATCTCATGAAGTTCAATTGCCGCGAAGAATAAGCAATTACCCTATCTTGTATCAATACACATCTCAAACCACTCAAAGAAGCATCCGTATAGACCTCATAACTTCCGCTATCATCTGGGAGCGCTAACACAAGTACATAGGTGAGGAAATACTTCAACTGTTGAAAACTTTATTCACCAATTTCATCCCACTCAAACTTAACCTCTTTTCTCGTCTATCTCGTCGATGGCAGGGTAATGACTAAAAAATCTTTCACAAACCGTCCATAATAGCCTGTGAAGCTAAGAAAACTCCGAATCTTAGTCACAGTTCGCGATTGTTCCAAATTCTCAACTTCTGCTACCTTTAAAGAATTCACTTGAATACTTTAAATAGGTATAACGTGTCCCAGAAATGCCACCTTATTCATCCAACATTGGCATTCACTAAGCTTAGAATATATCGACGACCCCTCAAACTTTGTAATACCACTTTAAAATGTCTAGCACGTCCTGTTCTAGTATTAGAGTATATCATAATACCGTCAATGAAAACAAACACAAACCTGACGAGATATTCTCGAAATATTTCATTCATCAAACTCAGGAAAGCAGCAAGTGCATTCGTCAATCCGAATAGCATTATCAAAAACTCATTAGACCATAACAAGTCCTGGAAGTTATCTTAGGGACATCCTCACTAAATCTTCAATTGGTTAATAACCAAACCTTAAATTAATCTTTGAAAATACACAGGCACCTCTAGGCTGATTAAACAATCATTAATACACGATAATGAACAACGATTCCCAATCGTTACTCGATTCAATTTTCCATAGTCAATGTATAGCCTTAATGTCCACATTTTTTTTTTTTTTTTTTTCATAAATAAACTGGGCTCTCCATGACGACATACTAGGTTGAATGGAACTTTTATCAACCAATTCTTGCAACTGACTTTTCAATTCCCTTAACTCATCATGAACCAATCTCTAATATAGGGTCCGTACCTGGAAACAAATTAATAGAGAACTCCACATCTTTGCCTGGCGGCAATCCAGGTAAATTCTCAAGGAAAACGTCAGGAAATGTCTAATCACCTTGACCTCTTCCACACTACTCAGAGCAATATCTCTTAGTACCTCATGAATTAAATATCTTAGGTAGCCATTCAATAACAATCTTTTTGCTCTCACAATACTAACGGCATACCTCACTACACTTTGCATCCCCAAAAGTAACCTCTGGTCACCCAAGTCGATGGAAAGCAACTGATTTCCCGTAGCAATCTATCTTGGCATAATCATAATGCAACCAGTTTGTGCCAAAAATCACATCAAATTCACAATATCCAACTGGATAAGATTCATAGGCATAACAACATCTTTCACCATCACTGGACACTCAGAATAACACCATACTAACGTAGGATGACCTACTTGTTTACTCACTTAACGAATCCAACAATAAGTTATGGATATTACGGTCTGCAGCCCGCAATAACGATAACTCACTGTTGTCTCGATAAGTAAGCAACAATCCTCAAGAATACAACATTACCATCTTGCCCTTCATTAGAATTACATATGCATGCCTCGATCGTGCTCCATCATTACTCTCTTTGGCAACATCAACAATAACAAGGAAAATATCAGCCGGAGTCAGCTAGTATGACCTATGCGACTGAACCTATAGCTCGTTCACCCAGCCGGAGTCATCTAATATGACCTGTGCGGCTGTACTCATAACCCATCGATCCATGCTAGTATATAAGTCGGAGTCACCTCTAGTGACCTGTACGACTCTAATCCTGCACACCACGGCTCATCTAACCAAAATTTCTAGATCCAGGTACCTGCGGAATCAGTGCTAGTGGTGGCAAAGAAGACTACGGAGGCATTTACTGATTCTGGGAACAATTTGTAGCTCTATGTTCCATTTATCCACATGTAAAACATCCATTACTTTCTTGTCTACACTCTCCAAAGTGTCCATTATTGTACCTGCGACACAAAGGTACATTCCCTCTATCTGAATCACCTTGTCTCTGAAATCTGGAATCACCAGTGAATCTACCACCATACCTCTGACCAGTGGCACAAAAACCTCAGCTGGAAGAACTAGAATTAGCTTCACTTCTCTTGAAGCTCTGAGTCTTACGAGGTCATTGAGATGACGGATCAATACCTTTATCGTCTTTCCTCCAATTCCCATTCTTTTCTTATTCTTTTTTACTCTCGCTGAGCATAACCTCAGAGTCCACAATTCTCAACAACATCTCGTAAAACTCCTGGTAAAAAGTACAATAAATAGTGGTCGTCAAAGAACGCCAATTCCTCTTATTATCCAGCTTAAAACAACATAACACCTCGACCGGATTAACAACATCCGTATGATAACAAGAAAACTCCGCTACTTTCCATAGTACTCATTTGTTGTCATCTTTCCTTGTCTCAATTGCAAACTCTCACTTCTTACCATCCATTTATATCGGAGGACTAAACCTTTCCTTAAACAATTCTTTAAACAACTCTCAAATAGCTATTTCCTCCGGTGACATCATATAAGACTCCTGTCTCCATCAGGATGCAAATTCAATGCTCAGAAATCAGGTAGTCGTCTTGACCTACCGTCAAAAGAAAGATTCCCTTGACTTTGCATAATCTAAAGCACCTTTTTCCAACTGATTAAACCATCGACCTGCTCCCTCAGGTCATTCATTTTCCCTAAAGTGATTCAGCATCAACTTATATCCAGTCCTAAGAGAAAAATCCTTTGGATAATAGACCGAGTCACATTAGTACTAGCTTCCCATAACTGAGCTAAATAAGGAAAACTAGACTCAACCAAACGACGTGGCTCACAACGAGGCGGTATAGTTCTGACAGAAAACACTAGAGAATTCTCAAGATGTACAGGACTGCAAACTAAGCTCTGATACCAACTGACACACCCCGTCCCGAAGGAGAGCGTGCTGGCCGTCACGTGAGAGTGACGTAACCATTTGCACAGTTCGGAAGCTTTTAAATACCATTGTGAATTCTGTCAGAATACCGTTGGATTCCTCGTGGCCACCAAAGCTCTGCTTTAACTCGAACCTGGAGGGGCGCAAAACAAGGTGAGTGGGTCAGTAAAATAAGTCTTTCAAAATCTTTCCTTTATCAACATATATATATCCCCTCACTGTAAAATCTGTATACTTTCTCAGAAAATAGCATATATAAATATATATAGCTTCAGAAATCTCAAAACACCATTCTTCATCATTTTTCAGAGAAATATGCCATGCCATGTGCCAAAAACATAATATGGATGCATCAACATAAATCAGGTGAAATAATAAATCAACCGGAGACCCTGCAGTGGTCCTGTACGGCTGATTCTAAAGCTCAATATCCAATCCAGCCGGAGTCACCAACTGTGACCTGTACGGCCCTGCCGGAGTCGCCAACTGCGACCTGTACGGCACTACGCTGCACATGAGTCGGAACTACCTATAGTAGTCTGTACGACTCGGATGGTGTAATAATACGCTCTAGTGCTTCTCTTATCAATCATCTGTGCACATAATCTAAGGTCACCCACTAGTCGGAACCATCTCTAATGGTCTGTACGACTAGCATGTCGGAACCACCTCCAGTGGTCTGTACGACTAGCATCTACTTGGATCCAAGGTGAGCGTGTGATGCGGTGAATAACATAAGCACTAACACCAGGGGTGCAGGTTATGAGCTATCAACATAAATCACATCCAACAATTCAATACACCAAATGTAACTCACCTGATACTCACCTGTGCGTCCGCAGCACCAATTCACATATATGCATCATATAAATATCAATTCACATATGTCATATAATTTCTATGCATGGTATTTCAAATCACATGATTCATATAAATCTATGCATGGCATTTCAAAATATACTTTCATTCAAAAATCAATTTCTGGGAAAACGTTAAGTATATATATATACTGAAACAAACTGCCCACTCACAGTTATATCGAAGGATCATAACCCCTTAGCCTTTCTCGACTGTGCTCGTCTTCCGCATAAGCCTCGCCTATATGAGAAGTAACCGAAATAACGTTAATTACGCACATAACCAACTTTCGCTAATAACTTCTCATATATTGCTCAAATTGGGTATATGAATATACCACCGTGACCTACACAATCTCAGGAACATCCCCATATTTTTAGAAAAATTTTCCGACCACCCACGCGCCGCCACGCGCCGCCACGCGCCGGCGAAGGCACGGCCAGACGCGCCGGCCACGCGCGGGCACGTGCCAAGCACACTGACGGCGTCAATTAACGCCGTCAGGAATGTTCCAGGAATATTCCGTTAACTCCTAACAGTTTCCGTTAGTTTTGACTGACGGCGTCAGGAATATTCCGTCCAACTGACAGAATATTCCGTCGTCTTCTCCGGCGACTCGCCGGCCGCCGGTGGGTTCGCCGGATTCTGGGTATTTTTTCCAACTATGGTTTCTCACTCATTTTTCATCCATTTTTCATGAAATTGGTACCAAAATGAAGCTCTAAGCATGTAGAACACATCTAAACAAGTTTCAAGGCTTGAAAATCACAGGATTTTACCTGAGAAAGCTCGATAGCTCGGCACACTTTAAAAACCTTCGATCTCGGTCCTCCGACGTCCAAACTCTACCAACGAAGTACCCCGAGACTCGTGAGGACCTCCTTAAGCTCACTGTGAGCTTGAAATTCCCTGAAATGCAAGATTTTACGTGTGCATGAACAGTGCACATTTTCGGGGTTAAGATTTCACGCCTAATCCGAGGGTTACAAGCTCCAATTTTGGTACCAAACTACTCAGGGGTTAACAAGGATCAAGAATCTTACCTTTTGGGCTTCGATCTGTGAAGAAATGGACGAGTTCCAACTCCGTCCGTACGTGCACAGTGCACGGGGAGGGTGTTCCGAGAGAGAGAGAGAGAGAGAGAGAGAGAGAGAGAGAGAGCTTACGGGGGAGAGAGAGAGAGAGGGATAATTAGGTGTGTGGTTAACAACCCTAACCACACAAAACCATAACAATTATTTTCCAAATAAATTTTCCAAAACTTAGGATAGAATAATAAAACCAAAGATAATGTCACATACCATAGCAAAGTTAAGGGCAATCCCGTCATTTCGCATCATCGATAAAATAATTCTGGGACGGGCTGTTACAGCATAAGGTTACAGCATAAGGTTACATAACGTTGACTTTGACTTTGACCGGTCAACGGTCAACGTTGACTTTGACCGTTGACTTTTCGTGTTTTCGTCCGAGACCTCTCCTAAGCTAATTTCGACGTTCTGAACCCGTTTCTGAAGTCCGTTTTCCCAAATTAAGTCGTTTGAGTAGAGTTTGACTGAATTACCCCTTTATGTGCTTAGGGGGCAATTCTTGTGGCGTGTTTACCTTCGCTAGTCTGCGCAACTTTCGACGGCGAAGTACTGTGAGTGGACCCCTTCAAAAATGCATGTTTTATAGTAGGAATGCATACATGAAAAGCATGATTTGATGAATATGTTATATGAAATGCTTTACGAGATATCGTACCTATTAAGGCTATTTTGAATTATTACTATTTTTCCTATAACCCGTATTCTTATAGAATATCTGATGGATGACGATATGATATTTAGAATACGTTTCGAACACCTCTTTATAGTATAGATGATGGATGACTTTATACTATGAAGATGCCTTTCAAATGTACGTATGTTTAATGGTTTTGTACTTACCTAGTGGTCCTTACCGTTACGGGACGTAGGGATAGTTTTCCGGTCCGTCCCGGGCGAAGAATTTGGTGTTGGCATAGGGCCTGTAGGGTGTTTTCTCTGGCATTTAAGACCAGGGATGGGGAGCCGGCATGGGGCCTGGGGGTTATTTCCTCTGACTGTCTGCTCAGAGATGGGGAGCCGGCACGGGGCCTGGAGAGTTATACTGGACATTCACTAGCGGCTAGTATATATAAAAGTTATGATTTGAGACAGTGCACGGCATGCTAGGTTTCGGAAAACCTATGTTTATCATGATATATATGTGTTTTCATAAAACCTGGGGGTTAGTACGTTGATAACTGTTTTACTATATGTATATCAAATTGGTCCACTCATGTTTGTTTTGCGCCCCCTTCAGGACCACAGAACGACGACTACGATCTGAGCTACGAGGCTTTTCCCTACCAGTGACTTCGTGCTATACCTTCTCTGCTTGGCACTTATTTGTAATAGCACCTTCCTAAATAAACTTATGTTCATTCTCTGGAATAGACGTATGCTCTGAATGTATTGTGTAATATCCTTATGATTAATGATTAGCTTTTGAACTTAGTTGGTGTTTTCTTACCTTTATACTGGTTTAGTACATTCCTCCGCTTTCGCTTAAATTAAATGGCTTTCGTCACCCTCCGGGTGTCGGCCAGCACGTGACCATCCCTATGCCCCGAGGGCATCGGGGTCGGGGCGTGTCAAAGGGGGTGAGGAAGTAGGCTAAGCCTTATAATGAGCTAACAATAATGTAGTTCAAATTCGCCTTGGGCAAGAATTGAATCTAAGATCTATCACTTACAATTGAAGAGTAATACCACTAGACCATAATATACTAAATAAAATCTTAACATTATGTTTAATTACACCAAATGATGTTGGTATTCCTATACCCAGATTGCCATTTATGGTGTGGATGTTAAATTATATTGTTAATGTGGTATATTGTAGTTAGACGTTATTGCATTGCAGTTTAACGTTCAATTAAATGATACTGATACCTTACTTTTTAATGAGATACCGTAAACTGACTCTTCCTTAAATTACACTATGAAGTCGTTTTGTGCATAATCAATTAATCATCAGGTATTTGGGAAATCTAGAAGGGCTCGTTTGGTTGACAAAATAAGTTAGCATGGGATGCAACTCTCATGCTCATTTCCAAGAGATTACATTACTAATAACAAGGAATGGATTTATAAAGAATGCACATTATTCCTATTCATGTGTTTGTTAATAATTAAATATTTGAAATAAATAAGTATGATTGTCATTTATGTATTTACTAAGAACATCTTTAGTGTTATTTAGAGACAACCACTGTATAAAACCAGTATAAAACAAAGATAAGAACAAACTAAATCTCCAATGCATTAGAAAGTGAGTCTTTAAAATATAGGAACTCGCTGAATACTTGGTACATGTACCCGTACATTGGGATAGATGACGAAGTAAAATGGTGGAGCCTGTTAGGCAATTTCAGTGGAAAAACTGGCCCGCCAACTTGAGTGCTGCTGTGTTGCAAGAATTTCACTTGCTAGGGACGCGCGAGTGCTGATGGAGTCGCAAGACAGCTGCAAGCGTGGGTCCCAGCGCGTATGGGTTTTTTTTCCTTCTTTTCAACAGTTTTCAAATGAAGGGTCAAGATTCATTTTGGCTTTCAAAAAGGCCAAAAAAGAAAAGCAAAGAAGGTGGATGAAGGTGGTGAAGTAGCCAAACAAATGAGAGAATTCTAATTACATTTTATGTGAAGAAAAAATTTGGTGTCAAATTTGAATTTTTTTGATCGAAATGTTCACAAAAATATTTTACGACAACGTAATGTGAAATTAATTAAAACAATGTTAACACAAAGAAATTGTTATTAAATTATCACATAAAATTGTAAAAACCTCAAATTTAAAAATTCTACTATGAGGACTCACCTATTGGAATTAAATTATCACATAAAATCGTAAAAACCTCAAATTTAAAAATTCTACTATAAGGACTCACCCATTGGAAGCCATATTCCTTTAGAGACACATATTTCCTTCAAATCCCTACATGAGTCCTCATATGTGGTGGGTGGAGTCCCTAAATAGGAATTAATGTGCGAAGGCAGCCAATATATAAACAATGTACAATAAAACCTTCATAAACGAATGTTCGATAAAATAATAAAATATCCTAGTCCCAACTCGGACCAATGCACCAAGATAATAACCTTGCTAAATGCATAAGATAATAATTTTTCCAAAAATACTTTAAGGCCCAATGAGTATATAAAATAATAACTGATGAAATACCTGAAAGAAATAACACATAAATTTCAATAATACTATGCTTAAGAATTTTTACTTAACAACTATTTTCTCATTTCAGATTTTTATCAAAATATGCTTCAATTTTGCCTTATATTTTTGGGAACTTTAACGAAAAGCTCCCGTACTGTTCATTTTAACAAAAAATCATATTTTTACACTAAAAAGTCAATCCTGGTACTATTTACTTTACCCCTTATTTTGTCAGTAACTAAGCCTCATCTTTAACTTTTTGCCTTTTCTAAAGTCTTTATCTCTCAAAAAAAAAATCTCATCAGTCAATGCAAATTTTTGTACTCTTTTCAAATGAGACGCCATAAAATAAACAATATATGACAATTGTAATGATTTGAAGTCTCAGAGATTACGTGTATATGTAGAGAATTATGTTCTATGTACATACAACATCTTGAAACACTTTATCTTCTAGGGGATTAATATTTAAAAGGAAAGTATTATTAGCACTCTAAAAATCTCATTTTACACTTCTCACAAGTGTATTTTTCTTTCTAAATATAGTAAGTTTGGAGTTTACAATGAGAATTTTAGAGTGCCAATAACAATTCCCCTTTTAAAAATACTTGATCTTTTTGTTCTTAAATTATCTTAAAAAAATTTAAACCCTAAACCCTATAGATGTGTCTTTATTTATTTTTGATAAGATAAGATACATGTATTTATAAAAAAAAAAAATTTACATGTATTTATTGTTGTATGCATAATTTACTGAACAATTATGGAGGCCAGAGAGAAAGGGGGTGCGACACATAGAGAGAGAAGAGAGAGATGTGTAATTGTGATGTGTGTTATATTCCACCCCATTGTGCCTTTATTTATAGTAGTAAAGAATGTTAATTCCTTATATTAATATCTAGTCTAAGAGATATGGTAAAATCTCCTAAGGATATCCTAGATATGTTAGGATTTATGGGCTGGTTTGGTATTGCTGTGCTTTGAAAAAAAGCTGCTTCTGCTGTGCTGTGAGAATAAGCAGCTGTGAAATAAAGCAGCAGAGTGTTTGGTAAACTTTTTTGTAAAAGTGCTTTTGAAAAAAAAAAACAGTATTATAGTGTTTGGTAAACTTTTATGTAAAACAGATGTGAAAAAAAGCTGGTTTTTCAAAGCTGGGTTTTGCAGCTTCTTGTTTTTGGTTTTTTTTCATCCAAAACTGTGAAAAAAAGCTGAAGCTGAACCAAAAACTCTCCCAGCTTTTTTTCGTAGCAGCTCTTTTTAAAATCACCTCAACCCCAAACTGGGGCTTACACAATCACATTCTTAATCTAATAGGACTGCAACACTCCCCCTTGAGTGTGTAAATACTCAAACAAAATGACGCATCAGGTATTCAGCGATGAAGCAAGTACAGTTGATGAAGTCGTCAGCACAATGAACGAATGCAAGTCTCAGATCAATGGAAGAATGCATAAAAAGGTAAAACTCACAAAACCTCGCTATGGTAAAACCTAAGGTGGGAGAAAAACCCATAGACTGAGGAGAAAAGTGAGAAGTTGCATTAAGTCAAAACTATACGTCTTCTGGACGCAAGTAAACGAGCTCACAAGGGTATGATCAGCTCAGGATGAGTGCCTCGTCAAAACCTAGTTAGGTAGCAAAAACCCAGTGGAAAAAATGCTCTTAATCATAGGGAAAAAATAGTACATTAAGATCAAGTGAGTATACTTCTGGATACTCCCCTGAGTTTGATAGAACTTCTAAATGAGAACTACAAGCATTGCATACAAATAGTTAGGCATACCAATTCCCCGGACAAGCTTCTGGAAGGTTGACTTCAGCAATGACGTTGTGTAGAGGTCGACAAGGTTGTCTGGGATCGGCTTGCATGACTTCAATCTCTTGATGCTTTGCTGATGTAGATGCAATATGTCTTGGCATTGACTTTGTTGATGTATTATGTCTTGGTCGGGTGGATACATGCGGCATAATTTTCATGGATCGTCGTTGGGACTCAACGATGGATGAAAACAGCAAGTACTTCGAATATGGTCAACAAGAGTTCTCAACCATATCTCACGTGTGGTGTAGTGAAGTGATGTGAGTCTTTGAACGATTCAAAGATTTTGCAACTAAGGTCATATCGTGGACCTCTAAGATATTGCGATATCCCTAACGGTAAAGACATAACTATTCAGGGATTTTCCTTGTGTGGGTTTGATAAGTAACCAGCGTCAGCATAACAATAAGGCAAGCATCATTTTGAGGATCAGCGGGGTCGGATCCGATCGAGATGCGTTGGGATTTGCCTAAATCTATTCTACCTTCAGGATGGCGGAAAACGTCTTTAATACCAATTCAGTGGTTGCGTGTAGGCGCAGTGTTGTATCTTTACCAATATATCAACAGCAAAGGAGATGTTCTATCTAATACAATGAGCTAAATACAACGGAGCGCAAAGTTGAACTCAAATTTGGAATTTCAGATTCCATAACCTCTTCAAGGGTCTCATTTGCATATAGTGTATAGAAGATTATAAGTATACTCAAAAGGTAACACCTTCAGGGTGTAGTTCGACTGGAAGACCAAAGTACCGTCAGAACAGTTTTTCAACTTTAGGTCAACGCATAAACGAGTTTTTCAAAGATTTTTCATCTCAAATTTCATCTTCAGGTGCGAGACAATTTTCTCAAGCTTTTCTAGAGTCTTAGTGAGATTCATGTCATTAACATAAACTGTAACTCTAGCAATTCGGAATAAGACTTCATAATTTAACATGCAAGGGCATAGTTCATATCCTTGATTGATCAAATAATCACTTTGACGGGTATACCACATCCGTCAGATTTCTTCAATCCATGAGTGAACGCCTCAAACGAGTTAAGATAGTGTTCTGTGGTTTGGAACTATTTGAGTTAGTTCATGTAGTTTTTTGGGAACTTACATGTAAATCTCCATATTTATATCCCCATGGATAAAACACTAACCACATTTCATAATGCTGTTATCAATCACAAGACGTTTGAAAGAAACCTTACACCGTAAGGCGTGCATCATATCGCACTATTTGATGTACACTTCCCTTCCCACTTGTAACACAACAGGGTTACCTTAGGCAGTGTAGGAATGATAAGTCCAAACACATTTTGGTAAGGAATTTTAACCTGGTTTGTAATTTTGGTTATCCAGTCAGTTCTACGTTATCACTTAATCAATGAAACACGATTTGATATCATCGCTTTTCATTTATGTCGGTAGCTACCATATAAGTGAAAACATCATCAATGGTAATCTCATTTCAATTCCATTAACTCATCCATACTAGTATACTGGACCAAGAACTTCAAGTCTTAGGAGTAATTTGGATTAATCTCATGAGATGGAAATGATTTGAGATAGTGATTAGTATGGATTCATTATTATGTTGTGACCTTCTTCTTCTAGGGAAGTGAATCCTATGAACCGAGTGATCTGTCATACTCCAGGCCAAGACAGATTGATTGGCTATCCGCCGGTGTACCAGACCGTCCAACAAGGGCGTCCAAATCGTCCAATAAGGGCGGCACACCCTCCAAGGATGTTGACTTGACGTTCGTTAAGTACGTCTATCCTTGCAGGCATGTTTGCAACTGGTATATGTTCTTGTCACTTTAGCTAGATCAGAGGAATGCGTCTGGAGCAACATTCTAAAAGCTAGAATTCATCACACTTTCTTATCACACTTGTGCGGTATGGGGATTAAGATGAGGCATAGTGGGCAACGTCCACATAAATTTGCATCGTTCTACATGAACGTTGATGTTTTTATCTCCCCTAACGACGGGAAGACTGTCTCATTGAAGTGACAATCCACAAATGAGCGGTAAAAAGATCGCTTGCAAATGTTCTAAGAGAGCTAGTGTGAAGGAGAATCATAATCGACAAAGATTCACATCCTTCTTCGAGGACCCATATTGGTACATTGCGGCGGCGCAACTTGGCACATGGAATGCACACCCAAAATGTGTAAATACGAAGCGTCAAATTCATACCCAGTAACTAACTGTAACGTCGAAGAGGTTGGGTGGCAATAGGCCTCAAGGCGAACCAGCATAGATGCGTACACGATTGCATAGCTCTAGGCAGAAATCGAAAACTTGGTACGTTCACCAAGGTCCGGGCGATCATTTAAATTGCGCTTTATGATCATTATGCGAGGCTATTTGGAGTGAACATGGGAATTCGATGTTCAATTATAAACCCAAAAGACATGCAATACTTTATCGAAAACCGTCAATATAAACTCTTTGGCATTATCTAGTCTCTTAGACTTTAAGAGATAAGTAGATTGTTGAACCCTTAAAATCGACCAAGAGGTTTAGCAGCAATGTGTGTGGACAAACATGTGACCAGTTTGTTGATTTATCAACCAAAACCATAAGTATTTATATGGTCCGCATTTTGGTTTGATTAGTCCACATATATTCCCATGAATCTACTGTGAAAAGAGAGTTGTTTCGTATCTTTGCGAGGGATGATTTAGAAAATCAATTTCCCTAATGAGTAGGCTTGGCAAAGTGTGCTTGTAGGCACAAAATCCTTACTTCGGGTAATGAGATGTGTCATGGCATAATTGTTCAACCTAAGTGTCCTAAAAGGTCGTGCCAAAGCAAGTAAACAGCTTGAATCACCTTGCTCCAAGCCGGCCATATGTGGCGTGTTCCTCAATTGGGAGACAGCCCATTGGCCCCAAATCAAAGCTTCAGGCTCATTTTTGGAGGTGGTGTAAAGATATTTCACTCTATTTTCTTCAGTGGTTTCATTTATGATCATTGTCATCTCGAATATCCTTAAGACTCAACGACGTTCTTCTGGAATAAGGAGAATATAAGGTCTCTGACATGGTAATTTAGTACATTTCATACAACGAAGAGCGTGCCAATGCTCTTAATCAGGTTGGATAGACCTGAAGTCATTGCTAGAGATGTGATTTAGGTGTAAAGTTAGTGTGCGTAGTATTGCATTCATCCAGACAACTAACTTTCCCACAGTCGTATATAATCACGTGTTTAATTGAATCTGGTCACATGTATACAAGAAACATGATTCAATTAACTCATATTCGAGGACAATATCGATAAGATTATCCATAACTAAAACAAACACCAAATGTGAATCCAAGAACATAGAAAAATGTTCACAAAGTAAATGGTTTACTGAGGAGATTCGGCCAACAAGGTCATCCATGTCAAAATTCTGCTCTTCCAACGGTGTTAAGTGGAGCAAAATTAGTCTTACATACTGACTACTAGAATGGTACTCATCAACAACATTGGTAAAGGCATGAACAAGTGCATAACCAATGATCTATTCCATCAAGACGGAATTAGATTCTGCAAGGTTAAGGTTTGGAAATATTATCCCTTATTCTTGAAGTTTTAGGTCTTAGGTGCCAAAGATCATGTTTCGGGCATGATGCCACACCTTGGCAGGCCCTGATTATACTATATGTTGTAAAAACAAACTCGAAATTGGATTGTGAGATAGACAGACCCAGACTTGGGTTAGGTAGGCTTCAGCCGAAGCTGGAGGGGTTTGTTCGGTAGGCCTCAGTCGAAGCAGAGCAATATCATTCGGTGCACCTCTGTCGAAGCAAAGCATGCCCTTCGGTGCATCCCTGTGAAGTAGTGCATCACCATTCGATACACTCTGACCGAACTGGGTTGAGCCATTCGGTGAACTCTAACCGAACTGGGTCTATACCGTTTGATAGACTCCTGCCGAAGCTGGGTTTATACCTTTCTCTCATGTTTGTGGTAGTAATCAAATCCGAGAATTTGGTAAACTTCCACTTTCTACATTATTTCTTCAGGAACGAAGTTAGAAACAAGGAAGGACGATAAAGTATTCTTCAGTCAAAATTCGATCGGATTTATAACTTCAAAATCGTACTCATTCATGAACGTAATCATGGTGTGCTTCAGGTAATGTCTTTCATGATTAAACAGTCTGTATGAGCGAGCCAAAAAGTCATGGAATCCTCATTTGGGAGATACTTCCGTGGGTAATGCTTCGAGCATAAGTCTTCGAATGAAGATCATGACGGAGGCTTATTCAGCTTTTGCATGCCATTGTTAGCGTCAATGGTTTCTCAGCTTCTTGATAGTCAAGTGAAGATTCACGTCTTGTACCCCACATAAAGTGGTTTCTATTAAAAACGTCCAAATCAGGAAAATTGAACTTGTGACGGTTTGACAATCCACTGAATTGAAGGGAACAAGATTGTGATTGGTGCTATAAGATATAAAATATCCATAACTATCAAAGTTAGAACATTTGAGTTCTAAGACATGGTTTACATGAAAAACGTCGGGTTTTCATGGGTGTATTTGTTTTGTGAAAACTTTGGGTTCAAAGACACTAAATTTGAAACTACATGTTCAATTTAGTTTATGAATGTTTAGTTCATAAAAGAGAGGTTCTTGCAAGAACACATAATACAATATGCTGATTTGAGTGTAGTGGATTTGAGTTGTTCAAGAACTCAAGTGTGAGTGCTTCGAGACTACGAAAGGATGTCAACGGTTCAAAGAAGAGAACTAAATTATTGAATCGTTAATGTTCAAAAGTGATCTTCAAGTCAATAATTTTGGATTTCTGGCAGATTAATGGACTGCTAGTCACTTTTAATTAATTCAATAGATTGGGACCATACATGGTCGATCGTGGAAGCAAAATAATGACATGCGGGTCATATTAGCTTCAATTGGCAGCGGGCCGAGTGACAAGTGAATTATAGCTTAATTAACGTTAACCAAAAACGTCCCAATAGTATGGTTAAGAAGCAGGGGATGTCAATATATGGCATTAGGTAAAAAAAAAAAAGATGCAGCCTGGCACAAGTGGGATGGTTGCAATACTCAGCTTTGCAAAAAATAAAAGTTACAGGCCTTTGGGCTTAGGAACACAGCTGCAAGGCAGCCCAGTCCACTACAGGGCAAGCTACAGGCTTGATGCATGTTGGGCCGAAGGGAAGAGACAACCCATGTATGAAGTAAACCCAACGATGCTGGTTTTGAGGTTGGGCCAGGAAACAGAAACCCAGCGTGCAAAGCAAACCAAAACCTTGCAGTTGGAACGCAGGCCAATTGAGCCCAGTCGGTGACTGGCTAATGGGTTGGTGTGCGAGACAAGCTGTAACTACCAAAATCTTTAATTTGGAAGCTAAATCTGGTGATAGGCCAAAATAAAATGATGGTTAATCTCTACGCTATTAATAGTAATAAATTTCTTTCCTTAAAAGAAATCCAGCACAATACTAAATTTGAGTTATTTTATGGCTACATTTAATGGTCTCGTTAGACTGCCTATGTACCCTCTCTAGGGATCAAGCCATTCGTAGTTCACATTATGCTTCCAGAACAATGTACTAAAATTTCATCATGATCCAACGGTCAGATCTCCGCCAATCAAGAATTCAAGTGGCGGTCAACGTTTTATTTTACGAACTTACAAATCCAATTCGGGAAGATCCGTTCGTCAGATTTCCGATCCGTAAGTTCCCAAGGTCCTTAAATATTACATATTATAATGTCTCAAAGTTTGATGACGATCCAACGGTCGGATCGTCGATTCCTAAATTAATCCATCACTGTATCGTAGTGAATTTAGGTTCAAACGATCAATCTACATCATACGATTATCAAATCTAAAATCAAGACATTTAGTTTGGCTTAAAAATAACATTGACGGCCTTCTGGCCACGCGCTGCCGCAGGTGGCAATCGGCCGCCCCGACTCGTCGAAAAATTCAACTATTTCTAAAAATTCTCAAATTTTACAAAAATGAAGATCTCAAAGAGTAGAGCACACTTTATACCTGTGGCCAAGTCCAATTTGGCCGGGAAAAGCTCCAAATTGACTCAAACCCGCCGGAAACCCTAAGGTGGGTGTTCTTCGATTCGACCTCCTCGGTGTTCCAACACCCCAACAACAAGTTGGGTCGTGTTCCTGGGTTCAAGGGGAGTTGATTAAAGGTGGTGGTGGGTGGTGAAACTCGCCGGATCAAAGGAATCACCATCGAACCCCCATGACGCCCGTGCGTCTTCCTTCACGAATTTGGGCCTAAAACCCCTCAATCTAGGGCTGAAATGATAGAGGAGAGGTTATGGAAGAGATTACAGGTGAAGGTGGGGTGAAAATGATCTGAAAAACAGTTGAGAATCCTCGAAATTTCACCGGTTCAAAATTGGTTTGTCGTGGGTGCATGGGTCAACAAGATGGGTGTAGAGCTCCATCCAAATATGCCAAGAAATACGATAACACATAGGATAAAATACGTCCTCATAAACTTACGTTTAATCAACGAGGGGTATTTCGTTTTTTTCCACTTATTGATAAATTATTCATATATTTTAAATTTTTCAGGGTATTACACAAGCCCAACAAGCTATGCTTGCTGGCTGGTGGGCTGAAGGCGCTGGACAAGCCCAGCACATGGTGGCTTGGTCTGGCGCTGGTTGGAGTGAGTAAAAAGGCCCAGCAAACAAATTACTGGTTAATGGCTTGGAGGGCTGCGAGCCATCAAATTACAAAACCTAGGTTGAGGGCTTAGTTTATGTATGCAGCAATGCCCAAAGGGCTGCTACTTCACGGGGATGTCGATAAGACGTCGTTCCAACACCCAAGCCGCGAGCTGTAGGCACGGCTTGGCGTTAGGTGGCGACACAGCTCCAGGCCGCGTCTCAGCCGAAGATTTCCTAAATTGAAATTTCCCTTTTTTTTCTTTTCGAAATTCCTAGGGTTTGAAAAACCCTAATTGCTTCTAATTTCTTTCAATTCTTTGACTCACAAATTCCACATAGCAAAAATTGCGTAATGCATGAAACATGTATACATATATATATATATATATATATATATATATATATATATATATATATATATATATATATATATCGGAAGGTAAATATAAATGTAAGGGGTTCATGCATCATGGGGAATGTTTTCATGTATCATGGGGAATATTTTCATGCTTCATGGTCATTTCAATTATCTTCCTTTATTTTAAGCGTACCTGATTGGCAGAAAACGATAAAAGCCTTTGAATTTGTAGAAAATCCTTCTCGGAAAGCCGAAATTGCATCTCCAAAGCGTTGTATCATGTTCAACAAAGAAAAATTAAATTGAATCAATACCATGTAGATCAATTCAATAAAATAATAATTAATCATAAAAAGAATGATTAAAACGTAATACTCCCTTGATTAAATAACAAACTCTCTTTAGCATAGCGTCAAGATCGTGCTGATAACGTGTTGTATGCATAATTTACTGAATAATTATGGAGGCCAGAGAGATAGGGGGTGCGGCACATAGAGAGAGAAGTGTAATTGTGAGGTGTGTTGTATTCCATCCCATTGTTCCTTTATTTATAGGATTACAACTCTAATATGATAATATATAGTCTAAGAGATATGGTAGAATCCTGTAAGGATATTCTAGATATGTTAGGATTTACACAATCACATTCCTAATCTCATAGGACTGCAACATTCATAAATTTTTTTGGTGGGTGGGTTTTTTTTTGGCGGGGGGGGATTCACACTGACAAATTATTCCTAATTATCCGAATATAATCTCAGTCCGATAATCCAAATAATAGAAAAAACAGATATGAATTTAGGTTGATTCATTTAGTTTTCTACTCCCTATAACATACATGTACAAAAACTACTTTCCTCGTGTTTTTTGTTTTTTGTTTTTTTGGGTTTTCCTCTTTGTGTCTTGGGCTCTTGGCTCAAGTGTCTTTTATGGATCCTGCCCGACTCTCTCTTTGGGTTCCTTTTAGGTCCAAGTTACCTTTTTTTTATAATTTTTTATTTATTTTTAGTCTTGGAGAGAATTTAGGCTAAGTTACAGTCTACACAATGTGTTGGTCATAATTAGGTATTAAGCTTTGCTTTTTAGAGAACTTAACTTAAAACTTCTCACTTAAAAGTAAAAAATAATATCATCATATTATTAGTGATGGGTCAAACTTAACCCTGGAGTCTATTGCCACTTTATGTTTCACTTGGCACAATCCGGATCGGATTGGTTTCATCTCAAAACCATAGCGGAAAGAACGGTTTGATTTTGAAAACATTTAAGGAAACCGAACCAACTCAAACCAATATAAAACAGTTTGGTTCGGTTTGGTTTAAGTTGTTTGAGCTTAAACCCTTTTTTTTCCTCATTTTATCAACTTTTTATAGTTACAACTTAAAGATCTTGAATGTTCCATCAACCTTCAATGTCATCATCCATACCAAGTTATTAGCTAATAAGAAGACCATATATAAAATAAAATCATTTAAATACCAATATGTAAGTGATTCGGTTCGATTTACACCGATTTACAAAAGGCCAAAGCCGTAATCAAACCAATTCATTACGGTTTAGTTTGATTTTTAGACTGTTGGGACTTTGTTGGTCAAAACCAAGCAAACTGACCATGACAATTTGGATTGACCAGTTTGGTCGGTTCAGTCTGATTGATGCCCATCCCTAGTTACACACATAATGACTTTTTATGGTATTTTTTTCACATTGATTAGAAGGAAAGAGATAAAAGGGTTTAGGAGAGAGAAGATGGAATAAAATGACCAAAACTAATTCAAAAGATAGCTCACACGCATTTCTTGCGACTAAATTTATTAGAAATGATGAGAAGTACTCAGTTTTGTCATGTGTCATTGTTTGACGAAAAAATAGATAAAAATGGACATATATGTAAAGATTGTAACACGGAGTTTAGGTTGTTAATTTATTCACGTAGTAATTGCACAAAATTAGAAAAAAACAGTTGAACTCATTTGTGATCTTTACCTCAACGAATGACTGGCTAATGACTATACGCTTACTTTGACGACTTTACTCTTGACGTCGTAAGTAGACCACATATTACCTCAATAGAATGTGACATAAGTCTGCCTTGTGGATAATAGGCCTTTGGGATACCAATATATCATGGATACACTAGGCCACCAATGATATGTCCTGCCATCGGGCCACACTTGGCCCAATGGTGGCAGAAAAATGACTCTTCAAAGTATCCCCATGGGTATCCAGTGTGCCAATGCTCTTACCAATAGGGACCTTCATAACTACTAGCTAGCAGGATTATGAAGACTGGTCTACACCATCAAGGACTGCCTAGTATGGTCTGCAACCTCCCCTCTCAATTGCCTGCTAGGGTTTAATCTCTATAAATAGTCAGGTCAAACAGAGAAAACAGGGATCGCCACTTACTACTTAAGGCTCTCTCAAGTTCTATTTTTCTTTTAAACTACTTAAAACTCCCCCTTTTTAGGGTGTTCATCAACCAAGCTAACGATGCTTGTTCTTTTGTAGGTAAAATTTCGTCAAATCAACCGTGTACAAAATTTGCATCCATATAATATACTGAACGTATAAGCGAGAAAATAGATAATCAATCGTAAAAATAGAGGAAAAAAATTAGACGAGTCCCTTTATGCACATTATGTAATATGAACAAAATTTATAGTGTTTATAGTGTAATACGAATAAAACTCATACTGTCTTATTCTTATATATAGATATCACTCACCTAAACCAATGTGGAAGGCCCAAGAGGAGATTAGGCTATGCTACATAATGGGACAACCACTTACTAAGTATCAAACTTAAAACAAGTATAATACGTTATTGTCATCCATGTGAGTCGAATGTGAGACATCTGACTTAAAGTGATAGCTAGACAGTAATACTAGTTGGTAGGGGTGGGTTAGCAAAACTGAAATATATATGAGAAAAAGAAGATAGTAGAGAGAGGATGGAAATTGGAATGTGACATAGATAGCTATAGATGAATGGATAAGGTGGGGTAATTACCAAGGTTTTGGCTTTTGGGCTTTTAGGATGAGAGTTTTAGATAGATTTTTAGTTTGGATTTAGTATTTATAAAACAAGGGCTAAAGAATTAGATTTTAAAAAATTAATATAGACAGGCCGGTGCGGTTCCGACAGTTCTTGAGAATTAGAAATTAGAACAGGAGCCATTGCAAATCGGTTCGGTTCGGTTCGATTCCGATCCAAGTTTGAATGGTTTTGGTCAACCCGAATTTTTACTTCTTTTTTTTTCATCTAACTACTTTCGGTTTCACGGTTTTCCGTTTTTTATACGCACCCCAACCTGGAAGGCTGTAACACTACGGTGCCGTCGGTTCCATGTAACATGTCCTAAATCCAACTTAGCCAAATCAATCTCCCACTCTTCCATGTTTGCATTCACCTCCCATTCTCTCTTAACCTCTCCTCAAGTGCTTCTCCAACTGGATACCCCAACTCTTGAAATTGATCTTATCAGCATGAAAAAACACTTACTCAACCCCGCCTCCCACATCATTCCCTTCGAATCCAAATTGCTTGACCCTTGAACTCCCTCAACTTCCATTTTTCACGAACTTTCCCAATTTTTACTCAAAATCGGACTTCAACAATTGCTATATTATTTTGTTGTAAAATAGAGCCATGTGGAGGGCTTACCTTGATGGTGAGGTTAGAATTCAGAAGAGTCGAAGACAAAGTCTGGCAATTCGAAGAGGTCACGGTGAAGAAAGTGGTCACAGATCACATAAGAGGAGGGAAGCGTATCGCGGTAAATTGAGCGATGTGGGAGAGCCGACGGTGAGCGAGTTAGGCGAGGTGCCAGGTGTGTGACGTCGAGAGGAGGGAGTTCTGAGTTTGGAGGGCGAGCGACAAGGTCGAGGTCTTGGGTTTGAACTTTTAAGTCTGGAGACTGGAGGCATGGTATCGACTAGTAAGTCTGGAGTCCGGAGGCAGGTAGGAACGACGGTTGTATTAGTTTGGTATAATGTAATACATAAAATGAGGTCATTTTAAGGGTTTTGATGTTCGGTTTGGTTCGTTCCAACTATTGAAATCGAAACTGAATCAATAAATTATAGCCTGGTTCGATTTTTTTATTTTTTAAATTCGATTTAATTTGGTACCTTGACGACGAATAGTATTGACTTTATCAAAGGCATTTCTTTTTTATCAGTATCATCAAAAGTATTTCTTTTTTTATCAGTATCGTCAAAAGCATTTACATGTGGTCAAATTTATGGTGGGGAAATGTAAAAACAAGTACGGTAAATTAGCGGTACAAGCCCCACGAAAAATAATTAAATGGTGGGGAATCGAAGCTCCCACGCACGAATCCCATTATATAAGCTTTCCATCTCAGTCGTACGTTTATTGTTCCGTTTCTTGCCCTTGCCATTGCCATCGAAGAACCAGAAGAAGGAAAACTCAAAGAATCCAAAGGGCCATCCCTTCTGGGCTTCTTTGCTTCAAGAAGTGGGGTGCCTTTGGATTTCGATTTCAGGAATGAGAGCAAGAGACTGATATCAAAGCAGAAACATTTTCTCACGCGTCAGTCTCGGTGTCATCAAATATTCTTCCTTTTTATCTTAATTTTTTTCTTTTGATGAGTTTCAATCGTTGGATTGAGACCCCTGTGTTGTTTTTTTGTTTGAATTCTCAGGAGGAGGGGCTCTCTGGTTTTTCTTTCCTGCAATCGGTTTTCCATCGGATTTTGTTGCTGCTTGGTTTTACATTTTCCTGGGAAAATCCTTAGATCTGATATTGCTTTCTGGGTCTTCCTTGTATTGCATGCATGGGGTAAGTTTTCTGATTCCTTTTCTGGATTTGGAAATTTTATTGGATAGGTAGTTCAATGGGATTTCTGGGTGTTCTTCATTTGTTATCCTTGTGGAGTAAATTAGATTCAGTTGTACTTGATTTGATTGGGAGGCAAGTAAGAGTAAATGGATTGCATTTTGGCGTTGCGAATTGATGAATCGAATATGGGATTTTAGGATTTGTACTTGCATTTAGTTTTAGGAATTTCACCAACTTATTAGCTTAGCCTAGTGATATGATTGTATGTGGTTAAGTAAAGCCAAAGCCTTTTCAGATTTATTCTTTTGTGAAAACAGGAAACACATGGAAATTGGGAATTTATACGGCTGGACTTGAATTTTTTTTTATTTTTTATCAACGGGTTATGATTCAATTAGATTAAAGTCAATCCAATCAGATGCCAATCAGAGGAGATTCAACATCTCTTTGGTAATAATGTTGATTGAATGAATAGCTTTGGATAATATCTAATAGAGCCGTCCCATCATGGTTCCTTCGATAATTTCGATTTTGGAATTTGGCTGTAACCTGTAAGCATATCCTGATTAAGAGGTTTAGCAGAGTACTCATGGCTAGTAATGATATCAGGAGCTGGAGTTATGTCAGTGCGGTGGATTTGTGTTCTTTTTTGCTTATGTTGAGCCCTTTGTAATTATAGTCGAGGACATTTTCTGTTCAGTGTTCACTTGCCATACTACACATTTGTATTGACAATGCATGTTCGTATCTTTTTGAAGAAATAAAAAGTTCTTTTTTGTTTGTTCTTTCTTTGCCTGTTCTTTCTTGTGGTGATGGTTTGCGAATCTATGGTATGATTTTATGTTTAGTTAGTGTTGTTAAATTATATAACTATATATGATTTCTAACAGAATCAGATGTGGTTTGTAACAGAGCAGTGGTTGTCTAGCATGCCATAGTAAGAACGCACCGAAAACTAAAGTGAATGAGCCACCGAAAGTGTTGTTAAACGAACATCGGACTGAAAAGAAACCAAGCATATCAGAGGATTTCTGGACCACCAGCACGTGGGATATGGACAACAGTGCAGTTCAGTCCCAGGGAAGTATCTCATCAATCAGCACAAACCAGACGCTTGATCCGCATGGTGGCTCTGGCAGCAATAGCACCCCTTCCGAATTTGTAAATCATGGCAAGTTCTTGACTTATTTGTTGCTTTTAAAGGTTTTATTAATCTCTGGGGATTTCATGTTCACATTTCTGAGAGTCGTTTTTTCACATTGGAAATTGGTTTAATGACTCATTATCAGGTGGGTCATATACAGACTCCTCATGACATTCCAAAGACTCAGCCGCTTCGGCAGTATAATCACCTGTAACGAAGTCAACTAATTATGTGTTACTAACAACCCGTTTCCCATTTTGTTTTGAACTTTTTCCTACTAAATTTCATTGCAAATATGATCTTGTAAGGTTTTTTTTTACAGTTACTGTACTTTCTATGATTTCAAGAATGACGTACAACTTTTATTCTTGTCATTTTGTGTATCTTGCTATCATATGTTTTTTTTTCCTTGACGAATGTGTGTGTGTGTGGATCCTTGTTTAAGTTATATTACTTGGGATTTGTGGTGCAGGTCTTCTTCTCTGGAACCAGACTAGGCACCGTTGGGTAGGGAATAAAAAGTCTGAGAGCCCATCAAAGAAAATTCGAGAACCCAAATCAAGGTAAGTTGCTTCTTCTGTTCTTTATCGATTCAAGCTCATTGGACCTCTTATGCTTAGATCTGCCAGAAAGAACTATTTGTTCATAGGACCTCTCGCTTAACCAGATACTTGCTAGACAATTGAATACAACCTGTCTTTCACATTCATCAGTGAATTTTCAAAAATTAAAAAGATAATAATTTTCCCAAATGGGAATTGTTATTGGCACTCCAAAAATCTCATTTTACACTCCAACTTTCTATTATTAGAAGGAAAAATACACTTTTGAGGAGTGTAGAATGAGATTATTAGAGTGCTAATAATAGTTCCCCATAACGCTAGTTTTATTCATGAGAACACTATGAATGCAAGGATTTATTCATTCCAAGTTGCATTGCATGTACTAACTGGGAACTGGGAAATTGTCCGTTAGAGTGCTTCGTTCACTCTTAAGTGTAAAGTAGGCGATGGGTACTCATGAGTACCTTTCTGTACGTTGTCAGCACTCATTGTCTCAGCATGGTTACATCATTGTGCCCTTGCAGTTGGAATGCGTCGTATGAAAGTTTACTTGGGAGTTCCAAGCCTTTCCCTCAGCCTATTCCTCTCCGGGTGAGCCCCTGCCCCTGCCTGCCCGCTTTTATCCTTAAACACTATCTAATTTGTTTTCCTGGTTCCTACATTAACAGGAAATGGTAGATTTTCTCGTGGATATTTGGGAGCAAGAAGGGTTGTACGATTGAGCGGCAGAGGTACTAGAGATTTTTAAGTTGGCTAGTTACGAAAGTTGATCCAGGTGTTTGTAACACTATTACTGCCTCCTAGAAAATAGGAAGCAATAGCATGGCTTGTGCATCATCAACTATCACATCATTTTTTGCTTGCTTGTTCTTGGATTTTAACTCTCGCGGCATTTTATATGCGCCCTTGTGTTGCATTCAAACTGATTTTATAGGATTGGTTTCTTCCACTGTTCTTAGTGGGGGGTTTTGGAAGACGAAGATTGACCTTTGTCTACACTTTCCTTTCATTTTCATCGTCCGCCCCCTTGCTATATCTGCTTCAGTGTTCATTTCTGTTTATATCTGGGACCGAACCCACTTTCTTTGTTTGTTATGGGTCAAAATGGAAATATGATTTCTCTGAAATTGTGCATAGGGTTGTAAATGAGTTCAGCCAAACTGAACATTCAATTGGGATTTTAATTTTTTGATGACTTTAGGGTATTCAATTAGGATTTTAAGTGATTCTATAAACTTCGAAGTGTATTCAATTAGAATTTTAAGACAGTTTGTTAAAATCCTTAGAAATTCAGGTTTATTCAATTAGGTTTTTAAAGGCAAGTGCTCATTTACCACAGTTGTGGAAATGAGTTAGGTTCTTGCATGATGGTGTGTTTGAATTCCATCGGTGGCTAATCTAACATTTAATCTAACAAAATTTATTGTTTGACACAAAAAAAAAGAAGGATGTTTTAAGAAGTATGTAACATTCAAGGTGTATTCAATTAGAAATCGATTTTACGTTATGTTTGGATGAGGAAATTTAAGATTACTAAGGAATTTTAAAATGATGAAAATTGAAATAAAGGGATTTTATTTTCTAGAATTTGGGAATTTTCTTGTTTGGTTAATAAAAAAGAACAATGAAATTGAATACGGAATTTGTTATTTTTAAACTCTCAATCATAGAAATTGGTAAATAACATCTATTTATATGAAATTTAATCTTGGAATTGGAGTTCTCAAATTCCAATTTTTTTTTTACTCGGAAATTCTAAATTTTTATATTTATGAATCTAAACAAAGGAATGAGTGTATATCAATTTATAAATTCTAATTTGAATCCAAATTTCAAATTTATTTCCCTCGTTCAAACATAGTGTTAAAGAATTTGAAAAAGTTAAGGAATTAGATCATTTTCAATGGAGATGTTAAATTTTGAACATAAAATTTAAATTTGGCAGTTTATGTGACACTTTGACATCTTTCAAAATTTTGATCTCTACGTGATATGTTAAATTAAATTATTATTTTATTACATTATAAAATAAATGATTAAACAAATAAAAAATTAATAACAGACATTTAATATTAAATGGCACCGTACGCCTTCGTTGATTTATTTATTTATTTTTTTTTTTTGAACCAAGAAGAATTTCATTAGGACAGAGGGAACCTCCAGCGAGAAACAAAGGGAGAAAGGCACGGACGCCAAAATCCCAAAACAGCATAAAGAAACCAAGAAAATATAATCAAACTGAAGAAAAACCCAGTAGCTGGACCAGGACGGAGGGCGAGGATACGGAGACCTTTCGTCGGTTGAAAAAAAAAAGAAAGATGTACTATATAAGAGCAAGTCCACCACTAAAAAAATACGTTGGTATCTAACCCATTTAATTTACTCCGTGAACAGGGATAGCCCCAATGAAAAGTAATTGGCCAAATGCATATCCATCCCTAAAAAATGTGCTTGCACAAAGTCTAAAAAATGCACTAGCACAAACAATTTCCATCCCTACAAAATGCTCTGGCACCCAGTCCATTTATATTTAATATTATTTAATTCATATTTATTATTATTTTATTCATACATTTATCCTCTTTTTCTCCCCTCTCCCTCTGTTTTTTCCTAATTTTTCTTCGTCCTAGTCCCTCTTTTTCTCCATCCCTGTCCCTCTTCATCTCCATCATTTTCTTCCTATTTTTGTTCGTTCATCTCCCTTTTTTTTTCTAATTTTTCTAGGTACCAATTGGCAAATCAGAACCCAGATCAGAGTCTTGGTCATTTGGTTAATCATCGGCTAGCTTCTTTGGCATCAACGGCGAAGGTCTACGATCAGGGAGTTTGGAGTGCATGTATTATTAGAACGACTGTTGTGCATGTGTGATTGGACAACTGTTGTGCGTTTCATACGCACAACGATTTTGTAATTTTCTTTTTGCTTTTTTGTTTCGAATTTTGGGTTTCGATCTGGTTATGAAAATGGAAAAACTATAAAAAAAATTTGCCTTTTTTGTTTCGATTTTTGCGGGATTTAGGTTTGTAAATGGTAGATGAGAGGGGAGAAGCTGGGCAAAGTTGCTAGAGGGAATCTCGGTTTCGAGAGGAGCAAAGTAGGGAGTTGGTCTTAGCAATCCGGCCGATTTCGGGGGGGGGGGGGGGGGGGACTTGTGACGTCATGCTGACACCAGCGTGATGTCACATAGGCGGAGCCTTGGCTCAGCACATTCTGGGCCTGCCTAGGAGACGGCTTGGGTTGGTGCCAACCTATTAGGCTAGGCTGGAGGACTTTGGGAGGGTGCTGGGCCATTTTTGGTGCTGTGAGCCTACCTACCCCATTGGGGTGGACTTGTTCTAAACAAATTGCGCCGGTCAACAATTAACATCAATTATAATAAATGATTAAACCAATAAAAATTTAATAAAAGATATTTAATAATTAATTAAAAAAATATTTGAAGCAGCCTCTTTTCTGCCAAACCATGTCATCGCCACATAGGAATTGACATTTTGGTTGGAGTGTATTAGTGTTGTCTTTTTTTATTGTTATAGATGATGTAGACATTTTGACATCTCCTTTGGAGATGCTTTTAGAGGAAATTAGAGAGATTTCGTAGTGTAATTTACTCATTCACAAATCCCACCTCTCTATGAGATTTTGAGGAAACTGAATCAAAATTTTATATGGAATCTCTCTACAAATCAATTAAACTCTATAAAAATCCATGAATTTATAAATCTATTGAAATCTCTCAAATTCACAATTGAATACACCCCCTTAGTATGCACGTTTAGTGTGACAGTCCGTCCCTGATTTTACAATTATATAAAATTTTTAATAAGTGATTTTACGAAATTGCCCTTCGAGGCCGTGAGTCGACTGAGGTTAATTTCAGTATCGTGCCATCTAAGATTTGTTTTCTTGGCATACTCTCGTAGTACTCGTCGCTACGGACGCGTGGGCGCAAGCGGTTCGTGATTTGGAGCTATATCGAAGAAGTTATTAACGTTTGAAGTTGGGGGTATTTTAGTAAATTAATTAATGTCTATAAAGCCCCAGATTTTTTGGAGCTAAATCTGGAATGCCACGTGGACGGCCCAGATTTAAAGATAAAATTAAAATGGATGGCTGAGATGGAAAGATAAGAATAGAAAAGGAGGGTGATGGATGGGCACTGCCCAATCAGAAACAGAAGAAAGGAGAGAAAGGAGGGAGGAGAGAAGGAGGGGAGCGAAACGGGTTCCCTTTCGACCCGCGAACCCGGTCACTTGACCAGCTCGTATCTCCCTCGTCCGAACTCCGTTTTGGGTGATCTTAGTGTCCATGAAAAGCCCTTGGCGAGCCCTACATCTTTGTAGTGTTAGAATTCCCAATTTCTTTCCCATTTTTCCAGTTCGAAGCCACAAACCCACGGGGGCATCCGGCGGCTTTAGCTTCGAATCACCCAATCCCGAAGCTATTTCTTCCAATTAATACCACCCATGGCATCCTCTTGAGGTCTGGAACAAAGCCCAAACAAGTTTGGAGGCGTCGGAGTTGCTTTGGAGGTCGAATTGGAGCACACCAAATTCTAGGGTTCTTACGGGTTTTGATGGAATTGGAGCCTTTCTTGACCGAATTGGACTTGGTCACAGGCGGCGATCGTTGTGACGCCTTGATGGGTTGTGCTAGGGAGTTGTAGGGCGAACTCCAGGTGAGTGGGCTTTTGGTTTTCAGTATATATATATGATTGATTGATTTCCCAGAAATGCGTTTTAAAATGTTTTTATGAAATGAATGCCATGTCGAATGCCATAGTTATATTTATATATAATTGTGTGGATATGTATTGCTGCACCGCGGGCGCCAGGTAAGTCAGGTAAGTATGTGTGTGTGTGTGATGTGATGATTAAGGTGATATCGATGAGATTGTTATATGGCTCATTACCTGCACATCGGGGTTGTGCATGCCTGCGGACTTAGCCTTCACGTGATAGTTCACCTCCCGCACTGTACGCTCACCTTGGATCCAAGGCAGGTGCCAGCCTATCGTACAGACCACATTAGGTGGTTCCGACTCGTAGGTGACTTGCGATTCGTCGCCAGCCTTCACGTGATCGTAGCACAGAGCGTATTTACCCAGCTTGACGTACAGATCACATTAGGTGGTTCCGTCATGGGTGCAGGTTACTGATTACTGATTATTGATTATTGATGATTGATTGAGAGATGGATTGAGGATTGATTGAGGAGCCATAGATTCAGCCGTACAGGTCACTAGAGGTGACTCCGGCTGATTGATATATATATATATATATATATATATATATATATATATATATATTGCCGGCATGATTTGAGTTGAGATATCACCTGATTATTTGATGGTATTTGGTATATGTTGATTATTGGTTATGGTTCATTCGGGCATGGCATTGCTTATTTGATGAGATTGATTGATTAATGGTTTTTCTATATTAGTACGTATATATATTTTCTGGGAAGTATACTTGTTTTACAGAGAGGGGTTACAACTTTCATATCGAAATGGTTTTGATAAAACTTTGTTTTTGCCCACTCACGCTTTTTGTTTTGCGCCCCTCCAGGTTATAGTAGCATAGTTCTTTATCGACAAGGACTCGTGGCATATCTCAGTTCAGGTGGCTACTTCTGAGGGTATGATCTTTACCCACACTACTGTACTTTACTTATGCTCTGACAACGCGTGTGAAATGGGTCCATACCCACTCACAGCGCACTCTGTTAGTTAGGTACCTTTAGGTTTAAATTTATTCACATTCTTCCATATCATCACTTTATGGCTTCGTCACCTTCCAGGTGATGGCCAGCACAGCTCGATTCGGAGTCCTAGTGGACATTCCGGGTCGGGGTGTGTCAGTTTGGTATCAGAGCATAAGTTGGGCAGTATTGTGCTCATCACACGCGTGATGTGAGCATTCTTGGTTTTCGTGTCTAATATTTGGATTATGCCACCTTGTCGATTTCGAGAAAATATGTTAGCTTCTCTAAGTTGTGGTAATTTGGTCGACTTGTTGACGTTTTAGAAGAGCATTTGACGAATGTCTTTGGAATTAAAGTGAAGAATTTTTTTAAGGATTGATGCAGAGGCAAGTGGATGGCATAAATTGGGTTAACATATTATTGGATGTTATCAGATGCTTTACTAATCGATTCGATACTTATCCTCTAGCCATCAGTATTAAATGTTGAGATTGGAATCTCAGAGTAGTTTGATTCCTTGTCAGTATTAGTTAGGATATCACCTATTGGAATTCTTGCGAAGTCTACCTTGTTAAGATTCTAGGATAGTCTCGTGGGACGATGGTGCTAAAGTGGTAGTATTTAATGGAAAAGCACTTTGGGAAGATTACTTTCGGTGTACGATTTGATTTGGGAAGTAATATTGTACACTCTTAGTGCGAAATATTTTGTATATGTTGAGAATGGGAGAATCAGTAATTATGGTGTTGAACCTATGCTATGCTCATGTGGTGTTTCAATTGGTGGTAACTTTGCTTAAGTGGGAAGTTGTATTCTTCCAGCCCTAAAGCTTAAAGTATTGGCGATGTTTTTTTTTCCTTAAGTGGGCCCTAAAATTTTGACGATAAAGCATTGGTGGATAAGCTAAGATAGAAAGGTGAGTTGTTATTAATTTGTCTCACCTTGTGATATAAAAGTTTGTATTCATGATCTAATCAAGTGTGGAGATATAAAAGGAATTAAAGTCGAGGCTTCACTTGATATGATTGAAGGAAATTCTCAGTTTAGGTGATTCTGCCTTTGGTTAGAGCAGAAGAATGTTTGAGGATATACAGTTTAACTTCCTAGGCAACCACAGTTTCTTATTGGTTGTTCCAGAGGATGATGGCATTATGAGAAAGTTATTTTTGGACTCTTATACTAGTTCAAGCAAGCACAAATCAGAACAGATTGCTAGCTGGATATAATTATATTTCACCGTGTTGCACGTTTCATTTCTAAGCTTTGGGAAGTCTCTCTAAAAGATTATGAATGCTAGATAGCATGTGATTTACAGAAGGGCATTGTAATCAGGTACTTGGATGACCAGAGGTTACTTTTGGGGGTATGCAAAGTGGAGTGAGGTATGCCGTTATTTCTGCTGTGAGAGCAAAGAGATCGTTATCGAAAGGTTGCCAAGGATATTTAGTTCATGCGGTACTAAGAGATATTACTCTGAGTAGTGTGGAAGAGGTCAAGGTGGTTAGACATTTTCCTGACGTTTTCCCTGAGAATTTATCTGGATTGCCGCCAGGCAAAGATGTGGAGTTCTCTATTGATTTGTTTCCAGGTACGGACCTTATATTATAGATTGGTTCATGATGAGTTAAGGGAATTGAAAAGTCAGTTGCAAGAATTGGTTGATAAAGGTTCCATTCAACCTAGTATGTCATCGTAGAGAGCCCAGTTTATTTTTGAGGAAGAATGTGGACATTAAGGCTATACTTTGACTGTGGACAATTGAATCGGGTAACGATTGAGAATCGTTATTCATTACCGCGTATTAATGATTGTTTGATCAGTTTAGAGGTGCCTGTGTATTTTCAAAGATTGATTTAAAGTCTGGTTATTACCAATTGAATATTAAGAGTGATGATGTCCCTAAGACGGTTTTCAGAACTCATTATGGTCTTTATGAGTTTTTGGTGATGCCATTCGAATTGACGAATTTTATGAGTTTGACGAACGAAGTATTCCAGGAATATCTCGACAGGTTTGTTATCGTTTTCATTGACGATATTCTGGTATACTTAAGACTAGAGCAAAGTGTGCTAGACATCTTAAATTGGTATTACAATGATTGAGGGATTGTCGATGTATTCTAAGTTTAGCGAATGCCAATTTTGGATGAATCAAGTGGCATTTCTAGGACATGTTATACCTACTTAAAGTATTCAAGTGGATTCTTAAAAGGTAGCAGAAGTTGAGAATTTGGAACAATCGCGAACCGTGACTAAGATTCGGAGTTTTCTTAGCTTAGCAGGCTATATGGACGGTTTGTGAAAGATTTTTTAATCATTGCCTTGCCATTGACAAGATAGACGAGAAAAGAGGTTAAGATTGAGTGGGATGAAAATGATGAGCAAAGTTTTCAACAGTTGAAGTATTTCCTAACTCATGCACTTGTGTTAGCACTCTAAGATGATAACGGGAATTATAAGGTCTATAAGGATGCTTCCTTGAATGGTTTGGTTTGTGTATTGATGCAAATGGTAGGGTGATTGCCTATGTTTCACGGCAATTGGAACCTCATGAGATGAATTGCCCTACTTGTGATCTGGAATTTGCGACTATCATCCTTGCTTTGAAGTTATGGAGACATTATATTATTGGTGAGAAGTGCAAGATTTTTACGGATCATAAGAGTCTTCAATATCTGTCTACTCAGAGGGATGTTGATTTTAGGTAACGAAAGTGGATTGAATCGCTTAGTGATTATGATTGCACGACCAGGGTGATTGTGCAAATGTTTGGGCTGATGTACTTAATATGAAGACTCTCGTGAGAATAAATGCTTTGTATGCTTGTTATGTTCCTCTTCTTGCGGATTTGAGATTTATTGGAGTAGGTTGGAAATAGAAGAATATCGAGAAGAAACATTGCTTGCTAGTATCCAAGTTAGGCTTATTTTAATTAATCGTATACTCGATGCCCAGAGGATTGATGAAGAAACCAGGAATTAATTGAGGCAAAGAATATCAAGAAAAAGAAAGATCTCAGAGTTAGAGAATCAGATGGCATGCATATGCAAGAGAACAAGATGTATGTACCTAATGTCATGGAATTAAAGAAAACAATTTTGGAACGAAGCGCGTGGTTCAGCTTATGCTATGCATCCTGGAAGTATTAAGATGTATCATACCATTTAACTATTTTACAATTGGCGGGTATGAAACGAGAACTTGCTGAGTAGGTAAGTATGTGTATCATTGGTCAGCAGGTTGAAGCGGAAAGAAAGAAGCCTTTTGGATTGATGCAATCATTTTCCGTTCTACAGTGGAAGTGGAAAAATATTACTATGGATTATGTGTACAAGCTTTTTCATACATGAAATGGTTATAATGGCATCTGGGTGATAGTTGATCGACTTACTAAGTTAGCGCATTTTACTTCAGTGAAGAGCAACAACCTTTCCAAACAAGTGCAGCAGTTATTTATTTGTTTTATGGAAAAGAGATTCGGGCTTACGGATCTGTTGAACTTTTGGGTATGTTGGTCACTTAAAAGTTTTGGATAGCATTTCAGGAGGTTTTGGATACAAGGTTACCTTATAGTACGGTTTATCATCCTCAAACAGATAGGCAATCTGAGAGGACGATTCAGATGTTGGAGAATATGCTAAGATCTTCAATATTGCAGTTTGGTGACGCTTAGCATAAGCGGTTGGATTTGATGGAATGTAACTATAACAACAGCTTTCATTTGGGTATTGGTATGTCGCCATTTGAGGCATATATTGGAAAAGCTTGCCGTACATCTTTATGTTGGTTAGAAGTTGTCGAAAGAATTTTGCGGGCCCTGAGATTATGGATGAGTCTACTCAGAATGTTTAAGTGATTAAGTTTAACCTGAAAGCAGCCCATGAGTGGCAAAAGAGCTTAGCAGACATGCCACTAATCGAGTGTATAATGCAGGTGATTGGGTGTGTTCGAAATTTTTACTTTGGAAAAGTGTGATTCGGTTCGAGAAGAAAGGTAAGTTAAGTTCTAGAGACATCGGACCTTATGTGATCACCGAGCGAGTCGATGAAGTTGCTCACAGGCTTGAGTTGCTTCCAGAGTTGTCGTAAGTTCATGATATGTTTCATGTTTTGATGCTTCGGCACTATGTAGCGGATTCGTCGCATATTATTCCGGTTTAGCCTTTGAAGATTAATCCAGATTTATCAGATAATAAGGAAACATTGACTATCTTGGATTGGAAAGACAAAGTTCTAAGAAATAAGACTGTGAGCTTGGTAAAAGTTTTATGGAGGAATCATTCATCGGAAGAAGCTACTTGAAAGACAGAGGATTGGATGAAGGAGATCTATCCCAGGTAATTTTATGATTATTAATGGATGGTAATTATTGTTTAAATTTCGGGGACGAAATTTTTTAAGGGGGGAAGATTGTGACAGTCCGTCCCTGATTTTACAATTATATAAAATTTTTAATAAGTGATTTTACGAAATTACCCTTCGAGGCCGTGAGTCGACTGAGGTTAATTTCAGTATCGTGCCATCTAAGATTTGTTTTCTTTGCATACTCTCGTAGTACTCGTCGCTACGGACGCGTGGACGCAAGCAGTTCGTGATTTGGAGCTATATCGAAGAAGTTATTAACGTTTGAAGTTGGGGGTATTTTAGTAAATTAATTAATGTCTAGAAAGCCCCAGATTTTTTGGAGCTAAATCTGGAATGCCACGTGGACGGCCCAGATTTAAAGATAAAATTAAAATGGATGGCTGAGATGGAAAGATAAGAATAGAAAATGAGGGTGATGGATGGGCACTGCCCAATCAGAAACAGAAGAAAGGAGAGAAAGGAGGGAGGAGAGAAGGAGGGGAGCGAAACGGGTTCCCCTTCGACCCGCGAACCCGGTCACTTGACCCGCTCGTATCTCCCTCGTCCGAACTCCGTTTTGGGTGATCTTGGTGTCCATGAAAAGCCATTGGCGAGCCCTACATCTTTGTAGTGTTAGAATTCCCAATTTCTTTCCTATTTTTCCAGTTCGAAGCCACAAACCCACGGGGGCATCCGGCGGCTTTAGCTTCGAATCACCCAATCCCGAAGCTATTTCTTCCAATTAATACCACCCATGGCATCCTCTTGAGGTCTGGAACAAAGCCCAAACAAGTTTGGAGGCGTCGGAGTTGCTTTGGAGGTCGAATTGGAGCACACCAAATTCTAGGGTTCTTACGGGTTTTGATGGAATTGGAGCCTTTCTTGACCGAATTGGACTTGGTCACAGGCGGCGATCGTTGTGACGCCTTGATGGGTTGTGCTAGGGAGTTGTAGGGCGAACTCCAGGTGAGTGGGCTTTTGGTTTTCAGTATATATATATAATTGATTGATTTCCCAGAAATGCGTTTTAAAATGTTTTTATGAAATGAATGCCATGTCGAATGCCATAGTTATATTTATATATAATTGTGTGGATATGTATTGCTGCACCGCGGGCGCCAGGTAAGTCAGGTAAGTATGTGTGTGTGTGATGTGATGATTAAGGTGATATCGATGAGATTGTTATATGGCTCATTACCTGCACATCGGGGTTGTGCATGCCTGCGGGCTTAGCCTTCACGTGATCGTTCACCTCCCGCACCGTACGCTCACCTTGGATCTAAGGCAGGTGCCAGCCTATCGTACAGACCACATTAGGTGGTTCCGACTCGTAGGTGACTTGCGATTCGTCGCCAGCCTTCACGTGATCGTAGCACAGAGCGTATTTACCCAGCTTGACGTACAGATCACATTAGGTGGTTCCGTCATGGGTGCAGGTTACTGATTACTGATTATTGATTATTGATGATTGATTGAGAGATGGATTGAGGATTGATTGAGGAGCCATAGATTCAGCCGTACAGGTCACTAGAGGTGACTCCGGCTGATTGATATATATATATATATATATATATATATATATATATATATATATATTGCCGGCATGATTTGAGTTGAGATATCACCTGATTATTTGATGGTATTTGGTATATGTTGATTATTGGTTATGGTTCATTCGGGCATGGCATTGCTTATTTGATGAGATTGATTGATTAATGGTTTTTCTATATTAGTACGTATATATATTTTCTGGGAAGTATACTTGTTTTACAGAGAGGGGTTACAACTTTCATATCGAAATGGTTTTGATAAAACTTTGTTTTTGCCCACTCACGCTTTTTGTTTTGCGCCCCTCCAGGTTATAGTAGCATAGTTCTTTATCGACAAGGACTCGTGGCATATCTCAGTTCAGGTGGCTACTTCTGAGGGTATGATCTTTACCCACACTACTGTACTTTACTTATGCTCTGACAACGCGTGTGAAATGGGTCCATACCCACTCACAGCGCACTCTGTTAGTTAGGTACCTTTAGGTTTAAATTTAGTCACATTCTTCCATATCATCACTTTATGGCTTCGTCACCTTCCAGGTGATGGCCAGCACAGCTCGATTCGGAGTCCTAGTGGACATTCCGGGTCGGGGTGTGTCATTTAGTCTCTAGCATTACCCTTTACTTTAAGAAGTTAGTTCCGTTCTTTAATATATGAAAATATATTTTTATAGATAATGCTAGGGAGACCAAATTTTTAAGCCAAATGATGTGTCACCAGAAGAAAAAAACAAGCACGTTAATTGATACTTAGTTAATAATTCAATCATCCACAACTGCATCATTTGGTTTGAAAATTTTGGTTTAAAAAATTTGATATTCTTAGCATTATTATATTTTATAGTCGTTTTTGGTCCAATTAGTATGACTTTCTTGGCCCTTCGTTGCATGTGATTTTGGGGTTAATTGTCAAAAAGTGATTTCATTTATGATAAAAACGGGTGCTGTTATTATCATTTAAAAAAAAAAAAAACTTATTGTGCACTTTAAGCTTTCTATATTTAGGAAGGAAAAAAAAAACATTTTGAAGAATGTTAAGGAGGCTCTCTCAAATCCACTTCTACTTGAACTCTCTGCCATCTCATAGGTTAACGTTAATTTTTGTGAGGAAAGGGCAAAAGTGCCAACAGGGAATTGTAACTAATATTCCTCTCTACGAATAACCCTTGTGTAAAGATAGCTATACAATTTAATATGAATAAAATAACTTCATGAAAAATAGTAAATATTGTTTTTAAAATGAAGATGTTATTCATACACTCATTTACACACTACTTGTTAATTTTTGTCTTTCTATTTTTTTAATTTATTTAATTCAATGATCGAAAATAAAGAAAATATGTAAGAAGCAAAAAGAAGTATATAGATCGCACCACCCTTTCAAAATAATCTTACAAAAACTCTTTAACATGTCTTAGGTTAGATTATTTCTCAAAAGAGTAAGCTAGAAAGATTAAACTTGTAGACTAAATTTTAAAAATTAAATAACGTGTTACTAATAGAAAATAAACATATTTATCAACATTTAAATAATAATTCAAAGATATAAATAATTAACTTCTATGTCATCTAATTTCCTTAACTTATCCCTTAGTAATCGTTAATGTAAAAAGCAAGAAAGTAAACATAGTGAAAAGACGTGGGATCAGATGCATTTCCCTTGGCTGCAAGGAAACACCCGTCAAACACAAATGATATTTTAATCATATTTTAATATTATATTTGTATCATTTTTCTCATAAAAATTAGATTCTCATTTATTGATAGACTTTATTTTTAATAAAGAGATGATACAAGTATAAATATGATATGAAAAATGCAATAAACGTAGCATTACTTTTCAATTCATCGTGCTTATACTTTATCTCATGACATGTTTGAGAAGGATCGAAGAACTTCGATAGGAAAAGGAAAGAATTATCAAGAACCATCCTTCAAATTGTGACGTGTCCACTATTCCACGCACCAGAACTTGTCAGACTCTTCTACACACTTGTCCAAAACCCAAGCGCCCAAGTCTCACTAAATTCAGTCACTGCCCTCCTCCTTTCTCCATCAGCAAACATCCTAACAACAAATACCCACAAATCCTAAATCTTCATAACCTTTGAGTTAACTAAGTTATCTTTCAATGGCTTTGGCACGTTTGGCGTTGAAGAAGTTGCACCAGAGCCAAAGGGTGCTTTCTCCACCACCTTTTTCTGCTGCTTCTTCTCTTCTAGGTCACGGTGTTGGTGAGAGGACAGTTGGAGAGTGCAGAGGCAAAGTTGGCAATGAGATTGCGAAGAGGTTTTCCACGGCAGCTAACGACAAGGCGTCCGATGAGAAATCGGACAACAAGGATGTCGCTGTGTCTCAGGGCAAAAGGTCGAGGTTGTTCCCTAGAAGGCAACGCAGAAGGGGGGGCCTTTGGAGGGACAATGACAGAGACTTCGCCCCTTCGCTTTATGGTACTCTCCTTCACTCCTCTACAATTTTATTTTTCTTGCTAGTCTTTGATGCTAAATTTTCTCATACGTACTAGTATATTTTGTTGTCAGATGGTTAATTAATTCGAAATATCGTATTAACAACATCCTTTCAATCTGGATCATTGATTATTTCGACTCCTCTTGAAATCTTATTTAAATGTATAATTCAATTGATAGCGTGACATTTTATTTTAATATTATGTTGTTAGACTGTGAACATGAATCATCAGTTATGTACCCTATTGTTTAGTTGTATTTAAATGTGTGATTCATACAGTGTTGTGTCACCTTGTTTTTCAAAGTCATATCTCAAATATGACGTTTGATGAAATGGTTGTAAAAGCACAGCGCAAAGTGAAATTTCTAACGAATTAATTCTTTTGGACTTTCTAGAATTCTTCCCCTCAGGCCTTGGAAATGCACTTGTGCAAGCAACTGAGAACATAAACAGGCTGCTTGACAACCTAAACATATCACCATGGTCGCTGTCCGGGCGTGTCAAAGAGCAAAACGATAGCTACAAACTGCGGTATGATGTGCCAGGGCTTGCCAAGGAGGACGTGAAGATCATTGTTCATGACGGGTTTCTGGAAATCAAGGGAGAGCACAAAGACGAGGACGAGGAAGGGTCGGATGATGAGTATTGGTCATCAAGGAGCTATGGTTACTATAACACAACTCTCAGTTTGCCTGATGATGCCAAAGTTGATGATATAAAGGCAGAGTTGAAGGATGGGGTACTGAGCATAACCATTCCTAAAACTGAGAAGCCTAAGGAGGAGGTGAAGGAGGTCAATATAAATTGACGGGGAATCTGATCGATCGAAAATGATATATTTGTGCATGTGTGTGGTTGTGTATTTGTTCATATTGAGATGACTGTCTATCTTGTTGAAAGATCTGTGTTTTAAGATTATGAATAAACATTTGCGAGGACTCTTATAGTAGCCTTTCGAATCAATTCAACTTTATTGTTTCTCTTTCAGATAATAGGTGATTAAATTCTTTTTTATCACCATCACTTTTCTCAATAGTCAGAAAGGATTTTAAATAGTATATATCTTAGGGTGGTGTTCAATCAAAATTTGTGAATCTGGAAAGTTTAGAGTATCCACTTGTAATTTTAAAGGAGTTAGATACAATTCATAGACATTCAGGATTTTAAATAGTGTTATCTTTTCTCTTTCGTTCACTAAATACAATAAATTATTGAAGCCTCATTTGACAAGGTGGTGGATCGTCATGATTTATACTGTATTTTGAGTCTACGTTGAACCTAAAAACTATTTAGCCTACATAACGCGCAGGTTGAGCAATTAATGAGCAAATTACGTCCTTCTAGTCAATACAGACGTGCCAACTTGTGACCGAGCTTGGTTAGCAAGTAGAATTGATGTGGTGCTCTGTTGACTTCTATGTCCAAGCGACCACGGCGGAGGAAGGAATGTGTCTCAGTCTTGAGTCCTAGAACCTAAAGACAAGCTTACTAGTGTGATGTTCAATAAAAGTTTAGCTTTCAATGTGCCGAACACCGAGTAACTTGGTAACACCTCACTTTGCTGAAGGGCTAACGACATGACCTCTTTCATGAGAAGACCAAGGACTCCTCATGAGTTGAGGTTTGGATAGGTAATTAGCCGAACCCAAAGTAGTGTTGTTACTCCAAACTGAAGAGGCTTCTTGGTCGCTTGATTCTACAGCCCCAGTGCTATTAATCCAAACTGAAGATGCCGTCGATTGTCATCATAATACTGTTACCAAAGTGAAGATCTGTTGACGGAGTTGGGAGAGTTAGTGATTTTTCAAAGAATGAGAAAGTTTCGCGTAGAGAGAGATTTTGTGCACGGCGTTTGTGTGTTGAGTTGAAGGTCATTTTCATGTTGCAAGATCACTTCTATTTATAAGAGCAAGTTTCGCAATGACCAAGTATGCCAAAGTAGAGTCTTAATGCAACCATACTTCCTCGATACTTCTCTGGTATTCTTAACGTTATCTTATCACTAGCCAAAACCAATATGCACATGGTTTCGACCGCTTCGACTAGAACTAAGACTCTGAACCTAGTCCTCTTATGCTTTAGATACATTCCTTATCTTATCAGCAACGAGTTTTGATTCTTAGATGATTCAAATCTTATCAAAACTCGTTCTAATCCAGTACAATTCACTTTAATTAGGATTCGGTGGAATCATTTCTCCACCTGATCTTTTTAAAAATCTCACTTCTGTTAAGACTCGGCCGAATTCATCAAGGGCTGGATATTTGAATATCATCTAGCCTGAAGGAATATCATTAGGCCGAGAATTAAACCCTAATGTGAATTATCCACCTTCGGCACAAATCTAATATTTCAAGCGCAAACAATCTGTCATGAAATCCATGAACTAGACTATATTTTGGGTCTGTCATGAAATATCTTGAATTGGAATAACATCATTTTCAATGCTAGTCCTAAAAGCTGTCCTTATGATCATATAGACCCTATAAATGAGGAATAATGTTCTCCAATGCACCAAAAACTGAGTCCGTAAAGTATAGGGACTAACTAGATACATGAGGCAAGTCCTCACATATAGGGACAATATAAGGACTAAAGTGGTGGAGCCCAGTGGGCATTTTGAGTGAAAAACTTGGCCCACCCATATGCAGATTCCCTGCAGTGCAGCTACATGCATAGGTTCACTAATTTTTTTTTCCCTTTGTTTATTGAAGGGAAATCAACGAACTTAATAGCCTTTTGCTTTTTTTTTTCCTTTTGAAAATAACGATGATTTTTTAATCTTTTAGTCCCTAAGTTTAAGGACTATACTATAAGGACACACTCATTGGAATTACTATTCTTTTGGGGACAAGTATGTTCAATCCTTTTGAGTCCCTCAACGGTGGTGGTGGAGTTTCCAAATAGAGACTCCCATTAAAGATACTCTTAAGTTAAATTAAGTAGCGTCCTACGTTTGTTCAGTTCTTCGAGTCCTTATTTTGCGAACCATACCCCATGCACGCATCGCTATCTCCTTTCACTTCTGGAGATGGAAAAAAATATAGCAGATGGCGAGACTATACACATGAAAAATAATATCTTGGTGGGCTTAAACATAAGACTCCACTCTTTAGCCCTCCATGAAGATGAATTAGTACTTGTGTAATAGAATATTCCCAACCTAGTACTTGTGTGATGGAATATGGTTGTATCAAACCAAAAACAAGTTCATTACCACAATTAGTATTACTCCAAAAAGAAGAAAGCTGTTTTGTGGTGCTTTGTTTGAGCTAAAATCACGCCGATCATTTGGGGCCAACTCTGAGACATGGAGACTCAATGTGCCCCGAATTGGAGCTTTGTACAACATATGTAGGACTGCTATGAATGGTAAATTGACCAAGAATAGCAATTTACTCTCTTTACTATTTCAACGTCCCTCTGCAAGCAGCTGCAAGGCTGCGAACCCTGAAAGGGTAAAACAGCTAGATTATATTTATATTCTTTTTGCTAGTCCGAAAACGCAAAAACAACCAATTTTGGGAAAGGAAAAAAAAATTGAGATGAGCACTGATCTAATAACGCTCCATAAGAAAACGATAAGGCCTGGTTTGGTATTATGGTGTTGTGGAAATAAGCGGCTTTGTTGAAAACCAAACGCTCAATTTTTATTCAAGAAACTCACCAATTGCAAACAAAAAGGAGTAGAGAGGTTATATTAAATTGATAAAAGCAAAATTTTAGTGACAGAATGTTTTTTCGTAATAACCTGAGTGACCTGTATTGTGTGTTTCCAAGACGGGAATTGTGACAATTTGACGCACTAAAAATTTTATTTTGCACTTCGAATTTTCTATAATTAAAATGAAAAATACACTGGTGAATAGTGTATAATGAAATTTTTGGAATACTAATAACAATTTCTTAAGTAAATATTGTTTTCAATGTTGCGTATGTTTTGGTCATCATACAAAGTTGCAACACTTCTTTGTGGAAGCTTTATCAAACACGTTGACACTGATTTTATATGATTTGACAGACAAAAATTTTGAAATATAAACTACTAATAGAATTTCAAATTCATGTGAGTCTATTTAGAATTTAAAGTGGGTAACTTTAACGAAAAGTTTCTGGTACTGTTTACTTTAACAAAAAATCATATTTTTACATTAAAAAGTCAATCCTGGTACTATTCACTTTACCCTTTATGTTGTCCTTATCGTTAAAACTCAAAGTTTTCAAGCCATTTTCATTAGTTTTCCTTTTAAAGTGATGTATGTTATCAAAATCTCTAGCATTTAATGTATTGAATATTACTTGAAAGCTCTTCGCAACACTTTTTTCTTTATTAAACAATATAGAGTGATGACATTCCATTGTCTTATTTTTCCACCTCAGTTATAATCACACCCATTATAAAAGTTTAAAAACATTGAAATTGTTGTGGCCTATTTTATCTGAGAGGGCCGACAGCAAAGGTAGAGAGAGATGTGTTTGTAGTATCGTAGGGGAAGTGTGTGTTGAGGATATGTTATCCCCCCTACGTAGTGCCTTTATTTATAGTAGTAAAAGGGAGAAGAAATCCTTCATCCCCAAGGAATACAAGTTCATATAGGAAAGAATAACTAGAATCAAATCTAATATAGGATTTACACAATCACACTTAAACTATGAATGTTCATAACACTCCCCCTTGAGTGTGTAAATACTCAAGGTAGATTTCAGCATCATGCAGAAGTTGAGGAAGTCGACTTGTAGGCATTGATTCTGGGAACAACGCTTAATCTCAATAAGGTAGGAACTTGTATAAAGTAGTAAGTCTCACTAAAAAACCTTAAGGTTATGGCAAAAACCCGAGTAGGGACAAAATCCATAGTCTAAGGAAAAATGTGTGAGAAATGCAAAAGTCAAATGAAACATCTTCGGGACGTCATCAAGGATATGACCAGCCCAAGGTGGGTGCCTCGTTAAAACCTAGTTTGGTAGCAAAAAATCAGTGGGAAAAATGCTCCTAATCGTAGGGAAAAAGAGTACATTAAGATCAAGCAAGTATCTTTCAGGATACTCCCCCTAAGTTTGACACAATTCCAAAGAGAAATAGCAATGTTACAACTCAGAAAGTTTACGCATACCAATTCCTTGAACAAGCTTTTGCAGCATCGCCTTCGGTAGTGATTTGGTGAAGAGGTCGGCCAGATTGTCTTGTGAACGGATTTACGTGACTTCAATCTTCTGATGCTCTTGTTGTTGATGTCAAAATAAGAACTTCGGCACAATATGCTTGGTGTTGTCTCCTTTGATGCATGTTGTGTTGTCTTCAAAGATCGTCATCGGGACATCTACGACGGGGTTAAAATCACAGGAACTTCGAATATGGCCCACAACTTATCTCAACCAAAAGCATTCCCGAGTTGCTTCATGTAAGGCGAGAATTCAGCATGGTTAGACAAAGTGGCAACTAAGGTCTGTTTAGTTGAACTCCAAGAGATTGCGATGCCTCTAACGGTAAAGACATAACCCGTTTGAGAACGCGTCATGTGTGGATCAGATAAGTATCCTGCGTCGACATAACCAACAAGGTGAAAATCGACTCGAGAAGCGGGGGGGTGCGACATTACTCGAGGATCCGTAGGGATAGAGCAAGCCCAAATCCGTAGTACCCTTAAGGTAACGGAAGATGTCTGTAACGCCAGTCTAGTGTCTGCGTGTTGGTGCATTACTGTATCTTTCCAAAAGATTAACAACAAAGGAGATGTCAGGTCTAGTGCATTGAGCTAAGTACAATAAAGCGCCTATTTCACTTAGATAAGAAACTTCAGGCTCCAAAATATCTTCATCATCCTCTTTTCGAACGAAAGGGATCTCGTTTTGCATCCAGCGATCAAACGGCCATAGGAGTACTCGAAGGCTTTGCTTTATCCTCGTTAAAGCGGCGCAACACCTTCTGGGTGTAGTTTGTTTGATGTACTAAGATTCCATCCAAACGGTGCTCTATCTCGAGACCATGACAATATCGAGTTTTTCTAAGATCTTTCATCTCAAATTCCGACTTCAGGTGCGCGGCAGTTCTCGCGAGCTCTTAGGAGTTCCAATAAGGTTTATGTCATCGACATATATTGCGACTATCGCAAAATCGGAATGTGACTTCTTAATGAGCACACAAGGGCATAGTTCGTTGTTCACATATCCCTGACTAGTCAAATACTCACTTCGACGGTTATACCATATTCTTCCGGATTGCTTCAAACCGTATAGTGAACGCCTCAGCCGAATTGAGAGCATGTTCTAAGGTTTGGAAATATTTGATCCAGTCAATGTAAGTCCTTTGGGAACTTTCATATAGATTTTTGTATCAAGATCCCCATAGAGATACGCTGTTACTACGTCCATCAGCTGCATGCTCAGTTTTTCAGAAACTACCAAACTGATAAGGTAGCGAAAATTAATCACATTCATAACGGGTGAATAACTTTCGTTATAGTCAATCCCGGGGCGTTGTGAGAAACCTTGTGCAACAAGACGAGCTTTGTAACGCACAATTTTGTTCTTCTCATTATGCTTCCAAACGAAAACCCACTTGTAGCCAACGAGCTTCAAATGTGAAGGAGTATGAGCTACAAGCCCAAACACCTTACGTTTTGTAAGCGAATCGAGTTCGACTTGGATTGCTCATTTCCAGTTTAACCAATCGGTTCTACGTCGACATTCATTAACTGAATGAGGCTCAATGTCATCGCTCAACATGATCTTAGTAGTTACTGCATATGCTAATGCACCGTCAACGATTATCTCATTTTTACGCCACACATCATCTAAGCTAGCATAATAGACCGAAATCTCAAGATCCTTGGGAGGAGGATTCGTCTCTTCAAGGACGTTTCCGTAATCTAGAATTTCCTCATAAGTTGGATAGAATGAGTAAGCGACAGTCAGATTCACGGTAGGCTCTTCAGGTGCCTATGCTGTGGGTTTCCTCTTCCATGGGTGTGAATCATTTGAACCAAGAGGTCTGCTACGCTTTTGTATAGGTGCAGATGATTGGCTAGCCGCTAATGTATGTGGATCACCAAAGTTGGCATCCCGAGCCTCCTGGAGGGAAGTCCGTCGTACATTTGGTACATCCATCTTTGCAGACGCATTCGCAACTGGAATATGTGATCTTGTCACTCACGCTAGATCGGTGAAAGCATCTGGCATGCTTTGAGCTATGTTCTGAAGATCTAATATGCGCTGAACTTCAGTTTCAGACTAAGCGGTGCAGGGATCTAAATGAGACAAAATGGGAGTCGTTCACAATAATTCGCATCATTCTTCAAGAATGTTGACGTTCTTATCTCCCCCTAATAATGGGAAGACTGTCTCATATAAGTGACAATCTGTGAAACGAGCGGTAAACAGATATTCTGTCAAAGGTTCTAAGTAACGATGATCGAAAGAGAATCATATTCGACATAGATTCTCATCATTCACTGAGACCCCATTTTTGTACGTAAGGGTAGCGAAATCGGCACATAAACTGCACAATAAAAAATACGCAGATGCAATATGTTGGGTTCGTATCCGGTAACCAATTGAAAGGCATTACAATAGACCTTAGGTGGACCAACATGACTGCGTGCAATATTGCATGGCCCCAAGCAAGAATCAGGAGCTTGGTACGTATGACCAACGATTAAGCAATCATTTGTAAGTACTTATTGAATGCCTCTGCCAGGCCGTTCTGGATGTGAACATGGGGTACTGGATGTTCAACTTCAACCCCAACCGACATGCAATAGTCATCAAAAGTTTTATATGTGAATTCTCCAGCATTATCCAATCGAATAGATTTGATCAGATAATCAGGGTGGTGGGCCCAGAGCTTGATAACCTTAGCCAACAATTTGGAGAAAGCAGCGTTCCTTATGGACAACAAACACATGTGTGACCAACATGTGAAAGCGTCAACCAAAACCATAAAATTTCTAAATGGTCCGCGTGGAGGGTGAATCGGTCCACAAATGTCCCCCTGAATCCGTTGTAGAAAAATAGGAGGATTCGAACGAATTTTTTCATAAGAAGGCTTAGTAATAAGTTTTCCCATATAATATGTTTAACATGCGATTCTTGAATCGAACCTAAGCTTCAGGTTAGTGGATGCCCGTGTGATGATTTGAGGATACGGCATATTGTTATTCGTCCAGGATGTCCCAAACGATCATGCCAAAATGTAATTTCGTGCGCAGTCCCAAAGGTAGGGTCGGCCACATAGTGGCTTTCTATAGGGCGTATGGTCGTAGTATACAAACCACTCAGGATACGCTACATCTTCTCTAGAATACGCTTCTGGCCATATTCGTAGGAAGTTATGCACATAAATTCAACTCCATTTTCTACGTGGGTTTCAGCGTGGTAATTGTTATCTCAAATGTCCTTAAAGCTCAACAACGTTCTTCCGAAACACGGAGAATAAAGAGCCTCATCAATAGTTAAGATTGTACCATTGGACAACATTATACATGTCTTATCGTATCATTCGATCAAGTTGGATGGGCCTGAAAGGGTTGTCAGAGATGCATTCTTAGGTATGAAGTTAGTGAAATTGATGCGTTCATGCAAAACGGTGTGCATGGTTGCACTATCTGCCAGACAACTAACTTCCCCACTAGTCATACCTAGAATGAAAAATTAATTTGAATCGGTCACATGCATAAAAGTTCTAAAAAAAACAAATATCCATTCAAAATAATTTTTAAGTATTCAAGGACAAAAATTAATTAAAAACTTAATATCCAAAAACAAATCACCAACAAATAATCCAAATATAAAGGAAAATTGTTAAAAAATTAACCAAAAAACAAGGAAGGGTTCAGCCACTACTGTGGAATTCGGCCATAATGTCTTATTTCAACTAAAAAAAGTCTATGTCTAACATTCTAATCTTCCATAGGTGTGATAGCCTCTTGAAAGTCAGAAACCTCCATCTTCAAACTCTCTGGTTCGTCCACTTGCACAAAGTTTGATTCAAACTTCTTATGACGAGAATGATATTCAGCTACAACCTTCTAGGGAGGTCGGCAAACACGGTACCAATTGTCCTTTGAACCACAGTGATATCACATATCCGCATCCATGGTTTCAGGTGCTTTGCCCTTATTCTCGAAGCTAGGAGTGAGGTTAGGGCGCTTCAGAGCTTTGTTTCCTCCCTTAGATGGGCCTTGACTCTGTTAACCTTGGCGAGGTGGCTTCTGGCAGCCCCTACCACGCTTCTTTTTGCATTTTGTGCATTATTTTATGCTATAGTGTGCTTCAGGCATAACAATCGCCCTAGTAGGTCGAGCTTGATAATTCTTCATCAACAGCGGGCTATGCTTTTTAGCGAGAAGTAAAACAGAGTTCAAATCTGAAAACTCAGTGAACTTCTGAGCTCTATATTGTTGTTGCATGACAATATTAGTAGCAGAGAAGGTCGAATAGATCTTGTCCAGGAGATCATCTTCGGTCAAAGTCTCATTACAAAACTTAAGAAGTGAACGGATTCGACAAACTTCAGAATTATATTCATTCACAAACTTAAAGTCTTAGAAGCGCAAATGCTGCCAGTCATGTTTTGCTTTAGGCAAGAAGATGTCCATTTGGTGATCAAAACGATCAACCAAAGCGATCCATAGTGCTCGTAAATCCTCCCCAGCAAGATATTCAGTTTGTAGGGCGTCATGAATATGTCTTCGGATGAAGATCATAGCGGTGGCTTTCTCAGCTTCGCCAACAGCGTTGTCCGTCTTATCTTCAATGGCGGGATGCAAATTCTTTGCAGTGAGGTGGATTTTCACATCTTGGACCCACTTGAGGTAGTTCCTTCCAGAGACCTCCAAAGCGGTGAAGTCGAGTTTGTTCAAAATCGACATGTTCCTATCACAAAATAAAGGACAAGATGTGATTAGTGCAATGGAGAAAAAAATCAATCCATTCACATAGGAGTATAACATTCAAGTTCTTATAGATATGTATTGGTTGAAATTTGCATGAAAAAAACTTCTGGTTTTCATGAGTGACGCTTTTAATGAAAACTTCAGGTTTTCAAACAAGGCATGTTTATAGAAACTTCAGGTTTCAAAATAATTATGAACTTCAGGTTCATATGTTCCTACAGACAAACGCAAATATATACACAAAAATATGCAACCAGGAAATATGCAAATAGAACTTTAGGTCTAAAATTATAATTGAATTAATTATTTGGACTTCGGGGCAAATTAAAGTGTGGATAAAAAAATATAAAACCCATTGGGCCTAAAAATAATTAGGCAATTGAACTCGGGGCCCAAAATAAAGCCTAAGCCCACGGGTGGGCTTAATAAAAGGGTGACATTCATCCTAGGCCCAAAATTGGGCGGGTGATCAAGCCAAGGGGCTTCAGGCCCAAGATCGGCGTGGATCAGGTGAGACGCGGTGTAGTGCACTGATTCTCCATCTACGGGCTGGGATCTAGTGCGGCATCGTGCAAGAGGGGACATCGAAGCCATGTGGGTTGGTGTCTCGAGCGGGCCAAAAGGGTGCTACTATGAGCTGCAGCATGCAAGCCTAAAACCAATGTTGGGTTTTAGGTTAGGTCGAGACGAACCAAAGCCTAAAGGGCTATGTTGTTTGACCAAAAGAACAGCCCATCCGTGTGCTGGGTGTGCTTTGCCAGGGAGAACACCAGACCTGTCGCTTCTGGCGGCGATCTGGGGTTATGGTTCACTGTAGAACCTCTTCCCAGGTGATGGAAAGTTAAATCTTGACATCATTGAACCCGGAAACCCTTGGGTTCAAGTTAGGGTTTTTGAACTCCGACGAGATTACAAAAATCTAGGCCACGAATTTTTACGGGACGACTTCAGGTTGTCGGAAAAAGCAGCCGTGGTGGCTGGGCATGGCTGCAAGCCATGCATTCGTCTGAAAATCAGTGGTGATGCCGAAGGTGGTGTCGGGTTCTGGTGTTGGAGACAAGTGGGGCTCCAAGGTCTCGGCTGGCTCGCAGGTGTGGGTTCGAAGAACCCAGATGGTTTTTTTTTTTTTTTTTTTTTTCAATTCAATTAATTCAATGCATATTTAATTCAATATATTTTAATGCATCGACATATATTTGATGCAATTCATAGCACTATCAAATTCACATAATTCAACAATTATGAATATAATGCATACACAATTTATATAGAATCTAAAATTCGAAAAATGTAAAGTTGGGTCATGCATTATGGTGAATGTTCATGCTATCAGGGTTGCAAAAATATTGAGATAAAAACCGTTGTTTTGAAAGAACCTGATTGCGCAATGATAAGGATGAACTGGTTTGATGCATAAAAACTTCAACGTTAGATTCATAAGCGCAGCGGTAGGAGTGTGCTGATAACGTGTTGTAGCCTATTTTATCTGACAAAGGGAGAGTGTCGGCGGCAAGGGTAGAGATAGATGTGTTTGTAGAATCGTAGAGGAATGTGTGTGTTGAGGATATGTTATCCCCACACATAATGCCTTTATTTATAGTAGTAAAAGGGAGAAGAAATCCTTCATCCCCAAGGAATACAAGTTCATATAGGAAAGAATAACTAAAATTAAATCTAATCTAGGATTTACACAATCACACTTAAACTAGGAAAGTTCATAACAGAAATTCTATGTTCCCACCCCCTATAATTCTAAATAACCTCCACCACACTTCCCTTGTCTGGTTTCCACCACCAGTCCTCCTTGAACTTCTTTTACCAGCATAATGCGTTACAAAATTGAGGGTGTGAGTCAAGAGGACAAAGTAGATGATTGGATGGAACCTAATTTTATAAAACAAAATTTCTGAAAATTTCCAAAAACACTCAACAATCAGCTGTCTAGAAAGTTGGATGGAACCAAATCTAGTAAAACAAACCCAAAATTTGAAAACACTATGATTGTAATCGAATCAAAACCTAATCAGGCAAATTCAAGCTGATTTGAATTGATTTTGGAAAAAAGAGAGAACAAATGTACTAAAATGTCGACGGAGAGGCCATGGCAGTTGATGTAGAGACCAAGAAGAGATGAAAACCGAAGGGTGAGAAGGATGGGGAAAGAGAAACAGGGTAGAGGTTTAAAAGTCTTTTTATAAAAGAATAAACATGTTATTAATATTTTTTTTAAGAGGTGGGGGGAAAATAGGATAATGGTGTGGGTTTAGTAGCATTGAAAACTTATTGTCTAACATTTTTATATTATAAAGGACATAAAGAGCTAAAAAAATTGGCTTTAGTGTCTTGGTTTAGATATAAGAAAGATAAGCTTTCAAATCTTTTAATTTGCTGGTAAATATGGAAAGATAGAAATAATGTGGTATTTAGAAATGGTAAACCTTCTCCCAGTGAGGTCTATATGTTAGCTTCAACCCTTGGTAATGATTATATTCCAGCTAATAATGTGGATAAGTCGAATAGAAAGCAAATTTGAAAAGCAGACACAAAGAAGGGACTTGGAAAATCAATTTTGATGGTCGGTTAACAACTCAAAAGCAGCAGCTGGATTTTGGTGAGAGTTGTCCCACATCGATGAGGGACAAGATTTGCTATATGCTTATATGATATTGGGCTACTTCCTATATTGTCAATTGGTTTTATGATGGAATCTCAATTTCATCATGATATCATAGCAAGGTTGTCCACGTGTGAAGCCTAACGGCCACACGCACTCCACGTCACCCAGTTGTTGTCCACGTGTACGCTTGAAAATCTGTCACACGTGCGGGGGCGTGTTGAGAGTTGTCCCACATCGGTGAGGGACAAGGTTTGCTATGTGCTTATATGATATTGGGCTACTCTCTATATTGTCAATTGGTTTTATGATGGAACCCCAATTTCATCAGATTTGTGATCAGAAATGAAGATGGAGTACCAATTGTTACTCGAGCAAGAAGCTTGGGTGAAAACAACATTTCTGTTACGGAGGCTATAGCTTTGAGGGATGCTTAAAGGAAAAAATTTCAAGAAAGTTTGTGTGCTAGGTGACTTGAAGCTTGTTATTGATGTTAATTATAAAAGACTGCTGCTCTACCCATTGGCGTTTGCGGAATATCATTGAAGATGTCAAGTGATTGGTGACTGCTTTAAAGTAATTTCTTGAAACCATATTTATAGTGAGGCAAACTTCATGACAGATGCAGTTACTAGTATTGGTTTTTAGTTTTAATTTCATATTTGAGATAGGGCCTTGCTGCATGTGGCAAGGAAAGTTTTGATGTTCGATTATATTGGAACTGGTTGCAACCATGGCCATCTGTTTAATTTGTTTGGTTTTCTTATAAAGAAAAAATATAAAAAATAACAGGTATTTGATAAACAACTCTACTTGATTATCTCATACATTGTTTTTCAGTTATTGCATACAAAATTAATGTCTGATCTATTTTTTATTTTCTAGGACATAGTGAACGCATGAATGAGGACGATACTCATTTCTTACGATTTTATTTAGCAGAATTTAAGGGATGAGATTGATTTATGACAAGTGTCTTAGTGAAATGAAGTCGTATACGTTTGAAATTATACCTTGTTTTTTATTTTTTGTGTAAGAGAAATTATACCTTGATTATGCAAATGCAACCTTTGAAACTAATATATGATTTTCAAAAAAAAAAAAAAAAAAAAAAAAACTAATATACGATTAATTATTTCTCATTTCTAAATGCGAGTTAATAAGAGAGCTTCCACAACCTCTACTTGATAATTCAAAGTGCAAGGTCTTCGGGATTTCATTTGTGCACTAGTTCATTATCATCAGTAGGGTTTCTTCTTCTTCTCCTCTCTTTTTTTTTTCTTTTCTTTTTTTTTTTTTTCTGTTTTTGGGGATAAGTGCTGAACTGCTGCTCGGTTTTCAAACTAGTTCTTTGGAAAATTGAGTAGGTTGAACTAGAAGAAAGAAAAGGAGTTAATATTGCAGGTTTCCCAAGAGGCAGTTAATTTTGCCTCTTCTTGTCCTGCAAAGTCCAAAAGCTGTAGAAAGTAACGAAAATCTCTGGTCCTCAGGTTTCTATAAATCTTTAGAACTGTTTGGTGTTTGCTTATAAATCTTTAGAACTGTTTGGTATTTGCTTTTACAAATCTTTAGAACTGTTCGGTGTTTACTTTTTCGGTGAAAATTTAACACTGTTTTGGCGTACTCACTTTTATCAGGTGTGCAACTGGAGGAGGTTGGAGTCTTTCTTAAGGTGTTAATGACCAGGTCACTTGCACCTATTTGTTGCAGTGATAAATTAATATTGCTTGGATTCTCCAATACACTGCTCTATAAACAGTATTATGGTTAAAGCAAATCTCTGTTTTTCACCTTCTCTTTAGCAATAGACAACTCAACCTTAATAGTTCCAATGTAGTAAGGCTTTCTTAACTCAATCTCCTTAAATGAACAGTAATTATCTTAAATAAACAATAACTGTCCAAGTGCATCTTCACCCTTAAACTGAATAGCCTAGACTATTGGTATTAAAATATTATTATCATTTTTTAATAAAATAATACAATTAACTTCATTTTTAATTTCGCATATGCTTTTTAACCAAAGGTGGAAGAGCATGGTTAGGTATATTAGTATAAAACTTATAATTTTCTTTGATTTTTTCTTTATTTTTAATCATTTTTGTAATTTTTTATTATTTTTGTAATTATTTAAATTGAGGCTAACGTCACGCTGATGTTAACCTTGCATCATATAATGTTACGACATGACATAACATTTAACGCCTGAATCGCAAAACTTGAAAAGTTATAGTTACTAACACATAGTGACATTATTAAATACTTTGTAGATGTCCTACTATACCACCAAGATATATTGTTACTGGTGAACGTGATCACATCACAAAATTATCGTTCATTAAATCAAAGAATATCGTACACTTGTTGGCAATATCCACGTGTCGAAAGGTTGTTAGAGTTGTTATCGAATTAGTTAGTTAAATAGCTTAGGCTGCAAGCTAGTCATGATGGCTATATAAACTGTATTCCCATAGTTGTAAACATTAATTCAGTATCAATGTAATCAATTACTTTTTCTCTCTCTCTCTCTCTCTCTCTCTCTCTCTCTTATTCCCTTCTCTTTCTTCTTCTTCGATACATGCTCTTTCTGCATTTATGTGTTTTTCTGCACTTCTGTTAATATGGTATCGAGCCAGTGATTCTGCTATGAGAACTAAGGGTTTGCTACGTCTCGGTGGATCTGTTGATATTTTCTTGTTGCTACATCAATGGCGATTTTCTTCGTTTTGGGGGTTGACAATGGCAGATTCAGGCGAAATTTTTCTCATTTTTCTTGACCTAATTTCTGGGTATCTCTATGATTACTGGTAGTTGTTGAAAAGTTGTGAGAAAATATGTCTGATGGCTGATGGTTGCGCTTGCTGATGGCGGCGACGAGCATCACAGCTTGATTGCGTATGCTTGTTTCTTGATTTACACTTTGTTTTCGCTTCTTGTGATATTTTAGTGGAATTGGCTGTGAAACAATTTGGGTAGTGCAAATTTTTGGTGGCTTGTTCAAGATTGCAAATCTTGGGAGCTTTTCCGGTCATGATTTTATGCACTCCAACTGTTTGAAGGAATGGATCAGCGAATCCACTGTGGGTACAAAAATGTTCTTGGGCTCGGCAATTCTGGGTTTTTTTTTTTCTAGGGAGTTCGTGTTGAAGTGGTAGCTTTGAATATGCTTAATCTTTCATCTCTGAGTTCTCATGTGATTTGTTTCGTTCGTTTCGGAGTTGTGATTTGTTCTGGGTTTTTACTATGTTTCTTGGGGCACGAAGCTAGTATTCTGTTAATTTGTTGAGGCAAGAAGCCATTTTAGTTGAGGCACGAAGCCATTTTTCTTGTTGATTTGTTGAGGCACAAAGCCATTTTCTTGTTGATTTGTTGAGGCACGAAGCCATTTTTCCTGTTGATTTGGTGAGGCACGAAGCCATTTTCTTGTTGAATTTGTTGCAGCACGAAGCCATTATCTTGTATATTCTTTGCGGCACGAAGCCATTCTTGCAAGTTTTTTCTACAATTCTTGGGTAGTTTTTGAAGTTGTTCATGAGATGAATACAAATTAAGTAGATAAGGGGTGCTTCGTGATCTACTAACATCCGAAGACTTGGGTTGTTCTGTAACATAAACTGAAGGCCCTATGATGATTGCAGTTGGAGATGAATTTGCTGAAACTATTCTTTCATCTTCGGGCAAAAGTGGCTGCTCTTTCAAGATATCTGACTTAACAGGTCTCTCTTCAGTGAAGACGATCCGATCTTGGTTGCTTTGATGCTTGTCCATATTTCAGTGTTTGTTATTGGAGACTTTGATGCAATCTCAAACTGGGAAGTCCCAGTTGAGATTGAGGGGGGATGTTGGCAATATCCACGTGCCGAAAGGTTGTTAGAGTTGTTATCGAATTAGTTAGTTATATAGCTTAGGCTGCAAGCTAGTCATGATGGCTATATAAACTGTATTCCCATAGTTGTAAACATTAATACAGTATCAATGTAATCAATTACTTTCTCTCTCTCTCTCTCTCTCTCTCTCTCTCTCTCTCTCTCTCTCTCTTATTCCCTTCTCTCTCTTCTTCTTCGATACATGCTCTTTCTGAATTTCTGTGTTTTTCTGCATTTCTGTTAATAAGACTAACCAAACATAAATAAATTAAAGGTATACATAACATATTTAATCTAATTACAGGATGTGTGTACAGTTTTTTGTTGACATGTGATATCTATGTAAAATTTCATGTGAACTTACTGTTGACACACGACTGTTAGTGTTTTTATCCAAAAGGATAATACTTGCATCCTCATGCAAGGATGCACATATTCTTTTATTTGCATATACGTATATTGATCAAATAAAATTAATGACCAGAACTTAATTTATTAATCTTTATTTGAAAGATTATTTTATAAAAATATCAGTCAAATTGAAAATTATTTAATCATCCAAACGTATTAAATAAATAGACAGTAATCTACACTGTCAATTGTTTTATGCATTGAATGATTAAATAATCTCTAATTAATTTTTTAAAATAATTTTTAAATAAAAATTATGAAATCTAACAATTTTGATTATAAAATTTACAAAATCAAATTACATTATTCACAAGAGAAAAATGATCATCTTCTACTTTGTTTTATCTCCTTGTTTTTTCTACAAATGGTAAAAAAAACTGACCAATCCAATCAACTTTCTCAATCACCAGTTAAGAAAGGACAACTATTGACGGTAGGAACTGTTTGGACTATTTCTATTATTCTATACCATAGTTTAATGCTACTGGCTAGCATTTTGTTCCGACGAATATTTGATAATAATTGAGGAAATGATCCTTATCTTATAGAATAGTATTATGAATGTACTCTTCTCTATCATTTTCCTTTTCTTTAGATATTTGTATATCAAAATTTCAACAAATTTTATTTTATTTTTTCGGAAATTTAGGAAGGGTTTTTATCACAAATGTTCCTTGAAATTGACCCACCTCATCAAGATGGTCCCAGAAATTGAAAATCAAACAATGTCGTCCTTGAAATTAGGTGTCGCAAATCAATATGGTCATTCTGTCATAATTCTGTAAAAAATTATGTTATGTGCTAATGTGGCACACAAATGGGTCCCACAATGTAATTAAATATTGCCATGTGGATTAAAAATATTTAAATAATAATTAAAAATTTATTTTATACAATTAAAAACAAAAAAAAAGGAAAAAAGAAGAAGATGACTGTTCATCTTCTTCTTCCCCTCCTACATAGCGACCCGCCATTCTCCTCCATTTGAAACGGAACGAGGTCATTCTGTAATAACCACAAAACTCTCACGAGTTTCGCCTCCTCAGCAAAACACAAATTACACAAACGAAGCCCATCACAGAGAGAAAGGAGAGAGTGAGAAAGCCAAACCGGAAAATGGCGAGCAGTCTCGTAAACAGAGCATTAACGGATCAAACTGGAGGCCTCTGGAGGCTCGCATCGAGCATCCTCAGAAGCTTCAGTACTTCTTCCCAAAACGCAAATTCCACCGCCGCTTCTCCTTCTTTGGCTTCGAAGAAACCCAAGCGGAAGAAGAAGAAGAACCTTTTCGAGGTGGCCCAGTTTCTTTCCAACTGAGGATTGGGGTACCGAATGGCTAAGACACACTGGGTCGGCGTCTCTTACCAGATTACCAAAATCAATCTTTACAAGGTATTGATTGCTATCAAATTTTCCCAGATTTTGTTGGGGGTTTTGGGGTAGGAGGGGAAGAAGAAGATGAACAGTCATCTTCTTCTTTTTTTCCTTTTTTATGTTTTTAATTGTATAAAATAATTTTTTAATAATTTTTTAAATATTTTTAATCCACATGGCAATATTTAATTACATTGTGGGATCCACTTGTGTGCCACATCAACACATAACGGAATTTTTGACAAAATTATGACGGAATGTCCACATTGATTTGCGACACCCAATTTCAGGGACGACATTGATCGATTTTCAATTTCGATGACCATTTTGATGAGTCGGGTTAATTTCAGGGACCATTTGTGATAAAAACCCATTTAGGAATATTGTGACAGCCCGTTCCGGAAAATATTTATTGACGTTGTGAATTGACGTAAATACCCTTGAGTGATGGGTGTGTGTTTGTGTATTGGTTTAGTTTTAGGCCAATTATTTTATGCCCTAAATAATTGGAACCAATTATAACTAAGATTTCCTTAGTTTGTAATTGGTTACATTTGGACCACACACATCACTTCTCTCTCTCTCTCTCAGTCCCGTACTCTCTCTCTCTCACAGACACCCTCTCTTTCTCTCTTCTCTCTTGTACGGACGAGACCCAAAACCCTTGCAAACGTGACAGATCGAGGGATTTATGCACACCTTTGTGTTCGTGAAGCTCAGACGAATCGTTTGGCACCAGTTTCAGGTAAGGAAACCTTTGATTTCACGTGAAAAACCCTAGCTTCGATTTGGTCACTATTCATGCAATCGTAATATGTTGTGTTTTTGGAAATTCTAAGCTCACAGGGAGCTTTGGGAGGTCCTCTAGAGGCTCGGAGTACCTCGTTTGAAGAGTTTGGACGTCAGAATCGTGAGATCGAAACTTGGTCAGTTTTTCTCGAATCTTCCCGGTGAGATCCCGTGGTTTTTGAGGCTTAAAAGAGGTATAAACTTGTTCTATGCTTCATGTACTTCATTTTGGTATAAAGATCGTGAAAAATGGTGCAAAAATGGCCGAGATATAGCGTTTTAAAGATTTCCCAGTTTTCCGGCGATGGCAACGGTCGCCGAAGTCTATACGTTAAAGGTGACGGAATATTCTAACACCGTCAGTTAGTTTTAACGGTTACAATTGGGTTTTAACGGAATATTCGGAGGAATATTCCTAACAGCGTTAACTGACGTCGTCAGTGTGCCTGGCATGTGGCCATGCGTGTGGGGGCGTCAAGCCGTGCCTTGGCCGGGGCGTGGCGGTGCGTGGGTGGTCGGAAATTTTTTCTAAAAATATGGGGATGTTCGTGAGGTTGTGTACATCACGGTGGTATATTCATATACCCAATTTAAGCATTATATGAGAAGTTATTACCTAATTTTGTTTATGTGCTTTAAAATGACGCCTATATAGTTGTTTCTTATATAGGCGAGACTTATCCAGAGGACGAGCGTAACCAGGCTAGGCACGGGGGTTACGACCCGACTACGTACCAGTGAGCGGGCTTTTGTTTTCAGTATATATATATATATATATATATATATATATATATATATATATATATACACACACTTGACGTTTTTCCCAGAAAACGTGTTTTAAAGGAAATGTGATTTGAAATGCCATGTCATGCTCATATTATATATTAGCATATGCATTATCATAATTATGCATATTGTTGCATGGTGCTGCGGTGACCCAGGTAAGCTACAGGTGAGTATATCATGTTGCTAATAGTTATGAGATGAATGGTGATGTTGTGATGCATATTGAGCTCATTAATCTGCACCCCGGTATTAGTGCTCCCGCCCAGAGTTAGGGGCATAGTCCTTCACGTGATGTTCACCTCCTGCACCACACGCTCATCTTGGATCCAAGTTAGGTGCACAGTCCTGTCGTATAGACCATTTTCAGTTGGTTCGACTCGTAGGTGACCCGCGATTTATCGCATAGTCTTCACGTGATCTTAGCACTAGAGCGTATTATTATTTATACCCAGTCTTGTCGGTCAGACCACGTGAGGTGGTTCCGACTTGTGTGCAGATATGTATATACATGATGAGATATGTTGAGATATGTGACGTATATACATGATGAATTATGTGATGAGATATGAGATTGAGATATGATTGAAATGAGCTCTAGATTTCACCGTATAGATCACATCAGGTGACTTCGGCTAGTATATGAGTTATATTGAATTGCATCACCTGGCTTACATTTGTGATATTATGAGGCATAAGCATGGCATAAGCATGGCATACATATATTTATGTGGTTTTGGATACATTGAACATGGCTTTGAATTATATAGATATATATATATATATGTATTTATCCTATTTTTTGGGAAAGTATACAGGTTTTCCAGTGAGGGGATTGCGCTTTTGATATCGTATGATTTTAGAAAACCTTTGTTTTTGCCCACTCACGTTTTTGTTTTTCGCCTCTCCAAGTATTAGGTAGCATTTGTCAGTGGCTTACGAGGATTCAACGGAGGTTCTGACAGACATCCTTCATGTAGGACCACCTTCAGGTGTTGTTTAATAAGTACTTTTAAGCTCTGGTTGTGTAATTCACACTTATTTTCGCACTAGCATGCTATCTTAACTAGGATTGCTAGTTGCTCGGTTTTAATTTGTTCGTATTTCCCTTATTAATCTTACTTCCGTACTGTGCTTATGGTTATGTCACACTCACGTGACGGCCAGCACGCCTTGATCTTGGTCGGGGTGTGTCAAATATCATTATCAAGGCCACATCAAAAGGGACGGAAAGCCACAAAGGGCTAACAGACAAACACAAGAATGAACAAAAAAAAAATACAAGAAGACACACTAATAAAACAGGGCGTCAAACCCTTAAACACTTCAAATAAAAGTTAACTAAGGGGCAGGGAGACCATCCTTGTTTAGAACCTTACAAACGAAAATGGATGCCTATAAACCCAGATTGTGTCGCTCAGCTCTACACCTTGATGCGACGCCACAAAATTTGTCGCTGCGTTAGCTGATCTTGAAACCCAAGACCAGTCACAAGTAAGAAAGAATTTGTACATGAATAATTTAGAGAAAAATAAAAAGAAGAGAAATGAAGTAGATTTTTAGGTGATTGGTTGATGAGTGCTATGTTGATATGACTAAACTGTAACCGTTCAAATAAGAGGGAATGAGAGAGAATCATACTCCTTGAATCCTCCTCCTTTTGCAAAGGAGTATGATTCTCTCACATCCTATTCACATCCCATTCCTTCCCCTCCATATTGCTTTTTGTCTTATTATCTTTATAAAAAATCAATATAAGATGTTGATGTGGCTAAACCGTAACCGTTCAAATAGGAGATGAAGAATGGGAAAAGAAGAGAATCCTACCCTTTTTGCAAGACAATGGATTAACCGAGATGCCTATCCCAAGATCGTCAAATAGTCACTTCAGTCTTTCACTAAAAACCTTGCGTCGGTGCAACAGTCCCCAAAAAGACCCAGAAAAATTTACATTTTCAACAAAAATCAGTGTCTTTTTATTGGTGTGTAATGCAAGACAAAGGCAGGCAACAGAGAAATGTGGTGTCGAAATGAAACAGCATTTTTAAATTACAGCCTCTTCATTTATCAACCACCAATCCTTTTCTTCTCCTGTTCTTCTTGCACAGCATCCCTTCTCTTCACTGTAACAAAACATCCCAAAAGCAGATTTTAAGATTTATCCAGGTCCTTCAAAGAGTACTGCTCCAGATGGCTCCTTCAACCAGAAACTACCGTGTCCGTGGCCTCAAAGTTGCAATAATCACTGTGGCTTCCATCTTTTTACTCACGACTTTACTTCCCAAATCAGGTATAATTATTTAAAACCCTACCGGCTACCACCTACCCACTTTAACAAAAACTGTTTAGGATTGGAGCATTCTGTTCTCTTTCAAAGTTGAAAATACGAATTGGGTTTTCTCAGTTGGGTCTGTAAACTACAATGTTTGACTCTTTTTCATTTCATCATCTTACAGTTCTCTCTTCTGTTCTTCTGTTCTTCTGTTCTTCTGTTCTTCTGTTCTTAGAGTACAAAGTACTTACTGATGAAGGGTTAGGGTTTTCTTTATATTTTATTTTTATACATTTTACTTGCTAATGATAGTTAACTAAACGTAATTAATCTTCATTAATTTTGGTTTTTGGTTTTTGGTTCTGGTTTCAAAAATTGTCCAGTGGATTCCGTGCAATCAAGCCATAACAATGAGAGTAGTGATGATCTGTTCTTGCAAAGCAAAATGGTGCTCGGTTCAAGGCCTCCAGGATGCCAGAACAAATGTTTGAATTGCAGGCCTTGCATTGCAACTCTGGTGATTCCGGTCCACAAAACAAAGCGTTTCAGTTTGTCATCTCATGGAGAAGAAGGTGATAGCTATTATTTGCTCTCCTGGAAATGCAGATGTGGAAATAAGCTATTTCAGCCATGAATCTATCTTGTTCTTTACCTTTCCATTTATAGAAACATAGCATATGCTACTCATTAGGTGAACCTTCTACCTAGCTGTAGCTGCTCATGCATGGTGTGCTCTGAAAAGATAAGTTAAAATACCTTTAATTATCAATCATTTAGATGTGCAGTTGCACCTATTATGTGTTTGTAGATACTAACTAATTAGAACAATGTTTGGCTATTAATAAGAACTCTTTTTTTAAAATTTTCGTGTTTGAATAACAAAATTTTGTACTTATAATCAAAATCGTTATTATTATGAATCATTCTGTAAAGATTATCTTCCCAAAAGTTGAATTAAACTAAAGTCATTTTGTTAATTTATTGTAACGAATATATAGACGGTTCGTAATACTTTTACTAATTTAGTTCATTTGTTTTTATTCAGTTTGATGATTAAACGATTTTAATTTTAATTGATTTTTTCCCAAAGGAAATTTTTTGAAAAATTCTGATTATAAACACAAAATTTTATGAATCAACAATAAATAATTTTAAATAAAAATTTCCTCGTTCTAGATGCCAAATATTATACAACTAATTATATATTAATCTCACCCTATCAGTACTACTTTTGTTTTACTTGTGCTTAATTTTCATTTTTTGTCTTCATGAATGCTTGTGCAATCATACACTGTGTTGATGTCATGTATGTCATATCGAAATTAATGGATTTTTTACCAGATTCAACGGGTCAGATGTATACACACAACTGTGTACCAAAACAATGAGACGTCATGCTTTTGGCAGCTGGTGATAATTCATAAAAAGCAACCGTAGTATAATGGATAAGACAACACTTCAAAAGTGCACCATTTTATCTACATTGCCTCTATATGGTCTTATTTGGCAACTCGAATTGTACTGATTATTTCTGTCGAATAGAATAAATAGTCATTGGATAGTACTGACTAAATTAGTTGGGTTTTTACTGTAGTATCAAACTGATGACCGTATTATTTATACTGTATTTGGTACTGAACCAAATAAGAGGAATTCAAAGTAACTTTGATATTTCACTTCATATTTGTCCCCTGTTCAAATCAGATTAAAATTAATAAATTCACAACCGGCAAATGGATCAAATTGAAAAAAGAACAAAATTTTGTTTGGCATTTTTAACTTTGATATTTCACTTCATATTTGTCCCTTGTTTAAATCAAATTACTAAAAATAAATTACAAAAAAATTTGAAATCTATCTCTTCCCCGGAATCCCAGATCCCTCTGTCGCACCACCCCACAAACACCCTAATTCCCTTACCTGTTCTTGGCCCAGATCCCAGATCCCTCTGTCACTCATTTCCTTTCCTGTTCTCGGCTCTTGAAAACATCGTCAAGCAGATGGAATCTTAAAACCTAGATGAAATCTTAAAACTAGAAGAAATCTTTCCGATTCGTAAAATCCAGACGAAATCTTTCCGAATTTTCAAATCCTATTATCGATTCCCAATCAAGGTTTTGAAACCCAGATGAAATCGTTCCGAATTTGTGCGGTGGTGGTGCGAGTCGTCTCTCTGTGAGTGTTATTAGATAACAAAGGAGACAGGGAGAATAGAGTCGTCGAGAGGAGATGGAGAGAACAGAGCTTGCCAGAGGAGACGGGGAGAACACAATTGGCGAGAGAAGGAGATGGAGCAAACGGCGAGGACGGCAAGAGAGAGTGCCCAGTTCGCGCAAGAGAGAAGAAAGGAAGCCGACTAATTAATACGCCCATTTTGGATTGGTTTACTAAGAGGTATACGCCGTATAAAATAAGTGGATCGGATTAAATTAGTCCGGTTCAATTTAATACGAGAGAGCGCCAAACACCCGACTCCGTATTAATAGTCATATCCGGTACTATATTCGGCGTACCAAACATGGCCTATGTGTTCAGTGGTGAAGTAATTTCAAGGTTCGGTCCTTTTTGAAATGGATTTGGATCATCTCTTGAGCTCAGAAATCTGAGCCTCCTGACCAAATCATACGGGTCGTTGGATTTTGATCTAACGGCTAGAAACAGAGGATCCTTCTAAAAGTTCTAATAATTTTAGTCGTTGGATCAAAATCCAACGGCCCATGTGATTTGATTAGGAGGCTTAGATTTTTGACCTCAAGAGAGGATCCAAATCAAATACCGTAATCTTATGGAGCGTTTACCAAACGGGAATGGAATAGAAAGGAACGAAATCACATTCCTCCAGAAGCATTCCAGTGTTTACTAACATTTAGGGAATGAAAAAGTAAGTGGGGCCCACTTAAAACCCGGAATCGAATTCCTTAATCTCCAGGAATCGGATCCCCTAGATGGAGGTGGTATTTGGATTCCGAGGAGAAAGCTCTTCCAAGAATGCAACTTTTATACCCAAACTACCCCGTATCTTCTACCTCCCCCTTCACGGTTTTGGATGATTCATATCAATTCAATCACAATGAACAGAAAGGTTACCCGAAGTGGCGAGAAGAAGGCCTTGGGCTTGGATGACGCCACCGAGCCCCAACCAAGCAAGAACAAAAGCGCTCTCAGTTGTTCCCATCTCCTTGGCCTTAGCCCCATCTTCTTCAAAATAAAGCAGGGGCGTTTCCACTGCACGACCGCCGAATCATCGCCACCCTCCCTTTCTTCTTATCAGCGGTTGAACGTGGTTAGCGATGAGGAGAATCTTGTGGGTGTGGGGGAGAGTTGAGGCGGTGGAGGGTGAAAGAGGCGGTGGAGGTTAAGAGAGAAGTAATTGTTATTAAGTTTACTTTAGGTTGATATTTTTAATAAAGTTTAGGGTGATTAAGAGTCTTCTCTAACATGTAGAAGCAAATAAAAAATATTCTTTCATATTAAATTTGTGCTAAAAGTTTTACTAAAAAATTAAAAAAAATTATTCTCTCTAAAAAATTTAAAAAATGGAAGAGTAAAAGTTTTACTAAAAATAATTAGCATATAAACTATATTAGTTAAATAGAGGTATTTTAGTAATTACAGTAGATTTTATTCCGATTCATATGAATTAGTAAACAACTTATATAGATGAATGTCATTCTACTCCAATTCCAGGCAGTTTTGGTAAACAACTTCAATATGAATCTAATTATGATTCCACCTCATTCCAATTCCTCCTCAATCCAATTTCTCCTCAATCCAATTCCTACTTCAATATGAATCTAATTATGATTCCACCTCATTCCAATTCCTCCTCAATCCAATTTCTCCTCAATCCAATTCCTTCTCAATTCAATTTATCTCAATCTGATTACGAATTAGTAAACGCGCCCTCAGTGAAACCATCTTGGCACTATCATTTTATCATGAATAATGTGTGATTATTTAAAGATGGGTAAAAAAAATTATTTAAAATTCTTCGTGTTCGAATTATAGAGTTTTGTACTTATGATCAGAATCGTTCATATTATAAATCACTCTATAAAAGTCATTTTTGCAAAAAATAAATTTAAAATAAAGTCGTTTAGTCAATCTATTGTAGCAAATACATTGACAGTTCGTACCACTTTTACCAATTCCGTTCATATGTTCTTTTACAGTTCGATGACTAAACGACCTTAGTTTAATTGATGTTTTGCAAAGACGATCTTTACAGAATGATTTATAATATGAACGGTTCTGATCATAAACACGAAGTTCTATAAATCGACAAAGAATAGTTTTGAGGACGAACCCTTACTCATTTTTTTTTAATGAAGAAAGATTAGGACAAAATTAGCTCTTTGGCAATAGTCGCATACGAAACACTTAACCTACCCTGAAGAGGTGAGGACCATTACACCCGAAAACCCCTCACATTCCTTACTCATCATTTGAGTAGCAAGTATTATTCTTTTTTTCTCTCTAAACTCGTTTCTTTTTTGGTCATATGTTTGCACGCTTGGAAGAAATGAGCAGGAACTGGTTACGATGACATCAATGTTTATACTAGGAATCATAACGAAAATAGAATTAAAGCCTAGTAATGTGTTCACAAACTATCTCCAACCTAAAATTGCTAAATGCTAATTTTTGCTACCCAATACCAAATTTTTGTCCCATAAACAATTTTTTTCCCCAAACCTGCAGTACTAAATTTAGCACCTTAACTATATTAATTGTCTAACAAACTTTTTTTTTCATATATTTTTCTTAATGAATCCAAACTTTAGATTATCTTAATTCAATTCTACGAATAGTTCAACCTTGGAAAGGATTCAACTTTGAGAAGAATTGCAAATGCACAATTTAGAATTGAATTATTAATCTAAGGCAAGGGACACAATCATTGGCGGATCCAGGAAATAATATTTGGGGGGTTAGTAAGAACAGTGAGCGTAGCGCGCAAATTTTTTTAGCAGAAATAGCATGCATATCGTCATTTCATCGAGTCTTGATAGGCCTTAAGTCATTTGGAAAAGCATATTGCACACCTGTTAATGCCTCATTTGCGTGGGTAACTAACATGTTAAGGCTGCTCCCATATGAATGCTTAACAAATAAATACACTTATCTTGAACACACTAACAATGTTTGATATCATTGCATCCCATTAATATGTTTGTCCAAGAATGATGATGCTTTGTTATTCTTTGAGATAACCATTTCATTTACTTTACATTTTTGGATAGTTTTTTACTTGGTTCTTTTTTTTTGCCAACAATTGTAATCACAACCAACAAACAAGCCAGAGGTAAATAATATTAGGACTAGACTGTAAAGGGGCAACACCTCTCTAATGCATTTTATCATGCAATTGAAGGGCATATATGAAGGGCAACTTTAACCTTTAAAGGGGCAGCACCCAAGTCATCCATCCATGGACATTCACTGAAGTTCGGAGGATCAGCACCTAAGATGTCCATGGACGTTCACTGAAGTTTGAGGGGGTCAGCTGACCCCCCTTGCCCCTTAGTGCATCCGCCAGTGGACACAATCACACAATGAAAGAAAAAAGTGCAATAGAAACAAAATGAGTGGAAAAATGGTAGTCTTGGAATCTATGATTATGGCACAAGTTCGTACTGTTATAGGTTGTAATATTTTTAGTAAACCTAAGAACATAAATTTTTTTTTTGTTTTTTGTTTTTTGCCACTCAGTATTGCAGTCTGGTGGTATTCCTCTTTACTTGAAAGTGAGAGGTCTTAGGTTCGAATCTCGTGGATGATGAATTCGATACCAAATTAGGTTGCCCATTGTGTGGTTTAGTCGAACTCCCCCTCCTCCTAGTGTAAAAAAAATCGATGTATTCAAAAAAAAAAAAAAAAAAACATAATTTTTTTGTCTCTATTAAAGAATGAATTGTAAGTATGTCCCCAACTAAATGTCTCGACATGTTATGGGCTCAATTGATAACACAAGTCGATACATTTATATAACTGAATTACCATTTAATTAGGGGTAAATTTCCTTTCATACCTCAGGTTTGAGGTCTATTTCAATTTCTTACAACATCTTTAAAACATTTCACTTTCATACCTTAAGTACTATTTTATTTCAAAATAATACATCCGTTACATTTTCCATCCATTGATCCGTTAAGTGCTGACGTGGCTGCCACATGTGTGCTACGTGGCAATTTTTTTATTTTTTATTTAAGAAAAAAAAAACTTGAAAATGCAGAAACCCACCCCACCCCTGCAGCCTCTCCCCACCCTTCTTCTCCCTCCCAAGCATCCCAACCACCTCCCTTTCCTCCACTTTCTTCACCTCCCATCCCATCCAAAAACCCATCCCATCCCACCCCACCCCACCTCCCCCGTTGGATGAGAGAGGCTCGCTGGACGGCGCAGATACGCACCCGCATTCCTCCCCCGCAGCTGAGCCAGACCCGTTTTCTACGAGTCGGATCTTGGATCTCCGCAGCCTATCGACCCCAAGGTCGTCGACGTACGCCTCTGAACTTTTTCTGGCATGATGCATCCATTGCCGACGACTTCGACTTGATTCGCTTTACGGGTTTCAGGTATTTCCTGGCTGAAGTGAAGTGCGCGAGTTTTGAATTTGTAGAAGTTGAGACAGAGAGACAGAGAGAGAGGGTAAAAGTGAGAAGCTTTTTGGAGTGGAATGAAGAAGAAAGAGCAAAGAGAAGAGGGAGGAACTGCAAAAGGGAATGAGGGCGGGGGCGGGGGCGAGAATGACGGTAAGGTCGCGGGGGAGACGTCGAGGTGGGTCGTGCGGTGGGAGGTGCGGGGTTCTGGCTCAGGTGGGTCGCCGGGAGGAAGGGGAAAACGAGCTGGGCGGGTGTGGGTGGGGGGGGTGGGGAAAGGGTTCTGGGTTTGTGGGGGGTGGTTGCTAGGAGATGGGATGGGAAGTTTTTTTTTTTTATTTATTTTTTATTTTTTTGTCACGTGGCACACATTTGGCAGCCACGTCAGCACTTAACGAAATAATGGATGAAAAATGTGACGGATGTATTATTTTGAAATAAAATAGTACTTAAGGTATGAAAGTGAAATGTTTTGAAGATGTTGTAAGGAATTGAAATAGACCCTAAACCTGAGGTATAAAAATGTAATTTACCCTTTAATTAGTATTCAATTTACTTTAAAGGTCATTTACGCTATATTGGATTACTTATTTTACTAGTTGTTGGTTCTAAAAATTACAAAATCTACGTGACGGGAAAACCGAGTAGATAGGACCTAACTACGTTCTTCAGGAGTATCCAGCAGAATGCGGCTGTGCCAATTCGAGGCAAAGATCGGCCATGCATTCGAATACTTCGGTATAGTGGTGATGCTATAGATTGTGTCGATACTCACTTTTGAATTAAGTGATCTTGACCGAGTAAGGAACTTCTTTGTCCAAAATTCTAAAACCTGAAGGTAAGACCATGCAAATCACTGTGAAGGTCTGTATTGTGAACATTGATTTCGGCATCCTTGATTATATTTTTTAGAATATAAGGGTTCATTTTGGAAGTGCTTTTGAAAGACTAAAACCGCTTTTAGAGAAAATGTTTTAGGTTCCAAGAGCACTTGAAGTGGTGCTTCTTGCATGAAGTACTCCAAGTGCTTTTTCAAGATTAACTTGCATTTTTACCAAGGATTAGTTCTAAAAATATTTTTTCTAAAATCGCTTTCAATCATTTAAAAGCGGTCAAATATCCTAATGGATATGGTGTTGGGTTCCCCCTCCCCTTAATGACAAGAATAATTTTAAAAGAAAATTTAAAAGCACTTCCCAAAAGAACTCTCAGATCTCCGAACTTGCAACATGCTATGAGAACAAAGATACTTAAAGAAGATGAATGTTTTAACCTTAAACATGGTTTGGACGTTCTCGTGCCGAACTCTGAATGTTGCTTGAGGATATATCCAATCATATAACATTGCACTCGTAGAGAAAGCTAGTGAGATGACATCTTCAGCAAAGTATCAGAAATAATACCTCACTATCAAGACTTAGATAAATAACCAATCAGTCAGTCTATTTAGGTCAAACTAGTTCTACATCTGAAACCTGTCTATCCAGCAAGTCACCTTCACTAGTTTCCTCTAGAAACTTTTTCTATCCAGTCGGTCGTTCTCCATTGACTATCAACTTAACCCCGTCTATCCAATCGATCCTTGCGCTAGGGTTAGCAAGGTTAAATCTCACACAAAATCGTGAAAAGAGCGATTATCATGACTAGAACCAACCCAACAATTTCCCCATGCGTTGAAATCTCAAATCAATTTTAGTTGTACCATGACTAGAATCCCAGCAAATGTCAAAGATGATTATCATTAGAATCCTAATAATTTTTTAGGAAAATCGGGTCTAATCAGCTTCATTTATTTCATCATCCAACAACTTAAAGTAGATGAGTTGCGCGTACAAAATCGGGTCTGAACAATTTTTTTTTAAATATACTTAAATGATTGTTAGGATAACCAAATGGCTAATCGATTTTTCACTTAATTGAGTTTTCAGATGAATGATACATTAAGGGAGACCCAATCTTCTAACACACTTCAAACACCTGTCGTTGTTTCTGTTTACCTTTCCTCTTCATTGTTTCGTCGGGCTCCTACCTTGGATCCAATTTTTTAAAACTTCTTTCTTTTTCTGCTCATTTAGGACTAGTTTAGTATTGATATGCTTTAAAAAAAGGAATTTTAATGAAAAACTTCCGGTATTGTTCACTTTAACGAAAAAACACATTTTTACACTAAAAAATCAATCATGGTACTATTCATTTTACCCTTTATTTTGTCTTTATCGTTAAAACTCAAAGTTTTTAAGCTTTTTTCATTAGTTTTCCTTTAAAAAAAAACTGCTTCTGCTGTGCTATGGGAATAAGCAGCAGTGAAATGAAGCAGCAGAGTGTTCGGTAAAATTTTTTGTAAAAGTGCTTTTAGCAAATAAAGCAGTGTTATAGTGTTTGATAAATTTTTATATAAAACAGATGTAACTGTGTAAAATGATAAAAAAGGGTACAATATTGAATGTGCTATTAATTTAATTTTTTTAACAAATAAAGATCAATTACTAAATATACTTTTTTTTTATAAATATATTTATAAACTTTATCTTAAATTGTGTTTCTTTTATTCTGCGCTTGTTGCCCTTAAATCAAATCACCATCTTTTTTCTCAATTTTTATTCTAATTTTGATTTATATGATGATGGTCTGAATACCAACACCCTTTCCGCCCTGTATTTTCTTTCCTTGTCAAATTGAATCTGATTGATCATTACAATTAATTACCCAAAACCAAGTAACAAACCAAGCTCTAAAAACTCAGGAGCTTTATCCGTTCAAAACTAAAATATTCCAGGTAATATTTGATGCAATACACGGGAGCAATTCAGAAGCAGAGTTCACATAGCAATACAAACCCCACAAATCTTAAGATAAATCAATAGTAGAGTTCACGGGAGCAATGCACAGCAGTTCCAAGTAACATTTTCTTGCTTCTCTCTCAATGAACGTTCCTCAATTTTTTTTCCCGACCCTCCTTCCCCAATTTGTTTTGCCAACACGCAGACCTCCTTCCCCAATTCTTTTTGTCGACACTATCCCTCTGGTCCTTATCCCTTCACTGTTAGAATATACGCATTAAATTAAACCCATAAACATGTCTCACTACAAACCTCATCCCTTCGCTCTTCCCACCCCTCTTTCACTCAGATTCTCCCCTCCCCAAATTTGAAAACCCAAACAAATAAATAATGAAATTTCAGACAAGAGAAGCTTACCAAAGGAAGGACGCCGAGTCAGGAGAACGCGACCTGGAAAGCAAGAAAGATCACTGGGACGAAGGATGGCTTCTTTTAGATCCAGTATGGACTGGGTTCTGGGAAAAGTGGCGAGACTGATAGCGTGAGAAAGTGGAGGGCAAGATTGGAAAATTGAAAAGTTCATTTAAGTTTACTGCTCACCCGTGTTTGCTCTGAAATAAGTTGATTTTTGAAAGCTGCCTTTTCCAGCTTCGGGATTTTAACTTTTTTTCATCCATAATTTTGAAAGAAAAAAAAAGTTGTTTTGAAGTGTTTACCAAACACCTAAAATATCACAACTTTTTTTTCATACCCATTTTTTTTTTAAGTTAAGCTAAACCAAACCAAGGCTTATATTCCGTTTCATATCCCACTTCTGTTCTCGTACGTCAGACTTGACCTTACAAAGTGTTGAACTTTTGTTAAATATCTGTTTGGGTTATGTGGCTCGATACAAGTCATGGATGTGGATGAATTTTTAATCACACATCGAAACACAGGTGCGTATTTCACCACTAATGTACCAACGTGTTTTAAGATAAAACTTCATAATTGGGTATGTTCATTGCTTTGTACCAGTAGTGTAATATGAATCAAACTCACGATGTCTGATTCTTACATATAGACATCATACTTACCTAAATCAAACCATTGTGGAAGACCTTAGGTAGTTAAAGTTTGGAACAACAACGATGCTAGATCATGTATTGTCCTTTTTTAGCTGATCATCACACACTAATTTTAACCTCTCACCATCACTCTTATTTTTTTTTATCGGATTGAATATATCAAACAAAAACAACGAGAATGATTAAACAGAGGTGTAAAGGAGTAAAATAATGTCTTTTATTAGGAGTAGACTTGGGTCCAAACATTAAAATCAATTTGAGCCCAGCAAAAAGGAACCCCAAATCAACTAGCCAAAACTTACAAGTTACCACCGATATAAATCCAACTTGGCTTCAAACATCGAACAAACTTCCCAAAAATGGCAGCAGCAACTCTCCTTCCCTCGACACCATTTCACTACACAAACCCGCCATTACCACTCCCCCGCCCAAACTCCCTCTTCTTCTCCTCCTTCTCAAACCCCTCCGCCCGCCACCGCTTCCCTCCTCCTACTTCCGCCGATCACGTCTCCCCCTGTCCGTTTCATCCCCGCCGTCCATCCGTCTCTCTTTATTCTCGTCCCGGCCGTTGCCTTGCCGCCCAATCAGGACCGCCTCTCCCTCCCCCGGATTCTGACTCGACCAGCCTCGCAGGTGCAGCTAACTGACTACTATTGTTCTTATAATTCGTCGAAAATTTGACCCGCTAGTTTCATTTCCATGCTAGGTTTTCCAAGCAGACGTTTTGAACCCAAACGGCGGAATTCGAATTCCTCTGTTTGGGTCTTATGGAAATTTTTAGAGTTTAATGTTCAATTAGTATTGCTATTGTATATTGGAGAATGAGGATGTTCTAAGCTTGTTATTGCAATTCTCAAAAGTTATAATCTTTAGTGCCTTACTCGCACTCTTATGGTAAATGGAGTGTCTGTTGATGTATAGGATGGTAAAAAATTAAGTTCCGCTAAAATATGAGCCTAATTGGAGACTTGGAGTGAGTATGCTAAACAATAGCATTCAGATTCAGTGTTACAAGCTGTCACAAGAAGTTATAGCGCAAACCGTAGCATCCTAAAATATAGCATTTAGGTATTCTAGCACTGCAAGATAGAACTAGGATGATAAATTTAATGCAAACGGTTGTAGTTAGCTCTAAGAGTGTATGGTTGGACATGTCAAATGCTATATGTTTTGGCACATCTAAATGCCAAATATGCTACAGCATGCCTACATGTTAAGTACGCCAGAATTTGGCAAATGTACTTCAATGGTTTATTTTGTTAATTGGGTGTGACAAAAATAGCATTGGCATGAAAAAAAATGGAATTTACCATTAGAATTGTGTTAAATGTGGATACTTATGGTTTCATTTTGAGAAATGATGGTTAAAGAGGAATGGTACACCAATTATGTTAGTTGAATAAAGTATGCTAGGTAAGGAAAAAAAATGATCCGAACCATTGGAGTAGATGTACCAAATTATGGCATATTTGATATTTGTATGTGCTAAAATCAATAGAGCACCCAACCATTGAAGATGCTCTTGAATTATCTCCAGTCTTTTGTGCTCAACTTGTCCAAGCAATGCTGTATGAATGCCTGAATTCCATGTTTATTATACTATAAAAGTATATTTAATTGTTGGTGTTATTGCCTCATACCAAAGTTGCAATCAAAGTGTCACCATGCCCAAGTGCTGCATTTTAGCATACTCTAATGCTATATTTTAGCATAATCCTTCTACTTGCTGAGTATCATTAATTATTCAACCCACTTGTAGTATCATACCTAACAACAACATTTACCTCATCTCTCTAAAAGAAACTTCAATTTCAACATTGATGTTCCAAATTCTCATATTTATAAGCAATTTGAAAATAGTGGTAAAAAAGGATGGTGGAACTTATAGCATCAGTGTTTCACAAATAAACCCAATGAGATTACCAGCGCACGAAGTGTGTTGGTTCTGGTGTATGTTTCTCCGCAAAAACTGTATTCTCCTTTACTCTTCTTCAATTCTTTCTTCGTTAATTCTTCCATACAATAATTTTTTTAGTTTTTCAAAGGTCCAGCCTATTCAATATGTAAGACTATTAATTGGTTAGAGGTATTGCACCAGGAATATATAATACTTGGCCACAGGTAGTGTCTCATATAGCCGGTTTTAAGGGCCAAGCACCTTTTAAAGGTTTTTTTTTATGATAGAAATGAAGCTTCCCTCGCATTGTCATCTTTTTTTTTTTTTTTTTTTTTTTTTTAAATAAAAAAAAATTTCAGAAAGTTCTTGTTTTCAGTGCATGTCATTTGTAAGGAAGCTAGTTTTAATGGATGTTGATTTAGTAGAAAATCCTGTTCACCCAGCCAACTTTCTGGAGAATATTTCGAATGAATCACGGTCTGTTCTTTTGTATCATAAACATGATCCAATCCAACTATATGACTATTTATTGAAAAGGCTGATATGGCTTTGTAGTATTATTGGATATATAGAAGACGAAAATAGGTTGGTTGCGTACATTATAGCTGTTGTTTATGTGGACTAGTGTGTGAGAATCAGATAAAGGATAACAAGGGAGCCTTAAAGGAGATTTTTCTTGGGATTGTTGGCGATATGATGTGTAATTGAGGTAATCATGTGTTTTCGGGAATGGTACTTTAGTCCTTTGGATAAATTAATCATCATATTGGTGTCTTGTATCGTAAAGATATTGGTAGGATCGGCAATCTGTAATCGGTTGTTTGTTTAGAGAGAACTGCATGTGTGTCTGACTGATTGCTGTTTTGTTTCGTTGGTTGTTTCACTGAATTTCCATTATGGAGATGAGATTTAGATGCGGAATTTAAGGGCTTGTTTGATCAGGAGTGAGGAGTCTGGGGACCTAATAGAGTGCAGTCAATCTTAGCTTCTTAAGGGTGGTTTTCACTTTAATCATAATTAATGTAAGATTAATTCAGCTATTCTTATCTCAAATGCTTTACATGGTATTGAAGCCGGATATCTTGAGTTTGAATCCTTGCAACTGCATCGTTACAATATGATCCGATTTGAACATATTAGGCTCTAATGGCAGAGAGAAACCCACATATGAGGGGGCACTAAAGAGAGCCAAGAATTGAGTTGCATTTAATTGAAATAAATGTAACTAAACGTATAAGTTAGGCTATATACATGACACCATTAGATTGTGAAATATTTGGTTGATGGAAAATCCCTCCCACCTCCCACCTCCCGCCTTCCCTTTCCTCTCTTTTTGAATGTGTTCTCTTATTTGTAATGTTGTTCGGATACTCTTACATGTTCACTTTTACAAAGCTTACATGTTGCCACATCTTGCTATATAACTACTTGTCTATCACATATATAATGGTTATTCAAGCTTTCAGAATCGTGCGGCTCCGTTTTCTCCTAGTTCAGGCTTACTTTGTACAGAGCACTGACCTCAAGTTTCTCACTGGTCTGTTTCTAACTTTTTATGGAACAGGTCTTGCAGCGTCTTTCTCCAAATTTCAGGACAAAGTACAGATCTTCTTTGCTGTTCTTTTTTGGATGTCTCTTTTCTTCTGGGCTTCTGTGTGGGATGAAAGGAGTCGACCAGACAAGGGCTCACGATTTAGAAAATGACCCAGGAAGCATTTATTTGTATATAATGATAGACTGAATGGGTAGTAGTAGCATATACATTAAAAGAGGATCAATTTCTTGGGATAAAATAGTACATGTGGGAGGAAATTACATACACAAAATTTAGTTTCAGATGCTGTAACTATCAAAGGATGAATAAGCAGCTGTTTTTAACTAACCTCCCTGTGAGTTTTAACTAAGACACCAAAAGTACATTACTTTAGACAGGTGAACCCCAAAAGCACGTTACTGCAAATTTGAAGGTTTCGGGGACTCTGCGTTAACATTTTGTTTTTGGTCTTCGGTTTCTGTTATTTCTCTTTAGTTAAAGATAGGAGGGAAATATATCGGAGAAGAGAGGAAGGAGGGATGGAGTTGGGAGAAAATGTATTGGAGTGCTACACAAAACTAAAACTAAAAACTAGAGACTAAGCGCCCGTTGATAATCATTTTGTTTTTAGATTTTAGCGTAGTGGGGAACTACATGGGAGAATGAGGAATATTGAAAAGTGTCGGAAGGATGGCGGGAGAGACGTAAAAGAAATGTATAAGAAAAAGGTATACAGGAAATTAGAACGAAAAACATAGTTACTGCAGTAGTTCAAAACTGAGAAGCTCAGTAGGTGTGAGGGATGGAAAGACCTTAATCTGTCATCATGTGCTTTTTGTCTCAATCATGTGCTGTTCAATTAATAGTTCGTAATTGTGATTAGGTTAGGCTCAAGACCGAAATGTAACTTGTGGAACATGACATGCACCAATCACCGAGTCCCAGAAGAACTTTAGGGTGGTACCTCGTGGTCCTCACGTTACCACTGACGTGGTCACGGTTCAACCTGTAATTTTGTCCTGCACTTTAGTGAGTGCAACTAATTGATGAAGACATTGTCAGTACATCCTCTGTGCCTTATTATATTCCAACTTGGGTTTGTTTAGGACTGCTTCTGTAAGAAGCACTTCTACTACCAAGCGCTTCTGTGAGAAATGTTTTAATTAGAAACATGTGGAAATTTTAGTTAAAACTCCAAGTGCTTTCTAGAAAAGCACTTGATGTGCTACCTGAAGAAACACATAGCAAACATAATCCGCAATTAGGAACCCTTTTGGTTGTCAGAAAGCATTTTAGGCCCTTCCAAAAGCAGCCTCAGACCGACACTTGTTTCAGTCGAGTTGGTTACTATGGTGCATTGTATGTGTTTACACATGGTGGTTTTTATGTTGATGAGTTATTCTTGGGGTTAGATTCTGGCTTTCCCCATCAACCAAACTCAATCAGCTTGATTTGTTCCATTGGCATTGTCTCCAGAACGAATCCTAAGCTCCATGTGATTGTAGACATTGATCTGCCACTGTCATACCCTCACACTCTCAGAGTACACGCAACTTCAATAAGAGAACATTTTACACCGGTAGAAACTAGTTTTCACTCAAGAAAGGAGATTTTCTATATTCTTAGTATCGAATATTTTTGACATTTTAACCGTTAAATCTTTAATAAAAAAAAACAAAAACCAGGTAATGGTTAAAAGCCCAGAGCATCATGTACCCTTGAGCACCATATAATTTTAGCTCAAGGAAGTAGGGATCGGAAATATGCGTTGTAATTGGTTGTATATATCCGAGGATTACTGAAATGAGACAACTCTCTCGTGTTCGTTCTTCTTTCTTTCAACTTTGATATATAGAATACTCCGAAGCATAATAGAAAATTCCGAAAGCTTGTCGATGAGTACAATTACAATGTAAAAATCTTTGCTCAGCCGTGTTCGTCCTTCTTTCTTTCAACCGGGAAAGTAGAGCAATCAGTTGAATTGCACAACGCACAATTGCGACGGCAGAAATGGTTGGCACTCGGCGTTGTGACACTTTGGTCACTTGCCAAAAGCCAAGGATATGGACCGACGAATCGGGCCAATCGGAAAGCAGAAGAGGGGAAAAGGCAATAAATTAAGACGGCGGGTGAATGTGTGTGTGTTCTACCTTCACGTGACTGCATGGGGAGAGATTTTTCAGTGTGACCGTCACACGAGATGGTACACCACGTGTTCCTATATAAATGGTGAGATATGTGTGTTAAAAGGTTAATAACTTAAAAATTAAAAAATTTTATCACTTACATAAAAATACGTGATGTATCATCCATGTTCCTGTCACAACTAAAAATTTCTCCTATGTTGTCAACGTGTTGATTGGGCAGAGCCGCAGAGGTGGTCTTGTGTCCTACCTTCACGTGACCGCACGGAGATGTTAAGAGTGTTTTCATCCGTCTTCCGTGGGCGTATAGTCTGCGGACAGCACATAATGTTCAGCAGTTTCTAGCAGGCTAGTAGCCCAGTGTACCTTTGTCGCATTTGATTTGCCAATTGTTGAATGGTAGGGTTCCAAGTTGAATGACTTTTCCTTGTTGCGCACTCGGAGAAGTATTCGACGGATGTTTTTTTTTCTTCCATGAGTACTTTAATTGTTTTTATTAAACACTCGGATTTTTAATTATCAATTTTATTGTGTTTTTAGTAAAAATATTTTTAATAATAGTGTTCTTGAGACTGTCTTATGTGGAAATAGATGGCAAGGACAATCTTAATGACCAAAGCAATAGATAAAAGATCAAACTTATAAGTTTGAAATATAAAAGACCAAACTGATGAGTTTTCAAAATATAAAAGACCACTTGTGATAAAAATCTAATACATAAAGAATAGGGATCGATTGAAAACAAACATGTTTAGGTGCTAAGATAATGAGTTGTTAGGAACAGAAGGATGAAAAAGAGTAGATGAATGATGGTGGGAGAGATATATATATAAAAAGAATGTATTAAGGAAGGCACAAAATAAAAATTAAAAACCAATTAAGGTCGGGGCTGTTTAATAATCATTTCATATTCAATATTTTGTTTTTGGTTTTCATTTTTCACTTTTTTAAAAACTAAAATCTTGTTTGATAACTACTTTCAATTTAAAAAATAATAATTGAAAACTCAGAAAGTAGTTTTCATTTTTCATTTTTTTAACTGAAAGTAGTTACCAAATAAGATTTTAGTTTTTCACAAAAGTGAAAACCGAATGGTTATCAAATGGCCTCTAAGTTATTTTCACTTTTAAATTTTGTTTTCATTCACTATTTTCTTATTTCTTCTCCTCTCTTCCCACAACCTTCTTCATTTGTCACGCTCGAATTCGGCGTCAGTGAAAAAAATAACCCGCGCCTGGTGCACGAATACAAAATAAAATAAAAGCAAAGAGAACAAAAAAGGGGTTTGGAAATGAAATTCTCTTATATAAACTAATACTGCATTGTATCACTACAACGGTGGTTCGGAAGCTCTATTATATAAACTCACACCCGAAACTCAATCAACCCAAATACCCTTTTTGTTTGTCATCTTATTCTTCTCTCAATCGCCAGAGTCTACACTACTTCATACCATTCCTATAATTTTACTTTTAACATCCTTGCTGGTTCCTATGAGAATCAAACTCAACCGCACAAAAGAATATTTCCATTTTCATATCCAAATCTCAAATATCCAATAAAATCCTTTCACTTCAATATGCAATGAGATATATATATATATATATATATATATATATGTATATGTATATGTATATAATTAACATATCATGATATCATATTATCCAAAATACCAAGTAGAACACACGTTTCACAACACTAAATAAGACAAAAACTCAAATGGGGATAAGTTTCCCAAAACACCTGAATTCCAAAGCTATAATATTACTCCACGTACACATCAGCCAAGGCAAGCGCCAACAACTTCTTTTTCACACTCTCTCTCTCTCTCTCTCTTTCACACACACTCTCTCTCTCTCTCTCTCCCCCTTCCTCCTTCGGGAGCTCACTGTGCATGCGTTACATGCTGCCTGTTCTGAAAAGACTAGAGCTTCGGGACCATCTCTGCGATTTTGGAGGTCCTGTGCGAAATTCATAAAAGGGGTCTTTCTTATAAAACATCTTAAAAAAATCATTATAGATGAAAAATACCCAAATCTTTAAATTCCAAGTCAATATACTTAAATTAGTAAATATCTTACTTTAATCGAAGTCTATATCACTACGATCAGTTGAATTGTCTTCATGATTCGGAAGTTCAATTTCATGAATTTATAAATTAGGGTTTAATAATTTGTGGGAAAATAAATAGAGAAGGGAAGTAGAGTGGAACACTGGTGACGACTTCTAGAACTCTGACACTAGGGACTCTGGTGTGAAAGAAGAAAAGTGAGAAGCAGCGATGAGACTTTGTTGGGAGAGAACTGAGAAGAAAAGTAGATTTTGAGTCTCTGACATGAATTGTTTGCCTCGGTGGGGTTCTCCCCTTTAAATTGATTAGCTTTGCTAGCTTTTTTAATTATAATTTTATATAATTCCGTACAGATTTTAGGCAGGTAGCTAGTCCTGGCAATTTCTTACACGATCCGTTAACACGACACGAAAATAACGGGTTTCTGATCAACACGATAACTAATTAGGTCATTATCGGGTCACACGATAATAACCCGTTAATAACGGGTCCTTAACATGTTTACACGAAAGTGACACGCGGGTAACCTATTTCGACACGATAAGAAAAAAGTTATTTTGATGATTTTAATTTTATAAACTACTAAAAAAACTTATTATAAAAATACAATAGATATAATGAATATGTATATATTGTTTATTAATTATTATTCTATATAAATTTTAAATTTTAAATTTTATTTATTTATTTATTTTTATAGTATATTATAGGCAAAGATTGAGATTAAAAATCATAAAACACATTAAAAATAAAAATATCAAGTAATTTAAAAATACCAAACACATTAAAAAAATTATAATAATTAATTTACATGTGCGAAAAATATGAAAAAAATATGCAAACGCTCGTAGTCGCATCCTCTACGCTTTGAGGATGGGTATATGACAGTTTGAATTTTAAAAAACATACAAACTCTCATGAATAGTATTTTTAAGAGAGTTCAAAATAAAAAAAATTCATAATCATTAAAGTATAAGTCTGAAAGATGTGAAAGCATAATAAACGTTCATAATTGTATCCTCAATGCTTAGACGATGGTTACATGGTCGTTTAGATTTTTAAAACCCTCCAAATCTCATTAACATTGTTTTTTATTTGAGTACAAAATTAATAAAATTAATAATAATTATTGTAGAAGTGTGAAAAATGTAATCACTCGTAATGAAAAGCTTTACAACTTTCATGAAATGGTCAACTCCAAAATTTAGTATGTATATACTAATTGAGTATTATGTTTTACATTTTTTTGGGTCAAATTATGTTTTTCATTTTCATTTTTATTGATTTAAAATATATTTTTCTTAACGGGTAACGGGTCGGATCATATTACCTGATAATATTAACGGGTTGATTTCGGGTTGGGTCATATTACCCGTTTACTTTAACGGGTATTACACGACACGACCTGTTAAGCTATCGGGTATGACACGAACATGAGAAACACGACACAAATGCCAGGTCTACAGGTAGCCTTATGACTTTTGGGTCTATTAGATTTTTATATATATGTTTTTTGATTTGATTAGTATTTTATTTCATATAATATTATTTTATATCTTATTATATTCAATAAAAAATATTTTTGGGGGCCCCCAAAATTTTGGGGCCCTTTAACCGGTCACACATGCTGAAAGCCGGCTCTGTGGAGCTTTGCTTGTATTTATATTAAGAGTAATGTTAGGAATATTAAATTTTGTAAACTAAATGATATGAAAATTGATGATAGGATTAAGACTTAAGCGTTGATAAAATGTGATCATTCCTATTGATGACAAATCATTTAGTTTGTAAATTTTAACGTTGATTAAGGCGCTTATTCCTATTATGACACATTTGATTTGCAAATTTAATTTCAAATGTTGATTTCCCTAATATTACCTTTAGCTAAAAGGAGGCGGTTAGCACGAGTCTCTAACTGGTTGGTTTTGATGGCAATTGATAAGCTTAGACTCCTAAATCTGATGATTAACTATTTGCATGCACCAAAATAACTGAAAACGAAATGATTATTAATCAGAGTGTTAATATAAAAAATATCCTGTCAACTAATTACCATCTCACTATTATGTTATTACAGAAGCACATTAGTATATTGCAAATATTTGATTTTCATTATTGTTGGGTGATCAACGATGCACGAACTTTTCTTAAAGTGCAGATGTGGCTTAACTTAAAATGTTATTCAGATAAAAATTAGCACATAAAATGATACTAAATTATATCAAAATCTTTAAAGAACATGTAACATTCTGTTTTCTCATAACATTTAACATAAGGTGTTAGTACCAATCAAATAAACATAAGGTGTTAGATGTTGTAGTCATATTTAGAATAGGAATGTGATTGTGTAAACCCTAGTGGATGGATCTAGGAATATCTCTTATATTCCTATTAAGAGTTGATTACTTATTAAGAGTTGTAATCCTAAAAGGGTAAGGATTTTACCAATCCTAAGAGTTGTAAGGTGATACAACACACACCTTACAATTAAATCTTTCTCTTCTCTCTTGCTACCGCCGGCCCCCTCCCTCTCTATTCCTTAGATAGCTCAGTTAAATAGGCCTACAACACGTTATCAGCACGCTCTTGCCAGAAGCTGAGGAACTGAAGGATTGTAAGAGCAAGCTATCTTCCACAAAATTCAAAGGCTTTTATTTGTTTTCTGTCAATCAGGTATGCTTAAAATAAAGGAAGATATTTGAAACGTCCATGAAGCATGAAAACATTCCCTATGATGCATGAACCCCTCTATGTTTATATTTTCCTTACGATATATATATATATATATATATATATATATATATATATATATATATTGTATATGTTTCATATAATTGTCAACATATATATGTTTCATGCATTAAGCAATTAAATTGTTATGTGGAATTGTGAGGCAAAGAATATTAATAAACTAGAAGCATGTTAGGGTTTTTCAAACCCTAGTGAATTTGAAAAAGAGAAAGGAAATTGGGATTTTTACAGCACCACTGCCGTGGTATCACCACAAGGACCACCGTGCTGGCCTGAAGCCTAACCGCGTGGAGACCCCCTTGAGACAACGTTGTTTGACTTCTTGGACCTTTGCCAAAGCCTTTGGGCTTCGTTGCATACTGTGGACAACCATGCCGTATGCCGGGTTTAGTTTATTACCATGAGCTTGCAGCCCCGACCCACACCAACGCATGCTGGGCTGGTCCTTCCGTTTCAGCCCACGCTAGCAGCTGTGCTGCTGGGCTTAGCCTTAGCCACGACCCACATTTTTATCAGCCAACCTATATGGCTGAGCTTAGTCCATGCGGCCCAAAACCGAAACCCAGCTGCGGCTAGGGTTTCCTTGCACACCCACAAGCCTTTGGGCTTGCTCCCGCACATTGGTCTCGGCCCAACCACGCCAGCAGCTTGCTACTGGGCTTTATGTCTCTCGGCCAGTGGCCTACAACCACATGTGGGCTGCTTTTGCAGCCTTAACCCTGAGCCTAAAAGCCTCTAGGGCTTTGCTCTACTCACAGCACCCAGCCTAAATACCACTGGGCTATGGTTTTTCGAATCCAATGCTAATTTTTGGCATTATTTTGCTTCCACGATTGACCCTGTTTGGTCCCGATCTATTGAATTAATTAAAAGTGACCTGCAGTCCATTAATCTGATAAAATCCAAAATTATTGACCTGAAAATCACTTTTGCACATTATCGATTCAATAATTTATTTTTATACTTTGAACCGTTGATATACTTTCGTAGTAACGAAGCTCTCACTCTTGAGTTCCCGAAGAAACTCAAATCCACTACACTTAAGTCATCATATTGCATTATGTGTTTCTTGCAGGAACCTTTTCTTTATGAACTAATCATTCATAAAACTAAATTGAACCTGTAGTTTCATATTTAGTGCCTTTGAAACCCGAAGTTTTCATTCAAAACTTACCACATGAAACCTGTAGTTTTCATGCATAAATTAAACCAATGCATGTTTATAGAAGCCGAATGTTCTACGATATATGTATATGGATCACCATATGACTAATCATGTTTTTGTTGTACCCTCTATTTTAGGGACATGTCGAACTTGAATAAGCTATATTTCACCGCTTTGGAAGTATCTGGAAGAAACTACCTGAAGTACGTTCAAGGCGTGAATCTCCATTTCACTGCAAAGGGTATTAGAGCCACCATCGAGGCACCTACCGAGGACAAACCTGTCGACGAAGCTCAGAAAGCTACTGCAATGATCTTCATTCGAAGACATATCCATGATGCACTGTAGACCGAGTACCTCGCTAAGGAGGACGCACACACCTTTTGGCTTGCTCTGGCTGACCGTTTCGATCACCAGAAAGACATATACTTGCCTGAAGCAAGACACGACTAACAACATCTTCGCTTCCAAGACTTTAAATCTGTGAATGAATACAACTTTGAAGTTTGTAGAATCCGATCACTGCTGAAGTTCTGTAACGTGGAACTAACCGAATCAAATGTCTTGGAGAATACCTATTCGACCTTACATGCCACCAATATTGTCCTGCAGCAACAATATAGCGCACAAAAGTTCACCAAATTTTCGGATTTGATCTTTGTACTACTTCTCGCTGAAAAGCAGAACCAGCTTTTTATGAAGAATCATCAAGCTCGACCGACTGGCTTGAACGCCGCGCCTGAAGCGCACGCAACCAATTATAGCAACCACAAATGACGAAAGAATTGTCGTGGCCGTGGCACCATGGGCCCACGATCCACAGAATCAAGGCCTACCCAAGGGAGGAAATGTGACCCAACAGCGTCCACCCCTTGCACCTAAGGCTCCGAACTTCAAGAACAAAGGAAAAGCTATCGTTCAACCAGTTTCCACTAAAATAGACATGTGCAATTGCTGTGAATTAAAGTATCATTGGTCATGCGTATGCCGAGCTAACCCCGAGGCTATTGCGAAGTATCATTTCTGTCGTGACTTTAACTTTGTACATGTGGATCATCCAAAAGATGCTAGTACATCCATGGAGATATCGGATTTTCAGAAGGCATCATCGCTTATGGACGAATAAATTAGACATGTTTTTAGGGTGTTTTACCCCTAGTAGCCAAACCCATTAGGAGTGGCTGGCCCCTCTTCTATATTTTTCTAGGTTTATGGTTTAATTTTGAAAAAAAATTCGAAGTCTTTAGAATAATTTGTTTGGTTTTGGTTTGTTTTGAATTATGTATATTATTTCTTGAATTGCTTAATTGAATGAATGGAATTATATTTATGCATATGACCAATTCAATCAATTTATTTCTAGGTATGTCTAGTGGGGAAGTTAGTTGTTTGGCTGATAGTGCTACCATGCACACCATCTTGCGTAAGCACACTATTTTTCTAACTTTATACCTAAGAAAACACATCTGACAACTCTTTTAGGCCCATCCAACCCGATTAAAGGATACGGAAAGGCCTGTATCATGTTGTATAATGGTACAGTCTTAGCCATTAAAGAGGCACTATATTCTCCACGTTCTGGAAGAACGTTGCTGAGTTTTAGAGATATTCGAGATAATCAATATCATGTTGAAACCACTGAAGGTAATCGTTCTAAATTTCTTTGTATCACTTCGTACGAATATGGCCATAAACGTATTCATGAGAAGTTGGAACGTCTCCCGAGTGGGTTGTACATCACAACCATTTGCGACATAGGAGCCCATCACGTGGCCGGCCCTATGCCTGAGTTCCAGAGCACTTTGCTGCTTTGGCATGACCGTTTGGGGCATCATGGACGTGACATGATGCGCCGTATCCTCAAAACATCTCATGGGCATCGGTTACCTCCATACGTTGGATTCCTGCCATGCAAAGCGTGTTCTTTAGGGAAGTTGAATACTCAACCCTCGATTACAAAGATTATTCACAACCCCCCTAAGTTTCTTCAGAGGATTCAAGGGGATATTTGTGGACCTATCCAACCAACCTGCGGACCATTTCGATATTTTTTGGTGGTGGTTTATGCATCGACACGATGGTCACATGTTTGCCTGTTGTCCACACGCAACACTACATTTGCAAAACTCCTAGCACAAATTATTAAGTTAAGGGTTCACCACCCTGATTATCCGATCAAGCCGATTCGACTGGATAACACTAGAGAGTTTACATCACAAACTTTTGACGATTATTGCATGTCAGTAGGGATTGATGTGGAATATCTTGTACCCCATGTTCACACCCAAAACGGCCTAGCAGAAGCTTTCATAAAGCGCCTTCAATTGATAGCTCAAACTTTGGTTATGAGAACCAAAATGCCGGTATCTGCCTGAGGCTATGCAATATTGCACGCAGCTATACTAGTCCACCTGAGGCCCATCGCTACCCAATGTCATTCACCATTACAGTTGGTTACTGGATACGAGCCTGACATCTCGCATTTATGTGTGTTTGGGTGTGCAGTTTATGTGTCAATAGTGCCGCCACTACGCACCAAAATGGGTCCTCAGAGAAAAATGGGAATCTATTTTGGTTATGATTTGCCATCAATTGTTCGATATTTAGAACCCTTGACAGGAGAACTCTTTACCGCACGTTTTACGGATTGTCACTTTGATGAGACAGTCTTCCGGTCGTTAGGGGGAGATAAACATGCTAACGTTCCTGGAGAACGCCGTAAATTGTTGTGGTATACTCCCACTATGTCTCACTTAGATCCCCGCACTACCCAATCTGAAACTGAGGTACGATGAATTATAGATCTAAAGGGCATTGCTCAAAGTATGCTAGATGATTTAGCTAAGGTAACAAGATCATATATACCCACTGCAAACGCACTTGCAAGGATAGATGTACCTCGTGTACGTCACAATCCCGCTTGGAAGGGCTGGACCGTCCCTGAAGGTGGGGAAGCCACACCTTCCACGCTGCTTAGTACATTGGCGGCTAGCCAATCATCTGCTCCGACCATGAAGCATGGCAGACCTATTGGTTCAAAGGATTCACAACCCCAGAAGAGGAAATCGGCACCAACTAGTGACCCTAGTTTGAGTCCGACCATCGCTTACTCATCTGTTCCAGTGCATGAGGTTATTCTAGATTACGATGATGTCTTAGACAAGACAAAACAACCTCCCGAGAATCGCGAGATTTCGGTCCACTACACTATTGGATTAGGTTTAGAATAGGAATGAGATGATCGTCAACGATGCATTTGCATACACAGTAACTACTGACGTCATGCTTAGCGATGACATTGAACCACATTCCGTTGATGAATGCCAACGTAGAACAGATTGGTCAAACTGGAAACAAACAATCCAGGTTGAACTCAATTTACTTGCGAAATGTAAAGTGTTTGGACCTATTATTCCTACACCACCACATGTGAAGCCCGTTGGCTACAATTAGGTTTTCGTGAGGAAGCGTAATGAGAATAATGAAATAGTGCGATACAAAGCACGCCTCGTAGCGTAAGGCTTCTCTCAGCGCCTTGGGATTGATTACGAGGAGACGTGTTCCCCCGTAATGGACTTTATAACATTCCGCTACCTAATCAGTTTGGTAGTTTTCAAAAAACTGAATATGCAGCTTGTGGACGTAGTAATCGCGTATTTCTATGGGGATCTAGATACGGAAATATACATGAAAGTTCTACAAGGACTTCCATTGATGGATTCAAATAGTTATAGACCGCAGAATACTCTCTCTATTAGATTGAAGAGGTCACTCTACGGATTGAAACAGTCCCGACGGATGTGGTATAACCATTTGAGTGAATATTTGACAAGTCAGGGTTATGTGAACAATTAATTATGCCCATGCGTGTTCATAAAAAGTCATATTCCAGATTTGTAATTGTTGTAGTTTATGTCGACGATATGAACCTCATTGGAACTTTCACAGAGCTTGAGGAAATTGCTGCTCACTTGAAATTGGAATATAAGATGAAAGATCTTGGGAAACTCGATACTGCCTCGGCCTGAAGATCCAGCATTGTTCGGATGGAATCCTAGTACATCAATTGAACTACACCCAAAAGGTGTTGCGACGTTTTAATGAGGATAAAGCGAAGCCTTCGAGTACACCTTTGGTCGTTGGGACTCTAGATGCTAAACAAGATCTGTTCCGTCCAAATGAGGATGAGGAAGAGATTTTGGAACCCGAAGTTCCATACCTAAGTGCAATTGGGGCTTTATTATACTTGGCTCAATGCACTAGACCCGACATCTCCTTCATTGTTAATCTTTTGGCTAGATATAGCAATGCGCCTACACGCAGGCATTGGAATGGTGTTAAAGACATTTTCCGCTACCTCAAGGGCACGACAGATTTGGGCTTATTCTATACTCGCGAATCTTCGAGTGTTGCCGCCCCCTATGGTTCTCGAATTGATTCTCGTCTTATTGGTTAGGTAGATGATGGATATCTGTCTAACCCACATAGAGTATGTTCTCAAACAGGCTATGTCTTTACCATTGGAGACATCGATATATCTTGGAGGTCTACCAAACAAACACTAGTTGCGACTTCTTTGAACCATGCTGAGATTCTCACGTGAGTGTTTTTGGTTGAGAGCAGTTATGGAACATATTCGAAACACTAGTGGTCTTACTTCTGTCGTTGACCTTCTTACGACAATCTTTGAAGACAATATAACATGTATTGAGCAGTTAAAGAAGGGATACATCAATAGAGACAACACCAAGCACATAGCGCCGAAGTTCTTTTATTCTCAACAGCATCAGAACATTGAAGTCAAGCAAATCTGTTCCTATGACAACTTGGCCGATCTCTTCACAGAGTCATAGCCCAAGTCTACTTTTCAGAAGCTCATCCAAGGAATCGGTATGCGTAAGTTATCTGAATTGAATTGCTTGTAGTTCTCTTATTTGGAAGTTATGTCTAACTCAAGGGGAGTTTCCTGAAGCATACTCACTTGATCTTAAAGTACTCTTTTTCCTACGATTAAGAGCATTTTTTTCCACTGGGTTTTTGCTACCTAACGAGGATTTGATAAGGCACCCATTCTGGGATGATCATACTCCGTTAAGTTCACTATTTTCGTCATGTTTGACGTTTGTTTTGGACATTATGCATACTTCTCACTTTTCTCCTTAGTCTATGGGTTTTCCCCATACTTTGGGTTTTACCATAGTGAGGTTTTGTGAGTTTTACTACCAATGCATACTTTCTTTAAATTTGAGATTCGCATTCACCCGTTGTGCCGTCGACTTCATCAACTGTTCTACCTTATTTGCTGAATATCTGATGCGATGGTTTGTTGAGTATTTACACACTCAAGGGGGAGTGTTGCAGTCATATTTAGAATAGGAATGTGATTGTATAAATCCTAGTGGATCTAGGAATATCTCTTATATTCTTATTAGGAGTTGATTACTTATTAAGAGTTGTAATACTAAAAGGGTAAGGATTTTACCTATCCTATTACTATAAATAAAGGCACAATGGGGTGATACAACACACACCTCACAATTAAATCTCTCTCTTCTCTCTTGCTACTGCCGGTCCCCTCCCTCTCTATTCCTTAGATAGCTTAGTTAAATAGGCCAACAACATTAGAAAATATTTTGTAAAAAGTAGAAGGTCGTCGCATGAGACTCAAATTTTATATTTAAGTCTAAACATAAATACAAACTTTTCAACGCACCCAAAAATTGAGAAAAAATTTTAATAAAAAAATTTAAAAGATTAAGTATCTAAAACCTCCAAATATTTTAGTGTTATTCTAAATTGATCTCAAACTTTTTTAACATTCCAAACAAGTACCCGACCTTTTGAAAATGTAACATCTATTAAGCCCTAGTTAGTTTTCTCCATCAAATGTACATGTGGCAACAATATGGGTCTCACTTTTTAGCTTACGTGGTCACTAAAATATTAATAAAAATAATTTCCAAAAAGAAAAGAAGATGAAAAAAAAATCACAGAGAAAATGAAAAACAAAAATGAAGATCGGTAAATATCAAGCACTCACCACTTCCAAGCTCAACCTACTGAAACCCCATCCCAACCTTTATATTCAAAACCCACCAACTAGGTATATCATGGTCAATATGAATATTAGTTGTCTCCAAATCTAAATTTCAAATATAGATTGTATAATATAGAACCGAATGATCAAATGTGTATTGAATTGAATCAAAAATTGACCCAAATTAAAATTACACCAGGAGGGCAATCTCCTAACAAAGAAGAGGGTTAAAAAGTTAGATAAGGCTTCAAGGAGCTTGGTTCTTCTTATGTGATTTCCTCATTCGCCGATTCTCGACTCGTAAACCTTCAAGTTCTTCTTTATGGGTGGTGAAGATGATGGTGGCCACAAATGACATTCTATACCATTTTAGAAACCTTCATGACCTTCTTTTCGATGTTGGCGGCTTGAGTTGTAGAGTGGAGTTGCTTGTTGTGCGTTGGGTTTGGAAGTGATGACTTGATGGGGTGGTGGTGACCATTAGTTGGTGGAGACCATAATTCTATGCCCTTCTATTAATTTTAGAATCAAAGTAAGGCCTAGCTAATATAATAAAATTTTAATTGAAATTAACTGATGTAACATTTTCAATAAATTAAGTACTTGATTTTTTTTTTTTGGACAAAAAATTAAGTACTTGGTTAGAATCTTTAAAAAGGTAGAGAACAAAAGTAAAAACAAAGGATATTACATTTTTTTTATTAATGAAGAAAATGTGGTATGGAATAATACCTTACTCCTATAAAATCTGATTTAGCAGTTCAGTGTACCAACTACCAAGGGAGTGAGGTTTTTCCTCTCCCTCTTGTTCGCGCTTCTGTATCTCTCTCCCCCACCATTGTTGTCTGCACCTGTTCGATCTCCTTTATATATATACATCTGTATCACCTTTATCAGCTCCTAATTTGTTAAAGCCATAAACATGCTTCTGAGAAGCTCCTCGACACCGATCCTGAACTCATGGATGTCCCACTGCAAAGACTCCTCGCCGGAGCCGGAGCCACTCCTCTCTAGAACCAGGTCTATCTCCATATCATTGTGCACCTTTCACTCACCTACAACTGACACAACAAAAACCCAAGTCTCCCTAGAATCCGACATCAAAATCCAACAGAAACCCAGAAACAAGAAGCTTAACCTCCCCATACCTCGAAGCCTCTGGAAGAAATCGAAAACCAAGGCCGAGAAACCAGAGGAACCGGAAGAGGAGATAAAACCCAGTTCGAGATTGTCGTTCGAAGCTGAAAGGCTGTTTTCTAGCTCTGGTTTGGGGGAGGAAATCATGGATGGTGAGGACTGTGGTGGGGGGAAGAAAGAGAGTGTTTTGCAGACGCTGGTGATGGGGGGCGGTGTGGGGAATAGTGGCGGGAAGATTTGCGGCGGCGGCGGTGGCGGGAATGGATCGGACGGCGGAGAAGGAAGTGGGTTTGGTTTCTTCGAGGGTAATAATCGTGGGAGTGGGAGTGGGAGTACTGATGCTTATTATCAGAAGATGATTGAAGCTGACCCGGGAAATGCTCTCTTGCTTGGAAACTATGCAAAGTTTCTAAAAGAGGTAAACTTGTAAACTAAACAACACTTTCTTGGATTTTTATTTTCTGTTTGGTTGCTGAGAAAATTTATGAAAAGAATGGAGATTGTCATCTTTAATTAATTGACTATTTTATAACGGGAAGTGATTTTCGCGCATCTAAAGAAAACAACAATGGTAGATTACTCTGCAAATTCTAGATATTCATGACACTAGGAATGTTCACACAATTGGTCTAAATATTGTACGTGAAGATTTGATGTTTGATAAATTAGGAGTGTTTCTGATTAGTTGTGACTAATGCGAATAGGTCCGAGGAGATTATGAGAAAGCAGAGGAGAATTGTGGAAGATCAATCTTGGCGAACCCGAGTGACGCGAATACCTTATCACTATACGGTGATCTAATATGGAATACTCACAAGGATGCTGAACGAGCTGAGAATTATTTTGATCAAGCTGTTAAAACTTCCCCAGACGACTGGTAAGAAATAGAACAAGCTCCCCTTTGATCAAACTTCCTCGTTCATGTTTTAGCATATAATATATTTGCTTGAATCGGAAAATTGGAACAAGTTACAGCTCTTATTGCAATTATCGTGTTTAGTTCGTTTTCTTCTTTAGCTTATAGTACTCGACGACTCGTGTTTGATCAAATTTGATCAAATCGTTATACAAACATAACTTTTCCAACCATTTATACTTTTTGGGATGGTGTTCAAATAGATGCTCCTCTTTAAATCCTTGATTCTATGATCAACCGTGTTCTCTTGGTTTCCGCTTTGGAACAACTCGATTGGTGCTTTGGAGTATGCATTACTGCAGCATTAGCGAATCTAAGTTCGATGTTTTTGAGTTCCTAATGTTTATAATCTCGTTCGATTACCAACGAGTGTTGTATATTTCTCAATATGCTCGATTTGCTCAAATTTTTTCTGTCCAGATATATTTTGAGTATACTCTCTCTCTCTCTCTGTCTCTCACACACACATATTTTGGTTAGTAATGAAATATTTCTAGGCGATCTTTGTTGATCTGTTTTTCTTGGTTAATTATTGTTTAAACTAATGTCTCAACTCCACTCATTTTGCAGTTATGTCCTGGCTTCATATGCTCATTTCCTTTGGGATGCTGAAGACGACGAAGATGATGAAGAAAATCAAGGGATTCAACGGAGCCACACATCCTCGTCGAATTTCTTCCATGGATCTCCTCACCACTCTCCTTTAACTGCAGCCTCTTAATAAGAGATATTAGCTGTGACTTTGTAAGATAATTAAAATAACAAATTAGCTGATATATCACATGTAACTTCTACCTTTTGTCCTCTTATTCCATATATGTTTACATACATATACATATATACATTATATATATAATGAACTTTAACGAAAAGTTCTTGGTATTGTTGACTTTAACGAAAAATCATATTTTTACACTACAAAGTCAATCTTGGTACTATTCACTTTATCATTTATTTTGTCCTTATTATTAAAATTCAAAGTTTTCAAGTTCATTTCATTAGTTTTTCTTATATATTACATGCTGTGGTGGTCACAGGGCCGTCCCTGAGAGTAGCCCAAGTAGGCGCCCGTCTAGGGCCTCCACTTCGAAGGCTCCCAAAAAAAATTTATATTCTGTAAATAACATATAAATACAAAAAAAAGTAAGATATATTATAATTCATTTGTTGGTGCAGTAGAAATGTTTGGCTTTTTTTTTTTTAATTTGGAGTGTTGAGTTCAAAACATAGAGATGCCTTTTTTAGTCACTAAACTTTTCTTGTTTTTCAAATTTACTGCCAATCTATCTGTCCAAATGCATATAAAGTTATAAAACTCAAGTCCTTTTGCAATCTTTTTTTCTTTCAACTTCTCAATCTCCCCGTTTCTATCAAATTTTTAAACCAACTATCACATGATCTTGAAGATTGTACTTTTAAGGTAATCAAAACTTTGAATTTGTATTTTTCTTTTTAATAATTTTTTATTCAATGGATTGTTTTAGTATTCGATTCGTTAGTGTGATGTTGATTTTACGAAAAAAGCACAAGAGAAACAATTGGTGTTTTTGAATTCATTATACTCATCAATCAAGTTTTATTGTTCTTGACTCCCTTGGTCATCAAGTTTTATTTTTCTTCGCTCTCAATCTTAGACTCTTGACTACAAACATTTAGTACATTTGAGTCTAAAAACATGAGCCGTTTAATGTTTAAGTACTGTTTGTATATTTATTCTTTTTATATTAATTTTTAATGATATTGGATGAGGAAATAGAATACTTATGCATTTAACGAATTCTTTTACATATATATCAATGTACAAAGAATCAAAAATCAGAAAATATTATGGTCCCGTTTCAAAAACTCGCCTAGGGCCGGTGCTGGGTGGTCATCTTCATGTTAATATGCTCCGTCCAAATAAGAAAAGACTGGGCAGACTTTGTGGACTTGCTTTTGTATTATTATTCAAATAATTTAAGGTTTATGTGATTGGAGAGTTAAGAAAAGACTATACATGATGTGTAAGCCTTTGTGAAATATCTATCTCCACTGTATGGGCTCAAAAACGGACAGTCCTCTTATCCTCTGTGCTATGCCTGTGATTTTATTTATAATTTTGTGCATACAAGGAAGAAAAGGCAAGAAACCTTTTTGGGGTCTAATCATTTGTCTTTTTCATCCATTTGAGAGAAATTTCGTCGCTTTGGTTAGAAAAGTTCTCACATTGTATCAAACTAATATGGGGTCAAGTGGAGTTGAGACGTCGTACGGATGATGTAATTGACACGCCGACTCATACCAAGTTTTCTCCCCGCTTTAGTATCTTATTACTCTAATGCATTGGGTCTATAATTATACATGGATTTTAATAGAAGGCCGCACAAATGGATCAAACGCGTGAAAGGATTGCTGTTTTTACTTAAATCATCCAAAATTACAGGGTGACAATTAGCAAAGAAAGTATGGTCATTTCTTCTCCGGTTTTCATCCTATGCCTTTCAATACTTTGAGTTGTTGGATTTTGAGTACTAATGAACCGTATGCAAGTGATTCGGATCACTTATGAGGAGAAGCGCATCTGATATGTTTTTTTTCCTTTCTAAAAGTGATTATGACCCTCTCAAAATCACTTTTAAACATAAATTTGATCATGCGTCGAAATGAAAAAGATGAAAAAAATAAAAGATGGGTAGAAGGATCAAGGTATTGTGATTTGTGACCAGGTAGATTGATCCAAAGCAAAATTTATTCTCTTTGTGTGGGTGTTCTGGTATCTTCATTCTTTGTGGTTTGTAGGGTTTTGTATTTCAGCCGCAGTTATGTTATGTAGGTCGGCTGATAAATACAGCTTTGGCTTTTCATCTGTTGCTGTTGGTGATAAGCTGATGTCATTCTCCACATTTTTATTTTATTGATTCATTTCATTGGTCTGCTGGTTCTTTTTTTTTCTTTGTGAATGAATTATTTTGATGTGATGTGATATCTAAGTAATTATTGTGTGTGGAGCTGCACTGAGGGAATACAGTATTATTAGCCATACTTTGGTGGTTCCATGGCCAAATAATGCTTCAAATTTTTTTTCTTTATTGGTACGAAGCATTGAATGATACAAAACATGAACGGTTGTGAATAAAATTAGAAGATCTAAAATATTGTGAAAATCAAATAGAGAAATGCTAAAAGGATTCTCTTAAAGTGAGATTTTTTATGAATTCTCTACTACCTCATAATTTATTGTCAATTTTCGTATCAACATTTATAAAATATTGTAACAAAAACATAAGATGATAGAAACGATTATTTTGATGTGACGTGATATCTATGCAATTATTGTGTGCGGAGCTGCACTGAGGGAATACAGTCACTATTAGCCATACTTTGGTGGTTCCATGGCCAGATAATGCTTGAAAAGTTTATTTTTACTTTATTGGTACGAAGCATTGAATGGTTGTTGTGAATAAAATTAGAAGAGCTTAAATATTGTGAAAATCGAATAGAGAAATGCTAAAGGGATTCTCTTAAAGCGATGAATTCTCTACTATCTCATGGTTTATCGTAAACTTTAGTATCAACATTTATAAAATATTGTAACAAAAACACGAGATGACAGAAAGTCTACAAAAAATTTCACTTTTGAGAGAGTTTTCTCAGTATTTCTCAACCAAACGTAACAGAAAACACCCGTAGCGTTGAAGTCACATTCTCAAAAGTTCGGACCATGTATTATGTCTTGCATTCTACACTTGCTTTGTGTTAATTATTTTCATTCACAAGCTGGTTGTTCAGTGTTCACATCTTTCAGCAATTTGGCCCATTTGGCGGGTGGGCCATTTTTTCTCGTCTCCAAGTGGGAAATATCAAAAGGTTTTGTTGGTATTGAAGCATTCCCATTGGCTGGCTATTTTGGCGCCTTGTGTTGGTTGATGATGGTAAAGAAAAAGAACTATAGCCATCATGAATGAAGGCAATAAGGTGTGTGGACCAGGAAAGCTTTGAATATAAACCTACACCTCAGATTTTTAGATATTTTTATTAGAAAACTGTTATTATCACTTCAAAAAAATCATTCTGTACTTCTTACAAGTGTATTTTTCTTTCGAATTATAGAAAGTTTGGAGTGCCAAATAAGATTTTTAAAATGCTAATAACAATTCCCTTTTATTAGATATAATCTTTTTACAAGATTATTGTATATGTGACGAGAAAAACTTTCATGCACCTATTGCATAAAACACATTTCTCACATTTATAGTCTTGCATTACTCACATGTAGTAGCAAATGTGAGTCAGTTGTAGTTTATGATAAGCCTAAGATAGCAAAATCTTAAACATTACCGATAGTACTACAAAGAAAAAAATTTGGATGCCACCGACTAAACTGGAATATATGCTTGATGTCTAATGTTGGGAATAAATCATATTTTGATGCATTTAAGACCTTACATGTCCTTATAAGTTGGGTTACTCCTTATGAGTATATGGTGGAACCTCAATTTTCTTCATCTGATCATAGGACAGAGTCTATCGTCCATCATAAACAAGGACTTGTAGCATGTAGTTTATCTAATATGGAATAGTTTCAAACCACTATGGTGGCATGCATTATGTTATGAGATAAGCTAAAAATCATTACAAAAGTATTGTTTAGAAAATCATACAGTTAGATTCATTGGTTGGCCATGTTCAAGTGTTCAAATTCTGGTGCTAGATTCACCTTAGTTATCTCTTACGTTATATGAAGTCTTCTAGCTGGACGGACTTGAGACTAATGCTGCAATTTTAGACTGCTAATTAGTTAAGCAAACTTTATAGGACTGCTTAAATTTTCCTGCAGAACAAGAGTCATTGATCTAAACCGCCACACGTACATCACAATTTATATAGCTTGTCTCCATCATCTTGGCCCCGAAAGTTGAATGTCCGACAGGAGTCTATCACTGTTGTAATTAGTGAGTCCTGACGACGAACTAGCTTCCTTGCCGCTCCATTGTAAGGAACTCAAATTACGACCTGACAGAGAGGAGGAGGAAATCCGTGGTGGTGGTAAAGCAGAAAGATCTTCAAGCATTTGGACTACTTTCGTCATCGGAGGCCTCATATGCATCTCATCTTGAATGCACCACAATGCAACATTGATTGCAGTCACAACCCTTTCATCATTTTCATCAACATCTAGCTTTGGATCGAGGAATTGTTTCAGATTTCCCTCTTCCAACAGCTTAAATGCATAAGAAGGAAAGTGGCCTATCTCAGAACTGTTCCCTGGATCAAAATTCCTCTTCCCACCAATGATCTCAAGCAACACCATGCCGTAACTGTAAACATCACTCTTCTCTGATATGGCAGAATTGGTAACCCATTCCGGCGCGAGGTACCCTCTTGTACCCCTCACCGTTGTATGTACAAGGTTTTCCTCCCGGTTCATCATCTTTGCCAAACCAAAATCTGAAACTTTGGCAACAAAATTGTCATCAAGAAGAACATTTTCGGGTTTTATATCGCAGTGGACAATCTTCTCTTCACATTCTTCATGTAGATACGCCAACCCCTTTGCAGTGCCCAGTGCAATACTGAATCTTGTGTTCCAATCCAAGACGCCCTCCTTTTTGTTGCTCTTGAATATCCACTTATCTAAAGACCCTTTTCCCATGTACTCATAAACAAGAAGCCGGTGAGGCCCTTCTGCACAGAAGCCTCTGAGCTTGACCAGATGGACGTGACGAATTTTCCCAATAATAGTGACCTCAGCTCTAAACTCTTTCTTCCCCTGGCCAATGCCCTCCAGTTTTTTCACAGCCAGTTGGATGCCGTCTGGGAGCTCGCCTATGTAGACTGAACCAAACCCTCCTTGGCCAATTTTGTTGGAGAAATTTTTAGTTGCTATGCTAAGATCACCGTACTTGAAACGAATAGGCATCCCAGAAAGACTGTCCAAGAACTTATCCTCTTCCAAGATTTCATGAGAATAATCGAGTAGTCTCTTCCTGCGGTAGTACACGAATCCCATATAAACTAGACCAGCAATAACAAAAATTGTTGCAATCAAAATGACCATGATTAACAAGATGTGTTTGCTTCTGTTTCCATTTCCTTGTCCGGCATTGATTCCTCCATCACTTAAAATCTTCATATAAGAGATGTACCCGGTAGAATTTGCACCGGAGCGTTCAAAACTCCCTACCCGGTCAAACATATAACAATGTCCAGAGCTGCTTTCGAAGAAGAGCACAAGGCAAGAACAATTGCTAATGCAAGCTTCTCTGCAGGAACTCAGATTGGATTTCAGCAGGGAGGGTTTGGTAAACTGAAGGGCAAAGTAATCAAGCTTCTCACCAACATATAAAAGCTCCGTTGAGCTTCTGGAGCTATTACAAGTTGGGAGCGCTTGAGGTCTGCAATTAAAGCGGGAAGTGAGAAGCGAAGGACATTGGCACCAATTGTCAAAGTAGCACACATAATAAGGGTCACAAGGCTCAGGAGTGCTGCATGAATTTTGCGGGATCTTAGTTGCTTCAGAAGTAACAGACTTTCCCTTCTGAAGATCGTAAAAGGAGATCACGGCGTCAGCTCCTAAAGCCGCAGACCAGAATGCATTCGGGTCCTTGTTATCAGAGAAGAAAAATTGCCAAAGCAAGGATTTATTTGCATCATACAAATGCAATGCATTGGACGCCAGAGACAGAGAGTGAATATTGCCACTGACATTGTTGTTGCTCATCCTGCTGTCAACCGCCGAGGACCAATAGATTTGAGGAGGTTCGTATCCTGTATACAAGACCAGATCCCCTGACTGAATATCAAGATAGTGAAACACGTTATTGGGATTGCGAAAACTTTTGAGCTGCATTCCTTGCAAGAACTCCTGGCCAGGCAAGAGAGTGTCCGTCGGATGGCTAAAACTCTGCCAAAGAATGCTTCCTTTGTCTCCAAGCAACACCAAGTTTCCTGAATCCTGCAATTCCATGGCTGAAGCTACCTGTCCTGTTGTGTTTGTAGACCAGGCCACACTACCATTGCCTCTCAAGTAGGCACTCCCATTTTTATCAAAAACGAACTTGTCGGACTTGGAAATCAGTTTACCTCTGTTAGCAGTCCAGACCACTTTACCAGTACCCAAGTGAATAATCACAAGTAAATACAACTTGACATCCAGGGCTTGGTAGAACCCTAAGGCGAACGCCGAGTTGTTCGATAGCAGGAACAGCCCCACATGATCACTCCAGTCCACCTGAGATGCCTGGAACTCGGGATAGATTCGATCTTTGTGTTGTTCGTCGGCTATGCAGGTTTTGAACACAAGTAGGAGGAGACAGACGCACAAGGATATAATATGAAACCGACCCATAATCGACTTCACCAAGTGATCCAAAATTGCTTCCCAAAAATTGATTCTTTAGAAGAATTTCCGGGTTTTCGAGTGAAGTATTTCTTTGTATCTGGCTATATGGCCTCCAAGATGGAATTTCCGGGAACTGCTACACCGGAATAAAAGGGCAAATGATAGATCGATCTGAAGTTAAAAACTGATTCGATGTTTAAAAAGGTACGAACACAAAGTAGTAAAAATTCTTCAAGTCCATCAAACAAACTTGAAAAGTAAGAGAAAATCAGTGGTGAAATATAGTTGGTGGGGTTGCTTTTGGCCTGCCGACAGATTGAAAATCTACAGGCAGGTTAAACAAATACTGTTTCACAAAGCAAAACAAAGCAGGAAATAAATGGAAAAGAAGAACAAGTGAGAGAAGAGATTACAAATTTAAAAAGAAAATGACTGACCACATTTCGTTGCTAATGGATTCGCAGATTCTTGGAAGGAACAAGATTGCTTGAATCTATGTGCTTCTACTGATCTGCAATGGAATGGAGGAAGGAGGAAATGCCAGGCCAGATTGTACTATAAATTTGTCCAAAAGCTGTAAAGGAGGGCCGCGTATTAATGATATTGTGCATGTGGTCAACGTCTTTATGCGTGTGAACATTTATGTAAAATGGTCTCCACTCTCGTGAGGAAGAAAAGTCCAGGATCAAGTGATCCAGATCGTTGAAATTTGATTCAACGGTTACAATTATTATAATTTTAAAATAATTTTTTGTTTATAGTTGTTGGATCAAATTTCAACGGTCTAAATCACTTGATTATGAGTCTTTGATGAGAGAGATCTAGACCGGATCTCTTCCCCTCTCGTGGAAATATGAACAAAAATTGTCTTTGCATTGGTGTCGTCACGTGTTGTGTGTTTTTGTCTAAAGTTGTGATTAGGTGTTCAGCCAAAAAAAGTTGTGATTAGATTATGTAGGTACACTCCTTTTGTTTTATTTTATTTGTTTTTGTTTTACTGGATGGAGCGATTTTTTTATTTTAGAAGGAGGAAGAGTGGGTTAAATCACATAATCGGCCAACTATAACTAGATGTTGAGCTACACAAATATTATATGTTTCAGTCCATGAGAATCGAACTTGAGAACTTTCATTTACAAGTGAAGATGAATATACCACTAAATTATAGTAATAGTTGGTTATATGGTTTTATCTTTAAAATGTTAGTGTTATTCTTTACGGAAATGATTTTAAATAGCGTTACTATGGTAGTAGCAATGTTCTCACATATCACTATTATTTAACAAATCCAAAATATCAACATTTTATCAAACCTTTAAGGAAACTTAAAAAATTCAAGGGGTCAATCCCAAAACCTTCAATGGAGGACTTTACAAATCCTTTTACCCACTAATGGATCCGCCCCCTGAAAATCGATAAAGAATAGTGTTATTCAAGAATGCTACAATAATGCAGTTGTTTGAACACATTTCCCTATTTTTGAATTTAGAAGAGGAAAAATGAGAGAAAATAGTGATATTCTTCTTCATTTGTAAGTAAAAGGTTTTAAGTTAAAATTTTGTGGATGGCAAGTTGGAAAACAATTTATTCTCCCACTCATTCAATGTAAATATATCATTGTATTAAAATAAAAAAATAAAAAAAACTAGATACCTTTTAAAACAAGTTTTAACTTTTATTTTAAACCGTTTCAACTTATGTCACCTCTCATCTGGCCTAAGTCATTTTTTATGAGAAATTGGAGCATTAATCTCTAGACTTTTGCATAATTGGAGATTTGGTCACTAAACTAAAAATGCATAATTGGTGTCTGAACTTGTCACAATTTTGGATTAATTGTTCTTTTGGGAATCTCAATTTCTCAAAAAAGGACAAATAAATGACGAAGGTTTTAATGGAATTATACAAAAATGACCATTTCTCTGTATTACAATAAATCTAAAGACCAATACTCGTAGAATTTTTAATTCTAATACTAAAGCTCCAATTGTCTCTTACCTTCTTACCCTCACCTCCTCTCTTCTCTCTTTCTTTAAATTTTTTTTCAAAAGAAAAAGAACAGATGATAAAAATTAGGGAGTTTTAATGAAAAGCCCACAATACTGTTAACTTTAACGAAAAACCACATTTTTACACTAAAAAGTTAAACCTGGTACTATTCACTTTACCTTTTATTTTGTAATTATCGTTAAAACTCAAAGTTTTCAAGTCCTTTTCATTAGTTTTCCTTAAAATTTACCCTCCCCTCTCTTTCTCTCTGTTTACATTTTCAAAAGAAAAAGATAACAAAATTAAAACCAGGACCTACATTCATCCATTGTCTCCTGTCTCTGATTTTTAGACGGGAGTAGGATTCTCTCTCCTCTTATTCTTATCATTTTTCCTCCCCTCCTGTCACACTTTATTTTCTATCTTTTTGTACTTATAAAAAAAAATTAATTTAAAATATTGACGTGATTTAATCGTAACTGTTTAAGTAGAATGAAAGTAAAGAGGAGAGAAAATCCACCTCCTTTTAGAGGACTATCCTCTTTTCTCTCTCTCTTCTTTTTGGCTATGAGATTATCATCTTCCATTAATTTGCTTCAAGCTTTAACAATACTATTAAGACATTTTTATACAATAATATATTTATATTAAAAAGTGGAAGAATAAATTAGTATTGTTGCTTCCTGCATTTCCATCCATAGAGTACTTGTGAAAGATGTGCTAATTACATGAGATATATAAAGAAGGGAAACATGTTGTATAATCTTAATAAGTTGAAACCTTTTGGCAAAGTGTAATACTCAAATGGCGGAGCAGGTAGTAATTAAAGTTGAAGAAATCAATTATTGGCAGTGTGTAGAGTGTGTGGATTAATCAACCTCCAAACATATTTTATGAGATTCGAATTTAAAATCTTTCATATATACAGGCTCTTTATAAGTAACTCTTGAGCCTGTGCGAAATGTCCAGACGTACACCTATCTATCTATTTATATATACAGGCCCTTTATTTAAAGGAATCCTCATTTTTAGGTAAAAATAGGGACTAGTTGTAGGGTCCACTTCACGTCGAATTTTAACGACCCGAACCATTTATTTTGTAAGTCTCGATTCATAGATCATTCTTGCAGAAATTCAATTAAATCCAAAATCCTTTGCTTATTTAATTATCACAATGAAATTTCATTATTCCTTATAGAACAAAGTGTTCGTCAATTTCTTTGAACTCAATTAGATGTCTCCAATATCTTCGATTTGGCTAATATTTAGCAAGGATAATCTATGATGTCCAACTTGAAAAATAGATGATTTTATATATATCACGGGCCCTTTAAGGGAAGGGATGAGAATTAGTTGTGGGACTCATTTCATATCGAACTTCAACGATCTGAACTATCTATTTTGTAAGTTTCGATTCATAGATTATTTATGTAAAAATTCAATTCAATCCAAAACTAGTTGTCCATTTAACTATCACGATGAAATTTTAATGTCTTCTCTTTGGACATAGTGTTCGTCAATTTCTTTGAACTCAATTAGATGCTTCAAATATTTCCGATTTGGCAAATATTTTGTAAAAATGATCTGTGAGGTGCAACTTGAAAAAGAGACAGTTCAGATCGTTGAAGTTCGATATTGTGTGGGCCCTGCAACTAATCCCCATTTATAAAAAATTTGGAATCCCTTCTTCTTCTTTTTTCCCTTCTTTTTTTTTTTTTTTGGAAAAACGATATTATTTACACTAAGGAGGAGAGGGTGAGCTTAGCAATAATGTGGTTCAAATTCGTTTTTGGAAAGAATCGAACCTAAGACCTCTCACTTACAAGTGAAGAAGAAAATCACTAAATCGTAATACTAAGTGACGGAATCCCTTCCATTAAACAATCTATATATAGACATATATATGGACTTTAAAGAGTGATGTTAGTTGAAAATGACAAAGAAGTCAATCTAGCACCGCCGACTATTGAAAGAATTCGTATTGGAGTTGTTTTAGGTAACTGTCTTTGAAATTTGGCTGAAATGTTTCCCAGGTCAATGCCGCCTTATTCTTTATAGGCTTCTGCTGTTCTATTTTATTCCCACATTGGAATATTACACTTACGACTGTTGACTTAGGTAGGTCGCCATTACCAGTACGTAAGTGGTGCCTAAATCAGCTCCACATGAGTCGAAGTGAATGATTGACCGAGTTCGTAGCCTTCCATGTGAGACCATGTAGTTTTAATTTTGTTTCTAGTTAGTGTTTGGTTTAGTAAAGTTTAAAGGAGCAAACTTTGAATTCAAAAAGTTTACTAGGTGTCACTTAGTACTATGGTCTAGTGATATTTTTCTTCACTTGTAAGTGAGAGGTTTTATATTCGATTCTTGACGAATTCGAACCACATTATTGCTAGCCTATTGTGAGATTAACTCACTTTCCCACCTCCTTAATGTAGATCGTTTGTTAAAAAAAAAAACGTTTACCAGGTATTATGAGTGCCATACTTAGAGTTAGATCTTTACCTTCACCATTTGTTTCCACTCACATCTCTTTTTCGTCTCTAAAGTTCTCTTTGTTCTGTGTCCTTTAGTTGGCAAGAGAAAATTGACTATAGGGATGCACCCACAACCCAGCTGCTAATCAAGTTTATCATTTATTTACGTAATGTGGTGTTAGTTTAAAAGTTTCAATGACTTGCATTCCATGCCCTTTTTGGTAGTGGGTCAACAATAATATTAGAGGCACTCCACCACCAACTTTATTTAACAAGGGGTTTTCATTATAAATGGTTTTTAAAATTGACTTCATCAATCATGATGGTTCCTGAAATTGAAAATCAATCAATATCGTCCCTGAATTTTAACCTCGCGAATTAGTGTTGTCCTTCCATCAGTGTTCCGTCCAAATTAACTTTAAAAAAAGTTAGACAACCAATTTTTCATGGTAAAATGACCAAAATAACCCTGTTACTTATAATTTGACTTACTACCTCTCTTTTCCTTTCTCCATCTTCACTTTTCTCTCCATTTTTTCATGGATTTGGCGATAAACTTAAAATAAAAACAAACAAAAAAGTGGGAAATTTTGATAATATCAAGTAAAAGGAATTCTAACTAAAACTAAAAGAATAAAATAATCAACAGATGAACTCGTCATTTCCAACAGAAATTGAAGCTCCAGCTTTAATGTCATTCTTTCATTATACTGGAAGACTTTTCTCTTTTGAGATCTTCACCAATTCATTTACAATCTTATCCACCCCTTTTTTTTTTCAAAGAAATTGGGTTAGCTCCAAAAGTCCTTTGATCATTTCTCTTGTCAAAGAAATTGGGTACCATCACCTGCCAAATTATTCATTTTCTTGTTTTTTCTGTGTGAAAAAACTGAAAGTAATAAATGATAGTGTAACAATTGTTCTGTCCATATAGAGCTATCAAATACAATTGAGAACATGGGAGCGATGCTTTTGTTTTGAGCAACGCTATCAGATACAATGAACCTGTAACAATGTAAAGTTGTCCAATCCCAAAATCCCCAAACTCATCATCCCAATTCAAACTATGTGTTATCTACAACTCTTCATCTAAGTTCACAACCACATCAAATAATTCGTTTCTTGTCATTATTTGTTTGTCAACTTGAGTAGAAGATTGAACCTCATATATTTCCCTCCTCCAATTGTCACTTGAACGTCGGACCATGTACAAATCAACAATTTTGTTCATAGGCAAGTCTTCAATCAAATTCATCACATCTGCATCGCATTTCATCTCTTCAAAAGTCCCATCAGGAAGCTTCTTATATTGTGCTAACTCCTCCTCATATTTTAGGTCCTTTGCAATATTGTGACATTCTACCATTCTACCAACGATTGCATGTCACAATCAACCCAATCGAGAAATATAACCTCACCCCCTATGCATACTTCCTTGCGTCATTTTTTAATCAACTGACCTCCATGGTGAATTTTATAAGTGAAAAAGCTGGGATTAGCTACAAGACATACAAATTCAAGTCAAAATTATGTTACACTTACAATGAATAGGTGACATGCATCAAAATCTACTATGTTTCGGTCCTTGTATTTATGCAACAAAAAATTCTTCTATAATTAATCTTGTATATGCAATTCTTTCTTAGTAGTTCTCAAAACTACATTTTCAGCCAAGAGTTAATCAAATGTGGTAGTTGGGAGAAGACACTTGCATATTAATATTGAACTAATATTAAAGCATTACAACTGGAATAATTTCCAGTTAAGTCATCAATTTATTTAACCTAAAAGAGAGAGAGGCCAAAAAATTAGGAAAAGGAAATTGAGAGCAGGGTATTGTCAAATCTATAAAAAAAGGATATGGATACTCTAAGCTTGAGAAGAATGCCAAGAACATGCTAATTAGTCATTCCCCATCAACTTAATTAAGTTCCTTCAATTTTATTATCATAAATTGTTTGCATAATTAATTTATTGGGTGTGGCTAGTGATGGAAGGACGCATGTTGTTCCCGATTGGAGGACTAGCAAGGTGATCAAGGTGCAACAAATGAGGTGATGGGTAGAGGCTTCAGAAACTATGGGGAGGGGAGCAGGAGAAACTTGTTCACGAAAGAGAAAGCCCATTTCCATTCAAACCCTACAGCTATGCCAATGCCATAACAACCAAACCAATACCATTAAAGAATGAAGGAATTTAACACAAAGTGACAAACATATACATTGGGACAGCAGAAAAGTCTAAACCCACTTCAAACTAGGGGTGGTTCGGTATGGGATCCCATACTGAAACCCTTGTCCCGATTTCCAAACCGAAATTTTCGAGAATCCCAATTTCAATACCGATCTCAAACCAAATTTTCGGGAATCCCGATTTTTAGGAATCCCGAAACTCCCATACCGAAACCCTTGTCCCGATTCCCAAACCGAAATTTTTCGGGAATCCCAATTTCAATACCGATCCCAAACCAAATTTTCGGGAATCCCGAAATAGTTTCTGGATTTCGGGACAAATCGGGAATCCCAAAATGGTTTTGGGCTTTTGGACTAAAATTTGACATATTATGCTTTTGGGCTAAAATTTAACCTTTTATATTGAAAAATTGACATATAGGCATGCCCAATCTGCCAATTTGTTTCTACTAATCTATGCACACAAATCTGCCAATCAAATGGCAATCCCCAATTAATATCTGCCAATATGAAATGTTAATATATGCTTGAGTAAACTAGTAAAACTATCTATAATCATGTTAGTCCCCAAAATTACGTCTAAAACGTTAATATATGCTTGAGTAAACTTCTGTACATATATAATATAAATATTATAGATAGATGTAAAGTTTTCTCAAGCAAATTGTAACTTATAATCTATCCATGTATCCATCTATTAATCTCTCATGTTTATTCTTCATCTATGTATCCATTTATCAATCTTCTGTGATTTAAAAATTCTGCATATGTTCCACTATCTATCTTAGGGCTCATTCCTGTATATGTTCCATCATCGATTTCCAGTGCTCCTTCAGTATTTCAATTTTCACTATTGTAGGTAGATGATGTTCCCCTTAAAGATGTGATCCTATATATTTAAAAATTAAATAATATATATATATATATATATTTTTCAGTTTGGTTTGGGAATACCGAAATCCCAAAAACTTGAGACCGATTCCCGTACCAAAATTTCGGGATCGGTTCGGTATGGGATTTTTGGGATTTTTTTCCAGCCCTACTTCAAACCTTCAAACACCGACATTACAAAACAGCCCACTGACAAATTTCACAAGAAAACAACGCCCACTTATCAAACCGAACAAAAAGTCAAATTGGGACTACTTAAAAGTGCAAACAAACTCAAAAACTAAAGGAGATTTGATTTACTCACCATATTGTGGAGGCTTTCTATTTTTTTGATATATTTATGGCATCGCAATCAACCTAAATCATCCTCGCAAACAACCAAACTCGAATTATTCCTGACAATTCTCTAATTTAGTCGAATCTAACAGGTTTCATTGAATCTCATGTAAAAAATCCCCAATATTTTTTCAAACTCTAAGTCTTACAGTAGAAAAGAATTCTCAGAAGAAGGAGGAATGGGGAAGAGTGAGGAAAAGTAAGAGATTTGGTGGGAGAAGTGAAAAAGTGGGAAGGGAGGAATAGGATTAGTAGGGTGTTATTGTCATTTACCATGAAAAAGTTGTCACATGTCCTTTTTTAACGTTGATTTGGACGGAACACTAACGGAAGGACGACATTGATTCGCAGGGTTAAAATTCAGGGACTACATTGATCGATTTTCAATTTCAGGGACCATCATGATTGATGGGGTCAATTTCAAGGACCATTTGTGATAAAAACCCTTTAACAAATGATGTCTCTATAATTTTTCGTTTACTTTCCTTTTATTTATTAATAAAAGTGGTGGAGAAGGAACGAGCGGGGGATTTCTAGGTGTAGTGGTTCTCATCCCTATGGGGGAGGGTATGTGCCTCGCAAGCGACTGTGAGACCATGATTTTTCAGGGTCAAAGTAAAGCTGATCTGAATACAGTTACCTCAGAAGTCCGGTCATGGACTCATCAGCTCCAGGCGGAACTGTATCAGACGGAGTAGCGGTGCTACCCTCACTCTACTCCGGGATAATAGGCGAAGTCCTAAGTGACTTCGCTTGATGACAATGTTTGTTTTGCAAGACACATGATCTGACACGGATATGGACACAATCAGATCCTATAAGTCTTGGAGTTCCTACAATCTAGGAATTGGCGTGCGCCGCAAATAATTATAACTCCTAAGAGGATACAATCTTTACTTCTAAATACCTCTAGGATTCTCCCGGCTTCGAACGAGGATTCTATCCTAAAAAGGTTTCTCTCCCCACGGTATAGATACACCCATTTAGGGTTCATCTATGGTAATCCAATCTAAACACTTCAATTCTCTTGCTCACTGCTTGAGTTTAAAATCAGTCATTAACTTGACCGTCCGGGAGTCTTTAGCCTGCACATTCCCGGTCTCAAGCTTGCTTACGGTTGTTTACTGTTTTGCAGGTTGCTTGAGTTTGTACTCAACCACTGCTCATGGCAGTGAGTGAATTTGGCTTCAACAACTACTATTGCTGAAAATCTCATCTCGCCTAATCTTTCCCCATCAAACTTAAAAAAATAAAAAACAATGTCTCTGTATGTATGTTAGAGTCGTACTTGTTAAAAATAAATGAGATTTAAAAGTCGGGCTTTGTTGTGACGAATAATTCGTGTAGAAATTTGGTACCCATAAGCATTACTCGTTTGCAAAAGCATTAATAATGTTGTGGTAGGTAATATTTGCATCAACTTGTGTTGTGTGTTATAATGTAAAAATGTAAAGGTCAGGCCATAAAGTTGCAGTGCAGCATCAACGATTACAAGAACATAAAAAAGTTTATCACATAGAATTGTTGGGTATTTGCACTAACTATGCATATATATTTTTTTTAAATGACAGTTTATGGGATCATAACGACGGTGATATGTTCTAATTGTCAATTAGTTGAGGACTGTTTTGGCCTTTACGTAACTGTACTTGATTTGAGACAATACTAACACGTGAAATTATTATCTGGTACTATGGTATAATATTATACACGTACTTTAACACGTTTTATATATTGATATGTGAATTGATATGTTCCATGAAAACCACCATACCAACTTAAGCTTGCCAATGAATGTGTGGTAGCAGAGGTGGTTGGAATTTGATAGAGCATAGTCTACATGACAGCAACCACATCAAACCACACAAAACAAGAATAATTCCATGAAAAATTATTAATTTCTTGAGGTACAAGGTAATTAACTAAGATTATGGAAAGTTTGGAGGCCTTGTGGATTTGGTGTGACAATTTGAGTTTTTTATATTCCAAGTGATATTACTATTCTAAACTACACCAATCACAAAGTATGAAATGAGTTTAATTTTGAAATCCCACATTTCCGTTGCTTGTAATCCCTCATTCCTTTTTATTGTCATTTTCAGTTTCGTATTCCACACGGCACGTTTTTGGTTCGATTCATAGTGTTAGTAAATCGCACGATGGTGGTCAGGAGGAGGTTGAAATACCTCTGCGAGTCTTTCCTGCCGCTGAAAGAGTGGACTATTGTGACGAAACCACCCGCTCGTCCCCTTTTAAAAAAAAAAAAAAAAAAGGAAAAAAAACTATAATGTGGAATTGTGAACGATTTGCCTTTTTGAACAAATGATTTAGGGTTTAATTGGCTCACTTCAAATATCAAAATGTTACATTTCAGGCAAAAGGAAACTCATTTGCCTTTTTGAACAAATGATTTTTTTTTTTTTTGAGGGGGTGGAGTTGAAATCCGATTAACAAATGGTCTTTCTAGGGTTAATCGTCTTCTTCAACGAAAATTTATATAAAGTTGAAATTCGAAGGAGATGGCTGAATCTCAAATACATTGGGCTTTGTCTAAGATTGGGTGGTCATATGGGCCTTGTCTTGCATTCCATTTCAGCCCATTAGTATAATTATTTTTTGTTAGAAAGCCCATCTCGTTTTTTTTTTTGGTAAACGAAAGCCCATCTAGTTTTAAAGACAAATAGGTTATAAATTACTTTATTTGTTGTCTGACTTGATAAAAGGGTAGCTTCTAGAAGCAAAAGCTTGGGTAGGTCAGTTTAAAAACGTTATCCGTAACGTAAGCATCACGAACACGTGACAAGTCGCCCCTCGTCACGTTAGTTAAATCCAAAACGAGATTATTAAAATAAAATTAAAAATTATAAAAAAATAATCATATTTATCCAAAAAAAACCAGAAAAAAGTTAACCGATTTTGATAGGGACAGGAAATTAATAAAGCATCACTTATCTAAGCCCCAATTTGGGATTGAGGTGATTTTAAAAAAAGCTGCTATGAAAAAAAGCTGTGACAGTTTTTGGTGTTTGGTAAACATTCAGCTTCAGTTTTTTTTCACAGTTTTGGATGAAAAAAAGCCAAAAACAAGAAGCTGCAAAACCCAGCTTTGAAAAACCGGCTTTTTTTCACATCTGTTTTACATAAAAGTTCACCAAACACTATAATACTACTTTTTTTTTTTCAAAAGCACTTTTACAAAAAAGTTTACCAAACACTCTGCTGCTTTATTTCACAGCTGCTTATTCTCACAGCACAGCAGAAGCAGCTTTTTTTCAAAGCACAGCAATACCAAACTAACCCTAAGTCCGGGGAAAAATTTATACGAAAGGCTTACATACATTATTGAATTGAAACGCTATTTAACGGATTTCCTTTTTTGTTGTGACTGGATTTTCTGACAGTTTATTTTTTCTCGTTAAAATTTTTATGACGGTTTTAATACCGATAAGAGAAAAATAAATAAATAATTAGAAAAAAAGGAAAGGGGTGTGGGGGACAAAGGAGCTCCAACCGGTTTTTCCCAGAGCTTCTAAAGTCTAAAGACACACGTCCGTAGTCCGCACAATGCACGAACAAACTGTACAACTTCAAGCGTTTTAGAGAGAGAGTGTGTATTTAGAGAGAGAAGGGGAGGGAGAGGAGAGGGGTTGAGTAATTGGGCGAATTCTGGGTTTAGGGTAGAGCAGCAGCAGACATGGAGAGCAAAGTGGATGAGGTTTCTGTTGAGCTCTCAGCTCCTCCTGCTTGGAAGAAGAAGGTCTCTCTCTCTCCTCTCTCTCTCTCTCTCTCTCAAATTTTATATGTAGCTTTATTTGAATGCTGTATAATTTTGTTGTAGCTCTTTTTTTTGCTTCGAATCTTAGGGTTCTTCCTCTGGTTCTGCTTGAGCTGCTTCAATTTTTAGCTTTAGTCAGAACTTTGTTTTTTAATTGCTTGGTTTTCAAAGTTAGGGTTTTCACTTTTGCATTTGAATTTTTAATTCATGGAAGTAAAATTTGTGTGCCCAAATAAGTGCAGTAACTTCAATTGTTAAGATTTCCTTTGAAGTGCTCTGCTTTCAACTTGGTCTGTGCTGATTGTTGTTGTATAATTTTGCTCTTGTTAGTGTAAATTAGTAGCTAATTTTGGTGATTACCCAACAATTATATGTTCAAATATAGGAATTAGGAATATATAATTTTATTCTGTAAGATGAAGGAATATTTTTGTTGGCGGTTTGTGGGAATCTCTGTTAATATGTTGGAAAACTTACTTTTGTAGAAGTAAAAATCGAGCGATTTCCAGATAAAGGAAATGTAACTCTGTAAGTTCATTAATCTAAAAAGCTAGGAGAAATTAATAATAGCTGAATGTTATTAGCTGCTAATAGATCCTGGCAGTTTCCTTCACCGTTGCAACTTGCAAGTGTGATAGACTTGCTAGAGGTGATCCTGAACTTAAGAGTTGTTAGTTTTTCGTATGATGAAGGAACCCCTATGACCCATTCCCTTGTCGGGTACAAGGTTTTAGGGAAATTATCCAAAAACCACGTATCCTTCAAACTATAAATTTTTCTTCAAATTTAGGACCCTCCTGATATTACTGAACTCAAGATTTTTCTTCAACATTTGCACCCCGGTGATTCCGTTTATATCGATAGGTGCTGCGAACGTTTCCAAAAGAAAGTTTTAACTATTTCCCACTCCGACGGGTTTCTTTTTGTTATTTTTTAGGTAGTTTTGATTCCACTTGGTCATAACTGATTTTTCAATCTGTTAACTGTCGTCCGTTAATGAATAGACTAGTGAGGTAATCTAATCACATCAAATCTTGTTCAGTTACTTTCGACAAAAAGAAAAAATCGTGTTCAGTTACAGTTGGCTCACTGAAGTCATGAATGGCGTTTCCACACGTCTCTGTTTTTTTCTTAGTCATTCTTGTCTATGAATCATGTACAATGATCATATATGGAAATAATTTGTAGCCCCCCTTTGTAGAAACCGTTCTAACCCTGCAAACCTAACGTTGCACTATCACACAGGTTATTTTACAACTTTTAGGCTTGGGGCAATTCCAATTTTTGTACGCATCTCTATCCTCTGGGTTGTTTAACTGCAAGGTCAGATAGAACCTGAACCTGGTCAGATATGCTTTGAAGAGGAATCCCATTTTATTAGTGCACTAATTTAGTTTTTCAGTTGTATGCTACACTAACTTCAAAAGCGGTTTTGATTAGGACTTCCAGCTGGGAGCTCTAGCTAGCAGCTTTAGCTTAACCTAATATCTGCCTTACGTTACAATTGCTTCCGTTAAATTTGTATTAGTATTAGTAGACATTTGATGTGTGCCCTTTAGGTTGTGGACCTGAAGTTTGCCTACCAGTGTTCAGTGAACCACCAATTCTTGATGATTTGGGTCCTATAGAAATAGGTCGTGTACCCTTTGCGTATATCAGAACTTGATTTATAATCAACTTCATATAGGATGTTTTAAAGGCAATATTCTGTAAGCATGGGAAAATCACAGTATATCTAATTTATGACACTGTTTTGTTTTGAACTAGCTGTGTGTTCTACTTTCTGCTGCAACCATCGGCCATTACAAGCTTGCTAAAGATAATAAACATTGATTTTGGCTGAGCCTTTTCCTTCTGCCTTACATTTGCTTGTTTAAAAGTAAGCACGTGGAATTCAAAATTTCTTCCGTCAAACTGCATTCCCAGCATGCTATTTTATTTCTAATATTGATAACTTATGCTGCTGCATGACTAATTTTCTCTTGATTTACTTTCGGTCAAAAATATTTTGTTTTTAGAAAGTAATCAAATTTTCAAATGTTTAGCAGTTGGTAGTAAAGGGCTTTGAGTTGTGATTCCTAGTCTACTCTTCCTCTTCCTAAGGACAAGGAATGGGTAATATTGACATGGGGCAGAATGTGTCTAGATGCGGAAATTCTGGTTTTTTTTTTCTTTGGGTGACCAACCATATATTTCATTAAATTTGAGATCTATAACAGACAAACTGCTGTTACATTCTAACCATCTGGCAAAGAGTATTTTCTGGTTGGAAATATGACACTGCTTATACCCAACACTGACCATTTAAAATAGGAATTTCATCTTGAACACCACTTGATTATTTACGATGTTGGAGAATGTGTTCAGTTGAATTTTTTTTTTCCTTTGGGTTAGAAAACGGGCACAAAGCGCAAACAACCGCAACACAAAAAAGAAAAACTCAACCCCTAGAGCTAGAACATACAGCTCTTGGCCTAGACACTCCAACTAAATCATGCAAAACAGCAGCAGAAACTTCAGGACGAGAATCCTTAAAGAAAGAACAACCCAGTGTGGTAACCTGAATTTGAAATGAATACTGTTCTAATGTGCTGATATTTTCTGTTCTTTTCTTTCCTTAATATGTTTTCAATATTTACTTTACACTTGCACATAGATGCACATGTTTGATACAATAAGAAGAGGTGAAAAGTATAGCAAGTTATTTTAGTGCTAGATAAAGTGTGTGTGTATATATATATATATGTTTGGGGAAGACAAAAAATGCATGGTTTTCAGTTTATTGACATTTTTATCCTATAAACTGCACGCTTTATCATCATTGTTCTAGTTCTTATGATCTCAGAAGTTCCCCCATATCATTCTTGAAAGTATGAAAAATACATGTGCAAACTAATCCAAACCTAAAATGGCTATGAAATCTTAAAACATAGAGAAGAAAGATGCAGATGACCTTTGAAATTATTGAAGTTTATCCCGGTAAAGTTTGCAGACAACCTACTCAAAATAGCTTGTGAAAATTGAATGATATTCTGGTGACAATAACGATGTTTTGTTTCACATAATCACTTATATTGCATTCCGCAGAACTATTTGCCTAAAGGATGTGGGCTTCTCTGAATCCTTTAATATGGTCCATGCAAATATTGTTGGTAATATCATGGACGGTCAATTGAATTGAGTCCATGTGGTTATTTTGCATAATTCTTGGATATGGTCTTTGACAATTTTCTCTCTTTGTTCTGCAGTTTTTACCCAAGAAGGGAGGCACACCAAGGAAAAATGAAATCATATTCATTTCTCCGACAGGAGAGGAGTTTAATAGTAAAAAACAATTGGAGAAATACCTAAAAGCACATCCTGGTAACCCTGCAATATCAGAGTTTGATTGGAGCTCTGGTGAAACCCCTAGGAGATCAGCTAGGATCAGTGAAAAGGTCAAGGTGGCTCCATCACCAGAGAGCGAGCCTCCGAAAAAGAGAGGCCGAAAATCATCAGGTTCAAAGGACAAAGTGGAAGCTTCTGGTGGAGAAGCTGATGCTACAAATGAAATTCAAATGAAAGATGCAGAGGTAGATGAGAAGAAAGATGCAGAATGTGAGAAACAGAAGGATGCAGAAGCCGAGAAAGAGAAAGATGCTTCGAAGGAAAATCAGGTTGGCAATGGAGGAAAAACTGAGGAAGAAACTGACCAGACTAAGCCAGAGGATGGTAAGGATAAGACCCCAACTGATGCTAAGGAAACTCTAGGTGAGGAGAAAAAGGAAGATGTAGTAGAGGAAAAACCTGCAGAGGAAGCAGCTGAAAACAACAAAGAAGATGTACCGCAAGCTGAGGGAGGACAAGCAGATGGAACTAGTGACAAGAAACAGGATGACACAGCTACTGTGACTGCTGAAGCAAATGGGGCAGCAGAGAAAGAGAATCTGGATGGAACCGCACCTCCTATGGACGGAGAGATCAAAATGAAACACGATGCAGCAGAGAACGATGGGAAATGCAATGCTCACGCTGAAGAGAAAGTCAAGCCCAAGGATGGGGAGGTTGTTGAAAATGGTAAGGTTGAGCAAGTGGTGCAAGCGGATGCCCCTCTATAATTGAGCAGCTGAACATACTCTACCACCTCTCCGGTGAGCTGTTGAATGTTCTGTACCATTTATTGCAGTTGGGATTCTGTTACATCCATTGAACTTTGTTTCGCCCCCTTTGTTACAGTGACTCTGGGAGTTATGGATGATTGTAATGTTAATGTTAGACTTAACCGTATCTAGGGAACCAACCGGTCTGGTAGAATAGGTCTTACTTGTAGATTCTGCAACTATGGTTATGGAGTAGCTTAGATTGTAGAATGTAAGAGGTACTTATTGGACCGGTTGCGTTTTAGTCGTCGGTAGATGGTCACTTGGTACATTTTGTTTGTTAATTTGTTCCTTTGTTAATGTGACTAAAGTTTTAATTATCTTCTTCTGCTTGTGTTCTGAAAATTGAAAATGTTCGGCCGCCGGAGCTTTTGTTTGAGGAGCGCTGTTCTCAGCTGTTTCCATTTTTTGGAAAGGAATTTTGTTTTTGCAAATTTTGATAAAAAGGGGAGGGAACATTAGGTACTAGATTTTGCAGTTTTGATCTGCTGTGCAGTTTGTAGGGGTTCTGAGAACCCCATTCACCCTAGACTGGATATTGTACAAGTTTATGCGATCGCATAAGGAGGGCAGAGGTAGAAAAAGCTGTGTTGGACATCTTATCCTTTAGTTTGAGTTTGACATTTCCAGTACAATGGAGATGGACTTACATGAATGTGTAAGCCCATTTCCATTAGACGGGAAAATGTTAGACCCAAAATTTAGGTTAAAATTCTTTTTCCTTCTTCAAAGCAATCGAATCTCAAAACATGGTGAAGGTCAAATGTAACACAACATTATGCGTTTTGTAACACAAGACTTACACACATAAATTAGTTTTGCTATTTGAATATGTGCAAATATGTGCATTGGAGGAGAAAACAAGAAAACTCGAACAGACCAGTTTTTTTAACTCGTACGAGTTTGATCCGATTTGGAAAACCAGGACCACCATGAAAAGTGGCATTATTGTTTTTCCTTCCCTGCACGTTATTGTCCAGATCTTTTATCTTTCTATTACCCACTTTTTCTTCTATATTTTTTACCGGCTTGTGCTTCAGCTTAGTAAAGTGAGCGGTCTTAAATTCAACTCGCATGGATGATGACATATTAGAGTTGTGTTGAGTTAATACCCAATTAGTGAATGACTCTATTGTGTGACCTAACGGCCCTAACCTAATCTCCTTCCCTTACACTAGATTATTCCCTCCTCTTAAGGTAGAATATTGTTGTAATCGACTCGAAAAAGTATCCATGGTGTGCAGAATGAGAAAATGAATTTGAAAAAAAAGATCATTTTCCCAATTTATGGTTATTCTCCTTTCCCACGAAAGGTACTACCATTCATCCCAAAGCATATCAAACAAAGAAAGATACTTTAGAGAGAGACAAAAGCACTCCGATGGAAACAAGACCAGAAAGGGGAAAAGGTATACTTTGAATTTGAGATAGACAGTTTAAAACTCGAAAAAAAGTGAGAGTAAAGTAAGAATCTATTCCATGGCCGCCCCCCACCCCCCACCCCCCACCCCCAAGAAAACATTTGTCACCCTTGTAGTAAAATTAAGGTTAAGAATCTTGGTATTCTTGTTCACAAGAATCACAGCATTGTTTGGACGTCATCTCTGGACCTAGAGAAGGCTAAGAATCTACCCTCTTATGGCATGCCTGAAGCAAAAGTATTGCATCATCCAAAGGATCGCTTACGGGTGGAGCGGTTTCTTGACTGAGGTTGCCGTCGTTGTTGGGTTACAAGATATTTTTATTAGGTCATCTCCAGCATTCCTTTTCCTGAAAAGGAATGCTTTCATTGTTAATAGATCATTCACAAATCAAATGGAGCTCTCTTTCTTCTGCTTCCTTCTTCTCTTCTCCACCACTACGTTTCTCAATGGTAATTTCTTCTTAATCTTCTGCATGAATTTAATGTATACTGTGGTCTTTGATGAACTATATGGTTGCATAGAAATTACAGGTTCCTCATGCTATATGAAACTCTTGATCTTATGTGCTTCAAAGGTAAATCTTGTAGATGTTAATCAAATGGAATTTACACATTCTTCGAATTATTTTTTGGATTCCAGTGCTCTATTGAACTTACATGCTTTGATCTTGTTTTCATGTCTCATGTCTGTTAAATGATGTGTGTGACCTTCTCTGGATCATGAATTTTTCTTTGTGTTTAGTGGTTGCATCTTTTACCGGAACATACGGAGTAAACTATGGCAGGATCGCTGACAATATACCTTCGCCTCACAGCGTGGTGACGCTTCTCAAAGCGGCAAAGATAAAAAACGTCAGGATATATGACGCTGATCACGAAGTCCTCACCGCCTTCAAGGGATCGGGAATTGAAATAATTGTAGGGCTTGGAAATCAGTTCCTGAAAGATGTCAGCGTGAACGAGGATCGCGCCACGGATTGGATAAAAGAAAATGTACAGCCATACATTCCGGGAACGCACATTGCTGGAATAGCAGTGGGGAATGAGATATTGGGGGGAACTGATATAGAACTCTCGGAGGTCTTATTGCCTGCCGTGAAGAACGTTTACAATGCGCTTAGCAGGCTTAATCTGGCGACCTCCATTCAGGTCTCGAGTCCACATTCGGAGGCTGTGTTCGCGAATTCCTACCCGCCATCTGCCTGCATTTTCAAGGAAGATGTTGCTCAATTCATGAAGCCGCTTTTGGAATTTTTCTCACAGATTAATTCCCCTTTTTACATAAATGCATATCCATTTCTGGCATATAAGAGCGACCCTGAGCACATTGACCTCAACTATGCTCTCTTCAAGAAAAATGTTGGGATTCATGATACAAAAACCAACCTGCATTACGACAACATGTTTGACGCAATGGTTGATGCGGCGTATTTTGCTCTGGAGAAGGCTGGATTTGACAAGACAGAGGTCATAGTTTCCGAAACTGGTTGGGCGTCTCGAGGGGACGAAAGTGAAGCAGGAGCCAATGCCCAAAATGCCAGGACGTACAACTACAACTTGCGCAAACGGCTGTTGAAGAAGAAGGGGACGCCACATAGGCCAAAGATGGTTGTGAGAGCTTACATTTTTGCTTTGTTCAATGAGAATTTGAAGCCGGGGCCGACTTCTGAGAGGAACTTCGGATTGTTCAAAGCTGATGGGAGCATTTCATATGACATTGGCTTCACTGGACTTGTTGGACCTTCTGCAGCATCATCATCATCTCTTTTTAACTACAAGGTATGAGTTTCAAGACTACTCCTATCTTTAGTAATTCAAGCTTTATTTTTAAATTTTGTTTCTCATCTGCCTGAAAATTTGGTTGTTTTTCAGGTTTTCACAAGTTGTGCAGCTCTTCTGCTTCTATTGTTAACTTCATAATTAGTCTTTTAGGGTTCTTCGATTAACACATATTGTTGTAACATGATGTCCATGTATAGCCAATTCCATTATTTTTACGTTATGATTCCATTGTCAAGTTAGATAACAGCCAATATTGCTCACGATTTTCGAATAATATTCCAGCTGTTGACAATACCTTGTCTCTCTTTTCGTTTCTATTTTTTTTTATATTTTTTCATAAAATAACTTAATGATTGAAAAATTCAACGACTGCATGCAAAAGCAATAAAGCCACGCTTGGCATGCCGTATAAAGTATCGAATAAGACTAATAGTACGAAGCCGGTTGATTGGTTCATTTTTGTATTAAATAGCCACCTGACTAAATAATTCGAATTCACTTCTTTTGTCCGGTCCACACCTGCTTCTCCAAAAGGCAAGACTCATCGAATTCAAATGTGAGATCTTTTAGCAATCCATTGTTAAATAGCCCAACCTTGGCTTGTCTTTCTCAAATCCCTTCGTCTGAGTTTCTATCTTCACCATGGAACTCTTCTATCCCTTTCATGCCTTAGTTCCCAAACTCAATTTCGACTTTGAGCCTTCGATGATTATGATTTGTAACCAAGAAACTTACCATATCCATATCTATCATTACAAACAAAGTCAAGTGAAATAGGGATAAGCCATAACCTTTCAATAGTCACCTTTATTTCCTTTAATGTGTTCCATAGCATTCATCCCTTACTGAACCATCGACAACATTCTCCTTGCAGTTTTAGCATACGTGTTCAACTTTAGGAAAGTGTTGAAATTCTTCAGTGGGTTCTTCTTCATTGGTGCCCTCTTTGCTCTTCGTTGGAATAGAGCTTCTGATGACAGATTGACCCTCATTAGAGTTGATGATTCTGGTTGAATCAACTCCATAGTATCCTTAAGAAAATTTGCACGCTAAAGGGTGGGGGTTTGTCTCCCCCCAAAGAATTGTACTCATTTTGCCTGTTCACGAAACTTTGATAAATTTACATGTTTTATGATAAATTATAGTTTTATGAGAAATTATAATTTTATTCAAGTCATTAATCTTGTTAGAATAAAGCACTTGAAACTTTTCATTCTTTGCTTCCTGATCATGGAATAATATTTAATCCGACAAAATCTTTCCAAAATAAATCTAACCCTGGAGTACTGAGTAATAGAGTAAAGCACGAACAAATTTGCAGGCCCGGGACAGAGCTCAAAGCTCCCCTAGGTAACATTGATTTGAAAAAATATTACCTCCTAGGCTTGGTGTTCATAAGGGTTTTCATTGTGATAATCGAAGCACCACATTTCTTTGACACCAGGTCTAAGCCCATGAAAAATGTTTTACTTCATACTCACCATTATGCATTGGTCGGATTAAGGATGAGAAATTATGAAACCTTGTTTGGAATGTCCTTTGGAGCTTTGACTTAGATGATCCTTCCTTCTTCCGAATGACATGTTGCTTTGTTCGTTCACCTTACCCCATTCTAGAGATGAAGATTTTAAAGATTGCAATGTGTTGTTGAGAAGGGGCTTCCTTCCAGTTCGAATTGCGTATCCATCATTAGTGAATTTTAAACAAAAGTTTGTTAAGGACTTGGTCGCTTGCATGTGGGTTTGAAACACCTTTGGAGTGCATCAAAGTTGAACGTTTTCGATTGGACTACACTTAGCTGGCTTGGCTAAGGCACTTTCGAGTACGGAGCTTCATTGGGATAAAATTCCTCTTGAGGATTTCCTAGTCTGGGTGCCACTTTCGGACCTTGTCATGGTGTTGCATAATGCACTTGACTTAGTACGGTCGTCCGAGATAAAAGTAATTGTACTTAGGGTTAGGACTCAGAGCCACCCCTCGGATGATTCCCGATTGCCATTTCCATCATTCCCTCGAATGGTGTAGAGCCTAAGTTGAATGTTATAACCCACAACCCTTAGGTTGTATAATCTTTCCGAAAGCCGGATGGTGCATTGGACTTCCGAGTCAGGGGGTCATGTCCTCGTGCCTGTAGCCCGCCAATCGTAACCGCACTTAATATGACTCGAGCCTCCTAAGCTGCTAACGGAACACTACATAGTGGGGGTAAAGGAGACACCTGTGACCCTATCAGTTTGAATTTTAAACTTGCGATTACGTGAAGTTTCAAAGTTGTGTGTTATTCAAGGAATTTTAGGGTATTCCATTCACCGCAAAAGAAAAGAACGAACAAACATGTAGCATATGCGAGTAACTCTGAAAACTCTTTCATTGAATAAAATGGGTGTTGACAAATGGGGCATGATTGAATCCGAAAAGGATTACGTATCCACGAAAAGGTGAATCAAATCACTGGTGTAGTTTCAAAAAAGATGAGACAATGTAAAAAATTGTCATGGTGAGGTGATAAAGAGATAAGGGGAATCAAATCGCAAAGCTTATTTTGGAACGGTTTGGCTTCGCTTTTTATGAAAACAACTTTCAAATGCAAATACATGCGGCTTTTAAAAACTGTTGTATGAAAGCCATTACGTTTAAAATAAGCATGCTATTTTATTTTCACCACACAATTTTTACTTCTAACTTATGTATAAAGCATCTTTTTAGCTTACAAAAAAAAATACCAAAAGGGCTTAAGCCAAGAATTAAAGTTTCGAAATCTTGGAATTTTGAAATTTAGGCGGTTCACCAAATTTTAGTGACGATGAATTATACCCTGTACATAAATAGAATTCTTCAAACCAATAATTAATTAGGATTTATTACTTAAAAGAACCCTTAACGTTGACGTACTAATTAGAGAGAGTCGAGCATCATTAAACAGAAACAAGAAAAAGAAAAAGTAGGAACTTTCCACTTTGTGTCTATGTTCCACACAGAACACGGACATGGACCAAGCAAACAAGCAAAGATGACCGCCTTCAAAATATGCATGTTCTCATTGTTCTTTCTAAAGGCGGCCGCGTAGACTACAACAAGTCTAACTTGCTTTTTCTTTACTCGTCAGCTTTTCCTTCTCTATTTATAGGCTTCAATTCGAGTATCCTTGCCACACACTTTCATCAGTGATCACCTACAACAACAATACACAATTTTCGTAGAAGTAAAGAAGTTTAGTTGATGCAGAGCAAGATGGTGATTGTTTTTGGCTTTGTAGTTGCAGTATTTTTGCAGAGTGCGGCAGCGGAGACAGGACATGTGGTGGGAGACAGCATAGGTTGGATCATCCCTCAATCTGGTGCACAAGAGTATGTCACTTGGGCTGCAAGTAACAAGTTCGTAGTTGGTGATACTCTGGGTATTTTCTCTTCTCATCTATTTTCCATCTCCGACTTCATTAACTTAATAACTTCATGAACTCATTAGTGAAACATTCAAACTTCAAATAAACGAGCTGGACCGACCAGTTGGTACTCAATACTGCAACTGTGATTGTTTCGAGGTAACTATCCATCACTTAAGTTTTCTCACATTTGATGTTTCTTAATAATTTTCCAGTTTTCAACTTCGCCACCAACGCACACGATGTACAAGAAGTACCCAAGGCATCTTTCGACTCATGCAGTTCCGAAAACCCAATTGGCACAGCCATCACAACTGGCCCAGCAAACATCACTCTCACCTCCGCAGGCGACCACTACTACATCTGCACTTATGGCCATCATTGCCAGTCGGGCCAGAAACAAGCCATCACCGTCTCAGCTGCCTTCCCAGGTGCAGCACCTTCTCTGCCACCACCGCCCTCTACAACTAACATCCCTCCAACTACCCCTTCCCCCACATCAAACGACCCTGCTGCTTGTGAACCTGTCCCGGCTCCATCGCCTTCCATGAGTGGAGTTCATAACAAACCAGGAATGAACTGAGAGAAAGGAAGGAATGCGAGAGAAATGTAAGAGAGTATTGTATTATGCAAAAGCTAACCATACAACTTAGTCCTTCTCTAGTATTTATAGTAATCTAGTAGCTTAATGAGTAAGCTTTCTTTCTAACTAACTAAGTCTACCAGATGATGACACTTGGCATTACAAGATTATTCCTAATTATCTCATCATCACTCAATACTCCCCCTCAATCCAAATTGGGAATTCACAGAATTCCAGTTTGTGATTGATACAGTAACTCATCATCACTCAATACTCCCCCATGCTAAATACAACTAGGAAAAACCAAGCTTGATATTTGAACAATGCTGCAAAAACAATCGTCCGTGAAGTCCCTTGGTAAATATGTCGGCAACTTGATCAGAAGTGGAAATATATTCAACCTGTAAATCTCCTTTCTGCACTCTTTCACGCACAAAGTGAAAATCGGTGTCTAAATGCTTGATTTTCGTATGAAATACTGGATTTGAACATAGGGCAAGAGTAGAAATATTATCACAATGAAGAAGGGGAGGTTGTGGTAGAAAAACCTTCAAATCACGGAGAATAAACCTAATCCAAGCTACATCAGCAGCAGTATTAGCCAAAGCTTTATACTCTGCTTCTGTTAAACTTCGAGAAACACCTGCCTGCTTTTTAGACTGCCAAGAAACTGGATTTTGTCCAAGAAAAACAACATAACCAGTTGTGGATCGTCTGGTATTAATATCCGATGCCCAATCAGCGTCACTGTATGCCATGAGATCAAGAGTAGGAGTACAAGAATATGTAAGACCACAGTCCATAGTCCCTTGAAGGTATCGAATGATTCTTTTGACCAAAGAAAAATGAACATCAGTAGGATGAGACATAAACTGACAAGCATAGTTGACAGCATAAGCAATATCCGGTCGAGTAAATGCGAGATACTGTAAGGCCCCTACCAAACTGCGAAACAATGTGGGATCAGTCAACACTGTTCCTTCATCTTTGAGGAGTTGTGTATGAGGTTTGCAGGGTGTAGGTGAGGATTTGCAAGAGACCATACCAGCTTTCTTAATCAGATCCTTAATGTACTTAGACTGTGAAATAAACAAGTCACCATTATCTTTGTAGGTAATTTGCAACCCAAGAAAGAAAGTGAGTTTGCCCATGTCTTTCATTTCAAACACAACACCCAATTCATCAATGACTTGCTGAATTAACACAGCATCAGATCCAGTGATGATTATATCATCAACTTATAGCAACATAATAACCACATGTCCTTTCACAGATTTGACAAACAGACTAGTATCAGAATCTGAGACAATAAAACCCAAAGATGGCAAATATGACGTGAATTTTGAATTCCAAGCACGAGGTGCTTGCTTGAGACCATACAGAGATTTGACCAATTTGCACACATAACCGGGATGGTTTGGATCTTTAAAGCCCTGAGGTTGCTTCATGAAAACTTCTTCTTGTAATTCCCCGTGAAGAAAGGCATTCTTCACGTCTAATTGCCTTAAAGACCAGTTATTTGCAGCTGCCAGTGCTAAAATAATCCTCACAGTACTATGACGAACAACAAGACTAAAGGTTTCTTCATAATCCAAACCTTGTTCTTGGCGAAACCCTTGTGCAACCAACCGAGCTTTATACCTTGATATCTTCCCTTCTGGATCCCTCTTAATTTTATAAATCCATTTACTACCAATTACATTCTTGTCAGAGGGTGGAGGAACTAACTCCCAAGTTCCTTGTTTTTGTAAAGCAAGAAACTCTTCAATCATGGCATCTCTCCATTCAGAAATAGCGACAACATGCTTAAATGAGGATGGTTCAGTAGGTTCAACAATGTTGAGAACAGCAGTGAAACCAATACCAGAAATATTACATGATAACCAATCAGAATTCTCACACCCATGTGTAATAACAGAAAAAGCTTTATAATCTCTCCTAGGAATAGCACCAGTTTTTTGTCGTGTTTGCATCGGATGAGTAGAAACAAGGAAATCAGATTCATGACGTTGAGTAGAATTAACTGAAGAAGTTGAATGATCAGATTCCAGAGAAAGAGGTACCTCAATTTGAACAGGGTTATGGACAGGTAACCCGGCATCTTGTGAGGAGGAAGGAGTTGGAATTAGAGGGGAGGCCTACAGTTGAAAAGAACCACTCGAATGCTGATCCAAAGATGTGGACACCATGGATGAAGAATCTGGAACCCGTGAGTCACCCACTGACTGAGCTAATTGTTGTGGAACCCCAATACTGGAAGATGGAGATGCACTTCTGGAATGCACAGGCAATACTATTGGAACAAGGATAGGATGTCTACAAGGAGATTGAGTATTCTCATTCAATTGCGGGAAAGTTGGTGAACCGTGAAAAAGAAAGACCTTCTCATCATGAACCACATGCCTGGAAATAAACAGCCTTCTTTTTGTCTTGTGATAACATACCACTCCTTTATATCCTAACACATATCCCAAGAACACACATTGATCTGTGCGAGCTTCCAGTTTAGTCTTATTATAGGGTCTCAAAAGGGGATACACTGCTGTACCAAAGACCTTAAAAGAAAGCAACTGAGGATGAGAACCAAACAGCTTATAGAAAGGAGAAAGGAGACTGCATAGCTAAAAACTTACACACCATTCTGTTTATAAGAAAAACTGCAAGAGCACAAGCATGAGTCCAAAATTTATGAGGTAATGCTGCTGTAGACATAAGAGTGATTGCAGTCTCTATAATATGGCGATGTTTTCTCTCAGCAACTCCATTTTGCTGAGGTGTATGAGGGCATGACAGTAAGTGCATAATCCCTTTTGATTCCAGAAATTTCTTAAAGGTTAAGCCAATGAATTCCCCACCACCATCAGATTGGAAAAACTGAATAGTAGCATTGAAATGATTTTGAACAAACGCATAAAACTTTTCGAACATAGAGAAAACTTGAGACTTATACACCAAAGGAAAGAACCAAGTAAACTTGGTATAATGATCCACAAAAATCACATAGTATTTATATCCTGCAACAGATACAATTGGACATGGTCCCCATACATCACTACTAATTCTTTCAAAAGGTCTCTTAGCAATAGAAGAACTAGCAAAGAACACTTGTCTAGTCATTTTCCCACTAAGACAGAATTGACGCACATGTCCATCCACATCAGTCGTATACAGTATTTGAGAATGAAAAAGCATACCATGTAATACATCATTTGCTGGATGTCCTAATCTATGGTGCAACAAAGAAGCTTTCACAGCTTGTCCCAGATACGCCTTTGGAGCTGTCCGTAATTGCTGCATATTGTGCTTGAAGAAAAGACTCTTTGGAATATAGTATAGGCCTCCATTACTCTTTCCTCTCATTAAGATTGCCTTTGTTACCTTGTCCTGCACCCAAAAACCCCATTCATCAAGAATTACATAAACTTTGTTATCCTTGCATAAAGTATACACAGATAATAAGCTTGCAGCAAGAGTGGGAACATGCAGCACAGTAGTAAGATATAAGGGTTTAGAGTGAGTGTGAAAAGAAGATGAACCGATATTCGTCACAGGTAAACATTCTCCATTGCCAACTGTAATATTTTGATCTCCTTCAAATGGTGTTAGCATATCCAGATCACTTGTTTGTCCTGTCATATGGTGAGTGGCTCCAGTATCCATAACCCAAGCTTGATCAGCATTGAATTCAGGTGTAGACTGAGCAGTCATTGCAGTTAAAGTAGGTGGTAGAGGTGCACCTTGATAAGCATAGTTGCTGCGATGGAAACAATTCAATGCCATATGCCCTCTTTTGCCACAGATTTGGCATTCAGGAATGCTAGGAGTCTGCACTGACTGTTGTTCATTTCTATAGTAGCAGTTAGGAGCCATATGTTCATGTTTATTGCAGATTTGACATTCAGGAATGATCCCAGATTTCTGCCCACTATTACCATTCCAATGAGTCCAGTTTGAACCCCCTTTTGAGTGAAACTGATTACTGCTAGAAAAACTTCCATTACCAGAAAAACCTCTATTACCTCTGTTAATAGTCCCATTTCCTCCATTAAATCGAGGTCTAGAATTATACCTTTGACCATTGAAGCCCCCATTAGACCTGTGAGAAGGAAATTGATGTGGTAAACTGCCTTGGGAAAAATGACCTTCAGTCGGGCCATTACCATTAAATCTCTGTGAGTGTCCCACAAAACCAAAACCATTAAACTAAAAACCACGCTGAGCTCCAGTATTGGACGACTCCCCTTGATAGAAATTTCTATGTGCACCAGTTTGAGAAGTTTCCCCTTGACAAAACATTCCAGCCATGGATAACTGTAATGACCCCTGAGATTCTTCAGCAATTTTCTCTGCACTCAGTAATTGTGCTCGAAACTCTTTGAGAGTAATGGATGACTCCCTGGCCACAAGAACGGTCTTAATTATGTTATACTCTGGTGGTAAACCAGCAAGCGCGGCGACAATTAAATCATTGTCTGAGACTGTTTCTCCTGCAGCTAGCAATTGATCTTTCAAGCTTTTAAGTCTCAACAGATACTTCTCAATAGACTCACAACCTTTCTTTATTGTATGCAACTCAGTTTTAAGATGATTAACTCGTGCTCTTAAAATCGTAGCATATCGATCAATCAGATTAGCCCATGCTTCAGATGCAGTCTTGCTACCAACTACATATTCAATAGCTTCATCTCCAAGAGTAGCAATGAGTAAACTCAGTAATGCTTTATCAGTTTTAACCCATTCACGATAAGCTTCAGTGATTTCTTTAGTCACTCCTTCCTCTAAAGAGATAACATATTTAGGAGGACACACACTGGTACCATCAAAGTAATCAAACAAATCATAGCCTTCCAACACAGATCGAAATTGAAACACCCATTTAGCAAAATTATCATCTTGTAAACGCATAGTAAGCATACCTAACAACCTTTCAATCTTAACCACTGGAGAGGTCATTGTAATTATCAGACAAACAAATTTCACAAACACAGAAGCTTAGTGCTCAAAGAGATCTTCAAAAGTCACCAAATTTCACAATTTTGGCTTCGTGCCCTAACAAAGAAAGAGCTTCGTGCTTGAACAACCAGACAAATCAACAAATTAACTACTTCGTGCTTGTATTAGAAAAAGAGCTTCGTGCCCTAGATACACAGAGAACAAAGCTTCGTGCTTTAACAACTGCAATTACTTCGAGTGTTTCAGAAATTTGGGGCTTCGTGCCCTAGATACACAATCGATAGAGCTTCATGCTCAATTTCTCAGAACAAACTCAATCAACAAACATATAACATCCATATCAAACATCGTCATCAGAAATTAGGATATTCGTCAAGATTTATCAAGATCCAAAAGGCTGATTTATGTAGTTAATCAGAGATGGCTTCGTGCCGCATCATCAAAGCATACTTAATATCAACGATATAGAGGAAGAGAGAAATCAATGACCAATTTGAAAAACCTGAACCGTAACAATCGCCATAGCCAAGAACCTCCAAACACCGACTCCAATTTGCCGATTTGAAAACACCGACTCCAATCACCGACTCGAAATTTCTGACTCAGAGATCCGAATTCTCCACAAATCACCACAGATTATCACAAAGACTCATGCCTGATGAAAAACCTAAGCTCTTGATACCATCATAACAAACCAGGAATGAACTGAGAGAAAGGAAGGAATGCGAGAGAAATGTAAGAGAGTATTGTATTATGCAAAAGCTAACCATACAGCTTAGTCATTCTCTAGTATTTATAGTAATCTAGTAGCTTAATGAGTAAGCTTTCTCTCTAACTAAGTCTACCAGATGATGACACTTGGCATTACAAGATTATTCCTAATTATCTCATCATCACTCAATAGAGTACCCACCGTGAACACCACCCCCTGGTCGCTGCCTCCGTTGGGTTCTTCTTCACATGTTGTTTTAGCTAGCTTCGTTTTATCCTCCTTGGCTCTTGTCGTGGGTTTGTTCTTTTAGGTGCAGTACGAAGAGACATCAGCATTTTTACTTACCATATTGGTCATCCAATTTTTTTTTTTATATAGTTTCTTTCTTGAAAGGGCAGGGTAAATAGTTATTTATTTTAAGAGGCTTTTAGAGATTAGTCCTTATCAAAGATAATTTTTAGAATATAACCTGAGAGGTTTTCAGTATCTAAAAAAGATCCTATATTTCAATGCACCATGACATGTCATCTATACAAATACCAAAATTTTTACCACTATTTACATGCCAGCCATCTTAATTGTTAGAACTGTAACCTCAATCTTGCTGTGCTTAGTTTCATAACAGTCAATTAGAGGGATTTAGAGAGAGAGCAGGTTACAGTTCGTTTGTATTCGGTGGAAATCACGACATTAAAGAGGCTTGAATTGCACCTGTAATCAATGAAAATTTTCAAATTTTCAAACCGGATTTCTACTCTCACAAACCAGTATTTCAGTTGTTGTAACCGTCTGGACCCATGCTCCACGAAAATCTGTTTGAAGCTACAATTGTTCGGCTGCCCAGATTCGCTGCCTTTGTCGGAACCCACGAATCTCCTGTAAGCTTCTATTTGTATATGCTCCTGTAAGCTACTATTTGTATATATTTCTTTTATCATAATCATAAGATATATGGTGTGGAAAATGTATTTAGCTCTCATAATCAACACACAGATTGATACTTGTATTGATTGTTGGTATGGTTTGCATGTATTGTTCCGATAAAGTTCATTGTTTTAACAAGAATTTATTTTTTATGCACACCATGTGTTTGTTTAAAGGCCTCTATGGAGATTTTGTATGTGTTGGTTCTTGCTCAGATTCGGTACGGTCAGTTAGGTACTCTCTATTTGGTACGGTTGATTAGGTACTCTCTATTTGGTTCAGTCGATTAGGTACTTTCAATTTGGTAGTCTCATGTCCTTTGACTCATGTCCACATCAGTTAGGTACTCTCCATTTGGTACGGTCGATTAGGTACTCTCATGTCCTTTGACTCATGTCCACACCAGTTAGGTACACTCCATTTTGGTACGGTCGATTAGGTACTCTCCATTTGGTACGGTCGATTAGGTACTCTCCATTCGGTACGGGCGATTAGGTACTCTCCATTTGGTACGGTTGATTAGGTACTCTCCATTTGGTGTCGTTATGTTGGTACTCTCCATTCGGTACGGTCAGTTAGGTACTCTCTATTTCGTACGATCAGTTAGGTACACTATATCATTTCGTTATGGTCATTTTCTGTGCATACAAATTAGTTCCTTTCCAGTATGAAAAAAGTTGGTGCAGTTTGTACTAATTAGGTTTGAATCCATCTAAGGACTTATTTAATCCATCCATCTTGTTGCAGTACCTAATACATTGCAAACATTGTGTAAACCCTGATGCTTTTCCATATTGTATGAATCCACAGGTTACAAGAATTATGGCATGAAAGAGGATGAGTGAATATTCATTCCTACAATACAGGTCTAACATGGGGATTTTTGCAGAAGCCTACCGAAAATTTCAAAATCATATCAAACCTATCCACCTAGAGTTGATGGAGAGGACACCATTTTGGGGTTTGTTCAAGACATACAGAGAAGGCATTGCAACAGATTATGCATGGAAAAACGACTATGATGTTATTGATATACTAGAGACATATAATAAGGATCTTAATTGCTTTGATATAGGTGGCAAGCGCTTGACAATAACAGCTGCAGATATTGCTGCCATTTTTAGAGTACTTAAAGGAGGCAAAACAATTGAGCATGGGACGCGATTGTCAGGACCTAGGACAAAATTCATGAAAAGAAATTTTGGCAACCTTGAAAGGTTGACCAAGATTGCTGTGGAAAGTAGGATGTTTGAAGCTTGCAAAGGCAGCTCCAAATATGATCCCGAAGACTTTGTTTGTCTCGTGTGTATCTACTTTTGCGTAACTTTCCTATTCTGCAACACAAACACCATAGTATCTTGTTGTGAGTTACTGTGAAGATGTAAACAAAATGAAGGAATATGCAGGGTCCAATGCAATTGCAGATTTCTTGGATAAATCTCTTGCAAAGAAGAGCAACCATGTAACTGGTTGTGTTGCAGCTCTACTTGTAAGTTCTTTTGCCAACATTTTAATATATCAGTTACATTGATTGGTTGATTGATTGATTGATTTATTTATTTAATTAGATTTTGTTTGTGCAAGTATTGGTTATGTGAGAAGGCCCACATCATTAGCCTAATTCACGGAAGGGAAAACATGACCCCGAGGTTTGTTCGTTGGAATTTGGCAGCACTACATAAGTTCTTGGATGAGGTTGACCTACGAACAATGGAGGTACAATGGCTAAAAACTTGTTGTCAATTTGTCAAATCAGTAAATCATACTTCAACACATTAATTTACCAAAAAAAGCAATAATTCATATACATTTTTGAACTTGCATTGCAGCCATATGAAGAATCAAGTGAAGAAGTAAATGCAATACTGAAGACATCATAATATGTAACAACAGACCGACTTCACACCTCGAACGATTTGGTACTCAGTTATGGGCATCCTATAACAAAATTGGCAGCTGACAGCACACCAATCACGTACCAGAAGAAAAGAAATAGTATCACTAGCGAACGGGTTGCAATGGGCAGTAATGGGAAACGAAAGAGTCAGTGTTGAATTCACACCAAATCATACATCTGCGAACAAAGCACCTGGTAGCTTGAGAAGTTCTATATCAAGCAAGATAGGTCCAAGAGATTTTCTCAATTGGACATTAATACCATCCCAAAGTTTTGACAACAATGCAAATGAAGAAGCCCAGCCTTTGATAATGGTCAGCAACATGGAGAATTTGCAAAGGGAGAATGAAAAACTGAAAATGGAGTTGTCCAAATTGAATATCAGGTGTGAGGTTGCTGAAGTAACTGCTGATTTACTGTTCGAATCAGTCAACATTGCTGAAAGTTCCCTTGAAAAGTTACAGACTGAAAAAAAATGTACTTGAAGCTGAGAACCACGCGTTGAGAAAGGAAATTGCGGGACTACGTAATGGTGATCCTGAAATTGGAATGCCACCACAACGATCCATGGTAAGGGGACTAAAAAATAAACAACGAAAGAAGGTGGTTCTAGAAGATTTTGAATGTGAACCTTTGGTCAAAAGAATAACAACAAACCATTCAAAAGGGAAGTGTGATGGGTGATCACTTGTGAAAAAAAGCATTGGTCTCATAATTGAAGAGGGAGGTGTTGGTTCTAACCAAGCCAATTTAATCAAAAAGAGGAAGCATGAACCTGTTGATGACTACCACAACAAAACAGATGGTACGAACCAGAACGAAAATATTCAAACCATGGTTGAGGACTGCAAAAGGAAAAAACCAATGGCTAAACTGAACCCCTTACTTGACATCTTGCATAGTAATGTTGGAAAATGCCTAGATGGAAAAGATATGGAGAAACTTGACAAATATCTTAGAAGCACTACTTCCAGGTGAGTCCACATGTATCGTAATTGTTTTAATGCAATGTTGCATGCATTTTATATTTGATGTCATATATTATGTCAAAAAGTATTTACATCTTTGTTCATATGGTTCACCCAAAGTGAACCGTTGTGGGAGGGTGATATGGCTGCTGTATTTAAACAAGATGTTGAGTTCTTGCTGAAAGAATTAGGACTGCGCACATGTGTAAGTTTATCTATTTTAAAAGGAGTTAGTACCTTCAAAGTAACCTATTACTTGTTGGCCTTTATAACTAGTTGAATTGATTTTCAATATGACAAATGTACGCAGGCTATCGATGCATTTTCTGAGATACTTTCAATCCACCAGTCACTAGATCCAACAAGGAAAATGAAATCGTTGTTTATGCCCACACATTGTTGGGTAAGAGTATGAGTCATATTTATTAATGGTTGAAAGTAAAAACTGACATGGTTTTAGTAATCAGTACCAAGGATACAATGCATATTTCCATAATTTTCAACTTTAGTTTGGTCGTTCCAGGGGCTGTTTAGGTTTACTAAATTAGGGCAAATTCACTTGTTTGAATTTACATAAAATTGGTATCTTCTGTTTTTGTCTTTGATTTTTTGATGAATTTCATACCATTAATATAGCTTACTCATTATTGATTGTAGGAATACATGATACGTGGCGAAATCCAACAACTGGAACAAATGTTAATGGATATGTTGATATCAAATCTTGGCTTGAGTGATTTCGTTTTCATTCCTTTGAGGCACCAAACTATTTGGCATTTTACTCTGATGGTCCTTATAACAAAGGAACGCAAATGGCATCATTACAATCCATTGACAATTGGAGAAAAATTAAACGACAAGTGCTATGAAGATGCTCATAATATGGTAGGTAACAACTTGAAATTTGTGTGGGATATTTCCTTTAGAACGTAATACTAACATCGGTACTTGGGTTATAGCATAATACGGTGACTGAATTTTTGAAGCGGAATCAAGCAAATGAAAGGTTGGCTTTAACAACAGGAGTGGTAGAAAAAGTGGTTAAAAGGATAGGGAAACCCATAATAATGAGGGAGCCATTGAAAAAGGGGGAGAAGGAAACATATAACTTTCTGAGACATGCAGGTACAGAGTATCCCCTTTCCTTGAGCCCAGTTTGTCCACAACAGGGTGAATCATCGTACGTGTTCTAAATTCTCTTCCCTTCCAAATTGGTTTACAGTTTACATGTGTTAGTGTTTGATATTCATTTGATCACTCTTAGGGTTGACTGTGCTATGGCTATTATGTACTACATGCAACATTTAGCAGAGGGAAGGCCACTAAAAGGCATTTTTGAGGAAGGTGAACTTACAATGATGAGGGCGAAGATCATAAGCATGATGCTAAATGCACCGAGAGGGAGAGGAATGAAGTAGTTGGAGCTTTGTAACAAAAAAGAATAAGTAGATGGAGTTTTAGTTACATTTCATCAATGGCAATAGTATGTTAGTGTTGAACATCTTTGTTGGAACGGGAATTATCATAGTTTTTTTTTTTTTTAAAAAAAATTATGAATTAACATTCACGAGTGTACTGATTGAGGATTCCACATCTGGTATGAATTAAATTTCTTGGTTCATGATTTGATCAATTAGTTTGGAGTTAATTTTGGTTTGTACCTACAGCGTGCTTAATGTTTTGATAACTTAGTGTTATGTTGTGTGACACGGAGGCTATCAAACCCACTTCTTTTGTTGTTGCATGACATAAAAAACAATGAATCGGGTATCGAACTTGATGTTGTGTGCTTCATATTTTTCATAGTTTGCTATTTTAGAAATTTTGCAACTACATGATGCATATGTGATTGTACCTTCTTATTTCTCATGGTTTGCTTTTTTTTTTTCATTGTCACTCTTGATATAAAATTAAGCAAAAATTCATTTGTTTAGTATTCAAAAAAAAAAAAAATGAAACGAAAAAGAAAATCGTTTTAATTAGTTGAAATCAAGGGATTTCTTAACCATTGATGACGGTGATACAATGTAAATGACAAATGTCTAATAATCGTGGCATTATGAGACAAATTAACCAATGTAATCTGTTGAAAAAACACGGGATTTCATTAACCATTACAATCAGCCAAATTGTGGGTACAATTAAAGAGATTTGCCATTTGTTGTTTCTTAAAGGAAATTCATAACCACTGTAATAAAAGAAAAAATCGTATTCATTATTGACATTCCGAAATTAATCAACCTTGACCATTGAAATTCACACAACTTAATCATTTGTGAGCCATATACACTGAACCTATATGACCGTACCTAAACTCTCAAGGGCACCATGGATTGGTGTTGTCATGGACGACACCAAGTTAATCATTGTTGCAATTGGAGAACTTATGTTTGCTCGTGTCTTTGAGCTTGACAATGACTTTTACAACAATGGGTTGCCGAGAAATTACAGAAAAGAAAACTAATATTTTCGTTCGTATGATTTGGTATCAATACTAGTGTAGGTGCAGTTGAATAGGTTCGGAAAAACTAAAACGAGACACCATTTCATTTAAAAGTAAATCTTCATTCCAAACTCTTTATTATTAACCAAATGGAAACATAGTTCTGGGAGTAACAAAACTAAAATCGCAGAAACAAACATAGCTACTGCCAAGAAAAATTAAAAAGATAAGCTCTCAAATTTGGGCTTGACATATGCGGGAATTATGTCGCCCAGTTCGATGACACCTCCTACATGTTATCGGCCTTGATTGTTCGCCAATTGATTTCATCCTCTTAAGCTTTGGCCTCCCAGATTGTTTTTTGGTCAATGGTGGTTCCACAACAATTTCTTCATGCCCATCAATGTCAGGCCTATCAATGTTCAGAATTGGATATATTGGGAAGGAGTACGAACACTTGTAGTATTCAGCGGTGAAGAAATCTTCAACATAGTCATAAGGATTTCCGTCATCCCTGATAATCGCAGCCACTGCATGCTCACACGGAAACCCTTTGATTTGCCATTGATAACATGAACAGAAACGCTTTTACAAATCCACCATCACTGAAATGTCAGATGGACTTGACCTATTAATTTCCCAATGCCTGCCAACTTCCAAAACTTGATTAAGGCGCTCCTCCATCTCAGGGCATAGAAATGTATTCCAATTGTGTGCTGCTTGGAACCGTTCAGAGTTCATTTCCATCATCTTCACTCTAATACCATCAACCAATTGATAAATTGGCAAATATAGTTCTTCACATATCCAAGAATTAAAAGATTCCACAACATTGGACCACATTTCTCCATACCCATATAAAGGAATGGTGATTAATGTATGAACCTCATTCCATAACCAAAGATGAAAGAGAAAATAAAAACTGAAAAATGCACATACCTGGCACCTTCAAAGAACGCATTGGACCAATTTTCTTTTGGAAGACTATCCAAGAAAGTTCTCATTATGGATCCACCTTCATCCTTTAGAACCCTTAGGTGCATATCAAAGGCTTCTGGGGTAGGTGCATAGGCACACTTGCAAAACAAATGCACAATATGGTCCCTGAAAATTTTGCCACAACCAGTAGGATATTTACTGAAGACATTTCTTTTCAAATGTTCCAAACAAAAAGCATGATGAGAATGCGAAAAAACTGTAGCCGCAGACTCAAGCAACCCCTTATTCCTATCTGAAACAAAAGTAATTGTCCGTTCCTGCGGTGTCAATATATAGGACAATTGCTCCATGAACCATGTCCAATTTTCTTCATTCTCAAGATCAACCATGGCAAAAGCAAGGGGGAAAAACCTTGCAAAAACAAAGCAAAACCAATGAAAAAGTAATAATAAAGATAAGATAATAAATACACTAAATAATTGCACAAAAAATATATAATTACCTTGGTTCCCATTCTTTCCGGTAACTGCGAGTAATGTGCCTTTGTAATTATTTTTAACAAAGGTACCATCTAGAAACAACAAAGGCCTACAGAAACGAAATCCTTCAATGCAACCGGTATAAGAGACAAATAATCTCTTAAACCGATGACTATTTGGCTCACACTCTAAGACGTAATGAGAGCTTGGATTATGTTCCTTGACTGATTTGACATACCATGTCAATTGTTGGTATGACATTGACTCGACACCTTGAACCAATGTTTTTGCTTTCATTCTCCCATACCACGCATTGTAGTACGATATATCCAAACCATAATTTTGTTTGAAATTTTTGACGATGTCAATAGGTTTGATGAGAGGATTAGACCTAATCTGGTTAGCAACTACGGATGATACAATGCTCGAGTTCATCATCTTGCTTCTACGTTCCCTAATACAACCATTGCATGTGTGATTGTTATTTAATCTCCTAATATAAAAATAGGCATTAGTGCGACACACCGAGGCATGAACCCGCCCAGGACACCCATCTAGCTTTTTGGTGCATGTCACAGTGACCCTTTCCTTATCATTCTTCACATAAGAAAACTTGAAACCTGCCTCAACTGCATACTTCTTCAATTTGTCTCTAAACTCCACTACACCACCAACAAACTTTTGGCCCACGTTTGATATATATGATCTCCAAGGATGTGATAGATACATTCTCCCACTAGGTGTAGAAAATTTCCCGAAGAACTCACGATCATCCGCAGGGATGTTACCTTCAGCCACAAAAGAATTTTCTGCATTCGCATCTGCTCCTGCCTCAACTATCATGTGATTACTGATATTTATATCAATGCTATTTTTCTTTTCATTAATAAAAAATAGATGCATCACGCGGACATCCATATTTGATTTTATCAAACATGATGGATGCCCGGGGGCAACATAAGTAAGATCAAAAGTACCAACAACCAATTCGTCAAACCTCAAACAAACATGTGAACAAACCTCGGTGAATGAAGTGTTCCCAAAAATTGGGAAAGCTATAGTTTTTCCATTGTGGTTACATCTGCCAATGATATCCAATTCCATTTCTCCTACAAACAAATAAAACATAAAAAAAAAAAAAAAAAGTGAGTACAATGAACTAACAATGTGTACCTAAGAATGAGACAAAATGGTCAAATCTCCTAAACAAACAATTGAAAGCAACCAGTGGAGAAGATAGAAACTCCTCAAGAACGACTTAAAAATGATTATGAGAAGGTAGCTGAACAAACAGAGTATGTCCGACAACTTAATGCATTTCTTAGGTTGAACAGATGAAAATTCATAATAATTTCTGGCCAATGATTTCGTGAACCAAGACGATCTATAACAACATGCCTTAATTCCATACTGTAAAACAAATAGGCCAGCTGATTGCATATATCATCACCAAACAACTATTCATGAGCAAACACGAAACACCTAAAAACCTCGGACCTATATTAATAAATTGATCTTAAACATATTGCACCTCGAAACAGATGAATGCATAGGTACAGTTTGTTCACACAAATATATGAATGCATCATCAGTCACAATCCCTTCTCTACTAAAACTATAGAACTTGGTGTACCAGGGACATACAGAGAAGGGATTATGCACAGTTTAGTAAAACTGATGTTATGATATACTAGAGAATTTGGTACAAATTGCCATCAAAAGTCTCACTAATGCACATATTAGTAAAACTATGCCACCAAGTTCGCATGTGCGGGATCATTTAAAAAAGATTTCACTAGAGGATTTCATCAAACACAAAATATGCATTGTGTATTAAACATGCTAACCCCAACACAAATTTGATCAAAGTTAATCCATACTTTGACTATTTGAAAAAAAAAAGTTAAATTGAAACAATTGAGAGAAATAAAGAATAACATTTTACAGTTTCAGACCTTACCCCAAAATGGATGGACTGGTCGAAATTGGTGCTGAAAACCCGAACAAAAAATAGTCTAGTATGGACGAATCATCAGTGAATAACAGAACAACTGCTTTTCTTTGATTTTGGACCCAAGACTTTATATAAGAAAATTCTGAAAAATCAGGATATTACTATGAATTGATAATGAGACAATCCAACCAATAAAGAGAAACTGATTTTCGGGATCAATATATAGAAAGGAAGCATGAACATCGTCATTAGCAAAGAAAAAAGGAAAAAACTTCATTGAAGCCGGAGATAGGGAGATGAATCGTAACTGAATGCAGAGAGATGGATAGATGGAAGGAAACCCTTAACTCCGAAACGTTTAAACATGTATTTGTACCTAAGGGTAATATAGGTAAACTAAAAATATAATAAATTTGTAGAAAAATAATTAAATATGACATGGACTATATAATTTGATGTGGACATGAGTCAAGGGACTATTTTTAGTTTTTAAACTTCTATACGGTATTATTGAAAAGTTAATCTTATTTAGGGATTCAAATAAAGTTTTCTCCATTTGGTACGGTCGATTAGGTACTCTCCATTTGGTACTCATGTGCGGGATCATTTAAAAAAGAATTCACTTGAGCATTTCATCAAACACAAAATATGCATTGTGTATTAAACATGCTAACCCCAACACAAATTTGATCAAAGTTAATCCATACTTTGACTATTTGAAAAAAAGTTAAATTGAAACAATTGAGAGAAATAAAGAACAACATTTTACAGTTTCAGACCTTACCCCAAAATGGATGGACTGGTCGAAATTGGTGCTGAAAACCCGAACAAAAAATAGTCTAGTATGCACGAATCACCAGTGAATAACATAACAACTGCTTTACTTTGATTTTGGACCCAAGACTTTATATAAGAAAATTCTGAAAATCAGGATATTACTATGAATTGATAATGAGACAATCCAACCAATAAAGAGAAACTGATTTTCGGGATCAATATATAGAAAGGAAGCATGAACATCGTCATTAGCAAAGAAAAAAGGAAAAAACTTCATTGAAGCCGGAGATAGAGAGATGAATCGTAACCGAATGCAGAGAGATGGAGAGATGGAGAGACGGAAGGAAACCCTTAACTCCAAAATGTTTAAACATGTATCTGTACCTAAGGGTAATATAGGTAAACTAAAAATATAATAAATTTGTAGAAAAATAATTAAATATGACATGGACTATATAATCTGATGTGGACATGAGTCAAAGGACTATTTTTAGTTTTTAAACTTCTATACGGTATTATTGAAAAGTTAATCTTATTTAGGGATTAAAATGAAGTTTTCTATTATTTTAATCTCTTTTTTATTTTTGTATCGGTTTTGTATAAGAGAACCGTGATGATTTTTTGGAGTGTGATATTAATAAAGGAATTCTTGTAGTTGAAAATAATGTTATGCACTATGTGTTAGAACCAGAAAAACTACAAGAAACCGAGTAAGAGAAAGTTTGATACACACTTGTTTTGCAGGGAGAATTTCTTATTGAATTCAAAGATAGCAATGGCTTTTTAAAGCCTTACAAAGTAACTGAAAGGAAATGCAACAACCCACGATTTTACAGCACCTAGAATTGTGGTATTTGACTAGACTTTAAACTGAACGTGCAACAATACTTGTTCCTTAAAAACATGAATTATTAACAGCTATGTAAGTAGACCTGAAAACAAGGAAGGTCTAACCCTAGTGGCTAGTAAAATCCTAACAACTTTAACATCCTCCCTTAAACTGAATGCCATTGTCATTCAATTTACTGCTGGATAAGAACAAACACCCAGCAAACCTCACAGTTTCAAGAAAACATCAAGCTTTAAAAGCTTTGTAAGAATATATGCAACTTGCTCCTGGGTTGAACACTAAACCAACTCCATAGTTCATTCCTTCATAAGATCATGAAGAAAGTGAAAGCGAACATCAATGTGTTTGCTACGACCACGCAAAACTGGATTTTTTGAGAGTTTGATGGCTGATACGTTGTCACAATACAACACTGTAGATTTGCATTGATCATGGCATAGTTCCTTTAAAATTATCCTTAACCAAACAGCTTGACAAGCACTAGACGCTGCAGAAATAAACTCAGCCTCAGTGGTGGAAAGAGTGACCACTGGCTGTTTCTTTGAAGATCAGGACACAGCACTTGAACTCATCAGAAACACATACCCCAAAGTGCTTTTTCTTTCATCCTGATCACCTGCGTAATCACTATCCATGTATCCCAAAAGCTCATGATTTCCTCCCTTCTTGTAAAGCACCCCGAAGCCAATTGTTCCCTTCACATATCTCAATACTTTTTTTGCCGCCTGTAGGTGTATCTCAGTGGGACGCTCTATGTACCTACTGATTAAACTAAATATGAATGTTATATCAGGACGTGTAGCAGTCAGATACATAAGGCTTTCTACAATTTGTTTGTAGAATGTACTGTCTACCCTTACTCCATCTTCGTCATTCATGAGTTTAAACCCAGGAACTACTAGATTATTCACTGGATTGCATTGATCCATTTTGAACCTGTCAAGTACCTTCTGTGCATATCTTCATTGCCTATTGAAAACACCATTTGGCCTTTGTAAAACCTCAATACCAAGAAAATACTTCATCTTTCTGAGATCAGTCATATCAAATTCAATCATCATGGACCGTTTGAAATCTTTGAACATAACTTCATCATTTCCAGTAAATATGAGATCATCAACATAAAGACAAACAATCAAAACTTTACCTCCATCCGCTGTTTTGATGAACAAGGTATATTCATAAGGACACTTCTTGAAACCTTCATTTGCAAAATAAGTCTCTATATGACTGTACCAAGCTCGATGAACTTGTTTCAGACCGTACAAGGCTTTCTTAAGCTTGTACACTTTGTGTTCATGTTCGTTTTCTCATAGCCAGGAGGTTGAGTGACAAAAACTTCTTCATTTATCTCTCCATGTAGAAAAGCAGACTTGACATCCAGTTGATAGATCATCCAACCCTTCTGAGTAGCAAACGAAATCACAATTCGAATGGTGTCTAACCTAGCCACAGGTGCAAAAACCTCATCATAGTCTACCCCATACTTTTGACTGTACCCTTTTGTAATGAGTCGCGCCTTGTACTTATTTACATCTCCATTCTCATTAAGTTTCGTCTTGTAAACCCACTTCACCCCAATAACTTTGCTACCAAGTGGTAGCTCTGTAAGTTCCCACGTATCATTTCTTTCTATTGCCTCAATTTCTAAGTTCATGACTTGTCTCCACTTCTCATTCTTTACTGCATCTTCATAGAATATAGGATCACTGTTAGTAAACAAAGCTAAGTAAGCAATGCTTAAGTCTTCTTCCTCGGAGAGACGTTGTCCACTCTCATAGTCTTTCATCCATGCTGGTGGTCTTCATGTCCGCGCCTCATGGGGTGAGTTCTCATCAGTCTCCTCGTGAGATGAGTCTTCTTGGGCAACATCATGATCCGTTTATTCATTACCCTCATTTTCTTCAGTGCTGCTAGCTTCTGATTCTTCCTTATTGTCACCAACTTCTGTACCCTCTCCTTCATCTATTTCCCACTCAAGGTCAGCCACAATGGCTTTCTTATAACAAGCTTCCCAATCCCAACTTTGATCTTCTTCAAAAACAACATCTCGGCTCACAATTATTTTCTGAGAAATCAGGTCAAATAATTTGTAAGCTTTCCACTCGTCACTTACCCCAAAGAATATGCATTTCATACTCTTGTTGTCAAGCTTTACTCTTCTTTTATCAGGTACATGAGCGTGAGAGATACATCCAAAAACTCTAAAATGACTTATTGATGGTTTGACTCAATTCCATGCCTCTTCTGGTGTCTTGCTTCTTACGGAAAGTGTGGGGCTTCTATTGAGAATATGCACAGCCCAGTTAACAGCTTCAGGCCAAAATGTTTTTGGAATGTGCTTTCCAGAAAGCATGCTTCGCACCATGTTTATAATTGTTCGGTTCTTCCTCTCAGCAACTCCGTTTTGCTGGGAAGTGTATGTAGCTGTCAGTTGTCTTCGAATCCAATTCACACCACAAAAATTAGTGAATTCTTATGATGTGAATTCACCTCCGCGATCAGTGCGAAGGGCTCTTATGCATGCTCCTGTTTCTTTTTCAACCCTAGCTTTGTAGTTTTTAAAAACAACAAAAGCTTCAGACTTTTCAACCAAAAAATACACCCAAGTCTTTCTACTGAAGTCATCTATGAAGGTGATGAGATACTGCTTTTTGCTATTTGATGTTGGATTTATTGGCCTGCAAATATCAGCTTGTACTAACTGAAGAATTGCAGATGCCCTCCATGTGCTTTCCTTTGGGATTGAGTCCCTTCGTTGTTTCCCCACCAAGCAATCTTCACAAACTTTAAGATGGGCTTTAAACTATGGCATACCCTCCACTATCTTCTTTTGTTGAAGAACTTTGAGACCATTCTAGCTTAGGTGCCCATATCGACAGTGCCAAAGTTGGGATTGGTCTGTGATAAGGGAGACAAGACACATTTGTTCTTTTGACTGACATCAAGCAATGATAATGAACATCCTATTATGTGACATGGCAGTTTCAATGATTAAACCCTTCTTAGGATGAAAGATTTTGCAAGTTCCATGTTGCATGAAAATTGCATGATCATTCTCTTGTAGTTGCCCAATGCTTAGTAGGTTGTTCTTCAAGTCTGGCACATAGAACACCTCAGTAATCACGTGCATAATCCCATCTATCTCCATTCGAATGCTGCTATTTCCCTGTACTTTCAAGCTTGCGTCATTTACCAGTTTGACTAAATACTTGAAGCCTTCATTAAGATCACAGAAAAACTCCTTCTTGCCACACATATGGTTGCTGCACCCTGAATCTAGGAACCATACGCAATCACTTCTCACTTTGTTGTCATCCACATAAGCCATGAACAGCATTTCTTCACTTGTCTCGGCAAAGTGTGCCTGCTTTTCCTTTTTAGGGCACTCCCATTGAAAATGGCCAAGGCCATGACAATTGTAACACTTAACCGTGGATTTGTCAAACCCAGATTGGCCTCGTCCTCTTCCTCTTCCTTGATAAGAGCCATGACCCCCACTCCGTCCTCCTAGCTGAGCTTTATTTGTGACCTATAGTGCTTGTTCATCCACGGTATGCCTACTCATTCGTTGTTCATGAACTAGCAAACTGCTTTGAAATTCGTCGATGGAAAAAATGTCAATATCATTTGACTCTTCAATGCAGCACACAACATAATCAAATTTTGGAGTCATGAACCTTAAGATCTTCTCAATGACCACCACATCACCCATTTGTTCTCTGTGGATTCTCATCTTGTTGGCAATGGTGAGAGTTTGAGCAAAGTAATCATTCACCGATTCTCCCACCTTTATGTGAAGCACCTCAAACTCTTTGCGAAGAGCTTGCAGCTGTGCACGCTTGACTCGAGCCGTGCCTTGATATTTCTGCTTCAAGGAGTCCCAAATATCCTTCGCTGTATCATTCTTCAAGATTGTTTCCAATATCGATCGATCAATGGCTTGAAATAAATAGTTTTTCGCCTTCAGCTCATTTAGCTTATAATCCTCGATTGTCTTCTTCTGTGCCTCTGTAGGATCCACCCATTCTGCTGCTGCAGGGATCTCAGTTTCCACCAAACCCTAGTATTCCTTGGATTGCAGAAAATTCTTCATGAGCATGCTCCAATGATCATAGTGCCCATCAAACTTAGGAATGGCTGGCTGCACGAAATTGCTTTCACTAGCCATATTGTTACCCCTTCTCACTGAACTCGTGTTTGCTTGAAGACTTTTGATCAGGCCCCGTGATGGTGCTCTGATACCATTCTGTCACATCCCAGATTGGCTCCGCCGTAGCATGATATTGTTCGCTCTGTGCCACGCCCTCACGGTTTTGTTTCTAGGAACTCACGAGCACTTCCCAGTAGGTCACCCATCCTAGGAATGCTCTCACCCGAACTCTCTTAACTTCGGAGTTCCCATGGAATCCAAAGCCAGTGAGTTTCCAAAAGGCCTCGTACTATATGGAGGTGGGCATGTACAAATAAGACACATCACCCCCTCTCCGTTGGTTGATATGGGATGTTACAATCCACCACCCTTAGGGGCCCGACATCCTTGTCGACACACTCGCACCGAACGGCAAAATGGCTTTGATACCACATGTTAGAACAAAAAAAACTACAAGAAACCGAGTAAGAGAAAGTTTGATACATACTTGTTTTGCACGGAGAATTTCTTATTGAATTCAAAGATAACAATGGCTTTTTAAAGCCTTACAAAGTAACTGAAAGGAAATGCAACAACCCACGATTTTACAGCACCTAGAATCGTGGTATTTGACTAGACTTTAAACTGAATGTGCAACAATACTTGTTCTTTAAAAACAGCCATTGGCCTAACCCCCCCCCCCCACCACCTCGTGGGAGCGTGAGGCTTAGGTCTTTGATCAAAGATGTTAATTATTTTGTAGGTGCATTTTCATCTAGACTGAAGACGGTGGAAATTTGCATTGACAAATTGGTACTTTCATTGAGAGCTAATTCAAATACTAGAAGAAGCCTCTTGCATTTGGTTTCTTGAATTTTCTGTTATGTTGAATTTCTCACATGTCAAAGGGGACAACCCAAAATTTTTTTTTTTTAATTTCTTATTTTTTTTTATAATTTTTTAATATTTATGCGGGTGCATATGACACGTGACACCTAGTCAATGTCCACATGAGCGCCACATCACCAGTTAACGGGTAATTTAACAGCAAACTTAACAGATGTATAAAAGTGTCACAAAATTATGACTTTATGTACCACTCTGAGATGAAAAAAACTTCATATATTAAATGTTGAAAACCAAGAAACTTCAGGGTAGTAAATTGAGATTTACCCTAAAGGTAAATATATAGCGCTACACAACGTACTAAGAAATATGAGATAGAATAAAGAATTAGAATAGGACTATACAATGGGTAATAAGTTAGGTTATTTCCAACCAAAAAGGCTAAACATAGTCCCGTCCAGAATTATAGTCCTGCAAAAAAATATTTTTAAATAAACGGTGTCAGGTCATATGACACACCCTGATCCGGAATGTCCACGAAGACTCCGAATCGAGCTGTGCTGGCCGACACCTGAAAGGTGACGAAGCCAAAAAGTGATGATATGGAAGAATGCGAATATATTTAAACCTAAAGGTGCTTAACTATCAGAATGTGCTGTCAGTGGGTATGGACCCATTTCACACGTGTTGTCAGAGCATAAGTAAAGTACAGTAGTATGGGTAAAGATCATACCCTTAGAAGTAGCCACCTGAACTGAGATATGCCATGAGTCCTTGTCGATAAAGAAACTATGCTATAAGAACCTGGAGGGGCGCAAAACAAAAAGCTGAGTGGGTCAGAAACAAAGTTTTACAAAATCATTTTGATATCAAAAGCTCTAACCCCTCGCTGGAAAACCTGTATAATTTCCCAGAACATAGTATATAAACTTATGTATATCATCATATTCTCAAATCATGGTTCAAAATCAGTATTATGAAAGTATGCCATGCTATATGCATAAATAACATAATGGAGATACGTAAATATATAACAGGTGACAAATAAATCAACCGGAGACCCTGCAGTGGTCTTGTACGGTTAATCATATAACTCAATACCTATGCCTGCACATGAGTTGGAACCATTAAAATGGTCTGTACGACAGGACTTGGTGTAATAATACGCTCTAGTGCAATTCTCATCAAACAGCTATGCGAATAATCGTAAGTCACCTACGAGTCCGAACCACAGAAGTGGTCTGTATGATAGGTATTACACCTACTTGGATCCAAGGGAGCGTACGGTGCGGGAGGTGAATATCAACATAAGCACTAACACCAGGGTGCAGGTTATGAGCTCTTAACACAATTCACATCATTAACACAATATAACTCACCTGATACTTACCTGTGCGTCCACCGCATCATTTCATACATATGCATCATATACCAATTCATATATTTCATATCAATTCTATGCATGGCATTTTAAAACATACTTTCATTTAAATTCGATTTCTGGGAAAATCAGTAAGTATATAGGTATATAACGAAAACAACTGTCCACTCACCTGGAGTCCACGCTATAACTCCCTAGAACTAGTACCGAGGCGTCCCGAATGATCGGTGCCTAGAACAATTATTAAATCACATCTCAGAATACTTGTCGATAGAACACATAACTCACATAAAACACATCCTCAAGGGCATTCAAGAGTGATTCAAAACTCATTGACCATAAGTCAACTGTCGATCAAAGATCGACGGTAGGGTCCACAACCCTACATAACTCAATTCGGAAGATCCGCATATCAAATTTCCCATCCGTAACTTCTCATGATTCACATTATGCTTATAGAACAACATACTAAATTTTCGTTGTGATCCAACAGTTAGATCTCCATTAATTTCCAAAACCGAGTGGCGATTAACCTTTTATTTTATAAACTTACAAATCCAATTCGGGAAGATCCATACGTCAGATTCCTAATCCGTAAGTTTCTACATTCTTCAAATATTAATTACTACAACGTATCAAAGTTTGGTGACGATCCGACGGTTGGATCGCCGATTCACATTTTTACCTAACCACGAATCGTAAAGAATCTGGCTCAATGATCCACTTACGTCAAACCACTATCAAAACTGAATTCAGGATATCAAACATAGCCTAAAAATAACATTGACGGCCCATTGGCTTTGCGCCGCCACCTGCGCCGCCGTGGGTGGCGGTCGGCCACCCCGGCTCGCCGGAAAATTCAACTTTCTCCAAAAATTCTCAAAATTTGCAGAATTAAATATCTCAAAGAGTAGAACAACTTTCATACCTGTGACCAAGGCCAATTCGGTTAATAAGAGCTCCAATTTCATCAAAAATCGTAAGAACCCTAGAATTTGGGTGTGCTCCAATTCGACCTCCAAAGCAACTCCGACGCCTCAACCACTGCTTGGGATTTGTTCTAGGCCTCAAGGGAAGACTAATTGTAGTGGTAATTGAAGGAGGTAGCTTCAAATCGTGACGGAAAGGAACCCAACCTGTGCGCCCCCTTTTGCACGGTTTTGTCCAAAATCAAGGCTAAATCTAGACAAATTTGATTGGAAATGGAAGATGGGAGGTCATGTAAGGTTTCTCAGGTGGTGGATGGCGATGATTTGACGGAAAAACCGACGGAAATCGCCAGAAAAGATGGCAGAACCGGGTCGCGCGGGTCGAGGAGAAGACCCGATTTCCCCCCTCATTTTCTCCTTTCCCCCCTTTCTTCTTTCTAATTGGTCACTGACCTTCCTCTCTCCTCTCCCCATTCGGTCTCTCTCTCCTTCCTTTCTTCCCGATTGGGCTGCTTTGCCCAATCCTTCTTCTTTTTATTTATTTATTTATTTTTTCTCTGCCACTCCTGTGGCTCTCTCTCCTTCCCTCATCATTCTTAATTTCTGATTGGGCTATGCCCTAACCTCACAGCCACTGCCACACACACACGTGGCATCAGAATTCTCTATAAAAAAATCCATAATATTTTCAAATGACAATTTCATCCTCCACTTTAAACTTTAATAACTTCTTCGTTATAGCTCCAAATTCGATTCCGCTTGCGCCTACGCGTCCGTAGTGACGAGTACTATGCGGATATGCCAAGAAAACAAAACTTAGGTGACACGACACTGTAATTAACCTCAGTCAACACACGTGCTTTGAAGGGCAATTTCGTAAAATCACTTATTAAAATTTTTATACAATTGTAAAATCAGGGACGGGCTGTCACATCATACCCATATACCACCTCCAACCGAAAGGGCTAAACATAGCCCCCTCACTAATTTATTAGTTTTAAGTTTATACTTTAAATTTATTAGTTAATTTAATTAAACTATCGTTGGTTGTTTTCAAATTTAACCGTTAAACTTGAATAAATTATTACAAATAAGGAGCTGAGCCCTAAAAAGGGCTAAGAGGGACTACATTTGGCCAACATGATGCCCCTTTAGCTAAATAGTGGTCTGATGGGCTCCACAAAATTATAGCCCCAACCATTGATTGGAGATGGTTTTTTTAGCAAATGAGGCCATTTTAAAATGTAACTCAAAACATAAGAGAAGGAATAGATTCAAATTGATTGTGTGCTAAGAAAATGACTCATATCAAGTTAAAGATAAATTTTTCAAGTAGCTAGGAAGTCCACATAAGATTGATAGTTGGTGTACCCAAGCAATAAGAGATGGACACATGACTTTTAACATTTTTTTCTTTAAGGGAGCATTTTTGCTCACCATAATAATTATGGTATATGCTCACTATACACCTAACCAACCACGTGTCATTTCACTTAATTCTAGTTAACTTTCACATTAAATGTTAGTTTTTCAATTTTGAAAAAAATTAACCAAGATTAAGTGAAATGACACATGTCAATTGATTATGTGTATGGTAAGCATACATCATAGCTTATAGTGGTGAGCAAAAATGCTGTTTCACATTAAATGTTAGTTTTTCAATTTTGAAAAAAATTAACCAAGATTAAGTGAAATGACACATGTTAATTAATTAGGTGTATGGTAAGCCTACACTATAATTTATGATAGTAAGCAAAAATGATCTCTTTCTTTAAATACATATGAACACGTAATCCAAAACCAAGAAAACTTCCGTCAAACTTTAATCATTCATCACCTCTTTCCTTTCCACTGTCGATGACGTCGTCAGACCCACCACAAATCCCGACGACATCATCGGAATATAAAGCCTTGCCGACTTCTTCCTCTTCAGCTGCGTCACTGGACACCCTGGACCTGAACGCGACAACCGATCACCAGCTCCCGGATCTGAATCAGAGAAACTCTGTCAAACTGCTACTGACGATGAATACCCGTCTGTCCTTGGTTTCGTCCTTGCTCCGATGGCCTTCCACTGCCCTTTTACGGAGATACCAATCAGTTGAGAAATTAAAGGAAAAAAATTGCATTTTTTTGAAAAATCACTGCAATCTGCCGCCATGTATTCTTCTTAAAGCCCAAAACATTTATACTATGCATAAATTCATGAATATTTGAAATTGTGAAAAACCAAGCAAAAAAAAATTAAAAAATTAGAGCAAAAAGCTAAAGGGGATTGAGAAGATCTATGCAGAGTCCAAGTCAGGTTGGGTTCCAGTATCCTGAAAATTTTCTCAGTGAATTAAGCGGAGAAGTGGCATGATATCGGTTCTTTTTTATGCCTCGAATTTAAGGATTTTACGATTTTTTTTAATCCAAAATGGTCTCTGAGATTTGCATAACACATCATTTTGGTCTCTGAGATTGAAAATCAATAGAAATTGTCCTCGAGATTGTCCACTATCCATTATTTTGGTCATTCCGTTAAAAACTCCGTTAAGTGTCCTAGAGCTCTTGGCCGAAAGCTTGGACAATTTTCAAAGCTTCGTAACTCAATCGTTTCTTAACCAAATTCGACCCATAATATATCAAAATGAAAATAGGAAAGTGCAGAACAAGATTATACCTATTTGGAAGCCCAATGGTTACTAGAGATGGCAAAAAAATAGCCTGAAAGATAACTGGTCCGTGGGAAAACTAGAAAACTCGCCGGAAACTGGGAAAACTCGTTTTTGAATCACTCAATTTCGTTGAGTATTGAAAAATTTATGAACGTTTAAAGTTTACCCAGTTTCCGGCAAGTTTTCCAGTTTTCTTGCGGACCAGTCACCTTTCAGGCTATTTTCCGACCATCTTTGGCAACCATTGGACTTCCAAATGGTATAATCTTGTTCTACACTTTCCTATCTTCATTTTGATATATCATGGGTCAAATTTGGTTAAGAAACGATTGAGTTATGAAGATTTGAAAATTGCCTAAACTTCCGGCCAAAAGCTCCGGGACACTTAACGGAGTTTTTAACGAAATGACCAAAATAATGGATGATGGAGAATCTCAGGGACCATTTCTATTGATTTTCAATCTCAAGGACCAAAGTGATGTATTATGCAAATCTCAAGAACTATTTTGGCTAAAAAACTTTTTATATATTTCAAAGGGCATTGGCATTAATTAGTTAGGGATATAATAAATACACATTTTTTAGCCTTTTAACACCCCTATTTAATCATGGGCGTTGTTGATGTATAAAATTCACTTCCTTTTATTAGTTATTGTATTTTTGTTAGGTTAATTTCCTACCAATAGTGGGGAGTTGGAAATGGATGCAGACATGAAAGGTGATAACTCTGAGATCAAACAATGGTAGAGTACAGAGAAAGCTAGAGAGCGTTTGAGGAGAGAGGAAGTAGAGAGAGAAACTGTATATTCAATATATGCAACAATTATTACATCATTGGTCTTTATAAATACAACCATACAACCACAACTAACTACACATAACTAACTAGATTCACCAATACAAGTGTGACACATGGCAGTATTTAACAATCACAATCCTATCACATACTCTAACATTCCCCCTCAATCTTATGCTGGACATTCCCAAGCATAAGATTGGAACAATGAGAGCTAAACAATGGAAAACATAAACCTTTAGTAAGGATATCTACAAATTGTTCGGATGAAGAAACAAACTGTAATATAATAGAACCTTGTAACACTCTTTCACGGACAAAATGACAGTCTATTTCAATGTGTTTAGCTTTAGAATGCAAGATAGGATTGGTGGCTAAAGCCATTGCAGAGATATTATCACAGTGAAGCACATGTGTAACTGAACAAGGAATACACAAATCCTTGAGTAACTGCTGTAACCAAATAACCTCAGCAGTTGTAGTAGCCATTGCTCTATATTCTGCCTCCGTAAAGGAACGGCTAACAGTGTGTTGTTTCTTAGAACTCCAAGAAACCGGATTATCACCTAAAAATACAACAAAACCTGTTGTTGACCTTCTGTCATTGGGATCCCCAGCCCAATCAGCATCAGTATAAGCTCTAATATCAAGATTACCAGGTCTAAAACACAATCTAAGATTCATAGATCCTCTTAGGTACCTCAATATTCTCTTGACAGCAACAAAATGACTCTCAAGAGGAGAATGCATGAATTGACAGACTTGATTAACTGAATAAGCTATATCAGGTCTAGTAAAAGTCAAGTACTGTAAAGCTCCAACTATACTTCTGTACATGCTTGGATCATGAAAATGAGGACTACCATGATTTAAGAGCTTTTGATGAGGATGACAGGGAGTTGTACAAGGCTTACAATCTTGCATGTGTGTCTTGTGTAACAAGTCCTGGATATACTTGGATTGATGAACAAGTAATCCCTGAGATGCATACTCAATTTGCAGACTAAGAATATAATGTAAGATTCCTAAATCCTTTATATCAAACTCCCTTGTTAACTGACTGATCACAGACTGAACATGAGAATCATCATCACCACTGAGTATAATGTCATCAACATACAACAACAACACAACTATAGAGTGACCATCATGTTTGACATATAAAGAAGGATCTGCATAGGAAGCTTTAAAACCCAAGTTGAGAAGGAATCTGGAAAATCTTTCATTCCAGGCTCGAGAAGCCTGTTTAAGACCATACAAAGACCTTTCTAACTTGCAAACAAAATTAGGATGATCCTTATCAATGAATCCCTGGGGCTGTGACATGTATACTTCTTCATCCAGAAAACCATGCAGGAAAGCATTTTTTACATCCAGTTGTTTAAGTTTCCAACCCTTTGTGGCAGCCAAAGACAACATCAATCTAACTGTAGTAGGCTTAACATCCGGGCTAAAAGTCTCATAATAATCAAGACCAGCTTCTTGAGAAAAACCTTTAGCCACTAAACGAGCCTTATACCTGGCAACTGAACCATCAGGATGTCTTTTTACTTTATAAATCCACTTACAGCCCACCAAGTTTTTATTAGGTGGTAAAGGAACTAACCTCCAAGTTTTCTGTTTAATCAGAGTATCCATCTCCTCTGTCATTGCTTGTTGCCACTGAGAATACTTTGAAGCAGCAGTAAAAGATTGAGGTTCCTTATCCAGAGAAAAATCTTCTTGAATAGAAGTAGAAAAAGCCTTCTTTTTGAAAATCCCTGACTTAGACCTTGTTTGCATTGGATGTTTGTTAAGATTGTGGACTGAAACTTGTTGCAACTCTGGTACTTGTGAAGTAGTCACATCAGGAAGAATGGCAGATGACTCCAATGATGGTGTGGAAACTGAAGGAGAAGAACTTCTAGTAGAGACAAGATCACCATGTAACTGAGGACAGAATTGAGTAACAGGTACAATAGGAGATGATGATAGATGAGGAAATGGTATAGGTATGAGGGAAGGATGATGAAAAGTATTAGAGTGAACAATGGGAACTGAAGATGTCTTAGAGGGTACAACAGAAGAAGACAAAGAAGTAGATAACCCATTGTTACTAGGAAAAACACTTTCATCAAACAAAACATGCCTAGAAACAATGAGTTTATTATCCTGTATAGCATAGCAGATGTAACCCTTATATTGAGCAGCATACCCCAAGAAAATACATTGTGTAGTTTTGGATTCAAGTTTATGATGTCTATATGGTTTCAAAAAGGGGTAACAAACACAACCAAAGACCCTTAAATGATCCAGCCGAGGTGGAGATTTATACAAAACCTCAAAAGGAGATTGCATCTTTAACACAGAGGTAGGCATTCTATTAATCAGATAAGCAGCTGTTGCACAAGCATGGAACCAAAATTTAGGTGAAAGAGAGGCTTTTTGAAGTAGGGTGACAGCAGTTTCAACAAGATGCCTATTTTTTCTTTCAGCTAAATCGTTCTGCTCAGGAGTGTATGGACAGGACTTTTGATGTAAAATACTTTGACTTTGAGAAAATTTTGAAAAACAGTGCTAATGTATTCTCCCCCACCATCACTCTGTAAGACTTTGATAGTAGTAGAAAAGTGATTTTGAATATAGGCATGAAAGTTCACAAATATTTCAAAAACAACAGCTTTATTACTCATGGGAAAAATCCATGTATATCTTGTACATTCGTCAATAAACGACACATAATAGCTATACCCTTCTGTAGACTGAGTAGGAGAAGGACCTCACACATCTGTATGTATGACTTCAAAGGGAACCAGAGACTTAGAAGCTACTGAAGGAAAAGGTAATTTGGTGAACTTGCCTTGCAAGCAAGCATTACAAGTTTGAGGTATGGAATTACAGGGAACATTAATAGCTGACTTACTAAGAGCTATCTGAGTTACAGAATTGGTTGGATGACCCAACCTGCAATGCCAAAGAGATGCATTTATTTTCTGTCCAAGATATGCTGCTGGAGTGATCTTTGGTTGTTTGAAAATAGGAAGTGGATAGACAGCTTGGTTACTCAGTCCTTGATACAGAACCTTGTTGGTGACCTTGTCCTGTATACACATAGAAAATTCATCAACAATACACCGACAGTTGTTGTCTTTACACAATTGATACATGGACAATAGATGTTGGGATAATTGTGGAGCATGCAAAACAGACTTTAACTCAAGCTTATGAGAATGAGTAAAGAAACTAGCTTGACCAATATGTGAAATAGTTAAACCTTCACCATTAGCACCAGTAACAGTTTTTGATGTGGGATATGGAGCAGCAGCTTGCAAATTTGATAGATCAGATGTCACGTGATTGGTTGCCCCAGAATCCAGCAACCAAAACTCTTGTTGTGGTGCTGAAGGAGAAAAATTGGTTATTGCAGTAAATGCAGCAGATGAACCATGTTGAGAAGACAACATCCCATTTGAATATGGTGAGACAGGAACCATAGAAGGATTCTGCACTGAGGCTGGAAACAAATTTGGAGACTGAAATTGTGGAGTAGTAGAATGATATTGGTGCTGCCGATACATATTAGGAGACTGGGAGAAATTATGAGACATAAGTGCAGAGTTATTCTTGTCAAAACAGGTTGCTGCAGTATGACATTTTCTATTGCAAATCTGGCAACCATTCTGAAAGCAATTTAATGCAGTATGACCCTTCTTGTCACAAATTTGACAGATAAGAAAGGGTTGAAAAGATTGGCCTGAAACCATTTGAGCTCCAACATTCTGAAATTGAGACGGAGATGAAATAGGGGGTTGTGCAAAACCCTGATGACCAGATGATTGATAACCAGCATTGAACTTCTTCCCTTTACCCTTGGACCTGTAATTATTCCCCTTGAAGTTGTTATAAGTCCCAGAACCAGTCTGAGAAACAAATGCAACAGGACCATTGGTAGAAGGAAATGGCAGTTGCTGAAACTGTGGGATTGTTGGAAACGAAGAAGCAGATACTCCCATATCAACATTGCCAAATGGAGACTTGGAAGTGGAAGATGCACCAACTTCATAAGCTGAGGGATTAGAATGTGCAAACATAGCTGCCATTAAAGATGGTTGTTTGAGAACTTCTTCCAGAGTAGACTCTTCTGCCTTTAACTAAGACCGAAGTTCTTTAAGTGAAACCAAATTCTCTCTCCCGCGAATGACAACTTTAATAGTATTGTATTCTGTAGGTAAACCTCTCAAAGCAACAATGACAATATCTTCATCCGACATGACAACACCAGCTGCAGCCAATTGATCCCTACAGTCCTTAATGCGCTGCAAGTACAGATCAATGGATTATGGCCCTTTCTTAATATTTTGCAGATCGATCTTCATTTGAACAATGCTGGTACGAGTCATATTAGCAAATCTCTCCTTAAGATTATTCCACATTTCCTTTGAACTTTGACACCCAATAACACATGATAAGGCAGCAGAAGAGAGTGTTGCAGTAATCAAAGTCATAAGAGCCTTATCATGTATTTTCCACACTTTATAAGCATCAGTCAATAGGGGGTTATGAACTACCGACTCATCATTAGAGTCAGACACATTATATTTCTCAGACAAGGAATAGATCCATCAACAAATCCAATAATTCCATTGCCTTCTAGTAACAGTTCTATCTGAAAATTCCATGTAACATAGTTGGAATCATCCAACTTCACAGTGACTGTGTTGCCAACACTCGGTATTAATGATGAAATGGGAGACTGTGTAAGAGCTAGTTGGGCAGTAGCAACCATGATTAATCAACAGAAAGCAACGTTTATTCAGTAAACCAAGAAAATCAAGGAACACAATACTTGTCTTTGACAGTAATTAATCACCAGAACAAACGTTTCTACTCAAGAATTCAACAGAAACAACAAATCACAATCCAGAATCAAGTAATTACCCAAGAACAATCAAGAAACGACACTAAATCGAATCAGAAAGAGAACTCGAAAGAAAACACCTCAATTGCAGCAACAGAAATGCAATCAGGTGTAGATGCAAGCATCGGCAATCAAATCCCAAAGCACCAATGAAGAAACAAGCGACCGACGAAGAGGAATTCCACCAACTTGCTCAAAAAAAAAAAAAACCCAAAAATTAGGGTTTGCGACATCGACAAACACCGGAAAAACAATCGACGTCCGGCGAAAGCACCAACAAAAGCTACCGGAATAACAAAGACGAGCGGAAGCACAGAAATCGTCAAGACAAGGTGTTAACCATGACCGGCGAAGATACCATGATAACTCTGAGATCAAACAATGGTAGAGTACAGAGAAAGCTAAAGAGAGTTTGACGAGAGAAGTAGAGAGAGAAACTGTATATTCAATATATGCAACAATTATTACATCATTGGTCTTTATAAATACAACCATACAACCACAACTAACTACACATAACTAACTAGATTCACCAATACAAGTGTGACACATAACAGTATTTAACAATCACAATCCTATCACATACTCTAACAGAAGGCATATTACTGGATGTGCACCATATGGCTAGACTGTTGGAGAGTATCGAGTTCTCTTACTATTGAGAATGAATCTCACATTGATGAGAGGAAGGACTTTGCATGTGCTTATAAGTAGTTGGGCTATTCCTTATATTGCCAATTGGTTTTATGATACAACCCCGACTTCTTCATGGTATCAGAACAGATTGTCCCACGTGTGAAGTCTAATGGCTATACGTGCTACATGTTATCCGAGTTGTGTTGTACACGTGTGAAGCCTAACAACCACACGTGCTCCACGTCACCAGAGTTGTGTTGTTCACGTATTAGGCTTGAAAATTTGTCACATGTGAGGGGACGTGTTGAGAATGAAACTCACATTGATGAGAAGAGAGACTTTACATGTGCTTATAAGTAGTTAGACTATTTCCCATATTGCCAATTAATTTATAGTGGAACCCCAACTTCTTCACTTACACTTCACGTAATTGAATTCTCTTACTCAAGATGTAAACATTTTAATAAAACTTAATAAAATTTTGTCGTTTGACAAAAAAGCTCAACGTTTTGTAATTTGATAAAGTGAGAAGTTTTCTTCTTTACTTATTTCTCGTTACTCGAAATCCATAAGCATTAACAAAGCCATATACTCACCCTAAAAAAAAAAAAAAAAAAAATACATAGCCATACACTCGAGAAGAAGTCAACAGCAAAGGAAATTGCCAATTTTGAAGATTTCTTTCATTTTCTAGATCCGCAGCACATCACGCCAAAGTACGAGCTAGCATTGTACACACCCCCATAAGTCCACCCATACCACCGAGAGATATTTAATGTACCTGAAACACAAGTTAGTATCTCATGTGTATCGTAATATAAGGGGAGAAAATCTATTTTTCAATCTCTTTGTACTTGTATTATGACACGTAGTGTACTAGCTTGTGTTCTCGGTACATTGAAAAATTCCTCCGTAGTACCATAGGCAGACTCACAGCAAAGAGTGTATATATACGAGCTACCATTGAAGACTTCCGCCTCATTTCAAGTAGGGAAGCATCAGTTGTTTGGTTTTCATTCCAAGTCTTATTTACATCAAGCCAAAGAATGTTTCAAAATCCCGGAATTTAGATGGGACCACGAATTCATTACATCAATGGACTAAACACGCAAAACACTACGTACAAATTCTTCAAACCATATGGAATTTCCAAGCTATTGAGTATTACTCAAATGAAAGCATAATTCATCACCTTATTATTTGAATTAAACAAAATAATCCTTATATTCAAATGTGAAATTCAAAGTGTGATCCTTTTCCCATAAATGTTGACCTACCGGTTATAAAAAGTCAATCACGAAGGGATAGACTCGTTCGTCCCTCGTTGAGGAGGCCGGGCCGAAGCGTCAAAGACTCCATGCCAACAAGTCTTTAATTTGTTGCTCTTTCTTTACTCTTGGCCTTATCTATTTATAGGCTTCAGTTCTTGGTATATCCTTCAACAATAACACAAACCGGTAGGAAGACAAAGATGGAGAACAAGGTGGTGATTGTTTTCGGTGTGATTGTGGCAGTGTTTTTGCAGTGTGGCAGCGCAGACAGTACATGTGGTCGGAGGTAGCATAGGTTGGACCATCCCTCAATCTGGTGCACAAGAGTATGTTACGTAGGCTGCAAGCAACAAGTTCATGGTTGGCGATACTCTAAGTAAGATTCGCATCTCTTCTAATTTCCATCGTCTTCTTCATTAAGTTAATAATTTTGTGAACTAATTAGTTAACTCATGGTTCGCGAGTTTCTTGTCCCTAATTTGTGTCTTCTTTTATGTCTTCATTCTAATTTTTTGATATGTGTCTCTCAACTTAATTCCATATTTAACAAGCAGCAAACAACCATCTAAACTTCAACGATAAATTTTTCATTATGACTGGAACACGGGTTGTCTACCACGTATATTTATATAAATGGTGGAAAATTTTATTTTTAAGTTACTAATTTTTTAACACACATATTATACAATTTATACAGTGACATGTGGTGTACCATCCCATGTTCCTGTCATATCTCAAACTCCAACGCCAAAACATGTCGACAACCACCCACACCAATCAGACCATCATGTCAGCGACGCTGCTCCTTATGGCAGTCAAAAAATAAAATTTTTCCATTTCTCTCGATCCTTCTCCATATATAGTGAATCCACGATTATTACCATTAAACAAGATCACATGATTATAATTATCAAATGGAATTTCAATTAATTTCCGCTAGCCTTGAAGTTATTAAGTAACTATCCATCACTCAAGTTTTCTTACATTTGATGTTTCTTAAATATTTTTCCAGTTTTCAACTTCGCCACAAACGCACACGATGTACAAGAAGTACCCAAAGCATCATTCGACTCGTGTAGTTCGGAAAACCCAATTAGCACAGCTATCACAACTGGCCCAGCAAACATCACTCTCACCTCTTCAGGCGACCACTACTACATCTGCACTTTTGGCCGTCATTGCCAGGAGCTAGCCATCACCGTCTCAGCTGCCTCCCCAGGCGCCTCACCTTCTGTGCCACCACCGCCCTCTACCACTAACACCCCTCCAACTACCCCTTCCCCCACATTAAATGACCCTGCTGCTTGCGCACCAGTCCCAGCTCTATCACCATCCATGAATGGGGGAGTACCCACTGTGAACATCACCCCGGGGTCTCAGCCTCCTCTGGATTCTTCTTCACCTGCTGTTTTGGCTAGTTTCACTTTGTCGGTCGCGGCTCTTGTCGCGGGCTTGTTCTTTTAGTTACCGTGAAGACATCGACAGACTTAATTAATTACTATATTGATGATCCAATCATTTTTTATAGTCTTTCTTGATAGTCCCAGGTAAATTGTATTTGATTAGTCTTTTTCGTTTTATAATTTTGTATCGGTTGTGTATAAGAATCCCCGTGATGATTCTTTTTAGTGTACTATCAATAAAGAAATTCTTCTGTTCAAAATTCTGTTATGCAATAAAGAAAGAAGCAATGTTTCTTTGCCAAATGGTCCCATAGTGAATGCTAATCTTATGACACATGTGTAATATGGCTTGGAATTCTGTTACGGCTAACTACATTTCATACCATTAAGGTTTGTGGAGATTTCTAAAATGGACCATGAATAATTTTTTCATTTTAGTTAGAATACAATGATGCCTAAAACCCAAAAGGTTGCAAAGGAGTGACAAACCCTACTAAAATGTAACACCTCGAATACATAAGTTACAAGTTGGCCTTAGATAGATGTTTTGGATCGTTAAGTATGGATTCATTGCCTTCTTGTTAAACTTATAAAAATGAAATGTTCGAATCTTTTTTCTTTGAAAAAGAAGAAAGAGTCACAAAATTGTTAAGCTTAATTGACCGTGGTATTAGTGGCACATGTCCACTACATCAACATAAGACTACTCATGTGGAATGACATTCAACTTCGCCCAAACTAAATAGGTTCTCCACCTCTTATGCTTAGCTTAGGTAGCTATGACATATTGCTAGGTGTCACTCATGGTTTGTGGAAGTCTTGAAAATAAGCAATCACTAACCTTCACTAAAAGGAAAATTGAAAATAAGTTATAAATTACAATTTACAATCGATTAGTAAGAATTCTAATCGCCTACTGCCTCGCTAAGTAGAACCCAATGGAATGTACACCACTTAAGGTAAAGATTGAAGAATAATATGGAGTTGAGTAAGGAAAATTAAACGGTTTAATTGTTTATGGCGATTAAGTGTAAAAAGATTATATAAACTCATCAGTTTTTGCACCGTTACATTTATCATATGACTCATATAATAGAGGTCATCACATGTCCTAAAAAAGAAGACCTCAAGATAGCATTTGCTCTCCTAAAGTTCTCATTTTGGGGACCTGTAAGGTCCTCTTTTATATGAGCCATTAGATTGATCTAAGATGAATTAACCTTTGTTATACCATTACAATATATCAAACAGATTAAATAAAGAACCAAAAAAAAAGTTCACGGGTGAAAATTCCTTCCCGTTGGCAGAGAGGTTTTTCCCCAGATTTCTCACATGTTTCATATTTCCAACCGTCATTGCCGACGGGTCCAAACAAGCGGCATTGCAGACATTATCAAAAGCCCTAAGTTTATTGGAGACAATCCCATATTTTGCCATCCACTTTGCAGTGAATTCACATCAAACAGTGGCCACCACCACGTTTGTTGTGCTTCCTTGATCTAATTCAAATAGCCAAAAGGATTGTGCTGAGTTGATGTGCATCATCCTCTCCTCCTTATGATTACAAAGCCATTAGGGCACGATTTGATTACAAATCTTGAAAGAGAATTCAAATTTTATGAGCATTGCAGAGGGGAGAGAGGGCTTGGGAAGAAGACGAGACGAATTGCAATCCGGGTGGAAGAGATTGTTTTTTAATTTTTGTTAATTTAATCCATTTGCTGCATATAGTTTGTTAAGGTAAAACAATGATTAGTTAAGCTTATAGGTTAATCTACTCTTAGATCAATCTAATGGCTCAGATAAAAGAGAATCTCACAGGTCTTCAAAATAAGAATTTTAGGATAGCACTCCTGTATAAGGCTAATATAATGAGATGTCATACAATCCTAGTATTAAACCCTAATATCACATTCCTATTTCAATTGTAGGACTATTTATAGTTCATTTACAGAAAATCAAACATATAACCTTGATTAATACATTTCTTACCTCCAAATTAGCGAAAAACAATTCATTTCTCCTTCTAACATACCTTAAAATAGTAACTTATCCATTTTAATCTAATCTTTTGTATCAAACGCGACGTATAATTTCTTTTCTAGTAACACTTCGACCAATTAAAGTACACTTTCTCGAGTTCGAGTATAATTTGCATTCCAATGAACCCATGTGTTGTATGGAATGTTTAGTTCCACTATCCCATTATCCACTGTGAATGTTCTGGTCACTCACTATACTACTTCTCTCATTTTGTCCGCTTTTAAGTCTCTTTATATGCTGGCCCAATATACTTTTGACACGTATAAGATTCCAATCAGCATCCATTCAACCTTAAAAAAAAGTTTACGCTTTCATCGGGCCGGGGTTCTGAAATTAGGGATGTGTTATCCACGTACCCTATTTTACTTCTCACACACTTTTGATAATTTCTGTTCGTTGATCTTCTTTAATTCATCCTATCCGACGGTCGAAAATCAAAAAAATGTGTGAGAAGTAAAATGGAATATGTGTATATCATACCCCCTGAAATTAAAGTGAATTATCCTTTGTCTTTCAACAGTTGTGATATCAACGGATTGGTTACTGTTGAAAGTGAATTTCATAAGGTGGAGAGGCAGCTCTTTATTTGGCAGATTTGACAAGACGTTGGTATAAAATGTAGCATGCAAACAGAAAGAACTTAAACTTAGAGACTTCAGGGATCCAGGCCTGAAGAGCTCTTCAATACTAAAGTTAATAACCAACATTTTATCTGTAGATTGTTTTGAAGTTGTATATTTGACTGTACCTTTTTTTTGAATATAAGCGACACTATTATGTTAATTACACTAAAAGAAGGGGAGAGTTTGAACTTAGTTGAAGTGAACTGGTGTGTAAAACTATAACCACTAGGAAACTTCACACTTTGTATATGTGATTATACCTTGATGTAAGGTTGTCGATCTCTTCATATAAAGTGGTTTGCACGGTGATATAAGTTTCATGTAACTGATGTTAATTGCTCGGAACTGTCTTTTGCTGTTCGGAGACAAAACTGAATGTTTGAAATTCAAATTATCAAGCTATGTGTGCTTCTTCGAGAATCGAGAGTTTGAGGGTAATTTTTTATTTATGGTTTTAGGCTCATTTGGAAGTGTTTTTAAAATGATTGAAAACGCATTTAATGAAAATGTTTTTGAAACTAATCCTTAGTAAAAATCCAAATACATATCTAATGCTTCTTCCAAAAATGAACTTAAAGTGTTTTTGGAACTCATAATCAATTTCAAAAAAGTGCTTTCAATAAATTTAAAACACTTTTAAACAACCCCTACATCAGCCGTTCACAGCTGAATCGAGATCTTGAGTTGGGCTCGCACTCCAATTGATTTTGGCTATCTATGCACGTAGTAACACTAAAAAAAAAAAAAAAAAAAAATGGAAGGAACCTTTGAAAATTGAGTTGGGACTCAAATTTTTTTTTATAGGCATGCTACAATATCGCTATATTTTCAGAATTAATATATATTACACCAATTTGTACATAATTGTTTAATGAAGCGACATATAACGTGGATCACACTTGATCATAAAAAATACAGTGCATTATCATTGAAGTTTTCTTAGTCACACCCCACTACACATGTAACAGCCCATCCCGGGAAATTGTTTTGAAGATGTGAAATGACGGAATTACCCTTGGAAATTAAGTGTGTTGTGATTGTTATGTACTTAATTGGACAAGTTTAATTTTCCTAAGTTAGTTACCTTGTTTTGTTTGGTTGGTAACCAAACTAAGACCACATATTCATCCCCCTTTTCCATTCTCTCTCTTCTCTCTCACACACACACACTCTCTCTCTCTCTCTCTCTCTCTCTCTCTCTCTCCCTCTCGGTTTTGTACGGACGATCCCCAAAACCTTTTGAAAGTTCACGGACGATCCCCAAAACCTTTTGAAAGTTCACAGATCGAGGACGTGAAGTACCCCATTGTGTTTCTGAGGTCCATACAAACTCGTTGGTACCCGTTGCAGGTAAGAAAGCCTTCGAAAACCCGAGTTCTCATAACCTCCGATTTTATCACTATTCATGCTCACATAGAACCTTGTGTTTTTGGAGATTTCAAGTTCATAGGAAGCTTAAGGAGGTCCTTAGGAAGCTCGGAGTGCTTCGTTGGAAGAATTTGGACATCGGAATCGCGAGATCGGGGAGTTTTCGTTTTGGCCGGAATTATCGAGACTTTTTCCGGCGAATCCTCGACGAGTTGGGGGTCAAGTCAGGTATGGATGTGTTCATCTTTGTGAGATCTTCATTTTGGTATAAAGTACGTAGAAAATGGTGCAAAAATGAAGGAGAAACCATAGTTGGAAGTTTTTCCAGAAACCGGCGAACAGTCGCTGGCGACCGGCGACTCGCATGAGAAGACAGGGAAATATTCCGTCAGTTTTGACGGAATATGCTAACGGCGTTAGTTAATTAACGGAATATTCCACGGAATATGCTAACGACATTACTGTACCGTTACACGTGCCAGGCACGTGGCGGCACGTGGGTGGTTGAAAAATTTTTCTAAAAATTTGGGGATGATCCTGAGATTGTGTAGATCACAATGGTATATTCATATACCTAATTTGAGCAATGTATGAGAAGTTATTTCTAGGGTTTCGATTATGTGCGTTAATTAATGTTATTTCAGTTACTTCTCATATAGGGGAGACCTATCCGGAGGACAAGCGTAGCGAGGCTAGGCACGGGGGTTACGACCTGTCTACTTATCAGTGAGTGGGCATTTGTTTTCCCTATATACCTATATAAATGAGTTTTTCCCAGAAAATCAGTTTAAGTGAAATGTGATATGAAATGCCATGCAAAGTATCTATTTATTTTATTATGCGTTATTGATTACTTATATTGATGTTGGTGCTGAGGACGCACAAGTAAGTGGTAGGTAAGTTTATATACTAGTTGATGAAAATGAATGATGTGATGTGATGTGATATGATTAGAGCTCATAAACCTGCACACTGATATTAGTGCTCCAGCCCAGAGAGGGGCTCAGTCCTTCACGTGATGTTCACCTCCCGCACCGTATGCTCGCCTTGGATCCAAGTTAGGTGCTCAGTCCTGTCGAATAGGCCACTATAGGTGGGTTCGACTCGTAGGTGTCCTGCGATTTATCGCTCAGTCTTCACGTGATTGTAGCACTAGAGCATATTAGTTTATATTCAGTGATGTTGTGCAGACCACTAGAGGTGGTATTGATGTGTGTGCAGGGTATATATATGATGATATGATTGAGATGAGTATGAGCTATGTGATGTGATGATTGTTATGAGCTATATACAGCCGAGGGCTGAGTTGATTATTTAGTATTCAATCACATTCACAGAGTTATGCTTTGGCATTCAGTTATGATACCTTGGCATGGCATATACATACTTTCATACATACATATTTTCAGCAGGATTTTGAGAATTATATATATGAGTATATACTTTATTTCTGGGAAATTATACAGGTTTTACGGCGAGGGGTTATAACTTTTGAGAAAAGAAAGGTTTTGAAAAGATTTGTTTCTGACCCACTCAACTTTGTTTTTCGCCCCTCCAGGTATTAAGTAGTGTTCGTTGGTGGCATACGAGGAGCACATCAGACGTTCTGACAGAATTCACTTATGTAGGACCACCTTCGGGTGCTATTTCTGTTTAGTACTTCTGCTTGACTGCACGTAGACTTTTATGCTCTGTATTAGTGAAATTCACACTTCTTTTTACTAGTATTGCTAGTGTTTCGGTTTTAATTGATTCGTAAATTTTATTCTCTATTGCTTCCGCACTGTGCACATGGCTTACGTCACGCTCACGTGACGACCAGCACGCCCCACTTTTGAGTCGGGGTGTGTCAACACATCTAAGTTTACCTCATAAGTGTTTAAATCCAATTCTACCCTTGACCCAAAAAAAAAAAAAAAATCCAATTCTATATGAGATAGAATTAATCAAAAAGTCAAGGAAGACCAAGATAATTTGACCACAAAAGGAAAGGAAGGCCAGGATAAGAAACCCACCACCTTCGCCCTTGTTTCCAACCATCAGCTGCAATCCCTACAAGCCCCGCCGTCGACTTCTCGTTCTCACCCATCTCTCTCTCCCTCCAGTTCTTTAATTAGAAATTAGTATGTGTGAACTCACAGATTTGACAATGCGGACATTTTGGACATGTATCATGCATAGTCGTTATAATTATAAAACTGTAGTATATGAGATAGAATTAATCAAAAAGTCAAGGAAGACCAAACGACTATGCATGATACATGTCCAAAATGTCCGCATTGTCAAATCTGTGAGTTCACACATATACGACTGCCTAGCTACTAAGCCTAGTGAAAATATATGATACTGTATGGGATTCATGCATACTATAACGTGTATAATTTATAAATATATTCTTATATGGTAAACTGTAACTTAATTAGAAATCTTATGAGCATCATAACTGAAATGTTAGCAGCATAGTGTAAATTTCAAGTTTGTGGTTCGAATTCAAGGATATATAGGATATGACTTTTGGAAAATATCTACATAAATCAACTCATTTGGTGGCCTATATTTCGTAAGTAGGCATATAATAGTCGTATAATCTTGTTAGAAGTCAGTTCTCTACCAATGAAAAAATAACCTCAATTAGGCAAAGAGGGAAATTTTGTTAGAAAAGTCATTGTGTCACAAGTAGTGGCAGTTAAAGGTATACATATTCAAGAAATAGTACATAGGGTATATTGAAGTATTTGATCTAAAATATCAAATTTACCTTTGGTATATCTTTTAATATTTTCAAACTGTGCCATGAATTTGAACTGTAGGCAATTATTCTAATTGGCTAGAGTAGTGTGATCCTCCAGGTTTGATTATATAGCTTTATGCAAAAGCTCTCTGCTCTCATAGTTCATTTTTCTAGTTAATTCTCTAGGGTTGTCACTTTAGGCCTAGGTACTAGGAGGCGAAACTCTGTGGGGTAACACACATATTGTATCGAACCCGACATCCTTCGAATTCCTAGATGTACAAGGAGGTTCTTCGCATCCTGGAGCATTTGGTGGTGCTTGTAGGATAGTGTCGTGGTTCCTATTTATTTATATATATGCCATGTGAGAAAGGTTGAAAAACATGGATGCCTACTACTTGTGAAAATTTGATTTTGTTTCCTTTCATATTTTGTATTATTGCTTGGGTTATATTCTTTATATTTATATGATATTGTATTTCAAATTTGGTAAAGAAATTCCAAGTGGTTTGAGAGAAAAATGAAATCCTAATTTCGAAAGCGAAAGCATGTTTTTTTCCAAGATTTTTGGGAGCCTTTTTTCGTGCGTTTAGGGTCGTTTCTAGGAATCACTCAAGAAGACTTATACAAATTTCTAACATCTTTAAAAAAGTTAAGAGCCTAAATAGTAATATTACTTAATTGGTCATGAAGGGATATGACCAAAATAAATCATCAATTAATAGATTGCTTTGATTCTTAACCTGATCTATATGGGACTCCTTTTATGCTTGCAATTCATTCCTTAAATTTCCTAATACTAATTAGGTTCTACTACTTGAAAACTTTCGTCAGCCATGGAGACCTTAATATGTCATAGTTTTCATGGTTTTTGTCCCGCAGCCATGGCCCATGATCTTAATATATATGTTTTTGTCGATAAATCTTAATATGTTATAGTCTTCCTCCTCTAATTTTTCTTTTGGTCATTTTGTCAAAGTATAAATTGTTATTAAATAAGTTTTGTAAATCGGGCATAAGACCAGTTTTTTTTTTTTTTTTTTTTTTTTGAACAAACGATATTATCTATATTAGTAGGAGGGATTGGTCTAAGTCTCACAATATGCTAACATAATGTGGTTCAAATTCGCCATTGGCAAGAATCAAATTTAAAACCTCTCACTTACAAGTGAAGAGAAATATCACTAGATCGTAATACTAAGTGGCGGCATCAGACCAGTTTTTGGTGCAAATGAAATCACTTGGAACCAAATTGTGAAATTTATAGTATTTGGAATGCACAATACTTGGCTCCTCACATGTATCATTCTTCACTTACACAATGACTTTTTGTCATTTTATTGTACAAACGTCATAATCCGAATTGTTTACTCTCTTGTCTTCTAAAAATCATTTCTTAAAAAATTCATTCGATTAAAGAGGTTATTTAGCTACTCATATGTGTTAAACAAATTGACTGTTATGGTAACAAATAACTTCTTCATAATAAATTGTCAATTTCTTTGATTCATATAGATGATTAAATGTTTTTTCAAATTGAATCAATTTTTTGACGGTTATTTGTAAACATTGATTACGGAAATGAACGGGTTCAAATATGACTTTCTATGGTAAAATGATGACACATCGCTATATCTATAAAAGAAGGAATGCCGACTTACACATGAGAAATCATGCAATATTACCATTCAAGATGCCATAATATTATGTTTAACGTTTTTTTTTTTTTTTTTTTTTTTTTTTTTTTTTTTTTTTTTTTTTTTTGAAATAGAACAATATTTAATTAATTGGAAAAAGGTCATTACAGAAATATATTCATAAAGAATTTAAGTCAAAAATAGTCATTTCAAACTAGATTTAATCATTAGTAATTGCAATAAGTAGACTTTCAACATCGACTAACCGTGAATCATAAGATTACAAGGTTCAATATAAACGCTAAACTTGTGTTACACAGAGATGTGAGAACAAAATATATCCAATCGTATTCAGATAGGGAGTACGATGGCTATAGTCCGCCCGCATGACCTAATCACCGCCATGAATACATAACACCAAGTAAAGTAGGCTCAATAAATCAAACAATTATACCCCTTTATACATAGATCTCAAAGAGATCGTACACACCAATACGAAAACTTGAAAGAAAAAAAAAATTCTGAAGAGAAAAATAAAAATCAGCAAACTCCTCATGAGTTTTTAAAAATTATTTACATAATCATAATTAAAGGGATAAAATAGTGTCACGAATCCACATCCTCCTAATATCTCAGAGAACCATAGTGTTGTACCGACTAAACTCTAAACCTCCGGAAACTCGAAAAATTTCATGCATTGCAGCCCTAAACCTATGTTGAGGGTGCCAATTAAAATTAAAATCTTGTGTTAGTTGTGTGCGTAAGGCAAAAGACGTCGACTACCCAACTTGTTTCATGACAATTATTTGACGCCAAATACAAACTTACGGGAAGGGAAGAGAAGGAAAAGTAAGGATGGCATTTCTAACCGTTAAACCCGATAACTGTGGATAACCGTCCGAATGGATTGGATTTGGATATGAAAATTCGGGTACGGTTTGGATATGGGGAAAAACCGTGAACTTTATTCGGTTATGGTTTTGGATATGGTTATAGGGATCCCCAATCCGTATTCGTACCCGAATCCGATCCAAATATATTATATATATATATATTATTTGATATATAATATAATTTTATTCAATTTACCGAAGCCTCCCTATACTACTTCATTATCAAACCCTATACTATCTTTATTATCCACCAAACACCATGCATGGGGCATACCAACAACCTCATCAATTCAATACTTTTATTGTTATACTCAACCAAACTAATTCATTGAATCATTTTATGTATCAATTATCAAATGTTCCAAGTTTGTCGGATTCGTCTCTCTTCAAGAGTCTCACTGGCTTAGTGGAACTAGAAGCAAAGTGCAAATTTCTCGTTCTTTTGTCATCACAAGTTTTGGAATTATTAGACAATTTGCTTTGTCTTCCTCTCATGAACAACTTCAAATATATTGTTATGTTTTTTGTAATTGGATGTGGCTATTTAATGACGGAATTAGTATCTACTAAAATTAATAATGCGTCAATTGGATGAATATAAATTTTTTTTTTTTTTTATGAAGATGGATATAACCGATAACCGATTAAAAATTCGTTACCCGATGGTTATTTTGCGGTTATGGGTATGGTTAATTTTCGTGGTTATGGGGATCGATATAGCATTTCCGTCCCCAAACCGAATAGTTACCATCCCTAAGGAAAAGACAGAAAAAAATATTAACAAGGATTTATATGATGGTTATTGTTGATTTTGCCATTTTGTATGATATAAACATGTTGATCTTGCCATCACCATACTCAACCCTGCAAATCAGTTTGACACTTCACGTGCTCTTTCCCAAACCCACTTGAGCGTTTGAGTGAGATAACAAAATACATTTTTATACATTTTAAATTATTAAAGTTCAACAAAATACAATCAAGATCTACGCCCAAAGACAGAAGAGATTTTTTAATGTGATCGATACACCAAATGACACATTATGTATTATTATACAAATAGTAGAATATATGTGTTAAAAAGTTAATAACTTAAAAAAAAAAATTTTCACCACTTGAACTGGGGTTCCATCACAACTAAAAAATTCTCCAAAGACAGGAGTTTCCTGTCCGCCGACCACTCCAGATACTTAGCTGACAGTTAAACCATCCAAAGCACCTCACCTCACAACAACACTCCTTCGCTCTCTAATCTTCGGCGGTGGGTTCCGCCTCCTCCACAACATCATCATCAAAAACGTTATCGTCGCCGTTGATCTGATCAAGCACGAGCACCACTCCCATGGCAAACGCCCCATCGAATCCAGGCTTGAGACAGAGAGAGAAAACGTCCTTCCCGAGCACCACGTGGGTGGAGGCATCCACTTTGCGTCGGATCTCAGCCACCGGTTCCTTCTCTGCATTGAAGATCGTGCAGCAGCGCTGCGCGAACGAGCCCTCGATATGGTACTCCTCCCCTGGATCTCCGAACACCTCCACCGTCACGTTCGACCGTCCGATTATGGAGGACCGCCGTACGCTGAAGATGGGCTTTTGGCCGTCCGTTCTCTCACCCACAAAGCCTTCCCACCGTTGATGCAGACTCGGCCTCTGTTAAAGTTTTCAACAACAAAATATGAGAACTCGAGTTGACTCACTGAGTGTTAAATCGTTTTCATGGACGGGTTTCCAAAATAAGCAAGCGAAAACGGAAGTGAATTAAACCCAATTCTCGAATCGGAAAGCAAAATTATTGCCAGCGCACGTGCATGGAATTCAGCAACGAAAACTATTAACTCGCTGAGTTAACTCAGTGAGTCTACTCGCGTAATTGGTGGTTATTTTTTGTTTTTACATACCTTTCGGCGTACAGTGAGGAGGCAGCGGCCTTGGGGGTCCATGAGGACGAGTTCGCTGCTGTCGCGAGCGTCGGGGGCGTAAGAGTCGACTCGGAAGACCATCTGGCCTTTGCAGTCGTAGACGGTGAAGCCGTCGCCGGGGAAGAAGATGGAGGTTTTGGAAACGGTGAGGTGGGTATCGTGATGAAATACGAACGCAGGTTCCACAAGCACCGGCTCTTTCATTTTATTCTGAATTTTTTGGGTGTTTTGAGGTGCTTGATGCGAATCTGTGAGTGGGGAAATATGGACGTTGTGAAGAGGAAGAGAAGAATATTAGAGACTTTGAAGGTAAGAAAGGTTAAGGGGACGAGGAGTATTTATACTGAGAGAAAGGAACGGACAAAACTTAGAATATAGTAAATTATAATGCTATTGTCACAGGGTTTTACTTACTGTCACCGCTACACATGTACTTATCAGTTCATTCTTTTTATTAAATTAAATGTATATTCTTACAAAAATGTCATTCTTATCTTTACTAATTAATAAAACACTCATTGTCAACCAAAATTCTATGAAATTACTAGTTTAACCATCTAATTAAAACAGAACATGAATAATAAATATGGGGCATAAATGTAATTTCACACAATCAAATTTTGCTGTTTGTTTTTTCCAAAGCCTCACCTTCATGTAATCCTAACATATCCCTAATTAAAAAAAATTAAAAAAAAAAAAAAAAAACTTCCCACTCCCACATTCTCTATCACTCTCCTTCACTCTCCCTCTATTTCAAAAACAAAAATAAAAAATTTTCTCACACTTGCCTGTATGCTAATACTATTTTGTGGAAATTAAAATGCCCCACTCTTTTAATATATATTTTTATTAAATATTTATGTGTGTTTAAATATTTGATTAGACCGCTTTGACTAATAATTACCTAAGTATTTTTAAATTTATTTATTTACATGTCATTAGTTTCATTTTTAAATGGAAAATGTTATATGTTGATTGGAGAAGGATTGTCTGCCCTCCCAGTTCCCGTGCCCTCATGTTTTGTGTGGTTACGGTTAAGCCACGTTAACATTTTTTTATATTTTTTATAGAGATAATAAGACAAAAATAAATAGTAATATAAAATATTGACGTAGCTTAACCTTGACCACACAAACAAGAGGGCATCGAAACTGTGAGGGCAGACAATCCTCCTCCATGTTGATTTCCTACTTTTAAGGGATATTATCAACATCCGTTGACTATTAAATGGATATTAACTATTAAATCATCAATATTATCTGCCACTTGTTAAGGGATATTATTAATAGATATTATGTGAGATCCCATATCGTCCAGGGAGTGGATCCTGTGAACCTTATATGTATATTCCTACCTCCAATTAGCATGAGGCCTTTTGGGAGCTCACTGGCTTCGGGTTCCATCGGAACTCTGAAGTTAAACGAGTAGCGCGCGAGAGCATTCTTAGGATGGGTGACCCACTGGAAAGTTCTCGTCTGAGTTCCTAGAAACAAAACCGTCAGGGCGTGGTCGGGGCCTAGAGAGTACAATATCGTGCTACGGTGGAGGCGTGCCCGGAATGTGATAGAGCCCAGGTCGGGATGTGACATATTAACTATTAAATGGATATAAACTATTAAATCATCAATATTATCTCTTAAATTTTAAATTTTGAACATTTTTTTTTTTTGGAAACTTTCATGAAAAGGGTTTAGATTAAAAACTCTTAAATTTTAATAAAAATGACAAAAAAAACTTAAATTTTAAAGAAAAAGACATAATTTTAATATTAAAAAAAAAACAGATGCGCAGACCCGCGCGCCCCTCACACAAACTGTTTATGAAACTTAAAGGTACAACACTGTGTATGAAACTTACTACACTGTTTATGAAACTTAACGGTATTACAATATTTATGAAACTTAACGGTACGACACTGTTTATAAAATTTTCTACACTGTTTATGAAACTTAACGGTAGATGCTCGTCCCAAATTTTCAAGTACTTTCACCAAAATGCAATAAAAAGATAAAAAAAAAACATGGTAGAGATCAATGTCCATGCTGTTAAAGTCATGCATGGCTAATAGCTCAATACCATTACTAGAAAAATGGGTGATGAATCCAACGATGCTGTCAATGATGTTGCCTCACCCCTACCCCCAACCATCCCAACCCACACCTAACCGACTCCCTCCCAACCATATCGCCCCAGATGTGGTTCTGAATCGAACGAAACCCACTTCAATTTGAAATTTTAATTTTAGAGGAATAAAATATGCTTGGATTATGTCAAAGGGTTATGCAACTGAAGGATTGGTTGGGTGCTATTTGCATGTGCCTTTAGTTAGGTTTTTTTGTTTTTTGTTTTTTGTTTTCTTTCACTTGTCCTTATCATTAAATAAAATTATATGATGATTTTTAGTTAAAACTCAAAGTTTTGGAGCGATTTTCATTAGTTTTCTTTTCTTTTTTTTCTTTTTTTTTTCTGTTTTTTTTTCCCCTGTTGTAGCTCGCTTTCACTTGTGTATTATTTATACCTTATGCAGTTTATCCTCGGCAGACAGTTATAGAATTTGAGGTATGTTTCATGGCTGAACAACTTTTAAGTATACCTTTGATTCTTTGTTTCACATCCCTAATAATTGGTTAAGCATTTGAACAGTACAAACATCTTGATTCTCTTTCCCAAATAAGGAGTCTCTCAAAACGGATCAAGAAGAACAAAGAGGAGGTTCCCATTAAGAAGAGGATTCCATATATGGTTGATGTGTGTTTCTCTGTCTATCCACTTGAATTGTACCCATGTCATGCAGGGCCGGTCCTGAGATTTCAGGGGCCTTGTGTAAAAGTGAATTAGAGGCCCTAAAAAGGACTAAATATTTTATTTTTATGTTCAAAAAAATAATTTTTAGTTTTCAACTGAGCTTCTATAAATTCTAATAGCACAAACAAATTTAACAAAACAACAAGTGGAAAGGTGGCGTGTTATTTTTCCTTAACTATTTAGAGAGTCAGGGTTCGAATTTTCATGTTATTGTGTGAATTTTTATATTATTTTGTGGAAGCTTATGCATTTAATAAAAGTAAATTGAAAAAAATGATGGAGACGAGTTTTGAACCCATCCCCTAGGCCGATGTAAAGAAGCAATAATACCACTTGCGATACGACTCAAGTTTGTAATATTCTACACATACTGCTATATATATGTATATGCATGCAAAATTGAAAAATCGGGGGCCCTTCCGATTTGGGGGCCTGTGTGGTGGCACCACTTACACCCCCTCAGGGCCGGCATTGATGTCATGTTGAAACTTGAAACGTATCAATATTGGCTTGAAACATAACAATGCCAAATTGAGACGTACCAATGCTAATATGAAATATACCCATGCTAACTTGAAACTTACCAACATATTGGCTAGAAACGTACCAATACTAAATTGAAACATACCTAATACTATCTACCACTAGAATCTATTTTCCAAATGTATCATGGTACGGATACTCAAACGTAGCAATGCTAAATTGAAACACGCTATACCATCTAACACTGGAACCTATTTTCCCAATGTACCATGGTACGGATACTCAAATCAAGAGGTGTGAATAAAATGACAATATAAAGGAAATGCATATGACTAATAAGGGAGGACATAGTGTTGACTGACCAAGCAAAGAAATGGCATGAAAAAATTGTTGAATGGTCGCGGAAGAAGATGGGAAAATTACAAATCATGTTAAAGCAGAAATAGATCAAATTTGATCTATCTATTTTTAGATTTTATTTTTTTAAAAACATCCGTCTACTAGATTCTAGGAGATTTGAAATATTAATATGATAATTATTAATTAATAGGTACATTATATATAATGGCAAATTGTGTAATTTTGAATTAACAAAATGCTACTTATGCGGCACCTAAAATATAGGAAAATGTTTAATAAAAAGAGTAATGTTAGTCCTCACCCCAATGTCTTATCGTTTCACCCACCTTTTAATGATTTTTTTAATTACAAATTTGTCCATTTGCAAAAGGACTAATAAGGACATTAATTATCTTGTTTTGCTTTATTAAAAAAAAAATGGGTGTGGAAGACGATTTGTCTACCTTAAACCCTAACTCATATTTTCATCCCCTCTCATTCAAAGAAGGGGCATTTTGATCCAAGTCCAAAAAAATCACCTACTCTCAAATCAAGTCCAGTTTCATTTGATTTGTTAGTATGACCATTTTCCCCCTTAAAGTAAAAATAAAAAGAGATTTTAATTTGTTAAATTTGAATTTCAAATGCCTTTATCTACTTTCTCATATAAAAAAAAAAAAATTAAAATCCATATACAACAAATATGATGAGTTTATAAAAAATAAAAGTAAAACAATTGTGAGAGGTAGATAAAAAAAATTAAAACCTGTGATAGAGGTACGTAAGTTATGTGTTTTTGTCCACCTCTATGGGTGGAAAAGGGTTTTCATTCTACCTTTGTGGGTGGAATTAATTAATTTATTTTTATCTACCTGTTTTGGTGGAATGATTTATGTATCTTCAATCCTTCTTGTGTATAATTCATGGCGTACCCAATCCATCCTCCTCGTATGGCCAGAGTTTGTATATATCCATTTGATTCAAAACTTGTTTTAGTTTATCTGCTTGTACCTTGGTGTTTGGGGATCTTTAATTATGATGCCATCTTAATTTGTTTAATATTCTCCCTTCTGTCCCAAAAAAAGGAAACAAAATTTTGTTTACCTGAATTGGTGGAAGGCGCAGATCAAAGTGGAGCAGTAGTTTGGTGACTAGGAGTGCTGGGGATGGAGGGTTTATTCCTTTGGTGAGGCATTTAGGATTTTATTTCCCAGACACATTCAATTTTATGTATACCTACTCTTTAGGAAGACAAATACTTTATACTTATAAAGTAGATTTATTCTGCTTAATACATACCAAAAAACTGAAGAAGGAATTAATCGTGAGAGCCTACAATTATATATGCATAAACGAGAATCATAAGAGTCTGCAATTCGAGGAAGAAAGAAGAAGTGATTTTGTGGAACCCCAAAACATAAGATTGACTAGTGCAATCTGACACACCCCGACCCGAAAGTGGGGCGTGCTGGCCTTCACGTGAGAGTGACGTAACCATGTGCACATTGTGGAAGCAAAATTAATCAGAAAGATACGAACAATTCAAAACCATACAACCAGCAACCCAAATCAAGATAATGTGCTAGTGCGAGAATTAAGATGGTTTACACAACCAGAGCATAAATGGTCTACGTGCAGTCAAGCAGAAAGTACTAAATAGAGATAACACCCGAAGGTGACAGAATTCACTTATGTAGGACCACCTTCGGGTGTTATCTCTATTTAGTACTTTCTGCTTGACTGCACGTAGACCATTTATGCTCTGGTTGTGTAAACCATCTTAATTCTCGCACTAGCACACTATCTTGATTTGGGTTGCTGGTTGCATGGTTTTGAATTGTTCGTATCTTTCTGATTAATTTTGCTTCCGCAATGTGCACATGGTTACGTCACTCTCACGTGACGGCTAGCACGCCCCACTTTCGGGTCGGGGTGTGTCACAATCTCTTTTTTTAATCCAATTAAATGTATATTGATCATCCTTATGGAAGGAGGAGGAGCAGAAGATGAATATTATGGAAGAAGATTACTGGGCAGAATAACGCAGGAAGAGAAAAATATTGTGAGGGAGAAACAAGAAAAGATAATTGAAACAAGAAAAGAAAAATGGACTGTTTGTGGAAGGAGAAGAAAAAAAAAGAGATTTAAATCCTTAAAAATAATCCTATAATTAAGGATAAGATTAACATTAATCACAAATGAAAAAAAAAAACAGTCATTACTTAATTAGTCATTTTTTAAGGGTAAATGTGGCAAGAGAATACAAATAAGCTGAAGTGGACAATAAATTACTGGACCTAACTCAAAAATTAAACAAAATTGGACTATAACTAATAATGGCTCGTAAAATTGGACTTATATTAAGTTTTCCCTTCAAAGAATGTAGAAAAATATCAATGGACTTAGAAGATGACTTTTTCATTGAAGAGGTGGAAGATGACACTTCTACGGAAGAGGTAGAAGATTATGTTTCCATTGATAAGGTAGAAGAATAATTTGTGTGTGGATCATTTGAATTTGTCTATCGTATTTTTGAATTTATCGTTGTCGAATTCTTTTGAATTTGGATACCTATGGCATTTCCACTTGAATTTGCAGACCTTAGTGGTTTTCATTTACATATTATTTATTCATATTTTGTAAGAGGCAATTTTATAATTTCATATGTATGCATATATTAAAGGTTATTTTGAGAATAATAGTGGGTGGGGAAATATCATTTTAATTTTTTAACTTTTTAAGGTGGGTGGGATTGTAACGTGGGTGGGAAAATAAGACACTGGGGTGGTTCTAGCAGCTCTCTAAAAAAATCTAAAAGGTATAGATTATTTATCTAACAAATAGATCAAGGAGGCATCTAATTCTAAACGTCCCTAATATTTTTCACACCATATTTGTACTACTCTCTAATGGAGATGAGACTAGATATGTTTGTAGGGCCTATCTTTATTAGTAAGGTGGAACAAAAATAGTACAAAAAATAGCAAGTGTAGTATGTAACATCCCACATCGCCCAGGGGAGTGATCCTTAAATGTATATTCCCATCCCTACCTAGCACGAGGCCTTTTGGGAGCTCATTGGCTTCGGGTTCCGTAGGAACTCCGAAGTTAAGCGAGAAGGGGGCTAGAGCACTCCCATGATGGGTGACCCACTTGGAAGTTGCTCGTGAGTTCCCAGAAACAAAACCGTGAGGGAATGGTAAGCCCAAAGCGGACAATATCGTGCTACGGTGGTGGAGCGGGCCCGGGAAGTGATCCACCCCAGGTCGAGATGTGACAATTGGTATCAGAGCCAATCTCTGACTGGAAGTGTGCCGACGAGGACGTCGGGCCCCTAAGGGGGGTGGATTGTAACATCCCACATCGCCCAGGGGAGTGATCCTTAAATGTATATTCCCATCCCTACCTAGCACGAGGCTTTTTGGGAGCTCACTGGCTTCGGGTTCTGTAGGAACTCCGAAGTTAAGCGAGAAGGGGGCCAGAGCACTCCCATGATGGGTGACCCACTTGGAAGTTGCTTGTGAGTTCCCAGAAACAAAACCGTGAGGGAATGGTAAGCCCAAAGCGGACAATATCGTGCTACGGTGGTGGAGCGGGCTCGGGAAGTGATCCGTCCCGGACCGGGATGTGACAAGTATTACTCATATTAACACTTTTGTTCCACATACCACTTGGAAAAGATTACTTTTAAATTAATACCTTTACTAAGAGTAAAAATTCAATTCAATTCCTTAACCTAATGTCCATTTCAGCACGCATAATCCACCTCACATTTTATTTTCTTTTATAAGGTCTTATCGTTCCTTTTTTCCCTATGATACCCTCTCCACATATAAAACATTTCATTTGATTTTTTTTCTGCATCATTCGAAATGCAAACAAAAAGTAATTCGTTTGCTGGATATATAAGATATACAATTCATATGGTAGGTACTCATTTATTTTCTTTTGATTTTATAAAGGTTACGAAATTGAAAAGTTAAATATGGCTACTAATTGTTTTAAAATTGGAATAATAAGATCCCCATATAACATTAAAACGAATTTTCTTTCGATGATATGCTTTGCAATTAGGAGCCATGAAAGGAAAAGATGGTGAAGCTGTTGGAGTTATGCACTAAAAGTGAATTTATGTAATATTGGATATTATGTAATAACTCTATATAAATAAATTAATAAAAGAGCAAGTTTTATTTTTTATAAGTTTGGCTTTATATTATAGTGATAAATTAATAATATGCTATCAATGAGTTCATGTGATTTAAGGTATGGAAATAGTGTCATAAACGAGGTTAATTAGGGTAGGAAGACTTGCATTCCATAGTCACTTATTAGTTCTTAAATAAGTTCCTAGCCGCTTAGAAAGTCAACTGAACATTAACATACGGCCAATGTATATTGCAATAAGGTTAGCATGGTCTCGTACTACTCATGTTGGACACATGATGGATATATAGGTGCTTGTCTGTTGAACAAGTTCATTGAACACTACCGAGTACCGTCCAAGAAGCTTAAACGAATATGGATGCTTACCACATGTCAAACATTATGAAGCTTATGGTTGTAGTATGCAAATAATGCTTAGACCTGAGGCATCATATATGTACCTTATATTGTAGATATGAACTTTAATTTCACCTTAAGGTCCTCAATGAGATCACAGGGCATGATAGCGTGATATTCAGGTTTCATATGTATAAGTGTAAGGGTACATATGCGCAATAACGAATCTATCAACTTTTGGTAGTTGTTTAATAAAAGGAGATATCCCTCGAAGCCACTTGAAGATCCATCTCGAAAATCTATGGCTAGAGTAATTGTTGATCTAGCGATGTTTGTAAAAATTGCTTCAATATGAGAAATATCAGGGTTCGAAAAAGTATCATGATTAATTCACGTATACTTCTACTAATTCAGGTATTCATGACATGCTGCTAGGTGTCACTCATGGTTTGTGAAATTAAATTAATTCATTAACTAATTTCACTGTCAACTTTAGTTAGAACTTAAGAGGTTACACACATATGATAAGTACTGGTAACGTTATATAGATGATGATAAGATATAATTAATTGTGGATTATATTGGATTAATTATTTGGACTTATTGGACATGATTTTAATTAAATAGGCATTGAACTTTATTTAATTACAAGGGGTCCAAGTCACAAACCCAAAAAGGGGTAAGTGAGTGGCTTTGCACATGAAACAAATCCATGCCGCCAAACCCTAAGTACGTAGGGTGTGGCTAAAAGAGACAACAAGGAGTATATATATGCTCCTTGTGTTTTCTCACTTACATACAATGCAAAAGTTGGTTCAGTTTTTTCCCTCATAGAAAAGAGAGAAAAACCCTAAAGCTAGAACACGTTGTGTGTCCCCATCCAACATTAACCAAGTGAGAGATATTACTAGCACATCAAATTGATCACTCCATCATCCATTGCTAGCTTTATCAGTGTGGATACTCTTCAAGGCTCAACACTTGGGGAGTTTCGCGTGATCGATCACGAAGAGGAAGATTGCAAGCATGGGGATGATCCAATCAAATGGCATGCACATGCTAGAGACTGAAGTAATGAACTCTAGTGGACTTAGCTTGCTCGTGTAACAATTTCATACCGTCTTGTTAATCTCAGCGACTTCTTAATTTGTTACTTTATCAATTAAACTACCTAGATATATACTGAGATAACATATTGTATGTTATTTATTATTTTCCGCTGCGTGATTTAATTAGTCAAATTAAATTTATCTAATAATATGTCCGGAAACCCTACAGATTCCATATCCATGTTTCTTCGTATATTCATGCCAATATATGTATCCGATTTCTTATCTTCTCCTAGTTTTATCTTAATCTTTAGCACCGTTGAGTAAGACATGTGTATCCATATATACTATATATGTTTGTGTATAAATTATGTTTCTATATGTTTTGACTTTTATGTATCGATAATTTTGCACCGATGCCTTTGTATCGATATTTTTGTACCCATGACGACGATGCCAACCCGACCGAGTTGGAGCTTCTGAGTTGCTCCGCGTTGACCACTAAAAAACTCAACCATTTGAGAATCGGTTGGTATGGTTGTGATCGTGAGGTCTCACGATGGGGGTAATTTTAAGCTCGATCTACGAGTTTTGATACGTGTTCTTGGTGATCACAGGGAAGAGAGAGTTACGGTGAGGGAGAGAGAAGGGGAAGAGAGAGAGTGATGATGAATTCTGATTGGACAGAAAAGAGAGAAATTTGATTGGGGGAGAGATTTGGGGGGGAAAAGGCTCATTGGTTGGTGAAAGTGAGTAAGGCACGGGTCCAGTTTTAAAGAAGGGAAAAGGATAGGGTTTGTACAAAAGTAATCAGACGAAATCTATCCAAAATAGTGTTTCTAACACTGATAAATTAACACGCACTCATGTACAATTCTACCCGTCACTTACATACTTTAACGTAACGTAACTTTTTCGTTACTAATTTGATTCAGGTCTAACTCGCGCTCACGCGAACGTATCAACGAGTACTATTTAATTATGATAGCGAGGCTGCATAACACGTCCACGTCACTTTGCCAACCAAGGCATAAATGTCAATTTACATGCTCAGGGAGAAGTTACATAGAAAATTAGGGATGGGTCGTCACACTTCAGATTTTAATTGAATAATTTTGAGAATTAAAATTAAGAAACCCCATAATAATATTACGCGAGTTATTGACTGCCATCGTGTATCAGTCATTTATTTTGTTCCAGTACATTTATATTTTACATATTGATATTATATATTAGAGCCTTATAAAAAAAAATCCCTATTTTTTGGTAAAAATGGGGATCGTTTGTGAGGTGCACATCACATTGAACTTCAAAGATTCAAACTGTTTATTTTTTAAATCTTTATTCATAGACCATCCTTACAAAAAAATCAATTCAATCTGAAACCATTTACTCATTTTATTGTTATGATGAAATTTCAATGTTTCTTAGAATATAGTATTCGTAAATTTCTTTGAACTCAATTAGATGCTACAAACATTTTCGATTTTGCAAATATTTTATAAGAATGATTTATAAAGTGCAACTAGAAAAATAAACAGTTCGAATGTTGAAGTTTGATATTGTGAGCCTCACAACTAGTTCTTATTTTTACCTAAAAATTGAAATCCCTTTAGATAAAGCTTCTGATATTTTTATTAAGTTAATAGTGTTTAGAATAATACGTTACATCACACTTGAAAATTTTCCCGTTATTTACGTTAAATTATGTACGGATTATGGCCATTGGACGTATATGGGTTGTCAGTATGTGTCTCTGGTCTCAGTCTCAATAATCTTGAATGGACGGACCCAAAGAACATGAAGAGCTAAGACGAATCTGTGGCAAATGAGCGAGTGGGGCACTCGAATTCGTATGACTCGGTTGCTTTCAATGAGTGCTACTGAGTTGTCTGGGTTTATCTCGAGCGAGTTGTAAAGACTTGGGGATACATATGTGGATTGATTGGGATTGGTGTATGTAATTATCGCCTGCAAACTGACAGTATCACTTCAGTTCCTCATTTGAAGGCTGCGTCTGTGTGTTGAGGATGTCCATAACATTTTGTTTGCTGATGCAATCCTCTCGGCAATACCCACTTGGCTTTTAGCCAAAATGGTTGTTCCTGAAATTTACATAACTCCTCATTTTAATATTTGAGATTTGAAATCGATAGAATTGGTTCCTGAGTTTGTCTACAATCAATCATTTTGGTCATTGCGTGAAAAATTTCAATAAAATAAAGATAAAATGACAAAAATACTCTTAATTTTTGTCAAATCATTTTGGCCTATTGTTTATTATAGGCTTTTTAGTTAAAATGGTCACTGAGATTTGCCTAACTCCTCAATTTGGTTCTTGAGATTTGAAATCAATAGAAGTGGTCCTTGAAATTGTCCACTATCAATCATTTTGATCATTCGGTGACAAATTACGTTAAATAAGAATCTAAATGACAAAACTATCCTTAATATAATAAACAATAGGCCAAATAATTTGACAAAAATTGAGGGTGTTTTTGTAATTTTATCCTTATTTTATGGAGATTTTTTCACGGAATGATCAAAATGATTGATTGTGGATAAACTCAAGGGCCAATTCTATCGATTTCAAATCTCAAGGACCAAAGTGAGAAGTTATGCAAATCTCAATGACCACTTTGGCTAAAAAGCCTTTATAAAATTGAGGGTAATTTTGTTATTTTGATCCTTATTTAACAAATTTTTTTACCAAAGAACCAAAATGATTGATGATGGACAATCTCATGGACCACTTCTATTGATTTTAAATCTCAGGGACTAAAGTGAGGAGTTAGACAAATCTCAAAGACAATTTTAGCTAAAAAGCCTATCCATTTACAACTAGAAGTTTCTAAATGCTTTTCATGTGATTCTTGTTCTAAAAAATCCTAGAGTGTTTTGGTGTAAGAGATATTTTTTGTGTCTTTTTTTTTTTTTTTTTTGAGAACAAGATATTTTGTGTGTCTTAACCGTTATATCTTATTTTATTTTATTTTTAAATAAATTTTGTAGTTGCAAACTAAAATCAATGAAAAGTAAAAAAGTGGTCATGATTCTAACGGTTGTTTTGAGAAGAACGAAGGTAAAACAAAAATGATTGATATACTTGTATCCAATCTTCTTTTTGGAAATTCCCCAGAAGTAGAAGAGAAGACCTAAGATTAATTGTATCAAATCTTTTTTTTCACATTTGTCTTTGATATTGGTTGGATGAAGAACGCTAATCCAAAGATTGTATGGAGGCATAAAACCATCGAAATTGAAAAAACTTGGACTTGATTGTCAAGAGGAGGGAGTGGAGCACCATCAGATAATTTTCCAGTTGCCTGTGAAGGAGGGAGTATACCATCAGTGACGTCCGAGAAGCAAGATGACAATGGAAAGATTGCGGTTGGTTGGGGGGGTTGGTCTGGGGTGGGGTGGGGGGAGGCATTTGTGTGAGGCTAACAAACTAAATGGTGGCGGGGAGGGGGGAAGGCATTTGTGTGAGGCTAACAAACTAAATAGTGCCACTTAGTACTACGGTTTAGTTACTGTTTAGTAGTATTCGCCTTCACTTATAAGTGAGATCAAGTCTTAGCTCCAATTCTCACCAAAAACGAAGTTAAGAGGGGGGGGGGTGGGTGTTGTCTGGGGTGGGGTGGGGGGTGGCATTTGTGTGAGGCTAACAAACTAAACGGTGCCACTTAGTACTACGGTTTAGTTACTGTTTAGTGGTATTCGTCTTCACTTATAAGTAAGATCAAGTCTTAGCTTCGATTCTCACCAAAAGCGAAGTTAAATCATATTATTATGACTGACTCATTGTGAGGTTTAGCCCACTCCCCCACTCATTTAGTGTGATACTATGGTTTGTTCAAAAAAATAAAAAATAAATATTAGGGTTTGATTACTTTCTTAAAATTTTATCAGTGAAAAAAATACATATTTACTTTATTTTATGTGATTATTGCTGTAGGCCTAATTAACTGAGCGATCTAAGGAATAGAGAGAGAGGGTCGGGGGCAACAAGAGAGAGAGATTTAATCTTGAGGTGTGTGTTGTATCATCCCCTTATGCCTTTATTTATAGTAGTATGAAGGGTAGAATCCTTACTCTTATAGGATTACATCTCTTAATAGGTAATCAACTCCTAATAGGTAACTACAAGATATTCCTAGATATCCTAGGATTTACACAATCACATTCCTAATCCAATAAGACTGCAACACTCCCCTTTGAGTGTGTAAATACTCAACCAAAATGTCGCATCAGGTCTTCAACAAATGAGGTAGAACAGTTGATGAAGTCGTCGACATAAAGGGAGAGCGCGAATCTCAACTCAAGTAGCGTAAGTATGCATTGGTAGCAAAACTCACAAAACCTTGCTATGGTAAAACCCAAGGCATGGGGAAAACCCATAGACAAAGGAGAAAAGTGAGAAATATGCATAATGTCTAAAACAAACGTCAAACATGACGAAAGTAGTGAACTCAACGGAGTATGATCATCCCAGGATGGGTGCCTCGTTTAAACCTCGTTAGGTAGCTAAAACACAGTGGGAAAAATGCTCCTAAACATAGGAAAAAGAGTACATTAAGATTAAGTGAGTATGCTTCAGGATACTCCCCCAGAGTTATACATAACTTACAAATGAGACTACAAGAGATTCAATTTAGATAATTTACACATACTGATTCCTTGGACGAGCTTCTTAAAAGTAGACTTGGGCAGTGACTTCGTGAAGAGGTCGGCCAAGTTGTCCTAGGAACGGATTTACTTGACTTCAATATTTTGATGCTGTTGTTGCTGGTGAGAGTAAAAGAACTTCAGCGATGTGTGCTTGGTGTTGTCTCCCTTGATGTATCCCTTCTTTAATTGTTCGATACATGTTGCATTGACTTCAAAGATCGTCGCGAGGCTTCATGCAGGGTGAGAATCTCAGCATGGTTCGAAGAAGTCGTAACTAGCGTTTGCTTAGTAGACCTCCAAGATATAGCGGTGTCTCCAACGGTAAAGACATAACTCGTTTGAGAACGTGCCCTATGTGGGTCAGACAGATAACCAATGTCTGCGTAACCAACAAGGCAAGAATCAACCCTAGGACCGAGGGGGTAGCGGCTCATCTCGAGGATTCGTGAAGCCCAAATCTGTTGTACCCTTGAGGTAGCAGAAAATGTTTTTAACACCATTCCAGTGTCTACATGTAGGCGCATTGCTGTATCTAGCCAAAAGATTAACAGCGAAGAAGATGTCGGGTCTATTGCATTAAGCCAAGTACAATAAAACAGCAATTGCACTTTGGTATGGAACTTCAGGCTCCAAAATCTCTTCCTTATCCTCCTTAGAACGGAAGGGATCTCTTTTAGCATCTAGAGTCCAAATGACCATAGGAGTACTCGAAGGCTTCGCTTTATCCTCATTAAAACAACGCAACACATTCTGGGTGTAGTTCGACTGATGTACTAGGATTCCATCCGAACAATACTCGATCTCCAGGCCGAGACAATATCGAGTTTTCCCAAGATCTTTCATCTCAAATTCTGATTTCAAGTGCATGGCAATTTCCTCAAGCACTGCGGGAGTTCCAATGAGGCTCATGTCATCGACATAAACTGCAACGATTGCAAATACGGAATGTGACTTCTTAATGAACATGTATGGGCATAGTTCGTTGTTCACATAACCCTGACTTGTAAAATATTCACTCAGACGACTATACCACATCCGCCCGGATTGTTCCAATCTGTAGAGTGACCTCCTCAATCTAATCGATAGAGTGTTCCATGGTCTAGAACTATTTGAACCATTCAATGGAAGTCCTTCTGGAACTTTCATGTACATTTTCGTATTTAGATCCCCATAAAGATATGCGGTTACCACGTCCATAAGCTGCATATTTAGTTTTTCGAAAACTACTAAACTGATAATGTAGTGGAACGTTATAACGTCTATTACGAGGGAATACGTCTCCTCGTAATCAATCCCAGGGCGTTGAGAGAAGCCTTGCGCTACGAGGCGTGCTTTGTACCCCACTATTTCATTCTTCTCATTATGCTTTCACATGAAAACCCACTTGTAGCCACAGGCTTCACATGTGGTGAAGTATGAGCTACAACCCGAAACACATTTCGTTTCGCGAGCGAATCGAGTTCGACCTGGATTGCTTGTTTCCAGTTTGACTAATCCGTTCTATGACGACATTTATCAACGGAGGGTGGTTCTATGTCATCGCTAAGCATGATATCGGAAGCAATGATATACGCGAATGCATCATCGATTATCATCTCATTCCAATTCCAAACCTCATCCAAAACTGCGTAATGGACCGACATCTCATGATTCTCGGGAGGCTGGTATGTTTCATATGAATGATCATCGTAATCTAAAATAACCTCATGTGTTGGAACAGATGAGTAAACAATGGTCAGATTCAGACTAGGTTCACTAGTTTATGCCGTTTTCCTCTTCCAGGGTTATGAATCCTTTGAACCAGGAGGCTTACCACGTTTCAGGTTAGGAAAGGTGATTGGCTAGCCACCAAGGTACCTTGCCGCGTGGATGGTGCGGCCGCCCCACCCTCGGGGAAGGTTCGGCCTTCCACGGCGGTGTTATGGCGTACAATCGGTACGTTAGCCCTTGCAGGTTCGTTTGCAGCGGGTATATGAGATCTCGCCACCTTCGCTAGATTAGTAAAAGCATCTGGCATGCTTTGAGGAATGCTCTGAAGATCTAGAATGTGTTGCACTTCAGTTTCAGACTGAGACATGCGAGGATCTAAATGAGACATAGTGGGAGTAATACACGATAATTCGCGGCGTTTTACATGAACGGTAGTGATCTTATCTCCCCTTAACAATGGGAAGACTGTTTCATCGAAGTGATAATCTGCAAAACGTGCGGTAAAGAGATCTACCGTCAAGGGTTCTAAGTAGCGTATAATGGATGGTGAATCATACCCGACATAGATTCCCATTTTTCTTTGAAGACCCATTTTGGTACGTAGTGCTAACGGTATTCGCACATAGACTGTGCACCCAAACACACGTAAATGCAAGACATCAAGCTTGTATCCAGTAACCAACTGTAACGGTGAATGCGGTTGGGTAGTGGTGGGCCTCAGGCGAACCAACATAGCTACGTGCAATATTGCATGGCCCTAGGCAGATACCGGCAAATTGGTTCTCATAACCGAAGTCCGAGCTATCGTTTGAATGTGCTTTATGAAAGCTTCTGCCAGGTGTGAACATGGGGTACAAGATGTTCAACTTCAATCCCAATGGACGTGCAATAATCGTCAAAAGTATATGACGTAAACTTTCTAGCATTATCCAGTCGAATCGACTTGATCGAATAATCAGGGTGGTGAGCCTTAAGTTTAATAATTTGTACGAGGAGTTTTGCAAATGTAGCATTACATGTGGACAGTAAGCAGACATATGATCATCGTGTCAATGCATCAACCAACACCATAAAGTATCTAAATGGTCCGAACGTAGGTTGGATAGGTCCACAAATATCCCCTTGAATTCTCTGAAGAAATTTAGAGGGGTTATGAATAACCTTTGTAATTGAGTGTTGAATGTTCAACTTCCCCAAAGAACATGCTTTGCAAAGCGGATGGCCGGGATAAGATTTCAAGTGATGCCCATGAGATGCTTTGAGGATAAGGCGCATCATATCTTGTCCGGGGTGTCTCATTCAATCATGCCAAAGCAGTAAAGTGTCCCGGAGCCTAGCATTAGGGCCGACCACGTGGTGTGTCTTTACGGCTCGAATGGTTGTGATGTACAACCTACTCGGGAGACATTCTAGCTTCTCGTGAATATGTTTTCGGCCATATTTGTAAGAAGTGATACAAAAAAATTTAGAACCATTCTCTTCAGTGGTTTCAACATGATATTGATTATGTCGAATGTCTCTAAAACTCAACAACGTTCTTCCGGAACGGGGAGAATAGAGTGCCTTTTTAATGGTTAATTCAGTACCATTGTACAACATTATATGGGCCTTTCTGTATCTTTCTGTCAGATTGGATGGACCTGAAAGGGTTGTCAAAGGTGCATTCTTAGGTATGAAGTTAGTAAAGTAGTGTTTCTCATGCAATATGGTGTACGTGGTTGTACTATCAGCCAAACAACTAACTTCCTCACTAGTCATACCTAGAAATAAATTAATTGAATTGATCACATGCATAAAAATAATTCCATTTATTCAATTAATCAATTTGAGACATAATATCCAAAGCTGAAAACAAACCAAACTAAACATATAATTCCAAAGACTTAGAAAAATTGTTCAAAAATTAAACCATAAACCTAGAAAAATAGGGGAGGGGTTCGGCCACTCCTAGTGGGTTCGGCCATTAGGGGTTAAAACGCCCTAAAACCATGTCTAAATTTATTCTTCCATAGGAATGCATGCATCCTGAAAATCTGAAACCTCCAGAGATGTAATAGCCGCTTCGGGGATTTCTACATGCGCAAAGTTGGACTCACGGCCGGAATAATACTTGGCAATGGCCTTAGGCATGGTGTGTGAGTCAGTGGGTTTAGCTTGATGATTCTTCATCAAAAGTTGGTTTTGCTTTTCAGCAAGAAGAAGAACAGATATCAAATCTGAAAATTTGGTAAACTTCTGTGCCTTATATTGTTGATGCAGGACAATATTGGTGGCATTGAAGGTCTAATAGGTCTTCTCCAGGAGATCTTGTTCGGTTAAATCCTCGTTACAGAACTTAAGTAGTGATTGGATTCTACAAACTTCAGAGTTATATTCATTCACGGACTTAAAGTCTTGGAAGTGTAAATGATGCCAGTCGTGTCTTGCTTCATGCAAGAAGATGTCTTTCTGGTGATCAAAGTGATCCGCCAGAGTGAGCTAGATGGTACATGGATCGTCTTCTGTGAGGTACTTGGTCTGCAATGCATCATGGATGTGTCTTCAGATGAAGATCATAGTAGTAGCTTTCTGAGCTTCGTCGACGGATGCATCATCGGTTGGTTCCTCGATGGTAGCTCTAAGACTCTTTGCAATGAGGTGGAGCTTCACGTCTTAAACCCATTTCAGGTAGTTTCTTCCGGAGACTTCCAGAGCGGTGAAATCGAGTTTGTTTTAGTTCGACATGTCCCTAAATAGAGGGTACAACAAAACGTGGTTAGTCATATGGAAAGTCGTAGACACACATTGTAGAACATTCGGGTTCTTTAGACATGTATTGGTTTAATTTATGCATGAAAGCTACAGGTTTCATGTGGTAAGTTTTGAATGAAAACTTCAAGTTTCAAAGGCACTAAATTTGAAACTACAAGTTCGATTTAGTTATGAACGTTTCAGTTTATATATAGGGGTACCTGCAAGAACACATAATACAATATACAATAAAGTGTAGTGGATTTGTGGATTGCTTCAGGAACCCAAGTGTGAGTGCTTCAGGACTATGAAAGATAGTCAACGGTTCAAAGAGACGAAATAATTTATTGAATCGTTAATGCCAAAAAGTGAGCTTCAGGCCAATAATTTTGGATTAATTATCAAATTAGTGGACTGCTGGTCATTTTAATTAATACAATAGATTGAGACCATTCGGGGTTGATCGTAGAAGCAAAAATAATTACAACATTCGGGTTAAAATGATTTAGAATGCCAAAATTTAGCATTCGGTTCGAAAATATATAGCCATAAAGTTGTTTGCCGTTAATAGGGCAGGGCCCTAAGGGCATTTCGGTCTCGGGTGCCGGGGTGTGAAACAAAAAACTAGTAGTCCAAGCTGCTGGTTTGGGCTTCAAAAGGTGTGGGGGGACTCGGGCCCATCACGGGGCTGGCCTGGGTGTGGCGCGAGAAGCCAAGCCAAAGGCTTGAATCGTTTTGGGCCTTGGGGAACCAAGCCTAGCCATCTAGGCTGATATCTAGGCACGCGGGCTGCGGGTCGGGGTGCGCGCGGGGCAAAGGCCCAGCAAGCAAAGCTTGCTGCAGGTCGGGTCTGGTTGAGCAAACAGAGCAGAGCCCAGCAGCATGGTTGCTGGCATTATGGACCGAGTACTAGGGCAGGGTCTTAATAGGCTTGCCTGTTTGGACTCATGGCTTCGGGCCATGCTCAAAACCGAACCTAGGCCGAGCCCTGGTTGCATGCTCAGTGACAGCAAGCCCGCGGGGCTGTTATGAGAAGGTTCAAGACGTCGGAACGACATCATCCTAGCGACGGCTGGGCTTCAGGCCAGCCAGCTCGATGTCGTAGCTCAATTGCGATGAAATCTTGATTTTTTTTTCTTCAAAATTTAAGGTTGGAAACCTAAGTGCTTTTAAATTAATTTTGTTTCTTTGACTCATAATTCCACATAGCATATATGTGTAATGCATGAACAATTATATATATTGACAAAATATATGAACATATATACGATATGTATAATTGGAAGGAAAATATAAATATAGGGGGTTTATGCATCATGGGGAATGTTTTCATGCTTCAAGGTTTTATCAAATTTCTTAATTTATTTTAGAAGAACCTGATTAGCAGAAATGATTGAGAGCCTTTGAATTTGTAGAAGATAGCCTCCTTCTACGATCCTTCAGTTCCTTAGCTTTTGGCAAGAGTGTGCTAATAACGTGTTGTAGGCCTAATTAACTGAGCAATCTAAGGAATAGAGAGAGAGAGAGATCTAATCTTGAGGTGTGTGTTGTTTCACCTCCTTATGCCTTTATTTATAGTAGTAGGAATGATAGAATCCTTACCCTTATAAGATTACATCTCTTAATAGGTAATCAACTCCTAATAGGTAACTACAAGATGTTCCTAGATATCCTAGGATTTACACAATCACATTCCTAAACCGATAGGACTGCAACAATTATCAATATCTAAACTGCCACAGTATCTGTGGAGCCAAAAATAATCAAGAGACGACACGTGAATTTTTGGGCAAAAATGACAAAATTACCCTTGAGGAACACCGAAGTTCCTACGCGCGAGCAGTGGACAATCATCCTTCAATCAAGTCAAAAGTGCCCAAATAGGTATTTATTTTTAAACCTATTTCATCCATCCTCATCAAATCCTCTCTACAAGGTAATCCCCAAAACCTTCCTTTTAAATTATGTTAATTGGCTAATTAATGGATTTATTACCTAATTAATCTATTAATGGCCAATTAAACTACCAATTACACCCAAAAAACACACAAAAGGCCGGTCACCTTCTCTCCCAAGGGGACCGGCCATGCCCTATATATTCTACCTCATTTTCTCTAAAAATCCAAGTTTTGACTCTTGCTAAATTCTCTGAAAAGTCTCAAACACTATTACCTCAAAATTTTAACTTTGGCATCGGAGGTTTTTCGGCCAAAGCTCCCCCATTCATCGTGGGCGCGTGAGGCTCTTGGCATTGACCTAAGGTGTTATTTGTTTTGTAGGTGCAATTTTGTCCAAGATCAAGGCGGAAGAAATTTGCATCCACAAATTGGTGCTTTCATTGAGAGTTGAGTCCCACACTCGTTGAAGACTCTCACATCCAAGGTTTTCTATTTTCTTGTCTATTTGTAGATTTTTCGTACGTTCTTATTTTTATAATTTTTTATTTGCAAAAATTCTTGATAAAACGTAAAAGAGAAGTACAATGGGTAGAAATTTGGAAAATTCAACAAGTGAAAATTCCTATATTCAAAAGATGGGACCGCGACGATGCACAAGGCTAAATGTGATGATAAGTGGAGTGGCACCACCAAGATGAGGCTCCATCATGGCAACCATCGCGTTGGCCACCACGGCAACCACCAGTGGCAAGGTCTATGGCACCACTACCAGGGCCCGAGCCGTGCCACCAAAGTAAGCCCAAGCCGTGCCATCTAAGGCTCACAGCACCAAGGCCACGGCCCAAGCCATGTCACTCCACACCCAACGCGATCCCAATGCGTTGCCAAGCCAGCCCAAACCTCGCATCCGCATGCATCACACGTCGAGCAGCTTACTCTTGTGGCCCAGCCTGCTTTCGTGGCCCAGCCTGCTCCCGTCGAGTAGCCCACTCTCGTGGCCCAACCTGCTCTCGTTTAACAGCCCACTCTCGCGGCCCAGCCTGCTCCCGCTGAGCAGCCCATTCTCGTGGCCCAGCCTGCTCTCGCCGAGCAGCCCACTTTCGCGACCCAGCCTGCTCTCGTCGAGCAGCCCACTTCCGTGGCCCAGCCTGCTTCGACAGCCCATCCTGCTCCCGTGGCCTTCCAAGCAGCCCAAATCAGTCCAAGGTTAGTTCAATCGTCCTGGCTTCAAATTTTCGGATTGATAATTGAACCGGGAGCATTTTCACCATATTTTTCTACGGATTTGACATTTCCTAACTCAAATCTTGCTCACGAAGTCTACCACATTTCCACTGCTCAAGGAGATACATTCCTTCCAAGCTTTTTCAACCCAAATGGAGAACAACACTTGTCTCGACAAGTCATAGAGCTGACGAGTGCCCTTGCACAGCAGACGACCTTAGTGAACCAGCTCTTGTAGAGCACCGAGATGCAACATGCCCCAGACGAGGTGTCCCAAAGTAAGACAAGGGCAGATGAAGAACCACTCCAGCAGCGTCCCGGCAAGCAGCCACTCGACCAGCCATGAACCGAGCGTTCAACCAATGTACTGGGCCCTCGAGATAACGTATACTCCCGTCTTAGCACGTGGAGGAGCGTGCACTCTCGACTAGGCCCACGGATGAGCATACATTCATGGTTGGGGTCACACTTCGATAGCCGACATAGGCAACCTTTCATGCGAAGTGTTCATTGACGGCTTAGCCCACAAGGAGCATCCTCCACCTCACATTGGAGCAGGTAACACGACAGACGAAGAGAAGCAGTCACTCAATCCTGCTCAATTTCAATCGGCAGCCTACGAGAAAGTCGCTCGTCTGCTAGGAACGTACCATATGCATTGCAGCTGCGGGATAGACGAACCGCATATATGGAAGAACAACCTAGACCAGCAAGTCAAGACTGGGGGCAGCCGAGAGTTCTGCTACCCCAACAAAGGCAAATTCAGAAAGAAGTAGAGAGACTCTTGACCAAGCGATTGTGCGATTTCCAACGTAACAAGGTCACCGATAAGGCACTACGACGGGACATGACCAACATAAGCAGGTCACCCTTCGCAGACAAGATCGAGCGGGCAAAGCGTCCTTGCAAGTTTAGCATGCTACATTTCACATCCTTCAAGGAGATGGAGACCCGGAGAGATACTTGAAGCACTATCGAAGCGCAATGATCCTCTATTGAAGCAACGACGAACTCATGTGCAAGATATTCCTCATCACTCTATAAGACGAGGTGCAAGATTGGTTCTACACCTTGCCGCCACAATCCATCCGGAGTTTCGACAAACTATCTTTGGTTTTCACCAAAGAATATTCATCCTATCGCTCGATCAAGAAGAAGTTGGACTATTTGTTCAACGTCAAAAAGAACCCAAAATAGTGGCTTCGTGACTATGTGAAGAGGTTCGAAGCAGAGAAGGCAAAGATAATCGGATGCAATGACTCGATAGCTAAAGCAGTCTTCCAAAAAGGACTTCCAGCTGATCACCCGCTATTCAAAAAACTGATCATGAAATAAGATCTAACTCTGGCAGACTCTTTTGCCCTAGCAAAAAAATATGCACTTTGTGACGAGGATTGCTAATCCAGATTCAAGGACCGAAAGAAGTACTAGACATCACATCCCCTACTATCCAAACTGGAAGCAGCGGATGACCTATTCATATGTTTAATGGTATCCGAAGCAGCAATAAGCTCTACCATCATACGAGAAGAGCTGGGGGGCCGATTACCAGTATTCCACAGTTCAAAAGCTATCCTAAATGTTACCAGAAATTCAAAAGCTAACTTTGGTGATAATTGTTGCAACCCGGAAGCTCAAGTTTTACCTTCAGACGCATACAGTCATCCTCATGACGCACTATTCTGCCCAATCCAGACGCGCGACGATAAAGGCATAGACACTGGCGGATGTAAAGTTTTCTGATGAACGCAACAGCTTGGCCTAAAAGGCTCGCCAAGGGCAGACGAACACTAGAAGGGCACATTCGAAAGCAAGTATTGTCCTCGTCGCCCCAAAAGATTCTACATAGGAGCAACATGTATCGGTAGTTGAACACCATCACCTGCTACGTGTCAGACAGCCCCAGCCGACCCTTGCTCCATAACTCAACTCTAGAGTGACACAATACCGACAATTGAGCATCTTCTGCTACGTGTAACATGGCCTCAGCTCCACGGTTCCCTACCATGCCTTCACAACGTAACAGGGTGACCTAACGTCGGCTCCACAGCTCCCTACTGCGCCTTCACACTTAGCCTAGGTGACGCAACAAAGTGGCCCAATAATGCCCTGGAGGTAGCCCAGCACGCTCTAGCCGTGCCTGCTCTACCTGATGGAGACTTCTGACATTTGCATGTCAACGGTGCATCCAACTACAAAGGTTCGGGAGCAGACGTGGTCTTTGTCACCCCAGGCGGTTCGATGCCCGAGCAGGCGATCATTCTAGGCTTCAAAGCATCAAACAATGAAGCAGAGTACGAGGCCCTACTGGCAGGCCTCCGAATGGCAAAAGACTTGGCGGTGAAGAAGCTTGCAATTCATTCCGATTCCCAGCTAATCACCAGCCTGACTACTAGGGAGTACATGGCAAAACATCCAAGGATGGCGCAATACCTAGAGAAGGTATGCAAGTAGCTTGAGGCATTTCAGCCTTACACTCTCACTCAAGTTCCACGGGCAGACAACGCACACGCAGATACATTAGCCTGCCTAAGCTCCGCCCTCGACCACCAACTCAAACGTTCTATTTTGGTGGAATATCTAGACAAGCCAAGCATAGAGATGAAGCCGGCAGCCGAAGTGTCACAGGTTAGTATAACTCTCAACTGGCAAAGTTCTATTATAGACTACCTGGTCAACGACACACTCCCCCTGGAAAGATTGGAGTCTAGGAAGCTCCAAATCAAGGTAGCACGCTACTACATGTGGAACGACATTCTTATCCGAAGATCCTACACCGGACCACATCTCCGCTGCATAACGCCTCCCGATGACTCGAAGGTTCTAAGCTCAATCCACAAAGGCGTTTGAGGAAATCACTCCAGAGGCCGATCTTTAGCACAGAAGGCTCTTAACACAGGTTGCTATTGGCCTACCATGCATCAAGATGCTAAGGACTTAGTACAAAGTTACGACCGCTGTCAACGCTACAAGTCGGTACCATCACAGCCTGCCAGTGAGCTACACCCGCAGACGAGTCCTTGGCCATTCATACAGTAGGCAATCGACCTGGAATAACCTATACCGCCTGCTATCGGGGGCAGAGGCATGATGATCGTGGCAACTGACTACTTCACTAAATGTGTAGAAGCAGAGCACATGATGACCACGATTTAAACGGACATAGAGCGTTTCATATGGAGGAACATCATTTGCTGATTTGGCATCCCTCAGTCCATCGTCACCCATAACAGCCCGTAATTTATGGGTAGAGATTTGGCGAAGTTCTTCCAAAAATATGGCATCAAGCAGCACATGTCCACGTCGAGATATCCTCAAGGCACTGGGCATGCTAAAGCATCCAACAAAATGATCCTCGACTGCCTCAAGAAATCCCTCACCAACAAGAAGGGAAAATGGCCAAACAAACTCCCCGGATGTCTATGGGCATATTGCACCACGAAAAGACAAGCAACTGGTGAGACTCCTTTCTCTTTAGCATTTGGTTGAGAAGCAATCATTCATCTCAATGTCATCAAGCCCAGTATCACCGCTCTACTACCAAGCATTGAGTAAAACGGTAAGGAGATGGTCACAAGCTTAGATTTGGCAGAGGAAAAGCGAGAACAGACCATCACCCGCATCGCAACCTACCAGCAGCAGCTCCTTTCCAGCTACAACAAAACGGCCAAGATTCGGCAGTTCCAACCCGGAGATTTAGTCCTAAGAAAAACCTTCATCACTGCCCCTAGAGAAGGATCCAAAAAGATGAATCCCATCTGGGAAGGTCCGTACAAGATCAGCAGAGTATGTGGCAAGGGTAATTACACCCTCGCCTCCATGAATGACAAAGAGATCGAGAAGCAATGGAGCACCTACAACCTGAGGAAGACCATGTGTGACCTCCCACCACATCAAAGCCCGAAGACTCAAGCAACTCGATGGGCACTACCTCGCAAGCTGAAGACTATCTAGTTGTTATGCAGTTTCTACCTTACAGCTAAGTTCTAGTTCGTTTCACTCATTTTTCAATGAGGAATTAAGAAGCAATTTACAACTTGACTCAGCTGCATGTTTACAACAACTGATCACTCATGCACTTCAAAAGAAGATCGTGCCCTTCTTAGGGACTTATCGCAGGAATTGCGCCTCCCGAATGACCAACCATGCTCTCCAGTGCAAGAGGGTAAACTAATTCCCCGACACCCACATGGGTCCGCTCTCCAAAGCGGGAGGATAAACTTTACACTCTGAATATCCAGACGTGGATGAGCATGGCTGCCCTAGTGTAACTAGATGCTCGATGGCTTGCGTCGGGATTCCTAGAAGTAACCACAATGGTCTTTTTCAAGGTTTAGCTAAATGAAGGATTTGGGTCTTTTGGCCTAATCCGCGGGGAATGGTGCCCTAGAGATAGAGGGGGCATATTATGCATTACATCTGATGGACAGCTGCCTTGGAACCCTAAAGTTGCTACCGAGTGCACTAAGGTAGCCTATGATTTTTGGAAGACTGCATACGGCTTGCCTTTCGAGCAGTAAAGACATGCTAGACTTATACAACTGCACATTCTTGTGAAAGGTTAAAAAAGCTAGCGTGCATATACGAAGCTTTATCCACTGCCGACATGCTACGTAGTCGATAAGCTTCACCTCTGCCAAGCGCGGAATAACCTACACCAAGTCATAAAGTGTTGTGATACTTGCTACGCAACCTACAGAATTGGAGAAAGCCAAGGTTAACAACCTAGTGGTTACACGGACTTGTCTACTTCTGTAAGTGAGGCATCCGGTTGCCAACCCTATAGCTAACAACTTTGCAAAGTTCTACACTAACACCTACGACTGCATAGGCTACGCGGGCTTGTCTACTCATAGAAAAGTAGCACACCTGCCACTAGTCTATAAAGTCTAAAGGTTAGGGCATGAACAAATGAAGCGAAGACGAAGAAAAACAAAGGAAGGATGTTTATAAACAACTAGCAAAGGCCGAATGAGTTCAAGCAAAACAAGAGCTACAAGGAAAAACAAAGAAAATCCTAAAGACTACCTAGAAGACTACATCAGATTGGACATCCCATGATTACTCGGTCACCACACCTTCAGCAGCCGCGACGCTCTTAGCAGCGGCATCATCCAACGCTTCACCCCCGGTTATCCCAGCCTGGGCACAAACTTTTCCCACTACTTTGCCAATGGACACCTCAAAAGTAAAAGCAAGCAAGTCTACCGCAGAAATAGAGAATGTCTCGAGACCTTAAGCCTATACTTTTCACCCTTTAGCTGCTCATTCACTTCGAGCAGACCAACACAGATGCGCTGCAGCTCATCCACTTCCTTCTTCAGACTTTCGTTGATCTTCAGCGCACTTTAGAGTTCCAACACTTGGGGTTCAAGCCTATCAACGACCTTCTTGAAGTGGATTACTTGGTTATGAGCAGCAATCAACTCTTCATCATTTGCATAAGCAGTGGAACAAAGCTTAGAAACTGCAAACTTAAGATCTTGAATTTGAGGTATATAACATCCAATCTCATTCTCTGCACTTTCATACTTAACTTGGATTACGTCAAGCCTAGCCTTCAAGTCAACGATCTTTTGGCGAGCGGTCTCAAGCTGCAAAGATGTGGGGGCAGAAATATTAGACCCGTTCAAAGCAACGAGCTCAGAATCCAACCTCTTGATCTTATCGGCCGAAGAATAAGCTTCAGCTATCATAGTCTTCGCCACCACCTTGGTAGCCTTGCTATATCTGCATCATAGTAAGTACATCAGTCTTTCTATATTGGGTCGTATGCTTTGCAAAAGAACTTGGGCAAACAACCTTTCTAACGCCATCAACAAACTTGGCACAAGCGTCCATGTCTTCAAACAGATCTGGTTTCAAAAGCACACAGATCTCAGCAGCCTTCCCAGAAGCAGGTTTAGTGGATTTCTCACAGCTGCCCACGCGAGCAGTCTCATTTTTCCCAGCAAGCGAATCAGTCTCAACAGCAGACGGAGTGGACTTTAGCGCTTCTTTAGCAGCATAGTCCATTTTATCGCTCTTTATAATAGTAAGCCTCTCCAAATGAGAACCAGACTTAGCTTCCAATGGACGTCTTGGCACAGACTTCGACATTGAGGGCATAACAAGACCTCTACACTGAGCAATACTATCAGCAATCGAATTAGCCATTCTCGACATAGCAAGGGCCACATGCTCAAATCTAGCAGCCTCATTTTTCTTCCCATTGGAAGAAGTCATGTCAATCACAGGCCTCTCGACAGTAGGCGAACCCTCACGAACAGCGGGGAAGTCTTTAGTTTTTTCTTAACCAGCATCTCTTAAGCATACAGGGAAGATGATAGGAGCATATTTATACGACTTAGTTAGTTTGTTTTCTTGCATTTACTTAGTTATTTATTGCTTATTAAAGTGTTTTAAACTATTTTCGTGTGCTTTCAGGTTCAAATGACAAAGTTGGCAAGAAAGTGCAATTTGGAGCAGTTTTGGGCTTGGAATGGATATCACATGCATGGAGCAAGGTGGATGGACGAATTTGAAGTTCAAGAGAGGCTAGGAATGTGCAAAAGAGTTGAAGAAATTAATTTAAGACATTGAAGATAAGGAATCAGCTAAAAATAAGGGAACATTATCCAAACTACCTTATCTTATCCAAACCTTATCCAACCTTATGTTATCCTAACCAACATTATTCAAACATTATCCTATTTATCCAACATTATCTAAAATTATTTCTATCTGCAAAAGGAGTCCTCATCATATTCTAAATACTTCCCATCTGATTCTAGGAGTCCTAATCCATCCAAACAACCTAATCCTTCCCCTCCTTGGTTTCTGCCAAACCCTACCCTATATATACACAATTCTGGATGGATTAGGTTGTACCACACACAAGAGCTTTAAACTCAGAAAATCCCCATTGTACCGCAGCTTTGCAAGGAAGGAAGAAGAAGAAGCCATTTGGAGCCGTGCTTGCCATTCAAGACCTTTGGATTGTTGGAGCGTTTCCCGGTGTATTCTATCTTTGTTTTTAATTTTTAAATTTACTTGTCTTTGTTTAATTGCGAACATGAGGAACTAAACTCGTTTTAGCTAGGGGCGAATTCAAAGCCATGAACATATATGTGACATGAGTTGATTACATCCGGTTATTGTTTCATAAATCGTGAATGCAATTTGCTTAACTATTTGATTAAAAACTTATTCTTTTATGTTGATTAAGGATGCATACTTAGTTTGCATGCATGAATTTGATGCTAAAATATAAGGGAGTTTAACCTAATAGTTACAAACTTATATTTATAAGTAGTGGAGGTTGCTAGTCACGATCGCGTTAAGTGAATTCCTGGTAGGAGTGTCATGTTGTTCATAGTCAGGAATGCCTTATCAATACTTATGATTTTCATAAAGCTTAATGATCTTTGATTGTATTTCTATTATGCTGTTCATGTAGGGAACTATTGAAGAATAATTTGGTTGCCGATACGTTCTCCATCCAATTCAATGAATTTAGGAAAATCTGATGGTTAAAAAGGTGTTGTCACGGTTAACTTGGGGCATTGAGGTTCATGGTTTATCGGAATAATAACTGGAAATTGATTTGTGTTGCATATGTGTCATGTGTGGAGAATGACCCTCTAGCTAGCCATTCACCCTTTAATTCACCCAATTCGTACATTTTAAAGTTTGTTTCTTTAATTTGCTTAGTTTTAGTTAATTTCGTCAAAAACAATCCCCATTTAGTGTTTTGAGTCCTTTTAGTTTAATTTTCATCCAAATCACCCTTAAGTGTTAGTTTTGAGTCTTAGGAACTTAGTTTGTGTGTTTTGAGTCATATTAGCTTGTTTTGAGTTGTCTTGATTCTAGTTTTTTGTTTTTAAGTCTAGTTAAGTATTTAGAGACTAGATTGTGTAGATTAGCATCCCTTTTAATCCCCGGCCAAGAACGATCCCTACTTACACATACTACATCTATAGGGTTTTAATTTGTGTGTTAGAATATGTCACATCAGAAGATCTCTTCTTTCCACCTTCATTCACAGTATCCTCCTTGATCCTCTTTACCTTCTTTCTTGGGAGCAGCCCACATTTCTTTCGGCGAAGAGAACTAAGCAGCCAACGCCATTCACGGTACTCAACAAGGGAGCTCAACCCATACTGGATTTTCCCTTATTTTTTCCCTCAAACCAGCAGGCAGGAAGCCTGCATGCTTAGCGTTCCAGCAGCCTATGAAGCCCGCGACCTCCTCATCTATCTCAATCGCCGGCTCGCCTAGCACTGCGCCCCAGCACCTCAATCTGCGACTCCAGCTGCTCTAGCTACCTTTGGCTATAGCCAAGCCAAGCAGCCCAAGTAGTGGTCCCTGCCACAACACTTCCTCGGCCCATGCTGAGCCGACTCCTGGCCTCTGCCAGCCGACGTGCTGTACTACCCCGACGGCTGCCCCACGATAGCACTATCCAAGAAGAAGACAAGGAAAATTAATTTTTCTTACCTCGGTGCAGCCCGAAGAAGACGAAGAAAGCAACGAAAGACAATCCTTTACATGGGCAAGATGTAGAAGATTGCTACAAGAAGGGGAACAAATTTCCTTTAAGCTCTCTATCTCTTGTAGGGTAAAATAAATCGCTCTCCAAAGTTGATTTAATAACCCACTTAAGGTGGACTTAGATAGGCTTTGAGAGAAATTTATTTTCCTTTCCGAGAAGGATCTAATTTCCTATTGAAGAGGGAATCAACATCAAAGTAGGAAACAATCCAAAGTTTCCTAAAGCAAGAAAATCTCTACACCTGTTGCCCTTTTTTGCGAGCAGCCCAACAGGTATGGGTGAAAAGGACACAATTACCCTTGAGGAACACCGAAGTTCCTACGCGCGAGCAGTGGACAATCATCCTTCAATCAAGTCAAAAGTGCCCAAATAGGTATTTGTTTTTAAACCTATTTCATCCATCCTTATCAAATCCTTTCTACAAGGACAATCATCCTTCAATCAAGTCAAAAGTGCCCAAAAACCTATTTGTTTTTAAATTATGTTAATTGGCTAATTAATGGATTTATTACCTAATTAATCTATTAATAGCCAATTAAAATACCAATTACACCCAAAAAACAAACAAAAGGCCGGTCACGTTCTCTCCCAAGGGGACCGGCCATGCCCTATATATTTTACCTCATTTTCTCTAAAAACCCAAGTTTTGACTCTTGCTAAATTCTCTAAAAGTTCTCAAACACTATTCCCTCAAAATTCTAACTTTGGCATTAGAGGTTCTTCAGCCAAAGCCCCCCCCCCCCACCCATTCATCGTGGGCGCGTGAGGCTCTTGGTCTCGACCTAAGATGTTATTCGTTTTGTAGGTGCAATTTTGTCCAAGATCAAGGAGGAAGAAATTTGCATCCACAGTATCTTTTTTAATTGATGTGGATGTCTGCCTCATCTAACGTATAATGTCTTATGGAATTATAATATATTTAGATGGTAAGAATAACATTATTTAGGAGGAAAGAGCAATGTTAAAGAGCTCACATATTTATACCACTTTGGGATATCATATGTAGCAAATGATGTACATAATCAACATTTAATAAGATAAATTCATTAATTGACATGACATGTACACATCATTTATCAGTCAAATGATATATGAATATCGTATAAAAATATAATCTCCCTAATATTTTTTCCAATTGAAAAACAAATCAATGGTGGAATAAGAAAATTTCGCAAGGGTATGCTATATTTTTCTCGTGTGCATACTGATTCGGTGGCTAGCTTCTTTTTTTGGCAAAAAAATTTTGTGTGCCGTGAACAATACACCAAGTGTAATAATACAAATTTCAATTTATATTATGACACTTGATTTACCAGATCATATTCTCGGCATACTAAAACTTTGTATTATTTTTTAGAGCTCATGTTATAGTGGAGTGGACTCTTTACACTACTACAAAAAAACACTTTGCACGACGAAATAAGATTTGTTGGGCAAAGTATGATTTCGTCACTCAAAATATTGTGAAACGAAATTTTTGTCGTGTATGAATGGTCGCGCAAAGCTCGTTGCAATAGGGTTTGCGTGACAAAATATTTTGTAATGCAAAGTTTTTGGTTTTTTTATTTTTTTATTTAATTAAATTAATTTATTATTTTGTGTGACAAAATTAATTGTTTGCGAGACGAAATATTTTGTTGCGCAAGGTATTTTATTTTTGTTATTTCTCTTATTTTAATTTAATTATAGTAATTATTTGCGCAACGAAATATTTGGTAGCGCAAGATTTTTCGAATTTTTACTTTTTAAATTTAATTTAATTGTATCTTTATTTTTTTAATTACTTTAATTTGAATTGACATATTCAAAATAAAATTGCATATGAAAAATAGTGATCAAATTATCCATAATATATATTATATTAAAAAATGTACACATAAATTAACAAAGTATAATAATAAAATCCTAATACAAGTCTAATATGGTGGTAGTGGCAGGGGATATAGTCCGATAGTGTCCTAATCCTCAACTTTCGCCGTCAAAGTCTCGACAATTCCCTACGAACAATACGAACATGGTCAAATAACCAAAAAATAACATAAAATAATACCAAAATCTGCGCAAAATCTCCTCTAAAATTGGCATACCTCAAACTCCACCCCACACCAAACCCAATTAATTAACTCCAAAAACACATATTAAGGAAAAAAATTAAAATTTGGGGAGAAAATACATTTTGGCAAGATTGACAATGAGTGAGAATGAAAGAGAGGAGTGAGTGTGAGAGAGTTAGAGAGAGATGAGAGATAGAGAGAGTGAGTGAGAGATAAAGAATAGAGAGTAAGTGAGAGTGAGAGATAGAGAAGAGAGAAAGAAGAGAGGTTAAGTGAGAGGAGTGAGTGTGAAAGAGAGGGTCGGATTTTGGGAGGGGGAAATAGAAGAGAGGTAAGAGAATATAGAAAGACATTGAGAAAATTGTGGAGGAGTTATTTTGGTTTTAAAAACCGTATCACTTTGCACGATGAAATATTGGTCGCGCAATGTCTTAAAAAAAAATAAAATATAATTTCCCCTTTGTGGGGCCCACCCAAACTTTTAGGGTTTTGCATAACGAAGTGTTGGTCGTGCAAAGTTTTGCGCAATGAAGGATTCGTCGCGCAAAGTTTTCACTACGACAATATTAGCTCTAGGTGTAAGATGATGGTGGCGGTTTAATAAGCCATTATGTCAGATAAAACATATCTGACACATCATTCAGTTAGTGTCGGATAACAATGAAATCCTGTTGGTTATATCCAACATAAATTCCTGGTGATATTTAGTGTCGGATGCAACCGCCATAAAATTATTATAACTGCCAGTATTTTTGAATTCTTTTTTTTTTATAAATATTTTTAACATATTCCGGCGGTTTTTAAGTTAATGGTGGTGGTTATAACCGACAGAAATTGACTATTTTATTATTTTAATTTCTGACGGTTATTATTTTAGTATTTTGACGGTTATAACCGATAAAAATTGACTATTTTAAAATGTTATATTGATTATAAATAAATAAATAAACACCTGGTTTAAATATTTTTTTTTCACTCATGCCTATAGCACAAAAAGCAAAAAGTCAAAAAAACAAAATTGTAGCACCAAAGGGCCTTAAGAAGAAGTCACTCATTCGTCATTTAGTCCTATAAAGATGCTATTAACGTATCCAATTGCATGGTTAAGTATGGGAAGTTTTCACGCACACCCAATTTGTCATCCTGCATGTCATCTTAGAACATTAATTTCTAGTTAAATAGGAGCATCATCTCGCTGATCTTGATGAAATATATATATATATATATATATATGTATATAGAGAGAGAGAGAGAGAGAGAGAGAGAGAGAGAGAGAGAGAGAGAGGAGTTATGAGCATAAACAAGAGCTTATTTACACTATTAGACAACTAATTACAAGAGGATTGGTAGTAAATCACTGTTATGTATATTTCGCCTTTTCAAATCAAAATGATTGTTGATGAACAAATTATCTTCGCATTGCAACCGCCAGAATAATCTTTCAATGTTTTTTATTTTTTCACTCATGGTCCCGTTACCTAATCTCTGAATGGTTTTTTTTTGCGATTTTTTACACATGCTATCTCGGAGTATATACAAACATATTTGACGGTTGGATCGTTGAAACTAGTTTCGTAGAATGCATATCCTATCAAATTGATAGATTTAACAAACACTTAAGAGTTAATGTTATACTTCCATTAAGTATAAAATAAGATTTATCCACTAGTGTAAATATTTTAAAATGAAGATCGAATTCATTCATTGCATTCTTATAGGGTGGAGGATTGTAGCTGTAAAAAATCATCAAAATCGGAGCTAAAATAACCGTTAAATTGCGATTTTTCGTTCATAACCATCGAAAACTTTTGTTCCGTTACCTAATCTTTGAATGTTTGTTTTTTGCGATTTTTTACATATGCGATCTCAGAGTGTGTACAAACAAGTTTGATGGTTGGATCATTGAAAAACGTTTCGTAGAATGCGTATCGCATCAAGACGGTAGATTAAACAAACACTTAGAGTTAATGTTATACTTCCCCATCAAGTATAAAATAAGATTTTGTGGTATCCACTAGTGTAAATATTTTAAATTGAAGATCGAATTCGTTCAATGCAGTCTTATAGGGTCGAGGAGTGTAGCTGTAAAAAATCATCAAAAACGGAATTAAAATAACCATTAAATTGTGATTTTTCGTTTATAACCGTCGAAAACTTTTGTTCTATTACCTAATCTCTAAATGTTTGTTTTTTGTGATTTTTTACGTATGCAATCTCGGAGTGTGTACAAACAAGTTTGACGGTTCGATTATTGAAAAAAGTTTCGTAGAACGTGTATCGTGTCAAAACGGTCGATTAAATAAACACTTAGAGTTAATGTTATACTTCCATTAAGTATAAAATAAGATTTTGTGGTATCCACTAGTGTAAATATTTTAAATTGAAGATCAAATTTATTCATTGCATTCTTATAGGGTCGAGGAGTGTAGTTGTAAAAAATCATTAAAATCGGAGCTAAAATAACCGTTAAATTGTGATTTTTCGTTTATAACCGTTGAAAACTTTTGTTCTGTTACGTAATCTCTGAATGTTTATTTTTTACGATTTTTACGTATGCAATCTCGAAGTGTGTACAAATAAGTTTGATGGTTGGATCGTTGAAAAAAGTTTCGTAAAATGCATATTGCGTCAAAACGGTAGATTAAACAAACACTTAGAGTTAATATTATACTTTCATTAAGTCTAAAATAGGATTTTGTGGTATCCACTAGTGTAAATATTTTAAATTGAAGATCGAATTCGTTCATTGCATTCTTATAGGGCCGATGAGTGTAGGTGTAAAAAAAATCATCAAAATTGGAGCTAAAATAACCGTTAAATTGTGATTTTTCGTTTATAACCCTAAAAAACTTTTGTTCTGTTACCTAATCTTTGAATGTTTTTTTTTTTTTTTTTTTTTGCGATTTTTTGCGTATGCGTAAAGGGAAATCTAACCCTTAGTTATTTTTCTATTATGTAACAGCTGTAAAATAATTACAACTGTTTTGTTGTTAATCACATTGTTAATGGTTAATCTAGTGTTATTAGTCACTAAGCTTATGTAGGTAAGTGTATATAAACTCAGTTGTAAGTACTTCCTGATTAAGAAATGAAATATAGAAAGCATTCTTTCTATCTTAGTATCACTCGCCTCTCTGCTTAACCGCCCTTCGATCATCTCACCGCCTTTCCATGCGATTCAATCCTCTCAATCTTCAAGATCTCTCTCTTGATCTTCAATTTCTTCTTCTTCGCAGCAATGGTGTCTTCAACTTCTTCGCCTCTACATCCTAAAAATGTTCCTCCGAATCCTGCACTGACTGAGTTCGTCTTCCCTAATTTCTTTGCGATGAACCCTAATTTCTCAAATTCGTCGATCTCTTCGATCACGATCTAGAACATCAGTTGTATGGTGCCTACGAAGCTCAAACGTGACAATTATCTAGTCTGGAAAGCTCTATTTGCTCTGATTTTCAGGCGCTGTAAGCTCACCGACATTGTTGATGGCTCCGAACCTTATCCACCGCCTTATCTTCTTGATCAGATCGGTCGCCCTACTGGAGTTCCTAATCCTGCCTATGAAGCTTGGTATGAGACGGATCAAAATATCCTGATTTGGCTTAACTCCACTATCTCTGAAGAAATCATTCCATTTACTGTTGGTGTGACTTCATCTCATGATCTCTGGCTTAATCTTGAGAATCGATTCGGAGGTGTATCTGCAGCTTATATTCATCAACTCAGATCTCGTTTACACTTTGTCGCCAAAGATGATCTCTCAATTTCTGAATATCTGCAGCGCATCAAAGGTATTTATGAAGCTTTAATGGCAGCTGGATCACTAGTTTCTGATCATGACCTAATTGCTGTCACTTTCAATGGCTTATCTGATTAATATGAATCTTTCATTGATTCTATTATGCTGCGAATTTCATCAACTACTCTGGATGAACTTCATGGTCTTTTGATCAACAAGGAATTATTCATGCATTGCAAGAAGAAATGCACTGTCTCTTCCACCCAAGAATGTTTTCAGGCCTTTACTGCTCAATCTCAGGGCCATCTCCTTCCTACACCACAGTACTTTCCCCTTCCACAAGCTTATGCAGTGCAGTTTAATGCTTCTCCCAAATTTCAGAACAATCATGGAAAATGATCGTCTTAGCGTAACTATCGTGGTAACTCTTCTAAGAACTTCAACAATTTTAGTGGTAATTTTCATCATTCTGGCAATGGTTCTAGTCATTTTCGCAATAACTCTAGTAATCGTTCTCAATTTGGTGGATTTCCCCGCAATAACAAATATTCTGGTGGTAAAAATCCTTGCCAAATTTGTCATTCCTTTGAGCATGAAGCAATTGATTGTTATGAAATGATGAATCATGCTTTGGCTGGTAAAATACCTCCTGCCAAATTAACCGCTATGTGTGTGCATACCAACTCCAAAACTACCTCTGCTACTTGGCTTATTGACTCTGGCGCCACATCCCATATCACAAACGATATCTCTGCTCTTCACTCCCATATTCCCTACTTTGGAGAAGATAAAGTGTACATTGGTGATGGGCAAGGTATGTCTATTCATCATTCTGGCAATTCTGTGCTTAAAACACCATCAACTACGTTTCAATTGAATAATGTTCTGCATGTTCCCATGATGAAGTTCAATTTTCTCTTTGCCTATCAATTTTTAAAAGATAATAAGTGTGCTTTAACCCTTGATTCTGATGGTTCTACAATCAAGGATCACTCTACGGGAATGATGCTTTTTCAAGGACCAGTTAGAGAAGGTTTCTATCCTCTCCAAGGCATTCCCTCCACTTCTGCACACTCAGCCATTTTCAGTACTAAAGCTACACTTCAGACATGGCATAGGAGGCTTGGGCATCCTTCTATAGTAATGTTTAGGAAGATTTTAAATAAAGCTTCACTTGCTCACAGTGGTGACAAATCTGTAAATTTCTTTTGCATAGATTGTGCCATAGGCAAAAATCACAAGTTATCTTTTTCATCTAGTACGAGTATTGTATCTGCCAGTCTTGAGTTGATTCACTGTGATGTTTGGGGCCAGCTCCAGTGATTCCTATTAGTGGCTACAAGTACTATGTTCTATTTGTAGATGAGTTTACTAAATACACATGGCTATTTCCATTGAAGGCAAAATCTGAGGTGTTTTTTGTCTTCGTTAGTTTTAAAGCATATCTTGAAAATATGATTGGCCATAAAATCAAAACTTTCTGATCAGATTCAGGTGGTGAATTCACGAGTTCTGCCTTTAATTCTTTCCTTGTTCATCATGGGATTTCTCATCAATATAGTTGCCCTTATACTCCCGAGCAAAATGGGTGTGTTGAGCGTAAACACAGACATCTCATAGAAACTGCCGGAACTCTATTAGTCGCTTCTAATGTTCCTCACAAATATTGGATTGAAGCTTTCTCCACAGATTTGTATCTTATTAATCGACTGCTTTTATCAAATTTGGATAAATCTCCTTGGGAATTACTTTTAAAAAAAGCTCCAGATTATTCAAAGCTTAAGACTTTTGGTTATAGTTATTATCCCTGGCTCAAGCCATATGTCTCTTCCAAGCTCCATGGCAAGAGTACTCTTTTTGTCTTCCTTGGTTATAGTTTACAACACAAGGGCTACAGGTGTTTAGATGTTCAAACACAACGCTTGTATATCTCCAGACATGTCATTTTCAATGAAGATCATTTCCCCTTTCAAAGTTTACCATAGTCACAGGGCACTGCACCATTGGAATCTACATCCCCAGCCACTCCATCAACCTCTTCATCAACTTTCACTCTTCCATGTCCTATTTCTCACACAGGTTATTCTCTGCCTACTGTCTCACATTTGAGCAACACTGCATCATTACCTACTCCAGAGCCATTTTCACAACCATTGTCTTCTCCAACACCTCATCAATCACAAGTGCTTGTGGCAATTGCTTCTCCAATGCCTATTGTCTTCACTAATACACATCCAATGGTCATAAGGTCAAAGGCTGGGATTTTTAAACCCAAGGTTTTGGCTATCTCAAAGAAGAGGTCTTCATGCAGCAACCTCTTAACTTTATTGATCAAACCAAATCATCCTATGTTTGCAGGCTCAACAAGTCACTATATGGCTTGAAATAGGCCCATCGAGCATGGTATGATAAACTCTTTCATACTCTTACATCTCTTGGTTTTGACAACTCCAAGTCTGATTGCTCTCTATTTATTCAATAAAAGCCCTATTTGGTTATAGTCATAGTGTATGTTGATGACATCCTAGTGACTGGTCCAAAATGCTTCTCATTGTCAAGCATTTATTCAACAACTCAGTCATCAATTTCCTGTCAAAGATTTGGGACCTCTCCATTTTTTCCTTGGTCTAGAAGTTCACAGAACCTCAGAAGGTCTCTTCTTATCTCAGGGCAAATATACCATTGATCTACTTGTTAAAACCAATATGGATGGCTGCAAACCATGTTCTACTCCTCTTGGAATAGGTAAGTTGGATCATACTAGTCCATTACTTGCTAATCCCAAAGAATACAGATCAATTGTAGGTGCTTTACAGTACCTCACTTGGACACGACCAAATATTTCTTTTGTTGTGAACCAAGTGTGCCAATTCCTTCATTGTCCGAGAGACCCTCACTTTCAAGCAGTTAAAAGGATTCTATAATTTCTCAAAGGTTCTGTTACTCAAGGAAAGTGGTTCAAGAAAGGTTCTTTACATCTCACAGCTTTTTCAGATGCTGATTAGGCTGGCTGCCCTTTTGACAGACGCTCAACCAGTGGTTACTGCGTGTATTTGGGTCCTAACTTGATTTTCTGGAGTGCAAAGAAGCAACACACAGTTGCTCGATCGTCCACAGAGGCTGAATATTGCTCTCTTGCCCACACAATTGCTGAATTGACATGGATATGCAAAATCTTTAAAGATATAACTTTCCTTCTGCATCAGGTACCTCAACTTTAGTGTGACAATGTCTCTGCAATTTCTTTGGCATCAAATCCTGTGTTTCATGCTCGTACGAAACATGTGGAAATTGATTATCATTACATCCGAAAACTTGTTTTGGCTAATTTAATTCAAGTTCAACATGTTAGTACTCATCATCAAATTGCAGACATTCATACAAGGCACTTTCCAAGGCCAAATTCCAGTTGTTACAGTCCAAGCTTTCTCTCGGATCTCCTCCGTTTAGCTTGAAGGGGGTAAAGGGAAATCTAACCCTTAGTTATTTTTCTGTTATGTAACAGCTGTAAAATAGTTACAACTGTTTTGTTGTTAATCACACTGTTAGTGGTTAATCTAGTGTTATTAGTCACTAAGCTTATTTAGCTAAGTGTATATAAACTCAGTTGTAATTACTTCCTGATTAAGAAATGAAATATAGAAAGCATACTTTCTATCTATGCAATCTTGTAGTATCTACAAACAAGTTTGACGGTTAGATCATTGAAACTAGTTTCGTAGAATGCATATCTCCGTTAAATTTGCCTAAATTTTGAAGTGGGAAAAGTAATTTGTGCTAAATTTTTATTTATGTTTTTCAAGTATTGATTAGACAACATTTAGTTTGTGTGATGACATTTTCATTGTACAATTATCTTTTTGTTTCTTTATTGCATATTTTACATGGGTTATTATCTATTAAACCAAACAATTATTTATTTAATTTTTAAAAATGTATTATATTTCAAAACATATTATTTATTTATTTATTAAACCAAACAATTATTGTTTTATATTTTAAAATTGTAGAAAAATTTTGGGGGGTAGGGGGAATTTAAAATTTTGGGAGGGAATTTAAAATTTTGGGAAGGAATTTTGCCGCCATTTTATATTTTTCGGTTTTAACCGATAGTAATGAAAATTTTCTTACAGTTTATATTTAAAAAAAATGTTTCTGTCGATTTTAACCGATAATAATGAAAATTTTCCAAAATAAAACCCCTCAATCTCTTCCTTGCACCGGTGCCTTCTCCCTTCCCCCTTCCTTCCCCCTTTTCTCCTCTCCTCATTTCCTTCTCCTTCTCTTCTCTCCTCATTTACTTCTAGTTCAACACTTGCACTCACCACCCTGCACTCTCCACCTTTCGCAGTTTCTGTGTCTCATTGCTCTTAAGTGTTCTCGACCTCGATTTGTCATCGCGCAGAAGACTTCGTGTAATTTGATCACAGGAGAGCTCTGGAACTCACGTGGGCAGGTCAGCAATTACTACATGTATTTTTCTAGGGTTTTGGATTACTTTTAATTTTGGGAGTTTTTGTGCTTTATGTAGTTCAATTTTGTCGAATTAGTTGATGCGCAAGATTTAGGGTTTTAATTCAATTTTGTCCAATTTTCACTTCTTGTATAAAAATTGAACACTGGAACTTACCCAGGAATTAAAGTTACTGTTGTAAAACTTTGTGATGAATGTTTCTTCTTCGTCGGATTGTTCGTTCTCAAAGAATAGTGCTAGGAGATTCTTTGAGATATTTGGTCATGGCCAAGAAGAACAAGAACCCAGGAAGGGGAGGGTACTATAGCAGTGCTTTTGGGCAGGCTGGTGAATGCTTCGGTAGCTCAGGAAGAATCGGAAGATTCAAGTGCTCCGACGAGGAAATCTATTAGTTTGAATTCTAGTTACCGTGACAGTTTTGGTGTACCTATACAAATTCTTCCCCTGTCAAACATGTTGTCATCAGAGAGGAAGGATTTGAAACATAGGTTGAATATGGAAAATGCAGTGAATGCAGGAGACATGGAAAATGCAGAAAGTGGTTTATATTTTTTTTATTATTAATATATTTTTTGTCGGTTTTATTTAACAAGAATGCTTTTATTTATTCTTATTAATAACTTCTTTGTCAGTTATATCCGAAAGAAGTTATGTCGGTTTTAGCCGACATAAATGCTCTTATTTATTCATTATTAATATATTCTCTATCGGTTATATCCAACACAATTTCTGTCGGTTTTAGAGTATTTTCTGTGGGAAAATTCATTTCCTTACGTTGGCAATTCTATCGCTTATTAAATCCGCCATTGCATCCATTTTCTGTCGAATTTTGCTTAAAATCCGACGGTAATATACATTTCTTGTCGGTTATCATAGCGACACTAATAAATGGTTTCATAGTAGTGTTTGGGCAACGAAGGATTTGTCGCGCAAAGTCCTAAATTTTTTAAAAATTCCCGCGTCCCATTTTTGGTGCTAGCCCAAATTTAAGGATTTTGCGCGACAAAATTTTTATAAAAATAAAAAAGAAAAAAAATTTATTTTACAATTTAAAATATAAATAAATTAAAATAAATAGGCTTTAGGCGACCAAATGTTGATTTGTCGTGCAAAGAAAATAATTTAGTTTAACAATATAAAATTAAATAAAAACAAGTAAATAGGGTTTAGGCGATGAAATATTGATATTCGTCACACAAAGTTTAAAAAAAAATAACTTATGAAAATAACTATATTTTAAAATTTATAATATAAAATTAAATAAAAAAGAAAATAAATTGGTTTAGGCGACCAAATATTTGGATTTCGTTGTGCAAGGGTTTTTAAAAAAATAATTTTTTATTTTTGTATTGACTTTGCGCGACGAAGTTTAAAATTTCGTCAAAGTAACTTTGAGCGATGATGTTTGTTTCATCCCGTAAAATTTTGTCCCGCAAGACTTAGAGGATGAAGTTCAAAAGTTCGTCGTGCAAAGTGACTATGCGCGACGATGTGTGTTTCGTCGCGTAAGGGGTTTTTCTAACTAGTGAATTATAATATCTCAAATGTATGTGACTAATTTAAAATATCTCCGTACACAGTTCCGATTCCAATTCAATTAACAATATTTAACTTCACAGTGAAATTATTAAAACCTAATTACCGTAGTGACATAGACAAGTGAAATTATTCAAACCTAATCAACGACGTAGACGACTTGTTTGATATATAAAGATAAAGATGTAAGCAATCAGCACAGGCATATGACTCATGTTGGTTTTAAAGTTTTCAAAAATTCCAAAAGTACCAAATTTTCCAAGTCGAAATAGATGTTGAAATTTCAAATGTATTTGGACATGGAATTAGAAGAAATTTTTCATAATGAAATGGAGTTCCTTGATTCTAATATGAAACGTCTAAAAATCAGTCGACAACACTAATCATAATAACAACGAAATATAAATATGAAACTGCTACACCCAACCAATATTGTCACTTTATTTATAAAACAATATTTGCAGAGAGCGAGTCAAACTCAGAATTTCACATATAAAAGTAAGTTATATTTTTTTGGTAAAACTAAATGTAAGTTATCTTCCCAATTGATCTTTGGCAATGATCTGTTGAGCATTGCTTCCAAATAAAGAGATATTTGAAAAGCCATTTTGTAATGGAGTTTATTTATCTATTAATCTTCGCCACCTTGATGTCAGCAGACTCACCACCGGCATTGAAACTGAGATAAACAATAACGAAATATTGCTGTTTTAACTGCACATTATAGTGTATACCAATATGGGTAACCCACTCCATAAACTTTAAATTTTTTATGCATCTGATTCCTCTGCACATACATTTATGGCCACTAGTTTAAATTTAATCTTAACTAGGTAATTTTTGGATACAGCTCAAGGTTTGAACTTATTCCTCTTGTTCTTTCTAAGATTCTCAAGTCCACCAGCTTTATATTTCCTTTTGTCATGACCGTTTGAGTGTGTCCAATTCTGCTCCAATTTTATAGATTGTTGCTTTATTGGCTTTCCATGTCAGTCAGCATTGTTTGCATTCTGTTTGGTTTTATATGATGTAAGCGATATATTAGGGGAGTGAAATTGGAATTTAAACGCAAATAGATAACACATTATTTTAATTAATTTAACAAAAATCAAAATTATTTCTCCTTGTTTTTATTTATATATTTATCTTAAATATAAAATGAGAAAAGTTGGGCCCTTAGTGCATTGTTGACATTTATTGTGAGATATTAAAACACAACACATGAAGAGTTTACGTATTTCAATACGAACGGAAAGTATATTTTAGTTTCCAAACGACACACACAACACAAACATATGCATGCATACACATGTATCAGGTATGATATTTATGCTAAAAGACGTTTGCTTGTGGTTGAAAAGTTAAATTGAAGTGTCACATCATCTCAAGGGTTATGACACCTTTGTTTTCTCCAGAATCTCTACTGGTGCAAAATTGAGGCAAATAATATAAGTTGGTGATCATAATTCATAACACATCGCTTTGCCACGGGCCCTCAGCTTTTGAGTTGTTTCCACCCAAAGACCAACACCTGCAGTTTAACTTTAACAGAGAATATGAGTAAGGTTTACAACGGTTGTCGACCACCACTTCACTAAATTCTGATATACCTTTTTCAGACTCAAACGATCGAAAATAGTAGTAAAGATTTTCACTTTGAATTCCTGATATTGTGGCTGGTTTGGCCGCTTAGGTTTTAGTTTGGCCGTGGTTGCGCAATTCTGGTGGTTTTAGGTCGAAACAACTCGATACCATCGGACGGTTCATCTGGCAACAGCCGTCAGCTGCCGCTGTTGTCCAACACAGAGGTGGGTGCAATTTGGTTTGGATCAGTTTTACCTGAAAATTTCAGAGAAATTAATCAGCCATGGAGTGCTGCAATTAGATTCGGTTTGAACAAACCAATGTGAGAAACCAAACAAAACGAAACCAAACCACCGTTAGACACGGTGCAACTTAGAAGTTTAGGCATGAGACTAATTTTCATGTTTTGTTTGATACTGATTTAGGTCAATTACCAAAAATTGTCGTATAATTTACTTTAATTGTCCATATCAAGAGAATTGGAAGTGGGAAAAAAATAAAGCAAAACTAATGAAAATGACTTGAAAACTTTGAGTTTTAACGATAAGGACAAAATAAAGAGTAAATGAATAGTACCAGGTTTGACTTTTTAGTGTAAAAATGTGATTTTTCGTTAAAGTGAACAGTACCACGAACTTTTCGTTAAAACTCCCAAAAAATAAAGCTAATGTAAGGTTTGTTCGGATTGGGCGGTTTCCAATTAGGTCAAACTAATTACAGTTGCTTAAATACTAATCAGGTGGATTAATGATATTGGTGTGGATTAATGATATTGGTGTGGATTAATCATATTGAAAACCCACTGAAGGGTTTTGTGGATTAATCATGAGGAAAACTAATGAAAAATGCTTGAAAACTTTGAGTTTTAACGATAAGGACAAAATAAAGGGTAAAGTGAATAGTACCAGGATTGTATTTTTAGTGTAAAAATATGGTTTTTTGTTAAAGTGAACAGTACCGAGAGCTTTTGGTTAAAGTTCCCTTAATCATATTGGTGTACTAATTTGAAAACTGAATGAATATAACAATGAATTTGAAATCCCAATCCATTAATCATCTTGGTGGTGTCGTTCCAACAATTTCTGAGGACCTTTGGTGGCAGCGATGTTAGTAAAACGACGTCTCTTACAGATTTGTGAGTACCTTTCAGTGGGTTTTGATAAGGAAATCACTTAATTGGGTGAATTTGCTGGTTTTATGTAGTTTATGAAGAATCGGTGAGAGAAAAAGTTCATGTGTTCATGATATTGGGGGAACCCTAAACGCTCTTAAGAATTAGTCTTAGATGAAATCTGTATAGGGATAGAGGGGAAGAGATAAGGATATGGCCACCAGTGGCTTGAAGTCAGGTTGGAGCCGTGGAGGCAGAGGACTGGGATAGGGACTTGTCGGCGACGGAGGGGTAGGGTCGCTGGCGCTGGGTATAACAGATGTCACAGATGAAGTGGTAGTATAGTACTACCTAATAATTTCTCTGTGGTTGAAATCAGTTAACCTAAAATTAGGGGATACACCAAACACTATTGAATCGGTTGTTTCACCCTGCTTAACGACATATTGCCTAAAATCAAATACTCTTTCTTCTTTAGCGATTTAGGTTAAATCCAGTTTCGATAATATTGTGCCCACTTGAAATTCAATTGTTCTCGACATATATTTTTATGCAATGATATAACTAAAATTGTACTTAGAATCAAAACAACTTCAAACTAATATGATCACGATTTCTAGGGTTGTGAATTTTTGTGTCGAAATCCCGAAACCGACCCGAAAAGTCCCAAACTAACTATCGAAAAAATCGAAAATCCGCGAAAAAAATCCAGAAAGTTCAGTATGGATTGGTCGAGATTAAATTCCAAACGTTCGTTTTAATAAAGACTCAGACTACTTTCTCTCTTCTCTTCTCGAACTCAGCCCCCTGTCCCTCTCGACTTCCATTCTCTCGTCTATGTCTCCGACTTTTCCTCGTGCTAAACTGGCCACCCACCACTCTCTCGTCTTCGCTCGGCCACCATTCCACCACCATCACAGCCCTATTTTTCCTCCACCGCCAAAAATAAAATCTTGGTTTGGATGAACCTCAACCCCCATTATCAAAGCTATTACATCTAGGTAAGTGTTACCCATTGTGAAATTTCAAATTAGGGTTTTTTTTTTTTTGTTTTTTTTTTTTGTTTTTCCGAATTAGGGGATTGATTTCAGAATTTATGAATAGTGATTATGAACTCTTAGTTATAGCGTAGTTGGTCGAAATATGGACTACCCAACAGCAATTCACATGGTAAATTAACGTTCTCGATTTGGGTACGATAACCATAATGATTCGGTTTTGAGTTGATTGTAGTCTCACACACAACACATAATGAGCTAAACTACAAGACGTAAGTGCATATTATTTTCCTTTTCATAATTCATTTAGGGTACTAATCGAGTGCTCATGCACGCAACTGGTTTCAAGGAGACACTCTAGCATTTATCTTTGTATTCAGGAATAGTAGAAGCCGCACTTTTTCAGTAAAATGTTAACGTTCGGTGGTTGAAACTTGAAAGTCTGAATTCGATGAGTCACATCCACGACAATGTTTTGTCATAATCTTGTCTTCTCTACTATTGTGGATCATGGACATAGACAAACTCGCAGGTGCTAAATTACAAGGGAACAAAAGCAGGTCGACAACTAGTTCAGAAAATTAACTCGAATTACCTCTTCAGTACTCGTACAGAAAGAAAAAAAATACTCATATCGCTTGTACTAATCTATATAGTATTCAACCAGATATGGTTCTCTACTTATTATACCAAAATGGTGTCGCTTTACGGTTTAGGGTTTACATTAAATATAGACTCAAACGTAGATGTAAACATCTAGCCTGTCTTTATCTCCAGATATTACTCCTTTCAATATTTTCACAAACCTCACATCGAATAGGTGATAAAACATAAAATGCCATGTATGTGCAAATGTCATCTTCATTAGTAAGTGCCATTTCGGCAATGTTTGGATGAGGATTTTTCAAGTTCTAAGGGATTGATGTCAAGTTATGAAATAAGAGGTCATAAAATGCCATATATAGGGGATTAGAAAAGCTCTCTATGAGCATTACAGTTTAACAAAGGCATGTGAGAGGGATTTGTACATGACACCTCCCATTGCTCCCAAGTAGGCATTAGCAAATCCCTCTCATATGTCTATGTAATGTTGATGGAGGGTTTTACCCGAATGCTTCTATGTTACATTTTGCGGCTCATTTCTCAATAGCTTGACATCAATCCCAACTTGAAAACCCTTATTCAAATACAACCTTCGGGTTTTGAAAGCTCAGAACAAAATAGTTACGACAACTCCTTCATTTTGAGTCACTGGTTATCAAATGCAGCTAAGTAATTGAATCAACAAACATGATATGTTACCGAAACCTCTTTGACAATGCAAGGAGAGTTTCATAGTCTCATATAGCAAAATAAATCAACACGCTTATGCCGAAACTTGATTGCGGTATTATATTCCTGATTTGTAGAATTGCCTTTGCGTAATTAGGTTTTATCACTGTTCTTGTTATACACACAGTTGTAACCATATTTGTACCTCTTCACGCATTAAAAACTCCCACATGTTCACTCTTGCTTGAGTATTCAGTTTGACTTGGTACCAGATCAATGTATTGGTCCCTTGAGCAATGTACCAATTTGGTACCTTTGTATTTGTTTGTCATGGTCAATGAAATACTGCTATCGTTTCTTCTCATTAAAAAAAAATTAAAAAAAAACTTGGTATAAGAGCAAGGTATATATTCTCCTCCGTTCTAAGTAATGTATTCTCCTCATTCTAATTAAGCAAGGTAATTCAGTCAACATTGTGTTATGCATATATATCTCTTTGCGTTGCATGACATCGAATGAATGTTTCAACACGCGTAGAATCTCATATCACTTGGTAATGAAACTCTTTCCACCTAGCTATAGTGCCTTTTATTTTTTCTTGGTAAATTTTCTTGTCTATATATATACACAAAAGGGTGGAGGGAATAGAACTCGTTACCACAATATTTAAATATAAGACATCTCATTTATAAGTGCAGAAAAATAACATCAATCGTAGTTCTTCAACAGTTGAGTTTTAGTCCAAGAACTTATGGCTCGTTTACGTAACTGTAATCAAAATAGGAGGAATTGGATTGAGGAGGAATTTGATTGAGGATGAGTTGGAATAAGGAGGGGTCATAATTGGATTCCTGTTAAAGTTGTTTACTTAAATGTTCTGGAATCGGAGTATGAATGAAATTGAGTTTATATAAGTTGTTTACTAGTTCACTTGAATCGGAATAGAAATCAATATAATTACTAAAATGCCTTTTAGTTTTTAATTTTATTTTAATTTCATATATATTTATTTTTAATCACATTTTCATTAGAACAGCTCCACCCTATTGGGGTAGGCCGATTCAAACCCTAAAAAATAGGCCAGCCTACACAAAAAATGGACCAACGGAGCCTAATAGGCTGGCACCCAGCCCAAGCCAGTCCATAGGCCGGCCCAAAACATGTTGAGCAATGTGCTGGAATGTGTGACGTCACGCTAGCGTCAGCATGACGTCACAGCCCATTACAGATTTTTTTTGCATCAGGCGCGTGGGAAACAAACACAAGTGGGCACGCCTTCCCGACCAAAAAAAAGGCGACAGGGCCCGCCGTTGCTGCGCACTAATTAGCACTGGGTGAGTGGCCACGTGGCTCGTTTTGGGCCGTTGGATTTCCAACAACTAGTTTTCTAGACCGTTGGATTTCCAACAATCAAAATTTTGAATTTCAAATCCAACGGCTAGTGACATAGCGCATTCTAGGCCATCCGATCTCGAGATCAACTGTCCACGATTTTTGCCCAAAAATGAAAAAAAAAACATAACGGTTAGAATTATGACCATTTGCCACGTGTCCACATATGGGCTGTTGGATTTGAATATTTTTCAAATCCAACGGTCCAGATTAATTAACTTAATAAAAATTATTAAAAAAATGTTTAAAAATACATTATTTTTTATTTTTTATTTTTTTCTATAAATACCTAACCATCATCTTCCACCTTACACCACATTTCAATATTTTCAACACTTTCAACCAAAGCTTTCATATATTTTTTTGTGGAAAAAATGGCTACGTGGAAGCTCATCAAAGATGTTACATTGTGTCAATGCTGGGTTCAAATTACTCATGACCCGCTTACGGGTAATAAGATGGAGTTGCGAGAAATGTGGGGTATAATTACAGAAGAGTTTTGCGAAAGGCTTGGAGATCGCACAAGAAGTAGTCAAGGTCTTCAAGGTCATTGGAAAAAACTCAACATTTGCTTTACTTGTTGGAAAAACGCTCTCTCTCGTGCTTCCATTAATCTGAGTAGTGGGAGAAGCTTAGCAGATCAGGTGACAATATTTTTATTTATTTATATGTATTCCACCCGCATCAATATTTTAATTTATTTATTTGTTCTACACCCGCAGTTTATAATATTGTTGTTTAGGCCCAAAATATTAGTTTGGGCCGAATTAGAATTATTCTCTGCCCAGAAGGTTCTATTTGGAGGCTTGTGGGTTATTTAGTCCATGGGCCGAGATCGGCCAGGTCCAGTCGCCATAGGCCGCCAAGTCATCCTATTGGGAGAATGAGTGATTTGGATAAAGGCAAGGAGGTCGAATCCTGGTACAATAAGGAGTCTCGGCAGGATGAGGACGCTGACAACCTGGAAATGAATGCTACTTGATAGGAGACTAGGTTCAAAGTCCTGATAGAAGTGGGATTGGTCGAGATAGGGACGGCTCAGAATAAGGAATCCTAATCCGAGTATGATTTGAACTTGATTGAAGAGACATCTGCTCCTATAAATACAGAAGTAGTGGCACCGTTCAAAGCTCCCTCCAACACACACACAAATCTGCCCTGCGCAAACCCTCACTCTACGCGAAACCTCTTAACAACCTTGAGATTTTTTTTTCCTTTTCGCCAACACATCTTCAATTTGGATAAACAGCACTGTGAAGGCAACCGGTGGTATCTTCAGTTTGGATGAACAACAATATCGCCGTAGAATCAGCCGACCGTGGAGCACCTTCAGTTTGGATAAACAGCACTGCGAAGGGGCCGACTGGTTACCTATCCAAGTCTCGGTTGAGAAGGATGTTTGAATCCTTATTGGCAGAGGTCATCTCATCAGCCTTCTCGGCGAAGTGAGGTGTTACAGTTTATTAGGGCTCGGCACATTGAATGCTGAGTTGTCGTATGATTGGATACTCACAAGTGGGCTTTAGAGTTCGGCATTTTGACGGTCGAACCACATTCACCATCAAGACGTACGTCCGCTTTGAGTATTTGTGCCCTTACACTTTAGTGTCAATTCGGCGTGAGTTTACTCTGATGAACACCATCACTATGACCGAATCTGACGACAACGATCTGTGAACTTCGCATATTTAGTAGCCTTGTCTTCAGGCTTTAAAATCCAAGAGCCGAGTCAAGTTCCTTCCTCGGCCGCAATCGCAAGACGCAGAAGTCAGCCGCGCGCTCAATGTAACATTAACAAATTTTACTTCTCAACCGAGCTCGGCCGACGAGTTGGCACGCCCCGCACACAACCGAATGACGTAGTTAGCTTATTAGTTAATCGGCCTGAGCGCCACGTAGGCTTGGTAGTTTTTAGGGTCAACAATTGTCTTATCCCACATTTTATAGACACTACAAGCACAAGCATTCTACAGTGCGAAGAACAACAATAAATCATTCACCAAATGGGAATGTTGGGATGTTGTCAAATATTGTCCCAGATACAAACTTGTGCCAACCGGTCCAAAAGTTGTCATGCATGACATCCCTCTATACAGTTCACCTGAAGCAGACCCAGCCGCCCAAGAAGGCGACACATTTGAAGAGTGGGAAGGGATGCCTGAAGAAGTGCTGGAGATGCAGTCGACTTGTCGGTCCCTAAGGCCTCAAGGTAAAAAGGAGGCAAAGAAAAAAGGAGTTCTTCCAAAAATGACTACACAAAATGTATGGACGAACTTGCTCGCCAAGGTGAACTGAACATGGCATGGGAAGCGGCTAGAGATGAGGCAAAAGCAGTGACTATGGAAGCAATCTTAGTAGCTACTGTGAGACGTGATGCGCTAATGAGAGACAAAGAGAAATACTTAATCGAGAAAGCCAACTGCTTAGAGAAGAAAGGATGGCTCAAGCAGATCGTGAGACTATGAACAAGCCTCTAGAAGGAATGTCTCCGAATTCTAAATATATTTGGACATAAAAAAAAAAAAGATGTGGTGCAAAGAAGGTGTGCAAGAGACGAGGAAACAAGTCGAGGGGGTTCTAGCTATACATATCCTAGCAATGAAGATCCTAGCACCACATATCCTAGCTCCTCAGACTTTGTATAATTTCTTATTTATTTCTAGTATTTTATTTAATTTCGTCTTTACTTTTAGTACTTTATGTAATTTCTTATTTATTTTTAGTACTTTACGTAATTTCTAATTTATTTGTAGTACTTTACGTAATTTCTTATTTATTTTGAGTACTTTATGTAATTCCTTATTTATTTTTAGTACTTAATGTAATTTTTTATTTATTTGTAGTACTTTATGTAAACACACCAAATAAAATTACATAAACTCACCAAATAAACTTAAAAAAACACACCAAATAAACTAAGAACTTTATTCTTCCACCACAAGCTCATTTTAATCTTCACCTTGTTGCAATCCCCACTGGTGCTCAATCAAGTCAGTTTGAAGGCTTAAGTGCCAGTATGGTAGTTGCATTGAAGTGTACCGCTTAACTATCAATTGATTGTAACGTCTATCCCATTCCAATGGCTCGTGTTACACAGGATATTCGATGCAGTCATGAGCACAATAGATACGTGTTCTTAAGTTGTTCATCGTGTCCGGCTCGTATTCATCGACGGCATCATAATCATACTCATCTTCCGCAATCATGTTGTAGAGAATGATACACGTCATCATGATGGATAGAAGAGCCTCGACATCAAACATTATGGCAGCAGCCTTGACAATCACCTAACGAGCTTGCAGGATACCAAAACAATGCTCCACATCCTTCCTACACCCCTCTTGACATTTTGCGAAGTGTTTTTCTTTTTCACTTTGTGGATGTTGCACTATTTTGACAAACGTTGTCCACCTTGGGTAAATGTCATTTGCTAGGTAGTATGCTCTTTCGTATTTATGGCCATTCACCCAATATTTGACTCTCGGTGCTTTTCCTTGCAACACCTTGTCGAACACTGGAGATTGGGCCAGGACATTAAGGTCATTTTGAGCTCCTAGAACACCAAAAAAAGCATGCCAAATTCGTGTATCAAATGAAGCCACCGCTTCCAAAATGATACTTTTGGCTCATTTTCTGTCTCCATAAGCTCTTTGCCACGCACTTGGATAGTTTTTCTAGGTCCAGTTGCATGCAGTCGATGCTTCCAATGATGCCAGGAACGCCTGGCATCTCACCCTTCTTTAGAAGCCTTCGCAGGTCCCTTGGCGTGGGTTTCCGGAGGTACTCATTGGTGTACAAGGCTTTGATTGCGGAGCAAAACGGCATCAGGGACTCCAGAACAGTTGATTTTCCCATCCTCGCTATCTCATCCACTTGATCGGCAGATGCTCCATATGCAAGCATCTGTAAGGCAACAGTAACTTTTTGCTCAGTAAGAAGACCTAGAACATGAAAAGCATCATTTTTTTTCACAAAGTATGGATCATGGTTGCAAATAGCACTCATGATTTTGTCAAACAAACTTCTTTGCATTCTAAAACGACGTCTAAAAATATGATCAGGGAATAAACTGTTGGGGATAAAATAATCTTCCAAGAGATCTTTACCTCATCTTTCCCTCTTTCTATCCAAGTTTGCGGCACATCTGGGTTTGGATATTTGACCCACAGCTTCCACGACACGAAGGGAATGTGAGGCCCTCTACCTTCTATGTTCATCATCGTCACCCTCTTGCATTGCGAAAGCCTCATCTCCACCTTCCTCCAAATTGAACAATTCTTCCTGTTGTGCCAACAATTTTTTCTGTTGCTCATCGATTTCATACAATCTCCTTGAAGAAGACATTGTAAGAACTCAAGATTTAAAAATGATGAAGAAGAATTCTGAGCTAAAAAGGAAGGATTGAGTTTGGTATATGAATGAGGATGGATGTAGGGTTTATATAGACAAAAAAAAAAAAAAGGATGAGGTTCTGGACAATGCCACGTGGCACTACGTGATTGGTTGAAAATCTTATCGAAATATTGGCTAAATTATTGTAAACAGATAGTGACACGTGGCGCGTCGGGATTGGTTGAAAATCGTATCGGAAATCTATCCACAAAGTAGTACCTTCGGATAATGACACATAGCGTGAAAAGATTGGTTAAAAATCCTATCCGAAATTAAAACTATTTTTTTTTATTATTTTACAAAAAAAAGTTAATAATATTTTAAATAGGCTAGGTGCCAGCACATTTTGTAGGGGTGGAGATGCATTTGTGCCAGCGCATTTTTTAGGAGTGGAGATGCATTTGGCCAATTAACTGTTCATTTGGGTCATTCACTGTTCATTGAGTGGATTAAATGGGCTAGGTGCCAACGCATTTTTTAGGGGTGGAGTTGCTCTTAGTTATTTTAAAATGCCCTCACCCCCCTCATCAACACTGCCATGGTAGTTCTTGCGTTTAACCCCAATCCTCCAACACCACTCTCCCAGATCATCTTCCCAATTCCCACCCCGCAGAATAAAATATTATTTTAAGAACCTAGCCAAATTCATTTTCCCAGTTCCCACCCCGCGGAAAAAATTAACAATTTAAGAACCTAGCCTATGCATCTTCCCAGTTCCCACCCTGCAGAAAATATTCCGAAAAGCAATCAGAGCCAAGGACCAGACGAGCATTAACATCGCCAATGGCGCAAGCAATTTGGCCTCAAACTCCGAGGTCCCGACCTTCAAACCAACGTCACATAAGGATGATCCGGCTGTGTCGGTAGTGTCGAAGCATTTGTGAAGCCTCTTGATAAGAGGGCATAATAGGACAAAAGAAATGCCGATTCCTTCACCATCCTGGAATCCAAATACCTCACCCATGGAGGGAGTCCAATTCCTCCAATTTCAGGAATTGAATTCCATTTTTTTGTGTGGGTCCCACACGTTGTTGATTCCTCTAAATCATAGTAAACACAAAAGTTATCCTTAATCGGAATCAGATTTCTAATTTTCATTCTGATTACGAGTGCGTAAACACGCCCATAAGCCCTAGTGCGATTGCCCTATACGGCTTGGACCAATCTATTTATTTATTTAGGAAACTGGCTTAGACCAATTTATAAACACTCTTTCATTTTAATATCTCAGAAGACTACGCAAAAGCTAATGCAAGCCCAATACTGTTGTGGGTAGCTCATCTCCGAAATCTTGGTGTAGTCAAATTTGGATTTGAGAGGATTTTAAAAGACTTTAAAATCCTAGTGTAGTCAATTAAAAGATTTTAAAGGATTTTAAAATCCATCCAAATCTAAGTGTATTAAAAAACTTAAGATTTTGGAGGATTTCAATAAGTTGTGGATTTTGTGGGATTTGAGAGGATTTTAGAATCCATTCAAATTTAGGTGTAGTCAATTAAAAGATTTTAAAGGATTTTAAAATCCATCCAAATCTAAGTGTAGTAAAAAAATTTAAGATTTTGGAGGATTTCAATAAGTTGTGGATTTTGTGGGATTTGAGAGCAAAAAGTATATGTAACCAAGACTAAAAAAAATCCAACCTCACCCCCTAGGATTTCAAATCCTTCCACCACAATCCATTCAAATTCTTTAAAATCCATATTAATTTTGTAGGAGTTTTGAATCCTCTTAAATCCTATAGAATCTATCACTTTTAAAATCCTTTAAAATCTTACTAGGGTGTAGTCAAACTAAGATTTTAAAGGATTTTAAAAGTGATAGATTTTATAGGATTTAAGAGGATTAAGACTCCTTCAAAATTCATATAGATTTTATAAAGAATTTGAATGGATTGTGGTGGAAGGATTTGAAATCCTAGGGAGTGAGGTTGGATTTGAAATCCTACGGGGTGAGCTTGGTTATATATACTTTTTGCTTTCAAATCCTACAAAATCCACAACTTATTAAAATCCTCCAAAATCTTAATTTTTTTTAATACACTTAGATTTGGATGGATTTTAAAATCCTTTAAAATCTTTTAATTGACTACACCTAGATTTGAATAAATTTTAAAATCCTTTAATTGACTACACCTAGACTTGAATGGATTCTAAAATCCTTTAAAATCTTTTAATTGACTACACTAGGATTTTAAAATCTTTTAAAATCTTCTCAAATCCAAGTTTGACTAGTTTGTCTACACCCCCTAAAATACTTATCCACGTATTTACGCCTGCATTCCCAGGCTGTTGTGGTTATAAGTATTTGTAATACAACCCAGATCTAGGGTTCGAAAGGTGGTGGTGGTGGTGGTGATAAATGGTAGTGAATTATAAAATTTATATGAGGTATTCTAAAATACCTCGGTTTTGTTTATAAAAAAAATACCTCGGTTTTTTTCGGTATTAATTTTATTCCCAGTTAATAACTATTTATAAATTAGAGTTTTGTTACAGTTGCACTAATTTTCTTACCCTCAAGTAATTGACATCAAACAAATATGAAATAGAAAACTTCATTTTAATCCTTAAAAAATATGAGTTTTAGACTATAACCTTGTGTAAAATTAAAATCCAATTTTAGTCCCTAGTACATTTAATCATATCATTTATTAGTTATATTTTGATGTTTTATTTATCTTTTTATTTTTATTTTAATGTATTAATTACATTTAAATTTAATTTTTATTTCATTCATCATAATATATTTTAATGTCTACAATTAGGCAACTAATTTTTTTATAATATATATTTCGATAACAATTTTGTATGTTCTTCATTTAGGTACATTAATACATTTGAATATTTCGGTATATCATCGGTACAAACATATAGGTACATTGATTCAATATAATGCATTTCGTTACGTACATTTAGGTAAACACATTTGAGTATTGACTTTTAGGTACATTAATTCAATATATTATATTTCGGTACATACATTTAGGTACGTATATTTTGGTGCATACATTTCGGTATTGACATTTAGGTACATACATTTCGGTATTGATAGTTAGGTACGTACATTTTTGATACATACATTTCGGTATTGACATTTAGGTACATTAATTCAATATAATACATTTCGGTACATAGATTTAGGTTCATTATAATATATTTCGGTACAATCATGTAGGTACAAATATTTCGGTACAAAAAAGTTAATTTTATATATTTCGGCATAGTCATTTCTATACACTTATGAATTTATATATTTTTCTATCACAAATTTCTTTTAATATTTTCTCATTTACGTTCATTTATAATTAAAAAACTAAATATGTGCATATTAATAAAATTAAAATTTAATGTGGAGAGATTAAATAAAAATACACATTAAATAACAAAAATTGAATGTAAATTTTGATAAAAGTACATTCAAGGATTAAATTGAATATGTAATCTAGCACAAGGTTTTTTTTTTTAAATTTTAATCTTTTGCAAGGACTAATGTTCAAAAACCCCAATATGAAATATGTCATAATAAATGTTAGAACTCAAATCTCAAACCCTAACTCAACCTTAACTATTGCACATAGAAGAGAGGGAAGGAGGAAGATAGAAGGAGCAGAGCTCCAATATTTTTTGTATTGATTTCTTTTGTAAAATTCTGATCTGTTTACAAACCAAAGGGCAGGTGCTCTTATACACGAAGTGTGACTACTGCCAACTGGCATTTCTAACAAATTCCCCTAATAACAAGTAAAACCCTCAATTACAACCAACTTGACTCTTAATTAAAGCATAAACCTCAATTACAATTTAGGTTCATAACAATAAATTATCAATGCGCGTGCACCTGCCACCAAATTTATGAACCTTTTTTTTTTTGGTACCAGATATAGAGTCTACTCTTACTCATCATTGTATTTACCCTCGTTACTAGACTAACTCTAACTCTAATTGGCTTGATGTTATTTGTGTCTAAGACAGTAAATGCATATTTAAATAGTTAACATGATAGAGTCGCTCTCCCACAAAAAAAAAAATTATATCCTTAGAATCAAACTAACTACAATTAGATATTGAACTGAACATAAATAAAATACACATCATTTCGCATTAGTTTGAGTTGGTTTTGAGAACTCTTTTTCCAAGCAAATAGAGATAACTGTCATTAAAAAAAAAGGCTAATTGGTGTATTGAAATTTGGAAACCTAACATGTTTATTTCATTTCCACAAGCGCACAAACTGATAACTCTCTTTTAAAACGTTCTTCCCCTGGCATTCTTTTTTAATTGAGGTTTTGTCCAAGAACTAATGAGGCTCCTCTTAGAGCAACTCCACCAGCTAAGAATTGACCCTGTAATTGGGTTTAATTGGCCCCTAATCCATAAAAAAAAAAAAAAAAAAAAAAAACTACTCCAGCAGTTGTAAAAATCAGTGGCAGTAGAGAGCAATTCCACCCCTAAAAAATGAGTTGGCCCAAAGTCCATTTAATCCATCCAAATGAATAGTAATTGACTGCAATGAACAGTATTTGTCTAAGTGCATCTCCATCCCTAAAAAATGAGTTGGCCCAGAATCTACTCAATTCGTATTAAAATATTATTAAATTTTTTATAAAATAATAATAAAAAAAAATATTTATAATTTCCGATAGAATTTTTAATCAATCTTGTCATGCCACGTGTTATTTTCCGAAAGTACAATTGTTGTAGAAGATGGTGAGGTATTTATATAAAATTAAAAAATTAAAAAAAAATTCGTTTAATTTTTTTTGTATTTTTAAACAATTTTTATAATTTTTTTATTAAGTTAATTAATTAGAACGGTTGGATTTCAAAAAGGTTGAAATCCAACTACCCAAAAGTGGACACGTGGCCCACAGTGAGATTCTGACATTTTCGCCAGCTGTGAAAAATGACTCAGTAGTGGCTGACGTCAGCATGACGTCAGATAGGCCGGTTCCTCACTCAATCCATTTTGGGCCAGCCTAGAGACTGGGGTGGACTTTGGGCTGGCCTATTTTGTGGGGTGGAGTGGGTTTTTTGGGTGCCAACTTATTTTTTTAAGCTTTGAGCCAACCTCCAATGGAGGGGTAGACTTGCTCTCATGGAATGCTGCTTGACTGCTGAAGGTTCAGCAGGAACTCCTGCTTACATTCAATTCCGGGTGGACACGTGTCCAAGTTTTGACGTGTCCAAGTTTTGATTAAAAAAATTAAAACTTAGACACGTGTCCACCCGAAATTGAATGTAAGCAGAAGTTCCTGCTGAAACCTTCAGCAGCCAAATATATTTCGCTCTGATGTAAGGGCAGGCAGCGTGGCAGAGGCAGGCGCCCCTTGTGCGACAGCCGTGGGTCCCACCCACGTGAAGACCAAATGAGCCAAACAGCTCTTTCATGATGCTATGGAACCGTTGGATATCCTACGATTCTTTAATCGGGACTGTTGGTTTTCCAACGGGAATAAGAAATTGTCCTTTTGTAGCTAGCTACCACGTGTCAGGATCTTGACCTTCCAATGGTTATAATTTTGATAATTAACGGCCAAGATTTTTTCAACGGTAAAAAATCTAATAAATTACTAAAGATTACTAAAAAAATCCTAAAATCTCCCAAAAAAACATACGTAAACTTTTTTCTACAAATACCCAACCATATATTAAATACATAAATATAGATAAAAAAATTAAAAAATATATTTATGAATAGTCATTACCCTTTCTCTTGCCCTCCCTCCTTCCAAATTGGTGAACTTGCACAAAGGCAATTACTTTTTAGAGTGAATAGTAAGGGCAATTTTATTGCCCTTGCTCTCCAATTGCCATTGCCATTGCCCTCCATCAATTGGTAGAATTCAGACTCTGGTTTGTTTTTTGGTCTTGGATTCAAGGCACAAATTTGGCAAAAACACGAATAATTTCCTGGTTGAAGGCTTTGCAAGGACGTGTGCTATTTGATTGTGGTCAAGGATGAGCTAAAGTTGAGGTCCCACCATAAACCAATTGGAAATATGAGAAGTAGCTCAATTACTTATAACCAAATGTAAAATCTGTTCTTTTCCCAATGTGGGATTAACTCTCAACACGCCACTTAACATGTGGTAAATTTCAAACATAACACATGGACAACACAAATCGAGTGACATGGACAGCGTGTGGTCGTTCGGTTTCACACGTGAAACAACTTACTTTGATACGACGGAAAAAGTTAAGGTTCCACTACATTGACAATATGAGGAGTTATCCGATTTACTCATAAACTCATGTAAAGTCTCTATTCCCTCAAAGTGAGATTCATTCTCAACAAGAATACCTTAAGCTTTGACAAAAAATAAAAAATAAAAAATAAGTGCTTCTTTAATTGTTTTATTTATAAGACGTTTTATCAAAACACCATACGAAACAAAAAAATACATATCTTAATTTGAAGCCACTCCTCTCCAAATACACTTATCAAGTCCTTGTCTTTTTAGTTTTGTGAGAACTACCCAACGGAAGAGACAATTTTTAACAGAACAGATGACTTCAACACAAGAAATAAATGAGCCAATATGTAAGATTCTTTTACCCATTTTTCACTGGCCTTCCTCCTACCATTGTGGTGAAGTGTGCAAGCATGAATCCTCATTGTTGTGGGTTCGAAGGCTGGTATCCTCAGTGCGGTGGATAGCACTGCCCTGGAAATATGATCACACACACATACACACAACCATGTTCATCCTCTCCAATGAGGTATTACAAAAATACCTCTGTTTTTTTAGGGGCTTTTTAGACTTTACCTTTATCATTACCTTTAATTTCTGCTTCTACATATTGCTTCTTTTTCAACTTGGGTTTTAATCTAACTGAACAAGAGCGTGAGCTATCAAAATAGTAATGGATTTGAGGGCGATTGTAATTTCCAAAATAGATGAGGACGCGAATGCGTGGCAATTGGTTGTATCCATTTTATATTAACGTAGCTTTCGGGTCAGGTAATGTATACTGGGCACTCAAATACCTATGTTGTTATGTATACTCATATTTTCACTTTCGTTTACTTCCATGGTTTTCTCTGTAGTTTCATTTATCCTTCATATTTAACTCTTCTATTTATTTGTGCATATATTTCTATTTGAAGCCCAAATTGGAAGAATTTATACATCACTTCACACATTGGTCTAACAATGTTAAGGGAATGGAACTACAAAAACGATAGTGCAACAAAAAAAAGTAAGATCAAATTTGAAAATGCGAGTAAATTACAGTAACAAATGGTGCAAGTTGCCAATTTTCGAACACAAAACCGGAGATTTTGAAGCTCAGATGACCCGATGCAAGTGCAACAATGGATGGCCCAAATCCAAATGGGGAAAAATTATAAATAGCTTTCTTTTACTCATGTTTGCACTCGCTTTCTTACTAGCCTTGTGGTTAAATGCTCCAGCATGGACACCCATGGTTATGGCTTCGAAAGCTGGTACTGGAGATTTGAGGTGAGGAGTTCATGATATTGTTATCAAAAATGGTCCCTGAAACTAAATTGAATGAGGTATTTTAAAATACCTCTGTTTTTCTGCATATTTTATATTGAAAACGATGCTTCATACACTTTATACCCAAATCTTTAACTCTTCCTTCTTTTTTACCCGCTCCCAAACAACCATCATTTCCCACCTCCTTCCTCTACCTAACTACCTCATAATCCATTTCAATCACAACCTTTTTATCAGATCCACGAGTTTCGATCCAAAGGGAAGCACCTGTTTCAATTCTCACTTCCACTACTCCTCGCCCGACGGGTCTTTTGCATACTTTCTATTTTTGTTTAGATCTACTTGCAGGAGTGTGAAGGTGAATCGGATCTGATGAATCCCTTTCCATGTGACTTGAGTGACAAAATTTGGTTGTGGTGTAACTCTCAGTGCAGGGTTGAAGTTTCTGTTCCAATTAAACACTTGGTTGTTTTCTCTATCGTGGCTACCTTGGTGGTTGATAGCAAGACGTTCGTGGCGGCAGTGCTAAGCCTTTGAAATATAGAGATAAGGTTTCTATTTTGTTTGTTTGTTTTGGTTATTGAGATGGGTTTATTTTGCCCTTGAGTTTTCCCAATTTTTTGAGTTGCTTGCCAAGAAAGAAAATGTATTAAAAATTCAAATGTTGTATAAAATCAAATGTACCCATATGGTAAGTAATCAAACGTACTAATATAATTAAACGTAGTGTTTAAAAATCGGTCTAGGCAGGCAGCCGTCTAGGCACAGAGCGTTCAGTTACCACTACGATTAAATCTGAATCGTTCAAAAAATCAAAAAACATGTTAGGCGCTAGGCGGAGCTGGGCGGGACTAAACAGGACTAGGCGGATGTATGCGGAGAACGCCAAAACCTAAAATGTTTTTGTTGCAGAGCCAACGAGCACGCGAGAAAGATAATTCTGTTTGATTATTTATATTTTCTTCTTGGTTCATGGGCCGAGTTTAATTTGTTTATTATTGTTTCTCTTTGGATCCTGGCTTCCTGCGCTTGAGTCTTAAAGTGTTTACTTGGATGAACTGGTGGAGATTTGAGCCTTAAGGCTTAAGCCATGTCATTTGAGCCTTATGGCTTAAGCCATGTCTTGCTGACATGAATATTTCATTACAAAAAAAAAAAACATGCGTTTCAAATTAGGTAGGAGTTTTATCCAAACAAGTTAAGTTAAATTGTAATTTACACCAATTCAAAAATCCTACATGCATGGAATTTCCAATTAAGGGAAATTTAAATGATATAATAAATAAGCCTAATTTGCCTAGGCGCTACGTCTTAGACCATTGCATTATTAGCGCTTAATATTTTTTAGAACCTTGATCAAATCATCTTTAATAAAATTGTAGAAAAAAATGTTTAATCAAATTCTTAAAAGGAATAGATGTTTAATCACCAAAATTGAAAAACGAGATGCATATATCAAAACACTCATATTTTTATTTAGAATACATTTTATCAGAACACCGTAAGAGTAAAAAACACATCTTAATTTGAAGCCACTCCTCTCCAAATACGGTTAGCATTTAGCAAGTACTTGTCATTTTAGTTTCTTGAGAACTACCCAATGGAAGAGACAATATTTTATTAGCCCAGATGACTTCAAACAAGAAATAAATGAGCCAAAATCCACCTGTTTTTCTCACATATCGGTTTCTTTTACCCATTGTTTCACTGGCCTTCTTCCCACCACACCATTGTGGTGAAGTGTGGAAGCATGAATCCTCATTGTTGTGGGTTAAATCCAGTACTCTCATTTGACAATGATGTGGGAGTTCAACTCGAGCAAACTTATTCCTAGCCTCGTGGTTAATTGCACCAGCATTAACAACCATGGTACTGGGTTCGAAGCTGGTATTGAAGAGGACAACGACGATAATGATGTTAGTTTAAACTCATAGTCAATGAGGTTGTAACTATCAGCACCGCTTAAGAGTGGTGTTGAGTAAAATTATTTCATGTTGTAATTGAAATTCACTTAAGAAAATACTTGAAATTAAGTGAAGAATACTTTGGTAAATAAAACTGGTGAATGTTTTCGTATTTCCTATCCTCTCATTTTAATGTACCCCCAAATTCAATGACCCAATAGGTCACCCAACAATTACATTTTCATTCTTGTTTCTCGAATCTTTTCTTGCATATTTGTGCTTTTAGTTTCAATCAGTATATTCACTCTATTTCAATTGATCAAGTAAGTCAAATTTTTATCTAAAGTCATATTTTTCCATCTATTTTTGTACTCATCTTTTTATTTGACGAATTAGACTAATAATGCAAAATCAACCTTTAAACACGACCTAAAAAAACCCTCCCTTAAATATTTCAAGACAAGAAATAACATTGGCCCAAATCCAAATGGTTGCACCCTTATAAGAAATTAGTTTTCAGGTATTCGCACTGGCCTTCTTCCAAGCCTGGTGGATAAGTGTGGATTGTGGAAGCATTGTTCCACGAGGTTTCAGGTTCGAAGGCTGGTATCCGTGGGGATGGCGACTTTGATGAATCATGCATGTATGTGCGTGCATTTGTGTGTGTATATGTATATGTTTCAACGGAAAGGGATCCTGTTTCAACAATGAGGTATTTCAAAGTACCTCTGTTTTTTTTATACATATTTTTTCCCGCCTGTTTTATGGACATAATTCCATCTCTATAAATTGTTTTTCAATGGTACAACTTATTATTGTACTTAGCGTCAAAACAACTTCACATTCTTGTTCAATAATCATTTTGTTTTTAGTTTTAGTTCTACTAGACAGAGAAGATATATTGAAGACAAAGATATATACGTGGTAGAAGAAGAAAGCTTGGAGGGATGTTGAGGAAATGTAACGGAATTATATACAAATTAAAAACTACAAACCAAAGTCTAGAAACAATTCTAAATTGTTTTCACTTTCAACTTTTTGTTTCATATATCCTCTTTCAGTTTTTCCTTCCTTCCCCTCACCATTCTTGCTTCACCCTTCTTCACAAATCGATAGATAGATCCAAGTAGACGACACAAAGACCCATGTATGTTTTATTGAGACATAAAATTAGAGTGAAAAATATTGAGTACAAAAAACATTATCTCATTTCAAATAATTTAAAAAGCAGACCAAAAGCGTATGAGTTTTTTGTTTTTGTTGAAAATGCTGGTGGGTTAGTGAATGCCCACAGTGCCTTGGTAGAGTTTTCAATGCCCACAAATGTGATGTAGACTTTGGAAACAAAATGATCGTATTTTCAAAGTTGAGGGTTGTAAATTTCAAAATGTAGTAATACAAGTTGCTCTATAAATAGAGCACTCGACTGCAATCAAAACATACAGAAGGAAAGAAAGATCAATAACATAACTATTCCTCCATCTTTTATTTGTCATCCTCTTGAGCTATAATTTCAGTGTGATATTTTACACCTGCTTCACTCCTATCACTAGTAAAGGTTATCTTTCTAACTTTTACATATTTATAATACGTTATCAGCACGACTCTTTAAATATAAACATTTCTCATCTCTCTTCGCTGAAAGAAATCATTTCTCTTCGCCGAACGAAAAAAAATGTTTCCTCTAAGGTTTTTACTGTTCATCTTCTTCCTCTGCCTCAACTGCGCAATATACCCTCGCGACGAACTGTTTGCTCCATGCCTGCTCTTAGTTCTTAACCTAACGGTTACATACATCTTTGATTTCTTGTTTGGTGTAGATATTGATTACTAACCCAATGTTTATTTATGTTAATTTTACTGCAATCCAAGATGGTGCGGTATAATCGCCCATCTTGAACTGCAAATTTAATCTTACTGCGATCCAAGATGGTGTGGTATCATTGCCTATCTTGGACTACAAATCTAATTTTACTACAAATTTTAGGTGGAGCGGTATAATCACCCATCCTACCCTGCATATTTAAATTTGCCTGCTATTTAATTTCATTGCAATTTTAGGTGGTGCGGTATAATCGCCCACCCTACTCTGCACATTTAAATTTTCCTGTTACTTGAGTGGTGCGGAATAATCGTCCATTCTATGTTACATTATTTCAATGAGAATGGTGCGGTACAATGGCCCTCCTCATTCACCTTGAAAATCTCGAGCCAAAAGTTTCGAGTGCTTATCATTTTGGCCTGAAGATCAAAATGAAAAATTTGTAAGAACCAGAAGTTCTAACACTATATTCCTCAATGAATACATATTCTTCCAAGTTCTTACACATATCATTTTCTTTCAGAAAAGAAAATGGCGAAGTTGGCAAAGCTTGAATTTGCTGCCCTGGACATTACTGGGAAGAATTACCTTACCTGGGTACTGGATACCAAGATTCATCTGGAAGCAGGGAATCTTGGAGATACCATCAAGGAAGAGAACAATTCATCCTCTCAAGATCGGGCGAAGGCCATGATCTTTATTCGTTGCCATCTTGATGAGGGACTAAAGAGTGAGTACTTAACGGTTGAAGATCCGTTAGCTCTTTGGAATGCATTGAGAAACAGATACAATCGCTAGACAACAGTGATTCTTCCAAGAGCTCGCTATAAGTGGACTTACCTAAGGATCCAGGATTTCAAGTCAGTGGCTAAGTACAATTCTGCGTTATTCAGAATTACCTCTTAGATGAAGCTTTGTGGGGATACTATTACTGAGGAAGTTTTGCTAGAAAAGACTTTCAGCACATTTCATGCCTCTAACGTGCTCCTGCAACAGCAGTATAGAGCGCGAGGCTACACTGAGTATAACCAGCTGATATTTGTGCTCTTGGTAGCTGAACAAAACAATGAGCTCCTGATGAAAAATTATCAGTCCTGACCCACTGGATCTGCACCATTCCCAGAAGTGAATGTTGCTTCCCTCGAAGTGAATGCCACATCCTATGTTGGCGATAATCATAAACGAGGACGTGGCCACAAGCGAGGTCGGTGGAACAGGAAAAGCAAGAACCATGGTGGTCAGTTTCACAACTAGGTTCCAAGGTATAATTCAGGCCCGAGCTTCAAAAATGTGAATCACCACAAAGGCAAAGCTCATATGAACAATGCTCCTAGAAACTCTGAAGGAGCCTGCTATATGTGTGGTGGCAATAGGCATTGGGCACGTACTTGTCGTACCCTAAAACATCTGGTGGATCTGTATCAAGCCTAGCTCAAGGAGAAGGGTGTCGAGACCAATTTTCTCGACCAGGCTAAACCAATGGATATACCTGATCCAGTGTGACTTATCAAGGCAGTTGAACACAACCCACCTAGATGTTTCAGACTTTATTGTGGAAATGGGAAATGAAGTATACCGGTCCGACTGAATCATTTATGTTTGATGTACTTTTATTATGCTGAACTTGTAGTTTAAAACAAGCATTTCAGATTAAAAAAAAGTGGCATATAAATTTCCTGTTATAACTTGCTTTTAACTCTGATTCCCTTACTCAGAGAGCATGGATAAATACTGTGGCTATTCTCAGAACATGAGAAATGGCAGAGATATTTATCTTGCAGACAGCGCAACCACACATACAATACTTCGTGATCGAAAGTATTTCTCAAGCTTAATGCTTACAAGAGTAGGGGTAACAACAAAATCAGGACCTTCAGATGTAATTGAAGGCTCAGGGAAAGCCCAGACTATGTTACCAAATGGAACAATATTGTCCATACAGAATGCATTGTACGCTACTCGATCTACTCGAAATTTGTTGAGTTTCAAAGACATACGTTTAAATGGATGCCACATTGAAACGAAAAGTGCAGAAAATGTGGAGTATATATGCATTACCTCCAATGATACCCAGAAGCGTATATTGGAGAAGTTGCGTGGTTTGTCAAGTGGATTGTATTATATACATAAGGACAATTGAATCACATATTGTCATGAACCAGAAGTTTATTGATTCAAAGGTTTTCATGCTTTGGCATGACTGTCTGGGTCATCCAGGATCCACCATGATGCGTAGGATTATTACCAACTCTAATGGACATCCATTATTGAGTAGACATATTGCTATCTTAAATGATAACCCTTGCAAACCTTGTTCTCAAGGGAAGTTGGTAATTAGACCATCACAACTAAAAGTTGATGCTGAATCCCCATCAGTTCTGCAAAGAATTCAATGGGATATTTGTGGACCTATTCAACCATCATGTGGACCATTTCGATATTTTATGGTTTTGGTTGATGCATCTACCCGATGGTCACATGTTTGTCTCTTGTCTACTCGGAATGTAGCTTTTGTGAGACTTCTTGCTCGGATAACTAAATTACAAGCACAGTTCCCAAATTACCCCATTAAGTCAATCCGAATTGATAACGCTGGTGAATTTATGTCTCAAACTTTTGATGATTACTGCATGACATTGGGCATTGATGTTGAACACCATGTTCATCATGTCCATACTCAAAATGGTTTAGCAGAAGCATGGATTAAGCGACTTCAGTTAATAGCTTGCACTCTGCTTAGGAAAACCAAATTGCCAGTTTCTGCATTGAGACATGCCATCTTACATGCTGCATCATTGGTTCGATTGAGACCTATAGCCAACCACCAATACTCCTTAATACAACTCATGTTTGGACATCAGCCAAACATTTCACATTTACGAGTTTTTGGTTGTGCTGTTTATGTGCCTATTGCATCGCCGCAACGCACTAAAATAGGACCTCTGCGTAGACTTGGAATTTATGTGGGTTTTGATTCACCAGCTATTGTTAGATATTTGGAACCCCTGATAGGTGATATGTTTACAGCTCGTTTTGCTGATTGTCACTTTGATGAGACAGTCTTCCTGTCGTTAGGAGGAGAAAAGACCGTTCCAGAAGAACGGCAAGAGTTGACATGGGTTGTACCCACCTTGTCTTATTTTGATCCTCGAAGCATTCAATGTGAAAATGAAGTGAAAAGGATCATTCATCTTCAAAGTATTGCCAATCAAATGCCAGATGCATTTAATGATGCTATGAAAGTGACAAAATCATATATATCAGCTACAAATGCACCTACAAGAATTGATGTCCCTGTTGGACAAAATAAAGTGGCTGTAAATGATTCATCTGGTGCACGCCTGAAGCGTGGTAGACCACCAGGTTCAAAAGATTCAGCCCCTCAAAAGAGAAAGACAAGGGCACAGCTGAATCCAAATGAAATCATTCAGGAAGAGAGAATGAATGAAAAATCCACAATTCATGATTATGGACTTCCAGAAAAAGAAAATGTCCTTGATGAAACACATGTCCCTGAAAAGACAGAAGTACATGAAAGCAAACAAATCTCCATAATTTATGCATGTACTAATGAATTGTGGGATTGGAATGAAATAATCATTGACGATATGTTTGCATTCGCAGTAGCCACTGAAATCATATTAAGTGATGATATTGAGCCCCGCTCTGTTGATGAATGTAAACAGAAACAAGATTGGCCTAAGTGGAAAGATGCAATCCAGGCAAAATTAAATTCCTTGGAAAGGCGAAGTGTTTTTGGATCGGTAGACCAAACCTCGCCTGATGTAAATCTCGTGGGTTACAAATGGGTATTCACAAGGAAATGCAATGATAAGAACGAGATTGCAAGATATAAAGCACGACTCGTTGCACAAGGCTTTTCACAAAGACCTGGAATTGATTATGAGGAAACATATTATCCTGTAATGGACGCAATTACGTTCCGTTACTTAATAAGTTTAGTGGTTTCAGAAAAACTTGACATGCGACTTATGGATGTCATCACTGCATATCTATATGGAGAATTAGATACTGACATATATATGAAAGTCCCAGAATGACTTAAGTTGCCTGAAACAAGTAACAAACCACGAGATATGCTCTCGATCAAATTAAGGTGATCACTGTATGGGCTGAAACAATCTAAGCGAATGTGGTATAATCGTCTCAGTGAATATTTGACCAAAGAATGATACATCAACAATGTCATTTGCCCTTGTGTGTTCATTAAGAAATCCAATTCTGGATTTGCTATAGTGGTAGTATATGTTGATGATATGAACCTAGTTGGAACTCCTGAAGAGCTCAATAAAACTACTAAATATCTGAAAAGCGAATTTGAAATGAAAGACCTTGGGAAAACAAAATATTGTCTCAGCCTGCAGATCGAGCATTGTGCTAATGGAATTTTGGTCCACCAATCAACTTATATTGAAAAAATCCTGAAGCGATTTGGCATGGACAAGTCTTATCTACTCAGCACGCCAATGGTCGTTCGTTTTTTGGACATTAAGAAAGATCCATTCCGTTGAAAAGAAGATGATGAACTAGTCCTTGGTCCAGAAGTACCATATATGAGTGCAATAGGTGCGTTATTGTATTTAGCACAATGTACTAGACCAGATATAGCTTTTTCAGTCAACTTGTTAGCAAGGTATAACTCTGCTCTAACAATTCGTCATTGGAAGGGTATCAAAGATATGTTGCGGACAACAGATATAGGTCTCTTCTACTCAAAGAACTTTACAAATGACCAGGTCCTTGTTGGATATGCAGACGCTGGTTTTCTCTATGATCCCCATAAAGCCCATTCACAAACTAGATATGTGTTCAAGAATGGAGATACAGCGATCTCATGGCGCTCAACAAAGCAAACATTAGTTGCTACATCTTCAAATCATTCAGAAATACTTGCTTTACATAAAGCAAGTCGTGAATGTTCTTGGTTAAGATTAATGATCCATCATATCCGGAATTCATGTGGTCTAACTTCGAAGACAGACAATGCAACTGTCATTCATTCATGAAGATAATGCAGCATGTGTTGCCCAAATGAAGGAAGGATTCATCAAGGGCGATAAAACTAAACACATAACTCCAAAGTTTTTCAGTGCACATGAGCTTTAGAAGGCTAAAGTTATTGAAGTCAGACAAATCCGTTTTAATGAAAATCTGGCAGACTTGTTCACCAAATCTCTACCAAAGTGCATGTTTAAGAAGTTAGGGCAAAGTATCGGATTACGTCGACTTACCAAACAGCTAAATTTGGAGAATGCGGAATCAGGGGGAGCATCCATGATACATGCATGTTGTACTCTTTTTCCTTCGATTAGGATTTTTCCCACTGGGTTTTTCCTATCAAGGTTTTAACGAGGCAACATAAGCATACTTAACACTATATCAACAATCCAGGTAAAGTTGTACTCTTTTTCCTTCGCAATGGTTTTTTCCCACTGGGTTTTTCCAAGCAAGGTTTTAACGAGGCAACTGATGTTGATACGTGGGCATCCAAGGGGGAGTGTTGAAAATGCTGGTGGGTTAGTGAATGCCCACAGTGCCTTAGTAGAGTTTTCAATGCCCATAAATGTGATGTAGACTTTGGAAACAAAATGATCGTATTTTCAAAGTTGAGGGTTGTAAATTTCAAAATGTAGTAATACGAGTTGCTCTATAAATAGAGCACTAGACTGCAACCAAAACATACATAAGGAAAGAAAGATCAATAACATCATCTATTCCTCCATCTTTTATTTGTCATCCTCTTGAGCTATAATTTCAGTGTGATATTTTACACCTGCTTCACTCCTGTCACTAGTAAATGTTATCTCTCTAACTTTTACATATTTATAACAGTTTTTTTGTTTTATATCACATATAGATATGCATAGGGAAACTTATTCACCAAATGTAGCTACAAATGTCAAATTAAAAATATAATACAAATAGAGCAAAAGTTGGCTGGGCCCAAACTCAACATGTGAGGACTAAGTTCATTTTTAGGCATACGTTTTCACCAGCCTTCTTCTTAGCCTAGTGGTTAATTGCGCTAGCATGATTCCTTAGGTTTTGGCTTCGGAGGCTGGTATTTGCGATGGTGATGATGATGAATTGATGAATCGATGATTATTATCAACAGAAATGCTAAGGGACACTCTTTCTGACCGCACGATGTACAATGAACGGACACGATAAAGGATCCTCATTCCCTTAACCAAATGAGGTATTCTAAAATACCTTTGTTTTTCTATATTTTCCACTTGGGAAAATGATATGAAGACATTGTGAATTTTATTTACAAAAGAGAAACTTTATTTGGACCCAATTTTTTTCTTTCTAAACCCAACTTTAATATTTTGTTACCTAAACTCTCTAGTTTACCCTCATAAATAATAAACATAAATAAATTGGAAAAACAAAAACTAATCAAACCCATTCCCCAACTGTTCTCTCTCCTTCCGGCGGCTCCCCCTATCTTTGTTGCGTCTGTCTCCCTCAGGACTATTTTTTTTTTTCTGATATTCTTGGTGTCTTCCCCCCACCTCTCTCACATCCACCAATTATTTGCGGTCACTACTCCACCAAACGTCCGATGAATCTTTCCATTTTCCTTTTTTTGCGTGTGATAGGGCCTTGCTGTTAAGAGGCAAAACTAAGCGGCATAGTCAACTCTGCAAGCGACTTGTTGCAGAAGTCCAAGATGGAGTTAAATGGATTTTGTATTGGGTCGGGTTGTTGAAGGCGATGGCTAATTTTGCAATCCCGCCTAACTTCTATATGTAGGAGAAACGAGAAGGAGTTCTAGAGTGGTGGTTGAGTGGTGGTGCTACATGTGGGTGCTATCTTGGTTGAATGGGTGTAGAAAGATATTTAATTTTCATCTTCTTATTTTATTTTGTATAAGGGGTAAAATAGGAATTACAGAGAAATTTTGTAGATAATATATATAAACTCCTAAAATCTTGTAGATAAATATTGTAGTATTCAATTTCAATAAAAAGTCTTTCAAATGACACATGAAACGTATATTTCTTCTTGGTACATATTTGATATGTTACTATTTCTTGATACATATTTGGTATGTTTGTATTCTTTTTTGTATGTATTTGGTATGTTTATAATTATTTAAAAAAAACATATTTGGTACATATATTTCTTCATGGTACGTATTTGGTATGTTATTTTATATATCTTCTTGGTACGTATTTGGTATGTTTGTATTTCTTTTTCGTATGTATTTGGCACATTTATATATTTTTGGTACGTTTATATTTATTTAAAAAAAACATATTTGGTATGTTGCATTATATATCTTCTTGGCACGTATTTGGTACGTTTATATTTATTTTCAACCAAAAAAAAAAAAAAAGAGATCAAAGAACAAACTGAAAGATACAATGAAGAACATAGTTTTGTATACTCCTAATCCTTGTGGGATATGAACTAATATACAAGACATACACAAATTACAATTCAATATTACTAAACTAAATAGCAACAACAATATCATAGCAAAATTATACTGCAGTAGCAAAGCATAGTTGATTTAGGCTTCTTTGGTTTATCACAAACAACTCGGCAATTTTTGCTCTTTGACTTCCTCCAACTTTTTTGCATTTTTTCGTTTTTCTTTTTCCAACATTCCAACGCCAAGAGGGATTCCAACGTTCCAACGCCATTCCAAATAGAAACAAAACCTGAAAATCAATGGGATACATATCATCTTTATTTGCAATTTGGAAAACTAGTGAGGTGCATATCATCTTTATCTTTGAATTTCAAATTTCAAAAAATATGTCCCCCAAAAAATTGCCGAATAAAAAACCCTCTCCACAAATTAAAATTTGCAAATGATCACTTTAGTTGGAACGCAACTTTTCTTTATGAAGTAATAATTTAGAGCAATTTTGTATTCAAATAAACTACTAAAAGACTAAGAAGATGGATCAATGTACCAGCCTCTTGAGAAAACCTGAAGCATTAAAGAATCCTGATGAAACCTACTCAAAGTACCAGCATTAAGCCGCCGGAAACAAAGAGTAAATAGCAGAACATACCAGCATTAAGCTACCGAAAACAAAGAGTAAATATTAGATCACATATACGTCCAATTATCTCAAATGATAACAAGATAACATTGTGAAAACAACCATTAATTGAATTGGATAAACCCATTCAAGATTCAAAAATGGGAGATCAAAAAATCAAACGTGGGAGAGAAATTCACGTTCTCATCAAATTCAACAAACCAGAAACTACTTCCTAAAATAAAGGTTACGTACAAAGAAATATCAGCCTAAAAGGATATATTTGGAATTCAATACTTAGTATTTTAATTTAAAAAATATAATAATGACATGTAATTTAAGTAAATATAAAAACGCTGACGTGGCTATTGTTTAAGGCAGCTTAAGCAAGTCTTAAAATGGAACCGATGTTTGACCTAAAAAGCATTAAAAAGATGCAGGAGATTCTAATATGCTATTTTTATATTTTAATATTTATTTTTTAATAAACTTTAAAAATATGTCTTACAATACGTCAAATTTAAATGTATTAATAAAATGTGTAAAAATAACGTATATTAAATGTACAAAGTATGTATATACATATATAGTATGTTGAAGTTTAACAAACATGTAATTTAACAAATCATTAAGATGTATACCAAAAAACATAATTAGGTGCCTTTTTTTTTTGGTGAAAAACTTTCCTGTGTTAAATGTTTGAGTAATGCTAAGGAGACACAATTTGTAAACTAAATAACATGGAAGTTGATGATTGAATTATTACTTAAGCGTTGATCAACGTGCTCATTTTTTATTGGTGAGACATCATTTAGTTTGTAAATTTTGTCTACAAATTTAGTCTTCCTAGCATTGCTCTAAATGTTTATTTACCCTAATACGCAACTACAATTATGGACAAAATACATTCAACATAAAATAATATATCTTCTTCTTCTTCCTTAAAAAATATTGGGGTTTGGTTAACAGCCTCAATACACCTTATGTTCATATATTCATCTCTCTCTCTCTCTCTCTCTCTCTCTCTCTCTCTCTCTCTCTTCTCATAGCGTAATTTGGTATTTAGTGTTAGGTTTGTATGAAATTGTAATTAATTAGGGTTTGGTTTTATGCTTCATCTTCATCTTCTGGATTTAGGGAATTCCATCCAATTTCCAGTTTGTTGCATTCAATTTAGGGAACTTTAACGAAAAGCTCCCGGTACTGTTCACTTTAATGAATAACCACATTTTTACATTAAAAAGTCAATCATAGTATTATTTATTTTACCCTTTATTTTGTGCTTATCGTTAAAACTCAAATTTTTCAAGCTCTTTTCATTAGTTTTCCTTTTAGTGTCAATGGGTAACTCCTCCAGGGCACAAAGGCAAAGAAGAAAAGAAATACAAGTATATGGATTGGAGTGTTGTCTTGCATAATACCCATTAGTTTTCATTACTTCTAATACAATTTCTATGGGACTGTGGTGATGAAATTTGGTTGTGGTGTACTCTCAGTGCGCGTTTGCTATCTTTTTGTTGCGATGTCTTGTTCGAATTAAACACTCGGTTGTTTCTTCCATCGCGGCTACCTTGGTGGTTGATGGCAAGACGTTCGTGGTAGCGGCAACCGTTAGCCTTTGGAAGATAGAAATTAGAGTTTCTATCATGTTTTTTTTGTAGGAAATCACAGGATCAATTTCTAATGTTGTTAGACTATTTATTACTATGTGGTAGTGCCAAGGGAGAAATAGCACACCAAAGCGAAGAAGAGAATTTGTTTTAAGTTTGATATTTGTCTAGAGGAATGAATCCTCCATTTATAGACTTCATCATACTCTTTCCATAGAGTTGTGAGACTTCTCTTAATGGTCTTATCCTTTCATGATAAGACACATCACTTATAGAAGGGTATAACTCTTATGATAAGTCATACCTCTTATCACACCCTTTGGTTAAGTGTATATCAGTATACACCAATCTTATGGTGCACCTCCAAACATCAAATACACACATAGTAAAGCCAACATCGTCATGATCATATTCCAACATGTTTGTTTTGGTTATTGGGCTGGATTTATTGTGTACTTGGGTTTTTCCAAATTTTTTGAGTTGTTTGCCATCCTTTGTGTTGGCACGGTGATGTGTGTTGGTCTGTCCAATTACAACCCTTGTTTTTTCTTAATGCAATGAAATTTACTTTTTGGACAAAAAAGAGAGTATGAGCTCCTCTAATAATAGTAATGGATAGGGTGATTGTAATTACCAAAATAGACGAGGAGAAGGCGTGGCAATTGGTTGTGCTCAATGAACTCCTTATATTCGTGTCAATTTTTAGATTAGGGTTTGGGTTTTGAGTTCAGATAACATGTCATGTGCAAAATTATCACTCCTTCGTCCTGCATACTAGAATACCTCAGTTTGTTACATGATTGGAATTCATTTCACAAATTTCCTCTAATTAAAGTGATGGAAAAGACCAAATTTCTCTAATGGTCCATCAATCCATGGGCTCTAGTCTCATTCATCCTTCATATTTGTCCAATCGTTAGTTAAGCTAATTCCTCTTATCTATTTGTGCATATATTCTCATTTGGAGCCTAAATAGGAAGATTTTATGCCTCATTTGACATATTGAACTAATGATGTAAATGAAATGAAAAAAAAAAAAAAAAACCGATTGTGTTTTGTCTTCTTTATCTTGTTTTATGAACGTAGTCAATTTATGAATAAAATATGATAAAGGCCAATATTAGTAGGACACTAAATCCATTGTTACACTTTCAACCAAACCGAAGATTGTTGAATCATTGGTGACGATTATTTACTTTTCTTTTTGGTCGTAAAATTTAGCCAACTTTATTATATTAATCATTCCTCATGATCAGTAGGTGTGTATATAAACTTATTTTTATATTTCACAATTTTCCAGTGTTTGTCTTAATGAGCGTACAATATGAGTGTTTAAAAATATAATTACAAAAACGTATCTCACTCCATGAAAGTTAATACCCAAACCAAAAGCTTATAAGTTCTGTTAACATAGAAGTTATCTCACTACACATTGATGACATATTAATCCTCATCTTCATGCAGCCTCATTACATCATGACACAACAACGTATTTTTTGCCTTTGGATCAACAGTATACCAAACAAAGTCAATGGCTCTGAAAAATACATTTGTGAGAGTTCAAACTCGAGCAAACTTTTTCCTAGCCTCGTGGTTAAATGCACCAACATCAACAACCATGGTACTTGGTTCAATGCAAAATTAATCTTTAAACACAACCTATAAAAACCCTCGCTCAATATTTTTCATACCACAAGAGGACATTGGCCCAAATCCAAATGGTTGCAGTTATTTGAATTTAGTTTGCGGGCATTTGTACCGGCCTTCTTCCTAGCGTGGTGGATAATTGTGGATTGTGGATTGTGGAAGCATTATTCCCTTGGGTTCCTGTTCGAAGGTTGGTATCCGTTGAGATGGCGACTTTGATGAATCATGATTGCATGTGTGTATGTATGTGCGTGCGTACGTGTATATATATAATTCAACAACATGAGGTATTTCAAAATACCTCTGTTTTTTATAACATATTTGTTCTTTCCCCTTCTGTTTTATTTTATTTTATTTACTAGGTTAACACCAATCTAACCAAATCACATTTTAATAAAACAGTAGAGAAAAGCTTGGTTATATGCATTCTATTGTTATTTGCATTTTATTTACTAGGCTATCATTTTTCATATGCTATCATTATCTTCATTACCTCGGTTTGGGAACGGAAGTACAAGATAATTAGCGTTGAATTTCTATTAATTAGCAATTATTTCATCTAAACACAGTGTCAATTATTTCTTTTCAATTATTTGAGTTTTAGTCCAACTATATCAAGAGCATGAGGTTCAGTCATACTAATAGATGATGATGGTTGGTAATGGGTTGTGTTCCATAAACCCATTCATTTACGTGTCGAGACTTATACTAGTGCAAATTTCGGATCATGTCATAAATTATCACCCAACTCACCATATACTAAAACCAATTTGAATGATTTGGTCAATTTTCTGTCTACTCCCAACTAATCCATTTTATGTGATGCAACTTGCTAGATATAACTAAAAACTAACTCATTTTAGGTCTTTTACTAAAGGCTTAAATGTCAAAACGGTCCCTGTGTTATAGTCAAATGGCAAATTTAGTCACCGTGTTTTTTATTTGTCTAATTTAGTCCTTGAGTTTGTCTCTATTAGCCAATTAAGGATATTTCATTCAATCTCTTTTAAAAAATTCTTAAGAAAAATTATAAGAGATATAATTACCCCTTCTCTTTACAGAAAAATGTCAATCAATGAGAAATAACACATATAATAGATACAACTTACAATCTGAAAAATGATTAAGATTGTGACATAGAAAAGAGAGGGAGTAATGTTAGGGAGGAGGTTGGAGAGTTGGGGGGAGAATAATTTTTCTTTTAATTTTTAATTTTATTTCATTTTTAAATATTTTAAATCAAATAAATAATTTTGTAAATAAGTTTATAAGAATTTATCAAATTTTTCACATAAATTAGATGGAAATGTCCTTAATTGGCTAACGAAGATAAACACAATGACCAAATTGGCCAAATTGAAAACACAGAGACTAAATTGACTCAATGACCAAAATACAGGAACTATTTTAACATTTTAGCATTTACTAAATCGTAAAACCTCGTTGCCTCCAGAAGATGCACAATCGTTTGACAAAGTCTGCCAAGCCTTAGAAATTAGGTTCAACAAGTTTGCGTTTCAATATTACCCATAAATTGCGCAAGCTAGCAATTATTCATACTAAAAACGAAGGGAAAAAAAAATTTGATTGATCATGGGCAGGAGTAATCCAACTTCTAATCTATCCATTGTTTGTTTAGGGTATTGAGAGACAATAAGGACACGATTCCATATCGCCTAATTTCTTTAGTCCGAGAACTTCGACCTCTAGTACTACAGCTTGGACCTATCGCTTATGTAAACTTGCCTTGTCACTTTTTACTATCCTTATATTTTTTGTTCATTGCCATGTGGCTTTTTGACCCAATCATACATTGTCATGTAAAAAAAAAAATTTGTACACAGCAATACATTATTGGACAAGAACCGCGACGCGGCAGCAAACCCATTTCAAATACATTATTCTCCTTAATGGTTGGACAATATTTTTCAGAGAAAACATTGGTTGGGGTCAAATCCAAATAGTAGCAAGCTTCAAATAAATAAGAAGTGATGGTAGGGTTTAACGGGTTTATTGATAAATTTGAATTTTATTATTAATTTCATTTTGTACTTAATGGTAATTATGCAATAGGGTAAAATAAACCCATGTAACATCTTTCTACACCCAACTTAAATTTTAAATGTTAATTGTCTATTTACCATATTACATAATTACTATTAAGTACCAAATAAAATTAATAATAAAACTCAAATTTGTCAATAAACCCACACACTATAATTAAACCCTAGCATCATTCTATGTTATTGATAGATGGTGATTTTGAAGTTTTAAATCCTCCAATTAAGGTATGACTCGATTTATGAATATTTTATTCGTTTGATTTAACTTTTTTTTCCAGAGTTTACAAAATGAGTATTTGGGTTTCAATTTTTTTTCCATCAATCCCGCATAGTACCCTTTGTTAAACTTGCTGCAACAACAAATTGTTGCAGACACTCTCCCAATGTCTGTCTGCACCCCAAAACACCCTCCAATATGATTTCTGCTGCTGCTGCTGGTACATGTATGGCTGCTGTGTCCTGTGTCCACATGCCCTCCAATACGATTTACATTCACCCGTGCATGCATATAATGCTGCTGCTGGTACATGTATGGCTGCTGCTGTCCTGTGTCCACATGCCCTCCAATACGATTTATATTCACCCATGCATGCATATAACGCATACAACACGAGCCCAAAAGTTGCGACCAAATCTGACGGAAATTACCAACTAGCTATTGTTATTTGAAATACTGTATACATGCAATATTTTACTTAAACGTGAACAAACTCACTCTTTTATTCTTCCCTCTGGTGTTTCTGGTTAGCCTACATGAAATTTAATTAGCGGGTAGCTCAGATCAATGCTTGAAGACACTGATTTAGAAAATGAGTCGTCCACAATCACTCCGGATAAAGAATTAAATAGCTAACAAATCCACCTACCGAACCTTGCATGATACCCTTTCAAAACCTAAAATCATTGGATGGCTGCACAATGTCATTAATAGAGTTAAGAGTCAAATGGGTGTAAAGATAAATTTGCATATTGAATTAGGTTTGTAAGGGTATTTTAGGTAGTAAATTTGGGTTTAAAGAGATATTGATAGTTTAGTCAAAAATGAAATGGGGGCAAAAAGTAAGTTGGGTGTAGAAAGAGGTTACATGGGTTTAAATAAAATTTCCCTTTTATTTTGTACTTAATGGTAATTATGCAATAGGGTAAAATAGACAATTAGCAATTTAAATTTAAGTTGGGTGTAGAAATAGGTTATATTCATAACAGAATCGAAGAAAACACAGATGAAGAAATCAATATATGGTCAAGGAAAAATGCAAATGCAAATGCAACTAATATCTGCAGCAGCATGTGCAAGAGCTTTATACTCAGCTTCTGTGGAGCTCCTTGAAACGGAGCTTTGCTTCTTTGGTTGCCAAGATATAGGGTTGGTTCCCACAAAAACAACATACCCTGTCACTGATCTTCGTGTATTAAGATCTGCAGCCCAATCTGCATCAGAAAATGCATTTAAATTCATCTCTGCATTTGCTGAATAACAAATTCCATGCTGCATTGTCCCTTGAAGATATCGTAATATCCGCTTTACTGCTCCAAAATGTACCTCAGTTGGTGTAGTCATAAATTGACACACTGAATTTACTGCAAATGCAATATCTGGTCGTGTGAATGTCAGATATTGTAGTGATCCAACTATACTTCGATAAGTGCTAAGATCTGTCAAGGGATTTCCTTCATTCATAAGCAAGGAAGTATGAGGCTTGCAAGGTGTTGTTGCAGGCTTACAAGAGTCTAAACCTGCCTTATGTATAAGGTCTTTGATATATTTGGCTTGATTCATAAAGATATCTCCATTCTCTTTATACTGTATTTGTAGACCAAGGAAAAATGTAAGCTTTCCCAGATCCTTTAAATCAAAGACTTCAGATAACTCTGTAACAACATGATTAATCTTCAAATTATTTGAGCCTGTGAGAATTATGTCATCCAAGTATAACAACAATATGACAATATCTGAACCATCTTTCCTCATGAACAAGCTTGTATTTGACAAAGATGCATGAAACCCCATTGCAAGAAGGTAACTCGTGAATTTGAAGTTCCAGGCTCTTGGTGCCTGTTTTAAACCATATAAAGACTTTCTCAGTTTACACACATGATCAGGATAGTTAGGATTAGAAAACCCTTGTGGTTGTTTCATATACACATCCTCTTGCAAGTCTCCATGAAGAAAGGCATTTTTGATGTCAAGTTGCTTTAAATTCCAACGATTCACTGCAGCAATAGCCAAAATAATTCGTACTGTTGTATGTCTTACAACAGGACTGAAGGTTTCTGAATAGTCTACACCATGTTCTTGTGAATAGCCTTGTGCAACTAAACGTGCCTTAAACCTTGATACACTGCCATCAGGATTCTTCTTCACTTTATAAACCCATTTGCTCCCCACAATTGCCCTGTCATTAGGCATAGGAACTAAACTCCATGTCCCTTGTGCTTGTAAAGAGTCATACTCATCTTGCATAGCTTGCTGCCACTGTGGTATGCTAGAAGCTTTTCGAAAACTTGATGGCTCTGCCATATCAGTATTTTGTGTAACAAAAGAGAAACCCCCAGTGAATGATTCTGCTTCACTTAACTGTAATGACTGTAATTCTGGTACTTTGGCTAGGAAAGCTGCATAATTTTTCTTCTTAAGTACCCCACTTTTCAATCTTGTTGTCATGGGATGATGTGAGGTAGAACTAATCACAGATGATGAATCAGCACCAATATTGTTGTCATGAGGTGAAAAGGGAAGAATTACCTCTAACTGTGAACTGTGGTGGACAGGCAGCAAGGGTGACATTGTTGAGTCTGGAATAGAGTGATGATGATGAGGAATTTGGAGTGCTGAAGAGTCTTGCATTGTCGAAGAACCAGAACCATAAGAGCTCGATTGATGTTGAATATCTGATACAAGCACATCTTGAGTCTCTTGAGAATTTCCAGAATGTGACATGGATACATCAGTAACACTGGGAATTGGGAACTGAACCATAATCACGGGTTGTGAACACTCTGAATTTGACATGTTATTTGCTTCTGGAAAGATGTCTTTTTAAATGGATACACAGTTTCATCGTGAATCACATGCCTAGATAATATCAACCTGTCATTTTCCCCATTGTAACATATGACTCCTTTGTATCCAACAGCATAACCAAGAAATACACTCTGAGTGGACCTAAATTGTAGTTTGGTGGCATTAAAAGGTCTAAGAAATGGATATACAGCTGTTTCAAAAAATTTTGAAATGATTAACTTCAGGTACTCTTCCAAACAAACACTGATAAGGTGACTGCATTTCTAACACTTTGCATGGCATTCTGTTAATCAACAAAGTGGCATGAGCACATGCATGGTACCAAAACTTTGGTGCTAAATTAGCTTCTACCATGAGTGTGATGGCAGTGTCCACAACATGCCTGTGTTTCCTTTCAGCAAGGCCATTCTGCTGAGGGGTATATGGTCATGAAACCATGTGTTTAATCCATTTTCTTGCCAAGAACTCTTTAAACATGTGACTCATAAACTCTCATCCACCATCAGATTGAAAACACTTAATAGATGCATTGAATTGAGTTGATATAAAAGCATGAAACTTGACAAATATATCAAAAACATCTGATTTATTCACCATTGGAAAGATCCACATGAATCTGGAATATTCATCTACAAAGTTCACATAGTATCTATATCCCTCTATAGACTTTGTTGGAGATGGACCCCATACATCCGGGTGAATCTTATCAAACATATTGCTAGCCTTATCATGATTTACAACAAATGGTTGTTTACTCATTTTGCCTCTGATGCAAGATTGACACATTGACATACTTGAACTAGACTCTTTACTAACTGTTATATCTGAAGCTTTAATCATAGCAGCTAATATCTCCTCAGACGGATGTCCAAGCCTCCTATGCCAAACTGAAGCCTGAACTTTCTTTCCCAGAAACGCAGCACAATTACTCAACTTTGCAGCAAAACCATTGGAAAATATGTTGACTGGTATCTGAAACAATTCCCCATCATCACTCTTTCCTTGGTATAAGATCACCCTTGTGGCCTTGTCCTGTATAAAAAAGTTCACATCATCACAGATAAACCAACAAGCATTGTCTTTACATAATTTCTTAACTGACAGTAAATTAACAGTGATCATAGGCACATGCAAAACATTGTGTAGTTTGAAGGAATGATGTGATGATGTAGGAATAATGGAGAATCCTATATGCTTGACTATCAAACCTTCCCCATTTCCAATTATGATCCTTTCATTCCCATTGTATGCAGTGGCTTGATTGAGATGATTAACATTGGCTGTCATATGATGAGTAGCTCCTGTGTCCATGATCCAGGTATCCGCTACAGAAAAACCATGACTATTTGATGTAGATGCTTGTTGCTGTTCAACATTGCCCTGTGCAGACATTGCAGTCAAGGAAGGAGGTGGTGAAGTCCCTTGATAAGTGAAATTATTCCTATGGTAACATTCCAGTGCAATATGACCTCTTTTCCCACATATTTGACACACTATAAACCCTAGAGAAGAACTACCATTATCAGTATGATAGTAACAGTTAGGTGCAGTATGACCCCTTCTGGAGCAGATTTGACATTCAGGAGAGCTTCCAGACTTGTAATTTGTGTTACCATTCCAATAGCTGCCTTTTGTACCTCCATTTCCAGAAAAGGAATTATTATTATGCCCAGAGTATGAATTTCCAGAGTTACCATTATAAGATTGTTTACCACTGTCTGAAAAATGTGAACTGTTGTTACCATCCATATTCCCATTTCTGTTGCCAAGACTTCCATTACCAGAATACTGCCTTGAATTACCATTATTGAACCGCCTATTGTTACCAGAGAAATTTCCTCTTTGTTGATAGGTCCTATTTCCATTTCCAACATATCCATTTCCTCCCTGAAAACCAAAATGATCTCCATTATAATCTTGCTGACTTCTCTGAGTATTAGAGCTGTCTCAATGTTCATATTGTCCTTGAAAACGCTGAGAACCAGATCTTTCTCCTTGTACCACCATTGCAGACATGGATGTACTCAAGGAATGCATTCTTGCTTCAAAACTTATTTCAGCCCCAATCAGTTGTGCTCGAAAATCTTTCAAAGACATAGTTGTTTCTCTAGCAAGAATCACTGTCTTGATCATTTCAAACTCAGCAGGTAATCCTGATAGCACAGCAATCATATAGTCATTGTCAAATATCTTTTCACCAGCAGAAGTTAATTGATCCCTTATAGCCTTCAATTTCAACATGAATTTCTCAACAGATTCTCCACCCTTTTGTGAAGAATAAAACTCAGTCTTTAATTGATTGATTCGAACTACAAACACAGAAGCAAATCTCTCCTGCAAGCATGTCCATGCTTCTTGAGAAGTCTTACACCCAATGACATATTCCATGGCATCATCAGACAGAGTTGCAATCAATAAACTGAGCAATGCCAAATCCTTCTTGACCCAATTCTTATATACTATTGTGACTTCATTGGTGACACCCGTTTCTGTGTTGATTACAAACTTTGGAGGACAAAGTGATTCCCTTGTAAAGTAATCAAACAGATCATATCCCCTTAACACCGATTAAAATTGGTAACTCCACTTCACAAAATTATCATCTTGGAGTTTCACCGTAAGCATACCCAATAATCCTTCAATCTTCACCGATTCACACATTATTAATCACCAAGAAAATGTATAATAACCCAAGCCTTCACACAAATTCCTGAATACCACTACAAGAACAATTACAACAAACTTTGAATATTCTTCGCAACTTTGGCTTCGGCCTTTGAAGTGCAGAATACAACAATCTTTGATCTTTGATACAGAAAGAACGGCTTCGGCCTTCAATTCATCAAGAACATATACAAAACCCAGAAATTTTCTCACTTAGGCATTTAATCAAACACCTGATAGACTCAAAAACAAAGAACCAGAATCAATGAACCTGGAAGAAAATCTGCAACCTTGATCTTCAAAACCACTGAAAACTTCGAACGCAAGATATAAAGCACCCCAGAAGTCCTAGGCTCTTGATACCATCATAACAGAGTCGAAGAAAACACAGATGAAGAAATCAATGGAAGCAAGAAAGGCTCAAAAGCTTAGAGAGAGATAGAGAAATGAGAGTTTGTTATTTTCTGAATATGATTTTTCCACACACACCTTACATGCTTATCTCAGCTTATATAGCTTTGAGAGGACTAACAGATTCTCTTAACTATTCTAACTACCTTAACAGATTAGCTATATCAGTAACAACCACAGCTGCCATGTCATCAATCTTTAACTGCAAATCTGCCATGTCAGCATCAATTGAGTTGCCAAGTCATCAGTGAGTCATCTGCTATATCCATCATATATGGTTTCAAATAAAATTTCTCTTTTCTTAATATACATATTGTTTTTCACTCCTCTATTTTGTTTTACTTTTCACTTAATACTATGGTCTAGTGGTATTCCTCTTCACTTATAAGTAAAAGGTCTTAGGTTCGATTCTCGCAAAAGACAAATTTGAACCATATTATTGTTAGCTTATTGGGGGTTAAGCCCACCCCCTCCCCCTTAAAATAGATAATATCGTTGGTTAAAAAAAAAAAAAAAAAAAAAAAAAAACATAACACCAACCATACCAAATTCCATTGAGATAAAGGAATACAAAGCTTAGTTATATGCAGTCTATATGAATTAGAAGATACATCATTATATAGGTATGAGTATAGGACTTCTGTGTTGAGGAAATCCATTTATCTTTGTTTCCGGACCTATGTCCGTACAAATTTTGAGTCGTGAGAAAATTGTTGCCCTACTCCCCATATACTAAAAACAATTTTAATGATTCGGTCAATTTTGGCCCACTCCTAAATAAACCATTTTATACTTAATATTTTTATTCAATGATATAACTTATTATTGTATTTAGCGTCAACAACTTCACATTCTTATTTAATAGCTATTTCGTTTTTAATTTTACTACTACTAAAGATGGAGAGGAAATATATTGAAGACAAATATATATAAATGGTAGAAGAAGGAAGCTTGGAGGGATGTTGAGCAAATGTAATGGAATGATATACAAATTCAAAAATACAAACAAAAATCTGGAAACAATTCTAAATTGTTTTCACTTTCAACTTTTTATTTCATAGATTTTCTTTCCGTTTTCCAAAAAATATATAAATGGTAGAAGAAGGAAGTAGAGGCCTTCACTTTCAACATTTTATTTCATATATTTTCTCGCTTCACCCTCCTTCTCGAAACGATGGATAGATCCAAGTAGAGGCTACAAGGACTGATGTATGTTTTAGTGAGACATACAAAATGAGAGTAAAAAACATAAGAACAAAAATAGTACCTCATTCCAAATAACTTAAAAAGCAAAATAAAAGCGTAAGAGTTTTTTTTTTTTTTTTTCATCTCATATACATACACGGGAACTTATTCACCAAATATGGCTACAAATGTCAAATAAAATATGGTATATAAATAGAGATAAAATTGGCTGGGCCCAAATTGCAATGGTAAGGACTAACTTCATTTTTCGCATGTATTTGCACCGGCTTTCTTCTTAGCCTAGTGGTTAATTGCACTGGCATTGATTCCTCAAGGTTATGTATCGAAGGCTGGTACCGGCGATGTGGATGATGAACTGATGACTGGATTATTATTATCAAGAGAAATGCTAAGGGACTCTTTGGGACAGAAAGGAACTTAAATCAAATGAGGTATTCTAAAATACCTCTGTTTTTTTTACATTTTCAAACCCGGAACGCATGAGCAAAAACTTAACACCCTATCTCTTATTCATTGTTTCATCAAGCTCAATGCCTAATCCCAAGTCCTAACAAGCCAATTGACTTGATCCTTCATTCAAACAATCCTATAGCCTCATTCACATATATCCACAAATTCGAGAAATTTTTATGTACACCTACTGCGGATATATCACGTGTTATAATATAAGTGGGCAATGCAATAAAGTTGATATTGTTGTGAAGAGAGAGGGTGCGGCATAGAGAAGAGAAGGAGTTGAGGAATTCAGTGTGGTGAGTCCTCATGCCTAGTGTCTTTATTTATAGTAATAAAAAAGAGAAAAGAACTTACATTCCAAGTAATACAAAATCAAATAGGAAAGATCTTTTATATTAAGTAAAAGATATATCATTGTATAGGTACGAGTAAAGGAAGTTGAAAGCTATCATTTTTCATAAGAAAAACTAATGAAAATAATTTGAAAATTTTGAGTTTTAACGAAAATAACAAAAAAGGTGTTGTAAGTGAATAGTACCAGGATTGACTTTTTAGAGTAAAAATGTGATTTTTTTCATTAAAGTGAACAGTACCGGGAGCTTTTCGTTAAAGCTCCCTTTTTCATATCCTTCTTTATCGATTGTTTGAGTTTTATTCCAACTATACAGCTACACGAGCTCCAGTAATAGTAATGAACTTTTGTGTTTAGGAAATCCATTTATCTCTATTTCTGGACTTGGGTTTGTACAAATTTTGAGTAGTGTCAAGAATTGTTACCCTGCTCACGGTATACCAAAAACAATTTGAGTGGTTCGGTCAATTTTGGCCCACTCCTTACTAAACAATTGTATGCTTAATAGTTTTAGAGTGCTACCAAAATCACCCAATTATCTTATTTTCCCACTCACCTTTTAATGAAAATGTTAATCACATAATTATCCTTTTAGCAAAAGACTTTTAAATCCATATTCTAAATTCGTTATAATTTTACTTAAATAAACTAAAAGAGAAAAAAAAAGAAAAACTAAGGGGGTTATTCAATTGGAATTTTGAGAGATTTTAATTCCTTTAGTGAATCTAGGGGTATTCAATCAGGATTTTTAAGTGATTCTCTGAAATTCAAGGTGTATTCAATCAGGGTTTTAAGTTAGTTTATTAAAATTCTTATAAATTTGGGTGTATATTCAATTTGGATTTTAAATAAGTTTATAACATTCCAAGTGTATTCAATTAAGAATTTGAACAAGTTGAGGAATTAGAAAGAATTTGAGAGATTTCGTAGTGTGACAGTCCGTCCCTGATTTTACAATTGTATAAATTTTTAATAAGTGATTTTACGAAATTGCCCTTCGAGGCTCTTGCGTTGACTGAGGTTAATCGTTGTGTCGTGCCACCTAAGTTTTGTTTTCTTGGCATATTCTCGTAGTACTCGTCGCTACGGATGCATGGGCGCAAGCGGTTCGTGATTTGGAGCTATATCGAAGAAGTTATTAACGTTTAAAGTTAGGGGTATTCTAGTAAATTAATTAATTTCTAGAAAGCCCCAGATTTTTGGAGCTCAATCTGGTGTGCCACGTGGATGGCCCAGATTTAAAGATAAATGGAATGGATGGCTGTGATGGGAAGATAAGAAGAGAAAAGGAGAGAGATGGATGGGCACTGCCCAATCAGAAACAGAGGAAAAGAGGGGAAAGGAGAAAGGAGAGAAATGAGAGAGGAGAAGAAGAAGAGGAACCCGTCGGGTTCCCATTGACCCGCACATTTCGACCCGTTTCCACCATAATTTCCGATGGTTTTCCACCGGATTTCCCACGAATTGGACCAAGCTACCACTCCCAATCATCATCTAACCCTTCCCTCTATCCATTCCACATCAAATTTGGAGAGATTTAGTCTTGATTTTGGACAAAACCGTGCAAAGGGGGCGCACGGGTTGGGTTCCTTTCCGTCATGATTTGAAGCTATTTCTTCCAATTAATACCACCCATGGCATCCTCTTGAGGTCTGAAACAAAGCCCAAACAAGTTTGGAGGCGTTGGAACAAGTTTGGAGGTCGAATCGAATCACACCAAATTCAAGGGTTTCGTACGGTTTTGACGAAATTGGAGCCTTTCTTGACCGAATTGGCCTTGGTCACAGGTATGAAAGTTGTTCTACTCTTTGAGATCTTCAATTCTGCAAATTTTGGTAATTTTTGGAGAAAGTTGAATTTTCCGGCAAGCCGGGGCGGCCGACCGCCACCCACGGCGGCGCGTGGCCAGCGGGCCGCCAATGCTATTTTTAGGCCATAGTTCATGTTCTGAATTCAGTTTTGGTGAATGAATGACGTAGATTGATCAATGGAACCTAAATTCGTTACGATTCGGGGTTAGGTAAAAATATGAATCGACGATCCGACCGTTGGATCGTCACCAAACTTTGATACATGGTAGTACTTAATATTTTAAGAATGTAGAAACTTACGGATCTGGAATCCGACGTATGGATCTTCCCGAATTGGATTTGTAAGTTATAAAATAAATGGTTAATAGCCACTCGGTTTTGGAAATTGGCGGAGATCCAACCGTTGGATCATAACGAAACTTTAGTATGTTGTTCTAGAAGCATAATGTGAATCATGAGAAGTTACGGATGGGAAATCTGATATGTGGATCTTCCGGATTGAGTTATGTAGGGTTGTGGACCCTACCGTTGATCTTTGACCGACGGTTGATTTATATCAATGAGTCTTGAATCACTCTTGAATGCCCTTGAGGATGTGTTTTATGTGAGTTATGTGTTCTATCGACAAGTATTTTGAGATGTGATTTAATAATTGTTCTAGGCGCCGATCGTTCGTGACGCTTCGATATTCGTTCTAGGGAGTTATAGCGTGGACTCCAGGTGAGTGGGCTTTTGGTTTTCAGTATATATTTATATATATAATTGATTGATTTCCCAAAAATGCGTTTTAAAATGCTTTTATGAAATGAATGCCATGTCGAATGCCATGTATATTTTTATATTTTTATATAGTTGTGTGATTATATATTGTTGCACCGCGGGCGCCAGGTAAGTCAGGTAAGTATGTGTTTGTGATGTGATGACTATGGTGATATCGATGAGATTGGTATATGGCTCATTTACCTGCACATCGGGGTTGTGCCGCCAGAGTAGGGCTTAGCTTTCACGTGATCGTTCACCTCCCGCACCGTACGCTCACCTTGGATCCAAGGCAGGTGCCAGCCTGTCGTACTGACCACACTAGGTGGTTATAACTCGTAGGTGACTTGCAAGATGTCGCCAGCCTTCACATGATCGTAGCACAGAGCGTTATGCCCAGCTTGACGTACAGACCACATTAGGTGGTTCCGTCATGGGTGCAGGTTATTGATTATTGATTATTGATTGAGAGATGGATTGAGGATTTGATTGAGGAGCCATAGATTCAGCCGTACAGGTCACTAGAGGTGACTCCTATATATATATATATATATATATATATATATATATATATATATATATATATATTGCCGGCATGATTTGGGTTGAGATATCACCTGATTACTTGATGGTATTTGGTATATGTTGATCATTGGTTATGGTTCATTCGGGCATGGCATTGCTTATTTGATGAGATTGGTTGATAAATGGTTTTTCTGTATTAGTACGTATATATATTTTCTGGGAAGTATACTTGTTTTACAGAGAGGGGTTACAACTTTGATATCGAAGTGATTTTGTAAAACTTTGTTTTTGCCCACTCACGCTTTTTGTTTTGCGCCCCTCCAGGTTCTAGTAGCATAGTTTCTTTATCGATAAGGACTCGTGGCATATCTCAGTTCAAGTGGCTACTTCTGAGGGTATGATCCTTACCCACACTACTGTACTTTACTTATGCTCTGACAACGCGTGTGAAATGGGTCCATACCCACTAACAGCGCACTCTGATAGTTAGGTACCTTTAGGTTTAAATTTATTCACATTCTTCCATATCATCACTTTATGGCTTCGTCACCTTCCAGGTGTCGGCCAGCACAGCTCGATTCGGAGTCCTGGTGGACATTCCGGGTCAGGGTGTGTCACGTAGTGTATTTTAAGCATCCACAAATCTCACCTCTTCCCATAAGATTTTGAGGGAATTGAATCAAAATTTTATATGGAATCTCTACAAATCAATTAAACTCCATAAATATCCTAGATTTATAAATTCATTAAAGTCTCTCAAATTCTCAATTGAATACACCCCTAAAACTAACAAAAACAAAAATAAATCTATCACCCTCCCAAATCATCCACGATGGGCCGACGACTATCAAGTCCCCAATTATCCATCATCCTTCCCAGCCACAAACACCACCCCATCTCTCTTTGAATTCCGGTACTACCACCTCGACCCTCTCTTCGTATTCCTCATAGACAAACAACGATGACAACCTAGATTTCCAAATCAAAAAATACCCAATTCCAATTGGAATAGAAATCCATTTGGAGCAATCTGCCTTCGTATTAGATCAATCTCCCCCATGTTTCTCTCTTTCACCCTCTTCCGTTTCTCACTCTTTAAGGAGATGTCGCTAAGCAGGTGTCAAAGGTTTTGGTTTTTCATGGGTGGTGGGAGGAGATTCTGCCATTCTGGTGTGGGATAGGGTAGGCAATTAAGGAAGCATACTGGTTTTCTTTAAAAACATAATAATATTATTCTTTGAAAGAAAAAAATACATTAGAGGTTATTTTAGGAATAATGGTGGGTGGAGAAATAACATTTTAATTCTTTAATTTTTTGTGGTGGGTGATATTATAATGTAGGTGTAGAAATAGGACAATGGGATTGGCCTATCAGCACTCTATTTTTATTCAATGGTATAACTTATTATTGTATTTAGCGTCAAAACATCTTCACGTTGTCATTTAATAGTCATGTTGTTTTCAGTTTTAGTATTACTAGAAATAGAAAAGAAATAAATTGAAGACAGATATATAAATGGTAGAAGAAGAAAGCTTGGAGAGATGTTGAGGAAATGTAATGGAATGATATACAAATTCAAACTTGCAAATTAAAATCTAGAAACAGTTAAAAATTGTTTTCACTTTTAACTTTTTGTTTCGTATATTCTCCTTTAGCTTTCCTTCTTTTCTCCCACCACTCTCGCTTCATTCTTCTTCATGAATCGATGGACAGATCCAAGTAGAGGCCACAAAGACCGATGTATATTGTAGTGAGACATAAAATAGTATCTCATTCTAAATAATTTTAAAAAGCAGAACAATAACGTATGAGCTTTTAGTTTTTGTTCTCATATACATATGCATAGGGAAACTTAGGGCCTATTTGGTATTTTATTTGAAATTTTTTATCATTTCTCAAAACATTTCTTAAGAACATTTCTTGAAAACAATTTTCTTTAATACTCAAAAACTTGATTGGTTTGCGATTTAGAAATTTTAAATCTTATGACTTAAACTAGACAAAGAGATCTAAAAAGAAAGGGTCGCATGAGAGGGAAAAAGAGGAGAGATGAGGAAAGAAAGTAAGAGATGATTAAAGGAAAGAGAAAGAAGATAAAGGATTAGACGAGATAGAGAGGAAGATGAGTAAGAGAAAGAACCGAGAGAATAAAGAGAGCGGATTGGAGGAGAGACGAAAAAGGTATAAAAAAAAGAGGGTATAGAGAAGAAAAGAAAGAGAGATAGATTTGGAGTGAGAGTGGAGGAGAGAGAGAAAAGAAAGGATTGAGTTTAAGTTTAAAAACTCTAAAAGCTCACTTTTTATGTTTTTATATAATATACTATATTTTTGAGTTAGTTTTGAGTTCAGCTTTTGAAAAGAGTTCTACCAAATAAGTTTTTAAGGCCTAAAACTTGAAAATTGTTTTTGAATTTAAAAAGTTAAATTCAAGTAGAGAGAAAAAATTGAAAATGACACATATACAGAGAAAAAATTGGCTGCGCGCAAACTCAAATAGTAGACTAAGTTCATTTTTTAGCACGCGTTTGCACTGGCCTTCTCCTTAGCCTGGTGGTTAATTGCTCTAGCATGATTCCAGAAGGTTCTAGCTTTGAAGGCTGGTAATGGCTTTGGTGATTATGATGAATTGGAGTAATACTCGGAAGATTAAATTTGTGGATAATTATTTATCAAGGGTGGCGCTATTTACACAATCCATCATCAAACAGGTCCATAAACCAAACGAGGTATTCTAAAATACCTTTGTTTTTCTTTATTTTCCCGAAAGCAATATGAAGACAAAGTGAAATCCATTTACAAACGTAGCCCTTATTTCCCTTATTTTTAAAATATTCATTATTGATGCAGTGCATGACAATTAAAATGGTTCCTGTATTAAACATGTTGTTGGTGGCTTTTCATCTTTCAAAGTCATGTTTTAATTAGACGTCTAGAAACTATAATCTTAGTATTAAGTAGTATTAAGTATCTATTCTACTAATGTATTGTAATTTCTCTATTTAAAGGACTCCATATGTATGTTTAAGGGAGACATGATGAATGAAAAATTATATTTGCCTTGTCCATTTGAAGAGAGTGATTTCTCCTCCTTAAAATCAAGTGTGAGACTTGGTCATGTCGGGTGAATCCACGATTAGCAAGTCCCCTTGCTCCTGGTTGAATGATTCTCAGGTCATCTATCCCCGTAGAGACGTGAGTGATTCCGTCCTCTCTGGTTGAGCGATTCCCAGGTTATCATCCATTGTCTCCCGAGACTCTTCTCCTGCATCAAGTGGCATCAGAGTAAGTTTTCCGCTGCGGTTGAAGATCATGGCTGTGACTTACAATCTTTTTGCAAAGCACCCTGTCGAAGAAATCAGTTTCGTAGATTGGAATTCTCCACCAATTTACGATGAGTATGTCAATGATGATGACGACCTCAAAGAGAACTTTTTCGATGGGTGTTCTCTACTAATTTATGGCGAGCAAGATGAAGATTACAAAGCTATGTTTAAGGTGGTTAATCACCAGTGTTGTTTGCAACTTGGAGTCGATGTCCTTCATGCCCCAATTTTTTATGAATACTGCTATGGTGACAAAGGAATGAGTTCGACTGTGAAAGAACGGTGCGTGCATCATCATAAAGAGGTAATATTTGACCTTGATACCCATTATATATGTGACTACATTTGGGAAGCCTTTACTGCTTTCCACATTAGGAAAATACACTTGGAGCAAAGTATTTTTCCGTCATCAATATCAAAAGGAAATTTGGAAGACTGATGTGCATTTTTCAAAAGAAATTGTTGCTATCATGAAACAGTTAAGGGGTGCACAGAACTTGAGAAAATTTTGGAAAGCAAAATACTTGGAATATTCTACTATATGGATTTGCTCATGGATTTGGAAAATTTTGGTGCTAAACTGGCTATTATGGAACATGCTAGTTGGACATCTGAAAGATCGAGGAAAGACCAAATGTAAACTTGAGGGGAAGAGTTTTTTCGGAGAAGAGGAGTATCATGTAGGCACTACAATAAGTGTGATCCCTATATTAAATATGGATGTTGGTGGTTTCTCATCTATCAAAGCCATGCTTTTATCTATTTTAATTAGTTTGCATTGTAACTATAACGTGTTATTAATTGTCATGCACTGCATCAATTATTAAGGAGAAGGGGAGGGTTCTAAACTTTACATTAATTTTAAGAAGAAGAAATTTCGAACTTGGACCGCAGAAGTGAAAACCTAATACCATATTCCTTATTTTTTCTTGTTTCATCAAGTTCAATGCCTAATCCTAAGTCCTAACAAGTCTAACAAGTCAATTGACTTGATACTTCATTGAACCAATCATATACTCTCATTCGCATATATCCACAAATTCGAGAAATTTTTATGTATACCTGAAATGTAAGGTGGTACACCGCGCATTATAATATAAATATAGACGTTAAAGTTGATATGTCTAATTTTAAGATATACTTTCGAATGATCCACAAATTTAATGACCCATTAGTTCTCTCAATAAATAAAATAAAAATCAATTCACATGAAAAATTATGATATTAATTCCCGATATTTACTCCAATTGGAACCATGCTCCCACAATCAATTCATAGGTTGGCATGCCTCATTTTAAGATATATTTTCATTTTTGTCTCACTTTTTTTCTTGCATTTTTATCCTTGTAGTTTCAATTTGTTTTCACTTTAGAATTGATTCGTGCGGCTCTATTGTGTCTTTCGAGTGGTAACTTTTCCTCTTTTGTTTCCTATTTTCTCAATATTGGGTATCTTGCTGCTTTCTATTGTGGCTTCATCCTTTGTTAATGGTCAGGTGGCTCAAGGTTGATTGGTCTTGTGTCAACGAACGGGCTGGATTTGGGGGACTTTTTCGCTCATCGAAGCATGGGGCACTTGAAACACAAAATTTGTAAGTTTAGTTACTGCAAAAATTCTTGCTTTCATTGAGGCCGTACGTATAGCTTGGGTTAGAGATTGGAAACATTTGTAGATTGAAACGAACTCCAAGTTTGGTTATTCACTATCTTTTTAAGGCTTTTAATGCGGTCTCGTGATTTCTATTGGTGGATTGGAAGAATTGTCTCTGGCAACTTCGTCAAATGTGATTTATGTGTACCTCCATTCTTCCTTCCTCCACCACTATCATGAACCTCTTTAGACGACATCTCTCTCATCTCACCCCTCTTTCTTTTCTCGCTTCTCCTCAAGCCGAAGTCGGCTGCTGATTTTTCGAGATTTGGGGGAGATGAGCGCTAATCTGAAAGATGGGTTGGGATTGGATGTGTTGATGAGTTTGGATAGTACTGTGTTTGTCTTCTTTTTGGTGTGTTGGTTTATGGGTCTGCTTTAGACTGCCCAAATTGCCAATTGTACAGAAACTCTCTATATTGTACCGAAACCGAATTGGTACCGAAGGGTTTGGTACACCTTCGGTTCCACCATCATACTATACCGTACCGGTATTGAAATTTTGTTTTTGGTTCGGTTTCAGTTCCACCCCATCCCGAACAATACTGTGCCCACCCTTAGTTTCTACGTGTGATGGTCCTCACCCCTTTAGTACCTCGCACGCGACCATTGTCGATGAGCTAATCTCACCTATTCTCTCTCCATTTAAAATACTCTTTCGGTTTACCTTCCTTTCCCCCACCACTATTGCTTCACCCTTCTTCATGAATCGATGGACAGATAGAGGCCACAAAGGTCCATGTATGCTTTAATGAGACATACAACATTGGAGTGAAAAATATGAGTATAAACATATAGTATCTCATTCCAAATACTTGGGGAAACAACTTCACCAAATGTAAGCTACAAATGTCAAATTAAATATGATATATATGAAATTGGCTGGGCCCAAACTTAAATGGTGAGGACCAAGCTCATTTTTGAGCATACGTTGGCACTGGCCTTCTTCTTAACCTAGTGGTTAATTGCGCTAGCATGATTCCTCAAGGTACTGGGTTCGAAGGCTGGTATTGGCGATGATGATGATGAATGGATCTTTATTATCAAGAGAAATGCTAACGGACTCTCTCTCTCTCTCGCTACTCTCTCTCTCTTGCTATGTATATTATCAAGCAGGTCCTTAAACCAAATGAGGTATTCTAAAATACCTCTGTTTTTCTATATTTTCCATATGGAAAAGGGAATGAAGACAATCTGTATTCCATTTACAAAAGTATCCCTTATTTATCGTTTTTATTTTATTTTAGAATTTACTATAATTTAAGGGAGGTGAGAGTTTCGAGTTCGGGATGCATGAGTAGAATCTCAACATCCTATCTTATTTCTCATTGTCTCATCAAGCTCAATGCCTAATCCTAAATCCTAACAAGCCAATTGACTTGATCCTTCATGGAACCAATCCTATAGCCCAATTCGCGTACCACAAATTCAAGAAATTTTAATATATTTCCGAAACGCGCGATGGTACACTACATATTATAATATAAATGGACGATAAGATGAATATGTTCCTTTTTAAGATATATTCTTCAATGACTCTCCACATATTCAGTGACCAAAAAAAATAAAAACCAATCCACATGACAAATTGTGCTACTATTAATCCCCGATTTTCACTCCGTATGGAATCATGCTTCCACAATCAATCCATAAGTTGGTATGTCCCATTTTAAGATATAGTTTCATTTTTGTCTTTGCCTTTCTTTTCTTGTATTTTTATCCATGTAGTTTCAATCTGTTTTCACTTTAGTCTAATTTGTCAACTAAGTTAATTTTTCCTTCTCTTTTGTGCAGATATTTTCGTTTGACGGCTTGGACTAACGATGTAAAATGAACTTTCGAGAACAGAAGTGCAACCAAACAAAAGAAGATAAAGGAACAAAAGTGAAAACATGAATAAACTTCCAAAACAATTGGGAAGATAGTTGAATCACGCGTAAAAATTAAGCATACTCCTTTTTTTTCCGAAAAATTAAGTAGTTGAACCACACGTAAAAAGCAAGCATTCTCTTTGTTTCTTTTTGGTTGAAAAATTAAGCAAACTATATTATATTAGTCATGGTCAGTAGATGTATATAAATACATTTATATTATATTAGTCATGGTCAGTAGCAAACTATATTATATTCTCTAAGTTCATTTCTCTCTGCTTGAGAGTTTTTCTCATTGTTTGTGTGAGCTGTTCAATTTCGTCTAGACCCAATGGCGCCAACCCTAGCTTTAGCCGGCGCTGGTGACTGTTCTCCCTTTCCTCTCTTTGTCTCCTCTTTTCCTCCCTTCGATTGCTTTTTCCCTAATCTCTATACCGATTTGCCATTTTCTTCTTATCCAACTAGCGTCCCTCTTCCTTGTTCATCCATGCTCCAATCTACAGTCATGCTTTACTAAGATGATCCGTAGAGCTTGGATGCCTTTGCTGGCAGTCACAACTACAATATTAGCTTTAGGTGGCAGATGATGGTGGCAGATTTAGAAAAATATTGTCGGATAAATTATATCTAACACATTATTTAATTAGTGGCGGATATTAGAAAAATCATGTCGATTATATCCGACATAAATTCCTGGCGGATAATTACTGGCGGATATTAGAAAAATTCTGTCGGTTATATCCGACATAAATTCCTGGCGGATAATTACTTACGGATATTATAAAACTCATGTCGGTTATAACTGACAGCATTTTTGATTTTTAAAAAAAAATATTTTTGACAGATTATGGCGGTTTTTAAGTTAATGGTGGCGGTTATAACCGACAGAAATTGATTATTTTATTACTTTAGTATTCTGGCGGTTATTATTTTAGTATTGTGTCGGTTATAACCGAAAAAAATTCACTTTACGCCAAACGCTTTTCAATTTGTTGTTCTTTCAGATTTCGTTTTCTTCCTCATCTTCATTTTACTCGTTTTCTCTTCATCTTCAATCTTTCTCTTCTCTTCCCCTCAATTTGTAAGTTTTTCAATTCTTTTGCTTCATATTTTAAAATGTTATATTGATTAAAAATAAATAAACAAATGGTTTAAATATTTTTTTTCACTCACGGTCCCGTTACCTAATCTCTGAATGTTTTTTTTTTTTTGTGTGATTTTTTACACATGCTATCTCGGGGTATATACAAACATATTTGATGGTTGGATCGTTGAAACTAGTTTCGTAGAATGCATATCCTATCAAATTGATAGATTTAACAAACACTTAAGAGTTAATGTTATACTTCCATTAAGTATAAAAAATTATCCACTAGTGTAAATATTTTAAATTGAAGATCGAATTCGTTCAATGCATTCTTATAGGTTAGAGGAGTGTAGTTGTAAAAAAATCAACAAAATCGGAGCTAAAATAACAGTTAAATTGTGATTTTTCGTTTATAACCATCAACAACTTTTTTTCTGTTACCTGATCTTTGAATGTTTGTTTTTTGTGATTTTTTCGTAGAATTTCTATTTATGTTTTTCAAGTATTGATTAGACAATATTTAGTTTGTGTGATGACATTTTCATTGTACAATTATCTTTTTATTTCTTTATCGCATATTTTACATGGGTTATTATCTATTAAACCAAACAATTATTTATTTAATTTTTAAAAATGTATTTAATTTAAATACATATTATTTATATATTTATTATACGAAACAATTATTATTTTATTTTTTTAAATCGTAACAAAATTTTGGGGGGAATTTTGGCCGCCATTTTTTTTTTCTGTTGGTTATAACCGACAGTAATGAAAATGTTTCTGTCGATTTTTTATTCAAAAATGTTTCTGTCGGTTTTAACCGATAGTAATGAAAATATTCCAAAATATAACCCCTCCATCTCTTCCTTCCTTTCCCATTTTCTCCTCTCCTCATTTCCTTCTCATTCTCTTCTCCCCTACTCTTTCCTGCATACAAAGGAAGCTGCTGTATGAGACCAAATACAGACACATGAAGAAAGGCAGCAACATAAAGGAGAGACCTTGTCAATTCCTCATCGAGATGAATCAAGAGCATAACTGTAGCAATGAACGAAAGGAATTTTGTGATGTTTCTTCCAAATTGTTGAGATGAATCATCTGGGTTTTGTTCTAATAATCTTACAAATTTGTTGAGCAATTTTTGTAAAGTCGGAATCTTTGGTTTCAGTTGTGAAGTATCTGATTTGGGTATCTGTGTTTTGCAGGGCACGGTGGTTGTTGTGATACAGACTGACTCTCTCTCTCTAAACTTTGCGACTATGACTTTCTCTCTCTAGAGACTGCCATAGCCATTGGTTTAAGGATCTCCCTGTGCTTACAGGCTGGCCGGCAGCTCGGTTTCACTGTAAGTTTCTTCTTCTTCATTAGTTCTGCTTTTTTGCTTCTGCTTTTTGATTTTTCAGTTTGAATCGCGAACATTTCGATTTCGATCGTTCGTTTTTTATGCTTTTCCGATTCAAATCTGCATATCTAGATGAATTCGGAATTGCATTGCTCGAATTTTGTTTGTGCGATCTATCGTTGACTCAAAGATTGGAAATTCAAATTATGCACTAATCTTGAACGATTGTATGTGTGTGTACACTGGTACTGATGAGTGAAGGTTCTTCGAGGGGTTCTTGGGATGCAGAAGTGGTTTATATTTTTTTTATTAATAATATATTTTCTGTCGGTTTTATCCGACAGAAATGCTCTTATTTATTCTTATTCATAAATTCTTTGTCGGTTGAATCCGACAGAAGTCCTGTCGATTTTAGTATTTTCTGTCGGTTTTATTCGACATAAATTTTCTTATTTATTCATTATTAATATATTCTCTGTCGGTTATTTCCGACACAATTTCTGTCGGTTTTAGAGTATTTTCTGTCGAAAAATTTGTTTCCTGACGCGGGCAATTCTGTCGCTTATTATATCCGCCACTGCATCCATTTTCTGTCGGATTTTGCTTAAAATCCGACAGTAATATAAGTTTTATTGTCGATTTTTAAACCGACACTAATGGGTACTTTTGTAGTAGTGAGTGTTACTCATGGATTTCCACGAACTTCTTTCATCTAGTTCATCTAGGGATGCTACTCAACACAAATAAGACTCAAAAACACTAAACTAGACTCTATAGACTCAAAACAGACTCAAAACAATAAAAACAGCAAGAAACAATAAAAAAGACTAAATTCTAGACCTAACAATTGGTTTTGATGAAAATAAAACTTAAAAGACTCAAAAGACTAAAAGAAAACAGGTTTTGACTCAATAAACAAGACTTAATGAAAAGGGATTTTATTTTGACGAAATTGAAACTTTAAAACAGAAACTTATAAAACAACTTTGAAAAGACACGAAATTGGTGAAATAGAATGGTGAAAGGCTAGTTAGAGGGTTCATTCTCCACACATGAAACATATGCATACGAATCGATTTCCAGTTATTCTTTCGACAAACCATGAATGACAATGCCCCGAATTAATTGGATTGCACTAATTAATTCTCAGATTTCCCTAGATTCATTGAATTGAATGGATAACGCATCACAACCAAATTATTCCTTATTAAGCTCCCTAACTATGAAAAACATGATAGAGACACGAAACAAAGATCATTAAGCTTTGTGAAAACCATAAGCATTGACAAGGCATTCATAACTATGAAAAGCATGTTACTCTTGCCTAGGATTTACTTAACACAATCGTGATTAGCGACTTTTACTACTCATGAATATAAGTTCATAACGATTAGGTGAAATTCCCTTATACTCTAGCATCAAATTCATGCATGTAAACTAAGTATGCATCTTAATTAACACACAATAATAGGTTCTCAATAAAACAGATAAGTAAACCACATTCATGATTCATGAAACAATAACTGGAGGAAATCAATTCATATAAAACATAAGTTCATGGCTTCAAATTCGCCTCTAACTAAAAAGAAATTAGTTCCACATGTCTAACATAATTGAAAAGCAAATTAAATTAAACATTGAACCAAAACGAAGGATAGAAAGAACCCAGAAATGCTCCAGCCCTCCAATGGCAGATTTCGAACTCCCTTTGGATGGCATGCACGGCACAAGACTCATTCCTTCCTTTCTTGCAAGCAGGCACGCACAAATCTCCAAGAATTCTCCAAGAAACTTGCAGCACTATCTCCAAAACTCTCTCTGAAATATATGAATGTATATGGGCGTGTGTCACCTTGCAAAAAAATATGATTTACATATTTATAGGACTAGGGCACGGCAAGGGTTTATAGGAGAAGGATTTGGACTCCAATCCAACAAGGAAAAGGTTCTAGAAATCAGAAAACCAAAAGGAATAGGTATAATACACGGCAGGAATTGGAGGGAAGGGGAGATGGATTGCAAGGCAAGGCAAAGGCCTTCTAGAAAGGTATAGGCGCCACCTTTGTAGGAAGGGATAAGGTTTTCTAGAAACAATGTATTTTGTGCAGAAATTGAGGCTTCTAGAAAGAACATCAGATAGGTTTCTAGAAGGAACATGACATGAGACATGTAGCATGTTTTTAGGAACATGTTTGGATAATATTTTGGATAAGATAAGGTTTGGATAAGGTTTTGGATAATGTACCATATTTCTTGCTCTTTCCTTATCTTCTTTGTCTTGAATTCATTTCTCCATCTTCGAAACATATTCCTAACCTCCTTTGAACTCCAAATTCATCTATTCCTTGTGCTCCATATACATGCACTCCATTCCAGCCCAATTTCGCTCCAAAATGCACCAAAATGCACTTTCTTGCTAACTTTGCCAATTGGACCTACAAACACACGAAAATAGCTTAAAACACTATAATAAACAATAACTAAGTATGTAAATGCAAGAAAACAAGCTAACTAAGTCGCATAAATATGCTCGTATCAAATTCCCCCACACTTAGCTTTTAATAGTCCTTGAGCAAAAGAAAGAAACAAAACATAACCTAAACCCTCCAACGTTCGCCTCAGGGATTTCCAATGGTACATAACATGTTAAAGATCACTAATTGCATAGATTTTAGCCATCCCTACTCTCAAGCACATACTCAATCATAGTCATCACCTACTAGCTCGCATTAAATCAATTTAAAACATGGTTTTGAATGTAGTAACATGCCTTCGAAAATCTCACATTAATCTTGAAACGATGAGTTGAAACTAACCTTGTTTTAAATTGGGAAAAATGTCACTTTATGGTAAAACAAGGCATAGTTTTAGGGCATATCGTTTCAAAAAGGGGAATTGAGGTTGGTAAATCAAAAATAGATCTTGTACGTTACTTACCCTCTCCTACTTCGGTTAGAGAGGTTCATTCTTTTCTTGGACATGCAGGATTCTATAGGCGATTCATCAAGGATTTTTCAAAGATTTTCACACCCTTGTGCCGACTTCTTCAAAATGATGTGCCCTTTGAATTCAACGAGGATTGTGAGAAGGCCTTCAAACACCTCAAAGAGATGCTAACTTCGACCCCCATCATAGTTACAGCAGATTAAAGCCTTCCTTTTGAGCTTATGTGCGATGCTTCCGATTATGCATTAGGAGCTGTTTTGGGACAAAGGAAGGACAAGCAGCCAAATGTTATCTATTATGCATCTCGGACCTTGAATGATGCTCAATTAAATTACTCCACCACTGAAAAAGAACTTCTTGCTATTGTGTTTGCTTTAGATAAGTTTCGTTCTTATTTACTTGGTACTAAAGTCATTATTTACACTGATCATGCAGCTTTGAAGTACTTGTTTACGAAGAAGGAAGCCAAACCAAGGCTTATTCGCTGGATGCTTCTTCTCCAAGAGTTCGATATCGAAATCCGAGACAAGAAGGGAAGTGAAAACATGGTGGCTGACCACTTGAGCCGTTTGGTGCATGATGAAGATGCCGTGCCTATCCCAGAAACATTCCCTGATGAGCAGCTGTTGTCCATTGAGGTAAGTGTGCCATGGTATGCCAATTTAATTAACTATTTGGTTACTAAACAAGTTCCAAGCACCCTAAACAAGCAACAAGGTGATAAATTGAAGAAAGATGCATGGTTTTATATTTGGGATGACCCTTATTTATGGAAATATTGCCTTGATCCGATTCTACGTAGGTGTGTGCATTATTCTGAGTTTAATTCAATTTTAACTTTTTGTCACACTTATGCATGTGGGGGACATTTTGGCACTCAAAGAACAACACTTAAAGTGTTAGAATGTGGTTTTTATTGGCCTATGATCTTTAAAGATGCTAGAATGTTTTGTATGACTTGTGATCGTTGTCAAAGAATGGGCAATATAGGTTCAAAAGATCAAATGCCGCAAACCTCCATCTTTTGTGTCGAAATTTTTTATGTTTGGGGCATTGATTTTATGGGTCTTTTTCCTTCATCTCATGGTTTCACTTATATTTTACTTGCGGTTGATTATGTTTCGAAATGGGTGGAAGCAAAAGCCACCCGTACTAATGATTCTAAAGTGGTTGCAAATTTTGTTAAAACTGACATATTTGCAAGGTTTGGAATGCCAAGAGTGCTAATCAGTGATGGGGGTTCCCATTTTTGCAATCGAACCATTGAGGCGCTGCTCAAGAAGTACAATGTCACGCATAAGGTTTCAACACCTTATCGTCCGCAAACAAGTGGGCAAGCCAAGGTTTCGAATAGGGAAATCAAACAAATTTTGGAGAAGACCGTTGGGCCAACTCGTAAAGATTGGAGCTTGCGTTTGAATGATGCATTGTGGGCGTATCGTACTACCTACAAAACACCAATTGGGATGTCCCCCTTTCGGCTCATCTATAGGAAACCATGTCATCTTCTCGTCGAGCTAAAGCATCGTGCACATTGGGCCATCAAAACATTCAATATGGACATTGATGCCGCAGGTCTTCATAGAAAGCTTCAATTGAATGAGCTTGACGAAATTAGGATTGAAGCTTATGAGAACGCTTGCATTTATAAAGAGAAAACGAAGGCATTCCATGACAAAATGATTCGTAGCAAGACGTTCTCTATAGGGCAGAAAGTGTTACTTTTCAATTTTCACCTTCGTTTGTTTCCAGGTAAGTTGCGTTCTAAGTGGATTGGTCCTTTTGTTGTTACTAATGTTTTTCCTCATGGTGCAGTCCAAATTCAAAGTGTGAAGATGAAACAAGAATTCAAAGTGAATGGACATCGTTTGAAGCCATATTACGAGACATTTGAGGAGCATGTCGTGGAGGATGTACCCCTCCATGCCATGGGGCCTATTCAAGCTTAAACGAAGGTATCGTCCAGCTGGAAGACGTTAAAGCAAGCGCTTCTTGGGAGGCAACCCATGCAAATAAAGAAGAACTAGGAAGCTTCGGCCCTACAACCAGATTTGCGTTCCTAAACCTTACTCTTTATGGCTTTTACTTTGCCATCTTTGTTATGTTTGTTAGTTGTGTTATTTGCTTGTTTGTGTGTGAGTCTATGTTTGAAACATTGAGGACAATGTTTGGTTTAAGTGTGAGGGGGGGTTAAACAAGCTGTTTTTGCATGATTTTCCTGGGATTTTGTCACCTATCACTTCTAAAGTTGTTTTTCACTGTTTTAAACGTTTTTAGTGTGTTTTAAAGTATTTTAATGTGTCTTGAACAAAAAATACGAACATTTGAAAACAATTCGAAAAAGTTTTGAAAAATACCAAAAAGAGTCATTTTTGTGTGTTTGTGTCTTAGGGTACATTCTAACACAATGATGAGGATTGGTTTTTAATTGCATGGCTGTTAGAGAAAGTTACAAACATGGATGGAAGTTTGATATGCTCTTTGGTTAATGCTTAGTTGTAGTTGTCATTTACGAATTCACATGTAATCACAAAGAAAAAAAAATCAGTTTTTGTAACATGCTTGAAGGAAGAAACTCAAACTAACGCTACAACCCTGAGAGACTTGAGCCTATACTTTATTTAGAGAGTCATTAGTCTGTGATTTTTGTTTTCTAAAGTCGTTGCATGATCTCATTAATTCGTTGCTTGTTTGCTACTTAGAATGCATTTTCGTCATTATAGAACCAAATACTAGAACTCATACCCGTTTCATTCAAAGCGTGAAATTGATTAGCATAACAAATAACAAGATGGAGTTGTTAGTTAAAACCAGAGCCAAAAAGCCTTATCCCTTTGCATTTGTATTGTAGGTTTAACCCCTTTGAGCCTTAGTTAGCCTATTTTCTTTGTTAGCCCACATTATCCTTACCTAGCCTAGTATAGGACTATCCATACCCTTGTTCTTAAAGGATAGTGAAGCATGACTTAGAAGGAATTCCTTTTGATCAACGTATTGCAGAAAAACAAGTGGGGGGAAGGTTGTACGATTTTGTGTGCCAAAATAAACAAGAAGGGCATGGGTAGAAAAAAGAAAAAAGAAGAAGAAAAAGTTGTGAAAAAGAAAGAAAAAGAGTTCAAAATAAGTGAGAATGAGCTCACATGTATTGGTTGTTGAAGAAAGGGTCCAAAAGTTTGAATCCAACCCTAAGTGATGTTTGAATATTCCCTTTGTGTTTAGAATTGATTTCTGCAATCAAAAGTGAATTCTAAGTGTTGATTTCATTGCTTTGCTACTATTTCTTTAAGAACCTTTGTTATCCTTTACCTTTCTTTGTTAGCAAATACCCTTAGCCCCGTTACAACCCTTTGACTTCTATCTTGATTGTTATGTGTTTCAATAACGTGGAGTTTGGGATTGATATGAGCATATGGTATCCCTGGTTCTCGCGTCTAAGTAGCAACATTCCGTTCATGAGATCATATACATGAATTAATAATTCCAGAAAATGCCTTCTTTGTTTTAAACATATGTGAGTACTAGTTTTCTTGTTTACATCAATCTTCTCACATATACCTAGTATAGGGAGTGTAGTCAGAAAATCTGTGTGAAAATAGAGTGTATATCTTGTGAGGAATTGAGGGATTCTCTAAGGCATGTTACTACATTCAAAACCATGTTTTAAATTGATTTAATGCGAGCTAGTAGGTGATGACTATGATTGAGTATGTGCTTGAGAGTAGGGATGGCTAAAATATGTGGAAGTAGTGATCTTTAACATGTTATGTACCATTCGAAATCTTTGAGGTGAACGTTGGAGGGTTTAGGTTATGTTTTGTTTCTTTCTTTTGCTCGAGGACCAGCAAAGGCTAAGTGTGGGGGAATTTGATAGGAGCATATTTATGCGACTTAGTTAGCTTGTTTTCTTGCATTTACATCCTTAGTTATTGTTTATTATAGTGTTTTAAGCTATTTTCGTGTGTTTGTAGGTCCAATTGGCAAAGTTAGCAAGAAAGTGCATTTTGGTGCATTTTGGAGCGAAATTGGGCTGGAATGGAATGCATGTATATGGAGCACAAGGAATGGATGAATTTGGAGTTCAAAGGAGGCTAGGAATGTGTTTCGAAGATGGAGAAATGAATTCAAGACAAAGAAGATAAGGAAAGAGCAAGAAATATGGAACATTATCCAAAACCTTATCCAAACCTTATCTTATCCAAAACATTATCCAAACATGTTCCTAAAAACATGCTACATGTCTCATGTCATGTTCCTTCTAGAAACCTTTCTTATGTTCTTTCTAGAAGCCTCAATTTCTGCACAAAATACATTGTTTCTAGAAAACCTTATCCCTTCCAATAAAGGTGGCGCCTATACCTTTCTAGAAGGCCTTTGCCTTGCCTTGCAATCCATCTCCATTTCCCTCCAATTCCTGCCGTGTATTATACCTATTCCCTTTGGTTTTCTGATTTCTAGAACCTTTTCCTTGTTGGATTGGATTCCAAATCCTTCTCCTATAAACCCTTGCCGTGCCCCAGTCCTAGAAATATGTAAATCATATTTTTCTGCAAGGTGACTCACGCCCATGTACATTCATATATTTCAAAGAGAGTTTTGGAGAGAGTGCCGTAAGTTTCTTGGAGAATTCTTGGAGATTTGTGCGTACTTGCTTGCAAGGAAGGAAGGAATGAGTCTTGTGTCGTGCATGCCATCCAAGGGGAGTTCGAAATCTACCATTGGAGGGCTGGAGCGTTTCTGGGTTCTTTCTATCCTTAGTTTTGGTTCAATGTTTAATTTAATTTGCTTTTCAATTATGTTGGACATGTGGAACTAATTTCTTTTTAGTTAGAGGTGAATTCGAAGCCATGGACTTATGTTTTATATGAATTGATTTCCTCCAGTTATTGTTTCATGAATCGTGAATGTGGTTTACTTATCTGTTTTATTGAGAACCTATTATTGTGTGTTAATTAAGGATGCATACTTAGTTTACATGCATGAATTTGATGCTAGAGTATAAGGGAATTTCACCTAATCGTTATGAACTTATATTCATGAGTAGTAAAAGTCGCTAGTCACAATTGTGTTAAGTAAATCCTAGGCAAGAGTAACATGCTTTTCATAGTTATGAATGCCTTGTCAATGCTTATGGTTTTCACAAAGCCTAATGATCTTTGTTTCGTGTCTCTATCATGCTTTTCATAGTTAGGGAGCTGAATAAAGAATAATTTGGTTGTGATGCGTTATCCATTCAATTCAATGAATCTAGGGAAATCTGAGAATTAATTGGTGCAATCCAATTAATTTGCGGCAATGTCATTCATGGTTTGTCAAAAGAATAACTGGAAATCAATTCGTATGCATATGTTTCATGTGTGGAGAAGGAACCCTCTAACTAGCCTTTCACCATTCTATTTCACCAATTTCGTGTCTTTTCAAAGTTGTTTTATAAGTTTCAGTTTTAAAGTTTCAATTTCGTCAAAATAAAATCCCTTTTCATTAAGTCTTGTTTATTGAGTCAAAACCTGTTTTCTTTTAGTCTTTTGAGTCTTTTAAGTTTTATTTTCGTCAAAACGAATTGTTAGGTCTAGAATTGAGTCTTTTTTATTGTTTCTTGTTGTTTTTATTGTTTTGAGTCAATTTTGAGTCTATAAAGTCTAGTTTAGTGTTTTTGAGTCTTATTTGTGTTGATTAGCATCCCTAGTTAATCCCCGGTCTAGAACGATCCCTACTTGCATTTCTACTACAATTGTCATCAATAGGTTTGCATAAGGTTTTAGATAAGATAAGATAAGGCATCCACGAGCATCCAAGTTAACTGTGAAGTAGAGATGCAATTAGAGCATCCAATCTACAATTGCATCTCCACTTCACGACTTAGTTAGCATGTTTTCTTGCATTTACTTAGTTAGTTATTGCTTATTATAGTGTTTTAAGCTATTTTCGTGTGTTCGTAGGTTCAAATGACAAAGTTGGCAAGAAAGTGCAATTTGGAGCATTTTAGAGCAATTTTGGGCTCGAATGGATTGCATGCATGTGGAGAACAAGGGATGGACGAATTTGAAGTTCAAGAGAGGCTAGGAGTGTGCAAAAGAGTTGGAGAAATAAATTCAAGTCAATGATGATAAGGAATCAGCTCAAAAGAAGGAGACATTATCCAAAACCTTATCCAACCTTATCTTATCCAAATTAACCTTATCTTATCTTATCCTATCCTAATCTTATCCTACCTTAATTCCAGCTCCAAGGGGGAGTTATTTTCAAATTAGGACACATTGAAATAGGTTTCTAGAAGGCCTAATTCTTCTCCTACAAATTTGGCGCCTATCTATCCTTCTAGAACCCCTAAAACCTGGCGCACCCCCCTTATCCTATTTCCCCTTGGTTTCTGACTTCTGGAAGCCCTTTTCCTTGTTGGATTGGAGTGAAAAACCCTTATCCTTTTCAGTTTGGAGTCCCAATCATTTTCCTTAAAAGCCTTGCTGTGCCCTAGCCTTATATATACTTAAGTCATATTTTTCTGAAGGGTTGGACAGTTTGAGAGAGAGTTTTTAGAATTTGTGCCGTGCTTGCAAGGAATGAGAGGAGGAATTGGAGCCGTGACATGCCATCCAAGGCCATTGGAGGGCTGGAGCGTTTCTGGGTTTATTCTATCCTTAGTTTTGTTTCCATGTTTATTTTAATTTGCTTTTCAATTTCTATGAACATGTGTAACTAAGTTTTTCTTAGTTAGAGGTGAATTTGAAGCCATGGACATATGCTTTATATGAATTGATTACATCCAGTTATTGTTTCGTAAAACATGAATGTGATTTACTTATCTCATTGATTGAGAACTTATTCTTGTATGTTGATTAAGAGGGCCCGCTTAGTTTGCATGCATGAATCTGATGCTAAAATATAAGGGAGTTTCACCTAATCGTTATGAACTTATATTTACAAGTAGTGGAGGTTACTAGTCACAATCGTGTTAAGTAAATTCTAGGCAGGAGTATCATGCTTTTCATAGTTACGAATGCCTTGTCAATGTTTATGATTTTCATGGAACTTAATGATCTTTGACATGTATCTCTATCATGCTTTTCATAGTTAGGGAACTTGATAAGAATAATTTGGTTGTGATGCGTTATCCATTCAATTCAATGAACTTAGGAAAATCTGAGAATTAATTAGTGCAATACAACTAATTCGGGCCATTGTCATTCATGGTTTAAAGAAACAATACTGGAAATCAATTTATGTGCATATGTTTCATGTGTGGAGAATGATCCTCTAACTAGCTTTTCACCCTTAAATTCACGTTAGTTTCGTTTTAACTTACTTTGCTGCAATTTACTTAGTTTTGCTAAATTCGTCCAAAAACCCCCTCAGTTCTTATTTGGTGTCTTAGTTTAGTTAAATTCATTCAAATCTGTCATTAGTTAGTATTTTGAGTCAAGTTAAGTTCAATTTTCGTCCAAAGTCATCTTTAGAGTCTGTTTTGAGTCAGTTTCATTGTTTTATGCTGTTTTGAATCATTCTAGTTTGTTTTGAGTTATTAGAGTTTAGTTTAGTGTTTTTTAGTCATATTTGTGTAGATTAGCAGCCCTAGTAAATTCACGGCCTAGAACGATCCCTACTTATTCATACTACAACTATCTTAATAGGGTTTAATTTGTGTGTTATAATATATCACATCACTTGACTTATGGCTACGTACAGAGTGGTGCTTGAGGTTGGATGCTAGAATCGGCGAGTCAACCTGAGGTTGGAGGTGTGGAATTGGGCAAATCGAGATATTGTTGCGGCAGCGGTTGCAGTCGACTTTTAGACTTTCTTTAGTTTTTTCTGTGTTGGGCCTAAGTTGTTGGTTGAGCTCTGGTTTAATTTGTTTGGCTGCTCCATTTTGCTTGTTTATATTTTTTTATCTATGGGCATTTGGTTTGTACAGCTTGTAAGTTTGCTTGTTTATGGTTCGTAATAATATTAACCTGTATACCCAAAAAAAAAAATGGTTGGATAATATTTTCCAGACCATAAAAGATTGATTGGGCTCAAATCCAAATAGTTGATGCCTTATATATATACTAGCTTCTCCGCACGCACGTGCGTGCGAGAGGCAATTTTGTATCACGGGCGCTACACGTCCCTAAAGGTGTATTGTGTTAATTTTTTTTTCCATTGCAATTGTCAAGATATATTTTAAATGTATTGTGCAAAATGAACTTTTTCTTTACCATGCACGTTCTAAAAAGTTGTCATGTTTTTCATTTTCACTTTGCGTAAAGTAATGATTTAAATGTTATTCATGCAATTGTCAAACAACATGGGATTTTGGATGCAAGTTCCTACCTAAAGTCCATGAACAATAGTGGTTGTCATTCACCATTTTAAATACAAAGAATGAAAGAAAATTCATGAAAATCGAATGAACAGTGTATAAGCAAGTGATGAAGAAAAATAGAATTCAATATAAATTATTCTTTCTTTTGGTCAATCTGATCATATGAAGACAATTAACAATGTTGTTCTATAAAAGAGAAATTAAGAGAAGACAGTCAATAGTGAGAGCAAAATTTAATAGAATCCCACGTTGCCTCATAGTCGATCAAACTTTTGTAATTCGCCACGAAGCGAAATGAACATAATCCTGATTGTTGAGAAAACCAAATTCAATTAAATAACAGTTAATATGTAGCCAAAATGGATTGTTGTTATCAAATTATTAACTTGATTAAACAACCAAGTCATCTCCTTTTTGCCTCACAAACATAAGCTGAAGAAGCTAGCAAGCAAGTACAATTTGTTAAGCTTAACAGCCTTTACGCACATAAAATACCTTTTCCAAAACGCCTAAATATATTTTTTTTAAAATTGAATAACTTCAATGCTTAAGCCACAGGAAGCTTGTAGAACAAAGTTAACATGAACAATGAATAACATGAGAGGCAGATCTATGAACAGCAGGAAAAGAAGGAAATCATCATCGTTAAATTCCTCAACTTAACCATGTTGAGAGTTATTGGACTGAAATGATGCCAACCATATGACAGAGAAACAAATAAAAACGTGCAAATTCATAAATCACAGTTTTAACTCAATCAAATATTATTCCAATGAAAGTTGTAAAATGCAAATAAAGCCATTTAACAAAAAACTATTTCAACCATTTGACTACCCGCAATGTAGACGAAGAAATCTGATACTCATACATAACTGCTCTATTTATCTCTGCAAATGACAATTAATAAAATGGAAAACTGAAGTATACCTTGGCTAATTATTTTGGGTCGCCATCTCCAATTGCTCCAAATAAAAAGTAGGAAGCGTGTGAAGGCAAAATTGGAGGCTTGTCTTGAGTTCTTGAGTTCGCACTGGCGGCTGTCGACCACGTCTCCTAACCTGTAACGTGCTAAATTTATCGATTCAACAAAGAGTGTTTAACTAAATCTTATCTCATTGGCAACGGCACATTAGAATATCGAGTAAATATTTTTGTGTTTATAGATAATATAATTTTACACTTTTAAGTAGTTATTTATCATTCTCATCTCTATTTGAATACAACACTATTGAGCGCAGGTTCTCAATTTTCTTAGCTTCTTGTTGCACCATCTTCTCTCTTTCAATTCAACTTGGGCTTTTTTTTTCCTCCTCCAACTTGAAAGCCATACGCTTCCTCTCTAACTCAGTCTGCACAGAAAGTACGCATGTCCCAGAATACACTTACATTCAACTAATTGCAATAAACATAAAGTGTATATTCCAAACTTGCAATAACGTGTTTTGCAGATTGAGGATGTCCTCTGCCCAACGTTTCTGAATGAGATTCCTAAAACATGTGGAATATTTAAATCCTTTATTTTACGTAGGCAATCTATATTTATAATTTATCTGCAATTTGGCTCAAAGCTCCTCAATTTCTTTCTTTTGACGTTTGAGAATAGCAGCATCTGTTAGAATCTGCCAGGAAGGACATACGTTGAAATAATAACAATTAAACATATGATAGAAATAAAAGAACAATTTCTTCATCCAACAGATACAAACTTGGGAGAATATGATGAATTAATCCAAAAAAATTGCAAACGAAGCCAAGAGAGAAATTTAAAGTACATCAGAGAAAGCCAATAAGCTTGCAATCAATTAAAATTGCATGGCATGTATAATTAGTATGTTCAATATCCGATCAAGACTAACAAACATGTTCAAAGAACAGGGGCGAGGGAAGGAGGAGAGTGGTAGAATAACATTTGACTTGGTTTCAGAAGAGAGAGAGAGAGAGAGAGATAGAAACAGAGATCAAGAAAGAGAATAATGTAAAGAATGAAGAAAATCCAATCGAGTTGGATACAAATTTGACATTCGCAAGGACACTCTTTCTCTCCCCCTTCTATTTGGTTGTCTACAACTCTCTAATCTCCATATGTGCGAGAACTAATAGCGACCATCATAAAAGCTTTAAGTAAAAGCAACCTATTCCCTAACATGAACCAACAAAACTGCAATGCCCAATACATGCGAGAACTGATAGTGACCATCATAAAGACTCTAATTAGAAGCAATCTATTCCCCAGTATGAACCGAAATACAGTTACAATATCCCAGAGAATCAAATATGTACAATCTACTTACAGTGAACTTTGGCAAACTAATTCATATCACACATTCATATCATACATACATGGGAACGATTATTCCCACAACCATAGCTTTGTTGCTTTGGTATGTGTTTTCACTGAGAAGAAAAGGAAGCATCATTATTCAATTTAGTCCCAATATACGTAAGGATGATTATAATAGTACAGAGAATAAAAACGCATAAATTAGCAAAGACTCTACTATCCTAATCCTAATCAGTTCATGAGCACATATATAACTAATGTGCCCTGTCTCCCATTATAACTAAAATCACCACCAAATAACACCAGCCAGCCATACAAAGCCACCGGCCACATCAAATATCAGGTGCGATTTAGGTAACCAAATTCAGAGAACAGAGTTCAGATAATGAAATTCAAATAAGTCAAAATAGTAGAAAGTCTTGGCAGGACAAAAATCAATAAAATATATGGACTAATGAAGAAAGAATTGGAAAATTTTCAAACTACTAACCCTACAATGTCTCACCCACACAACACCAGATCACATTTATCTCCACCGCCAGCACCGAATACAAATAACTTGAAAACCTAATGGAAGAAGCACGATTAATCGGAAAATGGATTATTATAAACAAAAACTCCCTAAAGCCAAAAAAACAAAATCCATTGAAATAAAAATCTACAAAAATAAATTTGCAAAAGGGATGGCAAAAAAAAATATTGATGAGAGACTGAATGTAGATGAGACCTCTCCTTTAACTCTTGAAGATCAATGCTATCAATGTGGGTGTCAAGAAGAGGAAGAGAGCAGTTTCATTTCCTGTAAAAAAACGAAGAAACAGAGCATTAACAAACAAACACACGAATCTCAAAGGAAATTGGTAAGAAATAATCCCAATTGAGAAATTAATCAAAAACCATAGATGAAAGTTCAGAAACTCAACAATGATTCCAAACAGAACCTTGAGTACCCACATTGTTTTTTTTAACCAATTCAATCGAATCTTTAAACGAAAGAAAGAAAGCAGAGAACCCAGTTGAGGAAAATCCTTAGAGAATCATGTGGTAACCTATTGAGCCTCTTATTGTAATACTGAGATGATAAACATCCTATAATTTGTGTTATATTAAGATGATAAACATGCTATAATTTGTCTGAATCAAAATTCCTTTTCAATCCTTTTCTGATTGAGAGGATTTAAAAATCCCCGTGTTCTAAATTTTCAGAATCTCTAATCACCGAAGAATTACACTATATAGTGAATAAATTTGAAGAAAAGCTTCAAAGTTGTGCATAAAAAAACTTTAAGAAGAACGATTGCAACTCACACGGCCGTGGGGATTTCCAGATTGCTCCCAATAGATTGTGTGGATATCCGAAACCGTAAGAAACCGGGAACTGTACCGCTCAATATTCGGGTACGGGCTCAGGTTCAACTGTGGAAATTCCTTGTCTGATCTTGGGTAAATTACACAAAACTACCTCAACTATTGATCTCATGACACTTTCATGCCTCATCTTTTAAAATTGACAATATCATATCTCATCTTTAGAATTTGGTCAATTTTATACCTTCTGTTAGCTTGACCGTTAATTTGTCAGTTAAATGCTGACGTGGCTTGATCCAAACCTCACTTTCTATTAAAAAATTAAGAAAATATTAAAAAAATCATTTAATATATTTTAAATATTAAAATAACAAAGAAAAGTGAAAAAGAAAAAAAATCCAAAACCCAATTTGTCCCCATCCCACCCCTCTCTCTCTTCCCCCATCTTCTTCCCCTGCTTGCCCAGAAACGAAACGAAAAAAAAAAACAAATCCAAAACCCAATTCGTCCCCACCCCACCCCCTCTCTCTCCTCCCCCATCTTCTTCCCCTGCTTGCCCAGAAACGAAACGAAAAAAAAAAAGAAAAAAAAATTCAAAACCCAATTTGTCCCCACCCCACCCCCTCTCTCTCCTCCCCCATCTTCTTCCCTTGCTGCCAAGAAACGAAACAAAAAAAAAAAAAAATTCAAAACCCAATTCGTCCCCACCCCATCTTCTTCCCCTCTTCCCCCATCTTCTTTCCTTGCAGCCTAGAAACGAAATGAAAAAAATAAAATAAAATTCAAAACCCAATTCGTCCCCACCCCACCCCCTCTCTCTCCTCCCCCATCTTCTTCCCCTGCTGCCCAGAAACGAAACGAAAAAAAAAAAAAAAACTAAAAATCAAAACCCAGTTCGTCCCCACTCGAGACTTGGGCTTGCACACCCATGGCTCGCCGGACCTGGGTTGGCTGTCCTCTGGGTGCCTCGGAGCTTCACGGAGACGAAAGGAGAGAGGGTTGACACCAATGATGGTTTTGGTACCGTCGTCGGTGGGTGTGTGTGTGTAAATGGGTGCATGAGTGTAGATCTGGGAGAGAGGTATAGTCTGTGCGAGAGAGAGGGGGAGAAAGAGTGAGTGAGCTGAGAGAGAGGGAGATGTTGGCATGGGTGGGGAAGGGTAGGGGGTTGCACGGAAGGGGAACGGGAAGGGGTCGGGGTTGGGGGGGGAGATAGGAATGGGTTCTAGGATGCAGAGATGAGAGAGATGAGAGAGATAGGGGGAGAGAGAGAAGAGAGAGAGATAGGAGAGAGAGAGAGAGTTTTAATATAAAAATAAAATTTTAAAATTTTAATTATTAAAAATATATTTAATAATTTTTTAATCCAGTTGGATTAGTGAGTGGGCCTCGCATGTAGCCACGTCAGCACTTAACAGAAAAACTGACGGAGGTATGACATTGGCACAAATTCGTAAGATGAGGTATAACATTGTCAATTTTAAAAAATAGGGTATGAAAGTGTCGTGACACCAATAGTTGAGGTAGTTTTTTGTCATTTACCCAATTTGTTTGAATCAAAATTCCATTTGAAATCAATGCAACAAACAAAATTAATACATAACTCAAAAGGTGGTGTACCTGATTTTGAAAAGCCCCTTGCATGCAGAGCACAAAACCCAGGTTTAGCAATGCTGAATGCAGCAGAGACAAAATTAAAACCAATTGTAATCAAATCGAAACCCCAACTAAACACTCCAGGTATTCCAATGTCCTTTCCCAGCAAATGAATTAGAGATGGACCAAATTAGTGATATGAATTTGTGAAAATTGGATGAAGAATAATTAAATTAAGGTTGAGAAACCCTAAAAGCATGCATTTTGTTGAATGAAAAGTTGAAATCAAAAGCTAAATAGTAAGGAAAGTTGGGGTTAGGGATTTGCACAAAATGGAAAACTTACTTAAATATTGCGATCGGGAGAGAGATGAGCAACGGCCAGGAGACTGGGCTCTTGAAAGTGGGCGTCCGGGATCAAAGGTGTGAAGAAGGATGAGTTCCAAGCCGCGTCCCGGAGTCTGGTTCCAAAAATTGGGCTCTTTTCGAATGATTCATTTCTATATAGTGGTGGTATGTGGGTAGTTATTGTGTAACCTTCAACTGAACTCACATCGTGGGAATCATAAACTGCTCTCTAGTTTTGATCGTGGGAATCGTCAAACTCTCTAGTTTCAATCGTAGGAAGTTGAAGTAGAACTGACAAACTGAAAGCTGTCTATTCTTTTTCACTTTCCTCCCGCGTTTCAAATTCTGTAGTTAATGTTTTTACCTTTTTGTCCCTCTTTTGGCATTAAATCCTTGATTTGCGCTCTGTCATTAAGTGAAGGTATTTTAAGGGTTTAGAATGCTTCACCAAACTGGGTCTCTCACATTGGAAAAGGATCCTCGTTAGATCCATTTCTTAGGAATCTCGTGATCTGACCCGTTCATCGTATATCGTACAGTCAGTTTTCATTAGGTACTATTCATATTTCATTTTAAATTTTAAATTTTGAAATGATTTCTGACCGCACGATATACGATGAACGGGTGAGATCACATGATCCCTAGGAAAAGATCCGGCAAGGATCCTTTCCCTCTCACTTTACATATATATATATATATATATATATATATTGCCAAATGGGGGCAGAAGCACATAATATAAATTTGGGTGAGAAACTCAATATATTGAATCAGATAAAAACGAGGGCGAAGGCCAAATATAAAGCTGAATGGCTGTGATAGAATAACATATATGCATAAAATTAAATGAAACATAAATGAGTTATACATGATGAAAATAATAAATTCAAATTAATGATGCAGTTTTAATTCAAAGTAGATTTACTGAAAATCAGTTGAACTTACAAATGCTTTGTCTATTGACAATAGATGGAAATGAAAAAGGAGCTCGCATGCATCCTAAACATAATTGAAAGTGTTTACAATTTTGAACTGAGATATGATGAGCTGAGTATGGTTTCTGTTCTTAAAGAATACGCAGAAATTTCAGCCTCCTGAGGATGGAAGCTAAGGCTTGCTGATATAGGCGAAAGGGTTATCCTTGATTGGAGCTGGAATCCCGACTATCTGTCTTGTGAGTTGGAATGATGCCAAAGCTGATGGGTGGAAAAGATGCTGTCGGATGACTGTAGAATCACGCGGCCATAATTGAGTGGTGAAATGATGGATGAATAGTGACAAAAATGATTTTTGCTATTCATGAATAGTGTTCTGTCTGAATGATTCCTACTACTGCTGATGCTGCTTTCGGTGACAAGATCACATGACTGCTACTGTAGGTTTTACATAGGTAAAATTACATGTTTGAATTATTACAAGCTGAAAGGGTCATAGGAATCCTGGAAATATTGATGTTTTTTGGAGGACGCATCTGAACCTTCAGAGTCTGAGTCTTCATTGTGCAGCAAAGTTGCTTTTGCCATGAGCTGCTGGGCAAGGTCTTTGAGTTGGGAGGACTTTTCTTTTTTCTTTGAACTTGTGGATGATTTGGCTTTTTCTTTGAGGGATGAAGATGGACTAATGTCTTATAGATATTGTTCTGGGACAGTTGGCAATGCCATTGATGGTTGAGCTGGATATACTGTTGGACTTGGAGTAATGGGAAATTTCGTGATGACTAAATCAATAATCTTTTGTCGGTCAAACTTATCCCACCACTTGACGAACCTTGATCTATAGATCTCATCTGTTTCAATTTCATAATTCCATTGCATAATCCAAGGGGCTTTGTATTTTGCCATAAACAAAGAAAGTAATGTAATCCTATCATTAAAACGATTGCGATCAAATTTTTTCTGGAATCCAATAAAAAGGACTTGCATGAGGTCTTCAGGAATAAAACTAGCTGTTGGGCCATGAGCAGACAACCATTTTGGAAACCAAGCTGGGAAGTTCAATCTGAAATTTCTATCAAATGTTATGAACCATGAATGACTAAAGTCGACTGTTTGATGAAGAAAAATATTGGTCCAGGCTTGGATGTAATCAAAGTAATCATAATTGTTGATGGGGATGAGAACATGCGGTGTGTGAAGTTGTTTAGTATGGTAAAAGGGGATTCCCTATTCTATTTCTGTAATGAATTTTCCTATATGAAGGGAATGATACAATATTTTGTTTTCATGGGTTTTGCTGAAGATAGGTTTGATTGTGATGGATTCTGTCTCACTGAGAATGGCTTGATAATACCTAAGGGTTTTGTGAGATTTTGTAGGTTTGTAATGAAGGTTGGGTGGAAACACTATTTTGGCTATTTTTTCTGGTTTTTGTTTTTGCTGGATATTGGAAGGGATGCTAAAAAGGTATTCCATTGGGTTTTTCGTAACATAAGGAGATGTTTTGGTGTAGCTGGTGGATTGGGATGATGATGGGTGAGGCATGGAAGAGTATGGATCATATGAACTGACTAATGCCTTTTGGTAATTTGGACGAGGAGCCTGGTAATTTGGCCTGAAGTTTCCTATGGTAGAACCTAAAGGTTTGAAACGGTTGGTGATGGCTAAGGCCGATGAAGAATTAGGAATATATTCTTGTTTTACTGGTGATGGTATAAGAGTGGCAGGAAGTCTCCTTTGGCTATTGCTTTTATCTCCTATTCTTAACCTGCAAAATTTCTCTGGTTAGGAAATCAGGGATGCAATTTTGGCTGCCTTTAATGTATTCAATATCAAAATCAAAAATGCTTAATATGGCTTGCCATCGTGCAAAAATTTGCTTTGATGCAATATTTTGAACATCCATTTGTAAAACATGTTTTGCAGATTTGCAATCAACTCTAACAAGAAATTTTCGGTTTAGTAAATCATCTTGAAATTTGCTAATGCATAATACAATAGATAATATCTCTTTCTTAATAGTACTATAATTAGTTTGTGCTGGATTCTATACTCCTGAATGGAAACGAACAATTTGTTCAGGAGATCTGGAAGAAATTGACTGTTTGAGGATACATCTATAACCAATATCAGATGCATCAGTTTCAACTATTTTAAATGAGTTGGGAGTTGGAATGACAAGACACGGCAAAGTCTAACATGTGTTTTAATCTGTTTGACAATAGATGAATGAATGGTAGACTATGCTGGAGGGTTATCTTTCAAACGATCAAACAAAGGTTTACATTGTTGATGAAGATGAGGATAGAATTCATAGACACAGTTTATAGAACCAAGAAATCGCTTAAGTTGGGTTTTATCAGTAATCTGATCTGGGAATTTGTCAGCAAACTGGATAACTCGATCTATTGGTTGGACGGTTGACTGGTGGATATTGTATCCTAAAAATCTAATATTGGTTTGAAACAACTTAATTTTGGTTGCAGAGACAACTAATCCATTGGACTTAATTATCCTAGCAAACATATGCAAGTGTTTCCAATGTTCATCTATTGACTTTGAATAAATAAGAACATCATCAATATAAACAATCGAAAAATGGCTGTATTGATTAAAAATTTCATTCGTAATATTTTGGAATTCACTGGGAGCATTTTTAAGGCCAAAAGGCATTACATTCCATTTATAGTGACCAAAAGGTGTTACAAAAGCTGTTTTGTATTTATCATTTTCATGAATTTGAATTTGCCAAAAACCGGATTTCATATCAAATTTTGAAAAAATAACTACTTGAGAAAGTCTCTTTATCAAATCTCTTTTGTTGGGGATTAGGTACCTAATCCATTCCAAAACTTCATTCAAAGGTTTGTAGTTAATAACTAATCTGGGAGTTCCTCTTTCTAGTTCTGCATTTTTCTAAACATAAAAAGCTGGGCAGGACCACGGTGATTTGCTTTTTCGGATAATTCCTTTATTAAGTAGTTCTTGGATTTCTGTCTTGCAAAATTCCATAACTTCTTGACTCATTTGGATAGGTCTGGCTTTGGTTGTGATTTTTTATTCATTAAATTCCTTGATATAAGGAAGTTTAACAATATGTTGTTTGCGATGCCAAAAGGCGTTGGGAATATCTGAACAGATTTCATTAACAAGTTTCTATTGAAAATTGTCAATACGGTTGGATAAGATTTCATTTTTTAACTGTTCTTCAATTATTTTGTGATTAATTTCTTCTTTTAAGAAATTAATTTGTTGTGATTTATGTGTAATCAGATTGAGGGATCGTGAAACACTATTCTTTTGAAGATGTTTTAATTTTTTGAGATCTGTTTCTGTGCAGAAATCAAATGTGACCTTTTGTCCTAAAACTTTTGTGGTAATCCTATTGTGATGAACCTTAAAATGATATATAAGGGCTATGAAAGGAAGTCCTAAAATGACTGGATCAGAAAGATTTTTGATTAAGACAAATGGGGTTTTGAAACAAATATTGTCTTGACAAACATGGGTTTTAGGAATTTCATAATTTAATTGTATTGGTGATTGGTTTGCAGCACTAAGTATTTCTATTGATTTATGAAAGTACTTAGTAGGAATTAATCCTTCTTAAATACAATTCAAGTCTGCACCTGAGTCAATCAAAGCAATTGAATATAAGTGAAAGTTTTCGATTATTATCTTAATTTTAGAATAACACTTTTGGATTCTTATCTTGTTTAAAAGACCTAATATTAAATTTTTTGATGATTGTTTAGAAGAAGAAGATTTTGAGCTATGGTCTGAAGAAGAACTAGTGTCTTCATCATTGTTTTGGATGAGTGTTTGGGTCTGGATTTTACTAAGTTGTGCGTGGACTTCTAAGTTTTCGGACTTTAGAAACCTAATTTCGTCTTTGATTTTATTTACTTCTTTATGAAGATCTTTGATGGTTATTTCTTACTTAGTTAAAGAATGACTCTAGACATGAACACATCTTTGTACCATCTAAAATCACTTAGAGTTGGACATCTCAGATTGCTGAGTTGATCATGAATTCTAGAAGTGACATTACTAGGTGTTCCTATGAAATGTTCTATGATTGTGAAGAGTAATGTGTTTACTGCATCTGGGACACCTTGTCCAATGGTTTCGTCAAAGATGGGTATTCTTTCTTCATCTTTTTTAACAGCATGTTTTATTTCATTTCTGATTGTTCAGTGAGATGTTTTTCCCACCAGGAATGAAGCATTCCTGTGAATCCAGTGACTAAGAGGTCAACAACTTGTGTTTGGCTGAGATTATGATTGGTAATATAACTATTAGCAACCATAGAGATATGTTGTAATTTATTTAGAAGTTCTTGTTCTAACAATCCATCTATATTCCATTCATAGAGTTTGTCAGAAGAGACGGAGAATTGGTTTTGAATATTTCATTCTTCGAATTGAATATCTGGAGGTGTTGGTCTGGGATACCAATTTTTGGTAAGGGATGTCGGATTGACTCATTTATTTTTGATGCGTTTGAGTTCAAGGTTTTGAAAAGTTTGTTCAACTTTTCGAATGGAATCTGTATCATCTTCACTTTTGGAATCCGAAAGTGTAAAAGATGTTTCTGGTTGAGGTTCGTCAGGATGATTTAAAACATGGACTGTTTTTTCTTGCTTTAATTCTAAAAGCATTTGGTCTATTTTTTGGCTTGTGGAATTGGTTTTTAAAGATATTGTGCTTGAAGATGATTATGGGAAATTGATGAGAGGTTTTTCTCTAACTGAGGGTTTTGGTTGAGACAATTTGTCAATTTTGGTTTCAATTTTGTCTAATTGTTTTCCTATGGTATGAAGACTCTGGTTGGTAAAGTTGTTTTGTTCAATGACTGATTTAACTCCTAAATCTTCTTTGGGAAGTTTGAAAGGAGTTGCTGGAATTTGGGTATTACCCTTTGTGATGAGAATTGTTTCTTGTGGGGGATGACTGGAAGAGACAATAGTCTTGTCTTCTTTAAGCCAATTTTCTTTGGTTATGACCTTTAATTTCTTTTCAGACTCATAGTGTTTCTCAACAAAGTCGAAGAAAAACATTTTGAATCTATATTTGTTCATGAAGCTTTTCCATTCTTCATAAATTTCTAATTTTTGTTTTTGTGTGTATTTGTTTCGGAAAATATTCATTCGTGGAATGTTTTATGGTGACTCAATATCAGCATTGAGTTTTTTCTTATTATACTTAAAATGTTTGTTTAAAACTAGGAGTTGATGATGGACTTGACTTGCGTCAAAGTCTGATTCTGTTGGAGAAGTTTGTTCTCCTGGGTCTTGGGTATTGGGTTGGTACACCAGATGAGTTACTTGAGAGGCTGTTTCAATTGATTTTAATTTTAAGTTCATTAAATCATTGATTAATTCTTGTTGAGTGACAGTTGAGCTGGTCTCTACTGCTTTAAGTTTTTTGTTTATTAACGAGTTGATTAACTCTTGATCTTGACCCACCCTATCGGTTGGTGTGGATCCAGAAAAAGAATTTTGCTATAAGCAAGCAAATGATCTGTGTGATTGGATGGACTCATAAGATTTTCTGGCTAGACGGTCGAAGTTGATTTTAACAGTTCCGTCAAAATATTGTTCTATGTTGTCTAGATTGACTAGACTATTTTGGATACCTACAAGTTTGCTTTCGTTTATCAAACACCAATCTGAAGGTAAACTGATATTTGACCACCTAATGGTTCTTGGTATCTTGATGTTGGCATTTTCTTGATTAGTTTGGATGAGAAGTCTGTGGTCTCTTGGACTCTTGGTTAGGGCTTGGAAATTCATGTTTGTGCCAGTGACTTTATAATAAACTCTATAAATTAATGCCAAAGGCTGTGTTCCTTCAAGGACTTGATATCCTAAAGTTTTGATGTTTAATGTGAGTGCTTTCAGCATGTGGGGGTCTGAAAGGCTCATCGTAAGATCTGGAAAACAATCAAAGTGGATAGGTCCATTGTAAAGACTGGATTCAATCATTTCAAGTATTCTGTCACTGAATTCAGTGAATCTTGCATCTCGAAGACATAATAAGATAGAGGTGTTAAGACCTCTATGTCTCAATGGTTTAACTGCAATTTAGACTAAGCCAATGTGGAAGTAATTATGACCATCTTTTCTATGGGATTTAATTTGTTTAGGTGTGAACAATTGACATGTTTCATGTTCTTTATTAAGAGCATAGGCTTTTTCAACAGTTTTGACATGATGTTCAGTTCTAAATGATGATGATCATATATAGCATGCATACATCAGTATGCTCTGTGTGTGTGTTTTTACGTACGTATATTAATGTTCTAAAAAATGCTAGGCGCTAAACGGGCAGCTGGCGGCGGGCGGGAGTCTAGCGGCTAGGCAGACTAGGCGGATTTAATTAAATTTATTACATTTCGTGTAAATAAGTATCTATTTATACTTAAAATATATATATATTTCACTATAAATTACAAAATAATATATATATATATATATATATATATATATATATATATATAATGTAAGAATTTTAAGTACATAATTTGGAAAAAAAAAATAAAAGAAGATAATAATATATAATATATTTGTTTATTTTTTAATAGTAAAGTAGGTAACTTTTTTTAATATAATTAATAAGCCTAGGAAATCGGCAAGGCCTTGAAAATGGATAATAATATGTAATATATTTGTTTAATAATGGTGGAAATCCATCTGATAGAGGGGAGTCATTATTATCTTCCCCGGGAGTGGCTTTTGAAGCCTTGGAAATCGGAAGGCCTTGGAAATAGATAATAATATATAATATATTTGTTTAATAATAGTGGAAATTCATTTGACAGAGGGGAGTCGTTATTATCTTCCCGGGGAGTCATTATTATTTAGGGTTTCCGGGTTTCTCGTTTCTTCTTCCTTCCATATTCAATTTCTCCGCCTGATTCCTCATCTTCTCCGTCTAATTTTCATCATCTTGCTCTGTATAATTTTCAAAAATCCATGAGTTCGGTCAAATTCCTCAAGCACAGCGAATAAATCTTTTCCGGTGAAGAAATCTGAAGCTTCCAGGTCAAAGTTCTTGTTATTTTTTTCTGCAATTGCACTGTTATTCTGATTCCTTCTACAGATCTCTCTCACACCCACTCTTCCCTCATGCTATCTGGTTGCTCTTTTCAAATTTTATGTCGTCACCCTCGCGGTGTAGTGAAACGGCGAAACGTATACTATTTTAACAGAACCATCGCAGAGCCCGCTTAGTCCGGCGCCTGGGCCGCCTAGCACCACCTAATACCCTTGCCGATTTACTGACCGTTTTTAAAATAATCGCGGCGGCGGCCCGACGCCCAGCGCCTAGGCGGCCGCCCAGATCGCGTTTTAGAACACTGACGTATATATGGAAAAGGATCATCTCCGGATCACCAAAATGAGGTATTTCAAAATACCTCTGTTTTAGGTTTGTCAACTTTTCTCTCCACGTGAGAGTTCCTTCTCTCTTCTTGAGAGTCTTTTCCACCATCTGTGTGTGAGTGATTTCCCCACCGTCTAACATCATTGCCGACGACCCTCGCTGTGGCGGGGGTCGGCAGAAAGCTTTTCATTTCGCTGTCTGTTTCTTAGTTTTTTAGTTTTTCTCCCCAGTTCTTCCTGATTCAACCCATATGTCTCTACCCAAAGCCTGTCTTCCCCAACTACTTTCAATTCGATTTGCAATCAAATTTCAATGCAAATTTTTGCGGTCTTTTGAGAGGGTGCGTAAAGCTCCAGTGGACTCATCGGCTCGGGTGTTTACAACACCACCTCCCTCTCTGTGTCTGCCTTCGATGGCACTGTTGTTCAGGGTGTTCCCTCAGACTTCTTCCACTTTCTGGCTGAGATCGGGGCGATCGAACCAATCGGGGTGATCGGGACGGCTTTCGTGGCTAGGTTCTACGGAGTTGCTTGATTGGATTTGGCGTTGGCTAGCGGATTGGTTCTGGGTTGATCGGGAAAACTTTGATGGCAGTGGATGCTGGGGTCAAGAATCGTCTTTTGTTTTGTCTCTAGTGTTGGGCTCTTCTGTTGAGCTTTGTTGGGCTTGTTGGGAGGTCCATTTGTGTGTCTGGTACTTTTTGTATGTGGGCCTCTCTTTGTAATCTAGTGTTTGAAATAAAATTGTCTCATTTCTTCAGAAAGGTTTTCCAAAAAAAAAAAAATATCTCTGTTTTTTTAATACATATTTTACTCCCCTTTTTTTATTTTATGTTATTTGATTTAATAGATTAACATCAATCATGTTACTTGTCGGATGATATTCTTCTTTACTTATAACGTAATGTTTTAAGTAGCTTAGTCCAAATCCTTCACCGCACTGTGTAAACATATCATTGTTTTCAAAACACCGATCATAAGATAAAACATTAAAGAAAGCTTGGCTATATGCATTTTACATTTGTTGAAAATAGTTAATTGCAGTAATGGTTCCTGAATTTTAGTCTAATTGGAGCTTTGGTCCCTAAGCTAAAACTAAATGAGTCCCTTAACTTCCTACAGTATGTGATAATGGTCTCTTTGATAACTCTAGTAGAATTTTTAGTTCATTTTTGCCCTTGAAATGCTTTATTTCAGATAAAATATCTACCAGCGTCAATCAAAAGGACTCTCCAATTTTTTTTCTACTAACAACACAACTAAACAATGTTGGATGCTCATTTTCAAATTTTCATATGCCTATTTTGTTATCTATAATTTCCTCTGCTATTGACACACCCCGACCCGGAATGTCCACTAAGATTCCGAATCGAGCTGTGCTGGCCGACACCTGGAAGGTGACGAAGCCAAAAAGTGATGATATGGAAGAATGCGAATAGATTTAAACCTAAAGGTGCCTAACTATCAGAGTGCGCTGTCAGTGGGTATAGACCTATTTCACACGCGTTGTCAGAGCATAAGTAAAGTATAGTAGTGTGGGTAAGGATCATACCCTTAGAAGTAGCCACATGAACTGAGATATGCCACGAATCCTTGTTGATAAAGAAACTATGCTACAAGAACTTGGAGGGGCGCAAAACAAAAAGCTGAGTGGGTCAGAAACAAAGTTTTACAAAATCATTTCGATATCAAAAGCTCTAACCCCTCGCTGGAAAACCTGTATAATTTCCCAAAAAATAGTATATAAACATATGTATATCATCATATTCTCAAATCATGGTTCAAAATCAGTATTATGAAAGTATGCCATGCTATATGAATCAATAACATAATGAAGATATATAAATATATAACAGGTGAAATAATAAATCAACCGGAGACCCTGCAGTGGTCCTGTACGGTTAATCATATAGCTCAATACTTATGCCTGCACACGAGTCAGAACCATTAAAATGGTCTGTATGACAGGACTTGGTGTAATAATACGCTCTAGTGCAATTCTCATCAAACAGCTGTGCGAATAATCGCAGGTCACCTACGAGTCAGAACCATAGAAGTGGTCTGTACGACAGAACTTACACCTACTTGGATCCAAGGGAGTGTGCGGTGCGAAAGGTGAATATCAACATAAGCACTAACACTGGGGTGCAGGTTATGAGCTCTCAACACAATTCACATCATCAACACAATATAACTCACCTGATACTTACCTGTGCGTCCATCTCACCATTTCATACATATGCATCATATACCAATTCATACATTTCATATCAATTCTACGCATGACATTTTAAAACATAATTTCATTTAAATTCGATTTCTGGGAAAAATCAGTAAGTATATAGGTATACAACGAAAACAACTGCCCACTCACCTGGAGTCCACGCTATAACTCCCTAGAACGAGTACCGAGGCGTCCCGAACGATCGCTGCCTAGAACAATTATTAAATCACATCTCAGAATACTTGTCGATAGAACACATAACTCACATAAAACACATCCTCAAGAGCATTCAAGAGTGATTCAAAAATCATTGACCTTAAGTCAACCGTCGATCAAAGATCGATAATAGGGTCTACAATCCTACATAACTCAATCCGAAAGATCCGCATATCAGATTTCCCATCTGTAACTTCTCATGATTCACATTATGCTTATAGAACAACATACTAAAGTTTTGTTATGATCCAACGGTTGGATCTCCGCCAATTTCCAAAACCGAGTGATGATTAACCTTTTATTTTATGAACTTACAAATCCAATTTGGGAAGATCCATACTCAGATTCCCAATCCATAAGTTTCTACATTCTTCAAATGTTAATTACTACAATGTATCAAAGTTTGGTGACGATCCGACGGTTGGATCGTCGATTCACTTTTTTACCTAACCACGAATCGTAAAGAATCTGGCTCAATGATCCATTTACGTCAAACCACTATCAAAAATGAATTCAGGATATCAAACATAGCCTAAAAATAACATTGATGGCCCACTGGCCTCGCTCCGCCGCCTGCGCCGCTGTGGGTGGCGGTCGGCTGTCTCGGCTCGCCGGAAAATTCAACTTTCTCCAAAAATTCTCAAAATTTGCATAATTAAAGATCTCAAAGAGTAGAACAACTTTCATACCTGCGACCAAGGCCAATTCGGTCAATAAGAGCTCCAATGTCATCAAAAACTGTAAGAACCCTAGAATTTGGGTGTGCTCCAATTCGACCTCCAAAGCAACTCCGACGCCTCAACCACTGCTTGGGCTTTGTTCTAGGCCTCAAGAGAAGTCTAATTGTATTGGTAATTGAAGGAGGTAACTTCAAATCGTGACGGAAAGGAACCCAACCCGTGCGCCCTATTTTGCACGGTTTTGTCCAAAATCAAGGCTAAATCTAGACAAATTTGATTGGAAATGGAAGATGAGAGGTCATGGAAGGTTTCTCAGGTGGTGGATGGCGATGATTTGAAGGAAAAACCGACGGAAATCACCTGAAAAGATGGCGAAACCGGGTCGCGCGGGTCAAGGAGAAGACTCGATTTCCCCTAATTCTCGCCTTCCCTCATTTCCCTCCTTTTCCCATTTCTAATTCATTCATCACCTCTCCCTTTGCTCCGATTGGTCCTTCTTTCTCCCTGGTTGGGCAGCCCATGTCCCTTCTTCTTTCTCGTCTCTTTCTCTCATTTCCTCTTCCCCCCCTCTCATTGGCTGCCATCAGGCAGCCTTCTTCTTCTTTTTTTTTTTTTTTTTGTTCTTTTCATCTCCACCATCCAATTTATTTTCTTTTAATCTGGGCCGCCCACGTGGCACTCCAGATTGTGCTCCAAAAATCTGGGGCTTTCTAGAGATTAATTAATTTACTAAAATGTCCCAAACTTCAAACATCAATAACTTCTGCGGTATAGCTCGAAATCATGAACCGTCTGCGCCCACGCATCCGTAGCGACGAGTACTATGAGAATATGCCAAGAAAACAAAACTTAGGTGACACGACACTGTAATTAACCTCAGTCAACACACGAGCCTCAAAGGGCAATTTCGTAAAATCACTTATTAAAATTTTTATACAATTGTAAAATCAGGGACGGGCTATCACAGCTATTCTCCTACTACTATGTATTAAACAAAGTAATAATACTTCTTTTTTTAATTATTTAGGTTTTAGGTGGACTATACAAGAACATGAGTTCGAACCTTAGTATTGGACTACTCTATGTCTTTTGTATTTACCAAAATATATAATGATGGGTGGTATTGGGTTTGTTCAGAAAACTTATTTACCACCGTGTCGATTTATATTCCTGCCGATTTTGAGTCGTTAAAAATTATCACCTTAATCAACGTATACCAGCACCAATTTGAATGATTTGGTCAATTTTGTGTCCACTCCTAATAAAACCATTGTATACTTATATTTTTATGCATTGCATACTTTAACTCTTTGAAACATAGTTCAACTCAAGATTTTCATAGAATGCTGGTATGAGATGAAAACATATATATTGAGAACAATTGTGAGTCTAAAATTACTATCAAATCAATATCCATATATTGAGGACAATTGGGCCACTATGAAATCTTTTCTTTTCATCCTAATTTGTGTGCTTAGGGACTCAAATTGTCAAATTAAATATTTGTTGCCAAGATTTGACAAAAAAATATATATATTTGTAGCCCAGATGAACTCAAACAAGAGAGGATATTGAAGGGGGTCTTCCTGAGGGTGGGCCCACATCCAAATGTTAAAATGGAAATATATATCGCACAAATTACTTTCTTTCATAGAAGTATTCACTGGTCTTCTTCCAGCCTTGTGGTAATGTGCGTTAGCATTTGACCCTCATGGTTTCGGGCTCGAAGAAGGCTGGTATAGCTGAGAAAGAACATGATAATCCAACCAAAAACCCTAGTTCCACCAAATGAGTTATGAAAGTTTAAAGTTTACCCAGTTTCCGGCGAGTTTTCAAGTTTTCACTCGGACCAGTCAACTTTGAGGCTATTTTCCGGCCATCTCTGGCAACCATTGCACTTCCAAATGGTATAATCTTATTCTACACTTTCCTATCTTCATTTTGATATATTATGGGTCGAATTTGGTTAAGAAACGATTGAGTTACGTTCTATTGATTTTCAATGTCAGGGACCAAAATGTTGTGTTTGATCAATGTCAGGGACCATTTGTGACAAAAACCCCATTAACAATTATTACTATGTGAAGGTCTGATTTCTTAATATGGAACCAAGAAAAATGATAGCTTAGTACAATGTGGAGTTTATTACTATACATAACTGGTCCCAAGTTGGGATTAGAATGTTTTATGAGGTTATTCGTTTGGGCCTCGTTTAGTAGAGAGAGAAAGAGAGTAATTTGTCCCATTGCAGTACTCTCTGAGAGTGTGAGAAAGTTTATTACTATACATAACTGGTCCCATTGCAGTACTCTCTGAGAGTGTGAGAGAGTTGAAGTTAAATAGAGAGATAGAGAGAGAGAGAGAGAGAGAGAGAGAGAGAGAGAGAGATGGGATTTGGGAAAGATGGGTTTTTCGGCTAGGGTTAAGGAAAGATGAAAGATGTGAATTGAGGAGAGAGAGATGGGAATTGAGGAGAGAGAGATGGGAATTGGGAAATATGGGTTTTTCGTCTAGGGTTAAGGAAAGATGAAAGATGCGAATTGAGAAAGATAAAAGATGGGGATTGGATGAAAGATGGGAATTGATAACCTATTAAACAATTATGATCCAGCTTGTTTTAAATATGCTACTCATAATGGTATTGGCAAGAAAAAACTTGCTGTCAAGATGGTTTAAATGGAAGATACTCAACCAAGTGGGAATGGGTTTGAACCCCTTTGGGTGTAATCTTTTTTTTTTTTTTTTATAATTAAAATATATTCGGTTTGGTTTTCGAACCTCAAAAATCGAAACCGAACCAACCCAATTCGGTTCAGTTCGGTTTGACAGTTTTGGTTCAATTTATTTTTTTGGTTTGGTTTTTTTCGGTCTTGGTCCGATTTTCGGTCCGGTTTTTTTCGATTTTCGATTTTTTGAACCCACCCCTAGTGGAGATGTAACAGCCCGTCCTGAAATAAAGTATCATGAATTGACATTTTTACCCTTACGTGGTTGTGGTTTGTGTGATTGGATAAGAACTAAAAACACACACACTCACACACATGTGTGCATCCTTTCCATTTTCGCCTGTCTCTCTCTTCTCCTTCTTGACCCTTCTTCCTTTTTCCTACAAATTGTACGGACAACACCACATCCCTTGATCTGGTCACGGATCGAGGTCCTAATTGTCATATTTGTGACCCTTGTGACCTTGTGAACCTAATCATACCTTTAATTTGGTCTGAAACCCTCGAAAACCCTTGAAACCCGAGAGCACAAATTGAGGTACTGTTCATATGCTCGTAAACCAGGATGTTTTAGAACATTCTAAGATCACAGGGAACCTTAGAATGTTCTTGTGAAGCTCGGAGGACAAAATTGGAGGTTTTTGGACGTCGGGATCAGGAGTTCGAGGTTTGGCCGAATTTCGTTGTTTTCTCCAGCTAGATTTCGACAACTTTTGAGGTTTAAAGAGGTATAGAATTCTTCTCCTTGTCCTAAGCTTCATTTCAGTGTTAATTTCGTGAAATTTGGTTGAGAATTAAGTTAGAAATTAGGTTTAGAAAATTTCCCCAGTTTCCAGCGACGTAGCGGCGCCGGCGCCGATTGCCGGTGAACTGGTGAAGAAGATGATAGAATATTCCGTCAAAGTTGACGGAATATTCCTAACGGAATGTAACGGCGTCAGTTAATCTTAACGAAATATTCTAGGGATTTAATGGAATATTCCCTAACGGCGTTAGGGTTTCCGTCAGCATGCACGACACGTGGCCGCGCGTGGGCGGCGCGTGTTGCCGTGCCTTGGCCGGCGCGTGAGGGCGCGTGGGGCTTCAGAAAATTATTATAAAAATATGGGGGTGTTTGTGGGATTGAGTAGATCATGTTGGTATATTCAAACACCCTAATTGAGCAATGTATGAGAAGTTATTACCTAAGTTTGGTTATGTGCGTAATTAACGGTTGTATAATTGTTTCGCATATATGTGAGATTTATCTTGAGGACGAGCACAGCCACTCAAGGCTTGGGGGCTACGACTCGACTACTTACCAGTGAGTGGGCTTTTATTTTCAGTATATATATATATATATACTCGGCTAATTCCTAGAAATACGTTTTGAATGAATTTATGAAAGTGAATGCCATGTCGCATGCCATATATATATATATATATATATATATATATATATATATATATATATATATACTGCTATGTTTATGTGATTATATGTGGAGGCACTGCGGATGCCAGGTAAGTCAGGTGAGTATGTATTTTGTTATGAGGATTATGGTGTTATTGATGAGATTAGAATATGGCTCATTTACCTGCACATCGGGGTTTATGCTTTGCCAAAGTAGGGCCTAGCTTTCACGTGATCGTTCACCTTCCGCACCGTACGTTCACCTTGGATCCAAGGCAGGTGCCAGCCTGTCGTACAGACCACATTAGGTGGTTCCGACTTGTAAGTGACCTGCGATTCGTCGCCAGCCTTCATGTGACCGTAGCACAGAGTGTTTTTATATACCCAGCTTGTCGTACAGACCACTATAGGTGGTTCCGACATGGGTGCAGGTTATTGATTGAGAGTTGAATTGAGGATTTATTGAGGAACCATAGATTCAGCCGTATAGGTTATGGTAGGTGACTCCGGCTGACTTATATGCATTGTCGGCATGTTATGCATTGGGAAATCACCTGATTGACTTTGATGATAGTTGTTGCATGCTTTGATATTAGATATGGTTTATTCGGACATGGCAATATTTGAATGTTGGTTTTCAGTATGAGTACGTATATATTTTTCTGGGAAGTATATATATTTTTACGGTGAGGGGTTATAACTTTTATATCGAAGTGATTTTGGAAAAGCTTTGTTTTTGCCCACTCACGCTTTTGTTTTGCGCCCCTCCAGGTATTAGATAGCATTGGTGGCTAACGAGGTTTCAAGGCAACTCTGACAGTGCACTATCCATGTTAATATTGTGGTTGTTCTGTTAAGTCATTCTGGACTGCACCTAAAATGCTCGTACCTTGTAAATTGTGTTTTTGTCCTTCACACTTTACCATGATCTTGTATCACTGGTTATATTATTTTAGTACTTATTATCTTGACATTTATTTTCCACACTGCACACATGGCTACGTCATGCTCACGTGACGGCCAGCACGTCCCGATAATTTGGTCGGGGTGTGTTAGTTTGGTATCAGAGCCTAGGTTTGGCAGTCCTGTACATTTGGTGAATATTCTAATTATCTTGGTGTCTTCTGTCAGAATTATGCCGCCTTGACGAGAGCCACGTCCAACTTCTGAGCCTAGCTTCCCTGATATAGCTCAATTGGGGGAAGTTATCGCTAATGCTATTATGTCGACGTTTCGACCTCCTCAGAGGACCCCTCTGGAAACTGTTTATAATTTAAAGTTGAATACTTTTACGGGTAATGAAGGACATGAGGGTGCTGAGAAATGGTTGAATCATGTTGATAAGACCTTTAGACTGATACACAGTTATGGGAGTTTACCTGCAAACAGGTGGGTTGAGACGGCCTCATGGTTTTTGGGCAAAGAACCAGCGTGTTGGTGGGAACAGTTGGCTGAGGAGTTGTCCTGAGAGGAAGCTGCTGATTGGGAAGTATTTAAGCAGTTGTTCCATAAGAGATTTATTACTCATGCGTACATCGATAGTAAGAAACAGGAATTTTCGCGTTTAAAGCAGAAGAAGATGTCTGCAAATGAGTATTATAGGAAGTTTATAGACTTGTCCAGATATCATCCTGAGGTGGCAATGAATCCAGTAGAGATGCTTTGTCGATTCAAGTTGGGTACCCGTAAGAAATGGCGTACTTTGGCTGCCGGGATTCCCTGTTCGACCTATCATGAGTTTTATGAGATTCTGCTGCAGATTGAAGATTCTGAGAATTTGCCTAGTGATAGTGATGAGGAAGAAGAAAAAGATTATTCAAAGAAGAAAGAAAAAGGCAAAGGTCAAGTATCATAGGGGCCCATAAAGACACAAAGTTTTAAGAGGAGCGGTACTAGCTCGAGTTCATCTAGTGGAGGATTTAGTTCCACAAGCCAGCGCAGAGGTGGTAGGTTTACTGGTGGGCCACGTTTTCAGATGCAGCGGGATGTTGATGGTTCTGGTGGTTCAGGATTACCTTTTTGTCAAAGGTGTAACAGCCGACATACAGGCGAGTGTACGCAGGGTACTCAAGGATGTTTTACCTGTGGACAGTTTGGTCATCGAGTAGCTAATTGCCCACAGGGTCAGCAGAGACCACAGATGCCTTTCTTTTCAGTACTAGTGCCAAGTCAGCAGGCTCCAGCACAGAGTGGTTATATTCAGCCGAGTCGAGGGAGCACTTATCATTATCAGGGTGATGTTGTGCCGTATCCAGCAGTGTCGTATCCCTACTCCCAGGATCCATATTATTCGAGTGGCTATCAGAGTAGATATCCTCAGTATTCTGGAGGATATGCTCCGTATCCATCTTATCCAGCAGGTGGATCACAGTGGTACTTAGGAGTACAGCCATAGCAAGGTGATGTTACCTCGAGTAGCGCAGGTACTTCAAGACGACCTAGTCATTTTGGGCAGAGTCGTGGTGCACCTGGGCGTAGTGGCCAGTCTAGCAGAGGACGAGGAGGACGTCAGCAGACCCAAGGTCGTATTCATAATCTTTCAGTGCAGGACGCTTAGAACAACCCTAATTTGATAATGGGTACGTTAAATGTCTTTGGATATTTTGCTAAAGTATTGATTGACTGTGGTGCTATCCATTCGATTATTTCTCATACATTTGCTCAATTGACGCAACCTAATCCCACACCTCTTGGATATGAGATAAAGTTTTCTATGCCTAGAGGTGAGACATGCCAGGTAGGGTTGATGTATCCGGGATGCCCTGTGTTAGTGGAGGGTGTAGTTATGCCCGCTAACCTTATTCTGTTAGATCTTGCTGAATTTGATGTTATTTTGGGCACTGATTGGTTACATTATAATCGAGCTAATATTGATTGTTATGAGAAGAAAGTCACATTTCTACGGCCAGATTTACCGGTGGTTACATTTGTTGGTGAGCCTAGTGGCGTGAGGTATGGTATCATTTCAGCTGTAAGAGCTAAGAAATTGTTACAGAAGGGTTGTCAGGGGTATCTGGCACATGTGGTACTGAATGATGATGTTTGTAGTAGGGTGGAGGATGTCAGAGTGGTCAGACATTTTCTTGATGATCTACCGGGGTTGCTGCCGGATCGAGACGTTGAGTTCACCATTGATTTGTTGCCAGGCACTGACCCTATATCTTTGACTCCCTATCGGATGGCTCCTGTTGAATTAAAAGAATTGAAAATTCAGCTGCAGGAATTATTAGATAAAGGTTTTATTCAGCCTAGTACTTCACCTTAGGGAGCTCCAGTTTTGTTCGTACGGAAGAACGATGGTACTTTAAGGCTGTGTATAGATTATCGGCAACTGAATCGGGTAACGATTAAAAACCGTTATCCATTGCCGCGTATCGATGATTTATTTGATCAGCTGCGATAAGCTTGCGTGTTTTCGAAGATTGACTTGAGGTCTAGGTATTATCAGCTGAAGATTAGGAATGATGATGTCCCTAAGACGGCGTTTCGAACCCGTTATGGTCACTATGAGTTTTTAGTAATGCCATTTGGATTAACTAACGCACCTGCTGCTTTTATGGATTTGATGAACAGAGTATTTAAGCAGTACTTAGACCGATTTGTCATTGTTTTTATCGATGACATTTTGGTTTATTCTAAGTCTAAAGCAAATCACGTGCGACATCTCAGTTTGGTGCTGAAGAAGTTGATGGAGTTTAGACTTTATGCTAAATTCAGTAAATGCCAATTTTGGTTGAATCAGGTGGCATTTTTTGGACACGTTATTTCAGCTCAGGGTATTCAGGTAGATCCCCAGAAAGTGGCAGCAGTAGATAATTGAGAGCAAGCACGAACCGTCTCTGAGGTACGTAGTTTCTTGGGTTTAGCAGGATACTACAGCCGGTTTGCGTAGGATTTTTCAGAGATTGCATTGCCACATACTAAGTTAACCAGGAAAAATGTTAAATTTGAGTGGGATGATAGTTGTGAGCGGAGTTTCCAGCAGCTGAAATATTGTCTTACTCAGGCACCAGTGTTAACACTTCCTGACGACAATAGTAATTTCGAGATTTATAGTGATGCTTCAGTAAATGGTTTGGGCTGCGTATTGATGCAACCTGGCAGAGTGATTGCATATGCTTCGAGACAATTAAAGCCGTATGAAAGGAATTATCCTATTCATGATTTGGAGTTGGCGGCGATTGTTTTTGCATTGAAAATCTGGAGGCATTATCTTTATGGTGAGAAATGTAAGATCTTCACAGACCATAAGAGTTTCCAGTATTTGTGTACTTAGAAAGATTTGAATCTTCGTCAGCGGAGGTGGATAGAGCTGCTGAGTGATTATGATTGCATGATTGAATATCATCCAGGGCGTGCGAATGTAGTAGCTGATGCACTTAGCCGGAAATCTCAGGGCAGAATTAATGCTATTCATGCGAGCCGTGTTCCTCTTTTGGCAGAGTTAAGATCGACTGGAGTGAAGCTAGTCATGGAGGAATCAGAGACTAATAATCGAGAAGATGCTTTACTTACTCATTTTCAAGTTAGACCAATCTTGATTGATCGGATACTCGAGGCACAGAGGGAAGATGACGATATTCAAGAATTAATTCAATTAAGAAATAAGGGGAAAAAGAAAGATCTTCGGATTCGAAAGACTGATGGCATGCTCATGTAAGAATGTAAGATGTATGTACCGAATAATGCAGAGTTAAAGAAGGTTATTCTTGATGAGGCGTACCTTTCAGCTTACGCTATGCATCCGGGAAGCACTAAAATGTATCATACCGTTCAAACATTTTATTATTGGCTAGGTATGAAAAGAGAAATTGCTGAGTATGTGAGTAGATGTATTGTTTGCTAGCAAGTGAAAGCCGAGAGAAAGAAGCCATTTGGACGGATGCAGCCACTTCCTATTCCACAGTGGAAATGGGAAGATATTACCATGGATTTCGTGTATAAACTTCCTCGTACAAGGAATGGTTATGATGGAGTTTGGGTAATTGTTGATCGACTTACTAAGTCAGCACACTTCATTCCAGTTCGAGAGAAGTTTTCCTTAAATCGATTAGCTGAACTTTTTATCTCAAAGATTGTTAAGTATCACGGTGTGCCAATCAGCATTGTTTCAGATCGAGACCCGAGGTTTACTTCTAAATTCTGGACGGCATTCCAAGAAGCTTTGGGTTCAAGATTATTGTATAGTACTGCATATCATCCTCAAACTGATGGACAGTCTGAGAGGACTATTCAGACACTAGAGGATATGTTGAGATCTTCTGTTTTGCAGTTTAGTGATGCATGGCATACGCGTTTAGACCTGATGGAATTTGCCTACAATAACAGTTATCACTCGAGTATTGGTATGTCACCATTCGAGGCATTGTATGGTAAATCGTTTCGGACACCATTGTGTTGGTCTGAGGTCAGAGAAAGAATTTTAGAGGGCCCAGAGATAGTGGACGAGACTACAGGAAATATTCAGGTGATTAAATCTAACCTGAAAGCGGCCCAAGATCGTCAGAAAAGTTTAGCTGATCGGGCATATAATGTAGGTGATTGGGTTTTCTTGAAGTTATCACCATGGAAATGTGTTGTAAGGTTCGGGAAAAAAGGTAAATTGAGTCCCAGGTACATCAGACCTTATCAGGTTTCGGAGCAGATTGGCAAAGTAGCTTATAGACTTGAATTGCCTCAGGAATTGTCTAGAGTGCATAATGTGTTTCATGTGTCGATGTTTCGCCATTATATTTCAGACCCATCGCATGTTTTTCCTCCGCAGCAGTTAGAGATTAATCCTGATTTGTCTTACGAAGAGGAGCCGATCACTATTCTGGATTGGAAAGATAAGATTCTAAGGAACAAGTTAGTGCGTTTGGTGAAAGTTTTATGGAGGAATCACTCAGTAGAGGAAGCAACCTGGGAGGCCGAAGAGTGGATGAAAGAGTTGTATCCGCGATTATTTTATGAGTTTTAGTGGATTGTACTTGTTATGTAAATTTCGGGGATGAAATTTTATTAAGGTGGGTAGATTGTAACAGCCTGTCCCGAAATAAAGTATCGATATTGTGAATTGATGTTTTTACCCTTACGTGGTTGTGGTTTGTGATATTCGATAAGAACTAAAAACACACACACTCACACACACGTGTGCATCATTTCTATTTTGGCCCGTCTCTCTCTCTTCCTTCTCGACCCTTCTTCCTTTTTCCTGCAAATGGTATGGACAACACCACATCCCTTGATCTGGTCATGGATCGATGTCCTAATTGTCATATTCGTGACCCTTGTGACCTTGTGAACCCAATCATACCTTTGGTTTGGTCTGAAACCCTCGAAAACCCTTGAAACCCGAGAGCACAATTTGAGGTACTGTTCATGTGCTCGTAAACCAGGAGATTTTAGAACATTCTAAGATCACAGGGAGCCTTAGAATGTTCTTGTGAAGCTCGGAGGACAAAATTGGAGGTTTTTGGACGTCGGGATCGGGAGTTCGAGGTTTGGCTGGATTTCGTGGTTTTCTCCGGCTAGATTTCGACAACTTTTGAGGTTTAAAGAGGTATAGAATTCTTCTCCTTGTCCTAAGCTTCATTTCGGCGTTAATTTCGTGAAATTTGGTTGAGAATTGAGTTAGAAATTAGATTTAGAAATTTTACCCAGTTTTCGGCGACGCAGCGGCGCCGGCGTCAGTTGCCAGTGAACTGGTGAAGAAGATGATAGAATATTCCGTCAAAGTTGATGGAATATTCCTAATGGAATGTAACGGCGTCAGTTAATCTTAACGGAATATTCCCTAACGACGTTAGGGTTTCCGTCAGCATGCACGACACGTGGCCGCACGTGGGTGGCGCGTGTTGCCGTGCCTTGGCCGGCGCGTGAGGGCACGTGGGGCTTCAGAAAATTATTCTAAAAATATGGGGGTGTTTGTGGGATTGAGTAGATCATGTTGGTTATTCAAACACCCTAATTAAGCAATGTATGAGAAGTTATTACCTAAGTTTGGTTATGTGCGTAATTAACGGTTGTATAGTTGTTTCGCATATAGGTGAGATTTATCCTGAGGACGAGTGCAGCCACGCGAGGCTTGGGGGCTACAACCTGACTACTTACCAGTGAGTGGGCTTTTGTTTTCAGTATATATATATACTCCGCTAATTCCCAGAAATACGTTTTGAATGATTTCATGAAAGTGAATGCCATGTCGAATGCCATATATATATATATTGCTATGTTTATGTGATTATATGTGGAGGCACTGCGAACGCCAGGTAAGTCAGGTGAGTATGTATTTTGTTATGAGGATTATGGTGTTATTGATGAGATTAGAATATGGCTCATTTACCTACACATCGGGGTTTATGCTCCGCCAGAGTAGGGCCTAGCTTTCACATGATCGTTCACCTCCCGCACCGTACGCTCACCTTGGATCCAAGGCAGGTGCCAGCCTGTCGTACAGACCACATTAGGTGGTTACGACTTGTAGGTGACTCGCGATTCGTCGCCAGCCTTCACGTGACCGTAGCACAGAGCGTTTTTATATACCCAGCTTATCGTACAGACCACTATAGGTGGTTCCGACATGGCTGCAGGTTATTGATTGAGAGTTGAATTGAGGATTTATTGAGGAGCCATAGATTCAGCCGTACAGGTCACGATAGGGGACTCCGGCTGACTTATATGCATTGTCGGCATGTTATGCATTGGGATATCACCTGATTGACTTTGATGATATTTTTTGCATGCTTTGATATTGGATATGGTTTATTTGGACATGGCAATATTTGAATGTTGGTTTTCAGTATGAGTACGTATATATTTTTCTGGGAAGTATATATATTTTTACGGTGAGGGGTTATAACTTTTATATCGAAGTGATTTTGGAAAAGCTTTGTTTTTGCCCACTCACGCTTTTGTTTTGCGCCCCTCCAGGTATTAGATAGCATTGGTGGTTAATGAGGTTTCAAGGAAACTCTGACAGTACACTATCCATGTAAATATTCTGGTTGTTCTGTTAAGTCATTTTGGACTGCACCTAGAATGCTCGTACCTTGTAAATTGTGTTTTTGTCCTTCACACTTTACCATGATCTTGTATCACTGGTTATATTATTTTAGTACTTATTATCTTGACATTTATTTTCCGCACTGCGCACATGGCTACATCATGATCACGTGACAGCCAGCACGTCTCGATAATTTGGTGGGGGTGTGTCAGGAGAGTACTAAAGTGGTGGGATGGATATTTAGCATGGGTACTATTTAATACATTAGGGCACCAAGCACTTGGCTCCGTATTATAGTCTTATTTAGTAATATATACGGCGTACCAAATCAAGCCTTATAAAATACTAATTTACAGAATTTTTATTGTATATGCATTTATACAGGTTATGTCCCTCTAGCAACATTATATGTACATTTTGATGAGACATATAATATAGCTGCAAAAATATACAATACACACTCCAAATAAGTTAATTAAAACAACATTAAAAAAGCATCCGAATTTCTAGTAATTCTATTCTCGTATGCATATAGATTAGCAAACTTATACATCAAATATATGCCATGTTACAAAGGATCAAATTAAAACAATGAATAAATAATATTGGTAATTGGTTAGGCCCCCAAACTATTAAAGTCTTTTATTTGCATAAATTTGTACTGAATAGAACTTGGCTACTGAAAAATCAGCAGCAACTCCTGCTGTTGATCAATTATGGATGGACACGTGTCCAAATAATTGATTTTTTTAATCACAGATTGGACACATCTCCATATGTGATTTGTTAGCAGCAAGAGCTGTTGCTGATTTTTTTAGCAGCCAAGTTCTTTCCATTTGTACCGACCCTGTTCCTGGTCTGGTGGATGAGAGCAGAAGCTAGCTTTCATTACGTCTCAAGTTTGAAGGCTGGTATCCATTAAGATGGCGAGTTTGATGATTTACGATGCTAGAGAGTTTATGGAGAGTCCACTTTTTAGAGAGTTTTCTTAGCATTTATCGTATATATCTATCCATTGAAACAAAATGAGGTATTTCAAAATACCTCTGTTTTTTATATAGTTTTCTTTGTTATAAATAGGCAAAAGTTAGAGAGATAACCTTTACTAGGGACAAAAGTGAAGCGGGTGCAAAATATCACACTGTTTAGTTTCGTAACTATACACAAAAGGATTGCAGGTAAAAAGAGAAAGAGAAGGATACTGATATTGTTGCTTTCAATTCTTTTCTTTCCTTTTTGCTGTGTGTAGTGATCACACATGGAGTGCTCTTTAAATAAAGTCACTCCCGTGAAAACTTACAAAGGTGAAATGTGTGTTCTTTGATAAACTACATACAACAACATGATCACTATTCTAAAGTCTTCTCACCTTTTGCCAAAAACATGTGGGCATTGACCCCCACAAGTTTTACAACACTCCCCTTTGGATGCCCACATATCAACATCAGTTACCTCGTTAAAACCTTGCTCGAAAAAACCTAGCAGGAAAAAACCATAACGAAGGAAAAAGAATACAACTTTACCTAAATTGTTGATATAGTGTTAAGCATGCTTATGTTGCCTCGTTAAAACCTTAATAGGAAAAACCCAGTGGAAAAAATTCAAATGTACTATAAAATTAAGTGTACCAATATGGTAAGTAATCAAATGTACTATAAAATTAAAAATCGGCCTAAGCAGGCTGCCGTCTAGGCACTGAGCGTTCAATTACCGCCACGATTAACTCTGAATCGTTCACAAAATCAGAAAACATATTAGATGCTAGGTGGAATTGGACTGGACTAGACGGGACTGAGCGGAGGCTGGGCGGATGCAGTGACGGATCCAGGATTTTAAACTCGGGGGGTCCCAATAATAAAGGTCCAAAAATTTATAAATAAAAATAACATTGAAAAGTTAAATATAATACATTTCATTCAAAAATCATGTGCAAAACAACATTACAAGCTATAAAATCCTAATTCAAACGTCCACAACGAGGTTTCATTGTCTGAAAATGTTCCATACCAATACATGAAAAAACATCTTTCTCAATGTAAACAACTAAGTTGTCACTCAACCATTGATCTCCCATTTTGTTGCGAAGTGGACCCTTAATGACATTCATAGCGGAAAATGCCCTTTCCACTGAAGCGGTTGCAACGGGTAAAACCAAAGCCAACCGAACAAGCAAATATACATATGCAAATGTTCGATGCAACCCTTTCTCCACCATTTTCTTAGCAAGCTCATTAATTCCCCGCAACTCTTTCCATATTTCTTATTTCTAAACTACACATTTAACCAAAAACACAAAACATATACCAATCAACCAATAAACAAAAATTCCATCTAAATTTCAATTATAAAATGAGTATACAAACATAAAACATATCAACAATCATATCAATAATAGACTAAAAATCTCCACCAATATCTAATATAATTTAATTGAAATTAGATTAGAATACCAAAAAACTTACTTGAATTTTGAACCAAATAGTGATGGCTTGGAGAATTGAAACAAGTGGAGGTATGACATTGGAGTAATGTAATTATAATATGGGATTGGGTGGGATTAGAAATTTAGGGTTTTGGGTGAATATAAGAAAGATGGGGATTAGCGGGAAAAATAGAGGAACGGAACGGGGAAAGGAAAGGGACTCTCGGGAAAGATGGCCCATGTGGGGCTAGGCATATGAATCATGGACAATTGACAAACGGCACTGTTTGTCTCATTGGCTTTAAAAAAAAAAAAAAAAAAAAAAATTGGCCAAAACACTGCATTTTGGACCAACTTTTTAAAAAACCCTGTTTTCTTTCTTCTCCCCCGCAGCCCCGTTGTCTTCTTCTCCGTTGCAAGCTGCAACCTACAACACAGACCTCGTGTTCTCGTCGAGGGGTCCCCGGAAAATTTCTAGCAGCATTTTAGGATCGCCAAGGTGTCCTGGGACCTCCCAGGTCCCTCTGTGGATCCACCTCTGGGCGGGTGTATGTGGAGAACGCCAGAGCCTGAAATGTTTTTGTTGTAGAGCCGGCGAGCACGCGAGAAAGATGATTTTGTTTGATTATTTATATTTTCTTCTTGGTTCATGGGCTGAGTTTTATTTGTTTATTATTGTTTGATGTTTCTCTTTGGTTCCTGGCTTCCTGCGCTTGAATCTTAAAGTGTTTGCTTCGATGAACCGGTGGAGATTTGAGCCTTAAGGCTTAAGCCATGTCTTGCTGACATGAATATTTGATTACATAAAAAAAAGAAGGGTAAAACCATTTCAGGTTTGAGGTCTATTGCAACCTCATCCAACATCTTCAAAACATTTCGCTTTCATATCTCAAGTACTATTTTATTTCAATATAATACATCCGTTACATTTTCTATCCATTATTCCGTTAAGAGCTAACGTGGCAGCCACATTTGTGCCAGTGGCTGCCAAATTTGTACCACGTGACAAAAAAATAAGAGGAGTGCTACACCCATCCCGTTGTCCTATTTTCCAACCCATATTATTATTTCACCCACCATAAAAAATTAAAAAATTGAAACACTATTTCTCCACCGACTATTATACCTAAAATAACGTCAACTATACATTAAATTCTTTTTAATTTTTAGTAGAATAAATATTAGCTAATAAAGCCAGCGACTTTGTTTTGCAAACCCAGTGAAAGATATATAAGAGCTTCCTCCCCGCAATCTTGTTTTGCAAACCCAATGATGATGTTGGTCCATGAGACAGTGCTTCTTCGTGGCATCTGCTTGAATAACTTATAGGCGTTATCAATTAAACCGCAGCTGGCATACATGTGGATGAGTACACCCCAACTCATAACACTCTTCTTATGCATACCATCAAACACCCGACGTGCATACTCCACACCACCACCCGACCCTCCACTCGTTGCATACAAATTAACCAAACTAGTCTGAACAAACACATTGGACCCAAACACACTTGCCAAACCCTCCCGTGCACATGTTCCCTTCTCTCATCAACCTCAACCTTGCACTAATACATACGAATAGGTAAACCCATCAGCTTCCGCCTCCGAACCCACTGGCCGTTTATGCAATTTAACAGATTTTCGCAGTGTGGCTTGTGACCATCTGGTTCCACACATTAATACCGAGTTTTTGACATTTTCAAAAACTTTGAGGGCGTGATCGAGACACCCAGAAGCAACGTAGAATGATAAAATCCGAACAAGAATGTAGGGTTTTTGTGTGAGTCCATCAATCGTTATTTTTGGTGTGAATTAGGGGTGTATTTGCAGTTCAATGGAAGCAAGTACTTTTTGGTTTTAGTACTTATATGTCATTTTATAAGAGGGTAAAAAGAACATCAAAAATTTTATTAAAATGTGGGTGGAGAGATAAGACAATGGAGTGGAATTATCAGCTCTCAAAAATAATTTCTTATACATTAAAAAATAATTAAAAAAAAAAAAAACAAAAAAAAAACGCAGAAACCCATCCCTTCCCCGCAAACCCCCACCCCTCTCCTCCACTCTGTTCACCGCCTCTCAAAAATAATTTCTTATACATTAAAAAATAATTAAAAAAAAAAAAAACGCAGAAACCCATCCCTTCCCCGCAAACCCCCATCCCTCTCCTCCACTCTGTTCACCTCCCCCCAACCGATCCATGCCTCCCGCAACCACAGAGCACGTCAAGTGCAGAGACGCCCCCAGAGCTCTAAACTGGTCGGTCAACTGGTACGCTCCCTCATCGGCGTGAAGATCTGGAAATTCCACAACCCGAACAGAAAAACAAAAAAGCAATCAGCTTCGTCAGTAAAGATTTTCAAGCTAATTATTTTCTCGAAAACCAAACACTAATTGTTTTCTGAGAAAACAAACAGATTGAAGACATAGAAAGAAGATAATAGTACCAGAAGTAGTAGCAGGACGAGAAATTACAGAGCGCTTGAGAAAGTACAAGTTGTTTGGGTTCGGAAGATTGAATCTTGTAGTAGGAGAATGCTTGGGATAATTTGATTTGGGTAAATGAAAAATGGGGCTGGTATTTATAATACGAGATAGAGAACTGGTACACGAATTTGGCAACATTGCTTTCGACTTCCCTCTCTTCAAACCCTCCACCCCCAAATCCCCAAAACCCTCAAAAAACCTTATTCCCGCCGCAACTGCCGCACCCTCCGTACCAGTTGGCCGACCAGTTTAGAGCTCTGGGGGCGTCTCTGCACTTGACGTGCTTTGTGGTTGTGGGAGGCATGGATCGGTTGGGGGAGGTGAAGGGGAGGGGTGGGGGGTTGCGGGGAAGGGATGGGTTTCTGCAGTTTTTTTTTTTTTTTTTTTTTTTTTTTTTTTTGCTACATGGCACAAATTTGGCTGTTACATGGCACAAATGTGACGGTTGATAGAGATTTTTATCACCTGCAAAAGTAGGGAAAAAAACACTAAAATACTTGCAAGGGTACAAGGTAATTATAGTATAGTCGGCTCTAACAATGTCGTTCTCCTCAGAGATTGAATGAATAATTTATGTTAAATCAAATCTTAATTAATTATTTAAAACAAAGTTTGAGAAAAAGTTGATTTTATGATTTAAAACGAATTTAATAGAAAATAATTAAATAAAATGACAAAATAAAATAAGCTAAAAGAAAACGATTTTTTGAAAATTAAATTGTAAAAGCCTAGGGTTCCGCCGTTACCTTAACAATTCTATGTAGTTCTTCTAATTACTTATGAATTACACATGCATATTTGAAGATTAGGTTTTCCTAAAGTATGCCTACTTGGACCCCTAACATAGAGCGTATACCAAACATGCAATCCGTCTGTAGTATTCAGATCAAATCTAAACATGCATGACTCATTAAGCTTTGTGAAACCTTTTGAAAAACCATACACCCCTTAAGACGTGGTATTCATCATAAGTGAACTTGCACATATTAACCACAAGAAGTCTTCGTCAATTTCAGGAACAGACCTCTGACCAAAATTGCATCAAATTACTTTTCTAAAGATCCTAATGGTAGCTAAGCATCAAGACAATTAGATAGTTTAAACCGATGATTAATAATTCAAAACTTGCATGCATAATATCCTACAATGCACGGACACGGGGAAAACTCAACGTATCCCGTATCTGACACGCAAGGATACGGATACGTACAAAATACGCGTGGATACGAGCCCGATACGTATCGAAAAGAAGGGATACGTTCTTTATTGATGAGATACGCGTATCATACTGTCAAGATACGCGTATCATACTTTTCGGATACGTTTCAAACAAAATCAGAGGATAATCAGAAAAAAAAATCCAATATATCCGCACAGAATCGTGATTGATTCGAATTAGATAACAGAAACGATTGTTTAACTAAAAACCAAAACGAATTCGAACCTTAGAAATCAAACTCGTCTGCAATTGCTCCGTCCATCCGTTGTCTTTATCGTCTCCGTCTGCAATTGCTCCGTCGACTCCATCGTCTCCGTCCTCCTGGTGAGAGCCTTCGACTTTGTTTTCACTTCGTTAATTTTGAAGCTCAATCTGATTCCAGAACCCCTATCTGAAATTGAAAGAATACCTGCTGTTCTGTTTTTATTCGAAAGCTAAAACCTCTCTACTGCTTTAAGCCTTTGACTGATTCAATGTATCTGTTATGCAAAATTGAAAAAGCCAAAAGCCCCTTTTGACTTTTGTATATAATATTATTTTGACTTTTGTATATTATAAATAATATACTATTGTGTTTTCATGATTATTAGATTATAATATTTTATGGATTTCATGATGTATTTTTTAATCTCTTAAGCTAATATAAATTTCTCATGTAATAGTCTATGTCTATACAGTTGATTGACTCTTATTGTTTATATATTTGTTAATTTAGGAAAATGAATCATCCTGATAATCATGCGAATGATAATGCTAATCTGGATGAGATTGTTGAAAATTATAATGCTTCGCTATGGAAGTATGTCAAAAAGCTCGAAAAAGTGGGAAATAGAGGAGGAGGAAATACTGAATTTCAATGCAATTATTGTCAAAAAACTTATAAAGGATCCTACTCTAGGGTCAAGTTTCATTTGTTAAAAATGTCTGGAAACGGGATCGCGCCTTGCAACAAGGTTACTGATGAAACTCTTGCAGAAATGAATAAGTTAGTTCGAGAGTGTGAATACAAGTTGAAGAGTTCTACTCCTAAGCATGTTTCGTTGCCCAATACTGGTTCTTCCTGTTATGATCTACCTGAAGCGAATCTTGATCCAAAGAAGAGAAAGGGAACAAGTGGGCCTCTCAGCAAAGCTTTTAATAAGGAGGCTCGAGATCAATGTGATGCCGAAGTTGCAAGGATGTTTATACAGGTGGCTTATCATTTAACCTTGCAAGAAATCCGCATTATCGGAACTCATATGTTCGTGCTTCTACACTTCCAGGGTATGTTCCACCAGGTTACAACGCACTGAGAACTACTCTTCTGCAACAAGAGAAGAGTCACATTGAGCGGTGCCTTCAACCAATCAAGCGCACATGGAGCACTAAGGGTGTAAGTGTTTGCAATGATGGGTGGACAGATGCTCAAAGGAGACCACTTATTAATATTATGGCAACTTGTGAAAGCGGGCCTATGTTCTTGAGGGCAATTAATTGTGAAGGTGAATACAAAGACAAACATTGTATTGCCAACTTCCTTACAGAAGCTATTAAAGAAATTGGTCATGAAAATGTTGTTCAAGTGATCACTGATAATGCCCCTGTTTGTAAAGCTGCTAGGTTACTTGTTGAGGCCCACTATCCCCATATCTTTTGGACATCCTGTGTTGTTCACACTCTTACTCTTGCTTTGAAGAGTATATGTTCTCCGAAACAAACAGATGTTTCGTGTGATGACTGCAATTGGATTTCAACTATTGCTAGTGATGCTTGGTCCATAAAATTTTGTATTATGAACCATAACATGAGATTGTCCATGTTTAATGAACATTGCAAACTAAAGTTACTTTCCATTGCTGAAACAAGGTTTGTTTTCTCCACTTTTTTTTTTTTTCCTTATTCAATTATAAGCTGTCCTAATTTTTAAATTTTTCAGATTTGCTTCCACACTTGTGATGCTTAGAAGATTTAAGGAAATAAAGGAAGGTTTACAACAAATGGTGATTAGCCCGAATTGGGCTTTGTACAAAGAAGATGATTTGGTTAAAGCAATGATGGTGAAGCAAACGATACTGGATGAGGATTTTTGGGAGAAGATTGATTATATTCTTTTCTTTACAGCTCCAATATATGAGGTTATTAGAATGGCTGACACAGATAAACCTTGTCTTCACTTGGTGTATGAGTGGTGGGATGCTATGATTGAAAAGGTGAAAGCTGCTATATACAGGAATGAGCGCAAGGCATTACATGAAAAAAAACATCTTTTTTGATGCGGTGTATCGCATTTTATTGGAGCGATGGACTTAAAGTAGCACACCACTTGATTGTTTGGCACATTCATTAAATCCAAGGTAATGATTTTGCTAACTTCCTTATAAATTCTTCTAGATTAATCTTTAGCTTTATGAGTACATTTTTAAACTGCTATTTCTTTTATTTTAGGTATTATAGTTCAGAATGGCTCCAAGAAGACCCTAGTCGTCTTGCTCCACACCGAGATGTTGGACTTACAATTGAAAGGAAAAAGTGCTTTGAGAGATACTTTTCCAATGAGGAAATTAGAAGAAATATCAATGTGGAGTATGCCTCTTTCTCTATGTGCTTGAATGACTTTGGAGCTATTGATTCTATGACTGATAGGTTTCATTTGGAACCAGTGATGTGGTGGATTGTCCATGGAGCTTCTACACCTAGTCTCCAATCCATAATGTTGAAGCTACTTGGACAACCTTGTTTCTCCTCTTGTTGTGAAAGAAATTGGAGCACTTATAGTTTTATTCACTCTTTAAGAAGGAACAAGATTACGCCACAAAGAGCCGAGGATTTGGTATTTGTGCATAATAATCTTCGTCTTTTATCAAGGAATAGCTCAACCTACAAAGATGTGGGATGTTGGAGGAGATGGTTTTGAAAACTTGGGTGAAGAAAGTGTCGGGATGCTTGAAATAGCTAACCTTTCACTTGATGAACCGTCATTGGAGACTACTTTAGTTATTGGAGGAGACATCATGAATGTGGAAGTTGAATGAAACTCTGTTTTTTTAATTTTTGATTGGATGTTCATTTTAATTTTTCAAGTTTGAAGACTAATTGCTTGTTGGATGGACTATCTTTTGGGTTTTATTGAAATAAATTTAAACTTCAGTAATAAATTTGAATGTTTATTTTATAATATTTTAGATATATTTATTTATTTATATATATTTTTAGTTGCCGTATCCCTGACGTATCGTGTCTTCGTTTTTAGAAATTTGACGTGTCCCCGTGTCGTATCGTGTCGTATCCCCGTATCCGTGTCCGTGTCCATGCATCCTAGATAATATCATAAGCAAATTGAAAAGAAACTACATATTCTTGCTAAGGCTCGTAGCCTCGCCCTAGCAAACGGAAATTAGTTACTAACAATCATAAAACAAAATATTATTAAAAACAAGGATAGAAAACACCTTGAAATTAAACTTGAAAGCTCTCTAAAATGGGCGTGCGTTCTCCTCTTTCCCTTGTCTTCCAAAAAACCCTAATGGCTAAAAAGCCTTATTTATACTACTAGAAAACAAAACCTTACCTAGAAAAGGTCTTAGAATAATACTAGGAAACCAAATAAATTAAAATAAATTAGGAAACATAATCCTAAATTGACTACATAAATTCGCCCAAAATCTGCACATCCTCAAAACAGCCACGTTTCTGGATCTTCAGGGCTCCAAAACAGGCCCAAAATGGGTAGAATTAAAGATTGAGATGTTCCAAACATAATTACAGAAGACTTCGAACCCAAAAGACGTCATCTTGGACGCCAAAAAGCCCAAAGAATCCCAAAACGTCAGTTTGACAGAACTGCGCGCTGCTCCTTTATTTCATCACCATAAATAAATCGTTTGGTAGAAAATTATGAAACTTTGATACGATCAAGTCAACAAACTCACGAACATCCTCCAATTGGAATTACTCCAAAATTCATCCGTTTGACTACTTTTTGCTCCAGAGGAAGTCGAATGTCTTATATTAAGAATATAAATCAAAGTATCAAAGTTCACACAAAATAACCAATAAATTAATACTAAGATAAGGGTAAAACATATAGTATAATATGGACTAGGGCTGGAAAAAAATCCCAAAAATCCCAAACTGAACCGAAAAAATCCCAAACCGAAATTCCCGAAAATTTGGGTACCCAATACCGAACCGATCCTGAAATTTTGGTACGGGAATCGGTCTCAAGTTTTTGGGATTTCGGTATTCCCAAACCAAACCGAAAATATATATATATATATATATATATATTATTTAATTTTTAAATATATAGGATCACATCTTTAAGGGGAACATCATCTACCTACAATAGTGAAAATTGAAATACTTAAGGAGCACTGGAAATCGATGATGGAACATATACAGGAAGGAGCCCTAAGATAGATAGTGGAACATATGCAGAATTTTTAAATCACAGGAGATTGATAGATGGATACATAGATGCAGAATAAACATGGGAGATTGATAGATGGATACATGGATAGATTATAAGTTACAATCTGCTTGAGAAAACTTTACATCTATCTATAATATTTATATTATATATGTACAGAAGTTTACTCAAGCATATATTAACGTTTTAGACGTAATTTTGGGGACTAGCATGATTATAGATAGATTTACTAGTTTACTCAAGCATATATTAACGTTTCATATTGGTAGATTGCTTTTGAATAGGCAGATACTAACTGGGCCTTGCCATTTGATTGGTAGATTTGTGTGCACAGATTAGTAGAAACAAATTGACAGATTGGGCATGCCTATATGTCAATTTTTCAATATAAAAGGTTGAATTTTAGCCGAAAAGCATAATATGTCAAATTTTAGTCCAAAAGCCCAAAACCATTTCGGGATTCCCGATTTGTCCCGAAATCCCGAAACTATTTCAGGATTCCCAAAAATTTGGTTTGGGATCGGTATTGAAATTGGGATTCCCGAAAAATTTCGGTATGGGAATCGGGACAAGGGTTTCGGTATGAGAGTTTCGGGATTCCCAAAAATCGGGATTCCCGAAAATTTGGTTTGGGATCGGTATTGAAATTGGGATTCCCAAAAATTTCAGTTTGGGAATCGGAACAAGGATTTCGGTATGGGATCCCATACCGAACCACCCCTAATATGGACTCATCAGCTGTCACGTCAGCTCTTAACGGAACAATGGATAAAAAATGTAACGGATATATTATATTGAACTAAAATAGTACTTGGGGTATGAAAGTGAAATGTTTTGAAGATGTTGTATGAGGTTGCAATAGACCTCAAACCTGAGGTAGTAAAGTGTAATTTACCCAAAAATAAATAAATAAATAAATAAAGCGTTTCAAATTAGCTAGGAGTTTTATCCAAACAAGTTAAGTTAAATTGTAATTTACACCAATTCAAAAATCCTACATGCATGGAATTTCCAATTGAGGGAAATTTAAATGGTATATAATAAATAACCCTAATTTGCCTAGGCGCTACGTCTCAGACCGCTGAACTATTAGGGCATGCTTGTTTGCACTCGCTAACCCTCACTGGACTGTACTAGCTTAGCTAAGAATATTATGCCTTGTTTGGTGCAAGCCAAGATTGAGTTTAATGGGACTAGCTCGGACTCGTTCCGACTAAACTTGTCACTGGCTGGGCTTAGCGAGGCCGGGCAAAAAGGATGGGATTGCTAAGACCATCGCTTCGCTTCATCATCGTGCTGATGCTTCAACTTCCTCAGTCTTCTTCCTCTTCGTCTTCCACAGATCCCCAATCGCTGCCATCAAGCTTTTCTTCTTTCTCGGCTTGCAATCAACCGATTCGGTAGCTCCAGCTCTCGCACAGGCCCTACCCGTAGCTCCAGATCTCATGCCACCGACCGTCCCATCCTCCTCGAGGTCGCCAAGCGCTCTGCCAGGAGGATGCGTCTGCAAGTTTGTCATCGATTTGCAGATCCGACGATCTGAGGCTTTGCAAATTGAAAAAAAAAAAGAACGGATTTTTCTGGGTTTGATATGAAGAGAAAGTAAATTAAAAGAAGAGAAGTATGAGTTTTAATTGAAGGGAAAGCAAATGAAAAGAAGAGAAAGTTTCTGGGTTTGATTATTAGTGGAAGCAAATCTGGGCTAGCGAAGAAGAAAATGCAAACCAGAGAAAAAAAGTAGAGGGACTGGGGAGAGAGAATCAAATAAAAACAGTGTGTATTAATCAAAATGAATTAAAAAATAACAAAAAAGTATTTTAGCTCTAAAATAATTTAGTCTAATACTACATCAAATGCTTCATTATTCTTATACTACTTAGTCTATGCCAAGCCAATTCAGCTTAGTCCCTGAAGTTAGTCCAGTCTGAGATAGTCCGATGCAACAAACGCACCCTTAGCGCTTAGCGTTTTTTAGAATCTTGATCAAACCACCTTTAATAAAATTGTAGGAAAAAAATGTTTAATCAAATTCTTAAAAGGAATAAATGTTTAATCGATGAAATTGAAAAATGAGATGCCTATATCAAAACGCTCTTATTTTTATTTAAAACACATTTTATCAGAACACCGTAAGAAGAAAAAAACACATATCTTAATTTGAAGCCACTCCTCTCCAAATACAGTTAGCAGTTAGCAAGTACTTGTCATTTTAGTTTCTTGAGAACTACCCAATGGAAGAGACAATATTTTATTAGCCCAGATGACTTCAACAAGAAATAAATGAGCCAAAATCCACCTGTTTTTACTCACACATACGTTTCTTTTACCCATTGTTTCACTGCCCTTCTTCCTACCATTATGGTGAAGTGTGGAAGCATGAATCCTCATTGTTGTGTATCCGCAATGGAAATATGATCATACACATGCACAATCCTTGTTCTTCCAATCCAATGAGGAGTTACAAAATACCTCTGTTTTTAGGGGCTTTGGATTTTACATTTTTACCTTTAATTTCTCCTTGTACATAATGCTTGTTTTTCAACTTGAGTTTTAATCCTATGTAAAAATAAAATAAAAAAAAATAAAAAAAAAAAAAACCTTGAGTTTTAATCTAACTGTAAAAGAGCATGAGCTCTAGTAATAGTAATGGAGTTTGGGGCGATTGTAATTTACCAAAATAGATGAGGAGGCGAATACATGTCAATTGGTTGGGCTCGATGAGCTCCATATATTTGTGTTAATTTATGTATTACTGCAAGTTTCGGGTCATGTAATGTATATTTTGTATTAAAACACTTATGTTTTAGTGATTTTCTTTTCACTTACTTACTGCATACTAAAATACCTCGGTTTGTTAGGTATACTCATATTTTCACTTTCTTTTACTGTCATAGTTTTCTTTGTAGTTTCATTCATCTTTCACAAATAACTTTTCTATCTATTATATTCTCATTTGAAGCCCAAATTGGAAGAATTTATGCTGCAGTTGACATATTGGACTAACAAACAAATAGTGTAAGTTGCCAATTTCCAAACACAAAACCGGAGATTTTGAAGCCTAGGTGACTGAAACACAAGATGCAAGCGTAACGATGGCCAATGGGTGGCCCAAATCCAAATGGTGGAAAACGTATAAATTGTTTTCTTTTACACCCTATTTTCACCAGCTTTCTACCTAGCACTGTGGTTAAATGCTCTAGCATGAACACCCACAGTTATGGGTTCGAAAGCTGGTACTGGAGACTCGATGTCGAGGAGACAAGGGTAGTACTATTCATCCACTCATTCTCTCAAATATGAAATTGCTATTACAAATGGTCTGTGAAATTACACAAAATGAAGTATTCTGAAATACCTATGAAGTATTCTGAAATACCTCTGTTTTTTTGCATATTTTTATATTGAAAACGAATACTGCTATTTATACACACTTTTTTACCTTTCACACACCACCCTTGTTAACTTTTTGTCATTGATTTTTTTAATTCATTGGATCCGACTGCCAGAAACAATGCTTTCAAACTTTAATTCTTCCTCCTATTTAATCATTTCTTTCAACTGTTTTAGTTTTAATTATATACATTTATATTTAAGAGGTGATTTTGGCCTGACTACTTCATAAGGCATTTGGATGACCATTTGCAGAAAATTACTGGATCCTCTTATTCCTTTTTCGTTATTCTGGTTTTGACTTGCATTTACATATCCGGTGAAGAATTTCACATTTGTTTGCCTTTGAATAATATATAAAACAAAGTAAATTGGAGGCAAACGAGTACTTATTCTGGTTGTTGGTATATGTTTTTCTCATCTCCTTGCTTCTAAACTGGTGGATGTTTTTTAAATCCAGTACTCTCATTTGACAATGATGTGGGAGTTCAACTCGGGCAAACTTATTCCTAGCCTCGTCGTTAATTGCACCAGCATTAACAACCACGGTACTGGGTTCGAAGCTGGTACTGAAGATGACAACGACGATGATGATGTTAGTTTAAACTCACAATCACTGAGGTAGTAAGTATAAGCACCGCTTAAGAGTGGTGGTGAGCAAAATTATTTCATGTTGTAATTGAAATTCACTTAAGAAAATACTTGAAATTAAGTGAAGAATACTTTGGTAAATAAAACTGGTGAATGTTCTTGTATTTCCTATACTCTCATTTTAATGTACCCCCAAATTCAATGACCCAACATGTCTCCAAACAATTAAATTTTCATTCTTGTTTCTCGAGTATTTTCTTGCATATTTGTGCTTCTAGTTTCAATCAGTGTATTCACTCTATTTCAGTTGATCAAGTAAGTCAAATTTTTCCATCTATTTTTATACTCATCTTTTTATTTGACGAATTAGACTAATAATAAAAAATTAACCTTTAAACACGACCTAAAAAACCCTCACTTAAATATTACACGACAAAAAATAACATTGGCCCAAATCCAAATGGTTGCACCCTTATAAGAATTTAGTTTGCAGGCATTTGTACTGGCCTTCTTCCAAGCCTTGTTGATAAGTGTGGATTGTGGAAGCATTTGTGGAGCAAAAAATAATCAAGAAAAATATGGAGGCGACATGTGGATTCTAGGGTAAAAAGGATAAAATTACCCTTGAAGAATACCAAAACTCCTACGCGCGAGCAGTGGACAATGATGACTCAATCAAGGTCAAAAGTGCTTAAAATAGGTAATTATTCAAAACCTATTTCATCCATCCTCATCAAATCTTCTCCACAAGGTAACCCCCAAATCATTTCTTTCAAATTATATTAATTAGCTAATTAATTGACTTATTACCCAATTAATTTATTAATTAGCTAATAAATTGTGAATCACACCCAAAAAACCACCCAAGTGGCTGGTCCCCATCTCTCCTAAAGGGGCCGGCCACACCCCTTTAAATATCACCCCATTTTCTCCAAAAACCTAAGTTCAACACTCTTGCAAAATTCTCCAAATTCTCGAAACACTTTTCTCTCAAATTCTAACTTTGGCATCAGTTCTTCTGTCAAAGCCCCCCCTCCCCCAATTCATCGTGGGTGCACGAGGCTCTTGGCCTTGACCAAAGGTGTTAATTGTTTTGAAGGTGCAATTTTGTGCAAGAAGAAGAAGGCGGAAATTTGCATCCACAACATTGTTCCACGACGCTTCAGGTTCGAAGGCTGGTATCTGTTGGGATGGCGACTTTGATGAATCATGCATCCATGTATGTATGTATGTGCATGTGCATGTGCATGTGTGTGTGTGTGTTTCAACAATATGAGGTATTTCAAAATACCTCTGTTTTTTCCATACATATTTGTTTTTGTTGAAGTCATATTTAGAATAAGAATGTGATTGTGTAAATCCTAGAGAATATGAGAATGTATCTTATATTCCTATTAGGAGTAGATTACCTATTAAATGTTGTAATCCTAAAGGGAAAGGTTTTACCTTTCCTACTACTATAAATAAAGGCACAATGGGGTGACTCAAACACACCTCACAATTAAATCAATCTCTCTTCTCTCTCAATATTGCCGAACCCCCCTCTCTCTCTAAACCCTAGATCGTTCAATCAAATAGGCCTACAACACGTTATCAACACGTTCTTGCCAGAAGCTAAGGAATTGACGCATCGTAGGAGGAGGCTATCATCCACCACATTCAAAGGCTTATTCGTTTTCTACTAATCAGGTACGCTTAAAATAAAAGAAGATATTTGAAACGTCCACGAAGCATGAAAACATTCCCCATGATGCATGAACCCCTCTATGTTTATATTTTCCTTTAGATATATATATATATTGTATATGTTCATATATTTGTCAATATATATATATTTCTTTCCTGCATCGCACAATTAAATTGTTATGTGGAATTTGTGAGTCAATGTATAAAATTAAATTAGAAGCACATTTAGGGTTTCCTAAACCCTAAGGGATTTGAAAAAAAGAAGAAGGGAATTTGGGCATGGTGTGGCACACCTACCGCACCATCACTGTGCACGCCACCATCAAGCTTCGGCCTGAGGTCAAAATAATGGGCCTGAAGCCCTAAGCCTGTCTACAGTTTGACCTGTGGCCTGCTGCTCCATCTCGGAATGCACCAAGCTTCGACTTGGGCTCCAAGCAGCCAAGGCCGCAGCCTTCATCCACTAGCCCAGTCGGCTGGGCACTTCCCCTTCGCACGCATCAGCCAGCTTTTGCTAGGCTCCCCGGGACAAACCCATAGCCCATTTGGCGCTGAACCCCGTGGACCCCCTTTGGCCCATTTTTGAAACCCAGCGGCACTGGAGGATTTTTATTTTTCCACCCCGTGGCCTACAGCCATCAATCGAGGTCCTTTGGGCCTCGCCTTATAATTAAGGCACCCAAACCCGTGCCCCCTTATTTTAATATTATTTAGCTTCTACAACCGACCCCGTATGGCCCGATTTGTTGAATTAATTAAAAGTGACCTGCAGTCTATTAATCTGATAATGAATCCAAAATTATTGACCTGAAGATCACTTTTGGACATTAACGATTCAATAATTTATTTTTATACTTTGAACCGTCACATGCTTTCGTAATAACGAAGCTCTCACACTTGAGTTCCCGAAGAACCTCAAATCCACTACACTTAGTTAGTATATTGCATTCTGTGTTTCTTACAGGAACCTCCCATTATGAACTAATTGTTCATAAAAACTCAATTGAACCTGTAGTTTCAAATTTAGTGCCTTTTGATAGGAGCATATTTATGCGACTTAGTTAGCTTGATTCCTTGCATTTATTCATTTAGTTTCTGTTTATTTTAGTATTTTAAGTTATTTTCGTGTGTTTGTAGGTCCAAAGGGCTAAGGTGGTAAGAAAGTGCATTTTGGAGCAGTTTTGGGCTTGGAATGGATAGCACATGCATGGAGCAAGGTGGATGGACGAATTTGAAGACCAAAAGAGGCTAGGAATGTGCTACAAATCTAGAGAAATTAATTCACGAAAAAGGAAGATAAGGAATCAGTAAGAAAGAAGGAATGTTAGCCAAGTTTCCTGATTTTGTCCTAATCCCATATTACTTTATTTCCAGCTGAAAGAAGGATCTCAAATTAATTTAGGACACTTAATGTAAGGTTCTAGAAGTCCTAATCCTAGCCACAAAGGGTGCCGCACCTATTCCTTCTAGAAAACAACTTTTCCTTGCCTTGCAAGACTTTCCCTTTCCTTTTTTCCCTGCCGCACCTTACCTTCTCTTTTTCCCTTTGGATCCTGAATTTAATTACCCTTTTTACTTGAGGATTTGGTGTACAAATCCTTCTCCAAATTTAATTAGGTCGTGGTCCTCTCCCTAGCCTATAAATATATGTTCCTGCCGCACCAACCAACCATCCATCCTTCACCATAACTCACCTATATCCATCCACCACCATAATGCATCACTCATCCATCATCACAACCCTTGTGCCGCAGCAAAGAGGGAGAAGGAAGACCCTTGGACGTGCTCATTTAAGTTTGGATTGCTGGAACATTTTTTAGGTGTAATCCGTCTTTGTTTTCAATGTTTAAATTCAATTGTCTTTGTTTTGCAAACATGAGGAGCTAAACTCGTTTTAGCTAGGGGGAATTCAAAGCCATGAATGTATTTGTAATATGAATTGATTACTTTTAGTTGTGATTTCATAAATCGTGAATGCAATTTACTTAACTGTTTGATTCAGAACTTATTTTTATATGTTGATTAAGAGGGACCGCTTAGTTTGCATGCATGAATTTGATGCTAGAATATAAGGGAGTTTCACCTAATAGTTATGAACTTATATTCATAAGTAGCGGAGGTTGCTAGTCACAATCGCGTTAAGTGAATTTCTGGCAGGAGTATCATGCAGTTCATAGTTACAAATGCCTTGCCAATGCTTATGATTTTCATAAAACTTAATGATCTTTGATATGTATCTCTATTATGCGTTCATGTAGGAAACTATTGAGGAATAATTTGGTTACCGATGCGTTGTCCATCCAATTCAATGGCTTAAGAAAAATCTATGGGTTAATTAGTGCAGTTCACGGTTAATATGGGGCGTTGAGGTTCATGGTTTATTGGAAAAGCAACTGGAAATCAATTTGTATGCAAGTGTGTCATGTGTGGAAAAGAACCCTCTAGCTAGTCTATCACCCATCAATTCACCCCAATTTCATGCAAATTTGTCTGGTCTTTAATCCCTGTTTGTTTTTACCTTAATTTCGTCCAAAACCCAATCCCCTTTACTTGGTCATGTCTTTTAGTTAGAATCTGTCCAATTTTGTGTCTTTGAGTGTTTTGAGTCAAAATCAATTCAATTTTCGTCCAAAGTAAGGCCTAGTGTCTGTTTTTAATCAATTTGATTGTTTTGTGCTGTTTTGAGTCATTCTAGTTTGTTTTAAGTTATTAGAGTCTAGTTTTCTGTTTTTGAGTCTAGGTAAGTGTTTTCAGCCTAGTTTTGTGTTTTTGAGTCAGTTTTAAGTAGATTAGCAATCCCTCCTAATCCCCGGCCTAGAATGATCCCTACTTATCCATACTACAATTGTCAACAAGAGGGTTTAATTTGTGTGTTAGTTTCTATCACATCAAATTTTTGGCGCCGTTGCTGGGGATTAGCAAAATTGCTAATCCCCCTTTGTTTCTGTTCATGTCTTTTAGTTTAGGTTAGTGTCTTTTATTTTGATTTCTGATTTTGTTTTGTTTTGTTTTGTTTTAGTTACTAGAGAAGCAAGACATGGCAATTGATAATCTTTAAGCTCAAATGGCAAATCTTACTTTTCAGTTGTCGCAATATGTCGAAAGGACCACAGGGCAAAGTGTCCCTACATTTGGTGCTTCTTATAGGCAAGAATATCAAGCAAATCAACGTCCACAAAGAGATTTGAGTGATCATTCAAACTCTATATGGTGGGAATCTCAACAAGTTTAACACGAATGATATTGGCAGCCATATGAGGAGTTCTATTCAAGACCTGCGCAACCACCACAACCTCATATACAATATGCCCAACCAAACTCAGGTTTGTCAATAGATTGTGATCAAATTCTTGATGAATTAATTTCTTTGGCACAGGGCTCACAAAATCTAGCCAATGAGGCTCAACAAGGAGAATATTGGCAGCCATATGAGGAGTTCTATACAACGCCTATGCAGCTACCACAGCCTACCCTGCAACAATTCCAACCGAATTCAGGTTTGTCAATAGATTGTGCTCAAATTCTTGATGTACTAACTTCTTTGACGCAAGAATTACATAATCAAGACCAAGTGATGAGCGAATTGAAGAATCAAATGGGAGAGATCAAGGAATTCATAAGGCAAATGCAAGAACAAAGTGAACTGTCCGACTCAACTGTTGAAATTATTGAAGCTATCACCTTGGAAAGTGGCATGGAGGTTGGAGATGAACCCTAGACGTCCAAACCAAGCGAAAACATGGATGAACAGCTGCTGCTCAAAGAAGAGGAGGATAACAAGGCCACGGCAAGGGAAGAACCACCATTACCGTAGCCTATCTTAGCCCCAACACCCTTGCCGCAACCCCATATGCCCTCTATGCCATCTACTACAACCAAGGTAAGCCCAAATTCAATTCGTCCTGACCCCGTTCCACCAAAATGTCCATATTCCTTGCAGAATCATGCAATCCAAGGAAGAAGAGGGTGAGAAAGGCATATTCGAAACCTTTCCAAAGAATCAAGAGCAAGAAGTGGCTGGGGAATGTCTAGAATTCATCAAATAAGATATACTTGAGACAACAATTCCCAAAGAAGTTGGATTTTATGACACGGGATAAGTCATAACTCTCAAAACACCAAATTTGGCTGAATTTTCTAGTCCTTCGAAGGGGTGTTTATTCTTGAGTTCATGTCGGAGCACACAGGTAAGCCACCTCCCTGAATTTCAATTTTGTTTTGTACTAATATGTTGTTAATGATTCAGGCATCCACTCTAGAATTTAAACCATTACCGGATCATTTCAAGTATCACCTCCCATTCAAAGATCAATTTCATGCCGTGGGACCTAGGGGAGTTTGAATGAAAGTATCTTCCGGCTGGAAGACGTTAAAGCAAGCGCTTCTTGGGAGGCAACCGATGCATTCAAATAAGGAAGACCTAGGAATCGCTCCACAGCCAGATTTGCGTTCCAAAACCCTTCTCTTTACTGCATTTATTTTGCCTTGATTAGTTCGTTGTTTGTTTGTTTGTTTATGTGTAAGTTTATGTTTGAAACATTGAGGACAATGTTTGGTTTAAGTGTGAGGGGGGGTAAACAAAGTGTTTTTCATTGATTTTCGTGGGATTTTATCACCTATCACTCCAGAGTTGTTTCTCACTGTTTTTAAGTGTTTTTAGTATGTTTTGAAGTGTTTTAATGTGCTTTGAAAGAAAAATACGAAAATTTGAAACAAATTTCGAAAAAAGTTTTGAAAAAGCCAAAAAGAGTCGTTTTTGTGTTTTTGTTTGTGTCTTAGGGTACCTTCCAACACAATGATGAGGATTTGGTTTTTAATTGCATGACTGTTAAAGAAAGTTACAAACATGGATGGAAGTTTGATATGCTCTTTGGATAATGCTTAGTTGTAGTTGTCGTTTATGAATTCACATGTAATCACAAAGAAAAAAAATCAGTTTTTGTAACACGCTTGAATGATGAAACTCAAACTAACGCTACAAACCTGAGAGACTTGAGCCTATACTTTGTTTGGAGAGTTATTAATCTGTGATAATTTTGTTTTATAAAGTCGTTGCATGATCTCATTATTTCTTTGCTTGGTTGCTACCTAGAATGCATTTTCATCATTAGTTCCAAATACTAGAACTCATACCCGTTTCATTCAAAGCATGACATTGAAATGCAAAACACATAAACAAGATGAAGTTGTTTAGTTAAACCAAAGCCAAACAGCCGTACCCCCGTTTTTCATTTGTTTTGTAGGTTTAACCCCTTCTGAGCCTTATTTAGCCTATTTTCTTTGTTAGCTTACATTATCCTTACCTAGCCTAGTATAGGATTATCCATACCCTTGTTCTTGAAGGATAGTGAAGCATGACTTAGAAGGAATTCCTTTTGATCTACAATATGCAAAAAAACGAGTGTGGGGGAAGGTTTTTAGTGGTTTGGGTGCCAAGTAAAGAAAGAAAGGGCACAGGAAGGAGAAAAAAACGTGAAAAAGAAGAAAAAAAGAGAGGAAAAAGTTGTGAAAAGAAAGAAAAAGTGTTTGAAATAAGTGAGAATGAAATCACAAGTGTTGGTTGTTGAAGAAAGAATCCAAAAGTTTGAATTTGGCCCTAAAATTGTATGAAACTTCCCTTTGTGTTTAAAGTTGGTTTTTGCATTCAAAAGTGAATTCTAAGTGTCAATTTCATTACTTTGCTTACTATCTGTTGACCCTAAAAACTACCAAGCCTACGTGGCGCACAAGCTGAGTAATTTATGAATTAACTACGTCCTTCGGTTATGTGTGGGGCGTGCCAACTCGTCAGCCGAGCTCGACCGAGGAGAAAAATTTGTTGATGTTGCATTGGTCGCTCGGCTGAATTCTTCATCTTGCGACTGCGGTCGAGGAAGGAACAATTCTCACGCCTTCGGGTTCTAGAGCCTGAAGACAAGGCTGCTAGTTCTGCGAAGTTCAATATCAAATTCGGCTGTCAATGTGCCGAATGTAGTAACCTAATAACACCTCACTTCGTCGAGAAGGCTGATGAGATAACCTCTGCCAATAAGGATTCGAAAATCCTTCTCAACCGAGACTTGGATAGATAACCAGTCGGCCTCGATGCAGTGTTGTTTATCCAAACTGAAGGTGCTTCGCGGTCGAATGGTTCTACGACTACAGTGCTGTTTATCCAAACTGAAGATGTTCACCGGTTGCCTTCACAGTGCTGTTTATCCAAACTGAAGATGTGTTGGTGAAAAGGAAAATAAAAATCTCAAGGTTGTTGAGAGGTTTCGCGTAGAGCGAGGGTTTGCGCATGGCAGATTTGTATGTTGAGTTGGATAGGGTTTGAACGGTGCCACTGCTTCTGTATTTATAGGAGCAGATGTCTCTTCAATCAAGTTCAAATCATACTCGGATTAGGATTCCTTATTCTGACCCGTCCCTATCTCGACCAATCCCACTTCTATCAGGACTTTGAACCTAGTCTCCTATCAAGTCGTATTCATTTCCAGGTTGTCAGCGTCCTCATCCTACCGAGACTCCTTACTGTACCAGGATTCGACCTCCTTGCCTTTATCCAAATCACTTCTCCTCCCAATAGGACTCAGCCAACCTGACTTGGCGGCCTATGGCGACTGGACCTGGCCGATCTCGGACCATGGACTAAATAACCCACAAGCCTCCAAATAGAACCTTCTGGGCCGAGAACAGTTCTAATTCGGCCCAAACTAATATTTTGGGCCTAAACATTGCCCCCTCGCTTCTGAGTTCTTCGGCCTAGAGAACTACTAGCTGAGCCCTGACCTTGAAGAAGCGAATATTCTCTCTTCATAATCCGAATCCTTGATTTCCAAGGCACATTTATGAAACACGATTGCACGATCTTCTTTCTACCAACTGTACCACTACGTGGCGTCTTCTGCCATAACTGCCCCTAGTAATGACGTCTGAAGCGTGCGGTTCACTGAACCGTCGAATCTCTTACTAAATGCAATCATCGCACCTCGATCCACGGATTTTTAAATAACCTGGCGATCGTGCGAGCACCGAAACGTCCTTTCCCATAAAACTCGCCACCATATGTAATCGTGCATCTTCAAAATATGAAAACCTCAGTCTCTTCACCTGGATTCTCCGGATATTCATAATGATTAGAGACCTTTAGACTAATTTCCCTTTTATTTTGAACTCTGGACCGATTAATCTTCCTCCAAGGACCCTATAAATATTAGAATTCTTTCATTTGCACCTTTACGCTTTCTAATTTTCCGAAGTCCAACCCTTGCTCTTACTCCCAGAACAACCCAAAGAATCATTTCTCCCCATATTTCTATTCTCAAACCCCAAACCAGAAAACCTCTTTTCCAGAAGCCTTCCAAACATTAGCGATGGCCTCCTTCACTTCCCAGCTTTCCAAGGAATGTAAGAAATGCGAGAAGATCGTCGACCATTGCGCCATCAAAACCATTTGCTTCGAATGCGACATAAACACCCCCATCAGATCCTCGGTCCTCTTTTCAAAGCGGCCGTGCCATCCCCGATCACTGAAATTTTCAAAGCCGAGTGCCTGAAACACCTGCTGCAAGGCTTCGAGTGGTCAAAATGGAGTTCGACCAAACCTCAAGGCTTCTGGCCCTCGACCACTGCAACCTGGGCAGCCTGGGTCGAGCGAATGAAGAAGGTTTTCGACGAGCAGTGGAAAACGCTCGGCATCTACGACACCATTCACCTTTCAACACCCTGGTCCTACCTCTCGGCCCCGTCAGTCCCACCATTCTCGACGTCACGGTCCTTCTGGGGACTTCCCCGTCTGGCATTCCAGTCGATGCTGCCCTCTCTGGGTATCCATCAAACCTCGACCTAAAAGCGCTTTTCGACAGGCAGGCCCTCCAGATACTGAGCGGCAAAGGTGAAACACCTTCGAAGGAAGAGGGTCAGAAACTTCACAAGAATTTCTTCAACTACAACACCCTCTATCTCCATTTCGCCGGTCGAAGGGACGAGGATCTGCGAGAAAGAGAACACGAGGCTTTTCTCTTCTATTGGTACAACAAATACATATGTTGTACCACGTCGAACAAATGTCTGGTCGAGAATATGCCAGTGGCCGAAGCTCTGGCTAGCGGCCACACTTTGGCTCTTAGCCCGACGATCCTTGCTTACCTTCTCCGCTGTTTGGCCAAGATGACCCTTCACAAGGTCGACCCGTACCAGAGCGGCCCTCTCTAGGTCTTCCAACTCTGGCTGCAGGTTTACTTCGTCCCCATTCGGCCAGAAATCACCAACTTCTTGCCCACCGAGGCGCTTGGTCCTCAATTGGCTTCTCGACCAGTGCCCTCGCACAAGGCCGATGAAGTATTCAAATACTTCTTCACCCTCGATGTTTTTTCTGACAATGAATTTTTGATCTACCGTCGTCGGGAATATCCTTCGTCGGTCATGCTCCCCTCATCAGCGTGGAGCACGGAAGAAGACTCCGATCTCCGTCAAACCTGGGGGTCGTTCGTGTTCGCCTGTGACCTTCCTTTTGGCTGTGACACCCGCCGAGCAAGCTGGGAGGTCTACCATCCAAACTTCTCCGCCCGGTAACTCGGCTACCTCAAAGGCTGCCCGGTCCCCCTCCTCACTTCGCGCACTCTTTGAGCCGAGAACGCCTCTCTGGTTCCTCGAAAAAGGAATGCAAAGACGTGAAGATGGAGTTTCAAGAACGGTGCCAGAAGCTTCGCCTTCGACCGGTCGTCCCTAAACCTCTCAACACCGATACCTTTGGTGATTGGTGGGAAGAGTGCACCTAAAACTTCTTTAGTGCACCAGTTGAAGATATCATAAGCAGGCTCTTCGATGACCATCCGAATAAGACCCCTGCTCTCCCGCCTAAAGAAGCGGCCCAAGGTATCCAGCTATTTTTACATTGCTTATGAGAGAAAAATCGTCATAATTTTACTGACTCGTTCATTTTTTCCTGGCAGCCGAATGCTAAAGAAGGTAGAGGTGGTGGCCGCCGTTGCGGCCAAGAAGAAATCGATTCCCTTCTCAAAGCCAAGCAAACGACCTCGACAAGAGACCGAGACAGCAACTGTGGCCCCTCGACCTTCCAAGCGTGTCAAGAAACTGGCAAAGAAAGGGCAACGGGAAATTCATGTCGTTTCTAGCCAAACGATAGGATCAGCCACAACTAACGTCTCTCCCTCCATTAGCACAGAAGCGATCGTTCGGCAGGCCCAAACTGGTAAAGCACCTGAGGCTCGATCCGTGCCTCAAGTCACGGCTGAGCTGGCAGCTACCCCGCTAGCTGAGGACACGGCACCTCTGGCCCCGGTCGAACCGGCTGCTTCTCCTTCAGTTGAGAGAATGGCCACTTCTGAACCGGTCGTGGCCCCTGTCTTGGAAAAGGTGACCGTAGCGACGAGAAGAACTCCTTCCAAGGCACCACGACAGTCGGCAATCATCATAGAGGTATAATGGTGCGGTTGTTAATTCCTTCTTTCTCAAACAACTTCGAACAATTTTAACAACCTCTATTTCAGGATGATGAGAGCGACAACAACCCCAACAGCCCTCCTCCGATGGTCGAAGTAGCCAGTCGGGTCAACCCACCTGCAATAGCCGAAACGGTCGATCAGGTTGATCCTCATGTGGTCGCTCATGGGAAAGGCTTTACCGCTGAGCTTGAAGAAACGGCGAAAAAGCCAATCCACCCGCAGGATCAAGACCTCGGCATCACTCCTTAGGAAGCCACCTTCACCTATGTAAGCACCCTTCTTATTGTTCTTTTTAATCAATCTTCTGCCTTAGAATGCTAAAACAGAAAATATTAAATGTCAGGTGCCCGCTTTCTCTTTTCACCGAAATTTTTATGCGCCGAAGGGCGTTATCTATATCTCTTGGCCACCTCAGTAGTCGTCAAATGTAGATAACCTTCATCGGCCGCGTGAATTGAGAAGTAGTCTAAAACCCTGGGCTCGGCCATTGAACTCTCTAGGTTCGAGCAACGATACAGCAGACATGGCCGAAGTCTCTTCTCGGCAGGTTTAAAATTTTCCACTTGCTTATTGTCTGATGATTCAACATATTCTAACCATTTTTTTCATGCAGCCTTTGTGGAAGGTCGAATTCGATGCCCTCCTCTCAGCTACGTCGGGAACTGCTGGTCCTTCGGAGACCACGACTGGGTCCTCAGCTGACTCCTCTACTCTTGTTAAGCTATAAGAACTTCTGTCACTTTCGGCCTTCTAAATTCTCGAACGCAAGGGCCTCGACTCCGTCGGCGAATGTCTCAATGATCTCGCAGTTAATGGTCAGTTGAGCCCTGAAGCTATTACCCGGGCATCTTCGACCTTGGAACAGACTCGAGAATTTTTTGGTATTTTCGAGAAAGCTCTTCGGGTCGAAGATGACTTAAAGGCTGCGTCGGGCGTTCTCGAAGCTCTCCGCCCAAAAGTTGAAGCCATGAAGGCAAAGAAAGATGCTCTGGCAGACCTGGATCGTCAGATCGTCAAACTTCAAAATCGGAGATCGGCCGTGGCTTTTGAACTTACGAAGGACTTTGAGTTGGGTGGCAAATCCTGCCTAACCGATTATGCGGCTAGCGTGAAGCGGGTCGAACGGCTTAAAATGGATAAGAGGATTCGTCAAGCCGAGGTCACAATGGGCGAAGTGAGGTGGCTGGAGCTGAAGGTCGTGCTTGAAACTTTTCTTCCTCCGTCACTCTAGATTTACTTATGCACTGACTGACCGGCTCAAGTTGTACTTTTTTGACAATCTTTAATAAGATGAAACTTTTATTCCCGCATTTCCCAAGTAGTCGGATAGTATTTCTTTAAAAATTTCCCATTGATTGGTAACTTGTGAACTGCGCCGGTTCGATCTTTAAGGTGATATGCCCCCTTGCCGAGGACTTTATGAACGATGAACGGTCCTTCCCAATTCGGCGACCATTTGCCAAACCTAGGATTTTTAATTCCCATAGGCAACACAGTTTGCCAAACTAAATCTCCTTCACCGAATGTTTTCTGTCTAACCCATTGGTTATAAGCTCGTTCGGCAATCTTTTTCTACGCTACCAATAAATTATATGCATCAAGCCGCGCTTCTTCCAAATCCTCTAACTCTTGCCTCATAGATTGACCATATTCAGTGCTGAACAAACTACTTTGCTCGATTATTCGCAACGAATTTTTGCTCAATTCGACTGGTAGCATTGCGTCGTGTCCGTAGGTTAGTGCGTACGGGGTTGTCCCAGTCGCCGTCCAGAGCGATGTTCGATATGCCCATAAAGCCTCATTCAACTTCAAATGCCACATGCCAGGCCTTTCCCCTATTATTTTCTCAAGGATACCGATCATCACCTTATTACTTGCTTCGGCCTGTCTGTTTGCATGTGGATAGTACGGCGTGGACTGTTCAAGTTGAATTTTTAAATTCGCCGCGTACTCTTTAAACCTCTCGGCTGTAAAGATCGTGCCATTGTCAGTTATGATTGTTTCTAGTACCCCGAATCTGGTCACGATGTGTTCCTCCACAAAGTCGCAAACCTCTTTAGACGTTAATTCGGCATACGATTTTGCTGCGACCCACTTGGTAAAGTAATCGGTCGCCACAAGTATCCATGCATGCTTGGCAGCCCCAGAGGACGGCGTGATTTTGCCAATTACGTCCATAGCCCATCCTCTAAATGGCCATGGTTTAGTGACCGAGTGCAGTGATTCGGCCGGGACTCTTTGTATAGGACCATGAATTTAGCATTGCACCCATCCCCATGCAAACTCAATGCAATCTTTTAATATACTCGGCCAAAAATAACCATGCCGTCGAAGCAACCATCGCATTTTTTGGCCCGACCGATGAGATCTACACATTCCTTCATGAACTTCTGTGATTGCTCGAGCAGCCTCTTGGAGGCCGAGACATAACAATAGTAGTTCATCTTCGCCTTTTCGGTATAATTCATTTTGATACATGACATAATTCGTGACGTGAACCCTTGTCTTGCGGTCGTGTTTGCTATTAGGATTATCGAGATACTGCATAATAGGCTTCCTCCAATCATCTGGCGTTGCCTCAACTGCGCAAACATCTATAGGGTCTTATCGGTCTAACAACGAAGGTAATGACATGACTCTTGTGCGTATTACGTTATCGCGTCGGAGGACTTGCTGATTAACCAAGGCCGGGTATGGTCGTTGTAACACAGGTACTTCCGGGCCTAGCTTGCCCCCCAGGAGTTGTGTTCCTGAAGCGATTTGGGCCAGTTCGTCTGCGTCGGTATTATGGACCCGGGAAATGTGCTCAAATGTAATGTCGTCGAAGGATTCGGCCAAATAGCTGGCAATCATGTGGTAGGGTGCCAGAGTACAACTCATGCATTGAAAAGAACCATTGAGTTGGTTAATCATAAGTTTGGAATCATCGAGGACGAGGACACGGGCCTTTCATAAGTCATGGAGGACATGAAGGCTGATGACAAGAACTTCATATTCGGCCTGATTATTCGTACAATCGAAATCAAGCGGGAGAGAAAAATACCATCGGCAGTGGCTAGGCGATTGAATGACCATGCCAACACCAGCCGAGGCTGAGGTACTAGAGCCATCAAAGTACATGGTCCAGTAGTTATCGCGTGCTTCAACTATACCGATTTCGACGTCATTGCCCCTGGCATTATACGGGGAGGGATGTTAGGCCAAAAAATTGGCTAAAGCTTGGCCTTTAACGGCTTTCTGAGGCACGTACTGCAAACTGAACTCTGATAATGCCATTGTCTATTTCCCGATTCGGCCTTTTACTATAGGCCGCGTTAGCATGTAACGGATGACATCGGTTTAGGCGATGACTTGCGTGACTGATGGAAGCATGTAATGGCGAAGTTTTGTGGTGGTGAAAAACAAAGCCAAGCAAAGTTTCTCGACAGGTGAATAATTGATCTCAGTTGCATTCAGACCCCGACTGAGATAAAAGATAGCTTGTTGGCGGCCGGCATCGTTGTCTTGTGCGAGGAGGCAGCCAATAGACTCTTCGACCACTGAAATATACAACTTTAGAGGCTCACCGTGCCGAGGTGGTGCGAGAACCGACGGTGTGGTAAGGGAAACCTTGATCTGTGTAAAAGCCGCTTGATGCTCTTCGCCCCACTCAAACCGATCCGACTCCTTCAATTTCAAAAGCGTATAGAACCCCTTCATTTTTCCCGCCGAATTAACGGTGAAGAAAATTTATCTTGCCGAGCAAGGACTGCAATTGTTTCTTTGTCGTTGGGGGTGGTACAGCGATGATTGCGCATGCCTTGTTATCGTCCACCTCAATTCCTCGATGATGCACAAGGAATCCTAAGAAATTACCGGCCGATACGCCGAAGACGCACTTAGCCGGGTTCATCTTGAGATTATGTCGTTGCATGGGAATGAAAGCTTGCTGAAGATCGTCTAGATGTGTTCAGCGGCTTTTTGATTTAACCACCACGTCGTCAATGTACACCTCGATGATGGTGCCAATCAGGTCATGAAAGATGGCGTTCATGGCGCGCTGGTATGTGGCACCAGCGTTTTTGAGGCCGAATGGCATAATTACCCACTTGAATGTTCTAAGTGCCCCCGAGCAACGAAAGGCAGTTTTATGAACATCGGCCTCGGCGATAAAGATTTGGTTATAATCGGCATGGCCATCCATGAAAGACATTATGTCATGAGTAGCTGCGACGTCAATCAACAAATCTGAGATCGGCATGGGATATTCATCCTTGGGAATTGCCGGATTCAAATTACGAAAATCAATACAAATGCGTAAAGCATCGCTTTTCTTTAGTACCGGCACGATATTCGCCAACCATTCGACATATCGGGTAGTTCGAATAAACCCGGCGTTTAAAAATTGAAGCAGCTCTTCTTTTATGCCGAGTTGAACTTTGGTGGAGAACCTTCGAGGAGGTTGACGAAAGGGCTTGCAACCAGGTTTGATGCACAACTCATGTTCAACGAGAGTTCGATCAAGACCAGGCATCTCATGATAACTCCAAGCAAAACAATCTTTAAATTTACCAAGCAACTTACAGAGTTCGGTCTTGGTATGTTGGGGTAACAAAGCACTAATGAATAATGGCCGAGGGTTATCGGCCATCCCCACATTTATTTCGTCTAATGGGTCTTTGACTTGGGGCCGGCTATCCTCGAGTTCGGCTAGGGCAGCCTAGATTTTGTCAAAAGAGAGGACAGGGCCATTGTCGCATTCTGCGAGAAACTCCACGAGGTTGATGCCCGAATCCGGCTGTTGGGAGATAGCGTACCAATGAGCCAGCAACCGTTCCATGGTCGATGAAACTGTGGCTCGGCGTTTGGTCTGACTGGCGTCAGACATTAGGATCAGTGATGAAGTTAGCCAACCCGAGTTTCGCCGAATCCTAGTGAACAGTTTCGGCACCAACCTCGATAGCCTTCTGAACAGAAATCTACGTTGGCCGACCTTCTTCGTTAAGGTCGTGTAAAGTGATGTACCCAACATGATCGTCATAGTATCGTGCTTGGATTATGTTAGCTTCGAATGGCTGAGGATCGGCTGGGTGAACCACAACTGTCTTGCCGTCCCAGATGAGAACTTGATACAACGATGAAGGGATACAACTTGTTTGGTGAATCCAATCTTGTCCAAGCAACGCATTGTATTCTGATTTGGAGTCGACTATAAAAAAAGCAGTCATGTGACCGTCGCTTCACAGTCAACAAAAATTTTGGATACTTGGTATCCCTCGATATGAGCCGTGACATACAACGGCTTTAGGTGATGGAGATTAGCCGATGACGAACGAGGAAATAATTTGACGAGAGCTGCCTTGAGGTTGTCTTCTTTTATCGCCAACTCGACTTCGGTAGAGAGTACGAAGTCGGCTTGAGTAGCCTCCTCGGCCACTACATCGCCGTCTAGGAAGTTTGGTTGGGACGTGCGTGGTTGAAAATCTGCAGGCAGAACGTGGACCATACTGATTTCCATGTTGTCGAGGACCGAATGACCCATCGGCTCGGTATCTCCCACCTCTGACGGTCCTTCGTTTACCGGGCTTTTCTCCTCCGGACTCCTGTCATAGACAGTATTTGGGTCGACCTCATCGACCGTTACCGGGGTATGTTCTTGCAATGCGTCTTGGATGATTTCCTTATGTTGGTCAAGGGGCTCAGGCTCATTGGGAACCAAAACAGGGTCTAGGACTTAGGTTGTGCCGCGAGCCTGCTCTTGATACATAATACGGGCGTCCCTAATGTCTAGGTAGGCATCTAAGCGTTCCATGCGCTTCGTTTCATCGGCCATAAGGCCAAAAAGAGAAACGGCTGAAAAAACTTCGAAATGATATCACAAGTGCTGGAGATCTTTAAGAAAGAAGGAAAGCTCGCTCGTCTCGATGTCGGTATATGGGTCGACGTCAAAGCCGAGGAATCGAGCCTCTCATATGTGCTGGAACCTAGCTTTCAACCCTAGGTCCGAATTCTTTTGAATAATTCGCTCGGCATCAGGACAAGCCAAAACGAGATCAATCGTATCTTGGCATGCTTTTGGCAAACTGTATAGATCGTTAGCCGAATGCTTTTTGTGGAACTCTCGCATATACTCCAGTGCCTCTCTGAGGAATGATAGATGTAGGTTCCGTCTAACCCTGATCAAAGGCTCCAGTATGGGTAACGGGGAAAGTTTGCTCTCGGCTTCCTTCTTGAAATGTTCAAAGCGCGCATTCATCTCCCCAGGTCGTAGGAGAAGTTTGATTTGCTTATCAGCTTCCTCAAATATGGTTTCCACATCTGGACTGATCACTTGTCTTTCTTGAAGCAACTCAGTCATGATGGTTGGAGGTTGTCGCTCGTCGTAACTGCTAGTTTTGTTCTTCGGCTGCCACTTGGGGGCTGAAGTTTCCTGAGCTGCTTGTCGGCGAGCCATGCAGTACATTCTTTGGCGCCGACGCTTCTGTGATTTGGATAGTGCAGTGTATACACCTTTAGGGGAATGATAGGTGTACTAACGTTGATCGCGCGGTTCCGGAGGTTTGAAGGTTTTCTGCTTTGCTGATGAGTTCGAGCTGCTAGAACTTTGTGCATAATAATCCTCGTTCTAGAATGGTGCATTGAAGTTGAGGCGCTGTCTAACTGGGGGTAGTTCAGTCGGTCGCGTTTTGGGGCCGAGTCTGTCGAAAACTCCCTGGCGCTGGCTCGCACTAAGTGTCTTCTGAGGTGTTATGGCCGAGTCTGTCTTAACTTGAAACAGCCTTCTGTTTGGCGCTGCGTCAACGTTTGTCTTACACCGACTGCAAAGAATTGCTAATTTATCTTCTTCCTCGGCGCTGGAGTTTGTCATAGGTTCGATGATGGCTGGTCCTGAAAGAACCTCGGGTGGCTCGTTCGAAAATAAATCTATCTTGAGCCATGGTTGAGAACTCTTCGTTCGAATGTGTTGTACTGGAATGGGCTCGGCCTTCTCTTTCCCTTTGTCCCTAGGTAGACGGGCATCTACCATGTTAACCGTCGCCGTAGGAAACGAGTTGGTATCAACTCTCATTTTCTTTTCTGGAAACTTGAGTTTGCCGTTGTCGATCCAGCTTTGGACGGCATCTCGAAATATGACACAGTTGTTTGTCGTATGTTTATTCGAGTTATGGTACTTGCAATATGTTCTTCCCTTCAATTCTTCGGCCTTAGGAATATTATGCCCAGGCCGAAGCTTAATGATCTTGGCAAGCAGCAGTTGGTCGAAGATGGCGTCGGCCTTAGTGATGTCGAAAGTATAAACCTTTGATGTTTTAGTGGTAGATTCTTCGGTGGTTGAGCGATTTTTTACATCCTTGGGATTGGCGTACGTCAATGCTTTGCAAACATACGGTTTGTCGATGACTATCTAGGCCGCATCAATACTAGCATACTCTTCAGGTTTAGTCGAGGCATAGCTAACCGTGGGGTTTTTATAGATGGTTCCTCGGGATGGAGACTTTGAGACTTTTTCTTCTCTAAGTAGGTAGTCATATTGCTCAACGTGTTGAGCTAGTTCGTACATGTCTTGGAAGTTTGCTCCCAGGAATTTCTTCTTGTACTCCACGTCCTGCCCATTCAAAGCTAGTCTAACAAATTCGACTTTAGGAAGGGGTACTCGACACCAATTTCTCGCCGACTTAAACCTGGTAAGATAATCCATTGGCGACTCGTTTGATGCTTGAGCCATCCGAGCTAATGATGAGACCGATATTTCCATCCCCAGCCGATAGAATTGCTCATGAAATTTTTTGACCAACTTCTCCCAACTCTGGATGGAGTTTGGTGGGAGATTGATGTACCACGCAAAAGCCGAGCGTGTCAATAAGAAGTTAAATAGCCGCAGTTTATGCAAAATCGCTATTAACATCTCCACATTGAGCGGTGAACTGGGCTACATGTTCTAACGAGGACAAAGATGATTCTCCAGCAAACAGACTGAAATCTGGAATTTTAAAACCTTTGGGATATTCGAATTTTTTAACGTAGGCAGGGTATGGGTGGATGAATTTTGGGAATTTCAGCCCCTTTTTCAAGGCCGAATCGATCATCCTCTGGATCTCGACCGCATCGATGGATGTCGTTTCTACTTTCTGGTCGGATCCATCCGCTCTACTGCTTGATCCTCCTTTCTTCTCCAGGTCAATTGACTTGAGCCGAGCAGGCACTGGCTCGGCCCGTACTATTAGTAAATGATCATTCCTTAGTGGCAATTGCCGAAAATGATCGGAGGGTTTATCTTCATAGATCTTATGTACCAGCATTTCAAGCAATCTAGTGTGCATCTCATTAGTATTGCATATTACTTCGCGCAGACTATCTATTCCTCGGCTGAATACCTATTTGACTTATCGAGATTGTTCATCCAGTCGTCTTCGGAGAAATGACCTTGTTGGTGAATCAGTGACTTCATCACCATCTTCATCGCAGTCTTCCACTACCACCTCATTGAAAATGCATGCGGTTCTGTTAGGGGCATCTTCATTGTGAGGCTGACCGCCGAGACCAGCTTCCTTTTCTCGGCGTGTCGTGCTCGCGGACTCTGGTGTCGCGGTAACAATGAGGTTTTGTGTCTACGGTACTGACAAATCAGTCGTTGATTTTCCCATAACTGCTTTCTTCTTAACTGATCATGTCTCAATTGGCATGAACTTCGTAGTTTTAGCACTAAGTCCCACTAGGCGTGCCAAAATGTTGACTCTAAAAACTACCAAGCCTACGTGGCGCGTAAGCCGAGTAATCTATGAACTAACTACGTCATTCGGTTGTGTGTGGGGCGTGACAACTCGTCGGTCGAGCTCGGCCGAGGAGTAAAATTTTGTTGATGTTGCATTGGTCGCGCGGCTGACTTCTTGTTCTTGCGACTACGACCGAGGAAAGAACAATTCTCGGCCTTAGGGTTCTAGAGCCTGAAGACAAGGCTGCTAGTTCTGCGAAGTTCAATATCAAATTCGGCTGTCAATGTGCCGAATGTAGTAACCTAGTAACACCTCACTTCGCCGAGAAGGCTGATGAGATGACCTCTGCCAATAAGGATTCGAAAATCCTTCTCGACCGAGACTTGGATAGATAACCAGTCGGCCTCGACGCAGTGCTGTTTATCCAAACTGAAGGTGCTTCGTGGTCGAATGGTTCTACGGCTATAGTGCTATTTATCCAAACTGAAGATGTTCACCGGTTGCCTTCACAGTGCTGTTTATCCAAACTGAAGATGTGTTGGTGAAAAGGAAAATAAAAATCTCAAGGTTGTTGAGAGGTTTCGCGTAGAGCGAGGGTTTGCGCAGGGCAGATTTGTATGTTGAGTTGGAGAGGGTTTGAACGGTGCCACTACTTTTGTATTTATAGGAGCAGATATCTCTTCAATCAAGTTCAAATCATACTCGGATTAGGATTCCTTAGTCTGACCTGTTCCTATCTCGACCAATCCCACTTCTATCAGGACTTTGAACCTAGTCTCCTATCAAGTCGCATTCATTTACAGGTTGTCAGCGTCCATATCCCGCTGAGACTCCTTATTGTACCAGGATTCGACCTCCTTGCCTTTATCCAAATCACTCATCCTCCCAATAGGACTCGGCCAACCTGACTTGGCGGTCTATGGCGACTGGACCTGGCCGATCTCAGCCCATGGACTAAATAACCCACAAGCCTCCAAATAGAACCTTTTGGGCCGAGAACAATTTTAATTCGGCCCAAACTAATATTTTGGGCCTAAACACTATCGTTTTAAGAACTTTTGTTTATCCTTACCTCTCTTTGTTAGCCAATACCCTAGCCCCGTTTCAACCCATAGACTTGAATCTTGAGTGTTGTGTGTTTCAATATGTGGAGTTTGAAATTGGTATGAGCATATGGAATCCTTGGTTCTCGCTTTTAAGTAGTAGCATTCCGTTCATGAGATTATATACATGTTGCATTAATAATTCCACAAAGTGCCTTCTTTGTTATAAACATATGTGAGTACTAGTCTACATGTTTACATCAATCTTCTCACATATACCTAGTGTAAGAAGTGTAGTCAGAAAATTTGTGTGAAAATAGAGAGTATATCTGGTGAGGAAATGAGTGAATTCTCTAAGGCATGTTACTACATTCAAAATGTTGTTTTAATTGATTAAATGCAAGCTAGTGAGTGGCTACTGTGATTAAGTATGAGTTCGAGGGTAGGGATAACTAAAATCTGTGCGAGTAGTGATTTTTAACATGTCATGTTTCATTGGAAATCCCTGAGGCAATTGTTGGAAGGTTTAGGTTTTGTTTTGCTCGAGGACTAGCAAAAGCTAAGTGCAGGGGAATTTGATAGGAGCATATTTATACGACTTAGTTGGCTTGATTCCTTGCATTTATTCATTTAGTTTATGTTTATTTTAGTATTTTAAGTTATTTTTCGTGTGTTTGTAGGTCCAAAGGGCTAAGGTGGCAAGAAAGTGCATTTTGGAGCAGTTTTGGGCTTGGAATGGATAACACATGCATGAAGCAAGGTGGATGGACGAATTTGAAGACCAAAAGAGGCTAGGAATGTGCTACAAATCTGGATAAATTAATTCAAGAAAAAAGAAGATAAGGAATCAGCAAGAAAGAATGAATGTTAGCCAAGTTTCCTGATTTTGTCCTAATCCCATATTACTTTATTTCCAGCTGAAAGAAGGATCTCAAATTAATTTAGGACACTTAATGTAAGGTTCTAGAAGTCCTAATCCCAGCCACAAAGGGTGCCGCACCTATTCCTTCTAGAAATCAACTTTTCCTTACCTTGCAAGACTTTCCATTTCCTCTTTTCCCTGCCGCACCTTACCTTCTATTTTTCCCTTTGGATTCTGAATTTAATTACCTTTTTTACTTGAGGATTTGGTGTATAAATCCTTCTCTAAATTTAATTAGGTCGTGGTCCTCTCCCTAGCCTATAAATATATGTTCCTGCCGCACCAACCAACCATCCATCTTTCACCATAACTCACCTACATCCATCCACCACCACAATTCATCACTCATCCACCATCACAACCCTTGTGCCACATCAAAGAAGGAGAAGGAAGACCCTTGGGTGTGCTTGCCATTCAAGTTTGGATTGCTGGAACATTCTTAGGTGTAATCCGTCTTTGTTTTCAATGTTTAAATTCAATTGTCTTTGTTTTGCGAACATGAGGAGCTAAACTCGTTTTAGCTAGGGGAAATTCAAAGCCATGAACGTATTTGTAATATGAATTGATTACTTTCAGTTGTGATTTCATAAATCGTGAATGCACTTTACTTAACTATTTGATTCAGAACTTATTCTTGTATGTTGATTAAGAGGGCCCGCTTAGTTTGCATGCATGAATTTGATGCTAGAATATAAAAGAGTTTCACCTAATCATTATGAACTTATATTCATAAGTAGTGGAGGTTGCTAGTCACAATCGCGTTAAGTGAATTCCTGGTAGAAGTATCATCCAGTTCATAGTTACAAATTCCTTGTCAATGCTTATGATTTTCATAGAACTTAATGATCTTTGATATGTATCTCTATTATGCATTCATGTAGGCAACTATTGAGGAATAATTTGGTTGCCGATGCGTTGTCCATCCAATTCAATGACTAAAGGAAAATCTGAGGGTTAATTAGTGCAGTTCACGGTTAATCTGGGGCGTTGAGGTTCATGGTTTATTGGAAAAGCAACTGGAAATCAATTTGTATGTAAGTGTGTCATGTGTGGAGAAGAATCCTTTGGCTAGTATATCACCCATCATTTCACCCCAAATTCGTGCAAATCTGTCTAGTCTTTAATTTCTGTTTGTTTTTACCTTAATTTCGTCCAAAACCTAATCCCTTTTACTTGATCGTGTCTGTTAGTTAGAATATGTCCAATTTTGTGTCTTTGAGTGTTTTGAGTCAAAATCAATTCAATTTTCGTCCAAAGTAATTCCTAGTGTCTGTTTTAAGTCAATTTGATTGTTTTGTGCTGTTTTGAGTCATTCTAGTTTGTTTTAAGTTATTAGAGTCTAGTTTTCTGTTTTTGAGTCTAGTTAAGTGTTTTCAGCCTAGTTTTGTGTTTTTGAGTTAGTTTTAAGTAGATTAGCAATCCCTCCTAATCCCCAGCCTAGAACGATCCCTACTTATCCATACTACAATTGTCAACAATAGGGTTTAATTTGTGTGTTAGTTTCTATCACATTACCTTTGAAACCTAAAGTTTTCATTCAAAACATACCACATGAAACCTGTAGTTTTCATGCATAAATTAAACCAATACATGTCTGTAGAACCTGTATGTTCTACGATATATGTCTATGGCTTACCATATGACTAATCACATTTTGTCGCTCCGTTTTAGGGACATGTCAAACTTGAACAAGCTTGATTTCTCTGCTCTAGAAGTCTCTGGAAGAAACTATCTGAAGTGGGTTCAAGACGTGAAGCTTCATTTAACTGCAAAGGGCATTAGAGCCACCATCGAGACACATATCGCCGACAAGCCTGTTGACGAAGCTTAGAAGGCTACTGCAATGATCTTCATTCGAAGACATATCCATGAAGCATTGCAGCTTGAGTATCTCCCTGAGGAGGACCCACGCACCCTCTGGCTTACTCTGGCCGATCGTTTCGATCACCAGAAAGACATATACTTGCCTGAATCAAGACACGACTGGCAGCATCTTCGCTTCCAGGACTTTAAGTTCGTGAATGAATACAACTCTAAAGTTTGTAGAATTCGTTCTTTGTTGAAATTCTGTAAAGTGGAACTAACCGAATCAGATCTCTTGGAGAATACCTATTCGACCTTCCATGCCACCAATATTATCATGCAGTAACAATATAGGGCACAGAAATTCACCAAGTTTTTGAATTTGATCTTTGTTTTACTTCTCGTTGAAAAGCAGAACCAGCTTTTGATGAAGAACCATCAAGCTCGACCGATTGGCTCGAACGCCGCGCATGAAGCGCATGCGACCTATTCTAGCAGCCATAAACGACGAAAGAATCGTCGTGGCAGTGGCAATGGGCGGCAAGCCCCACCACGGGCCCAAGGTTAACAGAGTGCCGAACCTAAGGGAAGAATTGCGACCCAGCAATGTCTACCACTCGCCCCTAAGGTCCCAAACTTCAAGAATAAGGGCAAAGCTCCCGTTCAGACTACTTTTACTGAACTGGACATATGCTATCGCTGTGGATCAAGGGATCATTGGTCACGCGTATGCCAAGCTTCCCTTGAGGCTATTGCCAAGTATCATTCCCGTCGTGAGTCTAACTTTGCAAATGTGGATCATCCGGAAGATGCAACTACATCAATGGAGATATCGAATTTTCAAGGGGCTTCAGCGCCTATGGATGAATAAATTAGACATGTTTTTAGGGTGTTTACCCCTAGTGGCCGAACCCATTAAGAGTGGCCGGCCCTACCCCCTCTATTTTGCTAGGTTTATGGTTTAATTTTGGACAATTTTTCTAAGTATTTGGAATAATTTGTTTGGTTTTGGTTTGTTTTGAATTATGGATTGTTATTTGAATGGATACTATTTTCTTGAATTGCTTAATTGAATGAATGGATATATATCTATGCATGTAACCAATTCAATCAATTTATTTCTAGGTATGTTTAGTGGGGAAGTTAGTTATCTGGCAGATAGTGCAACTACGCACACCATCTTGCGTGAACGACACTATTTTACTAACTTAATACCTAAGAAAGCTTATTTGACAACTCTCTCAGGCCCATCCAACCTGATTGAAGGATACGGAAAGGCACGTATTATGTCGTCTAATGGTACAATCTTGACCATTAAGGAAGCACTATATTTTCCACGTTCTGGAAGAATGTTGCTGAGTTTTAGAGATATTCGAGATAATAAATATCATCTTGAAACCACTGAAGATAATGGTTCTGAATTTCTTTGTATCACTTCGTACGAACATGGCCAAAAGCATATTCACGAGAAGTTGGAACGTCTGCCGAGTAGGTTGTACATCACAACCATTCACGGCATAGAAGCCCACAGTGTGGCCTGCCCTATGCCTGAGTTCCAGGACATTTTGTTGCTTTGGCATGACCGTTTGGGACATCCTGGACGTGACATGATGTGCCGTATCCTTAAATCTTTTCACGGGCATAAGTTGCATCCCTATGTTGGAGTTCCGCCTTGCAAAGCGTGTTCTTTAGGGAAGTTGAATACTCAACCCTTCCATACAAAGATTATTCATGACCCCCCTAAATTTCTTCAGAGGATTCAAGGGGACATTTGTGGACCAATCCAACCAACCTGCGGACCATTTAAATATTTTATGGTGTTGGTTGATGCATCGACAAGATGGTCACATGTTTGCTTGTTGTCCACACGCAACGCCGCGTTTGCTAAACTCCTAGCTCAAATAATTAAGCTACAGGCTCACCATCCTGATTATCCGATTAAATCGATTCGACTGGATAACGCTGGAGAGTTTACGTCACAGACTTTTGACGATTATTGCATGTCAGTAGGGATTGATATGGAACATCCTGTGCCCCATGTTCACACCCAAAATGGCCTGGCAGAGGCTTTCATAAAGCACTTTCAATTGATAGCTCGGACTTTGGTTATGAGAACCAAACTGCCGGTATCTGCTTGGGGCTATGCAATATTACAAGCAGCTATGTTGGTTCGTATGAAGCCCATTGCTACTCAACCACATTCACCGTTACAGTTGGTCACTGGATACAAGCATGATGTCTCGTATTTATGGGTGTTTGGGTGCGCCATTTATGTGCCAATAGCGCCACCGTTACGTACCAAAATGGGTCCTCAGAGAAAAATGGGAATCTATATCGGTTATGATTCGCTATCAATTGTTCGCTACTTAGAACCCTTGACAGGAGATCTCTTTACCGCACGTTTTAAGGATTGTCACTTTGATGAGACAGTCTTCCCGTCGTTAGGGGGAGATAAGCATACTAACATTCCTGTAGAACACCGTGAATTGTCGTGGTATGCTCCCACTATGTCTTATTTAGATCCTCGCACTGCCCAGTCTGAAACTGAGGTGCGACGAATTATAAATCTTCAGAGCAATGCTCAAAGCATGCCGAATACTTTTACTGATCTAGCTAAGGTGACAAGATCACATATACCCGCTGTAAACACACTTGCAAGGATAGATGTACCCCGCGTACGTCAACAACCCGCCTAGGAAGGCCAGACCGTCCCTGAAGGTGGGAAGGCCGCCACTGCCACGCGGTAAGGTACATTGGTGGCTAGCCAATCATCTGCTCCGACCCTGAAGCGTGGCAAACCCTTTGGTTCAAAGGATTCATAACCCTGGAAAAGGAAAATGGCACCAACTAGTGACCCTAGTTTGAATCCGACCATCGCTCACTCATCCGTTTCAACGCATGAGGTTATTATTGATTACGGTGATGCTTCAGATGAAACATGCCGGCCTCCCGAGAATCGCGAGATTTCGGTCCACTACACAGTATTGGATGAGGTTTGGAATAGGAATGAGATGATCGTCGACGATGCATTCGCGTACTCAGTAGCTACTGACATCATGCTTAGCGATGACATTGAACCACGTTCCGTTGATAAGTGCCGATGTAGAACCGATTGGTCAAACTAGAAATAAGCAATCCAGGTCGAACTCGATTCGCTCACGAAACGTAAAGTGTTTGGACCTATTGTTCCTACACCACCACGTGTGAAGCATTTGGCTACAAGTGGGTTTTCGTGAGGAAGCGTAATGAGAAGAATGAAATAGTGCGATACAAAGCACACCTCCTAGCGCAAGGCTTCTCTCAGTGCCCAGGGATTGATTACGAGGAGACGTATTCTCCCGTAATGGACGTTATAACGTTCCGCTACCTAATCAGTTTGGTAGTTTTCGAAAAATTGAATATGCAGCTTATGGACGTGGTAACCGCGTATCTTTATAGGGATCTAGATAGGGAAATTTACATGAAAGTTCCAGAAAGACTTCCATTGACTGGTTCAAATAGTTCTAGACCACGAAACACTTTCTCAATTAGGTTGAGGATGTCATTCTACGGATTGAAACATTCCGGGCGAATGTGGTATAACCGTCTGAGTGAATATTTGACAAGTCAGGGTTATGTGAATAATGAACTATGCCCATGTGTGTTCATAAAGAAGTCACATTCCGGATTTGCAATCGTTGCAATTTATGTCGATGACATGAACCTCATTGGGACTCCCGCAGAGCTTGAGGAAATTGCTGCACACTTGAAATTGGAATTTAAGATGAAGGATCTTGGGAAAACTCGATACTGTCTCGGCCTGGAGATGGAGCACTGTTCGGATGGAATCCTAGTACATCAATCGAACTACACCCAAAAGGTGTTGCGTCGTTTTAATGAGGATAAAACGAAGCCTTTGAGTACACCCATGGTCTTTCGGACTCTAGATGCTAAACAAGATCCCTTCTGTCCAAAGGAGGATGAGGAAGAGATTTTGGAACCCAAAGTTCCTTACCTAAGTGTAATAAGGGCTTTATTGTACTTGGCTCAGTGCACTAGAGCCGACATCTCATTCGTTGTGAATTTATTGGCTAAATACAGCAATGCGCCCACACGCAGGCACTGGAATGGTGTTAAAGACATTTTTCGCTACCTCAAGGGTTCTACGGATTTGGGCTTGTATACCTGCGAATCTCCGAATGTTGCTGCCCCTTATGGTTCTCGGATTGATTCTCACCTTGTTGGTTACGCAGATGCTGGATATCTGTTTGACCCACATAGAGCACGTTCTCAAACGGGATATATCTTTACCGTTGGAGACACCGCTATATCATGGAGGTCTACCAAGCAAACACTAGTCGTGACTTCGTCTAACCATGATGAGATTCTCGCCCTGCATGAAACATCGTGTGAATACATTTGGCTGAGAGAAGTTATGGAACATATTCGATGCACTAGTGGTCTTACATCAGTCGTTGACCTTCCTACGACGATCTTTGAAGACAATGCAGCATGTATCGAGCAGCTGAAGAATGGATACATCAAGGGAGACAATACCAAGCACATAGCGCCGAAGTTCTTTTACTCACACCAACAGTAGCAGCATCAGAACATTGAAGTCAAGCAAATCCGTTCCCAGGACAACCTGGCCGATCTCTTCACCAAGTCATTGCCCAACTCTACATTTCAGAAGCTCGTCCAAGGAATCGGTATGCGTAAATTATCTGAGTTGAATCGCTTATAGTTCTCTTATTTAGAAGTTATGTCTAACTCAGGGGGAGTATCTAGAAGCATACTCACATGATCTTAATGTACTATTTTTCCCTACGATTAGGAGCATTTTCCCCTGGGTTTTTGCTACCTAACTAGGTTTTAACGAGGCACTTATCCTGGGATGATCATACTCCATTGAGTTCACTACCTCCGTCCAGTTTGACGAGTGTTTTAGACATTATGTATATTTTCTTACTTTTCTCCTTAGTCTATGGGTTTTTCCTATCTTGGGTTTCACCATAGCAAGATTTTTGTGAGTTTTTGCAAATGCATACTTCAAATTAAATTTGAGACTTGCGATCACCTGTTGTGCCGATGACTTCATCAACTATTCTACCTTATATGCTGAAGATCTGATGCGATGGTTCGTTGAGTATTTACACACGCAAGGAGAAGTGTTGCAATCATATTTAGAATAGGAATGTGATTGTGTAAATTCTAGAGAATATGGGAATGTATTTTATATTCCTATTAGGAGTAGATTACCTATTAAATGTTGTAATCCTAAAGGGAAAGGTTTTACCCTTCCTACTACTATAAATAAAGGCACAATGGGGTGAATCAAACACACCTCACAATTAAATCAATCTCTCTTCTCTCTCAATATTGCCGAAGTCATTTCTCTCTCTACCCTAGATCGTTCAATCAAATAGGCCTACAACAGTTTTTTCTGTTTTATGGACATAATTCCATCTCTATAAAACCTAGCTTCTTAAGTCCAAAAACTTGTCCTCTAGTTATACAACTTTGACTTATCACTTATGTAAACTTGCCTTGTCGCTTTTTTTCTCCTTATATTTTTTGTTCATTGTCACCGTGCCACGTGACTTCTTAATCCAATCAAACATTGTCATGTTGAGAAAAATTTGTACAAAACAATACATTATTGAACAAGAAATGCGATATAGCAGTAAACCCATTAAAGGTCGGACAATATCTTTTAGAGAGAACATTGCTAGGGCCCAAATCCAAATAGTCGAAAGCCATCCATAGAAAATGTTTTTGCAAATTAACCACCGGCCTTCCTCCTAGCCTTATGGAAAGTGCACAAGCATGATCCCTGTAGGGTCTGGGTTCGAGGGCAGGTATCCTGCGAATTTGATGTTCTTCATGGCCCCTCAGGGGGAAAATATTATATCAACAATATGAGGAATTGCAAAAAGGAAGTATTATTGGCACTCCAAATATTGTTAAAATGTTGAAAAGAGGTATTTTGCAAAAGAGAAAATAGTAGGTACATAAAAGAAAAGAGGTATTTTGCAAGGGAGTTGTTATTAACACTCCAAAAATCTTATTGTACACTCCTCATAAGTGTATTTTTCTTTCCTAATATAGAAAGTTTGGAGTGTAGAATGAGATTTTTGGAGTGCTAATAACAACTCCCTTGCAAAATACCTCTTTTCTTTTATGTACCTACTATTTTCTCTCCTCTATGTATTTAATTAACTATTTAAATGTTTATGTATTTGTTCATTATTAGTGATTTTTTTATTCTTTATCGAAATCTAAATATTTTTAAGTTAAAATGTCCATAAGAATAATCTATATCAATTTTATTTAAAAAAAAAAAAATTTAGCCTAATGTTTTTCTCTTACCCAGAATTTTAACCCAGGACCATTGGTGAAGAAAAACTATTTTTTGAGTTAAAACCTAAATTTTATGGGTTAACCCAAAGAGGGGGGATAATCTTATTAAACCATTTTATACTTATATTTATTTCAATGGTATAACTTATTATTGTACTTAGCGTCAAAACAATTTCACATTCTTGTTCAATAATTATTTCGTTTTTAGTTTTAGTACTACTAGAGATAGAGAAGATATATTGAAGACAAAGATATATACATGGTAGAAGAAGGAACCTTGGAGGGATGTTTTCACTTTCAACTTTTTGTTTCATATATTCTCTTTCAGTTTTCCTTCCTTCCCCTCACCATTCTTGCTTCACCCTTCTTCACGAATCGATACATTGATCCAAGTGGAGGACACAAAGACCCATGTATGTTTTATTGAGACATAAAATTAGAGTGAAAAATATTGAGTACAAAAAACATTATCTCACTTCAAATAATTTAAAAAGCAGAACAAAAGGGTATGAGTTTTTTGTTTTTTTGGTTTTTTTTGTCACATATAGATATGCATAGGGAAACTTATTCACCAAATGTAGCTACAAATGTCAAATTAAAAATGATATACAAATAGAGCAAAAGTTGGCTAGGCCCAAACTCAACTTGTAAGGACTAAGTTCATTTTTGGGCATAGGCTTCCACCGGCCTTCTTCTTAGCCTAGTGGTTAATTGCGCTAGCATGATTCCTCAAGGTTCTGGCTTCGAATCTGGCTTCGAAGGATGGTGATGATGATGAATCGATGAATGGATGAGAGGCTAGTATTTAAAATAATTTATGACCGTACAATATACGATGAACGGACACAATATGAGGATCCACAAGATGATTCTCATTCCTTTTAAACAAATGAGGTATTCTAAAATACGATTTTTATTTTTTTATTTTTTTATTTTCCACATGGAAAATGATATGAAGACATTATGAATTTCATTTACAAAAAGAAATTTTATTTGGACCCAGTGTTTTTATTTCCAAACCCAACTTTAATATTTTGTTACCTAAACTCTCTAGTTTACCCTCATAAATAATAAACATAAACTGGAAAAACAAAAACTCATCAAACCCATTACCCGACTGTTCTCTCTTCTTCCAGCGGCTTCTCCCTGTCTTTGTTGGGTCTGTCTCCCTCCCGACTATTTTTTTCCGGATATTCTCTGTGTCTTCCCCACCCTCCCACACCCACCAAACCTTTGTGCTGGCTACTCCACCAAATGTCTGATGAATCTTTCCATTTTCCTTCTTTTGCACGTGATAGGGCCTTGCTGTTAAGAGGCAAAGCTAAGCAGCATCGTCAACTCCGTTAGCGACTTGTTGCAAAAGTCCAAAATGGAGTCAAATGGATTTTGTATTAGGTCGGGTTGTTGAAGGCGATGGTTGATTTTGCAATCCCGCCTAACTTCTATATGCAGGAGAAAGGAGAAGGAGGTCTGGAGTGGTGGTGGAGTGGTGGCTCTGCATGTGGAAATTGTTGCCTCAAATGCATTACAGACGTCTTATCAAAAGAACGGTCTATAATTGCCTCAAATGCATTACAGATGTATGATCATTATGCTTCAACCGGGTTATTCTATTCCACCTCTTAGAAAGAAAAGAACTTAAATCGAAATACTTAATAGCATGGCGATACATTTATACAAAACTTCTACACCAAGCACACGCAATGGAGCCGTAGACAGTCAAGTGAAATCCAATCCACGAAATAATTTGATCTATGGACAGCATCATTGTGGTAAAGGTCGTAATGCTAGAGGAATCATTACCGCAGGGCATAGAGGGGGAGGTCATAAGCGTCTATACAGTAAAATCGATTTTCGACGGAATGAAAAAGACATATATGGTAGAATCGTAACTATAGAATACAACCCTAATCGAAATGCATGCATTTGTCTCATACACTATGGGGATGGTGAGAAAAGATATATTTTACATCCCAGATGGGTTATTATTGGAGATACCATTGTTTCTGGTACAGAAGTTCCTATAAAAATGGGAAATGCTCTACCTTTGAGTGCGGTTTGAACTATTGATTTACGTAATTGGAAGTAACCAATTAGGTTAACGACGAAACCTAGAAATCGATCACTGATCCAATTTGAGTACCTCTACAGGATAGACCTCAACAGAAAACTGAAAAGTAACGACAGCAAGTGATTGAGTTCAGTAGTTCCTCATATAAAATTATTGACTCTAAGGATATAGTAATATGGAGAAGACAAAATTGCTTCAAGCACCTACAGAACCAGAAGCGCCTCTTGTTTCAAAGAGAGGAGGACGGGTTATTCACATTTCATTTGATGGTCAGAGGCGAATTGAAAGCTAAGCAGTGGTAATTCTAAGGATCCCCCCCCCCCCGGGGGAAAAATAGAGATGTCTCCTACGTTACCCATAATATGTGGAAGTATTGACGTAATTTCATAGAGTCATTCGGTCTGAATGCTACATGAAGAACATAAGCAAGATGAAGGAATGGGAAGAGGAGAGACTTTGTGAACCATCAGCCTACTGGAAGGTTTTGCAATGGCAAACTGGCCACTGACATCAGTGGTAAGTGGAAAATTTAGCTTCCAAAAAAATTGCTTTTTATTTAATGTTGATCTGCTTAGTGTTTTTAGTTAATAGAAATTTACTGGTCATTAACAATATTACCATTTAGATGCCTTCAGTTGTTCTTATTGAAAGTATTTAGTTGAATTCTACCATTTATAGCAAACCATATAAACAATGGTATGTAATTCTGAGAGGAGAGATTTAATGGCATTACTATGTTTTTAGTTAGATTCAATGATGCAAACTGTTAATTTCCTTTACAGTTACTTTTATTTCAAGACACTGCACTCTTCTTTCAATCCCGCATTCTTATGAATCCTCGAAATAGTATTTTTGTAGTTTGCCAAATCCACATGATGGTGTTAAAATTGAGAATTGTTAAAATAGTATGATTTACTTGGAATCTGACGGTGTTAAACTGCAGCAAATAAAATTTTCCCTGTTGTATTGAATTTTTGAAGGGCTTCCCTTCCACTTTTGATAACTCAGCAGCTGGAAGCAAAGCTGAGAGTTTTTTTTATTCAAGAGCAACAATCCAGAACAATTTCCATGGGAAGAGTCATGGATTCCTATTTCTTAGCTCTCACTACCATTATCACTGTAACACTCTCTCACTCTTCCTCTGAAAGATAAATCTGAATTTTTGAGCCCTGATTTGTTAGTTACACAGTCCCTGGAACGGAATACAAACACAACTCGACAATAGGGTCTTCATGTTGTCCGACATTGGAGGATTATTATAAAATTTATAAACTTTATTAGGGTTTACATTAGGCTTTTCATCTCCAAATAATTCTTTAAATTTGGTTCCTTTATGGCTCGGATATGCATACAATCATCGTTTGGAATTTGGTTTTGACTGCAAATTTGGAATTTGGTGTTTATAGCATTTGATTTTCTCAGATTTTTTACATGTTTTTGTGGTGACACAGGGGACGAATTCTAGGATGGAGGTGAAAGGATTTGGAAGAATCAGATGTGCCTATTCATTTGCAAGGTGATTGTTTGACAGCTTAAAATACCGTGCGAGTTTATTTCACTAACATTGCATTGGTTTTTTTAATATGATATGTTGTTTTGGTGTGTGAAAATCGAAGAACTTTTAAATGTTTGCGAATTTGGTTGACACTTAAGTGCACTTCATTTTGGTCAAGGCTTTGGTTTATGGCCAGTTGGAATTCATTTTGCTAAAATAAGATAAATCTATTTTTGAGTGAATCTGGGGTTTTCTTAGGTGTGGGGTTCTTTTGGCCTAATATTTTTTTAATTGATTTGGGGTTTTGTTTGGTTTGGGGTTGTGATGTTTCTGTATGTAATTTGGTATTTCTTAGTTTAGCTTACGATTGTCATCAGTTTTCTTAGACATGAAGGTAATGTTCAATTGATGGAATGTTGTTAAAAGATATTGCTTTTAGAAGGTTATTATGTTTTATATATAAGTATACTTTATACTGTAATGAAATTTTATATGAATAATATTTCAGTCGGAGAGATACACAAAGATAATGACAGGTTGAGCGATAAAAGCTCAGCCACAAGTGATCAAGTAATGTATTTTGGGTATGCTCTCTATCTCAGTGTTGTGGGGTGAAAAGTTATCTGAAAATAATGGAAATAAAATTTTCTGCATCGCGATTCTTTAATTGTATGATCATGTTTCCAATGTTTTAGATTACATTGATCTGTATTATTTTAAAGTATATATAAAGATTAGTTTATAGGTGTATGCACTTAATATTGGATATATGGTATATTTCAGGTTATTTGACATACAATTGCATATAATCTCAATCTTCTCATGCAATTTTTGTCTTAGCTTCAGAATTGTTGAACAGGATGATTCATGCTTGGATAGCTACATCAGCATAATTGGAGTTGAATTTGTAAGCATTTTGTCAGTTTTACACTACTGATTCCTTTGATTCAACTCTCGTTAATCTCTGTTATTTATTGTGTCGTTTAGAAAATTCTCAAGTCATGAAGACGATGAAGTATAGATGAATTCAATTACAGCTTCCCTTTACATTTCTAGATGGAATGCCATTGAAAGTAATCATTCTCACATTCATATGAATAAATAATGTTTCAGATGTTATGCCTGGTAGACAAGTTTCCAACACTGAGTCCAAAGTATAAGAAATGATGAGCTGTCAAGGTTCTTATTTCTTCACTTATCTGACTTCTTGCATTTGGCTTAACACCTAAACATGTCTTATCTCATCTACGTGTAGATTACATTTTGTTTGTGCTTAATGGAATGTTGAAAAATGCTCAAGTGCATGGTAAGTTCTTATGAATTTACTATTTAACAGTCAAGTCATTTGCAAGCATTTATATAAACGTTTGATTGTGTATTTATTTAAACGTTACAATTAGTGATATACATGTAAACGTTACTTTTTGTTTGGGCTTGATTAGTTACAGACAGAGAAGGGGGGAGGGTGTGGAATGTCAGGGAGAGGAAGGGAGAGGGAGGTCTGCATCTCAGAGCCCAGCTCGAGTCCTCAGGTAAAACCCTATTGTTTCCTGTTTTTCTTCTCAGCATCTTACAAAACTATTTCTTTCTTCATATGCTCTTTATGTTTGGCTGAAATTCTGAGTTGCCGACTCCCACTGTCTTCATTCTCGACTTATTTGCCAAAATCTTTTCAGTTTTAGCAGCAGCGGCCACCACTCTTCCCCAAAGGTAAATTTCTCTTCTCTTTCTTAGATTCAGAATCTTTAAAATCCTCATCTACATCGTTTGATTTATGCAATTTCGATTCCACCGAAACATGGACTTGCTTTGTTCTCTGTACAGCGCTGCCCATTTTCCACCAAAATCACATCTTAAACTCTTCCAATTTTGAACACGAGATGCCCAGAGAAGGTCAATACCCTCACTCATACCCAATTTACCCAAAAATAATTTTAATATCAGTGATGGGTTCGTGTTCTCTCGCAAATTTGCTCTGTTGCTTCCCGCTTCGTTTGACTGCATCTTCCTTTGTTTTAACTTTCGTTTTTGTTTTGCTTTGTGCTCTCTCGCCGTCAAACGATGTTCTCTTTTTGTGAGGGTCGTCGTCCCAAAACGTTGTTGTCTTTCTGTGAGAGTTGTTGTCTAAAAAATTTCTAAATATTTGTCTCTCTGTGTGTCTGAGTCTGGGATTTGGGTCTATTTTGAAGGCATCTTCACATCTGTGGGTGAATTTTTCGTGAGATTGAGTATTCTTCTAAACCTCTCTTTTTCGTTGATGGGTTTTGTATATATATGGGTGAATTTTTGTATTTCATTCTTCAGTTTAACTCCTTTATTGTGATAGTGTTACATACATGTAATATTGAATTTCGTGGAGTATAGACTAATGCTTAGTATTTGATGCTGCTGTACCTTGAATTTGTTTCAAGTTCTTTTATATAAGATTACCCATTATGAAGAAGTGAACTAAATAGGGTGATTCTTATATTTGCTAGGATTTGGCTCCCCAAAATTAGTTTTTACATGCAATAAGAATACCGCGGATCAAATTGTAGGTCCAAATGTCTCTTGAAGGAGATATATATACCTGATGAATTGCTTAAACATGATTTGGATGGTAAACCTTCTGTTGATATACCAAGCTGCCCAGTTTTAGTGTTTGTTGATATAAAAGATGAAAAGCTTGGAGGACGACTCTATAACGAATTTCGCTACCGTCTTAATAAAAAGCAGGTATTATTCTCTCTTTGTAATTGTCTCTCCTTGAAGAAAGGCATTTTGAAATGATTATTTTAAAAAAGAAATCTGACATGTATGATTGTAAACATGCTTAACTTGATAGTGTTCAAATTATAATTTCTTTCCTAGGTCTTTGCTGTGCTAGAAGACGACTCTGATTCTAAGAGGCCAATAAAGATAGAGGATCTTGAGGGCATGCTAAATGAGGTTTATGGTACTCTACATAAGAGTAAAAAATATGAGTTTGCTGATGATATTCAAAAGAGGATGAGAATTATAGTGAGTAACATGTTAAATTTATCCCATATAGCCAATTGTTTAACGCTTTTTCTTATTTTTTGTTTTTGTTTTTGGATTTGTATTTATAATTTCAACAATTTCTGACATACATTTTGGATATTTTTTCTTTAATTAATCTTTGGGTTGTGCTATCGCTGTCTTTCTAACATATATTTCTTCTCAGATTGTTGGTGGGGATGATGTGGTTAACTGGATTCTTGGGGTTATTTGTGATCTGAAATTACCAGAGTCACCCTCCATTGTGCCGATGTCACATGAACTGAAAATAACATCCCACTTTCGTTTGGATGGGTAGGACATCTTTTAGTTTATGAAAGCCTCTTTGAAGGGATCAATTATTTTTCTTCTTTTGTTGTTGATTGAGGTGGGTTATAGGAATAAGGTGACGTTTTAGAGTTGAAATTGTTAGTCTATTTCGTGATGCTGTTTCATTTTCTTCTCAGTGAAAAAACGTACTAAAGTAACAATGCAATGGTGGTGGGACTAAGCGTTCTCAGGTATATATGGATGTGATATGAATTAGGTGGATGATGTTGAAGCATCAGTCAATAAAAAAACAAATAGGATCTCAGATATCATACATTAATCCATACATTAGTGCTTGAAAGATTAGCTGCTGAAACAAGAACAACACTTTTTTTTTGCTTTTTTGTTTAGCTGTTAAAACACGTGCCTGGCGTGCAGGACATAAATTTTTCCATCTTAACTTGAATGTATATTTTGTTAACAGAGCATTTTTTGCAATTGTATATTTTGTAATCAGCTCGGTTGAATGTATATAAAAGCCGAACTGCTTATCTTACCGACACCTTTCACTCATCTATCCCTTTTGTTCGCTCAGGATTATGTCGATTTTTTTTTCAGGTTAAATGTCTTATTCATGTGGTTAAGGCTGGTGCATTTAAGTCCTGCAGCAACGTGCGGGCATTTTTGCTGGTATAGTAGTATGTCCTATTACAAATGGTCAAATTAATAAAATGGCTACTGGAATTGGTTGGGCCCAAATAAAAATTTTAAACAGAGTTTTTGCATGAATTTTGCACTGGTCTTCTTCTTGGCCTGGTGTACAAATGCTGATGCTTGTTTCCATTAGGTCTCAGGTTCGAAGGCTGGTATCCGTTGAGATGGCGAGTTTGATGATTGTCAAGCATGTGTATATATGTATGTGTGTGGTGGTAGAGAGCTATTGGATCAAATTTCAAAGAATCCTCTCCGGATCCTTTTCCCATTTCCCATATATCTACACATAAAAACAAAATGAGGTATTTCAAAATACCTCTGTTTTTTTAAAAGTAATGTGAGTGAGATTTTTTTTTATCAAACGATAGATTTTGTTAGATTAGATATTACAGAGATTAAACTTATAGATAAAATTTTGTAAATTAAATGACAAGAAAGTTGATGATTAGATTGTTATTGAAATGTTGATTAACGTGTTTATTTCTTATTGCTAACACATCATTTAGTTTCGAAATTTAGTCTACCTAGCGTTACTCATTTTTTATATAGTTTTCTCCCCTCTATTTTATTTTATTTCATTCCATTTATTAGGTTAACACCAATTATACTATTTTGCATTCTATACTTTATTCTTTTAGGGTAAACTGCCAATTTAGTCCTTAAATTACCACCTTAGTGAAAATTAGGTCCCTAAACTATTTTTTCAGAAAAATTAGTCCCTGAATTATAAAAATCTGCCAATTACATCCCTAATGTTATATTCTAAGCTACTATATTCAATTTTCCGTCAATTTAAGTCATGTTACTTGCATGTGATACACATTGGAGGGTTGATTGGTAGTTTTTCATAAAGAAATAGTGTATGGAGTTAACTTTGGAAGATAAATTGGTAGATTTTCATAAAAAAATAGTGTAAGTTAACTTTTGAGGGTAAATTAGACATAAATTTGCAACCTATATGAAATGTTAAAGGCTTATAGACAAGAAAATGATGGTATTACACTCGAAAGTGTGTCAAGTGACTTAAGTTGACGAAAAATTAGATAAAATAGCTTTGAATATAATAGTAGGGATGAAATTAGTAATTTCTAATGAATTTAGGGACTTAATTTACCGAAAAAACAATTCAGGGATTTAATTTTTACTGAGATGATAATTCAGGGACTAAATCGACACTTCACCCTATTTTTTATGCAATTGTATAATTTATTTCGTCAAAATGTAGTTCAATTTAAGATTTTGTTAACATGCTATACTTTATTCGGCAACTTGGCTAAAATAATACCATTAAATTTTAAATTTTTTAAATTTTAATATTTATTTTTTAATAAACCTTAAAAATATGTCTTACAATACGTCAAATTTAAATGTATTAATAAAATGTGGTAAAAATAATGTATATTAAATGTACGAAGTATGTATATACATGTATAGTATGTTGAAGTTTTAAAAACATGTAATTTAACAAATCATTAAGATGTATACAAAAAAACATAATTAGGTGCCATTTTGTTTTTTTGGGTGAAAAACTTTATTGTGTTAAATGTTTGAGTAATGATAGGGAGACACAATTTGTAAACTAAATGACATGAAAGTTGATGATTGAACTATTACTTAAGCGTTAATAAACGTGCTCATTTCTTATTGGTGAGGCATAATTTAGTTTGTAAATTTTGTCTACAAATTTAGTCTTCCTAGCATTGCTCTAAATGTTTATTTACCCTAATACGCAACTACGATTATGGACAAAATACATTCAATATAAAATAATATATCTTCTTCTTCTTCCTTAGCAAATATTGGGGTTTGGTTAACAGCCTCAGTACACCTTATGTTCATATATTCATCTCTCTCTCTCTCTCTCTCTCTCTCTCTTCTCATAGCGTAATTTGGTATTTAGGGTTAGGTTTGTATGAATTTGTAATTTGAAATTGTAATTAATTAGGGTTTGGTTTTATGCTTCATTCTTCATCTTCTGGATTTAGAAAATTCCATCCAATTTCCAGTTTGTTGCATTTATTAGTGTCAAGGGGTAACTCTTCGAGGGCACAAAGGCAGAGAAGAAAAGAAATGCAAGTATATGGATTGGAGTGTTGTCTTGCATAATACCCAATAGTAGGGGAGAGACTTGTTCCACGTTAATCAATCATTCAATACTTCTAATACAATTTCTATGGGACTGCGGTGATGAAATTTGGTTGTGGTGTACTCTCAGTGCAGGGTTGATGTCTTTGTGTTGCGATGTCTTGTTTGAATTAAACACTCGGTTGTTTCTTCCATCGCGGCTACCTTGGTAATTGATGGCAAGATGTTCGTGACGGCAGCCGCGACGCTTAGCTTTTGGAAGATAGAAATTAGAGTTTATTATGTTTGTTTGTTTTGGTTATTGGGTTGGGTTTATTGTGTACTTGGGTTTTTCCAATTTTTTTGAGTTGTTTGCCATCCTTCGTGGTGGCCCAGTGATATGTGTTGGTCCGTCCAATTACAACCCTTGTTTTTTCTTAATGCGATGAAATTTACTTTTTGGACAAAAAAGAGAGTATGAGCTCTCTAGTAATAGACTAATAGTAAGAGATAGGGTGATTGTAATTACCAAAAGAGACGAAGAGAAGGCGTGGCAATTGGTCATGCTCGATAAACTCCTAATATATATTCATGTCAATTTTTAGATTAGGGCATGGGTTTTGAGTTCATATAACGTGTCATGTGCAAAATTATCACTCATTCTCCCTGTGTACTTGAATACCTCAGTTTGTTACATGATTGGAATTCATTTCACAAATTTCCTCTAATTAAAGTGATGGAAAAGACCAAATTCTCTCTAATGGTCCATCAATCCACGGGCTCTAGTCTCATTCATCTTTCATATAGGTCCAATAATTAATTAAGTTAATTCCTCTATCTATTTGTGCATATATTCTCATTTGGAGCCTAAATTTGAAGAATTTATTGCTCATTTGACATTTTGAAGTAATGACGTACATGAAATGAAAAAAAAAGAACGATTGTATTTTGTCTTCTTTATCTTTTGTTATGAACTTAGTCAATACATAGATAAAATTTGATAAAGGTCAATATTAGTAGGACACTAAATCCATTGTTACGCTTTCAACCAAACCGAAGATTGTTGAATCATTGGCAAAGATTATTCACTTTTACTTTTTGGTCGTAAAATTTAGCCAACTTTATTATATTAATCATTCCTCATGATCAGTAGGTGAGTATATAAATTCATTTCCATATTTCACAATTTTCCAATGTCTGTTTTAGCGAGCGTACAATATGAGTGTTTAAAAATATAATTACAAAAACGTATCTCACTCCATGTAAGTTAATACACAAACCAAATGCTTATAAGTTTTGTTAACATAAGAGTTATCTCACTACACATTGATGACATATTAATCCTCATCTTCATGCAGCCACGGTACACCATGAGACATCAACATATTTTTTACCTTTGGGTCAACAGTATACCGAACAAAGTCAGTGGCTCCGAAAAGTACATTTGTGGGAGTTCAAACTCGAGCAAACTTTTTCCTAGCCTCGTGGTTAAATGCACCAGCATCAACAACCATGGTACTTGGTTCAATGCAAAATTAACCTTTCAACACGACCTAAAAAAACCCTCACTCGATATTTTTCATACCAGAAGGGGACATTGGCCCAAATCCAAATGGTTGCGGTTATAAGAATTTAGTTTGCAGACATTTGTACCAGCCTTTTTCCTAGTCTGGTGGATAATTGTGGATTGTGGAAGCATAATTCCATTAGGTTCCAGGTTCGAAGGCTGCTATCCGTTGAGATGGCGACTTTGATGAATCATGATTGCATGTGTGTGTGTGTACGTATACGCGTGCGTACGTATATATGTATATATTTCAACAACACGAGGTATTTCAAAATACCTCTGGGCTTGAAAATTTTAACTTTTAATCAAAAACCACACTGGAAGTTTATTTAATGATTAGTACAAAGCCCATTTTTATTTAATGGCTTGAAAATAAAATAGCCCAAACAAAATAACATGGTGATTTGTCAATTTTACCCCTAACGGATTTGGTTAACCTAACTTAACTATTCTGTTAGATTCGTTAGTTTGGAGTTAGCCGCACCTATAAACTAATTGAATTTTAATTTTTGCAGAACAGTTTCAGAGAGATCTTCAATTTTTTTTATGAATCTGGTTGAGTGGTTTAAGTAATGCTTGCCGACGAATGTTGAGAGCGCATTTTGAAATCGTGATCGCCGTTGTTCTTCATCCATGTTAGGAGGATTTTTCTGAAATAAACCTTTGTTTCAGAACAGATTCACAGTGGTTGCATATTTTGAGATTCTATTGAATTGTTGTCATCGTTGTTGTTCATTGTGCTTGAATATTTTCACTGAAGTGATCGTCTTTCATATTTGGTTAGATTTTCGTTTGGAGGTAATCGACATTGTTTTCGCAGTTTTGAATTCGATTTTTTTTTTTTTTTTGAATTCGAATTTGATTTTGAATTCGTTTTTGCATGTAATATGCTTAGCTTTTTATTTGACTTATATATTGTTGTTGATTTGTTTTCAAATTATCAGATTGATTCCGGTTTGTGAAATTTTCAGTTAGGAGTTTCTTATTTTGAAGAATCTCAGGTAAGTTTTGATTTGTTTTGTTTTTTATTATTTGTTTTGTTTATATTGTATATTGTTTATCTTGATTTTGTTTTTATTTTTCAGAAATTTATTATGAATTAATTCGTGTTCATCACATTTGATGTTGTTAACATTTTTCAAAAATAGTGTTCTTTTTTTTACGAAACAGTGGATATTTCAGTTTACTTTTTGTTTTTGTGATTGTTGTGTTTGATAAATAGTGTAATTTTGGTTCGCTTTATATGTATATTGTTTAATTAATAGGTGTTCATCACATTTGATGTTTTTAACATTTTTCAGAAATAGTGTTCTTTTTTTACGAAACAGTGCATATTTCAGTTTACTTTTTGTTTTTATGATTGTTATGTTTTATAAATAGTGTAATTTTTGTTCACTTTATATGTATATTGTTTAACTATTAGGTGTTCATCACATTTGATGTTTTTAACATTTTTCAGAAAATAGTGTTTTGTTTTTACGAAATAGTGGATATTTCAGTTTACTTTTTGTTTTTGTGATCGTTGTGTTTTATAATATGTTATTTAGTAGGGTGAACTTTTAAAATTTTGTTTTATGAATAGTGTTATTTAGATTTGCAACAGATTAATAAACAGTTGTTGTTGTTTATTAATAAACAGTTATGGAGAATGGTAAACTAGCTCGGTTTAAATATGGTGGTTTATGCCTTGTTAGTTCTATTTCATCAAATTCTACCTTTAATCAGATTTGCATTGATCTTTGTTCTAGGTTTAAGGGTTTGAGAGTTGGTTGTTTTGAGTTGCGATATGCTTTGAATGAAGATCCTAATTGACTGTTAGATTATGATGCCGATGTTCTGAACATGCTGATGGTTCTTGATGTTGTTGGGAAATCCATTGTAGACATATTGGTTTTGGATAAATGCGATGGTTCCATGGTTCAGTTACCTATGGAAAGCACATCTTCTTCTTGCCGTATATCAGACTCTATGATTGTTGCTTGTGAAAATGATCATTTAGGGAAGTATGGTTCTTATGGTGTGCACAATTATATGTCATGTGAATGGGATAGCTACATAGAATCTGAGGGGCAAGTCTTTAGGGGGAGGTTGTGTTAATTTTTGAGATAATTTGAAGAAGTTTTCTGTTGAATGTGGTTTTGATTTGAAGTATTTGAAGAATGATAAGAATCGCATTAGTGTGGAGTGTTCTAGGAAGGAATCTGATGGTTGTCTTTGGCGTGTGTATGCATCCAAGTGTGATATTAATGACTTTTTTGTTATTCGGAAGTTGCATAATCTGCATACATGCAAGGGTATGATTCGAAAGAAGAGAAACAAAGTTATTGGACAACAGTTAAGGTTCAGTCAAATCCTCTTATTAAATTGAAGAAGATTATTCAAACTTAAAATAGTTTTATGGATTAGATATTGATTATTCTATTGCATACTTTGGCAAACAGATGGCAGTTTTTGAGTTAAATGGTGATGATGTTGATGTTGATGCTTACAAGTTCTTACCTTGGTATGTTGAATCTGCCCGTTCAAGCAATCCTGGATCTGTTTTTGAACTTGAAGTTGTACCTGAGAGCAATAGATTTCTTCATTTGTTTATTGCTTATGATGCGTGGATAAAAGGTTTCATGTTTTGTCGCCCGATGTTATTCATGGATGGTACTTTCATCAAGAGCAAATACAAGGGAACACTTCTGTCTTGCTATGCAAAAAAATGGCAACGATGGTGAGTTAATAATTTCAGACTTTTATATTGGATATAAGTTGTTTCTGTTTTCTTACTATGCAAAAGAAACATATCCAGAACTAGTTGAAGAACAGTTTAAGAAATCGTTCAATTAGTCTCATAAATAGGTGATACTTAACTGTATCTGTTTCTTTTTGTTGTGCATTGGTCTTTGATTTTATGTTCAAATAAAGGAAAAATGTTGCAAAAGTAGTTCAAACAGAGTTTAATAAATAGTTCAATTACAGTTTCAGAAGTAGTTGACATTTGACAGTGCATTTTCACTTATGTTGTGCAGAGATTTTTGAGGTTGCTTATGCTATTGTTGATTCAGAAACGATAGCAAATTGGAGATGGTTCTTGGGAATATTATCTAGTATATTGAGGCCTCAAGGGAGGGTGATCACATTTATGTCGAATAGACATGATGGTATTTTGAAAAACATTCGAGAATTATTTCCCGAGTGTCCACATTCATTTTGTATTGTTCATTTGAAACAGAATGTGAGTACTTTATTTCCAAAGGCTGCTGGTGAAGGACTAAAGAAGAAAATGATGAATCTGTTGGCAAATTGTGCGTACGCATGTACTCCATCTGATTTTGATGATTGCATAGCGGAATTCAAGGATAATGGGCGAGGGCATGTGAAGAATTTTCTGTGTGATTTGCCAAAAGAGAACTATGTTGTTGCCCATTTTCCTAGTAAGAGATGGGGATCGATGAGCAATGCACTTTCAGATTCTTTTAACGCCATGGTGTCGAATAGTCGTTGTATGCCACTTATGGATCTTCTTGAAGACATTAGAGTTCGGTTGATGGGTAGTATGGCTGAGAAGAGAATATTTGGTCAGAATATTCATACAATTTTGTGTCCAAAGAAAGAAAATGAGATGAAGTTGATGTTGAAGGAGGGCATGCATTGGAGGATTAGTTGTTCTGTTGCAGATGTTTTTGAAGTTAGGACGGAGTGGAATTGGTTTGTTGTTTGTCTGGGTGATAGGACATGTTCTTGTGTGCAATGGCAACATAATTGTTTTCCATGTTCTCATGCCTTGCAGGTGTTGCAACATGATAATCATGATGTTTTTTATTACGTTGATGATTATTGGAAATCAAGCTTTTATCGGAAAACATATCAATTTTTCATGCATCCATTTTTAGATTTGGAAAAGTCGAATGTTGATACTATCATAAATGGTGAGGCCTCTAATTAAAAAGATTCCGTCTAGAAGACCAAAGAAAACTAGGATCAAATCTGCTGGGGAAATTAGTGGGAGTACAAAGACTGTCACTTGTAGTAGATGTGGATGTTCGAGACATAACAAGATTTCATGTAAAGTTGTTATACAAGACGGTTGATTTTCATTTGGGACATGTAACATATTTTTATTTTGGATATTTTTTTATTTTGTTTCAATTGGTGTTTGGGAGTATGTAATTGTTGATTGGAATTATGTTTGAGTAACAAATATGAATTCAATGTTTTAGTATTTCCAGTTTTACGAAACAGTATGTTGAGTTTGATAAACAGTGAATACATATCTCAGTTTATGGCTTTGTGGTTTCAATATCTGTTTTGTAGGTTGTATGTAAGTATATGTGTGTTGCATTTAAAGTTTTAAAGTGAATGCAAGGCCTTTTGTAGGAGGCAAGTATGTTGGTTTTCATTCTTGATCTAGTTAATATTCCATTTTAGGTAAGAGAAAATGAAAAAAAAGCACAATATTTATCAAAGTGAACTAGAAAACCACACTTTTTTACCAAAGCAAACTGAACTATATATCAAACTGAACTAGAAAACCACACTTTTTTACCAAAGCAAACTGAACTATATATCAAACTGAACTACTTATCGAAGTGAACTAGAAAACCACACTTTTTTTACCAAAGCAAACTAAACTATTTACCAAACTGAACTAGAAAACCACACTTTTTTACCAAAGCAAACTGAACTGTTTATCAAAATAGATTACAATTTAGATTAAGTCATGAAACATATATATATATATATATATGTATGTATGTATGTATGTATGTATATGTAGAGTTGTCTCAAACATGTTTGACAATGACATTTGTAAATCATAGCAAAAGTAAGGTTGAACCTTAAAAAGTACATCCGCATCAAAATTACATATAATGCATATTTTTTTATTTTTTATTCTAATGTCCAATGCTTGTCAGTTGTTCTGAGATTTTGATATATGCTTCTTGTTCCTTTGTCTAGCTAAAATCATGGTTCATCAAATCCACGAGGATATCTTTCCTTGCTTTCAGTACTTGATAATCTTTGATACGTCCTTGAACCTTCCGATTAATTGAGAGTTGGTCAATGAAGCTCATCATGTATAATCCGCAATCTAATCTGATTTACAAAGAAATTCAAGGAATGATTATGAGTATTAAAATGAAATGAAGTGTGTGGTATAGACTATAGAGTAGTTGTTTAAAAAGCAAACTATTTGTATAACTATATCAAATTATTCATATTGTTTATGAAACTGCAGTAAGCACAAATTATATATATATATATATATATATATATATATATATAACTAAAATGCTTTTACTTTTTTTAATGTACGATGTTGGTTTCTGTTGTGCACAGGTTCTATCTTCTTTAACTTGGAATTCAAAGTCACTTTTGATGGAATTGATTTTCTTCACTGTGGCTTGAGTTGAATCCATAACATTTGAATTGCTTGTTGATTTTCTTGCTTTATCGAGCCAATATTGAACAAAGTAGCTCTGCAAAAATTTATAATGTAATAATAAGATGCTTGTTTTCTATAAATATGACAGATTTTTTGGTTGTGCGTTTTTGCTTACCACTATTGTTGCATTTTCCCAATAACAATCAAAGTCCAGACCTTCATCTGTTGTGCTTTGTCGAAGAGAATTGTGATGAATCATTTCTGCATTTTTTGTGTCCAAAACTACCAAGGAGAAATGGTTGTAATGAAACAATGGGAAGAAAATCTTTGATACTTTTCCATATTGATCCATCAATTGGTTGTAGAGCGTTTCCTTGTTTCGCACAGTTGTTTCAATGCTTTGTTCATTGATGTTGTGCTGTTGAAAATGAAAATCATCTAAAACGGTAATTACAGATTAATTGTTCTAATTTTTATATGTATATGTAAATATTTTTTGCAGAATATTAGTTGTTTTGTTTACTCACAAAGATTGTTGTGGAGACATAGACGTTCACTTGTTTCGTGATGTTATCTTTTTCTCTTTTCCGATAACAGAAAGAATCAACAATCTGAGTTGATGTAGGTCCATTTGTCATCAAACTGTGTAGGTCTTCTTTCAATACCATTATTTTGTTATAGTTGAAATTTGTAGTTTCAACCGTCCAGTATTCATCGCTGCAGGACAGTGCAAAAGTATTAGTTATAAAATAATTCGTTAGTGCTTATAAAGTTATGGGAGTGTAAAAGATTCAGTTAAGAGTTTTGTTTTGTATTACTTACCTGCTGTCTGTTAACTAGAATTGAGTTATTCTTCTTTTATCATCTGGTTTCAGCATCTTGTACACTTGAAGTTGTGTCCAATTCACACTGTTGTCTATGTGATTTGTTGCTGGAAGGTCATCCGGTTGTGAAGAAGGCTCATTTTTTAAATCCAGGTTGAATGACGGAATTTAACCCAAGACTTTCTTTCTTTTTTTTGTCGTTGGCTTTGTTGCTTTTTAATGGAATGTTTGCTTTTTGACTTGCAGATCATTCTTGTTGAGAGCATTGTTTCTTTTTAGAGCTTCAATATTTGTTTCTTGTTCTCTTTCTTTTGCCATTGGTGAAACATTTTTGTCCGGCAATGTGGCAATTCTGTCACCATGCTCATTTGTTTGTTGTATTGCCTCTTTTTGCACTATTTATTCTTCAATTTGTTGCTTGTTTGATTCTAAAAGTGGTTTGGCATTTTCCTTTTTCTTTCTCTTGATTGTTGTTGGTGGTGGTAGTTTTTGGCATCTTTTCTTCTGTCTCTTTGATTCACAATTGTTCAGTTCTTTAGGTTGTGTCTCCCTCTTCCTCTGCCTTTGTAGTGGTGTCAATTTGTAGATGAATTGTCTCCTTCTTCGTATGTGATATGTTTTCTATTTCTCCAAGCATTTTCCTTTGTTGCGTCCTCTTTGTTGTTTTTGATATCATTTTAACATTGGCTTTGGTTCAGTTTGACATTTGTACAGTTATTCTAACTGAAACCATTTGTCAATATAGTTTTTATTGGAATGCAACTTGATTGTAAACAAATAAAAAACAGTATGAGTACACACCATATTTGAAACATAGCAAGGTGAAATACTATTTATGGAAATGCAAAACATTTGTACAACTGCATAAATATTTATAAGATTCATATAACTAAATAAATTAGAAATAAAAATGTACAATATGAGGTGTATTATGTGTAAGATCTTGAAAAATTGCAATTTTATTTATAAATGAAGCAATTGTAAACTGTTTCGTAAACACTATTTATTAAACTTTAAAAAACACAAACTATTTACTGAATATACAAATTATTAACAGAGAATCACACTAGTTTGTGTAATAGCGTAATATATGTTTATACTTGTTCGTGAATGCATCCCAGATTTTACTATTTCCGTACATTTCAATTCTATTTACAAATGAAGCAAATTGTAAACTATTTCGTAAACACTGTTTATTAAACTTAAAAATCGTGAACTATTTTACTGAAATGTACAAATTACAAACAGAGAATCACATTAGTTCGTGTAATAGCATAATGTATGTTTATATATTAAACGATTAGCTAGTAAATAGTCTTTTTTTGGATGGATCTGTGATGGATTCATACTGAGAGTAAATTACAAAATAAATTTAAGGAAATAGTATAATCTGGGTTTTGTTTAAGTTGATGCATGTTATTCTATATGCTTGATTCCAATAGATGTTAGTTATATAAACAATGAACCGTATGATTTTGTGAAATATGTTGAGAACAATTGTAAGATTGTTACCTTTGTTTATTTTCTGGGTATTTATGCGACCAAGTTGCTCACCGAAGTTGAAATTTGCGTGAATTTGTCCGTGAAAGAACTGGAATGATGTACGAAATCGAAAAATGAGGATGGATGATTTGTGTTGAGGGCTGGGTTTCTGGTTTTTTTCAAAGTGCATGCAGTTTCTTCATCGTGAATGGCTTATTTGTGCATGAAAATGGGAGTTGGTGTTAGGGAGAGAATGTGAAGTTAGTGTGAGAGTGTGAAATGATGATTTTTGCTGGGCGTTAATTATGCGTGAAGGATGGGAAATTTGGGTGTTGATCTGGCACTGAAAAAAAAATTTAAAAAAAAGAAAAGAATAAATAGCTGTTATGTTTTCCAGAAACAGTTTAAGTTATCTTGTTTTTTGGTTTGCATAAATTTATCTAAATTGGTAGCTATACTCTTTGGATAGTAAAAGAGAACTTTAGCGAAAAGGAAGTGTCAAAATGTAACCATGTGAAATTTTTTAACATAGTTCTCATTCTTATAACTCAAAGGGCATGTGAAGTTGATTGGCTTCATACCAAACTTTACTTCTTTTTCATTTTTATGTGGTTTCTTTGGATAAGTAATGGTGCTGGACCGCCTAGGGTCCAAAAATTATAAAACGTATACAAGTAAGGGATGGGCACTAGCATACAAGCCCACCTGAGCTCGGGGTTTTGTAATTTCTAAAAACTCATGCTAATGTAATAAAATCCTCATTAGGAATGTCATCATATGGAGCATGTTTATTTTGTTGTCTTTTGTTTTCAAGTATCTTCTTTAGTCCATTTGCATAACTATTCTCGTGATTCACAAGTGTAGTTGCAATTTGAGCTCTTTTGGCAAATACTTCTTCCTTCTCAAAGGTGGCTTATATTGGTTTTCCCTTTTGCACTTGGTTTGCAAATTGAATGACAAATATGCCACAATCCAATCTACATTTTTTTTTTCGAAAAACAAATAAGTATGACAGATAATGAGATCATATTATAACATTCGATGACATATTAAAAGTGAAAAATGAAACTATTTCTGAAACTGGATCATAACTGATATGGTAGAAACAAATTAAACCCTATAATTTAGACGATTGTAGTATGAGCAAATAGGGATCGTTCTAGGCCGGGAATTAGGAGGGATGCTAATCAACACAAATTAAACTTAAAAACTTAAAACTAAACTAGACTAACACAAAATACGAACTGAGGGGGGTTTTGGACGAATTTAACTAAAACAAAAGTAAAGAGTAGCAAGTAAATTAAGTTGTGAATACAATATGGGTGAAATGATAGCTAGAGGATTCTTCCCCACACATGAATCATATGCATACAAATCAATTTCCAGTTATTATTTCTATAAAACAAGAATGACAATGCCCCAAATTAACTGTTAACAATACTAATTAACTCTCAGATTTTCCTCAGTTCATTGAATTGGATTCAACGACGCAACCAAATTATTCTTCTCAAGTTCCCTAACTATGAAAAGCATGATAGAGATACATCTCAAAGATCATTAAGCTCTGTGAAAATCATAAGCATTGACAAAGCATTCGTAACTATGAAAAGCATGATACTCTTGCCAAAAATTTACTTAACACAATCATGACTAGTGACTTTTACTACTTGCAAATATAAGTTCATAACGATTAGGTGAAATTCCCTTATATTCTAGCATCAAATCCCTGCATGCAAACTAAGTGTGCACCCTTAATAAACATACAAGAATAAGTTCTCTATAAAGTAGATAAGTAAATTGCATTCATGTTTTATGCAACAACAACTGGATGTAATCAATTTACATAAAACATATGATCATGGCTTCGAATTCACCTCTAGCTAAAAAGAAACTTAGTTACGCATGTTCATCATAACTAAAAAACAATCTAAAATAAACATTGAATCTTAAAACAAAGATAGAAAGAACTTTGAAAATTCCAGCAACTTCAATGGATGAATGGTAGGCATGGCACACCTTAAATTGGTGCATGAATTTCACATTTATAGGGGGAAAGGCTGAATCCAAGGAGAAAAGAGATTAGGTGTTTTGAGTTATTTTAGGACTCCAAGAATCAGGTAGAAAGTGTTTGAATGTGATTAGGATTCCTCCTTGCAGCTGAAGATAGGACAAGATAAGATAAGGTTGGATAAGATAAGATAAGATAATGTTCTTTTCCAACTAGGATTCCTCTTTCTTGTCTAATTCCTTGCCTTCCAAACCTCAACTTTAATTTCTGCAGATTTTAGCACATTTCTTGCACCATTTAAACACCAAAAATGTCCAGCCCATATGCTCTCTATGCATGCTATCCAATCCAAGTCCAAAACTGCTCCAAATTGCTCCATTTGACTCTTTATTGTCATCTTTACCAACTAGACCTATAATAATACGAAAATAAATTAAATTACTATAATAAATGGAAATTAACTAAGTAAATGCAAAGAAATAAGATAACAAAGTCGCATAAATATGCTCCTATCAAATTCCCCCACACTTTGCCTTTGCTAGTCCCCGAGCAAAACACAAAGAAAACAAAACAAACCTAAACCTTCCAACAATTGCCTTAGGGATTTCTAATGAAACATGACGTATCAAAAATCATTACTCACATAGGTTTTAGCCATCCTTACTCTTGAGCTTATACTTAACTGCAGTAACCACTCACTAGCTCGCATTTAATCAATTAAAACAACATTTGAAAGTAGTAACATGCCTTAGAGAATTCACTTAATTCCTCACCGGATATACTCTCTATTTTCACACAGATTTTCTGACCACACTCCCTATACTAAGTATATGTGAGAAGATTGATGTAAACATGTAGACTAGCACTCACATATGTTATAACAAAGAAAGCACTTTCTGGAATTATAAACATGTATATGATCTCATGAACGGAATGTCACTACTTAGAAGCGAGAACCAGGGATTCCATATGCTCGTACCAATTTCAAACTCCACATATTGAAACACATAACAACCAAGATAAAAGTCTAAGGGTTGTAATGGGGCTAAGGTATTGGCTAACAAAGAAAGGTAGGTTCTTAAAGTGATAGTAAGCAAAGTAATGAAATCAACACTTAGAATTCAACTTTTGATTGCAGCACCCAACTATAAACACAAAGGGGAGATTCGTACAACTTTAGGGTCAGATTCACATTTTGGACCCTTCTTCAACAACCAACACTTATGAACTCATTCTCACTTATTTTCAACCTCTTTTTCCTTCTTTATTTTCAACACATTTTTTTCTTCCTTTTCTTTTCTGTTTTTTTTTTCAATGTTTTTTTTTTTTTTTTTTTTTTTTTTTTTTTTTTTTTTTTCTGTTTCTCTTTCTTTTCTTTGGAACATACACACTACTTCATTGGATTCAAAAGAACAAATTCTTCCCCCACACTTGTTTTTCTGCAAATCGTAGATCAAAAGGAATTCCCATCAAGCCATGCTCCATTATTCTTTAAGAACAAGGGTATGGATACTCCTATACTAGGCTAGGTAGGGATAATGCAGGCTAACAAAGAAAATAGGCTACATAAGGTTCAAAGGGGGTTAAACCTACAAAACATATGCAAGGGATAAGGCATTTTGGCTCTGGTGGTAACCAAACGACTTCATCTTGTTATTTGTTATGCAATCAATTTTATGCTTTGAATGAAACATGCATGAGTTTTAGTATTTGCAACTAAAATGATGAAAATGCATTCTAAGTAGCAACTAAGCAAAGAAATAATGAGATCATGCAACGACTTTAGAAAACAAGAATACCACAGATTAATAACTCTCCAAACAAAGAATAGGCTTAAGTCTCACAGGGTTGTAGCTTTAGTTTGACTTTCTTCCTTCAAGCATGTTACAAAAATTGATTTTTTCTCTTTGTGATTACATGTGAATTCGTAAATGACAACTACAACTAAGTATTAACCAAAGAGCATATCAAACTTCCACCCATGTTTGTAACTTTCTTTAACAGTCATGCGATTAAAAACCAAATCCTCATCATTGTGTTGGAAGGTACCCTAAGACATAAACAAGCAACAAAAATGACTCTTTTTGGTATTTTCTTAAGCTTTTTCGATTTTTTTGCTCAAAATTTTGTTTTTATGACACAAAATAAAACACTTTAAAACAATGAATAACAATATAGGTGGTGAAAAAAAATCTGTTGAAGAAAAGTCATGAAAAACAATCTGTTTACCCTCTTAACACTTAAACCAAACATTGCGTTCAATGTTTCAAAATTAGAATTAAACAAGAAAGCAACAAAAAATAACTAGCAAACAAGACAATCATGGCAAAGTAAAAACAATAAAGAGAAGGGTAAGAAAAAGCAAATCTGGTTGCAGGAGCTGGAGATTCCAATGTCTCTTTATTCGAACACATGGGTTGCCTCCCAAGAAGTGTTTGCTTTAACGTCTTCCAGCCGGACAACACCTCCATTTAATCCTCACTAGGACCAGCGACATGGAGTTGATCTTTGAATGGAAGGTGATACTTGAAATGATCCCATAATGGTTTAAATTCTAAAGTGGGTGCCTGAATCATTGAAATCAACAAGATGTTAGTAGAAAACGAAATTGAATTTTGAGGAGGTGGCTTACCTGTGTGTTGGGACAAGAACTCAAGGACAAATACTACTTCGAATGTTTTAGGAATGTTGCACTCGGCCAGATTTGGTGTGAGGGCAATGACTTGTCCCGTGTCATAAAATCCAACTTCTTTGGCGATGGTTGTCTCAAAAACATCATCTTTGATGAATTCTAGATATTCCCTAGCCACTTCTTTCTCTTGAATCTTTGGAAAGGTTTGAACGATGTCTTTTTTTACCCTCTTCTTTCTTGGATTGCATAAACCTGCGAGGGAAAGATACATTTGGTGGAATAGGGTTAGAAGGACTTGAATTTGAACCAACTTTACCTAAATTAGGTGGCATATGGCCCTTAAGAGGCTGCTGCAAGGTTTGTTCTTCCCTTGCCGTGGCTTTGTCCTCCTCTTCTTCTTCGGGAATCAGCTTTTCGTCCACTTTTAGGCTATGTTTGGACATCTTTGGTTCATCTCCAACCTCCACACCACTTCCAAAAGTGATAGCTTCAGCAATTTCAAAATCTCTCATCGAATTGACAATAGTTGAGCTGGAAAGTTCGCTTTGTTCTCGAATTTGTCCCTTGAATTCTGCCATCTGCCCCATTTAATTCTTTAATTCTCCCATCTCTTTGACTTGATTTTGTAAGCCCTGCGTTAAAGAAGTTAGTGCTTGAAGAATTTTAACATGATCCATGGACATACTTGAATTTGGTTGGAATTGTTGTGGGGGAGGCTGTGGTGGCTGCATAAGTCTTGAATAAAACTCCTCAGATAGCTGCCAATATCCTTCTGGTTAAACTTGTTGAGGTTCCCTCATAAAATTTGAATGATCTCTCCAACCTGGATTGTAAGTGTTGGAAAACAAGTCGTTCCTTGATTGATTATGACCTTGATAACCCTAGGCATTGACACTATCCCAACCTCCATTCTCCATTAATTGAGGATGTTGATTAGTTTGATATCCTTGCCTAAAGGACACACTTTGCATTGGGGACCTTTTGATATATTGCGACATAAGAGAAGTAAGATTTGCCATCTGAGCTTGAAGATTAGCAATTGTCATGTCTTGCTTCTCTAGTACCTGAAATCAAAGAAATAAAACTAAATCAAATATCAAAAGTAAAATAAACAAAAAAACAGAGTGATTAGCAATTTTACTAATCCCCGGCAATGGTGCCAAAATTTGATGTGGTAGAAACTAACACACAAATTAAACCCTATAATTTAGACCATTGTAGTATGAGCAAATAGGGATCGTTCTAGGCCGGGGATTAAGAGGGATGCTAATCAACACAAATTAAACTTAAAAACTTAAAATTAAACTAGACTAACACAAAATAAGAACTGAGGGGGGGTTTTTGGACGAATTTAACTAAAATAAAAGTAAAGAGCAACAAGTAAATTAAGTTGTGAATAAAATTTGGGTGAAAGGATAGCTAGAGGATTCTTCTCCACACATGAATCATATGCATACAAATCAATTTCCAGTTATTATTTCTATAAACCATGAATGACAATGCCCCAAATTAATTGTGAACAACACTTATTAACTCTTAGATTTTCCTCAGTTCATTGAATTGGACTCAGGGACGCAACCAAATTATTCTTCTCAAGTTCCCTAACTATGAAAAGCATGATAGAGATACATCTCAAAGATCATTAAGTTCTGTGAAAATCATAAACATTGACAAAACATTCGTAACTATGAAAAGAATGATACTCCTGCCAAGAATTTACTTAACACAATCATGACTAGTGACTTTTACTACTTGCAAATATAAGTTCATAACGATTAGGTGAAATTCCCTTATATTCTAGCATCAAATCTCTGCATGCAAACTAAGTGTGCACCCTTAATAAACATACAAGAATAAGTTCTCTATAAAGCAGATAAGTAAATCGCATTCACGTTTTATGCAACAATAACTGGATGTAATCAATTTATATAAAACATATGATCATGGCTTCGAATTCACCTCTAGCTAAAAAGAAACTTAGTTACGCATGTTCATCATAACTAAAAAACAATCTAAAATAAACATTGAATCTTAAAACAAAGATAGAAAGAACTCTGAAAATTCTAGCAACTTCAATGGATGAATGGTAGGCATGGCACACCTTAAATTGGTGCATGAATTTCATATTTATAGGGGGAACGGCTGAATCCAAGGTGAAAAGGGATCTTATAAAAAAAAATGTTTTAAATGAGAGACTTATTTTTCTTTTCTCCAAGAATTAGGTAGAAAGTGTTTGAATGTGATTAGGATTCCTCCTTGCAGCTGAAGATAAGATAAGATAAGACAAGATAAGATAAGATAAGGTAAGATAAGGTTGGATAAGATAAGATAAGATAATGTTCCATTCCAACTAGGATTCCTCTTTCTTGTTTAATTCCTTGCCTTCCAAGCCTCAACTTTAATTTCTCCAGATTTTAGCACATTTCTAGCACCATTTAAACACCAAAAACGTCCAGCCCATATGCTTTCCACGCATGCTATCAAATCCAAGTCCAAAACTGCTCCAAATTGCTCTGTTTGACTCTTTATTGTCATCTTTACCAACCAGACCTACAATAATACAAAAATAACTTAAATTACTATAATAAATGGAAATTAACTAAGTAAATGCAAAGAAATCAGATAACAAAGTCGCATATATATGCTCCTATCAATAACACTATTTTTGTATACTGTAAATTTATACCATATTTTTCGCATAATGATTTTGTTTTTTGATCTTTTTATGTTTTATTTTGCATATAATTTAATTAGATCACAGATAAGTACTAAAAAAAAGGGAACTATTTCTTGTTCGTAACACTGTTTTGCAAATTGGAACTATTTCTGAAACTATATTATGACACTATTTTGCAAAGTCTAAATTTATAGTATACTTTCCTAGAATGATTTTGTTTGCTGTTTTCTATGTCTCACTTCCATATGTTTGTAGTTAGATGACATATAATTACTGAAAAAATGAACCTTTTGTTGATTTGTAATACTGTTTCGTAAAGCGTAAAGAGTGAAAAAACAACTATTTCTGAAACTTCTTATGACATTATTTTGCAAACTGCAAACTATTTTTCAAGTATGAGTCTTGTGTTTGTATATATGATTTTCATGGTCCTTCTTATGTGTATGAATGTATAAATTTGATTGAAAAATATAGAGATCAATTTCTTGTTTGTACTTACGAGTCCTCATTTTGTTGTGCACAAGTTAAGCATCTTTGAATTTCTATTGTGAGGTTGTTGTCTCCTTTGAAATCTTTGTAAATTGCTTCAATTTTGTCTCTTTGCCAAAACAAAAACAAAAACAAAATAACATAAAAACAAAAAAAACAAATAAAGAAATTGTATTATGAAGTTTGATTTTTACCATCAGCATAAGAATATGGTTTGTAATTGAGTTATAGTTTTGTTCTTACCACTTGCACAGCATGATCAAAGTATTGGTCTGTATTCCCATGTATCCTCAGTAGTTTGGAATTGTAGTGTGTCATTTTTCCATCTTTAATGTCCCAAACTACCAAGCTAAAGTGGAAGTAATGCTTGATCAATATGAAGACCTTTCCAACTTTATCCACATTATCTTGTAAGACTGTCTTCAATTTTTGGTCACTATGCTCCTGATCACTCTTGCTTTTTTTCTATCTCTATGTCATTCTGAACCAACAATACACATTTATTTATTAATCTTAATTAATAAGTAACACTAATTCTTAAACTGAACCAAAACACTAAACACTATTTATGAAAGTTAATTAAATTTACAAACTATTTATAAAATCGCACAAACACAAATTTTTGTAAACGAAACTGTTTAGCACTTAAAAAGATGACTGAAGGAAGATACAGATTTTGTTGTTGCCCTGTTTTTGATTCGTTTTCTGCCATTATGTAGAACGAAGCATCAATTATGTTGGCGTCGATTGCCTCATCCATAAACAATGATGTCAGATCTGTTTTTAGGACGACAAGCTCAGTCACCATGGACCCTTGCCTTGGTTGCATCCAAAAGTAGTCCCTGTGTCAGAAAATAAAAAGTATTTTATATATATATATATATATATATGTTTGTGTGTGTGTGTATACATGTATTAAATTATGATTAATAATGTAAACTTACATTTTCTCTTGTCTGTAATATTCCTTGATTTTTTCTTTTGTCTCATCTTCAAGTAACTTGTACACCCTTATTGATGCAGGTAGATGACACTGTTTCTCAAGCTTTTCCTTTCTTTGCTTTGGCTTCTTTTAAGAGTTCTTTGCAGCCTTCTTTGCAGGTTTCTTTGATATTTCTTTAGCAATTGGATTCAAGGGTGATTGAACCTTTGGCTGCTCCATTCCTTTCTCAATTATTGATTCAAATGGTTGGCTTTGTGACAGAACAATTAAAGGGCTTTCATTGTCACTCACAGCATAGATGTATTGCGCCTTCTTTTATTTTTTCTGGATGGGGATATAATGATAGTGTGGATCGACATTTGGTTTACGATCATCCCTATTTCGTATATTTTTTTACCAGTGTTCTCGTCTTCTTATTGACAGTTTCTTTTCCTTGTTCTTCAAGATCCTTGCTAGTTGGAGTCTGCAGTTGAACATCTTGTTGAACTCCAGAGGTCCCTTTTGTAGTGGCAATGTCTTTTCCTTCATGCTCTTGATCCTCCTCAGCTTGATCTTTCTCATTTTCATTTGGATCATGATCAGTTGCATGCCCTTGTTCTAGATCCTCTATAGTCACATCATTTTCAGTTGCATTCTCTTGAACTGGATCCTCAGTAGCAGTATCCTTATCATGTGTATGCTTTTCATCTGGATCATGATCAATTGCATGCCTTTGTTCTGGATCCTCCATAGCCACATCATTTTCAGCTGCATTCTCTTGAACTGGATCCTCAGTAGCAGTATCCTTATCTTGTGTATGCTCTTCAACTTGATCATCATTATCTGGATCTTCTTTAGGTGGTTCCTCCTTTTCTGGATCCTTTTCATTTGGATCCTTGAAATGTTGATCTTCCTCGTTTGAAGCATTTAGATCTGGTATTATTGCTTGCTTTTCCAGTAGCTTCTTCTTCAAACTTCCAATTTCATCCAGAAATTTATTTACTTTCATAGAAGCTGTTGCGTTCTTTAATTGCAACTGTCACATCTCAAATTTCATTGAACTAATCTTCTGCTTATCCTCATGTTGTTCTTGCATAAGCTTTTCAATGTTTTTGTTGAGTGCTCCAGTTGTTTGATTCGTTACAATTGAATCTGTGTGTAGGTTATCGAGTGCATATATCATCATATGACTAAGGACTAGATACCTCTTTTGATCCATGCTCGCACATCTTTTAAACTCTTCAAAACCTTCCACACCTAATGTGTTATCAATCCCAATGATGTCCCTTTGATAAATTGCATCAAATTTCATCAATTCTTCTTTGTACAGTTGATCAAACTGTAACTGAGCTTTATTGATGGTGATACTATGATTGTCTTGAGCTTCAGCTTCAGTTCTCTTCCTTTTCCTTCCCGTTGTCTTCTTTTATTTTTTCTTGGAAGACTCATTATTTTGTTCAGGAGAAGAAATGGCATTATGTTCTCCTTGGTTTATGTTGGAATGCTCCTCTATTTGTTCTTCAGAACAAGGAATACCACCACCAATCGGCTCATTTGGTTCAGCACAAGGAATACCACCACCAATATGCAGAGTCACACATTAAATAGCTTTTAAATTACATAATAATGTCATTGTTTCGTAAACATTGTTTATTAAACTTTAAAAAATGCAAACTATTTACTGAATGTACAAATTATTAAAAAAGAATCACACTAGTTATGAAACTGTAAAGTGCAAAAATATATTGTTTATTGAAATACTTTTATTATTGGTCCTTACCTCAATTTGTTCAACTAAAATATCTCTTATTGCTTTGTGGATTTTGGTTATGTCCCATCTTCCAATGGCAGGAACCATGTTTTCTCGTACATTTATTGTCTCCACCAGATTGGTGTGAAGACAAATCCAATACTGCATGAAATAAGAACTTTGAATTACTTTCTTATGTAATTTATAAGACGGAATTCATGTTTTTAAAATATAGTTCTTATTTCTTACCAAAATAAGGGGAGTGCATCCGCTTGTTGTTGCTGATTTGGTCCAATGCCCCACAAATTGTTATGAAGCTCCATGTGATGTATGTTCCAGAGGTTGCAAATAAGAGGGATTGTAGGAGATGCACACATATGATTGAAGCAGTAGCTTTTGCACCTTCAGGAGTTTCGTCTTGGATTGATTTTTGGTACGCTTCAACAATGTCCTTTTTTTTCACTATTTTTTGGTTCGCAAAATATGTTTTGACAAAGTTGTCCTTCATGTTCTTTGTGGATTTGTCTGTGTTTGGTAGTTCAACCCCTTGGTTGTTCAATCCAAATATTTTAGCAACATCTTCACTTGTTATTGCTCTTGGCTCATGATCTCCGAATTTGAAGTTTTGTTGCTTGGCATCATAGCATTGCATAATCTTGATCAGATCTATATCAGACTTCTTTTTTCTTTCCATTGCAACAATTTCATCATCAATGTAGAACTTGATCAGACTCCAAAATGGTGTCTTGGCCAAATGATTGCAGACATCATGGCATTGTTGAAGCATGGGTTTGTACAATTGCATTGAATTTGCAAAGCCGAAAACATTGCATCTGTATTGCAAATAAGAAGTTGGAGGTCTTTTATTCTTGTTCTTATTTGGACTCTTTCTAGCGAAAGTCTTCATTGTTGGGTTCTTTGGTCTATCCATTTATAAGAGATACTATTTATCAAACTGAACTAGAAAACCACACTTTTTTTACCAAAGCAAACTGAACTATTTATCGAAGTGAACTAGAAAACCACACTTTTTTACCAAAGCACACTGAACTATTTATCAAACTGAACTATTTAGCAAAGTGAACTATTTAGCAAATTGAACTATTTAGCAAACTGAACTGTTTATCAAACTGAACTAGAAAACCACAATTTTTTTACCAAAGCAAACTGAACTATTTACCAAAGTGAACTAGAAAACCACACTTTTTTACCAAAGCAAACTGAACTATTTATCAAACGAAACTACAAAACCACACTTTTTTACCAAAGCAAACTGAACTATTTAGCAAACTAAACTGTTTACCAAAGTAAACTATTTAGCAAACTGAACTAGAAAACTACACTTTTTTACGAAAGCAAACTGAACTATTTATCAAACTGAACTACAAAACCAAACTTTTTTATGAAAGCAAACTGAACTATTTATCAAAGTGAACTAGAAAACCACACTTTTTTTTACCAAAGCAAACTGAACTATTTATCGAACTGAACTAGAAAAACCACACTTTTTTTTTGAAAACAAACTGAACTATTTAGCAAACTAAACTATTTAGCATACTGAGCAATTTAGCAAATTGAACTATTTAGCAAACTGAACAAGAAAACCATACTTTTTTTTACCAAAGCAAACTAAACTATTTATCAAAATGAACTAGAAAACCACACTTTTTTACCAAAGCAAACTGAACTATTTATCAAGCGAAACTAGAAAACCACACTTTTTTACCAAAGCAAACTGAACTATTTATCAAAGTGAACTATTCAGCAAACTGAACTATTTATCAAACGAAACTAGAAAACCACACTTTTTTACCAAAGCAAACTAAACTATTTAGCAAACTGAACTAGAAAACCACACTTTTTTTTACTAGAAAACTGAACTATTTATTGATCTATATCTGAATAGATCACAACTAGAAACCCACACTGATTCTGGATCCACAACAACATGGCCACACTATTTATCAATCAAAATAACTCAAAGTACTTACGAAACTTAACTTAAAATACTGAAAGTATTGATACATTTACATCGGAATAGGGCATGCTATTTAAGAAAATGAACTAAAACACCACATTGATTCTGGATCCATACTGTTTATCAAACAGAAACAAAAAAACTACATTATTTATCAAACTATACTGTTTGTTGAATGTACAAATTATTAACAGAGAATCACACTAGTTTGTGTAATAGCGTAATATATGTTTATACTTGTTCGTGAATGCATCCCAGATTTTACTGTTTCTGTACATTTCAATTCTATTTACAAATGAAGCAAATTGTAAACTATTTCGTAAACACTGTTTATTAAACTAAAACACGACCGGAATAGAATGTTGATTATATCTAAGTTATTTAAGCAAAGAAATCAACATATGAGGGCAAGAAAATACTATTTAAATGTTATAAGAAAACGAGCAGTTATCAAAGTGAAGTAAAAATATACCATTTTGCATAAACATTGCTCATTCAATGAATTCGAAGCATGCAAACTTACATATTACTGTAAATCACCGAGAATATTAGAAATTTTGTGGTACGTACCTCTATTTATTCTCTGTTGCTTTTATTTCCCAATTTTATTGTGCGTTTTCGTCTGGATGCAAATCAGAACTCTGAACTAGAAACATAATTCATTTTTTAGAATCTCAAACATGCAAATGTACATATTTAGTAAATTAAAGTAAGAAATCATCAAGAATATCATAATGTACAGGTTCGTACTTGTGTTTGTCCGATTTCGACTTTGCAAACAAACAGTTCGAATGTTTTCAGTTTTTCGTCTTCAAATGGAGTTTTTGGGTTGAGAAATTCCTGATTTGATGTGTAGATTGTTGTTTGAAAACTTGAATTGAACTTGAAAATGCTTTGAGATCTTGACGTTTCAAGCAACGGAGGTTTCGATTTTTTGGTGCGGTGTGAAGGTTGGTGAACATTAATGGCGTTGGGAGGAGTGATGAATTTTAGTAACCGCTTTGGCTAACGGGCCTAGGTTAGGCTCCGTTAGGGGCAATTTTCGAATATTAATTGTTATGTGGTTTGGGCTTTTTGGTGAGCCCGTGTGTTTTAGTTTTTGTAGGGCCTGAGATAAAAGTTTTGTGTCCTTATGATTAAAATTTAAGCCATTTTTATTAGATAATAGTTTAGGGTGGTTGTAGGGCCTAAGATAAAAGTTTTTTGTCCTTATGATTAAAATTTAAGCCCTTTTTATTAAATAATAGTTTAGGGTGGCTTTTCATTAAATAAAAGTTAGTCCAAACCCTTTTCATTAAAGCTCCCTTTATTTTATTATATTTACTAGGTTAACACCAATCTAACCAAATCACATTTTAATAAAACAATAGAGAAAAGCTTGGTTATATGCATTCTATTGTTATATGCATTTTATTTAGTAGGCTATCATTTTTCATATGCTGTCATTCTCTTAGTTAACTCGGTTTGGGAACGGAAGTACAAGAGAATTAGTGTTGAATTTCTATTAATTAGCAATTCTTTCATCTAAACACAGGGTTAATTATTTCCTTTCAATTATTTGAGTTTTAGTCCAACTACACCAAGAGCATGAGGTTTAGTCATAGTAATGGATGATGATGGTTGGTAATGGGTTGTGTTCCATAAACTTATTCATTTACGTGTCAAGACTTATGCTGGTACAAATTTCGGATCATGTCATAAATTATCACCCTACTTACCATATACTAAAACCAATTTGAATGATTTGGTCAATTTTCTGGCTACTCCCAATTAATCCATTTTATGCGTTGTAACTTCTTGAAAAGTATTGTAGATATAAAAACTAACTCATTTTAGGCCTTTTACTCAATCGTAAAACCTCGTTGGCTCCAGAAGATGCACAATCGTTTGACAAAGTCTGCCAAGCCTTAGAAATTAGGTTCAACAAGTTTGCGTCACAGTATTACCCATAAATTGCGCAAGCTAGCAATTATTCATACTAAAAACGAAGGGAAAAAAAAATTTGATTGATCATGGGCAGAAGTAATCCAACTTCTAATCTATCCATTGTTTGTTTAGGGTATTGAGAGACAATAAGGACATGATTTCCATCTCTTGAAAGCCTAATTTCTTTAGTCCGAGAACTTCGACCTCTAGTACTACAGCATGGACCAATCACTTCTGTAAACTTGCCTTGTCGCTTTTTATTTTCCTTAATATTTTTTGTTCATCGCCACGTGTCTTCTTGACCCAATCATACATTGTCTTGTAGAAAAAAACTTGTACACGGCAATGCATTATTAGACAAGAACTGCGACGCGGCAATGAACCCGTTTCAAATACGTTATTCTCCTTAATGGTTGGATAATATTTTTTAGAGAAAAGATTGGTTGGGGTCAAATCCAAATAGTAGCAAGTGTGCAAATAAATTTGTTTTTGCAAATCAACCACCGGTCTTCCTCCTAACCTAATGGAAAGTGCACAAGCATGATCCTCGTAGGGTCTGGGTTCGAGGGTTGGTATCTTCTGAATTTGATGTTCTTCATCATGCTCCCTCAGAGGAAACATATATATCAACAATATGAGGTTTTTTTTTTAATATACATATTGCTTTTCACTCTATTTTATTTTATTCTTCACTTAATACTATGGTCTAGTGGTATTCATCTTCACTTATAAGTGATATGTCTTAAGTTCGATTATTGCCAAAGATAAATTAGAACCACATTATTACTAGCCCATTGGGAGGCTAAGTCCATCCCCTCCCCCTTAGAGTAGATAATATCGTTTGTTCAAAAAAAAAAAAACATACGTAAACCATACCAAATTCCATCGAGAAAAAAGAATACAAAGCTTAGTTATATGCAATCTATATGAATTAGAAGATACATCATTGTATAGGTATGAGTAAAGGACTTTTGTGTTGAGGAAATCCATATATCTCTGTTTCCGGAATCAGGATCCTTTCCTGAGCACATGGTCAGGATCCTCCTGACCAGGTCCATCGAACCGTTTAAATTTTATCCAACGGCTACAAACAGGGGGCCCTTCTAAAAGTTATAATAATTATAACCGTTAGATAAAAGTTGAATGGCCCGATGGGCCTGGTCAGGAGGATCCTGATCATGTGCTCAGGAGAGGATCCTGATTCCGGACCTATGTCTGTACAAATTTTGAGTCGTGTAAAAATTGTCGCCCTACTCCCCATATACTAAAAACAATTTTAATGATTCGGTCAATTTTGGCCCACTCCTAAATAAACCATTTTATACTTGTATTTTTATTCAATGGTACAACTTATTATTGTATTTAGCGTCAACAACTAGAGATGACAATTCTAATCGTTAAACCCGATAACCGTGGATAACCGTCCGAATGGATTGGATTTGGGTATGAAAATTCGGGTATATTTTGGGTATGGGGAAAAACTGTGAATATTATTTGGTTATGGTTTTGGATATGGTTATTGAGGTTCCCAATCCGTATCCGTACCCGAATCCGAATCCGAACCGAATAATATATAATATAATTATATATAATATTAAAGTATTATAATATATATATATATATTTTTTTTTTGTTAGTCACCGAATCCATTACCTTGAGAATACAAAAATTGCATTGTGTGAGTTGCATTTTGTGCGAAAGTTCAAAAGTTTTGATATGAATCAAAATCTATGAAATTCAATGGTGTTTATGGGAGATATCAAAGATCAACCAACATTATCAGTGTTTAGCTTTAATTTTATGCTCCACAAAATCCATTTATTAAATCATTTTATACATCTAATGTTTAATGACGAAAATAATATTTACTAAATTATCATGCGTCAATTGGACAAATATATTTTTTGTATTGACGAAGATGGATATAACCGTTAACCGATGGGGAATCCGTTATCCGGTGGTATGGTTATGGATAATACCCGATGGTCAATTTGCGGGTATGGATATGGTTAATTTTAGTGGTTATAGAGATGGATATAGCATTTCCGTCCCCAAACCGAAATGTTGCTATCCCTATCAACAACTTAACATTCTTATTTAATAACCATTTCGTTTTAATTTTACTACTACTAGGGATAGAGAAGAAATATATTGAAGACAAAGATATATAAATGGTAGAAGAAGGAAGCTTGGAGGGATGTTGAGCAAATGTAATGGAATGATATACAAATTCAAAAATACAAACAAAAATCTGGAAAACAATTCTAAATTGTTTTCACTTTCAACTTTTTATTTCATATATTTAATTTCAGTTTTCCAAAAAAAAAATATATAAATTGTAGAAGAAGGAAGTAGGGGCCTTCACTCTCAACTTTTAATTTCATATATTTTCTGGTTTCGCCCTCCTTCTCGAAATGATGAATAGATCTAAATAGAGGCCACAAGGACCGATGCATGTTTTAGTGAGACACACAAAATGAGAGTAAAAAACATGATAACAAAAATAGTATCTCCTTCCAAATAATTTAAAAAGCAGAATAAAAGCGTAAGAGTTTTTTTTTCCATCTCATATACATACACAGGGAAACTTATTCACCAAATGGCTACAAATGTTATATTAAAAATGGTATATAGATAGAGATAAAATTGGCTGGGCCCAAATTCCAATAGTCAGACTAAATTCATTTTTCGCGTATGTTTGCACTGGCAATGATTCCTCAAGGTTATGGATTCGAAGGCTGGTACCGGTGATGTGGATGATGATGAACTGATGACTGGATTATTATTATCCAGAGAAATGCCAAGGGACTCTTTGGGACAGAAAGGAACTTAAATCAAATGAGGTATTCTAAATATACCTCTGTTTGTCTACCTTTTCAAACCGGGACGAATGAGCAGAAACCTAACACTCTTATCTCTTATTCCTCATTGTTTCATCAAGCTCAATGCCTAATCCCAAGTCTTAACAAGCCAATTGACTTGATCCTTCATTCAAACAATCCTATAGCCTCATTCACATATATCCACAAATTCGAGAAATTTTTATGTACATCTGAACTGCGGGTATGTCATGTGTTATAATATAAGTGGGCAATAAGGTTGATATTGTTGTGAAGAGAGAGAGTGCAGCATAGAGAAGAGAAGGGGTTGAGGAATTCTGTGTTGTGAATTCTCATGTCTAGTGTCTTTATTTATAGTAATAAAAAAGAGAGAAGAACTTACTCTCCAAGTAATACAAAATCAAATAGGAAGGATCTTTTATATTAATTAAAAGATATATCACCTCGACCCTTTCTTCCTATTCCTCACAGATGAACAATGACGACAACTTAGATTTCCAAATCGAAAAATACCCAATTCAAATTGGAATAGAAATCCATTTGGAGCAATCTGCCTCTGTATTAGATCAATCTCCCCCATGTTTCTCTCTTTCTCTGTCACATCCGGGGCTCAACTCCGCCGTAACACGATATTGTCCTCTTTGGGCTTACCTTTCCCTCACGGTTATGTTTTTGGGAACTCACACGAGAATTTCCCAGTGGGTCACCCATCCTAGGAATGCTCTCGCCCGAACTCGCTTAACTTCGGAGCTTCGATGGAATCTGAAGCCAGTGAGTTCCCAAAAGAACTCGCACTATAGGGAGGGGAGCATGTACATATTAAGCACATCACCCTCTCTCCATTGGTCGATGTGCGATCTTAAAATCCACCCTACTTAAGGGGAACCCAGCATCCTCGCCGGCACAAGCACACCGAACGGCAGAGTGGCTTTGATACCAAATTGCCACATCCCACATCGACCAACGGAGAGGGGTGATATGCCTTATATGTACATGCCCACCTCCATATAACATGAGGCCTTTTGGGAACTCATTGGCTTCGGATTCCATCGGAACTTCGAAGTTAAACGAGTTCGGGCGAGAGCATTCCTATGATGGGTAACCCACTGGGAAGTTCTCATGTGAGTTCCCAGAAGCAAAACCGTGAGGGAATGGTAAGCCCAAAGCGGACAATATCGTGCTAAAGCGGAGCCGAGCCCGGGATGTGACAATTTGGAATCAGAGCCACTATGCCGTGTGGTGCTAGTGTGCCGACGAGATGTCAGGCCCCTAAGGGGAGTGGATTATAACATCCCACATCGACCAACGGAGAGGGGGTGGTGTGCCTTATATTTACATGCCCACCTTCATATAACACGAGGCTTTTTGGTAACTCACTGGCTTCGGATTCCATCTGAACTCTGAAGTTAAGTGAGTTCGGGTGAGAGCATTCCTAGGATAGGTGACCCACTGGGAAGTTCTCGTGTGAGTTTCCAGAAATAAAACCGTGAGGGAATGGTAAGCCCAAAGCGGACAATATCATGCTACTGCGGAGCCGAGCCCGGGATGTGACAATTTGGTATTAAAGCCACTCTGCCGTGTGGTGCTAGTGTGCCGATGAGACGTCAGGCCCCTATAGGGGATGGATTGTAACATCCCACATCGACCAACGGAGAGGGGGTGATGTGCCTTATATGTACATGCCCACCTCTATACAACACAACGCCTTTTGGGAACTCCGAAGTTAAGCAAGTTCGGGCGAGAGCATTCCTAGGAAGGGTGACCCACTGGGAAGTTCTTGTGTGAGTTCCCAGAAACAAAACAGTGAGGGAATGGTAAGCCCAAAGTGGATAATATTGTACTAAGGAGGAGCTGAGTCCGAGATGTGACAATTTGGTATCAGAGCCACTCTGTCGTCTGGTGCTAGTGTGTCGACGAGACGTGAAGCCCCTAAGAGGGGTGGATTCTAACATCCCACATCGACCAACGGAGAGGGGCTGATGTGCTTTACATGTACGTGCCCACCTTCATATAACACAAGGCTTTTTGTGAACTCACTGGCTTTGAGCTCAATCGGAACTCTAAAGTTAAGCGAGTTCGGGCAAGAGCATTCCTCGGATGGGTGACCAACTGGGAAGTTCTCGTGTGAGTTCCCAGAAACAAAATCGTGAGGGATTGGTAAGTCTAAATCGGACAATATCGTGCTACAGTGGAGCCGAGCCCGGGATGTGACAATTTGGTATCAGAGGCACTCTGTCATGTGGTGCTAGTGTGCCGATGAGACGTCAGGCCTCTAAGGGGGTTGATTGTAACTTCCCACATCGACCAACGGAGAGGGGCTGATGTGCCTTCTCTATACATGCCTACCTCCATATAACACGAGGCTTTTTGGGCACTCAGAGGCTTCGGATGCCATCAGAACTCTGAAGTTAAGCGAGTTCGACCGAGAGCATTCCTAGGATGGGTGACCCACTGGGAAGCTCTCGTGTGAGTTCCCATAAACAAAACCGTGAGGGAATGGTAAGCCTATAGCAGACAATATCGTGTTACGGCAGAGCCGAGCCAGGGATGTGATAATTTCGTACCAGAGCCACTCAGCCATTTGGTGTTGGTGTGCCAACGAAACGTAAGGCCCCTGAGGGGGTGGATTGTAATATCCCAAATCGACCAACGGAGAGAGGGTGATGTGCCTTAGATGTACATGCCCACCTCCATATAACACGGGGACTTTTGGGAACTCACTGGCTTCGGATTCCATCGGAACTCTGAACTTATGCGAGTTCGGGTGAGAGCATTCCTAGGGTGGGTGACCCCCTGGGAAGTTCTCATGTGAGTTCCCAGAAATAAAAACCATGAGGGAATTGTAAGCCCAAAGTGGACAATATCGTGCTACGGCGGAGCCGAGCCCGGGTTGTGACAATTTGGTATCAGAGCCACTCTGCCGTGTGGTGCAAGTGTGTCGACAAAGCGTCTGGCCTCTAAGGGGGGTGGATTGTAATATCCCACATTGACCAAAAGAGAGGGGGTGATGTGCCTCAGATGTACATGCCTACCTCCATATAACATGAGGTCGTTTGGCAACTAATTGGATTCGAATTCCATCGGTACTTTGAAGTTAAGCGAGTTTAGGGGACAACATTCCTAGGATGAATGACCCACTTGGAAGTTCTCGTGTGAGTTCCCAGAAACAAAACCGTGAGGGAATGGTAAACCCAATGTGGACAATATCGTGCTACGGAGAAGCCGAGCCCGTGATGTGACAATTTGGTATCAAAACCACTTTGTCGTGTGGTGCTAGTGTGCCGACAAGACGTCAAGCCCCTAAGGGAGGTGGATTGTAACATCCCACATCGACCAACGGAGAGGGGGTGATGTGCCTTATATGTACTTGCCAACCTCCATATAACACAAGACTTTTTTGGAACCCACTGGCATCGGATTTCATCAGAACTCTGAAGTTAAGCGAGTTCGGGCAAGAGCATTCTTAGGATGAGTGACCCACTTGGATGTTCTCGTGTGAGTTCCCAGAAACAAAACCGTGAGGGAATGGTAAGCCTAAAGCGGACAATATCGTGCTGCGGCGGAGTCGAGCCCGAGATGTGGCAATTTGCTTTCAGAGCCACTTTGCCGGGTGATGCTAGTGTGCTGACAAGACGTCAGGCCCCTAAAGGGGGTGGATTGTAACATCCTACATCGACCTACGGAGATGGGGTGGTATGTCTTATATGTACATGCCCGTATCCATATAACACGAGGCCTTTTGGGAACTTACTGGCTTCGAATTCCATCGAAACTATGAAGTTAAGCGAGTTCGGGTGAGAGCATCCCAAGGTGGGGTGACCCACTGGGAAGTTCCCGTGTGAGTTCCCAGAAACAAAACGGTGAGGGAATGGTAAGCCCAATGCGGACAATATCATTCTACGACGGAGCTGAGCCCGGGAAGTGACAATTTGGTATCAGAGCCACTCTGCCGTGTGGTGCTAGTGTGTTGACGAATCGGCAGGCCCCTAAGGGGGTGGATTGTAACATCCCACATCGACCAACGGAGAGGGGGTGATGTGCCCTAGATGTACATGCCCACCTCCATAAAGCACGAGGCCTTTTAGGAACTTGCTGGCTTCGGATTCCCCAGGAACTCTGAAGTTAAGCGAGTTCGGGCGAGAGCATTCCTAGGATGAACGACCCACTTAGAAGTTCCTGTGTGAGTTCCTGAAAACAAAACCGTGAGGGAATGGTAAGCCTAAAGCGGACAATATCATGTTACGGCAGAGCCAAGCCGGGGATGTGACTGTAGACATTGAAATTTCGTTGAAATAAATGTTGACCATTGCATTAAAATTACAATTGTAGACTTAGGTGAAATAAATGTTGACCATTGCATTAAAATTACAATTGTAGACATTGAAATTTCGGTGAAATAAATGTTGACCATTGCATTAAAACTACAATCCACCCAAACTCACCTACAACAATTCACCCAAATTCACCTACAACAATTCACCCAAATTCACCTATAACAATCCACCCAAACTCACCTACAACAATTCACCCAAATTCACCTACAACAATTCACCCAAATTCATCTACAACAATCCACCCAAACTCACCTACAACAATTCACCCAAATTCACCTACAACAATTCAACCAAATTCACCTACAACAGTCCACCCAATTCACCTACAACATCCACCAAAATAAATGGATGGTGGTGATTCATTCTCAAAGCCTATAAATAAGCTTCTCCATCAAGGAGGAAAGGAGAGAATTCACATCACACCAAAACCTTGAAGCTTTGAAACTCTAAAAGCTCTCAAGCAAATCTCGAAGGATCAAGAAAACTCTCTTCGTTCTTCCAAGATCAAGCCCCGACGGCCCTTGGATGAACAATCATCCACCTTCGAGATCAAGCCCCGACGGCCCTTGGATCAACACACATGTTCCTCCAAGATCAAGCCTCAACGGCCCTTGGATCAACAACATCTGTTCTTCAAGAATCAAGCCCAAAAGCCCTTGAAGATCGTCATCGTTCGTCGTTCATTCGTTCTTCAAGAACAAACCCAAAAACCCCTTGAAAATCATTCATCGTTCGTCGTCCATCCAACCTTCAAGATCAAGCCCAACGGCCCTTGAAGAAACGTTCATCTACTTTCAAGATCAAGCCACCAACGGCCCTTGAAGAAACTTCCCGTTCATCCAAGATCAAGCCTTGGCGGCCCTTGGATCAACAACATCCACAAACTAACATCTTACAGAGATTGAATCAGAGGAACAAATTGTAAAAGAGATTGTCACCCCAAAAATCAATACAAAATATCATTTTGTACACGTGTTCTTGTCTCTTCCATTGCAGGAATTTCCGTGTTTACAAATTTGGCACGCCCAGTGGGACTATCTCTACCTCTGATCTCTTTCTCCGTTCAAGAAAACCAAAGCACATCCTCAAAATCAATGGCATCAAAGAAGGTTCAAGTTGTTCTCGCAACTAATGCAAAGAATAAGAGTGTCCTCGCCACAGGCAGTGTCACTTCAGGCATCACAACTCGAAGCAAGGCAAGAGATCTTTCTGCCGCCTCTTCCACCCCTGCATCAACTCTGCCGAAGGAACAAGAACACCCGAGGCACGAACCGGTGATCACCCTGGCCTCGCTAAGGGCGCCAAGGGAGGAAAGCCAGAGGAAGTACTCTGAGTCCTTGCTTTTTGATGCAGACTCGAGCGACAACACATCCATGCAAGTGATGACTACCGGAGCAACTTCAATTGAGAAGCAGCTAGCTCAAATGAATGAAGCGATCGCAAAACTTACACGAACTGTGGAGGAAAAAGACTTGCAAATCGCTGCACTCGTCAACCAACTAGATGTAAAGCCCGACGTGAAAGTTGACCCAATGGTTAATCCATTAAAGAAAGAAGCCGTTGAAGAAGAAGAGCCTCCGATGGAGAAAGTCGAAGAGAAGCGGGAGCCAGACCAAGCAGCAGTGCTCATGGGATCTCTCTCTATCCAGCAGCTGCAGGAGATGATCGCCAGCACCATCAAGGCGCAGTACGAAGGAAGCTCGCATGACTTCGTACTGTACTCAAAGCCCTATTCCAAGAAGATTGACACTTTGAAGATGCCGAGGGGTTATCAGCCGCCAAAGTTCATGCAGTTCGATGGAAAGGGAAACCCAAAGCAACATGTCGCCCATTTCATTGAAACCTGCAACAATGCTGGAATAGAGGGAGACTACCTCGTCAAGCAGTTCGTGCGCTCGCTGAAAGGCAACGCCTTTGACTGGTACAATGACCTCGAGCCCGAGTTTATCAACAGTTAGGATCAGCTAGAAAGGAAATTCCTCAACCGTTTCTACAGTACGAAACAGTGGAATGATGAACCTGTCGTCGACTACATCAATAGATGGCGTTCCTTAAGACTGGATTGCAAAGATCGGCTTTCTGAAACCTCTGCTATTGAGATGTGCATTCAAGGCATGCACTGGGGGTTACATTACATCCTCCAAGGCATAAAACCGAGAACATTTGAGGAGCTGGCAACTCGATCCCACGACATGGAACTGAGTATCGCCAATCACAGGAAGAATGAGCCAGTCACCGACTCCAAGAAGGATAAAGTATTCTCCCCAAATGTAGACAAGACTGGAAAAAAACCCTCTAAGAAAGCTTTTACTGTCAACACCGCACCCATCAAGAACCCCTCCGCGCTTATTAAGATCTTCCCCAAGACCAAAGCAAAGGAGATAAAGAGAGGTGAGCCTCCTCATACCCAAGACAAGTATAAAAACACCTTGAGGGAGCTAGAGCAAAAAACGTACCCTTTTCCTGACTCAGACATGGATGTAATGTTAGACGACTTGCTGGAAAAGAAGGTGATTGAGTTACCAGAATGCAAGCACCCTGAGGAATTGAATCGCGTGAACGATCCTAAGTACTGCAAGTACCATCGTATCGTGAGCCATCCTGTTGGCAAGTGCTTTGTCCTCAAAGAACTCATTATGAAGCTAGCGCAACAAGGGAAAATCGAGCTCGACCTTGAAGACATAGCTGCAACACATACTACCACAATTGCATTTGGATCCTTCAATCCTGTGCCTCTCAACGCGACACCTGATTATTCCTATCAATGCTCAAGTTGCACAGCACCTTCTGCACAGCCATCGCCGGGGGCAAACGACTAGGATACGCCTACCGATGATGAAGAAGGGTGGACATTGGTGACCTATAAGAAGACGAGGAAGCCAAGACCGCAAGCTATAAGGCCAAAATGGGAGAAGGGGAGAAAGCACTGCCGCCGCAACAATAGGAAGCCAAAAAGAAATATAAGAGCTGCTAAGCCAACATATACTGGGGAACCTATGGAGCAAGAGTCACGCATTCCCCGTCTCTTTGCATGAGTACTTCTCGGAGGACTTCTTCCAACAGTGCACTACCGCTGCATGTCATATGGTCGAGGTAGAAATGGAAGAACCTTGAAAAGGCAAAGCCACCGCTATCGAGGAAGAAAAGACCCTCACGCCCAAAGAAGGTCTGCCAACGCACTTTAACATCGAGGAAGCGCTGCGATTGCCAAAGAAGATGCGAATGGCACTAGCAGCGGCCTTGGCAAGTCCTGCAAGAAAGCAAGAACGAAGGCTTGAAGCTTTGGCCACATGAATGTGCCATATGCTGTGTCGCCCAGGACGCGATCGGTTTCACGAATGAAGACTTACTGTTGGGATCAAAGCCTCATAATCGTCCTCTCTTTGTCTCGGGATACGTAAATGAGCTCAAAGTCAACCGCATGCTTGTGGATGGTGGATCGGCCATAAACATCATGCCAAAGTCAACAATGACCATAATCGGCATCAAGGTGGATGAACTATCCCTAAGCCGTCTATTAATCCAAGGTTTTAACCAAGAAGGACAAAGAGCGATAGGCATGATCCACGTGGAGATGACCATTGGTGACCTCAAGTCAAGCACGATATTCCACGTGATTGATGCAAGAACTTCCTACAGCTTGCTCTTAGGAAGGCCTTGGATTCAAGCGAATGGAGTAGTACCGTCCACCATTCACCAATGCTTAAAATTTTACTGAGAATGAGTGAAGGTGATCTATGGCGACACCAAGCCATTCACCGAAGCCGAATCACATTTCACAGACACCAAGTTCTACATGGATGAAGACATGGTACCCGAAGCTCTTCCAGAAGAGATCAAATCCATGAGCAAAGCAGCACCTAAAAAGCTGGAGTGGCAAGCCATACCCAAAAAGCAAGAAGGGTAAGTCGTGCCATCTTCAAGCAAAAATGATGACGAGTATGCTAAACCCGCAACAACCAAAGGGAGTAGCACGCCTTCAAAAGGACCGAATACACCCGTCTTTCGATACATCTCGATGTCGAGAAGAAAGAATGGTCAATCTCTATTCGAAACTGGAGTAAGCAAAGCCGATACACAACAGCACATAGATAATGCAAAGTTGCTCAGGACGAGTGCAGTTTTGCCTCTGACACAGCTAGGCAACGCTAAGGTTGCAAGACTACCGCAAGGCTTTATAAAAGCTATGCCAAAAAGGGTGGAACCAAGCTTCCTTCCAACCAAGAGGACCGAAGAAGGTTTTGATCCAAACGCCTACAAACTCATGTCGAAAGCTGGATACGACTTCGCTTCTTCTTCGAATCCAAGAAAGAAGGTTTCAAACACCGTCAACAATAAAGAACGTGACCTCACCGAAACTCAAAAGAAGTTAAAGAAGCATGGTTACGGAGTTGACAACAACAAAGCTGGACTTGGCTTGACACCAAATGCACCCGTGAAGATTTCAAGGAAAGCGAAAAATGCTAGCACTCAACACATCAGTGTGAGCATTGAACAAGATCAAGAGGAGCATAAACCCGCCCCCGGGCCGTCAGTCTTCGATAAGATGAATCATTCAAGACCTAGAATGTCAACACTCAATCGCATTGATGGTCAAAATCGAACCTCCGTCTTCAAGAGGCTTACCATGCCAACATCCCAAAGCTCTATTTTTGGAAGGTTGTCAAAACCTAAGAAGCGAAGCAACACGGCTAGCTCTCCTCCTCGTCGGTCAGCTTTGGAAAGACTTGAAGACAACAAGAAGCTTTCTAGAAATAGGGAGACAACGTTAAAGGAAGAAAAGCTCGATGGGCTAGCAGAAAAAGGAGATATTCGAAGCTCAATTCCTTCAAGGATGAAACGCCAAGCAATCTTGGAGGTTAACACAAATGGACCGCCATCATCCATACTGGACAATCTTCATGCCAACGATCCCAAGAAGACGGCACTAAAAGGAAGGTCCAAGACATCTTCCCCGTCACAATCCAAGAAGGCAAAGAAGATGAAATCCCTAGGGAAGACGCCACTTCTGGCTTTTTGGACTCAAAGTCTTCACCTCGATCTTTGGGGGCATGTTCCAAGTCAAGCGAAAATGAAGGGCGAGCTCATGTTGCTCCAAAGAAATTACACATGAAGCCTACGTTGCATCCACAAATTCACCAGTCAGAAATAGGACAAGAAACCATTGTATCAACTTTCAAGCCTGGATGAAGCTGAGGTTGACAACATGATCGAAGCTGATTTAATTCAAGAGGTCATGGACTCGGGACGGAACTTGAACGTTGCCTTAAAAAAATCAGGGCAACTCCGTACCTGCATAGAGTTTCGTAACTCAAAAAGATACAACACTCGAAAGAACGACACTGAAGAGGAAGTCCAAGATGTCTTCCACATCACGATCCAAGAAGGCAAAGAAGACGAAATCCCAGAAGGAGATGTCACTGCTGCACCACCACAACTTGAGGATGGGGGGCAAGCCACGGTCGATCATCTCAAGGAGCTTAACTTAGGCACAAAAGAAGAGCCGAAGCCTATCTTCGTAAGTGCGCTGCTAAGTGCAGACGAGATAAAGGAGTATTACCAGCTGCTGTTAGAGTACAAAGACGTTTTTGCTTGGACCTACAAAGAAATGTCTGGCCTTGACCCCACCATCGCTATGTACCATCTTGCAGTCAAGCCCGGAACGCGACCGATAAAGCAAACTCAAAGACGCTATCGATCTGAGCTCATCCCACAAATAGAAGCCGAGATTGACAAGCTAATTGAAGCAGGTTTCATTCGAGAGGTGCAATACCCCAAGTGGAACTCCAATATCATCATTGTCCTTAAGAAATCTGGACAAATACGTGTTTGCGTAGACTTCCGGGACCTCAACGATACTTGCCCAAAAGACGACTTCCCATTGCCAATCATCGAAATCATGGTAGACGCAACCACTGGCCATGAGGCACTGTCATTCATGGACGGCTCTTCTGGATACAATCAAATTCGTATGGCTCTCGAAGACGAAGAACTAATAGCATTCCGCACTCCAATAGGTATCTACTGCTACAAGGTGATGCCCTTTGGACTAAAGAACGCTGGAGCTACATATCAATGCGCAATGCAGAAAATCTTCAATGACATGCTACACAAAAATGTAGAATGTTATGTGGATGACGTGGTGGTCAAAACAAAGAAAAGGTCAGATCACTTGAAGGATTTGCGAGTAGTGTTCGAAAGGCTGCGAAAGTACAACCTCTGGAAAGGTCCTCGGTTTCATTGTCAAACACCGTGGCATTGAAGTGGACCAATCAAAGATCAAGGACATTCAAAGCATGCCCGAGCTAAGGAACCTACACGAGCTGAAAAGTCTACAAGGACGGCTAGCCTTCATCAGACGCTTCATTTCCAACCTTGCAGGGCGTTGTTAACCGTTTAGCCGACTGATGAAGAAAGATGTTCCGTTCGTATGGGACGAAGCATGCCACAATGCTTTTGAAAGCATACAAAAATATTTATCAAGTTCACCTGTCCTGGGGCACCGGTGCCCGGGAAACCACTCATATTGTACATCGCTGCTCAGGAAAGTTCAGTTGGAGCACTCTTGGCACAAGAAAATTAATCCCAAAAAGAATGAGCGCTTTACTACCTCAGTCGAACTCTCACCAGCGCTGAGTTGAACTACTCCCCAATAGAAAAGATGTGCCTCGCCTTGGTATTCGCCATCCAGAAGCTCAGGCATTACATGCAGGCTTACACTATCCACCTGGTTGCTAAAGCTGACCCGGTCAAATACGTCATGTCCAAACCAGTCTTGACAGGGCGACTCGCTAAATGGGCGTTGCTTCTTAATCAGTATGAGATCATCTACGTCCCAACTAAAGCCGTCAAGGGACAAGCGCTAGCAGACTTCTTTGCCGATCACCCAATCCCAGCCAATTGGAAAATCTCAGATGACTTGCCTGACGAAGAGGTGTTCTACATCGACATCTTCCCGACATCGACGATGTTCTTCGATGGATCAGCACGAGTAGACGGAGCAGGGGCATGAGTAGTATTCATGTCGCCACAAAGGCAAATACTACCTTACTCCTTCCAACTAAACGAATTATGCTCCAACAACGTCGCTGAGTACCAAGCACTGATCATTGGGCTCCAAATGGCAATCAACATGGAAATCATAGCCCTCGAGGTATACTCTCGAGTACTCATCTGCACCTGCCTAGAGAACATACAAGACGAGTGACAATGAAGCATCAATCTTGTGGATCATCAGTAAACACGACAACTGCACGTGCTGATTCATCCCCTAACCTTCTTCAATATGAATTGGAAAGATTGAACAAAGAAACAGGTCATCACCTCCACTTCGTGTCTGCCAGCCAGGTGTTCAAACACTAAAACTGCTCGTGGTCCTCTCTAAATTCAAGATCAAGCCCCAATGGCCTCGAAGAAATCACAAGTCCGGTTCAAAATCAAGTGTCCACCACCCTTGAATCAAATTCAGCTCCAGATGAAAGAAGTAAGTTCAGACCTTTGGAGGAAACCAGAAAAAACCTCCACCCCAGTTCAAGATTAAGCCTGTGGAAAATTAACCTTTGGAGGAAACCAGAAAACCCTCCAGCATAGTTCAAGATTAAGCCTGTGGAAAATCAACAATCGGAGGAAACCATAAAATCTTCCTGCCAAATTCAAGACCAAGCCCCGATGGCCCTTGAAGAAATTTCCAGCCCAATTCAGGATCAAGGCTCGATGGCCCTTGGATCGACATCTACATTAAGGAACTTCAAAACGCATCTTCTACACGTGATAAACACATGTATACGACGCACCTTGAAGTGGGGGCATTTGTAGACATTGAAATTTCGGTGAAATAAATGTTGACCATTGCATTAAAACTACAATCCACCCAAACTCACCTACAACAATTCACCCAAATTTACCTACAACAATTCACCCAAACTCACCTACAACAATTCACCCAAACTCACCTACAACAATCCACCCAAACTCACCTACAACAATTCACCCAAATTCACCTACAACAATTCACCCAAATTCATCTACAACAATCCACCCAAACTCACCTACAACAATTCACCCAAATTCACCTACAACAATCCACCCAAACTCACCTACAACAATCCACCCAAATTCACCTACAACAATCCACCCAATTCACCTACAACATCCACCAAAATAAATGGATGGTGGTGATTCATTCTCAAAGCCTATAAATAGGCTTCTCCACCAAGGAGGAAAGGAGAGAATTCACATCACACCAAAACCTTGAAGCTTTGAAACTCTAAAAGCTCTCAAGCAAATCTCGAAGGATCAAGAAAACTCTCTTCGTTCTTCGTTCATCGTTCTTCCAAGATCAAGCCCCGACGGCCCTTGAAGAAACTTTGTTCAACCTTCCAAGATCAAGCCCCGACGACCCTTAGATCAACACACATGTTCCTCCAAGATCAAGCCCCAACGGCCCTTGGATCAACAACATCCGTTCTTCAAGAATCAAGCCCAAAAGCCCTTGAAGATCGTCATCGTTCGTCGTTCATCCGTTCTTCAAGAACAAGCCCAAAAGCCCCTTGAAAATCATTCATCATTCGTCGTTCATCCAACCTTTAAGATCAAGCCCAACGGCCCTTGAAGAAACGTTCATCTACTTTCAAGATCAAGCCATCAACGGCCCTTGAAGAAACTTCCCGTTCATTCAAGATCAAGCCTTGGCGGCCATTGGATCAACAACATCCACAAACCAACATCTTACGGAGATCGAATCAGATGAACAAATTGTAAAAGAGATTGTAACCCCAAAAATCAATACAAAATATCATTTTGTACACGTGTTCTTGTCTCTTCCATTGCAGGAATTTCTGTGTTTACAGTGACAATTTGGTATCAGAGCCACTCTGCCGTGTGGTGCTAGTATGCCGACGAGACGTCAGGCCCCTAAGGGGGATGTATTGTAACATCCCAAATCGACCAATGGAGAGGGGATGTTGTGCCTTATATGTACATGCCCACCTCCATATAACATGAGGCTTTTTGGGAAATCACTGGCTTGGGATTCCATCGGAACTCTAAAGTTAAGCGAGTTCAGGCGAGAGCATTCCTACGATGGGTGACCCACTGGGAAGTTCTCGCGTGAGTTCCCATAAACAAAACCATGAGGGAGTGGTAAACCCAATGCGGACAATATCGTGCTACTGTGAAGCCGAGCCCGGGATATGACAATTTGGTATCAAAGCCACTTTGCCGTGTGGTGCTATTGTGTCGACGAATCGGCAGGCCCCTAAAGGGGGTGGATTGTAACATCCTACATCGAGCAATGGAGAGTGGATGATGTGCCTTAGATGGACATACCCACCTCCATATAACACGAAGCCTTTTGGGAACTCACTAGCTTCGGATTCCATCAGAACTCTGAAGTTAAGCGAGTTCGGAAGAGAGCATTCCTAGGATGAATGACCCACTTGGAAGTTCTCGTGTGAGTTCCCAGAAACAAAACCGTGAGGGAATGGTTAACCCAAAGCGGACAATATCGTGCTACGGAGGAGCCGAGCCTGGGATGTGACAATTTGGTATCAGAGCCACTTTGTCGTGTGGTGCTAGTGTGCCGACGAGATGTCAAGTCCATAAGGGGTGGATTGTAACATCCCACATTGACCAACGGAGAGGTGTTGATGTGCCTTATATGTACATGCCCACCTCTATATAACACGAGGGTTTTTGGGAACACACTGGATTCGGATTGCATCAGAACTTTAAAGTTAAGCGATTTTGGGCGAGAGCATTCCTAAGATGAATTACCCACTTGGAAGTTCTCGTGTGAGTTCCCCAAAACAAAACCGTGAGAGAATGGTAAGCCCAATGCGGATAATATCATTCTACGGCGGAGCCGATCCCGGGATGTGACAATTTGGAATCAAAGCCATTCTGCCATGTGGTGCTAGTGTGTCGACGAATCGGCAGGCCCCTAAAGGGGGTAGATTGTCACATCCCACATTGACCAACGGAGAGGGGGTGATGTGCCTTAGATGTACATGCCCACCTCTGTATAACACGAGGCCTTTTGGGAACTCACTGGCTTCGGATTCCATCGAAACTTTGAAGTTAAGCGTGTTAAGGCGAGAGCATTCCAAAGATGAATGACCCACTAGGAAGTTCTCGTGTGAGTTCCTAGAAACAAAACAGTGAGGGAATGGTAAGCCTAAAGCAGACAATATCATGCTACGGAGGAGCCGAGCCCGGTATGTGACAATTTGGTATCAGAGCCACTTTATCGTGTGGTGCTAGTGTGTCGACGAGACGTCAAGCCCCTAAGGGGTGTGGATTGTAACATCCCACATCGACCAACGGAGAGGGGTGATGTGCCTTATATGTACTTACCCACCTCCATATGACACGAGGCTTTTTGGGAACTCACTGGCTTCGGATTCCATCGGAACTCTAAAGTTAAGCGAGTTCGAGCGAGAGCATTCCTAGGATGGGTGACCCACTGGGAAGTTTTCGTGTGAGTTCCCAGAAACAAAACTGTGAGGGAATGGTAAGCTCAACGCGGACAATATCGTTCTACGGCGGAGCCGAGCCTGGGATGTGACAATTTGGTATTAGAGCCACCGTGCCGTGTGGTGCTAGTGTGCCGATGAGACATCTGGCCCCTAAGAGGGGTGGATTGTAACATCCCACATCGACCAACGAAGAGGGGGTCATGTGCCATAAATGTACATGCCCATCTCCATATAACACGAGGCCTTTTGGGAACTCACTGGCTTCGGATTCGATCGTAACTCTGAAGTTAAGCGAGTTCGGGCGAGAGCATTCCTAAGATGGGTGACCCACTGGGAAGTTCTCATGTGAGCTCCCGGAAACAAAACCCTGAGGGAATGGTAATCCTAATGCGGACAATATCGTGCTACGACGGAGTCGTGCCCAGGATGTGACAATTTGGTTTCTGAACCACTCTGTTGTGTGTTGCTAGTGTGTCGACGAATCGGCAGGCCCTTAAGGGGGTGGATTGTAACATCCCTCATCGACTAACGGAGAGGAGGTGATGTGCCTTATATGTACATGCCCACCTCCATATAACACGAAGCCTTTTGGGAACTCGCTGGCATCGGATTTCATCGGAACTCTAAAGTTAAGCGAGTTCAGGCGAGAGCATTCCTAGGATGAATGACCCACTTGGAAGTTCTCGTGTGAGTTCTCATTGGGATGCTTTGAAGTTTTTTGTCTTAAGGGAATTTTTGTCCAAATCTTTTTGTTGAAGCTTGGTGACACCAAAAATACTATTCACCTTTTGTGTTCTCTTTATATATTGACTAGCCTTCATGCATGCGCTCACACACATGCAAAAAGCATTTTTTGAATCACAGCGTGCTATGCGCGACTTACACGTTTTAAATGTATTTATATGCGTAAATTGACAAAAAGAAAGTCAAATATTTGAAGTAAATGAATAATCTTAGATCATGCTAGAGGAAACCCCTCATAAACTAATTAAAGCAACTGAATTCATATAATAAAATCGGTCTGTATAGAATTTACATTGAGAATAGAGAAAATAATATTTAATAAGTAATTGATTGAATCACATTATTGCTAGCTCATTGTGAGGCTAAGCCCACACACTCCTCCTTAGTGTAGATAATATCGTTTGTTAAAAAAAAAAACCAATCATTTGACAACTAATTTAATCACATTATTATCTGGGTGTGAAAGACCTTTTTTATAACCGGCATTACACGACTCTTAAGATGTTTTGAACGTGTTTAAAAATAGAGAAAATAATATTTAATAAACAACTAATTGAATCACATTATTGCTGGCCCATTGTGAGGTTAAGCTCACCCCCTCTCTCTTAGTGTATATAATATCGTTTGTTAAAAAAAAACCAATCATTTGACAACTAATTGAATCACATTATTATCCACGTGCGAAAGACATTTTTTATAACCGGCATTACATGCCTCTTAAGATGTTTTGAACGTGGTTAAAAATAGATAAATTGAATCACATTATTGCTAGCCTATTGTGAGGTACTAATTATAAAAATAAAAATAAATGTACCAAAAAATAAATTATTAAAAAAATACTGTTAAAATGATGAAAATGCCCCTGCTGTATTTGAGGCATTATTTTGGAATGCCTTTGAAGGTTTTTGTCTTGGGGGGCATTTTTGTGTATATATATATATATATATATATATATATATATATATATATATATAAGATTCAAAGGCAAACAAATATGAAATTCTTCACCGGATATGTAAATGCAAGTCAAAACCAGGATAACGAAAAAGGAATAAGTGGATCCAGTTATTTTCTGCAAATGGTCATCCAAATCACCTCTTAAATATAAATATATATAATTAAAACTCAAACAGTTGAAGGAAAGGAAAACTAATGAAAATTACTTGAAAACTTTGAGTTTTAACGATAAGAACAAAATAAAGGGTAAAGTGAATTGTAACAGGATTGACTTTTTGGTGTAAAAATGTGGTTTTTCGTTAAAGTGAACAGTACCGGAAGCTTTTCGTTAAAGTTCCTAAAGAAAGAAATGATTAAATAGGAGTAAGAATTAAAGTTTGCAAGCATTGTTTATAGCCATCGGATCGAATGAATTAAAAACTATCAATGGCAAATAGTTAACAAAAGTGGTGTGTGAAAGGTAAAAAAGTGTGTAAATCGCAATATCTGTTTTCGAAATAAAAATATGCAGAAAAACAAAGGTATTTCAGAATACCTCATTTTGTTTAATTTCAGAGGCTATTTGTGACAACAATTTCATATTGAGAGAATGGGCGTATGAATTTCAAAGATCATTTGTGATAACAATTTCATATTGAGAGAATGGACGTATGAATAGTACTATCATCGTCTCTTCGACATCGAGTCTCGAGTACCAGCTTCCGAACCCATAACCGTGAGTGTTCATGCTGGAGCATTTAACCAAAACAAAAATAGGGTGTAAACAAAAACAATTTATACGTTTTCCACCATTTGGATTTGGGCCACCCATTGGCCATCGTTACACTTGCATCTTGTGTTTCAGTCATTTGAGCTTCAAAATCTCCGGTTTTGTGTTTGGAAATTGGCAACTTGCACTATTTGTTTGTTAGTCCAATATGTCAATTGCGGCATATCTTTTAATTTGGGCTTCAAATGAGAATATACACACAAATAGATAGAAGAGTTATCTGTGAAAAATGAATGAAACTACAAAGAAAACCCTGGAAGTAAAAGAAAGTGAAATTATGAGTATACCTAACAAACCGAGGTATTTTAGTACGCAGTAAGTAGGTGAAAAGAAAATCACTGAAACATAGGTGTTTTAATACGAAATATACATTACATGACCCGAAACTTGCAGTAATACATAAATTAACACAAATATATGGAGCTCATCGAACCCAACCAATTGACATGTATTCGCCTCCTCATCTATTTTGGTAAATTACAATCGCCCTAAACTCCATTACTATTACTAGAGCTCATACTCTTGTACAGTTAGATTAAAACTCAAGTTTTTTTTTTTACATAGGATTAAAACGTTGAAAAAGAAGCATTATGTACAAGGAGAAATTAAAGGTAAAAATGTAAATCCAAAGCCCCTAAAAACAGAGGTATTTTGTAATACCTCATTGCATTGGAAGAACAATGATTTGTGCATGCGTATGATCATATTTCCATTGCGGATACCAGCCTTCGAACCCACAACAATGAGGATTCATGCTTCCACATTTCACCACAATGGTAGGAAGAAGGCCAGTGAAACAATGGGTAAAGAACATATATGTGAGTAACAACAGGTGGATTTTGCCTCATTTATTTCTTGTTTGAAGTCATCTGGGCTAATAAAATATTGTCTCTTCCATTGGGTGGTTCTCAAGAAACTAAAATGACTAGTACTTGCTAACTGCTAACTGTATTTGGAGAGGAGTGGCTTCAAATTAAGATATGTGTTTTCTTCTTCTTACGGTGTTCTGATAAAATGTATTCTAAATAAAAATAAGAGCGTTTTGATATAGGTATCTCGCTTTTTAATTTCGTTGATTAAATATCTATTCCTTTTAAAAATTTGATTAAACAATTTTTTTCCACAATTTTATTAAAGTTGGTTTGATCAAAGTTTTAAAAAACGCCTGCTAATAGTGCAGTGGTCTGAGACGTAACGCCCAGGCAAATTAGGCTTATTTATTATACATCATTTAAATTTCCCTCAATTGGAAATTCTATGCATGTAGGATTTATGAATTGGTGTAAATTACAATTTAAATTAACTTGTTTGGATAAAACTCCTAGCTAATTTGAAACGCATTTTTTTTTTGGTAATAAAATATTCATGTCAGCAAGACATGGCTTAAGCCTTAAGGCTCAAATCTCCACCGGCTCTTCGAAGTAAACACTTAGGTGTTGTTTGGCACATCGGATAAGGCACCGGATAGTACTAATAATACGCAGTACGATGTTTGGTGTCCGTTTGGATTAAATAGCCACGGGATTAAATAATCTGACCCCACCTCCTTTATCCAGCTGATACCCGCTCAGTTATATCGTCCAAAACCTCGATATTATTTAGTCAGGTAGAAACACGACTCTCTCGCTCTCTCCATCCCGCATCGCTTGCTCTCTAATCTGAATCCCAGGTTCTTCTCCTCCTCCTCTTTCTCTATTCCGCCCTCCTGCAACTTCGCCTCCTCCTCCTTCTCTGTTCCGCCCTCCTGCAACTTCTCCTCCTCCTCCTCCTCCTCCTCCTCTGTTTCGCCCTCCTGCAACTTCTCCTCCCCCTCCTTCTCTATTCGGCCCTCTGCAACTTCTCCTCCTCCTCCTCCTATGTTCTGCCCTCCTGCAACTTCTCCTCCTCCTTCTCTGATCACTGCGAACGGCGTAAGCGGAGGAAAGAGGACAATCGCGATGGACTGACGAAACTCGAATGGGAGAAGCAAAGTGCTTCAAATGACAGAGAGGTGGAGATTTGAGAGGCTTCGGTGTTGATGGTCTTTGTAGAGTGCCCTTCATTTTGCTTCGGGAATGGGAGAAGCAAAGTGCTTATTTTCTGCAAAGTGAAGAAACAACACCCTAGAAAAAGAAAAATAAACCTAAAAGTATCAATTTTTATCTTAAAATATTAATATTTTGAATTCCTCTTATCCGGTATAATACCAAACATAGTATAAATAATACGGTTATTAATTCGATACTGCATCAAACGCCCGATTAATTTATTTAGTACTATCCGGTGGCTATTTATCTTATCCGACAGAAATAGTCAGTACAGTCCGAGTTGCCAAACGAGGCCTTAAAGACTCATGCGCAGGAAGTCAGGAACCAAAGAGAAACAATAATAAACAAATTAAGTGCCCATGAACCAAGAAGAAAACATAAATAATCAAACAGAATCATATTTCTCGCGTGCTCGCTGGCTCTACAACAAAAACATTTCAAGTTCAGGCGTTCTCCACATACACCCGCCCAGCCTCCACCCAGTCCCGTCTAGTCCTGCCCAGCTCCACCTAGTGCCTAATATGTTTTCCGATTTTGTGAAAGATTCGGTGTTAATTGTTGCGGTAACTGAACGCTCAATGCCTAGACAGTTGCCTGCCAAGACCGATTTTTGAACACTGCGTTTAATTATATTAGTACGTTTGATTACTTACCATATGGGTACATTTGATTTTTAAAGTACATTTGAATTTTTAATACATTTTCTTTCTTGGCAAGCAACTCAAAAAATTGGGAAAACCCAAGCACAAAATAAACCCATTTCAATAACCAAAACAAACAAACAAAATAGAAACCTTATCTCAATCTTTCAAAGGCTTAGCACTGCCGCCACGAATGTATTGCCATCAACCACCAAGGTAGCCACGACGGAGAAAATAACCAAGAGTTTAATGGGAACAGGACATCGCAACACAAGAATTTCAACCCTGCACTGAGAGTTACACCACAACCAAATTTTGTCACTCAAGTCACATGGAAAGGGATTCATCAGATCCGATTCACCTTCACACTCCTGCAAGTAGATCTAAACACAAAAAGAAGGTATGCAAAATACCCGTCGGGCGAGGTAGTGGAAGTGAGAATTGAAACAGGTGCTTCCCTTTGGATCGAAACTCGTGGATCTGATAAAAAGGTTGTGATTGAAATGGATTATGAGGTAGTTAGGTAGAGGAAGGAGGTGGGAAATGATGGTTGTTTGGGGTTGCAGAACAACATATGAAAGATAGAGCGGGTAAAAAAGAAGGAAGAGTAAAGACTTGGGTATAAAGTCTATGAAGCATCGTTTTCAATATAAAATATGCAGAAAAACAGAGGTATTTTAGAATACCTCATTCAATTTAGTTCCAGGGACCATTTTTGATAACAATTTCAAGATCTCCTCACCTCAAATCTCCAGTACCAGCTTTCGAAGCCATAACCATGGGCGTCCATGCTGGAGCATTTAACCACAAGGCTAGGAAGAAGGCCAGTGCATACATGCGTAAAAGAAAACAATTTATAATTTTTCCCCATTCGGATTTGGGCCATCCACTGTTGCACTTGCATTGGGTCATCTGGGCTTCAAAATTTACGGTTTTGTGTTTGGAAATTGGCAACTTGCACTATTTGTTATTGTAATTTACTCACATTTTCAAATTCGATCTTACTTTTTTTTGTTGCACTATCGTTTTTGTAGTTCCATTCCCTTAACATTGTTAGACCAATATGTATAAATTCTTCCAATTTGGGCTTCAAGTATAAATATATGCACAAATGAACAGAAGAGTTAACTATGAAGGATAAACGAAACTACAAAGAAAACTATGAAAGTAAACGAAAGTGAAAATATGAGTATACATAACAACATAGGTATTTGAGTGCCCAGTATATATTATATGACCCGAAGGCTACGTTAATACAAAATGGATACAACCAATTGCCACGCATTCGCATCCTCATCTATTTTGGAAATTACAATCTCCCTAAACTCCATTACTATTTTGATAGCTCATGCTCTTGTTCAGTTAGATTAAAACCCAAGTTGAAAAAGAAGCAATATGTAGAAGGAGAATAGGTAATGATAAAGGTAAAGTCTAAAGCCCCTATAAAAAAAACAGAGGTATTTTGTAATACCTCATTGGAGAGGATGAACATGGTTGTGTGTGTGTTTGATCATATATTTTTCCAGGGGTAGTGCTATCCACAACACTGAGGATACCAGCCTTCGAACCCACAACGTTGAGGATTCATGCTTGCACACTTCACCACAATGGTAGGAAGAAGGCCAGTGAAAAATGGGTAAAAGAATCTTACATATTGGCTCATTTATTTCTTGTGTTGAAGTCATCTGTTCTATAAAAATTCTCTCTTCCATTAGGTAGTTCTCAAAAAGACAAGTACTTGCTAAGTGTATTTGGAGAGGAGTGGCTTCAAATTAAGATATGTATTTTTTTTGTTTCTTGCGGTGTTTTGATAAAACGTCTTATAAATAAAACAATTAAAGAAGCCCTTTATTTTTATTTTTTATTTTTTGCCGAAGCCTAAGGTATTATTGTTGAGAATGAATCTCACTTTGAAGGAATAGAGACTTTACATGAGTTTATGAGTAAATCAGATAACTCCTCATATTGTCAATGTAGTGGAACCTCAATTTTATCCGTCATATCAAAGCAAGTTGTTTCACGTGTGAAGCCCAACGACCACACGTTGTCCACGTCACTCGTTTTGTGTTGTCCACGTGTTATGCTTGAAATTTACCACATGTTAAGTGGCGTGTTGAGAGTTAATTCCACATCAGGAAAAGAACAGACCTTGCATTTGGTTTATGATGAGACCTCAACTTTCTCCAATTCCCACCTCCCAAATGGTGTCACTAAATCCCAGTGGGGCGCCGAAAGACTAAAGTCATTTTAGCTCATTTGTGACCACAATCAAATAGCACACATCCTTGCAAAGTTTTCAACTAGGAAATTATCCGTGTGTTTGCCAAATTTGTGCCTTAAATCCAAGACCAGAAAACAAACCAAAGTCTGAATTCTACCACAATTACATTGGACCACTTGTTGTGATGTTCTTTGTTTTTAATTGAATCCATATTTTCAAAATATATATATATATATGTATATATGTATATGTATAAATACGAAAGCAATATGGCAAGTTTACCTAGAAGCCCAAGCCCCATAAGAGCATCTCCACCAGTTGGTGGAGGCAATGTCAATTGGAGAGCAAGGGCAATAAAATTGTCCTCACTATCACTCTAAACAGTAATTATTTTTGTGCAAGTCCATCAATTTGGAAGGAGAAATGGCAACGGAAAGGGCAATTACTATTCACAAATATATTTTTTAATATTTGTTGTCTATATTTATGTATTTAAAGTATGGTTGGGTATTTGTACAAAAAAGTTAAGGTATTTTTTTGGAATTTTTAGAACTTTTTTTTTAGTAATCTTTAGTAATTTATTAGATTTTTTACCGTTAAAATAATCTTGGCCGTTAATTATCAAAATTATAACCGTTGGAAGGTCAGGATCCTGCCACGTGGCAGATGGCCACAAAAGGACAATTTCTTATTTCTGTTTGAATACCAACGGTCCCGATTATAGGATCGTAGGATATCCAACGGTTCCATAGCATCATGAAAGAGCCGTTTGGCTCATTTGTTCTTCACGTGGGTGGGACCCACGGTTGTCTGCTTGTGCAAACAAAGGGCGCCTGTTCTTGTAACAATCGGCTGGGCAGCAGCTGCCTGCCCTTGCATCAATTGCCACTGGTTTTTGCAACTGCTGCAGGAATTTTTTATGGATTAAGGGGGGTTAAGGGGCAATTAAACCCAATTACAAGGGCAATTATTAGCTGGTGGAGTTGCCCTAAGAGAAGCCTAATTAGTTCTTGGACAAAGATTTGAATCTCATCCTAATCCAAATATCTTAGTCATTCATCGTGCATCGTACGGTCAGAAATCATTTGACTTTTTATTTAAAATATAACACAAATAGTACCTAACTAAAAATAGATGTACGATGTATGATGAACAACTAGGATGTGGGGATCCGGAGAGGATCGTCACAGAGTGGATCCAGAGAAGATCCTCTTTCCTTGGACAAAACCTTAGTTAAAAAAGAATATCATGGAAAAACGTTTTAAAAGAGAAGGATTCCTTGGATTAGATTAGATTTGATTCTAGTTATTCTTCCTTATTAGGACTTGTATTCCTTGGAGGAGAAGGATTTCTTCTCTCTCTTATTACTATAAATAAAGGCACTGCGTAGGGGGAATAACACATCATCTACACAACCCTACAAACATATCTCTCTCTATATTTTCTCTGTGCTGCTGATGCAAAATATATAAGCACACAAATTAAACCCTCTTTTTATCGATTGTAGCAAAGTATGTAAGTAGGGATCGTTCTAGGCCGGGGATTAGGAGGGATTGCTAAACCACTTGAAAACTGACTCAAAAACTTAAAACAAAGGTAAAACACTAGATTAGACTCAAAGAATGCAAAACTATACTCTAAAACACTAAAACAAACCAAAAGACTCAAAACAGCAAAAAAAACACTCAACACTGCCTTAAAACCACTTTCTGGGCAGTTTTGAACACTAAGGAAGAATTTGGACGAAAACAGTTTATAACTTGACTCAAGACACTTAAAAACACAAACTAAATTGATTTCTAACTAACTTGACACTTCAAAATAAAGGAGGAATTGGTTTTGCAAAATTGAAAACAAAACATAAACTTTGTAAAACAAAACAGATTGTAAAACGAAATTGGTTTAAATCAATGGATGGAAGGCTAGCTAAGGGGTTCTTCTCCACACATGTCGTACTTGCATACAAAACGATTTCTAATTGCAATTCAATAAACCACGAATTCTCAACACTCCAAGTTAATTAGGTCTGCTTAAATTAACTTTCAGATTTCCCTTTGTCAATGAATTGGATGGAAACTGCGCATCACAATCAAATTATTCTTCAAGAGTTCTCTATATGAAAGCGCATACTAGAGATACAATCAAAGATCACTACGTTCAATGGAAATCATAAGTATTGACGAGGCACTTGTAACTATGAAAGCGCATGATACTTATGCCAAGAATTTACTTAACACAATTGAGATCATCAACCTTTACTACTTGTGAATATAAAGTTGTAACGATTAGGTGAAACTTCCTTATATCCTAGCATTAGATTTATGCATGACAATTAAGCGTGCACTCTCAACCAACACACACAAATCAGTTTTAATATGAACAGATAAGTAAATTGAATTCACAACTTATGAAACGCAATTAGAGGTAATCAAATCATATAGCAAGCATAAACATGGTTTCGAATCCCCCCCTAGCCAGAGGGGGTTTAGTTCCTCATACTCACAGAACAAAGAGTATTGAATTTAAACATTGAAATCAAAGGAAAGGAAACACCTAAAACTCCCAGCAATTCAAACTTGAATGGCATGCACGTCCCAGGGCTCTTTCTCCTCCTCTTTGCTGCGGCACAAGGTCTTGGGACAGGTTTAGGGGGTTATGAATGGTGTAGAAGGCTGGGTTATTGGCTAGGATGGATGTATGGTGCGGCAGGGAGTGAATTAGGTCAGAAACTATGGAGAATGGTGAAGGATGGGTGCGGCAGAGAGTGGTGGATGATTTCTGGCGTGAATGATGTAGATGGAGGTGGTGTGCACGGCAAAGGGTGGAGAAATATATATATATAGGCACCAAAAACCCTAGATGAATCAGATTAGGACTTCTAGAAAGCCAAATCCATCCAGAAATAGGTTCAAAACAATCAGATTTCTAATGGGAAAGGGCCTAAGGTGCGGCAGGTTTGGATAAGGAGGGATAAGGCTTCTAGAAAGCCTTGCAAGGCAAGGAAAAAGGATTCTAGAAGGGAAGGAGACGCCAGATTTTCAGGGTTCTAGAAGGAATGTGTTTTGTGGTAGATTTTGAGGTTTCTAGAAGGATTTGGGGCGCCACTTTTATAGGACAAGGGATAGAACTTCTAGAAATCAGGTTTTAAGTCCCCTAAACTGAAGAAAACAGGTTAGGATAAGATTGGATAAGGTAAGGTAAGATAGGATAAGGATTGGATAAGATAAGATAAGGATTGGATAAGATAAGATAAGATAAGGTTGTTTTAGATAATGTTTTGGATAATTCTCCTTCTTTTGAGCTGATTCCTTATCTTCTCTATCTTTGACTTCTTTCTTCCATCTTCTTAGCTGATTTCAAGCCTTAATATCTTCAATTTCGTCCATCAACTTGCCTCCATGCTTGCACTACCCCATCTTGGCCCAAAAATGCTCTAGAATGCTCCAAATTGCTTCTTTTTGCATACTTGCCCTTAGAACCTGAAAATACATCAAACTAGCTTAAAAGACTACTTTAACTAAGGAAAAACAACATAAATGCACAAGAACAAGCTAACTAAGGTGCATAAATATGCTCCTATCAGCTGCCGACCCCCTTTCCCTGTCAGTTAAATATAGGTCACAACACGTTATTAGCACGCTCCTACCGCTGTGCTTAGGAATCTGACGTGGAAGTTTTCTGCATCAAACAGTTCATCAATATCGTCACACAATTAGGTTCTTTCAAAACAACGATTTTTATCTCGATATTTTTGCAGCCCTAATAGAATGAACATTCACCATAATGCATGACATAACTTTACGTTTTTCGAATTTTAGATTCTACATAAATTGTACATGCATTATATCCATAATTGTCGAATTATGTGAATTGATATTGCCATGAATTTCATCATATATCTGCTCATGCATTAAATTATATGTTAAATTAATCTGAAAAAAGAAAAGAAAAAAAAAAGGATTAACATTGCCGGCTTTATGGCGCACAGCCGAGCAAGCGGCCAGCACCAGGCCAGCAGGCTGTGTCAACTTGGTGAGCCCAGCCTAACCATGGATTTCAAGGCAGCAAGCCCAAAACCAAATGGTGCATTTTAGGCATATCACTTTTTTATTGGGCCTGCTTATGCCTATTGTCTTGATCCACATCACCATCCTTTTGGGCTTTGGTGATAACCCGGCCCGATAACCAGTTGAGGCCTTCTGGGCTCCTACCATCTCTCTCATACACTGCGTCACACACAATTACAGCCTCTGCTGGTGTACGTGTGTTTGTGCCGCACCAAATCCCAGCCCACGTGGCTGTTGTGGTTTTCCTGCGTTGCGACACACCAGATCCTAGCCTCGCTAGGGTATTTGTGCTCCCCACCACACCTGATCAATGCTCTGTCTAGGCCTATGCTTTGGGCCAGGTCTTTTTGCAGCTTGTTTTTTTGCCTTGGGCCTGCAACCCAAATTTACTTTGGGGATTGATCAGCCAGTGCCCAACCTCAGCCCAGTTTTTGGACCTGGACCTCACAGTTCTCAATTTATTCAGCCCACTCGTGGGTTTTGGCCTATTATTTTGGGCCCCAAGTTTACATGCCTAACTTTTTAGGCCCTATGGGTTTTATAATTTTTTCACCCACACTCTAAATTTGGCCCGAAGTCCAAATAATTAATTCAATTATAATTCTAGATCAGAAGTTCTATTTGCATATTCTCTTGTTACATATTTCTGTATATATATGCGTTTGTTTGTAGGTACTATGAACCTGAAGTTTATAATTTTTCTCGACACAATTAATTGAATGGATTTAAGTTTTTGAACTTTTATGCATGTGACTGGTTCAATTAATTTTATTCTAGGTATAACTAGTGGGACAATTAGTTGTCTGGCAGATAATGCAACCACACACACTGTTTTACGTGAACGCATCTATTTTACTAATTTCATGCCTAAGAATCCACCTCTGACAACCCTCTTGGGTTCATCCAACTTGATCGAAGGATACGAAAAGGCTCGTATAATGTTGTCCAATGGCATTATTTTGACCATTCAAGAGACACTTTATTCTCCACGTTTCGGAACAACGTTGTTGAGCATTAAAGATATTTGAGACAATAATTACCATACTGAAACCTATGTAGGAAATGAAGTTGAATTTTTGTGCATAACTTCATACGAATATGGCCAGAATTGTATTCCAGAGAAGATAGAGCATATCCCAAGTGATCTGTATACTATGACAATACACCTTATTGAAAGCCACTATGTGGCCAGGCCTACCTCTAGGGACCATGCACGAAATTACACTTTGGCATGATTGTTTGGGACACCCTGGATAAACAGCGATGGGCCATATCCTCAAATCTTCACACGACCATCCATTAACCTGAAGTTTAGGTTCGATTCAAGGAATTGCATGTCCAACTTGCTATGTGGGAAAGCTTATTATTAAGCCTTCTTATGACAAGATTGGCTCGAATCCTCTGATTTTTCTACAAAGGATTCAAGGGGACATTTGTGGATCGATTCAACCTCCCTACGGACCATTTAAATACTTTATGGTATTGGTTGACGTTCTCACACGTTGGTCACATATGTGCTTGTTATCCACAAGGAATGTTGCATTCTCCACACTAATGGCTCAGATTAACAAGCTCAGGGCTCACCACCCTGATTATCCAATCAAATCCATTTGATTGGCTAATGTTGGAGAATTCACATCTAAAACTTTTGATGATTATTGCATGTCAGTTGAGGTTGAAGTTGAACATCAAGTACCCCATGTTTATACCCGTAACGGTCCGGCAGAGGCATTCATTAAGCGCTTAGAAATGATTTCTCGATCGTTGGTCATGCGTAACAAGCTCCTGATCGCTACTTAGGGCCATGCAATAATGCACGCAGCCATGTTGATCTGCCTGAGGCCTATTGCGACCCAACCATATAACGTCCTTAAGTTGGTTGTCGAATATAAACCCGTCATATTGCATTTGCGCGTTTTTTATTGTGCGGTCTATGAACAGATTTCACCACCCTTATGTACAAAAATGGTGCCTTAGCGAATGATAAGAATCTATATAGAATATGATTCTCCTTCAATTATTTGTTACTTAGAACCTTTGACAGGTGATGTGTTTACTGCTCATTTTGTTGATTGTCACTTCTATGAGATAGTCTTCCCGTCGTTAGGGGGAGATAAGAACATCAACATTTCTGAAGAACGACGCAAATCATCATGGATGACTCCCACTTTGTCTCATTTAGGTCCCCGCACCGTTCAGTCTGAGACTGAAGTGCAACACATATTAGATCTTTAGAGCGTAGCTCAGAGCATGCCAAATGCTTTTACCGATCTAGCGCAAGTGACAAGATCACATATTCCAGCTGCGACTGTGCCTGCAAAGATGGATGTACCAAATGTATGATGGACTTCCCTCTTAGAGGCCCGAGACGCCACTTTGGCCAATCCACGTACATTAGCGGCTAGCCAATCATCTACCCCTACACACAAGCGTGGCAGACTACTTGGTTCAAATGATTCATATCCCCAGAAGAGGAAACACATGACATAGGCCCCTAAAGAGCCTGCCGTGAAACCGACTGTCTCCTACTCATTCTATTTAACTCATGAGGAAATTCTAGATTACGGAAGCATCCTTGAAGAGACAAATCCACCTCCCGAGAACCATGAGATTTCGGTCCATTATACTAGTTTGAATGATGTTTGGAGTAAAAGTGAGATGATCATCGACAGTGTATTAACATATGCAGTAGCTATTGTAACTACTAAGATCATGTTGAGCGATGACATTGAACCCCGTTTCGTTGATGAATGTCGACGTAGAACCGATTGGTCAAACTGGAAACAAGCAATCGAAGTCGAACTCGATTTGCTTGTGAAACGTAAGGTGTTTGGACCTGTAGCTCCTACTCATCCACATGTGAAGCTTGTCGGCTATAAGTGGGTTTTCGTTCGGAAGCGTAATGAGAAGAACAAAATTGTGCGTTACAAAGCTCGTCTTGTTATTCAAGGCTTCTCACAATGCCCTGGGATTGACTATGACGAAACTTATTCACTCGTTACGGATGGGATTACTTTTTGCTACCTTATCAGTTTGGTAGTTTTTGAAAAACTGAGTATGCAGCTGATGGACATAGTAACTGCATATCTCTATGGAGATCTTGATACGGAAATTTATATGAAAATTCTCGAAGGACTTACATTGAATGGATCAAATATTTCCAAACCCTGGAACATGTTTTCTATTCGGTTAAGGCGTTCACTATACAGTTTGAAGCAATCCTAAAGAATGTGGTATAATCGTCTGGGTGAGTATTTGACTAGTCGGGGATATGTGAACAATGAACTATGCCCTTGTGTGTTCACGAAGAAGTCACATTCCAGTTTTGTGATAGTTGCAATTTATGTCGACGACATGAATCTCATCGGAACTCCTAAGAGCTCGAGAGAACTGCCGCGCACCCGAAGTTGGAATTTGAGATGAAAGATCTATGAAAGACTCGATACTATCTTGGTCTCATGATAGAGCCCCGTTTGGATGAAATCTTAGTACATAAATCAAACTACACCCATAAGGTGTTGCGCCACTTTAACGAGGACAAAGTGAAGCCTTCGAGTACTCCTATCGTCGTTCAATCGCCAAATGCAAAACGAATCCCTTCTGTCCGAAGGAGGATGATGAAGAGATTTTGGAGCCTGGAGTTCCTTATCCAAGTGCGATAGGCGCTTTATTGTACTTAGCTCAATGCACTAGACCCGACATCTCCTTCGCTGTTAATCTTTTGGTAAGATACAGTAATGCAACAACACACAGACACTAGACTGGTGTTAAAGACATTTTCCTTTACCTTAAGGGTACTACGGATCTGGGCTTGTTCTATCCCTACAGATCCTTGAATGATGCCGCACCTGCTTATCTCGAGTTGATTCTCGCCTTGTTGGTTATGCCGACGCATGATACTTGTCGTAACTATTTTGTTCTGAGCTTTCAAAACCCAATGGCTGTATTTGAATAAAGGGTTTCACGTTTCAAAGGATTGATGTCAAGTTATTGGGAAATGAGCCACAAAATGTAACATAGAATCGTTCAGGAAAACCCTTCACCAGCATTACATAGGCATATAAGAAGGATTTGCTAATGCCTACTTGGGAGCAATGAGAGGTGTTATGTACAAATCCCTCTCACATGCCTTTGTTAAACTGTAATGCTGGTAGAGAGCTTTTATAATCCCTTGTATATAACATTTTATGACCTCTTACTTCATAACTTGACTTCAATCCCTTAGTACTTGAAAAATCCTCATCCAAACATAGCTGAAATGACACTTATTACTGAAGACGACATTTGCACATACATGGCGTTTTATGTTTTATCACCTAATCGATGTGAGGTTTGTGAAAATATTAAAATGATTAATATCTGGAGATAAAAACAGGCTAGATGTTTACATCTACGTTTGAGTCTATTTTTAATGTAAACCCTAAATCGTAAAGCGACACCATTTTGGTCCAAACTATAGTATCATTAATACAAATAATAAGTAGAGAACCATATCTGGTTGAATACTATATAGATTAGTACAAGTGATATGCGTATTGTTTTCTTTGTTAGAATCTTAGAGACTATGATCTCAGTTGTAAAGAATGAATTGAAAATGGTGATGAAGGTTTCTAGGAAAATCTCAGAGAATTGCAGAGAGAGTATTCACCCAGAATGATGCTTGCATTCATTCATTCTATCTCAGCACACAAGGCATGTGCGAGAATAATACCGTTAGAATAAGAGAGAGATTCTCTCTTACATGATTCAATCGCCACCATTCATGTAATCTACCCCATAAGATAGCTACAAGTGTCAACACACATCACTAACTCTAAGATTACATCTCAGTTGTCCAATTGGAATATAATCCAATGGCTCACATTTAAACCTGTCGACCAAGGCTAAATACAAAGTTATCTCAGCTAAAACACTTATATTTCAACACTCCCTTCTAAGTGTTGTGCTGAGATTACTCCAAGCTTTCGTCTCAGGTATTCCAACCGATCACTAGCCAAAGCCTTGGTAAAAACGTCTGCAACTTGCTCTTAAGTTTTGCAATATAGCAAATCCATCTCTCCATCTTGCAATGCATCTCGGATGAAGTGAAATCTTCTGTTTATATGCCTTGTCTTATAATGATGCACAGGATTCTTAGTTATGACTATAGTTGAGGTATTATCACATAGAATTGGCGTAGGCTCAACCTGTTCTTCACCAAAATCTGAAAGAACAAATCTCAACCAAATTGCTTGTGCAGTGGCTCCTGCTGTACTAACATATTCAGCTTCTGTAGTGGATAGTGCAACACTGCTTTGCTTGATTGATGCCCAAGAAAATACACCTGAACCAAGATTAAATACATATCCAGATGTACTTCTCATATCATTCTCGCTTCCTGACCAATCACTATCACAGTAGCTAATGAGCATTGCTTATTTCCCTTTCTCATATGCTATACCATAATCAAGTGTGCCTTGAATGTACCTAAGTACTCTCTTGGCATTTCACATATGCTTTCTGGTAGGACCATGCATAAAGCTTGCTAACAAACTTGCTGCAAATATGATGTCCGACCTTGTAGCAGTCAAATGTAGCAGACTTCCAGCTATCTGCCCATATAAGCGACCATGCATAAATCTTGCTAACAAACTTGCTGCAAATATGATGTCCGACCTTGTAGCAGTCAAATGTAGCAGACTTCCAGCTATCTGCCCATATAAGCTTTCATCAGCTTGTTCACTTCCATTTGTCTTTGATAGTTTTTCATTTACTGCAAGAATAACAACTGATTTGCAATCTTTGAAGCCAAATTTATCAAGTAATGTCTTTGCATATTTCTTCTGGTGCAAGAAAATGTAGGAGTCAGTTTGAACCATACCTAGACCCAAGAAGTGGTGTAACAACCCAAGATCAGTCATTTCATATTGTTTCATCACCTCAGTTTTGAACTTCTTCGTCAAATCTTGTGAACTCCTAGTATATATGATATCATCCACATGCAAGGAGACAATAAGTATTCCACTTTCTACAATCTTTACATATAGTGTTACTTCACTAGGACTTCTTTTGAAACTAGCCTTAGTGAAATAAGAGTTAATCTCTTCATACCAAGCTCTTGCAGCTTGCTTAAGACCATATAATGCCTTCTTGAGTATGTAAACTCCATTTTCATTGTTTTTAACCACAAATCCAGGAGGTTGATCAACATACACCTCTTCATGTAATACTCCACTAAAAAATACTGACTTCACATCTAATTGAAACAGTTTCCATCCTTTCTGTGCAGCCAGTGCAACCAATGTTCTAATTGTGTCAAGCCTAGCAACTAGTGCCAAGGTTTCATTGAAGTCTATTCCAGGCTTTTGGGAGTAACCCTTTGCAACCAATCTTGCTTTGTTCTTCTACATTGAGCCATCAAGGTTCAACTTGGTTTTGTAAACCCATTTGACACCAATTACTGGTTTATCAGATGGTCTACTAACCAACTCCCAAGTATTGTTCTTCTCTATCATTGCAATTTCATTCTCCATTGCTTTCTGCCATGCTTCATCCTTTGTAGCTTCTTCAAAAGTTTCAGGCTCAATGATGCACAGATTACACTGTGCATACACTTCTGCAACACTTTTATACTTGAGTGGAGTGTGATCGAAATCCTATGGACCTGAACTTCCACTTTGTCTTGCAACATCAGTTCCAACATGTGTTTCTTCAATATTCCCTGATGTATCACCATCACTTTCTGATATCTCAGTTCGAGATGAACTTGATTCACTAGTCTCATTTTCTTTCTCAGTAAGCATATAAGTAAGTGGAACTAAAATACTACATTCCTTTTGTACACTCCAATCCGAACTTCCTGCTTCATTGAATACTACATCCCTGGAAATGATAACTTTTCCAGATTCAATGTTATACAGTTTATAGCCTTTCTCACAGCTTCCATGCCATACAAACACACATCTTGTGCTAGACAAATCAAGTTTATGTCTCTGTCGTTCTGGAATGTGTGCATAACACAGGGAACCAAACACCCTCAAATGCTTAATTTCTGGGTTTCTTCCACCATGTGCTTCAAATGGAGTTTTCTTGTCCAAAGCTTTAGTTGGACACCTATTTAAGACATACATTGCAATGTTAATTGCCTCAGCCCAAAACTCCAGTAGTATCTTCTTCTCAAACATCATACACTTAGCCATTTCCACAGTGGTCCTATTCTTCCTTTCAGCCACTCCGTTCTGCTATGGTGAGTATGCCACAGTGAGTTGTCTTTCCATTCCCATTCTTCACAAAACTTGTTGAACTCCATGGAAGTATACTCCCATCCTCTATCACTTCTCAGTTTCTTCAACTTATTCCCAATTTGCAGTTCAACAGTAGCCTTAAACTTTTTAAAAACATTGAACATCTCAGATTTGTATATCAGAAAATAAACCCAACACATCCGAGTACAATCATCCATAAAGGTGAAGAAGTACCTATTTCTAGCCTTTGTAACAATTTGCATTGGTCCACAAACATCAGTGTGTACCAATTCCAGTGGAATATTGGCCATACTGGTTGTCCCCTCGCACACTTTATTTGTGTTCTTGATTTTTGGCAAGCCAAACACCATTTCTTGCTCCTGAAGTAACTTCAAACTATTGACATTCAAGTGTCTCATTCTCCTATGCCAGATCAAGGTTGACTTACTCACATTTGCCCTTAATGCAATGTGTAAGTTTGTTTGAAGTTCCAAATGAAAGCTTATGTTTCCTTTCATTGGTACCTTGGCAACCAGATTAGAAAGAGATGAGTCATCGTAAATTTCTGCCTTATTATCTCCAAAAATCAGAAAGTATCCATGCTCCATCATCTGCCCTACACTGAGTAAATTCTCCTTTAGACCTGAGACAAACATCATTTCTTTGATATACCTTCTTCTCATCTTAGTGTCAACCACCAAACTTCCTTTTCCAATTACATTAACTAATTGTCCTAGCCCCATTTCTACTTTTACAGTTATGCTTCTGTCAATATCAACTAGCACATCCTCTTTGCCAATCATATGGTTACTACAACCACTGTCCATATACCACACATCTTCAATGGACTTCTTATCAACTGCATTATTAGCATAGAACATGGTTGATGTAGGAAGGACCTGAGTTGCATAATTTAGCTGCTGAGCACTACATTTCTTGTTATTGCAGTCCCTTGCAATGTGACCAATTTTCCCACAACAGTGACATTTGGGTTTGCCTTTAAGAAAACATTCACCATAGTGACACTTATCACAATGCCTGCAAGGATTTCTACCACCTTCTGCAGCTGCAATTTGCTTCCCAGATTGGTAAGCAGGTTTTTGATCCCACTTTTTAAATCTTGGTTTCTAATTCTTCAGGTACCGATTGCTTTGATTCCCAGAAGAATTGGTAGGTTTGGGGTTCACACTAAGACTTGCAAATGCTCTCTTAGTCTTGTTCTTATTATGTCTCTCCAATCTCTGTGCAAAACTTTTTAATGAGGCAACTACCTCTTAAACCTCAATCACATCTATATCCCTTGAGTGTTCAATCACAGAGCATATAGAATCATACGCAGAGGGTAAACTAATCAACATTTTCTGCACAATTCTCTCTCTAAACAATTCATCTCCATAACTTGTCATTTGATTTATCAGATCAAACAATTTTGTAAGATAAACAGACAAGGACTCATCATCTTTCATTCTAGTATATTCAAATTCTCTACGAAGACCTTGTAATTTAACACTTCTAACCTATTTGCCACCATGGAATTCTTGCATCAAGATATCCCAAGCTCCCTTAGAAGTTTCTTCGTGAGAGATCCGAGGAAATATCTCATCGGAAATCGCTCCTAAATCAGCCCCAAAGCCTTGGCATCTTTCATAAGCTTCTCCGTGAGAGTTGCAGCATCACTCGATTCCTCATTCTCCTTCTTCTTTGCATCAGATTCATCAGCTTCCTTCGACTCTGAGCACTCTACTCCTTTTTCAACAAATTCCCATAATCCATGAGATTTGAAAATCGTCTTCATCCTTATGCTCCAGAATTCATAATTCTCGCCGTTGAAGATTGGCGCTCTCAACTCACCACCTCCAAACCCTGCCATGTTAAACACATATCTTGCAAGCAATTTCTTCAAATTTCAGATCGTTTGCTTCACAAATTCAAACGCCTAGTGTTAAACGATTGAACCTGGCTCTGAGGCCATGTTAGAATCTCAGAGACTATGATCTCAATTGTAAAGAATAAATCGAAAATGGTGATGAAGGTTTCTTGAAAAATCTCAGAGAATTGCAGAAAGAGTATTCACACAGAAGGATGCTTGCATTCATTCACTCTATCTCAGCACACAAGGCATGTGCGAGAATAATACCGTTAGAAGGAGAGAGAGATTCTCTCTTACAAGATTCAATCTTCACCATTCATGTAATCTACCCTATAAGATAGCTACAAGTGTCAACACACATCACTAACTCTAAGATTACATCTCAGCTGTCCAATTGGAATATAATCCAATGGCTCACATTTAAACCTTTCAACTAAGGCTAAATACAAAGTTATCTCAGCTAAAACACTTATATTTCAACATTCCTTTCTGTATGAGTATTGAAGAGGTAATCCGAGTTAATTTTCTGAACTGATTGTCGACCTGATTTTGTTCCCTTGTAATTTAGCACCTGCGAGTTTGTCTATGTCCATGATCCACAATAATAGAGAAGACAATAATACATTACTCAAACATTTAACAGAAGAAAGTTTTTCACCCAAAAAAAAAAAGGCACCTAATTATGTTTTTTTGTATACATCTTAATGACTTGTTAAATTACATGTTTTTTAAATTTCAACACACTATACATGTTTTTTAAACTTCAACATACTATACATGTATATACATACTTCGTACATTTAACATACATTATTTTTACACATTTTATTAATACATTTAAATTTGACGTATTGTAAGACATATTTTTAAAGTTTATTAAAAAATAAATATAAAAATTTTAATATCGTATTATTTTAGCAAAGTTGCTGAATCACACACATTTTTATGTGCTATACTTAGTTGATAACATGTAAACAAAATCTTAAATTGAACTATATTTTGACGAAATAAATTATACAATTGCATAAGAACTAAAGTATAGAATGCAAACTAGTATAATTGGTATTAGCCTAATAAATGGAACGAAATAAAATAAAACAGAGGGAAGAAAACTATATAAAAATGAGTAATACTAGGTAGACTAAATTTCTAAACTAAATGATGTGTCAATAATAAGAAATAAGAACGTTAATCAAATTTGAGTAATAATTCAATCATAAACTTTTACGTCGTTTAATTTACAAAATTTTATCTATAAGTTTAATATCCGTAATATTTAATATAACAAAATTTAACGTTTGACAAAAAAAAAAAAAATTCTCCCAAACATTACTCATAAAAAAACAGTTACTCATAAAAAAACAGAGGTATTTTGAAATACCTCATTTTGTTTTTATATATGGGAAATGCTAAGAAAACTCTTTCAAAACTGAGCTCAACTCACCATCAAACTCACCATCTCAACGGATACCAGCCTTCGAACCTGAGACCTAATGGAAGCAAGCTTCAGCACTTATGCACCAGACCAGGAAGAAGACCAGTGCAACATTCATGAAAAAATCGTGTTTAAATTTTATATTTGGCCCCAACCAATTACAGTATTGTTTACTCATTTTATTAATTTGACCATTTGTAACCTGGCATATATTTGGTTGTACTCATGCATTCCGTATTCAAAACTTCCTCTCCCCTTCATAATGATAAATTTTAAAATAAAAAGAAATAAGAAATATGGGATACTTTTGCAAAAGGGTAATTTTATTTAGACCCAACAAAACTCTTTCTACACTCAGCTACAAAAAAAATTCTCTGTAATTCCTATTTTACCCCTTATACAAAATAAAATAAGAAAATGAAAATGAAATATCTTTCTACACCCATTCAACCAAGATAGCACCCACCTGCAACGCCACCACTCAACCCCCACTCTAGACCTCCTTCTCCCTTCTCCTACATATAGAAGTTAGAAGGGATTGCAAAATCAGCCATCGCCTTCAACAATCCGACCCAATAAAAAATCCATTTGACTCAATTTTGGACTTCTGCAACAAGTCGCTTACAGAGTTGACGATGCCGCTTAGTTTTGCCTCTTAATAGCTAGGCCCTATCACGCAAAAGAGAAGGAAAATGGAAAGATTCACTGGACGTTTGGTGGAGTAGCCACCGCAAAGAATTTGTGGCTGTGGGAGAGGTGGGGGGAAGACACTGAGAATATCAGGAAAAAAAATAGTCAGGAGGGAGACATACCCAACAAAGATAGGGAGGAGCTGGCGGAAGGAGAGAGAACAGTTGGGAAATCGGTTTGATGAGTTTTTGTTTTTCCAATTTATTTATGTTTATTATTTATGAGGGTAAACTAGAGAGTTTAGGTAACAAAATATTAAAGTTGGGTTTAGAAAGGAAAAAACTGGATCCAAATAAAATTTTTCTTTTGTAAGTGAAATTCATAATGTCTTCATATAATTTTCCATCTGGAAAATATAGAAAAACAGAGGTATTTTAGAATACCTCGTTTCGTTAAAGGAATGAGAATCCTCTTCGGATTCTGAAAATCCTCAAATCATTTCTGTTCATCGTAAAAGCTTCGGATTCTGAAAATCCTCAAATCATTTCTGTTCATCGTAAAAGCCATTGTAGAGCCATAAAGAATATCCCTTAGCATTTCTCTTGATAATAATCATCCATTCATTGATTCATCATCGTCACCATCGCAAATACCAGCCTTCGAAGCCAGAACCTTGAGGAATCATGCTAGCACAATGAACCGCTAGGCTATGAAGAAAGCCGTTGAAACGTATGCCCAAAAATGAACTTAGTCTGACAAGTTGAGTTTGGGCCCAGCCAATTTTTGCTGTATTTGTATATCATTTTTAATTTGACATTTGTAGCTACATTTGGTGAATAAGTTTTCCTATGCATATCTATATGTGATAAAAAAAAGAAAAAAAGGGAAAAAAGAAATAAAAAAAATCTCATACGCTTTTGTGCTGCTTGTAAATTATTTGCAATGAGATAATGTCTTTTGTACTCAATATTTTTCACTCTAATTTTATGTCTCAATAAAACATACATGGGTCCTTGTGTCCTCTACTAGGATCTATCTATCAATTCGTGAAGAAGGGCGAAGCAAGAATGGTGAGGGGAAGGAAGGGAAAACTGAAAGAGAATATATGAAACAAAATGTTGAAAGTGAAAACAATTTAGAATTGTTTCCAGACTTTGGTTTGCAGTTTTTAATTTGTATATAATTCCATTACATTTCCTCAACATCCCTCCAAGCTTCCTTCTTCTACCATGTATATATCTTTGTCTTCAATATATCTTCTCTATCTCTATTAGTACTAAAACTAAAAACAAAATAATTATTGAACAAGAATGTGAAGTTGTTTTGACGCTAAGTACAATAATAAGTTATACCATTGAAAAAAATATAAGTATAAAATGGTTTAATAAGATTATCTCCACTATTTGGGTTAACCCATAAAATTTAGGTTTTAACCCAGAAAATAGTTGTTCTTCACCAATGGTCCTGGGTTATGTTGATGCAAATTTCTGCCGTCTTCAGTCTTAATGAAAATGCACCTGCAAAACAATCAACACCTTTGATCAAAGACCTAGGCCTCACGCGCCCACGAGGTGGGAGAAGGGTTAGGCCAATGGATCTCTAATGCCTAAGTCAGTTTCTCTAAGGAGAGTAAACAGTTTAGGGCTTTTTTAGGGTAGCAAAAGCTTCTGAAATTTGGTAGAATATGGGGTATATATAGGGGAGAGGGCCGGCCATAGTGTTAGGGTTTTACCCTACATATGGCAACATCTTATTGGCCAAAATTTATTGACACACCCCAACCTGAATCAGGGTATGCTGGCCATCACGTGAGGGTGACATAAGCCATGTGCACATTAAGCGATAAAGAATAGAATTTACGTATAAATTAAACCGAGACAATAGCAATACTAGTGTAAGAAGAAGTGTGAACTCCAAGAATACAGAGCATAAAAGTCTAGTTGAGTCAAGCAGAAAAAGTACTAAATAACCGATACCCTCAGGTGATCCTACATGGATGGTGATCTGTCAGAAACTGCCTTGAGAGCCTTCGCTATGCCAACAACGAGAATTCTACTCAGAACCTGGAAGGGCGGAAAACAAAGTTGAGTGGGTCAGTAAAACGAAGCTTATATGAAAACCTTATCTTCCTTTGAATATACTAACCCCTCGCCGTAAAACAAGTATAGTTTTCCCAGAAAATAGAATACGTAAATATAATTCAAATCATGGTCAGTATATCAAGATTCATATTTATATGTATGCCATGCCCAATATCATGAAATACCAACTGTAAGCCAGGTGATGCAATTCATAATAATTATCTACTAGCCGAAGTCACCTGACGTGATCTATACGGCGAATCTAGAGCTCATTTCAATCACATCTCAATCTCATATCTCATCACATTATTCACCATGTATATACATCACATATCTCATCATGTATATACATATCTACACACGAGTCGGAACTACGTCACGTGGTCTGATCGACAGGACTGGGTGTAAAATAAATACGCTCTAGTGCTACGATCACGTGAAGACTGTGCGCTAATTGCGGGTCACCTACGAGTCGAACCCACTGAAAGTGGTCTATACGACAGGACTGTGCACCTAACTTGGATCCAAGATGAGCGTGTGGTGTGGGAGGTGAACATCACGTGAAGGTCTGTGCTCCTAACTCTGGGCGAGAGCACTAACACCGCGGTGCAGATTAATGAGCTCAATATGCATCATAACATCACTGTCTATCTCATAATCATTACCAGCATAATATACTCACCTGTGGCTTACTTGGGCCTCCGCAGCACCATGCAACAATATGCATAATCATGGTAGTGCATATGCTAAAATACGATGCAAGTATGACATGACATTTAAAACACATTTCTTTTAAATACCTTTTATGGGAAAAACATCAAGTATATATGCGTGTGTGTGTGTATATATATATATACTGAAAACAACTGCCCACTCACTGATATGTCAAAGGGTCGTAACCCCCGTGCCTAGCCTGGCTACGCTCGTCCTCCAGATAAGTCTTACCTATATAAGAAACAACTATATAGGCGTTATTTTAGAGCACATAAACAAAACTAGGTAATAACTTCTCATACAATGCTCAAATTGGGTATATGAATATACCACCGTGATCTACACAACCTCAGGAACATCCCCATATTTTTAGAAAAAAATTTCAACCACCCACGCGCCGCCACGTGCCAGGCACACTGACAGCATCAGTTAACGCCGTCAGGTATATTCCGTTAATTTCCTAATGGTGTCACCCAACGCCGTTAGCATATTCAGTCAAAACTGACGGAATATGCTTCTTCTTCTCCGATGAGTCACCGAACGCCGGCGACTTCGCCGGTTTCTGGGTAAATCTTTAAAACCACTGTCTTCCTTCATTTCTTCACCATTTTTCACAAAATTGGTACCAAAATGAAGCTAATAACATGTAGAATCACTTTATATAAGTTTCAAGGCTTAAAATTCCCTAGACTTTCCCCGAGAAAGCTCGATAGTTCGGCTTACCTAGAATCACGTCGGTCTCGGCCCTCCGATGTCCATTTCCTTCCAACTAAGTACCCCGAGACTCATGAGGACCTCCTTAAGCTCCTTGTGAGCTTGAAATTCCCTGAAACAAGTAGTTTTACATCCATATGAACAGTGCATGAAAATTGGTTTCTCAGGTTCTCGAGGTATCACAGGTATCCTTACCTGAAATGGGTACCAATCAACTCGAAATGGCACGAGGAATGCAATGGTGTGCTTAAATCGCTCGATCTGTCACGTTTCAAAGGGTTTTGGGTGCCGTCCGTACAAGGGAAAAGAGAGAGGGAGTGACTCTGTGTTCGAGAGAGAGAGAGTTAACGGAAGAGAGAGAAAAAGAGAAATGGTGATGTATGTGGTCCAAATGCAACCAACCAATCACAACAACCCATTTTTCTAAGTTCCTAATTGGTTCCAAAATATTAGGAAGAAAATGGATTGGCCCAATTCCAAAGCCTAAAACACAAACACACAACCAACGCTCAAGGGTATTTTCGTCTTTCCACACCAACAAGAAAAATATTTCTGGACGGGCTGTCACAACCTACCCTCCTTATAAAAATTTCGTCCCCGAAATTTATACAACCAGTACAATCCACTAATATTCACGAAACAACCTTGGGTACATCTCTCTCATCCGATCCTCTGTTTCCCAAGTAGCTTCTTCCACTGAATGCTTCATCCACAAAATCTTTAACAATGCACTGTCTTATTCCTCAAAATCTTATCTTTCCAATCCAAAATAGTCACTGGTTCCTCATCTTATGTCAAATCCGGATTAATTTCCAAAGGTTGAGGAGGTATGACATGCGAATGATCTACAACATAATGACGAAGCATCGAAACATGGAAAACACCATGTACCTAGGCAACTCTGGAGGCAACTCAAGCCTATAAGCAACTTCACCGACTCTTTCAGTGATCAAATATAGCCCGATATACCTAAGACTTAACTTGCCTTTCTTCCCAAACCGCACAACACTTTTCCATGGTGATAATTTCAAAAATACCCAATCATTAACTTTATACACTCGATCAGTGGCACTCCTATCAGCTAGGCTCTTTTGTCGATCCTGGGCCGCTTTTAGGTTAGACTTAATCACTTGAATATGCTGAGTAGTCTCCTTCACAATCTTAGGGCCCACTAACACTCTTTTGCCAACCTCTGACCAACACAAGGGTGTACGACAAGCTCTACCATAAAGTGCCTCAACTGGTGCCATTCCAATGCTAGAATGATAACTGTTGTTGTAGGCAAATTCCATTAAATCCAACTTTGCCTGCCAATTATCACCAAGAGCTTAGCATATCTTCTAAAGTTTGAATCGTCCCATTAGATTGTCCATCTGTCTGAGGATGATATGCCGTACCATAGAGTAGTCTTGAACCAAAAGCTTCCTAGAACTCCGTGATACTTCACAATCTTTGATATAAATAATTCAGCTAATCGGCTTAAAGAATATTTCTCCTTCACTGGAATAAAATGTGCTGACTTAGTAAGCCGATCAACAATCACCCAAATTCCATCATAACCATTTAGTGTACGAGGAAGCTTGTACACAAAATCCATAGTGATATTTTCCCATTTCCACTGTGGAACGGGAAGTGGTTGCATTAACCCAAAAGGCTTCTTTCTTTCAGCTTTAACTTGCTGACAAATAACACATCTACTAACATATTCAGCAATTCCTCTTTTCATACCGGGCCAATAATAAAATATTAGAATGGTATGATACATCTTAGTGCCTCCAGGATGCATTGCATATGCCGAACAGTGCGCTTCATCCAAAATTTCTTTCTTTAATTCCATATTATTCGGTACATACATTCTCCCTTCTTGCATAAGCATGCCATCTGATTCTCTAACTCTGAAGTCTTTCTTTTTCTCTTAATTCCTTAAATGAATTAGCTCTTGAATTTCCTCATCATTGATCTGTGCCTCGAGCACTCGATCAATTAATATTGGCCTAACTTGAAAACTAGCAAGCAAGGCTACTTCCGCTTCTTCTATTCCCAAATCCACTCCAGTATACCTCAAATCTGTAAGGAGATGAACACGAGAAGCATACGAAGCATTAATCCGACCTTGGGATTTTCTACTCAAAGCATCAGCTACCACATTAGCACGACCAGGGTGAAACTCAATTGTGCAATCATAATCACTAAGCAACTTTAACCACCTTCGTTACCTAAGATTAAGCTCTTTCTGGGTGAAAAGATACTAAAGACTCTTGTGATCTATGAAGATCCTACAGTTTTCACCATAAAGATAAAGTCTCCAGATCTTCAAAGAAAAAATAATCCGCAAATTCCATATCATAAGTAGGATAATTCATCTCATGAGGCTTTAACTGACGCGAAGCGTAAGCAATTACTCTACCATGCTACATCAACACACATCTTAGACCATTCAAGGAAGCGTCACCGTAAACTTCAAGATTACTGCTATTATCTAGGAATGCTAAAACAGGTGCATGAGTGAGATAATACTTCAATTGCCGGAAACTTTGCTCACAATTATCATCCCACTCGAATTGAACTTCCTTTCTTATCAACCTCGTCAGTGGCAAGGCAATGACTGAGAAATCCTTAACAAACTGTCGATAATATCCTGCTAAGACAAGAAAACTCCATATCTCAGTGACGGTTCGTGGCTGTTCCCAATTCTCCGCAGCTGCTACCTTTTGAGGGTTTTCTTATTCACTTGCTTAATGAATCCAACAAATATGTTATCAATATTACGGTCTACAGCCCGCAGTATTGATAACTCATCGTTGTTACGATAAGCAAGTAAATAATTCCCGAGGGTGTAATATTACCATTTTGCCCCTCATTGGAAAATATACCCACACCGTCTAAACAAAGACTCGTTCGTGCTCTTGCACTACTCCTCAGGTAACATCATCAACAAAAACAATGACAAATCTATCCAAGTATTGCTAAAATACCTTATTCATCAAACCCATAAAAACTGTTGGTGCATTCTTCAATCCGAATGGCATCACAAGGAACTCATAATGACCATAATGAATTCTAAAAGCCGTTTTATGGACATCATCAATCCTGATCTTTAACTGATAGTAGCCTGACCTGAAGTCAATCTTTGAAAACACGCAAGCACTTTGAAGCTGATCAAACAAAATATCTATACGCGGCAATGGATAAAGGTTTTTAATCGTTACCCGTTTTAATTGCCTATAGTCAATACATAGTCTCAAAGTCTCGTCTTTCTACATCACAATTAAAACTGGAGCTAAGAATATAGGATCTGTACCTGGAAGTAAATCAATGGTGAACTCCACATCTCGATCTGGCGGCAATCCAGGTAAATCATCAGGAAATACATGAGGAAAATGTCTGACCAACTTTTACATTCTCCACGCTACTCGGAGTAACATCCTTTAATACTACATGAGCTAAATATCCTTGGCAACCTTTCGATAACAACCTTTTAGCTCTCACAGCTGAAATAATTCCATGCCTCACCCTACTACATTCGCCCACAAAAATAACCTCAGGTAATCCAGGAAGATGGAAAATCACTGTTTTCTCGTAGCAATCTATATTGGCACGATTATAAGGCAACCAATCTGTGCCCAAAATCACATCAAAAATCAATAATATCTAACGGACTAAGATTAGCTGGCATAATTACTTCCTCTAACGTCACTGGACATCCTAGATATACACAATCAACATAACATTGCTCCCCTCTAGGCATAGCAAACTCTAAATCAAATCCTAGAGGCGTAGGATGAGGTTGCGTCACTTGAGCAAATGTATGAGAAATAACTGAGTGCGTTGTACCACAATAAATTAATACCTTAGCAAAATGACCAAGAATATTTAACGTACCCATGATCAAGTCAGGATTGTTCTGAGCATCCTATAATGTCATGTTGTGGATACGCCCCTGATTCTGCTGACGTCCACCACGACCCATCTGACCATAATTACTAAATCCAGGAACTTGCTAGATCAGTGCTGATGGTGGCATAGAAGGCTGTTGGGACAATTTATAGCTCAATGTCCCAACTGCCCACTAGTCAAACATCCACTGCTGTCCCGCCTACACTCACCAAAGTGCCTGTTATTACACCTACGGCACAAGGGAACACTTCCTCTACCTGAATCTCCACGCCTTTAAAATCTAGAGCCTCCAGAAAATTGACTACCTCTCATCTGACCAGTGGCACTAAAACCTCCGCTGGAAGAACTAGAACTAGCTTCATTTCTTTGAAAACTCTGGGTCTTACGAGGTCCTTGGGATGATTGACCCTTGCCTTTATCATCCCTCCTCAGTTTCTTATCTTTTTCTTCTTCCTCCTCACTATCACTGGGCATATTCTCTGAGTCCTCAATTCTCAACAAAATCTAAAATTCTTGGTATGTAGCACAGTGAGTAGTGGTCGCCATAGAACAACATTTCTTTTTAGTACTCAGCTTAAAGCATCTAAGCATCTCAACTGAATTAGTAGCAACTTCCGAATCATAGCGAAACAAATCAGTAAATTTCCTGTAATACTTATTTGCTATCATCTTCCTTGTCTCAATTGAGTAAACTCTTGCTTCTGACTATCAATATAAGCTGGAGGAATAAATCTCTTCATAAATAATCGCTTAAAACTTCCCAATCAGCAACTTCTTCTCGAGTTAATTCAGAAGCCTTATGTTCCCACCAGGATGCATGTTCCTTACCTAAGAACCATGTGGTCATCTCGACTCACTTATCAGGAAGAAGATTTCCTTGACTTTGCATTACTCGAAAAGTCTTTTCCACATAATTGAACCATTTCTCTGCTCCTTCAGGTCTTTCATTTCCCATAAAATGATTCAACTTCAAATTATATACAGTCTCAAGAGGAGTCATCTGGGCAGGACGAAACTCAAACTGTATAGCATTAGCTATAACTTCCCATAATTAGGCAATATTAGGGAAACTAAGTTCAACTAAACGACGTGGCTCTTTACGACGGGGCATAGTTCTGACAGAAGACACCATAATACTTAAGGAATTCACAAAATATGAAGGACTGCAACCTAGAGCTCTAATACCAAACCAACACACCCCGACCTGAATCAGGGTATGCTGGCCGTCACGTGAGCGTGACGTAAACCATATGCACATTGCGAAAATGATAAAGAATAGAATTTACAGATAAATTAAAACTGAAACACTAGCAATACTAGTGCAAGAAGAAGTGTGAACTCCAAGAATACAGAGCATAAAAGTCTCATTGCAGTCAAGCAGAAAAAGTACTAAATAACCGATACCCTCAGGTGATCCTACATGGATGGTGATCTGTCAGAAACTACCTTGAGAGCCTTCGCTATGCCAACAACGAGAATTCTAGTCAGAACCTGGAGGGGCGAAAAACAAAGTTGAGTGGGTCAGTACAACGAAAGCTTATATGAAAACCTTATCTTCATTTGAATATACTAACCCCTCACCGTAAAACAAGTATAGTTTTCCCAAAAAAATAGAATACGTAAATATAATTCAAATCATGGTCAGTATATCAAGATTCATATTTATATGTATGTCATGCCCAATATCATGAAATACTAACTGTAAGCTAGGTGATGCAATTCATAATAATCATCTGCTAGCCGAAGTCACCTGACGTGATCTATACGGCGAATCTAGAGCTCATTTCAATCACATCTCAATCTCATATCTCATCACATTATTCATCATGTATATATTTCACATATCTCATCATATCTCATCATGTATATACATATCTACACACGAGTCAGAACCCCTCACATGGTCTGACCGACAAGACTGGGTGTAAAATAAATACGCTTTAGTGCTACGATCACGTGAAGACTGTGCGCTAATTGCGGGTCACCTACGAGTCGAACCCACTGAAAGTGGTCTATACGATAGGACTGTGCACCTAACTTGGATCCAAGATGGGCGTGTGGTGCGGGAGGTGAACTTCATGTGAAGGACTGTGCCCCTAACTCTAGGCCGGAGCACTAACACTGGGGTGCAGATTAATGAACTCAATATGCATCACAACGTCACCGTCTATCTCATAATCATTACCAGCAAAATATACTCACATGTGGCTTACCTGGGCCTCCGTGGCACCATGCAACAATATGCATAATCATGGTAGTGCATATGCTAAAATACGATTCAAGTATGGCATGACATTTAAAACACATTTCCTTTAAATACGTTTTTTGGGAAAAACATCAAGTATATATAAATATATATATATGTATATATATATACACACACACACACTGAAAACAACTGCCCACTCACTGATATATCGAAGGGTCATAACCCCCGTGCCTAGCCTGGCTATGCTCATCCTCCGGATAAGTCTCACCTATATGAGAAACAACTATATAGGCGTTATTTTAGAGCACATAAACAAAATTGGGTATATGAATATACCACCGTGATCTACACAACCTCATGAACATCCCCATATTTTTAGAAAAAATTTTCGACCACCCACGCGCCGACCAAGGCACGGCCACGTGCCAGGCACACTGACAGCGTCAATTAACCCTGTCAGGTATATTCTGTTAATTTCCTAACGGCGTCACCCAACGCCGTTAGCATATTCCGTCAAAACTGATGGAATATGCTTCTTCTTCTTCGATGAGTCATCGGACGCCGGCGACTTCGCCAGTTTTTGGGTAAATCTTTAAAACCACTATGCTCCTTCATTTCTTCACCATTTTTCACAAAATTGGTACCAAAATGAAGCTAATAACATGTAGAATCACATTATATAGGTTTCAAGGCTTAAAATTCACTAGACTTTCCCCGAGAAAGCTCGATAGTTCGGCTTACCTAGAATCACGTTGATCTCGGCCCTCTGATGTCCATTTCCTTCCAAATAAGTACCCCGAGACTCGTGAGGACCTCCTTAAGCTCCTTGTGAGCTTGAAATTCCCTGAAACAAGTAGTTTTACGTCTATATGAACAGTGCATGAAAATTGGTTTCTCGAGTTCTCGAGGTATCGAAGGTATCCTTACCTGAAATGGGTACCAATCAACTCGAAATGGCACGAGGAATGCAGTGGTGTGCTTAAATCCCTCGATCTGTCACATTTCAAAGGGTTTTGGGTGTTGTTCGTACAAGGGAGAAGAGAGAAAGTGACTCTGTGTTCCAGAGAAAGAGAGTTGACAAAAGAGAGAGAGAGAGAAAGAGAAATGGTGATGTATGTGGTCCAAATGCAACCGCCAACAACCCATTTTTCTAAGTTCCTAATTGGTTCCAAAATATTAGGAAGAAAATGGATTGGCCCAATTCCAAAGCCTAAAACACAAACACACAACCAACGCTCAAGGGTATTTTCGTCTTTGCACACCAACGAGAAAAATATTTCGGGACGGGCTGTCACATTTATGGAGAAATATTCTCATGATATTAAATAGGAAATAATATATTGAGATAATGGAGTAATTATCCCTAATTGATTTAAATTGGGATTACTTACTTGATTTGAGTCAATCTTCAATTAGGAATGTATTAAAGACAGAATTTGGGTGATTAATCATTATCTTTAATGCTTTTACTTTTCCTTGCCAATGGCAGATGACCTGTGGGCAGTCTTGCCAGGGAGTGTGAACTACGCGTGGGAGTATCTGAGGAGCCTGCCCATTTGATGAGGGTAATCTTGTCTTTCTTGAGCAAAAGTCCACATGTCGCCTCAAGAGTTTTTGGGATTATTTTAGGCTCCATAGGATAAAATTCTGGATAAGAGAAAAGCATTAGGATAATTTTTTTTTTTAAAATAAAATTTATATAGATTATTCTTATGGACATTTTAACCTAAAAATATTTAGACTTCGATAAAGAATAAAAATCACTAATAATGAACAAATACATATACATTTATAGAGTTAATTAAAAGGAAAACTAATGAAAAGTCCAAAAAAAATTCTCTTTTAATGAAAAGCCATTTTTAAAGGTATAGTGAATAGTGTCAGGTAAAGGTAAAAAGTAGTTTTTCGTTAAAAGTGAACAATACCAGGAGTGTTTCGTTAAAACTTCCTTAATTAAATACATAGAGGAGAGAAAATAGTAGGTACATAAAAAGAACAGGGGTATTTTGCAATGCCTCAAATTGTTGAGATAATATGTTTCCTCTAAGGGGCCATAAAGAACATCAAATTTGCAGGATACCTGCCCTCGAACCCAGACCCTACAGGGATCATGCTTGTGCACTATCCATATGGTTAAGAGGAAGGCTGGTGGTTAATTTGCAAAAACATTTCTATGAATGGCTTTTGACTATTTGGATTCGGGCCCTATCAATGTTATCTCTAACAAATATTGTCCAACCTTTAACAGGTTTACTGTCATATCACGTTTCTTGTTCAATAATGCATTGTTTTGTACAAATTTTTCTCAAGATGACAATTTATGATTAGATTAAGAAGCCACGTGGCATGGTGGCAATGAACAAAAAATATAAGGAAAAAGAAAGCGACAAGGCAAGTTTACATAAGTGATAAGTCAAAGTTGTGTAACTAGAGGTCAAAATTTTGAGCTTAAGAAGCTAGGTTTTATGGAGATGGAATTATGTCCGTAAAATAGACGGGAAAAACAAATATGTATAAAAAAAATTAATAAAAGAAAAAAAAAAAAAAAAAAACAGAGGTATTTCGAAATATCTCATATTGTTGAAACACACACACACATGCACACATGCACATACATACATGGATGCATAATTCATCAAATTTTTGAAATGCTAATAACAATTTCCTTTTGGAATGCCTCATTTGGTTTAAGGACCTGCTTGATAAAATATCTTCTTATATATAAAGCCAATACAAAGGTGAATAGTGATTTTGGTGTCACCAAGCTTCAACAAAAATATTTGGACAAAAATGCCTCCAAGACAGAAAACTTCAAAGGCATCCCAAAATAATGCATCAAATAAGGCAGAGGCATTTTCGTCATTTTAACAGTGCTTTTTATAATAATTATTTTTTTGTGCTTTTAAAAAAAAGAAAAGATAGTACCTCACAATATACTAGCAATAATGTGATTCAATTTCTCTATTTTTAAACAGGTCCAAAATATCTTAAGAGGCTTGTAATGCCGGTTATAAAAAAAGGTCTTTCACACGCAGATAATAATATGATTAAATCAGTTGTCAAATGATTGTTTTTTTAACAAACGATATTATTTACACTAAGGGAGATGAGGGTGGGCTTAGCCTCACAATGGGCTAGCAATAATGTGATTCAATCAGTTGTTTATTAAATCTTATTTTCTCTATTTTTAAACACATTCAAAAGATCTTAAGAGGCGTGTAACATCGGTTATAAAAAAGGTCTTTTGCACACGGATAATAATGTGATTAAATTAGTTGTCAAATGTTTTTTTTTTCTTTTTTTTCTTTTTGTTTTTTTTTTTGTTAACAAACGATATTATCTACACTAAGGAGGAGAGGGTGGGCTTAGCCTCACAATGGACTAGTAATAATGTGATTCAATTAGGGGTGGGCACGGTGCGGTTAGGTGTGGTTCCACCTCTTAATCAGAACTAGAACCGGAAAATATCAACAGTTCAGTGTGATTCCGCTTAAATTTATTACTAGAACCGTACAGTTCGGTCTACATGGATTCCGATTCAGTTCTTGCTAGTTTACGGTTTCAAATACTAAAGTATTTGAACACCAAATCATCATGGATTCAAATACTTAAAACTAATTATATAAAGTTGCATACAACACATCTTTTTTAATGCAAATGTCTTTGGTAGTAGCACCAAGTCAACAAAAAGAGACAACTAAAAGAAATATGCATTGGTCAATCAGTCAACAAAGAAAAAAATGAAGAACTTAAGCAGCATTTGTCTCCTGAAATTGGTTTCCTGATATTGGCAGCAACAGCAACAAGAACAAGCAAAAAGAAATATTCAAATCGCATTAAAGGAAATATGCATTGGTCTCTTGATATTGGTAGCAACAACAAGCAAAAAACAAAAATCCAAATGTCCTTGGCAGTGGCAGATTCTTTTTCAAACAGTAACTCCTGTACACAATCAAACAACATATAATCAAATCAAACAACTTATTTCAGAGAGCAAGCAGAATCAAACAACTTATTCCAGAAAGGAAGCATGGGCTTCCCTAGTTTTAAAAGTTTGATGTCACTAAATTTACATAAACATAAGAATGTATCTTGAGGATAATAAGTTACTGAGTTTGAGAATGGGGATTTAGCAGTAATTTTAAAGTCACCCCTGAGTCTCATAACCTAGCTATTCTTCAGAGTGAGGACTAGTAAGGCTACATGATGTGACGAACATTTATAGGTATAATTACTTACAAACCTGTGCTAAGAGCAATTGGTCGACAAAGTTTTGAGCACCATGTAATTTGTATTCATTACACTAGCTATACAAAACATGATCTCAAACAAAAACCATGTGATGATGAAGAAACAGATGCAAAAGAAGAACAAAAACCATGTGATTTTGATTGGTTCGTCATCCCTAAAATAGACAAAAAACAAAGCCCAAATTCAACACAGAGTTTGTCATTCACATACATATTCTAAATTATAGGAATATACTGGAAGGTTATCTTCAATTCTCTGTATCCGTTGCATCAGTATATAATAAACTTTTGATAATTTAACCCGTGTATTGGAATAAGAACGGACAATGACATACCTTTAGTTCTTCCGTCCGTTGCACCTGATAAACTAATGGCTCCAGCCACAGATCTTTTCGCTCAGGTTTATTCGGCCCCTGCATCATTCAATGTACCGACCAAAAAAAGGCACATCGAGTAATTAGAACGAGATCTCATCAATTAACTAAACTCATATTCCAGTTAACTAGATAAGACAGTACCTCTGCCAAGCAATTGAGGAATAATTACTCTAAACACATAAATTTTTGCCATGTACTCTGCTAGACCTTCAGTTCATCCAGTGATAGTATTGATTGCAGTAGCCTTACTTTTTTCCCTTAGATCACCGACTATCTTCAAATCTATTACCTTTGGAGCCGCTGGAATTTGACAGAGCAAAAAAAAAAGGAAAACAAGAGGAAGTCAGTGACAACATGCCAACATCATAAAACCAAACAGAAGCATAGAACAGGTTAAAATTCCAACTGTAATCATCACAACAGATATGCGCAGTAAAAAAAAAAAAAACAACCAGAAGACTCCACAAGCTATGAACGTACTAATTTCAATAAAGTTAAACACTTTATTTTTCCCCAGCAAAGGGGTGTAGGGTTGAAGATTTTTTCTCTTTAACTAAGTTCTAGGCCATAAACCATTTTAGCTCATTTAACAACTAAAATAACAAATCCCAGTTTCAACTTATTCTTTTTCTCCGCTTTTTGATAAGCAAGACAACTATTTAATTTCAAAAAAAAAAAAAAAAAAAAAAAAATCATGAACAGAATTTTACTTCAATGGAGACCTTAACAATTGTTCTGTGCAGGTTGGAATGCTTAAAGGACCCCAATTGGGATCGAATTCTAAAAATGTCTACTGTTTCTTTCTCTTCATATTGTTTGGGCTCAAAATAATATTATTGGGCCGAGTTCGGTATTGTTCTCGGCCCAGGGTCTTTCAGGCATTGTGGGCCGGTCAATCTGCCATAGGATGCTCAATCAGGCCAGCCGAGTTCTAGTGCAAGAAGGATTTGTTTGGATAAGAATGAAGAGGCCAAGTCCTGGTACGACAGGGGGATTTCAGAGTTAAAGGCACTTAGAGTTCGGGAATGAATCTGGCTTAATATAAAGCTTGATTCAAAAGCCTATTGAAATTAGGATTGGCTGAATTATTATCAGATTGGGGTAAGGAGTTTTAGTTTGAGTATATGTCTAAATCGGCCAGGAGTGCGTTCATTGCTATAAATACAAGACTTAGCGCATCATTCAGCTTTCTCCAACTCAACACACAAAACTGCCCTGCACAAATCCTCTCAACAACCTTGAGATTTTTTTATTTTCTTTTTCCGCTGACACATCTTCAGTTTGGAAAACAGCACTGTGAATGCAACCAGTGACATCTTCAGTTTGGAAAATAAAACTGTTACTGTAGAATCAGCCGAACGCGGAGCACCTTCAGTTTGGAAAATAGCACTGTGTCGAGGCTGACTGATTACCTATCCAAGTCTCGGTTGACAAGGATTTCCGAGTCCTTATTGACAGAGGTCATCTCATTAAGCTTCTCGGCGAAGTGAGGTGTTACATTTACTACATTCGGCACATTGAAAGCCGAATTTGATATTGAACTTCACAGAACTAACAGCTTTGTCTTCAAGCTCTGGAACCCAAAGGCCGAGGCGTGTTCCTTCCTCGGCCGCAATCGTAAGAAGCATAAGTCATCAGCGTGCTCAACGCCACACAACACATTTTACTCCCCAGCCGAGCTCGGCCGCCAAGTTGGCACGCCTTGCACACAACCGAATGACGTAGTTAGCTCATTAGTTACTTGGCCTGCACGCCACGTATGCTTGGTAGTTTTTAGGTCAACATTTTGGCACTCCCAGTGGGACAAAAGTGGTAAAACTAGGAAGTTCATGCTCGTTGAAACACGGTCAGTGAAGAAGAAAACAGCCATGGGAAAGTCCACAGCTAACCTTACAGCCCAGAACCCAAGGCAAGAAGGCTTGTCACAGGCATAGAACGTTGTTGTCGTGATGCCCGAAATACCAAACGCGACACACCGAGATAGGGAAGTTAATCTCAGCGAACCACTTCGTGATGCAGAGATCCTCACCAAAGCAACAAAAGGAATTTTTGTTGAAGGAATAGTGGAAGATTGTGACGTAGAAGGTGGTGATTCCTCTAACCCATCAACCATGTCATTTTTTCGACGACGGCTCAACGAGCAAACTCAACAGTTCGAGCAATGGTTCAGCCGACAAACAAACGTACTAACAGAAATACGAGACGCTCTGGTCAACAAGGGCCATGATCATGGATTCGCCGATCATTCTCGGTAATTTTCGCCAAGAAATAACCCCTTACTAATAGTACAGGCAGAGCCAATATTCGCTTGGCTCAAAACAATTAACTTGGAAAAAAGAGGAGGATCGAGCAGATTTAACCAGAAAGTGGAAACGACATCCGTTGATATGATCGAGGTTCAAAGGATTATCAATTCGTTCTTGAAAAAAAGGCCGAAGTTCCCGAAATTCATCCATCCATATCCAGTTTATGTGGAGAAGTCTGAATATCCTAAAGGCTTCAAGACCCCATATTTCAGCCTCTTTGCTGAAGAATCGTCCTTGTCCTCGTTAGAGCATGTAGCTCGGTTCATTACACAATACGAAAATGTTAATAGTGATTTTCATAAACTGCAACTATTTAACTTTTCGTTGACAGGCTCTGCATTTGTGTGGTACATCAACCTCCTACCTAACTCTATCCAAAGTTGGGAGGAACTGGTCGAAAAATTTCATGAGCAATTCTATCAGCCGGGGATGGAAATGTCAGTTTCTTCATTGGCCAGGATGGCTCAAGTATCTGATGAGTCACCAATGGATTATCTTACAAGGTTTAAGTCGACCAGAAATTGGTGCCGAGTACCTCTCCCCGAAGTTGAATTTGTTAGGCTCGCTTTGAATGGGTTGGACGTGGAGTACAAAAAGAAATTCCTAAGGGCAAACTTTTGAGACATGTACGAGCTAGCTCAGCACGTCGAGCAATATGATTATTTGCTCCGAGAAGAAATGATTTTGAAGTCCCTACCCAGAGGAACGATTTACAAGAATCCCACGGTCAGTTATGCATTGGTCGAAGGCAAGAATTCCCATTACGCTAGTGTGGATGAGGCTGAGATCGTAATTAATAAGCCATATATATGTAAGGCATTGACTCACCTTAATCCCAAAGACGTCAAAACTTGCTCGGTCTCTGAAGAAGTTACAATCAAGGCGTTCAAAGTTTATACTGTTGACATCACTAAGGTTGATGCAATTTTCGACCAGTTGTTGCTTGCAAGGATTATCAAGCTTCGGCCAGGGCATAACATCCCTAAGGCTGAAGAGTTGAAAGGCAAGACGTATTGCAAATTTCGTAATTCAAATAAGCATATGACCAACAACTGTGTCGTGTTTCGTGATGCCGTTCAGAGCTGGATTGATAAAGGAAAACTCAAATACCCTGAGAAACAAATGGCAGTTGACGCCGATCCCTTTCCTTCGACGACAGTCGGCATGGTAGATGCTCACTTGGCCAAAAACAAAGGGAAAGGAAAGGCCGAGTTCATTCTAATACAACATGTCCCAAAGCAGAATTCTCGGCCATGACTTAAAGTTGATTTATTTTTGAACGACCTACCTACAGAGTTTTCGGGACCAGCGATTGTCGAACGTATGTCATACTCCAGCGCAGACGAAGCGAATGAACCAATGGTGTTGTGCAGCCGATGTAAAGCAGATGTTATCTTAGCTAAGCCAAAGAAAAAACCACCTCAGGCTACGACACCACAATATTCATCCACGGCTGGGACGGCGCCCCTAAAAGTACTCGGCGCAGGTCAGCGTCCAAAGGTCTTCGATAGGCTTGGTCCTCAAAAGCAAATAGACGGACCAAACTCGGTTAGACGACACCTTGATATTGATACACCTTGATTTCTTGCAACTCAAGTTCGTCCATAAATCAAAGAACGTTCAAGCCACCCGAGCCGTGCGACCAACGGTGGTACAGTTACAATTCCCCTACCAGCGTCTATACTGAATTATCCAAATCTCAGAAGCATCGATGCCAACGGATAGACTGCATGGACTGCCGACAAGCCGCACAGGCTACATCGGCCACCAAATGGCAGCTGAAAAAAGTACCAGGTAGTGAAGATGATCGGCAACCCCCTGCAATCATGGCTGAATTACTTATGGGAAAGAAGGTGATTGATCGCGACTTTGAGACTACAATCGAGGAATCTGAGAAGCGCATCAAACTCCTTCTTCGACCAGCGAAATTTGCACCCTCCGTTTCTTAGCGAGGCCTTAGAGTACATGCGGGAGTTTTATAAGAAATATTCCGCTAATGACTTATACGGCCTTCCAAAAGAGTGTCAAGAAGCCCTCGATTTGGCCCTCACATACCCCGATGTCGAACAAATTATCCAAAAGACCACTGATCCAGCGATGAAAGCCAGGTTCCAGTACATACAAGAAGCTCGAGTTCTTGGCTTTGAGGTTGATCTATATACCAATATAAAAACCGCTAAAACTTTCTTTTTCTCTTGAGGACCTTCAGTAACTAAGGCACCACTTCGAAGTCTTCTCGGCAGTGGCTCTTTTCGACCTTACGACCGATGAGAAAGAACATGTGGCACGACTGGATACGTACCTCGACACAAGGAATGCTCGATCGCCTATCAGGAGTAAGCTCGTAAGACGGCACAAAAACAAGACCAGCTCTCAACGAAAACAACCAAAACGACATAGAATCAGAGGATGTGCCACAACAGCCACTTGCTGAAACAAAGGATGGTCAAGTTGAGGATACTCAAGAACGGGATACTTCGGTCGATAGCCCAAAAAACGACGGCCATAACCCCATGGGCCATTCGGTCCTTGAGAATATGGACATTAGCATGGTCCATGTTTTACCCGTCGAGTTTTAGCCGACCACATCTCAACCAAGTTTCTTGGATGGTAACGTGGTAGCTGATGAGGCAAAGTAAGTTAACTTTATCGCTGTCGACGAGGACGAGCCAAATGGCAAACAGGCAATACTCAAAACGCCCTTGTTGAGTTGTTTCCCCGCTATTCTACCAATAATCTTCAGCATCTGAAGCCGTTGTATGTTACGGCTCATATTGAAGGATACCCAGTCTTTAAAGTATTCGTCAATTATGGGGCGACAGTCAATATCATGCCCGTGTCCATCATGAGAGCACTACGACGTTCTAACAACGAACTCATCCTGTCAATGGTAATAATGAGCAGCTTTGTCGGGGACAAGTTCCAAACAAATAGAGTGCTTTCTTTGGAGATAAACGTGGCCGGTCACAATCATATGACCGCATTTTTTATAGTTGATTCCAAAACTGAGTATAATGCATTACTCGGCCACGACTGGATCCATCAAACAGGTTGTATTCCCTCGTTGTTATACCAAGTTCTTATTTTTTGGGATGGTAAATCGGTTCTAGTTTACCCGGCCGATAGTCAGCCGTTCGAGGCAAACATAATTCAGGCTTGATACTACGACGATCACGTCGACTATATCACCTTACAAGGCTTTAATGAGGAAGGACGACCAACTCGGATATCAGTACAAAAGGCCATCGAGGTAAGCGCCGAGACTGTGCACCAAGATTTCCCGAGATTGGGGTTGGCCAATCTGATCACTGACATCGATGTCTGAACCCACACAAGAAAGGCGCCGGGCTGCAGTTTCATCAATCATGGAACGACTGCTGGCCCATTAGTACGCCATTTCCAAACAACCAAATTCAGGCATAAACTTAGCCGAATTTCTTGCTAAAGGAGATAACGGTCAATTTCTGTTGTTAGATAAAGTTCAAGCTGCTCCATCTAAGCTCGAAGATAGTCAGCCCCAGGTCAATGACCCTTTAGAAGAAATAAATGTTAAGACGGCCGACAACCCACGGCCTTTATTTATCAATGCTTTGTTACCCCAACATATAAAAGTCGAAATCTGTAATTTACTTAAGGAATTTAAAGATTGCTTTGCCTGGAGCTATCATGAAATGCTAGGTTTAGATCGAACGCTCGTCGAACACGAGTTACGCATTAAACCTGGGTGTAAATCATTCCATCAACCACCTCGATGATTCTCAACCGAAGTGCAACTCGGCATAAAGGATGAGCTCGTTCGACTTCTGAAAATCGATTTCATTCAGACAGCTCGATACGTCGAATGGTTGCCAAATATCGTCCCAGTTTTAAAGAAAAGTGGTGCTTTACGTATTTGTATCGATTTCAGATATCTAAATTTGGCAACACCCAAATATAAGTATCCAATGCCAATTTCAGATTTGTTAATTGATGTCGTCGCAAATCACGCGATCTTATCTTTTATGAATGGACATGCCGGCTACAACCAAATTTTCATTGCCGAAGCTGATGTTCATAAGACCGATTTTTGTTGCCCATAGGTACTCGGGCGCCCTATCACAAGACCGTTTTTCGTTACATGAGTTCCACTCTAGGGCCCTATCACATGGTTGTCAGCTATTTGGCCGAGTCTTTCAATGACATTAAAATTCAAACACATCTCTCAAGTTCGAAATACCGACGCAAACGAACTGGCTCAAGTAGCCTCTGGAGCACAACTCCTGACGGGCAACCTAGGCTAGGAAATACATGTATTACGACGATCATACCCGGCCTTGGTTAATCAGCAAGTTCTCCAACATGGCAGCGTAATCCGTGCGCGAGTCATGTCCTTACCTTCATTATTGGAGCTAAATGATCCCATAGACGTCTGCGCAGTCGAGGCAACACCAAATGACTGGAGGAAGCCAATCATGCAGTACATTGGACAACCCCAATGGTAAACACGACCGCAAGACAAGGGTTCATGCCACAAACTATGTCACGTACCAAAATGAATTGTACTGAAGAGGTGAGGAAGGTCTATTACTGTTATAACTCGGTCCTCAAGAAGTTGTTCAAGCAACCGTAAAAGTTCATGAAGGAATTTACGAGGCTCATCAGTCCAGTAGAAAAATGTGATGGTTGCTTCACCGACACGGTTATTTCTGGCCGAGTATACTAAAGGATTGCATTGAGTTCACACAAGGATATGTGCAGTGTTAAATTCATGGTCAGTAAACCGTGGCCGTTTAGAGGATGGGTCATAGACTTAATCGGCAAAATTACACCATCTTCCGGGTCAGCAAAGCATGCATGGATACTTGTTGCGACAGACTACTTCACCAAATGGGTCGAAGCAAAGTCATATGTCGAGTTAACGTCTAAAGAAGTTTGTAATTTCGTAGAAGAAAACATCGTGACTAGATTCGGCGTACCAGAGACAATCATAACTGATAATGAAACAATCTTCATATCCGACAAATTTAAGGAGTATACGACGAATCTAAAAATTTGGCTCGCGCAGTCTACGTCGTATTACCCACAAGCGAGTGTGCAGGCTGAAGCAAGTAATAAGGTTTTGATCGGTATTCTTGAAAAAATGGTAAGAGAAAGGCCTGGTATATGGCATATGAAGCTAAACGAAGTGTTATGGGCTTATCGAACTTCACTCCGATCAGCCATTGGGACGACTCCACACGCGTTAACTTATAGACACGACACAATGTTGTCGGTCGAGCTAAGTATAAACTCGTTATGGGTAATTGAAAAAAGTAGTTTGTTCAGTACCGAACACAGTCAGGCCATGAGACAAGAGTTAGAAGAGGGAACCTCGGCTTGATGCTTATAACTTATTAGTGGCACAGAAGAAGATTGCCGAGCAGCTTATAATCAACGAGTCAGGCAAAAAATGTTCAGCAAAGGGAAGTTGGTTTGGCAAACCGTGCTACCCGTTGGAGTTAAAGACCCTAGGTTCGGCAAATGGTCATCAATTTGGGAAGGGCCATTCGTTGTACATAAAGTTCTCGGCAAGGGGCATACCACCTTAGGGATTGAACTAGTTTGATTCATAAACTACCAATCAATGGGAAATTTAAAAAAAAAAATATATTATCCAGTAACTTGGGAGATGCAAGAATAAAAGTTCATTTCATTAATATTCGTAAAAAGGGTGTACAAGTAGAAGCCGATCGACCAATTTACAAAGGCAACTCAGGGGATGACGGAAGAAAAGCTTCGAGGGTAGCCTTCAACTCCAACCATCGTACTTCGCCTATTGTGATTTCAGCCTGCTGAGTCCTTTTGTCCATCTTCAGTTACTCAATTCATTTTGCACCAACCGTATAGTTAGTCAAATAAGTTTTGCTCAGCTCAAAATTATAAGCAAGATCAGAGGTAACAACCGACCGCTGACGTTGGAGTTTGGCAATTCGATGGTTGAGGTCGGTAATTTGGCGGTCGAAGTCGACCAGCTATTCTTTCTTTGCCTTTATCGCCTCAACTTCTGGGCATAGAACTTCTTGGGCGACTAATACAACTCTGAGGTCGTCTTCTCCTCGAAGAGCTCTCGCGAAAGTATCAAAATGCTCTCGAGTCCGATCTAGGATGGAAGACATACGAGTGATGATTTTGTTGCTTAGAAGACCGCCCGCTGCAAGGTCATTCAGACATTCTCCCACGATGTCGAGACCTTTGCTTTTAAGAATTTGTGAAGCTGAAAGAGACAAAAGCATCTTCAGCTTGACGAAGGCATTTGATTCGGCAGTTGATACAGGGGGTCTGGTTGTAGTCACCGATGAGCCGGCCACTCCTGAAGTGTTCAAAAGAAGAGCATCAAGTTCAACCTCCCATGAAGGCTGCGCAAAAAGGAACTCGTCAGAACAAGTTAAGTCACAAGGAAAAAAAAAAGGGAAAATGTTAGACTTGTCCAGAAAAGACTTCGGCCATGTCTGCAGGCTCATTGCTCGAGCGTAAAGAGCTTAATGGCCTAGCCCAATGGTTAAGACTACTTTTTAGTTCATGTAGCCGATGGAGGTTATCTATGTTTGATGGCCACTGAGGTGGCTAGGAGATATAGATAACGCCCTTCGGCGCATAGAATTTTTAGTGAAATGAAAATGTGGGCACCTGACATTTAATATTTTCCTGGTTTAGAATCCTAAGGCAGAAGATTGATCAATGGAAAGCAATAAGAGTACTTACGTAAGCTGAAGTGGCTTCCTACCGGGGGATGCCGAGGTCTTGATTTCCGTCGTTACTTCAGGCTCGACGGCAGCCCTTTTTCCACGATCAACTGCAGGAGGATCGACCTGGTCACCCACCTCGACCACTACGGGAGGATTAACCTAGTCACCCACCTCAACCACAGAAGGTGGATCGACCTGGTCACCCACCTCGACCATAGGGGAAGGATTAGCGAAATGAGTTTTGGTTGGTCAAGGGCGACTGGTAAACGGAATCTCGTCACCCTCATCATCCTGAAGAAATAGAGATCATTAGTGTTTTTGAATTTAGTAAAAGAAGAGGATGACCACAACCGAATTATACCTCTTTCAAGATGATCATTGATCATTTTGGATTTGTGGAGAGGTTCTTCTAGACCAAAGGGGGCACCTCCTCTAAAACAGGTGTCACAGTCGACCTCGGAGCTGCAGGCTCTTCGACGGACAGGGCAGCAGCTGGTTCGACCAATGATGAATGAATAAGTCAAATTTTGAGAACTTGACCAGTTGGAGTTGGTCCCTTCTCCGTCGGAGCCTGGACCATAGGAGTAGGAGGAGATACACTGGGAGTGGTCACTTTTGTGGTCTGACTGGAGATGACATAAATCTCCCGGTCCCCTTTCTTAGCCAATCGAGGACCTTCACTCACCATCTCGGTTTCCTGGCGAGGCCGTTTGCTCGGCGGGGCTTGTGTTGTAGTTTTAGTTTTCTTGGAAGAAAGGGATAACTTTTTTCTAGCCGCAGCCTCAGCGATCACGTTTGCCCGTTTCAGCGCTTGACCGCCTGGAAAAGTGAAATCAAGTTAGTAAAGTCACATAAGTTTTTGAAGAATAAAGGTGGAAATAGCCATATACCTTGGGTTATCTTTTTGGATTGAGGGGCATGAACTCTTTTGGGTCAGTCGCCAAAATTTTTGTTGAAAACGTCTTCGATCGAAGCGCCAAAAAAGTCCTGAGTGTATTCTTCCCACTAGTCACCGAATGTGTCAGTACCGAGAGATTCAGGTACAGTTGGTCAGAGGCAGAATTTTTTGCACCGTTCATGAATCTCTTTCTCGGTATCTTTGTACTCCTTCTCTGAAGAACCAGAGAAGCGTCATCAACTTAGGAGAGAGCGGGAGGTAAGTAGAGTCACTGGGCAACCTTGGAGGTAGCCGAGCTGTCGGGCAGTAAAGTAGGGGTGGTAGACCTCCCAGCTTGCTCGGCGAGCATCGCAGCCAAAGGAAAGGTTGCGTGTTAGCACAAGCGACCCCCAGTTTTGACGAAGATCAGCATCATCACCTTCACTCCATACTGATGTTAGAAGCCTGATGGAAGAGAGGTACTCTTGACGACGACATACTAAAAATTCGTCGTCAGAGAAAACATCTAGGCTGGAGAAGTATTTGAAGACTTCTTTGGCTTGGTGATGATGCATTGGTCGAAAGGCCAACTAAAGGCCAAACGCCTCAGTAGATTGGAAGTTGAGGATTTCTGGCCGAAGTGTGGAAAAATAGACCTGCAGCCAGAGTTGGAATACCCAGAAAGGAGGTTGGCAAGGATGGCTGGATTGAGGGCCAGGGTGTGGCCGCTAGCCAGGGCTTTGGCCACGGGCATATTTTCGACCAAGCATTTGTTTGACTTGGTACAACAGATAAACTTATTGTACCAGTAAAATAGGAAGGCTTCATGTTCTCCCTTCCGTAGATCCTCTTCCCCTCGGCCGGCAAAGTGAAGGATAAGGGTGTTGTAGTTGAAGAAGTTCTTGTGCAATTTCTGAACTTCTTCTTTTGAAGGCTCTTAACATTCTTGGCTCAGCGTCTCGACGGCCCGTTCGTCAAATAGTGCCTTGAGGTTGAGATTCGATAGGTATTCAGAAAGGACGGCGTCGATTAGGAAGCCAGAAAGGGAAGTCCCAAGAATAGCTGAGACATCGAGAATAGTGAGACTGATAGAGCCAAGAAGGAGGACCATGGTGTTGGTGGCTGAATACCAGAACTCAAAGCTGTCATGAGCAGGTCTTTGTTCATAGTAATCTTCACGGTCGAGAGTTTAAAGAAATCGTAGATGCCAAGAGCCTTCCATTCTTTGCCGAAGATTTTTTCCATCTGTTCGACCCATGCCGCCTATGTTGCGTTGGTCGAAAGCCAAGATCCTTGGGGCTTCCTTAGGCACCACTTCGACCAATCAAACCCTTGTAGCAAGGGTACCAGGAAGCTGGGAAATGATGGCAAATGGCACCGCATCCTTGAAAAGTGGTCCAGGATTTTATGGGTGGTGCTTAAATCGATCTCGAAGCGCAGAGTCTTAATGGTGCTCCGGTCGATGAAGTCTTCGCACTTGTTGCATTCATCAGAAAGCTGGGAAATGAAATAGGCCATTGATGAAGGCTTGAAGGTTTTCTGGGTTTGAAGGAGATGTTTTTGAGTTAAGAACTTTTGGGTTTTCTGGGAATTCGAAGGAAAAGGGCAAGAAAATTTCAGGAGTTTTGGAGGCGTAAAGTTTGAATGAAGAAGAAATAGGGTATTTATATGCGTTTTGGGGGGAAGATTAATCATTTGATTTTCAAAATGAAAAAAAGCCAATTGGGTTATTTCGGATATTCAAGGAATCTAGGTGAAAAGACTGAAGATTTCGTGGTTCAAGGACGCACAATTGCGTGTGACGATGAATTTGATGGAGAAATGACGTTTCGGCAGCTGGACGTTTCAAAGGTCATTATTAAAGGCTCCTAGGTTAACCAAGGAGTCGACATGTGGCGAGACAGTTAGGAAAATCAAGGGCGTGAAATGATGTTTCATAAATGCACATGGTTGGGGTTCTTAAGACGAGTCAATATAGAGATGCCGAGGGACGATTTCGCTTCTTTAAGGTCGAGGCTCGACCGGAGTTCCAAGCCAAAGACCTCAAAAGCGAGGGGGCAATCTTTGGGCTCAAAATAATATTATTGGGTCGAGTTCGGGATTGCTCTCGGCCCGGGGTCTTTCAGGCATTGTGGGCCTGTCAATCTTCGATAGGACACTCAATCAGGCCAGCCGAGTCCTAGTGCAAAAAGGATTTGTTTGGATAAGAATGAGGAGGCCAAGTCCTGGTACGACAGGGGGATTTCAGAGTTAAAGGCACTTAGAGTTCGAGAACGAATCTGGCTTAATATGGAGCTTGATTCAGAAGCCTATTGAAATTAGGATAAGCCAAATCATTAAAGAGTTTTAGTTTGAGTATATCTCTGATTCCGCCAGGATTGGGTTCGCTGCAATAAATACAAGACTTAGTGCATCATTCAGCTCTCTCCAACTCAACACAAAAAATTGCCCTGCGCAAACCTTCTCAACAACCTTGAGATTTTTTTTATTTTCTTTTTCCACCGACACATCTTCAGTTTAGAAAACAGCATTGTGAAGGCAACCGGTGACATCTTCAGTTTGGAAAACAGCATTGTTGCCGTAGAATCAGTTGACCACGGAGTACCTTCAGTTTGGAAAACAGCACTGCATCGAGGCTGACTGATTACCTATCCCAGTCTCGGTCGACAAGGATTTCCGAGTCCTTATTGACAGAGGTTATCTCATTAGTCTTCTCGGCAAAGTGAGGTGTTACATTTACTACATTCGGCACATTGAAAGCCGAATTTGATATTGAACTTCATAGAACTAGCAGCCTTGCCTTCAAGCTCTAGAACCCAAAGGCCGAGGCGTGTTCCTTCGTCAGCCGCAATCGCAAGAAGCCAAAGTCATCAGCGCACTCAACGCCAAGCAACACATTTGACTCCCCGACCAAGCTCGACTGCCGAGTTGGCACGCTCCACACACAATTGAAGGATGTAGTTAGCTCAGTAGTTACTCGGCTTGCGCGCCACGTAGGCTTGGTAGTTTTTAGGGTCAACACAAACACAAGGGACCCGTCTGCCAAAGAAAACCTTTTATTGAGCCAAACATAACCAACTGAACCACATAGAAGAAGAGGAAAGTACACAACTCTGAACCCGAGTATAGCAAAATGTGGTCAACTGATTCCTAGCAATTTTTTTCAGATACAAAATCTTTACCTAAGAAGACCTCCACTTCCTGAAATTTTAAAGGTGAAGACTTTACCCCACACCAAAGACCAAGCAAACAAAACCATTTTGGCAGTACTCTAGCTTAACAAATGGCCCTAAATGAAGAGGATAGATTAAAGCCAATGACATGTCTGTAGAATCTACAAACTTAAAACACCCTTATTGAACCCCACAGACCATTTAAATACATCTCTAAAACTCTTGAATTTTCATTACATGTAAATCCAAAAACATAATTAGACAGTGTTAATCACACACATATAGTGCAGGTAAAAGAGAATGGAAACTAGTGGAACTCAACCATATTCCTAATCTTAAATAAGGTTCAGAGAAAATACCAAGGAGGGAGGACAGAGGACGAAGAGTCGTGAGCTGTCGCGCATGAGGGATGATTAGGGCCGTAATAGAGAGCTGAGGTTGTGGGTTGTCTGAGGAATCCCTGATATTTTTGGATGAGAGACCGTGGTGAGGGTTGAATGTGGGAAATAAGGGAATGAGGATGTGAGGGGTGAGGCCGTGTGAGTGAGGTAAGGGTGAGGTGAGTGAGTAAGCCCTAATTGGGATGGGATCCACTGTTTGCAACTTGGTGAAACTAATTTGTCAACCTATTATACCATGACATGTGTGTATATATATAATTTATTTATTTATTATTAATAAAATGGTTTGGTTCTGGCTGGTTCTTGTTCATTCTAAACCAGAACCGATTTGAATGGTTCGGTTCAGTTTTTTACTCAAAGTTGACTTTTCCGGTCAACACGGTTCTTTTCAGTTTTTTTTTCATACGGTTCGATGCGGTTTTTTGGTTTTGCAGTTTTTATGCCCACCCCTAGATTCAATCAATTGCTTATTAAATATTATTGTCTCTATTCTTAATATAAATTCTATAGAGACCAATTTTATTATGTGAATTCAGCTGCTTTAATTAGTTTATGAAGGGTTTCTTCTAGCATGATTTAAGATTATTCATTTACTTCAAATATTTGACTTTCCTTTTGTCAATTTACGCATATAAATACATTTAAAACATGTACGCATCACACCGTGATTCAAAAAATACCTTCTGCAAACGCATGCATGAAGGCTAGTAGAGAGAGAGAAAGAGAAAGAGAGAGAGAAAGAGAGTCCCTTAGCATTTCTCTTGATAATAAACATCCATTCATCAATTCATCATCATCACCATCGCCAGTACTAGCCTTCGAACCCAATACCTTGAGGAATCATGCTAGCGCAATTATATAAAAACACGTGGTGTACCATCTGTGTTCTGATCACAATGAAAATTTTCTCACTAAAAAGAAGGCCGATGCAAACGTATGCTAAAAAAATGACCTTTTGTCCATTGGGGTTTAGACCCAACCAATTTTATCTCTATTTATATATCTATATATAAAGATAATACAAATGGTGAATAGTGTTTTTGGTGTCACCGACCTTCAACTAAAAAATTTGGACGAAAATGCCCCCAAGACAAAAACCTTCAAAGGCATCCCAAAATAATGCATCAAATAAGGCTGGGGCCTTTTCGTCATTTTAACAGTCCTTTTTTTAATAAATAATTTTTTGTACTTTTTTTTAATTAGAACCTCATAATAGACTAGCAATAATGTGATTCAATTTCTCTATTTTTAAACACGTTAAAAACATCTTAAGAGGCGTGTAATGTCAGTTATAAAAAAGATCTTTCGCACGATAATAATGTGATTAAATTAGTTGTCAATTTACTTCAAATATTTGACCTTCCTTTTGTCAATGCATACAAATACATTTAAAACGTGTAAGTCGCGCGTAGCACACCATGATTCAAAAAATGCCTTCATGTAAGCGCTCACCAACTTCAACAAAAAAATTTGGACAAAAATTCCCCCAAGACAAAAAACTTCAAAGGCATCCCAAAATAATGCATCAAATAAGGCAGAGGCATTTTCGTCATTTTAACAGTGCTTTTTTGAATAATTAATTTTTTTGTGCTTTCTTGTTTTTTGAAATTTTTTTTTATTAGTACCTCACAATAAGCTAGTAATAATGTGATTCAATTTCTCTATTTTTAAACACGTTAAAAACATTTTAAGAGGCGTGTAATGCCGATTATAAAAAAGATCTTTCGCACGCGGATAATAATGTGATTAAATTAGTTGTCAAATTACTTCAAATATTTGACTTTCCTTTTGTCAACGCATAAATACATTTACAATGTGTAAGTCGCGCGTAGCATGTCATGATTCAAAAATGCCTTTTGCATGCACGTGCATGAAGGCTAGTCATTTTTAATTGGACATTTGTAGCTTACATTTGGTGAAGAAGTTTCCCAAGTATTTGGAATGAGATACCATTTGTTTACGCTCATATTGTTCACTTCATTGTTGTATGTCTCATTGAAGCATACATGGACCTTTGTGGCCTCTATTTGCCCATCGATTCATGAAAATGAAGGTAAACCGAAAGAGAGTATATCAAACAAAAAAGTTGAATTTTTTTTATATTTTTTATACTTTTTATTCTTATTTCAGATGGAGAAAGATTAGGCAAGATTAACTCATCGACAATGGTTGAGTGCGAGGCACCAACCCTTCACCAAAGGGGTGAGGACCATTACACACAGAAATCGGGGGTGGGCATGGTACTGTTCGGGATTGGGGTGGAAAAAAAATCAAACCTAAAATAAAATTTCGGTACCGGTATGGTACAATATGATGGTGGAACCAAAGGTGTACCGAACCTTTCGGTACTAGTTCAACTTCGGTACAATATACAGAGTTTCCGTACAATTGGCAATCTGGGCAATCTGAAGCAGACCCATAAACCAACACACCAAAAGGAAGACAAACACAGTACTATCCAAACTCATCAACACATCCAATCCCAACCCATCTTTCAGATTAAAGCTCTTCTCCCCCAAATCTCGAAAATTCAATGGCCTACATCGGCTTGAGGAGAAGAGAGAAAAGAAAGAGGGGTGAGATGAGAGAGATGTCATCTGGAGAGGTTCATGATAGTGGTGGAGGAAGGAAGAATGAAGGTACACATAAATCACATTTGATGAAATCGCCATAGACAATTCTTCCAATCCACAATAGAAATCACTGGACCGCATTAGAAGTCTTAAAACGATAGTGAATAACCAACGTGAAGTTTGTTTCAATCTACAAATGTTTCCAATCTCTGACCTAAGCTATATGTACAGCCTTAATGAAACCAAAAATTTTTGCTGTAACTAAACTTACAAAGTTTGTGTTTCATGCAAAAGCACCAAATGCCCTATGCTCCGATGAGCGAAAAATCCCCCCAAATCAAGCCCGTTCATTGACACAAGACCAATCAACCTTGAGCCACCTGGTCATTAGCAACCTCCAGATGACTGAAATAAAGGATGAAGCCACAATAGAAATTGGCGAGACACCCAATATTGAGAAAATAGGAAACCAAAGAGGAAAAGTTACCACTCGAAAAACACAATAGAGCCGCATGAATCAATTCTAAAGTGAAAACAGATTGAACTACAAGGATAAAAATGCAAGAAAAAAAGTGAGACACAAATGAAAATATATCTTAAAATGAGGCATGCCAACCTATGAATTGATTGTGGAAGCATGGTTCCATTTGGAGTAAATATCGGGGATTAATATCACAATTTTTCATGTGAATTGATTTTTATTTATTTATTGAGAGATCTATTGGGTCATTAAATTTGTGGATTATTCAAAAATATATCTTAAAATTGGAAACATCAACCTTAACGTCTATTTATATTATAACACGCGGTGTACTATTTTATATTTCAGGCATACATAAAAATTTCTCGAATTTTTGGATATATGCGAATGAGGGTATATGATTGGTTCAATGAAGGATCAAGTCAATCGACTTGTTAGGACTTAGGATTAGACATGTGCTAAAAAATGAACTTAGTCTACCATTTGAGTTTGCGCCCAGCCAATTTTTTCTCTCTCTATATGTCATTTTCAATTTGACATTTGTACCAACATTTGGTGAATAAGTTTCCATATGCATATGAGATCAAAAAACTAAAAAGCTCATACGCTACTGTTCTACGTTTTAAAATTATTTAGAATGAGACACTATTTTATGGCTCACTAGAATGTACGTCGGTCTTTGTGGCCTCTACTTGGATTTGTCCATCGATTCATGAAGAAGAATGAAGCAAGAGTGGTGGGGAAAAGAGGGAAAATTGAAGGAGAATATACGAACGAAAAAGTTTAAGGTGAAAACAATTTAGAACTGTTTCTAGATTTTAATTTGCAAGTTTGAATTTGTATATCATTCCATTACATTTCCTCAACATCTCTCCAAGCTTCCTTTTTCTACCATTTATATATTTGTCTTCAATATATTTCTTTTCTATTTCTAGCAATACTAAAACTAAAAACAAAATAGCTATTAAATGACAATGTGAAGATGTTTTGACACTAAAATACAATAATAAGTTATACCATTGAATAAAAATAATGTGTTGATAGTCTCTTCCCAATGTCCTATTTTTACACCTACATTACAATATCACCCACCACAAAAAATGTAAGAATTAAAATGTTATTTCTTGTGGGAGGATAAAATCCGGTTTTGACTCATGGGCCAATACCAATCATCCAAAGATGGTGTTGTGCAAGATAAACTTTGAGGAAAGCCCACAAGAAGTATACAGACGCAAGGGAAACGTGTCTAGATAACTACCTCCCCTACGGAGGGCCACTAAGTAAGAGGGAGAGGAAGACAGGTCTTGGTACTTGTTTCCCAAGCATGTAGTCCTATAAATATGGAGAGGAGCCAAAAAGCAAGGTACATAATTAGAACCCAAGAGAAACCAGAGAATAGAAAATCAATCGAATGACTTGAGCATCGAAGTATCTCTTACAGGTACCCCACCTAGGCAAGCTAGAGAGAAAGACTGTTCGTGGACACCTCTAACGAAGGATTCGACGAATGTGAGGATTGCAGTCAACAAATCTGTGGAGGTATTTTTTCCGTAGATGATTGCCCGTAGGTCATTAATCGAAACTCCACCACTAGACATGAGGGAGGTGATGGCCCGAGTTGATGGAATCATCAGACTAGAGGAAGAGGAACTAATCCAGTAAAAGCAGGCCACAACCCCTATTGCTGCATCTTAAGCGGGCACTACCATCCCTACCTTGAAACCCACAACTTAACCGAGGCAAGAAGGAAGATTCTTATGTGATCCGAAAAATAGGTTTAATGAAAGATCCAGACCTGATCGCCCACACACCAAGCTGACAGTAAGCCTGGGTAAAACTTTTAATGAGAACAAGGGAAAATGAATCTTTCGTGCAGCAGCATCGATTCGAACGTCGCTAGAGAAGCGAGATGGGAACAAGATGTGTGCTCATCACAACGACTTTGGTCATACCACTAACGATTGTCGAAGCCTGAGGAACCAAGTGAAAGCTATGCTGAAAAAGGGGATGTTGTCACAGTACCGCATAGAATCAAGAGACGAACGTAAGAATAACAGAGGACTTAAAGCAATAAAATGACACATCAAGGTAGATGAGAGGTTGTTGGATATCAATGTCATACATGGTGGACCCCAACCCCCTGAGGGACGCGAAGCATGCTCTCGGTCGCAAAAACGAGAAGTTGAGAAGTCTAGATGCGTGCACAACATAACATTAGCCCATGAAGCATCCAAAGCATTAGAAAATCTCATAGTCATCTCCTTTAGCTAAAAAGACCTCAAATGAGTTCAATTCCCTCACAATGACGCACTAGCCGTGACCCTACGCATTGCCAATTTCAGAGTGAAAAGGATAATGACTTATGGGGGGAGCAACACAGACGTTCTATTTTGGAGCACATTTAGAATGATGAAATTAGAGGAGAAAGAGATAAGGCCAAATCCAACTCCTATCTATGCATTTGAAGGAACTAAAGCCTGGCCAATTGGAGACGTGACTCTTCCCGTCACTGCACCAAGTAAGACTCTTTTCATCACTTTTGTCATCATCGACGCACCAAGTGCGTATAACGTCATTATGGGAAGGGACTGGATCCATCGAATGGATGGAGAAACGTCAACCAGATGTCAAGTAATGAGGTGTTTGTCGATGGATGGTCAAATGACAATTGACATCAAAGGGGATCAGCTGGAGGCCAGAAAGTGTTACAGCATGGCAACAAACATCAAGACAACCAGGAAAGTGCAACAAAGCTTAGACTTGCCTAAGAATAAACAATTATAGCAATTAGCGGATGACTCACCACAACAAGATCAGAAAAGTGACGATCAAGAACCCTCGACTATAGAACCACTGAGGGAAGAGGTTTTGGATACAACTGATCCTAAGAAACGAATATGGGTGGGCTCCCTCCTATTTGATGCAGAATTCGAAGAATTGCTAAAATTTCTGAGGAGCAACACGGATGTTTTTGCATGGTCCCATAAGGACATGTCGGGAATTGAGCCGGATGTGGCATGTCACCAGCTGAATGTTGATCCGAGTTGTCCTCCACACTGACAAAAGTAGAGGAGATTTACGCTAGAGCGAAATCAAATTATCAGTGTAGAAGTCGATAGACTCCTCGAAGTTGGATTCATTCGTGATGTCTGGTGCCCAACTTGGGTTTTGAACATCGTGGTGATAGGCAAGAAAGAAAAAGAAAAATGGCTTCTATGTGTGGATTACACCAACCTAAATAGGGCATGTCGGAAAGACTGTTTTCCAATTCCAAAAATTGACCAGACAGTGGATACTACGGCCGGGTACGCACTGTTATCTTTCTTAGATGCTTATTCTGGTTATAACCAAATTCCTATGGTTGTTGAAGATCAAGAGAAAACTGCTTTTATCACTGAGCATGGGTTGTATTGTTACACCGTCATGCCTTTAGGACTCAAGAATGCTGGCTCGACTTATCAAAGGTTAATGAACAAGATGTTTAAAAATCAAATCGGAAATACAATGGAGGTTTACATTGATGGTATGGTCGTCAAAAGCCGAGAAAGGTGCCAACACATCGATAATCTACACAACACTTTCAACGTATTGAGAAGATATCAAATGTGGCAAAACCCAACAAAATGTGCATTTGGTGTATCATCTAGGCAGTTCTTAGGGCACATAGTGAACAAAAGAGGCATTAAACCAAATCCAGCGAAAGTTGAAACCTTGTGTAACATGCCAGATCCAGTAACATCTAGAGACATTTAAGTCTTAACTGGGCGAATTGCTGCCCTTAGTCATTCCATTTCATGGTCATCCGAACGATGCAAACCTTTTTTTCAAGCCATACGAAATAAAAGATGAGGTGTGTGGGGGCATGAGCAAATGGAAGCTTTCGAACAACTGAAGAAGTATCTCACAAGCCCATTGTTGTTGACTATCCCTAAGCCAGGGGAACCATTGTGCATGTACCTAGTCGTAAACAAAGGGGCAGCAAGTGCTGCGTTATTCAGAGAGAAAGGCTCGGTTCAGCAACCAATATTTTACGTGAGCAAAACTTTAATTGATGCAGCAAAGAGGTATTCACCCACTAAAAAGTTGGTATTAACCTTAGTAACCGCAAAGAATAAGCTCTGTCAGTACTTCGAGGCACACACCATTGTGGTGTTAACTAATTAATTGATCAAGGCTATTTTATCTAAACCGGACTTATCGTGAATAATTACGAAGTGGGCCATCGAACTTAGTTCCTTTGACATAAAGTATCAGCCTCGAAGCGCAGCCAAAGGACAGGTAATCGCTGACTTTCTTGTAGAGTGTTATCCTCATGAAAGTTTGCAGGGTGAATGCTAAGAAATTGTGGAAGTCGACCCTAGTGAAACTAAGTGGGAGCTGTATGGATGAGTCATCCTATCAAGCAGGAGCTGGGGCAGGACTTTAATTTATCATGAGGGTGTAGACTTAGAGTGTTCCATTTGGCTGGATTTTCCTACATCAAACAATGTGGCGGAATATGAAGCCTTGATACTAGGCCTTGAACTTACGAAACAATTAAAGATAAGTCATCTTACCATGCATAGTGATTCACAACTCATCGCCGGTCAAGTAACTAAAGAGTATACAACTAAAAATGCGAGGATGAAGGCATATTAGCAGCTGATTAAAGGGCTGGCGAATGGATTCAAGTATTTTGAGTTGAAGCAAATACCTAGAGAAATGAACGAAAGAACGGACCAGCTAGCGTGCATGGCGTTAGCCGCACAATAGAACATATGGGTAACCGAAGTAGAATGTTTGTACTCCCCGAGTATCGGAGCAGTGAAATCATGTATGATGCAAATAGACGGGCAAAGGGCGGGACTTGATAACCTGTTGCTAGAGTAGGTTCAAGCTGAAGATGATGACTGTTGGGTGATGCTAATCGTAAACTAACTAACTAAAATGATCCAGCCAAAAGATCATGTGGAAGCAAGAAAACTCCGAATAAAAGCAGTAAAATATGCAATCTTCAACGACAAGCTCTATAGGAGGTCATTCTCATGACCTTACCTCAGGTGCTTAAATCCAAGGCAATCTAAATAGGTCCTAAAAGAATTACATTCAGGAATGTGTGGGACTTACTATAGAGGAAGAAGTTTAGTGCATTGAGCATTAACTCAAGGCTACTTCTGGCCGTACATGGCTCGGGACGCAAAGCAATATGTAAGAAGGTACAACAAATGCTAGAAATATGCCCTGGTTGTTAGACAACCCGCCGAAGAACTCAATCTAATCATAGGATCCGGGCCATTTGCAAAATGGGGCATGAACATCGTAGGCCCGTTGCCTAGGGCGCCCGGGAATAACAGGTTTGTCCTACTCACCACAGACTTTTTCACTAAGTGGGTAGAAGCAGAAGCGTATGTTTCTGTTACACAAGATGACGTTGTAAGATTCGTATGGAGGAATATTATATGTCGATTTGGCATACCAAGGGCAATCGTGACGGATAATAGGACACAATTTGATAATCGAAGATTTAGAAGTTATTGCACAGAGAAAATGATCACATTACAATTCTCTTCAAGAAGTTATCCCCAGGGCAATGGCCAAGCGGAGAAGACAAATCGAACAATTTTCTATTACTTAAAGAAAAAGTTGGAACACCAAGCGGAAGCCAACAGGTGAAAGCCCATTCTCTCTCGTTTATGGCACTAAAGCGGTTATCCTTACAAAAGTCAGTTTACCTACGATCAGAACATTAGTTGTGGAAAATGGTAAGAACGATCAGCAGCTAGCCCATAACCTCGACTTAGTCGATGAACAAAGGGAAATCATTGCACTACGACTTGAGAACTACCAGAACCAAGTTGCCACTTACTACAAACGGGTCAAGTCGAAAAGGTTCAAGCTAGGTAAATGGGTATTGAGAAAGGTCATGGAAAACACAAAAGATTTGAATGCAGGAAAGCTTGGACGCATATGGGAAAGACCATATGAGGTGACCAAAGCCTTCGGAGATGGAGCTTATAAACTCAGGCACGTTGAAACAGGTCGATATGTGTCGCGCCCTTGGAACGCAATTCATTTGAAAATGTACCACATTTAGCTTTTCATGTTTATGTTTTCCGTATTTAAATTTCTGTTTCCAGCAATGTTGAAGGGAAAATCCCTTCTTGTCTTCCTTGCATGTTAAAAGGTGTATCCCTAGATGTCTATTGACATCTCCTTATTGTATGATAAATAAAGTTGCACTTCATTTGAATCTTCGACTAAAGTGTAAGGCTGAAGAGCATAAACCATGGATTGAGGATCGAATCAAGATCGAAAACGTAAGATCGAGTGGGAAAAGAAAATCTAAGATCGAGAATCTAAGATGAAGTGGGAAACGAAAATCCAAGATCGAATGGGCAAAGACCCAATCAAGATCAAAAATCTAAAATCAAGTGGGTAAAGAAAGCCTAAGATCGAATGGGCAAATGCCTAATCAAGATCGAAAATCTAAGTGGGAAAAGAAAGCCCAAGACTGAATGGGCAAAGATCCAATCAAGATCGAAAATCTAAGATCGAGTGGGAAAAGAAAACCAAGATCGAATGAGTAAAGACCGACCAAGATCGAAAATAGAAGATTGAATAGGTAAATACTTGATTAAGAGTAGAATTCAAGGCTGAACGGTTTTGAGACATACAAATTTAATAAATCTAATTTTCCTCCCCAAACACGTAATGTGTTTGCAGAGGAAAATGAAGCATTACATGTGTAAAAGTAAAAGCTCAAGCAGTGGGACATTGTTTTTCCCGCTCGTAAAAGGGAATATCTTTTATTTAAAAGAGGAAAACCTCTTGGACGTTGGATACATAGTGCGATAAAAGATAAGAATGAAAGAAGAAATAAACCTACTAGTAGAAGGTGAAAACAAGGACAACATCACTACTAGATATCCTAATAGTGGTTGGACCTAAGGGTCCAACTTACTACAAGCGAGATGACATCTATAGCGCATTTACGTAAGGGTAATTGGAATTAAGAAAAGGAATTGAATTCCGATTACGGCATACTCCGGTGTTTACCAAATCTAGGGGAATCAAAATTTAGTGGGTCCCACACAAATTTTGGAATCCAATTCCAAAATTTGGCTGATTTAGATTCATAAATATAAGGTATTTGGATTCCGGGTGGCTTGGGCAATCCATTTGATAATTGTTTTCCCTTTATGCCCTTTCTTACTTTCATTATTTTCAAGAGTATCCTTTTAACCTAATCTATCATTTTTCCTTTCAAGCAGCTCATTTCTCTCTTCTCTCAGCCGCATGCCTTTCTTTCCTCTCAACCGCAGCTCTGGTCACAATTACGGACAGGTAAATCCCTACTTCTTCTGCGTTTTTATGTCTATGTTGATTTTTTTGCTTTGAACTACACATGTAAATGAGTTTCTGGATGAAGACTCAGACCTCTGATAGAAAATAAATGAAAGATTTTCCATTAAACTGTGTTTCCTCGCATCCTGCTGAATCTTTCATTGCTTCATTCACTTCACTTCAATTGTTAGAGAAAAAGATAGAGAGGCTTGAGTTGATTCCTACCCACTAGTTCTTGTAAATTTTAAACGAATTTCAATAAAAATTGGAAACTTTGTTATTGGTTTTTGGATTTGTGAATTTGGTCTGATTTGTTTTGATGTTTTATGTTTTGTACCTTGTATCTAAAAAGTTAGAAACCTTGTGAATTGGGTCTGATTTGTTTTGATGTTTTTTGGTTTTGGATTTGTGAATTGGATCTAAAAAGTTGGAAACCTTATGCTTAGATTAGGGACATTTGGGGTTTGTGTGCTTGATAATCTTCTGAATTGGGTTATGCAATTTGTTGATCCTATTGGGTTTAGAAAGCTAGGTATGTAAAGAGCATATGATGCAATGGTAAATTCTAGTTGCATGTCTTAACTTGAAGCAGAAAGGACAGAGCTTGATTCAGATTATTGAATTTCATAGGCTAGTCTATGCTTGAAGATACCGAAAACTAGAACAATAGTTTTCAGCATTGTCTTTCTGAGACTCCTTTGTGACAGACTTCTCCTCCATCCTCAGGTTAACAACCAACAAACGATGGCTCACAAAACAACTCTAGTCATTGGAAGTATTCCGTGAATCAATAACTTCAAGAAACATTGAAAGGTGGCATGGTGGCTGAGACTGCCCTGATACCACCAAAGATATGGAAAATTTTCGTCAGTTCACTCTCTACAACACAAGTTGAATAGTTGTTATGTTGTCTAACACATTTATAAAACTATATCATTCCACCATATGGAATTTCAAACTATTCATGACATACACAATCCTAAGAACAAAATGAGCACGCCTAAGCATAGCTCAAGTAACATTGAGCACAAAGAGCAGGTTATAAACAATATACACAAATCATGGTGGCTTAGGCTATCTTGGCTAGCATTAATACATATTTGATTTGGGACAAGGACATTTTAGTAATCATACTGGTTCATATTCTGATTCTGCTGAATTAGTAAACAGCTTTATGAAATTCTATTCCGATTCCAGAACATTTAAGTAAACAATTTCAACAGGAATCCGATTCTGACACCTCCTCATTCCAACTCGTCCTCAATTCAATTTTTCCTATTTCCATTACGGTTACGTAAATGCGCCCCTAGTCTAACGGGATGGGGAGACTATCCCAGTTTATGGAAGGAAAGGTCGCCTTAGCCTTGGAGCAGAAATAGTGAATGTCTTGTTTAAAACCATCATGTATGCCATCTGAGTGAGCAACAGACACGGTACGATCAGTAGCCATCAATTTCCCCAGGAGACGATCCACCTGGTGTTCAGCGCGTTGCAAGTATCCCTTCAGAGTTTCACGCTCGTCCAATAACAGGGAGTAGTCAAAGCATTGGAGGCAATGTGGGTGGCAATGGGAAGGTGGGCGAGAAGGACCTGCTTCATCTCTTGCGCAAGGGTCGGAAGAATGAGCGATAGAGTCAGGAGCCCCAGTTGCATAATTCATCCTCGAAGAGATCCTTCCATCGACAAAGGAATCGAGAGCCCGCTTTCCACCCGACCGTGTTCAAGACCAGTACGTGGATTCATGAAAAGTGTTAGGAACTCTAGAAGAGTGAGAAACCCTCATTGACGAACGAGAAGATGAACTAGAACATAGCTCAATAACACTTCTAGAGCCCCTGGAACCCTACCGATAGCTTCCCTTTTTGGGGACTTCAGCACAGAGCTGGAAGTTGAGTTTCACTGTCCGGTTGTTAGCCATAAGACCTAGGTACTACCTACTTGCTCTCAAACACCTCTTTATATAGAGACATTTCAAGGTTGCAAGAAACAAGAATTCAAAATCTAAGATGATCGTACCTTATTAGGATAAGTTAATCTCTTGTTCGAAAACTTAAATTTAAGGATAAAGGATATTGCTCTCATTTAATTAAAACTGAAAATCGAAAGGAATGGCTAGTGAATGTCTTCATCTCTCTCTCTCTCTCTCTCTCTTCTCATAGCGTAATTTGGTATTTAGGGTTAGGTTTGTACGAATTTGTAATTTGAAATTGTAATTAATTAGGTTTGGTTTTATACTTCATTCTTCATCTTCTGGATTTAGGGAATTCCATCCAATTTCCAGTTTGTTGCATTCAATTTATTAGTGTCAATCGGTAACTCCCACAGGGCACAAAAGCAGAGAAGTGAAGAAATACCAGTATATGGATTAGAGTGTTGTCTTGCATAAAACCCAATAGTAGGGGAGAGACTTGTTCCACCTTAATCAATCATTCAATAATTCTAATACAATTTCTATGGGAATGGGGTGATGAAATTTGGTTGTGGTGTACTGTCAGTGCACAGTTGATGTCTTTGTGTTGCGATGTCTTGTTCGAATTAAACACCCGATTGTTTCTTCCATCGTGACTATCTTGGTGGTTGATAACATGACGTTTGTGGCGGCAGCGGCGATGCTCAACCTTTGGAAGATAGAAATTAAAGTTTCTATTATGTTTGTTTGTTTTGGTTATTGGGCTGGGTTTATTGTGTACTTGGGTTTTTTCAATTTTTTTGAGTTGTTTGCCATCCTTTGTGTTGGCCCGGTGATATGTGTTGGTCCATCCAATTACAACCCTTGTTTTTTTCTTAATGCAATGAAATTTACTTTTTGGACAAAAAAAAAAAAGAGTATGAGCTCTCTAGTAATAGTAATGGATAGGGTGATTGTAATTACCAAAATAGACGAGTAGAACACGTGGCAATTGGTTGTGCTCGATGAACTCCTTATATTTGTGTCAATTTTTAGATTAGGGTTTGGGTTTTGAGTTCATATAACGTGTCATGTGCAAAATTATCACTCCTTCCTGCGTACTAGAATACCTCAGTTTGTTACATGATTGGAATTCATTTCACAAATTTCCTCTAATTAAGGTGATGGAAAAGACCAAATTTCTCTAGTGGTCCTTCAATCCATGGGCTCTAGTCTCATTCATCCTTCATATTAGTCCAATCGTTAGTTAAGTTAATTCCTCTATCTATTTGTGCATATATTCTCATTTGGAGCCTAAATTCGAAGAATTTATGCCTCATTTGACATATTGAACTAATGATGTAAATGAAATGAAAAAAAAAAAAAACGATTGTATTTTGTCTTCTTTATCTTTTTTTATGAACTTAGTCAATTTATGGATAAAATGTGATAAAAGCCAATATTAGTAGGTCACTAAATCCATTGTTACGCTTTCAACCAAACCGAAGATTGTTGAATCATTGGTGAAGATTATTCACTTTTACATTTTTGGTCGTAAAATTTAGCACTTTATTATATTAATTAATCATTCCTCATGATCAGTAGGTGTGTATATAAATTCATTTTTATATTTGAAAATTTTCCAATCTCTGTTTTAAAATATAATTACACCAAAAAATTATCTCACTCCATGTAAGTTAATACACAGATCAAAAGCTTATAAGTTTCTATTAACACATGAGTTATCTCACTACACATTGATGACATACTAATCTTCCTCTTCATGAAACCTCGATTATGAGGCGGCATCGTATTTTTTGTCTTCGATTCAACAGTATGCCAAACAGAGTTAGTAACCCCAAAAAGTTCATTTGTGGGAGTTCAAACTCGAGCAAACTTATTCCTAGCCTCTTGGTTAAACTCACCAGCATCAACGACCATGGTACTTGGTTCAGTGCAAAATTAACCTTTAAACACGACCTAAAAAAACCCTCGCTAAATATTTTTCATGCCACGAGGGGACATTGGCCCAAATCCAAATGGTCGCAGTTATAACAATTCAGTTTGCAGGCACTTGTACCGGCCTTCTTCCTAGCCTGGTGGATAATTGTAGATTGTGGAAGTATTATTCCATTAGGTTCCAGGTTCGAAGACTGGTATCCGTTCAGATGGTGACTGATGAATCATGATTGCATGTGTGTATGTATGTGCGTGTCTCTATATATATATATATATATATATATATATATATGTAGGAAACCTTTCACAGAGGAATTCCCATTTTTCTAAAAAAATAAAAACATCCTCTTGACCGTTGGATCTGACTTTAATGAAATTGTGTGGCTAAAATTAAATGGGGACACCTTCTTGACCGTTTAATTGACTTTAATTAAATGGGGATCCCTCTTGGTAAGGGGCTTTATATATATATATATTAAAACCCAAACTTCTGGTTATTGTTCTAGGGCAGTGTGTGGACCAAAATGCCCCTCAATTCGTTTTTATTTTTTACCCCTCAATTCGTTTGTTAAGCCAATTTTTTGCCATCTTTTCTACAGTAAAATGACTTCCTTGCCCTCGGAGGCCACGCGTTTATCCTCTCCGGTTTCAATTTCTTTGGGTGCTTCGGTTCTCTCTCTCCATTATCAGCTTTTCCTTATTTTGATTGACTTCTACTCTCCCCGTCTCCCTCCTCGCCTTACTCTTCTCTGCACCAAGCTGCTCGATTTAGAGCTTCACCATATCTCTTCGAATCAAGGTCTCTATTTCTCTCCCTATTTTCCCAATCTAGGTTTCCCTCTGTCTCTGTGGAAAAACCCTAGATCTCTCTGCTGCCGGAGAGTCGAAGCTCTGCCTTTCGAGCTTCAATCCGCCTTGCCGATGGCCTCCTCTCGGCACCTGCGCCTAAACCCCTCTGGCAAATTTTCCAACTTTTCCCCCAATTCTTTTTTCTCTCTATTTCTGAGCAAGAAAGTATGATGCTCAAGTTCTTTCAATTTTTTAATTTTTTTTCTATTTAATTTGAACTGTTAAGATATTTTACATTGTTGATTCACTTAAAGATGGTAGAGAGGTATGAATCTAGCAACCCACCTTTTTTCTTGAAGATTTGAATCGACTAAGCGATAATGGTGTGTGGAGAACTTGATTAAAAAAAGTAAGGCACAAAAAACCCACAAAAATTGTGAACTTACTGCCATTTTTCTGTCCACCAGATTTAGAAAAACCCCAGGTATAATGTCAGAGTAGAACTTCTGGACCAAAACCCTCCACGAATATGGCAACCCCAAAAGCTCCTCTACGAAACCCCTCAACGAAGCACCAAGAGAGAGGAATTATTTTAGAGAGAGAGAGAGGACGAGGGTGTAGAAAGAGAAAGGAAAGAATTCTAAAGGGTTTTATCAACCATTGACGGACGCTACCCGTCATGTTTGACCATTCTCTCTCTGTGAAAGTCTCTGCTTCTTCTCTGTTATATTAATTTTTTTTTTTCGGTCATGATTGCAGGTTTTTGAAAAAAAAAAATTCACCTTCAAAGATTGAGTAAAAATATATAAAGGCTGTTGGTGATCGGAATAAAGACAAAATAAAAAAGGTATGAATAAAATGTTTGAGATTATATGATTTGATTTGATTTTGTAATGTACAGAATTAGCTTTATATTTTTCAGATTAAATGGGTTTAGGACGGTATTGGTTAAATCTAATTAAATTTTTGGAATTTGCTATGAACAATATTTTGTTTCATTACAGGGTTTGGTGGTTCTACTTTTGAACTGCATAGGGTTGAGAAAGTAAAAGAAAAATCCGTTTAGGTGTTCATTAAATCCAAATCCCGGCTGATATGTCTTAGGAATCCTTTTAATTGTTCTGTCTAAAATTGACTATTTCCCATAAATTCGACTGATACTCTAAACTCTATTTGGTGAACATGTAAGGTTTGAAATGTTCCATACAACAATAATGCTAATCATATGGATTCAACTGATTGGTTGATGCCTTAAGACTTTGCTCTCTAATCATACATTCCTTTGGTTAATTTATCGATAATCCTGCTTAAAATTTTTTTTATGCAACTATATGAATTGTGTTCTGTTCAATTTTAGATGTTAGAAGCTTTTAATTTTTTTGGATTCAATTTTAAATGGGTTGTTGCTTTCGGAGTTTTTGTTTGATGACAGAGATGGGGTTTTTAGGGGAGAAACTTTTAATCCGTGAGTTTTTTAGTTAGGTTGTGTTGTGGGTCTTGACAAATTTCTAGCATGTTTATGCATGCAGTTTTTGTTCCTTTCCTTTACATTTGATGAAATCATTTGTATACACATTTTAACTTGCCTTTTTAATTTATCATTCTACCAATTTTATCTTATTTCTTTTAACATCTCTCACTTTTTTTTCTCATTCAAATATGCATTACTCAAGCTTTGTTAAGCCATCTCCAACCGAAGGGTCCAGAGAGCCAGAGGGCCGAAAATAGCCTAAAAACCGTCTCCAACCGAGGGCAAGGCCAGAGGGCTCTGGAATCTGGGAGGGCCCCATGGAATCGGAAAGGGCTGGCCCTTTTTTTTTTAAAGTGTTGTTATTCCTGTCGGTTATAACCGACAGTAATTCTTAAGAAAAAATTCAAATGCAACGGCTAGCTGACTAGCCGTTGCATTTGAATTTTTTTTTTTACAATTTTATTATTATTTTTTTTTTACAAAATTTTTCATATAACTTCTATTTTTTCCTATAACTTTTATTTTACAAAATTTGTTTCATATTTTTTTAAAATTCCATTTTTTCCTATAACTTCTATTTCACACAATTTGTTTCATTTTATTTTAAGTTCTTTTTTTTTTCCTATAACTTCTATTTCACAAAATTTGTTTCATATTTTTTTTAAATTATATTTTTTTTCCTATAACTTCCTAAGCCATTATACAACATTAAATTAAATTAAGTAACATGAAACAACATTAAACAATATGAAACAACATTAAATAGCATTAACCAACATACAAATTATACAACATAAAAAAACATTTAACAACATGAAACTTAAACAACATTTTTAAAAACATTTAACAACATAAAATTTAAACGCCTACTCCATGCTTTTTTTGGCCCAAAGATGTGCAACAAGATCCTGTTGTAGGTACTTATTTGTGGCACGAGAACGTATCATTCTATAGCGCCTCATTTACTCATTTATAGAGATACTACCAGTTCTTGGATTGAAAGGCAAATTAGGCCCATCATATATTTTTGCTAGAGCCCTTCTTGACCTATTTGGATCTTCTTGGCCGTCGTCGGACTCTCCATCAATATACCCATCTCGCTCATCCTCCACTATCTTATTGTGTAATATGATGCAAGACATCATGACGGAGTCCAAGTTTTCTCGACTCCACCCTCTTGCCGGCTCATTGATGATCTTCCACCGTGCTTGTAGGATACCGAAAGCTCTTTCAACATCTTTCCGGTATGCCTCTTGGTGTAAGGTAAACAACTTTTCTGCGTCATTCCTAGGGTTTGGAATTGCTTGGACAAGTGTCGCCCACTTTGGGTAGATGCCATCTGCCAAGTAATATCCCATATTGTATTGACGGCCGTTGATGTAGTAGGCAAGTTGAGGTGCTTTACCTTCCATCAAGTTATTGAAGAGGGGTGAACGCCCAAGAACTGTAATGTCATTTTGGGATCCAAGGACTCCAAAGAAAGCATGCCAGATCCATATGTCATATGAGGCAACCGCCTCTAACACAACAGTTCACTTTCTCGACCTTCCGCTAAAGCCTCATTGCCATCCAGTGGGATAGTTCTTCCAATCCCAATGCATGCAGTCTAATGACCTTATCATGCCCGGAAACCCACGGTCTTCAGCTTTGTGAATGAGCTGATTCAGATCTTCTTGATTTGGCTCTCGAAGGTACTCGTTTTTATAAACCTGAACAATTGTGTCACAAAATTCTTCAAGAGTATTAAGGCATGTAGACTCAAACATACCCTGGGTTTCATCCATCGAATCAGCTGGGGAGCCATATGCCATCATTCGGAGTGCAACAGTAACCTTCTGATGAGGTGAGAAACCAGGGCGGCCTGCTCTGTCCCGCTTCTGTCGAAAGTATGGATTGACCTGCTGGACATCACGAAGTAAACGCTCAAAGACATGACGCCTTATCCAGAAGCAACGTCTGAAATCCTCTTCTGTGTACACCGAGTTGAGGTTGAAGTAGTTGTTCATCAGATTGGCATGCGCCATCGCTCTGTTTCATGGTTTGTAAGAGCGACCAGCAACAGAGCCACCCCATTGAGGTTGTTCCTCAGTTAGCTGACACACCATGGCCGCAGCCATGGCTGTTGCTCTGTTTTGTTTGTTGCGCCTTACTTAAACTTCTTCATCAGACTCATCATCTTCTCGTCTCATTTGCGCCCATTTTGTTTCCAATTTGGAATTGGATGAGGACCCTCAGTTGGAATCCGAAGAGGATCCAAAGTTGGAATTCATTGCAAACTTGAATTGAAAAAAATTGAATTGAAAGAGATTGAATTGAAAGAGATTGAATTGCAAGAGATTGAATTGAAATAGATTGAATTCAAAGTTGTGTGAATTATAGCCCAATATCCACCCTATTTATAACAAAAAAAAATTCAAATCCAACGGCTAGCTGACGTCATGTTGACGTCACTTAGCCGTTGGATTTGAATTTAAATTGTAGTTTTTAAATAATAAATTATGTTTGGCCCTATGGCCCTTTGGCCCTCGGTTGGAGACAGTTTTTTGTGACAGGGCTAAAACGAGCCCTCTGGCCCATTGGCCCTTGGTTGGAGATGGATGCAAATATGGTCATGTACTGTTCATTAAAATATTAATATCTTGGAGAATCTTGGAGGGCCAGAAGGCATCGGTTAGAGATGGCCTTATACACCTAGCCCTTTGCTTCTCTTGCCTACTATCATTTTCTACTATTGGAATATAACTTTATACATGTTTTATAAACTTTTAAAACCAACAGCAATGCACGGGCTCTATTACTGGTATATACTAAAACCCAAACTTGGGTGGCATTGTTCTAGAGCAGTGTGCGAACCAAAATGTCCCTCAATTTGTTTGTTAAGACACTTTTTCGCCATCTTTTATATAGTAAAATGACTTCCTTGCCCTCAAAGGCCACTCGTTTATCCTCTCCCGTTTCGATTTCTTTGGGTGCTTCGGTTCTCTCTCTCCCCATTATCAGCTTTTCCTTATTTTGTTTGACTCCTGCTCTCCCCATCTCCCTCATCGCCTCATTCTTCTCTGCACCAAGCAGCTCGATTTATGGCTTCACCATTTCTCTTCGAATCAAGGTCTCTATTTCTCTCCCTATTTTCCAAATTTAGGTTTCCTCTCTGTCTGTGGAAAAACCCTAGATCTCGCCACTGCCGGAAAGTCCAAGCTCGGCCCTTCGAGCTTCAATCCGCCTTGCCGATCGGCTCCTCTCGGCTCCTCCACCTAAACCCCTCTGCTAAATTTCCCAACTTTTCCCCCAATTCTTTTTTCTCTCTATTTCTGCGCTTTCGAAAGGTTTCAGATTTTCGCCTTCTTAAGCTTATGTTTCTGAAAGGACCTTGATTTTGTGTTTAATTCGGGTTGTTGCGTTGTGAATTTTGAATTTTATGTTTAATTTGGGTCTTTACATTGTGAATTTTGAATCTTTAGCCTGATTATGCTGTAATTAATTTTGATTTTGTGGGTTCGAGTAAATTCCTCACCTTTTCTTTTCGTTCTTTAATTTTTAAGTTCGATCTGTTAAATATGTGTGATTACTTTTTTTTGCTGCGGGTTGAATACGTAGGGATCTATCTATTTATATATTTTTGTGCATTTTGAGAAAACCGTTTCCTGCTTTTTATGGTTTTGTATCATATTTTATGAGTTTGTGCTTTTTCTTTATCGTTGCAATTGATTTTACATCCCTTGGTGGGAAGTTAATGGAAACCTACCGCTTGGATTTGGCTCTCCCTCACATTGAACCCATAACTATTGAAACATAACTAGATGCCAATTCCTTTCTTCAGTTGGAAGACAACGGAAACCCTATCAAAGTCTGTAACTGCAAGCAAACATGAGGAGACACAAATCGGATTGAGGTATAAATGTTTCCACTTATTTAGTGTGCTCAATTGATTATTGCTTTTGAATGCGTTGTGGTTTGGAACATGATATAGTGCATTACACTGATTATTACAGAATCCCTTTAACCACAGAGACTATTTTTGGTGAGTTTTTTCAGTGAGACAACAAGGTTATTATAATGCAGTTGGTAATTCTTTTCTGTAATTTTTTTATCAAATCCAAATGTGGTTAATTCTAAGAAGGTGTTAAACATACCTTATACTCTTCCTACTATTTGTTGCCTCTTCATTTTTTACCCTTTTATGTCTCTGCAAGTCTGCTTCTCTTATTTTATGAGAGTGAGAGTGTGAGCGAGAGAGAGAGTGAGGTGAGAGATTTTATTCAAAATTTACAATGATTTCATGTCTTTTATTTGTGTGTTGCTTAGCATTTGTTTTCTACAATTTGGATTGTGAACCATGATTTGCTTTATAGTAATCTGTCTCATTGAGTTGCAGTTGTTTCCTTATGCACATGAGGCAATTCCACTAGGTGATTCTGGGTAGAGAGTACTCAAGGAGTGCATGTTTCAGGACTTGAGCTTGGCGAACAAGCAACTCTGGTTTGTTTTGAGATTTTTAATGGTCTGCTTGCTCTTGAATCGGCGAGAGATGGTGCATCAGCTGCTCAATCAGCTCAGAGTCTTGGTTGATGAGCGCAAGAGGACCTTCCAGGTTTGTGATTTTCCATTGTTTTGTTAGTAGGGTGCTTTGATTCGTGCCAAGCAAGTTGTTTTCTGAAATTAATTATGAGCTTTATGTGGAACATGGAGAATGAGTGAGTTATTATTCCTTCTGCTCTGAACTTTCTTGGGAACTTTCAGGTATGAGGGAAGAGTGGGTTGCGAAGAATGCAAAACAACCAGCTCCTAAACCAGTCGATATGAGCATCAGTTCCAACAATTTGGTAAACGACGGAGCCACATGTGGAGCTCCAAAGAAAACAATGAGACATTCTCTTGAGGAAGCGATGCTTTTTACGATGGCGGAAGCTGCTTCTCCAGTGGCAAGATCCCGTGGGGTAGAATTTAACTAGATCTCACTTTCACAGTTGCAAAATAATGGTCAGTTGGTGGGACGATATTGACTTCACTAATGGACATGGAAATGAGACATGGTATAGTAAAGATGAAGTACAACTTTTTGTTACGTATGAGATGGAATTGGTTTGAGCACGATAGAGTTGATTGGTATGAGTATGAATGGTTTTAAAAATTTGGATGAAAAAGTATTGTTTGAGATGTATGATGGCTAGAAGATAAACATTGGGTTTTAATAGAAAACATAGATGATTCAAGTTTCGGATTTATATTAGTGAATTTAGTTTGAAAATTGGATTTATATTTGCAATTTACATTTATGCTATATTTTTCTTCCTTGCAATTCACCTTTATGTTATATTGTCGTCTCCAATTTTGAAACTACATTTCCTGCCCTCCATATCTACTAAATGAATGACATGCGCACCCTGTATCTAACAATGTTCATTAGCCTCCACATCCATGAGCATGCCTTCATTTATTCTCCATCTTACAAATAAGTAGCCAACTTTTTTTACATATTTGTTCTCAGGTGGACGATATTTGTAATTTATCAAGACTATTCAATCATTTTTTAAGGTTTTAAACAATCCTATTAAACAGGTTTCAACATTGGATTTAATAAACCTCTAATACAGGCTTATAGTTTTAGTTTGGCTTTTATGTTTTCCACCATCACAAATTTTCCCGGAATCTTTCTTGTTTTATATTTTATATTTTGCTTATAAATGAAATTGTTCCCTGGATTGCAGTTACTTCTCAGCATCTGACAACACTGATATAGCATTTGGTGTACACTTCGCTTTTGAATCCCAATTGGAATTATGCCCTGCTCAGTACTGAGGATCCTGGTAATTCCAGGTCTCTCTTTTCTCTTTCCCTCTCCCTGTGTGTAGTTTAATATAACTGAACATCTCTGTTTGATTTAAGATTTAGTTGGAAGTGTTTTGAGATTTAATTAAGTGAAAATTTAGTTTGGTTGCATAGATCAATAGTAGAAAAGAAATGTAACATTCAGATGGTGGAGAAAGAAAGAAGCCTTTTAGGATTTTAGAAGTTGGGGTCTATGAAGATGATTCACCTGATAGAAGCATTATGATTTGTGGGTTTTCATATTTGAATTAGTTCTATTATGTTTGCAATGTGAGTTCCTGAAATGGTTTGGCTCTTCTTGGACCCTGCAATGCAAGAAGGTTATTGAAAACCTTTTAGTAAGTTTGGGACGTTCGTAATTACTAAAATTTTGTTGCAAGAAATTGGGGGATGAATTTGGTTTCGGGGGAATGTTATCCTTTTTTACTCTTATACTGTACAGAAAAAAAAATGCATTGGGTGCAAGTATGTGCTTTTTAACATTTACTTCTGTAGTGTGAAAGTCAATTGTGTTTTTATTGCTGCAGTCGGGTTGCACTTGCTCTTGGTCTGCCGCCAACATTGGTCTTCAGTTCACCATTTAAATGCGGAAGAGGAAGCCCCCCTGCCATATGGTTAGAGCCTTAGACGTGAATGGTTTTTTTTTTTTTTTTCTTTAGGCAAGTTTTTGGGAACAATATTATTTGAATTTTTCTATATTTTAACAAGCAAGTGAAGTCAAGTCTTAGTGATTTTGATGCACATTTTATTAATGATTTTGATGCCATCAACTTTATCTCAGTGTATCACTTTTGACATTTTATTCAGCTTCCTTTGGTAGTTGTACTTAATTAATAGAATTTTAGATGTTTTCATTCTTGATTCATTTAATCAATCAAGGTATTAATTTGTTTCAATTAGATTCATGAAGTTTAATTGAACTCTTCATTTTCAATTGTACCATTGAGGCTCATAAAATGGTTCAAAGAGCTCCAAGAGCTTGATTCACCCAATTTATACTTTTCATGTAGAACTTCTTTCAAAAAGTTGGAACATCTTTCAATGTAGATAACAGTAACCATCTGTAACGATCATTTATCCTTCTGAAAGATATTTTTTCATGCGGTTTCTAATCCCGTAGCAACGCGCGGGCAATATTTCTAGTATATGCATATATTTCAACAACATGAGGTATTCCAAAATACCTTTTTTTTTTTTTTTTTTTTTTTTTTTGTAACATATTTGTTTTTTTCCCCTCTGTTTTTTTTTTATTTTTTTATTTACTAGGTTAACACTAATCTAACCAAATCACATTTTAATAAATAAAAAATAGAGAAAAGCTTGGTTATATGCATTCTATTGTTATATGCATTTTATTTACTAGGCTATCATTTTTCAAATGCTATCATTATCTTCGTTGCCTCGGTTTGGGAACGAAGTGAAAGAGAATTAGTGTTGAATTTCTATTAATTATTGGGAACTTTAATAAAAAGGGCTTGGATCAAAACTAATTTAATAAAAAGCCACCACATAGTTTTCTTTAATCAAAAGTACCTTAAAATTAACCATAAGAACAAGGGTCCCAAATTTCACACGGGCTGGATTACAAAGCTCAAAATGAACAAAATTAAGTTTTCAAAATTACCCCAACGAAAGCCAGCCCTTGGTGAATTAAAAGAAGGATTTTTTTTTTTTTTTTTTTTTTATTTTGGGAAGAAAGGTAATATTATTACCAACAACCACTATTCTAAAAATCCTTGCCTAGCGCCGTCTAGGTGCTAGACGGCTGGTCACCGCCCCGGTTAATGTCTAGGCGTTTGAAAATTAAGAAAGAGCGTCTAGACCTACTGAGGCGCCTACCTAGCCCGCCAAGACCCTCTTAGGCACCCGCCTAAGTTGCAACTGACTTAGACAGAAAATAGATAACTTTCATTTTGCATTTTATTTATTTCAATAAATTGTAAGAGACTTGTTGAATACTTAAATGAACACACATTATATGCTTGTTTCCCATGTTTTCATTATGTTCCACTAGCTCATAATATATATGTCATTGTATTTTGTAGTTTATGAAGAAATTATATATTTTTTAGTATAAATAGATACTTATTTACACGAAATATAATAGATTTAATTAAATCCGTCTAGTCTGCCTATTGCCTAGGCGGAGTCTAACTACAATAAAAGTACAAAATAAGATATGGACCCCCAAAACAGAGCTCAAACAAAGATTTTGAGCCCACAAACCAAACAGCAAACCCTAGTCCTGCAAAAACCGCCACCGTTGAAGCATCTTTGAGATCTCGCTGGAAACTTGATCTCCAAACAAACTCCATAGATCCAGCCGACCAACTCCGCATAAGTGATGGAAAACATGACTCCAACATCCTCCACAAAGCACCACACAACTCGGAACCACAACCACAAGCCAAAGGAAGCTAATGAGAGATGACCCACTAGCAACAAAGTCATCGAAGGCAACAACGCCACCGAAGAGAAATCCATGGGAGGTGGTAGTGTGAACACCCGAGTCGAAGCTCTATGCACTTCTCGGCAGAATCGCGTCAAAACGCGTTGACAGTTTGTGGCTACAGATCCGAAAATATATGTGGTCGAGGAAAGCCAGAGCCAAAATGGAAGAGCATGAAGAGGAAGGAAGAAAACCATGGAGGTGGAAGATAGGAGAGAGACAAATCAGAGACGATTAGCGGAAAAACGCAGGAAACTAACAACTGGAAAAGGAAAGAAAGCATGAAGAGACGATAACCATCGACCCCAGCCTAAGCTAGGGCCGGCGGCAGAGAAGGGATGATTGATTGGGAAGCTACCTCACAAGCAGGTGAAAACAAACTCTCACAGAGAGGAGAGAAGACCTCTCACGAAGGAGAGAAGTGTTTCCCTATGATATATCTAAATGAAGGATTGTTTGGGGCAGATATTCTAGCAGATTCAGAGGTTGCCTTGTCATGGTTTCCTCTGCAACCAGTTCCACCTAAAGTGTCAACCAAAATACCAGATCAAAATTGCTCTCTCACCAGCCATCATTGTAAGCTCGCTCGCTCCCTAGAGTCTTCCATTCGTGGTTGCCGCTATTTTCTACGATCTTCAATTTCAATCAAGATGGTGCTTCAGAACGATATCGATTTGCTTCATCCACCAGCTGAGCTTGAGAAGAGGAAGCACAAGATCAAGAGGCTTGTGCAGACCCCCAACTCTTTCTTTATGGTATGGATATTAATCGATGGATGCTTACGCTTTTGGGTGTTGTATTTATTCTTATTCCCTCGAATTTTGGGTTTTGTACTTTTTTTTTGTCGAAAGATGAGTTTTGTATTTAGGTTGTTTAGTTTTGAATGTTAAATGGGATGATGCTAGTTTCGAATGTTTTGAACTTGAATGGGATGTCAAGTGCCAGGGGCGCTTCAACATGTGATTTTTTATCCTTTTTTCCTGTTTTCGTTTAAGTATTTATTCAATCATGTGCTAGGAAATAAGAGTATTTATTTGTTGTTTAAAAGTGAATGTAATCGAATATGTTTGTGCAGAACCACTATGTTCAGTCACTCGTAAACATTTGTGGTGTGTGGGAACTGCCAGACTGTGCTGTGCCAGCCTACTGGTGGTCGTGCCAGGCTTATCGAGGGTTCCTCTTTCAGGAGGAAGGGGGACTGATTGTCCTGCCAATACCATTTTTGGAATGTTGTGTTTCCACTTGTATTGTAAGATGAAAGAATTTGTAGTATGTACTTTGATCTATCTTCATGGTCTCAATCTTTTATATGCCATGGCCTATAATATAAATTGGGATTGATTAAATCATCCATAGTATTGTAATTAAATTAGTGGTAGTGCATCGTATAGTGTAGGTTATTTTGTTGTAGTTTCAAAAATAGTGTGGGTAATTTTGGTTCAGTTTTAGAAATAATGTGGGTTATTTTGCTGTAGTTTCAGAAATAGTGTGGGTTATTTTGGTTCAGTTTCAGAAATAGTGTTGGTTATTTTGCTGTAGTTTCATAAATAGTGTGGGTCATTTTGCTGTGAGTTATTTTGGTTTAGTTTCAGAAATAGTGTAGGTTATTTTGCTGTAGTTCGAAAAATAGTGTGGGTTTTTTTGTTCATTTTCAGAAATAATGTAAGTTATTTTGTTGTAGTTTCAGAAATAGTTTGAGTTATTTTATTGTAGTTTCAGAAATAGTGTGAGTTATTTTGATGTAGTTCCAGAAATAGTGTGGGTTATTTTACTGTAGTTCTAGAATAGTATTGGTTATTTTGGTTTAGTTTCATAAATAGTGTGGGTTATTATTTTGGTTTTGTTTCAGAAATAGTGTAGGTTATTTTTCTGTAGTTGCAGAAATAGTATAGGTTATTTTGGTTTAGTACCAGAAATATGGTGGATTATTTTGGTTCAGTTCAGAAATAGAAGTCACTATTCAGGTTTGTAATTTCCTGATCCTTAATTGTGTTTGGTTACCGAGAAAATGTATGCGGTTTTTGATTGGGTGTAAAACATGCAGAAATCTAAGAAGGCTTCAATGTTTTAGAAATTTAGAAATTTCTCTTTAGTATCTTAGTAATTTGACGGCATAAAATGCAAACTCAAATGATTACAAGTTTGTAATATTTTACAAAATATTTTTCAGAAGTATCATGAATTTATAATAAATTTAAAAAAAAAATTAATGGTGTTAAATGCGTGAATAAAAAGTAGAGAGCTTTAATGAAAATGATTTGTGCTAAGTTTAATTTAATCAAAAATCATCTTATAATATTATTTAACCAAAATGATTTCATATTTAATCATAAAGACAAAATTAATGTTTATGAGGACAAAGTTAATCTTTGTGAGACCTCACAAACATTGAACACACACATGGCTGAGTTAAAAGCCCAACACGAAATAAATTAGTTTCCAACTCTTGACCCTAACGGAAAACCCATTCCGTCAGCCAATTCCGTTAGATTTTTTTTTTGGTTTTGTTAATGACATTCAAAGGCAACAACAGAGCAGCAGAAGCACACCAACTTTCAAACCCAAGACCAAGAGGTGTCATGCAGGAGCTGGGCAATTTCAGATGAAGCTATGGAATGGAAATAAATGGAATTTCGAATCTGTTTCGATTTCATGCTCATCCAGAAAGTAAAATAAAGGGTATGAAAATTGGGACTGGAAGATTTCAGATGAGGATGAAAGTAAACTACATGGAATGGAAATTGGGACCCTCTGGAGGATCGATGGCAGGAGTGAAGGATTTGAGTTTGCAGTATGTTATGGATCTCCCGCAACCAAGCTCTCCGTTCTCACCAACGTTTGCACAGACATTCCATTCCTGCCTCCGCTTGAAAGAAAGGCGGGCCGCTTTGCCGAGTGTGTCCGCGATGCAATTGTGCAGTGGGTGTGGTGCAATTGTGCAGTGGATCTCAAAGGAGACAACCAGATTTTCAATAAGAGGAGAGGGACGATTGGCTTTTTGTTTTTACTTGTTTTGAAAATTTTTTTTTATAATTGTTTAACAACATTTGAAATTATAATTAAAAAAATAAGGGTGGAGCTTCTAAGATCTGCTGCTCCACTATTCATGTCTGTCCTCAGACTCACCTAGAGAGAGAGGAGAGAGAGAAGGTTAGATGCTTTGACAGGGAACAGTAAGCAATGCTAGTTGATTGCTGGCGTGGCACTCTAGCTCGATATTTTTTTTTAAGAAAAACTAATGAAAAAGAGTTTGAAAACTTTGAGTTTAAATAAAAGGTAAAGTGAATAGCACCAGAATTGATTTTTTAGTATAAAAATGTGGTTTTTCGTTAAAGTAAACCATACCGGGAGCTTTTTGTTAAATTTCTTGTTTTTTTTTTTATGAATTAGTGCAATATGACAAATGCACTCTTGTAACAGAAAATAACGTATTTGTCACGTTTATATGGAGAGGAAAATGGTTTGGTTTTCTCTATTTTAATCGGAAAACGACTTTTACGGTTTTATCTCTGACTTTTAAATTGAATAAATTTAAGAAGAATGAAAGTATAGAATGTTGGAGAAAAACTTTAATTTTTAGATTGAATAAAGTAAAAGAGAATGAAAATAATGAATGCCGAAGAAGAAAAAAGACGTGCAAAAATCACAAATGCTTTAATCTAGTTAGCTAAACACAAGTACTAAACTATTTCTGGAACTTACTATTTATGAAACTCAACATGGGTACACTATTTACGAAACAGACTATTTATGAAACTCAAAACGGGTACACTATTTATGAAATTGAAAACGGGTACACTATTTATGAAATTGACCATTTATGAAACTTAACAAGAATATATTATTTATGAAACAGAAAACGGGTACAATATTTATGAAACTGACCATTTATGAAACTCAACATGAGTACACTATTTATGAAACTGAAAATGGGTATGCTATTTCTGAAACTAACTATTTATGAAACTAAAAACGGGTACGCTAAAACTAACTATTTATGAGACTGAAAACAGGTAGGCTATTGGATCTAGCGTAAGATCGAAGTCGTTAGCTCGTGGGTGCTAGCGTCATCACTCCTTTCTTCCTCCTCCCTGTCTTGTCTAGGGAATGGTAATCATCCAACCATATCACCGTCGTGATGTTGTTGATGAGCATGTTGGAGTTGAACAGCCTGAAATATGCATTTGACAACTTCGAATCAATTTCAACTTCAATGGACTGAAATTTGAGATAAAAAACCCACATCTCACCGAAACTTGTAAAAAGAAATCATAGAGAGTATTGTATTTTTTTATTTATTGCTTTTGAAAATCATCCCTCAGGTTTTGATTAAATTTGGTAGACCCATCAAGCCTTCACACCATAAAAATCATCGTAAGAAGGAAAGAGAAATCATACATTCCCAATTCATTTAAAAAAATAAAAAATACAATCCCCCATTAATCCCAACAAAAAAAAATAAAAAAATACATGGATGCACAAATACACAGAGACCACAAACAATTCATTAGAAGCATGGATGAATTTACATCAATGAAGCACTGATAATTTTGCATTTATTCTCTTAGCCACAAACATCACAGAGATTACATGACAAAGTCAAAAGTGAATCCGAAGCTACAACACCGACAAAAGAAGGAAGGGATGGAGTTTTTCTGTTTACCTTATCATTCATGAATTCGCCAACCTCGAGATCTCCGCCGTTTGTTTGTTCATCCAATCTGAAGCCATGGCCTAAAATCAAAGTCCTACACAACAACAACATGCATGAGTAATATATTAAGCATTTCATTCCAATTCTTTGAACAATAACATTAGAGATGAAGGATGACAAATGCTTACCTTTGCGATATCGGAGAAAAGGATGGAGATGCTCCAGCTTAAGTTTAGGGGTTGCAAATTTGGTGAAGGTTTGTTTGTGGTTTGAGCATCTTGAGGTGGCTCTGGTTGGTTGAAGGATGATTGAGGTAGGGTTTGGTATATGGACGGAGAAGAAGATATTGTTCCGCTGAGTTTCAGAGTTTCACTGAGAAGAAGATATAAAGGAAACAGACCAAATAAACGAGACTTAAATTCGGAAGCTCGATAAATTTTTTTTGCTTGGGCCAACTTTATTGGGCTGGTTTGGTATTGGTTTTTGTCCTAACCATTAAATAAAGTTACTACATGGCTTTTGATTAAAATTCAAAGTTTTGAAGCTCTTTTCATTAATTTTCTTTTAATTATTTCTTTTCAATTATTTGAGTTTCAGTCCAACTATATCAAGAGCATGAGGTTCAGTCATAGTAATAGATGATGATGGTTGGTAATGGGTTGTGTTCCAAAAACCCATTCATTTACGTGTTGGGACTTATACTGGTACAAATTTCGGATCATGTCACAAATTATCATCCTACTGACTGTATACTAAAATCAATTTGAATGATTTGGTCAATTTTCTGCCTACTCCCAATTAATCCATTTTATGCGATGCAACTTCTTGAAAAGTATTGTAGATATAACTAAAAACTAACTCATTTTAGGCCTTTTATACTAAATCGTAAAACCTCGTTGCCTCCAGAAGATGCACAATCGTTTGACAAAGTCTGCCAAGCCTTAGAAATTAGGTTCAACAAGTTTGCGTTACAATATTAGCCATAAATTGCGCAAGCTAGCAATTATTCACACTAAAAAGGGGAAAAAAAGAAGAAATATGATTGATCATGAGCAGGAGTAATCCAACTTCTAATCTATCCATTGTTTGTTTAGGGTATTGAGAGACAATAAGGACACGATTCCATCTCTTTAAAGCCTAATTTCTTTAGTCCGAGAACTTCGACCTCTAGTACTACAGCTTGGACCTGTCACTTATGTAAACTTGCCTTGTCGTTTTTTATTTTTCTTATATTTTTTGTTCATCACTACGTGGCTACTTGACCCAATCATACATTGTCATGTAGAAAAAAATTTGTACACAACAATGCACTATTGGACAAGAACCGTGACGCGGCAGTGAATTCGTTTCAAATACGTTATTCTCCTTAATGGTTGGACAATATTTTTTAGGGAACTTTCATGAAACGGGCTTGGGCTAAGTTTATTTTAACAAAAAACCATGCTAAAACCCTTAAATTTTAATAAAAATGACGAAAAAAAACTTAATTTTTAATGAAAATGACACAATTTTAAATAATAATAAAAAATATTATAAAAAAAAAAAACCTAACTCGTCGCGGGGCCTGTACACTGTTTATGAAACTGAACATTTTTTATGAAACTGAACGGTACTATACTATTTATTGGTCCAATTTCATAAATAGTGCCTAACTTTTTGTCCACTTTCATAGATAGTATCTATTTCTTGATCATGTTTCATAAATAATGCCTGGTTATTGGGTCCAGTTTCATAAATAATGTATAATAGTTGGTACATTTTCATTAATAATGTCTCTTTCTTGGTTCGGTTTCATAAATAGTGTCTAGTTATTGGTCCACTTTCATAAATAGTGCCTAGTTCTTGGTCACGTTTCATAAATATTATCTAGTTCTTACTCCAGTTTCATAAATAGTGTTTACTTATTGATCTAGTTTCATAAATAATGTCTCCTTATTGGTCTAGTTTCATGAATAGTGTTTACTTATTGGTGAAGTTTTATAAATAGTGTTTAATTCTTAGTTCACAAACACAGAGATGAATTCCGGTCCAAATAGGGTTCTGATGAGGAATTGCAGGTGAGTTCCTGGAACCATGTTGAGCCCGAAAGGGTTTCAAGAAGGGAGACGTCTGTTCGGATCGAGAAGAAACCTGAGCCAGTTCGACCTCTATCAGTCCGATCATCTTCTATTCTAGCTCCACTGAGTTCATCAAACCCGTTGTCAAATCTAGCATTGGCGCAATCTTCTCTTGTGATGACGAATTCACTGTTGAAGGGGTTTGGAGTGAAGCCATTGAAGCAGCCGAAGCCAAAGGCAAAGGACCCAAACAAGAGGGATATGAGTACGGGGGAGAAGCATAAGTTAGGAATTGGGTTGCAGAGTTTTCCTCAGGAGAAGATGGAGTAGGTTATGTAGATTATAAGGAAGAGGAATGGGCATTTGGATCTTGATGGGGATGAGATTGAGCTTGACATTGAGGCCGTCGATACGGAGACCCTTTGGGAGCTTGATCGGCTTGTGACGAATTAGAAGAAGATGGTTAGCAAGATAAAGCGGCAAGCATTGCTGGGTAACACCAACAACAACAGCAATAGCAAGTTGGGTTTGCTAGGTTTTTTTTTTTATTTTATTAATTTTTTGTCCTTATTATTAAATAAAGTTAGTATGTGGTTTTTGATTAAAATGTAAAGATTTGAAACCCTTTTCATTAGTTTTCCTTTTTTTATTTTTTAGAGAAAACATTGGTTGGTGTCAAATCCAAATAGTATCAAGCTTCAAATAAATTGTTTTTGCAAATCAAACACCGGCCTTCCTCCTAACCTAATGGAAAGTGCACAAGCATGGTCCTCGTAGGGTCTGGGTTCGAGGGTTGGTATCCTGTGAATTTGATGTTCTTCATCATGCACCCTCAGAGGAAACATATATATCAACAGTATGAGGTATTACAAAATACCTCTGTTTTTTTTTAATATATATATTGCTTTTCACTCCGCGATTTTATTTTATTCTTCACTTAATACTATAGTCTAGTGGTATTCATCTTCATTTATAAGTGAGATGTCTTAAATTCGATTCTTGCCAAAGATAAATTTGAATCACATTATTACTAGCTCATTGGGAGGCTAAGGCCATCCCCTTCCCCTTAGAGTAGATAATGTCATTTGTTAAAAAAAAAAAAACATAAGTAAACCATACCAAATTCCATTGAGAAAAAAGAATACAAAGCTTAGTTATATGCAATCTATATGAATTAGAAGATACATCATTGTACAGGTATGAGTAAAGGACTTATGTGTTGAGGAAATCCATATTTCTCTGTTTCCGGACCTATGTCTGTACAAATTTTGAGTCGTGTAAAAATTGTCGCCCTACTCCCCATATACTAAAAACAATTTTAGGGCTCGTTTGGCAACTCGGACTGTACTAACTATTTCTGTCGAGTATGATAAATAGCCACCGGATAGTACTGACTAAATTCGTCGGGCGTTTGGCGCAGTATCGGACTAATGACAGTATTATTTATACTGTGTTTGGTACTAAACCGGATAGGATAAGGGAAAAAAAATTTGACAAATCTTTGTTTGTTTGTTGAACTTTTCTCATATTTATACCTATTGAAAACCACACAAATTTTCAAATAACAAAGAAAAATAGTAAATTCCATACATCAAATTCAAAATATTTTCCAATTGTGGTGGAAGGTTCACAAAAAACAACTACAGTCGTTACGTTATATAAATTAATCCAACCACATATCCATGTTCATAAAACTAGCTACATCAAATAAACCGATGCTCAGAGGACGGTTTCTTATCTTGTATAGCGTTTGATAACAAAATTTGGAACCCCTCTTGTATCTAAATTGACACACGATATTAGCTTCAGAAACAATTGCCTTTTGTTTCAAACACAGAGCAAATACAAACTTTTATATTTGGACAAGTTTACACAAGTAACAGCAACCAACTCAGTCCCAGAACTCGATGCCCAATTCACAAAACCCACCAAAATTTGATCCCGATGGGTGCAAAATCTTAAACATACACAGCAAAAATAAGAACCCATATGAATAAAAATTGGAACTTTATATCCAAAATCGAAGAGGCGTACCGGGCGAGCGCTGCGGTTTTTGGTTAGCCGGAAAAAAGCAGCAGTGTAACGATAAAGATGAGGAGAAAGTTTGGGGCAAGTGGTGAGGAGAGAGAGAGCTTCTGTAGTGAAAATTTTAACTCGACCCCAACAGCAAACCCTAAAATTCGAAAATTATAATTAAAACACAAATTACATAATCAATTGCATAATCAGAGAGAAAACAATAACTAGATTCAACCAATTGAAAGAAAATTGCAAGAAAAATAGGAGGAGGGGGAAGAACAGAGGGAGGGGCGGAACTTGGGGAGAAGAAGAAAAATGAAAAGACGAACTGTGATGCAAACGAAGAAAAAGAATTTGAGAACACGAACCTAGGATTCAGACGAGATAGGAGTGCGTCTGGAGAGGAAGAGAGAGAGCCTGGAGAGGAAGACCGTCTGGAGACCGTTGTCTGGAGAGGAAGGAGAGAGTGAGGGAAGGCCCGACTAATTTGTACCGTGCAAATGGACAGTAGAAGGAAGAGGGTAAACACCGTATAAAAAAAGTGGGCCCGAATTATTTAATCCGGTGCTTATTTAATCCAAGCGGCACCAAACACCATACACTGTATTATTAGTACTATCCGGCGCCTTATACGATGTGTCAAACAGGACCTCAATGATTCGGTCAATTTTGGCCCACTCCTAAATAAACCATTTTATACTTTATTTTTATTCAATGGTATAACTTATTATTGTATTTAGCGTCAACAACTTCACAATCCTATTTAATAACCATTTCGTTTTTAATTTTACTACTACTAGAGATAGAGAAGAAATATATTGAAGACAAAGATACATAAATGGTAGAAGAAGGAAGCTTGGAGGGATGTTGAGCAAATGTAAAGGAATGATATACAAATTCAAAAATACAAACAAAAATCTGGAAACAATTCTAAATTGTTTTCACTTTCAACTTTTTTTTTCATAATTTTTTTTTGCTTTTAGTTTTTCAAAAAATATATAAACGATAGAAGAAGGAAGTAGATGCCTTCACTTTCAACTTTTTATTTCATACATTTTCTCGCTTCGCCCTCCTTCTCGAAACGATGGATAGACCCAAGTAGAGGCCACAAGGACCGATGTATGTTTTAGTGAGGCATACAAAATGACTGTAAAAAACATGAGAACAAAAATAGTATCTCATTCCAAATAATTTAAAAAGTGTTGCAGTCATATTTAGAATATGAATGTGATTGTGTAAATCCTAGTGAATCTAGGAATATCTCTTATATTCCTATTAGGAGTCGATTACCTATTAAGAATTGTAATCCTAAAAGGGTAAGGATTTTACACGTCCTACTACTATAAATAAATACACAATATGGTGATATAACACACACCTCATAATTAAATCTCTCTCTTCTCTCTCACTACGGCCGGCCTCCCTCTCTCTATTCCCTCAGAATAACTCAGTTAAATAGGCCTATAACACGTTATCTGCACACTCTTGCCAGAAGCTGAGGAACTGACGGATCGTAGGAGGAGGCTATCTTCTACAAAATTCAAAAGCTTTTATTTGTTTTATGCCAATCAGGTACGCTTAAAATAAAGGAAGATATTTGAAACGACCTTGAAGCATGAAAACATTCCTCATGATGTATGAACCCCTTATGTTTATATTTTCCTTCTGATATATATATATATATATATATATATATATATATATATATGTTTCATGCATTACGCAATTATATTGCTATGTGGAATTGTGAGTCAAAACATATAAATAAATTAGAAGCATGTTAGGGTTTTTCAAACCCTAGAGAATTCGAAAAAAGAAAAGAAAAAGGGAACTATGCAGTACCATCGCATCACCACCGTGACACCACCGGACCACCACTAGCTTGAAGCCTAGTCGTGTGGAGCACATCATGACAAGGTGTCGTCATTAACACCCTTGGACCACATGGCAGAAGCTTTTGGGCTTGCAACGCTTACCCAAACACCCCAAGCCTTCGGCCTGATAAGCGCAATAGAGCCTAAAGTCTCTTAGCCCAACCAAGAAAGCCTGCAACCTTCCTGGCCCGTTGTCCCATGATTTGGCCTATATATAGTAGCCCGTAGCCCACTGGGCTATGTCATGCGTCTCGGCCTGCTTCCCGCAGACTTGTCTGCTGGGCTTAGCTCGCCTTGACCCGAACCCAACTTCGGCTGGGCTTCCCAGACCAAACCCGCAGCCAGCTTTTTAGCTGGGCCTGGACCCGTGTCCAATTCCCTGGCCCAAACGCTAGCAGCTATTGCTGGTGGGCTCACCTAAAATCTCGGCCTGAGGCCTAAGCCTGTAGCTGAATCTGCAGGGATCTTCTCCCACATTATTTTGCTTCCACGATCGACCCTGTTTGGTCCAGATCTATTGAATTAATTAAAAGTGACCTGCAATCCATTAATCTGATAATGAATCCAAAATTATTGACCTGAATATCACTTTTGGACATTAACAATTCAATAATTTATTTTTATACTTTGAACCGTTGACATATTTTCGTATTCCCAAAGCTGTCACACTTGAGTTCATGAAGCAACTCAAATCCACTATACTTAAATCAGCATATTGCATTCTGTGTTTCTTGCAGGAACCTTTCCTTTATGAACTAATCGTTCATAAAACTAAATTGAACCTGTAATTTCATATTTAGTGCCTTTGAAACCCGAAGTTTTCATTTAAAACTTACCACATGAAATCTGTAGCTTTCATGCATAAATTAAACCAATACATGTCTATAAAACCCAATGTTCTACGATATATGGCTATGGATTACCATATAACTAGCCATGTTTTTGTTGTACCCTCCGTTTTAGGGACATGTCAAACTGGAACAAGCTTGATTTCACCGCTCTGGAAGTATCTGGAAGAAACTACCTGAAGTGGGTTCAAGACATGAAGCTTCATCTTACTGCAAAGAGTATTAGAGCCATCATCGAGGCACCTATAGACGACAAACCCACCGACGAAGCTCAGAAAGCTAATGCAATGATCTTCATTCGAAGACACATCCATGATGCACTGCAGACCGAGTACCTCGCGGAGGAAGACCCACGCACCCTCTGGCTTACTCTGGCCAACAGTTCAATCACCAGAAAGACATCTACTTGCCTGAAGCAAGACACAACTGGCAGCAACTTCGCTTCCAAGACTTTAAGTCCGTGAATGAATACAACTCTGAAGTTTATAGAATCTGATCACTGCTAAAGTTTTGTAAAGTGGAAGTAACCGAATCAGATCTCTTGGAGAAGACTTATTCGACCTTCCATGCCACCAATATTGTCCTGCAACAACAATATAGGGCATAAAAGTTCACCAAACTTTCGGATTTGATCTCTATTTTACTTCTCGCTAAAAAGTAGAACCAGCTTTTGATGAAGAATCATTAAGCTGGAGCGACTGGCTCGAACGCCACGCCTGAAGTGCATGCGACCAATTCTAGTAGTCCATTGTGAGGCTAAGCCCACCCCCTCCCTCTTAGTGTAGATAATATCGTTTGTTCGAAGAAAAAAAAATTATTTGACAACTACTTGAATCACATTATTATGCGCGTGCGAAAGAGCATTTTTATAACCCGCACTACGCGTCTCTTAAGATGTTTTGAACGTGTTTAAATAGAGAAAAATAAAAAACTGATTGAATCACATTATTGCTAACATATTGTGAGGTACTAATAATAAAAAATAATAAAAAATAAAAACTGTACCAAAAAAAAACTGTACAAAAAGAATTAATTATTAAAAAAAACACTGTTTATATGACAAAAGTAATCATGCATTAGTTAGTGCATTATTTTGGATTGCTTTTGAACTTTTTTGTTTGGGGGGCATTTCTGTCTACTTTTTTTTTGTGAAGCTTGTGACCCCAAAAAACACAGTTCACAGCAGTGTTGGCTTTATATACAGAGAAGAGATAAACATGAAATATGTCGTAATAAATTATCAATGAACATGCACCTGCCACTAAATTCATGAAAACTTTTTTATTTGGTACCAGATGTAGTCTCCTCTTACTCATCATTGTATTTACCCTCGTTACTAGACCAACTCTAATTGGCTTGGTGTTATTTGTGTTTAAGATGCTAAATAGATATTGTAACAGTTAACATGGCAAAGTCGCTCTTCCAAAATAAAATTAGGGAAGTGTTATTGGTACTCCAAAAATCTCATTCTACACTCCACACAAGTGTATTTTTCTTTCCAAATATGGAAAGTTTGGAGTGTAGAATGAGATTTTTGGAGTGCCAATAACAATTCCCTAAAATTATATCCATATAATTAAACTAGCTACAATTAGATATTGAACTCACCATAATACAGATCATTTCGCATTAGTTTGAACGCAATAGTTTGAATTGGTTTTGAGAACTCTTTCTCCAAGCAAATGGAGATAACCATCACTTAAAAAAAGGTTAGTTGGTGTCTCGAAATTTTGAAACTGATAACATGTTTATTTCATTTCCACAAGCGCACAAACTGAGTGTATTTTTCTTTCCAAATATGGAAAGTTTGGAGTGTAGAATGAGATTTTTGGAGTGCCAATAACAATTCCCTAAAATTATATCCATATAATTAAACTAGCTACAATTAGATATTGAACTCACCATAATACAGATCATTTCGCATTAGTTTGAACGCAATAGTTTGAATTGGTTTTGAGAACTCTTTCTCCAAGCAAATGGAGATAACCATCACTTAAAAAAAGGTTAGTTGGTGTCTCGAAATTTTGAAACTGATAACATGTTTATTTCATTTCCACAAGCGCACAAACTGATGACTCTCTTTTGAAACGCTCTACCCCTAGCAATCTTTTATTTATTTATTTTTTTTTAAAATAGTGTCTCCAGATCTTTTGACCCGACTAATCACTAGACCCCCCCCCCCCCCCCCCCCACCCCCCCTGATCCGACAACATTTGGGAAGCAAGAAACTCTAGCAATTGCTAGGTGGATACCTTGAGAGGTGTCGAACCCCAGACCTCTTGGTGGCAAACCAAGGGCCTAACCATTAGACTAAGCACTCTTAGGTCCCCCGAGCAATCTTTTTTAACTGAGGTTTTGTCCAATAACTAATTAGGCTCCTCTTATGGGGCTTGGGCCTCTAAGGTAAACTTGCCTTATTGCTTTCATATTTACACATTATCTATATACTAAAACTCGATTCAGCCAGCACTGTTTTTCACTGTTCGTGAACAGTGAAAGGACGGATTTGCCCCTGCTTGGTTTGTATAATTTCATTTGAGTGGTGATAAACCCACCCCACTGTTTTATTTTCCCACTCACCTTTTAATAAAAAATTTAATACCAAATTTACTCTCTCTATCTAAGACCAAAGAAAAGAAAAACCCTTGCTCTCCAGGTTGACAGGTTCATTCTTCCTTATCTTCTAGAACAACCCATCTCTCTAAATCTTCAAAAAATAAAGTCCCCAGTACCTTTGGCCATTTTAATTTGATATGTTTGTTTTTGTTATCAGTACTAACAAACAGCCTTGAAAACTAGGATAAAGGCTTTTCTGTCCACAATCCACAATCCACATACCGATTGTTGTGGGAGGCGCAGATGAAGTGGAACACGGTGTTCTTGAGGCGGGTGGTGTGCTGGAGCATGGAGAAGACGCCGGTAATTGTGTAAAATGTATTGTATAGATGTGATCCTCATTGCGCATCTTGATCAATTGAATCGTGTCTTTGTAGATTTTGTTTTACTCAACAAAAATAATAATAAAAAGAATTTCAATATAAAGGTTATTTTAGGAATAATAGTTGGTGGGAAGATAACATTTCAAGTTTTGAACTTTTTGTGGTGGGTGGGATTATAATGCGGTTGGGAAAATAAGAAACTGGGGTGAGTCTAATAGCACTTTTTCATTTTTGCCTTCTGTTTTCCTTTTGCTTGAACAGTGAAAAGGCGGATTTGCCCCTGCTTGGTTTGTATAATTTCATTTTTGCCTTCCGTTTTCCTTTTGCTTTGGTGCCATTCCCCATTTTTCCTCCTCCGCACAGTGGAATGACCTCCATCCTGTCCACGCGTCGATCATCGTCAAAGGGCTCTGCTTCGAGTCCTTCTCGACTTTTCCTCTGACTTTCCTTCACTTTACGGTCTTCTCTCATCTCTCACTCTTTCTTATGCTTTCCTTTTCTACTGAAGAAGCCTTCCATCCATTTCGATCTCTCCCACTAATCTTTATGTTGCTAAAGCTTGCCTTCCCTCACTCTCCGATCTCGACTTCTCTCTCTCACTTTTGCTGCTGAAAAAGACCAACCCAGTAGAATTTCTCCATTTCTCTCTCTCAAAAACTACAAATCACGAATTCGAAAAGCCATTTGCTTTTCCTTGGATTTGGGTTTTCCTTCGATTCCTACACTGTCCAAAACTTTGCCTCGCGGCGTGGATCAAGCTAAGGTTTTCTCTGAGCCGCGATCGCACCTCTGTCCTTCGTCGTCCGTCACTGTAAGTTCTTCTTTCTTTTTTTCCAGAATTTTCAATGCGTTGTTTTCTCTTCATGTCTAACTTTTGTGTGTCTCTGTTATAAAATGTTGACGCCGAAGGTTTATTTCTGAAAAATTACGGCTGCAAGTTTTTTCAGATTTTCCAATTTCATAGCAAAAAAAAATAAAAGAAAAATTAGCTCCGACGACCAACGATTTGTGGTGAGTTTCCCAGTTTTGTCTATGCGCTTTTTTCTTATTTTGGATTTGCAAATGTGTGACATCTCACATCGTCCAGGAGAGTGATCCTGAAATGTATATTCCCATCCCTACCTAGCACAAGGCCTTTTGGGAGCTCACTGGCTTTGGGTTCCGTAGAAACTCCGAAGTTAAGCGAGAAGGGGGCCAGAGCACTCCCAGGATGGGTGACCCACTGGGAAGTTGCTCGTGAGTTTCCAGAAACAAAACCGTGAGGGTGTGGTCGGGGCCCAAAGCGGACAATATCGTGCTACGGTGGTGAAGCGGGCCCAGGAAGTGATCCGCCCCGGGTTGGGATGTGACAAATTGGTATCAGAGCCTAACCCTGGCCCGTGTGTGCCGACGAGGACATCGGGCCCTTAAGGGGGGTGGATTGTGACATCCCACATCGCCCAGGAGAGTGATCCTTAAATGTATATTCTCATCCCTACCTAGCACGAGGCCTTTTGGGAGCTCACTGGCTTCGGGTTCCATAGAACCTCCGAAGTTAAGCGAGAAGGGGGCCAGAGCATTCCCAGGATGGGTGACCCACTGGGAAGTTGCTCGTGAGTTTCCAGAAACAAAACCGTGAGGGTGTGGTCGGGGCCCAAAGCGGACAATATCGTGCTACGGTGGTGGAGCGGGCCCGGGAAGTGATCCGTCCCGGGCCGGGATGTGACAAATGAGTATTCTTTTTTCTTTGTTCCTTCGTGACTTGCATGCTGCTATATAATTTGGTTCTGTTTTTGTTTGTTCTCAGAGTTTGGTATGTGGGAATCCGTTAGTGCTTCATTTTTGCTTAGTACCAGGAGTTGTTTTCTTCTTTCTTATGGTTGTGAATATATATATATATATATATATATATATATATATATATATATATATATGTGAACATATAATACCTTCGTTTGGAGTGAATCAAAAAGCTTACTACGATAAAATTATATTTTGTGGTACTTGAATATTAGCCCATGGTATGATCAGTTTCTACTCAAAGGCTAGAAATCAAAGGACCCCAAATTTGCCAGAAAACAAGTAGAGGTTGGTTGTGCTGCAATCTAACCTCAATAATTATGGTTTAAACTTTATAAATTCTGGATTTTTTTAGTTAATTGTTTGGACTTTGAATTGGCAGATGAGGTTATATCAAGTTTTGAACTTTGAATTTTGTTTTGTGTGATTGCAGAGCAAGGAGAATCGACCCCAGTTAGCTCCAAGCTTGCGGTAAACTTTTCTTTTTGTTTAGAGTTACGAGAATTCTTATAGAAAAAAAAATTAGAAAAACTCAAATTATAATTTTTGGTTTAAATATGTTTTTAATTTGGTCCACCATGTTATGTTTGTTAACAGGAACCTAGAAGAGTCTCAAATTCAGTTTCGAACTTTGACTAAAAATGGAACTTGGTTCCACTAAGCGATCGTCCTCAACCCTCAAAATTCAACTCCATGATTTTTACATTACTGCGTTCGTTTTCTCTACTAATTATTGTTATATGAATTGTATTCTTCTATTAAAAATGATTAATTAGACTGTCCAGAAAAGAAAAAAAAAAAAAAAAACCCCTCAGGCATAGCCGGTTTGGGATGATAGTTTAAAATCAATATGCTCATTAGCCAGTTAGAGAACCTAATTTGGGAAGTGAGTTTTAAAGTTTCAATAGTTTCGTTATGTGTAATTTTCTTGCTTTGCCTACTAAGAATCTAATAACCAAATGCTTAGTTATTTTCTCCAAATGGTTTTCAATTTGTTGTAGGTAAACGAGAGCTACTCTACTGTTTATGCAGCAGGGGAAGGGAAGGGAAGTAAGCTACTCATAAGGTAGGCTCCACGTGCAATTGTTCTTTTCTATTTAGGCAATTTCCTGGCACATTGAGTAGAAAAGCAAATTGGAATTTTGTTAGTTTTTTCTGATTAAGTGTAAGCGTTAATGCATTTCATCCTAATATGCAACTTTTATTAGTATCGCATTTTGAAAGGTTAGCATCTCAAGTGAACCTTACCATTTTCCATTTAAATGAATTTTAAGATAACCTCCGGTCCATGTTTGTTTAACAATTTTTTATAATTCATTATATGGTTTCCAAAAAGGTTGTGCATAATTCTTGCTGAACTTGGTTTGGGTTTCTTTTGTTTATGGATGGAGTGAGTTAATCACAGTTCGATCTAGTTAGCAGGGGCGGAGGGACCATAGGACCACAGTAGTCCTAGGCCCATCCTGTTTTTGTTTATAAAAATAAAAAAAATAAAAAAATTAGTACTACTTTTTTATTATTATTTTTATCATTTTTCCATGATTTTTTCACTTAAATCATTCCAATTTCTTATACAAAAGATCCGACCATCTTTAAATATTTTAAGGATATTTATGTAATCTAGTCTAACCCTAAAGCCTACATATTCCAACTTCCAACACTTCTATTCCCTTTCCCAATACTAAAAATTAGTATTTTATTATTCTCCAAGTGTCTAGCCGACTGCAGTTTGCCAGTATGGGTTAGGGTTGATATCTGTGTATTGCTTTTCGATCAGTCTTCAATTTCCATGATACTCCAAGGTATGAACTTTGAATCTCCAAAGTTGTCATTTTCAATTTTTTTGCAATTTGCTAATTCATATATGTTGTCATCTACAATTGTAAATTAATTTAACAAATAATATTTTTTTTGCAGAAAAAAATTCCATTATTCCATCATTCCATGAAAGAAAAGACATTGAAGTTTAGTTAATTGGTCAACAACCCAAAGTATGTATTTTACTCTCATCTTACAATTTTTTGTTTATAAATTATGATTAAATTGATGTCTTGCAATTTCTCTTAACTATTGCCTAATTTGTTTTAGTTTGTAAAATTAGCAAATATATACTATGCAATGGTTTCAAGATATGAAAACTCGTCGAGGACAACTATTTTAATTATTGGGAATATGTAATATTATTAATGCTATGTTATTTTGAATTTTGGTTACTTTTCATATATATACTATGATGTTTTGGTTAACAGTTTTGTAACTACTATCGATTTAATTTTTTTTTAATATTTGTGAGAGGCCCCTCCTAACTTGAAATCCTGGCTCCGTCACTGCTGGTTAGTCATGTTCCCATTGTTGCATGACTTTTTGAACAGAAAACAAGGTTTATTGATTTGGTAGGATGTTGATTAATCTCATATGTACCAGTTACTATTTTGTGGCTATATATGATTTATTTGACTTCCTAATTCTATATAATTAGTACCATTGAAATACATTTGGCATACGTTAATTCTACCTTTCTACAATTTCTCATTGCTACTTAAGTGGAACAAAATTAACATTGAAATACATTTGGCATACGTTAATTCTACCTTTCTACAATTTCTCATTGCTACTTAAGTGGAACAAAATTAACTCAAACATTGCTTATGAAGAGAATGAAGTTGCATAATCTTTCATAAAATTTTCAATCCCGCAGCAACGCGCGGGCACAGATATCTAGTACTCACTATATATATATATATATATATATATATATATATATATTTTCTGAAAATGTGGACTCAGTTAAAAACAAAGAAAATCACAAGTGGTTTGGTGTAAATATGGTAGAATTCTTAAGTCTGGTTTGTTTACTGGTTTTGGGTTTAAGGCACGAAGTTTGCAAAAACACGAATAATTTCCTGGTTGAAAGCTTTACGAGGACACGTGCTATTTGATTGTGGCCAAGGGTGGACTAAAATTACTTTAGTCATTCCGCGCCCCAGTGGGAATTGGTCATACCCTTCTAGAGGTGGGAATTAAAGAAAGTTGAGGTCCCACCATAGAACAAATTAATCCAATTATTGAAAATTAAGGGTGAATTTTTAAGCATAATACATAAATAACGCAAATCGAGTGACGTGGAGAACGTGTGGCCATTGAGACTCACACTTGAACAACCTACTTTGATATCATAAAGAAAGTTAAAGTTTCACTATATTGGAAGTATGAAGAGGTGCCAAACTTACTCATAAACTCATGTAAAGTCTCTATTCCCTCAACGTGAGATTCATTCTCAACAAGGATGCCTTAGGCTTCGGCCAAAAAAAAAAAAAAAAAACAAATAAAAACAATGGGCTTCTTGTTATAAACTTTGTATTTAAGTGTGATTGTGTAAATCACAGATTGGATTTTATTTTAGTTATTCTTCCCTATTAGAACTTGTATTCATTGGAGGAGAAGGATATTTCCCTCACTTATTACTATAAATAAAGGCACTAGGTATGAGGAATAACACATCCTCTACACAGCCCTACAAACATGTCTCTCTCCCTATTTTCTCTCTGTGCTGCCGGCCCCTCTCTGTCAGATTAAAATAAGCCACAACATTTCTTTAATTGTTTTATTTATAAGACGTTTCATCAAAACACCGTAAGAAACGAAAAAAACATATCTTAATTTCAAGCAACTCCTCTCCAAGTACAATTAGAAGTACTTGTCTTTTTAGTTTCTTGAGAATTACCTGATGGAAGAGACAATTTTTGATAGCATCAAACAAAAAATGAACGAGCCAATATGTAAGATTCTTTTACCCCTTTTTTTCACTGGCCTTCTTCCTACCATTGTGGTGAAGTTTCCAAGCATGAATCCTCAATGTTGTGGATTCGAAGGCTGGTATCCTCAATGTTGTGGATAGCACTACCCTGGAAATATGATCACACACACATACACACAACCATGTTCATCCTCACCAATGAGGTATTACAAAATACCTCTGTTTTTTTATAAGGGGCTTAGATTTTACCTTTATCATTATCTTTAATTCTCCTTCTACATAATGCTTCTTTTTCAACTTGGGTTAATCTAACTGTACAAGAGCATGACCTTCTAGTAATAGTAATGGAGTTTAGGGCGATTGTAATTTACCAAAATAAATGAGGACGAGAATGCGTGGAGTTGGTTGTATCATTTTTATATTATTGTAGCTTTTGGGTCATGCAATGTATACTGCATAGTAAAATACCTATGTTCGCTTACTTCCATATTTTTCTTTGTAATTTTGTTTATTTTTCGTACCTAACTCTTCAATCTATTTGTGCATAAATTCCTATTTCAAGCCCAAAATGGAAGAAATTATGCCTCATTTGATATGTTGGACTAACAGTGTTAAGGGAATGGAACTAGAAAAGCGAAAGTAGAACAAAAAAAAAGTACGATCGAATTTGAAAATGCAAGTAAATTATAGTAACAAATAGTGCAAGTTCCCAATTTCTTAACACAAAACCGGAGATTTTGAAGCCCAAATGACCCGATGCAAATGCAACAATGGATGGCCCAAATCCAAATGGGGAAAAAATTATAAATTGTTTATCTTTTACGCATGTTTGCACTGGCTTTCTTCCTAGCCTTGTGGTTGAATGCTCCAGCATGGACACCCATGGTTATGGCTTCGAAAGCTGGTACTGGACATTTGAGGTGAGGAGATCTTGATATTGTTATAAAAAATGGTCCTTGAAACTAAATTGAATAAGGTATTCTAAAAGGGGTGTGATATCCACACACTTCATTTACTTCTCATACACTTTTTTAATTTTCGACTTTCGGATCGGATGAAAACCTACCTCTGTTTTTTTCTGCATTTTTTAATATTGAAAACGATGCTTTCATACATTTTATACCTTAACGTTTACTCTTCGTTCTTTTTTACCTGCTCTATCTTACATCCGTTGTTCTTCAACCCCAAATAACCATCATTTGCCGCCTCCTTGCTCTACCTAACTACCTCACAATCCATCTCCACCACAACCTTTTCTCGGATCCATAAGTTTCGATCCAAAGGGAAACACCTGTTTCAATTCTCACTTTCACTACTCCTCGCCCGACGGGTATTTTGCATACCTTCTTAGCCTCACCTCCTCTTTGTGAAGGTGAATTGGTTTGATGAAAATCCCTTTCGATGCGACTTGAGTGACAAAATTTGGTTGTGGTGTAACTCTCAGTGCAGGGTTGAAGATTTTGTGTTGCGATGAGTTGTTCCAATTAAGCACTTGGTTGTCTTCTCCATCGTGGCTACCTTGGTGGTTGATGGCAAGACGTTCGTGGCCGCAGTGCTCAGCCTTTGAAAGATAAAGATAAGGTTTCTATTATGTTTATTTGTTTTGGTTATTGAGGGAATAACTACACCAATTCAAAAATCCTACATACATGGAATTTGCAATTGAGGGAATTTTTTATTTTTTATTTTGAATATACGATATTATCTACACTAAGATGAGAGGGTGAGCTAAGCCTTATAATGAGCTAGCAATAATGTGGTTCAAGCTCGTCTTTAGCGAAAATTGAACCTAAAACCTCTCACTTAAATGATATATAATGAATAACCCTAATTCGCCTAGGCGCTACGTCTCAGACCACTACACAACTAGCGCTTAGTGTCTTTTAGAATCTTAATCAAACCACTTTCAATAAAATTGTAAAAAAAAAAATTTAACCAACGAAATTGAAAAATAAGACGCCTATATCAAAACGCTCTTCGTTTTATTTATAAGACTTTTTATCAAAACACCCTTAATTTGAAGCCACTCCTCTCCAAATACAGTTAGCAGTTAGCAAGTACTTGTCTTTTTAGTTTCTTGAGAACTACCTAATCGAAGAGAATATTTTATAGCCTAGATGACTTCAACCAAGAAATAAATGAGCCAAAATCCAACTCTTTTCACTCAAATATATATTTATTTTACCCCTTTTTTTCACTGGCCTTCTTCCTACCATTGTGGTGAAGTGTGGAAGCATGAATCCTCATTGTTGTGGGTTCGAAGGTTGGTATCCTCAATGGAAATATGATCATACACAAACACAAATCCTTGTTCTTCCTATCCAATGAGGTATTACAAAATACCTCTGTTTTTTTAGGGGCTTTGGATTTTACCTTTTTACCTTTAATTTCTCCTTGTACATAATGCTTCTTTTTCAACTTGAGTCTTAGTCCTATCTCAAAAAAAAAAGACTTGAGTTTTAATTTAACTGTACAAGAGCGTGAGCTCTAGTAATAGTAATGGATTTTAGGGCGATTGTAATTTACCGAAATAGATAAGGAGGCGAATGCATGTCAACTGGTTGGGCTCGATGAGCTCTATATATCTGTGTCATTTATATATTACTGCAAGTTTCAGGTCATGTAATGTATATTTCGTACTAAAATACTGTGGTTCGTTATGTATACAGTATACTCATTTTTTTCACTTTCTTTTACTTCCATAGTTTTCTTTGTAGTTGCATTCATCTTTTACAAATAACTCTTCTATGTATTTGTGCATATATTCCCATTTGAAGCCCAAATTGGAAGAATTTATGTCTCAGTCGACATATTGGACCAACAAACAAATAGTGCAAGTTGCCAATTTGCAAACATAAAACTGGAGATTTTGAAGCCCAAATGACTGAAACACAAGATGCAAGTGTAACGATGGCCAATGAGTGGCCCAAATCCAAATGGTGAAAAATGTTTTCTTTTAAACCCTATTTTCACCGGCCTTCTACCTAGCACTGTGGTTAAATGCTCCAGCCTGAACACCCATGATTATGGGTTCGAAAGCTGGTACTGGAGACTCGATGTCGAGGAGACGAGGATAGTACTATTCATACGCCCATTCTCTTAGTATGAAATTGTTATCACAAATGGTCTCTGAAATTAAACAAAATGAGGTATTCTGACACAATGCTTTCAAACTTTAATTCTTCCTCCTATTTAGTCATTTCTTTCAACTGTTTGAGTTTTAATTATATATGTTTATATTTAAGAGGTGATTTTGGCCTGACTACTTCATAACGCATTTGGATGACCATATGCAGAAAACTACCGGATCCACTTATTCCTTTTTTGTTATTCTGGTTTTGACTTGCATTTACATATCCGGTGAAGAATTTCATATTTGTTTGCCTTTGAATAATATATAAAACAAAGTAAATAGGAGGCAAATGTGTACATATTCTTGTTGGTCTGGTTGTTGGTATATGTTTTTCTCATCTCCTTGCTTCTAAACTGGTGGATGTTTTTTTAAATCCAGTACTCTCATTTGGGGGTGCCCACAAATTCAATGACCCAATAGTTTTTTCTTGCATTTTTTCAAGTAAAAGAACATTGCAATGAGGATCCGCAGAGGACTCTATTACCAAACATGTTAAAATTTAACCTAGGAACTTTTACATTGGAAAAATTAATCAACGATATACAAGATTGACACAGTCGTGTCATAACATAGCAAAACCATGGGTTGACATGTTAGCCTCTTGAAAACATATTTTATTATATAGTTAGGAATTTGATGCACTAGGTCTCAGTCAGAATTAGCGGTGGTGGCGGGCGGTACGGCGTCGGAGGAAGGGCGCGAGAAGAGGGAGAGAAGAAATAAGATGGAGGAAAAAAAGAAGAAATAAGAGGGAGATAAGGAGGAGGCTGCTAGGGAGAAAGAAAAGGGAGTTCAAACTTGACAATGATGTGGGAGTTCAACTCGAGCAAACTTATTCCTAGTCTCGTGGTTAATTGCACCAGCATTAACAACCATGGTGCTGGGTTCGAAGCTGGTATTGAAGATGACGACGACGATAATGATGTTAGTTTAAACTCACAATCAATGAGGTAGTAAGTATAAGCACCGCTTAAGAGTGGTGGTGAGCAAAATTATTTCATGTTGTAATTGAAATTCACTTAAGAAAATACTTGAAGTTAAGTGAAGAATACTTCGGTAAATAAAACTGATGAATGTTTTTGTATTTCCTATACTCTCATTTTAATGGGAACTTTAACAAAAAACTCATAGTACTGTTCACTTTAACGAAAAACCACATTTTTACAACAAGTCAATCTTGGTATTATTTACTTTACCCTTTATTTTGTCCTTATCATTAAAATTCAAAGTTTTCAAGCCATTTTCATTAATTTTCCTCATTTTAATGTACCCCCAAATTCAATGACCCAATAGGTCTCCCAACAATTACATTTTCTTTCTTGTTTCTCAAGTCTTTTCTTGCATATTTGTTGATCAAGTAAGTCAAATTTTTCTATCTATTTTTGTACTCATCTTTTTATTCGACAAAATTAATCTTTGAACACAACCTAAAAAACCCTCACTTAAATATTACACGACAAGAAATAACATTGGCCCAAATCCAAATGGTTGCACCCTTATAAAAATTTAGTTTGCAGTCATTCGTACTGGCCTTCTTCCAAGCTTGGTGGATAAGTGTGGATTGTGAAAGCATTGTTCCACGAGGCTTCAGGTTCGAAGGCTGGTATCCGTTGGGATGGCGACTTTGATGAATCATGCATCCACGTGTGTGTGTGTGTGTTGTTGGCTTTTTGATACTTAAGAACTTGGTCAACCAGATCACTAGACTACATTTATATATATAATATCGCTGTCAACATGTGGTTTTTAATATGCAAATAAAGGATACAAAACTTACTTGCAGAACTAGCCATTTGATCCAGGCAACCAACACAAACTCTAATGAACAGATTGTAAAATTGCTGTGACAAAACCCTCTTGCAGTGATCTTCTCTTCTCTAGAACTCAGAATGGTTTCACTTTCGATAGGGCTGGTGTATATAAACCTCATGTCTGAGAAGAGAGACCATACTTTATTATTCACGTGAGATCACAACTGCTCCTCCTATCGTGGTAGCAGTTGTGTTTGTAACCAACTCGTATTCCATTATCTTTAGTTCCAATAATTTCCCTCTTATGTATTTTTTTCATGATTGAAATACTTGTAAGTCCATTATTAATATAAGTCCAATTAGTCCTCATAACATATTCGATATATCATGGTTTTATTATAACTCACATTCCTTTGAAAACCTTACATATGTTTCATTTCAAAATACCTCTGTTTTTTTATTTTTTTTTATTTTTTTTATTTTTTTATTTTATACATATTTGTTTTTCTCGTCTGTTTTATGGACATAATTCCATCTCTATAAAATCTAGCTTCTTAAATTTTATACTTATGTAAACTTGCCTTGTACTTATGTAAACTTGCCTTTTCGCTTTTTTTCTCCTTAAATTTTTTGTTCATTACCACCGTGCCTCGTGGCTTCTTAATCCAATCATACATTGTCATCTTGAGAAAAATTTGTACAAAACAATACATTATGGAAATACGATATGACAGTAAACTCGTTAAGGGTTGGACAATATCTTTTAGAGAGAACATTGTTAGGGCCCAAATCCAAAGAGTCGAAAGCCATTCATAGAAAATGTTTTTGTAACCGGCCTTCCTCCTAACCTTATGGAAAGTGCACAAGCATGATCCGTGTAGGGCCTGGGTTCGAGGGCAGGTATCCAGCGAGCTTGATGTTCTTTATGGCCCCTCAGTGGAAACAGATTATATCAACAATATGAGGTATTGCAAAATACCTCTGTTTTTTTTTATGTACCTACTATTTTCTCTCCTCTGTATATTTAATTAACTCTATAAATGTTTATATATTTTTTCATTATTAGTGATTTTTTATTTTTTATTTTTTATCGAAGTCTAAATATTTTTAGATTAAAATATCTATAAGAATAATCTATATCAATTTTATTTAAAAAAAAAATTATTTAGCTTAATGTTTTTCTCTTACCCAGAATTTTAACCGAGGATCATTGCTGAGTTAAAACCTAAATTTTATGCGTTAACCCAAAGAGCGGAGATAATCTTATTAAACCATTTTATACTTATATTTTTTTCAATAGTATAACTTATTATTGTACTTAGCGTCAAAACAACTTTACATTCTTGTCCAATAATTATTTCGTTTTTAGTTTTAGAACTACTAGAGATAGAGAAGATGTATTGAAGATAAAGATAGATACATGGTAGAAGAAGGAAGCTTGGAGGGATGTTGAGGAAATGTAATGGAATTATATACAAATTAAAAACTGCAAACCAAAGTCTGGAAACAATTCTAAATTGTTTTCACTTTTAACTTTTTGTGTCATATATTCTCCTTCAGTTTTTCCTTCCTTCCCCTCACCATTCTTGCTTCACCCTTCTTCACGAATCGATAGATAGATCCAAATAGAGGACACAAGGACCTATGTATGTTTTATTGAGACATAAAATTAGAGTGAAAAATATTGAGTACAAAAAACATTATCTCATTTCAAATCATTTAAAAAGCAAAACAAAAGCGTATGAGGTTTTTGTTTTTTGGTTTTTTTATCACATATAGATATGCATAGGGAAACTTATTCACCAAATGTAGCTACAAATGTCAAATTAAAAATGATAAACAAATAGAACAAAAATTGGCTGGGCCCAAACTCAACTTGTGAGGACTAAGTTCATTTTCGGGCATACGTTTGCACCGGCCTTCTTCTTAGCCTAGTGGTTAATTACGGTAGCATGATTCCTCAAGGTTCTGGCTTCGAAGGCTGGTATTTGCGATGGTGATGACGATGAATGGATGAGAGGTTGGTATTTCAAATAATTTCTGACAAGAAAATGTATGATGAACGGAGAGGATCCTCATTCCTTTAACAAAATGAGGTATTCTAAAATACCTTTGTTTTTCTTATATTTTCCACATGAAAAATGATACGAAGGCATTGTGAATTTCATTTACAAAAGAAAATTTTTATTTGGACCCTGTTTTGTTCTTTTTAAACCCAACTTTAATATTTTGTTACCTAAACTCTCTAGTTTACCCTCATAAATAAATTGGAAAAACAAAAACTTATCAAACCTATTTCTTGACTGTTCTCTCTCCTTCCAACGGGCTCCCCCTGTCTTTGTTGGGTATGTCTCCCTCCCGACTATTTTTTTTTTTTTTTTTGTCTGATATGTAAGAGAAGAGAGAAGGTCTGGAGTGTGGTTGAGTGGTGGAGTTGCATGTGGGTGCTATCTTGGTTGAATGGGTGTAGAAGGATATTTCATTTTCATTTTCTTATTTCATTTTGTATAAGGGGAAAAATAGGAATTACAGAGAATTTTTTTTGTAGCTGGGTGTAGAAAGAGTTTTGTAGAGTCTAAATTAAATTACCTTCACAAAAGTATCCCAAATTTCTGGTTTCTTTTTATTTTAAAATTTGTCATTATTAAGGGGAGGGTAAATTTCGAATACGAAATGCTAGAAACAAATATATGTACAAATAGTCAAATTAAAAAAATGACTAAACAATACTGTAATTTGTTGGGCCCAAATACAAAGTTTAAAGACAATTTTTGCATGAATTTTGCACTGGTCTTCTTCCCGGCCTTGTGAACAAGTGCTGGGGCTTTGCTTCCATTAGGTCTCAGATTCGATGGCTGGTATCCGTTGAGATGGGGAGTTTGATGATGGTCAAGCATGTGTATATGTATGTGTGTGGTGGCAGAGAGTTCAGTCCAGAGAGAGTTTTCTTAGCATTTCCCATATATCTATACATAAAAACAAAATGAGGTATTTCAAAATACCTCTGTTTTTTATGAGTAATGTTAGGGAGAATTTTTTTTTTTTGTCAAACGATAAATTTTGTTAGATTAGATATTACAAAGATTAAACTTATAGATAAAATTTTGTAAATTAAATAATGTGAAAGTTGATGATTGGATTGCTACTCAAATATTAATTAACGTGCTTATTTCGTATTACTGACACATTATTTAGTTTAGAAATTTAGTCTAGCATTACTCTTCTTCTTTTTTTTATATATATATATAGTGTTCTCCCCTCTGTTTTATTTTATTTCGTTCCATTTATTAGATTAACACCAATTATACTATTTTGCATTCTATACTTTATTTCTTATGCAATTGTATAATTTATTTCGTCAAAATATAGTTCAATTTAAGATTTTGTTAACATGCTATCAACTAAGTATAGCACATAAAAATGTGTGTGTTATTCGGCAACTTTGCTAAAATAATACTATAAAATTTTAAAATTTTTATATTTTAGTATTTATTTTTTTAATAAACTTTAAAAATATGCCTTACAATACATCAAATTTAAATGTATTAATAAAATGTGTAAAAATAACGTATATTAAATGTATGAAGTATGTATATACATGACACACCCCGATCCGGAATGTCCACTAGAACTCTGAATCGAGTTGTGCTGGCCGACACTTGGAAGGTGACGAAGCCATAAAGTGTCGTGATGTGGAAAATGTGAATAAATTTAAACCTAAAAGTGCCTAATCAAAAGAGTGCACGGATGAGCGAGATTGAATCCATTTCACACGTGATGTCAGAGCATAAGACAATATAGTAAATAGGATGAGGGTTATACCACTAAAGATAACCATCTCCTGAGATTTGCCAGAATCCTCATTTACACATAAGCACAGCTACTAAACCTGGAGGGGCGAAAAACAAAGTTGAGTGGGTCAGCAAAACAACGTTTGTAAGAAACCTTTATTTTCGAATATAATAACCCCTCGCTGTAAAACAAGTATAGTTTCGGTAAAACATACTACGTAAGTATGTAATAAAAGTATAACATCAATATAACCAGAAATATGCCAAGTCATGATATATCAAATGCCGCAGTAATATAATCATGTGATAATCAAGTATAACTAAGTGCTCATCCATCTAAGCTGACACACGAGTTCGTACAGATAAATTTCTGACACGAACATGACTGGGTGTAATCAATACGCTCTAGTACTACGATCACGTGAAGGCTAGTGCAGAAGCACGGTCACATACGAGTCGGGATTGCCTAATGCAATTTGTATGACAGGACTGGCACCTAACTTGGATCCAAGGCAAGCGAACAGTGCAGATGTGAACATACACGTGAAAGACTGGTCCTGGCCCAGGGGCGGAGTACTAACACTAGGGTGCAGCAAGATGAGCATGTACAAATATGTATGAATGTCATGACAGTAATATCCCAATCATATAGCAGCATTTATCACATTTAATATCACAATAACGATACTTGGCAATATAAGCGTAAAAATGAAGTAAGTACACATTCATGGAAACTATAATTATATATAGGTATAAAAACAAACAGCCCACTCACAGATACGTAGTCGAAACGAAGCCTCCGAGCCTTGCTTGACCCCGTACGCCCTTAGGATACGTTCCCCTATATGTGAAATTACTAATTAACTTAGTTTAATAACACATAAATGGAAACTTAAATAAAACCTCCGTAGATACTCAAACATAGGGTTTGAATATACGAAATCGATCTACTCGACGTCACGGACCTACACAAATTGATCGCACGATGACTGGAGGCCGGACGCGCCCTCACGAGCGGCCTAGCCCATGGCCACACAAGCGCCCGCACGTAGGCCAGTGGCTAACAGATCCAAGGAATATTCTGTCATTTTTAACGGAATATTTCGTTAAATAGTTAACGGAAGTGAACGACATTACCTGACGCCGTTAGAATATTCCGTCAAAGTTGATAGAATATTCCTTATCTTCTTCGGCGAGCTTCGCCGATCCGCCGCCCGCCGCCGTCTGGTTTCGCCGGAATCTGGAAATTTTCACCGGTTTCTAGGTAAAATTTCAAACCTTCATATCTTCTTCATTTCTCAACTATTTTTCACAAAATTTATATAGAAATGAAGCTTATGAAGAGTATAATCACGTTATACCTTTCAAAGGTCCAAAAAGTGGACGAAGATGGCTTGAAAAAGCCTCGAAAGGTACAATCAAAACTGGAACTTCTCGAAACTGGGTTGTTTCTCGTCAAAGCTTCCTCAAACTTGTCCTAGAAGGCTTGGGGAGTTGTAAGAGAGCTTCCCCGACCTTCAAAACTCCTTGACTTGGTCTGAAACTTGTTGAACTCAAACTCAAGATAGAGGTTTGATTCTTTTTCATTTCTGAAATTTGATTGGGTGTGAAGTGTGAGAGTGAAGTCTGATTGGTGGCTTCCAAAAGGAGGGAAAACAATTGATTGGGTGGTGATGAGGGATTCAAGGAAAAGCAAAAGTTTGATTGGTGGATGAGATGGGGGACACGGATCCCCTTTTTGAGCAATGGGATTGGATGAATGGATTTTCAGATTTTGTACCATTTCAGTATCCATAATAGTGTTTCTGACACTGATATTTTGTACAAATGTGTACAAAAATACCCGCAATTAAAGTACTTTAACGAAGCGTAACTTTTTCGTTACAAATCCGATTCAGGTCTAACTCACATCCATGCATTCGTGACGATGAGTACTAATTACATACAAAACTAGGAAAAGAAACAACAGTCGAAACAACGTCCACATCAGATTCCACTTTTTCCCCGAAAAAGGGCAAAATCGTCAAAACACACCAATGAAAAAGAAATTACGGTGAAACGTAGGGACGGGTCGTCACATACATGTATAGTATGTTGAAGTTTTAAAAAACATGTAATTTAACAAATTATTAAGATGTATACAAAAAAAACATAATTAGGTGACCTTTTTTTTTTTGGTGAAAAAGTTTCTTGTGTTAAATGTTTGAGTAATGATAGGGAGACAAAATTTGTAAAGTAAATGACATGGAAGTTGATGATTGAATTATTACTTAAGCATTGATAAATGTGCTCATTTTTTTATTGGTGAGACATCATTTAGTTTGTAAGTTTTGTTTACAAATTTAGTCTTCCTAGCATTACTCTAAATGTTTATTTACCCTAATACGCAACTACGATTATGGACAAAATACATTCAACATAAAATAATGTATCTTCTTCTTCTTCTTCCTTAGCAAATATTGGGGTTTGGTTAACAGCCTCAATACACCTTATGTTCATATATTCATCTCTCTCTCTCTCTCTCTCTCTCTCTCTCTCTCTCTCTCTCTCTCTCTCTCTCTCTCTATTTCTTTCTCTCTCTTCTCATAGCGTAATTTGGTATTTTGGGGTTAGGTTTGCATGAATTTGTAATTTGAAATTGTAATTAATTAGGGTTTGGTTTTACGCTTCATTCTTCATCTTCTGGATTTAGGAAATTCCATCCAATTTCCAGTTTGTAGCATTCAATTTATTAGTGTCAATGGGTAACTCCCCGAGGGCACAAAGGCTGAGAAGAAAAGAAATACAATACATGGATTGGAGTGTTGTCTTGCATAATACCCAAGAGTAGGGGAGAGACTTGTTCCACGTTAATCAATCATTCAATTCTTCTAATACAATTTCTATGGGACTGCGGTGATGAAATTTGGTTGTGGTGTACTCTCAGTGCGCGGTTGATGTCTTTGTGTTGCGATGTTTTGTTCGAATTAAACACTCAGTTGTTTCTTCCATCGCGGCTACCTTGGTGGTTGATGGCAAGACGTTCGTGGCGACGGTGGCGACGCTCAGCCTTTGGAAGATAGAAATTAGAGTTTCTATTATGTTTGTTTGTTTTGGTTATTGGGCTGGGTTTATTGTGTACTTCGGTTTTTCCAATTTTTTTGAGTTGTTTGCCATCCTTTGTGTTGGCCCGGTGATATGTGTTGGTCCGTCCAATTAGAACCCTTGTTTCTTCTTAATGCAATGAAATTTACTTTTTGGACAAAAAAAAGAGTATGAGCTGTCTAGTAATAGTAAAGGATAGGGTGATTGTAATTACCAAAATAGACGAGGAGAAGGCGTGGCAATTGGTTGTGCTCGATGAACTCCTTATATTTGTGTCAATTTTTGGATTAGGGTTTGGGTTTTGAGTGTAAAATTATTACTCCTTCCTGCGTACTAGAATACCTCAATCTGTTACATGATTGAAATTCATTTCACAAATTTCCTCTAATTAAAGTGATGGAAAAGACCAAATTTCTCTAATGGTCCATCAATCCATGGGCTCTAGTCTCATTCATCCTTCATATTAGTCCAATCGTTAGTTAAGTTAATTCCTCTATCTATTTGTCCATATATTCTCATTTGGAGCCTAAATTCAAAGAATTTATATCTCATTTGACATATTGAACTAATGATGTAAATGAAATTAAAAAAAAAAAAAACAACTATATTTTGTCTTCTTTATCTTGTTTTATAAACTTAGTTAATTTATGGATAAAATATGATAACGGCCAATATTAGTAGGACACTAAATCCATTGTTACGCTTTCAACCAAACCGAAGATTGTTTAATCATTGGTGAAGATTATTCACGTTTACATTTTGGTCGTAAAATTTAGCTAACTTTATTATATTAATCATTCCTCATGATCAGTAGGTGTGAATATAAATTCATTTTTATATTTCGCAATTTTCCAATGTTTGTTTTAATGAGCGTACAATATGAGTGTTTAAAAATATAATTACAAAAACATATCTCACTCCATGTAAGTTAATACACAAACCAAAAGCTTATAAGCTCTGTTAACATTGGAGTAATCTCACTACACATTAATGACGTATTAATCCTCATCTTCATGCAGCATCGGTACACCGTGAGACAACAACGTATTTTTTGCCTTTAGGTCAACAGTATACCAAACAAAGTCAGTGACTCTAAAAAGTACATTTGTGGGAGTTCAAACTCGAGCAAACTTATTCCTAGCCTTGTGGTTAAATGCACCAGCATCAACAACCATGGTACTTGGTTCAATGCAAAATTAACCTTTAAACACGACCTAAAAATACCCTCCCTCAATATATTTCATACCGCAAGGACATTGGCCAAAATCCAAATGTTGCAGTTATAAAAATTTAGTTTGCAGGCATTTGTACCTGCCTTTCCTAGCCTGGTGGACAATTGTGGATTGTGGAGGCATTATTCCATTAGGTTCCAGGTTCGAAGGCTGGTATCCGTTGAGAATGGCGACTTTGATGAATCATGATTGCATGTGTGTATGTGCGTGCGTGCGTATATATATGTATATATTTCAACAACATGAGGTATTTCAAAATACCTCTGTTTTTTATTTTTTATAACATATTTGTTTTTTCCCCTCTGTTTTATTTTATTTTATTTAATAGGTAAACACCAATCTAACCAAATCACATTTTAATAAATAAATAAAAATAGAGAAAAGCTTGGTTATATGCATTCTATTGTTATATGCATTTTATTTACTAGGCTATCATCTTTCATATGCTATCATTATCTTCGTTACCTCGGTTTGGGAACGGAAGCACAAAAGAATTAGTGTTGAATTTCTATTAATTAGCAATTCTTTCATCTAGACACAGTGTTAATTATTTATTTTCAGTTATTTGAGTTTTAGTCCGACTACACCAAGAGCATGAGATTTAGTCATAGTAATAGATGATGATGGTTGGTAATGAGTTGTGTTCCATAAACCCATTCATTTACGTGTTGAGACTTATACTGATACAAATTTCGGGTCATGTCACAAATTATCACCCTACTCACTATACACTAAAACCAATTTGAATGATTTGGTCAATTTTCTGTCTACTCCCAATTAATCCATTTTATGCGTTGCAACTTCTTGAAAGGTATTGTAGATATAAAAACTAACTCATTTTAGGCCTTTTACTAAATCGTAAAACCTCGTTGGCTCCAGAAGATGCACAATCGTTTGACAAAGTCTGCCAAGCCTTAGAAATTAGGTTCAACAAGTTTGCGTTACAATATTACCCATAAATTGCGCAAGCTAGCAATTATTCATACTAAAAACGAAGGGAAAAAAAAAATTTGATTGATCATGGGCATGAGTAATCCAACTTCTAATCTATCCATTGTTTGTTTAGGGTATTGAGAGACAATAAGTACACGATTCCATCTCTTTAAAGCCTAATTTCTTTAGTCCGAGAATTTCGAACTCTAGTACTACTGAAACACCCCAACCCCATTTTTTATTTAAAAATAGTTTTTGGACCTAGATTGGTGAGCCCAGGGGGCCCACCCCTTTTATTTTGTCTCCCGGTCCCTCTCTTTCAACTATCTCTGTCTATGCACTCCCTTCTTCTTTCTCTGTACTCTCTTTTCCCTCTACATCCCGAAACCCTTTCATCTCTTCCTTTCTCTCTGCACCGTGACCACACCCTCACACCCACAGCAACACCTGCTCAAGGACATCACCATCATAGTCAAACCTCGCCCTGGTCTCTCTTCCATCGCAACAAGGTCGGCAAACCTAGGAAAAAAACCTCCGACGAGTTTTTCCTAAATTTTCCGATTAGGTAAGCTCTAGATCTTCTTTTAATCATTGTTGATGATGCATGCATGTTGTTTAATGGATTTCATCTTCTTTTTAACAAGGTTTTGGAACGAAAACAACTCGGGTGTGCTAAACCCATTTTTCCGGTGAACCCGTGAGTGACAGGGGACTTTTCGTTCATCTTCGGCCGTTTCACGGCTAAGAGAAGGTAGAAATCTCTTCCCTTCGTCTCACTCTTCAATTCGGTAATTAGAGTGGGATCTAAAACCCTTGTTTGTAGTTGGTCGGAGCTCTAGAGCTCCGGTGTTCTCCTCCGGCTTCCCTCCCCATTTTGCAGAGCAGGCCTTCGGGCCGTTCAGAAACCCCACGGGCCTTAGCCCGTTTCCTTTTTAATTTCTGTTAATTGTTTTAAAGACCCACAGGGCCTTGGGCCTTTATTTTACAGAGGGTTTGAGGCCTAAGCCGTGTGCGTGTGTGGGTGTGTGTGTTGTATGTGGGCCATGTGTGTGTGTGTTGGCTGTGTATGTGTGTGTGTGTCCGTGTGTGCATGTGTGTGGTGTGTACATGTATGCATGCCGTGCATGTGTATGGTTGTGCCGTGTGCATGTGTGTGTGTGTGGGTTTGGGTTTAAGCCCAAACCACCCTTTTTACCCTAAACCCTTAGGACCCAAAACCCAATAGGTCGTAATCCTATTTAACCTAAGCCTAAACCCTAATCCGGATTTCAAGCCTAAAACCCGTTTGACCTAGTTTGACCGTTAACCCCCGGTCAACGTTGACTATTCGGGTTGACTTTTCGGGTTTTCGTCTAAGACCCCTCCTAGGCTAATTTCAACGTCCTGAATCCGTTTCCGACGTCCGTTTTCCCAAATTAAATCGTTTGAGTAGAGTTTGACTAAGTGTACCCTTTATGTGCTTAGGGGCAGTTATTGTGACGTTTCCGTTAAATAGCATGCCTACGAGTTTATGAATTGATTTTTTATGATGAGCATGTTTATTGAAAATGTTGATTTATCATCTCATTTTCGTGAAGGAATAATTGTTAGCCTATTTTGAGCAATATTTTGGTATATCGTATTTTCTATTAAAACCATGATCTGGTAGACTATCTGATGGATGACGATAGGATGCTAGAACATGTTTTCGAAAAACCCTGCTTCATGGTATAGATAATGGATGACTCTATCCCACGAAGTGGTATTCTGTGAGATACGTAACTATTTGTGCATACCTAGTGGACACTATGCCGCCTGGGGCGAGGATCTGGTGTTGGCATTGAGGCCGGGAGAAATAATCCCTACCGAAAAGCTGAGGGACACGGAGATAAGCATTGGGCCGGAAGGGAGTTATCTCTGGCTACAGGCATAGAGACTTAGGTGCAAGAAAGGGGTTAGGAGTATTATTATTCAATGATCTTACTAGCAGCACACTGCGCTTACGAGACGATTCATGCTTTGGTTTTACGCAATGTCTTTCCGCGATATATCTTTTGAGATGTTTATGGCATGCTAGGGTTTTCAGAAAACCTATCACTTATTATGCTAGTAGTTTTCATTATATATAAACATGGGGGTTAGTATGTTCATAACTGTTTTCGTATTATGCATATATATAAACTTGGTCCACTCACCCTTGTTTTGCACCCCCTTTCAGGATTTAGAATCGAGGCATATGATCCCGACGTCAAGACACTTCCGCAGCAGCATCTTTGTATCCTCTCGATGTAGGACCCACTCCTTTATTCATTCAATTTTATCTTAATTCTTTTTAGTGATTAGGTTTAGTTGTATGCTCTGAACACGTTCCTAAATTGTTAATTCATTGTATTAAAATTCATAACCCTTATTTATTTCTTATTCTTAGCTTTTGTATCAATTAATGGCTTTCGTCACCCTCGGGTGTCGACCATCACGTGTCTATCCCGGTGTTCTGTGGGACCCCGGGATCGGGGCATGTCAACTACAGTTTGAATCTATCATTTATGTAAACTTGCCTTGTCGCTTTTTATTTTCCTTACATTTTTTGTTCATCGCCACGTGGCTTCTTGACCCAATCATACATTGTCATGTAGAAAAAAATTTGTACACGACAATATATTATTGGACAAGAACCGTGACGCAGCCGTGAACCCTTTTCAAATACGTTATTCTCCTTAATGGTTGGACAATATTTTTCAGAGAAAACATTGGTTGGGGTCAAATCCAAATAGTAGCAAGCTTCAAATAAATTGTTTTTGCAAATCAACCACCGGACTTCCTTCTAACCTAATGGAAAGTGCACAAGCATGATTCCTCAGAGGAAACATATATATCAACAATATGAGGTACTACAAAATACCTCTATTTTTTTAATATACATATTGTTTTTCACTCCTCTATTTTATTTTATTTTTCACTTAATACTATGGTCTAATGGTATTCATCTTTACTTACAAGTGAGAGATCTTAGGTTCTATTCTTGCCAAAGATAAATTTGAACCACATTATTGCTAGCCCATTGGGAGATTAAGCTCACCCCCTTTACCTTAGAGTAGATAATATCGTTTGTCAAAAAAAAAAAAAAAAAAAAAAAGCATAACACCAACCATACCAAATTCCATTGAGATAAAGGAATACAAAGCTTAGTTATATGCAATGCAATCTATATGAATTAGAAGATACATCATTGTATAGGTATGAGTAAAGGACTTCTGTGTTGAGGAAAATCCATTTATCCCTGTTTCCAGACCTATGTTTGTACAAATTTTGAGTGGTGTAAAAATTGTCGCCCTACTCCCCATATACTAAAAACAATTTTAATGATTCGGTCAATTTTGGCCCACTCCTAAATAAACCATTTTATTCTTATATTTTTATTCAATGGTATAACTTATTATTGCATTTAGAGTCAACAACTTCACATTCTTATTTAATAATCATTTTGTTTTTAATTTTACTACTACTAGAGATAGATAAGAAATATATTGAAGACAAAGATATATAAATGGTAGAAGAAGGAAACTTGGAGGGATGTTGAGCAAATGTAATTGAATGATATACAAATTCAAAAATACAAACAAAAATCTGGAAACAATTCTAAATTGTTTTCACTTTCAACTTTTTATTTCATATATTTTCTTTCAGTTTTCCAAAAAATATATAAATGGTAGAAGAAGGAAGTAGAGGCCTTCACTTTCAACTTTTTATTTCATATATTTTCTCGCTTTGCCCTCCTTCTCGAAACGATGGATAGATCCAAGTAGAGGCCACAAGAACCGATGTATGTTTCAGTGAGACATACAAAATGAGAGTTAAAAACATGAGAACAAAAGCGTAAGATTTTTTTTTTTTTCATCTCATATAGATACATAGGGAAACTCATTCACCAAATATGGCTACAAATGTCAAATTAAAAAAGGAAAACTAATGAAAAAGTTCAAAAAAAACTTCTCTTTTAACGAAAAGCCATTTTTAAAGGTATAGTGAATAGTGTCAGGTAAAGGTAAAAAAGTGTTTTTTCGTTAAAAATGAACAGTACCGGAAGTGTTTTGTTAAAACTCTCAATTAAAAATGGTATATAAATAGAGATAAAATTGGCTGGGCCCAAATTGCAATGGTAAGGACTAAGGTCAATTTTCGCATGCGTTTGCACCGCCCTTCTTCTTAGCCTAGTGGTTAATTGCACTGGCAATGATTCCTCAAGATTATTATTATCAAGATAAATGATGAGGGACTCTTTGGGACAGAAAGGAACTTACCTCAAAAGAGGTATTCTAAAATACCTCTGTTTTTTCTACATTTTCAAACCTGGAACGTATGAGCAGAAACCTAATATCCTATCTTGTATTCCTCATTGTTTCATCAAGCTCAATGCCTAATCCCAAGTCCAAACAAGCCAATTGACTTGATCCTTCATTCAAACAATCATATAGCCTCATTCACATATATCTACAAATTTGAGAAATTTTTATGTACACTCGGACTGCGAATATATCACGTGTTATAATATAAGTTGCAATAAAGTTGATATTGTTGTGAAGAGAGAGGGTGCGGCATAGAATTCCCCATTGTTTCATCAAGCTCAGTGCCTAATCCCAAGTCCAAACAATCCAATTGACTTGATCCTTCATTCAAACAATCCTATAGCCTCATTCACATATATCTACAAATTCGAGAAATTTTTATGTACACTCGGACTGCGGGTATATCACGTTCACGTGTTATAATATAAGTGGCAATAAAGTTGATATTGTTGTGAAGAGAGAGGGTGCGGCTTAGAATTCCTCATTGTTTCATCAAGCTCAATGCCTAATCCCAAGTCCTAACAAGCCAATTGACTTGATCCTTCATTCAAACAATCCTATAGCCTCATTCACATATATCTACAAATTCGAGAAATTTTTATGTACACTTAGATTACGGGTATATCACATTCACGTGTTATAATATAAGTGTTAATAAAGTTGATATTGTTGTGAAGAGAAAGGGTGCGGCATAGAGAAGAGAAGGGGTTGAGGAATTCAGTGTTGTGAATCCTCATGCCTATTGTCTTTACTTATAGTAATAAAAAAATAAAGAAGAACTAACTCTCCAAGTAATACAAAATCAAATAAGGAAGATCTTTTATATTAATTAAAAGATATATCATTGTATAGGTTACGAGTAAAGGAAGTTGAATGCTATCATTTTTCATATCCTTCTTTGTCGACTGTTTGAGTTTTATTCCAACCATACAACAACATGAGCTCCAGTAATAGTAATGAACTTTTTTGTTTAGGAAATCTATTTATCTCTATTTCCGGACTTGTGTTCGTACAAATTTTGCCAACGGGATCTTCTCCGGATTCTTTGGGTGAGAAACCTGGGGATCCGTAAATCATATCCGTTCATTGTACTTTGTGCGGTCAGTTTTTGTCAAGTACTATTTGTGTTTAATTTTAAATAAAAATATTTAAAATAATTTCTGACCGCACGATGTATGATAAAAGGACAAGATTGACGGATCCCTGAGATCCTCACAATGAGGATCCGGATTCCAAATTTTGAGTAAATCAATTTGAGTAGTTCGGTCAATTTTGGCCCACTCCTTATTAAACAATTGAATACTTAATATTTTTAGAGTGCTACTAAAACCACATCATTATCTTATTTTCCTACTCACTTTTTAATGTAAATGTTAATCACATATATATTCTTTTACCAAAAGACTTTTAAATCCATATTATAAATTCGTTATAATTATTAAATAAACTAAAAGAGAATAAAGAAAAACTAAAACTAACAAAAACAAAAATAAATCCATTACCCTCCCAAATCATCCACGATGGGTCGACGACTGTCAAGTCCCCAATCATCCATCACCCTCCCCAGCCACAAACACCACCTCATCTCTCTTTGAATTCCAATACTACCACCTCGACCCTCTCTTCCTATTCCTCATAGACGAACAGCGACGACAACCTAGATTTCCAAATCGAAAAATACCCAATTCCAATTGGAATAGAAATCCATTTGGAGCAATCTGCCTCTGTATTAGATCAATCTCCCCCATGTTTCTTTCTCCCCCTTTCGTTTCTCACTCTTTAAGGAGATGCCGCCAAGCAGGTGTCAAAGGTTTTGGTTTTTAATGGTGGGTGGGAGGAGATTCTGCCATTCTAGTGCGGGCTAGGGTAGGCAATTAAGGAAGCATGCTGGTTTTCTTTAAAAACATACTAATATTATTCTTTTAAAAAAAATACATTAGAGGTTATTTGAGGAATAATGGTGGGTGGAGAAATAATATTTTAATTCTTTAATTTTTTTGTGATGGGTGATATTATAATGTAGGTGTAGAAATAAGACAATGAGATGGGTCTATATCAGCACTCTATTTTTATTCAATGGTATAACTTATTATTGTATTTAGCATCAAAACATCGTCACATTGTCATTTAATAGTCATTTTGTTTTTAGTTTTAGTATTACTAGAAATAGAAAAGAAATATATTGAAAACAGATATATAAATGGTAGAAGAAGGAAGCTTGGAGAGATTTTGAGGAAATGTAATGGAATGATATACTAATTCAAACTTGCAAATTAAAATCTAGAAACAGTTATAAATTGTTTTCACTTTTAACCCTTTGTTTGGTATATTCTCCTTCAGTTTTCCTTATTTTCTCCCACCACTCTCGCTTCATTCTTCTTCATGAATCGATGGACATATCCAAATAGAGGCCACAAAGACCGACGTATAGTGAGACATAAAATAGTATCTGTGGAGCCAAAAATAATCAAGAAAATTATGGAGGTGACACGTGGACTTTTGGGTAAAAATTCAAAATTACTCTTAAGACACACTGGGATTCCCACGCGCATGGAACATACAATAACGGCCCAATCGAGGTCAAGGGTGATCAAAATGGTATTCTCTTAAAAGCCTCTCATCACTCCTCATCAAATCCTCACCCACAAGGTAATTCCCAATTATTCTTTTCAAATTGAGATTAATTACCAAATTAATTGCAAGATATTATTTCACATAATATCTTGCAATCAATCCCACAAATCAACCATATGTGGCCGGTCCCAATTCTCCTAATAGGGCCGGTCACGCCCCTATATATAGCCCCTCATTTTTACCAAAATCCTAAGTCTAATTATCTTATAAAATTCTCCAAATTTCTCTAAACACTTTCTCTCTCAAATTCTAACTTTGGCATTGGAGGTTCTTCGGCCAAAACCGTCCCCCATTCATCGTGGGCGCGTGAAGCTCTTGGCCTTGACCTAAAGTGTTAATTGTTTTGCAGGTACATTTTCGTTCAAGAAGAAGAAGGCGAAAATTTGCATCCACAGTATCTCATTCTAAATAATTTTAAAAAGCAAAACAATAGCGTATGAGCTTTTAGTTTTTTGATCTCATATACATATGCATAGGGAAACTTATTCACCAAGAGAGATTTTTCAGTGTGATTGGAACACAAGATGGTATACCACATGTCATTATACCAATCGTAGAATATATGTGTTGAAAAGTTAATAACTTAAAAAATACAATTTCCCACCACATGGTGTACCACCCATGTTTCCGTCACAATAAAAAATTTCTCATTCACCAAATGTAGGTACAAATGTCAAATTGAAAATGACATATATAGAGAGAAAAAATTGGATGGGCGCAAACTCAAATGGTAGACTTACATTTTTTAGCACACGTTTGCACAGGCCTTCTCCTTAGCCTAGTGGTTAATTGCGCTAGCATGATTCCAGAAGGTTCTAGCTTCGAAGGCTGGTAATGGCTTTGGTGATTATGATGAATTGGAGAAATACTCGGGAGATTTTGTGGGTAATTATTTGTCGAGGGTATCTACGCTATCCATTACCAAACAGGTCCATAAACCAAATGAGGTATTCTAAAGTACCTTTGTTTTTCTTTATTTTCCCTAAAACAATATGAAGACAAAGTGAAATCCATTTACAAACATAGCCCTTATTTCCCTTATTTTTAAAATATTCATTATTAAGGGGAAAGGGAGGGTTCTAAACTTTACTTTAATTTTAAGGAGGAGAAATTTCGAACCTGGACCGCTTGAGTGAAAACCAAATACCATATTCCTTATTTCTTCTTGTTTCATCAAGTTCAATGCCTAATCCTGAGTCCTAACAAGTCAATTGACTTGATCCTTTGTTGAACCAATCATATATCCTCATTCGCATATATCTACAAATGCGCGAAATTTTTATGTATACCTGAAATATAAAATAATATACCGCGTGTTATAATATAAATAGACGTTAAAGTTGATGTGTCCAATTTTAAGATATATTTTTGAATGATCCATAAATTTAATGACCCAATAGATCTCTCAATAAATAAATAAAAATCAATTCACATGAAAAATTGTGATATTAATCCCCGATATTTACTCCAAATGGAACCATGCTTCCACAATCAATTCATAGGTTGGCATGCCTCATTTTAAGATATATTTTCATTTTTGTCTCACTTTTTTTCTTGCATTTTTATCCTTGTAGTTTCAATCTGTTTTCACTTTAGAATTGATTCGTGCGGCTCTATTGTGTTTTTCTGAGTGGTAACTTTACCTCTTTGGTTTCCTTTTTTCTCAATATTGGGTAGCTCGCTGCTTTCTACTGTGGCTTCATCCTTTGTTCCAGTCATCTGGAGGTTGCTAATGGCCAGGTGGCTCAAGGTTGATTGGTCTTGTGTCAACGAACGGGCTGGATTTGGGGGGATTTTTTGCTCATCGGAGCATGGGGCACTTGGTGCTTTTGCATGAAACACAAAATTTGTAAGTTTAGTTGCTGCAAAAATTCTTGCTTTCATTGAGGCTGTATGTATTAGGTATAGCTTAGGTCAGAGATTTGAAACATTTGTAGATTCAAACAAACTCCACTTTGGTTATTCACTATCTTTTTAAGGCTTCTCATGTGGTCCCGTGATTTCTATTGGTGGATTGGAAGAATTGTCTCTGGCAACTTCGTCAAATGTGATTTATGTGTACCTCCATTCTTCCTTCCTCCACCACTATCATGAACCTCTCCAGACGACATCTCTCTCATCTCACCCCCCTTTCTTTTCTCTCTTCTCCTCAAGACAAAGTCGGCCACTGATTTTTCGAGATTTGGGGGAGAAGAGCTTTAATCTGAAAGACGAGTTGGGATTGGATATGTTGATGAGTTTGGATAGTACTGTGTTTGTCTTCCTTTTGGTGTGTTGGTTTATGGATCTGCTTCAGATTGCCCAGATTGCCAATGTACCAAAACTCTCTATATTGTATCGAAACTGAACTGGTACCGAAAGGTTCGGTACACCTTCGGTTCCACCATCATATTGTACTGTACCGGTACCGAAATTTTGTTTTAGGTTCGATTTCAGTTCCACCCCTATCTCGAACAGTACTGTGCCCATCCCTAGTTTCTATGTGTAATGGTCCTCACACCTTTGGTGAAGGGTTGTTGCCTCGCACGCGACCATTGTCGATGAACTAATCTCGTCTAATCTTTCTCGCTACTTCCTTCCTTCATGCTCCCGCCATCTCCCTCCTCGCCTATCTGCCAAAATCTTTTCAATTCCGCCAGCCGCAGCCACCACTCAGACTTCCCCAAAGGTCCTCCCTTCCTATCAGTCGTATTTACATATGGATTTCATATGTATATAAATTTAGTTTTGTTAGGTTTTCTTTGTTGTTTTTCTGATTTTGTAGGTTTTGTTTGCAGCCTTTAACGCCGCCGTTATTGAAGCCACCTGTAATCCTTTTAACTGTTGTTCAAGCCATTTAGGGCAATTTCATATTTATAAAACCAATTTGGGATTTACGATGTAGAGCTTTTGAATTAGGTTTCGAATTAGAGATTTACAACGTACGGAATTTTTTTTGTTTGTAATCCTTTTAACTGTTGTTCAAGCCATTTAAGGTAAGTAATTTCGTATTTATAAAACGAATTTGGGATTTACGATGTAGAGCTTTTGAATTAGGGTTCAAATTAAAAATTTACAACTTGGGGAATTTTTTTATATTTAGGGTTTTAATTTTGAGAAATTAGTAGGGAGAACGGCAATATATAGGATGTTAAAGTAGTCACTTTTTGAAGATCCCCTTCTCTCTGTTTTGAGATTATACTCTTTGAGCAGAAATACAATCTATGTATTGGATATCTGAACAAGATTTGTTTATAGAAAAATTTAATCAGTAATTGAACTATTCACGCTATTTATACACAATTGTGAGTCAAAAATGCTTTTCTCAGAATTATTCACGCTGTCTATACACAGTTTGGGATTCTAGGGAAAAATTGAATTATTCATGCCGTCTATACACCGTTGATTTGGCTAAACATTGAACAAGAGGCAACGAAATTGATCTGTTGTTTTTTTTTTTTTTTTTTTTTTTTTTGGCTTAAAATTGAAGGGACTTCGTTGGTTTTAACAACAAAGAGTGTTTTTCGTATCCATCTGTTTCTTCTTTCTGGAATTTTGTTTCTCAACCTTTTTGAGATTTATGATTTTTTTTGTTTTTTTGTTCATGGTTTGTTTTGCAGGTTTTCTTTGTACAGAGACGACGACAAATTGGTTGTTGCACCGTCTCTTGCCACTCGAGGGTAAGTTTTAGTTGGTTAGGTAGTTGATCGTAAAGCTGTGATCAAACGTTGAGTTTATTTTTGAATCTCTCGGCAGTTGGTGATTAAGGGGTTGTAAGTTATTTCTGTTCTTTGGTTCGGTGGTGGTAGATTTTTTTTACTCGGAGGATGCTTCATTTCCTGCAAAGTTTTGGTTCTTTTTTAATACAGATCTTTGTATTTTTCTGTTGTAGTTTTAGATGTGCACATAGATTTTGTGTTTGATTTTTTTTTTCTCATTTTGAAGAATTTTTTTTAAAGGGTATGTGGGTCTGGGTTTTACTTATAATTTCGGGGGATTCAAGTTTTTACTGTTTTCCGAAATTTTGTTTGCAGGATTGGAAAACATCTGTGTTGAAGCTGAAAATTTTGGTTTGTTCAAGAGTCCATCTGCAGCTGCAGTGTTTGTACGGTTAACTGAAGGTCAACAATTGGGTGAGTTCAGGATTTGAAAATGTTATTTTATACAGAACTTTATCTTCTCAAACATGGAAATCATTGGCACAAACTAGGTTTTATGTGGTTTTTTTCTCCTTTCGTGTATAGTTAGAAGTGTTGTTTTATTCTTAACTTATTAGTTACAGTTTGATTTAAGGAAAAGGTTGTGTGTGTCCTCTCCTCTATTTTCTCCTGCTCATAGTCTTCACATATATGTTTTGGTTTTGTTTTTAAAATAGAAATTTCGATTTTGTGCGAGTCTGTGTATTTATAGCCAGCATTTGTTATAATTATGGTCAAAATGAGTAAAAAAATTCGGGTGCGTGATGGCTTCTTTGATTATAAATAAATAAATTTGGTCTTCGTTATATTTTATTTGTTGTTCTGCTGTTTTTCATTATGGATGTCGTTAATAGAGCTTTTTCATCATATGCTCCTGTGCTTTGCAAAGAAAGCTTACAGAGAAACAAAAGGGCCTTGATCATTTAGTTTGCTATTTTTTATTATTCATTTGTCTGTCGGTGTTTAAATTTTGGTGTTATTTTCTGAATTTTCGATTCCTTTTTTTTACAAGTTTTGTTATGCATTTGAAAAGAAGATGATGAGTGTTTTTAATTCATGATAATTCACAGTTTTGACAATAGTTCAACTAAAATCATTTTTCTTCACTATTTCAATTTGAAAATCTATTCATTTTCCTTTCAGGTTGAACCAACAAGTCTCCAGGATACATATTTTGGCATCTGCGTACCATCTGGGCAGAATCTAGACCAACCTCTCCCATGGTAAGTAAATTTCATTTCGTACATAACCAATTAAATTTTTTTAATAATCATAGCACCATGATACAATGTGCTACTATTGTAATAGAAGTTTTTACATGTTTTATAGACTTTTAAAACCCGCAGCAACGCGCGGGCTCTATTACTAGTGTAAGCACAAATGTCAAATTAAAAATGATATATAAATAGAGATAAAATTAGCTGGGTCCAAACCCCAATGGACAAAGGTCATCTTTTAGCATGCGTTTGCATTGGCCTTCTTAGCGAGAAATTTTTCATTGTGACTGGAACACAGATGGTACACCACATGTTTTTATATAAGTGGTTGGAAATTTATTTTTTAAGTTATTAACTTTTTAGCACACATGTCCCACTATTTATATAGTGATACATAATGTACCATTCCGTGTTGCAGTCACATTGAAAAATCTATCATTCTTAGCTTAGTGGTTAATTGTGCTAGCATGATTCCTCAAGGTATTGGGTTCTAAGGCTGGTACTCGCGATGGTGATGATGATGAATTGATGAATGGATGTTTATTATCAAGAGAAATGCTAAGGGACTCTCTCTCTCTCTCTGTATTATCAAGCAGGTCCTTAAACCAAATGAGGTATTCTAAAATACCTCTGTTTTTCTATATTTTCCATATGTAAAAGGGAATGAAGTCAATCTGTAATCCATTTACAAAAGTATCCCTTATTTCTCCTTTCTTATTTATTTTAGAATTTATTATAATTTAAGGGAGGTGAGAGTTACGAGTTTGGAATGCATGAGTAGAATCCCGACACCCTATCTTATTTCTCGTTGTCTCATCGAGCTCAATGCCTAATCCTAAATCCGAACAAGCCAATTGACTTGAACCTTCATTGAACCAATCCTATAGCCTCATTCGCGTACCACAAATTCAAGAAATTTTTATTTATCTCCGGAATGCGAGATGGTACACTACATAGTATAATATAAGTAGATGATAAGGTTAATATGTTCCATTTTAAGATATATTCTTCAATGACTCTCCACATATTTAGTGACCCAGTAAATGTGTCAACAAATAAAATAAAAATCAATCCACATGACCAATTGTGCTACTATTAATCCCCGATTTTCACTCCAAATGGAATCATTCTTCCACAATCAATCCATAAGCTGGTATGTCCCATTTTAAGATATAGTTTCATTTTTGTCATTGCCTTTTTTTGTCTTCTATTTTTATCCATATAGTTTCAATCTGCTTCCACTTTAGTCTAATTTGTCAACTAAGTTAATTTTTCCTTCTCTTTTGTGCACATCTTGTCATTGGACGGCTTGGACTAACGATGTAAAATGAACTTTCGAGAACAGAAGTGCAACCAAACAAAAGAAGATAAAGGAACAAAAGTAAAAACATGAATAAACTACCAAAACAATTGTGAAGATAGTTGAATCACACGTAAAAATTAAGCATATGTTGCAGTCTTATTAGATTAGGAATGTAATTGTGTAAATCCTAGTAGATCTAGGAATATCTCTTGTATTCTTATTAGGAGTTGATTACCTATTAAGAGTTGTAATCTTACAAGGGTAAGGATTTTACATATCATACTACTATAAATAAAGGCACAATAGGGTGGAATAGAACACACCTCACAATTGCACATCCCTCTCTTTCTCTCTACTGTTGTCGCACCCCCTCTCTCTAGCCTCTATAATTATTCAGTAAATTATGCCTATGACACGTTATCAGCACGCTCTTTACGCTACGCTAAAGAGAATTTGATCTTCAATTAGGGGAGTATTACGTTTTAATCATTCTTTTTATAATTAATTTATTATTTTGAATTGATTTACATGCTATTGATTCAATTTAATTTTTCTTTGTTACACGTGATACAACGTATTGGAGATGCAATTCCGGCTTTTAGAGAAGGATCTGCTACAAATTCAAAGGCTCAATTGTTTTCTGCCAATCAAGTTCTTTTAAAATAAATTAAGATATTTGAAATGACCATGAAGCATGAAAACGTTTCCCATGATGCATGAACCTCCAATATTTATATTTTCCTTTCAATTATATATATTGCATATGTGTTCATATATTTTGTCAATATATATAGTTGTTCATGCAATATGCAATTATGCTATGTGGAATTCAAGCTCCGACCTGGGTTAACCAACCTCATTGACCTGAAGCCCCGGTCCACATCCTGAACCCACAATCCGCAAGCTTTTGCTTGCTGGGCTTAAGAAAGCCCCGACCTGTTGCTACCACAGCCAAACTTGCAGGTTGGGCTTGTCCCACAACCCAAAGCCACGGCCCCAGCTTTGTTAAGCCTCAAGTGAGCTGACCGATAAGCCAGCTTCGGCTGGGCTTGCTCATCGCATTGGTCTAGGCCCAAGAACGCCAGCCGCTTGCTGCTGGGCTTCTTTCCCCTGGGCCCGTGGCCTGTTGCCACTTTTGGGATGCTTTTGTAGCCAACCTAAGCCTTTAAGGGCTTTGCCCTACTCACGGAACCCAAGCCCAAACCCTTTTGGGCTATGGTTTTCGAATCCAATGTTATTTTTGGCATTTTAAATATTTTTAACCCGAATGTTATTATTATTTCTTACTTCTACAATCGACCTTGTATGGTCCGATTGATTGAATTAATTAAAATGACCAACAGTCCATTAATCTGACAATTAATCCAAAATTATTGGCCTGAAGTCCACTTTTGGACATTAACGATTCAATAATTTATTTCTCTTCTTCAAACCGTTGACATCCTTTTGTAGTCCCAATGCGCTCACACTTGAGTTCCCGAAGCAACTCAAATCCACTACACTTAAATTAGCGTATTGCATTATGTGTTCTTGCAGGAACCTCTCTTTTGTGAACTAGCATTCATAAACTAAATTGAACCTATAGTTTCAAATTTAGTGCATTTGAAACCCGAAGTTTTCATAAAACAATACACCCATGAAAACCCGACATTTTTCATGAAAACCATATCTTAGAACTCGAATGTTATAACTTTGATGCTTATGGATGATTCATTCCCAAAGCACCAATCACAATCTTGTTCCCTTTAATTCAGTGGATTGTTGTACCGTAACAAGTTTGATTTCCCTTATTTGGACGTCTCTATCATAAACCACTTTATGTGGGGTACAAGACGTGAATCTCCACTTGATTATCAAGAAGCTGAGAAATCATTGTAGCCAACAATGGTATGGAAGAGCTGATTAAGCCTCCGCCATAATCTTCATTCGAAGATTTATGCCCAAAGCATTACCCACAGAAATACCTCCTAAACGAGAATTTCATGGCTCTTTGGCTTGCTCCTACAGACCGTCTAATCATGAAAGATATTGCTTGAAGCACACAATGATTACGTCCATGAATGAGTATGATTCTAAAGTTTAGAAATCCGATTGAATTTTGACTGAATAATAGTTTTCTCGTCCTTCCTTGTTTCTAACTCGCTCATGAAGCAGCAGTGTAGAGAATGGAAGTTTACCAAATTCTCGGATCTGATTACTACCGCAAACGTGAGAGAACGGTATAGACCCAGTTTCGCTAGAGTCTACCGAATGGCTCAACCCAGTTCGGTCAAAACCTACCGAATGGTGATGCCCTGCTTCGCCAGAGATGTACCAAATAGCATTGCTCTGCTTCGGCAGAGGCCTAGCGAACAGACCCTTTCAGCTTGAGCTGGAGCCTACTGTACCCAAGTATGGGTCTGTCTATCTCACAATCCAATTTCGAGTTTGTTTTTACAACCTATGATAGAATCAGGGTCTGCCAAGGTGTGGCATCATGCCCAAAGCATGATCCTTGGCACCTAAGACCTAAAACTTCAAGAATAAGGGATAGTATTCCCAAACCTTAACCTTGCAGAATCTACTTCCGTCTTGATGGAATAAATCATTGGTTATGCATATGTTCGTGCCCTTACCAATGTTGTTAAGGAGTACCATTCTAGTAGTCAATATGTGAGACTAATTTTGCTCCACCAAACACCGTTGGAAGAGCAGAATTTTGACATGAATGGCCTTGTTGACCGAATCCACCATAGTAACTTTGGTTTACTTTGTGAACATTTTTTTATGTTCTTGGATTCACATTTGGTGTTTGTTTTAGTTATGGATAATCATATCGATCTTGTCCTCGAAAATGAGTTAATTGAATCATGTTTCGTGTATACATGTGACCGAATTCAATTAAACACGTGATTAGGTACGAATGTGGGACAGTTAGTTGTTTGGATTAATGCAAGACTACGCACACTAACTTTACGCCTAAATCACATCTCTAGCAACGACTTTAGGTCTATCCAACTTGATTAAGAACATTGGCACGCTCCTCGTTGTATGAATGGTACTAAATTATCATTTAAGAGACCATATATTCTCACCGTTTTGGGTTTTTAAGGACATTTAAGATGACAACAATCATAAATGAAACCACTGAAGAAAACAGAGTTGCATACCTTTGCACCACCTCAAAAAATGAGCTTGAAGCTTTGATTTGGGGCCAATGGGTTATCTCCCACCTAGGAACACACCACCTGTGGCCAGCCTGGAGCTTGGTGATTGAGCAGTTTACTTGCTTTGGCACAACCATTTGGGACACTCAGGTTTAACAATGATGCTACAACGCATCTCCTTACCCAAAGTAAGGATCTTGGGCCTACAAGCACACTTTGCCAAGCCTGCTCATTAGGGAAATTGATTTTCTAGATCATTCATGTCAAAGATACGAAATCACCATTTTTCACAATGGATGCAAGGGAATACATGTGTACTAATCCAACCAAAATGTAGACCATATAAATACTTATGGTTTTGGTTGATGAATCAACAAACTGGTCACATGTTTGGCCACACACATTGCTGCTAAACCTCATGGCCGATTCTAAGGGTTCACCACCCTACTTATTCCTTAAAGTCTGGGAAACTGGATAACGTCAGAGAGTTTATATCTACGGCTTTTTTATAAAGTATTGCACGTTTTTTGGGTTTATAATTGAACATCGAGTTCCCATGTTCACCCGAAAACAACCTCGTAGAGCGATCATAAAGCGCAATTTAATTGATTGCCCGAACCTTGGGTGAACGCACCAAGTTTTTGGTTTCCGCCGAGGGCTATGCAATCTTGTACGCAACTATGTTGGTCCGCCTTGAGGCCCATTGCCACCCAACCTATTCGACGTTACAGTTGGTTACTGGGTATGAACCTGACACTTTTCGTATTTACGTATTTGGGTGTGCATTCCATGTGCCAAGTTGCGCTGCCGCAACGTACTAACCTGGGTCCTCAAAGAAGGATGTGAATCTTTGTCGATTACGATTCTCCTTCACACTCGCTTTCTTAGAGACCTTGCATGTAATCTCTTTACCACTCATTTGCGGGTTGTCATTTTAATGAGACAGTCTTCCCACCGATAGAGAGAGATAAGAACGTCAATCTTCCTGTAGAATGACACGAATTTGCATGGACGTTGCCCACTATGTCTCATCTTGATCCTTATACCACACAAGTGTGATAAGCATGTGCGATGAATTCTATCTTTTAGAATGTTGCTCCAGACCCATTCCTCTGATCTAGCTAAAGTGACGAGATCATATACCAGCTGGAACTATACTTGCAAGGATAAACGTATTTAACAGACGTCGAGTCAACATTCCCGAAGGGTGTGTCGCCCCTGATAAACGGTTTGGCCGCCCCTATTGGAAGGTCTGGTACACTGACGAATAGCCAATCAATCTGTCTTGGCCTAAAGCATGACAAATCATTCGATTTGTAGGATTCACTTCCCCAGAAGAGGAAACACATCACAACAATGAATATATACTTGATCGCTGTCTCAAATCTTGGTCCAGTATACTAGTTTAGATGAGAAAATGGAATTGAAATGAGATTACCATCGATGATGTTTTCACTTATATGGTAGCTGTAACAACCCGTCTTAGGATTTACGGAACAAAAAAGGTATTTTTGTATTTTCACTAAGTTTGGGGATATTTTCCTTTTAAAAATGGTTTTTGGGTCTTAAATGGTGTGCCCAAGGGTCCCAACCCCTGTTTTGTCCCCCGGTTCTCTTTCCCTTTCCTTTTATTTTTTTTCTGAAAAGTCTCTCTCTCAGCTCTCTCCCTTAACTCTCTTCGTTCCTCTTCGATGTACCCCCACACCCACACTCAGTTACACATGCACACCCTAGGACCCTCCCAAGCAAGAACTCAAACCCAGGACAGGTTCGTGGTGCACCACAGTGGCGGAGACCACTGTTCTTTTCCTCCTTCGTCGAACTCCGGCGAGTTTCTTGAATTTTCAACCTTGGTAAGCTTCATGACTCTCTATAATCTTCCTATTGATCGATCAAACTCTTGTTAGAACTCATTTTAGGTGCTTTGGTGAAGGTTTGTCGTGAGAAACAACTCGAAGGTTTGTTTCCTAGTTTTACCGGCGAGACCGACGACTTTCGAGGCAATTTCCAGCCAAACCATGGTGAGTTGGCAGCGTACGAGGTTCAATATCTTCGTCTCACTGAGTACTACAATTTTCCTTTTTGTTTCACCCAATTTCGTTGAGTATTGAAGAAGTTATACTCATTTGAATCTTACCCAGTTTTCGGCGACCTTAGTGGCTTTTGAGGTGTTTCCCAGCCAAACCACAGTGAGTTAGACGTCGTGCGAGGTACCATTCTCTTCGTCTTGGTTTCGTCCAATATTGACAAAGTTATGGACGTTTAAAGTTAAGGAACTTTCCGGCCGAATTCCGGCCTTCTTCTTCATTGGGTCCGGCGACCCATGTTTTGAACTCAAGTTGGGCTTTCAAGCCCTAAATGCTTTTGAACCAGGCCCCTTAGGCCATGCCATAGGCCCGTTAAACCCAACCCAAAACCTTTGTTTTATTTTAATTCTAATTGTTTTAAGTTAAGGCCTTTGGGCCAATTTAGCTAAGGCCTTAAGCCCTTTTGATCTCAAACCCAAAACCCTTGGCATTAGGCCTTAAGGCCGTGCGGGCATGTCAACCTGGGCACAAAGCCCACTTGTTTAACCCACTCCATTTAAGCCCTAAACCCTAAGAACCCAAAGCCCAATTCCTAAACCCAAAACCCATCTACCTAAATCCTAAAACCCTAAACCCATTAACCTAACCTTTAACCCTAGCCCAAGTCTTTACTAAACCCTTTAACATTTCAAACCCTAAACCCTAACTGGCCTATACCTTTTATGTGGAATATTCCGTTAGGGAATATTCTCTGGAATATTCTATTGACGTTTACGAAATTAACCGGGACCCTTCTTAGGGTAATTCGACGTTCTGAATCCGTTTCCTACGTCTGTTTTCCCAAATTTAATTGTTATAGTATAGTTTTATTAATTGTACCCTTTATGTGCTTAGGGGCAATTATTGTGGCGTTTCCGTCTTCGCTAGCTTGCATGGCTTTTCGGCAGCGAAGTACTATGAGTGGACCCCTTATAAAATGCATGTTTTATAGTAGAATTGCACACATGAAAAGCATGATTTTATGATGACGTTTTATGAAATGCTTTATGAGATATCGTGCTTATTGAGGCTATTTTGAGATATTACTATTTTTTCTATAACCCGTGTTCTTATAGAATATCTGATGGATGACGATATAATATTAGAACACGTTTCGAACACTTCTTTATAGTATAGATGATGGATGACTTTATACTATGAAGATGTTTTTCAAATGTACGTATGTTCATTGGTTTTGTACTTACCTAGTGGTCCACATTCCGCTACGGGGCGACGGTTTGGTGTTGGCATAGGACCTGAAGGGTTTTTCCTCTAGATGAGTATTCCCAAGGACGGGGAGCTGGCACAGGGCCTGGAGAGTTATTTCCTCTGGATGAGTATTCCCAGGGGCGGGGAGCTGGCAAGGGGCCTGGAGGGTTATGGATATTCACTAGTGACTATGCATATGCGAGTTATGTTTTTGAGACACTGTGCGGCATGCTAGGTTTCGGAAAACCTATGTTTATCATGATATATGTATTTTCATAAAACCTGGGGTTTAGTATGTTGATAACTGTTTTATTACATATTTATATTAAATTGGTCCACTCATGTTTGTTTTGCGCCCCCTTCAGGACTTAGAATCGAGGCATACAATCCCGGCGTCAAGGCACTTCCGCATCGGTATCTTCGAGTCCTCTCGGTGTAGGATCCATCCTTTATTTCATTCAATTTTATATTATTTCTTTTAGTGTTCTAGCTAGTTGTATGCTCTTAACACGTTCCTTAAATGCATATTCATTATTCTGTTATATTTATAAGTCTTACGTATTCCTTATTCTCAGCATTTACACTCAATCAATGGCTTTCGTCACCCTCGGGTGTCGGCCAGCACGTGCCTATCCTGGTATTCAGAGAATATCGGGATTGGGGCATGTCAGTAGCTACCGACATAAATGAAAAGCGACGATATTGAATCATGTTCCGTTGATTAGTGACAACGTAGAACTAATTGGACAACCGAAATTACAATCTTGGTCAAATTTACTACCAAAGTGTGTTTTGGACCTATCGTTCCTACATTGCCCAAGGTAACCCTGTTGTGTTACAAGTGGAAAATGAAGCGTAATGAGATGAATGAAATAGTGAGATATGATGCACGCCTTATGGTGCAAGGTTTCTCTTAAACATTTTGTGATTGATAGCAACATTATAAAATGTGGTTAATGTTTTCTCCATGGGGATATAGATACGGAGATTTACATGTAAGTTCCTGAAGAATTACATGGACTGGTGCAAATAGTTCCAAACCACGGAACACCCTCTCAACTCGTTTGAGGCGTTCACTTAAGGATTGAAACAATTTGGCGGATGTGGTATACCCGTCTAAGTGATTATTTGATCAGTTAGGGATTTAATGAATGCCCTTGCGTGTTAAACTATAAAGTTTATTCCGAATTGCTAGAGTTACAGTTTATGTCGTTAATACGAATCTCACTAAGACTCTAGAAGAGCTTAAGAAAACTGCCTTGCACCTGAAGATAGAATTTGAGAAGAAAGATATTGGCAAAACTCGTTTATGACTTAACCTGAAGTTGAAGCACTGTTCTAACGATACTTTGGTCTACCAGTCGAACTACACCCTGAAGGTGTCACCTTTAAGTATACATGTGATCGTCCATACATTATATGCAAATGATACCCTTGAAAAGGTTATGGAATCCGAAATTCCATATCTGAGTTCAACTTTGCGCCTTGTAGTACTTAGCTCATTGTATTAGACATGACATATCTTTTGCTATTGATCTATTGGTAAAGATGTAGCACCGCGCCTACACGCACCCACTGAATTGGTATTAAAGACGCACCCTGAAGGTAACCCTGAAGGTATTATGAATTTTGGCAAATCCCAACGCATCTCGAGCGGATCCAACCCTCCTGATCCTTGGAATGATGCTTGCCTTATTGTTATGCTGACGCTGGTTACTTATCAAAGCCGCACAAGGTAAAGTCCGCAAATGGTTATATCTTTACCGTTAAGGGGTATCGTAATATTTTGGAGGTCCACGATATGACCTTAGTTGCAAAACCTTCGAATCGTTCCAAGACATACCTCACTTCACTATGCCACAAGTGAGACATGGTTAGGAGTTCTTGTTGAGTATATTCGAAGTATTTGCTATTTTCATCCATCGTTGAGTCCCAACGATGATCCATGAAGATTATGCTGCATGTATCTACCCGACTAAGACATGATACATTAACAAAGTCAACGCCACGACATATTACGTCTACATCTACATCAGCAAAGCATCAGGAGATTGAAGTCATGCAAGCTGATCCCAGACAACCTTGTTGACCATTACACGACGTCACTGCTGAAGTCAACCTTCCAGAAACTTGTCCGAGGAATTGGTATGCCTAACTATCATATGCAATGCTTGTAGTTCTCATTTGGAAGTTCTGTCAAACTCAGGGGGAGTATCCAAAAGTATACTCACTTGATCTTAATGTACTCTTTTTCCCTACGATTAGGAGTATTTTTCCCAATGGGTTTTTGCTACCTAACTAGGTTTTAACTAGTCACCCATCATGGGCTGATCATGCCCTTGTGAGCTCTTCTACTTGTGTCTAGAAGACATATAGTTTTGACTTAATGCAACTTCTCACTTTTCTCCTTAGTCTATGGGTTTTTCTCCCACCTTGGGTTTTACCATATGGAGGTTTTGTGAGTTTTACCTTTTTATGCATTCTTCTGTTAATTTGAGACTCACGTTCGCTCATTCTGCCAACGACTTCATCAACTGTACTTACTTTATCCCTGAAAACCTAATGCACCATTTGTTTGAGTATTTACACACTCAAGGGGGAATGTTGTAGTCCTATTAGATTAGGAATGTGATTGTGTAAATCCTAAGATCTCTTATATTCCTATTAGGAGTTGATTACCTATTAAGAGTTGTAATCCTAAAAGGCTAAGGATTTTACCTATCATACTACTATAAATAAAGGCACAATAAGGTGGAATAGAACACACCTCACAATTATACATCTCTCTCTTTCTCTCTATTGTTGCCGCACCCCCTCTCTATAGCCTCCGTAATTATTCGGTAAATTATGCCTACAACATCATACTATTTTTTTTCCGAAAAATTAAGTAGTTGAATCACACGTAAAAAGCAAGCATTCTCTTTGTTTTTGTTGATTGAAAAATTAAGCAAACATTATTATATTAGTCATGGTCAGTAGTTGTATATAAATACATTTATATAAGTCATTAATGCATTGAGTGGTATTTCTATTCATTTATAAATGAAAAAAAAACTCAGTCGATTTTCATGAGTTGCGAGTTTGATACTTAATTATAACTGATTCATTTTGTAGTTTAGCTCAAATTTTTTAGTCTCAAATGAAAGCTAAGTTCATTTCTCTCTGCTTGAGAGCTTTTCTCATTGTTTGTGTGAGTTGTTCAATTTCGTCCAAACCCAGTGGCGCCAACCCTAGCTTTAGCCGAGGCTAGTGGCCGTTCTTCCCTTCCTCTCTGTCTCCTCTTTTCCTCCCTTCGATTGCTTTTTCCCTGCTCTTTATGCTGATTTGTCATTTTCTTCTTATCCAAATAGCGTCCCTCCTCCCTGTTCATCCATGCTCCGATCTACAGTCATGCTGTACTAAGATGGTCTGTAGAGCTTCGATACTTGCACCGACTCGGGTGTTCCAAACACCACCACCTTTTCTATGTTTGCCTTTGTTGGCAGTGTTGCTCGTGGATTTCCACGAACTTCTTTCTTCTGGTAGTTGGATCTATTCATCTAGTTGTTGGATTTCTTCACTTGTGACTGCATGCAGAGTGGTGCTTGAGGTTGGATGCTACAATCGGCGAGTCAACGTGAGGTTGGAGGCGTGGAATTAGGCAAATCGAGATGTATTGTTGCGGCAACAGTTGCAGTCAACTTTCGACTTTCTTTAGTTTTTTCTGTGTTGGGCCTCAGCTGTTGGTTGAGCTCTGATTTAATTTGTTTGGTTGGTCCATTTTGCTTGTTTATAATTTTTTATCTATGGGTCTTTGGTTTGTACAGCTTGTAAGTTTGCTTGTTTCTGGTTCGTAATAATATTAACCTTTATATCCACACAAAAATGGTTGGAAAATATTTTCCAGACCATAAAAGATTGATTGGGCTCAAATCCAAATGGTTGATGCCTTATATAATAATACTAACAACGGTGCCTGCGTGATGCTGCGGGTTTTAAAACTGTAGAAACATGCGGAAAGTTCTAAATACATACGATATGCAATACTATTTAGATATATGTTGAAATCTATTTACAACCATATGGATTGGCAGTTCTATTGCCATTGTTCTAATATTTCACATCTTTTACAAATTGAAGTCCCAACTGTCCTTAACTGAAAGAAAAGATAAAAGTTTCTTTCTCACCGAAATCTATCAATTTGAATCAAATCTACTAAAGTATAAATTGTAGCATACCTTGTAATTTCTGCAAGCTGGACACCTGCAATATCAATAGTGACATAATTTCTTCCTAAGCCATCGGAAAAACCAAATTTGAACAGAACTTCCTCGCCCCCCTCCTTTGCCCAAATAAAAAAGTCATGTTCCTCTTTCGGAACGTCTAATCACATGACACAAAACCACACCGAACAGAGAGAAAAAAAAAAATTAAACACATTAACTCTTGACAAATACTTATTACCCAAGAATGGAAAATAACTGAAAACACAAATCACCAATGAAGAAATGAGGAAGCACATCAACAACCTAACTATAAGCATTAGGATGAACCATGCTAATTTGTTCATAATTGATCTGTCTCCCTACATTTCCCCTTTTTCTCAACAAACGAAAAGACTTATCCTCCTTTTTTAAAACTTGCAACCACATAGAATATTGTAACAGAATGATCAAACAAAACAGGTTAACTCTTGAGCACGCATTAACTGTCGAGCATGGAAAGACTTTGGTTTCTTGCAAAATAATGGAAAATAAAATATGAAACCCGTTGGAAAACTTGGCAATAGATTGATTAAAGAATAATTTAAAATACTTTTTGTACCACTTGGTGATGATAAACACTATTTGTTTCCGGATGAAATTAAGCGTCGTAAAGACACATGCCCCAAATCAGCTGAAGAACTAATAATAGAAATTCTATCTTGCAATTTATCATAACCTTTTCCATCAAAGAAAATTCAAATTTTTCAATAGAAAATGGATTCTATAATGTTGGTTAAAATTATCTACACTACACATTAACAAAATAAAATATAATCAGTCACATAATTAATCTGCGAAACAATAAGAAATTAATATAAATCAAAAGACGACAAACCTATTACTTTGCATTCTCATTATTGCATATACCTGAAATTTCCCATCACCAGAAACTCTTACTTTGTATAAACCATATGTATGCAACCTGAAAGAAAGTAATAAGAAATTAACTAAACTATCACTCAAGAAAAGTTGGCAAAGTAAAAACTGAAATACATAAAGACACAAAAAACTGAAAAAAGGTTTCAATCACTACAGTCTACATCAACACATATCAAATTACACATACATGTTTGAAATTGTCGCAAAATAAAGGAAAATGTAACTGGCTCATTTGGTTGTTACAACTGAAAAATTTTAGTTTTATTAAAGAATACTTATTGAGGAAGATGGAAAAGACATAAAACATTGATACCCAAGCCGAAATAATGATATCCTTTGTAAACAAAACGATTGAGCATTTCCACTGAAAGTAATTTTTTTTTTTTTTTGGGGGGGGGGGTTTGGGAAGACTCAGAAAAAGACATCAAATTTTATACTTATTGCATGCAACAGCCTCCCACTGCTTAAAATCACATAAATAAAAGGAATAGAATCAAGAAAAAAAAGATAATTACACAATAATTACACCTTTACTAAGATTAATTAATTAACCAAGGAAATAAATTATAAAAACGAAGACCATGAGAATAATTGGCTCACCTTTGTACTGTGATTTGCTGCCAACTAATTACTAAAAACAAAACATTTTGCGAGAAGTAAGAACATACCCAAACTTGTTTGCAAATAGATGAGAAAATTTTATACCTGAAACAGATGGGAAATTTATTAGGAAAGATAGATCAGCCCTTATGTGTGTAATTTATATACAAAAAACTACTCTCTTCATCAGCCAAATCGTTTCACAAATAAATAAAAAAACAGAATTATATCTTGAACAATGCCAATTAATGATTTCCCATTTCCTTAAGCCCAACATCAAAGCCAATGAACTGATGAAAAAGCGAAAAAGAGAAAGAAAACAAACCTCAATTAAGCAATCAAATGGAATCAAATGGAGAACTACTTGACAGAGCTGGAAAATTACTATAAAAGGTTTGAAAATTACCTAGTAAGATTTTAAAAACAAAAAAGAGTTGAGATGGAGTAGGAATCACATACCAGCAACACCTTTAAATATGTAGTGCTCCTCTGAGAGAGCATCAAGAGTGACTGATGAGAGTGCAGAGAAACGAATGATTGAGAAATTAAAGAAGCTCAAATTTGGGGCTTCCACTTTCCAACTGGGTAAGAAATAACAGAGAAACCACAGAGAGCCAATCCACCGAAAATATTAATCAAATGGGTTTCTTCTAATTCAAATTTTGGACCACCGAAATTCTGATGAAGCAATAACCCAAAATTCCAACAGATTCAAGCTCTAACAGACTACAAATTATCAATAGCTAGCAATAAAAAAATTTGAAAACAATAATAATGAAGCAAAAAGAAACTAAAGCTGCGAGCCATTCTCTAAATCTCAGGCACCAATCCAAATCACCAGTAATTTGCACATAATGATAAGAATCTAGCAGTATTCCAATTGTTTAAAACCCAAATTCCAGAAATCGTGAAAAATGTTACAACAGCAGATAACAAAGGGTCAAAAAAACGAACAGCCATACCTTCTGAAATAAAAAACAAAACCAAAGAACACATTCACACCATCGATCCAAAAGATATCCAGAAAAGAAAAAAAAATTGACAGACAAAACCCATGTAAACATATAGAAGAAAAAAAAAACTGCAGACAGTAAGGAAATCACAAAACTCACCAAAAAGGAACTTTTGATACCAAGCAATGACAACGACGGCACAGAGATGAATTTTTACAAACGAACCGATCAGCGCGAGCAGAGAGAGATGAGATCAGAAAGGTAGAAAAATTAGGGTTTGAGACCGTGCCCCACCACAGCAAAGCCAACTTTTGATACCAAATAGCGACAGCGACGGGATGGGGAGGAAATTTTTACAAACCGATTGATCGGCGCGAGCGGACATAGATGAGATCAAAAAGGAAGAAAAATTAGGGTTTGAGAGATCAAGAAAGCTAATCCCAAAATGGGTGAGAACGGCGACTACCATAAAGAAAAAAGGAAAGAGCACCGAAGCATCCAGAGAAATCGAAACAGGAGAGGATCAACCAGTGGCCTCCGAGGGCAAGGCAGTCCTTTCACTGTGGAAAAGATGACAAAAATTTGTCTTAACAAACAAATTGAGGGGCATTTTCGTCCACGCACTGTCCGTGAACAGTAGCGCTGTTCTGGGGTTTTAGTATAGGTATAATTTTCCAGACCATAAAAGATTAATTGGGCTCAAATCCAAATGGTTGATAACTCCAGTAGATTTTTTAGTTCATTTTTGCTCTTGAAATGCTTTATTTCGGATAAAATATCTACCAACGTTAATCAAAAGGACTCTCCAATTTTTTTCTATTGACAACACACAACTAAACAATGTTGGATGCTCATTTTCAAATTTTCATATGCCTATTTTGTTATCTATAATTTCCTCTGCTATATCTTTTTTGGTCGAATTTCTCCTACTACTATATATTAAACATAGTAATAATACTTCTTTTTTAACTGTTTAGGTTTTAGCTCGACTATTCAAGAACATGAGTTCCAACCATAGTATTGGACTACTCTGTCTTTTGTATTTACCAAAATATATAATGATGGGTGGTATGGGTTGTGTTCAAAAAACTTATTTACCACCGTGTCGAGATTTATATTCATGTAGATTTCGAGTCGTTAGAAATTATCACCTTAATCAATGTATACTAACACCAATTTGAATAATTTGGTCAATTTTGTGTCCACTCCTGATAAAACCATTGTATACTTATATTTTGGGTAAATTACACTTTCATACCTCAGGTTTGTGCTCTATTTTAATTCCTTACAACATCTTTAAAACATTTCACTTTCATACCTTAAGTATTATTTTATTTCAAAATAATACATCCGTTACATTTTCCATCCATTGATCCGTTAAATGCTGACGTGGCTGCCACATATATGCCACGCGGTTGCCAAATGTCTGCCACGTGGCAAAAAAAATTTAATTTTAAAAAAAAAAAACTTGAATTTTTACAAAAAAAAAAAAAAAAAAAAAGGGTAAATTATACTTTCATACCTCAAGTTTGGGGTCTATTTCAATTTCTTACAACATCTTTAAAACATTTCACTTTCATACCTTAAGTACTATTTTATTTCAAAATAATACATCTGTTCATTTTCCATCCGTTGATCCGTTAAATGCTGACGTGGCTGCCACATATATACCAAATGTCATGTGGCAAATAAAATTATTTTTTTTTTTTTTTTAAAACCTGAATTTTCTCAACAAAAATAAATAATTTGAGACCCACATCTGCAAGAAGAAGAAGAGGGAGGAAGAAAGAAAAAAAAAATGTCCCTCCCCCACCCCCTAGCGACCCACATCTGCAAGAAGAATAAGAAGAAGAGGAGGGAGGGAGGAAGAAAGAAAAAAACCCCAAAATCCCACCCGAGCCACCCTTCCCAAAAATCCCCCATCACCCACCCCCAAAAATGCCACCCGAGAATAGGTGGATCTACCACAAAACCAGTCCAAAAATCATCTCAAACTCAAACTATTTTCAAAACTCACCCACATTGAAAATCACCAGATCGCGGAGGGAGGAGGGTCCCGTGGGGGGGGGGGGAAGGGCTTTTCTTCTTCTTCCTGCATATGTGGGTCGCTGGGGGGGAGGGACAATTTTTTTTTCTTCCTCCCTCTTCTTCCTCTTGCAGATGTGGGTTTCAAATTTTTTTTTTTTCTTTTTTTTTGTTGAGAAAATTCAGGGTTTTTAAAAAAAATTTAAAAATTATTTTATTTGCCACGTGACAAACATTTGGCAGCCACGTCAACATTTAATGGATCAATGGATGAAAAATGTAACAGAGGTATTATTTTGAAATAAAATAGTACTTAAGGTATGACAGTGAAATGTTTTAAAGATGTTGTAAGGAATTAAAATAGAGCCCAAACCTGAGGTATGAAAGTGTAATTTACCCTTTTTTTTTCTTTTTCTTTTTGTAAAAATTCAGTTTTTTTTTTAAAAAAAAGTTAAAAATTATTATTTTTTTGCCACGTGGCAGACATTTGGCAGCCACGTGGCATATATGTGGCAGCCATGTCAGCATTTAACGGATCAATGGATGGAAAATGTAACGGAGCTATTATTTTGAAATAAAATAGTATTTAAGGTATGAAAGTGAAATGTTTTAAAGATGTTGTAAGGAATTGAAATAGAGTCCAAACCTGAGGTATAAAAGTGTAATTTACCCTTATATTTTTATGCATTGCATACTTTAATTCTTTGAAATATGGTTCAACTCAAGATTTTCTTAGAATGCTGGTACGAGATGAAACATATATATTGAGAACAATTGTGAGTCTAAAATTACTATGAAATCAATATCCATATATTGAGGACAATTGGGCTACTATGAAATCTTTTCTTTTCATCCTAATTTGTGTGTTTAGGGACTCAAATTGTCAAATTAAATATTTGTAGCCAAGATTTCACACACACACACACACACACACACACACACACATATATATATATATATATATATATATATATATATATATTCGTAGCCTAGATGAACTCAAACAAGAGGGAACCGGATCCCCTTCGGAGTAATATATGTTAAGCCTGCTGAGCAGGTTATCCGGCTCATTGAAATTTGATCCAACGGCTACAAACAGGGAGGCCTTCTAAAAGTTATAATAACTATAGCCGTTGGATCATATTTCAACGGGCCGGATAACCTGTTCAACAGGCTCAGATTATATTGCTCCGGAGGGGATCCGTTTCCAAACAAGAGAGGATATTGAAGGAGATCTTCCTGCGGGTGGGCCCACATCCAAATGGTTGAAATGGTAATACATATCGCACAAGTTAATTTCTTTCACGGAAGTAACCACTGGTCTTCTTCCAGCCTTGTGGTAAAGTGCGTTAGCATTTGACCCTCATGGTTTCGGGTACGAAGGCTGGTATAGCTGAGAAAGAAGATGATAATCCAACCAAAACCCTAGTTCCACCAAATGAGGTATTCTGAAAAATACCTCTGTTTTATGTCAAATTATTTTGTTAATAAACAAGCATATACATTTTTTTTTAATATCGAACAATACTCTAAGGCCTCTATAAAGTCATAAATTTGTATAATTTTAAACAGATTATTACTTAATAGAGGTTTAGTTAAAAAATATTATTTATTAACTTATTTTATCTTTTATGAATGTTGTATTTACTAAATAGGATTCATGAGGATGTCGTATGGAAATTCCAATTTCATGCCAAAAAGTTGTAAACATGCTTGAGAAGTTCGAAACATTTTGGCTTCAACAAGAAGGTGTCCATGTTAACGAAATATTACGTACCCACAAGCTCAAAGATGTGGAATAAATTCTAAAAGCTAAAGCACTGTCCCAAATAACTTTAGAGAAATATTTAGTCCATCTTAAACTTTTATATGTGATATTCCATATTTTTGTAGTCATTAACAATTATTACTATGTGAAGGTCTATTTTCTTAATATGGAACCAAGAAAAATGATAACTTAGTACAATGTGGAGTTTATTACTATACATAAATGGTCCCAAGTTGGGATTTGAATGTTTTATGAGGTTATTCGTTTGGGCCTCGTTTTCTAACTCGAACTGTATTGATTATTTCTGATAGGATAATTTGTCATCAGATAATATTGACTAAATTAATCGGGTGTGACGATCCGTCCCTAATTTTCTATGTAATTTCTCCCCGTGTATGTGAATTGACATTTATGTCCTTGTTGGCAAAGTGACATGGACGTGATTATGCAGATTTAAATTATTTTACTTGCTATCGTAATTAAATAGTACTTGTCGTTATGAACGCGTGAGTGCGAGTTAGACCCGAATTGGATTTGTAACCAAAAAGTTACGTTATGTTAAAGTGCGTTAACTACGAGTAGAAATTTGTACACGCGTGTGTTAAATTACTCAGTGTTGGAAACTCTATTCTGGACAGGGTAAGTTAGATATTTTGCATTTTAAAGTGTGCAAAATGTCCCTTCCTCTTAAAATTGTGGATCTGTGTTCCCTCTTTTCCTCACCGAAATCCATCACTTTCCCTAAAACCCTCACCTTCACTATTTTTTCCCTGACTCCCTCCTCACCAATCGAATAAATCCCTCAAATCTTGCACCAATCAGAAACTATCACCCTCATTCCATTTCCTCCAATCAAACACTGACTTTCACTTTCTTCTTTCTCTCCCTCACTGAAACTCTATTTCTCTGCAACCCTTAAGAATGACGTCAAACCTTCATAGATTGAACTCCAAATCACCTTCATTGTGTTCCTCTCACCACCACGAACCCAACCATACAACTAGATCAAGAAACAGACGAGTTTTGACTAGCCAACTCGGAAGGTTCGACTTAGTGAGTTTTCCTCCGACGAGTTTCAGGCCGAGTCACAAGGTTTTAGAACGTGGGGAAACTTCTACACAACTCCCTGGAGTCCCTAGTCTAAGTTTAGAGTCTAGTTGACGTCAAAACCAGCGAGTTCAAGGAGTCGAGTTTTTGGCCGAACCTTTCGAGCCTTTTTCAGTCCTCATCCGTCCACCTTTTGGACTTCTAAGAGGTAAAATCATGTTCTCCTTGTCACAAGCTTCAAATCCACATAAATTTCATCGAAAATGGTTGAGAATTAAGTAAGTTATGCAAGTTTGAATTTTTCCCCAGAAATCGGCCACATTTTCCAGTTTCTGGTGAAACCAGACGGCGGCCGGCGACGACCCACCAGAGAAGATGACGAATATTCCGTCAGACTTGACGGAATATTCTAACAGCGTTAGGTAACGTCGTTACTATTTAACGGATATTTCCGTCAATTCTGACAGAATATTCCTAACATCCGTTAGGGTTCTATCAGTTTGTACTAGACGCATGCCTACGCATGGCCGCACGTGTGGCTGTGGGTTAGGCGGAGCATGAAGGCTCGTCCGGCCTCTGACCGATGAGTGGTTGATACGTGTGGGTCCGTGACTTTGAGTAGAACATTTTCGTATATTCAAACCTTCCGTTTGAGCAAACTATGGGGAGTTATTCCTAGTTTTTAGTGTATGTCCTTATTAACTAATTAGTATTAGTTGTTTCGCATATAGGGGATACTTACCCCAAGGACGTACGAGGACAAGCGAGATTAGGGGCTACGAGCCATCAACATATCAGTGAGTGGGCATTTTTGTTTTCGTATATATAAACTTTATAGTTTCCACAAATGCTTTTAAATTGATTTATGCATTTTAAGCCATGTTTTATAAATTTTAAAAGTGTTGTTATGTGGTTGAGATTTATATACTGTCATGGCATATTTATATGCATTTTTACCTGCTCATAAATATTGTACTGTTGTGAGATGCTAAAGTAATCCTACGGGATACACAGGTAAGTTCAGGTAAGTTTGTAATGTTGGTTGGAATTATTGCATCATTACGGCATGCTTATACTCATATAGTTCACTCATCATTGCTGCACCCGATGTTAATGCTCTCGCCCTGGGCCAGGGCCAGTCCTTCACGTGATGTTCACCTCCCGTACTGCACACTCGCCTTAGATCCAAGTAGGTGCCAGTCCTGTCATACAGGTCGCACTAGGCAACTCCGACTCGTGGGTGACCACGATTATCGCCAGTCTTCACGTGATCATAGCATTAGAGAGTATATATTACACCCAGTCATGTCGTACAGGTCGCATTAGGCGACTCCGACTCGTGTGCTAGCATAGATTGATGAGCCATAAGTGCAGTCGTACATGTCACATTAGGTGACTCCGACTTGAGTGCTAGTATAGATTATTGAGCACATGATTATATTTATATTGCTGATGAGATATTGAGCTATGGCATACTTCCGGATTTACTGTTAGCATGCATTTGATTTCATACTTATATGTAGTATGATTTTCTGGAAACTATACATGTTTTACAGCTAGGGGTTAGTATGTTCAGAAACTAACTGTGTTTTATAAACCTTTATTTTTGGGCCCACTCACCCTTCTGTTTTTCGCCACTCCAGGTCTTAGATAGCTGACCTACTATGTGGCACTCGAGGATTACCTGGCAATTCTGACATATCTCCATTTTAACGTAGGAACTTATCGCCAATTGTGTAATAAGTACTTCTCTAGTTTGACTGCTTTACCCTTATGTTGTCTATACTCTGAACATTTGTAGTTTATGGGTCCTACCCACTACTACGCACTCACTTTAGTAGTTTAAATAAGTTCTAGTTTCGGTTTTAATTTATTCACATTTTTCTTACATCATTTACACTTTTGGTTACGTCACCTTCGGGTGACGGCCAGCAAGCCTTGACTCCGATCGGGGTGTGTCATCAGGAGTGTAACGCAATTGAACTACTAACCGCATTATTTATACTGTGTATGATAATGTACCAGATAAGAGAATTTCGAATTATTATTATTTTTAAAAGAAAATTTGATGATTAATGAAAAAGAAAAGGGGAAAAATATACTTTTGATAGGTATTTGCAAACTTTTCTCCTAATTTCTTAAAAAAAATTCACCTGAAAAAGTAACTTCAGCTACAAAAAACTCAAAACCAAACAAGCGAACAAGCACACAAAATAAGAACAACTCAGATCAAAATCTACAATTTTACGAATAACCCATATTGCCAAAAGGATTAAAATTCATAGATCGGGCTTCAAAACATGCTGAGGACGATGAAAACTGAAAGTAAACAATAAAACTAAGCATAAACAGGTAAATAAGAACAGGGGTCGAAGAAGGAGATTGTATATGCGCTGCAAGAGGTCGAGGGGTCCTTCTAGAGATTTGTGAGCTACTCCAAGATTTGTTTGGAAGCCATGAATCAACCTCGCAGATCATATTGGATCTAAGGAGGAAGGAAGGGGCATTGCTTTGACAAAGAGGAAAAGAGAAAAGAGCGAAACGGGAGGACCTTGAAGAATCGAGTTGGACTAATAAAACACAACTTTTGGGGAGAGTACCAAAGTGGTGGGATGTATATTTAGCATGGGTACTATTTAATACATTAGGGCACCAAACATTTGGCTCCGTATTATAGTCTTATTTAGTGCTATATATGGCGTACCAAATCAAGCCTTATAGAATACTAGTTTAGAGAATTTTTATTGTATATGCATTTATACAGGTTATGTCCCTCTAGTAACATTATATGTACATTTTGATGAGACATATAATATAGCTGCAAAAATATACAAGTACACACTCCAAATAAGTTAATTAAAACAACATAAAAAACATCCGAATTTCTAGTAATTCTATTCCCATATGCATATAGATCGGCAAACTTATACATCAAATATATGCCATGTTACAAGGGGTCAAATTAAAACAATGAATAAATAATATTGGTAATTGGTTAGGCCCCCAAACTGTTAAAGCCTTTTATTTGCATAAATTTGTACCGAATAGAACTTTGCTTCTGAAAAATCAGCAGCAGCTCCTACTGTTGACCAATTACAGATGGACACGCGTCCGAATAATTGATTTTTTAATCACAGACTGGACACATGTCCATTTGTGATTTGTTAGCAGCAGGAGCTGCTGCTAATTTTTTCAGTAGCCAAGTTCTTTCCATTTGCATGGCCCTCTTCGTGGCCTGGTGGATGAGAGCAGAAGCTGGCTTCCATTAGGTCTCAAGTTCGAAGGCTGGTATTCGTTAAGATGGCGAGTTTGATGATTTACGATGCCAAAGAGTTTATGGAGAGTCCACTTTTTAGAGAGTTTTCTTAGCATTGCTCGTATATATCTATCCATTGAAACAAAATGAGGTATTTCAAAATACCTCTGTCTTTTTTTTATATAGTTTTCTCTGTTATAAATAGGCAAAAGTTAGAGAGATAACCTTTGCTAGGGACAAGAGCGAAGCGAGTGCAAAATATCACACTGTTTAGTTTCGTAACTATACACAAAAGGATTGAAGGTAAAAAGAGAAAGAGAGGGATACTAATATTGTTGCTTTCAATTCTTTTCTTTCCTTTTGCTGTGTGTAGTGATCACACACGGAGTGCTCTTTAAATAGAGCCACTCCCGTGAAAACTTACAAAGGTGAAATGTGTGTTCTTTAACAAACTTCATACAACAACAACATGATCACTATTCTAAAGTCTTCTCACCTTTTGCCAAAAGCATGTGGGCATTCACCCCCACAACTTTTACAACACTCATTCTTGGATGCCCACATATTAACATCAGTTACCTCGTTAAAACCTTGCTCGGAAAAACCCAGCAGGAAAAAACCATAACGAAGGAAAAAGAGTACGACTTTACCTAAATTGTTGATATAGTGTTAAACATGCTTATGTTGCCTCGTTAAAACCTTGATAGGAAAAACCCAATGGGAAAAATTCAGATGTACTATAAAATTAAATGTACCCATATGGTAAGTAATCAAATGTACTGATATAATTAAACGCAATGTTTAAAAATCGACCTAAGCAGCTAGCCGTCTAGGCACTGAGCGTTCAATTACAGCCACGATTAACTTCGAATCGTTCACAAAATCGGAAAACATATTAAATGTTAGGCGGAACTGGACTGGACTAGACGGGACTAAGCGGAGGCTAGGCGGATGAATGTGAAGAACGCCATAACCTGAAATGTTTTTGTTGCAGAGCTAGCGAGAACGCAAGAAAGATGATTCTGTTTGATTATTTATATTTTCTCCTTGGTTCATGGGCTGAGTTTAATTTGTTTATTATTGTTTGATGTTTCTCTTTGGTTCCTGACTTCCTGCGCTTGAGTCTTAAAGTGTTTACTTCAATGAACCTGTGGAGATTTGAGCCTTAAGGCTTAAGCCATGTCTTGCTGACATGAATATATGATTACATACAAAAAAATAAAAAAAGCGTTTCAAATTAGCTAGGAGTTTTATCCAAACAAGCTAAGTTAAATTGTAATTTACACCAATTCAAAAATCGTACATGCATGGAATTTCCAATTGTGGGAAATTTAAATGGTATATAATAAATAAGCCTAATTTGCCTGGGTGTTACATCTCAGAAAGCTGCACTATTAGCACTTAATGTTTTTCAAAATCTTGATCAAACCACCTTTAATAAAATTGTAGAAAAAAAAATGTTTAATCAAATTCTTAAAAGAAATAGATGTTTAATCAACAAAATTGAAAAATGAGATGCCTATATCAAAACGCTTTTATTTTTATTTAAAACACATTTTATCAGAACACCGTAAGAAGAAAAAAACACATATCTTAATTCGAAGCAACTCCTCTCCAAATACAGTTAGCAGTTAGCAAGTACTTGTCATTTTAGTTTCTTGAGAACTACCCAATGGAAGAGACAATATTTTATTAACCCAGATGACTTCAACAAGAAATAAATGAGCCAAAATACACCTGTTTTAACTGACATATACGTTTCTTTTACCCATTGTTTCACTGGCCTTCTTCCTACCATTATGGTGAAGTGTGGAAGCATGAATCCTCATTGTTGTGTATCCGCAATGGAAATATGATCATACACACACAATCCTTGTTCTTCCAATCCAATGAGGTATTATAAAATACCTCTGTTTTTAGGGGCTTTGGATTTTACATTTTTACCTTTAATTTCTCCTTTTACATAATGCTTCTTTTTCAACTTGAGTTTTAATCCTATGTTATAAAAATAAAAAAATAAAAAAAATAAAAAAAAAAAAAGAAAAAAGAAAAACTTGAGTTTTAATCTAACTGTACAAGAGCATGAGCTCTAGTAATAGTAATGGTGTTTAGGGCGATTGTAATCTACCAAAATAGATGAGGAGGCGAATACATGTCAACTCGATGAGCTCCATATATTTGTGTTAATTTATATATTACTGCAAGTTTCGGGTCATGTAATGTATATTTCGTATTAAAACACTTATGTTTTAGTGATTTTCTTTTCACTTACTTACTGCATACTAAAATACCTTGGTTTGTTAGGTATACTCATATTTTCACTTTCTTTTACTGCCATAGTTTTCTTTGTAGTTTCATTCATCTTTCACAAATAACTTAGTTTTCTTTGTAGTTTCATTCATCTTTCACAAATAACTTTTCTATCTACTTGTGCATATATTCTCATTTGAAGCCCAAATTGGAAGAATTTATGCCGCAGTTGACATATTGGACTAACAAATAAATAGTGTAAGTTGCCAATTTCCAAACACAAAACCGGAGAATTTGAAGCCCATGTGATTGAAACACAAGATGCAAGCGTAATGATGGCCAATGGGTGGCCCAAATCCAAATGGTGGAAAACGTATAAATTGTTTTCTTTTACACCCTATTTTCACCAGCTTTCTACCTAGCACTGTGGTTATATGCTTTAGCATGAACACCCACGGTTATGGGTTCGAAAGCTGGTACTGGAGACTCGATGTCGAGGAGACGAGGATAGTACTATTCATACACCCATTCTCTCAAATATGAAAGGGAACCTTAACGAAATGTTCCTGGTACTGTTCACTTTAACAAAAAACCACATTTTTACACTAAAAAGTCAATCATGGTACTATTTGCTAAATAGGGCTTATTTTGGGGTTTAATTTTCTGATGTTATTCTTCTCACCAATGAAGGAAATATATATTGTACAAGACTGATTTACAAGGAAAGAAACACCAAATAATATATATCCTAATGACATCTTGATTACAAGGACCCAAATAGGTAACTAAGCTAATTACAAAGGTCAAGTCTCCAACACTCCCTCTCAAGTTGGTGCATAAATGTCATTCATGCCCAACTTAACGAGAGGTTTGTAGAACGCTTGACTGGCAACAACTTTAGTTAAGATGTCCGCTGATTGATCCTCTGACTTTACGAACGGGAATTGAATAATATTCCCATCCAACTTTTCCTTAATGAAGTGTATGTCAACTTCCATATGTTTCATGCGATCATGCTGGATTGGGTTGTGTGAGATATCAATCACTGCTTTATTATCACAAAACAAATTCGAAGACGACATTGAAGGACACTCGAGTTCTGCGAGTAACCTTCGAAGCCATAATAATGCACATACTCATTTTGCCATACCCCTTATTTCGTCTCTGCACTTGATAAAGCAACCACTTTCTGTTTCTTACTTCGCCAAGTCACTAAATTTCCCCCCACAAATGTAAAGTAACCTGATGTGGACTGTCGATCAGTAATATTCCCTGCCCAATCTGCATTTTATCCAGCAATGACCATTCTTGGAAAACATGATGCCTCTACCCGGGGAGGACTTTAGGTATCGTAGAATACGTTCAACCGTACCCATATGCGTATCACTCGGGGAATGCATAAATTGACTAACAACACTTACTGCATATGCAATATTAGGCCTGGTATAAGATAAATAAATTAACCTCCCAACTAACCTTTGATAACAATCTCGGTTATTGGGAACTTGATCAAGGTGCACGGTAAGATGGTGATTTTGGACTATAGGGGTGTCAACCGGTTTACAATCAAGCATTCCGGTTTCAGCTAACAAGTCAAGAACATATTTTCTTTGAGATAGAAATATACCCCGTTTAGATCGAGCTACTTCTATACCCAAGAAATATTTCAATCCACCAAGATCTTTCATCTCGAACTCAGTTGCTACGTAAACTTTCAACCTTGAGATTTCCTATTTATCATCACCCGTAACAATTATATCATCCACATAAATAATAAATGCCGTCAATTTACCCATTTGACGTTTCAAGAAAAGTGTATGATCAACTCATGCTTCCTCATAGCCGTCAAGAACCTACCAAACCATGCCCGAGGTGATTGTTTCAATCCATACAATGCCTTATTCAACTTACACACCATTCTAGGTTGTGAAACTGATGCATAACTAGGTAGAATATCCATATACACTTCTTCTTTAAGATTACCATGTAAAAAAGCATTTTTCACATCAAATTGCTGTAATGGCCAATCCAAGTTAGCCGTCAACGAAAGTAACACTCTTACCATATTAATCTTTGCTACTGGAGCAAATGTTTCAGTATAATCAACACCATACGTCTGAGTGTATGCCTTGGCCACCAATCGTGCTTTGTATCGTTCAATCAACCCATTAGCTTTGTACTTTATGGTGTACACCCATTGATATCCCACTCTCTTATTTCCTCGAGGTAGCGGAACTAAATCCTATGTTTGATTTTTCTAAAGTGCATCCATTTCTTCCTCCATTGCCTTGGTCCATCGATCATCAAATAGTGCCTCCTTCAATGAACTTGGTGTGCAATCATTGGATATTTGTTGTACAAAAGCTTTGCCGGGTTCTGATAATTTATGTGATGACACATAGTTGGCAATGGGATATTTAGAGCCTTTCGTTGTTTCCGGTGAATATCAATTGGGTGGCTTTCCCCGGTTATGCCTGAAAGGTAACTGATAATTTGGAACATCAGATACATCAATAGGGATAGTAGATCTTACCTCAGGCTCTGGAGTATGGTCATTTGGTGGTACTATATTTTGAGACGAGGGAGGAGCAGTATCAGTAGAAGTCTCAAGATCGGCAAATGGTAGCACTGTTGCTGTGGGTGAGGACGGCACTACCTTGCATGCCATTGGTTCTGTGGGCAGCGATGCTGCTTCTGTTGGCTGGGCTGGTAGCGCAGCCACTGCAGGTTCGGCTACTGGCTCAACTAATAGTGGTAGCGGAAGATCAGTGGTAGCAGCCATGGTCCAAACCTGCTCGTCATACAGTGTCTCCCCCTGAAGAGGAGGGTTGGAAGAAGCCGAATAGTAATACATCTCAGACTCGGAAAAAGTAACATCCATGGTAGTATACATCCGACGTGAAGGAGGGTGGTAGCAACGGTACCCTTTCTGATGTAGTCCATACCCCATGAAAATACAACAGATAGCACATGGGTCAAGTTTTGTCCGTTAATTTTTATGTAGATGAACAAAGGCCACACATCCAAAAACTCGCGATGGGAGCACCAAAACGGACGGTAGAGGCACGAATATAGCAAGAACTTGCAAAGGTGTAAGAAAATTCAATACTTTGGATGGCATGTGGTTGATAAGGTAAGTGGCAGTCTGAAGAGCAACATACCAAGAGGAACGAAGAACATCTGCCCCAATCAATAGCGATCGAGCCATTTCTAATAGATGGCGATTTTTGCGCTCAGCCACCCCATTCTGTTGAGGAGTCTAAGGACAAGTAGTTTCGTGGAGGATTCTGTGATTAGTTAAATAATGTGTAAAATCATTATTAACATATTCACCACAATTATCAGAACGCAAAATCCGAATTTTAGTAGAAAACTGTGTCTGAACCATGGTGTGGAATGTCTTAAACGCCAGAAACACATCACTTTAATGCTTAAGAAGGTATAACCATGTCATCTGTGTGCAATCATCTATGAACGTTACAAAGCACCTAATACCAGATGAAGTAGTAATCGGAGATGGTCCCCAAACATTCGAATGCACAAGACCGAAAGGAATAACACTTTTATTAAAATTCAACGGATAAGAAACACGGTGACTCTTGGCAAGTACACAAGTGTCACATTTAAAGTTTGAAACCGAACAACCAATAAATAAATCCGGAAACATATGTTGTAAATAACTGAAAGACGGATAACCCAAACGGTGATGCCATAACCATATCTGATGCCGTTTATGATCAACGGCTCCCTGGGCGATATTGACCCGTCCAGTACTGACATCGTCCACAAAATAGAGATCCCCCATCTTAGTACCACGACCAATTATCTCCTTTGTGAGAATATCTTAAATAAGATAAAACTTCGGATACAATAGTACACAACAGTTCAATTGCTCAGTAGCTTGGCCAGGAGACATCAATTTATGCTTTAGTGAAGGTACAAGTAGTGTATGCGGCAAAGAGAGGGTAGGCATGAGGCGTACAGTGCCAGCGCCAGTTACCGGTGAGGTGACACCATTAGCATTAGTAATATTTCGTCGAGTAGGAATAATATCACAAGCTAAATCAGTGGGGTCATAGGTCATATGGTCTGTGGCACCGGAGTCAATGATCCAACCGGACTGAGTATCACAATTATTCATATTAAAAGCATAACCACAGTTACCTGAGGACTCCGGAGGCATGTCGGATGAACTCGAAACAGGAGAAGGATTCATGGTAGGGTCAGTTAAGGTAGTAGTGTTTAGGGTTGTAGTGTTTAGTATAGGGGTAGGATCGGTTAGGATGAAATTGTTTCCACCGTGGAGTGGTGGTAGGTTCTCCATGGGAAGGCCGAGTTTGCTTGAGGGAACGGGCAGAGCAGAAATCCTAGGATCTCTGCTCTGATACCATGCTAATCAGGGCTTATTTTGGGATTTAATTTTCTGATGTTATTCTTCTCACCAATGAAGGAAATATATATTGTACAAGATTGATTTACAAGGAAAGAAACACCAAATAATATCTATCCTAATTACAAGGATCCAAATAGGTAACTAAGTTAATTACAAAGGTCAACTCTCCAACACTATTCACTTTACCCTTTATTCTGTTATTGTCGTTAAAGCCCAAAGTTTTCAAGCCCTTTTGATTAATTGTCCTAATATGAAATTGCTATTACAAATTGTCTCTGAAATTAAGCAAAATGAAGTATTCTGAAATACCTATGAAGTATTCTGAAATACCTCTGTTTTTCTGCATATTTTTATATTGAAAACGAATACTGCTATTTACACACACTTTTTTACCTTACACACACCACCCTTGTTAACTTTTTGCCATTGCATTGATCTTTTTCAATTCATTGGATCCGACGGCTAGAAACAATGCTTTCAAACTTTATTTCTTCCTCCTATTTAATCATTTCTTTCAACTGTTTTAGTTTTAATTATATACGTTTATATTTAAGAGGTGATTTTGGCCTGACTACTTCATAAGGCATTTGGATGACCATTTGCAGAAAATTACTGGATCCTCTTATTGCTTTTTCGTTATTCTGGTTTTGACTTGCATTTACATATCCGGTGAAGAATTTCATATTTGTTTGCCTTTGAATAATATATAAAACAAAGTAAATAGGAGGCAAATGAGTACTTATTCTGGTTGGTCTGGTTGTTGGTATATGTTTTTCTCATCTCCTTGCTTCTAAACTGGCGGATGTTTTTTAAATCCAGTACTCTCATTTGGCAATGATGTGGGAGTTCAACTCGGGCAAACTTATTCCTAGCCCCGTGGTTAATATTAACAACCATGGTACTGGGTTCGAAGCTGGTATTGAAGATGACAACGACGATGATGATGTTAGTTTAAACTCACAATCACTGAGGTAGTAAGTATCAGCACTGCTTAAGAGTGGTGGTGAGCAAAATTATTTCATGTTGTAATTTAAATTCACTTAAGAAAATACTTGAAATTAAGTGAAGAATACTTTGGTAAATAAAACTGGTGAATGTTTTTGTATTTCCTATACTCTCATTTTAATGTACCCCCAAATTCAATGACCCAACATGTCTCCCAACAATTAAATTTTCATTCCTGTTTCTTGAGTATTTTCTTACAGATTTGTGCTTCTAGTTTCAATTAGTGTATTGACTATTTCAGTTGATCAAGTAAGTCAAAATTTTCCATCTATTTTTGTACTCATCTTTTTATTTGACGAATTAGACTAATAATGCAAAATTAATCTTTCAACACGACCTAAAAACCCATCACTTAAATATTACACGACAAGAAATAACATTGGCACAAATCCAAATGGTTGTACCCTTATAAGAATTTAGTTTGCAGGCATTTGTACCGGCCTTCTTCCAAGCCTGGTGGATAAGTATGGATTGTGGAAGCATTGTTCCACGGGGCTTCAGGTTCGAAGGCTGGTATGCGTTGGGATGGCGACTTAGATGAATCATGCATCCATGTATGCATGTGCATGTGCATGTGCGTGTATATATATTTCAACAATATGAGGTATTTCAAAATACCTCTTTTTTTTTTCATACATATTCGTTTTTCCCGTCTGTTTTATGGACATAATTCCATCTCTATAAAACCTAGCTTCTTAAGTCCAAAAACTTGACCTCTAGTTATACAGCTTTGACTTATCACTTCTGTAAACTTGCCTTGTCGCTTTTTTTCTCCTTAATTTTTTTGTTCATTGTCACTGTGCCACGTGGTTTCTTAATCCAATCTTACATTATCATGTTGAGAAAAATTTGTACAAAACAATACATTATTGAACAAGAAACACGATATAATTGTACACCCGTTAAAGGTTGGACAATATCTTTTAGAGAGAACATTGTTAGGGCCCAAATCCAAATAGTCGAAAGCCATCCATAGAAAATGTTTTTGCAAATTAACCACCGGCCTTCTTCCTAACCTTATGGAAAGTGCACAAGCATGATCCCTGTATGGTCTGGGTTCGAGGGCAGGTATCCTGCGAATTTGATGTTCTTCATGGCCCCTCAGGGGAAAGATATTATATCAACAATATGAGGAATTACAAAATACCTCTGTTCTTTTATGTACCTACTATTTTCTCTCCTCTATGTATTTAATTAACTCTTTAAATGTTTATGTATTTGTTCATTATTAGTGATTTTTTATTCTTTATCGAAGTCTAAATATTTTTAAGTTAAAATGTCTATAAGAATAATCTATAAATTTTATTTAAAAAAAAATATTTAGCCTAATGTTTTTCTCTTACCCAAAATTTTAACCCAGGACCATGGGTGAAGAAAAACTATTTTCTGAGTTAAAACCTAAATTTCATGGGTTAACCCAAAGAGGGGAGATAATCTTATTAAACCATTTTATACTTATATTTTTTTCAATGGTATAACTTATTATTGTACTTAGCGTCAAAACAACTTCACATTCTTGTTCAATAATTATTTCGTCTTTAGTTTTAGTACTACTAGAGATAGAGAAGATATATTGAAGACAAAGATATATACATGGTAGAATAAGGAAGCTTGGAGGGATGTTGAGGAAATGTAATGGAATTATATACAAATTAAAAACTGCAAACCAAAGTCTGGAAACAATTCTAAATTGTTTTCACTTTTAACTTTTTGTTTCATATATTCTAGTTTAGCTTTCCTTCCTTCCCCTCAACATTCTTGCTTCAACCTTCTTCACGAATCAATAGATAGATCCAAGTAGAGAACACAATGATCCATGTATATTTTATTGAGACATAAAATTAGAGTGAAAAATATTGAGTACGAAAAACATTATCTCACTTCAAATAATTTTAAAAAGCAGAACAAAAGCGTATGAGTTTTTTGTTTTTTTTGTTTTTTTTTTTATCACATATAGTTATGCATAGGGAAACTTATTCACCAAACGTAGCTACAAATGTCAAATTAAAAATGATATACAAATAGAGCAAAAATTGGCTGGGCCCAAACTCAACTTGTAAGGACTAAGTTCATTTTTGGGCAGAGGCTTGCACCGCCCGCCTTCTTAGCTTAGTGGTTAATTTCGCTAGTGTGATTCCTCAAGGTTCTGGCTTCGAAGGCTGGTATTTGTGATGGTGATGATGATGAATGGATGAGAGGCTAGGACTTAAAATAATTTCTGGAAGCACGATATACGAACATGATATAAGGATCTATTCTCATTCCTTTAACCAAATGAGGTATTCTAAAAGAGTAAATTGTACAAATGGTCCCTCAACTTTAATCAAATTGGAGCAATGATCCCTCAACTAAAAATCCATTACCATTAGTCCCTCAACTTATCAAAATGAGTAGCTATAGTCATTCTCATCAATTTTGTCAAAATTTTGTCAAAATAAGCTATGTTGGAATGACCATTTATACAATTAGGATCCCTCAACTCATCAAAGTGTATAATTATGATTCTTTTTGTCAGCTATGTCAAAATTTTTGTCAAAACGAGTTATATTGGAAGGACCATTGCTACAATTGGGTTAAAGTTAAGGGACCATTTCTCCAGTTGAATTAAAGTTGAGGGACCAATGGTAATGGATTTTTAGTTGAGGGACCATTGCTCCAATTGAGTTAAAGTTAAGGGACCATAGCTACAATTTACTCATTCTAAAATACCTTTGTTTTTCTATATTTTCCACATGGAAAATGATATGAAGACATTGTGAATTTCATTTACAAAAAGAAATTTTATTTTGACTCAGTTTTTTTCTTTCTAAACCTGACACACCCCATCCCGAAGGTAGGGCGTACTGGCCGTCACGTCCCGAAGGTAGGGCGTGCTGGCCAAACCCAACTTTAATATTTTGTTAGCTAAACTCTCTAGTTTACCCTCATAAATAATAAACATAAACTGGAAAAACAAAAACTCATCAAACCCATTACCTGACTGTTCTCTCTCCTTCCGGTGGCTCCTCCCTGTCTTTGTTGGGTCTGTCTCCCTCTCGACTATTTTTTTTCTGATATTCTCAGTGTCTTCCCTCACCTCTCCCACACCCACCAACTCTTTGTGGTGGCTACTCCACCAAACGTCTCATGAATCTTTCCATTTTCCTTCTCTTGCGCGTGATAAGGCCTTGCTGTTAAGAGGCAAAACTAAGCGGCTTTGTCAACTCCGTAAGTGACTTGTTGCAGAAGTCCAAAATGGAGTCAAATGGATTTTGTATTGGGTTGGGTTGTTGAAGGCAATGGCTGATTTTGCAATCCCGCCTAACTTCTATATGCAGGAGAAAGGAGAAGGAGGTCTAGAGTGGTGGTTAAGTGGTGGCACTGCATGTGGGTGCTGTCTTGGTTGAATGGGTGTAGAAAGATATTTCATTTTCATTTTCTTATTTTATTTTGTATAAGGGGTAAAATAGGAATTACAGAGAATTTTTTTTGTAGCCGGGTGTAGAAAGAGTTTTGTTGGCCCTAAATAAAATTGCCCTTTACAAAAGTATCCTATATTTCTCATTTTTTTTTATTTTAAAATTTGTAATTATTAAGGGGAGAGAGTTTCGAATACGGAAATGATAAGTAGAAACAAATATATGTCTTGTTACAAATGGTCAAATTAATAAAATGACTAAACAATACTGTAATTGGTTGGGCCCAAATAAAAATTTTAAATATGATTTTTGCATGAATTTTGAGCTGGTCTTCTTCTTGGCCTGGTGTACAAGTGCTGAAGCTTGCTTCCATTAGGTCTCAGGTTCGAAGGCTGGTATCCGTTGAGATGGCGAGTTTGAGATGGTCAAGCATGTGGATATGCATGTCTGTGGTAGCAGAGAGCCGTTAGATCAAATTTCAAAGGATCCTCTCTGGATCCCTTTCCCATTTCCCATATATCTATACACAAAAACAAAATGAGGTATTTCAAAATACCTCTGTTTTTTTAAAAGTAATGTTAGTGATATATATATATATATATATATATATATATATATATATTTTTTTTTTTTTTTTTGTCAAAAGATAGATTTTGTTAAATTAGATATTACGGAGATTAAACTTATAGATAAAATTTTGTAAATTTAATGACATAAAAGTTGATGATTGGATTGTTACTCAAATGTTGATTAATGTGCTTATTTCTTATAGTTGACACATCATTTAGTTTAGAAATTTAGTCTACCTAGCATTACTTATTTTTTATATAGTTTTCTCCCCTCTGTTTTATTTTATTTCGTTCCATTTAGTAGGTTAACACCAATTATACTATTTTGTATACTATACTTTATTTCTTATGCAATTGTATAATTTATTTCGTCAAAATGTAGTTCAATTTAAGATTTTGTTAACATGCAATCAACTAAATATAGCACATAAAAATGTGTGTTTTATTCGGCAACTTTGCCAAAATAATACTATAAAATTTTAAATTTTCTATATTTTAATATTTATTTTTTTAATAAACTTTTAAAATATGTCTTATAATACGTCAAATTTAAATGTATTAATAAAATGTGTAAAAATAACGTATATTAAATGTACGAAGTATGTATATACATGTATAGTATGTTGAAGTTTAAAAAACATGTAATTTAACAAATCATTAAGATGTATACAAAAAAACATAATTAGGTGCCTTTTTCTTTTGGGTGAAAAATTTTCTTGTGTTAAATATTTGAGTAATGATAGAGAGACAAAATTTGTAAACTAAATGACCTAGAAGTTGATGACTGAACTATTACTTAAGCGTTAATAAACGTGCTCATTTCTTATTGGTGATGCTTTATTTAGTTTGTAAGTTTTGTCTACAAATTTAGTCTTCCAATCATTGCTCTAAATGTTTATTTACCCTAATTGCAGATCAAACAAGAACTCTTTTTTTTTTTTTTTGGATGTATTGTGCAACTAGGTAAGGAAGAGACTGTTTAAGGTCACCAACGAACCTAAGCACACGATCCATATCCTTAATCGGAGTGATGAACGGTTCAAAAGAATACGCAACTACGATTATGGACAAAATACATTCAACATAAAATAATATATCTTCTTCTTCTTCCTTAGCAAATATTGGGGTTTGGTTAACAGCCTCAATACACCTTATGTTCATATATTCATCTCTCTCTCTCTCTCTCTCTCTCTCTCTCTCTCTCTCTCTCTCTCTCTCTCTCTCTCTTCTCATAGCGTAATTTGGTATTTAGGGTTAGGTTTGTATGAATTTGTAATTTGAAATTGTAATTAATTAGGGTTTGGTTTTATGTTTCATTCTTCATCTTCTGGATTTAGGAAATTCCATCCAATTTCCAGTTTGTTGCATTCAATTTATTAGTGTCAATGGGAAACTCCCCGATGGCACAAAGGCAGAGAAGAAAAGAAATACAAGTATATGGATTGGAGTGTTGTCTTGCATAATACCCAATAGTAGGGGAGAGACTTGTTCCACGTTAATCAATCATTCAATACTTCTAATACAATTTCTATGAGACCGCGGTGATGAAATTTGGTTGTGGTGTACTCCCAGTGCGGGGTTGATGTCTTTGTGTTGCAATGTCTTGTTTGAATTAAACACTTGGTTGTTTCTTCCATCGTGACTATCTTGGTAATTGATGGCAAGATGTTCGTGGCGGTGGTGGTGACGCTTAGCTTTTGGAAGATAGAAATTAGAGTTTATATTATGTTTGTTTGTTTTGGTTATTGGGCTGGATTTCTTGTGTACTTGGGTTTTTCCAATTTTTTTGAGTTGTTTGCCAGTGGCCCGGTGATATGTGTTGGTCCGTCCAATTACAACCCTTGTTTTTTCTTAATGCAATGAAATTTACTTTTTGGACAAAAAAAAGGAGTATGAGCTCTCTAGTAATAGACTCATAGTAATGGATAGGGTGATTGTAATTACCAATATAGACGAGGAGAAAGCGTGGCAATTGGTTATGCTCGATGAACTCCTTATATTCATGTCAATTTTTAGATTAGGGTTTGGGTTTTGAGTTCATGTAACATGTCATGTGCAAAATTATCGCTCATTCTTCCTGCGTACTAGAATACCTCAGTTTGTTACATGATTGGAATCCATTTCACAAATTTCCTCAAATTAAAGTGATGGAAAAGACCAAATTTCTCTAATGGTCCATCAATCCACGGGCTCTAGTCTCATTCATCTTTCAAATAAGTCCAATCGTTAGTTAAGTTAATTCCTCTATCTATTTGTGCATATATTCTCATTTGGAGCCTAAATTCGAAGAATTTATAGCTCATTTGACATATTGATCTAATGATGTAAATGAAATGAAAAAAAAAAAAGGATTGTATTTTGTCTTCTTTATCTTTTTTATGAACTTGGTTAATATATGGATAAAATATGATAAAGGCCAATATTAGTAGGACACTAAATCCATATGATAAAGGCCAATATTAGTAGGACACTAAATCCATTGTTACGCTTTCAACCAAACCGAAGATTGTTGAATCATTGGCGAAGATTATTCACTTTTACTTTTTGGTCGTAAAATTTAGCTAACTTTATTATATTAATCATTCCTCTTGATCATAAATTCATTTTTATATTTCACAATTTTCCAATGTCTGTTTTAACGAGCGTACAATATGAGAGTTTAAAAATATAATTACAAAAATGTATCTCACTCCATGTAAGTTAATACACAAACCAAAAGTTTATAAGTTTTGTTAACATAGGAGTTATCTCACTACACATTGATAACATATTAATCCTCATCTTTATGCAACATCGGTACACCATGAGACAATAGCGTATTTTTTGCCTTTAGGTCAACATTATACTAAACAAAATCAGTGGCTCCAAAAAATACATTTGAGGGAGTTCAAACTCGAGCAAACTTATTCCCAGCCTCGTGGTTAAATGCACCAGCATCAACAAGCATGGTACTTGATTCAATGCAAAATGAACCTTTAAACACGATCTAAAAAGGCCCTCGCTCAATATTTTTCATACCAGAAGAGGACATTGGCCCAAATCCAAATGGTTGCAGTTATAAGAATTTAGTTTGCAGGCATTTGCACCGGCCTTCTTCCTAGCCTGGTGGATAATTGTGGATAGTGGAAGCATTATTCCATTAGGTTCCAGGTTCGAAGGCTGGTATCCGTTGGGATGGCGACTTTGATGAATCATGATTGCATGTGTGTGTGTGTGTATGTGTGTGCGTACGTATATATATATGTATATATTTCAACAACATGAGGTATTTCAAAATACCTCTGTTTTTTTATAACATATTTGTATTTTTCCCCTCTGTTTTATTTTGTTTTATTTACTAGGTTAACACCAATCTAACCAAATCACATTTTAATAAAACGATAGAGAAAAGCTTGGTTATATGCATTCTATTGTTATATGCATTTTATTTACTAGGCTATCATTTTTCATATGCTGTCATTATCTTCGTTACCTCGGTTTGGGAACGGAAGTACAAGAGAATTAGTGTTGAATTTCTATTAATTAGCAATTCTTTCATCTAAACACAGTGTTAATTATTTCTTTTCAATTATTTGAGTATATAAAATGGTTCCTGAGATTTGCATAACCAATAAAAATGGTCCGTGAGATAGAAAGTCAATAGAAATGGTCCCTGAGATTGTCCACCATTCAAGATTTTGGTCTTGCCGTTAAAAACTTTTTGGGCAATTTTCAAAGTTTCGTAACTCAATCGATTCTTAACCAAATTCGACCCATAATATATCAAAATGAAGATAGGAAAGTATAGAACAAGATTATACCTATTTGGAAGCCCAATGGTTTCCGGAGATGGCCGGAAAATAGCCTGAAAAAGGACTGGTCCACGGGAAAACTGGAAAACTCACTGGAAACTGGGTAAACTTTAAACGTTCATAACTTCTTCAATACTCAACGAAATCGAGTGATTCAAAACGAAAATCATACTTCTCGATGAGACGAAGATAATGGTACCTTTTTCGACGGCGAAATCGCCGTGGAAAATCATACAATATGAGGTATTACAAAATACCTCTGTTTTTTTTTTAATATACATATTGTTTTTCACTCCTCTATTTTATTTTATTATTCACTTAATATTATAGTCTAGTGGTATTCATCTTCACTTATAAGTGAGAGGTCTTAAGTTCGATTCTTACCAAAGACAAATTTGAATCATATTATTGTTAACCCATTGGGAGGTTAAGCCCACCCCCTTCCCTTTTGAGTAGATAATATCGTTTGTTCAAAAAAAATAAAACATAAGACCAACCATACCAAATTCCATTGAGATAAAGGAATACAAAGCTTAGTTATATGCAATCTATATGAATTAGAAGATACATCATTGTATGGGCATGAGTAAAGGAATTCTATGTTGAGGAAATCCATTTATCTCTGTTTCCGGACCTATGTCCGTACAAATTTTGAGTCCTGTAAAAATTGTCGCCCTCCTCCTCATATACTAAAAACAATTTTAATGATTTGGTCAATTTTGGCCCACTCCATAATAAACCATTTTATACTTATATTTTTATTCAATGGTATAACTTATTATTGTATTTAGCGTCAACAACTTCACATTCTTATTTAATAACCATTTTGTTTTTAATTTTACTACTACTAGAGATAGAGAAGAAATATATTGAAGACAAAGATATATAAATGGTAGAAGAAGGAAGCTTGGAGGGATGTTGAGCAAATGTAATGGAATGATATACAAATTAAAAAATACAAACAAAAATTTGGAAACAATTATGAATTGTTTTCACTTTCAACTTTTTATTTCATATAATTTTTTTTCAGTTTTTCAAAAAATATATAAATGGTAGAAGAAGGAAGTAGAGGCCTTCACTTTCAACTTTTTATTTCATACATTTTCTCGCTTCACCCTCCTTCTCGAAACGATGGATAGACCCACCTAGAGGCCACAAGGACCAATGTATGTTTTAGTGAGGCATACAAAATGAGAGTAAAAAACATGAGAACAAAAATAGTATCTCATTCCAAATAATTTAAAAAGTGTTGCAGTCATACTTAGAATAGGAATGTGATTGGGTTAATCCTACTGAATCTAGGAATATCTCTTATATTCCTATTAGGAGCTGATTACCTATTAAGAATTGTAATCCTAAAAGGGTAAGGATTTTACCTATCCTACTAGTATAAATAAAGGCACAATGGGGTGATACAACACACACCTCACAATTAACTCTCTCTCTTCTCTTTCTCACTACCGCCGGCCTCCCTCTCTCTATAACGCTTGAGAGTTTACGTCACAGACTTTTAACGATTATTACATGTTAGTAGAGATTAAAATGGAACATCATGTACCCCATGTTCACACTCAAAATAGCCTGGCAAAAGCTTTCATAAGGCGCCTTTAATTGATAGCTCAGACTTTGGTTATGCGAACCAAATTGCTGGTATTTGCCTGTTGGTTCGCCTGAGGCCCACCGCTACCCAACCTCATTCACTGTTACAGTTGGTCACAGGATACGAGCATGCCGTCTCGCATTTACGTGTGTTTGGGTGTGCAGTCTATGTGCCAATAGCGTCGCCACTACGTACCAAAATGGGTCCTCAGAGAAAAATGGGAATTTATGTCGATTATGATTCACCATCAATTGTTCGCTATTTAGAACACTTGACAGAAGATTTCTTTATTGCATGTTAGGGGGAGATAAGCATGCTAACATTCCTGGAGAACACCGTGAATTGTCGTGGTATGCTCCCACTATGTCTCATTTAGATCCCCGCACTGTTGAGCCTAAAAATGAGGTGTGCTGAATTATAGATCTTCAGAGCATGGCTTAGAGCATGCCAGATGCTTTTACTGATCTACAAAGGTGACAAGATCACATATACTCGTGGCAAACGTACCTACAAGGATAGATGTACCCCGCGTACGTCACTATCTAGCCTAGGAAGGCCGGACCATCCCTGAAGGTAGGGAGGCCGCACCTTCCACGCGGCCCGGTACATTAGCAGCTAGCCAATCATCTGCTCCGCATTCCCCTTGGTTTGAAGGATTCAAAATCCTGATAGAGGAATCGGCACCAACTAGTGACCCTAGTTTGAATCCGACCATCGCTCACTCATCTGCTCCAACGCATGAAGTTATTCAAGATTACGGTGATGTCTTAAATGAGACAAACCAGCCTCACGGGAATCTTGAGATTTCGATCCACTACATAGTATTGGATGAGGTTTGAAATCAAAATGAGATGATCGTCGACGATGCATTTGCATACACAGTGGCTACTGACATCATGCTTAGTGATGACATTGAACCACATTCCATTGATGAATGCCAACGTAGAACAGATTCGTCAAACTGGAAACAAGCAATCCAGGTCGAACTCGATTTGCTTGCGAAACGTAAGGTGTTTGGACCTATTGTTCCTACACCATCACCCGTGAAGCCCGTTGGTTACAAATGGCTTTTCATGAGAAAGCGTAATGAGAAGAATGAAATAGTGCGATACAAAGCACGCCTCTTAGTGCAAAGCTTCTCTCAGCGCCCTGGGATTGATTACGAGGAGATGTATTCCCTTGTAATGGACGTTATAACGTTCCGCTACCTTATTAGTTTGGTAGTTTCAGAAAAACTGAATACGCAACTTATGGACGTTGTAACCGCGTATCTCTATGGGGATCTAGATACGAAAATCTACATGAAAGTTCCAGAAGGACTTCCATTGACTGGTTCAAATAGTTCTTGACCATGGAACATTCTCTCTATTGGATTGAGGAGGTCGCTCTATGGATTGAAACAATCAGGGCAAATATGGTATAACCGTCTGAGTGAATATTTGACAAGTCAGGGTTATGTGAACAATGAATTATGCCCATGCGTGTTCATAAAGAAGTCACATTCTAGATTTACAATCGTTGTAGTTTATGTCGATGACATGAACTTGATTGAAACTCCCGCAGAGCTTGAGGAAATTATCGCGCACTTGAATTCGAAATTTGAGATGAAAGATCTTGGGAAAACTAGATATTGTCTCGGCCTGGAGATCAAGCATTCTTCAGATGAAATCCTAGTACATCAATCGAACTACACCCAGAATGTGATGCGACGTTTTAATAAGGATAAAGCGAAGCTTTCTAGTACACCTATGGTCGTTCGGACTCTAGATGCTAAACGAGATCCCTTCCATCTAAGGGATGATGAGGAAGAGATTTTGGAACCCGAAGTTCCATACCTAAGTGTAATTTGGGCTTTATTGTACTTGACTCAATGCACTAGACCCGACATCTCATTCGCTATGAATCTTTTGGCTAGATACAGCAATGCGCCCACACGCAGGCATTGGAATGGTGTTAAAGACATTTTTCGCTACCTCAAATGTACGACAGATTTGGGCTTGTTCTATACCCGTGAATCTTTGAGTGTTGCTGCCCCCTCGGTTCTCGGATTGATTCTCGCCTTGTTGGTTATGCAGATGTTGGATATCTGTCTAACCCATATTGGGCACGTTCTCGAATGGGTTATGTCTTTACCATTGAAGACACCGCTATATCCTGGAAGTCTACCAAGTAAACGCTAGTTGGGACTTATTCGAACCATGCTGAGATTATCGCCCTGCAGGAAGCATCTCGTGAGTGTTTTTGGTTAAGAGTAGTCATGGAACATATTCAAAGCACCAGTGATCTTACTTCCATCATTGACCTTCCTACGACGATCTTTGAAGACAATGCAGCATGTATCGAGCAGTTAAAGAAGGGATACATCAAGGGAGACAACACCAAGCACATTACTCCTAAATTCTTTTATTCTCATCAGCAACAACAACATCAGAACATTGAAGTCAAGCAAATATGTTCCCAGGACAACCTGGCCGATCTCTTAACCAAGTCATTGCCCAAGTCTACTTTTCAGAAGCTCGTCCAAGGAATCAGTATGCGTAAATTATCTGAGTTGAATCGCTTGTAGTTCTCTTATTTGGAAGTTATGTCTAACTTAGGGGGAGTATCCAGAAGCATACTCACTTGATCTTAAGGTATTTTTTTCCTACGATTAGGAGCATTTTTCCCACTGGATTTTTGCTACCTAACGAGGTTTTAACGAGGCAGCCATCCTAGGATGATCATACTTCGTTGAGTTCACTATTTTCGTCATGTTTGACATTTGTTTTAGACATTATGCATACTTCTCACTTTTCTCCTTAGTCTATGGGTTTTCCCTATACCTTGGGTTTTACCATAGCGAGGTTTTGTGAGTTTTACTACCAATGCATACTTTCTTAAATTTGAGACTCGCATTCACTCGTTGTGCAGCCAACTTCATCAACTGTTTTACCTTATCTGCTGAAGATCTGATGCGATGTTTGTTTGAGTATTTACATAATCAAGGGGGAGTGTTGCAGTCATATTTAGAATAGAAATGTGATTATGTAAATCCTAGTGAATCTAGGAATATCTCTTATATTCCTATTAGGAGTTTATTACCGATTAAGAATTGTAATCCTAAAAGGGTAAGGATTTTAGTTATCCTACTATTATAAATAAAGGCACATTGTGGTGATACAACACATACCTCACAATTAAATCTCTCTCTTCTCTCTCTCACTACCGCCGGCCTACCTCTCTCTATTCCCTTAGAACAGCTCAGTTAAATAGGCCTACAACAAAAAGAATAAAAGCATAAAGAGTTTTTTTTTTTTTTTTTCATCTCATGTAGATACACAGGGAAACTTATTCACCAAATATGGCTACAAATGTCAAATTAAAAATGGTATATAAATAGAGATAAAATTGGCCGGATCCAAATTAAAAACGGCTACAAATCTCATTTTTCGCATGTGTTTGCATCGGCCTTCTGAACCTGGTGGTTAATTGCACTGGCAATGATTCCTCATGGTTATGGAGTCGAAGGCTGGTACCGGCGATGTGGATGATGATGAACTGATGACTGTAATATTATTATCAAGAGCTCTGTTTTTCTACATTTTCAAACTTGGGACGCATGAGCAGAAACCTAATGTGGATGCAAATTTCTTCCTCCTTGTTCTTGGACAAAATTGCACTTACAAAACAAGTAACACCTTAGGTCAAGGCCAAGAGTCTCACGAGCCCACGATGAATGGGGGGGGCTTTGGCCGAATAACCTCCGATGCCAAAGTTAGAATTTTGAGGGAAAAGTGTTTGGAGAATTTATACTATGTTTGGATGAAGAAATTTAAGATTACTAAGGAATTTAAAAATGACGGAAATTGAAATGACGAGATTTTATTTTCTAGAATTTGTAAATTTTCTTGTTTGGTTAACCTAAAAGAACAATGGAATTGAATACAGAATTTGTTATTTATAAACTCTCAATCATAGAAATTGAGAAATGACACATATTTACATGGAATTTGAACTTGGGATTTGGAGGTCCCAAATTCCAAGTTTTTATTCCACGCGGAAATTCTAAATATCTATGTTTATGAATCCAAACAAGAGAATTGGTGCCTGTCAATTTATAAATTCTGACTTTTACCAAAATTCCATGTTTATTTCCCTTATCCAAACATAGTGTTAAAGAATTTAGCAAGAGAATTGGAATTGAGTTTTGGAGAGAATGAGGGTGTTTATATAGGGGTGTGGCCGGCCCCCTTGGGAGGAGATGGACGGGCCACTTAGATTGCTTTTTGGGTGAGATTCTTGATTTGTAGCTAATTAGTAAATTAATTGAATAATAAATCAATTAATTAGCTAATTAATATAATTAAAAACGAATGATTTGGGGGTTACCTTGTGGAGAAGAATTGATGAGGATGAATGAAATAGGTTTTGAATTAATACCTATTGGGGCACTTTTGACTTGGTTGAGTGATGACTGGCCGCTGCTCGCGCGTAGAAATCTCGGTGTGCCTCGAGGATAATTTTGTCATTTTCACCCAAAAATCCACGTGTCGCCTTTTGATTATTTTTGGCTCCACACCTAACATCCTATCTCTTATTCCTCATTGTTTCATCAAGCTCAATCTCACAAGCCAATTGCCTTGATCCTTCATTCAAGCAATCCTATAGCCTCATTCACATATATCCACAAATTCAAGAAATTTTTATGTACACCCGGACTGCGGGTGTATCACGTGTTATAATATAAGTAGGCAATAAAGTTGATATTGTTGTGAATCCTTCTTTGTCGACTGCTTGAGTTTTATTCCAACTATACAGGAACACGAGCTCCAGTAATAGTAATGAACATTTGTGTTTGGGAAATCCATTTATCTCTATTTCCTGACTTGTGTTCGTACAAATTTTGAGTAGTGTCAAGAATTGTTACCCTGCTCACCGTATACCAAAAACAATTTGAGTGGTTAGGTCAATTTTGGCCCACTCCTTATTAAACAATTGTATACTTATATTTTTAGGAAAACTAATGAAAAGAGCTTGAAAACTTTGAGTTTTAATAATAATGACAAAATAAAGGGTAAAGTAAATAGTACCAGAATTGACTTTTTAGTATAAAAATATGGTTTTTCGTTAAAGTAAACAGTACCGGTAGCTTTTCGTTAAAGTTCCCTATATTTTTAGAGTGCTACTAAAATCATCCCATTGTCTTATTTTCCCACTCACCTTTTAATGAAAATGTTAATCACATATTTATTCTTTTAGCAAAAGACTTAAATCCATATTATAAATTCATTATAGTTTTAATTAAATAAACTAAAAGAGAAAATAAAAAAAATAAAACTAACAAAAACAAAAATAGCCACTTAATACTATGGTCTAGTGGTATTCCTTTTCACTTGTAAGTAAGAGGTCTTATGTTCGATTCTCGCCAAAAACGAATTTGAACCACATTATTGCTAGCCCATTATAAGGCTAAGCTCACTCTCTCCCCCTTAGTGTAGATAATATCGTTTGTTCAAAAAATAAAATTAAATAAATAAATTCATCACCCTCCCAAATCATCCATGATGGGCCGACGACTATCAAGTCCCCAATCATCCATCACCCTCCCTAGCCAAAAACACCATCCCATCTCCCTTTGAATTCCGGTACTACCACCTCGACCATCTCTTCCTATTCCTCATAGATGAACAGCGACAACAACCTAGATTTTCAAATCGAAAAATACCCAATTCCAATTGGAATAGAAATCCATTTGGAGCAATCTACCTCTGTATTAGATCAATCTCCCCCATGTTTCTCTCTCTTCTTACCCCGTGTTTCTCTCTTTCGCCCCCTTCCGCTTCTCACACTTAAAGGAGATGCCACCAAGTAGGTGTCAAAGGTTTTGGCTTTTCATGGGGGGTGGGAGGAGATTCTGCCATTCTAGTGCGGACTAGGGTAGGCAATTAAGGAAGCATTTTGGTTTTCTTTAAAAACATATTAACATTATTCTTTGAAAAAAAAATACATTAGAGGTTATTTTAGGAATAATGGTGGGTGGAGAAATAACATTTTAATTTTTTTAATTTTTTTTGTGGTGGGTGATATTATAATGTAAGTGTAGAAATAGGACAATGAGGTAGGTCTATATCAGCACTCTATTTTTATTCAATGGTATAACTTATTATTGTATTTAGTGTCAAAACATCTTCACATTGTCATTTAATAGTCATTTTGTTTTTAGTTTTAGTATTACTAGAAATAGAAAAGAAATATATTGAAGACAGGTATATAAATGGTAGAAGAAGGAAGCTTGGAGAGATGTTGAGGAAATGTAATGGAATGATATACAAATTCTAACTTGCAAATTAAAATCTAGAAACAGTTCTAAATTGTTTTCACTTTTAACATTTTGGTTCGTATATTCTCCTTCAGTTTTCCTTCTTTTCCCGCACCACTCTCGCTTCATTCTTCTTCATGAATCGATGGACAAATCCAAGTAGAGGCCACAAAAACTGACATATATTCTAGTGAGACATAAAATAGTAACTCATTCTAAATAATTTTAAAAAGAAGAACAATAGCGTATGAACTTTTAGTTTTTTGATCTTATATACATATGCATAGGGAAACTTAATCACCAAATGTAGGTACAAATGCCAAATTGAAAATGACATGTAGAGAGAAAAAATTAGCTGGGCACAAACTCAAATGGTAGACTAAGTTCATTTTTTAGCACACGTTTGCACCGGCTTTCTCCCTAGCCTAGTGGTTGATTGCGTTAACATGATTCTAGAAGCTTCTAGCTTCGAAGGCTGGTAATGGCTTTGGTCATTATGATGAATTGAAGTAATACTCGGGAGATTAAATTTGTGAATAATTATTTATTAAGAATGGTGCTATCTACACTATCCATTATCAAACAGGTCCATAAACCAAATGAGGTATTCTAAAATACCTTTGTTTTTCTTTATTTTCCCGAAAACAATATGAAGACAAAGTGAGATCCATTTACAAACGTAACCCTTATTTCCCTTATTTTTAAAATATTCATTATTGATGCAGTGCATGACAATTAAAATGGTCCCTGTATTAAACATGTTGTTGGTGGGTTTTCATCTTTCAAAGTCATGTTTTAATTAGATTGTCCAGAAACTATAATCTTAGTATGTATTGTAATCTTTCTATTTAAAGGACTCCATATGTATGTTTAAGGAGAAAAACTTGTGTGGGGCTTGGCTTGCCACTAGATTTCACTGAGTGGCACTACAGTCTACTCAAAACTCACCACGTGGCAAGTCTTAAATATAATCTTTTATCTTTCTTTTATATTTAAAATTTTTATAATTATTTTTTTAACTAATTAATATATTATATATATTAATGTTATGTTTCTTTTTTTGTTTCTTCCCAAATCCCCCCCCCCCCCATGTTTTGCCGAAGGTTTTTGCCAAATGTTTCCTTTTTTATGTCTTTCCCCCTTGTTTTTTTCTTCCCATATCCCAGCCCCCCCCCCCCCCCCCCCCCACAAATGTTTTGCCGTGTCTTAGGTTTTAGGGTACTCCCTCCCCTTTCTTTCTTTCCCAGTTTTGCCGTGTCTTAGATTTCAGTACATCTCTACCAAATATAATTAAGAACTATAGATAATACTATTTGAAATAAAACTTTGATCAAACCATAAGCCGTTAAAATACTTGATATCCAAGGTGAATCTAAGAGTTATTTTGACTAATTGTCAAGCAGCCAGACTACATAAATAAAAAGAAAACAAAAATCCCACATCGTCTCTTCAATTCATCCATCTTCAATCCATGAGCTCTAAGTTTCCAGCATCTGCTCATTTTTCTAAGAATTCTTAAAGTTGAAGAGCTAAAGTTGTGTTATCCAAGATGTCTACTGCCATTAACCTAAATCAATAAACAAAATGTTAGAATGATTACGCAAATTGTGACTTATAACCCCAAATATAAGTTTCAATACAAACCTGGTTATAAAAGTCATGAAATGATGGATACGAGATTGTCATATTTGATGGAGCATTGATAGTCTCTTGATTATGTTGCTCTGCAAGTGTACATATATTCATTACATAATAATATAATATATTCACAATAAAAAGTATAAAGTACCATATTGAATGAGTATTACCAGAAACTATAGTATTAGGTGGTGACATTTGCAAGGTATATCTAACTTTTGCCACTTTCTTCGATTTTTCCAAAGCACTCTTCAATCTCTTGTTGGTTACCCCTTTAGCTCTCACGGTTGGAGGATCTAATATATGTTGATCATCATCTTGAACACCGGAAGTAGAGAGGCTATTTTTCTTTTTAACCTTATCCGAGGCTTTCTTTGCTTTTATGTCTTTTTCAACCAACTTCATTGCCTCTGATAATTTTTCACTAACAATGTGAGCACCCCAATCACTCATTGACGCTAAGATGAAAAGACTATTTCCTTTATGCATCAATTGACTGAGACGTAATGATTGAGCAGACTTCATATTTCCTTGAATGAGACGTCATTTCATAAGTCTTTAAACAGTGGAAACCCTTCCTTGGAACACAAAAAATCTCGTTGCGTAATATTATTTAATTTATCTCTTCGAATATGCCCTTTACGAAGACTGAACCTCTTCCTCAAAGCATAAGCATTGCATACCTGAAAAGCTTCAACGTCTGAATGCACCATCATTCCGATTTTCAGATCTTCTTCAAACTCTGTTGCCTCAGCGGCAACCTATCATTTGAAAAAAGAAAATCAAAGATTAGACTAACATTTTAATTAAAGACTCATAATAAAGAAGGTAGCAAACATAGCAGATACCCTAATTCATATTATAAATATAAAAGACCAAACACCCGAACCCGAACCCAAAAACCCCCAATTAAAAGAAAAGAAAATAACCCTAATACAGCTATATATGTGGGTTATTCATCTCACATGATCAAAGAAACTATTGTATAAAGAAAGAAAAGAAACTTACAGATTCTTGGTTGATTTCCATGACAAAATTGGATTGGGTGCATAACTTTATTTTTTTTAAATTTTTTTTTTAAAGAAAGAAAGAAACGAAACTGGGAAAGAAAGAAAGGGGAGGGAGTTTTGAAGCCTAAGAGCTAAGACCTACGGCAAAACATGGGGGGGGGGGGATTTGGGAAGAAACAAAAAAGGAGGAAAGAAATAAAAAAGGAAACATTTGGCAAAAACCTTCGGCAAAACATGGGGGGGGGGATTTGGGAAGAAACAAAAAAGGAAACATAACATTAATATATATAATATATTAATTAGTTAAAAAAATAATTTTAAAAATTTTAAATATAAAAGAAAGATAAAAGATTATATTTAAGACTTCCCACGTGGCGAGTTTTGAGTGGACTGTAGTGCCACTCAGCGAAGTCCAGTGGCAAGCCAAGCCCCACATAAGTTTTTCTCATGTTTAAGGGAGACTTGATGAATGAAAAATTATAGGAAAATTTTATTTAAACCCATGTAACATATTTATACACCAAACTTAAATTTTAAATGTGAATTATCTTTTCTACCCTATTGCATAATTACCATCAAATACAATATGAAATTAACAATAAAATTAAATTTTATTAATAAATCCACTCAATAATCAAACTCTACAATCACATCAATCCTTACGATCATGCAATATTTATCATACATTCATTCTAGCTAAACCCTTAAAACACTCTCATAGAGAAAAATATGTTCTTCTTGACCAATGGATGATGATTTTGAAGTTTTGCATCCTCCAACTAAGGTATGAATCGATTTATGCAAGTTTCTTTTCATTTGATTTCAAATTTTATAGGATTTAGAAACAAAATTAACGCATTTTCTATTACACTTGCCCAGAAGCTAAATCTAAGTTTAAGTCCGTAACAATAAATGTTCAATTTATAGCCTACACTAGAGATGTAATTTTCTTGGCTTTTGGCTAACAACTACAACATATATTAGTATTATCCAAAGCCTTCTACTTGTTTCTGTGAAAGCAGTTAATCTTCTGGGCAAGTAAGATGCGAAAATTGACTAAAACATTGACACACAACAAACTATTTTTATGATTTCTAAACTACACGTTGTCTATTTTATATAACTTAACCATTGAATATAATTTATACCTAGCTCTAATTAATTAAGCTTGAACTTGACAAATGCAGGAGCAAGGATCAAACATTAGCACCGAGATCACACAATTATTTAAACTCAACTTAATTGTATATCAGAGTGACAAGTACTGCACCATTTCCAGTACCCACTAGGTCCTTGCCTTTGTATATTAGAGTGGCAAATATGAAGGAAAGATTAAGTATGAGACAAATAGGTAAGAGATATTACTCTCTTTACACCTTGAACGAGTTCTAGAATATTGATTTCGTGTTTTTATTTTCTAAATGGGTGTAAAGATAAATTTAGATATTGATGTGGGTTTATGAGGGTAATTTCGGTAGTAAATTTGGGTAGTGATATTAATAGTTTGATTAAAAGTAATATGGGTTTAGAGAGTAAGTTGGGTGTAGAAAGAGGTTACATGAGTTCAAATAAAATTTCCCAAAATTATATTTGCCTTGTGCATTTGAAGAGAGTGATTTCTCCTCCTTAAAATCAAGTGTGAGATTTGGTCGTATCGATTGAATCCACAATTAGCAAGTCCCGTTGCCCTTGGTTGAGTGATTTCCAGATCATCTATCCTCGTAGAGACGTGAGTGATTCCGTCCCCTCTGATTGAGTGATTCCCAGGTTATCATCCCTTGTCTCCCGAGACTCTTCTCCTGCATCAAGTGGCATCAGAGCAAGTTTTCTGCTGTTGTTGAAGATCATGGCTGTGATTTACAATCTGTTTGAAGAGCGCCCTGTCGAAGAAATCATTTTCGTAGATTGGAATTCTCCACCAATTTACGATGAGTATGTCGATGATGATGACGACCTCAAAGAGAACTTTTTTTATGGGTGTTCTCTACTAAGTTGTGGCGAGCAAGATGAAGATTACAAAGCTATGAGGTGGTTAATCACCAGTGTTGTTTGCAACTTGGAGTCGATGCCAATCCTGCCCCAATTTTTTATGAATACTGCTATGGTGACAAAGGAATGAGTTCGTCTGTGAAAGAACGGTGAGTGCATCATCATAAAGAGGTAATATTTGGCCTTGATACCCATTGTATATGTGACTACATTTGGGAAGCCTTTACTGCTTTCCACAGTAGGAAAATACAATTGGAGCAAAGTATTTTTCCGTCATCAATATCAAAAGGAAATCTGGAAGACTGATGTGCATTTTTCAAAACAAATTGTTGCCATCATGAAACAGTTAAGGGGTGCACAGAACTTGAGAAAATTTTGGAAAGCAAAATAGTTGGAATATTCTACTATATGGATTTGCTCATGGATTTGGAAAATTTTGGTGCTAAACTGGCTATTGTGAAACATGCTAGTCGGACATCCGAAAGATCGAGGAAAGACCAAATGTAAACTCGAGGATGAGTTTTTTCGGAGAAGAGGAGTATCATGTAGGCACTACAATAAGTATGATCCCTATATTAAATATGGATGTTAATGGCTTCTCATCTATCAAAGCCATGCTTTTATCTATTTTAATTAGTTTGCATTGTAACTATAATGTGTTATTAATTGTCATGCACTGGATCAATTATTAAGAGGAAGGGAAGGGTTCTAAACTTTACATTGATTTTAAGGAGGAGAAATTTCGAACCTGGACCGCATGAGTGAAAACCTAATACCATATTCCTTATTTCTTATTGTTTCATCAAGTTCAATGCCTAATCCTAAGTCCTAACAAGTCTAACAAGTCAATTGACTTGATCCTTCATTGAACCAATCATATACCCTCATTCCCATATATCCACAAATTCGAGAAATTTTTATGTATACCTGAAATGTAAGGTGGTACACTGCGTGTTATAATATAAATAGACGTTAACATTGATGTGTCCAATTTTAAGATATATTTTCGAATGATCCACAAATTTAATGACCCAATAGATCTCTCAATAAATAAAATAAAAATCAATTCACATGAAAAATTGTGATATTAATTCCCGATATTTACTCTAATTGGAACAATGCCTCCACAATCAATTCATAGGTTGGCATGCCTCATTTTAAGATATATTTTCATTTTTGTCTCACTTTTTTCCTTGCATTTTTATCCTTGTAATTTCAATCTGTTTTCACTTTAGAATTGATTCATGCGGCTCTATTGTGTCTTTGGAGTGGTAACTTTTCCTCTTTGGTTTCCTATTTTCTCAATATTGGGTATCTTGCCGCTTTCTATTGTGGCTTCATCCTTTGCTAATGGTCAGGTGGCTCAAGGTTGATTGGTCTTGTGTCAATGAACGGGCTGGATTTGAGGGGATTTTTCGCTCATCGGAGCATGGGGCACTTGGTGCTTTTGCATGAAACACAAAATTTATAAGTTTAGTTGCTGCAAAAATTCTTGCTTTCATTGAGGCCATACGTATAGCTTGGTCAGAGATTGGAAACATTTGTAGATTGAAACAAACTCCATGTTGGTTATTCACTATCTTTTTAAGGCTTCTAATGCGGTCCCGTGATTTCTATTGGTGGATTGGAAGAATTGTCTCTAGCGACTTCGTCAAATGTGATTTATGTGTACCTCCATTCTCCACCACTATTATGAACCTCTCCAGACAACATCTCTCTCATCTCACCCCTCTTTATTTTCTCTCTTCTCCTGAAGCTGAAGTCAGCTGCTGATTTTTTGAGATTTAGGGGAAATGAGCGTTAATCTGAAAGACGGGTTGGGATTGGATGTGTTGATGAGTTTGGATAGTACTGTGTTTGTGTTTCTTTTGGTGTGTTGGTTTATGGATCTACTTCAGATTGCCCAGATTGGCAATTGTACCGAAACTCTCTATATTGAACCAAAATCGAACTGGTACCAAAAGGTTCAGTACACCTTCGGTTCCACCATCATATTGTACTGTACCAGCACTGAAATTTTGTTTTAGGTTTGGTTTCAATTCCACCCCTATCCCGAACAATACTGTGCCCACCCTTAGTTTCTATGTGTGATGGTCCTCACCCATTTGGTACCTCGCACGCGATCATTGTCGATGAGGTAATCTCACCTATTCTTTCTCCATTCAAAATTTAAAAAAAAAAAAAAAATAGAGGCCACAAAGGTCCATGTATGCTTTAATGAGACATACAACATTGGAGTGAAAAATATGAGTATAAACATATGGTATCTCATTCCAAATACTTGGGAAAACAGCTTCACCAAATGTAAGCTACAAATGTCAAATTAAAAATGATATATATAAAATTGGCTGGGCCCAAACTCAAATGGTGAGGACTAAGTTCACTTTTGAGCATACGTTGGTACTGGCCTTCTTCTTAACCTAGTGGTTAATTGCGCTAGCATGATTCCTCAAGGTACTGGGTTCGAAGGTTGGGACTGGCGATGATGATGATGAAATGGATCTTTATTATCAAGAGAAATGCTAAAGGACTCTCTCTCTCTCTCTCTCTGTATTATCAATCAGGTCCTTAAACCAAATGAGGTATTCTAAAATACCTCTGTTTTTCTATATTTTCCATATGTAAAAGGGAATGAAGTCAATCTGTAATCCATTTACAAAAGTATCCCTTATTTCTCCATTCTTATTTATTTTAGAATTTATTATAATTTAAGGGAGGTGAGAGTTACGAGTTTGGAATGCATGAGTAGAATCCCGACACCCTATCTTATTTCTCGTTGTCTCATCGAGCTCAATGCCTAATCCTAAATCCGAACAAGCCAATTGACTTGAACCTTCATTGAACCAATCCTATAGCCTCATTCGCGTACCACAAATTCAAGAAATTTTTATTTATCTCCGGAATGCGAGATGGTACACTACATAGTATAATATAAGTAGATGATAAGGTTAATATGTTCCATTTTAAGATATATTCTTCAATGACTCTCCACATATTTAGTGACCCAGTAAATGTGTCAACAAATAAAATAAAAATCAATCCACATGACCAATTGTGCTACTATTAATCCCCGATTTTCACTCCAAATGGAATCATTCTTCCACAATCAATCCATAAGTTGGTATGTCCCATTTTAAGATATAGTTTCATTTTTGTCATTGCCTTTTTTTGTCTTCTATTTTTATCCATATAGTTTCAATCTGCTTCCACTTTAGTCTAATTTGTCAACTAAGTTAATTTTTCCTTCTCTTTTGTGCACATCTTGTCATTGGACGGCTTGGACTAACGATGTAAAATGAACTTTCGAGAACAGAAGTGCAACCAAACAAAAGAAGATAAAGGAACAAAAGTAAAAACATGAATAAACTACCAAAACAATTGTGAAGATAGTTGAATCACACGTAAAAATTAAGCATATGTTGCAGTCTTATTAGATTAGTATCTCATTCCAAATACTTGGGGAAACAACTTCACCAAATGTAAGCTACAAATGTCAAATTAAATATGATAGATATGAAATTGGCTGGGCCCAAACTTAAATGGTGAGGACCAAGCTCATTTTTGAGCATACGTTGGCACTGGCCTTCTTCTTAACCTAGTGGTTAATTGCGCTAGCATGATTCCTCAAGGTACTGGGTTCGAAGGCTGGTATTGGCGATGATGATGATGAATGGATCTTTATTATCAAGAGAAATGCTAACGGACTCTCTCTCTCTCTCTCGCTACTCTCTCTCTCTCTTGCTATGTATATTATCAAGCAGGTCCTTAAACCAAATGAGGTATTCTAAAATACCTCTGTTTTTCTATATTTTCCATATGGAAAAGGGAATGAAGACAATCTGTATTCCATTTACAAAAGTATCCCTTATTTATCGTTTTTATTTTATTTTAGAATTTACTATAATTTAAGGGAGGTGAGAGTTTCGAGTTCGGGATGCATGAGTAGAATCTCAACATCCTATCTTATTTCTCATTGTCTCATCAAGCTCAATGCCTAATCCTAAATCCTAACAAGCCAATTGACTTGATCCTTCATGGAACCAATCCTATAGCCCAATTCGCGTACCACAAATTCAAGAAATTTTAATATATTTCCGAAACGCGCGATGGTACACTACATATTATAATATAAATGGACGATAAGATGAATATGTTCCTTTTTAAGATATATTCTTCAATGACTCTCCACATATTCAGTGACCAAAAAAAATAAAAACCAATCCACATGACAAATTGTGCTACTATTAATCCCCGATTTTCACTCCGTATGGAATCATGCTTCCACAATCAATCCATAAGTTGGTATGTCCCATTTTAAGATATAGTTTCATTTTCGTCTTTGCCTTTCTTTTCTTGTATTTTTATCCATGTAGTTTCAATCTGTTTTCACTTTAGTCTAATTTGTCAACTAAGTTAATTTTTCCTTCTCTTTTGTGCAGATATTTTCGTTTGACGGCTTGGACTAACGATGTAAAATGAACTTTCGAGAACAGAAGTGCAACCAAACAAAAGAAGATAAAGGAACAAAAGTGAAAACATGAATAAACTTCCAAAACAATTGGGAAGATAGTTGAATCACGCGTAAAAATTAAGCATACTCCTTTTTTTTCCGAAAAATTAAGTAGTTGAACCACACGTAAAAAGCAAGCATTCTCTTTGTTTCTTTTTGGTTGAAAAATTAAGCAAACTATATTATATTAGTCATGGTCAGTAGATGTATATAAATACATTTATATTATATTAGTCATGGTCAGTAGCAAACTATATTATATTCTCTAAGTTCATTTCTCTCTGCTTGAGAGTTTTTCTTATTGTTTGTGTGAGTTGTTCAATTTCGTCTAGACCCAATGGCGCCAACCCTAGCTTTAGCCGGGGCTGGTGACTGTTCTCCCTTTCCTCTCTTTGTCTCCTCTTTTCCTCCCTTCGATTGCTTTTTCCCTACTCTCTATACCGATTTGCCATTTTCTTCTTATCCAACTAGCGTCCCTCTTCCTTGTTCATCCATGCTCCAATCTACAGTCATGCTTTACTAAGATGATCCGCAGAGCTTGGATGCCTTTGCTGGCAGTCACAACTACAATATTAGCTTTAGGTGGCGGATGATGGTGGCAGATTTAGAAAAATATTGTCGGATAAATTATATCTGACACATTATTTAATTAGTGGCGGATATTAGAAAAATCATGTCGATTATATCCGACATAAATTCCTGGCGGATAATTACTGGCGGATATTAGAAAAATTCTGTCGGTTATATCCGATATAAATTCCTGGCGGATAATTACTTACGGATATTATAAAACTCATGTCGGTTATAACTGACAGCATTTTTTATTTTTAAAAAAAAATATTTTTGACAGATTATGCCGGTTTTTAAGTTAATGGTGGCGGTTATAACCGACAGAAATTGATTATTTTATTACTTTAGTATTCTAGCGGTTATTATTTTAGTATTGTGTCGGTTATAACCGAAAGAAATTCACTTTACGCCAAACGCTTTTCAATTTGTTGTTCTTTCAGATTTCGTTTTCTTCCTCATCTTCATTTTACTCGTTTTCTCTTCATCTTCAATCTTTCTCTTCTCTTCCCCTCAATTTGTAAGTTTTTCAATTCTTTTGCTTCATATTTTAAAATGTTATATTGATTAAAAATAAATAAATGGTTTAAATATTTTTTTTCACTCACGGTCCCGTTACCTAATCTCTGAATGTTTTTTTTTTTGTGTGATTTTTTACACATGCTATCTCGGGGTATATACAAACATATTTGATGGTTGGATCATTGAAACTAGTTTCGTAGAATGCATATCCTATCAAATTGATAGATTTAACAAACACTTAAGAGTTAATGTTATACTTCCATTAAGTATAAAAAATTATCCACTAGTGTAAATATTTTAAATTGAAGATCGAATTCGTTCAATGCATTCTTATAGGTTAGAGGAGTGTAGTTGTAAAAAAATCAACAAAATCGGAGCCAAACTAACCGTTAAATTGTGATTTTTCGTTTATAACCATCAACAACTTTTTTTCTGTTACCTGATCTTTGAATGTTTGTTTTTTGTGATTTTTTCGTAGAATTTCTATTTATGTTTTTCAAGTATTGATTAGACAATATTTAGTTTGTGTGATGACATTTTCATTGTACAATTATCTTTTTATTTCTTTATCGCATATTTTACATGGGTTATTATCTATTAAACCAAACAATTATTTATTTAATTTTTAAAAATGTATTTAATTTAAATACATATTATTTATATATTTATTATACGAAACAATTACTATATTATTTTTTAAAATCGTAACAAAATTTTGGGGGGAATTTTGGCCGCCATTTTTTTTTTTGTTGGTTATAACCGACAGTAATGAAAATGTTTCTGTCGGTTTTAACCGATAGTAATGAAAATATTCCAAAATATAACCCCTCCATCTCTTCCTTCCTTTCCCATTTTCTCCTCTCCTTATTTCCTTCTCATTCTCTTCTCCCCTACTCTTTCCTGCATACAAAGGAAGCTGCTGTATGAGCCCAAATACAGACACATGAAGAAAGGCAGCAACATAAAGGAGAGACCTTGTCAATTCCTCATCGAGATGAATCAAGAGCATAACTGTAGCAATGAACGAGAGGAATTTTGTGATGTTTCTTCCAAATTGTTGAGATGAATCATCTGGGTTTTGTTCTAATAATCTTACAAATTTGTTGAGCAATTTTTGTAAAGTCGGAATCTTTGGTTTCAGTTGTGAAGTATCTGATTTGGGTATCTGTGTTTTGCAGGGCACGGTGGTTGTTGTGAACAGACTGACTCTCTCTCTCTAAAATCTGCGACTATGACTTTCTCTCTCTAAAGACTGCCATAGCCATTGGTTTAAGGATCTCCCTGTGCTTACAGGCTGGCCGGCAGCTCGGTTTCACTGTTAGTTTCTTCTTCTTCATTAGTTCTGCTTTTTTGCTTTTGCTTTTTGATTTTTCAGTTTGAATCGCGAACATTTCGATTTCGATCGTTCGTTTTTTATGCTTTTCCGATTCAAATCTGCATATCTAGATGAATTCAGAATTGCATTGCTCGAATTTTGTTTGTGCAATCTATCGTTGACTCAAAGATTGGAAATTCAAATTATGCACTAATCTTGAACGATTGTATGTGTGTGTACACCGGTACTGATTCCTCAAGGTTAATTGTGCTAGCATGATTCCTCAAGGTATTGGGTTCTAAGGCTGGTACTCGCGATGGTGATGATGATGAATTGATGAATGGATGTTTATTATCAAGAGAAATGCTAAGGGACTCTCTCTCTCTCTCTGTATTATCAAGCAGGTCCTTAAACCAAATGAGGTATTCTAAAATACCTCTGTTTTTCTATATTTTCCATATGGAAAAGGGAATGAAGACAATCTGTATTCCATTTACAAAAGTATCCCTTATTTATCCTCTTTTATTTATTTTAGAATCTATACTATATATTAATCCATTTACAAAAGTATCCCTTATTTATTCTTTTTTATTTATTTTAGAATCTATACTATATATTAAGAGAACACACCTTGTCAACCTTTTTGCCCACTTTTTTCAATTCTGCCCCTCACTTTTGAATACACAATGTTGAGATGAGGAGGGCAAAATAATAATTTTGTAACTTTTGACAAAATGACAATCATATCCCCTTTTTTCCTATTTTGCCCTCACTTTTGATACACAATATTTACATAAGGAGGGCAAAATAGTAAATTTTGTATCAAAATATTTACATAAGATAAAAATATGCACTTATTAAGAGAAATTGTCCCACCATCATTTTTTCATACAAGTAAGTGAAATCATGATGTTTTTTAGATAGTTTGAATGAACTGAAGCGGTTGCGCTTGAGGAGAACGTGGGAGGAGGTGGGCGGTTGTTCACACACACAAAGTGTGTGCTCTTTGTTAGTTTACTATAATTTAAAGGAGGTGTGAGTTTTGAGTTCGGGATGCATGAGTAGAATCCCAACACCCTATCTTATTTCTCATTGTCTCATCAAGCTCAATGCCTAATCCTAAATCCTAACAAGCCAATTGACTTGATCCTTCATTGAACCAATCCTATAGCATCATTTGCGTACCACAAATTCAAGAAATTTTAATATATCTCCGGATCGCGAGATGGTACACTACATATTAAAATATAAGTGGAAGATAAGGTTAATATGTTCCATTTTAAGATATATTCTTCAATGACTCTCCACATATTCAGTGATCCAGTAAATGTGTCGACAAATAAAGTAATCCACATGACAAATTGTGCTACTATTAATCCCCGATTTTCACTCCAAATGGAATCATGCTTCCACAATCAATCCATAAGTTGGTATGTCCCATAAGTTGGAATCATCCTTCTCTTTTGTGCACATCTTTTCGTTTGACGGCTTGGACTAACAATGTAAAATGAACTTTCGAGAACAGAAGTGCAACCAAACAAAAGAAGATAAGGGAACAAAAGTGAAAACATGAATAAACTACCAAAACAATTGGGAAGATGGTTGAATCACACGTAAAAATTAAGCATACTCTTTTTTTCGAAAAATTAAGTAGTTGAATCACACGTAAAGCAAGCATTCTCTTTGTTTTTTTGGTAGAAAAATTACGCAAACTTTATTATGTTAGTCATGGTCAATTGATGTATATAAATACATTTATATAGGTCATTAACACACTGAGTGGTATTTCTATTCATTTATACGTAAAAAAAACTCATAGTTGATTTTCATGAGTTGCAAGTTTGATACTTAATTATAACTGATTCATTGTGTAGTTTAGCTCAAATTTTTTAGTCTTCTAAAAGCTAAGTAAGTTTTTCTCACTGTTTGTGTGAGTTGTTCAATTTCATTCAGAACCAGTGGCGCCAACCCTAGCTTTAGCCGGGGCTGGTGGTCGTTCTCCCCTTCCTCTCTTTGTCTCCTCTTTTCCTCCCTTCGATTTCTTTTTCCCTACTCTCTATACCGATTTTCCATTTTCTTCTTATCCAACTAGCATCCCTCTTCCTTGTTCATCCATGCTCCGATCTACAATCATGCTTTACTAAGATGGTCCGTAGAGCTTCGATGCTTGCACCGACTCGGGTGTTCCCAACACCACCAACTTTATATGTCTGCCTTTGCTGGCAGTGTTGCTCGTGGATTTCCACGGACTTCTTTCTTCTGGTAGCTGGATCTCTTCATCTAGTTGCTGGATTTCTTCACTTGTGACTGCATGCAGAGTGGTGCTTGAGGTTGGATGCTACGATCGGCAAGTCAACATGAGGTTGGAGGCGTGGAATTGGGCGAATTGAGATGTATTATTGCGGCAGCAGTTGCAGTCGACTTTTCGACTTTCTTTGGTTTTTTCTATTTTGGGCCTAAAATGTTGGTTAAGCTCTGGTTTAATTTGTTTGGCTGGTCCATTTTGCTTGTTTATGTTTTTTTATCTATGGGCCTTTGGTTTGTACAGCTTGTAAGTTTGCTTGTTTCTGGTTCGTAATTATATTTACCTTTACAGAAAATTTTATTTTAATTCTTGTCTAAGATTACTTTTTGAATAAAACATTGTCTAAGATTAAAAACTAATTCTAATCCTTAGCATTTAATTGTAATTTTTTAATATTAAATAGGTTGTGATAATTATTGAGTTTTTTGTTTGTAGGTTATATGACACACCCCGTCTCAAAGGGAGGGCGTGCTGGCCGTCACGCCCTACCTTCGGGACGGGGTGTGTCATTATACATTGATTTCCCATAAACAATAAAAATGTTATTTATCATATATTTTTCATTGTGCGTAAATTTCTCCATATATATGTATATGCATATTACGTATATACGTATGTTTAGATACTATAGTTACGTATCAATACATTTGTACTGACACATTCGTACCGAAAGTTATGTACTAATACATTTGTACCAAAACTTACGTACAGATACTTCTATACCTATGAGTAAAATAAGGTACCTAAAGTTATGTACTAATACATTCGAACCGAAACTTATGTATCCGTACATATGAATAAAATAAGGTACCGAAAGTTATGTATAAATTGTTTTTGTTTTGTTGTTGAATTTTTTTAATAATAACAATTTGAATTTTTATTAAATTTGTATCTATTAATATGATTGGAGCACAAAAAAATACATTTATTATGGATGGGCAAAGAATTTCGAATGGTAACATAAATAATAGATGTGCTATAATTACTTATATGGTAAGTTTTAAAAATAAGGACTTATATTAGATTTTGAAAATCATTCAGGTTAAAATCTAAAAGTAATCTTATTGAAGCCCTAAAATCTAAAAGCCCCTTACCTTTATACCCACACAAAAAATGGTTGGATAATATTTTCCAGACCATAAAAGATTGATTGGGCACAAATACAAATGTTTGATGCCTTTTATATACATATATATATGGAATTTTCGTATCGATAATGTGAAAAGACAACTATGCCCTTGGACATTAAATTTGGTTGTGTGGTTTAAATTTGATGCCTTACATATATATATATATATATATATATATATATATATATATATGTAACAGCCCATCCCGAAATTTTCGTATCGATAATGTGAAAAGACGAATATGCCCTTGGACATTAAATTTGGTTGTGTGGTTTAAACTTTGTTAGGGGCCAATTAATTGTAGATCCTAATTAGTTGGACCCAATTAGAAGTTAGAGAATTATTGGTTTTGATTGGTGACTCAATTTGGACCACACACACACTCCAACTCCTTTTCTCTCTCTTCTCACCCGTGCTCTCTCTCTCGAAATCACTCTCTCTCCCTCTTCTTTCTTGTACGGACGAGACCCAAAACCCTTGCAAACGTGACAGATCGAGGGATTTAAGCACACATTTGTGTTCGTGAAGCTCAGACGAATCGATTGGTACCATTTTCAGGTAAGGAAACCTTCGAAATCACGTGAAAACCTTAACCCCGATTTGGGGTACTGTTCATGCCAACATTAAATCTTGTGCTTTTGGAAATTTCAAGTTCACAGGGAGCTTAAGAAGGTCCTTACGAAGCTCGGAGTAGTTCGTTGGAGGTTTTTGGACGTTGGGATATCGAGATATCCAAGTTTAAAGTTTTGGCCGGACTTTCGAGGGTTCTCCGGCTAGATCTCGTGATCATTGGAGTTTGAATTGGTAAAATCTTGTTCCTCATGTTATAAGCTTTAATTTGGGACAAGTTTCATGCTTTTTGGATGAGAATTGACGGAGATATAGAGTTTTAAAGTTTTTCTGGTTTTCTGGCGACGGCGACGGTCGCCGGAGTCTAAAGGTTGAAGGTGATGGAATATTCCGTCAAGTCTGACGGAATATTCTAACGCCGTCATTTAAAACTAACTGTTACCGTTAGGATTTGACGGAATATTCCCCAGAATATTCCTGACGGCGTTAACTGACGCCATCAGTGTGCCCGGCACATGGCGGCGCGTGGCCGACGCGTCTGGCCCTGCCTTGGCCGGCGCCTGGGTGGTCAAAAAAAATTTCTAAAAATATGGGGATGTTCATGAGGTTGTGTAGATCACGATGGTATATTCATATACCCAATTTGAGCATTATATGAGAAGTTATTACCTAGTTTTGTTTATGTGCTTTAAAATAACACCTATATAGTTGTTTCTCATATAGGCGAGACTTATCCGAAGGACAAGCGTAACCAAGCTAGGCATGGGGGTTACGACCCAGCTATGTACCAGTGAGTGGGCTTTTGTTTTTAGTATATATATATATATATATATATATATATATATATATATATATCTATACACTTGACGTTTTTCCCAGAAAACGTGTTTTAAAGGAAATGTGATTTGAAATGCCATGTCATGCTCATATTATATATTAGCATATGCATTATCATAATTATGCATATTGTTCCATGGTGCTGCGGTGGCCCAGGTAAGCTACAGGTGAGTATATCATGTTGGTAATAGTTATGAGATGAATGGTGATGTTGTGATGCATATTGAGCTCATTAATCTACACCCCGGTATTAGTGCTCCCGCCCAAAGTTAGGGGCATAGTCCTTCATGTGATGTTCACCTCCCACACCACACACTCTTCTTGGATCCGAGTTAGGTGCACAGTCCTGTCGTATAGACCACTATTAGTGGATTCGACTCGTAGGTGACCCGCGATTTATCGCACAGTCTTCACGTGATCGTAGCACTAGAGCGTATTATTATTATACCCAGTCCTGTTGGTCAGACCATGTGAGCTGGTTCCGACTCGTGTCCAGATATGTATATACATGATGAGGTATGATGAGATATGTGACGTATATACATGATGAATTATGTGATGAGATATGATTGAAATGAGCTCTAGATTTCGCCGTATAGATCACGTCAGGTGACTTTGGCTAGTATATGAGTTGTATTGAATTGCATCACCTGGCTTACATTTGTGATATTATGAGGCATTGAGCATGGCATAAGCATTGCATACATATATTTATGTGGTTTTGGATACATTGAGCATGGTTTTGAATTATATTTATATACATATATATATATGTATCCTATTTTTCTGGGAAAGTATACAGGTTTTCCAGCGAGGGGATAACGCTTTTGATATCGTATGATTTTAGAAAACCTTTGTTTTTGCCCACTCACGTTTTTGTTTTGCGCCTCTCCAGGTATTAGGTAGCGTTTGTTGATGGCTTACGAGGATTCAACGGAGGTTCTGACATACATCCTTCATGTAGGACCACATTCGGGTGTTCTTTAATTAATACTTTTACGCTTGACTGCACTTAGGCTAGTTAAGCTCTGGTTGTGTAATTCACACTTATTCTCGCACTAGCATGTTATCTTAACTAGGATTGGTAGTTGCTCAGTTTTAATTTGTTCGTATTGCCCTTATTAATCTTGCTTCCGCACTGTGCTTATGGTTACGTCACGCTTGCGTGACAGCCAGCACGCCTCGATCTCGGTCGGGGTGTGTCAATTTTGTATCAGAGCTCTAGGTTGCAGTCCTACATATTTGTGAATTCCCTAATTATTCTTGATGTCTTCTGTCAGAACTATGTCACCTTGTAAAGAGCCACGTCGTTCAGCCGAACCTAGTTTTCCCGATATTTCTAAGTTAGGGGAAGCTATAGCCAATGCTATACAGTCTACGTTACGTCCTGCTCAGAGGAGTCCTCTTGAGACTATATATAATTTGAAGTTGTATAATTTTATGGGAAATGAATGACCTGAAGGAGCAGAGAAATGGTTCAATCATGTGGAAAAGACTTTCCGTGTAATGCAAAGTCAAGGGAATCTTCTTCCTGATAAATGGGTCGAGACGACTACTTGGTTCTTAGGTAAGGAACCTGCATCCTGGTGGGAACATAAGGCTTATGAGTTACCTCGAGAAGAAGCTGTTGATTGGGAAGTTTTCAAGCAGTCATTCCAGAAGAGATTTACTCCTCCAGCTTATATTGATAGTCAGAAGCAAGAGTTTACTCATTTGAGACAAAGGAAGATGACAGCAAATGAGTATTACAGGAAGATGACAGCAAATGAGTATTACAGGAAATTTACTGATTTATCTCGTTATGATTCAACGGTTGCTACCAGTCTGATTGAGGTGCTTCGTCGATTTAGTTAGGTACTAAAAAGAAATGACGTTCTATGGCGATCACTACTCATTGTGCTACATACCAGGGAATTTATGATATTTTGTTGAGAATTGAGGACTCAGAGAATATGCCCAGTGAGAGTGAGGAGGAAGAAGAAAAAGATAGGAAACCGAGGAGGGATGATAAAGGCAAGGGTCAATCATCCCTAGGACCTCGTAAGACCCAGAGTTTTAAAAGAAATCAAGCTAGTTCTAGTTCTTCCAGCGGAGGTTTTAGTGCCACTGGTCAGATGAGAGGTAGTCGATTTTCTGGAGGCCCTAGATTTCAGAGGCAGGGAGATTCAAGTAGTGCTAGTACTCCTTTGTATAGAAGATGTAATAATCGACATTTTGGAAAATGTCGTCAAGGTAGCAGTGGATGCTATACTTGTGGGCAGTTGGGTCATTGAGCTATAAATTGTCCCCATAATCAACAGAGGCCCTAGTAGCCTTCTATGCCACCGCCAGCTCTGACCCAGCAGTTTTCAGGACCTAGTGGTTATGTGCAGGCAGGTCGTGGTAGTACTTATCATTTTCAGGGGGATCCAATTCCTTATCCTTCAGGACAGTATCAGTACCCTCAGGATCCTCATCAACAAGATGGTTATGGCCAGTTTTCAGGGGGTTATGCGCCGTATCAGTAGAGTGGCTACGATCAGCAGTTTTCAACTGGTGGATCGCAGTGGCAGTCTGGAGTATAACCTCAGCAAGTGGATGTTGCTGCTAGTAGTGCTGGATCGTCCAGGCAGCATAATCAGTCTCATCAGGGACGTAATTCGCATGGCAGAGGTGTTCATGCCAGTAGAGGTCGAGGAGGAAGATAACAAGTTCAGGGACATATCCATAACATTTCCCTTCAGGATGCTCAGAACAATCCTGACTTAATCATAGGTACGTTAAATATTCTTGGTTATTATGCTAAAGTGTTGATTAATTGTGGTGCTACGCATTCTGTGATTTCTCGTACATTTGCTCAGTTGACTCAGCCTCAATCTACACCCCTTGGGTACGAGTTAAAGTTTGCAATGCCTAGAGGGGAGAAGTGTTATGTAGATTATGTTTACCCAGGTTGTCCCTTATTAGTGGAGGATGTGGTTATGCCAGCTAACCTTACTCCTTTAGACATTGTGGATTTTGATGTGATTTTAGGCACATATTGGTTGCATTACAATCGTGTCAAGATTGATTGTTACGGGAAATCAGTGACCTTCCATTGTCCTGGGTTACCTGAGGTTACATTCTTTGGTGAGCCTAGTGGATTGAGGCATGGTGTTATTTCAGCGGTGAGAGCCAAAAGCCTGTTAACGAAAGGTTGTCAGAGGTACTTGGCTCACGTAGTATTGAATGATGTTGCTCCTATTAGTATGGAGAATGTAAAGGTGGTTAGACATTTTCTGGACGTCTTTCCTGAGAATTTACCTGGATTACCGCCAGACAGAGATGTGGAGTTCACCATTGATTTACTTCCAGGTACAGATCATATTTCCATAACTCCATATAAAATGGCTCCTGCGGAGTTAAGAGAATTGAATATTCAGTTACAAGAATTGGTTAATAAAGGTTTCATTCAGCCTAGTTCTTCGAGGCAGTTGAAGTCTCATGAGATGAACTACCCTACTCATGATTTGGAGTTAGCAGCTATCATCTTTGCTTTGAAGATCTAAAACATTATCTTTATGGTGAAAAGTGTAAGATATTTATAGATCACAAGAGTCTTCAGTATCTTTTCACCCAGAAGGAGCTTAATCTTAAGCAGCGAAGGTGGTTAGAGTTGCTTAGTGATTATGATTACACGATTGAGTATCACCCTGGACGTGCTAATGTAGTGGCTGATGCTTTGAGTAGAAAATCCCAAGGTTGGATCAGTGCTTTGTATGCTTCTCGTGTTCCTCTTCTTGTAAATTTGAGTTCTACTGGAGTGAAATTGGAATTGGAAGAACAAGAAGAAGCCTTACTTACTAGTTTCCAAGTTAGGCCTATTCTGATTGATCGTATACTCGAGACTCATATGGATAATGAAGAAATTCAAAAGCTAATTCATTTGAGGAATCAAGGGAAAAAGAAAGATCTCAGAGTTAGAGAGACGGATGGCATGCTTATGCAGGAGAATAGGATATACGTGCTAAATAATGAGGAATTAAAGAAGACAATTCTTGATGAGGTACATATTTCAGCATATGCCATGCATCCAGGAGGCACTAAAATGTATCATACCATTAGGCCATTTTATTATTGGCCAGGTATGAAAAGGGAAATTGCAGAGTATGTCCGTAGGTCTGCAGTTTGTCAGCAGGTCAAAGCTGAAAGGAAGAAGCCATTTAGATTAATACAGCCACTTCCCGTTCCACAGTGGAAATGGGAAAATATTACTATGGATTTTGTGTACAAGCTTCCTCGTACACGGAATGGTTATGATGACATTTGGGTGGTTGTAGATCGGCTTACCAAATCAGCGTACTTCATTCCAGTGAGGGAAAAATATTCTCTGAACAAGTTAGCTGAATTGTTCATCACGAAGATTATGAAATACAATGGAGTTCCTGTGAGTATTATTTCAGATCGAGATCCTAGGTTTACTTCTAAGTTTTGGATAGCTTTTTATGAGGCTCTTGGTACAAGATTACTGTATAGTACAACATATCATCCTCAAACAGATGGTCAATCTGAGAGGACGATTAAAACTCTAGAATATATGCTAAGATTTTCTGTGCTTCAGTTTGGTGATAATTGGCATGCGAAGTTCGATTTAATGGAATTCACCTACAATAATAGTTACCATTCTAGCATCGGGATGGCACCATTTGAGGCACTTTATGTCAGAGCTTGTCGTACACCTTTGTGTTCGTCAGAGGTTGGCGAAAGAATGCTAGTGGGCCCTGAGATTGTGGATGAGACTACTCAGAATGTTCAGGTAATTAAGTCTAACCTGAAAGCGGCCTAGGATCGCCAAAAAAGCTTAACAGACAGACATGTCACTGACAGGGTGTATTGAGTTGATGATTGGGTATTTCTGAAGCTATCACCATGGAAATGAGTAGTAAGGTTTGGGAAGAAGTGTAAGCTGAGCCCTAGGTACGTCAGACCCTACAAGATCATCGAAAGAGTTGGTGAAGTTGCTTATAGGCTTGAGTTGCCTTCTGAACTATCTAAGGTACATGATGTGTTTCATGTTTCGATGCTTTGACATTATGTCTCATATCCGTCGCATGTGATACCTCCTCAACCATTGGAAATTAGTTCGGATTTAACTTATGATGAGGAACCTGTGACTATTCTAGATAGGAAAGAAAAGGTTCTGAGAAATAAGGCAGTGCACTTGGTGAAAGTTTTGTGGATGAACCATTCAGTGGAAGAAACTACTTGGGAAACAAAGAAACGGATGAGAGAGATGTACCCAAGGTTGTTTTATGAGTACTGGTGGGTGTTTTTGGTTGTGTAAATTTCGAGGACGAAATTTTTATAAGGTGGGTAGATTGTAACAGCCCGTCCCGGAATTTTCGTATCGATAATGTGAAAAGTCGAATGTGCCCTTAGACGTTAAATTTGGTTGTATGGTTTAAACTTTGTTAGGGGCCAATTAATTGTAGATCCTAATTAGTTGGACCCAATTAGAAGTTAGAGAATTATTGGTTTTGATTGGTGACTCAATTTGGACCACACACACACTCCAACTCCTTCTCTCTCTCTTTCATCTCCCGTGCTATCTCTCTCGAAATCACTCTCTCTCTCTTCTCTCTTGTACGGACGGCACCCAAAACCCTTGCAAACGTGTCAGATCGAGGGATTTAAGCACACCTTTGTGTTCGTGAAGCTCAGACGAATCGATTGGTACCATTTTCAGGTAAGGAAACCTTTGAAATCACGTGAAAACCTTAACCCCAATTTGGGGTACTGTTCATGCAAACGTTAAATCTTGTGTTTTTGGAAATTTCAAGTTCACATGGAGCTTAAGAAGGTCTTTACGAAGCTTGGAGTAGTTCGTTGGAGGTTTTTGGACGTCGGGATCTCTAGATATCCAAGTTTAAAGTTTTGGCCGGACTTTCGAGGGTTCTCCGGCTAGATCTCGTGATCATTGGAGTTTGAAATTGGTAAAATCTTGTTCCTCATGTTATAAACTTTAATTTGGGACAAGTTTCATGCTTTGTGGATGAGAATTGACGGAGATATAGAGTTTTAAAGTTTTTCCGGTTTTCCGGCGACGGCGACGGTCGCCGGAGTCTGAAGGTTGAAGGTGACGGAATATTCCGTCAAGTCTGACGGAATATTCTGACGCCGTCAGTTAAAACTAACTGTTACCGTTAGGATTTGACGGAATATTCCCCAGAATATTCCTGACGCCGTCAGTGTGCCCGGCACGTGGCGGCGCGTGGCCGGCGCGTGGGTGGTCGGAAAATTTTTCTAAAAATATGGGGATGTTCATGAGGTTGTGTAGATCATGGTGATATATTCATATACCCAATTTGAGCATTATATGAGAAATTATTACCTAGTTTTGTTTATGTGCTTTAAAATAACGCCTATATAGTTGTTTCTCATATAGGCGAGACTTATCCGGAAGACGAGCGTAACCAGGCTAGGCACGGGGGTTACGACCCAGCTACATACCAGTGAGTGGGCTTTTGTTTTCAGTATATATATATATATATATATATATATATATACACACTTGACGTTTTTCCCAGAAAACGTGTTTTAAAGGAAATGTGATTTAAAATGCCATGTCATGCTCGTATTATATATTAGCATATGCATTATCATAATTATGCATATTGTTGCATGGTGCTGCGGTGACCCAGGTAAGCTACATGTGAGTATATCATGCTGGTAATAGTTATGAGATGAATGGTGATGTTGTGATGCACATTGAGCTCATTAATATGCATCTCGGTATTAATGCTCCCGCCCAGAGTTAGGGGCATAGTCCTTCATGTGATGTTCACCTCCCGCACCACACACTCATCTTGGATCTGAGTTAGGTGCACTGTCATGTCTTATAGACGACTATAAGTGGGTTTGACTAGTAGGTGACCCGCAATTTATCGCACAGCCTTCACATGATCGTAGTACTAGTGCGTATTATTATTATTATACCCAGTACTGTCGGTCAGACCACGTGAGGTGGTTCCGACTCGTGTGCAGATATGTATATACATGATGGGGTATGATGATATATGTGACGTATATACATGATGAATTATGTGATGAGATATGAGATTGAGATATGATTGAAATGAGCTCTAGATTTCGCCGTATAGATCACGTCAGGTGACTTCGGCTAGTATATGAGTTATATTGAATTGCATCACCTGGCTTACATTTGTGAAATTATGAGGCATTGGGCATGGCTTAAGCATTGCATACATATATTTATATGGTTTTGGATACATTGAGCATGGTTTTTAATTATATTTATATACATATATAATGTATGTATATATATATATATATATATATGTATCCTATTTTTCTGGGAAAGTATACAGGTTTTCCAGTGAGGGGATAGCGCTTTTGATATCGTATGATTTTAGAAAACCTTTGTTTTTGCCCACTCACGTTTTTGTTTTGCGCCCCTCCAGGTATTAGGTAGTGTTTGTTGGTGGCTTACGAGGATTCAACGGAGATTCTGACATACATCCTTCATGTAGGACCACCTTCGCGTGTTATTTAATTAGTACTTTTATTCTTGATTGCACTTAGGCTAGTTAAGATATGGTTGTGTAATTCACACTTATTCTCTCACTAGCATGCTATCTTAACTAGGATTGCTAGTTGCTCGGTTTTAATTTGTTCATATTGCCCTTATTAATCTTGCTTCCGCACTGTGCTTATGGTTACGTCACGCTCACGTGACGGCCAGCACACCTCGATCTCGGTCGGGATGTGTCAATATATATATATATATATGCATACGCACACAAAATATGGTTGGATAATATTTGGGCACAAATCCAAATGGTATATATATATATATATATACACACTTTTGCAGACATGTTCACTGGCTTTCTTCGGAGCCTGGTGGACAACTGCATAAGCATGATTCCATTTGGTTTCCGGTTCGAATGCTGGTATCGACTGATATGGCGAGTGCTGAATGATGATGATCATCAAGCATGCGCATGCATCAGTATGCTGTGTGTGTGTATGTACGTACGTATATATCACCAAAATGAGGTATTTCAAAGTACCTCTGTTTTTTTAATATATATTTTAGTCCCTTTTTTTTTATTTTATGTTATTTCATTTAATAGATTAACATCAATCATGTCACTTGTCGGATGATATTTTTCTCTACTTATAACGTAATGTTTTAAGTAGCTTAGTCCAAATCCTTCACCGCACCATGTAAACATATCATTGTTTTCAAAACACCGATCATAAGTTAAAACTTTAAAAAAGCTTGGCTATTTGCATTTTACATTTGTTGAAAATAGTTAATTGCAGTAATGGTTCCTAAATTTTAGTCTAATTGGAGCTTTGGTACTTGAGCTAAAAATCTATGAGTTCCTTAACTTCCTACAATATGTGATAATGGTCTCTTTGATAACTCCAGTAGAATTTTTAGTTCATTTTTGCTCTTGAAATGCTTTATTTCGGATAAAATATCTATCAGCTTTAATCAAAAGGATTCTCCAACTTTTTTATATTGACAACACACGACTAAACAATGTTGGATGCTCATTTTCAAATTTTCATATGCCTATTTTGTTATCTATAATTTCCTCTGCTATATCTTTTTTGGTCGAATTTCTCCTACTACTATCTATTAAACATAGTAATAATACTTCTTTTTTAACTATTTGGGTTTTAGCTCGACTACACAAGAACATGAGTTCCAACCTTAGCATTGGACTACTCTATGTCTTTTGTATTTACCAAAATATATAATGATGGGTGATATTGGGTTGTGTTCAGAAAACTTATTTACCACCGTGCCAAGATTTATATTCGTGCAGATTTCGAGTTGTTAGAAATTATCACCTAAATCAACGTATGCTAACACCAATTTGAATAATTTGATCAATTTTGTGTCCACTCCTAATAAAACCATTGTATACTTATATTTTTATGCATTGCATACTTTAATTCTTTGAAATATGTTCAACTCAAGATTTTCTTAGAATGCTTGTGACAATCCGTCCTTAATTTTACGATTTTATAAATTTTAAAAATGTGAATCGACGAAAATGCCTAAAGGCAAGGATTTTGATTTCTGTTGACCATCGTCTAGAGGAACATATGACTTATCCTTTTGGCGTATTTGTGTAGTATTTGTTGGTACGAACGCAAAGGTGAAAACTGTTTGCGAATCCGGATTATAACGGTATAGTTATGGACGTTGAAATTGGATGCTTACATTTTAGATTATTAAGTTATTTGAACTCCCTCCTTGTGGGAAAGAAGCCAATCAACTTCAAGGATAGAAAATAGGGACCAATTAGATGTGAGAGAAACAATCAATGAGGAGGAGAGAGAGGGAAGCTCAGCTTCCCTTCCCGTGACATTCACACGCAGGAAACCCGGTTGCAACCCGGGGCGGTTTCCGGGGGTTCTCCGCCATTTTTCAGGTAAGTTTCACCCATCCATTACCTGCAACATCTCCTACAACCTTCCCTCTACCATCTCCACCCTTATTTGAGGGTTTTTAGGTCCTATTTCGTGTAGAAATCCATTGGAGCACCGGAGGTGCTTGACAACAATTCCTCCATTCCGGCGAGTTTCACCACCCACTACTACCCTTAATCAACTTCACTTGGTCCCAGGAACAAGACCCAACCAGTGATTGGGGCGTTGGAACACCGGAGGAGTCGAATTGACAAACACCCCATTCTAGGGTTTTCGACGGGTTCGTGGTGATTTGAGGCTTTTTCCGGCCAAATTGTCCTTGGTCACAGGTATGAAAGTTAATCTACTCATTGAGATCTTCATTCCCGTAAATTTTGGTAATTTTTGGAAATAGTTGGATTTTTCGGCGAGTCGGGGCGGCAGACCGCCCCCCGCGGCTGTCCGTGCGGCGGCGTGTGGCCAGGGGGCCGTCGGTGTTATTCTTAGACTATATTAGATGTCTTGAGTTCAGTTTTGGTAATTGTATAACATAGGTTGATCGTTTGGACCTAAATTCATTACGATATGTTACTTATTAAAGACGTGAATCGACGATCCGACCGTTGGATCGTCAACAAACTTTAATACGTTATAGTAAGTAATATTTGAGGACCATAGAAACTTACAGATCGGGAATCCGACGTACGGATCTTCCCGAATTGGACTTGTAAGTTCATAAAATAAATGTTAACCGCCACTTGGTTTTGGGCAATTGGCGGAGATCCGACCGTTGGATCGTAATGAAATTTAGTATGTAATTCTAGAAGCATAATGTAGATTTTTGGAAGTTGCGGATTGGAAATCTGATATGCGGATCTTCTGGATCGAATTGTACAGGATTGTAGACCCTACCATCGATCTTTGATCGAAAGTTGACTTGTGGTCAATGGGTCTCAAACTATTTTAGAATGCCATTGAGGATGTGTTTTTATAAGAATTACGCATTCTATTGATAAGAGTTCTGAGATGTGATTCGATAATTGGTCACAAGCGCCAATCATTCGGGACACCTCGATGCACGTGTTAGAGAATCATAGAGTGGACTCCAGGTTAGTGAATCTTTTCCTTTTTATCGTATATATTATTGATAGTTCCATCTACACTTTTATATTGATTTAGGTATATTACCTTCATATAATTAATGTGAATGCTTAAAGTACTAATATGAACTACGAATGGCTTTATCCCTGTTAAGGGTATGTAGGCAGTCTAACGAGACGTTAGATGCAGCCATACAAGAAGTGAGATTAAATAATTGAGACAATAGCCTTGTTTAGGGAATTGAGCAATATGAGGGACATTGGTGAAAAATGTGTGTTTTAACTTTATGTTTTGGTAATTGATGGTTAGTACGTCGTATTATATAATTGGAAATACTATGAAATGTTTTAATTTTAGATTGCATCATGGCATATTCATATGTATATAACTTGAACTTAATCCTTATGGATGCTTTGAAGTGCGAAGAGGAACGCAAGACGCACAGGTAAGTTCAGGTGAGTTATAGTGTTAATTGAAATGGTGAGTTATGGCAAGACCATAGTTATGCTTAAAGAAACTCTGACATTGTCGTACAGGGTGCAATATTAGGCAACTCCGACATTGTCGTACAGGTTGCCATAAGTCATATGAGATGCAGTTAGAGCTCATAAACCTACACCCCGGTGTTAGTGCTCCCGCCCGTGGCCAGGGCACAGTCATTTACGTGATGTTCACCTCCCGCACCTTATGCTCACCTTGGATCCAAGGTAGGTGCACAGTCCTGTCGTACAGACCACTATAGGTGGTTACGACTCGTAGGTGACCCACGATTATTCGCACAGTCTTCACGTGATCGTAGCACTTGAGCGAACTTATTTACACCTAATCCTGTCGTACAGACCACCAGAGGTGGTTCCGACTCGTGTGCAGGGATGCTTGATGAGCTTAAGTACAGTCATACATGTCACTAGAGGTGACTCCTGACTTATATGCTAGCATTGATTGATGAGATATGAGTACAGTTGTACAGGTCACTAGAGGTGACTCCCGGCTTATATGCTAGCATTGATTGATGAGATATGAGTACAGTTGTACAGGTCACTAGAGGTGACTCCCGGCTTATATGTTAGCATTGATTGATGAGATATGAGTACAGTGGTACAGGTCACATTAGGTGATTCCGGCTGATATATCATTTATATGTATTAAGTTCATTTGGCCTACTTGTTAATGCATTGTAGAGTTGATGGACATGGCATACCCGTGGTTTTGGCCATTCTTGAGTATGGTTTGGATATATATATATATATATATATATATATATATATATATATATATATATATATATATATATATGTAGTACTGTCCTATAGAAAATGATACGGGATTTACAGTGAATGGTTATTACTGTTAGAAAGGTAATAGCTTTGGGAAGCTTGGTTTTATTGCTCACTCATATTTTCTGTTTTGTGCCCCTCCAGGTTATAGTTGCTGAGTTTGTATCAACGAGGATCTGTGGCTATTCTTAATATTGGTGGCTACTTCTAAGGGTATGATTCTTACCCACACTACTGTAATTTACTTATGCTCTGACATCGCGTGTGATATGGGTTCGCTCCCGCTCACAGCGCACTCTGGTATTTAGACACTTTTAGGTTCAAATTTATTCACATTATACACACTATCACATTTTATGGCTTCATCACCTTCTAGTTGTCGGCCAGCACAGCTCGATTTAGAGTCCAAGTGGACTTTCCGGGTCGGGGTGTGTCAATGCTGGTATGAGATGAAAACATATATATTGAGAACAATTGTGAGTCTAAAATTACTATGAAATCAATATCCATATATTAAGGACAATTGGGCTACTATGAAATCTTTTCTTTTCATCCTAATTTGTGTTTTTAGGGACTCAAATTGGCAAATTAAATATTTGTAGCCAAGATTTGACAAAATATATATATATATATATATATATATATATATATATATATGTATATATGTATTTGTAGCCCAGATGAACTCAATCAAGAGAGGATATTGAAGGGGGTCTTCCTGCGGGTCGGCCCACATCCAAATGGTTGAAATGGAAATATATATCGCACAAGTTATTTTCTTTTTCTTTTTTTTTGGAAGACCACAAGTTATTTTCTTTCACAGAAGTATTCACTGGTCTTCTGCCAGCGTTGTGGTAAAGTGCGTTAGCATTTGACCCTCATGGTTTCGGGTTCGAAGGCTGGTATAGCTGAGAAAGAAAATGATAATCCAACCAAAGCCCTAGTTCCACCAAATGAGGTATTCTTAAAAATACCTCTGTTTTTATGTCAGATTACATTTGTTAATAAACTGATTATTACTTAATAGAGGTGTAGTTAAAAAATATTATTTATTAACTTATTTGTCTTTTATGAATGTTGTATTTACTAAATAGGATTCATGAGGATGTCGTATGGAAATTCCAATTTCATGCCAAAAAACTGTAAATATGCTTGAGAAGTTAGAAACATTTTGGCTTCAACAAGAAGCAAGGGCGGAGCCAAGTACAAGGCTCCCCTAGGCTATAGCATAGGGAGAGTTTGGTTCTTCAAGCTTAAAAATATTAATTTTTGGGTTAGTTGATTTTTAATTGTCATATTTCACTTAAGAAATGAATTTTTTTATTAGTAAGGCTATTTTAAAGAATAATAAGAGCTAATAGATGTTAAATAAACTCATCGCTTTAACCAATATTATATTTAATAGTAATAAATTAAAACTTCCATATCACAAATGGTTCTTTATTTTATTCACTTGAAAGCTTTGAAGGCTAGAAACTTAGAAAACATAGCATAAAATTCTTGCTTCAAATTACTACATTCAAGTTTTTAAAATTATATAACTTTATGTAGGCAACATAGGATTAAAAATTTGATTTCGTAGTAATAATTTTAGCTTAGCCCACTGTTGACCCTAAAAACTAGCAAGCCTACGTGGCGTGCAGGCCGAGTAATCTATAAGCTAACTACGTCCTTCGGTTGTGTGTGGGGTGTGCCAACTCGACAGCCGAGCTCAACCGTTGAGTAAAATATGTTGCGTGGCGTTTGTGCGCGCTACTGATTTCTTAATCTTGCGACTGCAGCCAAGGAAGGAACAATTCTCGGCCTTCGGGTTCTAGAGCCTGAAAACATGGCTGCTAGTTATGCGAAGTTCAATATCAAATTCGGCTGCCAATGTGCCGAATGTAGTAACCTGGTAACACCTCACTTCGCTGAGAAGGCTAATGAGATGACCTCGACCAACAAGGATTCGGAAATCCTTCTCGACCGAGACTTGGATAGATAACCAATCGGCCTCGACGCAGTGCTATTTATCCAAACTGAAGGTGCTCCGCGGTCGAATGATTCTACGGCTACAGTGCTGTTTATCCAAACTGAAGATGTTCACCGGTTGCCTTCATAGTGCTATTTATCCAAACTGAAGATGTGTTGGTGAAAAGGAAAATAAAAATCTCAAGGTTGTTGAGAGGTTTCGCGTAGAGCGAGGGTTTGCGCATGACATATTTGTGTGTTGAGTTGGAGGTCTTTTCCTTTGCTATTGCGTTTGTATTTATAGAGCTGATATACTTGCTTGGCACGGCCTGAACCTCGAATAGAGTTCATCTGCAACTCAAACTAGTACAGCTGATCCGTGCCATAGGCTAAGGCCTATCCCCTTTTGAGGCTTGATATCACGTCACCACAAATAAACAAGTTTATCTCCATAAAATAAACAAGTTTATATCCATGCAATCACTTCACCAATCAAATCCATCACGTATATTTCCCCCATGAAGACCACATTTATGCATGACAATTCCTTCATCAGCTTAAACTCTGAAAAACAATTGATGAAATTCACCATCATATCCCAAGACAAAGCCACGTACTTCAACCTTGTCCATAAATTCAAAGTTGATTTGAATTGTACCACCCACATCTATATTAGGATAGAACTTAGGCTTTGAGAATAATTTGCTTGCATGCACCTGGGGCTTTATATGGTGAGCCTATTTGAATATCCTCGCGCAATCCTTTGAAGACGGATCAGAACATCTTTTTCCAAAACAACCAACTGGATATATCAAATATTAGGTTCAAATATCCAAGTTACTTTTAAGAGATAATATTATGATTAAAATCACAATATTATTTCTCAATAATAACTAAAAGTCATTTCAACCACTTGTCATCTAACGGTCTAATATCCGCTCATTCAACGACCTTGATTGCTCGAGCCGATGGTGTAATTTTGGGTCCAAACACCCACCCACCAAATAATTTCTGGCTACGCCATTGACAAGAAGGTGTCCATGTTAACGAAATATTACGTACCTACAAGCTCAAAGATGTGGAATAAATTCTAAAAGCTAAAGCACTGTACCAAATAACTTTAGAGAAATATTTAGTTCCTCTTAAACTTTTATATGTGATATTCCATAGTTTTGTAGTCATTAACAATTATTACTATGTGAAGGTCTGGTTTCTTAATATGGAACCCAGAAAAATGATAGCTTAGTACAATGTGGAGTTTATTCCTATACATAACTGGCCCCAAGTTGGGATTAGAATGTTTCATGAGGTTATTCATTTGGGCCTCGTTTAGTAACTCGAACTGTATTGATTATTTCTAATAGGATAATTTGTCATCAGATAATATTGACTAAATTAATCGGAGGTGTAACGCAATCGAACTACTAACCGTATTATTTATACTGTGTATGATAATGTACGGATAAGAGAACTTCGAACTATTATTATTTTTAAAAAGAAAATTTGATGATTAATGAAAAATAAAAGAGGAAAAATAAATTTTTTATAGGTAGTTGCAAACTTTTCTCCTAATTTCTCAAAAAAAAAATTCACCTGAAAAAGTAACTTCAGCTACAAAAAACTCAAAACCAAACAAGCGAACAAGCACACAAAATAAGAACAACTCAGATCAAAATCTACAATTTTACGAACAACCCATATTGCCAAAAGGATTAAAATTCACAGATCGGGCTTTGAAACATGCTGAGGACGATGAAAAATGAAAGTAAACGGTAAAACTAAACATAAAACAGGTAAATGAGAACAGGGTCGAAGAAGAAGATTGTATATGCGTTGCAAGAGGTCAGGGGGTCCTTCTAGAGATCTGTGAGCTACTCCAAGATCTGTTTGGAAGCCATGGGTCAACCTCGCAGATCATAATCGATCTAAGGAGGAAGGAAGGGGCGTTGATTTGACAGAGAGGAGAAGAGAAAGAGAGAAAAGGACCTTGACGGAGCGAGTCGGACTAATAAAACACAACTTTTGGGGAGAGTGCTAAAGTGGTGGGATGGATATTTAGCACAGGTACTACATTAGGGCACCAAACACTTGGCTCCGTATTATAGTCTTATTTAGTGTTATGTACGGGATACCAAATCAAACCTTATAGAATACTAATCTAGAGAAATTTTATTGTATATGCATTTACACAGGTTATGTCCCTCTAGTAACATTTTATGTACATTTTGGTGAGACATATAATATAGCTGCAAAAATATACAAGTACGCACTCCAAATAAGTTAATTAAAACAACATAACAAAAGCATCTGAATTTCTAGTAATTATGTTCTCATATGCATATAGATCGGCAAACTTATACATCAAATATATGCCATGTTACAAAGGGTCAAATTAAAAAAATGAATAAATAATATTGGTAATTGGTTACGCCACCAAACTATTAAAGCCTTTTATTTGCATAAACGTGCACCGCCCTTCTTCCTGGCCTGGTGGATGAGAGCAGAAGCTGGCTTCCATTAGGTCTCAGGTTCGAAGGCTGGTAGGGTTTAGATGGCGAGTTTGATGATTTATGATGCTAGAGAGTTTACGGAGAGTCCACTTTTCAAAGAGTTTCCTTAGCATTTCTCGTATATATCTATCCATTGAAACAAAATGAGGTATTGCAATTCTTTTATATAGTTTTCTCCCCTCTTTTATTTTATTTCATTCCATTTATTAGGTTATCACGAATCATACCATTTTGCATTCTATACTTATCTTTTTATGCAATTGTATAATTTATTTCGTCAAAATATAGTTCAATTTAAGATTTTGTTAACATGCTCTCAACTATATATTTATATAATACCTTAAAGATTTTGGTGATTTGTTACATAGTACTATGGTCTAGTGATATTCATCTTTACTTCTAAGTGAGAGATCTTAGATTTGATTTTCACCAAAAACGAAGTTGAATCACATTACCATGACAAACTCATTGTAAGGCTTAGCCCACTCTCCCACTCCTACTGTCGTTTGTTCCAAAAAAAAATGATTTTGGTGATTTTTATATTTAATATTTTTCTTTTTAAAAAAAAGTTTTAAAATAAGGAAAAAAATGAAAAAGACTTGAAAACCTTGAGTTTTAACCATAAGGACAAAATAAAGGCTAAAGTGAATATATGCTTAGATACGTGAAATTATATTTAATTTAAAATTTGTGTAAAAATGCATAGAGTATGTATAGACGTGTATGGTATGTTGAAGTTTAGAAAACATGTAATTTAACAAATTATTAAGATGTACAGAAAACATAAGTATTTTTGTTCAGAACTTAGAAATTAAATTTATTTTTTTGGCGGAATTAGGAATTTGTTTAGGTGCTTTTTCTTTGGGTGAAAAACCTTTTTGTGTAGAATTTGATTCATGTTTTCCTAATACTTTTATGAAAATTTCGAAGTTCAACTTAAAAAAAATTGGTGAAAGAGGAGACTAAGGCCCTGTTAAATACTGTTTTTCACCAAAGGCTGTTTAACTTTAAAGTTAAGCAAAAAAAAAGTGTTTAGTAAAATTAAAATATCGTGCTTATTTTAAAAGTAATGACATTCAAACAACAGTTTTTAAAAGCATGCTGCAGGTTGCTTTTAAAACCTACTTTCACAAAAAGCAGAATTAGCCTTTACTATTTTCAATTACTTTTAAAAATGACATTATCAATCCTTCTATGCATATTTTATCCTTTAGAGAACAAAATGACCGCAACTACGTTCTTCTACAACCATTAACCACTTATATCACTACCACCATTAACACCACAATCGTCAACGCCACACACAATCGTCACCACCGCCACCATAACCACACAACAACCTCCACCACCAACACAACACCTCCAACACCACCACAACAACCTCCACCGATGTCGCTGCCACCCCTACCACGATTGTTATCTCAACACCTTAATCTTCACACCTCACCATTGGCATCACCACCACTTCCACCCCCACAATCACGATCATTGCCGTTGTTGCTACCAATGTCTTAAAAATCGATATTATCGGCGATATTTCGCCGATAATATCGTTTTTTTGACCAGCCGATATTTTTCTGAGTAAAATTAAAATATCTTTAAAATATCGCGATATTAGCGATATTATCGCTAATATTCGTCGTCGTCGCCGCCGCCGGGAAGTGAGAAAGGGAGGAGGAAACCACAGGTGGTGGGTACAAGCTGAACAACAGCAAAATCAAGTCCCCCAGGGTGTAGAGAGACCGTAAAAAGGCCCCAAGCAACTCAGCGGAGTTGCAGATAAGAGATGGGGGGGGAGGTAGTGATGGTGCTCGGCGGAGTTGCAGAGAATAGATGGGGGGAGAACTGGAGAAGGATCGAGTTCGAGAGACTGAGGGAGAAGAAGAAGGATGGAGAGACTGAGGGAATGATCCAGATCGAGATCGAGATCGAGATTCGAGATTCGAGAGAGACTGAGGTGAGGTGACCCAGCATAATGGACGGACTACGGAGAGACCAGACCGAGGGAGAGAAGGAGACGGAGAGACCAAGGGAGAGACGGAGAGACCGAGGGAGAGAAGGATCCAGAAAGGCTCTGTGTTCTGCTTGTTGCGTGTGCGTGTGAAGGAGACGGAGAGACCGAGGGAGAGAGAGAAGGATCCAGAAAGGCTCTGGGTATGCGTGTGTGCGTGTGCGTGTGTGCGTGTGTGTGTGTTGCGTGTGCGTGTGTGCGTGTTGCATCGTGTGTGTGTGTGTGTTGCAGAGTGTTGCAGAGGTGAAAAGAGGTGAAAATAATTTTGCACCCAGAGGTGAAAAGATGTGAAAATAATGTGCCTGTGACTGTGAGATGTTAGGTTTGTGTGAGTGTGTGCCAATAATTTTGCAAATAAATCCAAAGAAAACCCACTGAAACTGAACCAAACCATCATATGCCCATACTGCCATACATGCATGTAGCCTTACACCTTCAAATCACATGTGAAATGTGAATATACATGCATGATTCTCCAGCTACCCATGCCACGTGTCAGCATGCATGAGTGAGAATTGGTAACCCTAGTTCTGATGTTTGGACATAGGGTGTGTGAAAAAAATCTTGACAAGACAAACAGATATATCTGTGTGTGAAAAAAACAGTGACAAGACAAAAATGTATAGTGGAGTGGTTTCTCACTGTCAAACCCATGTGTGTGTGTAAAAAAAACACTACCAAAAACACTGCCACAATTTAAGCCGCTCAAATGCAGATCGTATGGTGGAAAGTATAGTGCTTGATCATGCTTTTTGGACTCAATCAGAATATGTGTGCCAAGTGTTTGAACCTCTTTACAAAGTTTTACGGATTGTTGACACAGAAGTGTATCCTACTATGGGGGCAATATATGAGTTGATGCATGTAGTGAAGGAGGAATTGGAAAGAAAACCTGGTGCAAGGTGGGTCATAAAGATAATTAATGACCGATGGTATAAAACATTATACCACGATTTGCATGCAGCAGGTATAAATTATGTCATAATTTGCAATTCATTTCTTTAGTTGCATAAGTATTATTTCTCTTATTAGCGTATGTGTTTCTTTGAACAGCATATTATTTGAATCCTCGATACCAATACAGACCTGGTGTTGGAGATGATGGTGCCCTTATACGTGCTGTACATAATGTATACTCTAAATTGGACCCTGCATCACCAGAAGTTGGCCAATTTGGAAATGAGGTACACAATTACTTAAATTATAATAATTACATTGTTGGATTAAACTAACATGATTTATTGAATTCAGCTAACATGGTTTAAAGATGCAAGAAGAACTTTTGGAGAACCAACATCGGTTGCTGCTCGAACAAAAATGTCTCCTAGTGAGTGTAAACATATTTCACTATAAGTTTATAATAGAATTTGTTGGAGTTATTAGGCTTATCAACATTGTTTTTCATTGTAGCTGAATGGTGGATTATGTATGAGACCGATGCACCAACTGTGAGAAAGTTAGCAATCAAAGTATTATCACAAACAGCTTCCTCATTTGCTTGTGAAAGAAATTGGAGCACATTTGCACTCATACACACAAAGCAAAGAAATAGGTTGGCTCATAGTAGGTTGGAAAAATTAGTTTATTGGTACTACAACATGAAGCTTCAAGTTCGAGATAAGGAAGCAGAAATAGATCATGTCGACCGTGGTGACCCACTAGATGTGTTTGATATTGTTGCTGAAGATGATGATACAGAGGGTAACCAACTTTATCAGTGGATTAGACCTCTTCATTTAGATGATGATGAAGGCAACCCAGCTCCCAGAGTTGTTGAAGAAGCACGTAATGAAGGGATAAATGTAGAAAGAGTATTAGAGGAGGAGGTGGGATCTAGCAGCGCTGACTATTTGGAAGAACTTTTGCGCCCAAGACCAAGAAACACTGGAATTCCACCTTCTTCCAATCCTACACAACCACAACATCGTGCTGATACTAATGATAGCTCTAGTACAAGATCAAGAGACTCACCTACCACCGGAGGTGGGAATGATGAAGGATATAGTGGAGCTGGAGGTGGTGGTGGTGGATATGGAAACTATTATGGACCACCTCCCGGATTTATGAGCCCCTTCACTGGTGAGGCAAACTTCACGCATGCAACACAAGATGATGACCATGGCAATAGGCGGGCAGGACCAGGAATTGGTGCCATAGGGAATGACTATACTCGTAGAGAAAGAGGCAAGGGGATTTTGTCAAGTCAAGAAGATGACTCGTTATCTAGAACTTCGGACTCTGTTGGAGTGGGAAGTAGTAACTATGGTTATACTCATAACCAACCATTTCCCTACCCTTCATATCCCATTCCTGTTGGGATGGAATCAAGCGACTCATGGAAAGAATCTGAGACTCAATCTTCAAATGATTTTGCTTATGAACAACGTCAACCAATCTCGGATCCATATGGGTGGCATGTTAACAATTACATGCAAAACTATTTTGGGGATTTATCATTTGATAACTACTCTTCACAATACACTCACTCTACACATAGAGATGATGAAGATAGTGAAAAATTTGAACCTCATAAGAACTCTATGTGGTACTAAGTCACTCATGTATCTTACCATGCAATGTATAAAGTGTAAAATATTGTACTAATTCATTATATATAAATGATTATGGTGTGTTTAAACTTCTTTCATTAATTACTACATATTTTCTACACTCACAATGTTTGTCAGCTCGCTATATAATCAACTTGAAAATGTTAAATCCATCATGCAATGCATTTCCTTCCAATTTTTTGTGATAAACTAATAGATAATTGACTAAATAAACATCCTGCAAAGTTTCAATAAAAATTTCCAAGTTTTTCTTACAATTTTCGTGGTTTCCATATAATTTTTATCGATATCGATATTATCCCGATATTTCCATTGATATTTCCGTGTTTTTGGACTACCGATATTTCCGATATTACCGATATTTAATACCTTGGTTGCCACTACCTATAACTGCAACCACTAACCTTAAACCACTACCAACATCACCACCATTGTCATTACCACCACCACTGCCAACGACACCACAACCACCACACCTCTACCATTGTCGTTGTCATCACTACCATGTCGCTACCACTACCACCACCATGTCCATTTTGTCCTTATATAATTATATCACTTATATTAAAATTTACATAACCCTTTCATACTGATTTTCATACTCACAGCACTTTTAAAAATACAGTATCAAACGCTCAACAGTTTTATTTATAGTTGATTATTCTTAGAGCACAACAAAAGTAATTTTTAAAAACAACACACAACAATCCTAAACTGACCTTAAATCAAAGAAATTGGTGAAAAAAGGGATATTTCCAAAAGTTGAAAACATATCCGATCTCAATAAATCTTGAGAACTTTGAAGCATTATGATTATGTGTATTGTTATCTATATAAACATAGTTTTACCTCTTTAATTTATATTCACTAATCTTCTTTAATTTAAGAAATTTAAAATAAACGTGTAAAAGATAAAAAGAGTTAGCGTTGATAACGACAACATATGATCGTGTGCATGAGTTGATGAATGGATCAATCAATCAGCCGAAATTTTATCTAACCATGATGAGCGGTCAACATAAACATGAGCAGTGGGGAGGTGGATTGTCTACCCTCTCGTTCCCATACCCTTCTTATCATTTTCTGTTTTGTGCGATTATAGTTAAAATACGTTAACATTTTATATTAATTTTTATATAAAAATAATAAGACAAAAAAAAATAAAAATATAAAATATTTATATAATTTAACCGTGATCACATAAATAAAAGAAGATTAAAAAGATACGAGAAGGGACCGACAGACAATCCATCTCCATGCAGTGGGACTCGGGCACCCTTTTGATCGTCGGACATTTAAATAGTTAAATGAGAAAACGTCCCCTCGCAATAAGCTCCTCAGATTGATTGATTCACTGAGATATAGTCTGAACAATCTAATCATATCATATTAAGTAGAGTCCTGACTCCTGATAGTTCTGCGCATATTTTGGTACGAGAGAAATGTTAAGGATATTTAATATTATAAAATATTATGTCTTTTTTGAGAGTTTTTTTTTTGTTTTGGGTAACTTTTTTTGAGAGCCATTTTAGCATTTTACTTTTGTACAAAATTGTAGACTATAGCAATTGGGCAATGAATTACAATTAATCAAAATGGTTGAGAAACTTGACAGATCAAGATGAGAATTTGTACTATATTTCTTATATTGTCATGACGAGATATTCAAATTCAAGACAATCTATAATGAGTTATGTTAGCGAGATCAAAATTTTAAATTAAATTTGTAAATTAAATAATATGGAGGTTGAAGATTGGATGGTTATTTAAATGTTGATTAACGTGCTTATATTTTATTGATTACACATAATTTGGTTTAAAAACTTGGTCTTCCTAATATTATCCTTCTTAATACTTGGAAAAAAAACTATTACTAGATTAAACCATTTGAAAACATTTTTGTAAGAAACACTGCTTATGAGTGTCTTTGTTAGAATCACTTTCAAGTGTTTTCTTAAAAAGGCACTAACAAATGCTTTTATGTTTCAAAAATGTTTTTTACCAAAGTGCAGTCAGAAACGTCGTTGATTATCTGAAAATGCATTTCAGCATTCGAAAATTACTTCAAAAACAAGGAACTAGTTGTTGAGCATTCATAGATTACGTCAAAAACAAGGAACTAGTTGGTGGAGAGTCAATATTCAGAGAGATTTAATCTATAATTCATTTTCATTTATTTGATTTATGAGACTCAGAACAACTAGCCATGCATACGAATGGAATCATAAGTAGAATTCATTTTCATTTAAAGTTACAATTAGTTGGGGAGAATGAAATGAGTTTACCGTCATGTGGTGTTCCGTATCCATTGATACATGTCAAGTACAAGTTTTCCTCCACATGATCACAATGTACTTTTGGATTGAAACACCATGTGGCAGCGGACTACTCCATATAAGTTGTTTTCTTATACAAAGGCAGGCAGGTAGATCGCTTAACAGTGAAATAAAATCACAGCATTTTCTCGATGTCTAGTTTTCTTCTTCTCAAATGCACAACTAGCTACTCCCAACTGGTACAGTCGCAGTGGGTCAAATTAGCTTGGTTTTGAGTAAAACTTTGAAACACTAACAAGGTAGCCGTACACAAAGAACACACATTTCTTTAATTGTTTTGCATTGGGTACCTAACCCCAGCTGCCAAGACTCGTTGCTGCTGTATCTGCAGTACCATACAGAAGAATAATCAATGGTTTGGCTCCAGATAGATACGGTATCATCAATATTAAAGGAGTAGTTAGGTGGTAGGTTTAATTATAATTACCTGGAATAATTCATGTAGTTTGTTCTTAAGGTAGCAATATTCATGTTCCAGCAGCTCTAAGGCTCTCAAGCACCTGAATAATACATAGGCAATACGATTCATGTTTCTTTTCCAAAATGTGGAACATAATATAGCGAGAAAATAACGAGTACTATTATTGGTACCATTTTAACTGATCACGTGTCCTACCGTTTCATAAAATGAGTCCAGTACCAATAAGGCCCACGTTTATTAGAGAAATTATAAGACGGTTGAGAGTTGAGACGGTGATTTATGGAAGAATAAATGAAATATGTGAACGCGCGACTACTGAGGAGAGAAAAATGAGGAAGAGAGAGTAACTGACTGACCCAGCACGGTTATTGTGTTCAGAAGCAGCGCGAAAAGCGACGCAGACGTTTCTGATTCTCTTGGCACCAATGCTTGAGCTGCTTCCCATAAACTGATTCAAATGTGTTCCCATTTTCTTGTAGTCCGAGAACTCCCTATCCATCCTGTTGTTTACATGTTCATTTCAGTTCAGTTCAATGTTTCACCAACCACCAAACCGACAACCAAAAATTAATCAATCAAATCGCTCAGTGAGAGAGACAGAGAGACTCACAACAATCCTCTGAGATTTCTCAACAGCTTCTCGGACTCATGAAAATATATGTTCACAACTTCAGAAACAAAGTTTGGGGAGCTCTCGTCCTGGAGTTGTTGAAGCTGCAAGAATTGCTCATCCAATACTCCCTATACATTTAACAACAACAACAACAAAATACCGATAAACAACAATTAACTGCGTTCATAAACAATATTCTTCAATAGTAATGAAGAACATTAAAATAAAGCGAAACAAGTTATTTTATCAGCAGTTACCTGGTGAAAGAGCATCGCGAGCAAACGATTCATGTCTGCTCGCAACTGATCGACACCCAACCCCAACATCCACACTGGCAGACCCGTCTTGGCTAAACACTTGGTTCACCCACAAAACAAACAATTTGATAATATTAATAGTGAGAGGTTTTACTTGCTTCACACCAGCAGCTCTAGGGTTTAGGTTCTGTGTTTATAATTTTGTTGTGTTTCTGCTCTTTCACTTGTTCTATATATAGAAGCGGGAAGGCCACCTGGGATTCAAAGCAATGTACCGATTGAATCGGACCCCACTGTTTGCCTAAATTAATTAAATAAAATTGTATTAATATAAATTAATTTTCAAACCCTAAACCTCGAGCATGCATTGTGTAACATACCGAGGCGAATGTGGGGTATCAACCGGACCAGCCTACACACCACAGGCCTCAGCTCTCAACATCCCAACCCTAATATTTGATAAAATAAATTATTGAGTGACTGATGAATGAGTGAAAAAGTGAGCTGAGGGAGGTGGTGACCTGCTGTCCCCGTAGCCAGTGAGTTCGCGTGCTGTCTGTTATGGCAGGTTGGTGCGGCGGTGAAGCCTCATTTTCACCCGACAACTGCCTGCACCCGGCTACTTGTCAGTCACTCACTCCAATATTCCCCACACACACACCCCCACAGTTTACTTAAACAAGAAAGAAAGAAAACCTAAACCATATCATTTGAATGAACCTACACAACACTTTAGAATTTTCAACATATTTTATGGTTTTGCTTCACTTTTGCCCCACTTTTTCTTTGTCACTTTCTTGAGAAAATGTTGGCTGGTTGTTGTTACTTTCTTTTTTGGCTCACTGAGTTGCAGAGAATTGAAGCCTGCTGCTGCTCTGCAAAGAAAGAAAGAAGCAATCACTTTTGGTTCTGGGAAACTGGCATCTGAGAAAGAGCTATCTTTCTAGCACCCCCGATAAACAAGGCTCGCAGAGCAAACACACCTGGACCTCACGGTGGTGACAAACACTGATCTAGGTGGTCACGTCGCAAAATGGATTTTCATTGTTTAATCTATGTGTAGGTGTATGTATGAAGAAAAGGGGTTCGTTACAGGATGAGGATGAGGAAAAACTTTTATAATGTTCGTTATTTAAACAGATATTTAACGCGGCAAAAAATAAGTAAAAGAATACGAAATCATATATCATATCGTTCACTTATATTATATATGTAGTGTATTACTTGAATGCCGGGTATTTAAAAAAAGTATCACATAAGCACATGAATATGATGAAGGAACTTTTCAAAAGGGCGTGATGGGGCATTGGACCCTGCTCAGTCAGGTTAACATTTAAACAAAAACAAGCACACACTTTTATAGGCCATCATTTCCATTTATTCTTAATTTCTTATCGTTTGAGAAAAAGAAGAGAAAAGAAGCACTCATTTTCTTTATGAGATTAACATGATTTGGCTTATTAGAGCGGTGACGTTCAACCTTGAAGTTGTTGCCCTTTCCCATTTCTCTTCTCTTCATTAGCTACTAATGAGTAATGAATTACAAAACTTTGTAGCAAATTTTGGATCAAAAAGGTTTATATGATGGCTCTTTATTTTTTGGACCCATATATACATAATGACTGCAAAAGTTTAGCAATAATTAATGTTATATATGGTGGCTATTTTAATTTCAAAATTTTGGATCCCACCCTAAGTATAATTTCATGAACTTCGTTTTTTTTTTCCAGCTGAGAAGAGGTGGCCTCTCTTCTCTGCTGCTCCGGCATGAATTTCTGCCTAAGTAATTACTAAATTGATTGAATGAAAGAGGGTTTGTGAACTAAAACTAAATTAAAATTTTGAAACAAATGAGTAACCAAGTAACAGAAAATTGCAGCAAAGCCATCTATGTTCATTGTTCACCCTTTTTCTTCCATTGTGCATTCTAAAGAGTGAAATTTTTTTATTGTGTTTGAAACACGATCCGGTACACCAAATGTCCTTATACAATTTATTGAAAGAAAAAAAATTCAGTTTAGAACCAATTGTATTATTACATTTAGTATACCGAACTATGTTATGAAAAGTCTCTCTAAAAAAGCTAATTGGTTATGATCAAAGTTACCTTAACACAAGAGCTTTATTCATTCAATGAAATAATTATCAAACCGAAATGCTTGAAAATGCAACCACCACGAGGTAGTTCAGTGGTTGGAGACGAATTTCAGGCACATATGTCACACGGCATGTAGGTGAATCACATGATAATGGCCACGGATAGGCTGAAAAGCCTCAGTGAGTCTTCCTGACGTCCGAAATGGTAGATTGCTGTAACGAAATCATCCACTAATATTTTTTTTTTATAAAAAAATTGCTTAAACATGCAGTGATAACATTACTTTATGTGGCATACGTGTCTCTCGAAATGGAAGACATATTTTTTACTTTAACAGTAGTACAAAGTGCGCACGAGCCATCCTAGCCTATGTGATGGGTTTAAGTGTAGTAAAACTTATTTTTATATGTGAAGCATGTTACTTAATTAATTTGCTAACAACTACCTCGACTTGCATGCTCACATAAAAAGCATACCTTGACGTAAGCAAACTCTTATCAGTATTGTTTAATACAATGATTTTTCCTTTCGTTACATATAATACTAACTGAATTCAATAAGAAAACCACTTAGTACTACGATCTAGGACTCTAGTAGTATTTTTTTTCACTTGTAAATAAAAGGTTTTAAGTTCGATTCTCGCCAAAAGCGAATTTGAACTACATTATTATAGTTCGCCCATTATGAGACTTAATCCACTACTTAACCTCCCATTTGTGTAGATAATATTGCTCGTTCATTAAAAACAAAATGGGGGGCATCGAGTGGGTTGGTCTAGTTGGATTTCAACCCATTGGCCAACCCAACATGCTCGGGTTGGAATTGTTCAAACCCATTTCCACCTAAGAAAATAGGCAAACCAACTCACCCAAACCATTCTTAAGCGAGTTGGATTGGGCAAGTTTCATTGGTTGTACTTAATTAATTTCTTTCTTATTTCTAATGCGTATGAGCGACAAATAACCAATACTTACGTCAAATTATGCCTAAATCATGAAGATTGTTTGATGTTGTTATATCACTACTAATTACTAATACATAAATTTCAGTATTCAAATCAATAATTAATAAACAAGTGCCTAAATCATGTGGGTTAGGAACAAAAAATGTTTCTTTATAGAAGTACTTTTTATGGCAATTATTTTGATGCTCCATGAAAACATGAGGTACTTTTGCATATATAAAATGCAAAATTATACCTAGACTTCCTAAATCATAACCATGCTTCTTGAGCTCCCGTGCTTATTCACTCTGAATTTTATCCATTCAAGACACATTCTTCTTTTTTGTCCTACTACTAAAACTTTTCACACTTGCAGCTTTGAAGTTCCAAATTATGGTACAAAGATTCCTAATTCTTTAGAGATTAGACCCTAAAGTTAATATGAAGCAACGTATAACCTAGTGTGTAAAGAGCACCCATGCACTCCATCAGAAAGCTATGGAATGTGATCATTAGGGGACATTTTTGTACTACAGTAGAGTTGGAAACTCATTGCTCGAGATAGTAAAAAATTTCAATCCATTTAGTCCTATTATTGTAATATATTACTACCCAAAGTTGTGACAAATGACAAGAAAATATGGACAAAAAGACATCAATATATGTATCAGTTAAATATAAAAAGTAGGAAACTTTTTTAAAATATCATATGGACTTATACACCTTTATCAATTTGTCATATAAACAAAAAATTTAAGCAAATTGTCATATCAACTTTCTGAAAATATTAATTTGTCATTTTATCCTAACACCATTAGGTTTTCCATCCAAAATAAGTGGTGTGTCTTGCACATGACTTGTGTTTAGGGCCATTTAGAAAATTCTCCACTCCCCTTCTAAAAAGTTATCTTCGACAAAACAAAAATCTAAGATTTCTAGAAACAAAAATGAAACTTAGTTCTCTTTAACAGTATAGTCCTCAAAACATATATAACATGTTCTCGAAGAATAGTTGTCCTCTAAAACAATAGTAAATATCAAACTTAATGGTGTTAGGATGAAATGACAAATTAATTATTTCGGAAAGTTAATATCACAAATCGTTTAAAACTTTAGTTATATGATAAATTGAAAAACGTGTGTAAGTTCATATGACATTTCAAAACTTTCCTAAACCTTATACTATTACATGACTAATGCCTTTCACAATGGGTAGAAAAATTGAGTGTGACACCCATAATATAGGAATCAAATTCCTACGTGGACAAAAAATCTGAGTAAAATGAGAGTGATTCTTATTTTTTTTAGTTCAATACAATGAGCTTCACATCTATACAAAATAAAGATTCCGGTACATATAGAAGTTATAAGGACACAATATTCCTTTCTTTGTATGTATCATACATGGGGTTTACTTAACCAACACAAGTCTGTCAGAAAAAGACAACTCAATACTCAAAGCCCCTTTGATCATAGGAGAAAAAAGAACACTCAAAACGCCATCTTGTATTTTGAAAGGCAGTCAAAACACCATGTTTTACACGAAATTCGGGTGAGTAATAACTCTATATGCATGGTTATAACCAAAAGCACACCATTTGAAGCATGGTTATAACGTGGTCAAAGCTTTCTTTAGTTCAAAGCCATCCTTTGTTTGTGGGCCTCAGTTGGTAGCTTCACATCAGTTGCCAATCCAATAGCTTGGAGAAATCTTACAACATACCATGTCATGTCAAGCTGCCACCATTTCAGGCCATGCCTAGCCGAGTACTCAAATGCATGGTGATTGTTGTGCCAACCCTCTCCAAATGCTAGCATTGCCACCCACCTGAACAAATTCACATTTCCTTTAGAATTTGAGAATTTTAACAAAACACTTTCGATACTGTTCACTTTTAACGAAAACCCACATTTTTACCTTTCCCTGGTACTATTCACTATACCTTTAAAAAAGACTTTTCATTAAAAATGAATTTTTTTTGAACTTTTCGTTAATTTTCCTTTAAAATTTTCCATCTAAAACTGAAGAAGGCAATCAGCCCAATAGTGCTTTAACCCAGCCCACACTGTCATACACTAACCTTTAGGTTGAGAAATGTAAAAGAACTACTAGAGAAAAACTTGGTGGAACTTCCTTATCACATGATGCACGTTGAGTATCAGACATTGTCTAGTTAAAACTTAACACATTCTATAACTTTTATAAAATATTAGAATAAACGTGATGCTTCAACTGAATAGTGTCTAGCACTCAATTTGTTACGTGACACGGAAGTTCCACCCAATTATTTTCTCTAGATGATGGGGTTGTGGAGAAACAGTAGTACCAATTGTTCCTAGACAAGTCACCAGTATTCCATGCTCTGTTTCCCCAAACGTGGCAAGCTGAGTTAACAAGCCAAGTAATGTGGTATACCCATATAGTCCTCACACCCTGCAATATTAAAATTGAAGCACATTTATGTCCAAGAAGTGGGAATCCTCCCACTGCATTTAGTAGGAGTTCAAGAGCAAATAATGAAAGGCCCTCAATTCATTTTACCATTCCCCACACAAGGAATGGGAATCCTCCCATTGCATATAGTACAAGTCCAAGAGCAATAGGGTGAGCAATGTAAGTTTTCTGCAGGAGCTGATAGAAGGGCTGCTTCTCTAGATCCCCAGCATTATTTGATCCCCCACACTGCAAATGTTAAAAGCACAAAATATATTTTTTCATTAGAAGGAAAAATAAACATTGAATAATTTTTTATCTGTATCCAAAAGACTTTTTAGCCACAATAGTCCTGAATATTCGCTTAACTCCTCACTTTAGTCATTGACAAAGTAAAATCGATAGAAGTGGCCATGAGTTTGTTCATCGTAAACAATTTTGGTCTTTTCGGGAAAATTGATCAATATTCTCGTTAAATTGTCATGTGACCCACCTTTACAAGGGTATTTTTGTCAAACCAACCCCTCCACTTAACAAGGATATTGACAGATTTTTTATGAAATGATCAAAACGATTTATGCTGGACAAACTCAAAGACCACTTCTATTGATTCTTAGTGTCAGTGACCAAAATGAGGAGTTATTCCAATCTCAGATATCACTTTAGCTAAAAAGTCCATGTAGAACTAAAGGAAAAAGAAATTCATACCCTTTCATTCACAGAATTGGTATCAAAGAGCCAACTCATGTGACTGTACCAGAAACCTTCAATTGGGCTATGTGGGTCTTTCTCAGAATCACAGAACTGGTGGTGGTACCTATGCACACTCACCCAATCAATTGGGCTCCCCTACAAACCCAAAAAACACAATCAATCGAACACCAAAAAAAAATAATAATCATTAAAAATAGGTAAAAATATTTGGAGGTAGGCATTCCAAATTCCAAAAATCCCAATGACAGTTTGACACATACGGAAAAAAAAATGTTCTGGGTTAATAGTGCAATCGACTCAAACTGTGAATTGTAGAAAAAAAGTGACCACCGAAAATGTTTTGAAACACAACCAAATTCAAATTTGAAATCCTCACCTGAAGTGCTTGGGATCCACAATAAGCAAATAAGTACTCGAGAAACTTGGGGAGCTTGAAACTCTTGTGTGAGAGATTCCTATGAAAAGAAAGAGTGATTCCAAATAGACCAGTCACAACATAAAGTGCCATTGCCACCCAAAAAGCTCCCCAATTGAATTGAAAAGGTGCAAAAAGGCTGAGCAAATGCATTGCCGCCACCACACCAGCTGTGGCCACGTCCATTGGAATCCACTTTCTCCCCATAAACACATTCTTCGGCCTCTTCACAAGCACATCAGAAAGTAGAATTCTCTTAAACCTGTACTCTCCTGTCTCTGTTAGTTCTGGTTCCAGGGCTTCAGACAATGCTGCATTGGTGCTTATTGCTGATGCTTTTCTATTAGAATTGGTAAGAAAAAGGCTGAAAAGCTTTGTGCTTGTTAAAAACTTATTGGGTTGTGATTGTTTTGAGTTGCAATGATCAAAAGTGAGGAGCTTGGAGCTCTGGGGCAATGGCCTGAGACCCAAAACTGGTCTTCCCGGCCGGAGAAACGTGCGGCGGAGATGAAAACAATGGTGGGTATTGGGATTGGACTGTGGTGATGTGATCAAATCCATGGAAGAGGAGGAGGGAGGAGGAGTTTGATACAAAATTGGGTTTTTCACAAAACCATCAAAAAGTTTAAATAATCTGCAGAATTGGGTTGGAGGGTTTTGGTGGGGCAGAGAGTTTGTGACTTTGTGGTGGAGTAGTCATTGCAAGATTTGTTAGATTTTGTTCAAGTTGTGGACTGAAAGGGAGAGAAAGAGACAAGAAAGATGGAGATAAGGCGGCGTTTGGGTTTTTGGGCCGTTTGGGTTGTAGAAACTAGAATGTATAGGATCCAGTTATATTTTATCCTAATTTTTCAATTTTTTTTAAAAATAATTTTTGTGACATTTGTTCTTATTGGTTAAAAGGGTAGAGAGATATTTGTGTAAAATTTGTGTCTGTGAATGCTCGTCTGCTTATTTGTCATCATCTCCCTCAAAGAAGTATCTATTTCTGGTCTTCTTCAAAGTACACTTGCCCAACCGATGAGCTAGAAAGAAAGAACGAAGGAAAGAGTCGTAAATGGCTGCAGCAACAAAATCTTCGATCTTTGCGGCGTCCACACAACATTTTCCCACCACACCGTCCATTTTTGCTAGCAAAGCAAGCCCACCTGTTTCAAACACTCTCGGTATGCTTCTCCTTAATCGGTTTCCTTTACTTGCAACCTGTGTGGGATTCTCGATTGAAATATAAGGAACTGGCTATAGTACTTGCAAGTACCATCACCGACAGCACCTTGGAATCTTGGATGTCATTACGGTATATCTAACCGTCAGATGGTGATAATACTAAGTACTTGTAAGTATTGTAGCCAAATCCAAAATATAGTAGATGCAGATGTGGATTTTTTTCAGTTGGCCAGTGAGTCCGGCCCTTGCACTCAAGTTCGAATCGCCAACCCTGTCCATTAGAGGAATTTAGAATATCTTATTGTGAAAAGAGAAAACGAATATAGATATTATAGTTACCATAATTGTTCATGGGTTAGTTATAAAAGCTTTTAATATGCCACAAAAAAAGGGAATTATGGAAGATTGATTCTACTTCAGTTGGAAATTTGGAACTCATATCTTAAAAGGCTGGCAATTAGAACGGTTCTATGAAGTGTGTCCATGTCTATGTTGTTTACGTGGCTTTTAAATGATATTATCTTAATCACTTAGTTAGATACCACTATAAATGTATCCAACATCAGCTAAAGCAGGCAAGGTGTAATTCAATATGCTAAAATGCTAAAGCCATCAGAGAGTTTAGCTAAATTTGAGCAGGTTTGATTATACATTCATTTTTTTGGTGTTTGTGAAGAAATATTTTCATAATTTTGAAAGTGTTTCTGTGATTACATGTTCTATTTTAACTTCCATAGTTCGCCGCAAAGTATCTATGTTTTCCGTTCATAACATCGGATCATAAAACTTTTTAAGACCAAATGGATAACACTTGAGCAATGTAATGCAGCTAGCAGTTTTCGGGGTTCATCGTTGGCGAGTTGTCCTTCGATAAGGAAGAAAGTTGTGAAGGGCAATGCGAAAGTCATTGCTGCTGCAACAACTTTTGCACCAACTCCTGTAGAGGAACCCAAAGAGTATGAGCGTTCAACTCCCTCTTACTGCAATTGCATTACTTCATTTACTTACTATCGCTAAATCTTTACTTTATTATATTCTTTTTCGGGATTTCTAGTCGTTCTTTGAGCAAAAAAAAGAAAAAACTAATGACATTAAACATCATCTGCATGAAAGTGTCGTACAAGCAGAATTCTTTCATTGAAATAAGATTTGTCAATATTTGTTTTCTCCTCGTTGAAAAGCTAAAATTAAACTTGGTAAAGTTAAAAAATTTCGTCTTTTCAGGTTCTCACTACCCTCATGGGCTATGTTTGAACTTGGGAGAGCTCCTGTGTATTGGAAAACCATGAACGGTCTTCCTCCTACGGCTGTAAGTATGGCATTGTAGTAAAACTAGTCGGGTTTTCTTAATCGTCGTTTTCTCAAAATAAACTCATTCGCAAAATCTGGCAGGGAGAAAAGCTAAGGATTTTCTACAACCCAGCTGCAAATAAAATTGTCCCAAATGAAGAATATGGGATTGCATTTAATGGTACTTGAACACAATGTCCTATTATTTATTGTTAACCTTGTGCGTTGTTGGCCTCTTCATGTGCTATGTGATGCTACTTCGAATGAGGGTGTTAGCTTGACATACATTGTTGTCGGGATTCCTAACAACTTGAGTTTTTTTTTGTTAACCGCAACGGTAGTCTAAACTACTAACCCCTTCATAAGTTTTTCTCCCCGACTTCCAGCATTGACAATCCTCTTGACTTTACTTAATAGCCATGAGGGATTCGTAATAATGCTCAAATGAATGACCCGGAGATTGTCTTGGCTCCTTGTGCTGCTTCTACCGGCTTTGGAGCTTCGAAATTCTCCCCACATTTTAACCACTCAAATCGTATTTTCTCTAGATAACTTGAAGTAAGTTGAGGTTCCATCATAGAACCAATTGGCAGTACAGGGAGTAGCCCAATTGCTTTTAAGCACATGCAAGGTCCCTCCTCACATCAATCTGGGATTCATTCTCAACATTGCTCCTCCCAGATTGCTTTACAGCTAAGTTTTTGATGTGCAATGGTACTTTTGTACTCATATCTCATTTACACAAGGCGGAAACGAATGATTTGGAGTATGTCTTGGCTCCTTGTGCTACTTCTATGCCTTTGGAGCTTCGAAATCCTCCCACATTTCACTTACCTCGTTCATTTTTCTTTTCTAGTTTCTCTCCCCATCCTGTCATATCTTTCCTTTCGTAAATCCAAATTCCAGGTTTTCATGCCTATGTTGTAACTCATTGATCGGAAATGCCTAACACCTTTAGTTTTTTAAACCGCATTGATAGTCTAAACTACTAATCCCTTCATAAGTTTTTCTCCCCAACTTCCAGCATTGACAATCCTCTTGACTTTACTTAATAGCCATGAGGAATTCGTAACAATGCTCAAATGAATGATCTGGAGATTGTCTTGGTTACTTGTGCTGCTTCTACCGGCTTTGGAGCTTCGAAATTCTCCCCACATTTTATCTACTCAATTCGTATTTTCTCTAGATTACTTATAAGCACATGCAAAGTCCCTCCTCCCATCAATGTAGGATTCATTCTCAAAATTACTCCTCCCAGATTCCATTATAGCTAAAAAATTTATGTGCAATGGTAGTTTCATAATCATTTACACAAGTCCCATTATATTTCTAACAGCATTGTTGTTTGCCTCTTGACCTCGCATATAAGCCATTAGGGATATGGAACAATGTTGAAACGAACAGTTTGGAGTTTGTCTTGGCTCCTTGTGCTACTTCTATGCCATTGGAGCTTCGAAATCCTCCCACATTCCATTTACCTAGTTCATTTTTCTCTTCTAGTTCCTCTCCCTTTCCCTCAATATATTTCGTTTCGTAAATCCAAATTCCAGGATTTCATGCCTACGTTATAACTCATTGATCGGAAATGTCCTACTTTTGTGGCTGAAAAATCAGCTGAATATGCCTTTGCCTTTTCAATTCTTGGTCACAGTTGCATTTTATTTACTTGGTTGTATTCTTGTCTTCACAGGAGGTTTTAATCAGCCTATAATGTGTGGTGGTGAGCCAAGGGCAATGCTTAGTATAAGCCGAGGCAAAGCCGATTCCCCAATGTATTCCATCCAGATATGTATTCCCCGGCATGGTTAGTATCATTCGGTTAAGTTCATCTTTCATTTCTTGGCCATATAACGTTGTTTTTCCTAACCAACTGTTCTAAATTCTCCAGCCCTGAACTTAATCTTTTCATTTACAAACGGAGTTGATTGGGATGGTCCTTACAGACTACAATTTCAAGTTCCCAATGGTTTGAAGAACAAACCGATTGAATTCTTTAACGAGGTAAAACTCATCTTGTCAAAGTTCAAATCGGGACTATATGGTGCTCAAAGAATCTATGAAATACTAATGATATCAGCTATCAGAATTGTTGAATCAGTTCTAACAAGTTTATTCTGTACACCTGTTGCATCGTTGTATTTGGATGATGCGTTCATGGCAGGGAATAGCAGAAGAGTTGAGTAAAGACGGTGCATGTGAGAGAGCAATCTTTCCTGATACGTTTGTTGTCGTAACAAGATGCAATATAATTGGGAATTTGACAGTCGAAGGAGTAAGAAAATTGTTCATATTCACAGCTTCATTGTTTCTCAAGTGAAAGTGCCAAAATGACTTGTAAATCTAATTGTCCCGCCCTTGCAGGGCGATCGTTGCAACCTTAATCTCGTACCAGGATGCACAGATCCCAGTTCATCCTCCTACGACCCGCTTGCCAATGTGGATGATGGATCATGCCCAATTGAGTAGCATCGTGCAGTCAGTAATACCTGCCCATCTTACTTGTAAATATGTCACGGTGTGTAGTACATATACGGTATCTGTCTAGAAAATGCCTGTCTTATTGAGGAAACTACACTGAGATTGCTGGTTTCATAGAGTTTATACAAGTCATAGTTGCAATCTCATCCAAAGTATTCAAGCCACTTTTGCTGATTTCCTAAAGAAATTCCGGTAGTTGGAGCTTCCGAACATTTTCTTGCTGCATAGCTTAAACATTTTTTGTGTGTCCTTTGAATAAGGAAATTGAAACAGATTCATGCAAATCACATCGAACATGTGGATTTGATGCCTTCCGTTTTTCATGATAGATTCTTTGAAGACGGAAGAATTCTTTACGAAAGGCCAACCCACGCGGATTTTGATCACTTTACGGCAAGGAATTAGGCATGTGAATGTTGTGAGGCCATTTGTTTTGCGATTTTGTTCCGAAAGGTATGGGTGGGAAGGTAAAATTCACAGGAGGAGATTTGAATGGGAATAGGTAGGGGTGGTTTCGGTTCCGAACCTAACCGAAATGCGCGGTCCAAAAGCCAAACCAACCAAACAGTTGGAGAAGGGCAAATCAACTTTCCTACATGAGTAAAAAACCGAAACCGAACTGATTATTGTGGTTTCCCGATATTCGGTAATACCGAAATGGTTTTGGTTTTTTCGAACGGGATAAGCACACAATATGTTGGGGCGTAGAATACGGATTGAAGTGATAATAATTACAATTAAAAGAAGTAATCTATATTATATGTAGGGATTTCGATTCATTTTTTATGTAGGAAAGTTGATCAGACCATAACAATCCCCACAACTAATCTTTATTTTTATAAAAAAAAAATGAGGATCCTTTCCCTTAAACACTTTATATATATATATATATATACATAGACACACACACACATATATATATATATATATATACACATATTACGGTATGGTGATATATACACACACACATATACATATATATATATATATACACATATTACGGTATGGTAATATTTTTCTTCAGTGAGAAGTAAGAGGTCTTAGGTTCGAATCTCGTGGATTAATAAATTTGATACCAAATTAGGCTACTCATTGTTTGGCTTAGCTGAACTCCCCATCCCCTTAGTGTAAAATATCGATGTACTAAAAAAAAGAAATTTCATTCGGTTCAATCTTACCAAGTAACCTATGTGACACACCCCGGCCTAGGAAAGGTCGAAGTGTGCTGGCCGTCACCGTCAGATGACGTAACCATAAGGTAAATGATATAAGAAATTGAATAAATTTAAAACTAATTAGAACTAATTATACTAAACAATGAAAGAGTGCACAGTCGTGGGAATAAACCCCTACAAATATTCAGAGCTTAAAAGACAGTACGACTACCTAAGAGTAGTCAAAGCAGCTAAAGTACACTTATTGCACAACAGTGATAAGTTCGTACGTCTAAACCGAAGAGAATGTCAGAACTGCCGAGATTCCTTGAGTGCCACAAAGAGTACAGCTATATAGGTCCTGGAGGGGCGGAAATACAAAGTTGAGTGGGTCAGCAAAACAATGCTTATACGAAAACCTTTATCTTTGAATATAGTAACCTCTCACCGTAAAACAAGTATAGTTTCCTTTAAAACATACTACGTAAGTATGTAACCACAATTCTATATCCATATAATAACAGAATATGCCAAGTCATGATATATCAATGCCACAATAATAGTAATCATGTGATAATCAAATATAAACAGTTTGCTCATCATATAAGCTAGCACATGAGTCAAAGTTGCTTAAAGCAACCTGTACGATAGGACTGGGTGTAATAATGCGCTCTAGTACTACAATCACGTGAAGACTGATGCCGTGGCACGGTCACATACGAGTCGAAATTGCCTAATGCAATCTGTAAGACAGGACTGGCACCTAAACTTGGATCCAAGGTGAGCGAACGGTGCAGATGTGAACATACACGTGAAAGACTGGCCCTGACCCTGGGCGGAGTACCAACACCGGGGTGCAGCAAGATGAGCATATACACATATGTATGAATGTCATGACAATAATATCTCAACCATGTAGCAACATTTATCACAATTTATATCACAATAATGAATACTTGGCAATATAAGCGTAAAATTGAAGTAACTACGAATTTATGAAAACTATAAATATGTATAGGTATAAAAACAAACTGCCCACTCACATTTACGTCGCTGGGCCGTAGCCCCCAAGCCTAGCTTGGCCCCGAACGTCCTCGGGATACGTTTCCCCTATATGTGAAATAACTATAATAGAATTAAATAAAGCACATATACGGAAACCTAAATAAAACCCACATAGTTTGCTCAAACCTAGGGTTTAAATACATGAAATCAATCTACTCAACGTTACGAACATCCTCAAATTTTTAGAAATAATTTTGGACCTTGCACGCGCCCCTATGCGCCGGCCAAGGCACAGCCAGACGCGCCCCCACGCGAGGCCAAACAAAGGCCTAACAGCCGTTAGGAATATTCCACGAAATATTCCGTTAAATCCTTAACAGAGGTTAACGGCATTACCTGACGCCATTAGAATATTCCTTCAACTTTGACGGAATATTCCGTCTCCTTCTCCAGCGAGCTCCAACGTCTACCGCCTTCTCCACCGTCTGCAACTCAACTTCGCCGGATTTCTAGAAAATTTTCAAACTTTCATAACTTCTTCATTTCTCAACCATTTTTGACCTACTTTATATGGATTTGAAGCTTATGAAGAGTAGAATCGCGTTATACTTGTTCGGAGTCCAAAAAGTAGACAGAGGTGGTCGGAAAACACCTCGAAAGTTCCGACCAAAAATGAACTCTTCAAAACTCGGTCGTTTCACTTCCAAACTTCTTCCAAATTGTTGTAGGAGCCTCGAGGAGTTGCGTAGAAGCTTCCCCAAGCTTCAAAACTTCCTAACTCGTTCGAAATTACGTCGAACTCAAATCGTCCGAGTCTGGACCTTCCGAGTTAACGAGTCAAATCTCGTCTAAACTGAGTTCTAAGGGTATGGTTGTGCTCATGGAAGTGAGATGAGCACGAAAATGAGATTCTTGGGTTCGATATGTGAGCTTTGAAGCTCATATAGGGTTGTTGCAAAGGGAATGGTATAATGAAAAGAGAGAGAAGGAAGAGAGAGAGAAGTGAGATATTTTTCTGATTTTTCTTTTGTTTTTCTGATTGGTTGCCGCAAAGAGGGAGTGGATGGGATTGTTGAGGGAGTGCACGGGATGGGCTAAATAGAAGGCTAGGGATAAGTTTTCAGATTTTTCAATAGTAAAAGGAAATCGAAATCTATCTGTAATAGTGTTCCCACACTGGTAGAAATTCATGTACACTTGTGACAACGTGTACAATTTAAATGCGATAGCGAGAAATAAAATAAACGCAATATAAATACGTCCACGTCACTTGCTAATAAGGGCATAATAGTCATTTCACATAGTCGGGGAGAAATTACATAGGAAAATTAGGGACGGGTCGTCACATATATGTCATACCAATACCTGACTAAATTTTTCAATTTCAATTACCGAGTTTTTCAGTATTGATATGGATTAGGTCCGCTTTAATTTTTTCCATTTTTCTTTGAGAAAATTAGAATTAAATGCCTCATTTTAGACTTTTGTAGACCAAACATTGGGAAAATATAGCCATCTTGACAATCAACTAAAGAAATATAGCCTATCTTTCTCAATTATTATAAAACTAACCAAAATTGAAGTTAAAAAGACTTAATTAGCCTTAAGTTTCATATTGAATTACTTAAACATCAGCCTTTACTCATACAACGGAACCTGCATTCCATCGTTTCCATGGCTTCGTTCGGCCATCTTTAGTATTATCAACCCTTCAGTCATCTTTATATCTATCACTCCATATTGTAAAACTTTGTAAAAGATGATTCTGAAAAAATAAATTGCAGCAAAGAATAAATCTCTATAGAATAGCTTATGCGGTATCGATTCTATCCATATGACCAAAAACTGCGAGTCTATGAGCCAGGCAACTTGAAAAACCAACACATGTTTAGAAAAGATAAACCTTTTGTATATAAGTATAATTGCCAATCTTCTGTTCTAAAAGAGGAAACAATACTTTCGTAACTTGTAAGATCGCATCCAATCCTAGATCTTTCTCCAATATATCCTTAATTGCCGTCTGATTTGCAATCCCACCTGCGATCGCACATGTTGAACCAGAGCTTTTCGTTGGATTTGCAGCACGAAACAAACTGCTCCGATGTGCAGGCCAAGCTGGCGATCTCGGAAGGCGTGAGGAAGGAGACAATGCAGAGCTGGACATCCTCATGGAAATTGGAGAAGTAAATGGCGATACCCGATTAGTCAATTGAGAGACTTGGGTGTTTGATTGTCATCATTTTTGGATTCGGGAACTTGGGCCTGATTTTCTCGAGAAAGTTGTGAATTTTCTGGGAAAATAGTTGGGAATTTTATGGGGGAAATTGGTGGGATATACGAGTGTCAGGACAAGGAAATGAGAACTTGTTGTATTAGATTGGATTTAGGAGATTCTTCAGCTAAGAAGAAATGATTCTCTTTCTTCAACCTGCTGGAGCAAATACTAGCATTTTTTATCACAAGGATAGGAGACGAACTCCTGACGTCAAAGGTGACACACCCCAACCTAAAACGGAGTGTGCTGGTCGTCACGTGAGGGTGACGTAGCCATGTGTGCGATGCGGAAGTGACAAGGGAATAAAAATGCAAGTAAATAAAAACCTAACAATCTAACTTCAACTAGATAAGTGCATAAGTGAGAGTAAAGACGAGTGAATAAAGTTACACAACCTCAGAGCATAGATAACCTAGGTGCAGTCCAGGAGGACAAGTACTAATTAAACAATACCAAAGGTAGTCCTACAATAGTTACAATCTGTCAGAACTGCCGTAGACTCCTCGCAAGCCACCAAAATCTTTCCTACCTAGAACCTGGAGGGGCGCAAAACAGAAAGTGTGAGTGGGCAAAAACAAAGCTTTTCAAAATCATTTCACTTATCAAAGGTAATAACCCCTCGCCGTAAAACATGTATAATTTCCCAGAAAATAGAAAACATATCTATATCAAAGCCATGCTCAAAATAGCAATATCCATATGTATACCATGCCAAATATCTCAGTATAATGAAGTAAGTAAACCAGGTGAATCAAATCAATGAAAAGTAACATATCAGCTGGATCCACCTAACGTGGCATGTACGGCTGAACTATAGCTCATCAGATATGCCTGCACACGAGTCGGAACCACCTATAGTGGTCTGTACGACATGACTGGGTATAAATAAATACGCTCAAGTGCTACGATCACGTGAAGATTGTGCGAATGATCGCGGGTCACCTACGAGTCGGAACGACCTATAGTGGTCTATACGACAGGACTGTGCACCTAACTTGGATCCAAGGTAAGCGTGTGGTGCGGGAGGTGAACATCATGTAAAGGAATGTGCCCCTAACTACGGGCGGGAGCACTAACACCGGGGTGCAGGTTAATGAGCTCTAAATGCATCAATATATATATATATATATATATATATATATATATATATATCCATCATAAAGCAGCTCATAAACATCAACATATATATACTCACCTGAAACTTACCTGAGCGCCCGCAGCGTTAAACAACAACACACATAATCATTTAATGCCCATTCTAAGTATAAGAATATTTGGCATGGCATTTCAAATCATAGAATCATTTAATTAATTTTTCTGGGAAAAATACTCAACATATATATATATACACACACACACATACTGAAAACCAAAAGCCCACTCACTAATATGTAGAAGCATCGTAGCCCCCAAGTCTTGCCTGGCTACGCTCGTTCTCAGGAAACATCTTACCTATATGTGAAACAACTATTTTGACGTTATTTTAAGCATATAACCAAAGCTAGGTAAGAACTTCTCATACGTTGCTCAATTGGGGTGTTTGAATATACCATCGTGGCCTACTCAACCCCACGAACATCCCCATATTTTAAAAATAATTTTCCGATCATCCACGCGCTGGCCAAGGCACGGCCACACGCGCCGCCCACGCTCAGGCACATGCCTGGCATGCTGATGGTAACCCTAACGTCATTAGGGAATATTCCGTTAAATAATGGAATATACCGTTAGATATACTTGACGCTGTTAGGAATATTCCGTCAAAGTTGACGGAATATTCTTATTTCTTCTTCGGTGGATCGCCAAACTCCGCCACCGGCCGTCGTCTGTGTCGCCAGAAACTGGAAAAACTTAAAACTTGAATATCTATTTCCTTTCTCAACCAAATCTCATGAAATTCATACCAAAATGAAGCTCTAAGTGAGTAGAATACATTCTTACCACTTTGGAGACCTAAAACCAACGGAAAGTGGTCGGAAAAATCCTCGATAGTCCGACCACCCCTGCAACTCGACGAACTCAAGTGTTCTGACGCCCAAACCTTACCAAAATTGCTCCCAGAGCTTCGTAGAGTAGTTCTAAGGCTCCCCAAGACTTTAAAACTCCGTGAAACACCCGCGATCGCGACGGAGTAACAGTGCACCTCGCCGGAGCTCCATGGTTCTCGCGATCCCGAAGTCCTTCCTCTAAACTAAAGGTACCACTCGACTCGTGAAGTCACGAGGAGTATGATGGTGGTCCTGAAAACCTCGATCTGTGAGGTTTGGAGTTGGTTGATAGATTGGTCGTACGGGTTGTACAGAAATGGAAGAAAATTCGAGAGAAAGAGAGAGAGAGATCAACGTAAGTGTGTGTGTGGTCCAGATTTGGGCAGCCAACGAAAACAAAAAGGAACTTAAGTTCCAATTGGGTCCAAATAATTAGGAAAGGAATTCATTAGACCAATCCCTTAGCCCATTTACACAAACACAACCCAACGTTCAAGGGCAAAACCGTCATTTCCACGCCTTCGGGGATAAAATAAATATATATTCGGGGCAGGTCATCACAAAAGGAGTAAGAGAAGAGAGAGTTTTAATTTAAGGGTAATTAAGTCTTTTTAACATTAATTTTGGTTAATTTTATAACAATTAAAAAAGATTGGCTATATTTCATTAAGTGTTCCTCAAAAGGGCTATATTTCCAAATTTCCCCTAAACATTTATGCTTTTTGAGTTTTTGATTAAGCTTTTGAAACATTTGATTAAGATACTCAGACTTGAACTACTTCAGATTATTTGAAATTAATTTACATTTAAATATCTGCTATATATCTTAAATAATTTCAACTATATTTAAGTCTAAAAATTTAAACTTTTCAAATCTAAATGTACTCCCACGCCAAATGGAAACGTACCAACATTAAATGAAAACGTACCAACGTCAAATGAAAACGTACAAACCCCGAATTAAAACGTACCCAATTATAAACTATATTAAAATGAATATTCATCTTTTTGGAATGTTTAAAAATATGTTTGATTCATACACAATGCTCTAGATTGTCTTGTTTTTTGGTAGATAAATCTCTGGAACAACTTTTAGTTGATCGGAGATAAATCCTTATTATTGTAGATAATCCTCAATAATAACGATAAATCATATAATTTTGAATTAACAAAAAGGCAATTGTTCGTTGATTAATGACTCTTTCTATATAAAAAAAAATTAATTAAAGTAATTTAAACTTTTACATTGTTAACGACTCTTTCTATAAAAAAAATAATTAATTAAAGTAATTCCTCATTATTAGGACAAAAAGTAATAAAACTTTTGTTTTGAAAACAAACATACCAAAAATTCAAATGTATCAAGAACCCAAATGGACCAAAAATTCAAATGTACCATTATAATCAAACGTACCGATATAACCAAACATACCTAACAACGAGTTTTGTTACATTCTATTTAATTTACTAAAATAAATATTTTAATAAAAAATAAAAAAAATATTAAATCATCATAATAAGAGATGCATAAAAATAGGAGGAAAAAAAGGAATGCTAACGTGAATAGAGTTCTAATGAAATAAAATTAAAGTATCAAAATTGTAGGGAAAATGTTTAATCAAATTTGCAAAAGAAATAGATGTTTAGTCTATGATATTTAAAAACGAGACGTCTATATCAAAACGTCCATTTTTCTTTTCCACAGGGGGAATGGGTTTTGAAGGGAATTAGGTTACCCTCCACTATGGATTTGTTCACGATATCAATAAGAATTCATGAGGCACCAATTATTTAGAATGCCCCAACCATCATATCACTACCAAGTACCTACTAATTGACCACAAATTGTTTTTAAACAAAAATACTATGCAACTATTAAAAAAACATTGATTGGAAGTGGTTAGTAGCCAAACCCCATCATCCCTTTTCCCAAATCCTCACTTTGTTCGGTCTAAAACTCGTTTTCTCCTTTATTCATTAGCAATTAGTCATTATATTTTAACCAAATCAAGGAATTAGGAGTGTTGTTAATTACCATTTTATTTCCTTTTGTGGTTGGAAGTCAACAAGAAGAATCATATAAACTCACTTTTTGAAAAGAAAACAAATTAATTGTGAAAAAATTACTTATAATTCTAACCCCAAAAAGCACTGTTCGTTATCTATCGGACAAAATTACACCCACCCCCTATCAGTTTGAAGTATGGAAAATACTTGCTCATTTCTTTGGAAAAGGCAGAACTTTCTCCGTGTTTATGATGGATTATTTCTGCTTATGCGTCAAACTGCGTTTTATGGTGAGGAGCAATGTGTTCATGATGATTACGTTTGCATACATGTCAAACTGCGGTTTAAGAATGGAGAGTTTTGTTAAAACCCAAAAAGAAATACATTCTAGAAGAAATTAAACAACAAATGGTCCCTAGACAATTGAGCTCGTTGAGCTCCCTTTCTGACTCTACACAAGTTCATACACCTACTTTCATTTTCTTATCGAAAAACATACTCAAATTCCTACCCCAAAACTACCTGCCTACATTCCCATCTGTTCAAGGAAACAGAGCCTCTTTGGTAGAAGTTGATCTCTTGCTTTCCTCATACTTTCCGGCCAGAGAATCAAACAAAAAACCAGCTCCAACCCCGACGGCCAAGTCTATCGTGTAGTGCCCTCTTGTCCCCAGCAGCCTCACCGATTGCAGGACATTGAGTGCATCGAATGTCCATGCCATTTCCCACCTCTGCATTCTTCTCATATCCAAAGATGCAATCACAGACCCGGCTACATGCCCCGAGAAGAACAGGAAAAATGACACATTCCCGACTGGGAAGTCCGCTCCTGACCCCAAAAACCCCTGTCAAAACATGGATTATTACACAATGCGCAAAATGTGAGGTTTATTTATGTGCGACGCATAACGATGGTGTGGGTATTACCTGAGGCAATGGAAGTTGGGTGGAGTAGCCGAGGATGCCCCGGCATGTGAACATGAAGACGGCCGCGATTGTGGGTCTTGGGCGGCCCTCTACTAGCCATGCCCATAGTATATATGTGGTCTGCATTGCCACAAACACCTAGAGTACCAGAAACCAATTCAACGCTAAACATTGGATTTGGAGAGAATCAAAGTTTCGACATCTAGGCACCCAAAACTTCAATCACATCAACGACGGATAAATAAATAAACAAACAGAAATATTCTTTTGTCAGACTGTAAATCTGGACCACCGACCAAGTTAGATTTTTCATTTTTCACTAAATGTGGTGTCTAAATTCAAAAGGTGATAAGCTTACCCAAAACATAAGTGGAAATGCACGCTCTGTCACAAATGCGATTTTGTTCTTAATATGACAAAAAACCCCAATTGCCCAAAAAATGCCAAATTTATTCGATTAAATTCACAAAAAATACAACTCTAAACATATCAGGACAAAATTAACCAAACCCAGAACAAAAAAAACGACGGAGAAAAATACAGATTACAACACAAACCCAGACAATGCAATTTCTTTAAATGTAATTAAAACGCACTTTGAGTTAGCAATTTAGTACCGTGTTAAGGCCAGCGAGCAAGGTGTTAAGCTTGGGCTTGGAAGCCAGGAGGAGGTGGAGGGAGCGGGTGGTGACGAACCCGATATCGAACGGCGGCGACGACGACGGCACCATCCGGAGCGTGTACTCCACGCCCATGAAGAAGAGGACCCCCATTGCGAAGAGGCAGGGTATCCAATGGTGTTTGGCCACGTGGACGGCGTCATGCAGCCTCCACGTCATGAAGGAGGCCTTGCCACCGCCGTTGAGACTGATCTTCTTGGCCTTAGAAGAAGAATACATCGCCTCCTCGTTGTGGCCTGCGGGCGAAGGGGAAACGACGCGAATGGGCTCGCCGTTTGGGACCCTTTTGTGCCGAGGCTTGAGGGATGAAACGGCGCCGTTCATTGTGTGGTGGGGTTGGAGTTAAAGAGGCTTTTGGGGCAAGCGAGATTGTGGGATGTGGTGATCTATATATAACTAGAGGTTTAGATATTTCTCTAAACGGGAGGAAATTAGATTAATTTAAATGGATTGTTAAGGGACGGGTAGAGCGGAGCATCCAATGTGAAAAAGAGTTGGAAGTTGAGAGAAACGTGAGATCTGAGAATCTGTGGGTGGTAGACAGGAGGAAAGGGATTGAGCAGTGTTGGTGAAAGGGGCACGTGGTCATCAAGCGTTGTAATATGTGACTCGTGACTTGCGAAATAGGAACACTAATATATATGGTCGTTAAGATGATGTTCTATGCCGATAAAAAATATGTATAAAATTTTATTTTATTAGTATGAACCATCATGTGGTGGTATACTTGTAATATGTAAATTGTTTTTGTGAAATAAGGGACTAATTTATGTGAGACGAGTTAATTGTCATTGTAGGTGAAAATTTTACACATAATGATACAAGGTTAAAGGGAAGTGGTTTGCACATATCATTTTAAGCTTCTCACATCCCACTCTTTATTATGGTCAATGGATTGAAATAAATAAAACACAATCAACGACTAGAATTAAATAGAGGTATGTAAGAAAAATGGAGTGGAAAAATCACCTCCCTTTATTAAACCGAGGCGTTAGAATTGTAAACTCATTTTATATCAATCATTCTTATGAGACAGAAGATACACTTTTGGTGGGTATATGCATCATTTTTCTTAATTTGATTGTTTTCATGTTTTAGGGTGTTTGATTTTGAACTTATGAGACACCATCGTATTTCTAACTATATATGAAAGTAAATTCACCTACTCGACTAAAAATGAAAAGAAGTAAATCTTCCACTTAATTAATTAAATAGTTAGTTGTTAAAGGATAGGAAAATCAGTCAAATATTAAACATACACCACAGCACAGAAGCATAATTGATTTTCGCCAATATGGTAAGTATCATCTGCAATAGTAATATTATGGGCCCTTAAAGAATTTAGGTACAAAGTGAAAGTACAAATTGAACCTATTATAGTTCTGCTCCATATTTAATTCGACCGAGTTCAAATTCGATTCACATTAATTTTTAGTGCAATACTTATTTATGGTTTGTTTTGCTATCTGTCCATTGTGATCACATATAAGTTATTCACAACATTTTTATCAAACGTGAATTTTTTTTTGGAGTAGGTATTGCATGCGGAAGCGACCAGTGCCATGATTCAATACACCAATCAGCTTAGACCACGTCATTGTGTATTATTGAGCATTTGAACTTGCAACGTATATATTTTTGGGAAAATTAGGTTCACATCCTTCTTTTTGTTACTCCATTGATTAAAATCCTATTCATTTTCAATTTTTGATCAGGGTCCTTGGGTATTAATAACATCATTAATTATTTGAATAATAAAATATTTTTATTTTTAAATATATTCCTTTAGTGTTAAAAATGTTACAATTAGTATATTTATATTTATGGTGAAATTTTTTATCATATATTTTTATTTTTAGTTTGTACCTATTTTTAATTTGTACCCATATATTAGTTTCTTTTTGTGCCCATATTTTTTAAATTTTTATTTGTGTTTGTACCCATGTGTATACAGTCACGTGACATTGTATATTTAATCAATGATAGAAAAATTACATATGGTATATTTATGTTTTATGCCTAAACTTTGTATCATATATTTATATTTTTAGTTTGTACCCACTTTTAATTTGTAACATTTTTTTAAAATTTGTAGTATTTTCTTTTTAGTTTTATTTTGTACCCATGTATTAATTTCTTTTAGCGCCTATAATTTTAAAAATTCATTTGTACTCATAATTTTTAATCTTTTATTTGTACCCTAATTTATTTATAATGTACCCATTCTTCTTTATTAATGTACCACTTTGTTATATGTGAAATGTACCAATTTTTTTTTTAACACTATGGATACATTCTTTTGCCATTTCTTATTTCTTATTTTTACATAGTTTTTAACCATTTATTCAATCAAATTATTTGAATTTTTTTTATTGTAACCGTTTCTAATAGTATTATAATAAGGGATTTTAAATTTATAAGATTATAAATCTCATAAAATATCAAACAATTAATGTCAAAACTATAAAAATAAAAATATTAATATTAATATAATGAGGTGTACAAAGTCAAGGGACCTTGATCAAACTTTGAATACTATTAAGGTTTTAATCAAAGAATGTTAAGGATTAAGGACCGCATCCAAAGTATCCCTATATTTTTTTTCTATTGATAAACCTTGTGGCTTCAATGATACGCAGCACTGAGTGTTAAAGTGTTTTATGTTTTAGCCTTTAGTGATGGTGATGGTGATGGTGTGTCGTGGTGTTTTTGCCTTTAGTAATGGTAATTTATAAAATATTTTTGCTCACCCCTTCAGAGTGATGGTGATGCTCATCAATTTAGTAATTACTGTTAGATGAGTTTGATTTATTCCATCTACTAAACGAATCTCGAAACTTAAACTTATCAACCGAAAAGTTCATCATCAGTAAAGTCCCCAATCCAAGAGAGAATTTCCAACTGGGTCCATTATTATGAAAGAATTACGGTATCGGAATATGCGTGGAGAACAGAATCTGAAACCCTAATTCTTTCATCCCAATTAATACTACCTGATAGGTAGTATTAGGTACCTATCTATCTATCACCATCCACCAGACATCAGAGAAAAAGACTTTCCTTCAAAAGCATTCATCTAAGGGCTGGTTTGGTATTGCTGTGCTTTGAAAAAAAAGCTGCTTCTGCTGTGCTGTGAGATTAAGCGGCTATGAAATAAAGCAGCAGAGTGTTTGGTAAACTTTTTTGTAAAAGTGCTTTTGGAAAAAAAAGTAGTATGATAGTGTTTGGTAAACTTTTAAGTAAAACAGCTGTGACTGTGTGAAATGACCAAAAAGGGTATAATATTATATTATTATTATTATTATGTTTTATTTAATATTACTATCATAATAATAATAGTAATATTAAATAATATGTTTTATGAAATAAACAGTAGCCTCATATCTCGATTTCAATCTCCGCCGAAGATCCAAACCCCCAAACCCCAAACACTCTCTGTAATTCCATCGCCATTAACGACCTCCGCCAATTGCACCTCCGAGATCCTCTCGTCGGCCCTCTTATCCGAGATCCCCTCGCGCACCCACTCTGCTCCCCGTAACCCAGAAACCCGATTCCACTCCTCCCTCACTCTGCTCCCCGCAACCCATAAGCTGGGGAAGTTTGTAATGACCCACGTTTTGAGGCTCCTGAAGATAGATATGATTGTTGTGCTCACCGAGCTCGAGCGCCAGGAAGAAGTTGCTTTGGCAATTAAGGTATCGAATTTCTGTGATTAAATTTTGAGAATTTTTTTGCATTTGATCTTTTGGGTTGTTGTGAAATTTGTACTCTTGGGTGTTGAATTTGTGATGTTTGAATCCACTTATTTGTTGCTTTGCTCCCCGCAACCCAGAAACCCAGAAAGGGGATGATAGAGATGAAGGGTAGGATTGCCAGAAACTTTCATTAAAGGGTTACTGTTCACCCGCGTTTTGAGGTTTGCGCAGAAGCTGAAAAGCCAACTTTTCAAAGCTGCATTTTGCTGCTTCTGTTTTTTGGCTTTTTTTCACCCAAAACTGTGAAAAAAAAGCTAAAGCTGAAAGTTTACCAAACACAAAAATGACCCTTAGCTTTTTTTCACAGTAGCTTTTTTTTAAATCACCTCAACCCCAAACGCCCCCTAAAACAACGCAGAGTACTAACTACAGTTTAACAACGAAAACAAAATAGAACACTGAAACACATGCAATCAATTTCTTACAATAAAGTTTCACTGATGCTTCCTTCACTTGAAAAGTCTCTGATCATAAAGATTACGGACTTAGTAGGTACATATAGCTTTCCCCATCGTACTCTTCGGGCCGTTTAGTGGGTTGGAAAGGATAAGCTCGCATTTAAGATTGGTTAGGCTAAGGTTGGAAAGGATAGGTTGGGATGCTTAACTATTGTTTGGTGTAAAGTAGAAACCCACGTCATTGCTCCAACGGACCTACGACGCCCTTCCGATGACCGCACGAGGTAAGGGCTGTTGACGACGAATCTGGAGAAAGATGATATCGCTGCTCACGACAAGTGAGGTATGGAGATCGCTGCTCGCGCATATGGGATTTGCAACCCGTATGTGAAGTTGAATTAGATAATCCACTTTATTTTAGATTTATAACCTATCGTATCTCTTCCTATTCAAAATATATTTTGACAGAGCAAACATAGGCGTGGGGACGTAGTGTTTCTTCTCAATTTACCAGATTTGTGCATGGCGGTTTCACAAAGATTGGTAATTTAAAAACGTAGTGTTATACCTAGGAAAGCTAATTAAAGTACCGTAGCTAATCAACGTTTTGCAGGGACGGTATATACTCTCACCATATTATGAAGAAACGAACACGCATAACACTAATTATTGATTAATTAGTAAAGAGAACTGCACACAAGTTCTAATATTGATCAATAAATAAGTAAATGGTAAAAAACTCCACACATGAAGGGTTCCATGCAGTGCATGCACATAAGAAATTAAACTGAAACTGAAGACGACTAATCCTGTATGTTTTACAGCTGCCTCTCCTCTCGGTGAAACAATTCACAGTTTACACAAATTATTAGGCTAATAGCAATTCATATACGGGAAAGCGTAGCGGAATATTCTAAAACCAACTTTGGTTGTCAAAAATAAAAGTGGAAGCAGATCAACTTGTTTGACAAGCAAAGTATTTGGAAATAATACCTCTAGCAATCTTTTTCAAAAAAAATATTATAGTGTCTTATTCGCTAGAAATGAGAAATAGGGCAATGATTTCACCATTTTTTTCTTCTTCTTATTTCGCCTTAAACTCCTCTCTGTCGTTTGGGTTCTTCTCCATGTCGATTGGATTCAATCAATCAAACAAAATTACGAACACAGTGTTAAATTTGTTTTCCTAAAAAATAAAAGAATTTTTTTCCTAAGAAATAATGAAAATCAGAATACACAAAGATATAAAGAAATAAAAACTACAAACTGGTCATTCACAAATTACTTGAAATTAACATATATTCTTACAGGCACACGTAAAGGAAAAGACATTTGGAGCACGGACTGTATACGATTGAAAGTTAACAGGAACAACTTGAAAAGCATGTAAATAAGCACAACCTATTTATACCCCAACATATATAAAAACTCCAAAATATTACACAAAATATTAACCTCTCTAAATGGCTACAGAATTAGTTAATTCTTTTAGGGGTTTGGTTCAGCAACTATTGCAAACCTCGTCACTCGGATTATGTCCGTAAGAGAAATGAGGCCCTTGAGCAAGCCTTGTTGATCCACAACCCAAACTCGGTGCACGTGTTTGGTGACCACCTTGTCAATCACTTGACCTAAGGGCGTATCGGATTGGCATACCACTAGTTCCCTCGACGTTGGACCCGCTGTGTTCGATGCTATTGATGCCAATAGAGGGTTTGCAAAGACAGTCTCCGTATAGTCCAGGGCACTCATCGGCAGCCATGTTTTCAGCGTGGCAAAGTGGCAAGCCCTCAAATCCGTTGCCGAAAATGTTCCTATAACCTCCCTACCTATGCCCTGCGGTCAAAGGCATAAGAAAAATCAATGCCACTAAACTTATACTCCCACGTGTTAGTTGTAGACATTTAATGATTACGTTGCTGACAACTTCTCTAATAGTGGTGACCCGAAGTATTAGGGTATACGTGGTCGATTGGTAAACGTGGTCAAATATCCTGGACAAAACATCACTCGTACTTGTATTACAGGCAAACCAAAGTAGGATTAGCCCCTTGCAGTATGAACCAATCATTTCAAACAGTACATGTCGCAAACAGAAAAAGAGAAAATTAAAGTTCAATGAGACGTACATTTACAAGCTGCTTGTGATCTTCTTCATTGTCGGCGTCTGAGGATCTGACAATCGGAACAGCATTCAGCAAAGCTATCCGCATGCACTTGATGGCATCTATAACCTTTGTGCGGTCAGTGATGGCGAAAACTCGTTCAGTTACCACTCCCAAATCAGACACCGTCCGTGATAGGATGCCATCGAGTTCGGATCCGGAGCGGGCATGTTCCTTGAGGAACTTCAACACATCCATTTGGGTGAGAATCCGGTAGCTGGAAGCGGATTCCACAAGTTCAACTCCAGCGACGTTGTCCATGTGGCTGTCTACGGGTACCAAAGCACGGTGTATTCCTTTGCTAAACACTTCCATACAGTCTATGATGCTGAAGATGGAAAGTGGTTATAGTTATAATTCAAAGATTGTGAGCAATATCCCACAATTGCATTAACCCCAATTTTTTTAGTCATTTCAAAAATAACTCATTGCGGCTGACCTAGTAGAACTGACTGTAAATCTAATCAACACATTAGATAATCTCACTCTGAGACTAGGAGAGATGGTAACATAACATGTTTTACAAGAGAAAAATTGATGTATAACATGTATGCTCTTGATGAAATGGGTACAGAAGGATCACGTGACATTTGCTAAAATTCAAAATTAGAAAGAAATTAGTCACCTTGTGTTGGGGTTTAGTGTCCACAAGCTTAAACCCTCAAGGCAGTGCCCTATGATCGTAGACACCGGAACTGACATCTTCTGATCAAGATCAAACCCATCATTAACTCCTTCATCCATCAGCTGATCTTCAGTCCCTGCAATATGAGCCAAGATATCAAGCATGGTGGCCAATCCTATATAGTGCTTCCGCACAGTCCCGGTCTGCTTGTCAGCTTCCATGATCATAGAACCACCGGCTCCAATCCACTGGCCTGGCGGTGCTGCCACGGGCACGGCCAGCACCTTGTTCGCCACCAAAGCGTTCATGGTATGGGCAAGAGTCGCCGTGTACGGCACCTCCACGAGCTTCCGCTTGTTAACCATCAGGTCCCCGACCTTCTTGTCTCTTAGCCGTTGAGTTCTACTCTGATCAGCCTCGTGAGAAGGCTGCTTGGCGGTGCTGGTGCCGGTGTTGTACTGCTCCCTTGTTTGCTGCATTTTGTTTATTTTTTGTACTGAATTTTGTGCAAGGAAAGTGGAAGATAAGGAGGTGGTGTTAATGATATTTATCCATAAGATGGGTGCTTTGGACATGGTGGTACGTGTCGAAGTCAGAGCTGCGGCAGTTGCATGGCTGTGTTTGTGTAGCCACGTTAAGAGAAAGGATAGGACTCGGTGGCATAACACCTGGCACGGTCACGAATTATATATGATGCAGTTTTTAGTATTTTATTTTTACAATGTGTCATCTTAATTTCTTGTTAGGGTGCAACTTGGATTACAAGGTGTATTTTATCATCTTAGCTTCTGATTCCGAGACAAAATGTTTCAAAATATTCTGCCCAATTTAAATCCGAAATCGAAATTCCTAACTCTATATAAGAATTGGAAAATGTCAAAAATCCGATCTGAAAATTTTCCAAAACTTGCCTTCCTCTGTTATGCATAATTGATATAGGATATGTTTCAATTGTTATTGCTATACAATATATCCTTAAATATGATTTTATTTTCTCATTTACAATTCTCTTGAACATGTAACATACGTGAAATGAGAACAACAAAAAAGTATAATATTATATGTATAGAGAGACGTGGAAATAAGATACTTTTGAGCTTGATATATATAGATAAAGCCATACAACTGTAATAATTTTGAAATTCCGGAAGTTCCAAACGACATGACAGCAACAACAATCAAACTTTATTTTACCAAGTGTTTCAAACAATATGACAACAACAACAACCATGTCTTAGTCCTCTAATTTCACAAACATTTCAAACATTCATATATACACATTTGACAAAGCATGTCGATGACTGGGTAATTATCCATTTATAAATCCATATTATATCCACAAAGTATATGACAAGGAAATCTTTTCTTTCACACTTCCAAAATCAACACAACTAAATCGTCACACAAATGATGTACATGTCACTCACACGTCACATGTTTTGATGAGCCACCAATACTCCGAAAGAACCTAATATCATAACAACACTCCACTTAGGAACCTTATCAAAAAGAGACACAGTGCTACTGTGCGTAAATCGAGACTCAAGTTAACCAGTATTGACACGTCATCGTGATGAGCCTAAGCTCCATCAAGCCTTAACAACATCCTATTCTAATTTCACCAAGATCCAACGGTCGGATCCTCATCATTCACAAAAGTCGAACGGCTATCACATTCTACGATCAAACAATTGAAACTCTACATGGATATTGGATATGGGCTCAGGGCATCGAGAACGCTTAGCAGCCCAAAATCCAAATCATCAAAATTTATCATGCGTTATCGCACAAGCTGGTTTTTGGCGAATTGAAACTTAGTTTTCCAACCAACTCCAAATCCTACCAATTTTCAGGCATGTAAAACTTAACACGAGGAACAACTTTTATACCTTCTAGTAAGTCCTAAAGTAGACAGAAGATAACCAAAATTGCCAGTGAAGGTCGTCGGTACCTTATACGCCACGACGTTGATTTGCCTCCTATGGTGGGTCCAACGAGGCCTGGGTTGGTTGGGTTTTACTCCTAAGATGATGGGCTACAAGTTCCAAGTGGTGGAGTCGGTCGCTACTAAGCGATTCGCTGAAAAAAGAATAGGGCCATTGAAACTTAAGAAATTTGCGTCCTCGCACCACTGTGTGTGGTGGTTTATCAAGGAGGTTCTTGGGTGAGTTTTGTAGAGAGAAGTGAGGAATCTAATTCTAGGTAAATGGTGCCACCAATTCCGCCTGATATGGCTGGAATTCGCATCGATAATCTCGAAAGAAACGGGTTAGTGAGAAATTTAACCCTAAAGCTTAAACACTCAATTTTGACGCTCGAAACTTCTTCGTTCTAACTCGGAATCAGGCGCTGTTTACACCTATGCACTTGTAGAATCTATCTATACATTCTAAACCACCTTCATACACCAAATGAAATTTAAAATGACCAAAACGCTCTTGAAATAATTTTTTCCAAAATTAGGGTAAATCTCAGTTTATTACCCTCAAGTTTCGTAGTTTTCAACATTTAGTACATGAAGTTTTTTTCATCCTAGAGTCATACCTAAAGTGTTAATTTTGGGATAGTCGAATACATCCGTTAGTCTGGCTATTAAGTCTTCCATTAACTGATGACGTGGCGCCATGTGGACAATGATTGGACGTTACGTGTCATTAAGGATCCACGTAGAAATTAAAAAAAAAAAATCTCGCCCAAATTTAAAATATTAAAATAATTAATTAATAAACATTAAAAATAAAATAAAAAAATAAAAAAAAGCCCCGAGAAGCCTCTTCGTCTTCCCTACCCGACGCCCTTCATCCCTTCTTCATCAATTTCCTTGTTATGGCTGTTGTCTGCGAATCTCACCTTATATGAAACTCGACTTCCAAACAGACCCAGCAGCTGAAGACCTCGCCACCGTCTACACCTTCCTTCAGCAGTTGAAAACCTCGCCTCCTTGTCGTTGCTCGAAGAGCAGGACGAGCTCTACCACGACAGGGCATCGAATGACGACGCGTCATTAATAGAAGAGACGCACAAGGAGAGGAACAAGGCCATTCTCGATTGCTACTCCGATTTGCAGGAGTGCTACATGGAGGTGGAAGAATCTGAAACGATGAAGCGGAGAAAATCGAGAAGCGCCGCCTATGCGGCGGCGTCGGCGGTAGTTGATGGAGTCGAAAAAGGTAAGCTGGGAGTCGGGTCGGGTCACCATCGGCGGCTGTGGGTCAAGGACAGGTCGAAAGCATGGTAGGACGAGTGCAACCAGCCGGATTTTCCGGAATCGAAATTCAAAAAGGCTTTTTGGATGGGGAAATCCACGGTCGATTTAAAATGCGAGGAGTTCAACTCCGCCATCGCGAAGGAGGACACGACACTGCGGAACGCGATTCCGGTGCGACAGAGAGTGGCGGTGTGCCTTTGACAGAGAGTGTTGAGTGGGGAAGACGAAGGAGGTTATGGGGGCTTTCCTTTTTTTTTTTTTAATTAATTATTTTAATATTTTAAATTTGGGCAAAATGTTTTTTTTTTTAATTTTTAATTTTCATGTGGACCCCTTAATGACACATGACGTCCAGTTATTGTCTACACGGGCGCTATGTCATTAGTTAACGGAAGACTTAACAGCCAGATTAACAGATGTATGAGATTGTCCCAAAATTAACACTTTAGGTATGACTCTGGGATAAAAAAAACTTCATGTATTAAATGTTGAAAACCACAAAACTTGAGGGTAGTAAACTTTGATTTACCTCTAAAATTATAAAAACTTTGATTTACCTCTAAAATTATAAAATAAATAATAAATTTCGGGAGGGGATATTTAGTTTCAAGTAGCTATATGTATGTGTGTGTGTGGCATGAATATGCATGGGCTTTGTTATTATACTAGGGGCCATTTGATAACCCTTTTTTTTCTTCTAATTTTTGGTTTTTAGTTTTCATTTTTTTTAAAATTGAAATTTTATTTGATAACTACTTTCATTTTTCAAAAAATATGAAAAATGACAATCAAAAAGTGAAAACTCAAGGCCAATACTCAAGAAAGCAGTTTTCAATTTGTGGTTTTTTTTTTTTAACTGAAAGTAATTATCAAATAAGATTTCAATTTTCAAAAAAATATAAACAAAAACTAAAAACATAATAGTTATCAAACGCATCCCTAGTTAACTTAGAGTCGAATATAGTGTAATCGAACATATAAATTACTTTATCTGAACTTTCCCGCAAACAAATAGATAAGAAAAAGGAAAAAAGGCTATGGGCATCAACTTAAAAAACTACAACTTGAGGATACTACAAATTCGGAGAAGAAAACTGAGGAATGCCTCAACAATGTTTGACGAGTTTGCCTCGGGGTTGGCCACTGGAGTGCCAATTTCCCCTGCTTCCAAACGTGTCTCAGATGGCGTAACAGAGGTTGGCAAGGGCTATATAGTAGCTTGTTTGTGTGGTCCTGTGGTGCGTAGCAAGTGCAAAAGAGAATGCCCGAAGTAAAGAGTTTGGACAACACAACACTTTGGAATGCCCGAAGTTGATAGCATAAGCAAAAGAGAATGCGAAAGCAGATTTGACCTTGTATATCTAATGACATGATCCAGCTGAGCTGAGGATTGGGATGTATGAATGTTGCAGCTGCTGTATTGTTTAGGGACGTCATTTCATGGCGGTTGCTTAATTTCCTCTTTATTTTCTTGATTTTGACCACATATGTCATGTCTGTCTTGGAATAAGCTAGTTAGCTCCGTCGTCATTCATGGCTGGTGGTGGCGGATAGATACAAATATCCGAAGAGTTGATAGTGGGGATTTCTAAGCATGCTGGGTTCACAATTATGTCAAATATATGCCAAAGGTTGTTTGCATATATCAGCGTTTAAAGTATGTTGAGGCAAAAGACGACTGGGAAGAGATGATTACTCCTGCTAAGTGGGGTAAGCCGGCGATGGGATTTGTGAAGCACTGAAGGACGGAAGGTGAATTGTGACGGCGCATGGATTTCTTCTTTATTTCACAGGGAGGATTTGGTTGGGTTGCACGATCGCCAGTTGGCTGCTTCGTTGCTGTTGGTGGGCTGGAGGTTTCCCATGTTGTTCTAGCATTATGGCGGGGATGGAGGCTATTAGGGCTGGTCTTACAGAGTAGAGTGTGTGGAACAAGGATGGCTAAAACTGGAGATAGAGACGAACGCGAAAGTAACTATGGACATGCTAATGATGGATGAAATCTTCGATACGTCAGTGGAAGGAATGGTCCATAACATCAAATTCGTGGCTTCACATTTACGTACTATAGTTTTTAAGTTTGCTTTTCAGCTGCGTTTGCTGTTAGAGAAAACGGTAGCATTTCATGGAATATGTCTAAACCTATATGGATCTTTGCACTACAAGGAAAAATGCTTCACTAGTTACAGATGTGGAAACGTCTCTACTTGTGTTTATAGAGACTGTCTCCTTAATCGATGGAGAAATGCAGGTACAATTTGGTGATTCGATTGTTACATTTTTGTGTTACTATTGATGTTTAGAGACTGTTGACCCTAAAAACTACCAAGCCTATGTGGCGCGCAAGCCGAGTAATCTATGAGCTAACTACGTCCTTCGGTTGTGTGCGAGGCGTGCCAACTCGTCGGCCGAGCTCGGCCGAGGAGTAAAATTTGTTGATGTTGCGTTGGTCGCGCTGCTGACTTCTTGATCCTGCGACTGCGGCCGAGGAAGGAACAATTCTCGGCCTTCGGGTTCTAGAGCCTGAAGACAAGGCTGCTAATTTGCGAAGTTCAATATCAAATTCGGCTGTCAATGTGCCGAATGTAGTAATCTGGTAACACCTCACTTCGCCGAGAAGGCTAATGAGATGACCTCTGCCAATAAGGATTCGAAAATCCTTCTCGACTCAGACTTGGATAGGTAACCAGTCGGCCTCTTCGCGGTGCTGTTTATCCAAACTGAAGGTGCTCCGTGGTCGGCTGATTCTACAGCGATATTGATGTTTATCCAAACTAAAGGTTTCACCGGTTGCCTTCACAATGTTGTTTATCCAAACTGAAGATGTGTTGGCGAAAAGGAAAAATAAAAATCTCAAGGTTGTTGAGAGGTTTCGCGTAGAGCGAGGGTTTGCGCAGGGCAAATTTGTGTGTTGAGCTGGAGAGGGCTTGAATGATGCACAACCTCTTGTATTTATAGGGCTGATGTGCTTGCTCGCTGCGGCTGGATGATAAACATTCAAATCGCACCCAAAGACTTTGTGACAGAATATTCTGAGAAATAAAACAATGATAACATGCAAATCTGACGAAAAATAGGGACTTCTGCATGCCAATCCCACTCTATTCCAACTTTGACTTATCTCTATCCAATCACCGCATTTTTTAGGATGGTTCCACACGGCTCTTCACACCAAAATATCATCACCTTGCTGTCATCCTGAAAACATGTCCTTCCATCAAATTCGGCTTCCAAAGTTTCTAACTAGATTATTGCCGACATTCAGTGCACATTGACCATATAGGAAAAACATAAGAATATTATTTAATTCTTTACTAACTCTTATCCCTTCTGTAGGCTAAAGCTTATCATAACCATCACATCCCAGCCTGCCACATGATAAGAGTCCTAAACCGAGCTGCTTTAATCCACACGGTAACAACTCTAAATTAATTCGGATTGTTCCGCTTGCTGTATCCCATTCAATTTGTACAAGAAAATCAAGATGATTTATTTTATTAAAAGATAATTATTATCATAACATTATCTCTTAACAAACTTATTCAATCGGTTTAGAACCATACTCACTCAACGGTCTCGATTGCACGGGCCGATGATGTAAATTTAAGCCCAAACAGAGACATAACCAAGATTTGTCCCTCAATTTTTTTGAAATATTGTAATTAGGCTTTGGCATAGGTATCGATGCATACTCCCCCACATGAATTGGCACTCTTCCTATCGATGTTAATGGATTTAGTTCGTCTTTGATTTGATTCAACAAAACTTAAAACATAAGTTGAGACAACGTACGTTACCGCTGGGCCGGTAGCTAACTAGCCATAAAGAACGTGCATGTGTGAACTGTAAACCACAAGAAGTTTTTCATTATGACCAGAATACGAGTGATACATCACGCGTTCTTATATAAGTGGTTGAAAATTTTATTTTTTAAGTTACTAACGTTTTAACACACATATCCCACCATTTGTATAGTAACACGTGGTGTACTATCCCATATTCCGATCACATTGAAAAATCTCTTGTAAACCACGTACCACAAATCCCTTCCTCTCAATTCCAGCTCTCTCTCTCTCTCTCTCTCTCTCCCCCTCCCTCTCTCCTGTTGGAGTTCTCACTAATTTTCTCTAATATGATTGGTTGTCAAGTCAAAGATATTGATCTTGAACCTGAGAAAGCAAGAAGGCTACTTGCAGGACCAAAAACTTTAAAAAGAAAACAAGGCCTCTTATTAACTACTAGCAAATGAGCACGTACTTTGTGTGTGAATAATTTCATTTTATTTTTTATTTTTGATTAAGGAGTGTGATTAGTTTTTAAATTTTTTTAAAAGAGTATGAGACAATAATGATGGGACAGTTTCTCTTAATAAGAACATATTTTTCTTAATATTACATAATTACTGTTTTGTCCTCTTTATGTAAAAGTGAGGGTAAAAAAAGAAAAATAGGGATATGATTGTCATTTTCTGAAAAGGTGCATAATTACTGTTTTGTCATCCTTAGGTAGATATTGTATCAAAAATGAGGGTAAAATAGGAAAAAAATGGGATATGACTGTCATTTTGACAAAAAGTTGAGGGTAAAATAGGAAAAATGAGGATATGATTGTCATTTTTGAGAAAGGTTGACAAGGCCTCTTCTCTTAATAATATAGATTAAATTGCTCGCTGCAATTCCTCTTTGTCGTATAAAGGATTGGATTAAAATGGAATACTAGGCACAATAGGTAGAGGATAATGACTTTTGCTTTCGAGATTATTAGAAAGAGATTAAACATGAATGAAACTTCTCAATTCTCGTCCTACCATTTTGAAAAAGATTCGAATGAATAAGTTTTATTCAGGAAAAATTAATATCCAGTCCCTAATTTCTAATGTTCATTGATTGAGATCTTATCAGTTTTTAGATTTTGATCAAAGTCCATAGCATTAATGTATTAATGAATTACATGTCAGTTACATAATTTTTTAAAATAAAAATTAGCAATTGATGATTTAGGTCTCGTTTGGCACACCGTATAAGACCATCGGATAATATTAATAATACGAAGCGGGTGTTTGGTAAGCTTCGTATTAAATAAGCACCGGATTATTTAATCCGGCCCCACTTATTTTATACCCCTCCCACCCGCTTCTGAATCTCGTCCAAAACCTCTGTATTATTAGTCAGGTGAGATTTCTCTTGTTCACTTCGTTCCTCTCTCGCATGACTCTCCTTCAACTATCTCACCCACCTGCTTTCTCTCATCTGGATCTCAAGTTCATCTTTGTATTCTTCTTTTTTTCTTTCTATTCCTCCTTCCTCACTCCTCCTTCACACACACACCTCCCACCTCCTCCGTTCGCCTTCGATCTCTGACAGGACAACAATACTTCCGTGGGTTGAAGGAGGAATATGATGATTCAAATTCTTCCGATCTAGGCTCCAACGAGATGGACGAGGAGGAGGAAGGGAGCTGGGCTCCGACAAGGAAGGGAGCTAGGCTCCGATGATAAAATTTGGTTTATTAGCATTGAAAATATTTAATTTCTAGGAATTTTTTTTTTTTGGTTGGTGAATCGATGTGGGTTTTGGGAGATTGAAGAAATGAGGAAGTGGGTTCATATGGGAGGGTGGGAATTGATGCGTGGGGAACATGGTGAAGATAGGAAGACACGACTGGGAACTGGGAAGAGATATGGGTTTTTTCCCTTCCTTTTTTATTTTTATTTTTATTTTTTAATTTTTGTCTGTGTAATGATGTTTATTTTTTTTTCCTCACCTGTTTTTCTTCCTATTTTTTCATTTTAACAACACTTATCCTGTGAAATCATTTAAAAAAATTATTATAGTCCGACCTATTATTCGATATATAAATTAATTCGATGCAACGCCAAATGCCGGATTAATTTAGTCAGTTCTATCCAATGACTATTTATCTTATCCGACTGAAATAGTCAGTACAGTCCGAGCTGCCAAACGAGGCCTTAGGGTTTTAATACTCACACCCTTATTAAACTCCTAATTAATTTTCAATTCAAAAAATTTCCAAAATATAAAAAATAAAATTAGAATAAGTTTGTACCCATTAATTTTTATAAAAAAAAAAATTCAAAATTTTAATCTTATATGTACCTATTCATATAATTCTTCAATTTTTTTCTAAACTTAAATCGTTCTTAATTATACCGATTTGTTACATGTAAAATGTACCCTTTTTAATATAAAATGTACCCATTTTTTATATAAAATTCATTCAATCTTTTCTTTAATCCATTTTTTAAACTTATATGGGTGCATTCTATTTCATTGATTTTGAGAATGTATCTATGTCAAGTTTAATTGAAAAAATTTAATAAGGTTATTAAGTCTAATATCTTCTCTTTTTTTTTTAGAATGTATCCACACACTATATATTGGAGAGTATAATTTATCTTTAATATTTTTGACCCCATAAATTATGAGTTTTATTTAAAATCTCATTAATATATATAAATAACTACAAATTTTATTTTTAATTTAAAAATATAATAACCTACATAGAAATACACAATTACATTAATGTCAGAGACTTCGATCAAAAACTGAAAACCACAAAAGTTTCAGTCAAAGAACATTAGTAATTAGGGACCACATCCAAAGTCTCTATTTTATTCATGAGTAATCATTCTTCTACCTCTAAGTTGGTCAAACTTTTTCATTTCTTTTTCAAACATATCTTGATTAATAGTCTCTTGTCATTCCAATCCAGTCCTATATACCAAACTGTCTTTGTTTGGTTCTCGAAACTCTTTTCCTTTTTAATCTCCTCATATATCTTCGTCTAATCGTCTTCTCCAGGTTTTCGTTTTCTCTCACTTACACTCTGCAAGAGAGAGAGAGTGAAAATTTTGGAGAATAAGACCATCTTCAAAGGAGATGTCAAATCCTAAGTGGAATGTCATGTAATCAAATTTGAAGGTAGGAGCAAGTTTCAACTGATATGTCAATTCTATGTGGATTGACATATGGAAAAAATGTGATGTCAAATAATTTTTAATTATTCTATTGTGTGGGTCCCATTAATGTACCAATTATAGGTCTTGAAAATTTATTTTAATTGATTTCTTTTTAAAATAAATCCTACAAATATCATTTATAACAAAAAAAAAAGCATATCGGTTGGAAAAAGAGAAAATATGACATTGTCACGTCAGCCATCAAATTAACATTTGAGATTTATCTTTTGACATCTCCTTTATAGATGCTATAAGAAAATGGAGTTGATTGGGCTTACTGGGTCATGGCATTTCTTTCTTTGCAACATTGCTCTACTCTTTTAAAAGACGCTAAGCACTAGTCGAGTGGCAGGCTCAGGCCTAGCGCCTAGACGGTTAGACGGGGTCTAGGCAGGCGCCTAGGCGGATTAAACGGATTTAAGTAAATCTATTATATTTTGTATAAATAATTATCCGTTTATACTTAAAAAAAAAAATATATATATATATATATAATTTCATCATAAACTACAAAATAGAATGACATATATATATATATATATATATATATTATGAAGCATTGAAACCTAATGAAAATATGGGGAACAAGCATATAATGTGTGTTCATTTAAGTATTCAACAAGTCTCTTACAATTTATTAAAAAAAAATGCAAAATGAAAGTTATCTATGTTCTGACTAAGTAAGTCGCAACCTAGACGAGTGCCTAGGCGGATGTAGGCGGGCGCCTCAATAGGTTTAGGCGTCATTTCTTAATTTTCAAACGTCTAAACATTAATCGATGCGGTGGTCTGCCGCTTAGCTCCTAGACGGAGCCTAGACGGCATTAGACGGAAATTTTTAGAATAGTGATGTATACAAAGTGAAGCATTTCCACAACAATTAATGTAACAAAATTCAGTGTCTCCGTAACCCCAAAAAAATTAAAATAAAAATTTGGTATAAATCCCGTGAAGCACATTAATGCACAAAATTTCATGTATTTATTTCCACTTTGTCACACTGGATCAGTGGAGCTCCCATTTCCCGTGAACCCATAAATACCTATTCACCAACCCGACCCAAATAACATTAACTCCCCCCAAACGTGCTCAACCTTTATATGTACCTCCCAACTGCCACTCACACTCATCCACTCCTAAACTTAGTCCAAACTTCTTCTTACAATGGCTCCCGTCCTCTCACCGCTACTCTTATTTCTATCTTTCTTGTGTTTTTGCACATTAGGGGCCATGCCTTTCACCGTCATCATGTCGGATTCCGGCGTGCCGTCCGACCTTGTGGACGGACCACAAAACGGGTTCTCCATGAACAAAGACGGAGCCCGAACCGATGCCCGTGAGCAAGAAGCGGTTTATGACATCATGCGGGCAACAGGAAACGATTGGGCAACTGAAATTCCTGACGTGTGTCGTGGCCGGTGGCACGGCATTGAGTGCATGCCCGACAAGGACAACGTCTACCACGTTGTTTCACTCTCTTTCGGGGCCTTATCTGACGACACCGCATTCCCGACATGCAACCCGACCCGGTCTCATATTTCACCCTCCGTCACTAAACTTCCTTACCTCCGGACCTTATTTTTCTACCGTTGTTTTACCTACAATCCTCAGCCCATCCCATCGTTTTTGGGGCGTTTGGGTCCCACACTTCAGACATTTGTTCTTAGAGAAAACGGGCATGTGGGTCCTATTCCTATTGAGTTGGGCAATCTCACCCGTTTAAGTGTCCTTGACCTCCACAAAAACAATCTCAACGGTTCAATTCCAGTGTCATTGAGCCGGATCACCGGTCTGAGGTCGTTAGACCTAAGTGGAAATAGGCTAACCGGTTCAATACCCAATTTTACCTTCCCAATTTTGAGCATCCTTGATCTGAACCAAAATCTTCTAATGGGTTCAATCCCATCCAGCATTGGAGCCTGTCATGCCCTAATCAAAATGGATTTGGGCCACAACCGACTCGACGGCCCACTTCCCGACTCCATCGGCAGCCTGAAGAGCCTCATGCTGATGGATTTAAGCTACAATCGCCTCAAGGGTCCCATTCCAATGTGGATTAGAAGCTTAATCTCCCTCCAAAACTTGATCCTCAAGGGAAACCAAATGGGGCCCACACCAATTCCAAGTGACTTGTTTGATGGTATGAAGGGGCTAATGACACTAATTTTGTCAAACATGAATTTGCATGGTCCTCTACCAGCATCACTAGGTCGGTTGCCGAGCCTCCGCGTGCTTCATCTCGACGGGAACAACTTCAACGGCTCAATCCCAGCTAGTTTTAGGGAGCTGAAAAATGTGAGTGAATTGAGATTGAATGACAATTGGCTAATGGGTCCAATCCCATTTGGAAGAGAAATGGTTTGGAGGATGAGGAGGAAGCTCAGGCTCTATAACAATTCTGGGCTTTGCTACAAGTCTAATAGTGGGTTGGAAGACAATTTAGACACGTCATTCAATTCTGCCGTTGGTACATGTGATACAACGAGACCGTAAAGACTCTCTGCCTCGTTTGGTACATCCAAGTGTACTAACTTGACGTTTCATTTAATATAGTTTAAAGATCTTGAGCTCTAGTTTTATCGTCGTAGATAATAATATATATTGTATAGTTTAAGTGTGTATTACTGTTTTGGTTTATCCCAATAAATAAATTTAATTAATATTTTGGTTAGTGAATTACCTACTTTAAATTATATTTCAAGATCTTTGCCTCTTTTGTGGTATTAGCTGGGTTTGGTTGGGAAAGGATCATCTGACATGTCGTATCTTTCTCCTTCGTCTCCTTTTATTCTGTGTACATTGGTAGGAAGATGTCTAATAAAGAGTCAAAAATAACCTTTTACTCTAAATTTTTCGGGGCATTGAAAATAACTTAGCATTTTTTTTAGTGCATCAATATTTTTACATTAGGGTGAGGGGGTTCGGCTAAGCGACACAATAAACAACCTAATTTGGTATCGAATTCGCCATCCACAAGATTCGAATATAAGATCTGTCACTTCCAAGTGAAGAGGAATACCATCAGACCGTAGTGCTGAGTTGCAACTTAGCATAAGTTATTAGGAAATACAATCTTTTTTATACAAGTGTATTCTAATTTAAATTTATTTGCATTGCGATGAGGGAAATTCGAACTTGAGTGCATAGAAGAGAGCACATCTACTCTAACTAACATGGCTATGCCCATATCTGCTGTGTTACAAGGAAAACAATAAAAAATGAAAAACCAGAAGAGAAAAGAAGGAGAAGATGAAGAAAGTTGAGATACGTTCCGACACAAAACTAATTGACAATATAAATACTTTATTCGATGTGAAATTAATACTCTCAAACAAAATATATTCCAATCAATTACAAGTTGATCTACAAACTAGCAAACAAATGAAGGAGAAATAATGCATTCCATATAATCCAAGAATAGCAGTGCATCATTCTAGAACTGTCACTCCATATAAACCTTGATCGACAACTGCCAAATTTTATGAAAGCTCCAATCAAACAAAGGTTTGTCTTCTGGCACTTACCAAAAACACTGCCACTTTGGTATGACATCGACTTGTAGGTTACCATTTTAGACTTTTAGTTTGGTAAATTTTTATTTCAATTTGGATAAGAGATTTTTCAGTGTGCTCAGAACAAGAAACGATATATCACATGTAATTATATAATTGGAGAGATACTTGAAATAAAAAAAAAATAAAAAAAATCTATCACTTATATAATAACATATGTCATACTGCCCCGTATTCTGGATACATTGAAAAATCTCTCAACTCAAGTAAAGCTATTGTCCTCAACGTGTTAAGACTTACCTTTCGCCTTACAAAAAAAGTGTTGCTTTTTGCACCGTAAGCTTAATCACGTCATTGTGTTACAGAGTATTTAAATCATTTTTGTCCCTTTCTCAAAGAGATTTTATATAATTTTGGCTAATTATTATTGTTATCACTTGGGTTGTGTTACTTTTTATAATTTATTTGATCAATTATTTATAGGTAGAGATGGAGAATCAATTTGTTCCAGCCACTTTGGCATATTCTTTTACTTATTTGATGTTTCTTCTTGCTAATGTTTTGTAGGGGAATTTCGCAAACAACAACAGTCAATGAAGTAGTGCAATTTTAAAATGCAGCATAATATGAACAATTAAAAAGTTAAAAATCACTTTGAAAAATAATTACAGAAAAGTTAAAACCTTCTCGGGGCAGATGAAATGGTTGATTCGTATTGGTAAATCAATAATTATTCACCAACCATTTGGTTTAGTGAAAGTTGTTTTCACTTGGTTCAAGAAAGTTTTGAGATCGACTGAACAGTATTTCCACAAAATAAGGTGGTAACTGTTATATTATTTTGCCACTAGTTTGTTATATCTATTTTCACTTGTAAGTGATAGGTTTTATGTTCGATTCTCGTCAAATGCAAATTTAAATCATAATATTGCCATTCCATTACTCACTCTCGCTTTTAGTGTAGATAATATCATTTGTTACAAAAAAAAGGTTGTTAGTATTATTCCACTAGGGCAAGTAAAGGATTTTGAACCTATTCACCATTTATTACATCGTTTGAAGGAGAATGTGAGATACCTTGATTTTTTTATATTCTTCCATCTTATTGCAATCATGCAATGTTCACATCTTTTTTGTCTAGATCAATGATACAAATGACACATACTCTTTATATACCAGTTAACTTGATAATTTCTTAGTTCTTGTGGATAAATAAGGTCAGAAGAGGATCATACAGAGAACAAATAAAACATTAGCACGTCATTAACATCTTAAAATTTGTTGTCTCTAATATTACTCTTATGAGATAGCACCATCTTTTTTGAATTTATCTATAGATAGCGAAAATGAGACTATTTCAAAACATTTTGTACAACTTTTGGTTGATTTTACATACTAAACTAGTTACTAGCTTTTGTAGACGTCAAAACAAATCAAATATTTGGGTGAGTGCTATTATTAGCATTCTAAAATAGTTAACATGTACCCTCGTGAAAGAATTTAAAAGAAAAACAAAACTAGAGAGGAAAGTTACACTTACCACATTTTGTAATGTAGGTTTATTTATTTATTTATTTATTTATTTTTTAATGTGGATCAACTGGTGGCTTCCTCATGACAATCCACCATTGACGAGGCCATGAAGATTCACAGAGACATCGGAGAAAAAGACAAAGTGCAAAATGACTTTTTAGTCTTTTAAGTGTGAAATTATGACATGAATGCAAAACTAATAGGCAACAGAGTGATCACTTGCCAATAACAACTACTTGTATACTGTTGAGAATGAATTCTACGTTGATAGGATGAGGGACCTTGCATAAACTTATAAATAAGTTGTGCTACTCCTCATATTGCCAATTGGTTTTATGATGAAATCTCAATTTTCTTCATGGTGTCAAAGCAGGTTGCCTCATATGTGAAGCCCAATGACCACACGTGTTCCACGTCATCTTGTTTGTGTTGTCCACATGTTAGGCTTGAAAATTCACCAGACGTAAGGAGCATGTTGAGAATGAATCCCACATTGATGGGAGGCATGAATTTATAAGTAAGTTGAGTTACTCTTTATATTGCCAATTAATTTTATGATGCAACCTCAACTTTCTTCGTATACATTTAAATAGGCTTTTTAGACAAAATGGTTATTGAGATTTGCATAACTCCTCATTTTGGTTCCTTAAATTTGAAATAGATAGAATTGGTCCATAAGTTTGTCCACAATCAATTATTTTGGTCATTCCGTGAAAAATCTTCATAAAATAAGAATAAAACGACAAAAATACCCTCAATTTTGATCAAAGTATTTTTGGCCTATTGTTTATTAAATTGAGGATAGTTTTGTCATTTTGATCCTTATTTAACATAATTTTTCACCCAATGACCAAAATGATTGATAGTGGACAATCTCAATGACCACTTCTATTGATTTCAAATCTCAATGATCAAAGTGAGGAGTTATGCAAATTTCAAAGACTATTTTAACTAGAACGTCGATTTAAATATTTTAGCATTGTGGTTCATTGCCCTTCTTTTATAAAGTTTTCTGTCTTTTGCCACCATTTGGAACAAAGGAAACCCCACTAAGGACGTGGACGGTTTAAAGCCAAATTCATACCAATAATATCATATTTTAATGCAATTAATTGTAACACTCATGCATGTGTAACCAAGGTATAAAATATCGATATTATCGGCAAAATATCGCCGATAATATCATTTTTTTGCAACAGCGATATTTTTATAGTCTTCCAATTGATTATCGTGATAATATCGCAATATTATCGATAATATCGCTCTCTATCTCCGTCGTTTGAACAGCAGCCGAGCTCCGTCGTCGCAGCTGCCAAGATCTGCACCTCTCTCTGCCAAGATCTGCGCCTCTCACAGGTGGTGCCGGAGTGTGCGCCACTGTGGTGAAGGTCACGGTGGGGTGGGTGTGGTGCGTCTCCCCTCCGCTCGCTCGCTCCCTGTCTGTTCTTTCTGCGGTGGTGAACGAAGGACTTCTGCTGCTGTGCAGTGCAGCAGATCAAACTAATTTGAGCTTCACACTAACACGGAGAGAGAGATCCGAGACTTACCTAACCGGAAAATCAAAGAAGACTCGCATGAGAGTTTATGGGCTCCGCCATTCTCGTAGAGGCGGGAGAGAGAAGACTGATGATGTGTGATGATGGTGGTGTCCTCGAGCTGCTCGAGTTGAGCAGATGGTGCTGCTACGTGTGTGTGTGTGGTCACGACAAGAGAGGGAAAGAGGTAAGAGGGTTTCAAGAGAGAGAGACAGTGCAGAGAAGAGAGAGAGAGTCGAAGTGAGTGAGAGAAGGAAATGGGGTCTCGGGGTAGGGGAGAGAGAGAGAAACGTGAGGAGTGTTGGGGGCTGCCACGTGGCAGCTTGGGAGAGTTTCGAAATCCATATATAGAGTTCAGATTTAATTAGGATAAATGACTAATTTGATAGTTCCAAATACACTCACAATGTTTACCAGCTCGCTATATAATCAACTTAAATCAGTTAAATCCATCATGCAATGCATTTCCTTCCAATTTTTTGTGACAAACTAATAGATAATTGACTAAATAAACATCTTGCAAAGTTTCAATAAAAATTTCCAAGTTTTTCTTACAATTTCCATGGGTTTCATATTATTTTTATCGATATCCATAATATCTTGATATTTCCATTGATATTTCCGTGTTTTTGAACTACCGATATTTCCGATATCATCGATATTTTATACCGTTTGTAACTACTTTCTTTTATTCCAAACGAAACCTTAATTATGAGTTGGAAGCTGGAACAGTAATGTATCGGCCCCAAATTCAATTATTTCCAAGAAAGTCACCCTTTAGTCAAAAGTAAAATAAGAATTTAGTCAAAAGTAATATGGTGTAAAGTTTCGTTTCACGCTCCAAGGTTACTTCTTGTTAGTGAATGACAGAGTGAGAGAGTGTTCATTTATGAAATAAGTTTGAGATAAATCTTTTTAGCATGATAGCTTTATCAATTCACATATTATAACATAAGTAAATTATATTATTGATTTATCATAAATTCGGGACATAATATGAATATAAATAGATAGACATATTTTAACTAAATTCTTATTTTATATCAGTCACACTTATTTTGAATTTTCACTAGCCAAAAAATACATAAATAATCCGTAATTGAAATTTAACTACTTTTTGATTTCGATTACAAAACTAGTAACCACTGCTAAACAAAAGAAGTAAATAGGGAGCATTTTTGCTACCACTATAAACCACGGTGTATACTTACTAATCATCTGTCATGTGTCATTTTACTTAACTCTAGTTAATTTTCACATTCAATGTTACTTTTTCAATTTTGGAGAAAAATTAACTAAAATTAGGTGAAATGATAAGGCAAATAATTATATATACAGTGGGCATACATCATAGTTTAGGGAACTTTAACGAAAAACTCTTGGTATTGTTTACTTTAACGAAAAGCTCATGTTACTGTTCACTTTAACGAAAAACCACATTTTTACACTAAAAAATCAATTATGGTACTATTCATTTTACCCCTTGTTTTGTCCTTATCGTTAAAACTCAAAGTTTTCAAACCATTTTCATTAATTTTCCTCATAGTTTATGGTTGTGAACAAAAACGTACCCTAATAAATATGAGAAAAATGGCAAAACTGTAAATAAATTAAATGAAAATATTAAATACAAACCGTAATTGGGTGCGGTTTCAAAAAAAAAAAAGAAAGGGTTTTGTCAAAAAATAAAAAATTGGGTGCGGTTTGAAAATAAAACAGTGAAGAAAATGGCAACAGGTGGACCAAAAACTAGAAAAAAACACAGAACAGAGAATAAGACAGCTTCGAGAAGAAGAAGGGTGTGGACTTTCTGCAAATCCCCGTCTGTTATCATTCATCTTCTCAAAGAAAAGCGCAGCATTCGCACAAAATACTGCATTTTTTTCCCACCGAACCAAACCCAATGACCGAAGCTCCAAGCTTGGTATCGTCTCATCCTCTTCGTCTGCTTCCGCTTTACGTTTTCTCTCAGCTCCATTCTGCAACAGGCTAGAGAGAGAGAGAGAGAGAGAGAGAGAGAGAGAGAGAGAGTTGAGAAGACCCAGAAGAAGAAGAAGCAGAAGGGAGCTTGGAAAAGTACGAGAGAAGAAAAAGGAGCTGATTTGGGTTTTCTGATTGACTGAATAATCGAGTTTTGTTGGTGGGAGTTTGGCTATGGCTTTTCGTCTAATGTTTTGTTGCAGAGGGGGATTTTCTCGGTATGTCAATCATTGTTTATTTCCCAGCTGAATTTGATAATTTCTGTTGGTTGGTTTGTTTTAAGAATATTATTTTATTATTTAATTAGTAGTGGATTCTAATTTGGAGAAAATCTTGTGATATGATTATGTGGATGATAAAATGAAAAGTTGAAGTGGGTTTAGGTTCTGGGTTTTTTCTTAGATTTTAATATTTTTATGGGTTGCAATTTGAATGGAGGATTTGCATTCTGGGTTTAGCTAGATAAACAGAGAAGGAAAGGGGAATTTTTCAATTCAAATGTCGAAATGTCGGTTTTGAATGAGAAAATAATAGGCTAAAGAATTGAGGTTGAGTGGGATCTTAACGACCCAGTCAAAATTACAAACAGGCATCAATGGATTGACTATGCTTGGTTTTTTGTTCTGTCCTGTTTCTAATGACTTGGCCACTGACAATGATTTAGCAGTAATGCATCCTTTTAGTTCCATTTTCTCCAGCAACAAGAAAAGGGTATCAAGTATCAACTGGAATTTGCCTAGTGTTTTTATTAGCTGCCCTCTTTGCTATGGATTTCAGGTTGCTTTTGGTTTCCGTTTATTATTAGTAGAGCAGGCTTTCTGCTATTATACGTCTGCTTAGAGCAGTTGGTTGTTTGCTGAGAAAAAAATTGATTCACTAAAACACTTAATTTGGTATATATCTCGCATTCAATTTGATTTGATGGAAATCTGATGTGCAGAAAAGTACGAGGAAAGAAGCAGCCAACATGGAGGGTCTTTTCCTTGAAGGAACTGCACGCAGCAACAAACAATTTTAATTATGACAACAAACTTGGAGAGGGAGGATTTGGAAGTGTTTACTGGGGTCAGCTCTGGGATGGCTCACAAGTAATCACTAACTTTTTCAGTTTATGTTTATATTTGTTATCTCTGTTGGTTACTCAGTTAACATCAACAGTACATAATTATCGATCTTGTTAATTTTCTCATTTTGTGAAAGAACAAAGATTAGGCATTGTTCTTGATTTTATTAAAACGTGCAAAATGGAAAAGGATACTGTTTGTTGATTTTTAGTTAGATGTCCGAAGTCTCATTGATTATATTTACTGTTTAATTCATTAAGTTTATAGATTTTGGAAATGTAAGTTAATTTCTTATATTGCTTGATTTAGAGGAAATTTAATGTTGTTTGGCATTCTGGAGTAATTCAATTTCTGAATTGGTATATTATGAATTTAGAAGGATTACATAAAGCTAGCTTTTGTGGTTAAATATGATTCCTTGATGTTTCAGTGCTAGGTTTAGATCAAATATTTGGATTAGGCCTAACGAAAAACTATGGATGCGACCAATTTTTCTCTGTAGGAGGATGACATAGGTGTAGGCATGTCAAGATTTGGACTCTTGTAAGGACAAAACACTCATATGCTCTATCTATGAACCACTGCTGTGATCTTTTTAATAAATGTTGATTTGTAAACAGTGAAAGTTCTAGTTAGGTATTTCTTTGTTGTGGGTGAGTTTATTGGGGAATAGGATTTTCTTTCCTCTCTTTCAAGCCAGGTCTAGTCTTGATTTTTGGAGTTTCTGTTTTATGCTTTTTAATGGTTTAATGATCGAATATAAAGCATTGCCTCTGCTAATAAGCTGTTCAGTGCATTTGAAATATAGTTGAAAATTATGGTGCTGATTAGTTCTCAAAACAAGTGATACCATTATTACATTCAGATGGTAGAATCCACCCTCTGAGAGGAAGATATACTACGGAGATAGTATTTTTACATGTATCATGCGTGGGGTATATTCCTGTCCAATTTTACTAAACATGAGGCAAGTCGATTTTCATTGTCATTTGGCGGTGAGCGCTAATGCTACAAACTCTTAAGATTGCCTAATAGCTGCTTAAGATGAGGCATGCTTGATGTATGTCAATAATAAGTTTTCGTTTCATTATTTTCTACCCATCGGTCTCACGTCCCAACTGAGAACCGCATCAACAGTTCCAATATTTGGGCATATTTGTTATACATACTGTTAGCTAAAAGGTGAAGAAGTGCACCAGGCTTCTAGAGGCTTATATCTAGAGGCTGAGGCGTTATATCTGCAGTTCACACCTGCAACTACCAGATTGCTTGGTTCAAGCCATACCACTGTTATGATGATCTAGATATCTGAGAGAGAACAAGTTTGTACAAGTTATATCATGTGCACAATTATTAAAGTCCATTACTCTTTCTGAAAAGATCAGGCAAATGATAAATCTAAGCCAGTTTAATTCCATGTAGAATTAGTTAAGAGTCACTCTAATATTTACTATGTTCAACTCTGTGCTAAAGATGAAATGTTAAGTAGGTGAAGATACCCTCTGCCTTCAAAAACCAAAGATTTGAAATCAATGCTTATATTACAATGTTTACCGATATGTATGCAGATTGCAGTGAAAAGGTTAAAAGTCTGGAGTAACAAAGCAGACATGGAGTTTGCTGTTGAGGTTGAGATACTGGCACGAGTCCGGCACAAGAATCTGCTCAGTTTACGCGGCTATTGTGCAGAAGGGCAAGAGCGTTTAATTGTATATGACTACATGCCAAATTTGAGCTTACTTTCCCATCTTCATGGCCAGCACTCAGCTGAATGCCTTCTTGATTGGACCCGGCGGATGAATATAGCAATTGGGTCTGCTGAAGGAGTTGCGTAAGTGCCGAACCCAAGTTTCTCCTCTTTTTAACTGTAAAAGCTGTTTCTCCTCTCTCTGCAATTCTCTCTCATATTATTGTTTTAATTTGATTTATCCAGCTATCTTCACCATCATGCAACCCCACATATAATCCATAGAGACATCAAAGCTAGCAATGTGTTAGTTGATTCAGATTTCCAGGCTCAAGTTGCTGATTTTGGTTTTGCCAAGCTAATCCCGGATGGGGCTACACATGTGACCACCAGAGTTAAAGGTACCTTAGGCTACCTTGCACCTGAATATGCTATGTTAGGGAAAGCATCAGAGAGTTGTGATGTCTACAGCTTCGGCATTCTCCTGCTCGAGCTTGCTAGTGGCAAGAAACCCATTGAGAAAGTGAGTGCAACAATGAAACGCACGATTACTGATTGGGCACTGCCATTGGCCTGTGAGAGGAAGTTTGATGAAATAGCAGATCCCAAACTCAATGGAAAGTATGTAGAGGATGAGCTGAAAAGAGTTGTCTTTGTGGCTCTACTATGTGCTCATAGTCAGCCTGAGAGAAGACTGACTATGCTAGAGGCGGTAGAGCTTCTGAAGGGAGAATCGAAAGAGAAGTTGGCCCAACTAGAAAATGACGAACTATTTAAGGCTCCCCAGGTTGCAGAATATACTGAGGGGAATGATGGGACAACAGCAGCCGAAGAACATATCTCAGATGTCATCTCAGAGGAGAAAGACGAAAAAAAGGATTTGAAAGAGGAGGCTGCGCCTGGGAGTGCACATAATGGCTGAGAAAGTGTGAAAAACATGTAGATAGATGTGGGTTTGGATTGAAGCCTAAGGCGAGGTGGAACTGGCTGTCAATTTGTATGAATTGCCGGGGTTCGTTTACAAGGATTGGTTTCGTGTTTTCGTGGGTGCCGTGTTATCTGTGTGCATTCCTCTTTTGCCTTTTACCCTTTTCTTTTCGGTTTGGTTTGAGCATCTGAATGAGATGAAGAACTGTTTCTACTGTTGATTGGCTGTCATTTTTCATCAGTCACTATATCTGATTAGTTTGGCAACCAAGTGGAGCAATACACAAGAAACGATTAATTTCGTTGATCCTGAGTTCTTATCTATTTTATCAATTTGCTATTTTACATCATTGTACACATTTACATGGATTTTGTTTCCTTGCACCTGAAAACTCTTTCATTCAACGGGTGTATTACGTGTACAATCTCTCTCTCACAGCCATATCTTTCACGTTGTGATCACGTGATCTGTGAGAGGAGCGTTGTACACGTGTGCTAGCCAGGACTTTTCATGTTCGTGTCGACAACAACTCAATATGCTGCATGATGGCCAGCAATTTGATCTTCCTTCAATTATGATACTATTATATATCCCGCTAAACGTGGAGCATTAGTGCATACGAAAAGGAATAGTTTTGTCAACGGCAATGCCATATAGAGATCTCATATGCTGCTCAACCAGACTACGTTTGTTGAGCGTTCATGCACCTCTGGCTGGAGAACAACTTGTGTGGAATGAGTTCATCTTCATGATGCCGTTACGGTCAAATAATGTCATTATTTATATTCAAACAGGAGAATGACCAGACCAACACTGGCCAAACGTATAAATAAAACAAATATTTGTAAGAAACAAAGAAAAGAGTACTCGAGACCGAAAGAAAAGAGTACTCGAGACCAAACGGAATATGTTGTTTTAACATAAATGAAACATCTTTAGGGGTGCTATTAGGGGAACGTAGTGCCGTAATAAAAAAATAAAAAAAAGCTTCTCGCATGCGCAGAAGCTGAATCATCTCCATGTATAATTTACTTTGGATGACTAGGTCGGGGCAACAATAAAGTCAGCAGGTATCTGTTTTTGGTAAGGAGCTACAAATTTTTAGAGAAAAATACAATAACACAATCCAACACAGCTAAAACATGTATAAAAACATATGCAGAAACAGCACAGATCTACAGAATGCTGCCATTCTACCCTAAAGGCCAAGAAAGAAACATGAAATCGGTGCTCTGCTTGAATTACCCCAGTTCGCTTGATTGAAAAAGAACTTGGTGTTTATATTGTGGTGGATCAGTTGGCTAAATGGAGTTTTAATATGGATATTTGCGTTCTTGTATTTGATGAGCCTTCCGTTTGGATTAGACCAGATCTCATTGATGATGCTGCCGGAGTCCCTCGGACAAGTTTTGCTGTTGTTTTGTAGTTTTCTCTTTGGGTTATACTCCCCGTTCTTCACCAAAAACAAAAAAACAAAAAAAACTCAGTGTTTCAGCTTCTAAACCATCTGAACACTCTGGCACAATGGTTGAAGATCATGAAGTCTAGGTTGTCTGGTAGAGAAACAATCCTGCATCCCAGAACAAATGGATGTCAGTGATCCAATCAATCATCTGCCATACATCATTTCCAAAGTCAAATTAGCACATTATTTCACAATTCTGAATTTTCTATAGAGACACCCCAACAACTGAGATTAAATTACACCAATTTTCTCTTGCAATGTTTATACCTAAAAAGAGCATAGATAGTTGTCTGACTAATCTTCATGAAAAAGCAAAAAGCTTGGCCCTCTCTTTAGTCTTACTAATGCATTACAATTAATTTAATGCAAGGAAGAATAAACTTGAGAACTGATGAAAACAATAAAAGGTAATCTAGTTATGATACAGGATGTAGATTTATTTGGCTATGGTGGATCCAAAGGATGCCTTAATCATCTCTTTAGCACTGCATGATTACTAAATATGTCTCGACGGACAATGCATTATAATTTACTTAAATCCGCCTAGACTCCGCCTAAGCCCCGTCTAGCTGCCTAGACGCTAGGCCCTAACTCGCCACCCGACTAGTGTCTAGCGTTTTTTAGAACCTTGCGTTGGAGAGAAAGACAAAGTACATAATGACTTTTTAGTCTTTTAATTGACAAATTATGACATGTATACATTTAAACATTTTAGCATTGTGGGACACTGCCTTTGTTTTATAAAGTTTTCTATATTTTGTCACTATTGGAAACAAAGGAAACCTCACTAAGACCCAGTCTAACTCTTGGAGTAAAACTCAAATTTTAGGCTCTAAATTTACCCCAACTTGCTCCAACCCTTGAGGCAAATATGAGTTTTAACCCAAAACTCATTTTGGGGGCAAATTTAGGCCAAAATTGACACACCCAGATCCGAAATGTCCACCTTGACTCCGAATCGAGCTGTGCTGTAACACCCCACCCCCATTTTATTTAAAAATGGTTTTTAATTCTTAACTGGTGTGCCCAAGGGGCCCACCTTCTATTTTTGTGTCCCCCATTCCCGTCACTCGTCCATCTCTCTCAGCCCTCTTCTTTCTCTCTCTCTCCCTCTTCCTCTCATTCTTCCCTTTCCCGTATACCTCCCTCTCTCTTCGAAACTCTATGCAACTCTCTCCTCTTTTCCTTGAGAAGCACACACACACACACTTGGACAACAAAACATCATCACCATCACCCTTGTGCTCTCAAAAACGAAGAAAGAACACCCCAAGCCTTTCTCTTCCATTCGGCCGGTACTGTTCATCGTCTTCTCTGTTGAGTTTCATGATTTTCCAACATTGGTAAGCTTCTAAAAACCCTTGGGATGTGTTTTAGGGTTGGATCGAAGCTTGTTTTAAGTTGTGCATACATTTGAATCGTAGAAAATAGCTCGGGGAAGCTTTTCCAAATTTTCCGGCGAGCACAGCCCCTTTCGAGGCATTTTCCGGCCAAACCACGGCGAGTTGGCCGGCGTGCAAGGTATCAATCTCTTCATCTCGTCGAGTACTTCAACTTTTCTTTTTGAATCACTCGATTTGGTTGAGTAATGAAGAAGTTATGGGCGTTTGAAGTTTGCCCAGAAACCGGCCAAAACCTTGGCCTGAAAATGGGTCAACCCGACCCATTAACCCAAGGTCTAACCCAATTACCAAGCCTAAGTCTGAAATCCAAACCCAGGCCTTTGGGCCGGATCACTAAGCCCAAACCCTTTATGACCTAAGCTAGTTTCCTTTTATTTAGTTTTTGTTTATTTTTATTTTCAAACCCAAAACCCTTTTAGTCAGGCCGGGCCTTAAGCCCTAGGCCCTTAGACCCAAAACCCTTTGGACCCAAGCCCAACCCGGATCCAACCCAAGCCCAGACCCGTTGACTTTGACCCGGTTTAACCGTTGACCCGATCAACGGTCAGCGTTGACTTTACTTGAGGGTCAACGGTCAACAGTCAAAGTTGACTTTGACCGTTGACTTTCTGGGTTTTCGTCTGAGACCCCTCCTACGCTAATTTCGACGTCTTGGACCCGTTTTTGAAGTTCATTTTTTCCAAATTCAATTGTTTGAGTAGAGTTTGACTAAATGTACCCTTTATGTGCTTAGGGCAATTATTGTGGCGTTTCTGTTTTTGCTAGCAACACGGCTTTTCGACGGTGAAGTGCTGTGAGTGGACCTCTTCTAAAATGCATGTTTTAATAGTAGAGTTGCACACATGAAAGGCATGATTTTATGTTTACGTTTGATGAAATGCTTTATGAGATATCGCACCTATTGAGGTTATTTTGAATTATTACTATTTTTCCTATAACCCGTGTTCTTTATATAATATCTGATGGATGACGATATGATATTTAGAATACGTTTCGAACACTTCTTTATAGTATAGATGATGGATGACTTTATACTATGAAGATGCTTTTCAAATGTACGTATGTTCATTGGTTTTGTACTTACCTAGTGGTCCACATTCCGCTACGGGGCGACGGTTTGGTGTTGGCATAGGGCCTGAAGGGTTTTTCCTCTGGATGAGTATTCCCAGGGACGGGAAGCTGGCACAGGGCCTGGAGAGTTATTTTCCTCTGGCATTTAAGACCAGGGACGGAAGCTGGCAAGAGGCCTAGAGGGTTATGGACATTCACTAGTGACTATGCATATACGAGTTATGTTTTTGAGACACTGCGCGACATGCTAGGTTTCGGAAAACCTATTTTATCATATATATGTGTTTTTCATAAAACCTGGGGGTTAGTATGTTGATTACTGTTTTATTATATGTATATCAAATTGGTCCACTCATGTTTGTTTTGCACCCCCTTCAGGACTTAGAAATGAGGCATACAATCCCGGCATCAAGGCACTTCCGCATCGGCATCTTCAAGTCCTCTCGGTGTAGGAACCCATTCTTTTGCTTAGGACCCCATTCTTTTGCTTATTCATTTTTTATATTCATTTTTATAGTGTTCTAGTTAGTTGTATGCTCTGAACACGTTCATTCAATGCATACTAATTACTGTTAAATTTATAAATCTTATTTATTCTTGTTCTCATGCATCTCTAAATGGCTTTCGTCACCCCTCAGGTGTCGGCCAACACGTGACCATCTCGATGTCCCGAGGACATCGGGATCGGGGCGTGTCCTGTACTGGCCGACACCCAGAATGTGATGAAGCCATAAAGTGTAATGAGGTGGAAAATGTAAATAAATTTAAACCTAAAAGTGCCTAAATGCAAGAGTGCGCATGTGAGCGGGATTGAACCTAATTCACACATGATGTCAGAGCATAGGTAATGTATAGTAAAAGCAGGATAAGAATTATACCATCAAAGGTATTGTCCTAAACCAACGTTTGCCAAGAATCCTCGTTGACACGAAAGCTCTGCCACTAAACCTGGAAGGGCGAAAAACAAGGGTGAGTGAGCCTAAAAATAAAGCTTAGTAAAAACCTTTTCGAAAACGTATAACCCTTCGTTGTAAAACAAGTATAATTTCCAAATATAGTATACTTCATATAATATGAAAATATTTACCATAAACAGTAATATCATCGAGAGTGCAATACTTAATAATATTTCGTAAATAAACACATGACATTCAATAATCACAATATCTCGAATAAACGAACATATACTAACAGGTGCTCATCGTCGTATGCTGACACACAAGTTCATAAAGAGGTATTCTGACATGAACAAGACTGGGTGTAACAATGATTTATGCTCTAGTACTACAATCACGTGAAGATTGGCACTATGCGCGTCACATACGAGTCCTAATTGCCTATATCAATCTAGGACAAGACTGGCACCTACAATGGATCCAAAGTGAGCTTGTCGGTGCGATGTGAACATACACGTGAAGCCTGGCCCTAGCACGGCCGAGTACAAACATCAGTGTACCATACGATGAGCGAATAACATAATTATGATCATGTTATAGTAAATCGATAATTATAGTCAACATAACACTATTCCTGGTCGCAAATATAATTAAGGCATCCTATAATAGTACGCATACATGTGCATCTCGCAGGATTCAGAATAATTTCATAATTCTCAACATTACGACCTTTCTTATAAATGTTAATTTAATTATGGCAACCATGTAGAAACTTCATTATTAAATATGTATGTAGAAACTAAACAAATATATATACTATATAAAAGAAAATACCCATTCACAGATACTTGCAATGTTGCAGCCTTTTGAACTAGGAAAGCCGAAGTCTCTGTTGGAGTGAAATTTCCTACAAGAAGAAATACCTCCACAGATTTGTTGACTGCAATCCTCACGTTCGCCGGATCCCTCGTAAGTGGCGTCCTATCTTTCTCCGTAGCTTGTTTGGGCGGGGTACCTGCAAAAGATTCTCCGACGCTCAAGTCAGTTGATTGTTTTTCTACTCTCTAGTTTCTCTTAGGGTCCGATTCTATACCTCGCTCTTTGGTTCCTCTCCGTATTTATAGGATTGCATGCTTAGAGAACAAGTACCACGATCTCTCTTTCCTCCCCCCTTCCTTCGTGGACCTTTGTAATATGACTGTATGCCTCAGGAACAAATACCACGTTATGTCCTCCTCTCCCACTTTTTCTCTGTAATGGGGAAGTTACCTAGACCCGTTTCCTTGCGTCTGTAGGGGTAGTTATTGTAGACACATTTCCTATTTCTTGTGGGCTTTCCTCACAATTTATCTTGTACAACATTATCTCCTTGGATGATTGGTATTGGCCCATGAGTCGAAACTAGATTTTATCTTCCCACAATGCCCCATTTTCCCCATTTTTACGTATGTAAAATAGTGGAAAACTGAGTTTTTCGATCATGAGGCCTTGAAACTATATTCTTTAGGCCAAACTTAAATCATTCCTTTCTAAGGCCAAATTTACTGACACTTGAACCATAATTTACAAAAGTCAGTCGACCGTCGCATGACTTGCTAAAGCCAACAAACATCTTCGCCTGCTTTACGAACGAGGATTTACGAAAGAGGATTTGCGAAAGCGGACTGGCATACATTTTCGTATGACTTACGAACAAGGACTTATGAAAGATGAATTACGAAAGTGGACTGACACACGAGAGTGGACTGACATTTTTGTATGACTTTTGAACGAGAACTTACGAAAGTTGATTTACGAAAACGGATTTACAAAAGTTGACTGACACATTCATATACTTATATACATTTATTATATAAATATCTATCCCATCTTGTCTGTGCACCTAGTTTGTTTCCTTCTCATTCATATAATCTATAATATTCTTTCCTCCTCGCACATACAATCCGTGATACTAGGCTGCACACCTATCCTGCTTGTTTGCATCTCTATATACACACACATACACACACACACGCACATATATATAATGAGTGGCCCCAAAGCTTTGTTATTCACCTGCATATAGTGTGCTTTAACTGCACGCCTATACATATATATATATATATATATATTTGTTTTTGTAAACATCACTTGCATACCACTTGCTTTTCCTTCTCTTTTTCTACACATCTACATATATTCATGCAGACATCACGTCCTTGATTGGGCTATCTATTTATCTATATATATAATTTTGCAGACTTGCTGACATCACATCCTTGACCAGACTACACACACACACACACACACACACACACACACACACATACACACACACACACACACACACACACACACACACACACACACACACACACACACATATACAGGCATATATAGGCACATTCTTACACGCGACATAGGCATACCTCTGTGTACCGACATGCGAATCTTTGCACGTACTTTGCATATATTTGCATGTATTTATATGCATACCTGTGTATATATTTATGTGTCATTACCTTGGGTTTTTTCATCCCCATTTTTCTTCACTTTCTTCACTCAGTTTCTTCACCAAGCCTGTGATTTCTCGTTTGGTGCTCTGTTGCTGATGCAGTCGCGTGAACTGTCCTTATGGGCTAAAACCCATTTGTGTTTGTATTTACATCTTCGTACTTTTACTTTTTCTATCTGCTTGTATCTTAGCATGTTTTTTGTTTGCAAGTTGGGCCTTCACCCTTCCCTCGCCAACCTATTTCTAGTCGTTCATTTCGATTTTCAGTTTTAATTAAATGAAAGCAATATCCTTTGTCCTTAAATTTGAGTTTTCAAATGAGAGATTAACTTATCCTAATAAGATACGATCACATTAGATTTTGAATTCTTGTTTCTAACAACCTCGATATGTCTCTATATAAAGAGGTGTGTGAGAGCAAGTAAGTAGTACCTGGGTCTTATGGCTAACAATCGAAGAGTGAAACTCAACCTTCAGCTCTGTGCCAATGTCCCCAAAAATGGAAGCTCCCGGAGGGGTTCCAAGGGCTCTAGGAACGTTATCGAGCTATGCTCTAGTTCCTCTTCTTGTTCGCCAAGGAGGATTTCCCACTCTTCTGAAGTTCCCAACGTTTTTCGTGAATCCATGTATCGGTCTCGAATGAGGTCGAGTGGAAAACGGGCTCTAGATTCCATTACCGGTGGAAGGATCTCTCCGATGATGAATTACGCAACTCGGACTCCTAACTCTATCGCTCATTCTCCCAACCTTTATGCAAGAGATGAAGCGGGTCCTTCTCGCGCACCTTCCCATTGCCACTCAGGTTGCCCCCAGTGTTTTGACTACTCCCTGTTATTGGACGAGCGTGAAACTCTGAAGGGTTACTTGCAGCGTGATGAACACCAGGTGGATCGTCTTAGAGGGGAATTGATGGCTGTTGATCGTGCCGTGTCTGCCGCTCATTCAGATGGTATACATGACAGTTTTAAACAAGGCATTCACTACTTCCGATCCAAGGCTAATACGGCTTTTCCTTCCATAAACTGGGATAGTCTTCCCACCCCGTTAGACTAGATGTCATCTCGCTTGTAATAAGTTGGGCCCTTAGGTCCAACCACTATTAGGATATCTAGTGGTGATGTTGTCCTTGTTTTCTTTTCTACTAGTAGGTTTACTTCTTCTTTCATTCTTGTCTTTTATCGCACTATGTATCTAACATCCAAGAGGTTTTCCTCTTTTAAATAAAAGATATTTCCTTTTTCGAACGGGAAAACAATGTCCCACTACTTGGGCTTTTACTTTTGCACACATAATGCTCTATTTTCTCTTGTAAACACTAGACATGTTCGAGAAGAAAAATCGTTCTTTGTAAAGGTTTATTTATTTCACCTTTTCGTTATCGTTCTTAAACTATTCAACCTTGAATTCTTCTTTTAATCAAGTCTGTAACTATTCATTCTTGGTCGGTCTTTACTCATTCGATCTTAGGTTTTCTTTTCCCGATCTTAGATTTTATATCTTGATTGGGTCTTTGCCCATTCGATCTTGGGCTTTCTTTTCCCACTCGATCTTAGGTTTTCGATCTTGATTGGGTCTTTGCCTATTTGATCTTGGCCTTTCTTTTCCCACTCGATCTTAGGTTATCGATCTTGATTGGGTCTCTGCCCATTCGATCTTGGGCTTTCTTTTCCTACTCGATCTTAGGTTTTCAATCTTGATGGGTCTTTGCCCATTCGATCTTGGGTTTTCTTTTCCCACTCGATCTTAGATTCTCGAACTTGATTGGTTCTCCGCCCATCCGGTCTTGGGTTTTCTTTTCCCACTCGATCTTATGTTTTTTATCTCGATTCGATCATCAATCTATGGTTTATGCTCTTCAGCTTTAGACTTTAGTCAAAGATTCGAATGAAGTGCTACTTTATTTATCATACAATAAGGAAATGTCAACAGACATCTAGGGATACACCCTTTGACATGCAAGGAAGACAAGGAGGGATTTACCCTTCAACATTGCTGGAAACAGAAATTTAAATACGGAAAACGTAAACACGAAAAGCTAAATGTAGTACTTTCTCAAATGAATTGCGTTCTATGGGTGTGGCACATACTGACCTGTTTCAACGTGCCTGAGTTTATAAGTTCCATTTCCGAAGGCTTTAGTCACCTCATATGGTCTTTCCCATATGCATCCAAGCTTCCCCGCATTTAAATCTTGTGTTATCTATGACCTTTCTCACTATCCATTCGCCTACCTTGAATAGGCGTGGAAGTGTCTGCTAGAGATGCAGCAGTAGTGGCTGTGGCCCGCTTTGACCAGATAAGTTCATCTTCCTCTAGTCTGATGATTCCATCAACTCGGGCCATCACCCCTCTCATGTCCGATGGTGGAGTTTCGATTAACGACCTACGCATCTTCGTTTCGGGCAATACCCCTTCTCGGAATGCTAAAGACGCAGTGTGAGAATCACATTCTTCTAGGGTGGACATATCTTCCTTGAACCTAGTCATGTAGCTTTTGAGGCTTTTGCCAACATTTTGTTTGGTGCTGAACAAGATCGTAACATCTTTTCTTGGCCTCAAATTGCAGACATATTGAGATATGAATGCTTCACAAAGTTCTGTGAAACTTCCAATAGACCTCGGTTTTAGTTGTCTGAACCAAGTTAAAGATGATCTCGAAAAACTTGAGGGGAACAACTTGCATAGGAAGGCCTCGTCGTCTCCTTCAAGCGCAATCTGCTGTTGGAAGTGGTAAATGTGCTCGATGGGATCAATCATGCCTTCAAACAGCCTAAACTTTGGTTGGGTGAACTTGGCAGGTTTTTTAGCTTTCAGGATGTCTTCTGTGAACGGCGATTTACGGATCCCTCTAGCCACTTCTTAGGCAAGTTTCGCCAGGGTCTGTGGCTTATATCCCTTCACAATCTTCTCAATTTGTTCTCTTAAATCAACATATTTTACCTTTTTCGATCTTTTTCCCTTGTGATCATCTTTGCCCTGATTTTTCGTCACCTCAACACGGTTGCTGGATGGCGCACTACTAGAGCTGCCCTCCTTATCTTCTTCTTTTACCTGCTGTCTCTTAGTGCCGGTCACATCTTCCATTGCGTTTCTCGCCTTAGCCTTCTCCAAAGCCATTTCTGCTGTCTTTTTTGTTTCACGTAATTCCTTCGTTAGCTTTCTAAATTGTTCCATGGCGAAACTGGGTTCACTATTTTGGGATTGAGACCTCGCGTGCACCGATCGAGTCCCTGCATCTCTGGAGGGATTCAGAACTTCTTGTATGGATCCAGTCATGTTTGTAGTTTAATACTCGGTCGTTCCCACAGACGGCGCCAACTGTTGGAGTGAAAATTCCTACGATAAGAAATACCTCCACAGATTTGTTGACTGCAATCCTCACGTTCGTCGGATCCCTCGTAAGTGGCGTCCTATCTTTCTCCGTAGCTTGTTTAGGCGAGGTACCTACAAAAGATTCTTCGATGCTCAAGTCAGTTGATTGATTTTCTACTCTCTGGTTTCTCACAGGGTCTGATTTCGTACCTCGCTCTTTGGTTCCTCTTCGTATTTATAAGATTGCATGCTTAAAGAACAAGTACCACGATCTCTCTTTCCTCCCTCCTTCCTTCGTGGACCTCCATAATATGACTGTATGCCTTGGGAACAAATACCATGTCATGTCCTCCTTATCTCACTTCTTCTCTGTAATGGGGAAGTTACCTAGACCAGTTTCCTTGCGTCTGTAGGGGTAGTTATTCTAGACACGTTTTCTATTTCTTGTGGGCTTTCCTCACAATTTATCTTGTACAACATTATCTCCTTGGATGATTGGTATTGGCCCATGAGTCGAAACCGGATTTTATCCTCCCACAGTCTCCGATAGTAATCGCACCTAAGCATAATATCGGGACCCATTAGTAAAACTCAACTAAAATGATTAAATTTAGGAAAACAGAGTGCGGGTTTAGAATCAGGGCGCCGGAATACGTTAAGTAGGGTCCCGGGCAACTTTTCATAAAAAGTCAACGAAAGTTAATGATCAACCCTAAAAAGTCAACCGAACAGCCCCAGGAGTCAACTATGTTGAAACTTTGGAATTTCACTAAATGGATATAAAAAACAGACTCGGGGCGTCGAAATTAGCCTATGAGGGTTTCCGAGAAAATTTCAAAAAAAGTCAACTAACGCTCAACATTTAACTTTAACGGAATATTCCATCCTCAGATGGAATATTCTGTTAAAGCCAGATTCCTAAATGGGTCCGGGTCAGATTCGGGTTTGGGCTTGGGCTTTCTCTTTTTTTTTCTTTTTTTGTATCGGGTCGGGTTGACCCGTTTGGGCTTGTGGGTCACACATGCCGGACCCAACGAAGAAGAAGGTTGAATCTGGGCTGGTTTGGCCGAAAAATTTTGAATCTCAACCATTTTTCACATTCTACCTCCCAAATTAAAGCTTAAGAAGAGAGGAAAGGAATTATACTAGTATTTGGTCTTGCCGTGGCTGGAGTTGGTCGGAAAACAGCTCGAAAGCCGTCAGATTCTCATCGGAAAACTAAGAATGTCCCTGAGGTATTTCCTGCACCAAAACATCACCAACATGCACATCTAACCTAATTAAACTTAGGATAGAGAGATGAGAAAGATTGAGGGAGTTCTGAGACTCACCTTTGTCGGAAACGATGAGAAATCACCAGAAAAATCATGAATAGTGGCAGTGGCCACTGTGCAGTTCGAACCATTAACCTGGTGTCTTGAGCACGTTAGGGGAAGTGATAGTGGTCTGGGTGGTTCGCTAGAGGAAGAGTGGCAAGATGGTGGTTGTTGGGCCTGGTCTCGGCCTGCGTCTGAGATGGAAAGAGAGCTAACGAAGGCATTAGTGAGCTAGGATTTCTTGTGCAGATCGGCCTTACACAAGTATATAAGAAGAAAAAATGAATAGTGGTTATAAAATTACAAATGCAAAACCTCATAATATACATCCAAGTAATTAAATAGTCAAAATTAACATATCCATATAATCTTATTCATTCATAGTAATCATAATTATCCTCGACAAATTTCATATTCTGAGATTATTGCATGATGTCATCTGCACTATTGAAAGAATTATTAAACTCAATAGAGAGAATTACTAAAAATTTGCAAACTCTAAAACTAAAGTAAGAGGTAGGATAGAATAGAAACAAATGTTTTATAGAGGATAATAGAGTTTTACAAACTTTATTATTCTTTAATCTATAAATTTGGGATTTGGAATGGTTAAATATATGACATTTAAGAAGAATAGGGGAAAATCATAAGTGAAAGACAATTTTTTTTATAATTAAAAGTGAATAATGGGTTTAATTTAAATGTTATTAATTTGTGAGACGATTTAAAATATTATACTTAATTTGGGATGAAATTTGTTGGATTAAAAATAAATAATGATTCGATTTGTTTAAAGTGTTGAGAAGAGTTGTGAAATCGATACCAGGCGGAATATCCTGTATATAAAAATGATAATCTGCTAGACTGACTAGTCAAGCCCTCTAGTCAACTAAGATAGATTTGTTAGTCAATAAATCAAAGATTTAATAACCAATTTCAAATACCAAAAATCTATCCTAGTTAGTATGACCTCAGTTCGTTCCAAGTTATTAATATGTCAAGTGAGCAAGATTGTGAGCGCATACCAATTAAATACTCAAGTGATACATGTAGCATGTAGGTATGTGAGATATGTGGCACACTATAAATAACTTTGAACACAAGATGTTTTTGGCCAGAAAAACCCACATTTGGGTTTAAAAACCAGGGACTCTCCACTGAGTCCAATCAAATAGTATAATCAAGGTTCTTACAAAGTAACCACACAAGCTCAATTCCTAGATCCTAATCTACGGAGTAGCTTATACCTTTGTGCAACCTTGCCTCACACAAGATGGATTCCTTCGGTCTTCACGAAGTGGCAGCTCATCATGAGCTCTTCACCTTGTGGCACCGAGACCAGCACACGAACTATGCATATGATGATATGGCAATGATATGTAGATTTGGATTCAAATGTCTAGTCAGTTTTACCAGCCAAACTGTTGAAGGAAAAAACTGACGAGAATCCTAAAATGGGTCAGTTTTAAAGATTTGAAACTAGAAACACTTGACCACAAATTTAATGTAAAACCAAAGACAATGCAACCCTATTCTTCAATGATTGGGTGTTTAATGCGTGTAATAAGGTTTTGCAACTAGGGTTTCACAATTGGAGAATAAGGAGAAAGGTAAGGCCTTAATGCCATTTTCTCTCACTAAGAAATCTGATCTAAAACCGTCAAAGAAACAAATGAACCAGCTAGGGATATTAACCCCCAAAGCTTTGGTTCGTTTTTCAACGCATAAGACACGTGTCAAGCTTCAAAACGATATGAAAAGATCAAGGGTGAAACACAGACATTCGCCAAAAAAGCTGTCAGTTAGCCCATATGGGCATGTCTTAAATTGCGTGCCTAGCTTGCGGGAAATCCATGCGCACGGCTGACTAGACAACTAAGCTAGTCAAAATGAAATAGGAGTGAAGACGTGAAATGCACATGCATGAACAAACCTTTTGAAGTGAGATGTGCCACATCTTTGAACATTTCTTCCTAGCAGACACAACCCATAAACAGAGAAAAGCCTAAAGCTAAATTGAGCATGTGGTACAATTACAATGTTGACAAGGAAAGCCAAACCTAAAAGTCTAGACTTCACAGGTTGCAAAGCAAGGTGTAACACTAATCTTATTTTTACAAGTGAGGGTAAGCCTAGGACTACTCTAGTCCTAATATGCCTCTGCCAGTGAACGAAGGGAGAGAGAGACGAGAGGAAAAAGAGATGAGGGAGAGTTTGAGAGAGAAGAGAGTATGGTAATGTGGCAAAAAATGAGTAGTGATCTGGAGAAATTGGGACACAGGAGGAATGGGCGTGGGTCCCGTTGGCTCACAAAAATATCAACAGAAATTAATAAAACAATGAGGGACAATTTATCCAAAATAGTGAATTTACTAGATTACCCCTCACCTCATAATCTCATAAAATTTTCGTCGTAACTCTGAATTCGATTTCGTTTGCGTCTACGCGCTCCTACCGTCGAGTACTTAGAGAATACAGTAAAATAATAGCTCATACGCGGCATGAAATGACGATCAATGAAAGTCAACAATCTCGCCTCTAGGGGCATTTTGGTCAATACACACATTTAAAAATAATAAAATCGTAAAATTAGGGACGGGTTGTTACAAAGATTCCTCCTGAGTTAGTGGGGTTGGCCCACCATATATGTGTATTTTTTTTTAGTTTTATATTTATAAATTCATTGCATCTAACAGCTAAGATCTAATATGATAAAATTCAACGGTAAAAAAAAAAAAAAAAAACCATCCTACCATCCAAATTTAAATTCAATGGCTAAAGTAATTAAAAAAATTATTTTATGTGTTTCATATTCTTTCATAATGCTCCACGAGTTTCATGGTGTCGGTTAGTTATTTTTCAGTATTTATCGGCATCTAAATATTTGTAGGTTAAAATGTTCATAAAATTAAATTATGATAGTCTACATAATTATTTTTTTAAATAAACTTTAAGAAAGATATTATCATAAATTCATTTTTTAATAATCTCGAGCTAAAAATTTAACCCATAAATTTCTAGATTAAAGCCAAATTCATACGAATAATAACATATTTTAATAATGGTATTAATTGTAACACTCATGCGTGTATAACTACTTTCTTTCATTCCAAACAAAACCTTAATTATGAGTTGGAAGTTGGAAGTTGGAACAGTAATGTATCGGCCCCAAATTCAATTATTTCCAAGAAAGTCACCCTTTAAGTATGCGCCTAAAGTTTCGCTTCACTCTCCGAGGTTAATTCGAGCGGTGAATGACAGAGTGAGTGAGTGTTTGTTATGAAAGAAGTTGAGACAAATCTTTGAGTGTCATAACTTGCGGTGTTATTAGTTCATATTTTATAATATAAGTAAATTATATTGTTGATATATCATAAATTCGTGATATAATATGAATATGACTTGATTAAATAGATAAACATATTTTAGTATGAATATCACATGACTAAATAAATACACATATTATAATATAAATATTACGCGACGGTGGTTTGGTTTAAAATAGTGGACAAACTTATAATTTCCTATTTTATGGGAGTCATAATTATTTTGAGTTTTCACTAGTAAAAAAATACATAAATAATCTGTAATTGAAATTTAACTTCGTATTTTGATTTTGATTGCAAAATTAGTAACCACTGCTAAAAAAAGTAGAAAAGAGGATCATGTTTGCTCACAACCATAAACTATGGTGTAAGCTTACTATACATCTAATCATCTGTTACGTGTCATTAACGAACTCTAGTTAACTTTCCTATTAAATGTTACTTTTTTAAGTTAAAAGAATTAGAATTAAGTGAAATGACACGTGATAAATATTAGATGTATAGTGAGCATACACCATAATTTATGAGTGATGAGTAAAAATGCTTCCTAGTAAATCTTTAAAAAATGGCAAAACCGTAAATAAATTAAATAAAAATATTAATACAAACCGCAAGACCATCTCCAACCCTTGGGCTAAAAGCCAAATTTTTTAGCCCGGGAAATTTGGCTTTTAGCCTAAAAACAGCTTTTCTGCTCCAACCCTTCTGGCCTAAAATTTTAGCTCGGGATTATTAAAGAATGAACTTAGGCTAATTTTTTTCTTAAATCAATTTAAAAAAATAAATAAATATGTAGACTATTGTAAATTAATTTTACGAACATTTTAATCAAAAAAAATTTAAATTCCAATAAATATTGAAAAATCATTAAATTTTTCACAAAGCAAGCCTTCAACTTTCACCAACCGTTCATCTTTCATCAACCGTTCAACACTAAACTTTCAACTTTGACCAACCGCTCAACGCCAAACTTTCAACTTTCAACAACCGTTCAACACCAAACTTTCAACTTTGAACACCAAACTTTCAACTTTCACCAATCGTTCATCAATCATCCTCTATATAAACACAGGTCCAATATTAGTTGATCACACAATCTTTCAACCTTCAATCATCCTCTATATTCACCAATCTTTCAACTTTCAAATTAACTTCAAACCTAGCTTGCTCCCTATCCCCTTCTTCCTTCATTTGCAAACGCATTAGGACTGCTTCTTCTTGGCGAGCGCTATGAGTTTCGCGCAATTTTGCAATTCCGGTAGCAAAGTGTCCACTCGTCAATAAAGTGCATGCTTTGTTGATAGTCTTCCACCGATCATAAACACCACCACCGTCCCACCCGCTGCCGTTGCAGTTTTCTTGAAACTTTGTAATGACTTTATCCCACAAAACCTTTTTATTTTGATTTGTGCCAACTGCACCATCTTCGCTAACAGAAACCCATGCCAAGCATAAAGCAACATCTTCCTCACAGGTCCAATTACGACCTTTAATATGCTCTCTTGCCATGTTGAACAATTTGGAAATGGAAAGAAATGGTAGAAAGATAAATTGGAAGAATTGTAAGAGAAAATTGAGTTTTGTGTGGATGTTTGAACAAATACATAGGTATTTATAGAGTTTTTGAGTGAATTTTGAGTTAAATAATTTTTTTTAATTATTTTTGCCGTTGGATTTAAATTTGGGCCGTTAGATCTTTTTTTTTACCGTTAGATTTGATTATATTCAATCTCAACCGTTGGATTCAATGTATTTAAAATAACATATTTTTTAAAAATGAAATTTGAATATGGACCGTTGGATCAACCAACGGTCCTTAAATGATGGCCGTCAGATTCTGAAAAGAGCCGTTGGGCTCGGGTGAATGGCCGACAAGGCCCTGATGCTGGGCCCCCTCCTGTCGGGACGACATCTCAACCAGCCCCCGTGGGGCGCGTTCGCGAGTGGGTGGGCCGAGACTGGCCCAAATCAAGGCGAGTCCACGAGTTTGGGGGGGGTGGGAATTTGGCCCAACTTTAGCATTTGGCTTTTAGCCCAATGTTTTAGCTTGGGTTGGATGGTGTTTGGGGGGAATTTTGGAAGAAAATTTAGCAAATAGCCCAGGTTTGGAGAAGGTGTAATTGGGTGCGCTTTGAAAAATAATAAATTGGGTGCGCTTTGAAAATAAAAGAAATTGAAGAAAATGGTAACAAGTGGACCAAAAACTTGAAAAAAACACACGAGAGAAAGAAAGCTTCAGGAAGAAGGGTGTGGACTTTCTGCAAATTGCTTCTGTTAAGGGGTTATCATTCAGCTTCTCAAAGAAAAGCGCAGCATTCGCACAAAAAGACTGCAGCTTTTTGCCCACCGAACCAGACCCAATGACCGAAGCTCCAAGCTTGGTATCGTCTCATCCTTTTCGTCGGCTTCGGCTTTACGTTTTCTGTCAGCTCCACTCTGCAACAAGCTAGAGAGAGAGAGGGAGGAGAGAGAGAGTTGAGAAGACCCAGAGGAAGAAGAAGCAGAAGGGAGCTTGGAAAAGTAGGAGAGAAGAAAAATGAGTTGATTTGGGTTTGTGGGTCGTTTTCTGATTGACTGAATAATCGAGTTTTGTTGGTGGGAGTTTGGCTATGGCTTTTCGTCCAATGTTTTGTTGCAGAGGGGGATTTTCTCGGTATGTTAATCATTGTTTATTTCCCAGCTGAATTATATAATTTTGGTTTTGATTATTTCTGTTGGTTGGTTTGCTTTAAGAAAATTGTTTTATTATTTAATTAGTAGTCGATTGTAATTTGGAGAAAATCTCGTGATAGGGTTATTTGGATGATACAATGAAAGTTGAGGTGATTTTAGGTTCTGGGTTTCTCTCAGATTTTAATATTTGAATGGAGGATTTGCATTCTGGGTTTAGCTAAGATCAACAGAGAAGGAAAGGGGAGTTTTTTAATTCAAATGTCGAATTGTCGGTTTCGAATGAAAAGGAAAAGGATAGGGTAAAGAATTAGTGTTGAGTGGGATCTTAACCCAGTAAAAAATATTACAAACAGGCATCTAGGGATTGATTATGCTTGGTTTTTTGTTCTGTCCTGTTTCTAATGACTTGGCCACTGACAATCATTTACCAGTTAATGCATCTTTTTAGTTCCATTTTCTCCAGCAACCAAGAGAAGGGTATCGAGTAGTAGAGCAGGCTTTTATTAGCTGGCCTCTTTGCTATGGATTTTGGGTTGCTTTTGGTTTTCGTTTATTAGTAGTAGAGCAGGCTTTCTGCTATTATACGTCCGCTTAGAGCAGTTGGTTGTTTGCTGTGAAGAATATTGATTCACTAAAACACCTAATTTGGTATATATCTCCCATTCAATTTGATTTGATGGAAATCTGATGCGCAGAAAAGTACGAGGAAAGAAGCAGCCAACATGGAGGGTCTTTTCCTTGAAGGAACTGCATGCAGCAACAAACAATTTTAATTATGACAACAAACTTGGAGAGGGGGGATTTGGAAGTGTTTACTGGGGTCAGCTCTGGGATGGATCACAAGTAATCACTAACTTTTTCAGTTTATGTTTATATTTTTACTCTTATCTCTGTTGGTTACTTAGTTAACTTTAACAGTATATAATTATCGATCTTGGTAATTTTCTCTTTTTGTGTAAGAACAGAGATTAGGCATTGTTCTTGATTTATTAAAACGTCCATAATGGAAAAGGGTACTGTTGGTTGAGTTTTAGTTTCGATGTCTGAAGTCCCATATAGTATATGTATCGTTTAATCCATTAAATTTATAGATTTTGGAAATGTAAGTTTATTTCTTATATTGCTTGATTTAGAGGAAATTTAAGGTTCTTTGGCATTCTGGAGTAATTCAACTTCTGAATTGGTATTATTATGATTTTAGAAGGATGACATAAAGCTGGCTTATTTGGTTAAATATAATTTCATGACGTTTCAGTGCTGGGTTTAGATCAAATGTTTGGATTAGGCCTAACGAAGGGACCAATTCAGTGTTCAAGAGCTTGTGGATATAACAGAATTCGTAGAAATGTACTCTTATCTTTGAAAAACGATGGACGTGACCAATTTTTCTCTGTAGGAGGATGACATAGGTATAGGGATGTCAAGATTTGGACTCTTTTCTTGTAAGGACAAAAAACTCATATGCTCTATCTATGAACCACTGATATGATCTTCTTAATAAATGTTGATTTGTAAACTGTGAAAGTTCGAGTTAGATTTTTCTTTTTGTAACAACCAACAAACATCTGAAAACTGCCCAGTTAAGGTCCTGTTTTGTGTGGGTGAGTTTATTAGGGAATAGGATTTTCTTTCCTCTCTTTCAAGCCCTACTCTTGATTTTTGGAGTTTCTGTTTAACGTTTTTTTAATGGTTATAAGGATTTGCCTCTGCAAAGAAACTGTCAGTGCATTTGAAATATAGTGAAAAGATTAGGTTGTGAAAGAGAAGACTACTAGGGCAGTACAGGAGTTATGGTGCTGATTAGTTCTCAAAACAAGTGAAACCATTATTGCTGTTGTGCAAAATGTTTGCATGATACTTCAAGGATCTTCCTTATATTCAGACGGTAGAATCTACCCTCTGAGAGGAAGATATAATACGGAGATAGTATATATACATGTACCATGGGTGGGGTATTATGCCTATCCAATTTTACTAAAAATGAAGCAAGCCGATTTTCATTGTCATTAGCCAGTGAGCGCTAATGCTGCAAACTCTTAAGGTTGACTAATAGCTGCTTACAATGAGGCATGCTTGATGTATGTTGATAATGATTTTTCAAATCATTATTTTCTACCCATGAGTTTCACTTTCCAACTGAGAACCACATCAACAGTTCCAATATTTGGGCATATTAGATATACATACTGTTAGCTAAAAGGTGGCAAAGTGCACAAGGCTTCTGCCAATGTCGGGTCTGGGAGAGCAGGGCATATGCTGCCTTCAGCCATAGAGGCTATATCTGCAGTTTGCACCTGCAGCACCTGCAACTACCAGATTGCTTGGTTCAAGCCGTACCACTGTCATGATGATCTAGCTATCTGAGAGAGAACAGGTTTGTAAAAAATTACATCATGTACACAATTACTAAAGTCCATTACTCTTTCTAAAAAAATCATGCAAATGATAAATCTAAGCCAGTTTAATTCCATGTAGAATTAGTTAAAGTCACTCTAATATTTACTATGTCCGACTCTGTGCTAAAGATTAAGTATTGAGTAGGTGAAGATACCCTGCCTTTAAAAACCAAAGATTTGAAATCAAAGCTTATATTACGCCTCAAAAAATATTAAATATAGGAGAAAGGGAAGCCTTTCCTTGTCCTGATTTTCATTATGACTAGAATCAAATAAGTCTTTCATTGGATGTTTCTTTACCATCTCGAGTCAGCCTTCAGAAGCAGTTGATAATTTTTTTTGGTTTGAGTCTCTGAAGTGGTGAATGCATAGCATCGCCAGCCAGGTTGTTGTAAAAGCAGTTGATAGTGTTTTTTGTTTGTTTGTCTCTTAACTGGCGAACGCATAGCATCTTGTCTAGAGCCGGCCAGGTTGTTGTAAAAGCAGTTTCCTCAAAAGACCACCTTAACAATTTTCCCAGGCATTAAACTTCTGTGCACTTACAATTCTGTGGTATGCTTGATTGACTTTCCCTAAATTTGTTCCTCGCTAGATCATTATCAGTGCAATTGCATATAATGTTTACCAATATGTATGCAGATTGCAGTTAAAAGGTTAAAAGTCTGGAGTGACAAAGCAGACATGGAGTTTGCTGTTGAGGTTGAGATACTGGCACGAGTTCGACACAAGAATCTGCTCAGTTTACGCGGCTATTGTGCGGAAGGGCAAGAGCGTTTAATTGTATATGACTACATGCCAAATTTGAGCTTGCTTTCCCACCTTCATGGCCAGCACTCAGCTGAATGCCTTCTTGATTGGACCCGGCGGATGAATATTGCAATTGGGTCTGCTGAAGGAGTTGCGTAAGTGCCAAACCCAAGTTTCTCCTTTCTTTAACTGTAAAGGCTGTTTCGCCTCTCTCATATTAATGTTTTAACTTGATTTATCCAGCTATCTTCACCATCATGCAACCCCACATATAATCCATAGAGACATCAAAGCTAGCAATGTGTTGGTGGATTCAGATTTCCAGGCTCAAGTTGCTGATTTTGGTTTTGCCAAGCTAATCCCCGATGGTGCTACCCATGTGACCACAAGAGTTAAAGGTACCCTCGGCTACCTGGCACCTGAATATGCTATGTTAGGGAAAGCATCAGAGAGTTGTGATGTCTACAGCTTCGGCATTCTCCTGCTCGAGCTTGCTAGTGGCAAGAAACCCATTGAAAAAGTGAGTCAAACAATGAGACGTACGGTTACTGATTGGGCACTGCCATTGGCCTGTGAGAGGAAGTTAGATGAAATAGCGGACCCCAAACTCAATGGAAAGTATGTAGAGGATGAGCTGAAAAGAGTTGTCTTTGTGGCTCTACTATGTGCTCATAGTCGGCCTGAGAGAAGACCGACTATGCTAGAGGTGGTAGAGCTTCTGAAGGGAGAATCGAAAGAGAAGTTAGCCCAACTAGAGAATGACGAACTATTTAAAACTCCCCAGGTTGCAGAATATAATGAGGGGAATGATGGGGCAACAGCAGCTGAAGGAGAGAGCTCAGATTTTATCTCAGAGGAGAAAGACGAAAAAAAGGATTTGAAAGGGGAGGCTGTGCCTGAGATTGCACATAATGGCTGAGAAAGTGTGAAAAACATGTAGATGTGGGTTTGGATTTAAGCTTAAGATGAGGTTGAACTGGCTGTCAATTTGTAAGAATTGCCGGGGATTATAGCTGCCTTTTCATCTACAAGCATTGGTTTCGTGTTTTCGTGAGTGCCGTGTTATCTGTGTGCATTCCTCTGTTGCCCTTTACCCTCTTCTTTTTCGGTTTGGTTTGAGCATCTCAATGAGACGAAGAACTGTTTTTAGTGTTTATTGGCTGTCATTTTTCATCAGTCACTACATCTCTATTTGTTTGGCAACCTAGTGCAGCAATACACAACAGAAATGATTATTTTTCGTTGATCCTGAGTTCTTATCTATGTTATCAACTTGCTGTTTTACATAAGTAGTGATTCCCTTCCTCGCTCAGGAAGGTAAGAAGGGAAGGCATAAAGCAAGTATAGCTGGAAAAAAATACCGAAAATCCCAAACCATACCGAAACCAAACCGAAAAAATACCGAACAAAAAATCCCGAAAATTTTAGTACTGAAACCGAACCGATCCCGAATTGTTCGGTATGGGATTCGGTCTTACAATTTGAAATATTCGGTATTACCGATCCCAAACCGAACTTTATTAATATTATATATATATATATATGTGTGTGTGTGTGTGTGTGTGTGTGTGTGTTGGAATGTGTGTGTGTGTATCAATGTATTAAAAGCGTGAGGCGTGGGCGAGGCGTCCGAGGGGAAGCCCGGCCTAGGCGTGAGGCGACCTAAATTTTTTAATATAAACACTGAGCATACACATATATTATATTAAAAAGAAGAAGATTATTAATCAATAATCACCCTGAGCACACACATATATTATAAATATATATATACACACATATATACATATATTATATTATATATGTATAAAATAGAGGATGAAAAGCACAATGAGCACACATATAACAATGCACACAAACAACACACATCCATTATATAAAAAATAAAAATCAGAAAAAAGGCATAGAGACAAAAGTGCAAGGAAGAGGTATGAGGTAGTTAAAATCCTACCCAAAATTTGGGTTTGGGAGTAAAGAAAAAAAAAAAAAAAAAAAAAAAGCCATTGAGGCGCCCCTAGGCGCGCCTAGGCGGCTCCAGCGAAGCCTTTCGCCCACTCCGGCAAAACTGAGGCGTTATCCATGGCGCCTAGCCTCCAGGGCGCCCTAGGCGCGCCTTGAGGCGAGTTTTTTAAAACATTGGTATATATATATATATATGTATATGTGTGTGTGTGTTAGTGTGTGTGTGGTGTGGTGCTGACAAACGTTGCATCAAGCATATGGGAAGGGATGGGTCACGCACGGCACGGCTGCTAGCTTTCTGAAGACAGAGCCGTCTCTCTCTTCCCTATTTTCTGTCTCATCAGTCATCTCTCTCGATTAGATCCCTCTCTCTACAACCCATAACATAACCCTTCATCTCTCTCTTATTTTCTGTCTCGTCTCTCTCTCTACAACTCATAACCCACCTAACCCTTTATCTCTCTCATTTTTTCTGTCTCATCTCTCTCGTATTCTCTCTCTCTATCTCTCTCCCCCCTCTCTCTCTCTCTCTCTTTACAACCCAGAAACCACCTAACCCTTCCTTCCACCTAATTCAAAACCAAGCCGAACATCCCTACTCACTCTCTCTCATTTCATTTCGCCTCTCATCTGCCTTCACTCAGTCTCAGACTCTCCTTCTCTTTCTCGAATTTGAAGCTCAGTAGCCACCCACCGTCTAGCAATCTGACTTCGACGAACTATCTCCACTCCGGCCACCACCACACCTCATGGCTTCATCCCCACCTCCGGTTCTCTCCAGTGATTCTGTGTGTGTGTGGGATTTCGAATTAAGGTTAGGGTTTTGAATTGGGGGCTCGAGTCAGGAGAAGGTCCCTCTCTTCACTCTGTTTCTCTCCCGACCATAAATCTTTCACTGATTCACTGTCACTATGTCTCTGATTTCAATTTGGATTTTTAATGCAGGTTCGGATGATTTCAATATTAATCTAAGATGATTTGGATTCTGATGATGTTCGGTTTCGGGAAATTCTGAAATACCGAAAATATGTTTGGAATCCCCAAATTTGGGAATCCCGAAATTTCGGTTCGGGATCGGTCATGAGATTTACGTCCCGAAAATTTTTGGTTCGGGGTTTGATATGCCATTTTTGGTTCAGTATCCCATACCGAACCAGCCCTAAAAGCAAGTACTGTGAAAAGCCCAATATTGTTAAGGGGTTTATGCTAGTTTTTCTTCTAAAGAAGCAAGGATGCGTGGATTTATCTGCCCATGTCTCCTCGTTTGCTTGCTTACCGTCATCCATATGGTGGCTATATATAAAAAATATCCATTCATTATGAAGGTTCTCTACCTTAGTAAGGATAGGTGGTAGATGTGGTAGGGACCTTGCCAAACTCGGTCATACAAAATCTCGTCATTTTGAGCGGGTTTTTGCTATGCACACTAAGGCCTAGGGTCACAAAGACTATCTATTAGAATTTGAGTAAATTACACCAAACTACCTCAACTATAGGTCGAACCACAATCTCATATCACATGTTTTAAACATGACAATGTCATATCTCAACTTACAATTTTGTTGCAATGTCATACCTCCGTTAATTTTTTGTTAATTTTTCTGTTAAATGCTGACGTGGCATGAGCGGGGCCCACTATTTTTCTAATTAGAATAAAAAATTAATTAATTAATAAATAATTATTTGTTATTTAATTAACAATTAAAAATTAATTTTAAAAAAAATAAAAAAAAATAAAAAAACCATTCTCTTCCATTTTTCCCCAGAAACCGTGCTTTCTCCCCAACGCCCCTTCGTCCTCCTCCGCCCCCTTCTTCCTCCTCCTCTTCTTACTCCTCTGTCCCCTTCATCCTCCTCTTTAAACACAGGTTTCAGATCTTTTCTGGCCCGCTTCGACTGACTCAGAGAACGGCCATCTTTTCCCTCAAACTCTCCATTCTCTCCTAACGTTCACCATCGTTTCTTCTCTGTGTTCACAGAGACGCCGAACCCCAGAGAACGACCACCACCAGACCACGATCACAACCGTGTCACTCTCTCTTCTTTTCTCCCTCAACGCTCAACTCCCCAGTTTCTCTAACCTCTCATCTTTTCTGTACAAACAACATAGATGGACTAAACCCTAAACCACCTCACAGTTTTCAGATGAAAATCCGTCAATTCCTGGTCAGATTGGATGAGACTTGGACCACGGATCACTTCCCCTTCATTCTGAGGTTCGGATTCGAGCATGCGAGACGTGAATCTGCCTTGATTTCGCAAGAAACCAAAAGCCTAGTTTCGAGCTGACAACCTCAAGCCGTTCTCAGGCCATTATCCGGCCACGACTTGCGTAAAAAGGGTATATTTCTACTCTTTGATCCGTGATCTTCATTTTGAGGTAAATTTTGTGTGTTTTGGTAGAGATTTTAGGGTGAACGGAGCAGAAATTTTTCCGACTGGCCCGTGTCTGGGGCGCGTTGGGAGAGAAGGGAGAGTTTGAAGGAGATAGATTGGGATGAGGGGCCCAAAAATTATTTGTTTATAATTAATATTAATTGTTAAATAAATAACAAATAATTTTTTATTAATTAATTAATTTTTTATTCTAATTAAGAAAATAGTGGGCTCCGTTCATGCCACGTCAGCATTTAATAGAAAAGTTAATAGAGGTATGACATTGTCATGTTTAAAACATGAGGTATGAGATTGTGATTCGACCTATAGTTGAGGTAGTTTTGTATAATTTACCCTTAGAATTTTGTACGTAATAAGTTGGGGGCTTATTTTTAGCTCTACTGACACACCCCGATCTGGAATGTACACTAAGACTCTGAATCGAGCTGTGCTGGACGACACCTGAAAGGTGACGAAGCCAAAAAGTGATGATATGGAAGAATGCGAATAAATTTAAACCTAAAGGTGCCTAACAATCAGAGTGCGCTGTCAGTGGGTATGGACCTATTTCACACGCGTTGTCAGAGCATAAGTAAAGTACAGTAGTGTGGGTAAATATCATACCCTCAGAAGTAGCCACCTGAATTGAGATATGCCACAAGTCCTTGTCGATAAAGAAATTATGCTACAAGAACCTGGAGGGGCGCAAAACAAAAAGCTGAGTGAGTCAGAAACAAATCTTTTCAAAACCTTTCTTTTCTCAAAAGTTATAACCCCTCGCCGTAAAACCTGTATAATTTTCCAGAAATAAAGTATATACTCGTATATATAATTCTCAAAATCCTTCTCGAAAATATGTATGTATGAAAGTATGTATGCCATGCCAAAGTATCATAACTGAATGTCAAAGCATAACTCTGTGAATGTGATTGAATACTAAATATCATCTCAGCCCTCGGCTGTATATAGCTCATAACAATCATCATATCATATAGCTCATACTCATCTCAATCATATCATCATATATATACCCTGCACACACATCAATACCACCTCTAGTGGTCTGCACAACATCACTGATAAATAACTAATATGCTATAGTGCTACGATCACGTGAAGACTGAGCGATAAATCGCGGGTCACCTACGAGTCGAACCCACCTATAGTGGCCTATTCAACAAGACTGAGCACCTAACTTGGATCCAAGGCGAGCATACAGTGCGGGAAGTGAACATCACGTGAAGGACTGAGCCCCTCTCTGGGCGGGAGCACTAATATTAGTGTGCAGGTTTATGAGCTCTAATCATATCACATCACATCACATCATTCATTCTCAACAACTAGTAAATAAATTTACCTGCCACTTACCTGTGTGTCCTCAGCACCAACATCAATATAAGCAATCAATAACGCATAATAAATAAATAGATACTTTGCATGGCATTTCATATCACATTTCATTTAGACTGATATTCTGGGAAAAACTCATTTATATAGGTATATACGGAAAACAAATGCCCACTCACCTGGAGTCCATGCTATAACTCTCTAGAACTAGTACCGAGGCGTCCCGAACGATCGGCGCCTAAAACAATTATTAAATCACATCTCATAATACTTGTCGATAGAACACATAACTCACATAAAACACATCCTCAAGGGCATTCAAGAGTGATTCAAGACTCATTGACCATAAGTCAACCGTCGATCAAAGATCGACGGACGGTAGGGTCCACAACCCTACATAACTCAATCCGGAAGATCCGCATATTAGATTTCCCATCCGTAACTTCTCATGATTCACATTATGCTTATAGAACAACATACTAAAGTTTCGTTATGATCCAATGGTAGGATCTCCGCCAATTTCCAAAATCAAGTGGCGATTAACCTTTTATTTTATGAACTTACAAATCCAATTCGGGAAGATCCATACGTCGGATTCCCAATCCGTAAGTTTCTACATTCTTCAAATATTAAGTACTACAACGTATCAAAGTTTGGTGACGATCCAATGGTTGGATTGCCAATTCACATTTTTACCTAACCACGAATCGTAAAGAATCTGGCTCAATGATCCACTTATGTCAAACCACTATCAAAACTGAATTCAGGATATCAAACATAGCCTAAAAGTAACATTGACGGCCCACTAGCCACTCGCCGCCCCTGCGCTGCCGTGGGTGGCGGTCCGACGGCAAAATTTGCAGAATTAAAGATCTCAAAGAGTAGAACAACTTTCATACCTGTGACTAATGTCAATTTGGTCGATAAGAGCTCCAATTTCTCTAAAACCCATAAGAACCCTAGAATTGGGTGTGATTCGATTCGACCTCCAAACTTGCTCCGACACCTCCACCATTGCCTAGGCTTTGTTCCTGGGTTATAGGGAAGTCTAATGGTAGTGGAAATTGAAGGAAAACGTTTCACAAGTGGTGAATTTCGAGCAAGGGTCTCACGGCACCCACATTCGGTTTTGAGTAAATTACCACCAAATTCCTTCTAATTTTGAATGGAAATGGAAAAGAGAAGGCTATGAAGTTGTTTCTAGGTGATGGTTTGCTTTGATTGCCAGAAAAATGGCCGAATTTGGCCGTGGAGCTTGTCGGGTCGAACGGGTCAAAGGAAAACCCGGTTTTCCCCCTTCATTTTCTTCTTCCTCCTTTCCCTCCTTTCCTTCTTCTGGTTTGTCACTGACCTTCCTCTCTCCTCTCCCCATTCGGTCTCTCTCTCCGTCCCTTCTTCCCGATTGGGCTGCTTTGCCCAATCCCTTCCTTTTTCTTTCTCTGCCATTCCCGTGGCTCTCTCTCCTTCCCTCATCATTCTTAATTTCTGATTGGGCTATGCCCTAACCTCACAGCCACAGCCACACACACGTGGCATCATAATTCTCTATAAAAAAAAAAATCCATAATATTTTCAAATGACAATTTCATCCCCCACTTTAAACTTTAATAACTTCTTCGTTATAGCTTCAAATTCGATTCCTCTTGCGACCACGCGTCCGTAGCGACGAGTACTACGAGAATATGCCAAGAAGCAAGTCTTACGCGTCATGACAAGCGATCAACACAAATCAAGGCATATGCTTCAAAGGGCCTTTTCAAAATTCCACGTAATAAAATTTAAAAAAATCATAATTTTTCGGGATGGGCTGTCACATCTACCCTTTAGAATTCAATGTTGACCTCATTTTGTTCTCTGTAACTCAAATGTTATCATTTTACTTCCTGAAACTCAAAATTCGTTCCACTTTACTATGTTTTCATTTCTTCGGTCAAATTCACTCCATTTTTATCCCACTTTGACTCCTGCAACTCGATTTTGATCTCACTTTATCCTCTGAAACTCAAAAGTCGTCATTTTACTCCATGAAACTCAAAATTCGCTTCACATTGCTTTAATTCTGTTAATTCCGTTCAAAAGCCATCAAATATACTTACATGGATTAAAAAATGCATATGTCAAAAAAAAAGAGGAATATAGTAAAATGGTGAAGCAAAACCCAAAAAGAGAACGACTTCCTGGCATCGTTTATGCTACCATTACCGACCCCATCTCGCCACGAGAACTCCCCCTCTCTTGCTCACTATCAACCCAGCATCTCTCTCTCTCTCTTTCTCTAAGCTTAATTTGCTATCAGTGGAATTGGAGCAAATTCCATTATGTGGGTTTGATTTGGTGCACCAAGCTAAGACTTATATTTAACCACTTGATTTGACCCACTTTGACACCTGTAACTCAAAAGTCATTATTTTACTCCCTGAAACTTAAAATTTGTTCCACTTTACCATGTTTCTGTTCTGTCAAATAGCCGTTAAAGTTGCTGACGTGGATGGGTTAAATATAATATCATAGGCTTACTTTTAGCTATGCCTCATGAAACTCGATTTTGATCACATTTTGCCCCCTGAAACTCAAAAGTTGTCATTTTATAAATCGTCACTATGAATTGTTGAATGTTAACGCATAGTGGAGATGAATTTGATTATAAATCCCCATTATACGTTAACATTCAATAGTAAAAAAATATTAAGTTTAAAAGATGAAATTAAGAATTGGTTTTTTTTTTTTTTTTTTTGGTTGATGTGCTTGAGATGCAGAGATCTAGAAAAAATAAAATTAAAAAAGGCTTATTTTTAACTACGCTCCCTGAAGCTCGATGTTAATCTCACTTTGTCTCCTGTAATTCAAATGTCATCACTTTGAAACTCAAAATTCACTCCATTTTACTATGTTTATGTTTCTTCTCAAATTCGCTCACACTTTGTCTCCTGGAACTCAAAATTCGCTTCATATTGACTTAGTTATGTTAATTCCGTTCAAAAGCCGTCAAATATGCTTACGTTTATCCTACCAATACCGACCCCATCTTGCCGGCGAGAGCTCCCTCTTCAAATAAGCATGTATGAAGTATGAATAAGTAAAGAATAGAACGAGCACCAATTCAAATAAGAAAAGAAAATATTATTATCGAATATAGAATAAAAAAAATGAAAAACACAAATTCTTTCTGTACAACTCAGTTTAAACATTGCTTCTGACATTTACTCGAGTTTCATTCTCTATCTATCTTAAAAACCACACGGTGAAATTACAAAGTTTTAAAATATTCAGAAACTAGGTGAAAATATGAAGGAAACTAATAAGAGAAATTTTTTTACAATAGATCTGCAAATCTAATTCAATTAAATTGGTTAATAAACTTCAATAAGTAAGGTTACTCATGGATTTAATTATCAATGTAATTATCTAAACGAAACTAAACTTACTCATTAAAAGGTTTCAGTATATATTTCGCTAAGATTGTGCAATTGAAAAAAAAAAAAAAAATTTAGGCCCTTTGGAGATGGTTATGGACAATGATGAAGAGGCAGAGGTATCTAAAACTAACATTAGGTCAGAAGGGAGTCATCAAACTAAAATAGCAACTCAAGCTCATTCTGATTCTTTATTCGCATCAGAAAGAGGAAAAGGGTAGACATTGCCAGCCAATTTGAAAGTCAACTTTAACTCTCTGTCCCTCATGTATACCAATCAAATACAGAAAGAAAGCAGTGCAAACCACCTCGTAATTTGGATGCGTGACAATTGAGGGAGAGATCATATACAAGTAAGAAAGAATTTTACTGCATCAAACATGTTTATTTCTTCCTATGCATTCAGACTAGGTAATACCGTGTTCTAATTTGACCCTCTGTGTAGTGACATTCCTAACATTGTGCAGTGACATCAAGCATTAAGACCCCACCAGTTTTCTCTTGCAATGCTTATACCTAGAAAGAGCAAAGATGGATGTCTATCTGACTAATCTTCATGAAAAAGAGCCAATGCTTGGCCCTCTTTAGTCTTACTAATGCAGTATAATTAATTCAATGCAAGGAAGAAATTTTTTGAGAACTAATGAAAACAAAAAAGAAAAATGTAATCTAGTTAAGATAAAGGGTGTGGACTTATTTGGCTATGTTGGATCCAAAGAATGCCTTAATAATCTCTTTAGCACTGTAAGATTACTAAATATGTTTTAACGGATAAGGAAGCAAGTTCTAGTGAATCATAATGCAATCATGAAACTCTGAAGAAAGAATATGCATATGGCACAAAATCTCACAAAGGTTGCATAAGTTTCCACTTAAAATTCCCATATAATTCTCCAAGTCGAAAATAAATCATACCAACACTGGCTACGTGCATAAAATGATATGAGAATTATCACGTATGAAGTATGATTCACTAAAGAAACCAATTCGAATAAGCATGGGACCTAGAAGAAAAGCAAATATTATCATTGAATACAGAATTAAAAAAAATTGAAAAACACATATCCTTGTCGTACAACTCAGTTTGAACATTGCTTTTAGCCTTTGCTCGAGTTTCCTTCTTTATCTTAAAAACCACACGGTGGAATTCTGAAGTTTTTACATATTTAGACACTAGGCTCAAAAATGAAGAAAACTACCAATATTCCAATTGATGGAGAATGCTTGATGTAATTTTTTTATATTTCAATTGATGAAAAAACAGTGCATACTATCTATATTCCAATTGATGAATGACACAATGCATACTTTAGTGAGTAAGGTTAGTTGAAGGCCATTCATTAATTGAAGTTTCTGACAATAGATTTGCAAACCTAATGTAATTAAATTGGTTAGTAAACTTTATTACTGCAGCAATAAGATGTAATTTAAGAAGAATAATTACAGTGGAAATCTTCTTTGTAGGCCTTATTGGAGTGGTATAAGAATAATATCTTGACTTGAACTATAAACCTAAATCAATTAAATTGGTTAATAAACTTTATTTTTTTATTTTTTTGTTTGCAGTTTATGTAGCTATAAATGATCGACTCATAAGGGTGAATACTTATGAAGTAATTGGCTCAAGTTCTATTCATGCATATAGCATCATGAGCACAAGTTACAAATTTGATTTGACCCTTGGTGAAGGTTCAGAGCTTACCTACCATGCTCTTATCAATGCGTCATTGGGTGACAAATGCATCGGGGATGATCTCGTTGTCTATCGCATTTTAAATAGCTGTGAAATTGAAACACCCACATATTTGGTCTTGCATGCATATCTGACAAGATTTTAGCAGTTACAAATCCGTTGTCACAGTGCATTATGTGCTCTAGTTCATGACCATCTGAGACTAATCGATGGAAATGTGGGACATTTTATATTCTCATTACCTGAGACATTACAGAGATATTTTATATTCTCATACATGTTTAGTTTTAATAAAGGTGAATTAAGTATGCAGTCATTACAGAGATATTTTATATTCTCATTACCTGAGACTAATAGATGGAAATGTGGGACATCGATAACATTTATTTGAGGATTGAATTTAGAAACCAAGCAACTGCCAATAGAATTTATATGTATTTGAGGACGAATCATCATGCAATTTCGAGTTGGGGCAGGAGGGTAACGTATTTATATGGTTTGACATTTTTCTTTTTAATAGATGGGGAGTTGTGAGGTCCTTCACAGCCCTTTTATGCATCGAAAGCTGGAGAATGCTTGATGTAATTATTTATATTTCAATTGATGAAAGAAACAATGCATACTATCTATATTCCAATTGATGAATGACACAATGCATACTTTAACGCGTAAGGTTAGTGAAAGGCCATTCATTAATTGAAGCATCCATTGTGTCATTCATCGACTGGAGAAATTTTTCGGGGTTCCGGTAACATTAGCTGAGATGGTGTTCCTAACCCATAAGAATTTGACACCTATTTGTCTATTTTTTTACATTTGATAAAAATGACACATGTGTCATTTATTAACTAGGGTTTACTCTTATAAATATATGCTTTTAAATTCCTACCGTCTGATAGATCAAATGAATAATATCTCACCACTATCTTACATTCTCTCTCTTTTTTCTCTCTCGAATCTCGATGAGTTTGAATCCAGATCCTACTTCTTTTGCAGAAAGACAATCTTAAGGAGAAATGGATAAAAATTATGGATTGCTTTTTGGTTCTTCCAAAGACTAAAATTGCAGGATTTAGCAGTCTACAAGTTTTGTTTTTGTTTTTGTTGTGTATCAAACAACAATTACGAATTCGGTCCTTACCAAAAGTGAGATACAAAGTCAATAAGCAAATGAAGAAGGAAAACATTGAAGCAAATGAGTATGAATCTAATATGCATAATTTTCATATCCATAGTTTCTGTAGGAAGTTGTGGTGTTGTATTTTAGCTGACCAGCGACAAGGACGCCGCCGTGTTTGGGCAAAACAAATCTCCAAATCCTAAACCTTATACTAGAATTTAAGGCTGCAGATAATATTTCTCTGGAGAGATTCGTTTTGTGAATTCGGGTTCTGCTAGGTACTGGCTAGAATTTCTACCGTACAAAATAATTGAGGTTCACCATACCAGCCCAAAAAGAAGGGTGATGAACAGTCAACTAGTCATTGGATTAGATTAACCTATAAGCCATTGGATCAATCTTACGGTAGGTGTTTACAAGCATAAAAAGTTGTGAAGCATTTATTAGTAATGATTTAACCAAAGCATCATATGTTGTGGTTGACAAAGAAGAAAGACCAGGTGTCGAAGTCCAACTCGTGGGGAACACTACCTGTCATGCTGAGGTGTGTGTACCCGGAACATCGAAAAATTTCTCCATCAACTAGAACATAGATAATTACATAAAAAAATTGTCTAACTTTCGGTGTAAGATTATTTGAGTATCAATGAAATCCCATCAATTGACTTACATGACAATCAACTTGGTAACAAGTTGATTCTCGACCAAATATGTGGGAGTCCTAATATGAATGAGATTTGAAGTCTTAATCACATGCAACTAATTAGGAGGCCTGATTTGGTAAGACTTATATACCATGTTAAGAAACATAATTGATATCATAAGCTATGGGATATTCCTCACTACTCTATGATAGGCAGATTAGTAGGAAACCCTAGTGATATAAATATGGATGTTTCTACACATATAGTATGCGTTCTTCTTTAGTGTTGTTTACCCTATTCATCAATAAAGAACATTATGATTATGTGTGGAGAAAACCTCCTTACCCTATAACCTTTGCATCATGTCTGCCGCATCAGGTTAGTACTATATGGTTTTATACATTTGTGTCTATAACTATGATCTTATATACTATTGTGTTTATTCTTATTTCTTATATGTGGTATCAGAGCCACCACAACAGTTTTGAGATTTGGTTTACAAAATGTTAATGAGTATTTTTCAATCATCAAATCCTATATAATGTTTCCGCTGCATGCATGTATATATTTAAATTACCCTAACTACATGAGATGAATACATCTATATGTGCTTCAATTACTGCTCACTGAATCAGGTATAGTTAACGACATCATCAAGATGAAATGAATCCTTTAATCAGTTGTTGTTTGAAGAAATGTTGTTGAATACTAACGAATCCTCCAATCAATTACTGCTCACTGAATCAAGTATAGTTAACGACTCACAAGCCTGAAGCTTGTTGTGGGCACTTTTGGACAAGCACCATTGGCCAATCAATGTGGATATCTTTTATGCTTTGAAATGTAAGTTTTTCATCATTTGACATTGGGTACATTTTCCCCTCCATCACACCACTATCAGGGTGGAATAAACCCTTCGCAATAACTCCCTCACGAAGTGCAAATATCGAACGCTTTTGATGATGTTTTAGGAATTCCATCACCATCTTACTCTGCAAGGATAATGATGAATCAACCACTACGTAAAAAAAAAAAAAAAAAGTAATGGCATAAATGTTTTTTGATACATATAGGTGAGTGATGTAGTGTGAAAATTTCAAGTTTACCGATTCTATAGTATTCATTCCGTGTGAAAACAAATAAACTTACCAATTGCACAACATCATTAAAGCATGGATTGTGCAGATTTCCATTTTTCAGAAGGCTTGGATTGTAATGGTACAAATTCCCTTCTATGGTGTCAAGTAGAGCTAATGTGTAGTGGTCTTCAAAATCATGCCTTATGGGAAAGAATATCATGTCATACTTGCCAAACACTTTAAGCAATGGGTTATAAAGAAATGTTTTAAGAGCCTTTAGGTTGTTCGAGATCTTGAAATCATGTAGGCATGACAATGATTAAATAAAATGGACCTATTTCACCCAATACAAAGTTAATATTAAAAATTTGAAAACAACTAAATATCTATACTAACCCTTATATTTGCAGACATGAAATACGATTCTTTCTGATCTTCTTATCATTAGCTTGGTGCATGTGTAAGATATCTCCATATGCATCAATTGTCTACAAAATCAAAACATTATGCAAAAACACATACGAAACTAAATACATCAATATTCCAAACAAGTTTTTATTACTCTTACATTTGTAGTGATTGCTTTGTTAGTGAGTAAGAACAGAATATCCTCTTGTACGACGATAGCTCGATCACTTTTCCATATGCAGTCCTGTTTCAAAATACAGAAAAACTTACTATTGATAAAAATGCTCGAACAATCAACAATGTACCAAAAAGAGAAATAAAAAAGCATATTACAATAGCAACTATTAACTGTAGGTTTCTTATCCTGAATGTTCACTATTCATAAATTTCTCGAGCATGTTAAAGTCATCATCATCAAAGTATGGACCCACAACAGTTTTTTTAAGTTCAAATATGTTTTTAACATCGGTGTCATAGTTCTCACCCTCATCATTAGTAACACGCTTTTGTTGTACCAATAGATGCTTATCAACAGTCTCAGAAGCACTATCGCAAAAGGTGTTTTTCTCTTTCGAATTTTCAAGTATTGTTTGCATAGGAATTGGTTTTTGCACATTCTTCTTTTTACAAATCTTTTATATGTCAACTCTTACCTTTTTTCGACTGACATCATAGGCTGCAACACTGCACTTAGATGAGTTTCTTACCCGTTTTATACTAGTATTTCACTTTTTAATAGTGTTTCCATAGCTAAAATCAGGTAGCCTACGCCTTATCCTGCCTTCTCTTGTTTTGATTCGTCTGTACATGGAGCACTATGTAAGTACTGACAAATATGAACCCATGTTTTGTATTTCAGCCAACTGTTTTTTCAATTTCTTGTTCTCTTCAATTAGTTTATCTATTTGTACCCGTGTAGCCTCCAAATCACTATCAGCAATAATTAATGACTCTGTTAGTACATCCACTTTTATTTCAGCCGTTTCACATCTAATGTCAATTTCACTCATTCTAGGCGGCGGGTTGCTCTTTTCCGCTGCATTGTCATTCATCTCATTTGTTGCAATCACAAGTGGGCTGACATTCGGGGAAAACTTGGATGATGATAAACAAAAATCTTGTGTTGCAATGAGTTGCCAATTTGGAGCATCAAATTCAGCAACGTTAGTTGCTGGACTATGTGGATTGGCGTGGTCTTCATCCTCCTTATTGACAGTTTGTTCGTGTATGTCATCTAGTTGTATGGGTACATTCTCATCATCTGCGTGTGCATAAAGCACCATCTCGTGGTTTACGTGTGACTGTAAGTTGAATAAATAAACAATGTTACTTGACTTGAATGATTTTTATATAAAGATAATAAAAAAAATTGCTATACCTTCATAGTGGCAAGATCTATTACTATAAGCTTTTAATGGAAATCTATCATGCTCCACCTTAAAAAGCTCAGATGTTTTCCTTTTCAGCAATTTTGTTACACAATCCCGTTCTATCGCAAGCCCAAAACTGTTTCACAACCATATTAATAATAAGACATTAAATTAACTATAAATATACAAAATATTGCTTCAATATGAAGTCACTTACCAATAATGCAACCACACAACCGTTAACTGAACTTGGGTTGACTGCCCTGTGAAGTGAATTGAACAGACAGTCCAAAAGTAGCCGCTACCCAATTGTACTCACCAATTTAATCAAGGTCATCACATAATTTTACAATGGTCCTTGAAATATGTGTTGCTGTGTTGGAGAATAGTAGAGAGTTACAGAAATATAGGCATACCAATCTTACAAAATCCTTTTTACTTTCTTATGTATCTCCCGTAACTGATTTAATAAGTGCGCCCTCAACGTCACTTTTTATAACCCGATCCTTTTGAATGCAAAAATACCTTTTCATAAATGTAGTGTGTTTCACTCTCACATCTTTCATACCAGTGTGCTTAAGTATGGAACCCATGTTAGGCAAGCCAAGAATTGCAGCTATATCACTTGGTGTTAACCTCACGTAAATGTCCCCAAACACAAAGAACTTCATATCTTTATTGTATTGCTTTACTATTTTAGCAACATCTGTGTCAATTTTTTTGCAACTCAAATGTAACATGACCATCACAATATGCCTTAAACAAGTTCCAAAATGGTGTTTTTTTCATCTCTTTGTCATGCCTGTCTTGAATAAATCCTTCCATTTTCGGGTACAACTTAGCAAAATGAAGAAGGCTCGAACTATACCTCATAGTTTGCTGTACCTATCCAAAACAAAAACACTGAAATTCTTGCCCAAATCTTCATCACAATATTGTGTCCAACTTCCACATGTATTTATGTAACATATTAGTAAGGGAACAATATAGTAACAATGTACCAAATCAGACTCACAGACAACACAAATGTACTCAAACCATCTACCCTTACACTTTTCATGAGTGTAGGTTCAAACTACATCATCAATACAGGCCATGCACTGACACCATTACTAACATTAACAAGTTTAAAAAAGTTGTCAAGATGTTGAGAATATACCTAAAATTAATTCAGAATCCCATCGTTTATCAAAATTTTCAAGTTGGTGAAAGGGCCATACACACTTTTGAATATTAGTAAAATGAAATCATAATCCCATCGTTGAGAATGCACCCCTGCTTACAATGCTTCAACTCTATAAATAATAAATTGTACCCCATACCACCTAGTTTGTACCCCTGCTTGTTAATGTTGGTAAAACGAATTTGTACTCCCAACATTGAGAATGTACCTTTGCATACAATGCTAAATATTGAATTGTACCCCATGCCACCTAGTTTGTGCCCCTGCTTGTCAATGTTAGTAAAAAGAATTCATACTCCAACATTGAGAATGTACCCCTCATACAATGCTAGCTGCAACTCTATAAATATTATACTCCCAACATTGAGAATGTACCCCGCATACAATGCTAGTTGTAACTCTATAAATATTGAATTGTACCCCATGCCATCTAGTTTGTGCCCTTGCTTATCAATGTCAGTAAAAAGAATTCATACTCCCAACATTGAGAATGTACCCCTCATACAATGCTACCTGCAACGCTATAATTATTACCCTATTTAAAAAGTTAAAGAAACTTGTTATGTGTGAAATGACAAATTTTATTCACCCATTAATGGGATTCAAAGTCCTAATAAGTAGCTGGTAGCTTTTGCGTCAACCGGAAGAATAACCGTTTCTCCTAAAAAGATAACAATATTGGTAGTTTCGTGCTTCTACTGCAAACAAACACAAAAAGCAAATAACATCTGCATCCTAGAAGTTATGAATTGCGTTAATCATTTCAGTAATATAATTAATTTTAAGTTAGTAGTACATATTTATTTTTTTCTCTTTTCATTTATATGTTTAGTTATAATATATATGAACTAAATATGTAGTCATTAAAGACATGTTTTATATTCCCATTGCCTGGCACTAGTCGATGAAAATGTGGGACATACATTTATTTTGGATTGAATTTAGAAACCAATCAATTGACAAGCTATATTCATAAAATAATATAAGAAGTATCACTTATGAAGTATGATTCACTAAAGAAACCAATTCAAGTAAGCATGTGACCTAGAAGAAAAACAAAAATGATCATCGAATGTAGAAAAAAAATGAAAAACACATATCCTTATCGTACAACTCAGTTTGAACATTTCTTCTAGCCTTTGCTCGAGTTTCCTTCACTATCTTAAATATCATCGTTGTTCCACATTTCCATCGACTAGCCCCAATCAGTGGGAATATAAAACATCTCTGCGATTACTACATATTTAATTCACATATATTAAAACTAAACATATATATGAAAAGGAAAAGAATAAAGATTACTAATTAAAGGTCAAATATATTACTTGAATGGATAACGCATTTCTTGACTTGTGGGATGCAAATGTTCAAGAACTAGAGCATACAATACACTTTGATGGTGAATTTGTAAGTGTTGAAATCTTGTCATATATGCATGCAATATCGAATTTGTGGGTGTTTCAATTTCACCGCTATATTAAAATGTGGTAGACAATGAGATCATCCCAAGTGCATTTGTCATCCAAAAATGCATTGATAAAAGCATGGTAAGCTCTGAACCCTAACCAAGGGGTCAAATAAAATTTGTAACTTTGACTCGAGATGATATAGGCATAAGCATAACCTGAGCCAAGTACTCCATAAGTATTCACACTTGTGAACCGATCATGTGTAGATTTCAATGAACTACAAACAAAAATAAAGTTTATTAACCAATTTAGTTGGATAATTTTACAGTTCAAGTGAAGACATTATTCTAATACGTTTCCAATGACAAATCAGATAAATGGTTCCCATGGTGATAAGGTGGTAAAAAAATTCAGATTTAAACTTTTATGGTAAAGTCTATTATAATTTATGCCAAAAACTTAAACTTTTGTCCGTCTTCCGTTAGCCTGCACGTGAAAGATCCCAAAATTGGATTTTATGCATTAGCAAGGATCTCACTACTTGCATTAGCAGGCCCAGTTGAAGGTTTATTTGTGGGTCTTCTTGTCTTTGGACTTAGGTCTGGATGATGTTGAAGACATCTCAAAATTGGAAAGCAAGCAAACACAATTTTTGTAGTGTTTCAGATACAGGTTCATGTGTTCAATACAAACAAAATTGTATCTAGCCGCATGTTGTTTTTTGAAAAACTGCTACAAAGCAGCGTTTCGAAACAAAACCAAATTAGCAACACACATATAATCAAAGAATTGAAAATTTTAGGGATCCAATTACAAGTTCTCAAACATTTAGGCCAAATTCCTGCCAAACAAAAGATAGTTAGCTAATTCTCTCCCTTTGTGAGAGTCTTTCTCTCCACCCCGTGAGAGCCCTTCATTCTATGTGCTGAGTTTTCTTTCCGATTTCATCTCCTCCGCCGCCGGCCCATGCCATGGCCTGGGTCGGTGGCTCTCGGGTTTAGTTCTCTCTGCAACTTTTTTGCCGCTCGTCACCCATCTGTGCTTTAATTTTCCAAATCCTATGCCATCAATTTCAATTTCTTTCCACCATATTTCCCATCCTCCACCTCCTAGGCTTTCCTCTAACCCATTTGATTTCGGATTTGTTAAACGCGTTTTGTCGCGCTTTTCTCGGGTTGTGCGTAGAGCTCCGGTGCAGGTGATCTCACCACCACCTCTCATGGAGGCTCAGGTGTTTACACCACCACCTCCCCTCATGGATTTGTCTTCGACGACTTTGTTGCCTTCGGTGACTATGTTGCTGCTGAGTTTTCTCACCAGCTTCCTCTGTTTAGCTACAGATCTGTCATCTTTGGTGCTTTGTGAAGGTTGTGGGAGTCGTCTTTCCATCATTTTTGTGGTATTGCTTGACTGCATTGCTGACGTTTGTTGGACGGGAAGTCTCCGACGGTGCATCGGCGGAAGTTGCAAGGAAGCTAGGGTTTTTGTTTCTAGGCTTAAACTTTTGGTTTGGGCTTTGTTTTGGGGGTCCCTATTTTGTTTTGGGCTTTTCTTGTATTTAGGCCTCTTTCTATTGTACTTTTGTGTGATTTAGTAATATATCTTCCGCTTCTCCAAAAAAAAATAAAAAATTCCTGCCAAACCCACATTTTCTTGGCACAATTTAACAACATTAAAAAAAAATAATAAATTAGGTACAACAACCAAATCAAACCAATCAAATTCACGGTCAATTTGAATTGGCATAGAACAAGTCACGAATTTAACGGTTCAAATCGTAAACAAAATCGAACACCCAACTTAGTTAAATTTCGATTTCTCGCACCAAACAATTGCAAACCCAAATCAGAGAATACCCCAAGAAATTTAATCACAACAACACTTGAAAACAAAAACAAGAATTAGAATTCGCAAAAGACGAATTCAATCACAACAATAAATGATGACAATTGAAGAACCAAACAAATAGAGTAATGGGAATCGCTTTTGAGAGTGTACCTCTCTGTGTTAGTTGATCGTCATCGATCTCAAAAGGCAATGGAAATTGGGTTTCTGGGTTAGAATGTAAGAACCTGAAGCAATTTTGTTCAACGATTAAGGCGAATTAGAGGTACAGAGGAGGATATAAGGCGCAGTGGTTTGGGCGATTAACCAAACGTTCAGGGTGACGCAGAAAAGACGGAAGTTTAAGTTTTGGACATAAATCCTAACCAACTTTAGCACAAGGGTTTAAATCCCAATTTGTTTACTAGATGCTATCATCCAAATACCTTAGGACATTATTTATTTGGCCCATCTCCAACAAAGCCAAAGCTTTTTACTGTAATTGTTCTTCCCAAATCACATCTACTTCTTGCAATAATATAATTACGAACTCCAGCTAAGAACAACTCCACCCTTCCCAATCCTCATGCAATTGGGTGATTCAATCCCCTAACCCTAACAAAAATAGCTTCAGTCCAACCAAACCAGTGAGGCTATTCGATGGGCCCAACCCACTCATATTTAGCAATTGGACCATTCTCACCCACACGTCCGCTTGAGGCAATACGACGCAAGGCTGACATTGTACAAACTCAAAAATTATGTAGTATGAAGAAGGATTGAAAGTGATTTTGAACTTGGTGTGTGAGTTTAGGTTGGATGTAGAGTTTATATGGAGTAAAAGAAAGGATGCGGTTGTAGATAATGTCACGTGGCACTATGTGATTGGTTGAAAATTGTATCGAAAATCTATCCGTAAAGATTCTGAACAGACAGTGATACGTGGCGAAATGGAATTGGTTAACAATCTTATCAGAAATCTATCCACAAAATTCTTACAGGATCATGACACATGGCGCTACGAGATTGGTTAAAAATCTACTCAGAAATCTATCCACAAAATTGTATTTTCGGACAATGACACGTGGCATGATGAGATTGGTTAAAAATTCTATCTGAAATTAAACATAAAATTATCTTTTATTATTTTATGAAAAATAATATTTTAATATCAATTGACTGGGCAATTCATTTTGGGGTGGATATGCTCATCGAAATGACGAGTACAACACCAAAGGAAATTCTGGAAACTAGTATTGGTTGGAATGTCCTAAGGCCAGAAAAAAAAGATTTGCTAATAATAATCTACTTTAGAACAGACTTAAACGGAATGCGATCTTCCTCCTGAAGATCCGGAATTATAGCTAGCGCTTTTGAGAAGATTAGTGTTATCGAGGACCAAAAGTGATTGTCCCCCAAATGTTCTTTCGTCGAGTGCTACCATTTTAGCACCACATTGTCATACGAGACATTTCTGGAAATTTCAACTAAAAGAAAAACTTCGTTGGAATTTCCAATATGTGATACCAACAGGTACTGCCAAAGAATCGAAACTAATTGGGGTTTCTCATTTCAAAGGTTTGGTAATAATGGTTGGAGAATAGTGATGGATTGATTGGTAATTCTCTGGTGATACACAAATATCAATATATTAGCACCGCTTCAGGGCCATCAGCTCATTCCAAAATGGGATTTTCCTTAGCAGCGAGGTTCTTTGTTTAAGTCTAGAGGTGGCTGCCGAAATATTCTTCTAAAAGATCAATAAGTTGTCCAAATCTCTCACAACTTAGAAAAAAGTTAACACATTTTTCGTGCTCGACAAGGTGGGAAGATTCAAAAATTAGGCTCAAGAACCGAGAATGCTTACATCACGAGTGTGATGAATGCAATACTGCCCAAACTTATGCTCTGATACCAAACTGACACACCTTGACCCAGAATGTCCACCTGGACTCCGAATCAAACTGTGTTGGCCGACACCTGGAGGGTGACAAAGCCATAATGTGTAGTGATGTGGAAAATGTGAGTAAATTTAAACCTAAAAGTGCCTAAATGTAAGAGTGCGCTGGTGAGCAAGAATGAACCTATTTCACATGTGATGTCAGAGCATAAGTAAAGTACAGTAGAGTAAGATGAGAATTAGACCATCGAAAGTAATCTCCAATACCAAGATTTGCCAAGAATCCTCGTCGATACAAAAGTTCAGCTGCTAAAACCTAGAGGGGCAAAAAACAAGGGTGAGTGGGCCTAAAAACCAAGCTTTGTAAAAACCTTTTCGAAAACATAATAACCCCTCGCTGGAAAACAAGTATAGTTTCCAAAATATACATACTACGTATGGTAAGAAAATACATATCGTAGCCTGCAAAATCTCAATAATTTAATATGGCATAATAATTCGTAAATAAGTGCATGACGACCGTAATCGTATAATCTCGCATAAGCAAACATACCATAATCGAATGCTCATCGACACATGCTGACACACGAGTTCATGCAGAGATATTCTGACATGAACATGACTGGGTGTAACAATGATATATGCTCTAGTACTACAATCATGTAAAGACTGGAGATATACACAACACATACGAGTCCTAATTGCATATAGCAATCTCGGACAGGACTAGCACCTACAATGGATCCAAAGTGAGCGTACGGTGCGATGTGCACATACACGTGAAAAACTGGGCCTGCCCCGGGCGAGTACCAACACCGGTGCATCAACGATGAGCATATAACACAAATATAGTCATGCCATAATGATTCGATAGTTCTAATCAACATAATATCATTCATAGTCGTAGAAATAATTATGGCATCAATAATCATATGTATACCTATACATCCCATAGGACGTAGCATACTTCATAATTTCTATCAATGTGCTAAACCTTATAAACGTCACGCTAATCTAGACGTATTGTGGAAAACTCGTTTATATACACTATATAAAAGAAAAGACCCAGTCACAGTTACTTGCAAGGTCACAACCGTTCAAACTAGAATAGCCAGAGTCTTCGATAGTAATCACACCTAAGCATAATATTAGGACCCATTAGTAAAACTCCACTAAAACAATTAAATTTGGGAAAACGAAGTGCAGATTTGGATTCAGGGCGTCGAAATACGCTAAGGAGCGTCCCCGACAAATTTTACAAAAAGTCAATGAAAAAGTCAACCGAGACGCCCCGGTGGTCAACTACATTAAAACTTTAGAATTTCACTAAATGAATGCCAAAAAGGAACTCGGGACGTCGAAATTAGCCTAGGAGGGTTTCCGAGATAATTTCATAAAAGTCAACACAGGGAATATTCCAAGAATATTCCAACGGAATATTCCTTTTAATATCAGAAATAGGTCTGGGTCGAATCCGGTCCATGGATCTGGGTTTGGGTCATGGGCCAACGACCCAAAGGTTTGGGCTTAAGGCCCTTTTTTTCTCTCTCTTCTCCGGCCGGTTGCCACTGCAACCCCCACAATCTGGGCAACTTAGCAGGAAAACTTTCCCAACTTTTCCTAGCTTCGACACTCAACTAAAACTAGCAATCTAATATACCAATTTGAAGCTCGAAAGGAGAGGAAGAGAAATATACCATCACGGGGTCCTGACGTGGCCGGAATTGGCCGGAAAACGACTCGAAGCAGCCGGAAAACTGGAAAACTTCCCCCACATTGTTTCCTGCTCCAACTCATACCAAAAACCTTAGGAAAAGCTAGAAAATACAACCCAAAACATGATCCGCCAAGTTTTAAGTTGTTTTCGAGACTCACCACCGTCGGAAAGTTAACCCACCGAAATTGGGCTCGGGTGCATGGCTTGGGTTTGAGATCGAAGGTTCATTCTTGCTTTTCTTGTTTAAAGTCGTGGATAAGGACTAAATGGCACCATTGAAGGTGTTTGGTTATCGACGAGATTCACCGGAGAATGGCGATGTGCTCTTGGCGTCAAGTTTGCAGAGGGAAGAAAGGGAGAGGGCGAGAAAGGGTTAGAGTGAGAGAGTGCCGGCAGAGAGAGAGAGTCCAAATGCGGAAGAGATAGTGCCATGTGGCAAGAAGAGAGTGGAGAGTTTCTGCCATGTGGGTCCCATGATCAAAATAAATTATTAATATATTTAAAATATCCAAACAGAAAATAGTAATTTTTCACAAAAGTATTTCTCGAATTCGTAGTTCTGTAAAATCTTCATCGTAACTCCAATTTCGATTCCGCTTACGCCTCCATGTTCATATCGTCAAGTACTTCGATAAAGCAGTAAAATAGTAGCTCGTACATGTCATGAAAAGATGGTTAACGAAAGTCAATGCCTTCGCCTCTAAGGGCATTTTCGTTAATCCATGCTTTTAAAATTAACAAAATCATAAAACTAGAGACAGGTTGTCACAACAATATTGGTAGTCTCGTGTTTCTACTACAAACGAATACAAAAAGCAAAGAATCATTCCAGTTTCTCTACAAAAACCCAAATAACGGACAATTTCTCTTCACATTTACAAAAGGTAATGCTAGAAAGACTAAATTTGCAAACTAAATGATGTGTCACCAATAAGAATTAAGCACGTTAATCAACGCTTAGGTAATAATACAATCATCAACTTCCATGTCATTTAGTTTACAAAATTTAGTCTCCCTAACATTACCCATTTACAAAACCTGGTTGCTCTAAACATGTTCTGCACAAAGTAATTAACTCTTAAGAATAAAAACTAAAGGTGGACATGGGCCTGGCCGGGCCCAAATTTAGAGGGACCAGACCATACCTGTTTTAAAATACACCGGGGTGAGTCGAGCCAGGTAGAAGGATTCTGAGATTTGGAACCGGACCTAACCCAACCCGTTTCAAACGGGCCAGTTCGGGACGGGTTCACGGGTCCAATTCGACGGACATCTCTGTTTCTTCTGCAAATCCATTACAAATCCACCTTTTTTCTTCCTCCCAATTCCAAAAGACCACCTTTTCTGCAACAATAAAAATTCATCAAAATCCACATTTTCTCTTCCCAATTCTGAATGACCACCATAACCTCCGACAAAAAAAAACCCAGAAAACCCAAAATCCCAATCCATATCATAAACCCAAAATCGGCAAATCTGTGTTGGCTAGGCTTAATCTTCAAACCAATAGCTTCTAGAAGTTCAGTGATGATGAAGGATGAACGGCAGATAAAGCTGGGTTTAAGAGACAGGAGATGACGAGTTAGGGAGAGTAAGAATGGTTTCGTCGACGGCGGTGATCGTCTCAGTGACTTTTGTGAGAATGGTTTCGTCGAGGAGGAGAAACGTGGGTAGGAAAGAGTCTCGAGGGCGGCTCAGTCGTGGTAGTTGTGATGGTGGCGATGGTCTCGGTGACTTCTATAAGAGTGGTTTCATCAAGGAGGAGAAGAGTGGGTGGGAGGGAGTCTCGAGGCGAGTAGGACAACAGTAGTAGTTTTCTGGACAGTCCAACTAACTACCATTTAATCCTGGGTTGGGTCTCGATGCGAGTTAGAAACGGGCCTTCAAAGCCCCATTGTTCTAAATATTAGGACTCGGCCCGCCCCTTACATACCATCATCCTCGTCCCGTCCCGTTTAGTATTTTAAAAAATTGGAATCGCCTCGTACCCTCCCCGAACCTGCATTACCCGTCCCGACTCGCAGTTCCTATACCCATTTGCCCACCCTTACTTAAAACTCATTCAATCTTCAATTGCACAAACTACATTTCAAATACAATAATATAATTAAGAGAAAATGAAACAATAGTCCTAGAACTTTGGTCTAATTGGAGCGGTGAGTTTTGGTCTCGATTTAATACGGATTCCATATCTAGGTCTTTATCTTGCTTACTGCTTATGTCTCATATATTTGTAAGGCTAGAAAATTTTCCCGAAAATCCGAAACCATACCGAAAAATTCCCAAACTGATAATACTGAAATTTTCGGGATCCATACCAAACTGATCCTGAACCTTTCGGTACGGAGATTAGGATTACATATTCAATGGTGTGGGAATCCCGAATCGAACCGAAAAAATATATATTTGTTTTGGTTGCATGCATGTTGAATGTTGAATTTAAGTAGTTTGATAGTCAACTATATTGAAATAGAAGTATGAAATTAAAAAGTTTGGAACTTTAGAACATCAATTTGACTTGGTATGAATGAATTGGTATTTGAATTTGTATGAAATTTGAAATTGGTATGAGGTAAAAAGCCCAATTTTCAATTGATATGAAATTGGGAACAAAATTTTAGGCCAAAAGCCCAAATTTTAGCCCACATCTCAAATTTCAGGATCCCATTTTGAGTTTGGATCCCGTACCGACCCCTATATATTTGTTTACTAACTTGACCATAGGAAAGGCTTTAGCCGACACCCCCGGTCTTTGGTTGCTTATGGTTGTTTGTTCTTTTACAGGTTACTCAAGTTTCTGCATTTCCACTCTTCACGGCAATGTGCGAATTTGGTTCCAACATTAATTTATCAATTATTTAATATTCGTTAAATTAATAGATTTTCATTTAGTTTATAGAGATTTAATTGTCCACACATTTTTTTTCATAGGGTAAATTGCGGTTTGACCCTCTGAACTATCACCCTGTAGAAATTGACTCCTAAACGACTCCTAAACTATTTTTTTGGTAAATTAACCACCCTGAACTATTTAAAATCAGTCAATTAACCCCTTGCCGTCAGATCGTGGAATCAATTCCGTCAAATTCAAGGGCAAATTAGTCATTTCATCATCAATTGTTACTTGTCAGCTATAACTACCAATAAAATTTTGACACATGGACGCGTAATAATTAAAAAACATATAGCATAATGAGAAAACATAAAAAAAACCAAACGTTTGCATAACGGACCATCCCACATTGTCATTACACATTATTTTGTTTTCAAATATCATAAGTTCATTGGTGGTTATAGTTGACAAATAAGAATTGATGAAGGAAAGACTAATTTTCCTTTGAATTTGACGAAATAGTGATGGAATCTACCAACAAGGGGTCAATTGGCTGATTTCAAATAGTTCAAGGGGTTAATTTACCCAAAAAAAAGGTTCATGGGGTCAATTTCAATTGGGATAATAATTTAAGAGGTCAAACGACAGTTTACCTTTTTTCATGAGTGAAGAGTTAAGATTTAACTAATTAAAATTTAGTTAAATTTCAATCGCTTACATGTGACAACCTAATCTTAATTTGTCTCAACTTTGAACCTTGTAACAATTAAACCTTTCCAATAATCTTCTTTGCTCACGTGGGTTACATTTTCTTTGAAAATTTTATTACGCTCTAGTGTATTACAACAATAGGTGATAATAAGTAAGCTTTTACCTAAATATTTTTATAAATTTCATAGGGAGCTTTCAAGATAACTTTTTAGAGCTCGTTTGGATGTGCTTTTGAAATGACTGAAAGCGCTTTTGGTGAAAATATTTTTAGAATCAATCATTAGTAAAGATGCAAGTAAATTCTAAAAAAGCACTTAAAGTGCTTCTTGGAAGAAGCACATAACTAGTGCTTCTTGCATAAAGCACTTTAAGTGCTTTTGAAACTCAAAAATATTTTCTCTAAAAGTGCTTTTAGTCATTTTAAAAGCACATCCAAACGAGCCCTTAGTCGTTTAATTTAAAATTTAACATGAAAGTTTGGAGATGCTCTAAATCCTAAAATGCAACTATTCCTTTAATATGTTAGTATTATCCTTCACTTGTAAGTAAGTACGAGATTTTAAATTCAACTCTCATATATAATAGACCTATTGTGCAATGTCCGAAATAATTGGGTTCAGACTAAAAAGTAAAATTGGATTAAGGATTGTGGGCTTAAATGCAATTTGGGTCGTTCAAAAGCCCATACCAGAATCCAACTACCGAAACAAGCCCATCCCGAAAGGCGGTCCGATCCTCACCCCTCACTACCGTCACGTGCGAAGCGACCGCCTCTCTCTCTGTAGCAAAAATATAAAATCACATCTCAACACCCGCACTCAGGATTTAACCTCTCACTCTCTCCATCGCTCTGAGAGAAGAGACGAGAGCCAAACCCCGCAAAACCCTAGAAACCGCGAACCACCATTGAAGCTCCTCAAAAGTTTCTTCGAGCGGAAACACAAGCAGGAAAGCTCTCTGTCACAAGCCTTGTGCAGGGTTTGGCATTCGATTCGGTTTCTGGTTCCGCAGTATGTGGAACAACGGCCAGATTGCGCCGCCTGGCACCGGCGGTTCGTCGATTCCGCCACCGCCAGCGGCTCAGCCATCTTACACGGTGTTACCTTCTCCAGCTGATGCGGAGGCTAAGCTTGAAGAGAAGGCCAGGAAATGGCAGCAGCTTAATTCCAAGCGGTATAGCGATAAGCGCAAGTTCGGCTTCGTCGAGTCGCAGAAGGAGGACATGCCTCCTGAACATGTCAGGAAGATCATTAGGTTAGTTTTCTTCTGCTCCACTGTGATGTATACATTTTTGTATGGTTTTTCGTTTTAATTTCGGCGTCAAAGATCTGTAGGTTAGGTTTCGGATAATGGATTTGTTTTGGGGTTTTGGGGTTTTTTGTGTTTATTTTTTCAATGAACTGATTTGAAAATTTATACGAAGAAGGGTGAAGAATAGATTTGCTTAAGACCTAGTGTATCGTAGTCGAAAGTATGGAACCAGGTTAAGTATGAGGTTGTTGAAGAGGTTAGGTTGCTTTAGGCGTTTGATATTTATGGTTATTGTTGAATTCTGATGTGTTCTGTGTGAGAAAATCTTCGGAGTGTTTGTCAATTTATTACGAACACTAGAAGAAGCAGTATAAAATTGGATTTGTTTTGGTGGAATATGCGAGATAGAGAAGCTTCAATTTCTCATTGGAGATATCTTTTAATTTTTGTTATACATATTCGGTTTGACAAATATTGCTGCATTAGAAAGTTTTTTTAATTCACCAGCATGATTTTTTTTTTTTATCACTACTTAGAATTGACATGATATATGTCTTTTCACGCTTCTTACTGGTGTCCTTTGTCCCCTTTCATGGTTTCACGTAATGAATGTGCTTGTACTTTACTGCATTAGGTAGATCTTGACCTGAATAGTATTTAATTTGGTGTCTTTTGACAGGGACCATGGAGACATGTCCTCAAAGAAATTTCGTCATGATAAACGAGTGTATCTTGGAGCACTTAAGTTTGTCCCCCATGCCGTTTACAAGCTCCTTGAGAACATGCCAATGCCATGGGAGCAGGTACTTGTTCTATGTCTCTCATATCCTTACAAACTTTTCATTTTTGATGTCTAGATTTATCCGTTGTGTGATTTTTACCAATGTGGCACTGATTTTATCAATTACTTCTGTAACAGGTCCGGGATGTGAAGGTTTTGTACCATATAACTGGGGCGATTACATTTGTAAATGAAATACCTTGGGTTGTTGAACCCATCTATTTGGCTCAGGTGCTTATCTCTCTTATATCATTTATATGCTGCATTAGTTATATATTATGCTGTCCAATTCTTTAAGTTTTTAGCCTTTTCTTCCTCCTTTGGATGATATTTAGTGGATTTGGCGTATTTTATTTTTACAGTGGGGTTCAATGTGGATTATGATGAGAAGGGAGAAAAGGGATCGTCGGCATTTCAAAAGAATGCGGTTTCCACCATTTGATGACGAGGAACCTCCGTTAGACTACGCTGATAATCTGTTAGACGTTGATCCTCTAGAGCCAATTCAATTGGAGTTGGATGAAGAAGAAGATTCTGCTGTGTATACATGGTTTTATGACCATAAACCTCTTGTTAAGACAAAGCTCATAAACGGCCCAAGTTATAGGAAGTGGCATCTGTCGCTTCCGATCATGGCAACTCTTCATCGACTAGCTGGACAACTGCTTTCTGATCTTATTGACCGCAATTATTTCTACCTTTTCGACATGGAGTCTTTTTTTACAGCCAAAGCGCTCAATATGTGCATTCCAGGTATCCGTATTTTTCTGTCTATTGGCTTGCCACTTGTTGAAAGAAAAATTACTCTTATTTCATTGTTTTTGTTTTTCATTGTTTGTTAGTGGTGTCTTTCTGGTGTCAGCCTTTTATGCATTAGACTGTGGCTTGATACACTCCTCTAGTATGTCTAATATGTCTGGCAATTTTGATATTTGTCAGTTCCAAAGGGTCTGGTTGCGGAATCGTGTTATTTCCAGTTTCTGTTTGACATTATATCTTCACACATTGCATGATTTAAGATGTTGAATATGCAGTCTAGGGAAATTATAGTATCAATGTATTACTCCATTTGAGTATTGTATTGTGCACATACATTGCTGTGTCTCGATCATTATTCTATGCTTTAATTCTTCACTTCAAGCATTTGGGTGCAGTGGTGGTTCCTTCTAATTTTTTACTTGCCATGTTGGATACTGGGGCCAGGCCAGGGTTATGTTTACGGTTTTAAATAGTGCTCAGCTGGTCACTGTTTTCCTCATTTTGACCTTAGGAAAATATTACTTCCAAAGCCTATAGTAACTGAAAAGGCCCATTAACCTGCTAAGTATCTTTATGTGTTGTTCAGTTTGTGTATTTAACTTTGAACTTATATGCGCCTCTTTTGTTTTGCTATACCATTTGCAGGTGGACCTAAATTTGAACCATTGTATCGGGATATGGAGAAAGGGGATGAGGACTGGAATGAGTTTAATGACATCAACAAACTCATTATCCGGTCACCTCTCAGAACGGAGTACAGGATTGCATTCCCTCATCTCTACAACAATAGACCCAGGAAGGTCAAGCTTTGTGTGTATCACACACCCATGGTGATGTACATAAAAACCGAGGATCCTGATCTACCTGCGTTTTATTATGATCCATTGATACACCCAATACCCAGCACTAATAAGGATAGGCGTGAGAAGAAAGCTTCTGACGAGGAGGAAGATGATATCTTTACATTGCCAGATGTGGTGGAACCATTTCTGAAAGATACTCAGCTTTATACTGACACCACAGCTGCCGGAATCTCTCTTTTGTTTGCCCCACGCCCTTTTAACATGAGATCTGGTCGGACCCGTCGAGCAGAAGATATACCCCTTGTGTCTGAGTGGTACAAGGAACATTGTCCTCCTTCATATCCAGTTAAAGTTCGGGTCAGCTATCAGAAATTGCTGAAGTGTTTTGTATTGAACGAGCTGCATCATAGACCACCCAAAGCTCAAAAGAAGAAACATTTGTTTCGATCTCTTCAAGCTACCAAGTTCTTCCAAACTACAGAACTTGATTGGGCTGAAGCGGGTCTTCAAGTCTGTAAGCAGGGTTATAACATGCTTAATCTGTTGATCCACAGGAAAAATTTGAATTACCTTCACCTTGATTATAATTTCAATCTGAAGCCTGTGAAGACTTTGACAACAAAAGAGCGTAAGAAATCTCGGTTTGGTAATGCTTTTCATCTGTGCCGTGAAATCTTGCGGTTGACAAAGCTTGTAGTTGATGCCAATATCCAGTTCCGTTTGGGTAATGTTGATGCCTTTCAATTGGCTGATGGCCTACAATACACATTTTCTCATGTTGGTCAGTTGACTGGAATGTACCGTTACAAGTATAGGTTGATGAGGCAGATTAGAATGTGCAAAGATTTGAAGCACTTGATTTACTACCGGTTCAATACTGGGCCTGTGGGAAAAGGACCGGGATGTGGGTTCTGGGCACCAATGTGGAGGGTGTGGTTGTTCTTCCTTCGTGGCATAGTACCTCTTCTGGAACGGTGGCTGGGAAATTTACTTGCACGACAGTTTGAAGGGCGCCATTCAAAGGGAGTGGCAAAGACTGTTACTAAGCAGCGTGTTGAAAGCCATTTCGACTTGGAGCTTCGAGCTGCTGTGATGCATGATGTTCTTGATGCCATGCCAGAGGGTATCAAGCAAAATAAAGCCAGAACTATCTTGCAACATCTCAGTGAGGCATGGCGCTGCTGGAAAGCTAACATCCCTTGGAAGGTTCCTGGTTTGCCTGTTCCTATTGAAAATATGATTCTCCGTTATGTGAAGTCGAAGGCAGACTGGTGGACAAATGTTGCTCACTACAATCGTGAACGTATAAGAAGAGGTGCTACTGTAGATAAGACAGTTTGTCGGAAGAATCTAGGAAGATTAACTCGTCTCTGGCTAAAGGCAGAGCAGGAGCGTCAGCACAATTATTTGAAAGATGGTCCATATGTTACACCAGAAGAGGCTGTTGCAATTTACACCACAACCGTGCACTGGTTAGAATCAAGAAAGTTTACACCCATTCCGTTCCCTCCATTGTCATACAAACATGACACCAAGCTTCTGATCCTTGCTCTGGAGAGGTTAAAGGAGTCTTATAGTGTGGCTGTAAGATTGAACCAGCTTCAAAGAGAAGAGTTGGGTCTCATTGAACAAGCCTATGACAATCCTCACGAGGCATTGTCACGAATTAAGCGCCACTTGCTCACTCAGCGTGCATTCAAAGAAGTTGGTATAGAGTTCATGGATTTGTATAGCTATCTGATTCCAGTTTATGAGATAGAACCTCTTGAGAAGATTACAGATGCATATCTTGATCAATATTTATGGTATGAGGGTGACAAACGTCATCTCTTTCCAAACTGGATCAAGCCTGCAGATTCAGAGCCACCTCCACTCTTGGTTTATAAATGGTGTCAGGGAATAAACAATTTACAGAGCATATGGGACACGAGTGAGGGGCAGTGTGTGGTGATGCTTCAAACGAAGTTTGAGAAGTTCTTTGAAAAAATTGACTTGACAATGCTAAATAGGCTCCTGCGTCTTGTTCTTGACCATAATATTGCTGATTATGTCACTGCAAAGAACAATGTGGTTTTGTCTTACAAAGATATGAGTCATACAAATTCGTATGGTCTCATACGTGGTCTTCAGTTTGCATCTTTTGTAGTGCAATATTATGGGCTTGTGTTGGATCTGTTACTTCTCGGGTTGACTCGGGCCAGTGAAATTGCCGGTCCACCCCAGATGCCAAATGAGTTCATCACCTATTGGGACACAAAAGTTGAGACACGGCATCCTATCAGGCTGTATTCTAGATACATAGACAGGGTGCATATCTTGTTCCGCTTCACCCACGAGGAGGCTCGTGATCTTATTCAGCGATATCTTACTGAGCATCCGGACCCCAATAATGAAAATATGGTTGGATACAATAATAAGAAATGCTGGCCAAGAGATGCTAGAATGAGGCTCATGAAACATGATGTCAATCTTGGGAGGAGTGTTTTCTGGGATATGAAGAACCGTCTCCCTCGAAGCATCACAACTTTGGAGTGGGAGAACAGCTTTGTTTCTGTTTACAGCAAGGATAATCCAAATTTGCTTTTCAGCATGTGTGGATTTGAAGTTCGGATACTTCCCAAGATAAGAATGAGTCAAGAAGCATTCAGCAACACTAGGGATGGGGTTTGGAATTTGCAGAATGAGCAGACAAAGGAGAGGACTGCAGTTGCTTTCTTACGTGTTGATGATGAACACATGAAGGTGTTTGAGAATCGTGTGAGGCAGATTCTTATGTCTTCAGGGTCTACAACATTTACAAAAATTGTCAACAAGTGGAATACAGCGCTTATTGGTCTAATGACTTACTTCCGTGAAGCAACTGTTCATACACAAGAACTGTTGGATTTGCTTGTCAAATGTGAAAATAAGATTCAGACCCGTATTAAGATTGGATTGAATTCAAAGATGCCTAGCAGGTTTCCACCTGTCATCTTTTACACGCCAAAGGAAATTGGAGGGCTTGGCATGTTATCTATGGGGCACATATTGATTCCACAAAGTGACCTCCGCTTCAGTCAGCAGACTGATGTTGGTGTGAGTCATTTTAGGAGTGGAATGAGTCATGAAGGGGACCAGCTGATTCCAAATCTTTACCGTTACATACAACCATGGGAGAGTGAATTTATAGATTCACAACGTGTTTGGGCAGAATATGCACTGAAAAGGCAGGAAGCTCAGGCACAAAATAGGCGTCTGACTCTTGAAGATTTGGAAGTGAGCATTCTGTTATTGCCTAGTGTTTGTTCCCCTGTTATATCCTTTTTTTTGTGAAAATTAAATTTTTTTTCCTTTGCTTTTATCTGGGGTTGTACATTATTTCTAAACACTTATTCATTTGGTTGACAGGATTCATGGGATAGGGGAATACCACGCATAAATACTTTGTTCCAGAAGGACCGGCATACTTTAGCATATGACAAAGGTTGGAGAGTTCGGACAGATTTTAAGCAGTACCAAGTGTTGAAACAAAATCCTTTCTGGTGGACACACCAGAGGCATGATGGGAAATTGTGGAACTTAAACAACTACCGAACTGATGTGATTCAAGCCCTTGGAGGTGTTGAAGGAATCCTTGAGCATACGTTATTCAAAGGAACATAGTAAGTTTGCTACTCTCTTGCTCAGTTAGCTATCAATTTTTAATATTTTATAAAGTCATTCCAGACCATAAGCCTATAGAACATTATACTACACTTTATTGCATAGATACAGATTGCATAGGTGATAGGTGAATGAAAGATATTGACCTACGAAAGTGCAGCTGAGACTACTTCTTAGACAACTAATCAGAACCCATCATTACATTGAATTTATAAAATTCATATTGTGGCTGATCTATGTGGGCTTTTTATAATCTAGCATTTGTTTTATGTGTTCTCAATTATATCAAATGTGAAACTTATATATGATTGTGGAAAACATAAATATCATTTTTAACATATGTTTTCATATTTTAGATCATGTTATGGATGGCAAATAAGTTCTGTGAAGTGTCTGTTTTACTGTTGATTCAGAGAGTTAATTGCACATTACTGAACTCTTTCTAATTTCAGCTTTCCTACCTGGGAGGGGCTCTTCTGGGAGAAAGCATCTGGTTTTGAGGAGTCGATGAAGTATAAAAAGTTGACAAATGCACAGAGATCTGGGCTCAATCAAATCCCCAATCGTAGGTTTACTCTCTGGTGGTCACCTACCATAAATCGGGCCAATGTATATGTTGGTTTCCAAGTGCAGCTAGATTTAACTGGAATATTTATGCACGGGAAGATTCCAACCTTGAAGATATCACTTATTCAGATATTCCGTGCTCACTTGTGGCAGAAGATTCATGAAAGTGTTGTCATGGATCTCTGTCAGGTTTTGGATCAAGAGTTGGATGCTTTGGAAATTGAAACTGTGCAGAAGGAAACGATACATCCCAGGAAGAGTTACAAAATGAACAGCTCTTGTGCTGACATTCTTCTGTTTGCTGCCCATAGATGGCCAATGTCGAAACCTAGTCTTGTTGCTGAGCCAAAGGATGTGTTTGACCAGAAAGCGAGCAATAAGTACTGGATAGATGTACAACTCCGTTGGGGAGATTATGATTCTCACGATATTGAGCGTTACACCCGAGCTAAGTTTATGGACTATACCACTGACAACATGTCCATCTATCCATCTCCCACAGGTTTGTGGTTTTTCTGGTTGCCTTATTGTTTGTGTCTTTCATTTATCTTTTTTTGGGAATGTAATCGGGCTTGTTTCATGCAGGGGTGATGATTGGTCTTGATTTGGCATATAATTTGCATTCTGCATTTGGTAACTGGTTTCCTGGTTCAAAACCGCTGCTTCAACAGGCAATGAACAAGATCATGAAAGTATGTCAATTGTCACTATTGAAGTTTTATGATGTACTTTTATTAGATTAAAATTTGTCAGAAGCAGCTACCTAATTATTCTTCATGTTCTTGCAGTCAAATCCAGCCTTGTATGTCCTGAGGGAGCGAATAAGGAAAGGATTGCAGCTATATTCTTCCGAGCCTACAGAGCCATATTTGTCATCCCAAAACTATGGGGAGATCTTCAGCAATCAAATCATTTGGTTTGTTGATGATACCAATGTGTATCGTGTTACAATCCATAAGACATTTGAAGGAAATCTCACTACGAAACCAATCAATGGTGCTATCTTCATATTCAATCCAAGGACGGGGCAGCTATTCCTGAAGGTATGTCTTTGTTTTTGTGATATTTGGAAATTAGCCTTTCTTTCGCTCTCGCTCTTTTTTTTTAACTTTTCTGTGGAGGTTTTGAACTTCATGTCATAAGTTCATATTTTGCAGGTTATCCACACAAGTGTGTGGGCAGGACAGAAGCGTCTTGGTCAGTTGGCTAAGTGGAAAACTGCAGAAGAAGTTGCTGCACTTGTGCGTTCTTTGCCAGTGGAAGAACAGCCAAAACAAATTATTGTGACTCGCAAGGGAATGTTGGATCCCTTAGAGGTTCATTTGCTCGATTTCCCCAACATAGTCATAAAAGGAAGTGAGCTGCAGCTTCCTTTCCAAGCTTGTTTGAAGATCGAGAAATTTGGTGATCTGATATTGAAGGCTACCGAACCACAGATGGTTCTTTTCAATATTTATGATGATTGGTTGAAGAGTATTTCATCATACACCGCATTCTCTCGGCTAATTTTGATTCTTCGTGCACTTCATGTGAACAATGAGAAGGCAAAGATGTTACTGAAGCCTGATAAAACGGTCATTACCGAGCCGCATCACATCTGGCCTTCTCTTTCTGATGATCAATGGATGAAGGTAATGTCATTGTGTTTGTGCATTCCTTTAATTAAATGTTTCTCTGCTAGCAGCTTTTTGTTGTCACACACACACTAGTCAGAGTTGCTATGATAACCTATAGTCATCATCTGTTACCTTTATTGATTTGTCCAGAAATCTGAAAATGATTTTGATTTTTTGTACTCCGAAAGGTTAAGAAGGTTTATTCGAATGGAACTTTTGTAGATTTTGTTAACTTTTCATACTTATGTGTGCATCTGTTAATCTAATAATGTTTCTGAATACGATGCATGGTACAGGTTGAGGTTGCTCTAAGGGATCTCATATTGTCAGACTACGCAAAAAAGAACAATGTGAATACATCAGCCCTAACACAATCTGAGATCCGTGACATTATACTCGGAGCTGAGATCACCCCACCTTCTCAACAGAGACAGCAAATTGCAGAAATAGAAAAACAGGTGATGTTTTTCTTCTGGTGGTTTGAATTTTGTTTGATACACGCAACACCCACACATATATGTAGACTTGTTTTGCCTGACTCAGTTATATACGTGGGCTGTTTTTTAATTTTGTTATGAGGTAACTTATATTGTTCAATTTGCATTTTCAGGCCAAAGAAGCCAGTCAGCTGACAGCAGTCACAACAAGGACTACAAATGTGCATGGTGATGAACTCATTGTCACCACTACAAGTCCCTATGAGCAAAGTGCATTTGGCTCCAAAACTGATTGGCGTGTGAGAGCAATATCAGCTACAAATCTATATCTTCGTGTCAATCATATATATGTGAATTCAGAAGATATAAAGGTAGGGTTCTATTTTTTAATAAATATGGTATTATGTAGTTTTTGTGCTTTGATCTTTTCTGATCCTTATTTGTTCATTGACATGGGATCATGAATGGTGCTACAGGAAACGGGTTACACCTATATTATGCCTAAGAACATTTTGAAAAAATTCATCTGCATTGCGGATCTGAGGACTCAAATAGCTGGTTACTTGTATGGCATAAGCCCACCCGACAACCCTCAGGTCAAGGAAATCCGCTGCATTGCAATGCCACCACAATGGGGGACCCACCAACAAGTTCATCTTCCATCAGCTCTTCCTGATCATGATTTCCTCAACGATTTGGAGCCTCTGGGATGGATGCACACGCAGCCAAATGAGCTTCCTCAGCTTTCTCCTCAGGTATTTTACCCAATCAATCTATCAATCCTTCTGATCTTTGATCGATTGTTATGCTTGTTTGTATGGGGTTTGCCTTCTGTTAACTTATGGTGGAATGTGGTGGACAAGAAAATAACCCTTTTTGTTCTTTTTTTTCTCCCGCAGGATCTCACTTCTCATGCCAAGATTTTAGAGAACACCAAGCAATGGGATGGGGAGAAATGCATCATTTTAACCTGCAGTTTCACTCCAGGTTCCTGCTCTTTAACCGCATACAAACTTACTCCATCTGGTTATGAATGGGGACGTGTCAATAAAGACACAGGAAGCAATCCTCATGGATACCTTCCCACTCATTACGAGAAGGTCCAGATGCTTCTCAGTGACCGCTTCCTTGGTTTCTATATGGTGAGATTCGTTAATAACCTTAGTTCGGTCTGTTTATGTTCCCACTAATATTGTGGGAGGGTCTCTACTATTACTGGGCTAATTTGTTTATTTTCCGTTTTGTTTTTAGATTCCGGACACTGGTCCATGGAACTACAACTTCATGGGGGTGAAGCATACACCTAGCATGAAGTACGGCATCAAGCTTGGAACACCCAGGGAGTACTATCACGAGGACCACAGGCCGACCCATTACCTTGAGTTCAGCAACCTGGAGGAGGGTGACACGGTGGAAGGAGATCGCGATGACACTTTCACATAAACTTGTGTCGGAAGATGTAATGCAGAAGTGACAGGAGTACTTTCGCGTTCAGAAAAACCATTTCTGTTTTATTCTAATTTCTAATGGAGCTTTTTGTTGTAAGAATCCATTTGTGGATGAAAATGCTTGTGCACTTGTAAGCTACGTGTGACGTTAGTATGTTCGTGTTTTCAGACCAGGCCTGTAAATATTTGATTTAGTAGCAAAGTACTAGTTTTCTTTGCGTCTAAAATTTAAACCCATAAACCTGTCACCAAAATCACGGAACATGCGAAGGCGATGCAGCCGGTTCGCGTCATTATTGCATTTGTTCGTTGCCTTGCTTTGTCTTGGCTAGAATCAAATAGTCTGGCATACACGACATTACAAAAAGTAACAATTTAACAATACAAAATTCTATGAACGCATAAATTTGGCTACTTGTGGGCTGTATTTGGAATTCTAAGCTAATGCCTGACATCGGAACCGGAGAACATTCTTTCGGCATACGATGATGTGCTCGAACGGCTGTAGTATCCAGAGAGGCGGTCGCTCATAACCTCCTACATTGAAACCAAACAACAAAACAAAACGAAAAACTTTGAGAACATAGGCAGAAAAAGTTAAAACAAAGAAAATCTTTCATGCTTACGTTATGTAACTTACTTGTCTTGGTGAGTATAGTGCACTACCACCTAGCCTGAAAGGATCCATTCTCTCGTCCGCGAGTGCTCTCAATCTGTTTAGCTCAGGTAGCACAACCTTACCAAGATCCGGTCTGTCTTTTCTCCTCATTTCAGCGCACTGTAAGGCTAGCTGCGCAAACTTTAAGGCTTCCTCAACAGGCCAGACAGGAACATCAGGGTCAAGCATCTCCGCGAAAGTCCCACTCTCAATAGCATCCTCAACTTTAAAAGTCAAACCCATTGGCGGCTGGGCAGTTATTAGTTGTAGAAGCATGACCCCGAGTGAGTAAACGTCAGATTTCACCCCAAGCATTCCGGTCTGCTGATACTCTGGGTCGATATAACAGAATGTTCCGGCCATTGATGTCACGTGATATTGAGTGACAGCATTGGCTACTGATGGAGGGACAAGCCTGGCCAAACCTACGTCACTAATCTTACTCACATAGTTATGGTCTAGCAAGATGTTGCCGGGTTTTAGGTCACGGTGTACAACGGGTTCTGGCTTGGTCTGATGAAGAAACAAAAGTCCGGTGGCAATTTCTGCAGCAATTCTGAACCTTAGCTGCCAAGGAATCACCGGGGTGTTGCCTTTCCGGAAGAGACGGTCTTCTAAGCTACCATTGGCCATGTACTCATAGACCAGACAACCAAATTCTGGGCAGGCTCCAAGTAGGAGAACCATGTTTGGATGCCTAATGCAGCTCAATACTTCAACCTCTTGCTGGAATTGCGACCGCCCTTGGGCCGCATCCGGATGCAGAACTTTTATTGCTACCGGTGTGTGATCTAGTTCACCTCTGTAGACCGGACCGTAGCCTCCTTCTCCAATCTTATAAGCTTGTGAAAAATAATCCGTCGCCACTTCAATATCTTCAATTGTGTATCTCCTGTACCTGAGATCGTACCCCTTTGATTCTAGCGACTTCTTTCCTTTAGCTTTTTCAAGAGCTTTCATTTCTGAGTTTTTCCGTCTTTCTGCTTCCAGTTCTGCAACCCTTTCAGCTGCTTGTGCTGCCTCAATCGCTGCCTTACTTTTTGCTTTCTCCTTTTGTGCAAGTGAAAATGCAGCTTCCTCAGCGAGTCGTGCTTCTTCTAATCTGTGCTCTCCGTTCAATTTCCACTGGTGAAGTTCCTTTTCCTGTGAAGATACGTCATCAGATTTTATGCTTGAATGTGCCTATCTTAAACAAAGTATATGGTCAAATAACGTGTTGCGTCCATACCCTATGTTTTGCTGAGACTGCCTCCTTGCAGGCCATGCTGTACATCTCCATTGTTTGCTTGAGCTCTAGCCTGAGCCTCCTCATCTCAGCTTCCATGTCATCCTATTATTTTCGAGGCAAACTAAGTATATCAATATTTTGAACTTTTCAGGATGAATCGTATGTTATTGTACTCAACGCGTTTCTTTATGCACTGTGTCATGAAAAACATTCGCAAATAGTTGGAGGCATGCTCCAAAGCTTGTAATTGGTGGTGTTTTCAAGTTTACTGTGCCGGGAACAATGTCTTACCCTGTTTTGTGATGACCATGACCTTCCACTTTCAAACGAGGATGATGAAAATCCGCTAGGTGCAGATGTCATGTCAATGAACTTGGTTCCGGAGTAAGATGAAAAAGAGCTTCTGCTGTCCAACTCTGAGCCGATTGAACTTTGATGAGTCATTCTCGACGGCGTGCTATCATAATTTAAGATGCGATCCATGGTCTGCACTTCGCTGCTCACCGGCGGTAAATCAATGTCTGGCAAGGGCTCATATGATTTGTTCACTATAGGTGTTGCTCTTGTTAATGCTGGCCTGTATCATTTTTATCAGAGGTTAATTCACACCGTTTTAAGTTTTAACACATTTGATTGAATGTAGAGGCTACTCGGACAAAGCAAGATTAAAATTGAGAGTTTGAACTCAAACATGGTCGAAGAAAACGCTGCTTGTCTAACTCTAAACCTCGAGTAATACTAATACTAGAGGGATCACATTTTCGGACCACACTGTGGATCGCATCTCTAATAGTGGTACCGTTGACCCATAAAGGCGGGTCTCGTCTCTACTAGTAACTTGGATTACAAGTAGTTCAAAAATGTGGTAAGACATAGTTTCACTGAATCGGTATCAGAGCTTACCTGAACTTGTTCTTCAGCGGGCTCTCCGGTTCTGTGCCAATTAAAGAAAACTCAGTAACAAATTACCAAAACTAACAAATATACTTATGTGGTGAGTAATAAAAATGCATACATTGATGTTAAAGTTACAGAAGCAAACCTCTGGAGTGCTGGTGGAGCCTCATGTGTTGCGAATTTCTCGAACCATTTGAGGGTAGTTCGGCGGTAGCTGGTCGGCAATGCGTGATCTTTCCTTTGCCAATGACATACACAGTGCAAAAGTCTGGTGCCCCTTTTGACACAGTGCTTGGGATGTCTTTCGCTTTGAATCTTTTTGTAAAAACAACAAGATTGATGTTAGTATTCTAATTAACTAAGTAATTAAGGTATAGGTATGTATGTGTGTATATATATATATATGCATACATCTACGTATACGGAAATACTCTGCATAACGCATGACGCATGTGATTTATTTAACAATGGGCGTGATCGATACGATAAAAAATTCATCAACCGATAACACAACGATAGTAAGAACGGACGTTGGTTCCATAGCAGAACAAAAACATGAAATGAATAGACAAGAGATAAGAAACTGAAGAAGAAGAAAAAAGCACCTGAAGAAGCCAAAGCTGTTTTTGGATGGTGCACCAAGCACCAAAACTTGAATAGAATTAGCGGCGACATAGTTGATGAGTGCTTTTGCTATATCAGTATCCTCCACTATCACTTCATTGCTTTTAATCTGTAACAAATCAATACAATTAAATAAACATGATAAATTAATTGAACTTGACTAATGACCAAATCATATATCATAAGGAGAATGAAATTTTCTGAAACAAGAATAAAATGATGGTTGTATTAACTAATTAATTAAAAAAAGGCGATTCCAAGCCAACAAGGCTTGCAGATTTATAATATGCAGCTTACCCTTGCTTTGTAAAGAGACTGTTCTCACCATTCGAAGTCTTGAACCCGTGATCTTTCGGTTACAATATTAACTAACTAATTAATCAATTAAAAGGAGAAAATAGCAAATGGAGGACTCACAGCTTTTTTGGTGCAGAAGCAACGGAATGGGAGGAACAAGTCTTTGGCTTGATCTTCATTTTGATTTTTGTTCACCTCTGTCAATTCCCCACCTGCAACTAAAAAGATATCAGGGAAAAAAAAAAACAGAAGGAAAATGGGGAAATTTTCAATATTTAAGAAATAAAATGGGGGAATTTACTATTTAGCTAGATAGCATTGGGAGCAAATATAGGTAATCATAGACTCATATTAGTTTTTAATATAGTCACTTTTTTAATCGTTTGAGAAGGAGATTCGAACTTGAGACATTTTTCAACATTTTGAAATGAAAGTGTCTCATGAGGTGTATATTTATTGTTGATATTGTGCTAAGGGTAATGCAGAGAGACCAAATTTCTAAATCAAATTTTGTAAACCAAATGATGTGAATATTGTTGATTGGATTATTATTTAAGCGTTGATAAATATGTTTATTTCTTATCTATGCATCATGTGGTTTGCAAAATTGGTCTAAAAATTTGGTCTTCCTAGCATTATCTTTGTGCCAATGTACAGAAAGTCATAACCTTAAAACGACATGGTATAAGATCTTATTTTTGTAAAAGTATTAACCATGGGCTCGTTTAGAAGTATTTTTAAAATGACTGAAAATAATTTTGTTGAAAATGTTTTTAAAACCAATTCTTAATAAAAATTCAAGTGGATCATGGAAAAACACTTAAAGTGCTTTTGGAACTCAAGATCAATTTTACCAAAAATGTTTTTAGTCATTTTATAAGTACTTTCAAACCAACCACGTACCACGATTCATTCATTATTCGGAGAGAGAAAGAGAGAGAGAGTTGGTATGGTGCTTACTTTGCGTGGAAGTTAGGGGAGATGAAGGTTGTTTAACAAGAACATGGAGCAAAGTGAGAGGTTGTCCAGGCTTGGTAAAAAGATGACCAGCAATCCATTTGATTGCATACTCACTTGCTTTATCCTTGTCTATTGCCAATGCCACTGCCACCTCTCTCTTCTCTGAACCTTCCCTTCTCGATGCTCTCATCCCCATCCTCCTCTCTCCTCTCTCAAGCACTTCCCAACAACAAACTTCAACAAAACAAAAACTGAAACCAATTAGCTGCAGATATCGCAATCGTCAAAAATCCATCTCTTCGCTCTGCAAAAACTCAGATATAAACCGACAAAACCGACAACGGAAATCTGTGTTTCGCTCTATCTTAATCCTGTAGAGGCCAGGAGAGATCCAAACCATTTTCCTTTTTCTTCTTCTTTTAATTCTTCTTGTTTCTGTGCGTAGGAGGGAGAGAGTTGGTTACTTCTGTCGAGATAATGAAAGAGAAGAGAGTTAGTTAATTCTGTTAACATATAAATCAATGTGTATGCATGGAGAATTACCAGTGCTAATCTCTTAATTAACCATTTTTATCATGATTAAACCTAATTCTGTTGAGCTGACAGAGAGAGTCTTGCTAGCTTTTCTGAATTAATTCTCAAATAGGCAAACACGGTGCAATATTATTGTTAGATGATATATATTAAGGAGTTTGCCACTATTTTCGCGTTGTTGTTGAGCTGTTGTTTCATAATTTTCAGGGGAGGAGCCAGAAAATATTTGGTTGGAACTTTCGAGCTAAGATATATGCGTGTATATATACGAAAATCAAAATTTAAGATAAAAGATGATTAGCTTTTGAGGGAGTGTAAAATCATGGGGAAAATCGACGGCCGTAACCTAAATCTCATGAAGACACCCTCTAATTGTGAAAGAATCCCAAATCCTAATTGTGGTTTAATTTTAGACTTTTGATATCACCTCTCGAATAAAGATAAAATTTACCAAACTTATCTCCCCATCAAAATTTTTTATTTATTTTAAATATTCTCATTTGTAAGTTGTGTTCGGGAAGAGCTATTGTCAATAGTTGGTCTTTATGGTAAGTATGAATACTGAAAGGTGGTAGCTTACCATGCATTGAATATTATCGGTCTGAGTCCGCTTATCTCTCACATGCTAAGCCGATAAAAAGCTATAGATAACACTTAATTTTTTCGATTCGTATGGATTTAAGTTATAATTCATGGACATTGATTCAATCTTTCTATTTAGTTAACCATACTACATTGACATCAAAACTCGTCAACTACAAGATTCGATTATAAAACCGCTCATTTACGAGTTGTGATATTAAAATAAAGTAAAAAAACTCGTTTGAATACTTCTTGTTGTGAACAAACAAACAAAATACACTCTGATCCCAAATAAAACAAAAATAAAAAAGGAATAAAAATAGAAGATCCACCATAAAGAGAGGGAAAATCGAACCGTTGGCGTTGGTCGGTTGGGAGTCCACCCCCACACTTTCTCAAAAGACACGCGCTGCCATGCCACATCCGAAACCAATCCCTCTCCCCCAAATCCCATAACGGTCTCTCCGTCTTCTTCTTTCTTCTCTGCAACTTTCACTCTTCACTCTAAACCCTAACAAACCATCAACCACAGTGCATTCAATTTCTGTAGCTGACAGCACGATTTGAATTTCACCTTTCTACTTTGATCACTCCAAATTTTCCATTATTTTTTTGAATTTTTTTTGAATTTTTTGTTCTGATCAGGCTTCTAAACTCTGCAAACGGCAGCTGTGAGCTCAAATTTAAAGTATTTGATCATATATATTTATATATATGTATAGTTGTAATGATGCGAAGGAAAAATGGTAGTGGTGGCAGTGGTAATAGTACAACGATGAGGGTTTTGAATCTGATCGAGAGGCGGTGTTTGGCACCGCTCAAGCGAAACGACGACGTTAGCCAGAACGACGCGCGGATTTCCTCCCGCCACAGCTCGTACAAGAAGCTCGCTCAGCTTCCGCTCCTCAGGCTCTCCGTTCTCAAGCTCGACGGCTCTGTTTTCGGTAAGTAATTCACTTCAAATTACCTTCATTTTTCGTTTTGACTTTCTCTTTAAGTTCTGCTTTTGGAAATGGTGAATTTTGTGCTTTTTGGAAAAGTTATTCTGGTTAAGAGTGGTACTCCTTTAGGAAACAACGTCTTTAACTAAAATTACTACCAAAAAAATGAAATGGATTTTTATGAAATCAGAGAAAATATGCTTTTTTGAAAAGCTAGTTTGGTTATAGTGGTGCTGCTTTTAGAATCTGATCATATGCTAAAATTACGACCCAAAATGGCTTTTTTCCTACTTTTTCTTTTTTTGTAAACTTTAATTTTGTCAAAATCATTGGGGTCCCGTGTAAATTTTAGTAGTGAGATTTGAATTATGCAGAAATTCAGGTTGGGAGGACTGCCACGATAGCAGAGCTCAAACGAGCAGTAGAAGATTTCTTCGGTCCCTCCCAAGACAAGATTCCATGGTAATCCCTTTGCCTTCTAAAACTGACATAATTGATGCCTTTTTTTTTGAAAAAAGAAAAACTGGTGTTTAAGATTGTTTGATTTTGTGCTCTCAGGTCACTGGTTTGGGGGCATTTCTGCTTGTGTCATGTTGGTCAGAAGTTGATTAATGACAGGGCGTACATTCGGAATTTCGGAATTAAGGATGGTGATCAAGTATGTATCTTTTTTCCTTTCAAGTATCAACTTTGTAGTATCTCCTTTTTTTTCCTGTGCTGTGATTTTACAAGAACTTATCGCTCATCGAAACGGATAGTATTGGCAGCTCCTTTTGTTCAAACTCCAACCACTCTCAGCATTGCGGGGAACAGTTTTGTCTAACATATTTATCTGATGTTAACATATACGATAAAGTTAAGTAGGAACATAATGAACGACTGGTATACCATTCCATCTTTAACTTTGTTTTTCTGTATACCTTTAGTTACGTAGAATATGAAATAAAAGAACCCTTACATGGGACTGGGATGCATGTTGGCATGCTATACAGGAAATTAATTTGAATTTATGCTTCTAAATGAATTGTAATGATTTAAGCAGGAATGGGAGTGAATTTTATGCGGCAGCATTAGGTGAAAAGCCGGTAACATACATGTTGTATGTTTGGTTTACAGTTCAGCTCTTTTATATTTCATCCGTTTATGCTCTCATTGAATGAAGAGAAAGGTCTAGTGTCATTATTTATGTGCAAACCGTCCAAATTCTTTAACTTATTATCACGCTATAGTGAAATTGTTTGACCTTAGCCAACTGATTTCATTTATGTTTAATGAACTTCCAAATTCTCGTCTTGTCTCCCTCATCCTCATTAGAATTTCTTTAACAGCCTTCAATCAGGCTAATCTTTTTTAGTTTCATCATTAGTCTTTACTATATTGGATTTCTCGAAGCGATTAGGATTTCTGTTGTTGCCTTGCTCAGTTTGGTTATCTGAAATCTCCTGTAAGAATACAGGCAATTTTTGTAAAAGTGGGGCTTTCGTATTCAAGTATTAGACTGTGCAGTTGCTGTGTTTCTTGCTTTTCCTTACAGCTGATATAGAAGCTCCATGAATGCATATATTCGTATATTTTAGGTCAATCTGTCATGTTATTGCCTGCAAATTCGTGATGTTTATTTCTGGCGCATGCAGCTTGAATTCATTAGGCATATGTCCATCAGCAACTCACCATTGAAAAAAGGGTCGAAGAATAAGAGTGTTCCATACAAACAGCAACCTATGTAAGAATCGTTCATACTTTTCCTTGCGATTTAATTTGGTAGGAAGTCAGGCTCAAAGCTGCACTGCAGTAAGCCTATTTACCTGTGCCTTATTATTTACTGTTTACCTAAAGTTGGAAGCTTCTGAGGGAAACGGTGAAACTAAAATAGGAAGAGCATTCAGCATATAGTTCTCGTACTTTCCATTTCTTTATAGTTGATTCATGCATATTTAACTGAGATAGGGAACTTAAGCATGGATATTGACTTCAGGTTGACATACGAGCCAAGTTACTATCCCAATGAAGAAGATCTGGAGGCAGGTCATGTGCCTGAATTCGTGCACGCGGACGAAGAAAATTGTGGAGTGGAGGTTAATGGCAGCAATGCAGCAATACAGGAGGACAACTCCAATTACTATCCCATTGTAGAAGATCTGGAGGCAGGTCCGGTGCCCGAATTCAAGGCAGTTCACTTCTTGAAAGGGTGGCTCTCATACTCGAAGGTCGTCGGGGGATTCAAAAAAGGGATCCGAAGGCAGGAATCGTCCATCGAAATTCAGCCTACTTTCCTTAGGAAGCCGATGTAGAATGACTTATTGACTCACATTTTGTGTGTTGTGATTGTGAAGCTGTTGCATGCCAAGGCCTAAAGATGTTCTACAAGTTCAGCACTAAGTTTATTGTAGATGGTAGTTGGGTTATCTCGATATATTTTGACTCCTCCCTTGTACATCTCTCAACACGCCCTTTCACACCAGGCGCTACTCGAACCAAACACGTAAATAAGGTATTTGACAGATTAAACACTCACCACAAAAAGGGGATGTGCTCGAACCAAATACTTGGCTACTCAATTATGAGTAAAGAAAAAATTCATACTCGAATTTCTTTGTAACCGATGCACATGATTTCGTACTTATCATTGATGAATTGATACCGGTTATATTATATGAACTCGTTTGACAAGTGCTTTTAAACGACTAAAAGATCTTTTAGATAAAATATTTTTGGAACCAAACTTTAGTAAAAAGGAAAATTAATTCTGCATTTAAAGTGCTTCCAGTAAAATGCACATAACAGACACTTTTACATGAAGTACTTATAGTACTTTTGAAATTAAAAAAAAAATCTGTAAAAACTCTTTCAATCATTTAAAAGTACTTGTCAATCATAAATCATTTCCTTACTAAAAATAAAGAAGATGGATTGTCTGCCCTCCTCTTCCCATACCATTCTCATCCCCTCCTATTTTGTGCGGTCATGGTTAAGCCACGTTAACATTTTATATTGATATTTTTATAGAAATAATAAGACAAAAATGAATAGGAATATAAAATGTTGACGTGACAACGTCAATTTTGGACTGATGTGAGGGAGGCAGATTGTCTGCCCTCTCTATCCCCTCCTATTTCACGGTTAAGCCACATCAACATTTTATATTCTTATTGTTTTTTGTCTTATTATTTATATAAAAAACATTAATATAAAATATTAACGTGACTTAATCATAACCACATCATATATGAAGAGATGAGGAGAGGGCAGACAAATAGGAGGGCAGACAATCTGCCTCCCGATATGAGACTCTCAACGATCCGACACTAGTGACCAAAATTTGTGAGCCCCACAATTAAAAACTTCTTCAGCTTATCGGGTGGTCCACGATTTTGGATAATTGATCCAGATTCTAACGCGAGGCACGCTGCTTTCAAGCCACGTGTCTCGATAGACAGCTTTCACTTCTGAAATGTTGATGACGTGGGCAAAAGATTAGGCAGGCCGCACCGAAGCTACCGTATCCCCTCTGGTGACGATTCCAATTTTGTTTTCTTCTGCTGCATCTTCAACTGATTGCACAATATCAGAAAGTCTAATTTAATTTTTTCCTTTTATAAAAAAAGAAGAAAAAAATTGCTGGTTTTTCGAGTTTCGTTGCGGGACGTCACAGAGTCTCTCTCTGCAACCAGTAAGTTTTGTGTTTTTCTGTACGTGTTTGGTTGCCGAGAAAATTTGGCAAAATAAGAAGGAAAATAAACTGTTTATTTGCTTTTACTCTCACTAGCTTTGTTGAATTAAACAACAGCAGACATATGAAAACAGTATTTATAATTTATACAATAATCGTGGTTAATCCAGGTGTTTTTTAATATATATTTCCATTTTCGATGTGTTATGTGGATGCATAGCTGTAAAGATTTACTGTTTTCTATTTGTATCAGAACCGAGTGATATGAATTTTGGATGAGTTTTGAATCTAATTCGTTGCAATCCCACTTGAATTGTGGATAATTAGCGAATTTAATTTGATTTTTTCATGATAATTGTGATTAATTTGATTTAGGAAGTAAGTTGGTTGAAAGCTTTAAACTGCTGAAATTATGACCTTTGATGTGTCTTGGGGTTAATTCTAACCCCTTGATCGGCAAATTTGTATCAACGGGAGGGGATTCGAACTTGGGATCCCTTCCATTCCAATATTGGGAAGAGAAGTACCGCTAGACGTAGAGCTAGTTCATTGCATCATCTAATTACCTGTCCATTTGTCTAGCTCGTATGATCGTGCCTGTTGTAATAACTTTTTGTTCAGTTGTCTCCAATTGATTTTTGACCTAGTGATTATGAAGTTCCAATTAAAGGCTTCGCAGGAATCACGAATTATGTTAAAGGAATATTGATTCTTGCTACTGCCAAAAGCCCTTGTGAAAATTCCCAACTTGTTATTGTTACTTTCTCTTTCTGTAGTTAGGGCCTTGACTATGTACTTCGATATAGACGTATTAGGGATGTGCGAATTATTGACTTCAGCTTGTTTTTTGAGATATATATTTATAGCAGGAAAAATGGATGAGCAAATGGGAAAAGCAAAGCCAGCAGTCTCTTTTGAGTATGAGCTCTTTGAGGGAGATCCGGACCACCTAAGAACTGTAGTGGCTACACTCACGCCAACGCTTACTCCTACTAGTCCATGGATCAGCCCTGATTCGTTGAACTTCAAATACCGAATTGGGCGAGGCCCCTTTGGTGATGTTTGGTTAGCAACTCATCATCAGTCTGCAGATGATTATGATGAGTATCATGAGGTAGCTGTTAAGATGCTGCATCCTTTGAAGGAGGAAGACACTGAGAAGTTTGTGCATAAGGTTGAAAGGTTATTTTTCAAGTTCCGCAGAGTCTATGGCCTTTGTTGGCTTCACGGCATCTCAGTTATTGATGGGAAGGTGACTGCCTGGAAAATAATTTTGGATTATTTGTTGTTTTGATTTTGAAAATATTCGTTTGTGTTGATTATCCTGTTTATTTGCCTCGCATAACTCTAGTATGGATATATCTTGATTAGTGCTTATTCTAATGCCACGGTAGGTCTGCATTGCTATGAAATTTTATGAGGGATCAATTGGTGATCGAGTTGCTCGGATGAAGGGCGGAAAGCTTCAACTTTCTGATGTTTTAAGGTTATGTTATTGGGAACATATATCTTTCTTCGTGATGCATAAAAGTGTTGTTACTGACCCAATAATGCTAATGTTTACAGGTATGGGATTGAGTTGGCGAAAGGAATTTTAGACTTGCACTCACTTGGGATTCTGGTGCTAAACCTGAAACCTTCCAACTTCCTTTTAGATGAACATGACCAGGCGGTCCTTGGAGATTTTGGGATTCCGTATCTACTTCTTGGGATTTCATTGTCTAATTCAGATATGTCTCTCAGACTTGGAACCCCAAACTACATGGCTCCCGAACAGTGGGAACCAGAAGTGAGGGGCCCTGTATCCTTAGAAACGGATGCCTGGGGTTTTGGATGTTGCTTTGTGGAGATGTTGACTGGCGTTCAACCATGGTTTGGGAGGTCAATTGAAGAGATATATCATTCAGTTGTGATAAAGCAAGAAAAACCACCTGTTCCAAGCGGCTTGCCTCCTGCAGTTGAGAATGTTATAAGTGGTTGCTTTGAGTATGACTTCCGCAATCGGCCTTCAATGGATGATATAATACATGCTTTTGAAAGGTATCCACTCTCCTTATCTAATGATCTCACTTTACAAACCTTTTCTCATCAACTTAACAACCTGGAGACACAAAAACTACTTTCCCTGTGTAGTCGACTGTGCACAGCCTAAGTTTCCAGCCTTGTAGCCATGCCAAAACCTACAGTCTTCTTACACATCTTATAACCCCAGCCTGAAATTTTCCCTAGTCTTGAGCTTCATCCATGGAGTTTACTGCTACTTTTACCAGTGAGCTATCAGTGAACCCATTGATACCAGTTACATTCTTTTGTTGCTGTCAAGAAGTTACTGCTGCTTCAGATTTCTGTGGAACCCATCGTTGTATTTTATTTTTGTTACACACTACAAACCTCGAATCCATTTTTAATGAACAGAACCCTAAGGAGCTGTTGCATTACAGACTTCTTTTTCATGCCCTATTAATTACTGTTTCTGGTTCAAAGTGGTGCTTAATCGGATTTTTAGCTTTGATTCCTTGTTGGCCTCTTCTGTACCCAAAATGAGAATTCAGCATTTTGATCATCCTGCCTTTTCTTTTATCGTCCTATGCTTTTTTTTTTGTTGAACAAAATATTGTTCTGTGCTGATTATTTGCAATTAAACATGCAGCTCGCAGAATGATGTTCAAAGTGAAGGCGAGTGGCTTGGTTTAGGGAGCAGTACAGTTGCTGGAAAACATAATAGCAGTGGTTATACTACATGGTATCTCTCAAAAGATCATCTTCAGGTTGGAGATATAGTTCGCTCAAGAAAGCCCCTAAATGCACGCAAGCCTCAAGCTATGGATGTCCCTGAAGGAACTGTCGCTGGTCTGGAGACTGATTCCGATAGAGAAGGTTTTGCCCTGGTGAAGATCCCCGGAGTGCGCAACCCTGTAAGAGTGCTGGTGTCAACAGTGGAGAGAGTCACATCTGGCTTAGCAGTGGGTGATTGGGTTCGCTTGAAGGGTGAAGGCAGGAAGCACTCTCCTGTTGGAGTTCTTCATTCGATACAGCGTGATGGTAGTGTTGCAGTTGGATTTATTGGGTTAGAGACTCTATGGAGAGGGAAGTCAACCGACCTTCAAATGACAGATTCATATTTTGTCGGAGACTTTGTGAGGCTGAAGGTTAGTGTGTTCTCTCCTAGATTTGAGTGGCCTCGTAAGAATGGAGGAGCATGGGCGTCTGGAAGGATCTCACAAGTCCTTTCGAACGGCTGTCTGGTTGTGAGGTTTCCCGGAAGATTTGTACTTGGAGATGAATCTAATAGCTTCTTGGCGGATCCAGCTGAAGTAGAACTAGTGTCCTTTGATACATGTCCTGGAGTGGTCGGAAAATATCAACACATCGAGGATTTTCACTGGGCAGTGAGGCCTCTTGCAATTGCGTTTGGCCTATTTACAGCCATGAAGGTGAGCTTATTTGTTGGACAGAATGTAGGTGCAAAGCTGAAGGGTCGAAGATCAACACGGAAGGATGGGAATAACCGAGATGGTCAGAGTGGTGGCAGTGCAGGTTGGATTCCTCCACCAGTTGCGAATATTCTTTTCAAAGAAAGCGTTCCTACTGCAGGCGCTAGGTAGTGTACCGGTGTCATGTGGCCGTGGTACGTTTGCTATACCTATCCGGTGCAGAAATCAAGTATGAAACGAGGCCAAATGTACCTTGCGCCAGCGAAAATGGATGGTCCGAATCTGGTTAGGGGCGAAAACAAAAATGATCTGTGTAATTAGAAGACTGATGATATATGTGTATAAATATAAATCTGCAGTTGCTACTCTGCTTGCAATGTAAATATTTCTGTGGAAATTATATATTATATATGCACAATTGTAAAAATGGGTGGTGCTTCACTCTTCCAGTCGCCTCTCTCTGCGGCTCCTGTTTCTTTTTTTTCCTGCTCTCTCCATACAAATCAACGAGGTGGCGGTTAGAAATTGGCTCGCAACAAGTTCAGTTCTAACAAGTTTGGTCGATGCGCAAAAGGGTAATTATGCTTTTATGTTTTTTAAATTATTTTTCATAGCTTGAATGAAATGAATAAGGCAAGGAGCCTATCAAGGAAGGGCGTTCTGCTTACCTGAGAGTGGTTCCCTTCAAAACTAAATGTTTTCAAATTATTATATGTGGATGCGCATGAATATTACTGTTAGTCTTTGAGGAGACCTAAAATTATATTGATATCTCGAGATCATTGGTGATTTATTTTCATCACATGGTCATCATACACATCACAGCTAGCTATGATCGTACGTTATTTGCAGGTACTTAGTTTTCTAGTAGACGTTAGTCAATAATCAGGTAAATGCCGCTTCACCTACTTGTTATATATTTGGATTACTTTGAATATTTTGACTCATATTACTTTCTTTGCTATGACAAGCGATGTGATGTGAACTTGACTACTATTATTGTAGTATTATATGTATGTAGTTTTTACTTCTATATGTGATTTCAAAAAGGGGTTAATATATTCGAATGATTTTAACTAAGATAAACTTGATCCGCTCATGTTTTGTTTTTCGACCCCTTAGGATGTAACGACACTAAGGAGAACCCGGGAGTTGACGAGTGGGCGTGGCAGTGAGACATTCATCTTTTGGACTTTGGGTGATGATTCATTTACTACAGTTTATTCTAGTTTGTAATAATCGCATAATCATACTTTCAATTATGTAAAGCATTGACATTTTTTATGTTTACTGTTGTGTGAAACTTCTAACTGCTCTAATGTGATGTGATAATAATGGAGTTTAATCCTCGAACATGTGTCTCAAAGTAGGGAGGTGGATTAGGAAACTTTGTAGCAGCTTCTATTTTATTAATAATGCAAGTTTTGGTTCAAATTCACTCACATTGTAATTATCTTACTATGGCTCTCGTCATCAAGTTGGCTTGTGATGTCATCTTTCGATAGGGTTATATGGGCAATTTAGTGGCGGCCATCACATCTTGGGCTCATTACTTGTGTTATTGGGGTCGGGGTGTGTCACCATGTATTCTTCCTTTTGTTTTGAGACTTTCATTCGCTACTTGTGCCAACTTGACGAGACGTCTTCATCAACTGTTTCTACATTTTCTTGAAGATCTGATGTGTCATCCACTTGAGTATTTACACACTCACGGGGACTGTTATGAATATACTTTTAACTGATGTGTGATTATGTAAATCATTATTAGATTGTATTTAGGATACTAGAAGATTTTTTTACTTTAGGATTGTATTACTTGAAAGGCAATACTATAAATTAAGGGCACTGGTGAATAACACACACAATTCATCAAGCCTATTGGTTATTGTCCACCTCTCTTTATCCCCTTTGATGTGCACCATTTCCCTCTCCTCAATTAATTATAGCGAAAATCGTAGCAATATTCCCTCAACTAAAAATCCACCATTGGTCTCTTAACTCATCAAAAAGTGCACATGTTGTCCTTTACGTTAACTCCGTCAGAATTTCATCAAAATGAGTTATGTTGGAAGGTCCATTACTACAATTGGGCTAAAGTTGAGGAGCCATTGCTGCAATTAAGTTAAAATTGAGGGACCACTTCTCCAGTTGAGTTAAAGTTGAGGGACCATTGCTACAATTTATCTCATTTGGTTTTCCATATTTGCCCCTCCATTCAGCCTCATGTGTAGACCTTGCATTCGTGTTGTGTTTCTTGTGTTCGTGTTGTTTTCGTGTCATACCTGATAGCTTAACAGGTCGTGTCGTGTAATACCCGTTAAAGTAAACGGGTAATATGCCCCAACCCGAAATCAATCCGTTAATATTATCAGGTAATATGACCCGACCCGTTACCTGTTAAGAAAAATATATTTTAAATCAATAAAAATGAAAATGAAAAACATAATTTGACCCAAAAAAATGTAAAACATAATACTAAATTAGTATATACATACTAAATTTCTAAGTTGACCCTTTCATGAAAGTTGTAAAGCTTTTCATTACGACTGATTACATTTTTCACACTTCTACAATGATTATTATTAATTTTATTAATTTTGCACTCAAATAAAAAACACTATTCATGAGATTTGGCGGGTTTTAAAAATCTAAACGACCATGTAACCATCGTCTAAGCGTTGATGATGCAATTATGAACGTTTATTATGCTTTCACATCTTTCAAACTTATACATTAATGATTATGAATTTTGTTTATTTTGAACTCCCTTCAAAATACTATTCATGAGAGTTTGTATGGTTTTAAAAATCAAACGATCATATACCCATCCTCGAAGCGTAGAGGATACGACTACAAGTGTTTGCATATTTTTTTCATATTTTTCGCACATGGAAATTAATTATTATAATTTTTTTAATGTGTTTGGTATTTTTAAATTACTTGATATTTTTATTTTTAATGTGTTTTATGATTTTTAATCTCAATCTTTGCCTATAATATACTATAAAAATAAATAAATAAATAAAACTTAAATTTTAAATTTTATATAGAATAATTATTAATAAACAATATATACATATTCATTATATCTATTGTATTTTATAGTAAGTTTTTTTTTAGTAGTTTAAAAAATTAAAATCATCAAAATAACTTTTTTCTTATTGTGTCGAAACAGGTTACCCTTGTGTCACTCTCGTGTAAACCTGTTAAGGACCCGTTATTAACGGGTTATTATCATGTGACCCGATAATGACTCGATTAGTTATCGTGTTGACCCGAAACCCGTTATTTTCGTGTCGTTTACGTGTCGTGTTAACGGGTTGTGTAAGAAATTGCCAAGTCTACTCATGTGCATGGAATGTAACTCAATTTGACGGAAGTTCTAACGGAATTGAAAAAAAATGACCATAGATGCATTTTTTAAGGAGTTAAGAGACTAAGGGTTATGAATTTTTAGTTCAGGGACCATTACTCTAATTAGGTTAAAGTTGAGAGACTACTGCTACAATTTCCTCTTAATTATAAGACCACAACACCACCTTTATTATTTTAGGCTTATTATATTATCACCCCACATATTGTTGAATAAACATCACATACTTAATACACTGCACATTTGTTTTTTTAATTAAAAATTATCTTAATACACTACACATACTTCCCTATATTACCCTCACACCCCACATCCTCAACATACACCTTATATTTTCTACATACATCCCACCTTTTCTATACACCCCACACTTTTCAAATCTTATAACACTCATTTTTAAACGTCTTGTGATTTTGTTTTTCGTTCTACTCTATTGTTTTTCGTTCATTTTTAAACGGCTTAGTTGGCTCATTGAATTGTGACTCGAGTTTACTGGTTCACCATTCGAATCACGCTCTATCATCTTAGAAATTAAACATCTTATGATTTTGTTTTTTCCATTCTACTATGTTGTTCCGGCGAGGACTTGCTTGTGTAGCCTATTGATTTTCATTGGGATTCTGATGCATGTGAACTCTTAAGTTATGCTTTGCTTTAGTATCTTACGAAGCAATATTTAGCCTGTGTAATAAAACCAAATGCTCTTACGAATTTGTAGGCATTTTTCATATGAAAAATTATGATTGGCTAAGAATCATACAACTCAAGACCAAGATTAGTCTTATGCTTTAATTAGTAAAGAGAGGCGTTAGTCTTATGCTTTGTTGTTCTTATGCTTTAATCAATAAAGCTTTTAATTTTAACAAGAAATGGCGATTGGGATTTAATCAATAAGGCAACTGGGATTTGATGAATAAGAACAGAGAAGCTTAAATAATATGGCAAAAGTAGGCTAAAATAATTTTCGATGTCGTTGAAATCACTAAAAGAATGAAAAATATGAAATCCTACCTCATGTGAAGCTTCCGAACATCGATTTCATGTTCCATTCATCAAAATATTATTTTTTAATCAACGTGTTTGTAGTTTAATTGGTTAAGGTTTTGTTCAACAATGGAGGGTGAGATGAGTTTTGATAGTTGAAGAAGATAAATAATACGTTAAGACCTCGTTTGGTATGTTGTATAGGACCATCGGATAGTACTACTAATACGAAACGGGCGTTTGGTAAGTTTGGTATTAAATAAGCACCGGATTATTTAATCCGGCCCCACCATTTTAATACCCCTCCCACCCGCTTCATTATCCCCTCCGCAACCTTGGTATTATTAGTCGGACTCCTGCTAAAGAAAAATCACGCTCACCTTTCTCAGACCTATCCTGCCATCAGCTCTTCGGGGTCGCAACCTCCGATTAACACCAAGCAGATACGAACAAAGTACTAGAGGTAGCAAATCAAACCCAAGTGGGCACCGTGACCTCCGTTCCTGGGCGTTGCGACCTCTGTTTTTGGGCATCACAATTCGAATATTTTGGGTTTGTGGCTTAATTGCTAATTGATTTTGTTGGTGTGTGGGGATTAAATTCAAAATTGGAAGAGATTTCATGTGGGAGTTGTAAGTCTGAAGCCGAGCTGCGTTGAGTTGAAGCCCAGACCCCGTATCTGTCACAATTCGTTGTCGCCGTTTGCCAGAACCCAAACCCAAGAACCTCAATCCTGGAAACCTGCTGTCACACCCTCTGCTTCAGCCTGTATCGCTTGAACTCGCCTGTCTGTGCTTCGCGCCGCTGCTTGACACCATCCACCCACGCTGGTGTAACAGCAGTGGGATACGACGAAGCCAACGGTGGCGGTGCCACTAATGGCTGCAAGTACGATGTCTCCTAACTTCGTGACTCCTATGTGTCTCATTTATAATTGCTTGACATGTGTCCTTCAATTTAACATAGAATTAACATTGTTAACTTCTACTATTTTGCATTATTAAAATAGAGTTCCAAAAAAATCCTCAACCCAGATCAACACGGCCGACGAGACCCTATCTGGTAGTCGCCGGAAAAAAATCATCTTCTTTCTCTCCATTTTTCTCTGCTTTCCTCCTCCTTATCTCTTATTAATATTATAATCCAATCTTCCAGCCAATGCTATAAAGTATAAACACAACCTCAATTCACAAAATTATGTGCACGCCTGTAAATCAAGATGAGAAAAATCGAGAGCTGCGATGCAGATTTCAAACGTTTTAGAAATGAAATTGAGTCAGAGTCAATAATTGAAATCTAATTAATTCGTTGACTGCAATCGCACTGGGTTGGTCGTGGGTGATGACCATTCGGTGGCTGTCAGGGCTAATCGGTGGAGATTGATGGCGATTCGGGGAGGTGGGTTGGTACGATTTGGTGGCTGTAGAGCTTTGGCCGTCCACTGCCTTCATGTTTTTGAGGTTTTTTTTTTAAATATTTTTAATACAAAATACTAAAAGTTAACAGTGTTAAACCCTGTTAGGTTGAGAGACACATGTCATACAATTAGAGAAGAGACCCAAAAGAGACATGAAATTTGGGGACAGCAGACCTGCGGCCGCCACTAATGGGTTCTTTCCGTATTTGATAACTTTGTTTTTTGTTTTTTTTATTCTTTTTCTTTTTCATTAATGATTTTTTTTTTTTTAAATAATAGTTCTAAGTTCTCTTATTTAGTACAGTACAAACATAGTATAAATAATACCACTGGTAATCCGATACTATACCAAATGCTCAATTAATTAATTAATCAGTACTATTTGATGACAAATTATCATATCCGACTGAAATAGTCAGTAGCTGCCAAACAATACCTAAAAGTGATTTGGAATGTATTAAAAAAAATTATTTTTTTAAAACCAAATTCTATATATACTAAAACCCAAACTTCTGGGTTACTATTCTAGGACAGTTTGCGGACCAAAATGCCTTTCAATTCGTTTGTTAAGCCCATTTTGGTAAATTTCCCAACTTTTCCCCCAATTCTTTTTTCTCTCTATTTCTACGCTTTCGAAAGGTTTCAGATTTTCGCCTTCTTAAGCTTATGTTTCTGAAAGGACCTTGATTTTGTGTTTAATTCGGGTTGTTGCGTCGTGAATTTTGAATTTTATGTTTAATTTGGGTCTTTACATTGTGAATTTTGAATCTTTAGCCTGATTATGCTGTAATTAATTTTGATTTTGTGGGTTCGAGTAAATTCCACACCTTTTCTTTTCGTTCTTTAATTTTTGAGTTCGATCTGTTAAATATGTGTGATTACTGGGTTTTGCTGCGGGTTGAATACGTAGGGATCTATCTGTTTATATATTTTTGTGCATTTTGAGAAAACCGTTTCCTGCTTTTTATGGTTTTGTATCATATTTTATGAGTTTGTGCTTTTTCTTTGTCGTTGCAATTGATTTTACATCCCTTGGTGGGAAGTTAATGGAAACCTACCGCTTGGATTTGGCTCCCCCTCACATTGAACACATAACTATTGAAACATAAATTCCTTAAATATTTACATGTCTGAATCAACTAAGTTAGAAATTAAATTCGATATATATTAATTTTATCCTATCCGTAGCTACTTCAACTAATACTTGAACAGAAAACAAAACGAAACATATGGATAGCATCCTCTCATAGTACTTGTACTGCAATTAATCCAGATTTTCATGTCATATCAACAGTGTATTAAAAAAACTCGCCCCAACGCTTGCCTAGGTGGCTTCGGAGGCGGGGCGGTCATGAAATCGCCTCTGCCCACTGGGAGTGGGCAAAAACACGCCTAGACATGGTCGAGGCGCATCTTGGCTGCTAAGGAGTGCCTCTAGGAGTTTGAATGGCATCCTTTTTTCCTTTTTGAAGTTGCAGAATCCGTAATTTTTTGAGTTGCAGAGCTGGGGTGCCTAGCGAAGATGAAGTTGCAAAGAAGAAGAAGACGATGGCGAGGGTTTTCTTTGTGACTTTTGGTTTTCTTTTTAATTTTTTTTAATTTTTTCTCTTTAAAATATAAACGGACCCCCACTTTACTAACATTTATTATCCCACTATGTTTTTCTGTCCTTCTTTTAATTTTTACATTATTTTTTTCTCAAATACAAGTTAGATGGATAAGCATCTTTGTTGTTTTCGCTTTTTTTTTTATTTATTTTGAAAATAGACAAGTACTGACACACCCCGTCCTGAAGGAGGGCGTCGTGACGTAACCAGCACGCCCTTCTCCAGGACGGGGTGTGTCATGTATCTTTTATTAGATATTCTCATGACAACCAAAGGAAAAAAAAGATAAACATTTTTCTGTTTTTATTATTTTTTAGACTCTACCTAAGACTCTAAATGTATTACTATTTGTTTGATTGTTGATTAATTTGATTGCATGGTTAAATTTGTTTTTTAGAAATTTGTTTTTTAGAGTTAAACTTGTCAATGACTTGTGCACTTTTGAATGGCAATCAATATAACTTATATATATATGGGATAGGATAAAGGGACAAACATTTTGACAAATATTTTTATATTCTTTTTAAGCCTTTAGATCACATGACATCTAAGGGCTCTTATTTATTCATTAAATGACATGGATGCTTATGTGGATTTTAACTAACATTAAAGAAAAAAATAAAATGAAAAGCCATAAAATCTGAAAGGAATTAAAAATAAAATAAAATGGGGAGAAACCCTATGAGCGTGCAAACAAGAAAGGAGCAGAACTCCATTGCATATTCTCTTTGCCGATGGGTCTGCAACCTCTGGCATCTTAATGCCCTCAACGTCATCCCCTTTGCCACATATGCATCTTCTCTTGATCTTTTTTTCCTGATCTTTGGTAAAAAAAAACCCTTCCTGATTTTTTTTCTCTTAGTCCTTTTTTTCCTGATATTTGGTAAAAAAAAAAACCCTTCCTGACCTCCATTGCTATGCCGCATATCAGGATTTGGATTCACACCCATGTAGTCGTGAAAACAAATAATTACTTTGAAAACCCTAGTTGTAATCGTTAAAAAAAAAAGAAGAAGAAAGGATCGAGAGGTTTGCAACTTCCGTCTCCCCCTTCTTTATCGCCTTCGAAAATACCCTAAAAAGGCAGCAATGAGGATCAGAAGGTCGATGATGGCGCCGGTTAGGACGTAGGGCGGGAAATTTTGGTTCGAAGGTTGAAAATTGTGCGGTCTTTAGAGGAACTGAAGGTGGGGAAAGCAACTTTGGAGGATGAAGTGTAGGTAGATCATGGAGAAAGACAACGAAGGCAAAGTCTTGGGGGCTTCCCATTTAATTTTATTTTTAATTCCTTTTAGATTTTATGTTTTTTTTTTCAGTTTTTTTTTTCTTTAATGTTAGTTAAAATCCACATAAGTATTTAATAAATAAATAAGAGTTCTTGGATGTCATGTAATCTAAAGGTTTCAAAAGAGTGTAAAAATATTTGTCAAAATTTGTCCCTTGATCCTATCCATATATATATATAGGTCTTGTGAGACTTCGCCTCACGCCTCAAAGGTTTCGCTTAGACGGGGATATCCATGAAACGCCTCGCACACGCCTTCACCTTTTAAAACATTACTTTTACCGCAAAAGTGAAAACCCCAAAGCTACCAAAAAAGGGACAATTGATTATTCTCAAGGATAGGGATAGCAACGGTTCGGTTTGGGGACGGAAATGCTATATCCATCCTCATAACCACGAAAATTAACCATATCCATAACCGCAAATTAACCATCGGGTATTATCCATAACAATACTCACCGGGTAACGGATTCCCCATCGATTAACGGGTATATCCATCTTCGTCAATACAAAAAATATATTCGTTCAATTGAAAAATTATAAGTTAGTGATATCAATTTCATCATTAAACATTTGATGTATAAAATGATCAAATGAATGGATCTTATTGAGTATAAAAATTAAAACACTGATGATGTTGGCTTGTCTTTGTTATGTCCTAAAAGCATCATTGAGTTTGCATTGATTTTGATTCAAAACTTTATTTTCTTACATAATGCAACTTTTGTACTCTCAAGCTAATGGTTTGGTGAATAATGGATATACAAATACATATATATATATATATGTATGTATAATACTATTATATTATATATAAATTATATTATTTACTAATCGGATCGGATTCGGTTATGAATATGGTTTGGGGACCTCTATAATCATATCCAAAATCATAACCGAATAATATAAACGGTTTTTCCCCATATCCAAACCATACCCGAATTTTCATATCCAAATCCAATCCATTTGGACGGTTATCCACGATTATCGAGTTTAACGGTTAGAATTGTCATCCCTACTCAAGGATCCTGTTGTCACATATTGTGTAGTTTGTAATGCGTACGTTGACCACGAGACTCTTCACTGCAAAAATGACAAGGACGAATCTGGTATGTTCTCCACCTTCTGTGATTCCTTCTCTTTGTAGGTGGATTGGATGGGATAGAGATTCATCATTTTGCCCGCATCCCGCGGCCGAAAGTTGGGCGGCCCAAACCCAACTGGGCATAGCCACCATTCTCATATAGGCCTCCTCGAATCTGCATCATACTTTTGTGTCGCCTAATCCTCTATTTGGTACCCTACACATACCACCCCGCAACCCACACAAACACACACACCCCTCTCAAAAAGAAAAGAAAAAGAAAAACAATAATTTTTCCATGTGATATTTACATAAACATGTTCACAGCGTAAAAATTGGATTACCATTCTTGAAGCCAACCCAAATACTTGTGCAGGCTCTCACGGCCCCCAGGAATGTAGTGTTTGTTTGAAGAGTGGTCACACGGAGATACATTGCCCGTACCAGTACCATGTACCAAAGGGCGCACAAGTTGGCTCTGCCGGTGTACTAGTCTGCATCTGCTGTAATATGGAGGGTGGCCACCCTGGTAAGGACTGGGTAGGACGTGCTGTGGTGAAAAAATTGTCATGTTCGTAGGATATATAGAGAGAGAGAGAGAGAGAGAGAGAGAGAGAGAGAGAGAGATGTTATGTTGTGGTAGCTAGATATGTGGAACTGGCTGATTGTAATGAGTAGGTTTTGGTTCTTGTTACTGTTTATGTTGCTGTGCTAGTTTGGTTGTGAACTCGTTTGAAACCATTTCGTTTTCAATTTGATAACCATTAAAATATTTATCCGAAGTGTAAGATTGTTTTGTTATGATCCAGCCTGGTTTCTACTATGATCCAAAGTATATAATACAAGTCAATACATTAATATTGCGTTACACGACTACTATCATCACATTAAGTGATAATTAAATTGTTAGAATAAGACTACAAGTATGCATTGTTCACATCTTTATTAGAGCAGGGGAGAGACCGGATGAGGTGGGAATTTTTTTGTATACTTTTTGAAGGAATGATTGGTATGAATTGCAGATTATTTGATATTTATGTTGTGTATCTGTTAGAACAAGACTACAAGTAGCCATGACTTTGCAAATGTCAAACATATACAGTTTTGTCTTATTTCAGTAAATGGAAACCGTTGTGATTTGGCAACACAAGATTGAGTTTCCTTAATACAGCATCACTAGAAATTCAATTGCTTTAGCACTCATGTAGAGACCCGAAGTTTTGCATAATTAATCCATTAAACAAAATCATGTTTTAGATTCTGAATTTTCTAACTTTGATGCTTATGGAGGTTTTGTTTCTCATAGCACCAACCACAATCTTGTTCCCTTCATTTAACAAATTGTCGAACCATCATAAGTTTGATTTCATTGAATTTAAAAGTTCTAAAATGGAAACTACTTTATGTACGTACAAAACGTGAAGCTTCACTTGATAACAAAAAAGATAAGTATCCATTCGTCCATGAATAAGTACAATTTTGAAGTTTATAAAATCTAATCGAATTTATGAAAAATTTCCTACACCAACAATTGCAGCTGGAGGTAACTGCCTAATAAAATGGGAAGTCAATGGTGTTCATAGTTATCCTATTTTCATATAAACAATACAAATTCTTTATTCCTCATGTTTTGTAAAATTTTCATTTTAATGAAATGTAATCAATTTGTTCAACATACTAATGAATGTAACATTTTGAATTTTCAAGATATTTGGTTGTGTTTGTTATGAGATAGTTGAGTTTTCTAAAGGTTTTATATAGTTTTAAAATCCGCATCATCTCACAACATCTGTTCACACAATGTTTTTGTAATTCTCACATTTCCGCGGCAATAGTGGCCAAAAAAGGGTAATGTTAAGAAGACTAAATTTGCAAACTAAATTATGTGTCACCAATAGGAATTAAACACGTTAATCAACACTTAAGTAATAATCCAATCATCAACAACCACATCATTTAGTTAACATAATTTAGTTTAAAAATTTAGTCTCCCTAACATTACTCCGCCAAAAAATCAATAAAATAATAAACATTGTTGCAGTCCTATTAGATTAGGAATGTGATTGCCTAGTATATCTAGGGATATCTTGGAATATTCTCTAGGGTTAGATATTGTCCTATTAGAGTTGTAATCCTATTAGGGTAAGGATTTAACCTTCCCTACTACTATAAATAAAGGCACAATGAGGTGATATAACACACACCTCACTATTACACATATTTCTCTTTTCTCTCTATGCCACCGCACTCTCTTTAGCCTCTATAATTGTTCAGTAAATTATGCCTACAACACGTTATCAACATGCTTTTGATGCTGCGCTACAGAGAATTTAATCTTCAATCAGGGGAGTATTAGGTTTAAATCATTCTTTTTGTGATTAATTTATTATTTTATTAAATTGATCTACATGCTATTGATTCAATTTAATTTTTCTGTGTTGAACGTGATACAACGTATTGAAGATGCAATTCTAGCTTTCAGAGAAGGATATTTTACAAATTCAAAGGCTCAGTTGTTTTCTACGAATCAGGTTCTTTTAAAATAAATTAGGGTTAATCTCAGTTTACTACCCTGAAGTTTATTGATTTTCAACATTTGGTACATGAAGCATAAAAGCATTCCCCATGATGCATGAACCCCTTACATTCATTTCGATACATATATTGTATATGTTCATATATTTGTCAATATATATAGAGAAGTGTTATTGTCACTCTAAAAATCTCATTCTACACTCCTCAAAAGTGTATTTTTCTTTCCTAATATAAATATAGAAAGTTTGGAGTGTGGAATGAGATTTTTAGAGTGCTAATAACAATTATATATATATATACATATATATATACACACACGCACACATTCATGCATTACGGAATTATGAATTTACCATGTAGAGTTTGTGAGTCAAAGAATCAAAATAAAATATAAGCAATTTTGGGTTTTTTCCAAACCCTAACCGAAAAAAAAAGGGAACCAAGCAACCCTTCTGGGCTTGCTATGCAGGAGAACCAAGCCCACTAGCTGGGCCTCCATTCTTTGTTGGGCTTCGAGCCCTGACATCCTTTGGGTTCTGAAAACCCTAAACATCAAAACTAAAAAAAGAAGGTAAAAGGCCTTGAAGCCGCGGCTTGAAGCTGTGTTCGCGCTAAGCCAAGCCGAACAGCTCAGCTTCTGAGCCAAGTCCAAAACACTGACGCAGAGCACATACAACTTCATTTTTTCGTCGTCTTCTTCGTCACACCCGACGCCAGCTCGCCTGCAGTCGAGCTCCGGTGACCCACGACGACTGGAAGTTGTCCACGACCTCGAAACTTCGAGATTTAATTAGAAATCTGGATGATGTTTTGGAGATTTTGTGGAATTTCACTGATTTTAGAACACCACCGACGTCGAGAAGGTTCTCCGTTGAGAATCCATGTATCTCCGGCTAGTTTTCCAATCTGAAACCACTGCGATTGTGGCTGCGTCGTCAATTTTTTTCGGCAATCCCACACCCGGCTTCGCTAGGCCTTCTCTCAGGATACCCCACCTTTTTCTGGGCTTGCTGTTCATTCGTCCCCGACCTCGAAACTTCGAGATTCAATTAGAAATCTCGATGATGTTTTGGAGATTTTGTGAAATTTCACTAATTTTAGAAACACCACCGACGTTGAAAAGGTTCTCCGTCGAGAATCCATGTATCTCCGGCTAGTTTTCTAGTCTGAAACCACTGCGATTGTGGCAGCGCCGTCGAATTTTTTCGGCAATCCCACACCCAACTTTGCTGGGCCTTGTCTCAGGATACCCCACCTTTTTCTAGGCTTGCTGTTCATTCGTCCCCGACCTCGAAACTTCGAGATTCAACTAGAAATCTCGATGATGTTTTGGAGATTTTGTGGAATTTCACTGATTTTAGAACACCACCGACGTCGAGAACCCATGTATCTCCTGCTAGTTTTCCAGTCTAAAACCACTGCGATTGTGGCAGTGCCATCGAATTTTTTCGGCAATCCCACACACGGCTTCGCTGGGCTTTCTCTCAGGATACCCCACCTTTTTCTGGGCTTGTTGTTCATTCGGTCCAAAGCCCAACTCGGATTTTTGCTTTTTCTTCTACTCGCTTGCCTGCAGCTGGGCTGCTCCTTTTCTCAGCCCGTGACATTGCAGCAATCATGCAGCTTGCTTTGCATATTATTGGGCTGCTAATTGTAGCCTACCTAAGCCCAATTTGGGCCTGATTTTCTTGTGTGGCCTGCCGCCCACATTCAATCATATATGGGCCTAGACAATTTTTTTTACCTTGCTTCTACGACCTCGTATGGTTCGATCTATTGAATTAATTAAAAGTGACTAGCAGTCCATTAATCTGACATGACATCCAAAATTATTGGCCTGAAGCCCACTTTTGGACACTAACGATTCAATATTTTATTTCTTTTCTTTGAACCCCTGACTCTCTTTCATAGTCCCAGAGCACTCACATTTGAGTTCCTCAAGGAACCCAAATCTACTACACTTAGTTGTATATTGTATTATGTGTTCTTACAGGTACCTCCTTTTATGAACCGGAAGTTCATAACTAAACTTGGACACATACCACCATGTCTGACGAACCCATCTTATGTAAACTATTCTAATTAAGTTTATGAATATTTTAACCTAAAAATATTTAGATTCCGATAACTATCAAAAAATTATTAAATTGACACCATGAAACTCGTGGAATACTATGAAAGAATATGAAACACAAATTTTTTTAATTAATTTAGCCGTTGGATTTAAATTTGGACCGTTAGATCTTTTTCTTTTTACGGTTAGATTTGATCATATTAGATCTTAGTTGTTGGATTCAACGAATTTTTAAATATAAAATTAAAAAAATATACATATATGGTGAGCCAGCCCCATTAACCGAGGAGAATCATGAGCTAAATTTGCCCCATAAATAAATTTTAGGTTAAAACTCATATTTGCCTAAGGGTTGGAGCAAGTTGGAGTAAGTTTAGAACCTAAAATTTGACTTTTACTCGGTTTATCCAGTGAATGACCAAATTAGCCCTGAGGGTGTGCGAGGTGTGCGACCGCACAGGGCCCGTCTTTATGGGGCCCAAATTTCTAATAACCTATGTAATCAATACATATACAAAAAAACGTAAACATAATTAACAAAACTGCCATAGCTGAGTTGGCAAATGCTAGTTTTTCTAGTTTGCAAACCATGCGTTTGACCCCCACCTTCACAGATTTTTTTAATTATGAATATTTTTTGGGGTAACCATTATGGGCCTTTTTAGCTAGACTTGTTGTAGGCCTATTTAACTGAACTGTATTTAAGACTAGAGAGGGAGAAAGGCCGGCGGCAAGAGAGAGAGAAGAGAGAGATTTAATTGTGAGGTGTGCGTTGTATCACCCCATTGTGTCTTTATTTATAGTAGTAGGAAATGTTAAATTCTTACCCTTATAGGATTACAACTCTGATAGGATAATAACTACTAAAGGGAATATTCAAAGATATCCCTAGATAGACTAGGATTTATACAATCACATTCATATTCTAAATATGACTACAACACTCCCCCTTAAGTGTGTAAATACTCAAACAAAACATTGCATCAGATCTTCTGTAGTTGAGGTAGAACAGTTGATGAAATTGGTGGCACAATGGGTGAATGCGAGTCTCTAATTTAACGAAAGTATGCATCGGTAGTAAAACTCACAAAACTCGTTATGGTAAAACCTAAGGCAGGTGGAAACCCATAGTCTAAGGAGAAATATGAGAAATATGCATAATGTATAAAACAAATGTCAAATAGGACGAAAGTAGTGAACTCAACAAAGTATGATCATCCCAGAATGGGTGCCTCATCAAAACCTCGTTAGGTAGCAAAAATCCAGTGGGAAAAATGCTCCTAATCGTAGAAAAAAGAGTACATAAAGATTATGTGAGTATGCTTCAGGATACTCCCCCTGAGTTAGACATAACTTCCAAATAAGAGAACTACAAGCAATTCAACTCAAATAATTTACGTATACCGATTCCTTGGACGAGCTTTTGAAAAGTAGACTTAGGCAATGACTTGGTAAAAAGATCGGCCAGGTTGTCCTGGGAATGGATTTGCTTGACTTCAATGTTGTGATGTTGTTGTTGCTGATGTGAATAAAAGAACTTTGGCGTTATCTATGTGCTTGGTGTTGTCTCCCTTGACGTATCCCTTCTTTAACTGCTTGATAAATGCTGCATTGTCGTCAAAGATCGTCGTAGAAAGGTCAACGACGGAAGTAAGACCACTAGTGCTTCGAATATGTTTCATGACTGCTCTCAACCAAAAGTATTCGGGCGATGCTTCATGCAGGGGGAGGATCTCAACATGGTTCGAAGAAGTCGCAACTAGCGTTTGCTTGGTAGATCTCCAAGATATAATGGTGTCTCCAATGGTAAAAATAGCCTGTTTGAGAATGTGCCATATATAGGTTAGACAGATATCCAACATCTGTGTAACCAACGAGGCGGGAATCAACCTGAGGATCGAGGGGACAGCGATTCCTCTCGAGGATTCGTGGGTGTAGAATAAGCCCAAATCTGTCGTACCCTTGAGGTAGCAGAAAATGTCTTTAACACCATTTTAGTGTATGCGCATAGGCGCATTGCTGTATCTACCCAAAAAATTAACAGCGAATGAGATGTCAAGTCTAATGCATTGAGTCAAGTACAATAAAGCACCACTTGCACTTAGGTATGGAACTTCAAGCTCCAAAATCCCCTCCTTATCCTTCTTGGGATGGAAGGGACCTTGTTTAGCATCTAGTGTCCAATCGATCATAGGAGTACTCGAAGGCTTCGCTTTATCCTCATTAAAACGTCGCAACACCTTTTGGGTGTAGTTCGATTGATGTACTAAGATTCCATCCAAACAATGCTCGATTTCCAGGCTGAGACAATATCGAGTTTTTCCAAGATCTTTCATCTCAAATTCTGATTTCAATTGAACGGCAATTTCCTCAAGCTCTGCAGAAGTTCCGATGAGGTTCATGTTGTCGACATAAACTACAACGATCACAAATCTGGAATGTGACTTCTTGATGAACACGCATGGGCATAGTTCGTTGTTCACATAACCCTGACTTTGTTATGCATTTAGCAACCTAAGTATTAAGCTACTAAAAGCACGTTTTAAACTCGCAAGTGCACAAGATCAAACACATAGTATAGAAAGCAAGTACGAGATCATTCCCACGAGGATTGCACGAATATGTATCTAGAGTATGATTAACAATTTAAATTAATTAATTCACAAAACTAGCAAATATGCACATAAAGGTTTAACAAAATAGTTTGAGATGTCTTAAATTTAAGTATAAAAACACAATATAAAGAATGTAGGCAAATAAAAGTAATTGGCATAAAGGGTTTTGAAAACGATGTTTGAACGGTTAGGACTTTGGTTTCCATCTCTAACCTTTTTCGCCTAAGCAACCGATACACACGATGATACAAAACAGATTTTTGATGCTTAAAGTTTGTCAACCTAAAGGCATGGTATCTACTCTTTAAGCTATTGATTTCCCTAAACAACGAATTAGGCATGGGTGTCTACACTAACTCTTTTCATTCTCGAAGTATTTAGCATGGTATCTACTAAGTTGCACTCCGAGAAAGCATAATACAGTGGAAATTGACAAACACACGAATCCTAGAACATGGTATCTATTCCGGTTATTCGTGATAATTAATTCCAAGAACCGTAACTAGTTCTCTTGTTACTCGGCATAGGTACAAGACTCGATCATCCAAATTTACCCATGTAACAAACTCAATTACAAAGCTATTCTATGGTGATCAATCATAAAATAACTCAATAAGATTGGAATTAAAACTGGAATTAATCACTAAAGCATCAACAAATTGTCTTGTAACAAAAGTGTATCGACAATACTCAAGGAAACATGATTAGGACTTCAACCAAGTCCCAACTATGAAATTTAGTTACTCATAATGTAAATGGGCAGCAAAGACAAACAAAACAGGAAGTAAAAGGAGAAGAAGAAACTGTTCAATGACGAATTACGGAATGATGCCCGGTCCTTCCTCTTTCTCCCTTTTGTCGTGGCTGTCTTTCTCTGTTTTGGTGGCTGCTGCTGCCATTTTTTTTTTTTTTTTTCTCTTTTCTTTTTCTGCTTTTTTATCTCACGCCCCCTCTGCTGGTCTGATTAGGGATCCTCCTGAATTCCCCTTCTAGTTGTAACCGACAAGGCAATTAGCCTTCTTTTTTCATTCTAATTCAATGGGCTTTAAAGTCCCATCTTATTAGTCTTCTTATTTATTTCCTTTCAGACTTTTTGGCTTCTTCCAACTGGTTAAAACCCCTAATAAATAAGAATTTTAATCTTCCTTTAATCTGCCACATTGATACACATTTGTAGAAAACTTTGTATTCGCGCGTAGCTCGACCTTCATGTATTAAAACTGCCATAACTCCCTCTAGAAAAATGATCTTCACGAACCGTAAAATTCTACGGAAAATAGACATCCGTAGCTTTCGAAGAATATATGGCACATCTCCTGGTTCTTCCCGAGTCAATACAGTTTAATCCACGAACTCGACTGATTTGCAGAGGCTGTGCTGATGACGTAGGATTGTAAAAGCTTTTTTAGTCTCAATACTTTCTTTTAAGCTCCTTTTTCCACCTTTTGCTTGTTCCAGCCTACAAAACATAAATACAATGTAAAACCTATATAAAAGAGTAAAACAAAGGTGTTAACAATGAGAATTAATATGTATATAATAGTGAATTTACGAGCATATAACAGACTTGTCAAATATTCACTCAGACGGTTATACCACATCCGCCCGGATTGTTTCAATCCATAGAGTGATCTCCTCAGTCTAATAGAGAGAGTGTTCCATGGTCTAGAACTATTTGAACTAGTCAATGAAAGTCCTTCTGAAACTTTCCATGTAGATTTTAGTAACTAGATCCCCATAGAGATACATGGTTACCACGTCTATAAGATGCATATTTAGTTTTTCGGAAACTACCAAACTGACAAGGTAGTGGAACGCTATGACGTCTATTACAGGGGAATACGTCGCCTCGTAATCAATCGCAAGACGTTGAGAGAAGCTTTGCGCTACGAGGCATGCTTTGTATCGCATTATTTCATTCTTCTCATTACACTTCCTCACGAAAACCCACTTTTAGCCCACGGGCTTCACATGTGGTGAAGTTGGAGCTACAGGCCCAAACACTTTACGTTTCGCAAGTGAATCGAGTTCGACCTGGATTACTTGTTTCCAGTTTGACCAATCTGTTCTATGTCGGCATTCATGAACGGAATATGGTTTAATTTCATTGCTAAGCATGATGTCAGTAGCTAATATGAACGAAAATGCATCGTCAACGATCATCTCATTTTGATTCCAAACCTCTTCCAATATTGCGTAGTGGACCGAAATCTCGCAATTCTCCGGAGGCCAGGTTGTCTCATCTAAGACATCACCGTAATCTAAAATAACCTCATGCGTTGGAACAGATAAGCGAACGATGGTCGAATTCAGACTAGAGTCACTAGTTTGTGCCATTTTCCTCTTCCGAGGTTGTGAATCCGTTGAACCAGGGGGTCTGCCACACTTCAGGGTAGGAGCAGATGATTGCATAGCCACCAATGTATTAGCCGCGTGGAATGTGCTGCCGCCCCACCCTCGGGGATGATTCGGCCTTCCTAAGCGGTATTACGGCATACTCGAGGTACGTCTATCCTTGTAGGTGCGTTTTCAATGGGTATATGTGATCTCGTCACCTTTGCTAGATGCTTTGAGCAATGCTTTGAAGATCTAGAATATGTCGCACTTCAGTTTTAGACTAGCCAGTGCGGGGATCTAAATGAGACATAGTGGGAGCATACCACGATAATTCGCGGCGTTCTACAGGAACGATAGCGTTCTTATATCCCCTAACGACGGGAAGACTATCTCATCAAAGTGACAATTTGCAAAATGTGTGGTAAAGTGATCTCCTGTCAAGGGCTCTAAGTAGCAAATAATTGATGGCGAATCATAACCAATGTAGATTTCCATTCTTCTATGATGATCCATTTTGGTATATAGTGACGGCGCTATTGGCACATAGACTGTGCACCCAAACACATATAAATGCGAGACGTTAGACTCGTATCCAGTAACCAACTGTAACGGTGAATGAGGTTGGTGTGGCGATGGGCCTTAGGCGGACCAACATAGCTGCGTGCAATATTGCATAGCCCCAGGCAGATATCAGCAGTTTGGTTCACATAACCAAAGTTCGACTTATCAATTGAAGGCACTTTATGAAAGCTTCTGCCAAGCCATTTTGGGTGTGAACATGGGGTACTTGATGTTCAACTTCAATCCCAACTGACATGCAATAGGCGTCAAAAGTCTGTAACGTAAACTCTCCAGCATTATCAAGTCAAATCGACTTAATCGGATAATCAGGGTGGTGAGCCCTAAGCTTAATAATTTGTGCTAGGAGTTTCGCAAATGCAGCGTTGCATGTGGACAATAAACAGACATGTAACCAACGTGTTGATGCATCAACCAACACCATAAAGTATCTAAATGGTTTGTATGTTGGTTGGATAAGTCCACAAATATCCCCTTGAATCCTCCGAAGAAACATATGAGGGTTGTGAATAATCTTTGTAATTGAGGGTTGAGTATTCAACTTCCCCAAAGAACAAGCTTTGCATGGCGAGAATCCAACGTATGGAGGTAAATGATGCCCATGTGATGATTTGAGGATACGGTGCATCATGTCACGTCCGGGATGTCCCATACGGTTATGCCAAAGCAACAAAATGCTCTGGAACCCAGGCTCAGGGCCGCCACATGGGTCTCAATAATGTGAATGGTTTTGATGTACAACCCACTCGGAAGACATTCCAGGTTCTTGTGAATACGTTTCTGGCCATACTCGTAAGAAGTGATACAAAGAAATTCAGAACCATTCTCTTTAGTGGTTTCAATATGATATTGATTATCTCGAATGTCTCTAAAACTCAGCAACGTTCTTCCGGAACGTGTAGAATATAGGGCCTCTTTAATGGTTAAGACAGTGTCATTGGACAACATTATACAGACCTTTCCATATCCTTCAATCAGGTTGGATGAGCCTGAGAGGGTTGTTAGAGGTGTATTCATAGGTACAAAGTTAGTAAAATAGTGTCGTTCACGCAATATGGTATGCGTAGTAGCACTATTAGCCAGACAACTAACTTCCCCACTTATACCTAGAAATAAATTAATTGAATCGGTCACATGCATAAATATAATTTCATTCATTCAATTAATCAATCAAGAAATAATATCCATAAAATAATAATCCATAATTCAAAACAAACCAAAACCAAACAAATTATTCCAAATACTTAGAAAAATTGTCCAAAATTTAAACCATAAACCTAAAAATTAAGGGGGGTTCGACCATTCCTAGTGGGTTCGGCCACTAGGGGTAAAAACACCCTAAAAACATGTCTAGAAGAATAAAACTTATTCATCCATATGAGCTTATGCCTCCTGAAAATCTGATATCTCCATGGATGTAGTAGCATCTTTAGGATGTTCCACATAGGCAAAGTTAGACTCACGACGGGAATGATACTTGGCAATAGCCTCGGGGGTAACTCTGCATACAAGTGACCAATGATCATTTAATCCACAACGGTAGCACATGTTTATTTCAGTGGAAGCCGATTGAACGGTAGCTTTTCCTTTGTTCTTGAAGTTTGGGGCCTTAAGGGCAAGAAGTTGGCGCTTATGGGTCAAATTTCCTCCATTGGGTGGGCCTTGGCTCTATTGACCTTGGGCCTGTGGGTGGGCTTGCCTCCTATTACCATGGCCACGATGATGTTTAAGTTGTTTGTGGTTGCTAGAATTAGTCGCATGCGCTTCAGGCGGAGTGTTCGAGCCAGTGGGTCGAGCTTGATGATTTCTCATCAAAAGCTGGTTCTACTTTTCAGGGATAAGTAAAACAGAGATCAAATCTGAAAATTTGGTGAACTTCCGTGCTCTATATTGTTGCTGCAGTACAATATTGGTGGCATGGAAGGTCGAATATATCTTATCCAGAAGATCTACATTTGTTAAGTCCACTTTATAGAACTTAAGCAGTGATCAGATTCTACAAACTTCAGAGTTGTATTCATTCACGGACTTAAAGTCTTAGAATCGTAGATGCTACTAGTAGTGTCTTGCTTCAAGCAAGTAAATGTCTTTCTGGTGATCAAAAAGGTCGGCCAGCAAGCCAAAGGGTGCGTGGGTCCTCCTCAGCGAGGTACTCGGTCTGCAATGCATCATGGATGTGTTTTCGAATGAAGATCATTACAGTAGCTTTCTGAGCTTCATCGACGGGGGTGGCGTATGTAGGTGCCTTGATGGTGGCTCTAATACCCTTTGCAATAAGATGGAACTTCACGTCTTGAGCCCAATTCAGGTAGTTTTTTCCAGATACTTCTAGAGTGGTGAAATCGAGCTTGTTCAAGTTTGACATGTCCCTAAAATGGAGGGTACAATAAAACGTGGTTAGTCATATGGTAATCCATAGACATACATCATAGAACATTCGGGTTCTATAGACATGTATTGGTTTAATTTAAACATGAAAGCTACAAGTTTCATGTGGTAAGTTTTGAATGAAAACTTCGAGTTTCAAAGGTACTAAATATGAAACTACATGTTTAATTTAGTTTTATGAACGATTAGTTCATAAAGGAAAGGTTCCTGCAAGAACATAGAATGCAATATGCTGATTTAAGTGTAGTGGATTTGAGTTGCTTAGGGAACTCAAGTGTGAAAACTTTGGGACTACAAAAGGATGTCAATGGTTCAAAGTAGAAAAATAAATTATTGAATCGTTAATGTCCAAAAGTGATCTTCAGGTCAATAATTTTAGATTAATTGTCAAATTAATGGATTGCAAGTCACTTTTAATTAATTTAATAGATTGGGACCAAACGGGGTCGATCGTGGAAGCAAAATAATGACAGACGATCATATTAGTTTTGGTTGGTTATAAATCAAGTAATAAGTAAATTAGAATTAATTAGCGTAAATCAAAGTACCTCCAAAAAATATGTGGGCATGATTTATAAAGCGGGTATTGTAACATCCCACATCGCCCAGGGGAGTGATCCTTAAATGTATATTCTCATCCCTACCTAGCACGAGGCCTTTTGGGAGCTCACTGGCTTCGGGTTCCGTAGGAACTCCGAAGTTAAGCGAGTAGGGGGCTAAAGCACTCCCATTATGGGTGATCCACTGGGAAGTTGCTCGTGAGTTCCCAAAAACAAAAACCGTGAGGGAATGGTAAGCCTAAAGCGGACAATATCGTGCTACGGTGGTGGAGCGGGCCCGGGAAGTGATCCGCCCCGGGCCGGGATGTGTCAGATTGGTATCAGAGCCAATCCCTGGCCGGAAGTGTGCCGACGAGGATGTCGGGCCCCTAAGGGGGGTGGATTGTAACATCCCACATCGCCCATGGGAGTGATCCTTAAATATATATTCCCATCCCTACCTAGCACGAGGCCTTTTGGGAGCTCACTGGCTTCAGGTTTCGTAGGAACTCCGAAGTTAAGCGAGAAAGGGGCCAGAGCACTCTCATGATGGGTGACCCATTGTGAAGTTGCTCGTGAGTTCCCAGAAACAAAACCGTGAGGGAATGGTAAGCCCAAATCGGACAATATCATGCTACGGTGGTGGAGCAGGCCTGGGAAGTGATCCGCCCCGGGCTGGGATGTGACAGGTATGCCAAAAATTGGCATTGAAATAAAAAAATAACGGGGCCCAGCCAAAAGTGGGCTAGTAACACTGCGAGGACAGGCCTTGCAGCTCGGCTCCAGGCCATTGGGCCTCGGGGAGGGCTACAGGCCTCTTGGTTGTGTGGTCTGGGAGAGCCTAGCAGGAAAAGCTGCTGGTTTGGGCCAAAAATGAGGCACGAGGCAAAGCTTAGCCCAAGGCTGGCTTACGGGTTGGTGCAGGGAAGCCCAGCCGAGGCTGGGTTTCAGGGTTTTTATTGGGTCAGGACAGGTCAAGCTTAGCAGCATAAGCTGCAGGCAAGTGGGCCGAAGGGTGGCAAAACCTAGCAAGCAACACGGGCTTGCTGCAGGCGGGCCAATGATGTATGACCAGGACCAGCAACACACAGGTTGCTGGTGATGGGCCATGGGTGCAAGGGCAGAGCCCAGCAAACGGCTACAGGCCGTGCTGGTAGGTGGGCTGAGGTTGCAGGCCAAATCCAAACCAATCCTAGACCATAAAGGTCGGGTTATTCTTGCTCGCAGCAAGCCCAAAAGGCTGTAACCATGGGTCAGACGTCAAAACGACGTCGTCTTGGGGCGTGCTCGACGCGGCTTGGCTGCAGGCCTGCGCGGTGCTCAGAGGTGGTGCCATCCGTGGCCATGCCGCATTAAATTCCCAAATTTTTTTTTTCTTTGTTCAACATCTCTAGGGTTTGAAAAAACTTAAATTGCTTCTAATTTATCTATATGCTTTGACTCACATATTCCACATAGCAAATTAATTGCGTAATTTATGAAACATATATATGTGTGTGTGTGTGTGTGTGTGTGTGTGTGTGTGTGTGTGTGTGTGTGTGTGTGTGTGTGTGTATAGGAAGGAAAATATAAATATAGGGGTTTCATGCATCATGGGGAATGTTTTCATGCTTCGTGGACGTTTCAGATATCTTACTTTATTTTAAGCGTACATGATTGGCAAAAAACAAATAAAAGCCTTTGAATTTTGTAGAAGAAAGCCTCCTTCTACGATCCTTCAGTTCCTTAGCTTCTGGCAAGAGCTTGCTGATAACGTGTTGTAGGCCTATTTGACTGAACTGTATTTAGGACTATAAAGGGAGAGAGGCCGGTGACAAGAGAGATGAGAGATTTAATTGTGAGGTGTGTGTTGTATCACCCCATTGTGCCTTTATTTATAGTAGTAGGATATGTTAAATCCTTACCCTTATAGGATTATAACTCCAATATGATAATAACCACTAAAGGGAATATTCAAAGATATCCCTAGATACACTAGAATTTACACAATCATATTTCTATTCTAAATATGATTGCAACAAGACTATCTTTTTCTTGCTATACTTTAACAAAAAAAAATGTTTTTCTTGCCGCACTATTTTTTTCTTGTTTTAAATAAATGTAGTAAATTTCTTTCATTATAAAAGGTTACTTTTGGTAATAAACCTATAATTAGGAATATTATAATAAATTAAAATCCTTAAAAAGGGATATAATCTTTAAAAGCCCCCCATTTTCTTGTATGATATAATTTAATCGTTTATTTTGTCATTATTAAAAGGTCACACCCGTAAAGTATCCCATTGATTACCGTTAGGTTAATTTAGTTTAATTGATTTAAGACACAAATCTCGAAATTTTAACAAATCTAACGACAATCAACCGGGGCAGGATGAGAAACATCCTTACTTTAGAAGGTAAGCAAAAATGCACTAAAAGAAATCCAACAATTCATCATAGGCATGCTCCTAAAATCAAATCGGTGATTTATTTAACACATAATTTTTTCTTGAGATGAACTCTAGTGGTAATAAGAGCAAGAATGGTCCTAATTACGGTATTTGTACGGTAATATGTTAGTTACATAGCCACCACACCATGTTTTTTGTATAAAAAAATAAGAAGTTTCGAACCCAAAAACATAGAAGAAGTAGATAAGTACATAGCCACTATATCATGCTTCATTTTTATTTTTTTTATTTTGCGCTATATCAATTTATACATAATGAAATATATAAAATATATATAAAAAAAAAAAAATATAGTAACCAAAATTCTGAACCATGTAAAGACCTCCGTCTCGCACAACACTTCTAAAATCACAGAACCGGCCCATCGATTTTGTTATAAATTATAAGAGTAAATTGTACGAATGGTCTCTCAACTTTAATCAAATTGGAGCAATGGTCCCTCAACTAAAAATCCATTACCATTGGTCCCTCAACTTATCAAAATGTGTAGCTATAGTCCTTCTCATCAATTTTGTCAAAATTTTGTCAAAATAAGCTATGTTGGAATGACCATTTATACAATTAGGATCCCTCAACTCATCAAAGTGTATAATTATGGTTCTTTTTGTCAACTATGTCAAAATTTTTGTTAAAACGAGTTATATTAGAAGGACCATTGCTACAATTGGGTTAAAGTTAAGGGACCATTTCTCCAGTTGAATTAAAGTTGAGGGACCAATGGTAATGGATTTTTAGTTGAGGGACCATAGCTGCACGTTTTGATAAGTTGAGGAACCAATGGTAATGAATTTTTAGTTGAATGACCATTGCTCCAATTTAGTTAAAGTTAAGGGACCATAGCTACAATTTACTCAAATTATAAGGCTTCCTTCTCTTTTGGTTTTACATTTTCTCCCTCCAGTGGTCACTGTAGGCTTACGGTTCAGTTTCCCGGATCAGGAGGAGAAAGAGTCCAAGAAATCGATCGACGCAGAGAAGTGCAATATACCAGAAAGGGAAGCGATGAAGGGGATGAGGCCATCTCAATCCTCCATGTAAGTAGTTTCTTCCTTCCCTCTCACATTCTGTTTGGTTCTTTTGAATCAAGAAAAGAAAATTCCACAAACACCAAAGCTGAAGAACTAAACTCTTTTTTCTGTTTGGTTCCCGAGAAAATAACAATTAAGACAAAAGAAAATGTAGAATTAATGACAACCTAGATGTTCTTTCAAGTTTTCTTGACCAAAGGACAAATGGGCATTGCATCAATTCTGTTGCCGAGAAAATAACAATTAAGCTGAAGAATTGAAGCGTTCTTTTATTTTCTTTCATTATTTTTGCTGAGAAATTGGAATTTGTACAGGAACTACGCTAATGAAGACGGCTATTACGAACTAGAAGAAGAAAATGAAGGATTGTTGAGGAGAGGCATAGTAGAAGGCTGCCATGGAATTGATGGTATAGCAGACAAGTTTCAGTGTATGAGCATTCACAAGCGAGACGCTGCCAAACGAGGTAACCCTCCCTGCTACTTTACTCCAGTTTTCTCCGATTTTTGTCTGAAATCAAGATGTTAAGATATATTTGAATCAAAGTAGACAAAAGCCAATAAATTTCCTTCTCATGTATGTTTGGGAAGATCAAGAAAATTGTATGTGAAAGAGGAGAGATGCTGAACATTTGAAAAGCTAGATCAAGAAAACCGTACATTCGTTGTTCCCGCAACAGTAAAAAAGGAAACCTTTTCTTGACTAAGAAAACAAAAGCAAGATTTCTGGGCATTCCATGTTTGTACTTGCTTGGAATAACTAGAACTAGACCCCTAGTTGTGGTAAGCTTGGAAACATTGTCTAAAGTCTACATTGTCCGACAAAAAATGATGAGTATGAGTCATTGAATCAGGAACATCAAGTGAAATTTTTTGGTAAAATGTCTCCAATCTAAAGGCCCGTTTGTACTTTTGACCCCGATTGTTTGGCAATGGTAGTAGGTTTAGTAATAAATGGGAGAGTTTAGAGTCTTTTCTGTAAAGAACCAAAATGCGCATTCAACCCAAAAAAGCCACATACTGGAAGACCATCACCATATACACTTCCCACTGAATGATGCATTCTACGTCTTTGCCTGCAAAGGTTGCTCGTTTTCTGTGGTGTATCTTTTTTCGATCCACAAGACAGCTTTCGTGATTACTGAAAAATTGAAAAATACATTATGTACATTTAGGTGAAGAGCTCTCTTTTCAGAAGAAATGTCTGTGGAAGCAAGAGCAGAAGGGTAGAGTTGCAAGGCTAGAGAAACAGCTCAGGATAAGGTGGGAGCTTGAGGAGCTCATTGAAGAACAACTGAACAGGTTCCACGCCCACTACAACTTGGATATGGTCCCAACCCGGCTTAAGGATGTTGCTCAACTGCTCATGCCCAATTGGACTCCACCTGATGAGCTGATCTCCACAGCTTGGCTTGGTGATTGGCGCCCCTCTGCAATTCTGGAGCTTGTGCGTAGCTTGCCCATCTGTTCCTGCTCATCATCATCATCCTCTTCGAACTCTAGTGGCACTGAACAGCTCTTATCGCAGCTCATTTATGAGATTCGGATTGAAGAGGCAATAATTGATGAGGAAATGGCTGAAATTCAATCAACATGTATCTTCTACCTTCCATTTGCTCCGGCAAACATCCAATCAGGTGAAGCTGCCTTGGCTTCTGTTCAGTCAGAGTTCAAGAAGATCGAAAGGGTGATCACAAAAGCTCAACAACTTAGGTTTGTTTACTTTCCCTTGATTATTTTTCTGAATTACTTAACTGTTACGACTTTAAGAAACATGATAGACTCAATCGTTGTTAAGTTAGTATCAAGTCTAGTACAATATACGTGACAGAACATGTGCTGTAGGGTTTCTGCTTAGTGTTTGTTTTCGTGTCTCGCCTTTCCCTCTTTCAATTCCTACCTGATATGCAATTCTAAAATGAACATGCAATTATAATTAATTACAAGATATGTGATTCTGCATAACAGGTTCAAGGCACTGGAGTTGGTGTTGAAGAAGGTACTGAATGAAACTGATGCGGCAGAGTTCTTGGTTGCATTCGAGGGAATTCAAGAAACAATTCACCAGTTTGCAGCAAACCAGAGGTTCCAAAAGGGTCCAGTCACGGTGCCTGTCAAGTCCTTGGGGTCTAGCTAAGAACAAAGAGATGTGAAACCTTCTAGCCAAATCAGAAACAAGCAGAGAAAGAAGAGATAACAGACCTTTCCAACTTACCATTTTGACTGAACCTGTTTTTTTGGGTATGATATCTTGTCATCGTTCAGCTCCGGCGGAAATGTAGCAGATGAGCAGAATCCTGTGGGACAATATTGTGTTGTCTAAACATTGTTTGCGGAAACTCGAAAGAGAATTTTGCATTTGCTGTGATTGGAAGTTGAACATATTATATTTTTAGTGAATGTATAAAGCTTTGAAAGATGAAGATAGTTTAATACATTCTCAAATTTGACATGAGGTTTGTCTTTGACCATTTTATCTAGCCGTACTTAGTCTTTACTTTGTTAGAAGAGATCCAGAGTTCAAATGTCATGTACGATAGTGTTGTACAAAAATTACAAATTGAGATTAGTAGTGAACCAAGTTTAAATGTACAAGTAGCTGGTTTTAAGTTTTTGAAAGCATTTTCCAATTAGCTCTGGCTAATAGTTAGTGAGGATAAGCTCAGGTAAATGTGTTAAATTGTTGTGAAGGGCTTTAAGCTTTATTGGTTAAGCAGGTTCGCTTTTGTACTCGAGGTTGAGTTCGATTTTTCTTTTCCGCATTAAAAAAAAAGTGTCAGATTGATAAGGTTTAAAAAAATTACATATTGGTTTAACCACTCAAGTGTCCAATTCTGAGTTTTTGACCTTAACTTACCCACATCATAATTAAATTTATCAAGTGTAAATGATTTTTACGTTCTCGTTTTTTAATTTTTATTTTTTTTAGTATATCGATATTTTTATATTAAGAAAATATGAAGTTCGGTAAAACCACACAGGCAACGATAAAAGAAATAAAATGCAAGAATCATCACCCAAAAACAAATAAATAGATATTTTAGCCAAAATAAGTAATTACAATATGATTTCTTTCCCTAATTACAATAAAATAAGTAATTAAAAATATGATTTCTTTCCCGAAAATTTTAATTCAATCGTCTAACGCCTAATTCCTAACAGATCCCTAATACTGTTGACCAAAAAACAACCACAGATCCCGACGCGCCTACAGAGCGCGTGCAGTACCTCTCCTTCTCCTCCGCCACTCAAATATATAAACACGTGAAGTTGCGTAGAATGTCGTAAAGGCCAAACCAAACAAAGCACCAAACAGGAAACGTATCCCCAAAGACAAAACCCTCTCGCACCCAAAATCCCTCTTAATCCCTCAAAACCCTAACCCTAATCTATCTGTAAAATCATCGGATTCAAATCGGTGGTCTGGTTGATTCGTTCGAAATTGAGAGATAGATTGAAGGATGTCTGCGGCGGTGTGCGGAAGCAAGAGGTCTTTCTTCGAAGATCAATCGCCGCCCCTCGCACAGAGGCTTCCTCCGTCGCCGGTCCTCACAAAGAGGCAGCGCCGTTCGTCTTCTACCTCTCCCATTCACTTCGCTGCTCCGTATCTTCTCGAGCAGCTTCGCTCTCTTTTCCCTCACATGGACCCTCAGGTATCAATAGATATTGCCTTGTGCTTGTGTTTTGATTCGATGCTGTGTTTTAGTTTTCGATTCCTATTGTTTGTTTGGTTGCTGAGAAAAAGAAAGGTTGGTAATTTTGGAGTTGTAGGATTTTGTTTATAAATTTTTTGGAGTGGCTTAGATTTATTTCATGGTGTTGGGTACAAAAAATGATTTGTTTTTCTCCGATTCACGGTAGGTCTGAAGTTTAGACCGTCCAGTTTATATAAAGGTTGATTTTCCATTACAAGGTTGAGCAATGTAGAATTAATTTTCAAAATCTAATTTTGATTTAATAAATGTTAGCATTTTGTATGTTGGGAAACCAATAACGGATTTGCGTTGATGATCCTTAGGTTCTTGAGAGAGCATTGGAAGAATGTGGCAACGATATGGATGCTGCCATCAAGAGGCTGCATGAACTTTGCCTAGGATCTGCGGAGGAAACTTCTGCATCTGCTGAACAAACAGCTGATACCGTAGCTAACGGTATAATGTCATTCATACATTTTCTGGTGCTATACTTTGTTTTGTTGTTTAGGCTTGCGATTTAGTTCATGGTTGCTTCTGCATATGGGATGGGATGATATAAAAGGTCCATCATGGACTGATAAATGAGAAAGTTCGTTAGCATGATTGCCTTAATTGTAAAAGTGGTTAATGCGTACTTTCTCTCTTGAAGATGCAGAATGGCATGTGCATATTTTCGTTGTGAGGGGTATTGCTATTTATTGTGATTACTACACTGCTAATCAGTCAAGTTCTTTCTCAGTGGAATAGTGAATGGAGTTTATAAATCGTTTATTGTTTCTTTATATCAACGTTCTAAAGAATTACTTCGTGTTCGTATTTTGAATTCAACACTTTTTCAGTTGTTTTATGCCTTTCATCTATTTTGTTAGTAGCAGGGTAATAAACATCACTGTAAATCAACAAATCTTGCTACATTATAAGCAGTATTCTATGTTTCAGCTTGTTGTATTTCTTATAAAAAAGATAGTAAAGAAAAAGGAAAAAAGTCATCGGAATATTGTTCTATTTCTGTCATTTCAACTTGTTCCTTAAAATATTTGAACGTTGTTACCTGAAATTAATTCCATTAGATTGAACATTCTTTTATCAATTATTGTACAGTTTTTATTGTTTGCCTATGGTATACTTCAAACTGCATTTAACTAATCTTTTTCAAGGGTACGACTTTTATTGTTGCCTTCTAATTTTGCAGGTCTATTGTCTAATGATGAAGCTGCAGCCACTACTGAGAATCCATCAGTTCCAAACAACCTTCCTGCAGATGGTGCAGAATGGGTTGAGTTGTTTGTAAGGGAAATGATGAGTGCCAGTAGTGTGGATGATGCTAGGGCCCGTGCTGCTAAAGTTTTAGAGGTTTTAGAAAAATCCATCAGTGAACGTGCTGGTGCTGAGGCAGCCCAAAGTTTTCAGAAGGCGAGTATATTTTTTATTTTTATTTTTCTTGTTCTGGTATGTGTTGGCCTTGTTTGTGATAATTGGTCAATGTGTCATTTATGCTTTTGCTCCAAACCTGTAGCTTCTGGATAACAGGTGTAGATCGGATGCTTATATGAAGGATGATTTTCTTTCTCTATAATGATTTGTGTTTACGATTTACAATTTTAGGAAAATATGATGCTGAAGCAACAAATTGAAGGATTGGTAAGGGAGAATACCATTCTGAAACGCGCTGTAGCTATCCAGCATGAACGTCAGAAAGAATTTGAAGAGAGGAACCAGGAATTACAGCATCTGAAGCAGCTAGTTTCTCAGTATCAGGAGCAGTGTAGAACACTAGAGGTCAGAATAATAACTTTCTGGCTACTCAAATATTTTTTTTATACTGTTTGATTTTCAAGAAGCATGATAGTGAAAGTATTTTAGCGGCATTAATATCAGGAGCACATAAAAGGTATATAATATCCATAATCCTGGTTCAAAACATAATAAGTTTGAGTGTGTTGAAATTTATATCCTTTTGAAGGAATGTAGAACTTTTAAAATATCTGAAGATGCATGATTTATTTCTTAAATCCTCATTTGGTTAGTAGAAACTGTTGCTGGGTCCTCTATTGTGAATGATTTGAAAATTAATTCCTAAAGCTGGTATGGAGGAAGGTAGTGGTAGAAAACTTACCGACCATGGATACTGATATCTGTTAGATTTCCTATGTCTTAAGAACGATGTAGTAAGAGATCTGAAACATAAAAATGATAACGGTTTACAGAAACCTTACTGACCATGAATACTAATCACTGGTAGATTTCCTATGTCTTAAGATTGATGTGGTAAGAGATCCGAAACATAAAAATGTAAACAGTTTTACAGAAATTAAGGACAAAAAATGAGAAAGCTGTGGAATTTGTATATTGTACTAAGGGATTCTCTTGCATAGAGTCCTGCTAGACTGCCAATCTCTGAACCACAAGTTCAGGGAAGAATCCACATGGTCAATGATTCATATTAACTAAAGCATCTTATCTGGCGAGAAAACATTGCCTTTGTATCTAGACTAAGCAAAGAAGGTGCATTTTATCTCATTGTAACGTTGTAGAAAATCACGTTTTGGCACTTTAACTAATCATAAGAATTCATTTGTGGTTTCATGACAGATTAACAACTATGCTCTGACAATCCGTCTGAAGCAGGCGGAGCAAAGCAACTCCATCCCTGGACGTTTCCACCCCGACATCTTTTAATTTGAAGAAATAAAAATAAAATGTAGCATCTTGATGATATAGAGTCAGCAATACATGCTGCATCTTGAGCCGTTTGAAAGTACTGTCCAAGTTTGAAAGTTTGTCTGTCCAAGTACGTGTAGCGTTTGTAGATTGCTGCTGCTTTATGTCTTTAATGTTCCCAGTTTCAGGTGAGTGGAAATTTGTCAAACCGAAATCGCACAACTGAATACTTTGGTTTATATTGGTGAATTTGTATTTTGATTCTATCAAGTTTGTAATGGAATTTAACATAAAAGTGAGAACATGATTACCGTTGGTGGATATGGTTGAGTTGCATTCCTCTAATGCCGGAATTCCGGTATTGACCTAAGAGACCAATTAGCACTGTTTATCTACAAGATTCTGGCAGATGCTATCATTTCTCAGGTTGGGTTATTTTTTGTCATCAGTTTTGGAAGTATTGAAAGATACTATCAATGAAATATGTGTTATTTACCATTGTTTGGTAAAGTAATATGATTCTATGTTACGTTTTGTTCATACATTTTACTTAATAGTAAAACGACCCTTGATTAATTTTCCCGTCTTGAAAACCGGTATAGTTTGAAACAAGGAAGCATCGTGTAACGCCTTGGATTCAGCGCAAACCGAGCCTGAACACGAGACACTCGGATTCACATTTAAGGGCAAAAAATGCATCTAATTCAAACTCTCAAAACTGGACGTTAATGCTTCCATTACTACACTTCTTCTGATTTACCTCAGAATACATACTATAGTTATTAAAATTCCAGAACACAGTTACAAAACTTGCCATGTGCTTGCGGGGCAACCAAAACATGTCAACTTTTCGTCCAAGCCAATTTGGAATGGAAGGGAAATGGGGTGAGCTACAAAGCTTAGTATGCAACAATATAGGGCTACACCCACTTTGTCAGCCGGCTATGCGGCGGCGCAAAATAGCAATGAAACGGTGAGTTACTTGGTTTAAGTTAATTTTCAAGGAAACCTACCAATTCAATAAAAAAAAAAAAATGGAAGCCCCCTTGTTTTTAAATTATTTTCTAGGGCTTCCTATTTTTTTTTTTTTTTTTAACTTAAACCAAGAAACTCAAGCCATATTATTTTCTAGGGCTTCGTTTAAGTTAATTTGAACTATATTATTGCTAATATATTATGAGGTTAAACTCATCCCATCTCTGATAATATCGTTTGTTAAAAAAAAAACAAAAAAAAACTCAAATATGATTTTCAGATATCTCTAATATTAAAAAATAAAAATACATATATTATTATTTTATTATTTTTGTTTTTTGTAGTTCGCACACTTTTTATTTTCTTCAATTTTCTTTGCAAAAGGGCGAAAAAAGAATGAGAAGAAAAAGAAATTGAAGCGGGGAACTCACACCACATAATATCCTTAAGCAAACCAAAGACGCTGCCAAGCGCACCCACACTCAATCTCGCTGGTCAGCCATGGACATTGCAGCACCCACGCTCCCTTCGTCCCGCAACTGATTTGCCCACTTCCAATGGCGGCCGTAGCTCTCTCCCTCCTCCCCTCCTCCTCTCCCCACCTCCTCTTCCCGCCCTCTTCTTCCTCCTCCTCTTCTTCGTCCTCCTCTTCTTCATTGTTTGTATCCGGTGGGACCCATTTGAGGATCCACAAGAGCTTCGTCTCTCTTAGTTCTTCTTGGCCATCGTCATCTTCTTCGTCTACTTCTTCATGGAAATTCAGCGCGAAACGCAGCGTTGGGAGAGTGTTTGCTGCTTCTGGCGATTACTATGCCACTCTTGGGGTTCCCAAATCTGCCACCAGCAAGGAAATCAAAGCCGCTTATAGACGTTTGGCTCGCCAGGTAACTATTTTCACACCCTACTTGATTTTTGGAGTAAATTTGTTTAAGTTACTTTGGAAATTGTAAAAACCTCAACTTTCAATTGTGGGTATTATGCAATTGTATGCATTTTCTCAGCAGTCAAACAGCTGGTATCTTTCAAAGTTGTGGTATAGTTTAAATAGATTAAATGACACAAAATCCATGCTTTTGTTTTGGCGTATTTTAAGGAACTTATCAAAACTTATGGCTTGCTTTTTAAGCATTTGTACGTACTTACTAAAATTTTGTTGATGCTTTAGTTTTATGTTAAAAGGAGAAAGCTTTACAAAGATTTGGATGCCACTGCAATTTCACACGCGATACGATCAGAATCAGTTTTTATTGGAATTATGTTTGTGTCTATAGTTACTGTATTTTATCCACCTTGAATTAGTAATTAGCAATATATGTTTATAATATTTACGTAATTCTGAACTTCTTATGTATTATTTTGCTCTCAAGTACCACCCCGATGTCAACAAGCAACCTGGAGCAACCGAAAAGTTTAAAGAGATCAGTGCTGCATATGAGGTATGAAACTTGCTTTTCTTTATCTCATCTATCCTAATGACATGCTTATCACATCTCTGTAGCAAGCAATGAACTTAGAATATATGATAGATTATATAGTTTGTGCTGTTCAGTTGAACCTTTTGAAAATCCAGTTGGTGCATTCTATCCATATAATTGTGGTACTCATTGTTCAGTTATCTTTTATTGGCGTACATTGGTCACTGGAACAAGAAATGTATTTACAGTAACATTCACCTTTTGCCTTTCCAACAATGGTTTCCCTTGTGAACTGTATTGGAGATACTGGTGTTAGCAGAACTGCCATAGAAGCGTATGCTGCATATCTAAGTTAGACTCTGAATCCGTGAGCAACAGTAATCCAAACTCACCTTAGTTATTTGTATTGGCACATATGCTCGTAATCTATCCAAGTATGACCTCTGTCTTTATCAATGACATCACCAATAGTGCAATTGATTTTTTTTTTCTGGCTTTCCTTCATTTGCAGGGTTTTAAGCTTGAAACATGTATGATCTTTTGTAGTCTGCAATCATTTAACATTGGGATTAACGCTTTTTGTTTCCTTAGTCTCCAACGAAGCACATTATCTTGCTTATCTTTTCTTTTCACATTTTTAATATTGTCTGTTGAATTCTGAAGTACAACCCTGTCAGGTGCTATCAGATGATAAGAAGCGATCGTTATATGATCAATATGGTGAAGCTGGAGTTAAGAGCGCTGTAGGGGGAGGTTCAAGTGCCTATACGGTAGTGGATGCAGTCACATATATTTTTTGTATGATAAATAAATAAATGTGAATTATGGCAGTCACTTGATGTATGTAGAAACTTGCATGTCAATCATATCGTTGCACACCATGCAGCGTCCGGTTGTTTGACGTATTTTGGGGCAACATGGCCTCCATTTGGTCATTTTCCTTTCTGAAACTCAGGTTTTAAAATCACAGTAAACAATAACAGACATGCACTTGCACACACATATTTTAGAGATAATGAGAGGCCACTTTGCCCCAGATTCATCCAAAAAACAGAGAATATGTATCTCCTAATTAACCTTGATATTCAAAAGTATATGCTACTTCCTCTGCAACATTCTTTATATACATGTATTATTTAAAATGATATATGCTACTGTCTCTGCAACTTTCCTTATATAGCATATTTATTTGAGTAGACAATCCCAACCTACCAATCATTTTAGAGAAGTTATGGTACTTTTAGTTAATTGCTGCTTTGTTTATGTGACAAACCATGCCTGTGTGGTGTTTGCGTAGATTATTGGTCAATATTCTTTCTGGGTTTATATGTTCAGTTGTTGCCTTCTCTTGAACAGGTTGCAGAATGTATATATCTTAGTACCATATATTGATCACCTGAATTGCCTGCCTAGTTTCCTTTTCACTGTAATCAATGGGAGAGAACTTGTCATCCCAGTTTTCTTTTTGTGCAATGTCCTATATTCTCATGACAATGTTTATTTGTTGGAAAAGTTTTGCAATCAGAGCTGTTTCCCTGATTTTAATCTGTGTTCTTTGCTGAATGTTGAATTTAATTAAGTACTATGTTCTTATTCTTTCACATGGATAAAAGATGTTTTTTCCTTTTAACATTATTATTAGGTATCTGAGTAGACATGAATAAGCAAATATAGAGCTGTGCAAGGTTTTCGTAATCGTTTTCTTAATGATAACATATATTAAAGCTTAAATTACTTGATTGTTGCTTGGTATTTTTTTTGCAGATGCTTATTAAAAGTTCAAATTACAAACTTTTACTCCTATTTTGCAGACAAATCCGTTTGATTTATTTGAGACTTTTTTTGGGCCGAGTATGGGTGGATTCTCTGGTATGGATTCTGGTTTTGGAACGCGTCGTCGTAGCACTGTTACTAAGGGTGAAGACATCCGGTGAGTTATAATGTTGCAGACCTCTTCCTGCATACAACACTAATATGCACTTGATACTTAGGAAATCATATTTATAACAACTTTTTGTACATATTGGTTAATTGTGTGGCCTGTTTATGTCTGCTCCGATTTGCTACTTAGTAAGCAAGTTTTCTAATAAATTGTTAATTAGTTATAACACACATTCAACTCAGGATCAGGAGAGAGAAGATATCTTTTGTTCCTTACAGTGAAAGTGATTTATGATTATAAATGATATCATATGGAGATATTCTTACTTCAGCTCAATTCCTTTGCTCTTCATGTAAATGTCTGGGAATTTTATTTTCTTTGGTTTTGAGGATGTGCTTTGAGTAGCTCCAGTAATCAGTAGCACAGTTGTTTAGTGTCCTTTATTAAACTTATGTGATAAGCACAATTGTGCCTTACGAGTATAATGATAAAGAATATTAGAGCCTCACTGCTACTTGATCACATGTATAATCTTTTACGACCACTTACTATTTTGAAAAAGTTGTTTTTCTCTACTGATTTGTGGTTATTTTGTCTTCACTGTGTTAGAAAATTTCTTACCGTCCTATTGCTCAGTTATTGTTGTGATACAAAATGAATATACCATTGACGGCTTTTTAGTTGACTCCTGGTCCAATTATGTTCAGTTATGACTTCACTTTAGAATTTTCTGAGGCTATATTTGGAGTGGAAAAAGAATTTGAACTTTCCCATCTGGAAACATGTGAAGTTTGTGCTGGAACTGGCGGTAAAGTAGGCTCTAAAATGCGGATTTGTTCTACTTGTGGTGGGAGGGGTCAAGTTATGAGAACAGAACAGACACCTTTTGGCCTGTTTTCCCAGGTAAGGGCTTCTGGTTTCTATTCTATTGATTTCTTTTTGCACCTTTCTGATATTTTGTGCATATTCGTATCAAATCAAATTCAGAAACATTCGTTTAGTGTGAAATCTCAAGGGTTATCTCCTAGTGTTTTAACTGCTTAGTTGCCTATGGTTTAGAAATTTGTCCAGTTTAAATTCAATCCAGTTTAAATTCTTTAATGACTGATTGCATCTCTAAAGAGTAGCTTGATTGTTGGTATTATTTTACAATAGAACTGGATAAATGTTTTTGCACTAGATAGCACCAACTGGCGATAAGACAAGAAAACACTGTTCGAGGTAAATTTGGATGTGATGAATACGTCAGTAAGGAAAGGTATGGTTCACTCAGGTGGTATTCTGCACACGGGAAGGCCAAACGTTGAACGGTTTGTGGTAGTGAGAAATGAAACTTGACCTCGTAAATGGAACTGATTGCTCAAGTGGCCTCATTTAGTTCTACATGTTCATGAATGCAATAAATCTGCGATACATTTGATGTAGTTACATGGTAGGTTCGTTTTTAAGTTTATGTATTAGCTCTATGTGGAACTGATTGCTCAAGTCAGCAACTAATTGTGGCCACAGGATTATATTTAAGTTTATATTGCATCACTCGGGTATAAGCACCCTGTATTCTATGCAAAACTAGTTACATGATTATTTGAATTATCTTTTTGTTCATGTTAGGTTTCCGTATGTCCAAATTGTAGTGGAGATGGGGAAGTCATTTCTGAATACTGTAGGAAGTGCTCTGGTGAAGGACGTGTTCGTGTTAAGAAAAGTATTAAAGTTAAAGTTCCTCCTGGTGTTAGCACAGGAAGCATTCTGAGAGTTGCTGGAGAGGGAGATGCCGGGCCGAAAGGGTAGGTGGCTGAATTTCATTTTGTTTTTTACCATTCATTTTCAAGGTACTGTCTTTGTTTAACTGTAAGGTAGATATTCTGTAATATATGAATAGAAAAAGTATGAAGTTCTCCTTCATTCATGCTTTCAAGCATATACAAGGTGCATATTCAATGTTTTCAATTAAAAATTTGTTACAATTTATTGTTTTTGGTTGTGTCGATACAACATTAACTACTTTGTGGGAGCACTATAGATGCTACGAAGTTTATAGAAGGCTCACAAAAAGCATTACAACAGTAAAATCATGTGAAGATTCTCATCTAAAACAAAAGTCATGTGAAGATGATTGAGACATTAAAGACCTATTCATCTTATTTGTATAGTTTTTTTCCCTTATGTTCTTTTCTTAGTCCTGTTTTTCAATAATAATTTATGTCATATGGACTTTGCATGCGTACTGTTTCAAATTTGGATATTGTTTCAAACCATTCCCTTGTTCGCTGCTTGTCATGTTGACCTCTGTACGTACTTTACGGAAAATTGAAGTCGTTGTGTTACCAAGTCCAATGTGTTGAGGATTTAATATTCTTAAGTATTATAGCCTCCCGGATTCTATCATTTATCTTAATTTTACGCTCCAGCCACTCTGACAGAACATTAAATGTTTCTTCCTCTCCTTGAGAAAGTACTTTTTTGGGTGAAGAAAATTTATACTTAAAAAATTCACTAATTATTATTTGTGCACATAACTTCGGAGTGTATATATATGCGTCATACTGTGATACAAAGTTTATAACCAATTGCTGATCTTGTTATACCATCAGGGGCCCTCCCGGGGATCTTTATGTATATCTTGATGTTGAAGAAATAGAAGGAATTCAAAGAGATGGCATAAATCTCTCCTCAACAGTTTCTATCAGCTATCTGGATGCAATATTGGGGGTTGTTGTTAAGGTATAGTTTGTTATTTTTATTCAGTCCATTTAATTGTTATTTGTATCTCACAGAATAAAAATAACAAACTATACTATTACTGAGTAGTAGAAATCCTTAAATTATACTATTGCTCACCGGTAATTTTTCATGACCAATCTATTGAATTTCTGGCATCTAAAACAGGTCAACACAGTTGAAGGGGTTACCACACTACAAATCCCACCAGGCACCCAACCTGGGGATATTCTTGTCCTGGCAAAAAAAGGAGTGCCTAAGCTGAACAAACCATCAATACGTGGCGACCACATATTTACAATTAAAGTAACAATACCAAATCGTATCAGGTATACATTTTTCTCTTTTTCTTTCTATTTTCATTGTTACTGGGTAGCTGTAGCGGATTTGCCACAAATTCATCTCCCTGTATTGTTGCGACTTAAATGTATTGTTACAGACTTCAAATACTCGAAAGTTTTGGTGTATGCTTTGTGGCAATATGTCAGCTCTTCTAGTGGTAGAACATCCATGAGAAATTAAAAAGACACGAATATCATTAAGAGACACAATATGAAAGAAACATGAATATGATAGTAGCTTGTAAATATATTAAATGACTAACTCGGAAAGTAAAAAGGAAATGTAAAAAGGTGGATGAACACTACTGAGAAGGGTGTCAGCTATCATCATTCAGTACATGTGCTGACTCATGAAGACAGAAACGAGTATTGGTTGGAGAGAAGGGGCATGGTTGTTTGCTCGATTCACAAATAATAAACATCAAAGAGATCTTTAAGCTTCTATTTTCTTGTATACATGTAATCTCTAAAGAATGGGAGTTTTTTGAAATATTAACCGACATTTTTCATTCATTTATAGTTCCAGGGAGCGTGAATTGCTGGAAGAACTTGCTTCACTGAGTAATACTACTGCCACACGTTCACGTACTCGCCCTAAAGTGCAGCCAGCTAGTAAGTAATCTCTTTGTCATTTGAGGATGTTTTCTTTGCTTGCGCATGTTACAAACACTTTAGTTTCAGGTTCAGTGTACAGATTTATGATTTATCTGACTTGACTTTGATGCTTTTGCTTCTGCAGCAACTAGTATGGAAACTGAGGTGGGAGCAGTTGGGGAGAAAACAGAGGAAGGAGGAGATCAAGATGACCCGTGGAAGAAGCTAAAAGACTTTGCAGGGTAAATCTCTCTCTCTCTCTCTTTCTCTCTCTCTCACACACATAATGATATCTTTCACGTACTGAGTATTTATGCTACTTAACTGCGGTCACTAATTACCGAGAGAAAATTCTATCTGTTTCTAAAAAGTGTAAAAAGATATGGAAAAGGCGGTTGATATTAATTTCCTGGAGGTACTCTGTTATAAGTGTGGCATTACCAGATATGTATAAGCTCATGAGATGCTTTTTTTTTTGTGTAAATTAGTAGTCGCTTCAGATGTATATTTTCTGTCATATTTTCTTTTATCTTCTCTTCATAAAGCACTCACCAAATCCTATTGAGAGTTTTTCTTGTTTCTTGTAAATGGTGGATTTCTTATCCACTTCTGTGTATTTCTCTTTTCTTTTATAAAATGTTTGTTTCTTCTAAAAAATAAAGCACTCATCATCTGCACGACAACTGACCAAAAAAGTTTGTCGAATTTGCAGGTCTGTTGCAAATGGTGCCCTAAAATGGCTGAGAGACAACCTCTAGTCTGGTGTGTTTATGAAGTTTACTCCAAATTTGCCCAAAAATTCGGCTATATATTTTTTTCTTCCTCCCAGAAGGGGTACTGGACGAGGCTGTGCAGCCAAAATGTCTCCACTGTTTTACAGAAATTAACTTGCCAGCGTTGCAGTGAAGATCTTGAATTGTGCGGTAGGCGACATTGGTTTTATTTGTTGCACTTGTAATTTCACATTTGTCAAATAATATACAGAATCAGCTGCTGCGTCTGCGTGCATGAACTGATTTGTAACATCTAGCAGGCTAGAGGGGCGTCAAATTCTTGTCAATGAAACTCAATTTCAGATTCAACGTTTATTGAATTTCATGTTTTTTTGGGTCAATGAATGTCTTTCATGGTTATTGTTTGTCAAGAGTATTTACCATCGGTCGGTGATGTTAACAAATACGTATAATTTGGTTGTGAGGAAGTACTGATGATTTACCGAATCGTACGAAATAGTCTCGTTGGTTTTTATCACTTCTTTGCTTTTGTGTCTTGGTTCACAGATTTCACACCTATGACAAAAGCTTCCTTGGTCCATTCTCTTCCCAAGTCATCTTGAACTTAGACGCTCGAGTGCTTCCATGGTGTTTGCCCTAGGCGGTGCTTTGTTTTGTAGTTCCTCTTCCAAAAATCAGATCAGAACCTTGATTATACTACGATACAGGCGAAAAAGTAAAACAGAACCGATGGAATTGCAAAAGATCCATCTAAACGATCTAAAGACTTTCCCTACACTACTTGATACTTAAGAAACCTAACATTATAAAGAAATGTAAACATCTTAAGTTTAGCAAGTTTAACTCTTCCATTTGATTGATCATACTAGTCAGGTCATGTCGATCATGCCCTGACAAGCTGATCAACATGACCTGATAAGCTGATCTCGAAGAAAGCGCTGGAGCTTGGAAATCAAGGTAGAAAAAATTAATAAAAGAACAAGGTACAGAATAGAGCCGGGAATTGAGGAGAAAATTGACATGTACACAACAGATACAGGCATTGAGGAAGTACACAATAGAGACAGACTTGCTCCGATAACATGAGAAAATTATAAGAATGTACCACGACTAGGATCTGTGCTAAATTGGTGAACTGCATTCCTAGCTTCGGCCCTCCGCACGGCTCTGCTTGATCAAAAGCAAAACAGCTACAACAACAGGCATGAATATCATGATAAGAGCCTGGACGATATTGGGTCTAGTTATCTCAGGCAAAACTATGCTTCCATACTTTATTACAGCTGCAGCCACAAGGGAACCAGCTACCACCTTCCCCAGATATTCCAAATCGTCCTGTTTACACAAAAGGAAGCATTTACTATTTAGAAGATTCTCAAATCATTTGTATGTTTCGAGACCACAGAATTTTATAGATAACAGAAGACACAAGGCGTCTTTTAACTCTCGAGGTTCCTGATTAGTTGGTACTGGAAGCAATTTTTAGATGATTTGTGATAATCTTCTTTTCCTATAAATCAGGTTCTCTTGTTGACCACTGATATTCCATCTATTCCCTTCGTTTAGGCACCCGGACTAAATCCTTGATGCCAAGACGTCAACTGTGACCATGGTATTAGATCGAAAATGCAGCTTAGCTTCTGTTCTATTTTTCCCAAGACATATTAAGCAACCCTATTCTTCAAGAATGCAAAACAATCAAAACTACTAAGGATTTTGCTTTCTTCACTCTATTTTCCCTGGTATGAGATACTTACTCAAAATGTACTACGACAATTCAAACATGTAAGATAGGTTTGTTGAAAATACTTCCTGTCTAAACAACTGAACACGAATTAGTGAATTTGAAATCATTCATGAAAGAGAACAAACTTACACTTATAAACGATACAATCTTGACACTCTGATTGTTTATGTTCAGATAAGCAAGCAAAATAGAACAGGGATGATCAGAAAAAACTAGCAAGAAAGTGAAATCTCCAGATGAAAACAAATTCATGTCCATAATGCTAACAAAACCATCATACATTTTAACTGAGGCTAAAACTCTACTGGACATAGATCTCTCATGCACATACTGAAGCTTGCATCTCTTTTCATACTGTTTGAGTGAATTACCAAAGAAAATAAATGCCGAATCTGGACAATTCATATTCAACATTCAACCCACTAATCGTAACAATTTCGACTGAAGCGGTTGTGTGAAAATGTTTTTGGGTTTCAAAAGCACTTCAAGTGCTTTTTGGGAGAAGCACTAGTTATGTGCTTCTTGTAGAAAGCACTTCAAGTGTTTTTTTAGAATTCACTTGCTTTTTTAGTAAGGATTAGTTTCGAAAGAATTTTCATCAAAAGCGCTTCCAGTCATATGGAAAGCACTTCCTAACACACCCTTCTACTATCTAATGATAATCTGCTTGTACCAAATGACCAAACTTGTTTTCTATCTCAGAAATTAACAGATTAATTCCCCTGCAGAACCTAGCTTCTAGTAATAGACAATGAAAATAAAAAAAACCATAAATTATTAAACAACCATCAAAATTCAATAGCTTTTCGGCCGTTTATATTCAGGGCAGAGTTTCTAATCTGTCTAAAACGAGAGTAAGAGGTACCAATTTACCTTCAATTTGGAGCCACAATATTTACTAGCAGTAGCCCAAAATTAACAAAAAAAGAAAAGGGGTAAATGGATATACCTCAGAGATCAAAACGCTGCCATTGTTACCTACGTTTGAATTCACTTCTTCTTCTTCTTCACCTCCTCTTTGAGGGTCAAGAGCTCGGATAGGGAAATACCCTTTTACCCTTGTGGAAGATGAGCAATTGGGGTAGTGGATAGCAAATTTCGTGAAACTCGTGAGCTTCTGCCCGGGCCGTAGCCGCCGTTGATCCGACCCGGACGAGTATCGGAGGCTGGAGGCTCCAGTCGCCGTAGCTGAGGCAGTTGCCACCACCATTTCTATGTGGCTGACACTTGGGACTTAACTGCATGTCACTCCATTCATTGCCTCAAGTTTTTTAATTTGTCCACATGCGTGTCTTGAATTTGATTTATTTTTTTGGTAAATTTAAATTAGCATTTGATACTTCTATTGTTTGCTGATCTTTTTAATCTCTTTCTTTCATAAAATTTTGGTTATACTTGTATTAAAAAAAATTGATTATGCTTAGCATTAGTATTATTATCATATGAATTTGTAATGATAACTGAAGGCTTTTTGTATTAGCACCTCACAAAATGTTGAATACACTTCACATTAAAATTTAATACTAAATAACTTATTTACCCCACTATGCAATGACAATTTTGACCTTATTAGGTTTAAAAAAAAAAAAAATTTCTAAATACATCCCAAATCACTTTTAGCGTATTATTTATCTTCTCAACTATCAAAACTCTCTCACACTCTATTGTTGAACAAAACCCTAACCAATGAAACTACAAACATGTTGATTGAGAAAAATTATTTTTGACGAATGGAACTCGAAATCGATGTTTCGGAAGCTTCACATGAGGTAAGACTTCATATTTTTCATTGTTTTAGTGATTTCAATGACATCGATAATGATTTAATCTTGCGTTTGATGCGCTATTTAAACTTCTATATTCATATTCATCTTTTAGGGATCACAAGGATTACATGAAGAATTAAACACCTAAATTACCACCAAATATTAAAAACAGACGAGATGAGTTTTAATAGTGGAATTGAAAACAAACCCATATATGATTTAAATCCCATGCGACATTTTTGTCAAATTCCAATCGGCATTTTTGGTCAAAATTAAAAGCTTTATCTTTAGCATTTGTTGGAGGTGCTGTGTTGGGAGTTCTTTTGTTTGCCCTTTTCTTTTTTCGGATCCCTACTGCTGTTCATCCATTTGGCTCACCAGTGCGGCGATGGTGATGACGACTTCAACAGTTTCTTTGCTGCCATATACAATGACCTGTTTGCTCTAATTGTTGTGTTTGTTGCCACTGCATCGAAATTCTGTCACAGATTATCAGTATTACAACTAATGATAAAATTGTTAAACAAAGTGAACTCTACACTAGTTTCTAGTACTACATACGCTGAGAAATACTTGATGCATCAAATCATCGTAAGAGCCAGCACTTGTACCATCTGGTTTGGCGAAGGGAATTAAATCATAGGCAACATTGTACTTTAATTTGCCCATTGTAGCGTTGAAGGTGTCAAACTAAACGTTTAGATGATTTGAAATCTTTCGGCAAATTAAACGTTCAAATGGTTAGATTCAGTCTCTGAAAATTAAAAATAAGTGTTATAAGATTTGAGAAATGTGGGGTGTATGTACAAAATATAAGGTGTATATTGAGAATGTAGGGTGTGGGGGTATTATGAGAAAGTAAGTGGAGTGTATTAAGAAAATTTTAAAGTGAAAAAGCAAATATGGGGTGTATTAAGTATGTGAGGTTTATTCAACAATTTGTAGGTGTTAATATAATAAGCCTAACTCAATTAGCTCGTAGATATTAAATTTATAATCTTCTTAGTAATTGGAATGCCTTTTAGCCAAAATGATCTTTAAGATTTGCATAACTCTTCACTTTGGTTTTTGAGATTTGAAATCAATAGAAAATGTGTCAAGTGGCATGATCTTAGTAAAACATGTGCTTTGGATGTAGACCATTGGATTGTAGTTAGAGAGAAAGATTGCTAACCATTGGATAATAGTTAGTTAGGAGGTTACTTAGTTGTTAAGTTTTCTATGTTCAATAAATAGTGAGTTGGTTCACCTTACAATGTAACTAGCTTTTATGCACGCGTTGCAGAATGTATTTTTTGAATCACAGCGTGCTACACATGACTTACACGTTTTAAATGTATTTATATGCTTGAATTGCTTCTATAATTTTTTTATGACAAAAAGAAAGTCAAATATTTGAAGTAAATGAATAATATTAGACCATGCTAAAAGAAACGTTTCATAAACCAATCAAAGCAACTGAATTCACATAATAAAACCTGTCTTTCAATTTCCATCTACATTCTATTAAATTTATATTAAGAATAGAGAAAATAATATTTAATAAACAATTGATTGAATTACATTATTGTTAGCTCACTGTGAGGCTAAGCCTACCCTCCCCATCCCTTAGTGTAGATAACATCGTTTGTTCAAAAAAAAAAAAAATTCATTTGACAATTGATTGATTCACATTATTATGCGCATGCGAAATGCCTTTTTTTTTTAACTGGCACTGTGTGCCTCTTAAGTGTTTAAAAATAGATAAAAAATTACAACTTATTGAATCACATTATTATGCGCATACGAAAGACCTTTTTTTTATAACCGGCTGTAACATCCCACATCGTCCAGGAGAGTGATCCTTAAATGTATATTCCCATCCCTACCTAGCATAAGGCCTTTTGGGAGCTCACTGGCTTTGGGTTCCGTAGGAACTCCAAAGTTAAGCGAGAAGGGGGCTAGAGCACTCTCATGATGGGTGACCTACTGGGAAGTTGCTTGTGAGTTTCCAGAAACAAAACCGTGGGAATGGTAAGCCCAAAGCGGACAATATCGTGCTACAGTGGTGGAGCGGGCCCGAGAAGTGATCCACCCTGGGCCGAGATGTGACACGGGCACTACGCGCTTCTTAAGATGTTTTGAACGTGTTTAAAAATAGAGAAAATAATATTTAATAAACAACTGATTGAATCACATTATTGCTAGCTCATTGTAAAGCTAAGCCCATGCCCCTCTCTTTTAATGTAGATAATATCGTTTGTTAAAAAAAAAAAAAATCAGTTGACAACTAATTGAATCACATTATTATGCGAGTGTGAAAGATATAATCGGCACTACACGCCTTTTAAGATGTTTTGAACGTGTTTAAAAATAGAGAATAATATTTAATAAGCAGCTATTTGAATTGTTGTAGCCTATTTTATCTGACTAAATGGATAGGGCCGGCGACAAGGAGAGAGAGATAGGAAAGATGTGTTTGTAGAATCGTAGGGGAATTTGTATGTGTTATTCCCTCCTATGTAGTGACTTTATTTATAGTAATAAGAGGGAGAAGAAATCCTTCATCCCTAAGGAATACAAGTGCATATAGGAATAGAATCAAATCTAATCTAGGATTTACACAATCACACTTAAACTAGGAAAGTTCATAACACTCCCCCTTGAGTGTGTATACTCAAGGTAGATTTAACATCATGCAAAAATTGAGGAAGTCGACTTGTCGGCACTGATTTCGGGAACAATGCCTATTCTCAATAAGGTAGGAACTTGCATAAACTTGCATAAGGTAGGAACAATGCCTATTCTCTATAGTCTAAGGAAAAATGCGTGAGTAATGCAAAGTTAAAAGAAACGTCTATGGGACGTCATCAGGGATATGATCAACTGAAGGTGGGTGCCTCGTTAAAACCTAGTTAGGTAGCAAAAACCCAGTGGGAATAATGCTCCTAATTGTAGGGAAAAAGAGTATATTAAGATCAAGCAAGTATTCTTCAGGATACTTCCCTTGAGTTTGACACAATTCCAAAGAGAAATAGCATTACAACTCAGAAAGTTTACGCATACCAATTCCTTGAACAAACTTCTAAAACATCATATTTGGTAGTGATTTGGTGAAGAGATCGGCCATATTGTCTTGTGAACGAATTTGCGTGACTTCAATCTTCTGATGCTCTTGTTGTTGATGTGAGAAGAATAACTTCGGCGCAATGTGCTTGGTGTTGTCTCATTTGATGTAAACCTTCTTGAGCTGTTCGATGCATGCTGCATTGTCTTCAAAGATTGTCGTTGGGACATCTACAACGGGGTAAAGATCGCATGAGCTTCGAATATGGCTCATAACTGCTCTCAACCAAAAACATTCTCGAGTTGCTTCATGTAAGGCGAGAATTTCAGCATGGTTAGATGAAGTGGCAACTAAGGTCTGTTTAGTTGACCTCCAAGAGATTGCGGTGCCTCCAACGGTAAAGACATAACTCGTTTGAGAACGCTCCTTGTGTGGAACAGATAAGTATCATGCGTTGGCATAACCAACAAGGTGAGAATCGATCACTCGAGGATCCATAGGGATAGAACAAGCCCAAATTCGTAATATCCTTAAGGTAATGGAAGATGTCTTTAATGCCAGTCCAATGTCTGCGTGTTGGTGCATTACTGTATCTTGCCAAAATATTAACAGCGAAGGAGATGTCGGGTCTAATGCATTGAGCTAAGTACAATAAAGCACATATCGCACTTAGATAAGGAACTTCAAGCTCCAAAATCTCTTCATCATCCTCATTTGGACGAAAAGGATCTCGTTTTGCATCCAGCGATCGAACGACCATATGAGTACTCAAAGGCTTTGCTTTATCCTCGTTAAAGTCGCGCAACACCTTTTGGATGTAGTTCGATTGATGTACTAAGATTCCATCCGAACAGTGCTCTATCTCGAGATCGAGACAATATCGAGTTTTTCCTAGATCTTTCATCTCAAATTCTGACTTCAGGTGCATGGCAGTTCTCGCGAGCTCTTCAGGAGTTCCGATAAGGTTCATGTCATCGACATATACTACAACTATCGCAAAACCGGAATGTAACTTCTTAATGAACACACAAGGGCATAGTTTGTCGTTCACATATCCTTGACTAGTCAAATACTCACTTAGACGGTCATACCACATTCTTCCGAATTGCTTCAAACTGTAAAGTGAATGCCTTAGCCGAATTGAGAGCATGTTCCGAGGTTTGGAAATATTTGATCCAGTTAATGTAAGTCATTCGAAAACTTTCATATAAATCTCCGTATCAAGATCCCCATAGAGATACGCAGTTACTACGTCTATCAGCTGCATACTCATTTTTTCATGAATTACCAAACTGATAAGGTAGCGAAAAGTAATCACATCCATAACGGGTGAATAAGTTTCATCGTATTCAATCCCGAGACATTATGAGAAGCCTTGCGCAACAAGATGAGCTTTGTAACGCACAATTTCGTTCTTCTTATTACGCTTCCGAACGAAAACCCACTTGTAGCCAACAAGCTTCACATGTGGAGAAATATGAGCTACAGGTCCAAACACTATATGTTTCGCAAGCGAATCGAGTTTGACTTGGATTGCTTGTTTCCAATTTGACTAGTCGGTTTTACGTCAACATTCATCAACAGAACGAGGTTAAATGTCATCGCTTAACATGATCTCAGTAGCTACTGCATATGCTAATGCATCGTCAACGATCATCTCATTTCTACGCCATACATCATCTAAGCTAGCATAAAAGACCAAAATCTCACGATTCTTGGGATGAGGATTTGTCTCTTCAATGATGCTTCCGTAATCTAGAATTTTCTCATGAGTTGGATAGAATAAGTAAATGATAATCGGATTCACAGTAAGCTCTTCAGGTGCCTGTGCTGTGGGTTTCCTCTTCCGGAGGTGTGAATCCTTTGAATCAAGGGGTCTGCCATGCTTATGTGTAAGGGTAGATGATTGGCTAACCGCTAATGTACGTGGATCACCAAAGTTGGTGTCCCGGGCCTCCAGGAGGGAAATCCTTCGTACATTTGGTACATCCATCTTTGCAGGCACATTCGCAGCTAGAATATGTGTTCTTGTCATTTGCGCTAGATCGGTGAAAGCATCTGGCATGCTTTGAGCTATAATTTGGAGATCTAATATGCGTTGCACTTTAGTTTCAGACTAAGCGATGCAAGAATCTAAATAAGACAAAGTGAGAGTTGTCCATGGTAATTCGCATCGTTCTTCAGGAACGTTGACGTTCTTATCTCCCCCTAACGATAGGAAGATTACCTCATAGAAGTGACAATCCGCGAAACGAGCAGTAAACAGATCGCCTGTCAAAGGTTCTAAGTAACGAATAATCGAAGGAGAATCATATCCAACATAGATTCTCATCATTTACTGAGGCCCTATTTTTGTACGTAAGGGCGGCGAAATTGGCACATAGACCATATAACCAAAAACATGCAGATGCGATATATCGGGTTCGTATCCGGTAACCAACTAAAATGCGCTATATGGTTAGGTCACAACAGGCCTCAGGCGGAACAACATGGCTGCATGCAATATTATATGGCCCCAAGCAGTTTGGAGAATGTAGCGTTCCTTGTGGACAACAAGCACACGTGTGGCCAACGTATGGAAGCATCAACCAAAACTATAAAATATCTAAATAGTCTGCATGGAGGGTGAATCGGTCCACAAATGTCCCCCGGAATCCGTTGTAGAAAAATGAGAGGATTTGAATGAATCTTGTCATAAGAAGGCTTAATAATAAGTTTTCCCATAGAATATGTTTGACATGCGATTCCTTGAATCGAACCTAAGCTTCGGGTTAGTGGATGCATGTGTGATGATTTGAGGATACGACGCATCGCTATTTGTCCAAGATCTCCCAAACGATCATGCCAAAGTGTAATTTCATGCGCGGTCCCAGAGGTAGGGCCGACCACATAGTGGCTCTCTATGGGGCGTATGGTTGTAGTATACAGACCACTCGGGATACGCTCAATCTTCTCTAGAATATGCTTCTGGCCATTGTCGTAGGAAGTTATGCACATAAACTCAACTCCGTTTTTTACGTGGGTTTCAGTGTGGTAATTATTATCTCTAATGTCCTTAAAACTCAGCAACGTTCTTCTGGAACGCGGAGAATTAAGTGCCTCACCAATGGTCAAAATTGTACCATTGGACAACATTATACGTGCCTTACCATATCCTTCGATTAGGTTGGATGGGCCTAAGAGGGTTGTCAGAGGTGCATTCTTAGGTATGTAGTTAGTGAAATAGATGCGTTCACGCAAAATGGTGTGTGTGGTTGCACTATCTGCCAAACAACTAACTTCCCGCTAGTCATACCTAGAATAAAAAATTAATTTGAGCCGGTCATATGCATAAAAGTTCTTAAAACAAATATCCATTCACAATAATTTTAAGTATTGAAGGACGGAAATTAATTAAAAACTTAATATCCAAAAACAAATCACCAACATATAATCCAAACATAAAGGAAAATTGTTCAAAATTTAACCAAAAAAACAAGGAGGGGTTCGGCCACTATTGTGGAATTCGGCCCCAATGTCTTATTTCAACTAAAAAAATAGTTTGTCTAAGATTCTAATCTTCCATAAGTGTGATAGCCTCTTGAAAGTCAGAAACCTCCATCTTCGAACTCTCTGGTTTGTCTACTTGCATAAAGTTTGATTCAAACTTCTTACGACGAGAATGATATTTAGCTACAACCTTCTAGGGAGCTTGGCAAACACAGGACAAATGGTCCTTTGAACCATAGTGATATCACATATCCGCATCCATGGTTTCAAGTGCTTTGCCCTTATTCTTGAAGTTTGGGGCCTTGGGAGCGAGGTTTGGGCGTTTCTAGGCTTTATTTCCTTCCTTAGATGGGCCTTAACTCTGTTGACTTTGACGAGGTTACTTCTGGCCGTCCCTTCCACGCCTCTTTTGGAGTTTTGGGCGTTGGTTCGTGATATAGTGTGCTTCAGGCACAACAGTCGCCCCAGTAGGTTGAGCTTGATGATTCTTCATCAACAGCTAGTTCTGCTTTTCAGCAAGAAGTAAAGCAGAGATCAAATCTGAGAACTTAATGAACTTCTGAGCTCTATATTGTTGCTACAGGACAATATTAGTAGCAGAGAAGGTCAAATAGGTCTTCTCCAAGAGATCAACTTCGGCCAAAATTTCGTTACAAAACTTGAGAAGTGATCAGATTCGACAAACTTCATAATTATATTCATTCACAAACTTAAAGTCTTGGAAGCGAAAATGCTGCCATTCATGTCTTGCTTCAGGCAAGAAAATGTCTTTTTGGTGATCAAAACGATCAGCCAAAGCGACCCATAGTGCTCGTGGATCCTCCTCAACAAGATATTCAGTTTGTAGTGCGTCATGAATATGTCTTCGGATGAAGATCATGGTAGTGGCTTTCTCAACTTCGCTAACAGGGTTATCCGTTTCATCTTCAATGGCGAGATGCAAATTCTTTGCAATGAGGTAGAGCTTCACATCTTGGACCCATTTGAGGTAGTTCATTCTAGAGACCTTCAAAGCGGTGAAGTCGAGTTTGTTCAAATTCAACATGTTCCTATCACAAAATAAAGGACAAGATGTGATTAGTGCAATGGAGAAAAAAATCAATCCATTCACATAGGAGTAGAACATTCAGGTTCTAATAGACATGTATTGGTTAAAATTTGCATGAAAAATAATTATAAACTTCAAGTTCATATGTTTCCACAGGAAAACGCAAATATATACATAGAAATATGCAAGAAGAAAATATGCAAATAGAACTCCAAGTCTATAATTATAATTGAATTAATTATTTGGACTTCGGGCTAAATTTAAAGTGTGGGTGAAAAAATATAAAACCCAAATTTTCTAAAAATAATAAACAATCGAAGCTCAAGGCCCAAAATCATGGGCCAATGCCCACGGATGGGCTGAGTTATGCGATCCAAGCCCAAAGTTGGGCTGGGCTGCAGCCCCATGCCAAATGGGAGATGGGCTGGGCAAAGGTAGCGGCCGCTGTAAGAGATTTTTTTTTCGCGGGCCGAACTAATAGTTTTAGGTTGCTGCAGATGAGCCTAAAGAAGAAATAGGAAGCAGGTCGAGAGACAAAGCCCAATAGGGCTCGGGTTGGGTCCAAAGACACCCCAGCGGTAGCTGGGTGCGTCCGCCGGGGAAGAAAGTCGGGGCCACCACATTAGACGGCTGTGCTTTGGGACAACGATACTTGGGGCAAGTTCATGGGTCAATGGAGACCACAAATATGAATGAAGATTAAGTTATCAAGGACGAACTTTAGGTCGTCAATTACGTTGACCTATGGACGAGGATTGGTTGCAGGCCAACCTGCAATGGTGGAGGCGTCGGGGTTTCTGGGTTTCAAACCTGGAGCCCTCGGCTCCGGCTTGGGGACTCGCGACTTGGCATGGCTCGGCTACCCAAGCTGCAGGCTTGGTCGAATGGCTTAAGGTCATGGGTTCAAAGAACCTAGTTTGCCTTTTCCAATTTCTTTTGCGTTTATGTTTTGTTTTTTTTTCTTTCAATTCAATTCAATGCATATTATATAATTTAATGCATTTACATATATTTGATGCAATTCATGGCAATAACAAATTCATATAATTCAACAATTATGAATATAATGCATACACAATTTATGTAGAATCTAACATTCGAAAAACGTAAAGTTGGTTCATGCATTATGGTGAATGTTCATGCTATCAGGGCTGCAAAAATATTGAGATAAAAACTGTTGTTTTGGAAAAACCTAATTACGTGATGATATGGATAAACTGGTTTGATGCAGAAAAAGCTTCCTCGTCAGATTCCTAAGCGCAGCGGTAGGAGCGTTCTAATAATGTGTTGTAGCCTATTTTATCTAACCAAAGGGATAGGGCCGGGGACAAGGAGAGAGAGAGGATAAATGTGTTTGTAGAATCGTAGGCGAATGTGTGTGTGTTATTCCCTCCTACCTAGTGCCTATATTTATGGTAATGATAGGGAGAAGAAATCCTTCATCCCCAAGGAATACAAGTTCATATAGGAAAGTTCATAACATGAATCACATTATTGCTAGCCTATTGTGAAGTGTACTAATTATAAAAATTAAAAATTGTACAAAAAACAATTAATTATTAAAAAATATTGTTTATATGACAAAAATACCTCTGCATTATTTGATGCATTATTTTGGACTGCTATTGAACTTTTTTGTTTGGGGGCATTTATGTTCAAAAAATTTTGGTGAATTTGTGACCCCAAAAAGGGCTAGTTGGCTTTATATATAAGATGAAGATTTCATCTCTCCAAATATACAAAGTATCTTTTCAATTCTCTTTCTAAAAGTTCCTTCATACATTTTCGTGTTTGTCCACCATCAAATTGAGAGTATTTTTGTCATTTTATCTTTATTTAATAGAGATTTTTCACGAAATGACCAAAATGATTGATGGTAGACAAACTCAGGGACCACTTCTATTGATTTCAAATCTTAGAGACCAAAGTGAGGAGTTACGCAAATCTTAAATATCATTTTGGCTAAAAAAACCTAATTGTTATTGATGTGTAAGATTCTACGTATTAAAGTTAGGTCGACTATTCTTATTAGGACTCCCTCCGCCATGAGGAACAAATAACCACATTAATACAAATTTGCGGAAGAGGATCCTCTCCGGATCCACTTTATGGGGATCTTCGGGATCCCTACATCCTAATCGTTCATCGTACATCGTGCGACTAGTTTTCATCAGATACCATTTGTGTTTAATTTTAAATAAAAAAAGTCAAATAATTTCTAACCGCACGATACACGATAAATGGCTAAGATGTGGGAATCCTAAAGTGAATCCGGATGGGATCCAATTCCCAAATTTGCCTCTGTACTTATTGTACCATAAGACTTCGATGGTCACATGGCAAATTGTTGCCGTGAATCCCATTCTACTAATATTTTTCAAAATATTGTATTTCAAAGCGAACATATTCCCCCAGAAGCCATTTTATCTCCTCTTTTTTGTGCAAATCAATCCTAATCCAAGTATTTGATAGCCTCCACGTGCTGGAACCAAGGCAAGCAAATTTATCATCTAACCACAATTTTAGTTTGGATAAAATTACTTTGATCTTCGGTCGGCTGATTCTTCTACAATTTTATTTTAGTCGGTCTGGGCAGTGCTGTTTATTCAAACTGAAAGTGCTCCTTGATCAGTTGATTCTATGACAATCAAATCATCTTGACCTTTTCAACCAAAACTTGCATCTCACTAACCACATCCTGATCCTTATCCAAAGAAGAAACCACATGCAACTGATTACTTCATGATTGGGTGGATTTCAAATCTTTTCGTTAATACCAAAAAAGTCTCATTAACTTAGGGGGTGTAATCAAATTAGGATTTGAAGGTATTTTAATATACTTTAAAATCAGAGTGTAGTCAATTAGAAGTTTAAAGGTGGCTTTTAAAATCATGGTGTAGTCCAATTAGGATTTAAGAGGACTTAAAAGAATACATCCAAACCCATGGTAGTCAATTAAAATTTTAAAAAAATCTATACAAATCTAAGTGTAGTGGGAATGCCAAAAATTTGCTAGGAATTTTGTGGATGAAGGATTTTGATAGATTTGAGGGTAGGTGGTATAAGTGTAGTGGGAATGCCAAAGATTTGTTAGGATTTTTGTGGATTAAGGATTTTGATGCAAGGCTTATCCTTATTCTGGGCTCCAGGTGGCGGATTGGAGGCGGTGAACCCGTGGGGATTCGGGATGAACGCTAACTCCCCATTCCATGAAGGTTTCGGTTTTTCTCTCCCAAGCCTCCCGACTGTGAGTTTAGTTTTGTCTCTGACCTAATTACCATTGCTGGAAGTTACCCCTTCTTCATTCACCTTTTACTGATCTCGAAGTAAATGTTATTCGCTCCCTTTGGATATCATCCCAACCTATGATAATCTGGAAAGAAATATGTGAATATTGATGCTTGTTGTGCTCTATGTGAGGCTCGAGGCAAATCAACTTTACACTTGATGCATGATTGTATTTTTGCTAAGCATGTTTGGTTTGCCTCCCCTATTAGTCTTCCTCCTTGTACGATTCCCTCATCCTCTATGCTAGAATATATGTCTCTTTGGGCTACTGATCTCAACATCTCAAACTTTTTTATCTGCTTGATGATCATTTGGGCAATTTGGGAAGTGAGAAATAACCGGCTCTGGAATGACATCTTGGAGCTTCCCGACATCATCTCGGCGAGATGTATTTCCCGATGGCTGGAGTTCAATAAGGTGTCCTTTCCTGTGAGGTCGAATGGCTGCACTCATTCTCTGCCTTCTTGGACTCCTCATCCGTCGAGTTTTCTGAAGATGAACGTTGACGTTGCATGGAATGACGCCTTTAAACATGGAGGGTGGTATGATTATTCGGAATGACCAAGGAGCTTTTGTGGCAGTAACTGTCTCAAAGGTAGATTCTATTACCTCTCCAGTGCTGGTGGAGGCAGTGGCTGAGAGATCTGGATTTTACTGGCGATGCAAAAAGGTCTTTAAAACATTATTCTTGAGAGTGGCCCGTCTAGTTTGTGGCTGCCCTTCACGACTTTTCTCAATGTTTCTCTAATGTGGGAACTGTTTGGGTGGATATTTAATATTGGGCTTAGTACAATTAAAAGCCTAGAATTGCGACAAGCAGAAAGGGCTTCAGTTTGGACAGTTGGCAGCCCATAAGGAATTTCAAATCATTTTTGGCAAGGAATAGGCAACAAGCCTATGTGAGAAGTGACAAGGGACATATGGCAGTTCACCCTCAACAAAAAGTACTTTTCCGTGGCATGAGTAGGTAATTAATATGATAAACCTTAATTAGGTAGAGAGGGGAAGAGGGAAAACTACCATGAATATATGAGGAGAAATGAGAGGTACAAATAAACCTACAGAAGGTAGTAGGAGGTTGCCCGATAGACTTCAAGCAACTGTGATCAAGGGAGTAGCATTGTGTAGTAAGTGCCAATGTGAATGTAAGCTAGAGGTCCTAGTCATGGGAACACAAAGTTAAGAGGGACAGAAATAAACATGAGCCTAAAGCTACCAGTCATAAAAGTAAATTCAACCCGACTTGGCCGAAAATGGTATGTAATAGGAAAAGATGGAAGGCTTGTGAGAGAGATGAGGGCATCGATGATAAGAAGGGTGCAGAGACAGCTCAAAGCACATATGAATTCATTACAAATCCCTATTATATCGAAGGCTCTGGGAATGTTAAGATTGAAAAGTTTGTCCATGTAAGTGAAAGACAGCTAAGCTGGAGAAGTAGAAGAGAGATATAGAAGGCTAACAACAAGACGGAAAGAGGAGGAGAACATGTTCCTCAGACACCCCACCCAGGGAAATACATCATATTAAGAAGAATGCAAGAGAGTATGGTTATGGTACCTACACCAGGTTGGAACCCAAAGCCTATTCATTTTGAAACCATATCTCCTGAAAGAAAGGTACCTTAACCACCATACAAGGGTATTCCTTTTGGAACTCCAGAACAGCTACTTGATTTCAACACAATAGAAGAAGAAGAAGAAGAAGCACCCGAGTTAATGTTGAACAAAGATGCCCAAGCTTGGATGGACAAGTTTATATGCCAGATTAGGGATAAGAATGAGAGAGCACCTGGACCTAGCAACTTTCATGTTAACATGACTTATGTGTTGTCTTCTATGTTTTTTCCTAAACCAAATCAATTTATCGTCATACAAGAAGATTATTTGTCACAAGAACCAATGATGGCTCTTGTGAACCTTGAAGAAACTAGCAGAGAAGAGCAGAAATTGGTCATCTTGCCCGACCCTTTGCAAAAGATGCCCAAAATAATCTATACGGATGAAATGGTGTTCAGAAAGCCAAGTTTGTCATTGGCAAACCATTTAAAACCCATTTATGTGACAGCTCAATTGGAAGGGGTTCATTTCAAAAGAGTATTGATAGATTGAGGGGCAGCAGTCAATGTGCTACCACTTAAGCAGATAAAGAGGCTTGCCAAAAGTGAAGATGACCTTATCATAACAAACCTCACAGTGTCTAGTTTTTCTAGGGCTATTACTAAGACACATGGTATATTGCCTTTAGAAATGGATCTAGTCTGTAGTAGATAGTAATTTTACTTATGGTGCTTTATTGAGAATAGATTGGATACACCAAAGCTTGTCTATATCATCTACGTTGCATCAACAAATTGCTGTTTACCATGAAATAACTATTGTCGGGCAAGGTTTCTGGGAAATAGTGGAGGTCGAATCACCGTCATTTATCCCCACTACCAATATTGTAGAGGTCAACTTTTACAACCCCAATGTTGGAAGTTTACAATGTTCAGGAGCTGATCAGAACGACTGCTCTACCAAGGTGACGGCCTAGAAACACTTGGAACAAGGATTGCTGCTTACTAAGGAGGAATGAGATATACCTCATGTTATCCTAGCCTACCACTACCAATGATGACATACTAAAAGAGGAAGGACCAAATGGTAGTAATCAGGTCCTTAATCAAAAGATTGCTAGAGTATGGGAAGGAGAGAAAAGAAATTAAGCAATGCCAAAGAAATAGCATAATGAAAGGAAGGAAGTTCTGGCACAAAGGATAATCAAGAAGGAAATTTTTTTTGAAGAGGGTATAGGAGCTGCTATACACATGGCAAAATGTATATATGACCTAGATTGGCCCGATGATGTGCCTGAAGTCCCAAAATCGATGGAGTTTTTGTTTACATTGCCCGACAAGTCATCAACAGAAGTCGAATACCTCTTAGAAACCATTAATTTGGGGAATGAGAATGATCTAAGGCCGATATAGCTTAGTGGCCTACTAGAACCTACTGATTAGGCCAAAATAGTTGATCTTTTGCATGATTTCAAAAATTGTTTTGCGTGGCATTATACAAAGATGCCAGGGTTAAACTATGAGCTTGTAAAACATAGAATGCTTACAAAAAAGGGTACAAGCTGGTGAAACAAGCCCTAAGGAGGATGTCAAATGAGATAGAAGAGATCGAGAAACTAGTGAAAGCAGGCTTTATTAGACCTACAAAGTATGTATAATGGTCGGCAGACATTGTACCTGTATTAAAAATATTAACTAATGTCATTCGATGTTGCGTGGATTATAGAAACATTAATAAAGCAACGCCTAAAGACAAATATCCTATGCTCATGGTTGACCTATCCATTGATGCAGTAGCAAAACACAAAGTGTTATCTTTTATAGATGGAAATGTTGGATATAATCAAATAAAAATGGCTAAAGAAAACATACGTAAAAAGGCATTCAGATGTCCTGGACACGTAGGGACTTATGAATATGTTATGATGCCTTTTGGATTGAAAAATGCTGGTGCTACATATCAGAGGGCAATGAATGCTATCTTTCATGACCTCATCGGGCATAGCATGGAGGTATACATTGATGACATTGTGGTGAAGTCTAAAACTGAGGAGCAACACTTTGAGGATTTTAGACAATCTTTACTAAGAATGAGAACCCACAAATTGAAAATGAATCCTAGAAAATGTGCCTTAGAAGTCAGATCGAGCAACTTTTTAGGGTTTTTAGTTCATCAAAGAGGCGTGGAAGTAGACAAGAATAAAGCCAAAGCCATAATAGAGCCACCTGCACCTACTAATAAAGTACAATTGCAAAGATTACTGGGAAATATTAATTTCTTGAGGAGATTCATTGATAACCTGGCTGGCAAGATTCAACAACTATCTCCTTTGCTAAGGCTAAAGAATCAAGACAAGTTTGAGTAGGGGCCTCAGCATCAAGAAGCATTTGACAAAATAAAAACCTACTTGGTATCCCCTCCAATGCTCATGCCTCCTCAGAAGGGGAAACCTTTAAACCTCTACATCTCAGCATCTGAGAAGTCCATAGGGAGTTTATTGGCTTAAAATAATGAAGAAGAGAAAGAACAAGTAGTGTACTATCTCAGTAGAATCTTTACTGAGGTAGAAACAAGATACACCTATGTTGAAAAGCTATGTTTAACTTTGTATTTCACTGCTAGCAAGTTGAGACATTACATGTTGCCTTGTTATACTCATATAATTGCTAAGACTGATGTGATCAAATACATGTTGTCTAAACCTATGTTAACTGGGAAAATTGGGAAATGGATTATGGCATTATTAGAATTCAGTTTCCAATACGTGCCTCAAAGGGTTGTGAATGGACAAGCAATTGCAGACTTCTTGACAGAACACCAAAAACCAGAAAAAGAGTTGATTAATATCCCTAGTACTTTGGAAGTTGCAAGTATATGGTTTCCACCAAGAGAAGGCAGCTCGGGCAAAGAGGCTTAGGTCTAGCAAGAGATAAAAAAAGTATACAGTCTCTAGATCACTCCATGAAAGCTATATTTTGATGGATTATGCACACAGTGGGCTGCAGGCGTAGGGATAGTCATCGTCAATCCACAAGGTGCTCACCATTGTTATTCATTTCTCTTGGATTATGATGATATCACCAACAATAGAGCAGACTACGAAGCATTAATCATTGGCTTAGAGATGATGATAGAATTAAAGGCAAAAGAATTAGAGGTCTTTGGAGATTCAGAGTTGGTGATTAATCAGGTAAATGGAGATTAAAGGTGCAGACATATCATAATGGCAGGGTATTACATGGCTGCCACTCAATTGTTGGCATATTGGGGAAGTTAAGTCACAATTAATCATATTCCTAGGGAGTTGAATTCAGCTGCAAATGAGATGGCACAACTGGCCTCTAGGGCACAAAACTAGGGAGAAACATATGATATAAAAGCGAAGATACAATCAAGAAGCTTTCCTTCGATCTTTGAGAAGGGATTCAGTTTATATGTAATGACAAAAGAGCCTGATATAGAAGACTGGAGATCACATATCCTTCAGTATTTAAGAAATCCTTATCTCTATACTTGCAAAAAAACTAGACAACATGCAACCAAGTTTGTTTTGTGGGGAGGAATTATGTTGATAAAAACACCGGATAGACTTTTGTTAAAATGCTTGGGTCTAGAAAAGTCAATGAGAGTGATGGTTGAGATACATGAGGGGATTTGTGGAGCTCACCAAGCAAGAACAAAAATGAGATGGTTGCTAAGAAGATACAATTATTTTTGGCCTAATATGGAAAAAGATTGTAAACCTTATGCTAGAGGATGTGAAGAATGCCAGAGACATGGTCCTCTACAACATACTTCATCAGTGCCTTTAAATCCGGTTGTGAAACCATGGCCTTTTAGAGGATGGGCTATGGGTTTCATCGGGCAAATATATCCAGCTTCCAGCAAAGGCACACCTTTATAATTATGGCCATTGATTACTTTACCAAATGGGTAAAAGCTTTAGCAGTGAAGACTATCAATTCAACTACTGTCAAGAGATTCATTGAAACCAAGATTCTACATAGATATGGGGTGCCCAAAGTTATTGTCACAGATAGAGGACCATCATTTGTTCCGAAGGATGTAGAAGAGTTTGCAGAGAAGTTCAAGATAAAGATGGTCCATTCATGCCCCTATTACCCCCAGTCTGATGGTCAAGCAAAGGCTAGCAACAAAAATTTAATCAATATTTTCAAGAAAATGGTGGCAGACAACCCTAAGAAATGACATGAGAAATTGGGAGATACTATTTGGGCTTACAGAAATTCGAAAAGGGTAGGAACTAGAACTACTCCTTATGCATTAACATTCGGGCAAGATGATGTGCTTCCTATAGAAACCAATGTAAACTCTCTGAGAATACAAAACCAATTTGATCTACATAGTGATGAGTTTGTACAGGCCATGTGTCAAGGGATAGAAGATTTGGATGTTACCCGTATTGAGGCTTTGAACAAGATTCAAGAATGAAAAAGAGTTGTTGCCCAAGCTTATAGTAAAAAGGGTAAAATTGAAGTCTTTTGAAAAGAGAGAGAGAGAGTTGGTATGGAAAGTAGTTCTACTATTGGGAACAGAAGTAGAGGATTTGGAAAGTGGAGTCCTACTTGGGAAGGCCCTTTTATGATTATCAAAGTATTGGATAGAGGGGAATATTACTTGGCAGATCTAGAAGGATATCCACATAAACATCCAATCAATGCTAAGTTCCGGAAAAAGTATCACCCAACTCTTTGGGATAAAGACTGTTACATTGATGAAGTTTAACACTATATATATATATATATATATATATATATATATATATATATATATATATATATAAGGGGGGTTGTTTCTGGGCAAAGTGACAAGCAATTGTAAATAGACAAATAAAGTAGCCAAACAATGGAAGGTCTTTTTATTTCATGATTGAGAAAATACAAAAGCTAACGTTTGTTTCACAGATTTACATCTTTAGCCAAAGTAGCTATTCTGGAATAATAAGTCTGCATTATGGTAAAGATGTGACTTAGCTCTTCTAGAGCTATTTTGTTGTTGGCCAGCTGAGCTTCTGATTTCTCCATCTCTTGGTTCATTTTCTTCACCTCTTCTATTTTCTTATAGAGCTTGCTAAAGAGGGTTATTTGCTCAGCATTCAAAGCAGAAAGTTGTTCCTCCAAATTCTGAATTTCTGTAACCACCATTATGATCCTATCTTCCAAGGTTGACCCCTCTTCTACAAGCTGCTGAAAATTAGTAGAAGTCTGAACATGCTTCTTTGTAGCACCTCACCCGATTGCCCTGCCTCTCAGCCCTAAGATGTTTATCCCTTAAAGCCCTCAGATTCTCAAAGAAGGAAATAAATGACTCATACTGCACCTTGGTCGTTTGGTTGGACTGGTACCACTCAATTAGAGCTTTCTCAGCATCTTGAAGCACCTTAAGACTGAAAAAGGTAGAAAAGTCCATCTGCATTCACTCCCTGAAAATCCTGCACTGATCTTGAATGTGTTGAGATTCAGAAGGGCACTTTGGGGATCTCAGCTTAGTCTTAATTTGCCCGAACTCTCTAACTAGTTCAGGCAACAAGGTTGTGTCTGGGAGAGAAGCCAATGAATGGGGCATGATGCCAACACCACCTGAATGAGCGACAGTAATGGCGATATCTTCAGCAGCAACATTAGCAGTAGAGAAGGAAGAAGATCCGATAGCGGCCACCTTCTTAGGCATAGAGATAAGAATCCCTGAAGCTCCAGTAGCCCAATGGAGTCGAGAATGGACCACTCTGCTCACAGGCTGAGAAGGCTTGCCTAAACCCTTGCTAGAGACCGTTCAAAAGAAAAAAATGAATAAGGTAAAGGGCTAACCTTAAGCTGAAATAAGAAAAGAAAAAGAGGAACCAAGTTGTCAAGATAAGTATACCTTGAGCCATGGTTTAAGGATTTTCTAATGAAGTTGCTTTTGATGGGGATACAGCAGGGAAGGCTCCAGGATTAGTCACATCTGAGACAACTGGTATCTCAGAGACTATTGATTCCTTGGCAACTAGGAGACTTGGCAGCTTCTGGAAAAGGTAAAGACTGGCAAAGACAAAGTTTAAAGCATTAGTTCCAAATAATAATAAAAAAATGACCTTAAAATGAAAAACATCGAAGAGAAGAAAATTGCAGCGGGGCTATCGTCTTTTACAAAATGAAACAACTCTCCAGTTGCAGGGTTCAATTGAGAAGTGGGAATCATTGCTATGGCTGGAAGAACTTGAGATGGAGATTGAGCAGGGGCTTGCTGAGTTATAGGTGCTGAAGTGCTTTTCTTTGTCTAAAAATAGCAAAGTCAAGTCAAAGATTGGATCTTAAGAATTGGAAAAATAACAAGTTTAGAGGAAAATGATGTACCTCTGAAGGTTTGGCCCGAGAATGAGAAGCTTACACAGATCGAGCTGGAAGAGAATAGGGTTTTTCCTGAGAAATTCCTTCTGCCTTGGAAGCCTGCTTTGAAAACCAATTAGGGTTAATAATGGAAGAGGAAATATGTATTGAGTGTTCAATAGAGACTACCTTCAGTTCCTCCAAAATCTTGGACAGAACTCCCTTATCATTTTGTTGCCCCTCCTCACTAGCCTTCATCTCCTTGGAATAAGAGTAAAGCTTCTTACTAGTAGCAGGTCCTAATCATAAGAAAATGCAATGAGTTTGATATCTATGAAAAGTGAGCAGAGTAGAGAAATTCAAAAATGAAATGCTTACTGGTAGACTTCTGTTTCTTCCTGCCCGCTTCAGCTGGAAGAGCAGTAAGAGATTGAAAGGTTTGAGAAGTTTGTGACTTTGTTCTTTTCTTGGTTGGAGTAGCTCTGGGAGCAAGGGCATCATGCTTAGCCTTGGACCTCTCCTCGGGCTCTGAATCAGATGACTCAACCACCTTGGGATATACCTAACTGGATGTTTTGGTTTCTGCCTTAGGTCCAGCCTCTATCTCAGATTCGCTAAACATCTCAGATATGTTTTCAGCTTCTCCAAGAGTTTGGCTCGAGCCTACTCCTTGCCTAGTAGTTTCAATGGCAATTTCTTGTAAAATCAGAGCATCAATAGCCTTTTCTTCCTCTTGCCCGAGGGTTGCGGCTTCTGGGTTGCCTTGAGCTGAAAAATGAAGAAAACAAGATTAGCATTGATAAAGATCATATAATAAAAGGAAGGGAATAGAAAGATGAGTTACCTATCAACAAGAATTGGTTTTTCTCTTTAATAGCTTCATTCCAGCTATTCAGCTCTTATTTCTTAGGTAGAGACTTGAAGAAAACTTGCCCAAAGAGCTTATCATAAGCTTCTCTTATGTCCCAGCCATATTTATTGGACCACTTGGCTTCCCACCAAGTGGTAAAAAGAGTAGTACACTCAAAATTAAGGGTGGTGGGCTTGTGAGCAATTTTAGCCATTACTTCCAAGTTGCGCTTGCTTGCCTGAAACGTAGCCTCAGAAGGAGAACGGAGGTGATAAAAGGTTCCACACTGAAATGAATCAAAGAAATGAACTGGGATAGCTTTTCTGAATCCCAAATGTCTACCACAGAAGTTAGAGTGGTAGACCTTCAACCTGCGATCATAGCCAGCTTGGTCACTTCTTACTCCCTACGCTAAATCCATTTACTAGATGCAGCTGATGAGCTTTTCCTTACAGAATCTACTAGCATCCACCCCAAATGAATCCTGGAAAAGGTTGTCCGAGAACTAGGGAAACCTCATAAGCATGGAAGCACCCCACTCCAAGTCAGTTCTGGTTCTGCAGATCTTGAAGAAGTAAAGGCGATAGAAAGTTGAATGGCTGGTAGCTGGAGCCTCTGCCAGAATTTGGGCAAGTACCACTGAAGCCAAATTTGGACCATCCAGGTTACTCTATTGAGATTAGTCTCGAATAGCTGTCTTTTGGTCATCTCATAAAACATGAAAAAGGTGGGCAAGAATAAAGAGCCATATGGCCACATCGTCCAAATAGTGCAAAGCTTCCACCAAAGGGATCCATTCCAACTTTACTTCCTTGGACTTGTTGGGGAACACATGTTTGTTCAACCAGTAGAGGAAGAAAGACATATGTTTTTGGGCTTGGTCAACAAAAGAGGATGGCGGGCAGATATTCTTCTTAGCGAATGGGATGAAGCCTGCGAATGAAGTCCCATAACTTTTGAAGGTTGTGGGATCATACTTCAAGCTCCCAATATCTTGCGAGGCTTCAGAACTCCCAGCAGCTAGTTGAGAAGATAAGGACCAGTCGTGAGTAATGTCCACACATCTGCCCGACAGCTTAAGCCCGAACACTTGAGCTATGTCAATAACAGTTAGGGTCATCGGGTCCATTTTGAAGTAAAAAATGTTGGTCCCATTGTTACAGAAAAGAAGGGCAGTTGACAAAAGCTCATGCTTGATGGGGATGGTGGTCTTGGACATCATGATTAGCTCAAAAATACCATTGGCCATCCATTTCCCCTTCTAGATAGGTTCCATCTCGTTCACCCACTATGACCAAGTTGCGTCGGTCATGGAAAGAAAACCTCTCTTGGAATTCGACCATTTGGTAGTAGAAATGCCCTCATCAGCTTCATAAGAACAATGGGTGAACCATTTCTTGGCCAGCATGTTGTTTTCCACAGCAACAAAAACTCTGTTAGTCTAGGCAAGTCCCAAGGAGTAGGCCCCATCTTTAAGAAAGAAGATGGGAAGGTTGAGGCCAGACCGAAGACGATGAAAGCCATTGAGTCGGCGGCGAAGAGTGACAATTCCTTCTCCAAACTCGCATGCAGAGCGTGATTTGGGAGCTATCGTTGAATTCAAAGAAAGATGAAGAAAGTGGCAAGAGATTGAGTCAAGGAAAGATTGAAAATTCAAGAGAATTTGGTGGTTCTGAAAATTAAGCTTGTTGAAGGTAATAGCTGAAAAGAGTAAAGTGGAAGTTATATAATAGGCAAGTAGTTAACGTTGGAAATCGTGGGTTAATGCAAAGGTTTAGTTAAAACGGCTAAGAGAAAATGCGCTAATACCTAGTTGTGGTAGGCATTTAATTCTAATCATTATCAATGACTTGATTAGCAGACTTAGTAATGATTAAAGGGGGCACTGTTTGGGTGGATGTTTAATGTTGGGCTTAGTACAATTAAAAGCCCATAAATGCGAAAAGCAGAAAGGGGTTGATCTCAAATAGTTAGCAGTCTAAGAGGAATTTAAAATCATTTTTGACAAGGAATAAGCAGCAAGCCTATGTGAGAAGTGACAAGGGACGAAGGGTAGCTCACCCTCAGCAAAAAGTACTTTTCTGTGGCATGAGTACGTAATTAACAAAAGTTGATAGTGACTCACCGTGCTTTGGAAGTCACCCCAAAAAGGGAAGGCTTGGAAATTGGGCTAGAGAGTCTATAAAAGCCATGAAGAACACAAGAAAGAACTCTCTTTCTCATCCAATCAATCAAGCAACTCTCAGTTCACTCAATAACAAAGACAGAAAAAGCTTTAGTTTGTTCATCCATTGTTCTTTTCAAAATCGCAGGTTCACTGTAGAAAGTTATCCTTTTGTCTAGTTTTAGAAGCTCTGCTACCATTCCCTTTGTGGTAGTATCGAACCCCTTTAGTAAATCTCGTTTATATTTACTTTTCCAAGTTTTCAATCATTGTTGAGTACAAGGAGAGGTCTGCAAGAGGACGAACCTTGCCCGCAAGGTTGAAATCTTGCTCGAATCTCCTTTATTTGTATTTATGTAGAATAGATCTGTTATTTCTGCATCCTCCATTAAACCTTATGTCATTTTTAACTAAGTCTGTTCAAGTTTTAGTTAGATTTAATCCTGTTAAACTAAATATTCTTGTTCCTTTGCCATCTACCTGAGCTAATAATTAAGGAATTAATGTAAATGACCTTGAACTCCTTTGTGAACGAACAAATGATGTTATAAATGAAAGTCCTTGATCAAAAGGCAAAGAAAATAACTTAATACAGACTTAACCCATCTATGAACAATCCTGATATTGCAAGAAGTTAAAGTGACTTATAGTCCAAGAAATCAATTAATTGAACAATCAAGTAAACAATTTGTTAGACAAAAAGAACAAGGCTCTTTATTCAAAATGGTCCCTGAGATTTGCATCATCCATAAGTTTGGTCCCTGAGATTTAAAATCAATAGAAGTAGTCCCTGAGATTGTCCACCATCCATGATTTTGGTCTTTCCGCTAAAGTTTTTGGCCGGAAGTTTGGGCAATTTTCAAAGCTTCGTAACTCAATCGTTTCTTTACCAAATTCGACCCATAATATATCAAAATGAAGATAGGAAAGTGTAGAATAAGATTATATCTATTTGTAAGCCCAATGATTGCCAGAGATGGTCAGAAAATAGCCTCAAAGTTGACTGGTCCGAGGGAAAACTGGAAAACTTGCCGGAAACTCTCCGAAAACTGGGTAAACTTTAAACGTTCATAACTTCTCCAATACTCAACGAACTCAAGTGATTCAAAAATGAAAATCATACTTCTTAACGAGAAGAAGAGAATGGTACCTTTTTCAATAGCTAACTCGCCGTGGTTTGGCCAGAAAATGGCTCGAAAGTGGCTGTTGAAAAACGAGTCAGCAACTTTCGAGCCGTTTTTCGGCCAAACCACGGCGATTTAGCCATTGAAAAAGTACCATTCTCTTCTTCTCATCGAGAAGTATGATTTTTGTTTTTGAATCACTTGATTTCGTCGAGTATTGAAGAAGTTATGAACGTTTAAAGTTTACCAAGTTTTCGGCAAGTTTTCCAGTTTTCCCTCGGACCAGTCAACTTTGAGGCTATTTTCCGACCATCTCCGGCAACCATTGGGCTTCCAAATGATATAATCTTATTCTACACTTTCCTATCTTCATTTTGATATATAATGGGTCGAATTTGGTTAAGAAACGATTGAGTTACAAAGCTTTGAAAATTACCCAAACTTCCGGCCAAAAGCTTCAACGGAAGGACCAAAATCATGGATGGTGGACAATCTCAGGGACTACTTCTATTGATTTTAAATCTCATGGACCAAAGTTATGGATGATGTAAATCTCAGGGACCATTTTGAATAAAAAGCCAAAGAACAATGACACACTCACATCCATGTTAGTATTGATTGTGAGCCTCAAGGCCTAAGAAAGGCCCCACAAAGGCACCATTCAACTAACAAAAAAACATATAATGCAGAAGACTAAGCAACAAACCTTGCCTAACAAGACAAAACAAGGGGAGTTATGCGAGGGACGAATCTAGACCGAACATGAACTATCATTGAACGTCTGAAGGCGCTCATGTCTACGATAACTGAAGTTCATCATACCCAAGTCTGACGTCATACTAACAATGATTAGCACGGTTTGCTCTTTTGAATGGCTCAAATGGTAATTAGTTTGAGTAACCCCCTGATATTATTTCTGATTTACTGTTTGAGGAGTCTATCTTGTAATTGGTCTAATTGTAACCACTTTTTCTATGAATGAAGCTATCGATGTTTTATAAAAAATAAAAAATAAATAAAAAATAAAAAATCCAACCCTCCCCCTATGATTTCTTTTCTCGCCAGACCATAGAAGGTGAATTATCTTACCATGAATGGTTCATACAAATCCAAAGAAATCTATAATGGAAATTCATATAAACCTTCCAAAATCTATATACAATTGTAAAATTTATTTAAATCCTTCAAAACCTGTCACTTAACAAAGTCTATTAAAATCCTGTGAAATCCAAATTGACTACACCTCCTTAGCATCCCTCTGACGACGTGGTTATCATCCCAATTGCAGTCACGTACCAAGTTGGACTTCCCATCTTTATCCCATGCAATCTGGAGAGCAATTAAAACTAAGTTTAAATAATACACATGAAAATGTATATTAGCACTCATTGCAGTTCTTGGACTCTTCTCGCTAATCTACCTGCAACAGATAATTCCACAATATTGTCATGGTAATTCAACCTAGGTAAACATTAATCTTCAGTATTAAATCCAACGGCTCATAATTTTGCTCACTCAGCGGCCTCGATTGCTCAGATCGACAGTGTACAATCGTGTACAAACACATACCTAATACATGAAAATGTTTCGTCGCTTTGGCTGATAGGCCAAAGTTATGTGCATCTAGTAATATAAGACCCCATTTGTAGATGACATGGACATTATCTGTGACATGAGCCGGCATTTTCAGATTCGACAAATACCTTACCGCACAAATGCTGCACACTGGGACGTATCTTTTGGGGAAAAAAAAAGGGTTTTTATCACAAATAGTCATTGAAATTGACTAAACTCATCACTTTGGTGCCTTACTTTCAAAATCAATCAATGTTGTCTTTGACATTCACTACCACACATCAATTTAGTCATTCCGTTTAGATTCCGTCAACTATTCTGTTAGTTTGTATGTGAGGCCCACAGATCAATAAAATGGTGACACGTGGATTGCACGAAATTAATATTTTTATCGCAAATGGTCCCTAACATTTATTAAACTTCTCATTTTGGTCCCTGAGTTTGAAAAATCGATAAACTTGGTCCATGACTTTCACTACCGCACATCCATTTAGTCCTTCCGTTAAAATTTCGTCAAATTTTTTTGTTAGTGTGCTGACGTGGTCCCACTAATCTAATCATATGGCGCCACGTGGATTAACTATAAGAAACTATCATCATTTGACAGTCATATATGTCGTTACAACATATAACTGTCAAATGATGCCATGGTAATTATATACTTGTAAGTATATTTTCAAAAAAAATAAAGATACATGTAAGTATTGTAGTCAAATCTTACATACAACGAGAACCAAAATTAGTTGCTACGAAAATTTAGGGACCCAAAATTAGCTCTTATGAAAGTCCAGGGACCAACATGAAATTTAGTCAAGATTGGGAAGCATGTCGTTTAAAAACCCAATTCCATTTTGGTCTCGAGGGTTTCTTCTCCTTCAATTACAGTTTCTTCAGAAATTAGGAGTCTACGACAATCACACATCCTCGAGAAGAAACACATCACTTCATCCCTGATTTTGCTCAAAACCCTACCCCTACGTTTTCACCCAAACCCTAAATCCCCAAATCTCCACCAAATCCAATTCCAGAATCCCCAAATCCCCAACCAAACCCATTAAGCTTTCCCCTCTAATCAGCGAAGATGGTGTTGGCGCAATTGGGAGGGAGCATCTCGCGTGCTCTCCAGCAGATGAGCAATGCGACCGTAATCGACGAGAAGGTCCTGAACGAGTGCCTCAACGAGATCACTCGCGCCCTGCTCCAATCCGATGTTCAATTCAAGCTCGTCCGCGACATGCAGACCAATATCAAGAAGATCGTCAATCTCGATGATCTCGCCGCCGGTCACAACAAGCGCAAGATTATTCAGCAGGTACGTACGTGTTCTATGATACACTCTCACGCATTTAACTTTTTTTTTTCTTTTTTTTTTTCTTTTTTTTAATTTTGTTGGTTATGTTGTGTTTGGGGCTAAAGAATTTAATATTATATTGTGCTATTGATAATCGTGCTGGTTTGCCTGTTTCGGAAGTTGGTTAGCAGCATTTGCAAGATTGTATGAAGTTTGGCAGTTTGGTACCTTGAGAACTTTAGAGATACAATGAATTTAGTCAAGAAAAGAGTTTATAGGATCGTAAATTTTCTATCTTGTGTAGCCTACAACGCGTGCATCAAGGCCTGCATTTGAACAAGTACTGGTTTGGGTTTTCTATTGTGCATATTATGGAAGGCTTTATTTTGATTGGACACATTTTACAGTGCGGGATTTTGTTTTGTTAATCCGGGCACATTACACCTCTCCTTTCCGTTTGTATTCAGTTGTTAATCCGGGCATATTTCATATCTTGATGTACGACAATCTATTTCACTGTTATTTTCTCTTGGTTTTCTGTTGTTTTCTAATGAAGTGCTCCTTTCTTTATAGGCTATATTTAATGAACTCTGCAAAATGCTGGATCCAGGGAAACCTTCTTTCGCACCCAAAAAAGGGAAACCAAGTGTTGTCATGTTTGTTGGTTTACAAGGTATGCTTCCTGGCTAGTGGAGTATTTTCATGCTGATTGGATTCTTCTTTTTCGTTGAACGCTGATTGGATTATTTGGCATTTATTATCTGCAATTTTTAAACTTTTAGTCAGCGTGTTGTCCGGAGAAATATTTAATGATTGATTTATGTTCAGGAAAAAAAGCTTCTTTGTCTTTTAAATGTACATTTAGCTGTAGCATGCTGTATTTATATCTTATTTTGTGTTGAACTTCAATTGCACTTATCTTTTCTGTTTACATTTTTAACCAACTCATGCTTTCTTTCTTTTTTACAACATTCAGGGTCTGGAAAAACCACAACGTGTACAAAGTATGCATATTATCATCAGAAAAAAGGTTGGAAGCCTGCCCTAGTGTGTGCAGATACATTTCGAGCTGGTGCATTTGATCAGTTGAAGCAGAATGCCACTAAGGCTAAGATTCCATTTTATGGAAGGTACTTTTTTACTTTCTACTGGATATATACTTTCTTAGGACAATTACAAGCCTTGTACAGTTGTGAAATTTGGAATGTTGAATTTTCCTCTGTGTAATTAGTTGAATTCCAGATATTTGTTACATTTTCTTAGGGAAAGTTAAAGAAAGAAGGTAAATTAGATTAGTACCACAGTGGTTATATTTGTTCTCATACTCCACTGGTCTGGACTAGAATTTATTGTTTTGGAAGTTAAAACCAAGGTTGCTGGTTGGGAATGGTCATTTTCACTTAAAAGCAGCCACCCTTGGTCTCCTCTTGTGTATCCCTCTTTCTTTCTGCATTACCACCTGACATATTTTCCGCAGTTAATGCTTTTTAGCGTTCAAGTGATTGTTGGTGTTTTTCCCCTGCAGCTATATGGAGTCAGACCCTGTGAAAATTGCGGTTGAAGGTGTGGAAACGTTCAAAAAGGAGAATTGTGACCTTATAATTGTTGATACCAGTGGGCGTCACAAACAAGAAGCTGCTCTTTTTGAAGAAATGCGTCAAGTTTCTGAAGCAACGGTACTTTTTTTGGAATTTCATACTCATACTACATTAACTTTCTGATTGATTCCATATGCTTGATAAGATCTTTCTCTTCTTATATTTTCTCTCATATTCCAGAAACCGGATCTTGTTATATTTGTTATGGATAGCAGTATTGGTCAGGCTGCATTTGATCAAGCTCAAGCCTTTAGGCAAAGTGTTTCAGTTGGGGCTGTTATTGTTACAAAAATGGATGGTCATGCAAAGGGAGGTGGAGCTCTTAGTGCGTAAGTGTTGCTACAACTATTGCAATCTTTTAATAATTTTTAGTTTGATTTAAGAATTGGTATAACTCATATGAAGATGTTTTGTTAAGCTTCACTCTGGAAACTCAGTATTTGACTTTGTTCTTAGACTTGTTTTCAACCTCTTGGATGCATGGGGAAAATCTCTTATAGTTATAAATTTTTGAAATAGTTTAGAGAAATGAGATATAACTAATAATCAAGTAAAGAAAATACTAGCCACTTGTTTTGCCCAAATCCTCAAAACCTCGCTTTTGTACATCCACCTCACTTGGCCATGCCGAACTACATTGACATTCGTATTATGATCCAACCCTTGAAACTTCTAGATTGTATATTGTAATATTCTTAGGGACCCAAAGTTCTCACTTGGAAACACTTATCTTTAGTACCAAGCTTTGTAGAATTTGTACTGTATGCAACCAAATCATCAGTGGGTTATCTACTAAGAAGCAGCTTAGTTTCCTAAGTTTCTCCATGTTTTTCTGAGGATGGAATTTCAAGTAAAGTTTTGAGATTGTAGAGTAGAAGAAAGCTTGAACTCTTGGGTTTTGACCTTTTTGGGAATGCTGATTTTGAACTCTTTAGGTCTTGTCTCCTTAGTATCTGTAACTGTTTGACAACAAGATTTTATTTTACTCTGCAGTGTTGCTGCAACAAAGAGTCCTGTTATATTTATTGGAACAGGAGAGCACATGGACGAGTTTGAAGTTTTTGATGTTAAACCATTTGTCAGTCGTCTCTTAGGTCACTTTCTCTTGCTTTCTTGGAACTTGAATTTTTTTGTTGCACTTACGACTTAGCAATTACTGTTTTAATAATTTTAATAAAAATGGTTTTTACTACTAGGCATGGGAGACTGGTCTGGATTTATGGACAAGATTCATGAAGTTGTTCCTATGGACCAACAGCCAGAGCTTCTACAAAAGCTTTCAGAAGGGAACTTTACGATGAGGATTATGTACGAGCAGTTTCAGAACATACTTAAAATGGGTCCAATTGGCCAGGTTATCATTCTTTTTTGTTGAAGTTTATCTAGAACGTGCCTCTTTTTTCTTATTGCCCCTTTTTCTAGACTTCAGTTTTGGTTCATTTATATGTTAGCTTCACCAATTCTCTCCTAAATTCTTTCACAATTTTAAATTTTAGCAAAAACCACTTTATACCCTTCCCTACAGCTTTCCCAAAATTGAGAAATTAACAAATTTTGCTCTAAATCTGGTTGGGTGTTTCCCTTTTCTCAAATGCTGCTTGTTAGTCCGACTCAGTAGCTACAGCTCCTCTATAAAAGTAGTCTTCAAATTCCCCTCCCCAAAATGTCATAACTGGATTCAAGAAACCATATACTGAAATCATGAATAGTTTGTGGTGCACTGAGTAAAATTCTTTAACCAACAATATCAACCAAGGGAAAGAAAAGAAAAAAAATTGACTGCAGTGATGTGGGTTATTAGCCTTATAAAGCAATTGATAAGTAGCTTTAATTCTAATTGAAAGGTAGTTATAATGTTATTAGCCTTATAAAACAATGGAAAAGTCTCAAATAATAAAAGATTGGGAAGTTCAGAGTCACATTCATGATTTTCTGTGGGTATAGAGCCTCATAAAACAATTGAAAAGTAGCTATAATGCTAAGAATTTAATTGGTTTGTATAGGTATTCTCAATGCTTCCTGGATTTAGTGCTGAATTAATGCCAAAGGGCCGTGAAAAGGAAAGCCAGGCAAAGATCAAGCGGTACATGTACATGATGGACTCAATGACGAATGAAGGTAAGTAAAGGCCATTCCTTTTGTTTTTGTGTAATAAGCCACATAGCTTGAGCAATTACTGTCATGTTTAGTTCCTCCGGGGGGAAAAAGCCATGAGAAACTCACTTTTTACTGAATTCATCATGCTGAACTGATTTTATTTATCTCAACTTATCTTGCAGAGTTGGATAGCACAAATCCAAAACTCATGAATGAGTCACGTATAATGCGAATAGCACGAGGCTCTGGTCGCCAGGTCAGAGATGTAATGGACATGATGGAAGAGTACAAGCGCCTTGCCAAGATATGGAGCAAAATGAAAGGACTCAAGATTCCAAAGAAGGGCGACATGAGTGCACTGTCCCGAAACATGAATGCACAGCACATGAGCAAGGTCCTACCCCCACAGATGCTGAAGCAGATTGGTGGCATGGGTGGCTTACAAAGCTTGATGAAGCAAATGGGTTCTGGTAAAGACATGATGGGGATGTTCGGAGGTGGCGACAAGTAGATATTGATGAAGAAAATGACAGTTACGGTGGTGATCTCAAGTTTATTTCCCAGTAAGGATTTCCCTTTGTCAACCAGAGAGGTTAACAGACGTCTGTCCGCAAGTTGATACTACTCACTAGTTTGCCAGAAGGCCCGGCATCTATTAAGATACTTTTGTTTTAATCACAGTTGCATTAGTTGTAATGTGAAGGGTGCACAATGTTTAAATCTTTTTGTATGTATTTGGTTAAAGTAAAAAAAGGTTAGTCGTTTTGGTGATTGAAAGAATTGCAATGATTTAGAGGCAATGAAATTGAACTTCATCGGTTTAGCGTTTTTTGATCAATCATCACGAGCCACCTGCACCTCCATCGTCTCTCTCGCTCTCTCTCTCTCTCTCTCTCTCTCTCTCTCTCTAAACCCAAGCTCACTCCCGCAAGTGCAATCTCTTGAACGGCCATGGCTTGAATGGACGAAGCCATGGCCGCATCCAAATGCAAACCAACTGCTAGAACCCAACCAAAACCCTGGTACCATCGCGGTCGATGTGAAATCTCAAATCTGCATGGGAGTCACGTCCCACAGCCACAGGGCGCTGCTATTGGGAAAGGCTACGATAAAGTTTGTAATAATTGTCATTTTCTCGTTTCCATGCACGTGATGACTATTGCCAAAGGCCATTACGAATTTACCGGGGAATAATGAACAAACTAATCCTGTTAGGGTTGGGATTAGGATTAGGATTCCTGTTTAGTAATTTATTATCATTATTCATCAATTAGTTATCCAATCCCTATTAGGATTTTGATTTTAATTAGAATTCAAATGCTATTGGAATCTCTCTCCCTCTCTCTCTCTCTCTCTCTCTCTCTCTCAATTTTCCTATATATGGTATACACATAGAATTCTCTTTTGCTTTTCAAACCAGGTCAGGGACATAAACGATGGAAGAAGTTGTGCGGAGGCACAAGATGTCGATGGAAGCAGAAGACGATGATTATATTGAGTATGTGCCAGTGGCGAAGCGGCGAGCAATCAAAGCTCAGAAAATACTTGAGCGGAAGAGAAAGTCCGCAGGCGGGGAGCTAGAGCCGGCCAGAACCAAGAAAAAGAAGGAAGAGGAATTGGATAAGTTGTCGAAACTTGCTGCTCAAGAAAAGCCTAAGCCGCCCAAACCTCCTAGTCTTGTTGTCAAAGCATCACAGTTGAAGCACGATGCTCCGGAGATCACTCCTGCACAAGAGATGGTGCAAAAAGAGAGAGAGATCATTGAAAGCTTATCCGATCGCAAGGCGCTGCTGTCAGTTGGTGAATTGGCAAAGGGAATCACTTATACGGATCCCATACCGACGGGCTGGAAGCCTCCATTACATATAAGGAGGATGACGAGGAAGCAATGTGATTTGATTCGAAAGCAATGGCATATTCTAGTTAGTGGTGAAGATGTTCCGCTGCCTATCAAGACTTTCAAGGATATGAGGTTTCTGAAACCAATTTTGGAGAAGTTGAAGGCCAAGGGGATTGTTCAACCGACCCCCGTTCAGGTGCAAGGTCTTCCGGTGATTTTATCCGGGCGGGATATGATTGGCATCGCGTTTACAGGTTCGGGAAAGACATTGGCTTTTGTTTTGCCGTTGATCATGGTGGCATTGCAGGAGGAGATGATGATGCCAATTGTTCGGGGTGAAGGCCCCTTCGGATTGATTATTTGCCCGTCGAGGGAGCTAGCCAAGCAGACTTATCAAGTGGTGGAGGAGTATTTGGCTCCTATGAGAGAGGATGGATATCCAGAGATTAGGCCTTTGCTCTGCATTGGTGGAGTTGACATGCAGTCGCAGTTGGAGATTATAAGGAAAGGCGTTCATATAGTTGTTGCTACTCCGGGGAGGTTGAAGGATTTGTTGGGGAAGAAGAAGATGAATCTCGATAATTGTAGATATTTAACTTTGGATGAGGCTGATAGATTGGTGGATATGGGATTTGAGGATGATATACGAGAAGTTTTCGACCATTTTAAAGATCAAAGGCAGACGCTCTTGTTTTCAGCCACAATGCCGGCGAAAATTCTCAACTTTGCCAAAAGCGCTTTGGTAAAACCTGTAACCGTAAATGTGGGAAGAGCCGGAGCTGCAAATCTTGACGTGATTCAGGAGGTTGAGTACGTGAAGCAAGAGGTTAAGATTGTGTACCTTCTTGAGTGTCTGCAAAAGACCCCGCCGCCTGTGGTAATTTTCTGCGAAAACAAGGCGGATGTGGATGACATTCATGAGTATCTTTTGTTAAAAGGAGTGGACGCGGTGGCCCTTCATGCAGGGAAGGGTCAGGAAGAGAGAGAGCATGCCGTTTCTTCGTTCAAGGCAGGGAAGAAGGATGTCTTGGTTGCCACTGGGGTTGCCTCAAAGGGTTTGGATTTTCCGAATATTCAACATGTCATAAATTATGACATGCCGCCAGAAATCGAAGATTATGTCCACAGGATTGGACGAACAGGAAGATGTGGGAAGACTGGAATTGCAAAGACGTTTATAAACAAGAATCAAAGTGAGACAACACTGCTCGACTTGAAGCACCTCCTGCAAGAGGCAAAGCAAAGGATACCACCGGTCTTAGCGGAGCTTAACAATCCAATTGGAGACTACGTGGACGTTGCAATAACAAATGCAAGCGGGGTTAAGGGCTGCGCTAACTGCGGTGGGCTTGGTCATCGGATTGGTGACTGCCCCAAACTAGAGAATCAGAAAAGAATGGCCATTGCCGCCTCTAGATCAGGGATGTATTTTGGGTCTGGTGGTTACAAAGGAGAAATCTGATTTGTTTTAGTCATTCTCGATCGCGTATGATAGTTATGTAGTATGTTTCTACTCTGAATTACGGGAAAAATATTAACTTGATCATGTTTTTCTTTGTGTAAATCTTCAATTATATGTCTAACCTTCACTTCATGTATCCAAGTCTTTGTTGTTTATTTGCTAATCGGCATCAACCTTAACCTCTATCACTAGTTTCCTGTGATGTGTATACTGTAACTTGATTCAGCCGTCCTGTTTTTCTTGTGCGCGTTTTTGATTAGGTGTTTGTATTTAATTTGAACCGAAGAGAAATCATAGAGCAACGGCGTAATCTGATGTAGCAGGAAATATAGAGCAATAGCCCTCTGCATAATACGGTGCCAATTTATCTCCTATATTTTTCTCCAGACAACTTCATCCTCATTGTTAAGTTTTCACTTCCACGATGCTGATCATGTAATTCTTTTGCCTAATCTTCTGATAGTCCTCTGTTATCATTTTTCGTTAAAGCTATTTAACGTCTGTGTCAACCTTTTCAGTTACATAAGATAAAATTGAGGATACAACTATGAATTCTGTAGCTTCTGTGGCGATCTCTTCTTGTATACGGATCTCACCAATAAAATACATTTCATTACATTCCGAAACCAGTACTAAACGAAACTTGTGCCATCAAAATGTCAAAACCTAACACGAATACATGAAATTTTGAATCATATGTAGCAGTAGCTAGCTCACTCTCATTTATTCCATGGAAAGTACTTTGATAAGGGCGTTCGGAAGTCCTTATTCCTGATTCAGAAGTATTCGAGTCTTCATCTGTTTCACTCTGCCGGGTTAAACTTCGCCGAGGAGAAGGAGAAGGCGGTGGAGTAATTTCTTTATCTCCCTGCATCATCTTCACCACATTGCTCATGAGAGGTCTTGCATTCTGAACGCACAACAGAGCTACGGATAACATCCTCTCCGATTTTTCCATGTCTTCTCTTTGATCCCACAACGCGACATTAAAATTGCTTGTGGAGACGAATCACATGCCTTTCTGAAATACTATAATATATGTGAGTCGTCTATAACATTCATTTTTGTTATACATTTCCCATGTCCGCTTTGGAAGCCATTCCCGTGGCTCGTTTGCATCTACAGGAAGATGTCCTCTCCTCTCAACAATCTCAAAGAGAAGGATCCGAAAACTGTTAACAACGCATTTGTGAGGCACGGGATAAGGCTTCCATACAAGCAATCGTTGTAAGTTTCACCGCTGAATGTAAAGGGGAGTCATCAACGTTCACAATGCATTCATGATACGTTTTTGGCAAACTGCAATTCATTACCTTATTGTCTTGTTTAGGACACTTCTTCTACCGGACGTGTTCTTCCCTGTATGCATCATAGTCTCCATTTTCCGGCCTTCCTGCAACTGCCACTTGAAATGTGTCTGGCCCAAGTTTGTGGCCAGCAACCAGAGACGTTGGCGGGGGCTAGGGATGTGTTGGTTTTTCCTTCCCATACTCCAAGAAGAGACTCTCGCCAAGATACAATGCAGAAACTATTGGTCTCGCCAACAAAAATCTCCTTTGTTGCGGATAAACTACTTTTGGTTCTGATTAGTGTGGTAAACAAAATTAGTGGTGGACTGCGGCCCGTCTCTAAAATAAGTATTGAGGTTTTTATGAAAAAAGCAAATTAAAAGTGTAACTATTTGATATTAGTTGTGATTTTTTTTATGAAATAACCGATGTGACATTTTTTGCTTTATTCAATATAAACGCAGCCGTTTGTGATAGTCTGAAGAGTCATTCTTAGTTTCTAACCTCAGACAGGCTCTGTGGCGACTCACGCTTCCCGGCATTCCCCAACCGGCGACTAGCTCTAGGCCATCTGATTTGAATAGTGTTTTTTTTTACTATTTTATCTAATCATTTGAATGGTGGTTTTTTTTTTTTTTTTTTGTTGTTTGAGTCCGTCAACATTTTTATACTAAGAGGAGGGAGAGTCGGGCAAAACCAAACAATGAGCAGCCTAATTTGGTATCGAATTTGCCATCCGTGTGATTCAAACCTAAGATCACTTACTTCCAAGTAAAAATGAATATCACACGATATTATCTACCCTAAAAGAATGGATCATTTCTAAGGGAAAAATCGACACACTTGACGGAGAAGACCAAAAGCGCAACTGAATATTTGAAATTCAGGGACGAAAATGCAGATCATATGTTTTCCAGGCATAGTGTGTAGTTGAGAGACGATTGCCACAATTAAGCCAAAATAATAATATGTTACAAATAATGTTACCCAGGCAGCCACCTGTCGTATAAAAGTACAAAGTATATTGGTTGGCAACTTGTACCTGCATATACAAGGATTTAGAAAACTTGGATATACATATATACCTAGAGTATTATTGCTCACACGTCATCTTTCCAAGAATTTGCTTAGAACAGTTTTCCTTAGATGCGCATCTCCGTCTTCATCATCTTCTTCAGCTTTCATATTTGTGTACAACGCACAGCGGATTACTGAGTTGACCTGCATCCTTAATCTGGCATTGTCGACAAACTGATCTGTCAGCATCTTCCTCAGCTCATCATCAGCCTTCCTATCATTACCATTGACGTTGTGAGTTTCGTCTACCGCCATAACAGTGTTTTCCACATCCTGGGCGAGGAGCTGTGCCTGTTCCAGTTTCATAAACCATTATAATCTGGACCGGAGGCACCAGTACTATAAGCAAATAAGACTCGTAAATGGAAAAATGAAGATGTAGTTTAGTCATATATATAAATGCCGTCATGGACCAGCATGCGATTGTTGATGAATACAGATTCCTAATATAACTCACTAAATGGATGAAAAGACGAGGACGAGAACTAAAGGTGCATAACATACCTCCGCCAGAAGGAGACCAATTCGATTGTCAGAAGTTGTCAGTAAATCTATTGCATCAGATGGAGATGAAGTATCCATAATGAGCTTATCTTCCTCTTCAACAAGGAAATTAACGCTACATTCTTGAAGCCGATTGAGAAGAATTTCACATTCATGTAACAACTTTGCATTAGCAGTATTTGCCGACTCTGTCCTTCGCCTTTCCTTGTGAAGAATTCTCTGAAAGACAAAAAACAGAACAAGATTTGGAGGATTTAAAATTGTATTTTCTTTAAGGAAAAGTGCAATTAACCCTACTTAAATCCAGAAGGTTAGGAGATATACGCAATTTTAATTAAATGGACCTATGCAGAGAAAGACAAATTATCGAAGGTTTTGCCAAAACATAATAAAATATGTGAGAAGTTTGGGAACCTATTACAAAAATCAAATGAAGCATAAGCGACATTACCTCTACTTCTAATTTCTCTTTCATCAATCGACTAAGTTCCTGCTTCAATTCTGATTGTGAATTCCGAAGAGATTTGACCTCTTTAACAAGTAGCTTTACATCTGTCTTTGACTTTGCCTCAAACTCTTCATGATATTTCTGCAAGTTCTCAAGTTGCTGCTTAGAGGCATCCAACTCCTGGTGTAACACATCATTCTCATGAAGGATGGACACTTTTGTTGACTCTGAATGCATCCTTTCGTCCTGGAATATTCGTGAACATCATCCACATAATGACCTTAGCATTGAATAACAAAGAGGAATAAATAATTTGTGGCAGAACAAATAAAACCTGCTCAGATTTTAATTGTGATTCCAAGTCCAAGCATCTCCTACGGAGTTCCTCCATATCCCACTGCATTTGGGTAAACCTTTCTTTTTCGGTTAAAACTGTCTGCTGCATGTTTTCTTTACAATTCTGTCTGGTAGTTTCAAGATCAACTTCCAAATCTTTGACCTACAAGAGAAAATTCCCATAAAGCAACACAAAATTTCAGCAAAGTCACAAAATTATAACAGAACAAGAAAACAATCATTCATGATTTCAAAATCATTCTCAACCCCCTTTCTCTCTTTTGTAAATCCATCAGCCTTTTTACATTGAAAACAATAGCAGAAACAACACAAATAAAGAAAAAGGTTTACTTGAGTTTTTTGGCGAGGTAATAATTTTCCCAATGCAAGCCTATACTGAATCAATCATTCTTTCCCGCCACTTTTGGGACTCCTTACAACTGCTAATTAACCGTCAGAAAACTCATTCTTTAGTGTGGCATCTGCCTTAGGTTTACCTTTGCTCTTACTAACTCACTTGTTTATTGAATTTGATTCCTTACTTCCCTACATGGCTGGGATATGACCTAAAATAATAATGGTGCATATACCACTAAAAATCTTAAATACTAATATATCTCTTTCAAAGAAAAGAAAAAAAAAGAACGAAAAAGCTGCAACTAATGGATAACCCAACTGCAGCCATCTAAGTATGGAGAACCCAATGGCTGGGAATAGAAGCAGACTTTGTTCTATAATACAGTCAATCAGTACCATATTAGCAGCACACTTACTAACTGTTATAGGTTAATTGTCAATTAGTACCATATTAGCAACAAAGACTTATTAGCTGTCATAGATTATACCTTTGTTGTGAGGAATTGTCTCACAGCAACTTCTTGATTCAATCTAGCAATAAGATCCTCAACGTCCGTTTTTGCTGTGGCTAGTCTCTGCTGCAATGTAGTTAGAACCCTGTTTAACTTATGTCGCTCCTCAGATGGAAGAGCAACTACTAAGTCCCTTGAAAGCCTTAAATCAGATTTGACAAAAGCATTAGGAGCTTCAGAACCTTTTGCAAGATCAAGGGAACCATCACCAAATAAATTGGCCACTCCAAAGTTAGATGTTTCATTAACTCTCATAGAACTCAAGTCACTACCAAAACTCTCCGTTGAAAGCCTTCGAACATGGCCATCCCGGTTGTAATCCTCTATTTCTGAAAAGAACTCTGTTCCATCCATACGAAGAGGTTTGGCATCAGAGTTATTCTCGCTTACTCGGTCCCTATCTGTAATACTGGCATAACTTCTGCCAGGCATTTTGCGCCTGGAGAGCCTTTCTAGGCTGGACTGGATAAAATTCCGGTTGAATATGCCAAATTTAGAATTTTCCATTGAATCAGCTAAGTCATGTTCAGATGTTGAATGCTCCATGCCAAGATCAGAATGGTTATCATCTCCATGCCTTGGTGTTCCATTCTCAGATACATCAAAGGGAGTATCATTACCATAATCTGATGTGATAGATGAACTAGCAGCAACAATGGAAAGATCTGAATGAGCTTGTAACAGAAATGATGGAGCTGCGCCACTAGTCGAAGAGTTTACATCTGCAGATTCCTGATTGACTTCATGGAATGCTGTAAAGTATGACAGCCAAAAATTAATATAAGCAAATGGACAAAATCAATATATTATACATGATAGGATTTCCATCTCTAAGATGCACAAAGGATACACATACAAGACCTCGCAGCAGCTTCAAGCTCAAGAAAGGTTGCAACCAAGACATTTCTTGATAAATCAATGTCCGATAATAGCTTTTCAATCCAATCCTCCAAAGAACGCCTTCGCTGCAACAGACTAACCAATTTGAGAATAAGACGATGAACACTTTAGAAAAATAAAAGGCATAACAAAAAAATTTTTGGCAATAAGAAAAACCTATAGTTTGTAAAGCTACATCTGCATCAACATATTTTATTCAGATCCAAATTGTGTAGATGTGTGTGTATTTATGTGTGTGTGTAGATATTTGTATAGCTAACTGGTGATGATTAAATAACCATTAACTTGGTCATATATAGAAGTTGACATATCTATGCAAAACATGTGCAAGCATTCTGGTTAAAAGCCCCCATAACAGTCCAAATATAGGCTCCAAGGACTTGAATGGTTGAACCTCAGCCATTAGAACAAATAGGGACTGCTGAGATGCACAGTGGATGGTTTGCATCAATCCATAAATGACCTAACGGCTCATATGCAAATTCTTAGCCTAGATCATTTGTAATTTTTCTTTGGTAAATGCTTAGGTCATTTTTTACTTACACATGAATAACATGCAGGTTTTTACCAAGAAAACCTTTGGCCTCCAATAAAAAGCCCAAGCAATAGAAGATTTCAAGATTTTTTAGGGTACAGTGAAAACCTGGCTTAAGTCTCAAAATAGCTCTGTAACTACCATTTTTGTGTGCAAGTAACCTCGCAACTAACTATAAAGATACTGAGAAAACCAATGATCCAATTAAAAATTCTGACATGAGGTATTGCTATAAAATGTATCTCAACATGTATGTTACACTAAAGTTACTTCTGATTCCAATATACATATACTAATATTTGGATCGAGAGAGAGAGAGAGAGAGACAGAGAGACAGAGACAGAGACAGAGACAGAGACAGATGTAGCCCACCTCTTCCAATAGTGTCCGACTTTTCACTCTCAGAAACCCCTTTGGAGGAGCTGGGGGAAGATCTTTTGTGGGGAACGCCTTTTTAAGCTACAGAAGACAATACCAAATGAAATCGCTCAACAGTCCAACAAACAAGGAAATTTCTAAGATCTACGACACAAAAGACATATATAGATAAACGTGTCTGCCTGTCTATACGAAGAAGTAGCTAATTTCAGTAACAGCATCTCAGCCTTATGTCAATAAGAGATAAGAAATTGGCACAATTGAAGATCATCCTTACCGTTATTCCAGTCATATGGAATGATCTGCACATCTGCACATCTCCTAATTTTTCTTGATCATTTATTATCTATGAAGCATGGATATGGATATGGATAATGGATATGGCAATACGATACAATATGACACAACACGGCGATACGACAAATTTTTAAATAACAAGGATATAATACAGCATGGACGGGAATTAATATTAAATATTTAACATTTAGTTGTTATTATTATTATGATAATTTAAAAGATATCATAAAGAATTTACTGGTAATTTACAAGTCATATATGATTGCCTATATTTACAAGATGTAGTCATACAAATTTAAATATATAACATAGTTTTCTTTTTAAATTGGAAGATGAAATAACATAGTTTAATGTTAATTGCATTTTATTTTTTCCACCTCTCCATGTGGGTATGATTAGTGGGCCAGTGAGAAATAACAGAGTCCAACACATGAAATTCAAACAGAGCGTTTTGAAGTGGCTGTCGTCTTCTTCCTCGCGAAGATCTGCAATCGCGCTTTCAAGGCTAAAAGCCTAAAATTTTATTCTCCTCAACATCATACGTATCCAAAAAGTCAGATACCCGTATCCTAAATGCTATATCCATCAATTAACAACGTATCCATTGATCCCAATATGTATCTAAGGCGTATCCAAGCGTATCGGTAGCGTATCATATCCCATCAAGTATCTGATACGAGATAGGCGACCAAGTTGCCGTATCCATGCACCATAGTTTATTATTTATTTCAAAGTCAGTCTTAGTCGTGGTTATCCTTTTCGTTATTTACCTTCTACTTTAACAAATCTACGGTTGATTACAAATCATAAGTGCATTTCTAGCCTTAAGTTACAATGTCCTACCACTAAGCCAGATATCTCCTGTATTATCACTAATAGGTGCCACTCACAGTGTTTCCACTAAGCTGAACAACGTGCATGGAAATTGGAAAATAAATAGGCGTGTGAGAATTCAATAGAACCACACTTATAATGTACTTAGTATTATTTTATCGTATAATATACTAATAGCTTGTCTCCGTTTTGTCCAGCTAGGTTCATTTATATTGCGTTTACTATGGATCTGCATTACTGATCCTCAATATCGTAAAGGATTTTACTATCTACATTTCTATTAATTTTCACCACATATATTTTAAGATGATACACAGAATAGAATTATCCCCTACTTCTGACTAACATAAAAACAATGTCATGTACCTTAGACTTTCCAAAATGAAATTTCACATACTTTGGAATTTCCAAAAGAAATGTCACTTACTTCGGAAGATAGCTTCAAAAAATCGTTAAATCTTCGTAATATCCCCCGAGTAGTGGTGATTCCTTCAGGCGATTGTATACCAACTTGAACCCTATAAAACTGTTCTCTATAAATGTTAAAAGGGAAACTAACTAAAACAGGTACACATTAACAGAAAATAAAGCACAACCAACATTGCAAGAGAACAAATAGAAATCCTCACCAACATTACATTAGCATCTCCAGCCATTTCTAATCACATAATTTCAAAATATAAATATCAAATTACATTTCTTTTTTCTTTTGAAAAATTAGATAACAAGCTATTACAACTATTGGAAGCACTAAAATGCAGGCGGTACCCTAGAGATATTTCTTTTCGTATATCAAACACAATGAGACGGGAACTACACTGTTGAAAATCCACAAGCAAAGTTCTCAGAGAAAATTACTAAAGCACTCGACAATGAGGCTGAACACTTTTAGATTCTCTATGTGAGTTTTAAATAAAGTTGTCCTCGCCTTTACATAATCATTTATCACAATCAACCACATATTCCTAATTTATCACCATAAATCAATCATTAAATGCATTACTTAACGAGCCAAAAATCAACTCAAAGTAGTTTTGTGCCTTCAAAATTGAGAGTTTTTCTTGTTTCTTGTAAATGGTGGATTTCTTATCCACTTCTGTGTATTTCTCTTTTCTTTTATAAAATGTTTGTTTCTTCTCAAAAAAAAAAAAATTTAGAGTGAGTTACGATGATGATTTGACTATAAAAATTAAAAATTAACAATAAAATAATGATAAGATAATACTGATAATGATAATAATTATACTAGTAGTAATAAAACAGGGACAATATATGACAACAATGAAGGACAAGAAACCTTGCAAAAGACACAGAACTAAGAGATTTGCTGATTATGGTGGAAAATCAAACTAGGATGGTCCAAGAACCAACAAGAGAAGCCCATATGCTTAAGCAAAGTTCTTCAGTATAACCACGTATAATAAACAAACTACTAAGTAATGGACTGCTACACAGGAAAGTCCAAATGTAGATAAAGATAAACTTAAAATTATCAAAATTATAAAATTAAAGAACATGGGTTAAGAACTGATACATATCTGTAATTAAAATTCTAAGAAAATACATAAGTATGGAGAGAAGCCGAAGAGAGAGAATTTGCAGGTAAACAATAAAGAGTGGCCTATTATCTGCCTAACCCAAGATGTTGGATCTAATCCCTCCTTATTAGGGACAATGAAAATCTTCCAATTTCATTGGCCGATTAATTTGGAATAATACTGCTGATAATAGCATTATGTGGAGGGTTTCTCAATCTTCAATTTGGGAGACTATGAAAGCAGCCTTGGAGTTATACCAGCATTCCAACTAAAATTGTCTAAAGAGAGAGAGTTCGGAGCAAGAATGTCCTTCATGGATATATGATAGTGTCCTTCATGATATATGAGAGTATCCAATTGGATACAACATCCAGGCTAGAGATTAACTCTTGAGTGTTATTTACTTGTACTTGTTTGTTCTCTCTTCCAGTGAAGTTGGATAGTCTGGACGTAGGCATAATTACTCTGAACCACATAAATATTGGTATGCCTTCTCATCTCCGACTACTTTTTTAAATTATTTCCACAATTCGTATTTGTCGTGATTAGGGGATTCAAGTCACCTATAGATGATGTCAAGAACAGCTATGACAGATACAAATGAAATTGTCAATTGAACAAAACAAGTCACAAGTAAACAACTCAGATGTTGCAAGAACAGAGTACAAACTAAATGATCACTTTAACACACATTAGTAACTATAATGCCAATGGAAGAATAGTTGTGCACAAGTAAATGTACAAGAATCTAGATAATGTTGTCACAATCGAGAACGGAAAATAAGTATAAAATTTAAAACTAAAAATTTTCATTAAAAAAATATATATACCACCACAGGATCTGAACCTCTTGACTTGGGCAGGAACATCCAAGAAGGAACAGTGACACAGTAACTCCATCCTGTATGTGGGTTATGTGGCCAAACAGAGTCTCGTCCATCCTTCATTCAAAACCCAAAGTAGATTATTACAAGGGAAAAAAAAAACAGAATCATCTAAATTAGAATCATGCAGAATCTTGTTCCTGCAAGGCCAAATCTGTCATATACTAACAAAACTGATTAACTTACAGCATACAGGTCATGTCAGTGACATATTTCACTCACTATATAGTTGAAGTACTAGTCTGGGTTAACCCCACTAAAATAAGGCCAAATGGGAGGAGGTAACCTCTACCTTTTTGCAATTAACAGTTCACATATTGTATTTCACCATATTTACGATGATTGGCAGACACCAATAGGTATGTTTGTCTTAACAGAGAAAACTGAACTAAATAAGTTACCTGACCTAGATGGAAATATACACGATTAAAAAAAAAGTATTATACCATCATTTCTAGTCGTGTAAGATGGAAATTTATCCATGATATTTAAACTTGGACCTTCAAAATCTAAGCATATAACTGCAAAAACTACAGCAAAACGTAATTCTCCGTGAAAATGAAAATCCAGATTTAAATACCATCTGTTATACTTATTTTCAGGTCTTATGGTAATTTAGGCCTCAACTTCTTTCTGTAGGTGAACCACCAAAACCCTACATTCAACACCATTTTTGGTAGATCTCTTCAATTGTGAATTTCAGATGCAGCATACAACCAATTCATAGGGTTCCTGCGAGGTTGTTTGTTCAAAAAACCCCTTTTTCCCAGAGTGAAATGCGCATAGAAGATGGAGCATCCTAACATATTACTTCAATTCGATCTTTCTATCCTCTTTTGCAGTATTAAAAATATAAAATTATTCTCCAGAGGGTTTCTATTTCACTTCCCTGCTCCCACACCTAGAAATACTTTACAAACATCCACACCTGTTTACACTTTCCAGTTTATCTCTTTCAGTTTACATCCAACAATGTCCTCTCCCCCAAAACTTCTTCCCGAGCTTCCATCCCATCCCAGATCGAGCAACCATACCGTATCATTAACACCCTTTGAGAAATATTGTCAACATACATACCCATTGATTGTGTGAAACATTTCCTACTTAAGGCTTGTGGGACTGTCAAAAGCCCAGACATACCTATTCCATTATTTTGCACCCCATCACTACTGGTATGGATCAAAATTTATTCTCTCATCGCCACTCCGAATTGTCGTATTTTCAGTAAACAAATTATATGTCCACTTTTTTTTTTTTTTCCCTTTTAGTTATGATATGTCCTCTAAAACGTAATTAAAATGACTTTAATCACCTAGGTCTGAGATGAAGTGCTTAAATTTAATCATATACTTCATCAAATTTCAAACTTTTAACACATAATTAATCCACAAAACCAGTCGAAAAATTCACCAAAACCCACTTACCTAAATCCAATAATTAATTCAAAAGCAAAATTAAAGCTTCATAACTGGGTGTCCCCAAAAGCCATAAACTAAACAAAACACGATCAGAAAACGAAAAGTTCGAGTACCCATTTGCGAGGAGGAGGGCTCCAATCCATGCCCAGAGGGAGAGGCGAAGTGCCATCGTGGCGGTATTTGGGAGGGCTGCGACTGCGCTCCACGCGCTTGGTGGTGCTTTTGTTGTCATAATCGTCCCTGGCATCAGAAGCTACGTCGTCGGTGCGATGAGGGGCAGTTCCGGAATCGGAGAGTAAAGAAGTAGGGCGGTGAGAGAAGGGATCGGAATAAGGATCGAAGAAATCGCAGGAGTTGAAGTCCATGAGAGAGAGATCGTGCGCGTACAGATTCATCTTCGGTTCGTTGTTGTCTGTGTTCTTGGTGTTACCGCAATTAGTATGAACTACGAAGGCTTGACGCCATGTAATGTGGACGCGATCCGGTTTGATGTTAAAAATTTAACCGGATCAACGAGCATTTACCGGTTCAATTTGGTCTGGCTTGTTTTGACCTATCTTATCATTGAAATCCAACCGAACCCAACGAAATCAAACTATTGTTTATTGGTTTTTATTTTCAATTAACATTGTTAATTGGTTTGAGCCTATTTTCAAACATAAAAGATTTAAGAAAAAACATTTACCATTTTAAGAGTTTTAATTTTTTTGCATATTCACACATCTTACATATTTCAATTCAATTAAAAAATTAAAGTTTTTTTTCTATACAAAAATGTTATGAAGTCAACTAGTCCTAAGTTTTAATTAAATAAAATCACATGTTAGCAAAAAATTTACTATCAAATAAGAATAGTGTTACACTTACTATCTATTTGTACCATAATATTATATCATTTATGTGGCATCTTAGGTGGAAAACCACATTTAAACTATATTAATTTTTATTCAATTAAAGGGAATTTTTTTTTTTTTTTTTAAAAAAAAGAAAAAGGAAAAGCCCTAAAACAGTAAAACCTAGCAAACGTAAAACTTAACGTTTCTTCTTCTGCCGTCCTCTCCTTCTCCTTCATTCTACGCTTTCTTAGTCACCATATTGCCCCACGAGAACACCTCTTCCACTGCTCTCCATGTTTTAATTATTGGTAAGCATTGATTTTTATTTTTTCGTTGAATTTTTTTCCCCTTTTGTGGGTCTGTTTGCAGTTTCTTTCATTCTTCATTGTTGCAGACTATTTTTTTTTTCATCCATAATCGTTTTGATTATTGTACTTTTGTTGAGTTCATCATTTTAATCGGCTTCTTAATCTCCGTCATTGCAAGTTGCAATTTGCTATCATTATTTTATACTAGTCAACTGTTGAATGTTAATGGGAAATCCAGTATCGTTGTAGACTGAATTTAAGCATCAACAATAGCTATAGTTTGTTTTTCTCTCTAAATTGGTTTGCTGTAGTTCTAACAAAATTATGATTTTGTTATTTTTTCACTGGGATGATTTTGTTAGTTAGAACTACTAAGTCAATATATTATTTTTTGTTTAATTGTTCAAAGATTGACAATGAAGATTGAAACATCTCCCAATGAATCAGAGAGCATTAACCACATGAATAACAATACAATACATCAAGGTAATTTACTTGTTATTAGAACAATCGTAGTTTTGATCGTGCATGTACTCTTCATGATTGGGTGGATTATATCAGCTTGTATAATTATGTTTTTTAGGACATGAACATCTTCTAATGAGATGATTGAAGAAGAAGAGAAAAAGAAAATGTAGTCGAAGAGAATTCTAATATCATTGAAATAGAAAGCAACGGAGAAGACATAGAAAATAATAAGATTGACAATGAGAACATGATGGATGTGGAAGAAAAAGTACAAGAGCCTTGAGTTGGAATGTTCTTTGACAATGTAGATGAGGTGGCTAGATATTACTAGAGATATGAAAGACAAACAGGTTTTCAACGATAAGGATAATCAATGAAGAGAGATTATAAATTGAAATATTTTACTATGGCATATGCATGATCAGGACATCAAAAAGTACTTCAAGTAATCCTCTTAAGCCACGTCCAAATATAAAGAATGGTTGCAATGTTCTTAGAGTAGGTTTACACTCGAGTACTGGAAAGTAAATAGTGAATACTATAAAGCTGTATCATAATCATAGTTTGAGTCTAACAAAAGCTCGTAATTGGTTGTGTTACCGAGAGATTAGTTTGGACATTAAAAAAAAGTTTGAAGTGAACAATAAACACGACAAAACTAAGAACAAGTAGAGGCCAAAACATTTGCACCTATTAGTTTAAAATAGGGGCAAATAATGATGTTTTCCGCACCTAATAGTTAGGAGTGGTGGATATTATATGGCGTATTATATTAACACTCCACAAATTGTTGAATAAACCTCACATATTTAATACACCCCACATTTGCTTTTTCACTTAAAAATTATCTTAATACACCCCACATACCTTCCCATAATACCCCCACACGCCACATTCTCAATATACACCTTATATTTTGTACATACACCCCACAATTCTGAATATACTCCTTATATTCCTCCACAAGAAATTGATGCAAAAGGGTTACCGACCTTTTGTACCAAACACTCAGAGTCACCCTTTTCCGTTTTCTTACAATCAAATATGGAGCAAGTGTATGGAGTGGGTTTGCTCATTATGTTGCTTGAGAGATTAATCTCATATACGTGATAACCATGTTACTCTCTTGTTCAAGTTTAATGGGATTGGATTGTATGCTATTGTTTCAAAATATATTCATTTCTGCCCATTTTATTTTCTCAATCTGTGGTTTTTGTTATTGTTGCATAGATCATTTTGTGGCTGTTATTAATTCAATCTCTTTCTCACGTCTTCTAAGTAAGCATCACGAAAGGTATCTGTGAACACGGAAAATTCCTGCGATGAAAGAGACAAGAACACGTGTACAAAATAATATTTTTTTTGTATTAATGATTTTGGGGTTATAATCTCTTTTAACTTGATCCTCTGATTCGATCTCCGTAAGATGTTGGTTTGTGGATGTTGTTGATCCAAGGGCCGTCAGGGCTTGATCTTGGATGAACAAGAAGTTTCTTCAATGGGGCCTTTGGTGGCTTGATCTTGAAGGTGGATGAACGTTTCTTCAACGGGCATTGGTGGCTTGATTCTTGAAGAACGATGATCGTTGATCCAAGGGCCGTCGGGGCTTGATCTTGGAAGAACGATGAACGAAGAACAAAGAGAGTTTTCTCGATCCTTCGGGATTTTCCTGAGAGCTTTTAGAGTTTCAAAGCTTCAAAGTTTTGGTGTGATTTGAATTCTCTTCCAATTTGGGAGTAGAGAAAATGTATGTAAAAATCTTCCCTTGATCATTTGATGGAGAAGCCTATTCATAGGCTTTGAGAATGAATTAACACCATCCTTTTGTTTTGGTGGATGTTGTAGGTGAATTGGGTAGGTTGTTGTAATTTTAATGCAATGGCCAACATTTATATCACCGAAATTTCAATGTCTACAAATGCCCCTACTTCAAGGCGCGTTGTATACATGTGCTTGTCACGTGTAGAAGATGCGTTTTGAAGTCCCTTAGTGTAGATGTCGATCCAAGGGCCGTTGAGGCTTGTTCTTGAATTTTGTTTGAAATTTCTTCAAGGGCCGTCGAGGCTTAATCTTGGATGAAATTGGACCACAAGGAGCTTCATGTGGTAGATGATCTTTGGCTTTGGTAATGGATGAATCGGCACGTATTTTGTTGCGCTTGTTGATTTTCCACAGCTTTGATCTTGAACTAGGTTGGAGGGTTTTTTTGGTTTCCTCCAATTGTTGATTTTCTACAGGCTTAATCTTGAACTGGACTGGGGATTTCTTCTACCAGACTTGCACCAAATGCCTAAATTTACCCCTTCTATCTGGAGCAGAATTTGGTTCAAGGATGGTGGACACTTGATCTTAAGTCGGACTTGTGATTTCTTCAAGGGTCATTGGGGCTTGATCTTGAATTTAGATAGGACCACGAGCGGCCAGGATTTGGATACCTAGCAGATAGCTACGAGGTGGAGGTGATGGCCTGTTTCTTTGTTCAATCTTTCCAATTCATATTGATGAGGGTTAGGGGATGAATCAGCACGTGCAGTTGTCGCGTTTACTGATGATCCACAAGATTGATGCTTCATTGTCACTCGTCTTGACTGTTCTCTAGGCAGATGCGGATGAGTACTCGAGAGTAATGCTAGGTAAGCAATCAGGGAAGGGGTTCCAGGCAGTCGATTCCTGACCGGAAGCTTGATCCCAAGTGTCGCCCGATTGCTCTTCTTCTTATTGTCCTGTAGGCAAGAACGAGGACAAAGAAAAGGACAGGGAGAAAGCATGATATGAGATACTTTCGCTTTAGACCCTGATGATATGAGATATTTTTGCTTTTGAAGAAGTAGTGGTGATTTGACGTTGATTGCTCTTCTTCTTATCTCCACACATGAAACGTTTTGGCATGCCAACATATGAAGTGTAGTACTTTTCTTTTAATGTGGCCTTGTAATTTCTCCACCTTGTGGCTACTTTATTCAACAATAAGGCGAATAATAGGAATACTAAGAATATCTTCCGATCGCCCACCAATAGTATCCTTTGTTGGAAATTGTGAACTTGTGGGGGACATATAATCCCACATCGCCCATTCCACATATTTAGCTCATCTTTATAAGTGTTTTCCCTCCTTTATGGTTTGAAAGAAATTGGACCTTGGGCCTTAGACATGGAGGGTTTGGGTGTATATATTAAATGTCAAAGATGGGCCTTGGATGGACAAAAAACACAAGTATCAATTTTACGTTTTTGATTTTTGCATTCAATTTTTTCCGAAAGGATAAAACTGATCACATGACACAGTTACGTCCTTTCTTACTTGGATTAGATAGTTGTATCCTGCAAGATAGACGTCCGTTGAACTACTGCACTGGTGTAGGGGCGAATTTATGTCTTAGGAGATTGCTACTGCAAGCCTTTATCTTCCTAACCAAGTCAGTGTTTTGTGATTTATTATTCAATTTCATTAATTGTTCATATTTTGAAACATATTGTATCTATTGTGAAATTTCCATTCTAAATATAATGTGCAATTGTTATATATTATATACCTGTTAATTGATTAGTCCTAACATCCTGCAACAAAAACTAGTGTTATAATAGGTTTTTGCATTAATTATTTTATTTAAGTAGTGTTACTTACATTGTATGATCCTCCACACTTCCTCTATGGTATTATCCTTATTGTCAAGCACGCGCCAATTCTGAGGCTTGAGCGGAAGCAAGTTTGAAGTTCTTGCCAAGTTACCTAAGAATCTGGATAACTTGGCATTCTTGGGCACGAGGCATTATCCATCTTTTGTGAACTCAATGTACTCCTTACCTGATTTGCCCCAAGTAAGCTTATCATAACCACGACCATTTCTCTCTTTAACTTGACCTGCAAAATTAGTGCATATAAAGTACACATAATAATTTGTCCAAAAAAGTACACATAATAAGAACAATAAGGAACTTAACACAAATGAGTTCAGAAACTCTATGGAAACACATACCGTTTTCATCATCTGTTTCTATACTGTCGTCTGAGCTATAATCCTCATTCAAATTAGAATGACCCTTATTGGGCCTCATCTAAATAGTTAAATACCTAATCATAAGGTACCAAAAAGTTACATTATGATTCAATTCCATTTTAAAATACGAAAAGTTATTATGATTCAATTCTATTTTTAATTTACATTTGTCTATTTTTACATCATATGGTTAAGTGTTTATTTCACCACAATATACATCATTGGTAAATCTGATAGAGAAAATACTAACAATTACCAACTCTTCAAAACCCTAATTGGAAAAAATAGACCAATTAAAAAACACTAACTAAAACAATGCACACAACAACAATAATAGAACAAAACAAAACAAAAGTTAATCTAAAACTATCAATGAATTTTCTGAAGAAAAAAAAAACCCTAAATTAACCATTCAAGAACATACCTTTGAAAATTGTGAGCCAACTACACATTCAAAATCACACACGGTATGTCTGCAACCTTTATATTAAAAGCCAAACCCTAAGTCAGTTAAATCAATTTATCAATAGAAAAATATGAATCATATAAAAAGAGAAACGATTAGAGTAGATTAAAAAGAAAAAAAATGAATTTTGCTTACCATGGAGCGTTCATAGTTGGATGAAGTAGAAAATAAGGACTACTAGGAGAAAACGAGAGAAATAAAGATGGCGTGAACAGGGAAAGAGAAGAAACTGAAGAAAGAAAAATGAATAAAAGAAATTAAAGGGATAAGTGTCAATTAGTTTAGGTTTAATTCATTGAAAACTTAAGATTGGGAATTGAAGTTTTAACAAAACTCTTCCTCCCTTTGCAATTCCACAGCCAGCAATTCTCCAAAAAAAATCCAAAATTAAGCTCCCCGTCCGGCTAAATAATTTTGGCACAAAAATAAAAAAGTAATTAAATTGAAACAAATAATATTAGGCTCAAAATACTTAAAAATTAATAATAACAACATTAGAGGCGGATAATACCCCACCTATTTATCTAAAATGATAGCTGGAAATTTTTGGTGAATTTTTTTTGCGGCAATCTTCCCACCCAATCTCTTTAATATTGGATGCTATTTTAAACGCACCTAATACTACTAATAGGGGCAATTAATATTTCTGTCTCTAAAAACTCATTAATAGATGCGATTCTTTAAATCTGCCCCTAATAATTCATTTTCTTGTGGTGAAAGTTGGAAGAAGGGTAAACAAAAGTTATGAGAACATTGAAATGTTCAGAAGAAAAAAAATTGTAGAAGTTATATGGAAAAGGTACGATGCTTACAACATGGGGAAAGGGATGCTACTGTAGTTCAAAACTACTTTGTAAGAGTGCAGGCTCAAAATGCAAATTTCTTTTATGTAATTGATTTAAACAAACATAATAGTTTAATATATGTATTTTGGGTAGATGCAAAGAGTAAGACAGCTTATATGAATTTGGTGATATTGCTATATTTGACACGATGTACTTGACTAATAAGTACAATATGTCATTTCCTCATTTTGTTAATCATCATGGCCAGTCAATCTTACTAGGATACAGATTGATTTCAAGAGAAAATACTAACTCTTTTATTTGGTTTTTTAAGATGTGGCTTTCATATATGTCAGGTCATGCTCCAAATGGAATAATTACAAATCAAGATAAAATCAATTGAAGTTTTTTTCTTTTAACATATATATTACAAATCAAGATAAAAGCGATCCAAGTATAATAATGATCACTCTAACATATATATTATTTTCATCACACAATATATATGATATTCTCATCAATCATAAGTTTCAAATCCTACCAAATGATAGACAGCTGGCCAATTTTTTCGGTAAAAAAAACATATGGCAATTTATGTTGTCCATTTGTGTGGCTAGGGGCATTCCATTTATGAAGATATAGCATTTAATAAAATGTCGGGGTATTTGAGCGGAAAAATTAAATGGAAATGCTTTTGTTTACATATGTATTTAACACATTTGTCTTCTGTTTACATGAAAGGAAGTTAACAAAGCTAATGTGGTTCGAAAACAGTAACTCAACTGCATCAATGTTGCTTGGTGATGGCATTGAAGCTCAACCATCGCCAGTCGACCTGATGGAACATGAATATGGAGATCATTTAAGAGTTCCAAACAATGTCAAAAGGGTTGTGGATGAACGTCGTCTTATGATCCGTATAACACAAAGTCCCAGGAGAAAAAGTAGGCTAAGTAGGCAGCCAATAATACAAAGGAGCTGATGAAATTTAATGACAAATGACAGGCAGTAAAGTCTACCCATACTGCTGCAAGATTTTTCAGGTTCCTAAGAATGTTATCTCAAGAATTATCATACTTTCCAACTAACATAGCCGATTGGAAAAGTTTCTACAAGGCTTTAAACAATAGACTCTGCTTAGCAAAAGACTATGGTAAATAAATACAAGAGGCGTTCAAGATGATTGGTATTCCTACATATATATAGCTAGTTATTTCACATATATTGTATTAGTAGAAAAATACTTAAAACCTAATGAAGGGGCATTACAACGTGACTGTACATATTCATATCTCATATATCAAATGATTGTCAACAATTAACAATATCATATATATGTAATTGACCAAATGACTTTTGATTGAACTGATGCTATAACAGTAGAATTGGAGCAAAAAATTTGTTGGGTTTGTGAGTTGAAGTTAAATGATAGATGGAAGCATTAGAAAGCAAGTTACAGCAAGGCATATTATACTTCATTTTTGCACCCACTGTCAGCGAAGAGGTTCTATTGTGATGCTGGCTGTGTCAACCAAGGCCAATGAAAACTGTTAGTGCAACATGGGACAATGTAGACGCTCAGGAACCACACGCAATCAACAAATGTTTTTCCTTTTTTAGCCACCATATATGCTTGATTCAGTTATGGCATAATTAAGTTTATAAATGTCTGGATCATATGTATTAAGGATTAGGAGAGATTTCTTTCAACAAAATCTAATTAATGAATGATGAATATAACACATATAGAAGTGTGCTACATCATCTAAAAATAATAGATAGACTAAAAAAATCACACGAATGGAACCAAGACATTTGCGCAAATCAGACATGAATATGTAAGGCTCTCCCAGTTGTTTTGTACTATGTTAACTTAAATACATGTTATTGCAAATGTGATTAAGGTGAAATGTTGCTGTTAAGATATGAAATAATGCTTAAACAGAAATCATAAGTCAACGACAACTTGCATTAGTTAATACAGTGGAGTTATGAAATAGATTCTCATGCATATGAATTTATTGGTATGCACGACAGGCCTAAAAACAAAACAATCACTTATATTACTTATGAAGTAATATGGAAGCATGATTGAAATATCTTTGATTTAATAGAATTACAAATTTATATAGAGTGCATATACATTAGTAATTAATCTTGTCACGTGATTGCATGATGATTTCAACAAAAGGTTGAAAAAAGAAAGAAGACATGTTTGAGATGGTAACTAATGAGGTTCGTCATACTCTATACGTTGATGTATAAGGGCTTGAGAGAAGCAATTGTGAGGGTTTCTTATAGGTATTGTGTGGTCTGATGTGGTAGGTATCATAACTGAGAAAAAAGAAATTTTTAGAGAGATTGAAGCACTTAGAGCATCACATGATGAGCAAAAGGAAGTAGCAAACCAAGCTAGTTAATATTGAAAATGGGAGACTTAGGATGGAGGCAGTTGAGAGAGAGGAAAGGCAAAAGGCTGAGTCAGCAAATGTGTGTACACAATTGAGGAAAGTGCAGATCGATTCAATGGTGGCACACAAGAGGCAGATGGACTTGGAAGTGGAGACCATGAAGCATGAAATGAAGGTTATGATTTTGAAGAAGAATGTTGGTGGAGACATGGTAGAACCAAATGGAGTTGATGTGATTCAAGCTTGTCTCAATATAATTGAACTAAGGACTGCTTTGGAGACCCAAGCAAGTGAAGATGTTGAAGATAAACGTTTTGTTGTGATGCAGCATATTGACATGGATGATGAGATTAGGTATCATCAATGCATGGCGAATGTCACTAGCATCACTAAGTAAGTGAAAGGTTAGCTACAATTTTTTTGTGAATTTTGCTTGATGTATATATTAGAAATGCCATAGGAAAGGCATATAACCAATTGGGTGATTTTTGTTAGTTATTATCTAATTGATGTGCATTGGATGTGCATAACTGCATACATGGGATAAAATGCACCATCAACACCCTTGGGCTACTTGGTTGTGTTGGATGAAATGGTTAAATGTAATATGTTTTCTCTGTGGCATAAACCTTGTTATTGATAAATCTATTGTACATAAAGTTTGGTTGGTTGGAAATGTGAATCCATTTGTCAAATTTAAATTTCATGTGAATTTTATATTAAGAGCATGTGTTTTAATATACTACGGAGCTATTAGTAAATTTCATATGTTTTAAATTTTATATTAAGAACACGAAATTGTTATTGGCACTCTAAAAATCTTATTATACAATTCAAACTTTCTATATTTTGAAAGAAAAATACACTTGTGAGGATTGTAGAATGAGATTTTTGAAATGCCAATAACACTTCCCTAAGAACATGTGTTTTAGATTTCAGACTTGGTAATAATATATAAAGAGTTCCATGTGTACAAGGTGAGAACATATTGGCCACTCTCTAAGAATGAGTCATTAGAAAATTTTAGAGGAATATATTTTGACGAAATAATGGATTGGAATTGTCATGGATGTTAGTTTTCTTTTGATGAAATAATGGATTGGAATTGCAATGAAATATCACAAAGAACCCAGATACGAAATTCAAGAAACAAACAATTACCACTTCTCTAATATATAACAAATTTCACCGAAATGTTGCTCATAATTAAAAAAAAAAAAAAGAACATACAACTTTTTTCAAGAAAAATGAAATTTGTCGGATTTTTATTTTTCATTTCATAATAGTTAGTTATGAAGAAGGGAAAGATGGTTTAGGCAAGAAAGAGTCTGGGAGGAAAAAAGAGAGGGAGGAGAAACAAAAAAAACAAAAAAATTGTTCAATCAATCTCTTGTTGTATATTAATTAGTAGGAAAAATAATTACAAGTAATTTAAATATAAAAAAATAATGAAAGATTATATTTAAAAATTACCACATAGTAACTTTTGTGTGGTTAGGAGTGTCAGTCAACGAAGTTTCAACAGCATGTCAAACCCTACACAAATTTTTTTCTAATTGACGGGCAATTATTCCTACAGTGGAACGGAGTTGCTCTTAAAAATATTAGTTGCTTTCCAAAAAAAAAAGAGTAAAAATATTAAAGTATTTATTTTATTGGTAAAATATTAAAGTATAGGAAAGAGTGGGCAAGAAGCCAAGGGGAGAGAGCACCCTGTATAAATTGGACCCCAAGGCCGCAACTTAAATAAATAATTCCTTCTCGCTTCGCTTTCACAAAAACACCCCCCAAAAAAGCCTAAAATCCTCACAGGCCGAACCCTAATTCTCGAGGTTTAGGTCCATTAGGGTTTATCCCCAAAAAGCTCTGTACCTTCAACCTCAAGCCCATCAACTTCGTCTTCAACCTTCGAATTTTCAAATTTTTTATTTTTTTTCTTTGCCCGAAAGTAAACAATTTCCGAATTTCGTGTCGCAGAGGCCGGTTCTTCGTCTTCGGGGCTGCGATTTAGGGTAAGGATTTTTTTGTTTTCCTTCGGTTTTTTGGAAATTTTGAATCTTGAATTTGTTGATTTTCTGGATTTATTAGATGTCCTGGACTGTTGATCTCTGTGGGTTTGTTCAATTTCTTTAGCTTTCTTTGAAATTTTGAATTTAAATTTTTTTAGAGTTTTGTCATTGTTCAATTTCTTTGGCTGTATCTGTATGTGTGTGTATGTATTTGTGTATTTGCGTATGTGTGTGTATGTGTGTATATCTGTGTGTAATCTATGCGTTTACGGGTAATTGTGTTTTTATTATATGTGTTTACGGGTAATTGTGATTTTAGGGTTTAAGCTTTTAGTTTTGGTTACCCAATTATCTGTTAATTTCTTTAATTAGGGTTTTTTTCTATTACTGTCAGTCGTGAAACTTCAAATGTAACCTCGGATTGCTCTTTTTAATCTGTTTTTAATGATAATATTATTTGAACATTTCAAGGTACAATTGCTTTCAGCATAAAGCAGATTGTACTTGCTGCATTAGGTACAATTCACGTGCAGCGGGGCTGGGTTTTTAACTTTTTATAGGATGGAGAAGTTTTGTGACTGGTAAAAAAAATATGACAATTGTAATACTGCTGCGTCTGTCTGTAGTGGGCATTTTTTTTAAAGGCCAATAATGAAACACATTTCACGGTTCAATCCAAAGCCTCAAAAGTTATAAACAGTGCGTTTTGCATTCAACTAGCTCTGTCTTGAACTAGGTTTTATTTTGTGTTTTCTAAATTGTTTGATTCTAATAGACTTTGCTAGTTTGTATGCATATGCCAGTGACTCGTAAATTCAATCGTGTTCCGAATAACAAATCGTGTAATTCATCCATTCAATTTAACACATCGTGTATACATATACTCGATTATATTTGCTTTTCATTCCACTTTGTTGTGTGGTTTGGTTGGCAGAAGCTGCATCATAAGAATGAACCATGTTGTAACTCGATAAAATATTTACGACGTACTTTAAATTGTTGTGTTCATGTTTTCGGTGACGTTTATTGTTTCAAGAATCGTTTCTACGTGGTTTGTTATTCTGCTTTTTGTGATGCATTTTGCATTTTTCAGTGAGTCTTAATAGGATTTATCTGATACTAGCAGAATATACTATTTTCTGACTTCCAATTAATCATCTGTGTGTAGTTTGGTTCATGTACTTAAAATCCTTGGTCTGTATTTAGTTGGCACTTATTTACTTTTTGGTTTTATTGTAAGCATGCAGATGAAACATGCGATTTATGTTGGATTTGTTCTGCTGTACTGCAGGGTTGCTTGTTGCTGTACTTCAGGGTTGATTGTTGATTTTGCTTAATATAATAACCAAAAAAAAAAGCTTCTTTCTTTGTTGAGTTATGCTCATGAAAATTCATTGCTGTGGGATGAAAGGATAATCCTATTGTATTGTTGGGAAGTGCTCTTCTGGATTCATTTTCATGCATAGTTCTACTGACCAATCCTTCACTGTGAATACTCTCAGTGTTGCACATATTGGTTACTGAAACTCGCCATGTCTGCTGCTTAAAGCAAAATGGTGGCAAAATAGTTGACATAGTCAGACTAGTATTAGGAACTTAGCATGGTCTAAAAGTAGGAAATTTGGGCTTTTAGATGAAAATGTTAAGATTTTAATAATGTGTAATGTTTAGGATTATGAAACTGGGATTGTGAGTGAGAAGGAATAACCAAGTTGCTTACCAGGTCATAAGAGGTGAAATATGGCCGTAGCCGTTTGTCCCCAACCCCTCTTACATGTGTCTGTTGTGAAATTTATTTTTCCTTTCTTAATTTAAGTTTTCCAATGCTGAATTTGTCTGTTTTTCCTTTACTGCTGGATCAACCGTTTTTTTTTTTCATATTTTTATTTTTTTGTGAAATCTTGTAATTCACTTATTGGTCATGTCGATCTGTTTTAGGACTGGACCTGCTTACTGGAAGATGAATACTCCTCTGACCCCAACTGATAATAATGGCATACCTAGTTCAGAAACCCAGCCAAACAAGCGCAGGAGAAAGAAGTCTATTGTCTGGGAGCACTTTACAATTGAAACTATTGGGGTTGGAAATACTAGGGCTTGCTGTAAGCAGTGCAAAAAATATTTTGCTTACATCACTGGTTCAAAGCTGGCAGGCACAAGCCATCTAAAACGACATATTGCCCTGGGTATATGCCCAGTAAGTCGTCAAAAAAATCAGATGACTCCCTTTACGCCAAGCTCCAAGACTGGTGCTACTGATGCACCAAAACGACGCCCCAGAGCAAATTCTGGATATGCGAAAATTTCTTTTGATCAGGAACGCTGCAACCATGAGATTGCTAAAATGATAATTATGCATGAGTACCCACTTCACATTGTGGAACAACAAGGATTCATTAGTTTTGTTCGAACACTGCAACCTCAGTTCAATATGGTAAGCTTGAAGGCTGTTCAAGATGATTGTGTGGCTATTTACCATAGGGAAAAGCAGAATCTTCTGAATCATATCAGTGGAATTCCTGGACGAGTCAGCCTTACAGTGGACTTGTGGACTTCAAATCAGAACCTGGGCTATGTTTTCTTGAGAGGACACTTCATTGATGGTGACTGGAATTCATATCGTCAAATCCTTAATGTTGTAATGGTACCGTCTACTGATTCAGGTGACACTTTTAGTCAAGCTATTTTGACCTGCTTGTCCGATTGGCATCTGGAAGGTCGGTTGTTTACCATCACACTTGACCAATCCCTATCGAATGAAACCATAATTGGAAATCTTAAAGGGCTTCTTTCAGTCAAGAACCCACACATGCTCAGCAGTCAGTTACTGTTACGAAATTGCTATGCTCGTGTTCTGAGTCGTCTTGCACAAGATGCACTGAGGGCATTGAGCGGGACAATCACGAAAGTTCGTGAAAGCGTTAAGTATGTGAAAACTTCAGAATCCCGTGAAGAAAAGTTTGTTCAGCTGAAGCAACAACTTCAAGTTCCTAGCTCGAAGAACATTTCAGTTGACAACCTAACTAAGTGGGACACAACTTATCATATGCTGGTTGCGGCTTGTGAATTGAGGGAAGTATTTGCTTGCTTGGATACATATGATCCTGATTATAACATAAACATATCGTTGGAAGAATGGAAGCAGGTAGAAACTCTATGTACATACTTAATGTATTTTTTCGATGCAGCCAACATTGTAACTGCCCCAACATACCCTTCTGCAAATGCATTCTTTCCAAAAGTATCAGAAATTCAGAAGGCATTGATGAATGCGGCCATGAGTGATGATCCCTTTGTCAGCTACTTGATCAGACCTCTGTATGAAAAGTTCGACAAGTATTGGGAAAACTGCTGCCTTGTTTTAGCTATTGCTGTTATTATGGATCCGAGGTTCAAAATGAAACATGTAGAGTCAACCTTCTCTGAAATATATGGTGAGAATGCCGAAACATGGATTAGGATTGTTGACGGTGGTATTCATGATCTCTTCCTTGAATACATGATGCAGATGCTTACTCTACCAGAAATACCAATGGAAGAAGGGAATGACGGCATCATGAAAACAGAGCTACCGGAAATACCATCTCAGGAGATTCTACTCTCTTCTGCAGATGGGCTGCAAGATTTTGATTTCTTTATGCCTGATATCACAGGCGGCCAGCAAATGAAGTCAGAACTAGATCAGTATCTGGAAGAGGAAGAATTTCTATTGGTTGATGGGGTGGAAGACTTTGATGTTCTGGGCTGGTGGAGACTTAACAGACACAAGTACCCAACTCTCTCCAGGATGGCTTCCGATATCTTGTCAATACCCGTGTCTACTGTTGCCCCCGACTCTGTGTTTGACACCGAAATAAAAAGAATGGACAGTTACCGGACTTCATTGGGTACAGCGACTCTTGAGGCCCTTATCTGCGCCAAGGATTGGATTCAGTATGGACTGTTACCGCAACCACCAGCACTTCAAGAGTCTAATTCTGCTGTCAAAATGGAATTCTAGTGCCATAGGTTTCATTTGTTTTCTTCCTTTAGGTAGACCATTGAAGGGCCCTTTTCGGTGGTTTTTAGATGGTAAATGGCGGTGCTAGTTAAATTTTGTTTTTCCGACAGTCATAGAATGCTTACGGTTCCAACTTTTATGCTTGTAGTATAGCAACTGTTTACATTATTGGTTAGTAATTTAGCTGCAAGATAAATTGCCCCAGTGTATAATTTTTTCTCCATTTTTCCTATCTTCTTAGAAAGTTGATTCTGTCCACTTTTTATGATGAATTGTTGTAATCATCCATATATTCCGCTGTTAGTATCTCTCTCATCACTTAGTCGAGGGATATATCCTCCATTGTATTGTAGAATTTCTGGGTCTGACTGATAATTCGAGTACAGGTATATAAATTTGTTGAAGCCATCCAATCTTCCATAACCTGTGAGTGCCAGTGCGAGCTCTTGACTGTCGTTTGTCAACACGGTGCCGGCGTTAGAGAGGAATGCTTTTTTCTTTGTATGATGCTCTTTCTTGCTTCCAGAACTCACTGGATCTTGTCATCTTGAAGCTTGTCAGTCTATCACTCTTTGAACTTCATGAAAAGGATCACTATGGCATCCGCAACTCCAACCCACTTGCCAGCTTATACCCGGCATCGGTCTTTCGAAAACACAGCACCAATTCCTCTCCTTGAAAACTGCAATTCCATGGATTGCATCAAACAAATCCATGCCCAAACGCTGAAAACAGGCCTCACATCGCGCCCGATTGTGTGTAACAGAATCATCGTCTTTTGTTGTACTGATGAATTTGGTGATGTGAACTATGCCCGTCAAGTGTTCGACACAATTTCTGAACCAAGTGTTTTTCTTTGGAACACCATGATCAGAGGCTACAGTCGGATACGATGCCCTCAAGACGGGGTTTCTTTGTATTTAGCAATGCAGAGGATGAGTGTCAAGCCCGACTGTTATACATTTCCGTTTTTGTTGAAGGGATTTAAACGTGAATTTGCGCTGGAATGTGGCAAAGAGTTGCATGCTCATATGTTGAAGTATGGACTTGATAATAATGTTTTTGTTCAAAATGCATTGGTGCATATGTATTCTGTTTGTGGCCTAATTCATATGGCACGTGGGGTTTTTGATATGATTCACGAGAAGGATGTTGCAACTTGGAATGTAATGATTTCTGGGTACAATCGAATCAAGAAGTTTGATGAATCCTGGAAGCTTTTTAGTGACATGGAGAAAGCAGGAGTGTTGCCCACTTCAGTTACACTCGTCTCGGTGATATCAGCGTGCTCCAAATTGAAGAATTTAGATGCCGGGAAGCAGGTTCATAAATACGTCAAGGATTGCCTGATCAAACCTGATTTAGTGTTGGGAAATGCTTTGGTTGATATGTATGTAGCTTGTGGGGAAATGCACGTTGCACTTGAGATTTTCGAAAAGATGAAAACAAAGGATGTAATTTCTTGGACTACCATTGTTAAGGGGTTTGCCAGTTCTGGACAAGTTGATCTAGCTCGGAGCTACTTCGATGAGATGCCTGAAAGAGACTACATTTCATGGACTGCAATAATGGATGGGTACCTCCGGGTGAACCGGTTCAAAGAGGCACTGGAACTTTTCCGCCAGATGCAGACTTCAAATGTAAAGCCAGATGAGTACACTATGGTAAGCATTCTAACAGCCTGTGCACATCTAGGAGCACTTGAACTCGGAGAATGGATAAAAACTTACATTGACAAAAACAAGATCAAGAATGATGTATTCGTTCGAAATGCTTTAATAGACATGTATTTCAAGTGTGGAAATGTTGAGAAAGCTTTGGGGGTCTTTAATGCAATGCTTCAAAGGGACAAATTTACATGGACGGCTGTGATTGTTGGCCTTGCTGTTAACGGACATGGTAAGGAAGCTCTTGACGTGTTCTCTCGAATGCTAGAATCTTCGATAACTCCCGACAATATAACTTTCATTGGTGTTCTTTCTGCGTGTACTCACTCTGGAATGGTAGCTGAAGGACGGAACTTTTTCGATAGTATGATCACCCAACATGGAATCCAGCCTGAAGTTTCACATTACGGGTGCATGGTGGATCTTCTTGGCCGATCAGGGAATCCAAACGAAGCTTTTGAGGTTATACAGAACATGCCAATGAAACCAAATGCAGTTGTGTGGGGAGCTCAGCTTGGCGCTTGTAGAATGCACAGAGATGCAGAACTGGCTGAAATTGCAGCTAAACAGATGCTCGAGTTGGAGCCCGACAACAGTTCTGTTTATGTTCTCTTGTGCAATATATATGCAGCTTGCAGTAAATGGGACAATTTGCGCGACGTAAGACAATTGATGATGGACAGGGGAATCAAGAAGACGCCTGGTTGCAGCTCGATAGAGGTGAATGGTAATGTTCATGAGTTTGTTGCTGGGGACCGGTCACACCCTCAATCCGAAAAAATCTATTCCAAGTTGGATAAAATGATTGAAGACTTGAAAGTTGTCGGGTATTCGCCGGATACGTCGGAGGTTTTTCTTGATGTGGGGGAGGAGGATAAAGAGAGTGCAGTTTGCAGGCATAGTGAGAAGTTAGCAATGGCATTTGGGCTGATTAGTTTGGGAGATGGGGCGACAATTAGAATCATGAAGAACCTTAGAATCTGTGTGGATTGTCACAGCATGGCAAAGTTGGTCGCCAAAGTTTATTATAGAGAAGTGATTGTTAGGGATGGAACTCGGTTCCACCATTTTAGACACGGTTCGTGTTCGTGTAAAGATTATTGGTGACAGTTTGATAAAAGGACTGGCCAAGCGGCCAAGAGGGTGGGATAATGGGTTAGGATTAGAATAGGTCAAATCTTCGGTCTCTTTCAATCTTAAAAATGATAATGAGTTAGGATTAGAATAGTTCCTATGATTTAACTTGCTTTCTTAACTGATAACTCCTCTAGCATTTGCTGCAATTTCAATTATAGATGTTACATTTGTATCTCGGAGATAGGACTTGCATGTGGGGAGTCTTACCTCTATTAAAGATATGACATGCAGCACAGCTAGTAAAGATCGTACAAATAACATTGCTCGTATTATTTATAATATTTGAAAAGCCGATACTACAACCATAGAACGAAAAAACATGAATACACTCATCATGAAAAAAATATGGATACGCATGTCATTCTGTACAGTTTTTATAATAGAAAAGTGATGGATGTACCTTGTGTTATACTGTGATTTTATCATTGTTATTAGAGTCCGACACAGTGCGCTGCACGTATTAAGATTTTTGAAGATTTTAATTTTCTCCTCTTAAAGTTTAACTTCTCTAATCTCACTAATCTCATCAAGCACTTTGTAAGTACCTTTAAACTAAAAATATGATTACAAATTAATTTATAGATAACTTGATTGCATTGGATTAGATGGAAACGATAGAGAGGAACAATCTTCTCAAAACAACTCTAAGAAAGGTCAGAATGGTAAAATTCACAACGACATTTTACTCGTCAATATCCAAAACGACTTGTCGCTAGATGAGGGAGCCTTAAGAACTCGCAATTTTTTTGTAAAATTCAAATTTTACCCTCGCAACTGCTTTCATTTTCAAAGCCCTATGTAAATTAGCAGAAGCTTTGGCGCCAGGCCAGTTCACTGCATCCAGTCTCTCGGAGTCCAACGGCGGCGGTGACTGCGAAACCTCCCATCTGTTGACGGATCCCAAGTCCCAAAGGGTTAGATTCGAAAACCCTAAATTTCTATTTGTTTGTTTCCCTGGAAAATGTATGGAAATAACAAGATTTCTCTTCAAATTTCTAGCCCTTGAAATTAAATAGTAGAATCGAAAACTGCTCAATTTTCTCAGCACCCAAACAGAAGCTAAAGAAATAAAACATTATCTGTGTATTAGCTTCTTATGGTTCGCTCAGAGGAATCCGTTTCAGTCAGTAATTTAATATAATTTTGGTTGAGCTGATTATACGGGTGTGTGCTATATTGTTTGTAATGATATATAACCAAATTTCAAATTAAAAGTCATATAAACGCATGAGTGAATTAATTGTGGTCAGAAATGAAATTTGGTTCCGGTTGTTTTGAGACGTCCTTTGTTTTTATTATTGATTTGTATAGTTACAGCTATACGTATATTTTAGGGCATTTGTGCTTACTGTTAAGTTTATGGAGACACCCTTAAACATGGAAGAGAAGGGTGAAATAATGGTATAATTCAGAAAAAGGAGATAATATTGTTGGGGTGCGATGCACGATAGATAGATTGAAAGAGGAGTAAAAGGTGGAGATAGAATGCAGAAGAGCGCTTATTGGACTCTGTAGGAATTTATTGTACTGTAACTGCCTGATAAGTCGAAAGCAGATGAGTTTCTTTGTGCTAGGACAATTTTTGTATTGATACTGATACTGACTGTGAGTGGTGTACCGTGCTAAAAGATTCTCAATTAGTTGGGAGAAGTTCATAATCTGTGAGGGTAAATTGACCAAACTATGATATCACAGTAAGACTTCTGAAATTGTGCGGTTTGTTGCTACTTGCTGGGCTCCTCTGTGTAGTTTCTGAGATAACGTATCTGTTTATAAATAATAAATCCAGGCAACATCCAAAATTGTGAAATATATTTACAGTTTCATTGATAAGACAGGTCTACAGGAAGTATTGTTACGATGTCTAAATAGATATTTATAAGAACTATCTTAATACTGCAATTTAAACACATTTTGTTGTATTGAATGCATACACTAACCCCTTCTTGGCTTGCCTTCGGCCATCTTTCCTGAGAAGTGAGACGAGAACAGACACGCACCAAGAGATGAAGTTCAAGGCATTTCTTACAGAGAATGGTGTAAATCTTTTGGAAAGGAGGTTCCTACCAGCCCTAGACAAGATGGGAAAGATATGCCATCTCTACCTCAACAGAGACCACGCTATCTTCCTCCACAACCTTCTTAATGGTGATGGAATTCAATCCATCGCCCAGTTTCGCAAAGAAGCTCTTTTTGATGACTATCGCATCTCCAGCCAGAATGAGGACCGCATTGCCTTTACAGTAGACATCTCTCTTCTCCACCGTGCTCTTCGTAGCAGTGTCAGCATATGTACTGAGTTTGGAAATGGTCCGACAGCCAACCGCCTCCAGATTAGATTGGTTAAAAAGCTACCTCCAAATTCTACCCAACCATTGCCTTTCCTTACTTTCGAGACCAAGGGTTATAAATCTGCGGTAATTCAGGATGTACCAATCTCAAAACCTTTGTCCAGAGCTCAGGTTCTGGAACTTCAAACTGCTCTTGATGCAGCTCAAGACTTGCCTCAGACTCTGGTTCAGGTTCCCGATCTGAATCAGTTGCAAAATTTTGTGGATCGGATGAGGCATGTTGGTGACTTGCTCAATGTTACCATAAGCAAGTATGGGGATTTACACATTCAGATTTCAACAACACTAATCACACTTGGTGCAGAGTTTCAGAAGCTGTTGGTCATAGGTGAGCAAGCTGATGCTCCGTCTGAAGATCGAAATCTGACTGCTCAGACTCGGTCGGCAAGGGCTATTTTAAGGGGTGATGCTCAATCTGTGCAAGTGAGTGTGAAGCATTTTGGTAAGAGCCTTCAGTGCCACTTGGCTAAACCGGACTGCGCTTTCTATGGGATTGCCGCACAAGGTGCTTGCTTGACAGTGATCTTCCAATTTTTCATTCCTGGCTCTCATCAAATCGATAAGTCCATCAGTCTACACTGCAGACTTCCTGTACTTGACCAAGGATCGGGTTAAAGGAGTTATGCAGGTTTGCCATTCATGGTTGAGTTTTACTGCTCGGGTTTAAATAGACAGTTTGATATTATCTTTGAGAAAGCGATTTGTGATTTTTCGTTTCAATGGCTATACTTGCTATCCTTGTATGAATCAGTTTCTCTGTATGCAATGCATGCACATCCCTGTACGTGCTGCTTATGAATCGTGACATGATGAAATGGAAAGAAATTTCGTTGAAGTTCAAAGATTTATCTAACGTCTTGTGCTTTCAACATGTTTGGCAAAATAAAGATCCAATTTTGTAGAATTGCAGGTACAGTTCCTCTGTGAGCGTAGGATAAGAGTGGTGGTGGCTCAGTTTCTTGCCAAGAGTATTGCAAGATTATTGCTCGTGTCCATATTTCTGTGCTTCGGAATGGGATAAATGTCTTAAATTGTCTAACAAGGAAAATTTGAAAGTAACCTGGCTTAGGGTTTTGAGAATGACGATTATTTTCGCAGAAATTCAGCTCCGAAATTTCCCTCGTTTGCTGATTTCCAGGGTCGTTGTTGCCAAACAAGGGGAAAGGACTTCCACGCTTAAGCTATTTCCGAGTTGTTTTTTCCGCACCCAAACACGGGGTAAGTAGATGATGAAAAATCAACAGAAAAAATGGCAGATAGATTGCTTTTATAGATACATTGTACACAAAATTCCAGCTACACAGGGACTGCCCTAATTTTATGCATTACACCATTCAATTTCTACATAATTTCATCACTCACTGTCTCACAGGGCAGGATCCTCACTAAGACAAAGCTTTTTCAATATCTCATCCAACGCCCCTAGTGCGAGCTTGTATCGGTCTTCTGATTTCCTCCCTTCTTCCACAACTTGCACTATGCATTTATACAGCTGGTCATACCTGTGAACTGGATTATTAATATCAATGCCGCTGCAGCTATGATCGAAAATGTAACTCCGTTTGATGTCCTTTCTCCATCGCGAAAGAACGTACTGAGCCGGAATTTCCTCCACTCCGTTTTGGTTTAGGACCGACATTGCGTGTCTGCATAAGTATCCTCGCAAGTTGAACATGCCACAGATACAAAGGACCTCCATCTCAGATGGATTATACAAAACTTCATAGTTCCTCATCTCCCTCCGATTTCCATCACTTTCAGTTTGTTCCTTCACTACGTATGTTATGACTGGCCCGTCAGCATTTAGTTGACTAGTGCTAAAACAAGAGTACATTCCTTCCACCTCCTTTTCAAACTTCCTTAGAATGCCATTAGTGTACAATTTTGAGAGTTGCAGCTCAAAATAGCATCTCGATTCCAACGTATCGCCCGAGTTTCTTGAATCCAAATCTGCCAAGGCTTCCAGGCGATGATGCGTTTGCAGAGCTTGATCATACTTATCCAAAAACTCTTTCAAAGGAGTATCTCTATCCAGAAATTCCTCAAAGAATGAAGAGACAACCTCACGTGGTTGGACCTGGAACATCCCCGCCAGAAATATATCCTTCAAATATACTGGAACCCACCGCTTCCGATCTTCATATAATGCTTGAAGCCAGTTATGATCTCTAATTCCGTGGTGCTGGACCATATCCTCCCAAGCTGCTTCAAATTCTTCCACCCTCAGAGAGTAGTAAACAGCTCTACTCAAAGACTCTTTAATTGCTTCATACTCGAACAATCCTCCGAAAATTTCTGGAACCTTTTGCATTATATGTGATAAGCAAAGGCAATGAGAAGCTCTAGGGAAAACATCAGAAATGGCAGTTTGCAATGTTCTGCACTGACTAGTAATGATGGCTTGCGGAGGGCGTCCCATTATGCATGTAAGCCAAGCTCTAAACAACCACGTATAGGATTCAACTGTCTCACTTGCAATTAAACCGCAACCTAACAGCACCGATTGCCCATGATGATTTACTCCAATAAATGATACCAGCGGGACTTCAAATTTATTTTCCACGCATTTAGTGTCAATGGAAACCACATCATTAAAATAACTGTAAGCAACCCTAGTCCTTGCGTCAGCCCAAAACAAATTTCTCAAGCATCCCTTCTCATTCAGATCCACCACATAAAAGAAGTTTGGATCCATTAATTGCAACCGAGAAAAGTGATTCTGAACGGCTTGGGCATCTCCTTCTTTTAGCTTTAACTGACTGGAGTAGTCAACTCTATTCCCAGATTCTCCTTCATCACCATCCATGCTTCCATTACCCTCAGAATCAACGATCACTGTTCGAAACAGCCTGATCTTTTGTACGTCTTCAGAAGTATCCATCTGCAACGCTCTTTTAGTTCCAACGCCTACGGCCTTGTGGGATTTATAAAATTTTCCACTGGCTGGACTGATCAAGTGGTTATGCTCAAGCTCAATTTCAATAACTCTCCACCTGTTGGAGTCCATTAACCTAAACTTTATCATTGCTGGACAACCGGTCCTAGTTTCTGGCCTCGGGCGATTAGCTTCACTCTTCTTTTTGAAACCTGCACTACTGCAGCTAAGCTTTCCTCTGTATCTTTCCTTGCTTTTTCTGTACCACGTATTGCTGACTCTAACCCCGAATCCCTGTTGCTTGGCATAGCAATTATAGAAGTAATATACATCCTCATAAGAATCAAATTCCATTCCAACAACTGGCGGGAGAGGGTTCTCTCCTTGAATAATGCCGGTTTGACTGATAAAATCGGTCATTGCGCAGTCTCCTTCAATCTCAAATTCATCAGCATCATCCTGGCCCGCAGGCTCAGTGTTGAGTGAAACTTCATCCATCTTCGAACCGATACGAAACCAAGACACCAACTGATAAGGAACCCTAACAAAAAAGCATAAACAATTTCTATTAATCCTATAATCTCTCAAACGATTTCCTAATACAATCAGCTACCTCCATTGACTATTTGAATATATAGAATCACCAATTCAGCTTCAGCTGGGTATTTTTCAGCAACCCATATTTTCTTTCCACTTTGAAAGTTTAAAAAACCAAAAGGGCAACAACCCATTTCTAGATTTTCCTTCATTTTCTCAGAAACCAAACAGAGTTCAAATCCTTAGTTCATTTGGCAAACATAAATTTAACTTAATTAAAAGGTGAAATAAAAAAAATTAACTCTACAAACCCAGCTGAGCCTACACAACACGGACCTGGATTCAGTGCCCACCTACACCGAGAACTTGCTCAGCTTCTTCAAATCTTCATCTTCCTAATCTGCGATTGTTTTTGTACCAGCAAAAATGGAAAAGAATGGAAAATGTAAGGGTGGAAACCCCCCTGGTCGAGAGAGAAGGCGATCTCTTTGTCTCAGCGAGCCGAGTTTTTTCCTTTGTGGGGATTTCGCATTTTGTGCAGGGTTTGGGCCTCTTTCATTGGGCTGCCTTCGGGCTTAGACATCCATATTTCTTTTCGCTTCTCTTTGAACCCTCAAAAATGATTTGTTGATTTTCATTGCACCAATGTTCCCAAAATGTTAGTGGATAAAAGTAGGAATTTGTTGTTATAATCTGATGCCCACGCATTGAAAAGAGAAGAAAAATTAAGCGGTGGATGACAAAGCCATCAACAATTCACTTACAATAAACCACTACTAAAGTGGTGGATGATTCACTTACAACAAACGACTAACAAAGCAGTAGATAACTAATCGATAACAAATTACTAATAGAGCCATTTTATTTGTACTTCACATCATTTGCTATAAATAGTGTGGAGTGCTCATTCGTAAACATACCATCAATTATCATACATCCACATGTGAGAGAACAAGAAGGGTGAAAACTCGGAGATTATGAGAAGCAAGAGGACTTTGAAATATTAGGCAGTATGCCAAGACTTTGCTAGTTTTGTCAAGTTTTGTCAACTATCCATCATTTGTGACACTAAACTATCTTTAATCTTTAGTCCGCAGTTAGTTTTGTCGAGTTTGTGGCTCATGTCTTTGTGGCGACTCTATTAGCACAATAATTTTTAATAAAAATGGAAATGCTTTTTGGTAGCTTCTTTTAATCCGACCAAGGGCTCGTTTGGAATTACTTTTAAAACTACTGAAAGTGTTTTTATGAAAATATTTTTGGAACCAATATTTAGTAAAAATGCAAGTGAAGAAAAAACACTTGAAGTGCTTTCTACGAAAAGCACATAACCAGTGTTTCTTGCAAGAAGCATTTTAAGTGATTTTGAAACCCATAAACATTTTCTCTAAAAGCACTTGCAATAATTTTACAAGCACTCCCAAACGAGCTCTAATTTTTCATGTTAAACGTTGTCAAAAATGCTCTTGGTAATCTGAAGACGTTTGTATTTTTATCCAAAAGCACTTCCAAATAGGCATAGAAGAATCAAAAGCAATTTCATACAAGGGGTTCTCCCTCTTTTCCCTTTGTCACCTTTGTAAGAATCAAAAATGTTTTCAGTAGGACCTGAAAATGCAAGCTTAGAATATGTGCAAAATCGCTTTGACAATCACTGTACAATCCTAAACAAGGGTGAATCTACAACTGCATAAACAGGTTGAGGAACAGAGGAGGAAAATAACCCTACATTTACCCCTTCTACTTCCATAAAATTCGAACCTTTAACATTACAGGTAATTTATTCATGCTTGTCTTCTACGACATGAACCCGATCCAACGACTCTTCGAATGCTTGCAATGCTACTTTGTAATGGTCAAGAGAAATCACACCTTCCTCTACAATTTGCAAGGCACTTCTATACAACTGATTGAACCATTGCACGCGGTCGGTGGCGTCAACATTACTAGACCCTTGATCTGGAATATATAAACGCTTGTAATCCTTCTTCCATCGCGGCAAAATGTACTTCGAAGGGATCTCCTCTACCCCGTTATAATTAAGCACACACAATGCATGCCGACATAAATACCCGTAGAAGTTAAAGCAGCTGCAAATGCAACGAACCTCACCTGCTGTTCTGTTGTACAGGACTTCATAATCTCTTATCTCTCGCCTACTTCCCTCGACGACAACACGCTCCTTGACCAAGAATATTATGATTGGCCCATCAACATGTAACTGTGTAGTGCTAAGACAAGAATACATCTCCTCCACTTCAAATTGGAACTTCTCGAATATTTCTCTAGTGTAAACTTTTGAAAGCTGTACCTCAAAGGAACATCTTGTTTTCAATGTGGGACTCGAGCTTCTTGACTCAATATCTGCAAGAGCTTCATCCTTATGCTTCTTTTGGAGAGCCAGTTCATACTTATCAAGAAATTCTTTCAGTGGAGTTTGTTTGTGTACATATCTGTCAAAAAATGGACTTAAGGCTTCACCCGGACGTGCAGCCGCCATTCCAGCAAAAAATGTCTCTTTCAAATAAACCGGAGCCCACCAAAACCGTTCTTCATATAAAGATCGAAGCCACTCATGATCACCGACTCCAAAACGCTGAATCATGAACCCCCAGGCTGCTTCAAATTCGATCACCTTCAGAGTTTCATAAACTGCTTTAGTCAATGCCTTCCTGATGGCATCATAGTTGCGCAACCCACCCAGTTTTTCTGGAACTTTCTTCATGATGTGTGATAAACCAAAACGATGATGACATCTTGGAAATACCTCTGCAATTGCACTCTGCAAAGCCTTGCACCTGTCAGTAATAATTGTTTGTGGAGAATGTCCTGATACACATGTAAGCCAAGCTTTGAACAACCAAGTATAAGATTCCATCGTCTCCCCAGCAAGTAGAGCACAACCAAGCAATACTGCCTGGCCATGGTGATTGATCCCTACAAACGCCACAAGTGGGATGTCATACTTGTTTGACAAATATGTGTTGTCAAAGTAGATCACATCACCAAAATAACCACATGCTGCCCTGCACCTAGCGTCAATCCAGAACACATTCCTTAACAGCCCGTCATCATTAAAATCCATCAAGTAAAAGAAGTTAGGATTGGTCAACTGCATTCGGCAAAGGTAATTATAGATTGCTTGTGTATCACCTTTTTTAAGGTTCAATTGATCCGGATGATCAGAAAAAGTCCTGATATCTGCTATATTCGAATTTGAGGTCCCATTGCCCCCTGAATCTATTACAAGTGCTCGGTACAACTTAATTGTTCGTTTTTCTGCATCTGAACTTGACTGTGACTTCCTTTTAGTTCTGCTTCCCATCTTGTTAATCGATTTGTACATTTTAGCACCTAGCAAATGGTTATGCTCAAGTGTAACTTCAAGTATCCTCCACCTTTTGGAGTCCACTAATCTCATCCTTAACATTGCAGGACATCCAGTTCTCGTTTCCTTTCTCAAACGGTTCACATCTTTAATTCTTTTGAAACCCTGGCTGCTGCAACAAAGCACAGCACCATACTTCTCTCTGCTGTTCCTCTTAAACCATGAATTCTTCACTCTAACGCGAAATCCCACTTCCTTAGCATAGCAGTTGTAGTAATTATAAGCATCGTCATAAGACTCAAACTCCATTCCCACAGCAGGTGCAACAAATTCCTTTCTTCCTTCAGTGACACCATTTTGAACATCTGATTCGGTCAAAACACCATCTCCATCAGTTACGATCTCATTGCACTCACCATCCGGTACTTGCTCACTGTCAAGAGAGGCTACTTCCATCTGAAAGACAAGTGAACCCTTACAAAAATCCCATACACCATCTACCAAGAAATTTAGAATATAGACCAACTTTCACAAAAAGAGTTAAATAATCTTTAATTTTATATAAAAAATAATTCTGTAAAATTGATATCCGGCGAACATAAAACACCATCCAGCCAACAATCCTAACACAACTAATGATCAAACCATCACTAGAGCAAACAAATACGTACTCACTTTAACCGTCACAAGTCATGTTATCACGAAATTGCTTCCGAAAAGAAACTGTCAAACAAAGTTTGAAACTTTACCATAATTTTTCCATTCATTTTCTATTCAATTGTCAGGAAACCAACTATATCATTCTCTATACCCAAAGGGGACTTAAAACAATCAACTTCTACCTGAAAAATTTAAACTTTGTCTTCATATTACGCGAAAGCCCCATTCGCATCACACAAAACCCAGGAAAGCAAAACATGGAAGATATGAACAAATTTTTCAATTTAATCAAATACTCAATCCAAATACATAATTAAATCTGAGTTCAATACTCAATCCTACACTCAGAACAGCTCAAAACAACCACTTTGTCCTCTTAAACTTCAAAATTTTCAACTTTTTATCTCAAATTCTACTGAACCAAACAGAAAATTGCATACATACAACTCCTAAAATTCCTCACAAAAACTTGAAGATTTTGACTCAAAATCCAAACCCTAAGAAAGCTGCGACAATAAATTCAAATTAATTAATAAGAGCAATTGACAACAAAATCCAGAGCAATTGGTCGAGAGTACTTACGGGTTCGGACCGGAAAGAGAAGATCCGCAAACCCGCGAGCCAACGGTTTCGCCGGTCCGCCTGTAATAAGAACGCTGAATTACTCTGCTTCTTTTTTCACTGGTCGAAGCGAAGGAGAATTTTGTTTCTGGGGTTTCGATTCCCTGCATTTCGTTTTCTTACACTTGGGTCTCCCTTTCATCTCAGCTCTGAAATACAAGTGGATGTATCGCTTTCTCTTAGACACGTCATAGCAGGGACCGGTTAGTTAAAATTCCCATATTATATTTTTTTTCTTGTTTTTTTTGTTACGATGGATATTTTACATTAAATAAGAGGTAGCGTTTAAACTTGAAAGACAATAGGTTTGAAGAGGAAGGTCTGAACCCACCAATAAGTTTCTCACGTCATAGCAGGGACTGGTTATGTGAAATTCCAACCTCGGAATTTCACTATTTATTACTTATCTCGTAATTTAAATTAGTATTATCCTTATTAGTTAATTTTCAATTCTGTTAATTTTAGGAATATTAATTGATTGGTTATCCAATTCGAAGTTTCGTAATCAATCTTTAACATTCGTCTACCTTTCGAAGTTATAACTGGTGTTTTTAAATAGATCTCGAACCCACGAATGTATAAGCAAAAATCGTTTACGAGTCCGAATTATACGGTATAGTTACGGACGGTTGAAGTTGTGAAACTATAAAATGTGGGAATTATTTTAATTTCCACTTATGGGTAAAAGGCCCAAACACTTTTTGGGATTAAAGGACCGGCTATTATAAGTGGAAATGGGCAAAATTAGATGGGGAAATGGTTTAGGCAGCAGCCAATAAAAAGGGGGAAAAGAAAAGGGCATTTTTTTTCTTTCCATTCGGCTAACTGTGCACCACAACACCACATCTTCATTCGGTCCAAATTCAGCCATCTTCCACCATATTTTCAGGTAATCTTCAACCATCCCACACCTGCCACATCTTCCACCACCTTCCATCTTCCATCTCCACCAAAAATCAAGGGTTTTAAGGCCTAATTCGAGTAGAACTCCACAGGAGAACCCGGAGGTTCTCGACGACGAATCGTCGTTCCGGAGAGTATCACCATTCACCATCACCCTTAGTCAACTTTCCTTGGACCCAGGAACAAGACCCAACTGGTGGTTGGGGCGTTGGAACACCAAGGAAGCCGAATTGAAGAACACCCACCTTAGGGTTTTCGACGGGTGCGAGCCAATTTCAGGGCCTTCCCGGCCAAATTGGACTCGGCCACAGGTATAAAGTTTACTCTACTTGTTGAAATCTTCATTCTTGTAAAATTTGAGAATTTTTGGAAAAAGTCCAATTTTCAGCGTGGCATTCGATTTATGAAATGCTGTGGGTCGAGTATATTTTCGATAAGGTCCGCCACTTGAATGTTCTAGCAATCGACGATCTTACCATTGAATCGTCACCAAATTTTAGTATGCTCTTGTAGATAGTATTTAAGGACCTTAGGGACTTACTAATTGAAAATCTAGTGGTTGGATCTTACGGAGCAAGTGACGTAAGATCATGGACTCTACCTTTGATCGATGGGTTGACTCTCATTAAATGTCGTTGTGGGAGACTTATGAGAGTTTGGGTATCTGGATTATTGAAGGAAATCTAAATGTGGACTTGTGCTTTGTTTTAGGCGATGAAAGAGCTTGACGCCTTGAATTCCATGCTAGAGTGCGTTAGTGTGGACCTCAGGTGAGTGACCTTAATCTATGTGATTTAGTTATTACCCTGAAATCTTCCGTGCCAGTATAATTTGTGGTTACATCATAGATTTCAAAAATATGTTTTATGCTAAATAATGTTTACTATAAAGTTTGTCATCGATCTACTTATGAAACATTATGTGATTTGGATATGTGAACTGTTGATGGATTGTGTTTTGATATTTATATTTGATTGTTGTTAATCATGAGGGATTGTAAAGGACCGTTACCCTAGTGTCATGGGGTTAGGTGACACTAAGTCTGCACCATGTAGCAGTGGTACATGGATGGTCCTGCTTGGTTAATCTATGTTAGGGGACCATACTATGTGTGGATCGCGCTTGGTTAATCCGTGTTGGGCGATCCTTATATCCTAGGTATGGCCATACACATTTAGGGGTGATCATGCTTGGTTAATCCGCATTGGGTGATCACTTCCCAATAATTGTAGGAGTAACTCTGCTTGGTTAATCTGCGTTGGGGGGTCGCTACCGACTTGGTTACTTTCTCAGGGGTGGCTCTGCTTGGTTAATCCGCTTTGGGGGGGCCACTTCCTATTTGGTTTAGGCTTCGGCCGAACGGCGTCTCTCTAGCCTAGTTTTTAATGCATCCATGAATTTTGGCTTCGGGGACTTGAGTTTTGATTGAGAAAAGCCGTTGGATGTCTGTGTGATTCATTCGAAGTTTGCAAAGGATTGGTATTGATTCCTTATGAATGATTTATATTCAAGGTTTATAAACTGTGATTGATGGTTGGTTTTATCATTATTATCACCTACTTTGTATTATTGTTACTCATACGAGCTTCGTAGCTTATCCGGGATGTTGTTTGCCCGGTACACCATTCCGATGGTGTAGGCACTGATCTTACAGGTAACAATTCTGAATAGCTTTCGAGAGGTTCGTAGGTGGGGTAGCAGTACAGTTATCAGAGACTTGAAGCGTTAGGTTACCCTTGATCCTCTCTTGTACTTTATCTTTTGGGACTTTCTTTTGAGCACCTCGAACTAGTTCTTAGTCTAGCGAGGGTTGTGCTTCTTTTTGGAATGTACATATTTGTAAATATCTTGTGGAGAACTTAGCCACCTTCTTTTTATTTTGGGTTACACTTAAAATATTTTATTCCGTATTTTATGTCATATTCAACGGACGTTATTTTTCCTTTGTCGCGTGTTGATTTTCGACATATGTCGGGATCGGAGCGTGACAAATTAGTTAAAATTCACATATTATGTTTTTTTTTTTTTTTTGTTACGATCGATATTTTACATTAAATAAGAGGTAGCGTTTAAACTTGAGAGACAATAAGTTTGAAGAGGAAGGTCTTAACCCACCAATAAGTTTCTCGATCCTTTCAAGGAATCAATTTCCGCCAAAAAAACACAAAAAACTCTAGGCATCAAAGCAATTAGGTAAAACGATGGTTTTTATCACAAATGATCTTTTATGTTTTAAGCAAGTACGTGAAAACTATGGGCCATGTATAGTACGTAAAAAATACTTTAAAACGAAGTTCAATTCATGGGACCGCGGCGGAGTGGAGCAGCTGCTACACAAAGTTCCTTGCCTTAGTTGGATCCCGCTAGTGACACCTAAACAGTACGTTGGCGATGGATGTGTGACGTTTGGAGTGAGTTTGGTTGGGCTTTTTCTGTTCAACCCACTACATCTTAAATTCAAATCCTCACCCTTTTTTATCATAATAAATTAGTGTAAAATATCGCTTGTAATCAGAAGAAGAAGTAATAGGTAAATGCCGAGGTAATTTGGTGTTTGTAGGCAAATAATTCACTTTCCCAATCAATAGAATTTTTTAGCAAATGTTAATTTTTTTTTTTTATAAGAACTATTTTCATTTGTATTTATTTGGAATATACTTTTTTTCAAAATAAAAATGAATAGATGGAGAAGAAGAGCACGCAAAAATTCTGATTTATGACCTCCCCAATGGTGACTACCACATCTACGATAAAAAGTAAATAAATAAATAATTACACCTCCTTGACAATTGTAATCCAAGAGAAGCAGCAAAGGTAACGATCCAACAACAGTCCTCAATCTTGAATATACAAGGGTTCTAAATAGTAGTTACACTTCAAATTACAACGGAAGAAGCTAAGACGAGTGCACAGACTAAGAAACGTCAGCTCAACTACCCTACAGAAACGTCTAAAACCCTTCTTCGGGTTACCCTAAGCGTGACGAAGGATCGGGAAGAAGGGTAGGATTATGGTAGGCAATGGTTTGATCCATTCTAATGCAACATAAAATGAAAGAAACAAACATATTACCAAACATTCTGCACTTTGTGTGTATGTTATATCACCTTCTATACTGTTAAACAACTTCTTCCATCTTCTAGCACGCGTGCCAAAATCACCTGCAGTATATAACACAGGATTAGCAGTGTAGCCGGAAAATTAATCAATACTCAATCCAAATACATATTTTAAGTTGTGAGTTCAACAATTTGATTGTGATTCTTTTCTGGAGTAGAAACTAAGACAGGTCAGATACAAGACATTTAGATTATCGGTGATGATAATTACCGTCATCAAGATATATGATAATAGCTATGGATATTCTTCTGTAACGTCTTGACTTCAAAAGCCCCGTAAAATCACAAATGACAAACGGAAATGGAGTTGGAAACCATTTATATACAACTTCTACACTTGGATGGCCAAATTATTGATCCCAAAAACTTCTACACAAACTTAGGCAGGTCACTAGTCACTACTCACTAGTATAATCAGTACAAGTAATTCCATAAAGGCTCCAAGCAGAGTGATGGCATCCACTTACTAGTTACCACTAGATCGTCAATAACTAGCTTGAATTTTTTCAATGCGTATAAATATTAATAATCCTAGGAGAGAGAGCACACAATTACCTATGGAGATCCTTCTTTTTGAATTCCGTACATTCTGTTGTCTTCCTTGGTTATACCCTTCAATTCATGCAGCAGATTGCCAGACCTTTTGTCTCTGGTCTTTCCTACATAGCATCTCTCCAGGACTAGAGAGAATGACGGAAGGCTATATTCACATTTTTTTACTGTACATGCTTGTCTGCTACAAGACGGACCTTGTTCAGAGTCTCTTTGAATGCCTGCCAAGACACCATATAATGATCCTGAGAAATCATCCCTTCCTGAACAACTTGCATTGCTCTTCTATACAAATGATCAAACCACTGAACTGGGTTCGTGATATCAACATTATTACTCCCAAGATTTGGAACATACAACCGCTTAAAGTCTTTCCTCCATCGCGACAAGATATACTGAAACGGTATTTCTTCCACACCATTATAGTTGAGGATACACAAGGCATGCCGGCACAGGTAGCCATTTAAATTAAAGCAGCTGCACATACAACGAATTTCTGCTCCCGCTTTGTCATACATGACTTCAAAGTTCCTAACACCCCTCAGAATTTCCTCCCCTTCACGTTCTTTGATCATGTAGGTTACAATTGGTCCATTTGTGTGAACTTGAGTTATGCTAAAGCAAGAAGACATCATCACAACCTCATCTTGAAACTTTCTGAATACATCTTTTGTGTAAAACTTAGAGAGCTGCAACTCATAATAGCATCTTGTTCGTAACATTGAACTCAATTCTCTGGACTCATTATCATTATGAGCTTCTTCCTGACGCTTCTTTTCTAAAATTACATCATAGACACTAAGGAACTCTTCCAAAGAAGTTTGCGGATGGATATAACCATGGAAAAATGGGTTCGTCGACTCACCGTTTTGAATGTTGGGCATCACGGCAAAAAATGTGTCTTTTGAGTAAGCTGGAACCCATCGCTCTCGATCTTCAAACAGACTTCGAATAAACTCACAATCCTTAATCCTGAATCTCTTAACCATATCTTCCCAAGCCAATTCAAACTCATCTACTTTTACAGAGTCATATACAGTCGTACTCAAAATCAGCTGAAATGCCTCATATTCTTGTATAGCTCCCATATTCTCAAGAATACTTTGCACAACATGTGAAGAACAAAGACGATGATGAGCCCTAGGAAAAACCTCGGCTATAGCACTTTGCAGGGCCTTGCACTGGCTTGTGATGATCGTTTGTGGAGGGCGGCCAGACATACATGTAAGCCATGCCCTAAATAACCATATATATGTTTCTGGTGTCTCATCAGCTAGCAAACAACAACCAAGCAAAATAGTTTGCCCATGGTGATTTACTCCAACAAATGCAGCAAGTGGAATCTCATAATTGTTTGACAGACATGTAGTATCAAATGCAACCACATCACTGAAATAACTGTATGCAGCCCAAGACATGGAGTCAATCCAAAACACATTCCTCATATGTCCTTCATCATTCAGATCAATCACATAGAAAAAATTCGGATCGGTTAGCTGAGCCCGACAAAAATAATTGTACATAGCTCTAGCATCTCCTTTTTTGAGTTTCAATCGCTTGAACCGATCAACCTGGTTGTTCGTTTCTCCTTCGTTGGAGTTTGAGCTTCCATAACCAACAGCATCCACGACAGGTGTCCGATATAACTTGATCGTACGTACTTCAACATCAGGGGTTGACTCCATCTTTCTTTTAGCCCCAAAATCCATCCTCTTGTGCGACTTGGAGTTCTGAGCTCTTTCAGGATCGAATAAATGGTTGTGTTCAAGTTTGACTTCATCCACCCTCCATCTGTTAGATTCCACTAACCTCAACCTTATCATTGCCAGACAGCCCGTTCTTGTTTCTTTCTTGCGACTGTTTGCTTCTTTAATTGTTTTAAAACCCTCACAGTTGCAACAGAGCACTGCACCACGCTTTTCTTTGCTGTTACGTTTTGTCCATGAAGATTTCACCCTGATGGCAAATCCAAGTTCCTTGGCATAGTAATTATAATAATTGTAAGCATCATCGTATGAATCAAACTCCAAACCCACAAAGGGTGGGGGATAGTCCTTTTCTTGAGATCCACCATTTTGATCATCAATTAACGTTCTATCATCCCTGCTGATTTCATGGTTATTGCCTTCAATTTCAAATAATTGTTCATTGATATCACCTTGGTCATTCTCATGGTCATTGCTTACAATGTCAAAAAATTGATCACTTGTATCATCTCTTTCACTTTCAGCCTCATTGCCTTCAATCTCAAACAATTGCTCGCAATCATTTTCAAGGTCATTGTTTTCGTCCTCCAGCAGTTGCTCACTGTTTGGAGAACCTTCTTTTATCTGCAATAGCAAACAACCCAATAAATCTTAAGATATTCCAAATACAAGCAGCATTTATGAAAGATAACAAAGAAATATGAAGCAATGGATTGCCAACCAAGTTTCTTAACTTGCTTTTTTCGGTGCATTGTTCCTGTTGTTCACCTTGTTTCTTATAAAAAATAAATAGCGTGCCAACCATATGCAAAACTATGATGCTTTATAGACCCTTAAACATAGTTTTTTTGCTGTCCTTTTGTTTTGAAAAAAATTACACATGTTGTTGTTGCAAAGTGTCACAATCTTATTCACTTTATGATTGTTTATATAGTTTCTCAAAAAATTCAGAATATTCAGTGTGGTTGATCAGTACTCTCCATCTATATTCTCTACATGTACACAGACCAGATGCAAAATTTGGATTCTTGTATGTCGTATCCCGAGCTCCCTTAAATATTCATTTTCTAGTTTTGCTGCTGTTATTCTATCAACCATCATTTTGATATGTTGGCCATTCATGTTTGCCACTTCCATTAATAGCCAAACCTGAGTGTGCTAATGGTCATCCTCTTACTTCATCCTTCACTGATAGTACAGACATTTCTAACCTACTGTCTAAGTATATATGTTAATGCTTCACCATCCAAGCTCAATTAACTGCTCCAAATATCCAATTTTAACATTAACATCCTTTAGTTTTGAAGCTTCATTACGTCAGTTTGAGCCAAAGTTTCTTGTGTGTAACATACTAACACGTATCTGGACCTAATTCCAAAACTTAATTGATTAACTTATCGCAGGTTGTTTCCTAACAAGCTTTTATTATTACCTCCCCAACTACCTACAATGAAATTACAAGGTTTGTTCAGGCAGAGCTCAATCTGCAGATACAATCAGCTCAATTCACTCAACCACTCTCTATAAAGCGCTTTTACTCAGCAGTGCTTCTTTCAGTAGCTCAAATAGCGTTTGCTCAACCATCATTAAGAACTTTACATATCACCCACATTCCTTGTTACCCTCCTCTCCCCCTCTTCCAAATTGTATAATTTTCCTTGCTGTACCATTACTTGACACATACAGTATTCATGAAGAAGAACAATAAAATCTTAGGCCTTACGATTCGACTCCCCAAACTAACAAAATTGTCATAATACCCAAATAACTCACAAAGTAGAGTTCCAATTAAACTGCTCAATTGCTTATGACCTGAAATTCTAAAATTTCTTAGTTCCCAATCCTATACCACAAACAAATTTCAAATTCTAAATCCCAAATGTTGTTCAAACAAATTTGAAAAAAATGACCCAACTTTACTTCCAATTTCAACTTCTGAACCCTAATCTTGTTACAAATCAAACAGAGAGTGAACAATGTAAGAAAGATTGTTAGAAGAGTCCGCGAAGAAGATGATCTGACAGAGGAAACTTACGGTGATGTGGTGGTCATGGTCTGCTGACAAACCCTGGACGATCGCAGAGAAAGTGCCATCGCCGTTCATGGTTTTGGCGGAGAGCTTTCAGCTCGCCTTATGTCAAAGTTGTGTGACCTTAGTTTGCCCTCGACTGCTGGGACCGCAGTTTATTATTTGTTTTTTTTTTTTATCTATTTTTTATTTTTCCGTTAGAGAGTCCTTTTAGATAGATAAACCTAGTAGTGTCTGACACGACATGAAAACGACACGAAATTAATAGGTTTCGGATCAACACGATATCTAATCGGGTCATTATCGGGTGACACGGTAAGAACCCGTTAATAAGGGTTCTTAACGGGTATACACGCGGGTAAGACATTAGTAACCCATTTCCACCTGTTAAGAAAAAAAAATTATTTTGATAATTTTAAAGTTTAATTACTAAAAGATTTATTATAAAATACAATAATCATATTAATATATACAATATATTCTATATTAAATATATATTATATAGTTTTGTATTATTATTCTATATAAGTTAAAAAAAAAAGTTTTGGTCATTATTTGATTTTATCATGAGAGATCTTTATTATCATTACTAGAATAAATTTTACTTAACTTGTTATCTAAAATTAAAATAAACTAGTATAGTATTTGTATAGGCAAGAACTAAAAAGACATACATACAAGTATGAAAAATGTGAAAGAATATATAAACACTCATGATTCATCATTATTCCTTCACGAGTAAATAATGGTTACACTTACATTATCGTTTAGATTTTTAAAATCCTCCAAACCCTCATGAATAATGTTTTTATTTGAGGGTAAAATTAATAATAATTATTGTAGAAGTGTAAAAAACGTAATAAAAAAATATATACAATCACTCATAATGACAAAATTTACAACTTTCATGAAGGGGTCAGCTTCGAAATCTAACACTATAATCCATAAACCTTAAATTTATATTTAACCGTCGGTTGTCATTTATGCTTTATTCTTGTTACTAAATTTCATTTTTTAGATTTTCTTTTTGGAAAACATGATCATCTGACGGATGTAAGAAGATAAACGGTTTAGATCTTTGATATTACGTTTCGATATTTACGGTTAACTGAAATATGAGTCGATGTCATATAGTTTGTAGAAACTTTATAAACATCAAGCAATATTTTCACTAACCGTAAAACTTTGAATATAATATCAACTATCCAAACCGTTCATCTTCTTGCGTCCTCTAATAGATCATGTTTTCAAAAAAGAAAGTTTGAAAAAATAAAATTTGATAAGAAAAATGAAGTGTAAATGTAAACAACAATCAACGGTTAAATTTTGATCTATGATTTATATGATTATAGTGGTGAATTTTGAAGTTAAGCTCTTCACGAAAGTTGTAAAGTTTGTCATTACGAGCGTTTATATATTTTTTCTATATTTTTTACACTTCTACATTAATTAAAAAACTATTAAAAATTTTACTTAAATAACAGCCGTAAGATAAATGAGAGTAAATCTGTACCGTTGGATTCTATTTCACTTATATTATTAGAACTTTTTGGGACAAAAAAACCCCTTGTATTTTCCAATTTTACCTTGAGATCTGATCAAAACAAAAGCCAGCCCTAATCCTTTTCTATCTCCCCACTCCCATAACCCTCTCTCCCGACCCGCCGCCTGTTCTTCCTAGCCCCTCTCTCCCGCCGTATGTTCTTCCGGTAGCCTCTCTTAGTATCTTTTTTCTCCTCCCTCGTGCAGTGGACGCCTGGACATAATCATTCTTGATTTTGTCATCTCTACTCTGGTCGTCTCTACATCTCTGCATTCTCCAGATTCCACTTCAGGTTCAATTTTGTTTCTACATCTCTACATCTTTGTTCTTTTCATCTGTTTAATGTTGTATCTTCATAAATCTTATGTTTTTGTTTCTCCTTTTTCATTCGAAATTATGTTTTTGGTGAACTATTAAGCTTAGTTCGTGTTGTTGAATGTAATCTAATGATCCTTGCATAGTGTGCATAATTGTTAATTCGTTTCAATTTAATGATGTGCAGAACTTCTTTTTCTTTCTAAGTTTGCAAAACTAGGTTAAGAATTTTGAGCATAGATAATATTTATAGGGATTAGGTTTGAGAGTCTTGGACCTTAAGCACACATGGGTTAAGTGTGGGGTTGAAATATTAGATATAAACAGATATGCGTTTTCCAAATCAGTCTATAAATGCTTGCTCAATTATGTCCAAAACACACCCCTAAAAGTTTGAACTTTATATGGTTTTGTAGGTGGAAGTGGTCTATATACTTGATTAATTGAAGGATTGTTTTATATTTCCACTGTGTCTTTGTAAATTTCTATAAAGGAGTGGTAGAATTTTATGTGGGAAATTTTGCGTGGAAGGGGATAGTTACTTTATAGAGGATGATGCTGGATGTTTATAACCTCTGTAGGTAAATTTCAAAAATTGCTTGATGAGTATTTTTTGCTAGTGTTCTCTACAACTAAATTTGATCTTGTCTATATACGTGTGCTGGTATACCTTATAAGAGTTTGTTAGATTTCGGTGCTACATTTCTTTGAAATGCTTGTGAATTGCTGATAAAATGGTTCTTGAAATTCATTTAAGTTAGTAGTAGTTGGTGCCGTGAAAAAACTTTAAGTCTGCAATTTCAACATGCTGATGCCAACTGCTTAATGTTTAACCTCAAAACACGAACAATGTACTACTGACTGATCTTAAATCAAAATTAAAAATATTTAACATGTATTTAATTCATTTACTTTGCTTTTAAAACTTTCGTTGGAGGAAGCACCAAAAGTTAATAAAAGCACAGAGCACCATGTTCAGTGTTCACTCTGGTAGTCTAGTGCGTCTGTGGGGTTTAAAAAACAGGGCAAAGACAAAGTGCCCAAAATGGTATTGAACTACTTGGTGGAGACAATAAGTATTGAACTGCTTCCATCCTCAAAATGGTTCCTATATATTGACAAGTATACCAATTGAATTGCACTCAGTGCACCACATCGAAAACTTGGTATTATCTTGTCTAATGTTGAATGCTTTATTGCTTAGTAATATCCATTGTTACTATTAGTAATATCCTACCTGTTTAAAAAGCTATTAATTAATTTATACCCATTTTGTTTCAGAAGCAATGGATGCTAGAGATTCAGATTCAGTAAACGATGAGGAGTCTTCGTCGGTGGCCTGCACCATTCTTGCATGGCTAGAAGATTGATTTGTGTTTTGATTCTAATCAAGCAATTATGGGTTCGAGAGTCCCTTTGGGCGTGCAACCTTTTTTTCACTCAAAAAAAGTCTTATGTTTTTCATTTGATTATTTATTGATTTAAAATATATTTTCCTTAACGGATAACGGGTTGCGTCATATTACCCGTTAATATTATTGGGTCGATTTTGGGCCAGGTCATTTTATCCGTTTATTTTAACGGGTGTTACACGACACAACCCGTTAAGATATCGGGTATGACACGAAAACAACACGAACACGGGAAACACGACACGAATGCCAGGTCTACTTTCAGATTACGTGGGTGAAGTTGTGGTTCATTTGGTCTTTAGGGTCATGTTAGTGAAGCACATATATTAACCACGAGCTGTTGGTCCAGTGGTAAATGTCAAATTACGAAACTTCTTTAAAACTAAAAAGGTCTTGGGTTCGAAACCCGTTGTTGGTGTGAAAGCCAAACTTGTGGCTAGGAAGAGGCTGAGCTTCTGTAAGTCTTCGGTGGATAATCGTGGTTTGTCACCGGTTGTCTCCCTTTAAAAAAAAAAAAAACAAAGTGAACAAAAAAAAAGTGAAGCACATACATTCAGGGCATCTTACTTTAAGCGCCAATAAAATTTGGGAGTTTCATAATTTTCGTGTAACATGAGATTTAATAATTTTAATTATTTTGTAATCTTTGGTTTTCAGTAAGTTCGGTTTTTAATGAAGTGCTTAAAATTTGTTCATTGGTATATAATGTAAATCAAAGACCTTATATATGATGCTTAAGTATGATCAAGAAAACGAATGAACACACAAGCTCTAGCTTTCGTAGTTGAGAAATAATAGTTACCTATCAATGGGTTGTGAATATGCCTTTATAGAGTAGCAAGTCTGAGCTTGAGGATGGTTCATTAAGTCACGTATGCCGTTCCATGAGTAGTTGTTTGAACTCCACATTTTCTTTCCAATTTAGCCAGTAACTTTTAACTTATGAAGATGTGACTGTTATCCCATTAGTCACACTTGTAAATTAGTTCATGTCCGGTTGACCCGATCCTAAGAGATCAAGGCTTAAGCGCTACCTGGCCTTAAATTTCTGGGCCCTAGGAATTAAATACATTGGGCCAACTCTATAAAAAATAGTAATATTGTTGAGAATTGAACCTAAAATCTTTTATTTTAATTAGTTTTCAATTATCATCTGAACTAAGGTATTTGTTTGGTTAATATAGTCAACTAAATTATATGAGTATTAACAAAAAGTTAATTATTTGTAAAGAAAGTTCAAAAGTATTTAAATTACACCTGGACATATTGAGCCAGGCCTAAGAACAGTGTTAACGGCCGGCCCAGAGCCTAAAATGCAAGGCCTAGGCCCTACCCATTTAAAATCGGGTTGGATAAAGCTCGACCCTAAAACTGGTCGGGCCATCCCGCAACCCAAAATACATGGTTGGGCTCGGACCAGCCAATCAGCCCTTTTAACAGGCTTACCATTAGCACTTTGGGCGTTGCTAGGTCATTAGAGCCCACCAACTATGATGAGTGAGGAGTAGGAAAATAAATTTTTCTTTGTGGATTCCGAACAGTTTAGGACTAGAAAATAAGTTAACTTTCCCTATACTAAAAGGATTTAAGAGGCATGTAACCATCGGTCTATGTGCTATAAATAGGCTTGTTAGGGGCTATTTATTCACACGAATAACAGAGAGAATACAAGAGTAGAGAGTTAAGAGTGATAGAGAGATCTAAAGCAGGGCTCCAGGGTTTACCATAGGTTTTCAATAAGTTCTTGGGAACCGAGTTGTTATATTCCATAGTGCTAGTGATTTCTCAACAAAGATCATACAAGGAGTATGCAAAGTTCATCGAACCTCGTTTAATTCTTTATGCTTGTGTGTGGTGTGTTTACTTATTGTTCATATATTCGCATAGTATCATTTTATAAGTTTGTATAACACCGGAGACTATTGATAAACAAGATCAACTAAGGGGGATTAAAATTAACACGTCCCCTCTTTGGCTGATAAATTTTGGTCATTATAATAACGCATTTTAACTTTTTCATATGTGTATGTGATTAGCTTGAGAAACTGCTACAACGTCACCCTATTGCATATTACAGACATAATTGAGAAAAAAGAGAACATTGAAGCATTGGTTTGAACTATATTGTAGTATTGGTTCATGAATTAAATATTTATTTTAAGTATATGAATTTGACAAAATGCTGGGCATTGTCTTTCACGTCAAGTTCATGATTACTTCCTTCACATCTTATGAAATTCGTATACAAATTGATAATGATTCATGGCCTATGCTCCAAACCACTCAAGAATGGGAGAAATGTTAAGGAGATTTTCTCGAAAGTAAGACTCTCCATAAATTCTTTGCCACCTCATGTTTAGGTGTAATACCCCGTATTTAAAAAAAATTGGTTATATAAATGTGTGTGTAAGTACTTATATCTATTTCAAATGTAATGATTTTTTTTTAATTTCCTTTTACATATTATAAGTACAAGAACTTGTATTTTTGACATGTAAGTTAGGAAGGATTCTTTCACTACAAGAATATATTTTCGTGCCTAACTAGTAATTTTATACTCAAATGTCTCCAACTAGAGAGGTTTCTATTTTTTTGGCATTCTCATCATAATTTTGTAACTTTGTCCAGTAACTATGTATCTTATATGTATATATGCATTAGTTTGATTTGTTCGGGTTTCTACTTAACCTTTTTTGTGCCAATAGCAACTAAGTTACCCTTGCTAGCCTTTTTTATCTTTAACTAGTAAAGTGTAAAAGGGTTGGAGAGTTAAGCTCCGAGAGGTGGGAATTTTCTAGTAGAGTTAGCTTGATTTTTTCTCCAAAGAATGAGGTGGAAGTTGATAATTAATAGAAGCTAATAATTAGGGTGAAGAGGTGGAAGTCTACATAAGGGTGAGTTGGCAAAGTTGATAATCATTAGGATGATATTCACCACTCTAACTAGAGGAAGATGACAACTTATTGTGGTTATAACATTTCACATGGCCTTTGATGCAAGGAACGTCTTGCATGACACTGATTTGTTCATAATTAACTTGACACTTGTTGCTTTGCCACTTGAACACTTATCATTCTTAATGATTAGGACAACACTTGTTGCCTTGTTATTGGAACACATTTCATGGTAATGATTAGCACAATACTTGGTTTCTTTCTATTGGCACACTTGGAAGCTTTCTCCTCAAACTAGATGGGAAGGAAAAGGTTATTCAATCTTTATAAAGGAATGAGCAAGAACCAACGGAAGACAAAGAGAGAGAGGAATAAGAAGAAAAAGAACAACTCCAACAAAAAGCCATTCTCCCTTTCATATTACCTCTTATCTTTCTTTTACATATTGTTAAGGCTTTAAGTCATCTTTCATTGTATTTGTTAGTCTCTCATATATAGTGAAATACAATGAAAGCAAACCCCAGTGGATGTAGTCGATTTGGCGAACCACTTAAATCTTGTGTTGTTTATGCATTTACATTTTGAGATCATTGTCATGAGAAGCACTCCCACCAAACCATCAAAAATCTCCATTTACTTCCCTTGATAATGCTGTAAAATAAGGGAGACAAATCCCAGATAATGCATGAGAGCTTACCCAACATCATTGCTCTATGGAACTCAAATGGGGTTATGCATCAATATCACCTAGAGAGAGATGGAGTAAAATGGTAAAGTAATATTTCTCAATTAGATTGTTGTGTGTTATCAATACTATATTATCGATAATATAATACAATTTTGGCTACTAACAATTTGATTAGTGTTGCAGATGTTATAGAGCATGTGATTATTGATATCCTTGTTACATGTACATAATCATTCTTGTAAAGTAAGAAAAAGAGTTAAGTTGTGTTTGAGTTGTGAGAACATTCAAGGGCTGAAGTTTGCCTTGAATATAAAATAATGAATCTTGTATATGTCAGGCGTCAGGTGCAGGGCTTGAGTATACAACCGGTTGGTTTTAAAATAATGAAATCTTGTATATGTCAAGCGTCAGGGGAAAGGCTTGAATATACAATTGGGGGTCGAGGGAAGTGTCTGTATAATAAAGTGGAAACTGAGAATTTAATTATAAAAATTGGGTTTAAGGGATGAACGGGAGTTAACTCATATTCTAAGGTATTCGGAGCCAAGTGGTATAAGCATGGTATGGGACGTGCAGGCTTGGATGCCTTAGGTATGTGTTAGCGGGGTTAGAAGGGAGTGAGTGCATTCATGCATCTCATTGCATACATTTTATGTATTTGCAGGAGCTACTCATTTCAATTATTATTTTAGTTGGTACTTTTGTTATGAATTAATTTTGTATACTAATATTTTATTTCCGCTGCGTATTCAATCAATTATATGTGGTAAACTCAAGCTTTTATTATGTAAGATTTGTTATATGATGTATTGTGTAATCGTGTCAAATTATTTTAATTTTTCCACCATATCTTGGTTGTAGAATTTATTTCTATAGCTAAAATATAACTCACACCCTAGCTCATGAATAGTCTTTATTCGCGGGTCACGGCGTGACATATGACACGAGAATTGACGTCAAACTGTGAGGTGACAGAGAGTACATAAAAAATCTCACTTTTGAGAGTGTCGGTTAACATTTCTTCGAGAAAGAATCACCAAAATAGCAAAATATTGGTCACCACTCACTGCATTTCTCCAAGAAAAAATCACCAAAATAGCAACATATTGGTCACCACTAGGGCTGGGCACAGGCCGGGCCAGGTAGAAGGATTTTGATTTTAGGAACCAGACCTAACCCGGCCCATTCAAACGAGCCGGTTCGGGACAGGTCCACGGGTCCGATTACTCTTTTTTTTTCTTTTTTTTTTCGGTTTTGGAACGGCGCCGATCTGCTCCTCAACCTTCACGACCTGAACAAACACAAATCGTCAAAAAACTCTAATCAATATCAAATCCCCGATACAAACTTCGAACTCAGAAACATTTGCTCATAACAATGCATCATTCACAATTCAACTAATCAAGATATGCAGAAACCTTAGGCATACCTTGATCGGGGAGGAGTGAGAGAAGGCAAAGCAGAAGCATAGGAATGAGAAGGAGGAAAAGGAGTTAAGGGACTGACTCAGAGTCTCGCAACCAAACACTCAGCAGAGTAGTCATGGACGCTCAGTCGCAGCAGTAAGCCAAACCGGTGAAGAAGAATGAGACCCGGGGCCGGAAGCCCAAGCCCAAGGAAGAGAAGAAAGACGACAGAGGAGGTTACCGAAGGAATTGGGGCTGTCAAAAAGTGACAGAGGAAGTACAGGCAGCGCAGGGTCGATTCTTGAAGGTTGTTGAGCTTCGGAGGTGGTGATGGAGGTGAAGTTAGCGTCTCGGAGTCTAAGTCCGACAATGAGTCTCAGTACGCGGCAATCAGGGCCTCTATTCCAGTGACACTGTGACGGAGTCGAAAGGGAAATAGATGGAGCGAGAGGGAAAGAGAGGAGCGAGAGAGAGGGATAGAGATTAGAGAGGCGGCTGAGACTTGAGAGAGTGATGATTCTGGAACTTGGCTTGGACTCGGGTAGACCTAGGTAGAAACTAATGGTTGAGATTGAATGATAGGTTATCATTCAATTTCAGCTGTCCATTATAATTAGAAACGGGTCGGTCCGAGTACCCGTTTTTCTAAGTATCTGGACTCGGCCCGCCCCGTTTGTTTTCTAAAATATTAAGAACCGCCCAATTCCCGCCCTGAACCGTGATTACCCGCCCCAACCCGCGGTTCCTATACCTGTTTGCCCACCCCTAGTCACCACTCACCAAAAATGAAGATGAGTATAGTCAAACGTGGCAAAAGACCAAAGTGGTGTCTAATGTAATAATCTATTCATTCAAAACCGTTGGTTCTCAACTTCCAAGCTCCAACAGCCACAACAACCAGAGAGAATGGCTTCGGCTCTGCTCTCTCTGCCCTTCAACCTCCCATCCTCTTCTTCTCCTCTCTCCGCCGTACCCAATTCTCCTAAACCCAAATCCCACATCCGCCTTTTTACGAGCAGTAGGAGAAGAGCAAGAGTCACAGCCAGTGCTGCAGACCAAGAAAAAACCAAGGACACAGAGAAAGACTCAGACTCAGACTCACCGGCTTTCAACCCCTTTGGCTTTGTCACGGATAACCCGTCAAGCCGTAGCGCCATTCAGATCAGTGAGAGCCCTGCAGAGTCTGGCAATGTTGGCCAAATGCTTTATGTAAGCTCTGCTCTAACTTAATTCACTCTTTTCAGTTTTCAAGTCTTGAATTCCTTGTTATTATTTAATTTATTCTGGTTTCTGTAGTTCATTTTGCTCTATTCGTCATTCCGTTATTCCTTTTGTGCTTTTTTTGGTGGATTTTGATGAGTTTGTTTTGTTATATTGTCAATTCATCAAGTGTGTTTCAATTAAAATAGTGTCATTTTGGGACAATTGTACTGTGAGGATGTTGGAATGTTGTCCGACATCAGAAAGTTTAGTGACCTTGCATGTGCTTACGAGGAGATCTACTCCGTCTATTGCCAATTGGTTTTTGGAGTGGAACAACTTCCTTCACAAGCTACTGATGCAAGTGTTTGCATGATCGTCTATAAAACATGGATATCTATTTCATTGTTTAATCACATGAAGAATTGGTTAAAATTTATATTTATTGAACTTTCAGTCAGACTCGTGTGATTACAATAAATGCTATTAATCTTCTGCACTTTATCAAGGAACTACACAAGGTCTTAAATGTAGACTGTAGTTGAGGAAATGTTTATTTTGGAATCACTCGTAGCTTGATCGAAAGTTGAAAGCTCAAAATTGGATTTTGGTTGACCATTAATGCACCATGAAAGAGTATGCAATTGCAATTTCATCGTGACTGTGGAGTCCTTAAATTTCAACTCATCTTGAAGTGTACTCTAAATTTTTCTTAATGTTGTTATTATATCATCGTTGAGACTTATTTAATTTCTTGTTTTTGAATCTAGAGGATAGAAGACAAGGGGAAGGAATATGGTAAATACTTCAGAGCGGGGGAGTATGTATGGTTTGTGAGAGAAACTGGTAAAAATATTTCAGTTGCGGCATTAGTTAAAATTCTCTTTCTGCTCTTTGTAACTTTACAAGATTTTTTTACTTTGCAGGATCAGCTGAGAGCGAACGTGGAACAGTTGTCTTTCTTCACGGTGCTCCCACGCAGTCTTACAGCTACAGAAATGTCATGTCACAGGTCTAGCTGAATTTTGTTTTGGTTTGGATGTTATTCACTGCTGTTTTTTGCTTATCGTAAAAGCTTAGGACAAAAAGCTAAGCAATTACGATGCTCAGGGATATCACTTTTCAAATACAGTTATATGCTTACTACATGAAACTATAGAGTTGTTAATCCTTGGTAATCTTCAGACTATCTACACGCTCTGACATATCAATCTTGAAATACATTAACTTGAATCTCATGGTCGTGTAATTTGAATCCTTATTGTGCCTTCGATGTCAACTGACTGCTGCGAAATTTGATAATCGTTACCTTAATGTTGAGTAGCTGTCAGAAGACTTCGGCTTCCACTGCTTAGCACCAGATTGGCCAGGATTTGGTTTCAGTGACAAACCACAGGCTGGATATGATGACTTTGATTACAAAGGTGCATTCTTATAATAAAAGATTTATCATCTCATACGTTTGTTCTTTTGTTTTTCGGGGGAAAAGACATTGCTTTTCTTTTGGTTTAAGATCGATCTTTCCACTGCAGAAGAGGAGTTCCACAAGGAATTTGACAAATTACTGGATAAGCTCCGCGTCCAATCTCCTTTCTATCTAGTCGTTCAGGTTTGAACACTTGTAGAAGACAAGCTATTTGGGCGGTGTTCGTGATGAAAGATATTCTTGCTTCAAAAGATTTTAGTCAAGTCTAGTCAAGCTATAGTTGAATCAATCTTATAGTTAATTTTGCAATTAAATTATGTGTCTCACATGCTTTCGTCCTCTCCTCGAAGGGATTTCTTGTAGGTTCATATGGATTGACATGGGCATTAAAGAACCCGAGCAGAATATCAAAGCTTGCAATTCTAAACACTCCACTGACAGTTTCATCTCCCGTTCCTGGACTGTTTAAGCAATTAAGGTTTGATATTCTTACGTGAAAATATAATATAAGATGTCGGGTTTTCCACTCAAGAAGATTCTTGTACTGAACAACTGTTTCTTCCATCAAGCTCAAAAAACTGGTTATAGTTCCTACATTATCCTCAAATTCAAGTTAATCATATGATTTTCTGTATATAAATCTTTCAAGAGAAAGGCATGCTTAACCAAACGCTACGGCCATGTTCAAATAGAAAACCTGAATGGTTAAAAAGTTCTATTATTTACTGCATTACAACGAAGGCTCAGATTGAACATTTGCACATTTTCTATTTTCGAGCTTATCTGACATATAACAGTTAATTTCGAAGTTTCATTGAATGATCCATGTTTCTGTATTTTCACTCCTATTTTCTTTTGATTCTCTTCAGATTCCCTTTTTTAGGTGAATTTACATGCCAGAATGCAGTTATGGCTGAGCGCTTCATTGAAGCAGGTAGCGCGTACGTATCTAGTTCTCCGCAATCACTTATCTTTCTCGTTATCTTGCTAGTACTTGGTGTTAGGGAGTGTTAAATGGATTGAGATGTCAGACATAAGCTTTAACCTTTGTATATTTTACATGGTCTAGAAAAACTTTATCTGAAGCATAGCTAATGCAAAAGGCATGTAACGTACTAAAAAATGTGTATCGCGCATTCGCCTTCAACATATCAACATTGCAATAGCTGTATTAAAACTTTTTCTACAACAAATAAGAAGAAATCACCGTTGACATAGGCATAGCTCTGACAAAAGCGTCTCTTCTTTCAACAGTTACGTGTTGAAGCTCGAAAAGGCTGATGTGTATCGGTTACCATATCTTTCAAGCAGTGGACCTGGATTTGGTTTGTAATCTATTTCTTCTAAAGGACCTATTGTTCAATGCTAACATTTAGTAGAAATCAGCAGTAGTAACATTATCTTAACCACTTAAACTAAGTTTTATCGATGTTCCAGCGTTACTTGAAACTACAAGGAAAGCCGATTTCAATGGTATATTAAGCCAAATATCATCTGGGTTTGCATCTGGAAGGTATATCATTACAGCGTTATCTTTTCGATTTTTTGTTGGTTCTGGTTTATAGTCTTTTGCCTTTGAGGAAGGAACCAAAAAAATAGTGAACAAGGCTGACACTACACTTAAAAATTTGCACTTCTTATGCATCCATCTGCTTGTCAAGAAGTGTAAAGAGTTCTGCGACACAGGGTGTGCGGGCTAAGAAAAGATGGCTTATCATTCTAATTGTGTCGTTGGAGTTGTACAAGACATCGAATGCATGAGCTAAATTCATTTAGACTGTTCATGTTTCTAATGATTTGTTTTAGTTTTGGCTGATGATTGACTAAATAATGGCTTCTGGACTTCAGATGGGATACGCCGACTCTGGTTGTATGGGGGATTTCAGACAAGTATCTCCCTCAGTCCATAGCAGAAGAGTTTCAGAAAGCAAACCCTACTGCGATCCAGCTTAAGTTGATAGAAGGTGCCGGGCATATGCCACAGGAGGATTGGTAAATGACTTTTCGTATAGAACTCTCGTGCTTTGCAACGCTTTTCTGCCTTCATTTTTCTTAAACGAGTATTGAAAAACATATAACAGGCCCGAGAGAGTTGTTACTGCTCTACGAGTATTCTTTTAAAAGTTCAATGCTCGAATCCACGTTTAATCTGGAAATCGGCATCATCTTCCAAGTCAATCGTTTCAAGGTAAGAAAACTTTTCTCCCTAGAAATATCACTGACATATAATTCTATCGATGAGCTCACTAGTCCTGCGGGTTGAAGTGATGATTTCGCCGATGGAATGCTTGATTCATTTTCAATTTCCAAAAGCAGGGGAAGAAGTCCTGAACGATAACAATGGCTGTGTTCTAAGAGGATTTGATGAAACTGCAAAAGAATATCCTGCTGAGTTGCCATGGAAATTCATGTGTAAATACTACTTTTACTGGTTGTGAATATGATATATCATATTGTAAACTTTTGACACCGATTGTCTGCCTATACCGTGACGCAATTGAACCTCGTTAGAGGAAAACCACTCTTTTCGGTGCAAGGAAAGCCGGGAATGTATATTTAAAACTACAGTTGAGCATATAATACATAACGGAAGTCAGTAATGTAGCCGCATAATTAGCATTGACCAGTTTCATGACAAAATGGCTACTACTAACTAGAGTCACAAAAAAAACTGAATGAACTCGTATGCCACCATAATTTCGTTCTTCCCAAAACGACTGGTCTCCGCATCCCTGCTCAGTAGCTACCTATTTTCCTTTCTTCAGCTTCTTACCACTTTGACTGGTCTGCACCTTTGCCTTTGATGTCTTCTCTGCCTTGGATTGCTTATTATTGACACCTTTTCTTGATTTCTTCTTTTGATCTTCATCCTGCTGGTCATCTTCGTCGTCAGCATCATCATCACTGTCCTTGTCTTCATCATCACTCTCTTTTGATTTTCTTTTCGCTGATGCCCTCTTACCTTGACCTTTAGGCTTCCTCCCTTTCTTCGATTTTTCATTTTCATTGGCTTCTTCATCACTTGCTGCTTCATCAACATCATCACGCCCTTTTTTCTTGTTAGCTTGTTTACTTGATGCTTTGGAAGCTTGCGGTCCACTTAACTTCTGAAGCTCTGGTACAAATGCTGAAGTCTAGAAATACAAAACCGAAAGGAAAATTTTTTTGGAACCCATTGAAAAGAAAATAATCCGAAATAGCCACAAGAACAATAGAATAGGACATTCCTTAAAAAAAAAAACAATAGACGAGGACTCTTTAGAATGACATACCCTGCTACCAACTGTGACAAACTCAATTTTCTTCCCTGCATTACAGGAAAATATCAATGAATCCAATGTTAGTCTGTAACAAATAATCACACAAGGGTCAGGAACCAAACCATCAACAAAAGCCTTTCCAGGCTTCTTTTCACGGGAATGAAAAATCCAATCACTAGGAAATTGGCTACTATCTGCTCCAACTTCAAGGGATTTTTCAAGGACCTGTACAATAAATTCTTTTGTCAAAATGACCAGTATATATCACCAGTTTCTTACCATTAACTTTTCCAGGCTTTTTGCCCCACCGAAAATGAAACAACCATTCACGGGGAAAGTGGATAGACTCGGCATCAACTTGAACCGCATATTCAATAACCTACAGGTATTCATCCTCTATATTTGCACATTTAACTCCCAGAAAAGGAAAGAAAAAAGAGTAAATGATACTAGCAGAGGCTCGATTAAAAACTTAAATCTCTCACCTCTTTGATGCTCGTGTGTAAAGCTGCACAATTTTCTTTCGACAGGCTGGCAGCACTTTGCTCCGGATGAATTCTTGCCTGCAAGAAATCAAATAAGTATTTACTCCACCATCAGACAATCTAGACCTACAAAATAAAACCACTAATAACTAAGAGCTTCTAGATTTAAGAATCAGGACCAGACATAAGTTAGAAGATCCTTCTATAAAATGAATTTAATTGAGTATAGTTCCAATTCCCATGACAAAGAATTGGATTGCACAAATACACCCTAGCTAGTGGAGCTCAACGAATTGCATGCCCTCTCTCTGTCACAACCAGAATTAATTTTAGATTCTGAAGGTTGGCTAACCTACCACATAATATCCCTCTTGGAAATTGCAATTTTCCATAATCATTAAATATGATCAAATCATCTTAGGTTGCATTTGGACATATCGTTGTTCGAGACAACACAAAATGCTTGGATTTGCCAACTTATCATAAATTTTATGCATCAAATGTTAAGTGAACATAAAAAGAATCCGTTATCCTACATCCCTAATAAATCTAGGATACCAGCATATCGACTCTCCAGAAATAAAAAACCCATATAACTTATGTCCTCTTATCTACAGATACAGGAAATAGATCAGTGAAACTGTATTTTTCTTCAGTATTGCAAGTCATACATCCAATATTCCTATCTCATCATGTTACGAGGTCCATACTCCATTAAATGTGATTAATTTAATGATACTGTTCACGTATAAAGACTAGACTGACTTGGTAGAGTACTTCATCAGCAACCCAATTGCCAATTCCTGAAATAACACTCTGCAAACATGTAAAAACAACAGGGGGAAAAAAGTTATTGTATATACCATAAACACGTAATAAAGCATTGTATAAATAGTTACCCATTTAACTATACACTTGTAGACTCTTTGATTTGTACTCCAGGAAAATAAGATCGTAACTTAACATGCTCAATAAAAATGATAAAAGCTGTAACTACCTGATCAAGCAACAGGGTCTTAATCGCAATTTTCTTCTTGCTGAAGCATTTAAAAAGTTCATCCACTGTCATAGGCTCCAAGAGAGCATCAGGCCCGAGCTCAGATACGGGGGGCACAGAAGTTGGCTGTACCAACATATTGTAAGTTCATCAAAGTGTCAGCTTAAACCAGAGAAAACATGACAACTTTACAGAATAGAGGAGGATGTTAGATACATCTTTGAGCAGGCGGACTCTAGCAAATCGCCTCTTGTCAGTGAAAGAGAACTCCAGACCATCATCCAACTGTGCAGAGTATATGAATGTCATAAAGAAATACACACTCACTGACCCATCTTTTATGATTTAAAGAAAAATATATCAAGCAAATCCATGAAGCTAGTTTCTTCATATAAATGTTTATAATCAGTACAATGAAATGAGTCAGTCATTACTAACCCCACTTTGTTTGTTAGTGGTATAAGAATCGAACTTGAAAGGAAAAATACATATTTGTAAGTTTATTGGCTCAAATTACTGTACAAATGAAGTAATTGCGATTTCAAGTGAAACTTGGTCATGAAAACACACGAGAAGGTTCACATAAACTATTTCCTTTACCAAATGCTCTCAGTCACACAAGTACCGTTGTTATTTTCCAGACTATAAAATACATAGATATTCTCATTCATTCAATTTTTACTTGGTGAATGAGCTAATTCCTTACCACTTTTTCGCTTCATCCACATTCACATACGAGATAATTAAGCATTGAAAAGGTCCTAAAAGAAGATACTGGCAGTGACTGTTATCTTGGTCAAAGTATTCAACAGTATCTCAGAAACCAAAAACCTGGTGTCAAAGCTATATTACAATGCAGACATTTGGTTGTCTCTCATTTGATTACCTTTCCAGCTAAACCCAAAAACAACTCGAAACACTTATCGACTCACACTCACAGAACCCCCACAGCATCAGTCATTTAAAAATCTCCTTTTAATAAAATCATTACCAATTAAGCACACATACGAAAACAAAATAAACCACCACTGTTGGCTATTGGGGTCTCTGGAATATCAATTCTTACTTCAACAAAGAACTTGGAATACTTGGAAGGCCACTCATCAGTGTCCTTTACAGCAGACCTGCAACCAATTGAATCGGAATTCAAACATCTCGATTCTGAACATGAACCCTACACTTGGGGTCAATCCTAACCCCAAATGCTACCCAAAAATCAGTCTTTTAATTTGATTTAACTCCATGGCCAAAACCCATTACCTCTTATATTTCGTGACGGCGACCCCTTTAATATATACAGCACCCGCCATTCCTGAAACACAAACATGCAACCACAAAATACCACAAATCCATCAATTTCTATGCACATTGTCATAATAATAATAACAATAATAGCAAATTAGCAATTGTGACAAAAATGGCGACAGTGGGTATTGAAACGGCACCGAATTGGAAGGAAGGAAAGGGCGGAGAATCGAGGCAGAGCCACATGTTCTTGCCCTTGCGGTGGGCGGAGACGATGGTCTTTCCCAAGAGAGAGGCCTCGAAGTCGGCGCGTGAGACTCCATCGATAACTTTGGAGTCGTCGGCGATGAGTGCTTTCGTTATCTTCTTCCCTACGCAGTGTTCCTCTATGGCCCTCCGAGCCGCCTCCACCTCCGGTAGCTCCGGCATTTCGCCGCTGCTGCTCGCGTGCTTTTTGGTTGAGGGTTGAGAGTGGAGCGAGTGAGTCAGGAAAATGGTGTTTTGGGGTTTTGGGGAGGAGTCAAATGGAGAAGGTGGGATCTAGTGTAGATGGTACAGGAAGTGTCTGTGATGAACGGGTGATGTGCAGGTTTTAGGTTGTGTGATGGTGATTTGTGGATCAACGGTTGATATTTTGTGGATCAACCGATGTTAGTGATTAGGATAGGGAGGGAATGCCGCTCTTCTAACAAAAATTCTACTGTGCATGGTTGTACGTGATATTGGGCATTAGATCCGCTTCAGACCTTAGTGTCCGGAGCCTAGGAATCAATCATCTGGGTTGCTGATTGGTGTGTAAAAGAAATCAGAACCGTTGGTTTTGTGTGGTGGGTCAGAAAAATGAGTTAATGAAGAACGTTGGATTGAATTTGTGCGGCCCAGTTGAATTGATCCCTAGGCTCCGAACACTAAGATCCGGAGCGGATCCAATTCTGTGATATTCGACGGCTAAATTATCCTTTTTTGCATTCTCCTTTTATCTTCTTGCATCTCATTTACCAATGTACCGAAAGAATCCCTCTCATGACATGAACAAAGTCGGCCCTCACCAAAGATGGCGAGTGCGACGGCCTAGGGCCTTGAAATGAGTTCATTGTAAGACTAAGCTCATCTTCTTCTTCTTAGTATAGATAATATTATTTGTTTAAAAAAAAAAAAAAGTAATTTCTACTTTACTATCCTCAAATTTTGCCAAAATTGCATTTCACTGCACTTACTTTTTCATCTGATTTTCATATTTTTTTTGCCACTTTGTTAAATTTTTTGTTAATTGATGACGTGACAGAATCTTAGCTCACTAATTCTAACTTTACTACTGTCCATTATTGTGAAATTCTCACTTTGATACCCTTAGTTTTTTATTTTTATTTTTTGGTCTCATTTTTATACCTAAAGCTATATTTTACATCCAATTTCATACTTTCAATAGCATGAGTGACTCCGTTAAAATGTCACATAGCGCTTGACTGTGCAAAAACGTGGGACTGTGTGCCGAGCGCCACAGAGTCACAGACAGTTTTCTTTTTGTGTCGAGCATTCATAACATTCGAGGACTAACATTTAAATAAAAACATGCATCACATGCATCAAACGGGACTTTTATGTAAACAGGCACCATGTCTAACGTTAACATGTATCACATGTTTCTTGGTTTTTTTAATGATAAATGCATCACACGTTTCTTGTTCAAAAATCAAATGTAAATAAATACTTTAATAGTAATTCGAGATGTGAAAGGTAATGTTTCATATTCGACAAGCACCAAACTTTGCAATAGTTTATATGAAATTAAGTATTATTTATATTGTCAATTAATTTTATAATAGAAGTTCACTTCTTTTCAATACGGTAGACATGATCTCATTCAATTTGCAAAGGTATCTGACTGAAAATAAAATAAAAAATACTGAAAATATGTGTATACCCCTTGGAATTCAATTTTCATTAACTAAAACCCACAATTGTAAAATTTTCTAATAAAAACCCAATGATTAGGCTCCAACTAAGCAATATCTGTCACATCCCGGCCCGGGCACAGCCACCTCCCAGGCTCGACTCCACTGTAGCACAATATTGTCCGCTTTGGGCCTTCCCCGCGCCCTCACGGTTTTGTTTCTGGGAACTCACACGAGAACTTCCCAATTGGTCATCCATCATGGGAGTGCTCTCGTATGCTACTCGCTTAACTTCGAAGTTCCGATGGAATCCGAAGCCAGTGAGTTCCCAAAAGGCCTCGTGCTAGGAAGTGGTGGGAATATACATATAAGGATCACTCCCCTGGGCGATGTGAGATGTTACAATATCCATAATTAAGTATGACTTGGCAAAATTGGTATTTTTGGATGTCTAAATTACCCCTAATATCATTGACTTTGGGTCTATTACTTGTTATCTATATTTATTTTATATTATTTCATTCAATTAAACGTTTTGGAAATGCTTATGCAGATTTGGAAAAGAAAAATTTTAGTGTCATGATTTCAATGCATATTAATAACAAAAATTACATGATATTAGAGTTTTGATTCCTTATATAGTTGTTTTCACATTTATGTAAACATGAGCATTTTTTTTTCCTTTTCAAATAATTGTAACAGGTAAATTCGTATTTTTCACAAATATACAAATGTTATTTTATTCAAAATTACCAATATTTTACATATATAAAATAACAATATAACTTCCTGGTAAAATAATACATGCAAAATAATTTACCTACAAAATAAATAAATAAATATTGTTTGATTCAAAATTTAATTAAGTTATTTGCATACACGTATATTGACACACCCCGACCCAAAAGTGGGGTGTGCTGGTCGTCACGTGAGAGCGACGTAAGCATGTGCACAGTGCGGAAGCAAGATTAATCAGAAAGATACGAACAATTTAAAACCATGCAACCAGCAACCCAAATCAAGATAGTGTGCTAGTGCGAGAATTAAGATGGTTTACACAATCAGAGCATAAATGGTCTACGTGCAGTCAAGCAGAAAGTACTAAATATAAATAACATCCGAAGGTGGTCCTACATAAGTGAGTTCTGTCAGAACGTCCGATGAGCTCCTCGTATGCCACCAACGAACACTACCTAATACCCGGAGGGGTGAAAAACATAAAGCGTGCCTGAGCAAAAACAAATCTTTTCTTATATAAAATGCTTACCATAATGAGAGTTAAAATTTATAATATTTTCATAAAATTATAAATAAAAAGAGACATTAAACACATATGCTGGCATTAAATAGAGTCTATGGACTAAAATTAGTTTTTAATCTTGTATAAGACATTTTTCTAAACTTCATCTTATTTAGGGATTAAAATCTAGTTTTCTATATTTTTTAACTAACATTGAATCGAATTGCAGATGACGCTTTATTGCAGAGGTAAAAAGCAATCAAGCTTATGTACTCTAGTGGAGATTCGATCTCCGCTGATCCTCCTCCCAACTACTAACTACTTAACCCATTACACTACAGATCTACTCAAACCAACATTGAACAGAACCAAATCATAAGAGTTTGGAGTGTCATAATCTCTCTCTCCTCCTATCCTGTAGGAACTAATATTAAAACCTCTTTATATACAACAAAAACATACACATATAGAGACCTATACGTTGGCAGATTCATCAACCGAACATGTTATGAAAGATACTCAGATAGTATAAATAAATCAATAAAAAAACAGTTATGGAAAGTTAACAAAAAATTATTAGTGAAGTGCCCTAGGGTACACGACTATGTATGATTCTGGATTTAAATATTTTATCCGACTAACTGTATATGCATTTGACCTCTTAATTAATATTATACATATGCACTTGTGCAGGCCTTGGTTAATTAGAACGAAAGAGAGACAAAAAATGGAGAAAATGCGACGGAAGCTCCAATTTTTGCTACGTAATAGTTTGTATTGACCATGCAAAAATAAGAAGAAAAAAAAATTGACTAGAATAAAATGTTTTTGGCATATTGGGATAGATGGGACTAGCAACTGGAACTTCCATTGTTTCATTCATCAGGTGCAAACTACAAATCAAACTCCAAAGGGAATGACGTTATCATATTCCCCTACCAAGGATGGCAATATTTTTGTTTCTCCCCACCACAATAGTAAACCCTAATGAGTGCTACAAGCTATCCTAAACGTTTATTTTTAAGGAAAACTAACGAAAATGGCTTGAAAACTATGAGTTTTAATCAAAATGACAAAAAGGTGTTGTAAGTAAATAGTATCAGAAGTGACTTTTTAAAGTAAAAATATGGTTTTTCGTTAAAGTGAACAGTACCGAGAGTGTTTCGTTAAAACTCTCTTATTTTTAATGGTGGTTTTATGACAGAGGAAATAGTGCTACAAGTATAGCATACATAAATCTGTTTCCAACAAACCAAGAACAAATTGTTTTTACATACTTTTGAACTTAAAACCTCTACTCAACCAGAAAAACAAAAAGGGGAACTTAAAACCTCTCTACAACTAAGAAATTAGCAGACAATTAGTACTACAATATAGTGGTATTCCTCTTCGTTTGTAAGTGATGCTTAACCTAACTCTCCCTCTTAGTGTAGATAATATCGTTTATTAAAAAAAAGATAAAAAAAAAAAAGACATCAGCAACCCATCAATCGTACCTCAGAAGTTTAAAATATAACTGAGAGAAACAACTCACCCACCAAACAAAACAAATTAAACTATACTAGCATAATAAATAACGGCGTGGTTTAGTGGTTGGGGACGAATTTCATGCCCGTATTCCATACTCACGTCCTGAGTTCGATTCATGCGCTGGTGAATCACACGATAGTGGCTAAGGAGAAGCTAAAATGCCTCTACGAGTCTTCCCGGCTTCCGAAAATGTGGATTGCTGTGACGAAACTACTAGCTAGTCCCCTTTTTTGGAAAAAAAAATTGACCCAAACCAAACAATTACAAAGGAAAATTTTGAACAAGTTAGAATAGACAAGAACATTGCAATTTGCCATGAGGTGTATAATTCTGTCATGCCAATTACTTAACTATCTTAATAAGAGCAGGCATGCCGTTTCACTATTGCTAATTTTCTTGTCGACTAGCCTTCATGCACGTTTTTGAATCATGACGTGCTACGCACGACTTACACGTTTTAAATGTATTTATAAGCGTAAATTGACAAAAGAAAAGTCAAATATTTGAAGTAAATGAATAATCTTAGATCATGCTAGAAGAAACATCTCATTAACCAATTATAGCAGCTGAATCCGCATAATAAAATCGGTCTCTATTGAATTTATATTAAGAATAGAGAAAATAATATTTAATAAACAACTGATTGAATCCGCGTGTGAAAGATATTTTTTATAACTAGCATTACACGCCTTTTAAGATGTTTTGAACATGTTTAAAAATAGAGAAATTAAAATTTAATGAACAACTGATTGAATCACATTATTGATAGTTTATTGTGAGGTACTAATTATTAAAATAAAAAATAAAAAAAATCGTACAAACAAATTTAATTATTAAAAAAGCGCTGTTAAAATAACGAAAATACTTCTGTCACATTTGATGCATTATTTTGGATTGCTTGTAAAGTTTTTGTTTGAGGGACATTTTTGTCCAATTATTTTTGTGAAGCTTCTGACACCAAAAAATAGTGTTCATCAGCCCCTTGGCTTGATATATAAAGATATACTCAACAAGTTGGGTTTGATTGGTAGGCCTAATCACCGTTGCTAATTTTCTTGTCGATATACACAACAAGTTGGGGTTGATTTGATAGAAATGCATTATTGTACATAATCATTGCAAAAATGAAACCAACTATTTGATGGAAGCAAATTGTTTATAAAGTGATGATGCATCCATTCCATCCTAGGATAGAAGGGTTTTTCATGAGGTCAGGTATATTTAAATAGATGATGTTTTGAAACAGATTTTCTTCCAACATTGTTCTCATTGGCTTTACAATACTGAGTTCTACATCGGCCTCATACACTTTCAGAAATTCCACATCACTGCAAAGATAATTCGGACAAAATGTATGGATTTTTTTGAAGATTTTGCATGATTCTGATTGCATCTAGTATTGCATTTATTTGCGTCTCAAATAATATAATGCACCGAGAGTTATTTCAATGTAGAGATGTAGTTTTGGGATTTGACTACAATGATACTTCCTACTCAATGTTAAAATTTTTATGTAAGATTTAACCGTTGTAAAAATCCATTAGATTTCTATATGCCTGATCTAATAGTTGATTTTCTAGACCACCTGGCAGTATGTACTATAGAAAGAAAATTGTCAAATTTGAGACGTCACATATTTTGAATTGTATGGAAAGTTCCAAAATCTAACATTAGGGGGGGGTTGTAAATGGATAAAATTTGGGCCGGGGGGGATAAACAAAATACCTCTTTCATTTCTCTGTTCTACAGTTCTACTTCAAGCAGGAAAATGTAATCTATATCATTTATTATTCTCTTTAAACAGGATTAATATCTTACATCTGGTCGATTGAAGAACTTTTCAACCAACAACAAATGTAAAATTTCATTTCGAATGCATTTAACATCTCTCATTACATCGTCAACTGATTTTCAGACTTCAATTATTATTCCGACATTATTCTTTTCTTTTGACCTCATTTAAGTGTCTGTTTTGATTTTCTCAATTCAAAGACTAAAAAAAGATAATAAAGTGTGGAGAAAGATGAGAGTGCAGAAATCTGTGTGTTTCTTTTCAAAACTCTATAGTTAATATTTACAAAGAAAGAAAATGCTAAAAGGTTATAGAATTTGTAAACTACGTGATGTGGCGGTTAATGATTAGATATTTAAAAAAAAATTTAAACACGAAATTCAACCATCTAATATTACATCATGTAATTTAAAAGTAGATGAACTCTTTAATAGTCACTCTTCGTAGAATATACCGTTGATCCTACCAAATCAAGCGGGACAAATAAGAATCCTACCGAAAACGAATGTGAGATTTAAAAATACGAAAAACACTTAGCTGGGCACTGTAGTAATTGTAGCAAAATACAAACACTAAAAACCATGAAAATTGTGACAAGAATTAGGGTTCCATTCCATCATGACCGAACCAAGAGATGCTGCGAATTCCGCTCTTCATTATTTTCCCATATTACCCCTCGACGGGTGGGAAAATCTAAGGTGCCAACACGTGATAAAACAAAAATGATCGGCCACACGATCCTATGACACGTGTCGTCCACTCAACGGTCACCCTCTCACCTCCCACTATTAGTTCTCCGGTGCATGGGGTCTCCCCATCCCTGCCCCGCCCCTGTTCTTATAAGCCAATTCATCCTTCTCTCTCCCAGATTAGAGAGAGAAAGTTAATTGTTTTAGCCAGAAGGTGAGGCCACAATTGCTCGCAAATCCTAAAGAGATTGTAAGCCCTATCTCCTAGATATATATATATATATGTGTATTCTATCTCTCTCTCTCTTCACTCTCACTCTAAACTTATCTTCCTTTTTCTTTGTTCTTCCTCCTCTGCCCTTTCAGCTTCAGTTTCTGCATGTTTATTCAGTGTGATACTGATTCTGGTTAAATTTCAGTGGAATTTAAGTTGTTTCTCAGTTGTGTTCCTCAGATTGTTTCCAAATACTTCCTACAATTCGTCGGGCGAATCGAGTCCAATCCAATCCAGTCCAATGGCACCAAAGTCAGGGAGAGGCAAGAACAACAAGTCCAAGTCAGACAAGAAGAAGAAAGAAGAGAAGGGTAAATTTCATTTCTCCATTTTTGCCCAATTTTAATCTCACCTGTTAGCGGTGGATTTCCCTCGTAGATAGGGCGTTTCTCTTCCATCCAACGCATTCTAGTTCAAACTCTCCTTCTCACCCCGCTTTTAGTGTAGCTTAGAGCAGTAATATCGTTTGTAATCAACAAATTTTAATCCCGCTTAAGCTCTGCTTATGTACTAATTGTGTTTTCATGTTTTGTAATTTGCAGTTCCCAGTGTTCTTGACATCACTGTCATCACCCCATATGACACACAAGTAATTCTCAAGGTGCTCAATTGTTCTTAATTAATTCATTTTCTCTGAAAAATATCATATTTGGAACCAAAATTAGCATTATTTTTCAGAATTATTGTAAAACATAAACAAATTATTGGCTAATGATGGTTTTATTTTTACATGAAGGGCATCTCCACTGACAAGATACTTGATGTGAGAAAATTACTGGCTGTAAATGTGGAGACATGCCATCTTACAAACTATTCCCTCTCTCATGAAGTAAGCCTTTTTCAAATTTAATTATTTATTTTACCTTTTCAACAACTCTTTTTATGATATCAGTCTCGTTCGTCCGAGTTGAATTTAAATTTAGGACGAGCGGGACTGATTTTTTAATACTCTTTTATTAATCATTATGAATTTTTGTTTGTGTTGTTTGCAGGTCAAAGGGAAAAAATTGAATGAAAAGGTGGAAGTTGTTAGCCTGAAACCTTGTGTTTTGAAAATGGTTGAAGGTAGGTGGATCCTCCAATGTGTCCATTCCAGTAATTTCAGCATCAAAACCAGACTGGCAACCGCCAACCTTTCTGTTGCCATTCTCACTTTTGTCATTATTTTAAGTGAAATTACCATTTTGGGTTTTAGGTTTTTTATATTACTAAAAAGCCAAAACTTAATTGTCACAGAAAGACAACGTATGCGATAGTTTAGGATGCTCTACCCAACTACAATAGTGGCACATCGGTAAAATACAACATTTCTTTATTTGAATTTATTTGTCTCAGGGTTTTCAATCTTTGCGTGTGGGGTGAGGAGTTGGTAATTCGAGTTATACAACATTAGCATTTGCCTACACACTTTGTGTGTATGAACATCTTTTTTTAGAAAATGAGAATGAGAGAGGGAGAGAGAGAGAATGTGGGGGGGGGGGGAGGGGGAGTGGGTGGGGTGAGGAGTTGGTAATTCGAGTTATACAACACTAGCATTTGCCTACACACTTTGTGTGTATGAACATCTTTTTTTAGAAAATGAGAATGAGAGAGGGAGAGAGAGAGAATGTGGGAAGGGGGGGAGGGGGAGTGGGAGGTTTTTTTTTTTTTTTTTTTAAATATTGGAGGTATTTTAACATTACGTGAGGTTTTAATAAAAAACAGTAAAATTTAGATCTGTGAAATTACATTATTGCCCATCATTTTTTTGTGTGATAGAAGACTAAGTAGTTTTTTCACCCTCTTTTGATTGACAAAGAGGATTTCATTAATTAATAAAGATTTTCTTATTTCCTACCCCTTTTTTTCTTGATATGTTATGTTGTTGAATTAGTAGTTTTACGCGATGAATAATGTACAACATAATGTGTGGGTATATCTATATGAAAGTTATATATTTTGGAAGATTTGCTATTATCTTAGACATCTGACAATACAAGTTGTTGGAAAATGATTTTCACATTTGCCTTTTAATTGCACAGTCCTTTAATATCTACCTCTTGATTTTTATTTTTTTATTCAATTTAAACATAAAAAATGAAGAAGGATGTGTTGAGAGAGAAAATAAGAGTGAAATAATTTCTCAAGTTGTAAAAGAACTATTGATCTTGTCAATTTTTCTTTAAAGTTGTAACATGTTTCAAATTGTAAGTGGCAACACAAATACCCATATTTTAAAAAGGCCTTTAAAAAAAGGAAAAAGAAAAGTAGCATTACTTGTAACTTAAGTAGGGGTGGATAATTATAGCTTGTGATTTGTTGTCCCATTTAAAAAAAAAAGTTAAAATTTTTTTAACTTCTCTCTTAAAATAATTGTTTAGTTTCACTTCCATCCAAATATTTCACGTGTAAAAATGCAAAATAAAAATTATTTTTTTTGGAAGAAAATAAATAAATCAAACAAACGATTTTGAGGAATTTATGGTTTATTATTTTTCAGATTACATTTTTTTAGTATTTACAATTTTTCAGAGGACTACAGCGATGAAGCCCAAGCTGAGGCTCACGTGCGGCGGTTGCTGAACTTGGTGGCCTGCACGACCCGATTTGCCAAGCCCAAACGATCCGCCACTAACCCGGACTCCAAGTCTAAGAAGAACGGCAGTAGGCCTCAGACCAGGACCTCGGGCCCTCCATCTCCGTCCGATGCGGGAGATGGCCGTCCGACTTCACCGCATTCCGAACCGTCGATTTCGGCGATCTCGGAGAGCCTCGGGATGGTTGCCATACATCCGACGCCGAAGCTGTCCGACTTCTATGAGTTCTTCTCTTTCTCTCACCTCTCCCCTCCAATTCTCCGTGAGTCTCTTATTTGTTATTCATTTTCCAATGATCAGTTTTACCAAATTGACCGTCCCGTAGTGTTTTGGTCCAATAATTCATTGCTTACGTAAGTTCAATGCGTGATTGAATCGAGATATTACAGTATCGGTGCATACGTACACGACAATTGCTCTCATGCTTGGTTCACGAAAAAACATGGGAAAATATTCAATTTTTCGTATTGAATTTTCCTCCTCTAATCTTATGGTTCTGTAGATTTGAAGAGATGCAACTTGGAGGATGCACATCAGAGGCGCGATGGTGACTATTTTCAAATTCAGGTATTTTCATTATTACTGCTAGCAATTTTATACGTATGCTTATTTAAATTTTGAAAAATATAATTTATAAAGAGAGAAAATATAAAATGATTGTTAAAGTTTTCTATGACGACTTTCAAAGGATTTTTCGTCGTTGAAGAGATTGTTCAGACTATTTTTGAATAATTATCTTGTCACTAAAATCTTATTTTGTTTGGGAGAAAACCTTGGAAGAGAAACAACAAAGTTACTTTGTGTGTAATTTCCCACAACTTTTATTTTGGTTATTTTTCTTTGGTTTTGTTGACATGGTTAATTTGTTCTCTTCATTCTCTTTTGGTTGATAAATAAAATTTTGTTAGTCGGTTGTTTCGATTTTTTTTGTTAGTATTTTTATATTTTTTTTTCTTGGTCAATAATATATTCGGAGAGACTTGGCTCCATAAAAATTGTGAAAGTATGGCGTATTTACGGGACTTTCTGGAAAACTTCGAAAATTTATTTCTTCACAAAATCCGTTTAGTCCATCACTTGTTATAAATACATATATAACTTTATCGCAATACTGAAAAACAATTATGCTTATACACCTTGATGCGGGTTCGATACCCACCAATCCACCTCCCTCTTAACAACCAACAATTTAATCGTTTGTATAAAAAAAAAAAAATCTCCTGTAACAAATATATAGTCAATTTAGATAAAAGTAAGTTAATTTCTATTTTATTACCCTCATTTTATCACCTTCAATTATATATATTTATTTTATATTTAAACTAGTTGCACGACCCCCACGTGCCTATAATGTAAATGCGTACACCTTTTTGGTACATACATAGATTAGGCATAGGCACGAGAAAAATATTGTACATATTTAATAGTGTGACAGCATTTTTAATATTTTGTTTGGGGATGTGCTACTGCAGTGGTTCAATCACTTGGACTATACATTGGGGAATAAATATTAAATAATACATTTTTTGGTCGTTTGGTGGCTAAAGATTTTGAAATCTTTTACAATAAATATTAAATCTATGTTAGATAGGGGTTGAACAAGTATTACACCACTTGTCTTGCAAAGACCTTTGTATTTTTAAGAAAATAAAATAAAAACTAGAAAAGATTTGCATCTCGAGTGATTAAGAGCGCTTACCTTACTCTTGATGTTTAGCTATTGATATTTTCTTTCTCAAATCTTGAAAGACGTCTAAGTTTGAACTTCTCATTTCGAATAAAAAGTGGGTTTCAAACTTCAACATGTGTAAAAGGTGATGAGGTCAAGAGTAGGAAAAGAGAATTTAGATTAGTTGGAATAAGGAAAAGATTTTATTTCGAAAAAATAAAATAAAAACTAGAAAAGATTTGAATCTCGAGTGATTAAGAACGGTTATCCTATTCTTGATATTTAGCTATTGGTATTTTCTTTCTCACATCTCGAAAGACAGTCCAAGTTTGAATTTCTTAAAAAGAAAAGGACAATAGCTTGGTTGGGTTTCAAGTTTCAACAACATGTGTAAAAGGTAATGAGGTCAAGAGTAGGAAAAGAGAATAATTAAAGATTAGTTGGAATAAGGAAAAGACGCAGTTTGAAATATTGCAATATTTTTTGTAGCTCTTAAAAACTATTATTAAAATTATTTTAAATATTAAGGATATATTATAGACCTAAGCATAGCCAAATTGGCTAGAGTGGTATGCTCCCCTCTCCACCCAAGTTCAAATACCCATTTTCCTAATTTAGAATTTTAAATTATATTAGAATATCGCTTGAATACAATAACTAAAAATAATAGGGATAGAGCCTTGGTGCAACGAAAAAGTTACTGAAAGGTCACAGATTCGAGTCGTGAAAACAACCTCTTTGCAATGCAAGGGTAAATCACGGACTTCCCCCTTACTCTCGAAAAGCTGAGAGTCTTGTTGGCTTGAGGTCATCCTTTTACAGGCATCAAGTTGTTCACATCTGCACTTGTGTTTGATTGGTTGTTTTTGTTACCCTAATTGTTTCCTTTTAGGATCATCTGTCTAGAAGTTGTTATGGTAATACTTTGCCTTTCTGAACCGTGATGAATGAATGCAGATTAAGATTTGCAATGGGAAGCAAGTACAAGTTGTTGCATCTGTCAAAGGGTTTTACACTCTGGGAAAGCAGTTTTTACAAAGCCACTCGCTCGTGGATCTTCTGCAGCAGTTCAGCAGAGCTTTTGCAAATGTGCGAGCTTATACTTTTTCTTTTGCTTAAAACATGTTAGCAACATACGTTTTTTAGATACTTAGAAGATCTTTGGAATCGTCCCCATCAGCTTTTTTGCACGGTTTGATTTCTGTTTAACTAGATATGATCTGTTAACTTGCAGGCATATGAATCCTTGACGAAAGCTTTTGTAGATCATAACAAGGTTTGGAATGGTTTTGTTGTCGATGTACTTGAGTTGAAATGCGTAACGTTTGAGTTCATTCTTTAATATTTGTGTGTTTTTTTCTCTTTCTGTATTTGTTTAGTTTGGCGATCTTCCATATGGTTTCCGAGCAAATACATGGCTTGTCCTTCCATCAGTTGCTGAGTCTCCATCGGAATTTCCACCCCTGCCAACTGAAGATGAAAATTGGGGTGGAAATGGTGGAGGCCAGGGAAGAAATGGCGAGCATGATCTTCGACCATGGGCTACAGATTTTTCAATACTGGCTTCCCTTCCTTGCAAAACTGAAGAAGAGAGGGTTATTCGAGACCGGAAGGCATTTTTGCTTCATAGTAGATTTATTGACGTTGCAGTCTTTAAAGCTGCTTCAGCAATACGCGGTGTAATAGACTCCAATATGAATGCAAAGGAGACACTGAATTGTTCTCAAGGCTCCATTCTTTTCGAGGATCGCATTGGAGACTTGTCCATTGTTGTAAAACGTGATACAACAGATGCATGGTCAAAATCTGATTTGTCTACCAAGGAGGTTGCGCAGAGGCTTTTACTTAAGGGGTTAACTTCTGACGAGAGCGTAGTTGTTCGTGTAAGTATATATGTATTTGTACCATCCTTGAAAGTTAGTTTTTTGTATTGTTAAGGACAATATTTTTCTTCAATATCTGCGGTTAGCATGAAGAGATGAAACAAAATGCTTTTGCAGGATACTCCGTCCTTGGGTGAAGTCAATGTAAGGCACTGTGGATATACTTCAACGATTAAAGTTGTCGGTAACATAAGGAAGGGCAACCGCGAGGCTAAAGATATTGATATTGAAGATCAACCAGATGGAGGAGCTAATTCTCTCAATGTTAACAGGTTTGAACTTTTTGCTTTTAATTTTTTAAGATTTTTGCACCGCAGTTCTATCCTATAGAACGGTTGAATTTTCGAAGGAAGCTATTCATCCTTCTTATGGATTCATGATATATAGTATCATGCATATTATTTCTGTATACTGACTGACCAAATGTAAATTTTTCTACAGCTTGAGGGTTCGGCTTCAAAAGTCCAAAACTGAGTCATTAGCTCCCTGTGATTTGGATAGTTTAGAAACTTCTACGTGTCTGGTTCGGAGAGTAATAAAAGAGAGCTTGAAAAATCTAGAAAATGAGAGTGCCAGTTCTGAAAGATCTATCAGGTGGGAACTTGGTTCTTGCTGGGTTCAGCATTTACAAAAGCAGGAAACCGCTACAGTTAACAACTCTGATAGTCCGAAGGATGATAATGAAGCTGAACCGATTGTGAAAGGTCTGGGAAAGCAATTTAAACTTTTGAAGAAGAGGGAAAAGAAAACAAATGGAGAAAGCAGAACATATGATGAGGAAGAAATTGATTCTAGTGAAAGCAGAACAGTAGAGCTAGAGAATGGAGATATTGATGATGAGGCAGAATTGAAACAGTTAATTTCAGAAGAAGCCTTTTTGCGCCTCAAAGAAACGGGAACCAATCTTCACCTAAAGGTTTGCTAGACTTATTTTAACTGTTCAAATTTATAATTGTTTACAAACTGTGTGCCATTCATTGCGAAAAATAAAAAAAGGTTACTGCCACTTTTTGATGATGTGTAAGTTCTGTTTTTTGAGTCATTGAGAGTAACAGTTCAAACTTTGCTTCTTGTGACACTGGCAGTCAGCAGATGAGCTTCTCAAGATGGTACACAAATATTATGATGAAATTGCCTTGCCAAAGCTGGTAATATTCTTTTTCCACTTTGCCCTTTAGCGCGGAAGAACTGTCTTCTGTATAGCTTACGATCTAAATCTGTAACTTTATTAGGTAACAGACTTCGGATCACTTGAACTTTCTCCAGTTGATGGCCGTACACTGACAGACTTCATGCATTTAAGGGGACTGAAGATGCGCTCTTTGGGTCATGTGGTATGGAAGCTCTCTCTCCCACCACCCCATTATTTTTAAGCTTTCTTGCTATTATTTGCTTTTGCACTGGCTTCTGTGCCCGAGTAAATTTGAGTTTGTCTATGCTTATAATTATTTTCCTGCTCAGGTTGAACTGTCAGAGAATCTTCCTCATATACAGTCACTTTGTATCCATGAAATGGTTACTCGAGCTTTCAAGCACTTGCTTGAAGCAGTCATTTCTTGTGTTGACAAAATAACTGACTTATCTGCGGCAATAGCATCAACCTTAAATTTTCTACTTGGAGGTTCTGTGGTGGAAGATGACGCCCTCAGATTGCAATGGTTACGATTATTTCTATCCAAAAGATTTGATTGGACACTGAAAGATGAATTTCGGCACTTGAGGAAGTTATCAATTCTCCGAGGACTTTGTCATAAGGTATTTTAATTTTTACTGGAGAACGTCACTGATATTAATCAAGGAACAACCATGATATTTACGTTCCCATTTTCCAGGTTGGTCTAGAGTTGGCCCCAAAAGATTATGACATGGATTTCCAAAACCCTTTCAGCAAATACGACATTATTAGCATGGTTCCAGTGTGTAAGGTGTTGTTCTGTTCATTAGTCCCTTTGTTTTTACCCTAGCTTTGGCGGATTTCTAATATCAGTTCATTATTTTTATTTCTTCTTTGACAGCATGTAACATGCTCTTCAGCCGATGGGCGAAATTTGTTGGAGTCATCTAAAATTGCTCTTGATAAAGGAAAGCTAGAGGACGCTGTTAATTTTGGAACAAAGGTACCACCTCTATATTATTGAAAAATTATGCCATCCCTTTCCTGGTACTGATTTTCCGTCTTGCATTTGAAGGCACTAGCAAAGATGATAGCTGTTTGCGGTCCTTATCATCGAGTTACAGCAAGTGCTTACAGCCTTCTAGCAGTAGTTCTTTACCACACCGGTGATTTCAATCAGGTATTACTCTCAACTATTACGGATCACACATTTTTCTCCGGCTCTTCTATATTTTGTTCTTACAACTTTTGCTTTTCTATCCATTGTTTAGGCAACCATTTATCAGCAGAAGGCTCTGGCTATAAATGAAAGGGAACTTGGGCTTGACCATCCAGATACCATGAAAAGCTATGGGGATCTGTCTGTTTTCTATTACCGTCTTCAATACATCGAATTGGCTTTGAAGTAAGTACTAACATATTTCTTTGAAGTCTGTTCCTCTCTCTGCCTTTTATGGTTCTGACTACTGATTTAACGTTGTGTATTTGTTTAGGTACGTAAATCGTGCTTTGTTTCTTCTTCATTTTACGTGTGGTCTATCTCACCCTAACACAGCTGCAACATACATTAATGTGGCTATGATGGAAGAGGGCATGGGAAATGTCCATGTTGCTCTCAGATACCTGCACGAAGCTCTCAAGTGTAATCAGAGACTGTTAGGAGCAGATCATATACAGGTCTCTCCTTCTCTTTCTCTCTCTGTCTGGGTGTGCTTGCGTGCTTGCCTGCATCTCTATTTTACTGCAAAGACCTTGATTATATTAATTTATCGTAAGCTGAACTTCTTACATGGTTTGTTTTGTGCCCTTTTAGACTGCTGCAAGCTATCATGCCATAGCCATAGCTCTCTCATTGATGGAAGCATATTCCCTCAGTGTGCAGCATGAGCAAACAACACTTAAGATACTTCAGGCCAAACTTGGACCGGAGGATCTTCGTACTCAGGTTGACCACAGAATCTTTACTTTTTTGTCTATACTTACTTGATTTATTTGATTCATCGTGTGCTATTGGCCTTCTCTGATACTCACTACAAGAAAATGAAGTGACCATGGCTTATCTTAGACATCGTTTGAAGTTGCAAAGTCAACACGTTAACGCGTTATATATTCCTGAGCAGGACGCAGCTGCATGGCTTGAATATTTCGAATCTAAATCTCTGGAGCAGCAAGAAGCAGCACGAAATGGATTTCCGAAGCCAGATGCATTAATTGCAAGCAAAGGTCACCTTAGGTATTAATATGGTATTCCCAAATTACTTTGTTCCAAATTATATGATAACACGGTTGGGTGCTAACTACTTTTTCCTCCTATGCAGTGTATCAGATCTCCTAGATTTCATTACTCCTGATCAAGATTCGAAAGTAAATGATGCACATAGGAAGCAGCGCCGCACAAAGGTGGATACGTTTTTTCTTTTACTGTCTGCATTCATCCCTGATCCTAATGCTAGCCCAAAATTTAGGCATAAATATTGATGTTACTGTAAAATGATATAAGTTTATCTTCCACATTTGATATGCTTACATTGTTTCTCCATATTTTCAGGTACATCAGTCGAGTGATAATATCCCTCCGGCACACCAAAATGCAATAGCTTATGATGACTTGCCAAATCATGACGTGGAGAACACTACAATTTTGATCGATGATAAAACTGATGCAGTTGAGGACAGATCCGTTCATCAGGACCTGGAGGAAAAGGGTGATATTTCTACAAAAGGTTTGTCAGTTACGAGCATAACTGTTGAAGAAACAACTTCAGATGAAGGCTGGCAAGAAGCTAATTCAAAGGGCCGGTCTGGAAGTACTGCTACTGGCCGGAAGTTTGGTCGAAGAAGGCCAGAGAGTGAATATTCAAATTTTAGAGAAAGCAAATACCGGAGGGATGTCATTTCTCCACCACGGACTTCAGCTCCTAAGAGTTTTCCAAGTGATTTGTATTCACCAAAGCAGTCAAAGGTTCGTACTCTGAGTGCAGGAGAAGATTCCGTTAAACTTCAGTCCAAAATTTCTGTTTCTAAAGTCCCCTCTATTCCAGCAACTACGAATTTGGCTTCGAAATCTGTATCTTACAAAGAAGTAGCTTTGGCACCTCCAGGTACGGTTCTAAAGTCACTGCACGATAAAGTTGAAGGCTTAAGTGTGGAAAATGCTGAAGCCGAGACATGCAATAATCCTGCTGAGACTTTGAAAATTGAGGAAAGCATAGGTAACTCTGCGGTTGAAGTGATTCCAAATGACGGGGTGGAAGGAACAGGTCTTGCAAGTGCATCCCAATCTGAAGATACAGGCCCTGAAATTGTAGAGGAAAGGTCGGGAGAAAAAAATGGAAGTAAGCTTTCAGCAGCTGCTGAACCTTACAATCCAAGACCACTAACACCTACTCTTCCTCTAAATCCGGTTGCTGTTACAAGTCTATACGATGTGAGAGACAGTCAAGTAATGCTTTCAGCGCCGGTGCTTCCCCCAGTAGCTGCTAGAGTTCCTTGTGGTCCTCGGTCGTCACTGTATTACAAAACCAATTATTCCTTCCGCTTGAGACAAGGTGTTCAGAAATTTCAAAGACCTGTTACAGAAACAGGGGGTTCTGGTCCTCCAAGAATCATGAACCCGCATGCCCCTGAGTTTGTTCCCGGGGGAACTTGGCATGTGGATACTCAGGACGAATGTGCATTACTTGCAACTGAATCAAATCCTTCTTTTGAAGTTAGTAGAGCTTCAGAGGAGGAACGACATGAAATTTCCAGTAGCAAAGCTGAAGATGGTATCTTGAGAAAGAGCATCTCCGATTCTGAGAAATCCGAGCTTGCAAGGCAGATATTGCTCAGCTTCATAGTAAAATCCGTGCAGCAGAAGAAGGGTCCTGCAAATGAAAGTAAGGAGGGGAATCATTCAGATGCCGTCGAAAATGACAGTGCGATAATAAAAATTCAATATGGAAATGAAGGAAAGAGGGACTTGGTTTCTGAATGCAGTGGCTCGGAGCAACCAACAGTAACGGATGTAAAGAATAAGGAAGGGGGGGACGCTGAAGGATTTACAGTTGTGACGAACAGGAGAAGAAGCCGGCAGCTGAGAAGCGGGGTAGCGGGGTTGTACAATCAGCAATCTATCTCGGCTTCTGTTCATTGAATATACAGATCATAAACCTGAAAACAACGTACCAATAAGCATCGTTCTGTCCTCCTCAAGTCCCTCACATAACGCACCATAATGTAGAAAGTTTCTCAGTTTTTTTTAAGAGAAAACACGGTCCTTTTGTTGTCGCAATCAGTTCTCAAGTTTATGTTTTGTTTCCTATTTTTTGAGTTTGATGAATAAAAGTCAGTTCGTTCTCAAGTGCCGGTGGTATCATTGTATCATAATTTTCCTAATGATAGGTAATGGAGATGATGAGCTGATTTTATTTATTTATTTTTACGAGACATTTTCATTGCAACTTTAAACTCAAGTACGAATGTACGCTTGAAGGAGAACATCCTGAATAACGTTAGGAGGACTCTCAGTCCAAACTGATTAATGCATCACCAATCGTTGACTGCAAACTGAGCTAAAACGATCGGCAACCCCATTACAACAACGTCAGATCAATCCATAACGTTACTCTTACGGCTGCAGTTGAGGTTGAAGAATAGCTTTCAATGTGAGGACCGGTGAAAAGAGAAACCTTGCAACGGCTTATAAGAGGTTGGACAAGTCTCCGTATTGCCAATTTGTTTTACGGTGAAACCTCAACTTTCTTCATCAATTACCACTCTTGACAGCCCCAGAACGATAACAAGCTACAACCCAGCTGTTAATGCAAATAACTCCACCTGTGCTGCAGAAGAAATCCCAGCCTTCCGCCAAGCCGCAGCAACCTAATTGCACCGTCCACATTAAATTTGAACCATCCTTTACCTGGAGCTAAACACCGCTACTGGATCGGACGTCGAGAAGGAGAGCAGCAGGACACCAAGCTTGCCGGAATTCATGGTACCAGCTGCTCACCTTCGCCACAGCCTCCACAGGGCTATCTCTTCGACCCTCCCATAGCAGCGAGTTCCTCTCTTTCCATATTGCCCACAGAGACGTCATCACCATATATACCTGTAAGAGTACGAGTATGAATTGAACGTTGAGAGCCGGGTTGTATAAATCTTTTGAATGGAGAAGTCCTATTGATTAGCTTAGTGTAATCCTTTTTCTTGTAGGATTATGAGTACAAGTCCTTGTAGTTGTAGGACTTATCTCTGTACTATATCTCTTGAGAATCACTTCTGTTACAATATGGATTGTTTGTTCGAGTTCCATAAGAATTCTAATAGGGGAATGATTGGAACAACCATATGTATATATATGGTCATAATCACTGCTCTTGCGATATTTGCTTCTTTTGTTCCAAATACCTATTGTTTGGAAAGCACTTGTGTTTGCTAAAGAGGAGAAGATTATTAGATCGACAAGCTGCAATGGCTTCATCTTCCATGTTGGGGTCTGCAGGTTAGTGTTTCTGTACATACATCAGTTCTCTATAAACATGTTTGCTGTTGAATATTTGGTTTGTTCTTGATTTATGGTGATTCAATTGGCAGACTTATGGTTAGCAATATTTATATATATATATATATATATATATATATATATATATATATATATAGGGGGCAGATCCGTGGCACTATGTTTTTGACACAATTTTTGACACAAGTATCTAGCCATTAGATTAGTCCACTTTTAATGGTTGAGATGATAGGTTGATAATATGACAATTAATTTTATTTCTATTTTCCGAAAAATACATATTAAATATAAATAAAACTTTACAATTATAATTTTCTTTCTCTCTCATCTATCTTAATAGGCTTTCACCGAATTGGCATAGTCTAATAACCATCTTTGAATTCTCGTTGTCATCTAATCCTATTTTTGAGGAAAGTATTTTAATCGAATCTCCCCCTCTCATTTATTTCTAATAATCGGTGAAAAACAAGAACAAAAACCCTAATTACGTTTCTCCTTCTTCCTATGCAAACCTAATAAGCTTTTCTTTTTCATCATCACTCAATTCATTTCTAATCTATTCTCGTTCAAAATGGTAGAGAGCGTGGCAGATTTTTGCATCAAACTCTCCCTCCATATCTCCAGTATGTGAGATATTATCCTTCTTTCTACCCCAATATCTCACAGATGTCTTAAATAGAAGGACAACATTAGCAGATCGAAAAGGATGAAAAGTGGTATTGAGTTGGCTCAACAAAAGAAGAAAAGAAAATGTCGTTTATGCAATAAGTTAGCACAACATGACACAAGAAATTGCCCATTGAATCCGAAAAGAAGAAAGATCGAATCAACTAATGAATGTAAGTCGAATTAACTTTTTTTATTGATATTTTCCAATATTCGGTTACCTATTTATGCATTTTTTTTTGTTTTGTTATTTTGTAATCTATCAGGGAATGAGGAACAAGAAGACTTGGGCAAATATGTGGAGAGTGACGACCAAGAATATTTGGAGAGTGATGATGTTTAAATTTTGTAGGATAGATTAGTCACTTAATTGTGCTATTTTGTTGCAGTTTTCATAGTTTGGAAAATTGGGTGTATTTTGTTAAAGTTTATGCCAACAATGTTTTGAAATTAGTTGTGTTTTATTAACGTTATTGAGACTTCACAAATTCGATTTCAGTCAAGCTTTATGAGAGAGAAATTTGATTTTTTTAATCAAAATGCAAAATAAGAATTTTCTGTGAGATATTGGGTAGAAAGAAGGATAAGATCTCACATACTGGAGACATGGAGGGAGAGTTTGATGCAAAATCTGTCACGCTCTCTGCCATTTTGAACGAGAATAGATTAGAAATGAATTGAGTGATGATGAAAAAGAAAAGCTTATTAGGTTTGCATAGGAAGAAGGAGAAACGTAATTAGGGTTTTTGTTCTTGTTCTTCACCAATTATTAGAAATAAATGAGAGAGGGAGATTTGATTAAAATACTTTCCCCAAAAATAGGATTAGATGACAACGAGAATTCAGAGATGGTTATTAGACTATGCCAATTCGGTGAAAGTCTATTAAGATAGATGAGAGAGAAAGAAAATTATAATTGTAAAGTTTTATTTATATTCAATATGTATTTTTCGAAAAATATAAATAAAATTAATTGCCATATTGTCAACCTATCATCTCAACCATTAAAGTGGACTAATCTAATGGCTAGATACTTGTGTCAAAAATTGTGTAAAAAACATGGTGCCACGGATCCGCCCCCATATATATATATATATGTGTGTGTGTGTGTGTGTGTGTGTGTGTGTGTTTGTGTATCTTACATGTGGTATCAGAGCCATTGACATTTTTTAGACCATTGAATTCAAAAATCTTGTTCAAGAACAAATCAGGACTGGATCGTTTTTGGGATCTAGTCGAACCCAGAAAGAATTTTAATAGATTATTAAACGACGCCATTTTTGTGACAGCCCGTCCCTGATTTTACAATTGTATAAAATTTTTAATAAGTGATTTTACAAAATTGCCCTTCGAGGCACGTGTGTTGACTGGGGTTAATTACGGTGTCGTGTCACCTAAGTTTTGTTTTCTTGGCATGTCCTCGTAGTACTCGTCACTACGGACACGTGGGCGCAGACGGTTCGTGATTTCGAGCTATACCGCAGAAGTTATTGATGTTTGAAGTTTGGGACATTTTAGTAATTTAATTATTTTTAGAGAGTTTCAGATTTTGTGGAGAAATCTGGGGTGCCACATGTGTGGCCTAGATTAAAAGAAAATAAATTGGATGGTGGAGATTTATAGAGAAGAAGAGAGATGGGAAATAAATGGAGGAATGAGGATAGGAGAGAGGAGAACATAACCAATAGGAGAGAAGAAATGAGGGAAAGGAGGTGCGGGGGATCCTTGACCCGTGGGTGTGCGACCCGACCCAGTCGGAATCTCTTGCTATTTCCGGTGGGTTTCCACCCATTTTTCCGATGAATTGAACCGCCTAACCACTTGGGAAAGACTCTAGGACCTATCCTCTATCCTTTCCACCCCAAATTTGGTGATAATTGGCCTCCAAAATAGCAAAATCACATCGGTGGGTGCGATGAACCCTAACCTTCGATTCCCTCAATTCTGAAATTATTACACCCAATTAATACCACCCATAGCATCCCCTTGAGGCCTAGAACAAAGCCCAAGCAATGGTTGAGGCGTCGGAGTTGCTTTGGAGGTCGAATTGGAGCACACCCAATCATAGGGTTCTTACGGTTTTTGATGAAATTGGAGCTTTTATTGACCGAATTGGCCTTGGTCATAGGTATGAAAGTTGTTCTACTCTCTGATATCTTTAATTCTACAAAATTTGAGAATGTTTGGAGAAAGTTGAATTTTCCGACGAGCCGGGGCGGCCAACCGCCACCCACGGCGGTGCAGGCGGCGACGCGTGGCCAGTGGGCCGTCAATGTTATTTTTAGGCTATGTTTGATATCCTAAATTCATTTTTGATAGTGGTTTGACGTAAGTGGATCATTGATACGTTGTAGTAATTAATATTTGAAGAATGTAGAAACTTATGGATCAGGAATCCAACCTATGGATCTTCCCGAATTGGATTTGTAAGTTCATAAAATAAAAGGTTAATCGCCACTCGGCTTTGGAAATTGGTGGAGATCCAACCGTTGGATCATAACGAAACTTTAGTATGTTGTTCTATAAGCATAATGTGAATCATGAGAAGTTACGGATAGGAAATCTGATATGCGGATCTTGCGGATTGAGTTATGTAGGGTTGTGGACCTTATCGTCGATCAAAGATCGACAGTTGACTTATGGTCAATGAGTTTTGAATCACTCTTGAATGCCCTTGAGGATGTGTTTTATGTGAGTTATGTGTTCTATCAACAAGTATTATGAGATGTGATTTAATAATTGTTCTAGGCGCCGATCGTTTGGGACGCTTCGGTACTCGTTCTAGGGAGTTGTAGCGTGGACTCCAGGTGAGTGGGCTTTTGTTTTCAGTATATATATATATACACACACACACACACACACACTTGGCTGATTCCCAGAAATACGTTTTAAATGATTTTATGAAGTTGAATGCCATGTCGAATGCCATATATATTTATTGCTATGTTTATGCGATTATATGTTGTGGCATTGCGGACGCCAGGTAAGTCTGGTAAGTATGTACTTTTGTTATGATGATTATGGTGATATTGATGAGATTAGAATATGGCTCATTTACCTGCACATCGGGGTTTGTGCTCCGCCAGAGTAAGGCTTAGCTTTCACGTGATCGTTCACCTCCCGCACCGTACGCTCACCTTGGATCCAAGGCAGGTGCCAGCCTGTCATACAGACCACTATAGGTGGTTCCGACTTGTAGGTGACCCGCGATTCGTCGCCAGCCTTCACGTGATCGTAGCACAGAGCGTCTTTATATACCTAGCTTGTCGTACAGACCACTACAGGTGGTTCCGACATGGGTGCAGGTTATTGATTGAGAGTTGAATTGAGGATTTGGTTGAGGAGCCATAGATTCAGCCGTACAGGTCACTATAGGTGACTCCGGTTGATTTATATGCATTGCCGGCATGTTATGCATTGAGATATCACCTGATTGACTTTGATGATATTTGTTGCATGCTTTGATATTGGATATGGTTTATTCAGACATGGCAATATTTGACTGTTGGTTTTCAGTATGAGTACATATATATTTTTCTGGGAAGTATATATATTTTTACAGAGAGGGGTTATAACTTTAATATCGAAGTGATTTTGTAAAACTTTGTTTTTGCCCATTCACGCTTTTTGTTTTGCGCCCCTCCAGGTTCTAGTAGCATAGTTTTTTTATCGACAAGGACTCGTGGCATATCTCAGTTCAGGTGGTTACTTCTGAGGGTATGATCTTTACCTACACTACTGTACTTTACTTATGCTCTGACAACGCGTGTGAAATGGGTCCATACCCACTGACAGCACACTCTGATAGTTAGGCACCTTTAGGTTTAAATCTATTTGCATTCTTCCATATCATCACTTTTTGGCTTCGTCACCTTCCAGGTGTCGGCCAACACAGCTCGATTCGGAATCCTAGTGGACATTCCGGATCGGGGTGTGTCAGTTTTGCTTATATAAAAAATAAAAATATAAAAAAATAAAAAAATATAAAAAAATAAAAAAATAAAAAAATAAAAGAATAAAAACTGAAAGAGCCGTTATAACCCTTTTTAACCGTTATGCTTTCTAGGTTCTTGGTTTTTCTTTTCTTTGGCTTTGCTAAATGTTGTGGCGATGCAGAAGTCTTTGATTCTCTTCTCCTTTGATCATTACGATCAATGTTTTCTTCTAATTTCGAATCTGCACTGAAGGTATGTCTGTCTAGATTTCTTGTTAAAATTTGAACTCAATGTATGATTGATCGAAAAGATTAGTGTTTGGCAGCAAGACTAAGATGTTTTAATATGCGTTATCTATTTTGGTTGTATTCAAATGTTGCTGAATCAAAAATTGTTCTTTTCAAACTAATATTTGAGTTTAAGGGTTGAATAATTGCTTCTGTTGCTATGAGATAATATACATGTTTTGGTTCTGCTAATATGGTTCTGCTGAAAGCGTTTATATGTTATGAGTGACTCTGCAGTTGCTATTTCGAACATGAACTGTCTGTGATTCCTTGTGAGTTGTTTATTCTATAGATGCCTTGTTCTGGTAGTTCAAGGCTATGTATATGATTAAATTGATTCATATTGGGAATGAAGTGATAGAATTGATAGAAATCAGGAATCTTTGTTGGATTCAAAATGTTGATTTCATTGTTGTCAATCTACAGTTTCACTTAAAACCCTTAATTTGGCTGCTGTGCCAATACTCACTGGTGGAAGTAATTATAAGAAGTGGAAAAGAGAAATTGAATTGCTTTTGACACTCAATGAGTATGACATAGCACTAGATATACCACAGCTTGTAGCTCTTACTGAGAAGAGCACTACATTTGAGAAATTGGAGTTTGAAAGATGGACTACAACAAACAAGGTTGTACTTTCAATATTGGAAAGTGGAATGATTGATACCGTACGTGGAGGCATAAAGAAAAGTGAACTTGCAAAAGATTATCTCACAGCTATAGAGAACAAATTCAAGGAATCGCAAAAGGCTCAAATTGCTCAGTACATGACTTTTCTCACATCTTACAAATTTGAAGGAGGTGGATCAATTAGGGATCATATTATGAAGATGACTGATGCAACTGAGAAGTTGAATTCGTTAGGTATGAAGATCTGTGAAAAGCAGCTTGTGTTCATGATTCTACAAGCATTACCTCTAAAGTTCAGTCAACTAAAGGTCTCTTATAACATTTAAGATAAAACTTGGTCATTGGATGAACTCATAACTCAGTGTGTGCAAGAAGAAAACCGACAAAAACAAGACAAAGGCAAAGAAGCTGAGACTGTTAATTTTGTGCAATCATCCAAAGGAAAGAAGGAGTTCAATGCTAATTCTGGTAAACCTTCTAAATCCAATCTCAGCTTTTCTGATAAGTCTGTCATATCTGCTAAAAATTCTAACTCCTCTAAATCGATCAATTTTAAAAAGAAAGCTAAGGAGGTTGAGAAAATTAGATGTCATCACTGTAAAACCAAAGGACACTATAGAAAAGGCTGAAATATTCAAGGATTGGTTGAGGGCAAAGGGTAGAACTGATATTTATGTCTATGAAGAATCAAACCTCATTGAAATTCCTGCAAACTCTTGGTGGTTTGATACTGGAGCATCTGTTCATATAACTAACTCATTGCATGGTTTTCAAAAACAAAAACAAACAAGCTATTATAATGTTTTTATTGGTGAAGGAACTAAAGTTTCAGTTGAAGCTGTTGGCATGGTTAAGCTTAAATATGCAACTAATTTTGTGTTGCAATTGGATAATGTCCTTTATGTGCCCTCCATGAGAAGAAACTTGCTTTCTGCATATGAATGTGTGAAATTTTTTCAAAAAGGGTCTCTAATAGGAAAAGCTTTTATGCATGATCATTTATGGAAATTACAATGTTCAGTGGAGTCCAATAGCTTGCAAATTTTAAACATAACCAAGAGAATGCATATTGATGATACCTATATGTTGTGGCATAAAAGATTAGCACATATTTCCACAGAGAGAATTTTACAACTGTCGAAATTGAAGTTCATACCTGACATTGATTTCAAAAACACATCTGATTGTATTGATTGCATGAAGGGAAAGACAACCAATGTAAGAAACTTAGATGCTAAAAGGAGTCATGCTTTGCTTGAAATTATACATACAGATGTCCGTGGACCTTTCTCTGTTAAAACCATTTGTGGGAAGTCATATTTTGTGAGCTTTATAGATGATTTTTCCAGATATAGTTATATCTTTCTTATAAAAGATAAGTTTGCAGTCCTTGATTGTTTCAAAGTCTTTAAAAGTGAAGTGGAAAAACTGTTAAACTTAGTGATTAAAATTGTTAGATCAGATAGAGGAGGGGAATATTTTGGTAGGTATACAGAAGTTGGGCAACAAAAAGGTCCTTTTGCCTACTTTCTTCAACAAGAAGGAATTGTGGCCTAGTACACAACTCCAGGGACACCTCAACATAATGGAGTTGCAGAGAGGAGGAACAGAACTCTAATGGGGATGGTCAGAAACCTAATTTCGAGATCCAAGTTACCTGGTTTTCTCTGGGGTAAAGCATTAAGAACTGCAAATTATATTCTCAATAGTACCTTCAAAGTTTGTTCCAAAGACACCTTTCGAGTTATGGACTAGAAGAACACCAACATTTCATCACTTTCATGTATGGGTATGCAAGGCAGAAACAAGGTTCTACAATCCTAATGAAAAGAAACTTAATCCAAGAACTAGTTCATGCTATTTTGTTGGATATCCTGAGAAATTGAAGGGGTTCAAATTAATTCAAGAGACACATAATGCAATTTTCCTAGAAGATGAAGATGTGTCAGGCTTAGTTCAAGATAGCTTCGAATTTGTAGAATTAGACCAACAAGATGATAGTTCTTCACTTATGGACTATAATCATGTCTCTGTGTTACCAAGACCTTCTGCACAAGCTACTGATCTAGATAAGGAATTGGTTGAATCTGAGACTGCAGAAATTGCTACAGAAGATTATATTATGAATGAAACTGTTAATGCTCCACCAATTTTAGAAGAGTTGCAATCTATTTCGAGTCCAGTTCATGTCAATGTTCAACAACCTTTGAGGAAATCTAACAGGAATAGAAAATCAGTCTTTTCTGCGGATTATGTTTATCTTCAAGAAGTTGAATTTGACATAGGAGATATTGATGATCCGCTTACTTATCATCAAGCTATTCAAAGTCCTCAAGCAGCATTATGGCATAAGGCTATAGAAGAAGAGTTAGAATCAATGTATAAGAACAAAGTGTGGACACTAGTTAACTCTTTATCTCACAGCAAGCCTATTGGTTGCAAATGGGTCTTTAAGACTAAAAGAGACGCAACTGGGAGGATTGAAAGATGTAAAGCGCAATTGGTAGCAAAGGGTTTTAATCAAAAGGAGGGTATTGACTACAATGACACATTCTCACCTGTTTCTTTTAAAGATTCATTAAGGGTTATCATGGCTTTGACATCTTATTTTGACCTGGAATTACACCAGATGGATGTTAAAACTGCTTTTTTGAATGGTGACTTACAAGAAGACATTCATATGATTTAGCCTATTGGATTTGTTGAAAGGGGGAAAGATAAGATGGTCTGCAAGCTTAATAAGTCAATTTATGGATTTAAGCAGGCCTCAAGACAATGGTTTCTCAAATTTGATCAAGTCATCACAACTCATGACTTTGTAGAAAATAAGATGGATGATTGCATATATCTTAAGTTCAAAGGTTCGAATGTCATCTTCCTAGTTGATGATATAATGGAAACCAAGACCATTCTGAGTACAAATTTTGAAATGAAGGATTTGCGGGAGGCTCATTATGTACTTGGAATTGAAATTGTGAGAGATAGACAAAGGAAACTTCTTGGTTTGTCTCAAAAGGGGTACATTGAAATAGTACTTAATAGGTTCAATATGGAAAATTGTAATAAGACTGATGTTCCTGTAAACAAGGGTGATAAGTTCTCTTGAGATCAATGTCCTAAGAGTGAACATGAGGCTGAATTGATGGATAAAACCTTATGCTTCATTAGTTGGTAGTCTCATGTATGCCAACATTTGTACTAGACCTGACTTAGCATTCATTGTTGGCTTGTTGGGAAGATTTCAATCAAATCCAAGTGAATCTCATTGGATAGCTGCAAAGAAAGTTTTGAGGTACTTGTAGAGAACAAAGGAGTTCATGTTGGTGTATAGCAGAGAAAAGTGTTTGGAAATTATTGGCTATACTGATTCAGATCTTGCTGGGGATGTGGATGAAAGGAAATCAACTGGAGGCTATATTTTTATGATGAAATGAGGTTCTGTCTCTTGGAAGAGTGCTAAACAAACAATTGTGTCAACTTCCACAATGGAAGCGGAATTTGTGGCATGTTTTGAGGGAATGAAGCAGGCTGTTTGGCTCAGAAATTTTATTTCTGAAATGAAGATTGTGGATTTAGTAAAGAAGCCTCTGAGAATGTTCTGTGATAATTCTGCAGCAGTATTTTCCTCCAGGAATAACAAGAGAACTTCGACTTCGAGATTAATGGATGTGAAGTTTCTTAAAGTGAGAGGAATGGTTAAGAAAGGGGAGATTGAAATTCAGTTCTTATCAACTAGCTTGATGATTGCAGATTCTTTGACTAAGGCACTTCCCAATAATGTGTTCAAAGGACATGTGATTCGAAGGGGTGTGTTAGAATCTTTTGACAAGTGGGACTGATTTGTTCTAGCATTAGGACTGTGTTGGTGCTTCACTATGATATTTGGTATTGAAGCAGCCGCTCACAAAGCCAAGTTAGTTTATGTTTTGAACTGAGTTCTATTTTCTCAGGTAGTTTTTAGTCTTTATTTTGGTTTTCAATAAGGGTTCAATTTTTCCAAATTTTGTGATCAATTGTAGCAAAGAACATATTTATAAGATAGTTTGGTTTGCTAGAAAGTCATTTTGTGATTTTGTTGCAGAATACCTTTATTGAACTATTGAATGTGCTATTCTGATACATGATGGTTTGTGGTTAATGAATTTTGGTTATTAACTGCTATCTTGACAATTGTTGTGTTGAGATTATATTAGAAGAGTGGGAGTAATGATGTTGACATTACTGCAACCATATGTTCACATGAATACAGAAAGCAATTTGGGCATGTTGTGATTCTTAAGTTAATTTTGTGATGGACAAAAGAAACTTGTGAGTTCCATGCTACTGCTTAGGTAAAGTCGAATGTGGAGATGAGCTTTCTGTCAGTTTGGACTTGGTGATCACCTCTATGATTTATAAGGTTGTTGTTCATATGTCATACTCAAGTGGGAGAATGTAAGAGTATGAGTATGAATTGAACGTTGAGAGCCGGGTTGTATAAATCTTTTGAATGGAGAAGTCCTATTGATTAGCTTAGTGTAATCCTTTTTCTTGTAGGATTATGAGTACAAGTCCTTGTAGTTGTAGGACTTATCTCTTGAGAATCAATTCTGTTACAATATGGATTGTTTGTTCAAGTTCCATAAGAATTCTAATAGGGGAATGATTGGAACAACCATATGTATATATATGGTCATAATCACTGCTCTTGCGATATCTGCTTCTTTTGTTCCAAATACCTATTGTTTGGAAAGCACTTGTGTTTGCTAAAGAGGAGAAGATTATTAGATCGACAAGCTGCAATGGCTTCATCTTCCATGTTGGGGTCTGCAGGTTAGTGTTTCTGTACATACATCAGTTCTCTATAAACATGTTTGCTGTTGAATATTTGGTTTGTTCTTGATTTATGGTGGTGATTCAATTGGCAGACTTATGGTTAGCAATATTGATATATATATATATATATATATATATGTATGTATGTATGTATGTATGTATATCTTACAATACCAACATCCATCCCTTCCATTTCAAACAGCTACAGCAACCATTCTTGAAATGATATTTCCAAACCATGCCACCAGTATAGTCTTAACGGGACCTGGGCAAAGGAACATTTACACAAAGCATGATGAACAACAGACTCTTCTTCGACACCACATCTCAGCCTTTCCAACTCAATTCCAACGCATTTACATTGTTCAGATGCACCATGTTATATAACTTTTGTTCCGAAAACATGTAACTAACATAAGAGATTGTATTCTACGGACCCAACCCTAAACCCTCCAAACTATAATCCACTCCATGCCAACGTCCCATTCTGTTCACCGTTTATGCAGCAGATAAACATTATTTGTAATGGCAGTAACATTGTTTGTATAATGATCATCACAACTGAATACGGTGAAGAACCAAACGAAAGAATATTCACTAATTATTTCCTTAATTTTTAGATTCTATTTTCTGATGATTGTTACAAATGGAGACGGACGTAAGTAAACAAATAAATAAATAAAGAGCATTTGGACGGCGTGGTGGTCGGTTGGGCTCAAGAACTGTAGAACAAAATTAGCTAAATTTGGAAAAAGGACATATTCAATAATTAGAGAGTTGATTTGCGTTGAATAGATCAGTCAGCTTATAATTGATTAGCTTAATTTAGAGACCAAGAGAAGATGGTCAATTAAAACAATTTTCAAACTCTTGCGTAACAGAAAGCAACCAACTCTCTCTTCTCTTGTCTTAATTAACACAAGTAACTAACCCCTGTGAGAAAATCTCCTCTATAACAATTGACTTTTGTTTGGCTTAAACCGAAGCTGCTCCAACGAAAATATTATAAGAGGCTCTTCATTGTGATTAGCAGCACTAGCAGCTGTTTACAGTGCTTAATTTCTTGGAGGAATTAGGGTTTTGTTTTGAATTACTATAATTTAATTGATAGAAAGAAAGTTTCAGAGAGAAATGGGAGTTAGAGGGAAAGCAGGAGGAAATAAGAACGAAGAGTCAGTGGCAGTGGCAATAGACAAGGACAAAGGAAGCCAATATGCTATCAAATGGACTGTTGATAATCTTCTTTCCAGAGGCCAATCTCTCACATTGCTCCATGTCAAGCAAACTGCAGGTTCCAACCAAAGTAAATCTCTCTCTCTCTCTCTCTCTCTCTCTCTCTCTCTCACACACACACATATGCATGCATGATTTTTTCATATTTTCTATTTTTCGATCAATTGAGAGGGCTGACGTTAGCTAATCCAAACATTGGGAATATAAATATCGCTAAACTAATAGCTAATTTGTAGCATGCGCAATCATGTTATCATCGTTCTTTGCTAGAATTTTTTGGTTCATTAAACCTGAGAGTAGTTGTATGGATCATTTTGTACATGTATTGACCACAATCAAAATTCTGTCTAACATTCACGGGGTTTATAGCTCTCCTGTTAGGTTCAGAGTTCGATTCCCCTTGTCTAAATATCGCTTATATATGTATTTATATATATAGCACCTGGTTTAATGAAGGAAAAAAGTTAATTAAAAGATAACATTCGAAAAGTCAAAATTAATATAGTTTACTTTTCTTCTGATGTTCTTGTATTATGGTTTACGTAGCTATGCAATCGAAGGAGGAGGCTGGAAAGGTGTATCACAATCCATCTGATAATGAAGCCAAGGAACTATTTCTTCCATTTCGTTGCTATTGCACTAAAAAGGCTGTAAGTCATGCTTTTTAATTACTGCACCTCATTAGAATTTTTCCTTCACGTCAGAATTTCATCTCCTTAATTATTACGTTTTGATTTTTCATCTGCAGAAAAAATGCAACGAAATTATAATTGAAGACGCTGATATTTCTAGAGCACTCGTAAACTATGTTGCCATTAAGTTATTTGATGTTTTGGTTCTTGGCACACCATCAAAAAGTCACCTTTTGAGGTATGAGATTATTTACTCTTAATTATTTCTTATCATTGTTGCATCTTCTGTTCTAACATTACCTCAAAAATCTTGTTTCACAAAAGGTTCATGACCACAGACGTTCCAAGCACCGTGTCAAAAAGGGCACCCAACTTTTGCACGGTGTACGTCATTGGTAAATCAAAGATTTCATTTGTCAAATCTGCTACCATTTCCGTACCCCAAAGAGCTCCGCCACCAGCTAAGCCAATAGAGCACCAAACCAGCACAGCTTCGGAAGAAAATAACGCACAAATCGTGATCTACAACCCTAAACCTAGAGGTTTGTTTCTGCTATTCTACGGCATGCATTCTTATTTCACACCTAATAAGAACGCTTAATTTTTTCACTACTAGTCACTCAAGTTTCTTTGATTTATGCAGCCCCACAATCACCATGGTATCCAACCGAAAGGACACAGTATCTACCGGAAAGGCCACAGTATCCACAACGTAGCGAGCCAAAGGAAGAAGAAATCATGTAAGCTCTGATACATTGATGACTTGGGGGAGAAGTTTCGTACATGTTTAGTTAGTGATGCTCAAAAACTTAATCATTGAAGTTATAAGAGTATAACTAAATAAATATGATTCAGGTCACCATTCAGTAGAGGAAGAAATGCAATGAACAAAACGTACGAGCTCCCACCAGGCAGTGATATATCATTTGTCAGCAGTGGACCGCCAAACATGGAACGCATGTCTGCTAATTCATTCTATGATAGCATGTCACCAGGAATGGCCTCTGGATTGTCAATAAACTCCGAATTTGACAGCAGAAGCTCTACTTCTACGGCGTCTTATTCTGGAACAAAATTTATTGACATGAGCTCTCCACAGCGCGATTTCTCATCATCCTCTTTCGAAAGTGGAAACTCATGGCCATCATCACAGCAGGTCATCATTAATTATGAGTGATTTTCATGCACATTTATCACAATAATCTATATACATGAAGAAATAGACGAGGGTATTAATAATTTAATTTCTCTGAAAATAGCAGGATGATGTGGAAGCTGAAATGAGGCGGCTCAGGCTGGAGCTCAAACAAACAAGGGAAATGTACGCCACAGCCTGCAAGGAGGCAGTCACAGCAAAACATAAGGTATGGACGCGAAATGTGATTCGGTCTTTTTGAGATCTCTCCCTCTTTCTCTCTCTCTCACACACACATGCACGCACGATGGACACTTAACATATAAGGTTATGCCGTTCGAAAAGTGCTAGTTATTTGTGCCTTGAAACACTTGAAATTAAAATATAAAGTACATATACTTGGATCCTGCATAAAGAACCGAGTCCAATATGAAATGGATATCTTGGTTTAGAACACCTGTTTGAGTACAAGTTCTGTTGACATATCATCGTACAGGCAACAGAAGTTAACCGATGGAAACGGGAAGAAGAAATGCGATTAGAAGAGGCACGACTAGCTGAGGAAGCTGCAAGGGAACTTGTAGAAAAGGAGAAAGTAAAATGTAGAGCTGCCATTGAAGCAGCAGAAGCGGCTCAACGGGTTGCTGAACTGGAATCACGGAAAAGGAGGAATGCAGAATTGAAAGCCCTCAAAGAAGTTGAACAGAGGAAGAAGTCAATAGATCCAAGAGCATATGAGCTCAGGTACAGGAAATACACAATCGAGGAGATTGAAGCGGCAACATATGATTTTTCGGAGGGTTTCAAGATTGGAGAAGGAGGCTATGGGCCGGTATGTAGAGGTGAACTGGACCACACACCAGTGGCAATAAAAGTTTTACGTCCAGACGCAGCACAAGGACAGTCGCAGTTCAAGCAAGAGGTTGAAGTACTGAGCTGCATAAGGCATCCAAACATGGTTCTGCTTCTTGGAGCATGTCCAGAGTATGGCTGCCTGGTCTATGAGTACATGGCCAATGGGAGCTTAGAAGACCGTCTCTTCCGGCGAGGCAACACCCCAGTTATTCCTTGGCAGATAAGGTTCAGAATTGCTGCCGAAATTGGGACAGGGCTTTTGTTCCTTCATCAGAACAAGCCAGAACCCATTGTACACCGAGACCTAAAACCGGACAACATTTTGCTAGACTATAACTTTGTGAGCAAGATTAGCGATGTAGGTTTAGCCAGGCTTGTCCCTCCATCAGTAGCCGACTCTGTCACTCAGTATCACATGACATCAACGGCCGGAACATTCTGTTATATCGACCCAGAGTACCAGCAAACCGGAATGCTTGCAGTAAAATCTGATGTTTACTCACTTGGGGTCATGCTTCTACAACTAATAACTGCCAGGCCACCAATGGGTTTGACTCATCATGTTGAGCATGCTATTGAGAGTGGGACCTTCCTCGACATTCTTGATCCTGCTGTTCCTGATTGGCCTGTTGAGGACACAATGAAGTTTGCCAAGGTAGCTTTGCAGTGTGCTGAAATGAGGCGAAGAGACAGACCGGACCTCGGGAAGGTTGTTCTACCCGAGCTTAACAGATTGAGAGAACTTGCTCAAGATAGCTTGAACCGCACCATGTTTGGTGGCGGTGAAGTATTAGCAGCAAAACAAGGCCTCACTTCCACAAGACAAGTGAGTTTCATAACGTACAACTAGCACTGCACTTGCATTAACTGCACATACCAGTCATATATATTCTTGCAAAGCAAGCATCATAATACCATTGTTTTTTGTTTCTCAACATTTATTTATTTGCAGGATGTGATAAGTGACGCCAATCTAACGCGATCCGGATATGAGAGCTCAATGAGTCAATCGAGCACATCATCTTATACCGGGAGATGATTATTCTCGGGTTTAATATAAAACTCAAATCAGTTCCCACTTTCTCGAAGCTATATAACCTTGTTTTCATACCTCCAATTAATTGGAAAAGTCAGCTGAACAATCGGATTATTGTTCAAGAATTTGTTAGTACAGTAATAGTAGTTAAGTTGTTGAACCTGTGCAAAACTTGTTTATGGAAGAGAAATCAGTTGTGCAATAAGAGTTAAATGATTTCATTTTCGGAAGCGCATGTGTTATGATAGATTTAGTTGATCTGAAATCTTCTCCGTAATTATAAAAATATTATTTTTTTAGGGAATTGTTATTAGCACTTCAAAAATCTCATTCTACACTCCAAACTTTTTATATTAGGAAAGAAAAATACACTTGTGAGGAGTGTAGAATGAGATTTTTGGAGTGCCAATAACACTTCCCTTTTTTTATCGTAATTATTTTAGGATTTCCTTAAACAATTGGGTTTGTCAAAAACCCTAACCCTATATATATATATATATATATATATATATATATATATATATATATATATATATATATATATATAGGGATAGGATCAAGGAACAAATATTTTTACAAACATTTTTACACTTCTTTGTAGCCTTTAGATTTTATAACATCCAAAGGTTCTTATTTATTCATTAAGTGACTTGGATCCTTATGTGGATTTTAACTAATATTCAAGATAAAAAAAATTGAAAAAAACATAAAATCTAGAAGAAAATAAAAAAATATATATAAAAAAAAGGAAGAAACCCTAATCGTGAAAATAAGAAAGGAGGTCTGAAGGCTACAAAGAAAACCAGACCTATGTTCTTATATTTTACAATAGGAAGGAAGTGCGTGATGATTTTTTTAGAGTGCTAATAGTAGCTTCCTTTTTTTTTTTTGTTTGAACTTCATTGGCTAATGTTAATACTTTCTAATCCTATGGAACAAATAAAATTAAAGGCATTAAGTTAGAGATCCCTGAAGGCTCCGAACTAGATCAGATACGTCTGAATGCTAAAAGCTTCTCAAAGATGAAAAATCTTCAAATACATTTTGTAAATAGTAATGTGTGCCTATCTGGAGAAATTGATTATCTCCCTAACGAGAGACTCCTTCATTGGCATGAATATCCATCACAAGTTTTGCCCAATTGGAAGTTGCAGACTTGGGGATCAAAGATAGAGGTTTCAGACCTCATTTCTTATTTTCACGATTATGGTTTCTTCCTTTATATATATATATATATATATATTTTAATTTTCTTCTAGATTTTATGTTTTTTCAATTTTATTTTTATTTTTAATATTAGTTAAAATCCACATAAGGATCCAAGTCACTTAATGAATAAATAAGAACCTTGGATGTTATAAAATCTAAAGGCTACAAAGAAGTGTAAAAATGTTTGTAAAAATATTTGTCCCTTGATCCTATATATATATATGGAAAGGTAATATAAAAGCCTATGACTCTATGCCATCTGAGTATTTATCAAATATAGCCAAATATTAGCCCTTAATTTCAAAAATGTCAGTTTTTATAAAAACTTTTAAATATATCTAAAATATCACTTAAATAGACACAAATGCCCTTAAACTTTAAAACCAAATAAATTTAAAAAAAAACCAAAACCTTATTAGATTGATATTGTGGACGGCAAAACCTAAATCATGGTGGAGAGATGGGAGACTTTGTGCAACCCTAAACATACAAAGGTGAGTGTAAATGGTTAATTTTTTTCATTCTTCCTAGTCTATGTCTTCTCTTTGCTTTTGTAGTTTCTTCATTCGGTTGAATTTTATTGAAGAACGAACTGTCAATTTTTGTAAAGTTTATGGAATAGAAATTCTTTAGCGCATATTAGAAAAATTAGGTTTCTTATGTCAATGGAAGATTGACAAATCTAATAGCTTTTGCCAATCAGTTAGAGGCAAAGCTAATAGTTCTTCAGTGCATATTTGAAAAATTAGGGTTTACGGAATAAAGTTTTTCTTTCTGTGTTTTTATTCATCTTATGTTGGTTTGGTAAGCAATATTAATTTAATTTTTTTCAATGCGTAAAAGTAATTGGAAGTTAACTTCCAGAATAGCACCTTAATCAACAAGGTCCTTCTTCCATTGCTCAAACGTATGACGTTTTGTGTATTAAAACGCCCAGCTTTTCTCATGATTCAGTCCAGTTTTCACAACATCCTCTTTATTTGCACATATATATTGATCGTAGGTGTGTCTGTATGTCACTTTTTTTTCTTATTGTTTTGCTTATAATTCAGGACAATGTCTAGTTTGACAATTTTAGTGAACTATGGTGGGAGGTGGGCTAACTCAACGTACAAAATTGCAAAATGAATACACATTTGACAGATTGTGTGACAGCCCGTTCCAAAAATTTATGATTTTTTATAATTTTATTACGTGGAATTTCGAAAAGGCCTTTTGAAGCATATGCCTTGATTTGTGTTGATCGCTTGTCATGATGTGTAAGACTTGCTTCTTGGCATATTCTCGTAGTACTCGTCACTACGAACGCGTAGGCGCAAGCGGTTTGTGATTTGGAGCTATATCGAAGAAGATATTAACGTTTAAAGTTGGGGGTATTCTAGTAAATTAATTAATCTCTAGAAAGCCCCAGATTTTTGGAGCTTAATCTGATGGAACCACGTGTGTGGCCCAGATTGAAGAAAAATGGGATGGATGGTGGAGATGAAAAGAAAAAAAAAAAAAAAAAAGATAAGTAAGGATAGCTGCCTAATGGCAGCGAAGGAGAGGGGAGGAAGAGAGCAGGAGGGAAGATGGCCGAATGAGGAGAAGAGAGAGAAGAGACCGGCCAATAGGAGGAAGAGGAAAGGAGAGAAAGAAGGGAGGAAAGAAGGAGAGGAACGAACGGGTCATCCCTTGACCTGCAACCTGTTCTCGACCCAGTCGGCTCCTACCTCCATTTCCGACAGAATTTCATCCTTTTTCTGGCGAATTGTTGCAAGAAAATACTTGGGAAATCCCCCACGACCTTCCCTCTATCCATTCCATCTCAAATTTGGAGATTTGGCCTTGAAAATATAAGAAACCGCAAGGAAGGGTGCGACGACTTTGGCTTCGAATCACCCAATCTCGAAGCAATTTCTTCCAATTACCACCACCCATGGCATCCTCTTGAGGCCTAGAACAAAGCCCAGGCAGTGGTGGAGGCGTTGGAGCAAGTTTGGAGGTCGAATCGAATCACACCAAATTCTAGGGTTCTTACGGTTTTTGATGAAATTGGAGCTCTTATCGACCAAATTGGCCTTGGTCACAAGTATGAAAGTTGTTATACTCTCTGAGATATTTAATTCTACAAAATTTGAGAATTTTTGGAGAAAGTTGAATTTTCCAGCGAGTCGACGCGGCCGACCGCCACCCATGGCGGCGGTGCGTGGTGTAACAACTCGTCCCAAAAAAAGGGGTATTTTTGTGAAATTTCACTTTGGGTTAGATCTTATTCTTTTAAAATTGGTTTTTGGATCTTAATTGGTGAGCCCAAGGGGGCCCACCCCCTGATTTTTGTTCCGCGGTTCTCTCCTTATTTTTCTTTCTTTTCTGATTTTTTTTATAACTCTCTATTCCCTCTCACTTCCGTGCACCCCAACTTTCTCCTTCTCGGTGCTCCTCTCCGACACCCACAAACACACATACGCACACCCTAGGATCCTCCTGGTGAGAACTGGAACCCAGGACAGGTCCGTGGTGCACCACAGTGGCGGAGACCACTATTATTTCCCTCTCTCGTCGAACTTCGATGCAGACCGTCCCTTTTGACCCAAGTTCCGGCCAAACCACGGCGAGTTGGCCAGCGTGCAAGGTATCAATCTTTTCGTCTCACTGAGTACTACAACTTTCCTTTTTGTTTCACCCAATTTCATCGAGTATTGAAGAAGTTATACTCATTTGAATCTTACCCAGTTTCCGGCAGTCCGACGGCTTTCGAGGTGATTTTCGGACAAACCACGGCGAGTTAGACGTCGTGTGGGTACCATTCTCTTCGTCTCTTCGAGAACTACAACTTTCGCTTTTGAATCACTTGATTTCGTCGAGTATTGACAAAGTTATAGACGCTTAAAGTTTGTCTAAGATTCCGGCCGAATTCCGGCCTTCTCTTTCAATTGGGTCCGGCGACCCATGTTCTAAACTCAGACCGGGCTTTCAAGCCCAGATCCTTTTGAACCAGGCCATTTGGGCTGTGCCAAACCTAGGGCCTTAGGCCCGTTATCCTTTTAAACCTAACCCAAATCCTTTAATCTATTTATATTTATTTATTTAGTTTTATAAAAACCCAAAACCCTTGGGCCTTAGAACCAAGCCCAGACCCGTTTGACTGGGTCCGACCCGGACCCGAACCCGTTGACTGATCCGGTCAACGTTGATCGTTGACTTTGACTGGTCAACGTTGATCGTTGACTTTGACTTTCGGTTTGACTTTTCGGGTTTTCGTCCGAGACCTCTCCTAGGCTAATTTCGACGTTCTGGACCCGTTTCTGAAGTCCGTTTTCCCAAATTAAGTCGTTTGAGTAGAGTTTGACTAAATGTACTCTTTATGTGCTTAGGGGCAATTATTGTGGTGTTACCTTCTTCTCTAGTTTGCGTGGCTCTTCAGCGGCGGAGTATCTGTGAGTGGACCCCTTCTAAAATGCATGTTTTATAGTAGAAATGCATACATGAAAAGCTTGATTTGATGAGTATGTTTTATGAAATGCTTTATGAGATATCGTGCCTATTGAGGTTATTTTGAATTATTACTATTTTTCCTATAACCCGTATTCTTATAGAATATCTGATGGATGACGATATGATATTTAGAATACGTTTCAAACACCTCTTTATAGTATAGATGATGGATGACTTTATACTATGAAGATGCCTTTCAAATGTACGTATGTTCAATGGTTTTGTACTTACCTAGTGGTCCTTTCCGCTACGGGACATAGGGATAGTTTCCGGTCCGTCCCGGGCGAAGGTTTGGTGTTGGCATAGGGCCTGTAGGGTGTTTCCTCTGGCATTTAAGACTAGGGATGGGGAGCCGGCATGGGGCCTGGGGGTTATTTCCTCTGACTGTCTGCTCAGAGATGGGGAGCCGGCATGGGGCCTGGAGAGTTATATTGGACATTCACTAGCGGCTAGTATATATAAAAGTTATGATTTGAGACAGTGCACGGCATGCTAGGTTTCGGAAAACCTATGTTTATCACGATATATACGTGTTTTCATAAAAACCTGAGGGTTAGTACGTTGATAACTGTTTTACTATATGTATATCAAATTGGTCCACTCATGTTTGTTTTGCGCCCCCTTCAGGACTTAGAATCAAGGCATACAATCCTGGCATCAAGGCACTTCCGCATCGGCATCTTTGAGTCCTCTCGGTGTAGGACCTATTCCTTTGTTCATTCAATTTTATATTAATTCTTTTAGTGTTCTAGATTAGATGTGTGCTCTGAACACGTTCCTAAAATGCGTACTCTTTATTTTATATTTATAAGTCTTATTTATTCCTTATTCTCAGCATTTGCATTCAATAAATGGCTTTCGTCACCCTTCGGGTGTCGGCCAGCACGTGTCTATCTTGGTATTCGGGGAATATCGGGATCGGGGCGTGTCACGTGGCTAGTGGGCCGTCAATGTTATTTTTAGGCTATGTTTGATATCTTGAATTTGGTTTTGATAGTGGTTTGACGTAAGTGGATCATTGAGCCAAATTCTTTACGATTCGTGGTTAGGTAAAAATGTGAATCGGCGATCCAACCGTTGGATCGTCACCAAACTTTGATACGTTGTAGTAATTAATATTTGAAGAATGTAGAAACATAAGGATTGGGAATCTGACTTATGGATCTTCCCGAATTGGATTTGTAAGTTCATAACATAAAAGGTTAATGGCCACTCGGTTATGGAAATTGGCGGAGATCCAACCGTTGGATCATAACGAAACTTTAGTATGTTGTTCTATAAGCATAATGTGAATCATGAGAAGTTACGGATGGGAAATCTGATATGCGGATCTTCCGGATTGAGTTATGTAGGGTTGTGGACCCTACCGTCGATCTTTGATCGACGGTTGACTTATGGTCAATGAGTTTTGAGTCACTCTTGAATGTCCTTGAGGATGTTTTTTCTATGAGTTATGTGTTCTATCGACAAGTATTCTGAGATGTGATTTAATAATTGTTCTAGGCGCCGATCGTTCGGGACGCTTCGGTACTCGTTCTAGGGAGTTGTAGCGTGGACTCCAGGTGAGTGGGCTTTTGTTTTCAGTATATATATATATACACTTGGTTGTTCCCAGAAATACGTTTTAAAATGAGTTTATGAAATTGAATGCCATGTCGAATGCCATATATATTCATTGTTATGTTATGTGATTATATGTCGAGGCACCGCGGACGCCAAGTAAGTCAGGTAAGTATGTACTTTCGTTATGATGATTATGGTGATATTGATGAGATTAGAATATGGCTCATTTACCTGCATATCGGGATTTGTGCTCCGCCGGAGTAGGGCTTAGCTTTCACGTGATCGTTCACCTGCCGTACCGTACGCTCACCTTGGATCCAAGGCAGGTGCCAGCCTATCGTACAGACCACTATAAGTGGTTCCGACTTGTAGGTGACCCGCGATTCGTCGCCAGCCTTCACATGATCGTAGCATAGAGCGTTTTTATATACCCAGCTTGTCATACATACTACTACAGATGGTTCCGACATAGGTGCAGGTTATTGATTGAGAGTCTGGATTGAGGATTTATTTGAGGAGCCATAGATTCAGCCGTACAGGTCACGATAGGTGACTCCGGCTGACTTATATGCATTGTCGGCATGTTATGCATTGAGATATCACCTGATTGACTTTGATGATATTTGTTGCATGCTTTGATATTGGATATGGTTTATTCGGACATGGCAATATTTGAATATTGGTTTTCAGTATGAGTACGTATATATTTTTCTGGGAAGTATATATGTTTTTACACAGAGGGGTTATAACTTTTATATCTAAGTGATTTTGGAAAAAACTTTGTTTTTGCCCACTCACGCTTCTTGTAGCATAGTTTCTTTATCGACAAGGACTCGTGGCATATCTCAGTTAAGGTGGCTACTTCTGAGGGTATGATCTTTACCCACACTACTGTACTTTACTTATGCTCTGACAACGCGTGTGAAATAAGTCCATACCCATTGACAACGCACTCTGATAGTTAGGCACCTTTAGGTTTAAATCTATTCGCATTCTTCCATATCATCACTTTTTGGCTTCGTCACCTTCCAGGTGTCGGCCAGCACAGCTCAATTCGGAGTCTTAGTGGACATTCCGGGTCGGGGTGTGTCAGATTGGGCAGACAAATTAGTGCGAGAAAATAACAAGCAAGGATTATCATTACAGGTATTTTTGCATTCACTTAAATAGAATTTAGTTCAATTTGTCTATTTAATTTTGGTACACTTTCACTTGTTCTCAAGTTTTTAAACTATTTTACCGATTCTTATATCCCATAATTTGTAGCTTTATCCATCATTGTGTTTAGTAAATTATAAATGTATGTTTGCAATGTAAAAGGCTAAAGTTAAAAAAAACTAGGCTTTGACAAGAAAAAAGTTAAAAACCATATCTTGTGTAACTTCAACGTAATTGCTGCTATGATTTTATATAAATTTCCTTTGTGGTTTTATGCAGTAGTTCAGGGTATTCATATCCACTTCTCTTACAGATCACTAATTGCGAATTGCTTTTGTAGTTCTTATGCAGAATTTTGTTTTTTTTGTTGTTTAGTTCTTCTTTTGTTTGAGTAATATATATGTATGTGAACATGCATGTATCGTCCATTGCAACTTAGTCATTTTATGTATATGATGGATCTCGTATTGAAGTTGTGAATTTAGAGGAAAAGAGTTGCACATGCCGACAATTTGATCTTGACTAACTCCCTTGCTCACATGCTTGTGTTGCATGTAGACACCGACCACTTTCATGTTATCCTATATGTTCTCATTATTATACTACAAACTCCTTGGTCATTGCCTATGCATAAGTTATATGGCCAGTTGGTGATCAAATCGATTGGATAGTAACTGATGATGTGCGTGAAAGAATTGTCCTACCACCAATTACACAAAGAAGATATGGTAGGCGCAAAGAAAAGAGGATCCCATCACGTGGAGAAGAAAAATCAACTCGAAAGTGTTCAAAATGTGGTTCAAATGGCCATTATAAACAAACTTGTAGCAATCCCATTGAACTTCATCCTACTTTGTAGAACCCTTTTAAATTGGAGTTTTATGGATATTTTTTTTTCCATCATTTTATTGTTTGGGCCAAGAAATTGGGGTGTAACAAATAAATATTTTCTTTTGACCATTTTGTTGTTTATTTTGGTTGTACATACAATTCTTTAAATTTCCGACAATTAAAAGATAATTACTTTTATTTCCTTTCTCTGATAGTTCATTTTTATAACAGACTAAAGTGTTTTCTGTGAACCATGTGAGAAATAAAGGTTTCCTTGATTATTTATTAAAATAAAATTAAGAGAAAACTTTTGCTCTTCATTTGGAAAAGAAAAGAAAAAAAACAAGGAGAAAGTTTTAGATAGAGATTATAGCACTAGAAGTTTTAAGTCTAACAATTAGTTATTCATATAAATTGAGGGTAGTTATGTCTATTTAAGTGAGATTTTGAATATATATGAAAGTTTTTATAAAAATTGACATTTTTGAAATTAAGGGTTATGTTTTGCTATATTTGATAAATTCCCATACCATCTCCCTCCCCCAATGTAAAGCGCCTAAACCTCTGAAACCTTATATGCTGTCGGTCTTTTGTTCCGGCTTGAGGTCGGCGGCAGCCTAGCCCTTCCCTCCTTGCCCTCCTCTCTTTTCCTCTTTTGTCCACCTCTATTTCATCACTATCTCCCATCTCTCCCTGATTTTCACCTTTCTTCCTCTTCTCCTTTTTCCACCCTTGTTTCCTTACTTTCTCCCCTTCTCTCCCTCTCTTTCCTCTCGATTTCCCCATCTCTCCCTTTTCCTCCAACTCCACCACAGCTTTTCCCTCTCCAAGCCACCATGGTTGGAGATTTAGATTATCTGTATTTGCTTTTAGCTTTCATTTGTTTTTTGTCTGAGCATTTTGTGTCTCAGGTTGCTCTGAGCTTGGTCTCAGTCTTTCCTGAGTTTATCTCATATCTGTTTTCTTTGCCTTGTTCCTCTCCAAGCATCGCTCCTCACTGTGAATCTTCTACCAGCTACCCTTTTAAAGTGCATTTTGCATTGTTTGGTAGGATTATGGTAGCGCTCCCAGCGCAGGTAGCTTGCCTACCCCCATTTTCCATTCATCCATTTGGTTCTTTGGCCCTTCTTCCAGGTGGTGGTGACGGATCTGCGGTGGCGGTGCAGCTGTTTAGGTGGAGGCGGCTGTCTATGGAGTTGGGCTTTTGCTTGGCTATTTTGGACTCTCTTTTGGAGTTGTCCTCAGCCTATATTGGCTTTCTCTTTAAATAAAATTTACTTTGTCTGTCCAAAAATAAAAAAATAATAATAATAGCAATATATACATATGTGGGATAGGATTTTGACAAATATTTTTACACTTTTTTTAAACCTTTAGATTACAAAACATCAAAAGGTTCATATTTATTCATTAAATGACATGGATGCTTAAGTGGATTTTAACTAATATTAAACATAAAAATAAAATTCAAAAAACATAAAATATGGAAGGTAATTAAAAATAAAATTAAAAAGGAAGAAACCCTAGTTTTAAGCGTGCAAACAAGAAAGGAGGTAGAACTCCATTGATTCGAAGTATTGTAACCTCCATCTCCCTCTTTGCCGATGAGGTCTGCAACTTTCATAGGATTGATATGAAATTTTGATGCTTTCTACAACGAATCAAGCTATAAGTCTCTTGAATCTTCATTACGTAAGCAAAACGTACAAAACCCTAAATCGTATATTATTGTTCATATATGTAGGGTGATTAAATTAGGTTTTGCAAAATATTTTTAGTTTTGTCAATTTAAGTCATTGATGATTTTTCTACTTTTTTTATTGTTCTTATATATATATATATATATATATATATATATATATATATTAATCATTGTATCAATAAGGAGTCATATTTCTACAGCATTCCTTATATATGTGGGCCCTATATGGTTATGTTGACCTAGGTTGCACAGACATTCTGAAACTCCGAAGTGTTGGAGTGTCGGCCTTGTCGAACACTCCGACATGCCTCGGATACGGTTTGGATACAATCAAGACATGGCAGGGTTTTTTTGTAACTTAAAAACATTTTGGGACAGTTTTGGAGCACAAACATTTTGGGGGCAGTTTTGTAAATATAAAAAAACATTTTGAGGGCATTTTTATAAATGTAAAAACTTATAAAACCTAAAGTTTATAAGTTTAGGGGCAGTTTTGTAAACATAAAAACTCCTGAAGTCCAAAATTAGAATTAAGCATTTCATATTTTGATTTTGTGTGTTTTGAATTTTTTATTTACTATTGTCTATTGCAAAGAAAATGAAGGCTGATTAATTTGATTGGGTGTGTATCATTTTTCATATCTGTAAGATTATTATAAATTAATTATATTTTAATCATCATGTTCTAGCTGTGTTCGTGTCCTTATTTTTTGAGATTTGGCGTGTAACTGTGTCTGCGTGTTGCGTGTCGCGGTATCAAGATCCATACAAGATAGATGTTGATGGCTTCTAAATTGGTCTTAAGGGAATAAGGGCAGCATTGTAAAGCAACTAGCGAATCAGGTTATGCAACAACTAGAAAATGCATCTAATTGGCTAAAAATTTTATTAAGAAACTAGATTTCCTTCGATGCTATCCATTACAGATTAACACATCACTTGACACACCCTGTCTCGAAGGAGGGCGTGCTGGCCGTCACGTGAGAGTGACGTAACCATTTACACAGTTCGGAAGCTTAAAAATACCATTGTGAATTCTGTCAGAATACCGTTGGATTCCTCGTGGCCACCAAAGCTCTGCTCTAACTCGAACCTGGAGGGGCGCAAAACAAAATTGAGTGGGTCAGTAAAACAAGTCTTTTCAAATCTTTTCTTTATCAAAGTTCTAACCCCTCACTGTAAAACCTGTATGCTTTCCCAGAAAATAGCATATATAAATATATATAGCTTCAAAAATCTCAAAACACCATTCTTTATCACTTTTCAGAAAATATGCCATGCCATATGCCAAAAACATAATATGGAAGCATCAATATAAATCAGGTGAAATAATAAATCAACCGGAGACCCTGCAGTGGTCCTGTACGGCTGATTCTAGAGCTCAATATCCAATCCAGCCGGAGTCACCAACTGTGACCTGTACGGCACTGCCGGAGTCGCCAACTGCGACCTGTACAGCACTACGGTGCACATGAGTCGGAACTACCTGTAGTAGTCTGTACGACTCGGATGGTGTAATAATACGCTCTAGTGCTTCTCTCATCAATCATCTGTGCACATAATCTAGGGTCACCTACTAGTCGGAACCACCTCTAGTGGTCTGTACGACTAGCATGTCGGAACCACCTCTAGTGGTCTGTACGACTAGCATCTACTTGGATCCAAGGTGAGCGTGTGATGCGGGTGAATAACATAAGCACTAACACCAGGGGTGCAGGTTATGAGCTCGAAAACATCTCAACATCCCCACAACAATAATGAATACTCACCTGATAATCACCTGTGCGCCCACAGCACCATTTCATATATATACATCATATATCAATTCACATATCTCATATAAATTCTATGCATGGCATTTCAAATCACATATTCATATAAATCTATGCATGGCATTTCAAAATATACTTTCATTCAAAAATCGATTTCTGGGAAAACGTTAAGTATATATATATACTGAAATAAACTGCCCACTCACCTGGAGTTTGCCCTACAACTCCCTAGCACAACACATCAAGGCGTCATGACGATCGGCGCCTAGAACAATCATTAAAACATGTCTCAGAAATCATATCGATAGAATATATAACTTATATAGAACACGTCATTATGAAGTTCGATCCGGAAGATCTGCAACTCAGATTTCCAATCCGTAACTTCCAGAGGTCCACAATAAATCTCTAGAACAACATCCTAAAATTTCGTTATGATCCGACGGTTGGATCTCCGCCCATTTCCAAAACCGAATGGCGGTTAACTTTGTATTTTATGAACTTACAAATCCAACTCGGGAAGATCCGTCCATCGAATTCCCTATCCGTAAGTTCCTACATTCTTCAAATATTACGTACTACTACGTATCAAAGTTTGGTGACGATCCGACGGTTGGATCGTCGATTCATCTTTTGGCCTAACCATGAATCGTATCGAAATTAAGTCCAAATGATCAACCAACGTTAAGCCACTATCAAAACTGAACTCAGGACATCCAATATAGCTTAAAAATAACATTGGCGGCCCGCTGGCCACGCGCCGCCGTGGGTGGCGGTCGGCCGCCCCGGCTCGCCGGAAAATCCAACTATCTCCAAAAATTACCAAAATTTACAGAAATGAATATCTCAATGAGTAGAACAACTTTCATACCTGTGGCCAAGGCCAATTCGGTCGGCAAAGCCTCCAATTCTAACAAAACCCGTCGGAAACCCTAAGTTTTGGGTGTTCTTGATTCGTCCTCAAATCAACTCCGCCGTCCTAACCAATGCTTGGGCTTTGTTCTAGGCCTCAAGAGGATGCCATGGGTGGTGGCAATTGGAAGAAATTGCTTCAAACATAGGAGAATTTTGAACATGGAGCTCGCGGCACCCGTGGGTATTTTCATCCAAACTCGCACCTAATCTCCTCAAATTTGATTTGGAAATGATAGAGGGAAGGCATATAAGATGATTGGAAGTGGTTGTTTGGCTCAATTCATCGGAAAAATGAGTGAAAAATGTCGAAATTTGGGTGTGGGTGCCGCGGGTCGAAACGGGTCGCGGGTGAAGACCCGTTTCCTTCCTTCTCTCCTCCGCTTCTCGCCCTCTCTCCTTTCCTCCTTTCTCTGTTCCGATTGGCCGGTCTCCTTTCTCTCTTCTCCCCATTCGCCAGTCTCTCTCCCTTTCTCTCCCGGAGCTCCTGCTCTCCTCTGGTTGGGCAGTTTGCCCAATCTCTTCCTCTTTTTCTTCCACCAGCCACGCACGCACACACACACGTGATCTCCTTCCTTCTCATCCCAGCCATCCATTTATTTCTATATTAAATCTGGGCCGTTCACTTTCATAAAAGAAGTTCCAAATTTTACTAAAATAATAATTCATAAAATGCCCAAACTTCAAACATCAATATCTTTTTCGATATAACTCCAAATCACGAACCGCTTGCGCCCACGCGTCCGTAGTGACGAGTACTATGAGAATATGCTAAGGAAGAAATTATTAGGTGACATGACACCGTAAATAACCTCAGTCGAAACACGTGCCTCGAAGGGCAATTTCGTAAAATCACTTAATAAATTATAAAATCAATATTTTCCGGGACAGGCTGTCACATCACTTGATCCACACAAACATGCCACATATGGGTCTCCTCAGCTTGATAACTGTTGTCATTATGAAATTAAATCCAAGTGATATCTAAACGTGTTAGATATTTTTCAAGCTAAATGAGGTTTCTGGAAAGGTCCGATTGGCTGGGAATATCGAGTGACCGATAGGATGAAGGCAGAACCCAATGTCTAGGGAAAGCTGATACGGACGACTAGTCAGATGGGAGCGACTGGTCGTCGTAGTCTGCATAATTTAAGTTATTGCACCTCTTTAAAGATGTCATGGTGTCTATTCTGGTTAAAGATTTAATACTCAGCCGTATATAGTATGAAAATCACTGTAGAAATATGTTAAGTTTAAAATTAAATTCAAATGATTAGACGTGTTTTGTTTGAAGTGGTGCCTCTTTATCATAAGGTGCAAACCAAGAGATGTAAGGCTTTCAATGATTGTCTAACCACTTTAGAATGGGACACTTAGGCCATCTCCAACCGATCCGGCCAGAGGGTCGAAAATAGCCCAAAATGACACGAAAATCGTCTCCAACTAAAGGCTACGCCAAAGGGCTCGTGGGCCTCATCGAGCCAAAAAAGAAGAATCAGGCCAACCGACTGGCCCAAAGGAGCCATCCAGCTAGCCGTGGGCCGACCCAAGCATTTGAATCCAACGGCTACTTGCTGACGTCAACTAGCCGTTAAATTTAGATTTTTTTTTTACAATTTTTTTTTTAAAAATTTAAAAATTCTAATTTTTTTTTTCCTATAACTACCTAAGTCATTAAACAACATTCAATAACATTAAGTAACATTAAACAACATTTAATAACATTAAACTTAAACAACATTAAAAAAAAACATTTAACAACATAAAACAACATTAAACAACATTAAGTAACATTAAATAACATTAAACAACATAAAACTTAATTATTGACATTCAATCTCGAAAAATTATTGAGGTAGTTTAATTTAAGTAACCATATTAATTCAATTAAAATAATAAATTATGTTTGGCCCTATGGCCCTTTGGTCCCCTTGGTTGGAGATGATTTTTTGTCACAGGGCTATGTTTGGCCTATGGCCCTCTAGCCCCTCGGTTGGAAATGGTAAGAAATATGGCATGGCACTGTTCATTAAAATATTAATTTCTTGGAGGGCTGTAGGGCTAAAACGAGCCCTCTGACCCTCCTTCAGTTGGAGATGCCCTTAAACCTCCATAAATAGTGGATGAATTTTGGAAGACCGTAGAATGAACAACCTATCAATATCCCTTACAAGCAGGCTTCTAATATATCCACCTTTTTACTGAAAAACCAAAGCAATGAGAACAATTTTCTGCAAATTTTGTTTTTGGTTCAAAACTTTGTTCTTTGTTATCTCTTATGTGAACTTTGACAAACAATAAACGTAAGGCCAAGCTTCATTGTATATGTAAAGCTTATTTACATATCCCTTTACACACTAAATGTGGAGGCGAATAAAGTTTGAAAGATAGCACATTTATGCATGGCTTGAAGCAATCTTTCATCCTTGTCATCACCATTCCCACATTTTCTAGAATTTTTTCCAACAAAATGTACTGCATTGTTGCTATGAGTCTTACACAACACATGATTGATTATCATTCTAAGGACCTCCCCTAGGAGGTGTTAGAGAACGTTTTCTTTGTTGATGCGGAGTTTACGTAGAAAAACTCATATTACCGAATGCTACCTTATAACAGGAGTTGTAATATTCACCTCTCACTTCATAACTACCATCTCCAAGCTCTCTTATTGAACATTAGTGGAAATTGTAGGAATGGTCCCTTAACTTTAAATTAATTAGAGTAATGGTCCCTCAACTTTAATTCAATTGGAGTAATGGTCCCTCAACTAAAAATATGTGACTGTTAGTTCCTCAACTTATCAAAACGTCCAGCTATGGTCATTTTCGTCAACTTCGTTAGAACTTCCGTCCAAATAAGTCACGTGCCACGCATATGAGGCTAAATCAACGGGCAAATATGGAAACCAAATAAGAAAAATTGTTTAGAAGATACTAGAGAAAATGTATCATTGTAATAATCTCTCTAATTAAAACCCTTTGCAACTAACCGGACTTGGTATCTCTCAATTCGACCAAGAGCATCTCTTTTGGTTTTATACACCCACTTGCAACCTATAAGCTTAATTTGAGAACTAGACTCCACAAGTGTCCAAACATTGTTCTTGAACATTGAATCTAGCTTATCCTTCATTGCATTCTGCAATAAAATCGATTGAGAACTTTCCATGGCCTGAGCGTATGAAATAGGATCATCAACATCACCTATGTCAAAATTAGTTTCTTGTAAATAAACGTAGTCAATCATAGCTATTGACTTTCTAACTCTGGTTGACTTCCTCGGCTCAAAATGTAACGTCATTTCATTTGGTACTTGTTGATGTGATTCAGTGACATTATCAGAAAATGTTGCAACTGGATTTATCTCCATAGTACTTTCAGTGCCAGAAACTAATTCTTCGTTTAATTTTCCTATTTCAGTTGTCCTTGGTTGAGGGAATAACAATACTTGACTGTAGTTTGTTTGTGCAATGTTATCAGAACCATGAACCATCTCTTCAAAAACAAAATTTTCCCTTGATAGGTCTAAAACATCTTGATCGTCCAAGAAGGTTGCATTATGTGTTTCTTGAATCCGAGTGTGGCCTTAAGGAACATAGAACCTATACCTTTTCGATTTTTTAAGATAACCTATGAAGTAACATGACTGAGTCCTTGAATCCAACTTTCTTTCATTTGTATTATAGAATATGGCTTCAGCTTTGTAGCCCCAAATATGAAAGTATCCAAAATTAGATGCCCTGCCATGCCATAGCTCAAAAGGTGTGGAGGAAATATATTTACTTGGAACTCTATTCAGAATGTAATTTGCAGTTTTCAAAGCTTCCCCCATAAGAAACCTGGCAACTTGGACCCTATCATCATGCTTCTTACCATACCAATAAGTCCTACCATCTCTTAGACTCCATTTTGTTAAGGTGTCCCAAGTGTTGTATATTGAGCTACAATACCATTTTTCTCCAAATAGAGTGCAAATGGTCCCTTTTGTTGTCCTGATTCAATGTACCTGCCAAAGTATTATCCTCCCATATCAGATCTAACAATTTTAATAACCCAACCTAATTGTTTTTCAACCTCAATTTTATAAATAATAAAGCACTTAAGGGCATCAGCTTTCTCACTAATAAGAAAAGTATATCACAGTCTAGAAAAATCATCTATAAAGTTGATAAAATACTTGTTTTCACATATTGTTTTGACGGGAAAAAGACCACAGATATCAGTGTGTATAATTTCAAGTAATCCCAGACTCCTTTTGGCATCTAGTTTCCTAAAGTTAGTTATTTTACCCTTTAAGCAGTCAACACATTCAGTTGCAGTAGTGAGCTCTAATTTTGGAATCAATCCAGCTTTTGAAAGTTTAATTATCCTTTCCTTTGAGATGTGTCCTTGTCTTTTGTGCCAGAGAATGTATGAAGTGTCTTGCTCTAGCATTCTTTTAGTACTAATATTCAAAACTAAGTGATTTAGTATCTCAACAGTGCATTCAAGACGCCACAAATTATCAGACAAGAAAGCAGTCCCTAGAATAGTGTCAAGGTAGTTTTTCTTAAAGATTTTTAAGCACACATCATTAAAAGAAAGGAAAAACCATCTTTTACAATTTTAGAAGCATAAATTGAGTTCCTTTTCATCTTAGGCACGTATAGCACATCCTTCAACTCCAAAACAAAACCAGAAGTTAATTTTAATTTTACAATCCCAATTGAATCCACTGCAACTTCGTCCATTCCCCAACAAAAATGTTATATAAGGCATTTCCAACTTCTTTTGTTTCTGAAAACCTTCTAAAGAGTTAGTTATATGTAATGAGCATCCAGTATCAAACTACCAAGAATTAACAGGTACTTCACAAAGATTTGACTCAACACAGACAAATACTTGTTCTTTTTCTTTGCTCTTTAAAAAAAAAACTTTAAAAATGTCACAATTGACTTTTAAATAACCCTTAGTTTTACACCAAAAACACTTATGTTTAGTCACATAATTAGGTTTAGCTTTAAATTTGATACATTTTCTAAGGGAGTCATTCACTTTAGCAGATGCATTGAATTTATTAGAATTCTTAGAGAATTTAGAATTCTTAGAGAATTTAGAATTCTTACAAGGACCAGAAGAACCCCCATTGTTGAATGTTTTCTTCTCTCTTCCAAATTGTACAAAGTTTACTTCCTCAATCTCCTTGCCTTTCTCCTGCTTTTGTTGAATTTCCTCTTGCACGCATTGTGCAATTAGTTCATCTATGTCCCATCTTTTATCTTGTGTGTTGTACGAGACTTTTAACTGACCATACTTAGTGGGAAGAGCGTGAAGAATCATGAACACAAGCTGCTTATCTTCAATGTGTACATCCATAGAATTCAATTTCTCAGCAGCATCTGTCATCTTCATTATGGAGCCAGTGCCCTCAATTTTGTGTATAGTCAGCAATGTCATGTATTGACTTACTTCTGTTTTCTCAGACTCCTTAAACTTCTTTTCTATTATTGCCAAGTAATCCACAGCCAGCTCTAGTTTCTTGATTCCTCCTCTAATAGTATCAATCATCTGATGACACGCCCCAACCCCGATATCCCCAAATATCGGGGAAGGCATGTGCTGACCGACACCCGAGGGTGATGAAGCCATTTTAAACATGCATACTGATAAAATATGTAATTACAAAGATATAAACCAATGCAGAATCATGTTCAGAGCATACAACAAATCAAGAATAACGTGAAAAAATTATGATAGAAAGGTACGAACCGAGGCACGAATCCTACGCTGAGAAGACTCGGAGCTTCCTACGCAGAAGTGTCCTAACGCTGGGATTGTATGCCTCGACTCTAACTCCTGAAGGGGCACAAAACAGAAAATGTGAGTCGACCAAGGTTTATAATAATAAGAAAACCATTTTATTTCTGAACATACTAACCCCTTGTTTTGAAAAAACATATGTAATACTACATAATAGGTTTCCTGAAAACTCTAGCATGCCATGTAAAACATTCGTAAAACATGTATGTCAAACCAATGCTCAGAAATGATGGTATTGTCGCCCGAAGGCAAATTCGTAAAACATCTGTAAATCACGTCAGTGAGGTACTCAACTAGGGGTATCATAGTCGCCCGAAGGCAGTACATGTTCATCACCCGAAAGTGAAGCTATATAAAATAACATACATCCACACCGACACTAGCCGTGGCTAGTGAAGCTGTCTGACACTGCTTTCGGCAGTGAAGCTAAGGGTATATAATATATCATATCTCACTCTTCCATCATCTATGTCCTATGGCGACAGACATCTATACCCGTGGTGTGCGGATGTGCCGTATGATAACCCACTAGGTAAGTACCAAAAACATATCTCAAAACTCGTATCAAACCTGGAGTTCACTAGCTCAAAGTCTCATCTCATAAATCCAAGGTAAATCGTATTCATGAAATCCATAAAACAATTCATGTTCGTAAAACCGTAATATAAATCGTATTCAAAAACCATAGAAATCCATATATGTAAATCCGATATTTCCATAACCTTTAATAAAACGTAATTTCGATAAATCAAACTATTTCGTAAACCATAATTATAAAAGTCCACACAGCGTATTATGAATCATATTCAAATCATGAAATATGGAATGCATGCTAGGCTAATATTTTATAAAAATATATAAGTTAAAAAGGAGTCCACTCACAAGTATTCTACTACTGAAGAGCCGCTCATACTAGGATGAACTGGATCACTTCCCACCATTGCACCTAAACACAAAGAGATTACATTTAATAAAACTCTACTAAAATGTTGGAATTTGGGAAAACGGAGCGTGGATTTGGAATCATGATGTCGAAATTAGCCTAAGATGGGTTCCGATCGAAACCCGAAAAGTCTACCCAAAGTCAACAATCAACGGTCAAAGTTGACCAGAAAGTCATCGGTCGCTGGGTCAATGCCGGTTTGGGTCGGGTCAACACCATTTCGGATCGGGCTAGGGTTAGTAGGATGGGTCAGTTTATTTGGGCCTGGGTTGGATTGGGCTCGGATTGGGTTTGGGTTCGGATTGAGCCGAGTGACACGGCCCGAGAGTTTGGGCTGAGGAAAATGGGCTAGGCTAGGCTTGATATTGGGCCACCTGGCCCAAAGCGTTTGGGCTCAACCTGGTTTCCACTCGCTGGTTGCCAAACCAACGGAGAAGAAAATCAAAGATTTGGCCGGAAATCTCCCCGACTTCGTTTTAGAGTCAATTCTTACCCAAAACTCACAAATCAAAAGCCAAAATGAAGCTAAGAGAATGAAGATTCAAGTCGTACCAAGATGAGGTGGAGTTGATGTCGAGATCGGCCGAAAAATGGTTGGCAAGCCACGGAATCTCGCTGGAAAACTGGAAATAAAATTCTCCGAGCTATCACTGCGTCCAAACGCTACTAAATTGTCTCAAAATCATCCTAGTCTACTCCATAACATAATCTAAAGGGGTCTAGGGGTGCTTACCTTAGGCGAAAAGTTTGAAATCCCCCCAGAGTCATAAGCACTGTGATTGCACAGTGTCGAGATATATCGAAGAGAACTGAGAGAGAGAAAGGAGAAGGTCCAGATGATAGGGATGATGGTGAGGTCCTCGGGGTTGCTGTGTGTATGTAAGTATGAGTGTGCATGTGTGATCTCGTAAGAGAGGAGGGCATCGATAGAGAGAAAAGGAAGAGTGAGGGAGAGTTCTAGAGATCACGTGAGAGGAAAAGAAAAAAAGGCACCAAACAGTGGGTGCCACGTGTCACCCATGTAGAGGTCCAAAAGTGGTGAAAATTTTCCACTTGTGAAATTACCAAAATGCCCTTACATTCAAAAATTCGTACGAGATTCTTTTTAACACCGAATTCAATTCGAATCACGCGTACGGGTTAGTATCAATGAGTGCTACAAGGATAAAATATGAGAAAAATTCTAATAGGTCGGCAAACGAAGGTCAACAAAAGTCAACAATTACGTAGTTAGGGGTATTTTTGTAATTTTTTTAACTAATTAAAATGAAATTTTTGAAACGGGTAGTTACATCCCACTTTCCAAGATGGAAAGTGCCACTTTGTTAGCCCTTGTCCATCTTTCATAATCTGATTTCTCAGCCCTGGTGCTTTGATCAGTGACTATAGGCTTAGGATTATCAATTGCTATATCAAACTCATTAAGAGTCAATAGCAAATTGATATCCCTTCTTCATTTTTTGTAGTTGCTTCTACTAGTGAGGATTAGAATGTTTGCCAAGTTTAAAGTCTTCATCGATACTGCAGACACTGATGAACATGAAATCACAATATGAACTTTCAGAGTTTTGATTTCGTTTCATAGTCTATTGCACATCATAACATCAAAACCATTATCCATGTATACAATCTTAACAACAAATGGTTGATAAGCACATATAGGATTAAAGGGTTTCAAGGTAAACCATGAACTCAACACCATGTAATCATGAACAATCATCTGATGAACAGATTTGCCCCATACATCACAGTTCATAGTTTAACAGCATCAACAAGCGATTTTGCAGAAAATTCGAACCAAAATTTCCATTCACAGATAATCAGTTTAACATGCTTTATTCAAAAATTGAATTATAATTTAAGAACAACATTTCTCGTGTCAACAAAAGATGATTATATCAAAGAATTTATATAATAATTAAGCAAGATATAAAATTTATGTTTCATATTTCTAATCCGAGTTTCAAGAATCACATACCACTTAAGAGATGAGTATCAACACCCGACACTCGAAACATATTGGATAGATATTGAACACTCAACGACAAGGTTTGATTAATTTGATGCACTCAGTTTACCAGAACATGAATCGGGGATTAAGGAAGCGTAAAGTCTTTACCTAAACCCAGAAAACCCCAAAAGTAAAACAGACTTCGAGTTCTAACGGTCGAATTTTTTTAAATAACCTTATTTTATTGAAACGCACCGTTTAGCGAAAAACCCTTTTATGTGAAAACATGAACCAGTTTCGAAACCTAATCACAGCAGTTTTCTGCCTTTTTTTTTTTTTAATATGATTCAATCTACTTTGCTTGATTGAATTTAAGAACTTAAACCTATGACTTTGATACCACATGTTAAACTATTATAGCCAAGAACTATATTAAGTTGTAGTAATCACAATCAGGTAAAGCACAAAAACCTTTTCCATATAAAAGCATTGCAATTCACTAACCTGATGAACCTCCACCTAAAGATGCCATGAATGCTGCAAACCGATCTCAATGCACTGTAACTCTAACCAAGAATAGGGCTTAGTTCTGAAGAGAGCATTAATCTGTGAGAGCAGATGTCACAATATATATAGACACATATATCTCCTTCTCATAACTCAATAAGGATTCACTGTTAAAATCCTTATAGAAAACAACTTATGTTTTTAATTCATATCAGTCTAATGTCAAAAACATAATCTTTCATAAACAAGAATTAGTATACAACATCTCATAAGGTTTTCTTATACCAATTGGACTTAATCACTCGCTGTCAAAACCTCCAATCTCATGTTCATAATCTTACATTGAACCAAAAAAATTGTGCAACTGAGTAGTTCAAGATGCAGTCTACCATCCAAACTATATATAATATAGCTCCTTGGTTGAGACTCGAGAGGGCAAAGCTTACAAAGCTTTTGGAGGCCTGCTGCTAGACGGTTGAACAGTTGTGCTCATCCAATGTTACAAAGCTATATTATGTATCCAAACTATAATAATATAGCTCCTTAGTTGAACAGTTGTGCTAATCCTGAATGTTTAGCCAAATTTTGTCAGTTTAGCTAGTTCTACATAGTCTTTAAATACCAAATTTGTTAATTTTTGGGTTAAAATAGGTAGCTCCAATTTTAAATCATGAAGGACAAATTTGGAGAGATAGAGGTGTAGCATGCGCATACACGAAACGAAACATGCCTCATCATTCCACTTTTATTTTGGCCACCTTATTCCATTCTGATATATCCTCACCTATTTACGGCTTTTTGTTTTTGGCCCTACTGTCGACACTCCCAACAAATTCTAGCCTAAATTATCATAGAAGAATTGCTAGCAAAACTCGCTTGCCAAGATTCTCTCTTCGAGGCCTTGAAGAGTCTTGACGGACTAATCTTTCTAGCATTCCTCTTGACATAAAAGACAACCAAAAACTTAAAAACAAGAGAAGAAAGAAAGGAATTTTCTTTTAAAAAATTGTCCAACCGTTGGCCAAAGCAAAACAAAAATGATGAATGCTTGCCTCTTCAAACTTGGTGGCCTCTTTCTCATAAATTTGTATTTATGATCTGAAATTATTATGGGCCATTTAAACTTAAGGACCTAAAGAAGATTATGTTTTCTTTATAACCGGGATGCTTTTATAAATCTAGTTTTAGTCCCTAACTTTAAAACTCATTATCAATCATTAAATACCCATGCCCACTTTTATTATTTTCAATTTTTTTTTCCTAAAATACCTAATTTAATCATCAATAAGGCCTTAAAAATAGAAATTTTTATTTCTACATTTCAAATTTAGTAATTTAAAATGAAAGACTTTTTAAATCATTTTGCTAATGAGAATTAAACAATATAAAAATTTATATAGACAATCACAAAACCAAACAAATAAATTAATATGCAGACACAACAAACAATATACATTATAAAGGTACATGAATATATACATAGGTGCATATATAGGTACATATATGCATAGGTTCATATGTATAGGTACACAAATGTACATAGAGGTGCATATATATATATATATATATAGATAACATATATACATAGGTTCATATGTATATATACACAAATGTATATATAGGTGCATATATATCGATACATAAATATATATTTATGTACATATGCATAGGTACACAAATTATGTATACATTTATATACGTGCATAACATATATGTACTGTTACCACTTAAGCAATTTTTGTACCCATATTGAATACAAATTAAGTAAAAATATTCTATTTATAATAATAAAAATAAAACAAAACAAAAGTTAATAATTATTAGCTAGATTTTTGGTGATATATAAAGTCAAAGGACCAAAATCAGTATTTAATCTTATACCCAACTTTAATGAAAAATAGATCTTAGGATAAATTACACTTTACCACCTCAGGTTTGAGGTCGATTTCAATTCCTTACAACATCTTTAAAAATTCACTTTCATACCTCAAGTACTATTTTATTTCAATATAATACATCTGTTACATTTTTCATCCACTGGTCTGTTAAGAGCTGACGTGGCCGCCACATTTGTGACATCCCACATCGCCTAGGGGAGTGATCCTTAAATGTATATTCCCATTCCTACCTAGCACGAGGCCTTTTGGGAGCTCACTGGCTTCGGGTTCCGTAGGAACTCCGAAGTTAAGCGAGAAGGGGGCTAGAGCATTCCCATGATGGGTGACCCACTGGGAAGTTGCTCGTGAGTTCCTAGAAACAAAACCGTAAGGGTGTGGTGGGGGCCCAAAGCGGACAATATCGTGCTACGGTGGTGGAGCGGGCCCGGGAAGTGATCCACCCCGGGCCAAGATGTGACAACATTTGTGCTGACGTGGCTGCCACATTTATGCCACGTGACAAATTATTATTATTTTTTAAAATTTATGCATTTAAAAAATAATAGTTTAATTGTAATCGCCCGTCCCAAAATATTTTTTATCGATGGTGTGAAAGGACGATAATACCCTTGGACATTTAATTGTGTGGTTAAAATTATGGAAGTGGACCAATTATGTTGAGTCCTAATTGTTTGGACGCAATTAGGACTTAGATTTTCTTTTGTTTGGCTGGTGACCAAACTAGGACCACACACACACACACCCATATCATTTTCCCTCTTCTCTCCCGCACACTCTCTCTCTCTCGGACTCCCTCTCTCTCTCTTCTCTCGTGTACGGACAAGCACCAAAACCCTTTGAAACTTCATAGATCGTGGTCAAAGAGGGCACCATCGTGTTCGTTGAGTACAGACGAGTTGATTGGTAACCATTTCAGGTAAGGATACCTTTGAAAACCTCGTGAACCAAGAATCCCCGATTTGAGTACTGTTCATGCTCACGTTAAACGTTGTGTTTTTGGAAATTTGAAGCTTGTAGGAAGCTTAGTGAGGTCCCAAGGAAGCTCGGAGTGCTTCGTTTAAAGGATTTGGACGTCGGGATCGTGAGGACGAAGTTGGCCGGTTTTTCTTGGAATTCCCCGGTGAAATCCCGTGACTTTTAGAGCTTTAAATTAACATGAATGTGTTCTACAAGTTAAGAGCTTCATTTTGGTACCAATTTCATGAAAAATGGATGAAAAATGAGTGAGAAACCATAGTTGGAAAATTTACCCAGAAACCGGTGAGGTCACCGGTGGCCGGCGAGTCGCCGGAGAAGAAGACGGAATATTCCGTCAGTTTGGATGGAATATTCTTGACGCCGTTAGTTAAATCTAATGGATGCCGTTAGAAGTTAACGGAATATTCCTGACAGCGTTAACTGACGCCGTCAGTGTGCCTAGCACGTGGCCGCGCGTGGGAGCACGTAGGTCCGTACGTTCGCCGGCACGTGGCGGCGCGTGAGACGTCGGAAAATTTTTCTAAAAATATAGGGATGTTCGTGGTGTTGTGTAGATCACGTTGGTATATTCAAACACCCCATTTGAGCAACGTATGAGAAGTTATTTCCTATTGTTGATTATGTGCGTTAAATAACGTTTATTCAGTTATTATGTTTATAGGTTAGGCCTATCCCGAGGACGAGCACCATCAATCGAGGCTCAGGGGTTATGACCCTTCGATATACCAGTGAGTGGGCAGTTGCTTTCGTTATATACCTATATACTTACTGATTTTCCCAGAAATCGAATTTAATTGAAAATATGTTTTAAAATGCCATGCATAGAATTGATATGAGTTATATGAATTGATATATGATGCATATGTGTGAAATGGTGTGGTGGACGCACAGGTAAGTATCAGGTGAGCTATATTGTGTTGATGATGTGATTTGTGATGAGATCTCATAACATGCACCACCGGTGTTAGTGCTTATGTTGATATTCACCTCCCGCACCGCATGCTCACTTGGATCCAAGTAGGTGTAAGTCCTGTCGTACAGACCACTTCTGTGGTTCCGACTCGTAGGTGACTTGCGATTATTCGCACAACCGTTTTGATGAGTGTAGCACTAGAGCGTATTATTACACCAAGTCTTGTCGTACAGACCACTTATGTGGTTCCGACTCGTGTGCAAGCATAGGTATTGAGCTATATGATTAGCTATACAGGACCACTGCAGGGTCTCTGGTTGATTTGTTATTTCACCTGTTTTATATATATATATTTATGCATCTGGCATGGCATACTTTCAGAATACTGATTTTAAATTATGATTTGAGATTTATGACATTATATCCGTATATATGCTATTTTCTGGGAAAGTATACAGGTTTTACGGCGAGGGGTTAGCACTTTGATAACGAGATGATATTTGGAAAAGATTTGTTTTACTGACCTACTCAACTTTGTTTTGCGCCTTTCCAGGTTCTAAGTAGCAGTGCTTTGGTGGCCACGAGGAATCCAACGGTGTTCTGACATAAATCACAAATGTAGGATACATCTTCGGGTGCTATATCCTTGTAATGGTATCTCTAAAGCTTCCGAACTGTGTAAATGGTTACGTCACTTTCACGTGACGGCCATCATGTCTTCCTCCGGGATGGGGTGTGTCATTAATCATAATATTAAATATTTAAATAATTAATTATTTAAATAAAAAATAAATAAATAAACCCTAAAACTAAAACAGTTGTCTTCCCTATCTCAGCCGCATTCACCCGAACCCACGTATTCCCCATCCCTAGAACTTCCTTTCTCTTCATGTTCTTCCATCACCACCTGGTCAATCATCGTCTTCATCTCCCACCCAAAGTCAATTTTCATCTTCCACCTAAATTGCGACAAATCTCAGCCAAAAAATTTGAGAATTTTGGGAATTTTCAAAGATAGAATTCAAATCGAGAGAGATTAACATTAATGTACATCGTAGGCTTCTGAGATTTGCTTGAATTTGGCCTCAACAACCTTCTTTGTTTGTTAGAACCCAAATCTCAAACCCTAACTCAAACCTTAACTATCGCACATAGAAGAGAAGGAATGAGGAAGATAGAAGGAGCAGAGCTCTAATATTTTTGTATTGATTTGTTTTGTAAAATTCTATTCTGCCACATTAGAGGAAGCTGGGCTCCTTTTATACAGACTCTACTCCTTAAAATGTCAACTGGCATATTTAACAATTCTTAACAATTCAAATTAAAGCATAAACCTCAATTACATTTTGGGTTCATAACAATATTCCCCCCTTGAAAATTAGCCTTGTCCTCAAGGCTTAAAATGGAATTGTGGAAGTCCTCCTAATTAGTTGTTGTCCTCAAAGCACCAACAAGTTGAATCCGAAGAAGGCACTCATTGGCAGATTCTTCCCAAGCCTTCTTCGAGTTAAACTCTTGAACTTCCTTAATCAACTTAAGGCATAAATCCCAACAGATAGGGAGAAGATTGATGAATTCTCTTTCTGAAAAACTAGCATCTTCACTAGGAAAACAAAGAGACCTATAAGCTGCCAATGTCACAGATAGGTTTTTGTCCTGTAGCAATTTGATAAAAGCACCTTTGGATTCAAACACCTCAATCCTTTTGGCAACCAACTCTGCCAAAACTATGTTCCCATAAGTCCTATATGCAAAAAGCATAGATTTCCATATAACTACATCAGGTTCAATAGGTGTATCTTTGATGAATATTTCAACCTCAGTTAACAGATTAGCACGACCAAGAAGATCCCATATGCATCTATAGTGTTCAATTCGAGGACTGAGCTTATAAATTTCAATAATGGCTTTGAAATGGTGAAAACCTTTATCCATAAACCCACCATGACTGCATGCAGACAATCCGCCGTGGAATGTCGGCTTCGCCTCACTCGACGCTTTCATTTGTGAGAACATTTCCAGTGCTCTAACAGATTCCCCGTTCGTAGCAAGACCAATTATCATGCCAATCAAGGCATTCTTCACCGAGATGTTGGTGTAAAATGACACACCCCGACCCGGAATGTCCACTAGGACTCCGAATCGAGCTGTGCTGGCCATCACCTGGAAGGTGACGAAGCCATAAAGTGATGATATGGAAGAATGCGAATAAATTTAAACCTAAAGATACCTAAATATCAGAATGCGCTGCGAGTGGGTATGGACCCATTTCACACGCGTTGTCAGAGCATAAGTAAGTACAGTAGTGTGGGTAAAGATCATACCCTCAGAAGTAGCCACCTGAACTGGGATATGCCACGAGTCCTTGTCGATAACGAAACTATGCTACTAGAACCTGGAGGGGCGCAAAACCAAAAACCGTGAGTGGGCAAAAACAAAGCTTTACAAAATCATTTTGATATAAAAGTTGTAACCCCTCTCTATAAAACAAGTATACTTCCCAGAAAATATATATATACGTACTAATATTGAAAACCATTAATCAACCAATCTCATCAACTAAGCAATGCCATGCCCGAATGAACCATAACCATTAATCAACATATACCAAATACCATCAAGTAATCAGGTGATATCTCATCTCAAATCATGTCGGCAATATATATATCAATCAGCCGGAGTCACCTCAAGTGACCTGTACGGCTGAATCTATGGCTCCTCAATCCAATCCCCAATCCAATCATCAATAATCAACAATCAGTAACCTGCACCCATGACGGAACCACCTAATGTGGTCTGTACGTCAAGCTGGGTAAATACGCTCTGTGCTACGATCACGTGAAGGCTAGCGACGTCTCGCAAGTCACCTACGAGTTGGAACCACCTAATGTGGTCTGTACGACAGGCTGGCACCTGCCTTGGATCCAAGGTGAGCGTACGATGCGGGAGGTGAACGATCACGTGAAAGCTAAGCCCGCAGGCATGCACAACCCCGATGTGCAGGTAATGAGCCATATAACAGTCTCATCGATATCACCTTAATCATCACATCACACACACACACATACTTACCTGACTTACCTGGCGCCCGCGGTGCAGCAATACATATCCACACAATTATATATAAATATAACTATGGCATTCGACATGGCATTCATTTCATAAAAACATTTTAAAACGCATTTATGGGAAATCAATCAATTATACATATATACTGAAAACCAAAAGCCCACTCACCTGGAGTTCACCCTACAACTCCCTAGCACAACCCATCAAGGCGTCACAACGATCGCCGCCTAGAACAATCATCAAATCATGCCTCAGAAATCATATCGATAGAATATATAACTTATATAAAACACGTCACTATATAGTTTGATCCGGAATATCTGCAACTCAGATTTCCAATCCGTAACTTCTCAAGATTCACATTATGCTTTTAGGACAACATACTAAAATTTCGTTATGATCCAACGGTTGGATCTCCGCCAATTTCCAAAACCATGTGGCGATTAACCTTTTATTTTATAACTTACAAATCCAATTCGGGAAGATCCATACATCGGATTCCCAATCCGTAAGTTTCCACATTCTTCAAATATTAAGTACTACCATGTATCCAAGTTTTGTGACGATCCAACGGTTGGATCGTCGATTCATATTTTTTTACCTAACCCCGAATCGTAACGATATTAGGTTCAATAATCAATCTACGTCATTCATTCACCAAAACTGAATTCAAGACATGAATTATGGCCTAAAAATATCATTAGTGGCTCACTGGCCACGCGCCGCCGTGGGTGGCGGTCGGCCGCCCCGGCTCGCCGGAAAATCCAACTTTCTCCAAAAATTACAAAAATTTGCAGAATTGAAGATCTCAAAGAGTAGAACAACTTTCATACCTGTGACCAAGGCCAATTCGGTCGATAAGAGCTCCAATTTCATCAAAACCGTACGGAAACCCTCGAATTGGTGTGTTCCGATTCGACCTCCAAACTTGTTCCAACGCCTCCAAACTTGTTTGGGCTTTGTTCCAGACCTCAAGAGGATGCCATGGGTGGTATTAGTTGGAAGAGATAGCTTCAAATAGTGACGGAAAGACACCCAACCCGTGCGCCCCCTTTTGCACGGTTTTGTCCAAAATCAAGGCTAAATCTCTTGAAATTTGAGGTGTAATAGGAAGAGGGAAGGTCTAGATGATGTTTGGGAGTGGTGGCTAGGCTCAATTCGTCGGAAAAAGGGTGAAAATCACCGGAATTTGTTCCGGGTCGAGATCAGGTCATACGGGTCGAAGGGGAACCCGGCCGGTTCTTCCTTCTCCCCCTCTCTCCTTTCCCTCCTTTCTTCTCTTTCTGACTGGTCTATCCTTTCTCTCTCTTCTCCTCAATCCTCCATTTATTTCCCCTTATCATCCTTTCCTTCTAATCTCCACCATCCATCCCATTTTCCTTTAAATCTGGGCCATCCACGTGGCACACCAGATTTAACTCCAAAAATCTGGGGTTTTCTAGAATTTATTTAATTTACTAAAATACCCCCAACTTCAAACGTTAATAACTTCTTCGATATAGCTCCAAATCACGAACCGCTTGCGCCCACGCGTCCGTAGCCACGAGTACTACGAGAGTATGCCAAGAAAACAAATCTTAGATGGCACGATACTGAAATTAACCTCAATCGACTCACGGCCTCGAAGGGCAATTTCGTAAAATCACTTATTAAAAATTTTATATAATTGTAAAATCAGGGACGGACTGTCACATAAAAGCCGCCTCTTTTGTAGTATGTATGCACACATTTTTTATGGTCTAATGCACCTGAATGCTCGTACTCAGATATTACACAAACAACCATTGCTGCATCAAAGTCATTGATAACCCAAGGTCGAGGGACAAGGTTTTGACAACTAACTAAAAATGACATACTATACTTTGAGAAAACTTCTGCAAGCTGTGCATAACCAAGACCAAATATATTTCCAGCAAATATTCCTCTAATCAGATTCTCTACCCTCTTGACTTCGTCTTCAATAGCATCACTAAGATCCAGTACATTCTCAAGCAGGAATATGGCCTTGGCATTCTCTTCATCCATATGTCCTAACCAGTCCAAAGTCTAAATTCTTGACAAAGCTGAAATCATATCCCCAAGAGCTGAAAGAGATTTATTGATGTTTTGAGCTTCCTTAAGACTTTCCCCTTGAACTTCAGTTTTTGCTTGCCTCTCACTTCCACCCAAATTCAAAAGCCAAAGCTTGTTCATTGTGGACTCTTCATCGAACTTAAGCTTAAGTACCTCAGACTGTGTAACCATCGCTTGAATTGCATACACCATATTGTTGAATTTGGAAATCCCATCATCAAATTTATGCACTTTAGAAAAGAGTTGAGAATAGTCTTTATCCCTCAACTTGCCTTTACTTTCTAAATTGTCAACAAGAGATATACGATATTCACGAGACAGAAACTGATCAAGAGATTGAAATCTGCCCACATGTGTTGGTCGTAAAGAAACTGTCAAACTCAATGGGGAGGCTTCTTTTATTTCTTTGAGAGAAATAATATTAATGTCCTGATTGCAGTCTCTGTTGGCCCAATATGCAGCAACTTGTGCAGTAGCCATTGCATCACTGGTAGATGTTGCAGCTGCTTTAGCAGCTGATGCTGAGTCTTCATATGTCCTTTTTCACCACCACTATTTGTTCTGCATTCTCCACCACCACTTGTCCTGCATGAAGAACTAATGTTTGGTTTATTAGTCTTAACAGATTGAGGCTGCACACTGTGCACAGGCATGCTGGTAGTACTACCAAAATTGCGTCCTTGTATCAGCTCTTCTAGAAGCTTGAACAGCTCATGTTCAGATTTCGATGTATCCCACTCAACGTGGTATTCCTTGGATATCTCCTTCAGGGGTTTCAACTTTACTTTACCCATAGGGATTCTAACAGAGAGCTTATCAATCAGCATGTGATTCACATTATAGCTGGGACGTACATTAACAGTCGCAGATACAAAATCTTTACCATGCTTTTTCTCAAAAACATTCGTTAATACGATCAGTTCAGAAATCTCAGAACACTTGGGAAAGGCAAATATTAAACTAGCAATTCCTTCTTTGAGACCAGGCGGACACTCCATTTGCTCTGCGATGAGAGAAAGTCTAGATACTACTAATTCATAAAAGAGCTTAATGAACTCATTGGCAGCCAAAATGTTATGTTCGCTGATCACATGTTCAACCCAGATTCGAGCAGTAGCATTTTTACCAGATTGTAAGAGCAAGGCAATGTCACGCCTCATTTGCTTCACTACCACCTGCCCCTTGTTCCTCAGCAGCTTTATTCGAGCCACCGCCATCTTCAATTGCATTTTGTTGAATTTAGAGCATCCACCCTTATCCCTAATGTCATTACAGTAGCACATGTCACCAATTGGTGTGGAGGAACCAATTATACTACCCCCAAATGCTGCCTGTGATGTTTGAGTTGGACTTTCAAAAGGACTTGTTTGAGCAAGATTGGACCCAAATGCTCCAAACATATGCTTCTGACTAAAACCAGATGAACAAGCAAAAGCTCTACCTAAAGCAATTGTACTTCCATATTCAAAACCAAGGTAGTAATTTAAGTCAAAATAATGGAGCTGGATGGCAAGACAGTCGAGATGGAGAACTTCAATACTATAAACCAGTGGCTGAATGAACATATTGTCATTCTGTCTCTTAGACATTTCACCAAACAGTTTCAATGCACATAAATTCTTCTTCACAAATTTACCCACAAGACACCAATCAACCCATCCAAATTTATCTTTCAGGTATGCACTATAGTTATCAGTCAAAAGAGAAGGGAATTTAGCCTCCAAATTTGCTGAAATGAAACTTGAATTAAGAACTACCTCAGGTTCAGTTTTTTGTGGTATCGAGGAACGAGTGCATACAGAGTAGCCGCAGAGCAATGGTCACCATCGAAGCATGAATCACTATCTTCGATTCCGGCAGAGAAACTGTGGCTGCAGCGGAATCGTTCGATTGTGGCTTGACGGCTGAAGTTACTAGTGCTCGCAACAACGGTAAAGATGAGAGCAGCGGTGGAGCTTGGATTGCCGCCGAAATAAGTTGCGATTGGGCTCCTCCAGCACAGATTGGGCTCCGAGGTAGCTGGATAGGCTCAATTGTAGGAGAAACATGATGATCAGTGGCAAGAGGGGCATAGATGCCTTCCCCGGCACTTCAAGAGTGCAGCTCTCTACGAAATTTGTCAAAATAGGCAGGAAGCTTGGTTACGAAGGCCTTTTCGATAGCAGCGTCAATGAGGGAAGATAACGAAGCCATCATAGCCTCCAAGGAAGCAACACGATTTTCCAGGGAAGAGAAACGAATGGCAGCGGTTTGGCGAGTGTGCACAAGAGAGAATGAGAAAAGGAGGAAAAGAAAGAGTGAAAGAAAGAGGTCGCCAGGATTAGGTGGGACGGCGGCAATGATGTGTAGGGGATGGTCAATAGGTTCCATCTTTGCCTTTTTTTTCTTTTGGGTAATCTATCTCAGATCGTGTGGAACGGGGACAATGGTGTGTATGGGATGTGGCTGTCACATTTTCCATCCCTAGTTGCTGGTTGTTTTGGGGTGGGGTGGGGTGGGGTGGGGTAGGGTGGTTTGGGGGGTTCAGGGGTTGGGTTGCAGGTGAGGGGAATGAGGAGGTTGAATAGAAGGGAGGTGAAGATAGTGGAGGGGGGTTGCGGGGAAAGGGAAATGATGGGTTTCTGGGTTTGTTTGTGTCTTTTTTTTGTTTTTTAATAACTTTTGTTTAATTAATTATTTTTAAATGTATAAAAAAAAAAAATTTGGCGCGTGACATAAATTTGGTAGCCACGTTAGCACAAATGTGAATCTCATATTTGCCACGTCATCACTTGACAGTTTACTTAACGGATTTTCTAACAGATATATTATATTGAAATAAAATAGTACTTGAGATATAAAAGTGAAATGTTTTTAAAATGTTGTAAGAAATTGAAATCGATCATAAACCTAAGACGAATGAGGTAAAAATGTAATTTACCTAGATCTTATTTAAAGATTATAATCTAGTTTCCTAAATTATTAATCACCTGTAAAGATCGTCGTTTCAGATAATTAATTACAACTACCGCTTTTGAGTCAATCAACAATGATTTGACGACAGTTCGTAACAAATTTTTGAAAAAAACATATCTCATATTTTGACATAGTAATTCATAACATGAACATTCGATCACAAGCACGGTGCGCGAAGATGTGTGTGAGAAGAAGGAATCTCTGCTCATACCTTAGGAGTCAACTTGAACTCAACAAAAACTAAGAGAGAAACTTTCAAAAATATCCAAACCCATAAGCCATCATTAAGATTATAACAACTTCATTAAAAACATAATCAAGAAAAAAAATTAAATTAAAGAAATTGTTGGGTTGGTAATTAATTAAGTAGAAGAACAAGAGTTTTGACTATCTCTAGGAGATTGCAGAGGAAACAGAGGCAAAAGCTCAGGAGTGTGGTCAGTCGTCCCTCTGGGTGTACTTAGCGGACTTGGGTGCAAATAGAACCCTTTCCCAGCAATGGCTCGATCTTCCTCTTCACACAGAGACGCCGGCGGCGTCCTCGGGCTCCCACGTCCCAGAAAATCCAGGGTCGAAACGGGCGACACCATCACCATCTCATGGCTCCCAAAACCCATAAATCCTGCTCCCACTCTGGGCAGCCTGCCGCAGGGCCCACACGAGGAGGATGATGGGGTTGCTGCGGCGGCGGTGTTGAGGTTGAGGCTGAGCTCGAGCTTCTTGGTGGCGTGTCTGCGCTCGTGGAGCTTGAAAGCCGGTCGCCGGGGCCCCATTTCGGTGGCGGTGGGGGGTTTGGGGGTGGAGTAGCGGGCGGGGAGGGTGAGGGGTAGCTTTGGGGCTGATGGGTCTTCGGGTGCTCCGGTCAGTCTTTGGACGACGGCCCGGAAAGTTGTGGGGTCGGCTTGGACGTAAGTTGTGTTGGGGGAGTTGGGGTCGGACCCGTAAGTGGGTGAGTTGACCATTGTAAGAGCCAAAGTGGATTTCTAGAGAGAGAGGGGCGGAAAGGAGAAGAGAGAGAGGGATGAAAAACAAAACGGGAAGAGAGGGGGCATCGAATGTGGGGGTTTTATCCTGGTTTAGAGAGAGAGAGAGAGAGAGAGAGAGATTGCCTTTTTATTTAGTTTATATATTTTTGTATGAGTTATCTGGGTTCTTTTTGAGTTGCTTTACTTTTTATGGGGTGGTGTGAGGTGGAAATGTCAGGTATACGGCGAAAGTCAGAGGCAGAATCCAAAATATAAATTTATTTCTCGTGAATTAGGCAGCTACAGACACAAAGCAAGAGAGAGAGAGGAACCCACTACGAACGTGACGCTGTTGGGTATGGTTATTTTCTATTTTCCAATACTCCGCGTTTTCACTTTATGGGCTCAAAGTCAATTATTCTAGTTTTTTTTTTTTTTTTTTTGGTCAAAATCAATTATTCTAGTTTTGGTTCCAACCAAAGTAGAATATTTGCTCTTAGATTAGCAATTTTTGTTCACTATTTCGGAACGTTATTTTGTCCACCATTAAATGATGGTAATGCTCATTACTTTACGTACGTGAATATAAAAATGCTCACCACCCTATTATGTAAATATTTTGGAGAAGAATTAGTTTTTCATTGGAAAAAAATACCCCAATCCAAGAAGAACTAAAAATATGAATATACCCCTAAAAAGAGTTATTTATTCCTAAAAAGCGGTCTGTATCACGAATGTGACTCATTTTAGTTAATCGGTGGCAGAGTAACACAAGTGTTACATTGTTTATTTTTTCCTCGTAACAAATTCTTTAGTAGACATTTATGTGACAATTTGAGAATTGATAATTGTCAACCTATGTATATGTAAAGAGTTTGACGAGGACTTGAAAATTTGGACGTCCTAGAGGGAAAGGGTTGGCAATTGTGGAAAGCAAATATCGAAGCAACAAGAAGAATAATAAATGAGATAAGCCTCCACTTTTGATGGTCTCACACTCTTTCTTTGCTTTGTGTACGTTTATGAAACTTCTCCCAAGCTTCCCATAAAGTGAAGCACAAGCATAATGCGACTTTATGATGTTCGTAATTAGCAGAAAGACAAATACACACTGTCATAATTAACAACAATGATAATTGTGGTTAATTAACGAGCGATTGGACTGTTTTATGATGTTCATAATTAGCGGAAACACAAATGCACTTTGTCATAATTAACAACGACAATTGTGGTTAATGAACAAGCGATAGGGCTAAGTAAATAGAAAGTTAATAATGTTTTGCTTTTTTAAAGGGTACCTGTTAGTGGCTGCGTCACGGCAATCCATCTTTTCAGGAGCTGGAAATATTCACATGGACATTTCAGCTTTCCTTAACCACCCTTGTGCGATCTACCAGCGCTAGAAATTGAAGCTAGAATGTACCTTGTGGAATACAAACTAGAATTCGTCCCAACCACTGGGCTATCTCATAGGGGTTGAAAGTTAATAATGTTGAGATAAAAGAAGAATAATTTCAACTTAAGTGAGGCGGTCTGATCATTAGTAAGTCATTTGTCACATAAACATGCAATTTTTCTAGTTGTATTCTTGTTACAACTAATCTCATTTGATCATATCTGATACGAGAGTTGATCTGATCACAGAGTACTGACGGAGTTTCCCTCGTGACCAAGCAAGTGCAGTGTTTTGAATTTGAAATTGTTTTGAAGGTGATAAATGGAACGAAAGGGGCTAGCTGGCATTGAATGATGAGTCATGGAGGTCAGCGAGGCATTGAAACAAGAAACGAGGAGAGACTATGCAGTCTGTCTGATGCCTCAGCCTTCACTCAGACTCTCAGAAATAGTTTCTTCTTTTTCTTTTGAATTTTACTTGTTTATTAAATTATTGGATTTTGTGGCGAAATTTGTTTCTCTTCCTGGTCTCTGAGGTTTCTTGGTTTGTTTGCGTGAAGGTTTCCCCTTTGACATTGGGCAAAAATAATAATGTTTGTTATAGCTTTCTCTATAATTTTCCGTTCTTTCTTTTGGTTTCACTTTGGTACAACTGACATTAAACAAGTTCACGTTATCTTGTTGTGATTCAATAGCATATAATTTTGTGTAAAAATTTTACACATAATAATACATTATTGATCTAAAACGTTACGTAACTGTGAATCAGATTCATGTGAGTCATCTGGATGATGATTTCAGTATTCTAGTTTGTTTACTTTACTCTTCTTCCTCCTCCGTACGTGGATTGTGGATTGTGGATTGTGGATTGCTTTGTTGGGTTGGTTTTGTTTTGTGTGCTTTTTGACGTTTGTAGTTTTCGTGTTTTAGTGGAAGTCTTCCCTGTTTCTTTCACCGGCCAACCTCCAAATTTGCTCTATTTCTACTCCCTCTCCGCTCTCCCACTTCTAAATTTTCTTTCCTATTTTCTGCTTTAATTTCCCCTTCATATGAATGCCAAATTAACAAGCAAGAAAATAGTTGATTGATTGAGAATTTCAACGACATGGGATCAATAGTTCAGTTTGATATGTATGTTACTGTTACATACTTGTAAAGTGTAAAGACGGTTTTCTACCCAAAATCGTTTCTTGCATGTAATTAACCCACATCTTATCAACAAATTTGATGAATTAACATTGTTGCAACTGTTTGGGCATGGTTTTTACACCTCAGCCAAATATTACTATACATATAATATATTTAGAGGCGAGCCTTCGTGTAACGGAAAATTTGTTTTTTTTCAAAGAGAGAAAGTTCGAAAGAATTGAGATTTTTTGGAGATTGGATGTAGTTACTAATTGACACACCCCGACCGAGATCGAGGCATGCTGGCCGTCACGTGAGTGTGACGTAAACCATGAGCACGAAGCGGAAGCGTTAAGATAAGGAAATTTCGAATGAATAAAACCAAACATCCAGAATGGCTAGAAAGGAAATAAGTGTTAATACACCTTCAAAGCATAATTAAGTCTAAGTGCAGTCAAGCATAAAAATTACTAAATCAAACAGTAACCAATAATCCTACATGGATGATGTACTGTCAAAACTTCCACCCGAATCCTCATGAGCCACCAACAAAAGCTACCTAATACCTGGAGGGGCGCAAAACAAAGCTAAGTGGGTCAGTAAAACAACGCTTATATAAAAACTTTATTTTCCTTTGAATATACTAACCCCTCGCCGTAAAACAAGTATAACTTTCGCAGAAAATAGAATACGTAAATATAAGTCAAATCATGCTCAGTATATCAAGATTCATTTGAATGTATGCCATGTATATGCTATGCCCAAATCACAATATAATCAATAATAAGCCAAGTGATGCAATTCAATATAAATCATCGGCTAGCCGAAGTCACCTGACGTGATCTATACGGCAAAAACTAGAGCTCATTCCAATCATATCTCAATCTCATATCTCAACATATTTATACATATCTGCACACAAGTCGGTACCACCTCACGTGGTCTGACCGACAGGCTAGGTGTATAATGAATACACTTAAGTGCTACAATCACATGAAGGATGTGCGCTAATCGCAGGTCACCTACAAGTCGAACCCACTAAAAGTGGTCTATACGACAGGCTATGCACCTATCTTGGATCCAAGGTGAGCGTGTGGTGCGGGAGGTGAACGATCATGTGAAGCTATGCCCTGACTCTGGCGGGAGCACTAACACCGGGGTGCAGATTAATGAGCTCAATATGCATCACAACATCACCAACTATCTCATACTCATTACCAACATAATATACTCATCTGGGCTTACCTGGGCCTCCGCAGCACCATGCAACAATATGCATAATTATGACAATGCATATGCAAAAAAATGCAGGCATAACATGGCATTTAAATCACATTCCATTAAATACGTTTTCTGGGAAAAACGTCAAGCATATACATATATATACTGAAAAATAACTGCCCACTCACTGGTATGTAGTCGGGCCGTAACCCCCACGTCTAGCATGGCTACGCTCGTCCTCCAGATAGGTCTCGCCTATATGAGAAATAACTATAACAATGTTATTTTAAGCACATACATAATTCTAGCTAATAACTTCTCATACTTTGCTCAATTTGGGTATTTAAATATACCACAGTGATCTATACAATCTCAGGATCATCCCTATATTTTTAAAATAATTTTTCACCTTCCCACGCGCCCTCAAGCACCGATGAGTGCACGAACCTACGCGCCCCCACGCGCAGCCACTTGACAGTCACACTGACGGGGTCAGTTAACGCCGTCAGGAATATTCCGTCAAATCCTAACGGTAACTGTTAAACTTAACTAACGGCGTTAGCATATTCCGTCAACTTTAACGGAATATGCTCTGTCTTCTCCGGCGAGTCGCCGGTCGCCGATGACTGTTCGCCGGTTTCTGGGTAAACTTCCAAACATGGTTTCTCACTCATTTTTCAACCATTTTTCATAAAATTGGTACCAAAATGAAGCTACGAGCATGTAGAACACAACCATACAAGATTCAAAGCTTAAAATGCACTAGATTTTACCTGAGGAAGCTCGATAATTCGGCAAACTTTGAAATGCTTTGATCTCAGTCCTCCAACATCCAAAACCTTCCAACGAACCACTCCGAGCTTCCTTAGGACCTCCTTAAGCTCCCTATGAGCTTAAAATCTCCAAAAACACAAGGTTTTACGTGAGCATGAATAGTGACAAAATCGGGGGGTTATGGTTCTACGGGTTTTCGAAAGCTTTCTTACCTGAAACTTGTACCAATCGATTCGTATCCACCTTAGGAATGCAATGGTGTCCTCTTTGACCACGATCCGTGAGTTTTTTACGGGTTTTGGGTGTTTGTCCGTACAAAACCGAGAAGGAGATAGAGAGTGTGTACGGGAGAGAAGAGAGAGAATGGGGAAAGGGGATGAATGTGGATTTAGTTTGGTTACCAACCAAACAAAACAAGGTCCTTTAGTTCACTTAGGGAAAATAACTTGTCCAATTTAAATACATAACACTCACCACACTTTTTAAATTTCCAAGGGTAATTCCGTCATTTCACATCTTCGAAAACAATTTCCCGGGACGGGCTGTTACACTAATTCATAATCTGACATGTACAGAATAAAAACTTAATTTTCGATTCTACGAGAAATTTTATGAAAGCCTTTCATTTGCTTCTCTTCAATGGAAATTTTATTTTCCCAGAATGTATCCTAATTTTTTGTCCAATTCTTCTTCTGATGATCGATTCAACCTCTGATAAAAAAGATATACCCTGGTTATATTTCATATCTTTAATAAGTTTAGTAATGAGCATAATGGCCCAATTGTTCCGATGGAGAGAAGAACCTATGTTAGTTTTATGGAAAATTTCCAAACGAACAATTTCAACGAAATCTTTCAATTTCTTATTTTACTATGTTCAAATATATAATATAATATATTTAGAGACGAGCCTTCGTGTAATTGAAAAGTTTCTTCTTTGTGACCGAAAGGTCACGGGTTTGAATTGTAGAAACAGCCTATTTACAAAGTAAGGATAAGAATGCGTATGTTAGACGTTTCTCCTACCCTGCAAAACTAGAAAGCTTGTTGGCTTGGAGTGTGAACCAGTGAAAAGAGATTTCATTCATTGAAAAAACTGGACAAAAGATTACAAGTGATGATAAAAGGGGAACAAAAAGATGAAAGAGTTTGTCCAGTATCGGAAAGCAACAAAGATCTAATCCAAGGGGGCACATTCTGCTTGGTTGCCAAACCCATTGATGTTATTAATATTTTGTTTAAAGTTAATATAATGGGTTGAAAATTAGGTGTTGGTTTATTATTTAATTTAGAAAACTCATAGCCTAATTATTTAATTTACACTAAAAAATGATTTTTTTTTTTTAGTAGAGTAAAGGCCTTGTCCTACTCTAACACAAATAAGTAGCTAACGTGACCTTAATCCCCTGAAGTAAGGATTTTGAAGCTCAGGAGCAAGAGTAACTATAGTTGTGGGGCGTAACTGCGAACAGTTCTCGTTCTCGTTCTTTACAAGACAGATGGGAACTATAGCTAACAAGTGTGCCCTGAGTGGAATCCTACAACTAGGTGAAGGCACGATAGCTACTAAACTAATGGGTGAGGGTACGACACTACAAGGCAACAAAACATCATGTCGTCACCGATATTATCTCTAATTTAACCATCTATTACTAGGTGTGAGGTTTTTTACTCGGTAATAGTATCATTGAACCTCTCACAGACAAACTATATATTATTTTATTATACGTCCAAGGATAGATTTTGTTCTCCAACAAAAAAATACACCAAATGTTATTGTTGGTTTTCTGTCAAAAATTACCCACTGTGCCACTCATCACAATCTAGTGGTAAGTTGGCATGGTGCGAGAGAGATATAGGGTTGCGACGCAAACAAAAGTGTTTTGGTACAGAGATTTGGAACAAAAAATAACCCTCAAAAAAAAAAAAAAAAAAAAAAAACACTTGTGTGGGCACTAGGGGTTAACTTACCACTAGATTGTGCTGAGTAGCACTATCAATCACTCAAAACTTGTCACGTGATAAGATTGAGTATGATTTTTATCACATAATTGTATTTAAAGTTCTCATAATTAATTTCTTCATGATTTATGAACATCATTAGATTTATCAAACAGCACATGATTTTTCTCTTTCCTCTTATTCAATTTCTCTCACACTTCTTGTTTTGCTTGAGAGAAAATTTGCAAAAACGAAAACCCCCAACTTTCTGTATCACATGAATTATATTGAACAAACATGACACAAATTGTCTCTACCAGTTTAAAACAAAATTTTGCTCATAATTCCCTATCCAAAATTACAAAGCCGAAAAGAAGATTAAAATATATATGGATAAAGATACTTCAATTAGTCATTCAAAACATCCATGGGTTTCATTGGTGCCACTCCCAATCAATTCCTGTGATATAAAAAGTCAATGTATTGGGTTGAGATAAATTGATACTGTTATCGTTGCTCTAAAAAAGCAATCTATTGATACAATGTCGACATTAAGTTGTGCGAATTTTCATTAAAGTGGGCCAGAAAAGATTACATTTTCAAAAGTAGGGTTAAATATGATTGGTGAGTTTGTAAAAGGGCTACTAAAGCCAATTTTCCTTTTCTCTTTTTTCCTTTATAAGATTTATGCTTCAAATTGATAGCACTTTAGCTTTCTTAACCTAAAAAATGTGCTTATTCTCTTCCTTTAAGCATATATGCTACTATTTTCATTAGCTAGGTTACCTGTTATTTCTTATTAACCACAGACCGAACACTTGTCGAGTCCGTGGCCATTGGTGACTATCAACGCTGGAGATTTGACGACGGCCCCTTTAGATTTTGATACTCCTCAGTCACCAAAAAACAATATACCTACATTCTCCTTCGGCAAAGTCAAAAGGTCACTTAATCATATATATATGTCATCTGTTTGGATTGCCAGAAAGCATGGTAGATGATTGCCGGGGGAACAATTTAATCATTTGAATCATGTGTTGATGTATGTAGAGGACAATATCGTTGCAAGTACTTTTGGTGAAAATGTTTTTAGGTTCCAAAATCACTTGAAGTGTATTTTTTTTAAAAACGGCTACTATGTGCCCATAATTTAGGTTGAAAAAGCACACAATTGGTTGCCAAAAGCACTCGCCTAATGACCGCTTTTTATTTTGAAATTTGTGTACATATCACATTACTGTATTAACTAAGAAACTCTAAAAGCAGTTCACCACTTTGAAACCAAACATTCAATACCTCCACTTAAGAAAACTATTGACATTATTTCTGTGAAGCCAAACTATGGCATTCTTGCTACACAAGTAGAAAGCATCAGATGGATTTGAGAAAATCAAATCGCTGAAAGGGACGACTGGGAGGGACACGGAAGAACATATCAATCCACGAAATATTGTCAAGAGCAGATTGTCAGGGGCAAGATATTCCTGCATTTGGTGCAAACAAAGATTTGATCCTCAAGTTGCGATTTATTTTGCTCCCATACGTCCTATGGAAATCTGCGCAAGGGAGAACCCATCATCCCAAAGCTAAGCAAGAAAGGAAGACAGAAAACTTTACGGTAAAAGAAGTGAGAAGAGTACATCAAAGCGAAAGATCGGCCAAGTCAAAGGTTCTTGAAATAGCCTTGAACCATGAGTCCAGCTTCTTCTTCCTCAACTCTTCATCTAATTTTGGACGGAAAATGGTGGAATTCTTAGTCCTCTCTTCACAAGCAAAAATCTCCTTTTCGCTCCAAACACCAACAGCTAATCCAGCAGCATAGGCTGCTCCGAGAGCTGTTGTCTCAATGTCAGCTGGTCTTACCACTGGGCTCCCCAACAGGTCCGCCTACAGAACAACAAAACAAAGAATAAATTCAATCATTAACAGAATAAGGTTTCACAATACACGAGGAAGATCATAGAGCAATGTAGGAACACCTTTTTTCTTTTTTCTGATCTGTATTTCATAAAAATTATTTAATAAACACGATGTCCACTGGCATTTCGTTCAAGGAGATAGGGGTAAGGCCAAGATATCTACTCCTTTTACATGTTTGTCATAAAAATTATGAGCAACGAATATGTATTTTCAAACTTCTTTATACAAACAAATGTAGTTCAACACTCTTTGCTAAGAATGTAGAAGCAAAATTGCAGCCTTGGTATGTTTTCATATCAAGCAATAGTAATATATATAATTCCATAAGGAAAGCCGAGGATGGTTTGTTGGTAAAGGAATGAGTGGAAAGAACTGAACTTCTCCATTATCTGACGTACTGGAGAAAATGTCAAATATGTATTTTCACCATCAACTGTTGGATTACACAACTAATGGCTATTTTGACATGAGGACAACATGCTAAGAGGATGCCAAGGAAACCACAATTGCTAAAGTAATAGAAAGATACAAAAACAAATATTTCCATGGATGGTTCAAAAACTAAAGAGGAAACAAAGAGAAGGCTTTTGTTAACTAGAAACAAGAAGAATGAAAATGAAAGAATATGTGGCTAAATCGGTGGATTTGATTAAAACTGAACTACATGTTGAGAATATCGCGTTTAAGAATGGGAAAAACAAGAACAAACTCCGGAAATCGAAAAACAAATAACCAAGATAAATAACACCAAGAATTTACGTGGTTCGGCAATATGTGCCTACATCCACGGGATAGCAACAACAGTCTTTCACTATATCAATAATGAGTACAACCAATAATCTTGCCAAATCTCTAGAACTAGGACTTGACGAAAAACCTGAAAGAACAAGAACAAGAAATACACTATCTCTTTTCTTTTCTCTCGCACACACTTTACAATATTCTCTCACTCTAATCCCTTGAGTGGTATACAATTTATTGTTTTGCTCCCTTCATAAAACTAGTACAATAGCCCCTTTATATAGACATAATAAAGGTCTTCTTCAATAAGGATTATTAATCCTAATTGGAATCTAGTTATGAATCCTTCTCCAATTGAGAAACTAACTCCAATTGGGTAAACAACTCCAATTGGGAAAACAACTCCAATTGGGAAAACAATTTAATCCTCTAAGACTATTAATTCCTTATAGACTTAGGACAACTTATCATGGGCTGGAAAAAACCCAACACTACATACTGCAAGTTATAGCATAAAATATGAAAAAAGCCCGAACCTGAATCTGCATTAGAAGGGTATTAACGGTAGCACCACCATCCACTCTGAGCAGGAATTCCCCCTTCTCGTTCTTAGCCTCTCCCTTCTCCCCAGCATCTTTGTGCATTGAATCCAACACATCTTTGACCTGGAAACACATACTCTCTAGCACTGCTCGACAAATGTGAGCCTTGTTTGTAAACCTTGTAATACCAATGCAAACCCCACGAGCATCATCACGCCACCACGGAGCAAATAATCCATTGAAGGCAGGCACAAAATAAACTCCACCTGTGGACTCAACCTGTAAAGCCAAATCCTCAATCTCACTCGCGCTCTTAATGATCCCAAGACTGTCTCTAAGCCACTGAACTGCAGCTCCAGCAATAGCAATCGATCCCTCTAGAGCATAATTTGTCGGAGCTTTAGGGCCAAGTTTGAATGCCAAAGTGCTTAGAAGCCCATGCGTTGACTGAATAATCTCTTCACCAGTGTTGAGAAGGATGAAAGCCCCCGTCCCATAAGTGCTTTTGGCCTCTCCTCTCCTGCAAGCTTGCCCTAACATTGCTGCATGTTGATCACCAAGACATCCAGAGATTGGGACTCCAGTAATTGGCCATCCTGTGTTAATTTTTCCAATAACCTCAGAGTTACTGACAATTTTGGGCAGAATTTTAGCTGGAATTCCTAACGTTTTCAATATGGTACTATCCCACTCAAGTGTCTTGAGATTCATAAGCATAGTCCGCGATGCGTTTGAGACATCAGTGACATGTATTCCTCCCTTGACACCACCGGTTAAATTCCAGATTAACCAAGTGTCTATAGTTCCAAAGAGAGCATCCCCTGATTGCACAGCCTTTTTCACCTTATCCACATTTTCCAACAGCCAGAGCAGCTTCAATGCACTGAAATAGGTGCTTATGGGCAAACCACATGTTTCCACAAAATGAGTTCTTCCCCCGGATAATTCTTTCTCCAATTTTCTGTAACCAAAATAACCGGAAAACTTACAATCATAAGACAACTCCAAAATCTGAAATGAAGATATGAACAGCAGGTGAATTGAAATTTTCTAAAAAACCAAACATGGAAAGGATCGATCATAAAAAAACATTCACGCCGAACTTAAAATACAAATAAGGGAAAATTGGAACATTGGTCCTGAACTTGTCACAATGTGGAGCAATATAGTTCTTTTGGGTAAAACTTCCGTCCTTATTGTGCCTTTAAATCCTTAATCGTGGATGGAAATTCCAACGGATTTTTAGTTTACGGACAAAGCTCCAATCTTCTCTATAAATTACCCAATCAAATGAGCAGGAATAAAAATTTGAATATCTAGGAAACCCACCTATCATTGAAATCATCGAAGAAAAGGGTATTGTATTAATAAACGAAAATACACCATTAGCAGGAAAATCAGTACAGAATTATATCTTAATTATTAATGTTCATCCAATGACCAAACAAAAACACTATCAATATTCATCAAAATCCAAAAAATAACAAAAACCCAATTCAGGATCAGTGAAACCCAATTGAGAAATCACAATTGCAGATCCTAACTTCAAATGCAAACAATTGCAGACATGAAAAAACAATGAAATAGTGAAAGCAGTACCTGCAAATAGAACTGGTACGGACATCCATCCAAACAATAGCATTGTAGAGAGGACATCCAGTGGATTTGCTCCAAACCAGAGTTGTCTCTCTCTGATTGGTCAACCCTATGGCCTTGAGCCCACTGTCCACGTTGTGCCCATCAGCTGTGGCCTTGTCCAGCGCCTTCGCCATGCACACTCTCACACTCTCCAATATCTCCATCGCATCATGCTCGACCCACCTGCCCCAAAAAACCCAATTCAGGAAAACATCATATTTCAAAGAAAAAGTGAAAAAAATGGAGTTTTGATTGATTGGTTTGCTTACCCGGCTTCCGGGTAGAACTGAGTGAACTCGACCTGGTGGGACCCAATAGCGCGGGCCGAACGATCGTAGATTATGAATCTGGTGCTGGTGGTGCCTTGGTCAATCGACCCAATCAACACTTCCTCTGGTTTTTTCGAGTCCTCTGGTTTTTTCGCCATTTTTGTTTCTGCAAGCTCCAAAGATCCAAACTTTTGTTCTGGATTTCTGAAGAGGAAGAGAACGAACAGAAATAGAGGATTTTGGGAGAAATGGTTTCTTGGGATTGTGGACAAAGTTTATGCAACCACCATTAATGGGGTCAAGTTAAAAAATTACAAAGATTGTATTGGTTGGATAAGATTGATGAAATAAATTATGGAAATACAGAGAGAAAAATTTGGATTTTTGTTTGGGATTTTAGAATTTTAGTGGAGAGCTCCTTTATTGGCGGAGAGTATGAGGTTTTGAATTTGTGTGATGTAGTTTCATTTCCGGACTCGGAGGTAGTTGGTTTCGTTAACGACTTTGACCGCCATTGGCGGCGCCTCTTTTGACGCACTTTTGCTTGTGATTTTCGGCATGCTCCTGACTTGGTGCGCACCCTCTCCACATCCACGGGACTTTCTGACTAATGTTGTGATGCATCTCACGTTCCAACTTTTGAGTCGAGAACTTAGACAACAACACGAGTACAATGTTATACTAGTGTATCATGCTAATGATAAACATGTATTGTGGAGTTAAAAATAATCAAGAAAATTATGAAAGTAACACGTGGTATCCCAAAGTAGGACAAGGGCAGACGACGAACCTCTCCAGTAGCATCCTGGCAAGTAGCCTTTCGACCATCCACGAACCAAGCGTTATGGCAGTGCACACTCCCGTCTGGGCCCTCGAGATAGCGTATACACTCGTCTTAGCATGCGAAGGAACGTGCACTCCTGGTTGGGCTCACGGACGAGCATATATTCATAGTTGGGGCCACATTCCGATAATCAACATGGACAACCTTCCAGACGAAGTGTTCATTCGCAGCTAGGCCCGCAAGAAGCATCCTCCACTTCACATCGGAGTAGGCAGCACAGCGGACGGAGAGAAGCAGTCACTCAATCCAGCTCAAGTTCAACCGGCAGCCTGCGAGTGACCCACTCGTCTGCCAGGAATGTACCACATGTACCACAGCCACGACATAGATGAGCCGATCACAAGGAAGAGCAGCCTAGACCAACATGTCACGACTGAGGGCAGCCAGAAGCTCTGCTGCCCCAGAGAGGCAATTTCATGAAGAAGTTGAAAGGCTCATGACCGCACGATTGCGTGGTTTCCAATGCAACAAAGCTACTGACAAAGTGCTCCGATAAGATATGACCAACATAAACAAGTCACCTTTCTTTGACAAGATCAAGCAGATGGAACCATCCCACATACACTGGAGGATACAATGATTACTTATGTTCCAACAAACGCATCAACTCAGCCTAATCGCGCGCCGAAGGCAGACAGGTACCAGAAAGACACACCAGCCCAACCACGAAGAACCAGGGGCATGTCTTGTTTTCATCACAACTTCGCGCTCAAAGTCTTGCCTACCTGCTCCACGGCCCCTGACCACCCTTGATCTGTCACCATGGCTCCCAGCCGTGTCGATCTTGCACCACGGCTCCTAGTCGTGCCACCTTCCGGCTCCTATCTGCGCCGACCAAGCCCACGTTACTTCAAACTTCAAAGCATCCAACGACGGAGCAGAATACGAGGCCTTACTAGCAGCCTCTGCTAGTAAAAGACTTAGTGATGAAGAAGCTTGCAATCCATTCAGATTCTCAGTTGACCACCAACCAAGCCTCAGAAGAACACACGATAAAAGGAAGCTAAAGTTTAACTTTAGAATAATACTTAGCTACTTAAAGATGAGTAAAAGTTTCTACTCAAAATTGTTAATTGTACATATATAGAATTTCGTGTTTATGATCAGAACCGTTTATATTATAAATCACTCTATAAAGATCGCCTATACTAAAAATCAATTAAAAATTAAGGTTGTTTAGTCATCGGACTATATTACAAACCATCTATTCATTTGTTACAATAAATTGACTAAACGACCTTAGTTTTAATTCATTTTTGGCATATATGTTTTTTTTTTTTTTGTAGATATGATCTTTACAGAGTAATTCATAATATGAACGGTTTTAATTACAAGTACGAAGCTCTATGATTCGAATACGAAAATTTTTTAGTAGGAGATCCTATTCATCTTTGAGTAGTCTAAGTATTATTCTTAACTTTATATACAAATCACATATGACATAAGTGATCTACAATTCAGATGGATGCAAAGGCCGCTGGCACTGCATATTAGGAAGGAGGGCAGATTCTCTGCCCTCCTGTTAGGGTGCCCTTCTCATCCTCTCCTATTTTGTGCGGTCACAGTTAAGTCACGTCAACATTTTATATTGATTTTTTTATAAAGATAATAAGACAAAAAAATAATAGGAATATAAAATGTTGACGTGACTTAACCGTGACTGCACAAATATAAGAGGATTGGAAGAGCACCATAATAAGAGGGCAGACAATCTGCACGCAAAGTGATGCTTATTAAAGTAGGATTAACCTTTACCTGCATAAGATTTAGTTGCACCAATATTTATTAGTCTTACTTGTCCCAACCATGTCTCTTTTTTTTTCTTTTTTTTTTTTTTTGGTGAACACCATGTCTTTATTTATGAGTATAGTTTTGACAACAACGACTAATTACTTACGAATATAATTAACTAGTACTATCCTATTTGGCGGTCATTTATGCTTCTTGGGTATCATTATAACAGATCTGACAGTTAGATAATGATAGTGCTAAGTACTTGTACTGATATTCTATGTTACTTTAGTTTACGAGAAAAATATCTAAATTTTTAGTGTAAATGAGCGAGGATACAATCTCTACAAAGCCCCAAGGTACTGTAGCCACACTCCATGACAACATTGTTACACTGGTTAAGAAAAAGAGTGAAATAACTAAATGTAAAAGATGTGAAGGAAGACTTTGTCATGAAAGGGAAAGATTTTTTAATGTGTCCGGCACACAAGGTGATACGCCATATGTCATACAGTGGAGGAAAGTTTTTTTTTTTTTTTTCTAAGTCTTTCTTCTTGTATAATGACATATGATGTATTTACCCGTGTTCCGCATACACTCTCTCCATGAAAAGAGGGCTCCAAATTATTTGTCGATTATATAGACACATCTGTGCTAATATTGAGTTAAAGTTAGGGCTTATTAAGTGTCTAACATAATTACCATCACTAAGCAAATACTAATTAATATCACCACACAATCACACTGCCACATATCTAAAGCGCTAACACAATAATTGTATCTCCCTAAAGCAAAGATGGCGATTGCCGGATTCATTTTTAACTTTTGCAAAAAGGACATTTTTCACGTCAAAATCATCCAAAACCCATACCTGCATAAAATTTGAATGTATTTGATAACCGAATGGACAACTTTTTTTAAATTAAATAATGACTTATCGACATACCGTCAATTATGTGTCGTTATAACGGTAGTAAAAACAGCGTATTAACATATTATTGATATATTATCGATAAAAGATAGCCGTCATTTACGGTAAATTTCTGCGTTCTTATATCGTATACGTGAGAGCAACGTCCAACGTTTCGGAGCTTGTCCACCTTTCCCTTGGGATATTATTTTGTTAACAGAAGGACTTAAAATGTCGAAGTGAAAACAAAAAAAATCTAAGTGATAACAGAGAATGGTTCGGGTCCTCTACTTGGGTCGTCTTATATAAAATTGGGTTTTTGAATCTTATCTGAGGCCTTTGGGCTCGGCCCAACTTGAGCCCGACCTTCATTTTAGGCCCACTTCAATAGCATCATCTGTAGCATCAAACCTAACTAAACTGGAGATTCATGCCTTTGCAATTTTAATAGGTGAAGCCACAAACACCAGATTTATGCATTAAATTCGTGCACAAAATGATGTGGCACATTCTACACTATATAAATTTAATCACAATTATTAATCAAATTTCAACTTGAATTAAAGAATGAATTTGATTGGTGTCGCATCATTTCGTGGATAAATTTAGTCACTTAGTATATATTTTACTAACTTATGTATATATTTTCTCACATCATATGATATTAAAACACAATCTCGTTACTTAGTACTACGGTCTAGTGATATTTCTCTTCACTTGTAAGTGAGAGGTCTTAGGTTCGATTCTCACCAAAGACGAATTTGAACCACATTATTGCTAGCCCATTGTGAGGCTAAGCGCACCCAATCCCCCTTAGTGTAGAGAATATCGTTTATAAACAAAAAACAAAAAAACACACAATCTCTCTAAAATTACTAAAAAATCTGATGAAATTGGGGTTCCATCATAAAACCAATTGGCAATGTAGGGAGTAGCCCAAGACCATATAAGCACATAGCAAACTTGTCCCCTCACCGATGTGAGCCAACTCTCAACACGTCCCCGCACGTGTAGCCGATTTTCAAGCATAACATGTGGACAACACAACAGGGTGACGTGGAGCGCGTGTGGCCGTTGGGCTTCACACGTGGGACAATCTGCTCTGATACCATGATGAAATTGGGATTCCATCATAAAACTAATTGGCAATATAGGGAGTAGCCCAAGATCATATAAGCACATAACAAACTTGTCCCCTCATCGATGTGGGCCAACTCTCAACAAAATCGAACGACACATGCAGATTGTCAAAGTATAACTATCAGGAAAAACTTGACGTTTAGAGTCCATAAACTATCAAGATTTTTGACCCAAATGAAATGAGTCCTTTATCCTTTTATCCCTCAGCAACTTGCCATGTTTTTTATCCAAGTAGTAGTCGCTTTCCTTGCTAGGTGGATTTTGTTTACAAGTAAGGTACTTTGTGTCCTCAAGTGTTGAGGGTTCAAATCCAACTAGCTAGCTAGGTCAAGTACGTATGCATTGTATGGTGGCCCGTTAGGGTTAGGATTAGGTTTGACGTTAAACTACAGCCAACAAAGCCAACTGGAATATAAATGGAAGTTAGTAAATCAATAACCCAATCGCATCGTCAGAAGCTAGGGAACCAGTACTTTTGGTGGGGGGGGGGGACCAAAAGAGAGCTCGATCATCTCTTTGAGCAGAAGTGGGTAGTGAGTCCTTTTAACTCCAAACTGACCAATAGTTTTTTGGTACCCAAAACACCAAAATAACTTACATAGTACGAGAATACAATCATGTGGCGTCTCGTGCTGATGAAATAAGGACATTTGAATGAAAATTTGCAGAGTCTTTATTTTATCGATACAGATACTACTAGAGTGGTGTACACATGACATATAAGTTGTTCTTTTATATAGCACAAAACACTATAGAACACGAACATATGATATTACTATTTTACTCAAATCATGATACATGAATTTGTTGACTTTGGTGTATATTTTGTAATATCAGGATTCTTAATTTAGTATGATTTCATGTAAAATAGCTCTTTCCTTGTTGATAGGATTGTAATATCTTATAAATTCCTACTTAAGAGATGAATATAGACATATAATTATTCTAAAAGAGAAGGGATCTGAATTTATCTTAGCAAAACTACAAGAAATGTTTTTTCGACCTTGTCATCTACACTTCTCAGTTCTCAATTCATTTGAAATGATACACCACATGAATTGTGTTCTCGTTTCTAGTAAAAACTTTTACTCCTAAGAGCATCTTCAACGCTTATCTCTATACTTGTCCTCACTACCTTATGTCCCTAAATTTAAAGATTTTGTCGCTTCCAATGGCCGGAACTTTAGTCCCTATAGTAGAGGGAGTGGTCGGAGACCTTACGTATTTCCTCACAATTGAGGACTACGCATAGACTCTCAAATGGGACGGGCCCATGTCCATTTTGAGTTGAGTGAAGTTCCAAGCACATGAAAGGAACTCTTAGAGCGTGTTTACGTATCTGTAATCAGTATGAGAATGTGGAATTGAATTCCAATTACGGAGTACTCCGGTATTTACTAAACATAGAGGAATAAAAAAAGCAGTGGGGCCCACACAAATTTTGGAATTCAATTCCTTGTATTGGTGGAATTGGATTCCCTAGATATAGGTGGTAATCCAATTCCTGATTGTTTGGGCAATCGGAATGACACTTTTGTTCCCTTTATGCCCTCACTTACTTTTTTTTATTTCCAAGACTATCCTTTATAAACCCATTAAAGTATATAAAATATTTGATTTGGGACAAGGGCATTTTAGTAATCATACTAGTTTATATTCCGATTCTGCTGAATTAGTAAATAGCTTTATGGAATTCTATTCTAATTCCAGAACATTTAAGTAAACAGCTTCAACATGAATCTGATTTTGACTTCTCCTCATTCCAACTCCTCCTCGATTCAATTCCTCCTATTTTCATTACCGTTACGTAAACACGCCATTAGAATATTGTGTAGCTTTCAATGGGACGGGTCCCGCTACTTTTTCTTTTTCTTATCGATAGAAGATCAAGGGTTATTGATAGTTTTTTGAGGTTTTTTTGTTGTTTAAATCCACGTCTGAAAATTAACAATTATTTTAACTTTTTAGTCCTTAAAGTTAAGGATTATACTATAAAAACTCTCATGAAGCTAAAATTCTTAAGGATAAATATATTCTCTTTACATTTGTAAATGAGCCCTCAAATACAGTGGCGGAAACTCTTAAATCGGAACTTTCGTAGGAAATGCTCTAAATTAATCTTCTGTTTCACTCTCACGGCCCACACTTTGTGTGCCTTCTTTCAGAGTTGTACGGTTTCACTTAATGATGATGCAAACAAATAAAATAGAGCGGAAGTTGATCCCCCTCCCACTACTTGTTTGTCTTTTTGTATGCTTACAAAAAGCTCACCGGCCCCTTTTGCCATACCATTGCCTATTTGCGTGCGCTTCTACTTTTGCTAATTCCACTTCTCTTTATTTGTTCTCTTTTCCATTACTAGCCTACTAGGGTTTGGTTTCATGTCAATTAATATGATTGATTACCTCTAATTTTTTGTTTTCTTTTCACATTATTAATTTGGCATGCTTGTTAGTTTTTTTTGGTTGAAAGAAAATTTAAGAAGAAATTGGTTACTTTTACTATTAGCGTCAAAGTATACTTACAATTTCGAATCGAAAGAAATTATGCGTGGCATTTAACTGTCAGCTGCAACTAGTATGAATTTATGTAGGAATTTACAAATCATGCACCAACAAGGACTGTTGACAGCATGACTCAAACTTAATGGGACGACACACAATGTTGAAAGAACGTTTCTTGTAATTTTAATAACATTTTGCCTTTTTATAAAGCAAATTTTGAGTGCAACAATAGACAATGAATAATATAATTAGCCTTTTAATCTAGTACAGTATTAGACACCAAACAATATATTCAATATTGTTTAATGTATAAATTAATTTATAAGATTGAAATAATAAGGGAACTTTAACGAAAAGCTCCCGGTATTGTTCATTTTAACAAAAAATCATATTTTTACACTAAAAAATCAATCCTAGTACTATTTACTTTACTTTTTATTTTGTTCTTATCGTTAAAAATCAAAATTTTCAAATCATTTTCATTAATTTTCCTAAATAATTAATGCAGGTTAGTAAACAGTATGAGGCCATAATGTGTTATGTGCTAGCTAGTATTGTACTATATATATTCGGTTACCAAAATTAAAGCACAATAAGTTAGACCTTTTCGAGTTGATACATCAACGAGTGATTAAAAGCTTTTAAATTTAAAAATGGTTTTAAAACTTTTAGTATTTCTTTTGGTCATGCTATGTAGGAAGTAGGGTCATGATAGATAGGGAGTACAAAATTTTAAATTAAATTTGCAAACTAAATGATGTGACTGCAAATGATTGAATTATTAATTAAGTGTCGATAAACATGTTTGTTTCTTATTAATGACACATTATTTGGTTTGTAATTTGGTTAAAAAAATTTGGTAATCTTAGCATTAACCCAATAAGTAGGATTGATGAGTGTTAAGCATTTCTTAACTTTTATGTGTATTTTTATTTTATTTTTTATTTTTGACAAATGATAGCAGATTAAATTATTAATTGTAAGGGAAGAGAATCAGTAAAGACCGAATCTTCACCAAAAACTCACAAAACCGCCTAGCTCGTCTAGGTGGCCACCTCTTAATCCAAACCCCCTTTATCGTTGGAGTGCAATGCAAGGTATCGTTTGAGGGGAAGAGATCATCTCCTGATCTCTTTCATCAAGATCATCGGATCAAATAATACGGGTCTTTAAATTTTCATTTAACGGTCCACCTGTTTTAATTCCTTAAAAGCTATAATAATTTTTAATAATTGGATAAAATTTTAAATGTCCGAATCATTTGATCTGGTAAACTTGGTAGAAGAGACCCCAAGATGATCTCTTCCTTGTTTGAGTGGATATAGATGAAGACAAATTTAAAAAAATTTAAAAAAAAGGAAAAATGAGAATTATCCGATAGGATGCTCTGCACGCCATTCAACACACGCAACGTCAGGACTTCCTGCAACCTCTCGAAAACAACCCACAGTATCCTCAACTTACTCACCCGGATGGGCAGTTATTCCCTGCTTCTCTCCCCAACGTAACTTAAATCACACCAGCAGCAGGATTAAAACTTCTTAATCCAGCATATTAGCGTAATTCTCAATCAACAAAGGAATAATCCATACTCGGTCAACAAACAACGGGCTCCACTTGATTCAAAATGTGCGGTGGGGACCACACATATTGGAATTTCCCACCAACAGAATGAATGAGCAATCCGCTATAATCACATGGTCATCATAGATTTTGTAGCATCTATATAATGGCTTTGCGAACCACCACGGGCTGATAAGTGGTTTGGGCGCCTATTTCATGTTTTAAATTCGATTCTTGACATTAATGAATCGTACGATGATGGTAAAAAGGAAATTAAAATAACTTTATGAGTCTTTTCGACATTAAAAAAAGTGAGCTACCATGACGAGTCCATCAACGGACTCTTTGTTTTTAAGAAAAAAAAAATCATAATGCCTTGCGAGATCTACTTTTGTATTATTTTGGCATGTTTAGTTGTTGTACTATAAATATAAGTAACATGTAAATTGTACCAAAAAAGTATCATATTCATAGAAAACATTTGTAAGTTAGTTTATTTTATTGGGAACTTTAACGAAAAGCTTCCAGTACTGTTCACTTTATTTTGTCTTTATCGTTAAAACTCAAAGTTTTCAAGCCATTTTCATTAGTTTTCCTTATTTTTTTTATTTTGTTAGGAAGAAGTTACGAGTCATTTTATAATAGTTACTGACAAACCAGTTTTAATTTGGAAAATTAGAAATATAAATCAGATCAAGAATTAATTAGTAGATTATTGATCGTTGAATTGAAAGTTTAGCTGCCGAAGTAAGATTGGTAACTATTGATGTTGATTACAAATTGACTTATACACAAATTCACTTGATTATTAGCAATTGACCGTTAGAATTTGATTGCTTAATATGATAGCGCGCATATCATAAAGTCAATGTGAAATAGAAAAAACAAAAAATCTAGATTTCATGTATACTTGAAATAGCTCACGTAGGCAATGATGTCCGTCTCCCGATCAACTATTTTCTCTTTTTTTGGCCACTCAATATTGGTATCTATTTTCGCTTAGAAATGAGAGATTTTAAGTTCGAATCTCGTAGATGGCGAATTTTATATCAAATTAGGTTACTTAGCTGAATTCTCTCTCTCATAGTGTAAAAACATCGATGTACTAAAAAAAAACTATTTTCTTTTATGAGGGAGATAGTTGATTTTCAAACACCATTTTTAATCTCTCATACTCCACTTTTTATTTTTGGACAGTTCACTGAATAAATCCAATTAAATCAACAAACAAAATTAAACAAAAATGTGTACAAGAAGAAAATAGTGTATGTGTATCATTTTCTCATAAGAATATGTTGTCATCCCTATCACACTCATCAGTAAAGCAGTGATATAGTCTTGGTATAAGCAAGTCATTCTTTTTTTTTTTTTTTTTTTTTTTTGAGTAAAGACCACGAAGTGTCCTTCGCCCCGAAGGGGGAGGGGGGGAGGACTAATCTCCGCTTGAGGTTCTGCTTGTCTCTAGCCACTAAGTGCTCTCAGCTGGTTTCGACCCCTTGCCAGAAAGGCACTGGGAATCTACTAACTGAAGAAATCCATCTTCTACTCAACATCATGCCGTTTAAATAATAATAATAACAACGTGATTAAGAACATTTACTTATAAAAATCATGAGTTCAGTTTTTTCGTCTATAAAAGAAGTCATTCTCATGTGTACTAAAAAATCCATCTTTTACTCAGCATCATGCCATTTAAATAATAATAACAACGTGGTTACAAAAATTTACTTATAAAATCACAAGTTCAAATTTTTTTTGTTGCTCTTATAAAGATATAAAATATAAAATACAAAAAACGATGAGGAATGTGACGTCCATTTCATGAGGAATACGTGGAACCATTGGATGAGATGTCATCATATCACAAGGTTAAATCTTAATTGGGTGCATCATGAATCCTGTACTTGCAAAGCAGCCCTACATTGCTCAAAAATGTGGCAACAACAACAGCCAACTCATCACCGAAAAAGAATAGCGTAATAGAAACGTTATTCTGCCGCACGATAGTCTAGTGGTTTAGTGGTTGTTGATGAATTATAAATCTGTATTTCATATGATATATTTTGAGTTTGATTCTTGACGTTGATAAATCACAAAATGAGAGCTAGCGGGAAACTGAAATATTCATCTGAGTCTTTTCAACCCTCAAGAGAGTGAACTAACGTGATAAAGCCACAAACTAGTCTTATTTTTAAAAGAAAAAAAAAAGTGATTCCGGCATCTATGCGTCCAAAATATGCGATCAACCTTTATTTTTATCCGTTTACCCCTTACCGCTTTATCATCCCCTCTCTCCCCCACACACCTCAATCCCACCGTCCAATCAAACAACAGATATCCCAAACAACGCTCCAGATTTCCTACACTGCATGGTACCATACAGCCGCAACACACATTATCACTACCTTTATGCCCCTCGAATATTTGCTCTCTCTGCGAATATAAAAGCCACCTGAGCCTCTAGCGAAAGGCTCTCCATCTTCTTATCTCTTTTCACACTCCGAAGCTCACAGCAGCTCGAAGAGTCTCTTTTTTCTCTTTTAATTTCTCCGGCATACGGACACCGGCGAAGCTAGGGTTCCGGCGAATATGGCAGTTCTGCTCTCAACCCTGGCGACGGAGATTGTGATCCCCGTCGCCGCCGTCGTGGGGATCGTGTTCTCGCTCGTCCAGTGGTTCCTGGTCTCGCTCGTGAAGGTCACGCCCGACCGCAACGCGCCGCTGTCCGGCCCCAACAGTAACAAGAACGGTTACAATGACTACCTAATTGAGGAGGAGGAAGGCTTGAATGACCAGAACGTCATCGTTAAGTGCGCTGAGATACAGAACGCTATCTCTGAAGGTAGAGCTTAAATTTCTGAGCTTGTTTTAGATCTTTTGAGCTTTTTGCTAGATCTGGTGGTTCTCTTGAATTTTTTTACAGTGTTTAGATTTTTTTTGTTACCTCCAACAGTGTTGGAGCTTTATACTGTGTTTGTTTGCTCAGAAAAGGCAGGAAATGAAAGGAAAGTTCAGAAATTTACCGCTGAGTAAAAGAAGAAATTGGACGGAAAATAATTAGTAGTTCATTCAAGATGTCACTTTAAACTTGGTTTGAGTGTCAAAATCCCCTCTAACTAAACTTATAATTTGACCTTACAATTTCTCGGCAGCCAAACAATGTCTTAGGAGTAAGAGAAAGACCCAAAAAATCCAGATGTATCTTTTCTTTCTGGATAAAGATGAATGGCTTTTCATGGAATTCCAGGGTTTATGTTAGCTCAAGCTTTGAGCTTTGGATTGCATATCCGAGTTGGGTCTTTTTCAAGATCTGCTTTTGCGTTTTGTTAAACTAATTGTTTAATTTTTTATTGTTTAATTTAATTATCCAGATCTAGTTTAATACTGGGAAGAATATCCTAATTCTAATAATGCAGCTTTATCTCCTCGACCTTGTTGTTATTGTGATAAATCGCAGTTAATAATTTTGTCCTGTATCGATATTGTTACTAGCATGTGGTATGGGCATCTTACAGTATAAAATTAAGGTTATTTTTTATTATCTTGTTTTATGGGTCGTGTGTTGTTGTTGGGAGCATAATTTATCTTGTTGGTTGTCGTTTATAAATTAAAGTTTTAGTTTTTTTTCCTGATTTGAATTATTGTGCTAGTGCTGTGAAATAATTGCGTCTTATACAAAGATATGTGGTGAGTTTAGTTTCGTTTTCCTGCAATTAGCAATTTAGAAGCAGTGTAGATCTCAAACTATTGGTATTTCACATGTTAATGCAGTTGAACAAACTATGCGGTTTAAGGGCTGTATTCTGACTATTTAAAGTGTAGATCTCAAACCAGAAATATGTGTCATGGAAAGGGCATTAATGGTGGCACATATATGAAATTTAACAGGACATACAATTATGTCTGTTGACATGATAATGTACAAAGATAAATCGGGTTTGTGCATCGTTTTGATTAGTACCTTGTGAATAACATTGAACATGGAGCGATGAACTACTAGCGTTACTTCACTAGCACTGATAGAGTGAGACACTGCTGGTCTTTTTGGCCCTTTAATTTTATTTTTTTTGGGGTTTTTGAGTTTGGATTTATTTAGATGTTTATAATCAAAGTGTATGCTCAGACAGTGTTATGCTCATACAAAATTAGCTATTTCTATATATGTCTAGATCGCAAGCAGATTTTCTTAGCTTTTTATATGTATCTCCACGTTATTAATAAGCTCCATATGCATGGCTGTACAGGTTCAACATCCTTTCTTTTCACTATGTACCAGTATGTTGGGGTCTTCATGGTTGTATTTGCAATCCTGATCTTCCTCTTCCTCGGGTCTGTGGAGGGCTTCAGCACAAAGAGCCAGCCCTGCACCTATGATGCCGCAAAGACCTGCAAGCCAGCACTTGCAACTGCAATTTTCAGCACTGTAGCTTTTGTACTTGGTGGTATAACATCTGTCCTGTCTGGTTTTCTTGGCATGAAAATTGCCACTTATGCCAATGCTAGGACAACATTGGAGGCCAGAAAAGGTGTTGGGAAGGCCTTTATTACTGCATTTAGGTCTGGTGCGGTTATGGGTTTCCTCCTTGCAGCAAATGGTCTTTTAGTACTTTTCATTACTATCAATCTCTTTAAGCTGTACTATGGTGATGACTGGGAAGGACTTTTTGAGTCCATTACTGGCTATGGTCTCGGTGGATCATCTATGGCTCTCTTCGGGAGAGTCGGTGGTGGTATCTATACCAAGGCTGCTGATGTTGGGGCTGACCTGGTAGGAAAGGTTGAAAGAAACATTCCTGAAGATGACCCAAGAAACCCAGCTGTAAGCAGTATCAATTTTTCTCATTAAGTTTTGTTATTGGGATATTATAATGGGGTTTTGACATTAATTTTTTTGGTTTTTAACTTTCAGGTGATTGCTGACAACGTTGGTGACAATGTTGGGGATATTGCTGGTATGGGATCTGATCTCTTTGGCTCATATGCCGAATCATCTTGTGCTGCCTTGGTTGTTGCTTCCATTTCCTCATTTGGAATCGACCATGAGTTCACCCCTATGTTGTATCCTCTCCTCATCAGTTCTGTGGGCATCATTGTTTGTTTAATCACAACCCTATTTGCCACTGATTTCTTTGAGATCAAGGCTGTCAAGGAAATTGAACCAGCTTTGAAAAAGCAGCTTATCATCTCCACTGTTCTCATGACTATTGGAATTGCAATTGTTAGCTGGATTGCTCTGCCGTCATCCTTCACAATTTTCAATTTTGGAGTTCAGAAAGTTGTTAAAAACTGGTAAGTTCTGTGTGAATTCAGACACGTGTTTCTTTTATTTGCGAAACAACAAAATTAAGGTTTATCTTATTATCAGCACTTAGTCTATCAAGATGTAATAACTCTTGATTTGGTTATGTTGAGTACCATGGATTAGCTGTCAATTGAGTTGGCATGTTGTTTAAGTATGTCGTTGATGTAATTTGGCTTTGCAGGCAATTGTTCTTGTGTGTGGCTGTTGGTCTTTGGGCTGGACTCATTATTGGGTTCGTCACCGAGTATTATACTAGCAACGCATACAGGTACTAAATATACTTGACAATACTGCTCCTCTTTTACTGCCTTCACTTCCTGTCTTGACCCATCCTTTTCTGTTGTCCACAGCCCTGTGCAAGATGTTGCTGACTCCTGCAGAACTGGTGCTGCCACCAATGTTATCTTTGGGCTTGCTCTGGGATACAAATCAGTCATCATTCCAATTTTTGCCATTGCAGTCAGCATTTATGTTAGTTTTAGCTTTGCTGCTATGTATGGCATTGCAGTGGCTGCACTTGGGATGCTGAGCACCATTGCTACAGGATTGGCCATTGATGCTTACGGTCCCATCAGTGACAATGCTGGAGGCATTGCTGAAATGGCTGGCATGAGCCATAGAATCCGTGAGAGAACTGATGCTCTTGATGCTGCTGGGAATACCACTGCTGCAATTGGAAAGGTATAATTGACATACTTTCAGAATGTGCCTTATCTACCTGTAGCTTGTCGTCTTATTTGCTTGTGCAAGCCATCCTTCTGTGTGAATTAGACGTCTGTTTTCTTCTGTTTGGCATGTTTCTGAAGTTGAAAAATACACCAATAAACATAGTATAATTTTGTTGTTTTCTTTTAAAAAAGTATGCCCGTGTGTTCTAAAAGTAGACCGCAGAGTCCTACAGTTAGATTTAATACTATATATTGCTGCTGTTATTGGAAGTGCTAGTAATTCAGCAACTTGATCTACTAAGACTGCCATATTTAGTATAATGTTCTTTGCTAACTACTGCTTTGTGTCTGTTTTCCTTGGCTCGTCTTTATGAAACCTACTTTTACAGTGCTACTACAGTGCTTAGCTAACTCAAAATGTCCTCCTACGAGAGTTATATTGTGCTTGGATGTTTCTATTTTTTTCCCTGACTTCACATGTGAAGAGGTCTTTCTGATTGATCAATGAATTATTTTATTGTAGGGATTTGCCATTGGATCTGCTGCCCTGGTGTCTTTGGCTCTATTTGGCGCCTTTGTCAGTCGTGCAGCAATCTCAACTGTTGATGTCTTAACCCCAAAGGTCTTTATTGGACTTATCGTGGGTGCAATGCTTCCTTACTGGTTCTCTGCCATGACCATGAAGAGTGTGGGAAGTGCTGCACTAAAAATGGTTGAGGAAGTCCGTAGGCAGTTCAATACCATTCCAGGTCTCATGGAGGGCACTGCTAAGCCTGACTATGCTACCTGCGTCAAGATCTCCACTGATGCATCCATCAAGGAGATGATTCCACCTGGTGCCCTTGTCATTCTTACACCTCTTATTGTTGGAACATTCTTTGGCGTGGAGACCCTATCCGGTGTTCTGGCTGGTTCCCTTGTTTCTGGTGTGCAGGTAATGTTGTGACCGTAGGCAACTACACATATCTATGATTGCTGGTTTATTTATATGCAATAATCAATATGAAATTTGGGAATGAAGTATATACTTGTGGATATTCCATATTGATTGCCAATTATTGATTTGAATATATCAGATAGCGATATCTGCTTCTAACACTGGTGGTGCATGGGACAATGCTAAGAAGTACATTGAGGTAAACATTTTGACTCTTTATTGTTAGGTCAGATTCTTTAATAAAATAGCTCTTAGTTGTATTTCTCCTACGAATGTTGGAAGATGTCCTGAGTTTGAATTCTCCTCCCTGTTGATCCATCGGGGTAAGTTATCTGTTTACTAAAATTTGAAACATATCATGGATTAATCTGGGGTTTGGTTTTCAGGCCGGTGCTTCAGAGCATGCAAGGACCCTTGGCCCGAAGGGTTCAGACCCACACAAGGCAGCAGTGATTGGTGACACCATTGGAGACCCACTCAAGGACACCTCAGGGCCATCACTCAACATCCTTATTAAGCTCATGGCGGTGGAGTCCCTCGTGTTTGCTCCCTTTTTTGCCACTCATGGCGGCCTACTTTTCAAGATCTTCTGAGGGAAGGAGTGTATGATGGCCATTGTATCAGGGGGAAATGGCCTTATATATCATTTTGTTCTATTTTTGGGTCCGGAGAGCGGAGGTTTTATTAACTTTTCTGTTTCTTGTACCAGTATTCCTCTTCCCTCCTTACTCCTTAGGCAGTGTTTCAGTTGAATTGCGAACTCTGAGAATTAATGACGAAGATTAGATGTACCGAAATGAAATGTTTAAAGAAAATTGGGTTCTATCTTGAACTCTAGATTTCGTTTTCCCCCGAATTTGGTGGCACTGGCCACTCTAGGAATCATTAATTTGATTTTATATTATTAACACAATTTGTTGATGGTAACTGAATGTGTTGTTTGACATTGTGTTGAACATGGATAGGTACGATTCTGACATGGATGATACCCAAAAGGAGGAGGATTCTCTCCTGTTTTTTCCCATATACTTCCATCTTTCTTCTGTTTGTGTGGTCACGATTAAGCTACGTCAACATTTTGTATTGATTTTTTTTATAGAGATAATAAGACAAAAAAACGTGGCTTAACTGTAACCACACAAATAGGAAGATGATGGAAGTGTGGGAAAAAAAAGGAGAGAATCCTCCTACCCAAAATGCTCTCTGATTGATTACGAGGTGATGCATTCTGTCGTAATGTACGTTGTAATTTCACCTTCATGTCAGTTTGGTAGTTTCTGATAAACTGATTCTGCAACTTATAAAAAGTGGTTGCTGTCTATCTTTATGGTGTTGAAACAAATTTGCATGGAAGTTTTCTAGACCATAGAATACCCTCTCGATTTGAATGAGGCTTTCACTATACGGATTAAAACATCGGAGCGGACGTGGTATATCCCTGTAAGTGAGCATTTGACCAATTTATAGATATATGAATAAGAGTAATGCTAGGTAGACCAATTGTTTAGACCAAATTTGCAAATCGTGTGAGGTGTCATTAATAGGAAATAAACATGTTAATCAATACTCAAGTAATAATTCAATTATCAACAACCATATCATGTGGTTTACAAAATATATGGTCTCCCTAACATTATCCTATGAATAAACCATGTCTTGTGTATTCAAGTTACATTCTGAATGCGCTAGAGTTTCAGTCAATGACATGAATCTCAATTGAACTTAGCTTTTGAGAAAACTGCCTCGCACTTGATGTTGGAATTTGAGATGAAAGATCTTGGGAAACTCGACACTGTCTGGGTTTGAAGTTCGAGCATTGTTCAGACAATATTCTGGTTCACCAGTCGAACTACACCAGAAGGTGTTGCCTACCCATTATCATATGTACGTTAGATGCAAAAGAGACCTCTGAAGAGGTAATGGAGCCTAAAGTTCCATATTTGAATGTAATTGGCGTTTATTGTACTTAGCTCAAAGCACTAGATTGGACATCTCATTTGTTGTTAATCTTTTGGCAAGATGCAACATTGTGCTACATGCCACCACTGAATTGGTGATAAAGACATCCTACTTTACCTTAAAGGTATTTCAGATTTGGGCTTGTTCTGTCCCGATGCATCTCAAAATAGATTACACTCTCTGGTCTTTGGAATGATGCTTGCCTTGTTAGGTGATAACTCATACATTTCATACATTTATACCATCCATTCCTAGTCTCTTTGTGATATTTTTGAGTTAAACTGGTTGCGTTTTACTCTCTTTTGTGTTAATGTGCAGTTAATTGGATTTTAGAGCCATTTGAGGGTAAATAAGGCAAAATGGAGCTGAAAGTGGAGAATTGAATAAGGATTCTGATGTAGAGAGAGATTCAAAGTGTACAATTGAATATGGTGATGAATATGGCCCTTTAAGAGACCAATAACAGCAAAAAACGTGGGAATTAAATGCCCAATTACTAGGATGTATTGGCAATCTGTAACTGCCTCTTTAACCTTATAAAACTGAGAGTTTCAGCCACTTTTAGACAAGCTTCCCTTTGGGGCCGCCCAGAGCTCTCTCTCTTCTCTTTCTTTAGCCTTTCTTCCAAAAACCAAACCCTATTTTCCTTCACCATCTGCTGCCACCAAAGAAACCACGCAGCCGCGCTGTTCTTGGAGAAGTTCAACATCAGAATTGCTTCAAAGGGGTTTCTTCTATGAACTTTAATTTCACTCATGTTGTTCTTGATTTTTATATATTCTGTAATCATGTTGTGTAATTAAGTTCATTGCTGGGGATTTCGATGTAGCCTTGCAAACCTATTCTACGTTATTAAGTTGAAGTATTCAAATTACCAATCTATGTTCTTGTTTCATTCATTGATTTTATAGTATAATTTGTTTGTTAATCTTAATGTTTGATCACCATTAGGGCTGCCTATGAATTATTTGATCAAGGTTACGGTACACATCATGCTTAATCTTGGTGGACATGTGAATGAATGAAGAAACTACTATGCATACATCATGCCATGTGATTTCTTTGGTTCTTGGAAGTTTTCTTGTTCTTAATGGATTTATTTTTGGTAATCTAAGTTGAACATCACAACTAGGTTGCAGATTAGGAATACTTGATCACAACCACACATCAAATGGATGATCATAAATAAGTAAAACGAACCCTAGTTGCAGATTGGAGAGTTGAATACGTTTTGACTTAATTTCCATTGAATTGGCTTGTAATGGTGAAATTGATATTCCTAGTTCCATTCTCATCGTTTCTGAACCAATCTATCATTCATCTTTATCTTGTCTTGCATTTTAAGTTACTTTAGCTTTCAAAACAAAAACCTAAATTCAGTTTTCCTTTGCATTTTCTTTAGGGTTCACATAAAGCTAGTAATTGTAGAGGTCTAATTAGTCCCTGTGGTTCGACGCCCTTACTTGTGCCATTATATAATCCTTATATTTGCACTTGAAGGGAACACAACATTAGGTTGCCAACACGTGTTACTTGTCTGAATCGCGCAGAGCATCTACTTGAGTATTTACACACTCAATGGGAGTAGTGTTGTTAAAATTATGACACGTGTGATTGTGTAAATTCTAATAGATTATACATAGAAATCTTATGAGATCTAGAAGATCTTTTCTATTAGCGCAGAACCGACCTTGAGAGTAGCTGAAATAGGTGCCCTCTTAGGGCCCCCAATTTTTTTTAAAAATATTTATATAAATATTACGATTCAAATTCAATGAAAATATCAAAAAATAAAATCATCGGCAATGATATAATTTTCCACAATTTTTTTTTCTTTTCTCATCTACATGTAACTATAGTTTCACGTGTATGAAAATTACTATCCTCTTCACTCTATGCAGTCCTGTAATTCATTCTTTTACTGAACGTAATAAGTAACATTGTAACAATAGAAAAATGAATGGAATTTGGCGTACTGGGGTAGGGACTCTTATTTCAGTCCGAATTGATTGAAAAATTAGATTATATAAACTTAATTAGTACATTTGTGTCTAAAAACGTGAGACGTGTAATATTTGAATAATTTTCGTATATCTTTCTTCTTTTGATATCAATCATTAATGATATTTGAGGTAGAAATAGACAGTTCATGTATTTAACAAACTTTTTATTATACATATCAATGTACAAAGAGTTGTGGATCAAAGAACTCGATCCCATTTCAAAAGCTTGCCAATGGCTCCCAAATTCTTAAGGCAGGCTCCGTATTAGCGTTTGCGTTTACAATTTTTTCTTCTTTTACTCACATGCCATGCCATCAAAACATATCTCTAATTTAAAAAAAAGAAAAGAATTATTCACTCCCACGTCTTTCGCATTTCTCTCCAACTTCTCTCTTTCATACAATTCACAAGACTCATAAGGCATTTGCACCACATCTCCTCCCTCGGTCCCTCCCCCCTTCTTTCTCAAAACTCCCCGCCGCAATCAACAGCAACGATGCTCCCATTCTCTTCCATACAAACCACCCCCTCAGCTCCCCCTCCAAATCTCTACCCTTCTTCCCACTCAATCTCTCACTCTCTCCCCTCACCTCCTTCCAATCTCAAACTCCCCAAAACCCACACCCAACTCCACCCCCATCGCCTCCGAATCCGAGCCATCGATGCAGCTCAGCCCTTCGACTACGAAACCCAGATCAAAACACATTACCACAAATCCAACGCTCTCAAAATCGCCATTCTTGGTTTCGGAAACTTCGGTCAGTTCCTTGCCAAAGCCTTCGTCCGGCAAGGCCACATAGTCCTCGCACAATCTCGCTCCGACTACACCAAAGCCGCACAAAGCCTCGGGGTTTTGTTCTACACCGACCCGAATGATCTCTGCGAGCAACACCCAGAAGTTGTTATCTTGTGCACTTCGATTTTGTCATCTGAAAAGGTAATCAGGTCGTTCCCATTTCAGAGGCTTAGAAGAAACACTCTTTTTGTTGATGTTCTTTCGGTCAAGGAATTTCCGAGGGATTTGTTGTTGAAGTACTTGCCTGTTGAATTTGATATTCTGTGCACCCACCCAATGTTTGGACCAGAGAGTGGGAAGAACTCGTGGGCTAATCTTCCTTTTGTGTATGATAAAGTTCGGATTGGGAATAATGGTTTTAGGCTCAATAGGTGTGAGAAATTTCTAGGCATTTTTGGTAAGGAGGGGTGTAGGATGGTTGAAATGTCGTGTGCCGAACATGATAGGCATGCGGCAGGGTCACAATTTGTGACACATACAATGGGGAGGGTGTTGGAGAAGTTTAATTTGGAGTCTTCACCAATTAATACAAAAGGGTACGAGACATTGTTGAATTTGGTGGAGAATACATCCGGGGATAGCTTTGATTTGTATTACGGGTTGTTTATGTATAACAAGAATGCAATGGAGCAGTTGGAGAGATTGGACAATGCGTTTGAGGCTCTTAAGCAAGAGTTGTTTGGGAATTTGCACGAGGTTTGTAGGAAGCAGTTGTTTGGGACTGCAGAAGCAGCAGAAGCTCCAAGAGAACAGCCTGCCCAGCCGCAGAAATTGCTTACGGTTGGTACTCAAAACGGACATGATGAGACTCCTAAGAAAGGTCACGAAAATGGTGCTCCTCTGAATTCTCCTTCTGTATTTCCGAGATAATGTGCTCAATGTGCGAACAAGTTGTGTTTCGTCTTACTCCTTCGGTTAAGATATATGACTTTGTGAATCGTTGACTGGATTTGATTTCCTCGGGCCAGAAGCCTTGCAGCCTTGCACAATGTGGCACATGCCTTCATGTATTTAAAGTACTTAAGACATATTTCAAATTCTTTATTAGTAGTATAATTAATTAATGGAAACATGCTTGCTCTGGTTGAAATTTCACATTCAAAGTTGATTTACTTCTGTTTAATATATAATTTCTTAGTAGCATTGGGTGTTAATTAATATCTTAAACCATTTGATTTGATCTGTTTGAATGTATATTATAGTAAACTATTCGAATTAGTATCCCCACAATCTTGTAGATTTTGGTGAAACTGAAAGGAGCATGAGAAATTGGTAGCATTAGAATTGTAAAACATCAGGAGCGCAACTGGTCCTCTTCGTATCTTCTGTTTGTTGACTGCTTATAAAATGCTGTTGCTTTTCACTGCAGATTGGGAAGGAAATGGATTAACATGCTCCCAAGTTTAAGTTTGCACTGGAAATTGGAAAATAGCTTAGAATATATGAATTACAACTATATGGATATGGATAGCTTAGTATCTGATATGTACAACACTTCTGTATACTTTCTGATTGTCTTTCTCGTCTTTCTTTTCATCTTTAAAACAATCAAATTATGGCTGGCTCTTGATAAGTTGATGTCCTCTATTTGCACTCGAATTGCTACATGGCCTTTCATCACTTCCTAGTATATATTGGCTTACTATGTGTTACAATCTTTCTTAAGAAGATGGGGAAAGTTATTTTTCTTGTACACACACTTGCAGGAATGGAGCAGCTGCACTAAAGCAACAGCAACTATGTAGTGTAAACGATCACCTTGAAAGCAGCCCCAAGAATTGAGTGCCGATCTGGCTCTGTGCTTGATGAAAGGAGAGTGTTGTTGACAAGGAAATTGGAGATAAGAAGGAACCTATTCTGTTTAAATCAGTACTAGTGAAAGTCCATGAATCAGTTCTAGTCGTACTTTTTCTTGAAGAAGTGAAATACCAGCCATATTAGCGGCTCAACTAGGAACCCCGCTGTGTAATTGTCGTTGATAAGTGCAATGATTGGAACATGTTGGACCCTTGTTCTTGTTCACGTCCAAAATTAAGTGACCACTGATAAAGTACAATACAAGGTGGGCAGAGGAACAGAGAATAGTGAAAGAGTAGAGCAGGTAACAAGATCCATTCTTTGCTCAATCGAATTAGTAATCTATTCCGCGGTGTACCTGAATTATTTTGTGAAGGACATTGTATCGTGTGTTGTTAGTTGTTATGGAAGGGTTGGATTCGTATGAACTTGTTCTTCGTCCAATGGTTTTTATGTTTCCAGTGTTGAAACTCTTCCTCCCTCCCTGATATGAAAAAGGGATTACATTATTTGGTTACTGTGGGAATGTTATGCAAAGACTATTTTGGTCTGGACTTGTAATCTCACTATTTTTGTAGTAGTAGTATAGTACTATCCGGTGTTTTATAGGGCATGCCAAACGAGTCCTTGTTTAGGAGTAGTACCACATTGGGAAGCAAAGCCTTGGAACGCGATATACAAGATTTTGGGTCTCGAGAAGCAATTTCTTTTCCATTTCTTCTATCAACATACTTTGAATATAATAGATTATCCACGCTAATCCAATTCTAGAGACCAAAGCGTCCCTCGTTGTTATAGTTGGACAATTCTTAAATTCAATGACCAATATAGAAACCATAATAACGAGCATAAGTTTTATTTGAGTTCAAGCTCTTTTATGAGTTAGACTAATTCGTCAAGGCATGTGCTCGTCCCTTGCACTTGCGGTCAAATTATCTTTGGTCAGGGAATGTGCTCGCCTCCTTGCACTTTTGGATTATCTTTCAACCAACTGAGCCCAAACTAGGATCCACTCGATTGACCAACATTAGGAGAAATTTTTTTGTTGAACAACCGGCCTTCTCTTGATTTTATCAAGTTCACCCGCCCCATTTTGTGTCTCGCTCCCTCTTACACCGCACGCATAGCCCACCACAAGAACCTCTCCAACATTGGGCCCATATTTTTCAGGCCATCTCGCTCGCATTCGCAGTGTCACTAATGCCGCGAAGCACCTGATCATCCAAACCAAAGAATAAGATCCAACGGTCCCTAATCTTCTTCCACATCCCATTTCATCGGCTTCAGGTTCCATCGGAAGTCCCAAAACTCTCTCTTCCTCTCGCTGTGCTTTGAGTAGTAGCTTCCCTTTCAACTTCGGAGCTGTTCCAAAATGCTGGCTCGCCTCGCCTCCAATCGGCTCCAGGAGATCCGTCGGATTTTCACTCAGGTTTATTTTCTCGCATTTTCCCGCTTTATTTTCTCAGCTCCCAAACACTCCCCTAATCTCCCAAATTTTCTTTTTTGAATCTTCCGCAGCCTGTCCGATCCTTCTCCACCGCCCTCAACTACGTGAGTTCCAATCATTTCTTCATTTCGGCGTGTTTTCTTTTCCGAAATTAATGTATTAAGGATTGGATTATTGATTGAAATTGGAAACTTGGAGCAGCATCTTGATTCGCCGGAAAACAATCCAGACCTACCATGGGAATTCTCCGAAGCTAACAAGCAGAAGGTAATTCAAAATTTCTTATTTTTCATTACCTGTAATATGTTTATTTTTTTGTTTGTTTTGTTATTTCTGGAACGCCCCTTTCTATTGTAATTTGTATAAGCATATCATTCAATGGCGATGCAATGCAGTAGCTGCGGCGAAAGACGTGTAATTGTTAAAAGATGAAAAAGAGGAGAAAGATTGTGTAATTTGGTTGTCAATGTGTGCTTTAGGCTGAGCTATTTATGTCGAACATTAAAAGCCTGTATATGTAAGCAAAGATGTGTATAAAAGGTTTAGGATTTTTTTAGCACCCTCAATTCAAACATGCTGAGCCTACGCATTACTAGAGCCCAATGGGTCTAACGTTCCAACCGTGTAGCCAAGTTGAGTTACTAGAGAATTGGATTGTCCTATAAGGTTTGTATCTCCCCAAGTTATATATCGCATTTTAGAAAGTTTTCTTACTGATTCATAGTATGATGATGTTATATAAGTTCTTGAATTGAGGTTCTGAATATAAGCTGTTGGACCACGAGCATTGATTATGTCAATTACTTGGCACTTGCAAGATTATTTTTATGTTTATTGAGTTCTAAAAGGTGTCGTCTTTCCACTTTTAGGCGAAAGAGATACTATCCCATTATCCGTCCAACTACAAGCAGTCTGCAGTGATTCCTCTGCTGGATCTTGCACAGCAGCAGCATGGAGGGTGGCTCCCTGTTTCAGCAATGAATGCGGTATGTTTGCATGAATGCTTTTTTTGAATGATGTTTATCTTGTTCTCACTTAAGGAGGTGTCTATAGTGCCATTCTCACAAGTTGCTAACTTTTGATTAGTTGCATCTCAACATGCGCTTGACTCATTTAGCATTTATGTTGTTCATATCTGATACACAGGATGTTATCACTTAACGCCTATGAATTTTATTGGGATTACATACGTAGATTATAAATACACATAAGAAAACTCTCCTAGGGTCTTTAAATTAGGTCTGAATGAGGGTATGATATGTATTGATGCTTCGGTTCTCAACCACAATGCACCTCAACCATCCATATTTGATCTAACAAATAACAATCTTAACCTTATTATGGGACTTGCAAGAGAAAATTATATGATAGATACGTACTTGAGGTCTGCTTTTTCCTAGATTCACTGGGATGTGTTGAAGTATATGATAGACACCTCCTTCAATACCCTAGTTATTAATATTGTATTAATTGTACTTTGATTTTTTCTGTTTTATTATGTGCATGTGTGTGTGCGTGCGTGCTTGTGTGTGCGTGTGTGTATTATCTGAAAGCCCAATTCGAATCATATCTATTGTAGTTAGATCAAACTAAGATTCATGTGTGTTCTGTTCAAAAGTAGACAAATCTGGAGATCAGAGTGATTGTCTAACTCTCATTGGCTCTAGTTAATTGTAGGATTTAACAGCAAAATAATAATGCTGCCATCACTACTAAAGAAGTAATCAGCAGGAGTTAAATTATTGAAAGGTCTTAACTGAAGAAACTCCTTTTGCTGTTTGTTTGAAGGTCATGCTGTCAATACCTTAGAATAATTCTAGTCTGACACTTTTTCTTAATTTAGAATATATGGATGTGTTGCAGAACCAGCACATGAGAGTTCCTGCTTTCGGTTCACTGATATTTAGCAATTTAAACCTTGTTGGACAGTGATATTTAGATTGTGTTGTTGCAGTATTAATCTTTCGTCTATAATTGCCAGGCTAGCTATTTGTCTGTTGTTATTGCATAAGTTTTCTGTTCAAGTAGGCTGATGGTTTGTTTGGTCAATTGTTCATCTATCCATGAAGATTTGTTTATAAATTTGGTGTGCATTATGTGTTGTGTCATTCTTTCTGCATCAGGGGTGGATATAAGGAGCCTAGAGGGTTAGTTTCTATCAGTGTTTGTCCAAGTTAAGTATCTACTTTGTCGAATTGTTCGACCAATCTGAAATTCCGGCAAGCAAGTAAGGACGATTGATAATTAAAACAAGCATAGATATAATTTCAAAAACCTGAATTAAGCGTTGCCTAATAGTTTAAGAATTGTCCAACTTTTAATTCAGGTTAAGAAATTATATCTGTATTTGCTTTATTACCATTTGTCCTTGAAGTTCAGATTGGTTGGACTGGTTCTACCCCTATATTGCATCACATATTTGTGAGATCCTAACTTTGCTCTTGAAATGCAATTTGGTCATTAGTATAATATTTTTTTCACAGCTTAACATGTTAAAAATCTCATTGTTGCACTGATTCGAAGTTCCAGTTATTGGAAATTAAAGAGGCTTATTTGAAGTTCCAGTTATTGGACATTAAAGAGGCTACGTGAACTTTAACTTATTTTTATTGTTTCATGGATGGTCCAGGTAGCGAAGGTAATAGAAGTTGCACCTATACGTGTATATGAGGTTGCAACATTTTACTCGATGTTCAATCGGACTAAGGTAAGAAAGTTATGGATTTTATTATCTATGTATCATTTTGTCATTATGCCAATTTCTGTACCCATGTGCATTTCTTTGATTGGTTTTAGGTGGGCAAGTACCACCTTTTGGTTTGTGGCACAACACCATGTATGATTCGTGGTTCACGAGACATTGAAGCAGCTTTACTGAAACATTTAGGAGTGAAGCGCAATGGTGAGTCTTATGCAGTATATATGGCTTTGAAATCCTCTGTTTTTTATTTTTTTCAATTTTAAACCACTCTAAGATAAAATGACATGTACAAGTAAACTTTGTATTGGCCATGTGCAGAAGTAACCAAGGATGGATTATTTTCTGTTGGAGAAATGGAATGCATGGTGAGTCTGTTCTTAACTGTTTAGTGATCTGAACTTTCCGCTTCTGGCTAGTGTTTAGCACTGGTTTTTTGTGATTCATCTCGATTAAGATAAGAATAACAGTAGAAACAAATAATACGTTGGTGAGTAGTGGTCCATGAAACTTTTATTATAACGTCTGGTGATAAAATTTAGAAAGGCAGGTTCCTGCAAACTTAAGTTACAGTTTCTGACTGACAAAAGACTCATCTCATATCAACACAAATTAAGAGTTAATGTTGCTATGGAATTTCACTAGTTGTCCTCACCATCCTGTTATTTGCACTATTCCTTGGTTGACAGCCTGTGACCCTAACTATGATAAATAACTTCTATCGACCCTCTTTTTATCCACTTCTTTTCTGTAATGTTCTGTTCCTTTCCATCAATTATTGCTATTCATTTTGAACGAGTGATGCATGGACTCATATAAGTTGTTCGTTGTCTACAGGGAAGCTGTGTGAATGTTCCCATGATTACAGTCGCTGATTACTCCAATGGGTCGGAGGGATATACATACAATTACTACGTGAGTCATGACTTTATAAATTTATTATTACTCGTGTACTTTACTATTGATCAGAAAATTTTGGAGTTTATATTTGTAGTCTTGTCAATTTCAGGAAGATGTTACTCCCGAGCGAGTTGTGGAAATAGTTGAGAAGTTAAAAAAGGGCGAGAAGCCACCGGTAAGGAAGCTAGGTGTTGTTACATTGTGAAACTTTCCCCCTTATTGTTGCAATGAAGTGTAATACAATTTTTCCAATTTCCAGCATGGTACTCAGAATCCTAAGCGCATTATGTGCGGTCCAGAAGGAGGAAATACCACATTGCTCGGTGAGCCCAAACCTCCTCCATGCCGGGATCTTGACGCGTGTTAAAACTATGGTATATGTTGTCCCTAATAAAGCAACGGTTGGATGCCGTCAGGGTTCCCTTTGCTGTGAGAACTTGTCGAATTTGTTATGCTCGACCATTTTTTGTACTAAGATGGCAGTATTATCTCTGCCGGTGATGTAATGGTGTATTTTTCATCTTTCAATGTGCGGTGGGTTTAAGCTATACAGCTTTTTAATTGATATCCAGAACTCAAACCACCTGAATCTTTGTTTCTTCTTTTATAATAACTGAGTTGTCTAAGGTGAAGGTCGTCGTCGTGCATTGGAAGGTATTTGGGCAAGAATTCTAGTATGTTTCGGTGTATGACGTGCACTGGATGCATGATACATGAATACAACTTTGAGACTTGGAACAAGATGTAGGTACTTGTACTGTGTCATGTTTGGCTGCCGAGAAATAGAAAACAAGAAATTCTGGTAATAACCCTTTTGATATTCAAGCCTCCTATATTGAATTGCGGCCCCAGAAATTAATAAAATTAACTATGTTCAGCGACAAGACAAGATTAGATTTCGTCGAGTTTAGAATTTGTAAAGTTCAGAGTTTTCTTGGTAAGTTTTCTCGGCTGCCAAACACTGCAGCCAAATCTTTTGAAGTGGGAAATTAATGTTTATTTATTTATTGGTTTCTGGGTTTTGTCTTACAGGTGTAGATTATCCACGCCAATCGAATTCTAGAGACCAAATCGTCCTCATTGTTATAGCTGGACAATATTTGAGTTCAAACTCTTTCGTGAGTTAGACTAGTTGGGCAGGATGTGTGCTCGTCCCCGTGCACTTAATCTCGAATCGAATTATCTTGGTCAGGGCGAGTGCTCGCACTTAATCCCATGACCTGACACAAGAACCTCTCCAACATTAGGCCCATATTTTTCAGTCCAGTTTACTCGCATTCGCACAGTGTCACTTATGCCGCGAAGCACCTGATCATCCCGGCCAAACAACAAGATCCAACGGTCCGGAATCTTTTCCCACATCCCATCTCATCAGCTTCGGGTTCCATCGGAGGACCCAAAACTGTCTCCTCCTCTCGCGGTGCTTTGCGTAGTAGCTCCCCTTTGAACTTCGGAGCTGTTCCAAAATGCTGGCTCGCCTCGCCTCCAATCGGCTGCAGGAGATCCGTCGGATTTTCTCTCAGGTTTATTTTCTCTCATTTTCCCTCCTTATTTTCTCAGCTCCCAAACACTCCCCTAATCTCCCAAATTTTCTTTTTTGAATCTTCCGCAGCCTGTCCGATCCTTCTCCACCGCCCTCAACTACGTGAGTTCCAATTCTTTCATTCCTTCGACGCGTTTTCTTTTCCGAAATTAAAGTATTAAGGATTGGATTATTGATTGAAATTGGAAACTTGGAGCAGCATCTTGATTCGCCGGAAAACAATCCAGACCTACCATGGGAGTTCTCCGAAGCTAACAAGCAGAAGGTCATCCAAAATTTCTTACTTTTCATTTATCTAAATTATATTTATTTCTTTGTTTGTTTTGTTATCTCTGGAATGCCCCTTTCTATTGTAATTTGTATTAGCATATTTTTCAATGACGATGCAATGCAGTTACTGCGGGCGAAAGACGTGTAATTGTTAAAAGATGAAAAAGAGGAGAAAGATTGTGTAATTTGGTTGTCAATGTGTGCTTTAGGCTGAGCTATTTATGTCGAACATTACAAGCCCGGATATTTAAGCAAAGATGTTTACAAAAGGTTTAGGATTTTTCTTAGCACCCTCAATTCAAACATGCTCTGTTTCGAATCTACGCATTACTTGAGCCCAGAGGATGTTGAACTTTCCAACCGCGTAGCTAAGTTGACTTACTAGAATTGGGTTGTCCTATAAGGTTTAAATCTCCCCAAGTTATGTATCTCATTTTAGAAAGTTTTCTTAATGATTCATATGATGATGATGTTATATAAGTTCTTGAATTGAGCTTCTGAATATAAACTGTCGGACCACGAGCATTAATTATGTCCATTACTTGGCACTTGCAAGATTACTTTTATGCTTATTGAGCTCTAAAAGGTGTCATCTTTCCACTTTTAGGCGAAAGAGATATTATCCCATTATCCATCCAACTACAAGCAGTCTGCAGTGATTCCTCTGCTGGATCTTGCACAGCAGCAGCATGGAGGGTGGCTTCCTGTTTCAGCAATGAATGCAGTATGTTTGCATGAATGCTTGTTTTGAATGATGTTTATCTTGTTCTCTCTTAAACATACACAGAGGGTATATAGTGCCATTCTCACAAGTTGCTAACCTTTGGTTAGTAGCATCTCAACATGCGCTTGACTCATTTAGCATTTATGTTGTTCATATCTAATACACAAGATGTTATCACTTAACGCCTACGAATTTTATTGGGATTATATACATAGATTATAAATACACATAAGAAAACTCTCCTAGGGTCTTTAAATTAGGTCTGATTGAGGGTATGATATGTATTGATGCTTCGGTTCTCACGCACTATGCACCTCAATCATCCATATTTGATCAAACAATTAAAAATCTTAACCTTATTATGGGACTTGCAAGAGAAAAGTATATGATAGATACCTACTTGAGGTTTGCTTTTTCCTTGATTCACTGGGATGTGTTGAAGTATATGATAGACACCTTCTTCTTTGCCGTAGTTATTAATATTGTATTAATTTTACTTTAAGTTTTTCGGTTCTTGTTATATGCATGCATATGTGCGTGTGTGTGTATATATATTAGTTGCAAGCCCAATTCGAATCATATCTATAGTTGTTAGATCAAACTAAGATTCATATGTGTTCTGTTAAAAAGGAGACAAATCTGGGGATCAGAGTGATTCACTAAGACTCACTCGTTCTAGTTAATTGTACGATTTAACAGCATAATAATAATGCTGTCATCACTACTAAAGAAGTAATCGGCAGGAGTTAAATTATTGAAAGGCCTTAGCCGAAAAAAACTCCTTTAGCATTTTTCGCTGTTTGTTTGAAGGTCATACTTCCAATACCTAATTCTAGTCTGACACTTTTTCTTAATTTAGAATATATGAATGTTTGCAGAACCAGCAGTTCCTGCTTTCAGTTTATTTAACTAGTTGAAAACTTGTTGGACACTGATATTTAACAATTTAAATCTTGTTTGACAGTGATATTTAGATTGTGTGTTGCAGTAATCTATAATTGCCAGGCTATTTGTCTGTTGTTATTTCATAAGTTTTCTGTTCAATTAGGCTGGTGGTCCTTTTGGTCAATTGTTCATCTATCCGTGAGGATTTGTTTAAGAATTTGGTGTGCGTTATGTGTTGTGTCATTCTTTCTGCATTAGGGGTGGATATGAGCAGCCTAGAGGGTTAGTGTCTATCAGTGTTTGTCAGTATCCACTTTGTCCATTTGTTCGACCAATCTGAAATTCGGGCAAACAAGTAAGGACGATTGATAGATAAAACAAGCATAGATATAATTTCCTAACCTGAATTAAGCGTTGCCCAATAGTTTAAGAATTGTCCAACTTTTAATTCAGGTTAAGAAATTACATCTGTATTTGCTTTATTTACCAATTGTCCTTGAACTTCAGATTGGTTGGACTGGCCTAAGCGAAGTTCTATCCCTAGATTGCATCACATATTTGTGAGATTCAAACTTTGCTCTTGAAATGCAATTTGGTCCGTAGTATAGTATTTTTTTCACAGCTTAACATGTTAAAAAACTCATTGTTGTGGTGATTTGACGTTCCAGTTATTGGAAATTAAAGAGGCTACATGAACAGTTTAACTTATTTTTATTGTTTCATGGATGGTCTAGGTAGCGAAGGTAATAGAAGTGGCACCTATACGTGTATATGAGGTTGCAACATTTTACTCAATGTTCAATCGGACTAAGGTAAAAAAGTTTTCAATTTTATTATCTATGTATCATTTTGTCATTATGCCAATTCCTGTACCCATGTGCATTTCTTTGATTGGTTTTAGGTGGGTAGGTACCACCTTTTGGTTTGTGGCACAACACCATGTATGATTCGTGGTTCACGAGACATTGAAGCAGCTTTACTGAAACATTTAGGAGTGAAGCGCAATGGTGAGTCTTATGCAGTATATATGGCTTTGAAATCCTTTATTTTTTTCATTTTACTAGACTAAGATAAAATGGCGTGTACAAGTAAACTTTGTATTGGCTATGTGCAGAAGTAACCAAGGATGGATTATTTTCTGTTGGAGAAATGGAATGCATGGTGAGTCTGTACTGTTTGGTGATCTGAACTTTCCGCTTCTGGCTAGTGTTTAGCACTGGTTTTGCGTGATTCATCTTGAATAAGATAAGAATAACAGTAGAAACAAATAGATACATTGGTGAGTAGTGGTCCATGAAACTTTTATTATAATGTCTGGTGATAAAATTTAGAAAGCAGCCTGAAAACTTAAGTTACAGTTTCCGACAGAGAAAAGACTCATCTCATATCAACACAAATTAAGAGTTAATGTTGTTATGGAATTTCACTAGTTGTCCTCACCATCATGTTATTCGCACTATTCCTTGGTTGACAGCCTGTGACCCTAACTATGATAAATTACTTCTACCGACCCTCTTTTGACCCACTTCTTTTCTGTAATGGTCCTTTCCAACAATTATTGCCATTCATTTTGAATGAGTGATGCATGGACTCATACAAGTCGTTCGTTGTCTACAGGGAAGCTGTGTGAATGCTCCCATGATTACAGTCGCTGATTACTCCAATGGATCAGAGGGATATACATACAATTACTACGTGAGTTATGACTTTATAAATTTATTATTACTCGTGTACTTTACTATTGATCAGAAAATTTTGGAGTTTATATTTGTATTCTTGTCAATTTCAGGAAGATGTTACTCCCGAGCGAGTTGTGGAAATAGTTGAGAAGTTAAAAAAGGGCGAGAAGCCACCGGTAAGGAAACTAGGTTTTGTTACGTTGTGAAACTTTCCCTCTTCCTAGTTGATTGCTCTTGTTTAGATTATCTATATTGTTGCGATGAAGTGTAATACCATTTGTCCACATTTTCAGCATGGTACTCAGAATCCTAAGCGCATTATGTGCGGTCCAGAAGGAGGAAATACCACGTTGCTCGGTGAGCCCAAACCTCCTCCGTGCCGGGATCTTGACGCATGTTAAAACTATGGTACATGTCTCTAATAAAGCAAAGGTTGATGCTGTCAGGGTTCCCTTTGCTGTGAGCGCTTGTCGAATTTGTTATGCTCGACCATTTTTGGTACTAAGATGGCAGTATTATTTCTGCCGGTGATGTAATTGTGTATGTTTTCGTCTTTCAATCTGCAGTGGTTTAAGCTATACAGCTTTTAATTGATATCCAGAATTCAAACCACCTGAATCATTGTTTCTTCTTTTATAATAACTGAATTGTCAAAAACGTTAAGGTCGTCGTGAATTGGAAAGTATTTGAGCGGAAATTCTAGTATGTTTCGGTGTATGACGTGCACTGGATGCATCATACATGAATACAACTTTGAGACTTTGAACAAGATGCAGGTACTTGTACTGTGTCATGTCAGGACTTGTACCGTGTCATGCCAAACTGCTGGTTGATGGGAAATGGTAGATGATACCAAATCACCAAAGAGGTACAAAGCGGAATGCTAGCAACCTTCTCATTTGGACCTTCTCGACTTTCCTTTTCATCAGACATTGCTTTTTTATGATCAGAATTGCCCACTTTTTAGATCACCCTTTAAAGATTGTCACTGCAAAAATTAACTAAATCTGAAATCAGCTTATTTAAACACTCAAATTTTGACGAACCATGTTACTTATTTGAACACTCAAATTTTGGCAACGTTGATCAAATAGTTAAATAATTTTTTATTGGTAGATTTTTACGTAGTTAATTTGTAAAGGGTGATTTAAAAGGTAGACAATTATGTTCATTAAGCAACATTACAGAATGAGAATGAGAGCCGAAAAAGTAAAACAGAAAAAGTTGCGAAAGTTGATAGCGTCTCTTGTGTAGAAAAGTTGTATGATACATATTTTATAAGAAAATATTACTTGATGAATACGTTGATTAGGTTAGTTGATAAAGATATGTATCTATTCTCTAAAAATTAGAGAAAATATTACGTCAATAAGTTTACCGTCACCGTTGTTTTGTAATCCATATATGATATCCTGTAAGTTTTTATTTTATTTTTTTTATCAATATGTTTTTTTTAATATAATTCCATTTCACGTTCCTTGCTCTTCTTAGACCCTGACGAACTCTTTTGGGAATTAGCCATCAGCCAAACACAACCACATTGTCGTCGTCACTTCCTAAGACAAAAACAATGTCTGTTTTTCGAGTTTATCGTTGCTGACAAACAATAGCTCCTCTCTTATATTTTCCCCAACAAATCGTATCATCATCTTATCTGATCCTCCAACCATTCCATTTGGCTCAGATTCCAGCTACCTTTTCTCTCATTTTCCTATTTATTCTCACTTTCTGTTTGGCTGCCGAGAAAAAGAAAACAAGGAATTCTGGTAATGACTCTTTTAATTTTCAAGCCTCCTATACTGAATCGCTGCCCCAGAAATTAATCAAATTAACTATGTTTGGCGATAAGACAAGATAAGATTTTGTCAAGTTTTGATTTTCTAAAGTTTAGATTTTTCTTGGTAAGTTTTCTCCGCTGCCAAACACTGCAGCCAAATCTTTTGAAATGGGAAATTAGTGTTTATCTATTTATTGGTTTCTGGGTTTTGTCTTACAGGTGTAAGTGCTTAATGGGTTTTTATTGTTTTGCTCCAAAAGTTCAGTTTTGTAGTTAGAACCAATGGGGAATGCCTCTTCCATGCTAACTCAGTACGACATTGAAGAAGTACAAGAACACTGCAACTTTTTATGTAAGCTTTTGTTTTGATATTTTATTTGTCTCTCTTTCATTTGTTCCCTTTTGCTGTTGTTGTTATTAATGCTAAATACTAATACTTGGTTGTCTGATTTTTGTGTGAAAATCAGTTTCTCAGCAAGAAATTGTATCCTTGTATCAAAGATTTTGTCAGCTAGATAGAAATGCAAAGGGTTTTATCTCCGCTGATGAATTCCTATCGGTCCCCGAGTTTGCGATGAATCCACTCTCTCAGGTAGTCCATTGCTACGATGAGCTTAGTTGTTTAATCCACTCCGTCTGTTTAATTGGTAATGCATGGTATGTGTTTCGTAACTTATGGCTCTGCTTTGTTCTTTCCTTAGAGGTTGCTTAAGATGGTCGATGGGTTGAACTTTAAGGACTTTGTGGCCTTCTTGTCTGCGTTCAGCGCTAGAGCTAGTATGCAGCAAAAAAGTGAACGTAAGTGATTGGTCATGCTAAGTTTAATAGTCATAGCAAACTGCTTCTTTTACAGTTGTGATGTTTTTGGTTTATTTTGAGTACAATTGTTCTAAATAAGTTATTGCCTGTCGTAATGAGTGGGCTAGGGACTACTCGTATTTCTGTTTACATTATTGACTGTTTCAAATTCTCATTTGAATACTTCATGTGTGTATGTGTGTATATATATATATTTGTATACGTATATATATGTATATACATATATGCATCTGTGTGACATGTTCATACATTTTTCTTGCATTCATGACAATTAGGAAAGATCTGCACTCTGAGGAACATGTTTATGTGGTGGATTAACTTTGACATTGTCTCTTTTCCAGTTATTTTCAGGGTATACGACTCAGACTGTAATGGAAAGGTGTCTTTCAATGATATTTTAGAAGTGCTGCGTGATCTGTCGGGTTCATTCCTGTCTGACGAGCAACGAGAGGTAAAATCATGGTTTTACCCACTTTTGTTTACATAGTCATAGCCTTGCACGACAAGAGTTAAATGGTTTTGATTGAATCTCACCTATTTGGTGGATATTGAGTATTATTTCAAAACTTCAGTTCGATACTCATTTTCCACAATTATCATCAAGTTATGTCCTCCGATCAATACCTTAGTTTGATGAAGAATCAGAAAGTACTGATCCTTGATACTGTGGCTACATAGTGATATTTGGTGTCACGTAAAATATCTAGTCTTCTTTCACAATTTCTTTGGCCAAAACTTGTGACTTTTTCAGACTAGTCATTTAAGATAAAATTGGAATATTCGTCATCCATATCTGATCTATGATTAGGTATGCATGTTTAGTTACACATGTGGGTCCTAGGTCTTGGTCTTGGCATCGCCTTTTTTATCGTTGTTTGTTTTCTTGACAGTTCTTGACTAGGATACATTGATAAGTTGTTTTACTTTGTTGAAATGTTGTGTAGTCAGGGACCAAATTATTAACTTGCCTTGTGCTCTATGTCTTTCAAATGCAGAAAGTGTTGACTCAAGTCCTGCAAGAAGCAGGGTATACAAGGGAATCTTGTTTGACGTCAGGTGACTTTGTTAAGGTATTTACATTTTGCTATCATATTTTTTTGTGTGACAACAATTATCATAGCACAGGGGATAGACAATGTGTACGCTTGCTGGCTTATATCTTTCTCAGAACTTTCTTAGGCTTTTAATGATGCGAAACTTGATACGGCTGTTATTTATATAATTTTTTTCTCATTTCAAAAAATGAGAAGGACATACGATTCCTTTCTAAACAGAAAGAAACTCAGAAAACTTATCCAACTAAAAATCTTACAGCGGCTGATTTTATGTCCAAACATATTTGATAATTGAGGCTTATCTACGTTAAGTTTACCTTTGCTATTTTAGAGGTCTATATGGAGCCTAGCCAAACATCAGAAGTCAAAGTTGAACGTTTACAGATATTGAATTGTTTGAACGCCGTTTATAATGTTTCAGCATTGCATTCCCTTTAGTCCAATAACAAAAGTTGCTCTACTTAGAAAGAACAAAGGAAAGCGAAGCATACATCACTGTTTTATCCGTTATCTTAATACCCAATGATGATGCGTACAATAAGTAGTACCCTGTGTGTCTCCATAGCTGGTAGTCTGTGCTAAAATCAAGTGCAGTTATTTGTGTTTTGCTTTGCTTCACGAAGTTATAGTCTGTGCTAAAATCAAGTGCAGTTATTTGTGTTTTGCTTTGCTTCACGAAGTTATCGTCTTAAGGAAGTATAAAAAACTGTTGCATTACAGACTCGGAAAGTAGGTGGCTAGCTAAGTAACTGAGGATGTAACTTATATCAGAAATTCATATTTTGTGGACCGAACTTGTTGCAGAAGCCTACATTATAAAGTTGAACATAGTGTTCAGTCTTCACGTAGCTGTGAGATGCTAAGCCGGGCTATGGTATATTGCCAATGCTCACTAATTAATGAATAATTAAAGTGCTCATATAGGTGTTCCCTGTATTACAGCATGTAAATTTCTTCTTCTTTAGAAATTTATCTTTTGAGTAAAATTTTAATCCCAACCCAGAAGCTAAAGGAGTCATTCATTAGAATGGTGTGGAAATGCCGTCATAGAGATGGAAGTTTAGCCAAATGCACGAGTGTGCTTTATCTTTCAGGGCAAAGGCGAACTTTGATTTTAGATTCTTGGGTCGAGCATTTGGTTTCGCACCTTCCCAGTTAAAAACCATGATATAATCATCTGATTACCTGCCTCTACACAGAAAAAACAAACTTGCAGGTTTATAAAAGTCTGCATTTGTTTATTATACTGTTTGATTGTCCCATATTAGCCCAATTTCAAATTCCAGATGGCTTCTGAGACATTGAATATGAATAACGCGATGAATAATTTTTACATCTGCAATACCTATGCGTGATTTTATTAACTTTTGAAATTTTCGTCAGGCATTTAACATGTTTCATTACGGCTTTGTATCTGATGCAGGTTCTTGGTAGTTATGGTCTGAAAATGGAGGTTGAAGTGCCAATCGACTAAGTTAAGCTGGCCTGGTTTTTTCTTTTCCGTTCGATTTTCCCCCTGTATCAATTCAAGAAGTTTGAAGTGGCGGGTAAACTACATCGACAATCCCTGCTGCACAAATTAGATGAAGGTCGATGCTGACACCCTGTATGAATGCTTCTTATTCTCTGTTTACAAATTCAATAAAACAGAGTAGGCAACCAACCTGTGTATTGAGTACAATAAAATGTCAAATCTCTTTTTTTCTCTCTTCAATTTTGTGGATGGCTACTTCTCCAGGTCCTCTGTAAATGATTTTGTACCTTTCGTTGTTATGGTCTCGTACATTACGGATTCACTGGAGCGGGATCCCTCCCGTCGAAATGAGAAGTTGAGAACATTGTGTCTATACGTTACGCTATATTTCAAAAACTACACGCGTGCACACTCACGCACACTATATACCGGAATATAGGATGTAATATGAGTTCTGTTTGTTCTCTGTTGAAGACAAATTCCTAGGCTTTCCTTGTTGCTTGCTGAATAATGATACTGGATGAAGAAAAAAGGGCGAACTACGTTTACACCCTTCAGGTTTATTGTTTTTAAATCCGTCTTCTAAGTTATTTGACTTCTGATTCTTTGTGAAAATGATGATGTGACAATTATTGGATCCGTTTAATGTTGATGTGGTACCCACACTTGCACCATGGAACAAAAAATTGTCATCTTAGAGCTTTCGTCTTTTGCTTAATCGATCATTTGTATCTCAAAATGAAAACCGTTCACATTATTTGATTTCAAAACATTTTGGTGCAAGTCCATTGTTTTGTCATGGCTGTAGAAATATGCGGACCGACTATCTTTTTGGCAAAAAACGATAGCATTAGTGGGTTAAATTGCTAATTGTTAGAGAGGGAGAGGGATTGATAGGGAGGCAGGAAGCGCTATCTGCAAATAAGTGGACTGACTAATATTTTCTGAAGCTTTGGTTCTATTTTGATTCCTTCACTAGAAAGCCTCAGCTGGAAATTGGAATGGAGCCAAATTCGCCCACCATACAAAGCTGACGATTTTCTTGTTTATCAGAACAGAAGGGAAGGACTTGCGTATAACTTACGCTTGGCTTGGATTTTGCTGACATTTCCTCCCCCCAATAAGAATGGAGGCCAAATTTGCAGAAAAGGACACTATCTGCAACTGCTTTGCAATTTCCTCTCTCTCTCTCTCTCTCTCTCTCTCTCAGTACTGCAATTCTGAAGTACGCATCCATAGGCCATAACAGATGACAACACTACAAACACCACCGTCTTTCTTACAAGTGAAGCAAAAGCATGGAAGCAATCATAAGCCACTCCCCCCACATGGCCTTTAACCAATTCTTATCTATCGTATGCCCTAATATTCTTGTCAAATTATAAAAATTCCAAGGAAAATCACTATACTTTCTGCAATGGAAACTGTTACACCTGAGTTCGAAACATTTTCATCAACGAACCAGCTTTTGAGAATGAAGTGTGCAAGTGCAAGCACTTGTGAGAAAGGAATTGGCGACAATGGTTCTATGCTGGTGCACCAAAGGATAGGAAAGGAAAGAGAATTTACTCGGTGCAAGTTGAAGACTGTGTCAAGTGGTAAAAAACCATTGCAGGATTCAAGCGCTTCAGATTCTAAAAAGGCAGAGAAGAAAAAGCTGCTGCTTGGAGGTGGTTCAACGAGTAAGGCTCTCAATGTTTCCGGTAAGGGGAAGGCTGTAGTGTGCACTGGTGAAGTTGAAGAACTAAACGAGCGACTGAGAGTTCTTGAAGAAGAAACTGAAACTATGAAGCAAGAAATGTTGGAGATTGCAGAAGAGAGAAACAAGTTGATGAAGGAGATATATCAGCAGTTTCAGATGCTAGAAATTGATCCCAGATGTTTGGCAGCAATAGAACTCAAGTCTATTAATGGAAACACAAGTATCTACTCGTCACAGGTAAATTATGCTATATCCTCAATACATATATAAGTTATTGGTTGGAACTGTAAGTTTGAAACAAAATTTCATTCTTTCTCAGCACTCGTATGCTGAAATGTTTGGCTGACTGATTTCAATGCATTTGATGGATAAACAGGATCAAAGAATGGGAGCTAGTTTGTCAGATATTTTACGCCAAGATCAAAATCCATCTCTGGTCAACAGAAATCTTAGAGCTAATACTTTGGCGATGCTCATGTGATGCATCTATTGTAAACTAGATAGATGATTCCATCAACATGTAATCCCAGATAGTATTTGTAAACACCATGTTCGAATCTCCTCTCTATTAATATAGACAACCATATTCTGTTATTTTCTTGGCTAGAACTTTACTGTTATATCATAATTAAACAGACAATAATCTCTATTTAAATTGTTCTAACAGCTGCATGTTAAACATTTACTCTTCCATTAAAGAGGCTCACAGCAATGCAAAAACGTGTTCGTAGATATTATATTATCAGATATGAATCTGTAAACATCTATAAGACATACATGAGATGGTCTAGAAGCACTAACAAATTAAAGTTACGGCTCACATCTAGGGAAAGGCTCAACTACATATGCCTAAATAAACAAAAAAGAGTACAAAGGATCAAAGTTTCACCTGTTTCAGCTTGTAAAGTGAACAGTGAAGGAGGTACACATAAATCTTATATTTCCCCTCTGTAACCACCGGATCCAAAATAATCCCTTCTAGAGCTGGCAATTGCCATGCTTTTCTGATGCTCTAGTTTGGGGCAATCTTTGATACGATGACCAAGACCGCCACAGTAAGCACAACCCTTAACCCCGCTTGCATTTGTAATTGCATCCACATCTTCCATTGGATCATTAAGCTCAGCCAAAACAGGTGGAATCCTTTGTTTTGCCTCTTGCAGGAGGTGTTTCAAATCAAGAAGTGTTGTCTCAGTTTGATTCTTGTTTATAAAAGTTGTTGCTATTCCAGTCTTGCCACATCTTCCTGTTCGTCCAATCCTGTGAACGTAGTTTTCAATTTCTGGTGGCATGTCATAATTAATGACATGTTGAATGTCAGGAAAATCCAAACCCTTTGAGGCAACATCAGTGGCAACCAAAACATCTTTCTTCCCTGCCTTAAAAGAAGAAATGGCATACTCTCTCTCTTCCTGATCCTTCCCTCCATGTATGGCCACTGCTTCCACTCCTTTTAACAGAAGGTACTCATGAATATCATCCACATCAGCTTTGTTTTCACAAAATATTAGAACAGGAGGTGGGGTCTTTTGTAGACATTCAAGAAGGTAAACGATCTTGGCCTCTTGCTTCACATACTCAACCTCTTGAATCACATCAAGATTTGCTGCTCCAGCTCTTCCCACATTTACAGTTACAGGCTTTACCAAAGCACTTCTAGCAAAGTTCTGTATTTTTGCAGGCATGGTGGCTGAAAATAGGAGTGTTTGTCGTTGACCTTTAAAGTGGTCAAAAACTTCTCTTATGTCATCCTCAAAGCCCAAATCTACCAATCTATCAGCCTCGTCCAGAGTTAAATATCTGCAAATAAAAGTAGTGTAAGTCTACAAAGCTCAGTAAAAGTTTCTCCAAATCAAAGATTGTATATAATAGCCAGAATCTTAATTTTAAACCTAGGAATTAGGATGCCCCAATAAGTAAAAACATCCAAATTACACAACCGTATCGAAAGTTCGAAACCTAAATGTATAGGAGAAAAAAGAAAATGCACAAACACTTGTTAACGGACAACAACCAATAACATAAGCATTCTTAAAATCATTGGGCAACTACCCAAAAAATAAACTCGTCATAATTCAATTGCATCAATGTATGAGCTTCATGGTAAGGACTACAAAAAAATCTGAGTCAAAATTTAGATAAAAATCATTAGGGATTCAGTTATGTATACCAGAAAAAGCAGTGTTGTTTGTTCAATATCATTTTTCTAGTAGCTATACATAACACTAATAGAATTGCAGACTAAACACCTCAAGATAATGACTTTTAAGAGTTTACATAATGGCATTCCTTACCTGCAACTGTCGAGGTTCATTTTTTTCTTTGCCAGCATATCCTTCAACCTCCCAGGAGTAGCAACAACTATATGGACACCTTTTTTCACAATTTCCAGCTGCGAACGCATATCCACTCCACCAATACAAAGCAAGGGCCTTATTTCTGGATATCCAGCCTCTCTCATAGGATGCAGAAACTCTTCCACCACATCATAAGTTTGCCTTGCAAGCTCCCTGGATGGGCAAATAATCAATCCAAAAGGCCCTTCACCTTGATTAATTGGCATCATAATCTCCTCCTGCAATGCTATCATAATCAACGGCAACACAAAAACCAATGTCTTTCCTGAACCTGTAAACGCAATACCAATCATGTCCCTCCCGGTTAAAATCACCGGAAGACCTTGCACCTGAATGGGGGTTGGCTGAACAATCCCCTTGGTTTTCAACTTCTTCAGAATCGGTTCAGGAAATCTCATATCCTTAAAATTCTTAATAGGTGGTGGAATATCATCGCCGCTAACTATGATGTGCCACTGCTTTCTAATAAAATCACATTGCTGGCTCGACATCCGCCTTAGATTCAATGGGGGCTTCCAACCTGTCAGTAAAGGCTCCGTGTAAGTGATTCCCTTTGCCAATTCGCGAACTGACATGAGGGTTTTGCGATCTGATAAGTGCTCAATCATTTCCTTCTCTTGTTGCAGAATCTCCTCAGCTGGAGTAATCTCAGGAGCGTCACGCTTCAACTGTGATGCTTTTACAAGAAGGCTAGGTTTTGCTTCAGCAAGCTTCGATTTCTCCAACTCTTCCTCAAGCCCGGAAGACTTCCCCTTGCGCTGAAGAATCTTCTGAGCCTCCATTGCTCGTCGCTTCGCCACTGGAACATACTCAGAATAATCATCTTCTTCTTCCATGGTTCAAGTTCCTGCAGTCAAACAAAAATCTACAGCAATTATTGAATATTCAAGACATAGGATATCCAAAACAGAAAAAACTAAAGAGACCCAAGAATCTTAATACCAAAACCTTGAAATATATATATATATATATATATATATATATATATATATATATAAAATTTTACACAAGCAAACACTCAATAGAATTGAAACTGAAAAAAGCAAAAGTTAATCAATTTATGCAACAAGGTTATCGATTTAAGCTGATGTTCACAAAACTAAGAAAAAAAATCCCCAATTCGATGGTAAACTAATGAAATGACGAGAACGACGGTTACATAAGCAGAAGAAGAAGGTGAGGGAAAACTTACAGTCACAGCAGAAGAAAGAAGAAGAACGATAGGGGCCGTGATGGCTACACCTTCTTCAAAACCAAATGGATTTGATGGGTTTTCTTCTGTGAGTCTCACAGGTTCATCTTCTTGTTTTTTTTTTCATTTTTAATTATATAAAACTTAAAAAAAATTTATTATTTAAACATTTTAATTCATATAATAATATTTAATTATACTTGTGAGATCAGTTATGTGCCACGTCCGCACATCACAGAAATTTTGACGGAATTTCAACGGAATGACCACGTTGATTTGCGACACCAATTTTTAGAGACTAAATTTATTGATTTTCAATTTCAGGAACCATCTTTAGGTTAATTTCAAAAACCATTGGTGATAAAAACCCTTTAAATTATATTTTATAAATTATACGAATTTTTATTTAAATGTTTATTAACATATTTATTTTTCATTGAAATATTATATAATTTATAAATATTTTTTTATCCTTACAAATTCCTTTTTATATAAGAAAACTAGTTGATGGATTCATCACACAAATCCAATTTTTCAAAAACTTAAGAAAACTTTCATAGGTATTTTTCGTGAAATTTATACATTTTATATTGAATTTGACATTATCTTTGATGATTATTTAAAAAGACTTTTGCCTTGTTTTGAAGGCAAAAGTCTTTTTAAACAACTAATGCCGCATAAAAAGCTTGAGAGAAACACAGAGAAGTTCACCGCCGCGAGCAGCACCGGCAGTCAGCCACCATCTCCAAGGGTTTGAGCGAATTGGGCAACACTTCTCTCCTCTACTTGTCAAGTGCGTGATATTTTCTACTCGTAGTTTAGCTACAACCTACACCACTCCTCTCTGCTACAATGGAGATCCAGAGTTCCCGCCACACTACTGCTGCTGATTTTATGCTGCTGGTGGATGCTGCCGTTCTTGCTCACCAATCTCTTCTTTTACTAATTTTTCAGGTACTCATCACTCAATCCCTAATTATATTAATTTTTTCTCTCTAATTTTGACTTATAGTTTGCTGATAATCTCCTCCAATTAGCTTATAATTTGATGCAATTTAATTATGATGAATTTCATTTCTATTTGATTTTTCCTTTCTTTTACTAATTATATATATTTTTTTCTCTAATTTTGACTTAGAGTACAACTGTAATCGTACGTTAGTATTCTATTTGATTTTTCCTTTCTTACAGTTTCTCATCAGCAAATAGAATGATAAAGTGTAAGGCTTTGAGATTGAACTGTTCTCCTTTCCACAGTTGAAGCACTAATGTTCTCTTGGAAGCCTTTAATACAAGCTTCGTTTTTGCAGAATCGATTAATTCCAGTGACCAAGTATACGTTTGGTTACATTTTTATAGAAAATATATTTACATGCTCTGGTGGTGATGGGTTTAGCTTTATCTTATTTATAGTAAGAAAACTGGTTTGCAGACCATCATGCTCTTTAATGTTGTCTAAACATGTAGATTTGAGCATTTTTTATTTGCGGCTACAATGGCGGGCTGAAGATTTGAGCATTTCTGATGTTACTTTTTGAAAGAAAGATGCTTATATTTCCGTGTATGGATCATACTGGTGGGATAGTGTATGTAGACATAATGTTTTTCCTAACAGGTCCTTTTTCTTTCTTTCGAGGTCTCTGCATTACTCGCATATGATAAGGAACTTTTCTGCTTTTTTTTTTGTTTTCAATGAAGGATATGGATTTTCTGCTTTCTTTCAATGAAGAATGATTGGAGTGAAGAGCTTGCTTGATTTTCCAAATTCTATGCTTTTCGATACATGTTATGCATTTTATTACATCTCTCAGGTTGGCTTTATGTTTGTTATTCAATAGGTTGGATCTTTGCGTGATGATCGTGATGCATTTCAAGATTCAGTGAGAACAGATCAGAGGTAGGAAAGACATTTTGCATTTACTTTTTGTATTGTTTGCTGTATCTCCATAGTACGGGGAATGGAAAGTGATGGGGCAGTGCGTATGAGACTGCATTTCAGGTTTCCAGTGTCCGAACTTAATAAAGGGAAAGAGCCTGATGCTGAAAACAACGATGCAGGTGAACCAGAGGATGACGACTCTGATGATGATGAAGATGTCGACGATGAGGACAGTGACGATAATGATGAGGATGATGGTAATGATTCAGAAGAAGATAGTGATGATGACGAAGAAGATTCTGATGATGAGGTTGAGGCTAATGGCAATGGAGAAAACGATGATGAAGATGATGACGAAGACGATGATGGTGATGACGAAGACGATGATGGTGATGACGATGATGAAGACGATGATGATGAGGAGGATGAGGATGACGAGGAGCTTAACAAGTTACCTTCAGAAAGAAAGAAAATAAAATAAAATGTTTCGCCATGTTTTAGACTGTTTCTTTAGAAACTTGGGGCAGGTCGGAAAATATTACTGTTATAACAACATTATTTGTTAAGACAAAGCCGTCGAATTTCCTTTTATAAAGATGGAAAGCATCTTCCGATTGTCAATTGAACGATAATGTTTCCCGTGGCGATTTTATTTCAGTCGTCTTATCTATGTATACTGCCCCATTATCATATATGTGAAATGAGCCAGTTTGTTTCCTCATCTACACTCTCTGTACCTCTTCAAACTGGCAAAATCTTTGAAATGCAACTATTTTTCTTGGGTCACAACTTGGCCCGAGAAGAACGGTTTTAGGGTTTGCTATTCTGAGGACCGAGGTTTCAAAGTTCGCGACTTATCAGTCCCGGAAGTTGCAGCATCTACCATCTTTTCCGATCTGTTCTTATTGTTTGTAGTCGTTAAAAGTTGAATTGTTGAGTCTCTGCTACACACTGTTCCCATTTCCGCAACGGAACTTAAACTCGGAAAAACCATACCAAAAGAAAAACAGAATCACGTCGGAGGAAAAAACCGAAGTGAACCAACACACATCATCAACGGCTAGCAATCGTTCACGGTTTGTTAAGCATAAGCACAATTGCACATTACTAGGGAATTATTTTGTTAATTGAATGATAATGCACAAGCACTACATTTTCTACACGAGAAAGCTTTGAATCCCAACACAATTTACACACCAATTACTTGGCGTCCAAGTTCCAAAGTAGCTTTCACTCCGGCAACTTCCCGGACCGGAAAATCGCAAACTTGGAAACCTCCGAGTGCCGAAACCTAATCCCGTTCTCTTCCAACAAGTTTTCCAGAACCTTCTTATCCCTGTCAGGGTTGGAGCTCTCACACTCGAGCTCATAACACGTCCCAAAATCGTAAACACTCTCGTCCACCTCTATCTTCAGCCCCTTCCACTTATACACACCCCTCACATTCCTAAACCCACCCAAGCACACAAACCCTTGCCCTCCGACCCTGTACTCCTCCCTCACGCGCTTTAAGATGTCGGTGGAGTCGACGGCCGTGAGCCTCCAAGGCTCGGCCACGCAGAGGCGGCCGAGGACCGGGTCGAAAGGCTCCTCCAGCTCTAGGACTCGGCTGACGCCGTCGGAGATGACGGGTTTGGCCTTGAGGGAGAGGACGCAGCGCCTATCGACGTCGTAGAAACGGAGGCGGAGGATGGCGAGGTTGGAGGAGAGCTCGGAGTTGGAGCCGTCGAAGAAGATGTTCTCTTGGATTAGGGTTTGGGTGTGGAAGGGGGAGAGGAGGTCGGTGAGCTTTTGGTGAGCGGCGGCGTCTGGGAGGCGGAGCTTCACTTCCACTTCCATTGCTTTGGGGGTTTGCTGAAGGAAGGACCAAACGAGTGAACAATGTCGTTGATAACCGGATATGGAAGCACTTGGTGGTGGGAAATGTGGCTGCGGATCTGGTGTCCCCATTTTGGTGTCCCTTTCTTGTCTCCTCCTTTATTTGACATGTGTCCATTGACTTGACACAAAATGAAACACTCTGAGATTTGTCGAGTTTCCACAAAACCCCCTCATGTTTGAGACATTATACTAACACCTCCCCAGCTTGAGTTAAGTGAATGGACACATATCAAGCAAATAAAAATGAGAAATGAAAGAGACACCAAAACGGGAACAGAAGACCCACAGCCATAAAATGTAGTATAAATTTTCCATGGACAAATTTCAATTTTGGTCCCATAGGTTACTTCGAAATTTCAGTTTTAGGTCGAGGTCCAAATAAGGATAACGTTTGTTATGTGGCGCAGGCTAAACATCACAGTAAATCAAACTTAATAATTTAATATTGAGCTCGCTACCTGTGGTAACATGGAGGAAATTGACGAACCTCAAAACAATTGAGATGCCCCCTATGTTGAAGGGAATATGTGAAACTTGCCCTTGTATTACAACTATCAGTTGCTAACTTCTTGTTGCTAGTTGATATTATGGTCTAGTGATATTCTTTCTTGCTTGGAATTGAGCCGGATGTGTTAGATTCGACTACCTGGAATGACAAGTTCGATACTAAATTATTATGATCGGTCCATTATTCTCTTTGCTGCTGGAGTAGTTGACATGGAGTTGGTATTGGACAATACATAAACTGGGAAGAAGAAGGGCAATAGCAGAACCATTCTGCATTTCTTACTTCATATATTCCTTGTTTTTCTTCTTCCATTGTCAACTAACTCCGACGCCAAGAATGGCCGATGCAGAGAAGAGGCAAGTGAAGGAAGCCACTGCGAGAGACTGGTTGGAGAAGCTGAAAGATGTCTCATATGAGATGGACAACGCGCTGGATGAGTGGAACACTGTACTTCACAAACAATCAATTGACAAACTAGTAGATGGGCAATATCCAAACTATTTACAACGACGAATTAGATGAAATTCATGTAGCAAAGTTGTTTGATATAATATGGTGAAATGTGTGTGAGGACAATGTAATTTCAGGGGGATGGGCAAGTAAAATACAGAGAGCGATGGCTGTAGGATTACGGCATTTTGAAAGTGCCTGCGGAACCAAACTTCTTATGTGCTTTAGAGCTATCTTGAGCATTGCTACTTTCCTCAGTTGACTTATCTTTCGCATTGCTACTTTCCGCCTTTGACTTATCTTTCGCATTGCTATTATCGTCGGTTCCAGAAGCACGGGGTTCCGATGAGTCAGAGATACCTCTTTTTGCCGCGCAATCTCCGTTGGCAAGAATGTTGACTTGAGAGTGTCTAGAGATTTTAATATCTATAATCCCAGGTGGTATTTGTTTCAATGGTGATCCATCAATCCTCATCTTTACAGATTCTGCAGCACCCTTAAACTCAAAACGAATTTCTTGTACCTAACAGAGGAGGGAAAAGCAATTCATCGGTGACTTCATTTCTAAAATTCAAACACATCATAAATCTGCTCGCTTGTTACGTGCACATAAAGAACTAAGTACTGAAATCAAGTACCTAAAAATCAAAATTTGGCTTTATGGTATGTTTTTCTTGCCTGATGCGTATGTGTAATATTTGGGTAGTTTTACAAATTAGAGATTAAATAAAATAAAAGAAAGAAACAATCGAAAAGTCTAAACATAACTGCAAGATGTTATATGACCTGATCAAGATAAATACGTTCATTCTGAGCCAGTAAAACTTCTTTCAAACCGACAATTTCAAGCTGTCCATCATTTATGACCGACGGGTTCATGTTCTGTTGTTCAATTCCAACCAATAAAGTGTTAATTTACGACTGTAAAATGGAAATAACGAAGTCTAACGAAAAAACAAAAAAAAATCATTAGCCTGTGCACTCACACAAATAAAAGGTAAAGAGCTAAAAACTAAAGAACCTCACTTTTCGATCTTTGTTCATATTGGATGATCCCCCAAGATCGCTTGGCAAGTTAAGACAAACAATTGACTTGATTCTGTGCACCAAAAAGAAACTTAGAATGAATGACGCATCAGTATGCATGTTTGTGAATTTGTTCCTCTGTTGTCCATTTGTCCATGCACACTTGGATACATATCATGAAAAAAGATGGCTTGGTAATAGAAGAATGTATATGTGTGTGTGTGTGTGTGTACAGAGCATTGCCCTTCAGTTTGTTTGACAATGACAGAAAAATGCCAAGATAGGGGAAATAGTCCATAGTCGCTTCGTCAATACTTGATACACTAATGAAAATTTCCATCTGTTTGGAGTAAAACAATTATCAAATCCAAGGGGGAAAAAGGAAAAATGGCTGGAAGACGCCATAATGAAAAGTCAAGAAACTTTTTTTCTCCATTTAATCATGCAAACCAGTGAGATCTGAGATGAGAGAAAGAAGCATGCTTCATAACAACATATTTAAGAAACTAAATTACACATTAGTATAATCGATTTAAAATGTAAGTGTTCGAGTCAAAAGCAGCAAAAATGAGGTGAATATAAGTTTGATTATTTACCCGCTAGGAATTTTAAGTGGTTCCAAACGACCATGCTTCATAACCTCTATGTTTACAAGAGATTTTAAGGACCTGTTTAGGACAGAAATAGTTTTAATATCAAAGAATGAATATTCTAATAACAAAAAACCTAAAACATCTGAGCTGGGGTGCCATATTAATTCAATATCAAGAGCAGACTCCATGCTTCTGCACTGCTGGTCAGCCACAAGTATACATGCCAGGCCACCAGCAGTATTCATGTTGCAGTACCAGAAATTCATAAAACACGGAGTTTGTACTGTGGACATCTGCTTCTTAACCAGCATGTTTCAATGACTATTCATAGTAACATTATGTATTCAACTTGGCTTAAAGTATATATGAAGCGTCACACCCTGCTAATTACGTCGGTAACTATAAAAATCATATGTTACGACTCGTGGGATAAAACCATTGTGTAAAAACTGATAGTATTTTCAACCCAGCAATAAAAACAGGGTATTGTATACACTAATAGACTAGATTTTGACACCTGATTGGTAATGTGAACAAGCACGAAAAAGGCCAGGGAATGCATAAATTAAGTCCTCATCTTGAAGATTGAGCTCATGTAGTCTTTACTGTACAGTTACGTGTGTTTAATGCTGTCCAACAGGGTAACCTTGTGGGTCATGGTGAAGGCTTATTATGATTAAAGCTGACATCAACATGACCTGATTCAGGGATTCTATAGTTTTAATGGCTTTTGTTGGTGTCTTGAAGGGTTAAGATTCAAGAATTTCAATACTAACAGATTAACCCTTATATTAATAAAAATAAGTACACTAATAAACTTAAAACTACAATGTTAGATATCAGTATTTAAAAATGTGCATTTGCCACCAGCATGACCATAAATCTTGTCGATTTCCTTTGATAGAAATCTAACGAGCACATCTGTGACCGTCTAAAGTGCTTAAACAACACACAGAATGGTAGTAACACAATCACTAACAGATACAAAATACATAACAAGAGTTTTCAAACCAACTTCTCATTTACATGAACATAAGCTAAATAACTACCTTGCAGTAGACCAGTAACCTCCGCGTGATCTTGGAGCATCAGCTCCTGTTGGCATATAAATAGACAAGACACTGTACTTACAGTATTTATTAAGGTCATTAAACTTGAATATCATCAAACCAACTCCAAATGACAGAGAATTTTTATCTTCACAAAGTAATTTAAGGACCCCATACCAAGAAAACAAGAATATAACATCACCAATATTTAGATATGCTTCAATTAAAGAAGATGATGAAGTCCTCAAACCAATAAACATAAACACAACAGGAACCCTGGTATGTTTTTATGGTAATATATTTGGTTTTCATTGGAAAAATAGTATATAATCAGGAACTGTGGTCCTATTAGAATATACAAAAGTTCATTAAAAGGTCCATGCACCCATCTCATTTCACTATATCTTGAATACAAGAATTAATAATGCTTTTATTGGCAGTCTTTCCTATTTCATGTGCTTCTGCACTGATTTTTAGTTGTCCGCATTATCATCCATCAGTTTTGTTGTATTCCATCAGGTTTACATTCCATCAGGTTTTCAGAATACCTTTTTAACATTCACGGAGCATTTAGACATCTAGCGAGTAATCAAATAAATTGCAGCATGAATTTCAGGTAAACAATGACATCTTCATCTAGCAAATAACCAAATGGTTAAAAGTTTCCTATTGAACTGATTTCTTGCAAAATTGATTCTTAAAGGGAAAACTATACAGCTATGTATCAATGCATGGAAAAAGGGAATATCTGACAGGATTAAGAAGGAAAATGAAAATATTAAAAACAAAAACCCAAAACCAAAATCCAAAAACTTGGTGGCTGCCTTATATACTCTTACCCAAGCTGAAATAGCTCCAGAATCCTCCTGATAATTCGAGATTATCCTAAAAAAATGAGAAGTGAGGGTAAGGAGAATTAAATAAAAAAGAAAAAGTACAGACTTCATAAGTAGATTGTTCATATGCTGTGCTGATTTTCTTCTCAAAAAAAAAAATGTTGTGCTGATTTCAAACAGGAATGTCAAACTGTGGTCCTTCAGTACTGCATGTTGAAACCTCTTTTACCAACCGCCAATTCAAAGTACAAACAAGTCAGGATCATATCCCTGAAGTCATGGTGATTACAAGAAATTTCACCATGAATCCGGCTAACCATTTGATTCACCCAGTAAATATTGATGATCATTCCAAAATAAATCGGAACCAAGCATGATGAGGCAGAAAAGGCCCAAGAAATATCAAACTTGCCAACGTTAATCAGATTTAAGTTCACAAGGACTCTCATACTGGCACTCCTCACCTCACTGAGAGTACTTTGTATAAAGCACTTCTACTTAGTAGTATTCTAATTAGTGGGAACTTTTAAGAAACGCATAAACCTCTAATAAGTAGTAACCCAAGTGCTTCTTATATTCACTGGCAAGCAATAAGTGTTTCTCCAGGAACCACTATTAAAGCACCTCTGTCTATTTTATCCAAACACTACCTAAAGGCATTGTTGATATCTGGAAGGTCTTTTGTTATTGTCACAACAGTGTGAAACAAACCCATAAAACCTTTGGATGCCTAAACCGTTTTGTTTACTTGAATTAGAAAACTTAATGAATTCATGTTTGTGTTCTCAAGTTCTTGAAGTCAAGGGTATTTTGGAATTTCAAGATTCGTTGGATATAGTCTATAATCAGGATCCAAGGAGCCTACATCAAGTCTATTAGGACCCAATACCAACCTTCCACAAATACCAAAGATGAAACTTAGAGGCGTATAGGAGGGAGGTGGAATATTTCTCTATGTAGTGGTGAACACATTTTATCTCAAATTACAAGGAAAGCTTAGAAGTCTTTCTGTCTTAGAGTAATCAAAGGTTGCAATAGGATCTGCACATTTGACGTGATTGACTTAACATGGTGCAGTCCATGCAATATCAAATTTCTACAGTGCTGCCACCAGCATTTGTGTGGTGCTAACGTCAGCACATACCTCTGATTACCATTATGGCATTATGGTTAAGCCAGCCCTCTATTATGAATTTCTCCACTGCCAAGGTGTTATCTATGAAGATATTATAAAGGTAAAGGATGTTTGAAGAAGAGAAGGAAATAAAATCAAGAGCAAAGGTTTGAGAAAATATATTAAAGTGACAACTGACAAGTAACAAATATTTTCTATAAACTGAACTAATCTACGATTTAAGTTAAAGTATGATGTCATCATCAGTATGACGTCATCATCATTCACTGAATACTACATTAGTCTCAGGATCACAGAAAAGATAGGCCTGTTGAGAATAATACTTAACACTAGAGGGTAAAGGCATGAAAAGAGAGATTTTTTTTTGGTCCGAAGAAAATGGTGATCTTTCTTTTTATCTCAAAGAAGTGATTCAAACGGATAGAGTAGGGGGTTTGGGGATGGGGAATTGAGCACTTGGTTACCTCAGTTTCTGTAGCCCCTTTGTGAACCTCAGTTTCCGTAGCCCCTTTGTGAACCTCAGTTTCCGTAGCCCCTTTGTGAACCTCAGTTTCCGTAGCCCCTTTGTGAACCTCAGTTTCCGTATCCCCTTTGTGAACCTCAGTTTCTGTATCCCCTTTGTGAACCTCAATTTCTGTAGCCCCTTTGTGAATCTCAGTTTCTCTCGCCCCTTTGTGAACCTCAGTTTCAGTAGCCCCTTTGTGAACCTCAGTTTCTGTATCCCCTTTGTGAACCTCAGTTTCTGTATCCCCTTTGTGAACCTCAGTTTCTGTAGCCCCTTTGCGAACAGGACGAAATACATGCAAAGAGTGTAGTATTTCTTTACGATCTGTAGAACTTTGAGTAGCTCTCATCTTAATGAGAATATGCCAGCTGAAACCCAATAATAATCACATAAGATTACCACTGGAAGCCTATAACAAATATGCAATTCACATACAAAAGCCCCATATATAACCCAACAGCATTCAATTTCTAAATTTTCTTAGAATCAAATTATGGGATCCATTAAAACATACTCAAGTTTGGCTTGTTTGTCCAAACCCTTATTGTACTTTTCCTCAAATTCCAACTTGTTTTTAATAATAAAAGAATAAATATGAGTTAGACCTGTCAGTTTTTATCGGTTGTGCCTCTTTTACTTGATGCAGGAATGATGTCACTGGTTGACGATCAGCAATAGGCACCTTCTGCAAAATAGCAAACAAATTATAACTTAAAAGAAGCATACAATACTGACCTAGCAAAACCATATTTTAGACAGAAAGCAAAAGAAGAAAGTGCAGAAGGAGGTAACAGCCACTTTCAGTTTCATTCTATTCCGAAGCTCTAAACCACACACACCTTCTACATGTCTGTGTATACTTATAGTAGTTATCAAATCATGCTCAAAGTTGTCCCGACCCAGCACTCTTCCCAAAACCTCACCTTATTCCTATAACCCACCTCAATCAACAACAAAAGAAGAAAAATAATTGATCCCTTGAAAGATGCTTTCATAAACTAAAAGATGTCCTACCCATCCAAACGAAAGTGGGATGTTATTTTCAGTCCCATGTGATATCGGCACAATGGAGGGCGACTCTGGTAATTTCAGATCACAAATAACTCCAAGAATCCAGTTAACCACATCATCCCCACCAACAATCTGAAACGAAATATATGTTAGAAAGACAGCTACAGCACAACCCAAAGATTAATTAAAGAAAAAAATATCCAAAATGTATGTCAGAAATTGTTGAAATTATAAATACAAATCCAAAAACAAAAAAACGAAGAAAAAGTGTTGAACAATTGGCTATATGGGATAAATTTAACATGTTACTCACTATAATTCTCATCCTCTTTTGAATATCATCAGCAAACTCATATTTTTTACTCTTATGTAGAGTACCATAAACCTCCTTTAGCACGCCCTCAGGATCCTCTACCTTTATTGGTCTCTTAGGATCAGAGTTCTCTTCCAGCACAGCAAAGACCTAGGAAAGAAATTATAATTTGAACACTATCAAGTTAAGCATGTTTACAATCGTACAGGTCAGATTTCTTTTTTAAAATAATCATTTCAAAATGCCTTTTCTCAAGGAGAGACAATTACAAAGAGAAAATAATACCTGCTTTTTATTAAGACGGTAGCAAAATTCGTTATAGAGTCGTCCTCCAAGCTTTTCATCTTTTATATCAACAAACACTAAAACTGGGCAGCTTGGTATATCGACAGAAGGTTCACCATCCAAATCATGTTTAAGCAATTCATCAGGTATATACATCTCCTTGACGAAACGTTTGGACCTACAAATTGATCCGCAGTATTCTTATTGCATGTAAATCTGAATTTTGGGGAACCAAATCTTAACAAATATAAGAATCACCCTATTTAGTTCACTTCTTCATAAGGTGCAATCTTATATAAAAGAACTTGAAACAAATTCAAGGTACAGCAGCATCAAATACTAAGCATTAGTCTATACTCCACGAAATTCAATATTATATGTATGTAACACTATCACAATAAAGGAGTTAAACTGAAGAATGAAATACAAAAATTCACCCATATATATACAAAACCCATCAATGAAGAAGAATACTCAATCTCACGAATCTGCTCTGGAATGATTCCTGCAAGCGCCTTAGCAGCCAATGGAAGGCCATAACATTGATCCTTAATTTCATTCTCAATCTTTCCCAAAGTTTCGTGACATGAAATGTTTAAAACTTCTTTGTTATGCTTCATAGTCTCCTCAAATATGCTCCAGCAAATTTCTTTGCCCAAAGGCTCAACATAAATCAAGTCCCTTTCTTCCACCACCTTTCGAGCCACTTCTGTTAACCTACTAGTGACAATGACCGCACCACCGCTACCCTTAGGCAATCCGCGCCATAACCGATCCTCAAAGTTAACGTGGCGCCGCTGCACATCATCCAACACAATCAGATACCTCTTACCAGAAAACAGCTGGTTGAGCCTTGCCAAGAGCTTATCAAGGCCAACTATCCTCCCATCCAGAGTTCGGCCCAAATTATCGAGAATGCACGTCTCAAAGCTAAACCTACTATACTGTTCTTCCTCTTTCCTCATACCCGAAAAGGGTAACCAAATTATAGGATTAAACTTACCCTTAACTCTCTCCATTTTCAAAACCTTGTGCACCAGGGTGGTCTTACCCACACCAGCAATCCCCACCACCCCAATTGTCGTAAATCCATTTCCGGTGGAGCCCTCCCCACACAGCAAGTCCTCAACTTTCTCTGCCTGCTCATCCAACCCATAAACAACCTGCTCATCAAACCCATCGACAACTGGACAAGGTGGCGGTTCCACCTCCTCCGCCCAACAATCTCCGACGTCATTGTCCAGCCACCGGGCGCCCCCCAAACTCTCCAGCTCCTTCCTCAATCCATCCAGTCGATTATTCATCTTCTGGATGAAGTAAAATCCAAAAGGGTTGAAGAGTAAGAGCTTCTTGTTGAGCTCCTTGCATTCCCTTGCGAAGATTCGGCACTCGGCCAACGCGTCGTTGAGTTTGTAGAGAAAATCGATGATTTCAGAGTAGGAGTAAGGAGGGTGGGGCATTATATCTATCTCTCTGGCCCGATTTTTGATCGACTTGAAGGAAGAGATGAGATTTTTGATTGTTCTGAAGTAGGTGATGGAAATTGAACCTGATAATTCCGACTCGGCGTCTCGAAGCGAGCTCAAGAACTTTCTCCATTGAAATTCTGCAACGTCCACTGCCATTGATGCTCGTTGTTGTCCAACAGTGGGCGCTTAGCTTAAATTCTGTGAATTCATGAGGGAAGGAAACCCCGCCTTATTGGTTTAGGCATCAAATGCCGTTCACATTGACCAAGAAAAGAATCAAAAAGTAAAAAATTATTAAACACTCCCTAAAAACTTGTGATTTATTCCAAAATAAAACTTGTCATTTATTTTCCGCTCTCTAATTTGAAACTTGGGTGCTTAAGTGTGGATGGATGCAGAATGTATTCAATTGAGAATTTGGAAGATTTTATGTATTTATAAATCTATGAATTTTTATGAAGTTTAATTGATTGGTAGACATTTCATATAAAATTTTGATTCAATTCCTTCTAAATCTCATAAGGAGAAATGAGATTTGTGGATGCTTAAAATACACTATTAAATCTATCTAATTATCTCTAATTCCTCAACTTTCTCAAATTCTTTAAAATCAAATTCTAACCGAATACACTTGGGAATGTTATAAACTTCTTTAAAATCCTAACTGAATACACACGAATTTCTAAGGATTTTAATAAACTATTTTAAAATTTTAATTGAATACACCTTGAATTTTAGAGAATCACTTAAAATCCTGATTGAATACCTCTAGATTCATTAAAAGAATTAAAATCCTTTAAAATCTCAATTGAATACACCCCTATTATACAAAGATACGTAGAGAAAGTCGGCGGAAGTAATTTTTTTGTGGAAAGAAATTCTCTCCAGATCCCTTCCTCCTAATTCACCAAGTTCGGGAATCCGAGTTATTGAAATTTGATCCAACGGCTACAAACAAAAGCCCACTTTAAAAGTTATAATAACTTTAGCCGTTGGATCAAATTTCAATGGTTCAGATCTTTGAACATGGTGGATTAGGATCTTTGGATCCCTTCCCATTTTTTGTAAGTCGGCCAATAAGAAAATTTGTTTAGGAGTGTGTTTTTTTTATGAATTTAATTATATCGATTACACTAACTTTTTTCTACCCTCGTTCATGTATAAGCTATACTTAAAATATTTCAACATTTTGAGTGCGTATAATAATGAGAAAACCAAAAAATTATAAAATGTCAAAAATGCTTTTACAAGTAACATGCCTATGTTGAAAGGTCCAAGATTTATGATTTGATGTAAGATATGTACAAATTTCCATAGAAATTACTTAGCCGAATGATCATGCCGTTATCATATGGGAGATTAAATCGCTAGAACTAAAACGGACTTGGAACACCTCCGGTTCCCAGCATACGGAGCCGACTGACCAAAATATCTCAACCTTTTAATTTCATCGCACTTTTTTTTGTGTGAAATTTTTTTTATCATCTAAATTGATTTCTGACCGTAAGATGAAATTGGAAAGGCTGGGATGTTTTGGTTAGTCGGCTCCGCATGTTGGGAACCGCATAGTCCAACTAAAACGCCATGAATAGAAGTGAAAATTTGGGCCAAGGACATGAACCAAAAGTGGAATTTGGTCTTGAACTAAGGTCTTTTTTTTTTATTTTTTATTTTTTTTTTTATATAAAGAAAATAGAATATTCATTGATAAGAGGGGAATACGTACAAAGTGTGAATAATGTGTTAACATGGAGTTCGATAAAAACCTAAGTCAGAGTCCAGGACTTTCAACTCGATCGAAAGAAAAAAGAGTGTCTCACACAAATAAACAAATGTTTACTATCCTCACATCGCCAGGAAAATACAAATTAATTTGATGCATCTTCAAATAAAGCATCCAAAATTAAGTCCGGAGGTTCCGTCAGCCATATTAGCTCCTGAAAGCTTCCAACTCCAACTCCAGCGCGAGCAAGCCTGTGAGCCACCTGGTTTTCCTCGCATCTGACATGGTGGAGCTTTGTCTGCGAAAAGTCACTGAGAAACGCACGGATGTCGTTGATTATTGGACCCAGGGGAGAGCTATCATCTCCATGACCGTTCATGGCGGCAATGGTAGTAAGAGAATCCCCTTCCAGCACAACCCGAGACTCATGATGATGGATTTGTTTGATGAACAGGAGAGCACTTCGCGCGGCAAGAAGCTCCACATGCAGCGCCGATGCTGCAAACTCGACTCGCGCAGAGAGCGCAGCAACAAAATCACCATGGCTGTTTCTGAGGATTACCCCCAATCCTCTACGGCTTGTTCGTTCCTCCCAAGCCCCATCAAAATTATACTAGAGCCATATCCATCGTCAGGTTTAGTCCATCTTTGCTTAGTGCGATCCTTCTTCTTCATTTGTGGCGAGTGCCATTTCTACTCCAATAGCCAACCCTCCGCACGGACCCCTATTTCTCTCGGTGGCCACTACTACAAAATGGAATATTACTGTCAGATTAAAAACGACAAGAAACACCACTTACTGTCGGATTAATGGTAAAAATCCAACATTAAATTGTGCAATGTCGGATTGACAAACCGACACCAATACTACCGTCACAAAAATGTATTGACGTCGCTTAGACCTCTTAATCCGCCACAATGAAGCAAAGTAATATAAAATAAAAAGGAACAAAGGCGTCGCTTAAAACTGACATGGGCACCGACGTCGCTTATAAGTGACATAGAAAGGATCAAAGTCGTCGCTCCAAACCAACATTAAGTACCAAATAAACAATTAAATAGTCAAGCTGACGTCGCTTATAAGCGACACTAGATATATTAAAAATAAAAAATTTAATTAATTTTTGTCAATTTTAAACGGATGACGTTGCCTATAAGCGACACTAGATATATTAAAAATATAAAAATATAATTAATTTTCGTCAGTTTTAAAGGGGTTGACGTCGCTGAACTCTTGGGATGATCTTCTGGAAGAATTAGAACTAGAAGCTAAAGAAGATGCATACGAAACCATATCCGGAGTCACCCCATGTCCATACCCTCGTACTCGATTATGACGCTCAGGACCCATCATTTCCACATAAACTCGGGTCCTTAGCTCATCACTATCTTCTTGCCCAGACTCGATCATATTTTGAATATTCCCCTCCATAGTTGCCTTGCAGTAAAATTTTTAAAAATAAGAATTCAACTCTAGATAATAAAATTTAATAACAATGATAAACTATCACGAATAAGTCAATTACCCCAGTGCGCTCCGATGTTTCATCAATCCATGTGCTATCTTTTCAAGTATGACAGTGACCAAAAAATGAAACAGGATCCGTCTCATTCCCATGCTTTTTCCGCAATAATTATAAGTCAATAAAAAAAACAATTTTCAGCAACCATCAAATTAAAAATAAATTTCTACTAATTATATATTAAATTTAAAATTATCTACAATTCTTGAAAATGTACAATCCTTACAAGTTTTGCCCTAACTCTTGCAAAAGATTTTGCACCAGTTGTGTGGTTCATTGTCTTCAACCGCCTATTATGCTTATTTTTTGCAGCAATCTCCTGAAGAAAAAAAAAGGAATTTATTAAACAAATTTCATGCTATAATAAAATAAATAATAAAAAGTTTACCTTCGTTTTTTCTTTATTCCACTAGGACACCAAACCAGCCCATTGTCGAGGATCCACATTAGGAGGTGTGTTCCCGTGCTCCTCAACCAGTTTATCAGTATAATGTTTTTTTTTTTAATTTATTACTATACTCCTTATGCGCATGCTCCGCAATATGAAGTGTCATATGACGAATCATGGGCATTTTCATCATATCCTCCTCTTCAAAAATAATAGTTTCATATACTCATAAAAAAAATCAAGCAAATTAATTATTACTATAAACATTGACTTATTATACTCTCAAGTTGCAAAAAATATTTATAACTTTATTCTATTCCAGAAAGCTTCCATGCGATCTTCCTTGATCATACGCCAATCTCTCACCAACGGAATATGTCTACAATCTCTAACCTCCGAAGCTACATGTTTTGAAAAAGCACTAGAATTTTCACTAATGCATTTTCCAGATGCATCAAAAGAACAAGGTTGTGTCTTCCTGTTGGGAATTGAGGATCCCCGTCCTCATTGATTTGTTCCTTATAAATACAAAAAAAAAAACAATTAAAAACCGAGGAACAAAAAATAATTTTCAATTTGGACCACCTTCGACTACAAAACAAAAAACTAAAACTAATAACCATAAGAAATTAAAAATGGACCACCTTTGACTTCTTCCTCTTCGAATTGGATTTCGTCAGCATGCTCATCCTCATAATGATCCATAGCAAAACAATCTGCAAGAAGAAGTACAAAAACTAAAAAGTGAAAAGGGAGATGAAATGGAAGTACGGACGAAATTGGGAAGGAGAAGAAATATGGATGCTGAGTTGGCGTCGGTTAAAACCGACATTAAATCCCTGACGTCGTATTAAAACCCACTGGCATCGCAATAAGTGAGGCTTAGTGTCAGTTGAAACCACCACCCACTGCTGACATGGATTAAGTTTAATTAAATACACCCACTTTCAGAAAACATTTATTGGACCAAACGTGGCGTCGCTTTAATGAAATTTAAAAATTAATGAAATTTGGTGTCGGTTTAAACCGACACCACCACTGACACACTTTCCTGATACATTAAATCAAACAACCTCTTTTTGATTTTACCAAAAAAAAAAAAACAACCACTTTCTGACTTTTTTTTTATAATTCAAATGGTGTCGCTTTAGTTAACCTTGGTGTCGGTTTAAATTGACACAACCACTGACACACTTGACTGATGCATTAAATCAAACAACCACTTTTTGATTTTACCAAAAAAAAACCACCACTTCTGACATAGGTTTTTTTGTATTCAAATGGCGTCGCTTTAATTAACCTTGGTGTTGGTTAAAATCAACACCATAGTCCCAATCAAACAACAACTTACACATGGCGTCGCTTTAGTCAAACTTTGTGTCAATTTAAACCGACACGAACACTGACACACTTGACTGATGCATTAAATCAAACAAACACTTTTTTATTTTACCAAAAAAAAAAACCACCACTTCTGACATAGTTTTTTTTTAAATTCAAATGGCGTCGCTTTAGTTAACCTTGGTGTCGGTTAAAACCGACACCATAGTTTGACAAGCTATAATGAAGTGCACGTTGTGTCGGTTCAAATGCATTTGGCGTCGGTTTAAAACGCCACGATATCAGACAATTGCCGAGGTGACTGAAATAAATGAAGCTGTTGTCGAATTAAAAGACAGTAGCGTCGCTTAGAACCGACACTAACTTGTTAAAAAATAAGCGGGAAAGTTCCCGCCTAGTGTATTTCAAATTATCTTACCAATGTCGTCGCCTAAAAGCGACAGGAAAATAGTTTTTTTTTTTTTTTTTAAAAAAAAAAATGTCCCCATACAAAAAAAATTAACGAGTTTTTTTTTTTTTTTTGTTACCTCACACCGTTTTAAGATTTTATTAAATAAAATTGAATTTAAATAAAATATGTAATAAAAAACAAAAATATAGTGTAATTAATACTTAAAACGCATAAAACAGTTAATATATTTATTCCATGTCCTCATCCGTTATGTCGTCGTCAGCATTGGCATAACTAGCAAACTGGGTAGGCAACGGTAATGATTCATGAAAAGTAGTCTCTTCCTCGCCAACCCTTGTATGGAAATTTTCATGGTTAAGTATCTGATCATCCAAATTTGGTATGGCATAATCATCAATTGCATCGTTATCCTCTAATACGGCATAAACTCATCCTTAGGACATTCAGTTGCGTGCCACCTCATATGTTCAGTCGTATGCTTCCACTACTACAATATTAGCTTTAGGTGGCAGATGATGGTGGCAGATATTAGAAACATCATGTCGGATAAATTATATCCGACACATCCTTTAATTAGTGGCGGATATTAGAAAAATCCTGTAGGTTATACCCGACATAAATTCCTGGCGGATATCAAACATATCATGTCGGTTATAACCAACAATATTTTTAATCCTTGTTTAAAATTATTTTTGACAGATTCTGGCTGTTTTTAAGTTAATGGTGGTGGTTATAACCGACAGAAATTGACTATTTTATTGTTTTACTTTCTAGCGGTTATTATTTTAGTATTCTGGTGGTTATAACCGACAGAAATAAAAAATTTATTATTTTAAAATGTTATATTAAAAATAAATAAATAAACACATTTTTTAAATATTTTTTTTTTCACTCATGACTCTAAAGTCTAATGAACTCAATTCCCACGAGCCATAAATTTTCTGAGAGAATAATAACAACAGACTACGATCTGAAGCTCTATCATTTTTGTAATAAGGATTATGCTCCCTCATAGGCAAGCAACAAGATACAAAGAAATTCAAACAATTTTTTTCAATGCGTCACAAAGCACATTGTCTGGCACATAAACATACATGAACATCTGGTGTACTTTATCATGTCTGATTTTATTATTTTAAAATGTTATGTTGATTAAAAATAAATAAATAAAATTTTGGGAGGGAGTTTAAAATTTTGGGAGGGAATTTAAAATTTTGGGGGTATTTTGGCAGCCATATTTTTTTCTGTCTATTATAACCGACAGTAGTTGAAAATTTTCTGTCGGTTTTTATTTTAAAAAATGTTTCTGTTGGTTTTAACCGATAGTAATGAACTTTTTCCAAAATAAAACCTATGAAGTAGCAGAAAAAGGAAATGGAAGCTGAGCCATCCTGAAGACTGAGAGCCCCAAACCCTATCTTCGATTGCACCAACACCATTTCCTCCACCACCACCTTAGCCACTGCCGCCTCTTCGCAGTCTTCGTCCTCATCCACCGTCAAGCTCAAACGCCAGAATCCCAAGCTTGCCTCTGTCACCGATAACCTCCTCTCCGCTTTAGACCCTAAGCCCTCGGTAGTTCTGCCTCTGATACCCTCCACTCATCATCGCCCTTATCCCGTCTCGTCCTCCTCTTCTAGTAATTTCTCTACTCCGTTTTCGATTTCTCCGTTTCTCGCCTTGGGTTCAGGTGTGATTTCTGCTTTGTTCTGGTTTTAATTTCAATTTGGGAATCTAGGGTTTCTGGATTTTTCTAGAAGAACATGAGGTCGCTTGGAATTTGTCTGTTTCGATCCTTAATCATACCTTAAATCTATTGATATTAGTTGAAATGTGTTGCTCTGTGTTTGCATTTGAGTGCGTATTTTGAATGCTTTGTTTGAATACTTGAATTGAACTTGATGATATGGTTCAATAGTGGGAACTTTAACGAAGTACTGTTCAATTTCATTAGATGGTCAATTCATGGTGGTCGCGGAACCTGCAGATTTTGTGCATATATATAGCACAAAGGCATATTACAAAGTGCGGCAAGAGATTGATTTCTTTGGGGAGATATTGGGTGTATCAATGAGTCCCGGTGACGAGCCTCTGTATATAGGAATTTGGGACTGAACCATCTGGAGAGAAAAACCGACGACGAGTCAAGATGAGGAAGTAATCTTATCTCTTGGTTTCGTCAGTTTTAGGGTTGATTTTTGTTTATGTTTTCCTTTGTTTTTGTCCATTGTATGAGAGGTTTCTATTTTCTCTTCTGTTTTTTTGGGATGGATTGTTGTGTTTTGTGTTGGGAAGAAGGTTGGTGGAGTTGGCTTTTCTCTTCTGTTTTTCTGCAGATTCTGATTTCAAGCAGAAGGGGAGAAGAATGCTCAACGAGAAGAAGGGTTCTACTCTCATGTCGCTTTTATTTTTTTTATTATTAATATATTTGATGTCGGTTTTAGCTGACAGAAAATGCTTTAGTTAATCGTTATTAATGTTTCATGTCGGTTACAGTCGACATAAGTTCTGTCAATTATATATATTTTCTGTCGGTTTTATCCGACAGAAAATGCTTCTATTTATTCTTTATTAATATACTTTCTGTCCGTTATATCCGATATCCGACACAAGTTCTGTCTGTTTTAGAGTATTTTCTGTCGGAAAATTCATTTCATGACGTTGGCAATTCTGTCGCTTATTATATCCGTCACTGCATCCATTTTCTGTCGGATTTTGCATAATATTCGACAGTAATATATGTTTCTTGTCGGTTTTTGGACCGCCAGAAATAGATAATTTTGTAGTAGTGTTCAACATAAAAAACCGTTGCAATCGTGGTTTTAAAGGAAAATACCACATAACCTTAGTTGCAATCTTTTTTCTCAAGCTATCCTCTGCGTTGGTAATTTTATATCTTGATTCACCACAAACCGAGCAGACGGTCAACTTCGAAGTATCTTTCCAATGGATCATGCAATCATTGGGACATGTATCAATTTTCACATACGTCAGACCCAAGTCATTGATAAGTTTTTTTGCCTTATAACAGGATTCAGGCAAACAATCCCCTTCAGGCAACATTCTTTTAATTAACTCCAGTAAAGTGGTGAAGATCTCGTCTGACATTCCCGCTAAACACTTGATTTGATACAGTCTTACAACAGCTTCTAATTTCTTAAACTCCTTACAACCTGGCCACAAATCTTGATCTGCCTCTTCAAGCAACCTAAAAAAAGTCTCCACCTCTTTTGGACGCCCTTCCCCAATAGGGGGTTTAGTAGACGGCCCAACACCTTCTTCTGTTAATGGTTGGACAAATACATCATTTAGAAAATCATGCATACCAGCCACCTCATCTCCTGTTTCTTCTTTTCCGATTGCCACATTTTGCTCTCCAATGTTTTGTTCACCATGATGTCGCCACCAAGTTTTTTTATAATCATTATCCATGTTCAACAATAGTGTTCCTAACAAAAGTATATTGATTACAACATCTTTAGCAAGGACATCTAAACTTATCAGGGCCAACACCATTTGAAACCGCTTGGTCCAAAAACAAATTAATTCCAATTGTATACGCTTCCAAATTTCGAGGTATCGTCAACCAACTCTTGTCCATGTTTTACCACTTTACGAGGGCAAAATATTACGTTAACACTAAGATGCCTACAATCTTTCAATCCCTATCATGTAGGCACAACTATTAGAATTTTCAATTTCTATGTTTCAACCCTCCAACTCTATCACGATTGCAATCTTATAATTTTCAACACCTATTATAATAAAAACAAATTAAAATAACAACAAAAAGTTATCAAAATTATGCCCATCTAATCTATTCTAGTAAATAACAACAAAAAGTTATCAAAGTTATCAAAATAACAACAAAAACAAATTAAAATAACAATTAGAGTGCAAAACAAATTAATTTAACATAATATAATTTTATATTACTAAATATTATAAGTTTATGTTATATTTAATATTGTTAATTTAATATAAATGCTTATAAATATTATTCATTTCCATTTTCTCATAACAATTCATGTGACAAAATTAATTAATTCGACTAAATATTTATTAATTTAACAAAAATAGTAGAAATTTATCTAATTATTTAAATTAGAATTTTTAAATAAATAAACTTGTGTATTATACAATTTAAAAATTAAAGAATTTAGTGATTGAAACCTGAATTATGGAAGAATTTCGTCGTCGATCAATTCTTTATGTATTCAACCAACTCAAATAAATTCCCTACAAAAATAAATTGTAAATAAAAATTAAACATAAGAGGAGAAAATAAAAATATTAGAAGCAAGAAAAACTTACTGTTGTGAAGAAGGAACAAATGAAGTTGGAAGAACAGAGAAGAAAGATGTGAGAGGGGAGAGTTTGTAAATTGCGAGAGGGGAGCATTTTTGCTCACCATAATAACTATGGTGTATGCTCACCATACACCTCATCAATTGACACGTGTCCTTTCCCCCTAACTCTAGTTAACTTTCACATTAAATGTTAGTTTTCAATTTTGAAAAAAAATTAACCAAGATTAAGTGAAATAACACGTGTCAATTGATTAGGTGTATAGTAAGCATACACCATAGTTTATGGTGGTGAGCAAAAATGCTCCCGAGGGGAGAGTTTGTAAATTGCAAGAGAGGAAGAAGAATACACGGGGGAGAGTATATAAAAGACCATCGCTATGTCGCTTACAACCGACACGGGGTTTCAAAATATTAAAAAAAATAAAATCTATGTCGCTCAGAACCGATGCAGGCTTTAAAATAATTAAAAACAATAATTAGTGTCGCTTATAAGCGACACCAGTACTTTATTTCGCTTAAAAGCGACACCATTATTTAAAATTATTAAAATGTATGTCGGTTATAAGCGACATTAAATATTTACATCGGTTAAAAGCGACATAGACAGTTTATGACGCTTACAAGTGATAGTAAATCCGACGTCATATTCAGTAGGTGTCGCAAATGCCTTATCCACCACTATATTATATTAAAACGACATCACCCAGTGACACAATAAGTCCATTTTGTAGTAGGGGCAATTGCACCCCATTCCACAGCAATCATGCAAGCTTAATCTGCAAAAATCATTAGTTTTTAAACCCAAGCAATAAAACCGCACGGCTGCTACCATAGAGCAATCCCTCAAGACATGTTCGATAATTTCTGGTTTTCTGACACATAAAAGACAACCGTCGTCCTGAGTGACTTTGCGTTTAGCTAGATTATTGCGAGTATGGAGGGCATCGCAGCAGCTCTGCCAAGCACAAATTTTGACCTTGTTCGAGACACATTCCTTCCACAACTTTATCTAAAGATTTCCCACATGTCCATTTGAAGCTGACCCTCCAGCCGCCTCATACCCTGACTCCACCTCACTTCGAGCTATGTGATAAGCACTCCGAACAGAGAAGCGTCCATCTCTTTTGAAATGCCGAATTAACTTGTCTCGTACATCCCTTATGCTTAATAACATAAATGTTTAGTAATAACAGAAATGCCACATGGTACTATTTCAATAGTGGAGTTTGTTAGTATAGTTAGAAGGGTATTATTGTAATTGTGATATATGGCTATATAAGGGATTGTATAGCTATTATTTCATTAAGTTCAATTGTATACATTTTCTCTAATCAATCAATACAAGCTCTCTTGTTTCTCTCTAACAATTCTTTCTCTTCCTTTGTATCAATTCTTCATCTTTTGCAATGTAGTTAACATGGTATCAGAGCCACTAGGCTCATGCCATGGATTCTGGTGGTTCCACTTCTCATTAGTTTCGTATATTTCTAGTTTTACTTCTTTTCTAATTTTTATGTTAGAGATTTCGTTAATTTCTTTGGTGCTTCCGCAATCGTTCAGTTCGTTCTGTATTTTCTGGGTAAATTTTCGTTCTGGGTTGTGATCAGAGATCATTGGTGATATGATATCTTGGTCTTTGGAATTGTGGCGAATTTTTCTTCGTCTGAAGCTTAAATCTTGATCATTTGGGCCAAATTAGAAGTGGGAACTTCTTGATTCTTGAATTTGGGAAAGGAAAATTTTCTAGGAAAATGTCGGATTCCGGGAAAGGAAAAACATCAGCTTCTGGGCAAGTGTTCGATTCCGTTGAAGGAAAGTATGATCGTTATGTTCCTGGGTTGAAGGAAAGTAAGACGGCCCCGACCTCTCTCAGGTGCCGATTCTGAATTCTGCAAGTATAAGATGGGTCCAGACCAACACTCTGGTTCGATTTCATGAAATGAATTCTACATCGGCGCTTATAAGGATGGTTATGTTTGGAGGACCAACAAGTTTATTGATGTTTGCACAAGGCTGATGGGTGCGCTTGCTGATGGTGGTGACGAGCATTGTGGCTTGATAGCGTATGCTTGTTAAGAATTTTTCCAACTATTTTCGCTTCTTATGATATTTTAGTGGAATTGGCTGTGAAACAATTTGGGTATTGCAAATTTTTGTGGATTGTTTGTTCAAGATTGCAACTCTTGGGAACTCTTCATGTTATGATTATGTGCACTCCAACTGTTTGAAGAAATGGGTCAGTGAATTCTTTGATCTCTACTCTGTTCTTTGGTATGGAAGAAAGATTAGACATGGGTGCAGTCCTGGTGTTTGTCGAATTACCCAACCCAAAAGTTTCATGTGAATGTTATATTTGGTTTCTTGGTTAATTTTGGTGTTAGTCTCTGGGAAGATTTAGGAAGATCTCAGGAGTGTCATTCTCCTTGGTTAATTTTGGTGTTAGTATCTGGGAAGATTTAGGAAGCTATTAGGAGTGTCAATCTCCTTGGTTGATTTGGTTTCTTGGAGTGTCATTCTCCTTGGTTAATTTGGTTTCTTGGAGTGTCATTCTTCTTGGTAGATTTAGTTTCTTGGAGTGTCATTCTCCTTAGTTGATTTGGTGCGAGTCTCTGTCAAGATTTAGGAGGGATAATTTGCATATACAGTGAGTGTGTTACTATGGCTTCTCAGTTCACAGTCGAAAACTTGTTGGGTACGTTCAGACTAAGACCAGATTGAATTGTATTGCTAATCAGGAAAGCCTTACAACCTTGCAGATTCAAGTACAGTGAGAATTCGGTCCTGTTCCGGATGTAATACTACCTGGTTGTGACAACTTGGGAAAGTGAGCACAGCGGGCACTGTCTCATCCCACCATAACCTCGCAAACAGTCTTTTCCACCACTGGATACTGCTTTTCAAGCTTATGCTCTTCAATGGACTTGAGCACTGATAACCCGTTTCTGATTCTTGGATACCGGAAATTTGCTCCTTTCTTTTTTGGAATCTGACAAACTCATAAGTAATCATCTTCGTATAAGTGGAGGCTTTTGGAATGGAATTTCTTCTTCTTTTTTTCATCGTTTGAGACAGAAGGAAGATCCAAGAAGGCATCCAAGAAAGTTTTTTATTTGATTCGTAACAGTAATTGCATATCAGTCTCAAATACCTGTATAGTTCAAACTTCACTTGGATACTCCAAGTTTAGTTTGAGGGGGGAGTAATAACTGATATAACAGAAATATAGTTAGAGAGGTATTATTGTAATCGGGTTATATAGCTATATAAGGGATTGTATAGCTATCATTTCCTAAAGACGAGTTGTATACATTGTCTCTAATAAATCAATACAATCGTTCTTGTTGCTCTCTATCATCCTCCTCCTTCTCTATACAAATTCTTTATATTTGCAATGTAGTTAATAATGCTCAGGGGATACTGAGTATCACATCAATCTCTTCTGGACAAAATAATTGCCCCAGAAGCATCGCATCCCACCTACGTGTTCCTTAACAGAATAATTGATCAACGGTAGCCTCCTTATTCCAGTTCAACGGGGGTGGGTTAGTACTTTGAATTTTACGTTAGAAGGAGCCATGCCAGCCACACTTGAAAACTAAGGGCCTGTTTGGTATTTAATTTGGATCCAATGTTTTTAACTCAAAAACAAGTTTTGAGTCACAAATTTAAGTCTTTGTTTGGTATTTGATTTGAATATAATTCTCAAAACCACAACCCAAAAATATTTGAAAACAAAGCTTATTTGTTGAAAACAAAAAAAGTGTGTTTTTAGACTTTTTTTCTGCGATTCACCACTCCCCTGTCTCGCTTTACCACTCACTCCCCCATCTCTCTCCCTCTATCTCTTCCTCTCTCTCTCTATCTCTTTCTCTCTCTCTCTCTCTACCACTCACTCACTCCCGTCTCTCTCTCTCATCTCTCTCTCTCTTCTCTCTCTCTTACCCCTCTCTGTCGATACTCTCTTCTCTATTGCCTCTTCAACATCTTCCCACCTGCATCCACCATAGCCACCATCTCTATCCTTCTTCCTTCAGCCGAGATAAATTGACGACAACGAATAGCTATTGGTTTTGGAGGTCGTTGGATCTCAGATTTGAGATCGTCGACGTGACCAGACTCGGTCTGTCGACTCAAGTTTGGAGGAAGAAGCCGATAAATAGCAAAAGGGGTCGCCGGGGAGGGGAAGGAAGGGGAGGGATGCGGTGGTCGGGAAATTGGTCTGGTGCATTTGATTTTTCCTGTTTTGAATTAGTTTTGAGAAGTTGCATACCAAACAAAGTTTTGAATTTAAAATTTTTAAATCAAAACATGTGTTTTAAAAAAAAATCAAAATTTTGAGTTCTGTTTTCAAGTTAGATACTAAACAGGCCCTAAAAAATTTGTGATAAAATCCTCCAGAGAAAAGTTTTGCAAATCCGTTAATATTTACAGCACATGAAATATATAATGCACAAATATTTTAACATTTTTGAGTGTGTTCAATCATATTTCAACATTTTAAAATTAATAAAAGAGTTTTTTGAGAAAATATTTTTAGGTTCCAAAAGCACTTGAAGTACTTTTTACAAGAAGCATTAGTTATATGTGCTTCTCCCAGAAAGTACTTTAAGTAATTTTACAAGATTTACTAGTATTTTAACAAAAGATTGTTTTCAAAAAAAATTTCACCAAAAATGGTTTCAATCAACTTAAAAAAGAACATCCAAATGAACTATTAATCTACTTGAAATGTCAAAAGTGCCTTTACGCGTAGCATGAATATTAACAAATGGGCAAGTAAATGCAGATATTTCAAGGTTATGGTCCATTATAAAATTTCACTTAATACCAAGGCGTAAAGTGCAACTAACGCCAATTAAAAGCCAAATCTTTCCCTCCAAGCCAATCAGCGTTCCTTGCAGGTTTACTTTAGCAATTCAATTGTGCTTTAAGCAACTCAAAAAATAAAAAAAACAAAATTCTTTGTTGGTGGTTTCAACAACTCAAAAAAATAAGAGCATGTTTAGTATTCTATTTGAAAATTTTTATCATTTTTCAAAACAATTCTTAAGAACATTTCTTGAAAACAATTTTTTTTAAGACTCAAAATCTTGATTGGTTTGCGATTTAAAATTTTTAAATCTTACAACTTAAACTAGACAAAGATGTCTAAAAATAGGGGGTCATGGGATAGGGAGAAGGAGGAGAGGAGGAAATAAAGTAAGAGATGATTCAAGGAAAGAGAAAGAAGAGAGGATCAGACAAGATAGAGAGGAAGAAGAGTGAGAGAAAGAACCGAGAGAATGAAGAGAGCAGATTGGAGGAGAGATGAAAAAGATAAAAATAAATAAATAAAAAAGAAGAAGAAGAAAAGAGAGATAGATTTGGAGTGAAATGGGAGACGGGAGACAAAAAAAAAGGAGTGAGTTTAAGTTTAAAAACTCTAAAAACTCACTTTTTATGTTTTTAGAGAATAGAATATATTTTTGAGTTAGTCTTGAGTTCAGTTTTTGAAAATAGTCCTACCAAACAAGTTTTTAAGGCCTAAAACTTGAAAATTGTTTTTGAGTTTAAAAAGTTGGATTCAAGTAGAGTACCAAACAGACCCTAAATTTCTTGATGGTGGTTTCAGAAATTCCTTGCTGGTGGTTTTAGCAACTCAAAAAAAAAAAAAAAAAAAAAAAAAAAAAAAAAATCCTCGCTGGTGGTTTTAACAACTCAAAAAGAAATTGCTTACTGATGCTTTCAGCAACTCAAAAAAAGAAAATTCTTGATGGTGGTTCTGAAATTCTTTGCTAGTGGTTTCAACAACTTAAAAACATAAAAAAAATTCCTCGTTGGTGGTTTCAGCAACTCAAAAAGAAATTTCTTGCCGGTACTTTTAGCAACTAAAAAAAGAAGAAATTTCTTGATGGTGGTTTCAGAAATTCCTTGCTGGTGGTTTAGCAACTCAAAAAAAAAAAAAATTTCCTCACTAGTGGTTTCAGCAACTTAAAAAGAAATTCCTTGCTAGTACTTTCAGCAACTCAAAAAAAAAAAAAGGAAATTTCTTGATGGTGGTTTCAGAAATTCCTTGCTGGTGGTTTTAGCAACCAAAACAAAGAGAAATTCCTCGCTGGTGGTTTCAGCAACTCAAAAAGAAATTCCTTGCTAGTGCTTTCAACAACTCAAAAAAAAAAAAAAAAAAATTCTTGATGGTGGTTTTAGAAATTCATTGCTTGTAGTTTCAGCAACTCAAAAAGAAATTCCTTGCTGGTGCTTTCAGCAACTCAAAAGAAGAAATTTCTTGATGGTGATTTCAGAAATTCCTTGCTGGCGGTTTCAACAAATAAAAAAATAATAATAATAATTCCTCGCTGGTGGTTTCAGCGGCTCAAAAAGAAGTTCCTTGTTTGTGCTTTCAGCAACTCAAAAAAAAAAAAAAAAAAAAAAAAAAAATCTTGATGGTGGTTTAAGAAATTCCTTGCTGGTGGTTTCATAAATTCTTTGCTGGTGGTTTTAGCAACTCCAAAAAACAAAAAAAAAAATTCCTCACTGGTGGTTTCAGCAATTAAAAAAGAAATTCCTTGCTGGTGCTTTCAGCAACTCAAAAAAAAAAATTTCTGATGGTGGTTTCAGAAATTCCTTGATAGTGGTTTTAGCAACTCAAAGAAAAAAAAAATCCTCGCTGGTGGTTTCAACAACTCAAAAAGAAATTCCTTGCTGGTGCTTTTAAAAACTCAAAAAAAAAAAAAAAAACAAATTCCTCTCTAGTGGTTTCAACAACTCAAAAAAAAAAAAAAATTACTTGCTGGTGCTTTCAGCAACTCAAAAAACAGTTTCCTTGCTAGTGGTTTCAGCAACTCAACTGGGTTGCCCACGGCGGTGTTGTGAGGGGGATGGGCGATCCATGAAAGGAGGGAAATTGCACTTGAGTTTGCAGATCAAGCAAAAGAGGAACTTAAGGGGGAGATTTTACTTGGACTCTGCTGGTAAGTGAATAATCAGCTTTTTCAAAATTTGGTTGATTTGATTATGTAGTAAGTTTTTTGTTCTTGTTCAGCATTGAATTATTCAATTTCTTCTGAGCATTGAATGATTTAAATTTGCATTAAAATTTAAATAAAAAGAAAGATAAAATGGAGCAACACAGTTATCACTTGCTTTGTGTACATGGATTGGTACATCCCATCTTGTTTCGTTGTTCTTCATGCATTCCGACTTGGCTTCTCGAAGCGAGCTCAAGAACTTTCTCCATTGAAATTCTGCAACGTCCACTGCCATTGATGCTCGTTGTTGTCCAACAGTGGGCGCTTAGCTTCAATTCTGTGAATTCATGAGGGAAGGAAACCCCGCCTTATTGGTTTAGGCATCAAATGCCGTTCACATTGACCAAGAAAAGAATCAAAAAGTACAAAATTATTAAACACTCCCTAAAAACTTGTGATTTATTCCAAAATAAAACTTGTCATTTATTTTCCGCTCTCTAATTTGAATTTTGGGGTGCTTAATTGTTGATGGATGCCAAAATAAAATACAAAGATACGTAGAGAAAGTCGGCGGAAGTAATTTTTTGTTAGTGAGTCAATTAGAAAATTTGTTTAGGAGTGTGATTCTTATATGAATTCAATTATATTGATTACTTTCACTTTTTCTACCCTTGTTCATGTTTAAACGATACTTAGAATATTTCAACATTTTGAGTGCCTTTAATCATGAGAAAACCAAAAAATTAAAATCAATCTGCTTAAAATGTCAAAAATGCTTTTACACGTAACGTGCCTATGTTGAAAGGTCCAATATTCATGCGGTTATCCTATGAGAGATTAGATAATCTCCAACCGAAGGCTGGCCAGAGGGCTCGTTTTAGCCATCTGACCCTCCAAGATATTAATATTTTAATTAACAGTACATGGTCATATTTGTCTCCATCTCCAACCGAGGGCCAAATGGCCATAGGGCTCGTTTTAGCCCTGTCACAAAAAATGGTCTCCAACCGAGGGCCAAAGGGTCATAGGGCCAAACATAATTTATTATTTAAATTTAAAAACCACAACAACTTAAATTTAAAAACTACAACAACTTAAATTTAAAAAACTACAACTTAAGTTTAAAAACCACAACTTATGTTTAAAAACTACAACTTAAATTTAAAAACTAAAAATTAAATTTAAAAACTACAACAACTTATATTTATAGGAAAAAAATGAGAATTTTTTAATATTTTTTTACAAATTTTGACCGAAAAAAATTCAAATTCAAATCCAACGGCTAGTTGATGTCACCATGACATCAGATAGCCGCTGACGTCAGCTATGAAGGAAAATTTGTGAAAAACATGTTCATTTGAGCAACATCTATGGCATGCAATTAACATTTAAAGGCGGAATCATGCTTGTATGCACTCAAAACAAAACATTACCCATGAAATTCAAAGCCTAGTAGTTATGGTGAACCAAGACTCAACTCAAAACTTAAAGAAAGGAGTTGAGAAACTTTTATACCTTTGAAGCACCTCCTTGCTTAGCAAAGGTTAATCACCCATGTGAGGGCCTTCTTTCCTTTGTCTCCTTGCTCCTTGGCTCCATGGATATGGATGGAAGAATTGATTCTCCAAAAGTCCCCAAGGTAGGAGACCTCTAATTTTCGACACCAAGGATGGTGAAGGAAGAAGATGAGTGACCTTGGAGGAGGAAGGATTGCTAGCTAATCCCCTCCAAAGGGGCCGGCCTCCTAGAGAGAAAGGGAGAGACATGTTCTCTCCAATTTTCTCCAAAAGAAACCCTAAATGAATTTTGGCTATAAAGTTCTTTATATAGTCCCTTCAATTAAGTGACTAAAAGAACCACAAACCCTTTTCTTCTCTATATGGCCGGCCTCCTTAAGGCTATGGGCTGTTTGGGCCCTTTTGGGTATTTAGTCAATAAGTTGTCATACAACTTATGTTAATGGTCTTGACATTCGAAGCCCATTGGGCCTTGAGGCCCAAAACTAACCCGAGGTCTAAAACGAACTCATTCGTTTGATTAATTAACATATTAATTAATCCTAGCCATAAATAATTAAACCATTTAATTATCCTTACTCATCTTCGTTATATCCTTCAATCATTACCTTACACGGTGTGCGATCCATTAGGTTCCTTTTAGCGAGGCAGTGGGCGATTAGAACTCTTACTAATCGATTGTGAATTGAAACTTACTTTCAATTCTCCCTTTAGTGATTATACATCTTTAGGGCTTCCACAAGCCATGAGTGACACCTAGCAGTATGTCATGGCTACCCAAGCTAATCAGAAGAGGTTGGAGAACCTATTCAGTTTGGGATTACAATGCAATATGGTCTTTCTCTAATACAATACTCTTGACCACATTGTTTGGATTAATAGTTTATTCATGTCTACTATCCAATGTGATTCTCTTGCTTATATGATTACCTTGAATGTGATTTGGAACAAATTCCTAAATCTCATTCATACTCTGGCCAGAGATTCTAAATCATATCATAGAGTATTCTCCCTCAACGTTTGAAGGTTAGAGATCCCTTGTTGCGCATTCATTTGCCTCCATGGCTAAGTGACTTAACCTCAACTATGCCGTGGACACCCTCTGATGGAGTGACTTTGACATAGCCAAAGATCAAGGACCTAACCACAAGACAACTATGATGCCTCAGGTCAAATGACTACTTTGCATTATCCCAACCAGGAGTTCTCATGTGACATGAGTATGAGAACTCCTCATTGATCGCGTTCAGTGGACTCATTCTTTATTGAGCACCTACGTACTTGTCTTGGTGTCAGTCACACCATTGACTCGAGACCAGTCACTCTTCCTAAGAGAAGACATAGGACGTACTGATCTTAACGGACTGTCAATGCCCAATTGGCAATCCTATGATCAGGAACTTTTAGGATATGTATTCGAAAGAGAATGGTCTCATGAATCTAACTTCTTTAGATCACATTCTCCCTATTACATATTCCTTGGACTTATCGTTTAAGCATATAACATTTATATGAGACGGCTTAAAACAATAATCTTTGCCCTTTATATTAAACTAGATTAGTTTAACATGTGAAATGTCCATAAAGTATCATCATATGATTGGTTTTAGGGCACATTTCCAACAAGCTAGCCATTGGATTTGAATATTTTTTTTGGCTATAAATAGGTTGGATATTGGGCTATAATTCACACACCTTTAAATTCAATCTATTTCATTTCAATCTCTTTCAATTCAAGTTTACAATGAATTCCAACTTTGGATCCTCTTCGAATTTCAACTAGGGGTCCTCATCCAATTCCGAATTGGAAGAAAAATGGGCGCGGATGAGATGAGAAGATGAGGAGTCTAATAAAGAAGATGAAGCATGGCGCAACACACAATATGTGGCAGCCATGGATGCGACCATGGTGTGTCAGCCAACTAAGGAACAACCTCAATAGGGTGGCTCTGTTGCTGGTCGCTCTTATAAACCATGAAACAGAGCGATGACGTATGCCAATCTGATGAACAACTACTTCAACCCCAACTCGGTGTACACAGAAGATGATTTCAGACATCACTTCCAGATGAGGCGTCATGTCTTCGAGCGTGTACTTCATGATGTTCATCAGGTCAATCCATATTTTCAATAGAAGCTGGACAGAGCAGACCGTCTTGGTTTCTCACCTCATCAAAAGATTAATGTTGAACTACGATTGATGGCCTATGGCTCCCCAGCTGATTCGATGGATGAAACCCATGGTATGTCTGAGTCTACATGCCTTAATACTCTTGCTGAATTCTTTAACACAATTGTTCAGCTTTACAAAGATGAGTACCTCTGCGAGCCAAATCAAGAAGATCTGGATCGGCTCATTCGCAAAGCTGAATACCGTGGGTTTCCGGGCATGATAGGGTCATTAGACTACATGCATTGGAATTGGAAGAACTGTCCCACCGGATGGCAATGAGGCGGCTTTAGTGAAAGGTCAAGAAAGCCAACTATTGTGTTAGAGGCGGTTACCTCGTATGACACATGGATCTGGCATGCTTTCTTTGGAATCCCTGGATCCCAAAATGACATTACAGTTCTTGGGCGTTTACCCTTCTTCAATAACTTGACGGAAGGTAAATCACCTCAACTTGACTACTACATTAACAGTCGTCAATACAATATGGGGCATTACTTGGCAGATGGCATCTACCCAAAGTGGGCAACACTTGTTCAAGCAATTCCAAACCCTAAAACTGATGCCGAAAAGTGTTTTACCTTACACCAAAAGGCATACCGGAAAGATGTTGACAGAGCTTTTGGTGTTCTATAAGCGCGGTGGAAGATCATCAAGGAACCGGCAAGAGGGTGGAGTCGAGAAAATTTGGACTCCATCATGATGTCTTACATCATATTACACAACATGATTGTGGAGGATGAGCGAGATGGGTATATTGATGGAGAGTCCGATGACGACTAAGAGGATCCAAATAGGTCAAGAAGGGCTCGTGCAAAAATATATGATAGGCCCAATTTGCCTTTCAATCTAAGAACTGGTAGTATCTCTATAAATGAATACATGAGTCACTATAGGATGATACGTTCCCATGCCACAAACAAGTACCTACAACAGGATCTTGTTGCACATCTTTGGGCCAAAAGAAGCATGGAGTAGGCGTTTAAGTTTTATATTGTTAAATGTTTTTAAAAACGTTGTTTAAGTTTCATGTTGTTAAATGTTTTTTTTATGTTGTATAATTTTTATGTTGGTTAATATTATTTAATGTTGTTTCATATTGTTTAATGTTGTTTCATGTTACTTAATTTAATTTAATGTTGTATAATGGCTTAGGAAGTTATAGGAAAAAAAATAGAAGTTATAGGGAAAAAATGGAATTTAAAAAAATATGAAACAAATTTTGTAAAATAGAAGTTATAGGAAAAAAATAGAATTTAAAAAAAATATGAAACAAATTTTGTAAAACAAAAGTTATAGGAAAAAAAATAGAATTTAAAAAAAATATGAAACAAATTTTGTAAAATATAAGTTATGGGAAGTTATAGAAAAAAATAGAATTTAAAAATAAAAGTTATAGGAAAAAATTTTGTAAAAAACAAAAAAAAAAAAAAAACTGTAAAGAAAAAAAATTAAAAAATAACGGCTAGCTGACGTCAACTAGCCGTTGCATTTGAAATTTGGCATAGCATTCCTGTCGGATATAATCGACAGGAATATATATATTGTTGTCGGTTATATCCGACATGAATGCTATGATTTCTGGTCCAGCCTGGGGCTGGCTGGCTGGCTGGATTGGGCCAGCCAGTTGGCCCTTTGGCCCTTTCAGATTTCGTGGGGCCCACAAGCCATTTGGCCTAGCCCTCGTTTGGAAACGGTTTTTAGGCATTTTTTGGTCATCTGGCCCTCTGAACCCTTCGGTTGGAGATGGTCTTAAATCGCTATAACTAAAACGGATTTGGATCACCTCTGGTTCCCAACATGCGGAGCCGACTGACCAAAACATCTCAGCCTTTTAATTTCTTCGCACTTTTATTTTGCGTGAAATTTTTTTTATCATCTGAATTGATTTATGACCGCAAGATGAAATTGGAAAAGCTGGGATGTTTTGGTCAGTCGGCTCTGCATGCTGAGATTCGGAGAATCCAACTAAAACGCCATGAATAGAAGTGAAAATTTGGGCCAAGGACATGAACCAAAGGTGGAATTTGGTCTTGAACTAAGGTTTTTACTTAAAATAGTCACTAGAGAGACAAAATTTGTAAACTAAATGAGATGTAAGTTAATGATTGGATTATTACTAAGTATTGATTAACGTGCTTATTTTTATTGGTGACACATCATTTAATTTGCAAATTTAGTCTACCTAGCATTACTCGTGCAAGAAATGTTAATTATTGTCCAAACAAATAGCAATGGATGGTAAATACTGCAAATATTTCAAAGTTAAGGTTCGTTATAAACACTACTAGAATTATGGCTATAGGATACCGATGTTTACACACCATTTGCAATTGGTGTCCATAGACATAAAGCAAGCACTCTTAGTATTTTTTGGTGTCTTTAGAGTTGGATGCCACCGATATCGGTGGCCTTCAAAATTTAGACACCAACCATTGGTGGCTGTTAAATAACTTTATTTCTTAAAAATACTTTTTTTGTGCATTTGTGATTAATTGGGCACCAATATAGTTTATTGAACACCAATAAAACAAATAAAAAAACCATTAAACCTCTATCCCCTTCACAAAAGTCCAACTCTTCCCCTTCATTCCCTCCGCTCGCTTCCCCCCTTCAGAATTCATTCTCTATCTCTCTCCTCCATCCTGTATCCTGTATCTCTCTTCTCTTTCATGCAGCAGCGACTTCGTCCTCCGGTCACCAACGAGCGTCAAACTATACCTTCAGAATCATCTTCCCTTCCTCTTTCCAACCCTTAAGTTAGTTTCTCCAAATTTGTAGCCGAATTTTCTCAATTTCAGATCTAAGAAACGGTGACCGTGGGTATTCCGGCCAATTTCCGGCGAAGTCTGCCTGAATTGGACCTCAACCAAGAGGTAAAAATGATCATCTCCTCATGGCTGTCCCTAGTGTAAGTGATTTCTCAAAATAAAAACTTTCGGTTTTTGGATCGATTCTAGATTTCAAATTTTAATTCCATTTTCTGTATGCATGTTGAAGATTGGGGACGAGGAAGGTGAATCAAGGTTGTTTCCAACCTGGGCCGAAAAGAATGGAAGCCTTGGAAGGTTGTGCGTGAAACTAAGGTGAAGAGGGTTCTTCTAACAAGCATGGTCGTTCAAATATACATGCAATTAAGATCACTGACTAAATCAGATTTCTTTTATATTGAAGCAAATCTTGCCTATTAGGTGTTTGTGAAAATTCCCCAGAGACTTAGAAACAAGGATATGATGCAAATATGAATGTAGGCTGTTTTGGTATGTGTGTGTACGTATAGAGGTGTTATATTGATATGACAGGCTGCCTAATTTATCTATTTTTGGATTGTTAGATCAAAGAAGGAAGTTCAATTTATCAAGGATCAATGTTTGGACTACTAGACAGCACGCCGCCTTCGGTTTAAGGTATGGAAGTCTCGTGCTTGCAATCTGGCCGCTTACGTGTTTAAATTTCTGGTTTATCAATATGCTCAAGATTTGGTTAGCAGGTAGTTATGCTAACAAATCAAAGTTCCTTTAAGAATCTGGTTGGTAGTCTTGGTGCCCTCCAGATTTGTGTAAAAATCTGGAGCATAGTCCTATGCTAATGAGCTGCAAGTAAAACTTCAGTAATAATGTGTTTTTGTATTTCTTTCTAGCGATTAGCTCTTTGCGCTCGAAATTTGGCGATCAGGACTTGCCTTTGATTTTATTCGGTGTAGCAGAGTTTTGCTTCGATTTGTTCATCTTCTTCCAAATTTCTGTTCCTTTTTTTTCTTTTTTTTTTATATTGTTTTGGGATATGTGAATGTAATTTTTTGGGTATTTCTTTGCTTCAATTCTCTCACATTTTTTGCTGTTTAGTTTGAACTCACATCGCGGCATCATCATCTGCTCTTGCTGCTGCTGCCTTTGACTGGTATTTCCCTATTTGCTACCCAAACAACAGTCCTCTCATATACTACTTGCTCTTAGATACTACTTGCTTGGAGTACCATATACCTACATAGTAGTTTGAAAGCTGACCTGGTTTGAAGAAACATATCTCAAACATCCCACCTGCAGAGACAATGGTTTGATTGCAAGAGAGAGATTGGCATGACATGATTAAGCTCTTTGGAAACAGAGTGTTCAAACACTTTTCAAAGTTTGAGTCCCAACATTTGTTCAAAATTGTATAAAAGACCAGTTATGCAAATTTGTAGGATATTCTTATATCAAAGATATTACAATTTGTTTCCTCACCAAAAAAAAAAAAAAAGGAAATATTATATTCAAATCTGGGTGCCCCCGAAGGCATCCTTTTTTTTTAATATTATTTTGCAACTTTGCCACCAATGTGAATTAGGATGACATTGTTTGCAGATGACACCAATGCAATATTGGTAGCCATTGTTACAATAGAATCCTCTACATAGGACATGTTCTCTAGTTTAGTGGCTGCTTGGTGGCCATTGAGGTTTGCCACCAATGAGAGCGTCCACACTTGACAATAGACACCAATGACAAGGGTGGCTTTTAGCCAAAATTCTAGTAGTGAAAATTTCACTTAACTTTAGGGTGCAAAGTGCAACTAATGCATGCCAATTAAAAGCAACATCTTCCCCTCCAAGTAGACCAACATTCCTTGTTTAGTTTAGCCAGAAATTCCTTGCTGGTGGTTTTAGCAACTCCATTGGGTTGCCCACGCGGTGTTCCGAGGGGCTGGGCACTCCATGGAGGAAAATTGTTGTAGAGTTTGCAAATGAAGCAGAAAAGCAGCAAAAGCATTGAATTATTTAATAATGATGATTTAAATTTCCATTAAAAGAAAGATAAAATGGAGCAACACAGCTACCACTTGCTTTCTGTGCATGGATTTGTGCATCCCGTCTTTGTTTCGTTGTTCTTGGTGCATTTGACAAGTGAAAACCGGGAGACAAAGCGAGTTTTAGCTCCCCCATTGCACCACCAGATATAAAAATGGGGATGTAAATGGTTTTTTGCTCCAATGGGAGGAGATAAGTCATAAATGGGGGTTCCCCACTTCAAGATGTAAAAAATGTGTAAATTAACAGAATATACACGCTCTTTTTTACCATCACCACCGCAATTTAGAGCATGAACGGTGACAAAGGGTGTTGAAAGTGGTGGTAGCGCCCCATTTAACACCCCAGCACCAGAGATGCTCCTGCTTCGTTTGATAATGTCATTCTGTATAATTTGGTTTTGTATTTAGAACCAAGGGGAGCTGATGATTTTGGTTTATTGGCAGAAAAATGATAACCTAGGGGAAAAGCGTTTGTTCAGTTCCACACCTCATTCTGCAGATGCTACACCTTTTCAGACATTGCAAATGTCAACTGCATTGAATTCGGAGGAATCCATGCCCAAGTTGCTCAATCTTTTGAGAAGAGCCAAGGCTGTGGACAAAGATCCTGAAGCAGTTAGGCACTTTGAAGATATTGAAAAATGAGCTTCACTTCATGGAAGATATGGATTTGCTACCCAAAATGAAGCTCTTTAATCCAACTCTGTCGAAGCAATTTACTGCCCTAGAACGATGCATTAGAAATATTATCTTGGGTGCTGAAACCACTTACAGCGTAAAGACGAAATGGAGAAGGCCCTAGACTCTAGTTCTTATGGAAGATAATGTCGATCAGATAAATAAAGGCTAAATCCTTCTAAGAAAATGTCTGAACAAGAACCCATTCCAGAGTCACAGGTGCATTGGTCGAAGGTCGATCAGTCAGGACTAGATCAGAAGATGTCACAGTAGTGGTCACAACTAGGCCTAGAGGATAGAATTTATGAGACTCCTGCCATGGCTAATATAAGGAGGACATATGAAGATCTGGTTTACTGGTGGATCGGTGAGGACTTCATCACATCCACCCAAAAGAAAGACAGCGTAAGAGGTAGGTTAAGATATATTTGAAAAACTTACGAGAAAAGGGCGTGACTAAACAAACTGGCTCAAATGCATCATCTTGTCCGTTTGTAAATAGTCATATGTTGATCTCCTTAGCCAGCGAAGCTAGGCTGTTGCACTTTGAGTCAAGATGGCCAAAGATGCCATCTTATGATTACTGAACCTGTAGGCGTCCATGCTTAGTTTTTAATAATCAAATTCGTCAGGGTGATGATGGTCCAGAGGTGGACGATCTGTTGACTGTATTAATGTCAATGAGCAATATCTTGTTTTAAAAATAAAAAAAAAGGCTTAATAAGTTGAAGAAGGTTGCAGTTCTTCAGCTTGGGCAATGGTAGGACTCTGCTACACATCATATTGAGGTGGATGACGACTTTGTGAACCAAGAAGATGTGGGATCTCTAAAAGGTTTAGGGGCTCAAAATAAGCACTTGGAGTATCTTAGCATCAGAGGAATATCAAGAATTAGCCAACTCCCTTCTTCTATCCTTAATCTCATCAGCCACGAAATTCTTAATCTCAAAGCATGTCCTGACTTGGAGACGTTGCCTTCAGACATTTCATCATTGAGGAAGCTCACGCATTTGGATTTATCAGGGTGTTACTTCGAAAGATGCTGAAAGAGGCTTGACAAGCTCTCTTCCCTCAAAAGTACTCAAAGGTTTAGCAAGCATATCAGAAAGGATGAAGCCTAGCAAACTGAGGAATTTAAAAAAGCTCTATATACGGGGTGGGAAACTTGATAACTTGGATCATGGGGATGCTGAAATGTGGGGAGTAGACATCTTGCCTCTCAAATACTTGAGGAAATTGCAAATAGGATTGCCATAGTTGAGTTGGAAGAGTTTCCCCATCTTTGTTCTTTGGAGAGAAGAAAATGTCATGAGATTGAAGAGGACACACACAAAGAAGACATTATTTGGGGTAAAGATTCAGGCTGGGGAACAAGTAAATCAAATTAGTGGTCTTTTCAAGTTTGTTAATTTAATTGTTTGTAGCCTACGCTTGTAGTTGACGACTAAATCTCGAGGTCTTGGTTTTTTCTACCTTCTTGTGCGATAAGAGAGTAAGGCTACAATTGTATTCCGACGATCAAGCTTTATGTGTAGTCCAACTCGCCTAATCCTTCAAATTTTCCCCTTTTGTCTGTTTTGACTTCCAGTTTATCAACCTTTGTACTGGTTTGGTTCTATTCAATAACATACTTTCAGTTTTAGTTTCACTTTTGCTGGGAAAAAGAAGTTGTAATTGACAAAAAAAATAAAAAAATAAAAAAATAAAACTTTATTTTCTTGAAATATAGTAGTGATGCACATTTAGGTTATGTTTAGGCGAGGGATTTTCAAATCCCAAGAGATTGAGGTCAAGTTAATAAGGAATGGATCATAAAATGTTACATAAAATGGATTTGAAATGGACCTTGCATATGACCATTACACAGGCATAGTCACTAGTCAATTACAAATCCTTCTTACATACATTTGTGATGCTCATATGGTTTCAATTCCCACCCATATAACATTTAGGCATTATCCCTCACTAATTTGACCTTAATCCCTCGAAATTTGGAAGTTATCCAAATCTTCGAGCCACGAGAACAGGCAACTTGTGGGACCATGATTTTCTGGACCTAAGACATGGTAGCTTAGGTGGCAAGAAAGACGAGAATGCCCATAGCACATAATATTTAGGTAAATAAGCTCAGAGGCTTGATGTGGATAGCACATGATATTTAGGTAAATAAGCTCAGAGGCTTGATGTGGATCGAAACAGGTTACTTTTATAGTTAGATCTGAGTAGCCCTAGTATGATTCGAAGTAGCCTTAGTCAAATTCAGAATAGTCCTAGTCAGATTCGAAGTAGCCTTATTTTGATTCAAAGAAGCCCTAATCATATTTGGACTAGCCTTAGTCAGACTCGGACTAGCCTTAGTCAGACGAAGTCAGAATACCAAGTGAAGTCAGACAACCATAGTCCGATAGACTAGGGCTAAGCTCATTGATGATATTACCTATCTCCCAAGTAAGGAAGCCCTAATTAAAGTCAAATTAGGATATCTTAGGGTAGACAACATAATTTAGATTCTAGAAAGATTGGGTATCTTATCCTAGATTTCCTCCTAGATAGTCTCCTGATTTGATGAAGATTACTTTCCCTACAAGGACTCTCAAGATTCCTATAAATATACTAGCCTGAGTATTTATCAGGGGACGACCACTTTATTCTCTACAAGACCACCATAGACATCCATCCCTCGCTTGCAATATCATCAATCATACAACCACATCTCTCCATCCATCTATCGCTCTGGTAAGATCACCCAAATCTCTCTCTCTCTCTCTCTCTCTCTCTCTCTCTCTCTCTCTCTCTCTCTCTCTCTCTCTCTCTCTCTCTCTCAGACTTCTACACACTTATTTTCTCTATGCCTAACATAGGCCTTCAAGTCGATGTCTACTCGTAGACATGTCCATGAAGAACTCATCTCCCAACACCCTGCCATAGGCTATTTGTCAAGGATGGCTTACCCCATTTTTCCTTAAAACTACACTGTGGTTTGATTCTTCTTCCCGAAGATATGTAGGCAGTTCTTTCCGGATTCAACCACACCCCCCCCCCCCCCCCCCAAAAAAAAACCTCATTCTCCCCTCACCGGTGGTCATTGACAATTCCGACTTGGTTTTCGCCCCGTCCGCAGATGAATTTGGTTCCAACACAACTGATTATTAAAATTGTGAGCGTGCCACTATCAACAAAATGATTTGAAATTGAAATATTTCCGCATAAAAAAATTTAACTTGCAATCAATATCGGTTGTGGATTGGGTGGGAACTCGCCCAATATTAGTTTCTTTCTACGCCTTGATTAAAAGGGACTTAAACTCAACTAGAACAAGAAGAAGGAAAACACTAAACCCTAAACCCTAAACATTTAAGAGCCAAATCATGTAAGGGCCTTTGTTTAGGTGCTGCACAAAATCCTCAAAATCTCTAGGACCGGCCCTGTCCATATGCCGAAAGATACAACTCTGGTTAAAATGACAGTACACTGCACACTCTTGTTGAAAAGACTTGTTGTTTTCTGCATCAGTTTGATGGAAAGAACCTCCAGAAATGTATCATAAGCACTGATTGCGTCTACCCTCTCTGGTGCTTCTAGGCTAACCCCAATGTCGTAGCTTCAAGGCTATCGTTGTCTAGAAATCCCGCGCCTGCTATGCTTGTGAGATGACAGTTATTGACAACAATCAAATAACTAAAGAAGAGAAATAGATACGTTTTATTATTATTTTGTAGTGCCTTCTGTACATTCAGAATACATTGTACAAGAGGAAAAAAAAATTACCGAAGATTTGGAAAATAGTCTTGCAAACTGTGGCTGGCTATATATCTAACCTTCAATCAGTTCAAATGCCCCATTTACAAAGTACGTTCGTTTACTTGCACACAATCAGTTTTCCTGTCAGTTCTTCTTCCACGACAAACTGTGCCCACATGCCAAAATGAGACAGCAATAACCAAACAAAAGTGACAAGCTCTCCACCTTGACCCAGGAATTCAGCGTGGCTATTTGCTCTGTAATGAGTTGCAGCATATGATAGCAATTCCACCCACACTCGACAGATTAGTTTCCATTTCTTTTCTTTCAATTTTTCCAACTCTTTGGCCAGAATGCATGCATCAAACCATACAGATTTAGTTGTTCGCCCTTTCACAAAAATAGGTTTGACTTCTGTATTCACCATGAGGATTCTCTCATAGGCCTCTTCATGTTTTCCTGGTCCTAGTTCCCTTTTGCTAAAGAAACTTTTGGCTTCCGCACACCTATCCAACCATTCAATTTGCGTAATTCCTGCTGCAGACGACATCATAGTAGGCTCCATAACTAAGAGATATAGCATGTAATTAGACATGGTCTTACTATATTCACCACAGCCACGATCCTCTTCATTGTTCTTGTCAAGGGTATCGCATAGATCTGTAGCAATGTGCCACAACAGAAGGCTCTGAGCATAATTAAAATCAACAACAAAAGGTAGTAACTCATTGCGTCCACAACACAATTCATTACCTTCGAGAATCCAATCACCTCTGGCTGAAAATAATTTTTTGGAATTTTCAGGGTCTTCAGCGAGCCTAGCCTTATATTTCAACTCTTCAAATATGAAATCCCATAACCCCATATTGAATGGCTTGTCGGAAACATACTTCATCTTATCTCGAAGACCCTTGAGGCCCAATAAGTCGATAACTGTAGGTTTCACTTTTGTACATTCCTTGAGCGAATAATCTATCAAGTTGAATGTAGAGACAGATTCAGACCATCTTCGAAATAGAATTCGCCTGGTCCGCTCCAAACGATTGGTTGCCCACCTTGTTCTCTTGAATTTAAGATACGCACCTAAGATAGTACCCAAAACAGAATCTCTCCAAGAATGACTCATAAAAACGGCGGTTCAATTAGAGAATATGTGGATGAAAAAAGCCATTAAGTCCAGTCCTATGGCACCATAAAGCAAGGTATAAGTAATTACAACATCAAACCTATGGAAGTTGTGTTTCTCTAATTATAGAAGAAAAAAAGGCAACAGAAACTACGAAGAAGGATATAGCACGAAAAATGTATCCTAGCTTAGAATGCACCACAGCCACCTTGGTGTAGAAAGATTCATACATAAAGTTGAGCTCAGCAGTAACTAACTTAAGAGCTTCTTGTGAGGTTCGATCAAGGAAAATTGCATTATGATTAGACTTGTTGATCAATATGGCTAGAGAATATAATTGTGCTTCGTCGTCTGTTCTTTGAAATATTGCATGATATGCATTATGGTAGATTGTTGAGACATAGCGATTTATGTGATGAATATTCGAGTGTAGTAAAATAACGAACTACAAATGGCTTGATCCCTATTTAGGGTACGTAAGCAGTCTAACAAGGAAGCTAGATGCAGCCATAAAGTATACGAAAATTACTACGCAATTCAAATCTTGAAGTATGCTTTGTACATATTCCGGAGGCGGGGTATGTTAGATATACGGATACTCGATGACATCAAGTGTCGAATCTAGACGTATGTCGGGATCGGAGCCTGACAAGGAGATGGAAATTGAACCTGATAATGCCGACCCTACGTCTTGGAGCGAGCTCAAACTTTCTCCATTAAAATTCTGCAACGTCCACTGCCATTGATGCTTCTTGTTGTCCAAGAGTGGCCTTTTTATCTTCAATTATGTGACGTTGTCCCGCCTTTGGTTTAAGCATCAAATGCCATTAACATCTTCTATAATATATAAAGCCAACACAAAAGGTGAATAGTGTTTTGATGTCATAAGGCTTCAACAAAAATAATTGGACAAAAATGCTTCCAAAACAAAAAACTTCATAGGCATCCCAAAATAATGCATCAAATAATGCAACGGCATTTTCGTCATTTTAATAGTATTTTTTTAATAATTAATTATTTTGTGGTTTTTTGTTTTTTGTTTTTTTAAATTAGTACCTCACAATAGGCTAGCAATAATGTGATTCAATTTATCTATTTTTAAACACGTTCAAAACATCTTAAGAGGCGTGTAATGCCGGTTATAAAAAAGATTATTCGCACACGGATAATAATGTGATTAAATAAGTTGTCAAATGATTGTTTTTTTTATGTAACAAACTATATTATCTACATTAAGGGGAGGGGTGGGCTTAGCCTCACAATGGGCTAGCAATAATTTGATCCGATCAGTTATTTATTAAATATTATTTTTTCTATTTTTGAACACGTTCAAAACATCGTAAAAAACATGTAATGCCGGTTATAAAAAAGGTAATTCGCACGCGGATAATAATGTGATTAAATTAATTGTCAAATGATTTTATTTTTAAACAAACGATATTATATACACTAAGGGGGAGTGGGTGAGATTGGCCTCACAATGGCTAGCAATAATGTGATTCAATCAATTATTTAGTAAATATTATTTTCTCTATTCTTAATGTAAATTCTATAGAGACCGATTTTATTATGTGAATTCAGATGCTTTAATTGGTTTATGAGAGGTTACTTCTTACATTTAAAACGTGTAAGTCACGTTGGTGTCACCTGACACACCCCGACTCGAACATTGGGACGTGCTGGCCGTCACGTCAGCGTGACGAAGCCATGTGCGCAGTGCGGAAGAATAAATATAGATAAGAAGTACTAGAATAGCACAACTAAAGATACAAGAGCATAAAAGAGTGTGAAAGTTAACAACATAATTTACAAAGTTCGAGCATCCTAGGTGCAGTCCAGAAAGACATAAACAGGAAAGCCAGAATATTTACATGGATAGTGTACTGTCAGATATGCCTTGAAACCTCGCTTGCCACCAACGCTATCTAATACCTGGAGGGGCGCAAAACAAAAGTGTGAGTGGGCAAAAACAAAGCTTTACCAAAACACTTCGATATAAAAGTTGTAACCCCTCTCTGTAAAACATGTATACTTCCCAGAAAATATATATACGTACTAATACTGGAAAATCATCATTCAACTAATGCCATGATCGAATGAACCATAATCAGCAATAAGCATGCATCAAGTAACATCAAAACAATCAGGTGATATCCCAACTCAAATCATGCCGGCAATATAAATCAGTCAGCCGGAGTCACCTATAGTGACCTGTACGGCTGAATCTATGGCTCCTCAACCAAATCCTCAATTCATCTCTCAATCAATAACCTGCACCCATGACGGAACCACCTAATGTGGTCTGTAAGTCAAGCTGGGTATATATATAACGCTCTGTGCTACAATCACGTGAAGGCTGGCGACGAATCGCAAGTCACCTACGAGTCGGAACCACCTAGTGTGGTCTGTACGACAGGCTGGCACCTGCCTTGAATCCAAGGTGAGCATACGGTGCGGGAGGTGAACGATCACGTGAAAGCTAAGCCCTACTCTGGTGGCACAAACCCCGATGTGCAGGTAAATGAGCCATATTCTAATCTCATTGATATCACCACAATCATCATATCACAAGCACATACTTACCTGACTTACCTGGCGCCCGCGGTGCATCGACATATAATCATATAGACATAGAAATATATATGGCATTCGACATGGCATTCAATTTCATAAAATCATTTTAAAACATATTTCTGGGAATCAATCAAGTATATATATATATATATATATATATATATATATATATATATATATATATATATATATATATATATATATACACACTAAAAACAAAAGCCCACTCACTGATAAGTAGACGGGTCGTAGCCCCCGAGCCTCACATGGCTGCGCTCGTCCTCAGGATACGTCTCACCTATATGTGAAACAACTATATAACCGTTAATTACGCACATAACCCAAATCAAGTAATAACTTCTCATACATTATTCAATTAGGGTGTTTGAATATACTAACATGCTCTACTCAATCCCACGAACACCCCCATATTTTTAAAATAATTTTTGGAAGTCCCACCCGCCCTCACGCGCCGACCAAGGCACGGCAACACGCGCCGCCCAAGCGCGGCCACGCACCGTGCACACTAACGGAAACCCTAACGCCGTTAAGGAATATTCCGTTAAATCCCTAGAATATTTCGTTAAGGTTAACTGACGTCGTTACCCTCCGTTAGGAATATTCCGTCAACTTTGACGGAATATTCCGTCACCTTCAACCTCAGTTCGTCGGCGACCGGCGCCGGCGCCGCTGCGTCGCCGGAAACTGGGTAATTTTTCAAACTTTGATTTCTAGCTCATTTTTCAACCAAATTTCACGAAATTTACACCAAAATGATCCTTAGGACAAGGGGAAGAGATTTATACCTGTTTTAAACCCAAAATCCGCTTGAATCTCGCATGAGCAAAATCACAATTTCCGGCCAACTCCCAAACCAGTGATCCCGACGTCCAAAGTTCCTCAATTTTGTCCTCCGAGCATCACAAGACGATTCTAAACCTTCCTATGATCTCAAAATAAGCTGAAACACCACGGTTTTCGAGTGCATGAACAGTACCCTTCACGGTACTTCACGGTTTCTAGGGTTTTCGTGGGTCTAAACCTAAACTAAGAGTATGGTTGTACTCACCAGGTCACCAGGGTTCCAAATATGGTATTTAGGGCTTTGATCCGTGACCAGATCAAAAAGAATAAGGGTGTCCGTACGTTTGCAGGGGAAAAGGATAGAGAGTTCGAGAAGAGGAATGAAATAAAATAAATATATAGGTACCCCTACATAAAAACATTAATCCAACTTATCCATTCTCACACCCCCGAAAGGGTAAAAACGTCATTTCATAACTAATATATTCCTTAGTTCGAAACAGACTGTTAGATCACCAAGCTTCAACAACAAAAATTTGGACAAAAATGCCCCAAGAAAAAAAATTCAAAGGCATCCCAAAATAATGCATCAAATAAGGCAGAGGCATTTTCATCATTTTAACAGTATTTTTTTAATAATTAATTTTTTGGGGTTGTTTTTTATTTTTTATTTTTTTTATTTTTTTATAATTAGTACCTCACAATAGGCTAGCAATAATGTGATTCAATTTCTCTATTTTTAAACACGTTCAAAACATCTTAAGAGGCGAGTAATGCCGGTTATAAAAAAGGTCTTTCACCCGGATAATAATGTGATTAAATAAGTTGTCAAATGATTGATTTTTTTTTTTTGTAACAAACGATATTATCTACACTAAGGGGAGAGGGTGAGCTTAACCTCACAATGAACTAGCAATAATGTGATTCGATCAGTTGTTTATTAAATATTATTTTCTCTATTTTTAAACACGTTCAAAACATCCTAAGAAGCGTGTAATGCCGGTTATAAAAAAAGTCTTTCGCACGCGAATAATAATGTGATTAAATTAATTGTCAAATGATTGTTTTTTTTTGTTTTTTTTTTAACAAACGATATTATCTATACTAAAGGGCAGGAGGTGAACTTGGCCTCACAATAACTAGCAATAATGTGATTCAATCAATTGTTTATTAAATATTATTTTCTCTATTCTTAATGTAAATTATATAGAGACCGATTTTATTATGTGAATTCAACTGCTTTAATTGGTTTATGAGAGGTTACTTCTAGCATGATCTAAAATGATTCATTTATTTCAAATATTTGACTTTCCTTTTGTCAATTTACACATATAAATACATTTAAAACGTATAAGTCGAGCATAGCACGCCGTGATTCAAAAAATGCCTTCTGCATGCGCGTGAACGCGTGCATGAAGACTAGTCTATATATAAAGGCAACACAAAAGGTGAATAGTGATTTTGGTGTCACCAAGCTTCAACAAAAATATTTTGACAAGGCCCCTATGACAAAAAACTTCAAAGGCATTCCAAAATAATGTATCAAATAAGGTAAGGGTATTTTTGTCATTTTAACAATATTTTTTTAATAATTAATTTTTTGGTACACTTTTTTTTTAATTAGTGCCTCACAATAGGTTAGCAATAATTTGATTCAATTTCTCTAGTTTTAAACACATTCAAAACATCTTAAGAGGTGTGTAATGCAGATTATAAAAAAGGTCTTTCACGCTCGGATAATATAATAATATGATTAAATAAGTTGTCAAATAATTGTTTCTTTTTACAAACGATATTATCTATACTAAGAAGGAAGGGGTGGGCTTAGCCTCATAATGGACTAACAATAATGTGACTCAATCAATTGTTTATTAAAATTTTTTTTTTCTATTTTTAAACACGTTCAAAACATGTTAAGTATCACATCCTGGCCCTGGATGGATCACTTCTCGGGCCCGCTCAACCCCGTAACACGATATTGTCCGCTTTGGGCTTACCATTCCCCCACGGTTTTGTTTCTGGGAACTCACGAGCAATTTCCCAGTGGGTCACCCATCATGGTAGTGCTCTAGCCCTCTTCTCGCTTAACTTCGGAGTTCCTACGGAACCCGAAGCCAGTGAGCTCCCAAAAAGCCTCGTGCTAGATAGGGATGGGAATATACATTTAAGGATCACTCCCCTGGGCGATGTGGGATGCCACAATTCACCCCCCTTAGGGGCCCAACGTCCTCGTCGGCACACTTCCGGCCCGGGGCGAATCACTTCCTGGGCCCGCTCCACCACCGTAGCAAGATATTGTCCGCTTTGGGCCCTAACCACGCCCTCACGGTTTTGTTTCTGTGAACTCACAAGCAACTTCCCAGTAGATCACCCATCATGGGAGTGCTCTAGCCCCCTTCTCACTTAACTTCGGAGTTCCTATGGAACTCGAAGCCTGTGAGCTCCCCAAAGGCCTCGTGCTAGGTAGGGATGGGAATATACATTTAAGGATCACTCCCCTAGGCGATGTGGGATGTCACATTAAGAGGCGTGTAATGCCGGTTATAAAAAAATAAAAATCTTTCGCACGCGGATAGTAATGTGATTAAATTAATTGTCAAATGATTGTTTTTTCTTTAAATAAATTGTATTATCTACACTAAGGGGGAGGGGTGGGCTTAGCCTCACAATGGGCTAGCAATAACGTGATTCAATCAATTGTTTATTAAATATATTTTTTTTCTATTCTTAATGTAAATTCTATAGAGACCAATTTTATTATATGAATTCAGCTGCTTTAATTGGTTTATGAGGGGTTTCTTCTAGCATGATCTAAAATTATTCATTTACTTCTTCAAATATTTGACTTTCCTTTTGTCAATTTATGTATATAAATACATTTCAAACATGTAAATTGCATGTAGCATGTCGTGATTCAAAAAATATCTTCTGCACACGCGTGAGTGCGTGCATGAAGACTAGTTGAACAAGAAAAGAATAAACAAGTAGGAAATTTTAAACACCCCCTACGTGAAAATATTTTCTTTATTCATTCCCTAAAAACTTTTCATTTGCTTTCCTCTCCCTAATTTGAATTTTGGGTCCTCAATTGTTGATGCCAAAATAAAATACACAGGTACGTAGAGAAAGTTGACGGGAGTAACTTTCGTAACTAGGCTAATCGGAAAATTTGGTTAGAAACCATTGAGGACTTTTATGATGTATATCACTCATGTTACACTAGTGTGAGTTCAATATATTAATATCACATTCATGGGTTTAATATATCACCCACCCTCATGAGTTAATATATTGAATTATTACACTTAAATTTTTTGGCGCACTGTAATAGTATGATTCTTATGTGAGTTCAATATATTAGCATAACAATCAATTCTTTTTTCTGGCCTACTAAGAAAAGCCTAACTACCCAAAAAATAAATAACAAATAGACATCGTCATGCTTGGGCTACTGCAAGTAGTCATTTATCACAATGGTAAAAATGAATTATGTTATTTCATCTTAGTATGGGTTCAAATCTCATCGACTCCCTAATCTAACATCTAACCATTGAGCTATTGTGGCTATCATAGTTGTGCTTTAGAAAAGGAGCCATGTGAAAATTTGGGCCAAGGACATGAACCAAAAGTGGACTGCAGTTATATTTATATTGTTCTTATTAAGCATTGAATAATTTAATTTCTTCTAGGCGTCGAATGATTTAAATTTGCATTGAAAATTTGAAAAAAACAAAAAAAAATAAAAAACAAAACAAAAACTGATCTAATTTCCTCTAAGCATTGAATTATTCCGTAGGCCGAATGATATGATTCTGGTTAAAATAAAAGCACACTGCACGCTCTTGTTCAAAGGACTTCTTGTTTGGTCTGCACCATTTAGATGGAAAGAATCTCCCAGAAGTGTATCATAAGCAGAACTCATAGCGTCTACCCTCTCCAGTGCTTCTAGGCTAACCCCAATGTCTTCTCTTCAAGACCATCGTTGTCTAGAAATCTCGCGCCTACTATGCTTGTGAGATGACAGTATTGACAACAATCAAATAACTAAAGAAAAGAAATAGATACTTTTTATGTACATCCAGAATACATTATACAAGGAAAAAAAATTTACTGAAGATTTGGAACATGGTCTTTCAAACTGTGGTTATGTACCTAACCTTCAACCTGATTGCAGTTCAAATGCCCCATTTACAAAACAGGTCTTTGCATGAACATGAATTCCTGCTCAATTTGTTCAGTACGTTCGTTTACTTGTCCACAATCAGTTTTCCTGTCAATTCTTCTTCCACCACAAACTGCTCCCATATGCCAAAATGAGACAACAATAACCAAACAAAGGTGACAAGCTCTCCACCTTGACCCAGGAATTTAGCGTGGCTATTTGCTCTGCAATGAGTTGCAGCATACGAAAGCAACTCCACCCACACTTTACTGATTAGACCCCATTTCTTTACTCCCAAGTTTTGCAACTCTTTGGCCAGAATGCATGCATCACACCATACAGATTTACGTCTTCGCCCTCTCACAAATACAGGTTTAACTTCTGTATTCACGTTGAAGAATCTATTACAGGCCTCTTCATGTTTTCCTGGTCCTAGTTCTCTTTTGCTAAAGAAACTTTTGCTTCTGCACACGTATCCAACAATTCGATTTGCACAAGTCCTGCTACAGACGACATCATAGTAGTCTGCATAACTAAGAGGTATAGCATGTAATCAGACATGGTCTTACTATATTCACGGCAGCCTTGATCATCTGCTTTGTATTCACGGCAGCCACGATCCTCCGCATTGCTCTTGTCAAGGGTATCGCATAGATCTGTAGCAATGTGCCACAACAGAAGGCTCTGAGCATAGTTAAAATCAACAACAAACGGTAGTAACGCATTGTGTTCACCACACAATTCGTTATCTTGGAGAATCCCATCACCTCTGGCTGCAAATATTTTTTTGGAAGTTTGAGGGTCATCAGCGAGCATAGATTTATATTTCAACTCTTCAAATATGAAATCCCATAACCCCATAGTGAATGGCTTGTGGGACACATATTTCATCTTCTCTCGAAGACCCTTGAGGCCCAATAAGTCGATAACTGTAGGTCTCACTTTTGTACATTCCTTGAGCGAATAATCGATCAAGTTGAATGTAGAGACAGATTCAGACCATCTTCGAAATAGAAATCGCCTGGTCCGCTCCAAACAACTGGTTGCTTTCTTAGGACACCTTGTTCTCTTGAAGTTAAGATATGCACCTAAGATAGTACCCAAAACAGAATCTCTCCAAGAGTTACTCATAGCAACGGCAGTCCAATCAGAGAATATGAGGATGAAAACAGCCATTAAATCCAGTCCTATGGCACCATAAAGCAAGGTATAAGTAATTACAATATCAAACCTCTGAAAGTCGTGTTTCTCTAATTTATAGAAGAAAAAAAGGGCAACAGAAACTGCGCAGAAGGATATAGCACGGAAAATGTATCCTAGCTTAGAATGCACCACAGCCACCTTTGTGTAGAAAGATTCATACATAAAGTTGAGTTCAGCAGTAACTAATTTAAGAGCTTCTTGTGAGGTTCTCTCAAGGAAAATCGCACGGCTTTCTTTGCGTTCATAAAAACTAAGCTTAAGGCCTATAATAAGAGCCTTGAAGATTTGAAAGAAGTGATAGGCGTGTCGCACCACTGCAACATTATTGTCCAGTTCGTCTCGTCCTAGGCGATAAGCATTAGGTTTATCCATTATGGAGTGTTTTGTGATATGCATTTCAATTGGAAGGTTGGCATCCTTTTTTGACGAGTACTCCTCCATGAACTTTGCATAGTCCCATCCAGGTTCAGGTTTTCTTAGCATGACTTCCTTGAGACCATCCACGCTTGCAAGATACAAAGCGCGTGTGCGTTCTACATACTTAATTATTCCTGCGAGAAACAGGAGGAGAGTTGGGATCCATAGCTTATTCCGCGGTAATGATTGGACGAAGACGTAAACTGCAGCTATAGCTTGGAATAAGAGCCCTAGCAAGTGCCTTGGCCACAAGGCATTATCTTCAAGAGCAATGGCAATTATAGTGTCTGGACCGCCAAGGTGTAACAAAAGAAAGGGAGCCCAAAATGGCAGAAGATGACCATAATCTCTGTGGTCCTGAGTATCGCTTTGTCTGCTTGAAATTAATCCAATTGCAAAGTTAGCAGCCCAGTCAGCGAGCAAGTAAGCTAACCAAATAAGCATGAGTATCAATTTGTTGGACGTGCGCTCTCTCAAGGGCGCACAAAGAATTAAAAAGGTCTGTAATAAGAGGCTTAAGATGATAAAGCCCCGGAGATTCCACTGATCCCATATCTTCATGACGCTACTAGGAATTGGGGAATCCGTTGGGGAATCCATATACTCTCTCTTTGGCTCCCTTTCCCTTCCCTGGAGGGAAATTTTAAAGTTAGTTTCTACAATATATATTGGCAGGCAGGGGAGAGGAGGAAGAAGAAGAAGAAGAAGAAGAAAGAAAAACCTGACGGGTGAGTTGAGTCTGAAACACGATCACAGGCTGTGCAGAAATTAAAGTGAGTGTGATGAACTGAAATAATACAACTAGTTTAGTCCAACACTATCAAAAACAATCAAAAGAAATAATAGTCTTTGTTTAATAAGATAATCAGGTCTTTAGGAAGCAATACATGCGTTTGCAGGCATTTCATCCGTGGACTCCACCTAATGACTAAATACAGAAAGACCTTCGTTTCCTCTATATATGTTTATACTTTTTTTTTTTTTCTTATTGCCCGCTATTAATAGTAAACAGCTGTTTTGCATGTTTCTATGGTTATAGCCACTGCTCGAAAAATCGTCATAGGAGGTGCCTAGGCGGTAGGCAGTGGCATAATAGGGATAGGAATTAGAGACTATTTTGGCCAAAATGTCTAAAATTATTACATCAAACGTGGCTTTGAGAGCATACTCCTAACATGTTTTACAATTAATATTTTGTAATTAAATGTCGGTCTGTTACTTTGTCCTGAAATTCTGAAATACATGTTCAACGAAATGAAATGAATACTATGAAAATATAGGCTTTTTATATTAGCACTCACATTACGTTGAATACACTCTACATTAAAATTCAATATTAAATTACTTTGGTACCCTATTATGTAATTACAATTTCGACCTTCTTAAGTTTTAAAAATATAAGAAATTTTTACATATACATCACTTTTAACATATTATTTATCTTCTTCAACAAACAACATCCATCTCACCCTCCATTATTGAACAAAATCCTAACCAATGAACTACAAATATGTAAGATTGAGCAAAATTATTTTTGACGAATAAAATGCAAAATCAATGCTTAAGAAGCTTCACATAAGGTAAGACTTCATATTTTTAGAGATTACATTTTCTCTGTTGTTCGAAAAAGTTAGATGTTTGGGACTAGGTACCAAAGGTTTTACATTTTAACCCAATTGTAACCATGATTCTTCCAACATAACTCATATTAATAGAATTTTGACGGAATTAACGAAAATGATCACGACCATAGCTACACATTTTGATGAGCTGAGGGACCAATGGTAATGAATTTTTAGTTGAGTAATCATTGCTCCAATTTAATTAAAATTAAGAGACATTTACTATAATTTACTCAATCTTGTGGCTAATCTACAGTTAGTCCTCAAATGTCTTCAAATTAAGGACCGTAGGAGAGCATGACTGCAAAATATAATTCATATTTCCTGTTAAAGATCAAAGGCATTAAATCTATCCCTCTGACGAGATTTTTGATCGATTTGAAGGAAAAGATGAGATCTTTTATTGATTTGAAGTAGGAGATGGAAATTGAACCTGATAATTCCGACTCTGCGTCTTGTAGAGAGCTCAAACCTTCTCCATTAAAATTCTGCAACGTCCTCTGCCATTGATGCTTGTTGTTTTCCAGCAGTGGGCTTTTTATCTTCAATTCTGTGAATCGGGAGGGAAGGAAGACCCGGTTTTGCTTTAGGCATCAAATGTCATTGACATAATGACATTGACCAAGAAAAGAAAAAACAAATAGGAAATTATTACCCCCTGCCCCCCACCATGTGAACATATTTTCTTTATTCATACCCTAAAAACTTTTCATTTATTTACCGCTCCCTAATTTGAAATTTAGGTGCTGAATTATTGATGGATGCCAACATAAAGTGCTCAATTCTTGATGTATGCCAAAATAAAGTCCGTAGGGACGTAGAGAAAGTTGTTGGGAGTAATTTTTGTAACCGCTCAACCTATGGTTTTAATTCTTCCCAGCCTGCTGTCGTCAACGGTTTCTAGGGTCTTCGATCGAATTTGTCTTCTTTCGGGAGCAAGCTAACCAAAAAATTTGGGTAGAAATTTGTGAATGCAAATTTCTTTCTCCTTGTTCTTGAACAAAATTACACCTACAAAACAAATAACACCTAGGTCAAGGTCAAAAGCCTCACGCGCTCACGATGAATGGGGAGGCTTTAGCCAAAGAACTTCCGATGCCAAAGTTAAAATTTTGAAGGAAAAGTGTTTGGAGAATTTAGCAAAAGAATTGGAATTGAGTTTTAGAGAGAATAATGTCGTATTTACAGGGGTGTGGTCGGCCCCTTTACGAGGAGAAGGACCGGCCACTTGGTTGGTATTTTGGGTGAGGTTCATGATTTGTAGCTAATTAGGAATAATTGAATAATAAATCAATTAATTAGCTAATTAATATAATTAAAAATGAATGATTTGGGGGTTACCTTGTGGAGATGATTTGATGAGGATGGATGAAATAGGTTTAAAACTAAATACCTATTTAGGCACTTTTGACTTGATTGAGGGATGATTGTCCACTGCTCGCGCGTAGGAATTCTGGTGTGCCTCGAGGGTAATCATGTCCTTTTCACCCAAAAATTCACATGTCGCGTCTTGATTATTTTTGGCTCCACAAAAATGTTGAAAAACTAACGATCATTGAGAGCATCTCTAGTGGAACTCTAAATGGAGTCTCTAATTGTATAATCCTTAAATACAGGGACAAAAGGCTTCCAATGAGTCAGAATAGGAGTTTTAAAAGTATTTCAATATATAGAGACTCGCCAGATACCTCGAATAAATTCTCAAATAAAAGAACTGTATACAAAAACTCAAAGAGTATCCCATGTTGATTTTGAGTGGGAAATAAATTTACTCAAGTGGGAATATTGATATCACACTCATAAGTTTAACATATTGAACTATCCCATTCAAATTTTATGGCCCACAATAAAAATATGATTTCTAGATAAATTTAATATATTAATATCAGACTCACTTTTTTTAGCCTAGTAGAAGGCCTAACTACCCAAAAACAAATAACAAATAGACACCCTTTGTTCATGTTTTGGCACGTCTTAACAAACGGGCCATATTCTAATTGTGCTTTAAAGAAGGGGCCATGGCGGCCATGCTTGAAAATTAAAAGATTTGCGGTAGAAGCCTATGGGGAAAGCCATTATGTTACAACACGTGAAACATATAAGGCTAGTGGTTTCAGCAACTCAAAAAAAAAAAAGGAAGGTTTCAGCTACCCAGAAAAATAAATTCCTTGTGGTGGTTTCAGCAACTCAACTGGGTTGCCCCTGGCGGTGTTCCGAGGGTGATCAAGCAGAAAAGCAGCAAAAGAGGAACTTAAAGTGTAGATTTTACTTGGACTCTGCTGGTAAGTGAATGATTTAAATTTGCATTCAAAAGAAAGATAAAATATAGCAATAGCTACCCCATGTTAGAAAAATAATCTGAAAAGAATGATGACAGCAGCGAAGAAGAAAAATGAGAACGTTGAGCCAAAGCACGAATTGAATTCGCCTTCTTTAAGACTAATTTGTCGCTCGTTCTTAGTGCACAAAGAGTTGAAAAACAAATTGTCTCTAGGATACTGTGGACTCAAACTCACTTGATATTACTTCTTAAGATTTGCACAACTTAAGAAATAATCTGAAATTTAGAGACAAGAAAGAAAGAAGAAAAAGATATATTCTGATCGTTGAACTCATGTTGTATTTATAGAACTCTAGATAATGTTCCATCACCAGTTGCAACCCTTTTCAATTCTATACCCAATCAGTTATATGAGTAGAAGGATGCATCATTTCATAATTTAATTTTGCAACCTCTAAGAATTATATATATCCATTCTGTGATGGATATACTGTTAGAACTTAGCATGGTTATATAATTAAAACACAAAGAAGTAATCGGCTGACCTGATTACAGCAATTAGCCATGGTTGGTTGTTAATCACAAACAAGAACTCTTCTACTCACCTAGAGACCTTTATATATTCTGATGGTGATAGACCCCTTAACGCAGAACCTCTTCTCTGTGAGCAGGGAATTCATTTTATAGGGGTACAATGGTAGCCAACTTCCATCTATCGTGGAGGGTTGGTTGTTCACCCGTTGCACCAAATCCCAACCATGTATGGAGTGGCTTTAGAAGCACGTTGGATGTATTTCCTCAATTATAGGATGTTGGTTTTACACGTATTCAAACTCTAATGATTTGCATTACCAACATATTACTTCTCCTTTATCACAACTAGTTGAGTCCACATAGGATTCTTACATATACCATTTCACGGACAACTGCTCACTAATACACAACCATTCCAAACGATGCTCCTGCATCATTTGATAATGTTATTTTGTACAATTTGGTTTTGTATTTAGAACCAAGGGGAGCTTATGATTTTGGTTTATTGGCAGAAAAGTGATGATCTAGGGGAAAAGCGTCTGTTCAGTTCCACACCTCATTGTACAGCTGCTACACCTTTTCAGACATTGCAAATGTCAACCGCAATGGATTTGGAGGGATCCGTACAGAGGTTGCTCAATCTTTTGGAAAGAGCCAAGGCCAAATATCCTGTAGCAGTTGAGGACCTTTACTATATTGAAGATAAGCTTCACTTCATGGAAGATAAGCATTTGCTACCCAAAGTGAAGCTCTTTAATCAAACTCTGTCTGAGCAATTTACTGGCCTAGAACGCCACCTTAGTAGGTTTATATTGGGAGCTGAAACCACTCACAGCAGTAAAGAGGAAACGGACGAGGAAATGGACAAGGCCCTAGTTCTCATGAAAGGCAATGTCGATCAGATAATTAATGACTCAATCCCTCTAGTGGAGAAAATGCCGTGCCCAGAGTCACAGGTGCATTTGTCGAAGGTCGATCAGTCAGGACTAGATCAGAAGATGTCAGAAGAGTGGTCACAACTAGGCCTGGAGGATATAATTTATGAGACTCCTGCCATGGCTAATATAAGGAGGGCATATGAAGAACTTGAGAGCATGGAGTTGAAGCTGTGTTTCCTCTCTTTCTCAATCTTCCCCGAGGGTTCTGTGATGAAAAAGAGGCCTCTGATTTACGGGTGGATCGGCGAGGGCTTCATCACATCCACTCAAATGAAGACAGCGGAAGAGGTAGGAGAAGATATATTTGAAAATCTATTGAGAAAGGGCTTGATTAATCAAACTGGCTCAAATGAATCATCCTGTCCGTTTGTAAAAAGTTGTGTAATGAACCCTTGGATCCGCCGCATGTTGATCTCCTTGGCCAGCGAAGCTAGGTTGTTTCACTTTGATTCAAGATGGCCAAGGATGCCATCTTATGATACTTTAACCTGCAGGCGTGCATGCTTAGTTTTTAATAATCAAATTCGTCAGGGTGATGATGGCCCGAAGGTGGACGATCTGTTGACTGTGTTCAATGTCAACTACCAATATCTTGGTTTGAAAAAAGAATGGCTTGGTAAGTTGAAAAAGGTTGCCGTTCTTCAGCTTGGGCGATGGCAGGACTCGGCTACGCATCATATTGAGGTTGAGTTTGTGAACCAAGAAGATGTGGGATTTCTAAAAGGTTTGGGGGCTCAGAATAAGCACTTGAAGTATCTCAGCCTCAGAGGAATATCAAGAATTACCCAACTCCCTTCTTCTATCCTTAATCTCAACGGCCTTGAAATTCTTGATCTCAAAGCATGTTCTAACTTGGAGACGTTGCCTTCAGACATTTCGTCATTGAGGAAGCTCACACATTTGGATTTATCAGGGTGTTACTTACTTGAAAAGATGCCAAAGGGGCTTGACAAGCTCTCTTCCCTCCAAGCACTCAAAGGTTTTGTCATTGCATCTCTCAAAAATCCCCCCTGCAGACTCGGCGATCTTGCCAAGTTGAAGAATTTAAAGCGGCTCAGTATACACATGGGGAATGAGTCTGAAGTTCAAAGGAGGGAACTCAACAAGTTGAAGGACATTTCATCTCTTCGCCCCCTCAAAATATCTTGGGGAGAGATTTCTCCCGTGTTAAAAGAACAAATTGCCATTGAATTAGCATTTCCGCCGAATTTAGAAAAATTGGACCTCCAAGGTATCCCCCTAGCGCACGTACGAAAATGGCTGAACCCGAGACAACTGGGAAATTTAAAGAAGCTGTACATAAGGGGCGGAGAACTTAGCAGCTTAGATCACGGGGAGACTGGTGCTATGTGGAAGGTAGAAATCTTGCGTCTCAAGTACTTGAGGAAATGGCCCGAATTGGAAACAGATTGGCCGAGGTTGAGGGCATCTTTTCCTCTTCTGCAGCACTGGGATTTGGAGAACACCCACTGTGATGAGGTTCCAAGGGCGTAAGATGAAGAAATCGGTTTGGAGTGAAGCTAAGGCTAGGAAGTAAGTAATTTGATGATACAATCCAGCTTGTCAAATCTGTTTCTTTTCTTTCGAGTCGTTGGATGTTGTTCTACCGTCTCTGCAACTTTGCTGTCTACAAAGTTAGATTACAAATGTATATTTTGTTTTATTATTTGTAAAGTCGTAATTTAATGATAGGATCATATCTCCGCTTGGAGTATGGACATGGTTACGAAACCTCAAAATCAATTTTCGGGTTAATAAAGTGGAACGTAGCATTTACTATCATATAAAATCATTGATCCATTCTCCCTATCGTGATTTGTTCACTGTTTCCGGCGACACCACATGTACCATACCATGTACATCAAAATGTTCAATCACCCCTTTTGGTCAAAATCTTTATAGGGGAATAAAAGTACCGAGCTTTGTCTCAGAAATCACAGTAAACAGCCTTTAAACCCCTTTTCCAACTCTTGTGCATCCAAGTTCTTCCCTATGAAAACAATCTTGTTCGTTCTTGGCTCGTTGGGGCCCCACAGCCGATCAGGTGAGCCTTGGAATATATCGTGAACTCCCTGTTACCCAACCGAAAAAACATTATTACATTAATATACAGAACGATGATACACACTTGACTAAATTTGTTCAGAACTACACATCGAACTTCTTTATCAGAAAGTAAGGACGCGATTTATAAAATCCATTACATAAAAATGATGTCAATGTACATTAGCAGCAAGTTTCTCTTCCCCTGCTTAAATTGAACCCTTCCACGACAAACTCCCATTCTACGTGGTGATTCATTTGCAAGTGACAATCGACCAACATTAATACACCAGTCAAAAGTTAAAAGCATCGTATCACTTACCAGGGCATTACTAAATAAATAAATTTAAAAAATAAAGATGTAGGTTCAAACCCTAGATTGAGCAAGAAGTTAAATAATTATACAGCCGACGGACAGACCAAGGTTCATATATTTAAACTTCAATGTCCTCACAGGCAATGTTCGGATAAAGAAAAGGATATGCTTATACCAATTATCTCAAATGCCTGTTCAAGTGTTGGTTAAATAATCAAATTTTATAGATATAATTATTATTATCACTCGGGATTTTACTCACCTGGAAGACAAATCTCTCCTTCATTCCTTGAACTGATAGAAGACCTTTCATACGATATATGTCCTCACTTCGTTCCAACAACAGCGTACCAAGCCATATGTTAGCCTGAAAAAATAAAAATGAAATCAGTAGTCTTTATCAGGTCTTCTTTCATACATGCCAGACAAAGGCTCTAGATGCAACTGGCCCTCAAATGTGTACTTGTGTCATTCAAAGGCAACAGGTCCACATAGAAGACACATAAAGAAATTATCAAATATTTCGCGAAATAAGATGAAACAGAGATCCTACCTTTTCAAGATCTAAGTTCCCTTCACAAACTATGCTGACAGAAGAAACACCAGGGTCATGAACATGATCATGGGCGTGGTGATCATCATGATGATCTGCATATTAGTGTCAAATGTGTGAATAGCAGTTGATAAATCTATATTAAAAAAAGTAGCAATGTCAAATTACAGTTATAGAGGAAGATCGAAACTCTTAAAGCAAATCAAAATATTAAATCAAAAACCAAACTAAAGCAAAATTATGAGTAACCAATGACAAAAACAAATTAAAAAGAACTAATTATCCCCAACTTCGAATATGTAGTTATCTATTAATCATTCCAAGAAATGTGAAATGCGAAATGTGTAAGAGAAAACGTAAGATAACTGGAGTAGGAAAGACCGAGCTGTGGAGCGGTTAAGGTAGTACAATAAAATCTTACCCTTAACACTTCAGTAATTAGTACCTTTCTTACAGAAATAAAGCCAACAACAAATGGTAAATAAATTAACAGGGAGAAAGAGAAAACTTAGGATAACTAGAAGGGAGAAAGTAGTACGAAAAGTTGTGCTATTGGAAGAGGAACTCAGCTATGTTTAGTTCCCTTACAGCTTTCTCAGTGCCACGTCCACACTAAAACTGCAGCACCCACAGATTTAGGATACCAGGGCAATTTGAAGGCACTTAAAGTCCATTACACTCTTTGCATTAAAATTTCCACCCAAGGCAGCAAAAGAAGAGCACTTAATAATTACTTCTTCAGATCTCCAAGTTAGTCATGCTTCTTGCCCCCAAGAAGCATACTACCACAACACTTATGCCCTCCCCATGAGCCATCGGCCTCCAGGTTCCAAGTAGGACTTACATTACACACTGAAAACCCCACTGAAATAAATGCATTTGAAAAGATGGAAACAAAAGAGCAAGATGAAACCAAGGAATACTGCCTCAAAACCCCATTGAAATAAATGCACTTAAAGTTCATTGTCGACATAATGTGTAAAGTTAAAAAAGAATTGCTCATATTGCTCATAACAGGAAGCTGGCCAAAGTCTGAGCTTTGCCTAAGTTCTATGGTACCCACTGTTAAGCATCCGTGTATCATACCCCATACATATATAACCATACCCAATGAATGCCCTCCCATTTGTACCCATGTGTAATAAAAGTAATTATTAGTTCCAATAAGATCTATATGTCTGCAGTAAGCATACATAGAAATGTAATGTAAGGGTTTCAGAAAATCAGAGGACTCTCTTCTGAAGTGATGCCATAACTTAAACCTGCAGCTGAGCTTCAAAGCTAAAACATAAACTTCTCACCCCGCCAATAATCTTCAAGCATACGTAATAACGATTTGTTCTCAAACTCCAAGAACAGTGCCTACTGGGGGACCCAAGATTCCAGAGATGCACTTATGTGTGTGCAACAAACAGACTTTGAGAACTACTTAGTTTTACTTCAACAACAGATGAACAAGAGTACCCACAAAGACATCATCAGCAAGTTCAATGTGTAGAAAAAACAACTTATATTTTGCAGTAATAACAACTTGTAATTAGCAATAGAACTATTATTTAACAAGGTACCATCAAGATGAGTATGTGCCCTAATGATAAAAAAAATGTACCATGCTTGTGATCGTGTTTCTCATCATGATGGTGATGATGATCATGGTCATGATCATGGTGATGGTCATGATCTTCCTTTTCACCTTCAGCATCAATAGCACTCTCTATCCTGGCAAAATTATAGCAAAGATTAGGATATATTATCAAACTCCATACACAAGATCTGGTGTGAAATTATGAAGCTGGAAGCATGTTATGGAGCATTATATATCATTTGAAACAGCGTAATGTCACAGAAGAACAAAGAAAATTAATACAAGGGAGAGTAAAGGCCATATGATTGACATTTAAGACAAATATCAGTACCAATGGTGGACAACACAACTTCAAAAGTAGTATACAAAGGGACATTGGAAGAAACACAAACCAAAAAAATGAAAAGGAAAGGAAATAAAAATTCCATCAACAATCCAAGACTCATATGAGTGAAATTTTAGTCAAAATATGAGTATTCTGATTACATTTACTACTTTTGTAAACAGATTCATGAGTCCCCCTCAATGTTCCTACTTGCTGAATGAATATTTACACAAGCGCAAATATACAAATATTCAATTGATACAGTTAGTTTGATGCCCAAAGATAAAGGCATAATTTGCAGGAACTTCTACTAAAACTTATAATCTGCCTTTCTTTTCACATGCAAATTGTACAGAACAATTAGAACCATTATGCATCATCATGGAGAACCTAATTTACAGAAATGAAAGTAATGTCCACTAAGCAGAAAAATCATAGGACATAACTGTCTAAATCCAACAACGATGAAATGGGTGAGAAAGATTACCTCTCCAAATCAAATCCTCCAATACCAAGAACATAATCTAGGTTAACTTTCCCAAACTCTGTCCGCTTCAATTGAGCCAAGCCATTGATGTTCTATTGCCAAGACAAAACAAAATGTTCAATGTACTGATCATAAGCAAGAATGATGAAATGGGGAAAAAAATTTAAAAACAATAAAAAAAAAGGTACAGACCTTAATTCGTTGCACCAAAGAAGCAATTTCTGGCTCACCAACAAGATCAGTCTAAGCAAAAATGACAAGTACTCAGGCATATAACAAAAACTGTAACAATCATAAATAAATTCTGCATACAATATCCTAGAATAATCTTCAAGTGACGTAAGTTTTTTCCAATTTTTTTTGTCAAAAAGTTTTTTCCAATTAATGATGCCCCAAAGGAAAGGGACGAAGCCACAAAATAAAAAACACATAGAAAACCTTCATGTTGAAATATTAGGGCCACACTATTTTCAGTTTTCAAGAATCACGAGATTCAATTTGAGTGCAGTGCAGTATAAATTAGATTCACAAATAAATCAGTGTACCTTATTGACAATGATACGGTCAGCATAAGCAATCTGCTCTATAGCCTCATTGACAACTCCTTTTGGCTTAACTTCATCCAAATGAAAAACAGCATGCTTAGCATCAACTAACGTTACAACACCGTCCAACTTGACATCATTAAAAACCTGATCTTCAGCATAAAATGTTTGAATGATTGGTGCTGGATTTGCCAATCCTACAAATAAGCAGGAAACGAAATCACACGGTGGTCAATACCAAAGGGCCAATCAAATTCAGACAATTAAGATTTCTTGCACCCTACAACTTGCAAACAACACATTACCCAAAGCTTAGTGCACTAGAACAAAACAAAAAAATTCCATACCCGTAGTCTCTATAACAATATGATCAAACTTCCCTTTCTTCCTATTGACCAAATCCGCAATCATCCGCACAAGATCACCCCTCACAGTGCAGCAAAGGCAACCATTATTCAACATAACAATGTCTTCGGCCCCAGTGGTTTTCGCAGCAACCAAAGAACCGTCAATGTCTATCTCACCATACTGAAAAATCAACACAATCACATACCTTCATATACACAAAACAAAAGGCACCAGTAGAAACAATAAACTGCAAATCCCAGCCCCATACCTCGTTCTCAATCACCGCAATTCGCTTCCCGTGTTCCGCAGTCAATATATGGTTAAGCAATGTAGTCTGCATATTCCAGTTCACAAGTGCATTTCAGTAAATAATGAAGATTATTGCGGCATTCAAACAATGAAACTCCGATACAAACCGGCCATAAATTATCAAAGAACATCGAACCTTTCCGGAGCCCAAGAAACCGGTGATTATGGTGGCGGGGATGCGATTATCCGGCTCAATCTGGGTCAAAACGTCGGAGCTCTCGCTCTGCGAAGTCGTTGCGCTGCTCGCAGCCGCAGTGAACCTTCTGTAGCCTCGGTTGGGCTTGGCGACAAGAGCTCGGCAAAACGACGACGCCGAGTAGTGTAGGGTTTGGGAGCGTGCGAAAGTCCTCGGTCTCCACGTGAAAGGAAAGAGGGCTGCGGCTCCGACCCTGGGGAGTCGGGTGGAGCGGCGAGAAGTTAGCCCGATAAGGGTCGTGGCGATGTCCGCCGATATGGAAGCCATGGAAGCGAAACGGCGTCGCTCTGGTAGAGGGGTTCAGACAGAGAGAAAGAAAGAGGTGAGGGTTTATGTGAGGTTTGAAGGGTGAAGAGGCGGATAGACTGATACGGCGGCAAAATGGTAGTTCTGGATTGTTCTGTGTTCGCAATTATCTACCAATCAGAGCCGCCCACGCGCTTGATTTTTATTTTTCATTTTTCTTTGGGCGGTTTTGTTTTTTGTATCTTTTATGTACCACTAGAGCTGGAAATTATTTCCGAAAATTCCAAACCAAACATTATTTCCCAAAATTTCAAACCAAACCAAAAAAAATCTAATCTCCCACCGAAAAATTCTCAAACCGATAATATCGAAATTTTTGGAATCCATACAGAACTGATCCTGAACTTTTCGATATGGAATTACATGTTCAATGATTCGAGAATCCTGAACCGAATCGAAAAAATATATATATTTATTTTGGTTGCATGCATAATGAATGTTGAATTTAAGTAGTTTAATAGTAGACTATATTATAAATAGAAGTATGAAATTAAGTAGTTTTGAACTTTGGAAATTAATTTGACTTGGTATGAACGAATTAGTATTTCAATTGGTATGAGGTAAAAAGTTTAAATTTCAATTGATATAAAATTGGAGGACAAAATTTTGGACAAAAGCCCAAATTTTAGTCCGTAGCCCAAAAATTTCAAATTTCAACCCCAAAACCCAAAATCTCAAAACCCAAAATCCAATCCCGATCCATTCCGAAATACCGAAAATTGGGAATACCGAAATTTCAATTTGGGATTGGTTTTCAAATTTCCGTCTCAAAAATTTTCGGTTTGGGATTTGGGATCTCGTACTGAACCACCCTTATGTACCACCCACTAATTTATAAACAACTCTCATCTTTTCGTACATCCTTCGGAAGAAGACTTTTTTAACTTAAGGTTTTTTTAGTCAAATTGGTCTTTGAGATTGACATAATTCTTTATGTTGATTTTTGAGATTTGAAATCAATAGAGGTGGCCCATGAGTTTATCAACTATCAATTATTTTGGTTATTCCGTGAAAAATCTCTATTAAATAAGGATAAAATAATAAAAATACCCATAATTTTTGTCAAATCATCTGGCCATTGGTTGTTAAATTGAGGATTTTTTTTGGGAAATGTTAGTGGCACTTTAAAAATCTCATTCTACACTCCTCATAAGTGTATTTTTTTTGGGAAGTGTTTGGAGTGTGTAATGAGATTTTTGGAGTGCTAATAACAATTCTCTTCTTTTCTTTTGGAGAAATTAGGTTCTCATCCCTCATTTTGCTACTCCATTGATTAAAACCTTATTCCTTTTCAATTTTTGATCAAGGCCTTTGGTATTAATAACATCATTAATTATTTCAATAATAAAATATTTTTTATTTCTAAATATATTTATTTAGTGTTAAAAGTGCTATAATTAGTATATTTATATTTATGGCTAAATTTTTTATCATATATTTTTATTTTTAGTTTGTACCCATTTTTAATTTGCAACCATTTTTTAATTTGTACCAATTTTCTTTTTAGTTTTAATTTGTACCCATAAATTAATTTCTTTTTGTGCCCATATTTTTTAAAGTCTTATTTGTATTTGTACCCATATTTTTTTATTTATTTGTACCCATTTTTTTAATTTTGCTAAATGTACCCATGCTAATTATATGTACTCATTCATGTAATTTTTTAAAATTTTTAATCTTAAAATGTACTCATTCTTAAATATACCAATTTGTTTTATGTAAAATGTACCCTTTTTTTATATAAAATCTATTCAATTTTTTTTCTAATCCATTTTTAAACTTATATGGGTACATTCTTTTTTCTTTGATTTGAGAATGTATCCATGTCAAGGTTAATTGAAGAATTTACTAATGTTATTAAGCCTAATATCTTCTTTTTTTGTGATTTTGAAGAATGTACCCATGTTTTGGTACAATAATTTTTTTGTTAATTTTGATGAATGTACCCATGCTTTTATATACACATACAGAGTATATTTATATTTTAATATTTTTAATCCCACAAATTATGGTTTTTTATTTAAAACCTCATTAATATAAACAATTATAAATTTCAATTTTTAATTTAAAAAAACAGTAAGATACATAAAAATAAATTATCACATTAATTTCAGGGACTTCGATCAAAAATTGAAAACTAACAAGGTTTCAGTCAAATAATATTCATAACTAGAGACCGCATCCAAAGTCTCCATTTTTTTTGTCATATTGGTCTTTGTTTAACAATTTTTTTATGGAATAACTAATGATCGATGGTAGACAAACTCAACGATCATTTTAGCTAAAAAGCCTTACTTTAAATTGTAATTGGGGAATTGCAACTTAGTGTAACTGTCTATTGTTATTCTTTTTCGTTCGTAAGCGCAAAGTATTAGGTCCGATTCTCGTCAAAAGTGTGTCCAAACCAAATTGTTATAACTGACATGTTGTGTGGCTTTTCTCAAATCCATCTATTTATATTGTTTTATTATAAAACTGCAATTAATGGGCATCTGCCTTCACATGCTTTATAAAAATGGTACTGTATTTCAGATTTATATATTTAGAACACCACATAACCTGCAAAGAAAATAAAGTAAGTATCGAAAGACACTGGTGTGGTACTGATTTAAAGTATTGTTTGGTACTTGGGATGAGACAGAACACAGTGAGACGAGATGCACTTGTCCCATGTTTGGTGCGCCAATTTTCTTGGGACGCGCTGTCCTGTGGAATAGATTTTAGTCAATTTTTTGTGTTACCCTCTCCCTGTAACGACTTGTTCCAACCCATAGAACACAAAATTATAACTTTTTAGACAACAATACCCCTTCTCTTTTTCATTAATTTCACTATCTACCCTCTCTCCAATAGCCTCCCTCTCTCATGTAGCCTCCTCCTCCTCAACCACAAACCTAGCAACCTAGGCTAACCCAATCCCAGTAAACTCATCTGAACCCAACCCCACCTTCCTCTTGCCGCCTCCTTCCTCCCTGCTAGTCCCACGACGAGACCGTCGGCCTCCACCGCAAAAACCTCAAGATCACCCACTCGCACGACGTGGCCGACGCCGTCGCTCGAGGGATGAGACGACAAGGATTAGGCGAAAGATGTGAGGAATGACGTTGAACTCATCGGCGGTGGCTCAAGTAAGGTCGAACTCGTCGAAGTAAATAGGTACGATTGTCATTTAATCATTCGTTCCATTCCGGCTTATGCATACATCAAACATAGCATGGAACCTCTGTTCCGTTACATTATGTTCCGTCCCATCTGCGTACCAAACGGTACCTAATGTCACCGATGCTTAAGATATCAAAGTGTGCTTAGGGCACCATGTGGGAAGCTTGGTGGTAATATAATATAATGTTGAACATTAATTACCGGTAAGCTTGAAAAATGGGTAACTTTATTGAATACACATTGAATTTTAAAGGCAAAGTTGGAGGAACTTTATTGAATAGAAATTTCATGTAAATTTTTAATTTAATTCCCTTTAAATCCATGGGGTGAGGTGAGATTTGTGAATGTTTAAAATATACTACGAAATTTTTCTAATTCCTTTGAATTCCTCAACTTTTTCAAATTCTTTAAAATCAATATACACATTGAATTTTAAAGAATTACTTAAAATCCTAATTAAATACTCATAAATTCATTAAAGAATTAAAATTTCTCAAAATTCTATTTGAATACACCCCTAAAGTTTTATCAGATGAGTTGGGACCGTAGCGTAGAAGAATCGATTGCGTGCACATACTTCAAGGCTTGATCCCCAAGTGGGGCCCGGATCTTCTCAAACGGATAATCTCAACCTTGTGGCCCACTCCTTGCCCCTAATAGCGCGCTTCACCTACGACACACCTGCCTCTGGTGCCATACCGGCGAAATACACCCACACGTGTCGCCCATCCGTTGGTTCGGGTTTTGGTTCGGTCGTACGCCACCTCGCACTTTCTTCCAGTCTCCGTCACTCTGATTAGCGCTCTCTCTAGAAAGCACTGAAACAGAGACCTTTTGGAGTCGTTCATCTTCCCTTTTCTGGAAAATCAAATTGCGAAATCATGATCGGGTCAAGCCTTCAAGGTACGATTGGAGAAACACTTTTCTCTGTTAAACTCCTGATTTTGTTTTGGTTATGGGCCGTTTGTTTCTCTGGAAAATTTTCATTTCCCTAGGAAAAAAGTGATTTTTTTCTCTGCTGTAAGCCTTTTGCTCGCTTCATCAACCAAAATACGAGTTTTTTTAAGGAAAATATTTATTTTTCACTCGTGGGTGGTTTTCTTTTTTCGTTATCGATGATGGGTTCTGTTTGTTTCCTCAGAAAATTCAGAAAAAATGAAGTATAAAAATGCAGAAAGTTCAAAATTGTACTTCTTTTTGTAGTTGTTCTCTGTGTGCTGATCGAATACGTGAAACTAGTCGAAAATAAGGGAGGACGAAAAGGAAATTCTTTAATGCCGATCAATATGTGACCCAAAGTTCTTTCCTTTATGACAGTTAGTTAAAAAACTCGAGCATGAATTGCAAGTTTTAGTGCACCTTGGTTTACAAATGGACACACAAATTAATCGTCTTTTGCAAGTGTGCGTAAACTGGTGCCCCTTGGACGCCGAATGCAGTAAAACTTGTCGTACAAATGTTAATTCTCTGCTTTAATTATTGGTTTGTTAGCGACTAGTCTTTGTAGACTGGGTGTTAACTGTAAGTAGCCAGAAAATCTGGGTTCAGTAATTATGTTCCTAAGTGTTTGCGGAGGTGTTTATTGCTAAACTGATGTCTAAGATTAATAGCTACCCCGTTTACTGCGTTATTACTTGAATAGTACACATTCTTTGCCGTGGTTGATTCTTTCGTTGTCTATTTTAGCTGCAACGCTGTTTAGTTTTGGTTTTTCCTGTTCATCATTCCATGTTGATGTTTGCAAGAAAGTTTGGGGAGAATATGGCTTTTGTTTATAGATTGAGTACTAGAAAGTTTCACGTCTACTACCCCACATAGTTTGCAAAAGGAATCAGGACAATACTTTTCCTTTCTCTTTGTATTTTTGGGTTGGGGGACACGGGGGGATGTTATGGGCAATATAAAGGCTTAGTTGGGATGAACTTTTGATATTTCCACATAAGGACCTTTCTGTATTCATCAACACTGTTCTGTAGGTTTAGTTTTTTCTGTTCTAGCACAAATAAGCACCAGTTTGAGTTTGCTCACTTTGGTGCATAAAAGCTGTATTTCATACTCTTATGCCGCTAGAATTTGGACCAACTGCCTTTTTATATGTTGTCATGTTCATTAAATAAATTGATGAGTTGTGCTTGAAGGCATTTTTTGCAAGGTCAATTGATCACCGTATTGAGTACTTGCCCTCGACTTTTACAGGTTTATAATGAAAGTTTCCAGTTTGGCTATTGAAGGGATAAACAACGTTCTGATTCAGTTTTTATAAGATATATTGGTTACAAGGTATTTTCTTGATGGGGGGAGCTTGTTCTAGGAAGAGAGACCACCAAGACGATGTTGATGATTTTCAGAGAGGGGTTTCTAGAAGATATTCTAAAAGTGGGAGTTCAAAGTGGTTGGCAACCTCCTTCACCCGCCCTGTTATGGATATTCAACCAGGCACAAGGAACGGTCCTTCTCTCATGGACTTGTGCATCCGTAAAATATGCAAGGTAATTGCTTTTCGGAGTATTTCTTGTACTTGGGACTGAGGTTCACTATGTTTTGGCTTATTGCAATTGTTGCTTTGATTTACAGGACATCAATAAATTTAACACATTCTCCATGCTCCCAAGAGATATTAGTCAACAGATCATTAATGAGTTGGTGTACTCCAGATGCCTCACTGATGTTTCTTTTGAAGGTTTTCGTGATTGTGCTTTGCAGGTAACTCTTATTCGTAATGCTGGCAATCACATTTCTAATTCTTTATTATAAAAAAATTGTCAGTGTCATCCTGTTCATCTTTGTTGTCAGTGTCATGCTGACCTTGGAAGTTTCTTTCATTTTTTTTGGGAAGGATCTTTACTTGGGGGAAGGTCCTGGTGTAAATGATAGTTGGATGGATGTCATCTCCTCACAAGGGTCATCTTTACTCTCTCTGGATCTCTCTGGTTCTGATGTTACTGACGATGGGTTAATTTATCTTCAAGATTGCAAAAGTCTCCAAGCATTAAATTTTAGTGATTGTGACCACATATCAGACCATGGCCTGGAACACATCAGTGGTAGTCCATCTTAATCTTTATTTTTGTTTCTTTGATAGCTTTCCTCTCTAGTATTAAATCAATTTGCAATATAGTCAGTTTATATGGTTCTTTCTGCTGAAGAACAATTCCCAAATCCATCTTGGATAAAAGATGAAGCATACCTGCACAAAATTTTGTTACCCATTGTGGCCTGCCAAAATAGCTGTTGGAATAGCACATCCCTTTTATAATCAGCTAGAACTATTTGGTAAGCTCAGTGTTAAATAAGAAATTTTGAGAAGCAAGAGAAAATTGAGGTATGATTGGGGAGGGATGGCGTGTCATCTGATACTTCTTTGTGATAAATAACCTGTGTAGCATACATAGTTGGAGTTTGTACCATGTCTGCAATTATTTTGTACAAGACTGAATTGTTTTCCACGCTTACAAAGCATTCATTATTGGTTCAACACTGTTACTGTTACCCTTATTCTTCCTATTCTTTTCTTGTTAACCCTTTTATGCTCAACATTGTTGTATTTCCTTCTTACTGCTCCTGCAAATGAAATATGTATGAGAGTTGGTTGCCGTCATTGAGGATTTAGGAAAGGGGAGGAAAGCTAAAGCTTTGTGGGGTTGTTTGGTGTTGGCAGGTTTCTGGAACATCTGGTTGGAGCGTAATAAAGAGTTTTTGAGGATTATAAGGGAGTGGGGGTAGAAGAACTATGGGTAGAGTAAGATACTGGGCAGCCCTTTGGGCATCAGCTTCGAATGAGTTTAGGGAATAATCTCTTTTTCATAAGTGAGGGATGTGTTAGCAGCCATAAAATGAATTTGGTTCAGCTTTAGTTACTTGTAAATAGATCTACTTGAGAGGTCTTAGCTAGTTTTGCTAGATGGTGGATTTCTTATCCACCATTTTGTAATTCATGTCACTGTTTTAACATAACTTAATCGTTTCTTCTCAAAAAAAAAAAGAAAAAGAAAAAGAGGTTCTGCATATGATTTTGTTAGATTCTTTCAGGTCTGTCTAGCTTGACAAATTTGAGTTTTAGAAGAAACAGTGCAATTACTGCTCATGGAATAAGTGCGTTTGCTAGTTTGCTTAACTTGATGAAGTTGGACTTGGAGAAATGCCCTGGGATCCATGGTGGACTTGTTCATCTACAAGGTAAATGCCTCTAAATGAAGTCATCTGGAAAGTGTTATTTTCTTTGTTGAAGGTGCTGGTAGAAAGTACAACCATGTCTGAAGGATTGTACTATGTATTATGTGAAGGAGAATAGTTTTCCTATGTTCTTGAACATGATGAGAAAACATTCTCAAAGGAAGCGTGCATTCTTTATTCTACAACACAGTTGGAGCTGGTGCTATTATCGTCTATACAGTTCAGTACCCCTCTATAATATACGTGAATTGTTATGGTATATGAGTCGGGCATCCGTTTGAAGTGATAATGTCATTAGCTTACACTCAACTAATGTACGTACAAAAATACTGTAAATGATATGTGGCCCAATAAATGAAACACTTGCGCAATTTGACAACATCTACTCGAGGGTGGACTTGTATGAGTACAATGATATAATGGTAGGCCAACGGTCCTCAAACCTCTAGTATGAGATGTCTGATAGTGATTATTCACCATAATATGATCCATGATGTCTCCTGTGATGCACGTTGGAAATGAACCATGTACTAAATTATGGATAATGCTTTCACCTCAGCATGCCACCATTCTCATCACTTTGAATTCATTATTATTCTAATACATTTCATTTAAATCTTTGTACAGGCTTAACAAAACTAGAGTCTCTTAATATCAAATGGTGCAACTCTATAGACGATGCTGACATGAAACCTCTCTCAGGTAATATACATATTGGTTTTCTTCTTGTTTACAATGAAAAGGAAATGTAGGTCTTAAATCTTATATTTTTGGGGGTTGACTTCTATTGAAAAGGTTCTCTGATATGACTTCTTAGCTTCACCCCTTGACACAGATGACAGACTTCGATACCAATCCCTTTCCACTTCCCTCTTCTCTCTCTCCGCCAAAAATGTGTTGCTTATGTCTAATAGTTGCATATTGTATTAAGAATTTGTGCCCACCTTGATCCGTCTTTGTTGATAATTTCTTCCCCCACAAGCTGTTCAAGTTCAGTTCCACATCTTCATTCCATCTGCAAAATGTGGAAATAGACAGAGCATAACTAAAGTACCAATTCGAAGCAACTTTGACTGGAAGTCAGTCTATTATATTTACATTTGGCAAATCAAGTGCATCCATGCCAAATTAGATGCAGAGATCTATCTTTTCACATGATTTTTTTTAATCCCAGTCTTCAAGAAGAGCGCATTTTAAAATTTAAATACATGTTTGTGTGTGCTTTGGTTTTTAATGTGAATTAAATTTCTGTTACAGCACATTGTGTGAATCACTTTTTCATTTGTATTTCAGGGCTTACAAATTTGAAATGCTTACAAATCTGCTGCAGTAAGGTTACTGATTTTGGCATTACTTACTTGAAAGGTATCTGCTTTTGTATTTCATTTATCTACAACTTACATCTTTGTGCTGCAAGGAGAAATCATGTGTAATAAGTTCTTATCCATGGATCTTTTATAGTTTGAAACTATTGTGATTGTGCAGCGTACTCCTTAGGGCTTATCTACTTGCACCCATTTTTAAAAACTTAATGCCTTCTAGTATTTTATCGATATGGGATGCCAGTATTTTGTCTCTATTAATAAAAACTTATTCTAGTCTACTTAATCGGATATGAATGTTGTTAGGCGTAAGTTTATTGCAGTTCCTCCATTTAACTGTTTATATCATCTCTATGTCTTACAGGTCTGCACAATCTTTCTCTTTTGAACTTGGAAGGATGCCCAGTTACTGCTGCATGCTTGGACTCGCTTGCAGGTTTGTATACTGAAGTAATTAGACTTTTCTTAGCCATTCTAATCTTTTTCTGGTCGTTGTATGCCGTGCAATCCTTTTCTCATTGATAAGGTTGATAAATTACTATCAATTGATTGTCCGCATACATCTTTGTATTAAGTATTTCATTACTTATTTGACAATATCTATGTGATTGTAGTATGTGTGTAATCATTTCTATTATGTCTAGTGATAGTTTACTTTTTGGAAATGCTAATAGAACAAAGAATTAGTTTGGAATTAGTATGTGTCTGAATCTGAGCCTGAATAGCCAAATTAAATATTAAACTCTTTGAAAAGCTTTCTGCTTGCATATTAAAACGTTTCTTGTTCCATAAAGATAGTGTGTGATGAAAATGCACCATTATGCACAGAAAAAGATTGGGAATCTGATTTTGGTTAGGTCATGAAGAGTAGTAACTGATGACTTATGGAGTAGCATAGCCGAAAGTTATACATGTCATCTGCTAAAGCTGAATGTGAAGACTTTTGCCATTTTTTTTCCACTGCCTAAGTATGTACTTTATCTTTTGTTCTAGCTTTAATTGGGCCTGATATGTATCTGGGTTGCTTGCTTACCAGCTCTTGATGGCCTGCTATATCTAAATCTGAGCAGATGTGATTTGACTGATGAAGGATGTGAGAAGTTCTCCCGTAAGTAGTTTTTAAGCTGACCCCAATGACTTCTTTTTTCCTTTTCTGTTGAAGTCATGGAATACAGCTCTACCTAGAGGCTGGCTGCGTTCTACTTTTATTTTTTGTTAGGGGAGCCCTGAGCTTGGATTGTGGCTTACCTCAATACTCTGCAGGATTTGGGAACTTAAAAGTATTAAACTTGGGCTTCAATGACATCACTGATGCTTTTCTGGTGCACTTGAAAGGTGGTTTTTTTTTTTTTAAACTCTTGCATTTGTTTGTGTTCAAACCTTTGATTTTTGGACTTTCTTTAGGCATTTACTTTTTCATCAATAGTAGAGAAAGTTTAGTAATAAAGAAAGCCCTTCTAAATGAATTAGAAATATATGCTCGGATGGAACATACACCGTGCAATTTCTTAATTCATTGAGCGAGTTGGAGGTTGGTTCTTCGTTTTTATATTGACTACAATATCAGATCCCATCATTTCCCTTGTGTAATATATGCATATATTTCAATTGTGGTTTTGGCCTTGCTGCAAGTAGGTTTGACAAATTTGGAGAGCTTGAACCTGGATTCATGTAAGATTGGTGATGAAGGGCTGGTTAACTTGACAGGTCAGTGTTACAAACATGCATGATATTTATAACTTCTGTTCTTTATGTTTATGTCCTTAACCTGGAATCTTTCCAGAATGTTTGTCTTGCATATTATATTTGCGGAAATGATGAGAGTTACGATACACAGTTGTATTTGTCGTGCTTTTTTCCTCTGTAGCTTAACTTCCATTTTTGTTTTGTATCAAGTCTTATGGCATAATTCCATCATAAAGGAATTCATATATTTCTGGTAAACAAGGATGCCAAAGACCCATCTTAGAGGAATTTGAGTAAAAGCTAAGGGCAAGGGCCTGGTACCCTACTTAAAAATTGATTCCAAAAACTGTGATTTTTATAAAAATTCGGGTTGAGCTCCAGGTTTTAATTTCAAAAAGATGTTTGGTAAGAAATTTTATAATTACTTTTTAATCTTAAAAGTTTTATCCACACCCTTTGTCCCTCACAGTAACCACTACATCTCTCCTCCATGTCCTCCCAGTCATCCTCAGATCATGACTTCATAGAGAAAAGCTTCACCTCCTTGTAATCTATCAAATCTGAAAGGGAAGCCAACTTTAATTGACTCCGGCGCGCCAGTTTCACCCAATTTTTACCCAAAATCTTCAAATTGGTACTACCATTCTCAATAACCAAGACGCCAGGATTAGAAGCGTCGAAAACTTCATCGAATTGGATTGGGACCTGGCCGGTCTTCCGGACCTGACAGATCAGATAACGCAGGCTTGCTCGGACGTCGCCGTTTTGGAGTGTGTTACACCAATGGCGATGACACTGTAGGCAGCCATGGAAATAGCCACGCGGGACTCGGTTATGTGACGCACGGGATCCAGAGAGACGCGGCGCCGGCGGCTAAATGAATGGAGTGGGTGTTGGTGTTGGTGTCGATGTCGGATGTACATTAGAGTAGCCCTGGTTGAAGAGTCTATTGAAGACAAAGACATAAAAATAACTCTAAACACATAAAAAGTCTCTTCTCTCAAAAATCAAGCATTGTTTTTTAGTTGTGGATTTGAAAATTTGCTTGCCAAACGCGATTTTAGAAAAGTGTTTTTTATTCTAAAAAACTGAGTCCAAAATAAATACCAGACAGACCCTAAAAGTCTTTTAGTGACATTCTTCCTAGTGAATTCTAGGGTTTGCTAGTTGTTTTTTAGCGAAGGAATATCATTTGATTTTGTTTTGTCCTGCTGCTCAGAACCTTTTAAAGATTTATGTGAATTTCAAAAGTGATCCCACACGTGCAGTTCTTAGAAAAATTGATGTATCTACTGTGGTTTTCTTTCTTTTAGAAGCTTTTGTAAATAAAATTATCATTTTAAATTCTTCTTAGTGGCTGCTGAATCTAATGTCAATTAAAATTTTCAACAATATCAATCACTGATTTTTTATTATAACCCATGTTCATGACAGTTGGAAGGATCAGATTTTCTTATGTGTGAAATCGTGTAATTTTTATGAGTTTTGTGGTTTCTGCTTATATTGTATCTTGGTGGCATGACTTGCAGAGTTGTAATATTTGGGGTCAGAATCACGCTGACAATTTTAAATATGTCAGTATGCTGATTTTGAGTAGCTTTATCGTTCTTTAGCCATGCTTATGAAATTAAGCATAAAAATCTTCAGACGGTACCTCTTTCCTATTCCTCCATAGAATCTGATGAATGCTGGTATTTGTTTACATGCTTTTAGGCCTTCAACATTTGAAAAGTTTGGAGTTGTCAGATACTGTTGTTGGAAGCGGTGGGCTTCGCCATCTGTCAGGTTATACGTGTACCTTTCTCTTTTGGCTTGCAACCATACAGAATTTCATTAACTTTTTGCTGCGTCGACCCACTTGCTCACCCACTCAAAGACACAGGCAGAGAGTTTGTAACAGAGAGTTGTGTATTTTTAGTTGTACTTGGTTTATCCATATTTTTTTTAATAAATCGTCTTACATCTAGTTTGGTCATCAAGTGAACATGGTTGTACCTTTGGTAACTTAACTATGCTTTGTACTGTTAAAGTTTTTGTTGGCTTATTAGTTAGTACTGTTTTGGTGTTTCCAAAAGCTTAAGATATGAAGAATTGATGTCCAACAATTAGGGATTTTTAGGTTTCAGTCTTTAGTCATAAGATTAGTAATTTAGTAGTACTGTGCATTTTTCTAATCATCTAGGGTCCCTTGACAAAGTAACAATGAATTAACAAAAGTTCCATCCTATTACCAAAGACTACTGCTGCACCATAAGTTCTCTCATTTTATTATGTCTCAAAGTTAGGAATACCATGATTGTGAATCAATACGTCTGGGCTAAAAATGCCAATCTGGTTGTAATGGAGGGTTTGGCCTGTAAACTTTGTGGTTTATTTACCTACAATACACACACACACACACACACACACACAATATACACACATGTCCGTTTTGCATAAATTTTAATTTTGAAAGCAATGAATTTATTTGTGTCCGAATAAATTTTAACTAGTATGTTAAAGAAATACTCAATGTGATGACACAACATAATTCATTTTTTCAGTGATTGTATTTGTCTAGATGCATTATCCTCACTTTATTTAATAGATATTTTTTTAAATTCATCATCATTCTTCTTTTATATATATCTCCTATTAATGCCTTACAAACAGAAAAGTTTTGTAGAAAACAGATTTGTAGAATGAAAGTTTTGGTATTCTAAATTTTGAGAAAAATTTAAACTGAAAAAAAAAAAAAAAAAGTTAAAAGTCACATCTGTCTTTTTCTTTGGTTTTGAGTAAGTGAATACAATTTAATTTTATAGAAACATTATGATGTCATTAATATATACCGTAAAAGTGTGCATAAGTGTTGGCCCATAGGGTAAAAGAGTGCAAAACTGTGCATGATTTATGTTCATTTTTTCCGTATATGGCCATTGAGTTTATTTTTTTCTTAAATACGCACTTTAATCAAAGAATGCTCTGGATTAGGTGTTTTCTATTGATCTTTAACCCTAGAAAGGAATACCGAGGAGTGTTTAGTCTAATGGTCAGGCCCTTGGTTTGTTACCAAGAGGTCTGGGGTTCGACACCTCCCAAGGTACCCACCTAGCAATTGCTAGAGTTTCTTGCTTCCCAAATGTTGTGGGGTCAGGCGGGTAAGCCTAGTGATTAGTCGGGTCAAAGATCCGGAGACACTAGATTCAAAAAAAAAAAAAAAAAAAAAAAAAAAAACCCTAGAAAGGAACGGTATGCAAATTTGGCAATTCTATGAATAAATGGGTGGCCATCTCTGATGCCACCATACAGGAGATGAAAATACTGAAGGATCCACCTCTGTTCTTACTTCTTATTGCTAAAATGGAATTTTTTATCAGCTTTAATTTTTGGTTTTGTTATTCCGTAACCTGACTATTGTTTTCTTGTAGGTTTGATTAATCTGGAAAGTATAAATCTTTCCTTCACTGCTGTTACCGACAGTGGTTTGAGAAAGCTGTCTGGTCTCTCGTCTCTCAAATCCCTTAATTTGGACACTCGCCAAATTACAGATTCTGGACTGGCAGCTCTTACAAGTAAGCATGGTTAGATGAAAACTGCATTCTGATTTTTTGGCCTCCCGACGAAATTTTCAAGTCTTGTCCAACATTACCTAGTGAGCTATCCGATTCTATGAATACTGCATGTATTTTCCTTATGGATGCAGGCTTGACTGGATTGACACACCTGGATCTATTTGGAGCTCGAATTACAGACTCTGGAACAACCTATCTGCGAAGTATGTTAACTACTTAACACTGTGCTGGTTCATTTACATAAATTAGACCACATGTGAGTTATTGATGATAACCGAAACACACACCAACCACTTCTTGGTGCAGTTCTGGATCTGCTGATTCAAAATTAAGTTATTGTAATGTTATCAACAGTTTATATGCAAGCTGGAAAGCCTGTTGTGATGCAGGGTAGTTCAGATTTAGGTGAATCACAATAACATGACCAAGCCTTCACATCGAGCTCACATTTAATTAAAGTTTTGCATCATTTATTCAGAATATGGCATCAGTCACATAGATCTCAAGGTTCATTTTATTTGAAGTATCACTTGGACTTAAGAGTAAGACTAGATCCCAAAAAACACAAAAGGCACCATTCTCACAAGCCAAAAGCCTAAAGCTAACTAGCCGATTGATGGGACCAGAGTGATGAGCTTTCCATATCATCTTGGGAACCGTGATATGGATGGTATTACCCTTATATTCCAGAGTGACGAGTTACAGTAGTATACTTTCTCATTGTATCTGGAAGTTGTTTCAGTCGAAGTAGCAGGCTTAACATTGCACCCTAGAGTTGGGTAACTGACCTTAATTGTATTTTTTGGAATGTTAAAATTTAGATGAGATATACTATTGAATATAATTATAGAGATAACTTAGATTTCTATGTTGTTTGGGGGCATGATAGTTGCATATGTCAGATAAAGTATTTAACTAACATGCTAAATTCTACTGATAATACTTGCAGAACGTGGAAACAATATTTGCCTGGTCTTTTAAATATTAATCCTAGAGGCTGTTGATCATAGTGGAGAAAATTGAGTTCCGAAAACAGTTTGGAGTTTGGTTTTTTACCAGATTCATTCTTTTTCCATTTTATCTTCAATTTGCAGGCTTTAAAGATCTGAAGTCCCTAGAAATATGTGGTGGAGGACTGACGGATGTTGGAATAAAGAATATTAAAGATCTTTCATCCTTGACCCTATTGAATCTATCACAGAACTGCAACCTGACCGATAAAACCTTGGAGTTGATTTCTGGTATGCTTTCAAACTTTGGTTTATAAGAATGATACATATGCTAGCTTTACCTGTTTTATGGGCTATTAAATGGTGGCATGCCGGTGTTTGAGATTGGACCATTTTAGCGAGGCCAACTTTTCAAGCGCTGAGGATATAAATGTATACCCATTGTCGACAATGTCGGTTAGCATGTGGTCAAAATTCTATTTTCATTTGGTGACCATCGTCGTCTTGAGACATACGGTATTGACTAGCTGACTTTTCAATCTTCGTAGCTACTGGGAATTTCCTTTTGTTTTGCAATTATGACCATGACAATTGCATGCACCCGTTCTTTTTCAACCCTGACGTGCGTTGATGGCCATGAGAAAGGGTGAGAGGGTTGGTTGGAGTGCCTTCCAAGTATTAGTAAGGCGTACCTGTTTGTTTGTTTAGGAAAAATTGAGGCATGTTATAGTTTCTCTGCCTAAGTTTTAAAGTTGGCAGTACCAGAAAGCATATCAAAACGATTCTGAGAGTGCTCATATCCGTAAATCCTTGGTTCAGTATTGATTCTGTGAAGCAACGGGACACTGCAATGTTAATTATGTTGGCTAACGTCATTATTATCTTTTAATTGTCACATTTTTCTATGGGGAATGCAGGGTTGACAGGATTGATCTCTTTAAACGTATCAAATTCTCGTATCACAAATTCTGGACTTAATCATTTGAAAATGCTGAAGAATTTGAAATCTCTGACATTGGAGTCCTGCAAGGTAACAGCAAACGAAATAAGGAAGCTTCAGATGACTGACCTTCCAAACCTGGTAAACTTCCGCCCTGGAGGTAAATGAAATTCGTAACATTAAGCTTGTGGCAGCATGGACAGACAACTATGTATATAAAAACACTATGGAAGGAAGACATCTGGTAATTGTGTATATGGTTGGACGTGGATGTGGTTTTCCAAATGTCTATAGAACTACGGATGCAGAAAATTTGCTCCGTTTTCATGTGAAGCTTTCTTCTGACATTGAATTCTCATGGAAGATAATGTGGATAAGCTTTCTTCCAATGTCTATTTTGTTGAGTCTCATCCTACGTTTTTAGTGTATCCAGAACTGTCACCTGTGGTACTGAAATTCTTGATGGCTTTACTGCAACAGTACTGTAACGCCGTTTGTGTTCGGTTCTTTTATTTTATTGTTCGTTTAAGAAACCATTTGGTAATGGAGAAAATGCTAATGGAGCACATTGTGCAGTCAGGAATTTGTCTGTCCAGGGACCATGTTAATTAAGAATATGTAATGCTGAACTATGGTTGCCGAGTGTGAAATTTGGTTGTATAGAAAGCGGTCATTTGTTAAGACACTTGTTTATTTATAAATATTTTTATACAAAGTGATATTGCGGGATGGCGGATTCAAAATCGGGATCTCGGATTTTCGGGGAATGTTTTGAACCCACTGAGCTACACGCCACTTGTCTTGTCAGACACTAGACATTTTTGCGGACATGCATTTTATAATCCTTTACATTGTAACCATGATTTCGGATAGGATGGTGCTATCCGCACAACCATTTTTATTTCTCACATCCCTCTCAATTTTTGGCCGTCGGATCAAATGATTTGAAGAAAATCAATGGTCACAAATTAATAAGAATGTGAGAAAGGTAAAAATGGATGTGTGATGATGGATTAGGCGAGCTGAATTACACGAGGTCCTCAAGTATTTGTAGTCTCACTTCCGGAAAAGCGGGTTGAAAGAACCGAACTCCTCGGAATTCGGCTATCGGACTGCTTGCCTAGCCCAATTGGGTATTCCTCGCTACACGTTTCATTGTTTGAAGTCACCTTTCTCAACAATTTATTCCTTCTGGTAAAATAGACGGATATGATCGTGGTAGGTAAAATAAATGAGGCATAATGTTTATGTGGTTCGGCAAGTATGCCTACGTCCTTGAGGTTGCAGCAGTATTTTGCCTCTCTTTCTCTCCTACGTACTGACTGCTCGACTCCCTGGTGCTTAGAAGCAACTGGTGTGGTATGGCATGTTACCATTGAATCAAGGTCCAAGCAACTCTTGGAGATTTTGCAGTTTTATGACTTGCTGGAGAATCTTGGTCAACCCTAATTCGCTAGTCGGTGTTTTCTTGCGATCCAAGTACTTTCCTAACTCGAATCTTTTTCAGGTCAAGCTTGGCGATGTTCCATGTCCTCAATCTTGGTCAACCCTAATACGCTTTGGGCCGAACTGGTGTGGTAATAGGTTTTTCTTCGAATCAAAGCCGAATCCATAAACATCTGAGAAGAGAAGTAATCCGTTGCACGAGCCCACAATTCGGAAATGGAAATTTTATTTAAACTCATGCAACCTCTTTCTACACCCAATTTAAATTTTAAATGTAAATCATCATTTTTACCCTATCGCATAATTACCATCAAGTACGAAATGAAATTAATAATAAAATTAAAATTTATCAATAAACACACACACTATAATTAAGTCTTATCATCACGCATTGTTTATCCTGTGTTCAATCTAGCTAAAACCTTAATAGTTTTTATAGAGAAAAAACAAGGTTTTTTTTATCGATGGATGGTGATTTTGAAGTTTTGAATTCTCCAACTACAGTATGACTCCATTTATGAAAATTTGTGTTCGTCTGATTTCAATTTTTCTTAAACTATAGAAAGATGAGTATTTGGGTTTTAATTTTTTTTTCCGTCAACGTTCTACAACAGTCGTAATGAAAGTATTGATATATAAGACCCTTTCTATGGAAAGTAGAAGTATTAGTAATTTGTTTGGCTTTGGCATATCAGAAAGCGAAAGTTATTTTCGTGCTAGCCTGTCCTCCTGTACGAAACCCTTCACTTCAACTTCATATTATAAATTTGTTGCAGTTCTGATTGACATTTGTTTTCCTTCTGAGAAATTGCTTGGGTTAGTGCATGTTAGTGAGTGCAGGTTAGATGAATTTCTTTTATCAAATAAAATTAAATAATTGCAGCAAAAAACACACAAAAACACCGAAACACAAATAAATAAAAAACAACAGCCATGGAAAATGCTATAATGTTGTAGGCAGCTCCAGTAGAAATTTGAAACTTTATCAAAAAATCAAATAAGATGCAGCAAAAAATTGCAGAGAGAAATTAGAAAAAAAGCTGTGTTTCTAAAGAGCTCAAGGTGGGAGGGGAGATAGGACCCAGAAGATTTTTGACTTTCGAGTTTCTTTGAGCTTTTATTTTATAATGGGTGTAAGGATAAATATACTTTTCAATTGGGTTTGGTATGGTACTTTAATTAAAAATAATATAGGTGTAGAGAGTAAGTTTGGTGTAGAAAGAGGTTCGATGGGTTCAAATAAAATTTCGAGTTTTTATCACAAATGGTCCCTGACATTGATCAAACACATCATTTTGATCTCTGACATTGAAAATCAATAAAAATGGTCCTTACGATTGTCCACCATCCATCATTTTGGTCCTTCCGTTAGAAACTCCGTTAAGTGTCCCAGAGCTCTTGGCCGGAAGTTTGGGCAATTTTCAAAGCTTCGTAACTCAATCGTTTCTTAACCAAATTCGACCCATAATATATCAAAATGAAGATAGGAAAGTGTAGAATAAGATTATACCTATTTTGAAGTCCAATGGTTGCCGGAGATGGCCGGAAAATAGCCTCAAAGTTGACTGGTCCGAGTGAAAACTTGAAAACTAGCCGGATACTGGGTAAACTTTAAACGTTCATAACTTCTTCAATACTCAACAAAATCAAGTGATTCAAAAACAAAAATCATACTTCTCGACGAGAGAAGAGCATGGTACCTTTTTCGATGGCAGGCCAAACCAGGGCTAGTTAGTCGTCTAAAAATGTATCATTCTCTTCGTCTCGTCGAGAAGTGTGATTTTTATTTTTAAATCACTTGATTTCATTGAGTATTGAAGAAGTTATGAAAGTTTAAAGTTTACCCAATTTCCAACGAGTTTTCAAATTTTCACTCGGACCAGTCAACTTTGAGGCTATTTTTCGGCCATCTCCGGCAAACATTGGACTTCCAAATGGTATAATCTTATTCTACACTTTCCTATCTTCATTTTGATATATTATGGGTCAAATTTGGTTAATAAACAATTGAGTTATGAAGCTTTGAAAATTGCCCAAACTTCCAGCCAAAAGCTCTGGGACACTTAACAGAGTTTTTTACGGAATGACCAAAGTGATGGATGATGGACAATCTCAATGTCAGGGACCAAAATGATGTGTTTGATCAATGTCAGAGACCATTTGTGATTAAAACCCTGAAGTTTCTCATTTGGAAACACTCGTTGAAGCTCTGAACTGGAAGGAGACATACTCTAAATGTAGACAACAGCACTCGACTGTGGGGGTCCTCGGTGACAATCTCATCGTTGTTGTCCCGTTGGCGCCATATTTCATCGGTGCTGCCGCTCTGGATTCCCTCCTGCCTCTGACTCACTCTTTCATACTCGTGTTTGTAGAGCTTGTTGTACAAGCTTTTCTTTAATTCGAATCAGATCGGACCTGCTTCTTTGGTTGACTGTCAATGTCAGTCAATGTCATGCATGCTTTGTGGGAACGTCCTAGTGCTGCTCGTCGACTTTGGGAGTTGGCTATGCTCACTCATTGAGGCACCTAACACGACCAAAACTTCCGAATAGCCTTTTCTTTCGGTTCTATACATCTCACTAGGATGCCGACGGGACATCAAATTCATTCTCATCACCCTTCGAGTTGTTAAAAACCAGAAAATAGCAAATTCTTACACTCTAAATCCTTATTCAGCAGCCCTCGTGCCTGTAAAAGTTGATTTTCCGGCAGAGTTTGTTTTCTTAACTTTCCGGCATGGAGTTTTGAGTCTGAAAAAGCTTGTGTACAAATTGTGACCTTATACTTGTCGTCACTTTGTAAAAACTGAATTTCCGGCATGGTAACAAAGAACATGGATGAACATGATTCGTGGTACATGTACAAGTTTATGCACATTCCATGTCGTTCTCTCGGTGCACTTTGTTTTCTCCCAAACACAGAAGAACATGGATGAAAATTATCACTGATGTAACACAACTTTTATCATAGATTCATATGCTGCGCCCTATTTTGCACATATAGAGAAACTGAAATCTTATTGTCCAAACAATTATTTTGCACATATAGAGAAACTGAAATCTTATTGTCCAAACAATGACTTGCAGGTTATGTCTAACATCCAACTAACGACGGGGGAAAGACAAATGAAGAACGAGACAGCAACGCAATTTGACATAAAAAAACCTAGAATTATATTCATGATCCGATCATCTTTGGAAGAAAAGCATACCTGAGAAACGTAAAACTCTTCATTTCCGACACATAATTTAAATACATTTCACTGCTAATACTCCTGCATTTAACTTACTTGAGATTCTGAACCAACTTGTTAAATCTACATATCTGCACATCATTCCTCGATTAAATTACACTGCATGAAGAACACAACTGCAACAACGTAAAATGAAAACGTGTTAAGAAAAAATAGGCAAAAAGTGTCGAATGATTGCTCTAGAGATCAGCGAATAACAATATTGGTCGTATCGAAAATAGAAACTAGTCAAATGTAAAAGCATACCTGTATTTGGAATAGGCCAGCAAGCCAAGCATGTAAAACAACTTGTGCTCTGCCAGCCGCCCGATCATCTCTGTGCTTGATCTGATCCTGCAGCTCCAACTTGATTCACCGGCGCACTGCTTGCTGACCCATTTTCAACTGGTGGGGCCACACCCCATTTGCCTTCAGATTCAAGGGGCTCAAAGACATGAACAGCACCATCCGATAGTCCTAATGCGAACTGATTTGCTTCTTGCGGATGCGCCGCAATCACGAGGGGCTGCACATTAGAACTGCGGCACAGGGGAAGCAAAGGGGTGGGAATTTTCAACAGCTATCACAAACCCAGTTAGTTTTACCTAACTAGTAACTTTATTGGGAGTTGTTATTTGCACGCCAAGACAGTAATCATGCACTCCTCCAAATGCTAATCTCCCTTCATTCTTTTACAAAGGAGCGCAGGATTGCTTATTCAGAGTGGCAATAAAAAAGTAATCAAAGAGGTGGTACAATTACGACTAGTTATCTGCAGTTTACTATTATTTCCATCAAACAGATTGTTAAAGCTCATACACATATTTAGATTGGATAAGAACGTTTTCTGTTTGGACTGCAAGCAGAGATCATCACTCCAACGTACGATTTTTTTTATAAGCCGTGATGGCAAGTATTGGTGAATTACTAAATTCCTATTCTATTAGGCCATAAGCATCAAATGTTGGGTTTTTAAGGAAGTAGCAGCTAAAATTGGCAATTTTTTTTTAAAAAAAAAAACATTGCAAATTACGTATTCGTTACAAGTAAAAGTTCTAGCTATACCACTAGATTACGTTATAGCATAAATCAGACAGGTGCATCATTATTCTTATCACATGGATCAGGAATTATAGTGCATTAAGAATCATGTTAAATTGTTTAGTTTATGACCATCTCTCAAATTATAGTGCATAAAACATGTATGCACTGAAGGTTCAGCTGATTAAGATTATTAGGTTTTAGATCATACCGCCATGACGGTCAAGGATGACAACAGCTTCCTATGGACAGCAATGAAAACGAAGATCCTGTGTCCATCCTATGTAAGTATACTAAACTTGCTTGGTCTCTCATGATTTTCTAAGGTTGGGCACATAACCCAGAATTCAAAGTGTAATCTTAAAACCTAACACGAAGATCGTGTTTAAACTGTTACTCAAATTAAAAATCAAACACATTCCGGACTTGAAAGTGATTATGAACAAGTAAATGCACCATTGAAATCAAGGAGGAATTACCTGAAATTAGCAGGAAGATAAGCAGAAGGATTAATACGACACCGTAGTCTGAGATTTGCAACACTAAACACACATACGGTTGCATCTAAAAAGCTGGCATATACAAGTTGGCTATCGCATGAGAATGTTGCATGAGAGATTGGTGCAGCAGAATCACGTGGGACCCACTAAAACCAGGGGAAAAAAAATTAATTTAAACAAACAATTATTAGGGAGGCGATAAATCTTCACAACAATGCTCCTATAGACAAATCTACCTGCTTGACACATTCTAGTTTTGTTGTTTCATATATGGCAAGTTGAGTCTCGTGAACAACCAAGAACTGTTGCTGGTCGTGATGAAACTGTACACGCGTGTCTGATAGTGAAGCTGTTGTTCTTCCAGCTGGAAGCTGCAAGAATCTGGACTTCAGCTTTTCCCATCCATCAGAGCTCCATACGCAAAGCTGAAGAAAGGAGGGGAAAAAAAAGGAATACCCCAACGAACATTAGTGATTTCAGTATTTTTTTTCACAAGGACGATCACATTTACAGAAATGCTTATGTTGTGCAATTCCAAATTTAACAATTGAATTAATTCTTCAAAGAGAAAAATAATTCCGAATTTGACAATTGAATTAATTCTTTAAAGAGAAAAGTTGGAGTCGCTGGAAAAAGTTTGAAAAGGTAAAATGAATGCTTGTTGGATCAGAAACTAGAACACTGTTATCCTCTAAGATATGAGTTGTAATTAAAGGCCATAAATTTGCAAGTAAAATACACAAACAGTTGTTTTTTCAATGCTTCTTTAGTAATTTTCTTACTTCGGTTAGAGCATACTTGCCGAGAAAAGGTATTTGGGAGTCAGATTCAGTTTCAGTGTACCAGGGAGGACAACTAAATAAGGAATATTAATTCATGACACCAAAGTTGATAAGTTTTAATACCTGTGCATCTGCTCCTGATGAAACTAGCATATTCAGTACATGAGAAAATGCCAGGCCAGTTATCCTTTTAGAGTGGCCTTTAAGCTTGCTTTTAACCTGCATCAAGAAAATTACAACAAATTAAGAACCATCTCAAACAGTAAGTTCTAAGACAAATTGCATACGTATGTCATCATACCTCATCTACGCGGACATTATATATCTGAATTGTAGAGTCATCCATTCCAATAGCTATAATATTGTTATCTTGAGGATGGAAAGCAAGAAATGTTGCGGCAGGTGGTGGCGGCATGAAAGTTGTCATTGTCTGCACTCGCCAACAAGTTGTGATTAGCCAGATGAAAAATGGAACGAGGGAAAAAAGAGGGCTATCTATTTTTAAGACGTATTACCTTAAATGTCATCATATTGAACAGGGAAATCTTTCCACCAGATGCTGACATTACATAAGAATCATTCTTGGACAAAGCGAAGCAAGGAACAGCTTCTTCAGGACTTGTGTCAGTAATATCATTGGTCATTAAAATGCCACTTGCGGGTTGCCACAGTTGAGGTGAAACACTAGCAGTTGCCTGCAGGGTATAAAGATTATTTTGGCATTATGAGACTCGCCTCTCAAATTTATGATGAAAGAACTACAAATGATTGATGGAAACTACTACTAAGCATTTACACACCTTGCTAGTAGAGTTACGCTCACTCCTCTGCCATTTCCATAACAAATGGATGGCGTTTGATGCTAATGCTAAAATTGCACTTCCTGAGTTAGTATAGATTAACCTCGAAATCTGTAAAAATCAAGGATTCATCACATTGATACGGCACCAAGAAAGAAATTCTCTCTTAATTAACTCAAAATATACCATGTAAAAATGTAACGAATCAAACTATTTGGAACAACCTGTAATTAATATAGGAAATGGAAAGCATTCTTGTCATATTGAATGATAAAGATATATTAACAAAAGGTCATGTATAAGTTCTAACTAAGTTGTTGCTGCTGCATAAGTTGTCTTAATTTCACTTCCATATTTTTGAAGAAGGAAATCATGTGAAGCACCATTCTGAAAACAAAAAACTATTTGTTTTGTATAAAAACCACTATGAACAGAAATAATCATTCATTTCAAGAAGCAAGGTCATGGCCAAAAAAAATGGTCGTCATATTTTCGTTCATGAACAAACACACTAAGCTGTACAATGTAGTAAATGCTCCAAGACGGAAAGACCACAACATACATTTATACAGTAAGTTATTGAACAAAATGACGTATTGTAAAGTGACATGCCATGAGAAGAATTAACCAGACCAGGAACAAACAAATCCATCAATAGACATGTAATGTTCCAAGAATACAGGCAAGTAGCTCATACCTTGGTTACTCTCATGTTTTCAGGTAGCCTCAAGGAACGGCATTGAGATGGTTCACTGATTTCAGTGAGTTTCCAAATCTTTGATTTGTCATTGGATTCTTCAGCTATTCTAGGTTTCACATCCCCCAAGTTCCGAGCATCCCCATTCTGGTATAAATATGTTTGAATAATTAAAAGAATCATAAGTGTAGGTATTTTTAAACTCTAATTTACATATAATAAAAGAAGTCTTGACTTAAGAACAACAAATGACCATGAGAGAGTAATTGCAGATCAAAATGCAATTAGAAACAAGCAAAATAATGACGGTCCAAACAACACAAAAAAATAAGGATGTACAACGAACCATTCCAGAAAGAGCGGCACTTCTTTCAGCTAGTCCAGCACTGCTAGCAGCTGCTGCTGCAGCAGCAGCAGCAGCAACTTGAATTGGGGTTATTGCAGGCTGAAAGAGTTGAGCGTTAGGCATGCTTAAGTTAATAAAGGATGAGCTTAATTAAATATAGGTAGGCAAAATTAATTAAAATACCTTCGTCACAACTTCAGAGGCCCTTGACGCATCATAAGAAAGATGATTCTCAAATGTTCGCAACAACCGCATTCCATCTGCATTTGCCAAAACTTTAATCCCATTCTCATTGGCAGAAACAGCCAAGAGAGTGCCATCCTTGTTAAAGCGGATACGAGGGCTTGCCTAGGAATTAGGAATGGTAAAGATGAGCAGCTGGTATTTTAGATTCTGTTATTTTAATTTACTTAAAGGGAATGAACCTACTGGGAGGCCTCCATCAGCATCAACAGTTGTCATAAGTTGAGTGTTGTCCATGTCCCAAAATTTAATTGAAAAATCATCACCAGCAGCCAAAAACCGGTTTTTAGTAGTATCGAATTGCACAACACCAAAAGAACGCTTGCGAAAGCCTTGATAGGTCCTCTTCACAGCTCCTTCACTTTCATTCCATTCAACAATATATGACTCACCATCTTTACTTGTCCCACATGAAAATAGCCTGCAACCCACCATCAAAGAAAAACACCGAAAAGAAATAAATAACCATATAGTTTGCCCATCCAGCAAAAGGAAAAAGGCTCTGAGCTAAGTAAACTAACCTTGTACCATCAGCACTATAAGCCATGGTTGTGCACCAGCGACCAGGAGCATCATAATCAACTCGAGATCCCAAATTGTCATACAACCAAGCCTTTATCTTTCCATCCAGTGCTGTTGAAAAGATAAACTGAAGCATAGCAGCAAACAGTGAGTACCAAAAGACAAGGACAGACAGGCACCAGAGACAACACAAGGTGTAATTAGTTAAGAATGAAAATACAAAATAAAATACAACAACACCTGAATGTTTTCCTTATAATGTGGGCAGACAGAATAAACTGGAGCCTCATGACCTTCAAAAGTATATTGTTTTGCACCGGTTGTAGCATCCCACACCTAAATTTATGAAGGAAATCAGCAACGAACAGAAAACGCTCTTCCAATGAGACAAGCAAACTTATTAGACAACAAACGAACCTTGATGGTCTTGTCATCCCCACAGGTAATCACACAAAGCTGCTTATTGGGATGGGAGAAAGCTAGATCATTTACTCCACCAACATGTGCATCAATCTAGGACAGTAATTCCAGAGTCACCATTAATACAGAAAACTCATTGATAACAAAACAAAAGTGGAAAAAATTGGGACAGCATCTTCAGTATATACCTCTATGTGTTGTCGTACGTCATCACCCCCATGATAAGAATATATTTGAACAATATGCCTTGAGTAAGCAACCCCTGTAATTGGATTTTAAATGATACAATAATTAGGATCTAATTCAGACCTTAAATAATTATAAAGCCATATAACATTTGCCAGAGTTACTTCAGTATGCTCAAGCTTACCAAATAAAGCACCATCAGGGCTCCATATCACACGGTTAACAGACACACCAGGATCCTTAACTAGAGCAGTCTGAATTTCACGAAGACAAATGTACTTTTCAGTCAACCAACTAATACATTCACAAAGAATACAGTGCACACAATTTTTTGTCATATATGAACCAGTATAGAAAGGGAAAGACCTGCAGGGGCATTGAGCATGAACCAAGATCCCATACTTTGAAGTTCCTTAAAACTAGTCGCTCCCTAGATCCAACTTCCCACAGCCCTATGTCCCCCACATTGGTACCAACTGAAGCATCACATTGAGAACAATCAAAAGTCAATTATAAGCACCAAGATTAGAAGGGAAAACCCCAATTAGCAAACATAGCTGTAGAGCCCGAAGGTGTACAAATAAATAAAAGAGCTACTTAGAAAATACAAACCAAGAAGCAAAGTCTGCTGTGCAGGATGAAAATCCATGCTCATGGGTGATGAACCCTGATTCAAAGTCCGTGTGACATTCTTAGGCAAGTCATCAGGTGCATTCAAAGCTTGACCATGACCGTGCCCTTGAAATGTTACTGGCAACATGTTAACAGGGAGATTAACCTGCACAAAAGAACAAACCGTCAAAAACAAATAAAAGCTAAATGAGGACGAACATAGAGATCATCATTCAAAAGTTGATCTTTGCAAGTATGTACATACTTCGGTAGACAGCCCCATCGGCCTTGTTCTTTTAGAAACATGATCAGAATCCCCAGATGGGTACTCCACAGAAGGATTAGTTGGAGGAGTCCTTGGATGTTTCAAGGCAGCTATACAAGGTAATGAAACACCACAATCAAGAACCATCTTATCGGGATCATGATAAATGAAAACCAAGAGATTGAGCATTAACAAATGCATTACCTGTTATTGATGGACCACCAAGACCAATACCTCCTCCTTCAGAAACTGCTGGATGAGTAACAGTGGAAGGATTAGACATCCAACCTGCAAGGGGAATTGGAACCGGGGCTGCTGTAGGTTGAAAAGGCTGCAAGTGCAAAGCCAAGCACATCAACAAAAAGTTAATAACAACAAAGTGTCTACTTAATTTGCGTATGAACAGTTAAGCTAGATTACTTACCCCATGTGCACCTAGCGGAGGAAACCCTCCAGCTTTTGGCAAGGACCCAAGCAGTGGGTTGTTTGCAGGCGATGGTGCCCGCGCACCATTCGGTTGTCCACACGAGTGATCCACAAAAAGTGTTTTTATATCAGGATTTGGTCTTGGGTTCTTACAAAGTTGGTGCTGCCAATTTAAGCTTGAATTTACAGAAGGAAAATTAGTTCTCTCTCAAAAGAACCAGAAAGGCCATAATTTGCACAAATAATAGTTACTGGTGTGTGGAAACTTCTGACACCGTTCATCAACAAAAAAATAAAAGAATCCTGACACCAGACGCTGGAATCAAGCAGTGATGTACAACTGTCACCAGGCCCGTGCTATGTAGTAACGAACCATATGCTAAATTAAGATTCAGGCACATTTTTAGGCATTGCAAGAATACTAACGACTTTTTTTGTTTCCACAGAATTCAAGCCATAACCAACTTTTTGATTGGCCACATAGACAACGTACTTTAACGATAGACTCATTAGCTACCGCTATCAACTTGATGAAATTCTCATTCTGAATGCAACGGGAGACAAAAGCAGTCATTCCATATGTGGAAACATTAAAGCAAGACCAGTATTTGCAACAATATCCAAAAGTCCCAATGAAGTGCACAGCTAATCTTATATAACTGAAGTTGTGGTTTCTGAGTAATTACCTTTGGTTAATGAGAGTCCGTAGCCTTGAATTCTTAAGGTTTGGAAACTGCAATTTATCACGGAATAAGGGATTTGCTTCAATCAGTTTCTTAAGTTCAACCAACATGATTGCCCTGGCAGACTTTGTATCTCCATACTTGGATAGTTGTTCATTCTCCCTAAAATGCAAGAGACCATTTTTCAGTAAATTTGCTATAACTGTTTTCTATAGGGACCTTATTCATATAACGGAATTCTCATACCTAAAGTTCTCCAATGTCAAGAGCTGAGTGATTTCCTTGAAAAGTTCTTCATTGAATGTGGCAAAAACCTTTAAATCCTTTACTAGAATATCCACGGCTTTGGACCGATCATGCCTGCAAAGTCCAGTCACATTACATGCAATTCAACCATATAATTCCTCAATACCGATCATAAAATTCAACCCACGAAAGTTAGCAATGAAATGACATCAAAACATTGTAAGCTTACTTGTCCAGTGCCTCGAGATACTTCTGCTTCCTTATCTCGAAAAAGATTTTCATGGAGTAGCGGTTGTCGTCCACTTTAGTGAACCCGGAGAGGTACTTCTCAACTTCATCCCAATTGCCATTATGCACCTCATCCTCAAAATATTTCATATTGAAGAAAAACCCAGATTCCTGCTCTAGCCTATTTAGTATTTACATCACAAAGCAATTAATGACGCAGTATATGAGTACATAATCAGCAATTATGCCAACAAAAACGCATTAATTTAAAAAATTAATTTAAAATTACAGAAGTCAGCCCTACTTGTGAACAGTCTCTTTGAATTTTTCCTCATCCAGAAACTGCAAGATCAGGAACACAAGCTCCCTACTCAGAGAAGACATCTTGACCGCCCCCTCTTTGATTCCAGAACCAGAAATATCACCAACAATATAACTAGATCTGCAAAAATAAAAAATATTATTAAAAAAGACCACATAAATATGAAAGGGGTCAACTTAGACAGCTCAAAAATCAAAATAAATTACAAAATAAAAAAATAAATTCAAAAGGAACATACCCAGACCTAGATCACAAAGCTAAAACACCAGTTTTGCCAATAATTTCATATATTTTCACTCATGTTTGAAGTAAAATTTAGAAAAAAAGGACATTTTTTGGAACTTTTTTGGGGATCAAAGAGGCAAAGAAAGCAGCTTTCTTAAGACCCATGTGGGAATCGAAGATGCAAAAGAAAAAGGTTTCGAAAATTCGAAAACCCCCCAAAAAAATATCAACCCAAAAGAAAAAATGAATAAAAATAAAAACTTCAAGAGAAAAATTAAAAGTTAGAGATTTCAGGGGAGAGAAACTCGCACCTTGAGAAAACCAAATCAGAACAAACAGCCACACATCCAGAAGAAGAAGAGAGAGACGGAGCTCGGAGAAAGCTTTCCCTCTCTAGAAACTTATAGTAAACTCTCTTTCTCTCTCCAGAAAATTTTTGTATTTATATTTTTCAGAGAGAGAATAGAGGACATTAAACTTACGGAAATGGGTGATTTTATAGGAGGCGAGGCGACAGATAAACAGGATGATAAGTTGTTCTGCTTATCATCCATACTCTACTTATCAAGCATAGGTTATCGTAGCCTGTGATAGGGCCCTATGATCTGCACGCGGGCTTATGCGTAGGTGCGAATGGAGGTGGGCCCCACTTGGCCGGCTACGTTTGTCGAGTTCATCGGAGCGGAATCTGTGGCTGACACTGTCCTTCAGCTGAAGAGTAGAACAAGACCTAGAGCACTTATCCCGTACATCGCAGAGAATTGTGCACCCGTACCTCATGCCGCTGGATGTATCAAACAAGATTGACGTTTGACTTTTCTGAAAATATAAACGGCTGAAATTAACCTGATGCTAACCTGAAAAGGATGGGAACTGAACTTGGAAAGCGAAATTCACTACCATCAGATCCCCTTAACAAACGACAAGCTCTATCGGACGGTCCCACAAAAGTTCGACCCCAGATTTTGAGAAATATTACGAAACATACCACCGGGACACTTTAATACGGTACAAATTCATTGTGTATCACGTGATACGGTGAGACAGGTGATGATTGCGATATGATATTTAAGAGTCACGAAGTGGTTTTCGTTTACTGGCTCGCGATATGAGGTTTGAGAAGGATTTATTGAGGATATTGGATATCTAGTAAAAGCTGTGGTTTTCGAGTCGTAACGTGGGGTTTTGTCCATCTCACCAGTCTTCGGAGTACCTAGACCACTGACACAAACTGGGTCCTAATTAGAAAAAAATAGTGCGAGGCCGACTAATTATTTAAAACAAGTTTTATAAATTATAGAATGTGGTTATTGATAATTTTTTTATTACTTATTTATTAATTAATGTGTTTATTTTTTTTATTGGTAACACATCACATAATTTACCATTTGTCTACAAAACTGGCCCACCAAGTATTACTCTTTAGGAAATGTTAATGAAGAATGCTAGCTACCTTCCCAATTTTTCAACCCAATGGACCAAAAATTCTAGCTAATTGGGTTTATCCTTTAGGGCGGCAGAAGAAAACTACGGACCCGAAATTGGGTGTCGAGAATATTTAACAGAGGAAGAAGAAAGAGAGTCTGGGTAGGAAGAAGGAAGGTTAAAGGGCTTTTTTAGTAGGGGTCAAACTAGAATTATAAGGCCATCTCCAATCGAAGGGTCTAGATGGCCAGATGGTCGAAAATAGCCCGAAAATCGTCTCCAACCGAGAGCTAGGCCAGAGGGCTTCGGAATCTGAGAGGGTCCCACGAAATCGGAAAAGGCTGGAGGGCTGGCCACTTCCAGCCAGCCCCGGGCTGGCCATTTTTTTTTTAAAGTGTTGTTATTCCTGTCGGTTATAACTGTATAACCGACATGAATACATTTATATTAAATAATATAGATGTATTCCTGTCGGTTATAACCGACAGGAATTCTTAAGAAAAAATTTAAATGCAACGGCTAGCTGACTAGCCGCTGCATTTGAAATTTTTTTTTTTTTTTTTTTTACAGTTTTATTATTATTTTTTATTTACAAAATTTTTCATATAACTTCTATTTTTTCCTATAACTTTTATTTTACAAAACTTGTTTCATATTTTTTTAAAATTCCATTTTTTTCCTATAACTTCTATTTCACAAAATTTGTTTTATTTTATTTTAAGTTGTAGTTTTTAAATAATAAATTATGTTTGGCCCTATGGCTTTTTGGCCCTTGGTTGGAGACCGTTTTTTGTGACAGGGCTATAACGAGCCATCTGGCCCTCGATTGGAGAGGGAGGCAAATATGGTCATGTACTGTTCATTAAAATATTAATATATTAAAGAATCTTGGAGGGCCAGAGAGCTAAAACGAGCTATCTGGCCAGTCATTGGGCTAAAACGAGCCATCTGGTCAGCCATCTGTTGGAGATGGCCTAATAGTGAGTTTTGTACGGCATTAAAAGCTTTGTGTTAAGTGTTGATTAGTGGAGATGTCAAATGGGAGATGGTAAGTGGGGAAGGTATAACATTCTGTCAAATTGTTAATATAAGCAATGCTATTGTGACTTTCTCAATTCCTTAATTTTTTTTCTTTTTCTAAAGTTAAAAATTCACATATCGACAAAGTAATATTACACCTCTCACACTCTCATAACACATCAATGGTATATGCAATTAAGCAGGCACACTAGTTTTGATCAGTCATAGAGGCGAAAAGTAGCATTAATGTTGTAGGCAATTGAGTAGGCAAATTTGTTTTTCATACTTTTCAAAGTAGGTAATATTGCCTACTTCAACATGAATAGGCAAATGGTGATACTATTTGCATACCTATCTTTATCTCTCGCACACTCTTGTTAATTTTTGTCCATAGATCTTTTTTAATTTATTTTATCTGACAACCAGAAATTGAGAAGGATGTGCGAGAAGTAAAAATGAGTGTGTGAATAACACCACCAATAAACAAATTAGGGCCCATTTTTTTTTTTGTACTAAAATATTTCATGCGGAGGAAAACAACAAAAATAAAATATAAAAGTAAGGTTAAAGATGAGAAAAAAAAAATTAATTGAAATCACTAAAATATAATGAGAAATGACTTCAACATACCGTTGCAATAAAGTATGAACCAGGATCCTCTCCGGTTCCATTTTCTAGGGATCCCACAATCCTGTCCGTTCATCGTATATCGTGCGGTCAAAAATTATTTAAAATTTAAGATTTAAAATTCAAATATAAATAGTACCTAACGAAAACTAACCGCACGATATAAAATAAACGGATAAGATTGCGGGATCCCGATGATCCCTATGGAAAGATCCTGCGAGGATCCTGGTTCATAAAGTATGACCAATCGCAGAGCAATGAGCATAGTCAAACACTTCGTCAAAAGTCGAGCTCCACGAAGAACCATAAGATTACAAGGAATAATATAATCACTAAATCTCATATTTCACAGACATCGTCTAAAAACAAAAACTCTCAAATCATACTGGGATAGGGAATATGATTCCCATGTGTCTAACCGCATTACCTAACCACCATCATGACCCCAAAGCATCGAGTAAAGTAAATCCAGCAAATCAAACAGCTCCATCCCTTCACCACACAATTCTAAATGATATCCAACACACCAAGTTGAAAACTAAAATGAAAAAACTCTTCTAAAGGAAAATTTTAGAGCCCGTAAATTCCTAGTGAGTTTCTAGCTCTTATTAAATAAAAAAATAAAAAATAAAAAATAAAAGGACAAAACCCAAAGGGCGTCATAGTGTCATATTGGCTAAACTCATAATTTTATACTTGGCTAAATTTGAACTCAACAGAATCCGATGCACCTTGTAGCTCCACACCCATATCAAATACTATAGTTAGAGCCCAAATCTTACGTTGGTTGCGTGCATGGAGAAATTTTTCATTGTGATCAGAACACGGATGGTACATTATGTGTTTTTTTGTATAAGTGGTGGAAAATTTTATTTTGTAAGTTATTAATTTTTTGAACACACATATCTTACTATTTGTATAATAACATGTAATATACCACCCTATATTTCCATCACACTAAAAAATCTCTCGGGTGCATGGCCAAATGACGACTACAATGATTCACACCCATATCAAATACTATAGTTAGAGCCCAAATCTTATGTTGGTTGCGTGCGTGGAGAAATTTTTCATTGTGATCAGAACACGGGTGGTACACTATGTGTTTTTTTGTATAAGTGGTGGAAAATTTTATTTTGTAAGTTATTAATTTTTTTAACACACATATCTCACTATTTGTATAATAACATGTAATATACTACCCTATATTTCTATCACACTAAAAAATCTCTCGGGTGCATGGCCAAATGACGACTACAATGATTCATAGCTACATTCTACACCAAGATCAAGGGCAAGAGCCGACAACAAAGGATTTTTCCTTGTTATTCTTCTCTCTAGACGGCTAGGAATTTTTACTTTGTAACTTTGGATCCTGAAAGTAAAACGATCATGTAACAGTAAGCACATGCTATTAGCACTTGAATCTAGGTATTTTTATCCTCATATAAATGGAAGATTTTAGGTCGACTAATATGATTTGAGGAGTTTATCGTGTGCATTTCATACTACATGTCAGCTATGCATCCCAACTACAAAAGAGAATTTATTTTTCCTAAAAAAAAGTACATGTGGCAAATTTCTATGAGTTGATACTGTTGAGTTGAGGAATATTGTAGTGGGAGCATTTTTGCTCACCATCATTTAGTGTGATGTATGCTCATCACCTTATTTATTACCGTTAGATGAGTTTGAATTTTGAGATCTGTGTAGTGAATAGGCACAAATCTCAAAATTCAAAACTCATCTAACGATGATAAATAGGATGATGAGCATACATTAAATAAATGGTGGTGAGCAAAAATGCACTCCTATTGTAGTATACATATGTGGAAATTTGGTGGGACACGTGAGCATAAATAATTATATTAACATTCATGGTTAGCAGAATGTTGGATTTCGTTTAATCATATTAAATTAATTCATATGACCGTGGTTAATTAGCGTTCTTGTGTCCATGTAAAAATAAATTAAGAACACATGCATAAACTTTAGATGAAATTCAGAATTCCAACTTTTAGATTTCATATACAGACGAATTCAATGTTGTTGAGCCTCCCATGTGTAGCTACTACGATATAGTGTTTTTTTCTTTACTTGTAATGGAGATGTTTCAATTTCAATCACTAATGTCCCAATATCGTTGTATGAAAGAAAGAAAAAATATGAGTACGTAAACATATTAATAATAAAACAAATTTTTTCTTAACAAAAGACAGACTATGGCGCTTAATTTGGCGTTTGCTTTGAGCCTCAAAAATCAATAAACCGACTCTGATCTTGTATACAAATCAATTGTATATAATTATTTATGTCTATCTTGTGGTGTACAAATACAACACATGATTATATATTATTACGTTACACATACTAAAAGATAAACACATGATTGTGTGCAAAGATGCATCCATACCACAACGAAATGAAAAACCTGACTAGGATTCTCTCCTCTCATCTTTTCATTCCCTTCCATATCCTCTTCTCATATTATCTATTTTGTCTTTCTCTTTCTATAAAAAATTAATATAAGATATTGACGTGGTTTAACCGTGATCGTTCAAATAGAAGGAGAAGGAAGAGAAAAAAAAAAAGATGAGAGAATCATGCTCTATGAAAAACCTAATGAAACCCTAGAAGCATTGATGCCAAAAGAGCCCTATCTACGAGTAGTGGCTTTCACGTAGCCTATCTGACAAGGGTTTGGCAACATGTCACTTTCCCCTAGTGGGATGCATATTTTATACAGAAAACTAGCAACGGTAGTCAAGCCAGTTGGATCACCAAATCCCAATTTCATCAAAATATCAGGAGAAAATGAGAAACGATTTATTCACATTGGTTCCTTCATTTCTTTGCCTTGTGCCTTCCTCTTTCTTTTAGAGGTCAGTTGTCAGTGACAGTAGCCCCAGTGGGCCCCCTTTCATGGGGAAAGTGGTGATCCTTCTCCACTCTATCAATGACTTTTTCAATCCAGCACAGAATAATCCAGTAATTGAGACGAATATTTTGTTTGTATTTTACACGGTATTTTTTAGATGGAAAAATTTGAAATAAGTTCAATTTTATAGTTAATTTTTTTAAATAGGTCTAATTTTTAATAATTTTTAAAATAAATTTAATTTTTAATTAATTTGGACTCATATCAAAAGATCCCATTTTAGATTTGATTTTTTACGCTGATGAATTACACGATGATAATTCACAAAAGACTAAAATACTTCTGTAAATTTTTTCGACTTTTGAAAAATAAATTAATGTGACGAAGCTATCAACTTATAATTTACTTGAAAAGACCAAAAAAAATGACTTTTTCAAACTTTTTTTCTTCCTCTTTTAATTTTCTTTTAATCTTACTTTTTTCATTAGTTGGTTGGATAATGACTAATCTCCTTTAAGCCTAAGGTCACGTGCCCATGAAGATTTATTAAAAGAATAATAAAATATTAACATGTTTTGCCAAAAGTAAAAGAATATTAGGTTTTCTTGTGCGTTATGCAAAGACATATGCTAACGTAAACGCTAAGGAGGTAGAAGTGTCATCATCCACCACAGGTCACGTTATTGACCATGGGGCATCACATTCCTTCCCTCTTTCCCCAAATGAAAAATGTCAAAAGAAACCACATTGTACAACATTTTTATCAGAGAGAGAATCAAACCTACTTATGTTGGTAGCCCTGATTGTTTCTATTAAAAAGAGTATATTGTAGTAATGGCCGGAGTAAAGGCTTGTAAAAGGTGTCTCGGCATAGGGTTGATTTCGGAGAGGGAGGCCCCTAAAAAATTTCATCCTTCTATATATACAACAAATATATATTTTCTAATAAAAAATTTTCAATTTTCATGTGATAAATTTGATTTGTTTTTTTCAGTCAATGCATTTCACAATATAAATTAAGTGGAGGCTATAATTATTATATTAATTTTTCAATTTTCTCTAACAATTAAAAGTAAAAGGTTAAAAAATTAATTTGTATGTTACTTCCTCCCACAAAAACAAGCGTCTTTCTGTACCTCTCTCTTTTAGTCCTGCACGCTTTTTTTTACACGGATGCAACCAAAATCTAATCTTAGGGCAGTTGAAGGAAAGAAAAATCCCAACTAGTGAAACTATTCAATAGTTGGAGCGAGATGTTGACTTTCATTAAGTTGGAATTAATTTTGATTCTTGAATTTTACATGAATACATTGTTCGAAATAAATATTTGCTTGAAAGTCTACTTAAGCAGGGTCACTTTATAAAATTCGCATAAGGCTCCCGAAATGTCAAATGGCCCTTTGATGTAGTCTCTCTAAAAATCATGCAACTCTTCTTAGGTTCGGAGAGAGATAGAGAAAAGTGTTGCAATACCTGTGATGGAATTTTTTTGTTTTTTCCACTATGAACCCTCGTATCATTACTAGCAGTAATCTTTTTTAAAAAAAGGTTCTAACACTTTTTTTAGATCAAATAAAAATATTTTGAGAACAATCAAGAACACACATAGGGCAGACATGCTAAATATATAAGGGTTTTTATCACAAATGGTCCTTGAAATTGACCCACTCCATCAAGATGGTCCCTAAAATTGAAAATCAATCAATGTAGTTCCTGAAATTGGATGTCGCAAATCAATGTAGTTCTTCTGTCATAACTCCGTTAAAAATTCTGTTATGTGCTGATGTGGCAAGTGACGTGGCACACTTTATATTAAAAAACTAAAAAAATATTATTAAAAACTAAAAAAAATCATTTAATATTTTTAAAATTTTAAAATAATAATTAATTATTTAAATTTAAAAAAAACAAAAAAAACCCATGTTTGTCAACCCCCTGCAACCCGAAGAAGAAGAAGAAGAAGAACCCATGTTCGTCATCCCCCCCGCCCCCTTCTCCCCAACCCCCTGCACCCCAAAAGAAGAAGAAGAAGAAGAAAGGAAAAAAAAAAAACCCAATTTCGTCTTCCCCCCACCCCCTGCAACCCACAAAGAAAGAAAGAAAGAAAGAAAGAAAGAAAGAAAGAAGAAGAAGAAGAAGAAAACCAAGTTCGCTGCAACCCAGAAAGAAGAAGAGAAGAAGAAGAAGAAAAAATATATTAAATGATTTTTTTTTTAGTTTTTAATAATATTTTTTTAGTTTTTTAATATAAAGTGTGCCACGTCACTTGCCACATCAGCACATAATAGAATTTTTAACGGAATTATGATGGAAGGACTACATTGATTTGCGACACCCAATTTCAGGGACTACATTGATTGATTTTCAATTTCAGGGACCATCTTGATGGGGTGCGTCAATTTCAGGGACCATTTGTGATAAAAACCCAATATATAATCAAAGAGGTTACACACTTCAAAAAAAAAAAAGGGTTTTTATCATAAATAGTCTCTGAAATTGACCCACCCCATCAATATGGTACCTGAAATTGAAAATCAATCGATATAGTCCCTGAAATTGGGTGTCGCAAATCAATGTAGTCCTTCCGTCATAACTCCGTTAAAAATTCTGTTATGTGCTGATGTGGCAAGTGACGGGACACACTTTATATTAAAAAACTAATAAAATATTATTAAAAACTAAAAAAAATCATTTTTTTTTTCTTTCTTCTTCTTTCTGGGTTACAGTGAACTTGGTTTTTTTTTTTTTTTTTCTTTGAGTAAAGTACAAAAAACTACCTCAATTATTGATGTCATAACACTTTCATACCTCATCTTTTAAAATTGACAATGTCATACCTTATCTTTAGAATTTGTTCCAATGTTATACCTTCCGTTACTTGGCCGTTTACTTTTCAGTTAAATGCTGACGTGGCTTGATTCGGGGCCCACTTTCTATTAAAAAAATTATTAAAAACTAAAAAAAAATTATTTAATATTTTTTAAATATTAAAAGAAAAGTAAAAAAAAAAAAATTATTTGATTTGGTTTTTTTTTGTTCTTCTTCTTCTTCCTCCTCCTCCTCCTTCTTATTCTGGGTTGCAGATTCGGGTTTTTTTTTTCTTCTTCTTCTTCCTTCTTCTTCCACTTCCTTCTTCCTCTTTGTAGATTCGGGATTTTTTTTTTGTTTTTTTTTTCTATTTCTATTTCTTCTTCTTCTTCTGGGTTGTAGATTCGGTTTTTTTTTTCTTCTTCTTCTTCATTTGGGTTGCAGATTCGAATTGGGGTTTGTTCTTTTTTTTTTTTTTTTTTTTCTTCTTGTTCTTGTTCTTCTTGTTCTTCTTCTTCTTCCTCCTCCTTCTTCCTCCTCCTTTTTCTTCTTCTTCTTCTTCTTCTTCTTCTTCTTCTTCTTCTTCTTCTTCTTCTTCTTCCTCCTTCTTTTTTCTGGGTTGCAGGAAGGGAGCTGGATAGGGGAGAAGAGAAAGAAGAGGGTAGGGTGGGGGGGGGGGGGGGGGAGAAAGGGCACGAACAGAAGGTTTTTTTTTAAATAATTAATTATTATTTTAACATTTAAAAAATATTAAATAATTTTTTTTAGTTTTTAATAATATTTTATTAGTTTTTTAATATAAAGTGTGCCACGTCACTTGCCACATCAGTACATAACAAAATTTTTAACGGAGTTATGACGGAAGGACTATATTGATTTGCGACACCCAATTTCAGGGACTACATTGATTGATTTTCAATTTCAGGGACCATCTTGATGTGGTGCGTCAATTTCAAGGACCATTTGTGATAAAAACCCAAAAAAAAAAACACAAGAGCTTCATGGTAACAAAATCACTACAAATACAAAATACAATACAACTCCTCAGTCACGGAGAACCCAAATTTAACCAACATGAAAGATAACACTCGTGAAAAGAAAAGACAATGCACCACTCTATGATGATCTTGCAATAGTGATCAAAAGAAGCACTGTTATTAGAAATCTCCAACAAATGTTGAGTTTTCTCCTCATAGTCATTTTCCATGCATACAAACCACAAGAAACACAAAAACCTCTACCTCAACTCTGAACATAGGCGCCACTCGGAAATCCGAGTTTGAGATGTAAATCATAGACGCTACAAAAACTCTCATAGACAAAGTGATCAATGACCACAACCACGAAGACTTCTCACCAAAGCGAAAGAGAAATCACAACCAAAGGAGATGGTTTGAATATAGGTGAAACAAAAAGGAGAAAAGAAAGGGAAGAGAGCGAATGCTACCAACCTCAAAACCAATGATAAGAGTGAAAAACTTTTCACAGATCATTATTTATCAATTATTCAATTTTAAACCTCATGTAATTTGCACCAATAAATATTTATGATCACATTTTGACTACTTAGTCAAAAGATAAAATACTAAATGTTAATTTGAAGGCTTAAGTAACAATATCAATATTTCCCTTTTTTCTTCAAACCATTTTTTTTTTTTGCAGTTACAATAATAAACGTAGGACCTGATTTTAAAAAGAAAAGATTTAAAAGCAACATTCACAATCTATACTTGGTCCCTTACTAGGACCTACACAATAAATAACAAAAAAAAATATGACAACAACTTTGTTTGCTGTCAAATTTGGCTCAACACTAATTCATGTCAGATTGACGTACCGGTGCGGTTTTATCTTGTCTTAAAGTTCTGCTACGTGACATTTAACTGTGGATTTGAGCCCTAAGTTAAACAATATCTTTTAGAATATGTTATCCACACATCTCTATTTACTTCTCAGGTGTATTCTCAATTTTTGAGCGTAGGATAAGATGATTTAAAGAAAATCAAATGATATAAATTAACAAAAAATAGAAAGAGTAAAAAAAGATATGTAGATATCATACCCCTATTCTCTTGTTGGAAATTTTGTTTTATAAGCTATTGTTTATGAGATTTGTGAACACGACATCTACTAATAGATTAGATTTGAACTGATGAGCTCCCTACATAATCTAACGTTGCCACGTGAAAAAAAAAGAAGTTGCATTTACTTTTTCCTTTAACTATAATTGTGCATGTATTGTGGAAAGAATGACCTCCGTGTAGCAAAAATACACTGTTACGGAATCTCAAAACAACCACGCTAATATATTAAATAGTTAAAACGCATTAGCATAAAACTTGTAATTGGAGCAGGAGAAGCTCCTTTTGACCCTTTAGGCCATCTCCAACCGATGGCTGGCCAGATGGCTCATTTTAGCCCTCTGGCCCTCAAAGATTCTCCAAGATATTAATATTTTAACGAATAGTACAAGGCCATATTTGCCTCCGTCTCCAACCGAGGGCCAGAGGGCTCGTTATAGCCTTATCACAAAAAACGATCTCCAACCGAGGGTCAAAGGGCCATAGGGCCAAACATAATTTATTATTTAAAAACTACAACTTAAATTCAAATCCAACGGCTAAGTGATGTCAGCTAGCCATTGGTAGCTGACGTCAGCTAGCCGTTGGATTTAAATTTTTTTTTGCTATAAATAGGGTGGATATTGGGATATAATTCACACAACTTTGAATTCAATCTATTTCAATTCAAGTTCGCAATGAATTCCAACTTTGGATCATCTTCGGATTTCAACTGGGGGTCCTCATCCAATTCCAAAAGAGAAGCAAAATGGGCGCAAATGAGACGAGAAGATGAGGAGTCTGATGAAGAAGTTCAAGTAAAGCGCAACACACAAAACAGAAGGTAAAACACCTCAACTTGGACGTTCACCCCTCTTCAATAACTTGACGGAAGGTAAAGCACCTCAATTAGGGTGAAATAGAAGTTATAGGAAAAAAGGGAATTTTAAAAAAATATGAAACAAATTTTGTAAAATAAAAGTTATAGGAAAAAATAGAAGTTATATGAAAAATTTTGTAAAAAAATAATAATAATAAAACTGTAAAAAAAAAAAAAAAAAATTCAAATGCAACGGCTAGTCAGCTAGCAGTTGCATTTGAATTTTTTCTTAAGAATTCCTGTCGGTTATAATTGACAGGAATAACAACACTTCAGAAAAAAAATGGCCAGCCCTCCATCCCTCTCCGATTTCATGGGGCCCTCCCAGATTCCAGAGCCCTATGGCTTAGCCCTTGGTTGGAGACGGTTTTCGGGTTATTTTCAGCCCTCTAGCCCTCTGGACCCTTCGATTAGAGATGACCTTAAGACCCTGTTCGTGGTACATGGGGTGGACTGTCCGATCTTGATTTGGTGCTGAACTCAAGTCGGTCCTTGCGTCCGGTTTGAAAAATGCCATGTTCGTGTTGTGCCTTTACCAAAGAGCATCTTCAATGGCGTAGACAATGGAGTAGGCAAATTCATTTTGATGAGCCATGTCGACAAAAACCAACTCTAATAGTATAAGAACTAGAGTACGCAAATTTTGCCTACTTCTCTAAAGAAGTCAATATTGCCTACTACATTACGAGTAGACAAATCGGGCTCCACAACTCTAAAATATACCAAATGGCATAAAATGACAAAACTAAAAAAATAAAAGTAAATGTAACAAATCTATTGTTTGACAAAATTAAAAAAAAAAAGTAAATGTTATAGACAAAATAAAATATAAAATTACTTATTTAGTTTGACTAATTTATTAGAGTGACAAACTTTTTCTATAAAATAATTGAGTATGCAACATGTCACGTGATATAATTATGCATATTTTACTACCTATATACCATTGAAAAACTCTCTAGCCATGCCATAGCTAGGAAACCACTCCCTACAAAAGGAAAGGGATCCTCGGATCCGTTCCATCAAATCTACAAAATCAATCAATCTAAACCTTTGAAATTTGATCCAACGGCTACAAACAGGAGTCTCTTTAAAAGTTATAATAACTTTAACCGTTGGATCAAATTTCAAGAGTTCAGATTAGGTGATTGGGTGAATTTGGTGAAAGGATCCGGAGAGGATCCCTTTCCCCTACAAAACGTCCCTGACACTCACATGTCTGAACAATTCAGAACCAGAAATGCCCACGAGATTTCGATATAATTACTGATCTTCCGTATTGTGACTTGTAGTTGTTGTTGACACAAACAGAGGCAGATTGTCTGCCCTTCTATTTCTCTGCCCTTCCCATACCCTCTTATATTATGTGTTTACGGTTAAACCACGTTAACATTTTATATTAATTTTTTTATAAAAATAATAAAATATAAAATAATAAAAATATAAAATATTAACATGACTTAACCGTGACCGCACAAATAGGAAGGGATGAGAATGGCAGACAATCTGCCTCCAAACGAACAAGCAAGATTTAATAGTCTGAGCGTGACATCCATACCCCACGATAACCAGTAACTCCACGCTCAGCATGGAGCGTGAACACACGCCCATTGTAGAGCCTGTCGTTTCTCTTTCGTCTTTTATCTTTTTATATTTATTATTATTTTGTCTTTTGGTTGTTGGTTGACAAACGGGAGGAGGATTCTCTTCAGATCCGAAGATTTTAAAAATCATTTTATTGTGATTATTTATCATACATCGTTTGATCAATTTTTGTTAAGTATTATTTGTGTTCAATTTTAAATAAAAAATTTTAAATAATTTTTAATTGCATGATGATAAATGAACTAATACTATAAAGTGATGAGTGGGATTCTCACGGATCCGTATAGGATCCTATTCCAACAAACCCAACAGGATCCTCTTTGGATTCTTTTGGTAAGGATTTTGGGAATCTATGAATCGTGTATGTTCATCATATATCATACAGTCAATTTTTATCAAGTATTGTTTGTGTTTAATTTTAAATAAAAATATTTAAAATAACTTTTGACCGTACAAATTATGATAAACGAACACGATTTACGAATTTCTGAAAACCGCACGAAGAGGATCTGGCTAAAATCCGGACTCCCGACAAACACGTAGGCTTATCCGGACCAAAAAACAGAACGTAGGCTTAATGGACATATAGGCTTACGTGGATCGGTTCTATCCATACAATTGGAAACATGACATTTTCCCTCTCCTTTTTTTAGATAAGGGAGATTAAGTAAGGGTGCCATGGTTGATATGACAAGAGATAATATATCAAAATATCGAACGAAATAAATTTATTATTCCACGTAACATACGCGTCACTTGTTATGGAAAAGTATCCTTGTCGGTTTCTTTTTTTGGGGATTTTGGAATCATGACCGTGTATAGTATATTGTACGGTCAGAAATAATTTTAAAATTTAAAATTTAAAATTAAATATAAATAGTACTTAACGAAAACTGACCACATAATATAAGATAAACGATCACGATCACAGAATCCTTAGAATTCTCAAAAAAAGGAAGGATCATTTTCCACTTGTTATATCAAATAAAACAGCAATATAATATAAAAATGATCTTTCTAGCATTTTCGTCTAATCATCCTCCAAGATCAATCACCAAATTATAGAGAAAATGCACATTTGAAGAGTACTGTTTTTGTTTGCATGTTGCCAACAAAAATGTAAAAGGAGTTTTAACGAAACAATCTCGGTACTGTTTATTTTTAACGAAAAATCAATTTTTTACCTTTAGCTAATACTATTCACTATACCTTTAAAAATACATTTTTATTAAAAAATAAGTTTTTTTGGATTTTTCATTAGTTTTCTTAAATGTAAAAGTAGTCCAAACATTTTGATTAACACGAAGAATCGTATATCAATTTGTGGGTTTTATTTCACTTTACTTTATATAATCAACAAATAATTTGTACGGAATCTTTAAAGGGTGGTCAAGAAAATAGATAATTTTTTATCATCAAGCAATACTGTAGGATTGTAAAAAGAATTAAGAAGATAGAAGAAGATGGTCCAATTGTAAAGGTTGCCAACAACTCTCAATCTTTTTCAGTCTAAATTAAATCTCTCCAATTGGTGAAATGCGAGACCGTAATAGTGTAACAAGGTATTTTCTTCCACATACTTTTACACGTTTGGAGTACCAATAACAACTACTAACACTTTGAATCATAACAAAGACTTAAGGCGAATAGTACTAGGAAGTTCTCTTTCGGCTTGTCTTTGTCCCCTTGACTCACTAAGGCTTTTTCTTAGCATATACCGTTTCTTACATTTTAGACTCTCATATACCATCTCTTACCTTTTTATGTCAAAACCAACATGTTGCTTGGTCTTACCAAAAACAAAATGTTGCTCTGGTCCCTTGGAATCAGGTTCTTAACCATAGTGCTTGATCTTCTCCGTGATTAAGTATCTTTAATATTAGAAAGCCAGAAAAAGAGTCTGGTGTCTCAAGGCTTCACCAAAAATAATTGGACTATAAAGCCACTCAAACAAAAAAAATTAACTCACGCGATTTACTGTTAGGAATATAGATAAAGGATACAAATGTCCAAATAAAAAAACAAAAACAAAAGCAGAAAACACAGTAAATAAAATATAAATTAAAAAGAAAAAAAAGGGAAACACGAATGTGAACGTGAAGAAACCTGTTCACCCCACGTTGCAGACTTTGCGGTTCCAGTTCAGTTGATTGCTAGAACCCATATAATTGCTGCTTACGCCCTCATATAACTGCAGAACAAATTAAAAACCTTTGATATCGTGCAAGAGAAGAAGGATCACAACCAAGATGGATGATGATCTTATTCGACGTAAATCCGACGTTGTTCAAATCAATTTCTTTGTGTTTAAGCAAGTAAGGTTTTCAACTCTCTTTATTTGTTGCAATCTTTGTTGGGTTAGACGTAGGAATTGTAATTATTCAAAGAGTCAATTCCTTGCTCTCTCTTTCTTTAATTTGGCAGGTGGGTTTTTCAATTTGATTCTCGACCCAGTTGGTAAGCCATTTGATCTCTCTATTTTTCAAAACTCTCTCTTTCTTAAATTTGGCAGGTGGGGGGCTTTTCAGTTTGATTCTCGACCCAGTTGGTAAGCCATTCGATTCTCATGTTTGAGTATTTGATTTATCTCTCTATTTTTCAAAACTTTTCTTCTCTCTATTTTTCAAAGTTTCTCCGTTGATGATGATCTTATTCATTGACGGCGGCAGTTTCTTTATCTCTGAAACTCTAATTTTTCTGTCTTTCTGATCTCATCTCTCTACTCGTGCCGATTAGTCGAACATCGTCCAGGAATGCGTCTCCGAATTCATTAGCTTCGTCACCAGCGAGTAATTTTCAGCTCTCTCTCTATCTCTCTTTCTCTGTCTACTGTTAGTCAAATTTGTTTAGATCTTTTCATCAGGGGTAACAAACGGCAACGCTCTCTTGCTGAAAATAGCGAATTTGGTCTCGGTTTGAAGAAAATTTGAACCCCATAAAAGATTGCATCTCCTGCTGTCGATTTGATTTGGGTAATTGTCTGCTTTGAATGTTATGTGCTTGGGAGTGTAAATTTGGATTGTCTGCTTTGAATGTTATGTGCTTGGGAGTGTAAATTTGTATTTTAAATGGGTTTTTTGTTCAAATATTTTGGTTGTCATTTTGGGAATTTTGTTTTGTAGCTTCGGATTCTAGGTGATGATGGTTAATTTGGTTTTGTTTTCGATTTCAGGAGATTGGGTTTTTCGAGTTTGTGACTTTTCTTTCAAGCCTGCGAAGACCTGTGTGTTTAAGGTCAGTGATTTTGAAATTCCATGGTTTTGATTCTACTTGCAGCCTGAGGTGTGATTTTAGATCTGAAATTTCCGATCTTTTTTTATTAATCTTAACCCAGATTAGTTAACTATAATTAAATTAATGTTTTTTTTTTCCGATTATGTAACTGAAGTAGCTAAAGTTAAGAAAGAACAATTGTGGCTTAAAGTCTTCATATTTGAAAGTTGAATCTCAGTCATATTTGCGGAAGAATCTGATTCTGTTTGGGTATTTTACAAATTATGCATACCAAACCAATATAAATTATGATAATAATTAAATTGGAATCTGATGATTAGGATATGAACTCCCGTTTATTATGATAAAACAGGACCAATTTATGTTAATAAAATTATCATAAGGCTATGAAATTTTACTAAATTATGTTTCAAGCTATGGAATTTACTTAACTGTGTGTTTTACTACTATGTTTACAGACTATATACAAGAGCAGGAAATGGAAATCGAAGCGTTGGAAGAAAATTATTGCGGATGACTTCAAAGGTATTTGCTATGTGATGAAATTAAGCTTTTCCAATTTATATTGGTTCTTCATTTGCATACCAAACCAATTGCTTTCTGCGCTATGTTACCAAAATCATGCATCACTAATCTATTACACATATTAGGATTTACACAAATTGGGGCCTGATCTCAAGCTCAAAATATGACTGCTTTGACTTCCTATAGTGATGCACCCTGGATGGTCTCTTGCTATCAATTCCTTTATTCATAGAATAAAGAAAAAATGTTAGTGAGGCACAACACTTTGTCTAAATGCGTGCTAATCACTCATACTTTCTATTGCTGAGTCAATCCCATGATAATAGAATGATACATGTTGAATATACTTCATTTGTATGATTACTGAAGTTCTAAATTCCTTGCTTATCCTATGCATCATTGAGCTTCTCATTCTATTAGCAACATTGTTGCTTAAGGCAAACAGTATGTTAAAGTTGGATTTTTTGTTTTGTTTTTTCTTGCAAATTTCAGTTTTAAGATTTTCAGAGGACTTCAACATATCAAGTATGGAGGGAATTGATAGAAGCAATATGTCAGAGGTTGTTACCTTATCTGTATTAATTATTCCTCTTCTGTGTAGATGATTTATTTTTCTGCTTTTTCAAAAATAAATAAAATTCATTCTCTTTGGCAATTTCTCAATGTAGGTCGGCAATGAAGTTCACTTCGGACAAACAAATGTTCACAATTCTCAACATTCAGACCAAAGGTATCACAGGAGCAATCAACAAAGGCAACGACGACAATCTATGAATTCATCACAGCGGGCTCGAATTTCAATGCGACGACGTGCCAATTATCAAACCCGATTGAACTCAGCAAATATAGTACAAAATCAAACGAAAGTAAACCAAGAAGACATAGGACCCACATCGGCGGGTAAATATGATTTCTACTTTTTTTTTTCTCTAATAATTATATATTTGTAAATCCATACATTGTATGAATATTTTTGTATGAATTATTAAGATTGAACAAATAATGATTTATGTTGGAGTTTGTACATTTCTAAGTTGAATGTAATATGCGTTTGTTGATATCTTTTACAATGACTTTAAAATCTTTTCATTGTAATGGTTAATTGAGAATTACTGTGAATTTTGGAAATGTGATGGGATAGGAATCGAGCAACTTTAGACAGGTCTAAATTGTGGGATACAGTTTGTGATGAATTGGTGGCATTTGTACACAACAGTTCTACATAAAATCCTTCAGCTGAACGGGCTTTAGCTGACCTTTGTACACAACAGATCTACATAAAATCAAGTAACATATTGAATTAAATGATCGTACAAATTATAAAACTTCGTGAAAAGGAAAGCATGCGAAATATCTAAAGAACAAACCTTGAGGAAAGCGAACATATATAAAAGTCTTTAGCGCCACCAAGTTCAAGGTTTAATGCAGCTCAAATAGCAACCATTGACAGCCTTCTTAATATGTACATCTGGAAGGAAGGAAAGGTAAAACAAAATCATATTATTAGGTACATATGAAATAGCTTTAAGTTATCAAATAGCTCTAAAACAACCCCCACACTAGACCTCCAATGGTTGATTCACGACATGGGGTTAAAACAAAATAGTTCTTTAAGTTAGAAACCATTCCTTTGTCCTCCTCCTCTTTTCCCGTGTCACTATGTGCTAAATTGTCTGCTTTAAACTAATTTTATTTTACCACTATTATTGTATTTACTCTTTAATAAACTAAGTCTACCGTAAACTTTTTTTTTCCCAATCAAACGAAGAAAAAAACGTAATGTATACCACTAATTCAATTACAAAAACAAAAGGAAAAAAAAATTAGTATGTAGGTACTTAAATAATATTATATGCTTACTAATATTTTTCGTGCACCATTACGTTTCTTGGTTTAGAGCAACAAGATGCATATGTTACTAATGAGAGACAAAGCCAACGAGAGCAATGGCGGGATCAACAACGTATGAGGCGAAATTCAATGAATTCAAGGCAAATGCACGATTACTTAGCACGGCGACGATCCAATTATCGTGTTCAACAAATTCAACGCTCAAACATAATGTTATTTGGTGGCGATACCGATCAAGTTCAACACCCTAACATAGTGCAATTCGATGAAGGCAGTAGCAATCATGTTGAACGACTCAACATAGTGCCGTTTGGAGAAGGCAGTAGCAATCAAGTTCCAAGAACAATGCGCTTAACTCATATAAGGCAAATTGCTCGATCGAATAGGGCACGCTTGCCTCAGGTTGGACTTATTCAAAGTTTTACTAATAATGGTAATCACACAAACTACCATACTACAACTTTGAAAAAGATAAATGTCAATATCACCATTATTGTAAACACCACTTATTACCTTACTTCTATTTCATTTCATTATAACAGAAAACACAACAGGGCAATCATTTCGTTCGAATACTCCAATGAATCATTCTTATCCACCCATCATCAATGAAGGTATTAGTTTTTGAATAGTAATACCTACAAATTCAACTATGCTCTCTAAATCATAAAACACCTTTAATGTTTCCTTTTGAAGCAGATGATTTTAATCTCATTAATGAAAATGAGATCCAGCCTAACGATGACGTACCACCTCGACATCATACTATGGGAACAAGGCCAATTCATAATTGTGCTAGAAACTTTAATGAAAACATGGAAATCCCAAGATTTCACATGCCAAATTCAACCACATGTCCAGATTGTCATGCCCGTTTGTTCTCTCATGAAACATCTGAAATGTGTTGCTTACATGGAAAGCTTGCTCTACCATTGACACCGTCCCCTCCTGAAATGACTGAGCTATTTTGCAACCAATCTGCCTAGGGAAGACATTTTAGGCAGAATATACGAGCTTACAACCATATTTTTGCCTTCACTTCAATGGGAGTTCATGTTGACGAAAACCTAGCAACAGGAAGACGTGGTATTTACACATTTCGTGCTCAAGGTTCCATATACCATAAGATTGGAAGTCTTTTGCCGATTAGAGATGGTAGACCGAGATTCCTACAAATGTATATATATGATGCAGCTCATGAAATAGACAATCAGATGAGAGAAAGTGAAGCACTAAACAGAGATGTGGTTGAAAAAAATCCAACAAATCTTGAATCAATATAATCCATTTATGCAAACATTTCACCACCTTGTGCAACGTCAAGATTTGCAAAGTTGTAGATTGATTATCAAGGAGCAGCCCGCGAATCAACGACAATATTGTTTACCGTCTGCATCCCAGGTTGTTGCAATCATAGTAGGTGGTGAAGGATCAGAAAATATTAGAGGTCGAGATATTATTGTGCAATCTACAGATGGTCAACTTAAGACTATCAAAGACTGTGTCAGCTACTATGACCCTTTACAATATCCATTGTTGTTACCTTATGGAACGTACGGATGAGATGTGAATACTCGAAATAACAACAGCAGAAAAGTGACATGTTGTGACTATTATTCGTATGTTCTTCAGGTAACCTAAGACCTTCATCTCTACCAATACAATATTAATTTTTAAAATTTATATTGTGTTGAACAATAAATTTTATCATTTTAGATCCGTCAACATGACGAATCGCTTCTACTTCGTGGTGGCCGCCTATTGCAGCAATATGTAGTTGACAACTACGTAAAGATCGAATCACAAAAGCTTAGATGGATGCGTGATAATCAACACACAATTCAATCTGAATTTTATCGAGGACTACAAAACTCATTAATTGCAAGACAAAATAATGCAGGTATGAGGCTAATCAGTTTATAATAAAAACATATATCCTTCATGTTCATGCTTTGTCACATTAAATGAGACAAAACAATGGTTTGCAACAAAACAAGCATATTTAGACTTATTAATGACTTATAACAAAACAAATACAGGAAACATCGATCGTCGTAAAACTATATTACCATCATCTTTTGTTGGTAGTCCGCGTGACATGTATCAAAGGTATCAAGATGCAATGACTTTGGTTCAAAAATATGGAAGACCAGATATTTTCCTAAAAATGACATGTAATCCAAATTGGGAAGAAATAAGTGATGAGCTACTACCTGGCCAAGCACCACAAGATCGACCAGATTTGCTTACAAGGGTTTTTCGTGCAAAATTTGAAGAGTTGAAGAATGATGTTATAAAAAAGGGTGTTTTAGGCAGAGTTCTTTGAGTTTCAAAAGCGCGGTCTCCCCCATGTTCACATGCTTCTCCTGTTAGAAGAAAATGATAAGCTTAATACTCCAGATGATTATGATCAGATGGTACGGGCTGAAAATACCAAATCCAAATGAAGAGCCTGAATTGTATGGTGCCGTTTTAAGGCATATGATACATGGTCCCTGTGGAATACACAATTCACGATCACCCTGTATGAAACATGGTAGCTGTAAACGAAATTATCCTAAGCCATTTGCACCAACTACAATTCAAGGAAATGATTCTTATCCAGTTTATCGTAGAAGAAACAATCATGATCGAGTCCCATTAGATCATAATGCACGTATAATGGTGGATAATCGGTGGGTCATTCCGTATAACTCATAGCTACTCCTCAGATATGATTGTCATATTAATGTTGAGATTTGTTGCAGCATTAAGAGTGTTAAGTATCTGTACAAATATGTTTATAAAGGTCCCGACCGAGTAGCTTTTGAAGTCCATCCTGAACCTATTCAAGATGAAATAAAGCAGTTTGTTGATGCAATATGGGTTTGTGCACCTGAAGCTTTATGGAGAATATTCAAATTTGTAACTAATCGACTTTATCCATCGGTGGAACGATTACAAATTCATCTTCCTGAAAGACAAACTGTTCATTTTTACCCTTACCAAAGAGTATCAGATATTTTGGCAGATGACACAAACTCAATGACTATGTTGACAGAGTTTTTTTTCCAAGAATACCACTTGCCAGGAAGCACGACGATACTTATACCGGGAGTTCCCTGAACGTTTCAGATGGTGTCAAAGAGATAAACTCTGGAGTGAAAGGATGAATAATCATAAAGTTATTGGCCGGATATATGCAGTCTCGCCAAATGAGGGTGAAAAATTCTACTTACGCATCCTTCTTAATCATGTTAGAGGACCAACATCATTTGAGGATTTAAGAACAGTCAATGACATCGTACAACCAACATTTAATAAGGCAGTGGAACAACGAGGTTTGCTAGAAGATGATGATAACATCAGACAATGTCTTCGTGAAGCCTCTAGCATTCGGATGCCATCAGCTTTACGAAGGTTGTTTGTTACCATCTTAGTTTACTGTGAGCCGCATGGAGTAAGAAGATTGTGGGATGAATTTCATTCATTTATGGTTGAAGATTATTCTGTTTCAAGTACCACAAATAATACTTCTATCTTGAACAAGCGTTTGCAAGACTTGAACGGGCTATTAGTGCAACATAGTAAGTCTGTATCTGATTACGATCTACCACAAATAACTCAAGATTGTATTAGAGACAACACACTTCCAAGGATAATACAAGATGAAGTTTCACTTGACATCTCTGAAGCAGACCTCAACGCGGTACATAATCTAAATGAAGACCAAATGACAGCATGTAACTCGATTGTGTATGCTATTGAACGTCGAGACAATGCCATATTTTTTGTGGATGGTCCCGGAGGAACGGGAAAGACATACTTATATCGCGCTTTGTTAGCAACCTTAAGGAGCAATGGTCATATTATATTGGCAACAGCAACATCTGGAATTGCAGCAACCATATTGCTAGGCGGAAGGACATCACATTCTAGATTTAAAATTCCCCTCAGTCCAGATGCATCTTCCACGTGTTCTATTAGTATCCAATCAGATTTGGCAGAATTGATAAGAAACATCAGCTGTTGTTTGGGATGAAGCACCAATGGCACACAGGTTTGCATTTGAGACTCTCGATCGAACGTTCAAATATATAATAGGCGTTGACCTGCCATTTGGAGGAAAGGTCATGATTTTTGGATGAGATTTTCGACAAGTTCTTTCAGTTGTTCCAAAAGGTACAAGGTCTGAATTGATGCAAGCAAGTATGATTAATGCTTCATTTTGGGGACACGTAAAAATTATTCGTCTTACGCACAACATGAGATCCATTAATGATCAAGATTTTTCAGAGTTCTTACTTCATGTCGGTAATGGGGAACAAGAAACTATGATAGACGACATGATGCAATTACCATCATCTATAGACATTCCATGGAATGGTGAAGAATCAATTGTCCAATTGGTTAATGAAGTTTTCCCTGATTTGGAATGTCATGTATGTGATGCAAGATACTTGGTGGAAAGAGCAATTATAACTCCAAAAAATGAGGATGCTGACAAACTCAATAAAATGATCATCGATAAATTTCCGGGGACTGAACATATCTTATACTCTTTCGATTCAGTTGAGGACGATGTGAGAAATTTGTATCAACAAAAGTTCTTGAATTTCAATCTCACCTGGTGGAATGCCCCATCATCAGTTAACTTTGAAAAAAGTGCCCCAATAATGCTTTTGAGAAATATCGATCCGAAGATGGGGTTGTGCAATGGTACAAGACTGGCTTGCCATGGAGCTTACAATAATCTAATTGATGCCGAAATCTTATCTGGACAATTTGCTGGAACTAGAGTGTTTTTACCAAGAATCTCTTTAAAGACCACAGAAAGCGCAGGACTCCCATTTCAAATGATGAGAAAGCAATTTCCAGTGAAGTTGAGTTTTGCACTAACCATAAATAAATCACAAGGGCAGACAATACCAAATGTGGGTATTTATCTACCAGAACACGTATTCAGTCATGGAAAATTGTACGTGGCTTTATCAAGAGGAGTTTTAGCGTCTACAACAAAAGTCTTGGTAAAGAAAGGAGAATTACACGGTCGTGCAGGAGTCTTCACAAGAAATGTTGTGTACAAAGATATTTTGCTTCCCTCAAATTCAACATAAGGTTATATTCTTTCTTTTAATGTTTAATTCCCTTTTTCAACTTTTAATGCAATTCAATTACAAATAATCCTAATATTTGATTTTAACCAAACGCATTATATTATCAACAGGACGGAATGATTCGAGTTCATGATATGTTTTGCTGTCAAGTGTATCAAGGTCAATTGAAGTTCTTGGATTGTTTTTATACTTTTTATTTAGCTTTTAGTTGCAACTAAATTATAAGGATCTTCTCTATTATTTATTACGTTTTTTTTTATACATATTATAGATAAAATACTTTAAATTCCTGCCTATATTATTAGAGATGATAATCGCCTTTATTTTATGTTTCTATACATTGAACCAATCCTCGCATATAAATACATCTAAAATGTGTAAGTGTAAGTCGCGCGTAGCGTGCCGTGATTAAAAAAAGGTCTTTCACACGCGCGTGAGAACACCGTAATAGGCACTGTTGTGTGTGAGAGAGTATCCACGTCAACCGCTTCAAATTTATTACTTCCAATTATGTGTAGCCATCTTCTAGATTTCATTCCTCACCTCCATACTTGGTATCATACTTTCTAAAGCATATACATTGACAACTACAATGGAAAAAAAACTAACACAATACACATTTAGGGGCGCATAGCGCCCATGATGCAAAAATGCCTCTCGCACGCATGTTAGTGCGTGCAGAGAGGCTAGTAGCTCATTATGTCAACGTAAAATTGTACGATAACATATGATTAGCGACGTCATATTTTTCTTCTTTTACATTTAGTCACAAAATACAGCGGGATGAAAGTAATTCTACATGCACTTGTGAGAAACTAATAAATAATGCTCAAGAATACACTCTCAAATATGAGTAAATCTGCATTATATTGAATGATTTCACTAATAATATAAAGTGGATTTGACTACATGAGGTTTTTGATGTGCGACATGCTTCAACAAATGACAGTGTCCTCCATTGCTTCTTCTTGAACCGGGGTATGTGGTTTGCATGTTATTGATTATAGTAATATATTCTAGTGATATTGGTTTTAAATTGTAAACAGAAAATCTTAAGTTTGATTTTCATATATAAATAATGAATTAAATACCTAATTATGGCTAGCTATTGTGACGTAAAGCATGTCAGTAACATAATTCATGAACTAATTTTGTATGCATTCCTATTTTTAGATTATCAGGAAATGATGAGAATATTTTCCGGATCCTTTTTGTAGAATTCTAGAGATCCTCACATACTAGCCATTAGATACTATTTGTGTTTAATTTTAAATAATAAAATTTAAATGATTTCTGACCGCATAATGTACGATGAATGATTAAGATGTGAGAATCACTAGGATTCCTACAATTTGAATCCGGATGAGATCGAAATCCATTAACAAAATAGCCTTGTCTCATCGATCTGCAATTCCTTATATATATATATATATATATATATATATATATATATATATATATATATATATTTTCCCAATCATTATATTGCTATTTGTGTCGCTGATATGTCTTTCTTTTAAGTTTTTTTATAACGTGTTTACTTATTAGAAAATAAGTGCGAAAGAAAAGAAAGAAAATAGGAAAATTAATAAAAATAACTTGAAAATTTTGAGTTTTAATCAAAATGAAAAAAATGTGTTGTAAGTGAATAGTATCAGGAGTGACTTTTTAGAGTAAAAATGTCATTTTCTTTAAAAGTGAACAGTACCAAAAGTGTTTCGTTAAAATTCCCAAAGAAAATCTTTCCAACGCCTGACTTACCACATGTTTACTTATTCAGTTATTCATATTTACTTACTTCCCTCCCTCCCTCATTCCTAATATTTAAATAAGATAAATATACTCTCTACCTCCTCATAGTTTTTACAGTCTTTCGAATCAATGTAAATAACATTATTTTTTATTTATTTATAGATTTTGTTATATTAAATATTAGATTAGCCACTAACTAGATTCGAATTCATACTGTCATGCAAAAATTCAACACATTTTTACTACTATGGTAAAAAGGTCACCTGCTAAATCTCTAATATTAGAAAGTCAGAAGTTAAGTTTGGTGTTTCAAGGTTTCACCAAATAATTTGGACTAAAAAGCCCCCCAAACAAAAAAATTACAACTACCAACATCCAAGGGGTTATAATGCAAGGGCATTTTGGTACAAAAACGTACCAGATAATCAAAGGAAAAAAGATAAAATAAATAAATAAAAGATAAAAACTTGCGACTTCACATGAGAGAAGAATGTGGTGTTCTTTGAAACTGCTCTGAGCAGTTGCGTTTGGTTTATCTCTTTCTTCCGTCACGCAAAAACTGAATCGTTGGTTTCTGAGGTATTTTTCTTCACTTTTTTTCTCTCCTCTTTTGTATTTTTGGTGTATAATTTTTTTTCTCTATCATGCGCTTTAATTTTAGCTTCCAATGAACTATTGGTTATGTTAATCCAATTTTTCCATTGTTCTGCTTTCATAAACTCGATGGTCGAGAAAGCCAATGGGGTGGTGGAGTAGAAGCCGAGCATCAACCGGTGGTGAGGCCCTAACCTTTCCACGAAATTGAGCTCAAATGGCAGCATCACTGGGAGGAAATCAGACTTTTTCGAACCCCTGATGAAATTGATATCTCGAAACCCAAATACTATCTTCTTGATATGTTCCCTTATCCTTGGTAAACTCTATCCCTTTTTATTTATTTATTTTAAATTGCAAATGCAAGTAATTGTTTATGTAGAAAATATGAGACCCAGTTTTATTAATAAAGTGATTGTTTGAGCAATTGGTTTAACTGAGGAACTTAAACTTTATTAATTCGTATGCGTTAAGGAAATTCCAAGGCGAGGGTTCTATGTGTTGTTCCGGTGGATGAGGATGCCTTCTGAAAATTCCAGTGCGAGGTTTCTATGTGCTGTTCCCGTGGATGAGTAGGCGATGCAAATGTACGATTTAATTTTGACGATGAAGTTCGTTTCTTTGTTCTGGAGTTTGTTTCATGTTTATGAGTGTTAATCGAAAAGGTTTTTGCAGCCATGATGATGGCATATGACGTGTAATGTACTTTGTTGGTCAGATGAGAAAGGTTTCATTTGATCTCAACATTATAGTTCCTCTACCCTAACATCTTTCCAAATGTTATTGATCTTGTAGTTCTGGAAGCCACTTTTAATTACATCCCCTTAACCATTGTTCGCTTTCATTGTTTGATGATTTTCTTTTTTTGTCCTGATATCCATTAACTACCTCATGTAAAGGAAGCGATGGACGGACGGAAGGAAAGTTCACGTTAGCTGCAGGATTAGCTGGCTCCCGATGATAACAGATTGGCACCTGGCATGTCTACGGAAATGGAGCACAAGCGAGCATGTGATGGTAGTGATGAGGACCCCAATGTGCCTCCTGGTTTTGGTTGATGAGTTTCCATGCATTTCAGTTTTCACGGTTACTATTTAACCATCAAATTTCAGAGACAATGCAGTCTAGGATGAATCTGTGGTAACCTCTTAATGAATTTTATATTGAGTTGTTACAATGGGAACGTTCTCTATAATTCCTTGATAGGATGAGCTATGTTGACATATGTTGCGTGTGGAAACCTGGCCCTGGGTATTTAGTGTATTCAAAATTATTAGCTTCCTCAAAACTTTGTATGCCGCGCGTAACGTGCTGTAATGTAAAAAAAATCTTTCCCACATTCAATGCGCGTGGAGAAAGGCTAGTAACAATAATAGTGAAGACAAGGAGAGGATTGGTCAAATAGCCATCCCCATCCATCCATAATCTCCGGTTAGATTTGACAGCTTGTCTTCCAAAGTAGGACCACAGAAACGTACGCGAAAATGCAATGATGGATTTACACGAAACGGTGCAATGCTACATTGACGTTTTGTTCTAACAAAATAAATGTACGTGGGACGTTGTATTTATATTGGTTTTTATTGGCATGAAATGTCACACGATGATATTCTTATGTTATATAAGTTGTTTTTTGTAAAGTCTATTGTGAAACTTAGAAAACGAAAGAGGTTCGTTGAAGATTGTGAAATCCATTTTCTAACAAAGGCTTATTATTTTTTCAAGAAAAATACTATGAGAGACTATGTTTTTAAGTTATATTTTTTAAATCACATGATGTGATAATTGATAATTGGATTCTATTTTTAAGGATTTAGATTTAAATTCAACAATCAACTGCCACGTCAAAGGTGCCGTATTCACACACACTCTTTTATTATTTTAACACTATATTAATTTATGTCCTTTAATCCTGTTGAGGCCGAAAATTGAGTGAGGTTACATTAGTCTTTTTGAGCAAATGATATTATCTATACTAAGGGATGAAGAAGTAAATTAAATCTTATAATGAGCTAGTAATAATATAATTCAAATTCGTTTTTAATGAAAATCGAACCGAATATCTCGTACTTATAAATGAGAAAGAGTACAACTACTCGGTTGTCCTAAGTGGCACCAGTCTTTTTCAATTGAGTGGGGGTAACATCAGTCTTTTTCTATTTAATCGGTACATTGCATCCTATAGTTAATTTACAACGACTTCTCCATCATTGATTTGGTTTTAAGCAATTGCAACTTCTCCTCGAGAATAAAAGTATAAAACCCCATCGTTAATTTGACGATCTATAAATCTAATGAGTTTATCGCGATATATTGACCATGGTACAGGTTTATTTTATTATGGCTTTTTAAATTTGGTGCCTTTTGACAGTGAAATGATTCCGACCTTCTCGTGGCCATGTGGGGAAGGCAAAATAAAAGGAGATAAGGGGGATTTTGTGTTTTATTTTTTTATCAAATATGATAATATAAGATACTTATAGTTTAATAGTATTTTTCTTTATTTGAAAATGAGAGATTTTATATTCAATTCTCGTCAAAGAAGAATTTGAACTAGATTATTGCTAGCTCATTGTGAAGCTTAGTCCATCTTCCTTCCCTTATTATAAATAATATTGTTTGTTAAAAAAAAATAATAATATGGAACATTTTATGGTCTTTCAAACGCAAAAAACCCCATCCAGCTGCAAGCTAGGGTTTTTGCTCCTTGCTGTCCCAGTCTTTAATTTTTTTTTAATTTTTTTTTTAACAGGTTTGATTTAGTATTTTATTTTTCTCTTTAAATATAAGAGGTATCCCCCTGCATATTGATGATAGAAGAAATCCTCATTCAGCAGCTCCAGTACCCTATGAGACGGCAACATATTTTTAGCCTCTCGAATCAAACAGTACGTCAAAGCATAACCATCGACACCAATGCATGCTAAAATACTAGCAAGTCTTATTAAGAGAACAAGAAATAAGGTAAGATCCAAAAGGACTCATGGACATTTTTGTGTGGAGTAACGGAGATGCTAAACTTGTAATTGATGAATGATGATTCTCTTGGATTTTACTCGATTCAATAAAAGAGAGGGACTTGCATGAAACTATTATTAATTTGAAAACATATTGGTAGAGAGACGAATCTTGTTGATGACACTATTACTAACCTCGGAGATTTATAATACAATGTGCACTTATGGGACTACACTATTTCCTCAGTAGTGAGAAGTATTCTTTTATTTGAGTGTTTGGGTTTAGTTGGTAATAATAAACATGTAACTCAGTTAGTTAAAAGTATTAATTTTCATTTGCACCTGAGATTCTAAGTTCGTACTCTCCTCAAATATCTTATGTATAGAAAATGAAGATTTTTTTATTTTTAAATTGACTTTTTTTTATTTTTAAATTGACTTTTTTTTAATTGATTTTTGTTACTGGGTTTTCCTCATGCCACCCCATGCCACCTTTCATAAACATGTGTGAGATTCATACCATAAGGTTTTCATCTTCTGCCAAACCCTTCCTCTCTCTGTCTCTCTTGAACGTTGACCAAAACAAAAATCCTCTCTAGATCTCTTGCTAGAAGGGGATGGTCGAGGGCATCATGGCAGACAAGTGTCTATGGTATGAGGTCAACCTTATTTTTCAATGTTTTAAAGTTTAATTATTAGAAACAACTAGAAATACGGTCCTCTAATGATATGTTTTCTTTAACTGGTAAGTAGAAAAATCTCAAATTCAACTCTCATAAGTAACGATGACGTATTATATTTTTTATTGAGTTTGATACTTAGTTAGTGATTGGTCACTTATGCAGCCTGACCCAGTCTTCCTCCACTTCGATGTACAATATCGTTGTAAAAAAAAAGGTTAAACTAGGGTAAACTACCAATTTAGTCCTTGAATTATCACCTTAGTGAAAATTAGGTCGCTAAACTATTTTTTTCAGAAAAATTAGTCTCTGAATTATAAATATCTGCCAATTACATCCCTAATGTTATATTCGAAGCTACTATATTCAATTTTTCATCAATTTAAGTCACGTTACTTGCATGTGATACACATTGAAGGGTAGATTGGTAGTTTTTCATAAAGAAATAGTGTATGGAGTTAACTTTGGAGGAGAAATTGGTAGTTTTTCATAAAGAAATAGTGTAAGTTAGCATTTGAGGGTAAATTAGACATTAAATTCACAACCTATATGAAATGTTAAGCACTTATAGACGAGAAAATGATGGTATTACACTCTAAAGTGTGTCAAGTGACTTAAGTTGACGAAAAATTGGATAAAATAGCTTTGAATATATTAGTAGGGATGAAATTAGCAATTTCTAATGAATTTAGGGACTTATTTTACCGAAAAAATAATTCAGGGACCTAATTTTCGCTGAGGGACTAAATCAGCACTTCACCTAATATTATAAGTGATAACCATGCATGATACCACTTTATACTAGAGTTTAGTGATATTTCTCTTCACTTGTAAGTGTGAGATTTTAGGTTCAATTTTCACTAAAGAAGAATTTGAACAACATTATTGCTAGTTAATTCGGAGGCCTAGCTCACTCCCCTACTTCTTTAGTATAAATATTATCATTTGTTGCAAAAAAAAAAAAAAAACAGTAATAGACAAATCACCAATAACATTAAAAAGTTTGGTCAATCGAATTATTTCACAAAAAAATGGAAAAAAAAAGTCTTTTCAACATAATTTTTCTCTCAACCACAACAAAATGACCTAGAAGTAAAGGCGCGGACTACGACTCCCCAATAAAACAAAGAAATTGTGGAAGGTCATGAGTTCGATGCTCCGAGCTAGTGAGTCTACTTGACCGTGGACACGAGAATGATGAAATTCCCCATATCTTCTCCGAGCCGAGAAATGGTAGATAAAAAAAAAATAATTTTTCTGTCTGAATGGTCGGCGATTGCCATTATCTATATTTAATGCTATACAGCAGAAAGACGAGGTGTTTGGCCTGTTCCTTTTTTTCTTTCATTTCCTTTTCTCTTCTTTTGGTCGAGGTATGTGGTTGTGGGTCTGCCATTTGTTCTACCACATGTTGATGATGGCATCAGCCGAGTTGGTACTTATTCTCGTCACCCTTTCATACAGCACTGTTAGAAGAGATTTTTCGGTGCACTCTCTTGAACGATGATTCTCTTTGGATTCTCTTTACGAGAATTCTAAAGATTCTTAAATTATATTCGTTTATCGTAAATTATGCAGTTAATTTTTTTCAGATACTATTTATATTTAATTTTAATAAATGTGTTTAAAATCATTTCTAACTGTACGATGTACGATAAACGAACACGATTTGAAAAATCATCGGGATCCTCTCACAAAGAGGATCAGAAGAAGATCCTCATTCCACTTCCTATACATCACAATATAAATACAGACATAAAAAAAATATACTTTAAAAGTGAAATATAACAATTTTTATATTTTAACACGTTATATATCTCATTGTATTTCGAATGTACATAAAAATTTATCTACGTAGATGACTTCGTTATATTCTATTTATTGTACGTATGTGGGTCCATTACAATTTCCATTTTATATCTCAAAATCACATATTTCTATTAGAGATGCTTTAATTAGAATGGACAACACTTTCTTGTGAGACACAATTTCTGATGCATAAAATATCATTTATATACCAATCAAAGAGTATTGGGTTATCCTTTCAATCCTAATATTTTTTTCGATCAAACGATATTATTTATATTAAGAAGGAGAATGGGATAGATTAAGCCTTACAATATGCAAGTAATAATACGGTTACAATTTATTTTTGACGATGATCAAATCTAAAATTTTCCACTTATACGTGAAGATGAATACCACTAAATTATAGTACTAAGTAACATCTTTTCAATCCTACTCGGAAACCAATAATTCAAAAAGAAGGAAAAAGAAAAGGTCACCATCAACCATGAGATGGTGAACAAAGATAACTTCTCATGCATGGAAATATCATGGTATTACCTTTTCTTTGACAATTATATACCATGATATGTTATCTCATTAGGAAAAAAGATAATATCATGATATATTGCAAATATTTATCCTTTCATCCAACTTTGAGAATAATAATGCGAAAAATAGGGAAAAAGAAGAGGTCATCGTCAACAATGAGGTAGCGAGAGAGAACGAGAGAGCGAGAGAGGCTGAATTATTTGGACCAAAAATGCTTACAGGAAGGGACAAAATACGGTGTTAGACTCTTGATTAAGACTTTGGCCCATGCCTCTCAAAATCTTGGGGTGAGAAATGCTAGGAGACCCTTTTAAAAGTGGAATTTTTATGGATTCTCCATAATTTTATGTTTTTTGGCATAATATATTATAGGTTTTTTTGGGTCAAAATTGTTATTTAAATTAGTATAACTTTTCACTTTGATCTTTGAAATTTGAAACAAATAGTAGTGTGCCTCTGAGTTTGTCCATTATCAATCATTTTGTTTTTTTTGTAAAAAATTCGGGTAAATTACACTGTACCCCCTCAGGTTTGGGGTCTATTACAACCGCATATAACATTTTCAAAACATTTCACTTTCATACCTCACCTACTATTTCATTTCAATATAGTACATTCGTTACATTTTCTATCTATTGATCCGTTAAGAGCTGACGTGGCTGCCACAGTTGTGCCACGTGGATGCCAAATTTGTGCCACGTTGCAATTTTTTTTTTATTCATTTAAAAATAATTAATTAAAGAAAAGTTCAAAAAAAAAAAAACCATTATCCATCTTCCCCGAGACCCCCCTCCCTGCAACCTAAAACCCCCCATCCCACCCCACCCCCACCTCCCTTGCAACCCCCCCACCCCACCCTATCCCCACCTCCCCCGCCCCACCCAAAACCCCAAAAAACCTAGTTGTTCAACCCAAAACCCCAAAATCAAAAGGGGGAATTGAATTCCCGAGACGAAATGAGGGAGTGGGGGTTTTGGGAAGGGCAAAGCAAATGGAATTCTAGAGAGAGAGAGAGAAAGAGAAGAGAAGTGGACTAAGAAGGAGAAAGCAGCTACAAGACCCGACCCGTCTTCTTTTCCTTGTCTTCGTGGGGGCACCTCTGTGTGTCTTATGCAACTCTCGTTTCCAAAAAAACCAGCTGGGTTTTTTAGGGTTTTCGGTGGGGTGGGTTGCGGTGGAAGGGTGGGTGGGGTGGGGTGGGATGAGGGGTTACGAGGGAGGTGGGGATGGGATGGGGTGGGGTGGGATAAGGGGTTTAGTTTGCAGGGAAATGAGGGGTCTCGGGGAAGAAGATGGGTTATGGTTTTTTTTTTTAATTTTTTATTTATTTATAACTTTTCTTTAATTAATTATTTTTAAATGAATAAAAAATTATTTTTTTGCCACGTGGCACAACTGTGGCAGTCACGTCAGCTCTTAGCGGATTAATGGATGGAAAATGTAACGGATGTACTATATTGAAATAAAATAGTAGGTGAGGTATGAAAGTGAAATGTTTTGAAGATGTTGTATGCGATTGTAATAGACCCTAAACCTTAGGGGGTACAGTGTAATTTACCCAAAAAATTCTGTTAAACAACGACCAAAATGATAAAAATACCCTCAGTATTTGTTGATTTGCCCCCTGAACTTGTATGGAGCTGCCAATTTCCCTTTTGAACTTTAATTTTAGCCGATTACCCCCTTGAACTTTTATAATTAGCCAATTTCCCCTTGAACTACAATTTTAGCTTATTATCCCCTGAAACTTTTATAAATAGCCAATTGCCCTTGACGTTAGATTTTAAAAACTTTCATTCAATTTTTCATCCATCCAATTTCCCATCTTTTTTGCCCTCATACAGGTGTAATGTGTTGTTTCCATGATCAAGATGGATGAAAAATTGGATGAAAAACTTTAAAATCTAACACCAGGAGGAAAATTGGCTATTTATAAATGTTTAGGAGGGTAATCAGCTAAAACTAAAGTTCAAGGGGGAAATTGGTAATTGTAAAAGTTTAAGGGGGTAATCGGCTACAATTAAAGTTCAAGGGGAAATTGGCAGCTCCATACAAGTTCAGGGAACAAATCGACGAATATGTCTTTAATAAACAATGGGCCAAAATGATTTGACAAAAATTGAGGATGTTTTTGTCATTTTATCCATATTTAATAGAGATTTTTCACGGTATGATCAAAATGATAGATGATAGACAAACTCATAGACTGTACCGATTTCAAATATATGAGATCATTTTGGCTATAAACCTCAGTTTTTAATGTTGACACATAAATTAACGTTAAATTGTGAGATGACAGAGAATCTACAATTTTTTATTTTTATTTTTAAAGGGGGACAATTGATGGTAAGCCACGGTTATTCACCCATTCCGGGGGCCAGGAAGACTCACATAGGCGTTTCAACCTCCCCATGGCCACAAGTATGGCTTCCACACTAGCAGCGGATTTCGAACCTGAGACCTCCAATTTTTAGTTTTAAAGAAGCCTTTTAATCTGTCTTTTACCACTGGACCACCATCTCATGGTTTTACAAAAAATTTATTAAGGATCTCACTTTTTAAATAGTCATCTTAGCATTCATCTTCTACAAATTCAGCCAAATACTAATTAAAAGTAACACAGAAACGGACGAAGCCATAGTTGCAAATATCTAATGAAAGGAAACGAGTCAACCACAATGCGGATTAGCTTTAAGAAAATTTGTAACTAATGGACTAAAACATGTTTCCAAATGCAACTCCACGGAATATTCCTTATCAAGGACACCTCTTGCACACGACAAATACGACCCAGACTATGAATTTTGGTGCCAGGTAATGGGTTCTAGTGGAACTCGTAGCCTTTTGTTTTTCGTAATCGATAAGATAAGACGAGCCTATCATAATTAAGTATCGATTTTATTATAATGTGTAACTTTAGCATTCGTATAAGTAGAGGTGACTACTACTAAATAAGAAATTAGTTTATAATGGTGAACTCATATATTATCGAATCTTAAATTAAAAACAGGAAAAATTAGGTTTCCATTCCTATATTTCCTACTTCATTAATTAAAACCTTATTCCTTTTTAATTTTTGATTAAGATCTTTGTGTGAGATCCCACATCGCCCAGAGGAGTGGATCCTGTGAGCCTTATATGTATATTCTCATTTCTATCTAGTGCGAGGCCTTTTGGGAGCTCATTGGCTTCGGGTTCCATCGGAACTCTGAAGTTAAGCGAGTAGCGCGCGAGAGCACTCCCATGATGGGTGATTCACAGGGAAGTTCTCGTGTGAGTTCCCATAAACAAAACCGTGAGAGTATGGTAGGGGCCTAAAGCGGACAATATTGTGCTATGGCGGAGTAGAGCCCGGGATGTGGTGGGGGCCCAAGCTGGGATGTGACAATTTGGTATTAGAGCCTAACCCTGTCCGTGTGTGTGTGCCGACGAGGACGTCGGGCCCCTAAGGGGGGTGGATTGTGAGATCCCACATCGTCCAGGAGAGTGGATCATGTGAGCCTTATATGTATATTGACCTAGCGCGAGGCCTTTTGGGAGCTCACTGGCTTCGGGTTCCATCAGAACTCTGAAGTTAAACAAGTAGCGCGCGAGAGCACTCCCATGATGGGTGACCCACTGGGAAGTTCTCGTGTGAGTTCCCATAAACAAAATCGTGAGGATGTGGTAGGGGCCCAAAGCGGACAATATCGTGCTATGGCGGAGTCGAGCCCGGGATGTGGTAGGGGCCCGGGCCGGGATGTGACACTTTGGATTTTAATAAACGTCATTAATTATTTCAATAATAAAATATTTTTTATTTCTAAATATATTCATTTAGTATTATAAATGTTACATTTGTTATATTTATATTAATGGCTAAATGTTTTATCATATATTTTTATTTTTTAGTTTGTACCCATTTTTAATTTGCAACCCTTTTTTTAATTTGTAACAAGTTTCTTTTCAGTTTTAATTTGTATCTATATATTAATTCCTTTTTGTGCCCATATTTTTTAAACTTTTATTTGTATTTGATTGTATCCCTATTTTTTAATTTATTTGTACCCATTTTTAATTTTGCTAAATGTACCTATGCTAATTATATGTAGTTATTTTATCTTTTAAAATATATCAATAGTTAATTTTTAAAATATGTTAATAATTACGTGGGTACATTATTTTTTGCTATAATTTTTGTGAAGAACAATATTACTCTAAAATTGATTTTTAAGTATTTATTATATTTAATATGAATCAAGTGACTTCTGATCAACAACTTTTAAAGTTACATTTCAAAAACTACAGTTGTTGAACAAATAAAAGTTATAATTACATATAACAAAAGAGTCTAGTAACACGTCTCATTCATAACAAGTTCAATATTAAATTGTTGTTAGTCTATTGTGCGATTTAGGTTAATCCTCTTAATATCCTGTGTAGGATTGGAATCGTTGAAGGTTTTGTTGAGAGAGGATGGACTTCTAGGCAGGCTAATAGAAGTGGGCCCACATGTTATACCTTAGGAACACGGTAACCTATGAATGCTTGTTTTGATGATAAGTCAAATCTACCGGTTTCTTAATCCAAAGGCACACAAATTTTTTATCTTTGCATAATCCTTATTAGTGACGTTCATTGTTTTCGTTTGAATTTATTTAATTCGACGGTTAAAAATAAATAATGTTTGTATGTGAAGAAAAATGATGTGGAGTTGTCACTTCTATTTTCTGTACAACTAACTCCCTTGAGGCCACAAGCCCAACACTCAGTTTCGGTCTAAAATTTGTGTGGGTTTTTATCTCATAAGAACTCAATGCTATTAGCAGTAAACCACCTTTATATTGGTAACCTTCCATTTCTCAGAACATGCATTCCCCCGTAACCAAAACTCTCATTTGTGTTCACCTTAATGTGCTCTACTTTTATCGTAGTTACTATGCGCTCATTTGGGAATAACCCTAGGCTATATTGGGCATGTGATGGGTGTCTATAGGGCTCATACCTTTGTGATCAAAGCACCATTACACAAGTTTTTCTCATCCACTCAGAAGGTCAACTGGCTAATTGTTTTTCTTTTGTTTGTTTGCTTACGTGGTGCAACTTTCTCATCCACCTCAGCATGGACAGGGGCATACACATGCCACGTAAGCAACAAGCGTATGGCTAGCGAAAATATATTAACAAAATTAATTTGTGCACAATACAGATAGACTTTGTTTTTGTTTTTCTCCTTTAAAAAGGAAATCAGCTAGTGGCTCGGTCCACCCTTCGAGGGACGGGGGACAAAAAATTGGAACTGGATCCCCTCCGGACCCAATAAAATTGAGCATGCTGAGCAAAAGATCTGGGTCGTTGAAATTTGATCCAACAGCTACAAATAGGGGGGCCCTTTAAAGTTATAATAATTGTTGCCGTTGGATCAAATTTCAACTGCCCGAATCATTTGCTCAGCAAGCTCAGTATATTTGAGTCCGGAAGGGATCCGATTCCCAAGAAATTGGTCCAAATAGTTGATAGATTAATAATATATCTCTTCACAATTGAAAGAGGTCCCGAAATTCAAATTTCCGGTCTCAATTAGTTGTTAAAGGAGGGTTGCTAAACAAGACAAGTGCTTCTATTTGCTGGGCTACATAAAGAGTAACTCAATGGGCTGCCTTGGGCCCGTAATTGGGTATCTGTCCGCACTAACCCCGTTGCCTCTAACCTTATTTATTATTTTTTTATAAATGTTTTTATTAAATACGAAATTGTGTTTTTGTTTAACGTACAATATTATTTACAATAAAGGGCAAAAAAATGGGTTTAGTCTCATTATAGCTAGTAATTCAAATTTGCATTTGACGAGAATCGAACCTAATAAAAATAGCATCTTCTAGTGACGTCTCCTTTAAAATAAAATCTTTATGACTTTCTCCTTACCCTACAAGAGATTCTAATATAATAATTGGTTGTATATAACAATATTAATACAGATATATTCTGGTTACACCCTACAATTTCACCTCTCCTAACCCATCCATTTGTTAATCTAAACTATCTCTTCACTCCTCTCTCCACTTTTCTGCTACATATATCCACCACGCATCTTGTGAGAAATCTATCTTGTTAGTAGTTTACCTATAAAAAAACGTTAAAGGTTTCGTAAAATCAAAGAAATATAAATTTGTTGTAGGCCTATTAGATTATGAATATGATTGTGTAAATCATAGTACATATTGGAATATCTCTTGTATTCCTATTAGGAGTAGATTACCTATTAAATGTTGTAATCCTAAAGGGAAAAGTTTTTACCTATCCTACTACTATAAATAAAGGCATAATGGTTTGAATCAAACACACCCACAATTACACCCACAATTACACATCTCTCTTTTCTCTCTACTATTGCCGCACCTTTCTATCTCTCTATAGCCTCCATAATTGTTCAGTAAATTATACCTACAACACGTTATAAGCACGCTCTTGACGCTGCGCGAAAGAGAATTTGATCTTCAATCAGGGGAGTATTACGTTTAATCATTCTTTTTATGATTAATTTATTATTTTGAATTGATCTAAATGCTATTGATTCAATTTAATTTTTCTGTGTTGAACGTGAAACAACGCATTGGAGATACAATTCCGGCTTTCCGAGAAGGAACTTCTACATATTCAATAGCGGAGCCAGGAATTATTTGGTGGGTGGGCTAAACTAAAATTATTACTAGGAGATCAAATGGTTAAATTTTTTTGTTACTTATGTAAAGTTACACAATGAAAAACCTGAAAGAAATAATTTAAAGTAAGAAATTTAACTATGAATAAAGCAAGTTTCAACTAGATTTAACAAAGAAAAAATTTGAAGTTGCAACTTATAGTAGAAAGAAACATACATCATCAATCTTGTCATAACAACTTAACAAATAAAAGAAAAAGTACCTATTTAAGTTGTGCCCTTCGATCCTTAATGGAATTAAAATCTTTTGTTATTTCTTCTGAATCAATCTTTTCGGCAAGCTCTTTTTCAATGTACACAATCATTGAATCTGCTAGAAATTCACTCTACATATTGTTGCGACGTCTTGTTTTAATAAGATTCATTGCTGAAAAAGCTCATTCAATAGTTGCTGTAGAAACGGGAAGAGTCAATACAAGTCGAATTAACCTATCAATCAAATAGTACATTTCGGACCTCTTTGTTTCAACTAATCCCCGACATAATTCCAAAGTAGTAGACATTTTTTGAAAGACATGATGATGCGGTACGTCTGATTCATAGATTTTCAACTCACATCTCAATGTATGTAGCTCTTTTTCTGTGAAATCCATAGGATAAAATTTCTCTGCAAGCTTGCAAATGTGATCAATGTTGAACGCCTTAAAAGCTTATCTTGGTTCTAAAGTTGAACTGAGAATAATAAATTCCATTGCCTCCTCACTAAACCTGCTATTTAGCTCTGCCAGCTGAAAATCTATTGCATTATTGAAGATATCAATGTGATAATGATGCTCAAATGTAATATGATCTGTTTTTAGACAAGAACGACTAGTTCCTACTTTGTATTGAGCATTCATATCGGGCATATCAACGTCATGTTTTTTGCAGAATACACTCACTTTATCAATAAAGGTAGCCCAACCATCTAATCGCAACTTCTGAAGGACTTCTTTTGATGTTGCAACTAATGCCAATTGCAGTTGATGAGCAAAACAATGCACATAATAAGCAGATGAAAACTCTTTAATAAATAAAGATTGTAGCCCATTCCACTGACCTCGCATATTACTCGCACCATCGTAGCCTTGACCTCATAACTTGTTTATAGGCAACTCATGGAAAGCAATGACTTTTTTTATCTCCCTGTGAAGTGTTGGTGCAGTAGTGTCTTCAACCCACACAATATCTAAAACCTGTTCTCGTAGAAAACCATCATTATCAACAAATCTTAAAATAATGGCCATTTGCTCTCGGTGAACAATATCATGTGCTTCATTAACAAGAATACAAAAAACACCATCCCCGACTTCTTCACGAATTTTTCTTTGTACTATGTTGGCGAGAATGTTCAAAACCTCATTTTGGATCATGGGCAAGGAATATTTGGCATTCTTTGGTGCATTTTCTAATACAACTGCAACCACCTTTGCATTAAACTTGGCTGTATGCTTTACCAATTCAATAAAATTCCCACGATTTTTCGAACCCACTGATTCATCATGTCCTCTAAAAGGACATGCTTGAAATGTAAGCCATCGAACACACTAAATTGTAGCCTTGAGTCGCAACCGATTCTTCAAAATTTCTTCTTTTGATTGTCGATTAATAACCTTGTCAACATGCTGAGATGGATTCATCAATTCCTCTACACGTGAAACACAAGTATTATGTAATGAAAATGGACCTCCAATATGAGAAAGAAATATATAATTCTTTCTGTGGTTAACTCTTTTCCAATTGTTAAACCCATCAACAGTTAGTGCCGGACGACTTGTTGGACCAGTCCCAAAAAGAAAGCATAGGAAACAATATACTTTATCTGTTGTCGGAGAATATTCTAACCATGGAAATTGTGAAAACCAAGAATACTGAAATCGACGATATTGTGATCCAAACCGAGACCTAGGATACTCAAGAAGTTTCGGTCGGTAAGGCCTAACTTTGATATAAGCACGTCGAACTTCATCTTGTTGATTAATAGGATGCTCATGTATTTGAATCCGTTTCCCCGGGTCTCGTTCCAATTCCAAAGAAGCATCATCAAAAATTTTTCTTGAGGTTCAATTATATTAGATGTTTGGTGAGAATCATGAGGCTGCTCAGTTGATATTGGTGCGTTATCATTAGATGCAGAAGGTATATCACTCTCTAATTTATCACCATCATCTCTTTTTTTTTTTTAAAAAATGAATCAATAGTTCTTAACCTCTTCATTGAACGTTAACCTAACAAATTGAACAACAATAATGCAAGTTTATATAATAAATTATATTTCTAAGAAATCTATCAGACTATCAGAAAAAAAATATTAAACTTGAAATTGAATTTTTAAAGTACGAATTCTTAAAATTAAAGCAATAAACAAATAAAATCATCAAGACATAAAAATAAAGTGGTTAAAAACTTGCCTATTGATAAGAAAAATCAACAAGTTTTCTCACTTGTATTGTATGCTTAATGCTTGGTTTCTGTGAACTGCAGTGCAGAGACGAGAGGTCGAGACGGGACAAAGGTTTTTTCTGAAAGTGAAAGAGGGTCACTGTGTTGTACCCCAAAAGTCGAAATAAAATAATAAACTAGTCTATTCCTAGGAAACCTGAATTAATAAATTAATAAAATATTAAATTTACTTTTTAAAACCGGATGAGATGACTACTCTACTCCTAAACTAATCACTATACTACTTCCTAGAAACTAGTCAAATAAAAAGACTTAATGAGACGTGTGTCAGACTGTCAGTGTGTGTGTACAATTTCAAATATAATAATAATAAATTTTGATATTGATTAAAGTAAATAATTTATTTAATATTTATTAACTCTTACTTTTTCTAGAAATAGTCCTATTGTTCAGAACTTTTACTTATTGGGTGGGCTATAACAATTAAAAATAATAAAATAATCTAAATTATTAGTATTTTTAACCTTAAACAACTAAAACTCTCCTTATGCTAGAGCCCACCCTAGCCCTGTTACTAGCTCCGCCGTTGTACATATTCAAAGGCTTTTGTTGTTTTCTGCCAATCATGTACGCTTAAAATAAAATAAGATATTTGAAACGAACTTGAAGCATGAAAACATTCTCAATGATGCCTGAACCCCATATATTTATATTTACCTTCCGATATATATATATATATATATATATATATATATATATATATTGTATATGTTCATATATTTTGTCAATATATATAATTGTTTCATGCATTACGCAATTTTTGCTATGTGGAATTTGTGAGTCAAAGTATAAAATCAAATTAGAAGCAAATTTAGGGTTTCCTAAATCCTAGGGGATTTTGAAAAAAAAGGGAAACTATTGCAAAGGACCTTGGCAGCAGCTTTGCTGCGAGCATATGGACACCCCAAGCTTTCGGCCTGGTTGGTTTGACTCGGACCCGTAGCTCACCTTCATCAAGGAAGCATGCAGCTTTCCTTTTGGACCTACCCTATACTCTCGGCCCATGCCAGCAAGCTGTCATGCTTGCTAGGCTCTTGTCCTGCGCGCACCAAGGCTTAAAGCCTGCTCTGGTGTCAACTCACATAATTGGGCTTGGTTCCCGCATTACGCCAGCCACATGGCTAGGCTCCCGCGCTTCAACCCACAGGCCAGCTGTCGCTGGGCTCCCGTAGGACCTTGGGCCTATTGTTTTCATTGTACCTGTGGCCTAGACCTTTAAGGCCTTGCCTACTTACGGCACCAAGCCCAAATATTTTTGGGGGCTATATTTTTTACCCAATAATATTATTTTAATATTATTTTGCTTCTACAATCGACCTCGTATGGCTTGATTTATTGAATTAATTAAAAGTGACATGCAGTCCATTAATCTGATAATGAATCCAAAATTATTGACATAAAGATCACTTTTGGACATTAACGATTCAATAATTTATTTTCATACTTTGAACCGTTGACTCACTTTCGTAGTCCCGAAACGCTCACACTTGAGTTCCTGAAGAAACTCAAATCCACTACACTTAGTTGTATATTGCATTCTGTGTTCTTGCAGGAACCTCTATTTTATGAACTAAACGTTCATAAACTAAATTGAACCTTTAGTTTCAAATTTAGTGCATTTGAAACCCGAAGTTTTCATAAAACAATACACCCATGAAAACCCGACATTTTTCATGAAAACCATGTCTTAGAACCCGAATGTTCTAACTTTGATGCTTATGGATGATTCACTCCCATAACACCAATCACAATCTTGTTCCCTCAAATTCAGTGGATTGTCGAACTGTCACAAGTTCGATTTTACTGACTTGGACGTTTCTAGTAGAAACCACTTTATGTGGGGTACAAGACTTGAATCTCCACTTGACTATTAAGAAGCTGAGAAACCATTGAGGCCAACAATAGCATGAAAGAGCTGAATAAGCCTCCGCCATGATCTTCATTTGAAGACTTATGCCCGAAGCATTATAAACGGCAGTACCTCCTGAATGAGGATTCCATGGCTCTTTGGCTCGCTCCTATGGACCGTTTAATCATGAAAGACATTGCCTGAAGCACACCATGATTACGTCCATGAATGAGTAGAATTCTGAAGTTTATAAATCTGATCGAATTTTGACTAAGAGAATACTTTTCTCGTCCTTCCATGTTTCTAACTCGCCCTTGAAGCAGCAGTGTAGAAAGCAGAAGTTTACCAACTTCTCGGATCTAATTACTACCACAAACATATGGTAGAATCAGGGCCTACCAAGATGTGGCATCATGCCTGAAGCATGATCCTTGGCACCTAAGACCTAAAACTTCAAGAATAAGGGATGTTGTTCCCAAACCTTAACCCTGCAGAATCTACTTCCATCTTGATTGAATAGATCATTGGTTATGCACCTGTTCGTGCCCCTACTAATGTTGTTGAGGAGTACCATTCTCGTAGTCAATATGTGAGATTAATTTTGCTCCACCGAACATCGTTGAAAGAGCAGAATTTTGACATGGATGTCCTTGTTGGCTGAATCCCCTTAGTAAACCATTTACTTTGTGAACATTTTTCCATGTTCTTGGATTCAAGCTTGGTGTATGTTTTACTTATGGATAATCTTATTGATATTGTCCTCGAATATGGGTTAATTGAATCATGTTTCTTAATACATGTGACCAATTCAATTAAACATGTGATTAGGTAGGAATGTGGGAAAGTTAGTTGTCTGGATGAATGCGTACTACGCACACTAACTTTACATCTAAATCACATCTCTAACAACGACTTCAGGTCTATCCAACCTAATTAAGAGCATTGGCACGCTCATCGTTGTATGAATGGTACTGCATCACCATTTAAGGAACCTTAAATTCTTCATGTCGTTGAGTTTTTAAGGATATTCGAGATGACAATGATCATAAATGAAACCGCTGAAGAAAATAGAGTGAAATATCTTTGCACCACCTCCAAAAATGAGGTTGGAGCTTTGATTTGGGGCCAATAAGATGTCTCCCAACTGGGGCACACGCCACATGTGGCTACCCTAGAGCTGGGTGATTGAGTAGTTTACTTGTTTTGGTACGACCATTTGGGACACTTAGGTCGAACAAGGATGCTACGACGCATCTCCTTACTCGAAGTAAGGATCTTGTGCCTACAAGCACACTTTGCCAAGCCTGCTTATTAGGGATATTGATTTTCTATATCATTCCTCGCAAAGATATGAAATGCCTCTTTTTTCACAGTGGATTTAAGGGAATATATGTGGACTAATCCAACCAAAATGCGGACCATATAAATACTTATGGTTTTGGTTGATGAATTAACAAACTGGTCACATGTTTGTCCACATACATTGCTGCTAAACCTCTTGGCCGATTAAGGGTTCACCACCCTACTTATCCCTTAAGGTCTAGGAGACTGGATAATGCCAGATAGTTTATATCAACGATTTTCAATAAAGTATTGCATGTGTTTTGGGTTTATAATTGAACTTTGAATTCCCATGTTCACCCCAAATAGCCTCGCCTAGCGATCATAAAACGTAATTTCAATGATCGCCCAAATTTTGGTAAACGTACCAAGTTTTTAGTTTTTGCCTAGGGCTATACAATCTTGTACGCATTTATGTTGGTCCCCCTTGAGGCCCATTGCCACCCAACCTATATGACGTTATAGTTGGTTACTGGGTACGAACCTGACGATTTTCGTATTTTCGCATTTGGGTGTGCATTCCATGTGCCAAGTTGCGCCGCCGCAATGTACCAATATGGGACCTCAAAGAAGGATGTGAATCTTTGTTGATTATGATTCTCCTTCACCTTCGCTCTCTTAGAGCCCTTGCATGTGATCTCTTTACTGCTCATTTGCGGGTTGTCACTTTAATGAGACAGTCTTCCCGCCATTAGGGGGAGATAAGAATGTCAACGTTCCTGGAGAACGGTGCGAATTTGCGTGGACGTTGCCCATTATGTCTCATCTCGATCCCCATACCGCACAAGTGTGATAAGCAAATGCGATGAATTCTAGCTTTTAGAATGTTGTCTAGCTAAAGTGATGAGATCATATACCAGCTGTAAACATGCTTGCAAGGATAGATGTACTTAACGGACGTCGAGTCAACATCCCTAGAGGGTGTGCCGCCCCTGTTGGATGGTTTGGACGCCTCTGTTGGATGGTCCGGTACACCGGCGGATAGCCAATCAATCTGTCTTAGCCTAGAGCATGACATATCATTCGGTTCGTAGGATTCGCTTCCCTAGAAGAGGAAGACACGACACAACAATGAATCCATACTCAATCGTTATCTCAAATCATTTCCATCTTATGAAATTAATCCGGATTACTCCCGAAACTTGAAGTTCTCGATTCAGTATACTAGTTTGGATGAGAAAATGGAATTGAAATGAGATTACCATCGATGATGTTTTCACTTATATGGTAGTTACCGACATAAATGAAAAGCGACGATATCGAATTGTGTTCCGTTGATTAAGTGACAACGTAGAACTGATTGGACAACTAAAGTTACAATCCAGGTCAAATTCTTTACCAAAGTGTGTTTTGGACCTGTCGTTCCTACACTGCCTAAGGTAACCCTATTGTGTTATAAGTGGGAAAGGAAGCGTTATAAGATGAATGAAATAGTACGATATGATGCACGTCTTACGGCGGAAGGTTTCTCTCAAACGTTATGTGATTGGCAGCAACATTATGAAATGTGGTTAGTGTTTCTCCATAGGGATATAGATACAGAGATTTACATGTAAGTTCCCAAAAAATTACATGGACTGGTTCAAATAGTTCCAAACCACAAAACACCCTCTTAACTTGTTTGAGGCGTTCACTTACAATCCAACGGATGTGGTATACCCGTTTAAGTGATTATTTGATCAGTCAGGGATATGAATTATGCCATTGCGTGTTAAACTATGAAGTCTTATTCCAAATTGCTAGAGTTACAGTTTATGTCGTTGACACGAATCTCACTAAGACGCCGGAAGAGCTTGAGAAAACTGCCGCGCACTTGAAGATGGAATTTGAGATGAAGGATCTTGGAAAAACTCATTTATGCCTTGACCCAAAGTTGAAGCATTGTTCTGACGGTATTTTGGTCTACCAGTTGAACTACACCCCGAATGTGTCACCTTTGAGTATACTTATGATCGTCTATACGTTATATGTAAATGAGACCCTTGAAGAGGTTATGGAATCCTAAATTTCATATCTAAGTTCAACTTTGCGTTTCGTTGTACTTAGCTCATTGTATATAGACATGACATCTCATTCGCTGTTCATCTTTTGGTAAAGATGCAGCACCGCGCCTACACGTATCCACTGAATTGATATTAAAGATGTACCCTGAAGGTACTATGAATTTGGGCAAATCAAATCCCAATGCATCTCGAGCGGATCCAACCCCCTGATCTTCGGAATGATGCTTGCCTTGTTGTTATGCTGATGCATATTACTTATCAAACCCGCACAAGGCAAAATCCCCAAATGGTTATGTCTTTACCATTAGGAATATCGCAATATCTTGGAGGTCCACGATATGACCTTAGTTGCGAAATCTTCGAATCGTTCCAAGACTTACCTTACTTCACTATGCCACAAGTGAGATATGGTTAGAAGTTCTTGTTGAGCATATTCGAAGTACTTGTTATGTTTTCATCCATCGTTGAGTCCCGACGATGATCCATGAAGACTATACCGCATGTATCAACTCGACCAAGCCATGATACATCAATGAAGTCAATGCCAAGACATATTGCATCTACATCTACATTGGCAAAGCATTAGGAGATTGAAGTCACGCAAGCCGATCCCAGACAACCTTGCCGACCTCTACAAGACGTCACTGCCGAAGTCAACCTTCCAGAAGCTTGTCCTAGGAATTGGTATGCCTAACTATCATATGCAACGCTTGGAGTTCTCATTTAGAAGTTACGTCAAACTCAGGGGGAGTATCCAGAAGTATACTTACTTGATCTTAATACTCTTTTTCCCTACGATTAGGAGCATTTTTCCCACTGGGTTTTTGCTACCTAACTAGGTTTTAACGAGGCACCCATCCTGGGTTAATCATACCCTTGTGAGCTCTTCTACTTGCGTCCAAAAGACGTATATTTTTGACTTAATGCAACTTCTCACTTTTCTCCTTAGTCTATGGTTTTTCTCCTACCTTGGGTTTTACCATAGCGAGGTTTTGTGAGTTTTACTTTTTATGCATTCTTCCGTTGATTTGAGACTCGCATTTGCTCATTGTGCCGACGACTTCATCAACTATACTGGCTTCATCACTGAAGACTTGATGCGCCATTTACTTGAGTATTTATGCACTCAAGGGGGAATGTTGCAGTCCTATTAGATTAGGAATGTGATTGTGTAAATCCTAGTATATCTTGGAATATCGCTTGTATTCCTATTAGGAGTATATTACCTATTAAATGTTGTAATCCTAAAGGGAAAAGATTTTACCTATCCTACTATTATAAATAAAGGCACAATGGGGTGAATCAAACACACCCACAATTACACGTCTCTCTCTTCTCTCTATTATTGCCGCACCTTTCTATCTCTCTATGGCCTCCATAATTGTTCAGTAAATTATACCTACAACAAAATTTAAATTCCCACAAAAAAAGAGTGCTACTATGTTCACTACATTGTCTCTTTTATTCTACCCACCTTATTTTTCCACCCCTCATGGAAAGTTAAAAGATAAAACACTCTTTCTCACCCATCGTTATTTCAAAAATACCATTTTGTGTGTGTCAAAGGACAGATTTAATTCAATCAAGTCTAATTAATAAGTTCACATCCTCACGAAGAATGTTAAAATGAAAATCGGCACCAATAAATTTCCAAATAAACATTCCTCCCACATATTGCATGAAAGCTGCAACAGTATGTGCTGCTCTGTTAGTTTCTCGATGAGAAAACACAAACTCTACAGATTCCATCTAAAATACCCTTTCATGTATCAACTTCAAAAATTATTAACTTGTCTTTTAGAAAAAAGGAAAAAAAGAAATGAAATTGCTTATCTGTTATGTTTCAAAAGAAAACTTTTCACTGTAAAAACTTCCAACATATAGGACAAAAGCACAATTATATAAAGTTAAAAGTATAATCATCAACAAACTTAATTTTAACATTAAGCATAAGTGGAAATATCATCTTCAATGAACAATCATAGGAACAGACGTGAAAAAGTTAAAAAATATATATGATTGAACATGTTTTTATTACATTTTCAATGGAAACGTCATCTTCTACCTCTTCGATAGAAACGTCGTCATCTACTTCTTCAATGAAAACGTCATCTTCTAAGTCCATTTTCTTGTTGTTTTCTCTGAATAAAAGGAGATGGAAAGATGAGTTACGGTCTAAGGGTAGATAAATCGTTTTTGGACAGAGAGCGAGATTTAGAAGTGGGCATTGTTATATATTTTTTAGGAAATTATTATTGACACTCTCAAATTCTCATTGTGTACTCCAAACGCTCTATAGTTAAAAAAGAAAAATACGCTTGTAAAACTAATAAAATATTTAGAATGTTAATAATGTTGTAGGCATAATTTACTGAACGATTATGGAGGCCATAGAGAGAGAGGGGAGCAGCACATAGAGAGAAGAAAGAGATGTGTAATTGTGAGGTGTGTTCTATTCCACCCTATTGTGCCTTTATTTATAGTAGTAGGATAGGTAAAATCTTTTCCCTTTAGGATTACAACATTTAATAGGTAATATACTCCTAATAGGAATACAAGCGATATTCCAAGATATACTAGGATTTACACAATCACATTCCTAATCTAATAGGACTGCAACATTCCCCCTTGAATGCATAAATACTCAAGTAAATGGCGCATCAAGTCTTCAGTGATGAAGCCAGTATAGTTGATGAAGTCGTCGGCACAATGAGCAAATGCGAGTCTCAAATCAACGGAAGAATGCATAAAAAGTAAAACTCACAAAATCTCGCTATGGTAAAACCCAAGGTGGGAGAAAAACCATAGACTAAGGAGAAAAGTGAGAAGTTGCATTAAGTAAAAAATATACGTCTTTTGGACACAAGTAGAAGAGCTCACAAGGGTATGATCAACCCAGGATGGGTGCCTCGTTAAAACCTAGTTAGGTAGCAAAAACCCAGTGGGAAAAATGCTCCTAATCGTAGGGAAAAAGAGTACATTAAGATCAAGTAAGTATACTTCTGAATACCCCCTGAGTTTGATAGAACTTCCAAATGAGAACTACAAGCATTACATATGAATAGTTAGGTATACCAGTTCCTCGGACAAGCTTATGGAAGGTTGACTTCGACAGTGACGTCGTCTAGAGATCGGCTTGTGTGACTTCAATCTCTTGATGATTTGCTGATATAAATGTAGACGCAATATGTCTTGGTGTTGGCTTCGTTAATGTATCATGGCTTGGTCGGGTTGATACATGCGGCATAGTCTTCATGGGTCGTTGTCGGAACTCAACGATGGATGAAAACAGCAAGTACTTCGAATATGCTTAACAAGAGCTCTCAACCATGTCTCACGTATGGCGTAGTGAAGTGAGGTGAGTCTTGGAACGTTTCGAAGATTTCGCAACTAAGGTCATATCGTGAACCTCTAAGATATTGTGATATCCCTTAATGGTAAAGACATAACCATTTGGGGATTTTGCCTTGTGTGGGTTTGATAAGTAACCTATGTCAACATAACAAACAAGGCAAACATCATTATGAGGATCAGGGGGGTTGGATCCGCTCGAGATGCGTTGGGATTTGCCCAAATCCGTAGTACCTTTTAGGGTAGCGGAAAAACGTCTTTAATACCAATTCAGTGGTTGTGTGCAGGCGCGGTGCTGAATCTTTACCTATAGATCAACAACGAAGGAGATGTCATATCTAATGCAATGAACTAAGTACAAAAAAGCGCAAAGTTGAACTTCGATATGGAATTTCAAATTTCATAACCTCTTTAAGAGTCTCATTTGCATATAGTGTTGGAAGATCATAGGTATACTCAAAGGTAACACCTTTGTGGTGTAATTCGACTAGTAGACCAAAGTACCGTCAAAACAACGCTTGAAGTTCAGGTCAAGATGAGTTTTCCCAAGACCCATCATCTCAAATTCCATCTTCAGGTGCGAGGCAGTTTTCTCAAGCTCTTCTAGAGTCTTAGTGAGATTCATCAACGATATAGAATATAACTCTAGCAATTTGGAATAAGACTTCATAGTTTAACACGCAAGGGCATAATTCATATCCCTAATGGATCAAATAATCACTCAGACGGGTATACTACATTCGCCAGATTGCTTCAATCTGTAAGTGAACGCCTTAAACGAGTTGAGAGGGTGTTCCGCGGTTTGGAACAATTTGAACCAGTCCATGTAATTATTCAGGAACTTACATGTAAATCTCCGTATCTATATCGTCATGGAGAAACACTAACCAAATTTCCTAATGCTGCAATCAATCACATGGTGTTTTGAGAGAAACCTTGCGCCGTAAGGTGTGCATTATATCACACTATTTCATTCATTTCATTACGCTTCATTTCCCACTTGTAACACAACAGGGTTACCTTGGGTGGTGTAAGAATGATAGGTTCAAACACACTTTGGTAAGGAATTTTCACAGGATTGTAATTTCGATTGTCCAATCAGTTCTACGTTGTCACTAATCAACCGAACACTGTTCGATATAGTCGTTTTTCATTTATGTCGGTAGCTACCATATAAGTGAAAACATCATCGATGGTAATCTCATTTCAATTCCATTATCTCATCCAAACTAGTATACTGGACCAAGAACTTCAAGTTTTGGGAGTAATCCGATTAATCTCATGAGATGGAAATGATTTGAGACAGTCTGAGTGATCTGTCATGCTCTAGGCCGAGAAATATTAATTGGTTATCCGTCGGTGTACCAGACTGTCCAATAGAGGCGGCACATCCTTCAGGGATGTTGACTCGACGTCCTTTAAATACGTCTATCCTTGCAAGCATGTTTGCAGCTGGTATATGATCTCGTCACTTTAGCTAGATCAGATCAATGAGTCTGGAGCAACATTCTGAAAGCTAGAATACATCGCACTTGCTTATCACACTTGTGCGGTACAAGGATCGAGATTAGACATAGTGGGCAACGTCCACGTAAACTCGCATCATTCTACAGGAATGCTAACGTTCTTATTTCCCCCTAACGGCGGGAAAACTGTCTCATTGAAGTGACAACTCGCAAATGAGCGGTAAAGAGATCGCATGCAAGGGCTCTAAGAGAGCTGGTGTGAAGGAGAATCGTAATCGACAAAGATTCACATTTTTCTTTGAGGACCTATATTGGTACGTTGCGGCGGCGCAACTTGGCACATGGAATGCACACCCAAATGCGTAAATACGAAGCGTTAGGTTCGTACCCAGTGACCAACTGTAACGTCGAATAGGTCGGGTGGCAATGGGCCTCAAGGTGGGCTAACATAGTTGCGTACAAGATTGCATAGCCCTAGGCAGAAACTGAAAACTTGGTACGTTCACCAAGGTTCGGGCAATCATTTAAATTATGCTTTATGATCACTATGTGAGGCTATTTGGGGTGAATATGGGAATTCGATGTTCAATTATAAACCCAAAAGACATGCAATACTTTATCGAAAATCGTCGATATAAACTCTCCCACATTATCTAGTCTCCCACACTTTAAGGGATAAGTAGGGTGTGAACCCTTAAAATCGGCCATGAGGTTTAGCAGCAATGTGCGTGGACAAACATGTGACCAGTTTGTCGATTCATCAACCACAACCATAAGCATTTATATGGTCTGCATTTTTGGAGGTGGTGCAAAGATATTCCAATCTATTTTCTTTAGTGGTTTTATTCATGATCATTGTTCTCTCAAATATCCGTAAGACCCAACGGCGTTCTTCCGGAATGGGGAGAATATAAGGTCTCTGACATGGTAATTTAGTACCATTCATACAACGAGGAGCGTGCCAATGTTCTTATTCAGGTTGGATAGACCTGAAGTCATTGCTAGAGATGTGATTTAGGTATAAAGTCAATGTGCGTAGTATTGCATTCATCCAGACAACTAACTTACCCACATTCGTACCTAATCACGTGTTTAATTGAATTCAGTCACATGTATACAAGAAACGTGATTCAATTAACTCGTATTCGAGGACAATATCAATAAGATTATCCATAATGAAAAACAAACACCAAACTTGAATCCAAGAACATGGAAAAATGTTCACAAAGTAAATGGTTTACTGAAGGGATTCGGCCAACAAGGCCATCTATGTCAAAATTCTGCTCGTCCAACGATGTTCGGTGAAGCAAAATTAGATTCACATATTGACTACTAGAATGGTACTCCCCAACAACATTGGCAGAGACACGAATAAGTGCATAACTAATGATCTATTCCATCGAGACGGAAGTAGATTCTACAGGGTTGTGGTTCGGGAATATTGTCCTTTATTCTTGAAGTTTTAGGTCTTAGGTGCCAATGATCATGCTTCGGGCATGATGCCACACCTTGGCAAACCCTGATTCTACCCTATGTTGTGAAAATAAACTTGAAATTGGATTGTGAGAGACATACCCAAAATTAGATTCGATAGGCTCCAACCAAAGCTGGAAAGGTCTATTCGATAGGCCTCTTCTGAAGCAGAGTAGTACAGTTCGGTGCATTTTTGCTGAAACAGAGCATACCCTTCGATGCATCCCTGCCGAAGTAGGGTACCATCATTCGGTAGGCTTTGACCAAACTGGATTGAGCCATTCGGTAGACTCCAGCCGAAGCTGGGTCTATACCTTTCTCTCACGTTTGTGGTAGTAATCAGATCCGAGAATTTGGTAAACTTCTGCATTCTACACTGCTGCTTCAGGAGCGAGTTAGAAACATGGAAAGACGAGAAAAGTATTCTCCAGTTAAAATTCGATCGGATTTATAAACTTCAGAATCGTACTCAATCATGGTGTGCTTCAGGCAATATCTCGCATGATCAGACGGTCTGTATGAGCGAGCCAAAGAGCCATGAAATCCTCGTTCGGGAGGTACTTCCATTTGTAATGCTTCGGGCATAAGTCTTTGAATGAAGAGCATGGCGGAAGCTTATTCAGCTCTTCCATGCCATTGTTAGCTTCAATGGTTTCTCAGCTACTTGATAGTCAAGTGGAGATTCACGTCTTGTACCCTACATAAAGTGGTTTATATTAGAAACGTCAAAATAAGTGAAATCGAACTTGTTATGGTTTGACAATCCACTGAATGGTGGGAACAAGATTGTGATTGGTGCTATGGAAATAAGATATCCATAAGCATCAAAGTTAGAACATTCGAGTTCTAAGACATGGTTTTCATGAATAACGTCTGGTTTTCATGAAAAACATCGGGTTTTCATGGGTGTATTATTTTATGAAAACTTCGGGTTTCAAAGACACTAAATTCGAAACTACAGGTTTGAGTTTAGTTATGAACTTTTGGTTCATAAAAGGAGGTACCTGTAAGAACACATAATGCAATATACAACTAAGTGTAGTGGATTTGGGTTGCTTTAGGAACTCAAGTGTGAGTGCTTTGGGATTCCGAAAGGGAGTCAACGGTTCAAAGAAAATAAATAAAATATTGAATCGTTAATGTCCAAAAGTGGGCTTCAGGCCAACAATTTTGGATTAATTGTCAGGTTAATGGACTGTTGATCACTTTAAGTAATTTAATAGATCGGGACCATTCGGGGTCGATCGTAGAAGCAAAAATAAAATTTGTCTAGCCCCTTAAATGATTTAATGTTGGCTACAGGCCAGACATAAAGACAAGCCCAAAATTGGGCTCGGGTTGAATGAGTTGCAAACCCAAACAAAGTTGGGTTGCAGGCCGAGGCAAGGAAATAACCCATAGATAATTTTTGGGCTGTGAGGGACAGTAGCCCAGCTTTAGGCTGGCTGCGAGCTGAAACAAGAGAAAAACCAGCCCTAAATTGGGTTGGGGATATCGGGATGCTGCATGCCCTTATATGTTGATCTAAGGCAAGCCCAAAAACTGAAGAGCCATTATGGAAAAACAAATCCCAAGCTTAAACAGTGGGTTGGGTTGCACGTGGGTTGAGAATCGAGAGGCCCAAGGCCTCGATGAGAGTATCCAAACAAATCCCAGCGGTGGTAGGTGTGTGGAAGTCGCCGGGGAAGAGGGTGGCGCTGCCACAGCGACGACGTCAGTCCAAAACAGAAGGTCGGAATCTATGGAGCATCGACATAAAATGATCAAGATGTCAGAGAAGTCCAAAAATTTGGAGATTCTTCTGGAATCTTTTAAAATCCGTCGAACATCGATGGGATATACTGGAAATCGTTGGAACGATTTGCCATATTACTGCCATGGCCTAAACCATGGTCGGCATCGAGATTTCCACTTGGAAATATGGTGAATCCAGCTATGCAGGTGACAAAACGCCAAAACGTCGCCGTCTCAAACCTCGGAGTGGTTCTATGCATCTGGGTTTTGGGACAGAGCCGGCTCGCCTCTTTTGGTTGGATGACTCAAGGCTCAAAAAGAGTGCGGCTCGACTTTAGGCGGCTTAGGCGCGAGCGCAGTTTTCCTTTTTTTTTTTTCTTTCTTTTTTTCGATTTTCTATTATTTAGGGTTTTTAGAACCCAAAAAAAAAAAAAAAAAATCATGCTTCTATTTTATTTAGATTCTTTGTCTCACAAATTCCACATAGCGAATTTATATTTGCATATGCATGAACATATATATATATTTATTGACAAATATATGAACATATGCAATATATATAAATGAAAGGAAAATATAATATAAGGGATTCATACATCATTGCATTTATGTTTTCATGCTTCATTCTAGTTTCAAATATCTTAATTTATTTTAAAAGAACATGATTGGCAGAAAACAACTAAGCCCTTGAATTTGTAGAAGATCCTTCTTTGAAAGCCAGAATTACATCTCCAATGCGTTATATCACGTTCAACAAAGAAAAATTAATTTGAATCAATAGCACGTAGATCAATTCAATTCAATAAAATAATAAATTAATCATAAAACGAATGATTAAAATGTAATACTCTCCTGATTGAAGATCAAACTCTCTTTAGTGCAGCGTCAAAAGCGTGCTGATAACGTGTTGTAGGCATAATTTACTGAACGATTATGGAGGCCATAGAGAGAGAGAGGAGTGCGGCACATAGAGAGAGAAGAGAGAGATGTGTAATTGTGAAGTGTATTTGTAAACACGAATTTTCCTGAAACGAATGAAACAAGAACACGTGTACAAAATAATATTTTGTATTGATTTTTTGGGTTACAATCTCTTTTACAATTTGGTCCTCTGATTCTATCTTCGTAAGTTGTAGATTTGTGGGTTGTGTTGTTGATCCAAGGGCTTTCGAGGTTTGATCTTGGATGAACGGTTGGAAGTTTCTTCAAGGGCCTTTTGGGCTTGATCTTGAAGGACAGTTGTGCGGATTTCTTCAAGGGGGCTTTTGGGCTTGATCTTGAAGGTTGATAGATAAACGGATCTTCAAGGGCTTTTGGGCTTGATCTTGAAGAACAGTTGGATGTGTGGATTTGTTGATGTTGTTGATCCAAAGGGCCGTTGGGGCTTGATCTTAGGATGAACGGATGATGAACGATGAACACTTTCTTCAAGGGCCGTCGGGGGCTTGATCTTGAAGGAGGATTTGATGAAGAACGAATAGAGCTTTCTTAATTCTTCGGGATTTTCTTGAGAGCTTTTAGAGTTTCAAAGCTTCAAGGTTTTGGTGTGATGTGAATTCGTGTCTTTGTCTTGTGATGGATAAGCCTATTTATAGATTTTGAGAATGAATCACCACCACAAAAAGTAAGTGGATGTTGTAGGTGAAGTGAGTGTGGATGTTGTAGGTGAAATAAATGGATGTTGTAGGTGAAATGAGTGTATGATGTTGGTGAAATGGGTGGAGGTTGTAGGTGAAGTGAGTGGATGTTGTAGGTGAAGTAGGTGGAGGTTGTAGGTGAAATGAATGGAGTTGTAGGTGAAGTAAGTGTGTGATGTAGGTGAAGTAAGTGAAGGTTGTACGTGAAATAAGTGTGTGATGTAGATGAAATGAATAAATGTTGTAATTTTAATGCATTGGTCAACATTTATTTCACTGAAATTTCGATGTCTACGGTATTCTATTCCACCCCATTGTGCCTTTATTTATAGTAGTAGGGAAGGTTAATTCCTTACCCTTTTAGGATTACAACTCTAATAGAATATTAATTACTAAAGGGATTATTCGAAGATATCCCTAAATACACTAGGATTTACATAATCACATTCCTAATCTAATAAGACTGCAACAAATAACAATTTTTATCTGTTGTTTTACAAATGGCCAAGTTTATAATTAAAATTTTTATTAAAAATGAGTGGGGAGAAAAGACAATTGGGTGAGAGGAAGATTAAATATAAATCCAAAATCCACGGCGCCGAAAAGTACACGTTTGAAAAATCAGCCAATTGGAAAACCTTATTTACTCCCAAAGCCTATCTTCCATTGGTCGCAAAGGAGGGAGAAGTTGTTGACCTTTTGAGATCCAAAGATCACCGCCGAGAAAACATCACAAAGCTCAAATCTTTTCTCCATTTCCAATCTGAATGCGGAAACCCCATTTCTCTGTGTAAGTTTTTCATGCATCTTCTTCTTCTTTTCTCAGATCTGAATTGCTTCGATATCTTTATCTTGCTTTGTTCCTATTACAATGGATAGCAACTATTCAGCTATCCCTAAGAAGTCGTACGTAGAATTGCAATCGCAGTATGATTCTGAAAACCCAGAAAATCTTTCAAAATCCCATTCCAAATTGTCGGATTTTGATGAGGAAAGCTTTCTAGATTCCAAGAATTTGAATGGGAATGATGGCGGTGATGATTTCAATGATAATCTTGATTTCGATATTGGTAGTTATCCTTTAATTGTTGAGGGGTCTAATAATGGGTCTGGAATCTCCGGGGCGGTGTTTAATCTCACGACATCGATAATTGGGGCTGGGATTATGGCGTTGCCTGCTACCATGAAGGTTCTTGGATTTGTTTGGGGGTTTGTTTTGATAATTTTGATGGGTATTTTGTCAGAAATTAGTGTTGAATTGTTGGTGAGGTTTTCGGTTTTGTGTAAGGCATCGTCTTATGGGGAGGTTGTTCAATGTGCGTTGGGTAGGCCCTGGAGGATTGTGTCGGAGATCTGCATAATTATCAATAATGCAGGGGTGTTGGTGGTGTATTTGATAATTATGGGTGATGTCATGTCTGGTTCACTCCATCATATTGGGGTTTTCGATCAATGGTTAGGACATGGGGTTTGGGATCATCGAATGCTTCTGATTTTTGCTGTGGTGGTGGTTTGTCTGGCACCACTTTGCGCCTTGGAGAAGATTGACTCCTTGAGCTTGACTTCAGCTGCTTCGGTAGCTCTTGCAGTTGTGTTTGTTGTAGTTGCTTGCGCTATTGCGTTTATTAAGCTTGTTGAAGGGAAAATTGATTCTCCAAGGATGTCACCGGATTTTGGGTCGACCAAGGCAATCTTGGATTTGCTTGTGGTGATTCCTATCATGACCAATGCTTATGTTTGTCACTTTAATGTTCAACCTATATACAATGAGCTTGAAGGCCGGTCTCCTCAAAAGATGAATCGGGTTGGAAGGATCACAACTGTTCTTTGCATTGTGATCTATTCTTTGACAGCCATTGCAGGATATCTACTCTTTGGGAAAGATACAGAGTCTGATATTCTGACCAACTTCGATAAAGACCTTGGAATCCGTTTCAGCTCAGCTCTGAATTATATTGTCAGGGTTGGGTACATTTTCCATTTACTTCTTGTTTTCCCTGTTGTCCATTTTTCCTTGAGGCAAACAGTGGACGCCTTGGTGTTTAAGGGATCACCTCCGCTCGTGGAGAGTAGGAAGAGATGTTTCGTATTGACACTGGTTCTGCTGGGACTTATTTATTTAGGATCTACCGTGATTCCCAACATTTGGACAGCATTTAAGTTTACAGGGGCAACAACTGCCGTGTCATTGGGGTTTATATTTCCTTCCCTCATTGCTTTAAAGTTAGGTCGGAAAGGGGAGGGCTTAAGCGTTGTAGAGAAGACCTTGTCATGGTTCATGTTAGTAATGGCAGTAACAGTCAGCATTGTTGGAATTATTGGCAATGTTTATAGTCTCAGAAGCAAATCTGAATGATCCTTGTTGTAAAGGTTTGAGTGTCGTTGCTTTGCACAGATTTTCACAGGGAAACTACTCGTATACCTGTTGGTATGCTGCCTGTCTGATTCAAACAGTCAAATGAAACCGGTGCGAGTGGATCCTTAGCCAGGAAGTTAGAAGGTGGGAAGATGCATACGGCAAGGCTGAAGGGGGTGTGCTCTTGTTCCGGTTATAATGTTCTTGTATACTTCCGAGTTCTGAGGGATTCTGGTAGATTGATTCAGAATTCATGGAATGTTTGCTACCACTTGTAGGTTATGTTAAGATTAATTCAAAAGTATTCACACAATTGTTACCCTTTTTGTTCCATTCCTTCCCCTCCCCACAACATTAAACACTATTGTAACAGTATGAGCAATATTTTTTCTGTTTTTGGATGATACTGTGTAAACAACCTGCTTTTTTAACGAAATTTTCGAACATCGTTTATACGTTTGGCTTTCGGACATTGTGTCCTGAATTTTTTTCTTTGGCCTATTTTCTTTTCAAATGATGTCTCTGTTCTTAGAGTTGAATATGTGAAAATGATTGCGTTAACGATGCAATAGGCGGAAAAATGACAGTAAACAAACCCGTCAGATAGTATTAAAGCTCGAGGTATTAATATACAAGAGAGAAATCCAACATTGTTACATCCCTAATCTAATTAACATTCTGTATGAAGAAAAATATGAATAAATCAAGGTCTCTGCTGAATGCTCATCCACCAAGGTCACCAATAATCACCACAAGAGCACAAACCATCTTGAAAATGGTGGAACCTATTTCCATCTCGGAGAATGATTTTGCGCTTGGCGACACTGGAGACGAATTTCATAAAGGAATGGCAGTCACCGCATATTCGGAGGTTCTTCAGTATCTGAATTGGACTACCATTTGGTGTCTGCAGGATTCCATATGCAACAGCAAGTTTCTCACTGTGGTATAAAAGGTCATCCTCTTTTTGCTCCTCTGCCACATCATGAAGAACAAAATTACTATCCGGCACATAACCTGTTGCTCGGAAGCGTTTGTACAACTCATTTACTGCCAGGTTTATCTCTCTGATGTTGTCATGTGCCTTATCCCCCATTCGAAAATAGTGAACCTTATTCTTGATCTGAATCCAACTGAATCCGGGTTCTTTGGTCACTCCCCTATCTTTCATCATTTCCCTTACTTCCCGCACTTTCTCCCACATGCCTTTAGATGCATACATATTTGATAATAAAACATAGGTTCCAGATCTCCGTGTTCCCATTTGGAAAAGCCTTTCAGCCGTTCTCTGGCCAAGTTCAGTGTTTCGATGGATCCTACAGGCACCAAGAAGTGCTTCCCAAATCACGGAATCTGGTTCTACCGGCATGCTCTGAATGAGATCTTCGGATTCAGAAAGCAATCCTGCCCTACCCAGGAGATCAACCATACAAGTATAGTGATAAACCAAGGGCGTAATCCCATAATGTTGGCTCATGGAATTGAAATAAGCCCATCCTTCGTCTACTAACCCAGCATGGCTACAAGCGCATAACAGTGCTACAAAACTAATTTCATTTGGAGAGATCCCAGTAGTTTCCATTTGTTTGAAAACTTCAACAGCTTCTTTGCCTAATCCATTTTGAGCACATCCGGTCAAAACAGCATTCCAAGTGACAATATCTCGATCAGACATCTCTTGAAAGATATAAAGGCCATCGAGGCTTCCACACTTGAAGTACATTGTTATCAAGGCATTGCACACAAACAAACATGAATCCAGTCCAAGTTTGTGTATTAAGGCATGAATCTGTTCCCCAAGCTTGGTTGCACCAAGGTATCCACAAGCACTGAGGAGGCTGGTTATTGTTGATTGGTTTGGTTTCAGTCCCCTGGATAACATTTCAAGGAACAATTTGAACACAATATCTCCTTGCCCAGCTTGCTCATAAGCTGATATAATAGCAGACCATGACACAACATCCCGATTTGGCATTTGATCAAAAGCTTTTTGAGCATCATCCAACGTACAACTTTCTGAAACCCAAGATACGGTGTCTCTCACTCTCTTTATCCTAGAAGCTTGTGATATATCTGTGGTTTTGCACTTTGCATACATGGATATCAACCCATTTCCCACGAATGAATTGAATTGGTACCTTGTTTTAATAGCAAGCGAATGTATTTGTTTCCCCATCTCAACATCGTTGATATTTGCACATGCAAAGAGAGCACTTGTGAAACTTGAATGACTTGGTAATACAGTGCCTGATCTATGTAGCTCAGCAAAAAGCTCCAGAGCTTCTTTGCTTTGTCCGTTCTGGACAAACCCAGAAATCATGGCTGCCCATGAAGCAGCATTTGGTACCGGAATTTTGGAAAATATATCTTTTGCTTCTTCAAGCATTCTGTTCTGGGCATATCCTGCAACCATGGCATTCCATGCAACCACAGTAGGGTTTCCAATTTTATCAAATATATGCCTTGCTTCGTGAATCCTCCCATTCTGAGCATAGGCAGTTACCATCGCCGTCTGTGTACCGACACCTTTTTCAGTGTCTATCTCATACAATGCAATGGCATCATCGAACCTACCACACTGCGAAAATGCAGCAATCATTGTCGAACATGAGTAATCATTCCTTTGTGGCATTCTCATGAAAAACTTCACCGCATCTTCCAAACTTCCATTTGCTGTATAAGCATTCAATATTGCCGTGCCCACTACCACATTGCTCTCACACCCTGTCTTCAAAGCCAGTACCCTTAAACTCCCAATCAACTCCAATTTTTCTAACCTCATCACAGCTGATAAGGCAGCAACTAGTATGGCTTGGTCTGGCCTCACACTGCTCCTCAACATCATAAAAAAAACCATCAAAGCCTCATGAAACTCACCTATCTCAACATAACCAGAAACCATAACCATCCAAGAGGCAATGTTCCTGTCCTCCATTTGATCAAAAAGCTCACGAGCTACATTCATCCTACCGCAACGACAGTACCCGGTAATCATTGAATTCCATGACACTATATTTCTCTCAGGCATTTGATCAAAAACGTCCCTAGCACTATTTAACAAACCATTTTGCGCATAAGCAGTAATCATAGCATTCCAAGAAACTACATTACGCTCAGGCATTGACTCAAACACCGCTCTAGCTTCATCCGCATGCCCATGTTTCGCATACCCGGATAGCAAAATGGTCCAGGTTCTCACATTTTTATCTCGGAATGAATCAAAGAGCTCTTGGGCTTTGTTCAAATGCCCGTTTTGGGTGTACCCAGAAATCATAGTGTTCCAAGAGCCGGAGTCTCGGTGAGGCATTCGTTCAAACACTTGGCGTGCATCTGTTACTCGGCCGAGTTGGGAGAGCCTGTGGATTTCTTTGTTGCATTGCAAGAGATGATGGGTTAGTGAAGTTGGTGAAGAGAGAGTGGAGAGCGAACGCAAGTGAGATAAATGACGACGTATCATTGAGCATAGTCGGAGCCGTTGTAGCCTAAACCCGACAGTAACAGAAGCGAGTTTGGTTGCAAGGGAAGCAAAGGAAAAATGGGTTCTTTCCGAAAGGGTTTTTATCCCAAATATTTTGTAAAATTCACCCGCCTCATCAAGATAGTCTTTAAATTACAAAATTAATCAACGTCGTCCATAAATATTAATACCGTAAATCAATGTGTTATTTCTGATAATGTGCTCATGTAGTGTACATGTGGGCCCAGCGCTTTCAATAACGAAGTGTACACGTGGAACCATGAATTCGGAAATGCCTCGGACTCTCTCCACTTTCATAGCCGACGACGACGACAACCATCACAAGCACCCGTCCATCACCATGGACGACATCCTCAAGAACATCTACAACTCCACCATCACCGCTGCTACAAATGACATGGACGGCAACAGTCATCATTATAACTCCTTACATTTTAGGTTCAAACCTTCCCCTTCTCTCCTTTTAGTTTAGTTTAAATAATAACGTCGCTTGTAGCACAATAATTAAATGATAATTGCTTGCCTAGTTAGAAGCATGCACGCACACTCGTATAGTATATTAGGTTAGATGGATGCATACTGAGTATGGATAATACTAGTTCCTTTATGGGGATGTACATATTCCACTTCTTTCAAGTAACGTATATTCACTATATAAATTTATAATCAGAACTGTTCAACTTCTTAATCTTCATTTGAAGATCGTCCCTACAAAAAAATCATACGAATCGGAGATTGTTTAATTGTTTAGTCATCTATGTATATGGAACAAACTGATCAAGATGAATCATTCATTTGTTTGATACATTAAATGCCTAAACGATCTCCGATTCAATTTTTGTTTTTGTAGGAACAAAATTCATATAAAGATTAAGAAATTGAACGATTCTAATTATGGAGTTCATACGATGATCTTACGTTATGTGCAAAATGTGAAATATGTAAATTCCCCATTGGGAACACAAGTATTATTAGTGTGATTATGTTGACAAAGTGATGATAACCGAAAGGCCGGCATTTTATTATGTTGTTAATTATTGTTTGTTGGGGTGGTCATTTGGATTGCATCTTGGCTTGTTTGTTGGATCTTCAACTCTCACATTTGTATATATAAATCAGAATCAGAGATACCTTTGCATTGCTTTCTTTCGTGTCACTCGTTTATTTCAAAACCTCCAATTTTAATCATCAACAAAAAGAATAAAAGATAAAGAAGAATAAGCAGATCAACAAAAAGAAGATTTGTTCTTCACATGGAAATAGTGCTCCACTTAATAGGGCCCGCGAACCTCTTCTAGTCTAAATTGTAATTGATAGGGGCATGTGAATTGTGGCGCAAAGAACAAATGTCTACGGGTAATTTTGCAGGCGCCAATTTGTTGGAGCTAAATTTCAATATGTGTTAGTAATTTTAATTAAATATTATTATAGTACTCATTGAAATTCAATCAATTACATGATAACCAAATGACACGTACATATATAAAACAATACAATTAATACGAAAGCGTTGAGTATATCTGGAACGTTATAGCAAGGAGAAACATAGTTGTTGTCTTAAAATTGTAGACGCCTCCTTACGTGCATGTTATAAGAGTCGTCTACATTTTCAAGTTATAGCTTCTGAAATCTCACAGGATATGTCTAATCCACTAAACACAATTACGGCAAACAGGAGTACCAATTGTTTATCGATTGGCCATTGATGAAGCATGAATAGGAGAGGATATAATCGGGAAGTAAATGAATTAGTGAAATATACTATATATTGAGAAAGATTATTCTTTTTATACAACAATATATTTACACTAAGGGAATGAGAAAATAAACTATCTACTAACTCGTAAATTTCAAAATTGAAAACTAAGATCTCTCACATATAAATGAAGATAAGAAAATTTAATTTAAAGTGTAGTATTATCTCTGTGTGGTATTATCTTTGAGTAGTCTTTTTATTTATAGAACTCTATGTATAAATTTTGGGGGTTTTTGAACTTTAATCCTTAAAGAAGATTAAAATTCAATAAAAACCTGGTGTTAGATTGGATATTAATTTTAGTCCTCTAATGTGTACTTAATTCAAATTTATATTATATTTTTGTTTTAATATTTAATAGATATTTTATTTAATGTCATTACATTAAAATTAAAATTATTTATTATTACACACATTTTAATTCATTATATTTATTTTACTTCCTCTAATTAGTGTACCTAAACATTCGTATCATAATATATTTTACTAAATTAGTGTACCGAAATGTCCGTACCTAAATATATTGTGGTAAATTAGTAGCACATAAGAAAATATGCAAAAACATAAGTGTACCGAAAAATTCCGTACTTAAATATATGATACTAAACTAATGCACCGAAATGTTGGTACCTAAATATATTATAATAAACTAGTATACCGAAATGTTCGTACCTAAACATATTATACTAACCTTGTGTACCGAAATGTTCGTACCTAAATATATTATAATGAATTAGTGGCGCATAAGAAAATATACAAAAACATTTGTACCGAATCTTTACGAAAATATTTTCTTATATAAGATACTTACCATAATGAGAAGTAAAATTTATAATATTTTCATAAAATTTAATTTATGAACACCATAAAATTATAAATAAAAAAAGAAAGACATTCAATATGCTGACATTAAATAGAGTATAGGGACTAAAATCAATTTTTAATCTTTGTGTAAGACATTTTTCTAAACTTCATCTTATTTAAAGATTAAAATATAGTTTTCTATAAATTTTTCATCTTAACTAGACATGACTCTTTATATTAAACATATACGTTTTAGTCTCTTACAAACTCTTGTATACTCATATTCGTTAGTTTAATAATAAATAAAAAAATGTGTGTAAAAAACTATTAGGAGTATACGAAAACCACCTCCTTTCTTTTAAATAGCAACAAATAAGTTTTGAATTTTTTAATAAATAAACTAAAATATCACCTATATATATATATGTGTGTGTCTAAGTTTAAAGTTGATGGAATGAAAAGAAAGAAGACACTTTATATTAATGGATAATTAGTGGCTTTCTTTTTTTTTGGGCAGTGCCATGTAGCAGATTGGAGGACAGTCAAAGCAAAATCTGTCAAAGGCAGCAACCCGACCGACCTAAAGATGCACTAGGGATTTTTTGGGTGCCTTATACACTAAGATTGGCTTTATGAGGATTTGGTTTAATGTATATTTAGAGTTAGAAGGCTAAAGTAGATCTACAATGTAGATGTATATCTTTCTAATATTATTTTGATTGTGAAAAGTTTAGGGACAAATTGACTATTTTCAATATCAGTTCCGAAGTATCCCACAATTTCAAGTTGGAATGACTTATGTTACGCGTATATCTTTTTACTTTTAAGTGAGAGGTCTTTTAACTCTCGTGGATGAGTTGATACCAATTCATTATGACCCTCATTGTATGCTCCCAGCCAAATTTTTTATCTCTTATTATAAATATATCGTTATATAAAAAACAAAATAAAACATTGAAATTTAATATTAAACCTATACTCTAACAAACAAAAAATCATTTTTTATTAAAGAAAAATCTCCTTAAGTTGTTAGGGCATATGTAGGAAAAAATTGTCTCCTTGCAAAATAGTGTCCCAGATGACAAAATGATAGAAATCAATTAGTTGACGATGGCAGAAAAAACCTACTACCAACTTGCACAATTAATTAATTAATTTTTTCAAGCATTTGCCTTCTCACTTCTGTAACGTTTTCAGATGCTAGATTCGTTTAAAATTATGAATAATTAGTTTCTGCATAATTAAATACTGCAAGATTAAGTAACATGTTAATCATTGTTACTTCTTCCAGTTTAGTAAAGAAGAAGAAAGCTTTATACTTAATTACAGTCAATCTGCACCAGAGTCCCATGTCACAGATTGCTTATATAAGATTTCAGTAATCAAATGGCACAACAACCAGCCTCGGAATTGACTTCTTTGATTAGGGGATTCTTCAATTTATTAATTAGAAATTTGCATGATTAAATAAAATTGGTGGTTTCAAAAGATGTTTTTAATCATTTTAGGTGGCCAGATTATATTGCACTCGTGCAACGTGTTTGGCCCATGAAAAGAGAAAAAGAAAACAATTATCGTAGTTGCTTCACCTCTTAGTACTACAATTTAGTAGTATTCATCTTCGTTTGTAAGTGAAAGATTTTAAGTTCAATTTTCATCAAAAAACGAAGTTGAACCATATTATTATTGCAAGCTCATTATAAAGCTTAGCCCACTTCCCCATCCCTTAGCAGAAATATTATCGTTTGTTAAAAAAAAACAAAAAAAAAAAAACTTATATATCCTAACTTTGTAAATCGCAACTGATGTGACTGTATCTCATTAAGTTAGTTGATGAATTTTATTTATGTACGAGCATTAGCAACTCCCTACCCTACCACATTATTTGATATTAGAGAATCCAAAATAATGGTCTACGCGTGTAAATGTAATGCAACTCAAAAACAAGTATGGTTGGTGATTCAGACCAACAGGTTATAGAAATTTCAATCGTCATGCAAAAACAATTTATTAAATTTTTATTAGAAAATATATGTGCATGTCACGACGATGAAATTTTTTGGAAGCCCCTAAAAATTGGGGACTTTGCGTCGTTGCACCTGTGGATGTAAATTTTCGTCTTTTTTTTTCTTGGACAAAATTGCACCTACAAAACAATTAACACCTTAGGTCCAGGCCAAAAGCCTCATGCGCCCACGATGAATGAGGGGGGGGCTTTGGCCGAAGAACCTTCGATGCCAAAGTTAGAATTTAGAGAGAAAAATGTTTAGAGAGTTTTTGGGAGTTTTGCAAGAGTATAGAACTGAGGTTTTTAGAAAAAAATGGGGTCATATATATAGCACATGGTTGGTCCCCTTTGGAGAAAAGGTGGCCGGCCCTTTGGGGTGTTTTTGGTGTGTAATGGGTGATTTAATTGGTGATTAATGGATTAATTAGGAATTAATCCATTAATTAGCCAATTAATCTCCATTTATATGGAATGTTATGTAGGTTATGAAATAATTACCTAAGATGAGGATGGATGAGATAATTTTGAATTTGTTACCTATTTTGGGCACTTTTGGCTTGGTTGAGGGATTGTTGTCCACTGCTCACGCGTAGGAAATTTGGTGTGCCTTGAGGGTAATTTTGTCCTTTTTACCTAAAAATCCACGTGTCGCCTCTTAATTATTTTTGGTTTCACAAATGCCCCCACACCTGCTGGGCTGCTCGTAGGAAAGGGCAGCAGGTGTAGAGATCTTCTTGCTCTAGGAAACTTTGGACTGCTTCCTATTTTGATGTAGATTCCCTTTTTAATATGAAATTAGATCCTTCTAGGAAAGGGAAATAAATTTCTCTCAAAGCCTATTTAAGTCCACCTTAAGTGGGTTGTTAAATCAACTTTGGAGAGCGATTTATTCTACCCTTCAAGAGAGAGAGAGAGCTTAGAGGATATTTGTTCCCCCTCATCTAGCAATCTTTTACATCTTGCCCGTCCAAAGGACCATCTTTCGTTGCTTTCTTCGTCTTCTCCGTGCCGCACCGATGTAAGAAAAATTTAATTTTTCTTGTCTTCTTCTTGGATAGTGCTATCGCGGGGTAGCCGTCGGGGTGGTGCAGCACGTCGGCTGTCAGGGGCCAGGAGTCGGCTCAGCATGGGTCGATGAGGTGTCGTGGTAGGGACCACTGCTTTAGGCTGCTCAGCTTGGCTAGAGTCAAGGGTAGCTTGTGTGGTTGGGGCTGAGGAAGTGGTGTGGCATGGGCAACAGTTTGGGCTGCCACATTTGGGTTGCCTGCCGAAAATGAGGAAGTTGCTTGAGTTTGATTTCTCAGCTGCCGCAGATGGAGCAGTCAAGGATGTAGCTGCCAAGATCAGAGCTGCTGAAGATGAAGTGTCGGATGAGCGAACTATTGAGTGCAAAAATGGCTGCTGCCCCCTGACCATTTGCTTCCTAGTTGATCTTCAAGCATTCGATCTTTTGAGCTATGTGGCGTCACATTGGAGAACTTACCCAAATGGGTGTCGGGGAATTAGTTTACCCTCTCGCACTGGAGAGCAATTGGTTTACCCTCTCACACTGGAGAGCAATTAGTTTATCCTCTCGCACTGGAGAGCAGACCCATATGGGTGACGGGGAATTAGTTTACCCTATCGCACTGGGGAGCAATTAGTTTATCCTTTCGCACTGGAAAGCAGTCCCATATGGGTGTCGGGGAATTGGTTTACCCTCTCGCACTGGAGAGCAATTAGTTTATCCTCTCACACTAGAGAGCAAACCCATATAGGGTTTTGAGCAGTTATTGTAGACAACAGTTGAGCCATGCTTATGAATAACTTCTTGAATCTTCATTGAAAATAAAGAAATAAATTAACTGTGTTGGAAGGTAGAAACTGCATAACAAACTGAATAATCCTTGGCTTGCGAGGCCTTGTTCGTCGAGCTGCTTGAGACTTCGAACTTATTTGGAAAAGCCCTAATGGGGTTCAGAGGGTGATGGAAACTTCCCCTCATTGTGTAGGCTGTTTCATTGACTTGTCAAGATATTCATTGCACCAGCCCTCATTTGTCAGCTTCTCAAGGTACTGTTTCCACTTCAGGCAGCCATTAGTAGTGTGGCCCGGTCCTTGATGGAATGCGCAATACTTTGTATGATCCAGCCTAGTAAGATCGTCTTTCATGGGTGGCGGCAGTTCGAACCAAGGTTCGTTCTTGAGTTTACGGAGAATTTGGCCGATTGGAACAGTGAACTAGGTGAATGTTTCGGCTGCTGAGTCTTTTTTGGTTGGGGAACGTTCCATGTGCTTCTTTTCTGACTCGTTTTTGTTAAATTGCTTGGCCTCGTCCCATAGTGCATGTTTTTCCACCAAAGCATACGAAGTTGCTAGGGTCAGTTCTTCTCCCATGATCAATTTTTCAAATAAAGGATGTTTTGTGGGAAGCCCATTTCTGAATGTTGCCGTTGCTATGTCTTCGTTCCAGCCAACAATCTTGGCCTTCTCCGCTTTGAACCTTTTGACATAGTCGCGAATTGTCTCCCAATGGTCTTTTATGATGCTGAAGAGATGGTCAAATGTCTTCTTGATTGAGCAGTTAGACGAATACTCCTTAGTGAAAACAAAGGAAAGTTCGTTGAAACTTCGAATCGACTGTGGCGATAGAGTGTGAAACCAGTCTTATGCCTCGCCTTGTAGAGTTGTGGCAAAAATTTTGCACATAAGCGCATCGTTGTTCTTGTAGAGGATTATAGTGCTGCAGTAGTGCTTCAGATGTCGATCCTGATCTTCATCTCCCTTGTACGGAGTGAAGTGAGGCACAGTGAACCCGTGAGGCGGATCTGTCTGCTCGATCTTATTCGTGAATGGTGACATGCTTATGTTGGTCGTGTCTCGTCGAAGCGCATCGTCAGCAACTTTATCACGTTGGAAATTGCACAATCGTTCAGTTATGAGCCTTTCAACTTCTTCTTGAATTTGCCTATGCTGGGGCAGTGGAACTTTCGGCTGCCCCTGGTGGTGACATGTGGGTTTGGGCCACTCTTCCCTACGCTCGACTCGTCTATGTCGCGGCTGTGGTGCATGTGGCACGTTCTTGGCAGGCCAACGGGCTGCTCGCAGGCTACCGATTGAACTTGAGTTGGATAGAGTGACTACTTTTCTCCGATGTGAGGTGGGGATTGCTCTTTGCAAGCCTAGTTGCGAATGAACACTTAGCCTGGAGGTTTGTCTATGTTGATAACCAGAGTGAGGCCTCAACCATGAAAGTATGCTCATCCGTGGGCTTGATCGGGAATGCACGCTCCTCCGCGCGCTAAAACGAGGTATACGCTATCCCAAGGACCCAGACGGGAGCATAAATTGCCAGAACATTTGGATCATGGCTGGTTAAGGGGCTGCTTGCCTGGACGCTGCTGGAGAGGTTCGTCTACCCTTGTCCTACTTCGGGACTCCTCGTCTAGGGCACGTTGCATCTTGGTGCGCTGCAAGAGCTGATTCACCAAGGTCGTCTGTTGTGCAAGGGCGTTCGTCAACTCTATGACTTGTCGAGACAAGTGTTGTTTGCCATTTGGGTTGGAATGGCTTGGAAGAAATGCATCCCCTTGAGCAGTGGAAGGGTGGTAGACTCTGGGAGCGAGATTTGAGTTGGGAAATGCTAAATCCGTGGAAAAATGTGGTGAAAATGCCCCCGATTCAATCGTCGGCCCATAAGTTCGAAGTTGGGACAGTTGAACTAATCTTGGACCGATCTGGGCTGCTTAGAAAGCCATGAGAGCAGGCTGGGTTGCGAGAACAGGCTGGGCCACGGAAGCAAGTTGGGCCGCTAGAGCAGGCTGCTCAGCGCATGATGCTCGGGAATACGAGGCTTGGGCTCAGCTTGGCAACGCATTGGGCTCGCGTTGGGCATGAAGTGACATGGCTCGGGCCGTGGTGGTGGAGCTTCGCCGTGGTGGCCATCGCGGTGGTTGCCATGGTGGAGCCTTGTGGTGGTGGTGCCGCTCCCCCTAAGATCACATTTAGTCTCGTGGATCGCCGTGGTCCTATTTCTTGAATATTGGAATTTTCACTTGTGGAATTTTCTAAATTTCTAGCCATTGTATTTCTCTTTCACGTTTTATCAAAGAATCTTTGCAAATAAAAAAAATTCTAATAATAAGAACGTACAAAAAATACAGGTGGACTAGAAAATAGAGAAAAAACCTTTTTGCGTGAGAGTCTTCTACGAGTGTGAATCTCAACTCTCAAAGAAAGCACCAATTTGTGGATGCAAATTTTCGCCTTCTTCTTATTGGACAAAATTGTACCTACAAAACGATTAACACCTTAGGTCAAGGCCAAAAGTCTCACGCGCCCACGATGAATGGGGGGCTTTGGCCGAAGACCCTCCGATGCCAAAGTTAGAATTTAGAGAGAACAGTGTTTAGAGAGTTTTTGGGAGTTTTGCAAGAGTGTAGAACTTAGGTTTTTAGAAAAAATGAGGTCATATATATAGCACATGGCCGGTCCCCTTTGGAGAAAAGGTGGCCGGCCCTTTGGGGTGTTTTTGGTGTGTAATGGGTGATTTAATTGGTTATTAATGGATTAATTAGGAATTAATCCATTAATTAGCCAATTAATCTCCATTTATATGGAATGTTATGTAGGTTATGAAATAATTACCTAAGATGAGGATGGATGAGATAATTTTGAATTTGTTACCTATTTTGGGCACTTTTGGCTTGGTTGAGGGATGGTTGTCCATTGCTCACGCGTAGGAAATCCGGTGTGTCTCGAGGGTAATTTTATCTTTTTCACCCAAAAATCCACGTTTCGCCTCTTGATTATTTTTGGCTTCACAACACCTTTTGCACGCTTCTAACACCACGCTTGTCAATTAATTTTATGATGAAACCTACTTTCTTCAAACTCATCATTATACAATTCATGTGTATATAATTTGACATCATGTCAATTGCTAATTGAGTTGCCTTCACTTTTGGTTTAACCAGAGTCTCATTTATTTCTCCCCTAAAGTTTCATTATCTCTTGCAACAACTAGGGTAGCACTTGTCAATTTCTGGGATTGGAGAGTATATTTATTCCACTTTCTTCCAACTAAAAACGCACAAACACAAGTAATGGGATTGTCCCACTCCACACCCTATTTTGTTCCCATGCCGTGATTGACGGCACTACAATTCCACATGCAACCCCTTTGCTCTCACTCCCTTTAACCTATTTTGGAGGTAATTCACATCCTCTCTGAATTTTGCAGTCCGAAGCCGACGGACCGAGAAATTTGGACCGTTCAAAAGAATGAGAAAGATTCAGACCCTTAGTTTGTGTGAGTGGGTTAGTAAGATTGACTAATAGAGACCGTAAGGTTAAAATGAGTGGTCCAGATCTCCAGATCTGTCAATTCTGGACACAGAAATCGGATAAGATTTCAATTCTTTTGGAGGAGGAGGATATAATGGACATGCAAACCCCACACACTTTTTTCTTTAGTCACCGTCAAGATTTGAACTAACCACCAATCCCCTATTGCAAAAATCAAACCCCCAAAAGTAAGTCTAAGTCACCACAACAAACTCCATCTCCTACTTTATATATATCATCTCTCTGTCTCTGTAGATCTCAATTCTCAAATCCTAACACACAAACTACACAAGTTTTTTTTAGATCATCCTACATCATTTGAATCCATGGATTGGTTCTCATGGCTGTCGAAAACCGGCCTAGAGCCGTCGCTTGTGTACGAGTACGGCCTCGCTTTTGCTCACAATGAGCTAGAAGAAGAGGACATAATGTACTTCAACCATGAGTTTCTTCAAAGCATGGGAATTTCCATAGCCAAACACAGGCTAGAGATCCTCAAGCTTGCACGAAAAGCAAAGGGCATGAACACTCCGCGTCCGATGCGAAAGCTTTTGGTGGCAATCAAGAGGACTAAGAGGTGTTTATCCGAGTACATACGCACGTGGATTCACCGGGATCAGGACTCAACGGCGCTGGCGCTCGTGACAAGGCCAAGCAATTACAGGACAAGGTTTAGAGGAGCCATGCTGAAGAGGAACAAGAAGTTGATCACGGCCAAGCAAGGCAGCCGGTTGCTGCTCACAAATGGGAGTCCTCTGGTGGTTTCCGCCGGACCCCATCATGTCGACAGCTTTTCGAGTCCGGTGGTGTATGATTTACGGAAGGAGGAAAAGATGATGTATGGTGATGAAGTAAATGATGATGGTTATTGGTGTACTGGAGTTGAAGAGATCAGGTGGGATACTATGTTCCAGGACTTGAAACCTACTTGAAATTTGATCTTCTTTTTTTTTTCTTTTTTTTGAATTTTAATATTTCTCCTAATTTGGTTCTAGTTTTTTTTTTTTTTTTCCTTTTGTTTATGATATTAATTTAATGGTGAGAGATGGGTTTTTAGGGTTCTTTCGACCAAGATTTTTTTTTTTTTTTTGGTTAGCTTTTTCCCAGTGCAGGTGGGTCTAGTTAGGTAACGAAATTGCCTCCCGTGTTTTTTTGTATGTCACTTGTCTCTATCTTTGAATATCATTCAAAGCATCTAGTGTCTTTGTGAAAGCTATGATTTTGTCAGGCGTGCAAAGCTATAGTAACAACAGCATCATTTCGCATCACGTATAGTTTTTATTTTTATATTATTTTTGTTTACGGTATTGGGATGGGGAATTCGAACATATGTGCAGAATAAACGCGTTTAACTACTTGAGTTATAAGTTCTCTGATTGTATTTGTTTTAACTTTTGAGATACAATGACTGAAAATTGTGCTTCTTATCATTTTTTTTGGGGTCAAAGGTAGAGTAATTTATTAAACAAAGTCCATACAGACATAAAACAACTTACAACAAAAAGAACTAGTATACAAAAAGAACATCACTGATGCAACCACAGCATGAGCAATAGTTTCTTTTTGCAGCGAGTACAACAACGATAGATAACAAAAATATATACGGGGTTCAACCCAAAAATAAATATCCTCCTAAGTGGCCCAACCAATAGAGATTCAAAAGTGACTAGTAGAGAAAACTCTAGAAGCCTATGTGAGGGACGGCTAGCCGCAAAAGTTCAGAAACCAGAGGTGACGAATAACCACAACACCAATTTTGCACCACAAAATAACAACTGCTCCCTAGATCAATACCATATATGCGGATCTTTGAATGTCCTCAGCTTGGTTTTTTGCCACCAACTACATTTCATTTTAGAATCATTATAAAAACAGCTTTTTTGTCCAGAAAATTTAGGTTTTAACCCTTGGGCTAAAACCTAAAATTTGTAGCTCAGAAAATTTAGAACATGTTTGGTACTCTACTTGAATCCAACTTTTTAAACTCAAATTTTTTTTTCAAGTTTTAGGCCTTAAAAACTTGTTTGGTAGGACTATTTTAAAAAACTGAACTCAAGACTAACTAAAAAAAATATAGTCTATTATCTAAAAACACAAAAAGTGAGTTTTTGGAGTTTTTAAACTTAAACTCACTCATTTCTTTTCTCTCCCTCCTCCCCCCTCTCACTTCAAATCTATCTCTCTTTTCTTCTTTCTCTCTCCCCTTTCTCTTTTTTTTTACCTTTTTAGTCTCTCCTCCAATCCGCTCTCTTCATTCTCTCGGTTCTTTCTCTCACTCCTTTTCCTCTCTATCTCCTCTGATCCTCTCACTTCTTTCTCTTTTCTCTAATCATCTGTTACTTTCTTTCCTCCTCTCTCCTCTTTCTCTCTCGACCCCCTCTTTTTGGATCTTTTTGTCCAGTTTAAGTTGTAAGATTTAAAATTTTTAAATCGCATACCAAACAAGTTTTTGAGTCTTAAAGAAAATTGTTTTCAAGAAAAATTCTTAAGAAATGTTTTGAGAAATTATAAAAATTTTCAAATAGGATACCAAACAAGCCCTTAGGTTTTAACCCAAAAACAATTTTTTTGCTCCAACCCTTCTGGGTTAAAATTTTAATCCCAGATCATTATAGAATGAATTTAGGCTAATTTTTTTTTTCTTAAAGTAACTTTTTTAAAAGAAAAAAAATTATGTAGACTATCATAATTTAAGTTTATGAACATTTTAACCTAAAAATATTTAGATTCCGACAAATATTGAAAAATTACTAACCGACACCATGAAACTCGTGAAACACTATGAAAGAATATGAAGCACATAAAAGAATTTTTTTTAATTACTTTAGCCGTTGAATTTAAATTTGGGCCGTTAGATATTTTTTTTACCGTTGGATTTCATCAAATTAGATCTTAATCATTGGATTCAATGAATTTACAAATATAAAACTAAACAAATATACATATATGGTGGACCAACCCCATTAACCTGAGGGGAATCCTGGGCTAAATTTGGCCCAGAAATGAGTTTTGAGTTTTAACTCATATTTGTCCCAAGGGTTGGAGCAAGTTGGGGTAAATTTAGAACCTAAAATCTGAGTTTTACTCCAAGGGTTGAAGTAGGTCTAAGAGAAATTGGTCAAATTTCTAGCTCTCTTACAAAGCAACCAACTAAAATAGCTTTGCTTCCAAAAACTAATATGTACATGCTCAAAATACTCAACTTAAGTACGCTTTAATAATACTGGTATTGGAATACAAGAACGACAACATACTGATAATATTTCAAAGGTGACGTTATTGACACTCTAAAATATTCATTGTGCATTTCAAACTTTCTACATTTAGAAATAAAAATACACTTAGGGCTAGTTTGAGATTGTTGTGTTTTTTTATTATTTTAAACTGTTTCTTTTCTGTTTTAAGAATAATCAGCTGTAAAATAAAGCAGATGAGCATTTGGTTAACTGTATTTTAAAAGTGTTGTGAATAAGAAAAGCAGTGTAAAAACGTTTGGTAAATTTTATAGTAAAAGTAATATAATTCTATACAATGACCAAAATGGACATAGCAGTAGGAGTGGGGAGACGACATCAGTGGTGAGGACAATGGTGGTAATGGTGGTGGAGGTGGTGGTTACAATGGTGGTGATGGTAGCAGCAATGGTGGAGGTATGGTGGTGGTGTTAATAGTGGGATATGGTGGTTGGGGTGCACATGTAACAATGGTACTAGGGGCGGTGGTAGCGCCGATGGTAATTGTGGTTGTGGTGGCAATGGTGTTGATTGTGGTTATAGTGGAGGTATGGTGGTGTGCTAATAGTGTGATGTGGTGGTTGAGGTGTAGAGGTAACACTCGTGGTATGGCTGGTGGTGGCGGTGGTGGTGGTTGTGGTGGCAATGGTGGCGGTTGCGGTTATGATGGTGGCAGTGGTGGTGGTGGCAATTATGGTGGTGATACTGGTGGTAGTGGCGGTTGGTGGTTGTGGCCGCAATGGTGGTGGTTACGATTATGATTGTGGTGGTGGCAACAATGATGATGGTAGTGACATTGATGGTGTAAGGTTAGTGTAAGGGTAGTGACATTGATAGTAGTGGACTCGATCTCAAGGCCAATACAACTTTATTGTGACAACAATGCAACCATATTCTTTACCAAGAATAACAAAAGGTCCAATGCTACCAGAAATTTGGATATTAAGTTCCTTGTTGCTCGGGAGAAGGTGGTAGAGGGCTTGGTTAAAATAGATTACAAGGAAACATATTCCATGATTGCTGATCCATTAACCAAGCCATTTCCAGTGGTGGTCTTTAAGAAGCACATACACAAGATGGGGGTTTTAGAGAGCCTTGTTATCGTGGACTAGTGGGAGCCTATGGTTTCAATACATTATGTTCTTGTTTTCAACCTTAGTTATTTGATACATGCATTAAAGTTTACAGTTTTTCTTTAGCTAATAAAGTAATAAACTGCTGGTTGCAGAAGTTTCCCATGTTTGCAGTTTATAGTTATGATACAGTACATTTTTTAATGTATTATTTGGAAAACAAATTACATTTAATTGTTATTACAGAAGGCAACTTAAAGGTCTCAATGTGAGACAATGAAGAAGACTAGTTTACTAGTTTTATTAAAGGTGGACTATAGTACGAGGTGCATTACAGAAACATTCAAGCATGCATGCTGTATTAATTTTTCATGTCTTGTTGGAGTTTCATGTGTATGATAGTTTCATGATAGTGATTCAGGGGATAGTGTAAATGTTTTAAGGACATGACTCCCTTTAGTTCTTCATGAATGCTAACATATGATAGAAACTTGTTACTGGGATTTTGTTGTTCCTATTCTCATGGCCACTGAAGTATGATTTCTTATATGGTGGCAATTGTGAAAAGTTAGCTCTAGTGGGAGAATGTAATCTAATTAGAGCTGCACACTTAGTTTATCACGTGCTTAAAGGATTGAAGTCATAAGAGATTGGGATAGACTAGACTTGTAAAGCTATCAGGGAATGTATTTGATCGAATATAAAGCTGAAAGTAATCCTGGTATGAATAGGTTTAACTATTCCGATATGATAACTTCGGTTTGTGGTGATAAGGATATTTGTTTATACAATTTGATTAGGATTACATGATGGGAAGTAACCTAATCAAATACCACCACTAATGATATATAATAGAGGTCCCTGCATTCACACTGGTTACAAAAAACAGAGAGAACAAGCCCCATTGTTAATTGCATTAAGTTGTGTTGAGTGTAGAAGAGCTCTAGTTTTTCTGCTGCAATGGCTTCACAAGGTTAGCGGTTGTTAGTGGTTAATTGTATTTGTGATTTGCTTATTTCCGCTATTAACTATATTACACCAGAATCATCCGAAAACCCTGCCGAAATACTTCTGAAGATCATCGCTTATTCTTGAAGTTGATTTTAACAGCACCATGCGTTCTCAAGTGTACTTAGTTTCGTATGAAACATAGTATACCTCAAACTCGAAATATACATATATAATACCGCGGACACCTATAACGGACTCCATTGACTCTTCCTTGATCCGCCATAAACACGCAACCAACAAAGGCCAAATTGGGCGAAACATTATAGCTTAAAGCTCGGCACTTGCAGTACCTATATAACACAGCAGATTCAAGCCGCAGATATTCACTAGTAAACTGAATGACGAAATCAGAACAGGTTTCCACAACCTGTATGGAACTCTGGATTCATGTCACCGATCTCCAATCATTAGTGGCTTGAAGGCAGACGGAAGGAACCCCCAGCATAAAGCATTTGGTAAACCGGTCGTACTCTAATTGTCAAAATTACACTCAAGATGAAGCCTAGTCCACAGGCGCTGGCTAAAACTATAAATGTGAGCCCAAAGCAAGCAGAACCTACGCATGTAGACCCTCCTTGCTTGGCAGCTTCAGCATCATACACATCACCAGCAAGAAGAACGGAGAAAAGCACTGCACCGATAGGATTCCCAAGTCCCATGAAGCTGTAAATTACGGCAAAATTTTTCAAGCCGAAAAGTTCGGAGGCTGTTGGAACCATCAATGAATACTGAGCCCCATAGCAGATACCAAACAGAGCAGTTGCAACATAGAGAGTACCACTGATAGCCAGAGCATATAAAACAAACGATATGAGCATAACTACATGCGCACATGCCATCCACACTGTGCGAGGAACTTGTTTTGTCCTGCAATGGCGAAATGTTATACCAAATTAGTATTAAAGAAGCAAAAGATTGACTCATCCATTAAAAACAGAGTGGAATGTAATCACATATTCTCGAACAGAAAAAGGTCCGTATATAGTTTACGAGTATAAGAATCTAGGTCACAATGTCAAAGCATATCGGAACACTTTCACATAAAAGTAAGATGTTCAAGAAACTCTGACGTAACATTGCAATCTGCTAACCCTACAATAGAGGGAAGAAAAAGGTGAACGAAAACGCATTAAAGAATAAGCAACAATTTCCAAGTTTGAATGATTTATCCACCAAAAGGAAGATTAAAAGTTAAAAGAAACACAAGTCAACAAAGCAAGCTAGCAAGATACTTTAGAAGATCGTCGAAACTAAAAATCAGGGCCGGTGGAAAAACAGGACTTATTATTGCCCAAGTGGTGTCAGTTATACTTGAAGTTAAAAGGCCAGGCTTGTACAGAAATTTGTATAACTTAAAGAGAATAAAAAATGTTTCAGAAACAGTTAAACAGAAGTTAGTCAGAAATGACCTGAGAAAGTATTCAGAAACAGCACCAGAACCCAGACGACCCACAAAATTGCAAAAGCTGAAGAGAGACAACAGTATTGTCGTATCACTAGCGCCTAATGCAATCCCAATCTGGCTCAAATTATTGAGTACTGTTACTCCAGAACCGACCCCAAGAAAATATAGAAACCACAGAAGCCAGAAATCAGCCTTTATAAAAGCTTCTTGAAACTTAAAATCCTCTCCCCTCTTAGGTCTCCTTTTCTTCTTCACTGCCCCCTCCCCAATTGCAATAAGTGTTTCGATATCTGAAGCATACTCAGCCTCAAGAAAACTGCCAAGATGTGTAGCTGATGAGGAAGGTGTCAACAAAGGATCCGTTTGGGTAGCATTACCCTCTTCCGGAGCAAGACGGTCTGAAGATTCAGCTCGTGCCCTTGAAGGAAATAGTGTCATTTTCACAGGAATTGCGAGGGGAGAAAGTAGAAGAATAACCATTATAGCAACCAAAATGTAGGAAATAGCATCGCTAAGAGATACCAACTGCTCTACTATTGTGACAGTGATAAGATAAATAGCTAGCAAAACACTGACAGCTATGGTGAAGAGAAAATGGACATGCTCCGAAGAATCTTCTCCAGAAGCTGGAGTACATGGCTGGATAAAGTACATCAAGGCTAAACACAAAACCGGAATCCCAAGAGCAAGAAACAACAATAGATTCAAAGCCGAATTCTGAAGCACCGTACTGTATAGTACTGTATAAACAGCAGCACTAAGCCCGATATAACCTTTGAGAATGCCAGCCACAGTGCCTCTACTGAGAGGGAAGTTCCTCATGTTGGTTACAAGCACAGCTGTGCCGAACCAAGCGGTGCTATTTGCCGCAATGAAAAGTGTGATCCATAACTGCAATAGAAATAAAAGATAGATATTAGATGTCCTAATGCAAAAACTAAAACATATATTTAACTAGCTTATTTTCTGAAAATTTCCTTCTGTAAGATTTTTACTTTTTCGGCATAATTCAACATCAACCTAAGGATAAAAGGGGGACGGGGTAGCGTAATGCATAAAGACAATAATAGAATTTGACATAAGGGCAATACATTCCATAATATGACTTTCCTTCAGAAGACAACATTTAAGTCACCCCTAACAGCTTGAGACAACAATGCACGAAGAAGCAAAGTGGTGAAGTAATTATTTCAACAAATTAACAGAAAGCAGATGAAAGCAGGCCTGAAAAAGAAAAGGCCAACGTAAATCAATTCCACCACACACACACTGGGAAAACAAAATGCTTATGGCTACAAGAACATAACACCTGTACAATGAAGTACAATACAGTCGATAGGAGATGAATCAATTTCAACTAAAAAAGAAGTTGAAAACACATGTGGATCAGTTGTATCCAATCAATCTGTTCTCGGAAAAAAACATTTCTCTATGTCCAATCTTCATGGAGGATGCTAATTGCACGGCTTCAGTTTTAATCACACAAGAAAGCTCCAGAAAGAGAGGACAAGAATACTACGGAGATTATAGTTTGCCTTAAGTGACACTTGAAAAAGTCCAAGATCTGAGATACTACTAGCAGTTTAGAAAATGAGCCTGCTTGTGAGTAATCAACACTTATACGACTTTACAACTTCCAAAAATTTGAAATTTCAATCAGTTAAACATAATGTCTTGAGCTAAGTTAGGAATTTTTTTGTTATTAAAGTGGACTGAAGGTTCCTCATCTATCTACATTTTTAATCACTTTCCATCTCTAAGTTGTCTTTGCTTGAATTTATAAATGATACATGTTAAGTAAAGCCACTGTAAACCTGTTGATACCTAGACCATGCACAGAACTAATAGACACATATGAGATATGAAAATTGCTCAATTTGGTACCTGAATTCTCATCTTTAAGGTTTTCAATCCTTGAGAGTAATGAGTAAAGTTCTGTTAAAAATGTGAAAGTGGGAAAGACAACAATTCCAAGGAAGACTACGATAAAGAATTTCTTGGTAAGGAGAGGAAGCTGCAATGACATTCGATAGGTTTTCAGCATTTAAGGTTAATGATGCGTTTTGTTTGCACTTATACTGCTTAGCTCCTTAAAATGCATCGAAAAAACAGACTTGCTATGTTTTATCATTGATTTAAAGAATTTCTTTTAATTCTCGGATACAATTGGTAAATAAGAGTTACTACATTCCCCTTCAAGAGTCGACAATTCTGCTAGTTCAACGGAAATGGAATATCAAAATGATCTACCGTAACTTCGCATGTGTCCTAAGAATCTAGATAAACGAAGAGAAACATAGATACATTGGAAGAAAGTAAAGGTTCCTAATTTGAGAAGTACACCAATCAAGCAATCATCTCCAAAATCTTATCAAGGACAACTGAGATCGTAGTGTCAGACAAACCCAGATCAAACATACAATGCCTATAATTTAAACTCAAAATACATTAAATTTCAGACGAACAAATCTTCCAATTGGATTTTCAGAAGAAACCACTTTTAGAATTCAACCCATCCAACACTTTGAAAATTCAACTCGAGTTCAAATTCCCCCTCCCCATGATTAGAGTGGTTTAGACTATCGCTCGTATTAAAAGAACAATTAACCCATCAAACAACAAACTGCCCATGTGAAAGTTTCAACTTTTGGACTTAAACAATCAATTTCAAAATTCAAATCATTCAAAACAAAGGAATGGAGATATATAATGAAGTGGGCAACTCACCACCACAAAAGGGTAGCTGCCAATAGTTCTGCTGACAACGAGCCAGATAACGCCATAGCCCAAGAAACAGAGCACACAACCAACCAAAAGCACAGCCCACGGAGGAAACTTGTTGCAGGCGATCCCAGGGAGGAAACCCAAACTCTCTCCAATGTCACTGGCCACTCCGAGAATGGTGAGCTGCTGCTGACTCAAACCCAGCACCGATTTCAGCAGCGGGGAATAGAGCGGGAAGTTGTAGGAGTTTCCGGAAGCAATTTGGACCCAAACCGCCGCTCCCAACCCCACCCACGGCGGCCGGCTTCCTGCTTTCAGACTTGGGGTCGGCATCTTCTGATCGCTGATAGAGTGGAATCAGAGAGAAATGAAGGGCAATAGAAATTTGGGAAAATACGCCGTTGCAGTGTGTGATTGGAAGGATCAGGATTCTCTCCTGATCCTTAAAATCTGAGAGAGAGAGAGCTGTCGGTGTGATCAAACTCCCAGTTTGGAGTTTAGTGGAGTGGCAGAAATGACATGGGGATTCGGGAAACGAGTGTCAGAGATGAAGGGGCTGGACCATGGACCAGAGGGCAGGTGGCGGACGACGGGGCTGCTCTTTATGAAGGATGATTGTCTGCCCTTCTAGTTTCGATACCTTGTGTGGTAACAGTTAAGTCATGTTAATATTTTATATTACTAATTATTTTTATTTTTTATAAAAATATATATATAAAATATTAACGTGACTTAACCGTGACTACAGCGAATCAAAATTAAAAGGGCAGAGAATCCTCCTCCGCTCTTTATTTCCATTTGAGACTAAATTATTGTACTTTGCATTTTGTTCACGTCATATACTTTGTCCCGCATGTTGTGCCAGCTATACGCCTACGATATGACATTAAATTTCGGTATTTGGCTTGGATCGTTTACCCACTTAGATGCGTTTGTGTTTGTTGTGTCCCATTATTTCGAACTGAATTACAATTGTCTTAGAATATACTAAATTAAAACTTACTTAGTGTTGAACTAAAAAAATAAGATAATAATAAAAATTCTCTTTTTTTTTTTTATAAGAATAAACTATTTAATATTCAAGTCTTTCCACTGCAGGGTTTGATCCTTACAATATGAGAGCTACTAGACCCACTCAATTGTTTTATTTCTCCACCCACGTTATAATCTCACCCATCTTAAAAAGTTAAAAAGTTAAAAAATTAAAATGCTATTTCCCCACCACTATTATTTCCAAAATTAACTTTAACATATGCATACATATGAAATTATAAAACAACATACAATTTTCATAATGCATCACAGAACTGGCTCTCGTGCTAGGGTGCTCTTGATTTCCAAGCGTTCTAAAATGCACACGACAATGAAACAGCAAAAAAGGAAAGGATTGTTTGATTTGCTTAAAGATTTTCGTAGGTGAGTTTTGTGTTTCTCAACATATGTTGGCCAAATTCAAATAAGCAATAAAAATACGAATATGTTGCCCAAATCCTTTTTGCTGATCTTGAAGTCACAAGTATGCAAATTCAATTGGAAAACACAGAGGTATCCAAATTCAAAAAGAAAACTTTGACGGCAAATGCAAAAGATCCACATACAAAATTATTCTTTTACCTCTTCAATAGAAACATAATCTTCTACCTCTTCCATAAAAGCGTCATCTTCTACTTCTTCAACGAAAAAGTCATCTAAATCATTTTTTCTTTTTTTTTTTTTGCTTTCTCCAGATGAAAAGAGATGGAAATATGAGTTAGGGTTTAAGATAAACTGAGCGTGCAACCCAACCCTTTTTTTTAATGCAAAAGAGGATAATTAATGTCCTTATCAGTCATTTTACAAATGAACAAATTTATAATTAAATTTTTTAATAAAAGTGTATGAAATTAAAAAAAATGTGTGGATAGCATACCCATTCTTTTTTTTTTTTTTTGAATACATCGATATTTTTACACTAAGGGGAGGGGGAGTTCGGCTAAACCACACAATGGGCAACCTAATTTGGTATCAAATTCGTCATCCAAGAGATTCGAACCTAAGACCTCTCACTTCCAAGTGAAGAGGAATACCACCAGACCGTAATACTGAGTGGCACCCATTCTTAAATACTTGTTGCTGTATCATGATAATACTAGTGCTATGTACCTAATCTCTTCCTCTTCGATGATTGTTATAGGAGGAAATTTGCATGCAAAAATTAGAGAGATTTTTATGTGTGCCTAGAACATAGACTGATACATTACGTGTTATTATATAAGTGAGATGAGATATTTGTGATAAAAAATTAATTAAAAAAAATAGACAAAATTTTACTTATATAATAAAATGTGATGTACCATCCGTGTTCTGAGCATAATGAAAATTTTCTCCAATAATTGATGTTCTAACCGAATCTTTTCGACTTTTGGATTCATCTTCCATCTTAGTGCAAATTGCTGTCATACTTCTACTTTCAATAAAGAATATCAAATCAATTTGATTTCTGTTGCTTTGCCCTCAGATTTGGAATATTTTCTGCATAGTACAAATGGTATTTTTTTCTTTAAAGAATATGTGGAGGAGAGAGAGAACTCATCTATTACCTTGTTTTTTTTTTTTCCGAACAAAACTCATCTATTACTTTTAGCATATAAGTATTTTTTTATTACTCATTTTGCACTAAATATATATATATATATATATATATATATATATATATATATATATATATTAAATAATAAATTGTATAGAAATTGGGTGGCTATATAAGTTGAAGCCCACCTTAAACTTGTGGGCAAGGTTCTAAAAAGCGCTAAGAGCTGGTCGGACAGTGAGCTAGCGCCTAACGCCTAGGCGGTTAGGCGGGCACCTAGGCAGCCTAGACGGATTTATGTAAATTTCTTCTATATTATATGAATTAATTAAATTTATCATATCAGATGTAAATAATTATTGAATAATATGTTATTTCTTAAAGAAGAACATAATATGTGAATGTTTTATGTACATATATAATATGCTTGCCTAGGAAAAAAAAATTATCTAAATAATTTATAATTTATATAACATTTATATACATATAATATACATCCCAAACTTTTAAAAATATAAAAAGCCCACGCAAGTGGGTGGTTTTCATAATTAAAACCATCTGATGACCCTTTAAGTAGCAGTTGTCCACCTTACTATTAACACTAAGCTTACTATCTCAAAGAAAATGAAAGCAAAGAAAACCTTCATAGAAGAATGTAGAACAAGAGAGAGAAGAGAGAAGAAAGAATGAACTGCTATGATTGTATTGATCAATTGATAATTACAGAGAGATTGCATTATATACTACAACCTTCGCTTCATAGCTAAGTAATAGAAACCTAACTAACTTTTCTTATCCTTTTTTAACTGTCTAACCACAATCCTAACAACCTTGACTGACATGTATGCCATCTGTCAAAACCCCATCTTGCTGATGTGTACATATCTCTATCAACGTCCCCCTCAATCTCAGCTGGGTTTCCAAGCTTGAGATTGAATGAATGCTTGAGAAATGAAGGACTGTGTAGACCCTTAGTTAGTATGTCTGCAATTTGATCTTTAGTAGGTAGATATTGAACTTGTAGATCCCCTTTTTGAACTTTCTCCCGTACGAAATGATAATCTGTGTCCAAATGTTTGATCCTCGAGTGAAAAAACTGGATTGGCACTCAATGAAATTACAGATTTATTGTCACAGTATATTACTAGAGGAAAAGGTAAGACAACAACCATATCTCGAAGAACATTTCGAATCCAAGCAACATCAGTTGCAGTGTGTGCCAATGCCTTATACTCAGCTTCTGTAGAACTCATTGATACATAATCTTGCTTCTTTGACTGCCATGAAACTAGATTATTACCAATGTATACAACATAGCCTGTCACCAATCGCCTTGTGTTTAAATCTGCAGCCCAATCAGAATCACTAAAGGTTGTGATCCCTACTGCAGTGTCGGCTGAAAATGTGATACTAGTTTGTATAGTTCCTTTTAAGAATTGCAAGATCATTTTTACTGCCTCCAAAATGTATCTCTGTGGGAAAAGCCATGAAATGACACACAGAATTCACAGCATATGCAATATCTGGCCTTGTAAAGGTCAAATACTGCAGTGAGCCAATAATACTGCGATATAAACTTGGATCAAGCAATATGGTACCTTCAGTGACTAGCAATGGATCATGAGGCTTGGACGGTATAAATGCTGGTTTGCAGGACTCCATACCAGCTTTATGCAATAAGTCTTTGATATACTTAGATTGATTGACACATATATCACCATTCTTCTTGTAGTTAACTTGCAAACCAAGAAAATAAGTCAACTTTCCCATATCTTTAAGCTCAAATACCTCAGATAACTCTGTGATTACATTTTGTACCTTGCATGAGTTTGATCCAGTTAAGATAATGTCATCTACATACAAAAGTAGAATGACCACATCACCATTATCTTGCTTAAGAAATAAACTGGAATCTGAAGCAGATGCTTTAAACCTCATTGCAGGTAAGTAACTTGTAAACTTGGAGTTCCAGGCCCTCGAGGCTTGCTTAAGACCATACAGTGACTTGATTAGCTTGGCAAACATATGAAGGATTAGCCATATCCACAAATCCCTAAGGCTGTTTCATGTATATCTCCTCTTGAAGATCACCATGCAAAAATGCATTCTTAATATCTAACTGCCTTAAATCCCATCGATTAATTCCAGCCAATGCTAATAATATTGTCACTGTGGTATGTTTAACCACATGACCATTGTTCTAAAAAACGCCCTAGGCGGCCGCCTAGGCCCTGGGCGCCTGGCAACCGAGGAGTTTTTGGGCAAATCGGGCTGAAAAATCGGGTTGTGCCTAGGCGGGCTAGGCGGTCCTATGAGGTTTTTTTTTTTTAATATTTTTTTTAATTAATTGTGTGCTTTTTTTCTTTTTGGGTTTCATGGTGGTATACTTATGGAAATGGTGTATCTAATTTGCAAATGATGGATTTACTACAAGTTCATCTAATACTTATGGAAATAGTGTACCTAATTTGCATTTTATTATCCATACAAGTACAGTTTTTTTTAGGTGTCAATATGCACTTATTTACAAGATATACAAGAAATTTACCTAAATCCGCCTAGGTGCTAGGCGCTAGCCCGCCGCCCGCCTAGCGCCTAGCGTTTTTTAGAACCTTGCACATGACTAAATGTTTCTGAGTAATCAACTCTTTGTTCCTGTGAAAAACCTTGTGCGACCAATCAAGCTTTATACCGGGAGATTGAGCCATCAAGATTCTTTTTGAGTTTGTAAACCCATTTCCTGCCAATAATTGACCTATCATCAGGTGGTGGAACAAGTTCCCAAGTTCCTTGAGATCTGAGAGAATTATATTATTCCTGCATTGCATTCTGCCATTATGGCATGGATGCAGCTTTTCGAAAAGTTATTGGTTCTGCAGCATCAACAGAACTAGCTATAAATGAAAAACCTCCACCAAAAAACTCATCTGAGTCAATTGCAAAGATTGTAGCTCAGGTAAAGCATCAAGATATCCCTTATAACTTCTTTGTGGTAGCACACCACTCTTCGATCTAGTAATCATTGGATGCACTGAAGTAGCTTTGGAGTTACCAACATTAAATAAAATGGGAGTTGAAATAGGAAGCGTTACCTCAAGTTGTGTGTCATAATAAACAGACAACATTTGTGACATACCAGAATGAGTGGAAGTGAGGGGAGAAAGCTCTAGTTGTGAAGGAGTACCCTGTGACAGTGAACTAGACCTGACACTTGTCTCTAGAGAAGAACTTGATGTCTGTGAGACCTGTTGTAATGAAGTATCCTGTATAGGTGAATTAGTAGTAGCACTACTTCCAGATATTGAAACAGACATATTATCTTGATATCCATTATTATCTTTCTTTGATTGTTATGAGGCACACTAGGTATAGCCATTTGAACCACCATAGGTCTTTGCCCTATAGATTGAGCCTGATATGATCGATCTGCACTTACAGTTGAATATACCTTATAGGGAAACATCAATTCATCATGTAGTACATGTTTAAACACTAAAAATTTTTTGGTTGTCATGTTATAGCAGATTACTCCCTTATATCCCATAGCATAACCCAAGAAGAGACACTGCACTAACCTTGCTTCTAGTTTGTTTGAATTGTATGGCCTGAGGAAAGGATAAACAGTTATGCCAAATACTTTCAGACGTTGTATTTCTGGTACTTTACCAAATAGGACTTGACATGGGGATTTCATCTCTAATTCCCTACAAGGTATTCGATTTATAAGAAATGCTGCATAAGCACATGCATGAAACCAGAATGTTGGAGGTAAATTTGCCTCAGCCATTAAAGCCAACGTTGTATCCACTAGGTGTTTATGTTTCCTCTCAGAAATACCATTCTGTTGGGGAGTATAAGGACATGAAATCATATGAATTATGCCATTTGATTCCAGAAAATTAGTAAACCCTTTGCTCACATATTCTCATTCTCCATCAGTTTGTAAACACTTAATTGAAGTATTAAACTGATTCAACACAAAAGCATGAAATTTCACAAACACAGACATTGCTTCAGACTTATTAATCAAAGGAAAGATCCACACAAATCTGGAATACTCATCAATGAAACTGATATAATATATGTATCCTTCTATTGAAATTTTTGGAGAAGGCTCCCATACATCCGAATGCACTTTTTCAAACATATAACTAGCACTACTTTGCCTTAGAGAAAATGACAGTCTACACATTTTATTTGTAATACATGAAGAACATACTGACTGAGATACATCTATACTAACTGGTACTTTTGCAGATCTCAACATACTTGCCAATATTTCTTCAGACGGGTGCCCTAACCTCTTATGCCATATTGCAGTTTTAACAGCCTTCCCAAGAAATCCAGCCTTCAAGTCTTTGTGCACTTTATTGACTGAACTTGATCTTGTAAAAATTGTCACATGTATGGTGAAGAGTTCCCTATCACTCATTCCTTGGTATAATATCACTTTGGTTGCCTTGTCCTGTATATAAAACACAAGATCGTCACATATAAATCAGCAGCCATTGTCATGACATAACTTCTTCACTGATAATAAGTTCACAGTAATATTTGGCACATGTAAAACATTTTTTAAATATAGAAAATAAGCTGGAGTGACTAGAGTAGTTGAACCAATATGCTTTACATCCAAACCTTGACCATTGTCAATGATTTTCTTTTCATCTCCATTGTAAGTTGTGACTTGATTCATATTTTTGATATTTGCAGTCATATGATGTGTTGCTCCAGTGTCTAACACCCATGTGTCTGCAGCCGAGAAACCTTGTGGAAGGTGATCATTCCTTGTTGGAGAGAAGCTTTGAGATCCCTAAGCAGTCATGACAGAGAAATCAAGATTACTCAGCAAAACCCTTCTAAGTTGACAACCAAGTATCACACTTTCTTTAGCAATCGGCCTTTAACAAAATTTCATACTCCGGAATCGGCCTTTAATGGAGTTATTAGCAAGAAGATATCGAGAAGTAAAGATTATCAACCATGTAACACTTCACAATTTCTAACACATAATGGTAATCGGCATTTTCAAGTGCAGAAGTCTCAAACAATCAAGAACAAACTATTCAACAGAAAGGAATGGCTATTGGCCTTTGTAGTCCTTCAACAATCTCGTAGAAAATGGCTATCGGCCTTAACAGAGAAACTTGCATACAAGAAAGCACATCGAAGAAACAAATTTTCACTACAGCATTTATGCAAACAGATGGAGTGCAGAATTTAGTAACAAAACCTGAGACTTGAGCTCGTGATCGGAAAGCCCCATTAGAGAAACTCCAGCAAATCACCAGCGAATAGAAAGAAACCCTCAGCGATCACAGCGGAAGAACAGCCCCGAAGATCGAAACCTTCGGCGATGATACCATATTAACACTAAGCTTAGTATCTCAAAGAAAACGAAAGCAAAGAAAACCTTCACAGAAGAATGTGGAACAAGAGAGAGAAAAGAGAAGAAAGAATGAACTGCTTTGATTGTATTGATCAATTGAGAATTACAGAGAGATTGCATTATATACTACAACCTTCGCTACATAGCTAAGTAACATAAACCTAACTAACTTTTCTTATCCTTTTTTAACTGTCTAACCACAATCCTAACAACCTTGGTTGACGTGTATGCCATCTGTCAAAACTCCATCTTGCTGATGTGTACATATCTCTGTCAACACTTACCACTTTCACATCACCCAACCAAGATGGACCCTAGTCATCACCAGCTTTTGACCTTAGAAAAGTTGGTTTCTTCTTCTTTGCCCTTTCAGAACCTCAAAATTGAATCTTTTAGTCTTTCTCTCTCTTTTCCCTCATCTTCGTTCTTCTTCTTCGCCTTTTCAGAACCTCAAAATTGGATCTCAAATCCAACTTGTGCCACCACAGATTGAAATGTTTAATACTCTCTCTTTCTCGTTGCACCATGTCACGCCCCGATCCCGACATACGTCTAGGATTAACACGTGATGTCAGCAAATACCCCGTATCTCTAACATACCTCGCCTCCGGGAAATGGCAAAACACAACTTAAGATCCAACTGCGCAATAATTCTTTATAGATTTTATGGCTGCATCTAACATCCTCGTTAGACTGCCTACGTACCCTGAATAAGGATCAAGCCATTCGTAGTTCATTATATCACTACACTCGAATATTCATCACATAAATCGTAATAACACATACAACTCATCGAAATGTAGGGCTAGAGCGACACAGTTCTACCGATGACTATATCCCAGAAGAAGGGATTTCAAACCTCTCAACGGAACCAAGACACCAAAGGGGATTCCGGACCATCGCTCAACGGAATCCAAACTGGGATACGATTCCGGACCATCGTTCAACGGAATCGCAGAGTTGAAGGGATTCCAGACCATCACTCAACGGAATTGCGGAGTAGAAGGGATTTCAGACCATCATTCAACGGAATCGCAGAGTATAAGGGATTTCGGACCATTACTCAACGGAATCCGAGTGGATACGATTCCGGACCATCACTCAACGGAATCGCGAAGTACAATGCTTAACAACCACTCAATGAAACAAGACATGGATCAAGTTACTCAAGTTACAAAGGTTCAACGAAACGAGGAATGAAATAATGAAACGAGGGGTGAAACATGTTTCGAAGCGACAAACCCCATGACAATGGGTTAACGGTCCACTACTACCCCTCACATTTCATCACACCAAGCCAATCATACAAAACAACCATATTTCCAATATGCACATCAAATCCCACATCCGAAAACTACAACGATGGCTAAATATAAAAATTAACAATTTTATAGGAGACATAATCATAAAACCATCTCATATCCACACAGAATAATAGTTATGAAAACAGGGTAATCACCTATATCACATATATTTAAGTCACTCACATTTTATCATATCATACCATCTATGCAAATCAACCACCTTTCAAATATGCATGTCAAATCACATATCACAATCATCATCAGTACACAAGCCAAATCATGTTTAATAAACATAGGTCTATGGCTAAAAATAAAAATAACAATTCAATAGAAAGTACATTTAATAAACAAGTATAACTCAATATGGTGCCACTAATACATATATCGAGACACACATCAACTGGGAACGACACGTCATCGTGATGAGCCAACTAAGCTCCATCAAGCCTCAACAACAAACTAGAGATAAACGACACTCTAGAGTAGAGCACGTTGACTAGAACGTCAACCGTCAATAAGTTAGGTCTATTAAGGTCAACAATCTAAGGTTATTCAATCTGGAAGATCCACACATCGGATTTCCGATCCGTAAGTTCTCAAAGGTCCAACAACTAATAACTAGGGTGCTTACAAAATTGTACGACGATCCAACGATCGGATTGTCGTCAATCGCACAAACAAATGGTGGTCCAATTTGATCACCACACTAAACAATTGAATTTCGGGAAATCGAGCTAGACATAGGTTCATAGGGTCACTAGAAGGTATTTGGTATTTAGACAACATGCGTGGACGGTCCCACGCACTGCCACATGCGATGGTAGCCATGGTGAAGGGTTTGAAAACCCAAATTTTCAACCTTAACCAAAAAGGCTCTAATTTACGTGGTAACTAGAGCTCAACAAGGGAAACATTATTCACAACTAGGCCAACGACACATTCTAACCGGAAACCATCCAAATTCGCCGAAGAAAACCGGATTTCTAGGGTTCTAAACATCCGACTCTAAAATGAACACGAAAGCACGAACCAAGCATACCAACTTGAAGATTATGATGAGTAGACGAAGTTTCATACCTCAATTGAAGGAAATGGTTGCCGAAATCACCGGTAAATGACAAAATCGCCGGAAACCGACGGAAATTTGCTGCCTCGAACTGGAAAAATGGATAAGAAAATGGGAAATCTAACACTGCAAAGATGAAGGGCTTGTCAAGAGCTTTCCATGGACACCAAGATCACCCAAAACGGAGCTCGGATGAAGGAGATACAAGCGGATCAAGTTTGTGGGTTAACGGGTCCAATTCGCCCTCAAAACGGGTTAGCAGCAGCTCGTCCTTTTCCTTCTAGCTGATTTTTTTTGGGTCAAAAATCCTTCTTCTCCTTCTAGCTGATTGGTTCTCTTATTTTTGCTTATAAATCTGATTAGGCTTCTTCCTTGTGGAAGTTTAATTGATTTAAAATCTATAGTTTAGTAAAACAACTTCAAATGTCCGTAACTATACCCTTATAATCCGGACTCGCAAACGATTTTCGCCTATACGTTCGTGGTTTCAAGATCTATTCAAAAATATAAATTGTGACCTCGAAAGGTCTACGGATTTTAACTAATTAATTCCCAAACTTCCAACTTCGTAACTAATTTAATGAAAATCTAAATTCAAACAATTTAAAATAAATTCTCGAGAAATAATATAAAATCTCAATAATACAAATACGTAGATTGTAATAGTGAAATCCAGGAACGGGATTTCACACACTCTCTTCCCTCATCTTCACAGAGACGAGATGCAGAAATTCGTCGGGGCTCTGCTGCTATGTATGAGATCAGAAGTTGTAGATCCGTTGCGAAAATTGCAGCGAGTTGGGATTTGTAGCGAGATTCAAACCGCCTAAACTGCCGCTTAGCATTTGATATTATGTTTTTCCAAAAAAAAAAAGTTAATTGATATTACTTAAGACAAGATTTCCTCCCACTAGTGCTTCAAAGTTTGAATAACAAATGTCTTCCATGTACAACGATATTTTACCTTGTAACAGTAGCACTCCAATCCACAATCCATAAAACGGTGAACCAAATAGCATTTGAACTCTCTCAATGAACACCATCCTAAAAATTCAAGGTATGTTTGGGTGATGAACTTTCAAATTCCAATAGATTTATGCATAGGATAAAGAAATGGATAACCAAAAGTTAGACGTTAGAGATTAGAAATATGATAAATTTTAGCCAAGTGAGCGGTTTCGTGTATAGTCCGGGCAAAGGTACCATTTTCCGACCAATAAGAGAATTTTTTTACGCAGACCTGTGAAGTATCTAACTTAATATGCATTGTTGGGCTCTGCCGGATGAGAATTCTAAGTGCTTCTGTATGCAGGAGAAGGCTAAAAATACTGTTAAATAGGGAGGAGAAATTAACAGTTGGTAATTGGACTACCAGAAATAAACTCGATCACTATCTATTCAATTTGTTCCTTGTTTCTCCGGCGGCCGGGGCAACCTTCAGTCCTGCGGTCACCATACATACCACAGGTCCGACAAAGACTCATAATAGCGTATTCGGCCCAGTCATCGTGATCAGAATAGCCACCCTCTTTACGACAACATTTACAAACTAGTGTGTCGGCAGGGCCGAGCTGTGCGCCCTTTGGAACATGGCGCAGGTACGGGGAAGACGGAGTCACGTGACGCCCCACAGCAGTACAAAGCCGACATTCAATCACATGCTGTGGAGCCGAAGTTCCTGCACGAGCGTTGGGGTCAGCGTCAAGCAAGGTAGTCCGACTTTGACACCACAAACGTGGTTTAAGTAAACATCACAACCCCAAACTTTGACACCATAAAGGCATAAACAAGTATCTTTACTGCAGAAATCTGGAGTACAACCGTGACCGATGTTCCGACTCGTATAATTTAGAAACCCTAGCCAGCAACCTTAGAGCATAGTAAATAAACGAATACTGAGTGCCAACCCAACTACCAAATTAAAACACCAACTTACAAGGAACCATCAAATTATTAGGAGATATTGAATAGAATCTGAACGATCCTTCTATTGAATTTTTGATGTGTATTTCCCATTTTATTGATTGAAACAATTACAGGATGAAACATATATATAGGGAAGAAAGAGGACATAAGCCTAATTTGCCTAACTTGCCTAACTTGCCTAACTTGCACAAGAAAGTTGACTAGCCTAACTTCACTAATACCATTGTTTTAACATGTTTATTTCATGCATCAACATGTTTATTTCATGCATTTTAACACTCCCCCTCAAGTTGGAGTGTGGATGTCAATGACACCCAACTTGCTAAGTAATACCTCAAATTGTGCCGAGCTTAGTGGTTTGGTGAACAAGTTTGCAGGTTGATTCGAGGTCCGTATGTAAGCTGTTTGTACTATTCCCATTTGAATCTTCTCACGTACTAAGTGACAGTCTATCTCTATATGCTTCGTTCGTTCATGAAACACTGGGTTTGAAGCAATGTGCATGGCAGCTTGATTATCACAAAACAGCGTGACTGGTTGTGCATGATTCACTCGCAAGTCCTTCAAAATGTTTCTTAGCCATATAACTTCACAACAAGTAGTAGCCATAGAACGATACTCTGCCTCTGCACTAGAACGAGATACTGTGCTTTGTTTATTTGTTTTCCAGGATATCGGTGCTTGCCCAAGGAAGATACAATAACCGGTTATTGACCTTCTAGTGTCTTTACACCGAGCCCAGTCAGCATCACAAAAAGCTTGTAATTGTAGTGAACCTGTAGAAGGCAAAAGAATTCCCTGTCCAGGAGATTGTTTGATGTACCTGAGGACTTTATGCACTGCTTCAAGGTGTGGTTGTCGCGGCTTGTCCATGAATTGGCTCAACATATTAACCACATAAGTCAGGTCAGGCCTCGTGATGGTTAAGTAAATCAGCCTCCCTACGAGTCGTCTGTATGAAGAAGGATCATGTAGGAACGTCCCATCAGTTTGTGTAAGAGACAAGTTTGGTTCCATCGGTAATCGTGAAGGCTTTGCACCAAGGAACCCAGCATCTTCTAGTATCTCCAACGCATATTTACGTTGGCACAAGGCAATCCTTTGTTTAGATCTTGCAACTTCTATCCCCAAAAAGTATTTGAGTTTTCCCAAATCCTTTAGTTTAAAATGTTGGGAAAGGAAGAGTTTAGTCTCTTCAATTTCTCTCAAATTGTTACCTGCAAGTATCACGTCATCAACATACACAAGTAATGCCATGAAACTGCCTTGACGGTTTCGGACGAACAATGAGTAATCTGACCATGATTGATGAAAACCAGTAGTCTTGAGAGCACTAGACAGCTTGATAAACCACTGTCTCGAGGCCTGTTTTAAACCATAAATGGATTTGTGTAATTTGCATACTCGTGTCTCCCCCTTTCGTCCGAACCCAGGAGGCAGGGACATATAAACCTCCTCATATAAGTCACCATGCAAGAATGCGTTGTTCACATCAAGTTGATGAAGATGCCAGCCACGTATAGAGGCAATACTGAGGAGGACACGGACGGTGGTGAGCTTGGCAACTGGAGCAAAAGTTTCCCGATAATCAAGCCCCTCAATTTGACTGTAGCCTTTAGCAACGAGACGGGCTTTGTAGCGTTCAATACTGCCGTCAGGTTTAAGCTTCACCTTATAGATCCATTTGCAGCCGATGGGACGTTTGTGAGGTGGTAAGGGCACAAGAGTCCAAGTGCGATTGTCATGGAGGGCAGCAATCTATTTTTGCATGGCGTCACGCCATTTTGGATCCTGAACAGCCTGCGAAAAACTGGTGGGTTCTTTGATAATGGTGAGAGTGGTGAGAAAGGTTTTGTGAGTGAGGGATACATGGTCATAGGATAAATAACGAGATAGGGAGTGAGATGTACCTGATGACTGAACCATGTTTGTGGAAGATGTGGGAGCAACACGGGATGGGAGGGCCACCTCAACATGAAAGTCCTGCAAAAATGTGGAGGGTTTGGTCGGTCGAGTGCTACGACGGAGTGGAGGGGGTTGGTCTGGTGATAGAGTGGTTGTAGGTGGGGAAGCGTGTAGGATAGGTGAAGGAGTTGATAAGGTATCTGGTGGTGGAGTTGTGGTAGGTAAAGGAGATGAGAGTGGTGTGATGTCGGTAAGTGTGGGAGATGTGGTGTTTATTTCTTCAGGTGCAAGGCTTGAATGCGATTCAATGGGAGAGGTCAAGTCAAACGTGATAGGTGAGGGTGTAGTGTTTGATGGAACCGGGGCAGCGGAAGCGGTACAATTTTGGAATGGAAAATGATCTTCAAAAAATACAACATCCCTAGAAACAAAAGTCTTATTGTGTTTTACATCAAACAATTTATAACCCTTTTGACCATAAGGATACCCAAGAAAAATGCATTGGATTGCACGGGAGTCGAATTTAGAGGGCCTTTGGGCGTGTGTAGAAGCAAAACACAAGCTACCGAAAACCTTTAAATGAGAATAGTTAGGTGCTTTGTGAAACAGTTTTTCGTAGGGTGTTTTACCTTGGAGGAGTGGAGTGGGTGTTCTATTGATGAGGTAGGCCGAGGCTAAGATTGCATCCCCCCAAAAACGTTTTGGCAAACAAGCTTGAAAGAGCAAAGCCCGAGCAACATTGAGCAAGTGCCGGTGTTTACGTTCGGCAACACCATTTTGTTGTGGTGTGTTGACGCAACTAGATTGATGTATGATGCCTTTGAGAGCATAAAATTGCTCAAGTTTGAACTCAGGGCCATTGTCACTTCGTATGATTTGAACTCTGGTATTGAATTGAGTCTCAATCATTTGAATGAATCTGACTAAAATGTCTTTTGTGTCAGATTTATGTTTCATCAAATAAACCCAAGTGCTTCTAGTGTAGTCATCTACGATGGTGAGAAAATACTTGGCACCTGAAATAGAAGCAACTTGATAACCACCCCAAATATCAATATGCAATAATTCAAAACATGATTTGGTAGAAATAGAGCTCAAAGGAAAGGGTGATCTTGTTTGTTTGGCCAATGGGCAAATTAAACATTTTTCCAAATCACAAGCTTTATTGTTAAAGAAAGGTAATAACGAAGTGGCTTTATGAGATGGGTGTCCTAGGCGTTGGTGCCAAAGCTTTGGTGAGACGGTTTGAATATTGTTGCATGTTCCTTTTTTTTGATGGGTCGAGGTAGTAAAGTCCTTCCCTTTCAGTTCCCATCCCAATCATCTTCCCCGAGCGAAGGTCCTGAATGACACAAAAATGGGTGAAGAAAATGGTGACATATAAGGAATCATAGGCTAGTTTACTGATGGATATTAAATTCAACCTAAAGAACGGCACACATAGGACATTATCAAGGATAAGATTATGAGAGAAAACAACTTGTCCAATGTGAGTGACTTTGGCAACAGAACCATTTGGCAGTTCAACTGTATGATTTTCAACAGCTCGTGAGTGTGTAAGGAGACTAGGGTTGCAAACTATGTGATCCGTGGCACCACTGTCCAGGATCCAAATACTTTTGGTTCCTTTACATGAAAAATAGAAGGCTTTACTTGAAAGTTCTTCATGACTAGGAGGATTACTGACTTGATTGGCAAATGATGATTTGTTCTTGTTCAACATCTGAAGGATTTTCTTGCAATCCTCCTGAGAGAACGGAAAATTGGGCACTGTCTCTTGTTTGTTACTACATGAAACTTGATTCCCTTTTGAAGAAAAGGGACGACTGGATTCGGTCTCTGTGGCTGCTTTCCGTTTTCGACAGAAATCGAATGTGTGGCCTTTCCATCCACAAAAAATGCACTTGAGATGTGCACGACAGTTTTTGGTGATATGATTGGTTTTATTGCACTTTCCACATTACATCTCCTTGTCTTCCGGTGTAGGTTCTCACGACAAATTCTTCACTGCAAAAACAGCAGCCTCTGGTTGTGTACTTTTTCCATTGGAAACCTCTGCCTGGCGTTCATGGCGAAGGGCCAACGCATATGCCTTGTTCACCGTAGGCAGTGGTTCGAGAAGAAGAGTATTGCTTCGAACCGTAGCATACGATTTGTTCAGTCCCATAAGGAACTTCATGGTTTTCTGAGTTTCAACATATGAGTTCATCTCATTCTTTGTTCCACAACTGCATGCTGGAATGGAACACAAAGTATCACGTTCATCCCATAAACTTTTAAGTTTAGTGAAGTAAGAACTTACACTCATATTGCTTTGGACGCAATCATGAATCTCATTCTCAACATGGAACAGCTGAACTATATTCACATGTGAGAACCTCTCCTGCAGATCGGTCCACATTTGTCGAGCATCCTTGTAGTTGATGACACTCCCTGAAATCTCCTTTGACATGGAGCCTAGTAGCCATGTCTTGACCAAGTTGTTGCAGCGATTCCATTGCTGCAGCTCCTCAGAATTATCTTCACTTGGTTTGTTGATCGTCCCATCAACAAAACCAAGTTTGTTCTTGACCGTTAAGGCCATACTCATGGATTGAACCCATGTGTTGTAGTTGTCTTCCACCAATGGTTGTGGTACGAGGATTGCACGAGGTTGATCCGAGTGGTGGAGATAGAGCGGGTGGTTGGGATTTTCCCATTTTGAATGAGAAGCCATGCCTAGAATGGTTGACCTCGTGGCTGCTTTAGAGCTGTGTTTTGTGGTTTTCCCAGATCACCGCTCTGATACCATATTGAATTTTTGATGTGTATTTCCCATTTTATTGATTGAAACAATTACAAGATGAAACATATATATAGGGAAGAAAGATGACATAAGCCTAATTTGCCTAACTTGCCTAACTTGCCTAACTTGCACAAGAAAGTTGACTAGCCTAACTTCACTAATACCATTGTTTTAACATGTTTATTTCATGCATCAACATGTTTATTTCATGCATTTTAACACCTTCAAACTAAATTAATGTCACAGCATTGCAATAGGAAGAAGAAAAAGAAGGCGGAGCCAAAAACCAGAGGGGGCGATGGGAGGGAGAACGAAAGGTTGCACAGGCCCCAAATTTTGAGGAGGTCCCAAAATTTTTGCCACCGAATATTATTAATAATGTTTTATGTTTAAAAAATTGATTTTGTTAGCACTTTAAAATCTCATTGCACTACTTATACGAGTAATTTTTTTTCCTTTCTATATATAAAAGTTTGGAGTAAAATGAAATATTTTGAGTATCAACATTAAAGTTAGAGTTTAACAATTTTTTTTTCTTCATGTTTGGTTGTTTAAGATTGAATTGTTTTTTATTATTTAATGAAGGTTATGTTTGTAACTCTTTTTACTTATAATTAAAGAAAAACTAATGAAAATGGCTTAAAAACTTTTAGTTTTAATAAAAAACCATATTATAAGTTTTGTTTAATGATTAGTATAAGACCCATATTAAAGTAGTACAACTATAAATGGCCCAACTATAATAAATTATGATTTTTCAATTTTACCCCTAACTTTTTTAGGTTGAGTTCCATATTTTCGTTTTTTTTTTTTTTTTAAGTAAGAAAGATAAAAGGCCTGTTTGGATGATTTCATACAAATTCAGAACGTAGCTATCAAGTTTTGAACAGCAATAAAGTCATATGTGCTAGTCTAACAGAAGGCGAATACACTTTGAACAAAATTTGATTTAAGCTAGAGTATTCTGATTTTCCCTCAAGTCTTCTGCTAGTTGTCTTGCTCTTCCTACAAAGCCTGATATATCCTAGGGGCCAACTAAGACTTTTAACAGAGTATTTTAACCAGTTGACATTGCCGAAGGAATCAAAATTTATCCATACTATGTGCAGCCTCATGTGACTGCGTAATCAGTGAAACATTCTTGAATATGCTTTTTTTTCTTGCTCAGACCTGTGAACTCCACTCATCGTTGTTTTGCAGACCTTTTTCTTTTTCTTTGAAACAAAAATATAGATACTCATGCTATTTAATTTATATTTTGTATTATTTTGTTGAAATGTGATCGTCGTTATTATTTATAGTGTATTCGAGATACTGTTTTTCAATTTTTCTTCATCAGTGGAGTTCATCATTTGTTTTTCCATAAAATAAATTTGAGATCTGCATACTATTCAATAATAATGACGGGTCATTGTTTCTGGACTGTAAAAATAAATTGTCTCTGGATTTTAAGTAACACTGTTTCTGGAATCTAAATCATTGTTTCTGGAATCTAGATCACTGTTTCTGGAATCTAAGTTATTGTTTCTGGAATTTAAGTCACTGTTTTTGAATTCAAATGAAATAGATACATTGTTTCTTAAATATAAGCTAGAAAAGAAATAATGAAATTCACTGTATTTGGATTTAAAGCAAATTAAGCACTTTGTTTCTTAAATATAATCAATTGATGCATGAAAGAAAAGAAACAGTCAAATGTTAAAACATAGACTGTTTCTAGAATCTCAGTCACTGTTTCTGGGATTTAAAATATTGTTTCTAGAATTGAAGTCACTGTTTCTGGATTTTGGTTCTTTTCTTTTCAGATACAATGTTTTTTTGTGCACAGACAAAACAAACAATATATCTAATTTTTTTTTTCCAGAAACATTGTTATGTTTTGGGTTCTCTAGAAACAGTTTTATGTTTTGGTTCTTTTTTTTTTCTTTTTTCAGACACTTATTCGTCGGTTTTTGCTATTAAACTTCTTTGAACTTGTTTCGGCGGCTTTATTCCGATGAATGCTTCCTTTTTCAACTTTGATTTGAACTTTGATTTGGTTGTTTTTGAAATGGGTATCACTTGTGCCTCCATGTTTTAAGCTTCTTAATCCGCCAATCACACACCACCTACCACCATTACTATTACCATAAACAAATATTAAATATCTTATTAATTTTTTATATAAAAAAAAAAGAAGAAAGAATTTTCAGAGACCGCAATCCAAAAGAGAAGATGATGGAGGTGGTCGTCGTCTTCATCGTGGCTTTGATATCCATCCCAACTTCACTTTCCGTACCCTTCATGGTCCTCCATGGTAATTTCCTGCTCTCTCTGTTTCATACTTGTCAATTTTCCTTTCAAAGAAATTATCCTGTCATTTTCAGCCTGTGGACAATAGTTTTGGATGATTTTTTATTAAACTTTGAGTCATTTTGGTTAAAAAACATTTTGAGGTGGTTTTTGGTTAAATATTTGTTGGTTCAAACCCTTTTCATTAAAGGTTCATATAATTAATGACATTTGTAAACTTGCAATCAATGAGTACTAAAGTTTGTTTTGATTTAAATGATTGTTTTCTAGTATCAATACATTGTCCTACTTTTTTTTAAAAATAAAGTTCCTTTTATAAATTTCGCACCGGTCCTGAAATCTCAAAAACAACCCTGATTGAACAGGTCAATGTCGTCCGTGGACGATTCAGATTGTGCAGTAAAACACGGGTAGGCGGAGGGACGACACAAACCCGTCGTCCCTTCTTATTTTCCTTTCTTTTTCTGCTGTGGTGCGGGCATCAACTTTCATTTTTTGAGTTTGTTCTTGCTGCAGCCTATAGGAGGACTGGATGAGAATGTGAAATTAAAGATGGCAATTAATTATTAATTAAGGAGATAGAATTAACGAAGCAGAAATGCTAAGTTTTAATTTTTAATTCATTCAATTGTTTTTTTTCTTCATAAAAGATTTAATTAAATGCATAGGTAATCCTTAATCATCTAAATTACCTATTAACTAGGACTAGGCATTTAAAAAAAAAAAAAAAAAAAAAAACCTGACTGAACAGCCCAACTGCACCAATAAGTGGTTTGGTTTAGTTTTTTTTTTTTTTTTTTTTTAAACTTTCAGTGATTAAACCGAACCACACTGATATTAATCCGTATAAGCGGTTTTTAGAATTCTCAGCCAACGGTTAACTAAACCAAACCGCATGTTTAAGAATCCATTTCCTTTTCATTTGCTCGCACTCAACTCTCAAACTCATAACTTGCGCCCATCATCCCAACGTTGTCCTCGCCTTCTCGTCTGTTGATCGACATCCTTCTTTGTTTAACAGGTAATAATCATCTTTGGGTTTGATTCCATCTACTTTTGGCTTTGGGTTTGATGTCCTCTACTCATCTGCTTTTGTGATGGGATAATACTTGGGTACTATCTTGTCAATATCCAATTTTTACTGACTTATTATTAGGTGACTTAGCCACAGTTTGGGGTTGAGGTGATTTTAAAAAAAGCTGCTATGAAAAAAAGCTGTGACAGTTTTTGGTGTTTGGTAAACATTCAGCTTCAGCTTTTTTTCACAGTTTTTGGTGAAAAAAAGCCAAAAACAAGAAGCTGCAAAACCCAACTTTGAAAAACCGGCTTTTTTTCACATCTGTTTTACATAAAAGTTCACCAAACACTATAATACTAATTTTTTTTTTCAAAAGCACTTTTACAAAAAAGTTTACCAAACACTCTGCTACTTTATTTCATAGCTGCTTATTTTTACAGCACAGCAGAAGTAGCTTTTTTTCAAAGCACAGCAATACCAAACCAGCCCTTAATAATTGTCCAACACCTATCTTAAAACTCACACCTAAATCCTTGTTATCCTAATAATCAAACACCTATCTTCTTCCTACTTTCCCTATGCCAGCCGCTCCGTCAATCCCAACCTCATCCTCCTACCTCTCTCCTCTGTCATAGCCCTTCCTCTGCAAATTCGACCAAACCAGTGCACCCACCAAGAGCAATTTTTTCAAGTGCCATGAATTCGATTACTCAACGATTTCACAAGATACAATTAATCATCGGTTCGAAAGCGGATGAAGGACGGTGGCTGGTGATATGGTGGTGGGTGAGGATGGTTGTCAAATGTGCAAAGGACAAAGAAGATGGCGACTCCCATCTCTATATGGGTCTTATTTTGTTCATGTTGAAAAGAATTCATTTTGTTTATTTGCAATTATGATAAATAAATTGCAGCCATGGTGGTGATTGGTGTAGGCGAAGGAAGATGAAGGAAAAAGGGTGAAAAAGTTGCAGGGAAGAAGAAATGAGGTGTTTGGTTGTGTGTTTAAAGGTGTTTGGGCGGGTGTTAAGAATTCTTAGAATAGCAGGTGTCCTCAATTTAGTGGACCACATAAGTAGGTTAGCATATTTGGTACTCGCTGGTGAGTATCAAAGTATTTTAACCCATTTGTTTGCTACTCAGTACTATGGTTTAGCAGTATTCATCTCCACGTGTAAGTAAGAGGTTTTAGGTTCGATTCTCGTCAAAAACGAATTTGAATCACATTATTATTGTGAGGCTAAGATTACACCTACCTTTAAGGTATGTTTATTGGACTGGACTAGCTTTAGGGACTAAGCTGGATTGGTTTAGAATAGATTAAGTTGGATTGATTTATGAAACGTTTAGTGCAGTGTCGAACTAAGAAGCCGGATTATAATATTATATTATTTAATTTATATATGTTAAAATTTGATTATTAATTTAATCTATATCTATCAATATTTGATTATTTCTTTATCATTTTCCATTTGTTGTAGACTCATCTTCTTCTCTGATCTCTATACCTCTATACCTTTATTTTTTTTTCATTTTTTACTCCGCTCACTGTTTCCCTCCGCTCTTCCCTTTCCTTTCCTTTTTTACTCCGCCTACTGTCTCCTCATTCTCCTTTCTTTTTCTGCTGTTTCACCTCTGTACCATTGTCCCATCTCCATTTTCTCCCTTTGTATTCATTTTGTTTCGCCTCAAAGGAAGTGCTTGGGGTAGGAGCTGCGGGGTAGCAGAGGGATCTCAAATTGCAAAGATCGTTCTTGGATCCTAAGTTTTTCAAGCGGAGACCGTTATCTCTGTTTTTTGGGTCTAATTCCAGCTCAATCGACGAAAATGGAGAACCCATTTCCACATATCGATTAAGTGTTCTTTCGTCGGTTCGTCGGTTCGTCGGGAAGTCTGGGTTGTGGGTTCGTCGGGAAGCAAATAGGGGGTTAGGTTTGCAGGACAATGGAGATCGGTAAAAAGGCAGGATTTTGGTGACTGGGTTCGCGGTGTAGGAATCCTACGTGGACTTAACTACTTGTGATAAAGGTGGAATTACATGTGGATAATACAACTTCAATAAGAGTTTGATACGTGGAAAACTAACATCCTATAATTATGGAAACACATTCGAAATGTTTGGGATACAACTGCCCTCCACTAACCCTTTTTCCACTGAACTTGATACAACGGGATAATAACCAACTCACCCATGATAGATGAGAGTTGGCAGCCGTTGTTTCTATATATGTAGGAGTTTCTTCGACATAGGGTTCTCTCACCATAAGAATATAAAGGTCTTGAGTGAGTAGAAGGATTCCTTGTGCAACTAACCATGTCTTCTTCAGAGCTCTTATGTACAATTAACAACCACCATGGCTACACCAGGTAAGCTTTTCTCATTACATTTGATCGTGACCTAGCAAAGCATGCTAATATGAACTTGGGTTGTTCTTACATTTGGTATCATAGCCAAGTTAGTAAGCCCTAGGTCCGATGAATTAATAAGAAATCCTAATGCTTTAAGCATGTATAAAATTTGTATGATGATTGCTGCAGTTTTTCTATAGCATGATTAATTGTTCTAATGCCATATGCTGCTGCCGAAGTTTTATCCACTGCAGGAAAAGGAATATATGGTTTGGAGATTAGACCATTGCAAGCATTGCGCTTTTGTCATTCTAGAATTGATAGTCATGGTTGCTTTAGTTTCACAAACGATGATCGTTATCTGATTGAAATCAGTTTCTTGATATCTATTTGATATTCATGTTGCAACCAATACACATAAACTTGTAACATGACCTCAATTTTTCCCGAAAATATCTCTTCTTCGAATAACATACCGTGATATCAAATGTATCCTCAACCTTGAGATTTATCACTGCTAATATATGTAATATATGACTGAGAACATACCTACATGTATGCTGTCCTTTTGAGGGTTTATGATGATTTCTGGGTTTGTGGTGGCAAGTGTTTATTTTATTCCAATCTTGGAGTTGTGGTTCTCATAATTGATAAACCGTTTTCGAGTCGAAAGTGAATTTCAGGTTTTTTGAGTTGAAGTCACTACCACGGTACATTTGTCGTGTGACGTTAAATGGAATCATTGTCTTTGAATCTTCATTAAATTTTGAACTGGAGGGTTCCTTCAGGGGGGTGATCTTATATAAGTGTTTATTTGAGATTTTGATTATGGTCTTTACTAGGAGAACACATATAAAGTATAGCATTGATCAGAATTGTTACTGAGAGAAATCATCGGGCTTTAACTGCTTTCGATAAACGCTCCAAAGTTGATCTGATCACTTTGGATTTTGCAGTACATTTATTATTAAGCTTAGGAGGGAATATTTTGGGTGGTTTGATTTGTGAATTTGAACATTGTATCTGGTGGAATGTTAAACAAATTCGATTATTTTAATTACTATTGTCGTTAATTATATTTTGATCATAGGCACTATAATTCTTCGATTAATGTTTGTGAGTTCTCTGTTTTTCTGGGACATTTGCGTTTGCAAAGTGGTTAGTTGAACGCATGTCATTGGTTGAAGGGCGTTGCTGTCTTGAACTGCACCAGATATTTCTCGACTATTTCACACCTCCATTTGTGTATGCAATCATATACTACTGCAAGACGGATGGATGAAGCTTTGAGTGATCAAAGCTGGCTTGCTATTACCAACATGTGAATTCTTCAGCTGCCTTGTACCAGTAGGCTGCTTCTATGAACTCTGTCTTGGAATTGGTGTTGTCGTGTAGGAGTACAAAGGGTACTAAGTTGATGAAGCCAAAAGTTGATGAGCTTGGTTGACGAGGTTGGCAGTAGGGGTATTCAAGAATCACGTTGCAAAAATGGTTGTGGTTAAATCATTTGACTTAGTTGCTGTATGAAAGTAAGGGTTGTTCTTTCATTTTATTTTGCCTTATGCTTTAAATAAAGGATGGACTTATGTCCTTGTGAATTTTACCATGTTAATGGTTGAGGTTTTATTTCAATTATTGTGTATATTTACAAATATATTTATGCAGTATATTGAAATATTGTGGACTGATGAAAGATTCAGACCGAATGAGCTTGGTATTATAAGCATTCCATTGAAGCTAAACAAAAGCTTGACAATGGTGGAGCACTCTGATTAGTGGGAGCTTGGAAACAGAGCTTTAAATTTGTTTCGGTATTTGCATAATGCATATTTGACAGTTTAGGTTTCTTGCCCAAAGGTGTAACATAAATCTGTGTTGTTTGATGCTGCACTCTTTGCATACAGGTAATGTCTTCTTGACTGCACTATAATAAATATTGATATCTAAATACGTATTGGCAATAGCCATTGGTGTAGATTGTAGCTTAGTAAGTTTTTGTTGTCTTATTTTAATATGTCTAAAAGTGATTGTATACATATATTCTGAATCTCACTCTAGCATTGATGTGGTAAAGCAATATATTTTTATTGTGCATATGAAATGTGAGCATGATTTAATTGGTAAGCAAGTGCGTAAACACATCAAAACTTTTTCATTTCAGTTTGAACTCGATGTTGTGTGTGTATGTTAAAGTAAAGGGGAGTGGAGATTGTGATTTATGTTGAACTTGAATATGGTTGGTAGGTTGCAAGGTTGAACCCGATACATGTGAAAATAATCTATAATTAGATTTGACTTGTGTAGAAAATTGATTTTTCATTTGACGTTTGGATGATTTCTACAATCAAATTGAAATGCTAAAGTTTTATGCAGGATATCAACACTAATAATCTCTATACTTGAACAAATGTTTGAATAAATCTTCACCAAAGTTGCAATTATTAGGAAATTTTGTTCAAAAGATTCTTAATTAAATTTTGTGAGTGACAGTTGATTACATGAGACCAATCTTTCAAAAGAGAGAATTAGAGAATGGCTTGAACTGTGATATAGTGTATAGTATTTTATAAAAGTTTTAAGCCGACTTTGTTCCCTTGTCCAAAGACATGATTTGAGTTGTAACTTGAAATTTTTGTGAAATAGCTATGCAAATAAGGATGCATGATTAAGATTACATAACTGATATTTTAGGTCTCTTGCCCAAAGCTGTTACATAAAATTGCATGTCATGGTTATTCACTGAATAACTAGTTTATTTGCATAAGGCAGAATTGAGGCTTCACTGGAAACATTAGGCAAACTCATTGGAGTTTGATAAAGGATCGAATATGTTTGTATCATATTTTGATGTTGTTTCATGTGAGATGAATGTGTGAATGGTTTGACATGTTTTCAGGATATAACATTTTTAAGAAAATTAAGTTGATTATTTTCTGGTCCAAAGACTTGAAATCTTGGTTGTTTTCTTAATCTTTTACATGGTTGTTTACGTATCAAATAGTGGAAATGTGGGAGTGAGATCGACATTTTGACATGCATAAGTATTTGTGTTTTTGTTTCTCTTGTAGAATCATGTTTCTTATTCTGTCAACTAAATGCAATGAATGTACTGTACGCATTAATCAATTTCAGTGGTTGATAATGTTGCGATACTTCATCATTATTATATCTTTGATTCATAAAGATGATTGATAGCAAATTGAAATCTGTTGTTCGAAGTGTGTCTATCCAATGACGATACATGAAGAAACCTGAGTTTTGTATGATTAAATAAAGGCACGATAAATCCATTTAAACATCATACAGTTTGGATTTAAATACTTGTGGTTCTAGAGTGCTTGACAACTTGGGTTTCGTTGAAGTGTGGGAGTAACAACCTGATATGTGTTTTTCCCTTTATTCAATTTACTTAATTTAAGTTTGTCATTGTTGAATGTATGAGGTTTTAATTTATGACTTCCAATAAAACATCTGATCTTTGTTCCAAAGAACATTTGATTGAGCTTTGTTATGCAGGAAAATGGAAAAGAAATCCAATGACTGAAGATGGCAAACCACTTTCAATCAATAAAGGTAAACTGGATAAATAGGGAATGAAATGGGATATGCATCAAGAACTGTGTTTAGAATGTGTACAAATGTATGTCTTCATTAGCATTATACGGTATGAATTTGTGGATTGTGGTTTCAGGGTGAATGCAACATTATTGTATGCATTATTTCCTGAGGTTCGAACTCCAAATGATTATTGGTCAATGTGTATAAGATGCTAGTTGCGTAGAACTCAAGTGATCACTAAGGAATGAAGTTATGTAGTACATGAAATTTCGAAACCACAACTAGTTAGCGTCCATGTGGGAGAATGTAGGAATCCTATGTGGACTTAACTACTTGTGATAAAGGTGGAATTACATGTGGATAATACAACTTCAATAAGAGTTTGATATGTGGAAAATTAACGTCCTATAATTATGGAAACACATTCGAAATGTTTGGGATGCAACTGCCCTCCACTAACCTTTTTTCCATTAAACTTGATACAATGGGACAATAACCAACTCACCCACGATAGATGGGAGTTGGCAGCCGTTGTTTCTATATATGTAGGAGTTCCCTGCTCACCAAGAAGACATTCTTCGACATAGGGTTCTATCACCATAAGAATATAAGGGTCTTGAGTGAGTAGAAGGATTCCTTGTGCAACTAACCATGTCTTTTTCAGAGCTCTTATGTACGATTAACAACCACCATGGCTGCTTCAGGTAAGCTTTTCTCATTACATTTGATCGTGACCTAGCAAAGCATGCTAATATGAACTTGGGTTGTTCTTACACGCAGGACGTTGGTGGTGGAGATGGGATTAGCAATCCCGTAGTTTTCGAGGGTTTAGCTAAGATCAACTAGCGAAGGACTTAGTCGGCATGAGTCCGATTTAGTCTCATTAAACTCAATCCCTTCTCGCACCAAAAAAGGGACTGGTAAGCCAGTTCAGTCCAGTGAATTCTAACGAAGCCAAACAAACGTTTGCTTAATGTATATCATATCGATTGTTCAAAAAAAAAAAAATCCATTTGTTTAATTTCTTTTAAAGTGGACCCATTTGTTTTCTTTTGTGATTGCTTTTACCCATTTGTTGCTTTTAACCCAGAGCGAATAGCTGCATTCCCCCCACTTCCTTCCTCATTTTTTGGTTTTATTTTACTAAATTGCTAGTTGAAATTGGAAAGAAGTTAGATGCAAGGTATCTGTGAAAAGGATTACGCATGTCTGGAGAAGAAATGGGACATCCACAAATTGAGAACCGACCCAAATCGACCTGTCATTGTCTGTTAACTGATCTGATCGATTTTAGACCAGCTTGGTAGGTTTCAGTTTACAATTTTGGCCTACCCAATTGGGTTGGTTTGGTTTCAATTTTGGCTCAAACATGATCCAAACCAACCTCCACCCAACCTTAATATTAGTAAAACTTTCTATGTCAATAAAAATTGGATGAAAAGAAAATTTAGTCTATTATTACAAAATAAATCATGGATAATAATCTAATCTTACACAAACTAAATTTTGCTTTTTTTTTTCTTCCTATTCTTCCCTAAGGATGGGCGTGGGTTAGTTGGGATTGGTTTTGGCCAAAACCGAAATCAAACCAATCTAGTCGGTTGGGCTAAAATTGTAATCGAAACCGACCAAGTTGGGTCTAAAATCGATCAGGTCGGTTAAATGACAGTGGTGGGTTGGTTCGAGCCGGTTCTTGGTTTGTGTGAATACTAAAATACATAACAAATTTCTCTCCTAAAAGCTACAGAACGTAGCATCAATATAAGTGATTGCTCAAATGAAAGCACAAATGAAGCAACCCAAGGATAACACCAAAGCAGCAGCTGCTGCCTTCTCCAAATGGTCCCCTTGTTCTTCTTCAAAGGGGCTCTTAAACTAATCAAGTTTGTTTCATGTAGTGGAATATGGTAACTCGTAAATAAGTAACCATTTATAATACTACACGTATTAATTATGATTAAAAAAGAAAATTAAATATATGAGAATCGGTGCGGTTAACCCCACCCTAAGAATTTTGGAAACCAATTGTAAACCAATTAAGATCGGTGTGGTTCGATTTAACTACACACAAAAAAAAAAAATGAGAATTAGAATTAGATGCCTCATTTTAGACTTTTGTAGACTAAACATTTATGCTTTTTGAGTTTTTTATTAAGCTTTTGAAACATTTGATTAAGACATTTAGACTTGAACTACTTTAGATTAATTAAAATTAAATTACATTTAAATATCTGCTATATATTTTAAATAATTTCAACTATATTTAAGTCTAAAAATTTAAACTTTTCAAATCTAAATGTACACTCACGCCAAATGGAAACATACCAACATTAAATGAAAACGTACCAACGTCTAACGAAAACGTACTAACCCCGAATTAAAACGTACCCAATTATAAACAATATTAAAATGAATATTTATCTTTTTGGAATGTTTAAAAATATGTTTGATTCATACATGATGCTCTAGATAGTCTTGTTTTTTGGTAGATAAGTCTCTGGAACAACTTTTAGTTGATCGGAGATAAATCCTTATTATTGTAGATAATGCTAAATAATAACGATAAATCATATAATTTTGAATTAACAAAAAGGTTATTATCCGTTGATTAATGACTCTTTCTATAAAAAAATAATAATAATTAATTAAAGTAATTTAAACTTTTACATTTTTAACAACTATTTCTATAAAAAAAAATTAATTAATTAAAGTAATTCCTCATTATTAGGACAAAAAGTAATAAAACTTATGTTTTGAAAACAAATGTACCAAAAATTCAAAGGTACCAAAAATTCAAAAGTACCAAGAAGCCAAATGGACCAAAAATTCAAATGTACCAAGTAACTAAATGTACCATTATAATCAAATATACCGATATAATCAAACGTATCTAACAACAAGGTTTGTTACATTCTATTTAATTTACTAAAATAATATTTTAATAAAAAATAAAAAATCTTAAATCATCATAATAAGAGATGCATAAAAATAGGAGGAAAAAAGGGAATGCTAACGTGTGACAGCCCGTCCCGGAAAATTATTCTCGAAGGTGTGAAAAGATGAAATTGCCCTTGGATGTTTTGTGTGGTTGTGTGGTTTAAGTTAGAAGTGAGAAATTGTTTGTGTTGATTGGTGACCCAAATCTGGACCACACACACACCCACATCACACCCGTTGACTCCCTTTTCTCTCTACTCTCCTGTACTCTATCTCAGACTCACTCTTTCCTTCTCTCTCCGTACGGACCAACCCCAAACCCTTTGCAAACCTTGCAGATCGAGTTTTCTAAAGCTACCATTGTGCTCCTCGTGACCTCACGAGTCGATTGGTACCATTTTTGGATCTTGAAACCTTCGAAAACCCTGTGAAAAACCCTACCCCGAAATTGGCACTGTTCATGCATTTCCAAACGATGAGTTTTTAGAGGATTTTAAGCTCAAAGGGAGCTTTAGAAGGTCTTCACGAAGCTCGGGGTGTCTCGTTGGGTGGTTTTGGACGTCGGGTATCATAAGTTCGAGGTTTAGCCGAAATTTGTGGAATTTCTCCGGCAAGATCCCATGGATTTCAAGGCTTGAAAACGGTAAGGTTTTGTTCTACTCGTTGTAAGCTTCATTTTGGTTCAAGTTTCTTAGAATTTAGTGTTAAAATGGACAAGATATAGTTTTTCAGCGAGTTGCAGACGGTCGTCGCCGGCGAGGTACATCGGAAAAGAAGGAAGAATATTCTGTCAGAGTTGACGGAATATTCCTAACGGCGTCAGGTAATGCTGTTAACTTCTGTTAGTATATAACGGAATATTCCGTGGAATATTCCTAACGACGGTTAGGGATTCCGTCAGGGTTGGCCGCGCGTGGGTGTGCGTCTGGCCTTGCCTTGGCCGGTGCATGAGACCTCAAAAAATTATTTTAAAAATTTGGGGATGTTTCTAAGGTTGAGTAGATCACTGTGGTATATTCATATACCCAATTTGAGCAATATATGAGAAGTTATTACCAAGTTTCGTTTATGTGCTTTAATTGACGTTTATATAGTTATTTCTCATATAGGCGAGACCTATCCGGAGGACGAGCGTAGCCAGGCTAGACGTGGGGGCTACGACCCTTCGACATACCAGTGAGTGGGCTTTTATTTTCCGTATATACCTATATAATGAGTATTTTTCCCAGAAATACGTTTTAAGCAATTTTATGAAATGAATTGCCATGCCAAATATGTTTATGCTATATGTATGCATTGTGATATATTTATATACACGTATTGGGATTTGATGCCAGCAGCGCTCAGGTAAGTTCAGGTAAGCTATGTGTTACTTTATGATGATTGTTGAGATGCATTGTTAGCTTATAAACCTGCACCCCGATGTTAGTGCTCCCACCAGAGTTATGGCCTAGCATTCACGTGATTGTTCACCTCTCGCACCACATGCTTATCTTGGATCCAAGTTAGGTGCACAGCCTGTCGTATAGACCACTTTTAGTGGGTTTGACTTGTAGGTGACCCGCAGTCATTCGCACAGCCTGCACGTGATCGTAGCACTTGAGCGTAATTATTTATTATACACCCAGCCTGGCGTATAGACCACTATAGGTGGGTTCGACTTGTGTGCAGGCATGATCTATGAGCTAGAGTACAGTTGATGAGATAATTGCAGTTATCATCGCTTTTAGATTACTTACCTAGATAATTGATAATGTGGCATGGCATATTCATGATTTGAATGCGTATTTTGATGATGAATTATGTTGAGATTTAGTATATGTATATGCTATTTTCTGGGAAAATTATACAGGTTTTATGGCGAGGGGTTAGAAGTTTGATAATGAAATGGTTTTGGAAAAACTTTGTTTTTGCCCACTCACGCTTTTGTTTTGCGCCCCTCCAGGTATTAGGTAGTATTGTGGGTGGCTCACAAGGTTTCCAGCGGAAGTTCTGACAGACCATCACCCACGTAGGACTACCTTCGGGTGTTATTTAATTAGTAATTCCTATGCTTGACTGCACTTAGACTATTAGTGCTCTGATTATGTGTTCACACTTATTCTCACGTTAGCATTTGCCTTAGCTAGTGTTTCGGTTTTTATTCATTCGTAATTTCTATATTATATTGCTTCCGCACTGTTCACATGGTTACGTCACTCTCACATGACGGCCATTATGCTTCGATTTCGGTCGGAGTGTGTCATAACGTGAATAGACTTCTAATGAAATAAAATTAAAGTACCAAAATTGTAGGGAAAATGTTTAATCAAATTTGCAAAAGGAGTAGATGTTTAGGAAGTTAGGAAGACTAAATGCGTAGAGTAAATTTTGTAAACTAAACGACATGAAAGTTAATTGTTAAATCACTACTTAATTGTTGATTAAGATACTTATTTCTTATTGATGACACATTATTTAGTTTGCAAATATAATCTCAACCGAACCCAAAATCGTAATTTACTTCTAGCTTGGCGGTTAATAGGGCCAACTCCCGTCCAACACTCCCTAAAAAATCTACAATACCAAATCACCCTCCGAAACATCCCAAAATTACAAATCACCCACTCTCCATCTCTAAATACCTATATAATTCACCCACTTTCCAACTTTTGCCACCCAATGGCGCTTTCTCGAAACACACAGAAAATTCGAACACTCAATACTCTCTCTCTCTCTCTCTCTATAAAGAATAACCGTCTAATCTGTTTCTCTAACTACCGTCTTATCTGTTTCTCTGACTACTATGCGACAATGGCCGTGGCTTCGTCGTCGAGAACAAGATCCGACTGGTACAAGCATCGCAAATCGCAGCCGTTCTTTTCCTCTTCGTCGTCGGGCTTCGCGTCGTCCACCTCCTCGAGCTTCTCCTCCGGGTCGTCGACGTTCTTCTCGCGCTCCGCCTCCCCCACGTGCATCTCCATGTACGCCCACTCTCCTTCCCCGCCGTCGTCGTCGTCGTCCGTACGATTCGCGAACCGCCCCGGCTCTCCCGGCCGTTCGATTTCCGTGAAGAATCAGTTACCCAACAGCAAGAACAATAACAGCAACAGCGGCGCCGGCAAGAGAACGTGCCTGTGTTCCCCTACGACGCACCCTGGCTCGTTCCGGTGCGCCCTGCACAAGAATTCGCTACGTGGCGGCGCGGTTCACCATTCGCATTGTGGCGGCCAAAGTTCGTCGTATCACTCGAGTATCAGCCTGAACTACAGAAGGTCGGCGATGAAAAATTCGCTGGTGAGAATCGGAGGAGTGGAAGGCGATTTGGTGAAGAGGGCTTTGTCGGCTCTGATCAGGCCGTCGTCGCACGGCCAGCGCCGCCGGGTCGATTTTCAGCCCAAGCCGAGCCGGCTCTCCGTGATGTCCAAAGCCTCCGACGACGACGTTTAAGTCCTGAATGGTTCTTGGAATATTGTTTGTATATTGATTGTTTTGATGTTGAGAAGTTAGGGTTTAATGGAGCAGTTTGGACATAGGAGCGAGTTAACCGGTGAGTTGACTCAGGAATCGTTCAACAGTTTTTGTTTTTGTTTTTTTTGTAAAGGATGATCGCATGGTGATAGTACTGTAGAATGTTGGATGAAGAACTATTTTTATTTTTCTTCGGATTAGGGGTTTATCAGATTCTTCTTTTTTTTTTTGGATTTCATTTGTGAAAAGGTTTTTGCTGATTAGCTTTGATTTGTCATGGACTCATGGGTTTCGGCTTTGTTTTGCGATGGGTGGATATTTGGGTTTTTATTCATACATTTATTTAATTTTCCCACTTTTTTTTTTTTATATTTTAAAACAAAATATAAAGTATGATAAAAGAAGAGCGAAGGAAATGAGTATAGGAGAAAGCAAATCATTTTTTATTATATTAAAGATGTGGTAATCGTTTAGCTGTTAGATCTTGTTGGATTGACCGTTAGTTTCCTTTCGAAATTTCGCCACGTATCTATTTAATAAACCAATAGAGTGTAGCCATCACACGTACACACTACGTGTGTTAAAAAAAAAAAAACAAAACAAAACAAAAGGATTTATGCTTTTTCATCACATTACATGTAGGTAAACATTCATAGGGCTGGACATTTAAAAAAAAACGAAGTCGAATGAACCGTCCGAATTGCACCGGTAGGGTGGTTTGGTTTGGATTTAATTTAATTTTTTTAATTTTTTTTGGACGTTTTGAATTAGACGTCTTGTTTTTAAATGTTATAGACTAAATATCTATTCCTTTTGCAAATTTGATTAAACATTTTCCCTACAATTTTGGTACTTTAATTTTATTTCATTAGAAGTCTATTCACGTTATGACACACTCCGACCGAAATCGAAGCATAATGGCCGTCATGTGAGAGTGACGTAACCATGTGAACAGTGCGGAAGCAATATAATATAGAAATTACGAATGAATAAAAACCGAAACACTAGCTAAGGCAAATGCTAACGTGAGAATAAGTGTGAACACATAATCAGAGCACTAATAGTCTAAGTGCAGTCAAGCATAGGAATTACTAATTAAATAACACCCGAAGGTAGTCCTACGTGGGTGATGGTCTGTCAGAACTTCCGCTGGAAACCTTGTGAGCCACCCACAATACTACCTAATACCTGGAGGGGCGCAAAACAAAAGCGTGAGTGGGCAAAAACAAAGTTTTTCCAAAACCATTTCATTATCAAACTTCTAACCCCTCGCCATAAAACCTGTATAATTTTCCCAGAAAATAGCATATACATATACTAAATCTCAACATAATTCATCATCAAAATACGCATTCAAATCATGAATATGCCATGCCACATTATCAATTATCTAGGTAAGTAATCTAAAAGCGATGATAACTGCAATTATCTCATCAACTGTACTCTAGCTCATAGATCATGCCTGCACACAAGTCGAACCCACCTATAGTGGTCTATACGCCAGGCTGGGTGTATAATAAATAATTACGCTCAAGTGCTACGATCACGTGCAGGCTGTGCGAATGACTGCGGGTCACCTACAAGTCAAACCCACTAAAAGTGGTCTATACGACAGGCTGTGCACCTAACTTGGATCCAAGATAAGCATGTGGTGCGAGAGGTGAACAATCACGTGAATGCTAGGCCATAACTCTGGTGGGAGCACTAACATCGGGGTGCAGGTTTATAAGCTAACAATGCATCTCAACAATCATCATAAAGTAACACATAGCTTACCTGAACTTACCTGAGCGCTGCTGGCATCAAATCCCAATACGTGTATATAAATATATCACAATGCATACATATAGCATAAACATATTTGGCATGGCAATTCATTTCATAAAATTGCTTAAAACGCATTTCTGGGAAAAATACTCATTATATAGGTATATACGGAAAATAAAAGCCCACTCACTGGTATGTCGAAGGGTCGTAGCCCCCACGTCTAGCCTGGCTACGCTCGTCCTCCGGATAGGTCTCGCCTATATGAGAAATAACTATATAAACGTCAATTAAAGCACATAAACGAAACTTGGTAATAACTTCTCATATATTGCTCAAATTGGGTATATGAATATACCACAGTGATCTACTCAACCTTAGAAACATCCCCAAATTTTTAAAATAATTTTTTGAGGTCTCATGCACCGGCCAAGGCAAGGCCAGACGCACACCCACGCGCGGCCAACCCTGACGGAATCCCTAACCGTCGTTAGGAATATTCCACGGAATATTCCGTTATATACTAACAGAAGTTAACAGCATTACCTGACGCCGTTAGGAATATTCCGTCAACTCTGACAGAATATTCTTCCTTCTTTTCCGATGTACCTCGCCGGCGACGACCGTCTGCAACTCGCTGAAAAACTATATCTTGTCCATTTTAACACTAAATTCTAAGAAACTTGAACCAAAATGAAGCTTACAACGAGTAGAACAAAACCTTACCGTTTTCAAGCCTTGAAATCCATGGGATCTTGCCGGAGAAATTCCACAAATTTCGGCTAAACCTCGAACTTATGATACCCGACGTCCAAAACCACCCAACGAGACACCCCGAGCTTCGTGAAGACCTTCTAAAGCTCCCTTTGAGCTTAAAATCCTCTAAAAACTCATCGTTTGGAAATGCATGAACAGTGCCAATTTCGGGGTAGGGTTTTTCACAGGGTTTTCGAAGGTTTCAAGATCCAAAAATGGTACCAATCGACTCGTGAGGTCACGAGGAGCACAATGGTAGCTTTAGAAAACTCGATCTGCAAGGTTTGCAAAGGGTTTGGGGTTGGTCCGTACGGAGAGAGAAGGAAAGAGTGAGTCTGAGATAGAGTACAGGAGAGTAGAGAGAAAAGGGAGTCAACGGGTGTGATGTGGGTGTGTGTGTGGTCCAGATTTGGGTCACCAATCAACACAAACAATTTCTCACTTCTAACTTAAACCACACAACCACACAAAACATCCAAGGGCAATTTCATCTTTTCACACCTTCGAGAATAATTTTCCGGGACGGGCTGTCACACGTTAGCATTCCCTTTTTTCCTCCTATTTTTATGCATCTCTTATTATGATGATTTAAGATTTTTTATTTTTTATTAAAATATTATTTTAGTAAATTAAATAGAATGTAACAAACCTTGTTGTTAGATACGTTTGATTATATCGGTATATTTGATTATAATGGTACATTTAGTTACTTGGTACATTTGAATTTTTGGTCCATTTGGCTTCTTGGTACTTTTGAATTTTTGGTACCTTTGAATTTTTGGTACATTTGTTTTCAAAACATAAGTTTTATTACTTTTTGTCCTAATAATGAGGAATTACTTTAATTAATTAATTTTTTTTTATAGAAATAGTTGTTAAAAATGTAAAAGTTTAAATTACTTTAATTAATTATTATTATTTTTTTATAGAAAGAGTCATTAATCAACGGATAATAACCTTTTTGTTAATTCAAAATTATATGATTTATCGTTATTATTTAGCATTATCTACAATAATAAGGATTTATCTCCGATCAACTAAAAGTTGTTCCAGAGACTTATCTACCAAAAAACAAGACTATCTAGAGCATCATGTATGAATCAAACATATTTTTAAACATTCCAAAAAGATAAATATTCATTTTAATATTGTTTATAATTGGGTACGTTTTAATTCGGGGTTAGTACGTTTTCGTTAGACGTTGGTACGTTTTCATTTAATGTTGGTATGTTTCCATTTGGCGTGAGTGTACATTTAGATTTGAAAAGTTTAAATTTTTAGACTTAAATATAGTTGAAATTATTTAAAATATATAGCAGATATTTAAATGTAATTTAATTTTAATTAATCTAAAGTAGTTCAAGTCTAAATGTCTTAATCAAATGTTTCAAAAGCTTAATAAAAAACTCAAAAAGCATAAATGTTTAGTCTACAAAAGTCTAAAATGAGGCATCTAATTCTAATTCTCATTTTTTTTTTTTGTGTGTAGTTAAATCGAACCACACCGATCTTAATTGGTTTACAATTGGTTTCCAAAATTCTTAGGGTGGGGTTAACCGCACCGATTCTCATATATTTAATTTTCTTTTTTAATCATAATTAATACGTGTAGTATTATAAATGGTTACTTATTTACGAGTTACCATATTCCACTACATGAAACAAACTTGATTAGTTTAAGAGCCCCTTTGAAGAAGAACAAGGGGACCATTTGGAGAAGGCAGCAGCTGCTGCTTTGGTGTTATCCTTGGGTTGCTTCATTTGTGCTTTCATTTGAGCAATCACTTATATTGATGCTACGTTCTGTAGCTTTTAGGAGAGAAATTTGTTATGTATTTTAGTATTCACACAAACCAAGAACCGGCTCGAACCAACCCACCACTGTCATTTAACCGACCTGATCGATTTTAGACCCAACTTGGTCGGTTTCGATTACAATTTTAGCCCAACCGACTAGATTGGTTTGATTTCGGTTTTGGCCAAAACCAATCCCAACTAACCCACGCCCATCCTTAGGGAAGAATAGGAAGAAAAAAAAAAGCAAAATTTAGTTTGTGTAAGATTAGATTATTATCCATGATTTATTTTGTAATAATAGACTAAATTTTCTTTTCATCCAATTTTTATTGACATAGAAAGTTTTACTAATATTAAGGTTGGGTGGAGGTTGGTTTGGATCATGTTTGAGCCAAAATTGAAACCAAACCAACCCAATTGGGTAGGCCAAAATTGTAAACTGAAACCTACCAAGCTGGTCTAAAATCGATCAGATCAGTTAACAGACAATGACAGGTCGATTTGGGTCGGTTCTCAATTTGTGGATGTCCCATTTCTTCTCCAGACATGCGTAATCCTTTTCACAGATACCTTGCATCTAACTTCTTTCCAATTTCAACTAGCAATTTAGTAAAATAAAACCAAAAAATGAGGAAGGAAGTGGGGGGAATGCAGCTATTCGCTCTGGGTTAAAAGCAACAAATGGGTAAAAGCAATCACAAAAGAAAACAAATGGGTCCACTTTAAAAGAAATTAAACAAATGGATTTTTTTTTTTTTGAACAATCGATATGATATACATTAAGCAAACGTTTGTTTGGCTTCGTTAGAATTCACTGGACTGAACTGGCTTACCAGTCCCTTTTTTGGTGCGAGAAGGGATTGAGTTTAATGAGACTAAATCGGACTCATGCCGACTAAGTCCTTCGCTAGTTGATCTTAGCTAAACCCTCGAAAACTACGGGATTGCTAATCCCATCTCCACCACCAACGTCCTGCGTGTAAGAACAACCCAAGTTCATATTAGCATGCTTTGCTAGGTCACGATCAAATGTAATGAGAAAAGCTTACCTGAAGCAGCCATGGTGGTTGTTAATCGTACATAAGAGCTCTGAAAAAGACATGGTTAGTTGCACAAGGAATCCTTCTACTCACTCAAGACCCTTATATTCTTATGGTGATAGAACCCTATGTCGAAGAATGTCTTCTTGGTGAGCAGGGAACTCCTACATATATAGAAACAACGGCTGCCAACTCCCATCTATCGTGGGTGAGTTGGTTATTGTCCCATTGTATCAAGTTTAATGGAAAAAAGGTTAGTGGAGGGCAGTTGCATCCCAAACATTTCGAATGTGTTTCCATAATTATAGGACGTTAATTTTCCACATATCAAACTCTTATTGAAGTTGTATTATCCACATGTAATTCCACCTTTATCACAAGTAGTTAAGTCCACATAGGATTCCTACATTCTCCCACATGGACGCTAACTAGTTGTGGTTTCGAAATTTCATGTACTACATAACTTCATTCCTTAGTGATCACTTGAGTTCTACGCAACTAGCATCTTATACACATTGACCAATAATCATTTGGAGTTCGAACCTCAGGAAATAATGCATACAATAATGTTGCATTCACCCTGAAACCACAATCCACAAATTCATACCGTATAATGCTAATGAAGACATACATTTGTACACATTCTAAACACAGTTCTTGATGCATATCCCATTTCATTCCCTATTTATCCAGTTTACCTTTATTGATTGAAAGTGGTTTGCCATCTTCAGTCATTGGATTTCTTTTCCATTTTCCTGCATAACAAAGCTCAATCAAATGTTCTTTGGAACAAAGATCAGATGTTTTATTGGAAGTCATAAATTAAAACCTCATACATTCAACAATGACAAACTTAAATTAAGTAAATTGAATAAAGGGAAAAACACATATCAGGTTGTTACTCCCACACTTCAACGAAACCCAAGTTGTCAAGCACTCTAGAACCACAAGTATTTAAATCCAAACTGTATGATGTTTAAATGGATTTATCGTGCCTTTATTTAATCATACAAAACTCAGGTTTCTTCATGTATCGTCATTGGATAGACACACTTCGAACAACAGATTTCAATTTGCTATCAATCATCTTTATGAATCAAAGATATAATAATGATGAAGTATCGCAACATTATCAACCACTGAAATTGATTAATGCGTACAGTACATTCATTGCATTTAGTTGACAGAATAAGAAACATGATTCTACAAGAGAAACAAAAACACAAATACTTATGCATGTCAAAATGTCGATCTCACTCCCACATTTCCACTATTTGATACGTAAACAACCATGTAAAAGATTAAGAAAACAACCAAGATTTCAAGTCTTTGGACCAGAAAATAATCAACTTAATTTTCTTAAAAATGTTATATCCTGAAAACATGTCAAACCATTCACACATTCATCTCACATGAAACAACATCAAAATATGATACAAACATATTCGATCCTTTATCAAACTCCAATGAGTTTGCCTAATGTTTCCAGTGAAGCCTCAATTCTGCCTTATGCAAATAAACTAGTTATTCAGTGAATAACCATGACATGCAATTTTATGTAACAGCTTTGGGCAAGAGACCTAAAATATCAGTTATGTAATCTTAATCATGCATCCTTATTTGCATAGCTATTTCACAAAAATTTCAAGTTACAACTCAAATCATGTCTTTGGACAAGGGAACAAAGTCGGCTTAAAACTTTTATAAAATACTATACACTATATCACAGTTCAAGCCATTCTCTAATTCTCTCTTTTGAAAGATTGGTCTCATGTAATCAACTGTCACTCACAAAATTTAATTAAGAATCTTTTGAACAAAATTTCCTAATAATTGCAACTTTGGTGAAGATTTATTCAAACATTTGTTCAAGTATAGAGATTATTAGTGTTGATATCCTGCATAAAACTTTAGCATTTCAATTTGATTGTAGAAATCATCCAAACGTCAAATGAAAAATCAATTTTCTACACAAGTCAAATCTAATTATAGATTATTTTCACATGTATCGGGTTCAACCTTGCAACCTACCAACCATATTCAAGTTCAACATAAATCACAATCTCCACTCCCCTTTACTTTAACATACACACACAACATCGAGTTCAAACTGAAATGAAAAAGTTTTGATGTGTTTACGCACTTGCTTACCAATTAAATCATGCTCACATTTCATATGCACAATAAAAATATATTGCTTTACCACATCAATGCTAGAGTGAGATTCAGAATATATGTATACAATCACTTTTAGACATATTAAAATAAGACAACAAAAACTTACTAAGCTACAATCTACACCAATGGCTATTGCCAATACGTATTTAGATATCAATATTTATTATAGTGCAGTCAAGAAGACATTACCTGTATGCAAAGAGTGCAGCATCAAACAACACAGATTTATGTTACACCTTTGGGCAAGAAACCTAAACTGTCAAATATGCATTATGCAAATACCGAAACAAATTTAAAGCTCTGTTTCCAAGCTCCCACTAATCAGAGTGCTCCACCATTGTCAAGCTTTTGTTTAGCTTCAATGGAATGCTTATAATACCAAGCTCATTCGGTCTGAATCTTTCATCAGTCCACAATATTTCAATATACTGCATAAATATATTTGTAAATATACACAATAATTGAAATAAAACCTCAACCATTAACATGGTAAAATTCACAAGGACATAAGTCCATCCTTTATTTAAAGCATAAGGCAAAATAAAATGAAAGAACAACCCTTACTTTCATACAGCAACTAAGTCAAATGATTTAACCACAACCATTTTTGCAACGTGATTCTTGAATACCCCTACTGCCAACCTCGTCAACCAAGCTCATCAACTTTTGGCTTCATCAACTTAGTACCCTTTGTACTCCTACACGACAACACCAATTCCAAGACAGAGTTCATAGAAGCAGCCTACTGGTACAAGGCAGCTGAAGAATTCACATGTTGGTAATAGCAAGCCAGCTTTGATCATCTGTAGTTCCGATTCTCACCAAAAATGGTACCAATCGACTCGTGAGTTCTTGTGCAGGGCGCACCGGAACAAGCCAGGGTGCGTCGTAGGGGAACACAGGCACGTTCTCTTGCCGGCGCCGCTGTTGCTGTTATTGTTCTTGCTGTTGGGTAACTGATTCTTCACGGAAATCGAACGGCCGGGAGAGCCGGGGCGGTTCGCGAATCGTACGGACGACGACGACGACGGCGGGGAAGGAGAGTGGGCGTACATGGAGATGCGCGTGGGGGAGGCGGAGCGCGAGAAGAACGTCGACGACCCGGAGGAGAAGCTCGAGGAGGTGGACGACGCGAAGCCCGACGACGAAGAGGAAAAGAACGGCTGCGATTTGCGATGCTTGTACCAGTCGGATCTTGTTCTCGACGACGAAGCCACGGCCATTGTCGCATAGTAGTCAGAGAAACAGATAAGACGGTAGTTAGAGAAACAGATAAGACGGTTATTCTTTATAGAGAGAGAGAGAGAGAGAGAGAGAGAGAGAGAGAGAGAGAGAGAGTATTGAGTGTTCGAATTTTCTGTGTGTTTCGAGAAAGCGCCATTGGGTGGCAAAAGTTGGAAAGTGGGTGAATTATATAGGTATTTAGAGATGGAGAGTGGGTGATTTGTAATTTTGGGATGTTTCGGAGGGTGATTTGGTATTGTAGATTTTTTAGGGGGTGTTGGCCGGGAGTTGGCCCTATTAACCGCCAAGCTAGAAGTAAATTACGATTTTAGGTTCGGTTGAGATTATATTTGCAAACTAAATAATGTGTCATCAATAAGAAATAAGTATCTTAATCAACAATTAAGTAGTGATTTAACAATTAACTTTCATGTCGTTTAGTTTACAAAATTTACTCTACGCATTTAGTCTTCCTAACTTACCCTAATAAAAAATGAACAAAATCTACTGGGATAAAATAGTGATTGAATGTCGGTAAATCAAATAATCATCATGAGTTGTTGTACCTTTTCTCCTTTTTTTTTTTTTTGTAACTTAATGGGCCATAAGTTTTTCAACTAGTAATTTGACATTTATTGTGTCAAAATTAAGACCTCTCACCTACAATAAAAAAGAATATTAGTAACGTAGTACTTGTTGGCAAGTCTTTTGCCAGCTTGTAAAAAAAGTTGACAATTATATTTCTCTCTTTGATTTCATTTGAACACTATATTAATTCATTGACATAAAGAAAAGAAGTAGGGGGATTTGAACTTTTTATCTTATTACAAGTGATACTCTACAGCACTGTTATAAAAATCTCCGCCTAGCGCCGCCTAGGTTCTAGGCGGTTGGCCACCACCCCGATTAATGCCTAGGCGTTTGAAAATTAAGAAAGAGCATTTAGACTTGCTGAGGCACCTGCCTAGACCGCCTAGCCTGCTTAGGTAGCTACTCACTTAGATAGAAAATAGATAACTTTCATTTTACATTTTTTTTTTCAATAAATTGTAAGAGACTTGTTGAATACTTAAATAAATACACATTATATGCATGTTCCCCATGTTTTCATTATGTTCCAATACTTCCTAATATATATGTCATTCTATGTTGTAATTTATAATGAAATTATATATATTATAAGTATTAACACACACTTATTTACACGAAATATAATAGATTTACTTAAATCTGCCTAGTTTGCCTAGGCCCTGCCTAGCTGCCTAGGCGCTAGGCCCTAGCTCGCCACCCGACTAGCGTCTAGCGTTTTTTAGAACCTTGCTCTACAGTAATCAACATTAAGCGGAGATGGAGGGCTTGAATTCGAGATGCAGTGAGTTGAAGAGAAAAACCCTAAACTTCAAGGCAATTCATCATGTGCAGCAGATCTGAACTTGAGTGTAAAGAAAATAGCCTTTGGTTAACAAATTATTATTATTATATTTAGATTAAGGTGGTGTTATCCACACACTCATTTTCAATTCACCCGATCCGATAATAAAAAATTAATAGGGATGTGTAGGTGGTAAAAAAAAATGGTGTGGATAACACCATCATTAAATTGTACACATGAAAAGTTACTCTCCTTAACTGTTTTTCCTGCGTGATGAGATTTTCTGCACCCATTTTTCCTTGTGACCTCTCTGTGCTTTTGCATTTTGGCAGAGGATTTGGTTTATTTTTTATTATTTTAATTATTGTCAAGTTAACATTAATTATGTTTAGTTCAAAAAGCAAAGGCACAGAGAGACCACAAGTAAAAATGGATGCAGAAAATCCCAACTCTTTTCTTGCCAGCGCTATTGAGAAAAGTATTTATGGAGCTCAAAATCTTCAATCAAAGGGTAAATGCTGTTCACAAATGCAATTCAAAGGGCAGTAAAAACATGAACATCAGCTAGTAAGATGTCAATATGAGCGTTGTTGACGGTAGGGTTTCGATGGCTGGAAACCCGTAGAAACATCGAAACATCAACATCATCTTAGTGAGTTGTTAGTCTGACCACATTTTTTTATCATTTTCATCAGGGCTGGCACTGGAGGAGGGCGACCAGGCGGCATCACAAGGCCCTAAACCTTTGAAGCACCAAAATTTGTTTAAAATCATATGTACATGACAGATCCATTTGCCATCTTGAACCACGAACCTGCATCGAGCCTGACATGTTGCACTGCTGCACCCATCGGTCTTCACTCGCATCATTTCTCGCACCGTTTCATTGGACAATATTGTTCACATCATTCCGCTTCCGTTTAGCCGCCTGAGCGCTAAGTTCCAGCATTCCTCTTAATTAGTGCTTAGCATTTTTTTTTTTTAATTTTGTAAAAGATAAACGACTAAATAGTTGAAATACATTACCAAGTATACCCTACTAAATATGTATAACTAAATAGTTGAAATACATTACCAAGTATACCCTACTAAATATGTATAAAAAATGTGTCTCTGAATCCTAAAGTATACATAGAGGTGTGTTATCCACATATCCATTTTTACTTCTCACATACATCTTGTTAATTTATGACATTTGATCTTTTTCAATTCATCAAATCCGACATCTGAAAATTAAAAAAATATGTGAAAAGATATGAAATAAAATTGGCCAAACACTTTGTCCATTATCGGGCACCCTTTAGTCCTAATCCGAAAAGAAGTCGACCAAAACGTTCTTCAATAAAGTTTGAATAATGAATTGATCAGTTTTATTTCTTTGAACAAATTATTTAATAGGGCGATTACAAAGATTCAAACAAGTAATGGCTTTGGTCTGCCTAATTAAAGACACGTGGGTTTGACTTTGATCCCTTTGCTGCCTGCCCTGTTTGGTTTTTGCATTTTAAAAGGTTTGAGGTTTTCACTTTCGTGCCGACCATAGAATAGCACCGATGGTACCAAGGCGGCACGTGCCTTACGGTATGTTTGTTCTCTGCTCGACACAATGAAAAACACTAGGTGGCTCTGATCGGGTATGAATTGAGATCTCTCTGAGTTTTTGTGTCCAGAAGTTAAAAAAAAAAAAATGATAAGCAGATTCTCAAAAATGATTTTTTTTAATGAATTATCCTCCACTTTATGTTTTTAGCATAATTTTCATGCTAACAGTAATAAACATTGTGCTAAATGACATAGAGTTCATACAGAGTCATACATACAAAGACTCTCCTTAGCATTTCTCTTCAAGGATTAAGAGATTCTGATTACTTATTTTATAGCATGTGACCCCATTAGTCTATTCTAGTAGTCTTTAGACTCCAAACACAGAAATCTAAAGAAAATCTCAATTCATCCAATACAGTTTGATACAATTTGGAGATTTGCAAGTAGTTAAGAGATTTAAACGAATTTCTCCTTTAAGAATTTGACTTTGTGTTTGAGATAAATGACGGACCTTGAACAAGAGTGGAGACGATTTGCTTTTCGCAAGTAGTTAAATGATGGTTGTATTGCCAAGGGGTCATTTGATTATTTGACCATAGGGTGAATAAACGATCTATATACATGGAGTTATTTAGATTATTTGAATATATAGAGTGAAGAAATGATATAGTGTTAAGGTTTTTTTTGTACCCGAATGAGAGGAGAAATAACTTTGGATTAACCGAAGTTTCTTAAGTTGCCCTACTAAAGTTTTTTTCGATTGAAAGGAGTCAAATAGAGGGTAAGGTTTATGTTTTTTTGTTTGTTTTTCAGTGATGGTAAGGTTGTTTGTATTCAAACACTTGGTCCAAATTGGCCGAGGATCGGTTAGTTGGAGTAAGATTGTGCTCCGGGCTAGTTGAATTTGACTTTTCAGTTAAATTTCAGCCTATATATAATATCGGAATTGGTCCATCATGCTTCAATATTCTGGGCTGGGGATTGGCCCAATGGTTTGGCTAATCGTAGAAAATAACTTTATCCTCCTCTCTAATGAAAATTTAGATCCTGCAAGATGTAACTAAAGGATAAAAAGGAAAAGAAAAATCCCCATGAAAGATACAGCTCAAATTACAAGCAACTGAATAGACTGCTTAGAGTTTGTTTGGAATTACTCTTACAATGACTGGAAATGCTTTTGGTGAAAATGTTTTTAAACTAGCTTTGTTAGAAAACTAATTCATTTTTTTTAGATAACATTCCAAACTAGCTTTTTTAGAAAGCTAATTCATTTTTTTTTAACTATTTGTACCATCTCTACACGTGTCGGTGAGAATAAGTTATCCGGTACTCCAGCGACAGTGGAGCAAAATCCCGCTTAGTAGTAGTACTACCCCCTATGGTCCTCAATTAGAACTCCCTGTAATTTCCTTGGCCTGAGGAGCTGAACGTACCTTGCACTCAAGAATGTTCTAGGAAGCAGGGCCAGCAAACAGCATCGTCTCCTTGCTGGTAGTTTTGGAGTAATCAAGTACAATCTTGAATCTTTCAAATCAGACCGAAATAACCGAGGTCTGCTATGATAAAACTTCACACACTTAACAATAGGTGGTTAAGTTAGCGACAATATCGTTAATGTTAGTAGTGAGTCTGTTGGAAAATATTAATATTTAGGTTTATTTTTTATATTTGGGTTTTGCTTGTTAGGTTAGGATTTGGGCCTAGCCCATCTGAGTTAGGCTTTCTCGTTTAGTTAATAAAATTATTATTATTTTGTAATCTTATTCGTAGCGCATTCTGATATTCACAATGTAGTCATTCACAATATCGCTAATGTTAGTAGTAACTCAAAATTCTTATTATTTTGAGTTAGGGTTTTGCTTGTTAGTATGAGAGTAAGTCATTCACAATGTAGTCTCTTGGAGTTTTGTAACCGTTTCGGCTTTCTCGTTTGTTTAATAAAATTCTTATTATTTTGTAATCTTGTTCGTAGCGCACTTTGATATTCAACTTGGTATCAGAGCATGTTTGATCCTTCGGGATTTAATCTGTTCTTGATTAGTGTCAATTTGTTTGTATCAGTTTTGTTTGTCAGTTTTCTGGGTATTAGTTTCGTCCGTCATCTTCCGCTCATCCGTAGTCGAAGTCTTTCTCGCCGCCACGCATCGGCAACCAAAATCTGCTGCACAGCACCCACAATCTGCTGCACCCGCGCGACTCCGTGATCTTCTTCCTGCATCGTACTCGCAACCCGCGAACCTATCGCCTGCAACCCATTTGCACTGACTCCTGGATCCATCTCCGCCTCACTGACCTTCTGCACCATCCCCGCGGTTTGTATTCGTCCCTAACGAAGCCCTGATCCGAACCACTCGGATCGAGTTCGTCTCCCCTTGAAGTCCTGTAAACCTGCATCTGTTTCTGTTCCGCACCACACCTGCAACTTGAACCCGTATCTGCACCTGTGCTAGTTTTGCGCAAATTGAAAAAAAGAAAGACTGATGTTGTTGGTTTGCACAGAAAAAAAAAAAAGGAAAACAGAAGGTTCTGCTGATTGTTCGCAAGAAAGAAAAATGGGAAGGAAGGAAAGGATAGGAAGGAAAAAAAAAAAAAGGGGAAAAGGAGAAGGAAAAAGAGAAGAAAAAAAAAAAAAATTTGCCGTTAGTTTAAGGACCATGCGGGCAAAAGAAAAAAAAAATTGGTTGGATTTTTTGTTTGTTTGTTTGGAATTCGGCATCGGCATCTGCATCGGTATTGGCATTGGCACTGGAATTTGGAGTTTTGCATCTACATCTACTTTGGCAAACCCATGTCATGTACCGCCATGAGTTTGACGGAGGTGTTGAAAAATATTAGTATTTAGGTTTATTTTTGGTATTTGGGTTTTGCTTGTTAGATTAGGATTTGGGCCTAGCCCATCTGAGTTAGGGTTTCTTAGGTTTAGTTCTTTATAAATATTGCTTGTAATTTAGTTTGGGAGTAAGTAATTCACAATGTAGTCTCTTGGAGTTTTGTAGCCGTTTCGACTTTCTCGTTTGTTTAATAAAATTCTTATTATTTTGTAATCTTGTTCGTAGCGCACTCTTGAGTCATGCTGGACCTAAAAATTATCAAGTAATTTTTCGAAAATTATACATCCACTGCATCAAATCCAAAGTTATATATCTTTTTAAGGGAGAAATGCATTATAAATTTTATAAAATTTTAGGTAGCTTGGTAGATTATATTATTCAACAATGACTCAAGCTCAGCAGCCAGTTAGTTCTTGGACATATCTATTATCCGCAATGGTTGGAAAACTTTTTTCAATAATTTATACGTTTAGAGTTTAGACAGACATATATAGATAAAGTAAGTTAGCCTTTCACATGGAAAGGATATTAGATTTTTAGTACTTATGTACACATCGCAGCAGGTAGAATATATATAGATATATATAGTATAATGTATATCTGAGTGACCTAACCTTCTTAGTTCTTTTATTTCCTTTACTAAATATAAATCTCCGTAATTAAGTAGCAGTTCTTACTACTTTAAACATATTCTGACAATTCATGCTGTGAGCTCAGGTCTTTTTCTTCATTGTTCTTATAGGATTTCTCATGAAATAATACACAATTCAATCCACGTGATTATTTACTGGTGTGCCAAAATCATGGGAAATAATAAAATCCCTTAATTACATGGCCATGTGCATCTCACGAAACTCAATGACCTAATTTTCTGATATGGAGATGTGTTGCTGTACAGCATGCTGGGGGGAGAAGGAGCAAGCAGGTGTTGAGAGTTGTCCCACATCGGTGAGGGACAATGTTTGCTATGTGCTTATATGATCTTGAACTACTCCTCATATTGCTAATTGGTTTTATGGTGGAACCTCAATTTCATCATGGTATCAGAGCAAGGTTGTCCACATGTGAAGCCCAACGGCCACACGTGCTCCATGCCACCCAGTTGTTGTCCACGTGTAGGCTTGAAAATCCGCCACGCGTGCGGGGGCGTGTTGAGAGTTATCCCACATCGGTGAGGGACAAGGTTTGCTATGTGCTCATATGATCTTAGGCTACTCCCCATATTACCAATTGGTTTTGTGATGGAACCTCAATTTCATCAGCAGGAACGCTGGAGGAAGTCGCTTTTGGCACTCTTAAGATGGCAGGAGAAGTTGGATGGATTGTTAGAGATAGCGTCGGGTGGTTTCAGATGGGAGGAGGGAGGGGGAGGTTTCCTTGTGCTTCTAGTTTTATAGTGGAGGCAGAAGCAGATGCGTTGCATGTACGTATTGACTAATAAGGGTTCATGCACGTACGTAACTGTAGAATCAGATTCATCAACTCTCATACCTATGCTAGAACGTGCCCAGTTTATATGTGTGTCTACTGGAGGTATATTCGGATGGCGAAAGATTTTCATTTTCCCATTGTCGTTGTTGTCACAATGCAGCACACTCTGTGACCTCTTTTATGTCTAGAGTCTCACAGACGAAACTCTATCTTTTTAGACTGACTATATATACGGTTGTTTTGTGAATGACGTAAATCTTACTGTACGAATTTAATTAATAAAACTGCTATCATTTGAAGAAGAAAACAAAACAAAACCTGTAATTATGAAGTTGATAATCTTAATAAGTATAGTGCCTAGTGGTATGATTTTAGAATAAAAAAATCGAATCGTATGTAGATAATATATCGCACCATTTACATAAAATTGGAACAATCATGTCCTTTGTCATCATTACAAATTAACAACCACTAATTCAATCGATTAAAAATAAAAAGAAAGAATCAGACCCATTAGGGCAATAAGCACCATACAATCATTTGATTAATTGCAAATCCACCATAGAAAGCATAACAAAGTACAGTAAGAAGGCAAACTCAGCCATATCCTTTTCTTTAGCTAGAAAAATCAAATCAAGAGGTGATCAATTAGCAAAAATAGAAGGGATTAAGATATAATTAACTAATTGAGCACACAAAAAAACACTAATTAAGCATCATCACTAAGTAGTAGCGGTAGTGTTGATGTGAAATATGCGACCGCAGCTATAAACTGAGCAAAACGCTTGCAATGCCATCAATAGCAAGAGAAAAACGGCAGCCAGCAAAGCAAGAATTGGCCAGCAACCAACCACATAAACCTTGAAAAATTTTGCCATTTTAACCTTCCATCTACCGTTGTAATACTTGTTCACATCTTCAATCGCCTGGTCCAAGAATGGCACTTTCGTCAACCGAATCGACTTGCTCATACCATTAAACAGATTGGCCACTTCTTCATCACTCTTCAAACGGTTCAGAATTATACCTTTTTCTCTAAGCAGCTTTGCGTCCTCCTCCGTGTCTATAATCCCGTTCACCATTTCCGTGTAGCGTGTAAAAACCAACTGCCCTGATGCACTTGATGCTTCATAAGCTACCAAGTTTCTCAGGATCACCTCTGTGTTCACATCTAAGCTAGTTGCGGGGAGGTAAAGTGTGACTGTTTTGGGATCAAAGGAGATGGATGAAATGCAACCCTTTGTTGGCACAAAACGGACCCCGGATTTCATAAGATCAGACACAGAAGGGATTGTAATCTCCTCTACCAATGGCGGTCTGTTGACGGAACTCTCATTTTCAGGTTTGATTTCTTCCTTGTGTTGGGAGGAAAATAAATAAGCAACAGGTTGTTTCAAAAGTGCAAATCCAGGAAGGCTGGAGAGGATTGTCCAAGGCAATTTAAATATCAATTTAATAGGTCCGGATACAAGTATTTTTTTAAGAAGACGTACCGGGCCTTTGTTTAGTTTCGACAGCAGCTTCCATACTTCCTCAAGAAATTGTTTAACGTAATTCGGGCTCTTCGTAGATTTTGACTCCTTGTCTTCGTCTGTGCCTTCACCTTGATCCTCAGCTTCTACAATTTCAGAGGGCCGGCGTTCCAGTTTGGGGGTGATCATTTGGTACAAAAAGTCTAGCAAGTGAGCACATTCTGAGACTTTGATCTTTGGTAGGTCCTCATCCTTCATCTTGAATGGTGAAAGCTCTTTGCACATTCCCACCAACATCGAAAGCAGCATCTCGTCAGCGGTTTCCAACAATTGGAATCGAAACTCCAACATTTTTCTCAACACAAATAGTGGGATTTGGTTCTCGAGCATTACCAAGTCCCTTAGAATTGCATGGTGTGCTGAGTTCCTGCCTGAATAGTCAACCAAGCGTGACATCTTTGAGGAAACTCTTGTCAAAATCTTCCCTTCTTTGGCTCCATAGACTTGGAGCATCTCTAGCAAGAACGATGCATCAATCGCCATCATCCACCCTAGAGTCTCACCATTGAAATCCAGGTACTTGTGGTAGCAAGCACGAATCCGCGGCTCAAACTTTATCAATTGGTCAACAAGATTTTGGAACTTAAGGCACTGGAGATTCTTTTGTGTTCGTTTAGCTGCAGCCACTTTGTACCTCTCCATCTCGTAGAGCTCCGGACGCAAATAATGGTAAGGACCAATTGCAACTTCTTGTGGGGTGTAGGAATCAGGATCACTGGCCAAAAGGGTTTTCGGGACATTGAAAACGGAAACAGGGATTTCGCTATCATCGTCGAGCTCTTCCTCGAGTGTTTTTCGGATTTGAATAACCCATTGGAACTCGTTGAAGTTCGAACTAGATTTGGAAGAGAAAGTTTGTTGGAGAGAAGACATGTTTATGGTGTGTTGTTCTAGCTTTTTTTAGGATCATAAACTTTTTTGGTGGGTTGAATGACAGTTTCTGATCAGATTGTGAGGAAGTTATGAGAAGAACTAAGGAGAGAGTCCTCATATTAATATTGTCATTAGTGACCTTTAAGAGTGTTTTTGAATTTATCAATTGTGAATGCGTTTTCCTCATGCTTTAATTGTATACCATATGAAAGGTGTCTTTCACCTTGCTCATGACATAGATCTGAGTTAACTACGGCATGTCTTCATTATATCAAATTCTAATCCTTCTAAGCAATTGATGTTAGCAAGAGTAGAGAGGATGTAGAGTGATGAGCAGGAGATATTTTTCAATGTGTCGAGAACACGGTCCGGTAATGCCAAGTGGAATAATACAATTAATTGGCAACTTGAAAAACAAATCCAACCAATTGCATTATTACACTCAGTGTACCTGGCCGTATTCCAGACACTCTAAAAAATTTCTCGATGAATACGAATAAACTAGGTGAAAAGTTCAAAGCACTTAATATAATGAAAAATATGTAATAATTTGTCTATTGGTGACAGGGAGTTATATGTTTGTTATTCCCACTTGGTGCAAGTAGGATTAATGTAGTGTGAGAATCACAATCATTGGGCTCCATTTCACGTGTAGAAGCCCTGTGGGATGATAGCGCCATGTGGGTATGATATTCTGCAATTTCTTTTCGTCAACTTCAAAACAAAGACAAGTCTACAAAAACGACTATTTACAAACATGTCTAATTAATTGGATGCAGTTGAAAATGAAATTTAATTGGTGCATATGGTACTTACTTAATCAGTAATCAATACTTCTGTCGCCACCAATTCTTGATCCATCTAAAAACAGACTAACTCTTGCTCTAATGATAATCCGTTTATCAGTGGTTGACAGAAGTTATTTTGATATGTGTAAAAGTAAACTAACTCTTGATGTAAAACGATTACTTTTTTTTATCAATATTTGAAAGAAGTTCTAAGTTCAATTTCAAGCTGTAGTGATTAAAAAAATAAAGTAAAATCCTAATTGATGTGGTTGATTTTTTTTTTTTTTTTTTAATTTATGCCACCAATTATTACGTAACCATCTCATTATGTGTTACATTAGTCAGTCTAAATGTTGAGATAATAGTTAGTGTACGTAATATTACTAATTTTTTTTTAATGCATACTGAGGGTTTAGGGGTTGAATTGGTGGTTGGAATTCGAGATTAGGGTTTCTCTTTTGTCACAGACTCACAATTGAAGCATAAATTTGTTACAAGTTGATAGTTCATAGTTCATAGTTGTAGCAATAATTGCAGCTGCTGAAATGAATTTCGAGAGTTGGTGTAAATTGATGAATGGAGTTCAAAATTAACGGTGAGATTTTGGGATGTTTGTAATGCAGCATCATAAATGTATTTACAGTTTGTTTAGTGGTTCATTTAGATGTATTTTTTAGTATTAATTACTATAAGAGTGCTGAACCACAACCACTAGCTTAATTACCTGTTCATGGTATTCAAATCTTGTTAGAAAGCCAAAACTTGCGATCATGTTAAACCGTGTTCATATAATATATATGAAGATGTTGAACTGATGAAGATGTCGAACTGATGAACTGTCAAATACCCACATAATTGCACATCATTAGGTTAAGGAATCTTCAATTGCAATGCTAGATCATATATCTTTCCTAAGTTGTTTTGTTGTTATTTTTGACACCTCTCTGCCTCATCGAATTCAACACTTCACTTCTTTTAAGTGCTGTACGTATCGACTATTTGAGGAAGTGGTGGCTTTACCAGAGTGGTTGGGGAACATTACACTCCCTATATAAACAGTACGGTATAAAAACCTCTAATGCCGAAAGCTTGTCTACATTCATAGGATGTTGTTATTACAGTTTGTTTACTCTATAGTCTCTATTTGTAACATTAGAATGTTTTTATGATAATAGTATTTCTTATTTGCTTAAAAAGTATTTGTTTCTTACTGAAAATATATACACAGGTTGCAACAGTTGCTTTGATATTTGAAGTACAAAGAAGTGCTTGGTCAGAAGCGAGAAAGGAGGAAGCACGCAAGCAAGAACTGGAGGTATTGTGGCAATACAGTCAATGTGTTAATTTGCATTTGTATGCTAATGGAGTTGAAAGAAAATGGTAACTCTTTATTCTGGTATTGAACTATCTGAGCAAACTGCCATCTTTGGTTTCATTTTCATTAGTGTGGTGAAAGAAAAACATCTTAAATTTTTTAGCAAACTTCTGCATGCTAGCATTTGTAAGTACGTATTTGCTCTATTCTGCCTTCTTGAAGTTCATGTTGGTGTAGTTCAAAAGCCCAAAAGTCCAAAATTATTTTCGGATTCCCTATTTGTCTCGAAATCCTGAAACTATTTCGGGATTCCCGAAAACTTGGTTTGGGATCGATCTTAAAATTGGGAATCCCGAAAGTTTCGGTTTGGGAATCGGGACAAGGGTTTCGGTTTGGTATTCCATACCAAGCCAGCTCTACCCTTTGTTTCCCTCGTTTTTGTATCCCGACTTGTTACATGTGTAAACTGTGAACATTTTTTGTTTTTGGAATGGAGAATGTATGATTATTTATAAAAGCATGAGATTAAGGTAGACCTTTTACTTACGAGTGAAGAAAAATATCGCAAAACTGTTGTACTAAATGATGAGGATAGTTATTTCATATCTTTTGTTTTTTTATGTGAAAGAGAGAAAGGTGGGAGAAAACTTGGAAGAATTTTCTTTTTTTGAACAAACAATATTATTTCCACTAAGAGGGGTGGTGAGTTTAGCCTCATAATGTGCTAGCAATAAAGTGGTTCAAATTCGCTTTTGCCGAGAATCAAACCTAAGACCTCTCACTTACAAGTGAAGAGGAAGACCACTAGATAATATAAGAAAATTGTTGACATGGTTGGTGTCTTGAGAAAGAGGTTGACAATCTCTCGTGGAGTTTCATTCTGCCTTCAAATTTTGCTACTTGACATTCCACTGTAAATTTAACTTCTTAGTTGGAGATTAAGAAGCCAAAATCACGAACCTTACAACCCTAATCAAACACATATAATAGGAAGGGAAATTTTATTTGAACCCATATTTTGTATCTCAACACCCAGCTTACGTTTTATATCCACATTGTATTTGATTTATCTATCATTATCTATTTACACCCAACATTATTTCCGAAACCGCCCTTACTTATCAAAACTCAACTCAATCAAACTTCTTTTTACACCCAACTCAATCTACTTAAAAATAAAAAATAAAACCCTAACCAGTCCATCATCTCCATGGAACAAATCCCCTTCTCTCTCTTTAAAAAAATCCTTCCATCTCTCATGGTTGTCATTCTACACCCCTATCTACTCCTCTGTAGTCATCCAAACCTCTTCCTCTTCCTTTTCTTCATCATTTGACATCTCTAAATTTCTAGAGCACTAATTAGCTTAATAATCGGTATGAGCTTTTGGTTAGAGTATGAGTTTGATATGTTTCAATTAAATGAGAATCTTCTAGCCTCTATATTCCTATTTGTGGTAGAAAAATGGGTATGTCCATGATAACTTTTGGTAGATCAATGAATATTTTTAACCGTGGATATTTATTAGATACCAAAGTTGCGGACAACAATTCACATTGCATTGAACTGTGGCTAAAAAGTATATCGCCTTTGCACGTTTTATAGGTGAACTTATAGCTAAGCAGTTTTTATTGTGAAGCAAAACTTCGGAAATTGATCTAACCTGGATGTGTAATTGAGTTTATGCATTTTAATGATTAAACTGATAAATATTTCGTCCATATATGGATTTAATATCGTAGTATCCTTTAGCCTCTATATGCCACAAAAGTTGCGGACAAAAATTTACAATACATACAACTGTGGTTAAAGAGTGTATCGCCTTTGCACGTTTTATAGATGAACTCATAGGTAAGCAGTTTTATTGTTGACCAAAACTTCGGGAATTGCTCTAACTTGAATGTATAATTGATGACACACCCCGTCCCGAAGGTAGGGCGTGCTGGCCGTCACGTGAGCGTGACGTAAGCCATGTGCACAGTGCGGAAGCAAGATTAATCAGAAGGATACGAACAATTTAAAACCATGCAACCAGCAACCCAATTAAAGATAGAGTGCTAGTGCGAGAATTAAGAAGGTTTACACAACCAGAGCATAAATGGTCTACGTGCAGTCAAGCAGAAGTACTAAATAGAAATAACACCCGAAGGTGGTCCTACATAAGTGAATTCTATCAGAACGTCCGATGCGCTCCTCGTATGCCACCAACAAACACTACTTAATACTTGGAGGGGCGAAAAACAAAGTTGAGTGGGTTAGATACAAATCTTTTCAAAACCTTTCTTTTCTCAAAGATTATAACCCCTCGCCGTAAAACCTGTATAATTTCCCAAAAATAAATTATATACTCATATATATAATTCTCAAAATCCTGCTGAAAATATGTATGTATGCCATGCCAAAGTATCATAACTGAATGCCAAAGCATAACTCTGTGAATGTGATTAAATACTAAATAATCAACTCAGCCCTCGGCTGTATATAGCTCATAACAATCTCATCATATCATATAGCTCATAATCATCTCAATCATATCATCATATATATACCCTGCACACACATCAATACCACATCTAGTGGTCTGCACAACATCACTGAATATAAACTAATATGCTCAGTGCTATAATCACGTGAAAACTGAGAGATAAATCGCAGGTCACCTACAAGTCGAACCCACCTATAATGGCCTATTCGACAGGACTGAGCACTTAACTTGGATCCAAGGCGAGCATACGGTGCGGGAGGTGAACAACACGTGAAAGACTGAACCCCTCTCTGGGCGGGAGCACTAATATCAGTGTGCAAGTTTATGAGCTCTAATCATATCACATCACATCATTCGTTCACATCAACTAGTATATAAACTTACCTGCCACTTACATGTGCGTCCTCAGCACCAACATCAACATAAGCAATCAATAACGCATAATAAATAAATAGATACTTTGCATGGTATTTCATATCACATTTCATTTAAACTGATTTTCTGGGAAAAACTCATTTATATAGGTATATACGGAAAACAAATGGCCACTCACTGATAAGTAGAAGGGTCGTAAACCCCGTGCCTAGCCTGGCTACGCTCGTCCTCCAGATAGGTCTCGCCTATATGAGAAGTAACTGAAATAACGTTAATTAACGCACATAATCGAAACCTTAGAAATAACTTCTCATACATTGCTCAAATTGGGTATATGAATATACCACTGTGATCTACACAATCTCAGGATTATCCCCATATTTTTAGAAAAAATTTCCGACCACCCACGCGCTGCCACGCCTCGGCCACGTGTAACGGTATAGTAACGCCGTTAGGAATATTCCGTTAATTAACTAATGGCGTCAGTTAACGCTGTTAGCATATTCCATCAAAACTGACGGAATATTCCCCTATCTTCGCCGGCGACTGTTCGCCGGTTTCTGGAAAAACTTCCAACTATGGTTTCTCCTTCATTTTTGCACCATTTTCTACATACTTTATACCAAAATGAAGATCTCACAAAGATGAACACAACCATACCTGACTCGACCCCCAACTCGCCGGGGATTCGTCGGAAAAAGCCTCGATAATTCCGGCCAAAACGAAAACTCCCCGATCTCTCTATTTCGACGTCCAAAAACTTCAAATGAACTACTCCGAGCTTCCTTAGGACCTCATAAAGCTTCCTATAAGCTTCAAATTCCGTGAAAAACAATATTTCACGTGTGCATGAACAGTGCACAAATTGGAGGGTGAGGTTCTACGTGAAAACGAACGTATTTGAACCTGAAAATGGTACCTTTGAACTCACCACACCACGAGGAACACGATGGTGTCCTTGGTTCCTTCGATCTGTAAGTTTTGGAAGGGTTTCTGGGTGCGTCCGTACGAAGGAGGAAAAGAGAGAGAGTCTGTGAGGTAGAGAGAGAGTGAGTACGGGAGCGAGAGAGAGAAAATGTGTGAATGTGTGAGTGTGTGTGTGGTCCAAGTACAACCAACCAAAATAATTGGACCCACTTCCAAACTTAAACACACATGTACCTTAGTTAACGTCCAAGGGCATTTTAGTCTTTTCACGTCCGTCGTAAGAAATTTCTGGGACGGGATGTTACAATTGAGCTTATGCATTTTAATGATTAAATTCATAAATATCTCAACCACATATGAATTTAATATCGTATTGTCTTTTAGCCTCTATATTGGTATCTGTGGCAAAAAAATGGGTACCTCCATGAGAAAATTTTGTAGATCGATGAATATTTTCAATCTGGATATTTATTAGATACCAGAAATTATAAGTCTATTCGCGAAATTCTAAGTCAATGCCACATACAATATTTGTTAAGACATATTTAGGGAACTGTTATTAGTACTCCAAAAATCTCATTATACACTCCGCACAAGTGTATTTTTCTTTCTAATTATAAAAAGTTTGGAGTGCTAATAACAATTTTCTATATTTATATACATTTTATTTTAGTTTGGAAGTCGACTTCCTTTTTTTTTTCTTTCTTTCTTTATCAAGTTGGGATTATCGTTGATTGTGACCCTGTGCAACTAGTTGTTGATTCGTTTTGAATAATCAACATTATTTCTTACAATGTCTTGGGTGTATGAATAATAGAAAGAAAACGGTCATGATACAAACTGAATAGTAGTAATACTAATTAGTAAACAACTTGTGCATGATGTTTGCTTATAACCAAGTGGCATGAAGGGACAAATGTATAGGTTGCATGCATGAATTGGAATAGTATTAGTAAATGCATGATGTTTGCTTATAACCAAGTGGCATGAAGGGACAAATGTGTATGTTTTATGCATGACTTGGAATAGTATTAGTCGTCGGGAGGTTTTGCATCAATTTGTTTTGGGTAAATTACACTTTCATACCTCAGGTTTGGGCTCTATTTCAATTCCTTACAACATCTTTAAAAAATTTCACTTTCATACCTTAAGTACTATTTTATTTCAAAATAATACCTCTGTTACATTTTCCATCCATTGATCCGTTAAATGCTGACGTGGCTGCCACATATATGCCACGTGGCAGCCAAATATTTGCCACGTGGCAAAAAATTTTTTTTTTTAAAACCTGAATTTTTACAAAAAAAAAATAAAAATTGAACACGCCGGAGAAGAAGGCCGGAAATCGGCCGGAAACTTCCCTAACTTTAAACATTCATAACTTCTTCGTTACACAATGAAATCAAGTGATTCAAGAAGAAAAGTTGTAGCTCTCGAAGAGACAAAGAGAATGCTACCTTACACGACGTCTAACTCGCCGTGGTTTGGCCGGAAAATGCCTCGAAATCCACGGAGGTAGCCGAAAACTGGGTAAGATTCAAATGGATATAACTTCTTCAATACTTAACGAAATTGGGTGAAACAAAAAGGAAAGTTGTAGTACTCAGCGAGACAAAGATATTGATACCTTGAAAGCCGGCCAACTAGCCGTGGTTTGGCCTGAAATTTCCTCGAAAGGGGCGGTGCTCGCCGGAAAACTGGGGAAAGCTCCCTGAGTTGTTTTCACGTCCAAACCTTCGCCAAAAACCACTTTTTAGCAACCACTAAGCCTGCTAGACTACTAGGGAGAAAGATGGAAGAGTGGTTCGACTTACCTTCGTTAGAAATCACTTGCACAGTGACTGTGCACAATGCCAAGGAGAGAGAAAGAGAGAGACCGGATAGATGAGGGATCTAGGCTTTGACTTCTTCTTCTTCCGGGGCCGAGGGGGGGGACGGGAGGAGGGCCGCGGGCAGGGGGTGGGGGGCTTCGGCTTCTTCTTCCTTTTTGGCAAAGGTTTGGATGAGAAAAGAACTCGGGGAGCTTTCCCCAGTTTTCCGACGAGCACCGCCTCTTTCGAGGAAATTTACGGCCAAAACACGGCGAGTTGTCCGGCTTTCAAGATATCTTTGTATTCCTGAGTACTACAACTTTCCTTTTGTTTCACCCAATTTCGTTAAGTATTGAAGAAGTTATATCCATTTGAATCTTACCTAGTTTCTGGCGACCTCCGTGGATTTCGAGGCATTTTCCGGCCAAACCACTGCAAGTTAGACGTCGTGTATGGTACCATTCTCTTCGTCTCTTCGAGAACTACAACTTTTCTTCTTCAATCACTCGATTTCGTTGTGTAACGAAGAAGTTATGAACGTTTAAAGTTAGGGAAGTTTCCGGCCGATTTCCGGCCTTCTTCTCCGGCGTGTTCAATTATTATTTTTTTTGTAAAAATTCAGGTTTTAAAAAATTATTTTTTTTGCCATGTGGCAAACATTTGGTTGCCACGTGGCATATATGTGGTAGCCATGTCAGCATTTAACGGATCAATGGATGGAAAATGTAACGGAGGTATTATTTTGAAATAAATTAGTACTTAAGGTATGAAAGTGAAATTTTTTAAAGATGTTGTAAGGAATTGAAATAGAGCCCAAACATGAGGTATGAAAGTGTAATTTACCCATTTGTTTTTGTTTTTAATATGTATATATTAAGTTCTATTTTAATGGGATTGCTCACCACCCCTAAGTTGTGATAATGCCTTTATTTATCGTTGTTATGTGAGTTTAATTAAATTTTAAGATTGTGTTTAGTAAGTTAGATGTTAGATTAGTTACCGACATTTCGATTTCTTTTTTTATCGTTGTTATGTGATAATGCCACTTGCTCACTACATACATTTCGATTTCCTTTTTTTTTTTTTTTTTTTTTTTTTGAGTTGAGCGATAGCATTAGTAAGTTAGATGTTAGATTAGTTACCGACATAATTCAACCCACACCGTCATGCAAGAGCATAACACTTTTTCACCACTGTGGTAAAGGGCCACTTGCCAACAAGTTGATTGGCTTGTGTGACTTTACTAATACTATTCCAAGTCATGCATGAAACTTACACATTTGTCCCTTAATGCCACTTGGTTATAAGCAAACATCATGCACAAGTTGTTTACTAATTAGTACTACTCTTATTCAGCTTGTATCATGACCATTTTCTTTCTGTTATTCATACGCGCAAGACATTGTAAGAAATTATGTTGATTATTCAAAATGAATTAGCAACTAGTTGCACAGGGTCACAGTCAGTGATACTCTCAACTTAATAAAGAAAGAAAAGAAAAAAAAGGAAGTCGACTTCCAAACTAAAATAAAATGTATATAAATATAAAAAAATGTCATTAGCACTCCAAACTTTCTATAATTAGAAAGAAAAATACACTTGTGCAAAGTATAGAATGAGATTTTTGGAGTACTAATAACAGTTCCCTAAATATATCTTAACAAATATTATACGTGGCATTGACTTAGACTTTCGTAAATAGACTTATAATTTCTGGTATCTAATAAATATCCAGATTGAAAATATTCATCAATCTACAAAATTTTCTCATGGCGGTACCCATTTTTTTGCCACAGATACCAATATAGAGGCTAAAAGACACTACGATATTAAATTCATATGCGGTCGAGATATTTATGAATTTAATCATTAAAATGCATAAGCTCAATTATATATTCAAGTTAGATCAATTCCCTAAGTTTTGGTCAACAATAAAAACTGCTTACCTATGAGTTCACCTATAAAACGTGCAAAAGCAATATACTATTTTACCACAATTCTATGTATTGTGAATTTTTGTTCGCAGCGTTTGTGGCATATAGAGGCTAAAAGATACTACGATATTAAATCCATATGTGGTTGAAATATTTATCAGTTTAATCATTAAAATGCATAAACTCAATTACACATCCATGTTAGATCAATTCCCGACATTTTGCTTCATAATAAAAACTGCTTAGCTATGAGTTCGCCTTTAAAACGTGCAAAGGTGATATACTTTTTAGCCACAGTTCAATGTAATGTGAATTGTTGTCCACAACTTTTGTATCTAATAAATATCCATGGTTTCGACCAAAAAATAAATAAATATCCACAGTTAAAAATATTTATTGATCTACTAAAAGTTATCATGGACATACCCATTTTTCTACCACATATAGGAATATAGAGTCTAGAAGATTCTCATTTAATTGAAACATACCAAACTCATTAAAAACCCTAACCAGAAGCTCATTTAATTGAAAAGAAAAAGGAATCAATACGTAAAAATTGAACCAATTGATTGAACACATACCAATTATTAAGCTAATTAGTGCTCTAGAAATTTAGAGATGTCAAATGATGAAGAAAAGGAAGAGGAAGATGTTTGGATGATTACGGAGGAGAAGATGGGGGTGCAGAATAACAACCATGGGAGATGGAAGAATTTTTTAAAGAGAGAGAAAAGGGGCTTTGCTCCATGGAGATAATGGACTGGTAAGGGTTTTATTTTTTTATTTTTAAGTAGATTGAGTTGTGTGTAAAAAGAAGTTTGATTGAGTTGAGTTTTGATAAGTAAGGGCAGTTTCGGAAACAACGTTGGGTGTAAAGAGATAATGATAGACAAATCAAATACAATGTAGGTATAAAAAGTAAACTGGGTGTTAAGATACAAAATATGGGTTCAAATAAAATTTCCCTAATAGGAAAGGCTAATATAAATGTGTTGGATGAAACATAAAACTACAAAGTGATAACTGGTAATTGTGTCAAATTAACAATTAAATTAATTTAATTAAAAATTTAATGTGTCAGATGAAAGTTATCAATTTTCTGTTTACGTGAAAGTCGAGACCTAGACGGCCCGTTAGGCGCCCGCCTAAGCGGGTCTACACGTAATTTCTTAATTTTCAAAGGCCTAGAGACTAATTGGGGAGGTGGCCAGCCACTTAGCGCCTAGGCAAGCTAAGCGGGAATTTTTAGAACAATGACTTCAAGTGAAAAAGAATATCGCAAAACCGTTGTACTAAGTAATAAGGATAATTATTTCATTTCTTTTGTTTTTTTTTTTATGGAAGAAAAATGTGAATGAGAGAAGGGTGGGAGAAAAGTTGGAAGAATTTAAATTAGTATAATTGTCGTTTCATCTTTATTATGTAAATATTGTTTAGGGAATTTTTTTTAAGTTTCATATGAACTTATACACCTTTTTTAAATTTGTCATATGAACTAAAATTTTAAGCAATTTGTCATATCAATTTTCCAAAATCATTAATTTGTCATCTCACTCTAACTCCATTACGTTTTGCATCCAAAATAAGCCATATGGCTTGCACATGAATTATTTTTCAAGGTTATTTTAGACATTTCAATTCCCCACTTACCTTCAAGATTATTTCGAGAATTTCAATGTTATTTTGGACATGTCAACTCCTTTGTTTTTTATAGACACAAATGACAACATTGGATTCTCAAAGCTTGCAATTAGTTAAAATTCATGTTAGTGAGCCTAATGTCTTTTTTAATAGTTGACAATAAGTTTTTGAAATGAACCTGACATGTTCTTTTTACCAGCCAAAAGTTTTTGGTTCGTACTAAAGAAAAGCAAAGAACTTGTGAAAAGGAGGTCAAAAGTCTTAAACTGATTTATTTCCCCACCCCATGTGTAATATATCTATGTATAAGAATAAAAACTAAAATATAAAACTTGTGAATAACCCTGAACACAATTTATGTGTGCTGTACATGATTTATTTTTATGAAAAACTAACAGATGTTAGATGAAAAGTTAATGACTTCAAATAATTGATATGACAAATTGCTTAAAATTTTAGTGTGTATGAAAAATTGAAAAAAGTGTATAAGTTCATATGACATTTCAAAAAATTTCTCATATTATTTTACTGCAAGGATAATATAAGTAAATTGGTGACATGGTTGGTGCCTTGAGAAAGAGGTTGACAATCTCTCGTGGAGTTTCATTCTGCCTTTAAATTTTGATATGTGACATTCTACTGTAGATTTAACTCCTCAGTTTTTTGTTTTTTTGTCAAACAATAGATTTTGTTAGATTAGATATTAGATTAGCTACATACGGGTTCAAACCCACACTGTCATGAAAGCGCTCAACTCCTTTCCACCACTGTGGTAAAGAGCCACTTGCGATTTAACTCCTAATGCGAAAATCACAAACCTAACATCTGTTAACAATTTCAAACACATATAATAGGAAAGGTTGATATGAACGTGTCGGATGAAACATAAAACTAAAAAGTGATAACCAATAAAATTGTATCAAAATCCATGAGCTCTAATGAACTACTGATCTTCGAGTGTTTGTGGGAAGTATGAAAAGATGGATTCGCAAGAGCAATCCCTTCGATTCGAATTCAGAAAAGAGAGAAAAGATCAGGAGAAGTCCAGAAAGAAGGGGCTGGTTAATATGAATTTCTTTTTATCAATTATTTATATGTAATTTAAAATAAATAATAAAAATTCTGATAAAAAAATATTGTAATAAAATAATAGTTTAATTTGACATATCGAGTAGAGCACAAAATTTTAAAATATGTCAAAGTGCTACGTAAGCTGTCAAATTCAAATTTTATGTTTAAAATTTGAATCGATCCCTGATCCCTGATCCCTCTGTCTGTACTCTGGACCCTCTCCTTCCCAACCTCTGCCGCTCCGCGCACCCTCTCTCAACACAATCAGTCTTCGTCTTCTTCCTTCCCAACGACCTGCACCCCTGTCTCACTCTCAGTCAGTCAGTCTCTTACATGTCGTCGATTTACAAGTGTCGTCGTCTCACTCTCCGTCTCTCACCCCCGTGACCCATGACCTGCGACCCGCGACCCGCGACTTCCTTTTGCCGTTTCGAGTCTCGACCCACGATTTCCTTTGCATGGTTAGTCTCATGTTCTACAAATTTTCTTTTCAATTTCATGGGTTGTGCTGATTTTATTTTCAATTTCATGGGTTTCTGCAGTTTTTCAATTTCTTGGGTTTTGCGATTTTCTTTGATTTTTAGTGGTTTTTATTGTTCCTATGATAGTAATGCTTGCTATTATTGTCAATTAGAAGAATCTGTTTGAAATGGTAAGAATAGATATTTTTCATACTGTGAAGTTGAATGGTAAGAATACAGAGGTGGGAAGGGGAATTGTTGAATGATAATATTCAAATGACATGGAACTTTTGAATGATTCCGAATTATAGGCAATACAGTTCCATTCTATTGTATTCGTTGGGGTGAAAGTTCATTTCAAAGAGATGCATAACTTATTTGATGGATCATATTTATTCAAGGTTCATAAGCACAAGAGCCTAGTAGTTCGGTTTCATTTGGCTGTGCATTATTTCTCTGGATGAACATATGATCAGGCTTGTTGATTTTTTTTTTTTTTTTTTTTTTTGTTTTCTGGTAAAGATCAGGCTTGTTGATTTGGCGGAGGGATTTGATGAACTCATTGGATGGACAGCTTTATGTATAGTTTTATGTTATGTAATTGGTGTATGGGAAAACTTTATGAATCGTGATGTTTTTTTGTTCCCTAATTGAATCTTATTATATGTTTTGTATCTTAATTAGATGAAGTTTGGACTTTGGAAGACTTGATTGATGATTCTAGTTGAACTTTAAATGTTTTTTTTCATTATCTTTGATTCTAGTTGGAATGCTTATGTTATGATTGTGTTGGAGATGTTAAAATTTCAGATTTCAATTTTTTCTTTTTCTTTTTGAAAAAAAAAAACCCGAAAAAAAATGGTAGGTAATAACTGAATATATTAAGTCGGTGATCATTGGTCGGTTTTCATAATTAATTTCACTAAATAAGGACTCCTAAACCTAACTAAATAAGGCTCCATAATTTTCTCAACTATTAAGTTGGATTGACCAAGTTACTTGTATGTCAAGAAATAGTGAGCACATGTTGTTTGACACTCACAACTTACATTCTCCCACTTGAGTGTTCAAGAACATGATCATTATTTGGCTAAGTGGTAGGTGATCACTGAGTCCCACAAGGTTTGCAATTATATGTTTAACAACTTGTCACTAGTAGTTTAAATATTGGATTATAGAAAATAACATGTAATTGCTTCTACATGTTTACTCTACTACCACGAATATCAAATTACGAGCACAATGTTGCCTGACATCATTCGTTAATTCAGGTTGATAAGCAAAAGATCAACTCCTGAACTGAGCCTCATGCAAGCATGACTCATATTTTCCGTCAATTAAAACAAAAAAATAAGAGAAGATGCAAATGCAATATACTGTTACAAAATTAGTCTCTTATCAAGATTTCTGAATAAAAGTTTACTATTAAACCATTTTCCACTAACACTTCAATTCAATAAAACAAAAGCAATTTTAAACTCTCACTAATAAACACACATACCTCTTAAACGCTCCCACTGATCAAGCATTAATCAAGGATTTATTATTACGAATTTTGAGAATTCAACATCAACTACTAATTTTTTTTTTCTAACTTCATCTCTATGTCAGATATTGCAAGGGAGTGAGTGACTGAAAAGCTATATAAAAGCATATGGTCAGTTTTATTCATCTAAAATTTGACAGACACAGAAAACTTTAACAGAACGTTTTCTGATTGCAACAAAAGCATATAATTCCAGAATCATCTTTGGACAGAATTTGATTATATTAGGTTTTCACAGCTAAAACGTAAAACGTATATAGTTTCAACTGACACACCCTGACCCGGAATGCCCACTTGGACTCCGAACCGAGCTGTGCTGGTCGACACTTGGAAGGTGACGAAGCCATAAAGTGTAGTGTAGTGGAAAATGTGAATAAATTTAAACTTAAAAGTGCCTGAATACAAGAGTGCCATGTGAGTGGGAATGAACCCAATTCACACGTGATGACAAAGCATAAGTACAATACAGTAAAATAGGATGAGAATTATACCATCAATGGTAATCGTCTACACCAAGATTTGCCAATATTTCTCGTCAGCACAAAAGCTCTGCTACTAGAACCTGGAGGGGCGAAAAATAGAAGGGTGAGTGGGCAAAAACAAAGCTTTAGAAAACACATTTATCTTTTCTGAAAGTGCTAACCCCTCACTATAAAACCCGTATAGTTTCCAGAAAATAATACTATGTAAGTACGAAAATAAATGCACAAGGGCAGTGAAAACAAAAGCATGTCACGTCACAATATCTCAGCAATAATAAATGTAGGTCAGGTGTGAAATCAGTCTAAACTAGCATGCCAGTCGGAGTCACCTAATGTGACCTGTAGGACTGGACCTATTGCTCATCAATCTATGCTTGCACACGAGTCGGAGTCACCTAGTGTGACCTGTACGACAGGGCTGTGTGTAAATATGTACGCTCTAGTGCTACGATCACGTGAAGGCTAGCGATAAATCGCGGGTCACCTACGTATTGCAGTTTGTACGACAGGCTAGCAGAAATTTGAAAATTTTCAGTAGCATAATCTCCTTTTAAATTTTACAATAATTTAATTTCATGCCAAAATGATGTGAGAACGTTTAATTATAAAAAAAAAAATCATATACTAACATAGCATGATAAAATTACATAATAATTCACAATTGACCAAGAGTGTTTTAAAATAACCTTTAGCATGTCCATAATTTATCAAAATCTCCCTTTAAGATAAGAAAACAATTAAAAAATGAAACCAAAATGGCCACGGGATTAATATGTGTAAATAGATCAAGCTCCTTACGATCGCAAGATCTGGGAATTGAAAGGGTTCTCAAACCTTTCTAATTTCTGCATGAGTTCACACATTCATCTAAGATATGAATGAACATGTGTGCCTGCATAAAACATATTAGTGCAATGGTATCCAAATTCGGAATTTTAAATCATGAAAATCCTATACAATGGCTCACCTAGGAAGTCAGTATCCATATTCTCACCTTTGAACGGGATATGCTCATTAGGGGTTTTGGGCGAGTCCTAGGAAACCCAGCACTAACACTACCAATCAAATTAAAGCAAGATATGCAAATCTCGTGAAGCTCTACCCAAAATAAAGCATGGCAAATAATTCATTATGCAAGACTTGGGAGCAAGCTTTTCATAATGGGGTTCAAGCTCGATGCATAAACCCTAGTACATGGGTAATGAACCATGGCTGCTTCAATCATGACGGAGAAATCTTCAGCATACTGGAGCACTCTGATCCTTCGACCAAACAAATTTACTCCGTCGGAGATATCATGTGATAGAAAAGGAAAACGAAAAACTACAAAATCCTTGGAATAATGTATATTTCACCCACCATACATCTTATGTATATATGTCGTATGATGTAACTTGACATCTAAATCATAAAGTTAATTGAACAAGTTAGTCAACAGTCATTCACAATATAAATTTTGCCATGAATCTTTGTGATTCATGCTGCAAAACTGTAGTTAGAAATCAATTACAAAAATATTCTAATATTAAGCGGAAGCCTCAGGATCAACAAGTCAAAGACATTTAACCAAAACAACAAATAATTATGCCTTTAGTTTGTCAAGAATTTGTTCAAACAGATTACCAATAACCCGAACCCCCAAGCTTTGCAAATTCCCTAGCAGGTTTGTATCTGCAGACAAAATAATACAACTACACGCAGAAGTAATTTCTGCAGATGGGTCAGATTAAAAATAATAATAATAATAATAATAATAATATCTAAATAATTATTTGCAAAGCCAATATGATAATCAATCCACATATTGAATTATCAGCAATTAAATCAATGAATCATATTATTCGCGGAAGCTTTACAGATTGTAAAGGATAAAAAGTAATGGCATGATATTCGAACATTACCATTATATTCAAAACCAACCATGATCGAAATTCTAAACCCTAGACAAGTTGAGAGGCTCTGATATCACATGTAAGAAGTAATTGAAAAACAAGAAGTTACTAGGATCACAGATAAAACATAAATAATCACAATAAACCAATCAAATAATTAACGGGAAATAAACTTATCTTCCAAAGCGGAGAAAGAAGAAGCCATGACTGCTAGGGTTTCAAAATGAGTCTTCTACACTTAAGCAACCGAGAGTCCTTGCTATCAAATAGGGTTTTTAGCACAAGATAGGATAATGTTGTGCGTCCAGGGACCTCCTAATACACAGACGCTCATCCCTTTAATCCGGCCCATTAACTGATTAAAGGGATATTCCAAATCAATTAGGATTTCATTATAGTCCTAAATGGTAGCAAATTCTTTGTCAACTAATTAAGGTTTTCATAATTAATTGCACTAAATAAGGACTCCTAAACCTAACCAAATAAGGCTCCATAATTTTCTCAACTATTAAGTCGGATTGACCAAGTTACTTGTATGTCAAGAAATAGTGAGCACATGTTCTTTGACACTCACAACTTACAAAGAAGTCATTCTGGCTGTCTGAAAAGCAAATATGAAGCCCTCATCTAGTACGATGTTCCTTTGTTCGTAATTTGGAGGGCTTCTTCTATTCAGGTGAAATAAGCCCATTTTACTATCTTAGAAATTTTATTTTATTTTACTTTTTGATTACATTGGAGGGTTTCGAGCTGGATCTAGTTTACTCCTACTCATCACCCTACAACGACTGACACACCCCGACCCGAAAATAGGGCGTGCTGGCTGTCACGCCCCATTTTCGGGTTGGGGTGTGTCAGTTTGGTATCAAAATGGCGCAACGGAAGCGTGGTGGGCCCATAACCCACAGGTCCCAGGATCGAAACCTGGCAAACAAAAGCCCACTCACTGATAAGTAGACGGGTCGTAACCCCCGTGCCTAGCCTGGCTACCCTCGTCCTCCAGATAGGTCTCGCCTATATAAGAAGTAACTGAAATAACGTCAATTAACGCACATAATCGAAACCTCAGAAATAACTTCTAATACATTGCTCAATTTTGGTATTTGAATATACCATTGGGATCTACACAACCTCACGAACATCCCCATATTTTTAGAAAAATTTTCCGACCACGGCCCTACGCGCGGCCACGTGACAAGCACACTGACGGCGTCAAATATACAGGTTATACGGAGAGGAGTTATAACTTTTGAGAAAAGAAAAGGTTTTGAAAAGATTTGTTTTTGCCCACTCACGTTTTCTGTTTTTCACCCCTCCAGGTATTAGGTAGTGTTCGTTGGTGGCATACGAGGAGCTCATCGGACGTTCTGACAGAACTCACTTATGTAGGACCACCTTCGGGTGTTATCTCCATTTAGTACTTTCTGCTTGACTGCACGTAGACCATTTATGCTCTAGTTGTGTAAACCATCTTAATTCTCGCACTAGCACACTATCTTGATTTGGGTTGCTGGTTGCATGATTTTAATTTGTTCGTATCTTTCTGATTAATCTTGCTTCTGCACTGTGCACATGGTTACGTCACTCTCACGTGACGGCCAGCACGCCCCACTTTCAGGTCAGGGTGTGTCAACGACCCTCACCACTAGGACTGGCTTCCAGAATTTTATTTTATTTTATATTTTATTTTGACCTTTTGACTTGTGTTATGTCCTAGTCATTATCCTTGTTTAAAATATTTATATCCTTCAAAATTGTTGTAGCATAAAAACCTGGAAAGAACTTGGCTGCTGAATTTACAACAGCCAAGTCCAGTTCTAAAAACCTGGTCGTGGGTCTGCTCTCCCCATTTTGGTGTCTCCTCCTTAATTGCTTGACGATTCTCTACTTAACTCACAAATTTCAATATATTTTAACCAGAAAATTTAGGTTTGAACCGAGAAACAATTTTTTTGCTCCAATTTTTCTAGGTTAAATTTTTAGCTCAACATTATTAAAGAATGAATATAGGCTAAATCTTTTCAAAGTAACTTTTCTAAATAAAAATTATGTAGACTATCCTAATTTAATTTTATAAACATTTTAACCTCAAAATATTCAGATTTCGGTAAATATTAAAAATTCCCTAATTTTATTACAAAGAAAGAACAACACACTAGTATGCATAATTTTATTACAAGGAAAGATCAATGCACTAAAAAGGAAAGACCATCATGCGCGTGCTCATTCTCGGTGCTATATATGCTCAACCAAATAATTTGTTTTAATTGTTTTACTTGTCTGATCAAGCAAAGAGTTGTTGGCCTCATTTAATGTGGTTGACAAACCCATGTGGGTGGGCCCTTACACTGTTAGCGCCTTGTGTGTTTGGCATGTAGGGTGAATAATCGTCTTCTGTCTCCCCTTTGTTGGGCGCGTGTATGTACATAGGTGGGCCAGGCCTTTACCTTGGTTGGTTTCTTGAGTTAATTTGTCCCAAAAATCAGTTTTAATCAAAACTGATTTGTTAATTTGTCCCAAAAATCAGTTTTAATCAAAACTGATTTTTGGCCAAAAGTTGGAGCAAGTTGTGGGATACCCAAAAACAAATGTACATGAATTTTATTGCAGAAAGCAAAATTATAATAAGATAAGAAAAAGAAAGAGTGAAGATACAATTGCCAATTGCCAATTGGCATCACAAAGTCATCTTCCTCGTACCCCAAGTCTACAAAAACCTTGGAGCTCAAGTAACGATTCCCATAAAAATCCAGTGTTCATCCCCATCGATTAAACCCTTGTAAACTGCAACCAAACCCCTAACCCTAATCCTAATCCCAAATCAAGACCGACACAAACCCTAACTCATAGCAATGGCTCCTCCAAGTCTTCTTGGTCCTCCGGAGCTCAGAAACCCAAACCAATCAGCAACATCTCAACCCCAATCGTTGCCCGCTTCCGGCGATCCATTCCTCGATCTCATGGTCGCCAATTTCAATGACTTTGCCAAGCCTCCAATGGCTTCCTCAAGTCTTCTCATACACATCTTGTTAATTTATGATATTTGATTTTCTTCAATTCAATTAATTCTACAGCTGAAAATTAGAAGTGTGTATGAGAAGACATGAAATAAAATTGGCCAAACGCTTGTCGATTATCGGGCACCCTTTGGTCCTAATCGGAAAAGAAGTCGACCAAAACTTTCTTCAATAAAGTTTGAACAATGAATTGATCAGTTTTATTTCTTTGAACAATTTATTTAATAGGGCGATGACAAAGATTCAAACAATTAATGGGTTTGGTATGCCTAATTAAAGACACGTGGCGATAACGTGTAATTTCTCCTAATTAGGGGACGGTTTGACTTTGGTCCCATAGCTGCCTCTTCTGTTTGGTTTTTGCATTTTAAAAGGATTGAGGTTTTCACTTTCGTGCCGACCATAGAATAGCACCGGTTGTATCAAGGCGGCACGTGCCTTACGGTATGTTTCTTCTCTGCTCGACACAATGAAAAACACTAAGTGGCTCTGATCGGGTATGAATTGAGATTTCTTTGAATTTTTGCGTTCAAAAGTCAAAAAAGAGAAATGATAAGCAGATTCTCAAAAATGAAATTTTTTATGAATTATCCTTCACTTTATGTTTTTAGCACAATTCTCGTGCTAACATTAATAAACATTGTGTTAAATGACATAGAGTTCATACAGAGTTATACTTATAAAGACTCTCGTTAGCATTTCTCTTCAAGGATTAAGAGATTTTGATTACTTATTTTATAGCATGTGACCCCATTAGTCTATTCCAGTGGTCTTTAGACTCCGAACACAGAAATCCGGAAAAAAATCTCAATTCATCATTTGACCTTGTGTTTGAGATAAATATAAATGACGGACCTTGAACAAGAGTGGAGACGATTTGCTTTTCGCAAGTAGTTAAATGATGGTTGTATTGCCAAGGGGTCATTTGATTATTTGACCATAGCGTGAATAAACGATGTATACACACGGATTTATTTAGATTATTTGAATATATAAAGTGAAGAAATGGCATAGTGTTACGGTTTTTTTTTGTACCCGAATGAGAGGAGAAATAACTTTGGATTAAGTTATACCGAAGTTTCTTAAGTTAAGCCCTACTGAAGTTTTTCTCGATTGGAAGGAGTCAAATAGAGGGTAAGGTTTATGTTTTTTTGTTTGTTTTTCAGTGATGATAAGGTTGTTTGTATTCAAACACTTGGTCCAAATTGGCCAAGGATCGGTTGGGTGGAGTAAGATTGTGCTCTGGGCCAGTTAAATTCGACTTTTCAGTCAAATTTCAGCCTATATATAATATTGGAATTGGCCCATCGTACTTCAATATTCTGGGCTGGGGATTGGCCAAATGGTTTGGCTAATCGTAGAAAATAACTTTATCCTCCACTCTAATGAAAATTTAGATCCTGCAAGATATAACTAAAGGATAAAAAGGAAAAGAAAAATCCCCATGAAAGATACAACTCAAATTACAAGCAACTGAATAGACTACTTAGGGTTTGTTTGAAAGTACTTTTAAAGTGATTGGAAGTACTTTTGGTGAAAATGTTTTTGAAACCAATCCTTAGAGCAAATACACCCCTAACGAATGAGCTAGGCAATAGCCCATTTTCCCCCTAGCCTCTAACCCCCCCCCCCCCAAACAAAAAAAAAAAAAAAACCACTCCACCCCATCCAATTAGCTGACCCAAAATGGAGGCCAGCTTTGATTCCAGCACAAAATTGATTGAGCAAGAAACCGGCCTACATGACGCCAGGCTAACGTCAGCCATGTGAATTTCTTTTTTTTTTTGCAGTTGGCGCGTGGGAAACACGCGCATGTGGGCGTGCGTTCCAGCATTCAAAAAAATGTCAAAATCTTATAGTTGGCCACGTGTCCACTTTTGGGCGGTTGGATTTCAACCTTTTTGAAATCCTATGGTCCAGATTAATCAACTTAATAAAAAATTATAAAAATTGTTTAAAAATAAAGAAAAAATAAAACGAATTTTTTTTTTATATAAATGCCTAATCATCTTTAGCAAAAATTGTACTTTCGGACAATGACACGTGGCATAACAAGATTGGTTAAAAAATTTATAAGAAATTAAAAAAAAAATATTTTTATTATTTTATAATGAAAATTAATAATATTTTAATACTAATTAACTAGGCTACTCAGTTTATGGATGAAGATGCACTAGGACAATTACTATTTATTGCAGTCAATTACTATTCATTTGGGTGGATTGAATAAATTCTTGCCCTCCTTGGTTTTTAGGGTTGGAGTTGCTCTTAGTAAAATACCCAAGTGGATTCTAGAAAAGACCTTTAAGTGCTTCCTTCAAGAAGCACACTTAAACAGCTTTTCGAAGCCAAAATTAGTTTCAACAAAAACGCTTTCAGTCATTTTACGAACACTTCCAAACTAGCTTTTAGAAAACTGATTCATTTTTTTTAACTATTTGTACCATCTCTACACGTTTCGATGGGAATAAGTTACGCTTTCAGTCATTTTACGAACACTTCCAAACTAGCTTTTAGAAAACTGATTCATTTTTTTTAACTATTTGTACCATCTCTACACGTTTCGATGGGAATAAGTTATCCGGTACTCCAGCGACAGTGGAGCAAAATCCCGGATAGTAGTAGTAGTCCTTAATTAGAACTCCCTGCAATTTCCTTGGCATGAGGAGCTGAACTTACCTTGCACTCAAGAATTTTATAGGATGCATGCAGGGCCAGCAAACGGCATCATCTCCTTGCTGGTAGTTTTGGAGTAATCAAGTACAATCTTGAATCTTCCAAACCAGACCGAAATCATCGAGGTCTTCTATGATAAAACTTTAGTTAACAATAGGTGGTTAAGTTTAGGGATTGCAATGGATCGGTTTGAGGATGGAAATGTTATATACATTCCCATAACCACGAAAATTAACCATATCCATAACCGCAAATTAACCATCGAGTATTATCTATAACCATACCCACTGGATAACGGATTCCTCATCAGTTAACGGTTATATCCATGTTTGTCAATACAAAAAATACATTCGCTCAATTGACGCATGATAATTTAGTAAATATTAATTTCGTCGTTAAATATTCGCTCAATTTAACGAAACACTTCCGATACTGTTCACTTTTAATGAAAAATCATTTTTTTACCTTTATCTGACACTATTCATTATACCTTTAAAAAGGGCTTTTCGTTAAAATAAAAGTTTTTTTTGGACTTTTCATTAGTTTTCCTTTTAATTAATGGATCTTGTAGAGCATAAAAATTAAAGCTAAACATTGATAATGTTGGTTGATCTTTGATATCTCCTATAAGTACCATTGAATGCAACTCTCACAATGTTATTTTTGTATTCTCAAAGTAAGATTCGGTTAATAATGAATATACATATATGTATACACACACACACACACATATATTATATAATACTTTAATATTATATATTATTCGGTTTGGGTTCGGGGACGGATATGGATTGGAAACCCTTATAACCATATTCAAAACTATAACCGAATAATATTTACGTTTTTTCCCCATACCCAAAATATACCCGAATTTTCATACTCAAATCCAATCCATTCGAGGGGTTATCCACGGTTATCGGGTTTAACGGTTAGAATTGTCATCCCTAGTTAAGTTAGCAACAATATCGCTAATGTTAGTAGTGAACCATGCTAGACCTAAAAATTTATCTATTAATTTTTCAAAAATTATACATCCACTGCATCAAATCCAAAGTTATATATCTTTTTAAGGGAGAAATGCACTAACTGGCAGCTGATCCAGTTATATATCTTGGACATATATCTATTATCCACTGCATCAAATCCAAAGTTATTATCCGCAATGGTTGGACGACTTTTTTCAATAATTTATACATTTAGAGTTTAGACAGACATATATCGATAAAGTAAGAAATCAAACCCAGCCATATCCTTTTCTTTAGCAAGAATAGAAGGGATTAAGACATAATTAACTAATTAAACACACCCAAAAAAACTAAATTAAGCATCACCACTAAGTAGTAGTGGTTGTGTTGATGTGAAATTTGCGACCGCAGCTATAAACTGAGCAAAACGCTTGCAATGTCATCATTAGCAAGAGAAAAACGGCAGCCAACAAAGAAAGAATTGGCCAACAACCAACCACATAAACCTTGAAAAATTTTGCCATTTTAACCTTCCATCTACCGTTATAATACTTGTTCACATCGTCAATCGCCTGGTCCAAGAATGGCACTTTCGTCAACCGAATCGACTTGCTCATACCGTTAAACAGATTGGCCACTTCTTCATCACTCTTCAAACGGTTCAGAATTATACCTTTTTCTCTAAGCAGCTTTGCGTCCTCCTCCGTGTCTATAATCCCGTTCATCATTTCCGTGTAGCGCGTAAAAACCAACTGCCCTGATGCATTTGATGCTTCATAAGCTACTAAGTTTCTCAGAATCACCTCTGCGTTCTCATCTAAGCTAGTTGCGGGGAGGTAAAGTGTGACCGTTTTGGGATCAAAGGAGATGGATGAAATGCAACCCTTTGTTGGCACGAAACGGACCCCAGATTCCATAAGATCAGACACAGAAGGGATTGTAATCTCCTCTATCAATGGCGGTTTGTTGACGGAACTCTCATTTTCGGGTTTGATTTCTTCTTTGTCTTGGGAGGAGAATAAATAAGCAAAAGGTTGTTTCAAAAGTGCAAATCCAGGAAGGCTGGAGAGGATTGTCCAAGGCAATTTAACTATCACTTTAATAGGTCCGGATACAAGTATTTTTTTAAGGAGCCGTACCGGCCCTTTGTTTAGTTTCGACAGCAGCTTCCATACTTCCTCAAGAAATTGTTTAACGTAATTCGGGCTCTTCGTAGATTTTGACTCCTTGTCTTCGTCTACGCCTTCGCCTTGATCCTCAGCTTCTACAATTTCAGAGGGCCGGCGTTCTAGTTTGGGGGTGATCATTTGGTACAAAAAGTCTAGCAAGTGAGCACATTCTGAGACTTTGATCTTCGGCAGGTCCTCATCCTTCATCTTGCAGGGTGAAAACTCTTTGCACAATCCCATCAACATCGAAAGCAGCATCTCGTCGGCGGTTTCCAACGATTGGAATTGAAACTCCAACATTTTTCTCAACACAAATAGTGGGATTTGGTTCTCGAGCATTACCAAGTCCCTTAGAATTGCATGGTGTGCTGAGTTCCTGCCTGAATAGTCAACCAAGCGTGACATCTTTGAGGAAACTCTTGTCAAAATCTTCCCTTCTTTGGTTCCATAGACTTGGAGCATCTCTAGCAAGAACGATGCATCAATCGCCATCATCCACCCTAGAGTCTCACCATTGAAACCCAGGTACTTGTGGTAGCAAGCACGAATCCGTGGCTCAAACTTTATCAATTGGTCAACAAGATTTTGGAACTTAAGGCACTGGAGATTCTTTTGTGTTCGTTTAGCTGCAGCCACTTTGTACCTCTCCATCTCGTAGAGCTCCGGACGCAAGTAATGGTAAGGACCAATTGCAACTTCTTGTGGGGTGTAGGAATCAGGATCACTGGCCAAAAGGGTTTTCGGGACATTGAAAACGGAAACAGGGATTTCGCTATCATCGTCGAGCTCTTCCTCGAGTGTTTTTTGGATTTGAATAACCCATTGGAACTCGTTGAAGTTCGAACTAGATTTGGAAGAGAAAGTTTGTTGGAGAGAAGACATGTTTATGGTGTGTTGTTCTAGCTTTTTTTAGGATCATAAACTTTTTTGGTGGGTTGAATGACAGTTTCTGATCAGATTGTGAGGAAGTTATGAGAGGAACTAAGGAGAGAGTCCTCATATTAATACTGTCATTAGTGACCTTTAAGAGTGTTTTTGAATTTATCAATTGTGAATGCGTTTTCCTCATGCTTTAATTGTTTACCATATGAAAGGTGTCTTTCACCTTGCTCATGACATAGATCTGAGTTAACTACGGCATGTCTTCATTATATCAAATTCTAATCCTTCTAAGTAATTGATGTTACCAAGAGTAGAGAGGATGTAGAGTGATGAGTAGGAGATATTTTTTTATGTGTCGAGAATACGGTCCGGTCATGCCAAGTGGAAATAATACAATTAATTGGCAACTTGGAAAACAAATTCAACCAATTGCATTATTACACTCAGTGTACCTAGCCGTATTCCCGACACTTTGAAAAATTTCTCGATGAATACGAATAAACTAGGTCAAAAGTTCGAAACACTTAAATATAATGAAAAATATGTAATAATTTGAAAGAAGTTATTTTGATATGTGTAAAAGTAAACTAACTCTTGATGTAAAACGATTACCTTTTTTTATCAATATTTGATAGAAGTTCTAAGTCCAATTTCAAGCCGTAGTGATTAAAAAATAAAGTAAAATCCTAATTGATGTGGTTGATTTTTTTTTAATGTATGTCACCAATTATTACGTAACTATCTCATTATGTGTTACATTAGTCAGTCTAAAATGTTGAGATAATAGTTAGTGTACGTAATATTACTAATTTTTAATACTAAATTCATCTAAACTACTAGAAAAACGTCACATTAGTCATTTATAAAATGTTGAGATAATAGTTCGTGTACATCATATTACTCTTTTTACTTTACAAATAATAAGATAATTAAATTAAATTTATGTAAACTACGAAGAGATGTATATTCGAATTTAAGTGCTGATAATAAAGCATACTACTCTAAACTCATATCTATTTACGTCATATTACTCTTAATATTTTATAATTATGGCGTGGAGGGCCTACATTTCATAATATTAGCATAAACCCTATCCTAACTTAATAATTCGTTAACTTGGATCAAATTACATCAGCATAGACGAAAAAGGACAACCATATTGGTTCCTTCCCAAGCCGTGAATAATGGTTCGCTTAGTAATTCTCTTGATAGGCTCCAAGTTAGTGAGTCTGCTTGACTGTGGTCAATGAGAGGCTGAAATACCTCTGTGAGTCTTTTCGGTCTTCGAAAAATGTGGATAACATGGCTTGCCCTAGTTGTTCCCCTTTATAAAAAAAGTAATAATAATTCTTTGGGTAGATTTGAGTTTAATAACTAAACAAAAAGACAGAAGATAAGTCTTGTAAAAAGCCAAGACAAAACAGATGAGGTCTAATCCTTTATAACCAAATTCTTTGCCAACTCTCTTTTTCGAGAAAGTCCCATGTTTGCTATTCGAATTAATTTTAGAGGTAGCTCAATTTTACAATTTTAATTATGATCTTTTTGTAAACAAAGTGTTACACTGTGATTGGATGCGTCAAAAAAACGCGAAATCCTCTTAAAAGTTAGGATTTCAGCACGCGAAAGCTATTTTATCTTGTTTAGTAACTTCTAACGAGGGAAACAACAAATTTACACTGAAAAAAAAAAAAAAAAACAGTGGAGGGGATGCAGATTCCTTTCGCAAATTCCACGAGAGGGGAAATCTAGCGCGCCATTTTCGAAACTTCATGTTAAAACCTTATAATTGTGCTACAGTGTTCACCTTGTTAACGCTCCAATTTTCAACCATTTCGTGACTTGCTAAACGACATAGCTAGTAATATATGGTACTATGACCAGTTTAATGTTTTTTTTTCCAATTTGTATCCTTGTGTATTATAAATTTTTCAGAAAATATCCGAACAATGAAATTTGTAATTCTTGTTATTTTATATTCTTTAACTAGCCAACATGCAAACAATGAAATTTCAACTTACGCAATTTTAAGCACTTAGGTAAATTGTAAATTCCTATCATTTGTAATTCTATGAAAATTAGAAATTCTCCGTCCAAAGATAGTTAGACTTTTCTCAAAAGCTCCTAATACTTTACATTTTCTTGATCTTGAAATTTCTCTAAATCCTTATCACTAGCCAAAAGAGTTTGGACTTTTGGGGACATTGAATGCAATTATATTTGGAGAGAAGACATGTTTATGTTGTACTTTCCACTAATCCTGTCATGGAAGAACTTTGACCGAATTTTTATGATATTAACAAAACAATGGTCGTGAATGCGTTTTCCTCATGCTTAATTTAATTGTCCTTATCCTTTCAAAAGTCAAAAATTGTCTTTCAGCGTAATTGCTCATTGACCCATTCGACGACAACTAATACCTACCAATATTGTTTTCTTTCTAATTAATCCTACTTGTGTTTCACATGTTGCTTCAAGAACCCTGTGGGAATGGGATGAATGTTCCAGTAATTATCCATTATTCATATGATTTTGTATGATTAAAATTGGCCCTTTGTTTCCCTCGTTTTTGTATCCCGACTTGTTGCGTGTGTAAACTGTAAACATTTTTTGTTTTTTGGTTTTTGGAATGGAGAATGTACGATTATTTATAAAAGCATGAGATTACGGTGGACCTTTTACTTATGAGTGAAGAAAAATATCACAAAACTGTTGTACTAAATGATGAAAATAGTTATTTCATAGCTTTTGTTTTTTTTTTATGTGAAAGAGGGAAAGGTGGGAGAAAACTTGTAAGAATTTTCTTTTTTTAAACAAACGATATTATTTCCACTAAGGGGAGTGAGTTTAGCCTCATAATGGGCTAGCAATAAAGTGGTTCAAATTCGCATTTGGCGAGAATCAAACCTAAGACCTCTCACTTAAAAATGAAGAGGAAGACCACTAGATAATATAAGAAAATTGTTGACATGGTTAGTGTCTTGAGAAAGAGGTTGACAATCTCTCGTGGAGTTTCATTCTGCCTTCAAATTTTGCTACTTGACATTCCACTGTAAATTTAACTTCTCGGTTGGAGATTAAGAAGCCAAAATCACGAACCTTACAACCCTAATCAAACACATATAATAGGAAAGGCTGATATAAATGTGTCGGATGAAACATAAAACTAAAAAGTGATAACCGGTAATTGTGTCAAATTAACAATTAAATTAAAATTTTAATGTGTCGGATGAAAGTTATCAATTTTCTGTTTACGTGAGAGTCGAGACCTAGACAGCCCATTAGGCTTTCGCCTAAGAGGGTCTAAGCACAATTTCTTAATTTTCAAAGGCCTAGAGACTAATTGGGGACGTGGCCAGCCACCTAGCGCCTATTCGGAGCTAGACGGGGATTTTTAGAACAGTGACGTCAAGTGAAGAAGAATATCACAAAACCGTTGTACTAAGTAATAAGGATAATTATTTCATTTCTTTTGTTTTTTTTATATGAAAGAAAAATGTGAAAGAGGGAAAGGTGGGAGAAAAGTTGGAAGAATTTAAATTAGTATAATTGTCGTTTCATCTTTATTATGTAAATATTTAATATTGCTTGGGGAATTTTTTGAAGTGTCATATGAACTTATACACCTTTTTAAAAAATTTCGTATGAGCTAAAATTATAAGCAATTTGTCATATCAATTTTCCAAAATCATTAATTTGTCATCTCACTCTAAATCCATTACGTTTTGCATCCAAAATAAGCCATATGGCTTGCACATGAATTATTTTCAAGGTTATTTTAGACATTTCAATTCCCCACTTACCTTCAAGATTATTTTGAGAATTTCAACATTATTTTGGACGTGTCAACTCCTTTTTTTTACAGACACAAATGACAGCGTTGAATTCTCAAAGCTTGCAATTAGTTAAAATTCATGTTAGTGAGCCTAATGTCTTTTTTAATAGTTGACAATAAGTTTTTGAAATGAACCTAACATGTTCTTTTTACCAACCAAAATTTTCGGTTCGTACTAAAGAAAAGTAGAGAACTTGTGAAAAGGAGGTCAAAAGTATTAAACCGATTTATTCCCCCACCCCATGTGTAATATATCTATGTATAAGAATAAAGGGTACATTACATTTTCGTACCTCATGTTTGGGGTCTATTTCAATTCCTTACAACATCTTCAAAACATTTCCCTTTCATACCTTAAGTACTATTTTATTTCAAAATAATACATCCGTTACATTTTTCATCCATTGAGCCGTTAAGTGCTGACGTGGCTGCCATCTTTCTGCCACATGGCTGCCAAATGTGTGCCACGTGGCAAAAAAATTAAAAAAAAAACCTAAATTAAAAAATAAAAAAAAACTTGAAAACGCAGAAACCCACCCTATCTCCCCGTAGCCCCTCCTCCCTAAACCCAGAAATCCTTCCCCGAAACCCCACATCCCACCCCCACCCCCTCCCCATCTCTTCTTTCCCGTCCGTCCATCCCCTCCACCCGAGCACCCTTCAGCGCGGGTCCCACCTCGACCTCTCTCTATTCGCAATCCCCACACGCACAACCTCCGATTCAATCCAGAATCCTCTGCCTCTCTCGTCATCTCAGCCATGGTTACGTCGTCGCTCAAAGCCGTGATGCTGAACCACGTCCGGAACCTACCCATTGAAGGACAAGAAGAACCCACCCACCTCAAATCCACCGCCATACCCTCCGTTCTCTCTCCCACATGTCGACTTATGTTTCCCTCTTTCAACCACGCCGGATTTCCGCCACGGACGCTTTCGATTTCGACGGATCCGAGAAATTCCCAAATTCAAACCACACCTGCATCTCAAATTCCACATTTTACAGAGAGAGAGAGAGAGAGAGATGAGTATTTCAGAAGCTCACTGTTTCGCTGATTTTGAGGCACGAAATAGAGTGGGGAGAGAGAGATGAGTGGAGAACAAGTTTCACATAGAGACACACCGCTTGTCAAAAAGCTTCATATATTTACTAGATTGGGGCCTCCTTCTACCATCAGAGCCATATCTCTCTGAAGTTTCCAGAGCTAGAAAGAGAAAGAACCCATATGGCTTTTTCTTCCTTTTAACTCATTGTTCATCTCAGTTGCTCTTTTTCTTGAATCCAATGCTGGGTTCTTCGAGTTTAATCCGTTTATTTTATTAATTTTTTTTTTTGGTTTTGTTGATTAAGCTAAAAGAGTCAAGCTTTTTGTTTTTCTTGGCAATTAATCGCCTCCTAATGCATGTTTGATCGGATTAAAAGGGGTTTTTCTATCTGGGTTTTCACTGTTGCATGTAATTAAGTCGATTTGAATTAATTTTTTGGTAATGCATTAATGATCTTTGAAAAGCATCAAGTTCTTTGTGTATGTGTGAGGTTTTGAATTTGTAGAAGTTGAGACAGAGAGACAGAGATAGAAGGTAAAAGTGAGAAGCTTTTTGGAGTGGAATGAAGAAGAAAGAGCAAAAGAGAATAGGGAGGAACTGCAAGGGGGAATTGCAAAAGGGAATGAGGGTGAGGTCGCGGGGGTGGGGGTGGGAAGGAGGGTGGGGTCGCGGGGGAGACGTCGAGGTGGGTCGTGCGGGGTTTTGGCTCAGGTGGGTCACCGAGAGGAATGGGAAAAACTAGCTGGGCCGGGGGAAAGGGTTATGGGTTTGTGGGGGGTGGTTGCGGGGAGATGGGATGGGTTTCAAGTTTTTTTTTTTTTTTTTTTTTTAAATTAGGTTTTTTTTTTTTAAATTTTTTTTTGCCACGTAGCACACATTTGGCAGCCACATGACACAAATGTGGCAGCCACATCAGCACTTAACGGATTAATGGATAGAAAATGTAACAGATGTATTATTTTGAAATAAAATAGTACTTAAGGTATGAAAGTGAAATGCTTTGAAGATGTTGTAAGGAATTGAAATAGATCTCAAACCTGAGGTATGAAAATGTAATTTACCCAAGAATAAAAACTAAAATATAAAACTTGTGAAAATATCTTAAAAGTTAATTAACCCTGAACACAAGTTATGTGTGTTGTACATGATTTATTTTTATGAAAAACTAACAGATGTTTGATGACAAATTAATGATTTCAAATAATTGATATGACAAATTGCTTAAAATTTTAGTTCATATGACAACTTGAAAAAAGTGTATAAGTTCATATGACATTTCAAAAATTTTCCCATATTGTTTTACTGCAAGGATAATATAAGAAAATTGGTGACATGGTTGATGTCTTGAGAAACAGGTTGACAATCTCTCATGGAGTTTCATCCTACCTTTAAATTTTGCTACATGACATTCTACTGCAGTGGCCCGTTTATTAATCTGTAATCAGAGTATGAGGAATTGAATTTAGGAGGAAATGAAATGAGGTGGAATCAGAATTGGATTCATGTTGAAGCTATTTACTAAACTATATGGAATTAGAGTAAAAATGATGTTGATTGCATAAAAGTTGTTTACTAACTCACATGAATCAGAATTGAAACATATTTGATTACTATACTGCCCTTGTTATAAATAATATTTTGGGTAAATGACAAAAAACTACCTCAACTATTAGTGTCACGACACATTCATACCTCATCTTTTAAAGTTGACAATGTCATACCTCATCTTACGAATTTGTGCCAATGTCATACCTCCGTCAGTTTTTCTGTTAATTTTTCTGTTAAGTGCTGATGTGGCTACATTCGGGACCCACTCACTAATCCAACTGGATTAAAAAATTATTAAATATATTTTTAATAATTAAATATTCAAAAACTAAAAAAATTAAGAATAAAAAAATTTTAAATGGCCTAGGGGTGCGGGCTTTCCCTTTCCTCCACCCGCACCAATCCTTTTTCTTCTTCTCTTCGACAGCCACCAAACCCTTCCCCGTCCTCCCAACCTTCCTCCAACACCCTCTTTTCTATGTGTGTCTCTGCCTTTGATTTCTAATTTTGAGCCAATCAAAGTCGCCACAAATCTCCAATTCACTATCTCTCCTAAAAATGCGAGCTTCTCCTTCATGTAAAACTCAGACCTAAACCCTTTTTCTCTCTCTACACCTCTTTCTCTCTCTAGAAATCCAGGCACATTTCAATTGATTACACACACAACAATCCGCACTCCACAATTTCTGTTTTCACTTCAACATTGTTTTGAATTTTCCAAACTTACACAGCAAATGGAGGAAGCGAAAGCGCGACCCCCATATTCACCGGAACAAGCGTGAGGACGACGACGACGCTTGTGCCGCCGCCGCCGATGACAACGAGCTCGACTTGAGCGCGACCCCCTATCCGCTGCAGCAGCCGATCCCACCCCTCACAAAACCGAGGTCATGGACGGTGGGGTTCGTGTAAGTGACTTCCTTCCGTTGTTTTGTGTACCGTCAACCGGCCTCACTCCTCTGTTCTTGCCCTTGTCGCGGGCAATCATTCTGGCGAAGACACCAAGGGGCCTGCCAGTACTAGGAGTGAGTGGTGTTGTGGCGGCGAGCCTCGTCACGAATGTTGTGGGGAGGGTGGTCAGAGGATGAAGAAGAGGACGAGGGAGACCGTATCCCAGAGAGAGAAGAGAGAGATAGATGGTGGTGGAGGAAGGTTGGGGGCCGAGGAAGGGTTTGGTGACTGTCGAAGAGAAGAAGAAAAAGGATTGGTGCGGGTGGAGGAAAGGGAAGGCCCCCACCCCTAGGCCATTTAAATTTTTTTTATTCTTAATTTTTTTAGTTTTTGAATATTTAATTATTAAAAATATATTTAATAATTTTTTAATCCAGTTTGATTAGTGAGTGGGACCCGAATGTAGCCACATCAGCACTTAATAGAAAAATTAATAGAAAAACTGACGGAGGTATGACATTGGCACAAATTCGTAAGATGAGGTATGACATTGTCAACTTTAAAAAATGAGGTATGAAAGTGTCGTGACACCAATAGTTGAGGTAGTTTTTTGTAATTTACCCTAATATTTTTATAGCTAGTTAATGGTTAATTTTGATATCCACATATGCTCATAAAATCCAATTAGCTACATGAAAACATAACTATTTAGCAAAATAAATAATTAACAAATTTATTAAAAATATAAAATAACATAAAAAAACCCAAAAAACAAAAAGTTGCTGTGCCATCTTCTCCCCTTACATCTCCAAACCCAGCTCCTCGTCACCTTTATCACAACCCTCCCCACCCCCTGTTCTTAGATGACCATGTGGCCACGCCACACATTTTCCCTTATCTTTGTGAGTTAATGCATGGGTTTTGGATAGTTTGATAGTCTGCGACGACGGGGCAAGGAGAAAGGGGTCGGGATTTCACCGGAGTCGAAGCTCCTCCATTAGGAAATGGTGGGATTGTGGAGAAGAAAGATGGGTCTATAGACTAGTCATGGAACTGGGGAGGTGAAATTGTGAGGGGTATTTGGGTCTACCAAAAAAGCATGAGGATAGTATTGGTAGAAAACTTGGATCCCTAATTATTTCCAGGAACTCAATTCCCACCTCCAAGTCGAGAATCCAATTCCGGGAATTTAAGGAATTGTATTCCGGATTTTGGGTGGGACCCACGTGAATGTTGATTCCCTACGGTTTGGTAAACGCTGCAATGACTTGGAGTTCGTGCAATTCCGTTTCCTACACATTCATTCCGGTTTGGTAAACACGCCCTAGATTTAACTCCTCGGTTGGAGATGCCAAAACCACAAACCTAACAACCCTAACAATTTTAAAAACATAATAGCAGGGGTGGGTTGGAAAAACAGAAAACCGAAAAAAAAAAAGGACCGAATATCGAACCGAAGTCGAAAAACCGAACCGAAAAATAAAAATCGAACCGAACCGAATCTAGTCGGGTCGGTTTCGGTTTCTGGGGTTCGGAAACCGAACCGAACTGAAGTTCTTCAAAATCACGTCGTTTTGTAATTATTTTATTAATTAATAATCTTTATTCTAAACGGCAACGTTTAAGTGCTATACCCCAATTGTAACCCTAACCCTAAGGTCCCCGTATTCCTCTCGTGACCCTCGTTTCTCCCATTTCCCAGTTCGACTTCGTGAGCCTCCTCTCTCTCTCGGTCTTCAAAGTTCAATCACTCTCTCAAACTCTCTGTCTCTTATTCCCAGCGGCGACCCGCGACCCTTCTCACTCTCAATCTCTCACACCTCGCCGTCAGTCATCTCGCCGTCAGCTTCTTCTGCCGTTTCGAGTCTCGACAGCAAAAGGTTAGTCTCACACTCTCACTTCTCTGTGTTTAATTTTCTGTTCCATTTATCTGTTCAAATTGGTTCTGATTGGACAAAGATTAGAGAAGGATTCATACGCTGGCCTTTACAGATTTTCAATTATTAATTTGGATTTTCTGTCGATAAAGATTAGAGGGATTCATACTTTGCATTTTCTGGGTTTCTTTCTGCAACATATGGATATATCATTCCCTTACTTGATTGTAAAAGTTTTAACACTGAGATGGAATTATGTAAATAAACACACAATTTTGTCTTACAGACTTACAGTTGGAGGAAACCAGAGGATCTGAGTTTCTACTTTCTAGTTCAGGTAAGGTTTCTGATGATGTAAATTCGTTTTATCGTGAATGGCAAACATTATAAACTAAAAGGAGTACTGCTTATTTTTCTCATTGCTTTCATTCAAAGGACCATCAGAAGGAAACTGATGTCTCATAAAACATATAAAATCTGTTAATTGCCACAAACAACTTGGTGTGCTTGAGACTATATTTGTAGCAACTGTTCTATTATATATAACGTATAAAACTGCCACAGGTGAATGGCTTACATGCTTCTCGTTGCTTTAGACTAGTTCTATTATATATACAAGTTGGTGTGCTTGATGCTTAATTATTCCCTTGTTGCCTTACTTACCATGATTAGGACTTGTTATCCTGAATGGGATACTAAAGGATTTACCTGGTGGCCGAAAATGATTCAGAAACTGTATCTGCTGTTCTGTGGACACTTACATATCTCCTTTGTTCGAATTTGAAGGGAAAGATCTTTCCTGTTTGCTTTTTTGTACTAAACAAATAAGACCTTATTTGTAGCAACTGTTTAGGTGACAATATGTCCGATATTGCTACCACATTGGAGAATACCAAATGGTCCAAGTTTGTTGTCACGGACTGAAGACAAAATGCTTTATACTGTTAAAATCTTTTCTTTTGCTTTTGAAACTGGTGTTGCATTTTATTAACGGAGGATTATAGAGTGGAAGCTTGGTGTTGCTTTTGAAACTGGTGTTGCTGTAGACTAGTTCTATTATAAAATCTGTTAATAGCATTATAACCTCAAAAGGCTTCCCCTCAGTTCCGCCGTATGTTTTTTTATTGAATACCTCCGTATTTAGAAACTTATCAAATATTTTTTGCAAATGCTTTCGTCACAGCTTCGGATAGTTATGTTGCCTTATGAAACTAAGTTCGTATGGACTTTACTATAGCATTTTGTGGTTTGTTTTGTGTTTAGATGGTGGTTCTGGAGCTGTTCATGTTTTTGTGCCTTTTGCATTGTTTTACTTATGTAACTCAACTGTCTGCATAATTTTTGTTCGAAGAATATATCAAGCATACAATTCATGAGTAATTAAGTTTCTGCCAAATAAATATGAAGATGATTGCCTGAAATATTCTGTGATCATTCTGGGAAGCCATGCTCCAGTGGTTGTGTGCCTTTCAAAAGTGTTTGAATATTAATGAATGGTGCTGTGTCTAGGAATTATCAGCAGTACAGAACCTTAGAAGACTTTAACACGGACAAAGATGAGACCTTTAGACGAGACTGAGACCACGACAGTGTTTGAAAAGCTGTTCAAGTTTACAGGCAACAACCTCAAGAACATTGTCGAGAACCCTTCTCATGAAGGCCCAGACCCGGGTCCAGGTCGTTACTGCTTTCGCCTCCACAAGAACAAAGTTTACTATGTTAGCGAATCACTCGTAAAACGTGCTACAAATATAGCTCGGACCCAGTTAGTCTCTCTTGGCACATGTATCGGTAGGTTCACTCATGGTGGTAAGTTCCATTTAACCGTTCAGTGTCTGAGCTTATTGGCATCAAATGCTAAACACAAGGTCTGGCTCAAACCTACCTCCGAGATGTCGTTCTTGTATGGAAACCATGTTTTGAAAGGTGGTTTGGGGAGGATTACAGAGAATATTGTGCCGGGTGATGGGGTGGTTGTGTTTTCAATGTCAGATGTGCCCTTGGGTTTCGGGATTGCTGCCAAGTCTACTCAAGATTGTAGGAAGTTGGACCCCAATGGAATTGTGGTGCTTCACCAGACTGATATTGGAGAGTACTTGAGGATGGAGGATGAGCTTTGAATAATTAGACGGGTTTTGAGTGGTTATGACAGATGTGTTGGTGTCTAATCGAAGATTTGTGCGGGGTCATGTAAGTCGATCTATCAGCTTTTGATCAATTCGAGTTAAAAGTCTTGTCGGATGTGGAGGATTTTGTTGAACATTACTTTCATTAGTGATTCTGAGTTTTGATATAAATTCTATATGATCAGGAACTTCTGCAAGATGATTTTTATTCTTACTTCAATTGTCGTACTATTCATAAATTTATTTTTGTTGTTCTGATTTTGATTTGATGATGCTGTTATCTAATTGCTGTAAGACCGAATTTCACTACACCAAATTGTTGTTTGTGAATGCACATAGACCAGCTAACTGTTAACCTCACTATAACCTGTCGAAATAGCCGAATTATTTATTGCAAGTCCATGGTAGCCAAAGGAGTCTCTTACAACTTCATCTAGCTCGACATCAATTGGAGATGGGCTTACATTGGCACGGGTATGCTGCAATGTTGCATCATTGGCATGGGAGGTCATTGCGAGCATGGGAGGTCATTGCGACGGTGTACTCGTTCCATGAAAGTTTTGGTGTTTGCATAAAACAACGGCTGGGATTTGAGTCCATTTTAACTGATAATAGCTTGTCTCATCCGGTCCATCAAACGGGCACGGTGTCCAGAACTAAACCATATTTACGAGGTATTTGGAAGGAAAAATTTATGGCATTACTTATCAGGAACGGGAACATTAGGTATGCATACCATTCTTATTTATGACATTTCATTCGTTTACCAACACAAAGGGAAAATAAAAGGTGAAAAATCTTATATTTGAATTTTGTGAATGACGAGTTCGATGCGAATTTATTTCTCCCATCCATTTGTATAGATATATCGTTGTATCAGAATAATTAAAATAAATAAGTGAGTCTCATGCTGAAAATGTGTTCCACTTCCACTTCCACTTCAACAAGGTATCCTTTTCATTTTCTAATTTAGATCCCACAAGCTCTTGGATGGAAACTACTCATGACTCAAGAGCCTCAAATGTTGGAGAGATCTAAAGTGGAAGCGTCATCGATTTGTCGGAATGACAAGGAATAAAGACAAACAAACACCAAGAGGATAAGGATCTCACCGTGACGCAAGAGATGGCAGGGGTTCAACCTTGAAAGGCTGCTGGACGGAGGAGATATGCCTTGGCCCCCTCCACCAGTGATGCTCTGTTCTCAGGAAATGATGTTGCTGAATCAGTTGGCAAGCGAAGAAAAAAGTAGAACTTATCTGCACTTTGTAAGACAAAAATGCTCAGCAGAATAGCTAACATGATTAATTCATTATTCAAGCTACATCGTCGCGGAGAACATGATTCATAAGAACAATGTTCATATTATGAATCGTGTGCCATCATTTTCGCATAACTATCACTATGATCGTAGCGAGCTATTGTGTGAAGATCCATATTGGATGAGTCTTTACTCTGTGACATAGTTTTGAAATAAACATCATTCTTTCGCTGCTCGTAGTAAGCTCTTGCCCGTGGCTCCATGTTGGTGGCGTCTATACTCATAATCCGGTCATCATGCTCTCTTTGCTCCCTTTCATTCGCTTCCTCCATCACCTTTACCTTTCTTTCTGCAATTTTCGCCTTTCTGTCATCTGTTTCGGCCAATTGTTTGGTAAGCTTCTCCATCACGTCACATAAACGAGAATCCAAAGTTTCTACTACCTTGCTTCTTTTGCATGCTTCTTTTTTAGCTCTTCTTCTGGATCGTTTGCTTTTAAGAAATTCAGCTGTATAATATGGATCTTTGTCAGTGTCATGTGAGATGAGAGTGTCAGACTCCTTCGATTGTGAAGAGAATGAGGAATCATTGTTCGGGATTGTCGCCATAGAATGAGGATCAGACCTCTTGGCTGAGGAATCAACATTTGGACCTATATCCATAGTTCGGGTACCATATCTCGTCGGTGAGGAAGTGATGTTCAGGTTTGCAGCCACAATAGGAGGATCAGACCTCTTCGGTGAGAAATCCACATTTAAGTGTGTAACCATAGCATCAATATCTGACCTCCTTGACGGTGTCAAACCTTTCCATTTGATGTTATGTTGCAAAATTTCCCAGCAATGATTGAATGCAAAACGTTTCTTTTCAAGCTTCAAGAACAATATATTTGCTTGAAGAACCTAGACGCGATTTTAAGAAGTTAGCTATTTAGGGAAAATTATTACTAAGAAAAGGCGAAGGAAAGTACAGATTCTCACCTTGTTAGATTCCGTCAATCCACTTTGTTTCTCTTCTATTTTGGTAAGACATTCATGAAACTGATTGCAACTTCCAAGAATTATTTTCCACCTAGACTGGATGGAACATCGTGATCGCTCATTTTGATCACCGGTTGTCTCAACATATTTTTCGTATATTCGATCCCAGGAATTATATTTTGGTTGCGAAACAACATTGAGCAGATCCTGAGAGACACTTAACCGAGCATTGCAAACAGCGACATCTTGATCCAACGTGAATGATTTTCCCCTTGTCATTGGTTGTCGAGTGTCTTCCAATTTCAGCAAAACTGGATTAATAAAAAATAAAACACAGCAGAAAAATGAACATAAATTGGCAGGCTGATTTCGACAAAACAGTAAAACGCAATAGCAAATCACAAGACAGTAAGTAGCCTCCAAATTTACAAAACTTTACAAGAACAAAACACAAACAAAAAAATAGTGCATGATCTTATTCACAAGTTTCAGAAAATGTGCATTCTCTTCCAACCACTGAACAACTTGTTGAGTTTTGAAACGCTTTAAGATTTGGTAGCCTTATGAGAAGGATACTGCATATCTCACTGAATAGTCGTCCAATTGTCACGCATATCTACCCTAAGTTCCAATTAAGCTAACAGATCACAAGAAGTTAAGTGTAACGCCTTACTAACACATACGCATTTCAGTTCCTCAACTTCCTCTTCATATGATTGAATATCATTTGCGGTCTTGCAGACTCATTCACAGCTTTACGCACTCTAATCATTTCCCATCTAAACAATTTGATCTGCAATATGGCGGATCAAACTTAAGACAAAGCACACTAAAAAAAGTCTAAAAACCCTTCTTCCTCTATTATACACGCTTCTTCACTAGACCCTGCAATGATGACATTACTAGCGTTACTAGTTACATCTTCTCTTTTTTGCCTTTTCTCCAGGACTCCACAAGTTAACTAACTCAAGCTATATCCCAGGCAAGCCGACAGGAAACAAAACTTTCTTAAGTAAAATTTGTAGTCCACCAGTCCAAATTTCCATCTTTAGCACACTTTAGAGGCTTCAGCCTCCCACCCCTTGACAATCCACACACCCCCACCCCAAAACCCTCCACAAACAAATTCCCAGCTCCATTTACTAGAACACTGTCTAGTGACCATATTTACAATGATTAGGATTACAGGCATAGTCATTAGGTACACTTTTAACCACATCCATTGCAGATGGAGGAAGTGAAACCGATGCAGTTCCACTGGGACAAATATCAGAGTTTCCACTGGACTATGATCCAAAATTGAACTCTCACACATTGTCATTGAAAGTGGAAGAGAAATAAACTTACCAGTAGCCAGAAACTGCAAGTAAACCTCCCTAGTTCAAGAGCCTTATACTAACTCAACCGGCAAGTCTGCAACCATAAAATTACAATTAACAACACAATTAATTTAACAGTTCAAAACAAAACTTGATTAAAAAAAAATTACAATTAACTTCATATGAAATAAAGTGAAAGTGTAAACAATAGCGATCGGAACATTAAAGATGAAACAGGAAATATAATTGCAGAAGCATACGAAATCAAAAATACAATTAACAGAACAATTACATCAACGGCGGCACAGAAGCACACAACATTAAATGTGCAACTGCAACACAATTAAGTCAGTGGAAACGCACGAAAGAAAGAAAACCAAAATTACAGAATTCTTAAAATTTGTAGAATCATTGCAAATTAAAAAATTTAAAAGAAGTAAGTAACAGCATATGAAATGAAGTGCAGAATCAACTTAGCCGAGCCTAGAAGCGTGGGCTTGTAGCCAAGTAAGGCGTTACAATGATTGATTGGTGATGGAGCCTAAGCTAAGTGGGTATTGGTGTTTGAAATCTGTTCACCACCATTTGGTGTGTGAGGTCAAATTAAGCTCGCCTTAGCTACTCGGATTATTAGGCACCCCACACACTATGAGTGGGGTGGCAAACAACAAAACTGATAATCGACATGGAAGAACATAAACAACTCAAACGAAACACAAGAAATAAAAGATAATAATAAAAACGAAATTGACATCACCCTTAATTTTCCGAACGACATTTTAACAAATTGAAATATATATCCAGAACTATTCCAACCTATTTGACAAATCGACGTGCAAGACAGAAAGAAAGAGAGTAAACTAAAGCAATTTGGGGGGAAAATGTCACACTAAAAACAATGGCAAATCCCCAGCAAGGAAATCTCAAAGGGTAATCAGCTCGAACAGGCATAACACATTACGAAATCCAAATTGTGAAAGTTCAAGTCAGTTCGTTTCCAGCTTACCAAACACAAGTTAAGCAAACAAACACACCACAAAAATGCATCGAGGTTAAGCTACAAGAGACCAAACAGGCAATGTGGTATAGAGAGAGAGAGAGAGAGAGAGAGAGAGAGAGAGAGAGAGAGTTACCATTAGTAAAAAAAAGTAGCAGCGTTGCTGGGCGGCAGAGGAAAGGGTTAAGGCCAGGGTTCCCTGTGTGAGAGAAGAGAAGATGAAAAATCATATGTAAAACGAGGGTTTTTGTGTTTTGCGAGTGAGTCTGTGTAGGAAGGACCACAATAAGCTCTTGACTTTTTTATTTGTATTTTAAGAAATGACTCAAATGGTTCCAAACCTAATCGAAGGGACTCGTGGTCACCAACTGCTTGATTTTGATTCAATGACCATGATCTAGGTTCAATAGGCAAATTGATCAAGTGAGACGGTTGAGACCCAATAAACTGAACACACAAATTCAACTCAAACCTATGGTGATTAGTGTGTTATGTGTTGATGTGTAGCATAACCTATGCATTTAATGACATTGTTTTCTTAGCGTTAAGAGGAATTTAAGCAGAAAATTCTTAGTCGGTGTCGCTTATGTGAGAGTAAATGTGAGGTTACATTTATGAGAATCGTAAAAAAGCTAAGCTCTCATGAATCCTAGGATATGTTCAAGACCAAAACAAACAAAAACGTATAAACTATTATTTGTTAAGAAGTGATACGTGTGAGGCATATTGTCTCAGTATGCTACAACACTGAATAATTCAAGATCAACTATATCCACTGGACTACTATGTAAATCTGATATGTTTTCACTTGGCAAAGTTCAAGTCCAAAGCTTATCATTTATTCCTCCTCTCAGATCATTTAGCATTTAAACTCTTATTTTTTTAAGAGATACGATCGATGTGAGATATTTTAACGTGCCTCCTCATGTGGGACTTAATTAGTGTGTCAGATGATACGGTCGACACGGTCTAGTAGATTTCTCTTCACATATAAGTGAGAGGTCTTAGGTTTAATTATCGCCAAAAACGGATTTGAACCACATAATTGCTAGCCCCCATTGTGAGGCTAAGCCCCCCCCCTCCCCCTTACCCTTAGATAATATTGCTAGTTAAAAAACATCATTTAGGACAGGACACTGCATCATCTGCAGTCCTCTATCTCAATACCAAGTCAGTTTACTTCAATTTCCTCTACTAGAATCATTTTATAGTTGCTGTTCATATTCGAATTATTCAAATATACATATTTATAGACATAGATTATCAAATTCCTACTGTGTTTAATCTATTGTTGTTACATTAGTTTGCATCACTGATTGCTGTTTTTCCAACATCTATCACTCAAAATTACATTATAAAAGCCACCCCTTAGTGTAAATATATTGTTGACAAAAAAAGTTAAGTGCATAGGTTAACATCATCTTTTCCATGCATATTTTGTTGACAAGGGCTATTTTGTTAATCAATATAATAGATCTTTAACAATTGAATCTAATGACATGTTTACGTACAATGAGTAAGAACTAAAATCTATTTGACCGTTGGCTTATAACTTAATTGGTTAAGAATATTTTCCCTTGCATCCGAGGTTCCGTGATCAAATTCCTCTATAAATTATCCTATAGTTTGTAAAAAAAAAACAAACAATAACAACAACATACAGAGGAGTAAAATGCAAACAAAACCCTACGGGGGCAAAAGTTCAAATTTAGGTAAATTACAGGGACTATTAATGCGATTTAGCCAAAATATGAAGTGAAAACAGAAAAGTAATAGGATTTGGTAATTGGACTCGTGCAATAGAAACTGGGGACTTGGAACAAAGCGCGGTCAGAGCTTGAGCTTGACAACAATGGCTGCTGCTCCTGCTTGTCTCCAACTCAACGCTAAACCCTTCAGCTCCTTTCTCTCTCCCAACACCATTTCCAAACACACCCCGAAAGTGGGTAGGATCAGTTGCTCCGCAGCCTCACCCTCTAAACGCTACTCCATCACTTTGCTTCCCGGCGATGGTATTGGCCCCGAAGTCATCTCCGTCGCCAAGAACGTCCTCAACCTCGCCGCCTCCATCGATGGTTTCTTTTAACTCCGCTTCCTTTTTTTCCTTTCGTCAATTTTGTTTCGATTTCACCAGTTTGGTGTCCGAGAAACGGTGGGAAAATAGAAAAGGAAAAGTCTTTCACTTTTCCCACATTTTCTCAGGGTTTATTTTTAACATTTTGAGCTGCTCCGTGTGCTATAATCGAATAATTTTGCTGGGAAATTAGTAATTTTATAACATTTTCGTGTTTGTATAACTAAATGTGTTTGCATAAACTAGGGATTGAGTTTAAGTATGAAGAAGTACCTATTGGTGGAGCTGCCTTGGATTTGACTGGAGTTCCATTACCTGATGAGACCCTTTTGTCAGCTAAGCAATCCGATGCAGTTCTTCTCGGAGCAATTGGGGGGTGGGTCGTGATTGTCCTTCTCAATCCGTTTTATTTCTTAGTGATTATCGTTTTCAAGTAATGTAATTTACTTAATTTGATTGTTGGTGTTGAAGGTACAAATGGGATAAGAACGAAAAGCACTTGAAACCAGAAACTGGCTTGCTTGAACTTCGCGAAGGTCTTAAAGTGTTTGCGAATCTGAGGCCTGCAACTGTTTTACCGCAGGTGAATATCGAATTTGATTTATTATCTTAAAACTAGTGTTTCTTCATTTCAAATTTGAGGCCTGCAACTGTTTTCGTATGATCTGTTATCGACTCAGTAACTATAGAGTTCACATAATTGATTTATTATCTTGAAACCATTGTTTCTATGTTTCTAACTTATCATTTTATGTTAATTACTATTTAAGTTAGTGGACGCTTCAACTTTGAAGAGAGAAGTAGCTGAGGGAGTTGACCTTATGGTTGTAAGAGAGCTCACTGGAGGTTAGTGTACCAAATTTAAACTAGTGACCAACTTCATGAACTTGCTCGTGTTGAGTTTTTTTCACTTGAATTAATGAAGTCATTCTTGTTTTTGCTGGAAATAGGTATATATTTTGGAAAGCCTAGGGGTTTTGGCACCAATGAAAATGGCGAGGAGATTGGCTTCAATACAGAGGTGTATGCTGCCTATGAGGTAGTTTCCTTTGTTCCTTTCTGAAAGTTATGCGTTAAGTTCTGGTTTTTCTGATGATACTGGCAGCCATAAATGGTTCCTATAAACCCAAAGAATTTCTCTTTATGCACGCCCAAAAACCATTTATCCTACAGTATAACCTCATGGTCTTTTCTTTTATTTCTATTTCTTTTGGGAAGTGGTTCATCAAATATGCAACAACATTGTGAGTTTCTGTTGACTTTGCTCTGTGAAGGATTCACAAGCATTTCACTGAATTGGGACTACTTGCCAGTTCCAACCATTAGATGATTTCATAGTTGACATAGGAACTTGAAAATTGTTAGGTTTCTTTTAAAAAAAATTCCGCTCAGAACTTTCTGTGAGTTTCAGAACTTTAAAATTTTCAGGTCTGTTGTTATAAACTGTATTCAGAACTTTATAATTACAGGTCTGTGTATGAGTGGTTATTTAACATGAAATAATCTTCTTGCCAGATTGATCGAATTGCTCGTGTTGCATTTGAGACTGCTCGGAAGCGAAAGGGGAGGCTCTGCAGCGTTGACAAGGCAAATGTGTTGGAGGTACTTTTCAATAGAAGAACTTTTTTTCTTTTGTTTTCTTTTTTCTTATTTGGATAGTTGTCAGGAGTTGTTTGAGATTTTGCCACAATACATTTTCTTTCTGGTTATAATGGCGTTACATGCTATGAGCCTAGCTATTCTGCTTTACAACTTCCCAACGCATGATCCATTAGTTGACTGTTTAATTGCTCCCGAACAGATGACAATAAGTTTTACATATAGTCAGAAATGATATCATTGGTTTCTACACATGTTAATTTATCATTCATGTGGCTTGACAAGTCAAGCTCATCTTTTGCCTTGAGTTAACCAGTTGTGCCCCTTAGGCACTGTTTCAGTAAAATCATTCACTTGTAAAAGGAACTTATGGGTGCTTAACGTGGCTTTTACGAACATATGATGTCTGACCTTTATATTCTAACCTTATGTAATCCTAATTTGGTTGTTGATTAAAGTGGAACCAAATATTTCATACTTATATACCCTCATTATTTGTATGTGATAGAAAAAGAGGCGCAAGCTGATAACTTTTTGTGCTGAATTCATGGCAATCTAAAAACAGTAAGTACCAAGGATAATAAGATATGTGTGATATTTTGGGTCTGATAACACCTCCTCCTTACAAGGGTTTGAGGGTGAGTGGGTCCAATTCCTGTTTAGTTTGTGCTATTGGCTGAAAGAAAACTAAAGGGAGATGATATGATTCTACCATTTGTGGTGGTTTGCCGGAATGTCAAATCAGAGTTAAGGATGCACTACTGATAATCAGCTCATAATATGTTGGAAAGTGTTGGGTATTTTGAAACTGTTTGATGGATACACATGCTTGTACAATGTCTTCGATGTCATCATTGATTGATCCAATCAATCAGATTGAGCCTTTCAAGATCTACCAGCCAATCTATTTCGCTGAGTTCAATAGTGTTAGGGTCTTAATGATTCATTAACACGGTGCTGGCTAAATTTGGACTTTCCCACAATGCTGTCAGTTATTCTTTGCGAAAAGAAATGCTAGAAAACATGTATGGCAGAAACATGTGTTGATTTGTGTTTCTTGCCTTTCCTTCTTTGCGTTGCTTAAGTTCTATTTTACGTTTACAATGTATATTTAATTCAATGGATATCCAGGCATCAATGTTTTGGAGGAAAAGAATCATGGAAATAGCCTTGGAGTATCCTGATGTTGAACTCTCACACATGTATGTTGATAATGCTGCAATGCAGCTTATTCGTGATCCAAAACAGGTTTGTCTAAGGCCTACTAAGGATAAACTTTTTGGACGGAAGGAACAAGTTTTTAAAGCGTCCTAAATGATTATTGCTAGTCTCATGATGTTTGCCTATGAAATTGCAGTTTGATACGATTGTAACGAACAACATATTTGGCGATATATTATCTGATGAGGCATCAATGATCACTGGAAGTATTGGGATGCTGCCATCTGCTAGTCTTGGGGAATCGGTAATGCAAAGTTTTGTCTGTCACTGGTCAAGTTTCGCTCTACATGTGTTAGGAATGTTATTCTGATGGGAATTTCCAGTTGTTTTAGGTGTTCTAAGGGTAAGTTTGAATTCTTTTGATCTGACTATATTAAAATTCCCATTGGTACAGGGTCCTGGACTTTATGAACCCATACATGGGTCTGCTCCCGATATTGCTGGACAGGTTGGTTTGCCTACACATCAAACTATTTCTCTTCGGTGGTACGATGCCATTTGTTATGGAATATAATGGTCTAACATGCAGGATAAAGCAAACCCATTAGCGACAGTTCTCAGTGCTGCTATGCTTTTGAAGTACGGTTTAGGTGAAGAAAAGGCTGCCAAGAGAATTGAGGATGCAGTTCTAGATACTTTGAATAGGGGGTTTCGGACTGGTGACATATATTCCATTGGAACTGTATGTACATTTTTTAATCTTCACATGCTCCTTTTTTGTTTCTTTCACTTGGGTTGGAAAACGTGATCGCCACAATATTATAATGCTCTTTCATCTGTTGAAACAAAAAATGTTATGGAATATGAATGTAGCAAGGTATTTGGAGAGCTGCTTTCAATCTTCTCCATAAGTCCTCATGAAATAGCATGTCCTTCTCGTAATTTTTGTGCATCCTTTTAATAAGTCTTTGAGGAAGCAAGGTAACTTCTCGTGTTAAAAGTCTTTGGTATGATCGTCTTTGAATAATTAGGTGGAACTATTAAATTGAATCTACGGTGTGCGATAGTTCCCTGAGTGAAACCAGTCTCCATACTAAAATGAAGTAGGAGAAAAATGTGTTTTGTTCCAGTTGTGGTCTACGAGAAGATTCAGTTGAAATTCTTGCAAACTTGATTTCTCATTGATTTGTGCAGTAACAGTTGCTTATAATTCAGTGTAAGCTTCTCCTAATATGATTGATTGCTGATATTTGCTTTATACAGAAATTGGTTGGATGCAAAGAAATGGGTGAAGAGGTATTGAAGTCTGTTGATTCCCAAGTTCCTTCTCCAGTATGAACTGATGCATCGGTCAGCATGGACAAACGAGGGATCGGTAGGGCTATTCTAACATGATCTCTGGAGTGAAGAAGTCATTCTGGCCGTCTGAAAGCAAATCTGAAAATCTCATCTCGTACGATGTTCCTTTTGTTCGTAATTTGGAGGGCTTCTTTTATTCAGGTGAAATAAGCCTATTTTACTGTCCTAGAAATTTTATTTTATTTTACTCTGTGGTTACACCGGAGGGTTTCGAACTCTGGGATTGGCTTCCAGAATTTTTTTACCCTATTTTTTATTTTGACCTTTTGACTTGTGTTATGTCCTGGTCATTATCTTTGTTTAAGATATACTAGCCTTCATGTACTCGCTCACGCGCGTGCAGAAGGCATTTTTCAAATCACGATGTGCTACGCGCATCTACATGTTTTAAATGTATTTATATACGTAAATTGACAAAAGGAAAGTCAAATATTTGAAATAAATGAATAATTTTAGATCATGTTAGAAGAAACCTCTCATAAACCGATTAAAGCAGATGAATTCACATAATAAAATCGGTTTCTATAGAATTTACATTAAGAATAGAGAAAATAATATTTAATAAACAATTGATTGAATCACATTATTGCTAACCTATTGTGAGGCTAAGCCCACCCCCTGTTCCTTAGTGTATATAATATCGTTTGTTAAAAAAAAACAATCATTTGATAATTAATTTAATCACATTATTATACGCATGTTAAAGACCTTTTTTTATAATCGGCATTACACATCTCTTAAGATGTTTTGAACGTGTTTAAAAATAGAGAAAATAATATTTAATAAACAACTGATTGAATCACATTATTGCTAGCTCATTGTGAGACTAAGCCCACCATCATTTTCCTTAGTGTAGAAAATATCGTTTATTAAAAAAAAAACAATCATTTGACAACTTATTTAATCACAATAATATCGTTTGTTAAAAAAAATCATTTGACAACTAATTTAATCACATTATTATTCGCGTGCGAATGGTCTTTTTTATAACCGGCATTACACGCCTCTTAAGATATTTTGAATGTGTTTAAAAATAGAGAAATCAAATTAAATTATTGCTAGCTCATTGTGAGGTACTAATAAAAAAGAATTGAAAAACCACAAAAAAACTAATTACTATTAAAATGATGAAAATACCCTTACCTTATTTGATGCATTATTTTGGACTTCTTTTGAACTTTTTTTTGTTTTGAGGGCATTTGTGTCCAAATATTTTTTTCAAATTGGGGGACCCCAAAGTTTTGTTGGCACATGCCGTTGGCTTTCTATATAGATTCATATAAGTAAAAAATTGTTGTAGCATAACCTGGTCGTGGGTCTGCTCTTCCCGTTTTGGTGTCTCCTCTATGTCTCCCCCTTAATTGCTTGACGAGTCCCTACTTAACTCAAAATTTTCAATATATTTTAATCAGAAAATTTAGGTTTTAACTGAGAAATAGTTTTTCTGCTCCAATTTTTCTAGGTTAAATTTTTAGCTCGACATTATTAAAGAATGAATATAGGCTAAATCTTTTCAAAGTAACTTTTCTAAATAAAAATTATGTAGACTATCATAATTTAATTTTATAAACATTTTAACCTCAAAATATTCAGATTTCGGTAAATATTAAAAGTTCCCTAATTTTATTACAAAGAAAGAACAACACACTAGCACGCTTAATTTTATTACAAGGAAAAGCCAATGCACTAGAATGGAAAGACCATCATGCTCGTGCTCCTTCTCGGTGCTATTTATGCTCAACCAAATAATTTGTTTTAATTGTTCTACCTGTCTGGTCGAGCAAAGAGCCACGTGGGTGGACCCCTGCACTGTTAGCGCCTTGCGCGTTTGGCATGTAGGGTGAATCATCGTTCTGCATCTCCCCTTTGTTGGGCACGTGTACGTGCATAGGTGGGCCAGGCCTTTACCTCGATCAGTTTCTTGAGTTAATTTGTCCCAAAAATCAGTTTTGAAACTGATTTTTAGCCAAGAGTTGGAGTAAGTTGTGGGACACCCAAAATCAAATGTACATGAATTTTATTGCAGAAAGCAAAATATAATAAGATAAGAAAAAGAAAGAGTGAAGATACACTTGGCAATTGCCAATTGGCATCACAATGTCAGCTTCCTTGTAAAGTCTACAAAAACCTTGGAGCTCAAGTAACGATTCCCCCATAAAAATCCAGTGTTCATCTCCATCGATTAAACCCTTGTAAACTGCAACCAAACCTCTAACCCTAATCCCAAATCAAGACCGACACAAACCCAAACTCGTAGCAATGGCTCCTCCAAGTCTTCTTGGTCCTTCGGAGCTCAGAAACCGAAACCAATCAGCAACATCTCAACCCCAATCGCTGCCCGCTTCCGGCGATCCATTCATCGATCTCATGGTCGCCAATTTCAACGACGCTGCCAAGCCTCCAGTGGCCGTCCATCCCCCAATGGGCTACACTGAGAACGGCTCGGCCACATTCCTCAACTCCGGCAACCCCTGCGTCGATCTCTTCTTCCACGTCGTCCCCAACACCCCAGCCTCCTACTTCAACACTCAACTGCCGCTGGCCTGGGCCCACAACGACCTAACCACCTTCAAGCTCATCTGCAACCTGCGCGGCGCCCGCGGCACTGGAAAGTCCGACAAAGAGGGCTTCTACACGGCGGTGTTTTGGCTCCACAAACACCATCCCAAGACCCTTGCCTGCAACGTTGCCTCCCTCACCGAGTTCGGATACTTTAAAGACCTTCCGGAGATCCTCTACACTCCTTGAAGGCGAAGACGTGAGGAAGACACAAAAGGCTGAGTGGTCGATGAGAAAAAGTGGCGCTGGTAAGAATAGGAGGATGGCGGCGTTAAATCCTATGAGTGTACTGTAAGTTCTATAGAGAGCCAACACTTGTTTACCGTGTAGAAGTGTTTTGGAATAATAAGGAGACTAACATTAGCTATGTGGAATGGCTTATCAGAAATTGTATAATAAGGATAATAGCCTCAAGCAATCTCGATAGAACTAGGACTTTATTTTCTGATATGTTTATTAGAGTTTTCACGGTGATAAAGATAGTTTGATAAGGATCACATAATGGGAAGTGTCCTTATTGAACTCTATCGTTTATGGTATAAAGCTAGGGTCCCTGCGCTCTCACAAATACACAAGCTTTCAGATACTCAAGCCCCATTGATTGAGCCTTTGTATCCAGTAGTGCGGAGTTGCAGAAGAACCCTTTAACTCAAGCAGTAATGTCTTCATTAGGTGAGTGGTTAATTTGGTGTCGTGATTTAGTTTCTATAAGTTATACATTTACATGTACGCCACGGCGGCGTTGCCAAATCGCCGTACAGGCGGGGTAGCAGGGGTGCTCGCGGGTCAAGCAATTGGTTAGCGGTTGAGCAGTCTAAAGGGGCGAGGGTAAAAAGGGCATTGGAAAGAGCGCAGTCGGAAAAGGAAAAGGAAAAGGCGAGCTGTTTGAGGAAAGAGAAGAAGGTTGCCATGGCCAAGAAAGCAATTGAGAGGTACCAGCTTGACCCCGATTTTCGATTCTTGTATGAGCGAGTTTCGGATCTTTTCGCAGAGTGTTTGAAGTCCGATATCGAAAATTTCAAGGTCAATCAGTACAAAAAGATAAGCCTGGCAGCCAAGTGGTGCCCTTCTATTGATTCATCATTCGACAAAGCTACACTGCTTTGCGAAAGCATCGGCAAGAAGGTCTTCCCACGAGAATTGTATCCGGAATACGAAGGGGTTGAGGAGGCGCATTATGCTTATAGAGTCCGTGGCCGGCTGAGGAAGGATGTGTTGGTGCCGTTGAGGAAGCTATTAGAGTTGCCGGAGGTTTACATAGGTGACAACCAGTGGGGTGCCATTCCTTACAACCGAGTGGCCTCTGTTGCAATGAAGTTTTACAGGGAGAAGTTTTTGAAACACGACCAAAAGCGGTTTATGAAGTATCTGGAGGATGTCAAGGTCGGCAAGTCCACCATCGCGGCAGGTGCTCTGCTTCCACATGAGATCATAGAGTCCGTGAATCATAGAGATGGCGGGCAGGTGGCTGAGCTTCAGTGGAAGAGAATGGTGGATGATTTGTTGAAGCAAGGGAAGATGAAGAATTGTTTGGCTGTTTGCGATGTGTCAGGAAGCATGAATTTGATTTCGGTTTCTCAATTTTGTAGCAAAAAATGGAAGTGAAATGAAAATTTAATCGTGTTTTTGCTCCAATATCTATGTGGATTATTGTTTCTGCAATTTGGATTGATTGAGCTGATGTTACAGTTATATGTATCGATGGTAATTTGGATTGATCTTACGACTTTAAAGTTGTAAGATCAATTACAAGAAGCTAAGAGAGTTTGTCTATATGCAGAAACTACAAGAGCTTTACCCAAACCAAATTTGTGGAGCTTTGCGCGATTTGTTCCATTAACATGTTTGTTTATTTATATTCGCAAGACCCTCTAATTTCAACTTTTACGGGTCATCTATCTGTTTAGCGAAGATAATCAATATTGTCAAAGCGTCTCAGGTTCTGTCTAATAATTTCAGAGGACGACAATGCAGCAAAACAGTTCGAGTTCAATCCTCCGAGGATGCAGTTTGATCATACTAGTTATGTTCTTATTTCTTGCAACTCGTATGCGCTTGGTCTCTCACTTTTTCTCGTTGCAGTAAGTGGTGCTTCGTTTTTGAACCCGTTTTTGGAGCGATCTAAGCCTCTGGTTATGTTGCTTGTTGCAGTAACTGATGCTTCATTTTATTGCTTGAAGTTCGAAGTTAGAACTTACCATAAAGTAAAGGAAAGAAGGATTGGAGGGCGAAACCGTTGAGCTTGTTAGATGTTAAGGTTACTAATACATTTTCACCTTGGTAAACTGAAGCTGATCGAGGGCAAAATCTTGAGTGTAACGGACAATTTATCACCTTCTTTCTATCTCCTGCATAGACATATACATGAAATTAAATTAAACTAGTTGAGTGTAGGTTTCACATGTTTCCCTGTTTCTTTGAAACCCAAGCCGTCTTCCAAATTTTTGTTCTTCCAATTCCGAGATGTTTTTGATCCAATAATTTGTGGAAGCAATGAATTGAATAGAAGTTGACAATGGCTTGGGTGATAAATCACCTGCACACCACAGAATCTCTCTACTCGTGAGCAGCGGCGGATTCAAGGGGGATCCTCCTGGGTCCCGGGACCCTACGGAAGTCGGAAAACATATGAAGAAAGTCGCCGGAGGACCATCTCTGGTATGGGACTTGAGAATGTGCATAAACTGTTTGATGAGATGGCTCTTAGGCAGAATTCGATAGGCCTTGGCAAGTGATGCTCAACAGGCCTTGGGACAAGCCTTGGCTGCACGCCTTGGCAATTGATGCTCGACACTAGCCCTTCGAAGTTGTTGTACAGAACTAGGAAGATAATAACATGTCCACTAAGTGCTCGACTAAATACCTCAATGAAAAAATTGAAAAGTTTTGGATGTGCACACGCTTAGATATTTTACACTATAACCCCACAAGGTTAAATTCTTAGATCCGCCATTGCTCGTGAGGATATAGAGAGAGGGCTCCTCTGACCATTAATCTTCACAGTGAGTTCTTGAAGCATGAGGGTTAGAGTTTTAGCAAGTAATTGGAAGATGTCATACTTAAGGCATCATCAACATCCATTGTTCTTGTACTATTCGACAACTTTGCTAAAATAATATTTTGAAAAATCCGGTCATTTAAAAAAAATTTAATTTGTACTCTAATTTAAAATATATTTTATTCAGTAATATGGAAAAGTACAAATAGAATGAGTAAATTTTATATGTATTGAAAAATGAGTAAAGATAACTTGTTGTTGTAAAGGTGAATGATACTATGAATTTTCATGTATAGACAAAGTCAAGAAAAGTGGGTGTAGATGCACACAATTTTAAGGATTTCTATCAAACCCTCCTAAGGAGCACATCTCACAATTTCTATATAAGGGCCTATTAGCTTACAAATGTAAGAGTAGTAGTAGAAGAGAAGATACGGAAGAAAGAAAAGAAATGGAGAGAAAAAAAGGCTAGAGAGAGAGAAAAAAAAATAGTGAGAATTACTTTGTACTTCTATTATTTCAGATAATGAGCGAAAGTGCTACTGCTGTCCCGAGAACATAGGCACACTTATCGAACCTCGTAAATATTGTGTTTGATTTACTTTATATTCCAGTGCACACATATCCTCAATTTTACAACACATGTTTTAAACGTAAAAAATATTTATGTACGTGTATTACACGTGTATCGCACTACGGAATTAAAAAAAAAAAATGTAACCTACGAGTCATTAGTACACGTATTATACACAAATTTACTAACTATAATATGAATAAGGGTAATGCTAGGGAGACCAAATTTCTAAACCAAATTTTGTAAACCAAATGATGTGGACGTTAATGATTGGATTATTACTTAAATGTTGATTAACGTACTTATACCCTATTAGTGACACATGATTCTGTTTGCAAATTTAGTTTCAAAATTAAATCTCCCCCTAGCATTGGCATATGAATAATGGGGTGTGTGGTTTACTTCTCACACATCTCTTGTTAATTTTTATCTTTTGATATTTTTCAATTTATCCGATCTGACAGCCAAAAATTAGAAGAATATGTGAGAAGTAAAAATGATTGTCCCATGAATAAATTCTAAATCCTTATTAAAAAGGGTTCAAGCTGATCCAAGCCGTTCATCCAAATCCTGCGGCTAAAGGTTAATTTTGTTTATTTTAACTGCGTTTCACCCGAAACGAGCCTGCTTGAAACTCTTGTTTCTCCCACCGCCCGTCCCCTCTGGCCGTCTGCCCCTCATAGAGCGCCATTGCGCCAAGCCAAAATCTCCCGCTAAACTCAGGACTGTCATCATCTACTACCTCCATGTCACCGAGTTCGAGCGCAGCTCATTCCGGAGCCTCCCCCGGCGAGGTTTTCCGGTCGCCGCCTTCTATCTCCAGCGATTTCAGCGACTCCTCATATTCGTCCATCTCCAACATCACGCAGGCCTTTCCTTTCTCTTCTGGAAACCCTAGAATCGAAGAGACCAGAGGCATCATGCTTCTCTACCGCGACGACGCCGATGCCGACGTCATCCCCACCTCGCCGTCTAATCTCCCCGTAAGCTTATTCAATTCAAGCCAGTAAATTTAGACTGTTTATGTAAAATTTGAGAGATCGATTTACTTTTTCAGTTTCATGGTAAAAATGCATAGAAATTAGTAGAATTGGAGCTTTACTGGATTCGTGTTCGTCAATTGTGAAGCAAAAATATTGTGAAATTTTAACAGTGAATAAAATATTTACCGGAATCGAGTAACGTGGAGTTGATTTGCTAAGAAATTGATATGAAAACATTTTAAGTAACACGCTAACGTTTATGTAAACTTTTAGCAATTAAAGAGAGAAACTGCACGTTTTCGACATCTAGAAATAGCATTAAAGAGGTTCCTTTGTTCAAGATATGTTGAACTTAGGTTTCTTAAGAAGACTTCTTCCGGTAAAGTTTTTATTTGAGAACATTTAGAAGTGTTGAATCTCGTTAAATTCACTTGAAGACCCTGAGATAAAGCAAGAAATACGATGCAATATTGATGTGTATGTCGATTTTATGTAGGTTGGAAGGAAGCCACTTGTTTGTGTGCTTGGAGTTCCAAATCACATGACTTATGCGGACTTCTGCCAGTTTTGTGGTTCATTTATTCAGCATATTTTGGAGATGCGGATTGTCAGGTTCCATCTTTGAAAGTATTTTCAGTTCTGGTCCTCGTATTTCCTTTTTTCTTGTTGTTGGATTTCATCTTGATTTTGTTTTCTTGTTTTGTGTTTAGGAATGACGGGATGGAGGATCGTTACAGCATTTTGATAAGGTTTGATAGTCAGGACTCGACAGATAATTTTTACAAGCATTTCAACGGGAGACGATTCTCGTCGCTTGAGGTTACTCTATACTCTGTAGTCTGTACCTATAGACATAGATAAATGATGCGTTGACTTGGCAGGAGTTGTACAAAAGTTCCACATATAACACCGTTTTAAGCTTTTTATTGTTGTGATCCTATTTATCTGGGGTTTGATACAGGTGGAGGTTTGTCGTATTCTTTTCACGGTAGATGTTCAATACACTGGTTCGATAGAACATGCGCAAGCATCATCAGGAAGCTCAACTGAGCAGCCATCGTGTCCAGTTTGTCTTGGTATGTACAGAAGCACACAAAATGGATCTATGTGAAAATGTGAATTGTATATTTACGGTTTATTTTTTTTCTTGTGTCTTCAATATGTAGATTTCTAACTTAACCTTATTTTACAGAGAGACTGGACCAAGAAATGGAAGGAATCCTCACGACTATTTGCAATCATTCATTTCATTGTTCCTGCATTTCAAAATGGACAGATTCTTCATGTCCTGTAAGTATTTTTGCAAGTTCTTTCAACTTTTTATTTTTCCCCCTTTAATATGTGTGTATTTGTGCCTGATTGTGTCCTGTAAGTAATTTTGGAGTTCCCTCTTTTTTTCCCCTTTTCTTTTTTGTGCAAGACCATGTTCAGAAGTTAGCACACTAAAAGATTGGACCTCCTTTTCTTTTCATTCCCCTTCCCTAGCATGCTATATCACATGCTTGTTTCTAGGATTACAAGACTCACAATCCACCCTATGTACAAAGTGATGGAACTCGATCAAAGTTTTCCAGCATTGTGCATTGTTCCCTGTGAACAATGTATGTTTAGATTATCATTTGTATATAATGCCCTTGACATAAAGTTCATAGGTTCTTTCCACTTCATATCCTCTTTTTCATACACCATGAATTTCTGCTTCTGCTATGGGGAATTATTTCTAGGAGTGGGAGAGATCGTGAGTAAAAATCAAGTTGGCAACAATCTTTCACAATGTTAAAATCCTCATGTTGATTAGTGCGTATATTGTGTTTGATTCATGGAAGTTGAAACAGGTGACTATCAAATCTCCTCTTCCAGGGTAGTTAGACCCAGGCTAGGGCTCCTGTTGCAGTTAGTTCTTCAAAGGGACTGTAATTGGTGAAAGTTTAATCTATGAAGGGGTAGTATCAAACAAAAAATATGAAAATCTACTGATGTAGACATTAGTCCATCATATAATTTCTATGAAACGGTTTCTACCTTCTTCAAGGGAAAATACATATTCTTTTTTTTTTGCCTAGCACTCTAGTAGTAGATAGACAAATATGCTAATGGAAGATGTCTCTTTCTATGCCTCTGTAATTAGACCTGTCTTTTGCAGGCCATCTTCCCTCTTCAACCCTCTTATGAGGGTTACAATAAAATAAAAGTTAAAGGTCCTTATCCTTAGGACCCATCTAGAATTGCTTTTGTTGCTTTTGACCATGCACAGTGAAAGGTAAAAAAATCAATTAACTTATATAGTAGTAATACATGAATTCTTTGGGAGTTTGCCGTGTATATCACACCTGCCAATTTTCTACCTCTGCTGGGTATTTATTCCCCAGCTATGTATTAGCCCAATCTATTATTGACAAAGGATCATTCACAAAAGTCAAAAGCGGAAACCAGTGATAGTAGAAGAGAGCAAAAAGATTACAGTGAGACTATAATTACAGTAGGACCTTATAATTACACTACGAAGGATGCTTATAAAGAAACCAAATCATGCAAGTGGTGAAGCAGTTAGAGCCAAAAAAAATAAAATAAAGCACGTTGAGAAACTCGCTTATCCAAGTACGTTGTAGAAATCCCTAAAAATAGATGTTCCCATTTGTGATAGATAAAAGGTAAAGATCTGCATGAATCGTGACTTGTGACAGGATACATCTAACCTGTATGATCAGTTCTCTTTGTAGCCAAGCCATGGTTATATTACAGTCTATGATTTGGCTACAGCTTTCTTACTACAAATTTGTTGCACTTTCCTGCTAGATTTTACTTGGTTAATAAATAGTTGCAAATGACTTTACAAGGTACGTACTAAATATTTATTGACTTGTCTACCACATGTTACGACAGGTATGTCGATATTGTCAGCAACAGCCTGAAAAGTCCAACTGTTTTGTTTGTCAAACTTCTGAGAATCTCTGGATGTGTGTTATCTGTGGCTTTGTTGGCTGTGGGAGGTAACAATTCTCCACTCGACCATTACCCTCTTATTTTTCTAATCTTTTGGCCAAAAAAATAAAGATGTCTAGCTCAGGTATGTATCTTCATCATACATTTGCTTGCTCAAAAAATTGATGTAGGTATAAAGAAGGACATGCAATAAGGCATTGGAAAGAAACAGAACATTGTTATTCTCTTGAATTGGAAACACAACGTGTGTGGGATTATGCTGGAGACAATTATGTTCACCGCCTAATTCAATCCAAAACTGATGGGAAATTGGTTGAATTGAATTCACCTTTTATTGGATGTCAAAGTTGCGACTGCGTAGATTCTGAATACAGTGAGGCACTTTTGAACAGTAAAGTAGAAGCTGTAATGATTTTACCCTTCATGTCACTTAATACAGACCATAGTTTTACTATTATGTTCTTTGTAATTTGAATTTCTCACACTGCGTACCATTATATGCAGATTGTTAATGAATACAATGAACTGCTTGGTACTCAACTTGAGAACCAAAAAGTGGTAAGCTGAATTTTCTTATTCCTTGCAAATAGTTTTCTGTTTAAACTTATTTAAGGTGACATTTAATGTTTCACTGTACACGGATGCTATTTGGATTTCAGTATTTTGAGTCGTTACTTCAAGAAGTTAAAGAAGGAACTGAACGAGAAATTTCTAATGCTGTGGAGAAGGCTGTTCCACTAAAGAAATTGCAGGCCAAGCTGGACAGGTGCGTAAAAGAGAAGAAATTTCTTGACGACGTAAGTGTAAACTCTTGTACTTCTAGAGTAGACTTGAGAATCTCAATGTGCTTTTTAGTGGGTCATTTTTTCAGTAATCTTGCAATCTGAAGATCGTTTTTCTTCTACATGCAGCTTAATGAAAACCTTTTAAAAAACCAGGAGATTTGGAAAGCAAAGATACTTGAATCTGAAGAGAGGTATGGATTTATCCCCCTCGTTCTTGTTTTCTTTATTTTATTTTCCCATCATCGTAAGTTCAGTGACTTGACGTGATAGTAAGCAATTTGACCTTTGATTTGTTTTTACTTGGACCTGGATATACATCTTCAAATTTATATTCTCTCTTTGAATTTTATGCCTTATTGTCTTTGATATGAAGCCAAAAACTTTCTCATGGTTGGATGCCCCACCAATTTTGAATGACTCCATTTTATATTGTCAGAGTTTAAGATTTTGGCACTATCAAAATGGAGGCAACATAGAGATCCGGGTTATATTGTCCACAAATAGTTGTCTGATCACAATAAGGAGACTATAAAGATTGTGATCCCATGGCCTACCCTTTAACATCTCACTAAATTTGCTGAACCATTTTGTAGATGTTCCCGAGATAGTGTAAATTTATATGCTGTTGTTTTTCTGCTATTATTGCGTAATTGGTCCCAATGCTTGTACTTTCAGGGAGAGAAAGACTTTGAAACTAAAGGATGATAAAATCAGGGACTTAGAAGAGCAGGTGATATAAAATTTTCACCATTCGTTTTTGATATACAATTTTTACTGCTCGATAGCTTTTGGTTGTGTCTGGCCTTAATATTTTAGATTATGCCTAAACTAATGCGACTTCCATTGTTAAATTCTCACCATTTTGCAGCTTGGGAATTTGATGATGTACCTTGAGGCTGGGAAGACAGTGGAGCAGCTATCAATATCACATGAAATAAAGGATGGGACTGCCTTGCCAGTATCGGTGGAGCCACCACAGCCATCAGTACAGAATGAAATTGGTGACGCCACTGTCACTTCTCCAGAAGTTTCCAATGAATGTATAGAAGAGGGCTCAAAGACTAATAACAGGAGGAGGAGAGGCTAAGGTTGAAGGAACGACGCGTTACTCTTGTTCCATTTGACGAGCTGCTTCCATTTCATAGGTTGTGTCAACTAGGGTGCCCGGTTTTTTCTGCTCAAGTTTTTAAGGCCAAGTTGTGTATGGTAAGGGGATACCGGCTTGCTTAGTCACAAAATTATGTTGATGGGTGATGGTTATTGAAAATTTCTGCACTCCAAAACGAATGAGGATCCTCTCCAGATCCTCAAATCGTGTTTGTTCATCGTACATCGTGCGATCAGAAATTATTTTAATACTTTTATTTAAAATTAAACGGATACGATTTGAGTATCTCTGAGATTCTCACAAAGCCTCATTCCTCCAAAACAATGCTCAAGTCCTTTACCCGGCTTTTGGTGGTGACCGGTAAAGAGGGATCGATACTTGTACAAATGATGTTCAGAGGATTTGTATTACAAATTTGTGTATATAATTACTCACAACACTGCTTAAACGCCCACTTTGTCCAAGTTATCGTAAAGTTTGGTTTTTAATACGGGTGGTTCTTTGACATCATTTTTTTACACAATTTTTTATAATTGTATTTGTTGGGTACACTTTATAAAGTATTTTACTGATGTCAAAAGTTGTATAAATCGTTGAAATACATAACTAATTAACTGCAATAAAAATGAGTATCAAAAGTTGTGAAAAAAAAGTGGAACTACGGATTTTTAATTGCAATAAAAATAAAAATGCGCATCAAGATTCTTTCTTAGTGAAAGAAACAAGTGTTTATTTTGCATACATGCCGGACTACTGACTAGTTACACAGGAAGCAAACGTGTAATTTAAAATGTAATTTTTTGTTGTTATCCTCAAAATTATGGGGGGGGAGATTGGAAAAGGTCCTCTCCGGATCTCTTTCACCTGAGCCAACTGAACAAAAAATTCGGACCTTTGAAATTTAATCCAACGACTAAAAACAGGAGGTCCAATTAAAAGTTATAATTAGATCAAATTTCAAGGGCTCAAAGTTTTTGCTCAGTTAGCTCACGTAGAAGGAATCCGAGTTTGAGTACAAAAAGACGGACACATGTTTGTTGTTTTTCCAGTGGTGACAAGTGTTTGCCACTTGAACCATCCAGAATGACCTACCACTCCTTTGTGATCTTGTGACCGAACCAACCCCACAGGATTTGGATCTTCTGAAAGCCAATTGGCAATCAATATCAAATTATCAATAAAAAGGTTTTCTAATTTCTATACCGACCAAAAAATGAAGAGAAGATGAAAAATGGTTAGATTTCCATCTTCCTCCGCCTTCCTTAATCCTTAGCATCATCATCGTCGTCATCTTGTCTCTCCGCTTCTGTCCAAATTGTATGGTAAGATCTCTTACGTTTCGTCTTAATTTCCTCGGAGATTTACCTTAATTATGCTGAATCTTTGAAGGAAATTAATGTCCCTTTTTTTTTTTTTTGTATACCTTGTATTGTTCGATTGACTGTTGATTTGCTTGAATCTGTCTCTGTTCTTGTTTTATTGTTCTTGCATTTACATGATTAACGGTTGGTTAATTGTCTAATTATTTTGTTATATATTTTTTGTTTAAGTTGTGAAAACTATGTGGGTTGTCATTGGTCTTATGGGATATGGTATATCATCACTTTGGTTCGATCAAGTAGTGGAAGTATAACTTTTTAGTTTATGGGTTTTCTGAATTAATTAGGGACATCAATAATTTGTAGGACATGGAAGTTCTGAGCTGAGCAATCATCTTTGGGTGATTAAATATTTCGTCGTTCGATATTGGGGAATTTGCCTTCTGTGGTTGGTTGATTCGTCGTTCGTGGACAACTGGTTTGTTGGGTTTCCCGGGATTTTGTTCTTGAGTCTGTAAATTCTAAGTAGGAAACTAAAAACTTCGTATCATATAATTGTTAGTTTTATGTTATTTCGTTACAGAAACTGTGTTCGAAGAACCTAGTTTGTTGGTATCTGTGTTATTTGAATGGCTTCCGTGTCAGTCAGGGTGTTTGGATGAACTGCTTGCATTTTCTTTTCAATTCATCAAAAAAGGGGAGAGCGCACATGTGAGAAATTCTCATCAGTGTTTATGCAAATTCAGATTTTCATTTCAAGTTTTTAAAAGAAAGATATCATGTTGTTTTAACCAGCATCTACCGAGGTTTTATTATATGCATTCCTGTACCAAGTTACCTTTGTCTCTGTGTTGGACCAAAATTTATCGTATTGGTTTTTGTTGTGATATCAGGTGGTGCAAATCTATTTTAAAGAGGGAAATTTGTGAGTTTTGATGGATTTTCTGCCGGACCAGTTATTATGGGAGATCTTGAGCAGGATTAAGAAAACCACTGACCGAAACTCTGTTTCTTTGGCATGTAAGCGCCTGCACGGATTGGATAATGAACAGAGACAATCTCTTCGGGTTGGTTGTGGATTAGACCCTGCAAATGAAGCTTTGACATCTCTCTGCAGTAGGTTTGCTAACTTGACAAAGGTCGAGATAACTTATGCCGGTTGGATGTCCAAACTAGGAAAGCAGTTGGATGACCAAGGGCTTCTTATTCTTTCCAACTACTGTCCTTCTCTGGTGGATCTCACATTAAGCTACTGCACATTCATCACGGATGTGGGTATCCGTCACTTGTCTTCTTGCTCAAAACTTTCAGCTTTGAAGTTGAATTTCAATGCAAGGATAACTGGATGTGGCATATTATCTGTTGTTGTGGGCTGCAAGAACCTCACTACCCTCCATCTTATCCGATGCTTAAATATTAGCAGTTTTGAGTGGCTTGAATATCTTGGAAAGCTTGAAACTCTCCAAGATCTCTCAATTAAGAATTGCAGAGCTATTGGGGAGGGTGATTTGATTAAGCTAGGTTCCAGTTGGAAAAAATTAAAATGCTTGCAATTTGAGGTTGATGTTAATTACAGATATATGAAAGTTTATGATCGTTTAGCTGTGGATCGATGGCAAAAGCAGTGGGTCCCATGTGATAATATGGTGGAACTTAGCTTGGTAAATTGCATCATCAGCCCGGGGCGGGGGCTTGCTTGTGTGCTGGGGAAGTGCAAGAATTTGGAGAAGATTCACTTGGACATGTGTGTTGGGGTAAGGGACTGTGACATAATAGGCTTAGCCCAAAAGTCAAAAAATCTTCGGTCCATTTTCCTTCGCATTCCATCAGATTTCTCACTTCCTCTTTTGATGAATAACCCATTGAGATTAACTGATGAATGTCTAAAAGCCGTGGCGCAGAACTGTTCGATGCTTGAATCTGTCAGGATATCTTACTCCGACGGGGAGTTCCCTTCTTTTTCCTCATTTACATTAGATGGAATCCTCAATTTGATTCAGAAGTGCCCTGTGCGGGAACTTGCTTTCGACCAAGTGTATTCCTTTAATGATGTTGGTATGGAAGCTCTTTGCTTGGCTCAGCATCTGGAGACCTTGGAGCTGATCAGATGCCAAGAGATAAGCGATGAGGGGCTGCAGCTCGTGGGCCAGTTTCCCCGGTTGTCCATTTTGCGTTTAATCAAGTGTTTAGGGGTTTCTGATGGTGGGTTGAAGCCGCTTGCAGGGTCATACAAATTGGAATTGTTAGCTGTGGAAGATTGTCCTCTAATTTCTGAAAGAGGAGTTCTTGGAGCTGCGATGTCCGTATCTTTCAGACAAGACTTGTCATGGATGTACTGAGCTTGCTACCGCCTGACCGGATGCCATAAGTATCAAGGTCGGTATTGGCAGTGTGGTTTCTGCAACCATTAATTTATCCAGATTCCAGAATCCAGATGTAACATTGATATATTTATATGGCTTATTACTGTAAAGTGTTCAATTGTGAATGTTATGTTTGTAATGAACTCGATGAATTGTTGGCATAAATTATTGCTCTGAATCTCCGATGTATTTGCCTTCACTGATAGCCGAGTTATGAAATTTCAGTTGTGAGATGCATATTGTGCTACCATTTGGACAAGTGCTATTGTCCTTGCTATGTGGTAAATGTCCGTTATAGTCATTCAATTGATGGGCAAATTGCACTGATTCTCCCCTGATGGAGCGAGATTTTTATGACATGGATTCACTGCTATCATAACGTATGAAGTTAATAGAACAATGCTATCGTGACGCCTTTAGTTAATAGAATAAGGCAATGTAGAGGGAGTTGTACAAATGACTTTGTATCAGTAGCAAGGTCTCGAGTCGCAGCCTTGCACTCACTCAAGTACGACTCCGGTAGCAATCATCGTGTGGTGAAGATCGTTCACTGGGGGTTTGGGTAAGGCCAAGGCGGCGTTTGGACCAAGTTATTGGTGGTTGTTTAACAATGGGATCAGGGTTCGAAAGAAACACCACGATGCTGGAAGAAGGAAGAGTTTTAAACTAAGGGCAATAAGTCTTTTTCAAATCCAATTTTGGTTAGTTTTATAAAAATTAGAAAATATGAGATATTTCAATAGGCAGTCTTTAAAATGGCTACTTACTAAATTTCCCTTGATCTCTTCTCCTCATTAACCACCTTTCCCCTTTTCCTCCATCATTTGCTTCTACAAATGGTCAATTTTTATCAGTGTTGTAAAAGCAGTGTGAATACCCACTATAAAAACGGTGTGAGTATCCACTTGAAGACTTTGACCATTAAGTCATCGGTGGTAGGTTAGCCATCTAACTTTTGTATTTAATATTATTGGCTAATGGAAAGGTGGGGTTGAAAATAAAAAAGATGGTTGACAATTTGCCTATAAAACCAAGAGGAGAAGAAGCAGTAGAGGATGTAGAACATAAATATATCAGTAAGCCATAAGGCTAGAGAGAAGAAAGAAAAATAGTGAGTTATATCTTTGTACTTTTATTATTTCAGATAATTAGAAAGAAGCTACTGTTGTCCCGAGGATGTAAGCATGTTTGCCAAACTTCGTAAATATCGTGTCTTATTTACTTTATTCTATTGCATACATATTCTCAATTTCACAACAATTGGTTAATTGTCCAGACTCTAGAGAAGCTCAGACATAAATGGGAACACGACCAATCACACAATGACACAAATAATAAACTTGTAAAAGAATAAGACCTGCTCCTCCTTTCCTGTTATATTCTCCCTTCAACACCGATGTCCAACTAAACATTCCAGATGCATGGATCATGGATGGGACTTCTTGTTTGGGTTAATATTTAAACTTTGGGCCTAAAGGAAGGAGAGCCCAAAAGAACTAAAGTGAAGAGACTTGCCCGAGACCCAGCACTAAGCCCAGTCATCCATCCCAAGACAATATGATGGCTCCTCATTAATACAAAAGCTATATACTTACAAGGGAAGTAACAACTGATGGAAATCAACGTACTCTCAGCCCAAAAGCACTTTCTAATGGTAGAACAAGTAAAAAGAGATGATGACTCACTGAAGTGCTTTCGAGCAAAGCCTGCAACAGCCAAGGTAAAATGCCTAGAAAAGGGAAGACGGAGCCTAGAGACAAGAACACTCAACCAATCAAACAAACAAGCATACAAACTCTGTTCTCAAGCCAGTTCGTACCTTCCAACCCCTTTTTAGCAATAGTTCCCTTAGAAAGATATCTTTTGTCCAGTGTAAAAGCTTAGCTACCCTCCCTAGATGCTGTAGTATCGATTCCTTCGTGTAAACTTGTTCACCATCCATCACCTTTTAGCACACAACCTTTTGTAACCATAAAGAGAAGGGACTGCAAGACGTTCCACCTTGCCCGACTCTCTTTGTCTTGTCATTCAATTAGTAGATCTGGTATTATGATGTATTCACCAATTTGTATTCAAGTCATTTCCAGTCATTTGATGATCAAAAGTTTCATTGGTCCTCAGATCTGGTTCATTTAGTGGTTTTTACTGTCATGAAAGTCTAAATGGGAATTAAACCGATGACTTAATCAGATCTGAACTTACACCCTCTAAGCATACAGGGTAAAGAACCAAAAGTCCTTGATCTTAAGGCACAGAAAAGAACTTAATGTGGACTTAACCCATCCACGACAATCATTTGATAACAAGAAGTGCGAGTAACTTGGGGCGCAAGTAATCGACTTAAACACACTTGTTCTACATCTGCCATACTGAGATGGTAGTGGCACGACTTAGTACTTAATTAGTTTTGATTACGAGCCTCAAGGCCTACACCTAAGGCCCCACAAAGGCACTTTTCAGAACTAACTCTGTTCTCCTCTTGCATCCTCTCAACAAGCAGGAGCCCGACAACCAACCAAAGTGCCAACTCCTCGGGGAGCTGTGTGCTCGAGCCAGGACCCTTCCCAGCGAAATTCCTGCCCGAACATAGTTTTGGCATGCCCGAACATAGTTTTGATATATTTATATGGCTTATTACTGTAAAGTGTTCAATTGTGAATGTTATGTTTGTAATGAACTCGATGAATTGTTGGCATAAATTATTTCTCTGAATCTCCGATGTATTTGCCTTCACTGATAGCCAAGTTATGAAATTTCAGTTGTGAGATGCATATTGTGCTACCATTTGGACAAGTGCTATTGTCCTTGCTATGAGGTGAATGTCCGTTATAGTCATTCAATTGATGGGCAAATTGCACTGATTCTCCCTTGATGGAGCGAGACTTTTATGACATGGATTCACTGCTATCATAACGTATGAAGTTAATAGAACAATGCTATCGTGACACCTTTAGTTAATAGAATAAGGCAATGTAGAGGGAGTTGTACAAATGACTTTGTATCAGTAGCAAGAAGGTCTCGAGTCGCAGCCTTGCACTCAATCAAGTACGACTCCGGTAGCAATCTTCGTGTGGTGAAGATCGTTCACTGGGGGTTTGGGTAAGGCCAAGGCGGCGCTTGGACCAAGTTATTGGTGGTTGTTTAACAATGGGATCAGGGTTTAAAAGAAACACCACGATGCTGGAAGAAGGAAGAGTTTTAAACTAAGGGCAATAAGTCTTTTTCAAATCCAATTTTGGTTAGTTTTATAAAAAGTAGAAAATATGAGATATTTCAACAGGTAGTCTTTAAAATGGCTACTTACTAAATTTCCCTTGTTTTCTTCTCCTCATTAACCACCTTTCCCCTTTTCCTGCATCATTCGCTTATACAAATGGGTAATTTTTATTAGTGTTGTAAAAGCAGTGTGAATGTCCACTATAAAAACGGTGTGAGTATCCACTTGAAGACTTTGAACATCAAGTCATCGGTGGTAGGTTAGCCATCTAACTTTTGTATTTAATATTATTGGCTAATGGAAAGGTGGGGTTGAAAATAAAAAAGATGGTTGGCAATTTGCCTATAAAACAAAGAGGAGAAGAAGCAGCAGAGGATGTAGAACGTAAATATTGTCTTATTTACTTTATTCTACTGCATATGTATTCTCAATTTCACAACAATTGGTTAATTGTCCACCCTCCATAGAAGCTCAGACATAAATGGGAACACGACCAATCACACGATGACACAAATAATAAACTTGTAACAGAATGAGACCCACTCCTCCTTTCCCGTTATATTCTCCCTTCAACACCGACGTCCAACTAAACATTCCAGATGCATGGATCATGGATGGGACTTCTCTTCACATCTCAAAGTTTCTATCTTCTTAAAGCACACGCGCCTTATACGACAGCGGTTTTGTCCCGCATTCGAAACCCTTCATTCATCTTTACCACCGGATCTCACAGAAAACGCTACATAAACCGACGGTTCTGTTGCCGAAAAACAACACGAAGCGCCTATGGCAATGACTTCTCTCCATCTTCTCAAAACCCCAATTTGCACCGGAACACGAAGCACTCATGTCCCGATCAATGTGGCTGCAGCGTGTGCGTGCCTTAGCGTGGACGCAAAAGCAGCAGATCCATTGAAGGCTGTGGTGGCGGTCGGGAGCCAGGAGGTTATGGAGGCGGAGCAGAAGGTGATGGTGGGAACGTACAAAAGACCGCCTCTGGTGGTCTCCAGTGGCAAAGGTTGTAAACTGTACGATCCTGAAGGGCGAGAATATTTGGATTTGTATTCTGGGATTGCTGTCAATGCGCTTGGACATGGGGATCCTGATTGGATACGGGTTGTCACAGAGCAAGCCCATACTCTTACGCACGTCAGCAATGCCTTCTATTCCATCCCTCAGGTTAAATAAAAGATCGAATTTGTACTAATATTAAAAATCGAATTACACTTCTAATCTGGTATGGAGTGTTTGGATTATAGATTTTCAAAGTTATGTAGAACTTAGGCTAAATGTGTTAGAAATGTACTAGAAAAATTGGATGGAGTGACTTCTGCATCCTTTGTTTAGTGCATCTCTATGTATTTTTAGTGTTCTAATAATGGCTTTGTAGTGTTTGAGTAGTTCTTCGGTTGTAGTTCGTTTTTAACGATTGAGTCTGACACATTTAGCCTAATAATGGAATTTATTGTGATTAGTTGTAGTATAATGATTTATAATGTTTAACATCAGCTCTTTTAACCATTATATGTGACGGGTTCACCTTTCCTTTTATAATATAGAATATTAATCACTCAAGATGTAATATATGTCATACATTGTCGCGTGGAGAAAGCCCTAGTTGCACTTGATTTCTGTTTGATTAGTTCAATGACCATGCATGTTGAGTTCTAAACCAAACATCTGTAATTTATGGGATATGATTGTGGAATATAGTATCAAATCTTTTCTTGTCAATATAATTTCTCTCTAAAATATCATTTGCTTACTCAAACGGCAAATGTTGTTACTTCAGGTGGAGCTAGCAAAGCGTCTGGTGGCTTGCTCATTTGCTGATCGTGTCTTTTTCTCCAACTCAGGAACAGAAGCAACTGAAGCTGCCATAAAATTTGCAAGAAAGTTTCAAAGATATTCTTTCCCTGATAAGAAAGAGCCTGCGACGGAATTCATTTCCTTCACCAACAGCTTCCACGGAAGGACAATGGGAGCTGTTGCTTTGACGAGTAAGGAGCATTACCGGTCACCATTTGAGCCTGTCATGCCTGGAGTTACTTTCTTGGAGTATGGAAATATTGACGCTGCACGAAAACTAATTCAATCTGGAAAAATTGCTGCCGTGTTTGTCGAACCTATCCAGGGTGAAGGTGGCGTCCATAGCGCAACTGAAGAATTTTTGCAGCCGTTGCGTGGTGCTTGTGATGATTCGGGGTCACTACTGGTCTTTGATGAGGTAGGAAGCTTAATCGCAAACTTTACATGCTACTCAGCTTGTACAAATAATTATTTAAGTTGGTAGCATGAGAAACTGGGTGTTATATGAAGCTATCTGTATTGATCAGTCTCAGAATAGGTACATAAACAATATATACGTTGAAGAATACAAAATATCACGAAAATTGATAAAATTATATATAACTTATATTGAATGATTCAAATTCTAATCACACCAAATCCCCAAGCCTTGTATTGTGAATGTGGTAAGATGCAAGTTGGTGGACAATATATGTGTAGTTATTAGTGGGCCACTGACTCGTCTCTCTAAAATCTTGACAATATGTATATGAAACTAGTTTAATTCAAAATAAGAAGGGTTTTGGACCCATATGGAAATAGCTTGCGCTTGTGAGTTGTGAGGAAATCATACGCATCATGCTTAAGTATGGCTGCCCGGAATATAACAACGTAGCACTGATCAATTTGCTAGGGTACAAAGAGCTAGAGAACATATTCTGAAATTCTTGAGTTAATCCTAAAATTTAGTTCTTTGGATGTTGGTCACTTGTTCAAATATCATTAATTACGTAGGTCATTTTAGAAGGAACTAATAGTTTGTACGCTTATGAATTTGCTTAAACCAAGGTAGAAATATGAACTGTAAGTGATTTTGTACCATAGAGAATTGTCAATGTGGCAAGCACCTTATACTGTTTGATTCCTAGGTACAATGTGGCTTGGGGAGAACTGGTTATCTCTGGGCGCACGAAGCTTATGGTGTAGTCCCCGATATAATGACGCTGGCCAAACCTCTTGCAGGAGGGCTTCCCATTGGAGCTGTATTGGTCACCGAAAAGGTTGCTGCTTCAATAAAATATGGGGAACACGGAAGCACATTCGCTGGAGGGCCGCTTATTTGTGCTGCCGCCCTTGCCGTTTTGGACAAAATCTCAAAGCCTGAGTTTCTATCGAGTGTCTCAAACAAAGGTCGGTATTTCAAAGAACTGTTAACAAGGAAGCTGGGAACAAATTCACATGTGAAAGAAGTACGTGGTTTCGGGCTCATTGTTGGGGTAGAGCTGGATGTATCTGCTTCAGCGCTTGTGGATGCCTGTCGAAATTCTGGCCTGCTCATAATAACAGCGGGAAAAGGAAATGTTCTCAGGCTTGTGCCCCCATTGATTATCTCTAAGCCAGAATTGGAGCATGCGGCTGATATTTTGCTTGAATATTTGCCAGTCCTTGATGCCTCAGATTGAAGTTAAATTAACTGTCACCATTTAGTATTGAGAAGTGATTTTCTCACTCACTTTTTCTTCCCTACACTCTTCTCTTTTGTCCTAGCCTTTGATTTTAATAAATCAAAGGAAAATCAAGGGACAAAACCAAGTGAAGGAGTACAGAAGGAGAAATCGTAAGTGTACGTGAAACACTAACCTCTAGTTTTATGTCAGAAATGTAACATGTTGATTTTTATTTGCACCCTATATATTTAAAGTGCAAAAAGTAGCCTATATATACACCACTGGTTCGGAATCCCACATTAGCAGCTTCTAATCCATGTTAAATCATTCTAATTAGTCATGACACCAGACACCAAAAAACTATCTAATTAGCCAAACAATCAATCAATCAGTAATGTTAACGAAGTCTAAACACGAGTGACATCAACACTCCAACAAAACTGGTTCCTTATATGCAAGACACAAAAATGGATCATAATTTGGCAGCAAGAGGCTAAGAAGATCGTTCAAATTCGACAAGGACCATATATACATTAGGGTGATTTTGTATAAAATCAATTAAAAGTTATGATAAATAGGTTGATGAGACTTTAAGATACATTAAAACACCTCAATCAAATTAAAATTACAAATGATGCCATTACCATTTAAAACACCAAACTTTTCCATCTCCTTCATTGTAAATCGCGTCTCCCACCACCTTCAGACTTCAAGCTCCCCGCCTTTCACCACCTTCAACCTCCATTTTTCGGACACTGCAACACAGTGTCTGTTTCCGGTTCTATGGATTCAGACACTTCGTTGCAATGTCTGTTTCCTATTCTGTGATTGTGCATTGGGATTCAAATAGGTTTGTGGATTTAGACACAACGCATTGTTTGTTTCTGGTTCTATGGATTCAGACACTTCGTTGCATTGTCTGTTTCCTGTTCTGTGGATTTAGACACTTCGTTGCAGTGTTTGTTTCCTGTTCGGTGGCCGATTCGCCTGAGTTTCTCACCTGATCTGCATCTCAAAACTTCTCCAATGGCGAAATTGGTCTCCACCGCCGAGTCATCCCTCGCTCAAACCCTAAAGCAGTACTTCAAGAACCGATGGGAAATAACTGGCCCGTGTGCCGACACGGAGAACAAATTAGCCGTGCCCGACGCGCTTGAGTACCGAGTTGAGTGCCCAGCCACGACCAAGGTCCAGGCCTGCGTGCCCACCTCCAACTTGGAAACTGTGTACGACATCAAGTACTTTACTCGCGATCAGAGGCGTAACGGGCCACCGATTAGAATCACCGTTTTGAAGAAGGTGGATGTGGAGAAGCTGATGAAGGAGAGGACGACATTCGACGTCTTGGAATTCCCACCTGTTTACTTGGCCGATGCCATTGAAGAGGATTACAATGCTTGAGGTGGAGGCTACCAGAAATGAATTGGTTCGTTTCCCTCATCCAATTTTTCATTAATTTGATAGTTTAAGGCTTTAATTAATGGATGATTTTCATCATTGACCTATGCCTAATTAATAAAAATATATCATTGATTAAGTCCAAAATAAAAATATGTCATTGATATATATATGGCTTAATAGTAAAGTTTTTATTGACCTTTGACTAAATTACCTATTTATCTTAAGCACCACTTAATAACTACAGGGACCAAATTAATCGATCGTTTGGATGACATAATTGTCACCCTTTAAAAAATATACATTACAAAATTCTTATCCACATACTACTAATGTGAGGACAACACATGACAAATTTAAATAACATCATAACTTCATAACCTAGGAGAGATGCTACTGAGGCGAGGATGAGAAAAAATCTCATGTGATGCTGGTCTTGTTAGGCGACAGTGTTGAGTGGTAAAAAGCTCAGTTTCTAAGATGAATACACTCAAATTCGATGAATATACATGCTATCTTTTAACTAAACTCTTTTGTTACTCAGCACTGACATGTTACAACTTACAAGAACATGGCACTAAACAATTTCTCAAGAAAGCCTAGCTATGCTGCCGAGTTTCTATTTGCAGAGCTTTTTGTACCCTTCAACCAAAGACCTTAAGATATAAGGTAAAAAAATTGCAGGGTATATGTAACTCGACTTGACATTAGTCTGGTCACTTATAGGCTATAGCCGCAACGGAAGTACCATAGGTAAATGACATAGAAAACATGGCAACCCATATCTCCAGATAAAACGGAAAATTATACACAAGATAAGAGATCACGAGTATGGATGAAGAAAACGCTGCCGAGTTAAAGAAAAGGAACATTGTGTAGGAGTTTCCAGTAGTAGCCAAAACTGACCTGCAGGCTAACTTGTCATCACTCTTGGTGTTAGCTATACCGTAGTCAGTTTCTTGCCAAACACCACCAGGAGGATTCAATCCCGCTGTGAAGGTTGAGGCAGCAATCAGGGTCGCCACCACTAACAGAACGCTTCTTATGTCGGTTTCCGAGTCTCGTTCTGGATTATACTGAAAGTGTTTCAGCAGTTTGGAGACAGATTCATGAGGTGGGGACTGTTCAACATTCATTGCAGCCATTGAAATTTATTCGCACTAGCAGTCACTAATATATAGCAAGTGTTAAGAAGAGGAAACTAATTAGGACAACTACTTACGAACGGGATCTATCTGCCTCCCCCTCTCTACTTTAAATACAGGAACATGCAACCAAGTCAACGAAAGTTTTTCTTTCGGCAAAAGAAAGACAAATAAAAGTTGTATTGTGGAAGCCGTCTTTGTGGAAAAGTTACAGCCTGATGAAAGTAGTGTTCGACAGTTGTACAAGTTATTTAAGTCTGTTGTCCTATGGTCACTTTCGCCCCTAGAGAAAATTGAAAAGGTTCATTATACGGAGAGAGGATCCTCGCCGGATCTTCTTTGTGAGTAATTCGGAGATCTTCTAATCACATCCGTTCATTATATATCGTATGGTCAATTTTCTTCAAGTACTGTTTATATTCAATTTTAAATAAAAAAATTCACAATGATTTCTGACCGCACGAAGTATGATGAACGGATGTGATTGGAGGATCCCCGGGATCCTCACAAGGGGATCCGGCGAGGATCCTCCACTACTAAATTAAACAGTTTGCGCGACGAGGCATATTTTGTCGCGCAAATCATTATTAGGTCGCACAAAAATTATGGCGACCAGAAAATCGTCGCACGTATTTTGTCGTGCAAAGGTTGTGAAAAAGACATTGCGCGACGAACAGTTTCAAACTCGTCACGCAAAAAAAAATTGCCCGACGCTTTACTACTCGTCCCGCTAAAGTTATACGGACGAAGGTTTTCGTCATACGATATAAAAGGGTACAAGTGCGCTTTGTGACTAGTTCGTCTAGAAAAGTTTGTGCGACGAAAAATGTAAGAGGTACGTGGTAATGCGCGATGAAGTTATAAGACGCGCTTAATTTTGCACGACGACTGGTTGGCGTCGCGCAAGTGTAATTTTTATTAAAAATAAATAAATAGAATAAAAGGAAAATTAAAAAAAAAAAAAAAGATTTCATACTAATGACAAAAAAAAAAAGCAAATTAATGAATAAAAAAATAATTTTTTATTTATAATATAAATAAAAATGTACGTACAAATATAAAGTTATAAAAGAAAGCAAGAACAAAACTATGAAAAAAACGAAAAAATCTATAGGAATGTCGTTCGAAGGATCTTGCTGCTGGTTGGGGACGAGGTCGGAGGTCGACGGGCCTGATTGCTATGCTTGCTCGGTGTGGAAGGGCTGTGAGGGCGATGGTGCAAAAAAACCGGGGAGATGTATTCCAGAGGAACTGAGGGCTTGTACAAGCATCGACATTTGAGACTTGTACGATGCCAGCTCATTCCTCAGGCCAGCGACTTCTTGCGTCAAAGCTGTAACCTGGTCCTTTGGTTGCGAGGATGATGAGGCTTTACTTTCCCGCCACCTGGCATTTCCCATCCCCATACAATAAGTCCCTGGCCTTCAACCGAAAGTCTGGTCCAATGTCTCTGTCACGATGTGAAACCCTGCATCCTCAGGGGGATCCACAGACTTAATCGGCGTGTCCGAGGGAAGCTGGGAGGCGGACTCTTAAAGCATCGACTGACTATTCTCCACCATAGTCGCCTGTGAAAAAAAACATGGATTATTAATAGAAAACAATTTGAAATAATTAGTATAAATGTTGAATGCATAAGAAATTACTTACATGAAGGGACTCGGTCAACTCATCCTCAGGCTGAACATAAACGTCAACAAAGACATCGATCTCCGGAAATTTTGAACCCTCCTGAAATCGAAAAAGATAAGGAAAATGTTAGTAAGAAAAAAAAATTATTAGCGACATTGTAAAATTGGAAATGAAAGATGTAATATATACCTTTCGTCACACCTCCACATAGGAGAAAGGCCTCGAACCTGAATGGTGGAGAAAAGTCTTCTTCTCCCGATTGATCTTGTTCGTCTTCGCCTTCTTCTGTTATACAAAAAATAAACATATTAGTTGTAATACTTAAAGAAAATTAAAAAAATAATAATAAACATTAGTAAAAATTTTAAAAAGTAAAATGAAAGAAGTCGTAATTAAAAACGCACCACATAGCCCGGCTCCTAAAAATGACCGCAAAGCCAAACCCAACTATCTTGTAGGTCCTCCTACTCCTTCAAACAACCTTCCTCGAGAGCGACCTGCGGATCATCAAATTGCTGGAAACATTGGTGCATGTCACTTTTCCATTGCTTGTAGCGTTCGGAGAAGAGCCGATTGAGGTGCGTGAATATGTCCTCGTCCATGTCCTCCAAATTGTAGTTTGCCTGCAATGTAACAAATATTTTGAAAGTATTAGTAATAAAAGACAGTAATAAATATAAATATGTAAATTTTACATGAAAAGCATTAAAAAGGCGACGCTACTTACGGACAATTGGTTGCGCACCGTGTTCTTCATCTCCTCAAGCATCGCCTTCCAAGACTTCCACCGCATAGGGCAAAAGGTCCGCACGACATGCCCAATGTCGTGGACCAATGCACTATGCTGCTCCACCGTTGATGCTGTCCGATGTCGCTCATCGTATCATATTGGGATACGACTGTTGGTCACCCGGGTGACCTTTGTCATCTTCAATTGCCAACAAGGTCCCCGGGTCTTTTTCTTTGCTGCAAAAAGATGAAGAAAAAAAATCATTAACCCAAAACTAATAACAAATCCTACTAAAATTTCGACATAACCTCCCCTATAATTAAAACATTTCCCAAAACCCTGAAAATAACATAAACAATATACGTATCCAACACAATGATCACAACAGTTTAATAAAAGGTTCGGAACAATGACAACTTTTTAATCCTTACATGACATAACTTAACAAATTGAACCTAAAATAACAAAACTGATCAGTTAACATTCACATACATTTTCTTCCTCTATTTCTCCTGAAAGTTACTTATTGAGCATCACAGCTACTTCTCTGTTTGAGGCCACTATTTCCTTTCTCCTAATTAGAACATATTTCCAATTCGAGCGTTTTCAAATACCACAACAAACTTATAAAAATGGCGACAACTGCCATCCAAGAAGGTCAATTTTCGAGCTTGTCTACAGGCTGTCGACATTGCTGGCAACAGGCTTGGAAAAGAATTCTAAGCTGCCGTGGCAAACAATTCCATATAACCTCATCCACATTGACATTGTTAAGACTCTGACAGTGACAACCGAAACTTCTACGACTCTAAAAACTTTGCTTCATGATAATTACCAAGGTTTTCATTTCCCAATTAAACATTTTCGCCATTTCCTCATGATCAGGATCAAATCTCTTCCATAGCACTACTGTTTCAATTTCGTGAGAAACCCATTTCAGTAACTAAGAAATGACACATAAATTAACAAAAAAATTGCAAAAACATAAAAATTAACAGACATGAATTACGGAATACACACAATTTCGATTTCATGACAAAACCCATTTCTGAAAGCGAAGAAATTGCGAACAAAAAAAGAGAAAACAATGGAAACTTTTTAATCCTTACATGACATGACATAACAAATTGAACCTAAAATAACAAAACTCAGTTAACATGGGAATGAGGGAGTTAATTAGGATTGTATACCTGGCCTTGTACCTGAGACATCGGTTATGGATCCCGATGGCGACATCTGGTCTATAGTGCGGGGGCGCCGGTCAGTACGTCGGGCGCTAACAGGCAACGCCACCGAAGAAGTCGACGATGCCTGCGCCTGTGGGACTAGAGGACCGACTGGGTCATCCGGATTGACCGCCCTATGGTCCATCTCTGCCGGAGCAGTGGCGGCAGTAGTAGGTGTAGCTGTCGGACTAGGTGTAGAAGTCATTGTCCTCCGGGTTCTAATAAGGTGTGACATCTACAAAATTGGAAATCAATTTGTTTCGTACACAAAGATTTAACTTACCGTACACATGCTAATAATTTGAACTTAAATTAAAACGAAATTTAAAAACCCTAACTCTAAACCCAATTCAAGTTTGACAGAAACCAAACTTAAAACTGATATACTATACACAAACTAATCAATTCAGATAGGATATAGACCCAACAATTATAACTTATAAGAAGAAACTAGCATAAAGGACATCCTTACAAGTTTACTACCTAAAACCAAACAAATGTGAGGTGCCTTGGATATCCTTACTACCTTATGTTTAAATAAAGACCTCACAACAAACTAATAATGTGAGAGAGAGCATATCATTATTTACTAGTAAAATCTAGATTTGCTTATATCATGTGGGTTCCCATATCTTTGAATAATAATAATAATGGAGTTCACAGACAGATTTCATTTGATTTAATGTGTTCCTATTGGTTTGTTATACCTAATCACCATGACATTGCCCTATCTGCCTGAAAACATATTTTACATATAAATTTCCCATTTTTTGTCCTTCTTGGTTAATTAAGTATAGCCAGACCCAGGAGAGAATCTATTCATGACATTCCTAAAAATGTAACTTCAAAATTGGGAGGCCGAATTCAACAAGCAACGCAACTAAGCCTATCATATTAATAAGGCAACAACAAGGGCTAATACCCCATTATATATCAGAAATCGTGGCAGTCAACAATGCAAATCTCTAAAAACTTATTCCACAAATCTACAGTGTAATTCAATTTTTTTCTTTCAAACCTACATTAGAGAACACATCCCACAATATCTTAAATTCCAACATAAAAACCACAAACATAAATATAGAATTAAAAAGGTGAATTATAAGATATAAAGATAAATAAATAAAAGGATTGTTGCATATCGAAAAGTGTAAGTGCAATGTTGTGGATGCATAGAACATAGGAAAACATTAACAAATCCCTAATTTAAGAACCCTGTACTTAAATTAAAAAAAAAACCCCTAATTCGAACCCTGTACTTGAAATTAAAAAACCCCTAATTTAAGAACCCTAATCTAACCCCCAGTGAAGCACCCAATCTAACCCCCAATTGAAGAAAACCTAATCTAACCTCACTGTCCAAAATCGTTCCCCTAATTTAAGACCTAAATCTAACCCCAATTAAGAACCCTAAAAAATCTAATTTAAGAACCTAAATGTAACCCGCAATTTATGAACCCTAAATCTAACCCGACTGCCCTAATTCTAATCCCTAATTTGAAAAAGAAAAAAAACCAAAAAAAACCCTAATTCTAACCCCCAATTTGTAAATAAAGAAAATTGAAAATAAAAACTGAAGAGGAAATTACCTCTTGGAGACGAAGTCGCGACGGTTGGAGAGAGGGACGGAGATACAGAGGAAGGAGAGAGAAGGTATTGCGCAAGGAAAAAGGAAGAAGAGGGAAGTGAGGGGAAGAAGGAGAGATGGGGTTAAAATATAGAATCTTGCTCGACAGAGCCTTTGTCTCGCAAGGATAAAAAATCGTAGTGCAAGTTTTTTAATATTTCCGCAAAAAAAAAGCGCCTTAATTGAAATTTCAGACACTTGCGTGACGAATACAATATTTCGTCGCGCAAATATACTTTGTACGACGAAATATATGTATTCGTCGTGCAATATTCCCTCGTAAATTTAAAATAACCGTTAAATCGTGATTTTTCGTTTCTAACCGTCGAAAAGTTTTGTAACGTTACTTGATCTCTGAATGTTTATTTTTTGCGATTTTTGGCGTATGCAATCTCGAACCATATACAAACAAGTTTGACTGTTGGATCGTTGAAATTAGTTTCGTAGAATGTGTATCTCATCAAGTTCAATGGTGTGTGTATATATATATATTTATTTATTTATTAGGTAGATTTAAATTTATTTATTTTGTACGTACAACACTTAAGAAGTTGAATGATATGTATATTTAAGCCGATCCAATGGTCACCAATTTTTTAAATTTAATTTAATATATATATATATATATATAATTATTATAGTTTTTAGGGTTATAAAATTATAAAATTAATAATTTGCTTGTCGTGTCGGGTTATCGGGTCGTGTCAGGAATTGCTAGGCCTAGCTTGTGTGACCAAAAATTGTTATGCGTCACACAATTATGTTTTAAAATGGTTTTTTAAATTTTTTTTATTTGTTTACAATTTATTATAAAATACAAATATACCAAATTTATTTACAAAGTAATTCACATATAAAATGGGAATCATTCATAGCATTTTTTCCATCACTCTATTTAATGCATTAACCATTTCATGTGTTTTACAAAAAAAGTTACAAATAAATTGCCTTAATCTTCATCCGAGCTATAATAACTTTCACTTTCGTTGCTATCATCATTTTCAATGTCCCATTCCTCATCATCGATAGGTACGTCACCATCGTCATTTGTGCGCACTGGACCATCGTATCGTGGAATATTACCGAGCTCAATTGTGATCGACTGAATCAGTATTTTGATTGAAGATACTCCTTCTATCTAAAATGGTTCTTGGATAAGATTAGTATCTCGGAGTGTTTCCACACCACTTTCCATCAAAGATTCAAGATGTTGGTCAACAACATTGTCGATGTCGTTGTCGGTACGGTCTTGTTCTGGTATAGCATACACGTTCCTATGATCCATCGTCTGAATAAATTTCCAACCCCTCTCGGCTTTAGGGTCATCTAGATACACAATTTGTTTTGCCATGGTTGCTAAGATGTATGGGTCGTCAACGTACCAAGTTTTGGTAGTGTTCACTGATAGTAATCCATGATCTCCTTTCACACTTCCATGCCTATTTGGGTTTGTATCAAACCATCGACACTTAAATAGGATTACTTGGCACCTATCTTTGTAAAGCAATTGCATGACACTTGTTAGTTTACCATAGAATTCAATGTCTGTACTTTCGCCTCCCTCGGGGACATTAACACCACTGTTTTGTGTACACAACTTGTCATCTCATGCACCCGCTAAGAACTTGACGTCGTTGACATGGCAACCCAAGTACAATTCAACACGAATTGGTCCGAACGCCAAGTTATATAACTCTTCACTGTACGCGGGTGAATTCGATGCTTTCAGTTAATTCACCTAATATTAGACAAAAATTTAAATTTGTTAGTTCTAGCAACTTAATTGGTACAATATATATGTCCAATACAAAACACTTCAAACTTACATATTCGAGAAACCACTGCGGAAACAATTCACGGTGTTTCTTGGCATACAAATGTGAAGGATGTGCCTACTTCATCATATTTTCATGCTCATCTAGGTATGATAGTGTCTCGTCACAATTTTTGAGGACGAACCAATGTGCTGCCTCCATGTCCTTCTTGGAAAATGACTAGCCAGAAATCGGATCTTCGAATGGTCGAGCGATTTGGGCAAAAACTGAAAGTTTCTCCTTTCTCACACCCCCCGTCATTATTGCGAGGAGGACGATTGAAAGTTGTCTCAACATCGTTTAAATACATTCCACAAAATTTAAGCGCCTCATATGCCACCCAAGCTTATATAATGGATCTTTTGGGCTTCGCTTTGTTTCGTACACTTTTCTTCAAGTCTCCGAAAAGCCTGCCAAAAGAAAACGATACGATACATATATTACTAATTGTAATATATTTAATATTGATTAATAAAAAAGACAAGGAATATATACATTTCTATTGGATACATCCATCGAAAGTTGACTGGTCTAACAATCAATGCCTCATCTGGTAAGTGTACCATCACGTGTATCATACTTGTGAAGAAAGTTAGAGGAAATATCATCTCAAACTTGCATAAAACTTGCACAATGTCATGGTGCAATTGATTAACGTCCGTTTTTTGCAACGTTCTTGACGTCTATTGCGAAAAAAAACTAGACAACAACATGATTGGTTTCACTACATCGGTTGGCAAGAGATGTCGAATACCCATAAGAAGTAGGCATTGCAGAACCACATGGCAGTCATGACTCTTTAGGCCAGCTAATTTACCCCCGTTAACGTTCACGCAACGCGTGATATTTGAAGCATACCCATCGGGAAACTTTACAGACGATAAAAACTTTAAAAATTCTTTCTTATTATTCGGTTTCATTGAAAAAAAAATGCAAGATCCCTTCTGGCTTTATCATTGTCCCTATTCATCCATAAACCCCGTCGTATTCCCATTCATTCCAAATCAAGACGAGCTTTGATAGTGTCTTTTGTCTTGCCTTCAATATCTAGAATTGTGCCGACCAATGTGTCAAATGCATTTTTCTTAACATGCATAACATCGAGGTTGTGTCTCAATTTTAGTTTGGAACAATACAGGAGCTCAAAAAACATAGACTTGTGCGTCCAGTTCATATGTGTAAAAGGTCTTGTCCTACTGATATTGGTCCCGAAATGAGCAAAATCTAAACAGTTAAGCTGTTCCAAAATCTGAGCACCGGACCATTCTCTAGGTTTGAGGCGATGTTCTTTCTCCTCGTCAAACTCTTTATCTTTCTCTCGCCACTCGTGGTTCCAAGGCAGCCATCTTCGATGACCAAGGTAACAAACTTTTTCGGCGTGCCAACTAAATGTTACGTCTTCCTTGCATACAGGGCATGCCATATAACCCCTAGTGCTCTACCCGGAAACCATTGCATATGCGGGGAAATAGTTCACAGTCCACATCACTGCAGCCTACAAAGTGAACATCATGCCAGTACATTTATCATATGTGCACACACCGTGTACCCAAAAAATTTTTAGCTCATCCACCAACGACCGTAAGTATACATCGATTGACCTACCAGGATCCTCAGTTATCAATAGAGTCATCATCATGTATTGTTTTTTCATACATTTCCATGATGGCAGATTATACGGAAATACGAAAATTGGCCAAGTACTGTGGTGTTGGTTTAAAAGCCCAAATGGATTAAATCCGTCAGTGGCAAGTTCCAATCTAACGTTACGAGAATCAGCAGCAAACCCGGGGAACGTTCAATCAAACTCTTTTCATGCCTCCCCATCTGCAGGATGTCACATCACATCGTCATCTACCCATTTTTCCTTATGCCATCTCATGTCTGAGGTAGTATGCGTCGACATATACAATCACTACAACCTAGGTTTCAGGGGCAGATAATGCATAACTTTTTGTGGGATCTTAGTCGTTCTATTCTAAGATGTCATTTTGGACCTTAACTCATTGCATACAGGGCATTTATCCAATGCTTTATTCTCTTTGTAGAATAACATACAATAGTTTTTGCAAGCGTGAATTTTTTCATAACCCAATCCAAAACCATTCAACACCTTTTGCGCGTGTCTATGGTCTTTCGGCAAACAAATGTCATTCAGAAGCATTCTCTTGAAAACCCCCAAAAAGTAATCGAAACACTGGTTCGACAGACAATACTTTATTTTTCCATGCATTAGTTCCATAATGGCCGTGAGAACAGAAAAGCTCTAGCACCCCAGGTATAACTCTTGGGTGTAGGCACTGTCCATTGGTGTAGGCACGTCATATTCCCCTTTCTGATTGGTATTTGTCAATGCAAATGGAAAATCATCATTTATAATATCCATGACTTGTTCATTAGGATCCACAATAGGTTCAACATTATCCACTATTGTGGCGTTTGAAGACGAAGCATTGTCTAATTGTTCCCCATGATGGTTCCAAGTATTATATGTCTCAATCATTCCATTCCTTACTAAATGAAATCGAACATTTTCAATTGTCTCCCTTAACGTGTCGTTACACCTCCTACAAGGACACCGGATTCTAGTTGCACCCGGGTTATGTGTATGTGCAAAGTCAATAAAATCCTCGATTCCATCCAAGTATTCGTCCGCACATCTATTCGGGTTCTGTATCCACATTATGTCCATAATTCCTGGAACCACAATAACAAAACAACAATCACAAGAACTTCATACAAAATGATAATGTCACCTTATGCCTCTGGTAAGGGCCCTATCCCATTCGGGAATGCATAGTCATGTCATGTAATTTACGGCTACATCATATTAGATTTCGACGTGGATGAATTTCGGCAGCATCTCGATACAGTTCTTCAGGTGTATGACCTGAAGAACGTACATAGATGACACCGAAATCTCCACAACAGAAACCTAATCCTTCTACCATAAACTACGCGTCATAACTGTGCATTCCCAAACTGTCCAAATAATGGGACAATTCACGAATTAATTAGACCGCAGTTATGCTTTTGCATCTATGCACGAAATCCAACTAATCCTCGAATGGGAAACTAAGTTTTACTAAAAATTAAAAACAAGTACGAAGTTAATTTCAATTAACTCCGTACATTACAACACATATTTGTACGTCACGTACAAATTTAACAACATAATATAAATATAATTTCAGAACACAAATAAACATAACAAACTAAGTTCAACATAATTTAATTAATTTTATATGTTTAAAAAATAAAACGAAGAAAATACCTTATCAATCGTTTTCCAAGACTCAAACTCGGCAGAACAATCCCTCCGCACCAAATTCCCAATGTCATACTTAAATTCGGCGTACGCCTCAGCCAAAATTTTTCCTTCAAAGTACGGCACTTGCTTCCGTCTATGCCTCTTTAATCGCACAACTTTCTTTTTGCCATAACCTTCTCCAGAATCGGCCATTCTTTTTAAAATTTTTGAAAACTATGCCTCTGAAATTGTGATTATATAGCACTAGGACACCTTTGCGCGACGACATAATTGTCGCGCAAACCTCTAAGTCCATCGCGCAAAATGCGTCATAAATGCGCAATAAATTGGTAGGTTTGAACGCAGTCTGACCGTGCTTCGGGTGACAAAAACTTGTATTCGTCGCGTAAAAATATCTTGCGCGATGAATAAAATAACTGTAATTACAAAATTTATGTAAACATAGATATCTATGTTTACGTAAACTTTATAATTACAAACAAATATTCACAAACGATTTAATACCTTAAATATTTATTCTAAAAATAATTAATACTTTAAATATTTATTCTATAAATAATTAATACCTAAAAATTTATTCTATAAATAGTTAATACCTTAAATATGTATTCTACAAATAATTAATGGCTTAATCCATTCAATTATTTTCAACTTTTCAACATAGGTACGATATTCATTAAAGATTAAAAACACATATAAACTGAGGATAGCGAGGGTGCTTACATTAGGTCTCAATAAAAAAAACCAACAAGAATTGAAACCTAATTAAGTCCAAATACATAAATTATAAAACAAAAAACCTGAAATTTAAATATTGTCATACAAAGCATAAATTTTAAACTAATATTTCAATGATCCTGCTCCATTCCGCAAGACTTCATAACGCCACCGATTGTAACCTCACTCCAACGCATCCCCAAGAAACTTCATCAATTGTTCTTTTGGTTCATCATCAAAAACATACTTACACTATTACACATATATGCAGATAATTAATTCCAACACATAACTAAAAATTTCACAAACTTCATTATTGATCCATTAATAATATACTTACTAATAGTTCATCCATCACAGCCTTCTTCAAATTCCCGGGCACATCTTTCCAAGAACGCCACTCAGCAATGGGGCAATTATTCCCCATAGCTACAACAATCGCTTGAGCAAACTCAAAATGCTCTCTCAAATCATGTGGGTTGTCATCGCGCACACTCTTATCGTTGTTTTTATCCGCCATCTCAGCACGAACAGAATTGTGAAGAATAAGGATAACAGAATTGTGAAGACTAAGGACAGTAAAAGCACCTATTTATAGCAAAGTAAGGATCTTTGCGCAACGAAGGCTTTGTCGTGCAAACATCTGTATTAAATGTCCTCTGATTCACCTACATTAAATGGTCAAAGCTGACTGGAACTTGCGCGACAAAAAATTGGTTGTGCAAAAGCCCATTTTCGTCGCTCAAATTTTTCGCTTCAAAAAAAATTACCCTGCGTTTTCTTGCTGATTTTACGCGACGACAACAATTATTCGTCGATTTAATTTCAACCATCCAATCTAACTTAGGGTTTTAGTGTCTCTCACACTCTGTATGGAAATGGAAACAACCCACCCATCTCCTCCGCCTCTCCCGAAATGAACCCAAACATATTTTATAACCTATGTAATTTTAAATCAAGTTTAGAAATTATGTGGACCGTCTCGGATTGTTGTATGAAAATGGATTTGTATATTTCCTTCTTTTCAGTACATTGTAAAGTATTTGTATGTTTGTAGAATCCCTAGATTATTTATAGAATGGTCTGAAATATATATAATCACCGTTTTGATATACAATTTGCAATTTACCATCGGCCATTTGCAAATTGCAACTTGCAATTCACATGAAAAAATTACAGTTTCAGTAACTTTGGATCATATGTATAGTTTGTACTATGTAGCATTAATCTTACCAGTCAGTATTAATTTAATCTTCACATTTCTGGAATTTTTTCACTTCTTTCCGTGCTTACTGCCATTCATAGTTTTGTATTTTAATCTTCACGGTTAACTGATAAGTGGTTTTCTTCCATCGCAGGCACTTGATACTTTCAACACAGCAAGTAATTGGTGAATTTGGTGACTGATTGGGGACTAGGTTAGTTTTCTATGGAATTTAAATATGTTGCTCTATGAATTTTTTGCTTTTTTTTTTTTTAAAATTAAAAGTTCAATATTCATTAAGATGAGAAGAATAGGTACAAAGTAAGAATATAGTGCATAAATAAGCCTCGATAAAAATCTTGTCGAAAATTTCAACCCGATCGAAGGAAAAAAGAGTGTCTCACACAAACGTAACTATCCTCAACCAAAACACACTTGGAACAATTCAGTTACATTGAGTTATTTTCAATCAAGCTACGTAAAACCAAATCCGCGTCGTCGAACCATGATACCTCGAGCTGTCTTCTAATTCCTGAGTGAGCCAATCTGTGAGCAACATGTTGCTCTTGAATTGAATTTGGTGAATTTGGATTGTGAATTGAATTTGGTGAATTTGGATTTTGAATTGAATTGAAAACGTTGAATTGATTTGGATATGTTGAATTGACTTGGAATGTTGAATTGATTTGACTATTTGTTATTTTTTTGAAAGATGATAGCTTAGTGGTTAGATGTTAGATTAGAGAGCAGATAGGGTTCAAATTCACGCCGAGATGCAATGATATAACTCTTTCTTACTATTGTTGTAAATAGTCACTTACGAATATTTGTAAATTAAATTGGACAGATGTGAATTGATGTGGATATTGTTGACATGTATAGTTTCCTACAATTTAGAATTTCCTAATTTAGGATGGATCCCGTGTAATATGGGAGAAATCTCTTTGTAATCTCCTGTAATTATTCTTCCTTATTTGGTTAGGATTAAGATTGTATATTATACCTCTTCCTGAGAAAAATAAACATATCATTTCAAAACATTTTCTTCTTGGCACCAGAGCCTAGGTTAAGAAAAAAACAAAAACCAGAAGTCGCGCACTATGCGCAGAATAGAACTCCTAGTCGCGCACCAGTTGTGCTGCGCCGTCCGACTAGCGAGCGACGCCGTCGTTGCTGACCCAAGTCCACCGCGCTGACCCTGTATCTATCACGATCCACTGCTGCATTATGCCCAGATCGAAGCTCGCGTGCCTCATAACTCACGAACCGACATCGAATCACCGCTACTGCAATACCGACACCAACCCGATTGTCGATCTGCTGCTTCTACTGCTGAATCGATGGAAACACCTCTCCTGAAATCATTGCTGCACAAACCAATCTGACTGAAATCAATTTGAACCCTTCCCATCTGCACTTGCTCGTGTTTTGAAAGCCCAGGAGGAAGAAGAAAAAAAAAGGAGGAGGAAGAAGAAAAAAAAAGGAAAAAAAAGAGAAAAGAAATAGAAAAAGAAAGAAAACAAAAAGTAAACGATTGTTTTTTATTTGGAGTTTTTGAGGCCCACGGTTTGTATTGGAGACTTTCTCCAAGTTCCTGGCAGTTTGTTTTTTTCTTTTGCAACGTGGAAGGTTGTCCTACCTTTCACTTGAAGCCACGCCATTCACCATTCTTTACGCTACAATTTAATGGCATGCAATGAGATCCAACCAAAAAAAGATATTCCAACTCTCGGTTCGCTCTACTGTTCACCCAACAAGTGCTCTCATTGTAGTTTGAAAAGGGCATTCAAAAGATCATTGTTTCGAACTTATTGGCTATCCTGTTAATTGGGACAAGACTCGTGATCCACGGTGTAATAAGTTGTGTGCATTGATTGCTGAAATTAAGGTACATTCTGAACATACAATTAATGATGGTAAGGCTTTAAAGGTTTCTGCATCTGTTTCGAATAATACATGGATAATTGATTCTGGTGCTACTAAACATATGACTTGCGATTCTAGACAGGTACAAACCCTAAAACCATCCCCCAAAACTATCGTGAGTGTTGCCAATGGTAATGTTGCCCCCATTATCGTGGATGGCGATGTCTCACTTTCTGATACCCTGAATCTTGATTATGTACTCGTTGTTCCTTCTCTTGACTATAATTTATTATCTGTTGCTAAAATAACTGTTGCCCTACATTGTCTTGTGATTTTTTGGACTTCTTTTTGTGTTTTTAAGGATATTCGAACTCCCAAGACGATTGATTATGGTATTAGGAAAGGAAAACTCTACTACTTGGAGCTGACATCGAACAGTTCTTGACTATTGACTCAACCTCTTGCAGTGGAAGGAAATAAAGGGGATAGGAATAAAGCTTCAGAGATTTGGTTGTGGCATCGTCGACTTAGACATGCTTCATTCGACTATCTGCGAAGGTTGTTTCCTAGCCTATTTGTTAAGCATGATATTTCTACCTTTAAATGTGGTGTTTGTGAAATGGCTAAAAGTCATCGTACTTCGTTTCCGCCTAGTTTGAATAAAAGTTCAATCCCGTTTATGATATTTCATTTTGATGTTTGGGGACCATCTAAAACTACTACACTTGGTGATGCTAATTGGTTTGTTACTTTTATTGATGACTGCACACGTATGACTTGAGTTTGTTTGAAGAAGTCCAAAAGTGAAGTTACTTCTTTGTTTCAGTAGTTTTGCAAAATGGTACAAGTACAATATAAGTCACAAATACAGGTTCTCAGGAGTGACAATGGCGATGAATATGCAAACTCTAAACTTCGTGCCTTTCTTGATCATCATGGTATTGTTCATCAGACTACATGTCCATATACTTCACAACAAAATGGTGTTGTAGAATGCAAGCATCGTCAGCTTCTAGAGGTTGTTCATGCTTCTTTGCTTGAGGCGCGTCTCCCGTTATCCTTTTGGGGAGAAGCTCTCACCTCAGTTGCGTATCTCATGAATCGTGTTCCATCCCGATCAGTCGACTTTTAGACACCGCTCCAGACTCTCTCTTCATATGTTGATGCATCTACAGTTCCTAATCTTCCAACTCACATGTTTAGCTGTGTGGCATTCGTTCATCTTCATAAACAGCAAAGAAGTAAGCTTGAACCTCGGGCCTTACGGCGTGTGTTTGTGGGGTATGCCTCAAAACAAAAGTGGTATCGTTGTTATCACCCTCCGATGAAAAAATTGTTTGTCACTGTGGATGTGGCGTTTCATGAGAATGATATGTGCTTTGCCAATCTCGAGTCTTCACTTCAGGGGGAGAATCATATAGAAGTTCAAACTCTTGATTATACTATTCCATATATAGATAGTATGAATGATTTGGATTTAAGTGGTGATGTCTTGGAAATAAGTGGTAATCATTCACACTAAAACATTGATGTGAATGAATTGGAACTAAGTGGTAATGTCTTGGAGACAAGTGGTGATCATTCACATGGAAACAATGTTGAACACCTTGAAAAGAGACGAGTCGACATCGCCAGATAACTCACTGCCTGATAGCTTACTGCCAGTTTCCTCACCACCGGATAGTCCTGTGTCGCCAACTACCTCACAGTCGATCTTGAGTCCCAATAACCATAATCAATTGTCTTCGATCCCGGATACACCACCACCATGTCGTCTCCCTGATCGCATCAACCGAGGTATTCCTAAACTTACTTATGAAGCCGACCCTAAATGTAAAACTAGGTATCCGGTGAGTAAGCCCAACCCTGAGTCTAATGTGTGATACCCATTAAGTAATTATGTGTCTACCAGTCACCTGTCAGAATCAAATAAGTCATTTGTGCATCAATTATCTACTATATATATTCCTAACAGTGTGCATGAGGCTTTAGCTGATCCATGTTGGCAAGCGGCAATGAATGAAGAGTTGAAGTCATTGAAGAAGAATGCTACCTGGGAGATCATAGACTTGCCAACTGGCAAGAAACCTGTGGGATGCAAATGGATCTATACGGTGAAGTACAAAGCTGATGGAACGGTGGATCGTTTCAAGGAAAGTCTAGTAGCAAAAGGATACACTAAAAAATATGGAATTGACTATAAAAATACATTTGCTCCTGTGGCCAAGATCAATACAATTCGTGTTTTGTTGTCCTTGGCTGCAAATCTTAATTGGCCATTACAACAATTTGATGTGAAGAATGCCTTCTTGCATGGGGATTTGACAGACGAAATTTACATGGAACACCCACCAGGGAATAACGTTCCAGATATGCATAGACAAAAGGTGTGCAAGCTTCGAAAATCATTGTATGGGTTGAAGCAGTCCCCAAGAGCATGGTTCGGTAAATTTACCAATTCTATGAGAGCATTTGGATATAAGCAAAGTAACTGTGATCACACGCTGTTCTTGAAACATTGGAATAGAAAGTTTATAGCACTCATTGTATATGTGGGCATTCATTGTATATGTGGATGACATGGTAGTTACCGGTAATGATCCGGATGAGCGTCCAGCCTTGCGGAAATATTTAAGTACATAATTCGAGATGAAGGATTTTGGATCTTTGAAATATTTTCTCAGGATTGAGGTATCAAGGAGCAAGTCAGGAATCTTCTTGTCACAGAGAAAGTATATTATTGACCTATTAAAAGAAACTAGCATGTCAATTTGCAAACCCATGACTACTCCGTTGGCAGAAGGAATGAAGCTGAGCATTGATCTAAACCAAGTACCAGTAGATAAAGGGAGGTATCAACGGTTAGTGGAAAAATTAATGTATTTGGCACATACTAGACCAGACCTTGCTCATGCCTTAAGTGTAGTTAGTCAATATATGCATGGTCATTTTAGTGTTGAAGGTTATACGGATGCTGACTAGGCTGGTTCGAGTGATGATAGATGGTGGAAATCTGGTTACTTGGAGAAACAAGAAGCAGGGAGTAGTAGAAGGTCGAGTGCAGAAGCGAAATACAGAAGTATGGCCCCTGGTATTTGTGATATTTTATGGCTTAAACTACTACTATAAGATTTTGGTGTCAAACATAGTCAACCGATGAAGTTGTTTTGTGATAATAAGGCTGCTCGCGATATTGCTCATAATTCGGTACAACATGATAGAACTAAACATGTAGAGGTTGACAGGTTCTTTATCTAAGAAAAGCTAGAAGGTAAAATAATATAAGTGCCTTTAATTAGAACAAAAGATCAAATAGCTGACATTCTCACCAAAGCAGTTTCTAGTGAAAAGTTCTCCAAGTTTCTAAACAAGTTGGGCATGTGTAACATATATGCACCAACTTGAAGGGGAGTGACTTGTATAGTTTCCTATAATTTAGAATTTCCTAGTTTAGGATGGATCCCGTGTAATATGGGAGAAATCTCTGTGTAATCTCCTGCAATTATTCTTCCCTATTTGGTTAGGATTAAGATTGTATATTATACCTCTTCTTGAGAAAAATAAACATATCATTTCAAAGCATTCTCTTCTTATATATGTTGTATTGATGGTTGTGATACATTATTGTGCATTGTTGGGATGGACAGGTATAGTAGCCAATCTAGTACACTAACCATCTCGGTCTTAGGAAAACAAAAACAAACAAGCACTAGTACAAAAACACACTTTCACGACGGAGCAAATTACATTGCGCAAGGACATTTTGCGCAACGTTGACAACTAAGTGTCGCGTAAGGACATTTTGCGCGATGGGACTTTGCTTGACGAAGCATTCTGTCGTGCAAAATAGTTTTGCACGATGGGACTTTCCTCAATGAAGTATTCCATCGCTCAAAATCATTTAGCGCAATGAAGGTACACCTTCGTCGCGCAATGTTTGGAAAAAAAAAAGCAGTAAAATCTTGGTTTGGCGCCAAAAAATTGCTTGACGGACCAAATGCGTCACACAAAGGGTTTTTGCACGATGTACCAACCAATGAGTCACGCAAAGGATGTTTGCATGACAGAACAACTGCGTTGCGCATAGGGTTTTTGCGCGATAGACAGATGTGTCGTGTAAACACCCTGTGCACGACAAAGGCCGGTCCTGAGAATTTTGGGGCCCTAGGTGAGTTTTTGAAATGGGGCCCTAATATTCTCTGATTTCCGGTTCTTTGTACATTGATATGTATAAAAAAGAATTCGCTAAATACATAAATATTCAATTTCCACATCCACTATCATTAAAAAAGAAGATAAATACACAAACATTACTTAAACATTAAATAGCTCAAGTTTTTAGACTCAAATGTATTAAATGTTTGTAGTCAAGAGTCTAAGATTGAGAGTGAAGAATAATAAAACTTGATAACAAGGGAGTAAAGAACAATACAACTTGATTGATGAGTATAATAAATTCAACAACGCCAATTGTTTCTCTTGTGCTTTTTTCGTAAAATCAACATCACACTAACAAATCGAATACTAAAACAATCCATTGAATAAAAAATTATTGAAAAGAAAAATATAAATTCAAAGTTTTGAATACCTTAAAGTACAATCTTCAAGGCCATGTGATAGTTGGTTTAAAAATTTGATAGAAATGGGGAGATTGGGAAGTTGAAAGAAAAAAAGATTGCACAGAGGCTTGAGTTTTATAACTTTATATGCATTTGGACAGATGGATTGGGAGTTGGATAGATGGATTGGTAGTAAATTTGAAAAACAAGAAAAATTTAGTGACTAAAAAAGGCATCTCTGTGTTTTGAACTCAACACTCCAAAGAAAAAGAAAGCCGAACATTTCCACTACACCAACAAATGAATTATGATATCTCTTACTCTTTTTTTTTTGTATTTATATGTTATTTACAGGATATAAAATTTTTTTGGGGCCCCTTTGAAGTGGGGGCCCTAGGCGGGCGCCTACTTGGGCTACCCTCAGGGCCGGCCTTGTGCACGACATTATAAATATCTGTTGCGCAAAGAGCCTTTGCACGATGTGGTTGGTCTGTTGCATAATTTTTTGGAAAAAATGCAATGACGTTTCACGCCAAACAGTATGTGCGATGCTATAAAAAATTGACGATTGAATTAGTTCATTGTATTCATATAGGGTCAAGGAGTGTAGTTGTAAAAAATCATCAAAATCAGAGTTAAAATAACCGTTAAATTGTGATTTTTCGTTTATAACCGTAAAAAAGTTTTGTCCCATTACTTAATCTCTGAATGTTTGTTTTTGCAATTTTTGGTATATGCGATCTCGAAATATATACAGACAAGTTTGACGGTTGGATCGTTGAAACTAGTTTCGTCGAATGGGTATCTCATCTAAACAATATATTCGCTAACACTTAGAGTTTATTTATACTTTCATTAAGTATAACATAAGATTTTGTGGTATCCACTAGTGTAAATATTTTAAATTGTCAATCGAATTAGTTCATTGTATTCATATAGGGTCAAAGAGTGTAGCTGTAAAAAATCATCAAAATCAGAGTTAAAATAACCGTTAAATCGTGATTTTTCGTTTATAATCGTCAAAAAGTTTTGTCGCATTACATAATCTTTGAATGTTTGTTTTTTGCGATTTTTGGCGTATACGATCTCAAAGTATATTGAAACTAGTTTCGTATAATGTATATCCCATCAAAACAATAGATTCACTAACACTTAGAGTTTATTTATACTTTCATTAAGTATAACATAAGATTTTGTGGTATCCACTAGTCTAAATATTTTAAATTGAAGATTGAATTCATTCATTGTATTCATATAGGATCAAGGAGTGTAGCTGTAAAAAAATCATCAAAATCGGAGTTAAAATAACCGTTTAATTATGATTTTTTGTTTATAATCATCGAAAAGTTTTGTCGTGTTACATAATCTTTGAATGTTTGTTTTTTATGATTTTTGACATATGCGATCTCGCAGTATATACAAACAAGTTGGGTAAATTACATAGTAGCCCCTCAGGTTTGAGGTCTATTACAACCCCATACAACATCTTTAAAACATTTCACTTTCATACCTCACGTACTATTTTATTTCAAAATAATACCTCCGTTAGATTTTCCATCCATTGGTCTGTTAAATGCTAACGTGGTTGCCACATTTGTGCTGATGCGGCTGACATGTGGCCAAAAAAAATAATTTTTTATACATTAAAAATATTATAATATTAACCCTATTAAAAAAATTAAATAAATAAATAAATAAAAACCTCAGCCTTCTTCTTCCCCACTCCCATCTTCCCCTAACCCACACCCAGCTCACCCAAAACCAGAACCCCCCCTCCCCACCCCCCACCCCACCCACCCACCCCACCAGATCCCCAAAACCAAAAACAAATCCCAAAGTCCCCCAATTTTCAAATTCAAATCCCTCTTCTCCCGGAAGAAGAAATCCAGTCCCTCCTCCGCCGCCGCCGCACCCCACCCACCCTTCACCCCCACGCACTCGCGATCTCCTTCCACTCGTAAGCCAGATCGCCAAGCTCGACCAAGCCATCATAAGCAGCTTGGGGCAGCAGCAAGTTCCGGTTCTTTTGGTCCGTGCCGCCGGGGTTCGGCGCTTACATGGCTCGCGTGCGCTCTCCCTTTTTCCCTTTGCCGTACGATTTGGGATTTGTTTTTGGGGAAGAAAATGTGTGAGAATGTGTGAGGAGAGGGAAAGAGAGAGAGATAGATAGTTTGGAATTAAGGTTTCCCCAGGGGGGAAGGGGGGACGGGGGGATGGGTCAAAGGGGAAGATGAAGGGGATGGGGAGTGGAGGGGTGGGGGCGTTCTAGTTTTGGGTGAGTTGGGTGTAGGTTGGGGGAAGATGGGAGCGGGGAAGAAGAAAGCTGAGGGTTTTTTTTTTTTTTTTTTTTTATTAGGGTTAATATTATAATTTTTTTAATGTATAAAAAATTATTATTTTTGCCACGTGGCATCCACATCAGCACAAATGTGGCAGCCATGTCAGCATTTCACAAACCAATGGATGAAAAATCTAACTGAGGTATTATTTTGAAATAAAATAATACGTGAGGTATGAAAGTGAAATGTTTTAAAAATGTTGTATGGGGTTGTAATAGACCTCAAACCTGAGGGGCTACTATGTAATTTACCCAAAAAAGTTTGACGATTGGATCTTTGAAACTAGTTTCGTAAAATGTGTATCCCATCAAAACGATAGATTCACTAACAATTAGAGTTTATTTTATACTTTCATTAAGTATAACATAAGATTTTGTGTATCCACTAGTGTAAATATTTTAAATTGAAGATTAAATTCATTCATTGTATTCATATAGGATCAAGGAGTATAGCTGTAAAAAATCATCAAAATCGTTGTTAAAATAACTGTTCAATTGTAGTTCGGATGAGGATTAATGTAAACTTGTTAAATTAAATGGTATATATATTTATTAAGTAGCTTTAAATTTTATTTATTTTGTATATATAATATTTTTTGTAATATTTTTTTTAAATATATCTTCCGCGACACCACAATGGGGTGGTTGCGCAAATAATTTATTATAATAATTTTTTTCTTTTAAATACATATTGCGCGACACCACAATAGAATCGTTGCGCAAACACCCATAGCACGACGTCATACTGTACACATGTGTCGCGCAATTTGTTAAAATTTTGGCGGTTTAATTGGAAAAAATGGACGGTGTTTTAACTTTTCCCAAATTACTCTTTTTAATTGGAAAAAATGGGGGTGCAATTGGAAAAGAGTCCAAGATAGTTCTCACCCTCTCTTTCACTCGATCTCTCTTTTCCCTCTCCCTCATCTCGCCCTCTCTCTCACTCTGTCTCACTCTTCTCTCCCACTCCGTTAGACGAAGACAAGGACAAAGGCAGACGGTAGCCACTACCCACCCATCTGCTTCTCCTTCCCTCCAACCACCGTCGAAATTCCTCGCCGTTTCCTCGATTTTGGAGGTCCCTTCGCATCTATCTCTTTCAATGTTGTGCTTTTTGCTTTAATCGTTCAACATATGATAATTAGGGTTCTATTTGGTGAGTGTTGCAGGAATTTTTTGAAAGAAGTCATCAATGGTCAAGGTACAAGTTGCATCTGCAACTTCATTTACTCACATGTGAGTTACAGCCGCCATTATGCATCCTTATGTCACTTGGTGACTGGGATAAAGCTGCACCTGCAGCTCCATCCTTCCCATACTGTATTACAGCTGCTCCATACATCTTTCTCCATAGTTTTGGTATTCATGATTTACCTAGAAACTTGTATCTAGTTTAGTTGGTTTAACTAGTGGCCCATATTAGTGGCTTGTAGCTGTTTTTTGTCTTTAGCTGTTAGTCTTGTTCGGCCTCTCTATAAAGAGCCCCTCTCTTGTAATTGTTACATATGAATGAATACACAAACAACCATTTTGACATAGAAATCAACATGGTATCAGAGCAGGAACCATAATTGGCTTGCCTCTTATTGATTCTCTACTGTATTTTTTCCTTCTGTTCATCCCACCAAAAATAGCAAAAGGCAACCCTTTGGTTTCAAGGGCTACGAGTTCCTCTACCTCAACTTCCAGCATCATTCATGGAGAGATCAATCATAATCAAAGGTTGTGCTCCGTGTTGTTGAATGAATTCAACTATCTACCTTGGTCTCGAGCTTTCACGCTTGCCCTAGGAGGAAGATCCAAGTTAGGGTACATCAATGGCAGCATTAAACCTCTTGAAACTACCTCTACGTCTTGCGATGCATGGTTGTGTAATGACCAACTGGTTATGTCATGAATGCTCAACTCCATGGAGCCCAAGTTGTCTGAGCTTTTCAGTTACTCAAAGTCCTCATATATTATTTGGGAAGCAGTCAAGGAGATGTACGGGAGTCAAAACAACGCTGCTCGTGTCTTCCAACTAAAAAAGAACCTTGCTAGTTTAAAGCAAGGTGATCAAGCGTTTGTTCAACACCTTGGAAGCTTGAAGAACATGTAGAACGAGCAAGATTTGTATCGCCCACACACCACTAATTTTGTTGTGCTTCTAAAGAGAGCTGATGAAGACAAGGTTTTCCAAATTTTGGCTAGTTTGGAACTAGAGTATGAAGATCTCCGTAGCCACCTTTTGATGACTCTAAGCTACCATCTTTTGCAAGTGTGTGTCAAGCTATGCAAAGAGAAGAAACCCGCAGAAAAGTGATGAGTGTCGAAATCAAGACCAACTCTAAAGCTAGAGCTTTCACTATCAACTATAAATCAGCCGGGGACAAGTAGTTCAAAGGAAGAAAGTTAAATTGGAAGTGCACTTACTGCAATGGTGGTGGTCATTTGAGGGAGAAGTGTTGGATCCTACATCCTAAATTAAGACCTAAGTTTGAAAACAGGAGATGTAAAAGGTTCACTCAATCACTCACAAACTCATGCTCCAAACACCTATCATGCGAAAAGCACATCTTCTGATAGATTGGTAAATTTCACCTCCAACCCTGTTGATTTAATAAATGAGTTTGCTGCTTATATACAATGGAAGAATGGAAGCACTGAGAGTAAGGATCAAGCCACTGGAAATCCCACTGCTTTACTTGGGAAATTTGCTCGATTCTTGGTTCAGAATGTGTACCACAAAGAGACATCTCAAGTATAACAAATGCACTTTCCACAGCTCTAAATATATGTCTTTCACATGATGTTTGGATTATAGACTCAGGTGCCACTGAGTATATGACAAACAAAGCATCCAGTTTACATAGAGTATACATAGTTATATAAACCTAGCCATGTATCTGTGGCAAGTGGTAAGGGGGAGCCTATTCTAGGTAAAGTGAAGATAAACTTAATGAGTGATAGGGTCAAGTTACCTGCACTTTATGTTCCTTCTTTTCCTTTCCATCTGTTGTCTATTTGAAAGATCACAAAAACCTTAGATTGTCTTGTCATTTTCTCTCCTCACAATGTTGTTTTTCAGGACCGAGTCACTAATAGGAAGATTGGTGAAGGAGTCAATCTAAATGGTCTGTACTACCTATCAAGGGATGTCAACATTGCCCAAGAGCCTTTTGCCAGTTTAAGTTTTGATCAAGAACACCATCTTTGGCACCAAAGATTAGCTCACCCTTCCGAACAAGTGTTGTCTGCTTTATGTCCTAAGTTTTGTAAGGATTCACTTGAATGTGAGACATGCCAACTCTTAAAAGCTACTAGACTTCCTTTTGTTTCATCCAAGTCTAGAAACAATAGTCTTTTTGAAATTGTTCACTCCAATGTTTGGGGTCCCTCGAGGGTAGAATCATTTGATGGGTATACGTACTATGTTACCTTTGTAGATGATTACTCTAGAACTACTTGGTTGTATCTGTTAAAGTTTAAAAGTGAAGTGTTTGATGCCTTTAAAGACTTTCACAATCTTGTTGAAACTCATTTTTCCTCCAAGATACATAAACTTAGGTCAGACAATGGCACTGAGTATACATCTAACATCATGTCAACCTATTTAAGCATACATGGAATTATGCATCAAACAAGTTGTGTGGGTACACCATAACAAAACAGTGTAGCCGAGAGAAAAAATACGGATTTGTTGGAAAAATCAGGTCCTTGATGTTTCAAATGAATGTTCCCAAAATGTTTTAGTCTCAAGGCATTCTTACTGCCACTTACATCATTAACAGGTTGCCTAGTCGAATTCTAAGTTCTAAATCACCTTATGAGATCCTTAAAGGAAGAACCATGGATGTATCTCATCTTAGAACTTTTGGGTGTACTTGCTTTGTCCACATTCAAGCTGCTCACCATGACAAATTGGAACCATGAGCTACCAAGTGTGTATTCATGGGTTATTCGAGTTCTCAGAAGGGTTACAAGTGCTATAATCCAAGCACTCAAAAAATCATAGTGTCCAGGGATGTGAGATTTGATGAATTCACTCCATATTTTAAAAAAAACTCTGAGTCAATTTTGCAGGGAGAGAGTTTCTTGGATGTTTTTCCACTTCCTACTCCAGCTGAAATACATGAATGCAGTTCCCAATTACTCCCTATTAATCACACTGATGATCATGTGAGTTGTTAAAATCTTACTAATCTTTCTCAAGCTCAAGATCAACTCCAATAAGCTGTGATTGCTCCAAGGAGAAACCCTACCGGAGATAGGCAACCACCTGCAAGGTTTTAAGAGTACGTTGCTTATACTGCAAGGCATCCTATTTCTCAAGCTGTTACTTATAAAAATTTGTCTCCATCTCATGCATCTTTCCTTGGTCGGTTATCTAATGAAACTGAACCTAAAAGTTTTCAAGAAACTAGTGTCAATCCAGTCTGGCAAGAAGCAATGCACGAAGAACTCAAGGCCTTGAATGATAATCACACATGGAGTGTTGTCAAGCTTCCCCAAGGGAAGAAAGCTATGGGAAGTAGGTGGATTTACAAGACTAAATTTCACTCTGATGGTGCAATTGAAAGGCACAAGGCCAGACTAGTAGCTAGAAGATTCACTCAAACATATGGCATTGATTACAAGGAGACATTTGCTCTAGTTGCCAAGATGAACATTGTGAGAGTTCTACTATCTGTGGCTGTTAATCTTAAATGGCCCTTGTTCCAAATAGATGTGAAGAATGCCTTTCTTCACTGTGATCTCGAATAAGAGGTATATATGAAATTACTACCAGGACATCCTCAAGAGAATGAACCTAATATGGTCTGCAAACTTCACAAAGCTATATAGGGACTCAAGCAATCTCCTCGTGCATGGTACTCCAAACTGAGCTCAGTTTTGGAAGCTCCATGATTCAAAAGAAGCCATCCTGATTCTTCCTTATTTGTACGAATTGGTTCAACTGGTAAACTAGTGGTACTTATATATGTTGATGATTTGATCATTACAGGAGATAATGTTGATGAACTTAATGCTCTCAAGCAATCTTTTCACCATAAATTTGCAATCAAAGACTTGGGTGTTCTCAAATATTTTCTTGCTATTGAGATGGCTACTTCTACTAAGGGTCTGTTCTTAAATCAAAGAAAAAATGTGTAAGATCTTCTTGATGGGGCAAAAATGATGGACTTGAAACCTGCTTGGACTCCTCTAGTCAGCAAGCTTAAGTTGGATGTTGAAGGAAAACCCCTAATTAATCTTAGCACCTATCAAAGATTAGTTGGGAAACTCATTTATCTTACTATTACCAGACCAGACATTGCTTATGCAGTGAGTCTGCTGATTTCTAGTTCAAAATGGTTGTTTGGGTATTCATTGATATGTAATAATTACAAGAGATAGCTCTTTATAGAGGGGCCGAGCAAGACTAACAGCTAAAGACAAAAAACAGCTACAAGCCACTAATATGGGCCACTAGTTAAACCAACTAAACTAAATACAAGTTTCTAGGTAAATCATGAATACCAAAACTATGGAGAAAGATGTATGGAGCAATTGCAACACAGAATAGAAGGATGGAGCTGCAAGTGCAACTATATCCCATTCACCAAGTGACACAAGGATGCATAGTGGCGGCTGTAACTCACATGTGAGTAGATGAAGTTGCAGACGCAACTTGTACCTTGACCACTGATGACTTCTTTCAACACGCCCCCTCAAGCTAGATCAAGGGGGTTAATTGATCCAAGCTTGCAAAGCAATCTTTGAAACTGAGTAAATTTTAGGTTTTTTGTGAAAATATCCGCCAGTTGATCATGGCTTCGAGTGAAGATGGTTTCGATCACTTTGGCTTGAACTTGGGCACGAATTTAGTGGCAATCCACTTCAATGTGTTTTGTTCTTTCGTGAAACACTGGATTCGATGCAATGTGCATGGCAGCTTAGTTATCACAGTGCAAATACATTGGTTGAGTGCTTGAAAAACCAAGGTCTAGAAGGAGACTCTTTAACCAAATAAACTCACAAGCAGTGGATGTCATCGTATAGTACTCAGCTTCGGCACTTGACCTAGCTATCACAGCTTGCTTCTTGCTCTTCCATGTAACAAGGTTGCCCCCAACAAAGGTGCAAAAACCTATGGTTGATTTGCAATCAAGGGCATTACCTGCCCAGTCAGCATCAGTGTAGCCCATAATGTGACTTGAACCATTTTTCTTCATGAGAATGCCCCTTCCCACTAAGCCTTTGAGGTACCTGAGAAGTCTTTTGACAATTTCCCAGTGAAGTGATGTAGGAGAATGCATAAACTGACTAAATGTAGAATTTTTCAGGTCGACGAGCCGAGGGCCCACTCCAACAACACCGATATTGTCCTCACTTTACCACCTGCATAATCCTTAGGTGTGAGGTTTTATCACAAAAGGTCTCGGTGTTAGTTAGAGAATGGGTATTTCTATTTAAATGGCTTTCTCTTTGGCCCTCTGGCCGATGTGGGACAATGGGTTCCAACACTCCCCTGCACGTGAGACCCCATTTTATGGGTCACACGTGAAGATCCACACATCAGCAACCATGTGGAGCCAAGTTGAGGCTCACCCATCGCGCAGGGCCAAACGGGGACCCACCCAATCACGTGGCATCTTTGGCCTACGTGGAGCCATGTCAGGACTCACCCATCGTCCTAGGCCAAAGAAGACCCACCCAATCACGTGGCAGCCCGTCCCCTGGCTCTGATGCCATGTAGAATTTTTCAAGTCGACGGGCCCAGGGCCCACTCCAACAACACCGATACTGTCCCCACTTTACCACATGCACAATCCTCAGGTGTGGGGTTTTATCACAAAAGACCTCGGTGTTAGTTAGAGAGGAATATTTCTATTTATATAGCTTTCTCTTTGGCCCTTTGGCCGATGTGGGACAATGGGTTCCAACAAATTTGTTGTTAATTTAAGTGCTAAGTTTCTGTGCAAATTCAACTTTGTTTTCCGCATTTATTAACAAATTCACCTAAGGGCATCATATTCATACTTTCTAATTGACAGCCAGAATTGGGTATCAACAAAATTTTGATCGTTGACTGGGATGTATCATGGTAACGGTACTCAACAGATGTTCTGGAAGGATCCTCGTGTTTTATTCTTCTCTGTTCATAGGTATGCCAGAATTTTGAATTGATAATTGTTCTTTTGCTTGATCATTAAAGCCTATGTTTAACATAAACAAAGTTGAAGTTAGATTCCATCATGTAGTATTTTGTTAAGATGTGCTGCTTGGGGTTCCTTTGATTTTTCTTGAATCTAAGTTTCTTACAAGGTCCTTTTTTTTTTACACTTTTCAAGGATTCTGTGACTTTAAAATTTCTAGCTTTTATCATTGTATCAAAAGTTATCTCACTGGAGCTTGTAGCATCTAACTTGTTTGGTTGACTTGTCTTGCATAAGATCAAAGTTCCTAATTCTGATGACGACGGTATGGTGCTGGGGTCTTTTCAGGCATGAGTTTGGAAGTTTTTATCCAGCTAATGAAGACGGTTTCTATACTATGATTGGAGAAGGAGCAGGAGCAGGATACAACATTAATGTCCCCTGGGAAAATGGCGGGTGTGGGGACGCAGACTATTTTGCAGTTTGGGACCATATTTTGGTTCCTGTTGCCAAGGAGTTTAATCCCGACTTAATTATAGTCTCTACAGGATTTGATGCGGGTTGGTGGGCTAACTTTCTCTGTTTAATGCAGGTTGCAGAATGAGGTTTTCATTGGGCTAAGTTTCAGGCGACATTTTTTTCCTTTGCGCGACGAACTATGCTTCGGCGCGCAAACTAATATTTGTACTAGTGAAGCAACCTAGTCCCCTCAAATCAAGTTTATCTTCATGATGATTATCATGAAGATTATTGGGATGATGATCACGATGTGGATGGTGATATAGAATTAGAAGAAGGCTCAAGTAAAGCGGTACTCTTTTACTCGACGGGGCTCACTTGCACATGAGGTGTGCTTGTCACATTCTCAATTTGATAATTAAGAATGGAATGGCAGATCTTAGTCATAAGATTGAGGGGATAAAAAATTATGTGAAATTTATACACTCATCTCCTGCGAGGTCGGAGGCTTTTTATGGAGTATTGCGTCTGATGAGACTTGATAGGATGTCAGATATCCCTTTTGATGTTGTCACAAGGTGGATGTCATCTATGAAATGCTTAATAGTGCTTTCAAATTTAAGGAAGTGTTCTCTAGGATGGTCTATGAGTGTGACACTTTCATTGCTTAGTTTAATGAGGATGTCTCTAAAGAGGTTAATGTGGTGACAACAAAGGTCATGTAGATGGTCCTTCTGGGATGGATGATTGGGAGAGATCGGTGAGTTTTGTTCACTTTCTTAAAAAGTTTTATGATGCCGCCTTGACCCTTAGTGCAACCCTTACTCCAACGTTAAACTTAATACTTGGCACGGTGAGAAGTTTTGGTAAGGTTAGTCAAGGATCGATAGCTCTCAAGGTGGTACCAGTTTTTACTTTTTCATGAAAGACAATTTATGAATAATGTAGTCGAGAGTCTCCGGACAAATTTTTCTCCACTTTAAGAATGTCCAAGATTTTTAAGGTCATTTCTAATAGAACTTAATAGTTTTTCTTTGGGAGCTTTAATGAAAAGAGCTTGGACAAAGTTTAATTTAACCAAAAACTACTCTATACTATTATTTAACCAAAAGAGCTTCATATTTAACCATAAGGATACAACTATTCTATATTAGGCCTCACAAACATTGAACACAATGGGCTGACCTAAAAGCCCAACACGAAATAAACTCTTTTTTTCCAGCCCTGCCCCTAACAGAAACCCTATTCCGTTAGAAATTAACTTCCCCTTAGTTACAAGTAGGCAACTCAAAACTGGATTTCAGATGAAGCCTATGGAATGGAAATAAAGGGAATTTTGGATCTGTTTCGATTTCATGCTCATCCTATTCAAAGGAAAGTAAAATAAAGGTTATGAAAATTGGGACCCCGTGGAAGATTTCATATGAGGATGAAAGTAAAACCAAAGGGAATAGAAATTGGGACCCTCTGGATGATCGATGGCATAAGAGAAGGATTCGAGTTTGCAATATGTTGTAGATCTCCCGTAGTCAAGCATCCGTTTGAAAGAAAGGCAGGCCGCTATGCCGAATGTCTACTTCAGATGCCGTTGTGTGTGGGTGTGGTGGAATTGGGGTTCTCAAAGGAGATGACCAGATTTTAAGTGAGAGGAGAGGGAAGATAAGATTTTTTGTTTAACATCTTTAAAATTACAACTAGAAGTTTGAGTGGAGCTTCCAACCATGTATAGGTATTAAATTCCGCGTCGGTTAATTCCAAAACAACTTAAAATTACAACTAGAAATTTGATACTTTGCAATTAAAAAATATTTTCAGAAGTGAAAAAAAATTATCAATTATAAACCGAACACTTATTATTTATAGAAATGAAAACGAAGAGCACTATTTCTTAAATTGAACATTGATTATTTCTTAAACTGAACATTGACTATTTCTTAAACTAAACACTAACTATTTTTAAAACTGAACACCGAATACCATTACTATTCTTTAAACTGAACACTGAATATTTATCCCATCACTATTTTTTAAACTGAACCCTGATTATTATTCAGAGTGTGGCAAACTAGATCCCACGTCTGACGCAAGAATAAAAGTAAAAATAAAATGAAAAAAAAAATAAAACTCCTTCAAATTCTTTCGTTTATAAAATATTTGCCTTTGTTTTGTTGTGCCTAAAATATTTGGATTTTACAAGCCACCCATGTAACTGACTCTCCAGCTTGTGCATGCAAACTCAATCGCGACCTCCATAATTTTGATGTAATTAAAGTTTAGGCTACCTCCAGCTAATGAAAAACTGACTATGGTTGGCTCAAAGGGCTCCAAATCATGCCACATCCTAATAATAGGGTTGACACATCACCAATAGGTTTGACACCTCCATCTTAAAGTACGCCACCTGCCACTTAGTTACCCTCAAACCGGAGCTAAAGATAAAAATAAGCTTCAAGACTTAAGACCATCTCCAACCGAAAGCTGGTCAGATGACCCATTTTAGCCATCTGGCTCTCCAAAAAATTAATATTTTAATAAAAAGTGCAGGGTCATATTTCTTAGGCCATCTCCAACCGAAGGCTGGCCAGAGGGCTCGTTTTAGCCCTCTAGCCCTCCAAGAAATTAATATTTTAATAAACAGTATATGGCCATATTTGCCTCCATCACCAACCGAGGGCCAAAGGGCCATAGGGCTCGTTTTAGCCCTATCACAAAAAACCGTCTCCAACCGATGGCCAAAGGGCCATAAGGCCATAGGGTCAAACATAATTTGTTATTTAAAAACTACCACTTAAATTCAAATCCAACGGCTAAGTGACGTCAGCTAGCCATTAGATTTGAATTTTTTTTTGCTATAAATAGGGTGGATATTGGGCTATAATTCACACAACTTTGAATTCAATCTATTTCAATTCAATCTCTTTCCATTCAAGTTTGCAATGAATTCCAACTTTGGATCCTCTTCGGATTCCAACTGGGGGTCCTCATCCAATTCCAAATTGGAAGAAAAATGGGCGCATATGAGACGAGAAGATGAGAAGTCTGATGAAGAAGCTGAAGTAAGGCTCAACAAACAAAATAGAGCAACAGCCATGGTGTGTCAGCCAACTGAGGAACAAACTCAATGGGTGGCTCTATTGCTGGTCGATCTTACAAACCACGAAACAGAGCGATGACGCATGCCAATCTGATGAACAACTAATTCAACCCCAACTCAGTGTACACAGAAGAGGATTTCAAACGTCGTTTCCGGATAAGGTGTCATGTATTCGAGTGTTTACTTCGTGACGTCCAGCAGGTCAATCCATACTTTCGACAGAAGCGGGACAGAGCAGGCTGCCTTGGTTTCTCACCTCATCAGAAGGTTACTATTGCACTTCGAATGATGGCATATGGCTCCCTAGCTAATTCGATGGATGAAACCCATGGTATGTTTGAGTCTACATGCCTTAATACTCTTGAACAATTATGTGACACAATTGTTCAGGTTTACAAAGATTAGTACCTCCGCGAGCCAAATCAAGAAGATCTGGATCGGCTCCTTTGCAAAGCTGAAGACCGTGGGTTTCCGGGCATGATAGAGTCATTAGATTGTATGCATTGGGATTGGAAGAATTGTCCCACCGGATGGCAATGAGGCTTTTGCGGAAGGTCGAAAAAGCCAATTGTTGTGTTAGAGGCGGTTGCCTCATAAGACACATGGATTCTTTGGAGTCCTTGGATCCCAAAATGACATTATAGTTCTTGGGCGTTCACCCCTCTTCAATCGCCTGACGGAAGGTAAAGCACCTCAACTTGACTACTACATCAACGACCATCAATACAATATGGGGTATTACTTGGCAAATGGCATTTACCCAAAGTGGGGGACACTTGTCCAACCAATTCCAAACCCTAGGAATGACGCGGAAAAGTTGTTTACCTTACACCAAGAGGCATACCGAAAAGATGTTGAGAGAGTTTTTGGTATTCTACAAGCACGGTGGAAGATCATCAACGAACCGGCAAGAAGGTAGAGTCGAGAAAATTTGGACTCCATCATGATGTCTTGCATCATATTACACAATATGATAGTGGAGGATGAGCGAGATGGGTATATTGATGGAGAGTCCGATGACGACCAAGACGATCCAACTAGGTCAAGAAGGGCTCGTGCAAAAATATATGATGGGCCTAATTTGCCTTTCAATCCAGGAACTGGTAGTATCTCTATAAATGAGTACATGAGGCGCTATAGAATGATATGTTCCCATGCCACAAACAAGTACCTACAACAAGATCTTATTGCACATCTTTGGGCCAAAAATAGCATGGAGTAGGCGTTTAAATTTTATGTTGTTAAATGTTTTTAAAAATGTTGTTTAAGTTTCATGTTGTTAAATGTTTTTTTTTATGTTGTATAATTTTTATGTTGTTTAATGTTATTTAATGTTGTTTAATATTGTTTAATGTTGTTTCATGTTACTTAATGTTATGTAATGTTTAATAATTTAGAAGTTATAGGGGAAAAAAAGAAATTTTTACAAATTTTAAAACAAATTTTGTAAAAAATAAAATAAAAATAAAAAGAAAATTAAAAATAACGGCTAGCTGACGTCAGCTAGCCGTTGTATTTAAAATTTTTGCCTTCATTCCTGTCGGGTATAACCGATAGGAATAATGAAATTTCCAGCCCTGCCCGGGGCTGGCTGGATTGGGCCAGCCGGTTGGCCCTTTGGCCCTTTTTTTCCTGTGGGCCCACGAGTCATTTGGCCTAGCCCTCGGTTGGAGACGGTTTTCGGGCTATTTTCGGCCCTCTGGCCCAATCCAGCCAGCTAACCAACCTTTAGCCGGGCTGGAAAATTCATTATTCATGTTGGTTATATCCGACAGCATTGTACTTATTCTTGTCGGTTATATCCAACAGGAAGAGTAGGCCAAAATTTCAGATACAACGCTAGTTACCGTTAATTTTTTTTTGGGCCAAATTTTTTTTTTTATGAATTTAATTCGTAGTTTTTAAATTTAAGTTGTAGTTTTTAAATATAAGTTGTAATTTTTAAATTTAAGTTGTTGTTTTTAAATTTAAGTTGTTGTAGTTTTTAAATTTAAATAATAAATTATGTTTGGCTCTATGGCCCTAGGTTGGAGATGATTTTTTGTGATAGGGCTAAAACGAGCCCTATAGCGCTTTGGCCCTCGGTTGGAGATGGAGGCAAATATGGCATGTATTGTTCATTAAAATATTAATATCTTGGAGGGCTAGAGGGCTAAAACGAGCCCTCTAGCAAGCTTTCGGTTGGAGATGGTCTTACCATCTCCAACCGAGGGGCCAGAGGGTCATAGGCCAAACATAGCACTGTGAAAAAAAACCATCTCCAACCGAGGGCCAAAGGGTCATATGGCCAAACATAATTTATTATTTTAATTGAACTACTTTGGTTACTTAAATTAAATTACCTTAATAATTTTATGTTATGGATTGTCAATAATTTTCATGTTGTTAAATGTTTTTAAAAATGTTGTTTAAGTTTCATGTTGTTAAATTTTTTTTTTATGTTGTTTAATGTTACTTAATGTTATTTAATGTTGTTTAATATTGTTTCATGTTGTTTCATGTTACTTAATGTTATTTAATGTTGTTTATTGACCTAGGAAGTTATAGGGAAAAAAAATTGAATTTTTAAATTTTGTAAAAAATAAAAAAATAAAAAAAATAAAAAAAAACTGTAAAAAAATAAAAAAAATCAAATATGACGTCAGCATATGGCCCGGCCCGAGGCTGGCTAGTTGGCTACTTTGGGCCGGCTGGTTGGCCCTTTGGCTCTTTTTTGTCTAGTGCGGCCCACGAGCCCTTTGGCCTGGCCCTCGGTTAAAGACAGTTTTCGGGCTATTTTCGGCCCTATGGCCTTCTGGACCCTTCGGTTGGAGATGGCCTAGGATACCACACTGCTAACAAAACTATGATACTAATAGAAAATAACAGGGTTCATGTGGGAAAAAAATGCTATAATAATAATATATGTATATCTATTTGTATATATACGCTCATACATACATATAAATATATAAAAGAAACCCAATAAAACTCTTTTTATTTAATAATAATAAACATATATTTTTAAAATATTGGATCTCACACTGTTTCTTAAATTGATTATTTATGAAACTAAGCACGGGTATTAAACTATTTCTAAAACTGAACACGAATACTATTTATGAAACTAAACATAGATACTATTTATGAAACTGAATACGGGTACTATTTATGAAATTGAACACGGATACTATTTATAAAATTGAACACGGGTACTATTTATGAAACTGAACACGGGTACTATTTCTGAAACTAAACACGGGTACTATTTCTGAAACTGAACACTAACTATTTCTAGAATTGTACATTGATTATTTCTAAAACTGAACACAGGAACTATCAATATATCTTAAACTAAAGACTGACTATTTTTGTTATGCACGAAACAAAAACACAATTTCAAGGCACCTCCATATACAACAAATAGATTTTCATTTACAAATATATTATTTTCATTCACAAACTCATAACACAATACCCCAAATGCAGACATATAATAGCCAGCCATCATCAGAGGTTTATAAACTACATCACAAAACAAATCCTTGAGAAAACAAGATATTACAAACAAACAAAATTAAAAGAACAAAACTCTCATTTTTATTTTAACATTATAATGGCTTATTTTCCAAATCAATACAACCTTGGCTTAATCTGCATTCCATTCCCATCAATGCTTCCCCATACCCAGAAGTAACAAAAGAATGCTCACCACTACTTGCAACGTAACGTAGTAGCTCAGTCATGACAAAAGGGCAGCTTTCCCTCAAGTACTTAAATCTATCAGTTTCCCCATTATTCCTCTATGAAATGAATCATATATCTCAACCATGACAGATATTTAACATTTTTCTCTCTAATTTCTTACCAAACACAGCAACACAATCAAATATTCAACAGAACCTGTAGCCTGCATCTGCCCCTTGATATATTTTCTTCCACATGAACTCTCCAACAAAAGGAATAACTAGCCAATTCCATGAAGAAATTAAACTACATTCAAAAAGTACACAAAAACAAACACCCTTTATTCCTCTGTAACAATGGTTCCCCTCTCGGTCACATTGATACCATCAAGGAACTTCCTGATATCCAAGATGGCATTTCTGGTTAATCAGGGCACAAGACTGAGAAACAAGCTCAATATCATTTCCATCCAAGATGGGCTTATCCTTGACCTTTTCAGATTGGGTGATAGAAACACCACCAAGCATATCCACCTCTCTCACCTTCTTTTCACCCAAAACGTTAGGGTGTCGATCGACTTGGCCTCAATAGTGACGGAGGCATTGATGGAAAAATTAGCATATTCGAAACGCATCTTATTATGGTACCCCTTGGTGATGTTGGTGAAGAGATTTCCAATGTGGGAGAAAACGGTGCGGATGAAGGGGCTGATTTTGCCAAAGCCGAACCAGGCCTCAACCTTCAGCTTCCGCTTTCCGGTTTCTTTGTCGGTAACGAGCTGAAAGTCCAAGTCAAGTGCTTGAAGTTGTAGATGAACTTCCCGTGAGAACCTCGATGATCTTGGCGTGGACCTTGATCTTGACACCATCGATGATGTCCATGGTCTCAGAGGTGAGGATGGTCATCATCTCTTATGCTTTGGTTGTTTCTCTCTGTCACGCCCTGATCCCGACATGCGTCAACGATCGACATGGGACGTCACCAAATACATGTATCTCTAACATACCCCGCTTCCGGGATATGGGCAAAGCACAACTCGAGATCCAACTGCGTAATAATTTTTCGTACACTTTATGGCTGCATCTAACCTCCTCGTTAGACTGTCTACGTACCCTAAACAGTGATCAAGCCATTCGTAGTTCGTCCTTCACTACACTCGAATATTCATCACATAAACCACTATGTCCTAACATAATACCACACAACAGGCATGCAACATCTCGAGGAACATTCGACGAAGCGCAACATAAATCTCTAGCCATATTGGTCAACGAGTCTAATCATAATGACAACAACCACAACCAACATCATTCCACAATCACATCAATCAATAACACATACCATACACCGAATGCAGGGCTAGAGCGACACAATTTGGCCGAAGCCTACATCTCTGAAGCTGAAGTCAAATCCAAGGAACCAACAAGTCAAATGATACGATTTCGGACCACTCAACGAAATCCATCAACATTGGGTTCTAGACCACTCAATGGAACCAATACACCAAATAGGATATCAGACCACTCAACGAAATCCAAACCAGAATACGATTCCGGACCACTCAACGGAATCGCGGAAGAGAAAGGATTCTAGACATCTCAACAGAATCCAAGTGGATACGATTCTGGACCACTCAATGGAATCGTGGAGTACAATGCATATCGAACCGCTCAATGAAATCCAAGTTGGATACGATTCCGGACCACTCAACAGAATCACAGATCATGAAGGATTCTGGACCACTCAACGAAATCCAGACGGAGCAAGGAAAACAAGTACTCAAAATACAAAAGCTCAACGAAACAAGAAATGGAACAAAGCACAAGATATACAATTAGAACGACTCAATGAAACGAGAAATGAAATAATGATACGATATGTGAAACAAGTCTGGAAGCAACAAACCCCATGACAATGGGTTCATGGTCCACTCTTAGCCCTCACATTTCATCACATCAGGCCAAACATACAAATCAACCACACTCCACAACAAGTTCAATACACAAGTCAAATCACATAAAATAAACAAACATATCACAATATGATGTCATCCGTACGTAAATCCAAGTGCACGTCAATCGAGGAAGACACGTCATCATGTTGAACCCAATAAGCTTCATGGAATCTCAACAACACTCTAAGCTCAATGACACGCTAGAAGAACCCGGGCTAGTTGACTAAAAAGCCAACCGTCGATCAAGGTTGAGAGTAGGGTCCACAACCCTAGAAATTTGAACCGAAAGATCCGCTTATCAGATTTCTAATCTGTAACTTCTCAAAGTCACATTATGCTCATAGAACAACATACTAAAATTTCATCGCGATTCAACGGTCGGATATCCGCCAATCGCAAATTCAAGTGGCGGTCAACATTTGATTTTATAAACTTAGAAATACAATTTGGGAAGATCCGTATGTCAGATTCTTGATCCGTGAGTTCCCAATATCATCAAATATTACATACTATTTCGTATTAAAGTTTGGTGCCGATGCAACGGTCGGATCATCAATTCATATAATGACCTTGTGGCGGCCAACTAGGTGGTCAACTATGAAACTATATTAAAACATCAGAATTTCACTAAAAGGATGTCAAATATGGAATCGGGGCATCAAAATTAGTTTAGGATGGTCAGGTGGGGTCTTGGCCCACACGTCGCCGCATGCGGCGGCAGGTCGTCCCGACTCACAGGAAAATTCAACTATTTCAAAAAATTACCAAATTTCACAGAAATGTAGATGTCGATGAGTGGAGCAAGTTTCATACATGTGACTAAGCCCAATTTGGCCGGGAAAATCCTCAATTTCCCTCGAACCCGCCAAAAAATGGAAAAATACATAAAGAAAAATGGAAAAATACATACACATCAAATATGTCCTCAAAAATTCCGTTTAGTTTATTAAGGGCGTTTTCATCCTTTTACTAAAAAAAATTATGCGCCGCAAATATAATACGGAAATACGTAATTTTAAATAGTGAAATTCGGGGACAGGATTTCACACACACACACACACACACTCTCTCTCTCTCTCTCTCTCTCTCTCGCTTTGCGGCTTCTGTCGATGATAAAAGGAGATGAGGGATTTGAGGTTTTGGAGGCAGGGAATAGCAGAGAAGAAAGGAAGAGAGATGATAAACGGACATGACTGCCGTTGGGGCAAAATTGGAAATTTGTTGTTTGGGTCATTTTAATTGGACTAATTTAGTATATTAAATAAAGTTCTTACATAATTTGTAATTAATATTCAAAGTTTTCAAGCTCTTATCATTAGTTTTATTTTTTTCTTTATTTACATAGTCGAGGAGTCCCTACCCAACATCCTCACCACACCTCACTTTTAACGACGTTAAATTTCTTTGTTATTAAGAATGACGACCTGCAACCCTTCACATGCAAGGAAACACAAAAAGCCTCCAGATTTTTGGAAAAATCTATTTTAAGGATGTCTTTTGAAATGTTGTAAAGACTCTAATTTAAGAAAATCATTTTTACACACCTATATTTAATTTGGACGGTTGATTTCGTTTGATTTATTCAATCTAATTATATTTACCAGCCTGTCATATTTCTTGACTTATTTATTTGTGAAAATAACTTCGTTGCTGATCTTTCAGCAACCAAGTTCAGTTCATAAATAAATATAAAGTGGGTAAGAAAATATGAGAGATGGACGAATATATCAGCAGTTTTATTTCTATCAGGCATGGGAATTGCCCCACTTCAACACTTTTTGCACGTTTTCAATTTTTTCTTTCCTTATGATCATAATTAAGATAATTTAGTTAACATTTACCTCTAGATTTTTAGTCGAGAATCTATATTTCTCATTCAAGGAGATCTTAAAAGCAACTCGTAGATTATGTTGCAATATCTGTTAATTCTATCAATGACAAAAATTTGTACTTTGCAGCCACCCCACTATTACGTGCAAAATTTGCTTTATGAGGAAACAAACGATATACAGACCACCACGCAACATCAACCTTAATTTTCCAAAAACCAGATCGATGAACTATTCATCTTTGTTTTCTCATTGCTACTTTCACAAAAAAAAGAAACAAAGCTATGCAAGAAAAAAGAAAATGCAGAAGTGCCTCTCCAAATTGACCCAAAAAAGAAACTATAGAGTAAAATTTCACATTTCCCGGAAGCCATCAAACTTCGCACACAAGTTTACACAAAATAATCCAAAGTACAAAATCATAAAGATATCATGATAGCACACTTTCTTTGTCTTGTTTCTTCTTGGGATTTTCTCACTGACCTTCTCTCTCTCCTTTTCGAGACCCAAGTGAAAAGAAAAAAATGTTCTACTTCTCTCTCTCTCTCTCATGGCAAGAGAAAAGTCTCTCAGTCCAAAGTGTGTAAAACACTAGAACCCTCGCGTGCTTCACTCCCCTCTCCCTCATCGGAAAACAATCTTTCTCTTCCTTCCATACACACACACACACACAGATATAGAGTGTGGTTAGGGTTAGGGTCCATATATATAGACAGACATTCTCTTTTGTTCCCACCAAATGTTTCTTCAAATATCAAAACATTGGGTATTGCCCAAAACAAGCCAACAATTGCATATTTGTATAGTCACACTTTCGTCTGTATGCCTGAGTGTGTGTCAGAGAGAGAAGGCTAACGAGAAAGAGAAGATTGACTTCAAACTTCAAAGAGTAATTTTCAAATAGTTAATTCATTAGGGTATAGTCCATCTTATGGACCACCGATCAATTTTTTGTGTCAATGGTTTTCGACATGGGTTCTGAAGTTTATTAGTTTATAGCAAGGGGGTAAGACCATAATGAGAAACTTATCAGCATTGGTTTGCAGAATTTCAGAATTCCAAAGATCATTTTGTGTGGTTTCTCACGTGATCTTTATTACGTGTTCATTGTGCACACGTCTGATAAGAAGATGGGAATGGATGGGAATGGACGGGATTGGGATAAATCTTAGTTTGATCCTTATGTGGAAGGCTTCAACTAAAAAACGTAACTAGAATTAGCATTAGAAATCAAAGTAACTCTCTTGTTTCTCCTCCTGTCCCAACTGGAGAAAATATAGTGTAATTTCATTGCTAATTATAGTGTAGTCCCATGCATGTATATCTTTAGACAGGCTCGCAGCTCTAGGTAATTGCATTAGGGTTTGGGTGGTGATGCGGCCAAATCTTTATGGGAAGGGTACTAACAAATGGAAATGATATTATGGAAGATGATATTTTATAGACAACATTCAAATTATTTCTTTAATAATTTATGAATTTTTTTTATTTCTCTAATAAAAATAAATTAACCAATTAAGTAGATAGTTTGAATGTGATCTCTCTAGAAATTCCTATTTATACAAAAAAAGTATTGTGTTGCGAACATGACTTGTTATGGCCCTTTCGGCGACATCGGACAAAATTAGAATGATATAGAGAAGCTTAGCATGATTCTAATGCGCACATAAATCAAGAAATGCTCCTAAGTTTTTTAAACAAATAAAAAAGACTTCATATGTGTTATTTGACTCCAGTTGTGTTTTTTTTAATGTAATGTAATGTGCATGGTTTTGTATTAATTAATTGGCTTTCTTCTAAATAATAATAATAATAATAATAATAATAATAATTGGCTCAAGTTTGTCAGACAGAATATTGACTTTCGAATTACTTTCTCATTTGTATAGTTGATTATTGTGAAACTATTCTTGTTGTAGCATTTTATGGAAAAGAATACTAAAAAAGGGAGACTTTAGATGCGTTTTTTAAATACTAATGTATTTCCATATAGATTTCAATTCATAGTTGTTTATACTAATAAAATTTTAAATATAACTCACGATTTGTAGGATTGAAGATATTAGAAGATAAATTCCCCGTTTCATGAAAGAATATTCAAATTCTATAGAAAATAATGTTTTTCCATATATAGTATGTACATATATATGTGTGTGTGTCTATATATATATATATATATATATATATATGGGGAGGGACGAATTCGTGACACCACATTTTTTATATGGAGGCAGATTGTCTGCCCTCCTGTTATGGTGCACTTCCCATCCTCTCCTATTTTGTATGGTCATGGTTAAACCATATCAACATTTTATATTGATTTTTTTGTAAAGATGATAAGACAAAAAGCAATAGGAATATAAAATGTTGACGTGACTTAACCGTAATCGCACAAATAGGAGGGGATGGAGAGGGCACCATAACAGGAGGGCAGACAATCTGCCTCCTTTTTATATAACTTTTGACACGAGTTTCTGTGAGGCACACTCTGTAATGTATTTCAACGATCATAACCGTCTATTTGTTAAAACATCATTCATATATCATTCTTGCAAAAATTAGACAAATCCAAAACTATTAAGACATATTCATTTATAATGAAGAAAATAGACAGATACAGTTCTACAAAAAAACTTTAAACCCTTAATACAATGGTCGGATTTGGATGATTTCTGGTACATATGATCTTTGAGGAAAGATATAAAAGATAGATGGGCCCCACAAAAACATGTGTCAAAAGTTATATAAAAAAAGTAGTGTCACAGATCCACCATATATACATACACACACATATATATAAACATCGGTACATTCATGAAAGTTAACAGAAAAATTATTGTACCATAAAACGTTTGGTAGATTCTTCAAACGCAAAACATGTTTACATTCTTCACAACTACAATTAAAAATAATAACAATAAATATTTGGCTTAATGATATGGATACATTTCCATATCAATGAAAAATAATGTACCCATATAAGTTTAAAAAATAGATAGAAAAAAACAAAGAATGCATTTTACATAATAACTCAAATTTGGTGATTATACTATTCTTTTAAAAATATTAAAAACATTTTTTTTTATAAAAAAGAAAAAAGAAAAAAAGAAAGTGGTAAGATGATCCTCTCCGGATTCTCACATCATATTCGTTTATCTTACATCGTGCGATCAGTTTTTAATACATACTGTGTGTTTAATTTTAAATAAAATAATTTAAAATAATTTTTAAACACATAATGTACGATAAACGAATATAATGTAAGGATTAAAGATGATCCTGAATCCAAATCCGTAGAGCACAACCCTAAGAAAAGGATTTAAATGGTTGCCAAGTAAACCGTACTGACATGATCAGAGTTTATCAAGCATCTAATACCAGAGGTAGGAATATGATTCTCCCCTCTTATTCTCATCCCATTTTCTTCCTTTCTTTCGCACATTACTTTTTATCTTATTGTTTCTATAAAAAAATCAATATAAGATATTGACGTGATTTAACTGTGACCGTTCAAATAGTTAGGAAAGAAAAAAAAAATTTAGGATGAGAAAGAATCCTCCTCCTCAGAGGTAACCCTAGCATTACTGATCACAGTATCTTTCTCTTATATACCAGTTCTTCAGGTGCTTCCTCAGCGTCATTTCTGCGGGCCTGCGTAACATGGGAGCTTGTCTTCGTTTAAGCCAAGCAATCCAAATAATATCACAGATTAGATATTTAATCAGTCGAACAATCCTTTCTTGACCACACTGTGACCCATTCTCTCCCTCCAATACCAAATCCAACGGCTAGGAGATCTCTACCAGTTTCTCGAGATCATGAACCCTTAAAACCCATCAAATCACTTTGTGTTCATGATTTACCCTTCTCTTATCTTTTCTTTTGTCAGCGTGAGAAAGTTTTTTAGTATGTTTAGATCAGTACATAAATGAAGAAATTATTTATTTTAAATTGTTAATTTTTTAACACATGCTGGCATAACTTATAAAATGATACTTGGTATACTATTTTATATTTCAGACACATTAAAAAAAAAATTCTCATTGACTTCTTGAGTTATGTAGACAATAGAATAATATAAATATTTAAAGGAAAACTAATGAAAATAGCTTGAAAACTTTGAGTTTTAACGATAACGACAAAATAAAGGGTAAAGTAAATAGTGTCATGTTTGACTTTTTAGTGTAAAAATGTAGTTTTTTCGTTAAACTGAACAGTACCGCAGACTTTTCGTTAAAACTCCCAATATTTAAACCTTCAATATCAAATGTTCAAACCTCCGAGTTGTTTATCACTAACTTGATCTTTACTCACAAAGAACTAAACATAATTTTGGGAATTGGATTTGCTCGAGACCTTAGTTTTCAAAGCTTAGGGATCAATTCATTTGAGCCGCATAAATTCAAACCAATGGTTCCTATTAACTCAATTTTTTGACCCACCACACAAAACTAACGGCTCTGATTTTTTTTACACATCAATCAATGTCCTAAATGATTTGATCCCTAAGCTCCGAACACTAAGGTCCGGAGCGGATCCAATGACAATATTTTGATTCTTTAAAAGAAAAAAATTTAAATTATGGTTTTTTTCTTTTTCTGTAAAAAAATATTTTAAAGAATCTTGTATATTTTTGTCTTCTCCATCTACGTAGGGCAATATTTTAGTTCATTTGATATTTTATAACTTTTATTGTATTGAGAAAAAATATGATACAACACTCACACATTCACTACAATGTGTTGTTTAAAATTAAATAAACACCCATTTATATCTTATTTTTTTATAAATATTTTTCTAAACATAGATTATTTGTAAACATATTTTTATAAATATTATTTTTAATAATAAAATATAACTTAATGTGAACTCATGAATCAAGGATAAAAGGGAGGGAGGAGGTGGTTTTAGAAAATAAGTGAGCTGAGTTTGAATTATTATAAATAAAATATTCAAAATTTATTAAAATAAAGAGTGCTATTTGAAATGAAAAAATTAAACTGAGTGGCTGAATGTGAAAAAAAAAAAAAAAAAAAAAAAAAAACCTTGACCATTGCATCAAAGCATTACTCGTCTCTCGTGCTCTTTTATTTGAGTTTAAAATTTCATTCAACCCAATTAGGTAATGGAGATGGATTGTCAGCCCTTGCCTCCCATACCTTTTCCATCTCTTTCTGTTTGTACGGTCACGGTTAAGCCACGTCAATATTTTATATTCTTATTATTTTTGTCTTATTATTTCTATAAAAAAATTTAATATAAAATGTTAACGTAGCTTAACCGTGACCAAGGTATTAAATATCGGTAATATCGGAAATATCGGTAGTCTGAAAACACGGAAATATCGATGGAAATATCGGGATAATATCGATATCGATAAAAATTATATGGAAACCACGGAAATTGTAAGAAAAACTTGGAAATTTTTATTGAAACTTTGCAGCATGTTTATTTAATCAATTATCTATTAGTTTATCACAAAAAATTGGAAGGAAATGCTTTGCATGATGGATTTAACTGATTTAAGTTGATTATATAGCGAGCTGGCAAACATTGTGAGTGTAGAAAATATGTAGTAATTAATGAAAGAAGTTTAAACACACCATAATCATTTATATATAATGAATTAGTACAATATTTTACACTTTATACATTGCATGGTCATATACATGAGTGACTTAGTACCACATAGAGTTCCTATGAGGTTCAAAATTTTCACTATCTTCATCATCTTTATGTGTAGAGTAAGTGTATTTTAGCATATTTTCACGAAAACATAAGTGATATGGTGGTCAAGGTGTTGGAGTAAAATGGGAGGGGTTGGAACCCCTTGGTGTTTTAAAGACAAAATTATATTAGTTTCCCAAAAAAAAAAAAAAAAAAAAAACCACAATTATATTAGTATTTTATTACTTTCTCAAAGACTCATGCCGACATCCACACTCATCTTCCCTAAACGCCATCCACACTCAAACACAATTATATTAGTATTTTATTACTTTCTCTCTTCCCTAAACGCACCCACATGTCAGATCTCACAATTTCCTCATATTTAATTATCTTTTAGAAACGTAGAGGGATTCGTGCAGGGCTCTCGATCCTTCTCCCACAGTCTCCTTGTTTCTTCTTCTGCCCCCCATCTTTTCTCTGCAACACACACATACCACACACGCACACACCACACACGCAGTCTCTCCTTCTCTCCCTCAGTCTCTCCATCGTTCGTCCATCCTTCTCCCTCAGCCTCGATCTCGATCCTTCTCTCCCTCAGTCTCTCCGTCGTCCATCCATCCTTCTTCCTCAGCCTCGATCTCGATCCTTCTCTCCCTCAGTCTCTCCGTCCGTCCATCCTTCTCCCTCAGCCTCGATCTCGATCCTTCTCCCTCAGTCTCTCCGTCCATCCTTCTCCCTCAGTCTCTCCATCATTCTTCTTCTCCCTCAGTCTCTCGATCCTTCTCCGGTTCTCCCCCCCCCCATTAAATCCGAGCGGGTTTTGGGATCCGAAGAAAGGGATTGCTCATTTTCAGGGTCTGAGCGTGGATTGCAGAGAGAGGATTGCTCATTTTCAGGGTCTGAGCGTGGATTGCTCATTTTCGGCTACCGTTGCGACGACGACGGAGGATCCTCGGCGATATTATGGCTAATATCGCGATATTATCGATTTTAGCGATATTATTACGATAATTAACTGTAAACGTTGAAAATATCGCTATGTGAAAATAACGATATTATCGGCGAAATATCGCCGATAATATCGATATTTAATTCCTTGACCGTGACCGCACAAAACATGAGAGAATAGAAAGGGTATGAGGAAGGGAGGACATACAATCCATCTCCTTAGGTATTTGAGTATATGAGTATAAAAATTTTAGTGCCTAGGCATTTGGAGGTAGGATAGATGATAGACTTACCTCTAAGTTGGTCTTGAGTTGGTGAACATGCGAGTAGAAGTGCTAGCAACTTTTTTATTTATTTTCTTTTTTGAATCTTCTTCTTTTTTTCTCTACATTTTTGTTGTTTCCTTTCGCTTTTTACAAAAATAAAATTTTAAGCATTCAAACATGAAAAGAAAGGTAACAATGAGGGAAAAGAATCCTTGTTCCTCCTTGACCATGCATAACAAGCAAGCCTAATGCCAATGTCAGTGTGTAGATGGTAGGGGTACTTGTGACATTCTCAAGGGCATATCCCTTCTGCCAAGATATAGGTAATGACGTAAATATGAGGGATTACGGTCTTATCGAACATGACAGGAATATCTTAGTAAAATCTTCATAAAAAATGAATGTAAAAATGGTTTAATTAATTATTTTATTATATTATGTGGGATATATAAATTCTTAAGCTGCAGTTTCTGGATTCATCACTGACCATTCAGAGCAATATGAACAACCAAACCCTGGCCACCGTTCCGTTATACAGTAACCCCGTAATGTTTCATGCACAACCAGAAACGTTTCGGTTTCTAACCGAGACGAACTCACTTTATGAGTCTTACATGAGGAAGGCCCACTTCTCGGATTCCACCATTTCAGTCCCAACCCAGCTGAAGATCTTCAACCAACCCAGCCATACCAGTATTTCGGCCGAAGTTCCGCTTGTTGGTGTTAATGATAAAGGATCGGAATCCCAAGCCGAAACGCCTCCGGTTCTTGATGGAATCGCTGCTGTTGTAGGGCAACATGTCCTCTTTGGTAAAAAAAATAGCAGTACCTCAAATAATGGTGAAAGCTCCCTAATTCACGATTTTGGCTACGTTTCGGAGCGTCTTGGTGCCGCCGAAACTTCGATAAAACATGCTGATAATAAGAAGAGTAACGTTCCGGTGCAAAAGAACTACCGGGGAGTGAGGAAGAGGCCATGGGGAAGGTGGTCGGCGGAGATAAGGGATCGTATCGGGCGATGCCGTCACTGGCTGGGGACTTTTGACACTGCAGAAGAGGCGGCACGTGCGTACGACGCGGCGGCGAGGAGGCTGAGAGGGGCAAAGGCCAGGACCAACTTTGAAATCCCGTCTGTGTTTCCCCTCTCGTTGCATTGTTCACCCCCTTCTTCGGAGGCCAAGAGAGCGAGAAGTGCTAAGAAGCCTCCCAAAGGTTCGAAAAGCAACAGAAAATGCTCAGTGGTGACCAGTGTGGCTCATTTGTTTAGTGAGGCTCCCACTGATCTTAGAAGTAGTCAAGTTAAAATTCGGAATGTGGAGCTTGATTTGAAGATTGAAGTTGGAGTGAGTTTTAATGGAAATTAAGTGTCTTAATAACTCCTCTATATATATAGTTAGTATTTCCAATTTGGTTTATTTGCCATCTTTCTTTCTGTTTTGCCTTTTGGGTTCTGACTTGGTCATGCATGGATGGGTTGGATCAGCAGCTATAGTTTGTAATGCATGTAAATGTAATTAAGAAGCCAAGGAATTTGGTGGATAATTTGTAGCCATCCCAAGCTTTTAGAAATATCTATTATTTATATCTATATATTTTATTGTTAGAGCAAGTCCAGCGTTGGACTTTGCTCGGGGGACGGGCGAGAGGAAAGAACCCGAGGCCCTATGAAGTCGCTCCAGCGGGAAGGAGCCCGAGCAATTAGAGAGGCCCGAGCAACGGGCCTGTGAAGAGTTGCCAGCCCGAGAGCCCGAGTGGTTGTGACGCCAGCGCTGGCGTTAGCCTGGCGTCTGAACCTTTTTTTTATTTTATTCTGTTAGGGGCGTGCTCCCCACTCGCGCGTGGGGACGCTTCGCTGGACCATAAATCAGAAAAGTAAGCCACTTTTCAGCAGTCAAATGTTACCGTTGGGAAGCCACATGGCTTCCCACAGTCCATTCGATCCCAACGGCTCTTTAATATGAGCCGTCTGATTTCCAACGGTAATAAAAAAAAAGCTGATTTAATATCAACCGTTCGATCTAAGATCAACGGTTGATGTTAATCTGCTTTAAAAATTAAAAAAAAAAGTTTTAAAATTTAGAAAAGTTACTGTTATGACACGTGGCACAATCTGGAGTGTTGGAATTCAATTTTTTTTAAATCCAACGGTAGAAATTAATTATTTGAATAAAAAAATTATAAAAAATCCGAAAAAAATATCTAAAATTGTTTTTAAAAAAAAATGTTTCTACTTTTCTATGAATACATTCTCATTATCATCTACTTTACACCACAATTTCATATTTTCTCAACTACTTTCAATAACATTCCTATCTTTCTCTCAAAGTTTCAATCCAATTTTTTTTCTACAAAATAACTACTGATGCAGGTACGAATTGGTCGCTTCTTGAAGATGTTGCGTTGTGCACTAGCTGGGTTGAAGTTACTCATAGTTCGCTTACGGGTAATGAGATGCAGTTGCGAGAAATGTGGAGTTTAATTCATACCAAATTTCTTGAGAAAATGGGTGGGAAAAGAACCAAAAATCGGTGTCCAGTCGTTGGAAATTACTTAGCCATTCCTTTAGTACATGGAGAGATGTCTTGGCACAAGCTAGTAGTAACCTTCGAAGTGGGGAAAATTACTCGGATGAGGTAAGAATATATAATTATTTGTTTGTATTATTTATTTGTTACCTAATTTCATTATTATTCATTTGTAGCAACTTCAAGCACAAGCATGGTATGGTGCCAAAATCAAATAAAAAAACAAATCATTCAACTGGTGGGAATGTTGGAATATTGTTAAAGATTGTCCTAAATTCAAAGTTGTGCCCGTTGGTCTAGAAGTTTGCATGAACAGCACCCCTCTACAGTTTACACCCGATCATGGCTCACGTGTTCATGAAGAAGATGGAGAAGAAGTGCCTGAAACGCCCAACCCTGAACAAGCGTCAGGGTCGACCCGTTATCCAATTAGGCCTCAAGGTAAGAAGGCGTCAAAGAGAAATGGGAGTGTTTCCAAGAATGATTATGCAAAGTACATGGAAGAACTTGCTCGCCAAGGTGAATTGAGTTTGGCGCGGGAAATGGGGAAATTTGAGGCTGATAAGGCTAGAGATAAGGCAAAAGCTGCAGCTGTAGATAGGGCATTTCAAGCTAGTGAGAGGGAAATAGAGCTACTTAGGCAAGAAAGGGAGTTAGCATGAGAAGAAAGAATGACTCAACGAGATCGTGACATTATGAACACGCCTTTAGAAGGGAAGTCTCCAAATTCTAAATATTTTTGGGCGTCGGAGAAAGCATATGTGGTGAGAAGGAGGCGTGCAAGAGAAGCGAGATCAAGAGAAGATGGTCCTAGCACGACAAGAGAAGATCATCCTAGCACCACAAATTGGTTAAGTGATGATGAATAAGGTATTTTTTGTAATCGGCGCCCATAGTTTTCCAATCACTTTGGGTTGTAATTTATTATTTATGTTGTTTCCAATTTATTGAATTTAGTACTTTATTTAAAGTGAGAGTACATTTATTTAATTTCGTAATATATTTATACTAATAAAATTACATAAACACACCAAATAAAATTACATAAACACATCAAATAAAATTACATAAACATACCAAATAATAAAAAACTCACTACAAAAAACACACCAAATAAAATTAAATAAACACACTAAATACAAACAAACATGCTACATAAACTTAAGTATCTTCAGCTTGTTTCAATGCTCACTGGTGATCTATCAAGTCAATTTGCCGAGCATTGTGCATAGATGGCCTTTGAAGTGCAGTATATTGTTGAATGACCCTTTCATTGTAACGTCCATCCTTTTCTAATGGCTCGTGTTGCATGGGTTCTTCGGTAGCATCATGTGCACAATATATCCGTGTTTTTTAATTGTTCATCGTGTCTGGCTTATATTCATCAACCGTATCATAATCGAACTCATCTTCCACAATCATGTTGTGAAGAATGACGCACGTCATCATGATGGATCGAAGTGACTCTAAATCGAACATTCTGGCAGCACCCCTGACGATCGCCCAACGAGCTTGGAGGATACCAAAACAACGCTCCACATCCTTCCTGCACCCCTCTTGACAGCTTGCAAAGTGTTTTTCCTTTGCACTTCGCGGACGTGGCACTGTTTTGACAAATGTTTCCCACCGTGGGTAAATGCCGTCAGCTAGGTAGTATGACCCGTCGTACATACGTCCGTTGACGACGTACGTGACTTTTGGTGCGTTTCCTTGCAGGACGTCATTGAACACTGGGGATTGGGCAAGGACGTTGAGATCATTTTGAGCCCTCGGAATCCTGAAAAAGGCGTGCCATATCCATGTAACAAAAGATGCTACTGCCTCCAAAATGATTGATTTTGCTCCTTTTCTATCTCCATATGCGCCTTGCCATGCACTTCGACAATTTTTCCACGTCCAGTGCATACAATCGATGCTTCCTATCATCCCAGGAAAACCTCGCATCTCGGCCTTCTTCAGAAACCTTTGCAAGTCCATGTGAGTAGGTTTTCGGAGTTACTCTGCGGTGTACAAAGATTCGACTGCTCCGCAAAACCTCATCAGGGACTCAAGAATGGTTGATTTCCCCATCCTCGTTATCTCATTCACTTGGTCTGCAGACGCTCCATACGCAAGCATCCGCAACGCAGCAATGATTTTTTGCTCAGGCAAGAGACCCATAGCACCACAAGCATCCTTCTTTTGCACAAAGTAAGAATCATGGTTGCAAACATCAGTCATGATTCTATTGAACAAATGTCGTTCCATTCTAAAACGACGTCTGAAGTACGTATCAGGAAATGCACTGTTATGGACAAAGTAATCGTCCAACAGCTTTTCACCCCGTCGTTGTCTGCTTCTTTCAAGGTTTTTGGAACGGCTAGGCCTGCATATCTGAGCCACAGTTTGGACCACTCGACGGGAATGTGAGGCTCTGGCCATTCTTGCTTTGTCATCTCTCCTTGTACACTCCCCCTCCTCTTCCATCTCATTTTCGTCTATCTGAAGATTTAACAATCCTTCAGATTGGTTAAACAAGCCTTCCTCGTGTTGATCGATTTCCCACATCATCCTTGATGAAGAAGAAGACATTGTAAAAATGAAGCAGAAACTATGAATAATGATAAAGATTTTGGTGATGAAGGAAGCAGAAACTATGAATAATGATAGAGATCTTGAGAAAGTTGGTGTGAGATTTGTGAGAATTGATGGTGGATTATATGGACGATTCAGAAAGGATTGGCTTGTAGATAGGGCTACGTGGCATGCCGTCATTCGTTAAAAATCTGATTGAAATCTATTCTCAAAGATTCTGAAAAGATAACGACACGTGACACGATGTCATTGGATAAAAATCTTATCGAAATCGATCTCCTATAATTATCTTTTCGGATAATGACACGTGGCGCAACAAGAACGATTGTCGAAATCTATCCTCAAAGATTCTGAAAAAGATAACGACACGTGGCACGATGACATTGGATAAAAATCTTATCGAAATCCATCAAAAAAATAATTGTTTTTTGGATAAAATGACACGTGGCTCAACAAGAACAATTTAAAAATTCTTATCCGAAATTACGAATAATTTTATTTTATATTATTTAAACAAACAAACAAAAAAACTAATATTTTATTATCTATTGCCAGGGGGAGGGCTTCAAGGGTGGAGATGCAAATGGCAATTTACTGTTCATTAATGGCAGTTACTATTCATTAAAGGCAGTTACTATTCAATATGGTGGATTGAATAGTGGATTGCCAGGGAAAGGGCTCTAAGGATGGAGATGCAAATGGTAATTTACTGTTCATTAATGGCATTTACTATTCATTAAAGGCAGTTACTATTTAATAGGGTGAATTGAATAGTAGATTGCTGGAGGAAGAGCTCTATGGGTGGAGTTGCTCTTAGTAAGATCGATTTAGAAATTGATATAGTTTTAATTTCCTTCTCTCTCTTTCTCTCTCTCTATATTTATGTATAGATTTCAATATACATATATATTTATGTTCTTGGCCTGGTTTTTAGTGTTTCATTTTTTTCTCAGAGGCTTCACTCTCCTTGAGAAAATTCATGTGCATGGGTTAATTACACCATATATTTAAGTAACTGTCAACTGTGGGTTTTTGATTTGGCAGATGTATCTTTCTATACGGACTGGTGGTGAATACTGACAGTTACTTTGATGGTGGTACATTTTTCCTGATTTTTTCTGCAGCATTAAAGAACAGATGATGATGATGTGTGCAGATAGCAGAGAGAGAGAGACTTTGAGTTCTTCATGGTCTTTAACTCGTTGTAAACCATTGAGTAGTACAAGTATGACGACTTCTATGAGACCTTTTTTCACTGCACTCATGCATTTGATTGCAGACTGCACTCATGCATTTGATTGCAGACTGCACTGAGATCTCAGGATCAGAAAAAGGAAGTACAAAGTGAACATAATATAAAGTCTAGCTAAAACCTAGCTGTAGAATATAGTATAAAATTATTTTTTGTTAATATATTTCTCTACTGTTTTTTATGAAACTGACATTATTTCTAATATTATATTCGATTTGGGAATCCATAAAGTTAAAATTGGATTTCGAGTAACAGTTCCTCACACCATGCATCCAAGTATAACAAATGGAACTTGTGTATTTGAAGCTTGGACATGTCGCGTCTTCAGTTTCTTTTTAAATAATGCTCTGATTCTGTTTCTTTTTGTCAAAATATACAAAATCCATTTAAATATCTAGCTTAATTAATATTGTTTCCAAGATTTTGAAAAAGAAAAAAGGAAAGTCATAAGTTCTGTGGTTAATTTCAAGAAGACGCCCATGAAAGGCGGGTGCAGTGTTAACTGTAGAGGAGTGAAAGAAACAGTAAACGTAAACCATGGGATGTTTTTCTGGCTTCAACAGGGAATGGCAGAGTTAAACTCATGGTCCATAATTTACTTTTGTACTGATTTCATCTGAGAGAGAAAAAAAACATGTAGCACGTTTCCATTTCAATATGATGCGGATTCGCCACCTTGTTATTTACACAAAGTATTGCGACAACAGATAGCGACATTAAGGATAATATTAGAGATCATTTTTAGAAACAAGTTTGCAAATTAAATGACATGGTTGACAATAATTAGATTATTCTTTAAATATTAATTAACGTATTTTTTCTTATTGGTGATACATCATTAATTGGATTGCAAATTTAGTTAAAATTTTTAAGAACAATATTTGGCTACTCAAAGATGAGTAGGAACTCCTACTCAACTCTTAGTGTTTTAATTACAAAGCTTTGTACTTATGATCATAACGTTCTTACTATGAATCACACGGTAAAAATCATCTTTGCAAAAAATAAATTAAAAATAAGGTCGTTTAGTCAATCTATTGTATCAAATACATAGATAGTTCATAATACTTTTACCAATATCATTCATTTGTTTGTAAACAGTTTGATGACTAAATGACCCTAGTTTTAATTGATTTTTCGCAAAGGCCATCTTTATAGGGTGATTTATAATATGAAGAAGTTCTATAAATTAACATCGAACAATTTTGAGAAATTTTGAGTAGGAGTTCCTACTCATCTTTGAGTTGTCAAGTATTGTTCAATCTTTAATCTTCCGATCATTATCCGACGTTACTAAGAGATACTCTCATGCAAACCGCCAATGTTAACAATACACTTAATGCTTACAAAATTGTTATCATCTTGTTTAGGTCCAAAATAACACTTTGGGCTGAGCCTAGAGTTATTCTTGGTCCAGTAAGGGATACTGGGAATATTCTGTCATGGGCCGAGCTTAGTGGAGTTCGGCCGAATCTTATCAGAAGATGGTTTTATCTGGATATGGGTTAGGTGATCAAATCCCAGTACAATAAGGATTCTCGAAAACTAAGGATGCTTCGAATCAGAAAAGATGCAGAGAACCAAGGGTTGAATTTGAACGATTAGGGAGCTGGGTTCAGAATCCTACAAGGATCAAGATTGGTCGACATCTATTCGGATTGGGTTAAAGAATCCTAATCCGAGTGAAGTTCCATTTCAGCCACTGAGGAAATCATTGCTATAAATAGAGGGGGGAATGCATCATTCAAGCTTCTCCAATTCAACACACAATTGTCCTGCGCAAACCTCTCAAACACCTTGAGATTTTTATTTTCTTTTTTCCCACCAACACATCTTCTGTTTGGATAAACAGCATTGTGGAGACAACCGGCAACATCTTTGGTTTGGATAAATAGCACTAGAGTCGTAGAATCAACCGACCGAGGAGCACCTTCTGTTTGGATAACCAGCACTGCTTCGAGACCAACTGGTTATTTATCAAAGTCTCGGTCAACAAGGATTTCCGAGTCTTTGTTGGAATAGGTCATTTCATCAGCCTTCTTGGCGAAGTGAGGTGTTGCCAGGTTACTACATTCGGCACACTGAAAAACCAAATTTGATATTGAACTTTGCAGAAGTAGCAGTCTTGTTTTCAGGCTCTAGAACCCCAAGGCCGAGATGAGTTCCTTCCTCAGCCGCAATCGCAAGACACAGAAATCAGCAGCGCGCCCAACGCCACATCAACATTCATTTTACTCCTCGGCTGAGTTCGGCAGATGAGTTGGCACGCCCCACATTTGACCGAATGATGTTATTAGCTTATTAATTACTCAGTCTGTGCGCCACGTAGGCTAAGTACTTTTTAGGGTCAACACATCTCTATTCCGTCATTTTAAAATTCTTAATAATCTTAAATTTTCTAATCTAAACAAAGTGTTAAACTCCTAATTGATTAGCAAACCCGGCCCCTGCACATATGCCATACTATCTACTTCTTTTCCTTAACAACGTACAATTCAATAGATGAAAAGAAAATTTACAAAGGAAAATGCGTAGCATTTTAGCTACATTTTGGATAACTAGCCATCAATTCAAACAAATCTCAATAAATTAAATATAAAAGGCCAACTTACTAATACTGTTGTATTTGTGAATTTAAGGATGAAACGAGCTCAAAAATAAACAAAATGTAATAAAATAGATAATTGTTTATACAATTTTAAACAATGTACCTCTTCATTCAGAAAACACATGTACCTATACATTCACCGGTTCAAACCAATTAAAAACACCCTGCAATAAAAAAAATACACACAAAAATATCACCACAGCCACTGTTTCTACACAACTGAACACAACTATAAATCAAAAACAAAAAAGTACCAAATCAATACATGCTTATTTATGAATGCGGGTTTTCTACACACACATTTCAAAACAAAAACCCCTAACATTTCTCAGCCACGGGCCCCAACAGAACAACTATAAATAAAAAAGGCTCATTTTTAAATATGTCATTGGAACTCGATTTTAATCCCACTTTGCTCCATGTACCTCAAAAGTCGTCACTTTACTTTTTGAAACTCAAATTCCCTTCACTTTGCCCCTTGGAGCTCGATTTTGATTCAGTTTTCCCCTGAAACTTGAAAGCCGTCTTTATAAAAGCTCAAAATTAGCTCCACATTACCTTAGATCTGTTAGTTTCTTATGTCAGTTTGATTTGGGTGAGTTAGGCTAATCAATTTCTTTTTCATTTTTTTCATCTCTTCAATTTCTTTTAAATTTAATAATCTCTAATTATAGAATGTTGACGCATGATGAAGATTTATAATCAAATTTATTGCATGCGTAGTGTAGTCTTATTGGGTGTTGGGTTTCATATATGTTTTAGGAGGCGACATAAGTTTCAGGGAAGAAGAGAGAATCTACAAGTCAAAATGGAACGAATTTTTAGTTTCAGAGAGTAAAGCAGTAATTTAGATGTTATAGGGGTAAAGTGAAATTAAAATGGAGTTCTACTGGATGTAGCTAGAAATAAGCAATAAACAAAAAAACAAAAAGCACCAAATCAATACATGCTTATTTATGAATGAGGGTTGAGCCCACACACACACTTCAAAACAAAAAACTATAACATTTTTTTTTCTAAACCGTCGACCCCAACCATACCTCTGATTGGGGTCAGTAGCAGCAAATATCCATGTTCTCTCCTAATTTCTTTTCCCAACCCCTCTTTCCTTTCACTTATCTTTTTATGGCTTAGTTTTTTAATGTTATCATTTTCAGCTTTTTGTGTCTTAGTGCTCTCTAAGCTTTTTGTGTCTCAGTGCTATCTAAGCTTGTCTCAGATTTGGTTTTCATGCCTTCTTCCTCACTAAATATCATATGCCTTCTTCTTCACTAAATATCATTCCTCACCGTGAATCCTCAACCATCTACCAATACCCATGTCATCTATTTCATTGAGTATCTCCTCCGGCGGCACACTTTGATGGTTGATAGCATTTAAATTTCAATTTGTACTATTTGGTAGATTATGGGGCGCTTATAGCATGGGTAGCTTGCCTAGCCCATTTTCTGTTAATCGTTTTGGTTCTTTGGTCTTTTTTTTTCTTCAAGTGGTGATGACGCCTTTGCGGTGGTGGTGCATTTGCTTTACTTTTTCAAGTTTAGGTGTTTCTGTTTGTATGTTGCTATGAGTTGCTCATATAGGGCCTATTTCATTGTAAGTTTCTTTTGTGGAGTTGGACTTTTGCTTGGATATCTTGGACTTTCTGTTTTAGTTGTCCTTATCTTGTACTAGCATTCTCTTTCAATGACAACAAAATACATTCTTATACATAAAAAATCAACCAGAAACACGGGCATCAAATTTGAAACTTAACAATCTTTAAGCCAAAGCAACAAAAAAAAAAAAAATGAACGAAATTCATTACAGCAACAACAACAACATAAACTTATTCCACTAAGTGAGGTCTGATGAGAAGTTGGAGGAGGATAGGGTTCGATGGAGAAGAGAGGTAGGTGGAAAGATTCGGGCTAGAATTGAATAAATGGTTGGAGGAAGTGATAAGTGTGTTTGACGGAGGAGATGCCCACGAAACTGAAAAATGGCCTATACTTCCCATGCCCCCACCCAGTTACTCTTTTCGTCCCTCGTTTCTCTCTCTTCCTCTTCATTCCGTTCCTCTATTGTAGAGGTTATTTTAGGAATAAAAGTATGTGGAGAAATATCATTTTAACTTTTTGACTTTTTATGGTGAGTGAATTTATGATGCAGATAACAGGGTGGGTCTAGCAACACTTTTTTTTTTTTTTTTTTAAATTGTAGGGCCAAGCATGTTGAGCTGATTGCATATTGGGACAAGCATGTTGCCTATTGGGTTTTGTCGTTATGGTTAAAGAAAAATGCTGCTATATCCACTCCTTTGTCCTACTTTCCCACTTACATTTTAATAAATATTTCAGGACCATTTTATCCCTTTATAAAATCACTCTGGTAGACAATTTCCGTCGTCTTCAGTCTTGACGAAAAAGAATCTACAAAACAATCAATACCTTCGATCAAAGACCAAAGCCTCACACGCCACGAGGAGTGAGGGGGTTTAGCCAATGGATCTCTGATGCCTAAGTTAGTCTCTCTTAATAGAGTGAGTGTTTGAGATTTTCTGTATATAGAAAAGCTTACCAAAATTTGGTGGAGATAGAGGTATTTATAGGGAGGTAGTGGCCGACCATGGATGTAGGTTTTGTCCTACACATGACAGCATTCTATTGACCAAGGTGTGTCATCCGTTGGATGAATGTGGTAAGAATATTTCCAAGATATTCATTAAGAAATAATATCTTAGGATAATGGTGGAAGTACCCCTAATTGATTGAAATAGGGATTACTTACTTGATAGATTTGATCTTCAATTGGAAATGTACTAAAGATAGGAGTTAGTAATTAAATCTTTTTTTAATGCCTTTGGCTTTTCCTTGCCACGAGCAGAGGAGCTTTGAGTAGTCATACTCAGCTTCTTGAACTTCCAGGGATGTTAAGCTGCGCGTGTGGATGCTTGAGAGCTCTGCCCATTTAATAAAGGCAATCTTGCATTTCTTGAGTAAAAGTCCATGTGTCACCTTGTGGATTTTTGAGATTATTTTTTACTCCACAAATGCTCCCACACATGCCGGGCTGCTTGCAGAAAAGGGCAGTAGGTGTAAAAATCTCATGCAGCTTAGGGGAGTAGAGAGTTGTTTCCTAATTTGGTGTAAATTCTCCTCTTTGATTTGGATATAAAGTCAAGGAAATCAATTGCCACCAAAACCTATTTAAGCCTGCCTTAAGCAGAGGGTTAAAGAAATTTGGACAACAATTTTTATCCCTAAAAGAAAGAGAGAAAGAGCTACAGGATATTGTAAACCCCTCCCCTAGATTTCTTCTTTTCTTGCTCTTGGAAAGAGTTGTTCGTCGTCGTTCTTCTTCTTCTCCGTGCCGCACCAAGGTAGGAAAAAATTTAATTATCTTTCTTCTTTATTTTTTTGGAGCCTCGGGGCTTGATAGAATGGCTCGGTGAGGGCTAAGAAAGTGATTGGGCAGCCATAGAGTTGCTGTGTAGGTAGGGCAACTCGTGGGAGCTGATGCATGGTCGTGTAGCGTGGCTGTCTGGCTAGGGCCAAAAAGCTTGGCTCGACTTAGGCTGAGGAGGACGGTGCACTGAGGCGCAGTGCTAGGCGAGCTTCATGGCTCAAGCCCTTTGGGCTCTTGGATCTAGCACGGTCCAGGCTAGTGAGTGAGAGAAAATAGGGGGTCGTAGATCTCCTAGGCTGCTGGAATGCTGGGCATGCAGACCTCCTAACCGCTAGACCGAGAGAGAGAGAATGAGGGAGGAGTTAGAATTGGCTGGGCTCCCCTGCTGCTTAGTTGAGCTGAGAAAGGTAAAAGCTAGGCCATATGGCTTAGCTCATGGGTAGTTGAGGTCTCACCATGAACTGTTTGATCACTCAAAGGCGATCATGACTGGCTGGATACACCTTGGAAATCGGGGATAGTGGGAATCCGATTCCTCGCTTAAGTTGCGTGTTCCGACTGCCTTCATTGATGGTAAGTGAATTGTTTTGTCTTCGGGCTACTTTATGCTAGTGTTGAGCTGCTCTTGATTATTGAATGTCCTCCATTGTTTATGTAGATTCAGAATTTGGCTAAACTCCAAAGACTTTGCCGGATATGAAGAAGGTGCATGTCGCCTGGGGCATTCCTGCTGTGTCATGCTCCAATCCCGACATACATGCAAGATCGACACGAGATGGTCGACTGTAAAGGGCGAGGAATACAAATAAGATACTCAATGAAATACTTAACTGAAATTCACATTATTTACAAAGTGGTGGGGTCTCTGTCACAAATATTCAACTGAACAACAATGCTCATGCTCGTCGGCTCCCAAAAGAAAGTCGAAAAGAAATATGAGGCAACCCAAAACACCTATTCCACTTTATTGGTAAGTGATTTTCCCTCTCTTTTTGTCCAACAACGTATTCATCGTTCCTATAATGGCAGCTATACAAATCGCATCGGTTAAAAACAGGATGAGGTTTCTAGTTCTTGCATATGAATAGTCAGTGCAGATTATGGAACGAGAATACATGTGACAGCTAGTTCAAAAAATTAAACCTCCACTTAATAATGAAAGACGCAAAAAAATTCATCATTTTTATGAAAGATTCCATGCATCATACTGAATTAGTGAGGAAAGAGGTTCTTGATAAAAGTTCAGTTTGTTGGTGAAAAGGGAAAATGAGATCAGGGATCACAGATTCAATTGGGAAATCCTATTAACAAATTATAATCCATAATGGTGAAACAAATCGATATTGTAAGTACCAGGTAATATATTCATGGTAAAACGTCCATCTATTAGATATATCCAGCGCTTTGATGAAGAGATCACAACCACTGACAAGGGTGCCATGGTCTACAACTTGTTGCTGGAACTGCAGAACTCTCCACGGTTTGATCAAGAAGTCCAAACGGTAAGAGGTTGCTTGAATCTGGCGTTCACCACTGTATGAGGACAATTCTGGAAGAGCTTAAACACATACACAAATGTGGTTACGTTCACTAAGATTTGACGCCCGACAATATTCTTCTTGTGCCTGGCACTACAAATAATGATAGTACTAGCACTTGGTGTCCAAGATTGAAGATTTAGGGATGGCTAAGAGAAGGAAGGAGTATGTGCAAGATCAGTCATGTGGTATATGGTCTCTTGGTTGTATTGTACTTCAAAATGTTAACTAGCAAGCCCCCATGTGGTCTCAAGGATTTCTATGAACACAATATCTTTTGATTAACTTCGAAAAGTCCTGTTGAGATCTCAAATGTGGACAGGGATTTTCTCAAGAGTTTCTTAGCCACGAGGGCTAGGGAAAGATTAACTATGAAAGAGCTCTTGCTTCATCCATTTGTCGCGCAGCCACAAGCACTAGAAGCAGATGATTGTAGACAGGTGGTTAAACGAAGAAAAAGGACTTCGATAGACGAAGTTATCATCAGCTCAACTTTGAGCTATGCTGATGGCTGCTTGCTTCCTCAAACCACATGCAGACTACCGCGCGAGGTCTACCATTGTTCCCATGTTTTCTCGTACCAGTTAGACTATAGAAGTGAGTCAAGTGACTTTTTCTCTAGAGAAGCAGAAAAATATCTAGCAACTCTCGGATATATTTGTTGTGTTAGTTTAATGTATAATATTCAAATGGTGGTAGATCTGTTACTTGTTTTTCATTTTTTTCATTTGTAAAGTACCTTGAAATTAATTATTTCAAGTTTGTAAACAGAGTTGTTACAAAGTGACTCAAGTTTCTGTAGCAAGTCAAGGTTTCTTGTTCGACGTTGGTCTGCCTAAAACTTGTGATTGTGTAAATTAGAAATAGGAATTCGAAGGATATCTTTTTTTTTTTTTGTACAATTTGTATTACTTGCAGGGCAAGCAAATATTGGATTATTAATTAAGTGTTGATTAACGTGTTTGTTTCTTATTAGTGACACATAATTTGGTTTACAAGTCTAGTTTAAAAATTGAGTAATGCTAGGGAGACTAAATTTATAGACAAAATTTGCAAACTAAATGATGTGTCATCAATAGGAAATGAGCACGTTTATGAGCGCTTAAGCAATAATCCAATCGTCAATTTCTATGTAATTTAGTTTACAAAATTTTGTCTACAAATTTAGTCTCCCTATCATTACCCTTAAAATTTGGGTTTCTCTAGTATTACCCTAATATAACTATGTATAATTTGTATTGGAATGCAAAATTAAATGAAAAAAGAAGAAGTTGTTAACGGGTGACACGAGTGACCCATTAATTGGTTGGGTGTGAGTGACCCACAAGCTTAACGGGTCAGATAAAATCCGACCTTTATCCGATTCAAACTCAATAAATCCGACCCGTTTACAAGTCTAGTTAATCACATTAGATAATATTAATTTGATGCTTCTTGCTGACGCTAATATAAAAAAGGACCCAAGAAATTGTTAAAGAATCACTAATCAATGTAACTTTACGTAAGAAATCAAGCCACGACCATCTCGATCGGAAAAGGCTCGTCTATATATGTGTTTATGCACGTGCCTTGTCACTCCACTTGGCACATGACATATATATTGTAGATATGAACTGTCAAGTGCAGTTCTTATATGCTGCTTGGTAACATAAAATAGAGTAATATTAGGGAGATTAAATTTTTAAACTAAATTTTATAAACTAAATGATATTGATGTTGATGATAAGATTATTACTTAAGCGTTGATTAACGTGTTTATTTTCTATTGATAACACTTTATTTAGTTTGCAAATTTGGTTTAAAAATTTGATATCTCTAGCATTATCTTATGAATATTGTACAGAAAAACCAGTAGGTTGACAATTTTAATTTGATCCTTAGGATGGCTTAGAACGGCAATAAGGCGAGCAATGTTTTATGGCACAGAATGTTGCGTGGTTAGAAATCAACACGTGCAAAAAATGAGTGTAGCAGAGATGAGAATGCTTCGTTGAATGTGTGGGCACATAAAAAATGATATGATTACGAACGCGAATATCCGAGATAAAGTAAGAGTGACTGCAATTGAAGATAAGATGAGAAAAAATTGGTTAAAGTGGTTTGGACAAGTGAATCGAAGACCTACAGATATTTCAGTTAAAAGATGCGACTAGAGATGGAGAATCAGGACAAAATAGGTAAAGGAAGACTTACGAAGACATAAAAAAAGACTTTAAGAAAAGATATGGAGTACTTGGAGCTAATGGAAGACATGTCCCAAAACCGAGCGCAGTGACGTTCTAGGATTGATGTAGCTGATCCTACTTAATAGGATAAAGTTTAGTTATTGTTGTTGTTGCTAATATTTAGAAGTTAATACCTGCTAATCACATATTAAATAATCATTAATTTAATGCTTCTTGCTGATGCTAATATTAAGGACCCAAAAAAATGTTAAAGAATCACTAATCGATGTAACTTAAGAAATCAAGCCACGACCATTGCGATCGGAAAATTAACATTTTTGCTCACTATCCTAAACTATAGGGTATGCTCACTATCATTTCTAAAGATTGACATGTGTCTCATAAGAACAAGAGGAATAGAGAATTCGAATAAACCACACAATGAACAAGAGAATCATGATTAACCATTAACAATTAATAATTACTTATCAATTAATCAGGAGAGAGAAACATTTAATAGTAAAAAAATTAAAGAATCAAGTCGTCCCTTCTTCTTTCCCAAAATCACAAGCCACTGCTTCATGGTTGAAAACTTAACAGAGAAAATATTGTCGTATAATAGTATTTCGGTAAAATTATGTATGTTTTAGGATGAATTCTTGACATTTTTTTAACCCATTTAATTTCTTTCTTCCAGAAGTAAATAAGAATATTAATTGAAAACTTGAAATGTCTCAATGAATATTCAAGGAGCTTGCAACCCATTTTTACAGTTTTCATGTCAATAAAATATTGAAGTAATTCTTATAACTATCACATGGATTTGCTCTAATTTGGAAGGATTTGTTTGGATACAGACAAATGTGACAGTGGAGGATAAGAAGGGGCGCGGCGAAGGAGGGGCAGAGGCAAAGGCAATGGAGCTTGAATGGCTTCCAGATTTAGGGAAGAACATGACAATATGAAACAGTAATTGTTAATTGTTAATTGAGCTTCAATGGCTTCCAGATTTGGAAGGATTTCTCTCTGATTAATTGATAAGTAATTTTTAATTGTTAATGTCACCCATGGTTCTCTTATGGGACACGTGTCAATCTCTAGAGAGGGTGGTGAGTATACCATAGAGTTTAGGGTGGTGAGCAAAAGTGCTTCCATTGGAAAAAGGCTCATTTATATGTATTCCTATTTGTTTAGAAGTGAGAGGTCTTAGATTTGAATCTCGTTGATAGCGAATTCGATACGAAATTAGGCTGCCTATTGTGTAGCTTAGCCGAACTCTCCATCTCTCTAGTGTAAAAATATCGATGCACATGCCTTGGCACTCCAATTCGCACATAAAATATATAAGTCAAAATTAGCTTTAGGTTTCAATCTTTCTTTCTTACTCTTCTCCCATTAAGAGGCAATATATATACAATTTTTCCTTATGATACAAGGAACATTAAAGAAAGTTACAACCAAACTAGGAAACATAAATATAATCCTAATCCAACTAAGATGTTAACTTACGTGAACACTCCCCCTTAAGTTGGTGCATATATATCTCCTAGGTCCAACTTGCCAAGTGAGTCCTGAAAGCTCCTTGCCAAGATTGTATGTGTCAAAACATATGTCAGCTGCTCACCTGTCTTCACAAACGGAATGTCAACCAACATAACATCTAGTTTTTCTTTTATGAAATGTCTATCCACCTCAACATGTTTAGTCCTATCATGCTGTACTGGATTATTAGCTATCTCTTGCTCTGCTTGATTATCCCAGTACAACAGCATAGGACCCCTGGGCTTAAACCTTATCTCTGTAAGCAGTATCCGCATCAGTGTAACCTTTCACCTCCATATGTCCATGCTTCTTGTACATTAGTTCTTTCCCGGAGCTCCCTTCAAGTAACTCAAAATTCGCATTACAGCCGCCATATGATCCTCACTTGGTTCATGCATAAACTGACTCTCTACACTCACTGGTAAGTAATATTTGGCCTCGTGAGTGATAGGTAAATCAACCATCCTACTAACCTTTGATACCTCTCCTTATTTGTCGGGACTTGATCCTGATAGATCGTAAGACGATGATACCAATTTCAGACAGAAGATCCAACACATACTTCTGTTGTGACAAGTATATTCCTTCTTGAGACCTTGCAACTTCAATCCCTAGGAAGTATTAAGTATCCTTGCAGTCGTTCAATTTCCATTGTATCACCTGTGACAATCATATCATCCACATATATAATGAGTAAGGTTACTTTGTCACCCTTACGTTTGATAAACAAAGTATAATCTGAGTTATCTTGTTGATATCAGTGCTTCTTCATTGCTTGGGTAAACCGTCTTAACCATGCTTTGAGTGACTGTTTAAGACCATACAACACCTTCTGAAGGCCACACTTTCTCGCTGGAGTTAGCAGTGCCATATCCTAGTGGAAAATCCATGTACACCTCTTTCTCCAAATCTTCATGCAGAAACACATTTTTTACATCAAATTGTCTCAAAGGCTAGTCAAGATTAGCAGTAAGAGATAATACAACTCTAATGGTATTCATTTTTGCAACGAGAGCAAACGTTTCTTGATAATCAACCCCACAAGTCTGGGTAAACCCTTTGGCAGCTAACCTTGCCATGTACTTATCAATTGTTTCATCTTCCTAGACCCACTTGAAACCCACTAATTTCTTTCCCTTGGGAAGTGGAATCACACTCAATGTATTATTCTTTTGTAATGCTTCCATCTCAACTTGCATTGCCTTTGTCTATTTCAGATCTTTCAATGTTTCTTCCACTCTGGTGGGTATTTGATAGTTTCCATCTACTGAACAAAAGTATAGTATTTTGGCAGAAGTCGATGAGTGGAGACATAGTTCGAAATGGAGTACCGCACCTTCCCTTCTGGAAAATACATGTATGATGGTTTTCCTCGATTTTGTCAAGGAGGTGACACATAAGATGGTGCAATAATATCTGAATAAGTACCTACCTCAAAGATATCCGGTTAATCATGGTCGTGCACTTGAGGAGTATGAGAAGGGTTGTCCACGTGTTTTGCTTCTGCTTCACTGGAGTTGTTAAGAAGCTGTCCATCTATTACAGGACACCTATCACTCGGGCCTGCATCACTAATTACCAACCTGGGCCAACTCGGGCCACCATTAATTTTCTCCTGATTATGCCCAATTGGGTTGGCAGCAGCGAATTCATTTCACCCACTTGGGCTATCCCGTGGCCCATTTTCTCTAGCACGTGCATCATCTTCTATGCCGTCTTCTGCGTTGTTTCGGTAGTCAGCCAGCCCACTTGGGCTAGTTTGGTCAGTCAGCCCACTTAGGCCACTTGGGCTAGCACGTTCTGTAGGTGAATCAGAGTATGCAGGTGGTATTATCTCCATTACACCAAATCCGCCATAATCTTTAATTAAGGTTCTCTCACCCTGAGAAGTATGGTCGGAAGGAAAAAATAATTCGTGAGAGGTAACATTCTTGGTGATGTATGTATGTCGGGTGGATGGATGATAACACCGATATCCCTTTTGTTGAGGACTAAATCCAAGGAACACACACTGCACCGCACATGGATCAAGTTTGCTTTGTTGATTTTTTGAAGATGGACGTATGCCACATAACCAAAAATCCATAGTTCAAGATGAAGGGTGGAGGAGAGCCAAGCTTGACTGGAAACCACGATAAAGGGTATTCTAAAATAGAGAACGCGCGATGGCATTCAGTTAATGAGATAAATAGCATAAGTTACTGCATCAGCCCAATATGTCTTGGGTGCACAACTACTAATAAGAAGAGCACAGGTAATTTCAAGGATGTGCTGGTTTTGACGTTTAGCGACTCCATTTTGATGTGGGGTTTGAGGACAAGTAGTTTCATGGAGAATACCTTTTTCCTTGAAAAGCTGAGAAAGATCCTGATTAATATACTCACAATCATTGTCGGACCGAAGCACTTTAATAGGAAGTGAATATTGAGTGTAGACCATTTGATAAAACACTTCGAAGATTCCACCCACATCATTTTTATTTTTCATGAGGTACAACCAACACCGGCGGAGCCACATTAAGGGCTACCCTGGGCTGTAGCCTAGGTAGTTTTCGGTAGGAAATAAAATTTTACATGTAATTTTTATTGATTTTCAAATGTAGCCCACCATATATTTAGTCACTAATTCGAATTCTTTTGGTTTAATTATATAATATAGTTTACAAACCATCTCTTTTTCTCACATCTTTTTTCTCATTGCTTCTTGTACATGTACAAGTTTGAGTTTGTTTGAATAACAAAAGTTCTTGACTCACCTTGTGAAAATTTTCTTAAGCCAGCTGATATTGTACAAAATATAGTATCAAGTTTCTTTTTTTTTTATAAAGATTTAAATCTTTAAGCTAGCCCACCCGATGAAAATTTTTTAGCTCCACCATTGACAACCAAGTCATCTTAGTGCAGTCATCAACAAATGTGACAAACCAAAGCATACCATGTTGAGTAGTAACCAGAGATGGTCCCCATACTTATTTAAACTTGGAGAGTAAGAAGCTCGATGACTTTTAGCTAATGTGCAAACATCATACTTTAACGAAGAATTTGAAATATTACTAAATAAAGATGGAAGTAATTTTCACAAATAACCAAAAGAGGCATGACCTAGCCAATGATGCCACAACTGGACAGTCTTCAACTTTCCATTGTCACAACCTTGAACTTGATGGACACGGTCATGTGCAACATCGTTAACATAGTACAACCCCTCCTCTTAGTACATCGCCCAATGATCACCTGAGTCCGGATATCTTGAAGCAAACAGAAACACAGAAACATTAGCACAACACAATTCAATTGCTCGGTAACCTATCCCACACATAATAAATGGTTAGGGAGTGTGGGAACAAGTAAGCAGTTGTGTAAGGAGAGAGTATGAGTGAGTGCTACTGAACACACTCCAGTGACTAGGGCAACACCTCCACTTGCAATGGTAATACTATCCCATGGGGGTGGTGTTGTGGAATTAGAAAGAGTATGGTCAAAAGTCATATGATCAGTACTGCCGGAGTCAATGATCCAACCTATATATCAAGATTAACGGGTGCAATTAAGGCGATGCCCGTGTTACCTGGATCGTAGGTTTGTTCGTGGGAAGCAATGGAATTTAATAATGAAAGTTGATGGCCCAAACTCTCTGCGTCCGTATTAATTGCACTGTCACCATCCTGATGGTTGTTTGCTGGTGGGCTCTACCAGCCCACGGTCCCTTTACTGCTGACGTCAGAGACTAACCCAGCACTTGTGTCAGCACACCCTGCTTGCTGCCTCACTTGCGTTTGAACTTTAGGATCAGCCAGCCCAATTCGGTGAAATAAAGTCTGGCAGTGCTCGCTAGAAGTCCGCGCAGCGGAACCCAAGACGGGAATCACGGCTTGGTTGTCAGCCATGGAAGGTGTTTCAGATTTCTAGGTTGTGTTTTTTTTTCTTCTTTTAGGCAGTGTCTCTTGCTTTGAGACGCTGAGGTTGAGATTTCTTGTTTTTTTTTTCCTTCTTTCGGAGGACGGGGGTGAGCGGTGTATCTTGCTTCGAAACGCTGTCGGAATTTTTCGCTCTTTTTTTGAGGTTTATAGAAATCGGTAACTAGGTTAAAGGGTTAAAGAAGAAAGAGACAGGCTGAAACCTGTTTTGATACCATATCAAAATGAACTTTACGTTTCAATCTTTCGTTCTTACTATATATACATGCACATCTTTACAACTTTTCCTTGTGATACAAGGAACATTAAAGTAAGTTGCAACCAAACTAGGAAACATAAATATAATCCTAATCCAACTATGGCAACTAAGATGTTGGTTTACGCCAACAATATATTGTAAAGATGAACTGTCACGTGCAGTTATTTTATTGTTCCCCAACAAGTATTTAAGGTGATCACGAACCGAGAATCAACCACATTCAACATATCCTCACTTAAGGGCTTCTCTTGGTATCTAATCATGTCCCTAATCCTCCTCCAAACCTCGTATTTTCCGCTTTTAACTTATGTGTTTCTTTGTATCCTGGTTATTTTTTGGAAGAGATCCAAAGCCAGAAAGTCACCCCCGGGGCCATGGAAGCTTCCTATCATATGAAACTTGCACCATATGGCCGGTTCACTTCCACATCACACATTGAGAGATTTAGCCAAGAAACATAGGAGTGAGACTTCAGCTACTACGTTAGAATGGGCAATGTCGGAGTTGCTTAGAAACCCAGGAGTTATGGAAAGGGCCCAAGCTGAGGTAATACAAGTCCTCCAAGGCACTAAAAAAATTGAAGAAACACAAGTTCAAAAGCTTGAATACTTGAAATCGGTTGTGAAGGAAACTCTGCGATTGCGCACTCCAAGCCCCTTAATCGCAAGAGAATCAAGGGACAGGTGCCAGATTAGCGGGTATGAATTACCGATTAAATCGAAAGTAATTATCAATGAATGGGCATTAGGAAGAGATCTTGAGAGTTGGGGGGTGGATGCTGAATCTTTTAAGCCAGAAAGGTTCCTTGGTTCTTCCATCGACTTTAAGGGGTTTGACTTTGAGTATATTCCATTTGGGTCTGGTAGAAGAATGCGTCCTGGCATATCATTTGGTGTTGCAATAATTGAACTTGCACTTTCTCAATTGCTCTACCACTTTGACTGGAAACTGGCCAACGGAATCAAACCGGATGAACTTGACATGACCAAGACTTTTGGAGCCATTTCTAGGAGAAAAAAATGATTTGTATGTGGTTGCCATCCCACATTTTCCTTCATTCAGCTAGACACCGTACGAAGAAGAATAAAAATGTTGTTCATGGTACGTGACTAAGACTTTTGCTCCGGCCTATGGCTGTAGCTCTAATTTTTTGTTTTTTGTTTTTTGTTTTGTAACTCGATTCTGTCTTGTAACTCGTTCAAACCAAGTATATCACAAGCCTCTGCAAACTCGAACGTCATAGTACATACATCTTATAGAGTATGTCCGATGTACCTTCTCAAATACAGGTTTTATTATTGTATAAGGTCTTGAGATTGCCATTGCCGTACTATATATAGCCTTAGAGCAGGTATGAGACAAACCAAAACACCCATTCCACTTGATTGGTAGTAAGTGATATTCCCTCTTTTTTCGTCCAACAATATATTGATCGATATAATGCCAGCTATGCAAATTGCGTTAGTTAAAAATAGACAGACGAGGTTTCTAGTTCTTGAATATGAATAGTCTGCACAAATTATAGAATGAGAATACATGTGATGACTAGTTCAAAACGTTAAATCTCCACTAAATAATGAAAGGCGCAAAAGAATTCGTCATTTTATGAAACATGCCATACATCATACTGAAATAGTGAGGAAAGAGGTACTTGATACAAGTTCAGTTTGTTGGTGAAAAGGAAAAATGAGATGAGGGCAATGACGTAGTCAGGAATTATTCGATGGGTGGGCTTAAGCTAAAATGATTTACTACAGAATTAAATTTTTAATCTTTTGTTGCTTAGATAAAGTTATATAATTGTAAACCTGAAAGTAATCATTTGAAGTAAGAAATTTACTATGTTTTTTAGGCTTCTAACCTTCAAAACTTTCAAGTGAATAAATAAGAAACCATTTGTGGTATAGAAGTTTTAATGCATTACTATTAAATTATAATATTTGCTAAAGTTATGAGTTTATTTAACATTTATTAGCTCTTATTTTTCTTAAAAGCAGTCTTAAAATTCAAAAATTTCATTTGCTAAGTAAAATATAACAATTAAAATTATAAATAATCCAAAATATTAATATTTTAAGCTTAAAGAACCAAAACTCTCCCTATGCTATAGCCTAGGAGAGTCTTGTACTTGGCTCCACTAGTGGATAAGGGATCTACAGATTCAATTACGAGATCCTATTAACAAATTATAACCCGTAATTGTGAAATAAATCGATATTGCGAATAACAGGTAACAAATTCATGGTAAAATGTTCATATATCCATCACTTTGATGAAGAGATCATAACCATTGACAAGGGTGCCATGGTCTACAACTTGTTGCCAGAACTACAATCCCTATTCCTCTCATTCGATTCTCCTTACATAAACACGCCATTAGTTTGATTCTCATAATTAACATGTTTGATACCAAATGTTTAATGACTCATTGTTTATGGCTTACCCTAACTCCTATGGTAGGGCTGATAAAAAAAAAGGGAAATACCCAAAAGTAGGACAGTTTCTTATCTTAGGACAGAAATAGGACATTTCAAATATGCACACGCCATTCACAAAAATAAGACAGAAATAGGATTTTCCTACACCTTGAAATGACTTAATTGCCCTTGTATATAAATGGGTTATTTGCTCTCATTTTCTGATTTCTTTCTCTACTCTATCTCTACTCTTTCTCCCCCTCTCTCTTTCTCTCTCTCTCTCTCTCTCTCTCTCTCTCTCTCTCTCTCTCTCTCTCTCTCTCTCTTGTTTCTTTCTTTCTTCTCTCATTTTCTCCTTCACGCTCTCTCTCCCCTTATCATTGTGCACACACAGTGCACTGTCATCTCGACCAACAACGTCCAAATCGAAGTCACCACCAATTTTATCTCGTCCTCACGAGTCTAAAACACCTAGCTTTGTCACGAATCTCATCCCCGATTGTTGGGATCAAAACTCAAGCAGGTCGCGAGTTTTTCGGCAATTTTTTTGGCAACACGATAAACAACCGAGGCTCGAGACCACCACTATTGGACTCACATCGAGGGTGGGAGCAAAGCCTAGTCATTAAATGTTGGTGTTTTGTTTGATGAGTTTTTTCAGAACTTGCCCATTGTATGTACACGACATGCATATGATATGCTCACAGATGTGACCCAATCCAAAAACCCAGATGAATTAATACTAAGAAGATAAATTAGGGTTTGTGTTTCATGTTGGGGACTATGGGTTATGGAATAGATTTCAAGTTTTGACGTGCTACAAAGTTGGGATGGAACATTTTTCTAGTTCAAGTGTCAAATTGTAGAAAGTTGTGAAATTTTTTGCGTGATGTGCAATTGGTGTGCATGGCTACATCTTAATATGAGAAGCGGGAATGTTCACTAGTTATGATGCACGTATGTTATGCCCCGGAATTTAGCGAGTATGATCACAACCTAGCTAGCCTTGACGAAAAAAAAGGAAGAAAAAACTTAGAGGATGTTAAGGATCATGCATGTCCATGAAATAACGACAACGAGTATCATGTTTTCCACGTGCACAGTTAAGCGGTGTTTGATATAAGTAACAAGACTTTTCAAACTACCAATGTGATCTTATATACGTAATTAATTGTATTCATTATACCAATAGGTTGCCGTTAAAGTTTCTTACTAAGCAGCTCGTTGCTCGATCTCCAATTCTATGCATGTCATGTGCATGTAACATACATATGATGTGCATATGGTGTGCATATAGTGTATATGGTGGTGATGTAGTAGGTAATGACGTCATTTTTCTGATTTCGAAAAGAGTGATGTCAGCTTTAAGTTTTTGGAGTTGGAATATTATTATGAAGTTAGTCATGCATACCATATGTACACCACATGAATATTACGGAAAAATTTTCACAAATTTCTGCAGTGGACACTTGAACCAGAAATTGTTACATCCCAGGTTTCTAGCATGTCAAAACTTAAAATTTGTTCCACAACCCATAGGCCCCAACATGAAACACAAACCCTAACTTAACTTCCAAGTATTAATTCCTTTGGGTTTTTGGGTTGGCTCAGATCTGTGAGCATATCATGTGCATGTCCTGTACATACAGTGGGCAAATCCTGAAAAATTCATTCAACAAAACACCAACATTTATTGATTGGGCTTTGTTTCCACCCTCGATGCGAGTCTAGTGGTGGTGGTCTCTAGCTTCAATTGTTCGTGTTGCCGAAAAATGGCCTGAAAACTTGCGGCCTGCTTGAGTTTTGATCCCAACGATCTGGGATGAGATTCGTGACAAGGTTTGGTGTTTTGGACTCGTGATGATTGGTCGGGATGACAATGCATCGTGTGTGTACAGTGAGAAAGGGAGAGAGAGTGCGTGAGGGAGAAAGTGAGAGAAGAGAGATAGGGACGGAAAGAGAGGGAATGAGATAGAGAAATCAGAAATTGAGAGCAAATAACCCATTTAGAGCACTTCCAGCGTGGGCTGGAGCTTGTGGGACAGACCAACAAGCAGGGCCCGAGAGCCCGGCCTATTGATTCCAGCGTGTGGGACCCCGAGGGACAGGGCAGACTCGAGCACCAGGCCTGTCATGAATTGCCAGCCCGCGAGCCTGAAGGCTATCTGACGCAATGCTAGCGTTAGCCCATTTTTTAATTTTTTTTTTCTGTCAGGCGCGTGCATTGCACCCGCGCATAGGGCGCATCATTCGACATGTTTTCAGTGAATGGGGCCAGCGGTGCAGTTTCAAATTGTTACCGTTGGGAAGCCACGTGGCTTCCCATGGTCCATTGGATCTCAACGGCAAGAAAATATGGACCGTCAGATTTGCAACAGTAAAAAAAATAAAAAAATCTTATTTAATATCAACCGTTGGATCTAAGATCAACGGTTGATATTATTCTCCCTTATAAATAAAAAAAAAAGAAAAAATAGTTTTAAAATTCAGAAATGTTACCGTTGTGCCACGTGGCACAATCTGGAGTGTTGGAATTCAATTTTTTTTAAATCCAACGACAAAGATTAATTAGTTGAATAAAAAAATTTTAAAAATTGTAAAAAATGAATAAAAATCTGAAAAAAAAATTATTTTTACTTTTCTATAAATACCTTCTCATTATCATCTACCTTACACCACAATTTCATATTTTCTCAACTACTTTCAACCACATTCCTATCTTTCTCTCAAAGTTTCAATCCAATTTTTTTCAACAAAATGACTACTGATGCAGGTACGAATTTGACGCTTCTTGAAGATGTTGCGTTGTGTACTAACTGGGTTGAAGTTACTCATAGTTTGCTTACGGGTGATGAGATGTAGTTGCAAGAAATGTGGAGTCTTATTCATACCAATTATCTTGAGAAAATGGATGGGAAAAGAACCAAAGAATCAATGTCCAGTCGTTGGAAATTACTTAGCCAATCGTTTAGTACGTGGAGAGACGCCTTGGCACAAGCTAGTACTAATCTTCGAAGTGGGGAAAATTACGCGGATCAGGTAACAATATATTATTTATCTGTTTGTACTATACCCAAATTTACATTATAATTATTTGTTTGTATTATTTATTTGTTACCTACTTTCGTTATAATTATTTGTTTGTATTATTTATTTGTTACCTACTTTCATCATAATTATTTCTTATCCCGCATTATGTAGCAACTTCAAGCACAAGCTTGGTATGGTGCCAAAACCAAAAGCAAAAATAAATCATTCAACCAGTGGGAATGTTGGAATATTGTCAAAGATTGTCTTCTTGGATAATGACATGTGGCGCAACGAGAACGATTAAAAAATTTATCCGAAATTACAAATAAAATTATTTTGTATTATTTAAAAAAAAAACTAATATTTTATTGCGTATTGCCAGGGCTATTCAAGTGCAATGGTGGAGATGAAAAAGGCACTTACTATTCATTAAGGGCAATTACTGTTCACTGGGTGGATTAAATAGTGAATAGCCTGAAGGGGCGCTCCCACATTGGAACTGCTCTTATATGTGAATATTTTAGTAATTTGGGTTTTGTGCATGGTGTGTATGGCTTATAAACAGCCCGTCCCGGAGTTTTGGTACGACAGACGTGAAATGACGAAAATGCCCCTAGGCATTAATTAAGGTATGTGTGTATTTACTTTGGGAGTTGATTGTGGTATTTGGACCACAAACGCACACACACATTCATCCTTTCTCTCTCTCACTCCCGTACTCATTCTCTCTCTAAACCTCTCAAACCTTCTCTCTCTCTCTTATCTCTTTTGTACGAACAAACACCAAAACCCGTTGAAACCTTACAGATCGTGGTCAAAAAGGACACCATTGTGTTCGTGAAGCTCAGATGAGTTGATTGGTACCCATTCCAGGTAAGGATACTTACGAAATCTCGTGAAACCGAAACCCCAATTTTCATGCACTGTTCATATGGACGAAAAATGTTGATTTTTAGGAAAATATAAGCTCATAGGGAGCTTAAGGAGGTCCTAAGGAAGGTCGGAGTGCTTCGTTGGAAAGAATTGGACATCGGGATCGTGAGTTTCGAAGTTGGCCGGTTTTCTTGGAATTTCTCCGGCGAGATCCCTTGATTTTTGGAGCTTCAAAGAGGTGTGAATGTGTTCTCCTTGTTATGGGCTTCATTTTGATATAAATTTCATGAATTTTGGATGAAAAATGAGTGAGATATGACGATTAGAAGTTTTACCCAGAAACCGACGAAGTCGCCGACGACCGGCGTCTCACCGGAGAAGACATGAGCATATTCCGTTAAAGTCGACGGAATATACTAACGCCGTCAATCATCTTTAACGGTTACCATTAGGATTTAACGGAATATTCCCTAACTGCCATTACTGACGCCGTCAGTGTGCCAGACACGTGGCTGCGCATGGGGGCGCATCTGGCCATGCCTTGGCCTGCTCGTGAAGGCGTGTGGGTGATCGGAAAATTATTTTTAAAATATGGGGATGTTTCTGAGGATGAGTAAGTCTCAGTGGTATATTCATATACCCAAATTGAGCAATATATGAGAAGTTACTAGCTCGTGTTGTTTATGTGCATTAATTAACGTTATTTCAATTATTTCTCATATAGGTGAGGCCTATCCGAAGGACGAGCGTAGCCAGGCTAAGCACGAGGGTTACGACCCGTCTACATACCAGTGAGTGGGCTTTTGTTTTCGATATATGTACATATACTTGACGTTTTCCCCAGAAAACGTACTTTAAAGGAAATGTGATTTAAATGTCGTGTCATACATGCATCATATGTTAGTATATGCATTATCATGATATGTATATTGTTGCATGGTGCTGCGGAGGCCCAGGTAAGCTCCAGGTAAGTATGTTATGCTATGAATGGTTATGAGATGGATGATGTTATTGAGATGTATATTGAGCTCATCAACCTGCACCCCGGTGTTAGTGCTCCCGCCCAGGGCCAGGGCATAGTCCTTCACGTGATGTTCACCTCCCGCACCACACGCTCACCTTGGATCCAAGTTAGGTGCACAGTCTTGTCGTACAGACCACTATAGGTGGTTCCGACTCATAGGTGACCCGCGATTTATCGCATAGTCTTCACGTGATCGTAGCACTAGAGCGTATTTATTTACATCCAGTCTTGTCGTACAGACCACTACAGGTGGTTCCGACTTGTGTGTAGATATATTGCCGTACAGGTCACTTTAGGTGACTCCAGCTAGATGGAGCGATGAGCTATATAAATTAACCGTACAGGCCACTGCAAGGGCTCCGGTTAATATGTTATTTCATTGAGATTACTTTACCTGGCTTACATTTGTTATATTGTGATATTGGGCATGGCATATGCATGGCATACACATGTGGTTTTGGATATATATATATTGAGCATGGTTTTGAGATATATACGTATGTATACTATTTTCTTGGAAATTATACAGGTTTTTCCAGCGAGATGTTAGAGTTTTTGAGCTATGAAATGATTTTAGAAAACCTTGTTTCTGACCCACTCAACTTTTCGTTTTGCGCCCCTCCAAGTATTAGGTGAAAGTTTGGTTGGTGGCTTACGAGGATACAACGGAGGTTCTGACAGACCATCATTCACGTATGACCACCTTTGGGTGTTGTTTAATTAGTACTTTTGCTTGACTGCTCTTAGGCTAGTTAAGCTCTGGTTGTGTATTTTACACTTATTCTCGCACTAGCACGTTATCTTAGTTAAAATTGCTAGTTGCTTGGTTTTAATTTGTTCGTATTTCCCTTCTTAATCTTGCTTCCGCAATATGCTTATGGTTACGTCACATTCACGTGACGGCCAGCACGCCTTGATTTAGATCGGGGTGTGTCAGTTTGGTATTAGAGCTCTAGGTTTGCAGTCCTCCATATCTTGTGAATATTCTAATTGTCTTGGTGTCTTCTGTCAGAACTGCCGCGTCGTAGAGAACCACGTTGTATAGCTGAGCCTAGTTTTCCCGATATTGCTCAGTTAAGGGATGCTATTGCCAATGCCAGTTAGTCTGTAATCCGCCCTCCTCAGCGGAGTCCTTTGGAATCAGTGTATAATCTTAAGTTGCCTACTTTTGTGGGTAATGAGGGTCATGAATGGGTTGAGCGTTGGCTCAATCAGATTGAGAAGACGTTTCGTGTAATGTAGAGTCAGGGGAGTCTTCCCGATGATAGATGGGTAGAGACCACTACTTGGTTTTTGGGCGAAGAACCTGCATCTTGGTGGAGACATGAAACTTATGGATGGACGCCCGAGGAGATTGCAAACTGGGAGAATTTTAAGCGGTCATTTTATAAGAGATTTATTCCTCCAGCATATTTAGATCGTAAGAAGCAGGAGTTCATGGGCTTGAAACAGGGGAAGTTGACTGCTAATGAGTATTATAAGAAGTTCACTGATTTGTCTCGCTATGATCCCGAAGTTGCTGCTAATTCAGTGGAGATGCTTCGACGCTTTAAGTTGGGTACTAAGAAGAAGTGGCGTTCGATGGTGACTATCTACCCCTGTGATACTTATCAGGAGTTCTATGAGATTTTGTTGAGGATTGAGGACTCTGAGAACATGCCCAGTGAGAGTGAGGAAGAAGAAGAAGAAGATGGAAATCCAAAGAAAGATAATAAAGGTAAAGGTCATTTGTCTCAGGGACCTCGCCAGACTCAGAGTTTTAAGAAAAGTGGAGCTAGCTCGAGTTCTTCCAGTGGGGGTTTCAATGCCACGGGCCAGCGGCCAGGATGTAGATTTATTGGAGGCCTTAGATTTCAGAGGCCGAGAGATTCAGGTGTTGCTAATGTTCCCTTATGCCGTAGGTGTAATAATCGACATTTTGTAGAGTGTCGACGAGGCAGCAGTGGATGTTTTACTTGTGGGCAAATGGGGTATAGAGCTATACATTGTCCTTAAAATCAGCAGAGACCTTAGCAGCCTTCTTTACCACCGCCAGTTTCGACTCAGCAGTTTTCAGGACCGAGTGGTTATGCTTAGGCAGGTCGTGGTGACACTTACCACTATCAGGGGGATCCAGTTCCTTATTCTTCAGGGCAGTATCAGTACACTCAAGATCCTTATCAGCAGAGTGGTCACGGCCAGTATTTAGGAGGTTATATACCTTATCAGCAGAGTGGCTATGGTCAGCAGTTTTCAGCTGGCGGGTCACAGTGGTATTCTGGAGGACAGCCCTAGCAGGTTAATGTTGCTACTAGTAGTGCTGGATCATTGAGGTAGCACAGTCAGTCTGGTCAGGGACGTAGCTCACAGAGTAGAGGTGTTCATGCCAACAGAGGTCGATGAGGAATGCAGCAGGCCCAATAACGTATTCATAACATTTCACTGCAGGATGCTCAGAACAATTCTAACTTAATCATGGGTACGTTAAATATTCTTGGTCATTTTGCTAAAGTGTTGATTGATTGTAGTGCTACGTATTATGTGATTTCTCATACTTTTGCTCAGTTGACTCAACCTCAATCTACATTCCTTGGGTATGAGTTAGAGTTTGCAATGTCTATAGGGGAGAGGTGTTATGTAGATTTTGTATATCCGGAATGCTCTGTTTTGGTAGAAGATGTGGTTATGCCAGCTAACCTCACTCTGTTGGACATTGTGGACTTTGATGTTATTTTAGGCACTGATTGGTTACATTACAATCGTGCAAAGATCGACTGTTACGGGAAAAGGGTAACCTTCCATCGTCCTGGATTACCTGAGGTTACATTTGTAGGAGATCGTAGTGGGGTGAGGCATGGAGTTATTTCAGCTATGAGAGCTAAAAAGTTACTCAAAAAAGGTTGCCAGGGATATTTAGCTCATATAGTGCTGAATGATGATATTCCTGTTAACACAGAGAATGTTCGGGTAGTCAGACATTTTTCTGACGTATTTCCTGATGATTTGCCTGGATTGCCGCCAGATCGTGATGTGGAGTTCACTATTAACTTGCTACCAGGTACGAATCCTATATCCTTAACTCCTTATCGAATGGCTCCTGCTGTGTTAAGAGAATTGAAGACTCAGTTACAGGAATTGGTTGATAAGGGTTTTATTCAGCCTAGTATATCACCGTGGGGAGCTCTAGTCTTATTTGTTCGGAAGAAAGATGGTACTTTGAGGCTTTGCATTGACTACAGGCAATTGAATCGGGTGACGATTAAAAACCGTTATCCATTGCTGCGTATTGACGACCTCTTTGATCAACATCGAGGTGCCTGTGTGTTTTCCAAGATTGATTTGAGGTCTGGCTATTATCAATTGAAGATTAAGAGCTAGGATGTTCCTAAAACTGCTTTTAGGACTCGTTATGGTCATTATGAGTTTCTTGTGATGCGTTTGGGTTAACTAATGAACCTACAGCTTTCATGGGTTTGATGAACCAAGTATTCCAGCAATATCTTGATAGGTTTGTCATTGTGTTCATCGATGATATTCTGGTATACTCTAAGTCTGAGGCAGAGCATGCTAGACATCTTAAGTTAGTGTTGAAGAAGCTGAGGGAACATCAGTTATATGTTAAGTTCAGCAAATGCCAGTTTTGGTTAAATCAAGTGGCATTTATGGGGCATATAATATCTGATCAAGGTATTCTTGTAGATCCTCATAAGGTAGCAGCAGTGGAGAATTGGGAGCAGCCGCGAACCGTCATCGAGGTTCGAAGTTTCCTTGGTTTAGCGGGATATTATCGACGGTTTGTTAAGGATTTCTTGATTATTGCCTTACCGTTATCGAGATTGATGAGGAAAGATGTTAATTTTGAGTGGGATAATAAATGTGAGCAAAGTTTTCAACAGTTGAAGTACTGTCTCACTTATGCACCTGTTTTAGCACTTCCAGATGATAACGGTAACTTCGAGATCTATTGTGATGCTTCTTTGATTGGTCTGGGTTGTGTGTTGATGCAACATGATAGGGTAATCTTTTATGCTTCGCGACAGTTGAAACCTCACGAGAAGAATTACCCTACTCATGATTTGGAGTTGGTAGCTATTATTTTTGCTTTGAAGATTTGAAGACATTATCTTTATAGCGAGAAATGTGGGATCTTCACAGATCATAAGAGTCTCCAGTATCATTTCACTAATAGGGAGTTGAATCTTCGGCAGCGAAGGTGGATTGAATTACTAAGTGATTATGATTGCACTATTGAGTATCACCCAGGTCGTGCAAATGTGGTGGCTGATGCACTTAGTAGGAAATCCCAAGGCCGAATTAATGCCTTATACGCGAGCCGTATTCCACTTCTTGCAGACTTGAGGTCCACTAGAGTGGAATTGGGAGTGGAAAATCATGAAGAAGCCTTACTTGCTAGCTTCCACGTCAGGCCAGTTTTGATTGATAGAGTGCTCGAGGCTCAGATTAATGATGAAGAAACTCAGGAACTTATTCGGTTAAGAAATAAAGGAAAGAAGAAAGATCTTGGAATCAGAGAATCAGACGGCATGCTTATGCAAGAGAGTAGGATGTATGTGCCGAATAATGCAGAGTTGAAGAAAGTAATTTTGGACGAAGCGCATTGTTCAGCTTATGCGATGCATCCATGAGGTACTAAGATGTATGATACCATTCGACCATTTTATTATTGGCCGAGTATGAAAAGAGAAACTGCCGAGTATGTGAGTAGATGTGCCATATGCCAGCAAGTTAAAGCCGAAAGGAAGAAACCGTTTGGGTTGATGCAGCCACTTCCCGTTCCACAGTGGAAATGGGAAAACATCACTATGGATTTTGTGTACAAGCTTCCTCGTACTCAGAATGGCTATGATGGAATTTGGGTGATTGTCGATCGGCTTACTAAATCAGCGCATTTCATTCCTGTGAGGGAAAAGTATTCCCTAAGTCGATTAGCTGAGTTGTTCTTATTGAAGATCGTGAAGTATCATGGCGTTCCAGTTAGTATTATCTTGGATCGTGATCCTAGATTTACTTCTAAGTTTTGGACAGCATTCCAGGAAGCTCTTGGTTCGGAATTATTCTACAGTACAACATATCATACTCAAACAGACGGTCAATCAGAGAGAACGATTCAGACCTTGGAGGATATGCTCAGATCTTCTGTTTTGCAGTTTGGCAACGCTTGGCATAAACGATTGGATTTGATGGAGTTTGCCTACAACAACAGCTTTCATTCGAGTATTGGTATGTCACCATTCGAGGCACCTTATGGCAGGCCTTGTCGTACACCCTTGTGTTGGTCAGAAGTCGGCGAAAGAGTTTTAGTGGGCCTTGATATAGTAGAGGAGACTACTCAGAATGTTCAGGTTATTAAGTCTAACTTGAAAGCAGCCCAGGATCGCCAGAGGAGCTTAGCGGACAAGCGTGCCACTGATTGAGTGTATAATGTTGGTGATTGGGTATTTTTGAAGCTATCGCTCTGGCGAGGTGTAGTACGGTTTAGAAAGAAAGGCAAGCTAAGTCCTAGGTACATCAGACCTTATCAGATCACCGAGTGAGTCGGTGAAGTTGCTTATAGACTTGAGTTGCCGTCGGAGATGTCTAAAGTACATAATGTGTTTCATGTTTTGATGCTTCAACATTATGTTGCAGATCCTTCACATGTGATACCTCATCAACCTTTGGAGATCAGTTTAGATTTGACTTATGACGAGGAGCCAGTGACTATACTGGATTGGAAAAAAAAGGTTATGAGGAATAAGACAGTGCAGTTGGTTAAAGTTTTGTGGAGGAATCATTCAGCGGAAGAAGCGACTTGGGAGACAGAGGATCGGATGAGAGAGATGTACCCGAGATTGTTTTATGAGTACTAGTAGATGATTTTGGTTATGTAAATTTCGGGGACGAAATTTTTATAAGGTGGGTAGATTGTAACAGCCCGTCCCGGAGTTTTCGTATGACAGACGCAAAATGACGAAAATCCCCCTAGGCATTAATTAAGGTATGTGTGTATTTACTTTGGGAGTTGATTGTGGTATTTGGATCACAAACACACACACATATTCACCATTTCTCTCTCTCACTCCCGTACTCACTCTCTCTTTAAACCTCTCAGACCTTCTCTCTTTCTTTCTCTTCTCTCTTTTGTACAGACAAACACCAAAACCCATCGAAACCTTACAAATCATGGTAAAAAAGGACACCATTGTGTTCGTGAAGCTCAGATGAGTTGATTGGTACCCATTCCAGGTAAGGATACTTTCGAAATCTCGTGAAACCGAAACCCTAATTTTCATGCATTGTTCATATGGACGTCAAATGTTGATTTTTATGAAAATCTAAGCTCATAGGGAGCTTAAAGAGGTCATAAGGAAGCTCGGAGTGCTTCGTTGGAAGGAACTGGACGTCAGGATCGTGAGTTTCAAATTTGGCCGGTTTTCTTGGAATTTCTCCGGCGAGATCCCTTGATTTTTGGAGCTTCAAAAAGGTATGAATGTGTTCTCCTTGTTATGGGCTTCATTTTGATATAAATTTCATGAATGTTGGATGAAAAATGAGTGAGATATGACGATTAGAGGTTTTACCCAGAAATCGGCGAAGTCGCCGGTGACTGGCAAAGTCGCCGGTGACCGGCGTCTCACCGGAGAAGACAGAAGCATATTTCGTTAAAGTTGACGGAATATGCTAACGCCGTCAGTCATCTTTAATGGTTACCGTTAGGATTTAACGGAATATTCCCTAACTGCCGTTACTAACGCCGTTAGTGTGCCAGGCACGTGATCGCGGGTGGGGGCGCGTCTGGCCGTGCCTTGGCTGGGGCGTGAAGGCGCGTGGGTGATCGGAAAATTATTTTAAAAATATGGGGATGTTTCTAAGGATGAGTAGGTCTCAGTGGTATATTCATATACCCAAATTGAGCAATATATGAGAAGTTACTAGCTTGTGTTGTTTATGTGCATTAATTAACGTTATTTCAGTTATTTCTCATATAGGCGAAGCTTATCCGGAGGACGACCGTAGCCAGGCTAGGCACGAGGGTTACGACCCGTCTACATACCAATGAATGGGCTTTTGTTTTCGATATATATATATATATATATATATATATATATATATATATATATATACACTTGACGTTTTTCCCAGAAAACGTACTTTAAAGGAAATGTGATTTAAATCCCGTGTCATACATGCATCATATGTTAGTATATGCATTATCATGATATGTATATTGTTGCATGGTACTGCGGAGGCCCAGGTAAGCTCTAGGTAAGTATGTTATGCTATGAATGGTTATGAGATGGATGATGTCATTGAGATGTATATTGAGCTCATCAACCTGTACCCCGGTGTTAGTGCTCCCGCCCAGGGCCAGGGCATAGTCCTTCACGTGATGTTCACCTCCCGCACCACACGTTTACCTTGGATCCAAGTTAGGTGCATAGTCCTGTCGTACAGACCACTATAGGTGGTTCCGACTCGTAGGTGACCCGCGATTTATCGCATAGTCTTCATGTGATCGTAGCACTAGAGCGTATTTATTTACACCCAGTCTTGTCGTACAGACCAATACAGGTGGTTCCGACTCGTGTGTAGATATATTGCCGTACAGGTCACTTTAGGTGACTCCGGCTAGATGGAGCGATGAGCTATATAAATTAACCATACAGGCCACTGCAGGGGCTCCGGTTAATATGTTATTTCATTGAGATTACTTTACCTAGCTTACATTTGTTATATTGTGATATTGGGCATGACATATGCATGACATACACATGTGGTTTTGGATATATATATTGAGTATGATTTTGAGATATATACGTATGTATACTATTTTATGAGAAATTATACAGGTTTTTCCAGCGAGGGGTTAGAGCTTTTGAGCTATGAAATGATTTTAGAAAACCTTGTTTCTGACCCACTTTACTTTTCGTTTTACGCCCCTCCAAGTATTAGGTGAAAGTTTGGTTGGTGGCTTACGAGGATACAGCGGAGGTTTTGATAGACCATCATTCATGTACGACCACCTTTCGGTGTTGTTTAATTAGTACTTTTGCTTGACTGCTCTTAGGCTAGTTAAGCTCTAGTTGTGTATTTTACATTTATTCTCGCACTAGCACGCTATCTTAGTTAAAATTGATAGTTGCTTGGTTTTAATTTGTTCGTATTTCCCTTCTTAATCTTGCTTCCGCAATGTGCTTATGGTTACGTCATGTTCACGTGACGGCCAGCACGCCTTGATTTAGAATGGGGTGTGTCATTATACATATCCTATTTTTGTCTCAATATTAAGAAATTGTCCAATTTTAAGATATTTCCCTAAACAAAACCTAAAAAAATTCAAACCTAACCCAAAAAATAAAATTCGTGAACCCCAAACCATTTAGTAATTGAAACCGAAAAACTCCCATGGCACGTTTACGTACCCATAATCGGAATCAATTTACGGAATTGGATTCTGATTACGGGATACACCCTTGTTTGCGTAATCTTGGGAAATCAAAATACATCTGGGGTCCACACGCATTAAGGAATCCAACTCCTAATTTTGGAGGAATTGGACTCCCTACATAAGGGAGGTATTTCAATTCCTTGTGACTTGAGGAATTCGGAATGGATTTTATTTACCAATTATGCCCTCACTTGTTTCTAATTATCCCAACATTGTCTATCATTTGACACTCATCATGCCATCTTTTAATAAATAAATAAAACTTATTTATATATTTTTATATAGATGAATTTTATTATATAAATTTAATTCAATTAATTAGTATGAAAATAATTTATTTATGTAGGGCAATTTAGTAATCAACCTAGTTTGCATTCCGATTAAAGTGAATTAGTAAACAATTTATATGGATTAAACATCATTCATGTCATCTTTTAATAAATAAATAAAACCTATTTATATATTTTTATATAGATGAATTTTATTATATAAATTTAATTAAGAATTTAATTAAATTAATTAGTGTGAAAATAATTTCTTTATGTAAGGGCAATATAGTAATCAACTGAGTTTTCATTCCGATTGAAGTGAATTAGTAAACAAATTATATGGACTCAACATCATTCTTACTCCGATTCTATACAGTTTTAGTAAACAACTTCAATATGAATCTAATTCTGATTCTACCTCAATTCAATTCGACCTCAATCCAATTCATTCTCAATTCAATTCCTCTCAATTTGATTACGGATTAGTAAACGTACCCCCAAAACTTTTGGTACGGGATTTGGGTTCACAACACAGTATGTTTGGTAATACTGAACCGAATCAAATATAAATATTTTTTTAAATAATTACAGCCATTGGATTGGTTGAAATTAAATCTCAACCGTTGGTTTGATTCCAATTATTAAGAGAGACGACTCAGAGTCTCCCCTCCTCGATTCTCTAATACTCGAACCCAGACCAAACCAGTTCAGAGACCACCACCATCCACCGCCAGCCGTCGCGACTTCAGGGCTTCCTCAGCGGCCAACCACCACCACTCCATCCACTCTTTGGTATGAAAATTTAGATGTCGTTGCTTCAAAAATAGTTGAGTCGAAGCTGTTGGACTGTGTTTGAATTCGGTTTTGCTTTACAGGGCGTGCCTGAACTGAATTCGTCGGCAAAAATGAAGAAAATGATAGCTCTAGGGTTTGAGGGTTCAGCCAACAAGATTGGTGTCGGGGTGGTCACTTTAGATGGCACAATTTTGTCGAACCCACGCCACACATACATTACTCCTCCCGGTCAAGGGTTCCTTCCCCGGGAAACTGCACAACATCACTTCCAACACATCCTCCCGCTGGTCAAATCTGCTTTGGAAACTGCCCAAATAACGCCTAAGGAAATTGATTGCCTCTGTTACACCAAGGGTCCTGGCATGGGAGCACCACTACAAGTTGCAGCCATTGTTGTTAGGGTTCTTTCACAGCTGTGGAAGAAGCCCATTGTTGCAGTTAATCACTGTATTGCACATATTGAGATGGGAAGGGTTGTGACCGGTGCAGATGATCCTGTTGTGTTGTATGTTAGTGGTGGGAACACACAGGTAATTGCATATAGTGAAGGGAGGTACCGAATCTTTGGCGAGACCATTGATATCGCTGTTGGAAACTGCTTGGATCGGTTCGCCAGGGTATTGACACTCTCCAATGATCCAGCCCCGGGATATAACATTGAGCAGGTAACTTGAATGTGGTATTTTCATTCCGTTTTACCAGTGGAGGTTGAAACTTTGCATAGTTGTTAATTAGTTGGAGCATGACCTGGCCAAAGTTTGAGTTCGGGCTGATTTTTTAAAGATAAAGAACAAAGCAGTTATCAAAAAGATAAATTGAACATGAAACTTGTGAAAACGCTAGAATCCATTGATTCCATTGTAACATTTAAACTCATTAAAATGATTGTTACCACAAAGAGAACACAATAGACAAAAAGTTATATTGTATGCGAGATGGTGGCATTAATGTAGACAGAAGGTGAAATGGCTTCCTTGTTTCTTGTTGCGTAAGCAGCCCATAGTATTAGATAATAGGTTGAGTTTGCAGTTCTTGTTTGATATTTTCAAATGGTACCTAATCATAGATTTATTATCATTGAAGAAGCCTGATTTTGATGGTTCGTCAAGATTGTAAGATGTGAATGTTGGTGTCAATTACTCTGATTCTTCTTTCTGAAGTTGAAAATGCTGTTATGATATTTCTATGTATTACATTGTGGGTGGCCGACTTGCGGCTTATATATGGTGCATTTGAAATCTATGAACCCCTCATAGTTGAGTAGTAGATTATCTTTTTTAATACATGTATACTTTGACAGTTTCTTCACAAGTTTTAAATGCTTGTGGAGATCGATTGCTCAATTTCGGGGCTATCAGTTTTTGCCGTCAACTTTCCGTGCCTTGCATGTATTTTATCATATTGGATTGTTCATCTTGCCTTAGATTGCACTGAATTTTTATCATCGTTAGTGTCATCCATATTACTATTATTATGCCTACTTTAACCATACACTCATGCTCAATGCTTGAATTGAATTCCTTTTCGGAAGTGCTTATATCATGACTTGTGTGATCCCTCCCCCTTGCAGCTTGCAAAGAAAGGAGATCAGTTTATAGATCTTCCTTATGTTGTCAAAGGAATGGATGTGTCTTTTAGTGGAATTTTGAGCTATATTGAAGCTACTGCTGTGGAGAAGCTCAAGAATAATGAGTGCACACCTGCAGACTTGTGCTACTCGCTTCAGGTAAAATTGGAATCACTAGTCTATGGAGCTTGTCAAGAAAAAAACAGAGCGATTGAGTTTCAATTTAATAGCTCTGCAAGCGAAAAACGAAGAATAACGACTTTAACAACTATACCAATGGTCTACCTACATGATTAACTTATCTTATTAATTTGCTTCAGGAAAATGTGTTCGCAATGCTTGTGGAGATAACAGAACGTGCAATGGCACATTGTGACAAGAAAGATGTCCTTATTGTTGGTGGTGTGGGTTGCAATGAACGGTTGCAAGAGATGATGAGGACCATGTGCTCTGAACGGGGTGGAAGGTTGTTTGCAACTGATGATAGGTATTGTATTGACAATGGGGCCATGATTGCTTATACTGGTCTTCTTGCTTTTGCCAATGGCGCATCAACCCCGCTGGAGGAATCAACTTTTACCCAACGGTTTCGTACCGATGATGTTGAAGCAGTCTGGAGAATAAAAGAGGAGTCAGAAAAAGTAAATGGGTTGAAGGATGAGAGTACCTGAATCTTATAATTCTTAGGTATGGCGCTTCTGGTACTTAAATAATTAACATAAATGATGAATTATCTAATCATCATAATTTTTCTTAGGAAGGTGGCTTGGTTTTGTTGCTCTTGCATGTTAAGCAAGTCGTGTTGCATTTACACCATGCTATGCATCAGGATGCATGCTCTTCATTGTGCATTTAGTTATCGACCCATCTACACAATTTTTTATTTTGAGGTCTGATTTCGTTTAATGCTAGTCTGCTGATCTCACTACAGAACATCAGTGGGCTAAACTCATTTTACATATACACATATATTGCTTTGGTTTAAGCCTAGATTAAGGAGTACTTATATTTTCCATTGCTTTAATTGGTCTTTTTCTTTTTATGAAAAAAGTGTTGTCGTGTTTACTTCCCCAAAAGAAAAGTCCTAATAAACATGACATTGATAGAAAGAACAAATCAGAACAATCACATATAATTGCTTGAAAAGTTTTGAACAGTACGATGATGTGTGCGAGTGTATTTATGTATGTGTTTTGCTTCTGCCCTGCTGCTGTTGCATCAAACTTCAAATTAAAAGCAGGTAGGTTTAGTTTATTAAACAGTTGGAAAGCCACATCTCAACAACCTGAGTGACTTTAATCTGTCACACCTTGTTTGGCAGCAGTTTGGCACGGGCCTGTTTTTTTTTTTTTCTGATCAAGCAACAGAAATGGTTATAGTAGAAGATTGTAGTTATTTTTTTCCCTTGCGCACACGAAGGATATTGACTTCAGTTCTCATATGTTGGGAAAGGAGAGGGGGTGTGGATTTTCTATTTATCCTATATTCCAGGCCAAAAACTTACTAGAAGATGATATGTGTGTGTGTTAGACTTAGACTTCAGGTTTTCCTCTTCTCATTGGAATATTTGGAGTTGGACATGACGGTAAATATTGTAGGAACTATAAGATAGCATTAAATCATGTGTGCACTTGTTTCGCTTACTATTTTTTCACGTTTTGCAATTGACAGGTTCACGTTTTGCAATTGCCTCTGTAAAATTAATGTATTGTCTTTGATTGAATTTATCAGGTAAAGCTGAGGCATTTCATTTCTTCTTGGTGAGCCTTCAACAATCTTATCAGATTTGCAGCGTTTGGCATGATGTTAGAAAAGAGCTTGTTCTACGGTAATCTAGTTGTATGCTTTTCCAATGTCCATGAAGCACCATGTTTGTCATTAAACTTTGAATCATTGAGTTCCAAGGGAAATCGAAAACCGAGATGGCTGCTACCCTTTTATATGTATTCGTACCGTCTGTTGAGCTTGTGCTCCCACTACGGATATGGTTGTACGCTAAAAATGGCCGAAATGTATGGCCGATTCTTCTGAATGTTTTAGTTTGCAAAGAATTCTTATTACAATATATTCTATATTTTCTGCATTTTAAAGTAAGAATCCAAGTGACTTAGGTGTAGAAGCTGCGCGGTGCAGGGGATCATATTTAATGCGTATACACACGTGTGACCCTAGTAGACTTGATCTGTCTGCAAGGCTCGACGGAAAAGCAAACATGATACAAAACCAATGTAAAATTTTGCCTAAGAATCGGTATAACCTCCCTTAAAAATTTAACATTTCCCATAACCTGCAAACGGTTATATTCATATATTGTCCACATCCAACCAACATACGTAAAATTCATAAAATTTGCTTACTACCTGTTTGCGATCCACCTCCTTCAACTGTCGATGCCGCAAGACTGTTGGATGGCTGGTCAGTCTGCAAAATTATAATTTCAAACTATAAGTCTCTGCTTCATCGTATAATATTTTATTATACAAAGTTGACCAACATAATTAACTTTGTATGAAATTTCAAAAAATTCACACCTCGATTTCCTAGGCTAATGATGCAAAAACTTAGTTCACCCAAGCTAAATATGTTTCAATAACCCAAAAATTCAAAATTTCACATAACTCACAATTCACTAAAAAGTTAAGATTGAGGAAAAAATATATATACGTTTACTTTAGAGAGCCTAGTGAATTTGGATTTTAGAGGATTTTAATAGAATTTTTTAAGTGGTGGATTTCATAGAATTATGTAGACTTCTACAAATTCCATATTGATTTTGGAAATTTTGAGAAGATTCATTTACAGATTCCTATGGATTTTGATAGACTTATACATCGTTGAATCTTTTCCGTCAAATAGATCAAATGATAGTATATGTGTTTGGGTCATAAATCTAATCAAACTGTCACAACGTGACTTTTCAACCACAGCTTGTTCCGTTCCTTTTATGTTATTTTTGTCAAATGTTTTTTGAGCAATTAAATAGAGCACTCACACGAAGTAAGAAAGGCCTCTCAGTTCCATAGATCTCTTATTCACATGCAAATCTTGACTTTAAAAACCCGACAAGAACGAATTGATACAACTAAACAGAGGGAGAGAGATGGGAAACTACCAGTAGAAGCACATTTAATTTCAGAAGCACAACACTAGGCAAGCATAGCAAAAGCAACAACAAAAACCTCATACTGTTCACAAACAGTTTTTGAAATCAAACGGGAAAAACCCACAAACCATAATCTTCAATAAATCCCACCCTAAAAAAAAAAATATTAAAAAGAAAAAAAAATAGAAATTAACCTTTGTAACAGATGCAGGCCAAGAAAGAGTGAGACCCAAGAACACAATGAAAAAGAATTTGGTGCTTAAGAAATGATAATTTGGTTTCGGCTTGAGAGAGTAGATTGAGAGAGAAGCTTGAAAAGAATCCTAGGGGTCGAGGTGAAATTCTTTATAGCCTTTGTTATGCATAAAATTCACTCTCAAATCCCACAAAATCTCTTACTTAATGAAATCCTTCAAAATATATGACATTTTGAATACTTACATATTTGCATTAAGTCTTTTAAAATCCTAATTGAGTATACCTTAATTTGAATACATTCTTTTGAAATCATGTTAAATCCTAATTGACTACATCCGGATTTTAAAGTCTATTAAAATCCTATCAAATCCTCATTGACTACACCCCTTAGTTTTCTTCCAATTCAATTACAAACCTACAACAACCAAAATTAATTAACTACATAATAAACAAAAAATATTTAACAAATAAAAAAAAAACCTTAAATTAATTGAGAGAAGTAGTGTGAGAGATGGGTGATGAGGTGGGTGATGAGAGAGAGAGAGAGAGAGAGAGAGAGAGAGAGTAGAAAAGTGATCTGGGAAAGAAAGAGAAATGAGAAGGAGAAGGAAAAGGAGAAGGGCGCATGACCTGTTTTAATGAACTGGGGTTAGCCCGATGAACAATTTTCTCGGACAAAATGTATGGATCGTCGAGCAAAAAAGTGCAGGTAGGGTTCATGACAGATCATCGTGGATCTTTGCCTAATGACCCATATACTTAGCCCTCCAATATTTCGTCGAGAAAAAAAAAACCTCCATCAAGGTAGTTGTCTCTTCGTCGGACAAAAAGTGACATATATGTGCTAGTTTTTTTCTTGGAACGAAAACTTTGCCCGTCAAAACATTTCGCAGCCTAAAGTCTTTGAAAAAAAACCAAAATGTTGACCACTTTTGCCGGACCAAATTTTTTATTCCGTCGGGTAAAGTTACTTTGCCGACGAACACTACTACAATATTAGCTTTAGGTGGCGGATGATGGTGGCGGTTTTAGAAAAATCATGTCGGATAAACTGTATCCAACACATAATTTAATTAATGGTGGATATTATAAAAATCCTGTCGGTTATATCCGACAGTATTTTTGAATCTTTTTTTAAAATATTTTTGAAAGATTCTGGCGGTTTTTATGTTAATGGTGGCGGTTATAACCGACAGAAATGAAAATTTTACTATTTTAAAATATTATATTGATTAAAAATAAATAAATAAACACATATTTTAAATAAATTTTTTTTCACTAATGACCCTAAAGTCTAATGAACCCAATTCCCACGAGCCATAAATTTTCTGAGAGAATAATAACAACATACTACAATTTGAAGCTCTATCATTTTTGTAATAAAGATTATGCTCCCTCACAAGCAACTAGATACAATTCTCTTTTTGTTTCTTTATCGCATGTACATGGATTATTATCTATTAAACCAAAAATGTAAAAATTATCTATTAAACCAAACAATTATTTATTTATTTTTTAAAAACATATTCTATTTAAATACATATTATTTATTTATTTATTAAACTGAACAATTATTATTTTATTTTTTAAAATCGTAACAAATTTTTGGGGGGGCGGGAATTTAAAATTTTCAGAGGGAATTTTGGGGGGATTTTTGCCGCCATTTTGTTTCTGTCGGTTATAACCGACATTAATGACAAGTTTCTGTCGGTTTTAACCGACATTAATGAAAATTTTCCACAATATAACCCCTCCATCTCTTCCTTGCGCCCGTGTTTCTCCCTTCCCCCTTTTCTCCTCTCCTCATTTTCTTTGTCAACACAAGCTCATTTTCTTTGGCATTAGTCTCAAGCTTTGATTCCATAGAAAGGGATATACTATTTTCAGCTTCCGCAACAACACCATATGCATGAGACTTTGAGCTTTCAGATTGCAGCTTGGTTCGCCTAACCGTAATCGCAGCCTAAGCGACGCGCTCGTACGAAGGCGAATCGTAGACGTGCTTGGCGCTGTATGAATATGACGGTGCCCCGGCGGTTTTCGAGTCCCAAGAATGCCTTCAATGGAGGCACTCCGACGGGTACACTTCCCGCTTTTGAAGCATGTCCAGCTGTGAAACGACCGTGCTCGAAGATCGTACAAAGCCGCTGGAGGATCGCATTCTCTGCGCCCTCGACTTCAGCATTTCCTTTCCTTGTGCGCTCCAGAACGTCTCTCTTTCTCTCTCGCTGATTTGACAATAAATTGGGGCTTAGTCTGATTTTCTTTCACGCAGGTAACAGTGGTGGAATTGAGGAGGTTAGAGTTGGAATTGTTGCTGTTTTTTATGGTCATAATGGTAGTGAAGCTGGTGATATGGCTTCCAAGCTGTTACTTGGGTATTTCGCTCTGCATATGCATTTTCTTGTCGGTCTGCTATGTTAGAGAATGCTGCCTCAAGAACAGCAAGATTGCATAACTTTTTATGACCTTCCAATTGAATAGATTAAAAATAAACATGACTTTAAGGGCCTTGAGGTTTTCGAGATCGAGCTCCGGTGAGGTTTCGGATGGTGAATGTAGGGGATATGGAAAATGCAGAAATATTTTTTTTTTATTATTAATATATTTTCTGTCGGTTTTAGCCGACAAGAATGCTTTTATTTATTCTTATAATAAATTTTCTGTCGGTTATATCCGATAGAAGTCCTGGCGGTTTTAGTATTTTTTGTCGGTTTTATCCGACAGAAATTCTGTTATTTATTATAAATATATATCCTGTCGGTTATAACCGACAGTATTTCTGTCGGTTTTAGAGTATTTTCTGTCGGAAAATTCATTTCCTGACGCAGGCAATTCTGTCGCTTATTATATCCGCCACTACATCTATTTTCTGTCGGATTTTGCTTAAAATCCGACAGTAATATATGTTTTTTGTCGGTTTTTGGACCGCCAATTATAGATAATTTTGTAGTAGTGGAAATTTGGTTTGTTGGTCAAACTTTCATAGAGTAATTAAAAAGGAAAAAGCCAGAGCTAGTACAATATGGTATCCCACATAATCTAGGCGAATGGATGTTTTAGGGCGGGATCTAAAAGCTGTCCAATGTGTTGAAAGAGCAGAAGAAGAATACACTTCTTTCCATGCCTTGTCCCAATTCCACGTCCTTTTGCAACGACTTTCTTTTTTCTGACAAATAGTAATTTCTGGTAGTGTGGATGGAAAGGCCAACTTGAAAAGTTTTTTTAGAACATTGTTTTGTACAATTGTAACTTCAAATTGCGTATCTTCTACTCTTCATTTGTGGTTACCCTAATATAATCTAGAGGCATATTGAAAGAGATTGAGGATAGAGAGGGCATGAGGGAGTTGGTTGAATAGTGGCTTGATGGGCGAGTGGGTTGCACTGTGTGCATAGGATACAGATAGCCTTGACGGCTGATGAGATGGGGTGAGGGAGAGGGATGTTACGGCACCAACCTCCTTTCCCTTGTTTTCTTTTCATTTTTTAATTTTAGATCTTCTATAGGGGAGCCCAAAGATAGGAATTGTAAACAGAATTTTCTTTTGTTATTATTAAATCGCTTACAAAAATCGGTAGAATGGTAAACACTGAGTGGAAATAATAGTGCCTTTAGTAAATTCTAATATGCAGTTGATGTATTATAGTGGAAGATGTGGAAACCAAATCAAAGTATGAGAACTACTAAGAGTTAATTATACTAACATCCTCTGAGGTGTATTGAGTTTTCATAAAATCTTCTCACGTTTAAGACATTACACTAACACCCTCTCAGATTTTAATTCACTTTCACATAACCCGTTCAATCAAAATTCTGCTAATAAATTGACAACTTTACCCTCATAACTAATACTTAAACAATAAAAAAAACTTTATAATTTTATAGAAAAATAAATTAAACATGAACAAAATATCACCATCTTCATCTTCTTCTTCCCTGAGAATGCTTATGAACAATGGGATTCTACTTCATAAGCATTCTGCTTGCAGCCATAGGGAAATAATTAACAGCAACAAAATTTCAGTGTCATGAAAAATTACTTTGATATGCCAAAACAAGTCAAGAGGCGCAAGAGGAATCAACTGTAGTTGCAACTTGTAATGAAATTTCTTGTATTTTGGTCTAATTCTATTCTTTCAAACCAAAAAAAGGAGGAGATGGTTGCTTTTCTTCCTCAAATTAATTTCCAGAAAAAAGAGAAACGAGAATTCCTGAAGAATAATGGAACGTCGATGCATAAACTTGCTGAATAACTTGTAGTTATCATAAAATTCAGAACCTCGATGCCTGTAGAGCCTCGATGCTCCTGCCATTTCGTGAAAGCCCTGATAACATGCATTCCAAGTTACGGTATCCCTCGTTGGCATCCTCCTACACACCAGACTGTTGTCTTCCAAATTCCCACACTTTGCATACATGGTTGAAAGAGCACTTCCAATTGGTGCTATAAGACTGAACCCATACTTGATGGTACGGGCATGGATTTGCTTTCCTTGTTCAAAAGAACTTGGACTCAAACATGCTTTGAGGACACGAGCCATAGTTCATCGGGCATCATTAATTCCCTCCTTTTTTTTTTGTTTAATTTATTTTTTAATATTTTCTTTTTCTGTATAATTATAAAGATTTTCTTTATTGTTTAAGTAATTAGTTATAAGGGTAAAGTTGTCCATTTATTAGCAGAATTTTGATGAAGGAGTTATGTGAAGTGAATTAAAACCTGAGGGGGTGTTAGTGTAATGTCTCAAACGTGAGGGAGTTTTATGAAAACTCGATAAACCTCAGGGGGTGCTAGTGTAATTAACCCGAACTACTAGTGGAAATTGGAAGCTTTGTGGAGGTGGCCGCTGGACTTTAAGAATATCCAAGAAAGATGCGACTTTAAACCCTAACTCAGTATTGCCATTGCGCGTAGCTTCATATATATCCAAGTAGTAGTGGAAGTTGAGCTAATTTTCCCTAAATTCAAGTCATCAGTCTTTCCTTAGCGGTATGGATATAGTTTCCAGAGTCAAATTAAACGCACTTAATTAAGAAGAAACTGTTTAGAAAATATTATACCTTTTAGGCTAAATTTTTTTCTTGATCCCTGTGGTGAGATACTACTTTTAAATCGATCCCTGTGGTGAAAAATGTGTTAATCTTAACCCTGTGGTGAAGTTAGTTATCAATCGTAGTCCAAATTGAAATTTCTGTCAAAATCTCATCCATATGCAGGGGTAAAAAAGTCATTCCATTCTTTTTTTTCTTTTCTTTTTGGTAATTCCACTTTTTTATGATCAACAAAAATAGAATGAAAAAAAGAAAAAAAAAGAAAAAAGAAAATCCTTCCACAATCCCTACCCTTGTCAGCCACAGCCACAGCCACAGCCACAGCGACCACCCACCACCTTCCTCCCTCTCTCTCACATAACCCTAGCCATCCCGTCCACCACTGTTCTTCTTAACATGAAACTAAATTCAATGTTTGCATAATAACTTATATTCTAACCTAAACGCGGCGAGGTACTTTGTGATTTTTTAAATCTTGAATTTGGACTTTTGGCTCTCTTGAAATGAGAAAGTATGATAATATGAACCTTCTAATTTTATTGTTTATTTATTCTTTTATTGTAGCTCTAAAAGTTTTAAAAATAAAAAAATTTATGTCCATATGGCGCTTTATGATTGGTTGATGGAATCAATAAAACTGAAAATAACAATTTTGCCCCTACAAATGAAAGAAGAATGAGGAAAAATCCAATTTGGACTATGATTGATAACAAATTTCACCACATGATTACAATTAATAGCTTTTTCACCACAGGGGTCTATTTAAAGAGTAAATTGTAGCTATGGTCCCTTAACTTTAACTCAATTGGAGCAATGGTCCCTCAACTAAAAATCCATTACCATTGGTCCCTCAACTTATCAAAACGTCCAGCTATGGTCCCTCAACTAAAAATCCATTACCATTGGTCCCTCAACTTTAATTCAACTGGAGAAATGGTCCCTTAACTTTAACCCAATTGTAGCAATGGTCCTTCCAATGTAACTCGTTTTGACAAAAATTTTGACATAGTTGACAAAAAGAACCATAATTATACACTTTGATGAGTTGAGGGACCCTAATTGTATAAATGGTCATTCCAATATAACTTATTTTGACAAAATTTTGACAAAATTTATGAAAAGGACTATAGCTACACATTTTGATAAGTTGAGGGACCAATGGTAATGGATTTTTAGTTGAGGGACCATTGCTCCAATTTGATTAAAGTTGAAGGACCATTCGTACAATTTACTCCTATTTAAAAGTAGGGTATCACGACAAGGATTACAAAAAAGATTTGGCCTACCTTTTAGTTATTAGTAACTTGTCATTCACGTGACAAATCGAGACCGCTAATATCAAACCTGACAGTTATACACAAATTTTATTATCTCTTGAACCCTAGGGCACACGTTCTATGCACGTTGCTATATCCTTATCCTAGATTCTAGAATTTGCTATATATATATATATATATATATATATATATATATATATATATATATATATATATGTTATAGCATTATAGAGAACATGACAAGCAAGTCGCTATCCTCAGGAACAATTACAGACGAGCAGCATTACCTTATTTCTTGTGAAGAAAACAAAGAAATAAGAAGTTGTGAAGAAGAATCATGAAACGAAAGGCTAAAGAACAATTAGAAAAGGGAGAAAAGAATCATGAAGTACACTGGTCGAGAGGGAAGATGATTGAAGAAGGAAGCTTTGGGTCTGTTTTTCTTGCCACTCCGAAGAAACCAAGAACGAGCAAGTTTCGTAGTAGGGTTAATTTGCCTGCTGTGATGGTGGTTAAATCGGCGGAGGTTCCTACTTCAGAGTCTATTCAGCATGAAGCGGAGGTTCTCTTTGAGATCAAGGGTTGCCCTTTTGTTATCGAGCGCTTTGGTGAAGAGATCACAACCACTGACTGTTTGGGTGGATATTTAATATTGAACTTAGTGCGGTTGAAGGCCTAACAACGTGAAAAGTAGAAGGAGAATTGGGCTTGGACAATTGGCAGCTCAGGAAGAATTGAAAATTAATTTTTTTTCCAAGAAATAGGCAACAAGCCTAAGTGAAGTGATAGTGACAGAAGGCAGCTCACCCCCAGCAAAAAGTATTTTTCTATGGCATGTATAGGTAAATAACAAACGTAGATGGTGACTCACCATACTCTTGAAGCCATCACCGAAAGGGAAGGCTTGGACAATCAGGCTAGAAAGTCTATAAAAGTAGTAAAGGATGCAAACAGAAGTCTCTGTCAACCAATAAATCAAAAGACATTCAACTCAACACTCCAACAATAAAAAACCATAAAGTTTTAGTTTGTTCAAGCTTTACCCTTTTTCTTTTTAGTCGCAAGTCCACCACAGAAAGCTATCTTTTGTCAAGTTTTAGAAGCTCTGCTACCTTTCTCTGTGTTATAGTATCGAATCTCTTTAGGTAAACTCGGTTTATGTTCCATTTTCAAAGACTTCAACCCCTGTAAAACAGAAAGAGAAGTGACTGTAAGAAGACGAACCTTGCCTGACAAGGTTGTAATCTTGCCCGAGTCTTTTTTGTTTGTACTTACATAAAATAGATATGTTGTTTATGCATCTTTCATTGTATACTATATCATTTTCAACTACCTTCATTCAAAGTATAATCTACCTGCTACCCACCCTTCCTCCTCTGCTTTGAGAACCATGTGAACGGAGAGTGGGCAGAAGGGAAGGAGGTCCTCATGATTAATCTTACTTCTTTATTGTTAGTCTAAAACTGGAACTAAAGAAATAACTTGAAAGATCTTGGACTCCCCTTAATTGGAAATATGATATTATGAGTGAAGTCCTTGTTTACAAGGCAAGAAAAAGATCTTTATATAGACTTAACCCATCTGTGAACAATCCAATCGAACTAAGAAGTCGAAGTAACTTGATGTGCAAATAATCTATCCATTTAATAACTAAAAAGAACAATTTGTTATACAAAGGTAACAGTGGCACGCTCAGACCCATATTAGTTTTGATTGTGAGCCTCAAGGCCTAACAAAGGCCCCACAAAGGCACCATTCAAATTAAGAACAAACTCATATTGCAGTATACCAAGCACCAAACCTTGCCTGACAAACAAGACCCATAGGAGTTGTGCGAGGGACAGATCTAGCCCGAACATAATTTTGGCACGCCCAATGGGACATGTTTTGTAATATTGTATGCCAAGACGAAGGAAGGATCGAACATTCAGGTGGAAGGTAGAATTTGGGCAACCTTTTTGCCCGCGAGAAGTAGATATGACAAATCACCTAGAAGATTTTCCTTCACCACACAGTCTTGGGATCATAAAGAGCCCAACCTCTTCCGAGAAGTCAAGTGGAAAAGTCACTAATGAAGATTTGCAAGCCACCATGATGCAAGTACTGAGGAGTATGGAAAAAATCTCTCTGGAAACCAGATAAGAGGTTAGCAGATTATGTTCCTTAATAGGAACGCTACAAAGAAAGTTGGAGTTAGCACCAAAAGATGGCTATGCCAGTGAAAGAGTCGTGGAGACGAGCCCAGAAAAAGAGCCAGCAATTCCTCAGTTTCCCTTACTTGAAGAACATAAGTAATAAAGGGAAAATGAAAGAAGGGGCTGAAACCAGTCATCAACAAAACCCTAAAGAAGAGTTTCAAGAGATAGGCTTGTCCGATCTTCTGCCACCACCACCTGATGTTAGAAGGCAAATCGAGCAGGAGGGAAAAAAGATCGGTGCGTCCAACTTGGTTAGAGAAACAAGTGGAAAATGCTTATCCACTCCTAGGGGCAAGCCTTCTCCTTACAGGCCACCACCATTGGTTAAGAAGAGAGGATGAGAAGCTAGATAGAGGCAGTCTGACATACAGAAGAAAGCTTCATCGAGCATCGACTATGGCCCGAAGTAGGGGACTTTTTATACCCCACAGAATAATATGGCCACTCAGCAACTCAGGAATGAGTTGACAAAGTTGAGAAGGATTGTGATACAGAATGTCCAACCTCAAGCCCGCCCGATGTTTAAAATAACATATCAAAAGCCTTATCCTAGGTATGTTGATGAGCAGAATCATTTCCCTCTTAATTTCAAAATGCCCGCGTTCCCAACTTTCAGCGGAGAAAATTGTAATGTATCTTCCAGAGATCACATTTTCAAAATTTCAAATCACTATGTGGCATTCGAGGACAACCTCAACTACAAACGGAGATTGTTTGGGAACTCGCTGGTGGGATTGGCTTCCTAGTGGTACTCTTTGTTACCCTTTAATTCCATTGCTAACTAGGGGCAAATGGAGATGACTTTTCATGAGTAGTTCTATAGAGTGGAACCTGAGATGACCATTAATGATTTGGTGAAAGTAAAGCAATATGAACATGAGTTCACAGAGGATTTCATTATGAGGTTTAGAAAGACCAGGATGAGATGCCAGTTCTCAATCAACCATGCTCAACTTATAGTCATTGCCCAGAAGGCTCTGAGACTACCTCTGAGGAAGAAGTTCTATGTTGTGCAGTTTAATGAGATTTAGAAGCTGGTGATTGCAACCACTAAGTATGAAAAGTTATTGACAGAAGAATAGCAAGTAAAGCAATTATCTAAAGTACCTCATTTTTATAAAAATAAAGCACCAATACATCAACTGAAGTTTGAAGGTCTACAGGTGGGAGAATATGACAACAGCCTGGGAGAAGGGATAGAGCTATGTGCTACAGAAATGACCACTCCTTTCAAACCTTTGATGGTGAAATGATTGGTTCAACCCATCAAAGACCAGAAGATCATGATGAACGATTGAGGGTTTGTACTCATGAAACCTCCGAAGTATCAGTCATATTCATTTGACTTAACTAAGGCCCCAAACATTTATGAAGAACTAGTAAGGGCTCGGGTAATCTTGCCTGACAACACTAAGAAGATGCCTAAACCAAAAGAACTCAAAGGGAAAAAGTATTGCAAGATCCACTACACCTTTAATCACTTCATTGCTAATTGTGTGCAATTCAGATATTGGATCCAAGACCTTATAGTTAAAGAGAAATTGTTGCTGGAAAAACCCCAAGCTAATATGATGATTGACAGAGACCCTTCCCTTAAGCCTCAATCAACATGATAAATTTTAATTGGGTTGAGAAGAGGAAGGGAAAGGTTATTCTGGATGGTAGAAGAGAAAGAAGGGAGGCATGTAAGCCAACAGAAAGCAGCAGAAGATTGCACGACAGGCCCCAAGCAACTGTGGTCAAATGAGTGGTTTTATGCAGCAGATGTCAACGTGAATGTGAACTCAAAGTACCAGCATCATGTGCCATCATTGATCGAGAGTTGGTCAAAAGGAAAGAGGTAAAAGAACAAGATGCCCGCATAAGTATTCTCCAGGTTACTGAAGTAAATAATAAGACTACTAAGAATGTGTTCCAGAGGTTGAGGATGGGAGAAATTTAGAGCCTAAGAATTTATCTGAGGTATTCAAAAACTTTAAAGCCTCTGAAGAAGTAGAAGATAAAGATGTGAGGTTACCACGCTGGGTGGATGTTAAGACCCCCAGCCAACCAGCCATGGCAACATAAGACAAATGAGGCTAGAAAGAACCATGAGCCTGATACCACCAGCTACAAATGTGAATTCAACCTGACTTGGCCGAAAATGGTACATAATGGGCAAAGATGGAAGACGAATCAAAGAAATAGGGGTATCCCTGATAAGAAGGGTTTAGAGGAAACACAAGGCTCATATGAACTCAATCAAATTCCTACTATATCAGAAGCTTATGAGAATGTTAAGTTTGAGGAGTTTACACAAGGAGGAGAGAGACGACCTAGCTGGAGGAGCAAGAAAGAAGTAGATAGGGCTAATAACAAGGTTGAAGGCGGAATGGATCATGTCCCCCAAACCCCTCATCCAGGGAAATACAAGGAATTGAGAAGAATGCAAGAGGGTATGGTGATCCCAGGTTGGAATCCAGAACCTATTTGTTTTGGAACCTTATCTCCTTAAAAAGGGGTGCCTCCACCATCACAGAAGGGTATTCCCCTTGGGACCCCAGAACAACTACTTGATTTCAACACCATAGAAGAAGAAGAAATGCCCAAGTTAATGTTAAACAAAGATGCCCAAGCCTGGATGTACCAGTTTCTGTGCCAGATTGGAGAAAAGAATAAAGGAGCACATGGACCTAGTAACTTTTATGTCAACATGACCTATGTATTGTCCTCCATGTTCTGTACATAACCAAATCAACCAACTGTAATAGAGGATGATTATTTTGTACAAGAGCCAATGACGGCTCTTATAAACATTGAAAAGAATAGTAAGGAAGAGTCAAGCATGGCAGACTTGCCCGACCCCACACGAAAAGAGCCTGAGAGAGTTTATTATGATAAGATGGTGTTCAAAAAACCAAGGCTAGCCTTAGCAAACCATCTAAAGCTCATATATGTGACAGCTCATTTGGAAGGGGTTCATTTTAAAAGAGTGTTGATAGATTGGGGGTAGCAGTTAATGTACTACCACTTAAACAGATAAAGAAACATATGGGATACTGTCCTTAGAAGTAGACTTGGGATCTAAGAAGATCATGTTGGCATTCTTTATACTAGACATCAGCTCTACTTATAGGGCGTTGTTGGGAAGGGATTGTATACACTAGAGTTTGTCTATACCATCTACCTTGCACCAACAAGTTGTTGTCTATCATGAATCCACTACTGCAGGATAAGGATTTTGGGAGATAATGGAGGCCAAGTCATGACCATTTCTCCCCATAACTAATGTTGCTGAGGCTAATTTCTACAATCCCAATGTTGGGATCCTACAATGTCTAGGTGTTGATCAGAACAGCCGCCCTACCAAGGTGACGGTCCAAAAACTCTTAGAACAAGGACTTTCTCTCACTCAGGAGGAATGAGACAAGCCTCATATTGTCCCTGCCCGCCAACACCAATGATGACAAACCAAAAAAAAAAAAAAAAAAAAAGACCAGGTGATAGCAATCAGGTCTTTAATCAAGAGACTGCTAGATTATGGAAGAGAAAGAATAGAGATCAAGAAAAGCTCAGTCAAAGAAATGGCAGAGTGGGAAGAGGGAACTTCAAGCACCAAAGACGATCAAGGAAGATAAATTCTAGAAGAAGAAGTGAAAGCGGCTATCCATATGGCATAATGTATATATGACTTAGATTGGCCAGATGATGAGCCCGAGACTCCAAAGTCAGTAGAATTTTTGTGTACAAAGCTCGATAAATCAACACCCAAAGTTCAAGATCCCTAAGAAATCAGTAATTTGGGAACTGAGGAGGATCTAAGGCCAATACAACTCAGTGGCCTGTTGGAAATAGAAGATCGGGCAAAGATAGTTAATCTTTTGAACGAGTTCAAAGACTGTTTTGCATGGCAATTACATAGAAATGCCAGGATTAGACTCTGGTTTAGTAGAGCATAGAATGCCTATTAAAGAGTGGTACAGCCTATAAAGCAAGCACCAAGGAGGATGTCAAAAGAAATAGAAGAAAAAGTCAAGGGAGAAATTGAGAAGCTAGTAAAGGTAGGCTTTATTAGACTTGCAAAATATGTAGAGTGGTTGGCCAACATTGTACCTGTACTGAAAGCTTTAACTAATGACATTCTATGTTGTGTCGATTATAGAAATATTAATGAAGCAACTCCTAAAGATGAATATCCTATGCCTATGGCCGACCTATCCATTGATGTAGTTGCAAAACACAAAGTATTATTTTTTATAGATGGGAATGCTGGATATAATCATAAAAATGGCTAAAGAAAACATACATAAGACAACATTCAGATGCCCAGGACATATAGGAGCTTACGAATATGTTGTTATGCCTTTCAGGCTGAAAAATGTTGGTGCTACATATCAATGGGCAATGAATGCTATTTTTCATGATTTATTCGGACATAGCATGGAGGTGTACATTTATGACATCGTATTAAAGTCTAAAACTGAAGAACAACACTTGGAAGACCTCGGGCAACTTTCTAGGGTTCTTGGTCCATCAAAGAGGTGTGAAAGTGGACAAGAACAAAGCTAGGGCTATAATGGAGTCACCTACACCTATTAACAAAGTACAATTGCAATGGTTGCTAGGGAAGATTAACTTTTTGAGAAGATTCGTTGCTAATCTTGCAGGCAAGATCCAACCTTTGACTCCTTTGTTAAGATTGAATAATCAAGACAAGTTAGAGTGGGGCCCTCAACATCAAAAGGCCTTTGATAAAGTGAATACTTGTCTAGCCTCTCCTTCAGTGCTCATTCCTCCCCAGAGGGGGAAGCTTTTGAAGCTTTACATTTCAACATCCAAGAAATCAATATGGAGTTTATTGGCTCCGAATAATGAAAGAAGGAAGGAGCAGACAATATACTACCTTAGTACGATCTTTACGGAGGTGGAAACAAGATATACCCAATTAAGAAATTATGCTTAGCCTTGTACTTCACTGCCAAAAAATTAATGAACTACATTTTGCCTTGCCATATCCATGTAATTGCCAAAACTGATATGATCAAGTACATGTTGTCTAAATCAATGCTAACTGGAAGAATTGGGAAATAGATCTTAGCATTATCAGAGTTCAGTTTCCCGTATGTACCTCAAATGGTAGTAAAGGGACAAGCAATTGCAGACTTCCTAACTAAGCATCAAGAGTCCGAGGAGGAACTCATCAACATCCCTGGAACTTTGGAAGTGGCTAGCCTCTGGATCCCACCCAGTAAGGCTTAGTCGGGCAAGGATGAATGGATACAGCAAGAAGTAAAAAAATAGCTAGCCTATGGATCATTCCATGGAAGTTGTATTTCGATTGATCATGCACATAACATGTTGCAGGAGCTAGAATTGTCATTGTTAATCCAAAGGGAGTCTAGCATTGTTACTCATTTCTTCTAGATTACAAGGATACTACCAACAACGTGGCAAAATATGAAGCACTGATCATTGGCTTAGAAATTCTAATGGAGTTGAGAGCAGTTGAAATAAAAGTATATGGTGATTCTAAGTTGGTGATTAATTAATTAAATGGAGTGTACAAGTGTAACATATCACAATGGCAAGATATTACCTAGCAGCTACTCAATTATTGGGATATTGGGGTAATGAAGCAACAATTAGCCATATTCCCAGAGAAGCAAACTTGATTGCCAATGAAATGGCACAGAGGGCTTCTGGAGCACATGTTTAAGAATGGGGGGCCTAAGATGAAAGTATAGATACAAAGGAGAAGTCTCCCATATATCTTTGAAAGAAGATTTAGCATGGATGTAATGACGGAAAAGTCCAAGATAGAGGACTAGAGAACATCTGTCATCCAGTACTTGAATGACCATTCTCTTCCTACTAGCAAGAAGATTAGACAACAGACAACTAAGTTTGTTATGTGGGATATGACTTTGCTGAGAAAGACTCCAGATGGGCTTTTATTAAAATGCTTGTGTTTGGAAGAATCAATAAGGTGACGGCTGAGGTGCATGAAGGTATTTGTGGAGAACACCAAGCAGGCACAAAGATGAGATGGTTGTTGAGAAGATATGGCTACTTCTAGCCCAACATGGAGAAAGATTGTAAGGCTTATGCTAGAGGATGTGAGGAATGTCAAAGGCATAGACCTCTCCAACACACACCATCAGTGCCCTGGCACACCTTCATAATTGTGGTAACTGATTACTTTACTAAGTGGGTTGAGACTTCAGCTGTGAAGACAATTAATTCAGTTGCTGTGAAGAAGTTCATTGAGACAAAAATCCTACATAGATATAGGGTTCCTGAAACGATTATTACAGATAGAAGGCCATCATTCATTTCAAAAGAAGTGAAAAAGTTTGCAGCTAAGTTCAAGATAAAGATGATCCAGTCTAACCCTTATTATCCTCAATCTAATGGTCAAGCAGAAGCTGACAACAAGATATTGGTGAACATTATTAAAAGAATGGTGGCAGATAGTCCACAAAGGTGACATGAGAAGTTGGGAGATACTTTTTGGGCTTATAGAACCTCAAAATGAGCAGGAACTGAGACTACTCCTTATGCATTAACGTTTGGGCAAGATGCAATGCTCCCTATGGATATCCATAGCATGATTTTGAATTAATCTGCACCATAAATGAGTTTTGCAGGACAAACGATATCAGGGAAAAAAAGGGTATACACAAATTATGAAAGATTGTGGGATGTTGTGATAGGCTTGTTATTAATACTATAATCTATGTTACATGAGCTTAAAATAAATGTTGATAAGAGAATGATTAACCCCTTTGCTACAATTGTAGAATCAAACAATAGCAGTGGCAGAGCCAGAAATTCATGCCAGGAGGGGCCTTTAAACTAATGAAAGAAATTAAAAAAAAATTTAGTAATATCATGGAAAATTTGAATCAAACAAGAGTGATGACGCTTTAAAATTTGTATGAAAAAATTAGTATTGAGAGATGTCAAATAAAACATGTGCTGACATCTAACGCAACATTAATAATAACATTATAACTAGCTCAAACTATTATTACGATATTTTTCTTTTAATATTATTGAATCTTCCTCTCGAATATATACTTTGTTTTATATGAACTAACAAAAAAAAGCTATTATTATTATATATATTTTTTTAATATTATTGAATCTTCCTCTCGAATATATATACCTTGTTTTATATGAACTAACAAAAAAATAATTGGTTTAAAAGAAATCAGAATGTTAGCAGAAGAGTAGTTATATATGGTAATTGGTAAAAAAAAACCAAAAAATGGCTTTCTGTCAGAAGGCGTCGACCCCAGGACCTAATTAAACCTCTAAAACCTGATATACCAACACACCACATGCACATTATTGCAAAAATCACTACACAATCGATATAAATTTAATTCCAAGATGGGTCCTGGACTACCGTAGTCTCCATGTGGCTCCACCACTGAACAATAGCATCTATAACCCAATTTAAAATTTGTGGTTGACTTCAAAGAATGAACTACTTTATAATAAATCAGATGATCACTCAGAACAATTGTAGAATCAAACAATAGCATTTATAACCCAATTTAAAATTTGGCGTTTAAAGTGCTTAACGCCATCGAGGGCTTATGCTACAAAAAACATCCTAAGTAAAACTCTTTTACATAATCCAACACCAACCCATCACAACTCGATGATCACTCAGAACACTGAACGCAAAAATCAAAACTAGAAGCTAGCCATATTTTATTTCCAGAGACTGGGCAAACAATAGCAATTTTTTTCTAAGACTGGGTAAATCTCCTAGCGAGGCAGCAACCACCTTTATTATTTCCTTAAGCGGGTGTAAAGGTAATGTAGGAAATTAAGTAAGGTTTATTAAGATAATTTTTAATTTAAAAAGTAAATGTGGAGTGTTTTCGGTATATAAGGTGTAGTCAACAAAATGTGGATGTTAAAAAAATCACCCCCCTTTTCTAATGATTGTATTACCTTTGCTACACTAGTACAAAAAACACTTTGCGCAACGCAGGTCTTTCGTAGCTCAAAGTCAAAAAACGTTGCGCAACCCAACGAACCTTCGTCGCGCACCAACTGTCGTGCCAAGGCAGTGACAGCAGGATTTGCGCGACGAATGAGTAACATGCGTCGCGCAAACCCTTTTTTTTTTTTGGCAAAAATATTTTTTATTTAATTTTTAATAAATATTGTAATTAAATTCTAAACAATAATTAATAAACCAAGAAAAAGTATTGAATTATAAAATATATGAAAATGTACATACAAGATGTCCGAATAAAAAAGAAAAAACTACAAGAAGTAGTTTTCTGGGTTTGATACATCAGGCTATTGGGTATCAGCTGGGCGAAGTGGCTAGGAGGTCAAAGGTGGAGCAAGATCAGGTGCTGGCATCAAGATTTGGAGGTCGGACATCTGTAAGGCCCGTACAATAATACTCATATGCTCGCCCTAAGGCCCTCATCTGCTCGCCCTGGGCCATAAGCTGACCTTTTAGGGTTGTCACTTCCTCCTTTAAGGCATTGACCTCTCTTGTGGTCGATCTGGAAGAGGAGGCACCCGTCTCACGAACCTGCGCCTTCGCCATACACCGAACAATAAAAATATAACATTAGAAACTAATCCTTTCTTGCATTTGAAACTAATCAATTAGCAGCCAAAGTAATATCATATCCTTTCTTGCATTTGTTCACACATACATATATAAAGCAGCAATGCAACAGTTGAGACAATACTAATTAAAGATGTCAACTATACTTTAAACCAATGAGATCAGATGTTTCGTTTATATGTATCTTGATTATTTTGGTCGCAAGTTAACATGATGAAAATCAATTTAATCGGTCGTATTTTTATTTGTCGTAAAATACATGTAAGAAAGCAATTCTAAGTAGATATATACTTGATGTTTATCCAAAAGCTATCTTCAAACACATTGACAATATTCTTAGTGCAGTTATTAAATTCTATACCTGCAATCTAACTAAGAAAGCTTTAATTATCATGGCCTATCTGACATGGGCAAATCAATCATCAAACACAGACAGTCCTTATGCACCTAATTATACAGCACGGGAAGCATGACTTTATCAGTCAATAAACATACATAGTCCTTATGCACAAATCAAAAGTGGCACAAAGAAAAACTGTAACTACAAATGTGAGAACAATCATCGTGTTAGAAATCATTTATCAATCTTAAATAAGTGTCCATACAAGCAAAGTGTTGGCAACAAACCCCGTAGACGTGTAAGAAAAAGATTAGAAGCACAAGTGTAAGAAAAAGAAAGCTGGATAAGTTACCTGCTTCCCATTCTCATCCATGATAATCATCCTCAGCAACGATTGAACCTGCATTAAGAAATTTGACTCTCATACAAAGAGAAATAGGTTCACTAATGCCCGAACTCAATACAAGCAAACGACGAGAGAACAATCTCAGAACTTACCAATCTAGAAAGAGATCCAAGGGTGGCACATGAATGGAGATTAAAACACGTATATGATAAGACATCCAATCCCTGCAGAAGACAGATCAATACAAAACATATTTGACTATTTGACATGACTATCATCAGACTCTTCTTACGATACTGTGAAGCATCCAGCTTCAGCCACAATCCTCTTTTCATAAACTTCATATAAAAAAGAAAAACCATGTGTTATTCTTATAAGCATGAATGCAGCAGAGTTCTTAAACCCACAAGGTTTTTTAACTTAATCAATCTGACCTATTAAATAAACAGCCTACGCAACACGAATTTACATAATTTTCACATATTAATAAAACAGAACGATTTGTATATTCTGATGACAATTAAGATGGTATGAGAGAAATATTTAACACAAAAGTAGAAGGAAAGTAAGGAGCTTACAGAGTAGAAACAACGGTTACCATTCACCATGATGGAAACAACGTAGCATAGTTCCCTATAGCCCCTGAAACATCCACAAACGTATGTACGAACTAAGAAATATTTGTACGAAGAACATTAAACATCCATGTATGGCGTGCAATGGACAATGCTACTCACGAAATGGATGAAATTTATAGTCTAACAACATAAATTGGTTTTATCCATTTACAAATTTATAAACCACGCGCATTAGTTCTCGCATCTTGTTATGCAGGGGTGTGCACAACGTATTGTATCTTGGCTCATACTCGCGATTCACTCAAATTTTACAACATTCTGTGAAGCTTGTTTGATTTGAAAGAAGAAGAAAAAAAGCAATATTGATAAATGTTGTCATTACTTTTACCATGTCAAGGAACTCTATAGGACTGTCCTCGTAATCCATTTCATCCTCAGATAGGTCAAGCTCATGGTCAGGGCTACGAGATACATAGTACCTCCATTCGCCATTCTCAATTTCGCGACAATTAGGGCATTCCATGATACCCTTTACATTGAATGCAGAACCAATGCAATCTGAAGAAAAGTGACAGTTCAGGACATCAGAAAAAAAATAACAAAATCCCGTGTCATGCAGAATTACAAATAAATGGAGCCGCTGTAATCATGCAGACAAAAGTCAATGAAGTTATCGAGGCACAATGCTGAGCTAACAATAAGCACAAGCTATTTCAAAAAGTTAGATGTACAGAAGGTGAAAAGATCTCTAATAGAGTGTAAAGGCCTTCACAGACTCTACCTGAGAAACAACGAAGTCCACTGAATGTTTGTTATTGAAATTCATAATATCAAGACCACCCCCAACTCACTCAGATTACCCCATAAGTTTACTACAACCCCCCAAAACCATAAATCTACAGCAACCCCCCAAAACCATAAATTTATAGCAACCCCAGAAATTCATAAATTTTACTACCCCAAAATTTACAGCAACCCCCAAATCACACTTTGGACCTAGAATGGGGTAGTAAAATTGAAATCTGATACACAAACTAAAAATTGAAATATGACACACAAACTAAAATTGAAATCTGGACCAAATAAAACCCTAATTATCATATGTTGAACGATTAAAGCAAAAAAGCAAAACATTGAGAGAGAGAGAGAGAGAGAGAGAGAGAGAGATGTGAAGGGACCTTCAAAATTGAGACGGAGTGAGAGAGGAGCGAGATGAGCGAGAGGGAAGAGAGAGACCGAGATGAGCGAAAGGGTTTGTTTCCTGCATACAAGTAGCTAAATTGGGGGAAAATACAAATTAAAGATTGAAACTTTAGCTGAATCTGAGAAGAAGACAGACCGGGTTACCTGAGACAAAAACTGCCAAAAAACGCCAGCAATTCTTCCCAGAAACTGGATTTACCGAATTGAGAAAGTTAGTGAAAATTTGTGGAGAAAACTGCCCAAATTTATGAGAAATTTGTTAGGAGGAAAAAAGGGGGAAAGGGAAATTTGTTTGCAAATGGGCGAGAGGGAAGAAAGAGACCGAGTGGAATAAGAGCAAAAGGATTGACGTTTTGTCCAATAAAAATAAAATAATTTGGGAAAATTTAAAAAAAAAACGCCTATTATTTACAATTGTACGGCCAAAATTTTAACACTTTGTGTGACGTAGGTATAGATTATGACGTCGCCTAAACATCCTTTGCGTGACGCATATGTTGGTGTGTCGCGCAAACAGTCTTTGCGCGACGTATGTCCTTAAGTCGCTCAAAGTGTCTTTGCGTAACGATCCTACCATGATGTCGCATAAGCTATATTTTTTTAAAAAAAAATTATTATAAAATTTATTGAAAATGTAACTTTATTTCTTTCAAATTCATTTTTTTTTACATAAAACACAATAATATATTTTTTTTAACAAAAACTCTATCCGAACTACAATAATAATTTAAAGCTACTCAATAAATATAGATATCATTCAATTTCTTGAGTGTTATAACAAAATAAATAAATTTAAAATATTAATCTCAGTTTACTATCTTGAAGTTTCGTGATTTTCAACATTTGTTACATGAAATTTTTTTCATCCCAGAGTCATACCTCAAGTCTTAATTTTGGGACAGTTTCGTACCTCTGTTAAGTTGCCAGTTAAGTCAACTATTAATGGATGACGTGGCGCCCATGTGGACAATGACTGAGTACCACGTGTCAATATGGGTCCACGTAGATATTAAAAAATTAAAAAAAATTAAAAACTTAAAAATAAAAAATAAAAAAGTAAATAAACTAAACCTAAATCTGAAACCCATCCCTCCCCTAGTCCCTCCATACCCATCCCTCCCCTAATCCTTCAATCACCATCTCTGCAAAACCCTAACCACACAGAGATCGAGGAAGAAGAAGAAGGAAGACCAAGTTTCCAAATTTTACACAAACCTCATCAAAATTGACCCCGCATTGCTTGGCAATACTCCGAATCAAACCAGATGCAGAGGCATCAGCTGCCAAGATCAAGTCGTGCCCAGCGTCAACGAAATCGAGCACGAATTGCACATCCAGAGCTCCCCCAAAACCTTAAATCCCAACCAAATCAAATCACATTTCAACTCAAATCAAGAAATTAAGCAGAATGTGGTGATTCTGATTTCTGAATTTCTGATCGATTAGCTTACTGTGGGCGGAGGGGGAGAAGAGAACGAGGCCGTCGTACAAGTATTGGCCATATCACTGGACCGAGAGCTTAGGGTCTTCAGCGAGGTTGAAGTCGAGATCGAAGTCGCGGGAGACGAGGGAGTGGAAGAAGTTGGAGTGAAAGGACTTGAGAGAGTGGAGATAGTGGTCGTCGAGGAGCACTAGGAGGCGGCGGTGGGTTACGGATTTCGGAGAGAACGAGAGTCAGAGGAAGGGGAGAGGTGTGAGGACGGTGACCAAGACGGAGAGGCTCGTCATTGTTGGTCTTCCTTCTTCTTCTTCTTCGATCTCTGTGTGGTTAGGGTTTTGCAGAGATGGTGATGGAAGGATTAAGGGTAGGGATGGGTATGGAGGGACTAGGGAAGGGACAGTTTTCAGATTTAGGTTTAGTTTTTTACTTTTTATTTTTTTTATTTTTTTATTTTTTTTTTAAGTTTTTAATTTTTTATTTACGTGGACCCATATTGACACATGGCGCCCAGTCATTTTCCACGTAGGCCCCACGTCATCATTTAACGGCTAACTTAATAGCCAACTTAACGGAGGTACGAAATTGTTCCAAAATTAAGACTTAAGGTATAACTCTGAGATGAAAAAAACTTCATGTACCAAATGTTGGAAATCACGAAATTTCAGGGTAGTAAACTGAGATTAACCCAAATTTAAAGCTACTTAATAAATATATATACTATTGATCTTGATGGGATACGCATTCTACGAGACTAGTTTCAATGATCGAACCGTCAAACTTGTTTGTATATGTTTTGAGATCGCCTACACCAAAAATCGCAAAAAACAAACATTCAGAGATCAAGTAACAGGATAAAACTTTTCGACGGTTATAAACGAAAAATCACGATTTAACGGTTATTTTAACTCCGATTTTGATGATTTTTCACAGTTACACTCATTGACCTTATACGAATACAATGAACTAATTCGATCGTCAATTTAAAATATTTACACTAGTGAATACCACAAAATCTTATGTTATACTTAATGAAAGTATAAATAAACTACAAGTGTTAGTGAATCTACTGTTTTGATGGGATACGCATTCTAGAAGATTAGTTTCAACGATCGAACCGTCAAACTTGTTTGTATATGCTTCAAGATTGCATACGCCCAAAATTGCAAAAAACAAACATTCAGATATCAAGTAACGGGGCAAATCTTTTCGACAGCTATAAACGAAAAATCACGATTTAATGGTTATTTTAACTCCGATTTTAATGATTTTTTACAGTTACACTCTTTAACCCTATATGAATACAATGAACTAATTCAATTGTCAATTTAAAACATTTACACAAGTGGATACCACAAAAGAAAAAGGCAATGCAAGAACCCCAAAATAAAAAACAAAACGAAAGGAAAAAAAAAAAAACTTTGCGCGACGTAGGTACACCTGCGTAGCGCAAAACAGCTTTGTGCGACGTAGGTACAACTACGTCGTGCAAAATAGGTTTGCGCGACACATGCGTAACTACGTCGCGCAAAGTTTTTATTTATTTATTTTTTTTTCTCCTTTTGCTTATGAGTACAAAATAAATAAATTAAAATCTACTTAGTAAATATATATACCATTGAACTTGATAGGAAACGCATTGTACGAAATTAGTTTCAACGATCTAACTGTTAAACTTGTTTGTATATATTTCGAGATCGTATACGCCAAAAATCCCAAAAAAACAAACATTCAAACATCAAGTAACGGGACAAAACTTTTCGACGGTTATAAATGAATAATCACGATTTAACAGTTATTTTAACTCCGATTTTGATATTTTTTGCAGCTACACTTCTAGACCTTATATGAATACAATGAACTAATTCGATCGTCAATTTAAAATATTTACACAAGTGGATACCACAAAATCTTATGTTATACTTAATGAAAGTATAAATAAACTCTAAGTATTAGTGAATCTATTGTTTTGATGGGAAACGCATTGTGCAAAACTAACGATCCAACCATCAAACGTGTTTGTATATGCTTCGAGATTGCATACGCCAAAAATCGCAAAAAACAAACATTCAGATATCAAGTAACGGGACAAACCTTTTCGATGGCTATAAATGAAAAATCACGATTTAACAGTTATTTTAACTCCGATTTTGATGATTTTTTACAGCTACACTCCTTGATCCTATTCCTATATGAATACAATGAACTAATTCGGTCGTCAATTTAAAATATTTACACTAGTGGATATCACAAAATCTTATGTTATACTTAATGAAAGTATAAATAAACTTTAGTATTAGTGAATCTATTGTTTTGATGGGATACGCATTGTACAAAACTAGTTTCAACGATCCAACCGTCAAACTTGTTTGTATATGCTTCGAGATCGCATACGCCAAAAATCACAAAAAACAAACATTCAGATATTAAGTAACGGGATAAATAAACTCTAGTATTAGTGAATCTATTGTTTTGATGGAATACGCATTGTACAAAACTAGTTTCAATGATCCAACCGTCAAACTTGTTTGTATATGCTTCGAGATCGCATACGCCAAAAATGACAAAAAACAAACATTCAGATATCAATTAATGGGACAAATCTTTTCGACGACTATAAACGAAAAATCACGATTTAACGGTTATTTTAACTCCAATTTTAATGATTTTTTTACAGCTACACTCTTTAACCCTATATGAATACAATGAACTAATTCGATCGTCAGTTCAAAACATTTACACAAGTGGATACCTCAAAAGAAAAAGGCAATGCAAGAACCCCAAAAGAAAAAAAACAAATGGAAAGGAAAAAAAAAAAAAAACTTTGCGCGACGTATACCTACGTCGCACAAAGTTTTTTTTTTTTTTTTTTTTTTCCCCTTTTGCTTATGAGTACAAAATAAATAAATTAAAATCTACTTAGTAAATATATATACCATTGAACTTGATAGGAAACGCATTGTACGAAATTAGTTTCAACGATCCAACCGTCAAACTTGTTTGTATATATTTCGAGATCGCATACGCCAAAAATCCCAAAAAGCAAACTTTCAGACATCAAGTGTTAGGGAATCTATCGTTTTGATGAGATACGCATTGTACAAAGTTTTTCACAACTAAAATTCTCCAAAGTTTTTCACATTTTTTGAATCATGAATAACCCTCCAACTCCCATTAAGAAATTGAAACACTTGACAAGCCCCAATTTTCATAGAACAAAGAATGAACACATCTATCACTCCATTAATCATGGATTTATAATTTCCGCATATTTTGATCCCAGCAGGCAATTAGTCATTCACAAACAAACAAAAAAGATCAAATTTTTCAATATATTGGGTAATATTAACCAAAATTTCAATACAATCATATATGAAAAATGGAAGAATACCAAAATTTCAAAACAGTTTTGCGCGACGCAGGGTGCACCTACGTCACGCAAAACAGCTTTGCGCGACGTAGGTGCACCCTGCGTCGTGCAAAGTTGGGAAAAAAGCAGTAAAGCATTCTTGGTTTGGCGCCAAAATCTTGAGCAACGCACAAAACGTCGCACAAACGGTCTTTGCGCAACGCCAGTCTTCGTCGCGCAAAGTGCCGTTGCGCAAAGACCGTTTGTACGACGTTTTGTGGACATTTTGTGTTTAGCGTCATGCAAACATACTTTGCTCAACTAAATTTGCTGCGTCGTGCAAGTTGCCGTCGTGCAAACATGTTTTTGTACTAGTGCTATTAAATTTTGTCTCACTTCAAGTTTTGATTTTGTTTAATGTTTTGATATGACATTTGTAACATAATATTATATCTTTTTTATGAAGTTTTTCCCGATTTTATTTTTGTTGTAAGGAAATAACTACAAAAGTAGCCAACGATGCTCAATTTTTGTATCTTTGTTAGTAGTAGATAAGGATGATAAATATTTTTCATACGTAGATAGTTGTGTCAAATGATTCGAATCTTTTTCATAGGTAGATAATAATGATGTTACATATCTTCGTCATAGGTAAAGAAGTGCTACAAGTAGATACCAATATTCAATATTTTGTACCCTTGTTATAGGTTGATAAAGATGTTCAGTATTTTTTTTTTTTCATACGTAGGCTCTAATCTTTTCAGCCGATCGACTCTCCGGAGTCTTTCTTGGGTGTTTGGCGCGCTAGAGCTCTTACCAACAAGAACCTTCAAAACTACTAGTACGTAGACTGGCCTGCACGACTGCACCATCAAAGACTGCCTAATATGATGGCCTGCACGACTGCACCATCAAAGACTGCCTAATATGGTCTGTCATTCTCACGTAAACCGCCTATAAAATATCATGAGTTACAAACTGACACATTCAGATTAACAAACTGGGGTTCTGCTTAAACAACAAAAAGCAAAATGGAGGAGCATTATTTCTTTCTTAACCCATTGTTCTGGGCTACCTCAGTTTCCTTCATCTCCCTCTCTCTAGTTGTCCTCTTATATAGGCACAGATCCCAATTCACTAGCGAAAACCTCCCGCCAGGAAATGTGGGCTACCCCGTGTTCGGAGAGAGCTTTAAGTTCTTGGCTTCTGGATGGAAAGGCCAACCTGAAAAGTTCTTCTTCGACCGAATAACCAAATTTTCCTCCCAAGTCTTCAAGACCTCCCTCTTTGGGGAGCAAGCTGCCATCTTCTGCGGTGCGGCTTGCAACAAGTTCTTGTTCTCCAACGAGAACAAGCTTGTCGCTGTTTGGTATCCCAGCTCTATGAAAAAGGTCTTCCCTTCTTCCACTGAAACTTCTAAAAAGAAGTTTAGAAAGTTGATTCCGAAGTTCATGAAGCCTGAGGTTTTGCAACAATACATCGGCATCATGGACATTAGTGCCCGTACACACTTTGCTGATGCTTGGGAAAATAAAAACCAAGTTCAAGCCTTCCCCCTCACTAACGAGTAAGTCCAACTATTGTGTACATCAAGCAATTTATTAATTTATATATTTTCTTTCTGGCAGACTTTTGTGAATCTCAATCTCAACAAAAATTTACTATTTAGATTCACAGTAAAATATGACGATATTGGATTAACATCGCAGATTTATAGTCTGATAACATAGATGCACATTTATAGATTAATTCCATATATTTCGGATAGGGATATGAATAATGAAGCTAAAAATTATGAATAATGCTAGGTAGACTAATTTTTTAGACCACATCTGTAAACCACGTGGTGTTCACCAATAAGAATTAAATACGTTAATCAATGTTTAAGTAAAAAAACACTCATTAAATATTAAAACAATATATAATATGAATTTGAATTAGAACACCATGTTCTAATTCATTTTCAATCTTTTTAAAGAATGAAATTTCAAAAACCCCATATAAAGCTTGGAAGTACGAATATTTGGTTTTTATATGATATATAATGTGTGTTACGTACATGAATATAGCTACACCTTTGGTCTTGCTGTACGCTTGTTTCTGAGCCTTGAGAACCCAAAGGAAATGGAAGAAATCGGTCATTCAATCCATCTGTTGAACGCCGGAATCATATCGATGCCGATTGACTTCCCAGGGACCCCATTTCATACAGCCATAAAGTCCTCCAAATTCATCAGGGACGAGCTGCATAAGATAATTAAGCAGAGGAAGATTGATTTGGCAGAGGGCAAGGCCACCCCAACACAAGACATATTGTCACACATGCTGTTGACGTGCGATGAGAACGGAACGTGCGCGACGGAATTGGAAATTGCTGATTGGATTAATGGGTTGTTGATTGCTGGCCATGAAACGACGAGCGCTACCTGCGCTTTCATTGTCAAGTATCTTGCCGAGCTTCCTCATGTCTATGATGCAGTCTACAACGGTAACCAACTGTCAACATATTCTGACCAAAAAAACTGTCAACATATTTGTCAAATACTATCCATTTCAGTCACATGCATCATATTTTTATCTGAAAATATAACTTTAGTCCCTAAAACTTCATTTTCTCCACATAAAATCCGACATAAGTTTTTTACTCGAATAAAACTCATTTACTAGATTCCACATTAGCAAATTCATTAATTATGTTTGACTTAACACATTTAAAATTTGAATGTTTGAATGTTTGATGCCTAAAATACCCCTATTTGAATGTTTGATGTACACAATTATGCCATGCGAATTATAAGGGAGAATTAATAATTTTACTAAAAAAAATTTGTTATAAATTCATTGCCTAATATATAATAACAATAAAACATGTCTAATATATTGACATGCTTAATTAAGTCACTAAAATTATATTTTACATATTAATGTAGGTAAATTATTTCACACACGTATATAAAAAAAATGACTAATATATGTAAAATTTCATGCAAAATAATTTACCTAAAAAAATGTTACTTGATTCAAATAGTGCACCTACTATTAAAATTTTAAAATGTTACATTGCTCAAAATAATTTACCCTATCTATGTAAAATAATTTACCTACATAATAAAGCAACATTATTTTATTTAATACTAATTTACCTACAAAATATATTATTTGCTAATCATAAATTTACAAATAGGTAAATCAATTACATATAATAATTTTTTAACATATATGTTAGTACTGCACATATATATATTTGAACGTATAGTAGTACTATATACATATAGGTAAATTATATGTATATTGAACTTTTAGTAGTATGATATACTTTTGAATGTATTTACGTATATATATAATTTATATATGTTAGGGGTAATAGTATGTGCAATAATTATTTGTTCATTATAATTAAGGTAAGTAATAATATTTATTGATTTGATTTGAATATTGTGGCACAAGTTGTAAATATTTTGTAATAATAGGTCAATTACTTTCTATTTGGCAGTCTTTTTCAAATTTGGATTTTTTTTGGATGTTTAGAATTAGGTGAGTTTTTATCTAGGAAATAAGAGTTGTAAGGGTCTATATCTAAATAATCCTATTTTTATTTATACTCGAAATTCCGTGTTCGAATCTCTTTTCGTGTAATTCAATATATACAGTATCATTTTGTTTGTAAACAGAAATTTTGATATTATTGATGGAAAATTTAATGATATTTTTATATAGCTACAAGTACAATCAAGGGAAGGTGAAAAACCAATTAAAGTTTGATCCTGTTGATAGTATACGCTTATGTATACATATATAGGAAAGTCGATGGATATGAGCCCACATGATATTACTTAAATAGGAAAGGAGCCGCGTCTCTGAAGCCAATGGATCATATGAGCTCAGTCTTTCAAGCATTTAAAAATTGGAGTGTTAACGAAACATTTTTGGTATTATTCATTTTTAATGAAAAATTATATTTTTATCTTTTTAGGTACTATTTATTTACACATTTATTGGTCCTTTTATGTTAAAACTTTTTTTTTTTTTTAACTTTTCATTAGTTTTCCTTTTAAAAATAGGATTTTTAGTTTTGTTCCTTCGCACTCCCGATCTCTAGGAAAGTCGTGGTGTTACAAAATGATTTAAGATATAAATTTATTATTATTATTATTCTAAGTCTATAATATACTAATGATGCTGTTGTCCACTTATTTTACATAATATAATGTGAGGTGTGACATTCACATCTTTTAGAGATTGCCTTTTCCTAGGAAAAGACAGAGGTACATATGAATTTCCATGTAAGCAAATAAGAATATTTATAGAAATAATTTTAATTGGCAACACATTTGCATATATTAGTCGAGTGTGGTGGACTAACAGCGCAAAATTATTGTCTTATACTTAACAGAACAAATGGAGATTGCAAATTCAAAAAGTCCAGGGAAGTTACTGAACTGGGATGACCTTAAGAAGATGAAATACTCATGGAATGTAGCTTCCGAAGTGCTGAGAGTGTCTTCACCTGTTCAAGGAGGCTGGAGGGAACCCTTGACGGACTTCATGTTTCATGGTTTATACATTCCAAAAGGGTGGAAGTTATATTGGAGTGCAACCTCAACGCACAAGAACGAGGCTTATTTCCCCGAGCCGGAGAAATTCGACCCGTCAAGATTTGAAGGAAGCGGACCAGCACCATACACATATGTTCCATTCGGTGGAGGCGTACGGATGTGCCCCGGCAAAGAGTACGCAAGATTGGCAATACTAGTGTTCATGCACAACTTGCTGAAAAGGTTCAAATTTGAGAAAGTTCTAGCGGACGAGACGATTGTTGTTAATCCACTGCCCGTGCCTGCTAAAGGACTTCCGATCCGCCTTTATCCTCACACCCAAAAAGAAGTATCAACTTAGGTTTGATGGCTCGTTTAAAAATAGGTGGAATTTGATTGTAGATGAATTGAATAAAGGAGATTTTAAATCCAAATTTCCATTAAAACTGTTATTACAGTTTTTTGGAAATTGGAGTAGAAATGTTACTGATTGAAAATAAATTGTTTATAATTCGATTGAAATAAAAATTTGTATGATTCTAAAATACCCTTTATTCTAAATAATATTGTTTATAGCTACTTAGTATTACGCTATAGTGGTATTCCTCTTTCAATTGGTCTTAGGTTCAATTCTTGCCAAATGCGAGTTTGAACCATTTTATTGTTAGCTCATTGTGAGGCTAAACTCATCTCCTCCTCTATAATTTTTTTTATATGAACTAATCAATTCAATTGATATAAAATTAAAAATAAAAAACTAACTAACCGAACCCCAACGAATCGTTCCTCTCCATCTTTGCCTCTCATCTTTCAACAATTTGAAATTGAAGGTGGGTTTGTTGCCTATGGACAGCGGTGGTTATGGTGATGTCCTTTTTTTTTTAAGATTTTGCTTACCACCAGTTGTCTCTATTTTATGGAGAAAAAAAAAAATGTGAGGGAGGACACGCGTTGGGCACGGATGCTGGTAAACAAGGATGAGGGGGTTTGTTACAGCTGAATAATTAAAAAAAAACTGAAAACTAATGAAAAAGATTTCAAAACTTTGAGTTTTAACCAAAAGTCATCTAATAACTTTTATTTAATGATAAGGACAAGAGATAAAAAACAAAAAAAACAAAAACTTATTCAACCCAAAGCACGTGTGCACGTGAGCAATGCGAAAGCAAACATCTACCAATTCAATAGAAAACAAACAATGCAAAAGCAGCACACAAATTACTTTTTAAATATTTCATCAGGAAGGAAAAGGTTCAGAGAGAGAGAGACTGTGAGGGTAGAGAGAAGAGAATGCCAACCAAATCCATTCAAACTGACATCAACAAACCCAAAAATTTTAGAGAGAGAGAGAGAGAGAAATTTGAGATAAAAAAATATATTGTTGACATCAATACATGACTACCACTTAGCCCTACACGTGGGGTAGCATCTCATCATCACCCCATGTTCAAATTATGGAATTCTTTATTAATTTTAACCCTAACCAGCTAAAACCTAAAAATAAAAAATATTAGATTATGATCCTCAATGAAAGCAAATTAGCTTTTCTGATCTTTCATTTATGCTTTTGTTATTAATTTTGTATTGAATAAATTAAAGGGAAGTCAAATAAATTGTTCGAATAAATGTTAAAGAACAAATAGGAATGTGAAAATCATTATTCTAACTCTGTAAGAATATAAATATTATTGCTAGTGATTCATATGATAATGAGAAGAGAGCTTCAAATTTTGAACCTTTTAGTGTTCAATTTATAAAATAGTCAGTGTTCAGTTTGAAAAACAGTGATAGTGCTAGTGTTCGATTTTAAGAAATAGTCAGTGTTTAGTTTACGAAATAGTTAGTTTTTGGTTTAAGAAATAGTCAGTGTTTAGTTTACGAAATATTGACAATACTAGTTTACAAAATAATGATAATTCTAGTGTTTGGTTTAAGAAATAGTGATAGTATTATTACTTGGTTTAATAAATAGTCTATTTAGTTTACGAAATAGTGATAGTACTAGTGCTAGGTTTAAGAAATAATCAGTGTTTAGTTTACAAGGTTTTCAGTTTAAGAAATAGTCAGTGTTTAGTTTAATAAATAGTGTTCAGTTTAAGAAGTAGTCAATGTTCAGTTTATGAAATAGTGTTCGGTTTAAGAAGTAATTAATGTTTAGTTTAAGAAATAGTGTTCAAATTTAAGAAGTAGTCAATGTTCTGTTTAATAAATAGTGACAATATTAGTGTTCATAAAACTGAATAATGAAATTTTTCTTTATTTTTGATCTTGTAATATTATTACTTAGTTTGTTCTAAAAAAATTGAAAGAATAGTCAAATAAACAAATAATAAAATTTAAAAAAAAATTGTTTATGGAGTGAGGTGGAAGGAGAGAGAAGAGTGGGGAGGGGTGAAAAAAAAAAGTTGATGTGGATGGGTGAGGTGAAATAATAGAGAAAAATTGATGGGAATATGTGAAAGAGGAAGAGAGAGAAAGATGTTGAACGGTTGAGTGAGAAAGAGTATATGAATGTGTATGATGTGACGCGTCAGCATGTGTTGGTTGCTTTTTTTGTTGTTGTTATTATGTAAAACTTTTGTCTTTTTCATTAAAATTTGAATCATTTTTATTAAAGTTTAAGCTTTTTTTATTAAATAAAATTAGTAGATTGTTTTTTGTTTTCTTTTTATTTTTTTTCTTCTGTTTTTTAGAAAAAAGTAGGATATTTTCTTTTTGGATAAATTACACTTTATCACCTCAAGTTTAGTGTCGATTTCAATTTCTTACAATACCTTTAAAACATTTCAATTTCATACATCAAGTACTATTTTATTTCAATATAATACATCCGTTACATTTTCCATTCATTGATCTGTTAAGAGCTGACGTGGCTGCTACATTTGTGCCACGTGGCTGCCAAATGTGTGCCACGTAACTGCTAAATGTGTGTCACGTGGCTATTTTTTTTTTTTTTAAAAAAAAAAAAAAAACTGAATCTTCTCAACCAAAAAAAAAAAAAAACACAACAACGCAGATCCCACGCCCACCTCCCCCGCAACCGCCCCTCCCTACGCCTCTTCTTCCTCCCAAGCCTCCCAACCACCTCCCTCTCCTCCACTCTCTTCACCTCCCCTCCTATCCAAAAACCCACCTCTTCACCCCCACCCCCTTTCTCCCTTCTCTCATCTGCAACCCCACCCACCATTCTCTCCTCTGCAACTCGCACCCACCTTCTTCCTCTCCTCTGCAACTCGCACACAAAAAAAGACAACTTGCTATCATTCACAAACACAATATTCTCTACTCAAATCGCAAACGAATCTGCTCATTTCATCAATCAAAGAATCTCCAGCCACAAAATTACAGGCAAACAGGCAAAAGAATCTCAAAACACAAACACCCACCAAAACTATCACATCAAATTGATAAAAAAAAAAATAAACCAAATAATAATGTGGGTTCTCTCAAAAGTTCAAAACAGCCATAAAAACCAAAATTCTCAAACCCCAATTGGGCAAATTCTAAATGAATACAGCATCAATCAATTGGAAATAATCCCCAATTGGAAAAGTACCTCTTCTCTGACTCAACAATCTGCGATCTCTAGAACAAATCAGTGAAGGCCAAAATTAGGCGTTGAGTAAATAAGGAGGAGGAGCAGCTAACCATGAAAAGGAGGCGAGAGAAAGAAGTGACGTAATCGGAATTGCTGTGCGTTTATCGATGCGTAGTGATGTCAGGGAAAAGAGCATCTGAGGCTCCACCACGCGTCCGACTCAGTGGACACCCACGAGGAGTCTGATTCAGCTGCAGAGTGAGAGCGCTGCATCGCCAAGTTGGACACAGGTGAGTAGGGTTCGGATGGGGGAGAAAGGTGAGTGCGAGTTGCAGAGGAGAGGAAGAAGGTGGGTGCGAGTTGCAGAGGAGACAAGGGTGGGTGGGGTTGCAGATGAGAGAAGGGAGAAAGGGGGTGGGGGTGAAGAGGAGAAAGGGCTCGGGGAAGGTGGGAGTGGGGTGGGGGGTTGCGGGGGAAGTGGGATGGGGTGGGTTTTTGGATGGGAGGGGAGGTGAAGAGAGTGGAGGAGAGGGAGGTGGTTGGGAGGCTCGGGAGGGAGAAGAGGGGTGGGGAGGGGTTGCGGGGGAGGTGGGGGTGGGTTCTGCATTTTTAGTGTTTTTTTTTTTTTTTTTTTTTTTTTTTGAGAAGATTCGGGTTTTCTTTTTTAAAAAGAATTAAATTTTTTTTTTTGTCACGTGGCACATATTTGGCAGTCATGTGGCATAAATGTAACAGTCACGTTAGTTCTTAACGGATTAATGGATGAAAAATGTAACAGATGTATGATATTGAAATAAAATAGTACTTGAGGTGTGGAATTGAAATGCTTTAAACATGTTGTAAGAAATTAAAATCGACCTCAAACTTGGTAAAATGTAATTTACCCTTTCTTTTTATAAAATAACTTACAAAAATGGGTAGAATAGTAAAAAGGGGCGGAAATAATACTGGGTATTGTAAATTGTAATAGGCGGTTGATGTATCGTATAGTGGAAGATGTGGAAACCAAATCAAAGTATGAGAACATACTAGTGGAAACTGGAGGCTTTGTGGAGGTGACCGCTGAACGGAGGAATATCCAAGAAAGATGCGACTTTAAACCCTAACTCAGTATTGCCATTGTATTTATTTGCACGTAGCTTCATATCCAAGTAGTAGTGGAAGTTGAGATAATTTTCCCTAAATTCAAGTCATTACTCTTTGCTTAGCTGTATGGATATAGTTTCCAGAGTCAAATTAAACACACTTGAGAAGAAACTGTTTTGAAAGTATTATACCTTTTACCTAGTAACTTGTCATTCACGTGACAAATCCAGACTGCTAAACATCAAACCTGACAGTTATATACAAAAACTTTATTATACATATCTCTTGAACCCTAGGGCACACGTTCTATGCATGTTGCTATCCCCTGGATTCTAGAATTTGATATATATATATATATATATATATATATATATATAGAGAGAGAGAGAGAGAGAGAGAGAACAAACAAGCAAGTCGCTATTCTAAGAAACAATTACAGACGAGCGGCATCACCTTATTTCTTGTGAAGAAAACAAAGAAATAAGAAGTTGTGAAGAAGAATCATGAAACGAAAGGCTCAAGAACAATTAGAAGTGAGAGAAAAGAATCATGGAGTGCACTGGTTGAGAGGGAAGATGATTGGAGAAGGAAGCTTTGGGTCTGTGTTTCTTGCCACTCCCAAGAAACCAAGAACGAGCAAGTTTCGCAGTATGTTTGATTTGCCTGCTGTGATGGCGGTTAAATCGGCGGAGGTTTCTACTTCAGAGCCTATTCAGCATGAAGCGGAGGTTCTCTTGAGATCAAGGGTTGCTCTTTTGTTATCGAGCGCTTTGGTGAAGAGATCACAACCACTGACAAGGGTGACATGGTCCATAACTTGTTGCTGGAATTTGCCACAGGAGGAAGCCTTGACGGTTTGATCAAGAAATCCAACGGTAAGGGATTGCCTGAACCCGATGTTAAGCGCTACACGAGGACAATTCTTGAAGGGCTTAAGCACATACACAAGTGTGGTTATGTTCACTGCGCCTTGACGCCGGAAAACATTCTTCTTATGCCTAGTACGACCGCGTCTAATGTTAGTACTGCTAACTTGGTAGCCAAGGTTGCAGATTTAGGATTGGCTAAGAGAAGGAGTCGATGGAAAGGCAATCCCATGTATGCAGACGCATATGCTTGGACTGTAATGCACAGGATGAGACGTCAATTGATATATGGTCCCTGGGTTGTATTGTACTTGAAATGCTAACCGGCAAGCTCCCATGTGAACTTGTCGAGTTCTTGGACATGGCTTCTTTTGAATTAACTCCCAATTGCCCTGCTGAGATCTCAAACGAGGCTAGAGATTTCCTGAAGAGTTGCTTTGCCCCGAGACCTCGGGAAAGGTTGACAGCTGAAAGGCTCTTGCTCCATCGTTTTGTAGCACAGCCACAAGCATTAGAAGCCAATGATCATCATACCCAGGTGGTTAAACAGCGGAAAGGAATGTTGAAGAAGGCATCATCAGCTCAACTTTCGGCAATCCAGATGGTTTCTTAGTTAAACCACGTGCAGACTACCACACAAGGTCTACCACTGTACCCAGAATTAATCCCCATCCGGCAGGTCTACCACTGTACCCAGAATTAATCCCCATCCGGCAGGTCGTGTCATGCCAGTTAGCCTATAGAAGTGAGTCAAGCAACTTTTTCTTGACCGAGCTTCTGAAAGAAGCAGAAAATTTTAGCTTCTGAAAGGGATGTCTAATGTGTTAGTGTTTTGCATAATATTCATATGGTTGTAGATTAATATGTTACCCAGTTAGCGGAAGAAGACTTGATTGTTATTGTTGTTGTATATTAATTTGTTACCTGTTTGTTTTTTGAACATTTGTAAAGTTCCTTGAAATTAATTATTTCAAGTTCGTAGACTGAATTGTAATAAAACTCAAGTTAATCTCGCAAGTCAAGGTTTATTGTCCAATGTTTCAGAATGATTTCAGGTTGGTTTCTCGGCATACAGATGGAGTTGATTTTATTTTATTTTTTTTGTAATTTATTATTATTAAAGAGAGTGGAGGGTTCAAAACTATTACAATAATTTAGGAGAGGAGAAAGTTTTGAATCCGGAACGCAAGGGTGCAAACCCAACACTTTATCCACTAAGATATTAGAACACAAGCAGATGGAGTTGATTGGTTTATACATACACTTAATTTGAAATGTTTTGACTATATGAGATTTCCAAAGCGTGGAGTTAGTACTTTCAAAATGTTTTGACTCGATAAATAATTACGATCCACTCACACGTTGCTTTTTCGACCCCTCAGGACCTAATGAGACCAAGGCGACTTTCAACGACAAGTGGGCTTGGTAGTTGTTCAGTTTTACTATGGAATAGGGTGATGACTGGATAATGCCAAAAATTTCACATCAAAGATTGTTCGATAAGTATTGCATGTCTTTTGTGTTTGAAATTGAACATCATATTCCCTATGTTCACCCCAATAAAAAATCTTGCAAAAAGGTCATATAGCTTAAGCAATTGATCACCCAGACCTTGGTGAACGCACCAAGCTTTTGTTTCTGCCTAGGGCTATACACTCTTGTATGCCAATTATGTTTGTCCACCTGAGGCCCATCACCATCCACCCTATTTATAGTGTTACAGTCACTTATTGGGTACGACATGAAGTTTTCGTACTTACACATTTGGTGTGCAGTTTATGTACCGAGTTGCGTTGCTGCAACGTAGCAATATGGATCCTCAAAGAAGAATGTGAATCTATGTCAATTATGAATCTCCTTCAAATTAACTCTTTAGAGCCCTTGCAAGTGATTTCTTAACTGCTTATTCAAGGAAAGTTACACATTATAACCGCAGTAACGTACCAATATGGATCCTCAAAGCTGGATGTGAATCTCCTTCAATCTCTTTCGAATTAACTCTTTAGAGCCCATGCAAGTGATCTCTTACCACACATCACCACCATCACGCAATGTTTGGTCTTTGAGTGTGAGTATTCAGGACTATTGTGATGACAACCTAGTCTCGACAATGATCACTCTTTCCAAGACTCCCTAATTTAAACACTTTAAACGTAACGGTACTCGTTAAGTTTGGAGCTGGAAATGGTTTGAGTCAACTCTCTCCCAGACTAGGTACGTTGAAAATCTTAACTTGTATTTCTCTGTGTTGAGGTAGTACATATGGTTTTGGAATGTTTTGATTGATTTGCTTATTCGACAATTTTTCTAGGCATCTAGATTTGATAGGGGATACTGGGTACTCCGAAGCCTGGACTTTATTTCTCAGCTCAAGGAAGTAACCATGGAGATTTCTTACCAATCCGATTTTATCGCCCTTATGCAAAAGTATGATTGAAGGCCACAGATAAAAACAACTACAAAAATAATTAGGAAATAATTGTAAACACGGAATTTTCCTGAAACGAACGAAACAATAACACGTGTACAAAATAATATTTTGTATTAATATATATATATATATATATATATATATACAGAAGAACTCCGAGAAGCAAAAGAAGTGCGGTGACTGTGCAAATATAGTGCGGTGACGGTGCAAAGTAAAAATAACCTGCATGCAGAGAAGAGTGAAGTGCGGTGATTGTGCAAATAATGGTGACTGTGCAAACAACGACCCGTGCCTGGAAAAGAAAACCAAAATGAAAGGTGATGGGATGGTGCACTTGGAAAATATGATTATGCACGTCACTATCCTGGAAAATGTGATTAAAAAAAAAAAGAAGGTTTTATTGGTATTTAGCACAATACATTGAATGAAATAAAACATGTCTATTAATATCTCTGAGGAATTACAAATATGTACAAACAAAAAAAAAAAAAAAAAAAAAGGCGGGAGCCTTCACAAATGTCACTTATGTGAAGCCTAAGTACTCGGCGGAACCCTAAAAGAGGGAGGCACTGAAGATAGATTATTCGGAGCCTCGATACTTGGTCGAACTCCAGATGACGAAGGCAAAAAGTGCCTATGGAATACATCCACAAACTTCTTATGGTCACTTTGAATCCGACCTCCGGAGTTCTGCAGCTGATCAAGCTTTCTCTTCATGCTTGTCGAATAATTATTTGCAAGCACATGCAACTTTCTATTCTCACGCTTGAGCCATCTGATCTCTTGTTTAAGAGTTGCCACCTCGGCCATCAATGATTCAACTTGACGAGTCCGAGCAAGTAAGCGTTGGCCCATATTGGACACGGAGCCCGCACACTGAACACTGAGAGCCAAGGACTCTTGGACAGCCAACTCATCGGACCGTCTTGAAAGCAACTTATTATCTCTAGGAGTAAGGAGGTTCCTAGCTATTACCGTAGCCGTTGTTGCATCCCCCATCACGAAGTTGTCAACTGTAAGAGGGCCATTAGAAGATAAAAAGGACGGGCGCCATATATTACCCTGAAGCGGCGCACCTGTATCACTCATGAGACTCAAATCTAAGCAAATGTTAGACGGGTAAGCCATTTTCAGAAATGGTAAAAGAAAAGGGTTGAATGGAGTAAAATCTCATAAATACACTAGAGATAATTTTCACGAGCAGGTAATCTTCAAAGTGTGCATGTTGGATGCGATCAACACATCTATAAAAGGAGAGGTAACACAGCCACTAATCCAAAAATCGAAAAGACACCACTCTCTGAATTTCAAAAGCCATATTTTCCTACATAAAGTCCATCAACACTTTTCAGGCGCAATCTCAACTTGTCGGATAACACGTGCAACTTTGTCAAAAAATCGCTGACAAAGTTGAAAACGCATTTCACTATTCCAACTACCACACTTTTGCCGACAAGCGTGGATGACAAGGCCACATCGACACCACTACCTGTTATTGTGCCTTTCCCTATATAGGTCGACCTTCATCTTCCATGGCAAGACACACATCCAAAATGCTTGGCTCTTCTCCCTTGCCAAGAATGCATCTGCAACCAAGCCTCTCAGCATACTTAGTTGTCTTCCTCTTCGAGAACACCTCTTCGATCAAGTCACTCAAAATGATCAGCTCATTTCCTCAACTAGAAACCCATCTCGATCGAAAAATTTACACTCGCATCAAAATCTTATACTCTTTCCTCCAAGAGCAAAAGTACCTCATATCATCAGGGTTGAGAGCAAGAGTATCTCATAGCATGCTTTCTCCCTATCCTTTTCTTTGTCCTCCCTCTTCACTGCAGGACAAGGAGAAAGAGAGCAATTAGCCGGCACTTGGAATCAACCTTCCAATTTTGGAACCGACTACTTGGAACCCCTTACCTGATTGCTTACCTAGCCTTGCTCTCAAGTACTCATCTTCAACATCTTGTGCTTCCAGAGAAGATACCACATCCGCCTGGAGAACATATAAGGCAAATTGATACATCGAAGCATGTGGAGACAAGCACAACCAATACATGTGCTGATCCATCCGCTGCTTCTTCAAAAGCAAACGTATCTCATATCATCAGGGTCGAAAGCAAATGTATCTCATATCATGTTTTTCCCTGTCTTTTTCTTTGCCCTTGCTCTTACCTGCAAGACAAGGAGAAAGAAAGCAACCAGTCAGAACCTGAAATCAAACGTCTAATCTGAAACTGATTGCTTGGAACCTTTGCCTGATTGCTTTCCTCGCATTGCTCTCGAGTGATCATCCTCAACTGTTGTCAAGGTCACAAATTCCTCCTGCAAATACCTCATGACAGTTGATCAGATATTGGCTCTTTACACTGAAGCTGCCAAGCAGGGATGTGTCGCTAAGAAGTAGTGTTATGAATGACCATTCAAATGTAAAGGTTGCGCACCACTTCTGCTATGCCATAAATTAAAGCAGAAGATTCAATGATGAGCTGGAACAGGTCACTACAACACAACGCATTTCCTGCAGAACCGCATAATCCAGACAAAAGAGTCTAAGTCAGATCCAAGCTCGGCATCACTGCCCTATCTAAAGAACTCGAGAAGCTTCAACAAACCTTTCGCTAGCACCGTCGCTGAAGAGCAAAGCCTCGCCATGAAACGCTGTTAAATCACCACTATTTCTTCAAAAGCAAAAGTATCTCATATCATCAGGGTCGAAACCAAGAGTATCTCATATCATGCTCTCTCCCTGTCATTTTCCTTATCTTTGTTCTTACCTGCAGGACAAGGAGAAAAAGAGTAATCAGTCGGCACTTAGAATCAACCTTCCGGTCTGGAACCGACTGCCTGGAACCCCTTCCCTAATTGCTTACCTAGCATCGCTCTCGAGTACTCATCTTCAGCTGTTGATGTACTTCCAAAGAAGATACCACATCTGCCTGGAAAACAGATAAGACGAATGACAATGAAACATCAATCTTGTGGATCATCAGCAAACACAACAAATGTACGTGCTGACCCCTAACCCTTTTCAATATGAATTGGAAAGAATGAACAAAGAAACAGGCCGTCACCTCCACCTCGTGTCTGCCTGCCAGGTGTTCAAATCCTGAAACCGCTGGTGGTCTTATCTAAGTTCAAGATGAAGCCTCAATCGTCCTTGAAGAAATCACAAGTCCAATTACAAATCAAGTGTCCACCACCCTTGAATCAAATTCAGCTCCAGATAAAAGGAATAAGTTCAGACCTTTGGAGGGAACCAGGAAACCCTCCAGTCAGTTCAAGATTAAGCCTGTGGAAAATCAACAATTGGAGGAAACCTGAAAATCTTCCAGCCGAATTCAAGATCAAGCCTCGAAGGCCCTTGAAGAAATTTCCAACCAAATTCAAGATCAAGCCTCGACGGTCCTTGGATCGACGTCTACATTAAGGAACTTCAAAACGCATTTTTTACACATGACAAGCACATGTATACGACACGCCTTGAAGTGGGGGCATTTGTAGACATCGAAATTTTTGTGAAATAAATGTTGACCAATGCATTAAAATTACAACCTCCATTCATTTCACCTACATCATACACTCACTTCACCTACAACCTACACTCATTTCACCAACAACGTACACTCACTTCACCTACAACCTCCACCCATTTCACCTACAACCTACACTCATTTCACCAACAACATACACTTACTTCACTTAGAACCTCCACTTATTTCACCTACAACCTTCACCCATTTCACTTACAACCTCCACTTACTTCACCAAGAAAATTTGTGGTGGTAATTCATTCTCAAAGCCTATAAATATGCTTCTCCATCAAGGCCAAAGAAAACCAATTAACATCACACCAAAACCTTGAAGCTTTGAAACTCTAAAAGCTCTCAAGCAAATAATCGTTGCTAGTGTTCTTCGCATCTTCTTTGGCAATCGTAGCGCTTCCTCAATGCTAAAGTGTGTTGGCAGACCTTCTTTGGTTGTGGGGGTCTTTTCTTCCTCGGTGGCGATATCTTTGCCTTTTGAGGGCTCTTCCATCTCTACTTCAACCATGTGACAGGCGACGGTAGTGCACTTTTGGAAGAAGTCCTTCAGGAAATACTCATGCAAGGAGACAGGAATGCGTGGCTCTTGCTCCATAGGTTCCCCACTATATGTTGGCTTAACAGCTCTTATGCTTCCTTTGGGCTTTCTATTGTTGCGGCGGCGGTGCTTTCTCCCTTACTCCTCATTTGGCCTTGTGGCTTGCGGTCTTAGCTTCCTCGTCTTTTTGTAGGTCACCAATGTCCACCCTTCTTCATCGTCGGTAGGTGCATCTCGGTTGCTTGCCCCTAGCGATGGTTGTGCAGAAGGTGCCGTGTGGCTTGAGCATTGGCGGGAATGGTCATGAATCCTTTGGAGGGGAACGGGGTCGAATGATCCAAACATGATCATAGTAGTATGTGTTGCAGTCGTGTCTTCAAGGTCGAGCTCGATTTGCCCTTGTTGCGCTAACTTCATGATGAGTTCTTTGAGGATAAAGCATTTGCCAATAGCATCACGATGCGATGGTACTTGCAGTACCTGGGATCGTTAATCCGATTCATCTCTTCAGGGCGCTTGCATTCTGGTAACTCGATCACCTTCTTTTCCAGCAAGTCGTCTAGCATTGCAGCCATATCTGAGTCAGGAAAAGGGTACGTCTTTTGCTCCAGCTCTCTCAAGGTGTTTTTGTACCTGTCTTGAGTGCGAGAATGCTCATTTCTCTTTATCTTCGCTTTGTTCTTGGAGGAGATTTTGATGGGCGCGGATGAGGTCTTGATGGGGGTAGTGTTGACGATAAAAGCTTCATTGGCGGGTTTCTTCCCAGTCTTGTCTACATTTAGGGCGAACACCTTATCCTTCTTGAAGTCAGCGACCGGCTCATTTTTCCCGTGATTGGCGATACTCATTTCCATGTTGTGGGAACGAGTTGCCAGCTCCTTAAATGTTCTTAGTTTTATGCCTTAGAGGATGTAATGTAACCCCCAGTGCATGCCTTGAACGCACATCTCAATAGCGGAGGTTTCAGAAAGCCGATCTTTGCAATCCAGACTTAATGAACGCCATCTATTGATGTAGTCGACGACAAGTTCATCCTTCCACTGTTTTGTACTAGTCAGCTCCATCATGCTTACGGTGCGGCGGGTGCTGTAGAAGCGGTTGAGGAATTCCTTTTATAGTTGATCCCAACTGTTGATAGACTCGGGCTTGAGGTCGGTGTACCAGTTAAAGGCGTTGCCTTTCAGCGAGCACACGAACTACTTAACGAGGTGGTCTCCCTCTGTTCCAGCATTGTTGCAGGTTTCAATGAAATGGGCGACATGTTGCTTTGGGTTTCCCTTTCCATCGAACTGCATGAACTTTGGCGGCTGATAACCCCTCGGCATCTTCAAAGCGTCAATCTTCTTGGAGTAGGGCTTTGAGTACAGCACAGAGTCATGTGAGTTTCCTTCGTACTGCGTCTTAATTGTGCTTGCGATCATCTCCTACAGCTGCTGGATAGAGAGAGATCCCATGAGCGCCGCTGCTTGGTCTGGCTCCCGCTTCTTTTCGACTTTCTCCACCGGAGGCTTATCTTTTTCGTCGGCTTCTTTCTTTACTGGATTACCCTTTAGGTCGACTTTTACGTCGCTGCGCCTCTAGTTGGTTGGCGAGTGCGGCGATTTGCAAGTCTTTATCCTCTACAGTCCGTGTGAGTTTTGTGATCGCTTCATTCATTTGAGCCAACTGCTCCTCGATTAAAGTCACTCATGTGGTCATGACTTGCATGGCTGAGCTGCCGCTCGAGTCGGCATCGGAAAGTAATAACTCTGAGTATTTCCTTTCTTGGCGCCCTTAGTGAGGCCAGGGTGATCACGGGTTCATGCCTCAGGTGCTCTTGTTCATTCGGCAGAGTTAATGCAGGGGTGGAAGCCGCAGCAAAGAGAGTTCTTGCCTTGCTTCGAGTTGTGATGCCCGAAATGTCATCACTTGTGGCGAGGATGTTCTTGTTCTTCACTTTGGTTGCGGGAACAGCTTGATCCTTTCTTGATGCCATTTGTGCTTTTTGTGCGGATTTGAAGATAAAGATGAGAGGTAGAGAAAGTCCCACAGGGCGTGCCAAATTTGTAAACACGGAATTTTCCTGAAACGAACGAAACAAGAACACGTGTACAAAATAATATTTTGTATTAATTTTTTGGGTTACAATCTCTCTTACAATTTAGTCCTCTGATTCTATCTTCGTAAGATGTAGATTTGTGGGTTGTGTTGTTGATCCAAAGGGTCATTGGGGCTTGATCTTAGGATGAACGGATGATGAACGATGAACACTTTCTTCAAGGGCCGTCGAGGGCTTGATCTTGAAGGAGGATTTGACGAAGAACGAAGAGAGCATTCTTGATCATTCAGGATTTGCTTGAGAGCTTTTAGAGTTTCAAAGCTTCAAGGTTTTGGTGTGATGTTAATTGGTTTTCTTTGGCCTTGATGGAGAAGCCTATTTATAGGCTTTGAGAATGAATTAGCACCACAAATTTTCTTGGTGAAGTAAGTGGAGGTTGTAGGTGAAATGGGTGGAGGTTGTAGGTGAAGTGAGTGTATGTTGTTGGTGCAATGAGTGTAGGTTGTAGGTGAAATGAGTGCAGGTTGTAGGTGAAGTGAGTGTATGTTGTAGGTGAAGTGAATGTATGATGTAGGTGAAATGAATGGAGGTTGTAATTTTAATGCATTGATCAACATTTATTTCACAGAAATTTCGATGTCTACAATAATCCTTCGAGGAACTGACCCAGCAGCCGTTAGTGTTTTAGGTTCTCGATTGCAAATAGCTCTGAAACTCAACGGCAGTTCCTCACAGCAAAAGACGGAAATGGCGTCATGGCAACATCAATTGGCCGGAATCGGTACCTGCAAATCGGTATCTCCATAATTTGAGTTCTTCCCAGACCAATATTAGCAGGGTTGGCAGCAGCAGCTCTGCCTACACATCCAACCTTCATTGTCCAAAACTCCATTATACAAGGAGACAGACCCGAAAAGATGATGAAAAATAAAATAAAATGCAAGAGTGACAATAACAGAGAATTAAAATATTATGGAGAGTGATTACATTAGAGTCAATATTTCCAAAAAAAATTATAATAAACGAAAAAAAAGGGGACAGGGATGAGGGTTCCCAAAGAACTTCAGACAAAACATAGAAACCTGGAAAAGTGAAAATGTGTTAAGGGTTAGGATCTCTACACTACCCTCAGTGCTTTCATCTATAAAGAAACAAAATAATATCCGCCGCGTTCACTTCATAAAGCGACGGAGGAGACTGGCTTTTATACTTGCACTTTCAGTTTGTCAACCTAAAATACCGTTAGGAACGTAGGATGGATGAGTTCTATCTTATTAAGCTAAACGCTGCTGCAGATCTTGGCGCAGCGTGATTAGAAAACTGAATAATAGTACAAGTCTGAATCTTCTCAGCTCGTTCCATATAAAACCTCAGAGCCAGGGTGGTCCTCTCCAAATGGAAGATTTAGATCAGGTAGCGAAAAGGCAGTGTCTCGGCTCCCAACCTCTTGTTGTACCTTGGAAGAAACATTTGAGGGACAGGAGCTTTGTGAAGTGCCAACGTTATTGCAATGAACACTTGTTTTCATTATTGGAGTAGTGTCACCAACCGCATTTATTTGCTCATGTTGGTGCCAAATGGCTTCACCAGACAATACAGTTGTTGTAGCTTTCATTTTTGTCGGCGGCAACTGCAACTCAAGCTGTAACCAAAAGATAAAACCAATATTACAAAACATGGTATACATGCTGGTAATCCTGAAAATGTAAATGATTGCATGCTTGGTTCTTTGTAGTCTCGCAAATGATTAAAAAAGCAAATCTACACTAAGCTATCATCGACATAAGTTATGTACTCCTCAAAAGTAAGTAATTTCTTCAAACTTTCATGTTGATAATTTCTTAATACACGAATTTTCAAACAGAGTGTGAACAGTTAAGTTTTCTTTTTCTATTTTATTCTATAAGCTACGAAACAAGTAGTTCAATGGAAGAAGCATCCTTATTGGAGGAAACTACAAACCCAGAAGACCATATTTTGCATTATCCATGCATAAAAAAAGTCAACCCTCAAGAAAAGATGAAGCACTGCATCATGATTCATGGAGCAAGCTGGTCACTGATGCATAATATACACATAATGTCCATATGTACATATTCTGACAGAGGTGGACTTCCTACTTAAGTGCAATGGGATGGGAAATGTTTTACCAGGACAGCAACTCTAAGAGGATGAAACGAAAAGTCTACAACTTTCAACATCTGCATCTTAACGACACAAAAGAGACCGCAAAATGCAGGCGTCAACCACTCCTCTGAAATGACTAAAGGCTAAAGAATCATGTTAAACAGTACATAGTAAGGAGAGAAACTGGCAAATTACGCATAAAAAATCCTATTAGTGAAATTTATTGTAATCCTATTAGGTAATAAGACCATTGCACAACAGCCGCATATATTTCCGCACAATAGTCACTCCGTTTCGACTTTTCAGACTGTAAGTTTTATGTATATCATAAATGCATACATATTTAGAGCCTACAGAGAGTAGTAACAGCGCATTCACCTTCACTTTTTTCAAGCTTTCATTTGTGGCCCTCTGCTTCTCAACAGTGAGGCGTAGAGTTGCCAATTCCTGCTCAGAGAATAAATTAAAGAAATCAATATCCAGGTATCTCCACAAAGACATATTGGGTCATATAGTGTAGTATCTTTAAGACGTACATTTTCCAAATTTCTTCTTTCCTTCAACAGCAGACTCTCCTCCTCTTTTAATTCAGCTAAAGTCTGCATGCAGCCACGAGATTTTATCACTACGCTATGACATACGAATCCAACAATTTTCGGCACACCACCACAAACAAACCAAAGAAAGAACAGGGGAGGAGAAACTATTGAAATGCAACCATTGAGTACGTTATTCCGAGGATATTTACGCTGTAAATGAAAGAGATCCCAAGTTTAAGCCCCGTCAAGGTGACTCGTTCAGAGCTTTTAGTATGATCTGCTCAGTAAAGATATCTTACTCATGACTTTCGGATACTTATTACCATTAAGAGTTAGAACTTTTTGTGGTTTGAGCCTTTGAGCTAAGACTTCAATTAGCCAGAATACATAAACCTAATTGGACTTTCTTTCGTTCAAGCGAAATAGGTCATAAACTTTCCACGAATATCGTACTAGTGCAAATACATAACGGTATATTTACCTTCTTCTTTCTTGGCCTCTTGAAGATGGTTGATTCATTTCTAACAGCAACCTGCACATACCGAACGTAACACAACCCAATAAATTAGTCAAACAAAACACTACTCAGCAAGTTGTACAGTAAAACAAAATACATATCAGACCTAGCCGGCTCGGCGGATATAGAAAAGGCCGCAAACAGCTTACAAGTGAAAAAAGAATATAACCAAGTACACATGTCAAACAGAGTGATCGAAACCACTGCAAAGTCCATGTGACAATAAATCCACATATTCAAATTCTCACCGCGCGGAGGCCAAAAAAAACTTTTAAAGGGTTCTCCAATGACTTTCTCGTGACAATGTCAACGTGCGTTTCACTTATGTATGGTAACAATTTCCAATGAGCAGCCCACACATTATGTAAACTTCCCATACCCTTTTTAGTTAATTTCTTGGAGCAATTCACGTCTCAGTTTTCGACCTAAATTGTGCCTAATGCAATCATTCAACCTACCAAAAATTTAAAAAAAAAAAATTATCTTCCCTTGGTAGTACCCACCAAAGCATAAAAAGGCTAACATGCCAGGCAGTCACTTGCGATCTCGTGACAGACAGTCCGATCAAAAAGTATTCCCATTTGACTGAGTTTCCATTGGATCCAAGCTTGACCTCGTCTTTCCATAAAAGGGACTGTGTACCCATTGGTAACAATATTTCTATCTTGTTTTAATGCTCCATATGGAATAAACGACGTCGAAGGGGGCTGATTCGATTTGGTCATTCCCATGCGTCTGCAGGAAACGCCAAACTGCGGCCGACCACACCCAATGATTTCCCCCTCACTGCACAACCACTACCAGCACCTCACCAAACCACACAACACGCAGACCTATTTTGCCACCAAGACACGCCACCATGTTTCTACATTCCCCAATTGCCCTCCAAGTTTCAAGTACGCTTTGACTTTCGCGGACAGAATTACGTCATTTCGTCGCTCCGACAGAGGAGGGTTGGACTTTGGGGAGTGTTGGACAGTTTCTGGGGTTGGCTGAGACTTTGTTCAATGACGAAAATGCCACTGATCAGAAGGGTATTTTGGGGTTTCCAGCGGAATAAGCGTGACAGGAGGGGAAAACAAGAGTAAAAAACGTCAAAGTGTCATCGCGTCCTCTGAAAAACCCTAAAAACCTAGAAAATAACGGAAGGCGTTGACAATGGTAAAACGACAGCGCGCAGTCCAAACGGCCGGCGAGCAGAGAAACCGCTACGGTGTGCGAAATGACCGAATTTTCCTCGGCGGCAACGATGCATCCACAAGCAAATGCAACGTAGGGGCATAATAGTCAAAAGGACAACGACCGGTTGGAAGCCCCCTCCACAAACAGACTGCGGAAATAGAAAGAGACCGACGGGTTCCACTCCCGTGTAAATACCCTAGCTTCTAAGGGGTAGTTTCGTCAATTAGATAATCCAAAAATTAAGATAGAAAAGTAGAAAAAAAAGCCACCGAACCAAACCCCGGCCCGACCCTAATGACTGACAGTGACAGAGACATATACAGACCTTAGATCTCGCGGCATCGGTCGGCTTAAGCAGCTTGCTGGACTCTTCGGAGCCGTCGACGCCGCCAGCCGAAGTAGCACCGCTCCAGGAAAGTGGCGTAGTGGGGCTGGCCCTGGCGCCGCTCGACTCACCCTTCTTGCTCTTTCTGTTCTCAGCATCGACGTCGTCGGCATGGTGGCGACGTGGCACGTTCCTGGAGCGGCGCTGCCTTACGCACCACCGCAAAGTCGGAAAGCCGTGAATACTACTGCGCTTCGACGGCGGAGGCGGCGGGGAGTGCTTGAGGCGGAGAAGAAGGTGGACGACCACCGCCTCGTCGTTCATGGCGAGCTTGACCCAGCCGCCGTCACTGTCATCGGGGGAAGTCATAGTGTATTCACTGACGGTTTTTTGCTTCTCCTGGTTTTTGAAAAGAGAGGAGGAGGAAGAAGAGGGTGGCGAGAGAGAGAAAAGGGAAGAAAGAAAATCTTTTTAAATTTATGTGGGTTTGTCTGTGTGCGGAAAGAAGAAAAGAAGGAAAGAATATAAATAATTTAAGCTGTCTACTTTCTTTTCTTTTGCTTCTCATCAACAACAAACTCACAAGTCACAACTCTTCCACTTCTTCCTCTTTGTGTGGACTTTTCCCCTTTTTTTCTTTTTTCTTTTTTTATTTCTCTGTCGATCTTTTTCTCAAATTTATGGTGGGCCATCGCAGTGGGAACAAGTGGCAGTGCTGGACCAACCTCGCGTGGCCTTTGTTTTTTTTTTTTTTTTTTGGGTATTTGTTAAGAGCAGTGCTGGAGCCTGAGGGACAGGCGAGTGAACAGGGCCAGAGAGCCCGAGCAGGCCCGAGCGAGAGGCCGGTGGAGAGTTACCAGCCCGAGAGCCTAGAGTGGGTTTGATGCAAGGCTGACGTCGCCCTGACGTCAGCCACGTTTTTTCTCCTGTATTGCCTCGACGTCTGTTGGATCTCAACCCACAAACTTGCCAGAGTTTGCTCCAAGGATGTGACCAAAAATTAGGCAAGGTTTCAGAGAAATTGCAGGGGGTTAAACCTTTGGTTTAGAACTGGAAAAACACCACAAATCTTGTCCCAAACAACATTAAGACATAATGAAACAAGATTTGCATAGAGAACCTCACCTGGGTTCGAGTTTCAAATCTTGAAGCTCTTGGCTTCAATGGTGGTTTACACCGTGATGGTCCGATGACGCATGCAACGGTATAGCAAGGATCCTTTAGTCCCAGAGATTAAGGTTTCATGGTTTTGGAGTTTGATTTGTTTAATTTTCGAAGAGGAAAGTGGGTGAGAGCTCTCGGAGCTCTAGAGAGAGTGAGAGTGTAGAGAGAGAGAGAGAGAGAGAGAGAGAGAGAGAGGAACTTCAGAGAAAAATGGAGAGAAGTGAGAAAGATGAGTGGAAAGAGAGGGAGTGACGTGAGGGAGTGGAGAGGTGCACGGGATTCCAAGCAATTGCAAAAAATATTATTATTTTATTTACTTGTTGCCAGGGTTATTCAAGTGTAGGTATGGAAATGCAAAATGTAATTACTGTTTATTAAGGACAATTACTGTTCACTAAGTGAATTAAATAATGGATAACCCGGGAGGGCCTTTCCCACTGTGGAACTGCTCTAATGGTTTCGATGGATGACACACTAGTTCATTTGATAGGGTTTGTAGGTGTAGATTGGTTGAGGGTTGTGGTGTGGGTAGACGTGCTTGGGACTAGAGGTGAGTGAGGACGAAGAATTGGGGCAGATGTAGAAGATAGTGACGTCTGTCAGTTAGTGATGCGGCACGTTTCGCTTCGGATGTTGGCACTCTTTTTATTTTTATTTTTTAAAGTACATATATATTTTTATATTAGTGGAGGGAGAATTCGGTTCGGCCACACAACAAGCAATCTAATTTGATATCGAATTTGCCATCCATGAAATTCGAACATAAGACCTCTCATTTTTAAGCGAAAAAGAATATCACCAGACCGTGGTATTAGTTAGTTTTATATTTTAATTGTGGAGTTTTTTTCTTTTTTTTTTAGTAAATCCTTTATGTGAAAAGGGACAAAATTTTATTCCAAAATTAATTTACAAACCAAAGGCCCAAATACACTTGTAAACAAAACAAACATGGGCCACCCAAGCTAACATAAAACAGCTCAACCAAGGGCCCAAAGCTAGATACAGAACAAAAGAAAATTCTAGAACCCTAGCCACGAATGCCGCGCCAATCTCGGCCAGAAATTGAAAGAAGTCCGTGGATTTACCACAAACAACACTGCCAAGAAAGACATACAATAAAAGAGGTGGTGTTGCAAACACCTAAGTAGGCGTGACCATCGGAACTTTACGTATCCTTTCGAATGATATCCCAGATACCATTGAAGATTATTTAGATTTCAAATATTCTCAAAAATTTTGAAGTTGAAAAAATGATCGAATTTCATTCTAAAATTTTGGAAAGAAGAGTAAACGTTGTTTTCGATCCGATCAGTCTAAAAATCACCGTTACATAATTAACATTTGATCCATTAAAAGATGATATTGGACTAAGATACTTGTATTTACTTTATACATTTACTATTTAACGGTCAGATTTGCAGCCACATAGATAAAATATCATTTTTAACCGTTAGATAATCGTCGTATTAAGTAAATGATTGTAATTGGTCCTCCAAGTTTGAGTTAATGACACATGGTTTTGGAAGTCTCAAAACCGCCACATAGCCAAACCCGGTCCGACCTCGACAAAAAACCGGTTCCTAAAACCAAGTACCCTTCTAAACCCAGTAGTTTTCTTCGTCTCCATCTTCGTCTTCCTCAAATTCCAAAACCTAGGCCATCATCCATTTCGGCCAACAATGGCTCTCCAACTGAGATCCAGGCACCGAAACCTCACGAACCCATCTCTCACCCACCTGTTCTGCACCAAATCCTCCTCCTCATCCGACCCATCTGACCCGAAGGAACCCACCGACCCAAATCCCCAATCTCACTCTTCCTCGCTCTCTTCCTATTTCAGCGACGTCAAAGCCAGCCTCAGGCAACATCAACAGCAGCAACAACCGCCGCCGCCGCCGGAACAGAGAAGACCCACTCCTCAAAACCCCTCATATCCAAACCCTTCTCCCTCCAGGACCTCCAAAGTTGCTTCCTTAGAAGAAATCCGCAAAAACCTCTCCGAGTTCCGGCGCCGATCCTCCGTGCCGGACCCCACCGAATCAGGCCCTGCAGCTTCGCAACATTCTTCTACGGCTCCAGGTTTCCCTCAGCAAATCTCTTTTCAAGAGCTCTACAAGAGAAATGTGCTTGGCAAGGCTGAGGGCGGCAATGCCAATAGTGACCGGAAGCTCTCTTTCGATACGATTCGAGAGAGTTTGAGGAAGATAAAGTATCCCAGTGTGCAAAATGATAGAAAGGACCCTTTGTCATTGTCGCGGTATACAGAGAGTTTGCGCCTGGAACCGAACCAGCCGAATGTGATCGGTGGGACTGGCACTCCTTTGCCATCGTCGATTTTCGGTAAGGAGTTAAGAAAGGAGAAAAATGCAGAAGATGGCTCGAATGAAATGAAGACGAATTTCGTGAAGATGTACAGTTATGCAGAGTTGGGGGAGAAGTTGAGGAAGTTGAGGCCGGACGAGAAGGGGCAAAACTGGTTTTCATTGGAGGAGTTAAATGAGAGGCTGATGAAGTTGAGGGAGATGGAAGAGAAGGAGACTCAGGCCGCCATTGGCAACCTTACATTCCGCGATTTAAGGGAAAGCTTGGTGAAGTTGCAGATGTCGGACCAGGAAAAGGCGAAGAAATCATCGAGTAAGTGAGCAGTTTTGTGCGAGATTTCTTTATTGTCTTGTGTTATTTGAAAAGTTCACTTCTTGAATTAAACAGTCTGTTTGCTGAGATGTTGTACTGATGGAATGGGATGAAATTGAACAGATTCCTGCTTAACAAGCCATTTTCTGGAAAAAACTTTTGTGCTTCTTGCTATATAGGAGCCACAATTCCGTATCGCTAATTATTGAATAAGAACCTTTTAAATTTTATTTGGATTTAGTTCCAAAGTTTGTTATGACTGTAATGGCTCCAGGCTTTATGACAAGGTAGAGTCTAGTCTGGTGCTCTGTTTCTGACAATTTGGGATAAACTTGAATTTTATAGTATTGTGTTGTTTGCGTACTATGTTTTTCGTTCGTTTACATAATTGATAGGTTTAAGTTTGCTTTCATACTACGCGTGAAATTTTCCATGTTTGGAGTAAGTTAAATGTGCTTCAAATATAGTGATCTTCCCCAACTGAAACTAATTTGCTTTCCTTCCTAGTCTGATTAAAATTTGAAAACGAGGACTAGTTACAGGAATTGGCTCATGTTCTGTCTTCTGTTTTCTTTCCAAATGGAAGTGCTGGATTATCACAATGTAAAGTAAAAAAGTGAATTAAAAAATTTGAGTTTGTTGGTTTGTATGTTTTAATTTACAGTTAAAGTTACAACAAAAGTTTCAAATTGTGTTGCTCGATTGATTTTATTTGATGAGTATCTTGCAATTTACTGATTGATTCTGTTGTTGCAGCAGTCCAGAGAATTGATATCTTGTCACATATAGGTCGAACTCCTAACTTTATGCTGCAACCTCCAAAGGAAAATTTGGTCGAAAAGGCAAGTATAGCTTTTCTGGTAACTTTACACGTCAGTTAAGAATTTGCACAAGATTCACGTAATTCAAATACTCAATTGTCCTTAGTCCACCATGTGCTATGATGTTGTCCTCAATATTAATCAGCCTTCATAACACCACATTGTATGCACAACTGTCTGTTATCACTTGAGGTCTTATTTGGTTCATGTTGTATGCTATCTGTTTGAAAGCTCAGAAAAATTTTGGTTTTCACTTAATAGATGCTTGAATTGTTGTGATTCTCACACGAAATAATTCTACATTGCAAATTTTGATCAATAGTTTGGTGCCTAATATCTTAATAAAATGTTTATGCAGTATTTCCATCCAGATAACATGTCTTCTGCAGAAAAACTGAAACTTGAGCTTGCCAAAGTTAGAGATGAGTTTAAAATGTCAGAGTCAGATTGTGGTTCTGCTCGAGTTCAAGGTATCGGTTTTAGTTTTGGGTTCATTACACCTTTTATTTGCAGAATAATGAATTTTTCTGATTTTCTTGTCCATCATGCCAAGTGTTCTATCTTTATCATTGGTACTACATACATTCAAGCTAATTTTTGAATTGTCCAGAAATTTAATTCCTTTTTTCTTTTGGGTTTTTCAATTTACTTGCCAACAATCTTTCAATCTCCTTTCATCCATAACATTTTTGTTATCTTTTGAAAGTTTTCTTCCTATATAATGCTCTGTTGTTGTTGTTGTTATAATAATTATTCTTTGCTATCACGTTATACTATTCGTGGAGGAGACAAAGGTGAGAAAGGTTGCACCATGCACAAAGATGTTGACACTGGTTTGCATCGCAGGGTTGTGTCCTCTTATTATTTTAACGGGTGATAGCCCCCTTTACTTTTGTTTTTGGTAAATAAACATCAAAACAATAAAAAATTCTAGGCGTCTTTCCATCATCAATGGAGCTATCTAAAGTAATTAAACAGACAAATAGGAAGAAATGTTTTATGTTTTTGGATTTACATGTAGCGAAGGTTCAAGAGTTTTGGAGATGTACTTAGATGGTTCAATAAGGGTGTTTTAAGTTCGTATATTCTACAAAAATAACATTGGTTGTCATGCATCCTCTTCGTCGAGGGCCGTTTGTTGAGCTTGAGTACTGCCAGAGTGGTTCTTTGCTTTGTCTTTGGTGTGGGGTAGAGTCCTCACCTTTGAAAATTTCAAGAGGTCATTTTGGGTAAATACTTTGTAGCTGAAAAAATGCTAGGAATCAGTTCACCACTTTCTGCTATACTCCGCTTCAGAGTTGTCGTCTACTTTCCTCTACTTATATGTGGTTCAGTTAGTTATATCTGGCTCAGTGAAAGGTTTCCTTTGGCGGACGGCTCCCTTGTGTATACGAAGAGACAGAAACAGTAGACACTTTTATTTGAAAAAAAAAGTTGTCTTGCTTATCAAAAAAGGGGAGAAAAGGAACAAGTTGAAACCGGGATTTATTATTTTAGCTGTTAAACGAGTTAAAATGGTTTATGGCCAATAACTGAGTTGAAGAGAAAAAATCTTCAACCCCACACCCCTTTTGCTGGGGAAAAATAAAGGGTTTAACTGTGCTGAAATTAGTACGTACATAGGACGTTTACCCCTTCTGACACTTGATTTGAAGGTTAACTAACGTTTTGTTTTCTTGGTTGCTCTGCAGTGGCACAATTGACAACAAAGATCAAGCATCTATCTTCAGTTTTACACAAAAAGGTCATTATGGAACCAATAATCTTCTGTTTTATGCTTTCACATTTATATTTCATAAATTTATCGTCATGCTAATATTTGAGGCAATTTGACTCTTTTCTGTTTCTAGTGCACAATTTATGTGCTACAACTTTGACTTGGGTTTGAGATAATTTGTGAAGTTTTAATAGTCCAAAGTAATTAGAGATAAAGTTAATGGTCGGCATGTTGGGTGGATCAACGCAATGTATCTATTCCTAGCTTTTACTCTGAAAGTTGACCTTGAAAACAGATGTTGACACTAGTGTGCAACTATCTAGGTGCTGGTATGTTTGGGTTTACACTAATATGTTTCTCGTGGTTCTGTTTACCAAATTCCGCACTCTTGTAAATACAGAGGTGAGTACTAGACATTTTTAAATACATATCTAACGCTCAGACACCGACATACATGTCTGGTACAGACTTGCCACCCTCCCATTACTCTTATAGCTGTTATCGTAGTTATTGTTAGCCTTAAGTACTCCCTTTAAACCTCACTGGAGTAAAAACTACTGTCGATAGATATGGGTTGTGAGATATGTATTACTGCCTTGTACCCAATAAAGGAATGAGTCGTCAGGGTTTTCCTTGTGACCAAAAAAGTAAAAAACCATATGCTGGTGTTGGATTTTAGGATACCGAATGTGTGCCAAGTTGTTTTATTACTCGATGTAAAATCTTTGCATATTTGTTTTATGTAGGACAAGCATTCTCTCAAGGGTCTTCAAGCGATGGTGCGGCAGAGGAAGAGGTTATTGAAGTATCTTCGAAGAACTGACTGGGATTCTTACTGCCTTGTGCTCTCTAAACTTGGTCTCCGGGACAAGCCAGAGTTTCTTTCTAAACTTGGTCTCCGGTACAAGGAAAATAACAAGAATTAGACCAGTCGGCGCTGTTTCTCCGTTTCTTCAGCATTTTGGTTCATGCCCGGTCAACCATTACTTCTTCCAGTTTTGCAGGGAAGAAAAGCGAAATTGAAGGCCCGTGCTAGTTTCAGTTCTATTTTCTGTCGCCACGTTTCATTTTTGTTTGCTATTTCTCTTCAAGTTTCGGACTTCCTTCTGCATTCGATTTCTGGTCGTTTCTTTTTTCGCCGACAGGATGGAATTTTTGTAATTGGATTACAAATTAGGGGATAAATGTATCAAGTTTCACAATATTGGTTGAATATTATAGTTCCGAAGCGAAAACCATCCGTAAAACATAATCTAAACTTGCACAAATACAATCCTTTCACACATCTTTACTCTTAAAAGGCACAAATACAATCTTTTTACTCTTCTTTGCAGAAGTACTATAAATCATGTGCAGTTCTTTTGCCTCACTCACAAACAAGGCACCCATGAAGCAAGAAAAAGTTCCTTTGGCTTTCGGTATGAACATAACCAGGAGGCGGAACTATTTTCTTCAGCGACGAATAGAAAACCATCCACGAAACAATATCAGCACTGACATTATTACAATACCTCAAATTTATCTCCCTCAGCCTTTCGCAGTTCTTCACCACTCCCTTCACCCCTTCTGATGTCAAACTCCCGCTGCTCGCCAAGTTCAATTTCTGTAGGTTGGGACATCTTTTCCCAATCATAGCCAGTGCCTCATCATCGATTCCCGAATGCATCCATTTCAATACCGCCAACTTCGGAAGTTGAAACTCAAGGAGTAAACAAAGATTCTTCCTCACTCTACCATCTATCTTCAATTCCCTAATCTCAGAGCATCTCTTTAGTACTTCTACAATGCCTTCTTCCGATACTCCCTTACAGCCGCTCAAATCAAGCACTTGCAAATTGGGGAAAATAGATGCGAAACTTGTCAAAAAGGCATCGTCCATTGAGCTATTTTGAGCCAAGTTCAGCGATTTCATTTGATTGTTTGCCTTACAATCCGTCTGAATGTCTCCGTCCCCAATACCTGTTCCTGCCATTTCCATTGTATCCAAAACCAGACAGCTTGCTATGAGGATATAGAAGGTGATATCGGTCACCTTACTGCAATAATTAAGGTTAATATATCTGATACTATGGAGGAACAGGGATAGCTCGGCCATGTCCTTGTCTCTGAGAAAATGTGCCGACTCAAGATCTAAGTACTCAAGGGACTGGTACTCACTCAACAAAACCCGAATTCCAGCAAAACTATAGTTTGTACATCCAGAAAGAATGAGCTGCTTTAAAGGCAAATGTGCTTCTGCAACCGCATCCAGAAATTCATCCGAAATCATCCAACCCGAAAGATCAATAGCCAACAAAGCTTTCCAGCTTATGAATGGTACTTGAGGTGGTACATCAAAGGAAAGGTTCCCAGTTCTACTAGCCGAAATATAATTCAATTGGCGACAGTCACAGAGGAGCTTAGATATGCCATTCAATGTTATGAAGTGACAAAAGTTCAACACAATTTGGCATAAAAACAAACAGTTGGTGGACAAGAACACAAGCGATTTATCAGTGATGAAGCTATTACCAGAAAGGTGGATCTTTCTCAGGCTCTTGAGCTTCTTCGACAGCGATAAGATGCCCGAATCGGATATCGGCCTCGAGATAGGGGTGGAATCCGAAAACCCAATTGGGGAAAAACCATATTCATCATCAGGGCAGCCGATGTCAAGCTCTTCAAGGCATGGAAAAGAATCTGCAATCAAATTCAGATCAGAATCCCCAAAACATCGGATTTTGGAGCAGTTCAGACTCTTCAAATTCTCCAATTTCGAACCCAACGATCTTAAACCAACCGCGGGTAAAGTCGCCTGATCGGAAACGTTGAGGGATTCTAGGTTCAACCCAGATAGCGCAATTTGATGGAGAATTGGGTTCATGTCGCCATGGAATTTGGCGAGGTCGATGTGTTTGAGACGAGGGAACCGTCGGAGAAGACGATGGAGGAGGGATCGGAGTGCTGGATCGGAGCGTTTGAGTTTGAGAGTGGATAGAAGGCGATTGGTGAAGGAGAGGAACTGCTTGCTGACGAGAGAGAGTGAATTGAAGGGAGAGGGGTGGTCTGGGTCTAGGTCTAGCAGTAGCTGTTTTAGTATCAATTCCCAGCATTCTTCTGGCAAATCTGCAGATTTCTCTGCCATTGCTGTTCTTCTCCAAGGTATGGAAGGAGCTGAAGCGATAGAAGTGGATGTGGGTGGGTGTTGCGGGCTTTAGCTTTAAGAAGAAGTTCACTTAAATAAATAGAAAGACCTTATGATATCATATATTTGATATTTCAAATCGGGTTTTTATCACAAATGGTCTCTGACATTGATTAAACACATCATTTTGGTCCCTGACATTGAAAATCAATAGAAATGATTCCTGAGATTGTCCACCATCCATCATTTTGATCATTCCGTTAAAAACTCCGTTAAGTGTCCCGGAGCTCTTGGCCGGAAGTTTGAGCAATTTTCAAAGCTTCATAACTCAATCGTTTCTTAACCAAATTCGACCCATAATATATCAAAATGAAGATAGGAAGGTGTAGAATAAGATTATACCTATTTGGAAGTCCAATGGTTGTCGAAGATGGCCGGAAATTAGCCTCAAAGTTGACTGGTCCGAGTGAAAACTTGAAAACTCGCCGGAAACTGGGTAAACTTTAAATGTTCATAACTTCTTCAATACTCAACGAAATCAAGTGATTCAAATGGTCATTTAGGGGTTTCCCTCTTGACGATGAAGCTTGTCCCCCATCATCTCACTGGCCGACCTTGACCCCTGTTATTTTGAGGTCATATATTCAGATTTTGCCTCAATTTGGTACCGCTCTCATCGAAAATCGATTTTACGGTATAGACGTTTATGACCTTCCCCTCTATGCCCTGCAGTAATGATTTCTCTGACATTACGACCTTTACCACAACGATGTTGTCCATATGTTGATGAGGTGTGATGCCTAGTAACGGCTATTTTCACACATTACTCATGCTCTCTTTGTAACGGAATTGAGAGAAAGAATCCAACGTAGATTCTTGAGAGTTTTAATCGATTTTGTTAGTGTTTTCAAAGCTAATGAGCTCAATTTCCTATTGAATTTAAAGCACGAAATCATTGAGAATGTAATCTCATAGTTGCAGAGGAATGTAGGAAGGAAGAAGAAGGAAACCAACTGTTCTTCTTCACCAGTAAGTAAGACATCTTAGTATTGAATCTCATGAATGTCGAGTTCGTTACCAATTTATTCCCCACCCATTAGAATAAATATACTGTTGTATTAAAAAATAAAAAATAAAAAAATCTATACCAACACAGCATGTATTCATGGAAGGCAATACAAACCATAAAAGAAAAAGCAACACACTATTTCTAGTACATTTATTGATCATATCTCCCATCAAGATGATGTGATACAATATCATTACTCTTTTTGCATGTCCAGATTTCGTTCTCATCGAGAATGTCTTCGCCAATGCAATAGATTGTAGTACTAAATTGATTTAGAGTATCTTGAATAGCAAGGGGTGACACACCCCGACTGAGATTGAAGCGTGCTGGCCGTCACGTGAGCGTGACGTAACCATAAGCACAGTGCGGAAGCAAGATTAATAAGGGAAATACGAACAAATTAAAACCGAGCAACTAGCAATCCTAGCTTAAGATAGCATGCTAGTGCGAGAATAAGTGCAAAATACACAACCAGAGCTTAACTAGCCTAAGTTCAGTCACACATAAAAGTACTAATTAAACAACACCCGAAAGTGGTCCTACATGAATGATGGTCTGTCAGAACCTCCGCTGTATCCTCGTAAGCCACCAACAAAACTTTCACCTAGTACCTGGAGGGGCGCAAAACAAAAACGTGAGTGGGCAAAAACAAGGTTTTCTAAAATCATTTCATATCTCAAAAGCTCTAACCCCTCGCTGGAAAACCAGTATAATTTCCCAGAAAATAGTATACATACGTATATATCTCAAAATCATGCTTAGTATATCCAAAACCACATATGTGTATGTCATGCATATGCCATGTCCATTATCACAATATAACAAATGTAAGCCAGGTAAAGTAATCTTATAAGAATAACATATTAACCAGAGCCCCTGCAGTGGCCTATACAGTTAAATTTATAGCTCATCTATCCATCTAGTCGGAGTCATCTAACGTGACCTGTACGACAATATATTTGCACACGAGTCGGAACCACCTATAGTGGTCTGTACGACAAGACTGGGTGTAAATAAATACGTTCTAGTGCTACGATCATGTGAAGACTGTGTGATAAATCGCAGGTCACCTACGAGTCGGAACCACCTATAGTGGTCTGTACGACATGACTATGCACCTAACTTGGATCCAAGGTGAGCGTATGCTGCGGGAGGTGAACATCACGTGAAGGACTATGCCCTAGCCCTGGGTGGGAGCACTAACATCGGGGTGCAGGTTGATGAGCTCAATATACATCTCAACATCATCATCTATCTCATAACCATTCACAGCATAATATACTTACCTGGGCTTACCTGGGCTTCCGCAGCACCATGCAACAATATGCATAATCATGATAATGCATATACTAAAATATGATGCAAGTATGACATGGCATTTAAATCACATTTCCTTTAAAGTACGTTTTCTGGGAAAAACGTCAAGTGTATATATATATATATATATACTGAAACATTGCTCAAACATTGAGAAACAACTATAAAGGCATTATTTTAAAGCACATAGACGAAACTAGGTAATAACTTCTCAAACATTGCTCAATTTGGGTATATGAATATATCACAATGACCTACACAACCTCACGAACATCCCCAAATTTTTAGAATCTTTTTCCGACCACCCACACGACCTCACGCGCCTACCAAGGCACGGCCAGACGTGCCCCCACGCGCGGCCACGTGCCCGGCACGTGTAATGGAACAGTGACGACAGTTAAGGAATATTCCGTTAAAAGTTAACAGATTCTGTTAAAACTAACCTGACGCCATTAGAATATTTCGTCAACTTTAACAAAATATTCTTCCTTATTCTCTGGTGGGCCTCGCCGGTGACCACCATCCGCCGCTGTCTGCAACTCGCCAGATTCAGGAAAAATTTTCAAATCTTCATATCTTCTTCATTTCTCAACCAAATCCATGAAACTTGAACCAAAATGAAGCTTATGAAGAGTAGAACCAATTCTTACCATTTCAAGTTCCAGAAATCACGGGATCTCGCCGGAGAAATTCGAGAAAACTGGCTAAACTTTGAAACTAGCTATCCCGACGTCCAATTCACTTGGTTTTTCTTCTCCGAGCTTCGTGAGGATGATCTAACGCTTCCTATGGCTTTAGAATCTCCTAAAAACTTCACATTAATTAGTGCATGAATAGTACCTAAATCGGAGCTTGTGAGAAACTAGGGTTTTCGAAGCTTTCAAGTCTCGAAACTGGTATAGATGAACTCGGAAGTTAAAGAGGAACTCGAATATTACCTTGTTTGTCGATCCGTGCATGAAAGGTTGAGTTTGGTGTTCATCCGTACGAAGAGAGAAGAAGAGAGTGTGAGTCTGAGAGAGAGAGCACGGGAGATAAGAGAAAGTGTAAATGTGGATGTGTATGTGTGGTCCAAAAGCCACCAATCAAAACCAATAATTTTCTTATTTCCAATTGGGTCCAAAATAATAGGAACTTAACACATTGGTCCTCAAACCAAACTTAACCACACAATGCCACAAACGCTCAAGGGCATTTTCGTCCTTTCACATATTCGAGAATAATTTTCTGGGACGGGCTGTCACAAGGGGTGTGATATTTCACTCCTTAAAAATACCTATATGATTGACTTAATACCCCAAATATGTTTACAATTAAAGTATCTACAGAACAAGATTCAACCTAAAGAAAATATGCCAAAGGCACAATAATACCCCAAATATGTTTACAATTGAAGTATCTACAGAACAAGATTCAACCTAAAGAAAATATGCCAAAGGCACAAAATTTTGAAAATTATTGAAATATAGTTGACCGTTTTTTATTGAACGATACTCTAATCTAATCTAAACAGCAGCTATGAGATTTATATTTTTAATTTTAGATTTGAGTATCAAGTCCTATGCTGAAAAGTCCTCGTTTAAGTTAAGGTTTCAACTCTGTCTCTGGTTAGAAGTCCTTACACTAGAATGCTAAGTCTCGTCTTTAAGGTTTATGTTCTCGAGTTTCGAGTCCTTCCTCGACCCAACACCACCTTGCTTAAAGTATTTCCAATGAGAGACCGTATGTTAGGGTCTCTACACACTACAACAAATCCGTCATTTACCTAGAAACATTTTAGCGTGAAACTTATCTTCCTCTCTATAGAGTTCCTTTCAGCGAGGAAAATTTCGAGTTCTAGCAAAAAGTAAGCTCATTTTGATCTTCATGCTAGTGTGGAAATTTTTTTCATCTCACTCTAGGTTTAGCGGGAATTATTTTCCCTTCCCGCCAAAATATTAGCTAGAAAATTATTACTTTTCTCGCTGAATAAAATTTTTAGCAAGAAAAATGAGTCCCGCTATAGCACTCCTGTTGTATTTCCCAAATGTGTCAAATACGGCGATGTTTTATTCACACATACAGTGAGAAATATTTTAATCAGGTTGAATAAGGGTTCAGCGAGAAAATAATTTCTCCCAGACATCCCAAGTTTTTTGAAGCCCAATATTTTTCTATGGGTCGTTTGGCGTGAAATAAAAAAGAAAAACAAATTACCAACTAAACTCATTCAGTCACTCTGCTTCAGTCTGTCGATTTGTCTCTCTCGTTCAAAGGTTCTAAAAATCGCTAGGCACTAGTCGGGTGGCGGGCTGGGGCCTAGCGCCTAGGCGGCTAGGCGGGGCCTAGGCTGACCAGGCGGATTTAAGTAAATCAATCATATTTCGTGTAAATAAGTGTCTGCTTATACTTGAAATATATATAATTTCATCATAAACTACAAAATAGAATGCATATATTTTATGAAGTATTGGAACATAATGAAAACATGTGAAATAAGGATATAATGTGTGTTTATTTAAGTATGCAACAAGTCTCTTACAATTTATTGGAAAAAAACAAAATGCAAAATGAAAGTTATCTATTTTCTGTCTAAGTGAGTTGCGACCTAGGCGAGTGTTTAGGCAGGTGCCTAGGCGGTCTAGGCGGTGCCTCAGCAGGTCTAGGTGGCCTTAGCGTTAATCGGGGCGGTGGCCAGCCGCCTAGGGCCTAGGTGGCGCTAGGCGGGGATTTTTATAACAGTGGTTCAACCACACTCTCTCTATAGAATGAAAAAGCAGTTGAGGGCGTTGCACTCTTGAACGTTCTGAAACACTCTCCAAACTCATTCTTGTTGGTCGAAGACGGTAATGGTAAGCTTTGCACTCTGTTGATGCCCCAAAATGTCACATGCAAGTCCAACCAAGTCTCAAGACCCAATCTTCATAAAAAAAAAACCCCAAACCAAGCCTAAACACATGCAAAGGAATATAATCGAGAAAAAGGAGTACTTATAATCATCTCACGCTACAGTTATTAAACCAGACATTTATAGAAATCACGCTATGCCTATACAAATCCATGCATATACGTCACGTCAAGCCTCATCACTTTAAATCACCATTCATGCTAAAATAATTCCAAGTCAGATGCTCGGGGCTTGCCAAGTGAATTGTGGTGTGGATCGTTACGGCAGTTCAATAGGCCTATGTGGAGTCAAGATTATGGAAGACTTTGGGTTGCTTAGGAGCCCAAAGATCCAAGCCAATAACCTTTGTAGTCCACGTGGGCAAGTTTGAGAGAATACCAGCCTCGTTTCTTTCTTTCCTTAGTATGCCAACCAATCTAGTTAGGAATGAACCAAACCCTAGCCCTAATTTCATGTGAAAGCCTAGCAAAACAGACATTTTAATGAAGAGAGAAGTTGACTTTCCTTTCCTAGCTCACGCTAAAGATCAACACCTGAAAGCCGGGAAACGCGTTACCAGAAATAACACATGTGGAAGCTGACCCAGAAAAGCAGTGCCTCGGGAAGAAAGTCCAATGCAGGCTTTACGAGACCAACGACATCTATCTGTCGTATACCAAAAAGAAAAGCCACAGTAAGACCAGGAAAAAAAAGAAGACCAAGCCACAGTTAGAGATTTCTTGGGAATCCTAGAAAATGGCCATTATCTTACAAAAGGGAGGTTATAAACCATTAAAGGAGATCCAAGAACTCAACCTAGAGAGAAAAGCATAGAAAGTTAGGAGGATTGTATTGCACCAAGCTAGGAAAATCTCTCCCTTAGTGCAAACAGCCTCAAATCCCAGAAAGCATCACCCCTAAACCTTAGTGTTTTCCATAACCTTCCTCTGAGCATACTAGCCATCAAAAACCTTGTTACCACCCTATGAAGCCTAGATTATTCAAACAAGAACACCATGCAACCATGCCAACTCTTTCTCTCATGCTAAACTGATAAACTTCTAGCTTCCACGTCATGCCTTACTTGAGCAAGTCATTATTTGCTTAACCATGCTATCTTTGAGTCATTAATCCAACTAAGATATTTCCTAAGACGTGCTAATCCTTTCGAGATACTTTGGGACTAGTACGAAACTAAACCGAGGAAGACAAGAAGACGTTCTCAAAGCCTAAGTCATTCTTAACGTAAAAGTACACCTTCATCTTTCTTCGTTCTCATCTCTTTGAACCATAACGCCAATTTCCACTTTTCTCTTTTCTCCCATTTTTCAGCTTTGCACTCCCATTCATCTTTTTCTTATTGGGTTCACTTTGTTTCCCTCTTTCTATTTTCCCTTATGTGGTATTTGAGTAATGCTAGGGAGACCAAATTTTTTAAACCAAATGATATGTCACCAATAAGAAAGATGCACATTAATCGACACTTAATCAATAATCCAATCATCTACAACCACATCATTTAGTTTACAAATTTGGTTTAAAAAAGTTGGTCTCCCTCACATTACTCGTGGTATTTTGGTTTATAAATATAGACCCGATTAAAATGGAAAATTAATAAATGATTTTTGGAACTTTAACCGACAGAAAGCCCATTTTGTTGAAAATCATGAATTGCTGCTTCTTTCCATTTCACTTATTGTTTGGGGCAAAATGTGGATTTGGCCATTCGCATAGCTCCCCAAGGGTTGGTGGCACTTCGTGTGTGTATGTTTGGTAGTTGGGCTCTTGCTGCTTGGTGTATTGCAAGAAGAGTGCACAGTTAGCTTTGAAATGTGCCTTTGTGGGGCCTTAGGTGTAGGCCTTGAGGCTTGCAATCAAAATTAACAATGATATAGGCGTGTCACTGCTATCTCAGTATAACAGATGTAGAACAAGTGTGTTTTAAGTTGATTACCCCCAAGTTACTCAAACTTCTTGTTATCAAATGATTGTCGTAGATGGGTTAAGTTTGCATTAAGTTCTTTTTCAGTCCTTATAAACAAGGACTTTTAGTTCATGATCTTGTATGTTCGAATGGAGGGAGTCCAGAGCCCTTTAAGTCATTTGCTTGATTCCAAGTTGCTCTTAATGAAACAGATCTGCTAAGTTAACTAAATCCAGATGCAAATGGAACTCTTAAATGGAAAAACAAGTGGAAATAACTTGAATACATGTTAAAAAGTGCATTAAGCAACAAATCTACTAATTTAGAGGACGAACAAAGAGACTCAGGCAAGATTTCACCTTGTCTGGCAAGGTTGAACCTCTTGCAGCCACTCCTCTTTGAGTTTACAAGGGTGTATGCTAAAAGGGATGGATGGTAAACAAGTTTACACGAGGGAATCGATACTACAACACTAGGGGAGGTAGCAGAGCTTTTATACTAGACAAAAGATAGCTTTTCTAAGGAAATTATTGCTAAAATTACTGAAACTGGGTTGATTTCAGCTTTCTGGATGCAAATCTGGCTTGAGAGCAGAGTTTGTATGTTTGTTTGTTTGTTTGATTGGTTGAGTGTCCTTGTCTCTATTGTCTCTTATTCTTTTTATAGGCAATTTGGCCCGACGGCCTTTAGCTCTACCCTTGCCCGAAAGCTTCCGGAGGGTAGTGAGTCATTAGTTTTTTTACCTGTAGTGCCACTAGAAAGTGCTTTTTGGCTGATAGTAGTTTGGTTTCCATCACTTGTCACTTCTGCTATAGGCACGTGACTTATATCTTGGCTAATAAGGCTTTTAGTTTGTTTCTAGGCTCGATGCTGGGCTTCGGGCAAGTCTTCATTTAATTTGGCATCTTTGGGCTTTTCCTCATTCAAACCCAATTTTTAAATACTAACCCAAACACCTATATCACGTATTGTTGTCTCATTCTCTCTATCTCTCACCCAATTCAACCATGATCTCTTGTAAGTTTCAATTCAAAATAACTGATTTTGATCAACTAAGGGTTGTGTTGTTAACTTATATTTTTTCAATTGGCAGTAGGAGAACTATAATTTCTAGTTGGAAAGCATTGAGAAATTGTATACCATCTGCATGATCTCCTCTTAGGTAAGTTGCTTGACTTTTAATTTTATTGTTTTAACCTCTCATGTTGTCCATGTCGTGAAATATATGTGGATTTTTTGTATAAAGTATGGATAACGGGACAACATTAAATTATGATCTTGGATGTTGTTGCCTACATGTAACATTTTATACCAATTTGTATAGTTCTATATTCCATTACAAGGACTCTACTGCCACTTTTTGAGAACTCATTTAGGGGCTTCAACGAAATCTTTGTGTTGTTGACTCAAAGATTTATTTTGAATCACATGAAATCATAAAGTTTTATTCTGATGGGAGTTCACACATATTCCCTCCCGTGCCAAGCAAAACCACTCGTGTATGTACCAAAAGACGAGATTATTTTAAAATGCTGATAACAGTTCTCTCTATGTGTTTACCTTACAAATTGAACTGATGAATTGGGTTCTTCCGCATATCCGGATGGCTTGAAAAACTGAAGGAATGGGCAGTATGAATAGGAATGGAGGTAGAAAAGGCGGCAAAATTCGTGGCATGGGTCGACAAAGAAGTGTTCTGCCCCAAATACAATGGTTCTGCTCTGCATAACAGAATCAACAAGATAATCAGGAAAACACGTTGCGAAACTCTCACTAACGTTATGATCCCCTCTTATGATGTCAAGTTTCTCCAACCAGTCATCTTCTCCACCTCACAGGTTAAACGTGATGAATCGAAGGATGTTCTGCTAGCATCTGTCTGTATTGGCACATCTGCAGCACCGTACTATCTCCCTCTTTACTATTTCGAGCACAAACCATCAAATGGCATCCCGAGAGCATTTAACCTCGTCGATGGTGAACTTGCAGCCAACAATCCGGTACATGTATACACTCTTAGACTTCCATTGATTGAAGAAGAGATTATTTGGGGTAGTTTTTTTTTTTTTCCAATTTACTTAAAACTTATATATTTTTAATTTGTTGACCAAAAAAAGTGAGAGGGGCACGTGCCCCCCAGCCCTTCATCAGCTTCGCCCCTGCCACAGAGCATCGATATGAACGTGAACACAGATCAATGCAAGTTCTTATGATCTTATCTGCAAATAAATTGGTTGAATTAATTGCAAAAAAGTCAAAACAAAAGTTATTGTGCATTCATTCATTTTTTGTTTGAGTCAGAGAAGTGCTTGATAGTTTTATTTTCTTCAGTGCAGAATCACAGCTCCCTATATGTATAAAGATTCAATATATAGCATGAAGGAAATTTTTTTTCTTCAAACGCAAATAATTTCCTTAGTCTCGTTGGTGAGAAAACAGTTCTTAGTTAAATGATATGTTAGATCCCACATTGTATAGGGGAGTTGATCATCTATGCGTACATATCCACCTCCAATTAGCACAAGGCATTTTGGGAGCTCACTGACTTCGGAGTTTGTGAGGGCATGGTCGGGATCCAAAGCTGATAATATCGTGCTACGACGAAGTCAAGTCCGGGATGTGGTGGAGCCCGGGTCGGATGTAACATAATATCTGATTACTCCAGGACACAGTAAATATATGAAAATAAAGCACTCGTACATTTTTTGTAAAAATTATTATTCAACTAGCCGCATGCATCTACAAATTTTGTTTTTTTAAATTTTAGGGCACTTCAGGAATTGGAGGTGGATCAAACGTTGGTGGAAGTTGATCAACAGGAGGCAGAAAAGGGAGTTCTGGTGCTGGTGGGGTGGACCCAAATGGGAATGGTTCCTGTGGAGTTAAGGGCATTTCAGGAATTGGAGGTGGATCAAACGCCGGTGGAAGCTGATCAACAGGAGGCAGAAAAGGGAGTTCTGGTGCTGGTGGTGTGGACCCAAATGGGAATGGTTCCTGTGGAGTTAAGGGCACTTCAGGAATTGGAGGTGGATCAAACGTTGGTGGAAGCTGATCAACCGGAGGCAGAAAAGGGAGTTCTGGTGCCGGTGGTGTGAACCCAAATGGGAATGGTTCTTGTGGAGTTAAGGGCACTTCAGGAATTGAGGGTGGCAGAAAGACTTCTGGTGATTGTGGAATCGGAAGAGACGGTGGCTGATCAATCACACCAGGGTCTGGTGCGGTTGGGGTTGATATAATAGGTGGTGCAAACGAAAATGGAGGCGGATCACCCAGCAGCGGCGGTGATGTAAATATAGGAACAAGTGGGGGTGATGGAGTAGTACTAGTGTCATCACCTGGTGGTAGTATGTCTGGTACAGGTGGAGGAAAACTAAAAACTGGTTGTTCTGGTGTTGTTGGTACTAACGGTGGAGGAAAACTAAAAACTGGTTGCGCTGGTGTTGTTGGTACCAACGGTGGAAGGGTCGGTGGTTGTATCGATTGATCTGGTGGTGGGGAGGGAAATACAAAAGGGATTGGTGGGGGGAGGAATTCTGGTGGTGGTGGTGGACTTGGAGATGGTGGAGGGGGTGAGGGAACTAAGGGTGGTGGAGGAGGTGGAGAGGGTGGCGGCGGGGACGGCGGAGGCAGTGGCGATGATGGCGGTGGTGCGGAAGGTGGCGGTGATGATGGTGGTGGAGCAGTGGCTACGGGTGGGGGTGCCGCTGGTGGTGGAGATAACACTAGTGGGGGTGGAGATAGTACTACTGGTGGTGGAGATGGGAGTGAAGGTGGGAAGGGGAGAGTAGGAGGAGAAGGCGGAATTCGCGGTGGTCGATGTGTTGGGGCAAAAGGGTTGTTTGGGGAAGGGTTGGTAGGGAAAGGCCATTGGCCACAGCTTCCAAATAGGTATTGGAATAAGGGATCACAGTTTGATCTTGTTCTTCCTCCTCCACTGCTACCTCTACCTCTACTTCTGCTTCCGCTTCTGCTTCCGCTACCGATTCTGCTTCCGCTTCCGCTACCGCTTCTGCTTCCGCTTCCGCTTCCGCTGCTTCTTCTGGGACTGCTTCTAGTGCCTCTTGATCTCTTTTCTTCCTCTACTTCTTTGTGTGTATGAATTTGCTGAGCATCTGTTATTGTTTTTGTGATCAGAAGCAGTGCTAAAACACTCGCAATGACTAGTATGTTTGCTTTCATTTCTGGTGCATGTTTTTCGTTTCGATTTCGTACTTGAGAGGATTCAAACTTATATACAGAGAACAAAAGGTTGAGTTTAATCTTTTCACTAATTTCGTATCTAAATTTGACTTTTGTTATAAAAATATTTGTCAAACATGTTTCTAATTGGTTTAGTATGAGGTGGTGTATAAAAGTCAACTGCTAAACCTGTGCGATGCTTTAAATCCCCACCAGTCTGCATTTATGTGCTGCTGTTACCGAGTCGAGTTACTATGAATCAGATAAGAATCTACCAATATGGATTTGATATTTTGGAGCAACTTTTACACTACCATGTGTCGTTATTAGTTGTTGTGTTATAATATATATAGACGACATTGTTAATGCATCATACACTTCAAATATATTATTACAAAATATATTTAAGCATTGTAAGAAAATTACATATATACATAATAACGTGTGACAATCACGTCGAAAAATCGATACAATGAACATCAATCTCTCCATATCTCCCTCTGGCTAAGGCCGGAGTGGGTTGCCTAGTTTGAAGTGCCAATGTTTACAACACAACCAAGAAATGAAATGAAAATATGGTGGGGGTGTCCTGCATGCTGCATCCCTATGTGCATGCTATTGAATACACATTTGCTTCCTTAATTTTGTTAGATTGATATGTAATAAAAAAGATTGATATGTAATAAAATTCTCAAGCTTGTACTGAAAAACAGTTGGGGAAAGATCCCAATCAATTTAATCTTCTTTTTTAGTTGATGCAGATTGTAAGAAACTGTTTGACCCTAAAAATGAGAAAACTTATGTCGCGCACAGCTTGAGCAATTATTGAGTTAACTATGTTTTTATTATGAATGTGGGCATGTCAACTCGCAACCGAGCTCGGTTGGACGTGCAGAATAGATGTGGTGGTGGTGGTAATGCGCTGCTGACTTTGCACTTGACCAACTGCGGCCGAGGAAAGAACACCTCTCGCTCTAAGGTCCTAGAACCTGAAAATAAGGTTGCTTAATTCACCGCAAAGTTCAGGATCTTTTGCACTAGTTTCGACGACTTCAACTATATCCGTGAGTATATAAATGTGTCGAATCGGTATCAAGCTGTATGGGAAAAGATACTCAAAAAAGATGAGTGTCTTTATGGTGAATGTGGTTCGGTTGTCTGGATGTCATACTATGAAGTGCATATGGAAGTAACCAATCATAGAACACCTCTTTTTACTGGAGAGGTTTTTTGCGTTAAGCGTTTTGAGTTGTTTGTTGAGTTGAAGGGGACCTCTTATGTTGCAAAACCACTTCTATTTATAATGGCGGGTTTCATGGTAACAAGGTTTGCGGAGGTAGAGTCCTGGTAGGATTATACCTACTTGGCACTCACCTGGATATCATTTGAATTTCTCTCTTTAACCCCCTTTTTAGCTGAAACACAATCTCTATCTAGTCTTGCCTTCTTTGACTTGAACTAAGATTCTGAACCTAGTCTCCTTATATGCTTAATTCATTCTTATTTGATCAGCTATAGGTTTCGATTCCTGGAATAATTCGAATTTTGCCAAAACCCATTTTGATCCTTAACAACCATAATTGAACTAGGACTCGACCGAGCCACGCCTAAATCTGATCCCTTAGTAGTCCCATTTCCATCAGAACTCAATCAAATCAATGCTCTTCTGGGCTGGGACTCAACTGAGAAATCAACCTTGGGTTAAAAGTTAAGGCCTTCCAACCCAAAATATCCTTTTTCATCCAAACTTTGCATTTCAGGCCCAAACATAAACAAATAAATATACTTCATGGTTTGAAATCTATGCTACTGGTTTATTTATAAAAAAAAATTGCCACCTCTAACATGTGGATACATGTCTAAGCATTTTATCTAACAATGTTGAAGGGGAGACCTCATTTTTGTAAATTACATTTAGGGCTGAAACCACTTTTAAAGAAAATACTTTTACGTTCCAAAAGCACTTGAAATTGTGTTTCTTGCAAGAATCACTTCAAATACTTTTTTCAAAATTCACTTGCATATTTACCAAGGATTGGTTTCTAAAACATTTTCCCATAAAGCACTTCACCCATTTTAAAAACATTTCTATACAATACCTTAAACTATCTTTCTAATTAAAGTAGGGTCCACAACACAGTAGTAGATCTCACCTCTACTTGATATATAGTTTAGATGTGGATTACAATATGTGATATCCTAGTATTTTCCTTAATAAACTAGCTAACGGCCCACATAGTATAGAGTTGTACTATCAACATATTCATTTTTACTTTTTACACACTCTTCTAATTCATAGTCCGTTAAGATTAATGTTTGTTTTAGTTTTCTTTATAAATAGGATGTGATCGGTAACTTTGTAGAATAATAAGTCAGATAAAATGTAGTCATCTAGTTCAAAGATGTCTTGACATTTTTTTGTTTTTTTGTTTTCAGTTAATATAGTGATTTTATTTCAGTTAACATGTTCTGATTTTCAACTTGGTATCAAAACATGTGCGATCCTTCAAGGCTTAATTTGATAATGTATCAAAGTTGAAGTTGAAACCACCGCCCAAGGCCAGAACTGACGAGTCCACGCACCACACCCACCGTATCTACACACCAGACCCAATTTGTCCACGTAAAATAATAAACAACCATTTTTTAGTGTAATACATAAGAGTAAAGAATTTAAGCTAAATCACATACAACTAAATCACACATAAATCAGCTATAATAATTAGGTATCTAAATGATTTTTCATTTTTCATTCTCATTCTGTCACCAGAGTTAAAAAGAACGAAATGAATTAGCATGAAATGTAGTGATAGAATGAGTCAAAAGCAAGATAAGTCAAAGTGACGAAGCAGAAAAACGAATTAGTTTTTAAGGAAAATTAATGACAAGGGTTTGAAAACTTTGAGTTTCAACCAAAATGACAAAAATGTGTTGTAAGTGAATCGTACCAGGAATGACTTTTTAAAGTAAAAATATCCTTAATGTTAAAATCAATGCTCTTCTGGGATGAAAAAAATATGGTGGGGGGGGGGGGGGGGGGGGGGTCTCCTGCATGCTGCATCCCTATGTGCATGCTATTGAATACACATTTGCTTCCTTAATTTTGTTAGATTGATATATAATAAAATTCTCAAGCTTGTAGTAAAAAACAGTTGGGGAAAGATCCCAATCAATTTAATCTTCTTTTTTAGTTGATGCAGATTGTAAGAAACTGTTAGACCCTAAAAATGAGAAAACTTATGTCGCGCACAGGTTGAGCAATTACTTAATTAACTATATTTTTATTGTGAATGTGGGCATGTCAACTCGCAACCGAGCTCGGTTGGATGTGTAGAATAGATGTGGTGGTGGTGGTAATGCGTTGCTGACTTTGCACCTGACCAACTGCGGCCGAGGAAAGAACACCTCTCGCCCTAGGGTCTTAAAACCTGAAAACAAGGTTGCTTAATTCACTGCGAAGTTCAGGATCTTTTGCACTAGTTTCGACGACTTCAACTATATTCGTGAGTATATAAGTACGTCGAATCGGTATCAGGCTGCATGGGAAAAGATACTCAAAAGAGATGAGTGTCTTTATGGTGAATGTGGTTCGGCTGTCTGGATGTCATACTACGAAGTGCACATGGAAGTAACCAATCATAGAACACCTCTTTTTACTGGAGAGGTTTTTTGCGTTAAGCGTTTTGAGTTGTTTGTTGAGTTGAATGGGGTCTCTTATGTTGCAAAACCACTTCTATTTATAGTGGTGGGTTTCATGGTAACAAGGTTTGCGGAGGTAGAGTCCTGGTAGGAGTATACCTACTTTGCACTCACTTGCATATCCTTTGAATTTATCTCTTTAACCCTATTTTTAGCTGAAACACAATCTCTATCTAGTCTTAGCTTCCCTGACTTGAACTAAGATTCTGAACCTAGTCTCCTTATATACTTAATTCATTCTTATTTGATCAGCTATAGGTTTCGATTCCTGGAATAATTCGAATTTTACCAAAACCCATTTTGATCCTTAACAGCCATAATTCAACTAGGACTTGACTGAGCCACGCCTAAGTCTAATCCCTTAGTAGTCCCACTTCCATCAGAACTCAGTCAAATCAATGCTCTTCTGGGCTGGGACCCAATTGAGAAATCAACCTTGGGTTAAAAGTTAAGGCCTTCCAACCCAAAATATCCTTTTTCATCCAAACTTTGCATTTCAGGCCCAAACATAAACAAATAAATATACTTCATGGTTTGAAATCTATGCTACTGGTTTATTTATAAAAAAAAATTGCACCTCTAACATGTGGATACATGTTTAAGCATTTTACCTAACAATGTTGTGTTTAATAAAAGGGAAACCTCATTTTTGTAAATTACATTTATGGCTCATTTGGAAATGCTTTTGAAATTATTGAAACCACTTTTAAAGAAAATACTTTTATGTTCCAAAAGCACTTGAAATTGTGTTTTTTTGCAGGAATCACTTCAAATACTTTTTTTCAAAATTCACTTACATATTTACCAAGGATTGGTTTCTAAAACATTTTCACATAAAGCACTTCACCCATTTTAAAAACATTTCTATACAAGACCTTAAACAATCTCTCTAATTAAAGTAGGGTCCACAACACAGTAGTAGATCTCACCTCTACTAAATATATAGTTTAGATGTGGATTACAATATGTGATATCCTAGTATTTTCCTTAATAAACTAGCTAACGGCCCACATAGTATATAGGTGTACTCTTCACACATCCATTTTTACTTTTTACACACTCTTCTAATTCATAGTCCGTTAAGATTAATGTTTGTTTTAGCTTTCTTTATAAATAGGATGTGATCGGTAACTTTGTAGAATAATAAGTCAGATAAAATGTAGTCATCTAGTTCAGAGATGTCTTGATATTTTTTTGTTTCTTTGTTTTAAGTTAATATAGTGATTTTATTTCAGTTAACATGTTCTGATTTTCAACTTGGTATCAAAACAGGTGTGATTCTTCAGGGCTTAATTTGATGATGTATTAAAGTTGAAGCTGAAACCACCGCCCAAGGCCAGAACTGATGAATCCACGCACCACACCCACCGTATCTACACACCAGACCCAACGTGTCCACGTACCAGATCTAGAAATAATAAACAACCATTTTTAGTGTAATACATACAAATAAAGAATCTAAGCTAAATCGCATACAACTAAATCACACATAAATCAACTATAATAATTAGGTATCTAAATGATTTTTCATTTTTCATTCTCATTCTATCGCTAGAGTTAAAAAGTACGAAATGAATTAGCATGAAATGTAGTGATAGAATGAGTCAAAATCAAGATAAGTCAAAGTGACGAAGCAGAAAAACAAATTAGTTTTTAAAGAAAACTAATGAAAAAGGTTTGAAAACTTTAAGTTTCAACCAAAAGGACAAAAATGTGTTGTAAGTGAATAATAACAGAAGTGACTTTTTAGAATAAAAATATTATTAACGTTAAAAATGAACAATATCTAAAGTGTTTCTTTAAGATTCTTTATTTTTTAATAGATATTGGGCATGAAAATTTATTCTTTTACTTTATGGGTAGCAGATAATGACTAACATGGCCCATGATATTTTTGGCCACGGATAATCTCCCGAGGACGAGACTACTCACGAGGAAGGACAACCCTCTCCCTCCCACTTTCAACATCATCCCATCCATGACGTTTTTCAAGTCTCAACTTCAACCTTCTGACTGATAACTGCCACACGATTTCATGCCCCATTTGGCTTTTGCCTAGTTAGTCGATAACAGACAGACGACAAATCACGTTAAAAAAGTGCTTTCTTTGTTAAAAAAGTGCTTTCTTTGTTTCCCTGCAATACGGCCTTTGTCCCCTTCACCTCTCCAACAAAAGCATTCAAAACAAACGTACGTCTATAGAGAGAAGATTTTCTCGGTGTCCAAACACCCCTTCACTTTCTCTGTCAAAATTTGGACATGGAACTTGCTCTTCTCTTAATACCCATGTGGGTTTTAGCTACCCCTTTGTTGGTAACCATAATTGAGGCAGGAAGAGTCTTAGAGCCAGCAAATTCCACCATTTCTGGCCACAGTATGCTTCTTCAGGAACAACCCATTACTCAGTTTTCTGTGAAAATGGAAGCTCAATCTCCAGGTATTTCTACATTCCCCATTTTTGTTTCTTTTCTGTTTTATGTTCTATTTTATTCGAGCGATACTAATCTAATCCGAACTACGGGAAGGGAAAGCGGGATTAGAACTTGGTGGAAAGTCGCACACTGCTCTGGGAAAAGTTTAGTTTCTTTTTCTGTTTTATGTTAGTTTCACATTATCTTTAATTTAAGTTCTGCTTATTAAATGGGTTAATGACTTTGTTTGATTTCAAAATTTGAACCAAATCACTAAAAATCCGACTAAACGAGTAGAGTCTCAGTTAAATTAGTTCATCATTTATACTATTTAATTTCCCTTTTCTTTTAAGCTGTTGTGTTCTTGGAATGCCTTGGCTGCTGAGAAAATACAGGGGAAAAGAAAAGAGTAAAGAGTTGAATAATTCACTCTCCAATTATTGTTCATAAGAAAGCTCTTGGGGTACTCCATTGTCCACTTTCACTTTTGGAAAATGGTTCTCATATAGGTCTGGTTAAAAGCTTAAAAGTAATAAATTTGAAATTGATCTTGCAACCTCTTTTGGTTGCTTAGAAATGTGGGAAAGGAAAAGGAAATTCAAATTGTGAACCTTTACATTATTAGTATTCTGAAACTGAAACCATAAAAAAGCAAAAGGTTCTTCTCAGGTGTGACTTCGTTTCTTTACTTTTTATGAGAAAATTGGAAAAGTGTAGGACATATAGATACGAAAAGTATGAAATTTTGTTCTCTTTCCGTCCTCCATGTTTCGACAGATTTTTCAGCAACCAAACATAACAAAGTATAAGATTTAGTTATAGATCATCTTTATATCTTACAAAGATGTGTTGGTGTTCCGAATTCTATGATTTGGCTTTTATGGACTTCACGCGTACACTTGTTCATATCCTCGTTAATTGGTCACCTGATTCCTAATGAGGTAAAATTTGGATCTTTTTTTCTGTTAAAGCAGGATTGCCTGAGGTTAGAGTAGTTCACCATTCTGAGTTGAATAAGAGAATTCTTATAGCACTCATTGTTGCTTCCACACTCCTTGGGGGAAGCTTGCTGTTCCTGTCATGTTTTTGGATCTATAGACAGAAAACCCTGAAACACTCTATTGGGAAAAAGGAAACGACAATGGGTATCCTCTTTACATTTAACATTGCATTCTCTATAAGTTCAATTGCTCATACTCTAACGTTCTTCTTTTCCCTTCCCCCACCCCATCATTTTAATATCCAATTGAAGAGGCTGCAAAAGGGGTTCCATTAAATCCAATCATGGTTGAATTTAATTCCTTGAGGGTCGGGAGTAGGAAGGGTTCAGTTGCGATATTCAATTATCCATTGCTGGAAGCTGCAACAAACAATTTCAGTAAAAGTAATGTCTTGATTGAGAGGGGTTCTGGACTTCTCTACAGAGCTAGTTTTGATGAGAAATTTATTGCGGCTGTTAAGAAAGTAAATAGCACAAGGCAGGATTCTGAAAGAGAATTTAAGGTATTTCCATCTTTAAATGGTTTGAATTCGCTTTTCTGAATATGATTTTCTTGCTATGGGTTTACCTTTTTTTTATGAGTACTTGTTGTGCAGAATGAGGTGAACTGGTTGAGCAAAATCCAGCATCAAAACATCATCAGACTTTTGGGTTACTGCGTTCATGGCGAAGCAAGGTTCCTTGTTTATGACATGGTGCAGAATGGGTCCTTAGATACTCAATTGTGCGGTATGAATTTTCTATCAGTCTCTATTTATTCAGACGACAAAAGGCATTTGCAAATGCACATCACGACGTACCATTTATTTTATACTCATTTTGACTAATCTAGCAGGACCTAGTCATGGGTCCTCTTTGACGTGGCATCTACGGTTGAAAATTGCTGTTGATGTAGCCAGGTAAACTCATTTCACTTATTGTCACCCTCTTTCTTTCTTTCTTTCTTTCTTTCTTACGTAGATATATACATTTCTTTGTTAATTAGCTTTTTCACTACCATTAATGCTCTTTTAGGGGATTGGAATATCTTCATGAGCACTGTAATCCCCCTGTGGTGCACAGAGACCTTAAATCATCTAACATTCTTCTGGATTCAAATTTTAATGCTAAGGTTAGATCCATATATGAGGCCTTATTATTGAATACTGTAAGAGATTAGTTGTCTGATGAGTTTTGCCTTGGTTTAGCTTTCAGATTTTGGTCTTGCTGTAACTTCTGGGGTGAAGGATAAGGACAACATAAAGCTGTCTGGGTCTCCAGGTTATGCAGCACCAGAGTACATTTCGGATGGTATGTGTATATACAATCTAAGTTTGAATATGCTGGCGATGTCCATTTTGAGATGAAACTCTAACCAGCAAAACTTAAAATTCTAGAGCATTTTTCATATCATATCTCCTGTCAAGAAATTAGTTAATTTCAGTGTGGCTGCCTTAAAAAGCTGTGATAACTAATCATCCATTCCCACTAAATTAGTCTTCAGAGACATTATTAGCTCTTATCTTTCGGACAAGCACCATCACCCTAAATAGATCATCCCTAGTGGCCCTTGAAGTGGTCCTGGTAATCTTTTGTTTTTTTCTGGCCAGCATGTAGTTTTGCATTACGCCTCTTTCGATTTCAAGGCAAACAACTCTCATGGCGAAAAATAATAAAAATAAGCCAGTTATTTAGCTGAATGCTTGCATCCAAGAAATTGGCCTTTATTCAATTTCATTGTTCTGCAAGTGTAGTAATAGTGAATTGTCTTAAGAGTATTGCCTATGCCCTTATTTATTCATTGATGAGCGTTAAGTAATTCCGAGGATAATATGTAATTTTCTTTGTTTTTTAGGTCAATTAACTGATAAGAGTGATGTCTATGCTTTCGGCATTGTCCTTTTGGAGCTCTTGATGGGAAGAAAGTCGGTGGAAAATAACACCGGAGCTGAATGTCAATCTATAGTCACATGGGTATTTATTCTCAAGCCCTACGATGGTCCTACATTAGTTGTTGGAAACTTAATGTATCTGTTGATTTATTGACGTGCAGGCCTTGCCCCAGCTCACTGACAGATCAAGGCTTCCAAACATTGTGGATCATGTGATCAAAGATGCTATGGATTTAAAACACCTGTACCAGGTTCCTTGGTGAAATCGACTAATATTGATACTTTTTTTACTTGTATGATCCTGTTTGAATTGCTAAGTTGGGTTTCTTGTGCCATGAACAGGTTGCCGCTGTAGCAGTACTATGTGTACAACCTGAACCAAGTTACAGACCATTGATAACGGATGTGCTGCACTCGCTAATCCCTCTTGTGCCTATTCATCTCGGAGGGTCGCTTAGAATTACAGGGAATGTACCTTCTGCGTGAGCCGAGTCTTCCCATAAACTGGTAGAAGTTTTATACATAATCCAGTGCCAGAGATGGTTACGTTTCTTATAACTCTGGAGGATGGTCTGAATCCGCGGATCGATTTCCTTGTGTACTTGTCATTGTTTTTGTATATCATTTTCCTCAAAGGATTCAGATCCGGGAAGGTGTTGCTAAGAAATATACCGGCTTATTTTTGTTGCAGTTGTATGTAAATTGAAACGCATTGAAAGTAGACGTTTCATAGCAATCAGAGAAGCTTTTGCCTGTTGGATTACTCAGGACAGTTTTTTCCTTGGATGATTCCTTGGCATGTTTACATGTGAGCTCAAGTGATGCAAAGAGCATCTCCAATGAGACACTAAAGGAGTTCACACCCCATCGTATGAACTTCACTATAGGGACGAAAGGCATTCGAATGGGTTAGAAGAATTCCTTATAGTATAGGTGCTGGAAGTGTGTCCTAAAACTCAATCATAAGATGATATTTTACGGGTATTTTATGTATTAAACTTATTTATTTAATCAAAGGGCAAATGTTATTGTTTACAACTATCTCATTAATTGTTATATGCTTAAACAACAAGTCCAATAAATGTGTAATCGAGAGACCATGGCCCCGTCTTGTAACCCATCCTACGTTTATTGTGTCAAAATGTATTTTGGTTATCTAACCTAATCTCACGCATGGTGTCACATATTCTATATGTGCTCGCCTCTTATTCATCTTCCTCTCCTATCTTAAGCTAAAAAAAAAGAAAAAGAAAAAGACACAACTACAAGTCAATGGTATCTTGTGCCAAACGAAAACAAATTGGTAAACCTAAACAGACAATTTGCCTCATGCCATACGCCAAATGAGCACAACTACAAATGCTACCAACAAAATTTTTCCTCCGATCACTTTAATTAATTAAGTTCTTTCCGAAGTTCCTTGAGGACCTGAGGTGTACAAGTACAACCATTGATGCTGATTACCACAATTTGTTTTTTTTTTTTTTTTCACAAAAAAATATTACCTATAATAACGGGGTGGGAGAGTTGGCTAATCCTCACAATGGCTAGCAATAATGTAGTTCAAATTCGTCATTGGCGATAATCGAACCTAAATCATCTCACTTGCAAGTATAGAGAAATATCACTAGAACGTAATACTAAATTATTGATTACCACAATTAGAATGAGCACTAATCTCCCAGAAATAAAAATAAAATACGTATCACTCACTTTCTTTGTAAACATCAATAGGTTTCGCAAATTTGCTCTGTTGCTTTCTGCTTCGTGTTTCCGTCACTCTCAAAGAGTCGTCGTTTTGCTCCTCAACGCTTCGTGTTCTCTCGCAAATTTGCTCTGTTCGTTTGACTGCATCTTCCTTTGTTTTAACTTTCGTTTTCGTTTTGCTTTGTACTCTCTCGCTGTCAAACGATGTTCTCTTTTTGTGAGGGTCGTCGTCCCAAAACGTTGTGTTTCTGTGAGAGAGTTGTTGTCTAAAAAATTTCCAAATATTTATCTCTCTCTGTGTCCGAGTCTGGGATTTGGGTCTATTTGGAAGGCTTCTTCGCGTCTGTGAAGCTGAGGAGCAGCATTGAGTGTAATTTGAGATTGTTGAGTTGAGTCCTGTGATAAAACAGGTTCATTTTCTTCTCCAGCGATTTTTACATTTGGTTCATAATCCAATGGTACTGAGATTTGTCTGTGTTTCAGCGGTGCCAAAGACCGAGGGGCTTGCACCTTCAATTTCACTTTCGGACAACGCATTGAAGCACTTCAATAAGATGAGATCTGAACGCGGTGAAGACTTATGCTTGAGATTGTTGTGTTGTGTTGAGTCCTGTTGATTTTGAAATTTCTTTGTTATTCTCTTGCACATCGAGTTTTGCATTTTTTTTCCAGAAAGAATCAAGGCCGGCCTTAAAATTGCATCTGAAACTCAAAACATGCAAGGTATATATGTCTCTCAGCTTTGAGATCCCTTCTTTTGCTTCAGTTTTTTTTTTTTATTAAATTTTACAAAAGCCTTTTTTGTTTGTGTTTTTGTCTACTTCATTTTTGGTTTATTGTTTATAAGTTGAATATGCTCCAACTAAATGAAGAATGTAAATTTGGATTTCCAAATGGGTGACAGAAATTTGGCCCCTGATTTCTCTTCGGCGATTCTAGAAAGAATCAAGGGTGCTGCCATTGTTTTTTAATTCGTGTTTTTATATTTTTACTTTACTTTTTGCCTTTTTAATCTTTGATTAAGAAATTGAGATTTGCCCATTTGAAATTTTATGGTAAAAAATTAGGATTGAGGAAATTTTGGAGAGGTGGGTCACATTGTAGGATATGGAGTTTGTGTAATTGGTGTTTACGGGTGGAATAAGGTGGTGAAAGGTGGCTGTAAGTATTTCAAAATGAAAAGAAAAGAGATCACATGGATTGTGTGAGGTTCTCCAATTATTTGGTGATCTTAGGTTCTCCAATTGTTTGAATCGAACCATAAGGTAATCGTGTTGTAATTAGTGACTAGAATTGTTTTGCTTTTGTCATCAAATTATGTAGCAGTAGCCAAATATAAACATTTGAAATAGCATTGCTTAAAAGAGCGGTTTTAATCCGAACTCAATTCTTTTTTGGGGACATATTGTAGGTTGATTGACATTCCGACATGTAATATAGTTGGCGTGTTAGGGCTAATTGTGGAGATTCTGTTGACACTGCAATTGCTGTTGTAAAGAGTCCCTATATGCTGCTTAAGGGCTGGTATCGACTTATTCATGATCTGATTACTCAAGAAGGTCTATTTCTTGAAATAGCTTACATCCCTAGTGCTGATTGACAATGCTTCTGTGGCCAATTGTGGCTGTTGCAAGTATCGTATTGACAGTTTTCATGAGCATTTTAATCAGATTGTATGCATCAGTTGTAGTATATCAGGTTTGCTTACACTAGACTAAAATCATTGTAATTTCCTTGGCCTTTCATGAGTAAAATTATACCTTTTTTAACCATGTGGGAATGCATGAAAGGTGTGGCGTACATGATTGCAATGATGGCTGATGAGTACACGAATGACTGGCTGTATCTTCGAGAGGGAACAATCTTTCCAAAGTTAATGACTTTCTTGCTTATGAAAATTGTTCCTTTGAGCTCATTAAGTATTACTGCAGAAAGTGAGTAGACTTTCTTCTTAACTATCTTATATTTTGAATATACTTATTAATCAGCAACTTTTATGCCTGACAGCTTCAATCCTCTTGATTCCCACGTATAGCTTGAATTCTATGGATCCCCATCTGATCGCGATGTTGATCTTCTCGGAAATGTATGCCCGTCCACCTGCTTTCTTTATGTATTTTCGACATTCAACATCAAACGCTCTTATATTATTTCAACTAATCTGCAGGTTTATTGGGATTTGTGCAGTTTATTCAGTCATGGTGTGTCATGGTATGCTTGGGTGCCTATATTGTTAGCTGAGTAATTTTGCTGAATTGGTGATCTTAAATACGTACGGGCAGTAATTGGGTAATTATTGTATACAAAAGAATTTCATAAAAAGTCAACATCCTCAAGTGTATTTCAAATATGAAGGTATGATAGGAGTGGTGAGTAGAATTATTCAGTTTAATATGCTAGACTATGTTTGGACTATAGAGTTAAATTTCCTAACGCGAAAGGCAATCTTTTTGTGTTATAAAACATACGCATAATATTTGTGCTTCTTCATATTCTCATTGAGTTTTAATCAATCTTCTTAGTAATAGTTGGTATGTGTAAAAAGATTGAAATATGCTAATATAGCATAATATTAATGGCAGCTGGCAAGGGTGTGATTAGTGATTTTTGTCTTTCATGTTACTAAGATTTAAATTAAATTGCTTGCAAATTGAATTATTTTGCAAATAATTGTAATTAAATTGGGGGGAATTGCCCTTTCTATTCTCCAAAGTCTTTGTTAGAAATTACATTTACTTAAATTTTGTGACTTTTTTTTTTTTTTTTTGTCCATCTAACATAGTTTTGTGGTTGAAGTTTGTGTTGGGAAAGGAAAGATTTTTTAAATTGTATTTTTATTTGTGTATGTTTGTGTTAAATTTTTGGGTTATGTGTGTGAATATTATTCGATTGAATGAGAAATTGATGTTTTTTAATTTTTTTTGTTTTGTTTTGTAGGGTTTTGGCTAATAGGCAACCGGCTGCAAGGTAGTAGAAGAGGAAATTGAGGTGTACGAATGAGCTGGAGAGGAAGGTGCACGCGCTTCAAATCAAGGCAACCACCCTCTCAGCACAAGTCACTCTATTACAGTTATAATGATTGTTATTCTTTCTTCGTTAATTGGAATCAAATTGTGGTTTATGATATTCTATCAATGGAAAAGTGAATCACACGCCCAAGCCTCTGTCAGTTCTAGAGATCTCAGTATGTATCTAAAATTTGCATAAAATTGGTGGAAAAATGTATTTAACGATTTATGTTCATATGCCTAGGCTTGACTTCTGAAAATGCATCATGAAAAGGTACGGTTCATAAGTTTACAATGTCTGAAAATATATCCTGCAAAGCTATGGTTCATAAGTCTACAATATCGATAAGGATAATACATATATATCACATAAAAAATATTAGATCAAACTTAATTATCTTTCATTGAATTATGAGATATATCTAATTCAATCTGCAATTTAAGTTGACCAATACTTTCTGGAAGAGTTCTGTTAAACTGGGATGAGACCTGATATTGAACTTCAAGAAAGATAAAGGTGGTTTAAATTTCTAAACTTTCTAACACGAACATCTGTAAAATGGCCTGAAAGATTATTAAACCCCAATGACAATGACTCTATTCTCTCCGAACTACATACAGACAAACTCTAAAAGATATGGGATATATCTTCATTTAAATTGTTGTTTGACAGATCAAGATCCTTCAACTTAGCCTCACTAATCCCAATTTTCAACAGGATTTCCACCTTTCTGATTGGGATTTTTACAACAGTAATTCGTGGCTGGGTGGTAAGATAAATCCTTATTTGCTCCATTTGAAGCATCTTAACTACTTGGACTTGAATTACAACAATTTTCAAGGATTGTAGGTTCTCCAACAACCCATTTAGGTGGGGATTTGATTCCATATTGTTTACACATCTATCTTGAATGTTGTCTTGCAGAATCCGGTAGTTAATTCCGAGTTTATTATCTCCTTTAGCTGCATGAACTCAGTAAAAGTTTCAGGTTGTGGACTCTAAACTGTTGAATCTCTACGTTTTCTTCTGTTTTGTCCAATTGTTGTCATTATTCCAATTGGGTAATTTTGGGTTTTGAACGATGTTTCTTTGTTTACAGATAAATTATGGGGTCTAGACTCTTAATTGCAGGTGAGGAAAATAGAGAGCCAGCAAAGCTTCATTGAGAGAATGCATGAGTTTCCTGGGATGGTATGTTTATTCCTTCATTTGGGTTAACACAAACACCCAAAAATGTAAATTTGTCTTCCACTTCTTCTAAATGTAATTTTTCATATTTCTTTTCCGTTCTTATTTGTTCAATTTGTTGAATTTTGAAATCACTTGATGAAATAAAATTTCCGAAACATGTTAAAGAGTGTAATTTTACGCGTCTGATTCGAGTTTAGAAACATCATTAACATTCATAGCGTATCTTTTGTTCAGTGGATAAACAAGTGTGGATGAGCTTGATTATGTCGAATAGAATGCTTTAGTGCCCACCACCTGTTTGATAAAAGATGCCAGAGAAGCATGCCCTAGCACACGGTTTTATGGGTAATTTTTCTTTGTTCTGCGTTTTTGTGTTTATGGATTTGGAATTTTACGGGTGAAATATTGAAGAATCAAATGTTATTTGAACTCTGGTATCAATAACTATTATGTACCGATTTGAATAGTGGGAAATAGCACAATATTTCATAAATTTTTGTAAGTGCACTAATATCGATCCAAAGCCGCATGGGCTACCTGTGTGGTCAAATCTTTTGATATAACAATCTACTCAGCGTTTTCAAAGAAAATAGCATTAAACTTTTGTAACACCATGTTTTATATATTTTAAACATAATCTTTCGTATAATTTTCAATCACGCAGCAAGGCGCAGACATAATTTCTAGTATCAACTATAAAGTACACGTTTTATAGAAATATCCGCCTAATTAACGAGATAGGATGACAAAATATCATAAAATATAAAACTTAAGACATGAAAAGGTCACAATGATTGAAAAATGTTTTTATTTTCCAGCAAATAAAAACATGTTTGAATACCAGCCAAACTCAATGATTTAAAACCTACATGCAACAAAAGGTCAACGATGTTATCAAAGATTTATATAATTGATTACTGATACATTGTAAAAGGTCACACTCCAACATCTTATGGATTTCCTCGATTCACATTGATTTCACACAAGAGAAGAATATCACTACTTAAATAAACTCTCCCTGCAGAATTTCCAACCCCAATCAGTCTCTAATATTCCTCACAATTACAAGGAAAACAATGTCGATGTCTACATGGCTCTGCACTAAAAGCACCAAGAACATGCTTGTCAAAATTGTTCACCCGGGAGGGCATGTGGAGCTGCACGATAGTCCTCTTCTCGCAGTGGAGATCATGCTAAGGAATCCGCGATGTTGCGTTGCGCACCCTCACATTTTCCAGCAGCCATGGGCGATTGTGGAGCCGGATACCATGCTAAGTCTAGGGCAAAAGTACTACGTCGTGCCCGTAAGCACAATTCGGAAGCTTCAAAGGCTCTCCATAAAGTATTCACCCACTTCAATCCATGACACTCAAAGAAATGTGACACCCCCACCAAGCAAAGAAGATGAGAAACGTGATGACATGCTTTCTAATTATTGTAATTGGTTTTACACTAGGAATAAAAAATCTACCAAGTTTTCGTATGCTTGTGTTTGTAACCATGAGGAAAACAATGTGAAGGAGGGAGGATGTTTTTCTGAAGATAATTGCTTTGCTTGCTTTTTTAAGGGAACACAGATTAAAGAAAATGGCGGCGATCACGATTTGAAAGAGGAAACAGAATCATCAAGCAGCAGCATTTCATCTTCTGAGATTGAGACAAGGACGCTTACAAGGAAGAGGAACAGGAATTCTACAAAGCATTGGGGCAAAGATTCAACACCTAAAAGATTGTCATCCCTAGATCATTGGCAGCCAAGTCTAGAGAGCATCCATGAAGAATGAAATAATTAATTAATTAACACCTTTTGTTTGTTGGGATCCATGCTCTTTCTTCAGTTGGGTTAAGAGAATCACCTAATTGAATACCATTGAGTATAGATTTTGATTTAGCTATTTACATCTTGTTCTTACTTGACTTAATAAGCAAACAAAAACTTCATCAAATCCTATTAATTTAGCACTAACTTTAATTGTTAATTAAATCATCTTGAACTTGATCTGGATGTGTACTATATAGAGTAGAAGGGTACTTTCTTGTTCCTACTCATTACACAATATGAAATTTCTATTGGTTATTGGTAGTAGTAATTTAATTTCTTAGAAGTCTCAAGTTGGAATAGCATGGTAATACTTGTGTCCATATGGGGGCATCTACTTGTACACCCACATTCATGGTTAACGTAAGTTCATTGTACAAACATTATATGTTTTCTTTCATTCTCATTGTCATCATTTAAAGATTATCTCTCGAAAAATATATCAAGTTGAAGATCGTTTATTCAGTTGTATGTATTAAATAAAAGTACTATTGTTTATGAGGATGTTACCTTTCTGCCAAAACCATTACGCTCGATATGACTAAAAGATCTCGAAATTGATTGACTTTTTGCAGAGATGATATTTAATTATGAAAAAAAAATTAGTTCCGATTATTGTTAAAATACGTTAATCACAAGTGAGTGAACAAATAAGCATGCATGAGTGTGAACACAAGATTGTCTAATTGGTAGTAATAGTGGTTATGTCTTTATCTTTTTTTTTTTTTTTTTTTTTTAAAGAAAAGAACCACGATGTGAGGTGTGAAACCCCACTCCCATTATTAATTTGTAATTTCATTTTGTCCCTGAAAGTTTATAAAAATGTGCAATTTGGTCCTCTATCCTAATCTAATTTGGACCCTTCATCTAGATTTTCTTTCTCCCTCACGCTGCCACGTGACAAGCACTAAACTCACTCTCTCTTCTCCTTTCCCGAGTCTCTCCCTCTCAGCTCACTCTTCCCTCTCACAGATCTCACTCACCTCTATATATATATATATATATATATATATATATATATATATATATATATATCTCTCTCTCTCTCTCTCTCTCTCTCTCTCTCTCTCTCGCACTCTCCCTCCCCGATCAAACCCACACCCACGTTCACCCACACCACCACCTCGACGTTGACGGTGCACCACCACCACCAGCTTCGTAGACTCTCTATCACTTCCCCTCATCTCTGCAAGCTCAGGGACACCCAGAGGCACCCAAATCTCTTCGGCGAGTCCCGTGCCTTTCGAGCTAGATTCCGGCCATCATCGACTGTTCCACAGCGAACCCCAAATACCAACTTACTCCTCTCACCTCCCTTTTCAATTTGACACCTAGTTCAGAGTCTAGGGTTTCGTTTTATTGTCGACCGGAGTACGGGAGGCTCCAGCCTCCTTCCCCGGTGAGAAATGGGTCAGTGACCCAAGTCTAATAAACCCAGGCCCTTTGGGCCGTTCAGAACTCGAGCTTTAGGCCCGTTAAAGCCAAACCTAACCCAAATCCTTTATTTTAATTTTTATAAAACCCAAAGGCCTTGGGCCATTTCTGTTAGGGTCTTAAGCCCATTAGCCACCAAAACCCTTTAACCCTTCGGGCTCAGGCTTTAAGGCCGAGTGGAACTTGGGCCTCTAGCTCGTTTCCCCTTTGACCCAAAAACCCTTGGGCCTAAAACCCGGCCCGGTTGTGAAGCCCAAACCCTTTAGGCCTTGACCCAGTCCAACAGACCAGTCCAACTCGAACCCAAGCCCAGACCCGGTTTAACCCAGTTGACCAGTGACCCGGTTTGACCCGGGTTGACTCGACCCGTTGACTTTGATCCAGTCTGACCCAGCCCAACAGACCAGTCCAACTCGAACCCAAGCCCAGACCCGGTTTAACCCAGTTGACCAGTGACCCGGTTTGACCCGGGTTGACTCGACCCGTTGACTTTGATCCAGTCTGACCGTTGACCTGGTCAACGGTCAACGTTGACTTTGACTTTGACCGATCAATGGTCAACGTTGACTTTTTCGGGTTTTCGTTCGGGACCCTTCCTAGGCTAATTTCGACATCCTGGACCCGTTTTTTACTTCCGTTTCTCTCAAATTCAATCGTTTGATTAGAGTTTTGTTAATTGTACCCTTTATGTGCTTAGGTGCAATTGCTAGTGGCGATTTTGTTATTCCTATTTCGTACGACTCTACGACGATGAAGTATCTGTAAGTGGACCCCTTCTAAAATGCATGTTTTAATAGTAGAAATGCATGCATGAACATCATGATTTATTGATTACATTTTATGAGACGTTTTATGAGATATTATGCTTAATTAGAATATTTTGGAATACCATATTTTCTATCGAACCCTTGTTCTTTGTAGGATATCTGATGGATGACGATATACTATTTAGAACATGTTTTTATACACTTCTTTATAGTATAGAATAAATGATGGATGACTTTATACTATGAAGTTGATTTTGTGATATACGTACCTATGTTTGGAAAGATTATTTTCAATGATTTTGTGCTTATCTATTGGTCACTTATATTGACCTTCGGGTTGGGTGCTGTAGGAGCGTACGGGCGATTGAAACTTTTGAAGGAAGTTTCTGAAAGAAGAGTTCTATATGCCTTCGGGCGACACTGATACCACTAGTTAGCACACTATATGCATACGAGATATGTTTTATGAAGGTTTTATGGCATGCTAGGGTTTTCGAAAAACCTATTACTTATTATGCTATTGAGTTTTCATTAAACTTTGGGGGTTAGTATGCTGATAACTGTTTTAGTATTATATATATATATATATATATATATATATATATATATCAACTTGGTCCACTCATGTTTGTTTTGCGCCCCCTCAGGACATAGGAACGAGGACTACGATCTGACGTATGAGGCATTCCCATACCAGTGACATAGAGATATCTCCTCTGCTTTGACTACTCTTGTAATAATACCTTCCATTGTAATTTGATTTTGAATATGCTCTGAACATGACATGCATCATCATTGTGAATTCATTGTTGGCAGTTGAATATTATTTATATCACTATCTTTACGCTATGAATTGTCACATTTTATTATCTTGCTACATTTCATAAATGAAATTTTATACACATGATTTACATGTTTTATTGGTATTAGAGCATACTTAGGACTTCATTCTTCCATTTGGTAATCCTAATGGTTCTTGTATCCATAATCTTCAATCCTTCTAAATCTTGTTTGTTTCTTATCAGAATCATGGATAATCCTGATGGGAATGTGCCTCGACGAGCTCGTTCTGGTTTAATGGGGGAATCCCACAATTGACTGCCGCTATGCGAAATGCTTTTCCTCAAAGTAGCAAGCTAAGCAGCACATATATGGAAATAGCTCGTAGCCACGGAGTTACGGAGCTAAGGGTAGTTGGAGCCTGTGAGGAGGCTGAAGATTGTTTAGAGAAAATGGAAGATACTTTAGAGGCCATGAAATGCCTAATGACTGAATGGGCGAATACAGCTGGTTACTTCTTACATAGGGACATCAGTCTTGGTGGAAATCAGTGAAGAACTCTTGTCTACCAGGTTCTTTGATGACATGGGCTACTTTTAGTGCATAATTTCTGAGCCCTAACTATCAGTTAAGGAAAAGGCAGGAGTTCCTAGAGTTTCGTCAGGGCGATCTGAGCATCACAGAGTTTGATAGCACTTTCCGACGCCTACCGAGACATCATGAGGGAACCTATGAGAATCCATGGGAGATGATGATCCAAGCACTGATTGCGCTGAACCGGGACTATCGCTAGCTTGTGGCTGCACAGAGGCATAGATCCTATGAAGAAATGATCAAGACGGCCTTGAATATCGAACAAACAAGGTGGGACAATCTTATTCAGGATTAGCCTCAGATTCAGAACCAGCCCTAGAAACAGAACTGACCTTGGAATCGGAATCAGAGGGGTCAGGGATTCCGATCTCGAAGTATAAGGGAACCAGCAAGCTCTTCTAACCTCATTAGGCTTAGGCACTCTCATTCATTCAAACAACAGGGCCAGGGTTCGGGATTATCTGGTGACGGCTCAGGTAGTGAGTCAGGGAGGCGATCCTTCAGCCACTTTGATTCGAGCGCAGCTGGACCAAATGTGTGTTACAGATGCGGCGGCTTTGGACACATTGCCCGGGATTGCGACACTCCACCTTTATCTGTGAATTATGTTGCTGGGTTGAGTTATGGCAGAAGTAATAACCGGAGTACTAGTTATAGTGGGATCAGTAATACTCAGAGCTATAGTGGTACTCAGAGTTATGGAGGGACTCAGAATTACGACGGGATTCAGAGCTATGGTGGCAGTGGTAGCCAGAGCACCCAGTTTTCTGCCCAGCGATAGCCACATCAGTCCAGAGCGGCTTCGGGTAGTCGTACTCAGGGGAACAGAGTAGGCCGTAACAACCAGGGCCCTAGGACTCGTGGGGGCCGTAACAGTGGTGCAGGATGTCAGGTCTATGGGCGTACCAATCAATTTGTGATTGTGTTCATTGACGGCATTCTAATTTATTCCAAAAGTGTTACCGAGCATAAGAAGCATCTGAGGTTGGTGTTGGAAAGGTTGAGAAACAATTAGCTATTTGTTAAGTTCAGTAAGTGCTAGTTTTGGCTAAATCGGATCAGTTTTCTCGGACATGTGGTCTTTGCTGAGGGAATTAGTGTGGACCCTCAGAAGGTTTTGGTAGTGTCTACATGGGAATAACCGAGGAACGTTACTGAAGTGAGGAGTTTTCTAGGTCTGGCTGGCTACTACAGACGTTTTGTGTAAGACTTCTCGGCGCCATGCCTCTCAAGTTGACTCGTAAGGGGGTCAAATTCGAATGGGATGAGAATTGTGAACAGAGTTTCCAGGAACTTAAATAGCGTTTTACTCAAGCTCTTGTCTTTGCTTTTACAGACGACAGTGGTGAATTTGAGATTAACACTGATGCATCTCTGTCAGGTTTGGGTTGTGTTTTGATGTAGCATGGGAAAGTTATCGCCTATGTTTCCAGGCAACTTAAGAATCACGAAAGAAACCACTCACGATCTGAAACTCGGAGCAATAGTTTTTGCTCTAAAGATCTGGCGACATTACTTGTACGGTGAAAAGTGCTGTATATTCACTGATCACAAGAACCTGAAACATGTCTTCACTCAGAAAGAACTAAATTTGAGGCAAATGAGGTGGATGGAACTCATAAGTGATTATGACTGCACTATCGAGCTATCCATGTTTTGCTATTATTTTCTCTTCGAGAAATTGGCGTTATCGTGGAACCAGATGAGTAGGGAGCTTAGTTAGCACACTTCCAGGTTAGACATGTTTTGGTGGATATGGTTAGAGAAGCTCAAGAACTTGATCAGGAACGAGCCGACATAAAAAGGTAGGTGCAAGATGGGAAGATAGAAGATTTTAAGATGCAGAGAGATTGAGCCTTAATGATAGGGAACAGGTTGTTTGTGCCTAAGGATAACGAAGCGGTGAAGAAAGAAATCCTTGATGAGGCTCACATTTCAGCGTATGCCATGCATCCAGGGAACACCAAACTATATCACACTATCTGTCTGTTCTATTACTGGGTTAGAATGAAACGGGATGTGGATGATTATGTGAGGAGATGCATTATTTGCCAACAGGTGAAGGCAGAGAGACAAAGACCTGAAGGGCTATTGTAGAACTTCCCGATACCAACATGGAAGTGGGAAGACATCACTATGGATTTTGTGTATGATTTGCCGAAGATGCAGTCAAGATTTGATGGTATTTGGGTGATTGTGGACCGACTCACTAAGACCGCTCATTTTTTGCCTGTTCGACAGACCTATTCACTGAAGAAGCTGGCAAAGTTATTCATTGATAATATTGTCAGACTTCATGGTGTACCCATCTCCATCATTTCAAACAGAGATCTCAGGTTTACCTCCAGGTTTTGGAGAGCTTTCAATGCCGCAATGGATACTCAGTTGTTGTATAGCACTGCCTACCATCCACAGATCGATGGTCAGTCCGAGCGGACGATTTAAACCTTGGAGGACATGTTAAGAGTGTCTGGTCTCTAATGGCAGTGTAGCTGGGATAATTATTTGCCGTTGGTTAAATTTGCATACAATAACAGCTGTCATTCGAGTATCGACATGGCACCATTTGAGGCACTTTATGGGAATGTGTGCTAGACTCGATTATGTTGGACAGAGGTTGGCGAATGGGTGTTAGTGGGGCCAGAGATTGTGGACATTACTAATGCTAACATCTAGTTGATTAAGAGAAACCTGAATGCAGCACAAGACAGAAAAGTATTATGGACAAACATTCCAGAAATCGTGAGTATAAGGTTGGTGACTTTGTTTTCCTAAAGTTGTCTCCCTGGAAGGGTGTAGTTCGATTCGGTAAGCGAGGAAAGTTCAGTCCTCGATACATCGGTCCCTACCAGATTTCGGAGAGGATTGGTGCAGTTGCATATAGGTTGGAGCTATCACCAGAGCTGTCACATATTCATAACGTTTTTCATGTTTCCATGCTTCGAAAATATTTATCAGATCCCTCTCATGTCATTCAGCTAGAGTCGTTGGAAGTAAATCAGGATGCGAACTATGTCGAAGAACCAGTGGCTACCATTTACCGATAGGATAAAGTACTGAGGAACAAAGTCATTCTGTTGGTGAAAGTGGTGTGGAGAAACCATGTCCTTGAGGAAGCAACATAAGAAACGGAGGATTCGATGAGGAGCCACTATCCGTTTTTATTTGTTTAATTTTGTAATTTGGGGGCAAAATTTTTATAAATGGGTAGATTGTGAAACCCCATCCCCATTATTAATTTGTAATTTCATTTTATCCATGAAAGTTTATAAAAATGTGCAATTTGGTCATCTATCCTAATCTAATCCGAACCCCTCATCTAGATTTTCTTTCTCCCTCATGGCAAACACTAAACTTACTATCTCTTCAACTTTCCTGAGTCTCTCATTCTTAGCCCACTCTTCTCTCTCACATATCTGACTCACCTTTTTCTCTCTCTCACACTTTCCCTTCCCGATCAAACCCACACCCACTCTTACCCACACCACCACCTCGACGTCGACATCGCACCACCAGCAACAACTTCGTGGACTCTTTCTCTCACTTCCCCTCGTCTCTGTAAGCTTAGGGACACCCAGAGGTACCCAAATCTCTCTGGCGAGTCATGTGCCTTTCGAGTAAGATTCCGGCTATCACCGACCGTTCCACGACAAACCCAGGTACCAACTTACTCATCTCACCTCCATCTTCAATTTGACACCTAGATCGGAGTCTAGGGTTTCGTTTTGTTGTCGACCAGAGTACGGGAGGCTTCGGCCTCATTCCCCGGTGAGAAATGGGTCAGTGACCTAAGTCCAGTAAACCCAGGCCCTTTGGGTCGTTTAGAACTTAGGCTTTAGGCCCGTTAGACCCAAACCCAACCCAAATCCTTTATTTTAATTTTTATTTATTTTTATAAAACCCAAAGGCCTTGGGCCATTTCTGTTAGGGCCTCAAGCCCATTAGCCACCAAAACCCTTTAACCCTTTGGGCTCAAGCCTTAGGGCCGAGTGGAACTTGGGCCTCCAGACCGTTTCCCCTTTGACCCAGAACCCTTGGACCCAAAAACCCTTGGGTCTAGAACCCGGCCCGGTTGTGAAGCCCAAACCCTTTAGGACTTGACCGAGCCCAATAGACCGATCCAACCCAAACCCAAGCCCAGACCCGGTTTAACCCGGGTTGACCTGACCCATTGACTTTGATCTGGTTAACGGTCAGCGTTGACTTTTTGACTTTTTTGGGTTTTCGTCTGGGACCCCTCCTAGGCTAATTTCGACATCCTGGACCTGTTTTTGACGTCCGTTTTCTAAAATGCAATCGTTTGATTAGAGTTTTGTTAATTGTACCCTTTATGTGCTTAGGTGCAATTTCTAGTGGCGATTCCGTTATTCCTATTTCGTATGGCTCTATGAGGACGGAGAATCTGTGAGTGGACCCCTTCTAAAATGCATGTTTTAATAGTAGAAATGCATACATGAAAAGCATGATTTATTGATTACGTTTTATGAAATGTTTTATGAAATATTATGCTTACTTAGAATATTTTGGAATACCATATTTTCTATCGAACCCTTGTTCTTTGTAGGATATCTAATGGATGACGATATACTATTTAGAACATGTTTTTATACACTTCTTTATAGTATAGATGATGGATGACTTTATACTATGAAGTTGATTTTGTGATATATGTACCTATGTTTGGAAAGATTATTTTCAGTGGTTTTGTGCTTATCTAGTGGTCACTTATATTGACCTTCAGGTTAGGTGTTGTAAGAGCCTTCGGGCGATTGATACTTATATTAACCTTTGGGTGATTGATACTTATATTGACCTTCGGGTTAGGTGCTGTAGGAGCTTTCGGGCGATTGATACTTATATTAACCTTCGGGTTGAGTGCTGTAGGAGCCTACGGGCGATTGATACTTTTGAAGGAAGTTTCTGAAGGAAGAGTTCTATATGCCTTCGGGCGACACTGATACGTCTAGTTAGCACATTATATGCGTACGAGATATGTTTTATGAAGGTTTTATGGCATGCTAGGGTTTTCGGAAAACCTATTACTTATTATGCTATTGAGTTTTCATTAAACTTTGGGGGTTAGTATGTTGATAATTGTTTTAGTATTATATATATATATATATATATATATATATATCAACTTAGTCCACTCATGTTTGTTTTGCGCCCCCTCAGGACATAGGAACGAGGACTACGATCCAACGTACGAGGCATTCCCATACCAGTGACATCGAGCTATCTCCTCTGCTTTGACCACTCTTGTAATAATACCTTCCGTTGTAATCTGATTTAGAATATGCTCTGAACATGCTATGCATCATCATTGTGAATTCATTGTTGGTAGTTGAATATTATTTATATCACCATCTTCACGCTATGAATTGTCAGATCTTCTTATCTTGTAAATTTCATAAACAAAATTTTATACGCATGATTTACATGTTCTTAGCATAAGCATTTATTACATGGCTTTCGTCACCCTTGGGTGTCGGCCAAAACGTGACCATCCCGATGTTCGTGGGACATCGGGATCGGGGAGTGTCATGAGGGAATTTGATTGATAACGAAAAAAGAAGTTACACCTAGTCAGGGGAGACATAAATCTTACCCCTCCTAAAAAAAAAAGAGAAAACGTATAAATGAAAAAAAAAAGGGGACAAAAAACTTACCCCTATAAAACGAGAACAAGAAAGATACAAAGAAAAAATGGGTGACATGAACCTAACCCCTCTAAAGTCAAACCTAATAGGTCCATACCTGCAAAACAAGTCGAACAACACCACAAGGTTAGAAAAAAGAAAACAAAAGGAGAGACAAACTTGTATGTCGAGATGTACATTAATTTGAGTAGCGGAAGCCATGCAAGCCAGCATAAAGCAGAACGAGTCGCCACCTAAGGGTAATCATGCCATACTAAAGTTGGAGAAAACAAGCCCATATTTTCAAAATTGTCCACAACTACATTTCCTTTGCGATATATGTGAGTTGCCTAGAAAGTTGTTTTATGAATGTCGTCCATACAAATATATGAAGATGCCAAGGAGAATCAAAACCAGTTGATTGGAGAGTAGAAATAATACTGAAAGAGTCATTTTTCATCCAAAGACAATGCCAACGCCGCTGATATGCAAACTCTACACCAATAATAATTAAATGAGAATTAAGCCGAAGCTTAACGAGACAACTTGGAGCTCACGGGTTCTTCAAGTTCAGCACCTTCAGCCTCCAACCTTCCATGCAAGACCACTTTCGTGATCCTCAGGTGACAGTGAGTTTAGCCATGGTGGTTTCAAGATAAAACTTGGACGTAAGGATTGGCAGTTCGAGGTGGTGGTGTTTGGTGTAAGAGAGAGAGTGAACGAGAGAATTCAAGAGTTAGAGAGAGTTTCAGAAAAAATGAAGAGGAATAAGGAGCTGGAATGGGGGGTTTAAACCCACTTAAAATTTACCTAATAAAATTATCAAATTGCCCCTCCATTAACTTAATTAACTCGTCTTTCATGACTCCCAATTTGATTTCACTTTCGCCCATGCACTCCTGAGTAAGAAAACATAACTAATAAAATAGAAATTATGAGAAATTGGAATTTAACTCAAAGCCCCATAATTATTCAAGATACCTAACTAGGGGCATTTTGGTCATTTCACATTTCTCGAGAATAAAATACCTTATTTTAAGATACAAGTTGTACTAATCTATCTGGTTAAGAAAATTTACGTCCCGAAATTTCTACAACAAACTAGTAGAAAATATATGGATACTGAGTTTTCATACTTTCCTCTGTCTTTCATGTAGCTTCTTCAATCTTATGGTTCCTCCACACAACCCTCACAACGGGTATCACCGTGTTCCGAAGAGCATTCTCTCTTCGATCCAATATAGCAACTTGTTTCTCTTTATAGCTCAAATCCTTTTGCAACTCCACTGGTGATAATCCTAGCACATGCGATTCATCTGGCACATACCCTCAAAACATCGTTACATGAAATACATTATGCACACATCATAACTCTGGGGGCAATTCTAAATGATACGCGAAATTTCCAACTCTTTTAGTGATGTAATACGGACCGATGTATCGAGGACTGAGTTTTCCTCACTTCTCAAACCTTATCACTCATTTCCAGGGTGATCATTTCGGGAATACACAATCCCCAACATTTTAGTCTCTGTTTCTTGCATGACCATCTGCAATAATTTTTTTGTCTATCTTGAGCTACCTTTAGATTTCTCCTAGTCACTTCCATCTTTTCAGTGGCATCATCCACTAATTCTGGACTCAAAGTAGCCCGTTCTCTAACTTCATTCCAACAAAATAAAGTTCTACAAGCTTTACCATACAATGCCTGTAATGGTGACATACCAAGACTCGTATAGAAACTGTTGTTATAGGCAAATTCCATCAAAGGTAGATGACGATCCCAACTATCATCAAACTGCATCACAGTAGCCCTTAACATATTCTCTAATGTTTGAATAGTTCTCTCGAACTATCTATTGGTCCAAGGTTGAAAATGAGTGTTGTATAATAAATTTGTACCCATGGCTTGTTGAAAAGTTTTCCAAAACGTGGATGTGAATCGGGCATCCCAAACAGAAATAATTGTCATAGGAACTCCATACAGTGGATGGGAATGCTGGTTATAATCAGATAAAAAAGGCCAAAGAAGATGTACATAAAACAGCTTTTAGGTGCCCAAGTCATGTCGGAGCATATGAATACTTAGTAATGTCATTCGGGCTCAAAAATGCTGGTGCAACTTGTCAAAGAGCAATGAATGCCATTTTTCATGACTTGATTGGCCATAGCACGGAAGTATACATTGATGACATCGTGGTGAAGTCTAAAACTGAGGAACAACACTTGGTAGACCTCAGACAAGCCTTAACAAGAATGAGGATCCATAAGCTATAAATGAATCCTAAGAAATGTGTTTTTGGGGTGAGGTCGGACAACTTTTTGGGATTCCTTGTTCATCAAATAGGGGTGGAAGTCGACAAAAATAAAGGTCGGGCAATAATGGAATCATCTTCTCCCACCAATAAAGTACAACTATAGAGGCCACTAAGAAAGATCAATTTCTTGAGGAGATTCATTGCTAACTTGGTGGGCAATTGGTCGACAAAGAGTTTAGCCAATCTAGCAATAGAATATATTTCATGAACAGTAAGAAAATGTGCTCACTTCGTGAAATGTTCAACAACGACCCATGTGCCTTCATGACTTTCTATTGTTTTAGGGAGTTTATACAAAAAAAATCCATTGTAATCTCCTCCCACTTCCATACAGGAATGGAAGGGGTTGAGACAATCTCGAAGGCTTCTTTCTCTCGGCTTTCACTTGCTGATAAACTAAGTATTTTCTCACATACTCAGCAAGATTCTTTTTAATACCCCACCAATAGTAGAAAGGCTTAATAGTGTGATACATCTTGGTAGAGCTAGGCTGCATAGCATACACTGAAATGTGAGCCTCATCTAAGATTTCTTTCTTCAATTCTTCATCTTAGGGAAAAAAAGTCCATTCCCAAAGACTAGTGTATAATCTCTTCTAACCTTAAGATCATGTCGTGTCCCATTAGTCACTTCTTCAATTAATCTAAAACATAGCTGATCATTTCCTTGAGTCGAACAAATGCGATCAACGAGCACAAGTTAAACTTGGAAATGAGCCAATAAAGCTGCACCATTCTCTATTTCCAGCTAAACTCCCATCTTCCTGAGTTCCACAAGATTAGAAGTATAGACTTCCATAAGAGAAGAAGGTTGACCATAGGATTTCCGACTAAGTACATCAACCACCACGTTAGCACGACCAAGATGGTAAACGATTGTACAATTATAGTCACTAATTAACTCCAATAATCTTCGTTGCCTCAAATTAAGATCCTTCTAATCAAATAGATACTTCAAACTCTTATGGTCTATGAAAATATGACAAGTTTCAACATACAATTAATGTCTCCATAACGTAAATGCAAACACTACTGCAGTCAACTCCAAGTAATGGGTATGATAGTTCTAGTCATGATGTTTCAATTGTCGAGAAGCACACATTATCGACCAGCCATATTGCATAAAAACACTACCCAAACCTTGATGTGAAGCATCCGTTACACTTCAAGTTCCTCGCTCTCATATCTGGAAGAGCGAATACTGAAGCATGAGTAAGACAATACTTCAAGTTCTTGAAAATTACACTAACACTCATCATTCCTACTCCCTTTCGGGTCAACTTAGTGTAATACCCCGTATAAAAAAATGGTTATATATATATATATATATGTGTGTAAGTACTTATATCGATTTCAAATGTAATGATTTCCCTTTATATATTATAAGTACAAGAACTTGTATTTTTGACATGTAAGTTAGTAGGGATTTTTTCACTATAAAATGTACTTTTGTGCCTAACTTATACTTGTATACTCAAATTTCTCCAACTAGAGAGGTTTCTATTTTGTTTGGCATCCTCATCATAATTTTGTCAGTAACTGTGTAGCTTATATGTATATATGTATTAGTTTGATTTGTTAGGGTTTCTACTTACGCTTTTCGTGCCAATAGCAACTAAGTTACCCTTGATAGCCATTTTGATCTTGAGTTAGTGAAGCGTAAAAAGGGTTGGAGAGTTAAGCTCCAAGAGGTGGGAATTTTCTATTAGAGTTAGCTAGATTTTTCTCCAATGGTGAGGTGGAAGTTGGAAATTAATAAGCTAATGATTAGGGTGTGGAGGTGGGAAGTCTATAGCTTAAACGTATGGCTAAGTGTTGAGTTTGGAGTGAGTTGGCAAGTTGAGTTAATGTATAGAGATATCACCCCTAAACATTGGAGAGGTGTAAGTCTATATAGAGCCATAGACTAGGTATGTGTATGTATTGGCATGCATGTGGCAATATGTTATTGTTTTAGAGTGCTTACTCACTAGCCTAGGGGAATTTCAATTAATTGTCTACATTCTCTCTTCAATGCTTCAAATCTATCATTCCAAATCTTCCAATGAGGTGAGAACAGGTGAATTGGAGAAGTGTGATTATATGGGATTGACTTGATATTGTTATCAAATATAAGTGAGTTGGCAAGTTTGTATTCATTACGAATCTAAGAGTTAAATGTTTGGTGATGTTTCATCCCTCCAAAATGGTATGAACGTGGCCTTAGATGCTTGTATCCACCTTGCATAATATTTGATTAATTTCACACATGTCTCTTTGCCATTTGAACACATACCATTATAAATGATTAGGGTAACATTTGGTGACTTGCTATTGGAACACATTTCATTGCCATTGATTAGGATAACAATTGTTGCTTTGTGATTGGAACACATTTTGTGGTAATGATTAGCCAAACACTTGTTTTCTTTCCATTGGCACACTTGTGGAGATTCTTTGGAGAAGAAGATGTCATGCAATCTACATAAAGGAAGGAGAAAAGAAACAATGGAAGAACATAGAGGAAGAATGGAGAGAAGAGAGAAGAAAGAACAATAAAAAAAAGAAGAGAACAACTCAAACACAAAAAGCCATCCTCCTTTTCATATTACCTCTTTATCTTTCTTGAAGGCTTTAAGCCATCTTTCATTGTATTTGTAAAGTCCCTTATATATAGAAGTGAAATACAATGAAAGCAAACTCTAGTGGATGTAGCCAAATTGGTGAACCACTTAAATCTTGTGTTGTTATTTTGAGATCATTTCCATGAGAAGCACTTTCACCAATCTATCAAAAATCTCTATTTATTTCCCTTGAGAACGATGTACAACAAGTGTGAGAAAAATCCCAGTAAAATACATGAGACCTTCTCCAACAAATCTCTCCACCAAACTCCATCTATCAAAAGAAAGATATCCAAAAACTAGAAATTCGTCCAGCCTATTTAATAGCTCAAAACACCATCATCCATAGATTATATCATAGTACTTTCTTCATGAGAGTTGTTCGTATATCTCTCTACCATGATATATCCAAATTTCAGAAAAATCCAACGGTGTGATCGTCCAATATGTTTGAAACACCAATTCATGTCACTAATCCCGCAGAAAACTGGACAGCCATGTTATGAGCACCAAAACCCCATTTTTCGTAGCTCGGATCGAAACACTTCCTTCACAAAAGTTGTTCCTTATCATCTCCTCTATAACATATCCAAAAAACACGACAATCCAATCTATGTGCTGGCTTGTACTCCAGTTCGAAACGCTGATGTTCGGTTAAGCTAGCAGTGGTTATTGAGGGAAATGAAAAGGAGCAAGAAGATGATAAAAATATATTAAAAGGGGAAGGTGTTGTGTGGAAGGAAAAGGAGAGTCGGGTGAAAGAAAGTGATCAAGTTTGTGAGTGAGAATATAAGGGAAGGGAGATGAGAAGAAGTAGAAGTGGTGGGCTAAAATAAAAATAAAAGATGATGTTTGGAAAGGGAAAAGCTAGAGACATAATTTCATGCCTTGTGGCCTTTGAGACCTATATTTCACTCTAACAATTATTTTCTCTAACATGGATGTCTATTCCTTTCTAATAAAAACAAGTTGCCCGAACAAGATGGACAAGACGAGGGAAAAAGATATAGTGGTCAATGAGCAACACTTTATATGATGGATTATAAATTATTACTTTGTTATTAATATTATGATTATATTATTCTTGTTACTAATCAATTTGATTTATGTTGAAGCTTGCATGCTTGTTAGATAAAATGTGAGTATTGATATCTATGTGACCATGACATATACATATACATGCATGGCAAAGCAAGAAAAAGAGTTGAGTTGAGTTGTGTCTAGTGCTCACTTGTGTAAAGTGTTTGAGTTGTGAGGATATTTAAAGGCTGAAGTTTGCCTTGAATAATAATGAACCACGTATATGTCAGGCATAGGGTGCAGGGCTTGAGTATACAATTGGTTGATTATTAAAATGATGAAATCTTGTATATGTCAGGCGTAGGGTGAAGGGCTTGAATATACAATTGGGTGTCGGGGGAAGTGCCTGTTTAATAAAGTGGAAATTGAGAGTTTAATTACAAAAATTGGGTTAAGGGATGAACGGGAGTTAACTCATATTCTAACGTACTCGGAGCCAAGTGGTATGAGCATGGTATGGGACGTGCAAGCTTGGGTGCCTTAGGTTTATGTTGACGAGATTAGAAGGGAATGAGTACATTCATCCATCTCATTCGCATACATTTTATGTATTGGCAAGAGCTACTCATTTCAATTATTATTTTAGTTGGTACTTTTGTTATGAATTAATTTTGTATACTAATATTTTATTTCCACTGCTTATTCAATGTGAATTAATTTGTGCACTATAGTTATTCCGTTGCGTATTCAATACATTTTAATAATTTTATTTTTTCATCATATTTTGGTTGTAGAATTTATTTCTATAACTAAAATATGACTCACACCCTAGCTCGTGAATAGTCCTTATTCGCGGGTCGGGGCGTGACGCTTAGTAAATGAGGGCAACAATAGAACATAAATCTCTTACAAATCTTTGATAATATTCAGTTAATCCCAAGAAACTTCTAGCTTCAGTTACATTATTCGGTTGTTCCTAGTTAACAATTGTAGAAACCTTCTGCCGGTCGACAAAGATTCCTTCGGCCAAAATGTATGACCTAAAAAACCAATGTCATCCAACCAAAACTGGCATTTACGGAACCTAGCATAAAGTCTCCTTCTACTTAGCCTTTTCCAACACAAGTCTCTGTTCAATATGCTTTTGTTCATTTTTAGAGTACACCAGTATGTCATCAACAGTGTTCTAAAAAGTGGCCTAGGCGTTGAGCGGTGGTTGTCCGATCCGATTTAGAGCAAATTGTTTACAAAATCGGTAAGGAGCTAGGTTGCCGACTAGGCGCTTGCTAGGCGCTCTAGGCGATCTGCGGCGCTAGGCGGCATGTCTAGGCGGATTGATACTGGTCTTCTTCCATCGCTAGCGCCTCTGCAACTTTGGTCTTCTGTTACATGCCCTCTCGTCTTAGGCAGACTCGCATCTGCAAATCAACTCTCTGGATACTAGACTTGATGAAGAAGGGAACTTACAGAGAAAAATAAAAGAAGTATATGTGAGTGATGAGGAAGAGAAAATGGAAAACAACCCAGATTGAAGAAGAAGAAGAAGATGTTCGAGAGAGGACGAAGATGTGTGAGAGAGACTTCTCTGGTGATGTGAAAGAGGCGTTGGAAAACAACTCACTTTACTGTATTTGTTCCCCACCATGCCTTATCATTAATCATTAAATAATAGAATTGATTTTTTAATCTTTTCTCTACTATTACAATTGAGACTTCTTTGGTGATGTGAAAGGGGGGTTGGAGATGGACGGGATTTTATCTCTTCCCATTTAAAAAAATCTTAAAAATCTTCCAATATTATATCTCTTATTTTGAAATATCTTAAATTACTATTTTATCGCTATTATTCTATTTTAAAACCCTAAAACAGGGACAAGAATTTCTTCATCTTTTGAAAACTTCACATTTTTCACTTTCTGACTTATATGTATGTATGTATTTATTTTATATATATATATATATATATATATATATATATATAACTAATATCACTATTCTTTTATTAGCTTATTCATAAATTTCATACAAGTATAATTTTTTTTATGTGTAAATATGCATTTATTTACAAGATATACAAGAAATTTACCTAAATCCGCATTGGCTGCCTAGGCACCTGCCTAGATCCTACCTAGCCACCTAGGCGCTAGGCGCCAGCTCACCGCCCGACTAGCGCCTAGCGTTTTTTAGAACCTTGGTCATCAATAAAGACTATCACAAATCTATCTAAATAAGTTTCGAAACCCTATTCTGTTAGGGTAAAATTGACTATTCCTAAACAAAATGCTTGCGTCTGTAATGTCCTAAACTAGTACATGTTTTTCGTTGTAATTATTTTAGTTTTGTCTATCGTGCTCTCGATCACTAAACTGGCAATCGTTTCAGAGACATCCATTCAAGTAAGTTTGGCATGCATATGCATTCACATGATATAAATTTATGTTCAATGGGCTGTTTAGCTTTTAAGTTTAACAATTGAGATATGGGCTTTACATGTTAATTAATTTGGTAAGAGTTGGTTTAGCTTAATTAAAGGCCCACATATTAATATAAGATTTATTTGGAGTCAGATGCTATGCAGTTAAAATGAGAATAAAATTCAAATGGTTTTGTTTTTATTCTTATCTCATCTATAAGGTTAAATTAGGGTTGCTGGGTGTGCTGCCGCTAGGTGAACAGAGCATTAGCACCTAGTGCATCAGAATATGTTTTTATGTCTTGGTTGCCGCATGAATAAAGTATGGTTTTAGTTTTGCTTTTACCACATGATATATCATTTGAGAGCACGTGTGTTAGCAGCCTTAAGTGCACCGAGAGTTATTTTCATTTCAGAAAAATCAGTTTTATTGCCAAGTGTTTTTCAAAGAAAATATTAGTTTTTGTTCACTAATTTTTCATGCGCTTTAATTAGAAATCAATTATGAAAATGTGCCCTGTGATTTTCATAATTGGTTGATTTCCAAAAATCATTTCATTACATACATTCTGCATGATCGTGTTAATATCTTGCAAAGTTCGAGGAGACAGTGATTGACGGCCGTGTTAGTGTTGTGCCATTTCCACTCGAAGGCTGAAGAGAGATCGAGTAGCAAAGCGCGGAGACAAAACTGCCTACTAGTATGCGTGTTTAGTTGCTGAGTTTCGTAAATCTTTCTGTACTCATTTCTCTTAATGTTTGTCTTAGCTTGGGAGCCCGAGGATTTTCCCAGTTGTGGGTTTTGCCTCGTTAAATCCTACATCTTGTGTGCACATTTTATTTATCGTTTTAATTGCATATGAGTATGATAGTTTGATATGTGATGTGAATATGGATTTAATTTGAGAACTAAAAATTAAATTGAAATTTGAATTGGATTTTTAAATTGGAACCTATTCACCCCCCCCCCCCCTCTATGTTAAACTAGTACCATCCTAGAACTTTCATATTCATTAGATCCATGAAAGCTGCAGGGGCATTTGTCAAATCGAAAGACATGATAAGAAATTCATAATGACCATATCGTGATCTAAATGCAATCTTCGAAACATCCTCAGTACGAATATTTAACTGATGATATCCTGATCTTAGATCAATCTTAGAAAATACTCGGGCTCTTTTTAAGTTTTTGCTTATGTTTTGCTTTTTCCGGAGAACATTATGATTTTGAGTTCTATATATTGGTTTTGCATTTTTTTTCATATTTTCTTTTTTGTTCAATAAGTCTTTAGACATATAATGATGAATATTATGATAGGCGGGTTCGTGGGTGTGGATTTGGAGGTACCTTTCGCGGCAGAAGTGGGATGGAGAATTCCCCTTTAAAAAACGGTTATGGATGCGGTTATGGGGCAAAAAATGACTAATGAAGCCGGGAGATGGAGACGACATGCCCTACCTCGCATCGCCGTGTTGCCATCCCGATGAGTAAGTGTACTTTTCATACCATGAGTGAGTTTACTTTTTCGTTCATCCAGATGTGATTAGGGCATCTCTATTACTTTTTTGGTAACGGAGACATGCAAAAATCATGTTTACATCCTATTTTACACTTTTGAGAGATGCAGATGAGAGTTCTACTCCAATAGAAGAGATGTAAATTTGAGATTCCATTTTCATTTCTCTCTTTGATTGGCAGACCCGCCACCGAAAGATGTAAAAAAAAAAACATGCATATTTAGGTTTTCATCTACATTTTCTAGCCAATATGTATATTTTGCATCTCTGCATTAAAAAAGTTTTCGGTCAACACTATAAATGCAAAATACATCTATCAACGCATTCTACATATTTCGTTGAAAATAACCTTAATGTAATATAAAAGCAAACGTACCATAATAAAAATATTTAATTTTTAATCGTCATCTAAAGATCGTTTCTATTCAAAATGGACATTCCAAAAGCTTGAGTGGCGTACCATTTGCATTACTCATATTTCTTGTCTAGTTCGAATGTATGGTCCGCTGTTCCAAACAAATTAAGAAATTAACTTCTACGCATTTTTTACTTATGCACGCCGATGTTTATTTCTCAAATTTTATTGATAGCTCTTTGAAAGGAAGATCCAGGTAATTTCTTACACATGGGTTCCCAAAATATATAAAAAGAAACTGTCTTTTGATAAGAATGTTCTTATCTCCCACCTGGTTGAAGAATTTGGTGAAAACCCAGAGAAATTCCTCATCATTTTATCTCCCATGTAAACCCTCTAATCCCAAAAACCCACTTTTCACTTATTTTATATGTTCTTTCTAATTAGTGGGTTTTCTTTAATTTGTTGGTTCTCAGGTCAAGGTATCGAGAAAAAGCCAGTGCCATGACTGTACTCAAAGGTGCAAGTCCAAGCTCCTTTGGGGGAGTTGAATATGGCGGGACGGCTAAGAAATCAGATCCTAGCAACACTTCTCAATCACATGATGAGAATTTGAAGGTTAAAAATATTTCTTTTGGTTCTACACAAGAACGCGGTGAAGTTTCCTCTACCAGAGAGATTGGGGCCAGTGATTCAACAAATGAAGGTACAAATATTTCCAATGTTAAAAAAATCCATTGCTCTCTGTTTTATTTGATATTATTGCAGGATTTCCCTGCATTTTTATTCTAATAAAAAGATTTGTAGTGCGTTCGGATGAGGGATTTTTATTCTAAATTTGTTACAAAAGCGGCTTGCTGCTTTAGCAGAGTTGCAGTAGTTATAATTCGCACTGTGGGAAGAGGATAAGATTTGAACTCGAGATGTAGTTGGTTGAAGAGGAACTTTGGAACTCAATTTTCTGCATCTTTAACATAACCTTTTGTTTAACAGGAGATAAAAAGTAACTTATCCAAAAACTTTGAAACTAATAATGTAATCTCTTTATGGTTAGCAAATGCACTCTCTTTATTCGCCAACGAGCATCCATCGACATTGCTGCTTCTATGAATTACAGGTTTAAATTGTATAGAGAAATCCAATTTTGTTTCTACTATGGTATAATTGTATTCCCATGGTCAAACTTTTGTGCTGCTCAAAGTCGCTTTCCAGAAGAATGTCAGCAGAATCAGTTTTTATTAATGAAATCTTAAGACTCACTCCAATTAATCAATTTAGTAGGCACTGGTAAGAATCTATCAGCAAAATCCCAGTTGTTCGAGATATGCGTTGCAAGAAAATGGAAGATCCCTACGTTCGAGTGCTGGAAAGAGGAAGGACCGCCCCACATGAGAATGTAAGTTGACCACATTCTACAAACCCAAGTCATAGTTGCCTCGTCAAGAAATGTTTTCTAAACAGGTTCTACATTCCACATTCTATGAGTCGATGTAATATCTTACTCCTAGTTTTCTTACTTCTTTTATACAATGGCCCGTTGCAATCTTCACTAATCATGCACAATGCAGTTTTACTTGCGTTATCCAAGAGGGGTATAAGGTGCTTAACTGATCCATTGTTCTAAACAGGTTCACCTTCAAGGTTATTGTTGAGATAGACGACAAATCAAAAACCCTTTTGGAATGCTTTAGCTCTCCACATTCAAAAAAGAAAGCAGCAGCAGAGCACGCAGCTGAAGGAGCGTTATGGTACTTGAAGAACGTTGGTTATCACTCGAAGGATTGGTGAAATTAATGATTGTGGAACATCAGTTTAGATCAGATACAGGTTTTTATTCTTGGCTTCTTCCCTTGGCACACAGTTTAGACTTTAGAGACAATGGATTCACATGTCAGACTAGCCTTCGGTAATGGTCCAGTTAACCACAGAGATCTCGTAGTCTTAGAATAACTTGCTATTGAACTAGTTCAGATCTTGTAGAACTGATTGATCAAAGGAATTTACATGTTTTCATAAACCTGAAAATATACCTGTTCAAAGTCAAGTTTTCCCCCTCAATCATTTGCCCCCACAATACTCCTACAACATCAATGACCTGCACACATGAATTATTTACACACATTTCATAAGACCGTGTAAAATATTTATGCGTATGTAAGTTTTCTTGACGATTCGGAGTTGTGTTTAATGCAACTTCAAAAAAGATGTGATGCAAGCCTAGTTTTGCACAAACTCTGAACTAGAAGCTCAGTTAGAGACTTTGGCATGAACCTAGAGTGAAGCGATTTGGCTGCGAGACTCGATCGTAGCCAAATTCGAAACATGCTAAAGAATTCTAGCTCTGTTTTTTGACCTTTAGAATTTTAACCACTCAACTCAAAAGGGGGCACAAGCGTTCGTACTTGAGAGTGGTTCGAGCGGTGCTCAAAGGGGCTCGAGACCTCGAGTTGGTATAATTCTCTACTTGTATTCTGAGTACAAATATTGAAGTTGAAATTGAAACGGTAGAAGCAAAAAATAGTGAATTATCATTGAAATGAACTGATTATTTAATCCATAGAGAATACAAGATTCAACCTCCTCATATAATTTATTCCAACCTTAAGTTGTCTAAGACAACTCCCTCGGATTATTCCCAACCCCTTCATCCTCCTCCAAAGTCAAATGACAAACAACATTTTTTTCTTGTTTTTCTGCTGGTTTTTAAAGGATGAACACTAAATTGTCCTACCAATGCGCTAGTTGTCTTCTGCCCTCTGAAGACTGGCTTTGCCCAAAAATTCTTGCCACTCACTCAAACAGTGTAGTGCTGTTGAATGGTGTCAATGTCCAGTCCTTTGAGCTTCACCACCGACTCCACGTGCCCCTTGAGTGTGTTAAGCTCCCTCAACCTGGAAACCAAACAACCACAAGAATGGTTAGGAGCATAGGATCCATTGACATGTTCCTGTTTGTGTTACAAAAAGGGGCAATTCCAACTTCCAGTTGTATAATTACCTAGCAACTTCAGCCCGCTTCTTGGCCTGTTCGGCGATTTCAGACAACTCTCTGTAGTTCTTGTCATGGAAGAGCTCAGCTGTCTCGGGAGGCTGCAGACCGTGGAGGGTTCGTTGAGCGGTAGCCCATTGGGCCTCCCTGTCTCCCTTTCCGTAATCCTTCTTTGTTGTGAAAGCAGTCTGGATACCAGTATGAAGAATCAAACATTCAGGATACGGGGATGAAAACATACTGTTTTAAGCATTGGATTTGATCAAACATACCTTATTCTCAAGTACATTATCCCAGGCCTTGCCGCTCAATACATATCGAATGATGAACTTAAGAATGTCCAAAGGTACGTAAGTGACAATGCTGTAGAGCCAGATAACCCCTGCCCATCCCCATCCAATGCCACGGATTCTTGCAAAGCCCCAGTTTGCATAAACAGCAATGATGGTAGCAATCTTGATGAAATATAACAGCAAGAGGAACTTAGTGGTTTGTTGTTCTTGAAAATATGAAAAAACTTAGATATGATGCTCAACCGCAAACTTGTCTTGAAACTTACCAGCTGTGCTATGAAAAAGGCTCCCAAGAGAAGTAAACCGGGGCGTTCAACGTAAGACCAGCTTCGGGATCGAGTAACAAAGATGAGTGCCTGACTAATAATACTCACTTGAAGGTAGATAGCTCCTGTAAGCTCAGGAAAATTTCCCCTGATAGATCTTACCCCAAATCGATCCTGCAAATTTTTTAATGCAAGTATATTTGCAATAAGATTGATCCACAAAAAGCTTTTGATTTAGTTGGATTTTAGGAATTTTTCTTACTGTGAAAAAGTCAGAGCCATGAGCAGCCCAGAAGAAAACAACAGTCATGACAGCCATGTAGGTGCCCAGGACTACGCCGGTCGCGAAGATCTCCTTTAGCTTCCATGAGTCTGGAAGAGGAGATGGCTTCACCCTATCCTTGGAAATAGTCATGATTGTTCCATCATTGAGTATGGCGATAACCAAAACCATGAAAGGAGAGAAATCAAACTTCCAGATGAGAGCAAGGAGCAGAAAACCCAGCACGACACGGATTGTTATGGAAACGGCGTAGATTGTGTAATTCTTCATTCTCTGGAAGATGGCTCTGCTCGTCAACACAGCACTGATGATCACAGACAACCCTGGCTCTGTCAGGACAATGTCGGATGCGCTGCGAGCTGCATCAGTTGCATCATCCACTGCAATTCCTATGTCTGCCCTCTTTAGAGCTGGGGCATCATTCACACCATCTCCAGTCATCCCACAAATATGCTTCTTGTCTTGCAGCCTCTTGACAATTTCGTACTTATGTTCTGCATGGTACCTCATTACTTAGTTCTACTATACAAAACCCTGGAATTTTCAGAACTTCACTTGCTTGCATGAAGGATTTAGTTCAGTTACCTGGGAAGACACCGGCAAAGCCATCAGCCTTTTCAATAAGCTCATCAATAGGGAGGCCAGCAATCGACTCGTCCTTGGTGTCACCAAGGAGGGAAGAAGAAGGATACATGTTGGTGCCCATGCCAAGTCTGCGGCCGGTCTCCTTGCCAATGGCAAGCTGATCACCAGTGATCATCTTGACATTGACACCGAGATTAAGGGCTCGGCGAATGGTCTCTGCACTGTCATGCCTTGGAGGATCAAAGAGAGGCAAGAGACCCACAAACTCCCATGGTGTTCCAGCACTCTCTTTGTTTTTTTCCGGCACGGTCTAAATAAAAACAATTTATGAAGACATTAACTTCAGTTATACGAAAGCATCATCATCAAATTATAATTATTAGGAATAAGGCCTAAAACTCACCTGTCTAGCAACAGCAAGGGAGCGAAGGCCGCGATCTGCAAACTTGCCAATGATAGCATGTGCTTTCTTCTCAACATCACCCTTTAGGTTGCAAAGCTCAATGATCTGCTCCGGTGCACCTTTGCTAACCCGATGCCAATTTCCTTCAGGGTCGATGTATGTTATGGCAGTACGCTTTTCCACTGGATTAAAGGGCAAGAAATGGACTTCAGTTATTCCTTGCCTGGCCTGTAACACAAACAGTAGTCGGTACATTAAGACAGTCAAATTAATCATTCTCTGTCAAAGCCCGGAGAAATAGTTATGCTCCAAATGCAAGTACATATAGAAATTTGATTGGGATACACCTCCTTGGGGTCTCCCAGCATTCCAACGATGCATGTGTCAATAGCATCCTGATTCTCAACCCTGGAAGCCCTGGCTCCGAGCAAAATTAGACCGTCCTTGTCCACATCCTTTACAAACACCTGAAAATCAAAACAAATTTAATTTATTCGTTGAGGAATGAAATTATGTTCTAGGTTCTTGATTTTTTCCTCTTATTCTCTTTTCTTTACATCATAAAACAAATTTCATGAATAGTAAATCAATTGAACGGTATACTCACCTCAACCATGGTCTTGTCAACTGTAAGCTTGTTGAGAGTAAGTGTCCCAGTCTTATCACTGCAGAGGACATCCATTCCAGCCATCTCCTCAATGGCTGTCATTCTCTTGGTGATGGCACCTTGGGTCGAAAGGCGGTGGGAACCAATTGCCATAGTAACTGACAACACCGTTGGCATAGCAATTGGAATGCCTCCAATGAGAAGCACCAGGAGATTGTCAATCCCATCTCTGTATGCCCGGTGCTGAATTGGATACATGACTATTACCTCAATAACAATTCCCACGCCAATGGAGCATATGCAGAAGTTTCCAATGGCAGTCAAAACCTAATCAATGCGCAGTGCATATCATGAAACGAAACATGGAAAAATACTGAAAAGGACTAACTGCTCGTATTAGTACTTGTAGCTTTGGACAGATGTCTAGTACCTTTTGGAAGTGGCCTACTTGGTTGGTGCTGTCAACAAGGTGAGCAGCCTTCCCAAAGAAGGTATGAACACCGGTGGCAATTACAACTGCCTCAATCTCACCTTGCTTGACAGTGGAGCCAGAGAAAACTTCATCACCAGGGTACCTTGTCACGGGCAGAGATTCACCAGTGAGGGCAGCCTGATCAATCTTTAGAGGATCTCCGTCCAAGAGACGAGCATCTGCTGGGACGATATCTCCCAACTTAATACTGACCACATCTCCTGGTACCAAGATTTCAGCCTCTAGCTCGTTCCATTTTCCATCTCTCAGAACCTACAATCGAACAAGCATATATAAATATCCCATTTTCATTGTTTCTATACATTTGATGTAACCATTACTAATGTTCACCTTTGTTTTCGGTGCAAGACCCGCCATCAATGCCGCTGCAGCATTTCCTGCATTGTTTTCTTCGATAAAGCTTATGGTGGAGTTGATGATCAAGAGAGCAGTAATTCCCACAAAGTCCTGCCAGTCCGGTGGTCTCCCCTGCATTGTTCATTAAAATCATGAGAATATGAGAGAGAGAGAGAGAGAGAGAGAGAGAGAGAGAGAGAGAGAGAGAGAGAGAGGAGGGAGGGAGGGAGGGAGAGAGAGAGAAATATTACCCCTCCATTTGCCAAGGCAATGGCCATTATTGCTGCAGCCTCCATCACCCATGATAGGGGATTCCACATAAAACCCAAGAACTTGAGCACCTTGTTTTCCTGTTCAAAGATATATCACAAGAGTTTTCCTTTCAAAACCAATATTAGGGACAGAACTATACTCGAATATACTCGAAGAGTACCTTCTTTTCTTCGAGCTTGTTTGGCCCGAAGATCTGAATCCTTTTCTGCCCTTCTTCGCTTGACAAGCCCTCTTTTGTGCAATTCAATTGTTCGAACACTTCCTGAATTGGAATGCGCTCCTGCAATTCAAAGGAAGGCAAAGTTAATGACTGATATTCCTCAACAACTCAATTACTTGGCATAGTCTTCTTCTCTTCGATTTTCAAAATTTTCTCAGCCATTAAACAAAGTCCGAGGGACATTACGCCAAAAACACCTCATCATAATATAATTTTAATCCTCAATATTTATAGTTATTATTCCAGGATTACAAAAAACAATCATCCAACGATTAATCAACTGGATCTGCCATGAAACCCAAGGTGCAAATAAAAACTTGCACTCATGCATGCATGCATTAAAAAAAAAAAATTGAACCTAAGAGCTGTCTCAATTTATCAACTAAATTATCCCTTCGTGCAGAATGAATTAGGACAAATGACACAGAATGGATTAAGACAAACATTTAGGATTAAATCTGAAAACAAAAAATAAAGATCGAAACTAAGAAAACGATAGAGAGAAAAAAAAACCCAAATTAAAGTGTTGCTATATAAGTAAAGAATCAGAATCTGCGTAGTGACAATATGAACACGTACAAAATGTACAGCAAAAACACGATCAAGAAAACTTACCAGGTCGACATTTTCCTTCTTTATTTCCTCCAAGCTAATGCCTTTGGCTGCCGCCATTTTCTCTTTTGTTTTATTTCAACAAAAACCAATCCCAGAACAAAGGTGGTCTAGACACTCATCTACTCATACAGAAAACAAACACACACACACACACATATTTATATATCTGTCTCTAGGGTTGGCACTTTTAGAAACTCTCAATGCCCAGCAAGTTAGAACCCAGTTACTTTTATCTCAGTGGGCCAAGTCCTCAATCAATGTGGGGTCCATTCACACACTATGTTGATGTCTCTGATGGAGGAATAATCGGCATTGTAGAGGACTAGGACAGGTAGTTTCTTTTTATAATGGAAAAGGGCATAGCTTTTTATGGAAAATGAAAAACTGGATGAAGGAGCGAGAGTTTTGGCCTGCCTTCTAGAGTTTAGGCCCGGTCAAAAGGCCAGTTAAAACTTACAACCAGCTTCCTTACGCTCACTGCGCTTCTTCATTATTGTCTTAACTGCATGTCCCAATCGCCTTCTGCATCTTCGCACTCGGTGGCAGTTTTATAGATTATTAACATATGATTTACGTCATAACTAACTAGTCCTTTCCTTCTTTCTTTTTTCTCTTATCTAGTTACAGCGTTACACGACACCACTTGAACTGTCTAATAATTTTCTATGAGTAATGTTAAACCTATTATATTTTTTTATATTATATTTGTATCATCTCTTTGGTAAAGGTAGATTCACCAACATATATGAGTCTTTTCTCTATTAAAGTGGGTGATACAAATATAGTAAATGTAGAATTTTTATTATCTAATTACGCGGCTTTATTAGAAAGAGATAAACTAGTAATTTTCTTAGGTCAAATTGTACTAATAGTTGTCGTAGTTTAGCTAGATTTTAGTTTAATTCAACAACTAAATTAACGTTTTCTTTCATTCTTGTGCACGTCTTCTCATCTAATTAAAAACACAATTTGAAACAAATTTTATCTCATTGGAAAGGGTCAAGAATAGATTGATGACGCTACCGCTACCACAACGAAACTACAAGAACAAAATATGACTAAATGGGCGAGACAATTACTACAATTTAGTGTTTGGATAATGTTAGGAGACAAAATTTGTAAAATAAATTTGCAAACTAAATGATGTGTCACCAATAAGAAATAAGCACGTTAATCAATGTTTAAGTAATAATCCAATTACCAACTTGCATGTCTTTTAGTTTGCAGAGCATTGCCCTTTAGTATTTTCTTAAATCGACTCCTAATTAGTGTAAAATGTGGTTATAAGTCCTTTGAAGTTGATGATTGTATAAACTGCTTTCTCGGGTTGTGTTTGGAGGTACCAATTAAGGATTGTTACAATATGGATGAACAATTTTTAGAGTTGTTTTAAGTGGTCTTTTATCTTTTGAAAGATTCGGAAGCACAGGTTTTTTGCCGGTCAAACTCTTATCACTTTTCGGAACGGTTACAAATGGATGGTTTTGTTTACACTAAAACTATTATTGGCCTAAAAATAAATAAATAAATAAACCTATTATTGGCCTTGGTTTTGACAGGATAAGATGATTCACAGAGGAATTAGAGTTTGAGCCTTCAATTTATTTTAAATAAACATATACAACTTTTTATTTGTCAAAGATGCAAAGTCCCAGTTTTCCATCTCGACTGATGGAAGCATTGAATGAAAAGCACTTCGGTATTTTTGGAGGGAAATTAAATGATCATAGATTTAAGCAAAATCACCATCTTAGTTAGGCTTATCTAGATTCACCGCCCATATATTTTGGATTAGTTTACTGTTGATGCATCACTTTCTTAAACCTTCCCCCTTTAATTTGATTGGTCATTCTCCTTCTAGCTGATCGGTCCCCTTATTCTTGCTTAAATCTGATTAGGATTCTTCCTTGTGGAAGTTTAATTGATTTAAAATCTATAGCTTAGTAAAACAACTTCAAATGTCCGTAACTATACCATTATAGTCCAGACTCGCAAACGGTTTTCGCCTCTACGTTCGTGGTTTCAAGATCTATTCGAAAATATAAATTGTGACCTCGAAAGGTCTACGGATTTTAAATAATTAATTTCCAAACTTCAAACTTCGTAACTAATTTAATTAAAATCTAAATTCAAACAAATTAAAATAAATTCTCGAGAAATAATATAAAATCTTAATAATACAAATACGTAGATTATAATAGTGAAATCCAGGAACAAGATTTCACATTATGTCCCACGGGACATGCCAAAACTATGTTTGAGCAAAGATTTCTCAGGAGAAGACCTTCGGACCTTAGCACAACTCCCCAAGGGATTGGCACTTTGGATGTGTATATTTGGTAGTCAGGCTCTTGATTGCCTTGTGTGCTACAATAAGAGCTTGAAGTTAGTTCTGAAATGTGCCTTTGTGGGGCCTTAGGTGTAGGCCTTGATGCTCGCAATCAAAACTAACTAAATGCTTAGGCGTGCCACTGCTATCTCAGTATAGCAGATGTAGAACAAGTGTGTTTTAAGTCGATTACTTGCGCTCCAAGTTACTCAAACTTCTTGTAATCAAAGGATTGTCATAGATGTGTTAAGTCTGTATTAAGTTCTTTTTCTTACCTTGTAAACAAGGACTTTTAGTTCATGATCTTGTATGTTTAAATGGATGGAGTCCAGAGCCCTTTAAGTCATTTGTTTGTTTCCAAGTTATTCTTAATGAAAACAGATCTATTGAGTTAACCAGATCAAGATGCAAATGAGACTCTTAAATTAGAAAAATAGGTGAAAATGACTTGAATACATGTTGAAGAGTGCATTAATCAATAGATCTACTAATTTAGAGAACAAACAAAGAGACTCGGGCAAGATTTCACCTTGTCTGGCAAGGTTGAACCTCTTGCATCCACTTCTCTTTGAGTTTACAGGAGTTGTATGCTACAAGGGATAGATGGTAAACAGGTTTACATGAGAGAATCGATACTACAACACTAAGGAAGGTAGCAGAACTTTTATACTAGACAAAAGATAACTTTTCTAAAGAAACTATCGCTAAAAGGACTGAATATGGGTAGATTTCAGGTTTTGGATGCAAATCTAGCTTGAGAGCATAGTTTGTATGTTTGTTTGTTTTATTGGTTAAGTATCCTTGTCTCTGTTGTCTCTTCTTCCTTTATAGGTGATTTGACCCGATGGTCTGGGCTTTGCTCTTGCCCGAAAGCTCTTGGAAGGTAGTGAGTCATTAGCTTTTTACTTGTAGTGCCACTAGAAAGGTTTTTTTTGCTAATTGTAGGTTGGTCTCCATCACTTGTCGCTTTAGTTATAGACACGTGGCTCATGTCTTGGCTGAGAAGGCTTCAATTGGCTTTGGGTTCGATGCTGTGCTTTGGGTATGTCTTCATTTATTTTGGCATCTTTGGGATTCTCCTCATTCAAGCCCACTATTCAAATATTAATCCAAACACATTTATTCTAACCTTGCACAGGAGAAATTTTTGAGATCCCCGTACATCAGCAAGTTCGATGGGGAGGTTCATATATACCGGCATATGAAGGAATTGATGTATGGAATGAAAACATACGGTGGAAAAGACATGAAGGCATTAATATATGGATGTGAAGGTTCATATATATACATTGGCATATGAAATCTTGGTATAACCTTTCCTTTTGGTCTCCTTGTTTAATTAAGTGTTTTACAGTTTCTTTTAACTAGCAGCAGATCGTTAAGTAATTTTGCTCCAAATGTTAAAGTTTTAGATGGGGGGCTCCTTGACGAATGGCCCAAATCTACGGAAATTAGTGCGTTTGGGAAAAGTTAAATTTTTAAAGCATACCCAGAAGCATACATATAAATGTGCACGTATATCTTGTTTGTTCATGGCTATTTTGTTAGTAGTACATGAGTGAGCCTATTGGCTGGCCTCATCAGCTCCGGCCGCAGTTTCCAGGGTGAACAGACACAAAGGGGACACTAAGCACCCCCTCAGATGCCTCACGGACAGGTTTTGGAAAACACCCAAATCCTTATTGCCTCTGATTTCCATGGGTAAAATAAATTCATGCAAATCAATTTTTTTTTAATCAGTTGTCTTACATGATAATGTGTGGGACATATATAGACTGAATTGAATTGCCATGTCATTGGTTGCTGTGGGAAGTAATCAATATGGATTAAATTTAAAATTTGCAAACATGTAGCAAAATGGACATATGGCGTGTTTTTATACTAGGATTGGGTGGTCATATGTTGCTTTAAGCTTGAGATGATCTCATACAAAGACACAAATATATGTATAATCTGGCAGATAAGCAATAGTTATGTAGTACATTTGTTGCTTATGGTCATAGTGATATTAACTCGTAAGGAATATGCATGACTAGTCAAATTAGTTTGTCTACAATTTTGCTTTCATATCTTAGTATAGTCAATTGTATATGACTAGTTACTTATGAAATTGATACATAACTTGTGAATTGACTGAGAATGGCAGAAAGCATCTGGTGGCAAGAACAAGAACAATATACAAATAAAATGAGGTTTATAGTAATTATGTGACAATTCTCATTTGTATTTTATCAATTTATATGAGAATTGTGGTTGGTCATGTGATTATATATAGGGTTTTTATCATAAATGGTCCCCGAAATTGACCCACCCTATCAAGATGGTCCCTAAAATTGAAAATCAGTTAATGTAGTCCTTGAAAATGGATGTCGCCAATCAATTTGGTCCTTCCGCTAATATTCCGTCAAAAAATCTGTTATGTGCTGATGTGGCTCGTAATTGGATCCCACAAATATAATAAAAAATATTGCCATATAGATTAAAAATGCTTAAACAATAAAAAAACAATTTTTATTTTAATTGTTGCAATCCTATTAGAATAGGAATGTGATTGTGTAAATCCTAGTAGATATGAGAATGTATCTTATATTCCTATTAGGAGTAGATTACCTATTATATGTTGTAATCCTAAAGGGAAAGGTTTTTACCTATCCTACTACTATAAATAAAGGCACAATGAGGTGAATCAAATACACCTCACAATTAAATCAATCTCTCTTCTCTCTAATAGTGGCCGGCCCCCCTCTCTCTCTAAACCCTAGATCGTTCAATCAAATAGGCCTACAACACGTTATTAGCACGCTCTTGACAATGCGCTAACAAGAGAATTTATTCTTCAATTAGGGGAGTATTACATTTCAATCATTCTTTTTATAATTAATTTATTATTTTATTGAATTGATCTACATGCTATTGATTCAATTTAATTTTTCTTTGTTGAACGTGATACAACGCATTGGAGACGCAATCCTGGCTTTCCAAGGAAGAGCTTCTACAAATTCAAAGGCTTTTGTCGTTTTCTGCCAATCAGGTACGCTTAAAATAAAATAAGATATTTGAAACAACCGTGAAGCATGAAAACATTCCTCATGATGCATGAACCCCCTATATTTATATTTACTTTCTAATATATATATTGTATATGTTCATATATTTGTCAATATATATATATACACACACACGTTTCATGCATTACGCAATTATGCTATGTGGAATATGTGAGTCAAAGAATCGAAAGAAAATAGAAGCAATTAGGGTTTTTCAACCCTAGATTCGAAAAAAACAAAAAAAAAAAAAAAAAAAAAAAAAACAACAACAACAAAAAAATTGGGTTTTTGTTTTTTTGCGGCACCGTCGTGTGGCAGACATTGGGATGGCGTCTTAACACCTTGGACCTTGAGCAGCCCTCTGGGTTTGCAATCTTTCTCGGACCCAACCAGGCCTCGGCCTGAGTTGCTTGCTCCACGGGCCTGAAGCCCCAGGTCCAAACCAGAGCCCAAACCCGCATGCCTGAAGCCATGCCGGGCTGGTCCCCTGTCTCGGCTCACTCCAGCAACTGTGCTGCTGGGCTTAGCCACGGCCCGCGTTTCCAATCAGCCAGCCCATGCGACTGGGATCACCCCTGCGGTCCAAACTAAAACCCAACTTCGCTGGGGTTTCCACGCGCCCACCGCAAGCCTTTGGGCTTGCCCAGTGTGTCTGACCCAGCCTAACACTCCAAGCCTTCAAGACTGGGCTTCCCAAATTGAACCCGTGGCCTGCAGCCATGGATTAGGCTGCTTTTAGTAGCCACCCAAGCCTAAACCAATTTGGGTTATGTTTTTTGAATTCAATGCTAATTTTTGGCATTCTAAATAATTTTAACCCGCATGTTATAATTATTTTTGCTTTTACGATCGACCTCGAATGGTCCCGATCTATTGAATTAATTAAAAGTGACCTACAGTCCATTAATCTGATAATGAATCCAAAATTATTGACCTGAATATCACTTTTGGACATTAACGATTCAATAATTTATTTCTCTTCTTTAAACCATTGACTTACTTTCGTAGTCCCGAAGCATTCACACTTGAGTTCCCGAAGAACCTCAAAATCCACTACACTTAGTTGTATATTGCATTCTATGTTCTTGCAGGAACCTCTTTTTTATGAACTAAACGTTCATAAACTAAATCGAACCTGTAGTTTTCGAATTTAGTGCATTTGAAACCCGAAGTTTTCATAAAACAATACACCCATGAAAACCCGATGTTTTTTCATGAAAACCATGTCTTAGAACTCAAATGTTCTAACTTTGATGCTTATGGATGATTCATTCCCATAGCACCAATCACAATCTTGTTCCGTCCAATTCAGTGGATTGTCGAACCATCACAAGTTTGATTTTCTTGATTTGGACTTTTTTTATTAGAAACCACTTCATGTGGGGTACAAGACGTTCATCTCCACTTGACTGTTAAAGTAGCTGAGAAACCATTGAAGCCAACAGTGGCATGGAAGAGCTGAATAAGCCTCTGCCATGATATTCATTCGAAGACTTATGCCCGAAGCATTACAAATGGAAATACCTCCCAAACGAAGATTCCATGGCTCTTTGGCTCGCTTATACGGACCATTTAATCATGAAAAACATTGCCTGAAGCACACCATGATTATGTCCATGAATGAGTACAATTCTGAAGTTTATAAATCCAATCGAATTTTGACTAGAGAATACTTTTCTCAACCTTCCTTGTTTCTAACTCGCTCCTGAAGCAACAAGTGTAGAAAGTGGAAGTTTACCAAATTCTCGGATCTGATTACTACCACAAACGTGAGAGTATATACCCAGTTCGGTCAAAGCCTACCAAATGGTGATGCACTGCTTCGGGAAGGATACACCAAATGGCATACTTTCTCACAATCCAATTTCGAGTATGTTTTTACAACATATGGTATAATCAGGGCCTGCCAAGGTGTGGCATCATGCCCGAAGCATGATCCTTGGCACCTAAGACCTAAAACTTCAAGAATAAGGGATAGTATTCCTACACCTTAACCCTGCAGAACCTACTTCCGTCTCGATGGAATAGATCATTGGTTATGCACCTGTTCGTGCCCCTACCAATGTCGTTGAGGAGTACCATTCTTGTAGTCAATATGTGAGATTAATTTTGCTCCACCGAACATCGTTGGAAGAGCAGAATTTTTGACATGGATGACCTTGTTGGCCGAATCCCTTTAGTAAACCATTTACTTTGTGAACATTTTTCCATGTTCTTGGATTCAAGTTTGGTGTATGTTTTACTTATGGATAATCTTATTGATATTGTCCTCGAATATGAGTTAATTGAATCATGTTTCTTAATACATGTGACCAATTCAATTAAACACGTGATTAGGTAGGAATGTGGGAAAGTTAGTTGTCTAGATGAATGCGTACTACGCATACTAACTTTACACCTAAATCACATCTCTAACAATGACTTCAGGTCTATTCAACCTGATTAAGAGCATTGGCACACTCCTCGTTGTAGGAATGGTACTGCGTCACCATTTAAGGGACCTTAAATTCTCCCTGTCGTTGAGTTTTTAAGGATATTCGATATGACAATGATCATAAATGAACCACTGAAGAAAATAGAGTGAAATATCTTTGCACCACCTCCAAAAATGAGCTTGAAGCTTTGATTTGGGGCGAATAGGTTGTCCCCCACCTGGAATACACCACATGTGGCTGGCCTGGAGCCTGGTGATTGAGCAGTTTACTTGTTTTGGCATGACCTTTTGGGACACTTAGGTCGAACAAATGATACTACGATGCATCTTCTTACCCGAAGTAAGGATCTTGTGCCTACAAGCACACTTTGCCAAGCCTACTCATTAGGGAAATTGATTTTCTATATCATTCCTCGCAAAGATACAAAATCACACATTTTTCACATTGGATTCAAGGGAGAATATGTGGACTAATCCAATCAAAATGCAGACCATATAAAGACTTATGGTTTTGGTTGATGAATCGACAAACTGGTCACATGTTTGTCCACATACATTGCTGCTAAACCTCATGGCCGATTAAGGGTTCACCACCCTACTTATCCCTTAAGGTCCGGGAGACGGGATACTGCCGGAGAGTTTATATCGACGATTTTCGATAAAGTATTGCATGTCGTTTTGGGTTTCTAATTGAACATTGAATTCCTATATTCATCCTAAATAGCCTTGCCTAGTGATCATAAAAGCGCAATTTAAATGATCGCCCAAATTTTGGTGCACGTACCAAGTTTTTGGTTTCTTCCTAGGGCTATACAATCTTGTACGCAGCTATGTTGGTTCGCCTTGAGGCCCATTGCCACCCAACCTATATGATGTTACAATTGGTTACTGGGTACGAACCTGACGATTTTCGTATTTACTCATTTGGGTGTGCATTCCATGTGCCAAGTTGCGCCGCCGCAACGTACCAATATGGATCCTCAAAGAAGGATGTGTAACTTTTATCGATCATGATTCTCCTTCACACTAGCTCTTTTCGAGCCCTTGCATACAATCTCTTTACCGCTCATTTGCGGGTTGTCACTTTAATGAGATAATTTTCTCGCCGTTAGGGGAGATAAGAACATCAAATGTTCCTGGAGAACGGCGTGAAGTTGCGTGGATGTTGCCCACTATGTCTCATCTTAATCCCCATATTGCACAAGTGTGATAAGATAGTGCGATGAATTCTAGTTTTTAGAATGTTGCTCCAGACGTATTCCTCTGATCTAGCTAAAGTGACGAGATCATATACCAGTTACAAACATGCTTGCAAGGATAGACGTACTTAACGGACGTCGAGTCAACATCCCTGGAAGGTGTGCCGCCCCTGTTAGAAGGTTTGGAAGTCCCTGTTGGACGGTCTGGTACAACAGCGGATAGCCAATCAATCTGTCTTGGCCTGGAGCACGATAGATCATTCGGTTCGTAGGATTCACTTCCCTAGAAGAGGAAGACACGGCACAACAATGAATCTAAACTCGATCGCTGTCTCATATCATTTCCATCTTATGAGATTAATTCGGATTACTCCTAAGACATGAAGTTCTTGGTCCAGTATACTAGTTTGGATGAGCTAAATGGAATTGAAATGAGATTATCGTCGATGATGTTTTCACTTATATGGTTGCTACCGACATAAATGAAAAGCGACGATATCGAACCGTGTTCCGTTAATTAAGTGACAACGTAGAACTGATTGGACAACCGAAATTACAATCCAAGTCAAATTCCTTACCAAAGTGTGTTTGGACCTGTAGTTCCTACACTGCCCAAGGTAACCCTATTATGTTACAAGTGGGAAAGGAAGCGTTATGGGATGAATGAAATAGTGCGATATGATGCACACCTTACGGTGCAAGGTTTCTCTCAAACGTCCTGTGATTGATAGCAGCATTATGAAATATGGTTAGTGTTTCTCCATGGGGATATAGATACGGAGATTTACATGTAAGTTCCCGAAGAATTACATGGATTGGTTCAAAAAGTTCCAAAACCACGGAACACCCTCTTAATTTGTTTGAGGCGTTCACTTAAATCTGACGGATATGGTATACCCGTCTAAGTGATTGTTTGATCAGTCAGGGATATGAATTATGCCCTTGTGTGTAAAACTATGAAGTCTTATTCCAAATTGCTAGAGTTACCGTTTATGTCGTTGCCACGAATCTCACTAAGATTCTGGAAGAGCTTGAGAAAACTGCCTTGCACCTGAAGATGGAATTTGAGATAAATGATCTTAGGAAAACTCGTTTATGCCTTGACCTGAAGTTCAAGCATTATTCTGACGGTACCTTGGTCTACCAGTCGAACTACACCCCGAATGTGTTACCGTTGAGTATACCTTTGATCGTCCATACGTTATATGCAAATGAGACCCTTGAAGAGGTTATGGAATTCGAAATTCCATATCTAAAGTTCAACTTTGCACTTCATTGTACTTAGCTCATTGTATTTAGACAGGACATCTCCTTCGTTGTTGATCTTGGTAAAGATGCAGCACCGCACCTACACGCAACCACTAAATTAGTAGTAAAGACGTACCCCGAAGGTACTACGAAGGCAAATCCCAATGCATCTCAGCGGATCCAACCCCCATGATCCTCAGAATGATGCTTGCCTTGTTTTTTATGCTGACGCTGGTTACTTATCAAACCCGCACAAGGCAAAATCCCCAAATGGTTATGTCTTTACCATTATGGATATCACAATATCTTGGAGGTCCATGATATGATCTTAGTTGCGAAATCTTCGAATCATTCCAAAACTCACCTCACTTCACTACGCCACAAGTGAGACATGGTTAGGAGTTCTTGTTGAGCATATTCGAAGTACTTGTTGTGTTTTTCATCCATTGTTGAGTCCCAACGATGATCCATAAAGACTATGCCGCATGTATCAACCTGACCAAGCCATGATATATCAACGAAGTCAACGCCAAGACATATTGCATCTACATCTGCATCAGCAAAGCATCAGGAGATTGAAGTCATGCAAGCTGATCCCAAACAACCTTGCAGACCTCTACACGACATCACTGCTGAAGTTAACCTTCCAGAAACTTGTCCGAGGAATTGGTATCCTAACTATCATATGCAATGCTTGTAATTCTCATTTAGAAGTTATGTCAAATTCAGGGGGAGTATCCAAAAGTACACTCACTTGATCTTAATGTACTCTTTTTCCCTACGATTAGGAGCATTTTTCCCACTAGATTTTTGCTGCCTAACTAGGTTTTAATGAGGCATCCATCCTGGGCTGATCATACCCTTGTGAGCTCTTCTACTTGCGTCCAAAAGATGTATAGTTTTGACTTAATGCAACTTCTTACTTTTCTCCTTAGACTATGGGTTTTCCCCATGCCTTGGGTTTTACTATAGCAAGGTTTTGTGAGTTTTACTTTTTTATGCATTCTTCTGTTGATTTGAGACTCGCATTCACTTATTGTGCTGACGATTTCATCAACTGTACTTGCTTCATCATTGAAGACCTGATGCACCATTTACTTGAGTATTTACACACTTAAGGGGGAATGTTGCAGTCCTATTAGAATAGGAATGTGATTGTGTAAATCCCAGTAGATATGGGAATGTATCTTATATTCCTATTAGGAGTAGATTACCTATTAAATGTTGTAATCCTAAAAGAAAAGGTGTTTACCTATCTTACTACTATAAATAAAGGCACAATGGGGTGAATCAAATACACCTCACAATTAAATCAATCTCGCTTCTCTCTAATAGTGGTCGGCCTCCCTCTATCTCTAAACCCTAGATCGTTCAATCAAATAGGCCTCCAACATTAATATAATTAAAAACGAAAAAAAACAAGAAGTTGAACAGAGTGTGGTAACTAAACCCACACAGGAACATTGACAAAAAAAAAAAAAAAATCCCAACACATAAATCAATTAATTAATTTTAATCCCATAGTTACCCCTACAAAAAAACCCTTATTCTGCTTCAGCATCTCCATTGTTGGAGCCTGCAAGCTAATCTCCACATCAATGCTCATCCCGCCGCTCTTCCCTTGGTACAGATACACCATCATGTCGAGCTGATTGTTTGACCCGCTTCTCATCCCCTCGGGTTTTCCCCATCCAAAATCCACCTCTTAGACCTGGAATCTCGGCTAGCTCCCCACCGCCACGCAGTTCACTTCCGCGTCCTTCAACTCGAAAAGCTTCTGCGAGCTCTCCCACTTCGTGTTCCTCTGATCGATCGTTTTGCGTTGTGCCCCTCGATTGCCTTCTGGATGATCGATTTTTTTAATTATATTAAAATAATAATTGGTTTCTATTATTTAAATAAATATTTAATTATATTTGTGAGACCCAATTACGCACCACATCAGCACATAACATATTTTTTGACGGATAATTAACGAAATGACCAAATTGATTGGCGACATCCATTTTCAGGGACTACATTGATTGATTTTCAATTTTAGGGGCCATCTTGATGGGGTGGGTTAATTTTAGGGACCATTTGTAATAAAAACCCTTATATATATGTTTATAAAGAAGTGGTGAACATATGAAGGCATGAGGTATGTATTTCATTCAAAGTATGTGACTTAATTGATAAGCATAAGTTTTCAAACTTGTATATAGTTTGTTAGTTTTTCCTATGCCTAAAGAATTTAAACAATGCTTTCATCAGTCAATTTTTATGTGCCATAAGAGGAGAAGAAAAGAAATTATTCAAGGCTAATGTATGGCATGTATTGGAGATTTTTCTTTTGGAAGAAAAGAATTTTGGTTGTTCCTTTACTTAATTTAGTATTTACAAGGCTAATGCACGTTTTTTAAGCTAATGTTTTAGGAGCCTTGTACTACGGAAATAAAGGTACAAAAGGAAAGGATTTGACTTAAAAGGGCATTTAGGTGATATGACAATTTGGCTTCTGAATTAAAGTGACTGTATTGTTTAAAGTGTTTCCATTTTAAATCTATTAGCTCCATATGGTCTTTCATACATATTGACATCCTTGTGGTGGAAGATTGATATTACAGTTCTTATACAACTTGTTCTATATGTGATTAATCTCTTTCAAGTATGTTGTTAGGTTTTTTGAGATTAATTGGATATCAAAGGGAGTCATGAAGGAGATTATTAAATTGAGGCCATTTTGTTGGCAAGACTCAAAGCTTGAATCAGGTTATCATAACTTTGTCACTTACAGCTAATTAATCCATGTGACATTTGTATGGTTTCAGGCTGGAGTTGATCAATGTCTTGTCAACTAAGCAAGCCGTAGCGGCTTAGTTGATGTTGGGACTGTGGTTTTAAGTTACTTCGATCAACATTGCATCTTAATTAGAATAAAAGGGATAATCTTCTTGCCCATAGGTGTGTATTGTTTCCTTTGTTTTAATTAAGATGGCATAGTATGAGTTTTATTTCACAGGAGTTTGTGACAGCTTCATCTTGCCCATAGGTGTTGAAGTTTTTTATGAAAGTAACTCTTGTGACATATAATCCAATACTAGAAACTAATTAATTTGCTTGCCCATAGGTGTAAATTAATCTAGTTTCATGAAGTATTGGGGATAAAGTTCCATGCCATCAGTTTAAAATCCCACTATGTGCCCCATAACAGGTTGTGGTTTTAAGGCATGGAAATCGGTTGCATCATGACGTATTTTGTGTCTCTTCATGAGACTTGTTGATGCAAAGTATTGGACCCATGAAGGTTAATCAAGGATTGCTAAGGTATGCATTGTTTAAGTCTTATGCTTGTAAATCTTTTCATTTTGAACTACGATGTCTATTAGAGGATGAAATTTGACTACTAGAGTTTCCTTTGGACATCGAAATTGAATTGATATGAAATTGAATTTGTTATGGATGTATAAATTCATGATAGATGCATATAATTGTTTCTGGCAGATTACGTGTCTTGATTTAAATTGGGTGAATGACACATCTAATGGTCATCAAATGACCTGAATTTTTGATATGTTCAACATATATATGTCTACTATGTGTCTGCAAATTGTCGTAAATTTTTGCCATGTAGTGTAATTATGGTGAATTTACTAGTAACCCATGCTCGTAGAGACAGTTTTGCTGGCAAATTGTTTTTGTCTTTTGAGACGTCACTTTAGACAATTATTTTGATCTAAAATGGCTCTATATTTTTATTTTATGAAGATTAGTATGTCTATTTTGATCTGTAAGATTTTGGTAGCAATTAAGCTTATAAATTAATTGTGATAAATTCTAAAGTAAGTGTAACTCATTGCTGAAATTATGTTTGATAACTTTATGTTGGTTGTGATGTCTATTTAATTATGTCTAAAATATGAAGCAATTTTGTTTAGGTACATCCTTGAAAGAATATATGAATGAGTGTTTGCCCAAGTGGGAGAATTAGTGAAAGAAAATTTGGATTCACACTCATTAATTTATTTGCAATAAGTGTATAAACTCTAAAAGTTTAGTGGGAGTTATTCTAAAGTTTTGAGAATTAAGTGGACTTGCATAAATCTATTAAAGTGTTATTCTATCTTCCATGAATATGTGTATTCGTTGATGAAATTAGAATTATTCCATGACTCGAATGACAATAATATGTTTAAGTTGCAGAATGAGTACTTGGTGTATGTGTATATTTTTACTTGCAATCATTTGGATGCCTTGATTGATTATTTGTTAATCTTTAGAAAGAATTTTGAGGCTCATGGGGACTTAGCACAAATATGGAATTATTAATGCAAATAAGATGGTTGTGGGATGCATGATTTTGTATAAACAGCGGTGAATGTCTTAGTTTTACCTTTCATTGAGATTATGCTATTTAAGGTGTTAAGGAAAGGTTAAAGAAAGACAATTATATAGTGACATGCATTCATTGATTAAGTAAGGGTGTTCCCACAAGCATATTTCAAAAGGTATGATTTAAGTACGGATTTGCAAATTAAGTGACGATGTCGCAGATCAGTGGGAGCTTGAGTTTCATGTTAGTAATGCTTACATTTGCATATGACCTATAAGGTATGTATGGTTTTTTGAATCCATGTATTCAGTTTAATCTCTGGTTGGATTCATTGAGTCACATGTTTATGTGTTGATCAATTATCAAATGACGATATATCTAATATCCAGTTAAGCAAATTGCATTTTAAATCATAAAGGAATGGTTAATCTTCTTACTCGTAAGTGTGGATTAATTCTTTTGGTTCAACTTAAATGGCATGACATGATTTATATGTTGTATTAGTTGTGAGGGTTTTTTCATCTTGCTCGTAAGTGTTGAAAATTTTCTCACGAAAGTAATTGATATGGTATATGAACCAGTGTCAAAAACATGTTAATTCATCTTGCTCGTACGTGTTGAATTAATTATGTTTTATGAAGTTTTGTTTGCAACTGTAGTAGAAGTTTACATTAAAGAGGACCTGAGATGATAAAAGTTGAGACACATTCAGGTAATTAAAGTTCATCTCTGCAATCATAATTTGACTGTGTTTCATGTGAATGAGGATTTTAGCATGTGTGATTCTGAAGGTTTTGGGTTGTGTCAACCTTACAACCTTGTTAATTCCATGTTGAAAGACTTATTTGACAGAAATTTGTATCAAGGATAGGATGTTATCACAACCACATGGCCATTAAAGTGACATTAATTTCCAATTTCAAGTATAAACATAAATATTATATGTGTAGACCAGTGGGAGAATGTTGGATTTATTCCGATGTAAATCAACCTTAAATAGTCTACAACATATAATAGGAATGTAATATTGGAGATTAATGTAGATATTGTGATTTGATTTCCTAAAGATATCAATCTTCTATTAGGTGTCTTGTAATACAAGTAAGATTGATGGAGTCCTTGATTTTATGTGATTATGTAACCTAACTGATAGGCTAAAAAAGTGGGATGTGGGAATCCTTTATGGATGGAACCTTAATACCTTAGCCAGTATAAATACTAAGGTCTCTACAAACACTAGATACACAACAAACGCTTCCCATAAAGTAGCTGTATCCGGCTAGGTACTTTGTAGAAGACTTTGGTGTTGCCTTGTCCTACATCATTCCACTTGGTATCGCTTCACGATCATGTCAACCAACTTCTTGTTTGTGTTTTAATTATATAACCGCATAAAGTTTTCAAAAGGGTGTGGTATGGGCTATTGGGGAGAAGATGGGAGGTTTGATTTGCTTCGTTCAAGATCGCAACTGCAACTTAATTAGCCAGATAGAGGAAATTTAATTCTCCTCTCTCTTTTTTTACCCCAATTTTTTTTTTCTTTTGGATTTGTGGGAAATTTATTGGGATGTGCGAATTTTGAGAAATTGTTCGGTTTGATTTTAATTAGGTATGTAAATCTTGGTAATGTGTGGATTCTAAGAAATTATTTATTGTGATTGCTCAAATATAGTCTATTTTGTATTGTTTTCATTATCCTGATTTTTAGTCCAACTGTAACAAACGTTTTATTAAGTTAGTTCAACTTAGTTTATTTTAAATCAATTCAACTTAATCTATACTAAGTCAGTCCAACTTAAGTCATGAAACTAGTTCACTCCGAAATAATTTAGTAAAACAAATGCACCCTTAAATTTGGGTTTGTGGCGGTGACTGGCTAAGACAAATTAAGTATTAGTAGGCCACAAAGGAAATTTTTTTTAAGATTTAAATAACTTAAAAAATAAAAATAAAAACTTACAAAACACGGTGGGCCCTACTCCCTACCACTTACACCCATCAATCATCACCCTCATTCGCCCCTCCGTCACTCCCACCAGCCACCGCCATCCTCACCCTTCTTCCTACACATCGTCAAAGAACGCCTTGATGTTAATCTGGTACAGATTTGCACCGTACATGTCGTCGTCTCCAATGAGCAGATTTTGGGGCTCGTCGGTGAGAGCCGAATAAACAGAGGAACAATAGAAACCCACATCGAAAAGAGAATCAATTCCGGATTAGGAAGCTAGACTGGAGTAGAGGAGTGAAGAAAAGTTAGGATTTTGCAGGAATTTGGAAAGCGAAATTCAAGAGAGAATGGCGAAATCTGCGAGCATCGAAGATAAAGACGGAGATTTTGGCGAGTCGGCTTGGCAGAGGTGTAAATCGAAGCCAGGTCCGTCAAATATTTTGCAGAGTTCCTGATGCAGGACGTGAAATAAAAAAGGGAAATTACACTTTCATACCTCAGGTTTAGCATTTATTTTAATTCTTTACAACATCTTCAAAACATTTCACTTTCATATCTTAAGTACTATTTTATTTCAAAATAATATCTCTGTTACATTTTTATCTATTGATCTGTTAAGTGCTAACGTGGTTGCCACATATATACCATGTGGCTGCCAAATGTCTACCACGTTGCTGCCAAATGTTTTCCACGTGGTAAAAAAAATTAATTTTTTAATTTTTTTTAAAAAATCTGAATTTTCTCAACAAAAAAAATTTAAAACCCATCCCTAAACCTACAACAAGAAGAAGGAGGAGGGGAAAAAAATAGTGCTTGAACCTGCCAAAAACCCCATTCGGTAGAAACCCAACAAAAAAAATAACAAAAAACTGGAAAATGTGAACCAGATTCAAGAAATGGGCGCGGACAGCCTGGAGAGGTGGAGCAACAGCTGTTTGGTTGCGAGATTAGGATTATCCTCGTTGTGGGCAGGTCGAATAGGACCAAAGAGGTGAAGGTGGAGAGGTGAGGGATGAGTTGAAATGGGTCGGATCGGGGTGGCGGTGGGGGACGAACTGGGTTTGGGGTTCTTTTTTTTTTTTCTTCTCTTCTTCTTCTTCTTGCAGGTTTAGGGATGTGAGGATGGATGCGGGGAGATGGATGGGATGGGTTTCAATTTTTTTTTTTCTCGAGAAAATTCAGATTTTTTTAAAAATAAATTAAAAAATTATTTTTTTTGCCACGTGAAAGACATATGTCAGCCACGTGTCATATATATGGCAGTCACGATCAATGGATGGAAAATGTAACGGATGTATTATTTTAAAATAAAATAGTACTTAATGTATGAAAGTGAAATGTTTTGAAAATATTGTAAGGAATTGAAATAGATATCAAACCTGAAATATGAAAATGTAATTTATCCAATAAAAAAAGATCCATCTGGCATGAAGCCCAATATATTATCGAAAGATAAATTACATGCAGGAATAAAGAGGTGTACTACACAAAATGTAGTTTACCATATACCAAGTCCCCCTCAAAAGGAGCTGAAACGTAGCATTCTTCTCAATTTTTCTAAAAAATTTATCGTTCAACACCTAACTCCTTATTTCCAACTTCCGATATGGACAAGAGAAAGACGACTACTAGGCAAAAGACCTCTTTTTCCTCATTACTAGTGCTAGATTGAGTGTAGTTATGTTTTGCTTCGCCTATTAAGAAACCAATAAAGAGCATTTTTCCTGGATCAAACGAACAAGAAAGGAACTCTCTCTACCATTCCTGGTGATTAACCCTTGAAATCATACAGAGGCCGGGGAAGAGGTTGGTCTAGAAGCTTCATCTACAACATGTGCTATCCACTCTAGTGCGCCTAGGACTGTGTTGATTGAAGCTTTCAAACTCCTAGTTAGTGGAGAAGGAAGACATGGGCTATTTTTAATATATTTATGGTGTTGGCTGATTATATTACTTATATTATCTAATTAATCATGTATTTTTTAGTTCTCTAGAATATTTTCTTATATATGTCTTTTCACATTTCTCGCTTAAAGTTGAAAGCCTATAAATATGTATTTGTAAGGTAAAAAGGGAGATAAGAGTTGTTTGAATTATCATATTGAAATTTGAGTTGTAAACTCATTGTTAAGTGTCGTACTCTTGTTTCAAAGTTTGTTGATTTGTACGTTCTTCTAGTTGTCGAGGCTGGTAGTAGAAGTGAAGTTCTTAGGATTTTCAGGTCTTAAGAATTATAGATTTGTTGACTAACTTGATTGTTGTAGTAGGAACTCGAACTGACGTCGTTATCTTTGATATAGCATTACCCTTGGATCAATTTGATGCTCTGATACCAACTGATGCAGGAAGGCAACGTGGTGGGAAATAAAAATGAAAAGATAGGATAGATAAGTAGTGTCCACTATCTTCTAGTGCGAGGAGAGACCTAAAAGCCCTAAGAAATTCACTCATAGTAACAACCTATGACGTATATACAACTGAAGAACAAAGTAAAAAACTCTTAAACAACAGAAAGACACTTAAAAACGAGTTTACAACTCAAATTTCAACGTGATAATTGATAACACAATATTTATACATTTATATTGCCCATATTTCCTAAGTTTCATGCTATGTTTTCTTGTGAAATTGGTTGTTTGATGTGTTTAGTGCATATTTTGTAGATAATGGACCGTGGAGAAGACTTTGGAATCTTTTGGTGATTTCAAGACTAAAAAGGATCAAAACTGAGAAGAATTGAAGTCAAGAAGCATTCCAACGATCATTAAATGTTAAATTGTTCAATCCACAATTTAATGGCTGCTGTGTGAAAATTATAACTGGAGCTGGAAGGTGCTGCGCAGAACTGTCATTTTCGTTGGGACGTCAAAAATTCATCAGGACGAAATGGGTGTTGTGTCACATATGTATGGAAAGCTCTGAATGTCTAGTTTTGGCAGAATTTTACAGATCATAATTTGGATGCTTCTGGAAGAAGTTATCCTGTTTTAGGACGAGAAGGTCAGTTCAGGAATTCTACGCGGAAGTGGAGTCCAGTTTGAATCAGGAAACATGTTGGGATTCTTGTTTGGGCTGGGATTCAACAATTGCGGCAAAGCAAAGCCTAACCTAAACCTAATTATATATTCCTTGGATGATTGTAAAAAGAGGGAAAAAAAGGAGCAGCAACGTGGAAAGAAAAAAGAGGAGTCGCACTTCATCATACGGTTTTAGCGAATTGACCTAAGGAAGACGCCAACGCCAAGGGGTCCTCCAAGGGTTTTCTTTTACATATTTTCAGACTTTGTTTCATGATTATGTTTTGTTATAATTTGATGGTCGTGATGAACTAATTCTTTGTTAGGGATTCGATGTAGCTTTCATGATAATTCTATGTCTTAGTTAACTTTACTCTTTTATCAATTCAAGGGTTTCTAGTTTCATTCATTATGCTTAAATCATTCTTTATGTTCATGTTATTGATTAGCTACCTTTAATATGATTTTTTAGATGTATGAGACAAGGATATAGTAGACGCCATATGCTTAGCCTTGAGATAGCTCTCTTGAATGAATGAACTGATGTTGATGCAGACGCCATGCTAAGACACTTTTTGGTTTTCTTTGTTTTTCTTGCACTTCATGGATTTTTTATTATTGACTTAGACTAGTCGCCATGGTTAAGTTGATGATTAAGAATACTTGGTTACATCCGGACGCCCACTACTACAATATACTCTATCACTGGCGAAGCAAAAACCGACAAGAAACCCAATTTCTGTCGGAAATTTAGCAAAAATCCGACATAAAACAATGCAATGTTAGATTGGAATAGTGACACTAATGCTAGCGTCGCGAAAGGGCTTCAATGTAGGTTTGTACGCTTAATCCGCCACTGCGCAGCGTCGGTTTAAAGCGACACTGATACCAACGTTGATTTAAAGCGACACTGACACTGACACTAACGTCGGTTTAAAGTGACGCAAATTAGCAATTAAATTATAAAATATCCAATCTTACGTCGGTTTAAAGCGACGTGATGTTTTGACATGATGGCGGTCATAACCGACGTCAACTAGCAGCTAACAAATAAAATACTCAATCTATTGTCGGTCCTAACCGACATTACCCAACATCTCGATAAATAAAATAATTATCATGCATTCCTACACAGATGGTAAATGATATGCAAACTTCACGGATTCAATTTATTCAAGAATTCAATTGGGGTCTTTTGGGTGTAGAATTTCTTGTTAAATGTATTCTATTTCATATAAATAAGGAAGTACAAATAACACATATATAGGAGCCATTAGAGAACCGGTTACAAGATGAAGATAAAAAAACTAACAATTACACATAATACTAATGAGAGCTCCATGCTTGCATATAATACTAGCAGCTGCCATGATGCTTTCCTGTGCTTGCCTTTGTCGAAGACCACAGATTTTGTAGCTCCATACTGCCATATATAATACTAGCAACTCCATGCTGCCATGCTTGCCATCAAATCAGTGCTCCAATACTTTACTACTTCAACATTAGGGCTCTAATCTCTATAGATTAAACTCAGGTTTTATACCTTTCAAAAATTATGGATCTGCGATTTCCAGTGTCCTTGCTCTTCAGATCCAACATGCATAAATACATAAAAAACAATTAAAAACCAAGAAACAAAAATAAATTTTCAATTTAAGCATAAAACTAGTTAGAATACAAAATAGAAACTAAAATTAATAATCATAATAATTTAAAAATGAACCACCTTCAAGCTCTTCCTCCTCGAATTGGAGTTCCTCAGAATGTTGATCTTCAAATTGGTGATCCAAAGCAAATGGGGAAGGAGTTGAGAAAAAACTGAAAAGGAGGAAGAAGGGGACGCACAGATGAAATGGGAAAGGAGAAGAAGAAAGTCTGAAATTGGGGGAGAAATGAAAGCACGGTTGAAATGGGAAAGAAAGGGGTTTAAATATGGGTACTTAGTTTGCGTCGGTTAAAACCGACGCAAACTTCTGACACATTTTTTGAAATTCACATAGCGTCGCTTTAATGAAACTCGCGTCGCTTTAATGAAACTAGAGTCGGTTTTAACCGACGCCAACTTCTGACACACTTTTTGAAATTCACATAGCGTCGCTTTAATGACACTAGCGTCGGTTAAAACCGACACTAAGTCTCTCCATCCATTTCCTCACGCAAATAAGCGGGAAATTTCCCGCCTAATATTTCAAAAACTATAATTTTATATATATATATATATATATTAATTTTATAATTTTATAACCCTAAAAAATACTATAATAATTATGTATATTAATGTAACAATTTTATACCCCTAAAAACTATAATAATTATATATATATTAAATTAAATTTTAAAAATTGGTGAGCATTGGATCAGCTTAAATATACATACCATTCAATTTCTTAAGTGTTATACATACAAAATAAATAAATTTGAATCTACTTAATAAATATATATATATACACACACCATTGAACTTGATGGGATACGAATTCTACGAAACTAATTTCAACGATCCAATCGTCAAACTTGTTTGTATATGCTTCGAGATCCCATCAGCAAAAAATCGTAAAAAACAAACATTCAGAGATGAATTAATGAGACAAAACTTTTCGACGGTTATAAAACGAAAAATCACGATTTAACGGTTATTTTAACTCCGATTTTGATTATTTTTTATAACTACACTCCTTGATCCTACATGAATACAATGAATGAATTCGATCTTCAATTTAAAATATTTACATTAGTGGATACCACACAAATCTTATGTTATTCTTAATGAAAGTATAAATAAACTCTTAAGTGTTAATGAATCTATCGTTTTGATGGGATACGCATTCTACGAAACTAATTTCAACGATCCAACCATCAAAATTGTTTATATATGCTTCGAGATTGCATACGCCAAAAATCGCAAAAAACAAAACATTCAGAGTTCAAGTAACGGGACAAAACTTTTCAACGGTTATAAACGAAAAATCATGATTTAACGGTGATTTTAACTCTGATTTTGATGATTTTTTACGGCTACACTCCTTGACCCTATATGAATACAATGAATGAGTTCGATCTTAAATTTAAAATATTTACCCTAATGGATACCACAAATTCTTATGTTATACTTAATGAAAATATAAACAAACTCTAAGTGTTAGTGAATCTATCATTTTGATGGGATACGCATTCTACGAAACTAATTTCAACGATCCAACCGTCAAACTTGTTTATATATGCTTTGAGATTGCATACGTCAAAAATTGCAAAAAAAACAAACATTCAGAGATCAAGTAAGGAGACAAAACTTTTTTACGGTTATAAACGAAAAATCACGATTTAATGGTTATTTTAACTCCGATTTTGGTGATTTTTTACAACTACACTCCTTGATCCTATAGGAATACAATGAACTAATTTGATCGTCAATTTAAAATATTTACAGAAGTGGATACCACAAAATCTTCTGTCATGAAGATCGATGAAAATTGAGGATTTTGTAAAAGGAATAACATGCAAGCTTTGAGTTCCATTGGCAAGGTTTAAACTTTTGAGAAAGGCTTCACAATAGGATTCAGGCAAACAATCCTCTTCAGGCAACATTCTTTTAATTAACTCCAGTAAAATGGTGAAGATCTTGTCTGGCATTCCCGCTAAACACTTGAACTGATACAGTCTTACAACTACTTCCAATTTCTTAAACTCCTTACAACCTGGCCACAAATCTTGATCCGCCTCTTCAAGCAACCTAAAAAAAGTCTCCATTTCGGGGTATCATCAACCAACTCTTGTCCATGTTTTACCACTTTACGAGGGCAAAATATTACGTTGACACTAAGATGCCTACAATCTTTCAATCCCTATCATGTAGGCATAACTATTAGAATTTTCAATTTCTATCTTTCAACCCTCGAACTCTACCACGATTGTAATTTTTTAATTTTCAACACCTATTATAGTAAAAACAAATTAAAATAACAACAAAAAGTTATCAATATTATGCTCATCTAATCTATTCTAGTAAATGACAAGCAAAAGTTATCAAAATAACAACAAAAACAAATTAAAATAACAACAAATTAAAATAACAATTAGAGTGCAAAACAAATTCATTTAACATAATATATTCTTATATTACTAAATATTACAAGTTCATGTTATATTTAATATTGTTAATTTAACATAAATGCTTATAAATATTATTCATTTCCATTTTCTCATAACAATTCAAGTGACAAAATTAATTAATTAGACTAAATATTTATTAATTTAACAAAAATAGTAGAAATTTATCTAAGTACTTAAATTAGAATTTTTTTAAATAAATAAACTTGTGTATCATACAATTTAAAAATTAAAGAATTTAGTGATAAAAACCTGAATTATGGAAGAATTCCATCGTCGATCAATTCTTTATGTACTTAACTAGCTCAAATAAATTCCCTGCAAAAAATAAATTGTAAATAAAAATTAAACATAAGAGGAGAAAATAAAAAGTAAACATAAGAGGAGAAATAAAAATATTACAAGCTAGAAAAACTTACTGCTCTGAAGAAGGAATAAATGAAGTTGGAAGAACAAATAAGAAAGATGCAAGAGAGAACACACGGGGAGGGGTTTGTCAATTGGAAGAACGAATAAGAAAAACGCAAAAAAGGAAGAAGAAAACACGGGGGAGAGTAAGCAATATGTCGCTTAAAACCGACACTGGGTTTCAAAATATTTAAAAAAAACTAATTTAAAGCGACATTGGGTTTCAAAATATTTTAAAAAATAATTTAGTGTCGGTTATAAGCGACACTCATATTTTATGTCACTTAAAAGCGACACTGTTTTACTTAAAGCAACACTAGTATTTAAAAATTATTAAAATGTATGTCGGTTTTAAAGCGACGCTAAATGTTTACATCGGTTTAAAAGCGACATTAAATGTTTATGACGCTTATAAGCGATAGTAAATCCGACGTCATGTTCAATAAGTGTCGCAACTGTCTAGTCCGCTACTATATTATATTAAACTGACACCATCTACTGACACTATAAGGCTCTTTTGTAGTAGTGGCCTAACGGATAATCATAATAAAGAGAGAAAGAACCCTAGAACCTGAACTAAATTGTTCTTACTAAGTTATCTAATGACATAGAATTGGATTGATATGGTAAAGTCAGATACCTAGTGTTTCAACCATTGTTTTCAGAAATTATTTACATAAATTCTCTTTAATTTACTGCACTTAAGATTACTTGATCAACTTCTCTTTGGTTAATTATTTGAATTTCGTTGTTTAGTTGTTTTCGTTATTTTAATTCTAGTGGGTACTACAAAATTGGATTTAGTTAGGTGACTTTACAAATCCATGTGGGTACGACACTCATATTTGCTTGCTATACCATCATATCGATTCATGCACTTGCAAGAAATATAATTTGTTCATCTAGTTTCTGGCACCGTTGCCGGGGATTTGTTTTAAAGTCCCATCTAATTATTTCTAGTTGTGTATCCCCTAAATTTGTTTATTTTATTTGTTCTAAATTTATTTATTTTTGTAGGTAGTGAATGCAAGGTCGTCGATCGCAAGAAGGATAACTCTTGCCGATTGACGATAACATTGATCGAATAAGAAGAGATACAAAAAACGCCGAGAAGAAGAAGCGTTGGATCGTGAAGTTGATTCTAATCATAGCCAAACATCCGCATTAGAATTAGAAGAGAGAGAAGAGGACGTTGAAGACATCCAAAAGGAGGTGGCAGATGCAAATCCACGCCCTATGAAAGAATTTGCACGCCCAGTTGTTGAAACATCACCATCATGCATTTTATTAGATGCTATTGCTAGAAATTATGAGTTGAAAAATATTCAGTATAATATGCTTCCTTCTTTTTATGGTGTTGCTAGTGAAGATCCTTTGTCATTCATTCGTGATTTTTATGCTACAATTCAAACTATTCCTTTGCAGGGATTAAGTGAAGATCAATTGCGGATGAGATGTTTTCCATATACTATGAAGGACAAAGCTAAGCAATGGCTTATGTCTTTGACACCTAGATCACTTGCAACATGGGAAGCAATTTACAATAAGTTTGTTGGAAAATTTTATTCACATCAGAAGACTACTGAACTCAGGAGCAAGATCGCCACTTTTTCCCAAATGGAGGGTGAGTTGTTCCATGAAGCATGGGAACGCTTTAAAATGCTTTTAATCCAATGTCCTCATTATCATTATCCTTTAGAATTACAAAATCAATTTTTCTATGATGGATTAACCCAAGCCTGTCTTGCTACTGTTGATAATGTTGCAGGTGGTGCCATGGGTGAAAAAACTGCACAACAAACTTATGAGCTATATGAGATGCTTGGTGCAAATTCTCAGCAGAAAAGTGTTAGGGGTAAGCATTCAGGCATTTATGAAATTAGTTCTAATAATGACCTTGCTATGCAGATGGCTGACTTAACCAAACAAATCAAAACATTGAGCAATGTAGTAGTGAGGTATGTGCAATATGTGGTATTTTTGGTCATGTCTCTAATGTTTGCCCTTCTAGAGAGGCTTTTCCAGAATATTTACGAGGGCAAGCTAATATGATGAACACCTATAATCAGAAATCTAAATTTGATCCTTTTTCAAATACTTATAATACTGGTTCGAGGTTTCATCCTAATCTTTCATGGAATAATAACCAAAATCAAAATCAAGCTAGCTCTTCTTTCCAGCAAAGAAAGCCCTCATTAGAAGACACTTTGAATAATTTTATACAAGTAAGCCAAAATAGCCAACAAAACAATGAACAAAAATTTCAACAATAAGAGGCCTCTTTAAGGAAGCTGGAGGTACAAGTTGGACAGATTGCAGATGCTATGCGAAGCCATGTTCCTGGCAAATTCTCAAGCCAAGGCGATAACAATACTTCAAAGTGGTAAGGTAATTAATACTGAATTAAATTCTAAATCCAAAGATGTGTTACTTAATGATGCAGGTGAAAAAGTTGAAGAAAAATAGATGGAGAATGAGCCAACAAAGAAGCTCACGGGTAGCAACTCAAAATTGGACATGAATGGACATGTATTCATTTCTGGGTAAGCCCTTCAAGTCAACGAACAACCCCCTTTAGCTGCACCCAATCTCCACAAGGCACCCAAGCCTTACGTTCCACCGGTTCCCTTTCCGAGCCGCCTAAATAAAAGCAAATGGGATAAGTCTTTTGCTGAAATTTATGATATATTATCTAAAGTTAATGTGAACTTACCTTTGCTTGATATGATTAGGAACATGTCGGCTTATGCAAAAATTTTCAAGGAACTTAATACTTATAAGTGTAAGTATGAACCACATGAAAAGGTAATGGTATCGGAAACGGTAAGTGCAGTTCTTCAAAGGAAATTGCCACCTAAATTGAAGGATCCTGGGAGTTTTAATGTTAATATTACTGTTGGTGATACAAAGCTTGAAAAAGCCATGCTAGATTTAGGGGCAAGCATAAATTTAATGCCTTACTCAATATACATTCAATTGGGATTAGGGGAGTTGAAGCCTACAACAATGTCTTTACAACTCGCTTATCGTTCAGTTAAATATCCAAGAAGTATTGTAGATGATATTTTAGTGCCAGTCGATAAGCTAATTATTTCTGCATATTTTGTTGTCTTAGATATGGAGGATGCACCAATTCATGATCAGGAATTGCCTATTTTACTTGGACGTCCATTCATGGCAACTGCCAAGACAATCATCGATGTTCAGAATGGCAAGCTCACCATGACAGTCCTTGATGAGACCGTGGAATTTAAAGTGTTTGATTCTCTATCTTATCCTTCTAATTCGTGTGATTGTTTCTCGATTGACTCTTTGGATTCAGTTGTTGCTTCTAATTTGACACAGGATAAAATGAAAAATAAATTGGAAGAAACTTTAACATTGGCAGAAGAAGACATGAATTGTGATGAAGATACAGGGGAGTTCATGGCACCGCAACCCCTTAATGTTGCACCTACTATCCCTTTCGAGCTTTCTGACTCAAAAGCGGTACCAAATAAATATGGAATTGCAAGTGTCAATAATGACAATAATGAACTGGTGCCGACAAGAATGACTACGGGATGGAGGGTTTGCATTGATTATAGAAAGCTTAACCTTGTCACTAGAAAATGGCCCTTCCCAGTACCTTTTATTGATCCAATCATATTTGAATTAGATCCTCCACCTGAGGCGACTGAGGTGGTTGATTACCTTGACTTAATCAAGCCTTAGATTGTGCATTCCGTCTTGCCTAGACGTTAAGCGCTTGGTGGGAGGCAACCTACCTCAGTAACTTCATTCTTTTATTTTTGTTTTTGTATTTATTTGTGTTTCCATATTGTCAATACCTTCTCTACTCATTGCATAATTTTCTTGTCATAAACATTGAGGACAATGTTTAGTTTAGGGTTGGGGCTGGAAAACTTTTGTTTTTTCTGATTTTTTATTTTTTATTTTTTTTAGTTAGAGAACAAAGGAATACGTGTTTCAGAAGTATTGTTGCAGATGATTTCATTACCCATGAGAAGCTCACAAGATCGAAGAAAAAGAAGGAATGTTACTGCGGCCCTACTGGTTTTGTACTACATGTGTGTGCCAGCTACTAAGTGATTGGAGCTATTATTCCTTCACAATGTGGAGCCACGACAGGTGTATCATTTTTCTTTGTATAATTGCTCTATGTTGTCTTCTTTTTATAGTCATAGATGAGGAATTGCATAGGATGGTAATCATGGGTGGGGTTTAAAGAAAAGCACAAAAAAAAAATTGGTCTGAAACGTGAGATGTTAGAGGTGTCACTTTAATTTATTAATGGCAATGTATATGATGTGCTAAATCATTCTACCTTGACTAAAGGGTTGCCTAGGAGGTCTGTGCATCACACTTTTACTCATTCATTATGCCATATCTCAAGTGTTTTGGTGGATAAAGTGTCTATGTTAGGATGTTGTGGAGAAATAGTGGAGACTACCCTTGTGAGATTTTGAGCCTATGCTTTTGTTGAGAGTGTTGTATTGTTTCTACTCTTAAACACTTTTTCAAATTCTTTCTTTGATTTTTACGATCTCATAAATACTAATTTGCATTGGATACTAAAGAACTCTTCTCTATGTTGGGTATTCTTGCCATTGGGTTAGATGGAACTATAAAGATGAAGTTAGGCTATGCATGTTTCCACCACTAAATGGCCTTATTCCCTCCCTTTTGTGTGCGCCAATATCCCATTTGAAGCCAAACACTTAGCCAATTCTTTCATCTCATCACCCACATTATACTCTACCTATTTTGCACGATTGTAGCCATACCCTATAGCTTGGGAGATACCAAGATGACGAAAACAAAAATAAGGGTTGAGCTCTACATCAAGGAAGTGGCGTGTACCAAGGTACCATGTGTCGTATCATTATTTAGCAATTTCTAGCATTCAAAAAAAAAGAAAAAAAAAAAGAAACGAAAAAAGGAAAGAAGAAAAGAGAAAAAAAAAATCAAAGAAATTAGATAGACTAGAAATTGTTCCTTTCTCTTTACATGAATCCTGGACGCCAAGAATCATACATCAAGTTTCAATTGAGGGCTAGCCAAACTACATATGAAAAAATCTTGGTATATCTCAAGTTCTAGTTTTTCCTTATCCCTTCTTTCATAGCCCTTACCCTAGCCTTACATTACAACCATAGTAAAGACCTAATGGATTCATGGGGAAACCTTGCTTAATGATGAAGATAAATATCTATGTTCTTAGTATTTGATTCTTTTTATGAGATCTATTTTCAGAAATTGCTGTTCTTTTTAATATTACTCATATGTGATTATATTTTGATTCCCTTTACATAACTTCATCACATATGCTTGTTAAGAGTGAAAGCTTAGGTTCTGAGAGAAAATTGAGAGATATCCAAGTGAGAATTAGAGTCAAGGCGAATTTGTACACACACCGAGTGTGGATTCTTTTAAGCTCGAGTGCTTGAGATGTCGGCTACATACTTTTCCATGTGGTGTACTGGCTTTTAAAGGCATAAATTTAGTTTTGGAAGTGTGATGGGCATACATTGGTTTTCATTAATTTATGGAAGTGATGTCTTTAACAACTTTGTTTTGTGGTAAAACGTTTGTGGGTAACGTAACTGGTAAACCCTCAGGAGACACAACTCCAACTAGAGATACCTAGGGGTTTAAAGGCATGTGGCACATGCTGAGTGTCATCGTGATTCCCTACGAAAGTGGCCTAGAATAACTTTTTCTTTTTAATTTTTTTAGTTTTTAGTTGTGTCGTGTTTTAATTTTGCTCGAGGACTAGCAATAGATAGGTTTGGGGGTATTTGATAACACAATATTTATACATTTATATTGCCCATATTTCCTAAGTTTTATGCTATGTTTTCTTGTGAAATTGGTTGTTTGATGTGTTTAGTGCATATTTTGTAGATAATGGACCGTAGAGAAGACTTTGGAGTCTTTTGGTGATTTCAAGACTAAAAAGGATCAAAACTGAGAAGAATTGAAGTCAAGAAGCATTCCAACGATCATCAAATGTTAATTAGTTCAATCCACAATTTAATGGCTGCTGTGTGAAAATTATAACTGGAGCTGGAAGGTGCTGCGCAGAACCGTCATTTTCGTTGGGTCGTCAAAAATTCATCAGGACGAACTGGGTGTTGTGTCACATATGCATGGAAAGCTATGGATGTCTAGTTTCGGCAGAATATTACAGATCATGATTTGGATGCTTCTAGAAAAAGTTATACCTGTTTTAGTACGAGAAGGTCAGTTCAGGAATTCTACGCGGAAGTGGAGTCCAGTTTGAATCAGGAAACATGTTGGGATTCTTGTTTGGGCTGGGATTCAACAAGTGCGGCGACGCAAAGCCTAACCTAAACCTAACTATATATTCCTTGGATGATTGTAAAAAGAGTTAAAAAGAGGAGCAGCAACGTGGAAAGAAAAAAGAGGAGTCGCACTTCATCATACGGTTTTAGCGAATTGACCTAAGACGCCAACGCCAAGGGGTCCTCCAAGGGTTTTCTTTTACATATTTTCAGACTTTGTTTCATGATTATGTTTTGTTATAATTTGATGGTCGTGATGAACTAATTCTTTGTTAGGGATCCGATATAGCTTTCATGATAATTCTATGTCTTAGTTAACTTTACTCTTTTATCAATTCAAGGGTTTCTAGTTTCATTCATTATGCTTAAATCATTCTTTATGTTCATGTTATTGATTAGCTACCTTTAATATGAATTTTTAGATGTATGAAACAAGGTTATAGTAGACGCCATATGCTTAGCCTTGAGATAGCTCTCTTGAATGAATGAACTGATGTTGATGCAGATGCCATGCTAAGACACTTTTTGGTTTTCTTTGTTCTTCTTGCACTTAATGGATTTTTGATTATTGACTTAGACTAGATGCCATGGTTAAGTTGATGATTAAGAATATTTGGTTACACCCGGACGCCTAACGGATAATCATAATAAAGAGAGAACGAACCCTAGAACCTGAATTGAATTGTTCTTACTAAGTTATCTAATGACATAGAATTGGATTGATATGGTGAAGTCGGATACCTAGTGTGTGAGATCCCAGATCGCCCAGGAGAGTGGATCATGTGAGCCTTATATGTATATTCTCATATCTACCTAGAGCGAGGCCTTTTGGGAGCTCATTGGCTTCGGGTTCCATCGAAACTCCGAAGTTAAGCGAGTAGTGCGCAAGAGCACTCCCATGATGGGTGATCCACTGGGAAGTTCTCGTGTGAGTTCCCAGAATCGGGGCCCAAAACAATCAATATCGTGCTACGGCGGAGTCATGCCCGGGATGTGGTGGGGGCCCGGGCCAGGATGTGACATAGTGTTTCAACCATTGTTTTCAGAAATTATTTACATAAATTCTCTTTAATTTACTGCACTTAAGATTACTTGATCAACTTTTCTATGGTTAATTATTTGAATTTCGTAGTTTAGTTGTTTTCGTTATTTTAATTCTAGTGGGTACTACAAAATTGGATTTAGTTAGGTGACTTTACAAATCCATGTGGGTATGACACTCGTATTTGCTTGCTATACTATCATATCGATTCGTGCACTTACGAGAAATATAATTTGTTCATCAATAATTCAAGCAATTTCTACCTCCTTTTCTTCCTTACAAATATATTTATAGACTTACAACTTCAAGTGAGAAATATGAAAAGACATACGAAATAAAGGCTTACAAGAAAATATTCTAGAAAACTAAAAGTAGATAACTAATTAGATAATGCTAGCCAAACTCATAGTGTTTCGGGGAAGCTTCATTCCTAGAAACATAAACACCACATCCAGCCAAAAATAAAATGAAAAAAAAGAAGCAAATACCTAATTAACAGGAAAATGAAAAACAAATTTCTAGATGGATTTAAAAAACCACCAAATGATGTGTTTGTATACATGTCAATATTGTATTTCATTATAAACAAATGAAGTCGAAATTGAGCTCTAATTTAAATAAATAATATAATTTCAACCGTCTTATATTGTGTGTATAATATCATACAATATATCAAATTATAAAAATAAAAAAACTATTAATTTGAACGTCACACCACCAATTATAAGAACCGCCAAGAGGTACACTGCCTGTATGAAGAGACATACGAAATAAAGGCTTATAAGAAAATATTCTAGAAAACTAAAAGTACATAACTAATTAGATAATGCTAGCCAAACTCATAGTATTTCGGGGAAGCTTCATTCCTAGAAATATAAACACCACATCCAGCCAAAAATAAAATGAAAACAAAAGCAAATACCTAACTAACAGGAGAATGAAAAACAACTTTCTAGATGGATTTAAAAAACTACCAAATGATGTGTTTGTATACACATCGTATCATATTTCATTATAAACAAATGAAGTCGGGATTGAGCTCTAATTTAAATAAATGATATCATATCGACCGTCTTATATTGTGTGTGATGATAATATCATACAATATATCAATTATAAGAAAACTATTAGTTTGACCGTCACACCACCAACTATAAGAACCACCAGGAGGTACACTGCTGGTGTACACGTGGTTGTGCAGGTTTTTACATGCTTGATAGCTGGGTATATCATGTGCATCATGGAAGCGATTACGACCCATTGACCCATTAGGGGTCAGTTTTTCCACATTTGAAAGATGGACTTTTCCCTCAAATTTTGCTTCCTGTGCTGCTTGCCAATCAATCTTCCACGCCTATAAATTCCACAACTGCCTTACCCTTTGCTTCAACTTCATTGCTTGAAAAAACAAACACTATTGTCGTTCCAGACTTCCAATAATAGTATTATCATTCCCCCTCCAGCTATATAGCTTGTGTGTTTGTTCTTTGGAACCAAGAAAATGGCCTCATCTGCAAGTGAATATCGCTTATTGTTATCCAAGATTGCAACCAATGAAAAACATGGTGAGAAGTCTCCGAACTACGACAGATGGAAAGCGTACGATCAAAACCCTTTTCACCCCAACAGGATCCTCTCCGGATCCTTTTGGTGAGGATTCTTGGAAACCATGTATCGTATCCGTTCTTCGTATATCGTGCAGTTAGTTTTTATCAAGTATTGTTTATGTTTATTTTTAAATATTAAAATAATTTCTGACCGCATGATATACTATTAACAGACACGATTCACAGATCTCCAAGATCCTCACAAAGAGAATTTAACGAAAATCCGAACTCCATTTCACCCAACTGAAAGCGTTGATCATAACAAAGCCATCGACTCCATCAAATCCATTAGGCACGACCCTTGACAAAGACACACTTGAAAGCCTTATCACATTCATAAGCCTAATGAACATTCACTGTGGCTTATGAAAGTGACAAGGCTTTCAAGTGTGTCTTTGTCGAGGGTTGTGCCTAATGGATTTTGATGCGTTTGTTATGATCAAGCCCTTCACATTGTTGTTGTTTTTTTGGGCATTTTCATAAGCTTCTTCCAGTGCTTCTTTGGTTATTTTGAAATTGTTGGAGCTGTCACAATCGAGGGGGACAATTTGGACTCCAGTTCTCCATCCGAGATCTCAGTAAACTCTGCAGTTAGATATATGAAATCTTAATTAATTTACGAGTAAAATTAGTTAAGCTGCTAATTTAGCGTGGTGACTTGTAATTAGCAGTTTCCTCATGCTTGTACATATGGATATAAGAAAATGAGAGGTACACTGAGCATATCAAGTTTGGTGAGAAATATATGAGAACGGAAATTGAAGCTAATTGGGAAATTTAACATTACGGTATAAAGATGAAGACGTTAAACAATTATGGGAAGGAAATTAACGAAGTTGAAGCTTTGCCTAAACATCCAGCTGTAAACAACAGACTAATAATCTGATTTGAATTATCATCCAATGTGAATATGTATGGTTGAGTATTGATGTGTATGGCTTTGATCTTATAGTAAATTTCCAACTGTGGAGTCAAAAAGTCTTAACTAGTTCTTAAAATCTACATTAATAATACTGCAAGTTTGATAAAATAACCACGAGCTGGTGGTCCAGTGATAAATGGTGGATTGCGAGGCTTCATTCAAATTAAAAACTGGAGGTCTTGGGTTCGAAACCCGTTGCAGGTGTGGAAGCTAAACTTGTGGCCATGGAGGGGTTAAAATGCCTCTGTAAGTCTTCCCGGCCCATGGAAGGGGTGGATAATCGTAGCTTGCCACCAGTTGTCCTCCTTTTAAAAAAAAATCATACCAATTAAAATACATGATCATTAGAATTAAGTATATAATGATGAGTAAGATCAGGCGAGATTCAGAATTTTTTAACCTTCCCACATATAAAAAAAAAGCATGTGATCGTCCACCTAATTTACTGAACAATAGTCCTTATTTATATTTCATTACGACCCTAAACAAACATAGGTGCGTACCAGATATGGAAATTCCAACTCTCTCTATCTGAGTTGGACCAAATCCGGTGACCTTCATAAAAACCCAAATGTGTGTTAAATTTAAGGATTTCAAAACCTTCTGGTCAAGCCCATGACTTGGACTGCACAAGTTTCTTTCTACCAAAAATTCTTAAACCTACTACTAGATTGTGTGTACAAATTAAAACACACGTTTTTACATCCCGGCCCAGGGCGGATCACTTCCAGGGCCCACTCCACCACCGTAGCACGATATTGTCTGCTTTGAGCTTATCATTCCCTCACGGTTTTGTTTCTGGAAACTCACGAGCAACTTTCCAGTGGATCATGGGAGTGCTCTAGCCCCCTTCTAGCTTAACTTCGGAGTTCCTATGGAACCCGAAGCCAGTGAGCTCCCAAAAGGCCTCGTGCTAGGTAGGGATGAGAATATATATTTAAAGACCACTTCTCTGGACGATGTGGAATGTTACACACGTAGTCAACCAAACGAATGAGAAAAAAAAAATGGTGGCTATGATGGCTCTTGAGGAATTAAGCACTCAACTATTCTGCACGGAATATAATTAGCAAAGTACGTACGTAAACTAAAACAATACGTACGTAAACTAAAACAATTTTCACACAATATTTGAAATGATATAGAAGAAACACGACGTACGCTGAATACTATGGTGAGGGGATAAGAAAAGCATCGCCGGGGTCGGCTAAGCAGAACATGACTAGCTCGTTTGCTCTGATGGCTTCGCCTCGATGAGGATCATATATGACTCAACCACCTCATGCTTTAGACATGAACGTAGCAATGGCCTGAAAAACCCTTAATTACTGAAAATGTGACTTTACCCCTTCAAACTCTTTTTTTTTTTACATAAAACCCATAATAATATATTTTTCTAACAAAAACTCATGACTAGGCTCTACCTAAGCAAATTACCAAATTGAGATTGTGCGTCATATTTAATATTATTCGGATTCCCAAAATTACCCTCAATTAAGTCATTGTAGCAATTTATTTTGATATCAAAATTAAAATGGAAAACTTTTTTATTTTCTTGTAACATGTGTAATGACTTTGAAATTTTAATTGACATACGTAGGAATAAAAATTCAAAACATTTTGAATTCAACAATAAATTTTCAAATTAATGTACCCTACTGATTTAATAAAAACCATGCTTTTGTTTTCTTTAAAAAAAAGGATAAAAAATGATGTGTCTAGTATGTTTTGTTTTATTTTTCGAATATCAATGTACCTATCTTTTTTGTTTTGAAATGGTTGGTGTACCTACTTAGTATTAATAGTTTTGGTCATTTTGAAAAATAATGCACCTGTTATCAAATTTTTGAATATGGAAAATATAGGTAAATTAGTATAAGATTTCATACATATTTATCATAGATCTTGAGCCTCTATTAGGTGGCAACCGTGGCATATTGTTAATATTTCTCATATAAAATATATTTATCATTTAAAGTAAATTGTAGCAATGATCCTTCAACTTTAATCAAATTGGAGCAATGGTCCATTAACTAAAAATCCATTACCATTGGTCCCTCAACTTATCAAAATGTGTAGCTATAGTCATTTTCATCAATTTCGTCAAAATTTTGTCAAAATAAGTTATATTGGAATTACCATTTATACAATTAGGGTCCCTCAACTCATCAAAGTGTGTAATTATGGTCATTTTCGTCAACTACATCAAAAATTTTGTCAAAACGAGTTATGTTGGAAGGATCATTGCTACAATTCGGTTAAAGTTAAGGGACCATTTCTCCAATTGAATTAAAGTTGAGGGACCAATGGTAATTGATTTTTAGTTGAGGGACCATAGCTGCACGTTTTGATGAGTTGAGGGACCAATGGTAATGGATTTTTAGTTGAGGGACCATTGCTCCAATTGAGTTAAAGTTAAGGGACCATAGCTACAATTTACTCTATCATTTAAATTAGTGAATCTACCAAATATAGGTAATTTAATTTGTATAGGTAAATTAGTATAATATTTCATCCATGTTTATCATGCATCCCGAGCCTCTATTAGTAGGCATATTATTAATATTTCTCATATAAATATACTTATTAGGCATATTATTTCATTATTTTATTACTAAAAACTGGAGGCCTTGGGTTCAAAACCCGCTGCTAGTGTGGAAGCCAAACTTGTGGTCAGGGGGAGGCTGAAATGCCTCTGTAAGTCTTCCCGGACCCCGAAAGGAGTGGATAATCGTGGTTTGCCACCAGTTGTCTCCCTTTTAAAAAAAAATAATAAAATCTACAAAATATAGGTAAATTAGTATAATATTTCATACATGTTTATCATGCATTCCAAGCCTCTATTAGTAGGCATATATCTACAAAATATAGGTAAATTTATGTGGATTTTTGTTTATGAAATGTAACTTGTTGTTCGGGCTTATATATAAAGAACCCAATTAATTAATATCATGCAAGTTACGTATAAAGCGCCAATTACTAAATAAATGATTTCCGTGGACCATGCCATGCATGCATATGTGTGTATGTATACCTGTCTGAACTCTGGGAAGCCATGGTAGTCTTGAAAATTGGCCACTCTTCTGAACTTCTCAACTCCTTCAGCAGTGCAAATAGAGGCTTTGGGATATTTCTTAATCCACTCTTCAACCAAATCAAAGGGAAGCTGGAAACAAATGAAGGTTAAACCATGCATTTTGGTAGATTAATTACTTCTTAACTATAATGTAATAACTTAAGCATTTTGTGTTTGGTAGAAAAACAAGGGATTTCTCATGAATAAGGAAAAGAGGCTTGTGAGGATCTGAAGGTAAAACAGTCCCACGACGGTGAAAGGGAAAACTTATAAAATGTTGGATTACTCTCCATATTATCAATTGGTTTTATGGTGGAACTTCAACTTTCTTCATAGTATTAGAACAGTATTACAGGTTGTCTCATATGTGAAGCCTAACAGCCACACGTGCTCCACGTCAACCTATTTATGTTGTCCATGTATTAGGCTTGAAAATTCGCCACACGTAAGGGAGCACGTTGAGAGTGAATCCTAAAGAATGAACTTTGCATGTGCTATTAGAAGTAATTGAGCTACTCTCACTGTTACCAATTGATTTTAAGGAACTTTAACGAAAAGCTTCCGGTACTATTCATTTTAACGAAAAACCACATTTTTACACTAAAAAGTCAATCCTGGTTATATTCACTTTACCTTTTATTTTGTCCTTATCTTTAAAACTCAAAATTTTCAAGACCTTTTCATAAGTTTTCCTTTGATTTTATGACGAAACCTGTAAGTGAATATTTAGTGGGACACCAAGGCGAGAGTTTGAATCCCCACCCTGCCCTTTGACCTCCTTATAACTGAAAAAAACTAAATGTGAAGAAGAAAAACAACGGAGCGCAGTGTAAACCTGAGTTTCGGCAAAGCCCATCTGGATTACACCCTCAGGATTTTCAGTTGGGTGAAAAGGGTTTTGATCGTGGTCGAATTACGGAGAGTTCTCACCATGTTTTCCATTGGTTGCAAATTGCAATCTTGGATAACACTAAGCGATTTTCACTTGCAGATGAGGCCATTTTCTTGGTTCCAAAGAAAAAACACACAAGCTACATAACTTGTGGGGGAAATGATAATACTGTTACTGGAAGTTTAGAACGACAATAGTGATTGTTGTTTCAAGCAATGAAGTGTGAAGCAAAGGGTAAAAGGCAGTTGTGGAATTTATAGGCAGTGGAAGATTGATTGGCAAGCAGCACAGGAATCAAAATTTGAGGGAAAGTCAAGCTCCAAATTCAAATGTGGAAAAACCGACCCCTAAGAGCAATTCCACCCTTGAAGCTCTCCCCCCAGGCAATCCACTATTCAATCCACCTAGTGAACAGTAACTGCCCTAAATGAACAGTAATTGTCATTTGCATCTCCACCCTTGAAGCCCTCCCCCTGGCAATAGGCAATAAAATATTACTTTTTTTGTTTGTTTAAATAATACAAAATAAAATTATTTGTAATTTCGGATAAGAATTTTTAAATCGTCCTTGTTGCGCCACGTGTCATTTTATCCAAAAAACAATTATTTTTGTGATGCATTTCCATAAGATTTTTATCCAATGTCATCGTGCCACGTGTCGTTATCTTTTCAGAATCTTTGAGGATAGATTTCAATCAGATTTTAAATCGTTCTCGTTGCGCCACGTGTCATTATCCGAAAAGATAATTATTGGAGATCGATTTCGATAAGATAGTCATTTTGTGGAAAAAAATTAGATTGAAACTTTGAGAGAAAGATATGAATTTGATTGAAAGTAGTTGAGGAAATATGAAATTGTAGTGTAAGGTAGATGGAGAAGAAGTGGTATTTATAGAAAAGTAAAAACAATTTTTTACAAAAAATTTCATATTTTTTTCGGATTTTTTACAATTTTTTTTAAATTTTTATTCAACTAATTAATATCTGTCGTTGGATTTTAAAAAATTTTGAATTCCAACACTCCAAATTATGCCACGTGTCACAACGGTAACTTTTCTTAATTTTAAAATTATTTTTTCTTTTTTTTTTAATTTATAAAGCAGATTAATATCAATCGTTGATCTCAGATCGAACGGTTGATATTAAATCAGCTTTTTTTTATTACCGTTGTAAATCGGACAGCTCGTATTAAAGAGCCGTTGGGATTGAACGGACCGTGGGAAGCCACGTTGCTTCCCAACGGTCACCTGCTGAAACTGGCGCGCAGGCCCCGTGCCCTGTAAAGTTGTCGGCTAACACGCCCCCACTCGCAAGTGAGGGGCACACGCCTGACACAAAAAAATTAAAAAAAAAGGACAGACGCCAGGCCTGGCGTCAGCCTGACGTCACACCCACCTCGGGCTGCAGGGCTGGCAATTCTCCACGGGTCTGGGCCTCAGGCTCCCACCTTCACTCGGGCTGCCCACGCTGGAGCCCTATCCACCGGCCCTCGGGCCCTTTCCCTTTGCATGTCCCCCGAGCAACCACTAAGGGTGGAGTTGCTCTAAGAGTGGAAGTAACAGAATTTGTCAGTAATAAATAGTGCAGTTGTGGAATTTCTAGGCAGTGGAAGATTGATTGGCAAGCAGCACAGGAAGCAAAATTTGAGGGAAAGTCAATCTTCAAATTCAAATGTGGAAGATTGCTTGCGTGTTGTACATGATATCGGAAAAGGATCCTCGCCGGATCTCTTTCCTAAGGATCCTAGGGATCCCGTGATCTCACACGTTCATCGTATATCATGCGGTCAGTTTTTATTGGGTACTATTCATATTTAATTTTAAGTTTTAAAATTTGAAATGATTTCTGACCTCACGATATATGATGAACAGGTGAGATCATGAGATCTCTATGAAAAAATCCAGCGAGGATCCTTTCCCCATGATACCGAACCATCAAGCATGTAAAAAACTGCACAACCACGTGTACACCGGCAGTGTACCCCTTGGTGGTAATATCGTTATAAACAATATAAAACGATCGACATAATATTATTTATTCAAATTAGAGTTCAATATCGACTTCATTTGTTTATAGTAAATACGATATTGAGGTGCATACAAACACATCATTTGGTGGTTTTTCAAATCTATATAGAGAGTTGTTTTTCAAATCTATATAGAGAGTTGTTTTTCAAATCTATATAGAGAGTTGTTTTTCATTTTCCTTACAATTAGGTATTTGCTTTTGTGTTATTTTTCGCTGGATGTGTGGTGTTTATGTATCTAGGAATGAAGATTCCCTGATTAGCTTTTTATTTTGGTTTTAGTAGTCCAAACTGCACTATTTATTACTGCAAGTGGAAATCTATGTGTCTAGCAAGTCTATGGAAACTCGTTTTAGGGAAAAAAAAATTTCATTGTAAGCAAAACACGAATGGTACATTATATGTTTTTATATAAGTGGTGAGAAATTTTATTTGTTAAGTTATTAACTTTTTAACACACATACCCCACCATTTATATAGTAACACATGATGTATCACCCATTGTTCCGGTCACACTGAAAAATCTCTCACCTTAGGGGCTATTCTTGTAAGCATTTCTCCGTAATCAGCCAACACCATAAATGTTTTGCAACACCCTCTTTATTCTAGTATATAAATTCATCTTCCGATAATTTATTGTGTGATATACTAAATGCATGTTTTTATTTCACATTCTGCATGAATCCCTTAACAGCTCTCGTGAGTGATGCGGGTCTAAAGTCATCATGAATCATGTGGATCAAATTCGTGACACGAGTCATTTCTTCCTTTGCTGGCGTCAAAGATGGAAGACGCGACAACAATGGTAGATGAAGCATGGTCATCCGGCGAGATTGCTTGGACTCTGCATATTGCCCCGAAATAAGTGATGGTGACACCGCTACTCTGTCTGATCCAGCTCCATCCAGATCTAGTGTGTCCATGACTAGACTCCTAAGATAACTATATTTGGATCAGCCTTACTCGGCTTTGGAAAATCATGGTCCCACAATTGCCCCTAACTATGCCCTTGAGAGGCAACTCGTTCCCTTGAGGATGGATTGTTATACAAAAACCATGCATTTCAGAATAAGTTGGAATACGTAACGTTTAGTCTTCAACCTTTATGTATGTCTGATCCAACTCTTAGCGTTGAAGTCGAGCCGCTTCAGATTCATGATGTGTGCCTTCAAACATCGTGCCCTAAAGCTTGTAATGATGAGACTTTGCACTTGTGGCGTGTACACGAAAAACAAGAAATCTCCTCATATATTCTTCATTAATTCCATCTGTCAGATTGACTGATCCCAAAGCGAGTCGGTCCAAATTCAATGGCTAGATGGTTATGTCAAACGAAGCCTGTAATTCAAAAAAAATTCGACCACAAACTTCTTGGAACTAGCCACTTCAGACTTATATTTTTTGTCCATAACTCCCACAGTTCCTGAGCCATCTTATATGAAGGAGAGTCATCTAAAGCATTCAAAATGTAGTTCCTACATAGAAATTCACTGTGTGTCTAGGCTTCCATAACGTGCAGAATTTCAGCATTGATATCTCCCTCTTCTGCTACTTTAAGGGCTTCAGTTGTAATGATATGACACAAGTTCAGAGTTGTCAAGTAAAACAAAATCTTATGTTGCCAACGTTTGAAATCAACTTCCTTGAATTTCTCAGGTTTCTCAACGTGTTACTTAACGACACAAACATTTGATTGATCCATATTTCTGTCTTAGATTGTTAAAACCAATCAAATATGAATTATATAATATTTGTAATAATTAAACCACAATATGAATGATTAATGAAGTTGTAAATAAAATCACAACAAACATTATTGACTTGTTTTCAAAAAGATAGAGTCTTGCAGTAGTAATCTCCTAAGACAGAAATACGCCCCCACACCAGTGCAATAGTTTGCAGACATCTATCTTATCTAATCCAAGTTCTTGCACTAGAACTTGAATTCTTGGTGAATTGATATGTGTTTCTCAGTGAAAGAGTAAAAAGCATGCTTTCATATAATTCTGCAACCATATATATAATGGCTTAATCCCAACGTTTGCAATTGTTGGATGCAATTACTATCACGCCCCGATCCCAAGATATGCCTGGAATGGACGCGCGACCGATGACTGTAGCGGTACAATATAAAATATATAGAGTCACTGAGACTCATACATATAATATACACCAGAGCATCAACGGAAGTAATTTACAACAAAGGGTGGCAATCCTATTCTCGAGTGCACTGCCCACAATAGCTACACCTTCTGCAACTTTCTCCTCTAACCGCTACCCGTTACTCTGCAAAATAACCTTGTGCTGTAGGAATAATGTATCGGGCAATGCAAAATCTGGATAAGCTACAAAACTAGTGTGATTGACAATAATACAACATATGTGAAAATAAATAGCATCAAATGATTAAATGTCAAAGTAATGATACATCCACTTATGACATTTCTTCTGTATGCCGTATCAACCGTCAATATTATTTTGTCATTCCCTTCAGATTGTGACTCACCACTCGCCTTCATCATTTCCGAGTAATCACAAAGGTCAATTGCCATATATTTCATAATTTAACCACCATACGCCTCATTATTACGTATAGGAATGGTTATTCAATTATGAATCTCACCACATATCTATCGAGATAACATTCAATCATCACACAACCCGAAGTTGTGTAGGAATGATACACCATGATAAATACATTTACGTGTAGGAATGAGATTGGTATCTTTTCCTCATTGCATCTCTGCGTTACGATTAAGAATGAGTCACATCTAAATCCGTTATCTTTTAGGCAACACCATCATGTAAACTAATTGGCTCAATCGTCACATTCTAGATAGAGCCACACAAGCCTTCAATCTCAACTTTCATATATGTAACAAACAATAGTCTAGGGCTATAGAGAGACATAGTTCAGCCGAAGCCTACATTAGGCAACATATCAAGATGTGGTCCCCCATTAGGATTAACCAAGCAGAACCACTCCTGAGAACATCATGTAGGTAGTGATCCCCCATAATGGATTAACCAAGCAAAGTCACTCCTACGAATAATATAGGTAGTGATCACCCATCGCGGATTAACCAAGCATGATCACCCCTAAATATGTATGTATGGCCATACCTAAGTAATAAGGATAGCCCATCGGGGATTAACCAAGCACGATCCTAAGGTAGTATGGTCCCCCATTGCGAATTAACCAAGCAGGACCATCTATGTACCACTGCTACATGGTGCAGATTTCGATTATATCCCACATTACCCCATGTACTAGGTCAGTGGTCCCTTACTAGCCTTCACATATCACAATCATTTCAAGCATAACATCAAGGCCAGCCCAGTGCGAGCAGGGCGACCGTCCAGGGCCCAAAAAAATTAGGGGCACCAAAATTATTAGTGTGGCACATTTATATACGTTTTCAGAAGAGTATAAATTTATAAAATTTGGTTTAATGACAAAGAAATTTAACTAGAACCAATGATTTTGTTGTTTGAAACTAATGAGGAGGTCTTGGGTTCAAAACACCATGTCTGCTTAATTAAATTCCATTTGTAACAGTATAAATTTATAAAATTTGGCTAAATGATCAGAAGTTTAATTAGAAGCAATGGTTTTTGTATTTATAATTAACGAGAGGTCCTAAGTTCGAAATGCTATGTGCATGTTTATTTTTTTTCAATTTTTACGAATCTTTGTTTGGTTGTTAATTTATTTTTAATTACTAGCTAGTAACATGTGGGTTGCTATTTTTAAACATTCGTTCCAATTCAAGTCTAATCTTCAACAAAGGGTAATGCGTAGACTAAATTTTTAGACCAAATTTTTGCAAATCATATGACATGTCATCAAAAGGTTTAATTTGATGCCTATTCATTACTTATACATATCCTTAAAGATTTGAAAATATCATTATTTTTTTAGTCTTATATTGATGAGGTTAGTAAATAAGAAAAAACACCTCACGATTTATACAAAAATATTTTAAAAGTTCAGATGGAAGACAAAACTCATAATCTACACTAGTACAAAAACATACTTGCGTGATGGAGCAAATTGCGTCACGCAAAGTATGTTTGCGCAATGGTGACAACAAAACGTCACGCAAATACATTTTGGGCAACGGAACTTTGTGCGACGAAGACAAACGTCATGCAAAACAGGTTTGCGCAATGAAGGAAGACATTCGTCGTGCAAAACAGTTTTGCGCGACGTGGTATATATGTCGCGCTAGTTTTTGGAGCCAAACAAAGACTTTAACTACTTTTTTTCCCAACATTACGCAATGAAGGTGCAACTACGTCACGTAAAGTCAACAACTTTTTCCACATCCCTTAATCAATTTGGGAGGCAGAAACTGCAAACCCAGTTGTAGCTCCCCCATCTCTCTTCAAAACCTTCTCAAATCCCTCCCTTGCTCTTAAATTCATCATATAAATATTTCATCTCTCTTCATCATGCAATCTCTCCCTTGCTTTTAATTTGTTGCAGCTTTTCGAGGCCATATTGGCCCTGTCTACCAGATCAGGTCTGAATTGATATCAATTCTTTCTATTTTTTCGAATGCAATCCCTCCCTTGCTCTTAAACATGATGTAAACTGAATTAAACTATAACACCTATATAAGTTTGTGTCTCTTTGGATTGATGATTACTCTCTAGAATTTGCCTAAAGTTTTTGTCTTGTATATGTCATTTTCAAGGCAGTGGGGAGAGAATGCCATTTAGTGGCTAATTATTACAAGCAGTTTTTTTCAAATGCTACTTTTAAGTGGCAGCAAATATTCAACTCTCAAGGTAAACCATTTACTAGTTATGCACATATATTGGATGATCTTTGGTTTTTAAAAATATAACATTGCGCGATGCCAGAGTGGGCTCGTTGCGCAAAAACACTTTGTGCGACGTACCAACCAGTGCGTCACGCAAAGGTTGTTTGCACGACGTACCAGCCATCGTGTCACGCAAAGGCTCTTTGCACGACGTACCAACCGCGTTGCACAAAGTGTTTTTAATACTTTCATTAAGTATAACATTCGATTTTGTGGTATCCACTAGTGTAAATATTTTAAATTGAAGATCAAATTTGTTCATTGTATTCATATAGGGTCAAGGAGTGTAGCTGTAAAAAAATCATCAAAATCGGAGTTAAAATAACTGTTAAGTCATGATTTTTTGTTTATAACCGTCGAAAAGGTTTGTCCCGTTACTTGATCTTTGAATGTTTTTTTTTTTTTTTTGCGATTTTTGGCGTACGCAATCTAAAAATATATACAAACAAGTTTGACGGTTAGATAGTTGAAATTAGTTTCGTACAATGCGTATCCCATTAAAACAATATATTCACCAACACTTGGAGTTTATTTATAGTTTCATTAAGTATAACATTTGATTTTGTGGTATTCACTAGTGTAAATATTTTAAATTGAAGATCGAATTAGTTCATTGTATTCATATAGGGTCAAGGAGTGTAGCTGTAAAAAAATCATCAAAATCGGAGTTAAAATAACCGTTAAATCATGATTTTTCGTTTATAACCGTTGAAAATGTTTGTCTCGTTACTTGATCTCCGACTGTTTGTTTTTTTGCAATTTTTGGCGTATGTGATCTCGAAGTATATACAAACAATTTTGACAGTTGGATTGTTGAAACTAGTTTTATACAATACGTATCCCATTAAAACAATAGATTCACTAACACTTGGAGTTTATTTATACTTTCATTAAGTACAGCATTCGATTTTGTGGTATCCACTAGTGTAAATATTTAAATTGAAGATCGAATTAGTTCATTGTATTCATATAGGGTCAAGGAGTGTAGTTGTAAAAAAATCATCAAAATCGGAGTTAAAATAACCGTTAAATCGTGATTTTTCGTTTATAACTGTCGAAAAGGTTTGTCCCGTTACTTGATCTCTAAATGTTTGTTTTTTGCGATTTTTGGCTTACGCGATCCGAAGTATATACAAACAAGTTTGACGGTTGGATCGTTGAAACTGATTTTGTAGAATGCGTATCTCATCAAGTTCAATGGTATATATATTTATTAAGTAGCTTTAAACTTACTTATTTTGTACGTATAACACATAAAAAATTGAATGGTATATATATTTATTAAGTAGCTTTAAATTTTTTATTGTAGTTCGGATCAGGTTTTTGTTAGAAAAATATATTGTTGTGGGTTTTATGTAAAAAAATTGAATTTGAAGAGAATAAAGTCATATTTTTAGTAAATTTTATAATTTTTTTTTTAAATATAACTTACGCAACGCTACAATGGAATCATTGCGCAAAAACATTTTGCATGACACCAGCAAAACTACTTTGCGCGACGCCATAATGTATACTTGTGTCGCGCAATTCGTTAAAATTTGACGGTGTTAATGGGCGCTTTTTTTAAATTTTCCTAAATTTGGACAAAATTTTCCCCCACACTCGGTCTCTCTCTTCCCTCTCGCTCATCTCGCCTTATCTCTCACTCCGTAGCCTTCCTCCTCATCCTCTTGACGAGGAAGGTGGTGAAGACGCAGTGCAAGAGTGAGGAGGTGGAGCCTGGAAAGTTCGTCAGGAAGTGCGAGAAGACCGAGCAGCTTCTCAGGGACTGCGCCGGCCGGTAAATCCCAATCTCTCTCATTCTCTCTATCGATTTCTCCATTTCCCTAAAATCCAATGGCAAATTGGTTTAGCAGCTGGTAAAGCGTTTTATGTTTGTGCGAAAAAGTTACATTGACATTAGAGCTGAACACTATAATTGTTTGGTATGGGGCTGAATGTAGTAAAACATTTATAAGCACCATATCTTCGAATGTCTTTCGCAGTCTTTGGGACGTAATTGGAGCTATCTAGTGCTGCAGTGCATAAAAAAGAACCTTTTCGTTTTCTTCCCTTGTTTGAGTATCGGCGGTTTATATGTTGCGAGAACTAGCTTTGGGTGGCTGGAACAAGAAGAAGACGAAGAAGAAGAGTAAGGGTTTGTGCAAATTTGTGAATTTTAAGCAATGTATCAATGCAATTCAAATTAGGGGTTCAAATTGTTTGTAGGATTTGGGAGGGTTTTGCTGCTCTATTTCTGCCTTCATCCAAAAAAATTTCACACGCCTCCACTTCTGCAGACCCAAGCCCAGTTCCACCTTTTCGACTCTCAGTGCATAAATGCTCGATTCTGCGACACCCACAAGGGACTTCGATCAGAGATGAGGGCCGAGAAAAATGATGAACTGAGCATCTCAGAGAGCAGCGGAAATCCCGTGGTCGGCGGATCTCAAGAAGAAAGGTATAATCATGTCTCTCGTTACTCGCTTTGATGCCTGCGTTTGCTGAATCTCTGCATGCTGTGAATCTGTGAAAATAATATACAAAATGCTTGGGTAGTATGATCTTTGTGTTGATCTCTGTGTTTGTGTGTTCTGTGAAAACAGACATCTGCATTTATTTGAATATATTTATATATTTATATTGATACTGATAAGGAAAAGCATGGCATTTGAATCAGAGTCTCTGAAGAAGGAGAAGAAGTACAGTAGTGGTGGGGTTTTTGGGAATGTGTACAGTACGGCCATACTTCCCAAAGAGCTTGAGCTCGAGAAGGAGGCCGCCCACTTTCGAGCTCCGATTTCAGCGCCCTGACCTCTTCCAACCCCTCAGAGTAAGGCCCCCAACTTCTTTCTTTAACTTTTCTTAATTATAACTTTTAAGGGGAAATTGATTTGCTTTAATTCTTATTTGTCTGTTTGGTTGTTGAGAAAATGGCATAAAAGCAAGGGAAATGGAGCTATATGGATAATTTTTGTTCAGAAACCAGAACCCTTTTGAGGAATTTAGCCCATTTACCTTTTTTGATGTTTAATTGTTGTGTCTCCGAGATGAGAAACACCTATTTCTGAAAAGCTCGAATATTGGAACAAAAATTGAACTTTTGGGATTGGCTGTTTGTATTGTTTTATTTGGGTGCATTCTTTTCTGTGGGTATTTTTATTTTAGGGGCCTAAAGAAAAATAACATACTATTTTGCCGTTGGTATCACAAAAAGTGTGCCTTGATCACGATTTCTCGAGGACAAGGGAAGTTAGAGAGTTCCTAAGCGGGGCTTTAATGACCAAAGCTGTTCTTGCTCCTCTTGAGATCATCAGGTTAGTGGTTGCTGTTTCACCCTCTTGAAAATGTTATCACTAGTCATTGTATTTGATTACAGGAAGGACTAAATTGGTAAGTGAAGAAGTGTTTAGCTCCCCGAAATTAGCTCATTTAACAATGAAGGTCCTGAAGACAACAGTGTGGGTTTATATTTGGTGTATGTAGCCTCCGTACATAGAGCACTTATCCTGCGTTTTCCATTTCTATGGGTTTATATTTGGTGTATGTAGCCTCCGTACATAGAGCACTTATCCTGCGTTTTCCATTTCTAGTCGATTAATTATAATCAGCAATGTCAGCCCAAATGACATTGGTAATTTATTCACATCAATGATTTTGCACCATCATTTGTTGGTCAGCCTACTTAATTGCATTGGATATACAAATACTTCTGAATGTATAAATACGATCTTCACTAACAAGTTACTGAGATGTAATGGAGATCGATGGAAATATTCTTGTTTTAGTTAAAAAAATGGAATAGATTTTGTTATGAAGTGATGCTAACGTGATACGTTTAATCAAATGAATTTCAAATACCACTCCATGTATGAATTTCAATGTTGTAGTAATTTCGATTTGTATGTTCGATAACTTTTATCGCAATTCAGATGATTACTTGTTTCATATTTATAAATTTTTCAGTTTTCGAATTCGTATTGCTGGAAATAGTGATAGTAGGAGAAAAAGATACCAATTTGGCGCAGTTTATTAATGTTTGTATAATTGTATCATTGTTGTTGTTGCTGCTATGTAGTTACGTGTTGGATGTGAATGTGGAGAGGACAGAAGATGTTCTAACACAAGAGATTGCTGCAATTTGCAGAAGACCTTGCTAATCAACCTGCCTTTGAAGTTCGCTCTGTGCAGGTGAACACCTATGCATTTGTTGGAATAGTTCGGATATTAGCTAGCTGTAACTCTGTTGGTGCTTAATGCTATCCGTCTTTGTGTGTGGGTGCATGCCTGCACTTATCCCTGCATCGTGCATTATTTATGGTATGGATTGGTGGTTGCTATGCTCACACCTTGAGCTAAAATTATGCAAGGCTCTTTATTAGAGCCTATGTTTATTTTCTGATTTTCATTGTTTGGGTTTCTTACCAATTGACAATTATATTGTGCTTGATATAAGTTGTCTTTTTTTTTTTTTTTTTTTTTTGCAGAATAAAGATAATAATTGTGGATAGCACTACATTCAAACTCATTGACAATTGGTTAAAGTGGACATGAAAAACTAGCGTTATAAGACATATGATAGGATTGTAACAAGTAGCCTGATGTATCAAACCTAGAAGATTACTTGTTGAAGTTTTTTTTTGTTTTTTGTTCGGACATCTTTTATGTACATTTTCATGTATTTTATAATTAAATACTTTTTCTTGGTTTATTAATTATTGTTTAGAATTTAATTACAATATTTATTAAAAATTAAACAAAAAATATTTTTGCCAAAAAAAAGAAGAAGCAAGGGTTTGCGCGACGAAGAAGTAACATGCGTCGCGCAAACCCTGCTTTCACTGCCTTGGCGCAACGGTTGGGGCGTGATGAAGGTTTCGTAGGGCTTATTTTTAGGCAACGTTTTTTGACTTCGCACGACGAAGGACCTGCATCGCGCAAATTGTTTTTTGTACTAGTGCTATCTACTTGTAAGCCTGAAGTTTTTTTGTTTCCTTCTCTCGATATAAAATAAATTAGTTTTTCCGTGTTTCTAAATTACTGAGTTTGAAGTGTTTTTCTAAATATAATTTTATCGATGTCTTACGTGTAAAAACAAATAATTTTTTTATATGAAGTGAGGCACATTTTTTTGTGTCGCCCCATGCCTCAAAAATCTCTGGACCGGCCCTGCATAGCATATATATATATATATATATATATATATATATATATATATATATATATATATATATTTCCGATAGCACCATCAAGTAAACATAGTATGGTAGCACACATTTCCATAAAATCATTTATAAATCCATGTTATATCCACAAAGTATATAATAAGGAATTTCGTAGGTAATAACCATATCACATAATATTAATGTCACTCACCTGGGTTATTTGCACTTCTAGATTCACCAACTCCGTCTCCAGGAACCTAATACAACACACAAAACCCCACTTAGGAAACATAATAAGATCAACACGTAAAATGAGGCCAAGTGCCACTTCTAGATTCACGTAATCGAGACGCACGTCAACCGGGAACGACATGGCATCGTGATGAGTCAACTAAGCTCCATCAAGCCTCAACAACATTCTAAAAATAACGACACACTAGAATAGGGTATATTGACTAAAAAGCCAAACATCAATCAATGGTCCTTTAAGGTCAACAAACCTAGGTTATTCAATTCAGAAGATTCGCCCATCGGATTCCTGATCCGATCCGTAAGTTCTCAAAGGTCCAACAACTGATAAATATGGTGCTCACAAAATTACACGACGATGCAATGGTCGGATTGTCGTCAATTACAAAAATTGTACGGCGGTACAATTATCCGAAAAATTGAATAACCGAAACATCGTATTGAATTTCGACAAACGGTCTTTGGATATGGGCTCAAGACATCAATAACGTCTTGTTGTCCAAAATCCATGAAAACAGATTCTCCCCCACGCGTCGCCGCGCGTGGTGGTTTCCGGCAACCGAAAACCCATATTTTCGACTAACTCCAAATTCTATCAAACTTTATAGGAAGATAGAGCTCAACAAGATGAACAAGTTTTATACCTACAACGAAGAACAAAAGTGGACATAAGAGGGTCAATTTTACCGATAAATTCGGCGGGTGCCTAAGGCTTCCCGGCGTCGATTCATCATCTACGGTGGTCCAACGGGGTCAAGGCTGGTCAGGATTTACTCCTGGGATGATGGGCTACAAGTTCCAAGTGATGGCATCGGTCATCTCTTTGCCAATTCATCGAAAAAATGAAAAAGGTGGCCGGAGCACTATTGATTTTCGTCGGTTTTTATGGCCTCGCACTGCCACATACGGTGGTTAATCAAGGTGGTTCTTGGATGGGTTTTGTAGAGGGAAGTGAGAGCTTCAAGATGGTGGTGGTGGCGTTAAAAAATACGGTCGAAATTGACCGAAATCGGCGTCGGAAGTTTATGGGTCGCAAGGGTCAGTTGGGTGGGTTTTCTGGGTTAGTTTCTGGTTTTGGGTTCAATTTCCCGAAATAGAAACTTACCCATTTCTGGGTTTCCACAAATAGTGTAACAACCCGTCCCGATTATTTAAACGATTTTTGAATCGGGAGGGTATTGTGGTAATTTTATTTGGAAATTGGGCTAGATATTTTTATTTGTGTTTTTGGGTCTTAGTATGTATGCCCAATGAGGCCCACTGCTGTTGGGTTTGTCCCCCGACCCCAATCCCTTTTCCCTCTCCCTCTCTTTCTTCCCTCACTGTGACACTCTCTTTCTCCTTCTCCCAATGTAACTCTCGGACCTCACTTTCTCCATCTCTCTCCCTCGCTCATTCCTTTCCCCCAAGCACCACACACACAGACACACTCACCCACTCCACTTACATGACAACAAATCACTACACCCTGGAATTTTCCAGGCAAGATCTCGAACCCAGGACATGCCTGTAGTACACCATAGTGGCGGAAACCTTGTTCTTTCCCTCTCTCGTCGAACTCCGGTGAGTTCCTTTTATCCTTGACATAGGTAGGCCCTTTGAAACCTTTGGTGTGAGTTTTAGGATTAAATGGAGTTAAGTTTTACATTGTCTTCACTTGCTAGATGCAGAAAATAACTCGGAGGAAAACCCTCTCAAATTTCGACGGGAATCGTCGCCTTCCAGGCCGTTTTTCGACCAACTCTGGCCATGACTGGCCCCGTGAATGGTATATTTCTACTCACCTCCCTCGTAGCTTCAAATCCATATATTGCATGCTAGGGATAGCTGTGAAATGGAGCTTGATCGGAGCTCGACAGTTTTCCGGCCGATTTTCGGCTTTCTTCTTCGTTCGGTCCAGCGACCCATGAGTTGGAATTGGGCCAACCCAACCCCATAACCTTTTAACCCAAAACCCAAATGACTTCAGGCCTTTGGGCCATAGAACCGGCCCAACCCAATTGCCTCGACCCACTAACCCAAAAACCCTAAACCCACAAACATTTGGGCCTGGTAGCCCTTTTTCTTAGGCTCGGCCCGTTTTCCCCTAACCCATGTCCTAACCTAGAATCGGCCCATTCACCCTAGCCCAAACCCTAACCGAAACCGACCCAACCCTTTTGACCCAATTGAACCGGGTCAAACCATTGACCGTTGACCCGACCCGGTTGGAATGTTCCAAGGAATATCCCGTGTTGACTTTTTTGAAATTTACCCGGACCTTTCTTAGTGTAATTCGACGTCCTGAATCCATTTTTGACGTCCGTTTTCCCAAATTCAATCGTTTTAATATAGTTTTATTAATTGGACCCTTTATGTGCTTAGGTGCATTTATTGTGGTGTTTCCGTTTTAGCTAATTTGCGTGGCTCTCGACGGCGAAGTATCTATGAGTGGACCCCTTCTAAAATGCATGTTTTAATAGTAGAAATGCATACATGAAAAGCATGATTTAATGGTTACGTTTTATGAAACATATTATAAGTAAATTGAATTTACATTATATGATTATCATGTTTTACTGAGAGTATTTTGGAATACCATATTTTATCGAACTTATGTTCTTTATAGTATATATGATGGATGACTATATACTATTTATGAACATGTTTTTACACACTCTTTGTAGTATATATGATGGATGATATACTACGAAGTGATTTTGAGATATATGATATATGTTTTATGGAAAGATTATATTCAATGGTTTTGTGCGTATCTAGTGGTCATTGTTCTGCCTATGGGCAATGATACTTATATTACCTTCGGGCATGCATGTGTAGGGCACTATTATGTGCGTATGGAAGATGATACTTATATTGTCTTCCAGCGGACGTGTGTACGACATTGTTCTGTGCGTATGGGAGATTATACTTATATTGCCTTCGGGCGGGCGTGTGTAAGGCACTGTTCTGTGCGTATGGGCGATACTGATACCACTAGTTAGCACATTATATACGAAATATGTTTTATGAAAGGTTTTATGGCATGTTAGGGTTTTCAACAAATCTATCACCTATTATGCTATTAGTTTTCATAAAACTTTGGGGGTTAGTATGTTGAATAACTATTTCGGTATTAATTATATATATATATATATATATATATATATATATATAAACTTGGTCCACTCATGTTTGTTTTGCGTCCCCTCAGGACATAGAATCGAGGCGTACAATCCCGGTGTCAAAGCACTTCCGCATTGGCATCTTCAAGTCCTCTCGGTGTAGGACCCACTCCTTTGTACATTCAATTTTATATTATTTCCTTTCTAGTGTCTCGAATTAGTTGTATGCTTTGAATATGTTCCTCATTTGCATATTAATTTAATTTGTAAGTCTTATTTATTTCTTGTTCTCATGCATTCTAATATGGCTTCGTCACCTTCAAGTGTCGGCCATTACATGCCTACCCTGGTGTTCGGGGAATATCAGGGTCGGGCGTGTCAAATAGTCCTTACTAACTATAGTATGTCCACATGTCTAAAAGGTCTCATTACTTCCAAGGCTTGTAACTTCTTCGTTCTAACTCGGAATTAAGATCTGTTTGCCCCAACGCGCTCGTGGAATCAAGCTCTACCTAAGTAACTCAAGAGTTGATAGAAAAGGTCAAGTAAAGTTTGAAATGGCAGAAATACCCTTCACTTCACTTTTCTCGAAACCGGAGAATTAACGAACTAACTTTAATTAAATCTCTGTAATATGTCAAAAATAAAATAAAGTACTAATTGTGAGGATGGGATGTCACAATTACAACCTTTTGAAATCAGTCTTATCCTTTCGGAATTGTTGTAACTGTTGATTGAAACAATTTTATCCTTTTGAAAAAACTGAATCACAAAACAAAAATGTGAACCCAATACTTAAGTTATAAGATGATCCCCAAGGCCCAAAGCCCATCTTTAATATATTAATATAAATATATACCCAAGCCCAAACCCAAACTCAAGATCACAAGGTCCATGGGTAGGCTTAATTCATTTTAATTATCAGTAAGGAGCCCTCACTTATATTGCCTTATCGACTTAAGGTTTTGGTTGAAGTAGGACTTGTCATCCCTCATAATCCCAACTGAGTAAACACAACTAAATTCTCTAATTAATCAAAAAAAATATTTAAAAAAATAATATAAATGAAGAAAGTTGAAGTTCGACCATAAAATTAATTGACAATATGATAAGTAATCCAACTCCTTATAAGCATATAGAAGATTCTTTTACGGAAATTAATTCTCTCTCAACAATAAAACATGAATACAATTGATTATGTGTCAAGACATCAATCAACACATAAGGTGGTATCCAATTGTGGTATTAAAAAGTGAGCATTGTTGCTAATAGGTTAAAAGTTTATGATTTTGGGAACTTTCATGAAAATAGCTTGAGTTAAGTTTATTTTAACAAAAAACCATGCTATAACTTTATTTAATGAAAAGACTTAAATTTTAATGAAAAACTCTTAAATTTTAATAAAAATGACAAAAGAACTTAAATTTTACTGAAAAAGACATAATTTTAATATTAAAAAAAAAATTAAAAAAATAAACTGACTCGCGGGACCCAGCGCGTCCTTGCACATATTGTTTATGATACTTATTACACTATTTAAGAAACTTACTACACTGTTTATGAAATTTAACTATACTACACTATTTATGAACCTTAACGGTACTACACTGTTTATGAAACTTACTACACTATTTATGAACCTTAACAGTACTACACTATTTATGAACCTTAACGGTACTACACTGTGTACTATACTGTGTATATATATACGTATATTATTTATTTTGCCTTAAGTAGGTACGAATGAAATGTACATATATCATTTATATATATATATATATATTATACACATGAAAATACACTTTACGAGATTATAGTACTAGACGTGTGTTTGTGAATGGAAGTGACATGTTTTGCAATGCAAGATTAAAGTTAATTCCAAGTATTGTTGAAGGATATTGGATGGTCAAGTGCGCATGATGTTGGAACAAAAGCTTACCTACTGAGGAAGGTTGTATCTTATAATATTTGAAGCAAGCCAATTTCCTAGAGATTGATGTAGATATTGTGGCAAGGAGTATCATCTTTACTAACCATCTTTGATTTTTATCAAAAACTTGATCATCGCAATGATGAGGAAGAAAGGTGGGTTTTTTTTTTTTTTTTGTTGGGAGGGGGGGATGGGAGGCGCTGGGCCAATGTATTTTTTTATTTTTTATTCTTTAGTTCTTATCATTAAATAAAGTTATTATGTGGTTTTTGGTTAAAATACAAGTTTTGAAGCCATTTTTATTAGTTTTTCTTATGATTTTACCGTTAAAATTCAAAATGATAAATGAGAGGGAAGACAGTGACGTGAGAACTCCTAGGTAAAATGGAAAATATTGTTCCAATGTGCCATAACATGGCTCATGTGACCGGGCAGCTAAAAGCCTAAAACCATGTGCGTGCATGCCAACAATCATGCATATTGAGACAAATTATTTGGATAAAATGTTTGCTCATGTGAAGGAATTGGGTAAGACAAAGTGAACAAAGAACAAAAAGGGAAACAAGTACCAGGTGAGAGAGAGAGAGAGAGAGAGAGAGAGAGAGAGAGAGAGAGAGAGAGAGAGAGAGAGAGAGCTAACCCTACATCATAAAAGGGGTAGCTAAAACCGTGTGCACGCTAACATGCATATATATACATCGAGAGTCTCTACATTTGAGGATAACATGGTCGTCCATGTGAAGGAATGGGAGTGCAAGGGAATGTAAAGGGGAACATATATTACATGCATGCCCATTCTCAGAGAGAGAGGGAGAGAGAGAGAGAGAGAGAGAGCGCTTTGTTTGGTTCTACATGTTTTCTAGAAGAAATACGGAGAGAGCTTTGGATGGTTCTACATGTTTTTTAGAAGAAAAAAATGGGGTTGAAAGTGTTTTGGCATGCACCATGGGAAGTTTGGCCACCAACCTGCTGCCCGGCCGCATACTTACTTCATTCCAGCAGGTGTCTAAATACAATGATAAAACGAATCCAATTAACAAGAATATATAAGATTGACGCATATCCAATTAATGATTTAAAGGGCTTGGGGATTGTTAATGGCATATGATTGCCTACTTGTGATCAATTTGGACACATTAAATTCCATGTACCATGATTAATCTTGACTGCTTGATATTGCTTTTTTTTTTTTTTCCAAGGAAACAGAAAAAAATTAAATACCACATCACAGGGTAATAATTTGTTTTTGATCATTTTAGGGTAAAAGATTGAATGTTACTTTTGGCATTACAATTATACGATGTCACAGATGTGTACGAGGGAGATTCCTATATTACACATCCAATTTTTTTGTTTTCTATCACAAAAACCGAATGTAAAGATGATCACAAGTCTCTGAATACATGATCTATATATGACTCATATTACATGTTATTACAATATGTTGAATTCTGTCAAAGTTAATAAAATGATCACAAGGGGGGACAAAATCAATTCCAGAGAGAGAAACAACATGATGACAGCGTGGGGTGAAATCGCACACTAATCTTGTAACCATCCTTGTTTTGTTCTGTCTTTTTCCAAACTTGTTTTCCCTTATTCAAATTTTATGCGTTTTTTTTCTTTGCTATTATGTTTTTTCCTCAATATAATAATATTATATCATACATAAAGCAATGGATGACTACTTTTGTTGGCAGAGTTATGTCCAATCACTTCATAAGCGAATAGTTGTTTTTGAATCAGGATACTGGCCGGATTTATTTTCTAGGAATCCTACAATCCTGTCTGTTCATCGTATATCGTACGATAAAAAATTATTTAAAAGAAAAGCTAATTTCATTAATCCGATAGAAGTTTACAGGCCAACACAAAGAAAAGCAAAATAACTCAAGTACATTGGGTGGAAATAGATACATAAAAGCCCAGCCCAATTAAATAAACTAAAAAAAAAAAAACTAAATCCCTAATTTCCAATCGCAGAAAGCAGCGTCTGTCGTTGTAACTGCCACGAAAGCCTTGCCAGCAGCTACTGAAGCAACAATACTAAAGAAAACGACCGAGTGGTGAAAACGAACAAGACATAGCAGCACAAAAGTACCAAACCCGCAACAAGAAGCATACCACATCCAGATTTCTTCACCAAAGACGCAGAACCAAAAAATAGTCACCAAATTCAAATCCCATTCATGAATCCTTGCAAACATATACAAACACAGTAACACATGGATAAAAGTTAAGGCAAAGGTAAGGCTAAGTGGGTATGTAAAATACACTTACTTTGGAAGAAGCCGTAGTACACTTGGCCTCGGGGGAAATCCAACATGCCGTTTGGGTGGGGGGGGGGGGGGGGCGGGGGAATAGTGAGGGAGGGAAATAAATCTGGCAATCATATTCAGTTCGGAGTCTGCATATCAGAACAAAGGATGGGGTGGGGATGGTTCTGGAAGGGGATCCTCTCCGGATCCCTTCCACCAAATCCTTCCCATCAATCAATTCGGACCCTTGAAATTTGATCCAATTGTTAAAGTTATTATAACTTTTAAAGTAAACTCTTATTTTTAGCCGTTTGATGAAATTTTAAAGATTTGGATTAATTGATGGGAATGATTTGATGGAAGAGCTCTGAAGATGATCCCTTTCCGTTTATGGGGAAGGAAAGCAGAGGAAAGAACTGAGCGAAATGGTGTTTTGGGTTTGGAAAAGAACGGCCAGATGAGAGGGAACAATCTATGACATGCATTTGTATTGACAAAGATTTTTGACAAGAAAATAAATACGGGCACAATATTGTATATGTTTGATGGAACTGGTTGACAATGACATAAATAAATATAAAAACAGAATGACATGTGACCCCAATCTGTTGGAAATTGCATGACCTTGTTTTTTTGTCAAACTGCATGAACTTGTTTGTTTAGCATAGAAGAGATCCACAAGCACGAACCAAAAGTAGCGGACGAAGTGCATCTCGATCTTCACTAGTAGGTAATTATCGTCGGAAGAACTTTTCTAATTTTCTTTACTCCGTAGAGATCATTATACGTACCTTCAAAATATGAAGCTATAATCTCTTTTTGACTATATATTAATGATTATACAAGAACAATATTAGGGAGATTACTTTTTTACATCATATTGATGTATAATCTCATGTGACAAGTGATAAATACAACCAACACTTAATCAAATAGATTTATTAATGACGCGACATGTATACATTACTTGTCACGTGAGATGGTACACTAATATAGTGCAAAATATACAATCTTTCGAACATTTTCCGATTAGACAATTGCAAAACTTAATTGCAATAATAACAATTTCCCATGGATGCTTTATCAATAATATCGGTTTTGCCTTCTGAGGTGAAATTGATGACAGTTAATCTGTTTTTAATTATCTTTTGTTGTAAACATTCCTAGTTTAGATGTGATTGTGTAAATTCTAGATTAGATTTAATTCTAGTTATCCTTTCTTATTGTATCTTATATTCCTTGGGGATGAAGGAATATCTTTTCTCCTCCTTTACTATAAATAAAGGCACAATGTAGGAGAGATAACAACACACATATATTCCCCTACAATTCTACAAACACATCTCTCTCTACACTCTTTGCCGCCGGCCCCCTTTAACCTTGTCAGATAAAATAGACCACAACACGTTATCAGCACGCTCCTACCGCTACGCTTAGGAATCTGACGTTGAAGAATTTTTCTGCATCAAACCAGTTCATCCATATCATCACGCAATCAGGTTCTTTCAAAACAACGGCTTTTAACTCGATATTTTGCAGCCCTAATAGCATGAACATTCACCATGATGCATGACCCAACTTTACGTTTTATGTATTTTAGATTCTGCATAAATTGTGTATGCCTGATAATCATAATTGTTCAATTATGTGAATTTGATATTTGGCATGAATTGAATCAAATATTTTTGCATATGCATAATATTGAATTGAATTATATATTAAAAATTGAATTTTAAAATAAAAAAAATTTCGAATTGAAAACCTAGGGTTCTTTCGAACCCGTGACCACCATCTTGCTGATGGGGTCTCCACATAAGCCAAGAGCCTGCAGCTCTCCTACTTCCCAGAAAACCCATGGAGCAAGAAGCTCCGAGTCTCAAAAACCCGACACATTTCATGGTGTCCTCGACCACGGCATGGCCTGCAACCATTGCCTTGAACTTTTTGTTCATATCACCGACAACCAGACGTCGTCCCACGTCAAAAATTGGACTGAGATTCGTCGGAATCTCATCGGAATTTTCTCGAAAATTCGATTTCAATTTTTAGGGTGTTTGGTTATTGAAACGTTGAGATTTGATTATCTCCATGATTGTCCATGGCTACCGTGACTCTCTCCGAGTCCCAACAACCCAGAACACGGCCACCAGCAATGACGGCGCTCCGGCGACCCTTCTCAGCAAGCGTTGGGGTGTTTTTTGGTTATGACCCGAGCCCATTAGGGCTTAGCTACACATGGTCCCAAACACCAGCCCTTTAGGCTTTGGGGTTTTGTTCGCAGCCCTGCAATCTGGGCTCCCAGATTGCAACCCATTCCCCCGGTTTTCTTTGCTTGCGCCGCATCGGATCACTGCCCTTACACAAGCCAATTTGGATCCAGCCCATAATTTAGGGCCTGCTACTCGAACCCATTCCCCTGCCCACTGTCTTGGGCAGACGAAAGAAAAAAACAAATTTTTTTTGGGGGTCTGCCTGTAGCAGCCCAGCCCTCTCCTTATAAGCTTGCAGCTTACACCCGAGACCAGTAGCCCAATTTTTGGGCCTAGGTAGTACAGACCAAATTTGTTTTAAGTCACCCGTGGCTTAGTTTTTTGTTTGGGCCCTGAATCTTATTTGCCTAATTATTTTAGGCCCAATGGGTTTTATATTTTTCACCTATACTTTAATTTGGCCCGAAGTCCAAATAAATTAATTCAATTATAATTATAAACCTAAAGTTATATTTTTGCATATTCTTGTTGCATATTTGTTTGCATATATATATATATATATATATATATATATATTTGTGTTTGCCTGCAGGAATATATGAACCTGAAGTTCATAATTATTTTTTGAAACCCGAAATTTCTTATAAATATGCCTTGTTTGAAAACCTGAAGTTTTCACTTAAAAACATCACCCATGAAAACATGAAGTTTTTCATGCAAAAATTTAACCAGTACATGTCTATTAGAACCTGTATGTTCTACTCCTATGTGAATGGATTGATTTTTTCTCCATTACACTAACCACATCTTGTCCATTTATTTTGTGATAGGAACATGTCGAATTTGAACAAACTCGACGTCATTGCTTTGGAGGTCTCTGGACGAAACTACCTCAAGTGGGTTTAAGATGTGAAGCTTCACCTCACTGCAAAGAACTTGCGTCTTGCCATTGAAGAAGCAACATATGAACCTGTTGGCGAAGCTGACAAAACCACTGCTATGATCTTCATTCGAAGACATATCCATGACGCTCTGCAAACTGAGCATCTTGCTGAGGAGGATCCACGTGCATTATGGGTCGCTTTGGCTGATCGTTTTGATTACCAAAAAGACATATTCTTGCCTGAAGCAAGACACGACTGGCAGCATTTACGCTTCCAAGGCTTTAAGTCTGTGAATGAATATAATTCTGAAGTTTGTCGAATCCGATCACTTCTCAAGTTTTGCAATGAAACTTTGACCGAAAATGATCTCTTGGAGAAAACCTATTCGACCTTCTCTACTTCTAATATTGTCCTGCAACAACAATATAGAGCTCAGAAGTTCACTAAGTTCTCAGATATGATCTTTGTTTTACTTCTTGCTGAAAAGCAGAACCAGTTGTTGATGAAGAATCATCAAGCTCGACCTACTGGGGCTATTGTTGTACCTGAAGCACATTATAGTAATAACCAATGCCTAAAACGCCAAAATAGGCGTGGTAAAGGCGGCCATAAGCCATTCCACAAGGGTCAACAGAGTCCAGGCCCATCCAAGGGAGGAAACAAAGCCCCGAAGCGCTCAAACTTCAAGAATAAGGGCAAAGCACCTGAAAACATGGATGCAGATATGTGTTATCACTGTGGTTCAAATGACCATTGGTCCCATGTTTGCCGCACTCCCAAGAAGGTTGTAGATGAATATCATTCTCATCGTAAGAAGTTTGAATCAAATTTCATGTAAGTGGATGACTCGGAGACTACCAAGATGGATGTTTCTGACTTTCAAGAGGATACCCCCCTATGGAAGATTAGAATCTTAGACATAGACTTATTTTTTAGTTGAAATAAGACAATTGGGGCCGAATTTCACTAAGTCGCCGAACCCCTCCTTTGTTTTTTGTTGATTTTTTGAACAATTTTCCTTTATGTTTGGATTATTGATTGGTGATTTGTTTCTTTTTTTTTTGGATATTAAGTTTTAATTAATTACCATCCTTGAATAAATAAAAATTACTTTGAATTGATATTTGTTTTAAGAACTTTTATGCATATGACCGATTCAAATTAATTTTTCATTCTAGGTATGACTAGTGGGAAAGTTAGTTGTCTAGCAGAGAGTGCAACCACGCACATCGTTTTGCGTGAACGTATCTATTTCACTAACTTCATACCTAAGAATGCACCTCTGACAACCCTCTCAGGCCCATCCAACCAGATTGAAGGATATAGTAAGGCATATATAATGTTGTCCAATAATACAATCTTGACCATTGCTGAGGCACTCTATTCTCCACGTTCTGGAAGAACGTTGTTAAGTTTCAAGGACATTAGAGATAACAATTACCACTCGTTTTGCGGATTGTCACTTCTATGAGACAGTCTTCCCGTCGTTAAGGGGAGATAAGAATGTCAACGTTCCTGATGAACAACGCGAATTATCGTGGACGACTCCCACTTTGTCTCATTTAGATCTTCGCACTGCTCAGTCGGAAACTGAAGTGCAGCGTATATTAGATCTCCAGAGCATAGCTCAGAGCATGCCAGATGCTTTCATTAATCTAGCGCGCATGACAAGATCACACATTCCAGCTGCGAATACGCCTGCAAAGATGGATGTACCAAATGTACGACAGACTACCCTCTTGGAAGCCCGAGATGCTAATCTTGGTGATCCACGTACATTAGCGGCTAGCCAATCATCTGCCTCTACACAAAAGCGTGGCAGACCCCTTGGTTCAAAGGATTCACACCATCGGAAGAGGAAAACCATGGCACAAGGTCCTGAAGAACCTACCGTGAATCCGACTATCGCTTACTCATTCTATCCAACTCATGAAGAAATTCTAGATTATGGAAGCGTCCTTGAAGAAACGAATCCTTCTTCCAAGAATCGTGGGATTTCGGTCTATTATGCTAGCTTAGATGATGTGTGGCTTAGAAATGAGATGATTGCTGACGATGCATTAGGATTTGCAGTAGCTACTGAGATCATGTTGAGCGATGACATTGAACTGCATTCCGTTGATGAATGTCAACGTAGAACTGATTGGTCAAACTGGAAACAAGCAATCCAAGTCGAACTCGATTCGCTTGCGAAACGTAAGGTGTTTGGACCTGTAGCTCCGACTCCTTCACATGTGAAGCCCGTTGGCTACAAGTGGGTTTTCATTCAAAAACATAATGAGAAGAACGAGATTATGCGTTACAAAGCTCGTCTTGTTGCACAAGGCTTCTCACAATGCCCCGGGATTGACTATGACGAAACTTATTCACCTGTTATGGATGTGATTACTTTTCGCTACCTTATCAGTTTGGTAGTTTCCGAAAAACTGAGTATGCAGTTGATGGACATAGTTACCGTGTATCTCTATGGGGATCTTGATACGAAAATTTACATGAAAGTTCCCGAATGACTTACATTAACTGGTTCAAATATTTCCAAACCCTAGAACACGCTCTCAATTCGGCTGAGGCGTTCGTTCTACGGTTTGAAACAATCCGAAAGAATATGGTACAACCGTCTGAGTGAGTATTTGACTAGTCAAGGATATGTGAACAACGAAATATTCCTATGTGTGTTCATAAAAAAGTCATGTTCCAAATTTGCGATTGTTGCAGTATATGTCAATGACATGAATCTCATCAGAACTTCTGAAGAGCTCGTAAGAACTGCCACGCACCTGGAGTTGGAATTTGAGATGAAAGATGTAGGTAAGACTCGATACTGTCTCGGTCTCGAGATAAAGTATTGTTCGAATGGAACCCTAGTATATCAATCAAACTACACCTAAAAGGTGTTGCGCCGCTTTAATGAGGATAAAGCGAAGCCTTCGAGTACTCCTATGGTCATTCGTTCGCTAGATGCAAAACGAGATCCCTTCTATTCGAAAGAGGATGATGAAGAGATTTTGGAGCCTGAAGTTCCTTATCTAAGTGCGATAGGCGCTTTATTGTACTTAGCTCAATGCACTAGACCTGACATCTCCTTCGCTGTTAATCTTTTAGCAAGATATAGTAATGCACCTACACGCAGACACTGGACTGTCGTGAAAGACATCTTCCGTTACCTTAAAGGTATTACGGATTTGGGCTTATTCTATCCCTACGAATCCTCGAATGATGCCGCACTTTATGCTTCTCGAGTTGATTCTCATCTTGTTAGTTATGCCGACGCAGGATACTTGTCTGATCTGCACAAGGCGCATTCTCAAATGGGTCATGTCTTTACCGTTGGAGGCACCGCAATCTCTTGGAGGTCAACTAAACAGACCTTAGTTGCCACTTCGTCTAACCATGCTGAAATTCTCGCCTTACATGAAGCAACTCAGGAATGCTTTTGGTTGAGATCAGTAATGGGCCATATTCAAAGCTTCTACGATCTTTATCCTGCCGTTGATGTCTCGACGACTATCTTTGAAGACAACGCAGCATGCATCGAACATCTCAAGAAGGGTTACATCAAATGAGACAACACTAAGCACATTGCACCGAAGTTCTTCTTTTCACATCAATAACAAGAGCATCAGAAGATTGAAGTCACGCAAATCCGTTCACAAGACAATTTGGACGACCTCTTCACCAAATCACTGCCGAAGATGACATTTCAGAAGCTTGTTCATATAATTGGTATGCATAAAATTTCTGAGTTGTAACATTGCTATTTCTCTTTGGAATTGTGTCAAACTCAGTGGGAGTATTATGAAGATACTTGCTTGACCTTAATGTACTTTTTTTCCTACGATTAGGAGCATTTTTCCCACTGAGATTTTGCTACCTAACTAGGATTTAACGAGGCACCTACCTTGGGTTGGTCATATCCCTGATGACGTCATGTAGACGTTTCTTTTTACTTTGCATTTCTCACGCATTTTTCCTTAGAATACGGATTTTGTCCCTACTCAGGTTTTTGACATGGCCTTAGGGCTTTTTAGTGAGACTTACTTACTTATGCAAGTTCCTATCTTATTGAGAATAAGCGTTGTTCCTTGGAATCAATGCCGACGAATCGACTTCCTCAATTTCTGAATGATGCTGAATCTACCTTGAGTATTTACACACTCAAGGAGAAGTGTTGTAAACATTCCTAGTATAGGTGTGATTGTGTAAATCCTAGATTATATTTTATTCTAGTTATCCTTTCCTATTGTATCTTATATTCCTTGGGGATGAAGGAATATCACTTCTCCTCTTTTACTATAAATAAAGGCACAATGTAGGAGGGATAACAACACACATATATTCCCTTACAATTCTACAAACACATCTCTCTCTACACTTTTTGCCGCCGGCCCCCTTTAACCTTGTCAAATCAAATAAACCACAACATCTTTTAATTTATTTTATTAAAAAAAAATAATAAGGATGTGCAAAGTGAGAAAAATATATGTTGAAATCGCTTTTTGACAACATATTACGCGATCTAATTAATCTATTAATCATTAACACACAAAGGCCAAAATTTTCAGTCTTTTGAATATATGTCTAAATTAATTAAAGGAGAAATTAGGATCACATCCTTCTTTTTGCTACTTCATTGATTAAAATTCTATTCATTTTCAATTTTTGATCAAGGTTATTGGGTATTAATAACATCATTAATTATTTGAATAATAAAATATTTTTATTTTTAAATATATTCCTTTAGTGTTAAAAATGTTACAATTAGTATATTTATATTTATGGCTAAATTTTTTATCATATATTTTTATTTTTAGTTTGTACCTATTTTTAATTTGCAAATATTTTTTAATTTGTACCAATTTTCTTTTCATTTTTAATTTGTACCTATATATTAGTTTCTTTTTGTGCCCATATTTTTTAAAGTATTTTTTTTGTGTTTGTACCCATGTGTATACCGTCACGTGACATTGTATATTTAATCAATGATAGACAAATTACATATGATATATTTATGTTTTATGCCTAAACTTTGTATCATATATTTATATTTTTAGTTTGTACCCACTTTTAATTTGCAACATTTTTTTTTTTAAATTTGTAGTATTTTCTTTTTAGTTTTATTTTGTACCCATGTATTTAATTTCTTTTAGTGCCTATATTTTTTAAAAATTCATTTGTACTCGTAATTTTTTAATCTACCCTAATTTATATATAATGTACTCATTCTTCTTTATTAATGTACCACTTTGTTATATGTGAAGTGTACCAATTTTTTTTTTGTAAAATGTACCAATTTTTTAACACTATGGATACATTCTTTTGCCATTTATTTTTTCTTATTTTTACATAGTTTTTATCCATTTATTCAATTAAAATGTTTGAATTTTTTTATTGTAACCATTTCTAATTGTATTATAATGAGAGATTTTAAATTTGTAGGATTATAAATCTCATAAAATATCAAACAATTATTGTCAAAACTATAAAAATATAAATATTAATAGTAATATAATGAGATATACAAAGTCAAGGAACTTTGATCAAACTTTGAATACCATTAAGGTTTTAATCAAAGAATGTTAAGGATTAGGGACCGCATCCAAAGTATGCCTTAATTAAATGTGTATGAAACCGGCCAAAGGTGTGTTAATCTTTTTTTTTGCACAATTACGATATCAATTGCGATTCACTTAATAGTTAGATAAAACGAGTGAATGTAATGCTCGTGTTGTAACACACGTATACTTGTTAATGCTTTAAATCAAAATTCACAGGCACAACTTACAATTTTTTAGGAAAGATAACACTACTCAACGGTATTACGTGTCCAACCACAGAAAACAAGAAAGTGAACTGTAAGTGTTTTTCTCCCCTTCTTTTCTGTGGGTCAAAAGTGAGACTTTTAGCCGTTGGAATCAGTGGATCTAAGCTGGAAGGATAACAAAGCTGTCTAATGAGTATATCAGATGAGAAAAGCAAGCGAGAAAACAATGAGAACGTCTCTGCAGAGAGAGGAAAGCAGTCAGATATCAATGGCTCCAAGTCTGCAACAATTTGTTCATATTTTGGGGAAAAGGATTCTCTCCGAGGCAACCTCTCGGAATTCTCCTGATCGGGCTTCGTGTGCCGTTGATTTTTTATTCAAAGGCTACAAATAAGATGACCCTTTAAAAGTTATAATAATTATAATCATTGGATAAAAATTCAATGGATCCCAAGGGGTTGCCTCGAAAAGAATCCTTTTCCATATTTTGGCAGCATCTGATCATTGCGCGTTGCCTGGAGGGACACCTATATACAAATAACATTGACTCGAAAATTGGACACTAACATTATTTCACTGTGTTGCCACTATTGCCACAACTATTGACTGAATGCTTGTCCGCTTCATACATATAATGGAACGACAACCCTTTGTGGAAAATATTTCGTATTAGCATCAACCAAATTTTGGTTCAACCACGACATCCAACTCAAATGGAATCCATGCAGAACTAAATGTCAAGGCGACAGGCACCCCAAATTTATCACCCGCTGCATTGTATGGTTGGAATTGTAAATTTTCACCTCGCTGGACTAGACATTAATCGAATTTCCAAATTTCATGTGCGGCTTTTTTGTTGGATTATGGATGGGCAATATTTTATAAAGATTTCTACTGTCCAGAGCAATCTATTCTTTTTTGTTTTTTTTTTTCGGGAAGACGAGCAATCTATTCTTTTGTGATTCATGTTGAATTTCAAAATATGAAATATCAGCGGGTACAAGAAAAAAGGTTTTGAAAATGTCTTATCCACTAGATAATGAACACAGTTCTGTACACATAATATTCTTTCGCTGTCAGTTTATATCAAGTATTTTGTTTTCCCCTCCTTGCCTTTTCGTGTTGTCCTGATCAAGGCGTTCCATGTTAATTCCACTCAAACAGTACTCATATCTAAGCTATTTTTAATGAACATCTATCTATTATTCGTATGATTTGAATTCAAAGTCTCCTCTAACATAATGAAAACTAAATATTAATAGAACAAATAATCAATGAGTTTGTACTTTATTTTTTACAATTTTGTTTTTCAAATTTGATCAAAATACCAAGAAGAAATGAGATCAAACTATATGTTGAAAAATGCAATCCCACATTGGAAATTTACAAATTTTATTAAATAGTTTCAGTTCTAATTGCGTTGATGCTTTATGATAAAAATTATAAATGTCTTGTTGTGTAGGTGATTAAGTTGGGATAGTATTAGTGTAATTAGTAGTCAGTCGTCAGCCCGCTAAAATCTTCACATTGTATTGAAGTGGGTTTACTCCAACTTGATCCGATATGACAATTGTTCCAATTGTGAACAAGACCCTGACGATAAACAAGACTTTGACTCAACGACAAATCTTTCACTTCTTGGGAAAAAAAAGGGTGTTGATGTGAAATTGGTTTACATGTGGCGCACTAAAGATGTGGTCTCACGTGAGGGAAAGTGTTGAAAAATGTAACAAAATAAACTAGAACTTATATTGAGTAGTTTCACCCCTAATTGCACTGAGGCGTAAAGCGTTTTGAGCCTCACTTTGAGATCATGACACTATCACCCCACATTAAAGATATTAAGAAAAATATTAACTAAAATTTCTCCTAAGACTCTACTATATATAGCTACATATATTGTCGTTCTTTTTCCTCATATAAGTTTTGGATATATTTATTAGTCAATTACCATTCATTTAAACTCATCTAACTAATTTTATTACATATAAGGCTATATAAGCTAATACAAAAAAAATTTGCATTTCCACATACAAGATGCTAAAATGCTAGCTCTAGCTGCAATTGAGTTCATCATTGCCTACGCAGAAACACCAGGACAAATCTCAATGTAGCCATAATCAAGAAGCTCCTCAATCATCTGCTCAATGTGATCGTCCTCAAGAGGCTTAATAAACTCCTGCTGATGATGGTGATCATGAGGAACCCCCTGCAGATCACAACCAACCCAGTTCCCATGGTCAATCCATTGTTCTGCTCCGCTATAGTCCCTGATCTTCTCGCCCCCTTTTCCGGTAATCCAGGTGGTAGAAGGGAGTGGCATGTGTACTTGTTCTTGGGGCTCCTCCTTTGGCACCGCAGGTTTGGTAGTTTTGGCCATTTGGAGAGAGGCCATGTTGCATTTGTGCAGCTTTGCCACCAAAGCTGCTGAGAGAAGCGTGGATGAATGCGACATGGGCTCGTTAGGATTGTATAGGAAATTTGTGCGCGCTTTTAGGCCACACATGAGCCTTGCTGCTTCATCATATGCTCGTGCTGCGTCCTCCGCCGTTTCGAATGTGCCTAGCCAAATTCGTGTCTTACTAAAAAAACAACGAAACGCTTTTCTAGTTCAGAATTAATCAAAGCAATATGCATAAGAAATTCAATTAAAATATTTTTTTTTAAAATTAAACTGTATCATTAACCATTAGAATAAAAAACAAGCTTTATTTAGTGAAAACACGATGTGAAGATGCTTCATTGAATACTGAAGGAATATGACAGAAACGTTAGTAAAGGATTTAAAAGAAACGGTTCGGAGAGGGGAATTACAGTAGAGGGTGGCGAATCTCGGAGACCCAAGAGCCCCAATGCCTCTGTCGGACGCCTCGATACCGCTGCTGGGATCTAGCCATGGTGGTGGTGGTTGTGCAAAGAGAAGTGTTTTGAAAGTTTGAAGGGGGCCCAATATGGTGTACTTTGTGTGAGTAGCAGAAGAGGAGGTGACTAGTAGGAAGGCAAAGGGGATTTATATAGGCGTCCTTTCTTGCGGAAAGGGATCCTCTCCGGTCCCTTCCATCAAATCCACCAAATCCATCAATTCGGATTCTTGAAATTTGATTTAACGACTAAAGTTATTATAATTTTTAAAAGGATCCTGCTTTTAGCCGTTTGATCAAATTTCAATGATCCGAATGAGTAGATTTGATGAATTTAGTGGAAGGGATCGGAGATCCATTTTCCTTTCCTGCTGCCTTTGTTACCAATGGGCCCCTCTTGTGAAGGCTTTTCGCCCTTCTCTCTGTTCTTTTCCTTTTTTGTTTAGCTTTATCATTGCAAGGTTATAAAATTTCAACCAAACAAAGATTTTGAATCCTACTTTATCAATTATGCTAGTAATAAGGGTATGGGTTTTGGTTGATTGGTAAGAATTGTCATGTGATGAAAGAGATGTTAACTTGTCAAAGGTAGCAAGCTAAGTCTTTTACACACTTAGCGTTTCTTAGCACTCAAAATAATTGGGCGTTTTTTGGCCTTTTTTGGCGTTTTCTGGTGTGTGTGTGCGCGCGCGCATGCGTGCTAGGACCGTAGCCTTGTGTTCATATAGGCTTAACCTTAGTGAATAGGGTTCTTTTAGCCAATAGGATTGATCCACCAAGTCCAATTCTAAATAGGATAGTATTAGGAGCCCTTAATTCCTAATTAGTCGGATATTAGCCTTTCTTAGGATCCAAGCAATAGCCTTTGTTGAATTCTAACCTTACTTACACCCCAAACAATCCTTAATTAACTGTGAAGACCTATTAGCCATTTATTCTAGGATCAATACGTCCATCAAAAGATAGATACATAATTGTACGTAACTGGTTGCAAAGTAGAATTACTCGTTATCTAAACCCTAAACAATACAACATAATCAAACAAGCAAGATTTTGAATGTTAAAGTACTCTACCGCTAGAGTTAGAAAGCTTAAAATTTAATTTGTTTCATTTAAGACACAATGTTACTACATCAATTGTGTCAATTTTCTTATGAATTATTGTTGTTCATAAAATTCAAACTCAAGACTTCCTAAGAAAGGCTGTTTCCTAAATTTACAAATATGATAGTTTATAAGAGATAAGTATAACGTTTGATATTACACAAACAAGTAGAATATAAATGTTTCTTTATACCAAAAAGAAAAAGTATAAAAATGTTTCTAGTTGTAGATCATGCATGCATGTGTAGGGGGTACATGGTTGTTTTTGTATCCGTCGTAGTGATTAGGACATGGGTACGTGGCTTACATCACAATTTCTAAACACAGGAAACCTTCCCATATGCCACAACACAGGATGAAGATACAAACCCATGTTTGATGTAATTTTCATGCCATGCCCATGCCCTCAACCTCTTTCTCATTCTCTTCTCTTCTCTTCCCTTCTCTCGTGGGCTTGTAGACTAGCAGTAGCAGCAGTTAGGTGTTATATTTGACCATTATTTTGTTTGTTTTGTTGTATTAAGCGAAGCCAAAGCATTCAAATATTTAGATGTGATGTAAAGGGTGACATCGATATATACACCCAATTTACATTCATTCACTCTATAAAGGCAACAAGGCCTAGGTCATTCGTACATGACATGCTATTTTGGTATTGCTAGTATACGTTGTTGAGCCGAGTTGATCGATAGATGATATATTGGACAAGTATTTGTCGCCTCTTGAATGTCTTACTCTTATAGGAGTAAGTTTTGGTGTGATCCGAACATTATACATGGTGGTTCTATCAACTAATGTTGTTATGTATGAATATTTGATAATATTTTACATATTCTATATATAACATCGATGTGTAGTGCACGGTATATTATAATACATGAATTAGTAATAGCACGTAATGTTATGATAACTACATTATTTGTTAGTTAATTTATGAATTTAGTAATGCTAAAGAGACTAAAATATGCAAAAGCTTATTCGAGCATGGACCTGTAGAGTAGAGGTGTATATGGGCTATAGGCCATATGGAATTTCACGGCCTTCAAAGTTCTAAGAGCTAGTCATGATCCTACCTTCTAATAGTCCAGTCAACAATTGAAAATAGTTGGTTCCACCCTAACCTCCTACGCCCTTCTAAATATTGAACCCACTAAGGGAGCGTTTGGGGTTGAGGTGATTTTAAAAAAAAACTACGGTGAAAAAAAGCTGAGGGTCATTTTTGTGTTTGGTAAACTTCCAGCTTTAGCTTTTTTTCACAGTTTTGGTGAAAAAAAGCCAAAAAACAGAAGCAGCAAAATGCAGCTTTGAAAAGCTGGCTTTTCAGCTTCTGCGCAAACCTCTAAAACACGGGTGAACAGTGACCCCTTAATGAAAATTTATGGCAATCCTACCCTGAGCTCTCTCTTCCGCCTCCACACTCCTCCGTCAAACCCACCACTCTCCCACACCTCTCCGCACCCCCTCCGCCTCTCCTGCTCCTTCAAACCATCTCACCTCAGCTCTCTCTCTCTACGCAAACCTCTAAAACGCTGGTGAATTTCTGGCAATCCTACCCTTCTTCAGACCAACAGCGCCTATTAGAAGAGATGGCCTAACACACACACACAGAGCAAATCATTTCCAACCGGTGGTGCCTCCACCAAATCAAAGCAATCAGTCAAGAAACCCAAATCGATGGTCTAATCCACCGAAATCACACATACAAAGCAATCAGTCAAGAAAATCACACACACACACACACAGAGGAAATCATTTCCAAATCAAAGCAATCAGTCAAAGAACCCCAAGTCACTCTGCAACCCCGACCAAATCACACACACAGAGCAAAATTAGCAAATCCCCAACACAGCTCTTTCACAATCCTGAATTCGCCTCCTTGGCCTTCACGTTCTGCGCTACAGCTGCATCATCCTACCCTGTTGTAGTCGTTTGCGGCGATGGATGCAGCATCGTGGTGGTCGCCGTTTGCGATTGATTCGAAAGCTGCAGCGTGATTTTCTTCCATGATTTGGTTGTTGGTGTTGAATTTTCTCAAGAAAATTGAAAGAGAGACAGAGACAGGAAGCAGAATTGGGAAAATTGAGAGAGAGAGAGAGGATGGTGGTGCGGTGTGTAATGAGGAGAAGGAGAGAAAAACAGAGAGAGAGAGACTTGCAGAGAAGTGAGGTGAGGGAGAGAGCATGGGAACAAGAGAAAGCTGCTTGGGGAAGGGAGAAGCACGGAGCACAAAAATGGGACTTTTGATAGTCTAAAGACTTTTGCATGTGTGGGTACGCGTGCATGTGTGTGTGGTGCTCAAGATTTTTGCATCTAATTAGATTACTTTCAAGTACATTAACAATATTGTACTAATGAATCCTAGCTATTCAATCTAAAATATTTCAATTGAAGTAGTTTGTCATACTAATTAATATTTAAGATAAAGTTTATAAATATTTTTTTTTTAAAATAAAGTATATTTAGTAATTCACCTTTATTTGTTAAGAAAATTAAATTAATAGCACATCTAATATTATACCATTTTTTATCATTTTACACAGTCACAGCTGTTTTACATAAAAGTTTACCAAACACTATCATACTGCTTTTTTTTCCAAAAGCAATTTTACAAAAAAAGTTTACCAAACACTCTACTGCTTTATTTCACAACCGCTTATTCTCACAGCATAGCAGAAGCAGCTTTTTTTCAGATCACAGCACTACCAAACCAGCCCTAAGCCTGTCAAGGTTAACTAGCCTGGGCGACTTTGAAATCCTGGGTTAGTTCATGGGCTCATTCAAATTAAATCAAATTTTTTTCTTACAAGGAAAAAATTAACATGTTACATATAACACATCCTTTGTTAATTAATAATTGATGAATTCCTTTCTCTATAGTTTAAATAAATTTTATGCATATTATGCTATCGTTTGTCAAAAATACTTACAAAAAATTTATCTAATATGATTGATGTCAATTAACAGTGTAGTTGATAATAATGACACAATACGTAATGTATCAACAAACACAAACCTATATAAGAAAATGTGGTCATCAATATAGTTAGTTTTGTATGTAAGTAGCTTCAATTGACCAAAAAAGATTATACCTTTTATCGTATATCACTCCAAACTACTTACGCGTTTTGATCAAAGACTACACATGCTCGTACATAACTCAATATGCGCTATTCATGCTTAATGCTCCAATCACAACTTTTTTTTCATTCAAGCAAACTTGAAAGAGGGGAAATCAAACCTTAGACCTAGAGTTCAAAGATAAATGTTTTTAACCACTTAGTTACAAGCCCTTGCTAATTCTATCACAATTAATTCAAATTTTATTAGAATGCTCTAGGCTACAAGCCTAGAAAGAATTACTTTGGTGTGTAGACCAAAAAACAAACATGATTTAGGGTAAAATTCTTAGAAGGCTCCAAGGCTAGAAAGCTTTGTTGTGTGACTTAGAGGAAAAGGTGAGATTACGCGTGCTTATATATGGTATAATTCATATTCCAGTCCAAGAACAAAGGCTTTTGTTTTTTAAGTTCACTTCAAATGAAGACGTTAATTATTGGCCTTATATGTTCTTTTCTTGACATTTACTCAAAGATACTGTGACTTTGTGATTCACTTTAGTTTCATTGTCCTCCATGCACCTTAATACGTCCTAAGAATATTTGCGGGGCCATCCCAAAATCTGAGTCATTGACTTGGTGGGGGATATACTTACCAATACCCCAGCAACTCTTCTTTCTTTCGTTGACCAATCATGGATAAATACTTTATCATAATTAACACAAGGATTGGCCTCACTTCTTGCATTTTACCCACTGTTATGAAAATCTTCCCTTAGGCGCTACGCGGCTAGTACCACCTCGATTAATTCTTTGGTATTTAAAAAGTAACAACAAGTGTCTAGATCTGCCTAGGCATCCGCCTAGGTCGCTAGGTCGCGACTCGTACTTTCATTTTACATTTTATTTTTTTAATAAATTGTAAGAGACTTGTTGAATACTTGGCTGAACACTTATTATATGCTTGCGTCCCCATGTTTTCAACATGTTCTAATACTTTATATCTATATGCTATTTTATTTTGCAATTTATGTATCCAAATATGATTATCTATTTTTTAAATATATGTAGACATTTATGTATATATTATATAACAAATATATATTAAAATTAAAATGACCGCCTAACCCCCGTCTAGCCGTCTGAGCGCTAGGCCCCTACCCGCCATCCGACTAACGCTTATCACCTTTTAGAACCTCGGTTTTACCTCTTTTATTAGTTTTTGCATTCCTCAAAAGACGTTGAGGGATACGAAAGAAAGATGGAACCATATACTTTCTTTTTACTTTTTTTTTTTTGGAATGTAACGCTAATAGTCCTTAACCACTGAGTTTACAAATTTCGCCAACTATAAGCATTTCTTATGTAGCTCAGTGTTGTAAGGATGGATATTTCCATTGATATACGTTTTTCCAGCTAATACGGGTATATATAATTCTGTGCTTACTGCTTCCAGTCTGTTTTGCGTGAATGTTTGAAATTAATAGGGTTTTGGAGCAAAAGAATAAAGTGAAATTTCAGTATACAAAGAGAGACTAATTGTTAAGTCGAAGGAGAAACTTTATATCGACAGCAATCTGATATTCAAGGGAAATAAGCAAACAAAATCTCTTTAGATTCTTGATAACATATCTATATCTTTGCTTATCAAAATATGTTCTTGTAGTTTTGTTTGTTTGCCCTTGTTATTTTCCTCCGCAGAGGGATTCTCACCTCTTTTTTTCCCATACACTTTTATCCTCCCATGTTTGTATGGTCACGGTTAAGCCATTTCTTTTTGTCTTATTATTTCTATAAAAAAATTAATATAAAATATTGATGTGACTTAACCATGACCACACAAACAAGAAGATGATGAAGGTATATGGGAAAAAATGAGAAGAGAATCCTCCTCCTTTTCCTCCATGTGATACGCACAAATGTGTAAAATCAAACCTTCACACACAGTGCAGCATTCTCAAGAGTATCATTCTCTTATTATTTCTTTGACTGTTTGACCTATAGTGCTATAAGACTCTCAATCAAAATCTATGCATTCGATTGATACAATCAATGCAAAATTAAGAATTTTAACACTGGCAGTGTTTTTTTCATTTATAAATGAGATATTTTAAATTTAATTATCGTAGATAGTAATTAAGTTGATTATCAATCTCACTGCTTAATTAGTGTATATTCGTGTATCGAGCAAAAGAAGAAAATATAATACATTTGAATGATTTTTCGAAGAGATGGATCCTTAAATTACTTTAGTCCAAACTAGAAGGGGAAATTGGCACTATTCATGTGAATAGTGTTTTGGACCACATTTCAGTTTATTTTCAAAATTGCCACTCAGATGCTTTTACCCAACTTTTGTTAAGTAAATTACATTTTCATACTTCAGGTTTGAGCTGTATTTCAATTCCTTACAACATCTTTAAAACATTTCACTTTCATACATTAAGTACTATTTTATTTCAAAATAATACCTCCGTTACATTTTCCATCCATTGATTCGTTCAATGCTGACGTGGCTGCCATATATATGCTACGTGGCAAAAATAATAATTTTTTTTTAAACCTGAATTTTTACAAAAAAAAAAAAAAAAAAAAAAAATTTGAATACCCAGATCTGCAAGAAGAAGGAGGAAAAGGGAGAGGGAGGAGGGTCGCGCGGGGGAGAGGGCTCTGGCAGGAAGAAGAGGAAGAAGAAGAAGGAAGAGGGAGAGGGAGGAGGGTCGTGCGGGGAGAGGGCTCCGGCGGGAAGAAGAAGAAGAAGAAGAGGGAGTGGGAGGAGCGTCGCGCGGGGAGAGGGCTCCGGCCGGAAGAAGAAGAAGAAGTCCGGCGGGGGGTGGGGGGGGGGGGGGTGGGGAACGGGCAGAGGGCGGTCGGGGACCGGAGGAGGGTCGTAGGGAGGAGGGGACGAGCGGAGGGTCGCCGCGGGGGGGGCGCGGCACTGGGTTTCGCGGGGGGGGAAGGGAACTGGGTTCTCGCCGGGGGGTTGCGGCACTGGGTTTCATAGGGGGAGAGAGGGAGCTGGGTTCTCGGGGGGAAGAGAGGGGACTGGGTTGTCGCCTGGCCGGGCGAAGAAGGGGCGTGGGATTGGTTGTTCTGCTTCTGCTGCAGATTTGTTCTTCTTCTTCCAATTTTTTTTTTTTTTTTGTAAAAAATCCAGGTTTTTTAAATAAAAACATAAAAAATTATTATTTTTGCCACGTGGCATATATGTGACAGTCACGTGGCATATATGTGGTAGCCACGTCAGCATTTAACAGATCAATGGATGTAAAATGTAACGGATGTATTATTTTGAAATAAAATAGTACTTAAGGTATGAAAGTGAAATGTTTTAAAGATGTAAGGAATTAAAATAGAACCCAAACCTGAGGTATGAAAATATAATTTATCCTTTCTCAATATTTACAAAAATACCACCCAGCCTTAAAACCCGATTTCCACCCTCTGCATCCCAAGGTTTGACTCGGGGAGAGTGAGGGGAGGGGGACAGACCGGCTAACAAATTGGAGAGAGACGATGGCTCCCCATTTGCACTGGGAGGGTGTCGCTGTGCGGACAGGAGAGGAAGGGGACAGAGGGAGTGGAGAGGATGGGGACAAAGAGACTGACAGATTGGAGAGAGATGGGAGCTACGGGTTTCCGCTGAGTGACAGAGATTTAGCTAGGTCTTCTGCCAGGATCCATGGGATTTTCTGCGATTTTAGAGAGAATGATGAACAGGGAGAGAGATACAGAACGAAAAGCATGCGTATGTGCATTCGTTAGGGTCAAGGGCTTACGCACAGAGTCCTTTCTCCCTTCATTCAAAAGGTCATGAACTCTTTTAGATTAATTGTTTTGTTTCTGATTTGCCGTCTGCTTTCTTAAAATTGCCATTCATATTTGGTTCTTTCCTTCAAATTGCAATGCATGTTAATAATTTGTTCGGTTTGGTGCTAGGATTAATTCTCTGTTTTTGTAAATTAGGGCTTTGCACTGATATAATTTCTCTGTTTCTCGATCAATTTGTGTATGATTCATCATTTTTCTGTAACCATCCATCCGCTATGACGTTTGAGCGCTTCGCAGGTTGGGGAGGAGGACGACGACGAATCCACTCTGAGTGAACTCGGCCTCCCTCCAACTTTGCAATTTTCTTTTTAGATTTTAATTGTTTGGTTGGTTTGTTGGGATCTTTTCATATTATTTTGATATGGGTAGTTGATTTTGCTTTTCTTGCATTTTAGTTTGATTAATATTGTGAATCAATGAGTAATTTCCATTAGGACTATAAGAACAAAGAGTAATTTAATTCTCAGTACCCAGATTCTGATTAGTTGCTTCCAATTTGTCACCCAAAATGTTAGGTGTTTTGTGTTCGACATATGAAGTGATAAATGTGTGTTGATACCAAAAAAGAAGATGAATTTAAAAGAATAGAATCTTTAGGACCAACTGATGAAAAGGATCAGAGAAAAGGTTGTCGAATATACTCTTGGTCATGCATCTGTGATGTTGTAAGAGCTCTAATACTATCACTGTAACATGGAGAAAGGAACAGTCCATAGATATTGAAGTTGTCCTAAAAGTGCTGTTATAGCACTGGAGGGCTTTGGTGCATTTTTGTTTTGTCTGAGTGTACATTGTTATTATTGTTATTGTTGTTTTTGGTGTTGTGGGTGGAACCGTGGAAGCGAGGGAGTGGTGGCTTACAGTGTGATTCTGTCAGTCGTATTTCTTTATATTTGTTTGACTTTGGCTTCTGGTTTAACAGTATGTCAGCCGTATTTCTTTATGTTTGTTTGATTTTGGTTTCTGGTTTAAAATGTCGATATTTAAGGTGCAAAACGAGGAGGGAATCATCACCGAGCTCTACATCCTGGGAAACTGGTACATAATCAAATCTAATCCGCAATTTTTTTTGTATGATTGTTTTTGGGATTAATTTGTGGTTTTTTGTGGATACAGTTCAGAGATGAACAAATGATCACCAGGAAGATGTGATAAAGGATGGAGGGAATGAAGTATTGTTTAATGACCAAATCACGAAGCGGAGAACAACATGGAGTGGTTCTGATTCTCATGCCCTGCCGCATGCTCAAACACATCAGAGTAATTGAGAGCTAATTGTACAATATTTATGATTTAGGGCTTGCGTTCATTAGAATGGAAACACATTCTAAATTAGGAATATCATAACATTGTCTTACGAAAATTCCAAATGGAAAGCAATCCATACCTTCATTAGAAGGGAAACTGAAAGTATATAAATTATGAAGTGCAGAACTTCAAAAATGAGGGGCAAAAATTTTGTGTATGCTAAAGATAGCATACTGCATAAACCTCAGTTTTAAATATGACAACATGATAATGCATTTCAGTGCATATAAATGTAGTTCCACAAATTAGGCTCCATCTGAATGCAATTGGTTTCTCTGCTAGATTGCCATGGGTGAAGTATGATGTTTTATTTACCGCATCTAATGATCTTACTTATGGATTGCAGGAAGAAGTTATCAAGTTAAATGAACAATTTAGCCATTTGAAAAGTTTGGTAAACTCTTATGCCTTGGTTTATGTTCAAGCTTGAGCTTCTTAGTTGGCCGTCAATCACTATATTTTCATTCATTTATTTGGGATGTGGTGGCACTGTTGATGCCATTGCTATCAATCCCAGGATTTTTCATCTCAGATTTCGCTTTTGATAGTTGCAAATTGGTGCTTTACTTAACTTTTTTGCCCTTAATTTCCATAAAGTTTAGGCCTTTTCTTAAAATTTAAATAAAAAGAAATAAATATCTTTCTGGTATTGGTTAGTTTTGTCTTGATATTATCTAGGTTTGGTGTTAGTGGGGATGGCGGTGTCGTGCAGAGTTAGCCGTTCGTGGCTCACCAGAAAACCACCTGATTGGGCTTTATCAGGAGGGAACTCATAATGTAGTAGATATTCCTCAATGCAAAGGTCCCAATCCTAATGACCTTATATTTGATATTTAATCCTTGGATTAGTGTTAAATTCTATATTTTTTTAGTTTAATTTGTGTTTTCTTCTGTTTTTGCAGCTTATCCTCCAAGTATAAATGCTGCTGTGGAGCTGCTTAAACAAGGTCCCTTTTCGGTTATTAAAAGTCAATGTTACCTGCTTTCATTTCCTGTTTTTGAGTCTTCTATTTGTTTGCTTGCTGCAATTATTCAACTTATGCCGCTATAATATTTGTTTCCTTCTGTTTCGTCCTCTGCATTAACTACCATTTGGATCATGTGAATGACAACTTTCATGTATATTTCGAATAATGAGCAGTTTATTGCTGTTAATCTTTTTATCACTGTATATGTTGCTAATTTACCTTCTCAAACAACGTACATGTAAACATTGATATATGAAACTTATTTATATGTTAATAGTATGGTTTGTTTACTTTTGAGTTTGGTTGAACAACAACATTTTCTACTTTCTAGAGTTCATCCTCTTTATTTTAGCCCAGCCTGACTCACTCCACTCTGTTCGAAGCTGTAAATAGCTATCACTATGTGAGCGTCTTATGTTCTTTCACTATGTAATAGCCATCACTAACTTTTGTTTTTACCGTCTTATTGTATTTCCCATGTTGAGAGATAGAACTAAAAGGACAGTAAAGTGCTCGAATAATGGAACAAAGTCGAGATTATGCCTGAGGTGTCTGGTAATCTTTCTACTTTACCAAAGCCAAATTGCAATTTGTTTTGTAACAAAGAAAGCTGCTCTGTTAATCTAAAGATATGGCACCCCTTTGGTTTTTGGATTGGATTTGGTGCATTATCGAATAAGAGCTTTTTTCTTTAGAATTATCGAATCAGTGCTTATGTATGTTGTCTGCAGATGTTACAGTAACAACTGCAAATACAAGTTGAGAGGAAGATCATATTCCTTTTGTGGTGTAGCTAGAGTTTGTTATCGTATGCGGTGCTTTTCGTTGTATGGCCATGTGAAGCTGCAGATGCAAATATTTCTTAAGGTAGTCTTCTTCACTATGAATAGATTCATACACGCATACTTATTCACGCTTGCATACAGACTTTGGGGTTGCTAAGATTTTCCTTTGGGTTTCATAGGTACATGATGATCCTTCTAACACTCCAGTTTGATGGTCCAACTCAATGGGTGAGTAATGCCGTTTATTTTCATGTGCATATTTTCTGGAAGTTCATTCCTGTTTTGGGATGTTTGAATATGTAGGCATTGTTTAAATTACGATATTTTATTAAGTTAAACTGTTTAAATTACTTCTTATTGATAATATTAGCCCTTGCGCCACTTGGAGGGACTGCTGGTAGAGCTCATAGCAATTGATGTAAGTCCCTTCCGTAATACAGTACTTGGAGTGACTGCTGGTAGAGCTCATAGCAATTGCTGTAAGTCCCTTCCGTTATACGGACACTTACATTTATGATCATTTTTGTGTTAAGATGATCCAGTTATAACTTATAACCGTCTTAGATAGATCAACACGTATGTATATCGAATTTACCTGCATTTCTCAAACAATTTGCTTTTTGATTCGCGAAGGGAATTAATAAAAAACCAATATCTGTGTAAAGGTTTAGTTTCCAACTTTCTAGCAGTGAAAATGTTGCCCTTTCTGCAGACTACACCCTTTCACACACTCACTTTGATAGGGTTAAACATATATATTCAAGATTTTGATCTCTGTGTGATTTGGCAATGCTTTTCAACTAATATTCCTCTCTCTCTCATGAAGGCACTCATTGCATTAAAAAGGTTCCCAGTTAATCAAGTATAGCCCGAAAGGGAAGCCAAAACTTCGTCCATTCAGAATTTCTACTGTGAGTAATTTCCTTAAGAGAAGAACAAGTTTGAATCACTTTTTTTGGAATTGTGTTTATTATAGTTCTTTGAATGAAAATCCTAATTTGTACAAATTACAAGGTATGTTACCACTCTCCTTAATCTACATATATGCAATGTGCAAAATTACATCTGTTCTCAAGAATGAACCTGTTTTGTTCTGTCCTTCTGTGAAGAATTATAATTTATATAGAATTTTTAAGTTTTCTCTCTTTCGGGTTCCTTATATGGATTTAGCATTCTTCACAAGCTTTGATAATTGCTTAATTTCTAAGTTTTGTTCCATGCATGGTTAATTTTCTTTAATAATTGTTGAATCGCTTCTATATTTGCTTGGTACTTAGGATCTAAAGCATTTTTTGCATCTTAGGTAAAATCGTTTTAGTTCTGAATTTTTTTTCTTTGATTGATTTTGGTGTGTTTGCAGCTCTCAATGTCAGATTTTGAGATCAACGGATCAGCTCACTGCTGCAGTCGATGTTGGGGAAGGTGATGCGATGTTAGAAATTAGGCTGCGAACAGGTTCTTTGACCAATGTTCTTATTAATGCTGGTGCATTTGTGCTTGAAATAAAAAAGGTTGTTTGAATGTCTCTGTTTCTTCTTTGAATGCAATTACAATTCTGAGTTTGTATTTGTTGCAAATTTGAGGAATTACGTTGGTATTGCACTGATTATGTGTAATGTTATATGGGGCTTTAGGATCCACACATGGCTACTCATGTGAGTGAGATTTGCGGAGACTGACCGGTTCAAGGTAAAGCCAAATTTTTGTCATATCTCAATATGTCTTATGCTACTAAGAAATGAGCTCTTCTCTGGCATTCTGGACAATTGGAAATTAAGTTTTATGCTTTTATGTTTTTATTGCCGATGCCATTGTGATCACTTTAGCAAGTTTTGTCATTTAAATATGTAGGTTTTGAAAGAGGACTTTGTCAAATGTCGCATTCACTCACGTGTTGTCGTTGTTGGCATGTGCAGAGCCATCGGTCTCACCCCCGCGATCTTCCACGATTCCATTTTCCCTTTCTTTTAATTTATTTTTAAATTTTAAATGTTTTTGTTGATGGTTTGTATGTTGAAATGGATGAAATCAGGTGTTGGATTAAACTCTACCTTCCTCAACACAAAAAAACAAAGAAAGATTGATCCATGGAGACTGCAATTTGTGGGAGAATCCCTCTCTACCCCAACCATGTCTTCAACCCCAAACCAGATTCTCTCCATTTTTCTCAATTCTTTCCCTCTTTTCAGATTTTGGGTTTCCCTCAAAATCTTTGATTTCTTCATCAATTGTAAGATTAGGAGTAGATTTTCTTAGCTCCTTTAATTCAAAGCTTGGATTTTTTTTTTTTTTTTTTTAATTTTAGGAATTTTATTATCTTTTTATCGAACTTTATGAAATTTAATGTATAATTTAAGAATCATGATTGCAAACAGCAATCATGATTTTGTTGAACAAATGTTGTTCTATTCTAAAACGACGTTTAAAGTACGTATCAGGGAATGCATTGTTACGGACAAAATAATCGTCCAAGAGATCCGTACCTCGTCGTTGCCTGCTTCTATCAAGGTTTGCGGAACGGTTGGGCCTACAGATCTAAGCCACAGCTTGGATGACTCGACGGAAATGTGAGGCTCTTGCCATTCTTGCTTCATCATATTTCCTTCTATGCTCCTCATCCTCTTCCATCTCATTTTGGGCCATCTGGAGATTAAACATTCCTTCTGATTGGTTAAACAATTCTTCCTTTTACTGATCGATTTCTCACATCATCCTTGAAGAAGAAGACATTGTAAGAAGGAAGCAGAAACTATGAATAATGATACAGATTTTGATTTTGGTGAAGAAGAAAGCAGAAACTATGAATAATGATAGAGATATTGAGAAAATTGATGTGAGATTTCTGAGGATGGATGGTGGATTATATGAAGGATTCAGAAAGGATTAGGTTGTAGATAATACCACGTGGCATGTCGTCATTCGTTACAAATCTGATCGAAATCTATTTTCAAATATTGTAAACAGATTGTGACACGTGTCGCGACGTGATTGGTTAAAAATTTTATTGGCAATCTATCATCAATGATTCTGGTAACGACATGTGGCACAACGGCATTGGATAAAAATCTTATTGAAATTCATCACCAATAATTATTTTATTGGATAATGACACGTGGCGCAACGAGAACGATTATTATCCAAAATTACAAATAAAATCATTTTGTATTATTTTATATTGCCTATTGCCTATTGCCATGGCTATTCAGTGTATGGGTGGAGATGCAAAATGCAGTTACTGTTCATTAAGGACAGTTACTGTTCATTAAGGACAGTTACTGTTCACTAAGTGGATTAAATAGTGAATAACCCTAAGGGGGCCTTTGCAACGGTGTAGTTGCTCTTAGAGGGGCCAGCAACTTTTGGTGAAGAGTGGCCGACCATATATGGTGTAATTGGGTGAATAATTGCAAGATATTATGTAAAATAATATCTTGCAATTAACATGACAATTATTTCTGATTTAAATAGGAAGTTTTGGGAGTTACATTTTGAATAAAATTAATAAGGGATTGATGAGGAGTGATAAGAGGAATTTGAAATAAATTTCATATTGATCACTTTTGACTCTTCCTTGATTGAGCCGTTATTGTCCGTTACATGCGCGTGAGAATCCTGATGTGCCTCGAGAGTAATATTGTCTTTTTAACCCAAAAGTCCATATGTCACCTCCATGTTTTTTGAATTATTTTTTGCTCCACAATGCTCATCTGCTTTTTTTTTTAACGAAAGACTAATAGAAGTTTAGATTTGACTACAATTATTAACAGGTTTAGATTTCACCTCAGGTACCACGAAAAAGATTTGGCCACAATCCAATTATTGTTTATGCACATGTTTTACATCACAAGAAGACCGGGATGTGTTATTCGTATTAGCATGGCATCATGTGAAAACATGGCGGGTAGCGTCAGCATATACAATCGCTATTAACATGCATGGGGTTAGTAAAACTTTGAATTCCTTTTAATTAAATTAAATCTAATCCAAGTGATCATGATTAATTAATGCGTGCGTATTCATGTTATCTAAACTCAAAACACGTGCAGCAATCTAACAATTACTGCGTCTTCCAAGTGTAAGTTCTTGTATCCGGATCTTCTTTGTGAGATTCCGAAGATCCGTAAATCGTGTCAGTTTATCGTACATCGTGCGGTCAGAAATCATTTTAAATTTTTTTATTTAAAATTGAACACAAACAGTACATGATGGAAACTGACCATACTATTTACGATAAACGAAAACAATTCACGAATCTTTGGAATCCCACAAAGAGGATTCAGAGACGATCCTGTTGGTAAGTTCTTTACTAGTACCCGCAACGAATGAGTCCACGATTGATGATTTCGGGTATGAGAATTTGTGGATAGTGTGTGTTTTGACCCAACTCAGATAAAATTGGGCTGGATGGATCCAGTCCGACCAGTTCTCTTGCTTTTATTATTTTTTCCGCTTTCAGCCCAGCCTGCCATTGCAGTGAGGAATCTAATCCAACCAAACAAATGTAACTTTAATTCCCTTAAGCAACTGTAAAAGTTGAAACTCCGTAGCGACAGCGACAGCGACAGCGACAGCGACAGCGACCCGGACCAATTTGGCACTCTGCTTTTTTAACTTTCCCTTTTATCGTACGCCGCCGTCCCCACCAAAATAGTTAAAACTCCTCAACCAATCTGAGGGCGCCACGTCATCATCCCCTTGTCTTCAAAGGACGCCCGGAAAACACCAAATTAATCAGAGCCTCCCAATTCAACCCCTCGCTGTCTGTGCAACAAAGAGCTCCCGGACGAGGCTTTCCGCGCTCGCTTGTTCTTGACTCTTCTATCCGGGTTATTTCGGGTGAACGAGATGAGACGCTCCGGTTCGTGCTCCGATCTTTCCACTTTCTTTCTTAGCATCGCTCAGTTGTCGTTGAATTGATCGGTTTCGATGTTTTCACGATTGGTTTTGAAGTAATTAGTATTCATCTTTAAATTGGGGTTGAATTCTGTACTTTTTATTATTTATTTATGGATTTTTGTGAGTATAGATCAGGTTTGGTTTGAGCTGAATCGAACTGAATTTGATTTATAATTCTGTTGAATTGCTGAAATAATGGTAAATTAAATTAAGAAGGGTTAAAGCTTTGTCGAATTCGAAAATCGGAGAATGGTTTTTAGCTGAATTGGTGAGGATGCAGGAATATTTGTTGCATGAAGGGGGTTAAAGGTTCTGATTTGTTGAAAAGAATAAACTCTTTCAAACAGAAAATTGAATGACTGACCAGAGTAGGCTTAAAGTTTCTGATTTGTCAAAAAATTATAAAATTGAATCTGTTTAAATTGTTCTTTATTTGCTCTCTTCTTGTTTGACATTTCCATCTTTGCACTCTCATTAGTCAAAATATAGAAAACGACGACTGAAAAGTTATCGAACAGGCCAAACTAATTGTCTATATCACATTGTCACAGCAGTTTGTTTAATTTTTTTAGGTAAGTTTCAGGGGTTTGTTACATTTAAGACGGGTTTCGTCCAAAAGTTAGTCTTGTGGCAAAAGTTTGTATCTTTTCTAATCGTGATTAATGGATAGGGTTGTAACGTAGGACTCAATGAGAATTGTGGGAAAATACTTCCTTCAGCGATGGCTTCTCAGTACTTGGAAGACACGGTGAGGGACTCTCAAATGGTGAGGCAGAGTTTTCTAGGTCTCTTTAGTATTTTCTACATCCCCACTTATGGGGTGCAGAGTGGAAGAGAGCCACCAAGGGTTCTTGAACTCTCAGTCAGCTGCTCTATGCTGCACTTCTCTCAAAAGCTTTGTCAAATTTATCCTACTCAAGTGTTAGATACTTCCTGAAGCACACATTACTTAGTAAACCTTGCCTTAAGTTGAAACACATTTCGGGTTTGGGGCTATCTGGTTTTCTTATTGAATTACCGCAGACATTAGTATTTGTAGATTGTGTTCCTCAAATCTTATATAATAACCTGTTTGAATATTAGCATATTGCTTACTAACTTGTTGCGTTAGCATTCCATGTTATCCGTGCTTATAACTACTTTAATCTTAATCTGCTTAGCCACTAAAGCAGCTAACAAGGAGTTGGAACGGATTGATGCCGTCTTTAATTCATATGCAAATGCGTCTTCTGGTTTGATTGAGTAAGTCTACTGCACAAAATACTTGTTATAATTTGTGGATTTTGCTATTACTTTTGCTGCAGCAGGAGGGAAGGTTATAATTCTTTTAGTGAAAGTGTTGAGCATGCTCAATGACAGATTTAATTCAGTAATTCCTTTGGCATTCAAAATGTTATTACATTTTTCCCTTGTCACGTATTTAGTTGCATCTTCCAGGGGTAGGTAAGAATTTCATGAAAATATGTTTTGGGTATCACCATTTTTTGTACTAACGTAAGATCATTGTTGGTCCCGCATGGTCACATTTTATGATTACTATTCAACAGAAAGAGTTGTTATGAATCACCAATTGTTCCTTGTCCAGAAAATCAGCAGTGACCAATAGAATCGCATTATTTCCAAATACCTGATCGAACTACCATAAACCATTGTTCTTTTCTTAAAGACGGGAGAAGAAAAGTAGTATTGTTTCATGGCATTTCAATTACAATCAAAATTTAATCATATTTGTATCAACTCTACCTTATAAATTCTTCCCATGGAGAAGCTGTACTTTTTACATGTACGCACACCTTTGTTACGGGAAAATTTGATGTGCCCTTTTGACTTATTAGTTGTTCGTGCTCTTTGAACAGCCCAGAGGGAATCGAGCGTCTTTGTTCAGATTTGGAAGTTGACCATACGGATGTAAGGGTCTTGATGCTTGCCTGGTAAGTTCAGTTTGGAGTCATTTGATCTTCACTTCTTCGAATTATCCTTGATTTGAATTGTCAAAGCTAATAGACTGTATGCCAGGAAAATGAAAGCTGAAAAACAAGGATACTTCACCCTGGTAAGCAGCAATTGCTCATCTGCGTATCAAAATTCTTCAAGTATTTTTTTTAAGAGTAAATTGTAGCTATGGTCCCTTAACTTTAACTCAATTGGAGCAATGGTCCCTCAACTAAAAATCCATTACCATTGGTCCCTCAACTCATCAAAACATACAGCTATGGTCCCTCAACTAAAAATCCATTACCATTGGTCCCTCAACTTTAATTCAACTGGAGAAATGGTCCCTTAATTTTAACCCAATTGTAGCAATGGTCCTTCCAACAGAACTCGTTTTGACAAAAAATTTGACGTAGTTGACGAAAAGGACCATAATTACACACTTTGATGAGTTGAGGGACCCTAATTGTATAAATGGTCATTCCAACATAACTTATTTTGACAAAATTTTGATGAAATTGATGAAAATGACTATAGCTACACATTTTGATAAGTTGAGGGACCAATGGTAATGGATTTTTAGTTGAGAGACCATTGCTCCAATTTGATTAAAGTTGAGTGACCATTGCTACAATTTACTCTTTTTTTAAATGAAATTGTCATTTACTCCAGTTACCAACTGTTTGTATAGTTCCACAATTTATTTCATTTCATCTAGCATCTAACCGTACGTTGTTAAATTAATTTTGATGATTGCATAGCAATGTCTTTGCTTTACATGTCTGGGTGTGTTTACTATTAGATATTTACATGTATATACATGGAGTCGTTGGCTTCACAGGGGAGCGTGTGTGTGTGCGTGTGCGTGTGCGTGTGCGTGTGCGTGTGTGAGTGTATGCATATAAGGCATATATCAAAAAAGACACATCTGTGTGCTCTATATGTACATATTACATATAGACATTCACCTACATATACAACACAGATCAAATGACACTAGTATTAATTGTTAAGTTGTCAAGCTTTACCGTAGCGAATGACCTTTTAAAGGATTACTTTGTTCGGGTGGGTGTAGTTTAATGCTCCATTTGGATTTTATGCTCCAATAATGCTGACCACATACGTCAAATCTGAATTCAATTTCATACTTTAACCATTCCATCCGTGTTCTATTAGAATTCGCATTCCTGATATAATTTTCTATTAAAAATTGAAACCTCATGTGGAACCTTGCATTCATTACTCTAACCGTTCCATTTGTTTCATGACATCGCCAATCTCCTCTTTGCTAGGAAGAGTGGCGAGTAGGACTTAAAGCACTGAGGGTGGACAATGTAAGTAAATTAAAGAAGGCACTCCCAGAGCTAGAGAAAGAGGTAGAATTTTTAAAATTGCTTCCTTTTATTACCGCAATTTAATTAGTTCATCACGTCCACATGATTGAGGTCACAGAGATTCTGATCCTTTTCCTGTTAATTACATAATGAATAGGTCAGGAGGCCATCAAACTTTGTGGATTTCTATTCCTATGCATTCCGATATTGTTTAACGGGTAATGCGTCCAATGCGTCTATCTGGTTATATTTTGTAAAATAATTGATTTTCCTTTGTTTTTACCCTTTATATATGTATTAAACCATCTGTATTTTTCTTCTATTATTTACAGAGGAGAAACAGAAGAGCATAGATATAGACAGCATATGCGAGTTATTAAATATTGTTCTAGGATCTCAATACCATTCGCAGGTTGACTTATTTACTCAGTATCTAAAGGTGAGTAGCTGAATGAATATTGTTGTATTAATGAACTGGTATTCCGTTTAGTCGGGAAAAAGATTCTGAAAATGGTAAATGCAATTTTTTTTTTTTCTAAATGCAGATTCAGAATGATTACAAAGTCATAAATATGGATCAGTGGATGGGCTTTTACCGGTTTTGCGATGAGGTAATCTTACACGTTGGTTGTTAATTTGAACACTCCTGCTTTGTTTCTTCTTTTCATTTTTCTTATTCACTACTAGTCGTGTCTTATGCCAATAGCCTTCAACGTGAGGTTTTCCATATCAGTTGTTGCCGTTTTCCTTTTTTCCATAAGCGCTACTCTGCTTTCATGATATGTTAGCTAACATGTTATCCGTACAATATTTTGCACAGATAAGTTTTCCAGACCTTAGCAACTACAACCCTGAACTTGCATGGCCTTTGATCCTCGACAATTTTGTTGAATGGATACGAGAAAAGCAGAACCAGAGCTGATAATTTACGGTGAACCTGAGTCTCTGCTGTAAACCCTACAATTGTTGGTGAAGCCCTCTTCGAATCCTTGTTTTCTCACCGTGAGATGTTTATTTTCGCACCGACCCTAAATTTGATTGTGATTGGCCTTTTTGCAGGACAGTTTAGACAACACAATCAAATGGCCTCAGGAATTTACTTTTGCTCATTTTCATTTCTTGCAAATATAGGATTTACCCTTTTGAAATTGCATGTTTGTGATATGAATATGGTTCCGAAAGTCCGGCGAATGTTGTAGCACAGCTTCCATAGTTTACTCTGTTTAATATCCAATTAATGCTGTAAGGTACTTGAGGTGATCAAGTTGAGGCCATTGAATTATGCTATTTTAGTGTGGAGAGATTTTATCATGAATGTGTTTGATAGAATAAAAGCACTTGTGAAAATTGGGATTTGGTGCTCTCACTATTTTATATCATAATCCTTGTTGAACTTTTGGCATATCTGCAATAAAAACAGAACTGATTTCACTCAAGGGACACTGGAACTGATAAAAGAGGCACTACAAGGTCACTATTGGGCGTTTTATTGCCTGTTTAGTGCCCTCCTTTAGTGACAGAACAGAAGTTCGACTTTAGATCCAACTTTGGTAAAACAAGTTCGACCTTCGACAAAAAATCTATTGATGTATGTTTCGTAATTATTTTTTTACATTGATCAGCAAAGAACACGAATTTGCCTGTGTAATTGTTTGAGATTTAGGGTGCGGTTACTAATCCGTAATCAAATTGAGAGGAATTGAATTGAGGAGAAATTGGATTGAGGAGGAATTGAAATGAGACGGAATTAAAATCAGATTCATGTTGAAGTTGTTTACTAAAACTCTCGGAATATAAACCAGTATGATTACTAAAATGCCCTTGTCCCAAATCAAATATTTTATATATTTTTTTAATAAAATTTGATATGGTATATAATAGTAAGAAAAAATTAAATTGCTTTTTTTATTTCATAGACATTTAAATGATTTTGTTTATTTTTTTTTATAAATTTAAGTATTTACTTTAATATCTAAATTTTCTCGCTCAAGTTGTAGTTTCTTCTTTTCGGCATATGTATGGAATTGTGCATAATGTGAGTCTAGGGTTAGGGATAATCTTGGAAATAATGAAAGTAAGTGAGGGCATAAAGGAAAAAAAATTATCATTCCGATTGCTTGGGAAATCCGGAATCCAAATAACTTCTCTATGTTGGGAATCCAAATCAGCCAAATCTTGGAATTGGATTCCCTTTTTTGTGTGGGCCCCACACAGTGTTGATTCCTCTCAATTTTAGTAAACACATGTATAATCCGTAATTGGAATCCGATTCCTTATTCTCATTCCGATTATGGGTTAGTAAACACGGGATCAGAATGGAGTTAAAGACATGGCAAAAGATTCGAACTTCAGGGCAGGAGCATTGGCACAATGAGGCTCTCACAATTTTGTGGTCATAAAGATCCTCTTGGAACAGTGAGACCTGCATACAAGCAATGCCTCAACTATACACGAAATTTTGCGTAATTTGGTCCAACAAGTCATAAAGTAGTTGTGTATTTGTCAACCTAATGGAGTCAAAAACGGGGAAAAGAGGACATTGAGACGAAGAAGTCAATGGAACAAAGAAAAGGAGCCGAATTTCATTTCGAATAGCACCAAGGCAGGAATAGTAAGCGAACGTGAAGGCCTCATCAAGGGCACATTATTTGTGGGGCCTTCAACTTTCTTTCCTATAGGAAAAGCGACTCTAAACAAAAGCACTTGGAAACTCTCCTACGAGAGGGAGCACAAAGTGAGCCTCCTGCAAGAAAACCTCACCTTTCACCTTTTTGTTTTTTATAAAGCGGTATAAAAACTACTCTAATCTACGGCGAACGGAATTCAAATTCACTTTCTTTAATCTTTAGGAATTTTGGTATAGATTTTACTTTCCTAAAGCAACACTTTTGAACCACAAAAATATAGAATTCCAATAATGCGTCGACAACATGTCACTGTATATTTGTTCCAACAATTATCGATGCGTTATTGACATTTATCATCATGTTTTTGACAAAACCACCTAAGAGTCGGGTAGAAGAAAACCACACAAGGATGATGCCAACTTAAAACTTTGCAGGGCAGAAAATCACTTGCCAAAATATTGAAGATCGCGGCAAAAGAATGAAAGATAACAGAAACAAGAACTTGACTTTGCTTCTTATCTTTGAGCAATGTTCTTGAAAATAAATAAACTCTGCTGCGAATTTCAACCATCAAGAGGATGAAGAAGCAATAATCAAAGGCGAAGGGGGAGGACGAGCGCGTCTTGTTCTGCTTCTACCCCTGCGGAATGTTGTGCCAGAAGGAGAGGATGATGAAGATGAAGGAGAGTTAGAAGATATTGCCGCGTTGTTTGACTGGTTTGTTAACTTGTCCTTGTCTCCTTCATCTGCCTTATCTTCGATTCTGTGAACTTTGGTCGTATTTAAAGTCACAGGAAGAACACAATTGCAGAGGAACCCTGCACAATAAGGAATGATTGGTTATGGATAGTGTTAAAACCACATAACTATTAACAAACAAAGCAAGCTCATTTCTTTGGAAACGGATGCTTTCAAGGATCGAAACATTCAAATAGTTTTAGGCCCAATTTTTGGTAGTGGAATGCAGCATTTTCTGAGAAGATTATTTTCAATGGACGAAATTTTTTCGGAGATGAGTTCTAAGTGCATTCTAGCTACTTCTACCTTTTCATAGATGAGCTCTAAGGTCGTTATCAAAATTTGCACTTTTCGCTGTCAATTTAGCGAAATATACAAGGTCAGCAAAGCAATACCTCTGAACTATACAAGTTTCATGACTAAAATGATCCATAGAAATTAGATAAATTGAAGCAAAAATTCCTACCGATTCTGGCAAGCCGATTAACCCAACTTGGAATTGGATTTCCAGTCAATGTGATACATGCATCATTGCAGAAGTGGTTGCAGTTCTTGGTGATCAAATTGTAGGCATTGCCTCTGTAATTCGCCGCAAGGTCTTCCAACACTGCCCTCACCTCTAAGGGCCCAACATCCGTCTTCCCGATCAAAATTGATTTCCTAAATGTAAACCCATCACACTTTTTCGGTTCTCCTTCAAAAATTCCAGATGTTGGAAACTCATGAGCTCCGAACGCATACTCCACACCGTATACTGCACAAGTGAATCCAATAAAAAACCTCCACGAACATCGAAAAAATACAAGTAATGGAAAAACATATCGAAAACCATGTAAAGCTCATTGTACTTGGAAACAAGAAGTGAAAACGAATTCACGAATTCCTTACCAGAAGCTGGTAAGGAAATTAGTAGCTATGAATCACACTAACAATAATGTTTCCGGATTCGAGAAGTTCAATGGCTCAAATCAATCTTTTATCTTGTATTGCTAATTCAATACCTAAAGTTTTGTTTCTTTTAGATCAAAATCTACAATCTACTCCAACTGAACCACATACATCTTAAACTAAACAGAATACAGGCCAAGCCAAAGAGCAACCAACATATTTCCGCATTTTCTCATCTGCCAAACATAATTATGTACATTTTCTCACCAGCCAAACACAAAGTAAAGTTGGTAGAACTAACCTTGTACACCAGAATGGTAAACTCCAAGGCCAAGCCAATAAGCGTAGCCATTAAAAGGTGTGAGATCGTAGACATTGAGGTACACAGGCACCGATCCACTGTCCTCCTCCTCAATGGCAGTTCTGCACCCACTCTTTTTACACAACATTTTTACTCTCGTTTCTTCCTCTTCTCTTCTGCTGCTGCACTCAGAGTCTCACAGACTAAAAAGTGACGTTTTCAGCTGCACAACCACCACCACCATCTCTGCCTCTCATAATACAATAACAACATCCTCCAACAAGAATGTCATCGAATTACAATACAATTTCCGAGTTGCTTTTCGGATTCCAAATCATGGGTTTTCTTCTTTGCTTCCAAAAAATAATGGGTTTTTTATTTTCTGGTGATTTTTCTAGTGGGAGAGGAGAATTTGGAGAATCTTCTGCTGATGGATGATGGGTTCCACAAAGTGAATGTGGGGGGTGGTGCTGCCCCAGCTCTTGGCTTTTTTTAATAAGAAAATGGTTGGCGCTGTGTTATAAAAATCTGGGATCTGTGAAAGAGAACTGCTAAAACACACTCAAAAGTGAAACTTTCTGATGAATTTTCCGTCACCTCAAATTTAATAATATAATATTTTATGATATCGATACGAAAATTAGAGTGGAAGTGATGTGAGTGGTATTACAAGAGATCAAATCTTCTGCATTCAAATTTGGTATGGTCTCTCTGTAATTCCAATAAGTGATTGACACATATTAAATTCATAGTTATTATCTTAACTTTTCTAAATTTTGTTGTTATGAATTTAATACGTGTCAATCACTTATTGGGACCACAAAGAGGCCACATCAAATTTGGGGGCAGAAGATTTGATCTCTGTTACAGGGGAAACAGGGTTGTCCCTGATTGGTTACGAATCTGAGCTGGTCTCAGTCTCATCCCACTTTTAAAAATTTGAATTTTTTGGGAGAATGTAACGTACACTCATTAATCATTATGGAACGTAGTGGGTTTCATTTCAATTAAAACTTTTTTAGGATAAAGAAACAATATCATTATTTTTCGGTTTTGGTTAAGAGAAAGAAGGAAAGTGCCCAGACAGATGAGATGAATATAATTAATTAAAGTAATATTTTAGAGAATTATTGTTGACACTATAAAATGGGAAGTGTTAGTGACACTTCAAAATTTTCATTCTACACTCCTCAGTGTATTTTTCTTTCCTTATATAAAAAATATGGAGTGTAAAATGATATTTTTGAAGTGCTAATAACAATTCCCTATAAAATTTTTATTTTGTACTCTTTATAAATATATTTTTTCTAAACATAAATATTTGAAATGTAAAATGAGATTTTTAGAGTACAAAATAAAATTTTTTCTGTATATAAAATTTTATTTTCCGCTCTTCTTAAACCATAATATGTTGATTCCTCAACCATAATATAAATATATTTTATATAGATAAGTCATTTTCCCGAGAATGCCATGTGCATAAGCGTGGTTTTTTCCGTTTCTCTCCCCCTCCTTTATTGTTTTGTCACATATGTCCCCCTACTTTATTTTTCTTCATTCTTTTCTAGTATCTTATGCATTATATACACTTTAGTTTTAGTTTAGAATGTACACTTTGGTCTTGATATGAGACATTATAAATGTATGCTTTCTATCTGCCGATCACAATCTTGTAGATCTAGTAGTGGGAACTCAAATTTGTTTGAATTTGTGGTTGAAATATGTGTTTGGTATTGGAAGTGAAAGAATAAATATATATATATAATTTTTGATTAAAACCGTAAACCGGCATGAACCGATCTAGGACTGGCATAAACCGAATATTTTTTCCCAAATCCAGTTCGCTGCCAAGGTTTTAGTAATAAATTTAAGCGAGACAACACTGAACTGATCGTTGATATTATTTGAACTTAATTAGATGCCTCAAATATTACCAATTTGGCTAATATTTTGTAAGGATGATTTATGAGGTGCAAGTTGAAGAATAGACGGTTTAAAGTTCAATGTGGTGTTGCCCTCACAACTAATTCCCATTTTTATTAAAAAAAAAAATTAAAAAAAAAAAAGAAAAAAAGAGAGAGAATCATTTTCCTTAAAGGCTTCTGATGGTTGCTGGTTTCATTGGTTTCATAGTGGTAGCACAACTTTGTTGTGATTATGTTATTTCATTGTGAAAGTACTTTTGTAATCATTCTAAAGAAATTTAAGTGCTATCTGTTTAGCAATATTTTTTGTTTATTAGTAAATAAAAATTTTTAAGTTTACTTCTCGTTGGTGACGAATTTGAGACTAATAGTTATCTCATTATATGACATAGCTAAAATTCATGTCCCATAGTTAAATGATATCGATATATTGTCAAAGGAAAAAAAGTTGGATAGAATACTATGTTTGACATGTATGTTCTTTAGCAAAATATAATTGACTTACATTTTTCATTAAGTACCAAGCGAAAGTCCAATTGTATAGAATAGGTCACCAGTTTGTTTTGTAAGTCTTATTATGTGTCACTGGTTGATTTGTTCATTCTAATTTTAATTTAGGGAAAATACTTATATACATTATTTTTCACCTTTTATACGCCCTTTATTATTATTATTGTTTTTTTAGCTAAAATGATGAGATTAGCATAACTCGTTACCTTAGTCCCTGAGATTTGAACAGGGTAAAGGAGAATCAAGGGGCAGATGGTTCTTTACATGTGATTCTCATATGTAATGCTATTTATCAGCTTTTTTTTTTTTTTCAAACGAGAGATTTGTTAGATTATATGTTAGACTAGGAAACTGACGAGATTCGAACCCAGGTCCTAGTGTAATGGCAACATTCCTCTCCACCACTGTGGTAGATGGCCACTTGTATCTGCTTTCAAATTAAACACTCATGATGATACACTTTGACCTGGATATCCGAAATGGACATTGAAATCGAGGCATGCTGGCAGACACTCGGAGGGTGACAAAGTTATAACAGGGCTAGCCTGGCCTAGTGCGGGTTAGGGTGATATATTTATATATTTTTTCATAAGAGTAAAATTTATAAAATTCGGTTAAAAAATAAAAAAGTTTAACTAGAAGTGGTGGTTTTATTTTATTTAAAATTAATGAGGAGGTCCCGGGTTTGAAATACTATGTGCGTTTATTTACTTTTCAATTTTTACGAATTTCTTTTCATAATAGTATAAATTTATAAAATTTGTCATATGATCAAAAAGTTTAATCGGAAGTAGTGGTTTTTGTTATTTAAAACGAGAGATCTTGAGTTCAAAATGCTATGTGTATGTTTATTTTTTCCAATTTTTACGAATTTGTGTGTGGTTATTCTTTTCTTTTTAGTTACTAGCTAGTAGCTATGTGGGTTGCAACATTCATTCCAATTCAAGTCTAACCTTAAATAAAGAGTAATGCGTAGACTACATTTGCAAATCATATGACGTGTTACCAATATGTTTAATTTATTGCTCATCATTGCTTATACATATCAATTAAAGACTCGAAAATATATTCTTTTTAGTCCCATATTGACAAAGTTAGTAAATAAGAAGAAACACATCACGATTTATATAAAAACACTTTAGAAGTTCATATAGAAGGGAAACAAAACTAGTCATTTTTCTACTTGTAAACCCGGGGGTTTTTTGTTTCCTTCTCTCAATACAAAATAAATTATTTTTCTGTGTTTCTAAATTATCGTGTATAAAGTGTTTTTTTAAGTATAATTTTATCGGAGTCTTATATGTGAAACATATAATTTTTCTTGTGAGATCCCACATCACCCAGGGGAGTGGATCATGTGAGCCTTATATGTATATTCTCATCTCTACCTAGCGCAAGACCTTTTGTGTCACATCCCGATCCGGGCCCCCACTACATACTGGGCTCAACTCCGGCGTAGCACGATATTGTCCGCTTTGGGCCCCGACTACGCCCTCATGGTTTTGTTTCTGGGAACGCACACGAGAACTTCCCAGTGGGTCACCCATCATGGGAGTGCTCTCGCGCGCTACTCGCTTAACTTCGGAGTTCCGATGGAATCCGAAGCCAGTGAGTTCCCAAAAAGCCTCGCGCTAATTGGAGGGGGAACATACATATAAGGCTCACAGGATCCACTCCCCTAGATGATGTGGGATCTCACATTTCTTATGAAATTAGGACTCATTTTTTGGGTCGCACCGAGCCTTAAAACTTTCAGGACCGATCCTGAATCCTTTCATGAAAGTTTAAAACATATTTTTTTGAAAGTTTCCCGAAAGTTTTAAACAAATTTTCCTGAAACTTTTGTGTCAGTATGCTGATTCGTTGCTAAAAAAAAGCTTGTATTTCTCTATGAGAGCGTCTTAGGGTTTTAGTAAGAATGAACGTAGTACAAAGATTGAGTGATGGTAGTATTTGATTATTGAGTGTGGGTTTATTAATAAATTTTAGTTTAATTGTTAGTTTCATCTTATACTTGATAATAATTAAGTAATAAAATAAAATTGACAATTCACATTTAAAATCTAAAGTGAAAGAAAAATGACGTTACATGAGTTTAAATAAAAATTTCTAAAAAAATTTATTCTCTTGTCACACACGTTCCAGTCACCAAGCAAGAAACAGTAAATAGAAAACGGGAATTCAGAGCGGAGGAAGAAATGACAGGGTGCTTTGAGAACAACGGCAGGTCGTCGTATAAGGTGTTCTGAGAAACACGGTAGGTCGTATAGCCCTCTTTTAAGTTACTTGGCCGAAACGACGTAGTTCTGTCCAGGGTTTAAAAACTGAAAATACATTTTTGTTTCTTCTTCTTCTCGGGCATATCAATCAGTCTCGCGCCGCCGTTGCTTGCCCTGGTTGCCCAATCTCTGGTGCGAAATATAGAAACCGGTGGAGGGAAATCCCGGCGGCTGGATGGCCGACAACTGCCCACTTTTGCCATAACATGCGCCCGCCCTTGCCACCACCTGCTTCTTGAGTAAATCATTGGCGATGACGAAGGTGCAGGAGTAAACCGAGTTCCGGCCCAAAATGATCTGTAAATCCTTCTGGGTTCCGATACAAATGTTTCGCGAAGGATCGCAAGGATCGCAAGCAAATGTTTCGCGCCATTACTCTTCCACTCAAACCGGTGGCCTCTCTAAAACGTACCATTGAACGCGAAGGATCGCAAGCAAATGTTTCGCGCCAGAGAAATCTTGGTCCGGCTCCCTAAACGTTTAAAACCCACAACAATCTTACAACCAAGGAGACCATTTTGCTCCAAATCAGCTAAAAATGCCAACAATACTAACGCCGAGGAGACGAGTGTGAGTTCGTACCAGGAGCAGTATAAGCAGCTGGAGAAGCTCGACTTCATGACCGCCACCAAAATGCTCTTCACTGCTCCGCCCTCGAAAAAGAAATTTGGGTATTGTTTTGCTTCGAATTTTCTGCAACATAGTGTTGTTTTCTTGTTCTTATGATTGTTCTGTTCGTTGGTCTTGCTTATGCTCTGATTGGAACTTGTGGGTCGTTTTCTGTTCTCTTTGGCATTTCGTCGAACAACTTTTGTGCATATAGGTAGATAATTTACATAGCTGGGATTGTGTTGAATGGAGGGTTTGGTGAAATTAGGAGGAGCCAGGTGGGTGTTTACATGTATAAATTGATTGAATGTTGGCAAATGTCGTGTGGAAAATTGAATTTGGAGCCAGCTGCTAAAGCACTAAGCTAATTGTGGTCTTGTTTCATTTCAAGAAAATGTTGGTGTATGGGTGGAAAATGTTGTTTCATTTCATTCAGTATTTGTTAAAATTTTCCTATTGGGTTAAAAGAAAAACAAAAGTTCAATGCTTATGTCCTTGGTAATGGAACAAACGAAGAATTTATTAGTACCCCGAAAGGGATTCTATATATTCTCACCATTTTGCAGCAAAGCCTTTTTTCTTTTTTCCATTTGTGTAGGTTAGTTTGCCTTGATTTGTGTCTGTGCGGTGTAGATTACTTTCCAAAGAAGCTATTAATGAAAGATATTTCTGTACTTTGAATATCCTATTGGTATCTTCCTTTCAGTACTGAGACATGTTTTTTGCCTCTCTTCTTTTCATGGTCAGGCTCGATTTCCATTTGGTACAACTGTTCTTTTGTTGCATGCCTTCCTTGGGTACGTATCACTTTTCATATTTGGTTTCTCCTGTGGTTACACACCATTATCTGAAAACTTATTTCATGTAACAGCTGTGTATCTGGTGGCTCAGTATGCTCGCTATGAAATTAGAAGAATGGAAGTGGTAACTAAACATTTATGTTTTTTGCTCATCTTAAGCTTAAAATAGTGCATTTGTAGTATAGTCTCTTGATTGGATTGTATGCCATTGTGTGTTTTTATTGTGAATATCTCGTTTAAGAATGAGAAAAACAAGACAAACTCAGGAAACCAAAAACAACTAAGCAAGATAATTAACACCTAGAATTTAAGTGGTCCGCGTATGTGCCTATGGCCACGTGGCATCAACAACAATAAACTTTCACTATATCAATGATGAGTACAACGAATAATCTTGCCAAGCCTCTAGGATTAAGACTTGACAAAAAACCTGAAAGAACAAGAGCAAGAAATACACCCTTTATCTCTTTTCATTTCTCTAGCAAACACTTTGCCCTTACAGTATTCTCTCACTCTAACTACTTGAGTGGTATTGCTCTAGTTTTTTTGCTCCAATTCAAAACTAGCGCAATAGTCCTTTTTATAGACATAATATAAGGATTACTGAATTTGCAATTGGCAACCTGAACGCTCCTTATGTATCTGTCGAAACAACCTTTGCAGAAAGAGGTCGCACTGCATCTTTTACTGATACACTCATCTGGCTGGTTCACCACACACACACACACACACACACACACTTGTATTTGGCTATTACCAACTTCATGCCAAAAGAAATGCACTATGGCCAGACACATATAAATGCTAGCTGAATATTGGATCCTTAGAAGCTCATGGGTGCAACATTTTTCCTCCAACTTTTCAAAGTGAACATTCTAACTAATCATGTACAATCTGAATTCTTTTACCAAACACCGAATTTTTTTCTTTCCATCAATACTCAAGAAAGTTTCAACCCATTGATTAATTTCAAAGATGGAGCATTGCTTTTTAACACAGAAACATGATCATGTCAAGTTCGATAAGCACATATTTGGAAATTGAGCAAGATATATGAGTATCGCTAAAATGCCTTGTCCAAAATCTCCATCTCAGGAACAGGAGATGAAAAAGAAGAAAGAAGAAGAAGCGAAAGCAAAAGAAATAGAAGTAAATGCTACCGAAGAAAAGGAAGCAGGATCTGTTCCAGAGCTTTTGGAGGTGAAAGTGAGACTAGATAAACTTGAAGAAGCACTAAAGGAAATAGTGGTTGAATCGAAGAAGCAAACTGCCAGCGGGTTAACAAAAGATCAGGAAGTAGGTAGTCAGAAGAAAGATAGTGTAAAAGAGGCAATTAACACTAGTAGTTCAGACTCCAGCAAGCCTTCTGAGACAGATCACCTTAGTAAACAGAATTCTGGAGAATCAAGACCGGCCCTCAGCAAAGAGAGAGTAAATGGTCAGCACCCGGTTCCTAATGCTTCCTTGAAGGATCAGCTGGGCAAAACCGAAGATGGAGGGGCTTCTCCAGGTGCTAAAAGATGAAGTCGTCGGTTACTTATTGTCTACAGTTTTGGTTGTAGCTTAGCATAGGCAACAGGGAACACGTCATTTGAACAGGTTAAGTTGATTTATAGGTGGGAGTATGTTGCGAATTCGATGTTCTTTTCTTCATCGAACTTTCTTCTTGCAAAATGAAATAATACTTAATTGTAGAGCTTTTTTCCCAGAAATGATTAGTGGGAACATCTTGGAGACTAGACTTCGGTTGAACGATATGTTGCCTATGAATGTGATGGTTATTTTCAAGTTTGCTGGTCTACGATACAAGTTACACAGTTCTTGCTTGTGATCGTGCTCGAGAGCAAAGGTGAAGAAATGAATGAGAATTGAAATATCAGGCCGATTCCTATTGTTTGAAAGCAAGCATCACTACTCTGTAACTTGGTAAAAGTATTCATTTTTGCACTTGAAGTTCCGAGTTTGATTCTTTCTCCGGCAATATAACTGGCATAAAAAGTAAAAATACGAAGAAAAATAAGAGAGATTTATGCATGTCATCATCGATTAATCCTGAAACAATTGTATATTTGTGATTAAAAAAAGGGATCCACACGTCTCTCCTCTTACACTCCTTTATTTTACCTATGGCATTGGGTTGCATAAATCGAAGGAAAATTAATGGAAAAAAATATATATAAATGCGCAGAAGGAGAAAAGTGGTGTTGTATATGAGATGTCGTGAGTTTGAAATCCCTTTTCCCTGTTAATCGTAAAAGGGCAATAATAACCACACATTATCTTATTTAATTCGATGACATGCATAAACTTTTTCAGCCTGATGGCTCAAAATAAAAAGGGAGCTTAAGAAAAGAATCAATAAAACTTGACCGAATATTGGGCTGGACTTTCATTAAGGAGGCCTTGCCAAGCCCTAGTCCTTACAACCCAAACTGGGCCCACCAACAGAACGGTCCTACCACCCTTTGATTTGTGACCTTGTCTTTGAACTCTGAAGCCCTTAGACCTTTAAACCCTAAAACCCTCTGAAACTGCAAACTATTCCGAGGAGTCTCTTGCATGGCGCGCCTAATCCGACCCCTGAGAAAATCCACTCCTTTTCCTTCTTCTTCCAGAATCCCAATTCAGCAAACACCCACTTTGCATTTCGCACATGAAAAACAAGTCTCCCTCTTAAACCCTTCACTCCAACCACCGCAATTCCGGCGAACTTACATCTCCGAAATGCGCAAATCGGCCTTCGAAGGCAACATTCTCAGACTCCTCCGGAGGGAAATAGAGTACGAGCTTGATCACTCTCCTGCCACTCAGGTACCTACATGATTCATCCACTCCGCTCTCTTTTGCTCTTAAATTCCAAATTTTGACTTATGGGAAGAAGTGGGTTAGGCTTTGTTTGATTGATGAGAATTCGAGGGAAGAGAAGGGATTTATTGGATTTCGAGAATTGGGTTGTTGGGTAATTTAGATTATGTGGCGTAGGATTGGAAAATTTCATCAAGCTGGAAAATTTAAAGCCATTTCTCTGTTTCGGGGCTGATTGGTTACTTGTTAAGAAAAATGGCACGCTCCAAAAACACAAATGAAATCTTTCGAATAGGTTTCTAGATACCGAAAGGTGCAATGGAAGCCCATTCAGTTCAATTGGTTTTCTGGTAAATCCTTATGCAATATAATTGATGTTTTTGTTAATTAAAACCGAGCCAAAAACAAGCTACTACATGAGCTAAAATTTTGGCTTGGTTGAATTGCAATCCGCAAGGCGAGATAATAGATTGTATTCAAGATGTTGTTCCTTCCTGAGTTGAGTTTTCTCAGCCATCAATCATAGGATTAAGACCGGATCTACACGTTCTTCCCTCCAAGGACTCCGCTTAGATGCGACAGTCACTAAGTTATGGTCGATGGTTAGCTTTTGTAATCACAAGTTAAAGCACTCTTAAATAATATCTAGAAAATTCCCTTTAATTATTTGGGAGTCTTTTTTGTTTTTTTCGGGTTTTAATGACGAATTTTTTCTGTTTTTCAGCCAGTTACAAAATTTAAGTCGTTTACAGTTAACGACCGGCCTGGTGAGCAATGGATAACCTTGAAGAGAAAGTTTGGGGAGAAAGAAGACATTAAGATCGAAGCCACGATGTTTGATGGATCTGTTCCTGTTCCGAATTCCAAAGGTGGTGCTGGCCTTGGAAAAGATGTGCAGCTTCACATTACAGTGATTGTTAATATCTCCAAGAAGGAAGGCGGCAATGTGTTTGAGATTATGTGTTCAGCTTGGCCAGATACTATAGAGATCAACAAGCTTTTCGTCCGAAAACCTGAGAAGATGCCAGCTCAGCCTTATGCGGGTCCTGAGTTCAAGTATGATATTCTATTTAATCTCCTTTTTATATATTACTATATGAGGAACATTAGTAACATAATAAGAGTTAGAGATTGAGTAAAATTCTTAATTTATATGAATTTTGTAGAACTCTTTTGTGTCTTCCCCCTTCTCCTGTCTTTTGTTGTTGTTTGTGGTTGTGATTCTTTTTCTTTTTGTGTATTGATTTTCTTTATTTATAGAGTATAGAGTCTGAAAGCTGATTTGTACTTCGGTCTCATAATATTTTCTTCTGCTCTCTAAATGTTACTGTTTATTTGTTTTTGTGGTTTGTGTACAGGGAACTTGATGATGAGTTGCAAGACTCACTTTATGAATTCTTGGAAGCAAGGAGTATAAACGATGATCTTGCTATTTTCTTGCACGAATACATGAAGAACAAAGATAAAACTGAGTTCATTAGATGGATGGGGACTGTGAAATCATTTATTGAAAAGAAAGTAGAGTGATTGTGCAGCGTTTTGGATGACCTTGATTTATCAATCCTGTTTGCGTTGAGTAATGAAATTGGCATGATTATGCAAATGGAGCTTCCTCTTATGTTTTTAAATCTTTCTTTGTTGTTTTAACTTTCCATATGATAAAAAATTATGAACTTATGTAGCTATTAATCTTGAATGCTTTAGACAAGTTGTTGCATTAGGTCATCAAAAATGGTAGAAGAGCCCTCTAGTGGTGGCATATGCCATCTGTTTAGGTTCTAAAATTTGTTAAAACTGTCTTCTTTTTCTGTTTCTTCTCAATCAACATCAAGATCCATGCCCTAACATCTATCAAGCTTTACTTGTGGGTCTCTTTATTTACCATGGTTTCTCAGTCCTACCTTGTTTTAGGTAGATCTTCTCAACATAAGTAGTAGGTTTAGGGTTTTCGTTATGGGACTTTCCAGCAGTCTTCATATCCCGTGGGAGATTTATGCTATTTTAATAATTTATGCCTCAGCTAGATAGCTGCTTGCAGCATTATGACTCTACTTGCTGCCGGTTATGCATTGAGACTAGTGGGTTAAAGTATGCATGCCATATGTTCACGGTACAATGAAATATGATCATGTGATGATTATTATGCTAGAGAAGGAAGCCATTTTGAATTAAGTAGAAAAAAGTGTATATTTTGCTCATGTGGCTCATGCCATGGCAGATTTTGCTATTTTCTTTGATCATGCAGGCAGTTCACCTTGGTTGAAATATAATTTCCTTAATGAAGTGGAAAGTTTGCATTTTCTTCCATGTTACGTTCTATGTTTGCTTCGGTCATTATATTTATCCACTTGATCACTTAACAGATTACACGACTTTTGCTCTAGCTTCTTTCCCACTAGCTTTCGTCATCTTTTTTTTCCTTAGACACAAATTTCATGTTGCAAATGTGCTTGTGCTACATAGAATAACAATTACTCAATTTTGTTGTAGCTCCATAAATTTGAACATTCACTTTGAGATAAGTACCATCTTGGAAAGTGGAAACGAGCTGTTGCAGGTCGCAATCAGGTTTAAGACTATTGGTGGTGTGTAGATGGATTATGCTCCTGGATCATGCTGCTTGCTGATGTTGTGGCCAGAATTCCCTTCTCATAGAACGTCTGCATCCACTTTTCCCAGTCATGTGAACGAGTATCAATGTAACGTCTGCATCACTTCCCTTTTCTCTTTTTAGTCTTAACCATATATTCTCCTTTGCTGCAGGATTGCGTCGGCAACTGAAACTTACAGAGTAATGTTTGTTTCTAGCTTTATAGTCTGAACTAAATTGCGATCAAGCAGAAAGTATCAATGTCTCGGTATGTTAATATCTCGAACTTATGGTCCTGGCTTTATGAAAGATGCTCTATAGTACTATCTACTCTTGGTGAACTTCACATTCCACTACAATATGCTTTACCATTGATAGACAGACATGCCAATGGTGTGGTGTATATTGGTCAAACCCTGGATAAGATGAAAGTCTCATCCTCTTTAGTTTTGAGCAATATACATCAGTTCCAAATCTGATGTCATGTTATTTTCGTTATCTTTGCTGGTCTGCACTCTGCATCATACTTTCTCACCTCTAACTCCTGAATTGGGTTGGACTATAATTCGTTCAATCTTGTGAATAGTAGTCATATGTTCTTGACCAGAATGACGGTGCTACTGATTACGATACTTCTAGGCACGAGCACCATAGGAAATGAGAATTGTTGTGTCGTGGTCCACAAGAGTGTCATACTCGTCTTTTCAATTTCGATGTCCCTTGCTTCGTCTGTAGATTTTTGATTTCCCCTCTTATTCCTTGCAAAGTTTGTTGATCTTAATTTCAAACATCATTTTGAAGTTTGATTTTCAAATATTGGTTGTACATAGATGACCATCAAATTGAGATAAACAGTCAATTCAAAAGCAAAATTGTTTGTTTTTTGAGACATTTTTATGGAGAAACTGTGTCATTTAGAAGAGTTTAAACATTGTTGAGAAAGACAATCGATTCAAAAACAAAATTGTTGAGATAAATGGTCCATATGAGTCTCTCTTTAAGGGCTAGTTTGGAGTTGTTGTGCGGTAAAAAAAAACATTGCTTTCAGAAGCAGGAGTAGAGCTGCTTCTGCTTTCTACTGTTTTGGATCCATGATTTTGATAAAAACACTTCTTTTTTTTTCATTTATCAAACACAATTTTAGCCCAAGCTTTTTTAAAAAACTTATTTTAAAAAAAATAAATTTCAGCAATGTCAAACCAACCCTAAGTTTACCACGTAGACTCGGAAATCATAGGTAATTACAGATCTAGGCTTAGTCAAGTTGGGTAAAGCAGTGTGCTCATTCCTCTACACTCAAGTTCAAATTTCCCTCGCCATAGTTTTGATGAAAATTTTGACGTATTAAAATCCCTGAGAGAGGACAATTTGTAAACAAATTTTGATAAATTTTGTTAAATTATGACATATTTTGTAAACAAATTGCAGTGAGAGAGCACAATTTTCAAATTTGTTGAACTCTCAAAACCCAAGTAATTTCAAGAAAGCGATAGAAAAAAAAAATATGTGCGTAATTCTTTCTTAAGCGTGCAATTAAACTTTGATTGATGATGGTTTTGTAATCTCCCTCTGTTTTCATTGAATGGGACAAACTTAAAGCCTCCACTAATCAAGTCTTAAACAATATTCAAATCTTACAACGACAAGTAATCTCATCCTTAATTATTATAAGATCCTAATGGAGAAAGACTTGTTCTTGGTTTAATTTTTCACCTAATCTCATTATCTCAGCAACTTGAAAGCTCCACATTCACATGCAGCCTCTTTTTCCAACTAGTGTTTGTTAAAGTGTTTCTTAATTTGGAGGCAAAATGAAGGCTTTTCAATATTTTAATGCCAAAATGGTAAAAGAATGAGGCGTTGTAACACAACTATATGGACACCCCAACTGGTTTGCGGCTAATGGCAGAAACCCAAGACTTTCACGTCCACTTCTACAGGGGAAATGATAACCACGCTCTTTTTTTCTGTTTGTTCACTTTTGTGTTTAATCTTATTTGTTGTTTTTGTTTGATTTTTCAGTTTGATGACAGGACGTACGGCGGGAAAAAAGTATGTGCAGTTATTCGTTTCCTTTGGACATTCTCCTTTCACCTTTTTCCTTCACCATTCGCATTATATAATGTCGTAGGATGATTGAAATGCTCACTCTTGAGGTAAAAAAATCCGTCGAGAATGATTCACTGAAAAAGTTTCATCCATATTGGAAGTTACTTTATTATTAGTTTATACATCGGTTTGTCTTTTTATTTTACAACTAATTTGGATGTTTTCTTATGCAGAGATGATTTTTAATAAATGACCTAAAAGATAGATGATTCAGAACATTATATGACAAAATCGAGACGAGAGAATGTAGCTAGCATAGCCAACTTTACGTTCATTTTCAAGACTCTTGACATCTTGTCTTCCTATCAAAATCCCTTGTTAATCTGAGATTTCAATGACAGTTAACTGTCATAGTGAACAAATTTCAGTCACTTTTACATATTAATTCTAGGATAATCATGGTGTATTATGACTAAGCCGATATAGTAAACATCAAATGGATCTGGACCCACACAAATTAGAAGTGGCCTAATTATGGAAGAGATTTTGTAGCTAAGAAATCAAGGCAATCAAGATTTACCCACAATTTAATATTGAGGTTAGGTAGAGGTTGAATCGATTCTTTCTCATCTTCAAAAGAGTAAACTGTCGTGACTTAGCCATCGGCTGGTCTTTTAGAAAATAAAAATATTGAGGAGAAATTATTGATGGGGTAGGGAGGATAGCTATGAGATGAGGGTGATTAATCATTATAATGTGTCTTTCACATGGCTTGTTACATTACACCAACCTCTTAGATCCAAATAGCACTAGCAATAGAGATGGTCTATTATTTCAACTGCAGGTGGGTCAAAAACCCATGTCATTTAAACCATCATGTCAAATTAAAAGTAGTAGTAGGAAATGACAATCACAAGATTCCAAATCTTTGCACGTTTTGTGGACCTTACAAACAAATGTTTAAGATATACATGACCCTCAAGGTCTCTCAGATGAACACACCTGGGTGCTGCGTGACGTAATTTCAAATGATCAAATATTAAGCAGATTTGGTAGTATATAAGTTGGCTAGAAAAGTATGCTCTCGTATTCAAGTTTCACCGTCTTTTAGAATATTGTTCGAAAGCAAAAAAAGAATAAAGTAATCAAGGCTAGATTTATGAGTATTTGTCTAAGTACTCGCTGGTTTAGTGTTCTATTTTTTCTTACCAGAACATATCAAAAAGTATCAACACACCACTCAAAAGAATTAAAAATCAAATTCTACAGTTTTTTAATACAAACAATATTACTAGTTTAATTTACACTAGAGAAAGGGAGAGGGGCTTGAATCCGGAATGCTGTGGAAGGAAGAAGAAAGTCGTAACCACTAAAGTAATCCACCACTTGTAGAATCAAATTCTATATCACTATAGAATTTTGGGAGCATTAATTTGCATTTAGTCCATCTTCAATTCCAGCATTTAGCACTTCTCTCTTAAAAATAAAAGAGTAAACTGAACGAGTAAAATTTATGCTAACGCCTTTTGATCCTTAACAGCTAATCTAAAGTATTGAGAACCCAATTAAAAGAAGAGCAATTTGCTGGCTTTAAAGTAATGTCAGGGAGATGAAATTTTTTAAACCAAATTGCAAACCAAATGATGTGTCACCAATAAGAAACAAACACGTTAATCGACATTTAATTAATAATTCAATCATCTACAACTACATCATTTAGTTTGCAAATTTAGTTTAAAAAATTTGGTCTACCTAGTATTACTCATGGCTTTAAATGGGGAATAATTAAGTAGCAAAATTGATCTTTGAGTTACTGGTACACATCACCATGAAAATTCAAAGTTCTGATGCCCAACTTATAGATCGTGAGATCAAATGTTAGATGGATCACAACCGTTGAATTATTAAAAAACAAAAAAAGTGTCACAACATTTGGAATTGGGATTTACATTCAAAGCCAAAAATTTCAAAACAAACATCTCTGAAAATGTCAAACTTTAGCTAAAAGGAATGTACAAAAGATGCAACTCATACATGAAAGCCAAAGATAGAGGAAACCTGAAATTGATCAGTTAACATGGATGGGTTTAAAATTTGGAGAAAAAAAAAAGAAAAAGAAAAAGAAAACTGGGAAAGTGCTTAGAGCTTGAGGGACAAGTCAAGCTTCTGCAACTCATCTTGCTTGGTATTAAAATGGCCAACACTACTATTACTCCACCATAAACCTCCAATTCCTTCCATCTCTGGAGAAAACTTCCGAACATTAGTACTATAGGAAAACCTTCCAACACCGCCACTCGATGAGGAGGAGGAGGAGGATCCTATGCCGCCACCCTGCACATGAAAAACATTGTTGTGTGGAACAAGCCGCCCGATCGCAGGTTGTTGATCAATAGGCCGTCTCAGCCACCCACTATTACCATTATGTCCTCCAATGGTGTTTGTTTGGTAACAAGGCTTGTGAATTGTGGAATGCACTTGTATGCCAAGTGACCTAGTATTGAAGGACCCATGCAAAGGGAGAGATGCCATGCTGGAGAATCTGTATGAGGAGAGTAAACTTGGAAGCCTATCTAAGGCATCTGCTTCTGCTGCAGCACAATTACTCTTGAGCCCTTTTTTGGCAAGTGTTCTCTCTCTCTTATGAGCATTTTGGTGCCCTCCGAGCGCTTGTGAACTGTAAAATGTTCTCTGGCAATAATTGCAGGAGAAAACCCTTGGCTCGAAATCAGTAGTGGTAGTACCTTTGGGACTGGAAGTCTCTGATGAAGAGTTTCCTGATGTGTTGTCTGAATCAAAACAGTTGATGAGGTTGAGTTCCAGCTTCGCCCCGTGATTGGATTCCTTGTTTGAGAGGCTTAGATCCAATGCAAGATTAGGGTTTTGAGCTTGAGGGTGTTCTTGGTGATGATCTTGCACTAGTTGTTGGTTCTGTGCGTTTGGGGTTTCCATATTTGAGACTTGGATTAGGTTTGGTGGTACCGGTGCCTCTGAGGGTAAGAAACTGCTTGAGATTTGAGAGAGAGAAGGATCAGGTGCTTGGGGGCTTCATGGTGAAAAGTTGTGAGAATTTTCTCCTTCTGGGGTGATGAGAATTGAGGGGGGTCTGATATTATGCGAGAAGAATAATATGTTTCTGATATATTAGTAATAAAGGCTGTGTCCTATGTATAGAGGGATAGACCACTGTTTTACAGTTAAAAGGTCTCAATATAGCAAGACTTAAGGAATAAGAAGAGTACTATTTGGGTTTTGTTTTTTGTGTTGGGGGGGGGGGAGGGAGGGACTTGAATTGTCTGCCCTCCCACTTCCCATCCCATTCCATCCTCTTTTATTTGAGCAGTCACGGTAAAAAAATTAATAAAAAATGTTGACGTGGTTTAACCGTGACCACATAAATAGGAGGGGATGGAAAATAGGAGGACAGACAATCCAAGTCCGAGAGAGAGAGGGAGAGAGAGAGAGAGGGTCCTATAAAGGCAATGTGATTGAAACTGATGAGGAACATCCATGTAGCTCTTTTTCTTGCATATACCTCTCTACTGTATATTTTAACTTTTTGTTTGTCTCCTTGACATTTGTGGCCTTTAGGGGTTTAACCTTTTCTAGGCACACACACTGTGCAGTCATGGATATAACTTATAGCAGACCAGACTAGAGATCCAACATAGAGTGAGAGGATTTAATGATGCATGTTTATGTGTAAGTGAGAGTTCTTATGTCTAAATTTTTTCAAAATAATAACCAATTTTGAGGATTTAATGGATGCATGCTCATTTCTAAGTGAGAAGTTTTATATTCAAATTTCGTAAATGACAAGTTCAATATCAATTTATTATCCACCCATTAATGCAAATATATCGTGGTATAAAAAAATTGAATGCATGTTCAAAATTGTAAATTTGACAATAAGGGCAACACAAATTCCATGTTGAAACTGATGATCATAAAGGGGTGGTTGAGTTATAGGAATTAAATACTTGAAAAATCATCGTGTCAGTCTTATGGGATTCTTGTAATTTGGCTTAAATTTAAAGGAAAACTAATGAAAATGGTTTGAAAACTTTGAGTTTTAACGATGAGGACCAAATAAAGGGTAAAGTGAATAGTACCAGGATTGACTTTTTAGTGTAAAAATGTGGTTTTTCATTAAAGTGAATAGTACCGGGAGCTTTTCGTTAAAGTTCCCTAAATTTAAATCGTGTTCCTGTAAATTACATAATTCTCGTACTTTGTTGGTTGTCTCAGTTAGGTCCCAGCTTGTTATTCCATCAATATTTTGTAACAAAAGAGTCAAGTAGAACAAGAACCTTAGGCCATTTCTAATCGAAGGAGGGTCAGAGGGCTAAAACGAGCCCTTTGACCCTCCAAGAAATTAACATTTTAATGAACAGTACATGACCATATTTCTTACCATCTCCAACTGAGGGTCAAAGGGCCATAGGGCCAAACATAGCCCTGTGACAAAAAATCATCTCCAACCGAGGGCCAAAGGGTCATAGGACCAAACATAATTTATTATTTAAATTTAAAAACTACAACAACTTAAATTTAAAAACTACTACAACTTAAATTTAAAAACTACAACTTAAATATATGATGAGCCTAATTTGCCTTTGAATCCAAGAACTGGTAATATCTCTTTAAATGAGTACATGAGGCGCTATAGGATGATACGTTCCCGTGCCACAAACAAGTATTTACAACAGGATCATGTTGCACAACTTTGGGCCAAAAGAAGCATGGAGTAGGAGTTTAAGTTTTATATTGTTAAAAATGTTGTTTAAGTTTTATGTTGTTAAATATTTTTTTTATGTTATATAATTTTTATGTTGTTTAATGTTATTAATGTTGTTTAATATTGTTTAATGTTGTTTCATGTGACTTAATGTTATTTAATGGCTTAGGAAGTTATAGGAAAAAAAAAAGATTTTTTAAATTTTTTAAAAAAAAATTTGTAAAAGAAAATGTAAAAATAAAAAATTCAAATATAACGACTAGCTGACGTCAGCATGTTACCGTTGCATTCAAAATCCGGCCCGTCCGGGGGTTGGCTGGTTGGCTTGGGCCAGCCGGTTGGCCCTTTGGCCCTTTTTTGTCCCGTGGGGCCCACGAGCCCTTTGGCCTAGCCCTTGGTTGAAGATGGTTTTCGGGTTATTTTCAACCCTCTGGCCCTCTGGACTATTCGGTTGGAGATGGCCTTAGTCCTATTAGCTTGACTTGGATTTCAATTCGATCTATGTAGTTTCATGCATAATGCAAGGAGACCATCTATTTAAATTATATTTTATAAACAATACGCTTGATTGTTGATGATTGAATTATTAATGTGTTTATTTTGTATTGGTGACACATCACATAATTTACAAATTTGATATAAAAACTAATCTGTCTAACACTACTCGTAACGTCATAGTTTCAATTAAGCCTCGTAGTTAACCTTGATTGCAATCGGTTAATTGAAACTAAATTTTTAATTGGATACTTGATTTTTTTTTTTTTTTTTTTTTTTTTTTAACTATTCGAGTCGATTGCAAACCAATTGTTAATTGTGGGACGTGATTGGAATAATACAACTGCATGCGTGGACCAAATAGGAATTCAAGTCAAACTACAGAAGCAAAGTTTTACACGTACATTATCCGGTCAAAATAATTGATTGAAATTTGAACCTCAAGCTGGGACCTAATTGAAACAACTAGCAAACTACAAGAGCTTGATTAAAACAATTGAAATTACATGGATGAAATTGAAAATTTCCCAATCCTGTATATAATGTATAAGATTCATTTAAAGCTAACCACACATCTAATATCCTATTGCATTTACTTGGAAAGTTCTCATTGAAAATCTTAAACATGTCTATGATTGATTTGAAAAGCGAATCCATCCAAGATGTAATAAAACATTTTAACAAAGAGACAGAGTCGGCTCTGAGGGTCAGAAGAGGCGGAATCAAGGGCCCTAATTTTTTTTTAATTAATAGATATATGTTATATATAGTAAATGTATGAACTGAAGGGCCTCCTAACAATGGCTCGCCTAGGGCACCCAAAATTTCAGAGCTAACCCTGCAAAGAGTCATTGGTCTTAATCAATGTGGCAATATATTTATGCATTTGGAGACGCTATGAGTCTTACAATGTGAAACAAGTGCTACAAATGATCTTCTTTTCTTAAAAAGAACTGAGTAATTTAAGCTGCTACTTACAATTGTTGACATTCTCTTATACATGCGCTTTCTACCATTGTATGCGGGATCCAGCTGTATTAAAGAGTGTGTCAATAAATGAGTTAGTTTTATATATTTGAATAGCACATACCATTGTATGTAAGATGCATCTATATATCTATATGACAGTGTGTCAATAAGCATGTTAGTTTTGTGTCTCTGTCATCATATAGCTATTGGTCTTGGTGACATGTTGAATATTCCACAAAGAAATGTTAGGTATGCTTCCAAACTAACTTGTTGGTTCTTATATTTTTTTTAAGTCCATGAATACATAAAATCATAGGGATTTGTTGGAATATGCATTCACTAGCCGTCTATCACCGAGAATACTAGCTAGCATGTATAAGCAATGGTATATAGTTCTCGTAGGCATACTTTTGTCCTCCAACCTTTTGCTTTCTCGCATTGCCTTGGGAAATAATTCTTTGACATTTGACAGGCAAGTAATAACCATCTTCGTAGGCCACCATATATCTCTTTTGCTTTCATTCCCAAAAGGTTTTTTTATTTTTTTTATTTTTTTATTTTTTATATAATTTCTTTTCTACTCTAACTATCAATAAGGAAAGTGAAAGGGAAAGGGTAACTTGATTGGATCGGCATGCTGGTTAGGAAAAGAAACCAGTAAAAAATAATTATTGAAAAAAAAAAAAATGAGTACTCCTTGAGAGTTCCTTTGACAAAACAAAATTTCTCACATGTCGCTCATTATTGTAGTCTAATAATATTCTTTTTTATTTATAAATGAGAAGTCTTAATTTTGGATATGGTGGATAGTGAGTCTTATCATACAAGTTATTATTATTATTATATATATTTATATGATGGCTTTTTAGCCAAAATGATTGATGAGATTGACATAACTCCTCACTTTGGTCATTGAGATTTAAAATCGACAGAAGTGGTTACTGAGATTGTCCACTGTCCTTCGTGAGCAATCTCCGCTAAATTGAGTGTATATTTGTCAAATCAACCCCTCCTCTTAAACTGGTGATCTCTTATATTTAACGTAGATTTTTCACAAAAAAAAACCAAAATGATTAATGGTAAACAATCTCAAGAACCACTTCTATCAATTTTAAATTTTAGGGACCAAAGAGAGATGAGTGATGTCAGTCTCAGTGGACCATTTTGGCTAAATAGCCTTATATAATTAACTTAGTGTGTGGCTTAATCCAAATTGCTCACCATTTAGTGTAAATATATTATTGTATCAAAAATAAATTATTTCTCACACTATTTTTACTGTAATTACAATTTTTGTTATGGCAAGCTTTCATTATAAGAGATGCTCTTAGACCTAGTATAATAGCTAGTCAATGACATAAATCCATATATATGATAATTTAAGCTAGGAATAACTAAACTAGATACATGATTAATTCTTCGAATGTCCTAACTGACACACCCCGACCTTGATCGAGACATGATGGCCGTCACGTGAGCGTGACGTAAGCTATGTGCACGAAGCGGAAGCGTTAAGATAAGGAAATTTCGAATGAATAAAACCAAACATCCAGAATGGCTAGAAAGGAAATAAGTGTTAATACACCTTCAGAGCATAATTAAGTCTAAGTGCAGTCAAACATAGAAATTACTAAATCAAACAGTAACCAATAATCCTACATGGATGATGTACTGTTAGAACTTCCACCCGAATCCTCGTGAGCCACCAACAAAGCTACCTAATACTTGGAGGGGCGCAAAACAAAGCTGAGTAGGTCAGTAAAACAACGCTTATATAAAACTTTATTTTCCTTTGAATATATTAACCCCTCGCCGTAAAACAAGTATAACTTTCCCAGAAAATAGAATACGTAAATATAAGTCAAATCATGCTCAGTATATCAAGATTTATTTGAATGTATGCCATGTATATGCTATGCCCAATATCACAATATAACAAATAATAAGCCAGGTGATGCAATTCAATATAAATCATTTGCTAGCCGAAGTCACCTGACGTGATTTATACGGCAGAAACTAGAGCTCAATTCAATCATATCTCAATCTCACATCTCAACATATTTATACATATCTGCACACAAGTTGGTACCACCTCACGTGGTCTGACCAACAGGCTAGGTGTATAATGAATACGCTCAAGTGCTACAATCACATGAAGGCTGTGCGCTAATCGCGGGTCACCTACAAGTCGAACCCACTAAAAGTGGTCTATACGACATGCTATGCACCTATCTTCGATCCAAGGTGAGCGTGTGGTGCGGGAGGTGCACGATCATGTGAAGCTATGCCCCTAACTCTGGGCGGGAGCATTAACACCGGGGTGCAGATTAATGAGCTCAATATGCATCACAATATCACCAACTATTTCATACTCATTACCAGCATAATATACTCACCTGGGCTTACCTGGGCCTCCGCAGCACCATGCGACAATATGCATAATTATGACAATGCATATGCTAAAAAAATGCAGGCATAACATGGCATTTAAATCACATTCCATTAAATATGCTTCCTGGGAAAAACGTCAAGCATATACATATATATACTGAAAATAACTGCCCACTCACTGGTATGTTGTCGGGTCGTAACCCCCACGTCTAGCCTGGCTACGCTCGTCCTCCGGATAGGTCTCGCCTATATGAGAAATAACTATAACAACGTTATTTTAAGCACATAACCAATCTAGCCAATAACTTCTCATACTTTGCTCAATTTGGGTATATAAATATACCACAGTGATCTACACAATCTCAGGATCATCCCCATATTTTTAAAATAATTTTTCGACCACCCACGCGCCACCACGTGCCTGCAAGTGCACGGCCACACGCGCCGCCACACGCAGAGGACCCTGACGGAAACCCTAACCGCCGTTAGGAATATTCCACGGAATATTCCGTTATATACTAACAGAAGTTAACGGCGTTACCTGACGCCGTTAGGAATATTCCGTCAACTCCGACGGAATATTCTACTTCCTTCTCTGATGGACCACGCCGGTCGCCACCGTCCGCCGCCGTCTGCAACTCGCCGGAAACTGGAAAAATTTCAAATCTTGATATCTTACTCATTTTTCCACCATTTTTCATAAAATTGGTACCAAAATGAAGCTACGAGCATGAAGAACACAACCATACAAGTTTCAAAGCTTAAAATCCACTAGGTTTTACCTGAGGAAGTTCGATAATTCGACAAACTTATAAACACGTCGATCTCGGTCCTCCGACGTCCATTTCCTTCCAACGAAGTACCCCAAGACTTGTGAGGACCTCCTAGAGCTCACTATGACCTTGAAATTTCCTGAAAAGTCCATATTTACGTGTGCATGAACAGTGCACCGAAATTGGGGTTATGGTTTCGTGATGAATCGAGGGCCTCCTATTCCAAAAACTGTATAGATGAACTCAAAATCTTACAAGGAGTTCAAATCTCACCTTAAAATCTTCAATCCGTGATGCAATGGTGAAGAATGGGCTTCGTCCGTATGTAAGGAAGGAAAAAGAGAGAGAGTCTGAGAGAAATAGAGAGAGAGTGCGGGAGTGAGAGAGATGAAGAGTGACTGTGTGTGTGTGGTCCAAATATCTCCGGGACGGGCTGTTACACTAACGTAGCAAATTCGTATGCAAACGTTTTCCTCAAGGTAGATAAGACTATGAGAAACTTAAAGAATTTAGCTATAAATACCAAATGTCTTTTGCATAAATGAATAAACATCTCCAATCATACTTTCTATTTTTAAGTCAAAATTTAGCCAAAGTGACTACAAAGTTATTTTAAGAGTTTTTTGTACTCTAATCATACCCTCTAATTCAAGGAGTTCATTATATGAATCAATAGAAATAAAGCTTTTATTTAAAATATTATTAAACAATAATAATTAATGCGAGTATCTCCTTCCTCACTCCCTTGATTTAGGAGCCCGAACTCCTAGAGATTTTGTATCCTAGGAGCAAATGATAGAGAGTGTGATTGATGCTGAAATTTTCTAACTTCTCCTCATATTTTGACCAGAAGTTCATTTAGGAAGCCCATCAGAGATATCTAAATTTTTTGAATTTTTCTTGAAATCTTAGGAATCTCCTTCCATGATTAACTTGTTGAAATTACTTGCCATGATGAAGAGCTTGTTTTGAGTCAATATTTTTTGCTATGGAACATAAGAAAAAACCTAAAAGAAAAAAACAAACTATGATTATATATATGTCCAAAAAAACCTAAAAGAAAAGAACGAACGATGATTATATGTCCAAAATTATTTGTAATTACAAAACTCTAACATTAGTTTAGCCATTTTGTTTAACAGATCCTTCATAATTATAGATTAAATTATTATTATTATTTTCTCATTTCCTTTTATATTAAAAAACAAATGACACCCTTGGATACAAACCATATGTTTCTTTTTCTTCTTTTATTTATTTATTTATTTTTTTCAGTCAAACAGATTAGAATTTCAAGAAGTGGAACTTTCCTAAGTCCCTTGCCGAGGTCTTGCACCCAATACTGTTTTATCCTTTCAATTCATCATATATTCCTCCTCTAAATATAAAGTGTGATTTTGACACCATACATACTTGTGATTCACGAGACACAAAACGGACGAGCTTTTGAGGGTGTTGATGAACATGATGTGATTTGCTATGACTTATGAGTGGATCTATCTTTCAAGATTGTTTATTTGTTTGCCTAATACTACCAAAATTTGTTTTGAAGTGTAAGTAATGTAACATCCATCAAATCTAATTCCCAATTGATTGTACGATAATCTTCATTGGGATCAATTATAAGCAATATTTAAATCTAATCTGAATTGTAGGAGTTGAATTCGAACTTAACTGCATAAGGAAGGATTTACTAACCTAGCCAACTTGAATACAGTATTGTGGAGGGCTAACTGCTGGTGAGGAGAGGTTGTGCCATCGGCTGTAGAGAATAACAGAGCCATCGAAATTCAACTTGAAACCTTGATTATGAGGAGGAGAGACTAATCCAATATTATGAGAGGAAACAGATCGCTTTTATAATTGTGGAGAAAATAAATACTCCCCATTGCCAAGGCCTTATGAACAGTCCTAACTACCAACGACAAGTTCTGGTTGAATAGAGAGAAGGGATAACTTTAAAGGTATCAACGACGAAACCTTAAGGTAAGATGTTAAAGTGTCAGCAAAGAGTTAATCAACATGAAAACCGATATAAAAATAATGCCAAATTTTTTTTTGTGGTTCATGTAGTGACACTGCATTTTTATTGTGACTCTCGTGGTGAAAATTTGTTAATTTAACTCTTGTGGTATGCCTTGTTGGCAATTGAGATCCAAATCTAAACTTCCGTTAGCCTTCCGTTAAAGCAAAGCATATAAACCTTGCCTGTGTAGGTTACAATCGTCCTTTTAACTAAACTAAGATGGCCAGAACATTTGATTTGATGATGCTTGCTTGTTCATTGCCTACAAAATTACTTGGACGTCCTCTCCTCCAAGCCAATTGAAGAATTGAACGTAAAAACAATTGGGACACAAAAGGGTGTGCGAACGATGGTGGTTGGCTCTTTGAAGAGTACAGTGAAGTTGCTGCTTAAGGGCCAGTCCTGATAATTTGGAGGCTCTAGGCGAGCCTTCGAAGTGGGGCCCTAGAGTTCTCTGACTTCCGACCCTTTGTACATTGACATGTGTAAAAAAAATTCACTAAATACATGAAAAGTTTATTTCTACATTAAATATCATTAAAAATTAATTTTAAAAAAAAAGATATACAAATATTACTCAAATATTACTCGTCTCGCGTTTTTAGATGCAAATGCATTTATTAAGTTTACATAATCTAATCTTTCAACCAATTCAAACTGAAAGAGAAGTCCCTACCCAGTACGCCAAATTCCAATCATTTTTCTATTGTTACAATGTTACAATCTGCCTCCTTAGCCTTTTAGGTATATACTAAACATATATATGGTGTGATCTTAAAATAGGGTAATAAAAACCCATAAAATAAACATAACGGTGATATTTAAGAGAGAAACAAAAAAGTAAAAATAAGATGGTGATGACTATTTAAAAGGGAAAAGACATGCAGCTATAAAAAAAGATGGTGGGACCATCTTAAGTAAAATTGTGCAATTAAAATGATGTTGGGAATATGATTGTCTTCTTCCTTGCACGAAGCCGACCCTGCAACAAAAGATTTCCAGATTCCGATGTTTACATATAAGCCTGCATAGCTCCTGCCCATTTCCATCCAGACCTACCTAGCTCCGCCTAAAAATTGGGGGCCCTAGGCGGATGCCTACTCCGGCTACCTTCATGGCCGGCTCTGCTTAAGTACAAGCACTAGCTTTGTTCTCCCCTGTGATGGAAACAATGAAACGATAACCAGTGACGCTACTAAATTACTAATCATGATAGTAACCCGATGAACGACAATGGTGATATATCGAATCCGACTTCGACGATGACTTTCTCACAGTTGCAGAGCTATTGGTATTAACAGAGACACCATTGTCTCAAGAGTTATAGTTGCCTCACAAATTGCTAAAAACCAAGTTAACTTATTCACGTGAGACACACATTGTATTTTTTATAACAGAAAAATAGTGGAAGTTTAGGTTTGAACATCAATTGCTGGCGGACTCACCGTATAGGTTTAATTAATAACTTTTTCACCCCGATGGTACAATTTTTTAATCAATAGTATGAATTATTGTATTAGAATATTAGTTGAACAAAATTAATCATGTCCAATATTTGTACTCGTTTTGTAACTTGTCATGTCTGAAATTGCTACCCTTATGCACACATGGAGAGAGAATTAAATGTTTTTCCTAGGCTTTAATGGTCAATTTAGTTGGGTACAATAAGTATAGGGTATAATTAGCAACTTGTTGGGTATATAATAAAATCTACCCTTTGTTGGGTATACAACACTATTGTGTATTTTTGCCCTAAACCCCTCCAAGCCCAATTCGCGCCGCTTAAGTCTTTCTCCTCCTCTTTCACTCTCCTTCAGCCATTTTGCTTCTGCTCCTTCCGCTCTTCAAGCCTTCGACTCTTATTGTTATACGCAGCCTCCAACCCCAGACGCGTTCAAGCACTCATATACAAGGTAGCTCCCTTACCCTCTCCAATTTTCCATATTTTTTAATGATAATTTTCCCTTTTTTCTTCTGGGTTCTGTTTGGTTCCTGAGAAAGTTTAGGAAACCAGGATAAAGTTTATATTTTGATTGAGTTTCTGATTATTTTTTGGTGGGTTTATGTGGTTGAAGAAGGGAGTGATGACGGAAGAGGTGGCGCAGCCGTTGACGTATATACCGGAGGTTATATTGAAGAGAAGGAAAACCAATGAGGAGTTGGCTTTGAGGAGGAAAGAGCAATTGGAGCAGAGGAAATTTAAGTCTCAGCAAAATAAGCAAGAATATATTAAGAAACCTGAGGATTTCGTCAAAGAGTATCGCTACAGGGTAAGGCTTTTGCTCTTTTTGTAATTTATTTGTAAGCGATGTTTTGTACTGCTTAGTTTCATGCTTTTCCTTATTGTTGTATTGTGCAATGAAACTCGATTATCAAGTTCAAATTCGGCGATGATTTATGTTGTTGTGTTGAAAAATTGGGCATTAGCTATGTTAATTGTAAGTTCCCGAATGTTGTTAAGTGCCGCCTTTTTGAGTGTTATAATTTGAGACTCTTATCTGTGATATAAAGAGATTGTGGACATGTATGTTTTCTAATTGTGATTTCATTCAGGAGAAAGATTGGATTTGTTTTACTGTGAAATTTGAGATATTTGATCCGAACTTTCTCTCGAGACATGGGATTTGAGAATAATGTGTTAAAAACTTGTGTTATAAACACAGTTTTTTAAATATCAATATGTAGTAGAAGTTGGGGTGTATTATGCTAAAACTCAGAGCTTAAGATAGACGGCTCTTATGAGCTTATTGAGAAGATTTTTCTTGCTAAGTATCAAGTATCCTTGAGCGGTGTGATGTTTCCACAGGCTTGTTTGTTTATGCAACTTGATTTGTATATTCACTAGCCTGTCTACATTCTAATGCAGTCCTTTATTGAAATTACCTGTTTCTTTAATTAGGAGATGGACCTCGTCCATATGAAACACAGGTTAAAGAGAAAAAGGCCAGCAATGGAGGCAACTAACTCACAGCTTCTTTTGGTCATCCGCATACAGGGGTAGGTTTTCAGTTTAACATGATATGTTTTATTTTGCTTATTATCTCGATCTTGAACTCACTATTTCTAATTTCTCAATACTTCTTTCCAGGAAAAATGACATGCACCCTGTTGTTAGGAAGGCCTTATACAGCCTCAAATTGAGGAAAGTTTTCAATGCTGTCTTTGTGAAAGCAACTGATGCTATATTAGAAAAGTTGCAGAGGGTGCAGCCGTATGTTACCTACGGGTAGGTGTTTGCGCATCCTTTGATTCTTGTACTTTTATGCCAGAATTGAAATATTTTAAGTGGATTTATAAATGACAAAACACAGTAGCAATAGCTGATTTCTGTATAATAGAAAAAGTGGAAAAAAACAAAATCATTTTTTGTGTGCTGATTTTTTATTCAGACATCATGAATTGCCATGTGTTTGGACATTCTATCTAGATGTATCCGAGCCCTTCTTGTATCAAATCTTTTTGAGCTTAATATGTGAGCTCAAATTGTCTGTCAACAAATGCTTGCATGCCATGTACAATAACAAAGTTGGAACCTGTCATCAAAACAGGCAGCTTTTTGGGCTTCGGTCACAAAAAAGTTTAATAATTGCTCTCTATCTCAAATACTGTGGGATTTGTTAGCAGCAGTTAAGTGAGCTAGGTCTAGAAATGGCTGCTGTAGCCAAATCTTATTGGGATTTTCCTTTCTAATATAGTTGGTGGACTTCTTATCCACTTCTGTGTATTTCTCTATTCTTTAATAAAATTGTTTCTTCTCAAAAAAAAAAACACATAAAAACTGTAAGTTTAGTACTTCGGTATCAACTGAGGAGCTGATACCGGGGTTTTCTTACTTTATAGAAATTTTCCGTATTGAATTTTTTTTGTGTGGCACTGCTTAATATTTCAAACCTTGATATTTCAATTGGTTGTTTGGTTTCTTCTCTGATAACTGGTCTAGGGATTTTTCATTACACGGAGAAATTGCATAGGATGTTAGTTGTTTTCTATAACAGTGGGATTTTATGGCTGTTAAGATTTAAGAGACAATTATCAAGTCGAATTTGTTTTACTTTTTCATATTCATTTACACCAAATGCCTGAAATCATTTTGTACGTAATTATTAAGTTGTCATCATTCATGTCTTGTGTCTCAGGATTTAAATATTTTTTGTTTTAGTATTTGAACTACGATGTTGTGTTGTAGGACCGAACACATGTTCAGATGCAACAATAGTTATGTACACATAATATTTGTTTTTGGTGCATGTGGCTATACAACATTCACCATAATTGCATCCCTGTTGAACAACAGTGCTTTGAGTGGGGGGCTCCCGCAAATTGAGTGTGGGGCTCCTGCAAATTTAACTAAATCAATGTATTGAATAATATGGATATCCATTTTATAGGATATAGCAATCAATTCGATTCCCCCTTATTGTTGCTTGTATGTTACTGACCAATGCTTCGTGGTCATGACTCATGATGATATTTTTCTGGTTTCCGAAGGTATCCTAATCTTAAGAATGTGAGGGATCTGATTTACAAGAAGGGCTTTGCAAAGATCGACAAGAAGAAAGTTCCTCTGACAGACAACAACCTTATTGAACAGGTAACGGGTAATGTCTTACCGAATATTGAGCGTAGTTTGTTTACCAGTCATTGATTTCTTATTTCAATTTGTAAACACCCCTCTTTTATCTGACAGGCAATGGGGCAGCATGATGTTATATGCATAGAAGATATAGTTCATGAAATTGCTACGATTGGCCCACATTTTAAGGAGGTTACCGGCTTTTTATGGCCCTTTGTGCTCAACAAGCCTGAAGCAGGATTAAAAGGCTCAAAAACGGTATTCAAGGAAGGGGGAGACGCTGGCGATCGCGGGGATAAGATCAATGAACTAATTAGCAAGATGAATTAGCATGTGAGGAGGTCTTATGATCAATGATTTTGGTTTAATGAGGATTGTCGTTGTCTTTATCTTTTTATGCATACAAAAACAGTATTGTATGGTGTATTTGATGCAGTAAAGGAGTCAGAAGGTTGAATTGTTATTTTGGTTTGAACTATAAGTTAGCATGTCTCCCTACATTTTTCTATACTTGAATGTTAAAACTAGAGCGGATGAGTTAGAGAAAACCACATGAGACAAAACTTTAGGGTAGGAAAGAGACAAAACTTTAGGGTAGGAAAAAGACAAAACTTCAGGGTAGGAAAAAGAGCGGCAAACATGACGAAGACTAAAGATAAAAGATAATGCACCGCTTCTTCAATCCGCGCTTAGAGCAACTCTACCCTTGGAGGTTGCTCGGGGGACAGTGGAGAGGAAAGGGCCCGAGGCCCTGTGAAGGAGGTCCAGCGTTGGAGGAGCCCGAGCTGCTGTAGAGGCCCGAGCAACGGGCCTGTGAATTGCTGCCAGCCCGAGAGCCCGATGGGTGTGACGCCAGCGCTGGCGTCAGCCCCTTTTTTTATTTTTTTCTATCAGGCGCGTGCACCCCACTCGCGCGTGGGGGCGCGTCGTCCGACCAAAAATCAGAAAAGTCAGCCCACTTTTCAGATTCAAATGTTACCGTTGGGAAGCCACGTGGCTTCCCACGGTCCGTTCGATCCCAACGGCTCTTTAATACGAACCGTCCGATTTCCAACGGTAATAAAAAAAAAGCTGATTTAATATCAACCGTTCGATCTAAGATCAACGGTTGATGTTAATCTGCTTTATAAATTTAAAAAAAAAAGAAAAAATAGTTTTAAAATTAAGAAAAGTTACCGTTGTGACACGTGGCACAATCTGGAGTGTTGGAATTCAATTTTTTTTAAATCCAACGGCAGAGATTAATTATTTGAATAAAATTTTTTTTAAAATTGTAAAAAATCCGAAAAAAATATCTGAAAGTTTAAAAAAAAAATTTGTTTATACTTTTCTATAAATACCTTCTCATTATCATCTACCTTACACCACAATTTCATATTTTCTCAATTACTTTCAACCACATTCCTATATTTCTCTCAAAGTTTCAATCCAAAATTTTTCAACAAAATGACTACTGCTGCAGGTACGAATTGGACGCTTCTTGAAGATGTTGCGTTGTGTAGTTGTTGGGTTGAAGTTACTCATAGTTCGCTTACGGGTAATGAGATGCAGTTGCGAGAAATGTGGAGTCTTATTCATACCAAGTATCTTGAGAAAATGGGTGGGGAAAGAACCAAAGAATCGATGTCCAGCCGTTGGAAATTACTTAGCCAATCGTTTGGTTTGTGGAGAGACGGCTTGGCACAAGCTAGTAATAATCTTCAAAGTGGGGAAAATTACACGGATCAGGTAACAATATATTATTTATTTGTTTGTACTATACCCAAATTTACATTGTAATTATTTGTTTGTATTATTTATTTGTTACCTACTTTAATTATAATTATTTGTTTGTATTATTTATTTGTTACCTACTTTAAATATAATTATTTGTTTGTATTATTTATTTGTTATCTACTTTGATTAATTATTTCTTCTCCCCCATTGTGTAACTAATTCAAGCACAAGCTTGGTATGGTGCCAAAACCAAAAGCAAAAATAAATCATTCAACCGGTGGGAATGTTGGAATATTGTCAAAGATTGTCCTAAATTCAGAGTTGTGCCTGTTGGTCCAGAAGTTGTCATGAACAGCACCCCTCTACACTCTACACCTGATATTGGCTCGCATGATGATGATACAGAAGAAGTGCCCGAAACGCCTATCTCTGAACAAGCGTCGGGTTCGACCCGTTATCCAATTAGGCCTCAAGGTAAGAAGGCTTCAAAGAGAAAAGGAAGTGCTTCCAAGCATGATTATGCAAAGTACATGGAAGAACTTACTCGCCATAGTGAATTGACTTTGGCGCGGGAAATGGCGAAATTTGAGGCTGATAAGGCTAGAGAAGATGCAAATGCTGCAGCTGTTGAGAGAGAATTTCAAGCAAATGAGAAAGAAAGAGAGCTACTTAGGCAAGAAAGGGAAATGGGTAGACAAAAAGAATGGCTCAACGAGATCGTGAGATTATGAAGGAGCCTTTAGAAGGGAAGTCTCAAACTCTAAATTTTTTTGGAAGTCGGAGAAAGCGGAAGTGGTGCAAAGGAGGCTTGCAAGAGAAGCGAGAGCAAGAGGAGATGGTCCTAGCACGAGAAGAGAAGATCTTCCTACCACCACAGATTTTATAAGTGATAGTGAATAAAGTATTTGTTTGTAATCGGAGCCCATAGTTTTCCAATCACCTTGGGTTGTAATTTATTATTTATTGAATAGAGTATTTTATGTTGTTTCCAATTTATTGAATTTAGTACTTTATTTAAAGTAAGAGTAAATTTATTTAATATGGTAATATATTTATACTATAAGAGAATCTTTATTCAAACTTCCATAAACACACCAAATAAAAAACTCACGAAATGAACTAAAATAAAACACACCAAATAAAATTACATAAACATACCAAATAATAAAAAACACACTAAATGAACTAAAATACAACACACCAAATAAAATTACATAAACATACCAAATAATAAAAAACACACTAAATGAAGCCAAATAATAAAAAACACACTAAATGAACTTAATTATCTTCAGCTTGTTTCAATGCCCACTGGTGCTCTATCAAGTCTTTTTGCCGGGCATTGTGCATTTCTGGCCTTTGAAATGCAGTATATCGTTGAATGACCCTTTCATTGTAACGTCCATCCCTTTCTAAAGGCTCATGTTGCACGGGCTCATCGGTGGCGTCATGAGCACAATATATACGTGTTCTTGAATTGTTCATTGTGTCTGGCTCAAATTCATCAACGACTTCATAATCGTACTCATCTTCCACAATCATGTTGTGAAGAATGATGCACGTCATCATGATGGAGCGAAGCGACTTTACATCAAACAATCTGGCAGCACCCCTAACGATCGCCCAACGAGCTTGGAGGATACCGAAACAACGCTCCACATCCTTCCTGCACCCCTCTTGACAGCTTGCAAAATGTTTTTCCTTTGCACTTCGCGGACGTGGCACTGTTTTGACAAATGTTGACCACCTTGGGTAAATGCCGTCAGCTAGGTAGTATGACCCGTCGTCCGTTCACCTCATACGTGACTTTTGGTGCCTTTCCTTGCAGGACATCGTTGAACACTGGGGATTGGGCAAGGACGTTGAGGTCATTTTGAGCTCCTGGAACCCCGAAAAAGGCGTGCCAAATCCATGTATCAAAAGATGCCACCGCCTCCAAAATAATACTTTTTGCTCCTTTTCTGTCTCCATAAGCGCCTTGCCATGCACTTGGACAATTTTTCCACTTCCAATGCATACAATCAATGCTCCCAATCATCCCAGGAAAACCTCGCATCTCGGCCTTCTTCAGAAGCCTTTCCAAGTCCATGTGAGTAGGTTGCCGGAGGTACTCTGCGGTGTAGATAGATTCAATTGCTCCGCAAAACCTCATCAGGGACTCAAGAATGGTTGATTTCCCCATCCTTGCTATCTCATCCACTTGGTCTGCAGATGCTCCATACGCAAGCATCCGCAGAGCAGCAGTAAGTTTTTGCTGGGGAAGAAGACCCATAGCACCACAAGCATCCTTCTTTTGCACAAAGTAAGAATCATGGTTGCAAACATCAGTCATGATTCTGTTAAACAAATGTCGTTCCATTCTAAAACGACGTCTGAAGTACGTATCAGGAAATGCACTGTTATGGACAAAGTAATCATCCAACAACTCTTCACCCCGTCGTACCCTGCTTCTATCAAGGTTTCTGGAACGGCTGGGCATGCAGATCTGACCCAGAGCTTGGATGACTTGACGGGAATGTGAGGCTGTGGCCATTCTTGCTTCGTCATCTCTCCTTCTACGCTCGTCATCCTCTTCCCTCTTATTTCGGGCCACTTGGAGATTGAACATTCTTTCAGATTGGTTAAACAATTCTTCCTCTTGCTGATCGATTTCCCACATCATCCTTGATGAAGAAGAAAACATTGTAAAAATGAAGCAGAAACTATGAATAATTATACAGATTTTGGTGATGAAGGAAGCAGAAACTATGAATAATGATAGAGATCTTGAGAAAATTGGTGGCTGGATGGTGGATTATATGGACGATTCAGAAATGATTGGCTTATAGATAGGGCCACGTGGCATGCCGTCATTCGTTAAAAATCTGATTGAAATCTATCATCAAAGATTCTGAAAAGATAACGACACGTGGCACGATGACATTGGATAAAAATCTTATCGAAATCGATCTCCAATAATTATCTTTTCAGATAATGACATGTGGCGTAACGAGAACGATTTAAAATCTGATTGAAATCTATCGTCAAAGATTCTGAAAAGATAACGACACGTGACACGATGACATTGGATAAAAATCTTATCGAAATCCATCGCTAAATATTTTTTTTTTATAAAATGACACGTGGCGCAACGAGAACGATTTAAAAAATCTTATCCGAAATTACAAATAATTTTATTTTGTATTATTTAAACAAACAAAAAAAAGTAATATTTTATTGCCTATTGCCAGGGGGGAGGGCTCCAAGGGTGGAGATGCAAATGACAATTACTGTTCATTAATGGCAGTTACTATTCATTAAAGGCAGTTACTGTTCAATATGGTGGATTGAATAGTGGATTGCCAGGGGGAAGGCTCCAAGGGTGGAGTTGCTCTTAGAGACAATTAGAGCGAGAAACCTTGCAAATGACCAAAGAAACTGTTGATTATTTCTTATCATTTTTATTTAGGAAACTAATGAAAATAATTTGAAAACTTTAAGTTTTAATCAAAATAATAAAAGTGTATTGTAAGTAAATAGTACTATAAATAACTTTTTAGAGTAAAAATATCATTTTCGTTAAAAGTGTACCGTTGCAGAAGTTTTTTGTTAAAAATTCATTTTTATTTTGTTCACGTACATGAGGGGGCAGCAGGAGAAGATTCAAACTTTTCTTCCCAACCAAACACTCCTTCCTTCGAATCTCCGAATGGGTGACAATGACCCGTGGTTAGCCCCAGACAAGCTCCAACATGTTCTCTTCTGCTTCTCTCTCACGCTCATCTTCTCCACACTCGCCACCCGAACCCGGTACCCGTTTCTCCGTCGTCACTCTATTTGGTTCGGATCCATCTTGTCTCTCTTAGCCGGCGCAGCCAAGGAATTCGCTGACGAGCTCGGGTTCTTCAGTTCCGCCGGAGCCTCCGCTAAAGACGCCGGAGCCGATTTCGTTGGCGTCCTAATCGGCTCGCTGGTGCTTTATTTTGTCAAGTATGTGACTCGACCCGAGAATGAGACGGGTCGGGTCAAAGAGGTTTCGATGGTCTGAATGGGCTTTTGGGTCGGAATGGGTAATGGGGTTGTCTGGTTTTTGGGAAGTGTTGGTGGGGTTGGGTTAGTTTGGGTGTTTGAGGAAGAGAAGTTTGTTTGGTTGGCGAGAGTGGGAAAAGACGAGAAAGTAGAAGTTTTGAGTTTGTGATCTGGAGATATTAAGAGGATTTCACTCAAGTGTGGCAGAAGATAGCAAAAGATGACGGCATTGAGCTTTTCATTGCGGCAATCGTTCGAGCAATTCGTTAACTTGAGGCAAGTTTTTCTTGTTATTACTTCATTAAATACAATTTAAGTTTCTCTGAAATGCTAAACAGTGTAATGTAGGATCAGAAACAGATATGGTGATTTGGTTGTTCTTCATATGTCTGCTTAAATTATATGTAGTTGATAATATGTTTACTCATTCATTTGCTTCTGCAGTGAGCTATCGCTTGTGCAATGTACTTCAGTCACTTGCTTCTACACGTTTCTGATGATTTTAATAGAAAGTTACATTTCTGTTAAAAGCATCAGAAAGTTGTGGTTTATGTTGTTTTTGCTTTTAGCTTTAACTTGTATTTGTTATTACTCCGTTAAATTATTGCGATTGCTTTTAAATGACCCCAACATTGAGACTCATATTTCTCTTGTGGATGTCCAGACTCCAGGAGGTGTTGCATAACTTTATTATATCCTTAATGTATTGTATGTGTATGATCTTTGTACAAGGTTTAGTGCAGAATAAGACATGTAATCAGAAATATGTTGCTAGAAGCCTAGAACACTTACTTAACCTGAGAAAAAGCGGGAAAACTAAGAGTAGATAACTTTGGTAGCAATGTCTGCTATTTTGAGGTTAAATTGTAGAATTTCGGGATAAGAAGTATCAGTTTGGTTAGTGGATGGACCCTTCCCATACAAATTTTAGCTTCATTCTCATAAAAATTTCAGGATGGATCCTTCTTTCTTGTTTATGCAGATTGGACAAAGGCAGTCCCTAAGACTGCTTGCGGCTCAGTTGAGTGTTTCTCTAAGTTCTAACTCAGATTATTTGGATCTATTTTTTTTTATACAAAGAAGCTTAGATTATGGATGTTGTTTTTACAATAGTGGAGAGTGACTGCTCTTCCACTTTTGTTTATACATTATGGGTTAGATATTGGTTTTTACTATCAGTAAAACCAAGTCTATGTGTACGTTTGTTCGACATGGGCATTATAGATATAGAATTGTAGATAAAGCTGGAACAGGTTGAATACTTTCGATGCACTTGCAAGAAAAAGTTAACACATTTGAAAGAGGGATTTGTGCATAGTAGAAGGATTAACCATAGGTTTGAGACCCCATTTATGTCATTCAAAATATTAACGTGTGCTTCTCCAATCGAATGGAAAGTATTGGATTTTCTGCTGTTTAACATGTTTTTAAAACTTTTGAACTCATCAAATTATAATCTCATTATCCACTCCCCTTTAAGTATATCTGCTATGTAGCTTTATACCAAATTTGAGAATCCATAAGAACTCCTCGGGTCTTAACGAGTCGTTTCTTTACAAGGTGATGATAAACCAGTTATCTTAGCAATATGTATTGCCTTGTTGTTCACTTGTCAATTTATGAAAGATCAACTTGCGTAGCTGCTTGAATGATTGTCGGCATATAGACATATTAGCTTGGTTCTAAACATATGGTTTTGCAAAAAATCAATAATTAGATAGAGCCAGGAACAATTTTGGTAAGATTGTGCTTGAAACCAAATTAGTTGCAAAGTTATGTCGTGTTCTCTTGTGTGATTTTCTAACACCCTTAGGCTAAGAAGAAACAAGTAAACATCTTCTAACTCTCCTATGCAAACTTCTCATAGGTTTGGTCACTAACTTGAATGGGATGATAGATTCGTACTTTGATGCCAAATGGTTTACCTGAGGAACTATGAGGAAGTCTTTCCTCTTGGATTTCATTCTGGAGTGCCCTTGTCTAATTTCAGCTTGTTTTGACTCTTATATGAAACTTTTTGTTTGAATTTTGATCCTTTACTTCAGTGATGGATATTTTATATTTTCTGTTGTGGTTGAATGTTATGCACCTGTCTATGCATAATATTGGATCTAACGGAAGACTTGGACTACTTGGATATAATGGAAGACATGACACAAAACCGAGCCAGGCGTTCTAGGATTCATATAGCCAACCACTTAGTGGGATAAGGCTTTGTTGTTGTTGTTGCGGTTGAATGTTATGCACCTATTTCTTTACTCAAAGGAACTATATTCCTTTTAATTGTATGCATGGCTCCTATGATTGCATAGACAGGTTATGCATCTAATTAGATATATATGGGCATTTCAAGCCCAGAAACTTTAACTCAAGTCCAATATAACTTATGTGTATCAACTGTTGGTGTCGGTGTTGAAATTAGAAAAGATGCATTCTTTGGGGGTAGAATAAGCGGGATAGCTTCTTATTGAGTTAGTAGGCTGTCATTGTAATTTTCATGCCTTCGGAGCTTATTTACACATCAATTGATTGCATATACTATTTATGCTAAAAAGTGCAAAACCAGATCTGTATGGAATTTTTATTTGATTTTGAACTTTGAAATGACTGGAGAGAAATATGACAAAATATAGTAGATACAGTCCTTTATGCTATGCACATTAAGCAAATTTTGGTGGTTTGGGAAATTACGAAACCTTGAAAGTAACACTGCTTGAACTCCTCGAAAGCTCTTTTTTCGCAAACCTTATATATTAAGAAAGGACCACAATATGTCAATCTCTTATGCCCCCATTTTACCAAAAAAGGGGGTCAATTCTCATATTTATACTCTTGCACTTTTTAAATTTCTTATTTCTTGGAGTGGGATGGGAGAGAATGCGTATCTTGGCAAATTATCGATACAGACTATTTCATTTGTATCATATATGTATGTACCCGCCAGAGATCATCATGCAACTGTACTTTCTCTCACTTCCATTTGCGACACCATCTGCATTATGTCCTTGTCCGAGCTTCTGGATGATTGATGCAGGCCTGATGAGAATGTCGATCAGTCATCTTCTGAAGCTCCTTGGTGAAGGCTTTTCAATACTGTCACCATCTTCTGGCAGCTTGACAGCCGTATAGGTTCCCGCCCCAAAGAGCGCCCCAAGAAATGGTGCAGTGAGGTAGACCCATATGGCTTTGTAATTGTTTGCAGCTATGGCTGGCCCTAACGTTCTCACTGGGTTCATTGAAGCTCCTGTTGTTTCCCTGCACAATTGTGAAAAAGGAAACGAAACGTTTCAAGAGACCATCCAGAAATAGCATTGATGTGTGTTTCTACGTAAGTTTAAGAATGCATTCGTTTTGCCTGTGAACTGTGTGATCTGAGTGCATTAACATCTGATATGGCATATAACATGGCAATTGCTTACTCATTGTGAATAAACAGGGATCCCGATGTGTGTATCTCCTCGTGTCTAGCTCGTTTAACATGATGGGAGACAGACACAAAGGAATATACAATCGGGCATAACTAAACTATGTCCTTAGGATTATAGATTCATTTTATTCAGCCCAAAAGTAAGATATTGCAGAGGGAGTAGTGGGTTGGACTTTCGAGTAGTGACATACCCAGCTATGAGTATGTTAAGCATGACAGTTGCTCCCACAGCGATTCCCGCCAATTCTCCAACCTGTATATGGTTAAAAATTTGATCAGTCAGTCATGTATGCATGTGCTGTTTTATTAATAATTGTACATATTTAATTCTTTGGATGTGTTTCTTGTTTCTACTTCTTTAAGGTTAAGGTGAGATATAAACTTTTAATATTATATGGGTTAAGGCGGGATAACTATCCATTAAAACATTTCAAGTAACAACCTAACGTTTTGAAAAGACATTTGTTAGGTTTATTCTTAAAGCGGGTTTTTACTGTCAAGTCGTTTATGAAGCTTTAAATCTCCAAATTGACACGGTTTAACTAAGCAAATTTACAGCTTGACTTAGTCTAAAAGGATCTATTTGGGGAATCAGCACTCCAAAGACGATGACCAATAGAGATCAACTTTAGTATTTGTCTACCTCATCATTTAATGCTACAAACATCATTATTTAATGTTGATTAAGTAGTCATCTGAACTCAACCCATTTTCATTCATTGACCCTTGTCTCATGCAATTGTTGATAAACATATTTAAAAATGGGATTCCTCTCTCCTTTCTGAATCCTAGATGCAGATTTAATTCAATATAACATTGGGGGCCAATTTTTCAACAACTCTATACATCTAATATTTTGCCACCAATTAAATGTCACCAAAATCTTTCCTCAAAAGCAATAATTTTAATAGATATTTTGTAGCTCGAGCGATTAAGAGTCTTATTTTGTGTTCAAACTCAAATTGAAAATTACTATACTCGTTATTTATACTTTTTTTTTTTAATACAAGCGATATTTATTTCTAAGAAGAGAGTTCGAATCCGGAAAGGGAAAGAAGTTAAAATAGAGAGACGAACTTACAGCTCTAGTGTCGGTGGCCACAGCAGTAACAACAAACATGAGGTTGAAACTAATCATGAATTCCAAGGCAAAAGCCTGGCTCCAACTCCCTGAAGGAACTGTCACTCCACCTCCCATGATTGGATGAAATATCACCTTCAACGCAAACGCAGCACAAACTGACGCCACAACTTGTGCTCCCACATACACTGGCACCTGCCAAAATCCATAACCCAGCTAACATTAGCCCGAAAATTGAACGTTAAGAAGTGATTTTCCCACTCTCATTTTTTCTTCTCCAGCACTATTCTTTCTGTTTCTCTGGTCTTACAATTGAATAAATTAAAAGAGAATTAACGGATATAAAATGAAGAGTACAGAAGGAGAAACCGGGAGGGTGAACATCACTATCCTAAAGTTGTAGTGTACCGGCAGTTTGGTAATTAGATTACAGATGGAGTGGCATTTGTGTGTTCATAGCCCATCACTCACATGTTTCCACGAGAAGTGTTTCAGTGCAGCAAAGGCAATGGTGACTGAGGGGTTGAGATGGGCCCCAGAAATGTGGCCTGTCGACAGAATGACAATCATGACAGCGAGACCGGTGGAGGCTGCAAGGCCGAGCAGGGACTCTGATCCTTGTGTCTTTTGGTTCACTATGGCTGTGGCTGTCCCAGCAAATATTAGTATGAAAGTGCCTAAGAATTCAGCTCCCACCTGGTTTTTTGGCACCGACCCATCACAGATTAGGCATCAAACAAAAATGCGTTAGTCTTAGATCTCAAATTTGGTAAATATTCTTTAAGCACATGCTACGCGAAAATTGCACAAATATCGTCTGAACTACTAAGAGTATCTGCAGTTGATTTACTAAACGACCCAACTTTTGATAAAAAACGAGAAAAAAGAGAGATTCCAACTTTGACATCGGATTATGGGGTGTTACAAACCCAAAAAACAAAGAAATGAGAGATTCTTGGGGTTTTTAGTGAATTACCTTTCGTGCAAGTGAGACAGGAGGGTAAGGCAGTGCACAGGAAACTTTAGGCTGCAATGTGCCATCTTCCAAAGCCCAAGGATCAACAGTAAAGCAGCTGCTGCAGCTCCTGAGGAGGGATTTCCTACCAATCCCACTACTTCTGAGATCTGGCTTGAACCCACCAAAGAGAGGGGCACCAGGAGTCCCTGGTGTTACAGGAGTCGAAGGAGCTGATGGAACTTCCTCACTATTATCCATCAGTTGTATACAACTCCAATAAAAAACAGAGAGACGAGAAAAGAGAAGGGAAAGTTTAAGCTTTCAGTTGCACTGGTTTGTCTGTATGTTTTGAAGAGAAAGTTTGAGCTTTCAGTTACATTAAGAGGGATCCGTCGTTATATAGAGTAGTAGTGTTAGGCTGCAGGTTGACTTGGAGAATCCCAAGGGGAAAAAAGTGATGAAAAGAAGTGGTTGGAACTGCTGGACATGAGGAAGTGGACGGTGAGAAACTGAGATTTGTTTATTTTCTTGCTTTATTTTATCTTTGGTTTCAAAAATATATGCAAAACAGTGATTGAGTGTCTTTAACTCAATAATTGTGTATGCCAAAAACCCGTCACATGGTGAGGAAATAAGAAAGGAGAAAGATATGAAATGAAAGAAAGATATTGGCAGTAAATTAGAGGGAAGTGAAGCAACTTTAAGTGATCATAAAGTAAATGTTAGTTTGGAAGTGCTTTTAAAATATGTGAAAATGTTTTTTGTGATTGTTTTTGGAACTAATTCTTGATAAATATACAAGTGAATTCTGAAAAAACACTTAAGTACTTCTTGCAAGAAGCACTTTTAGAACCCAAAAATATTTTCTCTAAAAGCACTTTCAGTCATTTTAAAAATATTTCCAAACGAATCCTAAATCTTCGAAAATGGATGGGTGTGTATTGCGTTGTTTGGGTTAACTATTAGAGGGAATTTGTTTGATGTCTTTTATCCTCATATGATTGACACATGAAACCATTGCAAAGATTTATTCTTTCTGATAGAGAGGCGATATTCAAAGATAATATTTAGCTCCTTGTATGTAATGAATTATTCCTTTTTATATGATACCATGACATAATTTATCGTATAAACGCTATAATTTGAACTGTTCGTTTTCTTTACCAACAGCTAAAGATCATTTCTAGAAAAATTTATTTAATTTGGAGATTGTTTCGTCATTCATATGTGTTGAACACATCGATAGTTATGGTAAATAATCCCCTCATAATTGTGAACTTGTTTGATTCATATGGGCCGTCTCCAAGTCAAGTGAAAATTTGTAGAGATGATTTTCAGAAAATGATGAGGAAATGGTCCCGCTTCTACCAAGGAATTTTGAGTTTTCTCTTATAAATGTTTATGAAACCAGGTTGTAGCACATGGTCATAATAGCTAACTAGATACAGAATTATCTCCAAGAATGCTAAAATATGATCATGTGTGTGATATTTTCCAGTTTTGATTGATAATACAGAGTTTAAGGTAGACCACTATTGTATTTGTTGGAATCTTTAGATACACTAATTGAAGATTAAAATTGAAAGATGCCTTCTTGTGTGCATGAAAATATGTGTATAATTACAGTTAATAGAAAGATTGATTGATTATTATTTCTAGTTTATATATTTTGAAATATGGAAGAATTGTTTGATTTCTGGTTTTATATATATTTCACGAAAATATCATGATAGCCATAGGAAGAAAAGTGATTCTTTCATTAGTTGCCGGAAGAAAGATGTCGTTTAATAAACTGCATAAGTTTATATCTTCACCTGATTAACATGACATTAAGTCTTAATTACAAAAAAACGTAATGTTCATATATAAGAAAGTCAACAGAGTTTCATCGTTGCTATAGGCCAAATTTTGGATAGTGTGTTTTAGTTGATAATTGTTCACGAAAATTTGCATTATTTTTTGACAACCCATATCTGAATGTAATTTTGACCTTAATTTGTTCACTTATATTATTTTCTCCTTAAGCGATATCGAAAGAGAGAGAATGGTCATTCCTGAGCCTGTGAGACAATCAACATGGCCCCAATGGGCCATTATTATTCTCACATGAAAAAGTACCATGGTAGTTCCTCCACTATAAGTGGGACGTTCCAGATTCGATATGTATAGATGACGAATTTGATATCTAATTATTATGACTGATACCTTGTAAGTTAGTCTAAATGATTCCTTATAATGGTAAGAATATGCTTTTCCTACCTCCCATATACAACATATCTTAGAATGTATATGTACAATTTTGGCATGTTTCCTCTTATCCCCTATGTTTTTTTTATTTCAATATTAATTTCACGGTAATGTTAGGGAGACAATTTGAAGATAAAATTTGCCAACTAAATAATGTGCCACCAATAGAAATGAGCATGTTTATCAATACTTAAGTCATAATTCAACCGTCGACTTCCATATCATTTAGTTTGCAAAATTTTATCTACAAATTTAATCTCTCTAGCATTACCCGTAATTTCATCTCTTTTGTGTATGCAGTAGAACCAAACCACATGCTCATTCAAGTGAATACGGGATAATTATGCTTTCAGTGATTTTGCACAAAAAGAAAAACATAAAGAAAAAATTCTGATGGAAAGGAGAGGAAAGCATCAAGGGAATGTTTGAACATATTATGCAAGTGGGAAAAGCTCAAAAGGGGTTTTTTGTGGAAGAGATTTTTAATGTGCTTAACACGGCCACACACGTCATATGTCATTATAAAAGCGAAAAATAATTTAAAAAATAAATTTCTCTCCTCTTGTATGTATGGCGTATCGACATGTGTACCAGACACATTGAAAATCTCTTTTTTGCGGAAGAATAAGTATAAGGGGCATAAACAACAAAAATTCTCATCTTCATGTGACCATCTCTTCGTGCGTACCTCCCTTCCCTTCCAATCGTTTGATCTCCTTTTACTGCAGAATAACAGATTAGGTTTCATCACGATATTATGTCTTTTTTCTTTCAGTTTTATTTGTTGATTTTATGTTAGCCATCGTTATTAAGAAATCTTCTAAACTAGAGATTGCGGCTCAACTGATTAAGAACATTTGCCCTCGCATTCGATTTTCGATGTTCTGAGTTCGAATCTCCCCTCTTGTAATGACGCTTGTATAATTTGGATTGAAGTTATCATCCAGGTTCAACTCCCGGCAGCGGAAAGCTTCCTTTTCCATTTCGTCGGTCTTAGTTATGACTTCTTAGTATTTGCTTCAAGCATGCCCAAGGCTGATCACCAAAACGGCAAAACGCATTCATTAATGTAAAGTTTGTAAAAGCTATGTACAACAGAGATGGTGAAAGCATATTTACAAAGATAACTTGAGGTTCGTAAGCAGTCAAAAGTATTGTTACTGCAATTACGGCAAGCTCTTGTAATCGCAGAGGCGAAACTTAAACACGTAAATACAGCCCCCAAAAAGAACACGATGCCCTGCCCCGCTGCCCTGTCCATCCAACTAGTCTGTATATGTACTGCGCTCCGTATTTCATCTACTTCTGCTAACATTGCCTGTCAAAACAAACCTAAGTAAGAAAAGATACCGTGACAAGATGCGCGTGAGTAAACCAATGATGGTTGGCTGAATGGTTTCAATTCCACTGTGGTTCCAGCAGTTTATACTAGTTCCGCCCAAATTTTGACGATAAAACACCAGAAACTACCATACTTGTTCTCACGGGACAGCTGTAACTGAACTGTACTAGACAGGAGCTTCAATATTCAAAGTGGTTTGAGGTATATTCTCAAAAACTAACAAATATCCAAGCCTTTCAATGCGTGCTAAATTATTGACACATATAAGCCAGTATTGTTGAAGCTCTCTGTTATTTTAGAACTTGCCAAAATTGCCTGTCGATAAAAATGCCGATATTACTCTTACTTGCAGAGGACATGCAAGTCTGTTTCTACTTTCTAATAGTCTTTTGAAATAAATAGAACCGAAAGCTTATCATTGGTAGAATCATGAATACTTCAAAATAGAAAATGATAATAACAGTAAAAAACTAGCATCCTGTTTTAAAAGCGAATCTAGCAAGGGAATCATAAAAACACAATTTTTTTTCATGCAGCAATAAGCCCCGAGAAGACAAATATTCAATGTCTTGAGAAAAAAGTTAACTTTCAGATAATAATGAAACTCACCTTCACTTCACATTCTCTTTCGCTTGAGTGTCTTTATATTCTTTAAAACAAAAGAGATAACCTCCTTCAACGTAGCTTTCCTTCCTTCTTTAAAATTCCATAGTTCAGGGATAACATACCTCCCACTTGGATTGTACTCATTGAGTTCTTTCAAGGCTGTCACGACACACTCATATATATCAGTGCCCCAATCCTCCTTCAGACTTCTCAGTTTCTCATCTTCCTCATTGACTATTTCCTGCATCACACAGCACCGCAGCAAATTAATCATATTCTAACCACCCTCCAATTGTCCTAATGTACAGGTGATTTGGCACGAAAATAATAATAATAATACATGTTATCATGGATAAAAGTTATAAACTTCTCTCTTCAAATTTTTTCTCCACGCATCCTCCACAAGGAAAACGTTGTTTGACCCAACTTGTACCCAATATTTTTCAATACACAATAACAAAAACCAAAAAGAATAAAAATCACAGTATGTACTTTATCAATACAATACATTTGCAAGGATACTCTGTAACACGCCCAGGTATGTAATAAAATATGTATCTATGACTGTCAGTGTAAAGTTTCAGAAGCATATAGCATAACTCCTACCATTCAATTTAGAATGTTAGAAACTGAGCTGGACCCTTGCCAAACAGAGAGATAGGGACACGAATGAAATTCCATTCAGTCCACAGGTATGACATTACTATTTTAACATCGCCCGCCAGTCCTATTAAAATTTTCTTAAATTCAAAACTGCCAACTAAGTATTCAAATAAACCAGCTCAACCCAACCCGTCTGAGTCTTATAAATCATGTGTCTTGTAACTTCAACCTGTGTCGGTTTGGGGTACGGTCAGTTCACCGGGAGGATCGCCCTCCCAATTCGAAGTTTTTTCCTGGAAGTTTCAACCTTGTTGACTAAAGCAGGGAAGATCAAAGAAAGAAAGAAAAAAAAGGGTACTTGCTAAATACTAATTTATGCTTCAGAATTAGTATCACTATATTACTGAAGAACCAAGAATCTGTTGAAACATACATTTACAAGTGAAATAACAAGTCCCTAGATGAGCATTTTAACATGATAACATTGTTGCATTCCACATTAACAGTTACAAAAGACATACCTCAGGCTGCTCATTAACAGTTACAATCTTGAATGGATGCCACTCTGAATTTGTCAGATTATTTTGCCATAAGGAGCATTGAGTGAAGGCCTGCACCTCTGCTTCCTCGAGAGAGTACCGTTCCTTGTATGCTTTCAAGAAGGGTTTCTGATCAAGATCACCCGTTCTCTTTATCCCAATATGAGATCGACCACTCAACAATTCACTTAAACCCTAGAGATGAAGTAAGAGATTTATGACTTCACTATCTGAATCATATGATGAAACATATACTAATAACAAATCTCTTTTTTCTTCTTTTCCTTTTCTGACAAGATGGTGATAAATTATTTTTGGTTTTATAAAGTATGAAATTAACATGCGGAATAGGTGTACAAAACTATATTCTAGTGTGGAATTTGTACGTCTAAATGTGTAAGTGTAGGAGAACTCTTTGTCCTAAAAGAGAAATAAGAACATATTGTGGGTATACTCTGCAATGTGGTCCAATGATTACATAGGCTTCCCATCAATCATCCTTGCAAGAATATAACAATTCTAAAACAACTTAGCCATTTAAGTTTTTCCAAAGAGATTGACGAACATGGAATGATAGGATGATGAACAAATGGATAAACCAGTTCCAATTTGGTTATTTCGCTTGGATGATCTTATTTGGGTACTTAAAAAATGGATGGTCACGTTGTGGGGTCAACCACAACAATATGGTCCTTACTTTTGTAAAATGAAGGCATCCATACGAGACAATACACAAACTAAGAATAACTACTAACTAATAAAGACCCAAATGCAAAGAAAAAAGGTAGACATACTGCTAATAATACTTTGCGAGCCTCTTGTAACTCATCATTGCTTTGGCGTTCTTTAGTGATTAGAGTTTGATTTAGAGATTCTAAATCCTCAAGGTCATCAACTTTTTCCCCCATTTCATCTTCCATTTTTTTGATCTTCGATTGAACTGCATCATCATCTTGATCCCCAAGATGCTTCATCACCTCTAGTTTCCCTTTTATCTCTTCAATCTCCATTTCCAACTTCTGTTTAGCATCCAACTGCTTTTCTAACTCAAGTATTTTATTTAAGGCATCCTCTTTTTCCCTCTGAAAAGTTAAAATTCCTCAGTGAAAAACCACAGAAAACAAATTAGGAAGGAAGCTTGACAGTTTCTAGTGAGATTAACATAAAATTCACACACCTTTTGTTGTTCAACCAGCCTCAAGACACTCGCATCAGCCTTTTTCTGCTCCTCAGAAGCTAAATTAAGGGAATTGTTTCTCTCATCATTCTGGATAGGCAAAAACTATATTAGTACCCAAAACAGATGAATACGCTATCATACACTATCATGTTCATTTTCCTCCCTTATTTTTTTGCACAAGGAAATCAGATATGTGCACAGTTGTGTTTCTTAGTAGGACAACTGTAACTGGGGAACATTATATCTTGTAAGACTACGAGGATTACCTGTTGACAAAATTTAAAAACCAAACAGGAAATCAGCCACACACACACACAAGTAAACTAAAATTTATTTACTTAATCCCAGAATGGAATAATGGATTTGATATAATCAAAATAAGTCTTTACTACTTCACTCGCAAAAAATCCAATTAACCCCCTCCAATGAGGTTTCAGGTTCCTTTAGTCTCTCAGTAATCACATAGGAAACTGCGTATGATTTACACCTTGTACATATGGGTAATGATTATATTAGTACTTGATTAATAATGCTTACAGTCAGCCCCATTAATAGAGGACTAGAACTCATTCAGACTCCTATAAGTACATAGGAAACTGAGTAGACTCCAACATCAGCAATTAAGCTATACTTGAAAAACTTAAATGATTGAGTAGTTATCAAAGCATTCAATGGGTTACATAATTTAACAATTCAAGTTCTTGAAATATCTACAGCTCCCTTTATATAAGTTAGAGATTAATTTCTATCTAGATTGCATTTAACCAATCTGCAGCTAATAGACTGAATACTGGGGATCGCACACAAAACTGCAACACATGGACAAGAAATCAAGTAGATAAAATGGTTAGTTAAATTCTTAATATAAGTAATATTGAGTGGTACAAGAATGTAACATGTGTTACCTTCTTCTTATCCTCATCAAGTTTTTGTCTCTCACGCTCAGTCAGTGCTTCACGTTTGTTTAATTCTTTGCTCCAGGTATCAAGTTTCCTTTTCTTATATTCCAACTCATGATTCAGTTTCTCTTGTTCCTCTAATATTCTCTTGACATTATGTTTTGCTATGTCCTGTATCTTCTTCGTTTCTGATAAGCACAAAAACAAGTCAGCAAAGAACATTAACAGAATGTCCAACAGGACCCAACAATGCCATATATGATGTAATAAAATCAAATAGTTCCCCATAAATGCGAAGGGAAATTTAAAGCAGACAATTGTTTACACATGCCAATAAACACAAGCAAAGCACAACCACAAAAGGGGTCAGGAACAAACCTTTAACAAAGTCATCGTGTAGCTTATCTTTTTCTTTAAGCATCCTACTTAAAGACATCGTCTTCTCATTGTACTTGTACTGTGCTTTCAACAGGTTTTCATTTGTCAACTCAATTTTGTTGGCTAGGTTGGCCACCTCATCATTTCTGTTTTGAGCTGCTTCCAGTACAATGTCGGATACTGTTCTTAACTTTCCAGTTTTGCGAAGAAACTCCCCAATTGGCCCTTGGGAATGATAATCATCAGCACGTGCACACCACCCATAGATGCTTGAGCCAGGCTGTTGCTTTCTTGTATTCCAATCCATTTTACTGCGACGATCTGTTTCAAACATTTTCTCAAAATCTGTCGCATTCCCTAAACCAGTCCAATCTGCATTAAAGAAAACCACAGCACATGCAACTTGATCCTCTTCAGTCCACAATGTATGAGCTTCGGTAGGTCTAAATTGAGCAAACCTTCTCAACCAGTACCGAGAATCAAGATCTTTTCGGTCATTTGGTTGGGCCACTATGTTTGCAATGATGCCAGTCCAAGGCCACACGTAGAGATCTTCTTCCTTCTCTTGGTGAGCGACAGGCGTAGGCAAAACTGGAAGTTCTGTTGGGTCTGCTTCACTTGTTAGATCAGTCTCCAAATAGATGGCCAAGGCAAGGTGATTTGCCTTCTGCTTCGCACTCCTGTTAGCAGAACCGTTAGCCACTCCAGACGCATGCTGGAACAGTTCCTTAAACTTGTAATCCTGCTTCTTCTTCCCCACACAAAAGGGGCATCTGAGAGCTCCATTAGGACCCTTTACTATATACATTCCCTCCCTTAATCGCTCATGTGGTTTATCTTTGTAGTCATTGATCTCGGACTCACTAATATCGGATTCATCGTCAGAGCTGTAGTCCATGTGGATTGCCTACAAGCATCACAAACCATTGTTAGAAAACAGACTTGATTTCGCTAATCCAGAAAACAGCAAACCCACTAAGCTTGAATACTTGCAAGGAGACAGCTTCAAGCATGATTTCACTCCGAAAGGTCAAAGCAATAAAAAAATTGAGCAAAAGAAAATATTGAAACTAATGAATACAAAAAACCCAAGAAAGGGAATTGTTTTTGTGCAAATCAATTACTCAAGAATCAAAAAGCTTCATATTTACAAAACCAGATTTCTCTAACCATGTTCTGAACTCTAAACACGTTCTCAACAAAGTAACTGAATCTTCGGTAAAACTCATCCTTCAATCTTCAACCGCATTAACTACATTTCATTTGCAATAAAAGAACTATATGATTCCCAGCAAAAGAAAAAAAAAAGAAAAAAAAAAAAGATAGGCTCAAGCTCAACGACGAAAATAAATAAATAATAGGATTCATCTCCGGAGCCGTAGTCCATCTGGATTGTGTACAAGCATCACAAATCAACTTTAGAAAACCGACTTGATTGCGAAAATCCAAACATCATGAAACCCATTACTGGAAAAATTGCAAGAAAATAGTTTAATGGTCATTACAGCATGAGTTTCACTCAAAAGTCACAGAAAAAAAAGTTGCATTTGAAATGCCAAACAAAAAATACTGCTCCCCAGAACAAAAATTTCATCGCTAACCACAAATTTGAAGCCAAATTCAACATACAGGTAGCATACGATCAGCATAATAAACAAACTTTTCAGCTAGGAAGTGCAGATTGTAGTGAGAGAAAGAGAGACTTACAGTAGAGAAAGAGAGAGTGCGACAGTGAGGTCCAAAAGCGTCTCGTTCTCTTCAGCTTCTTTGTTTGTGCGAAAGGTGAGCACACACCACGATATACGCTCACCATTTACTTAATTATTTGTCAAACAATTAACAAAGGCTAAATTTATAGATAAAATTTACAAACTAAATTATGCGTCATCAATAGCAATGAGCACGTTATTCTTATTTGTCATGTGTTTTTTCACCTAACTTTCACATTAAAGATTATGTTTTCAACGTTGAAAAGAATTAATCAAAATTAAATAAAAAAAAACATATCAAATAATTAAATAATTAAATGTATGGTGAAATATATTTAATATGCGGGAGAGAGACGGTCAGTCAGTCCTAATTTTCGTTACTTTTGTTAATTTTAACTTCTATATGGGCTTTTTTTGGGTCAAACGGTAAAATACATTTCCAACAAATAACAATTACAAACGTAAAGGCCAAGATACATGGTAAGCACAAGAAAAGAAAATGGACCACAAAACACAAAAAAGCCCAAAGTCAGCTTTGGAGTCCAGCTCACACAAAACACAAAATCCTAAAGAAGCTACAGTCCCTAAGCTGCATTTGGTATGCGGAGATTGGAAATGCGTTTTTTTTCTTGGACTGCATTTGGTACGCGGAAATTGGAAATGCATTTTCATGAGCTTTTTTATATGTTTTTTTCTTAGGCTGCATTTGGTATGCGGAAATCAAAAATGCATTTTCAAGACAATACGAAAATGGTTTTGTTTACATCCAAACTCTTACAAAATTATTTAAATTTCTAATGAAAGAACAAATTAAGCATTTAAACCTTAAAGATGAGTGCTTTTATTATTGAAAATTTTGATTTGAATTTATAAAAAGAGAAAGATGTAAAAGGGAGTTTCAAACATCGAATATGATCCTACAGTCTGGTGCTATTTTTCTTCACTTGTAAGTAAGATGTCTTAGGTTCGAATCTCGGAGAAATTATTGGATGGTACTGTCACAGCCCGTCCCGGAATTAATTAATCGAGGATGTGAAATGACGGGATTGCCCTTGAATCTACTACGGTATGTGACATTTCATTTGGGTTTTATTGTTTTATCCTAAGTTTGTTTTGGAATTATTTTGTGTGGTTGGGGTGCTTGTTGACCACACACGTACACTTTCATTTTTTTCACTCTCTCTCTCTCTCCCTCCCGCACGCAGTCTCTCTCTCTTTTCATTCGAACGGTACGGACAATCCAGGGATTGTCAAACCTTCACGGATCGACGTGGTTGAGACCACCATCATACTCCTAGAGACCATACGAACCCATTGGTACCCATTTCAGGTAAGGTTTCATACGTTTTCACGTTGAAATCACGAGGCCCGTGATTGTCACTATTCACCAACTTTTAAATGGTTGCATTTTAGGACAATCCAAGCTTACCACGAGCTTAAGGAAGTCCCCACGAAGCTCGGAGTGCTTCGTTTGAAGGTTTGGGACGTCGGGATCATAAGGTTCGAAGGTGGCCGGTTTTGGTGAAATTTTCCCGACGCGATTTGGAAGGTTTTGAGGCTCCAAAGAGGTATAGCCTTCTTCCTCTCATGATTTGTGACATTTTGGTGAAAATTTCATGAAAAATGGTGCAAAAACGAGTGAGAAAAGGGCAGTTGCAGGTTAGCCCAGAATCCGGCGCCGGTGGCACTGTTCCGGCGTCGGGAGGTTGAAGATGATGCGCGTGGGGGGCGCGTGAGGCCGTGGCCTCCCCGGCGCGTGAGGGCGCGTGGGCCATAGAAAAATTTATTTAAAAATATCGCGATGTTCGTGAGGTTGTGTAGATCGCGTTGGTATATTCATATGCCAAAATTGAGCATTTTATGAGAAGTTATTTCGAATTGTTGGTTATGTGTTTAAAATAACGTTTTTATAGTTGTTTCGCATATAGGTGAGATCTACCCCGAGGACGAGCGCAGTCAGAGGCGTCACGGGGGTTACGATCCTGCGACATACCAGTGAGTGGGCAGTTTTGTTTTCATTATATGCCTATACTTAATGACTTTTCCCAGAAATTGAATTAAAATGAATTATGTGATTGAAGTGCCATACATAGAAATTGCATGAATATGTGAATGGATATTATATGATGCATATATTTGATTTGGTGCTGCGGACGCACATGTGAGTATCAGGTGAGTTACATTTGATGAATTGAATTGTTGGATGAGATTTATGTTGATAGCTCATAACCTGCACCCCTGGTGTTAGTGCTTATGTTATTCACCGCATCACACGCTCACCTTGGATCCAAGTAGATGCTAGTCGTACAGACCACTGGAGGTGGTTCCGACATGCTAGTCGTACAGACCATTAGAGACGGTTCCGACTAGTAGGTGACCTTAGATTATGTGCACAGATGATTGATGAGAGAAGCACTAGAGCGTATTATTACACTATCCGAGTCGTACAGACTACTATAAGTAGTTCCGACTCATGTGCAGCGTAGTGCCGTACAGGTCGCAGTTAGCGACTCCGGCAGGGCCGTACAGGTCGCAGTTGGCGACTCCGGCAGGGCCGTACAGGTCGCAGTTGGCGACTCCGGCAGGGCCGTACAGGTCACAGTTGGTGACTCCGGCTGGATTGGATAATGAGCTTTAGAATCAGCCGTACAGGACCACTGCTGGGTCTCCGGTTGATTTATTATTTCACCTGATTATTGTTGATGCATCCATATTATGCTTTTGGCTTATGGCATGACATATTTCTCTGAAAATGATGAATGAGGGTGTTTGAGATCCCGAAGCTATATATAATTATATATATTCTATTTTTCTGGGAAAGTATATAGGTTTTTACAGAGAGGGGATATATACGTTTCTAAAGGAAAGATTTTGAAAGCTTTGTTTTACTGACCCACTCACCTTGTTTTGCGCCCCTCCAGGTTGTAGTTAGGAGTGTTTGGTGGCTCTCGAGGATTCCCACGGCTGTTCTGACGGACTTCACTCATGTAGGATTCACCTTCGGGTGTTGTAACTTAGTAGTTGTCCTACTTGACTGCATTTGAACCTTATGCTCTGATTATGTGTATTTCAGTTTCTAATTATTCATACTCTTATATTATTGCTTCCGCATTGCGTAATGGTTACGTCACGTTTGTGACGGCCAGCACGCCCTGATTCTCGGGTCGGGGTGTGTCAGTTTGGTATCAGAGCTTAGGTTGCAGTCCTGTATAATTGTGAGCTTTCTAATTATCTTTGGTGTCTTCTGTCAGAACTATGCCGCCTCGTAGGGATCCACGTTCTTCTTCTGAGCCCAGTTTCCCTAATGTAGCCCAGTTAGGGGAAGCTATAGCCCAGGCCTTTCAGACTTCATTCCGTCCTCCTCAGAGAACACCCCTGGAGACTGTTTATAATTTGAAGTTGGAGCATTTCGTTGGTAATGAAGGTCATGAGGGGGCAGAAAAGTGGTTAGATCGTATTGAGAAGACTTATCAGGTGATGCAAAGTCAGGGGAACTTTCCTGCTAGTAGATGGGTCGAGACTACTACATGGTTTTTAGGAAGAGAACCTGCAAGTTGGTGGGAGAATGAGACTAAGTTTATGTCACCTGAGGCAGCAGTTGATTGGGAAACATTTAAGGAAACATTTAGGAGAAGATTTATTCCTCCAGAGTATATTGATCGCAAGAAGCAGTGGCTGCTAATCCAGTGGAGATGCTTCGTCGCTTTAAGTTGGGAACGAAGAAGAGATGGAGGACAATTGCTAGTGCTATTCCTTGCACCACTTATCATGAGTTTTCTGAGATTTTGGTTCGGATTGAGGATTCCGAAAACTTGCCTAGTGAAAGTGAAGAAGAGAGAGATAAGAATGGGGATAATCAGAGGAAAGATGATAAGGGTAAAGGTGCTTTGACTTCGGGACCCCGTAAGACCCAGAATTTCAAGAAAAGTGGAGTGAGTTCGAGTTTTTCTAGCGGGGGATTTAGTGCCACAGGTCCGATGAGAGGTGGAAGATTTACTAGTGGACCCAGGTTTCAGAGACAGAGAGATTTTGGTGGTGCTGGTGGTTCAGGCCCTCCATTCTGCCGTCGTTGTAATTCCAGACATTTTGGGGAGTGCAGGAGAGTTAGTGGTGCTTGCTATACATGTGGACAGACTGGACATAGAGCTGCACAGTGTCCCCAGAGTCAGCAGAGGCCTCAGCAATCTGTTATGCCTCCTCCAGCGCCGATTCAGCAAAACCCCAGGGCAGGCAGTTTTGGGCAGATGAGTCAGGGTGGTGCTGCTTACCACTATCAGGGTGATGCCGCTCCCTATGCTTCAGGGCAGTATCAGTATTCCCAGGATCCTTATTTTCAGAGTGGGTATTCCCAGAATATTGGAGGTTATACTCCTTATCCTTCTATGCCGGCTAGTGGATCGCAGTGGTATCAGGGAGGTCAGTTCCAGCAGGGAGAGGTTGCTGCTAGCAGTGCAGGATTATCTAGGCAGTCTAGCCAGACAGGTCATGGACGTTCTCAGGGACGTGGTAATCAGAGTAGCAGAGGTCGTGGAGGACGACAGCAAAACCAGGGACGTGTTAACAACATCTCACTGCAGGATGCTCAGAACCATCCATATTTGATTATGGGTACGTTAAACATCCTTGGTCACTTTGCTAGAGTTTTGATTGATTGTGGTGCTACTCACTCTGTGATTTCTCATACTTTTGCTCAAATGACACAACCTCATCCTACACCTCTAGGGTTTGATTTAGAGTTTGCTATGCCTAGAGGGGATAAATGTTATGTTGATAGTGTTTATCCAGGATGTCCAGTGATGATAGAGAATGTAGCTATGCTAGCTAATCTTATCCCGTTAGATATTATGGATTTTGATGTGATTTTAGGGGCAGATTGGTTGCATTATAATCGTGCCCATATAGATTGTTACGGGAAATCTGTTACTTTTCATCGTCCTGGACTACCTGAGGTTACTTTTGTGGGCGAGAGAAGTGGGGTGAGGCATGGTGTTATTTCTGCCATGAGAGCAAAGAAGTTATTATCTAAAGGTTGTCAGGGATATTTAGCACATGTGGTGCTAAATGATGTGGCTTCTAGTAGCGTGGAGGAAGTTGGAGTGGTCAGACATTATCCTGATGTATTTCCCGATGATTTGCCTGGATTGCCACCAGACAGAGATGTGGAGTTTTCTATTGATTTGCTTCCAGGTACGAATCCTATATCTTTGACTCCATATAGGATGGCTCCGGCTGAATTGAGAGAGTTAAAAGCTCAATTGCAGGAATTAATTGATAAAGGTTTTATTCAACCTAGTAGTTCACCTTGGGGAGCCCCAGTATTGTTTGTGAGAAAGAAAGATGGAACGCTGAGATTATGCATTGATTATAGGCAATTGAATCGGGTAACGATTAAAAACCGTTATCCATTGCCTCGTATTGATGATTTGTTTGATCAGCTTAAGGGTGCTCGTGTATTCTCTAAGATTGATTTGAGATCTGGCTATTATCAGTTGAAGATTAAAGAGGAGGATGTCCCTAAAACGGCTTTTAGGACCCGTTATGGACATTATGAATTTTTGGTGATGCCTTTTGGATTGACTAATGCACCAGCAGCTTTTATGAGGTTGATGAATGAAGTATTCCAGCAATATCTTGATAGATTTGTCATTGTTTTCATTGATGATATTCTGGTATATTCTAAATCGAAATCAGAGCATATTCGACATCTTCATTTGGTTTTGGAGAAATTGAGAGAGCATCGATTATATGCTAAGTTTAGTAAATGTCAGTTTTGGTTGAATCGAGTGGCATTTTTGGGGCATGTGATATCGGCACAAGGAATTCAAGTAGATCCTCAAAAGATTGCAGCAGTGGAGAATTGGGAGCAACCACGAACCGTCACTGAGGTACGGAGTTTCCTTGGTCTAGCAGGGTACTATCGACGATTCGTGCAAGATTTCTCTATGATTGCTTTGCCACTAACGAGGTTAACCAGGAAGGATGTTAAGTTCGAATGGGATGATAATTGTGAGCAAAGTTTCCAGCGGTTGAAGTATTGTCTCACTCATGCGCCAGTATTGGTACTTCCTGATGGTGGTGGTAATTTTGAGATTTACAGTGATGCTTCATTGAATGGTTTGGGATGTGTTTTGATGCAGCATAATAGAGTGATTGCTTATGCTTCTCGGCAATTGAAAGTTCATGAAAGGAATTATCCTACTCACGATCTTGAGTTGGCAGCTATTGTCTTTGCTTTGAAGATTTGGAGGCATTATCTTTATGGTGAGAAATGTAAGATCTTTACAGATCATAAGAGTCTTCAGTATCTTTTTACTCAGCATGATCTTAATCTTCGTCAGCGAAGATGGTTGGAATTGCTAAGCGATTATGACTGCACGATTGAGTATCATCCGGGTCGTGCAAATGTAGTAGCTGATGCACTGAGTAGGAAACCTCAAGGACGACTTAATGCCTTGTATGCTTGTCGTGTTCCTCTTCTTGCAGATTTGAGGTCTACTGGAGTGGAACTGGAAATGGAAGATCGAATGGAAGCATTTCTTGCTAGTTTCCAAGTCAGGCCGGTATTGGTTGATCGGGTACGTGAAGCTCAGATGAATAATGAGGAATCTCAGGGGATAATCGAGGCTATTGAGAAAGGTAAGAAAAAGGATTTCAGAATCAGGGAATCAGATGGTATGCTGATGCAAGAGAATCGGATGTATGTGCCTAATGATGAGGAATTAAAGAAAGGAATTTTGGATGAAGCTCATTGTTCGGCTTATGCTATGCACCCAGGAGGAACTAAGATGTATCATACCATTCGACCATTTTATTATTGGCCGGGTATGAAAAGGGAAATTGCTGAATATGTAAGTAGATGCATCGTCTGTCAACAAGTTAAAGCAGAAAGGAAGAAGCCATTTGGGTTGATGCAACCGCTTCCCGTTCCTCTATGGAAGTGGGAAAACATTACTATGGATTTTGTGTATAAACTTCCTCGTACGCAGAATGGTTTTGATGGTGTTTGGGTGATCGTAGATCGGCTTACCAAGTCAGCACATTTTATTCCAGTGAGGGAGAAGTATCCTTTGAACAAGTTGGCTAAATTGTTTATTAGAATGATTGTGAAGTATCATGGGGTACCGGTGAGTATTATTTCTGATCGAGACCCAAGATTCACTTCTAAGTTTTGGGTGGCTTTTCAAGAAGCTCTTGGTACGAGATTGCTTTACAGCACTGCTTATCATCCTCAGACAGATGGTCAATCTGAGAGGACTATTCAGACGTTGGAAGATATGTTAAGGTCTTCAGTGTTGCAGTTTGGTGATTCTTGGCATGATCGCTTGGATTTGATGGAATTTGCCTACAATAATAGTTTTCATTCAAGTATTGGTATGTCACCTTTTGAGGCACTTTATGGTAAAGCTTGTCGAACGCCTTTATGTTGGTCAGAGGTAGGTGAGCGAGCTTTGGTGGGCCCAGAGATAGTGGAGGAGACTACTCAGAATGTTCAAGTGATTAAGTCTAACTTGAAAGCGGCCCAAGATCGGCAAAAGAGTATGGCGGATAGGCATGTCACTGATCGAGTATATAATGTGGGTGATTTGGTATTTTTGAAATTATCACCTTGGAGAGGTGTGGTTCGATTTGGGAAAAGAGGCAAGTTAAGTCCTAGGTACGTAGGACCTTATGAGATTGTTGAAAAGGTTGGTGAGGTTGCCTACAGGTTGGAGTTGCCTCCGGAGTTATCCAAGGTGCATAATGTGTTTCATGTCTCGATGCTTCGACATTATGTTTCGGATCATTCGCATGTGATTCCTCCTCAACCTTTGGAGATTAATCCGGATTTGACGTATGATGAAGAACCAGTGACTATTTTGGACTGGAAGGACAAGGTTCTAAGGAATAAGACAGTGAGCATGGTGAAAGTATTGTGGAGGAACCACTCGGTAGAAGAAGCTACTTGGGAGACTGAAGATCGATTGAGAGAGATGTATCCGAGGTTGTTTTATGGTTACTAGTATTGGTTTGGTTATGTGAATTTCGAGGACGAAATTCTATAAGGAGGGTAGATTGTCACAGCCCGTCCCGGAATTAATTAATCGAGGATGTGAAATGACAGGATTGCCCTTGAATCTACTACGGTATGTGACATTTCATTTGGGTTTTATTGTTTTATCCTAAGTTTGTTTTGGAATTATTTTGTGTGGTTGGGGTGCTTGTTGACCACACACGTACACTTTCATTTTTTTCACTCTCTCTCTCTCTCCCTCCCGCACGCAGTCTCTCTCTCTTTTCATTCGAACGGTACGGACAATCCAGGGATTGTCAAACCTTCACGGATCGACGTGGTTGAGACCACCATCATACTCCTAGAGACCATACGAACCCATTGGTACCCATTTCAGGTAAGGTTTCATACGTTTTCACGTTGAAATCACGAGGCCCGTGATTGTCACTATTCACCAACTTTTAAATGGTTGCATTTTAGGACAATCCAAGCTTACCACGAGCTTAAGGAAGTCCCCACGAAGCTCGGAGTGCTTCGTTTGAAGGTTTGGGACGTCGGGATCATAAGGTTCGAAGGTGGCCGGTTTTGGTGAAATTTTCCCGACGCGATTTGGAAGGTTTTGAGGCTCCAAAGAGGTATAGCCTTCTTCCTCTCATGATTTGTGACATTTTGGTGAAAATTTCATGAAAAATGGTGCAAAAACGAGTGAGAAAAGGGCAGTTGCAGGTTAGCCCAGAATCCGGCGCCGGTGGCACTGTTCCGGCGTCGGGAGGTTGAAGATGATGCGCGTGGGGGGCGCGTGAGGCCGTGGCCTCCCCGGCGCGTGAGGGCGCGTGGGCCATAGAAAAATTTATTTAAAAATATCGCGATGTTCGTGAGGTTGTGTAGATCGCGTTGGTATATTCATATGCCAAAATTGAGCATTTTATGAGAAGTTATTTCGAATTGTTGGTTATGTGTTTAAAATAACGTTTTTATAGTTGTTTCGCATATAGGTGAGATCTACCCCGAGGACGAGCGCAGTCAGAGGCGTCACGGGGGTTACGATCCTGCGACATACCAGTGAGTGGGCAGTTTTGTTTTCATTATATGCCTATACTTAATGACTTTTCCCAGAAATTGAATTAAAATGAATTATGTGATTGAAGTGCCATACATAGAAATTGCATGAATATGTGAATGGATATTATATGATGCATATATTTGATTTGGTGCTGCGGACGCACAGGTGAGTATCAGGTGAGTTACATTTGATGAATTGAATTGTTGGATGAGATTTATGTTGATAGCTCATAACCTGCACCCCTGGTGTTAGTGCTTATGTTATTCACCGCATCACACGCTCACCTTGGATCCAAGTATATGCTAGTCGTACAGACCACTGGAGGTGGTTCCGACATGCTAGTCGTACAGACCATTAGAGACGGTTCCGACTAGTAGGTGACCTTAGATTATGTGCACAGATGATTGATGAGAGAAGCACTAGAGCGTATTATTACACTATCCGAGTCGTACAGACTACTATAAGTAGTTCCGACTCATGTGCAGCGTAGTGCCGTACAGGTCGCAGTTGGCGACTCCGGCAGGGCCGTACAGGTCGCAGTTGGCGACTCCGGCAGGGCCGTACAGGTCGCAGTTGGCGACTCCGGCAGGGCCGTACAGGTCACAGTTGGTGACTCCGGCTGGATTGGATAATGAGCTTTAGAATCAGCCGTACAGGACCACTGCTGGGTCTCCGGTTGATTTATTATTTCACCTGATTATTGTTGATGCATCCATATTATGCTTTTGGCTTATGGCATGACATATTTCTCTGAAAATGATGAATGAGGGTGTTTGAGATCCCGAAGCTATATATAATTATATATATTCTATTTTTCTGGGAAAGTATATAGGTTTTTACAGAGAGGGGATATATACGTTTCTAAAGGAAAGATTTTGAAAGCTTTGTTTTACTGACCCACTCACCTTGTTTTGCGCCCCTCCAGGTTGTAGTTAGGAGTGTTTGGTGGCTCTCGAGGATTCCCACGGCTGTTCTGACGGACTTCACTCATGTAGGATTCACCTTCGGGTGTTGTAACTTAGTAGTTGTCCTACTTGACTGCATTTGAACCTTATGCTCTGATTATGTGTATTTCAGTTTCTAATTATTCATACTCTTATATTATTGCTTCCGCATTGCGTAATGGTTACGTCACGTTTGTGACGGCCAGCACGCCCTGATTCTCGGGTCGGGGTGTGTCAGGTACAGTATCACCACGTGACATTGACAGCTGGTAGTACCCACCAATAAATAAATGACACGTGACATAATAATTATTAAATAAAAAACAATTGCTGGATTTTCATTTTCCCTAACGTCGTTAGAATTTTCAGCCAAAACCAATAACTGCCCCTCGTATTCCACCCTCCTCTTTTCCGCCAAAAGCAAAAAAATTTGCCGCTTCCTTTTCCCTTGAATCGCATCCCCTACCATTAAAATCCACAAACTGCAAAACCCAAATATCTCAAGCTACAGGTACTGGAATTTTTTGTTTGAATCTGACTGCAATTTTTTTTCTTGAGTTTTGTTTTATCTTTTGGTTTCCAGCTTCCGTAAGTTCCTGGGATTCAGTTTTCATGAACTAACTCATATTCTTTTTTAGTTGAAACCTAAAAGTAGGCTCTGCACCATTCTCAAAAAAGCAAAGCTTCACCAAGTGGAATAATATGGATACTGGTAAAATATTTAACCTCTCAGCCTATTTGGTTTGTCTTTTTTGCATTTTCTCTTTTCATTTTTAACTCTTTATTTGGTTGCTGTCATTTGTCTACTATTTTGCATCCATTATTTAACCGTTCAATTACGTACAGATTTTTCATTTACGTACAAATTTTTCTTGTACAGTATTCATTGATACCGATAGTGATGAAGAAAATAATCGGGAAGAAGATCCAGTCATTAATATAAAAAGTGATGAAGAAAATAATAGAGAAGAAGATCCAGTCATTGTGAATCAAACAGAGAATTCTGATGACATTTTCTTGGGAAAAGTTGTACTCAATGAAAAGGAAGCTTATGATCTCTACAACAACTATGCTACGATAATTGGATTTAGTGTTCGTAAGGGACAAAAGAGATATAATAGAAAGAATCAACTAAGACAAGTTTGTTATCTTTGTTCAAAAGAAGGTTTTAAGGTAGATGGTGACCCGTCAGAAGTGAGCAATTCTTATAAACTAGAGACAAGAACAGGTTGCAAAGCTGGAATTCGATTTGCAGTACAAACGAATGGTACGTTGAAAGTTGCTCAATTTTTTTCTCAACACAATCACGAGCTTGCTAAACCAGAAGAGAGGCAGTTTTTGAGATCAAATAGAAAAGTTTCTGAAGCTCATTTGGGTGTGATTAAAACCATGGCAGTTGCTGGAATAAGGACTACAAATACATATTCTTATTTAGCAGAAGAAGCTGGTGGGTCTCAGAATGTAGGTTTTACACAAAGAGATTGCTACAATATTGTGAATAAGGAAAAAATGGTCATGTTTGAAGCAGGGGATGCTCAAAGTTTGATCAATCTTTTCAAGCACAAGCAAGCAGAAGATCCTATGTTCTTTTACACTGTGCAAATGGATCAAGAAAATCGAATGACAAATTTTTTTTTGGAGAGATGGAAGGTCGCGACTTGACTATGAGTGGTTTGGGGATGTTGTAGCATTTGATACTACATATCGTACCAATAGGTATAACATGATTTGTGCTCCTTTTGTTGGCGTTAATCACCATTGGAAAAACGTATTGTTCGGTTGTGCATTTTTATTGGATGAGAAAACAGAAACGTTTAATTGGTTATTTGATACTTTTTTAGAATCAATGGGAGGTTAAAAGCCAAAGACAATTTTTACTGATCAATGTCAAGCTATGGCAAATGGCATTGAAAAAGTTTTTCCAGGGGTATGTCATCGTTTATGCTCGTGGCACATATCTCAGAATTGTGCAAAAAATATGTCAAGTCTCTATATGAACCCTGATTTTAGACGTTTGTTCAATAAATGTCTTAAATATTGTGAGGCAGAATTGGAATTCCAGTCGACTTGGGATGAGCTAGTTGCAAAAGTCAACCTTACAGGGTGTTCACGGATGTGCTCACGGATGAATATGTTGTATGCGCTTCGTGCCAAATGGTGTCCGGCATTTAGTCATGATACTTTCACATGTCAGATACAATCTTCACAAAGAAGTGAGAGCACGAATAACGTTTTCCACCAAATTTCTACCAAGACAATGAGACTTATTGAATTTGTGCATCATTATGATAAGCAAGCAGCAAAAATGCGTACAAGTGAATCAGAAGAGTCTTATCGTTGCAATCAGGGTCTCCCTTCTAGAGTTGCCCAAAAGAGTGGAATTTTGAAGCATGCTGCTACTGTCTACACTAGGAAAATGTTTAAAATATTTGAAAAAGAGTTTTTGAATAGCTTAGCAGTGACAATGCATGAATATGAGAGTTGTGGTACAGTTCACTCTTTCGAACTTAATGAGGAGGGTCACACAAGAGTTTACCTTGTCCAACTCAACTCGTCAGATGACATGGTTTCTTGTAGCTGCAAAATGTTTGAGTCCATGGGTTTGTTGTGTCGTCACGCTCTAAGGGTACTAAACGTCAAATCTTGGACTGAAATACCTTCACAACATATATTGAAGCGCTGGACAAAAGATGCAAAGAAAGGATTGGATGCAAATGAGCATAGTCAATTATTGCAGGTAAAAGGTAAACCATCTGTTACATTGCGTCAAAATACTTTGATGCGAATGGCTTATAATATATTGAGTAAGGGAGCAGAGTCAGAAAGTGCTACTAGAGTTGCCATGAAAAAATTGGGAGAGATGGAGGAATTGATTGAAAAGGATATGATCAAGTCAAAGGGTGAAGTTAATAAAGAGAGCAATGACATACTTTTGAATGATAACAATGATGATGATTGTAATGCAAATGGTTGCTCAGTTGATGAGCCACCAATATTGAATCCTCCGTTGGTAAGGCCGAAAGGAGTAAGCAATACCAGATTAAAAAGTGTTATGGAGAAACGAAAAAAGAAGGCATCAAAAGATATTGTCTCATCTGGTAAGTGAAATTTTATATTTTAATTGGCTATTAGATGTAATTCCAATATTCTTTTTTAATTAAAAAATTTAAATTTGTTTTGTAGGGAAAACTAAGAAGCCAAGCAATATAGGCCCTTCACATAGTTCAGCACCATATGATTCAAATTTTGTTCAACAACTCAGTGTACCCACTAGTACAAATGTTACGCAAGTTTACCCAGTTATGAGCTTGTTAACAACAAATAGTCATGCATTGCCTCCATCAAACCAAGTAATCTAATTTGTTAGTTTACAGTGATGTATGTTTTTAAGACCTTGAATGCTCTTATCTTCTCTAAATTCGACTAATTGCATATCATCTTATAAATTTACGCAGGTTTTCCCAGCTGTGAGCTTGTTAACAACAAACAATCATGCATTGCCTCCATATAACCAAGTAATCCAGCCTAGTTTTTCATTCACAAGTATGCTACAAGATGGTCAATTTATGGCGAGTCAGGTATTGATCGATTTACTTTGAGAAGGCAGAATTTATGAGTACACATGGTAATTCTTGTTTGTTTTATACATTTGTAATATACATGTGGTAGAATTCATCCTCAAGTTTTATTGCACACGAACCCTTTGGATTGAATCATCAACTCAGCCAGGTTTGATTTGTTTATCACACAAGGCATATTTGTTTTTTTTTAGCATTTAGTTAATGTGAAGCTATATGTAATGTAGGATTCACATCCATATGTTTATGGGCGACAACATAATCCGGTGGAGTAATTTCTACATTACAATAAGAGTAAATCACTTTTCAATGCTTTTAAGTTACCCTAAGATTTTTCTTGTTTTTCACTACTGAACTTGATTTATAATTTTTGGGTGCAGGTGGAAGATGATATGTTTTGGGTTGGACACCATTAAATCTTTTGTTTTGTTTTTTGTATTTTTTATTAGAAGCCTTTACTTATTTTGATTTTGAACCGAATGTATACTTGGGGAATATTTTTTTTCAACAACTTTGTTATTTTGGAGAGTATGAATCATTGAGATTACAGTCACTGGAAACAATAACTTTGCTCTTAATAATTTTTTCATATCTTTCTCGTTTTAAGATTGAGTGCACCTGTCATTTGAGTAATGTGCTGTCAAGCTATATATCATAGTGAATAAAGCATATAAGGAGCAAAGGGCAAAGGCATAAGAAATCATGTCACACATACGACGAGTTGTATAAGATACCATTTTCTCATTACAATTTACAACCATAGGCTCACTTGTACTTACAATAGCAAAAGGCTATTAACACATTGTATGTCACTACAAAATTGTAGCATTTGATACAACAAATCCAATTCTATACATCAACCTAAAATGAACGGTAGCTATAATCTGAGGCAACCCAAAATCCAATTCAAGCTGTCTTTCATTCTTGCAATCTGACACCCCCTAAAAACATTAGAAAGAAAAGCTTAATCAAATGAAAAAAATCCCATACAAGTTCTCTTTCAATCTTGCAATCTCCATCCATGGACATTATACCCAAAGGACGTAGGGTATTTCCTGGAGTTTCTTCAGACCTTGATAGACATTCTTTTAGTTCCTGGTACATACCAAAATCCCACTTAATCAAATACAATGAATTAGTAAAAACAAAGACACTTTAAGATCCAATTTGTTTAACTAAACTCATAAATTGCCAAAGTCTTACGAACCGATAAAAAATAGAAGGGACACAAACCATAAAACAAAGCATTCAATTTTTTCGTATCGCATTTGTAATTCTTTCAAGTACCTCTACCTTTTACTTTCCCTCTAGCTCTCTTTGTTAAATAGAAAACTGGTATTGCCCTAACATTTAGAATACACAAATTTCAAGTTTAAGAAGAAAACAAGAACAAAGACAGAGTTGGTGCCCCAATTAATTGAATAAATAGAGCAATCACTTGACATGTAGCAATTGTAAAAAGAAAATGCAAGGGGCGCAAGGGTATCCTCCAAATAAGAAGAAAAAAACAATCTAAGATGTCCCAGAACCCCAAAATTTAGACAAGCTGAATCCAAAAGGGTAAAACAAAATTCAAGCAAGAAATTGCAGTTAGATTCAAGCTTGCTTAAATTAGACCCCAAAATTCACGCAAGCTAGAATCCAAAAAGGATAAAACAAAATTCAAGCAAAAAGTTACAGTACATGTAGCCTGAGATTTTTTATTTTTGCAGTTTGGGGATTTGATTTCAAGCAAAATTCAAGCAAAAAGGGATGAGATTCAAGCAAAAAGGAAGGCGGAGGGAATTTTATGTTTTGGTGGAAAAGAAAGATTGCAGTTTGTGATTTGATTCAAGCGAAAAGGGAGGCGAAAAGGAGGGTGGAATACGAGGGGCAGTTATTGGTTTTGGCAGATAACTCTAACGGCGTTAGGAAGATGAAAATCCAGCTATTGTTTTTTATTTAATAATTATTATGTCACATGTCATTTATTTATTGGTGGGTACTACCAGCTGTCAATGCCACGTGGTGATACTGTACCATCCAATAATTTCTCCGAATCTCGTGGATAGCGAATTCGATACCAAATTAGGTTGTCCATTGTGTGGCTTAACCAAACTTCCACTCTCCTTAGTGTAAAATATATTGTTGTACTAAAAAAACATCGAATATGATCCTATATGTGGGACCCCCTCAGTTGTAGAGGAAAATGACAATTGAAACCATCTAACATACTTTTTTTAAAAGAAAATTGTAGCAATGGTCCTTTAATTTTAACTCAATTGGAGCATTGGTCATTTGACTATAAATCCCTCAACTAAAAATTGGCGACTATTGGTCCCTTAACTCATTAAAATGTGCAGTTATGCTCCGTTTCGTCAACTCTATCAAAACTTTCATCAAAATGAGTCATATGGAAGGACCATTGCTACAACTAGGTTAAAGTTGAGGGACCATTGCTCAAATTCGGTTAAAGTTAAAGGATCATACTCCAATTGGGTTAAAGTTAAGGGACTATACTTCAATTAGGTTAAAGTTGAGGGACCATACTCAATTGGGTTAAAGTTGAAGGACCATACTCCAGTTGAGTTAAAGTTGATGGATCATTGCTACAATTTTCTCATTTTCTTTTCCATATGTGCTCCTTGATTCAGCCTCACGTGTGTGGCGCGTAACTTATTTTGGCGGAAGTTCTGATAGAGTTGACAAAAATGATCATAACTGTATGTTTGGATGAGTTAAATGACCACTGGTCATGGATTTTTAGTAAAGGGACCATTACTCCAATTCTGTTAAAGTTGATAGACCATTATTACTATTTCCTTTTTTAAAAATAAATTTATTATTTTTAAAGAGAGGATGAGGGTTCGAAGGTATTACAATAATTTATGGGAGGGAGAGTTTCAAACCTGTGACGCATAGATGGAATTCCAACAGTCTATCCACAAGGATATTGAACCGCATATGTAAATAATTTGCAATAACTTCCATGACATGCATTTAGATACTTGTGCAATAGGGAAATGCACAAATAAGAACTTGGACTAGTCTTCTTTTGTTCATTTACCACCAACTTCAAACATTTTGGTAATGTGACACCTCCGACAAATTTCCATTCACAAATTAAAACTATAAAGTTTCATTGAATGAGATTTACACAATCACTAACCTAATCGGCTGATACATCCACATGTTAAACAAAATCAAAGAGAGAACAAAGAACAATTGCTCTTGGTGAAAAGTCAGAGGCCTAGCCAAGTATTCCACCAAAGCATATATCTATTGAACTTCTACATCCTATCCTCCATCTTTGCTTGTTCTTCTTCTTAGTCATCGAATGACATAATGTGGTACCAATTAGTCCATGCCAAACGAGCCCCATAAACTCTATAAATATTTAGAAGTCCGAATTGAATGCTTAAACGTCGATATAATTAATTAAGTGACTGACTCCAACAATGCGTAGATCAAGCCTTTGTTCCCGCCTTATACTTCAAGTGCTCACAAATACCCAATCACACCCCAACACCTAATTGGCTATTAAATTAAATAATTTTATGTTATGCAATTCGGTTCGGTTCAACTCAATTCTAGATATTAAGAATTGAAACCAACTGTTTTTTAGCTTGCAATTCTGTTTCAAACCTAAACTGTCACATCCTGGCCCGGGCCCCCACCACATCCCTGGCACGCCTCCATTGTAGCACGATATTGTCCGCTTTGGGCCCCAACCACGCCCTCACGGTTTTGTTTCTGGGAACTTCCCAGCGGGTCACCCATCATGGGATTGCTTTCGCACGCTATCGCTTAACTTTGGAGTTCCAATGGAACCCGAAGCCAGTGAGCTCCCAAAAGACCTCGTGCTAGGTAGAGATGAGAATATACATATAAGGCTCACATGATCCACTCCCTTGAGCGATGTGGGATCTTACAATCCACCTTCTTAGGGGCCCAACGTCCTCGTCGGCAGACACGCGGCCATGGTTAGGCTCTGATACCCAATCTAACACCCCCCAATCCCGATATTCCCCGGACATCAGGATGGTCATGTACTGGCCGACACTCGAGGGTGATGAAAGCCATTTATTGAATGAAAATGCTGAGTCTTATTTATTCATTATTCTCAGCATTTGCATTCAATAAATGGCTTTCGTCACCCTCGGATGTCGGCCAGCACGTGACCATCCCGATGTCCGGGGAGTATCGGGATCGGGGCGTGTCATAAACCATTTCAAAACTGCAAAAATCAAATATTTTAGTGCAGTCCAGTTTGGTCATTCTTTAGGAATTCGGATCCTCGCCGGATCCTCATTGTGAGGATCCTGATGATCCTTCAATCATATCTGTTCATCGTACATCGTAAACAATGAGAATTAACAAATATAAAAGAACTTTTTCAAGTAGAAATGTCTATGATACTGTAAGCCTGTGAACTACGAGAATGCCTCCAAATAGAGTCCCTTTCCATGAAAGTCACGGGCTCGTATTTAATGAAATTGTGAAAGAAATTAAATTAAACGGATGTGTCATATTGTTAATTGTAAATATTTTAAAGGGTATTTATCATTTATAGCCAAAATTTAGCACACAAATTCATTAATATCAATTTTTGTAAAACAATTCAGATAGAGTGCTACTAAGCCCACTCAATGGTCTTATTTCCCCACTCACTTTGAAATAATAATTTGATTGACAGCTTAATCTTTGTAGAAAATGACCTTCAAAGGCCTAAAGACCATCCAATCATGTCTTGCCACATAATTAGTTATATTGCCAAAAACCTAAAATACATAAATGAGAAAGGAAAAAAAAAAAGAGGAAAAAACCTAAAAACCGATCAAATTATGGGGTTGAAAATGGAAAAGTTTCTGGCTTTAGCAAAGAAGACTTAATGTTGTGAAGGGTAAAGACCCCGCTTGCAAGTGCCAATGATAAGCATGTATGGGCATTCAAAAGCTTTCACTACTGAATTTGCTACAACAGTAATATTCATTTGCCACCAGCAAGAGCTTCCTCTGATGGGTCCTTCCATTCATCAACTACCCAAGCGTAATGGCAGTCGAGCAAAAGGCGTTTGGAAGGGGAATTTCACAACGTTGTAAGCTTGTAACAGAGAGTGAGGAATCAGCGGAGGACTCCATAATCTACCTCTACCACCCTTATGTTTAATGATAATTTTTTTTAATTATCATACTTCTTTTAAAGCAAAGGAAAAATTGGAGAAATAAATATATTGGGTTATTTTGGAATAATGGTGGGTGAGAAAATAGTTATATGTTTTTTTCACGTTTTATGGTGGGTGGGAAAATAAGACACTGGGGTGGGTATATCACCATCAAATATAACCAAAAATTCACTTGAATAGACCCAACTAGCCTCAAAATTAAAACTTAATTACACCAAAAACCAAAACCTAATTAAGCATCGTTGTTCCCCAGTATCATTGTTGCCATATTGGGATCCAAAAGCAACAACATCAATTTGCTTAGACTTTGAATTTGAATCGTCATGTATATGATTCTCCTCAAGGAAAAAGCCAATCACCATAAAATCGATCTAAAATATTCTCATCTTGCAACGCACTTGTCTGAAGTGATTTGCTGTAAAGATCTTCCTCCGCCTCGCTCCTTTTCTTTTTGCCTTTTACAGATCCATATTAAAATTGATTCAATTGTTGTGCATATTATGCTCAATTTCCCTGAATTAAATGCCTAATTTGGGTAACGCTCTACTTAAGAGATCATATGCAGAATGCATAAGAACATGCAATCCGAATACTATTTAAAAAATATCCAGAAGTTATAGTTCTAACAAAATTTTCTAAGAAATATCAATTAATTATCACACAAGAATATTCAAAAATTGTAGTTATGCGAATTTTTTATCATGTTCTTCGTTGTAGGCTTGTAAATTAAGAAATGAATTTGATAATTTGATTGACTTAATTTCCATTAGAATAAATACCTCTTTATTAAGTGTTTAATTTCATCATGCTCCTTCTTTTCGGATTCGAATTGAGATATGAAAATAATTAAACCCTAAAATGAAAAAGAACGCAACGAGAATCTCTTTGGCGTTTGTTTTCTATTTTAAGGGTAATTTGGTATATTGATGTGAGGTTTTGGCTATAAATGATAGTTTTTATAAAAATTGACAATTTTGAATTTAAGACATAAATTTTGACTATAAAGATAATTTCTCTATTTTAAATAGTAAATGTACAGAATTTAGATAAATTGTAGCAAAAATCGAGTTATAAATGTTTAAATGAAGAAATCTCAGTTTTAACAAAAAAATGAGATTAAAGTCGAGTTTCAAACAGGTTACACATTTTCATACAGGAAAAAAAAAATAAAAGGTGTGTTTAATGCATCGGGAATGTCAACCACCCAGTAGTGGAAAGAGGGATTTCCCTCACGGTCACTGGCTCACTTCTGTAACAGTCTGATAGGCCTGAAGGCACGTGATCGTCACCTCACCTCACCTCGGAACCAGTATCTAGGGCTTCCTACTGAGTGCTGAACCTTCTTCTCTTTCGCCCTAAGAAGAAGACGAAGAGGAAGAGAGACCCATTTGCCCTCATCGACTGTCGCCCTCCAATGTAAGTCCCTCTCTTTTTCTCTCGCTACAGTCTGCGCTTTTTAGCTGAAGATTTCTTTGATTATAACGATCCTCTGCTGTTTGCATGTTGAAATGTGGCCTCAAATTTTGTGGGTTAGCGAATTCTGTATTTATTTTTTAGGATTAAGTCCAGATTGTTACCCAATTTTCGAAAGTTGATTCCAATCTGGTCCTAAGCTTTTAAAACATTCCAAATAACCACCTAAAGTTTTGAAAAAATGGACATCTATTAGGTTCATTAGCGTTCAGAGACATGGACAAAAGGAGATTTGAATCTCCAAATTGACGCGATGTAGCTAAGCAAATTTATGGTTTAACTGGGCTCAAATGGGTTAATTTGGGGATTAGAACTCCAAAGACGCCGATTAGTGAAGACTAACTTTAGTACTTGTCCACCTCATCATATAGTGCTAGCAACGTCATCACTTAATGTTGGTAAAGATCCAGGTGACCTACCAGATGTCTAATTTTCAAAACATTAGGTAGTTATTTGGAATGTTTTAAAAGGTTGAGACTAATTTGGAATCACCCAGAAAAAAGGTTGGGTAGCTTTTTGTACTTAACCCTATTTTTATGGGTAACATTTAATTCAATTCGATATCGCATTTGAAATGTAGTTTATGAGATTGAAGCTTGAAGCATAAAATTGATTTTTGAAATGTAGTTTATTGCATTTCAAAATACTTTGTTCACCGGGTTTTGTAAAATGAGGGAAAGTGTTCAATTTTTTGGGATTTTGTTGAGAAACTGTTCTGATTCTTGAGTAATTTGCAGATTGAATACATTAGTTTAAACACGTTTAAAGCATTCGATTGTCTGTTGAGTTTTTCCTTTTGCTCAAAAATTTTATTACTTTGACCTTTCGGAGTGACATCATGTAGTAATGGCCATTAAACTGTCTCCTACAATGTATTCTGGTTTTGTGGGTTCGGAGTTTTATGGATTAGCCTAACTAAGTCCGTTTTCTAACAATGATTTGTGATGCTTGTAGACAATCCAGATGGACTACAGCTCTGAAGATGAATCTGATATTAGTGATTCCGAGATCCATGAATACAAAGATAAACCCTACGAGCTGTTGCGGGAGGGAAAATATAAGGTAAAGGGTCCTAATGGGACTCTTAGATGCCCATTTTGTGCGGGGAAGAAGAAACAAGATTACAAATTCAATGAACTCTTCCAACATGCTTCAGGGGTGGCCAAGGGTTCTGCTCTCAGAAATGCGAAACAGAAAGCCAACCACCTTGCCTTGGCAATCTACTTGGAGAATGACCTAGCCAGCGAAGGAGACCAAATACAACGTCCAATTTTACCGGCACCTGTCACAAAGCAAGAAAAGCAAGAAGATCTTTACGTGTGGCCTTGGACTGGCATTGTTGTAAACATAGTGAGCCAGCCAAAGGATGGAAAAGATCTTCTAGATTCTGGATACTGGATGAGAAAGTTTTCAAAATGTAAACCTTCAGAAGTTCATACTTTGTGGAACGAAGGCGATCCTGCTGCATGCGCTGTGGTATATTTCAGTAAAGATTGGAGTGGTTTTGGGAATGCTACTGATTTTGAGAAGATGTTTGAAACCGACTGTCAAAGTAAAAAAGATTGGAATGCAAGAAAGGAACAGCCTGGCTCAAGCATCTATGGGTGGTGCGCGCGCGCTGATGATTATCATTCCCAAGGGCAGATAGGAGAGTTTCTTCGCAAGACAGGAGAGCTTAGAACGGTGTCTGACATTGTACAGGAAGCAGCTAGAAAAAGAAATGATGTTGTGGCAAGCCTGGCCAATAAAATTGATATGACAAATGAGAATCTGGATGAACTGCGGTACAAGTACAATGAGAGGACACTGTCCTTAAGTAGGATGCTTGAAGAGAAAGATCGGCTGCACAATGACTTTGTTAAAGGTTTTGTCCTGGCCCTTCTCCTGTGCTTTGTTTTTTGATGGGCATGTGTGAAGCACATGTTCGTGTTTAAACATGCCTATGCATTTGTGGTTAATTTTATATCTTTGCTTCATTCTCTTTTATATATGGCATTGTTGGGGTTCCTTGACGAACTGTTTTCGAGTTTATCAGAAACGAGGAAGATGCAGCAAATGGCAAGAAATAATGTTCAGAGAATATTAGAGGAGCAAGAGAAATTGAATTATGAACTGGAGTCTAAGAAAAAGAAACTTGATACCTGGAGCAAAGAATTAAACAAACGTGAAGCAGTGACTGAGCGTGAGAGGCAAAAACTTGACGAGGATAAAAAGAAGGTAACATATATCACATACTTGTACCACTCCATATTTTGCATTGTAATAATTTAAGGGAAGCATTGAATCTACTTGTTTACCAGCAGTCCATATGTTACATTTCTTTTTGATTTACCTGTATTCTGTAAATTAGCTACAAAAACAGATGAATTTTGTCTAGTTGGATTTAATTTTATTAGTTAATCAGGTCTGTAGATATTTCAAGAATTTGAATTGTCAAATTCTATAACTTGATGAAAGCTGTTTTACCTACTCAGTCATTAACTGTTCCAAGTATAGCTTAATTAATGGAGTTGGAACCTACTAAATTCCTATGTAGTTATAGGAGTCTGAACGAGTTCTACACCTCTATAAATGGGGCTAATTGTATGCATGTTTAATCAAGTAGTATTAGAATCATTTCCTGTATGTATAAGATTTAAGTCATACCCAGTTTCATATGTGATTAATGGGAGACTGGAACAGTTTGAGACCTCAATAGAAGGGGTTAATTGTCTGCATTAGGAATTAAGTAGTAAACAGTCAGTCGGCGTTTGTCATAATGATTCATTATATCCATTTAATTTCTGGGATGCATCAAAATTATGTGAGTTCTGCTTCATATTGTCTTTTATTTTATGGGGATTGCGATATCCAGTTTAGTTTGTAAATTGGTCAAGAGTTCGTCATAATCATACAAGCTAAGCTCCTGTAAACTTGTCTAGTAATTCAAACACAGCCATGTACATAAGCATTGCCATGTGCTAAAGAAATCAAATTTAGAAATGCACAGCCAGTAGGTAAAGCCGTTGCTTGGTTTGTGTTCTGGGTACTAAAATAGTTTCTGCCCTGCCAGAATGATGAGAGAAACAATTCACTCCAATTGGCTTCCGAGGAGCAGAAAAAGGCTGATGAGAGTGTCTTGAGGCTGGTTGAAGAGCAAAAGGTGTGAAATGTAGTGTTAAGCTATATCTGTGTTTCTATGGTTTTCACTGACTAGGAATCTGAACTTTTCAGAGAGAAAAAGAGGATGCCTTAAATAAAATACTTGAGTTAGAAAAGCAACTGGATGCTAAACAGAAGCTAGAGATGGAGATTGAAGAGTTAAAAGGGAAATTAGAGGTGATGAAGCATCTGGGGGATCAAGATGATGCTGCAGTTCAATCGAAGATAAAAGAAATGGAAGATGAATTGGGGGAAAAAGTTGATGAACTTGAGGATTTAGAATCTCTAAATCAAACTCTTATCACCAAAGAACGCCAAAGCAATGATGAGTTACAAGAAGCGCGTAAAGAATTAATAGCGGTATGCATTTCTTCCTCCTTTTTATTTTGAACTTTGTTTATTGATAGTTATATTTATTTTATATACCGGTATGCATTTCTTCCTCCTTTTTATTTTGAACTTTGTTTATTGATAGTTATATTTATTTTATATACCCTGCTATAAGGATGCCCACACTTTAAGAAAAGTAAGGACCATATTGTTGGGGCTGGACCCACACTGTGGTTCCACAATGAAAACTGTACGGTTTTTTATGTGCTCAATTAAGATCATCCTAGAAAACCAACGGAAGTGGAACTGGTTTAGCCATTTTGGTTATCATTTGATCATTACTTGGTTTGTTGAAACACTGTTCACCAATTTTTTTGTCGAAAGACAGTAAGTTTTAGATGTTTTTGATTTTCGAGAGGATGATTGTTGGGAAGCCTTAAAATATATGGTTCAGATCATTGGACCCTTCACATTTTATTTTTTCTTCATAATCTTTTGTTTCAGTGTATTGACAGGGTTTATTAATCTAGGTGGGAAGAGTTAACTTGGCCAAAAACATGAGAGCTGATTCCTAAACTCTAAATGGTTACAGTTTATTTAACATAATTTTACTTGCTGGTAGAGTGGCGGGATCCCACATACGTGAAGTCACCTTTATAATGGTGGACTATATATTACATGTATGTTTGTGTGTGTGGATAGAGATATTCTTTTATTAGATTGTCTCACAAGTTATGCTTCTTGATTATCAAACTGGAATAGTGACAAGGTGGAACCATCTTAATTTTGTACATTGATTGATAGTTTGGCAATACAACACACAAGAACCCATTACTTTCTCTCTCTCTCTCTCTCTCTCTCTCTCTCTCTATATATATATATATATAATTATATACACATGTTTATTTATTTGTTTTGTATAGACACAAACTTATGCATACTTTTGATATTCTATGAAACGTATATCCCACTTTCTAATGTTAACATAGTGACTTATTATGATTATTCTTTCCACGCTACATTGCCTTGGAAGGTAATGGAATCGGAGGCTAGGAAAAGTACATTCAGAAAGAAAAAGAAATGGCCAAAGCGCTTTAGAGTGATGAGTTAGTAATCTATGATAAATTCTGTTTTAGTAGTCATCTAATCTCACGTGCTTTTTGTTTGGCATAATCTTGTGGCTCAGACCGGAGTATAATATAGAGTTTGGAAATATGCTGCTAGTTGTGTTTTCTGTTTGGCATAATTGTGTGGTTCATACTTATAAAACGAAAATACTTGAAAAATTATTTGTAATTAGCATATTTTCATTTTATGATAAAGAGAGATAATGAAGTCATGAAAGCTCTTACATTTTATCCAGGGTTTGAGTGAAATGTTGAGTGGTCGATCTAATATTGGGATAAAGAGAATGGGTGATCTTGATCAGAAGCCCTTCATGAACACATGCAAGGAACGATTCACTCTTGAGGAAGCACAGGTGCAGGCCTCCACTCTATGCTCCTTGTGGCAGGATAATCTGACAAATCCTGATTGGCATCCTTTCAAGGTTATAACAGTCAATGAAGAGCCCAAGGTATGTCTTTTGAATACCATCAAATTGATGGTTTCCGAACTCATTTATTAACCAACAATGAAAGTGGAGATGTGCACTCCAACTTGCAGTGATATCATGATAAAAAGCTTATCTAATAACTCGTTATTTCAAAACACACATACACACAATATTCCTATTTTGTTTTCAACTATTTCTTGGTCTTTTAGTAATATCATTATACCAATTCTGAAACATAAATTAGTATTTTGCAAGAACTAGGCACCCTTTCTTTGTTGATCTTTCCTGCACTCGAGATTCTTTCATGTCCCACTGTCACCCTACCTGTCTACAAAAATTCAAACATGGAACAACAAAGCCTTATTCTACTAAGTGGGGTCGGCTGTATGAATCCTAGAATGACACTGCAGTTGGTTTTGCACCAAGTATTCTGTTAGCTTGCATTTTGACATTGATGTGTATATTTTTTTTCTTATACCTGGGCATGAATCAGAGTTGCCTTATTGATAACTCCGTCATATGAGTTTTTTTTTTCCTCTGTTTTGTGTTCAAAGATATTGGGTAAAAGTTATGCTGAATAACAATTTCCTTACTGAGGATACAATGAAGAAATTTTTTTAGAGATTCAAGTTTTTATGAATGTAAAGATGCTATATGTAATTATGTTATTGTCGTGTTGAATCGCCCCTTCATTAGGACAATTGGAAGGTGGTTAGAAGATGATTAATTTGCTGAGATGCAACGTGATGCAGGAAATACTTGATGAGGAAGATGAGAAGCTACGGAATCTGAAGGAGGAGTGGGGCAATGAGATACATGAGTGTGTCGTTACAGCCTTGAAAGAACTTAATGATTACAATCCAAGTGGGAGGTATGTTATCTCTGAACTTTGGAACTTTAAAGAAGGAAGGAAAGCTACACTGAAGGAGGTTATCAGTTTTGTCTTAAAGAGTATTAAGACACTCAAGCGAAAGAGAACATGAAGCGAAGGTTAGTTTCATTATTATTTGGAAGTTGAATTTTTCTCAATATATTGGATTGTTGTCCTCTTGTTGGGGGCAATTTGTTAGATTAAAAAAATTTCTGTTTTCGTATTGCCTTGTCGAATTCACTATGAAACGTGATGTTAGCCTTTTACTGTTAATTTCATTTTCTGGTTTGATGTGTTCATTATTACACCAATGATTTCAGCTGTTATTTAAAATGATTATTAGAAATTCGATAGAGACATACATTTGACGTCTTTTGCAATACATCAAACCACTTTAGATATTGCTGTTGATTCGTGTTCCATTTTAATCAGTTTGTCTTTTGAAAATTAAGAGGCTCAAGTTTGGAGACATGTTTCACTCAGTGTAGAGAATATGTAGGTTGTGGTGGGGATAATAGTTGATTGAAAAGCAATTCTCGTGTCTTACAAAAGAAAAACAAAACAAAATACATTTATGTTTAGCATTCTCTGTCTAGTAGAATTCCTGTTAGAGCAAGTGTGGTGGGTTCTGCCTTTCTGGTGTTCTTGTATTATAAATTTTGTAGGGGAACTAGTAACTTATGATTTTCTTCCGTTCGTTTTTATATCTCTATGCATCTCGTACGAATCCAACCTCAGAATATTGTTGTTGCAAACACTCAATTGCGTTTAAATGACTTGAATCCTGAGGATTCGGGTAACACATTTGTGAATAGAAATCAACTGTTGGAATCAAAACCATTCTTCCAACCATCATTAAGATTTGTTTCTCTTACAACGTGAGGTGTACTGTGGCAGGCCTGGTAGCAAGAGGGCAGAAGATGAAATCCAGAGCAGCGGGGGTCGATGGTAAATCTACAACCAGTGGTTGGATCGGATGGCAGGGAAATCACGTTTCGTAGGGACTCTACTTTTTCTAATTGCATCTACTGTAGTACTTGTGAACCTCTATTGACTACTCTAGTATCTATTGACTGCTCTAGTACTTTTGAATTATGAATATGCCAAGAGAATACCTCCTGGACAAAATTATTATAATTTGGTATTGTTGGATTGGAGATTCTGATTCCAGCGCGAAAATTCTGTTTCGGACCAGAAAATATTTTGGAGAAAGTTGGATAGAAATGTGGATGCATGTAGCTATTTTGATTTCTGATCCAACCCAAAACTCGGTTGAATGATGCTTGTATGTTTAAAATGAAGGAGTTTGGAGGTGATTCAATAATCGGAATCGTCCATTTCCTGGCTTGTATTTTTAAGGATTTTCTAAGCCAAAATTTCGAAAAATCAATAATTGTTTAGACACTCGTTTCATTTTAGATTTATTCTAAAAGATAATATGTTGTAAACAAACATGCGAGTGGTGAATCACACTGGTAGATAAGGATTTTGTCTTCAATCTAATGCATTCGCGTTCACTTTTCCCCTTTCAAGACAAAAACTTTATGACACAGAACGTCACACTTACAGTAAGTAGCCACGAGAGTTTCTCTACTAATTTCATAGGTGTGGACCACCTGCAACCCTTTTTTACGATAAAACTTAAGGAGACCAAGTATGCTATCACGGTAGCATCCTGATCTAGTAACACAATCTTACATGTTAGTTTTGCTACATTACATTTGACATTGCGCTATTTAGGTACACCATTGTGACAGTACACCGGATCCAGGACACAAGGCCCTTGCCATTGCCTTCCACCACTTCACAGCTAAGCAATTATGTATTGCAAACTGGCAAAAGATTAACCTAGTGGATCCCACGGCCAACAGTACCATGTCACTTTCACCTGAAAAATAAAAAAAAGTTTTTATCACAAAAGGTCTCTGAAATTGACTCATCTCATCAATGTAGTCTCTGAAAATGGGTGTCGCAAATCAATGTGGTTTTTTTTTGTTTTTTTTTGTTTAGGTTGTGTTTTTGGTTTGTTCTTGGCTTCTTGCGCTGAACGAGAGGCAGAGAAAGAGAAGAAGAGAGAACAAACAGAGATGATGAATACCAAAGCGATAATATAAAAATAATTAAAAAAATATGTGAGAAACATAAGGTTTTTTATTTTTTATTGGGTTTTTATCACAAATGGTCCTTAAAATTAACCTACTCCATCAATATGGTCCCTAAAATTGAAAATTAATCAATGTAGTCCCTGAAAGTGGATGTCGCAAATCAATGTGATCATTCCGTTACAATTCCATCAAAATTTCTGTTATGTGCTGATGTGGCATATAATTAGGTCCCAAGTCTAATTAAATATTACCTTGTGAATTAAAAATGTTTAAATAACAAAAAACAATTTTTAGTTTTAGTTTTATATAATTAAAAGAAAAATAAAAAAGGAAAAATAAGAAGAAGAAGATGAACAGTTCATCTTCTTCTTCCCCTCCCACCCGAACAACCACTATAGCCCCACCCATAGACGTGGATTGGGTCTGCATAATATGGGCTATAAATTCGAGGTCAGAGTGGGTGATGGACTTTAATGTTCGAATCAGAGTAAATTAGGAATCTGGGTAAATTGGTATTGGATTAAATGGGTAGACTGATGGATTTTTTTATTGATGTTGAGAAATCGACGAATTGGATTTCACCTTTCCTATTCGTCTGTTTCTCATCAAGATTATGTTGATAAGAAGGCTGCACGTCAAGATTTACTGACCAAAACGGCGATTGTGGGTGTGATTTATGTGTCGTTCTGGACGCGGTGGTGTCGAGGTGGGAGAACTTGGGGAGAGTTGTACCGTCCATGAACGCGGTGGTGGTGAGGTGTTTTAGTTGAATATCAGAGTGCACCACGAGCAAAACTACAAAATAGAATATTATTAAATAAACAAGAATGCTGGAACGGTTACAAAACCCTAAGAGGCTACATTGTGACTAACTTATAATTCTACGAGCTACAAAACCCTATATATAGATAACTAACCTAACCCTAATAAGCAAGAAAACGAAACCCTAATACTAACGGGCTAAGTCCAAATTCAAACAATAAAATAATCCTAAATTCCAACACCCCCGTCAAACTCATGGCGGTACACGCCATGAGTTTGCCAACAAGCAGATGTGGATGCAAGCTCCGTTAGGCGGACACGACAAGGTAAATTCCGTTAGGCGGACAAGACAAGACAAGCGGGTGAGCAATCAAGTGAGCAAACGAACAATCCCGACTTTAATCAACAAGGCCCAACTAAAGGCCTTTAAACAAATCTTAATAGCCCAACAGATTATGGGCTCCATACATTTTTTTTCTTTTTTCCTCTTTTCCTGTTTTCTTTTCCTATTTTTTTCTTTCTTTTTCTTCTTTTATTTCCTTCTTCTTTCTTTTCATGTGTGAACAAGTGCAAACAGTGGTGGCGAGACTTTTGGTTGCAGACGGCAGGTGGTGGTGACAGCGTTCGATGGCGATGGCATTCTGGTGCAGCGGTTGTTCTAGTGGGTTCGTGATGGTTCCGATTGAGCAGCAAGTTCTGGTGGTGGTTTGGTCAGGCAGACAAGGCAGCAGGGGTGTAGTTCAAAATCTGGGTTGGTCAGGCAAGGTATTGCAACGTCAGCGCGGTGGTAGGGCAACGGAGATTGATTGCAGCAAGTTTGCAAGAACAACAGATGGCGGTGGTTTGGTGTGAGATCGTGGAGACGTGGTTCAGGATTGATCAGCTGCAGCGGCTTGCGGGTTTGGATTCTGATGATGGAGTGGTGGTTCCAACAGGACAAAGGTCGGGTTGGGTCATACAGAGGACGATGACATGATGCAGCAAACAAAATCAATTTTTTTTCTTTTTTTTCTTCAAGCAGCAAAACCCTAGTTAATACAAACTGATACAAACAAATTGACACCAATCAAGAGCAGATTAAATCCCCAAGGATCAAACCTACTCTGATATCACGTTGAATATCAGAGTGCGCCACGAACAAAACTACAAAATATAATATTATTAAATAAATGAGAATGCCGGAACGGCTACAAAACCCTAAGAGGCTACATTATGACTAACTTATAATTCTACGAGCTACAAAGCATCATATATACAGAGAATTAACCTAACTCTAATAAGCAAGAAAACGAAACCCTAATACTAACGGGCTAGTCCCAAATTCAAACAATAAAATAATCCTAAATTCCAACAGTTTTAACGCCACACGATGGCGAATTTCTCTTTGCCATGGCAGGTGATGAAGCAGTACAGCTCCAGTAGTAGTAAATCATTCCAATCCAACATAACAATCATTCCAATCCAACATAACAAAAAATTAACAAAAAAAAAAATTTAAATAAAACAATTTGTGGTTTCGTCAGTTTATTTTGGAAGTGCGGGATTAACAGCTCCAATAGTAGTCAAGATTGACCGTTCCCACAATCTTAATTTTTTTTCATTTTCCTAAATCTGTATTTTGTTTTTTCTCGAATTTTCATAGGCGCCAAACAGATCGATGAGCTGCTATTTGCATTTTGACTCTTTCAATTACCTTCAATTTGTTGTGTTTGATCTTGGATTCGAATTTGATGATTGCGAGCTTCATTTCATATTTCTGTTCATTGTTGTGAATTTTTTTATTTATCGATGTGTGATTGGTTATGGAAATGAATTGTGGATTCAAGAGTCACTTTCCTGGGAGAAAAAGGTGGGTGGTATTTGGGTTAATATTTGAACTTTGGGCCTAAAGGAAGGAAGGCCCAAAAGGACTAAAGTGAGGAGACTCACCCGAGGCCCAGTGCCAAGCCCAGACCATCCATCTCAAGACAATTTGACGGCTTCTTATTAATGCATAGGCTATGTGCCTATAATTTAAAAGACAAGTGATGGAGACCAGCCAACTATCAGCCAAAAAGCATTTTACAGTGGCAATACAAGTAAAAAGCTGATGAGTTACTACCCTCCAGTTGCTTTTGGGCAAAAGCAGAGATAACACAGTCGGGTTAATTCGCCTATAAAAGGGGGCAGAGGCCCCAAAGACAAGGACACTCAACCAATCAAACAAACAAACATACAACTTGCCTCTCAGTCAAGCAAATACCCAGAAAGCTGCGCTTTGTCCAAACTCTGCACCTTTTTAGCCATAGATTCCCCTTAGAAAAACATCTTTTGTCTAGTGTAAAAGCTTTGCTACTTTCTCTAAATGTTGTAGTATCGATTCCCTCGTGTAAACTCATTTACAACTCACCCCCTTTTAGCACATAACCCTCTGTAACTACAAAGAAAAGAGATCGCAAGACGTCTAACCTTGCCCGACAAGGTGAAATCTTGCCCGACTCTCTTTGTCTTGTCTTTCAATTAGTAGATCTGGTGGTATGATGTATTCCCTGGTATATATTTAAGTCATTTCCAGTCTTTTGATCATTCAAAGTGCCATCAGTTCTTAGATCTGGTTCACTTAGTGGTTTTACTGTCATAAGAAGACTAAATGGGAATTAAACTGATGACTTAATCAGATCTGGACCTATACCCTTTAAGCATACAAGATAATGAACAAAAAGTCCTTGATCTCAAGGCACATAAAAGAACTTAATGTGGACTTAACCCATCCATGACAATCATTTGATAACAAGAAGTCAAAATAACTTGGGGCGAAAGTAATCTGCTTAAACATACTTGTTTTACATCTGCTATACTGAGATGGTAGTGGCACGCCTTAGCACTTAGTTAGTTTTGATTGTGAGCCTTAAGGCCTACACCTAAGGCCCCACAAAGGCACATTTCAGAACTAACTCCGTCCTCCTCTCACAAACTCTCAACAAGCGGGAGCCCGACGACCAACCAAAGTGCCAACTCCTCGGGGAGCTGTGTGCTCGAGCTATGGACCTTTCCCAGCGAAATTCCTGCCCGGACATAGTTTTGGCACGCCCAGTAGGATCACAAATCTTGTATGCCAAAAAGACGAAGGAAAGAACAAACCTTCAGGTGGGGAGCAAAACAAAAACCACCTTAGTGTACACCAAGATCAAACCTGGCAAATCTCCCGAAAAAGCTGCAAGGGCCTATCCTGACGAAAAACTTGACTCATTCTGAGAAATCAGGAGGAAAGGTCACAAATGAAGACCTGCAGGCTACCATGGTAGCTGTGTTAAGAAGCATGGAGAAAATCTCTCTAGAAACCAGGGGGAAGTAAGTAGACTCTGTTCCCTAACATGAAATCTGCAAAGAAGACTAGATCTGGAGTATTCTACCCCAGAAAATAATCGTACTAAAGAGATGATGAGAGAAGCCAGCCTTGTGATGGAGCCAGTTATTCCTCTGTTTCCTGTGCTTAAGGAAAAGATGAGTAAGGGGAAGAACAAAGAATGATCAGGAGTAGATCAACCAGTATTGGAAGAAATCCAAGAAGCAGAGTTGCCCGACCCCTTATTATTTCTAAACAGTAGAGGCAGAGCCAGCAAGAAAGAACAAAGTATGGGATGCCCTACCTAATCGGAGAATCCAGTGGGAAGGAAGATCACACAACCACAGACAAACTTCCCCTTATAGGCCACCATCAATGACTAATAAGGGAGGAGATGTTAAATGGAGGCAGCCCAAATCAAAGAAGGAAGCCTCATCAGGCAACGATCGTAGCCCGAAGTGGGGAACTTCTTACACCCCACAAAACAAGGTAGCCAATTAGCAACTTAGAGATGAGATGGCTAAGTTAAGAAGGATGGTGTTGAGAAATGCCCAGCCATAAGCTCGCTCGCTGTTTAGGGTCATTTATCAAAAACCTTAACCGGAATTCATTGATGATCAGAATCCATTTCCTCTTAACTTCAAAATGCCCGCATTCCCAACATTTAGCGGAGAAGATAACAATGTGTCCTCCAGAGATCACATCTTCAAATTCTCCAACCATTGTGTGGCATTTGAAGACAACCCCAACTACAAGTTGAGATTGTTTGGGAACTCCTTGGTGGGCTTAGCATCTCAGTGGTACTCTCTGTTGCCCCAAAATTCCATTGCTAACTGGGGGCAAATGAAGATGGTTTTCCACGAGCAATTTTACAGGATGGAGCCAGAGATGACCATCAATGGTCTGGTTGAGGTAAAACAATATGAGCATGAGTCTACTGAAGACTTCATTATGAGGTTTAGGAAGGCAAGGATGAGATGCCAGTTTCCTATCAACCATGTCCAGCTTATAGCTATTGCTCAGAAGGCCTTAAGACTGCCCTTAAGGAAGAAGTTTTATGACGTGTAGTTTAATGAGCTACAAGAATTGGTAATTACGGCCACCAAGTATGAGAATAAAGCACTCATCTAAAACACCAAATTTCTACAAGAATAAAGCTGTCATCCACCAAGTGGAGTTTGAGGGAGAGCCAGAAGAAGATGATAGTCACGAGAGAGAAGTGATGGACATGTGTGCAGCGGAAATGACCACTCATTTTAAACCTTTGATAATGAAGAGATTGGTCCAGCCGGTCAAAGATCAGAAGGTGGTGATGAACAATGGTGGATTTGTCCATATGAAGCCTCCAAAATACCAAAACTATTCCTTTGACTTAACCAAGGCCGTAGAAATCTATGAGGAATTGGTACGGGCAAGAGTGATTGTGCCCAATAACACCAAAAAGCTGCCTAAGCCCGAGGAATTAAGAGGGAAAAAGTATTGCAAGCTACACTACACCTTCAACCATTTTATTACAAACTGTGTCCAGTTCAGAGACTGGATGCAAGATCTCATTATTAAAGGAAAACTGTTATTAGAGAAACTTTAGGCCAACATGATGATTGACACGGATCCCTTCCTAGAAGCCTCAATAAACATGATCAACTTAACATGGGCTAAGAAGGGGAAAGAGAAAGCCACTTGGGAGGAAAAAGCAGAATGAAAGACCCACAAAGGAAACTCTCGAACTGCCCGACGAGTGCCAAGCAGCCATAGTAAAAGAGGTAGTTTTTGTACAGTCAATACCAATATAAGTACGAGTTAGAAGTATTAGCAGCATGAGCCATCATTAATCAGGAGCTGATCAAGAACAGAGAGAAAGAAAAACTAGAAGTCCGCAGAAGTGTCTTACGGGCAAATTTGGAGGAGAAACTGCAAAAAACATCCAGTTAATGTTAAGTTTTTCCAACTTTACAAGGTGTGAGGGATTGTTAGGCGGAAAAAGAAACAGGTTAAAGGCGGAAAAGAATTCATTCCATGAAGAGATTACAGAAATCCTAGCCTAACAATTTTACATCCTCGCCCAAGGCAACTATTCTAGAAAAGTAAGTTTTCATGATAGTGAAAATTCGGCCTGGTTCTCCTAGATACATATTACTATTCACAAGTTGGTTCTCGAAATCCTCAACCTCTTGAAAGATCTTCTCCATTTCTGCTATTTTCTGGGAAAAATGGTTGGTAAGGGTCATTTCCTCGGCTTTGAGTAAAGACAGATTGACACACCCCGACCTGGAAATCAGGGCGTGCTGGCCATCACGCTTCAGCTGCGCACTCTGATTTCCAGGTCGGGGTGTGTCACAGATGCTCTTCCAAATTCTGGATCTCGGAATTGGCTATTGAAATCCTTTCTTCCATTACTGATCATTCTTCCACCAATTGCCGAAGAGTGGCTGTATTCTTCACTTGTTTTTCCTGAAAACACTTCACTCTATTGGATGGTTCGCTCCGCTTTATGGTGCTGATCCCTTAATGCCTGCAAATTCTCGAAGAAACTCATAAAAGACTCATACTGAGCCTTGGACAACAATTGAGCTCTGTAAAGCTCAATGAGGGCATTTTCTGCATCATAAAGAATCTTAAGACTGAAAGAAGTTGTGAAGTCCTTTTTCATCCAATGCTTGAAAATTTGACGAGCATTTTGGAGAAGAGAAGACTCAGAGGATGTTGGAGGTGACTGTAGTTTAGTCTTGATTTGCCTGAACTTCTTTACTAGTTCGGGCAATGATGATGCTGATGAAGCTGGGGGCATGTCTCTAACACCTTCAACTGTGGCAGTAAGGGCGGCTTCAGTAAGAGGAGCATGAATGAAAATAGTTGTTGCAGTAGTCTTGGCTTGCTTCTCAGGCCTAGGGATAGAAGCCTCTGTAACCCTAGAGGCCAAAGACGGACATGGAAGATCTCTCTTGCGCACCAAGCGCGGTGGAGATTTTCTTGAGCCTTCTCTGCGACCTTGTTACAACCAAGACAGACATGGTGAGAGGGGAGTGTTCAAATCAAAGATGGGCAAGGTACGAAAAGCCAATATACCTGAGTTAAGCCTGGAGTCTTGGAAGAAGGTGGAGGGGGAGTAATCTCCTTTGATTGCTGATGGAGATTATCTTTAGTTACTAAAGAATGAGAGATGGTGCCCGAACCTTCAACAGAAACCTACAGATAACAGAAGAGGGGGTAAAAGTCAGTAACTAACTTATGAAAAAGGAAAATGGGAGAGTCTAAGTAATGGTATACCTGGAGAGGAACCTGAGGCTAGGAAACAGGCACTTCGAGAGCTTCGGGTGCATCAGTAGGGGCTACCTGAGAAGCCTGTGGACTAATTACTTCTGAAACCACCGGGGTCTCAGGAATTATAAGCTCTCCAAAGGTAGAAGCTGGTGTTTGGTGGAACTCCTGTGCTGGGGAAAGCTAGAAGGAATAGAAAAATGATAAGTACAAAATAGAGGATTCTGAGCATGAAAGTGTTAAAAGTAGGCACTTACTGGGTTATTATCATCCTCTAAAAAATACGTCATCCTCCTAGTTGAAAGATCAAACTGAGAAGTGGGAGTTACCGTCAAAGGAATGGAGTTTTTCCTGAGTAAGGGGGCAGCCGCTTCAATTGAAGCCTATAAAAGAGAAATTGGTGAATCCTTAAAAAAGGTTTCCAAAATATTGAAGTAAGAAGATTAAGAAATCAAGAGTAAGGGGAGGAGTACCTTTGGGGATTTTGCTCGAGAGGGATGAGCTTGCCTTAATCGGGTTTAAGAAGAAGAATCATTCGAGCGTGATATCTTTTTTGCCCTAATATCCTGTTTCATGCAGTCAAGCAAAGAATTAGAGAAGGGAGAAAAGGTCGAGGGAAGTAACTTAAGAGACAAGCTATACCTCCAACTCTTTAAGACCATCATCTCGCAGCTCTCTGGCCTTCCGATGCATTTCTGCACCCAATGGCTCATCCTTTGAAGCAATTACAGACTTCTTAGTTGCTCGGGGCCCTAGATCCAAAGAAAACAAAGTTGTTGACTCCCAAAAACACAAGTGAGGAAACTTGTCCAAGGCACAGAGGGTTGAAACAAGATTCACTTATTGGAAGCTGTTTGTTTCTTCTTGACAGCTATGAGTACAACAACAGTGGAAGCTGTTGAGGCAATTGTAGCTTTTGAAGTCTTGAAAGTTTGAGCTCTTGTCCTCTTCCTAATAGGAGTTGTCCGCTCAGGCTCAGGTTGTTTCTCGGGCTCGGATTCGGAAGTCACCACTACCGTTGTTCGCACCTGACGAGATACCAGGGTTCCTGCTTCAGGCTCTCCCTCAGCCTTTGAGTCTTTAAACAACTCAGAGATATCTCCACCTCCTCCAGCCTTTTGCCTCTTAGCCTCAGCTGTAGCCTCTTGAAGGATCAGTTCATCGATAACTTCTTCTTTTGAACCAATATTTGCCATTTCAACAGTCCCGTGAGCTGCAAGTTCAATAAAATAAGCAAGGAATCAAATGAGGGCAAGATCAGGGGAAGTTCATAAAATACAAATTGAGGAAACAAAAGATACCTATCAAAAGAAGCTGGTTCTTTTGGATTGATCATTTCCTTCCAATTCTCAAGTTCGCCCAAGCTAGGATAAGATTTGAGAGAGAGTTGGTTAAAGAGACGGTCATGAGTTTCTTGCAGATCTCCTCCGTACTTCTTGATCCATTTAGCCTCCCACCAAGTAGAGAAAGTGGAAGAACACTCAAAGTTAAGAGCTATAGGCTTTCGGGCGGCCTTACTCATAACTTCAAGGCTGCATCGAGCGGCTCGAAAAGTGACTTCTGGAGGAGATTGAAGACGGCACGAAGTGCCACAATGCACAGAATGGGAATGACTTGCCTAAAGTCTAGTTGTCTACTGCAGAAGTTCAGGTGGTAAACTTACAGCCCGCGTTCGTAACGATCACTGCGAACTCCCCAAGCTATGTTCCTTGATTGGATGCAGTTGATGAATCTCTCCTTGCAGAGAGGATTTACATCTTCCCTGAGTGCATCTTGAAAAGCTTGGTCAGAAAACCAAAGATATCTTCTTAAAACGGAAGCTTCCCATTCCAAGTCTGACAGAGTCCTACAAACTCTAAAGAAATAGAAACAAGCAAATGTAGAATGATATGTAGGAAGAGCTTCAGCTAGGATTTGGGCAGGGGCCACACTATCTGGAAACTCCAAGTTAGCAGCCCAAAATTCTGGGAAGGGCCTGTAGCAACGTCGTCAAAATTATGAAGTGCTTCCACTAAAGGGATTTATTCGACCTTCACCCCCTTGGACTTATTTGGGAAAACATGCTTGTTAAGCCGGTATAGAAGAAAGTACATATGTTCTTGATCTATGTTGGCATGTGAGGAGTCTGCACCAAAACTCTTCTTCACGAAAGTGATAAAACCCTTAAAAGAGGTCCCATAACTCTTGAAGGTTGCGGAGTTGTATTCTAGATGGAGTGGAGAAGTAGAGGAACCTGAACTTTCAGCAGGCGGGCGAGAATGAGGAACCCAGTCATGAGTGACATCCACGATTCTGCCCGAAGGCCTTAGCCCGAAGACTTGTGCCATATCCATAATAGTTGAGGACATGAGACCCATCTTGAAAAAAAAAATGTTGGTGCCTGAATTCCAGAAAAGAAGGGCGGTGGTGAGTAGCTCGGGTTTGGCCACCACGGTGGTTTTCGAAAGCATTATCAGTTCATACCGTTGTTCATCCATTTCCTTTTGAAGATTGGCTCGAGATCGTTTATCTACTAAACCTAGGCTGGGTCATTCATCAGAGGAAAGCCATGACGATGTTGCGACCACTTAGATGAAGAAATGCCTGATTCGACCATGAATGGGTTCGGGGTGAACCAATTGGCCTTAAGCATGTTAGTCTCTACGGTAATTGGGATCTAAGAAGTCCACATGGGTCCCAAGGAATGTACTTCATCTTCTTCAAAGAAAAGTTCAGTGCACAAACCTACCCGAGGGCGATGAAGACCGTTAAGCAGACGACGAATGATGGTAATGCCCTCACTAGATTCATAAGAGGAGCAAGTTTGAGTAGTTTTGGGAACCATTAGATGAGTTTGGGAAGTGAAAAGATGAGATGGAAAATAAGAGAATCTGGGTAATATGGGGTTCAGGAAATTCGAAGGCTTGAGAAGATTCAGATATTTGGCCGAAGGGTTTAATTAGGGGTTATATAATGAGGAGGTTAAAATTAGAGATCGTGGGTTAATGCAAAGGTCTCGGATAAACAGACGGCTGCATTAAAAATGTTGCGAGTCCTGAGTAGAGGCATATGCCAGATTTTAATCATTATTAGCGCCTGGGATTGAGCCTCAACAATGATTAAATGGGGCACTGTTTGGGTTAATATTTGAACTTTGGGCCTAAATGAAGAAAGGACCAAAAAGACTAAAGTAAGGAGACTCGCTCGAGGCCCAGTGCCAAGCCCAGACCATCCATATCAAGACAATATGACAGCTCCTCATTAATGCATAGGCTATGTGCCTATAATTTAAAAGACAAGTGATGGAGACCAGACAACTATTAACCAAAAAGCATTTTACAGTGGCACTACAAGTAAAAAACTGATGAGTCACTACCCTCCAGTTGCTTTCGGGCAAAAGCAGAGACAGCACAGTCGGGTTAATTCGCCTATAAAAGGGGGAAGAGGCCCTAGAGACAAAGACACTCAACCAATCAAACAAACAAACATACAACTTGCCTCTCAGTCAAGCAAATACTCAGAAAGCTACGCTTTGTCCAGACTCTGCACCATTTTAGCCATAAATTCCCCTTAGAAAGACATCTTTTGTCTAGTGTAAAAGCTCTGCTACTTTATCTAAATGTTGTAGTATCGATTCCCTCGTGTAAACTCATTTACCACTCACCCCCTTTTAGCACACAACCCTTTGTAACTACAAAGAGAAGAGATCGCAAGACGTCTAACCTTGCCCGATAGGTGAAATCTTGCCCGATTCTCTTTGTCTTATCTTTCAATTAGTAGATCTGGTGGTATGATGTATTCCCTAGTATATATGCAAGTCATTTCCAGTCTTTTGATGATTTAAAGTGTCATCGGTTCTCAGATCTGGTTCACTTAGTGGTTTTACTGTTATAAGAAGACTAAATGGGAATTAAACTGATGACATAATCAGATCTGGACCTCTACCCTTTAAGCATACAAGATAATGAACTAAAAGTCCTTGATCTCAAGGCATAAAAAAGAACTTAATGTGGACTTAACCCATCCACGACAATCCTTTGATAACAAGAAGTCAGAATAACTTGGGGTGAAAGTAATCTGCTTAAACATACTTGTTCTACATCTGCCATACTGAGATGGCAGTGGCACGCCTTAGCACTTAGTTAATTTTGATTACGAGTCTCAAGGCCTACACCTAAGGCCCCACAAAGGCACCTTTCAGAACTAACGTCCACCTCTTGCAGACTTTCAACAAGCGGGAGCCCGACGACCAACCAAAGTGCCAACTCCTCAGGGAGCTGTGTGCTAGAGCCAAGGACCTTTCCCAACGAAATTCCTGCCCGAACAGGTGGGATTCATTTTCCTTTCATGTAATTTAATTTTTAAATTAATTATTTTTATTTGCTACATCACATAATAATATTTAATTAGACTTGTGGGATTCAGTTATGTGCCACATCAGCACATAACAGAAATTTTGACGGAATTATAACAGAATGACTACATTGATCTGCTACACTCATTTTCAGGGACTACATTGATTGATTTTCAATTTTAGGGACAATCTTGATGGAGTAGGTTAATTTCAAGGACCATTTGTTATAAAAACCCAATAAAAAAAATAAAAAACCTTCTGTCTCTCACATATTTTTTTAAGAGTAAATTACACTTTCATATCTCAGGTTTGGAGTCTATTTCAATTCCTTACAACATCTTCAAAACATTTCACTTTCATACCTTAAGTACTATTTTATTTCAAAATAATACATCCGTTACATTATCCATCCATTAATCTGTTAAGTGCTGATGTGGCTACCAAATGTCTGCCACATGGCAAAAAAAATAATTTTTTAATTTTTTTTTAAAATCCTGAATTTTCTCAAAAAAAAAAAAAAATATTTGAAACCCATCCCATCTCCCCTTTCTCTCTCTAAAAATCTATAGCCCCAAACTCAGTGGCTGTAGCCAATTTTCATCGTCTTCTCCGACGCACCTAGACGACGACTCCACCGCCGTTCCCAATTGACTTCAAACCACCACCATGACCCAATGTTTCTCATGGAACAAAACTCAAGTCTCTGCTTTGTGATTTTCAAACCCCAAGCCATCGAATTGAAGATCTCTATCTCAGACTCGACTTCCCATGGTGAAGTTCTTGTTGTTTTCAACAATGGTAAGCCTCGAGATTACCTTAAACAGAACCCTCGTCTCATGTAGATGGTGTTTGATAACTTATATGCTCGTTTGGGTGAGCGTAGCTGCAGATCGAAGCAAGTGAATGAACTCAAATGCCGGGGAAAAACCAGTGGCGTCCAATTCGTTTTCCTGTCATCTTAGGCTCCGCCTCTTCATCGACGGCGTCCTCCTCCCCCTTCTATCCCTAACCACTTCGACTAAACCCCTTTATCATCACCGGAAATCGAAATCGAAATCGACGCAGCGCTGTGATCTAAGCCGTCGGGGTAAAGGAAATCCTTGGGCACCACCTGCTGTCTTGAGCAGGTTTCCACCATTCATCTGCACCTGTTTCCCCCCATCGTCCATCCCTCATCATTTCTACCACCAAAACCACAACCCATTCCCCCACCCCTGACGGCGGAATCGTGAACAACACACCCTTGTAACTCCTATGTTAACAACAACAAAGATGTTTCTGATTTGGGATTGGACCCCCTTATTTCGAATTGCAACCTTCTTTTAATTTTTTTGCAAAATTGCAACCCTAAACCCTTTGCAGAAAACAAGAACCATGCCTTTCTTTTGAATTATTGATTTTCTTTTTTTCTTGGCTCATGATTTCGTGCTCTTAGTCTTCTTTGAGCGTCTATGGCCATGTCGGCCGTCGGTAGTGACGGCGGCGGTGACGGCGGTGCAGCTAGGTCGCATGAGCAAATTCAGCAGTGTAGGCAGTGGGTGTCCTTAGAGTTTTAGGGAAGGGAGGGATAGAGCAATGACGCGGGCTTTATTAATGGATCATGACTTTGGTTCAATTGGAGAAGAGGTAGCAGTGGGTGTCGTTCTGTAGGCAGAATTGGGTGAGGCGGAGAGGAGAGTGAGGGGTGGGCGGAGGCCAAGAGAAGAAGATAGAGAGAGTACGGAAATGATGGGTTGAAGAAGGAGGAGAGAGGGGCCATTCTATAATTAAAAATTATTATTATTTTTTTTTAATCCACATGTCACATGTATATGGGTCCCGTAAGATCCACATAAGCAGATAACTGAAAATCTAACGGCAATTGAGACGGTTGTACGAAATTGAAATGAAATAATAGTAAAGGTATGAAATTGAAATGTTTTAAAGATGTTGTAAGAAAATGTAATTCACCCTTTTTTTAATTATTTTTATATTATCGCTTTGGTATTCATCATCTGTGTTTGTTCTTTCTTCTTCTCTTTCTCTGCCTCTCGTTCAGCGCGAGAAGCCAAGAACAAACCAAAAACACAACCTAAACAAGAAAACAATCAGATTACCGCCATATTTTAGAACACAAAAAATCTGGAAGCACATCTTCTCTCTCACCGTATCCCTCTGTTTCTCTCTCTTTAGAAACCTCGCTTTCTGGCTTCCTTCTCCTTTGAGCCCGCAAGTTCTCGCTCCAACCCACCGTCGGATTTGTGATGCCATGTTGACGTTCCTTTGATTCGAGGTTGGTTCTTATTTTTGCGTGTTTGTATATAATCTAATGCATATTTCGATCAATTAATCAAAAGCTCGGAGTTTTGTTGAATGATTTTTTATGGGTTCGTATCGTTTTTAATTGCTGTGTAGCAGAATTGATTGGGGTTCATGTGAATCTAGTGGATTCAATTGGATCCGCTACATGCGTTTTTGATTGAATTTGTGACTTGGGGTTTTCAAATCTCGCGGCTGTAGTCCAAGGTCTTGGTGGGTTTTTTGTTTTTAAGGAGGATGCCGCTCTTACCGAAAATCGATTCGATTCATATTCGTGAGGTGTGGAACGACAATCTGGAGGAGGAATTTGCTTTGATACGCAAAATTGTCGATGATTATCCGTATGTCGCCATGGACACCGAGTTTCCGGGCATTGTTATTCGTCCGGTGGGCAATTTCAAGAACAGTTACGACTACCATTACCAGACCTTGAAGGACAATGTGGATATGCTCAAGTTGATTCAGCTCGGTCTCACATTTTCCGATGAGCAAGGGCATTTTCCCTCCTGTGGAACTGATAAACAATGCATTTGGCAGTTCAATTTCCGCGAGTTCAATCTCAATAAGGATGTATTCTCCAGTGATTCTATTGAGCTTCTGCGCCAAAGCGGCATCGATTTTAAGAAGAACAACGAAAAGGGTATTGATGCAAAGCGGTTTGGGGAGCTCCTAATGTCGTCTGGGATTGTGTTGAATGATAACGTGCATTGGGTCACTTTCCATAGCGGCTATGATTTTGGATACTTGCTAAAGCTTTTGACCTGCCAGAACTCGCCCCAAACTCAAGCAGGGTTCTTTAAATTGATCAACATATACTTTCCGAAAATATACGATATCAAGCATCTGATGATGTTTTGCAATAGCCTCCATGGCGGGTTGAACAAGCTTGCGGAACTGTTGGAAGTGGAGAGAGTTGGCATTTGTCACCAGGCAGGTTCGGATAGTTTGCTCACGTCCTGTACATTCAGAAAATTGAGAGAGAGTTTCTTTAGCGGTTCGATGGAGAAGTATGCTGGTGTCTTGTATGGTTTAGGTGTGGATAATGGACTGGATACTTTCTGAAGAGAAAATAACAGGAAAAAGAGAACAAGATGAGAAAGCTGGTTTCTTTCTTAACCTTGTCTGTGTCTGATACTGCATCTTCATGTACAATTTTGGCACAACTTTGGTACTTCTCATTGCTTGCACTTTTTTCGATATTTCGACTCACGGATTGGGTTGCATTTGCATATAAAAGCATGGTTCGGATGTTTCTTTTTTACACTTTGAAGCATCTGTTCAAGATAGGTTAACTCAACTGTTGACTTGTGAAAACAATTACGTTCTGTTATGGCTAAAACCCCTATTCTGTCTGCCTTCTCCTATAATAACTAAACCTTAATACGCTTTCATAGAGAAAAACACGCTCTTTTTTACGAATAGATGGCGACTTTGAAGTTTTAGAGCTCCCCTGCAAGGGTTCAAACTCAAAGATGCCAGATTTGTCAATCTCGGCCGAACTTTGACAACAGGACATCCACCACATTTCAGTTCATGGCTTCTAATCAAAGGAGGGTATTCTCCATCATCTTCCAGTTTCTCCATCTTCTTCTTGTGTAGATAGATTCGAGTCACACAACAATTCCGTTGAGCTGTTGTATCCTGGAGGGGAAGTTGAAGAATATATTATTGCACCGGTTTGTGGACTTTGTCAAACCGTCCACGTGTTTTTTAAAATGATATTATTTCATTATAGTACTTTATGATAATTTCCTCGTAATAATTTTCCCAAACACTTATGATATGCAACTAGGGATCCCATGGAATTTCTAATGAATATTTTCGTTCAAATTCACCCATTTCTACGTCAAGCAAGCCAAATTCCCATTCTAAGGTTTTCTTGCTGCCCTCCACCACAATTTGAGGCGCAGCCGCAGTTGTTCTATTTTGAAAACAATGAACAAATCCAAGGCCATGATTAGCGCCATTCAACGTTTATCTCTGCTTCGACTTTGTGACCAATTAGGGTTTAGATTTTGGTTTTTTTTATAGGGTGTAAAGATCAATTTACATATTAGATTGAGTTTGTGGGGTAATTTTGGATTTTTATTTATTTATAAACAAACGATATTATCTACGCTAAAAGAGCAGGGAATGAACTAAGCAGGGTCGGCCCTGAGGGTAGCCCAAGTAGGCGCTCGCCTAGGGCCCCCAATTTTTTTTATATCCTGCAATTAATATATAAATACAGAAAAAGTAAAAAATATCATAATTTATTTGTTGGTGTAGCATAAATGTTTGGCTTTTTTTTTTTGGGTGTTGAGTTCGAAACATGGAGCTGCCTTTTTAGTCACTAGTTTTTTCTTGTTTTTCAAATTTACTCTCAATCCATCTGTCCAACTCCCAATTTACTCAAGTCCCCTGCAATCTTTTTTTCTTTCAACTTTCCATATTCTCCATTTCTATCGAATGTTTAAATCAACTATCACATAGTCTTGAAGATTGTACTTTAAGGTAATCAAAACTATGAATTTATATGTTTCTTTTCAATAATTTTTTATTCAATGGATTATTTTAATATTTGATTCATTATTGTGATGTTGATTTTAGAAAAAAAACATAGAGAAACAATTGGCGTTGTTGAAGTTATTATACTCGTCAATCAAGTTTTATTATTCTTGACTCTCTTGATCATCAAGTTTTATTGTTCTTCACTCTCAGTATTAGACTCTTGACTGCAAACATATAGTACATTTGCATCTAAAAACATGATACATGTAATATTTGTATATTTATCTTTTTTTGATATTAATTTTAAAGATATTTGATGTGGAAATAGAATATTTTTTTATGTATTTAGTGAATTCCTTTTATACATATAAATGTATAAAGAACCGGAGGTCATAGAACATTAGGGTCCCAATTCGAAAGTTCGCTTAAGACCCCCAAATTCTCAGGACCAGCCTTGAAACTAAGTGTAAATACAACATAAGTGTAAATAGTAAGTTAAATGTAGAAAAAAAAATACGGGTTCAAATATTTCATTGACCGTATTGGTTTTATTCTGCCTTACTATATTTTTGGAAAATAATAATATGTATATCCTAGTAAAGTTCCCACTCCACTACATTTTGGTAAACTTACAAAGTTTTGTCATTCTTAAAAGTTAAAGGGAATTCGCGTTCACCAACAAAAAAAAAAGTTAAAGGGAATTGATATGTTTTTTAATTTTTGCTCTGAAAATGTGTTGTGTGATAGCTGACATGACATGACAAGATTTTTTTTTTTTTTTTTTTTTTTTTTTTTTGTAGAATTAAAATGTAACACTTATTTAGAGTCCCTAAATACGGGTTTAAATCCATTAAAACAATTAAAAGAGTCTAAGTCATCTCATTGTCTCTTGTCGATGTAGTTACCATTTGTTTTTGTTTTTTTGGTTAAACGAAAATTTTTGTCGATAGAGTTACTAATTGATCGTTGACCATGTTCATGAGTTAAGGTATTATGAACTAATTAATTAGATTACTTAGTTGGAGGAATAATTAATTGAATTAATTAGTTGAGTAAATTAAATTTTTCTATATAGAAAATTCATCAAACTTGTCCTAATTCTATGCCTCCAACCAGGATACAGTTTTTAATGACCATATCTAAGACCATATGGCATGTAACTTATTTCACCTAAAATTGGTGCTACAATGACTTTGTTAGCCAACACAATACCATCAAAATCATACCATTACCCTCCAAATTCAAATATTACACGGGCAAACTTGTAATTTAACCAAAATGCCAATATTTTATTTTTGAAAATTGATTTTCACACTTCGTCTCACCCACTCTTTTATTGATATCTATCACATTGAATAAAACAAACAAAATCGACCGTTAAAATAAAACAAAAATGTATAAGAGGCTAAAAAAAACGGTATGAAAAACATTTCTCTTATTTTAGGCCAGCGCTCAAGAACGAAAGCGCCAATGGGCACAAAAGATGGGATTTTGATGGCGTGCGAGGCATAACCGAAAAAACCCAGTACAGTAACTGTAGAGAGAGAGAGAGAGAGAGAGAGAGAGAGAGTTGGGCTTAAATCCCTAAAACTTGGCTGCTTTGTTTTCTGGGTTGTTGTTGAAATGTCTTGTTCCTCTGAGAAAGAGCTGGAGGAGCAGCTCAAGGAGGCTGGGAATATTCTCCTCAACCCTCCTTCTGCTACCGAGGAGCTTCTCAAATTCCTTGGTGTAATGCCCCCTATACCCTCTCTTTCTGTTGTATTTTATTGCTTAGACAACACACACAGATAGATACGCACATTTGTTCATATACATGTTTACTGAGCTAATTTTCTTTGTTGGGTTTGATGAATTCACGGGAATGCTGAAGTGGGTTGATCATCATTTTGTTGAATTACTGGCTGTTGGTGTTTTGTAGGTTTCTGTGTGTGTATTTGGGTTTCTTTTGGGCTAATTGAAAACATTAGAATACAAATGAGTGATGGCTTGAGATGGGTTGATCCTCATTTTCTGAATTCTTTAGAGTCGGGCTTAAATGGGGGCTTATTTTTGCCTAATTTTTACCAAAAAATTGGCTTTTTAATGTGGTTTCGGTTTCTTGTTGATCTTTGTTTGCTCCAGCCACTATTGCGTTTTAATTGAACAGATGACTTTTATTTCCCAATTTCTTGTTGCCTATGATTTTTCATATTTGAATATTTGATTCACATTGTTGCTTATCAAAAGATAATGAATGTATACTGTTGCTTGTTAAAAGATGTTGTGTGTGTGTGCATGTGTGGGGGTGTAGGTTGTTTAACCTTCTATGACCGTACGCAAATTCATAATAAGTAAATTAATGATTTCTATACACTTCCAATAAGTAGCTCCTCAGCATTTCTATTCAGATTTGACAATCTGCGTGATGCCTAAATAAAATCATACTTAGATATTGATAGGTCCAATTGCAAAGACATGTTTGTTTACTTGATGATGGTACATTTCCAAAGGTTTAAACTTATTGATGATCATTCCTCATTGTTAGAGCCTGTTTGTTCGTCTGGTCTTAAACATGATTATCTGTGGTTTTTCTTTTTAGTCTCTTTAGTTTAACAAGGCCCTACATATTTTGGGTTTTAGACTCACCTTCATTGAGTGTTTATCTTAGAGCAGCAATTTGGCTTGCCCAAGCAACCTAGTGGTTGTTGGGTTGAAGTTGTGAAAACAGTCTCCCTAGAAACAGTCAAAGTAGGCTGCCCTTTTTTGGACTGGCTTGCATGTGAGAGGGGTTTAGCCTGTTTTGAACTTGATATACACTTTTCCTCTACTTCTGACAAGTAAGGCTTGAGACTATCATTTTCTTAAATTAGATACAGTTGATCTTTGATACCATTCAGTTGGTTTATTACTCTTTAGTATTCTGTCTGCATTAAATCATATTGCTCACATATGGCTTATTTCTTGGATGCCTATCTTCTCTAGAAGATTTAGCCAGTGAGAACTGGAAGATGGAAGTGGCTGCTTTACATGGTTAACGGCTCGTACCTAAGAACTTTGCTACACTGATATTGCTGATTCTTGTGGTGCTTCAAGCATCTCTAGTCCACCTTGCTCTTTCACAGATGTTACTAGATAATTACAAATGCAGTAGTTAATTGTTCTGTCTTGATGATGTGCATAAATCTATTTATGATTTGTTCTCATATAGTTGCTTAGTTCGTTATACCTATCTCATATTTTTTGTTCTTTCTTTATGGCTTTTCAGATTGCTAAAACGTGAGATCCTCTGTTTCTTTTTGTATTTTAGGAAGCTGAGGGTTTGTTGTCAAATGTTGAGCAAGCACCACACAGGTCCATGCAAGATGCACTCCTACCGATAATGAAGGCATTAATTTCTGATGAGCTGTTTAGGCACTCAGATATGGATGTGAAACTATATGTTGCTTCTTGCATTACTGAGCTTACGAGAATAACAGCACCGGTTCCTCCATACAATGATGAATGGATGAAGGTATTGTTGCTCTAGTAAACTGTCTACTGTCTAAAGTAATCGTTAATCATTTTGAAGTTCTACATCTAGCATCCTCCAATGCATATATTTTAATTTTATGGGCTCTTAGGACTTCATTTTCCATTTATTGGTTGAACAGGAAATCTTTCAGCTGACTGTAGCAGCTTTTGAGAAACTGTCGTATGTTTCCAGTCCCTTTTATAGAAAGGCAGTTTCCATTCTTCATATTGTGGCAAGGGTCAGGTCAAGCTTGCTGATGCTGGACCTTGGTTGCAGTGCATTAATTCTTGAGATGTTTCAACATTTCCTTAAAAAAACCCAGTAAGAGCTTTATTCATGCCGTTTATAATGTTACTTATTGACTTCTGATGATGCTTTGCTGGAATGTGATTTGTGGTTGAATTGAAAAATGAAATTTGTTGTAAACTTTCATTTTTGGTAAGTGAAGTTTTCTCTCATATAATGGGCTTTAATATATGTAGTATTAGATATATACAACTACCAGAAACTTCTGTAATATTATCTGGTATTTTGATATGGAAGCATAGGAATTCTTGTGACATTTATATATTGTGAATGGCATGAGAAAAAATGTACTGCTCCACTTCTTATTAATAGTTAGGCAATTGTCTGCATGGAATAGTAGGGTTTTTTATTTTTGTTATTTCAAGTTGATTCCTAGAGGTTTTTTGTCTTTTATTGTTTGTATCAAGAGCATGCTATTCTGAAGTGGGGCAGAATTTTCACGTTAATACTGGGCATGTTTTCCTTCAAACCACTGTTCGCTAATCATAGTTAGCGAGAGTAAAACTGTATGTTTTATGCACCTAGAAATTATTGATGAGTTTCTTCAGATTGTATGGTCTGCACTGATCTTGAGCCAGAGATTTGTAGGGTTTCCTATCTGCACTCCAAGAAGAGGGAATAAGAAAAAAACATTGAACTGGAAAATTTATTCATAGTTTCATTTGCGTAATGAATTTAGACAATTTCACTCATCAGATCATCATCTTCACAGTTTCTCTTTTAGATACTTTCTGCTCTCAAAGATCCATTTTGAACTTTTACTCTCATGTGACTAAAAAACAAAGGGCAAAAGAAAGTGGTCTAGAAGACCACTAAAAGAAAAGAAAGCAGGAGAGAAACAGAACCAGCTTAAAAATCCAAACAGTCTAAAAGGAATACAGCACCACAAACTTCCAGTCCCACCGAATATAAGAGAAAGAGATAAGCCTAAAATCATTAGAGACAGAAGCCCAAAGAGCCCAAAACTGAACTTTGTTCCATAGCTTTCTTGTGTCCCTCAACCCAAACCTGCTAGCAAAGATTAGCAGTTTTTAGGCCAAACCGTCACCACCAAAACGGATTGAATCTACACCAAATTTTTGAAGTGAAAGGGAAAAGTTAAAATAACTGTGCTGAGCATTCTCAAGTGAATCTTTTCTCCGAAGACATGATTGTGGAGGAAAGAAACAGGGTCTTCTTTGTGTACTTCTAATGATAGAGAAAGTGTATGGAGTTATAAAATAGACAATCATTGTATCTGTGGTGTTCGTGCTATTTATTTTCTGTACAATTATTCTTATAAACAGTAAGTTATAAAATAGACAATCTCTCTGTGCGTGGTGTGTTTTGATTTTAATGACATCTTGAAGCTTTGTCTTCTGTATCAAATACAGTAGTTCATGTATTTCTTTCAAATGATTTACTACTTATGGCTTCTACTTGATTAATGTTAAGGTCCAATCATCCACATTCTGTATTTTCAGCCATGGAAACTATTATGACCATGGTTTTAGATGAAAGTGAAGAAATTCCCGTGGATCTTGTCAAAGCTCTTCTATCCGGTGTTAGAAAGGAAAATCAGGTCATAATCTTCTCCTTTACATATTTTTTTGTTTTGTTCTGTTCTTTTTTATGTATTTTTATTATTAAGTTGTTATAAATCATTTTGTTTCTTCACTTAAGATGCCTGTTACTTTTTCAGACTGTTTCACCTTTTTCATGGAAATTGGGGGAGAAGGTTATAGACAATTCTTCAGCTAAGCTTAAACCTTATCTCGTGGAAGCAGTGAAGTCCATAGACACTGCTTTGGATGATTATGCTCAAATAGTGGCTTCTATATGCCAAAATGGATGTCAAGCTGTCAAACATGATCATGTTAATGATTCTGTGAAGATTCTGGTAAGCCAAACTGGTGATATTGTCAGACATGATGTGTTCATATATATATATATATATATATATATATTTACTGTTATGCTACTTTCTATGTAGAGATTGTTAGAGAAATTGGAATAGCACTGCTTTGCTTATATTACATGGCATGTCAGGAAAGATTATTGGGAGGAAAGTTGTATGGTCTGGCTTATGAGTTATGACATGTCTTTGTGCATGTGTGCTTGTATGTGAATTAGGAAGTACTGAATGATTTGTTCATGTATATTTACTGTTATGTCCATTCCTCTCCTCTTTGATTTCCTTTCTTTTTCCTTTTTCATTCGAAACTTACACTCATCAATAAAAAAGCTTCTTCATTATCCAGGTGACCGAGGGGCCTAAGGCCATTGCTGTTTGTCCCAGAGAAGTTGAAAAGACTCTAGCCGCTTCTACTGAGGATGAACACATCAGACATAAAACTTCTACTGCAAGATTACAGCATTGCCATTGTACTAAACCCTCCAAGGTTATTGATTCAAGAGATAGTGCTAAACCAGACAACTCCTCTTCAGAAGCTATCAAATCAGCAACTGAGCCATGCTCGGCTCCCAAGAAGAGAGGTCAGAAATCAAATTCTTTGAAGGGTTCAGAAGAAGGATATGACAATGCTCAACCCAACAATTCACTCTCTCTGAATGCTGTTAAATCAGAAATTGAGCCATCCTCAGCCCCAAAAAAGAGAGGCAGGAAGCCAAATTCTTTAATGAACCCAGCAGAAGGCTATGACCATTCTTGGATTAGTAGTGGGAGAAAAACTCAAAAACGAAAAAGTCAAAAACCATCTGCCAGCAGTAAGTCTGATTACAAGGTGTCGAATCCTTCATCTACAAATGATCGTCTTCGTGCAAAGGCTGATGTGCCCTTGATGCTTAAAAATGTGAGGGAGCCACCTGGTTCCAAACCTAAAACTGAAGGGGATGTAGGAGCTTCTCTGTTTCTTCTGAACAACCCTCTTGGTGGATCCCAACACATAAGGGGCCGGCCGAAGAAGAAAGATGTAGCAGACCATGCTGCTGATCCTAGTTCCCTTTCAGCTGTGAAGCAAGAGCTCTCAATTGCTCAAATTGAAGAGAGAACTCCTCAAGAAGAAAAGCCCAAGCTGAGAAAGAAATATAAGGGGACTGTTAACATAGAAGAAAGACTACGGGAGCAGCTTAGAGATGTTAGACTTGCTGAAAAATCAAATGAGGGCTGCATTCGTTCTTCTGTAAATGTGGTCACAGATAAGGAATCTGAAGTTCCTAGTGATCCTGATAAAGCATCACAACAACAGTCGTCTTTAGATGTTGAAACGAAGAGTACCACTGATCCATCATCGGTCCGTCGTGGTATTAAGAAAAGTAGGGGGAATTGCGCTTCTCAAAAGGAGAGTGCTGAAGCATCTGGCAGCAAGGTACTTTCTCTGACAATGATGCAAAAATAAATAGATATTGAAATTTTAAGTTGTCACCAGTAATGACTTTTAATTTTCTTTTACATTTGGCCGGGTCTCCCATATGAAATTATCCACTTCTGCAAAAGATTTATGAGTCTGCGAAAAAAATGAATGAAGATAATGAAGGAACCCCTAAAGTGGTTCTCAAGAGGAAGCGTATCATTGAAAAGGAAGAGGTAAGGATTCTTAACTTCATTTGCAATTTAAAGTTGGCTTAGTTATACTTTGGTGCTAAATCATACTTACAATTTTTTTCTCTTTTGGACAAAAAGTTTACCTTTGGTATTGGTTGTTTGTTTTTATTTTTTTTTAATATATTTTTGGTCATTCAACTCAACCATTATCCTTACTTTGTCACTTTGGACCATTGTTTGAGTAATATTAATTAAAAAAGTGTAGAGCATATTGTTTACTTACATGTAAAGCGCTAAATATGAACAACATTAGATTGGCTGTATACTTTATTGGCCCCAACTTTTTTAGTTCAATCTAAATGGCCCTATTAGCATCGTCTTGCAGATGAAGCAGTGCAAATGAACAATATTATTAACACTGTTATTGGATTACAAACGATATAACCTGAGTAAATCTCAGTGACTAATATGTAAAAGGTTCTCAGTATCTCTTTCCATGCCTCTGCTTTTTGTCAGAAGATATGAAAAATAAAATGCTGTTTTTGTTCAGTTTGGTCTTTGTATGTCAGAATATTCAGTCCAACAACAAAGTTCTGAAATCTGGTGTATTTGAGTTAAGTAGTGGCATTAAAATTGATAATCCATGCTTTCTTTTCCTTGATGATAAGGGAAGTATTAAACTAGTAGCAAGGCCAATGCATTTTAGTAATGTGTTGCGGTCTTATAATATTTTTCCTTGTTTCTTACTTCTTTAACGGGCCTTAATCAATAGAGCAGAAACAGTGAGGTATGGGTAGTCTCTGCGGATTTCAATTTTTGGAGATTTAATATCTTAAGGAGCTTACATTGGATTTGGTACTATGGTGTATTTTTTGAACTTGGGAATCCTCCAAAGTTAACATGTATCTCTCTTTATAGTTTATAGTTACACTAGCATAAGTTCTAACTGGAGAAGTAAAGATATTAAGGAGAGCGCATTAGATTTGGAACCATGGTGTTCATTTGTGGAAAAACCTTTATGCTTATACATGCTTTCTGCAGTTATTTTTGTGCCAATATTTATTAGTTTACATCTCTTTTCGCATGATTTGTTACACATTCTTTTCAATAAGTTTAACCTTTTACTAATCTATCAGCACTATAGATGGAAAAACACCAAGTAGTCTGTCGCCTATATTATTATTTTTATGTAAGTGGTTAAAGTATTGTGTCCTACTATATAGGAATAATCACCTTCTTATTATCGTGAAAATGCACAATCAATATGTGCTTGTTTAAGCCCTTGGGGTGGGCTAGTGCAACCAAAAGACAGAAATAAATATGTTTCTTACTTCATTTACTCTTAAACTAAGTTTGGTGGATGCTTTCCTGAATACCAAATGTCCATTTTCCCCCTGATGTATTTAGTCAAGTATGCAGCATGCTAGGCAGGTATTTTCTCTTTACATATCCTTACTAATTTGAATGTTTTGTTTTAAGAACATGCTTCCAGGTAACGAATTTCAGTTTCTTCTAACTTCTAAGCTCACACATCCTCTTTTATCTATTCATTTATTGGTATATTTAATAATTTTTTGTTTTGTAAATTCAACTTTTCCAATTTAGGCCTCTCAAATGCCTGATCTCGGTGAACGGTTGGTTGACAGAAGAATAAAGGTTTGGTGGCCACAGGACAAAAAGTGAGTATTGCAGAACTGATGATAAAAATGACATTCTATGATATATTTGTAGTTAGTCAATATTTACTTTCATCTTATACCATCAGTTGTTTTCATGTTTCTATATTTGCTAGGTTTTATTGATCACTAGTGCCTTTAGGACTTGGAAACATTATCAAATAACATTTTGCTATAATAAAAAGGCTCCATGACTTTCAGTGGATTCGAGTGGACACTGATGAATATGCTTGTGGATATTATAATTGGGTAGCTTAGCTCAAGAGGGAACTTGCCATTTTGTTTGTAGTTTTGTACAGAATCTGGTTAGGGTTTTGCAAAACCTTGGGAGGGCTCAGCTATAAATTTTCATACGAGATGATTTTACAGTTAACATATGATAAAAATTGATGTGAACTCTTTAGAAGATGCAAAACCCAGTCTGGGAATAATAAAGTGAAAAGCAATTGGGTGGTATATTACATTTTCGTGAAATTGTGGGCATGTAGGCTTGAAAATGTAGTATATGAATCAGTGATAGATTATGAGGCAATTCTTGGATTGAGTAATGGTGGATTATTCCAAAATGAGAAAAGGGATTGCAAATTATTTTTTAGGGTGAAGTGCCAATTTAGTCCCTGAATTATTACCTCAGTGAAAATTAGGTCCCTGAATTATTTTTTCGGTAAATTAAGTCCCTAAATTCATAAAAAATTGCTAATTTCATCCCTACTATAATATTCAAAGCTATTTTATCCAATTTTTCTTCAACTTAAGTCACTTGACACACTTTAGAGTGCAATACCGTCATTTTCTCGCCTATAAGCCTTCACATTTCATATAGGTTGCGAATCTAACATCTAATTTACCCTCCAAAGTTAACTTACACTATTTCTTATGAAAAACTACCAATTTACCTTCCAAAGTTAACTCTATACACTATTTCTTTATGGAAAACTACCAACCTACCCTCTAATGTGTATCACATGCAAGTAACGTGAGTGACTTAAATTGACGGAAAATTGATTATAGTAGCTTTGAATATAATATTAGGGATGTAATTGGCAGATTTTTATAATTCAAGGACTAATTTTTCTGAAAAAATAGTTTAGGGACCTAATTTTCACTGAGGTGATAATTCAGGGACTAAATTGGCAATTCACCCTATTTTTTAATGTTAATTTAGGATTTGTCAATACTGAAATTATTGTAAATGGGTTTTGTTTCTTCATTCCTGGGTCAGGTCTATCTCATATGATGGAGAAGGTTGATATAGTATATGTCATAAAACAGGATGTTTTGGGGTTCAAAAAATGGTGAATGTGATTCTTTGACAAATTGGCACTGAATTTTGGATTTGTATTGTTTGCTGCGGAAACCATATCTCTGTTCTTGACCCAATGCAAGAAGTCAGTAACTTGACCATGACTTGCAGGAAGTTTTCATGTGTTATTTTGTTTCCGCTTATGATCTTCATTAGATACCCCATGGATGAAATTTTTGGCTTCCCAAACTGCCAGAAGAGTCAAATCCCTCTTGGGTTAATGCTATATTCTTCATGCGATTTTTCAATGCTTTTTTATATGGCCCCACTAAGTCTGTGACGCTGGAGTTTTAAGCCCCAAATGATTATTTTCTTGCATGAAATTTCTCTCTGCAGGTTTTATGAAGGTGTAGTTTCTTCTTACGACCCTGCCAAAAAGAAACACTTGGTGAGTTGGATTTATGGTCTTTGGTCTTCATTCTATATTGTCCGTCTTCTTTTGCGTATCGCAAAGATGAAATGTTATATTGAAGATCTTCCACTACTAGAGTCCTTGAGTTCTAGACATGATCTCCTTGGTCATCTAGCCCGACAGTTACGGTTCATTTCATAGTTTTCTTAGCATGATGCATAACTTTTTTCTGTTTGACTTCTGGCACAGGTGTTGTATGCTGATGGGGATGAAGAAAACCTGAACCTCAAAAAGCAGCGCTGGAAACTGATTGGAGATGATTTGGCAGACGTATGTGTTGTGCCTTAAATTGCACTTTTTTTGTTATTCATATTTTAATCATTGGTGTTATTATTCCCTATCCTGCGTAACTTTTCTTTTTCTTCAACAGGTCGAATTGGAGAATCTGCTAAAACCTTCTGCTGCTTCTGATATGTAAGTATTATTCCCTAAATAATATCAGTTAACTTCATGGAAAATTCACTCTCTGGTGCCTCTGACAAGTGTCTGCTTTTATGGTTAAACTGGTGTTTGCAAAACTGATTCTCCCTGGCCGCTTTAGACGATTAGGGGAAGCACAACCAATCATTCTTCTCATCATTACTCCTGAAATTCTCGTCATGTTCTGGACAAACCTTGGATGTCCTTTGCATTTTTGCACGATGACACAGAAAAAGTTTTCTTGAATATTTGTCACAATTATATGACAGTAATGAGCTCCCTTAATAAGAGTTTTGAACGTATTTTCACTATAATTTTTTTTTGCCATATAAGTTTTGCTTCTTCTTTTCGTGGTTAAACTAATAATACAGATGCAATTTCATATTACTTACAGAGTGAGTTTTCAAACCAAAGGATCAATGCAATAGGCTTTCAAAAGTACCCTAGCAGTGGAAAATAAGTAACCACAACCTTAATTCAATATAGTCAAAGATTTTATGCAGAGTATTGCTTAGATTGCTCATAAGTCGTTCTTCACACTGAATGGTTGATACCATATTTGCCTCACCTAGCACAGTGTGGCTGTTTCCATGTACATGCCTCTCTAATCTTATTAATGATTCTGCTGTGCATCTTGATCAGACTATCACAAAAGAGAAAAAGGAAACCAAAATCAGAGCCATCAAAACAAACACACACCGGTCTGTCCTCAAAACGGTTGGTTTTCCTCTTTCACCTACTCTTAGACCTGCTCTTGAGGGTGCCACATGAGTATCCAATCAACAATCTTGCGCAGAGAGTTGGTTGCTTTCAGATTGTCTTGAACTGTTATTTCTTTTGGTCCCTAACTGAAATTTCATTTGAAGGATATCTAGACGTGGAGTCTCAGCTGGAAGCAAATCTGCAGACTGTTTTGTACTAGGTGGGCATAAAATTACTGATGAATGTGACGGTGATCAAACCAAGGAAAATGACAGATTGAAGGATGATGGCCAAATATCTGCTGGTAAATTGGAGGCGAATATGAAGACTGGTATTGGCTCTGCCACAGTAGGCGAGCATAAAGTTATTGATGAACGTGAGGATGATCAAGCCAAGGAAAATGACGAAATAAAGGATAATGGCCAAATATCTGTTTGTAAATTGGAGGCCAATATGAAAACTGTTATTGACTCTGCCACAGGAGGTGAGCATAACGTTATTGATGAATGTGAAGGTGAGCAAGCCAAGGAAAATGATGGATTGAAGGATAATGGCCAAATATCTGCTGGTGCAGTGCAGGCCAATATGAAGACTAGTATTGACTCTGCCGCAGTAGGTGACCATAAAGTTATTGATGAACGTGAGGGGGGTCAAGCCAAGGAAAATGCCAGATTGAAGGATAATGGCCAAATGTATGCTGGTGAATTGGAGGCTGGTAATGGTATGAAGACTGGTATTGACTCTGCACAGCTCACACCGGAGACTATGACCTTATCGAAGGGGGAGAGTCCAAAAGTCGATATTGAACCTTCTGGTAGGGAATGCTTCAAAGAACTGATGGAATTGGGCAAGGGTGCAGAGAACGCAAGATCACTTAACGTTAGTTAGACCAAAGTGCGTATAGAGATGACAGGTAGCGACTGATGGGCAAGCTCAAAAGTGCATGATTTTAGCTCTAGTACCGGAAGTGTCGGTTAGTCTCTGTTTTGTTTCTTTTGTAGACACAGTAACGTGCACCCAGACCCAGTGGGTTTTGCATTTGATGTAGGTTTTATATCAAGTAATATATAGACCGTTGCAGAAGGGCTATTCGCTCTCTCTTAGTTGCATTCCCATCACCATTTATGGGGTTTTCCGTCAGACATGAGTACTGTATGATTTCATATGTATAGTCTCTCTCTCTCTCTCCCTCCCTCCCTCCCTCCCTCCCGCGCACAGAAAGATAGACGTACTCAGGAAAGAATGTACCATAATAATCAAGTTATACTGAGACCGCAATTACGTAAGGATAATGGGAATCAAAAAAGAGAATTGAATTTCGATTACAGATTACTCTGATGTTTACTAAATACTGAGGAATCAATAGTGTGGTGGACCCCACCCGAAACAAGGAATGCAATTCTTGAAATTGGAGGGGTGGGATTCCCTGGATAGATGAGGTATTTGAATTCCAGGAGGGTGAGGGAATCAGGAATGCATTTTTTCTTCCTACTATGCCCCTATTCACATTATGCACAACTTCATGCTCATTCACATTATGCACAACTCCATGCATATGCCGAAGAGAAGAAACTACAATTTGAGCGAGAAAACTTAAATATTAAAGTAAATACTTAAATTTATAAAAATAAATAAACAAAAACATTTTAGTGTGTCTATGAAATAAAAATGCAAGTTAATTTTTTTCTTACTATTATATATTATATCAAATTTTATTAAAAAAAGTATATAAAATATTTGATTTGTGACAAGGGCATTTTAGTAACCATACTGGTTTATATTCCAATTCTGCTGAATTAGTAAACAGCTTTATGAAATTGGTGTCATTTGTATTCCGATTCCAGAACATTTAAGTAAACAGCTTCAATAAGAATCCGGTTCTGACTTCTCCTCATTCCAACTCCTATTCAATTTAATTTATCATCAATTCAATTCTTCATATTTTCGTTACGGTCACATAAATGCGCCATAAAAGCAGAAGACGATGAGAGTTTTTGCCCATACTACGCAATCTTGGCACATTTGATGGAATTAGTAAAGGGTGGGGCTAGGCTGTCCTGTGCATGGCATTACCTTGGACTAGATAGTTGGTCCGATTCAATAGAAAATGCACGACTGTGTGGCGATATTTTTATTTGTCTGAGCCCGAACCGTAATCAGCATTTGGTGGACCTAAGTGAGGTCTGTATCTCGGTTCATTTTTCCAATGGACCTGGATTGTCTACCCTCCCCATCTCATGCCCTTCTCATCTCCTTCTATTTCTATGGTCACGGTTAAGCTACGTCAACATTTTATATTCCTATTGCTTTTTGTCTTATTATTTCTATAAAAAAAATCAATATAAAATGTTGACGTGGCTTAACCGTGACCACAAAAATAGGAGGGGATGTGAAGGGCATGGGATGGGGAGGGTAGACAATCCAGGTCCTTTTCCAATACCATCCTACTCGCTCTCTCTCTCTCTCTCTCTCTCTCTCTCTAGCTTTGATGCACGCGCTCATGAGCGTGTAGAAGGTATTTTTTGAATCACGGCGCGCTACGCGTGACTTACACTTTTTAAATGTATTTATATGCGTCAATTGACAAAAAGAAAGTCAAATATTTGAAGTAAATGAATAATTTTAGATCATACTAGAAGAAACCCCTCATAAACCAATTAAAGCAGCTAAATTCACATAATAAAATCGGTCTCTATAGAATTTACATTAAGAATAGAGAAAATAATATTTAATAAACAATTGATTGAATCACATTATTGCTAGCCCTTTGTGAGGCTAATCCCACCCTAATCATCTGCACCCAAAATGGGTGTGGCCTCTCTGTGGCCCCAATAAGTGTTCGATACCTATTAAATTTATGATAACAAAATTAAGAAAAGTTAAGATAATGAATACGTGTCAAACACTTATTGGGGCCATAGAGAGGTCACACCCATTTTGGGTGCAGAAGATTTGATCTCCTCCCCCTTAGTGTAAATAATATTGTTTGTTTAAAAAAAAAACAATCATTTGACAATTAATTTAATCACATTATTATCTGCGTGCGAAAGACCTTTTTTATAACCAGCATTACACGCCTCTTAAGATGTTTTGAACGTGTTTAAAAATAGAGAAAATAACATTTAATAAACAACTTATTGAATCACATTATTACTAGCCCATTGTGAGGCTAAGCCCACCTCCCCCCTTACTGTAGATAATATCGTTTGTTAAAAAAAAAAAAACAATCATTTGACAACTTATTTAATCACATTATTATCCGTGTGCGAAAGACCTTTTTTTATAACAGGCATTACACGCTTCTTCAGATGTTTTGAATGTGTTTAAAAATAGAGAAATTAAATCACATTATTACTAGTTTATTGTGAGGTACTAATTAAAAAAATCAAATAAAATAAAAAACTGTACCAAAAAATTAATTATTAAAAAAAGCAATGTTAAAATGACAAAAATGTCTCTGCCTTATTTGATGCATTATTTTGGATGCCTTTGAAGTTTTTTGTCTTGGGGGTATTTTTGTCCAAATTTTTTTGTTGAAGCTTGGTGACACCAAAATCACTATTTATTTTTCCATTGGCTTTATATACGTGGTTTCATGATGTGTCTATCTTTTAGGTCCTTGTTGAATCATCACAATCAAGTGATACAGCCTTTCAATAAAACACTATGACGTGAGATAAACTTTACGAATGATTTTCAATTTGGTTATTATTTTGCAGGGATGATACTAAAGTGGACTTGGAAAAATGAAGAGTCCAAATCACGAAGCCACATTGCGCGATGGGCAGCGAAGCAACCATCCTGATTTCAAATTCTTATTGAATCGAGTCTCTGTTTATATACATGTATCATGTATGAACAATTTGTTGGATAATCCAAGTTTGCACAAATTTTTTTGTTTTGAACTTTGTTTAGCTTATTGGATTACTGGAATCTGGGATTTGAATTGCTAGACACCCCACATGTGAATTCCATAAGATTGATTTTGCGTTTACCCCTTGATTCAACCTCACGTGCGTGGCACGTGACTCATTTTAACGAAAGTTCTAACGGAATTAACGAAAAGGACCATAGTTGGACGTTTTGATGAGTTAAGGGACCAATGGTCACAAATTTTTAGTTAAGTGACTATTACTCCAATTGGGTTAGAGTTAAGGTGTCATTGCTGCAATTTTCTCTTTAGAAAATTGATTAGCAGAACCAAAAAATTATCTCAAGTGCGAATGGATAGTGAAGAGTGATGGAAGTTTTTTTTATCAGCACCATATGAAGTATGAACTTAAAGCTGGAGTTAACTTTCAATAAAAATAGAGAACAGAAGAGATTGTTGGTGAAGACCAAGAAAAAAGAAAAGAAAAAATGGAAAGTTAATGGGATTAGGAGAGAAAATCAGAGTCATAATTAAAAAAAGGTTTCATGTTTTTATTTCCAATGTATTTTTTATTTCTAAAAAATCAAATTAATTGTCATATTAGGATTTTTTTTTTTTTTTTCAGACTGTCATATGAGGTTAAATCTCAACTATTGATTGGGGGATAATCTAGTGATTTAGAATTGTGTAAAAAAATATGGTGTCACAGATCCATCCCCTATAATGCAATAATTTAAGGCCTTGAAGTTTCATGGTTGGATTGGGCGCTTGTGGTGTGTATATGTCATATAACTACTTAGTACTACGGTCTAATGATATTTATTTTCACTTGTAAGTAAGAGTTCTTAGATTCGATTCTCGCCAAAGGCAGAATTGAACCACTTATTGCTAGCCTATTGTGAGGCTAAGTTCACCTTATCTTCTTTAATGTAGATAATATCATTTATTCAAAAAAAAAAAAAAGTAGAAGCTTTAGTTAGAAGAATGAAATCTATGCCTTGATCCTCTTTTGGTGGTAGTACTTCCTTGTTAATTGTCATCATGTCATCATGTCATCATGTCACGCAATTGACAAAGTTAGACATGGGAGGGTTGGTGAGAGTTATAGTTAGGTATTTTGACATTTTGAAAGCTAATTTCTTGTGGGTTAGTCTACGGCACCCTTTTTGTTTCGATAAAAAGGGCATATATTTTGTTAATAGCCATGAAAAGGCTACTCAATACAATGAATGAAATAATTCTCTTCCAGAACATCACAAATGAAAGAAGGAGTTTCACCAATCCAAGTAAAATCACCTTCAGAATGGAGGGCAAAATGAGCAAGCCTATGAGCTACAGAGTATGGGTATTCTTTACTTCGAATGATAATTTTGTAACGCAATTACCTCGATACGTAACAAGTTATTTTAACAATGTAATAGGATGACTACAATGTAAACACTAATTTTGTTACAGTAATAATAATGTCATATTGTGTTATTAACTATATGATAATACTTGCATCCCATTTGAGGAGAATGCACATATCTTACCCATTTGCAAATAACATATTTTCACCATATAAATTTAGTAATAAAAAATATTCAATTTCTTAATCTTTATTTGAAGGTCCCTACAAAAAGTTACTTGAATCAAAGATTATTTATACATCCAAATGTACGGAACAAACCGACGACAATATGAGTACCAAATAACATATTCATGATGTACCGCTCATTTAGTCCATACATTTGGATGACTAAATGATCTTCGATTCAAATGATTTTTGGATAGGGCCTATCTTCAAATAAAGATTAAGAAATTGAACATTGTGATAATGAACTTAATGTAGTGAACATTGCAAGGGGTGAGATATGTGTTTTATTTTTAATTTTTTAGGGGTGAGATATGTGTTAGCCATAATAATTTGGTTCGATTTCGCTCTTGGCAATAATTCCTAAGACTTTTCACTTACAAGTGAAGAGGAATACCAGTAGATCATAATATTAAGTGGCTTGTAAATCAAACATTAGGGTGTATTCAATTTAGATTTTGAGGGATTTTAATTCTTTTAATAAATGTAGGGGTATTCAATCAAGATTTTAAGTAATTCTCTGAAATTCAAAGTGTATTCAATTAAAATTTTAAGATAATTTATTAAAATTCTTAGAAATCTGGGTCTATTCAATTAAGATTTTAAAGAATTTATAATATTCCAGGTGTATTTAATTAGAAATTGATTTTAAAGAATTTTACAAGTTGAGAAATTTGAGGGAATTGGAGAGATTTTGTAGTGTATTTGAGCATTCACAAATCTCACCTCTCCCCTTGAGATTTCGCGAGAATTGAATCAAAATTTTATATGGAATCTCTACAAATCAATTAAACTCCATCAAAGTCCATATATTTATAAATCCATTAAAATCCCTCAAAATTCCACTTATACATTCTAATACAAATACCTTTTATGCAGGAGTGCTGTAAAATTTCCCAGTTCTCTTGTACAATATGTGGAGGATGCTTTAAAAGAAGCTTTGAGAACTTGGTGGTTTAGCATGGATATGGCTTGACTTTTTACATGTAAGAAGTCATTTTTTTTTACATGACGATATGACATTATTTAATCGTAAAAACGTGATAATGCAAACAGTTCATTTCCTTTGTCATCATCTAAAAATCATCACTAAACCTGGAGAATTTTATTCGATTAAAAAACTAATTAATCATCTAGATGAATCAAGCAAGTTGAAAGTTGATTATGAAGATATTATATGTTATTGCAATCACCAATTTATTCCACACATATGTAGGGATGGCAATAGTTCGGTTTGAGGACGAAAATGCTATATCCATTCCCATAACCACAAAAATTAACCATATCCATAACCGCAAATTAACCTTCGGGTATTATCCATAACCATACCCACCGGGTAACGGATTCTCCATCGGTTAACAGGTATATCTATCTTCGTCAATACAAAAAATATATTCGTTCAGTTAAGACATTATAAGTTAATAGATATTAATTTCGTCATTAAACATTTGACGTACAAAATGTTCCAATGAACGGATCTTGTTGAGTATAAAAGTTAAAACACTGATGATGTTAGCTTGTCTTTGATATCTCACATAAGCACCATTGAGTTCACATTGATTTTGATTCAAAACTTTACTTTCCTACAAAATAAAACTTTTGTATTCTCAAGGTAATGGTTCGGTGAATAATGGATATACAAATATATATATATATATATATATATAATACTATTATATTATATATAAATTATATTATTTACTAATCGGGTCGGATTCGATTATGGATACGGTTTGGGAACCTCTATAACCATATCCAAAACCATAATCGAATAATATAAACGGTTTTCCCCATATCCAGAATATACCAAAACTTCCATACCCAAATCCTTTCCATTCGGACGGTTATCCACGGTTATCAGGTTTAACGGTTAGAATTGTCATCCCTACACATATGGATTGTTTAACAGTCTCCAATTTGAATTTTTTTTTTTAAAAAAAAATAATCTTTAAATCATGATAAAAAAATAAATAGCCGAATTTTGATATTTGTACAATAAAATAATATCACGTAATATTGTTATGAAAGGAAGAATGACTTTTTAGTATTGAAGCTTTAAGTTAGGTAGGTTTAAGAGTCTCTTTGGAGATCCCCTATTGTCAATGATTGTTCCCTCGAAAGGCTTTGTCTTGGAAATATAGTTGTTGAGTCTTGATTCTCTTTCCTTTACCCCAAATAAAAGTATTGACTTTCCCTTTGTATTGACATTTCACTTTAGTTAGGTGACACTTTTTTTTCACCTTCGGAATAATAGCATTTGAAACTTTTTTTGTTAAGAAAAAAATTGAAGTACCAAAGAAGTGGTTGATACCCAATCACACGGTATAAAGGTCTCGTTTGACACTGTATTTTTTTTTAAAACCTGTGTCACTTCAAAGTAAAGCATTAAAGTCGGTTTGGTAAATATTTATAGACTTACTTATTTTAAAAATTTTCACCGACTTTTAAAAATAACAAAACACCGAAAGATTATGAAAATTTCGCTATAACTACAATGCCCCTTTTATTTTTCTAAATGATTTCATCTAAAAATTAACTCAGATAACTATCATGCATATGTGTATTGTAATTGAGCCAACAAAGAGAAGGATTGCCATTTGCACTTATTTCTAGGGGTGGTTTTGGTACAGTACCAAAATCTCTGTACCAATTACCATACCAAATATTTGATACGGTAAAATCTAAGGTAAATTACATTTTCATACATCAGGTTTGGGGTCTATTTCAATTCCTTACAACATCTTCAAAACATTTCACTTTCATACCTTAAGTACTATTTTATTTCAAAATAATACATCAGTTACATTTTTCATCCATGGATCCATTAAGTGCTGACGTGATTGCCAAATGTGTGCCACGTAGCAAAAAAAATAATTTTTAAATTTTTTTTCTAAAAACCTGAATTTTCTCAACCAAAAAAAAAAAAAAAAAAAAAAAAAACCCATTATCCCTTCCTCCCAGTGACACACATCCCTAAAGAACCCAAAAACCTGCAACAAGAAGGAGGAAGAAAAGAAAAAAAAAACCCCAAACCCAGTTCCAACCCATTTTGTGCCCCCTCCCCCCCCCCCCCCCCAACAAGTTCCCCACCTGCAAGAAGAAGAAGAACAGAAAAAAAAAACAAACTGCCACCCAGTTTGTCCCCATCCCCTCTCCCCAATTCCCCACCTGCAACAACAACAACAAGAGGAAGAAAAAAAAAAAAAAAAATTGCAACCCAGTTCGTCCCCCACCCCCCACCTCGTGCTCGCGACCCAGTGACCAACCTCCCTTCCTCCCCCCCCGGACCCCACGACCCACCTCCCTTGCACAGAGACCCCGAATCACACCTAATCTCGGGTGGTTTTGTGGTAGATTCATCTTGGAGAGTTTGAGATGATTTTTGGACTGGTTTTGGGTAGATCCACCTAATCTCGGGTGGGATTTTTGAGGGTGGGTGATGGGGGATTTTTTGGATGGGTGATGGGGGATGGGAGAGAGGGGTGACTCGGGTGGGATTTTAGGGTGGGTGATGGATGGGAGAAGGGGGTGGGTTTTTTTTTTTTTTGTGGTTGAGAAAATTCAGGTTTTTTGAAAAAAATTAAAAAAATTATTTTTTTGACATGTGTGGTACACATTTGGCAGCCACGTCAACACTTAACGGATCCATGGATGGAAAATATAACGGATGTATTATTTTGAAATAAAATAGTACTTAAGGTATGAAAGTGAAATGTTTTGAAGATGTTGTAAGGAATTGAAATAGACCCAAAACTTGAGGTATGAAAATGTAATTTAAGATAAAATCTATTACCATTACCGTACCAAACTTTCGGTATACCGAATATCGGTATATCAAATAGTTTGGTTGGTATGGTATGCCAATGGTAATTGGCACTTTGTTTTACGTCACTTAGTTTGCCCAAAATCTAATATTTTTTTAATTAATGTAGAAGTGTAAATATAAAAAAAATATATAAACGCTCGTAATGACAAGCTTTACAACTTTCGTGAAGAGCTTAACTTTAAAATTCGCCATTATAATCATATAAATCATAGATCAAAATTTAACTGTTGATTGTTGTTTACATTTACGTTTCATTTTTCTCATCAAATTTTGTTTTTTTTGGGATTTTTTTTTTGAAAACATGATCTATTAGAGGATGCAGGAAGATGAACGGTTTGGATCGTTGATATTATGTTCAGAGTTTTACGGTTAGTGAAAATATTGCTTGATGTTTATAAAGTTTCTACAAACTATATGACATCAACTCATATTTTAGTTAACCGTAAATATCGAAACGTGATATCAAAGATCTGAACCGTTCATCTTCTTACATCCGCCATATGACCATGTTTTCAAAAAAGAAAATTTAAAAAATGAAATTCAGTAAAAAGAATAAAGCGTAAATGACAATCAACGGTTAAATATAAATTTAAGGTTTATGGATTATAGTGCTGGGTTTTGAAGCTGACCCCTTCATGAAAATTGTAAAGCTTGTCACTATGAGTGATTGTATATATTTTTTTACATTTTTTACACTTCTACAATAATTATTATTAATTTTATTAATTTTGCCCTCAAATAATTATATGAATAAATACATAATATAATATTAATAATATTGGTAGGTACAGTATACCACCGGTACTGGTTTTAGATATCAGTACCGTACCGAAACAGTATGGTATGGTACAAATACCGTACCATTACCAATTGGTACAAATTTTTGGTAATAATTTCGTATGGTATGGTTGGTAGGACGGTTGGTACGGTAATTTGGTAAAAATTTTCACCCCTACTTATTTCTTGTGTATTAATGAAAAATATGCACATGATTTGGATAAATTAATCTTAGTAGCAAAAATATAGAAAACTAGATTGGATTTGTTATGAGAAAAATTTTATTTGAACCCATATTGCTTCATTTACACCTAATTTAACTATTAGATGCGAATTATCTGTTTTACGCTATTGTACAATTACCATCAAAGATGATATGCAGTTGAAACTAAAATTATTATTTTTATCTATAGACCCATATTCAGTAATTGGCTCACCATGACACAATTAATTTGAAATGCCTTATTTAAAGATTCAAATATAGTGATGAGATGATGACAACGTTTGAGAACCTAAAGGCACAAAATCTCTCCTTCTAAAGCAGTTTACTCAAATAGCCAAAAGACACAAAATGAGACTTATGTCTCAAATGGGAGTGTACCAAGAAAACTTCAGCGCAACCATTATTTTTCCAAGTGTACTTTTTGGGGTGTCGAATCTGATTTAACGATTCAATGATAGCGAGGAGATGATGATTTAACCCAATCGAGTTTTCTCACGATTTGCAATTTATAAATTATTTCAACATTCAATACAATTGAAAAACAATACATTGTATCAAACGAAGAAAATGTTTTGAATACTTCAATTTCAATTCCTTGGTTGATTAAATGGAAGAAAGAGAGTGTCGAAATTTGCCTACACCGTTCAGCGTTTTCTCATTGCTTCGATGACTTCGAGACCTTTAAGGGTTTAGTTTTGGTCTTTTTATTTTTTTAATTAGGTGTAAAGATAAATTTACATGTTAAATTGAGTTTATCATGATAATTTAGATGATAAGAGTGGATTTAAAGAGGTATTAAAAGATAGATGACTTAACTGGGTATGCAGTCCTCATGATTACATGGTAATCGAAAGATAACTCATGCGGTAAAAAATTAGAGTTTAACCCTTTTGGTGAATACAGTTAGCAATTTAGCCAAAAATTAAGATTTCCATCGAGGGTCCGTTAAAATACAGAAATTACATCACCCCTTCCTTTAGGAGCCATTCTAAAAAGGGCGAAATTAGCACCCATACCTCCCTGATCCTTCTACGGCGGCAACTTCTGTCAGTCATCATCTCTGCCTCTCTCAATGCTCTCCACTGTGTTTCCTCTAAAAAGAGAGCCAATAAATCCATTTCCACATCTCTTCAATTTCTTTCATTTGATTTTAATTGCTACTCTTTTCTATGTATTTATTTATATGACTACCCAACAAAAAGTAGATCTATTCATTTTGATTCAATATTACCTCTTTTTCTTGGAAAATGATTCTCGTCGGATTCTTTTTCTGGGAATCTGTGATCATTCATCATATATCGTGGGGTCAGTTTTCGTTAGGTATTATTTATATTTAATTTTAAAATTTAAATTTTAAAATGATTTTTGATTGTACAATGTACTATGAAAGGTCACGATCACGAAATCCCTAGAATTCCTAGGAAAATGATCCGGCGTTTTCTTAACCTCCCTCTTCATGTTTATTCAGTATTTCTTTTGATTAAATATTACAGCTCTTTTTTCTCAGTTGAATTTGGGCTTGCTTTTGATTTGTGGTTGGTAGCTGGATTCTATCGAGGTTGACCATGAGCACGAAGAAAGTGCGAGACAGTAGCAAGGAGACAGAAGATAGAGGAGAGGGGATGGATCCTTTTTGTCGGGATCATAGGAATTCTCACGTAGTAACCTTTTATCGTATATCGTGCGGTCATTTTTCGTTAAGTACTATTTATGTTTAATTATATATAAAATAAATTTAAATAATTTTTTATCGCACGATGTACGATGAACGACTAAGATATAAGGATCTCTAAAATCCCCACAATTTGAATCCAGATGAGACCCAAATCCAAGAAGAGGGGGGGAGGTAATGGTTTATGGACACGAAAATACATGTTTACTCTTTCATTTAACGGAATTTTGACGAAATTTCTAATTTTTCCACAACGGAGACCATATAACGACTATCTTATAACTCTGAGGACTCTTTGTCCGGTAAAGTCAAGATAAATTAAATACAATATAAGTGTAGAGTGAGATGGTATGTGTTTAAATAAAATTTTCCTTTGTTAAATGATGATGTAATTTCCAACAAAAGAAAAATAGTTCTATTTTATGATGGGTGCGCACCAAAATTAATTGGATCAAATCAAACGCAGAACTAGTTCAATGCGACTTAACCAAACCATCGAACCAATTTGATATCGAAAAAATCTCCCTACTGTTAGGAGTATAATGAAGAATATGATGTATTGGATTGTTGTCACTTGTCATAATAGTAGATTAGTTAGTTAGTTATATTGATTAGATTGATGAGATTATTGTATTGAGATAAAACTGAAGTTGTAGAGCAGAATGCTCATTATTCAGAAATAGGAATAACAAAATACAGATTGTTCTCTCTCCCTCTCGTTTCTTTCTCTCTTCTATCTTCTTCTTCAACTATCTTAATACCCACCAACATAACCATAACACGTTCTATGTCATGTTATGGAATTTCTTCATGTGCGACAATAATATCACGTGTCATGTTAACGTTAATAATAAAGATCTGATATTATGTATGTATTTATGTAAATGAAGAGTAATTGCTAGGATATTACATATTTTTTACCATATTAGTGTAGCACAAATGTGACAAATGCATATAATGAATATCCAATAACATAAACACATTAATTTTCATAACATGTACATCACTTACCATTTTAGATAGAACTACTGATTCTAAAATGTGACCTCCTAGCATTTTTCATAAAAAATTCAAAAAAATATGATTGCATTCATACGTAAGAATTCTAAAACTAGTCATTTACGACCCCTATGATTGCATTCATACGTAAGAATTCTAAAACCAGTCATTTAAAACCCCACCAATAACACCAATTAAAATATCATTTTTCTACAAATTAAAGAAAAGAAAAAGTCATGTTACTCATGTCACATTTTTCCTTCGATCCGTTCCACTTGTAAAGATAGTGCAAATGGTTAAATGCCATACAGATGTCTGTCTCTTCTCTCGAACCTTTTTACCGGCGGTAGGTGAGTCTGGTGGGCTCTCTCCTCCTTATAAAACCACATTTAGCCGCTGGTCTTGTTTTGTGCCTCCCCATTCTTCCATCACAAACACACTTTAAACTTTCCTTTTCGTCTCTTTTTTTCCTATCTCTTTCGCTCCCACCAACCCAAAAAAGAAAAAGAAAATCTGTATCGTATCTCGTCCGAAAACAAAGCTAATAACCAAGATGCCTGCCGATAGCTCGTCAGTTTCTGGCCACGGCCAAACTATTTGTGTCACCGGAGCTGGAGGCTTCATTGCTTCTTGGATGGCGAAGCTATTGCTCGAAAGAGGCTACACTGTTAGAGGAACCTTGAGAAACCCAGGTAGTTCAAATCATTAACATCTTCTAAGCTTGCATTTACATTTTGACAGATAGTTCGACATGTTATATTGTTACGTTGTTATGAGACCAAATTGTAATTATTGGTTATTTGAATTATGTTTGCATGTGCAATTCTTGTTTCAAAATATTCGGTAGATATAATTCAGAGTTTGTATGTGCAGCGTAACATGCCATCTGTGTTGCAAGACGTGTGCATCATTCATTGTTCTTTGTGCATTTATCCTTAAAATTTTTGTGGTTTTTCTTATTTGGGTTTTGGTTATAGATGACCCTAAGAATGCTCATTTGAGAGAGCTTGAAGGAGCTGCAGAGAGACTAACTTTGTGCAGAGCTGATCTCCTTGATTATGAGAGCCTCAAAGAAGCCATTAACGGCTGTGATGGAGTTTTTCACACAGCATCACCTGTCACGGATGATCCAGTGAGTTTTCTTTTCCCTTGACTTTCTCTTCTGCTTTTCTGCTTGGTTGCTGACAATCCTGGAAAATGTGCACGCTTTTTCCTTTCAGTCTTTTGCCATTCACCAACCCCCTCCACCAAAGCCTTACGTTCCTAATCCTCCCTAATTGATTGCTTTGTGGATCCTTAAAAAATAAGTATTAATAAGTGCGGTTCTCTGTCAGACGGCACTTCTTGTCGATGGTGATGTTGTGGACCTCCAAAAGAAAGATAAGAAAGAAAAGCAAAATTTGGTTGATGGACTTTGGTTTGGTGGATATTTTTCCTTTTTCATATTTTTTGAGATTTAAAAAAAAAAATAGAAGTTATTATTGCCACTTTGCCATGATGCACTTTTGGACAAAAAGTAAACTTGGAACCCAATCAAACGAGACTATATGTCGCTGGTATAATGTTAATATGGTGTCTTGAGTAATAATATCATATTATGTTAGAGAAATTTACATAAGATATTCTGTTATTGATTTGGAACGTCACAATAATAGTGTATTTTTTTAATTATCATGCTACACCATTCAAGTTGTAAGACAAAAAGAAAAAGAAAGTCTGATGAATCATATCGTCACGAGTCTTAAAAGTAGATGTCAGTAGATACTTCCAAATATTAAAAATTTGATAAGATATGCATGTTTGACCAAAAAAGAACTGGACTTGGCTGCTGCAAATTCAGAAGTAAATCAAAACTCGAACACGTGTCCAACCAAGATTAGATGTAAGTAGCAGCTGCTGTTGAATTCTTCAACAACGAAGTTAAATCCAAAAAAGAATGGAAGTATGCATGTACGTCGACATTTATCTTAAATTTGGTAAATACAAAATTCAATTTTCATTTTTTTTTAAAACAAACGATATGTGAGGGTAAAGGTTAGGTTAAGCCTCACATTGTGTATAATAACAAGGTGTTGAACTTAGACGTAACCCACAAAAGAAAGAAATCACTGTACTTTGTACTAGAAATAGAAAAAAATTGACCTATTTTATTTTCTTTAGAAATAATAAATGATTATGCAATCCCAAAAATAGTATTCATTCTAGCCTAATATGTATATACAGGAACAAATGGTGGAGCCCGCGGTGAACGGAACCAAGAATGTGATTCAGGCAGCGGCGGAAGCCAAGGTGAAACGGGTGGTTTTCACGTCGTCAATCGGTGCGGTGTACATGGACCCCACCAGGAGTCCTGATGTGGTGGTTGATGAGTCTTGTTGGAGTGATCTTGAATTTTGCAAGAACACCAAGGTTAGCAGAGCCATAATTATATATAATTTCTTTTCTCATTAACAAAAAAAAAAATCACTTATTAATATGAAGTAGTTATGTTTATCTACCAATAAAATACTGATTGTATATTAGATAGAAACACAGCAGAGAATCATTGCAAAACAAAAAAAAAAAAGCAACGACTACTCTATTTAGTAACTATTATTGGAATAACAATTATATATATATATAGCATTAGTAATCATTTTGATGTAGCTATAACCTATTTTTTGGCTTTTGTCACCATTTTCTCATAGGCGACATCACTATCCAACAAAAGCTACCAAAATAATTACTAAATATGATAATTGTTGCTTACTTTTCTTGTAGTGAATGACAATATACATATGCATTGTGATCAAAAGTTGGAGAAAAATGTACTAGTTAAAAATAAATTTTTTGGTCAATTGGGATGCATGAGTATAGACTTGGTTGAACATGCAAAATCAATATAAAAGAAACAATTTGGAAAGAAAAATCAATATAGAAAAAACCCAACATATAATTTAGATTACTTTTGATAATTTAACAATGAATTAACATATAAAAATTAAATTGCAGAACTGGTACTGCTATGGGAAAGCAGTGGCAGAGCAGGCAGCATGGGCTGAGGCCAAAGAGAAAGGGGTGGAATTGGTGGTGGTGAACCCAGTGCTGGTGCTCGGACCACTTCTGCAACCAACTGTCAACGCTAGCATCATTCACATCCTCAAGTACCTGACAGGCTCAACCCAGACATATGCCAATTCAGTTCAGGCCTATGTGCATGTTAGGGACGTCGCACTGGCTCACATTCTGGTCTATGAGACACCCTCTGCCTCTGGCAGATATCTTTGTGCTGAGAGTGTGCTCCACCGTGGCGACGTGGTGGAAATCCTGGCCAAATTCTTCCCGGAATACCCTATTCCCAACAAGTAAGTGCAACATCATTGTCCTTGTCAATTTTGGTACAAACCCTTTAACTGAGTAGTTGAGTATACGTAGTAAAATTTTCTTGTTTTTACCACTGTTATTAATGTTGTTATTAGATTAGTTTTGTGACTTTTGTTTCTTATAAAGATAAGATGTCTGGTTAAAGTTTTGTAAAATGAAATGCTAATTACAGTCGTTCATGCATACGTAGACAATTTCAAGACATTGATTTTTTTGTTTATGCATATGTAGACGACTCTTAAGTCTTAATTCATTGATCTAATGTAGGACGGAGATCACAAATGTTTACGCTTTATTTTCTTGAGTAACTTCTGAGCATACTACAAATAGACATTTAACTTCAGAATTTTAGGGTTTTTTATTGTTAGTAAGACTTGTTGGGTTACTTATATATATATATATATCCAACGCATGTCGATATGAATATTTCTCCCCTTCTAAATTTGAAGTCTTAGGATTTTCTTTGGGAACTTTAACGAAAAACTCTCGGTATTGTTTACTTTAACAAAAAAATCATATTTTTACACTAAAAAATCAATCATGGTACTATTTACTTTACTTTTTATTTTATCCTTATCGTTAAAACTTAAAATTTTCAAATCATTTTTATTAGTTTTTCATTTATTTTATGGGAAGAGATCGATGATCTCTTCCATCAAGGCTACCGAATGAAATGATCCGGGTTTTTGAAATTTTTTTTAACTAACGGCTCACGTGTTTTGATCCCTTAAAAACTATAATAATTTTTGGCTATTGGATGCAATTTCAAAGATCCGGATCCCTTGATCCAGTGATCTTGGTAGAAAAGATCTGGAGAGAATCTCTTTCCTTATTTTATGATGTGGAAGACATGTGTAAGGTTTTGATTGCATAAGCCTTGTTGCGATGTGGGGCAGTAGTAGTTGTACCAATTTTGACATGTCTACACAAAGCACTCGACACATTGAAAAATTGAGCACCAAAAAGTTGAAATAGTGATGTACAGATACTTGTGGAGCTAATGAGTCCTTACCTACTACAAGAGTCAACCTTTTTGAAATAGTGATGTATAGATACTTGTGGAGCTAATGAGTCCTTACCTACCACAAGAGTCCACCTCACCCTGACATTATAGTTTTTGTTATCCTTTGCAATATGTCACTCTCTTTACCTACCAATTATCCCTTTTGTTAGGCCAGCAGGCAAGTTCAATGATTTAGTGCTCTCAATGATCTTAGGAGTATATACGATGCCAATATTTCACCATTACTAGGTCCCACTTCAGGAAATGAAGTGGTCAACAAAAAATAAGGAAATAATAGTGTCTTCTGCATGAAGACTAATTGGTGTTCTTAAACTATATTTCAATAAAAATAAATAAACTAATCATTGGTTTACTTATTTTGTATATTTTGTTGAGCATATCTAAAAGAGTGATTAGCGTCGTACTAATTGATAGCTTCTTCTGATATGTATTTGCATTTTGTTAGTTGGTGCTTTTTATTTTGTGTGATTAAACTAATATGTCAAATATATACTTTGCAGGTGTAAAGATAATGGGAAACCCAGAGCAGAACCATACAAGTTCACAAACCAGAAGCTACGAGACTTAGGGTTGGAGTTCACACCAATAAAACAAACCCTGTATGAAACTGTCAAGAGCTTGCAGGAGAAGGGTCACCTTCCAGCAAGGTTCTAAAAGATGTTAGGCACTAGTCGAGCGGCTGGGCGCCCGCGGACTAGACGAATTTAAGTAAATCTATTATATTTCGTGTAAATAAGTGTCTATTTATACTTTAAAATATATATAATTTCATCATAAACTACAAAATAGAATGACACATATATTATGAAGTATTGGAATATAATGAAAACATGAGAAGCAAACATATAATGTACGTTCATTTAAGTATTCAATAAGTCTCTTACAATTTATTGAAAAAAATAAAATGCAAAATGAAAGTTATCTATTTTCTATCTAAGTGAGTCGCAACCTAAGCGGGTCTGGGCGGGCTAGGCGGGTGCCTAGACGATCTAGGCGGGCGCCTCAGCAGGTCTAGGCATCATTTCTTAATTTTCAAACGCCTAGGCATTAATCGGGGTGGTAGCCAGCCGTCTAGAGCCTAGGCCCCGCCTAGGCGGCGCTAGACGGAGATTTTTAGAACAGTGCCTTCCAGTCCCTACAAAACAAGAACATGATTCCATTAAAATTCAATCTTAACTTATAAAAAGAAAAGAAGCATGAATATGTTCAAGTCCTTAATTGTTTGTTTGTTTGTTTAAATACTTATCTTATTTTGGTCCCTATAATAAAACTGCAATGGTATTTTTAAAGGAAAACTAATGAAAATGGTTTGAAAACTTTGAGTTTTAACGATAAAGACAAAATAAAGGGTAAAGTGAATAGTACCATGATTGACTTTTTAGTGTAAAAATGTGATTTTTTGTTAAAATGAACAGTACTGAGAGTTTTTCGTTAAAATTCTCTATTTTTAATACCAGCTTCTTGTAGAGGGCACAGTTTTCAGGAAGGATGTTGTTTGCAGTCCCATTTCTGAATTCTGAGAACCAAAGAAATTTTGTATTGAAGTCAATAACTCTTAAGCAAAAGTATCTTTTATCTTTGGAAACGGTTAATTTTCTGACTTCTGTTCGTAATTTCCAACTAATTAGTAATTATAGATTTCCATGGTATAAGTTTAGGCAAACATCCCCATGATAAGGAAAGATTTTTAGTGTATCAGGAACATACCCTGATACATCAAGTGTCATTATATAAGTAGATAAACACTTGAAAAAAAATAAAAATTTCTTGCTTATTTTATGACACTTGCGTACCGAACCATATTCACAGTACATTGCAAAATCTCTCCATATAAGCAAATGGATAAAAAGAAATTTAAAAGGAAAGCAAATGCTATTGTGCAAAATTGTTTTAAGAGTTTGGAATTTTCAATTACTATTAATCTGAAGGTTTGATCTTTTATCTGAAAAAACTTCAATACAATTTAGGAAAGTTACCACTTAATATGTAAACATTATAGAAGAATAATTACTTTTCTGACGTGCGACAATTGTATTTGATTCACAATTTCATAACAACGCTCTCTCTATCATCATCAGTGAGAATATTTGTTCAGCTCAGACAACGTGACAACTCTGTTTGCAACTTCAATCAAGAATTTAATTATTTGAACTGGTTTAGGACTTCGAGGCCTCAAATTCCTCCTAATGTGGGATTGGATTAGATCCAGCAGTTTCTGACATGACACGAAAACGACACGAAAATAACAGGTTTCGGATCAACACGATAACTAATCGGGTCATTATCGGGTGACCCGATAAGAACCCGTTATTAACGGGTTCTTAACGGGTATACACGCGGGTAACACGTGGGTAACCCGTTTCGACCTGTTAAGAAAAAAATTATTTTGATAATTATAAAATACAATAGTCATATTAATATATACAATATATTCTATATTAAATATATAGTTTTGTATTATTATTCTATATAAGTTTTAAAAAAAAAAGTTTTAGTCATTATTTATTTTTATTATGTGAGTTCCTTATTATCATTACTCGGATAAATTTTACTTAACATGTTGTCCAAAATTAAAATAAACTAGTATAGTATTTGTATAGGCAAGAACTAAGAAGACATACATACAAGTATGAAAAATGTGAAAGAATATATAAACACTCGTGATTCATCATTATTCCTCCATGAGTATATAATGGTTACACTTACATTATCGTTTAGATTTTTAAAATCCTCCAAACCCTCATGAATAATGTTTTTTATATGAGGGCAAAATTAATCAAATTAATAATAATTATTGTAGAAGTGTAAAAAATGTAAAAAGAATATACAATCACTCATAGTGACAAGCTTTACAACTTTCATGAAGGGGTCAACTTCGAAATCCAACACTATAATCCATAAACCTTAAATTTATATTTAACCGTCGATTGTCATTTACGCTTTATTCTTCTTACTGATTTTCATTTTTTAAATTTTCTTTTTTGAAAACATGATCATCTGGCAGATGTAAGAAGATGAATGGTTCAGATATTTGATATCACGTTTCGATATTTACGGTTAACTGAAATATGAGTCGATGTCATATAGTTTGTAGAAACTTTATAAACATCAAGCAATATTTTCACTAACCGTAAAACTATGAATATAATATCAACGATCAAAACCGTTCATCTTCCTACATTCTCTAATAGATCATGTTTTCAAAAAAGAAAATCTGAAAAAACAAAATTTGATGAGAACAATGAAGTATAAATGTAAACAACAATCAACGGTTAAATTTTAATATATGATTTATATGATTATAGTGACGAATTTCGAAGTTAAGCTCTTCATGAAAGTTGTAAAGCTTGTCATTACAAGCGTTTATATATTTTTTCTATATTTTTTACACTTCTACATTAATATTAAAGACTTTACTTAAATAACAGTCGTAAGATAAACAAGAGTAAATATGTATCGTTTGATTCTATTTCACTTATATTATTAGAACTTTTTTGGACGAAAAAACCCCTTCTCTATTCCAATATTTTCCAATTTTACCATTTGATCAATTTAGGTAAGCGAAAATATACTTAAAAGAAAAATACGTTTTTATGTTTTGGATGTGACAATATGCATGTATATACTTATTTAGTATTATGTTTTTCATTTGATTATTTATTGGTTTAAAATATATTTTCCTTAACAGGTAACGGATCGGGCCATATTATCTGTTAATATTATCGGGTCGATTTCAGGTCGGATCATTTTACCTGTTTATTTTAACGGATGTTACACGACACGACCCATTAAGATATCGGGTATGACACGAACACGAAAAACACGACACGAATGCCAGGTCTAGATTGGATGCCATTGTAGGGCCGGCTAGTGTAATTGGATGACTCAGAAAGGGGTGGAATAATAGGAGGGAAGATATATACAAGTAACCCACCGACCAAGGAACAAATGGTTGGTTTCTTGGTGAAGCACGTGCGGTGCGAGGTTGGAAGTTTTAAGTTTTTTATATGATGTCGATTATCTTGTTAAACAGTCACAAATATTCAATTGTAATGCTAGGGTCGGTTCGGTATGGGATACCATATCGAAATTAGTATCCCGAATTTTAAATCGAAATTTTTCGGGATGGAAATTTGAAGACCAATCCTAAACCAAATTTTCGGGAATCCTGAAAATATTTCTGGATTTAGGGACAAATCGGGAATCCTAAATTAAAATATAAAATTATAAATTGTTCTTCAAATATATAATTCAAGAACACATTCATGAACTAGGAATGTCATTTCATTCACACTACCATTTAATCGAAAACTGGCATGCCTGACTGTTTTTATTAGAGTCAAAATTCAAATTAATTAAACCTTTTTTGTAATCTGTTGAGAGACAAAAGAATCAAGTCTTTTGAAATCATCAGCCATGGCAGCAGCAATAATAAAATCCAAATGAATATCAAACAGAACATGAAAATTATGTAAGGTGTAGGGCATTCCAGGTTGCAGAGCATGAATTAGAAACTACTAGCATCAATTATAAAAGAATAATATATTTGTATAAATATATATATATATATATATATAATAATTAATATTATATATTTTCAGTTCGGTATGGGATTCCCAAAATATCAAGAAGCTAATCCCGAATCTCGTACTAAAATTTCAGGATCGGTTCGGGATAGCATCCCGAAAATTTCGGGAATTTTGGTTTGGGAAATTTTTGGTTTAGGATAGGAATTTTTTCGATTCGGTTCGGAATTTTCGGAAATTTTTTCCACCCCTATGTAATGCTGACCCTTTCAAAGGAAACTCCACTATATGAGGACCAAACAAAACCCATGATGCCATGCGTATGTATTTCGTAAGCCTGCTTTATATGATCATTATACCATATAAATATTAATAAGGAAATGGTTTTCAGTCATTTTAGCGTTACACACTTCTCTGTTTAATACTAACTCTTTATTCCGTTTTATTATTTAATCCGATCATAAATCAAGAAAGTCGTGTTCAAAGTTAAAATGAGTATGTGAAAATCACTTTCCTATAATATATATGTATGTGTGTAATAAATATAGGTATAGGCAGTGGCATATCCAAGATTTGAACCTTGGGGATCCCAATGTTAAATACAAGTTTTTTAGATAAGAAAAGAACGCGAAGCGCACAAAAAAATAAAAGTTTATTCACTTTGTGGGCTTGTTATGCGCATGTTAATAAATATCGGTATCAACATAACATTTCGAAATATGCCTAACATGCATTACACCAAGCATTTAGTAGGCACAAAAAGGATTGGTATCAACATTCGGAAGGTCTTTGGAATGTTATTCACATGTATATTTTTCAAATTCAGGTGGTTCTGGGACCACCTTGGTCCCTACTTCCATCCGCCCCTTAGTAAAGGGAAGAACATATTATAAATAGTGTGCATATTTGACCGTGTATATTGGCCGTATATGAAGGGTTGAAAAGATACCATAATGTTGCTGCTGCTCAACAAACATCCCATCCCAACATTAAAAAAGGGGTTATTTTCTTCAAAGATTCACCCATGTATACGTTACGTACTCAAGTTCAATTCTAACCCCCACCAACTGTATTTTATTTTATAGTTGCGTAGACTCGTAACTTCAATATTACAAGCAATTTTCTCCTCCGTCTCCAGACTTTATCTTCCTTTATATTTCCCCCCCTTTTCTGTAGTAAGCACTGAGCAGATAGATTGGTGGTGTTATATATTGGAAAAAGGATGGCCGTGATAAAACAAGTCATATGATTAGCTCCGTTTTGAACGAGTCGTCTTCTACAAACAATAAAACCTTCTATATATGTATAATATATATGTATATGTGCGTGTATATATATATATAGTTATAATATTGAGACCAAACCAATTTTTATTACTATTACTTTATAGAGGTTAAAAAAAAAAAAATATTCTTTTACTTAGCTGTTCTTAATGAAAGTTGTATAGATACAAAGAACTACATATGTAGTGAAACATGTCAATTTGAAGTTGTAACATTAGAAATGTAGAGACACCTAATTATTCAAGAGAGATCTTTTTTTAAATGCAAAATGCTGAGTATAAAAAATCACTCGAGAAATATGAAGTATTTGATAGATTGCTTCAATGAGTCTGTTCTGATAAGTAAAGAATGCAATAGAGGATAAATACTAAATTCGGATCTATTTTGTCAATGTGAAACATTTGTCACATGAAACTCTACATGTTAAATACTTGTTGGATTATAAACGAAAGACATGAGACTTTGTACCATATGGGAGGGCTTGCATTTGCAACCTTCCCTACACTCCCCCGATGCGATGTGAGCTTAGGTGCAACTGATTGCATACCATTTTCTATCTCTCTTATCATGTGACGATAGATAAATTGTATGCAAAGCGTTACACACATGTTTCTCTTCGGTGTGAAAGGGCCGTTGAGGAAGAAGTTCTCCCACGCATGTTTTAGGGGGTTTTTTGGTATTCAGGTTGAGACTAGATAGGATGTAAAATGAAAAACTAGTGTAAGTAGCTTATGGGGCAGTACAAATTATACAAATTATATTTGGTTTATGTCAAAACACATAGACAAGAGTAAATTAAAAGCTGTGTTATTGATGTAGTTTAGACAACTATTTTCCTTTCAGGGTGCCTGATGTCCGAGAAAAACTGCGTTATTAATCTATCTTGTGCAACTACTCATCAGTCGATATCTGCGGTAGACCTCTTCTGAGGCAGCTGCATGCTCATAATGTCTTCTCTTTCGAGATGATACATCGATCCAGTACCCTGCTGCCCAGTTTCCGTTTGCCTACTTTCAGGTGTTGTTAGAGCCAAAAGATGCGTAGCCTCCTTGTTTTTACGGAACACCAGATACGCGATTCCAGCCAAATACAATCCCATACCAGAGAATCCTAATATTCCAAGAAAGACAATGCCCACAACTTTGAAGTGGCCGTGAAGAAGCAACTTGATAAATCTACTCATCAGGTAGTATACATTTATGGCCATCAGCAGAGAACCAATGATCCAAGTGAGAGCTGAAATCTGCAATCGGAGACATATAACATGGCTGATAAAAACAATTTTTCAAGCTATGGAGCATACAACAGTTTCAGATTGGCTTAGTGGAAAAAAACGATTTTTGGGGAAATTCAATAGTGCTTTATCTATACAATGCTGAAGTATGTTAAGCAATTGACGCTCCGGAAAGCTTCTAGAAATAAAACTAAAGGACTTGCAATCAAATTTATTACAACTGACTAGCAACATATGTCAGTTGTAAATCTTACCGCAGTAGAGTTGGCATGTGTCCCCATCTTGGTCTCGCAACTTGTGAACTTAAGAAGTGGAATAAGAGCGAAAGGCAGCTCAAATGATAAAATCATCTATAAACACAAAATCAGAGTTAAGATTTGTAGTTAGTGACACGAGTCAATTTTAAAATATTAATTATATGCATTATCCAGCTTGTTCTTGTATGTATGCAATTTGAAACGAATAATAACAATTCAAAAGTTTCTTATCAGTAAAGCACAGTCCTCAAACGCAGCATGATATCAAGGCAAAATGATGCAACATGTTCCATGAACCTCTAAACAAGTGAGACACACGGACAAATGACATGTTCAGTAGGCCAATATGGAAAAGCTTCAACTTGTCCGTTGATTTCAGGGCTCTCCAAATGGACATAACAGATCCAAATAAAATTATACAATTGTCAGTTCATTTTGAGATCAAATTAATGACCTTTTGCTTGTGAAGAGCTTTGCACTTTAAAAAACACATCTTCGCTACCAAATAGTCACTCAACCATTACAGAAAACATAAGAACTTACGAAAAATATAGAACTTTAGTAATTCTCTGATTCCTGGACAGGACTTTAAAAAACACATCTTCGCTACCAAATAGTCACTCAACCATTACAGAAAACATAAGAACTTACGAAAAATATAGAACTTTAGTAATTCTCTGATTCCTGGACAGGAATATTGGTAAATGGGTACAGTTACAAAACTCGCTTTGCATGATATAATGTCACTAAATGTAAGAGAAAAATTTAATGTGTTTTCCTACAAAAAGGTAACTTTATGAACTCCAATAATGTTATGAACTCCAAGCATTAATTCAGAAACAATGTGGCAAAATTCCACTTGTGCTTCTGTCAACAGCATCAGCCCTATCTGTTAAGATAGATTTCCTAAATGGTGCTTGAGTAAGGTTCTCAGAGTATAAAAGCTTGACCATATGGAGGGTTACTTGCTTAGTGTGAAATGCTAAGTCACTATTAAGGAGGCTTTTGGCAGAGATACCGGGTGAAGCGGATCCTTTAATTGACTATACCGGTGGCATAAACAAAGCTATTAAGAAGCCCCATAATAAGGTCTCTCAAGCATGTAATACATTCCATCGGAACAAACTCACAACTCAATGGGATAATTTTCTTACATCAACTATAACCCAATCCATTCAAACAATTTATACTCAAGTAAAATGTGTTCGAAAAAAAACAGAGCAGTTTTCAGAGAGGACAACGCATGATTTGGAAGTAAAATATAGTATAAGGAGTTTATCTTACTGATGCAATAATAATCAGCTTTCCAGCCCCAGCAGAACCGCCAATGACTGCAACAATCAAACTAGGGACTATTGCCAAGCATCTGGTTAAAAAGTTTCGAAGCCATGGCTTCAGTCGTAAATCAAGAAACCCCTTCAACAGAAAATAAAGGAATATAAAGTTAAAAACATGATGAGACACACAAAATTTAATTTTGCTTTTTCAATTCACCAGTGGTACAGAGAAATGTATTTCTTAGATACAAAGCAGCCATATATAAGTTAAAAAACATTATTACGCTTTGAACACTAAATTTGTATACTAAAAGTTGAGTTAGAAACAAGAATTAGGAAGGTGATCTAGGAATCACTCATCGATGACCAGTACAAAAAATGCACATCAGTACAGTTTTACTTGTTGACTTATGTCAAGGAAGACCAGGACAGAGAAGTAACAGCTTATACCCGACAACACGAACTATATTTGAACTCCAAGCGTGTGTATTAAAGGGAACAAATGTTATTTTTCCAGCAAGGTACCTGCATAACATATTGCCCCGCATATGTTCCTGTTATAGTAGAACTTTGACCTGATGCAAGCAATGCTACAGCAAAAAGCTTGGAACTCCAACTACCTAAAACATTCTGTAAATAAAAATTATAGAACATCAGGATGAAAGTGACCTCTAAATTTGGGATATAACAAATTTTAACTTAACATATGATAACCAATGCAGGACGTACTCTTAGTAAAAAGGAGGCTTTATTCAAATCCAAGTCCTGGCAGTTCATCTTATCTTCAGCATTCAAATCTGGGGAATTGCAAACTGCACCACTTACAGAAATAACGGATACATTTATTAGGAATGCCACCATGAGAGCAAAGCCACTTTCTATCATATAAAATCTGCATGCTTCCTGCAAACAAAATATTTTGTAAGATACAATTTCTTAGTATGTTCAGCCATATTCTAAGAACATTACGCTAGGGGACAAATCGAGATAATCTTGCCTACATAAGTCTTTTTAGAGGTGATTTCAATAAATTATCCAAGAACCCATAAAGTAAAGGGGGAAGAAAGAGAAGTCGCTTAGCGGGAACAGGGGATTGAAACTCTTCTATACTAACTTTTATTTTTTTTTTCAACAAAGTATGCAACAAACTTCTCATAAGTCATAACGCAAGAAATTAAAACCAGTAACGGAAATTAATTACTTTGATGCCACGGACAGATCGTGGTATTTTCCTAGAAAGCACCAATGCAGAGTGGAGGAAGAGATTGTGCCTGTAGCAAGTAGCTAAAACTGCTGAGCAGAAAGAACTAAACAAAACAAACTAGTAATGAATATATGAAGTCACTAGAAACCTACGGCATAACCATAGCACCAAGAAGAGAAATTGCAAGACCAGTAGCACCATTTCCTTTGAGTTGGGGAACAAAAAGCCCATCCAAAACTTCAGTTGCGTCAGGTTTTGCATAGCCAAGCTCAGCAAAGAAGCATCCAGCAATTGTGAGTACAAGGAATGCGATAAAGAATTCAAGTTTCCTAACCTGTAAATGAAAAAATCTTTGGGTAGCTTATTTTAAATTGTAGGCATGGAAACCAAAGATCTCCAAGACTCCAGAAATATAAAAAACATATTTACCCCATATTGCTGTAATGCCAGAAGAATCAAAGTACTAAGTCCTGTCAGAAGTACGCCAATCCATATGGGTATGCTGAAGAGCATGTTCAATGCAAAGGCAGTTCCAATCACTGGTAAGGAAGATCAGTCAGAAAGAAATGAATAAGCATATATCTTATCAACTCACCACTATTAATGGACAGATGTGATACCTCATTATCTTCATATCTTATCACAATAATCAAAATTATTTATAAACAAGGAAATCGTGGATGTACATATGTGGATCCACAAACATATATATTTTTCTGTTAATAATCCCAAATCTGAACTCTTATATCCAAAATACATAAATAAAAACAAATTTATTGACTCCTCAAAAGCACAAGTAACCAAAAGTACTACAGAGCAAAATCACTTCCTACATTAGCACTTGAGAAAAGCCACGTGAGACAGCTAAACTAGTTCTACCTTTAACATTTATCAAAACCTTCTAAACATACAAAATAAAACATAATTAGAAAACTTAACTGCTTCTATTCTGACTGAATTTATACCAACATATTTTTTATGAAGAAGAAACAATTTTGTATTGCAAAGAAACAATAAAAATACAAGAGTGGAAAAGAAGTCTGCAAAGGCACAAACAAAACAAGATAAATAGCACCATCACCCTGACATTTAGAAACTATAAAAACAACACAAAACTAACTAACAGCCACATTCCAGTTACGCCAAATTTCTGAAAAAGACAAATCTTTAAATTCTGTAGTAACCAAAGCCCACAGAGATGACAATAACCGAAATTTATACCAACATCTGAGAAGCAAAAAATTACCTTCAGGAATGTCACATGCAACTATAGAAATCTCAGCAAGAACCCAAAGAATGAAGTTTGTTACTCTAGGATATTCTGCTCTACAGTGCTCTGCTAAATGCTTTCCTACAAATTAGAAAAGCATTTTATAAGAAATGCAGAGAAAAAATATTGTCAGAAGAATTTACAAAAAAATACTTATAAAATCACATGCCTGTGACTACCCCGAGATTGGCTGCAAGGGACTGAATGACGAGAGCAGCACATGACGCAACTAATATTATCCAGAGTAGCTACAAAAAGAGATTTTCTCAGAACTGTTATCATCAATTTTTATGGCTTACTTCACTCTTTAGTTACAAGAAAATAATTTGGAAACTAAGCCAGTGAGTAGATGATATCTGTAACTAGTATGTAGTTTTTAGATTGATGAGGTGGCTCATAGGATAGAATGAAAACATTACATTCCAGAGATTCAGGACATGATATAAAACTTAACAAAATGCCATTTCAAAATGTTCCATTCTGGCTCCTCTCAAAGATGCTAAAATTATCTAATTTCAAAGGCAAAAACACTGCATTAATGATATACACACCCCATACTTGTACTGCGCCCCCGACTGCAAATCCGTCTCAACTGTAAACCAAACACAAAACATGAGGTTATGTTCAAGAGAACAAAACAAATGTAGAAGCATGGAGTAAATAATAAGTTATGATCTCACAATTTCCAGGATCTATATACGCAATTGAAACAAGAAACCCTGGACCCATGTAGGCAAAGAGATTTTTCCAGCTTGTCTTCTGCATGAACAAAATGTTGATGGTCATCTATCAAGGAATTCAGTTTGAACATTTATTATCCCAAACATGCCTCCCATCAGAAATAAATCAAGAAAAATAAACTAATAAATAGACCATGTCAGACAAGCATATTGCGTTCTAAGCAGAAATTCAGTTGGCATAGACTGACCTATTCATATGGACAATATAGAGTACAGTAAGAGTAATTCTTTCAGTCTATCATCCACCTGAAGCACCATCTTCAGGTGAACTTTGTATTTTATATGAATCCACGTGCCATTTACCACACAATTTTCAATTTTTTAATTACAGGGATCTCCTAGTCTAACTAACCTAGCTTTGTTGTCTATGATCAGCATCAGGATATGCCGATGATTCTTTCAGCTGATGTAACCACGCATTGCTTATTCAAACAACAGAGTTGCTTATAGTTTGACAAAAGATTTTTTTGTATTTTCAGTAGCACCATGGTCAAGGATTTCTACAAGGTTTACACTATACTTTCTTTAGAATGTTTTCAGTCATCCCACCAATTCCAATTAGAATTTCTCAGACACCTCTCCAATTTCACCCAGTAGCACTGCACAATTAACAGAGGGAGAAACAACCCCAACATGCCGTGCATTCCTCTCCACTTAGATGGTGATGTATCGGTAAAAAACTCCTATGTTTGTCATTCTTCATTTCCAAACACAACACGAAACATCCTTTCTCTGCTTGGAGCAAATCCCATTTTGACCTTGTGGTTTGTTCAGCGTAGTTAAATAATTACCAAACACAACACGAAACATGATTTGTTCAGCGTAGTTATACAATTACCAAGAAAGCACAAAAAACAAATTCCCCAACAGATAATGGAAATTCATATAATAATAGAATCATAGATAGAAGTAAAGTGTTTAGTTTCAGCCAATGCTTATTGCAACCAATTTGGAGTTGCTTATACCCATCTCATTTTACTTTGAATGCAATAAACAAATTGCAGTGCTTATGGAATGCAATAAACAACAACAATATATACTAACATCAAAACAAAATGCATACATATAACAACTAGAACATGAAACTCACAAATATACTAAGATCAAAACAAAATGCATAGATATGACAACTAGAACATGAAACTCACATCAGGAACAACAATTTGTTCAGTATCTGTGCCCTCAATGAGCGGTGCATTAGAGAAGCTTCGGTTTCCAGTGCTTGCAATGAACTGTGGCTGCGCAGAAGCCGTAGTGGCCACAGCCATTTTTTCCACCCTTTACTTTACCACTACTGTAACAAAGGAAAAAACGCTTCCATCATGGTGAAGCAAATTCATATTACAGCATTTCCAAGTTCCAACCTAAAGAATTGGGTTAACTTGCAGATAAAATATTAATTACAGCAATTTCAAGAATTCTTTTTCTTTTTTTTTTGTTGGTAAATAAACGAATTCAAGAATTGGGTTAACTTGAAGGTAACATATTTATTACAAAACTGGTAAGTAATGGGAAATTTACACTCTCTTCGGTGCTAAAAACGCTGCAAAAGAGTAAGCAACTTTGAATGGATTTCTCAGGATTTTGCTGATACCCTCAGTAAAAGTAAGAAACTGAGAATTTGGATCCCATATCAATGAAAAATCATACGGATTCAAAACCAAAACTTCATCATTTCTTCGAATACTTGGTGGGCAACCAAAGAAAACAGATAAAAATGGCAATATCCTGGACTGGAGTCTTTGTTTCTGGAGAATGACCGGAAACAACAGGTCACAGCATATAGAGCAGAACCCTAATGGACTTACTTAACTTGCAGGAACAGAAACTCAACTGTTTCTGTCAACTGGGAGAAAATGGGGTCAGTAGCAGTAGCTGAAGAGTTCTATCCCCGGAGAGCTCTTCTTAAAGGACACACTTGATACTCTCTCTCTCTCTCTCTCTCTCTCTCTCTCTAAATATCGCTTTCACGCATAGGGTTGGACTCATTCTGTTTTGACAAAGAGTGTTTTGTATCGGATCCCACCAATAGGAGAAAAGTGGCTACGTGTTGCGGGAGAAAAACCATAACACTGGCGTGAGTTTAACATCAGATTTGACTTCTCCGTTCAAAAATTTTGTTGCAATCTTTTTTTTATAATTATTTGCTTATTTGGACATTTTGAAATTTTCTTTAGAAATGCTCTTAAACAAACTATTTCAAATTAGACTAACTTACTAAGCTGAATTGAATTGGCTTGAACTAAATAAGATTAAAATATTGAGGTGTTTGCTGATGTACCGAACTAAACTACATATTAAAATATTTTTAGGACTTAAATTATTTTTTTATTACTGTGGTGGAAATGAGTCGAGTCATTGCATGACAATGTGAGTTCAAACTCCGTCGATGACTAATCTAACAAAATTTATCGTTAGATAAAAAAAAAATTATTTTTTTTATCATTTTTAATTTACTCTTTCCTTAAAGAACAAAAAATGTAAAAATATTGTTTTGTAACTTTCTGCAATTCCATTAAAAAATCTAATTTCTTCCACTAACATTATGTTTGGATGAGAGAAATAAACTTGGAATTTGGATAAAAACAAGAATTTGTAAATTGACATGCACCAATTCTCTTGTTTGGATTCATAAACATAGAAATTTAGAATTTCCGCGTGAGAGAAAACTTAGAATTTGGGACCTCCAATTCCCAAGTTTAAATTCCATGTAAATATGTGCAATTTCCCAATTTTTATGATTCAGAGTTTAAAAATAACAAATTTCGTGTTCAATTCCATTGTTCTGTTAGGCTAACCAAACAACAAAATTCACAGATTCTAGAAAATAAAAATCTTGTTAGTTGAATTTTCGTCATTTTAAAATTCCTTAATAATCTTAAATTTCTTTATCCAAACATAGTGTTAGAGAATTCGATGCATTTCCCTTCCCATCTTTTCTCGCTATGCATAACCGGCTCTTTTTTTCATTCAGTCTCTCTCTCCCTCCCTCTTCCTTCCACAACTTCATCAACTGCAAATCTTCAAAATCAAACCATAGAGCAAGAAAGAGATTGAAAATTTAAGAGTTGGGAGCCGGTTGCATGTGTGATTGGCTCAAAAGTAGGAGATGGGGGTTGGATCTGGTTCGGGTTTTCTGGGTGCATGTGTAATTGAAAATTTCAAACTCATCCCGTTGCAGATATTTATTTTTTTTGGCTTTTCTGGGATTTTGGTTCGAATTTTGGGGTTGGATCTGGTTTTGAAAATGGAACGATTGCAGATTTTTCTGCTATTTTGTTTCGATTTTGCCGGATCTGGGCTTGAAAATGGTTGTGGTTGCAGAGTAGGCGTGGCAATTCCTGACACGACCCGATAACCCGACACGACACGACACGAAATTAACATGTGTTCGAGTCGACACGATAACAAATCGGGTTGTTATCGGGTAACCCGATAAACACCAATTAAGTTAACGGGTTGGTTCGGGTATACACGTTGGGTAAAGTGACCGACCTGTTAAGGACCCGTTAAGATAACGAGTGTGACACGACACGATCCGTTAAGATAACAGGTGTTACACGAAAACGACACGAACACGACAAACATGACCCGTTTGCCAGGCCTATTGCAAAGGCTCCGCGGAGGGATTATGGAGCCTTCTCTCATGGCTTCACAAGTACAATCAGAAGAAGATGATTTGTAGAAAGTGCTATACCGTCTGCATCCAAAGGCACTGAACTGCATGAAGAAGAAGTGTGGGACGACGTGAGCAGGTTTTCTGGGACGTTAGCTAAGAACCTCTAGGGACATCCTCACGGTTGGACGATGGAAATAAAATTGAAATTTGAATAAAAGTTAGAATTTATAAAGGTTTTTTTTATATTAGCATCCCATATTAAAATTTAATATTAAATGACTTATTTACCTCATTACACAATGATAATTTTGACCTTATTAGGTTTTAAAAAAAATAAAATTTTCTAAATACATCCAAAATCACTTTTAGCTTATTATTTATCTTCTCAACTATCAAAACCCTCTCATCCTCCGTTGTTGAACAAAACCCTAACCAATGAAACTACAAACATGTTGATTAAGAAAAATTGTTTTTGACGAATGTAATATGAAATTGATGTTTCAGAAGCTTTACATGAGGTAAGACTTCATATTTTTCATTGTTTTAGTGCTTTCGATGACATCGATAATTATTTAATCTTCTGTACCTAGTAACATGAGTCGTATTAGTACTAGAGTCATATACTACTTTTACAAATTGAGGATAGCCATTCTCCACAGGAACTCCTACTCTCAATCTTTTGCTTTAACTCCTTCTCCTTTTCATCTAGCTACATCATTGAACACAAAAAAAAAAAAAAAAAGTAAATACTTGAGGCTAAAACATATGAATTAGCACGCGTTAATAAGATGATTTCAAACTATACTAAGATGATTTCAAATCCTCATTTTGAAATCATTCGGCAAACTAAACGTTCAGATTATTTGAAATCTTTCGGCAAACTAAATGTTCAAATGGTTAGATTCAGTTCCTGAAAATTAAAAATGAGGGTTATAAGATTTGAGAAATGTGGGGTGTAAAGAAAATGTGGTGTATATGTACAAAATATAAGGTGTGTATTGAGAATGTGGGGTGTAGGGGTATTATGTATTAAGATACTTTTTAAGTGAAAAAGCAAATGTGGGGTGTATTAATTATGTTGGGTTTATTCAACAATTTATGGGGTGTTAATATAATAAGCCATTTATAAATTGACATGCAACAATTTTTTTATTTAGATTCATAAATATAGAAATTTAATTTTCGTGTGGAAAAATAATTGAAATTTGAGACCTTCAATTCTCAAGTTTAAATTTCATGCAAATAGGTGTCATTTCTTAATGGGTAAATTACACTTTCATACCTCAGGTTTGGGCTCTATTTCAATTCCTTACAACATCTTTAAAACATTTCACTTTCATACCTTAAGTACTATTTTATTTCAAAATAATACCTCCGTTACATTTTCCATCCATTGATCCGTTAAAAGCTGACGTGGCTGCCACATATATGCCACGTAGCTGCCAAATGTCTGACACATGGCAAAGAATTTTTTATTTTATTTTAAAAGACCTGAATTTTTACAAAAAAAAAAAAAGAAGGGTAAATTATACTTTCATACCTCAGGTTTGAGGTCTATTTCAATTCCTTACAACATCTTTAAAACATTTCACTGTCATACCTTAAATACTATTTTATTTCAAAATAATACCTCCATTACATTTTTCATCCATTGATCCATTAAATGCTGACGTGGCTGCCACATATATGCCACGTGGCTGCCAAATGTCTGCCACGTGGCAAATAAAAATAATTTTTTAATTTTTTTAAAAACCCTGATTTTTCTCAACAAAAAATAAAATAAAATAATTTGAAACCCACATCTGCAAGAGGAAGAAGAGGGAGGAAGAAGAAAGAAAAAAAAAATTGTCCCTCCCCCAGTAACCCACATATGCAGGAAGAAGAAGAAGAAGAAGAAGAAGAAGAAGAAGAAGAAGAAGAAGAAGAGGGAGGAAGAAAGAAGGAAAAAAGACCCCAAAATCCGACCTGAGCCACCCCTCCCAAAAATCCCCCATCACCCACCCCCAAAAATCCCACCCGAGATTAGGTGGATCTACCACAAAATCAGTCCAAAAATCATCTCAAACTCAAACTATTTTCAAAAACTCACCCACACTGAAAATCTTCCCCAAAATCCGACCTGAGCCACCCCTCCCAAAAATCCCCCATCACCCACCCCCAAAAATCCCACCCAAGATTAGGTGGATCTACCACAAAATCAGTCCAAAAATCATCTCAAACTCAAACTATTTTCAAAAACTCACCCACACTGAAAATCACACGGAGGGAGGAGGGTGCTGGGGGGGGGGGGGAAGGGCTTTTCTTCTTCTTCCTGCATATGTGGGTCGCAGGGGGGAGTGTGGATGAGTTTTTGAAAATAGCTTAAGTTTGAGATGATTTTTGGACTGGTTTTGTGGTAGATCCACCTAATCTCGGGTGGGATTTTTTGGGGTGGGTGATGGGGGATTTTTGGGAGGGGTGGCTCGGGTGGGATTTTGGGGTTTTTTTCTTTTCTTTCTTCCTCCCTCTTCTTCTTCTTGCAGATGTGGGTTTCAAATTTTTTATTTTTTATTTTTTTTATTGAGAAAATTCTGGTTTTTTTAAAAAATTAAAAAATTATTTTATTTGCCACGTGAAAGACATTTGGCAGCCACGTGACATATATGTGGCAGCTACGTCAGCATTTAACAGATCAATGGATGGAAAATGTAATGAAGATATTATTTTGAAATAAAATAATACTTAAGATATGAAAGTGAAATGTTTTAAAGATATTGTATGGAATTGAAATAGACACCAAACATGAGGTATGAAAGTGTAATTTACCCTTTTTTTTGTGTAAAAATTCAGGTTTTTTAAAAAAAAAAATTAAAAATTATTATTTTTTGCCACGTGGCAGACATTTGGTAGCCACGTGGCATATATGTGGCAGCCACGTCAGCATTTAACAGATCAATGGATGGAAAATGTAACGGAGGTATTATTTTGAAATAAAATAGTACTTAAGGTATGAAAGTGAAATGTTTTTAAAATGTTGTAAGGAATTGAAATAGAGCCCAAACCTGAGGTATGAAAGTGTAATTTACCCTTTCTTAATTTATATGATTGAGAGTTTAAAAATACAAATTTCGTATTCAATTCTATTGTTCTTTTAGGTTAATCAAATAAGAAAATTCACAAATTTTAGAAAATAAAATTTAGTCATTTTACTTTTCGTCATTTTCAAATTTCTTAGTAATCTTAAATTTTTTTATCCAAACATAGTATTAGTCTAGGTGAGTAACGCTTAATCTTATTAATGTTAATCTTGCTTAATCTCGTTAATGTTAGTTTCACATGATAACAAACGTTGGACTACAATAACAATTAGTCAAGTCTAACCTAATGAAACTTAGGGAAGCCAAACAAACGGCCTCCCCCGATATTGAAAAACGACTAGTTACAAAGAATTCAATTTGAACCTTCCACTCTTTTTTTTTTTTTTTGGAAACTTGAACCTTCCAATCTTTTGTAAAGAAATATAAAAAAAGAAAAGCCTTCGTCTAAGAAACAAAAAAAGTCTTTGGTTGCGATGATGGTAAAGAACGTAGAGGTTGAAATAAAGTGAGAGAAAATAAATTAACTTAACAAAAAATGTCTTTGGTTGTGATGACGGTAAAGAACGTAGAGGTTGAAATAATGTGAGAGAGAAAATAAATTAACTTAATCAAAGAATGGATAAACAACAAATGTAACATATTATTCTGGACTTTATGGGTGTGTTTGTTTGGACTCACTATCTTTCACTGGACTAGACTGGACAAAGTTTTAGTCCAGTCTTGTGTTTGTTCCCTACCCGGACTAAGTTTAGTGGGATTAGCAAGGACTCGCCTCGACTGAGTCCCTCGCTAACAGGTCTTAGCAAGACCCCCCGATTCGGAGGGGACTACTAAGCCGCCCTCTAATCTTGTCATCTCCCTTCTCCTTCGTACCTTCGCACATCAACCACAACAGTTGTAGCTTACTCCCTCGTTGCCTTCGCACATTCGCCCTTTCCCTTCTCCTTCCTTGTCGCACCACCTCGTAGCCGTCCAACATATAAACAATTGACGACGAAACTATATCGCTGGCGATGGTCTTCGTTTGGTGCTTTCTGCTGCGTCGTGAAATCGGTGTCCTAGCAACAGAAGGAAAAGAAGACAAACAAGTCTGCATTGGATTTGGGTGCCCTACTTTCTGATTTCTAAATTCGTTTGGATTTTCTGGTCTTCATGCCGATCTCTATTGAATTGTAGTTAGGTAGAGATGCTTGACGGACTCAGAGTTGTTTGAACTATAAATACCTTTTCTATATAATATTGATTTCTTAATTTTCATTTGTTGGGTTAGTGGATTGGATTGCCATCTTAGTTTGTGTAATTTAGATTTTGCTCCATTTGAAATTTACAACTCTAATTGGGTTGGGTTTTCAGAATATCTTCCGTTTTCGTTTTTTCGTGTTGAATTTCAGTGAATTTCCTTCATATTTGGGAAATTTCCTTCAGATTTGGGAAATTTCTATCTTGTCATTCGTTTCTTCGATCTTTGAAGGGTTGTTTTTTCCAGATATAATGCTAGTAAGAATCTTGGAAGCATAAAAGTTTGTGTGAATTTATTGATTTTGATGTTGAGATAAATCTTTGAAGGATTTTTTCTGATAACATACTTATGCTGGTTTTTTGGTAACATCAAAATCGTAATTTTGATATGGTCGATACATACATATGCTGGCATTCAATTAACATAATCACTAGCCTTCATGTACGCGCTCAAGCTCGTGCAGAAAACATTTTTTGAATCACGGCATGCTACGCGCGACTTAAAAGTTTTCAATGTATTTATATGCGTAAATTGACAAAAGGAAAGTAAAATATTTGAAGTAAATGAATAATCTTAGATCATGTTAGAAGAAAACCCTCATAAACGAATTAAAACAACATAATTCACATAGTAAAATCAATCTCTATAGAATTTACATTAAGAATAGAGAAAATAATATTTAATAAACAATTGATTGAATCACATTATTGCTAGCCCATTGTGAGGTTAAGCCCACCCCCTCCCCCTTAGTGTAGGTAATATTGTTTGTAAAAAAAAAAAAAACAATCATTTGACAACTAATTTAATCACATTATTATCCGCGGGCGAAAGACCTTTTTTATAACCGGCATTACACACCTCTTAAGATGTTTTGAACGTGTTTTAAAATAAAGATATTGAATCACATTATTGCTAGCATATTGTGAGGTACTAATTAAAAAAAAAACAGCACAAAAAAAAACCACAAAAAAACTAATTAAAATGACGAAGGCATTTTTTGAATCATGGTGTGCTACGCGCGACTTACACGTTTTAAATGTATTTATATGCGTAAATTGACAAAAGGAAAGTCAAATATTTGAAGTAAATGAATAATCTTAGATCATGCTAGAAGAAAACCCTCATAAACCAATTAAAGCAGTTGAATTCACATAATAAAATCGGTCTCAATATAATTTACATTAATAATAGAGAAAATAATATTTAATAAACAATTGATTGAATCACATTATTGCTATCCCATTGTGAGGCTAAGCCCACCCCTTCCTCCTTAGTGTATATAATATCTTTTGTTAAAAAAAAACAATCATTTGACAACTAATTTAATCACATTATTATCCGCGTAGGAAAGACATTTTTTATAATCGGCATTACACGCTTCTTAAGATGTTTTGAACGTGTTTAAAAATAGAGAAAATAATATTTAATAAACAACTGATTGAATCACATTATTGGTAACCTATTGTGAGGCTAAACCACCCCTCATCCTTAGTGTAGATAATATCGTTTGTTAAAAAAAAACAATCATTTGACAACTAATTTAATGTAATTTAATCACATTATTTGACACACCCCGACCGAAATCGAAGCATGCTGGTCGTCACGTGAGAGTGACGTAACCATGTGCACAGTGCGGAAGCAAAATAATATAGAAATTACGAATGAATAAAAACCGAATCACTAGTTAAGGCAATACTAGTGTGAGAATAAGTGTGAATACATAATCACAGCAATAATAGCCTAAGTGCAGTCAAGCATATGAATTACTAATTAAATAACACCCGAAGGTAATCCTACATGAGTGATAGTCTGTCAGAACTTCCGCTGGAAACCTCGTGAGTCACCCACAAATGCTACCTAATACCTGGAGGGGCGCAAAACAAAAGCGTGAGTGGGCAAAAACAAAGCTTTTCCAAAACCATTTCATTATCAAACTTCTAACCCCTCGCCATAAAACCTGTATAATTTTCCCAGAAAATAGTATATACATATACTAAATCTCAACAGAGTTCATCATCAAAATACTCATTCAAATCATGAATATGCCATGCCACATAATCAGTTATCCAGGTAAGTAATCTAAAAGCAATGATAACTGCAATTATCTCATCAACTGAACTCTAGCTCATAGATCATGCCTGCACACAAGTTGAACCCACCTATAGTGGTCTATATGACATGTTGGGTGTATAATAAATAATTACGCTCAAGTGCTACGATCACTTGAAGGCTATGCGAATGATCGCGGGTCACCTACAAGTCAAACCCACTAAAAGTGGTCTATACGACAGGCTGTGCACCTAACTTGGATCCAAGATGAGCGTGTGGTGCGGGAGGTGAACAATCACGTGAAGGCTAGGCCCTAACTTTGGCGGGAGCACTAACACGGAGGTGCAGGTTTATGAGCTAACAATGCATCTCAACAATCAACATAAAGTAACACATAGCTTACCTGAACTTACTTGAGCGCTGCTGGCATCGAATCCTAATATGTGTATATAAATATATACCACAATGCATACATATAGCATAAACATATTTGGCATGACAATTCATTTCATAAAATTGCTTAAAACATATTTCTGGGAAAAATACTCATTATATAGGTATATACGGAAAACAAAAGCCCACTCACTAGTATGTCGAAGGGTCGTAGCCCCGAGCCTTGATTGATTACGCTTGTCCTGAGGGTAGGTCTCACCTATATGCGAAACAACTATATAAACATCAATTAAAAACACATAAACGAAACTTAGTAATAACTTCTCATATATTGCTCAAATTGGGTATATGAGTATACCATAGTGACCTACTCAACCTCAGAAACATCCCCATATTTTTAGAATATTTTTCCGACCCCTCACGCGCTGGCCAAGGCAAGGCCATACGCGCGGCCACGCGCAGGGAATCCTGACGAAATAGTAATGGCAGTTAGGAATATTCCGTTAAAACTAATGGTGTTACCTGACGCCGTTAGGAATATTCCGTCAACTCTGATGGAATATTCTCCCTTCTTCTCCGATGGACCTCGCAGGTCGTCGCTGTCTGAACTTCGAATTTTCGCCGGTTTCTGGAAAAATTTTCAAATCTTTATATCTTCTTCATTTCTCAACCAAAATTCATGAATTTATATCAAAATGAAGCCCATGACAAGTAGAACAAAACCTTACCACTTTGAAGCTCCAGAAATCACGGGATCTCGCCGAAAAAAGCCACGATAATTCTGGCCAAACTTTGAACTCGTCGATCTCCACTTCCCGGCGTCCAAATCACTGGGTTTTTCTTCTCCGAGCTTCGTGAGAATGATCGAAAGCTTCCTAAAAGCTTAGAATGCTCTGAAACCTTCACATTTATGTGTGCATGAACAGTGCACAAAATATGGGGTTAGGGTTTCTCGGGTTTTTGAAGGTTTCACGATCCAAAAATGGTATGTATGAACTCAGAAACTTGCAAGGAGTTCGAATCTTACCTTCTTGAGGTCGATCCGTGAGTGAAAGGCTAGTCTTGATGTTCGTCCGTACGAGAGAGAATGAGATAGTGAGTTTGAGAAAGAGAGAGCACGGGAGAGAGAGAGAGAGAGAGAGAGAGAGAGAGAGAAAAGGTTTTGGGTGTGTGTGTGGTCCTCACACTAACACCTCACCAAAACCACAACCACAACCATACAAAAAAAATGTCTAAGTCCCAAAATAATCCAAATTAAACTAGGGTAACTAACTAGAACCCTAGTATTCACAATCCTTGAAACGCTCGAGGGTAATTTCATCAATTTACATCAACGATAATAATTTTCCGGGACGGGCTGTCACATTATTATCCACGTGCGAAAGACTTTTTTTATAACCGGCATTACATGCCTCTTAAGATGTTTTTAATGTGTTTAAAAATAGAGAAAATAATATTTAATAAACAACTAATTGAATCACATTATTGCTAGCCCATTGTGAGGCTAAGCCCACCCCCTCCCCCTTGGTGTAGATAATATCGTTTGTTAAAAAAAAGCAATCATTTGACAACTAATTTAATCACATTATTATCCGCGTGCGAAAGACCTTTTTTTATAACCGGTATTACACGCCTCTTAATATGTTTTGAACGTGTTTAAAATATAAAAAATAATATTTAATAAACAACTGATTGAATCACATTATTGCTAGCCCATTGTGAGGCTAAGTCCACCCCCTCATCCTTAGTGTAGATAATATAGTTTGTTAAAAAAAAAACAATCATTTGACAAGTAATTTAATCACATTATTATCCGTGTGTGAATGGCCTTTTTTATAACCGACATTACACGCCTCTTAAGATGTTTTGAACGTGTTTAAAAATACTGTTAAAATGATGAAAATACTTATGCATTATTTTGGGATGTCTTTGAAGGTTTTTTTTGTCCTGGGGCATTTTTGTCCAAATATTTTTGTTGAAGCTTAGTGACACCAAAATCACTATTCATGTTAAAATAGAGAAATTTAATCACATTATTGCTAGTCTATTGTGAGGTATTAATTAAAAAAAACAGCACAAAAAAACTAATTAAAATGACAAAGGCATTTTTTGAATCACAGCATGCTACGCGCAACTTACACATTTTAAATGTATTTATATGTGTAAATTGACAAAAGAAAAGTCAAATATTTGAAGTAAACGAATAATCTTAGATCATGCTAGAAGAAACCACTCATAAACCAATTAAAGCAACTAAATTCACATAATAAAATCGGTCTCTATAAAATTTACATTACGAATAAAGAAAATAATATTTAATAAACAATTGATTGAATCACATTATTGCAAGCCCATTGTGAGGCTAAGCCCACCCCTTTCCTCTTAATGTAGATAATATCGTTTGTTAAAAAAAAAAAAACAATCATTTGACAACTAATTTAATCACATTATTATCCGCGTCCGAAAGACTTTTTTTATAACTGGCATTACACGCCTCTTAAGATCTTTTGAACGTGTTTAAAAATAAAGAAAATAATATTTAATAAACAACTAATTGAATCACATTATTGATAACCTATTGTGAGGCTAAGCTCATCCTCCTCCCCCTTAGTGTAGATAATAACGTTTGTTAAAAAAAATCATTTGACAACTAATTTAATCACATTATTATCTGCATGCTAAAGACCTTTTTTTCGAACGTGTTTAAAAATAAAGAAATTGAATCACATTATTGCTAGCTTATTGTGAGGTACTAATTAAAAAAAAATAGAACAAAAAAACTAATTAAAATGACGAAGACATTTTTTGAATAACGCCGTGCTATGTGCAACTTACACGTTTTAAATGTATTTGTATGCGTAAATTGACAAAAGGAAAGTCAAATATTTGAATTAAATGAATAATCTTAGAACATGCTAGAAGAAACCCCTCATAAACCAATTAAAGTAGCTGAACTCACATAATAAAATCGGTCTCTATAAAATTTACATTAAGAATAGAGAAAATAATATTTAATAAACAATTGATTGAATCACATTATTGCGAGCCCATTGTGAGGCTAAGCTCATCCCCCTCCCCTTTAGTGTATATAATATTGTTTGTTAAAAAAAAAATCATTTGACAACTAATTTAAAAAAAAGACCTTTTTTATAACCAGCATTACACGCATCTTAAGATGTTTTGAATATGTTTAAAAATAGAGAAAATAATATTTAATAATGGGAAAACTGCCAATTTAGTCCTTGAATTATCACCTTAGTGAAAATTAGGTCCCTAAACTATTTTTTTTCAGAAAAATTAGTCCCTGAATTATAAAAATCTGCCAATTACATCTCTAATGTTATATTCGAAGCTACTATATTCAAATTTTCGTCAATTTAAGTCATGTTACTTGCATGTGATACACATTGGAGGGTAGATTAGTAGTTTTTCATAAAGAAATAGTGTATTGAGTTAACATGGGAAGAGAAATTCGTAGTTTTTCATAAAGAAATATTGTAAGTTAACTTTTGAGGGTAAATTAGACATTAAATTCTCAACCTATATAAAATGTCAAGGGCTTATAGACAAGAAAATGATGGTATTACACTCTAAAGTGTATCAAGTGACTTAAGTTGATGAAAAATTGGATAAAATAGCTTTGAATATAATAGTAGAGATGAAATTAGCAATTTCTAATGAATTTTGGGACTTATTTTACCGAAAAAATAATTCAGGAACCTAATTTTCACTGAGGTGATAATTCAGGGACTAAATTGGCACTTCACCCTTTAATAAACAACTGATTGAATCACATTATTGCTAGCCCATTGTGAAGCTAAGCCCACCCCCTCCTCCTTAGTGTAGATAATATCATTTGTTAAAAAAAAATTCATTTGACAACTAATTTAATCACATTATTATCTACGTACGAAAGACTTTTTTTTATAACCGGCATTACACGCCTCTTCAGATATTTTGAACGTGTTTAAAATATAGAAAATAATATTTAGTAAACAACTGATTGAATCACATTATTGCTAACCAATTGTGAGACTAAGTCCACCCCCTCCACCTTAGTGTAGATAATATAGTTTGTTAAAAAAAAAATCATTTGACAACTAATTTAATCACATTATTATCCGTGTGCGAATGACCCTTTTTATAACCGGCATTACACGCCTTTTAAGATGTTTTGAACATCTTTAAAAATAGAGAAATTGAATCACATTATTGCTAACCTATTATGAGTTACTAATTAAAAAAAAACCCAAAAAAATAAATTATTAAATTTTTTTTGTTAAAATGACGAAAAATGCCCCTGCGTTGTTGATGCATTATTTTAGGATGTCTTTGAAGTTTTTTATCCTAGGGGTATTTTTGTCCAAATATTTTTGTTGAAGCTTGGTGACAGTAAAATCACTATTCATGTTAAAATAGGGAAATTGAATGACATTATTGCTAGCCTATTGTGAGGTATTAATTAAAAAAAAAAACAGCACCAAAAAACTAATTAAAATGACGAAGGAATTTTTTGAATCATGGCGTGCTACGTGCAACTTACACGTTTTAAATGTATTTATATGTGTAAATTGACAAAAGAAAAGTCAAATATTTGAAGTAAACAAATAATCTTAGATTATGCTAGAAGAAACCCCTCATAAACCAATTAAAACAGCTGAATTCACATAATAAAATCGGTCTTTATAGACTTTACATTAAGAATAGAGAAAATAATATTTAATAAATAATTGATTGAATCACATTATTGCTAGCCTATTGTGAAACTAAGTCCATCCCCTCCCACTTAGTGTAGATAATATCGTTTGTTAAAAAAAAAAACAATCATTTGACAACTAATTTAATCATATTATTATCTGCGTGCGAAAGACCTTTTTTTGTAACTTGCATTACACGTCTCTTAAGATGTTTTGAACGTGTTTAAAAATAAAGAAAATAATATTTAATAAACAACTGAATGAATCACATTATTGGTAGCCTATTGTGAGGCTAAGCCCACCCCCTCCTTCCTTAGTGTAGATAATATCGTTTGTTAAAAAAAAAAAACAATTGTTTGACAACTAATTTAAAGTAATTTAATCACATTATTATCCGCGTGCGAAAGATTTTTTTTACAACTGGCAATACACGCCTCTTAAGATGTTTTGAATGTGTTTAAAAATAGAGAAAATAATATTTAATAAACAACTGATTGAATCAAATTATTGGTAGCCCATTGTGAGTCTAAGCCCACCCCCTCCCCCTTAGTGTAGATAATATCGTTTGTTAAAAATAAAAAAACTCCTTTGACAACTAATTTAATCACATTATTATCTGCATGCGAAATTTTTTTTTTATAACCGGCATTATATGCCTCTTAAGATGTTTTGAACGTGTTTAAAATAGGGAAAATAATATTTTATAAACAACTGATTGATTCACATTATTGCTAGCCCATTGTGAGGCTAATCCCACCCCCTTCCCCCTTAGTGTAGAAAATATCGTTTGTTAAAAAAAATAATAATAATTTGACAACTAATTTGATCGCATTATTATCCGCGTGCGAATGACATTTTTTATAACCGGCATTACACGTCTCTTAAGATGTTTTGAATGTGTTTAAAAATAGAGAAAATGAATGACATTATTTGTAACATCCCACATCGCCTAGGGGAGTGATCCTTAAATGTATATTCCCATCCCTACCTAGCACGAGGCCTTTTGGGAGCTCACTAGTTTCGGGTTCCGTATGAACTCCAAAGTTAAGCGAGAAGGGGGCTAGAGCACTCCCATGATGGGTGACCCACTAGGAAGTTGCTCGTGAGTTCCCAGGAACAAAACCGTGAGGGAATGGTAAGCCCAAAGTGGACAATATCGTGCTACGGTGGTGGAGCGGGCCCGGGAAGTGATCCGCCCCGGGCCGGGATCTAACAAATTTGGTATCAGTGCCAAACCCTGGTTGCGTGTGTGCCGACGAGGACGTCGGGACTCTAAGGGGGTTGGATTGTAACATCCCACATCGCCCAGGGGAGTGATCCTGAAATGTATATTCCCATCTTTACCTAGCACGAGGCCTTTTGGGAGCTCACTGGCTTCGGGTTCCGTAGGAACTCCGAAGTTAAGCGAGAAGGGGGCTAGAGCACTCCCATGAAGGGTGACCCACTGGGAAGTTGCTCGTGAGTTCCCAGAAACAAAACCGTAAGGGAATGGTAAGCCCAAAGCAGACAATATCATGCTACGGTGGTGGAGCGGGCTCGAAAAGTGATCCGCCCCGGGCCGGGATCTGACATTATTGCTAGCCCATTGTGAGGTACTAATTAAAAACAAAACAAAACAAACCACAAAAAAATTAATTATTAAAAAAATATTGTTAAAATGACAAAAAAGCCCTTGCCTTATTTGATGCATTGTTTTGGGATGTCTTTGAAGTTTTTTGTCTTGGGAGCATTTTTGTCAAAATATTTTTGTTGAAGCTTGGTGACACCAAAATCACTATTCACCTTTTCCTAGGGGTGGGCGCTTGGAACCGAAAACCGAAACCGAAACACGAATCAAATCGAACCGCACCGAATGGTTTGGTTTTGCGGTTTTGAAACCGTTTCGGTTTCACAACCGAACCGCGGCAAAGAAAATAGTTTGGTTTCGGTTTTGGGTTTTCAAAACCACACCGAAACCGAAATTGAAACCGAAACCGCACCATATAATAAAATTAATAAATAAATGTTTTATTTTAAACTTTTAATTAGTTCACTAGGTTACTAGACTATCATGATATCATCTAATTTTGCACTTCGACTCTCTGAAGGCTGAAACTCATCTTCATCTCCTTAACTCATCTTCTTAAAACTCATCTATTCCTTAACTCATCTTCTTGAAACTCATCTTCAATTCCGCGACCTGGCTGCTTCTGTTTGCATCTCTGCAACAGTGCGACCTCACTGCTTGCCTTGCATCCCCAGATCCCCTTCATCTGCAAGCCCTGAACTCTGCAAAACGGACTTGGCAAATCATTCACCTGTTCTTCGTTCCAGCTAATATGGTAAGAACTTAGAACTTGTATTAGTTAGTATAGTTAATAATTTGTAATTAAATTAATTTTACAGTTAGGGTTCGTTTGAGTCAAAGATTCAAAAGGGAAACTGGGTTAGGGTTCGTTTGAATCAAAGATTCAATTTAAAGTCTTGGATGTGAAATCGAAGTTGAATCCATTGAATCTTTAATATGGGACGAGATGAAACATGTTCTCTGACCTTTTTTTTGTCTGTTGGGGAACCCTTATAAACAAGTTGTTACATTTTCTAAATATGTGTTTATTGGGTTGGGAATCATACAAGTTTCATCATGGAGACTACACTAACTCAAACAAATATTTATTGGATAGAAAACTGGTGGATTATGGCATTTTCTAAATATGTGTTTATTGCGTATGAATTATTTTTGACACACCTTGTCCAAGGAGGGCATGCTGGCTGTCACGTGAGAGTGACGTAACCATGTGCACAATGCGGAAGCTAATAAGTTAAATAGAAATACGAATAAATAAAAACCAACTACTAGCCGTACTATCCAAATAACTTGCTAGTGAGAGTCTAAGTGTATGAATACACATTCAGAGCAATAAGAACGTCTAGTTGCAGTCAAGGACAATTACTAAGATATAACACCCGAAGGTAAATCCTACTTTTGTGAATTCTGTCAGAACACCGTTGGATCCATTGCGGCCACCAAAGCATTGCTACTTAGAACCTGGAGGGGCGAAAAAAAAAAAACACGTGAGTGGGCAAAAACAAATCTTTTCAAAACCTTCTCTTTTCAAAGGTTCTAACCCCTCGCCGTAAAACCTGTATAATTTCCCAGAAAAATAGCATGTATACATATATACTCATCTCAACTCATAACTCAAATCACGCCAAAAGTAGTGATATGCAAGGTATATGCCATGCCAAATATATCTCATCAAATCACATAAGTATATCAGGTGAAATAAACTCATCATAGATAATAACATGTCCACCGAGTGATTAGCTAGGCTGAACTATAGCTCATAATCAATCTCATCATATCTCATCATCACATATGTATATCCTGCACACAAGTCGGAACCACCTCACGTGGTCTAACCGACAAGACTGGGTGTAAATAAATATGCTCTAGTGCTACGATCAAGTGAAGACTATGTGCTAATCACGGGCCACCTATGAGTCGGAACCACCTATAGTGGTCTGTACGATAGGACTATGCACCTAACTTGGATCCAAGATGAGCGTGTGGTGTGGGAAATGAACATCCACGTGAAAGACTGTGCCCCTAACTCTGGGCGGGAGCACTAACACCGGGGTGCAGGTTTATGAGCTTTCAATACATCTCAACATAAACATCATTTCATATTAATAATTCTCTGTCATCGATATATACTCACCTGATACTTACCTGTGCGTCCACAGCACCAATTACTAGTATATGCAACTACTAATGCATGAATAAAATAGATATATACTTTGCATGGCATATCATATCACATTTCACTTAAATTGATTTTCTGGAAAAAATCTCATTTATATAGGTATATACGGAAAACAAAAGCCCACTCACAGATAAGTCAAAGGGTCATAACCCCCGAGCCTCGATTGATGGCGCTCGTCCTCAGGATAGATCTCGCCTATATGAGAATTAACGAAATAAACGTCAATTAATAGCACATAACCAACTCTAGCTAATAACTTTTCATATATTGCTCAAATTGGGTATATGAATATACCACCGCGATCTACACAACCTCAGGAACATCCCCATATTTTAAAAATAATTTTCCGATGCCCTACACGCCGCCACGCGCCGGCGAGGGTACGGCCCTACGCGACTCCACGCGGGGCCAACCCTGACGGATTCCTAACAGACGTTAGGAATATTCCGTCGAATATTCTGTTAAGTCCATAATAAAAAATTTAACGGCATTATTGACGTCGTTAGAATATTCCGTTAAACTTAATGGAATATTCTCTCATCTTCTTCCTTCAACTTCGGCAACCGTCGATGTCGCCGGAAAACTGGAAATTTTTCAAAACTTTATATCTCCTTCAATTCTTCACCATCTTTCACAAAATTGGTAACAAAATGAAGCTAATAACATGTAGAATCATGTTATATAAGTTTCAAGGCTTAAAATTCACTAGATTTTCCCCGAGAAAGCTCGATAGTTCGACTTACCTAAAATCACGTCGATCTCGGCCCTCCGATGTCCATTTCCTTCCAACGAAGTACCCCAAGACTCGTGAGGACCTCCTTAAGCTCCTTGTGAGCTTGAAATTCCCTGAAACAAGTAGCTTTACGTCCATATGAACAGTGCATGAAGATTGGTTTCTCGTGTTCTCGAGGTATCGAAGGTATCCTTACCTGAAATGGGTACCAATCAACTCATCTGAGCTTCACGAACACGATGGTGTACTTCACACCTTCGATCTGTCACTTTTCCAAGGGTTTTTGGTGGTGTTCGTACAAGAGAGGAGAGAGGGAATGAGTTCGAGAGAGAAAGCACGGGAGATGAGAGAAGGAGTATGTGTTTTTGTGTGGTCTTAGTTTGGTCTCCAACCAAACAAAACTAAGTTCTTTAGCTCACTTAGGTCCAACACTTAGGAAAATGATAATTAAATCCAACTTAAATATAAATCACACACAACACGTCTCAATGTCCAATGGTACTTTAGTCATTTCACACCAACGATAAAATTATTCTGGGACGGGCTGTCACAAAATTTTGTTCTGTTTTCATTGATTTTCTGTTTTGTTGTTCTCTAGTCAGTAGTTAGGCAGGTGTAGTACTAGGTTGCAGCAGAAAACTGGTGGATTATGGCATTGAAATTCAACATGCCAATCTGACAAAAAGAACTCATTAATATTATGGCATTGAAATTCAAAGTTAGGACATTACTTTAGTAAGTATTAATATTAATCAAACTTAGGACACTACTTTATTAATTAGTATTAATATTAGGGTACCAAATTGACAGGTTGAAGTTGAACTGAACTGCCCCAACAAGGGTTGAAATAAAATGGCATAATTAGTAATTACATATGGTCAGAGAGGCTTTCTTTAATGCTTGTGTTGTGTGTTGTAGATTATGTGCATTCCATTCATGTAAGATAATGAGCATTTCGTATTTTATTTCAGTCAAGATATGAAGAATCCAGCAAGCATTGTGGAATTGGTCACTCTTCTACGGGGGACTCCCCTGAGAAGCCGGGGGACGAGGCAAACTTAACTTTTCAATTGGGTTGTAGTAAAGTATTGTGATTGGTGATCAAGTTAGTAGATGTGATGCGTAAGGATTTAAAGTTTAAACTCATTGATGCATTAGATGTTGTCTCAATTTTAGTAGTTTCATTTGCTGCAGTTTTGGTGCAATTTTTGGTGCAGTTTTTTGGTGCAGTTTTGGTGCAGTTTTAGTGCAGTTTTGCTGCAGTTTTGGTGCAGTTTTTGGGTGCAGTTTTGATGCAGTTTTTTACTGCAGTTTTTTGCTGCTGTTTTGCCGTTGTTTTGCTGCATGTTTTATGCAGTTTTGCTACGTTTTTTATGCAGTTTTGCTGCTGTTTTTGGCTGCATTGTTGTTGCTGTTTTTGCTGCAGTTTTGCTACATGTTCATTAATTCATATATGAGGAAAATAAGACCGTCTTATGCATAAATAGGTGTATATTTTAAATTGTACATTTTTTTTTCTCAAAAACCAAACCGAAACCGTTTGAAACCACACCGAACTGAACCAAACGGTTTAGTTTCATTTTGGTTTCGATTGCTGTTTGACTCGAAATTGCACCGAACCGCATCGCACCCATCCCTACCTTTTCCAAAAAAAATTAATTATTAAAAAAATACCGTTCAAATGATGAAAATGCCCCTACCTTATTTGATGCATTATTTTGGAATGCCTTTGAAGTTTTTTGTCTTGGGGGCATTTTTGTCTAAATATTTTTTTTTTTTGAAGCTTGGTGACATCAAAATCACTATTCACTTTTCCATTCTATTTATATATAAATATTACTAGAAAATGTGCTCGCGCATTGCTACGGACACTAAATGTAATATTTAGAACATGCATGACTAATTTCCACACACAGTAAGCAAAAAGATGGTAGGATCGAAATGACATTCTCAAATGCAACGATGGAGATAACAAATATTTGACCTAAGTAAATGCACAAAATCATGAATAAACACAGCAATCTTCGAATAATTTAAATAAGCAACAGATGGGTGAACTAGGCTGTTAAATTTAGCAACTTGGTTTTCATATAAATTCAATTCAGCTTACATGAAGAGGATTATATAATTGTTCACACCGATTATAACATCTTATATTACTTTCACCCAGTAAATTATTCTTTTTTTTTTTCTGCCCCTACATGTGGTTCAACAACGGGAAAGTTCAAAGTTTGAACCGGGAAAGTTCAAAGTTTCAACAGTGGCTAAAAATGGAATGAAATCATATTATTATAGTCAATTATATATATGACATTACAATTTTATTTGTCAAATACATAATACACAAACTCACTTTGGTTGGGTGGATGATTTGAAAAACCGTTGAACATTAATAATCTCAAGTGTGAATCAAATTTGCAATGATTAAAGTTCTAAATTTTTTTGAGAATGTGATATGAAGGCTTACCTCAACTTTGGTGTCTTCAATATCTGAGTCAGCAGAAATGATCTTGGATCCTTGACTGATGATGTAGACCTGGATGACTAAAACAATGTAAATTATTGAAACAATGACAATATAATCTTGTGAGCTGAATTTCATCTAGGTTTGATCTAGATTTGATGTATATGTTGAGGTCTCAATGAAAGAAGGCGATGGTATACAGTAGAAATTGGTTTGAATGTCATGTATTGGTGGATTTTAAATTTTTGAGACCACTATGCCTATTATATTTGTAGTAATGAATGAATATTCACTATAACAAAAGGTTCAGCTTTTATGTGCCAATGTAGCAATAGCAACCAGTAGCATAGCTTGGTTTCAAAGGTAAAATGTGTGTGCAAAAATTTAAAAGAAAATGCACTTTGGTTTGGTGTTGAAAATTTTAGTACTGATACATAAAATTTGTTAAGTATAAGTTTAATTTTAAGTTGGAAGGCGATCTCAAGACATTTTACAAATATGCAAAACGTTTATGTGAATGTGAGTTTTAACATTTTCAAAGGTCATTATGTTAACTTTAAATTGACACTATAATTTGTGAATTTTATGTAAATGATTGTTATGTTTGTACATTGATACTTAAGATGTAAGAAAGGTTTAAGCCGACTAATATTGAGCTGAAATAAGAAATAATATCATAATTGCTAAAAACTAAAATGGCTGACAATTAATTTTATCAAAGCTAACAAAAGATAGTGTTATAATGGCATACCTTATAATCAATTATGATTTGACACAATGTTGTATGTGACTATTTGTTAGTCTGTTTATTAAAGAGTGAATGTGTGAAAAAATCGGCTACAAAAGAAGAGCAAATGAAGTAAAAGTTGAAACAGAATTTTTGGTTGCAAATGAGCTTACTGTCTCAAATTTTTTGAATCCCAAATTTTTAGGGAAAAATCTCAAGTTTTCAATCAAACATTAAAAAAACGAAAAACAAAGTAAAAATATAACAACACAAATTAAAAAAAAAAGAAGGCAGTACTTTTTTAGCTATGGAGTTATGTTTAACCTTCAGATGAGTCGTCGGAGAGAAATGAGAGGTCAAATTTTTGTCACCAATTGATAGACACCTAGAACACAATAAACCAAAAATGAAATAGAAATAAAGGCTTGTCTAAAATTTAATAAAAAATTGAAATAAAAGAAAGAATCATACATACCTTGCATGCAAGGAGAATCATACATACCTTGCATGCAAGGACGGATCCACATAGGGACCTGGGAGGTCCCAGGACCCGTCGGCGATCCTAAATCGCTGCTAGAATTTTTCCGGGGACCCCTTGTACTCGAACATAAGGTCTGTGCAGGTTGTAGGTTGTAGGTTGCAGGTTGCAGTGGCTGTCTTCTTCTCGGAGAAGATGACCGCGCACGGAGAAGAAAGAAAATAAGGACCCTTCCTGCCTCTCTCCTCCTTGCTTCTGCCATGGTCTCATTCGTTGGTGCCACCCACTTCTCCTCCAACCTTTCTCTGTCGTCTGGCGGGGTCAGTACATAAGCCCAAATTTCCCCAAATTATTTCAACCACCTTAGTAATTTTTCTTATGGGTGAAATTTCCTTCATAAGGTTAGTAAGATGGATATGATCTGTCATGGGTTGGTGAAATTTGGGGGTGGAGCTGCCATGGCTTCGGGAGAATGTGAGCTGTGTTCTTAGTGAGAGAAAAGGTGGATGTTTGGAAACTAGTAAAAGAGAAAAATGGTGTGTTCGGTTAAAAAGATAGTGGGAGTTTGGGAAGAGTTTTATTTGACCGGTATTTTAAATTTAGTGGTCCACATTAAATAATCAATAACTTAAGTACTCCCTAGTAACTTATGAAACCTCGTAATGAACTGTATTATAATTTGTAATATTGTTTTGCATATGATTTTTGAATGAACTATATTATATTTAAATTTTCAATGTTATTTTTGTCTATAATTTGACCTTTATTATTGGGACCCTCCGAGTTTAAAATCTTGGATCCGCCACTGCTTGCATGTATTGAGTTTCATGTGTAATGCTAAAGTGGTGATGGCTGGTGGTTACAGAGAAACAATAATTTAACAGAGACAAATTTCAGAAAAGGAAACAATGAAATGACCTCAAGAAGAATCTGCCATTATTCCATGTGTAACTTCGCAGTAAAGAAACGATCAGAATTGTTTTTTACTACCTCTTCGTTTTGTGATAGTCTTGAGTTCTTTGTATGTAAATCAAGGCTAACAATCAATTTTGTATCAATTTTTTTTTGTAAGAATGGAACGAGTGGTATACAAAGATGTATCAGATATTTTTAATTTAGTGTTTCTGTATAATACAGAAGCATAAGTTGGTAAGTTATTTTAACTTGGATAATTTGGAGAAACAATCATCATTTCCATCTTTCTTTCACAGAAGAATTGACTGTTACCAATTTATAGGTAAAGACTTTTTTCTATTGGCTTGGTTCTAATACAAGGCTAATTACTGTAGGGTTTAGAATGTATTTCTAAAAGTATGAACAAAGATGTTCTTACCAAAGATACACTTGTTCCACATGCTTTAATTAAATGAAAGAGAACTTTAGAAATAGGGGAACTGCTAAATGAAGCCAATAAGCAATAAAAATGATATATGGATAGATTTAACAATTTCTCTATTACCAAATGTGTTTTGGTTGAATTAAAACGTGTGGAAAGGGTATATCTATAATGGGAACGTCTTGAGTAATACTTTTAGATATTGAACTAAACCCTTGAATGATTAGGGAAGGAATTAGTCATGTATTTTAGATTAAGTCAAAAGAAGATAGTTATTATCTACATTGGTAGCAGCCAATTCTCCTGAGAAAAAATGTTAGTAAGGATTCGATGTAAAACTGAAATATAAAGTAAAAAAGGGAATAAAGTTTGAATTGTTGATACATACCATTGAAGTCTTCATTTGTAATTTGGAATACAAGATAGGGAATGTTGAATTGAAAACGTTAAGCAGACGAAAGGATTTATACCTCAATTGAGTTTTTACATTAATCTTGTTTCGCGAAAAGGTAAACCTGTGAAAGTAAAAAAAAGTTATGATTAAGAATAAATGAACACTGCACCTAGTTAAATTTATGATTGAGAATAAATGCATACTTGATGTTGTGTTAATTTCTAGTGCAAATATAAGGATAGTATAATGGCACAAGTAAGGGTGTCGAACCACAGGGACTGATTAGAACTCTACAAATTACTAGCTTTATGTGAACCCTAACTAAGCAATGAAAATGAAAACTGAATTTAGATTTTTGTTTTGAAAGCTAAAGGAACTTAAAATGCAAGACAAGATAAAAATGAATGATAGATTGATTCAGAAACGATAGGAACGGAACTAAGGATACCGATTTCACGATTGCAAGTCAATTCCATGAAAATTAAGTCAAAACGCATTCAACTTTCCAATCAGCAACTAGGGTTCGTTTTACTAATTTATGATCATCCATTTGATGTGTGGTTGTGATCAAGTACTCCTAATCTGCAACCTAATTGTGATGTTCAACTTAGATTACCAACTAAGAATCCATTAACAACAAGAAAACTTCAAAGAACCAAAGAAATCACATGGCAGGATATATGCATAGCAGTTTCTTCATTCATTCACATGTCCACCAAGATTATGCATGATGTGTACTATAACCTTGATCAAATAATTCATAAGCAGCCCTAATGGTGATCAAACATTAAGATTAACAAACACATTATACTATTAAATTAGTGAATGAAACAAGAACACAGATTGGTAATTTGAATGTTTTAACTTAATAACATAGAGTAGGTTTGCAAGGCTACATCGAATTCCCCAGCTATGAACTTAATTACACAACATGATTACAAAATATATAAATATCAAGAACAACATGAGTGAAATTAAAGTTCATAGAAGAAACCCCCTTGAAGCAATTCTGATGTTGAACTTCTCCAAGAACAGCGCGGCTGCGTGGTTTCTTTGGTGGCAGCGGATGGTGAAGGGAAATAGGGTTTTGTTTCTTAAAGAAAGGCCAAAGAAAGAGAAGAGAGAGAGCTCTAGGCGACCCCAAGGGGGGCTTGTGTAAAAGTGATCTGAAACCCTAGTATTTATATGCTAAATAGGGCTGCAAAATATTCCAAAGTGATCCCAGCAACTTAGCCTTTATTTTACAAGTTGTTGCCTTATTTGGCACTTCCAAATTAAGCTAGATATCCTTATTCCTTTCCCATTATGTTCCTGGTCTTCTAACAAGCCAGATTCATCTTGGATTCTTTATTTGGGCTTCAAAACAGGCCACCAAACTTCTTTCCACGTTTGAATAAGGGTCAGCTGCAAAAATGGCATGTTTTCTCTTCTTTTGACTTCAAATTGATTCTCAAACACATGTACCTGCACACTGATACAAAATAGGGTGAAACACAACCAATTTTACTCTAAAACATCACAAAGAGACTAGAAATGGATGGTATAAATGCATGAAATATATGAGTTATCAAATACCCCCAAACTTGGTTTTTGCTAATCCTCGAGCAAAACTATAACTAAAAACACACAAAAACACTACAATCTAACTATACCACTTTCGTTGGCTAAATGATTGCACTGAGCATGTGCAACAAGCCTTTAAACCTCTAGGTGTCCCTAGTCGGAGGAGTTGTGTCTCTTGAGGGTTTACAGTGATGACGCCCACAAACATCTACAGACTCTGCAAACAAATTGGTTAAAACATACTTGAAACAAACTAATAAGAACCAATGAAAGTTTAGTCATACATCCAAACCAAAAGTCTGCCACTTCAAAGAATTGTATCATATGTAGAGTGTAAAAATATTACTCCATGACTCATGACTTCAAAGACACCATACTCAAATGCCAAAGATAAAATTCGCTTCAACTCTAGTCCTCACAGATGTCACTCAAATTTTCACTCAATTCCTAAGGTGTAGTTTCTCCACGAACACATGTGAGTGAAATTATGTAAAAGGGATTCAAAAATTCTGACATATGAAATATGAAATAAAAGCACATTTTCTGAATAGATCTCATGAAATGAATCAAATACTAAGAATATGGATAGCACACATACTTACCAGCACCCATGAATATATTCCCAAAGATCAACTAGGTCTTTCACAAGGTTGTAATGTAAGGCTTAGGCTAGGTCTACGAAAGAATGGATAGGAAATACTCGAGCTTGGGACATACCAAAGTGTCTTTGTTGTGAAACCAGCAAGCTCTCCTTTTGAATTGATCTTCGTTGTTTATTCTTGGCGTCCAGGACACACGTGAGATAGTGAAGGATTTGGAAATTGCATCTTCTTTATTCATTTTTTTTCTTTTCTTTTTTTTGTTTGAAACTTTTTTTTTTCTTGTCTTGCAATTCCAGCACATGTTACCTCGGTACACGCCACATTCTTGATCTAGAGCTCAATCTATCTTTGTCTTCATCACTTTGGTATTCTCCAAACTATAAGGTATGGCTATAATGGCTAAGATGGGTAAAGTTTGGTGTAGGTGATGAAATAATTAGGTTAAAAGTGTTTGGCTGCAACAAAGATGAATGGAACACACAAAGGGGTGGGAATTAGGCCTTTTAGTGGTTAAAACATGCATAGCCTAACATCGTCTCAATGAGTTCATTCATAGGTAATAATAAACACATGGCATCTGCAACATAGGATTATTCTTAGCATTCAATCAAAGAAAAATAATGAGATCATTTAAAGTGAAATTGAAAGAAAAAGATAGGAGTAGAAACATTTTAAACCATCTCAAAGAAGCAAATAGGCTCAAAATAACTCACTAGGGTAGTCTCCACTATTCTTCTTCCAAAATTTGAGCATGATACTTTTACCATCATAATTCCAAGAGTAACAGCTTTGTAAAAGAAAATCAAATACGAAACTTTTTCATGACAACACTATAACACTGTAGTTTTGTTTGTAAACATAGCCCTCATATACATTCACATTAGTAAGCACAAGCACACTTAACCAAAACTAAAAACAAATGAAAATTTTCAATCCCACACCCCCAAACCTAAACTAAGCATTGTCCTCGATGCTTAAAAATGAATGGAATGCATGCAATGCAACAAGGTAGAGTATGCATGGAATGAAATTAGACAAAAACTAAAAGACACAAAATAAAAGGAAAGAACACAAACCCAGCTAGGTTGCCTCCTAGCAAGTGCTTTATTTAACGTCTAGGCAAGACGCGGTGGTTATGATGGATGAACACCTAGGGTGGCAGGAAGTCAAGGTACCTCCGAACCTTGGTCAGAAGAAGTGGTTTCTTTTGAGGGACTTTGAATATGGTGCGTTGAATTTCCACAAGGACTTGATTGTGATGATGTTTTCGTCTCTCCTTGCGAAGAAGCATATCCTCAAAAATTGTTGAAGATGTGGCTGGAGCAATGATTTCAATGGATGAGTTTGTGGCTGCTAAAGATGAATGAAATTCATTCAAGGCAGCAATCTCATCGTCTAGCTCCGAATCTTCTTTCTTATGGTGAATGGGCAGCAATGATTCGTCATCCAACTTTAATTTGTTTTTCTCTTGATATGGCAGCAACTCATCCTCCAAAGACTCCAAATATGGCACTTGAAATGATGTAAAACAACATGGAAAATCCGGCACAGATTTTGAAAAACATTCAATTAAATTAGAAGATAGAGGAAAAGCTTCAAACACTATGTCTAGCATAGTTTCACCAAGCACATCTATAGGTGGCTCATCATGCTTTTGTTTGACAAATCTCCCTGGAAAAGGAATTGGTGGAACATATGGCTTGGGATGAATGTAAGGCTCTTCATCTTCGTAATGCTCAGGAACCTCACTATGAAAATATGCACAGCAAGCTTACTCTGGTTGTTCCTCTTTCTCTTCTTGATCATCACCACCGGATTGATGTTCATTTAACGCTTGGACAATCTGCCCCAATTGAATTTCCAACTTGGTAAGTGCAATGGAATGTTCTTGAATCATGCTACTCGTTGATTGTTCAAATTGTAAAATGATTTGAGCAACTAGCTCCAAAGTGTTCTCTAATGAAGTGTCAAAGGGGGTTTGCTATGAGAGAGGTGCAAATGCTTGATTTGGAGCTTCTATGTTGTTCCAAGAGCCATGATCAGAGTTCCTTCAAGTAGGGCTGTATGTATTTGGCAATGGTTGCAGTGGCCCTTGGTTAGAGAAACACGTGCGGTGTGAGTGTTCTCGAACAAATGTAGGAAACTCATCTCTCCTTGGGTAGAATTGAAGGGGATGGCCAATTTTAGCACATAACGGACATTCACCATACATCTCTCTATACCACCTGAAATCAAACAACCTAAAATGTAAATTAAAAATCTAAACTAAGGAAAGAAAAACATATAGGGTTTATAAAGCAAGCAATTATAGGGGACTGAAATCAGTCCTCGGCAACGGCACCAAAATTTTGTTGTGTTCCTTTGTAATGCAAATATAAGGATAGTATAATGGCACAAGTAAGGGTGTCAAACCACAGGCGAACCACAGGGACTGATTAGAACTCTACAAATTACTAGCTTTATGTGAACCCTAACTAAGCAATGAAAATGAAAACTGAATTTAGATTTTTGTTTTGAAAGCTAAAGGAACTTAAAATGCAAGACAAGATAAAGATGAATGATAGATTGATTCAGAAATGATGGGAATGGAACTAGGGATACCGATTTCACCATTGCAAGTCAATTACATGAAAATTAAGTCAAAACGCATTCAATTCTCCAATCAGCAACTGGGGTTCGTTTTACGAATTTTTGATCATCCATTTGATGTGTGGTTGTGATCAAGTTCTCATAATCTGCAACCTAGTTGTGATGTTCAACTTAGATTACCAATTAAGAATCCATTAAGAAATAGAAAACTTCAAAGAACCAAAGAAATCACATGGCATGATGTATGCATAGTAGTTTCTTCATTCATTCACATGTCCACCAAGATTATGCATGATGTGTACTATAACCTTGATCAAATAATTCATAAGCAGCCCTAATGGTGATCAAACATTAAGATTAACAAACAAATTATACTATTAAATCAGTGAATGAAACAAGAACACAGATTGGTAATTTGAATGTTTTAACTTAATAACATAGAGTATGTTTGCAAGGCTACATCGAATTCCCCAGCTATGAACTTTATTACACAACATGATTACAAAATATATAAATATCAAGAACAACATGAGTGAAATTAAAGTTCATAGAAGAAACCCCCTTGAAGCAATTCTGATGTTGAACTTCTCCAATAACAGCTCGGCTGCGTGGTTTGTTCGATGGCAGCGGATGGTGAAGGGAAATAGGGTTTTATTTCTGAAAGAAAGGCCAAAGAAAGAGAAGAGAGAGAGCTCTGGGCGACCCCAAGAGGGGCTTGTGTAAAAGTGATCTGAAACCCTAGTATTTATATGCTAAATGGGGTTGCAAAATATTCCAAAGTGATCCCAGCAACTTAGCCTTTATTTTACACGTTGTTGCCTTATTTGGCACCTCCAAATCTGGCTAGATATCCCCATTCCTTTCCCATTATGTTCCTAGTCTTCTTACAAGCCAGATTCATCTTGGATTCTTTATTTGGGCTTTTAAAATAGGCCACCAAACTTCTTTCCATGTTTGAATAAGGGTCAGCTACAAAAATGGCATGTTTTCTCTTCTTTTGACTTCAAATTGATTCTCAAACGCATGTACCTGCACACTGATACAAAATAGGGTGAAACGCAACCAATTTTACTCTAAAACATCACAAAGAGACTAGAAATGGATGGTATAAATGCATGAAATATATGAGTTATCACTTTGACCTAGGAAACTGTTCTTTATGATTTCATGCAATAAAAAATGACAAATTAACTATGAACTTCGTAGAACATGAAACTAGATAAAAATTGAAACATAACCAGAATTTTGTAAATCACGTGATAAAAAAAAATTAAAGATTTCTAAAAGATCTTGAGACTTACATTGTGGTTTGTGGTATTTTCCACCCCAATGGACGTAATTGTGAAGTGACAGCATAAAGTAAGTATGATGGAAGCTGGTAGACAATTGGTAAATGATTATTGCCTACAAATGTAAAAGATTTTACCTATGAGGTCATAAAGTGAAGCATATAACTATAAATTTTGTAACGCATCTTTGAATACTATATTTAAAGTATAATTGTCAACATTGTTTTTTTTAGCATTTGTTATTAAAAATTTTAAACCTTCTTTTGAAGTCACTTTAGACAATGCAACATACAATTGACCATGAGTAAAAACAGGTTCAAGAAGATACAATCCAACTTGTTTCAAAGATTGACCTTGAGTTTTGTTAATAGTCATTGCATAACATGGTCTAATAGGAAATTGACGCCTTTTAAAAATGAAAGGCCATTTAGTTTCAGTTGCTGTAAGAGTGTTTTTGGTTTAAAAACTTTGTGACCAATATTGTTTCCAGCAAGTATTTTAGCTTCAATAATTCTATCAAATAATTGAGTAACAATTAATCTTGTTCCATTGCACAAACCTGAAGACTGATTTAAATTTTGTAAGAGCATAATTGGCATCCCAATTTTTAAAATTAAATTATGTGCAAGTAATTGGATCATTAATTTTTGGTATTTTAATTAAAGAAATTGGATCTGTGATACAATCAACTATTAAATCTTTTGATAATTTAACTAAAGATGTATCTTTATCATTCAAGTTAGTTTCATTATTTGGATAATTAATTTTTCCATCACTTACTTGTAAAATCCAATTTGCAAAATCATTAATATTTTTTTTTCTTCAACACTTAAACTATGTCTTGACAATCGCATATTTTCTTTTAAATGAAATATTTTAAAGTGTGGCGACAAATAAGAGCTATTAAGAGAAGCATTTATTATTTATTCTTTACTTCCTCCAGGAATAACATGTAATATTTGTTGAAAATCACCATCTAATAAAATAGGTTTACCGACAAATGGTATATTGTTATTAGGAGTATGTAAATGTGATAAAATGTCAAAAAATGATTTATCTAATGCTTCAAAACAATATTTATGATTCATAGGTGCTTCATCCTATATTATCAAATAAGTTTTTTCAATTAATCCAGCAAAATGAGTTTTCTTTTTTGTTGGGCAAATTGAAGTATCAGTGATAATCAATGGAATTTTAAATCTTGAATGAGTTGTTCTACCACCAGTTAATAACAATGATGCAATGCTTGATGATGCCACAGCTAAAACAATTTTTCCCTCAGATCTAAGTCTACTTATAATTGCATCCCATAAAAAAGTTTTGCCAGTACCTTCATGACCATAAACAAAAAGAAATCCTTATTTATTTTGCATTGATAGTATCTATGACACAATCATATACATATTTTTTACCTTCATTAAGCTGTGATTGTAAAAGTGTGCGTTTTTTTAATAACTTTTGACAATCATAATTTAATTCTTCTCTTAGAAGTTTATTTTTAATTTCTAACATTTTTTTTTTCCATCGGGCATAGGCAAATGATATTTATTCAAAGAGGTAGATGCATTGTTAAAAAGTATTTCTAGCTCAAATAACATAGAATTTTTTAATTCGTCTTGTGACACAATCATATCAGGAATTGAAAAAGTTTTTCGCAATTTGTTTAAAATATCGTTATACATGTTTTGCCAATGACTATCAAAAAAAATTTGAGGATTTGCTACATCACAAAATAAAATTATTGTAACAAACAATTGTCTTAATTGGGCAAATGATGCAATATTAACAGCAGTGGACAAAGCTTCAATCCATTCTTTATTATCACCTAATAATCCCAATGATTTACATGCAGCATGATATGAAAAATGAACAACACCATTAACTATTTTTATACCATCAAAATTTTGGGCACCTTTTTTTTCAAATTTAAAAGCATTCTTAAATAATATAATTCATCGGATGCATGATGCACATATGCTATTCTACCAATTGATCCTCTTTGTTTCCTTGGTTTCCATATTTTTTTTCATGCATCAAACACAAATTTTGATGGAATTTGTGCATAAGTCAATGAACGTGCTTCACTATAAATTTTGTTCATTTCAAACCAAGTTGTTAACATTGTATGTTCAAAATTTTTTTTGTTGATAATTGATTGCAATGATTGATCATAACTGAAAATTACATTTTGTTGTAATGGTAAGTGGACTGGTAATCTTTCAACAGAAGGTTCTCTATGATGTATTCAATATTGAAACAATCTCCAAACGGTTTCGTAAGGTGATATGTATCTACACTTTAGGTATGCTAATATTTCATCATTTGGATCTTGTTGGAGAACTAATCGTGCTCTGTCCAAACCTTTATTTACATATTTGAACAAATATTTTATGAGCATTGATTGACAACAACTTTCAACATTTATATGGGCATTGTATCTCAAAAGTAATTCAGCATTATATGAAACAACAAAGCTATTATCAATTTTGACTCCATTTTTTATAACATATTTTGTATCATCATCACGTCGTCTGTAAATTGGGAAACCATTATGTTCAAAAATCGTCTCATTTTTATATGGTTTAGGAAAGTTTTTAGAGCATTTATTTTCCCGCATGCAAGGAGACTTTTGATTAATATGAACACATGGACCATGAATCATAAATTGATTAACAATATCATAAAGCTCAAGATTCACTAATTTGTCTGGCAACACAGCTGAAATAATAGAATCTATATCCAATGGAACATAACACTTAAAATTTGATTTCAGCCATATTAACATATGAGAATGAGATAAACCTCGTTTTTGAAGCACAATTGTACAAACATCTGTTTAAAAAAAAAATTGAAGACAACATGCAAAAAAACCAAAAAATGTAAAAAAGTTAGTTTATTGAAAAAAGAAAAGGAAAAAGTAAAATAAAAAGATAATAAGTTTTTGGAACTCACTTGCTTCAATCCAAAAGGTTGTCAAAATTTGATAAAATGTAACATGTCATCAAGTTTCATTTTAAATATTCTAGAAATTATATCAGGCCTATCCTTAGGTTTAAATCCCTTTTTTTTCCTTTCAAATTCTCTTATAATTTCAGGCCATTTCACATTATAGTTAAATGTTATGAATAAATCAGGATGTCCATATTCTCTACAAATAGCCATAACATCTTCATAGTTGTTAATCATGTATCTAGGACTTGTTGTATATGAAGCAGGCAATACAATTTTTTGTCCTAAATTTTTTGCATCACTGTCACCCCTTGATATTGCATCATAAATTCCTTTGTAAACTTCGCTTCTAAATTTATTTTGATTTTGTCTAATGTAATCCAATCTATCTTCTTCAAGTGTTGCATAAAAGTCTACCAAATACTATTGAAAAATTCAACCACCGTTTAACAATGTAGTTAGAGATGGTTCTCGCTCTTGAATTTGATAAGCTATATAGGTTCTCATAGGTATTCTGTCTTTTTGTTTTTGGACCTTTATGATTTTCATTCCATTTTAAATCTAGTCTATACCCAACTTCACCATATGGAAAAATGATAGGATACTAAAGAGCCATAAACTTTGAATTCAATTTTGTAACACGTTTTAACCCTTCACTTCTATAGTCCATAATGATATCTCCGTTAGACTTAGAGATGCCTATATCACCAACAATTAAACCATCTATTTCATCACTTATTGGTTGGTCATATTGTTTGCTATCGTTTGGCTACCTTCCTAATAATGTCATCTTATAAGAAATGAGACCATCAATTTCAAATTTATCTTTTGCCATCCGAAAAAGTTTGACCAATTCATTTGATTCATCAAACATTTTAATCAAACCTTCTACAATTTTTGAATCAAGCTTTACATTCTTTCCATCACAATCAAAAGCTTTTAAACGATTTTGCACTTCATTATCTGTATCATAAATATATAACTGAACAAATTCTGGAGATTCATTATCAGTAGGGAGAAGAGATCCCATTAAATGACAAACTTGACTGCTGATTTTAAAAATATAGGGGCTTGATCCATCATTGATTGAGTGATCAACTTTTGCTCCCATTGAGGTAAATGAAAACGTAGAGTTATAAGCCCTGATATTTTCATGAAATGTTAAACTTTTTTTGACCTCCAGTTGGATCAAGTAAACAGTCTAAAAAAAACTGGTGTTGGTTTTGAAGTTGAAAGCTTAATTTTTCCTTGTTGCCAACAAAAGGTAAAAATGGGTGATGATTTTTTAGAGCTTTGTTTAAGAGACTCTTTCAACCAAAAATATGCACCACAGTAAATACATTTATAACTCTTGTCACCCAAGTCTATATAATCTTTTGGAACCCCTACAAAAAATAGACGGATGAAAAATAAATAAATACAATATGGCAATTAATATGTAATAAACTAAATGTGAAACTTAAAACCCACCATAAAAAAAAATAAAACCAAATTGACAACGCACCGTTTCTATTTTTTTGAAAATACGCTTGACCTTTGCTCATAAAGCTTTGATCATCACAATCAAAAGGTTGATGGATTCTGTTTTGAGCATTATTTGACAAATCAACGAATTTTTTTCCCTTTTTTATTAGAAGTGTATTTTTTTTTTTAACTGCAGTTGTATTTATTCCTTGATCATTGTGAAGACATTGGGTAACACACTGTTTTGCAGGAGATGTGCTTGCAGAACAGTGATATTTAGCCATTGGATTTTCAAACCGAGATGTGACATTTTTGCTTAATGTACTATGTTCAGAATTTTGGATATAAATGGCTCTACATACCATTTTTGGTTGATGATCATATTCAAACACTATATCATATGCATTATCAGTGATGGTTTGTTTTCGTTTGACACCATTATTTGTTTCATTGTTTAGGAACTTTTCAGACATGGTAGGAACAAACTGTTACAACTATTTGCACAACAAACAATTGCCAAAAAAATTTTAAAAAGAAAAAGACAAAGGAAAAAACAAAAAATCAATAAAGATACAAAACACATCCAAAAACAATGTAATTCAAATAAAATATAAACATAAGTGCAAATCCCGATTTTCATTTTAGAGGTATTCATCAATTTACCCCCTGAACTTGTAAGGATTGACCAATTTCCCCCCTCAACTCTCATAATTAGTTAATTTGCACCCTACTGTTAATTTTTTTTATTTTCCATCTTTTCTTCCATTAAGTAGGTATCTGCATGACTGCCTTTGAAGGGCAAAAAAAGTGACTTTTTTGCCCTTCAAAGGCAGTCATGCAGATACCTACTTAATGGAAGAATAGATGAAAAATTAAAAAAATTAACAGTAGGGTGCAAATTGACTAATTATGAGAGTTGAGGGGGGAAATTGGCCAAAATTAAAGTTGGGGGGGGTGAATTGGCCAATCCTTACAAGTTCAGGGGGTAAATTGATGAATACCTCTTCATTTTAATATAACAAAATATAAAACAGCATACTAAATTTGACACCAATTAAAAAAAAAAAAAAACCTATATGTTTAAATTTTCGATTAAATAATTGGAGGAGTTGAAATTCGTTACCTTAAACACAAAGCACGTTTGAAGCTGGAAAGAAAGAATTGAAAAACCAGAATAATGATGTTTTTTCAAATTCTGCAAAAAAGAAAATGACTTCTGATTAGCTCTCATTTAATAACTACATTTACAAAGCATACAAAACTATAAAAGCATATTAAACTATAAACAACCAAAGAGAGATCAAATCTTCTGCACCCAAATTTGGTGTGGCCTCTCTGTGGTCCCAATAAGTGATTGACACGTAGTTATTATCTTAACTTTTCTAAATTTTGTTGTTATGAATTTAATATGTGTCAATCACTTATTGAGGTTACAGAGAGGCCACACCAAATTTGGGTGCAAAAGATTTGATCTCAACCAAAGACGCAAATTTTAGATAAAACTCAAAGCAAAAGAATCCAGGTTCCTATTTCATATTAGGGCTGTGACCCCCACTGTCTATTGACTGAGAAAGCAGAAACACATTTTATCTAAAATTTTGGAAATTACGAACCAAAGACATAAATTTTAGATAAAAAAAATGAACAATTATACCAACACAATTTTAGAGAAGCTAAAAAAGGAAACCAAAAACCAAAAAAAAAAAAAAAAAAAAAAAATCAACACTTTATAAAGCAAGATATTAACAAAAGACTATTTGACAACGAAAGCAAACAAAATACACCACCATTCAGAAAAATTTGTGCTAATTTTTACAAAGGTAATTGAATCACACACCTTAATTTAGCATTACATCATTGATTAATTTAACTAAACATACGGTTGAATTCACAATTAAACCCTAATTAATCACTAAAGCTCTTAAATCTTTGCAAAAGCTTCAAACGATTTTAAACACTCTGGTTTTCAAAGCCTTTCAATTTCTGCACACCAATCCAAAGAAAGCTCTATTTAAGAATTTAAGCTTTTAAATTTTTGTAACAAATTTAATTAAAAATTTCATAAATTAATTTAACAACTGATAAAAATGTGTATCTTCTTTGCTTTCATCCTTTTATCAACTAAAGAAATCATGAATTCATCAAATAGAAAACAAATACAATAATTGAAATTGATACCGAAACAGTAATCATTTAAAAATTGTATGAATCCAAAACTCCATCTACTTATTTAATACTTATATTATCACCAAACTGTTTTCTGAATGATTTCTTCTTCATATAGATAGATATAGGATCTATGGAACAATTACTTAAATGTGCAGTTTGTGGTTACGCTGGATCAATATTATCAGCAATTATCCAGCGAACAACAGGTCCTGACCAGCCTTATTATTGTCTGAGTTTGTCTATCTCGTTAAAAAAAAATTAATAAAGCCTCATTTCTACATCTGAGTTAAATGCAACATTTAAAAGGAACGAAGGATTTGTGAAAACAAAGGGTGAGACAAAGACAGCAAAAGCACAAATTAGCAAAGCATCACAATGAAAACCAAAGGTAAAGTGAAGAAAAAGGCAGCTGAGATAGATTAAGGATGAAAGACACGTGGTCAACATGGGCAACCACAACTATATATAAAACATACTTGATAAAGTATGTAATGGCTTTAACAACATCATTATTAAAAAAAATCCTTGGGCGGCAGCTGAAAGGGTGTGATGTTTCATTAGCGCATATAAGCCAAAAATTTAATACACTGTGATTATTTGTAACATCAGCATTTATTTAGAATTCACAAATGCATGAAAAAATTTATAGGAACATAAAAATTCCAGAACAACAAAAAGCTATGCATGTATTGCAAACTCTATGTACAGAGCTCTTACATACACAAAAGAAGACAAAAAAAATCAATAAGAACACTTAGATGCACAGACCAACAAAGAATCAATCAGATATAAGATGATGTTAAGGATTTAGACAAAACTTATTACAAACAGTTGTCATCTATTTACTTCTTACAATACATTCACAGTTAGATTTACCAAAATGCATTATAAAATTAATTCTCAACAATTATCATTGTATAAACACCAACCTAATCGTAGCTATTACCTTTCTTGTCAAGTATCTATAAGTATTTTAACCATAGCTCCAAACAACAAAGAAAGCAACTGAAAGAATCAAAGAAACAAAAAACCAAACGATGACCTAAAACGAAACAGAGTTTGATGTATAATTTAAACAGTCCATAAAAGCCTTTAACAATTTTATGTTTTACCAATACTTTTTCAATCAAATTTGTTTTCTGTTTAAGCTCAGCTACGTCATTTATCCATTCTTGGAATGCATTTACAGTCAGATTTACCAAAGGTCACTAGAGTTGAGCACTCTATTCATGATACTTATATTTAGGATAGGTCTTTACCTACTATTGCTAAAAATGTTTTTCTCTTTGACTATACAAGAAAACGGTTGTATTCGAACTTTCTCTCTTTGAAAAAAATTATTTCTCCATAAAAAATAAAAAATGTTTAACAAAAATAAAACGTTCTGTTCTGCTTATTTTAAAAAATGATTTTTAGACAACAACTTTTATAATTAAAAAAAAAAAAAAGAAGCAGAGTTTAACCAGCCTTACACCCTATACCTCCATGATTGTTGTTGTTGTCATCACCACCATAGTTGATGTTGCCGCCCCTACTGCCATGGGTACCTTTACACCCGTACCTAGCACACCACACTAGTTACCTAACACTTTTACATTTCTTTGTATATTCAAAACTATTGATGCTCAACTGTTTTATTTTCAAGTTGATTATTTTGAAAACGTTTACATTTTTTAAAATAGATTTGATTAGGGTCTAATCCGATGTGAATCTGAGGCTTATCGTACATAAACAGACAAGTTAAATTTGATGATCCAAATATGATCCGAATCCATTACTCCGATTACAAACGGATCCGAATATTGATAAAGTTTGATTCGATTTGAATCCAACCCATAAACATGTCCAATATTGAAAATTAAAATTAAAATATAATTAAATACACACAATTTGTTTTTTCATTTAATAAAGCAGGAGACTAGCAATGAGCCCATAGTAAAGCCATTGATTTTTTTATGAACAAACCTTGGCTGCTGCATATATCGTAGGAAGTCCTGCTATATAGCCCATGTACATTTTAATATGAATAATATTTGCCTACTCAAAAGAATAGGAGTTCCTATTCAAAACTATTCGTTGTCAAATTATAAAACTCTGTTTTTATAAATAACCGTTTATATTATAAATCACTATATAAATATCCCCTCTATAAAAAAATCAATTAAAACTAAGATCATTTAGTCATCGAACTGTATACAAATAAATGATTAAAATTGGTAAAGGCATTATGAACCGTTTATGTATTTGCTAGAATAGATTAACTAAACGACCTTAGTTTTAATTCATTTTTTACAGAGATGATCTTTACAGTGTGATATATAATATGAACAGTTCTAATCATAAGCACAAAGCTCTGTGATTCGAATACGAAGAGTTTTGAGTAGGAGTTCCTACTCATCACTCATCTTTGAGTAGCCAAACATTGTTCTTTTAATATTGCATAAAATTTTTAGAAAAAGGAAAATCATTGGATTAAACTGGTGAGCAGCCATATGAGCTATTTAGCACGACTTCCTGCTATATATGCAGCAGCCAAGCTTTGTTCTTGTCTATTGTTCTCTCACGTCCCACACGCTAATCCACAGAAATTTCATATTGCAAGAGAGATTTTTTTGGTGGGGTAATACTAGGAAGACCATCAATTTAAACTAAATTTTGTAAAAACTAGATAACGTGGTTATTGATAATATGATTATTTTTAAGTGTTCATTAACGTGTTTAATTCATATTAGTAAACATAAAATAGTTTGTAAATTTGATATGAAAAATTGATCTATCTAGTAGTACTAATTTGATAAAGACATAATACATCTAATTAGACAAACACTGACGAATCTTGACCGTTGGAAGCTACTTTTCACAGTGGCCCATACATAATCAGACTGTTAGTAGTTGGTGTAGTGGTACTGTGGTAATGCTAGAGATATTAGATTTCTAAATTAAAATTGGTATACTAAATGATGTGAATATTGATTATTAGATAATTATTTAAGTATTAATAAATTTATTTTATCTCTTATTACTAACAAATTGTTTAATTTGTAAATATAATTTAAAATTTTAATCTATCTAGCATTTTTTTATATTAAAATTAAAAAGTAGTCATTTAATTGTTATAACCCACGGTTTCATTTTATACGTATTATAAAATCTCACAAATTCTGGCAAGAACCAAAGGTCCAGATTTGATATAGGACGGCTTAGTATTTTTTCTTTCATTCCCCTCTAATCCAAAAGGGATTTTTTATTGAATAGGTTGATTTTTTGATCTTGTTGGTGGAAAAAGGTGACGTTATTCTTGATTAAGCTCCAATAACGATAAAGGCCCGAGCTCGTGGCCATCGTAAGTTGTACGCACTTTGCTGGTGGTTGATATTAAAATAAAAAGATGCATGCAGGGATAGTGAGACCCACAAATAATCGTTTGTTTAAGTCAAAGGTTCCACTGTGAACGAATTCAATGAAATGGACAGTTGAACGATAAGCTTGTAAAAAGGCATGGTGGGGTCTACGAACAGCATCGTGCATCTGTACTTTGGTGTGTGGTGTGGCTTTCAAGTTACAACTTTAGATTTTGTGCCGGGACGAGTTGGAGAAATAATCAACGGTTGGTATTGTCCGTGAGTAACATAAGAGCAACTTCAGCGTTGCAAAGGCTTACTAGGGCAACTCATTATTAAATAGCCTTCAGTAAACATAGTAATTGCATTTAATGAATAGTAATTACCTTTTGCATTTCTATCCCTTAAACTGAATAGCCATGGCAATATGCAATAAAATATTAATATTTTTTATTTTATAAAATAATAAAAAATAATTTTATTTGTAATTTCGGATAGGATTTTTAATCGGTCTCGTTGTATCACGTGTCATTGAATAAGAAATTACAACCCAAAGTATTTGAGAAAATATAAAATTATGGTGTAAGTTGGAAGATAATGATAACATATTTATAGAAAAATTAAATCATTTTTTTTAAATTATTGAATTTTTTTTAAATTTTTTTTAAATTTTTTATTAATTTTTTATATTTTTTTATTAATTTTATATCGTCGATGATGTCAGCCATGCATCACATAAGCCTTAGGCTCTCGGACCACCGATTAGAGCCAAGCCTCTCACTCAGGCCCCCTCCCACCCCAATCACCCGCATGGGCTGGAGGTTGTTGCTGGGGCGTGTGGGTCTTCAAAGTCGCCTGTCCATCAGGCTCCAGCATACGCTGGAGCTACTCTAACAGGTATATTCTTCATTTCACATATACATTGTCCTATTCAGTATTAATCAACTAATATTCTTCATTTAGGGTACATCTGCTATTCTTCAGTGCTTTTATTTTCAAGTGAATTTTTGCTCACTATCATTTAGTGGGTAAGGTGCACTAGCAAGCGACTTCCTTCCCCAATAATGTCGGCTTGGCTTCAATATCGCTCCTATGTAGTGGTCGGCCTATAAAGTAGTACTCCTGCCATACTAGAATTTCTACGCAGAGCTCTTAAATTTGGAGCTGTATACTTCTTTTTGGAACGAGCTGAAAAAGAGGTCGACACTTGTTTGATGATCTGGATATGAACTTGTTGAGGGCTGCGACTCGTCCATTATGCTTGCCCAAGGATCCTATTCTCTCTTAAAGCTTTATAAAGCTCTAAGAGAAAGGGTTGGTAACTAGCTAGTTGATTTAAAAGACATTCCTCTAGCACCGACTAGTAGCACTCCACAATTGCTTGATGTAGACGTCAAAGCATTTTTATGGTGGATGTTTATTATCTTATTTATTATTGTTAAATGAGTTTGAATTTTAAAATTTGTGTCTATCTACTATACGAATCTTAAAATTCAAACTTATCTAACGGTGATAAATAGGATGGTGAGCAAAAATACTCCCTTTATTTTCGCGTCTATTTTTAGTTTTATTCACTCGTTTCTATTTTTACTTTTATTCGCGAACCATGACAATGTGTGTGCTAGGTGGCATCAATTAGATTACTATCTATAGTATATATGCTTCTTTTCAGGCAAAGAACTTAGGCCATCTCTAGTTAAGGGATGTAGGTTATTTTAGCTTGAATTTGTGCAAAATCCGTTATTAAGGCCATCTCTAATAAAAAAAAAAAGGGTTAAATATAGCCCAATTCAGAACTATAACTATGCAAAAAATTATTTTAAATTGAACATTTTCATATATTATCTCTAACTGAAGAGACTAAATACAACCCATTCAATAATTTATTATTTTAAGTTTATACTTTAAATGTATTGGTTAATTTAATTAAATTACTATTAGATGTTTTCAAACTTAGCCATTGAATTTAAATCAATTATTGTAGTAGATGAGATGTGCCCCAAAAAAAGGTTAAGATGAGGCTACACTTGGTCAATCTAATGGCCTTTTGACCAAATAATAGTTTTGGTGGACTTCATAAAATTATAGCCCAACTATCCATTGGAAATAGATTTTTGGACAAATCAGACAATTTTTTTGCGTTGGATCTCTAGCTCCCTTCTATTGGAGATGACCTAACTAAGGGTCAAAATGAACATGCAAGAAAGAGTCCGAACTAAATTTAGTCATGGGCTGACTGCATACAACAAGCCCTCGAACCCTTGGTAGACCCAACGTGTGCATCCCAAACCATGATGGAAAGATTTAACCCTGCATGACTGGAGGAAAAATTTAACTGTACAAATATTCTTTAAAATTTAATTTTTTAGGAGACAAAATAGAGCTAAGCGATAAATTTAGCCCTTCAAGACTAGAGTTGGCCTTACCCAGTAGCGGAGCCAATGAGGGGCATAAGGCAGATGAAATAAGGACCTTTAATCAATATTTTTTTTAATTGACACAAACTAAACTACATCATTTTGTTCTGTTTTAATTAAAAAATAAAAAATAACTTGAGCACGCTAACTTCTTTAACTCGCTGAAGGCTTTGTCGAACAAGCACAAGGCATTTTCCACGCCAGGCTCTGTGACTTCTCCACTGTTCGAGTTCGATCAGGCACACCCGCTGTAGTTGGTTGTACTCTTAGGGAATCCTAAATTCCCAATCATCGGTATTTTTCTCATCTTAGATTTTTTGGGGTTTTTGGGGTTCATTCAATTCCATTAGTTAATTTAGTTTGACTCTATACTGGAACTTTTCAACTGGAGTTATATGTAGTAATTATAATTTGCTTTATATGGTTCATGATCATCCGATTTAGATTGCTTGAATACTTAGCTTTATATGAATATGATAATGAACTAAAGACTGAAGTGTCGAATTAAGTTCTTTTTTAATTTCTTTTATTTTTGATTGAGTCTGTGGTTGTTAATTTGATCAAACTTGTATTATGTTGACTCTTTTTCTTTTGTATTATTTAAAATAGTTATTGAGAGGTATTTTAAGATAAATTCAACAGAAGATACTCCTTCACCCTCTACAATGAATATTCTTACAAGTTCAAATGAAAGTGACATAGAAAGTATACTGGCAAATCTTTCTAGAGATCTTGGGCTTCGACTTTGAAAATCAGAATACGAAGAACTTTTCACAAAGGGAGTTGTTTCAACCTCAAAGCCATCAATTCCATGTATGTCATTTGCAGGAGTATAACGAGTTATACTTCTGACATGCATTTGCATAATGAATTTTCTAGACTGAAAGGAATTAGTGGTCTTACATAGAAGTTCGTGGAGAAAAAGAGGGATAGACAGTAATCCTTGGTGAACTTGCTTGTCAAATTAGTAGTAATTTTACCTATTGTGACTACTTCCATTGAAAGAGCTTTTTTGGTGATGAAGATTGTGAAGAATCCACTTCGTAATAGGATTGGAAATCAGTAGTTGAATGATAGCTTGGTTGTATACATTGAGAAATATGAGAATACGTTGTGGACAATTACAAATGAAAATACTATATATTTCTGAAGGGTATTTTTTTATTTTATCGTTGTAAATTTTTGAGTTTGCCACTAACCTAATTATATTTAAAAATTTCTTAATTATTAGAAAGTTAAAAAAGAAACATAGGACCAAATTGATTAAACTGAATTCAAAAGAACAAATTAAAGTGTTTTGGGGCCAACATAAGAAACAAGATGTGTAATTTTCATAAAATATAAGAGACCATACACTTCTTCTGCTCAAACGTTATTGCATTAGGAAACTTAATTGGTTTTATAGTTCAGTCCAAGTAGCTAGCTAGTTGACAGGTTGGGCACTAGACTACAAGATCCTCTTTGTCCTTTCTTTCCCACTGTTTCCAGGTCTAGATGACTGGACTTCTTTTTATTTTTTTAAATCCTAGAACGAATGATGCAAGGTTATGCAGCTCCTCCCATGCCAATCAAATACAAGTTAAAAGGGTGGAAGGTTGAGAACCAACCATACCCAATCTCAGTACATTCACTGGTCCACAAATCAATTAAGGTATTGAGTAAAGTTATGAACCTATGATATGATATGATGCATTTCTACAGGTTACAGTTGCATGCACAAACCACAGCTGTGTACTCCGCTTTATTTTATTTTTTTGTAAATGATGAGGAGCGAACAAAGTATTTCAATTCTACAAGTTGAAACCTTTTCATAAAATATCGGTTATTAAAATTAAACTATTTCGACAAGTTCTATCATCCTTACTTTTTAATTGGTAGTCAGGAAAATTTTGAAGTTCGGCACCTGGACCACGTGTTCGTACGGCCCCAAAGACAGAAAACACCACATACCTAACCTCCCCCTGTTTTGAGGCCCAGCACATCCCCCACCTGATCGCACCATCTCTCTCACATTCACCCCACTCGGTTCCCGTCAGAAGAACCTCATTCCAGACTCATAAGACTCAACAAGCATTGACGCCCAATATAAAAAGAAAATCACGCGCCCTTCAGAAGAATTAAACTTAAACCTTCATATACTGTATTCGAATGCAAATTGAATGTTTCAGCTTTAACTCATTAGCGTGTTTGAAATCTATTTATGGTGGTTAAATTTTTGTATGACTTATCTCAAATCTTCATCACTTGAGAATAAAATCTCATCGCATAACTGAAGAAAAAAAAGAGTCGTTCCCCACTTCAAAATGCATATATTTACCTTGCTGAACCTCAGTAACCTCACTATGTGTTCCAATACTCAAAAAGTCCGATGAATTAGAAAGAAAAAAAGTTATTACGCATGCACTATATACATCCATGCCAAGCCTCCAAAATTCTTGCAGCAGGACGTAGTTATAACACAAAATATTACACCAGAATGTCGAAATATACCAGAAAAAAGGGTTAAAACCTATTTCGGATGAGGGATCTCATCAAGTAGTTTTCCTAGATAGTAAATATTAACTCCACGTAGCTTCAAGGGAATACCCATATAGTTAATGGCAGTTAGGGTTTGCAACTTTCTTTTGTGAACATTCATTTTCCTCACCTTGCCAAGTCCAAACAATGTCCTTCAGTGCTGGCCTCACATCCTCGTCACAAAACTTGGTGTATTCAAGAGTGTCCCCAGCCAACTGTGAAAACTCCACCACCGCCACCTCCGCCGCCACCTGATACAACTCCGCTGTCACCGCCAACTTCCCTTTCCTCCCCTCCTTTTTCCCCTGCAACTTCACTGTAAATTCCTTTTCACATGCCACTCTGAAATTCAACCTCTCCGCTGCCACCTGCAGCTTCGCCATTATCGTGGAGGCAGAGCACTTGGACGTAAACATGGAACCCGATTTCCTCTTGGTCTCAAACATGTTCGACAAGTCGAATCCCTCTGACATTGATGATATGAACTCGAATGCATTTAAAAATGGTGGAGTAGGAATATTACCACTTCTTGTCCTACCCAAATTTCCAATTTTCTCGCCCTTTCCATTTTGATCATCTTCAATGGAATTTGAAGATGCAATTGACTTAGCAAATTTGGAACCCTTTCGAAACCAAGGGTTCCTCATTATTTGCTGAAAGGAAATCCTCTTTTCCGGGTCAACAACCAAAAGCTTTTTGATCAAACACCTTGCGTCCATAGAAATCCATGGCGGAAATTCATAATCTGCCTTGAAAACCTTGCTATAAGTTCTCATCAAATTCTCATCCTGAAATGGTAAGTACCCGGCAAGAAAAACGAAGAGAACAACCCCACAAGACCATATATCAGCCTTGGCTCCATCATATCCTTTTTTCCTCAAAATCTCAGGCGCCACGTAAGCCGGCGTGCCACATTGCGTGTGGAGCATACCATCACTCCAATGCTGCTCTGGCAACGCTGATAACCCGAAATCAGAGACTTTTAAGTCTCCATTTTCGTCCAAAAGAAGATTTTCAGGCTTCAGGTCGCGATGTGATACACCACGACTATGGCAAAATTCAACTGCGCTTACGAGTTGTCGAAAGTACTTTCTTGCCATGTCCTCCTTGAGCTTTCCTTTAGATACCTTGGCAAACAATTCACCTCCTTTTACATGCTCCATGACGAAGAAGATCTTTGTTTTTGTGGCCATGACTTCTTTTAATTGGACAATGTGGGGATGCCGGACTAAGTGCATGATATAAATTTCGCGCTTTATTTGCTCCATTAGGCCTTCTTTCTTGATGTGGTCTTTGTTTATCACTTTGATGGCTACATTTTCTTTCGTGGCGAGATTTTTGCCATGGTAGACTTTGGCAAAGGTGCCTTGGCCTAGAAGCCTTCCCATCTCATACTTGTCAAATAGAATGTTTCTTGGTGACTTGGGACTCAACTGCTTTTGCTCCTCTCTGTACTCCTTTCCCTGCATATTTTCAAATATGAATTTTCTATTGAGAATATAAATGAGAAAGAAATTTTAGGGACTCAGTTTATGCCACGAAACATTAGCGTATCATCCAGAGATGGCGAAGACCCCAGGTCCAGAAAAATGGAAGTGATTTTCCTGGTAAACGGTGAGGGATCGATGATTGGAAGAAAATAATTGAGAAACTGAATTTAGGAGAAGGGACATTTTGTTAATGCTGAAAATGGTCAGAACCCCAGTTTAGGAAATGTAGATTTGCACCTGAAAATCCAAAAAAATATATATATAAAAACAACAACTGAGATAACGGAAAGAAAAGAGATGTTCCCGGAAAAACGGTGCACTAATCGGAGATAATTGTGGTTGTTGTTGGATGATTACAAAGGGTGGTGGATGAGGGAACGTGGAACACTGGACGAGAAAAAAAAAAGGAACAAAAAAATATTTGGCCGACAGATAATTGGAAATTAAATCCAACTTGGGTTGGAAACGTGTAAAGCATTTGGGGACCGAAGCCAATGCCTAAAATAACTTGTAAAGTTTTTGGTTGGCTGTTTTTAGCTGTAGTCAAGCTTCATCTAAGGATTTGTACAACTAGAGCCCATATTTGACTGAGCAAACTAACTACACATTCGTTAGGCTGTACATATATACTGCCGTATATATTTTAGGAGTTGGAAAGAAAACTTGATTGCCATATATACGATGGCACACTGTATACTGCCATATATATTTTAGGAGTTGGAGAGAAAAAGTGAGTGTAAGAATCCGCGATAGCTAATGTTATATGAAAGCCAAGTGCAACACCATTGCCTCCAACAATTGTCGATGGAGACCTTACTACAATATGGCTTTATATATAGGAAAGGTTTCATTAGGGACTTCTTGACATAGTGTGTTTATAAATTATCATTTGGGGCTGATAGACATAAGAGTCTTTTTAGTAGTGAGATACTCTACCTGATCCCACCATTTATCGCAATATGGTCAGCAGGCTCCAATACCTCACTCGGCCTAACCTCGCTTTTGTTGTTACTCAAGTGTGTCAATCTATGCACTAATCATCTTCAAATTGTCAAATGCATTTATCGTTACATAAAAGGCACCAGACATACATACGCATGTGTGGACGATTGTTGGAAAGAGAAGTCATACTGGCAATGTGGTACTAAAACTACTATCAAATTCACTTAATTAAAACATTTGCATGAACTAGTAAGATGAAGGCTACAAATTAAGTGAACCCTAAGCAAGCCAAAAATCCAGACGTGAAGTAATCACACCACCATATTGCTTTATGCAAGAGACCCAAAACCCACAGCACTTTTCGGGCAAATCACATATATATATGGACAGTACTTTGATTTGGCATAATAAGAATCAAGCATTCAGTCCTAAATAGAGTTCAAATGGATAGATCATATTACATTTTTGGGTTCTATTAATAAAGACCAAAAACATATAAACTCACCAAACTACTAAATCAGCGAAGAAAATAAAAATTTATTAGACCAAAAGTTCAAAAAAAACTTTAGTTTTAATGAAAAATGACAAATAAAGGTGTAGTGAATATTACCAGGAAAAGGTAAAAATGTGGTTTTTTTGTTAAAAGTGAACAGTACCGGGAATGTTTCGTTAAAACTCCCCTAATTATATTACTTTTACAATAAAATTTACCAAACGCTTTTACATTTCTTTTCATACTCACAACAATTTTAAAAATACAATTTACTGTTTACCAAACACTCAACTACTTTATTTTACGTTTGATTATTCTTAAAGCACAACAATACAATCTCTTTAGGCTCTTTAACGGCCTCATCTGAAATTCCTATATGGCAGAAGGTCTCTAGCTAAAAATCCGGCCCGTATTTTTTATAGTTGGGCTGTCGACAATTGATCAAGTGAGGTGGTTTCTTCCAAATCCAAATAACTTTTCACTTGGTCTAGTGCATCCCTCGTTGATTAAGTCATGCATTTTAACAAATGAAGTGTTATTAGCACTTCAAAAATCTCATTATAAACTCTTCATAAGTGTATTTTTCTTTATAAATATAGAAAGTTTGAAGTGTAGAATGAGAAATTTGGAGTGCCAATAACAATTCCCTTTAACAAAGTTGTTTATTTTGTTATTCACTCTATTTTGAAAATATTAGGCTACTACTCAACATTGGTATGCAAGCACTTGTGATATATGCATGTCACCAAATTTTTAGGGACAATTGAATTTTAAACCTTTCCAAGTTTGTATAATGATGGTTTTGTTTTCATATACAACGATATAGTATTAAAGGGTGAAGGATTTGGATTGTGCTAGACAATGGACTAGCCATAATAATTTGATATCGAACTTGTTATCAACGAGATTTAAACCTCAAACATTTCACTTAAAAGTAAAAAAAGAAGACCCATTAAATTACAATACTAAATGGCTTCCAAGTTTACAGTATTTGTTGATTTGATACCTCATCTTTCAAATGTTGAAATGTTGGATCCGAAGTTATGTTTTAGTTGCAGTGTTAGACATCTGTTACGTAATTCGTTAATTGATCATTCATTGGTGTTATAAAAAACAAGAGTCCTATAAATATGTTCCCATTGTGTTACCGTTGTTGTCATCGACCCACAATTAGCGAGCATAAAAGATTAGTATCAAGCTTGTCGACATCCACGAGAGTCTACTTCACATTTATTTATTTATAAATAATGAGAAAAACAACATTTTTTAAACATAATATATTCCTTTATTTCATGGCATGAAACTAGTGAAAGAAAAATTGAAAAAGTTAAAGATTTATAATTTGTTTAAAAATATTTTCTAGCTTTAACTTAATTTTTCTAGATAATAACCGTAATGTAATACTTCGATACAGAACCGTCTACATCAATTATCTTATAGTTTTCACGTGTGGACGACAATTAATCTGTAGTTGGTCATTCTGAAGTCAATCTCTGTTTTCTGGAAGCAACATCAAAACTTTTGGAAATTATCATAATTAATTAACATGCAGTTGAATCAAGCAAGAACAACTTTAAGAATTCTCAGTCTCACACACGTGCAAAGACGGAAGACCAGATTATTTGGTTCTGAAACTTCTTCCCATCTATTCAAAATTAGAATTCGTCCTTCTAAAATGGTTGAAATTTTTTTTGTTGAAAATGTTTTTAATCAATTCTTAGTTAAAATGTAAGTGAAATCTGCAAAAAAAAAAAAAAAAAAAAACTTAAAGTGCTTGCTGTAAAAAACACATAACTTGTGCTTATTGAATGAAGCACTTCAAGTGCTTTTGGAATCCAAAAACGTTTTCTCTAAAAGTGTTTTCAGTTATTAAAAACACTTTTAAACGAACCATTAGTCAATTTGGTCGTACATATAAACTCATTAACTTAACATAGACATGAAAAATCCCCTAAAATTCTTCAATGAGACTATGGTAGACTTTAATGTTTACAGGTTCAATGGATATCTTGACCGTTACGTACCAAATTCCCAAATAATACTAATCTTGGTGGATCAAGATGCTTCTTGAGTTTGACACTAGCTACTTGCATGTCACTTGGGTTTGTGGTACATAAATATGTAATATCGGTGTTATGCATTCACAGTATGACACGTTCATTATTTCATAATTTTGATCCTCATAGTAAAAAAAAGTGTGTAAGTAAGATATCATGTTACTTGTTATCACTAGAGTGTCGTGTTAGTAGCAAAAAAATATTGCATGTTTTAAACTTTTTTTATTTGTTTGTTTCTTTTGATACAAGCAATAGTAAGAGGAGAAAAACAAATTTAAGACATCATATGTAAAAATAATTATTTTCGACAACTTGGATTACAAGACTTTACCAATGCTTTAAACTTGGAATTACTATAAGTTAGCTATATATTATTGACCCAAAACTCGCTTTGACTACAAATTAGCTATAGAAGAGAAGACCCAAGCAGGCAAGTCCTGGAAGTCCCCACCAGACCCTAGCGAAAGGGATTTCTTTGGAAATGGATGTATCTGGAGGGTTTAGGATCTGGATTCAATGTCTTGATTTGTTTTGGCAATTTCTAATTTGACCCAGCCGTTTCCCCCACTCTCTCATCATCTACATTCTTAAACTAGTGCACTTTTTATTTTCTTAAACTATATAGTGTACTTTTTATTTTCAACTAATTATCTCACTTCAACATTTCACTATTTCAATTAAAATCCAATGAAGCATCCCATGCAGGTTTTTCATTCAAGTCTTACTTGAAATCTCTCATTTTGGATGCTTGACTAGTCTACAACTTTTTAACTTTCATTCAACAAGGTTCTAAAAGGCACTAGTCGGCCAACGGGCAGAAACCTAGCGTCTAGGTATTGTTTTTATTTTTAATTAAATTTATTACGTACATATAAATAAATGCCTATTTATACTTAAAAAAAAAATACATCAGTGTATTGAATATATAAATTGCAAAACAGAATGACATATAAATTATAAAGTACTAGAACATATTGAAAATAAGGATAACAAACATGTTATGAGTGTTCATCCACATATCCAACAAGTCACTTACGATTTAATTAAAAAAAATAAATGCATAATATAAGTTATCTATTTTTTGTCTAAGTGAGAGCCGCGATTTAGGCAATCTAGGTGGGTCTAGTGGGCTAGGTGGCCGCCTACGCAAGTTTACGAGTCCTTTATTATTTTTTAAACACCTAAAGATTAATCGTGACAATATTCAGCCGCCTAGCACCCATGTGAAGTCCTTTTACATTTACATTCAAGCCTTTCCTTCATTTTAACTATTTAGACTTTTATTAATCTTTGATCCTTTGCAACAACGTTCTTTGCGACAAATCTTTTTAGGAATGTCCCTTGTAAGATTATTTGCAAAAATATTTCCAATTCATTGAGACATTAATTTGAAATTCTTTTTTCTTGTAAAATAATGTTTATAGAGATTGTAACACTAAAATATTTATTAATACAAATTTATTTTATACGCGTGTTTGTGTTTTCTCGACTATAGAAATTTTTATGTTTATACTCTTTTAAAGGGTTAAAACGAGTACCGTTGGGTGACCTGAACCAAACCATTAGTTTAATGAGTTACTAACGGGTTCATCCGTTGTCAATCCGGACCCTTTAAGGCTCAACCTATAGAATTTAATTTTTTTGTGTTGGAGAATATGATCTCACATCAGACATATGACGTAATAACACGAATGATATATGAGATTTTCCACCTTTAATATAACCGAGACCTTTCGGCGGTGTTGCTGATGGACTATATTGAGCCAAAAGGTTTTAATGTTTCGTGATCGTGTATGATTTTGTTCAGTCTCAGTTACTATTTTTTTTTAGGAGAAACGATTCGTCTTTGAGAATATCACGAATTTAATCCGGAGGTTCCTTGAATAGAAAAGAATCTAAACCATGTAAAAACAAAACCATTCCAGCTAATGTGTGCGCTACTGTATTAGCAGAACTTTGGGGCATGTGAGACTTGCGCAATATCAAAGGAGCAAAGCTACTGTTGTCGTCCGTAATAGGACTAAAGAGGGAAACATCAGGCTGGAGTGAATCCAAAACACAAACTACACTAAGTTACTTTCAACCAAAATGTTGGAAAAGCGATGCTCCACCGCCCACCACCCACCGCCAAACGGACACCTTTTCTTGTTGCCAAAAAGTCCACATGCATGGTCTGGGTGTGACATGTGAGGAAACCGTCGCACAGAAGGTCCAACGAAACCACCAGTCTCAGTTACTTAAATTTGCACTAAGGCATCTCCGACAGAATATAAGATACTAATATGCAGAAACCTATGAAATGTTGTTGTTGTTGATGCAAATTTCCACCGTCTTCAATCTTGACGAAAATGCACATGCAAAACAATCAACACATTTGATCAAAGACCTAAGCCTCACGTGCCCACGAGGGTGGGGGGGGGGGGGGGGGGGGGGTGGTTAGGTCAACGGATCTCCAATGCCTAAGTTAGTTTCTCTGAGGGAGTAAAGTGTTTAAGGCTTTTTAGGGTTGCAAAAGTTCTGAAAATTTGGTAGAATATGGGGTATTTATAGGGTTAGGGCTGGCCATATAGTGTTAATGGTGAGATATTCTCTAAATATTCCCAAGATATTAAGGAAATAACATCTTGAGATAATGGTGTAATTATCCTAATTTATTTAAATTAGTATTACTTACTTGATTGGAATCAATATTCAATTAGAAATGTATTAAAGATAGGTTTTGGGTAATTAATCCTTATCTTTAATTCCTTGCCAAGGGTAGGTGAGCTGTGGGCAGTTGTGCTCAGCTGCTGAGTCCTCCAGGGATGTGAGCTGCGCGTGAGAGCATCTGAGAAGCCTGCCCATTTATCACTACTACAAAATTACTCATTAGTGGCGTTCCTAAAACCGACAAGAAATCCAATTTTTGTCGGAAATTTGGCAAAAATCCGACATAAAACAATGTAATGTCAGATTGGAATAGCGACACCAATGCTAGCGTCACAAAAGGGCTTCAATGTCGGTTTGTTCGCTTAATCCGCCACTATGCAGTGTCGGTTAAAAGCAACACTGATGTTGACGTCGGTTTAAAGCGACGTATAATTCCACATTACGTCAGTTTAAAGCGACGTTCACTAGGAATTTATCTATAAAATATCATACTGTAGGTTTTAACCAACATCGTGATAAAATTAAACAAATAAAATATCCCTTAACCGACGTCAGTTAACAATTAAATAAATAAAATATGCAAACTCGTAACGATCTTATAACCGACACCACATTTGTTAATAATAATAAAAATATATGAAAATCTGTCTCTGCATTCATTTTCAATTAATTGTAACTAAAAAAAATTATATAACCAAAATAATAAATTTCAAGTATAGGCCAAAACAAACATTAATAAAAATAATTAACAAGAAAAATATTGCCAAAATATACAAATATTTTACATCTAACATTCCACACAATATACAAAAACTCATCCGCCATAACAAACACTAAATCCGACATGACAAATATAACATACAAAAACAAAAAGATAGAACGATCAAAGTGTCATATTTATCCGACAAGAAAGCGAACCAAATAAACTACTCAACCGAATCCGAGCCTGAATGTAGCCCAGATCCTTCTCCTCCTTGAGATCCTCTATCTGATCCAAAAACCCTCGTCAAGTCCACATCAAATCCAGCACCCGCAAGCATTCCAGAAAACAGGCGGTTGCTGCATGTATGACATGGAAGGCTGCTGCATATATGGCATGGGCGGCTGCTGCATGTATGTCATGGGCTGCGTATGCATCAGATACATAAGATATGGAGGTTGTTGATTATGGCCAGCATACGGATATGCATGGGGAGGCTGACTTTGGCCAGATTGTTGAGGAGGAGGAGGCTGACTCTGGCCTGACTGTTGGGTTCCCGGGCTATGCGGTGGTTGCGCCTGAAATCTTTGCAGTAACAACGCAAACAACTGATTATGCCGGTTCTTTGATTGTTCAATCTTAACCTCTAGGTCCGATATCCGTTTAGTATTATTTTCGTCCCTCATTCTCAACGCATTGTTTTGAGTCATCAGCACTGTCATTGAACTCTTAGATGACCTCCTGGAGGAATTTGATGTAGAAGATGAAGAAGATGCATAGGACACCATAGCAGGAGTCACCCCATGACCATATCGTCTGACCCTATTATGATTCTCAGGACCCATTGTATCAACATAAACTCGGGTCCTAAGTTCTTCATTATCCTCTTAGCCCGACTCAATCAAAGTTTGCAGATTGCTCTCCATTGTTGCCTTGCATTACAATTTTTAAAAATAAAAATTCAAACAATCGTAAAACAGAAAAATAAGTTATAGATAATAAAAATTAATAACAATGAAATACTAACACGAAAAAATCAATTACCCATGTATGCTCCGATGTTTCATCAATCCAAGTTTTATCTTTTCGTGTATGACATTCATGAAAAAAGGTTACAAGATCTGCCTCTTTCCCATGCTTCTTCTGCTTTATCAAAAATAAAATTTCATACAAACAATTTTAAGCAAACCTCATATTAAAAATAAAATTTCTAACAACTATAGATTATGTAAAATTACTAACATTTCTTCAAAATGTACAATACATACAAATTCTTGCCGCACTCTTGCAAAATATTTTGTACTAGTAGTATGGTTCATTATTTTCAATTGTCGATTCATCTTATTTTTTTCAGCAACCTCCTGAAAAACAACAGGAATTTATTAGACAAATTTAAAGTTATAACGAAATAAATCATATAACGACGACCCTTGTTTTTTCTCTATTCCAGTATGCCACAATCTCAACCCACTGTGCAGGATTCACAACAGGATGAGGGTGGCTACGCACCTCTGCTACTCTTTTAGTATAATACTTTTTTTTAACTTATTTCTATACTCTTTGTGCTCATGCTCTGCAACCTTAAGCGTCATGTGGCGGATCATAGACATTTTTATTATATCTGCATCTTCAAAAAAAATATTTCCCTACATCCATAAAAAAAAAAAAAATCAAGCTAATCAATTATTATTACAATCATTGACTTATTCTTCTATTATCAAGTAAACATAAAAATATCTATACCTTTATTCTATTCCAGAAAACTTCCTTATCTTCTTCCTTAATCTTATGCCAATCCCTCGTCAATGGGAGATTTATGTGGTCTCTAACCTCCACTGCTACATATTTTGAAAAAGCAATAGAATTATCACTAATGCATTTTCCAGACGAATCAAACGAACAAAGCTGTTTCGTCCATTTGGGAATTGAGGGTCCGCGCCTCCGTTGCGATGTTCCTTATTAATACAAAAAAAAAACAATTAAAAACCAGGAAACAAATGTAAATTTTCAGTTTAAGCATAATACTAGTTTAAACACAAAACAAAAACTAAAATTAATAATAATTCAAAAAAGAACCAGCTTCGAACTCCTCCTCTTCCAAATGAAGTTCCTCAGAACGTTGATCTTCACTAGAATTATCCATAGCAAAAGTTAGTGGAATGAGAAGGAGTATGGCTGAAATGGGGGAAAGAGTAAGGCTGAAATGGGAGAAGGAAATGGAGTAAACGAGAGAGAGAAATGAAAGAGAGAAATGGAAGCACGGAAGTAATGGGAAAGAAGGGGGTTTAAATATGGATAAAAACTTAGCGTCGGTTAACACCGATAGTAGCTATAAGTGGCGTCGAAATATGAACACATTACGTCGGTCAAAACCGACGCCATTTCTGACACAACCTAGATACATGTAGCCTGACATACTTTTGACTGAAAGGCCTGACACATTTTTGACTGAAAGGGTTGGCATCGAAATAGGATCACATTGCATCGGATAATACCGACGTTAGTCTGATAGATTTGTGTGGCGTCGAAATAAGGACAATTTTTCGTCGGTTCAAACCAACGTGTCCCTGACAGACTTGACAGTCGTAGCAGGTGGCCTCGAAATAGGACAAGTTTGTGTCGGTTCAAACCGACGTGAGCCTGACATGAAAGTGCGATTGGATGTGGCGTCGAAATAAGGAAACTTTGCGTCGAAATAATCTGAGGTTGCGTCGGTTAAAACCGACGCCAACTCTGACATTGACTAAAAAAGCTCTTCCAATCCATTTCCCCGTGCAAAAAAAAAGGGAAAATTCCCGCCCAAAATATTTCAATTAAACCGACGTAGATGACATATACCGTCAGCTAAAGGCGACAGGAAACAAGCATTAAAAAACAAAAAGGTTTAACCCAAAGTTAAAAAATAAGCAGTTATGTTATCTCATATAATATTTTAATAAATAAAATTTAACTTATATATAATACTTAATAAAAAACAGAAATATAATTTTATGATAGGATATCATCACACACGAATTGAAACAAGGTCTAATTAATACATAAAATAATTAATATATTTATTCCCTGTCATCATCTGTTAGCTTGTCGTCGGCATTGGCATGATTAACGAATTCGGTAGGCAACGGTAATGATTCAAGAAAATGAGTCTCTTCCACGCCAACCCTTGTATGGAAATTTTCATTATCAAGAATTCGATCATCCAAGTTAGGTTACGTCAAACAAATCCCTCGGCTGGGTTCGAACAACTACGTGCCAATCTTTTTCAATTGTGTCCTTCACATAAAATGCTTGTGATGCTAATATGAAAGGATCATCTTTAAATCCCAATTGATTGAAATTCACCATAGTAAATCCATATTGATCGATCTTCATTCCTCGCGAACTTTCACTATTAACCCATTCGCACTTAAATAACATCACAGCTCGACCCCTATCTCCAGCCTCAGTAGGACTACAATATTTAACCTCGAACATATCTACAACTCTACCATAACAATTCACTTGCCCAATTGCTCCAGGAACATTTTCAGATACAAAGACACCATAATTTTGATTCTTATGCTTATCATCCACAGATTTTATACGAAATCTAAACCCATGAACAATATGACTTTTATATCTACTCACAACCCTACTAGGATAATTAGCTAGCCAATGCAAGTCTTGAGATATCAACTTGTCATTAGCATGACATCTTGAATTCATCTGTAATAAGTATGAAGATAAAAATTGACAAAATAACTATAAACATGTTATAATTAAAATGCAAAACAATAAATAAATAATGTGATTGTTATATCAACTCACATGTTGCTTGAACCATTCTGGAAATTCTTTCTTGCTTAGCTCCTTAATTTGTCGCATAGTTAACCTTTCTCGACGATGTTTAGTTTTCAAGAATTCCTCATGTTGCCTAGACAATTATGTCCAAATTTAGATAATTAATTTTTCAAAGTTAAGAAAACCAATAAAACGTTAAGATGTATGATTAAATGTTCTTACCTTCTAAATGGGCTAACTTCATCACAATTATTTAGAATGTATTTATGGCACTGATTAAGAACATTTAGATCGAGCTCCATATTTTCCCCTGAACCCATATAACATCATTTTGAGTAAAAAATTGGTAACCCACCAGATGCTCCACATCTAATACCATTTTCATTTCGGCCTCTACGGGTACGACGAGACTCAACGTCTCTAAGATACATGGAACAGAAGGACAAACACTTATCCACCAAATATGCTTCAGCAATAGAACCTTCAGGATGACCCTTATTACGAACATAGCGCTTCAGTGTTTGCAAATACCTACAATTATAAAATGAAATACAAATTATTATAATTATTAATTAAAGTTATGAATACAATTGTAAAAAATTTATTCATTACCAATAAAATGGATACATCCATCTATATTGAACAGGCCCTACAAGAGCTGCTTCATCTGCCAAGTGAACTGGGAGGTGCACCATTATATCAAAAAATACAGGAGGGAATATTTTTTCAAGTTGACATAATGTCAAGGCAATTCTTGAATTCAGTTTCTTGAATCCTTCCTCAGACTCATTCTTACTACACAACTGTCTGAAAATTGCACTCAACTCTAATAATACCATAGTAACAGCTTTAGGCAAAATCGGGCGTATTGCAAGCGGGAGTAACTGCTGCATTAAAACATGGCAATCGTGACTTTTCAACCCATGTATTTTTTGTTCATTCACGTGCACACATCGCGACAAATTTGATGAAAATCCATCGGGGACCCGAATAGTAGACAACATTTTGCAAAACGCAGTTTTTTCTTCTTTTTTCAACGTGAACAATGTTGGAGGTCGAAATGTTCTATTTCTTTCTCTACGTGGGTGTTAACTACGTCTTATGTTCAAGAATTCAAGATCTACACGTGCAACCAATCCATCTTTAGACTTTTCTATCTATCAATGTTCCCACCACACTGTCACATATATTCTTCTCGATATGCATAACATCAAGATTGTGTCTAATCAACAGATGCCTCCAATAAGGTAGTTCATAAAAAATAGATTTCTTCTTCCACTGACTGTTACTACTTGTACTGCTCGCAGTTCTTCTTCTGTGTTGCCCAACTGAAGCATCTTTGTTTGGTTTTCCAAAAGTAAATCTCAATGTAGAAAGTTCTTCGAGACATTGTAAACCAGTCCACTGCCTTGGTGCACTACGATGCTCTCGGCGACCATTAAAAGTTATGGTTTGCCTTTGAAACCTATGATTATCTTCAAGAAAGCGTCGATGCCCTATATAACAAATCTTCCGACTCGCCAGCAAGTAAATAGATTCTTTATCATGCATGCAATGTGGATAGGCTTTATAGCCATTTGTACTCCATCCTGACAACATTCCATAAGCCGGAAAATCACTTATAGTCCATAAGACGGCAACCTTCATCGTAAAACTTTGGTTAGAATACGCATCATAAGTGGGAGTGCCCACCTCCCACAACTCATTTAGCTCGTCAATCAATGGACGCATGTATACATCAATCTCTTTACCAGGCGGCAAAGAGACAACAAAAACACGCGTATAAAATAAATTTGTATTAATAAATATTTTATATCTTGATTTACCACAAACCGAGCGCATTGTCAAATTCGAAGTATCTTTCCAATAGATCATGCAATCATTGGGACATGCATCAATTTTCACATGCATCAGACCCAACTCATTTATAAGTTTTTTTTGCCTTACAACAGGATTCAGGCAAACAATCCCCTTCAGGCAACATTCTTTTAATTAACTCCAGTAAAGTGGTGAAGATCTCGTATGGCATTCCCGCTAAACACTTGATCTGATACAGTCTTACAACTGCTTCCAATTTCTTAAACTCCTTACAACTTAGCCACAAATCTTGATCTGCCTCTTCAAGCAACCTAAAAAAAGCCTCCACCTCTTCTGGACGCCCTTCCCCAATAGGGGGTTCAGTAGACAGCCCAACACCTTCTTCTGTTAATGGTTGGACAAATACATCATTAAGAAAATCATGCATGCCAATCATCTAATCTCCTATTTCTTCTTCTCCAATTGCCACATTTTGCACTCCAATGTTTTGCTCGCCATGATGTCGCCACCAAGTGTTTTTATAATCTTTATCCATATCATACAATATGAGATGTTCAACAATAGTGTTCCTAACAAAAGTATATCGATTACAACATCTTTTGCAAGGACATCTAAACTTATCAGGACCAACACCATTTGCAACTGCTTGATCCAAAAACAAATTAATTCCAGCTGTATACGCTTCAAAATTTCGGGGTGTTGTCAACCAACTCTTGTCCATGTTTTACCACTTTACGAGGGCAAAATATTACGTTGCCACTAAGATGCCTACAATCTTTCAATCCCTATCATGTAGGCATAACTATTAGAATTTTCAATTTCTATCTTTCAACCCTCGAACTCTATCACGATTGCAATCTTTTAATTTTCAATACCTATTATAGTAAAACCAAATTAAAATAACAACAAAAAGTTATCAAAACTATGCTCATCTAATCCATTCTAGTAAATAACAACCAAAAGTTATCAAAGATATCAAAATAACAACAAAAACAAATTAAAATAACAACAAATTAAAATAACAATTAGAGTGCAAAACAAATTAATTTAACATAATATATTCTTATATGACTAAATATTATAAGTTTATGTTATATTTGATATTGTTAATTTAACATAAATGCTTATAAATATTGTTCATTTCCATTTTCTCATAACAATTCAAGTGACAAAATTAATTAATTCGACTAAATATTTATTAATTTAACAAAAATAGTAGAAATTTATCTAAGTACTTAAATTAAAATTTTTAAATAAATAAACTTGTGTATTATACAATTTAAAAATTAAAGATTTTAGTGGTAGAAACCTGAATTATGGAAGAATTCCGTTGTCGATCAATTCTTTATGTACTCCACCAGCTTAAATAAATTCCCTACAAAAATAAATTGTAAATAAAAATTAAACATAAGAGGAGAAAATAAAAATATTAGAAGCAAGAAAAACGTACTGTTGCGAAGAAGGAACAAATGAAGTTGGAAGAACAAACAAGAAAGGTGCAAGAGAGAAAACACGGGGAGGGTTTGTAAATTGGAAGAACGGATAAGAAAATGCAAGAGAGGAAGAAGAAAACATGGGGGAGAGTATATAAAGACCATCAATATGTCACATACAACTGACACCGGGTTTCAAAATATTTAAAAAAAATAAAATCTATGTCGCTCAGAACCGACACAAGCTTCAAAAATATTTAAAAACAATAATTAGTGTCGCCTAGAAGCGACACCGATACTTTATGTCACTTAAAAGCGACACTGTTTTATTTAAAGCGACACTAGTATTTAAAAATTATTAAAATGTATGTCGGTTATAAACAACATTAAATGTTTACGTTGGTTTAAAAGCAACATAGACATTTTATGACGCTTATAAGCTACAGTAAATCCGACGTCATGTTCAGTAGGTGTCGCAACTGTCTTGTCCGCCACTATATTATATTAAACCGACACCACCCCCTAACACTATAAGGCCATTTTGTAGTAGTGTATTGAGGGCAATCTTGTCTTTCTTGAATAAAAGTCCACGTGTCGCCTCTAGAATTTTTGGGATTATTTTAGGCTCCACAAATGCCCCAACACCTACTGTGCTGCATGCAGGAAAATGATAGTAGGTGTAGGAATCTCAAGCTGCTTAGGCTTGTAGAATTGTTTCCCAGTTTGAACTTGATCTTCTTTCTTGATTTGGAGATGGACTTCTTCTAGGAAAAGGAAAATAATTGCCCTCAATACCTATTTAATTCTGTCTTAAGCAGGGGATTAAATAAAATTGGAGCACAATCGTCCTTCCAACAAGGAAGAGAAGCCAAAGGAAATTTTTATTCCCCATCCCCTAGCGTTCTTTTTTTCTTGCCCTTGCAAAGAGTCGTCTCTCGTCATCGTTCATCCTCTCCGTGCCGCACCACAGTAAGAAAAAATTGAATTTTCTTCTTCTTGAATTTTTTGGGAGTCTTGGGACTTGAGAAATTGGCTCGATGGGTGCCAAGAAGGTTGGTGGTACAAGACATGGAAGCCGTGGGCTGCTGTGGTTGAAGGGGCATCACAGTGGTTCGGCGCAGGCCAGGTGGATGGGGGTTGGGGCGCGAAAGGGCCGACTCTTGCTGGGCCCGTTGGGCAGCTGGGCACGAGCCCGTGCAGGTGCAAGGTATGAAAGAGAGAGACACCGGCTCGGGCTGGGTCTCAACCGTGGACAACGTGGGCCGAGAGGCCTTGGGCTTCGTAGGTAAGTAGGGGAGAGAGGAGATGGGCACATGGTACTCACCCCCTCTCTGCTGATTTGGGCCGTAGGGCCACGGGTCCGGCTTGGAGCGTGAAGGAAATGGGAGGGAGGCTCGTGCCTCCTCCCGAGTTGGGCCTAGTGGCTTGGGCTGCGTGTTGGGCGCGAGAGAAGGCACGAGAGCCGTGAGGCCTAGGGTGGGGATGCTGGGCTTGCGGTCCTCCTTTTTTTTTATTCTCTTCTCGCGAGATGGCTTCTAAATATTTTTCTTCGTACTTTTTGCAGAGGCTTTGAGATGTCTTCCTCCGATAGTAAAAGTGACGAATGTCATCCACTTTTGTACCGTCAATGTGGTTCTTCTGGCAAGGTAGGTTACTTCAAGGCTGCTTATGTCAAGATCAATTTCGACGAACTTTTTCAGGATTTTCCTGAGGTGTACAAGCATGCGATTCCATCTGGGGTTCACGTCAAGCGAGTGAAAGATGATAAAGGCCATAAACCATGTGGTGAGGGTGCCTTTGCTAGGAAGAGAGCTATCAAATTCCATCCGTACTACTTCGTGTTGGGATTTACTTTTCCTATGCCGTGTCTTTTCTAGGAGGTGATCTGGTCCACGAAATGCCCGCCTGCTCAGTGTTCTCCAAATGCAGTTCGTACGATGGTAGGGTTCTCTAACTTGAGCAGGTTCTTTGATCTTTCCTTGACCATAAATGAGTTCTGGTACTTCTTTGAGATCGGCCACAAGGAAGGTGTGGCGCAGCTGAGGTTTCGCCATAGAGTACTCGATGTTTCTAGCAAAGGTGACCATGAGTGAGCGACATACACCTTGGAAGTAAGCGGAAAGTGGGAGTCTGACACTTCTCCTGAGTTGCGTGTCCCGACTACCTTTATCAATGGTAAGTGAACTGCTTCATTCTTGTCCTACTTAAATTTTTGTTGAGATGCTCCACGACTTCAATTTATTGATCATCTTTCTTACTTTGTGTAGATTCAAAGTTTGGCTCAACTCCAAGGACTTTGGCAAATATGAAGAAAGTGCACATTGCCTTGGGTATTCCTGCCGAATACCGTGAGTGACACTGGCTGCTCAGCCTTCTTCGTCGGGAGAAAGATGGCCTACCTTCGAGGGAAGAGATAAAGCGGATAAAGGACGAGGTGTTGGCTCGCCCAATCACTGATGTAGAGCCTGCTACCAATGAGGGTGGAAAGAAAAGATCTTCCTCACTTGCTTGTGAGCCTTCGGTCGAGAAGAAGCCAATAACTTCTTCTAATGTTCGTGGGAGCTCATCTGCTGCCGAGAAACTCGTCATTGATCTAACTTCCCCCAAGGGGGTAAAGAAGATTGTTGAGCCTGAGCCTGTGAAACCTATTGCTCCGAAGGTGACTGTATCCATTGCTAAGAGACTTGCCCAGCGGAAGGGTTCGGTGGTGATGGCTCTGCTTCTGAGAGGCTCGCCACTATGAAGAGCGAAAAAATGGATTATGCTGCTAAAGTGGCTCCTAGGCCTGCTCCTCCTTCTGCCGTGACTGACTCGTCTGCTGAGAAAGGGAAATTTGCTCGCACAGGCAGCTGTGAGAGATCCACCAAGTTTGAGGCTGGCTTGTCTCCCGAGGTTTGTGTGCTACTGAAGGCGGACCTACTTGAGGACGTCGATGCATGCGCCAAGTTTGTTAACAATGTTGGGAAAGTTGTCATCCACTCAGACTCTTTTGCGAATCATCATGCCTACTCAAGGAAGTCATCCTTGATTGCTGCAATGCATAAGACTTTGATCATATCAGTTAAGTCTATGTGCGTTGATCAGGATGCTGTTAAGTGTGCTAAGGAGGTTGAAGTGGCGTTGGTGGCTCAGCTTCACTCTACTGTTGAAAAGATTGGGAAGCTCGAATCTAAACTCGCCATTTTGAAGGGGTCTGATGTCTCTGCCCCCACTTCTTTGCAGCTGGAGATCGTTCATCAGGAGGTTGCCCATTTGAATGCTAGGCTTAGTGAGACTCAGGCGATGTTAGAAGCTGTAAAGAAGGAAGTCAGTCGTGTTTCTCCAGTGGTTAAGGACCTTGAGCGTGTCAATTCGGAGCTACGATTTGCTTGCTTCTTATCAGGCCGATTTCTACAAGCTTGGCTATATAAACCATCTTCAGGGCAGGCCGTCAGATTATAAGTTTTTCAAGAATGACTTTTTCCATTTCTCCAGTTGATCTGCTTGATTTCTTGTTTAAGGTTGCCTTTGGTGGAGCAGCTGAGGGTTAGGCAGTCCAGACAAGGGCAGTTGAGGATGAGCTGATGGAAGCTTTAGTTACCGGGAATGGCACGGCTGCTAAAGGCATGGCAGTCGATGAACCAGTGGTTGCGCAAGATGCTAAGGAGTAGTTTTTTTGCTTAGACTTAGGAGTTTTCTCTTTTTCCTTTTTGAATAGCTTTGCTTGAACTTTGTTGGCCTTCGAACCGGTTTATCAATTTGCTAGAAATTAAATCAATAGCTTTCCTTGTTTTTGCTTCATCCTTCTATTTTGCCATGTCTTTTGTGAAACTTTACTGTAGGACGGGGGGCTGGGTGAGTTGCTTCAACGAAGTAGTTAATCCCACATTGTCACTTAGGTTTTAGTTTCAGCTTTGGGGCTTCGGGAGTCTTACCTGCTAGAGGTGGCTTGCAAAACTTTGTCGTAGGACGGGCAGTTGAGTCGACTACTTCGGTGGAGCAGTTGACTCGCGTGGTCACTTTAGGCTTCAGTTTTGGTTTTGATGCTCATAGAGCTTTACTTGCAAGAGGAAAAATGCAAGATTTCTAACTTATAGAGCCGGCGGCTGAATTCATGCTTCCGCAGAGAGCAGATGAGTTCGCGTAACTACTATAGTTGTGAATCTCAGCTTTGAATGGCTACATGAACCTTTAGCCCTCCCGTGGCGTATTTGCGAAATGTTTAACCTATAGGGTCGGTAACCGGACTCGTGCTTCTCGTGGGAAGCAGAGGAGTTTGCGTAGCCTCTGTGGTTGTATTTCGGCTTTTGTGTGGCTTCTTGAGCCTTGGCCCTCCATGGGCATGTTGTGAAGTGTTTAACTTATAGAGTCGTCGGTCGAACTCATGCTTCCGGTAGGAAACGGAGGAGATCCGCATATCCAGTATAGTCTACCTCAGTTTTTGTGTGGCTTCTTGAGCCTTGGCCCTCCCGGGGCATGTTGCGAAGTGTTTGATTTATAGAGTTGTCAGCCGGACTCATGTTTCCCGTAGAAAACAGAAGAGGTCCACGTATCCATTACAGCTATACCTTGGCTTTATCCCAGCAAAACTTCAACTGTAGATCGTCAGTCGGAAACGCTTCTTGTAAGTAAGCAGGGGAGTCCGCATAGTCATAGCAGGTGTAAGTCTCGGCTTACAGATTGCCTTGGGCTTTTAGCCATTGGGTTGTCGGCCAGGCGTCTTACTTACAGAAGCAGATGACCCACGTAACCACTTTAGGCGTTGTCCCTGTTATCTCGGAGGCGTTTTAGGCGTGAGGTGTAGGCGAAATTAAGCCTCAGAGGCTATATCCTTTTGAGTCACAGCTTTGATTCTACATGTTGCTTAACTAGTATTACAACACTTTAAAATCAAGCCACTTCATGAAGATTTACACGTCGAGGACGGATCATCTTGTCACACAAATTCTTTTATGGGCAGGGGTCCTGCACTTAGCGTCTCTTCTGGTTAGAAACCCAGGATCTTATGAAATTGAATCTTTCAGTTGGCATAGACTATCCCAGGGGAAGGAACTATCGTGGTCAATTCTGGGAGTCGTCCGGCCTAGGCAGTCGATGCATTCAGGGGTAAATGAACAGTCGTACAACCCATCCACGTCTGCATATTCTGGAGTAGTTTACCTTCTCGCATTGGAGAGCAGACCCTAAATGGGTGTCGGGGAATTAGTTTACCCTCTTGCGCTTGAGAGCTTACCCAGATGTGTGTCAGGGAATTAGTTTACCCTCTCACACTCGAAAGCTTACACCATGTCTGCAGGGCAGATGACGTCTTCTGCTTGTCACATGGTTGGTCAGTTTTGTTTATGCATTCAGCCCAGGCTTGTGAATAGTTCATTCAATCTTCATTGAAGATAAAGCCTTTTCTCAACTTTACTCATGGGTAGTAATGGCATAACAATTGATAATTCTCGGCATGCGAGGTCTTATTCGTCGAGCTGCTTAAGTCTTCGAACTTTTTTCATCCAGAATGAGGTCCAAGAAATGGTGGGAGGTCACACGTAGTACTTTCTCAGGTTGTCGGCATTCCACTGCTTGTCGATTTCTTTATCGCTCATACTGGTGAGGGTGTAGCTGCCTCTTCTGCCTACTCGGCTGATTTTGTACGGACCTTCCCAGATTGGAGCCATCATTTTGGAGTTTTCCTGTCGGGCGGTGATGAAGGCTTTTCTGAGGACTAAGTCTCCTAGCTAGAACTGCCGGATTTTTTCCATCTTGTTGTAGCTAGAGAAGAGCTGTTGCTGATAGGTCGTAATGTGGTTGATAACCTTATCATGCTCTTCCTCTGCTAGGTCTAAGTTAGTGGTCATCTTCTGTTCGTTGTGCTCGAAGTTTGGCAGTACAGTGATGATGCTTGGCACCACGACGTTGGGAGGAATGATCACCTTAGAACCATACTGTGACAGCCCGTCGCGGAAAATCATTTCTCAAATACGTGGAATTACTTATTTACCCTTGGACGTTTTGTGTGGTTTTGTGGGTTAAATTTTATTTGGACCAATTTAAGGATTTTTCGATGCTTGACTGCACTTAAGCTATTATTGCTCTGATTATGTATTCACACTTATTCTCACACTAATATTTACCTTAACTAATGATTCGGTTTTTATTCATTCGTAATTTCTATATTATTTTGCTTCCGCATTGTGCACATGGTTACGTCATTTTCACGTGACGGCCAACATGCTTCGATTTTGGTCGGGGTATGTCACATACGCCAGAGAGAATGGAGTTTTACCAGTTGCTTGTCTTTTGGTGGTGCGATATGCCCATTGAACACCGGGGAGCTCGTCTGGCCACTTGCCATTTTTGTCGAATAGGGTCTTCTTAAGGCAGTCAAGGATGGTCTTGTTGGACGCCTCGGCCTGCCTGTTGCCCTACGAGTATCGGGGCGTGGACATATGCTGCCGGATGCCATATTTTTCAAAGAACTTCACCAAGTCTTTGCCTATGAACTGGGGACCATTGTTGGTGACGATGAAGTGTGGGATGCCGAAGCGGCAGACGATGTTCTTCCATATGAAGCGCTCTATGTCCTTCTAGGTAGTTGTAATCATGGCTTCAGCTTCGACCCATTGTGTGAAATGGTCAGTCGCTACGATCATCATGCATCTGCCCCCAGTAGCAGGTGGCATTGGTCCTACCAGGTTAATCACCCACTGCATGAATGACTATGGGCTCGTCTGCAGGTGAAGTTTGCTGGCAGGTAGTGCGAGCACGGGCTTGAAACGCTGGCAGCTGTCGCACCTTTGTACATACTCCTTAGCGTCTTGATGCATGGTTGGCCAGTAATAGCCAGCGTTGAGAGCTTTTTGCTCCAGGGAGCAGCCTCCAGAGTGGTTTTCATAGATGCCTTCATGGATCGAGCTAAGAATCTTCAGGTTGTTAGGAGGCGATAGGCAGGGAAGATGTGGTCCTAAGAAAGATCTACGAACAAGGATGTCGTTCCACATGTAGTAGCATGCTGCCTTAATCTGGAGCTTCCTAGACTCCAGTCTATCTGCGGGGAGTGTTTCATTGACTATGTAGTCGATGATGAGATCTTGCCAACTCGGGGTTTTTCAAGTACTCGACTGGGATAGAGCGCCTGAGTTGATGGTCTAATGCGGAGCTTAGGCTTGCTAGTGCGTTTGTGTGGGCATTTTCTGCTCATGGAACCTGAGTGAGTGTATACACCTGAAACGCCGCTAGCTGTTCTCGTACCTTGTCGAGGTATCAGGCCATCCTTGGATGCTTTGTTGCGTATTCCCCTGAAGTTTGTTTGGTGATCAGCTGGGAATCGGAATAGATCGCGAGCTTTTTCACAGCTAGGTCTTTTGGCAATTGGAGACCTGCTAATAGAGCTTCATACTCTGCTTCGTTGTTTGACGCCTTGAAGCTCAGAGTGATCGCCTGCTCGAGCATTGTACCGTCTGGGGTAGTAAGAACTAGGCCTGCTCCCGATCTCTGGTAGTTGGATGATACATTAACGTGCAAGCGTCGGAAATCTCCTGCAGGTGGGGCTTATGCGGCTACGGTGTGCTCGGCTGCCTCTGGGGTATTTCTTGGCTGAGCTGCTGCGCTCGTCGGAGCGTCTGCCAGTTTTCATGCCTTTAACGTGGTGTGTCTGGATTGTGCAGAATATCGTGTCATGACGATGACTGCGTACGTCTAAAAGTATGGCTTGAGCTTCCAAGTTGCAACAACTAGCGCCAAAATCAAAGTTTTGATTTTCAAGTATCTGGTTTTTGTATCGAGGAAAGCTTTTGAACTGTGGAATACAGGTGGTCAGGCCCCCAACTATTCTCGTATGAAGGTAGAGCTTATTGCTACTTCAGATACCACCAGATAGATGTATAAGTTCTTTGCTGCTTCCGGCTTAGATAGTATTTGAGGTGATGTGAGGTACTGTTTCAAGTCCTGAAATGCTTTTTAGTACTCTATCATTCCATTTGTTTTGCTATGCATCCAGATCGCCTTGAAAAAAAACTTGTGTTGGTCGATAGATCGCGAAATGAATCGATTGAGTGCAGCTACTTGTCAGGTTAGACCTTGGATCTCCTTTAAAGTATGGGTGACTTCATATCCATGATCGCTCAGATCTTCTTTGGATGTGCATTCAGCATCGTCTGACCGATGCTTATGGTCAGGGAAGATGTGCTTGGTGTCTTCCAGGGCATTGTTGACATTGGCGTCATCTTCTTGACCTGCCTGCTGTAATTGCTATTGGGCGGAGGTAGAGTTATCTTTCTACACTTCAGCTACTACTGCTGGGACAAAAGACTTCATATTCGACTCCTTTAGAACTTGGTGTACATCTTGGGTGCCGTGCCTCATTTCATCGGGGATCGGTCCCTGCATCTGCTTCCTAGCTTGTTTTTGTTGTTGAGCGGTTTATCACTCGCATTCTTCTGAGTCGGTTCCACGTCTTTGCACGGCTGCTCAGGTGGCTTCTAGGAGCGATTGGCCTCAATCCAGAGGGAGTGCTTTTATGCCAAAGCATAAGAGTTTGCCAGGATCAAGTTCTCGCTTATAATCAATTTTTTGAAAAGTGGATGATCTGCCAGGAGCCCCTTTCGGAAAGCTGAGTATGCGATGCTGTCATCGCATCCGACGATCTTTACCTTCTTCACCTTGAATCTTTTGACGGATGTGTGGAGCGACTCATTCGGGTCATTCTTCATGTTGAAGAGGTGGTCAGACTTCTTTTTGATCGAGCGGTATGACGAATATTCCTTAGTGAAGACCAAGGAAAGTTCACTAAAGTTTCAGATTGAACGTGGCAATAGGGTGTGAAACCAGTCTTGCATCTCGCCTTGGAGTGTCGCGGTAAAGATTTTGCACATGAGCGCGTCGTTGTTGGCGTAGAGGGTTATGGCACTTCGGTATTGCATCAAGTGTCTATCCGGATCTTCATATCCTTTGAACAAGGTGAAATGTGGCGGGTTGAACTTCTGCAGTGGCTTCGTCTGCTCGATCTCGTCTGTAAACGGTGACATTCTCAGGTTGGCCACGTCTTTACGAAGGGCACTGTTAGTAGTGTCAATGCGCTGGAATCCGCGCAGTTGCTCTACTACGAGCCTTTGTACTTCCTCCTGGATTTGCACCTGGTGGGGCAGCAGAACCTCCAGCTACCCCCGGTATTGACCTACCGATCCATGTTGCTCTTCAGCTCGTCCTGCTCGTCTGTGCTGGGTTGCGGTGCATGTGGTTCGCCTTGTGCCTGCTGTAGCTCTGGGCGAGGGCTACCAGTGGAACTTGAGCTAGACTGTTCACGTACTCTTCTCTAGTCGTCATGCGACTGCCTATTCCGTCGTTTTGTAGAAGGATCTCCTTGTGGGCCTAGCCTTGTGTGGACGCTTCGCCTAGAATGTCCTGAGTGCTCATCGGAGTGTGGACCCAACCTCCAATGCACACTGACTCGTGAGCCAAGTCAGTAATGAATGCTTCTCTGTGCATTTGGGCAGGAGAAGACGTTTCCCCGAGGGCCCAAACGAGAGTGCATACTACCCGAACGCACGGTTCGTGACGAGCTAAGCGGCTCTTTGCCGGGACATCGCTGGAATAAGTCACATTCTTCTGCCCTTGTCCTGCTTCGAGACACCTCATATAGGGTGTGTTGCATCTCGATGCGCTCGAGGAGTTGGTTCACCAAGGTGGTCTGCTGCGTGAGGGCGTTCGTCAAATTGGCGACCTGCTAGGGCAGGTGGTGCTCGCCATTTGGATTGGAAGAGCTTGGATGATGGGCATCTCCATGTGTGGTGGAAGTATAGTGAACTGCAGGTACAAAGCTTGACCCCAAAACGGGCATTCTTGCAAAAAAAATGGGATGTAAGTAACCCTGGATCGATCGCGGGACCTGTGGTCGGAATTTGGATTGCTGGAGGCATTGCCGTTGACCCTCCTGGCTGTTGGGCTGCCACATCTTGGCCTGGTAGCTGGGTGGCTTGGGCTTAGGCCCGCTGAGCTGCTTGGCTGGCAGCAGCTACAGCATTTTGGGCTCAGGTTTGGGCCTATTGTCGTAGTAGGTCGGGCCTCCTGCCTTGGGCCTTCCGAGGCAGCTGCCAAGTTCTGGGCCTCCTGCCCATGGTCTTGGAAATGGACCTGGGCTTCATGCCTAGGGTTTGGTTGGGTGCGGCGCTGCAAGGGCAGTGGCGGTGGAAATGGTGTCATGGCCTGATGGCCTTGCCGTGGTTGCTGGGTCACGGTGGTGGTGGTGGTAGTGGTGGGGCTCCTCCTGCTGTCGCGTTGAGCCTTAAAGACCTCCGTCGTGGGGCTATGTCCTCGTCTCCACTCTCCGGTCCAAATCCTTGCACGTATGGGGTTCCGTTCGTTGTAGTTTCTGAATTTCCTACCATTGTATCCTTTCTCTAGGGATTGATCAAGAAACTTTTCTAGGAAAAATTTTGATACGACGTGTGAGAAATTCAATGTAACAGAAAATTCAAGAAACTAATGCAAGAGGCTTCTTCAAGTATTTTGAATCAGCTCTCAATGAAAGCACCAATTTGCAAATTTCCGCCGTCTTCAGTCTTGATCAAAATGCACCTGCAAAACAATCAAAACCTTTGATCAAAGACATAAGCCTTATACGCCCATGAGGTGGGGGGTGGTTAGGTCAACGAAGCTCCGATGCTTAAGTTAGTTTCTTTGAGAGAGTAAAGTGTTTAAGGCTTTTTAGGGTTGCAAAAGCTTAGAATATGGGATATTTATAGGGTTAGGGCCGGTCATATAGTGTTTAATGGTGAGATATTCTTTAAATATTCCCAAAAGATTAATTAGGAAATAACATCTTGAGATAATGGTGTAATTATCCTAATTTATTTAAATTAGGATTATTTACTTGATTGGAGTTAATCTTCAATTAGGAATGTATTAAAGATAGGATTTGGGTAATTAATCCTTATCTTTAATTTCTTGCCAAGGGCAGGTGAGTTGTGGGCAGTTGTGTTCAGCTGCTGAGTCCTCCAGGGATGTGAGCTACATGTGAGAGCATCTGGGAAGCCTACCCATTTATTAAGGGTAATCTTGTCTTTCTTGAATAAAAGTTCACGTGTCGCATCTAGAATTTTTGAGATTATTTTAGGCTCCACAGTTGTAAACTGTAATTGTGCTAACAAAATTAAAAGAAATGCAACACAAAGAAATGATTGGTCTGGTTAACCCATATATTATTAGGGATGTTTCAATTGAGGATTGTGCTTCTTGGTTGCTTAATAAAACACCGTCTTTCTTCAAAAACGTAATTATGCAAAGAAGAAAAAAAGATTAATAAAAAGTTCCCCAAAGTTCCCCACGCTATCAAATTATTCAGTTCGACTTTAATCCACGTGCATTTGTATCAACAATAATCTAATTTATTTTATTTTATTTATCTTTTCTTTGAACTAAAGTACTGTATATGATGTCAAACCAAAAAGTGTACATGTGATTCATTTCCTTTTAAATTGAAAGATGTGTTCCACATTTATCTTGTAGTCTCCTAGTCAATTCCTGCCCAGAAGACTTTGGCTAATTTATATTTAGTTTATTTTTTATTCCTTTTAATATTTGCGTTCTTGGAGTAAATTAGACAATATATACGCTCACTGCAAGCACTGTTCCTATTCCGGCTACAATATATTATTGAGGCAATTCAATCAAGTTTTTGGTAATTAAAGCATGTTTTTTGGAAACTATTTAATCATGTTTTTTTTTTTCCATCTTTGTAGAATTAATCAACTTTTTGGAAACTATTTAATCATGTTTTTTGGAAACTATTTAATCATGTTTTTTTTTTCCATCATTGTACAATTAATCAAGTTTTTGGAAACTATTTAATCATGTTTTTTGGTAATTTAATCAAGTTTTTGGACATTTTTTCCAATTGTACAAAGATGGAAAAAAAAATATAAAGGACCGGCCGGACATCACTAGTGAGTACAAATTAAAGAAAATGACATGCATTGCGTGAGTTTGTATTTTATGGAAAATAATAGAATATTATCAACCACAGCACAAAGAACAAAAAGAAATTATGGGATATCGACATGTGGGCTTTGTGATCTGGCAATTCCATTCATCTACCAGGTGAATCTGATCTCATGCATGGCGTCGAATGTGAACACTGTGAATTCTAAAGGAGAGGAAGCATCCGAATTTATCTTTTCTCGTATGAATCTCCGCCAAACAATTGATCCCCAATTTATTGAAGATGACTTTAGATATTTAGGTGAATGCATTTAGATTTTTTAAAATAAACTTAATGCGGTCATTATGGTGGCTTATTTGTACTTCTCTTTAATTATGAGGAGGAGAATGGTGAGTTCAATTCCTAAACATAGTTTTATTTTTTTTATACGAGCGATATTCTACATTGATTTATGAAAAAATTAGTATATGATCCCTAGTTACTAATGTTCATTGATTGAAACTTTATTAGTTTTTAAATTTTGATCCAAGTACTTATCATTAATGTAATAATGAATTTACATGTCAGTTACATAATTTTTTAAAATAAAAATTAGTAATTAATTTAAATTTTTAATACTCACACCTTTATTAAACTCCTAACTAATTTTCAATTGAAAACATTTCCAAAATAAATAAAAAAATTAGAATAATTTTGTACCCATTAGCTTTTTTAAAAAATGTTTTCAATTTTTTAATCTTATATGTACCCATTCATGTAATTTTTTTCAAATTTTTAATCTTAAAATGTACTCATTCTTAAATATACCAATTTGTTACATGTAAAATGTACCCTTTTTTTTTATATATAAAATCTATTCAATTTTTTCCTAATCCATTTTTAAACTTATATGGGTACATTCTTTTTTCTTTGATTTGAGAATGTATCCATGTCAAGTTTAATCGAAGAAATTTACTAATGCTATTAAGCCTTGCCTTTTTTTTTTTTTTGTAATTTTGAAGAATGTACACATATTTTGTACCAATAAATTTGGTTAATTTTGATGAATGTACCCATGTTTACACACACACACACACACACACAAACAATAGTATAATTTATATTTTAATATTTTTAATCCCACAAATTATGATTTTTTATTTAAAATCTCATTAATATAAACAACTATAAATTTCAATTTTTAATTTAAAAAATATAGTAACATACATAGAAATAAATTATCATATTAATTTCAGGGACTTCGATCAAAAATTAAAAACCAACAAGGTTTCAGTCAAAGAATATTCATAACTAAGGACCGCATCCAAAGTCTCCCTTGATTTATATTACAAATAGAAAGGGTTGGACGCAAGTCACAATGAGTTTAAGAGGAAGACCTTAATTATTAAAACAATCCTCCACGTACGATTCCTAATTTTGCGTACTTGAGTCATTTTGTTTGTTGATTTAATTAAATCTCTGCCTCCAATATCGTGTAGATATCAATAAATGACCATTGGGAGTGTGGGACAAAAGGTTGCTTTTTTACGAGAACAATACTTGGCTACTAAAAAATGAGTAGGAACTCCTACTCAAAACTCTTATTGTTTTAATAACAGAGCTTTGTGCTTATAATCAGAACCGTTCATACTATGAATCACTGTCACAGCCCGTCCCGGAATTTATTAATCGAGGATGTGAAATGACGGGATTGCCCTTGAATCTACTACGGTATGTGACATTTCATTGGGTTTTATTGTCCTATCCTAAGTTTGTTTTGGAAAAATAGTTGGAAATTAATTTGGAATATTTTTATGTAGTTGGGGTTTTTGTAGACCACACACCTTCATTTTTTTTCACTCTCTCTCTCTCTCTCCCGCATGCTCACGGTCTCTCTCTCCCTTCTCTTTCGAAAGGTACGGACAACCCCAAAGGTTATCAAACCTTCACGGATCGACGTGGTTGAGACCACCATCGTACTCCTAGAGACCATACGAACCCATTGGTACCCATTTCAGGTAAGGGTTCATACGTTTTCACGCTGAAATCACGAGGTCCGTGATTGTCACTATTCACCAACTTTTAAATGGTTGCATTTTAGGACAATCCAAGCTTACCACGAGCTTAAGGAGGTCCCCACGATCGGAGTGCTTCGTTTGAAGGTTTGGGACGTCGGGATCACAAGGTTCGAAGGTGGCCGGTTTTGGTGAAATTTTCCCAACGCGATTTGGAAGGTTTTGAGGCTCCAAGGAGGTATAGCCTTCTTCCTCTCATGATTTGTGACATTTTGGTGAAAATTTTATGAAAAATGGTGCAAAAACGAGTGAGAAAAGGGCAGTTGCAGGGTTGCCCAGAATCCGGTGCCGGTGGCACTGTTCCGGCGTCGGGAGGTTGAAGATGATGCGCGTGGGGGGCGCGTGAGGCCGTGGCCTCCCCGGCGCGTGAGGGCGCGTGGGCCCTAGAAAAATTTATTTAAAAATATCACGATGTTCGTGAGGTTGTGTAGATCGCGTTGGTATATTCATATGCCAAAATTGAGCATTTTATGAGAAGTTATTTCGAATTGTTGGTTATGTGCTTAAAATAACGTTTTTATAGTTGTTTCGCATATAGGTGAGATCTACCCCGAGGACGAGCGCAGTCAGAGGCGTCACGGGGGTTACGACCCTGCGACATACCAGTGAGTGGGCAGTTTTGTTTTCATTATACGCCTATATACTTAATGATTTTCCCCAGAATTTGAATTAAAATGAAAGTATGTTTTGAAATGCCATGCATAGATTTATATGAATCATGTGATTGAAGTGCCATGCATAGTAATTACATGAAATATGTGAATGGATATTATATGATGCATATATTTGAATTGGTGCTGCGGACGCACAGGTGAGTATCAGGTGAGTTACATTTGGTGTATTGAATTGTTGGATGAGATTTATGTTGATAGCTCATAACCTGCACCCCTGGTGTTAATGCTTATGTTATTCACCGCATCACACGCTCACCTTGGATCCAAGTAGATGCTGGTCGTACAGACCACTGGAGGTGGTTCCGACATGCTAGTCGTACAGACCTTAGAGACGGTTCCGACTAGTAGGTGACCTTAGATTATGTGCACAGATGATTGATGAGAGAAGCACTAGAGCGTATTATTACACCATCCGAGTCGTACAGACTACTATAGGTAGTTCCGACTCATGTGCAGCGTAGTGCCGTACAGGTCGCAGTTGGCGACTCCGGCAGGGCCGTACAGGTCACAGTTGGTGACTCCGGCTGGATTGGATATTGAGCTCTAGAATCAGCCGTACAGGACCACTGCAGGGTCTCCGGTTGATTTATTATTTCACCTGATTATTGTTGATGCATCCATATTATGTTTTTGGCTCATGGCATGGCATATTTCTCTGGAAAATGATGAATAAGGGTGTTTGAGATTTCCGAAGCTATATATATTTATATATTCTATTTTTCTGGGAAAGTATACAGGTTTTTCTAGCGAGGGGATATATATGTTAATAAAGGAAAGATTTTGGAAGCTTTGTTTTACTGACCCACTCACCTTGTTTTGCGCCCCTCCAGGTTGTAGTTAGGAGTGTTTGGTGGCTCTCGAGGATTCCCACGGCTGTTCTGACGGACTTCACTCATGTAGGATTCACCTTCGGGTGTTGTAACTTAGTAATTGTCCTACTTGACTGCATTTGAACCTTATGCTCTGATTATGTGTATTTCATACGTTAACTCTCTCTCTAGCATATCATTAGGAGTATTGCTAGTATTCGGTTTCTAATTATTCATACTCTTTATCATATTGCTTCCGCATTACGTAATGGTTACGTCACGTTTGTGACGGCCAGCACGCCCTGATTCTCGGGTCGGGGTGTGTCAGTTTGGTATCAGAGCTTAGGTTTGCAGTCCTGTATAAATTGTGAGCTTTCTAATTATCTTTGGTGTCTTCTGTCAGAACTATGCCGCCTCGTAGGGATCCACGTTCTTCTTCTGAGCCCAGTTTCCCTAATGTAGCCCAGTTAGGGGAAGCTATAGCCCAGGCCTTTCAGACTTCATTCCGTCCTCCTCAGAGAACACCCCTGGAGACTGTTTATAATCTGAAGTTGGAGCATTTCGTTGGTAATGAAGGTCATGAGGGGGCAGAAAAGTGGTTAGATCGTATTGAGAAGACTTATCAGGTGATGCAAAGTCAGGGGAACTTTCCTGCTAGTAGATGGGTCGAGACTACTACATGGTTTTTAGGAAGAGAACCTGCAAGTTGGTGGGAGAATGAGACTAAGTTTACGTCACCTGAGGCAGCATCTGATTGGGAAACATTTAAGGAAACATTTAGGAGAAGATTTATTCCTCCAGAGTATATTGATCGCAAGAAGCAGGAGTTCACTCAGCTGAAGCAAAAGAAAATGTCGGCAAATGAGTACTATAGGAAGTTTACTGATTTATCTCGCTATGATCCAGAAGTGGCTGCTAATCCAGTGGAGATGCTTCGTCGCTTTAAGTTGGGAACGAAGAAAAGATGGAGAACAGTTGCTAGTGCTATTCCTTGCACCACTTATCATGAGTTTTCTGAGATTTTGGTTCAGATTGAGGATTCCGAAAACTTGCCTAGTGAAAGTGAAGAAGAGAGAGATAAGAATGGGGATAATCAGAGGAAAGATGATAAGGGTAAAGGTGCTTTGACTTCGGGACCCCGTAAGACCCAGAATTTCAAGAAAAGTGGAGTGAGCTCGAGTTCTTCTAGCGGGGGATTTAGTGCCACAGGTCCGAGGAGAGGTGGAAGATTTACTAGTGGACCCAGGTTTCAGAGACAGAGAGATTTTGGTGGTGCTGGTGGTTCAGGCCCTCCATTATGCCGTCGTTGTAATTCCAGACATTTTGGGGAGTGCAGGAGAGTTAGTGGTGCTTGCTATACATGTGGACAGACTAGACATAGAGCTGCACAGTGTCCCCAGAGTCAGCAGAGACCTCAGCAATCTGTTATGCCTCCTCCAGCGCCGATTCAGCAGAACCCCAGGGCAGGCAGTTTTGGGCAGATGAGTCAGGATGGTGCTGCTTACCACTATCAGGGTGATGCCGCTCCCTATGCTTCAGGGCAGTATCAGTATTCCCAGGATCCTTATTTTCAGAGTGGGTATTCCCAGAATCTTGGAGGTTATACTCCTTATCCTTCTATGCCGGCTAGTGGATCGCAGTGGTATCAGGGAGGTCAGTTCCAGCAGGGAGAGGTTGCTGCTAGCAGTGCAGGATTATCTAGGCAGTCTAGCCAGACAGGTCAGGGACGTTCTCAGGGACGTGGTAATCAGAGTAGCAGAGGTCGTGGAGGACGACAGTAAAACCAGGGACGTGTTAACAACATCTCACTGCAGGATGCTCAGAACCATCCAGACTTGATTATGGTTACGTTAAACATCCTTGGTCACTTTGCTAGAGTTTTGATTGATTGTGGTGCTACGCACTCTGTGATTTCTCATACTTTTGCTCAATTGACACAACCTCATCCTACACCTCTAGGGTTTGATTTAGAGTTTGCTATGCCTAGAGGGGATAAATGTTATGTTGATAGTGTTTATCCAGGATGTCCAGTGATGATAGAGAATGTAGCTATGCCAGCTAATCTTATTCCGTTAGATATTGTGGATTTTGATGTGATTTTAGGGGCAGATTGGTTGCATTATAATCGTGCCCATATAGATTGTTACGGGAAATCCGTCACTTTTCATCGTCCTGGACTACCTGAGGTTACTTTTGTGGGCGAGAGAAGTGGGGTGAGGCATGGTGTTATTTCTGCCATGAGAGCAAAGAAGTTGTTATCTAAGGGTTGTCAGGGATATTTAGCACATGTGGTGTTAAATGATGTGGCTCCTAGTAGCGTGGAGGAAGTTGGAGTGGTCAGACATTATCCTGATGTATTTCCCGATGATTTGCCTGGATTGCCACCAGACAGAGATGTGGAGTTTTCTATTGATTTGCTTCCAGGTACAAATCCTATATCTTTAACTCCATATAGGATGGCTCCAGCTGAATTGAGAGAGTTAAAAGCTCAATTGCAGGAATTAATTGAAAAAGGTTTTATTCAACCTAGTAGTTCACCTTGGGGAGCCCCAGTATTGTTTGTGAGAAAGAAAGATGGAACGCTGAGATTATGCATTGATTATAGGCAATTGAATCGGGTAACGATTAAAAACCGTTATCCATTGCCTCGTATTGATGATTTGTTTGATCAGCTTAAGGGTGCTCGTGTATTCTCTAAGATTGATTTGAGATCTGGCTATTATCAGTTGAAGATTAAAGAGGAGGATGTCCCTAAAACGGCTTTTAGGACCCGTTATGGACATTATGAATTTTTGGTGATGCCTTTTGGATTGACTAATGCACCAGCAGCTTTTATGAGGTTGATGAATGAAGTATTCCAGCAATATCTTGATAGATTTGTCATTGTTTTCATTGATGATATTTTGGTATACTCTAAATCGAAATCAGAGCATATTCGACATCTTCATTTGGTTTTGGAGAAATTGAGAGAGCATCGATTATATGCCAAGTTTAGTAAATGTCAGTTTTGGTTGAATCGAGTGGCATTTTTGGGGCATGTGGTATCGGCACAAGGAATTCAAGTAGATCCTCAAAAGATTGCAGCAGTAGAGAATTGGGAGCAACCACGAACCGTCACTGAGGTACGGAGTTTCCTTGGTCTAGCAGGGTACTATCGACGATTCGTGCAAGATTTCTCTATGATTGCTTTGCCACTAACGAGGTTAACCAAGAAGGATGTTAAGTTCGAATGGGATGATAATTGTGAGCAAAGTTTCCAGCGGTTGAAGTATTGTCTCACTCATGCGCCAGTATTGGTACTTCCTGATGATGGTGGTAATTTTGAGATTTACAGTGATGCCTCATTGAATGGTTTGGGATGTGTTTTGATGCAACATAATAAAGTGATTGCCTATGCTTCTCGGCAATTGAAAGTTCATGAAAGGAATTATCCTACTCACGACCTTGAGTTGGCAGCTATTGTCTTTGCTTTGAAGATTTGGAGGCATTATCTCTATGGTGAGAAATGTAAGATCTTTACAGATCATAAGAGTCTTCAGTATCTTTTTACTCAGCATGATCTTAATCTTCGTCAGCGAAGATGGTTGGAATTACTAAGCGATTATGACTGCACGATTGAGTATCATCCGGGTCGTGCAAATGTAGTAGCTGATGCACTGAGTAGGAAACCTCAAGGACGACTTAATGCCTTGTATGCTTGTTGTGTTCCTCTTCTTGCAGATTTGAGGTCTACTGGAGTGAAACTGGAAATGGAAGATCGAATGGAAGCATTTCTTGCTAGTTTCCAAGTCAGGCCGGTGTTGGTTGATCGGGTGCGTGAAGCTCAGATGAATGATGAGGAATCTTAGGAGATAATCGAGGCTATTGAGAAAGGTAAGAAAAAGGATTTCAGAATCAGGGAATCAGACGGTATGCTTATGCAAGAGAACCGGATGTATGTGCCTAATAATGAGGAATTAAAGAAAGGAATTTTGGATGAAGCACATTGTTCGGCTTATGCTATGCACCCAGGAGGAACTAAGATGTATCATACCATTCGACCATTTTATTATTGGCCGGGTATGAAAAGGGAAATTGCTGAATATGTAAGTAGATGCATCGTCTATCAACAAGTTAAAGCAGAAAGGAAGAAGCCATTTGGGTTGATGCAACCACTTCCCGTTCCTCTATGGAAGTGGGAAAACATTACTATGGATTTTGTATATAAGCTTCCTCGTACGCAGAATGGTTTTGATGGTGTTTGGGTGGTCGTAGATCGGCTTACCAAGTCAGCGCATTTCATTCCAGTGAGGGAGAGTATCCTTTGAACAAGTTGGCTAAATTGTTCATTAGAATGATTGTGAAGTATCATGGGGTACCGGTGAGTATTATTTCTGATCGAGACCCAAGATTCACTTCTAAGTTTTGGGTGGCTTTTCAAGAAGCTCTTGGTACGAGATTGCTTTACAGCACTGCTTATCATCCTCAGACAGATGGTCAATCTGAGAGGACTATTCAGACGTTGGAAGATATGTTAAGGTTTTCAGTGTTACAGTTTGGTGATTCTTGGCATGACCGCTTGGATTTGATGGAATTTGCCTACAATAATAGTTTTCATTCGAGTATTGGTATGTCACCTTTTGAGGCACTTTATGGTAGAGCTTGTCGTACGCCTTTATGTTGGTCAGAGGTAGGTGAGCGAGCTTTGGTGGGCCCAGAGATAGTGGAGGAGACTACTCAGAATGTTCAAGTGATTAAGTCTAACTTGAAAGCGGCTCAAGATCGGCAAAAGAGTTTGGCGGATAGGCATGCCACTGATCGAGTATATAATGTGGGTGATTTGGTATTTTTGAAATTATCACCTTGGAGAGGTGTGGTGCGATTTGGGAAAAGAGGCAAGTTAAGTCCTAGGTACATAGGACCTTATGTGATTGTCGAAAAGGTTGGTGAGGTTGCCTACAGGTTGGAGTTGCCTCCGGAGTTATCCAAGGTGCATAATGTGTTTCATGTCTCGATGCTTCGACATTTTGTTTCGGATCCTTCGCATGTGATTCCTCCTCAACCTTTGGAGATTAATCCAGATTTGACGTATGATGAAGAACCAGTGACTATTTTGGACTGGAAGGACAAGGTTCTAAGGAATAAGACAGTGAGCATGGTGAAAGTATTGTGGAGGAACCACTCGATAGAAGAAGCTACTTGGGAGACTGAAGATCGAATGAAAGAGATGTATCCAAGCTTACCACGAGCTTAAGGAGGTCCCCACGAAGCTCGGAGTGCTTCGTCTGAAGGTTTGGGACGTCGAGATCACAAGGTTCGAAGGTGGCCGGTTTTGGTGAAATTTTCCCGACGCGATTTGGAAGGTTTTGAGGCTCCAAGGAGGTATAGCCTTCTTCCTCTCATGATTTGTGACATTTTGGTGAAAATTTTATGAAAAATGGTGCAAAAACGAGTGAGAAAAGGGTAGTTGCAGGGTTGCCCAGAATCCGGCGCCGGTGGCACTGTTCCGGCGTCGGGAGGTTGAAGATGATGCGCGTGGGGGGCGCGTGAGGCCGTGGCCTCCCCGGCGCGTGAGGGCGCGTGGGCCCTAGAAAAATTTATTTAAAAATATCACGATGTTCGTGAGGTTGTGTAGATCGCGTTGGTATATTTATATGCCAAAATTGAGCATTTTATGAGAAGTTATTTCGAATTGTTGGTTATGTGCTTAAAATAACGTTTTTATAGTTGTTTCGCATATAGGTGAGATCTACCCCGAGGACGAGCGCAGTCAGAGGCGTCACGGGGGTTACGACCCTGCGACATACCAGTGAGTGGGCAGTTTTGTTTTCATTATACGCCTATATACTTAATGATTTTCCCCAGAATTTGAATTAAAATGAAAGTATGTTTTGAAATGCCATGCATAGATTTATATGAATCATGTGATTGAAGTGCCATGCATAGTAATTACATGAAATATGTGAATGGATATTATATGATGCATATATTTGAATTGGTGCTGCGGACGCACAGGTGAGTATCAGGTGAGTTACATTTGGTGTATTGAATTGTTGGATGAGATTTATGTTGATAGCTCATAACCTGCACCCCTGGTGTTAGTGCTTATGTTATTCACCGCATCACACGCTCACCTTGGATCCAAGTAGATGCTGGTCGTACAGACCACTGGAGGTGGTTCCGACATGCTAGTCGTACAGACCTTAGAGACGGTTCCGACTAGTAGGTGACCTTAGATTATGTGCACAGATGATTGATGAGAGAAGCACTAGAGCGTATTATTACACCATCCGAGTCGTACAGACTACTATAGGTAGTTCCGACTCATGTGCAGCGTAGTGCCGTACAGGTCGCAGTTGGCGACTCCGGCAAGGCCGTACAGGTCACAGTTGGTGACTCCGGCTGGATTGGATATTGAGCTCTAGAATCAGCCGTACAGGACCACTGCAGGGTCTCCGGTTGATTTATTATTTCACCTGATTATTGTTGATGCATCCATATTATGTTTTTGGCTCATGGCATGGCATATTTCTCTGGAAAATGATGAATAAGGGTGTTTGAGATTTCCGAAGCTATATATATTTATATATTCTATTTTTCTGGGAAAGTATACAGGTTTTTCTAACGAGGGGATATATATGTTAATAAAGGAAAGATTTTGAAAGCTTTGTTTTACTGACCCACTCACCTTGTTTTGCGCCCCTCCAGGTTGTAGTTAGGAGTGTTTGGTGGCTCTCGAGGATTCCCACGGCTGTTCTGACGGACTTCACTCATGTAGGATTCACCTTCGGGTGTTGTAACTTAGTAATTGTCCTACTTGAATGCATTTGAACCTTATGCTCTGATTATGTGTATTTCATACTTTAACTCTCTCTCTAGCATATCATTAGGAGTGTACTGCTAGTATTCGGTTTCTAATTATTCATACTCTTTATCCTATTGCTTCCGCATTGCGTAATGGTTACGTCACGTTTGTGACGGCCAGCACGCCCTGATTCTCGGGTCGGGGTGTGTCAATCACACTGTAAAGATCATCTTTGCAAAAAATAAATTAAAACCAAATTCATTTAGTCAATTTATTATAGCAAGTACATAGACGGTTCATAATGCTTTTACCAATTATGTTCATTTGTTTTTAAAAAGTTTGATGACTAAACGGCATTTGTTTTAATTGATTTTTTGCAGAGGCAATCTTTATAGGGTGATTTGTAATATGAACGGTTCTGATTATAAACATGAAGTTCTATAAATTGACAACGAACAATTTTAAAAATTTTGAGTAGGAATTCCTACTCATCTTTAAGTAGCCAAATATTGTTCTTTTTACAAAAAAACCTAGTTTGCACACCATATTTGTCATTGTAATTTGTAATATGCTTTTTGTTAGTTGAATGAAATTCATACTTTTTCGATAGCAAAATGCTATACAAGAAAAATAATTTTCCATCAAATTTATTTGATTATGAGTTCAAATCACTAATAACCGGAAGTGAGACAAATAATACTTTTTCGATTTACAAATCTTGAAACGATTTCCTTCGACCTCCATAACCATTAGACTTCCCTTGATCCCCTGAACAAAGCCCAAATAGGTTTGGGGGCGGCGAAGTTGTTTTGGAGTTGAATCAAGAACACCCTTACCTATGGTTTCCGGCGGTTCGAGGCTGATTTGAGGTGTCTCCCTGCCGAATTGGACTTCGGCTCAGGTATGAAAGTTGTTCCTCTCATTGAACTCTTCAACCCTGTAAAATTTGGAAATTTTTAGAATTCATCTGAAAACTGGGTTTCCATTCGCCGAAAACCGCCACGCACGGCGGCGAGTGGCTTGAGGGCCGATGCTGCCCTTTTAAACTAATTTAGATATTCTGAATCTATATTTGTTATGCATTTGGTGTGATTCACTTGGTTGAACCTAGTTAGTGACTATTAGTCACTTGAATGATTTTCAGAAATAAGTTAGAAATTGAATTTGTGAACTACGAATGGCTTGATCCCTTCGTAGGGTACGTAGGCAGTCTAACGAGACAGTTAGATGCAGCCATAATAAGATAACTGAGATTAATCTTTTCTTGGAAATTGTCTAAGAAAAGGAATTTGGTGATTATCTTCCGAGATAATTTTGGGCCTATCTTAGTATTTGCTTCCTAATATTAATTTTTGGGTCGTTACAGTCTGGCCAGTAGCCAACATTAAATCATCTAAGGGCCTAGACAAATATTATTTTTGCTTCCACGATAGACCCCGTATGGTTCCAATTTATTGAATTAATTAAAAGTGACCAGCAGTCCATTAATCTGACAAGACATCCAAAATTATTAGCCCGAATATCACTTTTGGACATTAACAATAATTTATTTTTCATCTTTGAACCGTTGACATCCTTTCGTAGTCCCGAAGCGCTCACACTTGATATTCTAAAGTAACTCAAAATCCACTACACTTAAATCAGCATATTGTATTCTGTGTTCTTACAGGAACCTCTATTTTATGAACTAAACATTCATAAACTAAATTGAACCTTTAGTTTCAAATTTAGTGCCTTTGAAACCCGAAGTTTTCTTAAAACAATACACCCATATCACCAATCACAATCTTGTTACCTCCAATTCAATGGATTGTCGAACCGTCACAAGTTTGATTTCCTTTATTTGAACGTTTCTATTAGAAACCACTTTATGTGGGTACAAGACGTGAATCTCTACTTGACTATCAAGTAGCCGAGAAACCATTGAAGTAAATAATGGCATAAAAGAGCTGAATAAGCCTCCGTCATGCTCTTTATTCCAAGACTTATGCCCGAAACATTACAAACGGAAATACCTCCCGAACGAGGATTCCATGCCTCTTTGGCTCGCTCATACGAACCGTCTGATCATGCGAGATATTGCCTGAAGCATGCCATGATTACGTTCATAAATGAGTACGATTATGAAGTTTATAAATCCGATCGAATTTTGACTGGAGAATACTTTTCTCATCCTTCCAAGTTTCTAACTCGTTCTTGAAGCAGCAGTGTAAAGAATGGAAGTTTACCAAATTTTTGGATCTGATTACTACCATAAATATGAAAGAACATTATAGATTCAGCTAAAGTCTACAGAATGGTGATACCCTGCTTCGACAGGGATGCACCAAGGGGCATGCTCTGCTTTGGTAGAAGTGCACTGAACAGTATTGCTCTGCTTCAGTAGAGGCCTATCGAACAGACCCATCCAGCTTCGACTGGAGCCTATCGAACCCAAGTCTAGGTCTGTCTATCTTACAATCCAATTTTGAGTTTGTTTTTACATATATATGGTAGAATCAGGGCCTGCCAAGGTGTGGAATCATGACCAAAGTGTGATCCTTGACACCTAAGACCTAAAACTTCAAGAATAAGGAAACAGTATTCCCGAACCTCAACCCTGCAGTATCTACTTCCATCTCAATGGAATAAATCATTGGTTATGCACCTGTTTGTGCCCTTACCAATGTCGTTGTACCATTCTAGTAGTCAATATGTGAGACTGATTTTGCTCTACCGAACACTGTTGGAAGAGTAAAATTTTGACATGAATGGCCTTTGTTGGCCGAATCCCCTTAGTAAACCATTTACCTTGTGAACATTTTTTTATGTTCTTAGGTTCACATTTGGTGTTTGTTTTAGTTATGGTCTTGATTATGAGTTAATTGAATCATGTTTCTTAAAACATATGACCGAATTCAATTAACTATGTGATTAGGTACGAATGTGAGAAAGTTAGTTGTCTGGATGAATGCAATACTACGCACACTAACTTTGTACTTAAATCACATATCTAGTAATGACTTCAGGTCTATTTAACCTGATTAAGAGCATTGGCACACTTCTTGTTATATGAATGGTACTAAATTATCATTTCAGAGACCTTATATTTTCCCCGTTCCGGAAGAACGTCGTTGAGTTTTAAGGATATTCGAGAGAACAATGATCATGAATGAAACCACTGAAGAAAATATAGTAGAATATCTTTGCACCACCTCCAAAATTAAGCATGAAGCTTTGCTTTGGGGCCAATGGGTTGTCTCCTAACTGGGAACACACCACATGTGGCTGGCCTAGATCCTGGTGATTCAAGCAGTTTACTTGCTTTGACATGACCTTTTGGGACACTTTGGTCAAACAATGATGCCATGACGCATCTTCTTACCCAAAGTAAGGGTCTTGTGCTTACAAGCACACTTTGCTAAGACTGCTCATTGGGGAAATTGATTTCCTAAATCATCCCTCGCAAAGATACGAAATCGCCATTTTTCACAGTGGATTCAAGGAAATATATGTGGACTAATCCATCCAAGATGCGGACCATATAAATACTTATGGTTTTGATTGATGAATTGACAAACTGGTCATATATTTGTCTACACACATTGCTGCTAAACCTCCTGGCCAATTTTAAGGGTTCACCACCCTACTTATCCCATAAAGTATGGAAGATTGGATAGTGCTGGAGAATTTATATCAAAGGTTTTCGATAAGTATTGCATGTCTTTTGGGTTTGTAATTGGACATCGAATTCCCATGTTCACCCTAAAATAGCTCGTATAGTTATCATAAAGCGCAATTTAATTGATCACCCGGACCTTGGTGAACGCACCAAGCTTTCAGTTTCTGCCTATGTCTATGCAATCTTGTACGCAACTATGTTGGTCTGCCTTGAGGCCCATTGCCACCCAACTTATTTGATGTTACAGTTGGTTACTAGGTACGAACCTGACGTTTCGTACTTACGCATTTGGGTGTGCATTCCATGTGCCAAGTTGCGCCGCCGCAATGTACCAATATGGGTCCTCATAGAAAGTTGTGAATCTTTGTCGATCATAATTCTCATTCACACTAGCTCCCTTAGAGCCCTTGCATGCGATAACTTTACCGCTCATTTACGGATTGTCACTTTAATGAGACAGTCTTCCCGCCATTAGGGGGAGATAAGAATGTCAACGTTCCTGTAGAACGGCGTGAATTTGCGTGGATGTTGCCCACTATGTCTCATCTCGATCCCCATACCGCACAAGTGTGACAAGCAAGTGCGATGTATTCTAACTTTCAGAATGTTGCTCCAGATGCATTCCTCTGATCTAGCTAAGGTGACGAGATCATATACCAGCTGCAAATATGCCTGGAAGGATAGACGTACTTAAAGGACGTCGAGTCAACATCCTCGAAGGTTGTGCCGTCCCTGGTGGATGGTTTGGCCGCTCGTGTTATACGGTCAGGTACACCGACGGATAACCAATCAATCTGTCTCTGCCTGAAGCACGAAAGATCACTCGGTTCTTAGAATTCACTTCCCTAGAAGAAGAAGGCCACGACAAAAAATGAATCCATACTTGATCATTGTCTCAAATCATTTCTATCTCATGAGATTAATTCGGATTACTCCTGAGACTTAAAGTTCTTGGTCCAGTATACTAGTTTGGATGAGATAATGGAATTGGAATAGGATTATCATCAATGATGTTTTCACTTATATGGTAGCTACCGACTTAAATGAAAGCGACGATATCGAACCGTGTTCCGTTGATTAGTTACAACCTAGAACTGATTGTATAACCGAAATCACAATCCAAGTTAAATTCCTTACCAAAGTGTGTTTTGGACTCGTAATTCCTACACTGCTCAAGATAACCCTGTTGTGTTACAAGTGGGAAAGGAAGCGTAATGAGAAGAATGAAATAGTGCGATATGATGCACGCCTTACAGAAGAATGAAACACTGCTTAAGATAACCCTATTGTGCTACAAGTGGGCAAGGTTTCTCTCAAACGCCCTATGATTGATTGCAGCACTATGAATGTGGTTAGTGTTTCTCCAAGGGGATATTGATACGGAGATTTACGTGTAAGTTTCTGAAGAATTACATGGACTGGTTCAAATAGTTCCAAACCACGGAACACCCTCTCAACTCGTTTGAGGCGTTCACTTACGGATTGAAGCAATCCGACGGATATGGTATACCCGTCTAAGTGATTATTTGATCAGTTAGGGATATGAATTATTCCCTTGCATGTTAAACTATGAAGTCATATTCCGAATTGCTAGAGTTACAATTTATGTCAATAACATGAATCTCACTAAGACTCTAGAAAAGCTTGAGAAAACTGCCTCGCATCTAAAGACGAAATTTGAGATAAAGGATCTTCGAAAACTTGTTTATGCCTTGACCTGAAGTTGAAGCATTGTTTTGACGGTACTTTGGTTTACCAGTCAAACTACACCCCGAAGGTGTTACCTTTTAAGTATACATATGATCTTCCATATGCTATATGCAAATGAGACCCTTGAAGAGGTTATGGAATCCGAAATTTTGTTGTACTTAGCTCATTGCGTTAGATAGGACATCTCATTCACTGTTCATCTATTGGTAAATATGTAGCACTGCGCCTACACACAACCATTGAATTGGTATTAAAGACGTTTTTCCACTGCCCTGAAAGGTACTACGGATTTGGGCTAATCCCAACGTATCTAGAGTATATCTGACCCCCTTGATCCTCGGAATGATGTTTGCCTTGTTTATTATGCTGATGCAGGTTACTTATCAAACTCGCACAAGGCACATCCCCGAATGGTTATGTCTTTACCATTAGGGATATCGCAATATCTTGGAGGTCCACGATATGACCTTAGTTGCGAAATCTTCGAATTGTTCCAAGATTCACCTCACTTCACTACGCCACACGTGAGACATGGTTGAGAGCTCTTGTTAAGCATATTCAAAGTACCTATGTTATTTTCATCCATCGTTGAGTCCCAACGACGATTCATGAAGATTATGCTGTATGTATCAACCCGACCAAGACATGATACATCAACGAAGTCAACACCAAGACATATTGCGTCTACATCTACATCAGCAAAGCATTAGGAGATTGAAGTCATGCAAGCCGATCCCAGACAACCTTGCCGACCTCTACACGACGTCACTGTGAAAGTCAACCTTCCAGAAGCTTGTCCAAGGAATTGGTATGCCTAACTATTCATATACAATGCTTGTAGTTCTCATTTGGAAGTTCTGTCAAACTCAGGGAGAGGATCCAGAAGTATACTCACTTGATCTTAATGTACTATTTTTCCCTACGATTAGGAGCATTTTTCCCACTGGGTTTTTGCTACCTAACTAGGTTTTGACGAGGCACCCATCCTGGGCTGGTTATACCCTTGTGAGCTCTTCTACTTACGTCCAGAAGACGTATAGTTTTGACTTAATGCAACTTCTCACTTTTCCCCTTAGTCTATGGGTTTTTATCCCACCTTGGGTTTTACCATAGCGAGGTTTTGTGAGTTTTACTTTTTATGCATTCTTCCGTTGATCTGAAACTCACATTCGCTCATTGTGCTGACGACTTCATCAACTGAACTTACTTCATAGCTGAAGACCTGATGCGCCATTCATTTGAGTATTTACACACGCAAGGTGGAGTGTTGCGGTCCTATTAGATTAGAAATGTGATTGTGTAAATCCTAACATATCTAGGATATCCTTATGGGATTCTACCATATCTAAGGAAATTACTGAGTTGTAATCTTATTGGGGTAAGGAATTTACTTTCCCAACTACACAATAGGGTGATATAACACACACCTCACAATTACACATCTCTCTCTCCTCTCTCTATGTCGCACCCCCTCTCTTTCTATGGCCTCCATAATTGTTTAGTAAATTATGTCTACAACAATTATATCTTTTTATAATGAAGATACGTTAATTATAATGACACAACAATAACATAACAATCACACAACAAATACATAACAATATTTAATCAGTTCTGCAACTAAATATTAAATAGTGATCACTCCTATTAATTGTCCATATTTTTATGCTATTTTCTAAACTTATGTAACTTATGTCCCTATTTTTCACGACTTTGTTTCTTTCTTCGTTTCTTTCTTTGTTTCTGTGTACCAATCCACGGTATAATTTGGTGGGATCCAATGTACTTTTAGTGGTTTAGCCTCCCTTCCCTTCCCTACCCGTTCTGCAAGTTGAACTGGGGCAGTACGTACGTGTATAAGTCTAAAACATGTGCTTACAAGTACGACCACAACATTTTGAATTCCGACAATATATCCGAATACTTGAAATTAACTGGATATGGACGTACGTGAAAAAAAACCATTCATGAATGAGAACACGCGTGGACAATTTTTATAAGTTTAATTCAATGGACTGACTGATCCTATCAAACCCTAATTTTATTCATCAGATTCATATCTACTGTGCGAGTTTATAATATCTATATTTTTGGGTTGGTGTTTCATTTGGTCTTGGTCTGTAGCTAGGGTTTGGTCTTGCTGTACTTCTTGTCATTGTTCTCAGGCATTAGGTTTTGACTTATTTTTTGCTTATGCGACGAAGCTCATGACCTCATTTGGTGACGCACCCCACCGTCCAATTAAGCAATTTGGTAATGCAAAAGTCTAACTTTAACCACTATTTTTAATCTAAATTTAGCCACATGCAGCCATTTGAAAATTGAAAACCACTTTGAATTCTTGGATTAATCTTGTTTTGATAATCCATTAGCAACTGCACCCAGAAGTCGAGCCACGCACCTAGTCAAAAGGAAGATAACCTAATAATCTCAATGATAAAAATACTATGTGAGATTAATTAAATCACCGCATACAAGTGAATTTCTTGGTACATAGCTCTAAAACCTTATTTTTTAAAAAGAATAAAAAATCTATAGCTAATATTTGAGCAAGTGATCACATGGTCTTGGACCAAGCCTTAGAAAAAACCCAGAAAAAAACCCAAAACCAAAAGCCCTTGAGAGGAAGAAGAACAAGTGTCCTGCACTCTCATCGTTTCTGATTTTCATATTAGCGCATATCACAAATTTCTTATTGGGGCTCGGTCTATTCATCCCTTATTTCAATCCTTCCACCAAAGCCCCTCCCCTAAATTATTCCATTGTCTCTAACTTTATTTCTACCTTGACTTGAAGGATTTGCCCGCAATTTACCTGTGCGCTTTTGGTCGTAGTTGTCTAATCATGACTCTAGCCGTTATTAAGCGGCTTTTAGTTCTCTTTATTATTCACAATTGGGTCAATGAAGATTGATATTTTTCAAATTTGCCCATTAATTGTTCTACAAGTTCTTGGTTACATGCAGTGAATTATATGGCAACACAACTTCAATTGTGGTGGTAGTTATCATTTAGGATTATGCACTGGATTGCTAAATTTTTTAACAATATCATAGTCGATATTTTCTTCAAAAACATGCAAAACTTTCAAAAAGCAAGGAATCAATATGTCACATCCCGGCCCGGAACGGATCACTTTTCGGGCCCGCTCCACCACCGTAGCACGATATTGTCCGCTTTGGGCTTACCATTCCCTCACGGTTTTGTTTCTGGGAACTCACAAGCAACTTCCCAGTGGGTCACCCATCATGGGAGTGCTCTAGCCTCTTTCTCACTTAACTTCGGAGTTCCTAAGAAACCCGAAGCCAGTGAGCTCCCAAAAGGTCTCGTGCTAGGTAGGGATGAGAATATACATTTAAGGCTCACTCCCCTGAACGATGTGGGATGTTACAAATAGGCTACATGTTGTACACTAATGATGTGGGTCTCGGTTACAAAAATTCGAAAACAAACACGTAAGACAAAACTTCAAAATAGTAAAAAAAGAACGCTATGCCACAACTTTAACCAAAGTAAGAAAAAGGGCAACAATATGATGAGACCACTTCAAAGTTATCAACTCTCAATACACTCTTTATGACAATCCCTAAACTTCTACAATACGATCTCCAGTATAACCTGATGCAAATTAAAAAACAAGTAAGAATAAATAAATAAACGAACGATTATGGATGTGGTCCCTAGCTATGAATATTTTTTGACTGAAATCTTGTTAGTTTTCAATTTTTGATCGAAATTCCTGAAATTAATGTGATAATTTATTTCTATATATGTTACTATATTTTTAAAATAAAAATTGAAATTTATAGTTGTTTATACTAATGAGATTTTAAATAAAAAATCATAATTTGTGAGATTAAAAATATTAAAATATAAATATACTATTGTGTGTGTGTGTGTATATAAACATGGGTACATTCATCAAAATTAACCAAAAAATTATTGTACCAAAACATGGGTACATTCTTCAAAATCACAAAAAAAAAAAAAAAAAAAAAAAGAGAGAGAGAGGGGCTTAATAACATTAGTAAATTTCTTCAATTAAACTTGACATGGATACATTCTCAAATCAAAGAAAAAAGAATGTACTCATATAAGTTTAAAAATGGATTAGAAAAAAATTGAATAGATTTTATATTAAAAAAAATGGTACATTATACATATAACAAATTGGTATATTTAAGAATGAGTACATTTTAAGATTCAAAATTTGAAAGAAAAAAAATACATAATGGGTACATATAAGATTAAAAAATTGAAAACATTTTTAAGAAAAAAGCTAATGGGTACAAAATTATTCTAATTTTTTTATTTATTTTGGAAATGTTTTGAATTGAAAATTAGTTAAGAGTTTAATAAAGGTGTGAGTATTAAAATTCTAAATCAATTATTAATTTTTATTTTAAAAAATTATGTAACTGACATGTAAATTCATTATTACATTAATGCTAGGGACTTGGATCAAAATATGAAAACTAATAAAGTTTCAGTCAATGAACATTAGTAACTAGGGACCGGATACTAATTTTTTCTAAATAAACTGTAACATCCCACATCGACCAACGGAGAGGGGGTGATGTTCCTTATATGTACATGCCCACCTTCATCTAGCACGAGGCCTTTTGGGAACTCACTGGCTTCATATTCCATCGGAACTCCGAAGTTAAGCGAGATTGGGCAAAAGCATTCCTAGGATGGGTGACCCCCTGGGAAGTACTCGTGAGTTCCCAGAAACAAAACTGTGAGGGCATGGCCCAAAGCGGACAATATCGTGCTACGGCGGAGTCGGTCTGTGATGTGATAGAATGGTATCAGAGCCACTCTGCCGTTCGGTGCGAGTGTGTCGACAAGGACGTCAGGCCCCTAAAGGGGGTGGATTGTAACAACCCACATCGACCAACGGAAAGGGGGTGATGTTCCTTATATGTACATGCCCACCTCCATATAACACTAAGCCTTTTGGGAACTCACTAGCTTCAGATTCCATCGGAACTCCGAAGTTAAGCGAGATTGGACGAGAGCATTCCTAGGATGGGTGACCCCCTGGGAAGTGCTCGTGAGTTCCCAAAAACAAAATCGTGAGGGCGTGGCCCAAAACGGACAATATCGTGCTATAGCGGAGCCAGTCTAGGATGTGACATAAACCCTTTGAAAAACCATGCAACTCCTAAGACATGATATTCATCCTAACTTCCTAAGTGAAATTACAATTATTAACCATAAGAAGCAATACTTAATCCTCCAATGATATTCCGACTGAATTGCATCCGATTACTTATCTTAACATCTTAATGATACTAAGCATCTAGAGACAGTTTAAACACATTGATTAATAATTCAACGCAAGCATGCCTAATATCATAAGTACTTAAATAAAGAGTACATATTTATGCTAAGACTCATGGTCTCGCCCTAGAAAAAGAAATTAGTTACAAATAATCATAAAACAAAAGGAATTTTATTGAAATAGAAAAAGCACACAAAACACCTTGAAAGAATAATACAAATCAACAAAGTATAGCAAAGTTCTCCAAAGTAATGCGTTTCAAATCCAATGGCTAAATAGCCTTATTTATACTACTACAAAATAAAATCTTTCCTATAAAAGGTCTTTGAAAAACTATGAAACATAATAAAATAAGATAATTAGGAAATACATTCCTATTCTAACTTTGGGAAATCTGCCCAACCACAAAATAGCCACGACTTGAATTAAAGCTTGAGATGTCTTGAACATAGCTGCAGAAGGTCTCGAACACAAAAGATATCATCTTAAACACCAAAAAGCCAATTAAGCCCAAAACGTCACTTTGACAGCACTGTACGCTACTCTTTTATTTCATCGCCATAAATTATCCGCTTAATTAGTAAAAAAATATGAAACTTTGACACAAATAAGTAGAAGGACTCACGAACATTCTTCAATTAAAATCACTCCAAAATTCGTCCTTTTGAATACTTTTTGCTTAAGAGAAAATCAAATGTCCTATATTGAAAATATAAATCAAAGTATCAAAATTCACACAAAATAACCAATAAATTAATGCTAAGAATATGATAAAATACATAGTATAAAATAGACTCATCAAATAACACAAGCCAAAATAAGAAAATTTCAAAGGAGGCCTTGAAAATTTATAATAGGGAAGGAGGGAAACTTATTTGTGAAGTCCATAAAATATGAACTCGTGCATGTGTAAGAAAACTGCTATTTTTTAATTGGTGGAAGAGATCAAATCCAAGACATACTTTTGGCTTTTCACAAAACAAATAAAGGTATAATAAAAAAAGTCCATATATAGTTGTTTTACAATCACATTCACCTTAATCTTCCAGTTTTGGGTGGATTAACACTCAGCTTAAACACTTTCTATTTCAATATATAATTCCAGTTTAATTATCATGTATATTCAACAAAAAACAGCTTTGACAAGTGTCATTACGTAATAACAGTTTATTAAAACTAACATTTCTTTGTTAGCTATGTACACGCACACATTACATAAAAAATCATAATTAGTAAACGATTTTATTATACTAATAGTTTACTGCTGCTGATACGTATATGGTTTATCAGCATGATCATCAGTCCAAATTAATTAATTTTACGTGTCCTCTGGCATTTGTTTAAGATAGTCTCCTTTTAGCTGCACCACAATCAGGAAGTCAAATTCTCGATAAAATCCTTGGTATTTCAAGTTTCAACATTTCCATCCGGATTAATTAATTATCACAGCCACTTGCATGAACCACCTTTTGAAAAGGACTGTGACAGTAACCCCAAAAGTAATATACCCATAATGTCAAGTTGAGTTGGTAGAAGTTATTTTCTTCACGGGATCAAAACTAAGGTTCGAGTTCGATATTAGCAATCTCTTTTAACGGGTGATTTAAAAAATAAATAAATAAATAAATAAAAAGGAGGAACTAAGACCTTCTATGTAAGCCCTCCAAGAAGCTTGTGGTATGCCTTGACCTTAGGGCTGATTTGGTATTGCTGTGCTTTAAAAAAAAATTATTGTGAGAATAAGCGGCTGTGAAATAAAGCAGCAGACTCACAGCAGTGTGTTTGGTAAACTTTTTTGTAAAAGTGCTTTTAGAAAAAAAAGCTGTATGATAGTATTTGGTAAACTTTTATGTAAAACAGCTGTGACTGTGAAATGACCAAAAAGGGTATAATACTCTAAAAATCTCTTTCCAATTTTATTTCAGCCATTAGAAAGTCCAACTCTACACCTTCACTCATATGAACTTCGGCTATCTATATAAACATAAGGTGTACAGCTAACATTAGTTATGGAAAAAGTAATGGTCAAAAGTATTAAAGCAAGAATTATGAAGGCTGAAACAACCTGGTAACTGATTTATGGTAAATCATGTTCCGAAACACCAATATCAGAAACCATATCATACTTGATGGAGTCTTGAAAACCCCAATATGCACAAGCATAGCTATACTGCACCTTAGAAGATACTAACCTAAAGGATCAATGCACCACATATAATCAGATGATGTATCTCCAGTTATTCCACCCTCCTCCCCAAGAATAAGGTGATCTTCGAAGTTCTTTCTCACAACTTCTAAAATTGCTGCTTCACTCTTTTTATCTGTCCTGCAAACAAAGGCATTATCAAAAGGCAACAATTTCCAAAATCAAGTTCACATACCCAACAGGATTAAAAACAATAAAATTCAAGCATTCCCCAGAAGAAACAAATGCAAATTCCATCTGGGTTCTTCTTCAAATTACATAATTTACGAAATGCCGGCACATTCAAAGAATCACAAAAGCAGAGTGCTAAAGAGAAAACCTCAGCGCCAGTCTTGGAAGCCTTCTCAACCGCTCCAACGAGCTGACCAATTGGAATTGGTCCAGTTGAATTGGCCCCAACTTTCACATACAACTCTTGGTTCGGAATTTCAGACAGCACAACCTTGGTGCAGAGACTTCTCGTCGGTTTGGCAACTGATAGTCCAAATCTTTGAAACCCATGTTGCAATTTTTGCTTTGAGTTCAGTAAAAGTGAGTGGTTAGGTCGATTAGGCGGTAAAATTGATCTGGGTATTTGAGAAATTCTCAGAGGAACGTTTGGGGAGAAACCTGGAGAAACCATACCCTCATTGTTTTTCTCGACACCCATACCCTCATCCCTTTGCTCTTCCCACCCCTCTTTCCCGTCAATCTCCTATCCCCAAATTGAAAAATCCAAACAAATTAATAACAAATTTTTACAAGAGAAGCTTACCAAAGGAACCTGGAGAAACCTGGAGAACGAGAGAAGGAGAGAGATCGCTGGTTTTTGGAACGAGAGGACGAGAGAGTGGTTTACAGTGCAGTTTGGGAGGTACGTGAGAGCTCTGAAGGCGAGAGCTGAAGGCGAGAGGAAGGCGAGAGCTGAGGGTAATTGTGGGTTATTGAAAGTTTCATTAAACGTAACACTGTTCATCCATGTTTTCAAAATAAGCTATTTTTGGAAGTTGCTATTTGCAGCTTCAGGTCTTCTTCACGTTTTGGGCTTTTTTTCACCCCTAACTTTGAAATAAAGCTGTTTTTCAAAGTTTACCAAACAACAAAAATCCTCACAGCTTTTTTTCATCCCAGCTTTTTTATTAAGCACCTCAATCCCAAACTGCACCTTAGAATGAGATAGTCTCCCCTCCCCCATTGGTTAAATTCTATGAAGTATTTTGAGCTTCAGATACCCTTGAATTAAATAAGACTATTGATCTATTGACGTTAGCGGTCATGTTTAACGCAGTTACAAAAAGATGTTAACATTCAACGTCCCAAATTTGTATATTATATGAATCTAGCTATTAAGGTGATGCTGAATAACAAAAAAATGTTGATATGAACAGCAGAGGCTTGACAATTCCAATTCATAAAATTTTACAAACATGAACTGGAAACAAAAAGCTTGCTAATAAAAGATCAGAAAACAAAAATGAAAAATCTCCCTTCGGTTTCCCCTTCCTTCATGTACATGCTTACAACCCGACACTCGGGAACCCTTTCATGTAGCACTGACTTTCCCTTGAATGTCACCATTTGGTAGCAGGTTCTTCGGTTATAATCATCAAAGTTTACAACTTAAGGTTACATAAGAATCATTAAAGTTTACAACCTATAATTACATAATAGTGATTCTTATGTAGTATTAACACATAATAATGACATTGTTATTACTGCAATAAGATAGGTATTTATGTTGGAAATGTCCTATTACAAGATAAAATGTTAGACATGGACGTGATTGCATTACAAAATCACCATTCAAAAGATACCATTACCCTTCTTTTTCCTTCTTAAAAAGTACCGCAAGCTAACCTTATGAGTAGTTTAATTTACCTAATCTTTCATCATTCTCATTTGAAAAAAAAAAAAAACAAACTGATGTCATCGGTAAAACATGTATGCCACTGCCACATGCATGTGCACAAAAAAGTTGTAAAAGTTGGGTGCAGGGAGAATGAAGAATGTTAGTTTTGCTGGATGGTGATCCACTCTATGGTCAAGTTCTACATTATCTTATCTCCAATGTAGATCTTTATCGATGATTTATGAATGTTCAATTTAACGAGAACTATATAGTATCGTTTCCAATTAACCATACCAAGAGTTCAAGTTATCACGGCTAGATCTGTTGATAAACAGAAGTTTGTACATCTGTGGAACAAGTGCGTTGACAGTTTTGGACTTGCAAAACAAAAACAGAAAAAGATATATACATTTTTGGGTAAATTACATTTTACCTTCACAAGTTTTGGCGAAATTACAACCTCATACAACATCTTTAAAACATTTCAATTTCATACATTTACTATCATTTAATTTCAATATCATACGTTCGTTAAAAAATTATGTTAGCTTAACCGTTAAGTGATGATGTGACATATATGAATCCACATTTGTGCTTATGTGTAAAAAAAACAAATAAAAAACAATTAATTAAAAATAATAAAACACAGTGGGCACCACCACATAAATTGAATAAAGGATTTTTATCACAAATGGTCCTTGAAATTGCCCAAATCCATCAAGATGATCTCTGAAATTGAAAATCGATCAATGTAGTTCCTGAAATTGGATGTCGCAAATCAATGTAATCCTTCCGTCACAAATTTGTCAAAAATTATATTATGTGCTGATGTGGCATATCATTGGGTCTCGCAAATCTAATTAAAATATTGCCATGTGGATTAAAAAATAATTAAATTATAAAAAAAAAAATTGTCAAAAAAAAAAAGTCCATCGTCTTCCTCAAGAAGGCTCACTGCCATGGCAGCCCTGCCTACCTTGACTCGATTTTTTGCACTCGAACATCAGCACCATCACCCATTGAAACATAGTCGGCACCACCTCACCACCCAATCGAACCAAACCATCTTCTCCATCTCTGACTCCAATGTACACCACCTTCTCCCAACCTTATCCTCCGACCTACCGCCACACCCGAGGCCTAGATCAACAGCCTCACACCAATAATTATGACGAGTAGCAGAGGATTTCGGAAAAACCCACCTTCCCCATGGATTCTTTTTGCTTTTGCTGGGAGTGGATGCTTTTGGTGGAGAGGGATGCCATGGCAGCAAGCTTGCGTGAAGAATACTACAAAAAAAAAAAAATTTTTTTGACAAATTTCTTTTATTATTATTTAAATATTTTTAATCTACATAGCAATAATTAACTAGATTTGTAGGACCTAATTATATGTCACATTAGCACATAATAGAATTTTTAACAGAATTAGAACAGAATAACCACATTGATTTGCGATCATCATTTTCAATGACTTCAATTTTAGAGATCATTTTGATGTTGTGGACCACTCGGGATAAAAACCCTTGAATAAAACACATCCCTCTTTCCCGTCAGCCCACCACCGCCACCCACGCCAACTTCTGCCGCGTCCCACCTTCGATGGCAACGCCGGCGCCGTCCACGTCCCAGCTATCCCAGCTCTTCCAGCTCTTCCTCTACAAGTCCAATGACTCTTCCCCTTATTCGAACCGGACCACCCTTTAAACCTGTCATTGCTCGAGTTCGACCCGACCCACAAACCCCCATTGCGACGAGGCTCCAATCCACTCCCAGATCTCTCACTGCATTGAGCAACGCGGAGCACTCTAGCCCGATGACCTAGCTTCCCTAGTTGCTCCGTACGAGAACGGAAGAGGGTTTACTACAATTTGGGTTTTTACGAGCTTGAATCGCAGGGAGAGAAGATTAGGGTTTTTAGCTTGAATCGCAGAGAGAGAGAGGGGGAAGCTTCGGGATGGGGAAGTTGAAATTAGGGTTTTTACGTGCATATGTGGTTTTGGGGGTGAAGGCGGGGGGACGGATGGAAGGGGAAGGAATTAGGATGCAGATGTGGCTTTGGTGGTGAAGGGAGGGGGACGGACGGAGGGGGAACAAACAGGGGGAAGTTGAGGTTTTGGTGGTGAAGGGAGGGGACGAACGAAGGGGAATGATTCAAGGTGTGGATGGATGGGTGGTGGGGTCCAATGTGTTTTTTATTAATTAATTATTTTTATTTGGTTTTGAACAACACTTGGCTTGGCTGCTGAAAATTCAGCAGCTACTCCTGCTTACACTCAATCACGGGTGGGCACACGTCGAAATTTTGATTTTTTTAATCAAAACTTAAACACGTGTCCATCCAGGATTAGGTGTAAGCAGGAGCTCCTGCACAACCTTTCAGTAGCCAAGTATTTTTCTTTGGTTTTTTAGCCACATAACACTGATGTGAATTCATATGTGCCACGTCATCACTTAACGGTTAAGTTAACAAATTTTTTAATGGAAAGTATAATATTAAAATTAAGGGTAAATTACACTTTCATACCTCATGTTTGGGCTATATTTCAATTCCTTATAAACATCTTTAAAATATTTCACTTTCATACCTTAAGTATTATTTTATTTCAAAATAATACATTCGTTACATTTTCTATCTATTGATCCGTTAAATGCTGATGTGGCTGTTACATATATGCCACGTGGCTGCCAAATGTCTACCACGTGGCAAATTTTTTTTTTTTTTAAAACCTGAATTTTTACAAAAAAAAAGAAAAAAAAGAAATTGAAACCCAGCGAGGAGAAGAAGAAGAAGAAGAAATCTGCAGCAGGAAGAAGAAGAGGAAGAGGAGGGAGGAAGAAGAGGAAAAAAAAACACCAACCCCCACCCCCCCCGGCCCACGATTCGAATCCAGTCTCCCCCCTGCCGAAGACCCAGCTCCCCCCTCTCCCCGCACGACCTTCCTCCCTCCGCGATCTGGTGATTTTCACCAGGAAGAAGAAGAGGAAGAGGAGGGAGGACGAAAAAGAACCCCCCCCCCCCCCCCCCCCCCCCCCGCCCATGACCAAAAGAAGAAATCTGCAGCAGGAAGAAGGAAAAAAAAAAACCAACCCCCCCGCCCATGACCCTCCTTCCGTCCACCCCCCCCCCCCCCGGCGAAGACCCAGCTCCCCCTCTCCCTCTTCTTCTTCTTCCTGCTGCAAATTTCTTCTTCTTCCTGCTGCAAATTTCTTCTTCTTCTTCTTCTCGCTGGGGTTTCAATTTTTTTTTTTTTGTAAAAATTCAGGTTTTAAAAAAAAGAAAAAAATTTGCCACATCAACATTTAACGGATCAATAGACGAAAAATGTAACGGAGGTATTATTTTGAAATAAAATAGTACTTAAGGTATGAAAGTGAAATGTTTGAAAGATGTTGTAAGGAATTGAAATAGAGCTCAAACCTGATGTATGAAAGTGTAATTTATCCTAAAATGAAATGATAGTAAATGTATAGAATTGAAATGTTTTAAAGATATTCTACGAGGTTGTAATTTTGTCCAAACTTGAAGGAGTAAAATGTAATTTATCCTACGTTTTTCATCAATGTGAAAACAAAAAAGAATACGTAGATTCATGGAACGTGGAAAAAATGCTTCAAAGTTCAAAACGTGCCAGAAAAGCAAAAGGTCATAATATTATTCATTGATAGTCACTAACCCCACTAGAAAAACAAAAAAAGTAGACCTTATATAATAGTGTGGAAACAGAATCCGGGTCAAGATAGAACTTCTCTTGCCCTTTCACTATTCCTAAAATAATAGATTACAAAAATTAAAAAATTAAATTAAATTAAATAGCATACACAACACAATTCAAGTGGTTCATTTAATTTTTGTTATGGCGTGCTTGACTAGAAAAATGTAGAAGGAAATTCAAACTCCATGACAACCGATATGTCGTACAACTTGCAGTCCTCGTATAGTATTCCTCTTATAAACGCACGCCAAAAGCCAGTCTATATATATACACACAACTGAAAGCTCATGCCAGCTCCACTGACACTACTCATCTCATCTCTCTCTCTCTCTCGACCCAGTTTCCTTATTACTCTAAGAGCTTTTTCTGGTTCTGTTTTTTTGGACGAAAAGCTTTTTCTGGTTCTATATATACAATCTGCTTTCATTTGGTAAAAATCAGACAGTTTCACACAACTACTTGGTCAAGATTTGGATCAAACTTGAGCTTGAGAGATTTCTGGAGGATTATTTCAAGGAAGGAAGAACAAGTGTTGTTAATTTCAAAAGGAAATGGACTACTCAGCTGCATATGATGATGATACTTCTTTGGATCTTAATTCCAGGCCTCTTAGACTTTTCGATGACAGTCCGGTAAGTCGAATATGTAATAAAATCTCTCTAATATATAGTTAAACTTATATCACTTTGCTTAATTGTTTATAAAATTTGCTCAGGAACTTATGTAAATTCTAAATATGTGCTTTGATTAATTTCAGATGATTAAAGAAGAGGTGCATAGCAAAATATTGATCGACGTTGGGAGGCAGCTTTCCCCTAAAGAAGAGGTTGGTTTCTTAGTTTTCTCCACCTTACCTTCTCTATCTTCTTGTTTTGTGGTTGCCAATTAAGGCCTGCCCTCATGGCTTATAAGGATATTTTTTATTACTTAATTCACAATCTTTTTCTTTAGGAAGAACCAATCTATGGCTTATAAAACTTCGATATCCAACCTCTTTAACACTTGAAACATGAAATATATATATATATACACATTTATATAAACATAAATATTATACACACACACACACACATATACCAGTAGGCCGCTGAGGCGTCTAGGACTAGGAGCACGGTTCGCTACCATGGAATATAAATGCTTAATTAGTAGTAAGTCGCTGAAGTGTCTATTTGAAAAGCTTAACATGGTATCAGAGCATATATGGTTTGATATCATGAAATAAAGTACTTGGGTTGCATGGCTAAAAGGTTTTATGATCTGCTTTGATGCACAGAGTGGTCGTCTATTGGAAGAATTGCACCGGGTGAGTGAAGAGAACAAGAAGCTAACCGAAATGTTGACGGTGATGGGAGAGAACTACAATGCTTTGAGAAGCCAACTGTTGGAGTACATGAGCAAGAACCCAGAGAAGGAGCTTAACCCAATTTCAAAGAAAAGAAAGTCTGAAAGCAGCAACAACAACACCAACAGTAACAACATCATGAATGGAGCAGTGAATGGAAACTCCGAAAGCAGCTCCAGTGATAGCGAATCGTTCAAGAAACCAAGGGAAGAGACCATCAAGGCAAAGATTTCAAGGATTTATGTCCGGACCGAAGCATCTGATACAAGCAGCCTGGTAATTAGTTAGTCCTCGATCCATAATCAATGTCACATACTCACAGTGAACTCATTTTATTTATTCAAGGTGTTGTATTGAGGAATTTTATGTGCATTTTATAGGTTGTGAAAGATGGATATCAATGGAGGAAATATGGCCAAAAAGTTACTAGGGATAATCCTTGTCCTAGAGCTTACTTCAAATGCTCTTTTGCTCCAAGCTGCCCTGTCAAAAAGAAGGTGAGTGCAAATTCCTTAACCTTCCTTTCTTTTTGCTTAAAACTTATTGTAAATTGCTTTTTATTTTTCTTATTAATTAAATGTTAATTTTTTCCATAATTTTCTCTTCAGGTTCAAAGAAGTGTTGAGGACCAATCTATTTTGGTGGGAACTTACGAAGGTGAACACAACCACCCCAACCCTTCCCAAATTGAAGCAACATCGGGCTCAAACCGCTGCATGACCATAGGATCGGTCCCTTACTCAACCTCCCTCGGTTCATCTGGACCTACAATTACTCTTGACTTGACCAAATCTAAGTCTAATACTGCTGATGCCGAGAGCACAAAAACAAGAACTGAAACACCCGAAGTTCACAAATTTTTGGTTGAGCAGATGGCTTCTTCCTTGACGAAGGATCCCGATTTCACAAAAGCACTTGCAACAGCCATATCGGGAAGAATACTTCAACACAATACTTACTAAAACCATCCAAATGGTGAATTGCAATTAAGAGCATTGGTGTTTCACTTGTTAGACTGTTTTTGAAGATTAGGTGCATTTGTAAATACAAACTGGAAAAGAGGACACAACTTTTCTAATTCAATCCGCTTCAGGGGCAAGATTTCTTTGAAACTTGGACTGCAATTTGCAGCCTATGTAGTGGCTACTAGTTCAGCTAAGACGCATTGATCTGCATAATTGTAAAAATGAGCAGAAAGGGCTTTTGGCTTTACTAGTTTTCCCCCTAAATTTTTCTATACATGTTGTATATCAAATTTAGCATAGGCCATATTTCTATAGAGATGTTGGAATTAATGCACTTCCTTATTCCCAAGAACTTTAACGTTAAGAGTCTAGACATTTCCAGCAAGTTATTGTATTAAAGTTCCTAAGCTATGTCTGTTCAGTTGTCTAGGAAGAACTCTCGTCTTTTTTATTTTCTTTATAAAGCCTTTGGCTTATCAATTGTAATCATAAGAAAATAAGAAATACAAGATCTCTGCTGTAGCAACTCAAATTTCCAACATCATTCATCTTTCCTGCACCAAAATACACTTTCCCGCACCAACAATATTTCGTCATTAATCCAACAAGAGAGAGAGGGGCTTGAGTTGCCAAAATGGAATTGAGTTCATATGTTTGATGTATTCAACTAATTAGATCAGAAAGAGTTTCAACCACTGTGACTACTATGAGATTCTTTTCCTAATTGAATTCAACGACGGACGGTCAGTCGGTGTTTATTTCTTGGTCAATGACAGACAAAGGAGGCTTTCAAAAAGAGAAAAGTGTCTTTGACATAGCCTACCATTACCATTGCAGTTTTGAGTCAAAAGAAATAGGGAAAACAATGAGGCAGTTGAGCTAAACTGGGAAAGCTGATAACAAAAACAACTTCACTAATAATAATATGTATAAACCAACAGGATTGATTCAACATGTTTTATATACAGAAGAGCAGTCTATGACTCCAGCCTAATGGAGTACCTTATATCTAAAGACTTCATTGATTACTGTTGCATAAAAAAAATACATATATCCATAGATATTGTGGCTAGGGTTGGCTCCTGCAGTTCGCCTTTAGACTCGAAACTGCATCTCTTTCAACTGCTTCTGCCATGAAACTCCTGAAGTGGAAGCAACCGGTGGTACGATAATTCCCCCAGCTCCATGGAAACTTGACTGAATGTAATCAGAATAATTTTCTACTGACTTGTCTGTCCATCAATATTCCATAACTTACTTCCTCAATAGATGTCTGGTTTAGAACAATTATCACCATCTATTTTGCTTCAATGTACAATGTATAACAGTTTTGTTTGCTTTACTCTGCATAATTAATTCAAAAATAACTAGACACAACGAATACATATGACATGAAAAAAATTAGGAAAGCAAAAAAATAAGGACAGCGCAAATGAATTACATTTGACATAAAAATGATGACTGGTTCTAAAAGTATGGTGTGACTTTTAAATGCTATAAAGATTAACGTTTACTGGGGACTAGACTGAGAGGTTTCAAAGTAAAGTAAAGCTTCAATGATGGTGTAAAATAAGTTTGGTAATATTCCTTTATTCTATTTAGCACAGTTAAATACCATACTCATGACAACCATAACATAAAAATGTTCGATTACTCCTACCGAAGATATTCTCCACTATTTTTGGCAATTGCACACTAACAATAAATTTCTTCAAAACCGATAAAATTATCCTCCAATATGTGATTTTGAAAAAGTTCAAGTCCGACACTACACGACTATTTCAAACATAGAAGGAAACGTAGGAAACAGATTTAAACATGTAAGTAAATGTCATGATTAAGTAGAGTAAGAGGAAGGAGAGGTTACCAGAACACTAGGATGATACTTGTGGAACTGAAAGTTGAAGCGCGTCACATTTTTGCAGTTTCCCTTCATTAGCTGGCAAAATTCACCAAACATGCGGTGTAGTTGAAAAGTGTCCAGAAACTTCTCTTCAATAAATCAATGTATTTGTGAACTCAAGGCCATCTCATTGAAAGTTTTCGAAATTGATTTTGATAGTTGGGATGTGAGAAATCTTGCCCCACTCCTTTCCTATCCCCATTCTACAGTGTTCTTCAAGAATTTTACAGTCATTGATTGCCAAATTCTGCAGTGGTATCGTTTTCAGGAAGTCCGGCGGGACTTTTATGCAAAAACTGGAGTCAATCTCTAAGAAGTGTAGACATGGCATTAGTAGGAGCATAGTGTGCTACCATGAAATATAAATGCTTAATTAGTAGTAGGCAGCTGAAGCGTCTATTTGAAAGCTTAACATGGTATCAGAGCATAAATAGTTTGATATCATGAAGTATAAATGCTTGGGTTGCATGGCTAAAAGGTTTCATGATCTGCTTTGATTCACAGAGACGAGAATTGACGGTGAGTGTAGAGAACAAGAAGCTAACCGAAATATTGACGGTGATGGGAGAGAACTACAATGCTTTGAGAAGCCAACTGTTGGAGTACATGAGCAAGAACCCTGAGAAGGAGCTTAGCCCAATTTCAAAGAAAAGAAAGTCTGAAAGCAGCCACAACACCACCACCAACAGTAATAATATCATGAATGAAGCAGTGAATGGAAACTCCGAAAGCAGCTTCAGTGATGGCGAATCGTTCAAAAAATCAAGGGAAGAGATCATCAAGGATAAGGCCGGCCCTGAGGGTAGCCGGGGAAGGCGGTCGCCTAGGGCCCCCAAGTTTCGGGAGCCCCAAATATTTTTATACATTCTGTATATAACATATAAATACATAAAATGTTAAGAACTAGTGCAAATGAGTGGTTAGTGCAATGGGATTGGTCCTCTTCTTTTTCTTTGGGGGCCGGCAGTTTGAACCACCGTGCCCTCCAAATGCAACTTTTTTTCTTTTGTAAGTAACCTCCAAATGCATTTTTTTCCTTTTGCTTTTGAAAGCAACCTCCAAAAACAAGTCATAAAAAACCAAAAAAATCATAAAAAGGTTCAGATACAAATTTTGGGTTCTTCTTCAACATGAAAAGTTATAAAACCGACCTCCCTTTGCAATCCTTTTTTTTTTCTTTCAATTTTCCAGTCTTTTTATTTCTATTGAATGTTTAAATCAACTATCACATGGTCTTGAATATTGTAATTTGAGGTAACTAAAATTTTGAATTTAAATTTTGTTTTCAATAATTTATTATTCAACTAGATTATTCTAATATTTGATTCCTCAGTGTGATATTGATTTTAGAAAGAACATAAGAGAACCAATTTGTCTTGTTGAATTTATTATATTCATCAATCAAGTTTATTGTTCTTTGGTTTTTTGATCATCAAGTTTTATTGCTCTTCTCTCAATCTTAGACTCTTGACTGCAAACACTTAGTACATTTGCATCTAAAACGTGAAAGGTGTAATATTTAAGTAAAGTTTGTATATCTTTTTTATTTTGACGTTAATTTTAATGATATTTATCATAGAAATAGACATTTTATGTAATTTGGTGAATTTTTTTTTATACATATCAATGTACAAAGAGTTGAAGGCCAGATAACTTTAGGGCCCCACCTTGAAGGCTCGCCTAGGGCTCCCAAATTCTCAAGGCCGGCCCATAAGACTTGCAGGATCTTACCTTTTAGGTTTTATTTTAGAGAGTTTTGGTCCTATGTCCACTTCCTATTTTTCTTGTATTTTCTTTTTTCAAGAGGATTGAGGTCTAGTCCCCCTTTTTTTCTTGTATTTTCTTTTTCAAGAGGAGTAAGGTGTATGTCGCCCCTCTTTTCTTGTTCTTACTTTATGAGGGATAAAGTTTTTGTCCCCCCTAACTAGGTGCAACTTTTTTTTTTTTTCATATCAATCAATTTATTTTCCTCATACTGTCGAGGTTTTCTTAAAAAAAAAATATATATATATATATATATATATATATTTGTTCGGACCGAAGCATACAACAAGCCTGGCAACCCATATAATTAATCAGTGTTATCTATTCTATTAAGAGAACCCTCCTTGTCAACTTTTTTTCCCTTTTTTCCCTATTTTGCCCTCACTTTTGATACACACTATTGACAAAAGGAGGGCAAAATAGTAATTTTGTACCTTTTGACAAAATGACAATCATATCCCTATTTTTCCTATTTTACCCTCTTTTTTTGAGAAAATGACAATCATATACTTATTTTTCCAATTTCACCCTCACTTTTGATACACAATATTTACATAAGGAGGAGAAAACAGTAATTATGTAATATTAAAAAAATTGTGCACTTATTAAGAGAAATTGTTCACATACACAAAATGTGTGCTCTCTGCTAGTATACATATAATTCTATGATCTTTTCCTAAATACTCACGAATTATATCCTCAATCTTCATTTCCATAATGTTACAAGTCAAGGGAGGGAGGTTTTTTTTATTTTTTTATTTTTTTTAAGCAACGATATATTCATAAGTCAAAGGGAACAACAAGTAAGCTGCCCAGGAAAATATCTAGACACTTTAAGGATTACAGTCTTTAAACAAAACATCAAGTAAAATGTTTAGTGGTTCTTCAAACCAAGAAACCTTCATGGAGCTGGTAAGTGCGTAGTGAGCAAGACGATGGGCAGCTTCGTTTGCTTGTCGGCACATGTGGGAAGCAAATGCTCTAGTGATCTTGCGTAGCAAATCCCTTGTACCTTCCACCATAGGTCCCACATGGGAGAGATCCAGAGTAGACAAGTTCAAAGCCTTCACAATCAGGAGTGAGTCACTCTCAAGAGAAAAATTTAGAAAACCCCTTCCTGCAGCCAACATAAGACCTTCACGAGCTGCTAGGGCTTCAATGTGAAGGGGCGAAGAAAGGTAGGAGAACCGTTTCATTCGAGCAGCGATAAAGCTGCCATCATCCTCTCGGATCACTATTCCCACCCCACCGAGTTTCATGGATTCCATCCAAGCACCATCCACATTGATTCACAGTCGACCATCAGGTGGTTTGCCATTTAAGTGGGTTGTTGCTGGGTAGATTGTTTGGGGGTTAGAATGACGCATTGAAGTTGAGTATAATTTCACCAATCATGTGCAATTTTACCTTACTTTCACCAAGGGAGGGAGTTGATTAAACAAGATTGAGCAGAAAATGTGGATTCATTAGAAGTTGAGAATAATTTCACCAATCATGTGCAATTTTGCCCTACTTTGCCTTGTAATTTCTTGTCTTGTATGTAACTAGGGAAAAAGCTATAATCATGAGAACATTCCGTGCACATTGCAGAGTGAAATTTCATTGAGTAGTGTTATTCACACACCCTTTTTATTTCACACATTCTTATTAATTTTTGTCCATTGATCTTTTTCAATTCAATCAATTCGAATGTTGGAAATTGAAAAAAGCGTGTGAGAAATTAAAATTAAGAAAAATTAATGAAAATAACTTGAAAACTTTGAATTTTAACGATAAGGACAAAATAAAGGGTAAAGTGAATAGTATCAGAATTGACTTTTTAGTATAAAAATGTGATTTTTCGTTAAAATAAACAGTACCGAGAGCTTTTCGTTAAAATTCTCTTAAAATTAACGTGTGGATAGCACCATCCTTTCGGAATTCCCAAGAGTAGGAATAAATAGGATCAAAAGAAAGACCCCACCTATCCAACCAATGGGCGCCACTTATCCAACTACCTTCCACACAATCAAATGGCAACCTTTATATGTCCTCCGGTTAAACCTAACAACAGTACCAGAAAGAAACTAGGCACTCTGCAGCCATAAGTCATGGCCACTACAACTTCTCTGCCTCCCAAATCCTTCCCACCATTTCTCACCAACGCACCTTCATTCCCCTCAACCCTTTTCACCAAGCTCTCATCTTTCAACCCACAGGACCACCCCCATTGCACAAAAAGGCCCAACCTTCAAACAAATGCCAAGAAGAAGAACCCCTGGCTCGACCCTTTTGATGATGGGGAGGACCCTGACATGGAGTACGGATCCCTCTTCGCGGACGGGAAGCAGGACGAGGACGATAGGCCACCCGAAAACCCCGATAATCCATACGGGTTCTTGAAGTTCCCAATGGGGTACAGTGTGGAAGTAGCATCACTGGCATTGAAAGTGAGGGGGGATGTTAGGAGGTGTTGCTGTGTGGTTTCTGGTGGTGTGTACGAGAATTTGCTGTATTTTCCGGTAATTCAGTTGCTTAAGGACCGGTATCCCGGCGTGCAAGTGGATGTGGTGGCTTCGGCCAGAGGGAAGCAAGCTTATGAGTTGAATAAGAATGTGAGATGGGCTGATGTGTATGATCCTGATGATTATTTTCCTGAGCCTGCTGAGTATACTGACATGGTTGGACTCCTTAAGGTTGGTTGGTACAAATACCTCTATTATTCTTCTTTAAAATCATTTGGGCAATTCGTTTATCTCTATGTTATGTAAAAGGATTAGGGCCCGTCTGGTAACGTTTTTGGAGAATATTTTCATAAAAATGATAACGAGAAAATGGATTTGCATTTTCAAGATTCAAGAATGCATCTGGTAAAATGTTGTAATTTCGATCATTCGTGGAGATGTTCTCTTTCAGTGTCTTCCTTACAAACTCGGTTTCTCATACAAGAAGGGTTTCGCTAATTGGATAGAAGATAATGTTTTTCCAAATTTGCATCCAAACGACTTCAAAAGTAGCGGAATGATTCCCGCTTCTTGAATCACAGAACAATAATGCAAAGAAATTTATCGACAAGAATGATCTTTACGGTTCTTTTCTGCAGTGAGGCATGTGAGCAATTAAAGATTTAGTAAGGCAGCTTCGTACTCAAGTAAACTGGAACTAAATTATTAAGTGCCTATTTGAGAATGCTCTTGGTTTTTGGCTATAAAGGATTCATCTTGTTAAACTTAATACTTAATGAGTTTCCTACTTGATTTAAATTTGTAACCGATTGCGTTAACTGTTACAGAGTAGGTACTACGACATGATCTTATCAACCAAGCTAGCAGGCCTCGGCCATGGAATATTTTTGTTCATGACAACAGCCAGAGAGAGGGTGAGCTACATTTATCCAAATGTAAACGCTGCAGGAGCTGGATTGTTTCTATCTGAAACATTTAGACCGAATGGTATGAATCTCGCTGAAGGCGGGTATAACATGTGAGTTTATAATAATACAACACAGATGATTTTGATACTTCCTATGAAAAATGAACACCTCCTTGGATGCAATAGTGAGAACTTTTATTTTGAAGCAGAAAATTGTTCTGCAGGGATAGCTGGAACAAGTATTGGTAAAATTATTACGCTGTGTTTTGATACTAATTCTGTATTTAGAAAATTTATACACGTGATTGTCAATTCAGGTATCACCAGATGGTGGATTGGTTGGGGAGACCAGTGCGGGATGTGCCACGACAAGCTTTGCCCCCGCTTAAAATATCAATTTCAAAGAAGCTAAAGCAGACTGTAGAGTCAAAATACAAGAAAGCAGGTGTAGATAAAGGAAAGTATATTGTGATTCACGGGTTGGAGTCGGATTCAAAAGCCTCAATGCAGTCTAAGGGGGATAGTGATAGCTTGCTACCCATCGAAACTTGGGCTGCAATAGTCCGCGGTATAAGGTAAGAAATTTATGAAATTTCCGTTCTGAAGGTTCTTCCAGAAACATACAACACAAACCTACACACACACACACACACACACAAGGAATATAAAAGTTTATATGCATTGACCCTACTGAATGAGAATGTTTAATTTATAGTTGGCCAGGAAGTTTTTGTAAGTATTGATCTAGCTGCATTTGTTGTTCGAATGCCGACAGGGAATTTAGGCCAGTTTTTGTCATTCCACATGAGAAAGAAAGGGAAAATGTGGAGGAAATAGTTGGAGAAGATACCAGCATTGTGTTCATAACAACCCCTGGGCAGGTAGGGATAAATTACTTCACTAATTTCCCACACTTTTTGCACGAAAACGAAACAGCTTGGAGAACTATACATATAAAACTTTCGAGTAAATATTATTGTAAAGAGATGGATGGGTTGGAAAACCATGCCATACAAATACTTTTCCGGTGCTTTACCTTACCAACGTCTCCTGCTGGAAAAATGAAACGACTTTTATTTCGTGATCTCAATCCTCCATTCAGATCAATGGTTAAATTTTATCAAGGACTTTTGCGGCTTTGCCTGCAAAATAGTCAATGAATGAAGCATGATCGATTTCTAATGGCTTTCCTTTTTATCTGCTTTAGCTTGCCGCTCTTATCAATGACTCGGCTGGTGTGATAACTACAAACACCTCTGCTATCCAACTTGCAAATGCACGCCAAAAACCCTGGTAAATGACATATGTGAATACTAGTTTTCTTGTGTTCGATAAGTACTTGTTTGAGAATATCCGTATGTTCTCCATTTTGTTTTTTTTGTGGGATCTATTTTTTCTCACCATTGGATTTTGATTTTCAAATCAGTTGATTCTAAACATATTGATCCCCTTGAACTCATAATGTCATTGTTTTGCAGCATTGCATTATTTGGCTCTGCAGAGAAGGGGAGACTATTCGTTCCCAACGCAGAGGAGAAGAACTGTGTTATTGTTTCATCGAAGACAAAAAAGTTAAAGGACATTGATACTGAAGCTGTTAAAAATGCACTTCCAATTTTCAATGTGTCCCTAGCTCTAGTCTAAAAGGGTTAAAGCTCACCCTGATTAGTAATTTAATTACTTTTGTTCTTGTTGTATTAATACGCTATCTTTACCCCAGTTTGTATAGCAGATCATTAAGCCAATGTTGATTAATAAAAGGCTTTTTAGCTAAAATGGTCCATGAGATTTGATAACACATCACTTTGGTCCCTGAGATTGAAAATCAATAGAAATGGTTTTTGAGATTGTCCACCATCCATTATTTTGGTCCTTCCGTTAAAAACTCCGTTAAGTGTCTCGGAGCTCTTGGCCGGAAGTTTGGGCAATTTTCAAAGCTTCATAACTCAATTGTTTCTTAACCAAATTCGACCTATAATATATCAAAATGAAGATAGGAAAGTGTAGAACAAGATTATACCTATTTGGAAGCCCAATGGTTGCCAGAGATGGCCAAAAAATAGCTTGAAATGTGACTGGTTCGCGGGAAAACTGGAAAACTTGCCGGAAACTGGGTAAACTTTAAACGTTCATAACTTCTTCAATACTGAACGAAATTGAATGATTCAAAAACAAAAATCATACTTCTCAACGAGACGAAGAGAATGGTACCTTTCTTGATGGCTAATTCTCCGTGGTTTGGCTGGAAAACGGCTCGAAAGTGGCTAACTCGAGATCAAGACAGCCAATTCCAAGCCGTTTTCCGGCCAAACCACGGCGAATTAGCTGTCGAGAAAGGTACCATTCTCTTTGTCTCATCGAGAAGTATGATTTTTCGTTTTTGAATCACTCGATTTCGTTGAGTATTGAAGAAGTTATGAACGTTTAACGATTACCCAGTTTTCCGGCAGACCAGTCACCTTTCAGGCTATTTTCCGGCCATCTTCGGCAACCATTGGGCTTCCAAATAGGTATAATCTTGTTCTACATTTTCCTATCCTCATTTTGATATATTATGGGTCGAATTTGGTTAAGAAACAATTGAGTTACAAAGCTTTGAAAATTGCCCAAACTTCCGGCTAAGAGCTCCGGGACACTTAACAGAGTTTTTAACGGAATGACCAAAATAATGGATTGTGGACAATCTCAGGGACCATTTCTATTGATTTTTAATCTTAGGGACCAAAGTGATATGTTATGCAAATCTCAGGGACCAAAGTGATACATTTTTTCTACTATCGACATTCTAAGTGTTAACATATTCCCAAATCGGTTAAATGGACAAGGGAATTCCATACACAAGTATGAATCCTACACCAAAATAGTTCAAGGACAATCCTACAATAAGGGTACATTAAGAGAGGACAAAACATCAGAACCAGTTCTTTTCCTGATGACGGGATCACATTGTTCGGTGAGCTTGAACTAAAAGGACTAGGCCGGCATCCTGTTCCAGAACTCTGAGAACACATTTGATGTTTACACACCTCTGTAGCTTGCTGTCCGAGCAATAATGCTGGTTGCTATGAGACAATCGGCTGTTCTTGCTTCCATGAGTACGGGTATCTGGCGCTGAAGGTTTTCCATATCAGTTCCTCGCAAAAGTAGCATCCTGTTGAGTTTCACAAGTAACACATGTTCCAGCATCAGCAAGAACTGCACTCAAACAAGTGGATAATGCAGGTGCATCGTTCCAGCTCTTTTCGCAAGCGGGACTGCTTTCGGTAGGTTTCTAACGTCATTTGACATGAAATCACATTCCCAGTTTCTTGTGCAAGGGCCAACCCTGAAATGCCATTGAGATACCAAGGCTGGCAGTGACTAAAGCAGCCTAGTTGTCTGCTAATATCATCACAAATTTCAGACTTATAGATTCCAATTCTTGTGTTCCCGGTTTTAGACGCTGGACTAAGGGTTTCTATACTTTCCGCTACGTTCGAATAAAAATGAGTGAGAATTTCTTTTGAAAATTTCTTGAGGTCATTGATTTCAAGGTCATAAGATAACAGTAGAAGTTATTACGAGAGTGCGCAAAATTTACAGAGAACAGATCAAAGAAAAGGGATGCATCATCCCATCTTATCATGTTGAAATCGTCCGTGATCATCACAGTTGGCATGGTTAACAATGTAATGCAATACAAAATGCAATAAGTATAGAACTCAACAATTTAGGTACCGGTAATGCCATTGAAATTGTTCGGGAAAAAATCAGGGATACAAGCACTTCTCCGAAAGAAAAGAATAGAAAAGAGAGTACATTACGAAGGAGACAGAAACCAAATTCAACAAAATCACTGTAATCTCAATTGAAGAATATTTGATGTTCGAATCTTGACTGATTCTGATTCTCTGGTCTAATTCAAACGTTGAATTATGAGTGTGGTTTTGCGCGAGTTGCAGGATCTTCCTTCGACTCCAAATATATCATTGCAACATAACCCAACGTCCACAACAAAATGTACTGAAATGGTACCCACGATACGCATGCAAAAAGACTTAAAATGCTTCCCACATACTGAGGATCTTTTACGTACCCAAATGGAAATTCTGTCACCCAGGGAATGTTCTTCCCAAAACGTACTCCATAATACGTACCAGATTCACCGAGCAACTGATAGACCCTACAAATAATCAAATGGAAATTCTGTCACCCACGATATGCATGCAAATAGTCACTTATATATTTCAAACAATCGATTTATCAAAGAGAAAAGCGAACAATCAAATCTTGGCGGCTTAAAACCCCAACTGCAGAATTCTTTGTCTGACATAAATCACAGTTACATTGAATGATTAAGAGAGTAAATTGATCACAAAGTTCTTTTAAACATTCAACGCTTCTGGTTCTTGTCGCATACAACTGAAACGTACGCTACAATTATAGGGAACTTTAACGAAAAGCTCCCGATACTGTTCATTTTAACGAAAAACCACATTTTTACACTAAAAAGTCAATCCTGGTGCTATTCACTTTACCCTTTATTTTGCCCTTATCGTTAAAACTCAAAGTTTTCAAGCCCTTTTCATTAGTTTTACAATTATATCAAGCACATTTTCATTGTATTTAAAATCCAATGGAAATATTAATAGGTCCACCGTTGGGACTATCTTACAAGGCCCTAGGTTTACTCTCATTATGCTTCCCATTCTGCAGACTTCATCTATTTCAACTACTGCAGATAATTTTCAGTGTGATGACTGCACAATAATGCATACAGCACCGGTTTGCTCCAATTATTTGGTTGAAATGCAAACAAATGTTGTTACCAACAGAAATTTCAGAACAAAAAGCTGAAATAGTTTATCAAGTGGTGGTAAAGGTTTGCAATGCCTTATTTATCTTTATAGTCAAGAATAATTTTGACAAGAAGAAACTCAGTGCTCTCTTCTCCTTATCTCCCTCTTTGCTCCACTTCTCCTTATCTCCCTCTTTGCTCCATTGGGATAGGGAACATAAAAATTACCTTAAAGTTCTAACTAACAAGGATGTTAACACAAATTATTTGTGGTTCAATCAACCAGATGTTTACCATGACGGAATACACCAAGGGAACATCAAAAGGAACTAGACATCAGGCTAGGGGCGATGAACTAAACACCAGTTCTAGCACATTAATTTTTCTAACAGACATTATTTTTGTCTTAATCCCACTCTTCCTTTTCCCATTACACCATGAAGTAAAATAATTTCACTCCTATGAATTATTTGATTTCATACATTCAATGCATCTTTTTCCTCTGTCAGGATTTCTACGTATAAGCGCCTCGTTTCCATTTAACTAGGAAGACCCATCTATAGATGCAGAATACGAAAGATGGGCTTGCAATGTGCCCCCGTAACATTTAAGTACAATTTGAAAAAGGATATTCATAGCAATGATGACAGATCTCACATCAGTGTATCTATTCTAGCATCACAAAATACGAGCTGAACCACATTTCCCATGGATTAAAATGCACCCTGTTCTCCACATCCGCCATGAAAAATATACGCGTCGCCAATACCCAAAAAAGATATTCAGTTTAAGAGCAGCCAAACTACCATAGCCTGCAGCTGTGCAGCATGACATATAACTATGACCAACATGAAAAATGAAAACCATTTTCCCTCAAGTCCATCAGTTCTAGAACATGAACTAATTAAGCATGATTAGAAAGAATTTCTCAATCCTACTTAGTGTCATACAGATTCAGGACATGTAAATCAATTGACTAATCAAACAATTAAAAGCTCACCACACCGACTCCCTAATCAATGAACCCAAATTCCATAACATAAAAACACATCCAAATAAAACTGAAGACTGGGAAGTACCCATGTCTCAAAACAACAAATAAAACATCTATAAAAAGGACTAACCTGAAGTTGAGGAACTGGCCAAAGGCAATGAGGGGCCAGATGTAAAGAGGGGGAGGCCAAGAGAAGGTAGAGACCGAGAAAAGAGAAAGGAACTGAATCAGCTTCAGGAAATGAGACACATAGGCCATCACTTTGCATGGGTCACGCCCTTTCCCACACAGCTCTACCCATGTTTGTGGGTAACTCCATAGCCAATAGTAGAATGGGAAGGGTGAAAGCACTCCTATTGCTGCCGCTATCCCCATTTTTCCTTTTTCTCCTTCTCACCTAATTTTCTCTCACTTTCTCTGGAAAATGCTTTCTTTCATGGGTGGCTGGCTCATCGAATCTGAGCTCTTGTGTGTTTGTATTGGTTATGAGGTCCGTGGCAGGCCCATGTTTACAGCCCGATACTTAGCAGGCTTTGAGGTGTCGCATCTTCAAAAGCACGTACGTTTTTTTTTTTTTTTTTTTTAACAAGCGATATTGGAAGAAGGGAATATAAAATTTTGAACCTCGATGTTACAATTAAGCAGAGATGTGAAGAGGAAAAGAGTGACATAGGGTTGAGAGAAAATAGAGAGTAATGCTTCTCCAGTTTCTCCAAACAAAACCCTAACGAAGGAAAAAACTTAGCATTACCTCACTATAGGGCCGACCTCACTAGTGTTAGTGGGACTTTGGGAATTTTAGTTTTAAGTTAAACCGTTTAACTCGTTGGCTTTATTGATCAAGGCTCATTGGGTGATGAAACTCGAAACTAACTTAAGGCTCAATTCAAACTTATTTGTTTGATTAATTAACTTTTAATTTAATCCTAACCATAATTCATAAACAATTAAAATTTTTAATTGTTTTTACTTAATTTCGTGGTATTCTTCAATCTGTATCATACATGGTATGCGATCCATTAGTTCTGATTAGCAAGGCAGTGTGTGATTATAATTCTTACTAATTGATTGTGAATTGAAACTACTTTCAATTCTCCTTTTAGTAAAGATTAATCTTCAAGGCTTACACAAGCCATAAGTGATATCTAGCAGTATGTCATGGCTACCCAAGCAAAGCAAAAGAAGTGGAGAACATAGTCAGTTGGAATTACAATGCAATAAGGTCCTCTATATCAATATTCTTGTTCATATTGTTAGGTTGACAATTTAATCATGTCTACTACTCGTTGTGATTATCTTCTCTATATCATTATCGTGAATGTGATTTGGAACATACCTCCTAAATCATATTCATGTGTTATGACAAGAGACTCTTGAATCATAGAATAGAGCATTTTCTTTCAACGGTCGAAGGTTAGTCTCACATGCCTCTATGAATAATTAATGATTCCAACAATGCGCATACCCAACATATGAGGTGTGTCAAGAGGCGGATCCACATAGGGATCCACGTGGAATCATTCACTCTATCAAATCTAAAAGGCTTAATCCCACTTAGTTGACATTTTTATTTATAATAACCTAAAATTAATAGAGAAAACAATTAGAAAGGACTCCTCTTTTTTGTTCAAAAAGCTTTACTCTCATTGTTGGATATAGGAAATTTTCAACCCTTGTAAATAAAGACTTAGTAGAGGCAGTCTTGCATTATAAACATGCAAGTCCCATCCCTAACCCCAAACCCCACCACTTGTTGCCGTGCCGTCACCACTCAGGCTATCGCCTTTAGCCGCTTACCTCGCGTCGCTCAATTCAATTTTTTGTCTACACATTTTTTTTAGTATCTCCAAAATTTGAATCTTGAATCCGTCACTGGTATGTCTAACATGCTAGCGCAACAGAGCTGTCTCCACTGCCGAGCGAGATTCTGGAGGTGGTGTCTCGTCCGTCCTTAATACTCCAATGCCCGGGCTTGAAATCTCGCAAGTGCTTTAAAGGCAGTTCGTCAATCAAGGTCAGTTCATGTGTCGTCCTCTCATGGGCGTTGATTCATTGTGGTACAATGGGAACTGACATATCGAACCTGCCCCATCTTGTTGCCTCCTACTTTTTTTGGCCTCTCCATCCCTACAACATATTATAATTGCATAACTTTTTCTTTTTTTCCTCTTCGACATATGTTATAAGACAAATATTTTCTTGGTTATTGGGTGACCAAGTAATGCATGGCCATTTATTTTTAAATTTAATAGTAAGAGTGGAGGATAAATAAATGTGTTTTAAGAGCGTTTGATTGTTTAGATCAGTCTAACCCTAGACAAAACACGAAGTTAATTAAAAAACTAGATGTATTAGCATTAGACCCTCACTTACATGTTACATTTTAAGCCATTTAAAATGCGAGCCTTAAATAAGACCATGCCAAGTTTATTCAAATTAGTCCAAGCCAAGTCTCTCCGGTGCAACAAACACCCGTGTTTTTATCTCAACTTTTATTATTAATTTCAAAGATATAAGACCATGAATTATTGATAAACGTACTAACTTTTAGTCGGAAGAAACTCTTGTTATAAATGCATAATTGCAACAAACATACATAACACAACAAATAAATATATTTCTTTTCAGCATAAAAAACCAAATAAAAATATGAGATGAATCATTTTCATTTTCATTTTCTAAAATATGAGATAACTACAAAATCCATAACTTATGGAGGCATGGTGCCTCAAAGAAAGTACAGGGTAGTTCTATCTACATTCACATTTTTAACTCTTATGCGTCTCTTGTTAATTTATGTTCTTTGATTATCTTCAATTCTTTCTATTTGACACTGCAAAATTATGAAAGATTTGTGAGAGGTAAAAGGATATATCCCATCTCCCATCAAAATGTCACCATGATATCTCCCTGCTCCCATATGGATTTGTTGGACAGGTCCCACGAACCACCAGCATCCATGTTCTGTTTGCTCACTCACTGCCACTATATGCTAAGCATACAAAAGCAAACTGTGTGCAGTAGACGACATGACCACAATAGCAACATTGCACCAACCGTAGGCCATAACTTCATTTCTTTCTTCTTCTTCCTTTTCCATATCATGAAAAGAACACGGTGCATGTCCTCTCTATGCGCGTGTGAACTGTCCATAATTTGAAGGCTTCTAGAGTTGCTATTTATTATGCCTTTAAAGTGAGGCCGTTCCTTAGATGTGACACCTACCCTAAGGATTAAGGTCATGCACATGTACACTCCACGCATGACTCGGTAAGAGAAATTCTTGTGTATTGTCAACCGCATGTAGCCTCTTTCACAAGCAATTTAACTAGAAATTAAATTTCTAATACATGAGCACAAATTTGTGTAAGCAATCGCACAACCATGTAATGTGATTGTTGGGCAATAGAATTTATCGACTTGTAAGCTCCTATTGGAAAATACACGCAAACAAGTTCTTTTTCTTTTTCATTTCATCCAAATCATCAAAATTCTAAAAATAAAATAAAAATGATTCTCTTTTCTTGAAGAGTGCATGAACTTGAAACATATATACACGAGTCACTAAAGGGATACATGAATCAACACAAATTCATAAACCATCTAATTCATGAAATTTGATTTACTTCTATCAATGCCAACCTTGAAGATGAAGTGTTTCCTCCTAACAAAACAAGAATTGTTTCTTTTGGAATGTTATTCAATTCAAATCTTAAAGGGGTTTGATATCCACACATCCCATTTTACTTCTCACACACCTTTTTAATTTTCGGACGTCGGATCAGATGAATTGAAGAAGATCAACGAACAGAAATTATTAAGGGGTGTGTGAGAAGTAAAATTGGGTGTGTGGATAGCACACCCCATCTTAAAAATAGATAACTCATGAATGATTTAGCTAAATCGTACTCGGAGAATCATTCAAACTTGCCGGTTTTGAATGGGGCTTCTAACTACTTACGTTCGATTTATTCATAATGATATAGTACACTTATCTGAATTCGAGACAATGTATATGTTGAAGAAGAAGACTCTTAACTACTTGGGGTGCATTCATTCCAGATTGATAGAACGCATATACGTAGACTAATTAGGTAAAAGTTGGTACTTATTATTTGGTCATACTGGCAGACAAGTGATTAATACATGCTCAAGAAAAATAAGGATGAGAGCTGAATATTCTAATTTCACAAATGGGAATGATTGAAAAAACAGGAATCTCACTTGTCTGTGCCATGTGTACACGGAGTGATGAAGACCAAACATGTGAAGTGTGAACCTGCACAGTCAAATAATCCAATAAAAAAAAGTAATATACACATTCCTGGCCCACCAATCATGGCCTGTCTGTGAGACTACTCCAAATTAAAGAAACATTCCCACCAAAACAGACTGTTGAATATATTAAGAAGAAAAAAAAAATCGAAACTATTACGTAATTTAGATGAGGAAGAGTTTCGAGTCCGAAACGTGTAATTAGAAATTCAACACTTTATACATTAGGATATTAGACAACATGCAATAAATGACTTATCTATATGAATAATGTTAAGCAGATCAATTTTTTAAGAGAAATGTTAAGGGACTCTTTCAATACTAGGGCTCTTTTTAGACTCTCTGCCACCTCATGTTTTTGGTATACTATTTTATAATGATTGCATTAGAATTGACGTTAAACTTTAAAGTGATAGAGGGTTCATAGAGAGTCTCACTTTTGAGAGAGTCCCTTTAGCATTCTCACTTTTTAGAAAAAATTTGTAAATCATGTAATGAGTCATTAATAAGAAATAAACACGTTAATCAATACTTAAATAATAATTCAATCATTAATAATCACGTCATATATTTTATAAATATGATTTAATTCGATGGTCTCCCTCATATTACTCCCGTCCATATGTAATCATTCATTTTTTAAACAAACTATATTATGGTTTAGACCCTTTTATTATTATTTCAATTTAATGAATAAAATTATTGCTCACACGTCATTATACCAAATTACTACCTTTAGAAGATGGGAAATGATTAGTACATACGCATTAGAAAATGACAATCACTTTTTTTCTTTTTCTTTTTACACACACCAAATCAAATAAATTAAATAAAAATAAAGAACATAATTAAATAAAAATGTAAGGAAAAGCAAAATAGTGTGCGTTTATTATTTTTCCTAACTATTTTCACTTCTGCACATTCTTATATGTTTTTATCACTTACTTGACTATAAGAGAAATGCTAAGAGCATCTCCAAATGAAACGTCAAATTCTAAACATCAAATTTCAATTTGATGGCTGACTTGGCAATTTGATACACTGTCAATATTTTCCTTCCATCCAATATGCCAAAATTTATTGCTTCATTTATGTTTTTTTAAACAAAAATAATAAAAGTTGGATTGTTATTTGTTAAAAAATAATAAAATAATACATACATGTGGTAGCATTTAAGGTAAAGTAAGTTGAATGCCTGTAGAGATAGCAAAAATCATATTTGAAGACAGCTTCAAATTTGACATCTCTTTGTCCATGTCAGCGTAGTCTTCTTGTCTATGTTAGCGTAGCCTTCTTTTCCATGTTAGCTTTGACATCTCGGTTGGAGAAAATGGTATTTCATTTGTTATTGTTATATGTGTACGTTACATTTTTGACATCTCCTTTGGAGATAGCCTAAGAAGACTCTCTCAAAGTGAGACTCTTTTAAAGTAAAACTCTTTATGAACTCTTCGACGCTTCATTTTTTTTTTAGACTGTTACAAATCAAGAAAACCGTGCAAATAATAAAATACTGATGTCCATGTTTTGGGGAATGCATTCATGAACCGTTGGGATCAACAAAATTCGTAATTACAACTGTTGGCACTTATGGGCTGGCTTTGGGAGTATTTTATGCTGCAATAACAATGTCATCACCGTATGTAGTAACACTATTTGAGTTTTTGATAGAAAAAAGTTAAGACGAAGAGTGAGAGACGCCTCCAAAATTGTAGAGAAAATGAGATCCAAATTTTGATATTCTATTGTTAGGTCGTAACCATGGTCTAAAATATCCATAATATCCCGATATTTTCATCGAAATTTCCGTGTTTTTGGACTACCGATATTTCCGATGTCATCGATATTTCTATCGAAATTTCCCTATTTTTTAAATTTCTATATTTAAAAAAACACCAAGGGGATTCGAACCCCTCCCATTTTACTCCTTCAACACCTTCAACACCTTGACCACCATATCACTTATATTTTTGTGAAAATATGCTAAAATATTTATATATTTTCTACACTTACAATGTTTGTCAGCTCGCTATATAATCAATTTAAATCAGTTAAATCCATCATGCAATGCATTTCCTTCCAATTTTTTATGATAAACTAAAAGCTAATTGACTAAATAAACATCCTGCAAAGTTTCAATAAAATTTTCCAAGTTTTTCTTACAATTTCCGTGGTTTTTATTCAATTTTTATCGATATCGATAATATCCCGATATTTCCATCGAAATTTCCGTGTTTTTGGATTACTGATATTTCCGATATCATCGATATTTTAGACATTGGTCGTAACACTCTCTTTAGAGCATTTACATTGGAGATATGCAAATTTGAGATGTAAAAACAACATTTATATCTCATTTTACATCTACGGAAAATGTAAATGTAAATTTTACTCTTGTGAAAGGAAGAGATACAAATTTAGGATCTCATTTAATTTTCTCTACGTACAGAGTCCACTTTCTAATTTAGGATCCATTTACATTTTTACTAACATTTTTCAACAAAGATAGATATTTTACATCATTTCTTTGGAGAGCTTTTCGGCCAACAAAAAAATATCGAATGCTGATTTCAAGGTACGAGATGCTCTTATATGTTGAATACTGAACTTTTGTGTTTGCAATTCACTTTGTGCTACCTTTTTACATTACAAATAAATTGCAATAATGGTCAAAAGGTGGGTTTCTATTTAGGTTTTTTATTTTTTTTAAGAAATAAGACAATTGATGACAAACTACAGTTACCTATTTCTTTCGGCCCAAAATTTCTATTTAGGTTAAATAGTAAAAAAAAAAAAAAAAAACAAAAATAAATAGAAACCCATCTTAAAATTCTCAAAATTCACCAGCCCAACTGGAACCCATCTTTCCCTCCAATTTTTTCTTTTGTGTTTGTTTTGTCATCTGAAATTCTGCTAGATACATACGACTTTCTCTGCAAAGCATTTATCTTTAGTCAAAAGCACCTCCACCTTGGGACCCTGCCTTCTACACAACACCACTCAGTCGCACTCCATTTTTCTAATCCAAATTCTCAATCACAACAACATAAAAAAAATGAAAAAATCCACAATCAAAACACAATTATCATAAAAAAACAACAGTGATTAGCAACAATCTCCATAGATTATCCAACTGTAAAGCAAACCCACATACATTGGATGCCGCTCAAACACAAAGAACAAAGAAAAAAAGCAAAAGAAATTGCAGCAATGCATATCATGAGCATCCCCATGTCTCTCAATCTTCTTGTTCATCACTTTTGAAGCCGAACCCACAAACCCTAAAGACCCAGAAGAAGCAAAAACCACCACCATGCCTTCAAGACACTTACCTCCGACGACTCTGAGGCCACCCAGTTTCTTGACAAAAACCAGGATCTTATTTTTGGCCCTCACAATCTCAGCCACTTTGGTGATAATCTCATCCATCATCTATTTTCTCTACCATTTTTGGCACTCACTTGTGAACAGAAACAAGACAATCCCATTTGACTCCAGTGATCCTCTCAAGCTTGAGAGATTCCAATACAAAGAGCTCAAGAATGCAACGAGTGACTTCGATGCTGCCAACGCTATCGGGAAAGGAGGCTCCGGCACCGTCTTCAGAGGCATTCTCAAGTGTGGTAAGTTGATTGCTGTCAAGAGATTGGATGCTTTGAATTTGCAGTCCGAGAGGGAGTTTCAGAACGAGTTGCAGATTCTTGGTGGGTTGAGATCGCCATTTTTGGTGACCCTTTTGGGTTATTGTGTGGAAAAGAATAACAGGATTCTGGTTTATGAGTATATGCCCAATAGGAGTCTCCAGGAATCACTTTTTGGAGAAGGGCTTTTGAGTTTGGGTTGGGAGAGGAGGTTCGAGATTATTTTAGATGTTGCCAGGGCGCTTGAGTTCTTGCATTTGGGATGTGATCCTCCTGTTATTCATGGTGATATTAAGCCGAGTAACATTTTGCTTGATTTCGATTATCGGGCAAAGATTTCGGATTTTGGGTTGTCAAGGATTAAGGTGGAGGGTGAGTTTGGGGTTGATATGTTCAGCCAGGACTTGGGTAAGAGTCAGGAGCTGTGGAAGAGTCAGGATCTGTCTGGGAACTTGGCGGCGGAAACTCCAGCAATCGGTACCCCCGTGGAGAGTGCTAGCGAGGTAGATTTTGCTCTTGCTTTGCAAGCTTCTTCTTCGTCGAAAAATAGTAAAAAAAGTTGTAATGTTAAGGCCTTGAACTTGAATTCTGTGAATTATAATGCCAACATTGCTTGTGAGAGTGATGTTAAGAGTAGTCATGCTAAGGGGAAAGAGGTTTCGAGTGTAGATTTTGGTGGGGATGATTGGAATAATAGGTTTGTGCCTTACGATGACGAGCTTAGTAGCATTGATCACAGTAAGGAGTTGAATGTTATTGCCTGCAATGGTGTCGATGATGTAGAGGATACGAAACAGTGGGGGAAGGATTGGTGGTGGAAGCAGGATGGAAGTGGTGAATTGTGTAGTAAAGATTATGTTACAGAGTGGATAGGGAGTCAGATTTGCCCGTCTTCGAATCCTGACTGGGATGATGAAAAGAAGAGCATTCCCGAGAAGAGTGACTTGGATGTGTCGACTCCGGTGGATAAATCAGAAAATGCAGATGAGCCCCGTTTGCAAGAATTTATGTTCGAAAACCTCAATAAGGGGTTTGAGAAAAGAGAATCGAAAGGCAGGAAAAATCGTAAAAGGAAACCGAGGAAGATGCAAGAGTGGTGGAAAGAAGAGCACCTTGCTGAGATTAGCAAGAAGGGTAGTAAGCTAAAAAATCTTGAAACAAAGTGGAAGAAGGGCTTCAAAATGCCGCGTTTTGATCTTGGAAAATGGCTTTACCTTCACAGACGAAAGAATTTTAGGGAGCAGAGTCAAGATGGATGTGATCAAAATGGGGAGTTCAGTTTCAGGAGGGGATGGAAGAAAGAGAATGCACATTCCGTTGGCAGTGACGTCCACAGTGGCGATATATTTAGTCGTGAACTCAGCAGCACAACAAGCATGAGAGGAACTTTGTGCTATGTTGCACCAGAATATGGTGGCTGTGGATACTTGATGGAGAAGGCTGACATTTACAGTCTCGGAGTTCTAATCCTCGTGGTTGTGTCCGGTAGAAGACCATTACATGTTCTTGCATCGCCCATGAAGCTCGAAAAGGCGAATTTAATAAGCTGGTGTCGACAGTTGGCGCAAGCAGGAAACATACTTGAGCTTGTAGATGAGAGATTGAAAGATGAGTACAATAAGGACCAGGCAAATTTGTGCATAAATTTGGCTCTCTCTTGCTTACAGAAGATGCCAGAGTTGCGTCCGGAAATTGGGGAGATTGTTAAGATCTTGAGAGGGGAGATGGATCTCCCACCACTTCCGTTCGAGTTCTCTCCCTCCCCGCCTTCAAAGTTATACAGCAGGTCAAGGAGAAAACGTACCGCCTCTGCAGATTAGGCACTGCAACACATTCTTCATTTTACTTCTCCTTGATCATTCCTCGCCGGGGTTATGGTGATTGTAATATATAAGAGATGATCCGAAATCGTTTGTGAAGTCTGAAAGATGGGTAGCATGAGGATCATATTGTTGTATGTACATTAGGTAGATGCTTCTGTTTTCTTTTTTTCCATTAAATGGGTTCATCTTCAAGTACACTTGACTTCCCTTTGTTGTTTCATGTAAACCAGAATTTTCAACCACAACAAACCAAAGACTCCGTGAATTTTATAGGTCCTCAGTTTTATCCATGGACTTGTCAGGCATGCATGGTTTTTCTGGTTCTGCCTTCAAACAATTGTAGGGACTTTTCCCACAAATTGTACCTTCTTTATAAAATTTGGGGCTGACTAATTCATTTTCCGTCGTTAATTTGGACAAAATTTGACTGTCGGTTTTCATTTTTTCCTTCGATGCACATTGAATCTTGTGAACCACTCAATCCAATCAAAGACAGGAAACGAGACTTAAAAGGATCGTTCTCATGTGTAATTTATTAAAAAAGGGCTTTATCCACCACATATAAAAAAAAAACCCTGGTTAGGTAAACTTTGACAAACATAGAAAGTGATTGATTGTTTAAGAGAGATGCTAATGGGATTTTCTCAAAATTTGATTTTTTATAAACATTCTGTCACCTCACAGTTTAACGTCAATTTTCATGTCAATATTATAAAATATTGTGCTACAAATATAAAACGATAAAAGTTCATAGAGAGTCATTTTTCAAAAAAAACCCTCATCGCTTAAATTCGGTTGGAGCTAATTTTTGTGAGCCATGAAGCACTCAAGTCGTAGTCATGGGCCAAAGCTGTTTTGAGTACTACTGAAGTGTGAATGATTAACCCACGGAAGGCTTAACGCTACTCACTCAAAACAAAAGGATGTGTCATAAAGTCATAGAAATATTTTTCCGCTTAGTTTTTTTCTGCTGAATTATCATTGTTATTTTGCTTTCCTAGAAAGAAGAGAAGGAAAAAAGGACGTTGCTCCGTGTCTGGGGGCTTTGCAAGCTAAAAATAGATGTGAACTTAGGGGGACACCACTTGGAAGCAATATTTGCGTTCTTTAAAATAATGATTTTCAGACTCCTATTTTCTTCTTCCACATTTCTCTATCCTATTTCTCCTCTTCGTAAATTCAAATGCTAGGAAAAATAGAACGGAAAAGTGTATAGAAAGAAGAGATAAGTGTCGAAATCCTTCAATTTTGTTTGTCAAGCTGAATGAAAGAAAAGGATCACAAAAAGTAGTGGGAAAAGAAAAGGGAAAATATTTTTGCTCGGCATTATTTAGTGATGGTGATGATCATCACTCCATGGATTACCATGATCATTTTTTTTCCTGCCATCAGTTGAAAGCATATTGGTGGGACTATTGCCGGACAGCAATGTGGCATACTTTTTCAAGGAAACGGTAGCGTTTTATTGATGATTAAAATAGTACAAATTTCAAATAAAACATATTTAGTAACCTTTATGAATATGGTGTAATTCACTTTAAATTTGTTATTGGATTCTTTTTGCCTGGTCAGATATTATAAATTAATCATGTCAAAGCAATTCTAAACGTTAGAATTTTAAACCATGAGTTAATTTTGCTTTGGATGTTATGATGTTTTCAGTCCTAATGACATTTTTCTCTTGTTGCAAGACATTTCATACTAATTTTTTTAGGAGAGGGAATAGTATCGAGCCTGGAACGGATGGTTAGAAACACAACACCTTATATACTAGGATATTATATCACATGCAAGACATTTCCTACTATTTACTTTTCATCTTATTACATCAATATCAGAAGATATTTTTGAAGTATATGAGAAGGGTGACATCCGTCCTCATCAAATCAATGATGTACCAGAATATTGGGCTACATAGAGGAATAGGATCCTCTCCAGGTCCTATTTGTGGGGATCCAGATGATCAATCAATTATATCAGTTTATCGTACATCGTGCGATTATAAATTATTTTAAAATTTTAATTTGAAATCAAATATAAATAGTACCTAATGAAAACTGACCGCACGAAATACGATGAACATATACCATTGATTGATCTTCCGGATCCCCACAAAGAGAATCCGGAGAGGATCCTTGTTCCTACATAGAAACTAGGTATAACTCTTGATTTCGAGAGATTTTTTAATGTGACCGGTACACGGGGTGGTACACCACGTGTTACTATACAAATGGTGTGATATGTGCTAAAAAGTTAATAACTTAAAAAATAAAATTTCTCACCACTTCTATTAAAACACGTGGTATACCATTTGTGTTCCCGTCACAATTAAAAATTTCTTCTTGATTTCACTCAATTGCCATCCCACTTGAATGGAGAAAGAAGTCATAATCTTCTGCAATCCAACATTACTCAAAATACATATTATATATTTTTGATCGAAAGAGATACATATTTAAGGGGCCGTTTGATAACTATTTCGTATTTAGTTTTTAGTTTTTAATTTTCTTTTAAAAAAAACTGAAATTTGATTTAGTAACTACTTCTAAAGATAAATTTCAAAAACTCAAAAAAGTAAATTTTAGTTTTTTTTTTTTTAAGTGAAAAAAAATTGAAAACTTAAAACGAAATAGTTATCAAACGGTTTACACAACAGTTGCTAATTTTTTCTATCTTCATGATAAGAATATGTTAAAGATCAAGAGTAAGCGAAACACGGGCAAAGTACATATAAATCATGCCAAACGGATGATGATCACTGAGTACTAGAAGCTGATGAGACTGGACTTGTTGATGATCGTCAAGCCAACGATATTGTGAACCCTACGGAAGTCCAAGCTGCATGTATGCTCAAATTCTGTCTAGCCTTAAAGATCAGGCTTAACACACTTCAAGTTAATCTTAGCTGTGGGCTGTAACTAGTGCGACATGCCACTACTCGTACTACAAAGCACAATGGAATGAATCAATGAATACTTATTAGTACGTTGATCGCGTGTCGATTATCTTACTTTTAATCAAGCTACTGAGATGAGATTTGAAATCGAATTTCTGTTGCATCATCGTGTTCTTCTGATCCGTTAGGCTCTGTACTTACGGGCCTGGCTTTTATCGATCTGCTGTTAAATGTGTTGAGTCAATTATATCAGCTTGATCACAGGTCTCTAAGTTTCTACTGCTGCTCTTCTTTTTTATCTCTCCGTTTATTGTTTATTGATCACAACAATGCTTTATGGTATGGAATGTTAGGCGGCGAAGCATCAACACGTAGACAAATAAGTGTAGTGGAGATGAGAATGCTTCATTTGATGCGTGGCACAAGAAAGGACAAGATTAGGAACGAGAATATCCGAGGTAAATTAGGAGTAGCCGAAATTGAAGATAAGATGAGAGAAAATCGGTTAAGATGGTTTGGACATGTGAAACGAAGACCTACAAATGCTCCGGTGAGAAGTTGTGATACGAGACAGAGGCTCAAGGCCAATGGATAGAGGAAGACTTGGAAAGAGACCCTAAGAAAAGACTTGGACGACTTGGATCTAACGGAAAACATGACAGAAAACTGAGCGTAATGGCGTTCTAGGATTCATATAGCCAACCCCACTTAGTGGAATAAGACTTTGTCGTTGTTTATTGTTCTTTTTTAGATCAGCTAAATTCCTCATTCTCAAGAGTTGTTCGTGTTTGCTATTTGCTGTAAAAATCTTATTGCTATAGCAGCATGCAACATGAGACGTTACAGAAATTCGTCCCAGACGGGTGGTTTAGCTCAGTGTAAGTTTTGCAGTCGTGGTTAGATTGCATGATTTATATTTCCGACTGTACTCTAGGTTCTCAATAAGTTATAAACTGAATTATTTGATCAAGAAAAAACACACAGTTGCTCATTCGCGTCATTTTCTTCAACACTGGTTCATTTAATCAATATCATAACAAGAATACAATAGCAACAATCTTATAAACTTTTGATCACTCTGAGACTGAGTGATGTGAGTCTCATAAGCTTTTGATCACTCTGAGTGATTGTGCTACCTCCGTCATGATCGGCCTCTCGTCCGGATTTGTTTTGAGACACCTCCCTATGAGCTTGGCACATTCCACTACTTGCTTCTTGTTTTCTTCTTCCAATACCTTGGCCTCTAAGTAGGTTTTGCAAAGATTTGCTGACACCGTAAACTCGAGCACGTTATATGAGCTTGAACCGGCATTGTTATCATTCTCCATAGACCAATTTAGTAAATCACTCCATCTCTTTCCTGCAAAGATCTCACACAATAGAACTCCAAAGCTGTGGACATCGCTCTTTTCTGAAGTACGTCCGGATATAGCATATTCAGGAGGCAGGCACCCGTGAGTTCCTGTAATCACTTCAACATCTACATGAGTTTTACCAAAAGGAATTGGTACTGAGGTTCGGAATTCGGACAGCTTGGCGACATAGTCTTGGTCTAAGAAGATATGTCCAGTCTTCATATCTCGATGGATGATCATCTTCGGCATGCCATAGTGGAGATAAGCAACTGCACCTGCTACTTCAATTGCAATCTTTAACCTGATCGGCCACGGTAGTGATTCACCATCTCCATAGATGTGGTGGGAGAGATTACCTTTTGTTGGGAATTCATAAATTAGTGTAGGCAACTCGGTCTCAAGGCAGCAGCCCAACAGCTTCAAAACGTTCTTGTGCTTGCTCATGTTCGTGGCAATTGCTACTTCATTTGCAATCAATTCCAGAGGATCCATGTAACTACTCGAGTCTGCTTCGAACTTCTTAACCAAAATCTGGCGTTCTTCGTGAACTCCTTTGTAAAGTCGAGAATTCCAATCCCTATGTATCATTCCATCCCAGCCGTAGTCATTCGTTGCCTTGTTGAGGTCTCGTTCGGAGTACATCCGAATCGGATTACAACTCCCATCGAAAGAATGTATGAGCTGTTCCAACATAGCACCTCCATTCTTCAAGAAGCAGCCCTTCTTTTCCCTGTTGTATTCGTTGTTTCTGAATCTTGATAGCATATTGGAAGATTTGCTTTTCAGTTGCCGAAATTACAACTTTATTTGGGACTTAACGCGCAAAACATCGAAAGTGTGATTAAATTTCTCTTCACGACTATCGTTTACTTTGAAAAAGTCTTGAAGACTTTGCAAATGGACTGGCCCTTCGAGAAGTCTTCAAGTAAAATATTGAAGACAATCAAAAAATTAAATTAAATTGGGTAATAATCTTACGGGGAGGGGAGGGGAACCGAACTTGGTGAGGGGAGTACACTCCTTTAGCCAACTTGACTGCGTTAAGCTCCAAGTTGGCTGACTTTCTGAACAGGGCCAAAAGACTGGAGCTAAACCTAACGGAAACCAATATGCAATCACTCTTCAGAAACCACAAAAAAAGAGCAAAAAGGATACTCTGCGGAATGGAGCTGCGAGGTTGAAGCCACTCATACATTCTTTTGATGGAAATTGTGATCCAATTCAAATGGACTGATCCTCAAATTCATATGAGCAGAAGGCTCGGTTTTCCGACACCTCATGTCGAAGTAGATGCAGCTCAAGAACTGCCTACATCAATAGCAACTGAAAATGGAAAACAGTTGATGGGGTTATAGCTAGCCTACTCTTGGAAGGCAAATGAATGTAGTCACCGACTCCCTGCCAAGTCTATGGTCATAACAGTGACGGCCTACGCTGCTATAAAACTAGTCATTTGAAAAATAAAGTTCAGGTAACACAGTTGAGAGGAGAAAGGAAAAACCTCAAAACACTTCAGCCTAAATCACATAACGTGAAAGTCTGACGAGCATACATCAAGAGAGATAAGAAATAAACAAATTCTTAAGAACTCAGAACAAATAAATTGTACACTTCCCTGAGTTATACCACAAGCACTACACCCATCCAAATCCAAAGCACAGCATTGCAAAAGAAACCGCCAAAGCCCGAAATCCATGGTGAGGAACCACCAGGACAGCAGCATGTGATGAAGAATTATGAGCACCGACGGCGGCCGTTGGGGGGGAAGGCAGAGGATGGACAAGGACAGAGACCTTCATGCCACTGTAGCACTGGCCGTTGCCACAAATGAAGTAGTACCTCTTGGCCTGATTGAGGGGGATGAAGTCTTTGCCACTGCTCCAGTTCCCAACTGCACCGTCCAAGGTGCAGTTGTCATACCCTGTTTGGTTCACTTCAAACACATTGTACTGGTTCTTTTGGTACCTAAACGCTGCAATTTAACAAACACTACACTTTGAGAACAAAAACAAAAACATGGATAAATAAGAAAAACTTGCACAAAAGATAAATTGTTTGATTTTCCCCAAAAGATTTAAATTGTAACACTGCACAAATAGGGGTGGAATTTTTTACTGAATTACCATACTATACTAATGTTGTACCAATTGGTAATGGTAACGGTAATGATAATAAATTTTGCCATACCAAAAGTTTAATGTGGCATTGGTACCGGGATTTTCATATGGTAACCGGACCGAACCCAACCCTATACACAAAAGGCAACATTCAAAGAACAAGATGATGGTTCATGAGCTATGAAATTTATGCAAGAAAACTTTCTCAGATAGAAACTGAGGCAAACTTTAGGGTATGTTTGGGTAAGAAACTTCCAAATTCTAAGGGATTTAGGCATATTTGTAATGCTCATGTGGTGCATTTTCTAATTCCTCATCTAATTTTTTTGTGATCCATTTCTTCTTCATTTTACCTAATGGCCTTAGAATTTGAAAGTCCCTCACCTAAACATAGCTTAAAGATTTTCAAAATGTCTGTGCTAGTTTCAATTCTAGTGTACAATAATATGGCATTTCTCATTTCTCTTTAAAAAAATTTACATCAACAAAAAATAAGTAATTTTTCCGATGGTATATAGCACTGAGTGATACAACAAATAAATGGCTAAAACTGAAATAATACATTTAAACAGTTTAGGAAATCAAATCTAGCGGTTAAAACTTATGGCAGAAACACATGTGTATATATATATATATAGAGAGAGAGAGAGAGAGAGAGAGAGAGAGAGAGATTGTTATCTTACAGATAAGGTCGCCAACATAGAAAGTTTGGTTGTTGGCCCAGAGGGTGTAGTTTTGGCCAGGATTCCAGCCACGGTTGGCTCCAACAATGTGGTCAGTGGCAAGGATTGGAGTGAGCACTGCAACCCCCGAGATGATGAAAACGAGAAGCAAGATGTGGTCGTGGGATTTGGAGTTGGAGGAGGACTTGGACATCTCTTCCTTCACTTCCCTCCCTCTCTCTCTCCCCTCTCTCTCTCTCCTTCCCTCAGCTTCGCAATACTCACTATAATATCACTCTAGTGGAGTCTGGAAAGACGGTTCAAAAGTTGAATTATCTGGGTTGTGTGGGAGCCACACAACACAACAATTATATGGGGGTCCAATCCAACGATGTCGACAGAGTGGTCCACTGTTTAGTTTTTGGGAGGATATAGATTTGAATTAAAGCATCAAATATAATAAGTGAATACTATATTAGCACTATCAAGCAAGGTATTAAATATCGGTAATATCGGTAGTTCAGAAACACGGAAATATCGATGGAAATATCGGGATAATATCGATATCGATAAAAATTATATGGAAACCACGGAAATTGTAAGAAAAACTTGGAAATTTTTATTGAAACTTTGCAGAATGTTTATTTAGTCAATTATCTATTAGTTTATAACAAAAAATTGGAAAGAAATGCATTGCATGATGAATTTAACATTATCAAGTTGATTATATAGCGAGCTGACAAACATTGTGAGTGTAGAAAATATGTATTAATTAATGAAAGTAAACATATTTTTTGGTTCTTTTCTTACAAAATTTTTAGACTTCACGTGTTTTGGTTCTTTTCTTACAGAATATTTGGTCTTCATGTGGAAAATATTTGGTCTTCTCTTACAGAATATTTTTTTGTTCTTCTCTGACAGACATACAAAAAATCGTACACATACAAACACACACACAGAGAAAACCGTCACATACACACAAAACTGTGTGCCAAAACCGTGGTTTCATGCTAAACCATGTGCCAAAACCGTCTCGATCATTGCGCCCCGCACGTACGCACCCACCCACCCACAATCCCTCTCCTTCTTTCTTCCGGAGACCCGATCCCACCCTTCCCAGATCCCTCTTCTTTCTCCCCCACCCCACCCCCTCTTTCTTCCGGAGAACAGATGCCACCCTTCCCAAATTCCTCTTCTTTCTCTCCCCCTCTCCCGGTAAGGAGACCCGATCCCACCCTTCCTAGATCCCTCTTCTTTCTCCCCCCCCACCCCCTTCTTCCGGAGAACAGATGCCACCCTTCCCAAATTCCTCTTCTTTCTTTCCCACCCCCCCTTCTGGTGGAAATCCCTCTTCTTTCCCCCCCCGAAAAATTTTTTTCCTTCCCCACGCCCAGATGATCATTCTCCGCCCCCTCCAGATTCTTCTTCTTCCCTCTTCCCCCCCCCCCGCGGATCTTCCGCACGCCCTCGTGTTCCCCCCGGCGTTCACGTTCCCCACCCAAGACACCAGGATCCCCCCACGGTCCCCCATGTTCTCGAAGCCCCCAACCCAGAACAACAGATCCCCCCCAACCCCCACAGTCCCCCATCCCCAAAACGCCCTCTCGAAGCCCCTTTCTTTCCCCCGCTTCTGTGAGCGGTCCCTTTTCTTCAAAATATCGCGATAATTTCGAAAATATCGCGATATTATCGATATTATCGATAATATAGCGATATTTTAACGAAATTTAGTTGGATAGTAATTAAAATATCGGTACCGTGAAAAACCGATAATATCGGCAATATTTCGCCGATATTATCGGCATTTTGTTCCTTGCTATCAAGTGACCTACTCACTAAGGATATGGGCCCGTATTGTATTGGTTCTATGGGACAATTTTAACTTTTTTGTAAGTGTTAGAGCAACTCGAATCTTGAAGCCCTCTACATTATTCAATCCATTTAGTAAATAGTAATTACCTTAAATGAACAGTAATTGTCATTTGCATTTCCACCTTTGGAGCCCTCCCCTTGACAATAGGCAATAAAATATCAGGTTTTTTGTTTGTTTAAATAATACAAAATAAAATTATTTGTAATTTCATATAAGAATTTTTAAATCGTTCTTGTTGCGCCACGTGTCATTTTATACAAAAACGAATTATTTTTGTGATGAATTTCGATAAGATTTTTATCCAATGTCATCACACGTGTCGTTATCTTTTCAAAATCTTTGAGGATAGATTTCAATAAGATTTTAAATCGTTCTCGTTGCGCCACGTGTCATTATCCGAAAGATAATTATTGGAGATCGATTTCGATAAGATTTTTATCAAATGTCATCGTGCCACGTGTCGTTATCTTTTCAGAATCTTTGAGGATAGATTTCGATCAGATTTTTAACGAATGACGGAATGCCACGTGGCCCTATCTACAAGCCAATCCTTTCTGAATCGTCCATATAATCCACCATCAATCCTCACAAATCTCACACCAACTTTCTCAAGATCTCTATCATTATTCATAGTTTCTGCTTCCTTTATCACCAAAATCTTTATCATTATTCATAGTTTCTGCTTCCTTTTTACAATGTCTTCTTCTTCATCAAGGATGATGTGAGAAATCGATCAGCAAGAGGAAGAATTGTTTAACCAATCTGAAGGAATGTTCAATCTTCAGATAGCCCAAAATGAGATGGAAAAGGATGAGGAGCGTACAAGGAAAGATGACGAAGCAAGAATGGCCAGAACCTCACATTCCCGTTGAGTCATCCAAACTGTGGCACAGATATGCAGGCCTAGCCGTTCCAGAAACCTTGATAGAAGCGGGCAATGACAAGGCGAAGAGCTGTTAGACGATTACTTTGTCCATAACAATGCATTTCCTGATACGTACTTCAGACGTAGTTTTAGAATGCAACGACATTTGTTCAACAGAATCACGACTGATGTTTGCAACCATGATTCTTACTTTGTGCAAAAGAAGGATGCTTGTGGTGCTATGGGTCTCCTGCCTGAGCAAAAAAACACTACTGCGTTGCGAATGCTTGCGTATGGAGCATCTGCAGACCAAGTGGATGAGATAACGAGGATGGGGAAATCAACCATTCTTGAGTCCCTGATGAGGTTTTGCGGAGCAGTCGAATCTTTGTACACCGCAGAGTACCTCCGAAAACCTACTCACATGGACTTGCAAAGGCTTATGAAGAAGGGCGAGATGCGAGGTCTTCCTGGGATGATAGGAAACATTGATTGTATGCAATGGACGTGGAAAAATTGTCCAAGTGCATGACAAGGCGCATATGGGGACATAAAATGAGCAAAATCTATCATTTTGGAGGCGGTAGCATCTTTTGATACATGGATATAGCACAGCTTTTTCGGGGTTCCGGGGGCTCAAAATGATCTCAACGTCCTTGCCCAATCACCAGTGTTCAACGACGTCCTGTAAGGAAAGGCACCAAAAGTCACGTACATCGTCAACGGACGTATGTATGATGGGTCATACTACCTAGCTGATGGCATTTACTCACGGTGGGAAACATTTGTCAAAACAGTGCCACATCTGCGAAGTGCAAAGGAAAAACACTTTGCAAGTTGTCAAGAGGGGTGCAAGAAAGATGTGGAGTGTTGTTTTGGTATCCTCCAAGCTCGTTGGGCGATCGTCAGGGGTGCTGCCAGAATGTTCGATTTAGAGTCACTTCGATCCATCATGATGACGTGCGTCATTCTTCACAACATGATTGTGGAAGATGAGTTTGATTATGATGCGATTGATGAATATGAGCTAGACACGATGAACAATTCAAGAACACGGATATATTGTGCGCATGATGCTACCGAAGAACCCATGCAACACGAGCCATTACAAAGGGATGGACGTTACAATGAAAGGGTCATTCAACGATATACTGCACTTCAAAGGCCATCTATGCACAATGCTCGACAAATTGACTTGATAGAGCACCAGTGGGCATTGAAACAAGTTGAAGATACTTAAGTTTATTTAGTATGTTTGTTTGTATTTAGTGTGTTTATTTAATTTTATTTGGTGTGTTTTTTGTAGTGAGTTTTTCATTATTTGGTATGTTTATGTAATTTTATTTGGTGTGTTTATGTAATTTCATTTGGTGTGTTTATGTAATTTTATTTGGTGTGTTTATGTAATTTTATTAGTATAAATATATTACAAAATTAAATAAATGTACTCTCACTTTAAATAAAGTACTAAATTCAATAAATTGGAAACAACATAAATAATAAATTACAATCCAAAGTGATTGGAAAACTATGGGTGCCGATTACAAAAAGTACCCTATTCATCATCACTTAACCAATTTGTGGTGCTAGGATGATCTTCTCTTGTCGTGACACGCCTCGACCTCGATGCCCTCGGGGCATAGGGAGGGTCACGTGCTGGCCGACACCCGAAGGGTGACGAAAGCCATTTAATTTAAGCGAAAGCGGAGGAATGTACCAAACAAGCATAAAGTTACGAATAACACCAAACTAAGTTCAAAAGCTAATTATTAAACATAAGGATATTACACAATATGTTCAGACAGAGCATACGTCTAATACAGAGAATAAACAGAAGTTTATATAGAAAAGTGCTATTACAAATAGGTGCCAAGCAGAGAAGATATAGCACGAAGTCACTGGTAGGGGAAAGCCTCGTAACTCAGATCGTAATCCTCGTTCAGTGGTCCTGAAGGGGGCGCAAAACAAACATGAGTGGACCAATTTGATATACATATAATAAAACAGTTATCAATGTACTAACCCCCAGGTTTTATGAAAACACATATATATATCATGATAAACATAGGTTTTCCGAAACCTAGCATGTCGTCCAATGTCTCAAATCATAACTTATATATATACTAGCCGCTAGTGAATGTCTAATATACTCTCCAGGCCCCGTGCCGGCTCCCCATTTCTGAGCAGACAGTCAGAGGAAATAACCCCCAGGCCCCATGCCGACTCCCCATCCCTAGTTTTAAATGCCAGAGGAAACACCCTACAGACCCTATGCCAACACCAAACCTTCGCCCGGGACGGACCAGAATCTATCCCTAGTCCCATAGCGGAAAGGACCACTAGGTAAGTACAAAACCATTGAACATACGTACATTTGAAAGGCATCTTCATAGTATAAAGTCATCCATCATCTATACTATAAAGAGGTGTTCGAAACGTATTTTAAATATCATATCGTCATCCATCAGATATTCTATAAGAATACGGGTTATAGGAAAAATAGTAATAATTCAAAATAGTCTCAATAGGCACGATATCTCATAAAACATATTCATCAGATCATGCTTTTCATGTATGCATTTCTACTATAAAACATGCATTTTAGAAAGGGTCAACTCACAGTACTTCGCCGTCGAAAGCTGTGCAGACTAGCGAAGACAAACACGTCACAACAATTGCCCCTAAGCACAATAAGGGGTACGTTTAGTCAAACTCTAACCAAACCACTTAATTTGGGAAAACGAACTTCAGAAACGGGTCCAGAACGTCGAAATTAGCCTAGGAGATGTCTCAGACGAAAACCCAAAAAGTCAACGGTCAAAGTCAACGTTGACTGTTGATCGAGTCAACGGTCAAACTGGGTCAGTCAACGGGTCGCGAGTCCGGGTCGGATCCAGTCAAACGGGTCAACGGGTTTGAGCTTTAGGGTTGGTCTGGGTTTGGGCTTAGGATTGGGTTAGGGGAAAATGGGCTTAAAGCCCAATTTCGAACAGGCCTTAAGGCCCTACTCTTCTGGGTCTTGGACACACGGGCCCAGGCTTAATGCCTGGCCCAGCTAAGGGTTTTGGGTTACGAGCCTAAGGCCCTTAACTAAAACGGCCCGAGGGCCTTTGGGGGTTTCTAAAACAAACAAAATTAAATTACATTAAAAGGAAAAAGGCCGGGGTTTGCGCTGGAGCAAAACGGGCTTAAGGCCCGTGGGTTATGGCAGGCGGCCCGAAGGGCCTTGGCTGGTTGGAGGGGAACACCGGAGCTTCTACAGCTCCGACCGACTACATACGCACACCCTAGGTTCCGATCTAGGTATCAAAACGAAGAGTAAGATGAGAGGAATGCATTGGTACCTTTGGTTCGCCGTGGAACGGCCTGAGGTGGTTGGAAAATCTCTCAACACCCACGGCCTCGCCGAAGATGGGTGTGTCTAAACCGGAGCCGATCTCGTCCCAACAACCTTGGAAAAACATGAAACCTTACTCGTCAACCACAACCAAACAACATTACACTGAAAAAAATGAAGGAAATGAGGCTCACCTAGTCGGAGGGAAAGAGAAAACCCATCGGAGAAACTGGGTTTGAGTGTCGGTCTGCCTGGGTTGTTCCTGGGCTCTGCCAAGCCTAGCACGCGGAGGGAGAGAGAGAGGAAAGACGATGATGGTGATGCGGGGAGGATGAGGTTCGCGACGTCGGGAAAAGAAAGGGCTGAGAGGTATCGGGAGAGATTAGAGGAAAGAGATAGAGTGCAGAGAAAGAGAGAGATGAAGGTGACAGAGAGAGACTCGGGGTAGGGGACATAAGGGAGAGATGGATAATTGTTGGGGTGCTGCCACGTGGCAGCTGGAAGAAGTTTGGAAATCTGGATGAAATGTCCAGATTTAGTCACAAATTAGAGGATCAAAATGAAATTTCAACATAAACTTTAGGGAAATTATGGCATACAAGATAATTAGGGGATTGAGGTGTTACATGTCATGCAAGGACCATCTCCTCTTGATCTCGCTTCTCTTGCATACCTCATTCGCACCACATCCGCTTTCTCCGACTCCCAAAAATATTTAGAATTTGGAGACTTCCCTTCTAAAGGCGTGTTCATAATGTCACGATCTCGTTGAGCCATTATTTCTTCTCTAACCAACTCCCTTTCTTGCCTAAGTAGCTCTCTTTCCCTCTCATTAGCTTGAAATGCTCTCTCAACAGCTGCAGCTTTTGCCTCATCTCTAGCCTTATCAGCCTCAAACTTCGCCATTTCTCGCGCCAAAGTCAATTCACCTTGGCGAGCAAGTTCTTCCATGTACTTTGCATAATCATTCTTGGAAGCACTCCATTTTCTCTTTGAAGCCTTCTTACCTTGAGGCCTAATTGGATAACGGGTCGACCCCGACGCTTGTTCAGGGATGGGCGTTTCAGACACTTCTTCTCCATCTTCTTCATGAACATGTGAGCCATGATCGGGTGTAGAGTGTAGAGGGGTGCTGTTTATGCAAGCATCTGGACCAACAGGCACAACTTTGAATTTAAGACAATCTTTAACAATATTCCAACATTCCCAGCGGTTGAATGATTTGTTTTTTGTTTTGATTTTGGCACCATACCATGCTTGTGCTTGAAGTTGCTACACATGAATAATAATGAAATTAGGTAACAAATCAATAATACAAACAAATAATAATAATGAAATTAGGTAACAAATCAATAATACAAACAAATAATAATAATGAAATTAGGTAACAAATAAATAATACAAACAAATAATTATATATTCTTACCTCATCCGAGTAATTTTCCCCACTTCGAAGATTACTACTAGCTTGTGCCAAGGCGTCTCTCCACGTACTAAAGCAATGGCTAAGTAATTTCCAACGACTGAACACCGATTCTTTGGTTCTTTTTCCACCCATTTTCTCAAGAAATTTGGTATGAATTAAACTCCACATTTCTCGCAACTGCATCTCATTACCCGTAAGCGAACTATGAGTAACTTCAACCCAGCTAGTGCACAACGCAACATCTTCAAGAAGCGACCAATTCGTACTTGCATCAGTAGTCATTTTGTGGAAAAAAAAATTGGATTGAAACTTTGAGAGAAAGATAGGAATTTGATTGAAAGTAGTTGAGAAAATATGAAATTGTGGTGTAAGGTAGATGGAGAAGAAGTGGTATTTATAGAAAAGTAAAAACAATTTTTTACAAAACTTTTCAGATTTTTTTTCGAATTTTTTACAATTTTTAAAAAAAATTTATTCAACTAATTAATCTTTGCCGTTGGATTTAAAAAAATTTGAATTCCAACACTCCAAATTGTGCCATGTGTCACAATGGTAACTTTTCTCAATTTTAAAACTATTTTTTTTTTTAATTTATAAAGCAGATTAATATTAACTGTTGATCTCAGATTGAACGGTTGATATTAAATCATCTTTTTTTTTATTACCGTTGTAAATTGGACGGCTCGTGTTAAAGAGCCGTTGAGATCGAACGGACCATCGGAAGCCACGTGGCTTCCCAACGGTCACCTGTTGAAACTGGAGCGCGGGCCCCATGCCCTGTAAAGCTGTTGGCTAACGCGCCCCCACTCGCGAGTGAGGGGCACGCGCCTGACACAAAAAAAATAAAAAAAGGACCGACACCAGGCCTGGCGTCAGCCTGACGTCACACCCACCTCGGGTTGCAGGGCTAGCAATCCTCCACGGGCCTGACCCTCGGCCTCCCACCTTCACTCGGGCTGCCCACGCTGGAGTCCTATCCACGGGCCCTCGGGCCCTTTCCCTTCGCTGTCCCCCGAGCAACCACCAAGGGTGGAGTTGCTCTTAGAGCATCGATCACTTAAGCGTGTGTACGTGATTATGGACTATTGATATGATTTGGCATCAGTAGCCGATAATCCATTTATTATAAACAGCTGAAGAAGGCACAAATGCAAAGTGTAAGTCATAGGTCTTTAACATGAACTTTAAGATATCATCGTGTCAACTTGTTGAACTTAAAACTGGCAAATTTTTAATTTTTCCTTGGTATGTTAACGAGTCATGTAGGTTTGTCAGGTTTAACCGAAATCGGAGAGGGCATATTTTAGATGCACTCCATGACATGTTTATTTCTATATATTTCTAGATTGAAGCAGAGGGTTCTAGAAAATTTACTTTAAATTAAGAGTTTTTAACGCGGTGAAAAGAGTCTTAATCTCTTTCACCTTTGTCCCTCTGTCGGAGTAGGAGATGCATCATATTATGGTAACACAAATTACACGTGGCATCAAGTGAATGTACCATGAATGGATATATGAATGGATATGAATGAAGTGGGTCCGGATATGGGGCCTCTAACGCCTCGACACGTGGAACTTTGTCCTTTACCATTATTAAGAACGTAAGAAAAATAAAAAAGCACTTGAAAGTCTTTAATCAAGTTCATTAATCGTCATTTTTCTTTGTTGATTTTTTGAAAAAACACTTAAAGGTCTTTCTAGAAGAAAAACGTACTAATACAAAGAGATCTGACCAAGAGGATAATATAAACCAAATGAGGATCCTCTCTGGATCCTCTTTGTGAGGATCTCGGGGAATCTCAAATCACATCCGTTCATCGTATATTATGCGACCATAAATCATTGTAAATCTTTTTATTTAAAATTAAATATAAACAGTACCTGACTCAAATTGGCAATGTACCATGAATGGATGTGATTGAAGGATCCCGGGATCTTCACAAAGAGGATCTGGAGAGAATCCTCATTCATAGAAACCTTACCACTAATTCTGTCTGGTTTTCATCCGTGGCAGCTGCTAATGCTAAGAGATCTACCCTTCTTGTACAAAGAGGATAATGCTCAATCATGGTGGTAAATGTATGTTTTCAAAGTCGCCAAGAAACACAGACACGACGGCGTGTGTGCCCATCTTGAAAACGAAACTTGTGCCCCTGCCGACGAATCATAGAGGAGAGGCTACGGACTGTTAGAAAATTTCCCCATATCGCTATCCAGTGCTCACAAAACAAATGATGAGTGCTACAATCAGATTCTCGCTTTTTCGCACTATTACGGTAGGATTGAAAACATAAAATTTCTTACATGAAGAGTTGTTTACAGTTATGAGATATAAAGCAAAGGGTTTTTCATTCTTCTCTTCCGTTTAAACCGAACTGGAATCTCTAAATCTACAGATAGTAGGTTCCACCAGCATGGATGACTGAGAAGCTGCAGAAGAAAAAAAATACTATACTTCCAAACAAGTCTTCGTTCGCCAAATGTTAACAAGTCTTTGTTCAGTATGAGCAAACAAAAGCAACAAAGAAAAGAGGAAAATAGTATACTTCCAAATCATGGAAACCACGATAAACTAATCAAGTTCATAAACTAATTGACCAAAGTTGGAGTCATCTGCCAAAAGTACAATATGAACACGAGGGATCAAGTAGAAAACATACCAGGAACATATAGAAACAACAGCAATGATTCCCGAATATACCAGAAAACTGTGAATTAAATGCTCTTTGATAAACTTTTTGCATTATTGAAGAAGCTGAGCTCCTTTCTCAATGCCACATCAATTTTTGTCTTAATCAGCTGCCACAGATGAAAACTAGATAGCATAAGTGGTAATGTTTCTATGAGTCGATGTTTGTAGAAGTAGCTTCCTCAATGACTTGGCCAATAATTACAACCCATATCTTTTCGAAATGTTCCGCATGCAGTCGAATTTGAGATTAAACTATTCAATTGATGCCTTTTTCTTTCTTGATTGGCGCGGACTATTCCATCTCTTTGTACTGCCTTGCTTTTGATTAAACCTTTGTTGCTTGCTTGACTGGTTTCGGTCTCTGTTTTCCTTTAACACGACCACCTGGCTCCTCCAAAAGCCTCTTAAGCTTTGGATCTTCTACAAATCCGTTAGTCTTCATCTCAGAAAATATTTCCTTGGCCTTAATTAACAACCGACAAGTTGCCAGCCCCTGTACCATTACTGTGTAATGTGCAGAATCAGGCACTACTCCATACTGCTTCATTTCCGTCCAAATCTTCAATGCCATTTCAGGTTGCTCTAATCTGAAGAACTTTCCAAGAATCATAAGAAAGGTACTGCTACTGGGACCTAAATTAGCTTTCTTCATCCGATTAAGAATTTCAAGAGTTCCCTCTAAACCTGTGCTCTGGAGAAACGCATTGTAAGTCTCAGTGGTCGGGCTGAGATTATCGGCTATCATAGCACTCAACATCTGCCTCGCCTCCTCTAGCTTTTCTGATTCACATAAAGGACATATCATTGAGTTATACGTGGTAGCATCTGCCTGCAAACCCTCTTCTTTCAATTTGTCCAGTATTTTGAGAGCTTCTTTAAAACAATTTTCACAAGTTAGTACATAAATTAATGAGTTATAAACGTTGATCCCAGGGATCCAACCCCTCTTCTTCATTTCATCATAGAGCCTAAGGGAGTCAAATAGTTTCCCAACCTTTGAGAAGCAGGAGATCAAGTGCGTATAAGAAGTTGCATCTGGTGTAACACAACATTTTGACATTTCTCTCCAAACTCTCTTGGCTTCAAATACATCAACAGATATGCTACACCACCCATTCAGAATAATGTTAAAGCTCTCGGTCTCCAGTGGGAAAAGCTTCTTATTTACAAGCATGAACTCTTCAGCTTCTTCAATGTTTCCATATTTACAGAGAGCATTCAAGAGGATGTGGAGTGCTTCTTGATCAGGAGTCAACCTGAACTTGTCCATTACCTGGAATGTCTTAATGGCCTTAAACGGATCATTCGCAGATGCATATCTGATGAACGACAAAGGAGAAATAAGGAAAGATTATGATTTTTTATCAGGACTTGTAAACCCTGTATGAGTTTGAGAAAGCATAAGCTCGGGGATGCTAAAAAATAAACTCCAAGAAACGGACAAAGCTTAGATAATACATAAACACGAATTTCAAATTTCGATGTCTACAAGTATTTAAGCCACTACCTCCTTTTTAAAATTTATGAACTCATCTCTCTCTCTCTCTCTCTCTCTCTCTCTCTCTCTCTCTCTCTTAAGAAATTTAAAACGTACATAAACATAACTAATAGTAACCTACTAATTACAAGCAATCTTTACTTTAAATAATAGCTACAACGGAATCATTTACTTTCAATAATTTTAGTCATAATACTTCTCCAGCAAAAATTATGTATTAAACTCCAATGAGTATCTGGAACACATAACAGTCCAATAGTGTTGTTGGGCATGTTTCCAAGACCTCATTGAAAAAAATTCGGATAGTTTTCAGTTACGAGTATCCAACACCTACATACTCAAATAGAGAGATTAGGGGTGCAAATAAAGTCGAGTTTTTATTGTTTCATTCATATTGTTTCAGATTCGTCTCACATTTATCGTATAAACCACAGCTCAAGACTAAAATCCCTAAATTCTAAACTAAACTCATCATCCATCATCCTGAAACAAAAATCCAAATATCCTGAAGCCAGAAAAAATGAACAAGAACTAATTCTGTAAAGATTCCTACTTTAAAAAGAAAAATTCGTTTGATTTTCGGAGTTTCATGAAGTTAAAGCATCTTGTTTGATTGCACAAAAACAAGAATGGGAGCAACCATTGAAACAATACATATCAAATTTCAAACTTTTAAGAGTATGAAACAAAAAAATAGAATGCAGAAAATTTACAACCATGTCTAGTTCTAACAACCAAACACTCTAGCTAAATGAAATCTCTTTTCAAACACCATATATAATTTTCAATTCAAACCATAACCAACATTCAATCAAAAATTAAAAAATCAAAAGCAAAGCAAAAGCATACCTATCAATTATAATAAGCATTGCACGCCGCGTATCCATCAAAGCCCGATGCAAGTCTCGTAACAAACACCAAGCAGTACTGAACTTTTTGTGACTCCCCAGAATCCATACCATCAGACTACAAGCCTCTTCGTTGCAACAGCCCCACTTCTCACCCCATTGGAAAGCCAAAAACGCCGACTTCCAATCTTCCCTCAACTCCCAAATCACCAAAAGCACCGTTTCTCGATCCACCTCGATGCCCGACTCGTCGAGACAAGCTATGGCCTCGGCTTCGGAGGCAAAATCGGCGGCGCGTTTGAGCAATTCGAGAAATTGGGTGAAACCCGAGTCGCGGGGGTGGTTTGTGTTGAATCGTTGGCCATTGAAGCCCAAAGGGTCGTTGAGGGTTTGGGCTGAGAAGGGTTGGAGAGTAGAGAAATGGCGAGGGGTTTGAGGGAGCACGAGAAGTGTTCGATGAAATGTTTGACAGAGATCGCGGAGGAGAAGTTGTGAGGAACCAGGCGGAGACGGTGAGTTAGAAACGGATGGGAGTAGGGTGTGTGATAGGAAGAGCTGGGAATGTTTGCTTCGCAGTCTTCTTGCGATGGCGGGAAGTGCCATCAGTTCACCACACCAGAAGCAGCATTGGGCGTAAACAGTGGCATTAGGAAAAGAGATTGAAAATTGAAACGTGATGACTAAAATGGAATAGGATCCTCTCCGGAGAATCCCGACCCGACCCATTTTCAGAACCTTAGCGCAACCACTAAGTAAGCAAGCTACCTTGAACAGACTCTTAAGGGTTAAGTTACTACCTGCCTCCCAGAGGTCATATAGATCGAAAGCCAGAGCAATAAGAACGAAAGTTCTACCAATTGTAGCTATAGTCCCTTAACTTTAACTTAATTTGAGCAATGATCATTCAACTAAAAATTCATTACCATTGGTCCTTCAACTCATCAAAACATGCAGCTATGGTCCCTCAACTAAAAATCCATTACCATTGGTCCCTCAACTTTAATTCAATTGGAGAAATAGTCTCTTAACTTTGACCCAATTGTAGCAATGGTCCTTCCAACATAACTCGTTTTGACAAAAATTTTGACGTAATTGACGAAAAGAACTATAATTACACACTTTGATAAGTTGAGGGACCCTAATTGTATAAATGGTCATTCCAACATAACTTATTTTGACGAAATTTTGACGAAATTGATGAAAATGACTATAGCTACACATTTTGATAAGTTGAGGGACCAATGGTAACGGATTTTTAGTTGAGGGACCATTACTCCAATTTGATTATAGTTGAGGGACCATTGCTACAATTTACTCTCTTATTTAAGGGTGGACACGGTCTAGTTCACCTCTAAAATTGGAATTGAAAACGGCAAAAAGCTACGGTTTGGTCGCTTCTGTTCTTATAAATATTCATCACGAAAATTGAATTAAACCGGATTGGCACGGTTCAAATTCAGTTCGGTTCATATTCAATTATGGAGGAAATTTTCAGTGTATTTAAAATACGACTCTTTGGTTTTGTGGTGGTGGCGGGATGGCGGTCGTTGCCCAGTTATTTCTTACCATTACTGCGACCAACTCCGGTTGGAGGAATCTTTGGTGGCTCTTGGTACTATTATGTTGGTCTGGTTTGTGGTGGCGTTCCGACGACTTTGGTGGCTCTGGCTGGAACCCTTTCCTCCCTACATCTCTTTATTCGTCCCAGCTACAGTTGGCGTCACTCTCCTCCCGACATTTCGGCACCTACCTCTGGCTTTGCTCCCCACGCCTACTGCCAACTTGCAGTTGCACCACCTGTCTCTTTTGTTTTTTAAGTTAGTTGTCTATTACAGGTCTGTTGTTTCGGCCTTTGTGTCGCTTATGCGAATTTGTTTGTACTCGCGTAGGTTTTTGTATCGCGTATGCAGTTTTGTAGCCTTGCTGTCTAGTGTAGGTTTTTTATGAGGGTTTCGGTGCTTGGTATGTCACGTTTTACGGGACATATCAATCTCGAGATTTCTCGTCTTAGTAGTGTGTTTTGTGTGATGACAGTATAGGGGTTTTTAAAATCATTTGTATTTGTACTTATTACTTTCAGATCAAGAAATTGATCACTGAAGTATATGTACCCATCTGGCAAAAAAAATACGAAAGTAGGATTCTTGTCTTAAGGGTTTGAAGAGAGGGAGTTTGAGTCACTGAGTGTGTTTGTCCTTATTGTCATTTCATGGGAAAGTTTGTTAAAGGTTTTCGCTTTTTAATTATTGGATGACGTTTATTGTCATTTTGTAATAATTTAATATGTTCAATGCAAACATTGGAAAAAAAAAGGAAAAAAAAGTTGAGCATGACCAAAGGACATGATTATGTTTACTTTTATCTTTTAATTTTATGTTAATCTGTTAAATTTTCTGTTAAGCGATGATGTGGTAAGCTTGGAGGTCCCATTTTGCTAACTTAGAGCAAATTTATGACACGTGGATAAATAAATAAATAAATTATTAATAATCTAACTATTAGAAGATTATTTCAATTTATTTAATATTTTATATAAAAATAAAAGAAGAACAATATTTGGCCACTTAAAAATAAGTAGGATTTTCTACTTAAAATTTCTCAAAATTGTTCATTGTCAATTGATGAAACTTTGTGTTTATTTATATTATAAATCACCATATAAAGATTGCATCTGTAAAAAATTAATTAAAACTAAGATCGTTAGTCATCAAACTATTTTAAAACAAATGAACGACATTGATAAAAGCATTATTCACCGTCTATGTATTTGCTACAGTAGATTGACTAAACGACCTTAGTTTTAATTTATTTTTTGCAGAGATGATCTTTATAATGTGATTCATAATATGAACAATTTTGATCATAAACACAAAGCTCAACGATTAAAACACTAAGAATTTTATGTAAGAGTTTATATTCTTCTTTGAATAGCCAAATATTATTTATAAAACAAAAACAATAAAAAAGAAAGAAGAGCTGTGTTTCTTCCTATCCACCCACCAATGCCTGTGTCGATCCTCCTCCTCCTGTCGTACTTTCCCAACCCCAACTAGCCCTTCATCTCCAGGACCGAAAGGCTCGGAGTCTTTGTGGATGTCGATTTTCGAGATGCGATTTGTGGCTTGCTCGAAAGCATGAGGAAGAAATTGATGACTTTATTTGGAAGATGAGATTTTGATGAGACTGCGATTGAGGTTGGTGTTAGAGTTGGAAGACTGCGTGGCCTTGCCGGATCTCCGGCATTGAGAACTCTGTTCTGCTCATTGTTACTGGGTAGGTGGGTATTGCAGATGGTAGATGGCAGATAGGCGACGGAGATGGCAGCAGGGTACGGCTGGGTTGTTTTGTTTCTGTTTTTTTCTTATTTGAGGATTGAAGATTAATCACCCAAACCCCATCAGACTTCAGTCTTATGTGGCCAGGTGAGCAAATCGAGGTTAAGGGAATGCGTTGATTGTTCGACAGGTCTGAGGTAAGAGAAGAGGCGGTGACCTGGTTGTTGGGTTGACTTGTCGTTGCGGCGGTGGCTGTTCAGTGGAGGCTAGATGGGTGGCGGCTGGTGGTTGGGGGGTGGTGGTCGGGGTGGATTGGCAGAGGGTGTGGTCTTGTGGCTGCGGCTAGGTGGTGAAGTGGGATGACAGAGGGGAAATTAGGGTAACGATGGAATGGGAATGGGTTAGTGGTAGGGTGGGCCCCATTAAGTTTTTCAAAGAAAATTAGCATTTAAAGTTTTTTTTTTCTTAAATTAACATTTTTAAAAGAATTATTTTTTTATTTTTTTCCTGAGTGATATATTTGAGACAGCCACATCAGCAAAATGGGGCCTCCAAGCTTTATAAATTATCACTTAACAGAAAATTTAATGGATTAACTAACGGTTGTATGAGATTGAAATAAATAACAACTAAAGGTATGAGATTGAAATATTTTAAAGATATTGTATAAGGTTGTAACTCCACTCAAATATGAGGTGGTACAATGTAATTTACCCTAGTATAAATGCGTGTATGCCCACATTTTGAAAGGAGAAGAAGAAACGAAAGGTAGGTGAGAAAGTTCCAAACCAAACTATATGTTATAACATTGTGTATATTAGTAAAATAGTAGCTTACGTCTCCAAAGGTTTTCACCTCTTAAGAACTTTTGCTCCACACTATTGAATGCTATACCTTGTAATATCTCTATATAAGAAGAAAAAAAATTAATGAAAAAAACTTTAAATCTTTACATTTTAATAAAAAAATCATCCACTAATTTTATTTAATAATAAAGACAAAAAAATAAAAAATAAAAAACACCCAACTTGTGTTGGGCACGTCTCCCCCCAACCCAACCCAACCAACCCCACTCTCCACTTTTTTCTCCCATTGTAAGGTACATTAATAATTTTATTTTTATTTTTGCTTAGGAAAAAAAAAAAGATTTCAAATTGAATTACATCCTTCAGTTTTATTTTTATGGTGTTGTTTCCTAATAGTAGTCAAGATGACGAGAGATTTTTCAATATGCCAAAAACACAGGGTGATACACCACGTGTCTTTATATAAGTTGTGAGATTCTTGTGTTAAAAATTAATAACATAAAAAATAAAATTTCTCACTACTCACATAATAACACATGGTGTACCACTTGTATTACGGGCACAAGGAAAAATTTCTCCAAGATGAGACTCAAGCTCAAGAAATTGGATGGAGACCTACATTTATTATTGTAGGTATGTAAAAAATGTGAGGAAAGTTTAATTTGGTAATTGAAAATAACTTTTTAAATATAATTACTGAGAACATAATCTTCTTAAGGTTTTGATCTAAAGGATCACTTCTGGGTAGGTGTGAAATCCCATTCCTGAATTTCACTGTTATAATCTATGTATTTGTATTATTGAGATTTTATATTATTTTCGGGAATTTATATTAATTTATTTGAATTTAGCTTTTAATTAAACTAGTTACGAGATTTGAAGTTTGGAAATTAATTATTTAAAAACCGTAGACCTTTTGAGGTCACAATTTATATTTTCGAATAGAGCTTGATCTTACGAACACATAGGCGCAAATCGTTCGTGAAATGGAGTTATAACAAAAGAGTTATTAACGTTTAAAGTTAGGTATATTTTTGTAATTTTAACCTCCATCTAGAAGGCTCCAGATTTTCTGGAGCGATGGATGTGCCACGTGTGTGGCTGTGATGGAAAGGAAAGGATAGAAAAGGAAGGGCGGTGGATGAATCAGAAGAAGAGAAAAGAGGGAGACCAATCAGCAAGAGAAGAAATTAGGGGAAATGAGGGAGAGGGGAGACACGGGATCATCGACTTGGTCCCCTTTTTCCGACCCGACCCGACCCAGTTCCACTTGAATTCTCTGGCGGTTTTCGTCGATTTTTCCAGCGAATCACGTCATCTAACCACCGGGAAAACATTACCCATTGTCCCCTCTACCTATTACACCCAAAATTGAAGATGTTTGGCTTTGATTTCGTGAAACCCAAACCATAGGGTGCGACGGCACCGTGGCTTCAATCCACCACTTCTAAAACATTTTCTCTCGATTACCACCACCAATAGGCTCCCCTCAACCTCAGGAACAGTGCCCAAGCAATGGTGGAGGCGTCGGAGCAAGTATGGAGGTCGAATCAAAGCACACCCAAATCTAGGGTTCCGACGGTTCATGGAAAAGTCAGGCGTTTCCTGGCCAAATTGGACTTGGCCATAGGTGTGAAAATTTCTCCCCTAACTGAGATCTACTTTCCTGTAAAATTTGGTAATTTTTTGAAATAATTGATTTTTTCGGCGAGTCAGGTCTGCCGACCGTCACCTGCAGCGGTGCGTGGCCAGTGGGTCGACGATGCCTTTTCAAGTTAAATTGGATGCCCTTATTTCATATTTGATATCCGCTTGATGAGATTTGATTGTTTGAACTTATTTCCATTATAGTACGCTAAGTGATTTTATATGAATCAATGATTCGACTGTTAGATCGTTACCAAACTTTAATACGTAATAGTTGAGGATAATAGGAACTTACGGATCAGGAATCCGAAGCACAGATCTTCCCGAATTGGATTTCTAAGTTTGTAAAACTACGTCGCCCGCTACGTAACTTTATTGATTGGCGAAGATCCGACCGTTGGATCGTAATGAAATTTTAGTACTTTGTTCTAGAAGAATAATGTAGACTTTGGGATGTTACGGATTAGAAATCCGATGTGTGGATCTTCCGGATTGAATTGCTAGGGTTGTAGACCCGACGGTTGACCTTTGACCCACATTTGACTTTTGGTCAATGGATCCTGAATTCATCTAGCATGTCCTAGATGACGTTTACAAGCTAGAATTACGTGTTCTATCGATAAATTCTGAGACGTGATTTGATATTTGTTCTAGGGGACAAGTGTTCGTGACGCCTCGATATTCGTGCTAGGGAGTTATAGCGCGGACTCCAGGTGAATGACTTTAATATATGTGATATTGGTGATTACCCTGTTTTCGTAATTGTTATCCTGTGTGGATATGACTTGGTTTTATAAATATGTTTTCTATTGAATTGTTATTTTTAATACTTAGTCATTGATTTATGTTTATGAAATGAGATTTGACTTATATATTTGAAATATGGTTTGATTTGTGTGATTGGCATGTTGTGATGAAATGTGAGGGCTAGTAGTGGATCGTTAACCCATTGTGATGGGGATTTGTTGCTTCGATATTGTTTCATTTCCCGCTTCGTTGATTCGTTCTAAAATTTAGTATTTATGCCTTGTTTCACTTTGTTGAGCTTTTGTAAATTGAGTAACTTGTGCCTTGTCTCGTTTCTTTGAGCCATTGTACATTATGGTTGGCCTTCTGTTCGATTCTGTTGAGTGATCCAGAACTGGGTTTCCGCTGTTGAGTGGTTTGGTTCCCTGCTCTATATGGATTCTATTGAGTGGTCCGGAATCCCTCGTGCTCCGCGTTTTCGTTGAGTGGTCTGGAATCGTATCCAGCTTGGATTTCATTGAGTGGTCCGATATCCATTGTACTCCACGATTCCGTTGAGAGGTCCGGAATCCCTTCTACTCCGCGATTTAGTTGAGTGGTCCGGAATCGTACCTTGGTTTGGATTCTGTTGAGTGGTCTAGAATCTCGTTTGGTGTTATGGTTCCGTTGAGTGGTCCGAAACCCGATTATTTGCTTTGTTGATTCTTCGGATTGAGTTTGGATTGAGAATCTTCATAAATGTAGGCTTCGACCGAACTGTGTTGCTCTAGCCCTACGTTTCATTGTATTGTATGAGTTATTGGTTATGAGCTTTTGTGACTTGTTTCAGACGAGCCGTTAAATGTCTGGGTGACTCCTTCGGGATTTTCAATGACTTGATTATGATTTCATAAAATATGATTTTATATTTGATGTATATAAATCGTGATCAATGGATGGTTTTTATTATTATCACATATGTAGAATTATTGTCACTCACACGGGCTTTGCGGCTTATTTGGGTTATTGTTTGCCCGGTGCACCATTCCCATGGTGTAGGGGCGATTGTGTAGGTATTAATAGTCACGAAGAGCTTTGAGGTAGCTGATAGAGTTCAGAGAGCTTGGAGTGTGAGGTTACCCCTATACTTTTCCTTAAACAGTTGTGATTATTGTTGTTTTCAGTTCAGTATTTCAGTTTATATTTCCTGGCATCCCCCTACAGTTTACTGTCGCATGTCGATCCTAGACGTATGTCGGGATCAGGGTGTGACAGTAAGGGTGGGCATAAAAACCGCCAAGCCAGAAAACCGAATTGAACCGTGACAAAAAAAAAAACCGTATAAAACCTCATTAACCAAACAATTCAAAATGGGAACAAAAACCGAACCGAATCGTTTCAAACGGTTCCGGTTCCGATTTGGAAATATTAAAAACCGAACCGAACCTCTTTTAATATAAATTATTGTTTTATTATTATTTTTATATAAATAAGGTATTTTTCCAAGAAGACCATGTGCATAAGCCCAATATTTTTCTTCACTTCTCTCCCCCTCCTTTGTTGTTTTATCACTTTTCTGCCCCTACATTATTTTTCTCCATTCTTTTCTAGTATATTATGCATTATGTACATTTTAGTTTTAGTTTAAGAACTACACTTTGGTCTTGATATGAGCATTTCTAGCTTTTGATTTACATTTATATGCACACTTTCTATCTTCCGGTCACAAATCTTGTAGATCTAGTAGTGGAAACTTTAATTGACTTGAATTTGTGGTTGAAATATGTGTTTGGTATTAGAAGTAGAAAATTAGAAAAAACATATATATAATTTTGGTTAAAACCGTAAACCAGCATGAACCGAATCGGAACCGTCATGAATCGAATCGGTTCCATTTTGAGGGTGAAACCGGGCCGAACCGGACCGTGCCCACCCCTAATTCTGGGTTAATCGTTTTCGACGCAATGGGTGCCTTTACAAGACCAAAGAGGTCTAAGTTTCAAACCTTATGAAACTGAACCAAGTTAAACACTATTTCTAAAACTTGACCAATAAGTAGACATTATTCATGAAACTATACCAATAAGTAGACACTATTTATGAAACTGGCCAATAAGTAGATATTATTTATGAAATGAAAACAAGAATTAGGCACTATTTCCAAAACTAAACCAATAGGTGGAAAACTATTTATGAAACTGAACTATACACTATTTATGAAACTGGACTAAGAACTAGACAATATTTATGAAACATGACCAAGAACTATGCACTATTTATGAAAGTTGACCAATAACTAGACACCAAGAAAAAGATACTATTTATGAAACTATACCAATTACTATACATAATTTTGAAAAAGAAAAAAATTCCACCCATGTCCTATCATTCTTTTTTGGATCAAAATTTTGTGAGATTGACTCTAGAGGAGTAACAGAGGAGATACAAATTTTGGATTTGTGTTCTGCAAGTAAAATAAACCAATAATCGAATGTCATATAGTCGACCTCATAATTAGTATTTACATGTTTAGCGAGAGTCTTGAAATTTGGAGGTGTGGTGAGATGAACAATGAGAGAATGTTGAATGTATGTGAAGAATGTGGGGTGTATGTAGAAAGTTTGGGGTGTGAGGGTAGTATGGGAAAGTATGTGGGGTGTACTAATGTTACACCCACCCCCATATTTAATTTTATTCCTATTTTGCTCCCTGAGACTTACTTTTAAACTATCAATTTGGTCCTTATCCAAGTTAAATCAGGACCCTTGATCTAGTTTTCAAATTAACCTGGAACTGCCAAGTGGCAGCTCCCTAGCTTTCTTTGCTTTTTCTCTTTTCCCGAGCCCTCCCTTTTCATTTTCTGAAATCCATCTCTCTCTAACTCTCTCTAACTCACATTCTCTAAGCTCAGAGAGCTTCTCCCTAGCTTTCACTTCATTTCCTTCACAAATCAAACTTGAAACTTATATATTTTGAATCCTTGAGACTCAACAAACTCAATAATACCCTCACATGCGCCATCAGAGTACCCTGGAATGTTTTGCCATTGAAGCCGAGAGTTTCAAAGCTCTAAAACTCGAGCCCAGGTAAGACTTGTGTTCCTTCTTCAAATTTCTAGGTTATGCATGTTGTTTTATGATTTGTGATGTTAGTTTTATGGCAAAACTCGAGGGTTTTGACCTCAGCTCTTCTCTATGCCAAGAACCCAGCTTCGACGACAAACTACGGTGAAATGTCGTCGAGTTCGAAGTTGGTGGGTGTCTTAATGCATCTAATCTCTTCCTTTTTTGTCTTTGTGATAACTGGGATGAGGTTTTGAACCCCTTATTCAAGCCCTAACCCCTGCATACACCTCAATCTCTATTTTCCAGTTCACGCCAAGTGTAAAAGGACGAACTCCGGCGAGTTTGTCGCTGTGGGTGCACGGACCCCTTTGAATTCGAACCCAGGTAATTAATTACCTTCTTGTTTGTGTGTACAGTGCGTGTGTGTGTACTGTGCACGTGTGTGCTGTGCATGTGTGTATGTATGTGTGTCGTTTATGGTACATGTATGTGTGTGAGTGTGGGTTTGGTTTTAAGCCCAAACCACCCATTTTCACCCTAAACCCTTTTAACCCAAAATCCTTAGGATCCTAAAACCCATTAGACCTTAACCCATCCAACCCAAATCCTTTTATTTTATCTAATTCAAGCCCAAATCCATTAAAAACACTTTTATTTATTTATCATATTTTTGTGCTTAGGTGAAGTTGCTAGTGGGGAAATTCTTAATCCTTTTCCGCACAACTCTACTGCTACGGAGTATCTGTGAGTGGATCCCTTCTAAAATTGTCATGATTTTATAATTTAATTGCATAATTGAAATTGACACACCCCATCCCAAGGAGGGCGTGCTGGCTGTCACGTGAGAGTGACGTAACCATGTACACAGCGCGGAAGCTAATAAGGTAAATTTAAATACACATTCAGAGAAAAATGAACGTCTAGTTGCAGTCAAGGACAATTGCTAAAATATAACACCCGAAGGTGAATCCTACTTTTGTGAAATCTGTCAGAACTCCGTTTCTTCCCTCGTGGCCACCAAAACTCTACTACCTAGAACCTGGAAGGGCGAAAAACAAAGTTGAGTGGGTCAGAAACAAATCCTTTTCAAAACCTTTTCTTATTCTCAAAAGTTATAACCCCTCGCCGTAAAACCTGTAATAATTTCCCAGAAATATATAATACGTATATACTTATCTCAAAACCATGTTCAGAAGTAGCAATATGCAAGGTATATGCAGTGCCAAATATATCTCATCAAATCACATAACTATATCAGGTGAAATCTCATCATATCTCATAACATGTTCACCGAGTGATCAGCTCGGCTGAACTATAGCTCATAATCAATCTCATCATCGCATATAAAAATATATCCTGCACACGAGTCGGAACCACCTCACGTGGTCTCACTGACAAGACTGGGTGTAAATAAATACGCTCTAGTGCTACGATCACGTGAAAACTGAGCGCTAATCGCGGGTCACCTACGAGTCAAACCCACCTATAGTGGTCTATTCAACAGGACTGAGCACCTAACTTGGATCCAAGGTGAGCGTACGGTGCGAGAGGTGAACATCACGTGAAGGACTGAGCCCTGGCCCTGGGCGGGAGCATTAACACCGTGGTGCAAGTTTATGAGCTTTCAATACATCTCACATAATCATCAAATCATATAATCATTCTCTATCATCAATATATACTCACCTGATACTTACCTGTGCGTCCACATCACCAATTACCATTATATGCAACTACTAATGCATGAATAAATAGATATATATACTTGGGTAAATGACAAAAAACTACCTCAACTATTGGTGTCACGACACTTTCATACCTCATTTTTTAAAATTGACAATGTCATACCTCATCTTACGAATTTGGTCCAATGTTATACCTTCCGTTAGCTTGCCAAGAATTTCTCAGTTAAATGCTGACGTGGCTTGATCCGGGACCCACTTTTTATTAAAAAAATTAATAAAATATTATTAAAAACTAAAAAAAAATCCTTTAATATTTTTAAATATTAAAATAATAAAGAAAATTAAAAAAAAAAAAAAAAAACCAACACAAACCCGTTCCCTTCTCCCTCCCCTTTCTCTCTCTTCTCCCCCATCTTCTTCTTCCCCCTTCCTGCAACCCAGAAAACACAGAAGGAAGGAAAAAAAAAAAAAAGGTTCACGATTTTCCTTGACCCCCCTTTCTTTCTTCCCCCATCCCGTCTTCCCTAAACCCTCTGCACCCATTATCTGCAACCTCACACCCACTACCTGCAACCCCAAAAAAAAAAAAAAAAAAAAAAAACACGAAAAAAAACCCAGATCCCGTTGAGGTGGAATCGGGAAACCTTCGCCAGGCCGATTCCAAGGGTGGAGAACCTGGGCGAGCAGAAAATGAGGGGAATGGGTGTGGAGGGAAGAGGGTGGGTGCAAGGTTGGGTGCGGAGGGTGGTGCGAAGGTGGGTGCCGAGGTTGGGTGCGGAGGGTGGGTGCCGAGAGAAGAGGGGGTGAGGGGGGTGGGGGGTGGGGAAGACGAACTGAGGGTGGGAGAAGGCAAATTGGTTTTTTTTTTTTTTCCACTTTTTTTTTCTGGGTTGCAGAAGGTGGGGAAGAAGAAGATGGGGGATGAGAGAGAAGGGCACGGGTTTGTGTTTTTTTTTTTTTTTAACTTTTCTTTATTATTTTAATATTTAAAAAAAATACTAAATGATTTTTTTTAGTTTTTAATAATATTTTATTAATTTTTTAATAAAAAGTGGGCCCCGAATCAAGCCACGTCAGCATTTAACTAAGAAATTCACGGCAAACTAACAGAAGGTATAACATTGGACCAAATTCGTAAGATGAGGTATGACATTGTCAATTTAAAAAAAATGAGGTATAAAAGTGTCGTGACACCAATAGTTGAGGTAGTTTTTTGTAACTTACCCTATATACTTTGCATGGCATATCATATCGCATTTCATATCACATTTCGCTTAATTGATTTTCTGGGAAAAATCTCATTTATATAGGTATATACGGAAAACAACTGCCCACTCACAGATATATCGAAGCGTCGCAACCCCCGAGCCTCGATTGATGGTGTTCGTCCTCAGGATAAGCCTCACCTATATGCGTAATAACCAAAAAACGTTATTTAATGCACATAACCAACAATAGGTAATAACTTCTCATATACTGCTCAATTTGGGTATATGAATATACCACAATGATCTACACAATCTCAGGATCATCCCTAAATTTTTAAAATAATTTTCTGACCCCTCACGCACCGCCACGCGCCGACAAGTGCACGGCCACACGTGCGGCCATGCGCAGGGAACCCTGACGGAAACAGTAAACGTCGTTAGGAATATTCCGTGGAAACTAACGGTGTTACCTGACACCGTTAGGAATATTACATCAACTCTGACGAAATATTCTTCCTTCTTCTCCGATGTACCTCGCCGGCGACCGCCTTTCGCCGCCGTCTGCAACTCGCCGGAAACTGGAAAAATTTCAAATCTTGATATCTCACTCATTTTTCATCTAAATTTCATGAAACCAGTACCAAATTGAAGCTCTTAACCTGTAGAACATTTCCTTACCTGTTTAAAGCCCCAAAGATCACGGGATATCACCGGAGAAATTCAAGAAAAACCGGCCCAATTGCAACTCGAGCTTCCCGACGTCCAAAACACTTCAACTTTCTTCCCCGAGCTTCGTGAGAGTGTCTAGAAGCTCTCTATGGTCTCAAAACTGGCTAAAACCTCCACGATTGAAAGTGTATGAACAGTACCTCAAAAATGGGATCTCGGGTTCTCGGGTTTTTTGAGGTTTTCACGTCCAACCCCCACCACCAATCGACTCCTAAGCTTGCAAGGAGTTCAAAGACACCACCCACGACGTCGATCGGTAAGGTTTAAAAGGGAGTTGAGGGCTGTCCGTACGGTTGTACAAAAAAGGGAAAGAAATCCGAGAGAGATGAGAGAGAGAGAGCACGAGAGAGAAGAGAGAGAAATGGTGTGGATGTGTGGGTGTGGTCCCAAATACACACCAATCAAAACCCTTTAATCTTTTAGTTCTAATTGGGTCCAATTAGTTAGGAATAGAACTAATTGGCCCAATTTCTTAACTCAAAATACAAACACACACCCGACGCTCAAGGGTAAATTCGTTTTTTCTCATCCACTGAACAAATTTTTCGGGACGGGCTGTTACAATCTACCCACCTTATAAAATTTCGTCCTCGAAATTTACATTTCCAAAAACATCCACTAGTACTCATAAAACAACCTTGGGTACATCTCTCTCATTCGTTTATTTGTTTCTCAAGTAGCTTCTTCCACTGAATGGTTTCTCCACAAAACTTTGACCAATTGCACTGTCTTATTTCTCAAAACTTTATCTTTCCTATCCAAAATAGTCACTGGTTCTTCATCATAAGTCAAATCCAAATAAATTTCCAATGATTAAGGAGGAATCACATGCAAATGATCTACGACATAATGACGAAGCATCGAAACATGGAAGACACCATGTACCTTAAACAACTCTGAAGGCAACTCATGTCTGTAAGCAACTTCATCGACTCGTTCGATGTTCTCATAAGGTCCGATGTTTCTAGGGGTTAGATTACCTTTCTTCCTGAACCTTACTACTCCTTTCCACAATGACAATTTCAAAAATACCAAATCGCCAATCTCAACCACTCGATCAGTGGCACACTGGTCCGTTAGGCATTTTTGACTATCCTGGGCCGCTTTCAAGTTAAACTTAGTCACTTGAACATTCTGAGTAGTCTCCTCTACTATCTCAGTACCTTAAATTCCATCATCCCCATAATTCCAAAAATCAACACACATGACATCTCTATCATGGGCCTTATGGTGTTACTTCCGAAACACTGAAGTGACCAACATACCCAAAAAGTTCAAAAGATCCGTAAGCCTCAATCTCTCTTCCATAAAACAAATAAATAACTGTTGCACTTGTCTGGAAAGGTTACTGCTCTCTCGCTGAATAACATACTTGCCTTAGTAAGTCGATCAACATTCACCCAAATTCCATCACAACCATTTAGTGTACGAGGAAAACTTGTATGCAAAATCCAAAGTAATATTTTCCCATTTCCACTGCGGAACGGAAAGTGACTGCGTCAATCCAAAAGGTTTCTTTCTTTCCGCTTTAACCTGCTGACAAATGACACATCTACTAACATATCAGCAATTTCCTTTTTCAACCCGGTCAATAATAAGATGGTTGAATGGTATGATACATCTTAGTTCCTCTTAGATGTATTGCATAAGCCGAACAATGTGCTCCATCCAAAATTTCTTTCTTTAATTCTTCATTATTTAGCACATACATCACGCTCTCTAGCATAAGCATGCCATCTGATTCTCTAACTTTGAGATCTTCTTTTTCCCCTGATTACTTAACTGAAATAATTCTTGAATTTCTTCATCATTAATCTGTGCCTCGAGCACTCGATCAATTGATACTGGCCTGACTTGAAAACTAGCAAGCAAGGCTACTTCTCGTTCTTCTATTCCCAATTCCACTCCAGTATACCTCAAGTCTGTAAAAAGAGGAACATGACAAGCATAAAAAACATTGGTCTTCACCGAAGTCTTCCTGCTAAGTGCATCAGCCACAACATTTGCACGGTCACCCTGGTCGTGCAATCATAATCACTAAGCAACTCAATCCACCTTCGTTGCCTAAGATTAAAATCCCTCTGAATAAACAGATATTGGAGACTCTTATGATCAGTAAAATCTTGCATTCCTCGCTAAAAAGATAATGTCTCCGTAACTTCAAAACAAAGATGATAGCTGTTAATTCCAAATCGTGAGTAGGGTAATTCATCTCATCATGTTTCAATTGCCGTGAAGTATAGGTAATCACCCTACCATATTGCATCAACACGCATTCCAACCCATTCAAAGAAGTATCACTAAAGACCTTATAATTACCGTTATCATCTGGGAATGCTAAAACAAGTGCATGAGTGAGGAAATACTTCAACTGTTGAAAACTTTGCTCACAATTTCATCCCACTCAAACTTAACCTCTTTTCTTGCCAATGGTAAGGCAATGACTGAAAAATCCTTAATAAACTGTCTATAATAGCCTGCTAAGCCAAGAAACTTCAAACCTCAGTCACGGTTCGTGGCTATTCCAAATTCCCCACTGCTGCTACCTTTTAAGGATCCACTTGAATATTATGAACAGATATCACATGTCCCAGAAATGCCACTTGATTCATCCAACATTGGTATTTACTGAACTTGGCATACTACCGATGTTCCCTCAATTTCTTTAATACCAAGTTAATATGTCTAGCAGGGTCTGCCTTCGACTTAGAGTACATCAGAATGTCATCAATGTAAACAATAACAAACCTGTCGAGATATTCCTGGAATACTTCATTCATCAAACCCATAAAAGTAGCATGCACATTCGTCAATCTGAATGGCTTCACCAAAAACTCATAATGACCATAACGAGTTTTGAAATCAGCCTTAGGAACATCCTCACTGCTAATCTTCTACTGATAATAACCAGACCTCAAGTCCATCTTTGAAAACACATAGGCACTTCTAAGCTGATCAAACAATCATCAATGTGCGACAATGGATAACGGTTCTCAATTGTTACCTGATTCAATTGCCTATAATCAATGCATAGCCTTAATGTCTCATCTTTCTTCCTTACAACAAAACTAGGGCTCCCCAAGGTATCGTACTAGGTTGAATGAAACCTTTATCAACCAATTCCTGCAACTGAACTTTCAATTCCCTCAACTCTGCACGAGCCATTCTATAATATAAGACATGTACCTTGAGACAAATCAATAATGAACTCCACATCTTTGTCTAGCGGCAATCTAGGTAACTCATCCGGAAATACAACAGGAAAATGTCTAACCACCTTTACATCTTCCACACTACTCAGAGTAGCATCATTTAGCACCACATGAGCTAAGTATCCTTGGCAGCCTTTCGATAACCCTTTCTTTGCTCTCATAGCAGAAATAACGGCATGCCTTACTCCAGTTAGCTTAACCACAAAAGTAACCTCTGATAATCCAAGACGATGGAAAGTAACTGATTTCCTGTAGCAATCTATGTTGGCACAATTATAATGCAACCAATTTGTGCCTAGAATAACATTGAAATCCACCATCTCTAACGGAATAGAATTCGCTGCCATAACTATATCTTCTACCAACACGGAACACTCTGAATGAACATGATACTAATATATAATGACTTCCCTGATTACTTGCTTAACGAATCCCAACGGATAAGTTATTAATATTACGGTCTGCAGCCCGCGAAACCGATAACTCACTGTTGTTTCGATAAGTAAGTAACAATTCCCGAGGGTGCAATATTACCATTTTGCCCCTAATTGGGAAATACATATATACGCCTTGATCATGTTCATTCAGTACTTTCCTTGCAACATCGTCAAAAACATAAAATTTCTGCATCACGATCAATAAACTCTAGCAAAGTGACCAAAATGTTCAACGTACCCCTAATCAAGTCCAAAAGATTCTGAGAATCTTGCAGTGATATGTTAACATGTCTTTGGCTTGTTGTCGTCCCCCACGACCTCTATTAGCTTGATTACTTCGCCTATGCTCACCACGGCCTATCTGACCATAACTACTAAATCTAGGAACTGATAGGGGCATATTTATGCACCTTAGTTAGCTTGTTCTTGTGCATTTATATTGTTTTTCCTTAGTTAACGTAGTCTTTTAAGCTAGTTTGATGTATTTTCAGGTTCTAAGGGCAAGTATGCAAAAAGAAGCAATTTGGAGCATTCTAGAGCATTTTTGGGCCAAGATTGGGTAGTGCAAGCATGGAGGCAAGTTGATGGACGAAATTGTAGATATAAAGGCTTGAAATCAGCTAAGAAGATGGAAGAAAGAAGTCAAAGATAAAGAAGATAAGGAATCAGGTCAAAAGAAGGAGAATTATCCAAAACATTATCCAAAACAACCTTATCTTATCTTATCTTATCCAATCCTTACCTTATCTTATCCAATCTTATCCTAATCTTATCCTAACTTGTTTTCTTCAGTTTAGGGGACTTAAAACCTGATTTCTAGAAGTCTTATCTCTTGTCCTATAAAAGTGGCGCCCCAAATCCCTCTAGAAGCCCCAAAATCTGCCACAAAACACATTCCTTCTAGAACCCTGAAAATCTGGCGCCTCCTTCCCTTCTAGAATCCTTTTTCCTTGCCTTTCAAGGCATTCCCTGCCCTTATCCTATTGTGCCGCACCTCTCAGGCCTTTTCCCTCTTGGATTCTGATTGTTAGGCCATTTTCCTTGTGGATTTGGGTTCTACAAATCCTTTTCAGAAATTAATTGAACCACAATGTTTTTTTCAAATTAATTGCCGCACCTAGGGCCCTAATTCCTTGTGCAATGCTGAGTCCAAGCCCTAATCTGATTACCCTAGGGTTTGTGGTGCCTATATAAATAAGTTTAAAGGGTTGCCGCAGGTTTCACCACCTCCATACACACCATTCTCGCCAGAAACTCTACACCACCCTCCATATAATTCATTCACGCCATCTGCACTACACACATCCCTTGCCGCAGCCTTCATCACCACACCACCATATTTTCTGACCTTGCCGCACCATCCATTCCCCCTAAACACTACTACACCATTCCATATCCTTTCACCCGTACAATTAACCCCCAAAACCTGTCCCAAGACCTTGTGCCGCAGCAAAGAGGAGGAGAATGAGCCCTGAGACGTGCATGCCATTCAAGTTTGAATTGCTAGAAGTTTCAGGTGTTTTCTTTCCTTGATTTCAATGTTTAATTTCAATACTCTTTGTTCTATGAGTATGAGGAACTAAACTTCCCTTGGCTAGGGGGGGATTCGAAACCATGTTTTTGCTTGCTATATGACTTGATTACCTCTAATTGCGTTTCATAAGTTGTGAATTCAATTTACTTATCTGTTCATATTAAAACTGGTTTGTGTGTGTTGATTGAGATGGCCAACTTAGTTTGCATGCATAAATCTAATGCTAGGATATAAGGAAGTTTCACCTAATCGTTACAAATTTATATTCACAAGTAGTAAAGGTTGATGATCTCAATTGTGTTAAGTAAATTCTTGGCATAAGTATCATGCGCTTTCATAGTTACAAGTGCCTCGTCAATACTTATGATTTCCATTGAACGTAATGATCTTTGATTGTATCTCTAGTATGCGCTTTCATATAGAGAACTCTTGAAGAATAATTTGATTGTGATGCGCAGTTTCCATCCAATTCATTGACATAAGGGAAATCTGAGAGTTAATTTAAGCGGACCTAATTAACTTGGAGTGTTGAGAATTCGTGGTTTATTGAATTGCAATTAGAAATCGTTTTGTATGCAAGTATGACATGTATGGAGAAGAACCCCTTAGCTAGCCTTCCATCCATTAATTTAAACCAATTTCGTTTTACAATCTGTTTTGTTTTACAAAGTTTATGTTTTGTTTTCAATTTCGTCAAAACCAATTCCCCCTTTATTTTGAAGTGTCAAGTTAGTTAGAAATCAATTTATTTTGTGTTTTTAAGTGTCTTGAGTCAAGTTATAAACTGTTTTTGTCCAAAATCTTCCCTAGTGCTCAAAACTGCCCAGGAAGTGGTTTTAAGGCAGTTTTGAGCGTTTGTTTGCTGTTTTGAGTCTTTTAGTTTGTTTTAGTATTTTAGAGTATAGTTTTGCATTCTTTGAGTCTAATTTAGTGTTTTAACTTTGTTTTAAGTTTTTGAGTCAGTTTTCAAGTGATTTAGCAATCCCTCCTAATCCCCGGCCTAGAACGATCCCTACTTACATACTTTGCTACAATTGATAAAAAGAGGGTTAATTTGTTTGCTTATCTATTTTGCATCAGGAACCTGCCAAATCGGCGTTAGTGGTGGCAAGGAAGACTGCTGGGGCATCTACTGATTCTAGGGACAATTTACAGCTCTATGTCCCCTTTATCCACATGTAAAGCATCCACTGATTCTTCGCCTACACTCTCCAAGTTTCTATTGCTGCACCTACAACACAAAGGTACATTTCCTCTTCTAGCATCTCCCTGCCTCTGGAATCTGGAACCTCCAGTAAATCTACTACCTCACCTCTAACCAATGGCACTAAAACCTCCACTGGAAGGACTAGCACTAGTTTCACTTCTTTTGAAGCTCTAAGTCTTTCGAGGTTTTTGATATGATTGACCTTTACCTTGGTCATCTTTCCTCTTGTTCACATTCTTTTCTTCTTATTCTTCATTAACGCTGGCATATTCTCTTTGATACTCAACAAAATCCCGTAAAACTCCTGGTAAGAAATACTACGAATAGTGGTCGCCACAAAACACCACTTCTTTTTAGTACCTATCTTAAAACAACATAATAATTCCGCCGGATTAGTAGCAATATCCGAATGATAACGAGACAAGTCTGTAAACTTTATGTAATACTCATTCGCTGTCATCTTTGCTTGTCTCAAATTTGTAAACTCTTGCTTCTTACCATCAACATATACCGGAGGATTAAACATTTTCTTAAACAATTCTTTAAACAACTCTCAATCAGCTATTTCCTTCGGTGACAATGTATAAGACTACTGTCTCCAACAGGATGTAGATTCAATACTCAGAAACTAGGTAGTCGTCTCGACCTATCTTTCAAAAGGAAGATTCCTTTGACTTTGCATAACCCGAAACGTCTTTTCCAAATGATTAGGCCATCACTCTGCTCCCTCAGGTTTTTCATATCCCATAAAATGATTCAACTTCAACTTATAAACAATCTCAAGAAAAGTCCTTTGAATAATATACTGAATCACAATAGCAATAGCTTTCCTTAACTATGTTATATCAGAAAACTAGGTTCATCTGAACGATGTGGCTCTCTACGAGGCGGTATAGTTCTGACAGAAGGCACTAAGAAACTCCAAGATATACAGGACTGCAACCTAGGCTCTGATACCAACTGACACACCCCGTACCAAGGAGGGCGTGTTGGCCGTCACGTGAAAGTGACGTAACCATGTGCACAGCGCGAAAGCTAATAAGATAAATTTAAAAACACATTCAGAGCAAAAGGAACGTCTAGTTGCAGTCAAGGATAATTGCTAAAATATAACACCCGAAGGTGAATCCTACTTTTGTGAATTCTGTCAGAACTCCGTTTCTTCCCTCGTGGCCACCAAAACTCTACTACCTAGAACCTGGAAGGGCGAAAAACAAAGTTGAATGGGTCAGAAATAAATCCTTTTCAAAACCTTTTCTTATTCTCAAAAGTTATAACCCGTTGCCGTAAAACCTGTAATAATTTCCCAGAAATATATAATACGTATATACTTATCTCAAAACCATGTTCAGAAGTAGTGATATGCAAGGTATATGCCATGCCAAATATATCTCATCAAATCACATAACTATATCAAGTGAAATCTCATCATATCTCATAACATGTTATCAGCTCGGCTGAACTATAGCTCATAATCAATCTCATCATCACATATAAAAATATATCCTGCACACGAGTCGGAACCACCTCACGTGGTCTCACCGACAAGACTGGGTGTAAATAAATACGTTCTAGTGCTACGATCACGTGAAGACTGAGCGCTAATCGCGGGTCACCTACGAGTCGAACCCACCTATAATGGTCTATTCGACAGGACTGAGCACCTAACTCGGATCCAAGGTGAGCGTACGGTGCGAGAAGTGAACATCACGTGAAGGACTGAGCCCTGGCCCTGGGCGGGAGCACTAACACCGTGGTGCAGGTTTATGAGCTTTCAATACATCTCACATAATCATCAAATCATATAATCATTCTTTATCATCAATATATACTCACCTGATACTTACCTGTGCATCCACAGCACCAATTACCATTATATGCAACTACTAATGCATGAATAAATAGATATATATACTTTGCATGGCATATCATATCGCATTTCATATCACATTTCGCTTAATTGATTTTCTAGGAAAAATCTCATTTATATTGGTATATACGGAAAACAACTGCCCACTCACAGATATATCAAAGCGTCGCAACCCCCGAGCCTCAATTGATGGCGTTCGTCCTCAGGATAGGCCTCACCTATATGCGTAATAACCAAAAAATGTTATTTAACGCACATAACCAACAATAGGTAATAACTTCTCATATACTGCTCAATTTGGGTATATGAATATACCACAGTGATCTACACAATCTCAGGATCATCCCTAAATTTTTAAAATAATATTCTGACCCTTCACGCGCCACCACGAGCCAGCAAATGCACGACCACACGCGCGGGGAACCCTGACGAAAACAGTAAACGGCTTTAGGAATATTCTGTGGAAACTAACTGTGTTACCTAACGCCGTTAGGAATATTCCGTCAACTTTGACGAAATATTCTTCCTTCTTCTCCGATGTACCTCGCCAGCGACCGCCGTCCGCCGCCGTCTGCAACTCGCTGGAAACTGGAAAAATTTCAAATCTTAATATCTCACTCATTTTTCATCCAAATTTCATGAAACCAGTACCAAATTGAAGCTCTTAATCTGTAGAACATTTCCTTACCTGTTAAAAGCCCCAAAGATCACGGGATCTCACTGGAGAAATTCGAGAAAAACTGGCCAAACTGCAACTCGAGCTTCCCGACGTCCAAAACACTTCAACTTTCTTCCCTGAGCTTCGTGAGAGTGTCTAGAAGCTCTTTACAGTCTCAAAACTGGCTAAAACCTCCACGATTGAAAGTGTATGAACAGTACCTCAAAAATGGGATCTCGGGTTCTCAGGTTTTTTGAGGTTTTCATGTCCAACCACCACCAACAATCGACTCCTAAGCTTGCAAGGAGTTCAAAGACACCACCCACGACGTCGATCTGTAAGGCTTAAAAGGGAGTTGAGGGCTGTTAGTACGGTTGTACGGAAAAGGGAAAGAAATCCGAGAGAGAGGAGAGAGAGAGAGAGAGCACGGGAGAGAAGAGAGAGAAATGGTGTGGATGTGTGGGTGTGATCCCAAATACACACCAATCAAAACCCTTTAATCTTTAGTTCTAATTGGGTCCAATTAGTTAGGAATAGAACTAATTGGCCCAATTTCTTAACTCAAAATACAAACACACACCCGACGCTCAAGGGTAAATTCGTATTTTCACATCCACTGAACAAATTTTTCAGGACGGGCTGTTACAGAAACGCATGCCTTACGAGTTTATGAACTGATTTTATGTTAAGCATGTTTATTGAAATGTTGATTATCGTCTCATTATTTTGTGAGGAATTAATTGTTGGCCTATATTGAGCTATATTTTGATATATCGTATGTTCTATAAAAACCATGAACTGGTAGACTATCTGATGGATGACGATAGGATGCTAGAACATGTTTTCGAAACCCCTCTTTATAGTATAGACGATTGATGACTTTATACTATGAAGTGGTTATTTTTTTGAGGCGTAACTATTTGTGCGTACCTAGTGGACACTATGCCGCCTAGGGCGAGGATCTGGTGTTGGCATTGAGGCCGAGAGAAATAATCCCTAGCGAAAGGCTGAGGGACACAGAGACAGGCATTGGGCCGGGAGGGAGTTATCTCTGGCTATGAGCACATAGACTTAGGTCCAGGCATTGGGCTAGGAGTATTATTATTCAGTGATCTTACTGGCAGCACACCGCGCTTATGAGACGACCTTTAAGACGATTCATGCTTTGGTTTTACGCGATGTCTTTCCGCGATATATCTTTTGAGATGTTTATGGCATGCTAAGGTTTTCAGTAAAGCTATCACTTATTATGCTAGTAGTTTTCATTATATAACTGTGGGGGTTAGTATGTTGATAATTGTTTTATTATTATTATATATATAAACTTGGTCCACTCACCTTTGTTTTGCGCCCCCATTCAGGTCTTAGAAACGAGGACTACGACACAATGTACGAAGCATTCCCCTACCAGTAGCAGTCTATCATTCACTTGTGTGATATCTGTAATGATCTTTCCTTTTGTGATCTTGATTTAGAACGTGTTATGTGCACTCTAGACATTTCCTTAAACTTTGCTTATTTCCTTTAGATTCTGATGTTTAATCATGCATATTCTCCTAATCATTACTCTTGTATTCAATAAATGGCTTTCGTCACCTTCGGGTGTCGGCCAGCACATGCCTATCCAGGTATTCGGGGAATATCGGGGTCGGGGCATGTTAACTAAGATAAATTTTGATTGAAAAAGTAGAAATGTGGTGTATTTAGTATGTGTGATGTATTCAACAATATGTGGTGTGTTAATAAAACAACCCTTATAAATAGTGCAGTTTCATAAATAGTGTTTCGTTTCATAAATAATGTTCAGTTTCATCAAGAGTGTTCAGTTTTATAAACAATTTTTGTAATGGACGCACGGGTCCCGCGCGTCAGTTTTATTTAATGATAAGAACTTAAACGGTTGCAGTGGGTTACAAAAATTCGAATTGTACGCCAGAATCTGCTTATAAGAATTTTGATTCGACTTCAGAATCTCCAATTGAACTCCAGAATCTTCGATTGAATTATGATTAGGGCGAACAGAACTTCATATTTCTTTTTACAATCGAAATACCGGGGAAAAGGAAGTGGTCAAGGGAGAGCACTAAGTGCGACGGGGCTCTAGGATTTTCAGTTTCGCGTTGAAACTTTATTCCTTCTTTTGGGTTCGCAAACCCACGATAAATATTGCTATTTGCAACATTATTTGTGACTTACTTATAACAGGGTCGCGGATATTTTCGTCTATTATGTCCCGCACAAATTTTCTTTTATTTGTGATGGCTGTGCTTGTAGTGTTGGTTTCTTACCTTTTAGGGTTGGGGTTGGTTTATTATAAATAATATGCTTGTTATTCAGTTGAGAATAAGTTAGTCACAATGTAGCCTCTTTGAGTTTTATAACCATTTTTTTGTATTTTTTATATTTAATAATATTCTGATTATTTTGTAATCTTGCTCGTCAGCCCTCTGATGTTCAACTAAAAATAGTAGAAAAATTTAGAAAAATAACCAAAATTTGAACCCCGTATTAAATTATAACCACTCTTGTAGAGTTACGATAATTATAACCAAAAGTTAATATAAAAATACTAATATACCCCTAATGATTGAAAACATAGAATGATTAGATTTAGAAGCAACTTGTCCGTTGACTGCAACATGTTCTTGGAGTTAACTGGTGAAGATGGGAAACTGGTGCTGCTGCGGTTGATCTCCAGTTTCATTTACACAATTCTTTTGAGAATATTTCTTCCTGTCAGTTTTCTTTCTGAATTGATCCTCTCTTGCCGCAAAGATGGGGAATTGCTGCTCAGTCACTCTGCAAGTACAATGCGACGCCCTCATCAATCGCTGCCTGGACTGCACCTTCGGACGAGCATCCTACCTTTGTTTCATGGAAAAAAATCTCAAATCTATCACAAACGAGTTGGAAGATTTGAAAGCGCTGAAGAACGACGTCGAGGCCAAAGTCGACAGGGCCGAGGCACAAGAACTGAGGAGGTTAGACCAAGTCCAGAGGTGGATGTCGAGGGTTGAAGAAATCCAAGTGGAAGTCGTCGAATTGTTGAGAGACAAAGATCAGGAGCTTCAGAAGTTATGTGCAGGAGGGTGCTGCTCGAGTAGCTGCAATTCAAGCTACGAATACGGGAAAAAGGTGACCGAGAAGTTGAGGGAAGTCAAAGCTTTGAGTTTAAAGGGAAGGACTTTCGATGAGGTAGCCGGGGACGCTCCGCCGCTACCGGAGATGCGACAGACGGAGCACACTGTGGGGATGGAGTCCATGATTGTTGAGCTATGGAAGCAACTTGAGGAGCCAGAAGTGGGAATTGTTGGGTTGTACGGAATGGGAGGGGTGGGGAAGACTACACTGCTTGATCAGATCCACAACAAGTACCTCGACACCCCGAATGATTTCGATGTCATAATCTGGATTCAGATTTCAAGAAATCACAGGATTGAGAAAATTCAGAACGAGATTGGGAGGAAAATCGGGTGTTTTAGTGACAAATGGAAGAACAAAGAGGAGCAGCAAAAAGCTCCGGAGATCTTCAGGGCATTGCGTAGAAAGAAGTTTGTGTTGCTTTTGGACGATGTGTGGGAGCGGGTAGATCTGAAGAGGGTTGGAATTCCAATCCCCGACAAAACAAACTGGTCGAAACTGATATTCACTACTCGCGACGAGGAAGTGTGCAGCAAAATGGGTGGTCGCAAGAAAAGAGTCAAGTGTTTGGAGGTGGATGAAGCATGGAAATTGTTTAGGAAGAATGTTAATGTCGCGGAAGATGTGCTTTCTCTTGATCCCGAAATCCCTGTCCTGGCTAGGACTGTGGCAAGAAAGTGCGCCGGTTTGCCTCTTGCTCTGATCATAGTTGGCAGGGCAATGTCTTGCAAGAAGACAGCAAGAGAATGGAAAGATGCAATTCATGTTTTGAGAAGATCGGCTTCGGAATTTGAAGGTATGAAAGAAGTTTTCCCTCTTCTTAAGCTTAGCTACGACAATTTATCTAGCGACGAAGTCAAGGCTTGTTTCTTGTATTGTGCGTTATTTCCGGAAGATTTTGCTATTCATAAAGATGAGTTGATATACAAATGGATGGGTGAGGAAATATTGAAAGAGTATGCCGATGTTGATGGAGCTCTAAACAAGGGTTACACTATCATCGGTACTCTTCTTCGTTCTTGTCTGTTGGAAGATATAAGAGGCCATGTAAAAATGCATGATGTGATTCGTGATATGGCATTGTGGTTAGCTTGTGAACTCCAAGAAACAAGAGACAATTTTATGGTTCAAGCTGGCCATCTTTTGACGGAAGTACCAAATGTTGAAAAATGGGAGGGGGTGAAAAGAATGTCATTGATGGCCAATGACATTGAAAATCTTGAGACAATACCTTCATGCCCCAATCTACATACCTTGTTTCTCAGTAATAATCGTTTGAAGATGGTCGCTCAAAATTTCTTCAATTCTATGTCCACCCTACGAGTTTTGGACTTGTCCAAGAACAAGGATTTAGCCCAGTTGCCATCGGGAATATTGAAATTGGTTTCGTTAGTATATCTTGATCTTTCAGAGACATGCATAGCAGCGCTTCCAATTGAGTTAAAGGCATTGGTGAAGCTAATATATCTGAACTTGGAGCATACCAGTGAACTTAATGTGATTCCGCAGAATTTACTGTCTAGCTTTTCGAAACTCAGAGTTTTGAGACTATATAATAGCGGTACTTGCAAAAGCATTCTTGGGGATAATGCGCACCTGGAAAGTGAATTGCAAGGTTTGAAGCACTTGGATATGCTAACCTTTACCATACAAACTGTTCTTATTTCCGAAGGGTTTTTCGCCTCCAACAAGCTACTGAGCTGCACTCGTTTTCTATGCCTTGACCGTTTAAGCTTTCTTGATATATCACTGTTGGCGTATATGAAACGTGCATATTCTCTTACTATTAACAGTTGTGATCGTGTGGAGTACAACTTAAATGTTTTAAGCCAAAGTTCCTTCAAACACCTTGAAGCTGTGGATGTACATGATTGCCCCAACTTGTCGGACTTGACATGGCTCGTCTTTGCTCCAAATCTCAAGACATTATCCATACGCGCATGCTCCAACATGACAGAAATAATCCGACTTGAAAAATTGGGTGAAATTGCCCAAGTAGATGAGATGAATCAATTTTCAAAGCTTGATGAATTGATATTGGTAAGTCTACCGCAGTTGGAGAGCATATACGGAGACAAAACCTTGCCCCTTCTGTATCTGAAGAGAATCGAAACCCGTGGCTGTCAAAATTTAAAGAAGCTTCCCCTCAACCTTAGCAGTGTCCCGAAACGTGATCTTGTCATCACTGGAGAAGAAGAATGGTGGAATATGCTCGGTTGGGAGAATGAAGCTGTTGAGAAAGCTTTCCTCCCTTGTTTCAGACCATACAAGTAAGCGGTGCATGATGCAGGTGCCATGTTCATGGTAATTTCATTTCATAAGTGCAACTTTACACATGTATTTAGGCTCGTTGTTATGTAATCTTGTATTCATTGTCACTGAGTACCTCTGCATCACATGATCAATGTGTTAGCTGTGATGCCGGAGTTCAGAGAGTCCGGATTTCTCTTTCGCTTCTTTTCCTTTACTCTTTTGTTCCATATGCATCATCTGCACTTTGTAACTACAATCCATGGTTGTACTTTTTGTTACTTCTATTTATTTCAAGAGGAAAGCAATCTGATTTCAGATGTAAAGGGTGCTGACCATTTTATGCTTTGAATAACAATCTTAATTGCCTGGAACGATAATAAGGATGATGATGGAGACGATGATCTCATATTGCCGTACAAGTAGTCTCCGACCCCTCGCAGCAAGTAGATTTAGCGATATGAAAACTTGCAAGTTAATCTGTGGAAGAGAAGTTGCTAATTCTGCTGCATCTTGTTCATAATTCAAAAGACATGGCACAGAAAGGTATAATTTGCTGTCAACAATTTTTGTGATGTTTTCTGACATTGGTGCCGGGTTGGGATGTCGTGGCCGAATGCTTATGTCGGGTATATGCTCGCGAGGGAATTGAGGTGAAAAGGTCTTATTCGGGGGAAAGCGTCTAGGGGTGCAGTGGCGTCATCGTTATGAAGATCGAGGTTTGGTTTTTCTAATTGGCTCATTGCAGTCCAAAGAATTTTGAGGATGGTTATGGAGATGCTGTCGTAGTTTTCATGCTGTCTAACAATACGAGCAATTTCATCTGTTGGCATGATCACATGCACAAAACACAACCAAGCCATCAATGAAACTGCCGCACTTGAATTTACAACAAATTTCTTGCCCTCTTAAGTGTAATTTCAGGCTGTTTGGCAAACATAAAAGTTGTGTGATCAGTTACTTTCTTTAATAGTCCGGACCTACTCAGTAATGTGAAAAATGAACGGTCATGATTGAATTGAATAAATACTATTTTTCTTACTTGTCAATTTAATGGATAAAGAGTCAAACTACTGAAGGAAAACCTAGTTACTTAGTTGCGTATCCTTCATGCATGCATGAAACTAACTTATGAGCTATAAAAGAAAATTAAATCAAATGTGGCGGAGCCAGAAATTTACCCGCCAATGGCAATCAAGCAATGAGGGAATGAGTCATGGCAGTCTTGACTTGACATTCGCGTCAATTTACCCAAGAACATTAGTGGAACAAGAAATACGGTGTTGGAGCATGTGACTTAATTGCTTTCACTCTGACTTGGTCATTAACAGATCCACTTGCTATCAACCCAATTCGTTAAGACCCAAATGAAACATTAAACTTTTGTACTTGTTTTGTGTCATGTTAACAGACTAAACCCAAAAAACTAAAATGAGCTTAGGCTCATAATTGAGAGAGAAATTTCAGTGTGTCGGAACATGATCCGTTCTCGTTTGGTAACTCGGACTGTACTGATTATTTCTGTCAGATAGGATAAATAGTAACCGGATAGTACTGACTAAATTAGTCGACGTTTGGTGCAGTATTGGACTAATGACCGTATTATTTATACTGTGTTTGGTATTATATTTTTAAGATTTTGATTGATGATTAATGGAAAGAAAAATTTACACATTCAGAACCACCAAATGGGTCAAATTAAAATTTAAAAAAAAAAAAAAAAAAAAAAAAAAAAATCTTCCTTTATTTAAAGCAAACTCAAAATAAAATTAAAAATGATTGCTGAAATAGAAAAAAACCCCTTTTTGGTTCTTGCGAAAATTGCAGATTTGGATATGAGGAAGGGGAGGGGAACAACAACAAATCCGTCACTCCTCTCGTCACTGACGCCAAATTCCATCATATCCATAGTTCTAATCCATTCAAATAAAAAGCCCAGATGAAATCTTTCCAATTGGATTTTGAATTTATAGGAATTGTGCAAATTGATTTTTGTTTTGCGCGAAGCTATGGGACGGATGAATGGTGATTTATTGAATTGATACTTTATGAAATTGATTTTTGCCGACTGAACTTGCAAAAATTGCAGTTCAATGATTCCAGAAAGGATCGAGGAGAAGAAGTTAAAGGTTCAGACACAGGTGAAGTTGGGTAGCTCCAGATCCTGCAAATCTAATGCTGTCCTGAGAATAAAGAAGTAGCAAGGAGTGGCGTATCAGAGGAGGGGAGAGAGGAGAAACGAAGGACTCGAAGACGACGAGGAACAAAGTAGATGCGTCTTTACGCTTTCAGCGTGTCTTAGAGCTCCGGACAAACAATACCGGTCTTTTGGAGGGGATAAATTAGCGGGTGCTGACCGTATTAATTATTTCCCGATTTTTAAAATTTTGAGTTGGCAGCTTGTTCGACAAACCACAACTAACAACAAGGGAGTTGTTCGGCAGTGAATGATTGAAAAACAATTTGAAAAATAAATAAATAAATAAATGTTCAGCAGGCACATCCGAACACGAAGAGAATTATTCGACAGTGGCCAACTAAACAACAAGAGAACTGTTTGGCGTGCCGGGGCCAAACACTCTTCACGACCAAAACTTCTCGTCCAAAATCGAAATTTCACTTTTTCCAACCCTCAAAATCGAAAACTACCAAACCAGAGATCGATAATCAGTTCAAATCATTCCAAAACAAAACAGATTAAGCGACAAAACAATGAACTGAAGCAATGTCTTGAAATCTCAATGGTTGCTAAAGGCTGAAGTGTAGTTACAAACTTACACAATTGAAAGTGCACTCTGCATTAAGGGAAGAATGCAGGAGACGAAACAGGAAATTGTACTCAAGTTCCTTGGAGGAGGACGTCTGATGTATTCGTAACGTCTTTCCCACCATTTCGGTCCTGACAGGGGACTGACAGTCAGTTAATCACCTGCTGTCGTATGAAGATGTAGATGTTAGACCTGCTATGAATGCCTTTCTCGATGGTTGAACAATTGCAAAATCCTCCTGCAGGTAGCGTGCTCCACATTTATATTTCTGTAGCATTATTATTTCCAAAATAGTAAAAAGGAAATATAAACCACCTTCTGAACTCTCCAAGTCAAGGAAACAAGTCTGCTTTTCAAACAACGTGCACGCTCCAAGTTTAGTGTACTCATCTTTGACGTGAGTTCATCCAGTCCTGGATATGCTTCAATTTCTAGTTCGGCTGCCTATACAATACATCATTAATAAATGAGTTACTAACTTGGAGAATGTTTAGCCACCAAGAACATGATCCAAGTTCATACTTCAAAATACAGACGGTGTTTTCAAAATTGTGTTGAGCATTAATGATCAATGGGCGTACTGGATATATAACAGATCCATTTCTATTTTACTTTTTAGAGAAACAATATAATTAATCTCACAATAGTACAAAACAGAGGACAAGAAGTCCTCTGAATACCAAAACTAGAAACTAAGAAACAAAAAGAAGTAAGTTTGTTTTGACAAAAACAGCTCCCCAAAAGAAAAAAAAAAAAAGAAAAAAGAAGTTGGGCATTTCTTGAACTCTGAAGAGATTAAAATGATGCCAAAAAACTGAAAAAATAAAACATCAACGTACAAATGAATGCAATCTCTCTTTTGGCGAAATGGCAACTGCTGTAATCAACAACAATAAACAAAGGACTTTTGTAATTAACAGCATCCGTCAACGTTCTGAATATTACTTTCCTGTGGAATTTCCACGAGGATGCAACTCTAAATTCTAAACAGTGCTGAGATATAAGGGGAAAATGTAAAAGGAGATGCAAAATATTGAACTACAAGTAAAATACTGGATAAAACAGGCGTAGATCACGGGCAGGAAGAAGGAAAGTAAGAAGGAAAAGATTTCAGAATAGGAAGTTACCAGAACTGTTAGATGAGATTAGTTGAGCCACATTTGTTGAACCAAGAGTTATTCAGCTTCATGCTCTTCACAAGCTGGTGAACTCAGAGGTCGTCTCTTTGAACGCTTTCAAAATTAATCTTGATATTTGGAATGTGGGAAATCTTATCCCACTCCTTGCCAGTCCCCACAATGCAATGGTCTTGGAGAACTTTAGAGTCAGTGATCGTCAAATTCCGTAGTGCTGTCTTTTTCAGGAAGTTTGGCAGCACTTCTAAACAAAAGCAGGAGTTAATCTCTAAGGAAAGAAGACATGGCATTATTCTACACGAAATATCTTCTTCCGTAGACCTTAAGCTCCCTTCCCACACTTTCCACTTTGCCAAGGAAGAAAACCGAAGTTCACTCAATTTTGGGAATGAAACAAATGATGATATTTCTGCACCATCAGTTCCTATGCCCAAAAACTCAAGCCCCACATTTTTCACACTTTTCATAAGACATATTTCAAGTGATTCAAGGGATGGAAGTTTTCCCAGAGGAGGCAAAGCCTCAGAATATTGGCAGGAATACAAGACAAGCCTTCTCAAATTAGTTAAGGACATCATCCAATCCGGAGAAATGGTGGTGCCTCTGTACTTCCGTATCTCTAAGGCTTCTAAATTTGAATGTGGCTGTAAGCATTCCAGTATTATTTCATCTTCAAGCCTCCGCTCTCCACTCCAATCAAAATCTAGCTTCACATTAACAAGGAGCTTTCTATACATAAGTTCTGCTTTCTCAGCCTCCCCCACGTTTTCTATATTGCCACACTTGCATATCCGAATGTAACCTTCAAGTTTGTTTAACTTTTTCAAATCTCCCAACTGTAATGCTTCATTCTTGTCACAGCGTGCTACAACAAACATATCTAGCGTTTGAAGAGAAGTAAGTCTTGCAATTCCTTTCGGCAATCTCTCTAGATTAAAAGACCAATCAATATGAAGATGTCGTAAGTTTACTAGTTTCCCCATCGCTTCTGGGAGTCTTCGAAGTCGCATGCAATCTTTGATCAACAAGGTTTGCAAATTAGATAAATCACACAGTTTCTCAGACAAGCTTTCCAACTCATCATTACCAGATAAATCGAGATACCTCAAATGCATAAACTCACCAATCTCTTCTGGTAGTTCTTTGAACCAGCAGTCACTCAAATTTAATGTCCTAAGACTTGATAGATGTGAGAATATAGCAGGATTTATGGTGGTGTTTGTGGAACCCAAAATGAAGAGAGTTCGTAGACTTTTTCCATTCCAAGTAGAAACAGGAAATGCAGCATCAGGTGCTCGAACAAAAGTACAATGACGAATCTTTTCAGTCACTAGGTTATATTCCTCTGCAACACCGATAAAGCATTCAGATTTTGTGAGAAATTGAGCTAAGTCATGCACTAAGTCATGCATCTTGCAACTTATAATATTTCCTTGATGATCTTTTTCAAAATCCTGGAAGAGAGACAGCATTGCTAAATCCATAAAGTATTCTTGACCTAATATTTCCTTTTCTTTGTTTCTGTCGAAATGAAGATAACCTTGTGACATCCACAATTTAATCAAATTATCTCTTTCAATCATGTAATCTTTTGGAAAAACCGCACAATATGAGAAACAACGTCTTAGTGCAGGGGACAAGTTACAATAGCTCAGCAAGAGTACATTATGAATTTTTGTGTTGACATCTTCTGGTTCCGGTTCCCACAACTGACTGTGCAAAACATGTTCCCACTGTCGTCTAGTATTTTGAAGGCGCATGAGAGTTCCCGTGGCCTTTGCAGCAAGAGGCAAACCATGACACTTGCTTACAATCTCCCTACCAATATCTTCTAGTTGCTTGCTCTCACTCTTATCCCTTCCGAAAAATGCTATCTGGCTAAATATCAACCAAGAATCATCCTCGGACAATTTCCCCAGAGTAATCGTACCAGTTGGTCCCATCATCCGAGCAACACTCTCATTTCTTGTGGTCACCAAAATTCTACTGCCTACACCACCGGCATCCAAAGGCCGCCTCAGAAGTTCCCATTTCGAGGAGTCTTCATTCCATACATCATCTAGAACAAGAAGAAACTTCTTCCCAGCAATAGCTTCATGTATATGCTCTATTAAAAGATCCAGCTCAACCAACTGCTGGGTCTGACCAAGAATAGCTTCGAGAATCGCTTTGGCAACCTTCGTGACATCGAAAGGGTCCGAAACGCACACCCAAATTCGCAAATCAAAATGGGTCCTGACCCTGTCGTCGTTATACACCAAACCAGCAAGAGTGGTCTTCCCCATCCCACCCATCCCCACAACAGGGATGACATCGACATTGCGCCTCGTACCGTCTCCACTGCTCTCAGACACTAACCTGCTCATCAAAACCTTCTTATCTTCGTCTCGGCCATAAATGGCAGATTCCTCAATCAAATAAGGACTTCCCAATCTCGGATCTTGTTCAATTTGTTCAATCTCTCCGACGTTGTTCAACTCATTCAACGAATTATAAACGTATTTGCCTCTCTCGAACGCAATAGCACTCGATCTCTCCCTCAGTTCATTCATTTTGACGGCGATTTGACGGCGTTGACCGACGCGGCGGACTTGACTGAAACAAAGGAAGGATTTGAGTATGCAGAACCGTACCTTCTCGGAGAATCCGAACTGGAGTTTTTGAATCTTGATTTTGAGAAGAGCGGTGTCCCACTCGTCCAACACGTCCTCCAAGTCGGAGACGGCGTCTTTGAGGTCGCACAGCCAGTTGCGGACGAAGACCTCCTTCAGTTGTCTCCACTCTGCGTCCTCCAGCAGCGGTTGGATTTCACGGAGGACGGCGGCCAGTTGGGTGTCTCCCTTTTCTACAAGTCGGTCGGTGAGCCCGGACACGAGGGCTTCGGCCATTGTGGGAGCTGATGCCGCGCCTAATTGACAGGTACGAAATGAAAAAAAGGAGAGACATTTGAAGCATAAATTGGATCCTGTTATAAATAGGTAACTGAGTGAATGGAGTGAAGCAGAGGTAAAATATCACACTGTAATTATAACTTAAGTGAATGATAAATAAAAGAGGGAGGAATGAATGTTGTTATTGATCTTTCCTTCGTTCTGTATATTTTGATTGCAACCGAGTGCTTTATTTATAGAGCAACTCGTATCAGTACAGTTTGAAATTTACAACACATCTTTTGAAAAACGATCTCATTCATTTCCAAAGTCCACATATCAACACTGCCAATGTTTTCATTAATCTGCCAATTTTGAAAATCCAATATGTGAGGGCGTTGAAAACTTTACAAAAGGTACTGTGGGCATTCACTACTCACTGGTATTTTCAACACTCCCCCTTGGATGCCCACATATCAACATCAGTTGCCTCGTTAAAACCTTGCTTGGAAAAACCTAGTGGGAAAAAACCATAGCGAAGGAAAAAGAGTACAACTTTTCCTGGATTGTTGATATAGTGTTAAATATGATTATGTTGCCTCGTTAAAACCTTGATAAGAAAAACCCAGTGGGAAAAATCCTAATCGAAGGAAAAAGAGTACAACATGCATGTATCATGGATGCTCCCCCTGATATATATCTCCCCCTGATTCCGCATTCTCCAAATTTAGCTGTTTGGTAAGTTGACGTAACGTAATCCGATACTTTGCACTAACTTCTGAAACGTGCACTTTGGTAGAGACTTGGTGAACAAGTCTGCCAGATTTTCATTGGAACGGATTTGTCTGACTTCAATGAATTTAGCCTTCTGAAGCTCATGTGCACTGAAAAACTTTGGAGATATGTATTTAGTTTTATCGCCCTTAATGAACCCTTCCTTCATTTGGGCAACACAGGCTGCATTATCTTCATGAATGACAGTTGGATTGTCTGTCTTTGAATTTAGACCACATGAATTCCGGATATGATGGATCATTGATCTTAACCAAGAACATTCACGACTTGCTTCATGTAAAGCAAGTATTTCCGAATTATCTGAAGATGTAGCAACTAATGTTTGCTTTGTTGAGCGCCATGAGATCGTTGTATCTCCATTCTTGAACACATATCCAGTTTGTGAACGAGCTTTATGCGGATCAGAGAGAAAACCAGCATCTGCATATCCAACAAGGACTTGGTCATTTGTGGAGTTCTTTGAGTAGAAGAGACTCATGTCTGTTGTCCCACGAAGGTATCGCAATACATCTTTGATACCCTTCCAATGACGAATTGTTGGAGCAGAGCTATACCTTGCTAACAGGTTAACTGAAAAAGCTATATCTGGTCTAGTACAGTGTGCTGAATACAACAAAGCACCTATTGCACTCAGATATGGTACTTCTGGACCAAAGACCCTTTCATCATCTTCTTTTGGACGAAATGAATCTTTCTTAATGTCCAGAGAATGAACGACCATTGGCGTGTTGAGTGGATAAGCTTTGTCCATGCCAAATCGCTTCAGGATTTTTTCAATATAAGCTGATTGGTGGACCAAAATTCCACTAGCACAATGCTCGATCTGCAGGCCGAGACAAAATTTCATTTTTCCAAGGTCTTTCATTTCAAATTCGCTTTTCAGATATTCAGCAGTTTTATTGAGCTCTTCAGGAGTTCCAACTAGGTTCATGTCATCAACATATACTGCCACTATAGCAAATCTAGAATTGGATTTCTTAATGAACACACAAGGGCAAATGACATTGTTGGTATACCCTTCTTTTATCAAATACTCACTGAGACGATTATACCACATTCGTCCAGATTGTTTCAGCCCATACAATGATCACCTTAATTTGATCGAGAGCATATCTCGTGGTTTGTTACTTGTTTCAGGAAACTTAAGTTCTTCTGGGACTTTCATGTATATGTCAGCATCTAATTCTCCATATAGATACGCAGTGATGACATCCATAAGTAGCATGTCAAGTTTTTCTGAAACCACTAAACTTATTAAGTAACGGAACGTAATTGCGTCCATTACAGGAGAGTATGTCTCCTCATAATCAATTCCACGTCTTTGCGAAAAACCTTGTGCAACGAGTCGTGCTTTATATCCTGCAATCTCGTTTTTCTCATTGCGTTTCCTTGTGAATATCCATTTGTAACCCACGAGATTTACATCAGGCGGGGTTTGGACTACTGGTCCAAAAACACTTCGCCTTTCCAAGGAATTTAATTCTACCTGGATTGCATCTTTCCACTTAGGCCAATCTTGTCTTTGTTTGCATTCATCAATAGAGCGAGGCTCAAAATCATCACTTAAGATGATTTCAGTGGCTAATGCGAATGCGAACATGTCATCGATAATTATTTCATTTCGATCCCACAATTCATTAATACAAGCATAATTTATGGAGATTTCTTTGCTTTCATGTACTTCTGTCTCTTCAGGGACATGTGTCTCATCAATGATATTTTCTTTTTCTGGAAGTCCAGAATCATGAATTGTGGATTTGTCATTCATTCTTTCTTCTTGAATGATTTCATTTGGATTCAGTTGTGCCCTCGTCTTTCTCTTTCAAGGGGCTGAATCTTTTGAACCTAGTGGTCTACCACGCTTCAGGCGTGCATCAGATGAATCATTCGCTGCCACTTTATTTTGTCCAACAGGGACATCAATTCTTGCAGGTGCATTTGCAGCTGGTATATGTGATTTTGTCACTTTCATAGCATCATTAAATGCATCTGGCATTTGATTAACAATACTTTGAAGATGAACGATCTTTTTCATTTCATTTTCACATTAAATGCTTCGAGGATCAAAATGAGACAAGGTGGGAACAACCCATGTCAGCTCTTTCCATTCTTCTGGAACGGTCTTTTCTTCCCCTAACGACGGGAAGACTGTCTCATCAAAGTGACAATCAGCAAAACGAGCTGTAAACATATCACCTGTCAAGGGTTCCAAATATCTGATGATAGATGGTGAATCAAAATCCACATAAATTCCCAGTCTACGTTGAGGTCCCATTTTAGTGTGTTGCGGCGGCGCAATAGGCACATAAACAGCACAACCAAAAACTCGTAAATGTGAAATGTTTGGCTGATGTCCAAACACGAGTTGTACTGAGGAGTATTGGTGGTTGGCTATAGACCTCAATCGAACCAATGATGAAGCATGTAAGATGGCATGTCCCCATGCAGAGACTGGCAATTTGGTTTTCATAAGCAGAGTGCGAGCTATTAACTGAAGCCACTTGATCAATGCTTTTGCTAAACCATTTTGAGTATGGACATGAGGAACATGATGTTCAACATCAATGCCCAGTGTCATGCAGTAATCATCAAAGATTTGGGACGTAAATTCACCAGCGTTATCAAGTCGGATTGACTTAATATGATAATCTGGGAAATGTGCTCGTAATTTAATTATCTGAGCAAGAAGTCTCGCGAAAGCTACATTCCGAGTAGACAAGAGACAAATGTGTGACCATCAGGTAGATGCATCAACCAAAACCATAAAATATTGAAATGGTCCACATGATGGTTGAATAGGTCCACAAATATCCCCTTAAATTCTTTGTAGAAATGATGGGGATTCAGCATCAACCTTTAGTTGTGATGGTCTAATTACCAACTTCCCTTGAGAACAAGCCTTGCAAGGGTTATCATTAGCAATATCTTTGCTCAATAATGGATGTCCATTAGAGTTGGTAATGATCATACGCATCATGATGGATCCTGGATGACCCAGACGGTCATGCCAAAGCATGTAAACCTTTGAATCAATGAACTTCTGGTTCATGACAGTATGTGATTCAATTGTCCTTATGTATGTATAATACAATCCACTCGACACACCACGCAACTTCTCCAATATACGCTTCTGGGTATCATTGGAGGTAATGCATAGATACTCCACATTTTCTGCACTTTTCGTTTCAATGTGGTATCCATTTAAACATATGTCTTTGAAACTCAACAAATTTCGAGTAGATCGAGTATAAAGGGAGCAATCTTTCCTATTCCATCGACCTCACTTGTGGCCACGTCCTCGCTTGTGATTATCGCCATCAGAGGATATGGCGTTCACTTCGAGGGAAGCAGCATTCGTTTCTCGGAATGGTGCAGATCCAATAGGTCGGGAATGATGATTTTTCATCAAGAGCTCATTGTTCTATTCAGCTGCCAGGATCATAGATATCAGCTGGTTGTATTCAGTGAAGCCTTGCGCTCTATACTGCTGCTGCAGGAGCACGTTAGAGGCATGAAATGTGCTGAAAGTCTTTTCCAGCAAATTTTCCTTAGTAATAGTATCCCCACAAAGCTTCATCTGAGAGGTAATTCTGAACAACGCAGAATTGTACTCAGCCACTGATTTAAAATCCTGGATCCTTAAGTGAGTCCACTCATAGCGAGCTCTTGGAAGAATCACCGTTATCTGGTGATTGTATCTGTTTCTCAAGGCATTCCAAAGAGCTAACGGATCTTCAACCGTTAAGTACTCGCTTTTTAGTCCCTCATCAAGATGGCGACGAATAAAGATCATGGCCTTCGCCCGATCTTGAGAGGATGAGCTGTTCTCTTCCTTGATGGTATCTCCAAGATTCCCTGCTTCTAGATGGATCTTGGTATCTAGTACCCATGTCAGGTAATTCTTCCCTGTAATGTCCAGGGCAGCAAAATCAAGCTTTGCCAAGTTCACCATTTTCTTTTCTGAAAGAAAATGAGATGTGTAAGAACTTGCAATAATAATAATATGTATTCCTAGAGAAATATAGTGTTAGAACTTCTGGTTCTTACAAATTTTTTCATTTTGATCTTCAGGCCAAAATGATAAGCACTCGAAACTTCTGGCTCAAGATTTTCAAGGTGAATGAGGAGGGCGATTGTACCGCACTGTTCTCATTGAAATAATGTAACATAGAATGGGCGATTATTCCGCACCACTCAAGTAGCAGGAAAATTTTAAATACACAGAGCAGGGTGGGTGATTATACCGCACCACCTAAAATTGCAATGAAATTAAACAGCATGCAAATTTAAATATGCAGGGTAGGATGGGTGATTGTACCGCTCCACCTAAAATTTGCAGTAAAATTAGATCAGCAGTCCAAGATAGGCGATGATACCGCACCATCTTGGATTGCAGTAAGATTAAATTTGCAGTTCAAGATGGGCGATTGTACCGCACCATCTTGGATTATAGTAAAATTAACATAAATAAACACTGGGTTAGTAATCAATATCTACACCAAACAAGAAATCAAAGATGTATGTAACCGTTAGGTTGAGAACTAAGAGCAAGCATGGAGCAAACAGTTCGTCACGAGGATATACCGTGCAGTTGAGGCAGAGGAAGAAGATGAACAGTAAAATCCTTAGAGGAAACATTTTTTTTCTTTTCGTTCGGCGAAGATAAATAAGAGAAGGTTATATTTAGAGACTCGTGCTGATAACGTGTTAGAAATAGGTAACAGTTAGAGAGATAACCTTTTAGTGAATGGAGTGAAGCAAAGGTAAAATATCACACTGTAATTAAAACTCAAGTGAATGATAAATAAAAGAGGGAGGAATGAAAGTTGTTATTGATCTTTCCTTCGTTCTGTATATTTTGATTGCAGTCGAGTACTCTATTTATAGAGCAACTCGTATTAGTACAGTTTGAAATTTACAACACATCTTTTGAAAAACGATCTCATTCATTTCCAAAGTCCACATATCAACACTGCCAATGTTTTTATTAATCTGCCAATGTTGAAAATCTAATCTGTGAGGGCGTTGAAAACTTTACCAAAGGTATTGTGGGCATTCACTACCCACCAGTATTTTCAACAGATCCGCATTTATACTTAAAAATTAAGTGTTGACTTGGCATAAATTGGATCCACATTTGAAGCACATCTTGCACGAATTTAATCCCTATGTGCAATAGTTTAGAGTATTTGCGTCGAAAAGCGTAAAATCCTTATTGTCGAAATTGTCCTTGTACGGATGATTTAAACGCAATTAACATTGTTTTCACTTGTTTTTTTTTCTTTTTTGGTAAAAACTTGGTTTTTTCTTTATTAAATAAACGGGGAGTTTGCACTCCCCTTCCACCTTCGGCACTCTTAAATATTTTTTTTTAAGATAACTGGCCACAAATTGATTTCAAACTCGTTATTCATGATATTTGAATATAAAATCTCTCATTTACACATAAAAAATAATTCTAGTAAATCATAGAACTAAGTCACTAAACTGTGTTCGTGTACTTACAAGGAATGTGTTCACCACCATGCAATACATTATTAAAATGTGACACCGCTGTAGTTGCGAACTTCTTGTCGTTCCATGTAAGTTTCACTTCCAAACAGTAGATTATGCTTTTATGTTGTTGTGGCGACGAGGTTGTCGACTGCGACATCTGGCGCAAGTGGTGGTGGTTTCAAGGCCGTCAAGTCGGTCCTCAAATTCCATCGAGGGTGTGGTTGGAGTTGCCCAAATTCAACGACAAATCATTGAGATTCTCGTTCGAGGTGAAACAAATAGCGGTCTTTACTAAAAAATTAAGAAGGATTACAATCTTCAAATAGGACTTCCTGAATTAAATCCAAAGGCTCTTCAAACTAAAAACACTCAAGATTTCGTTGGCATAAAAGCACTTGTAAATGGACCTATTGTAAGTAGTTTAGTTCAAGGATCATCTCTGCTTGACCCACGCGTCAAACCATTTTTTCATGTTGACGTTGATTACATGGATGGATAAACGTTTATCCATGTAATCAACGCCTACATGATCTACTATTTCATCCCAATACAGCAAGCTGACTAGAGCTTTCAGTTTCAGATGACTGGCTAGTCAGCTTGCTTTATCTGGTTGCAACCACACTTCGTTAATCGTTATGCGCTTAAATTTGTTACCGACTGCTAATGTATCCAAAATCGATCAAGCAAATATATATACAAACCCGAAAATTTGTTATCTACCTGCTAATGTATCTACATTTCTTCCATTCATGTAGTAATACTTGAAGGAGAACAAGCAATAACGAACTATGACAAACTCTTGTCCTTGAAAAGGAAAACAATGTCTGAAGGGGAAGTTCATCATATCTGCAATGCCTGAGAGTCTCAAAGAGTAACTCAAGAGGTGTCCTGTTCGAATGCACGCATCAAACATTAAATTTGATATTCGGGATGTGAGAAATCTTGGACCATTCTTTTCCTTTCGACTGTTGGCAGTGTTTTTGGAGGATCTTACACTTGCTGATCGTCAAATTCTGCAGCGGTATCTTTTTCAAGAAGTGTGGCAAAGCCTTTACGCAAAAGCAGGAGTCAATCTCTAGGGACATGAGACATGGCATTATTTGGATCGAACCATCTTCTTTCTTGGACTTTGATGCCCCTACCCATGCATTCCACTTGAACAAGGAAGAAAAACGAAGTTCCCTCAGTTTCGGGAATGAAACTAAACAGCTTTTTTTTGCACCACCGGTTTCTATCCCCAAAAACTCGCACCCCACTTTTTTCATGCTTTTCATATGACATATTTCGAGTGATTCAAGGGACGGGAGTTTCCCCAAAGGAGGTAGAGACTCACAATCCAGGCAGGAATGCAGGATAAGCCTTCTCAAATTCGTTAAACTCATCATCCAATCTGGAGACACGGTTCTGCCTCTATACTTCCGAATCTCTAAAGATTCCAAATTCGGATGTGGTTGTAAAGCTTCAAGTATAATTTTATCTTCGAGTCCCCTCTCTTCACTCCCATCAAAATCTAGAGTCAAATCAACAAAGTTTCCTCTGTTTACGAGTTCCGCTTTCTCAGCCTCGTTCACATCTTCTAGGTTCCCACACCTACATATATGAAGATACCCTTCAAGCTTGTTCAAATTTTTCAAATCTCCCAGCTTAAATGCTTCTTCGTTGTCATACTGTGGTAGGACGAGCATATCTAGTGTCTGTAGAGAAGTCAGTTTTGCAATTCCCTTGGGCAAACTCTCTAGATTAAAAGAACAATCAATGTGAAGGTGTCTTAAGTTCAATAGCTTCCCCATCCTCTCTGGTAGTTTTCTAATTCGCATACAATCGTTGATCAACAAAGTTTGCAAGTTAGATAAATCACACAGCGTCTCAGGCAACCTCTCCAGCTCGTCGTTGCTAGATAAATTGAGATATCTCAAATGTATAAACTTTCCAACCTCCTCCGGTAGTTCTTTGAACCAGCAGCGACTCAGATTTAGTGTTCTCAGACATGTTAGGTGCAAGAGTATATCAGGGTTTATCGCAATGTTCATTGAACTCAATGTGAAGAGTGTACGCAGTCCTTTTCCGTTGCACGCTGAGTTAGGAAATGCAGCCCCAGGTGCTAGGACAAAAGTAGAATGACGGGCCACTTCAACGTTTGCCTCTCCGAGGTCAGCCCCAGGTGCTAGGACAAAAGAAGAGTCACAGGTGCCTCCACTGCCAGACTCTTCAACGCAATCAATACCCGTGATAAAGCAGTCATACCTTGTGACATATTGGACCAAGCGATGCACTTCTTCATGCATCTTGCATTTTACAATGCTCCCTTTATAGTCTGTTTCAAAGTCTTGGAAGAAAGACCGCATTGCTAAATTCAGAAAGCATTCTTGGCCTAATATTTCCTTCTCTTTATTTCTGTCGACATTGAAACCAAGATAACCTTGCGACATCCACATTTTGATCAAATTGTCTCTCTCAATGACATGACCCTTCGGAAATATCGCACAATATGAGAAACAACATCTAAGCACAGGTGACAGATCATGATAGCTAAACAGAAGCAGGTCAAAAGTGCTGATGTTGTTGGCATGTCCCAATTCCCACACCATTTCTCGCAAAAGAGATTCCCACTGTCCTCTGGTATTCTTAAAGTGCATGAGACCCGCCAAGGTCTTTATCGCAAGAGGCAAGCCATAGCACTTCTTTACAATTTTCTTACCAATTCTTTCGAGTTGTTTGCACTCACTTGCAACCCTTCCGAAAAAAGCTCTCCGTCTAAACATTAACCATGCATCTTCGTGCGACAATGCGCTTAGATCAATTATGCTAGTAGCTCCCATCATCTTAGCAATGTTGCTAGTCCTTGCAGTCACCAAAATCGTACTCCCTGCTGCACCAAAACGCAAAAGCTTCCAAAGAACATACCCCTTTGAGAAGTCTCCATCCCGGAGATCCCACGCGTTATCAAGGACTAGAAGGAACTTCTTTCCACCAATCGATGCACGAATACTCTCCAACAAAGCTTCCCGTTCAACAAAGTTTAACGTTCCACTCTTACGAGGGATAGCTTCAAGAATTTCTCTGGCAACCCTCGTCCCATCAGGCGAAACAGAGTCGCACCCCCAAATCCTCAAATCAAAATGGGTTCTGACACTTTGATCATTATATGCTAACCTGGCAAGAGTGGTTTTCCCCATTCCACCCACCCCAACAATTGAGATTACACCATTCCCCCAACACCCTTCACTCCTCTCAGGTACCAATTTGCTTATCAAAATCTTCGTATCTTCGTCTCGCCCATAGATTGCGGACTCTACTTCTTCAATTAACTTATAAGTGGCAGTTCCAATTCCTAGTCTCCCGGATTGTTCAATCTCTCTATTTTTTACAGAATTAAACTTGAACCTATGTCTCTCAGTTGCAATCTCACTCAGTCTTTCCCTCAAACACTTTATCCTCTTCGCAATTCGAACCCAATCGACTAACTCGGTGCAACAAAAGCAAGAGGTGAGTTGGGAAAAGCATACCTTCACAAAGCTAAAAGCTTTCGATATTCCACGACTTTCTTCTTCTTCTTCCTTCTGGGTATCTTCTGACTCAGGGACGGCAGCGCTGCAGCACTCATCGAGCACGTCCTCGATGTTGCAGCTGGCGTCTTTGAGCTTGTCCAACCACGCTCTGACTGGCTCCTCCTTCACTCGCCTCTTCTCGGCGTCCTCGAGAACGGGTTCGATGTCACGGAGGATTCTGGCGAGCTCTGGGAATCTGTGTTTTTCTTGGAGCTGGTCTATGAGTCTGGAGACCAAGGCGAGTGCATCGGCCATGATCGGAGCTGTAGCTTGACTAACAAGAAAGAATGGAAAAGGGTAGGAAAGTTAGGACAGGGGAAGATATATTTGTACAAGAAAATACCCATTAGAAAAAGGAATGAGAAGCATTGACCAAAAAAAAAAAAGTAACGTTGACCAAACAAGAAAAAGGAAGGGAATGAGAAAGATATTAATTATGCCGTTGCCCAAGTTTACAATAATGTTTCACGTGTGTCCAAAATAGAGTTCAATCTTGTATTTTCAGTTTAAGTGTTTGCCTTTCTAATGAGTTCCTAGGAAGGTGCGTAGAGCTTTCAGTTTTTTCGCTGCTCGAGTGTTTACACCATCATCAATTTTTTTTTTGCCTCTTATTGATAGTGTTGTTTGCGATTTGTTTCGTACGAGCTTTTTTCAATTTGTGGTGCTGAACTATGTGGAGCTTCTTGGAGGATGTCGCAGTCTTCTTTTTATCCACTTCGAGGGCTCTGTTTGGCTCGATTTCAGGCGATTGTTGATGGCGCTGGTTCGGTAGGTGTCATTCTGAAGGTGGTGACGATCGCAAGTTGTTAGGATTTTTTTTCGGTTTTTCTTTTGTTTTGGGTCCATAATTTTCTTTTGGGCTTGTTTTGCTGTACTTTGATTCCATACTTATGTTGTGTGTTTATTGCAATTCAGTCTCTTTCTTGTAAATTTATTTTGTTGGTTATAAAGTTACCTTGATAGAAAAAACTTCCTAATTAGAAGTTTAAAATTAATAGCTTAGAGTGTCTTTGTTATTTTATTACTATTTACTTTTTTTTAGGAACAATGTTTGTCTATTTACTTGAGTACGGTGATATAACACTTTTTACCGTACAAATATCTTAATTTGAACTGTTGAATGTTAAAAAATTTGAACAGTTGAATGTTAAAAGCTTTACATCTTTTCAGTATTACTGTGCAGTTCAGGAATAATTTTGAGTTAAGAATTCATTTAGTTTTTCCTTCAATATTTGGCTATTTATTATCAACTATCTGCATCTTTGCTGTGAACTGTGTTTTTAAGTCTGATACATTTAATCTAAATTGTGATTACTGATGTACTAATCTTGGTTTTAGGGGTGACATATTTAGTTGTCTAACCACTGATTTTGTTAGTTTCAATTTGATGTTATTCGATCTGGCAATGGGTTGTGTTTAATGGGCTTAGGTTGGGGTCGACAACAATTATTTTTATAACAGATCATCAAAATCTAACTCGTTAAGTTAACGGATATTTAAATCCAACCAATTATATTAATGAGTCAGCCATTTTATTCAGTAACACCCTTAACAACTTTTTCTTTAATATATATTTTTGCCTCAGCCATTTTTAGCATTTCATGCTCGTGTTCATAATCATATTGAAATGGGATAGTAATAATGTTTTAAATTTGCTTTTGACGCGAATTAAATTTAAAATTACAAATCAAAAGGAATATCATTAGATCGGAATGAGTTACGCGTTTTTTCTTTGTATATTTATTTGTATTTTAGGAAACTGTATAAAAAGAGAATACACAGAAAATAAACCGGTGGCTTCGAATTCTACACGTGACTTGGGACTTAAAACCCGGTGGCCAAACGCGACGCCAGAAGACACAGCCGAGCCTGAGTTATAGCAAAAGTAGGAAACCGCAAGAGAAAAGAAAGAGTGCGAGAAAGCAAAAGAAGATGAGCAGCGACGCCAAAACCAGTAGCACAACAGCTGCAGGAGGAGGAGGAGGAGGAGGAGGCGGTGGCGGCGGAAGGGGATTTAGGGCGAGGATGGAGCACTACTTGTACAGCGGTGAGAAGAAGCACGTATTTGCAGGCATCGTTATTATCAGCGCCGTCTTTGCCGTTCCTTGGTACCTCATGAATCGAGGTTCGTATCTCTTTACTTCACTTTCGATTTATATGCCGCCGTTTTTGGGTTCTAGTGAATACAGCTAGGGATTTTAGGTTTTAGAATTTTCCTTCATTTTCTTGGCAACCAAACACTGGAAATGTATAAATTGGGTACCAATTGAAATCAAATTTCCCGGAATCATCTGAAATTTTGTAGCAGTTGGTTGGTTGCTGTTAATTGATTGCAATGTATTCAGTTAACAATTATATTTGGGTTATGCCTATCTGAGCAGTGAAAGTTACTCTAATTTGCATTTATGAATTAATTGTTGCAATTACTTAAGAATTTGGGCTCCGATAACTTCAGCAGCATTTTGTTCTGCTACTCTATTCTGTGAAAAAGAGAGCCAGCAATCTACACTAGTGTTTTCCACAGCATCATGCCACTTTGATTTCACCATATTGTAGCGAAATACATGTTACCGATTTCGTGGTAGTTTCTTTTGTTGATATCCGAGTGTAAAGCTTTTTGATTGAATGGTTATAGTTCATGACTATGCTTTGTCCGATGGAGTTCAGACTCCGTTATGGGATTTTGTTTCGGTTACCTGTTGGTAGTGTTAACCATTTTGCCCGTCTCTGTTTCCTCATCGGCCAAGTCTAATAAAATTCATCTTCTCTCCTGTAGGGGCAAAGCATCAATCTCATCAAGATTACTTGGAAAAAGCTGATAAGGCAAGGAGTCAAAGACTTTCTTCCGGGGCGCCTGCCGCTGCTAAATGATTTCAGGAGTTTTCTGTTGAAGGGTGTAACTTTCCTCTGGTTTTTCATAATGCTTGGAAGGTGCAATAGATCTTTGTTGTTTGACACTCTTTTTGCCTTCCTCGACCTGTTTTCCAGAAGAGTAGCTTCTCATGATCCTTGAGGAGCAATGGGTTGTTTTGTTTATTTTCTTTTCGATAGGTACAAATGTACGGCTTATGAGGTATCGTTTTGAATAATTAGGCAGAACTGAACTTGTGTTTCTTGTCATGTTGAGGTGCATCCATGTGAGGAATTCATTTGATTTCTGGCTCGCAACGGGTTCCGTTTGTTATCATCTTGAGCTTGCATTGTTCGGTAACATTCGGTTAAAAACTCGAGAGTCTTGATTGTTGAACCAAAACAAAGACGCCGTTGTGTGAACGGCGAATTTGTTGATCGGTTGGTGTAGTTGATGTTTTTAACGTGGCAACGGGAAAGAAACGGAAGTTAAAACGTTGCATTTTCCCTTCATTTGGTGTCACTCTCTCTCAAGAAGGATGTAAGACGTACTTGTGACACACTGACGCCTAAATTTTTCCATTGCCCGGCACATACAACACTTTCCTCTTTCGTTCTTCGGTCTCCACCCTTGTTCATCAAGACCGGGAGAAAATTTCGTATACATGGAAACGAGCTTACATGGATCAAACACGGACTTCTGAATCATATCGAAAGAATTGAAGCATCGAGCCAACTTTCGATTAATCTGAGACGGTCCAAATAAAATAGCAACAAATATTCCTTGATTGAGGTTTAAGTTTACATCTAAAGTGGCATCAGTCTTCGGTACTTGAAGAACCACACAAATGCAGAAAATATGCAAAAGCCAGTTACTCCTGTAATTATAAGTACCCACTTAAATGCAGAAGGTTCATCAAACAATGCTATTTCGAAATTCATCCCAAATATTCCTGCCACAACCCCAAATATGGCAACAACAAACGTTGCAGTCGTGAGTAGCAACTCAAATTGAATCAGCTGGTTTCGAACGTTATCCTGAGCGCAAAAACTTTCTCATGTTAAAATTCGGTTCCACCAGTACAAGGAAAGTTCAATGAAACCAAGCAGAGAAATTTATTCAGGATAACAAGGCACTTACCAGCTGAATGTTAATGAAATCTTCGGTGTCGTCAATGTACTCTTTCAACTGAGACATGGGACAGAAATAACATAAGCTTGTATTCTTCTCGGGTTAATATGAACAGGGAATGAATAGATATAGTCGTCGATATACATATAGTGGTGTCAATTTAAAAAACAAGTTCTATCCTTACCGATGTCAGCTTATTGAGGGTGCTATCAATGACAACAAAGTATGCTTCCAGCAACATCTCAAGCTCTTCTATACTCTCCTTAGCACTTTCTGAACTCCTCATGCTTTCATGTCTACTCCTTGCAATGCTCAGGCTTTTCTCAAGCTTTCGGCCATCGGGAGGTGAAGACACAGGAGAAACAGGAGCAGAAAGAGATGGACCGTCCGTAGATCTGTACCCCATCATAGATTGATCACCATAAAATGCTGACTCCATGCGACTTTTCTTCTCAGTGAGATACATCTCAGCCATATCTCCATCATCATCCATGAGCTGCTCTATTTCATCCCGAACCTAAACAGGGGCAGCTCAAACGTTGGAATACAGTTTTGATTGTCATGGTGGCTTAAGCAGGATGAAGCTAATTAGTAGTTAAATATACAATACCTTCTGAACTCTCCGAGTCAAGGCAAGAAGTCTGCTTTTCAAACGACGTGCACGTTCCAAGTTCAGTGTACTGATCTTTGACGTGAGCTCATCCAGTAATGGATATGCTTCAATTTCTAGTTCGGCTGCCTATACAATACACCATTAATAAATGAGTTACTAACTTGGAGAATGTTTAGCCACCAAGAACATGATCCAAGTTCATACTTCAAACTACGGATGGTGTCTTCAAAATTGTGTAGAGCATTAATAATCAACGAGCATACTGTAAATATAACAAATCCATGTATATTTTACTTTTTAGAGAAACAATATATTATTAAAATTGATTAATCTCGCAAGAATACAAAAAAGACGACAAGAAGTCTGTTGAATACCAAAGTTAGAAGCTAAGAAACTAAAAGAAGTAATTTTGTTTTGACAAAAACAACTCTCTAAGCAGAAAAAAATAGCAATTTTGGGGCATTTCTTGAACTCTGACGTAATTAAAAATGATGAAAAAAATTAAAAAAATAAAACATCAACGTACAAATGAATGCAATCTCTCTTTTGGCTAAATGGCAATTGCTGTAATCAACAACAATAATCAAGGGAACTTTGTAATTAATAGCATCCATCAACGTTCTGTATACTACTCGCTGTGGAATTTCCATGAGGATACGACTCTAAATCCTAAGAGTGTGGAAATAAAATGTAAAAGGAGATGCAAAATGTTGAACTACAAGTAAAATATTGGGGGAGAAATGAATAAACTCATTTCTTTTTCCCCAACTAAGTCTGCACTGTCTCGTGCCCACTTACCAAAACTAGAAAAGGGTGCTGCTGATTTAATTTGAAAAGGTTCACTCGACCTCCAATAACTTACCAATTTATTTAAAACTTAAAGTAACCAACAGAACTGAAAAGGTAAGCAGTAATTGCATAACTGTAAGTAACAGGTACATAAGGCATGATAATTATTTGGTCCTATAATCCCATCATGTACTTACAAAAAGATAGAAGTTGTGTTATCAATTCAGATATCACAGCACATATTTTTCTATTTAATCCACTAAAGAACTCCAATATGATCACTTAAGTAGACATGGATTGTAGAAGGATAACCATACAAAACAACTGGGAGTAAATGGAACACTATTATGATGACCGTAAATCATACGAATATTCAATGACAAAAAGATTCTTCAACCATCAGTGTTCTTCACTGTCTAAAGCCTCATGTTTTCAATTTCAAACACCACACCACAGATAACACTATGTTGAGTGCTTGATGAATAAAACGTAAGGGGCACAAGGTCCTCAAAGTAACAAGAAACCAAGTCCTTAGCTCCAATCATCATGAAAAAAAAATTAACCACATAACCGGCTGTGGCAAGTCGGCAAGTATCATTATCAGTCACCAATAAGGAACTGAACTCAAAACTATATAAATCCTTATGTAATGGACTGTACAAATCCACTGAATTTCTAAATCCTCAGCAACTTCATCTCTTCAACTAGTGAAAGAGTACAACCATACTATTGTTTGGCATCATATAGAGACTAAGAAAAGAGGAAAAAATGAAAACAAAACATTTTCCTTTAATAATAACAATATTTGGTATTGCACTAGCACCTTGACAAGAGGGTACACAGACCCTTGATCCTATCAATGTAAAATAAAAGGCTAGAAGAAGTATGATTCGACATAGCCTAGTCTACCACTAAAACAAATAACATTTTTGCATTCGACAGACAACACTAGATTTCATTAACCAAACATAAATATAATCGTAAAAGAAAGGCAATATTAAATGTACCAGTAAATGAATGAAGTTTCTATAGCCAGTTTTGCACCATTTCTCAATGCCAGCTCAAGCATCTGTGGTACTTGAGCTAAACAAAATGTGACAGATATGGTTATTAGCTCCACTTTTTTGTATTACTTACAAGTCTTCAAAACCTATTAAGTATTTACCGGTCCTCTTGCATAGTTATCAAAATACTTTTAGAAATATGTCCTTGCAGAAATAACAGTCATCGCCCACATCTAGTAATGAGCAGTGATAGAGATCCTAAAATCTTGTGTTCCCTTACATACCTGAGAATCGAGAAATGTACAGGCAGCCTCCAGAGCAACTTCTAAAGCCCTAAACTCAAAGGGCAAATAATCAGGTGATGTGCTCCCAAACACACTATCAAAATTTCTATTTCCTCTCTGCCGACTCAAGCCAGAACCATCAGACTGCCAAACATCACCTACTCCATTTGTTGTCAATCTTCTCTGAAGCTCCACCACATACTGCAATACATAGCTATCAAGGGAATTCAAAAGCAAAACCTCATCGGCCGTAATAATACATCGAATCTGCTCTAGATTAACCACAATAGCTTTCTCTCTTCCAAGGATGGTGGAAGGGTAAACAAATAAAGGATCAAGCAGGCGTAGATCACGAGCAGGAAGATCGCAACGACGCATCATGGTGAACTTATCAACCTCAATGATCTGAGAATTGCCAGACGTATCAACGCGAATCCAAGACCGAAGGCCCTGGCCCCGCTTCTTCAGCCCCAGAACATCTACTCCTTGAAAAGGTTGCCTTCCAAAGGCAGATGATCGATAAGATGCTTCACGAAGGTTTACAGCTGATGCAGGTTTTGGGACTTTTGGTGGAAGCAGCCTCTCTTTGAGGTCCTCCATTACGTATGAGCTCTCACTGCTGCAACATTAAAAATAAACGACTTTAATTTTGATGCAACATTTGTCTATATCTATATGCATACAATTCCAGGGCCAACGATTGCATAACTTCTTGATTAAAATAAAGGGAAATAAATTCCTCACAGACATTTTCGGTCCCAGAAATAAACAGGGGTGTGTGAAAATCATTTCCGCCATAAAGGAAAATACTTTCTATAGTTCATGTGTGCTAAATATGATAATTATCTACTGAAGAACATATCTTAAGCTAAAATAAAGAGTCCCAATTCATCAAAATTTCAAGAAAATAAATTATGGGATATAAGCATATGATTCAACAAAGCATGGAAATCTAAAACCAAAATTTTATGAACTCCAATCCCAATCCCAATCCCAGTGCCACCAAAACAAAAACGAAAGCATCAGAAATCCAAAAGCTACAAGCTTGGTGGCTCAAAGTCCACAATCCCAGTTTTCACACCATAAAAACACGTAAACAGGCACACCCAGATAATATAGAGCAGAAGAAAATCACCTGCAAAGAGTAATAAAATGTCGGTTGCTGCAAAAAGCTGGTGGTTGTTGATGATCGTCAGCAGCTCCGCTCACAATTGAACAATTCTTCCGGACGAAATTGAACAATCGATTGGCCTGAAGAAGAATCAGAACCTTAGATTCAGAAATCGAGAGGATTTCAGCGTGCCCAATCGAGATGCAAACTGAAATTCGCGGCGGGCGTATCAGGGGGTTTGTCTACCGGTTCGTTGGAGGAGGAACCAAACGAATCATGGGATGGGAGGGCAACGTCCTGGAAACAAAATCCTCTACTTTCAAAAAGGTAAAAATAATTAATAAATTAATAATTCTTTTTCCGAACCTAAAATCAAATATTTAATGATTTAGTTTTGTTTTGTGCAGGAGTAGAAACTAGGAAGAATGTGAGTGAGTTTTGTGTGCTTTTGTGTCCACCCTTTTTTCTGGATCCTACTTCAACTGCTTAATGGGTCGATCGGTTATATTCACACATCTCAAATTACTTTTTTCATATTCTTTTAATTTTTTAATATTTTTCTATCAAGTGTTAGTGGTGTGTAAAAAATATTAAAATATTAAAATATTAAAAAATTAAAATAGTGTGAGAGAAGTAATTTGGAATGTATGAATATAATCTCCCAAACTGAAAACCAAAACTAGGCTTGACAATTTTTTAGACGATCCATTAATCGGGCACTAAACGATTCAAAGATAATGGATTTCGGATCAACCTATTAAAAAGTCGGGGTCGTTATCAGGAAATTCGTTAAGAATCCGTTAACGTGTCAGGTCGTTATTGGACAATCGTTAAGAATCCGATAAGATTTTGTTTGCTGGATCTAGATGTTAGACATGAGAATTTCTTGCATAACTAGTTAACTCAACACGAAACGACACGACACGACCCGTTAACGAATCGGGTCATTATTGAATCACCTGTTAAGAATTTTCTAAAATAACAAGTATGACACGAAAACAACACGAACCCGACTAACACGACCCATTTGCAGGCCTACCCAAAACATTCATACCCAATCCAACTGAATTGTTTTCTTCTTCTTCATTTCTTTTGTTTTGATTAAGTGTCTTTACTATTTTTTTTTTCCTAGCATATTTACTTATTAGAAATGAGTACGGGAGAAGAAAGAAAAATGATTCTAATTTCCGACTTTTTCATGCTTAAAAACACAAAGGATTCGAAAAGTATATAGGTTTCGCTTTAAAACTCGTTATCGGACGAGGAATTTGATCAATTAGAAGGAGTAATGGATATAATTCATATTCATTACTATTCTCATTTCTATACTCCGTTTTTTGTCTAGACACTCGTATTTCTTTGGAGACCTTTTTTTTTTTTTCAGTATTCTCTGAGCACCCAAAATAAATTGTTAATTTGTCAAAAGCGCCCTACTTTATATTTTATCTCTTGAAACTCTAAGCCTATCAAATTTCAAGCATCTAATTTATTTTTTGTAATTTTTTTTTATGATCCGAGCCATCTAAATTTTAATTTATTATTCATAAATTATTCTTGCAATAAATTAAACAAATCTAAAATCATTAAGACATCTAGTTGTGGTGAAGAAAATAGAAGAATATAATTTCTTCAAAGAAACACTAAAATAGATACTATTTAATCCAACCGTTATCTAGTTTTAAATTTGAGTGATTTTTAGTAAAAATAATCATTGAAGGAATACCTTATTTGAAAAATTCCTTAACGAAAAAAGACTAATAATACCAATATAAAAATGAAAACATATATAGACATTAAACTTGAGAGCACGATAAAGTCATCTGTATATTTGTTCTAAATAAAAAATTATTATTATAAAAAAATAAGAAATATATTTTTATTTATACGAAAGATTATATATAGTGTACAATCTCCAGTAGTTGATTCCACAGAATGATCGTCGCTGCCCTATGGAGTAAAAAAGGGGGCCAAGACTCCTTCACTCTTTTCTGTCACCCCTCAAACCCGAAATTGGAATCGGTGAAAAAATAATATCGCGTTCGGTGTGTGAGTAAAAATAAAATAAAAATAAAATAGAATAAAAAAATTAAAATGGGTGAAAATAAAATCCTCTTATAAATCAAGAATTCTTTATAAGGTCAAAATAAATAAATAACACTTCTAGTCTTGCATCTAATTCAATCTCATCCCGTTTATCCCTTTGACTATGTAGTTCGAAAATCTGCATAACAATAGAGAGATGAGCTTCAACAACTCAGGAGGGACATAACCTTACCAAAGTAAATTTGACTATAGTAAATTAAGTGTCATGAAATCATATAACCAAATGTCAAATTACAATCAATAAAAAAGCACAAGTGCAATGCAACACTCTTCATCTCTACCCGTTAGTTCATATAATAAAACGAGCAGACATGCATGTACCATACGGTGCATTTTACCACTGCAGTAGTGGTTCAAACGCTCTATTATATAAACCAACCCCGGTAACAGTCATCCTAATTTCCCCTTTTGTTACTCATCTTGATTAACGCTTTGTCGCCAGTCCCAAATTATACGGTAAAATCATGTGCACTGTAGGCTGACTTGAGATTTGATACCTACCAAGAGTTAAACTCAACTACACAAAAGATGACAACAAAGTTCCAACCACTTCTCACACATGATTGGTGCACAAATAATGTCAACTCATGTTTCAAATAGATCACATCATATTCTCAACGGTAGAAATTTCAATATCATGTAAACACCTAAAAAAAAAATATTTATCCAATTAACCCCAAATCACATTAATTAACCAATAAGATTAATATAATAGCCTCAAGCTGATCACCTTGATAATACACTCAGGAGAATATCGAACCCGGAGTCGGTAAAAAATAAGAATTTGGAACACGAGCTAATTGAATAAGTAAAAGCAAACTAAAATAATAATAATGATAATAATATATTCCCTTTATAAACATAACCATGATTTATTTACAATCATATAAGATACTAATAATAATAAAACTTCAAGCCTTTTATCTAATTTAACTTCTTCCGACCTACCACTTGAATAACTTAGTTCGTAAACTGCAAAATTTAGTTAGAGTGTGCTTAAAAAGCTCAGTAGGGATATGTGGGTTCGATTAGACCCTTCACTGGAGAAGGGAATGGTTTCCTCACCGCATTCTCACTCGAAGAGAAAACAAATTGCATTCCTTTCTGCTTATGATGTTGGCCGTTAGCAACCTACTTATCGAGATAATGCTAAAAATGTAGCAACATACATTCTGTTCCTCGTCCCAAGACAGAAGAGCAATGGATATTTTGGTTTTGCGTGGGGGTTAGGACAGAAATTTAGTCTAAGCATATCAGTTTGTATGAAAGTCAAATGTTTCTCTTTATATTTTTTGCAGCGCTTAAATCATCCTATTGCATCCTACCCTCAAGTTGACCACCTTGATGAACATTACTTTAGTCTAAAGAAAGGTTTGGAATTGGCACTGTAGAAATGAATAGTGTTTTGCACTGAATTTCATTCTATTTACAACTCTGCCACTATTTTGTTTGTTGACCAAAATGAGTGGGCTTCGGTGGTGACCATTGAATGGGTTAAAGCCCTGAACGTCAAATGCCTATTTTACCCTATCTACATTCTAAATCCGACAAACCGGATTGGAAATTTGCATGGGTATTTGGTCATTCTCAGTTTGGGAGAGTGGTGGTGTGCCTGGGTTCGATGGGATTGAGGGAGTTGGTGAGGGACGTGCCAGTGTTGCAGAGGGTGAGGGAGGAAATTGAGAGGGGTTATCACTGACCCGATTGAGTGAGGGATTTTGTGAGGATTCCACTGACTTGATTGACTGAGGATGGTCTGACATTCGGTAAGGCAAAAACAGAAAGAGGTAGGCGGGTTGCAGAGGCAGAAAGAAAGAGGGAGGGGTGGGGGCACTGAACAGGAGCAAGCAAGGTGTTTTGATGCCTTATTTTGGCGGTGAAAGGAAGGGTCACATGTATAGAGAGAGGTTTCCTTTCGCGCACATTACCGTTTCGATCCATTTCGATCGCTTCAACGGCAAGCCGCCGCCACCTAGAACAAAAAATAAACACCCGCCACTGCTTTTCAGCCGTCGTCTCCTGCGATCCATTCAAATCTCCTATCGAAATAGGTATTTACTTCCGATTCCATTGATTTCAGATCGTTCACATTTTCATCATAATTCGCAATCAATCTCCCAAATTGGTTGGATTTAGGGCTTTGTATCTGAATTATTGCTGAAATTGTGTGATGGGTTGAATGCAGAGAGAAACTTAGGGAAAGATGAGCGACGTATTCGAAGGGTACGAGCGCCGCTACAGTGAGCTATCCGCCAACCTCACCAAAAAGTGTACGGTAGCTAGTGCTCTCAATAGAGGCCAATTTTTTTTTTCTCACTTTTCCTTATTTATTTATATATTTATTTTTGTGAATTTAATATATACATGTAGTTGCGCTATATTTTGGATGATTTATGTTGTATTCAGTTGTGCTGGTGTCCTGTTCAACGTTTACTTTTGTCTCAAAATCTTCCGTTCTAGCTCTCCATACAAAACCCCCAAATCTTTGGTTCTCTCTAACTTTCTATTTCCTCTCTTTTTTTTTAGTTGATGTAATCTCGCGTCGATGGATCCCTTCGATTGGAAAAGGTATACTATTGCTACTTCATTTTGCAACTTTATTATTATCATTTGATTTTTATAATTTTTTGTATTTTACTTGCATTTAATTTGTTGAGATATATTGAATTCGGCTGCTTGAATAATTAGGGATTTGGTTCCTTAAGTGTCCTTAGGAGTAGTAGATTGAATCGATGAGATTGACGGCTTTACCGTCTGGGATTCCGAAGTTGTCGTCGGATTTCCGACGAATTTCCAACCCAGTTTGTGCGCAGCTTGTCTTCAGATCATAGTGAAACAAGTTTTATTCAACTCAGGTACTGTATTTGAGTTTTAATTTTGGATTTTTATTAATTTGGATGACACCCTAACAGTTTGGTTTTGCGGTGAGTTGTGGTGCTTTGTCAGGGCTTTCCCAGCTAAAAGGTGATTTTGCGTTTTGTCTCCTCAGTTGATAAATCTGAGATTTGGCAGTAGCTAGAATGCCACTGTTACTTTTTGGGTATGTTTTTTGTCCTACCTTTTCCCAATTTGAATATGTATTCACAGTTGTCGGATTAAAACGTATCTGTAGTTTTTGGGATGAGATGATGAATGATGGTATTTGTTCCTTCCATGTTAGAAGCATTTCAGGGTTTTATTTCATTTTATCTGCATGATTACTTGCCACCATCTCCGCTGTTTCCTGTATTTTCTCAATTTTTTTTTACTGAACTAGATCTATCTGATTGGTCTAATTCTTAACTTCGTGTGGTTTAGTCTTAGATTTTGAATATTGAGAAATTTGGATCTTCATGTGATTTACCATGCAGGATATTGAGTCTGTACGACATCAATGAGGAGGATATTGATGGTGTCACTGATCGTTCTCAGCTTTCAACAGTAACACAACCATCTCCACTCTAGATGCAGCTACCCATATTAGAGTTGCCAAAAGTTTGTTCTTCTCCATTCTGTTTATTTGTGATATTCATATAATTTCAAATCCAGCATATGGACATTAGATGCTAATAATTGTGTTGCGTTTATCTAGAACCTCCAGGGTGTTTAGTGCTCATGCCTCCACCTTTCTGAAGTTGTTATTATGTCTACTTAGTTTGCCTGAGTCGGCATGAAATATCTTAGTTGCATCTTTATGATATTAAAGCGAGCCTGTTTATGCGTGTTCAACTAGGTCTAGGTTTCTTCTTTATATAATGTGGTCGTCACCTTCGTTGGAATTTCTGAACTTTTTGAGATGTGAGATATCTCAATAAAAATAATGCTCATCATATAATGTGTATTTAGTAGAACAATATTGATACCGTTGCTTGAGTTGCGAGCATTCTGTTTTCCTCTTCTAGAATTGTGACTCTATGAGCTTTTTATGATTCACCGTTTCTATTTTGCTTCTATGATGATATTTGGGTTGGGATTCCTATTTCAATGTCGTTTTCTCCCATCTCTATAAGATCTCTTTGCCACAATTAATCACCCCTAAAAAAATTATTTGCATTTGATTGTTTCCATCACTGGTCAGCGGACACAGGTTCTGTAGATCAGTTAGCATGTTTTGTTCCAATGTACTGTTAGGAGCACGTGTTCCTGAGAACTTGAAGAGTCTACCATTCAACTTTTAAAGTTTTGGAAAAAATTAATTGACTCCATAAGCTATCAATAAATTGATTCCATAGAGACACCGGAAGGTCCTAATAAAGCCACTCAATCTGCAAATGTCAAATAAAGCAACTTATAAGTCTTATATATCACTCACCCAACGCATATTACTTTGTCTGCAATGGTATTGAAATATTGGTAAGCATCCTAACAGTGAGCATACATATTCAAATATCTGCCACTTCAAGTCTCTGTGTGTGTTGTTTACCCCAGACTTTGGACATCAATTTGGTTCTGTTTTCTTGATGGTTTGATGCGTTTTGTGTTGTGTTTTTCGGTCAATTGACTCGGTTCATATGATTAATTCCCATGGTTTCCATGCCATATTGGTTGAATTTATTTTAACTATATTTATTTTTGGTGTAGCCATATCCTCATATAAACAACAAGTGGAAGGTTTACAGCACATTAACCAATTAGTTGGGCTATTAGTTCCTTTACTTTGTGGTGTCCCTGGTGTGAGTGAAAAAAATGTTCAGGTACTTTATGGTTAGGAAGATTTAACGATGCTTTTTCTATGTACTTTACTTTATTATGTTTTGATAAACAGAGGTTCAACAACAGGTTACTGAAATTATCACTTATATATATAGCCTCCACCACAAAGTAATTTCCTAAGAAATGTGTAGTACTTTGTCTTATGGGTTAGTGTTCTCTAATTTAGATTAGACATTAGGGCTTTGAGTTTGGTAAGGATTCTTTTCTTGATGCACCTCATTCTTTTCATTTATTGTTTTTCTTTTTGGAGTTTTTGATTTACAGATAAATTCTACATTTAAATTCTCTTTTTGTGATCCTGTAGATTTTGTCTCTATAATCAAATGGTTGATATCGCTGTCTGATTTCATTCTTCTTCACTTTCAAGAAGCACCAATGTTTATTGAAGGTATATAATCCGTTTAGACATTTAGTTTTCAATGTATCAAGTATTTTGCATTGTTAGTTTTTTGTTACTTTTGTTGCTACCTGCCTTTTTTTTTCTATTTTTTTCGTTTTTATCCGCTTCTCTTTCACTTTTGTGCAACCTATTGTCCTCAGTTTATCATATTTCGTTGGATAATTTGATCGCCTACTGTATTCTCAAGCGATATCTTTGGTTTTAAACTGTTCAATGTTAACCCCAACATTTTATTTTCATTTTGTACACATTGGAACCAAACTTAATTGGTGCTAAAAATGTATAGAGCCTTTAACTATACCATGAATGCAATGTTAGCCAATAAATAATTATAAAAGTAACTATGTCATGGGCTATAATCATATCCAGCATCGTTCCATGATTGTTACCAACCTTAAAAATCAAATTTAGCATAAGTATGTTTTACCTCTCTATTTCAATCTTAACCACTAGCAGCTACAATTTTGTATTAATCACCGTTATCGATTGTTCTTAACATATGATCATCAGATCCCAATATGTCAATCGTTGTTTTCCCTACCTTATCGTATGTGAAATGATTATATTTGCTCTCACTTTTATTAATTGGAAACAATATTTTTGTCTCTCTGTATCCAATCCTTGGTGCAAAATGTTTACAATTTCAATATGTTTCAGCTTCCTACAGCCAAATTGGAATCAATCTGAAAGAACTGCGTCTATTCGTGGTCTTCAAGGTATAACATTGATCACTCTCAACTTTTAATTTATTTTTCAACATTTTTTCCTTTTGCATTTCTAAAAACAACCTTTATTCAATATATACTAATATGGTCACTAATAGCATAAAAAAAACTTCATCTTTTTTGTCAATATTTAAGGTTTTCTTATTTTTCTTCATGAACCAAGTCAGCCCATAACTCTGTAACCATCCACGTATAGAACTTATCCGTTTTTATCATTGTGGTATCAATACAAATTTACTCTTATTTTTTGAGGTGGGATTGGTCTTAAAACACATGAACCAGAATTTAATTGATACCATTGTTCTGTACACAAAAATTCAATCGATCCAAAAACCTCACTTGGAAAACAAACGTATTTACCTTCTTTTTTCTTATCCGCTTCTCCTTAGTTTTTACCTATTTCATTTTTTTTTCGCATCATTCTCTCTTTCATGATTTGGTTTAGCACACAATTTTTAAACCTCTTAAACCTTGTTCATTTTAAGTGTTTTGCTACATTATTTAACATTCATTTGGATTTGTGATTGATATCAATTTGGTCAGGTTTTCATTACTTGCAAAGCATCTTTAGAGTAATGCCTTTAAACTGTGTCAATTTTTCAATGAAAAATCTTGAGAACCTTATTCAGTATTTGGCGATTAGATGAAACATCAACATAATTTCCCTCGCTTTGACCGATTCTCTGTGATTAAAGTCTGGAAAAATACAGTGAAAAAGATGCAACTTTTTTATGTGATTGACAATTTTTGGCTTAGTTTTGGCTAAAAAGGAATTAGTGTTACTTATTAAGTTAAGTTAACAAATTTACAGGATGCAACAAAGCACATAGGACAAGTTTTCAAACGAGTTAAGAAGATCCAGCTGAAAATAGCATACAAGATAGAGAACTGGTATGCTGCTTTGTCTTTGTGTTGGATTTTGATGTTTAGGTTCTGCTGCTCGGTAGACTTTATAGTGTTCTAAATCTTTTTTATAAATGTGCTAAAAGATTGGACATGTTATTGAATATTAGCCATGTAGTTTGAATTGGATATGTGATTGAATATTAGGTATTTAGTTTGAATTGATTTGGATATGTGGTTTATTGAATTTGAATTTGGATATGTGCTAATCTGAATTGGATATGTTGAATTAGAGATGTGCTACTTTGAATTGGATAGGTTGAATTGGAGTGTGTTATATTGATATATGATGAACTGATGGTTACAGAACACACACGCACACACTCACCAGTCATCACATACTCTGGGGCTGCATAACCATAGGTTCCCATGACTCGCGTCGAAACGTGAGTTTTATCACCCTCAGGACCATCTTTCGCAAGTTCGAAATCTGAAAGCTTGGCATTGTAATCCTAAAATAACTCATTCATTTAACACATATGAAAATTATGCATTTTCATAATTAAAGTTTTAAATTGTCATCATTATGTTCAAATGCACCATTTCCTTTTTGTTTCCCTTCTCTCATCTTGCAAGCACTCATGGTGTCCATTTCCTTTTAATTTCGGTTAATGCAGGTTTTGAAATTTGTGATGATCATTTTCATATTTCTATAAATTTTGAGAAAAAAAAGCATGTGAAAAAGCACATTAGTCTCTAGGTGTAAATCACATTAGTCTAATTATGGCTAGGATAAAAAACCATGTCATAAACTGTGGCTTGGTTACACTGCAATTTCAATTTGGGATTTGAATTTATTTACAAAATTACGATCCTTATTAAAATTTAGAAAAAAACATGTTAAAAGACCATTTTTCTTTACAGGAACTTGAATAAAAAGTAGGCCATGAGTGAAAACCAACCAGCAAAGATTATGGTGATTCACTAATTTAAACATAAACCAGCTTTGAGAGTCATGCTCACCCATTGTCGGTTTTCCTTGCGAGCATATTTCCTACCCAAAGTTTCCCAAACTGTGTTCTCAAACCGCTGCATCGGCATATCTTTCCAACTTCTAATGGTCTTTGGTGCTAGAACATCTTCTAACTTCATTCTAAAAAAATTGATTCATAAGTAAAGACACCTAAAAGCAGCTAAGTAAACAGTTTAATCAAGAAGCAATTCGGAAGTAGAATTAAATAAGCCACAGTCCAACTTTTGCACACCCTCCGGCGTAATTTAATATCAAAAACCATCTCCTGAATTCAAGTTTGCCTAGAGCTTCTAATTGTGTGTGCCCATCGTGTCTTTCTTGGTCTACAACCAGGGACTGATTAGTGAGAGCTTCAAAAACAGATAGTTATCACAAACAAACAATTGATCACAATGATGTTTTTTGTAATTTGGGTTTATAGTGCTTCTAAATGCTGTTTTAATTGAGTTTGCTGTGTTTGGTCGATTTGTTGTTGCGGATGGGTGATATGTTTTTTTTCTTTCAGTTAGGAAACGGTGCCTTTCAGAGTTTGTAATTTTTTGTTGGGGTTTTTTCAAGCTACTGTGTTAAAGGTATATGATGTGTTTTTTTCTTTTCTCTTTATTCTTGCTGATTTGGGATGGTTTTTACATTGTATTTTTGTTATGAGTTTGTTGTCCCATTTTTGTGATGGACTTGGAATGAAATGGGATTGGAGGGTGATACAAATTTCTAGCTAGCTAGGGAAAGGTCACAGTGTTCAGATTTTGCAGGTGAGATATTAGGGTGAGGGGAAAATGGGAAAGAGAGCATGGAAGACAAATTTAAGATTAGAGATAGGAAAACTAATCAAAAGATTATGACACAAGAATGGGTTGGGTTAATTTGGATTTTTTTTTTTTGGACTGATTAGGGATTTTTTTTTTCTGTGATTGCCAAGTCAGCTTGAAAGAGAGCAATAACCAAATTATTCGAAGATAGGTTCTCTACATAATAAGGTTCATGCATGTAGCTAATCTCCTTCTCCATGCACATGGAAAGGGCCTGCTCATACTTTTTGTCAGTCAGGGATTTTGTCGAACATGTCCCGTGCATTTCGGTAATTGAAATGTTGGCCAAACTGGATATTGTACTGACATTAATTTGCAAAAATAGTGTCTTTATGCTGTTAACGGTGTCTCCGTTTGGTTGAACACTATTATGCGATATGCTCTCACTGTTTGTAAAGCAAAATAAACTGGTTGGAGTATCTTCTAATGGGCTCCTGCAATCTTTTAATGTGCTCTTGCAATCTTTTTAATTACTCTGTTATTTCCTTTAGTTATGGGTGTAACAGCCCTTCTCGGAAATTACGTCACTAGGGACGTGAAAGGATGAAAATACCCTTGCGGGAATTTCTGACATGTGTGTATGTATGTGTGTGAAATTGCTCAATGGTGCACTACCCTCAATAATTGGAACCAATCAAATTATTGGTCCTTGACAATTGATTGGTGACTAAGTGAACTCACACATACCTCACGTTCACTCTCTCTCTTCCCGTCACACACTCTCTCTCGAACTCGTCACTCTCTCTCTTCCCTCACGTACGGACCACACCCAAAGGACACCAAATCTTCATAGATCGATGCAGAAAATGACTCCATTGTATTCCTGAGGTCCATACGAACCCGTTGACACCAGTTTTAGGTAAGAACTCGTACGTTTTCACGTCGAAAACCCGAGGTCCGATTTGGATACTATTCATCAACTTTTTATTGGCTTTGTTTTAGGACAATCCAAGATCACAGGGAGCTTTGTGAGACCCTCACGAACCTCGGAGTGTATCGTTGGCTTAAGTTGGACGTAGGGAAACCCCAGTTCAAAAGTGGCCGGTTTTTTAGATTTTGCTTCGTCGTGATTCAAAGGTTTTTCAAGGTTTTTGAAGGTATAGCCCTCTTCCTCTCTTAATTTAGAGCACATAGGAAGAAAAATGAGACGAAATGGTGAAGAAATGGCCGAGTTATGGCAAGTTGCAGGCTTCCGGCGACCGGTGGCCGGCGCCGGCGACCCAAGGTTGAAGACGACACGCACCGGCGCGTGCCATGCTCGTGGGGGCGCGTTTCACAGTGCCCTGTCAGGCGCGTGGGGGCGTGTGAGCTACAGAAAAATTATTTTAAAAATATCACGACGCTCGTGACGTCGTGTAGGTCTCGTTGGTATATTCATATGCCAAAATTGAGCTACGTATGAGAAGTTATTAGTAATTGTCGTTTATGTGCGTTAATTAACGTTATTTCAATTACTTCTCATATAGGCGAGACCTATCCAGAGGACGAGCGTAGCCAGGCTAGGCACGGAGGTTACGACCCATCTACATACCAATGAGTGGGCAGTTATTTTCCGTATATACCTATATAAATGAGTTTTGCCCAGAAAATCAGTTTAAATGAAAAATGATATGAAATGCGATATGAAATGCCATGCAAAGTATCTATTTGTTTAATTATGCATTATTGATTGTTTATATTAATGTCGGTGCTGAGGACGCATAGGTAAGTGGCAGGTAAGCTTATATGCTAGTTATTGTGAACGAATGATGAAATGTGATGTGATGTGATATGATTAAAGCTCATAAACCTGCATACTGATATTAGTGCTCACACCCAGAGAGGGGCTCAGTCTTTCACGTGTTGTTCACCTCCCGCACCGCATGCTCGCCTTGGATCCAAGTTAGGTGCTTAGTCCTGTCGAATAGGCCACTATAGGTGGGTTCGACTCGTAGGTGACCCGCGATTTATCGCTCAGTCTTCACGTGATTGTAGCACTAGAGCATATTAGTTTATTATCAGTGATATTGTGCATACCACTAGAGGTGGTATTGATGTGTGTGCAGGGTATATATATGATTTGATTATGATGATTATGAGTTACATGATTTGATGAGTTGATATGAGCTATATACAGCCGAGGGCTGAGATGATATTTGAGTATTCAATCACATTCACAGAGTTGCTTTGGCATTCAGTTGATACTTTGGCATGGCATATGCATACTTTCATACATGCGTATTTTCCAGCGGGTTTTGAGAAATATATATATATATATATATATATATATATATGAGTATATACTTTATTTCTGGGAAATTATACAGGTTTTACGGCGAGGGGTTATAACTTTTGAAAGGAAAGGTTTTGAAAAGAATTGTTGCTGACCCACTCAGTTTTATGTTTTTCGCCCCTCTAGGTATTAGGTAGCGTTTGTTGGTGGCATACGAGGAGCTCATCGGACGTTCTAACAGAATTCCATTTATGTAGGACCACCTTCGGGTGTTATTTCTATTCAGTGCTTCTGCTTGACTGCACGTAGACTATTATGCTCTGTATTATTGAAATTCACACTTCTTGTACACTAGTATTGCTAGTGTTTCGGTTTTAATTGGTTCGTATCCTTGAATTGATCCTGCTTCCGCACAGTGCACATGGCTTACGTCACGTTCACGTGACGGCCAACACGCCCTACCTTCGAGACAGGGTGTGTTAATGGGTATCTGACTTTCTGTTTTATTTCTAATTTTGTTGTTCCAATGGAATCAAATGCCAAAATTAGAATAAACATCCTTTAGTCAAGTTGGACACTTTTCCATATAATGTTTGGTTCAAGGATCCTTATACAAACATAATATTCTTATGTATTTCAATCAGACTTGACCCTCATGGTTTAATATGTGTAAACTATAGCTTGGTTCTATTTCTTCAGTTTCGTGTGGAAACAGACCTTTTGTTTTTTTTGCCTTTCAACAGTTGTGGTTTCAAAATTAGCTACTTGAACAAGTCCTTAACACTTTCTGTTTTAAATTACCTGTTGAACTAGCTGCCTACACTGCAAGACACATATTATATGTGTGAACTATATGTTTCTTCTGTTTCTTAAGGAAACAAATTTTTTTTGGAAACCATCTCTTCAGAATCAAACACATACAGTTTATTCCCACTCATTGTGCAATGTGTTTATATGCCAACTCACTTAAATGTGTATAAATGCAAAACTGCTTTTCTTACCGGCCTCATTCACTCATCTATCCCTCTATTTGTTTGTAATTGTCTTAACTTTATTCAACTTAAATGTGTTTTATCCATCCGAATACGTCTAAAACAGCTGGTTCCCACAACAACGCGCGGACGTAATTTCTAGTATTCTCTAATATCAAGTTCCTTGTGGGTGTCCAAATAGCATGTACAAGAAATTCAAACTTTTTTAAAGAGTCTATTAAGCCATTTAGAGTAAATTTTACATCTCTTCTCATGTCACGTGTACTACTATCACTCAAATCTAATATTAGAATTTCATTATTTGTTTTCCTTTGTTAGTATTATTAAAACTTTAGTTTGTCAGCTAAAAATTATTTAAAATTTTAATTTTGCATGCTGGTGGAATACACGTGACCCAAGTAAAAGTAAGACGGTTGAAATAAGAAAGTTACTAGCAAGTCCCGAATAGAAAATCAAGTCTAATGAGGATGTGCCACTACAAATTGGACAATTAGAAGTTCAAACTTAATTGAGGAGAGGAATTGTTTGGTCCAACTCTACTTATGAAGTCAATTTATACTGATTAAATCGTATTCGTTTATCGATCGTGTAATCATAAATTATTTTAAATATTTTTATTTAAAATACAAGAGTACTTCACGCCAAAGCATGCAGGCGCAGGTGTGGCACATGTATACAGTTACAAAGCATTCAAATATTATTAAACAAAAAGCATTGGAAGCAAGAGAAATTCGAGAACATCTAATTATTTATTTATAGAGATACTAAGAGTGCGAATATAACTACCTCTAATTTCCCCCCAAAGTCATTGAAATATGCAACGAATCCTCCTAGAGAATAGATACTACTATATTGGGTTTTTATTATAAATGGTCATGATATTGATCAAACACATCATTTTGATTATTGACATTGAAAATCAATAGAAATGGTCCCTAAGATTGATCAAACAAATCACAAATGGTCATTCCGTTACAAACTCTTTGGGCAATTTTCAAAGTTTTGTAACTCAATCGTTTCTTAACCAAATTCGACCCATAATATATCAAAATGAAGATAGGAAAGTGTAGAACAATATTATACCATTTAAAAGCCCAACGGTTGCCAAAGATGGCCGGAAAATAGCCTCAAATGTGACTGGTCCGAGAAAAAACTGGAAAACTCGCCGGAAACTGGGTAAACTTTAAACGTTTATAACTTCTTCAATAATCAATGAAATCGAGTGATTCAAAAACGAAAATCATACTTCTCGACGAGAAGAAGAAAATTGTATCTTTCTTGATGGCTAATTCTTCGTAGTTTGGCCAAAAAAAGGCTCGAAAATGGTTATCCAATTTCGAGCCGTTTTCCTACCAAACCACAGTGAATTAGTAGTCAATAAAGGTACCACTTTCTTTGTCTCGTCAAGAAGTATGATTTTCATTTTTGAATCACTCAATTGCGTTGAGTATTGAAGAAGTTATGAACGTTTAAAGTTTACCCAGTTTCCGACAAGTTTTTCAGTATTTTCACGGACCAGTCACATTTGAGGCTATTTTCCAGCCATCTCCGGCAACCATTGGGCTCCCAAATAGGTATAATCTTGTTCTACACTTTCCTATCTTCATTTTGATATATTATGGGTCAAATTTGGTTAAGAAACGATTGAGTTACGAAGCTTTGAAAATTGCCCAAAGAGTTTTTAACGGAATCACCATTTGTGATGTGTTTGATAAATGTCAATGATCATTTCTATTGATTTTCAATGTCAGAGACCAATATGATGTGTTTGATCAATGTCAATGACCAATTATGATAAAAACCCTACTATATTTTCAGTTTGTACATTGAAAACATAATTTTAGAAGCCTAAAACAAAATGCGGCTCGATCCATGACACTATTGTTTTACATAATTTTTTACATGAGTTTTTATGTAATAACTCTCTCAATTTTTTTATTTAGCTTAGAATATTAATATCGTTCGTTTTAAAAAAACAAGAAAATTAAACACAATTTGCAATAGTAAGTCGAGAAATCTCGACGCTCTTCATTTGATTTGCCAAGGCATTGCTCGGCTTCAGAGAGCCATGTACAAAAAGGACAACTGGATCCTCAGTTCCATCATATATACAAGAACAACCATTTTTAGGTTGCAATGGGACTAATTTTGATTTAAACCCATGTGTCGATTGATTAATTACAACTTTCCCTTCAAATATAAGGATTAATGTGAGATGTGTAGTCCCTAATTCCAGCTCCTTCCCATCCCATCCATTCCTCCCACATGTCCCAATCTGGATCGTTCATTCCCCTCATCGGCTCGTCATCCCCTTCATCGTACGTCTCATACATCTGCGATGGAGTCGTCGTCGTCGTTTCTCCTCTCAAGTCGCTCATAACAATCTGCCCCGGACACATCAACAAAGGAAATATATCAGATCATTATTCAGGTGTGCACAAAACATTGTAATGGGACCATACCCATTTGAGATGATTTTTTTGGCTAAAATAGTCTCTGAGATTTGACATAACTCTTCAATTTGATCATTGAGATTGAAAATCGATATAAGTGGTCTTTGACTTTGTCTACTGTCAATCATTCTGATCATTTCATGAAAATCTCCGTTAACTTGTGAGTATTTTTGTCTAATCAACCCCTCTTTGCTTTTCCATTTAACTAAGATTTTTCACTTCTATCAATTTTCATTCTCAAAAAACAAAGATGTCCATCTCAATGACCATTTTGGCAATAAGTCTTTGGTAAAACATCTCAATCAGAGGCTTATCCCGGAACCTAATACCAGAGAGACTTTCTTGGGAATATCTCAAAAGATGCTTATATAATTCAATGTGAGATGTAACTCCATTACATCAACATCATTGAAAACAAACACAATTCACAAAGATGCTACAAATTCTTCATTTTTTTTTTAAAAACAAACGATATTATCTACACTAAAAGAGAATGAGTAGCTCAGTCTCACAATCAGTTAGCAATAATGTGGTTCAAATTCACCTTTGACGAGAAATGAACATAAGACTGTTCACTTATAAATGAAGAGAAATACAACTAGACCATATTACTAAATGACATTCTTCATTAAATTTCAACGTTTTCTTCATCAAAAAACAGTTTCAGACAAATGCCAAGGGACTAATGACATATGTCCTATTAATTATTATATATCCACTAGCTTAATGCCTAAGTACTAGTATGTAATTTAATCTTATTCACAGTTTAGATCATAGCTCCCTGAAGCTGTTGTCACCTACTACAACTAACACCTTCATTGTCACCTGCATACCTACCACCATTACTACCAAATACAGGTTTTTTTTTTTTTTTTTTGACTAAAATCATTTTCGACTAAAATACCAGATGCATTTTCAAATCATAAAAACGTAAAATTCTAATTGTCATTTTCATTTTACAAAAGAGTGTTTCAAAAATCGTTTTGTAAGATGTTACTGGACGGACCCTTAATTCTTTGATAATCCAACACAAGAAAAACCAGATTTCGTCTAAACTAGCATGGTTAACATCTAAAAATAAATTAGAAGGAAATATGACACTACTATCCAATATAAAATAGTGTTGGAAATTTTAATATTAAATATTAATTTTTCAAATTGAATTGAAATAAAAGGTTGTAAAGTTATATTCAGGACAGAGTGTTGAACATTTGGCTCGACCAATTTTAGGCGTTTCCAACCCGATTCTCTTGTGCATTTAGTATTGTTTATATGAGCATAAGCATAAAATAATTAATTTAACTGCATGAATTATTCTATGATTTTATGTATGATCAGTATAGCAATTAGACCCTATTTTTCAATAAACAGCAAGCTTAATATATAAAAAAAACAATATAAGACACGAGGGAATATAATTACATACATCATAGGCTTCATTGATCTGGTGAAACTGAACTCTACAATTGTTTCCTCTGCATACATCTGGATGATACTGCAATTCATCAAAACCCAATCAGCCAAAAAAGTCCCACAAAAATCACTTAAAATTCTACAAATAAACAAAAGTTAATTAATTATAATTATATAAAACATAGGAAAAAAAACTATAAACGAAAAAAATACAGATTAGATATTAGATTTAGAAAAAAAATACAAACCTTCAAGGCAAGTTGTCTAAAAGCCTTCCTGACCTCAGATTCAGAGGCACCAGGTTGAATCTTCAAGGTCCGGTAAGGATCCATCACAGAAGAAGAAGCAACACAAGAAATCATGCCCCTCTTATCATTCACCATCTTCTTCTTCCTCGCCTTATTATCCTTCAACAGATTCCAGGACGAGCCATTGCCCCCGATCACACCAGCTCCAACGCAAGCCATTCCAAAAATCTCAGAAAACCCAACAATCCTCCGGCTATTTAAAGAAAACCCAATGATCCTCTTGAGTTGGGAACGCGACCCTAGCAATAAAATCAGAAGCTTTTCCCTTGAACCTCAACGATTGCAATTTGCAGAATTAAAAAATATATGTACTGGGGAAAGATGACTTGTTTTTTAAAAAGGGAGGGGGAAGGTGTGTGTATATATAGAGGGAAGGGAGAGGGAGGAGGGTCCTTATCCATCAATCCACGGGGTCCGTTTCGAGGGGTGACGTGTATTGTGTTGTTTTGTGGATAAAAAGATAGGAGGAGAAGGAGGAGGAAGAGGAGGAGAGAGGGTCCTCCTACCTCTTTGCGATGCTTATCTGGTTTTATCCGAGTCATATTTGGAGAATATTCGTTTTTGAGTTATTCTTCTTTGGCTACCCACTATTTTAGAATTTTTGCATTTTCCTCCTACATCTTATTTGACCATATCCAATTTTTCTATTTATTGTTGATGGGTACCTTGCATTCTCATATCTTTTAATGAGGTCCATGACCCTTTTTTTGTTTGGAAAATTTTGAATTATCATATGAAACCATACACGTTTTCTCCCTCAGATGTGAGACCCACGCCGCCAGCGGATGTTTGTGCCACGTTTTGAAATGTATAAGAAATTTTCTCCTCCTACGTTCTCCTCGTATGGCTCGAGAAATTCTAAATTATGAAACAGTTATGTCCGAGAATGAATGAATTGTGATGTAGTGCCAAATAAGCCACAACCGTGTTCGGCCTCACCATTATTGGAGAGTTGACCGAAATGGGCACTAAATACTCTTTGAAAGATCTTCTCCAAATCAGTGCTACGGCTCTCAAAATCTTAAGCATCAACGTGTAGGTTTCAAATCCAAGTGATAATATCGATTCTTGTAGTTGTTGTGTCATACGTACTAAAATTTTTAGTAGTTTATCATCTCAATGTTCCAAAATTATTAATTTGTCATCTCATACTAACTTTGTTAAAATTTTCATCTAAAATAACTCATGCCTCTTGCACATGACTTGTGATCGACGTTATTTCAATATTTTCAACTATTTTAGAGGAGAAATTTTTAATTGTGACAGGAACACGGATGATACACCACGTGTTTTTATGTAAGTGGTGGAAAATTTTAATTTTTAAGTTATTAACTTTTTAACACACTTATCACACCATTTATATAGGAAAACGTGATGTACCATCTCATGTGACAGTCACACTAAAAAATCTCTCATGTTAGAGAATTTGTGTAACTGAACTTGAAAGTAATGAGAAAGTAAGGTATCACACAAAAAACAAGTAGAGAACTTATGAAAAGGAGTTGCGGAATCCGACTAAGTTTTTTTTTTTTTTTTGATGAACAAATCCGACTAAGTTTGCACCTAAGTTAGTTTGGATGAAAAGTTTGTATGAAATTTTAGTTAGTATGAGATAACATATATAATAATTTTTGAAATTGAGATGACAATTCAAATGAAATTTTAAGTTTGTATGACAAACTAAAACAAGTGTAGTTTGTCACATTCCGGCCTGGGGCGAATCACTTCTTGGGCCTACTCCACCACCATAGCACGATATTGTCTGCTTTGGGCTCCGACCACGTCATCATGGTTTTGTTTCTGGGAACTCACGAGCAACTTCCCAGTGGGTCACCCATCATGGGAGTGCTCTAGCCCCTTTCTCGCTTAACTTCGGAGTTCCTACGGAACCCGAAGCCAGTGAGCTCCCAAAAGGCCTCGTGCTAGGTAGGGATGAGAATATACATTTAAAGATCACTCCCATGGGCGATGTGGGATGTTACAATCCACCCCCCTTAGGGGCCCAACGTCCTCGTCGGTACACACGCGACCAGGGTTAGGTTCTGATACCAAATTGTCACATCCCAGCCTGGGGCGAATCACTTCCCGGGCCCGCTCCACCACCGTAGCACGATATTGTCCGCTTTGGGCCTCGACCATGCCCTCACGGTTTTGTTTCTAGGAACTCACGAGCAACTTCCCAGTGGGTCACCCATCATGGGAGTGCTCTAGCCGCCCCCTTCTCGCTTAACTTCGGAGTTCCTACGGAACCCGAAGCCAGTGAGCTCCCAAAAGACCTCGTGCTAGGTAGGGATAAGAATATACATTTAAGGATCACTTCCCTGGACGATGTGGGATGTTACAAGTTCATATCACATTTAACTATTTCAACCACCTATGATTAACATGTTTTTATTATACAAGCTTCGTAATTGAACTATTCATTCTCTTTATCATCACCTAAATATCATCTCAGCAAAATATCACTCAATTTGGAGATTTGTTAGTCATCTATATGCATCAAACAAATAGACAGCTCATCACAAAGATGCTACTTGTTACAAAAATCGTCAATTTGTTTCACACGTATAATGACATATGGTTTAGGTGTTGGCACATTGAAAAATCTCTTGTGCTAGAGTTATGATTTCACAATCTAAATATTTATTTTTTTATATTAACTAGACTTTTTGTTTTCTTGTCACATTTAAATTTAATTTAAAATTAAAATTTTTACCAACAATTGACTAATAGACTTTTTTTTTTTTATTGGCCTTGATTGATAAGGTTTTGCCTTTGCAATCATTACATGTCGAGTTCGAAACTCTTTCATCTTCTTACATATAACAAGTAATTTAACTTTTATTGTACCCTTTCAGTTTAGGGTGAGGTGATTAACTTATTTTTTGTTCTTGTATTGTAATTATTTTATGTTATATATAGGTAATATGTCAAGACTCAACTCTCAAGCGTTGTATGAATCTTCGTTCTCGTGCTTTCGTTTATAATAATGTGTGCATCTCTAATATTTCACAATCAATGTCATCATCATCAACCTTGCCTTTGCTATTTTACCAAATTCATTTCTCATCCTAATTAAAAAATATATACGCACATCGCTATTGAGGACCAAAGAAGGATTAAAATATGATTTATCTAAAATCAGGTGGCGTAAACGAAAAAGTCACACCGCACTTGCCCCTTGTTTGTGAAGAATAAAAAATCTAGGGGTGTTAGCAGAGAAGATAAAGAACCAGTGGGGAGCAAACAGAATTGAGAAAGAACAAGGGGCATAAAGTTAAAATTACTCTTGCATAAGGACACGTGGCAACATTTCTGTGGCGATAATAAAGGCCCGCAGCATTGGCTCGTAAATTAATGTAAGAGGGGGTTGGATAATATTGGAGTCCCATTTTTTATTAACGGACGAAGGCAGAGTCGACAGCGCAGGAAGTTGTCCGTTTTAAACGAGTGGATAATAAGAAATGTAGGCCTCACACGTGGCACCAATGAGGCATGCATGCCCTGCCACCCCTCCGCCCTCCTAATTGGATCCTAGGCTGCCCTTCAACTTAAGGGATGCTGCGACGAGGATCCACACACAGGCCACCTATGGCATGTCGTCCAAATTGAATTTACATAATTGCAGTGTTTTGTTACCAAATTATTGTTTTGTTGAGAGATGTTAAGAAGATTTTCTTAAAATTGCAACTCTTTATGAATTATCTGTTATTTCATGTGTTTTGCATAATACTTTTAATATTAACGTGCAAATTGACACTAAGTTATGAGGTGACAAAAAGTTTATAGAAAGCCTCACTTTGAGAAAGTTCCTTGGCATTCTCTTGTTTTGTTTTTTGGGTGAAACAAACAAGATAATGCCAGGTAAACTAATTTTTCAAATCAAATTTGTAAATCATGTGATGTAACATCAGTAAAAAAATAAACATGTTAATCAATAATTAGTAATAATTCAATTATCAATAAATGCGTTATATAGTTTACAAAATTTAATTTAAATGGATGTCTATCTGGCAATTGTTACTGTGCTGAGAAAATGTGTAGGCAATTTTATGGGACACCCAACTTCTTCATAAATGGGATCTCAAATTCTCCCGTATATATTTTTTGGTTATTTTTAAATAATTTAATGATAAAACTTCAACTTCTTAATAAACCGTTAAGACATTTAATCTCTACTAATTAATAAAGCACTCATTGTCAACTAAAATCCTATGAAATTACCAGTTTAACCCTCTAATTAAAACAGAACATGAATAAGAAATATAGAGCAGAAATGTAATTTCACACAACCAAATTTTGCTTTTTTTTTTTCAAAGCTTCACCTACATATAATCATAACATATCTCTAATTTGAAAAAAAAAAAAAAAAAAACTTCTAACTCCTACACTCTCTATCACTCCCTTCCTCTCTCCTATTTCAAAAACAAAAATAAAAATTTTTCTTACACACTTTGTGTGTGCCCATATGCTAGTTATTATTAAGATTATAGACGACAAGCATTATACTTCTAGAAAACACTAAAATGACAGCCGTGTAATCGACTCGTCAAACAGTTTTGGATTTGAATGATTTTTTAAAGAATATGTGAGAGCGAACACCTAAAACTAGACGGTTGGATAATTGAAATATAAATACACAGTAAGCCCTCTGTCCCTCAATTGAAGGTCCCTCTTATATGAAGAATTCATTGGCATAATAGATCAATATTTCTAAAGCCTGATTGGTTTAGAGAAAAAAAATTTGAGTTGCAAGAGCACTTGAAGTACAACCACCATTGCATAATGTTGATTCAATGAATTATTGCTCAAACTTCACAAGCAATACGAAAGAAAACGAATAACATTCATCATCTTTGTTTGGTCAGGTTACAATCCAAAGAAAATGTTCCGTCCTATAAATTTCAACCTGTGGAGAGAACCGAAAGACAAACTCCCGGGCATGTACATAACTCAAGCTATACTGCTATTTGACAAATACTATGAACGTGTACTGTCATGAGAACGCCATCCTAATCTGAACAAACTTTGAATAACTTGCAGAAATGCAGTCATTCTATATAGTCATCATTTTAAGGCCACCAGAAGATTTATTTAGTTTGCTGTGGTTTTTTCCTTCTTGGATGGCGGATTAGACGCGATGGGCTGGTTCCCAACAGATGCAGCTGAAGCAACAGGTTTCTTAAACTGAACCAAGATCATTGTCATGTTGTCACATCCCTCTCCACCAGATGATGGCGCCAAGCACCTTTCAAACACTCTCTCGCAAACTACTGACAGTTTACTTTCCTGCAATATCTTAAGAAAATATATGTCACTCATATTGGTATATATTTGGAAATCTCAGTGAAGTTCGTCAACTTACATGTTTTAATTGTTCCCGAACATAGTCCACAAGTTGTTGACTTGACATGCAGTCCCTGGAGAGAGCGTGCATCAGCGTTTCAACAAAGTAGCAGAATGTAAAGTCTACGTGTGCCTGTTATTATCTTAATGTATCAAGTTGAAGAAAATGGAAAGAAAAAAAACTCTGAATGAACACCTATGACAAACAAAAAGCTCACCAGGTTACTCGTACATTTATAACCATAACTGTAATGTCAGAGACTTGCAACAATTGTTCATATACGACAACTGTCATCAGGCATTGGACTATACGTTAAATTCATTCTTCATCCTAAATAAAACAGTGATTGGTTGTTCCCCAGGATGTATCTCTAGCTAAGTTTTTAGTAACACTCATCTCAATTTGAGCTCCAAAAAGTACTTCGACGTTTTCCAATATTTCTAGTTTTACCCCTACATCCTTTAGAGAACATATCAGATGGAGATAAAATGTACACAGTAATCAACAACAACTTATTTTTTCAATATGAAAGTATTACAAAGGAAAATTTACCATATCCCATCACAAGCTATGACCAGAAACTCATCATCATCGCAAAGCTCAACCTACATGAAAGGGAATTTTTAATTAAAAACATAAATTAGTGAAACTGAAGCAAGTTCTGAAGAAAGGTCTATAAGAAAATATTATTCAAAGTCAAAATAATAAAAAAAAAAAAGAAACAAAATCAAACAGAGCACTTTCTTTCTTTAACTTTGGAAGTCTGACTAGCATCTAGACTATATATCTTGGATGACAGGAATGCTTCTCCTAAAAAAAAAACAATTTGTTTTTGTTTATAAGATTGTTTGTATTGTAAGTATATACGGTTCAAATTTCTCATCCTGATTTCACATCATTTAGTACTGAAATGAAATGCTGCATACGCTAGTAATGTCTGGATTGGCAGTCACAATCTGCTTTTCAACGGGCAACTGTTTGTTCTGCTTGAATTCAGCATCCCCTGCAAGCAACAGCAATTAAATACATGAAATTCAAATGAAAAAAATAACAAGAGTTTATTTCCCAGTTTCTCCTTTCAAAGGGCAAGGAAATTTTTTGTACCAATTGCTCTTGCCAAGTTCAAACTTCCATTGACCCTTCCAACTTGGATAAATCCACCAGCCTTCAGAATTCTTTCTTTCTCATTCTCAATGTCAGGCTTATGATCTTTAGACAAATTATATGCCTGCACCAAAAACTTGAATAAGGAATCACAGACAAAATTCCTAATAAAGATCAGCGGATCAGCAGTAAAGCAACAGAATGGCAGAAACTCATTTGATCTATTCCTACAACCTTGGTTCAAAAGTTGGGGTCAGGAGCAGTTTGTTAAGGAAGTTTTACCGAAGTGAAAAGTGCAGCAGATGGGGGATTATACCCATCCTTTTGAGCTGATGTTTGAGGGAAAAGTTGGAGACACTGGGGACTATAAATGAAATAAGGCTACGTTTTGGGTCCTATCTATGGAGAGAAACTTTGGTAGAGGAGCTACATGGTCGGGCATGTAGGGCAAGCCACTAAGAAGTTGACACATCAACATGACGCCAGGGGCCGGCTGCAGGGGCTTGTGAGAGAGAGTGAGGCAAAAAAGGGGGCCCACTTGCCCTGCTGAAGTTTTTCTCCTATCTATGGGTTCAGCCTCTTTTGCATTCTGCGATTTCCCTGATTGTGGTTTGGGAGGCTTTTGTTTGAGTTTTATGTCTGGAAGGATGCCGCCGTGTCAAACATTTTATGTTTGCTCATCTGTTTTATGTCTAATAACAGCTGCTGGTACACTTTGATTGTACCCCATTCCTATTACACTCGCTAACAAAGAAAAGTAACTTTGTGGTATCTTCCATCCTTTGTTTGACACCTCTTGAAAATACATTTTGAACAACAGGCATCTCACACACAGAGATAGTACAGAGTCAAAACCTGCCCCCAAATGCTTTATGGGTGGAAACACAGTTGGAAACAATTATAGCTTGGACAATGCTATGGTGGAAGAATATATTGAGTCTTTCCAAAACATCTATTGATTATATGACGAGTTAAAATCCAACCTCAGGTTTCATGGATACCTTAAGGAGCAAACTAAAGGAAGAAGATTGTAAAGGGATTTGAGAACGAGAGGAAGTGATTGGAGCTTAAGGAGATAAGGAAAAAGAGACAAAACTTCACTCTAGTCTCTAGTAAAGACAACTATGTAGCTTTGAGTATTGCATATAATTAAATATTCCTTAACATTATAGCACTAAAGGACTTGACATTGATCCAAACGAAAAATTTATCAACAGGGACATTTGCAGACAGGGAACTGAAATAACTACGACAGTATAGTACGAAAAAGTGAACAACGCTGCCTCATAATACACATCATTACATATATTCCATGGGTAAAAAATTTCATTGAAACTGCAGCATACCTGACCCTTCCTGGATATTACGCAGCGAGAATCACCAGCATTGGCAACAAGAAGTTGTTTGTTTCGGATAATAGCAACACAAGCTGTACTTCCAGAATTTGGTCCATCAAAATCAGAATGAGGCCCCTGATGTAAAACCCATAAACTTTTCTTCATGAAATACAGTTACATATTAAAATTTTAAAATAATTAAGTACACCAATCAAATTCCAGATAATATTTATCATAGTATTAAGGCTAACTTCTCAAACTGTCAATGGCAGGTAGTTAATGATGATTCACTCCCTCCCGCTGCCATATAGATTGTTGTTCACCTCATCTTGAGTTTGATAAGTATCAATCATGTTAAACTGAAGAAATTAGATGAAAATTTTCGTGAAGGCCTTCAAAGCTTGTGAAAACCTTGCCATGATGACTTCCGTGCTATACGAAGTACTTCTATAATTTGATAAGGAAGATTTTCAAGAGTCCTAAAATTTAGAAGAACTAGGACAAGAAATCTCAAACTCTTATACAACAGGAAAAAAAACACTCTCAGTTACAAGCCAAATCTGTCTCCAGTCTCCACTAAAACATTTGTGCATCTGGTGATATGGTTACCAAAAGAAATGGAGAATATAGTACAATTGCTAAATGCAGCTGATGTGTAAAGAGTACCTCCTCAGAAGACCACTGATCAACATGGTCATTGAATGCACTACTCTTAGCTTCAACACTCTTCGGAGAAAAAATGAACCCTTCTATAAGACCAGAAACTTTGTCTATCTTATCTCCCAGTACGGCTAATTCTCTCCAGCCTCTTTGTCCACGCATCATCTCATCCATCCTGCCTCAGTTAAAAGCAATTTAAGATGACAAAATATACAAATTATTCCTACCCCTAATTACAACTTTCTTCCACTTATTGTATTCCATCATTAGATTGTAAATTTTAAAAGTCGATTCAGAATGAAGCTTCACCCATATGTTGCAATAGAATTTGACATTACAGCTTCATAAGAATTACATGCCCCAGAACGTGGTTGCCATCTCTTTAGTTTTGGGACTTTTATTATATATGAATGACATAGACAATAGGTAGGGATAGGAAATATAGAACATATTCCGGACTCACTCCGGCCTTTGGCATCACACCAAAGGTGTATGGGAATCACTCCAATCGAGAATTTAAAAAATTCCGGCATCTCACGGGCCTTCAGCTTCACACCAAAAGTTCCTTGGAATCACTCCAAGGTTGCTGTGCCTCACACACAAGCAAGAAACCCAGAATTTCTTTTCACAACCACTTAGCTTACAAAGTAGCCTTTTTATAGGCTAATTGGTACATGAATCAGGAAAGATCCACATTAATATACTTAGGAATTCTAAAGACTAATTTATGACACCTAATAAATTAATATTGTAATGTGTAAACTGCATTTATTAAATTTTAACTTGGCTCCTCCATCAATGTACACAAACATTTAACATCCTATAAACTCAATAATAATAAAAGCAAAAGCATGAACATGGTATGTCAGTATGAACTATATTAGGGAATTGGTGCAAGATGACTTACAACTTATTACATACAGAAGAAAGACAGGTTCTTGCGTCCTTGATTTTGGGACAAAGTGGTAACATAGATGCATGCGCTGGAAATTGCTAATGTGAACATTAATTATACAAAGGGGTTAAGTAACCTGAGGAAAGCTTTCTGCAGAGAACTGCCTAAATCGCCAGCTAGATATGCTTCATCCTTGAGCACCTGTTGGTGGAGATACTTGGCACAGAAATTTGCCACTGCTTTACCTGCAATCCAGGACTAGTGATGATAAGGCCTCATCACATAGTACCAACCTATAAAAACTTAAAACATTAAGAAATCCCATCTCACAAACATCTCTAACTAAACAACACCGTCCCTTCTTCTGCAGGGCTACGATGTGGGAAGGGACAACTCAAGAAAGGTTCGCAGCTGAAAATCCAAGAAATATAAAGCAAAATTTCCAGGACTAGGTTTTATTACCAACATCATGCAAAGTATTGCGCACACATGGTGTTGGAATTTATTAGTTTTTTTTGGAATTTATTTCATTTAACTTTTTCCAATGAGAATTGGGAGAATAGTATTGCCGTATGTTTTCAACTCATGGTTACCCTATGTGGCCTTGTTTTTGTTTTGGTCGTATTGCTGGGCTGCACACCTAGGGATACAAGCCATCAAACCTTAAGCTGAAAATCAGGCCACTCCTCCCCCTATTGCTGGAAAATACAACTCATCATACCAACAACCTAGCAATATACTCTATACTCTGTTAGGCATGTTGAAGTAATCTTCATATTTTCAATCACCTTTTTTTTAATTGACTCCTCCTACCCTAAACTTTCTTTCCATAAATTAGTCTTTAGCTTCCAATAACATAAGGCAAAGAAACAACGTAGAGAAAAGAAAAGCGAGGGGGGGGGGGTGTTGGTTCAAGATTGAGTAGATTAGTTTTGGAGGTTTATCTAAAACACAAAATAAATGTTGATTCCAAGTACGTGATCAGGAAGAGTATACCAACTTGAGAAGTCCAGCATGGACATGAAAACCAATTACAAAATGAAAGATCACAATACAAAAAAGTAAACATTAAATTACAAAACTTAAAAACCTAACCTCCATGGCCATCATAAACACCAAAGAAAGATGTTGAACCATCAAAATCTGGATAAGCAGCATGCTACAACAAAAATCAAGTACTTTTAGTAGGTAATAGGAAAAACAGTATATAATCTATGGCAAATTTGAGAGCTACTAGTTCACCAGACACCCCTCTGGATAAAAGACTATATTCTCTTCTCTTTTTAGCATGGCATGCATGTTTGAAAAGAATCATTACAACTCTTTGAACAGCCTTGCACATATATCAGATGAAAATGAGCATATTTGGTTCCACTCATTAGCTAGATGCCTAGACTTCTAGCCATCATAAAGTTACCGACTTCCAGCTAGTCATGCAAAATCCTCCTCTCTCTGCATTCACTATATATTATATACCTGTATCTATATGGATGTAAGTTATGTTGGTATGCTATAACTGGATTTTATAGAATTGGATATAATGGGTGCACACGGATACCGCATACTCAATAAATAACTGAATATCACTTTCATGTTCAGACAAAATGTCATGAGATAATAAGTATGACAATTGCAAGTGAAATGTAAATCTCACTACTCAAGTAACCTGATCAAAGGGAATGCGTATGCGAATTAAGAAGAATAACATAAGGCCTACTTACAGCATCTTCCATGGTTGAACGCCACCCTTGCATGGAGGATGACCCATATCGAAGTCTGTCATTCTCACCATCTTCTGAGACCTTATCAGTTTTTGGAGCGCTGAGATATATTCCCATCTCCAGCTGCAACCACATTATCAAACTCATCAATCATACATAGCATCGGACAACAAGGTAATTTTCAAATCCACACGCACGGGAGCGGTCGTGCTCACATATATGTATATTGTGACAACACATTACATATATCCCCTGCCCATTTGCGCAGAACTACGACGCATCCACACGGACACTGACACGGGGATAGGACACGACAAGGGGATACGTCAAATAAACAAGAAGAATTGCTGAATGACCACAAGGAAATATGACACGACACGGGGATACGAGGGAATACCACCGTGTCCATGCATCATAGGCGCAGAAGAAACTGCAAGATTCAAAAGTTTCTTAATTCGCACGTGGCATTAATGGCTCAAGAATAATAAATGCATAGAAGACGACGACATCAATTAATCAATGGATCCTTTGCTTGCTATGCAATACTCATAAAACAATTGAAGCAAAACAATTTCCAGCGTTTTCTTGGCAACCAAACAGATCAAGCAACAAAGATCACTCAAACATAATCAAAAAATCAAATTCCAGGCTCACAAGCACAATGACAATAATTAAACTGAGTGAAGCAATTATTAATAATTATTTGATGGACAAGAAGATCAGAAAATTCAACATGAAAAAGGGTCTAGGGATTGAAGGAATCACACTCACTAATTGGTTTGATTTGGGCGTGCGCGCGAGAGAGATCCGATTGAGTCGAAGGAATAATTCCGACAAGGGTGAGTGGAATTTGATCATCTATAGATATACAAGTACATACATATAAGCACTTGGCACTGATTCATTTCGCATTTTTGGTGGAAACCCGGGGGCGGACACGCGTCGTTCATACGAGGCAACAGACGCTCATTTCTGTTTCAAGAAAATAAATAAACATTTTATTTCCTTTTTATTTCTCACTATTTCAAACTAAAACCTTTTTTCGTTAAACCGAAAAGCAACTGATCAATTCCCCTTAAGTCACCACACCTCAGAGCTAGCTTAAGGCCAGATCGCTCAGCTCCAAATTTTCACGTCGGAGGAGTTACAAGGAACGAGTTTGCCATCACTGCAATGTTTCAGTTTAATTATTAGACCGAAATACCACGTACTTATACATACAAGCTGCTCTTTGGACTCGACGTTAGAATAACAATGAATTCATTCATGCTCTCGGATGTTTATTCATTACGCTACATCGCACAATAAACAAATATGAATGCTTGTTTTTTTTTCTATTTTTTTTGCAGGAACTGGTTGCTTTGAAAGGTATAATTTCCTAACTCATCAATGGCCATTGAATTCAATTTTGGTCAGAGAGCACATGTGGCTAATTTTGTTTGAAAAAGAGAAATAAAATAGGGAAATGCTTAAAGTAACCATGTATAAATATAGTACTGAGATATTGTTAATACGATGTCCTTATAGTACTGAAATAGGTGAATATTGTGATGAAATTAGGGTTCCACCATAAAACTAATTGGCTATATGAGGAGTAGCCCAAGATCATATAAGCACATAGCAAACCTTGTCTCTCACAAATGTGGGACAACTCTCAACACGCCTCCGTACGTGTGACGGATTTTCAAGCCTACACGTGGACAACAACTGGGTGATATGGAGCGCGTGTGGCCGTTGGGCTTCACACTTAGACAACCTTGCTCTAATACCATGATGAAATTGAGGTTCCACCATAAAGTCAATTGGCTATATGGGGAGTAGCCCAAGACCATATAAGCACATGGCAAACCTTGTCCCTCACCAATGTGGGACAACTCTCAACATACTGTTGATATGATGTTGTTGACCATAAAAACTACCAAGCCTACGTGGCGCGCAGGTCGAGCAATTAATAAGTTAACTACGTCCTTCGGTTGTGTGCGGGGTGTGCCAACTAGTTGGCTGAGCTCGGCAGGGGAGTAAAATGTGTTGATGTCGCATTGGGCGTGCTACTGAATTCTTGATCTTGTGACTGCGGCCAAGGAAAGAACTCTTCTCGGCCTTCGGGTTCCAGAGCCTGAAGACAAGGCTGCTAGTCTTGTGAAGTTCACGGATCGTCGGTGCCGGGTTCGGTCATGGTGATTATATTCGTAAAAGTATAAGCACGTCGAACTGACACCAAACTGTACGGACACAAGTACTCAAAATAGATGTATGTCTTGATGATAAATGTGGTTCAGCCGTCAGAATGCCGAACTCTTAAACTTACTTGTCAATATCCAATCATAAAACAACTCGGCGTTCAATGTGCCAAATGTAGTAAACTAGTAACACCTCACTTTGCTGAGAGGGTTGATGAGATGACCTCTACTGACAAGGACTCGAAAATCCTTATCGACCAAGACTTGGATAGATAACCAGTCGGCCTCAACGCAGTGCTGCTTATCCAAACTGAAGGTGTTCCGCGCTCGACTGATTTTACGGCAACAGTGTTGTTTATCGAAACTGAAGATATCACCGGTTGCCTTCACAGTGCTATTTATCAAAACTGAAGATGTGTTGGCAGAAAAAGAAAATAAAAATCTCAAGGTTGTTGAGAGGTTTTGCGTATAGCGAGAGTTTGCGCAGGGCAATTTGTGTGTTGAATTGAGGGGTCTTGAATGATGCATAGTGACTTATATTTATAGCCACGAACCTGCTTTTGGCCGTACTAGAGATGTACTCCAATCAGGACTCCTCAATCCGATCTGATTAGGTCTCGGCCAATCTTAGTTCCAACAGGTCTTTGAACCAAGCCCTATAATGAACCAGATTCATTCCTACTTCTCAGCACCTCCAGCTTTGAAACCCCTTGTTGTATCAAGATTCAACCCCTTCGCCTTTATCCAAAACAATCCTTCTTATATTAGGACCCAACCAACCTCAACAAAGCCAGCCCATGACAAAATCCTAAATAAACACAATTGGGTCGAGAATATTTCTGAACTCGGCCCAAAATAACATTTTGGGTCCAAACAGATGTCCATATTGATATCCATGTATAAATATAGTATTGAAATATCATAAATATTATGAGTATATCATCCATACGGGTTGTTATATCGTCAATATATCGTGGATAATTTTCCTCAATCTTCTTCATCTTCACACTCTATCTCTGCAACCAAAATGAACATCCTTTTACCCAAGATAATTTTTTTAGAACAGATCTTCTGCGCGGCCAGTGACATGAGTTGTAATATTTCAACAAAAAAAGTTTGTCATTTCCGGATAGGCAACCCACTGTAGGCCAACCTTATATTTGATGAAGAAATATGCTTGTTAGACTCCAAAATTGTGGTCCTGGCTTAGCAGTTAGGACTTGGATCAGTATTTGCTGCTGCTGTTTTGTCTTCACTTTGGTTTAATTAACCCATCGAATACTCCTCGTCGTGTATCACTTTATGGAAAGAAGATGTTGACCTCCAATAATTCATTGAAACTCTTTTTCTTCTTTGTTGTGGTCCCGTAAACTTTCCGGAGTCTGAAAAATATACTTGAGAAGGTCTTCCAACTGTTGAGAACGAGATCTATATTGATGGGATAATGGATTTTGCATGAGCTTATAAGAGATTGGGTTACTCCCTATATTGTCAATTGGTTTTATAGTGAAACCTCAACTTTCTTCATAGTATTAGAGCAGATTGTCCCACGTGTGAAGTCAAACGGCCATACACGATTCATGTCACCCTGCACTCCATGTCACCCCGTTGTGTTGTTCACGTGTTAGGTTTGAAAATGCGCCACACATGAGTGTGCATGTTGATAATGAGTCCCACATTGATGGGAAGAGGGACCTTGCATAGGCTTATAAAAGGTTGGGCTACTCCTATATTGCCAATTGGTTTTATGATGGAACCTCAACTTTCTTCACCAACGACCTTCCAAATATTTTATACGAATCTTTTTTTATCTATTACCTGCTAGGCATAACACTAGATGAATTATTTCGATGTCACTCATCAGATTGTTTGGGAATATGTCGATATCTGGTGACATGTGCGAAATATGATTTGACTGACGACAACAATCCTACCAAGTCTTTGACCAAATATCTCAATGAATAAACTGAGTTTTTATTTTACGCGCTCTATTTCTACTTAAAAAACTTAGACCTTTAATATTGAAATTCTCAAAATTCGAATCATACATCCGCCATTGGATTCACATTTCGCGTATTTGCAAATAAACTGTTTTGATCGTATAAATTTAACAATTGAATACATAAAATCATTCAAATTTTACAAATTTTTTTAATGAAAAAAAAAAACACTTTTATTAATAATACAGACAAGGGGCGGTGGCAGTAAATAAGTTGTAGTTTGAAGCGCAGACAATGACAGATCGTAAATAAGTTTAAAATTTGTTGTCTGAAGCCCCTTTTTCATGAGTTTTGTAGACCCTAATTCTCTCCTCCCTCTTCCTTCACTATCTGTCGACCAACCTCGTCAATGGTCGCCATCTCCCTCATCATGCTGTGCTTTTATCAATATCTTTGTATTGTTTGAAGCAGAATAACTCACATTAATTTAACTTATGTGGTTTTGATTTGAATTAATAACTTCAATGTTGTCAAGCACAACAAGATACATTCAAATTTTAATTTATTATCAGAGGGAGAGAGAGTAGCAGTAGCACAGCATCTAAGGGCGATGATGTTTCTATTTGCTCCGCGTGCTTGTAGCATAGCTGCTCACCTTGTGGCCTCTCCTGACGTACGACGTCATCGTCTTCATAGTTTGAATATAGTGAGCTATCCGTATTCTACCAACAACTTGGACAAATTTCTTCATTCTTCCTTCAACATACTTTGAATATAATGAGTTATCGAATCTCTACCATTTCATAGGCACCAAACGAGTTCTAGAGGTAAGATATGGAAGCTTGAAATCTCTAAATGAAGCCTTTATGAAATTAAAATTTCTGTATCATCAAATTATCAATGAGTTCCAAATATACACAGTTGATTTCTCTTTCATACAATCTTTTCCTCTTTTCGTGAAACTACTTCCAATAAAAACTTTACAACGTACTGAAGAACAACTCCAATTAAGTAGCTGGGACAGTCAAGATGATAAGGATTAAGATAATGTGAATTTGTTTCACTTTGAATGAGCAATGTTTTGTCAACTTGAGAACTCCATCTTTCCAGGAAATGATGATGTGCTTGAACGGCTCCTTGAGCTTTCACATCCGGATTGTTGACTTATCACATCCTAAATACAAGAAAAAAATGAATTAAACAAATAAACTTGAAGAAAACAGAAAAAAGTATGCAGTTCATGTTTATGTTATGTAACTCACTTGCATTGAGGGATTCGAGCGTTGTCTCGGTGAGAATACTCCACCAGCACCAAACATGACACAATTGAAGCTCTCGTCTGCGAGTGCTCTCAATCTGTTAAGTTCAGGCAACACAACCTTGCCAAGATCTGGTCTGTCCTTTCGCCTCATTTCAGCACATTGTAAACAAAGCTTGGCAAACTTCAAGGCTTCCTCAACTGGCCAATCAGGAACAGCAGGGTCAAGCATCTCAGCAAAAGTTTCCGTCTCAATAGCCCGCTCAACATGAAGAGTCAACCCCATTGGTGGCTTGGCTGTTATTAGTTGTAGAAGCATGACGCCAAGTGAGTAGATATCAGATTTTGTCCCAAGCATGCCAGTTTGCTGATACTCTGGGTCGATGTAGCAAAATGTTCCGGCTGTTGATGTCATGTGATACTGAGTGACAGAGTTGGCTACAGATGGAGGGACAAGCCTAGCTAAACCTACATCACTGATCTTGCTCACATAGTTATGGTCTAGCAAGATGTTTCCAGGTTTTAGGTCACGATGTACAAGGGGTTCTGGCTTGGCTTGATGAAAGAACAAAAGCCCTGTCCCGATTTCTGCAGCGATTCGGAACCTTATCTGCCAAGGAATAACTGGGGTGTTACCTCTACGGAAGAGACGATCTTCCAAGCTCCCATTAGACATGTACTCGTAGACCAAGCAACCGTACTCTGGACAAGCTCCAAGGAGGAGAACCATGTTTGGATGTCGTATACTGCTTAATACTTCAACCTGCAAAACTAAGGGCAGTCAGATAAATATCCACACTAATACATGATCAAAAGATTGAATCCCCATTGAGATTAATGAGCGTCAATAATTCTAGAATTTATAATTCAACTAATGCGACCTAAGAGGGTCACTGCATGAGAAACTACTCACACGAGCGAAGTTCATATTATATTCTTTCTCATTTAGTTTTGTCACCAACTTTCTTCATGATATCAGAGCATGTTATCCACAATGCCGCTCACGTGGACAACACAAATCGGGTAACATGGAGCGGGACTTCACACATGGGACAACTTGCTCTGGTACAATAAGAAAAGTTGAGCTTCCACTATAAAACCAATTGGCAATATGGGAAGTAGCTGAACTACTTATAAACACATGCAAGGTCTCTTCATTCTCCGATGTGGGATTCACTCTCAACAATTTAATATTAGTAGTTTCCTTTGGTTGTGTTGTTTATGATCTAAGCATATGAAGAGAGTGTTGTATATTTGAAGATATATAGTAGTTAAACTTTGATCATGTTCCATGTCACAAACCTCCTGCTTGAACTGCGACTGTCCTTGAGCTGCATCTGGACGTAGAACTTTTATTGCCACTGGTGTGTGGTCTAGTTCACCTCTGTACACTGGCCCATAGCCTCCTTCACCGATTTTTCGAGCTTGTGAGAAATCATTTGTTGCCGATTCAATCTCCTGAATTGTGTACTTCCTGTACCTAAGATCATATGGCCTTGCTTGAAGTGCCTTGTTCTTCACTTCGGATTCTTTATGGGCTTTCATTTCTGCAACCTTTCTTTTTTGTGCTTCCAATTCAGCAATCCTTTGAGCTGCTTTAGCTGCCTCAATGGCTGCCTTACATTTTGCTTTCTCCCTCTCCACAAGTGCCAATGCAACTTCCTCAGCATGTCGTGCTGCTTCTAGCCTTTGTTCATCTTCCATTTTCCACCGGTTAATTTCTTTTTCCTGTGATGATTTTGTTGTTAGAACATATGCAAAACTTAATTCTACGCTTGAATAAGGTACCGCATCATATATACCTTGTCTTTCGCTGTCATAGCTTCCTTGCACGCTGTACTGTACATTTCCATTGTTTGCTTAAGCTCTAGCTTGAGCCTCCTCATCTCAGCTTCCACATCATCCTGTTATTGTCGATGCAAATGAGAACCGTATGAGCTTTTGATGAAAGGTTTATAGAAGGTGGGCATGAAAATTCTAATGTCTACAAAATATCCTGGGAAATTATCTTAAGTACCATGTTTTGTGACGATGACCATGATTTTCCACTGTCAGTTGAGCATGAAGACATTTCATATTGTAAAGAGCCCATATCTAAAAACTTGTGTCTTGAGTAAGACGATGTGGAGCTTCTGTTGTCCCCGTCTGAGCCGATAGAAAGTCGAGAGTTCATTCCTGATTCTACAACAAAGTCACAGCGAGGTGACATGCGATCAATGCTTGGCCTTCCACTGCTTACAAATGATATATCAGTTTCTGGTGAAAGCTCATATGATTTGTCCATGGGGGGTCTTCCTCTTGCGAACGGTGACCTGTAAATCATTTTTGTTTGGTTAGCCCCTCTCATTTATTACACATGTATACCCGTTTCCATAGTTCACCCAAACATATAGGCTTTTAGAACTCCGGCTGGAAAGGGCAAAGCATGAGTTTGTATATCTACAGTACCCTAACAGAACTCATCTACGCATTGTATTTAATAGAATTAAAGCATCCAAATCCAAAACCAATTAGTTGCCAATGAGGGATAAACTCTCAACATATATATATATATATATAGACACACATGCATTTCCAGAATATAGATTGACCTATTCTAGATTGATCTATTCACTCAAGTGCGATATATAGGACCAAGAAATTAGGGCTTACTTGATTTGGATGTCACCATCTGGCTCGTTACGAGCAGAATAGTTCTGCATCCTATTCAATGCTGAATTAATCAAATAAACTCAGTTAATTAGCAACTAATGAAAACCACGATCTTATGATATCATGAGGTGGGAAACAAACCTGAAGATCTGGCTTCAGAAATAGGGCTTGGTTGGCGTTGTACTTGATTACGTTGGGCAGATTTTTGGGGTGCAGAAGTAGCACATCGCATGTACGAGACCTTTCCTTTGCCAATCACATAAACAGAGCAAAAATCCGGTGCCCCTTTTGACACTGTGCTTGGAACGTCTGTGAGCTTAAATCTTTTGTGGAACAAAAAACGGAAGAAGAGAAACAAGAAAAAAAAATGTTGATGCAATTAGGGTTCAACTATTAGAACTGATTAAGGTGTATATATTATATACAGAAGAAAAATATCAAACAGATGTATAAGAAAATGATGAGGAAATAGTTAATGATCACCTGAAAAGGCCGCTTTTGGATGGTGCGCCAAGTACCAAAATCTCAACAGTGTTAGCCGTAACATAATCGATGATTGCGTTTGGAATGTCAGTGTCCTTGATTACGACTTCATTGCATTTTATCTGTCTCAAACATGACAAGGAAGTTGTTATAGACATTTCGAAAATGTCATCCTGACTTAGTGGTATCTCTCCTCTCAATCTTGAATGAGATAGATACTAATTCCGAATTCTTTCTCGCCTACTAACCTATTCTCATTCCAGATGAGTAGACATATCGGGTGCATGATTATCACGTAGAAGATAGAAATAGAAATTAATGAAGCAGCATAGATATAGTAGGAAAGCACTTACATTCTTTTTGCAGCACAAGGAACGGAAAGAAAGAAAGAGCCCTTGGGTTTGTTGGGGGTCGGAGCCTGTTTGGTTAACATGGAGCAATGTGAGAGGCTGGCCTCTGGTGAGAAGATGATCAACTGCCCATTTAATGGCATGTTCACTTCCTTTGTCCTTGTCTATGGCCACCGCCACCGACTCTTCTCTCTTTCCGCCGTGCCCTCTAACAATCCTCGACATTACAGTAATTAATAGTTCTCTCTTAATTGATTTCTGTAAAAAAAATTAATTAATTCAAAGCTCTCCAATAAACAATTTAACCAGCTGCTGAGCTTGGTTTCAGAAACTCAGAAATTAAGCAATTAAGCTTTTTATTAAACTTAGAGATCAGTTTCTAGCTAGTATACTTAATTCGTGCTGGCATCTGTTGGCATTGCCTTGGAAGCAAAACATACATGCTCTCACAAACCAATTAACTAGACCTTCTATCATCCTTAATACGAATTAGTTTCTTCTGTTTAAACTTGATTTTACAGAAGTCTCTTGGATTAATTTTATTTTACGTATCATCATGGCGACTTACTGTTCAAAAACATATTGACTGTCGTATGAATGCGTTCAACTAATTACCAGCAACTAGTCGTTGTAAGTATTGTGTTGCTAAATTAAGTGACCTGCATAACAAAAAAATTGACAAGTGCAAAAATAGCCAGTTTATTCGTTGCCTTTGCAACTGCATGGTTATAAAGTTATCGACAGAATAATATATTAACAAATTTTGCATTAGTTTCTCATATCGTTGCAACATTGACCAATTGGTGTGACATGCTTAGAGATGCAGATGTTGAATCAATCAAGAAGGGAGACCATGTAAGTGAATCCCATCCTTAAAATGTTGACCAATTGGTGTGACATGCTTAAAATGTTTTCAGCAACTATAGATGTCCTTGAGATTGTTAGTGAATCCCATCCTTTCGTTTGAATTTTTTTTCAACTTGCATCTAATGAAAAACGGGTTGGGCATAAACATAATCACAATTAATTAATTGCAATATCTAACTAAGACTGGGCCGGGCTAGACCACAGCCCAAAAAAATAGGGTTAGGTTCGGGCCACCTCATCGTGCCTCGGTCCTTTTTATAGACCTAAACTCCACCGGTTTATGAGTTGCCCTGACAATTACTATACACAAATCAAAATTGTTTAAATAGTCTTAAGTAAATATTATCATCCACGTCACATTATTGGCTTAGATTTTCAACATCTCTCAGCGCACCACGAGTCATTATTTATTAAAAATCTAGGCTCAAATTTCTAACTTTCATTGTGCCATGTATCATTATGTATTAAAAATCTAAACCCAAATGTCTGATAAGATTTTCAATCACTCGCGTCACCCATATATCATTAACTATTAGAAATTTATGCTAAAAAAGTGTCCATTTTAATGTGGTTCTATGAGTATGTAATTCCACCCACTGCGTTCTTTTTAAGAGGTATTCAATTACCGGGTTCCGTACCCTTTTTTGTGATAAATATTTTCATGTTATCCCTTATGTGCGAATTTTCCATGATTCTAGTCCAGTATTTCATATTTCTTTAATTTGGAGAATACAGGTACCATTTGAAGTTATTGCCAAACGCCCATATCAACTGTCTGGTGACTTGTGCTCCACATATCTGGAGGCAAGTGGATGGTGGGCTGGGAACAGCGTTAGCAATGAAAGATGGCGTTGACGGATTTTCCAAAAAGAAAAAGAAAAGGAAAAAGAAGGGGTTGACGGAGATGGAAGACAAACAAAAGGGGCCATTTGATGATAAGCAAATTTAAAATTAGTTTTTGTTATTATTCAGTAGTGTTCTAAAAATCGGCCTACTGGTGGCCAACTGCCGGGATTAACGCAAAATCCGAAGCAAAATCAGGACAGAGATTAGGCGGGCGACTGGGTGGCCTAGGCGGTTTGGAAATTTCAATTTTTTCTGTGTTCGAACTTGAGAAATGATGAATGCTTCTGGTTTTTCTGGACTTCATGCTTCTGGTCTGTTTTCGCGAAAAGGAAGAAGATGAGGGAATTAGTTTCTTTCTCTTCTTTCCGCACCCACTTGATCACTTTTAAACTATTTAATTAATTAATTTTTATTTTTTGTTGTTTTGTCTTTTTGTTTCTGTCCATTCAAGTTTGGACAGCTAGTCTTGACATTTCTTAAAGAAAAAAGGTTGTTAGGCTATTAATTTTTGTGGCATCAAGTGCTATGGATTTTGTAGATAGCGATGGAGCACTCATCTCTTTCAGTACAGAGGGCAGACTAGCTGCTATCTACAAAAATTTAATAGCCTGACAAAAAATTAATTTTTTTCCCATTAAAAAAGTATTGATTGTCAGGCTATCTCATAGCATCATGTGCTATGGATTTTTTGGACTTGCTAGATACATTTTATTATTCTTTTATTATCTTATTAACAGATTTCATATAAATATAATTTTTTTGTAAGGATGGAGCACTCATCTCTTCCAGTACAGAGGGCAGACTAGCTGCTATCTACAAAAATTTAATAGCCTGACAAAAAATTAATTTTTTTCCCATTAAAAAAGTATTGATTGTCAGGCTATCTCATAGCATCACGTGCTATGGATTTTTTGGACTTGCTAGATGCATTTTATTATTCTTTTACTATCTTATTAAGAGATTTCATATAAGTATAATTTTTTGTAAGTATCATTATACACTTATTTACAAGATATACAAGAAATTTACTTAAATCCGTCTAGGCTGCATCGGTGCACTCCTAGACCTCGCCTAGCCGCCTAAGGGCTAGGCGCCAATCCGCCGCCCAACTAGCGCCTAGCGTTTTTGGGAACCTTGTTTTTAGTTACATAGACATTTAGTACTACCATTTAGTTCAATGATATTCTTCTTTATTTGTAAGTAAAAAGTCTTAAACTCAAATATTGTAAATGACGAGTTCGATACCAATTTATTTCTTCAACCCGTAGTATAAATATATTATAAAGTATATAAAAATTATTAATTAAGGAAGTCGGCATAAAAATGGGGGAATACCAAGTTGTAATTATGTGAAAAATTGGCTTATTGATACTTAATAACAAGAATAATTGCTTATTCTTCAATATTAAACCATGTATATGTTCTTCGTTTTTTGTTTCGGATTCTAGTTAAATGTCCGATGCAGATTGCAAGCAGCGGGCTGATCTATGAAGCATGGATACAGATTCGGTCATATAATACGACACGAAACAATGATACAAAAAATCTTTAAAAATTAAGATACATACATTAAATAAAATATATATAGCAATAAACATATATAATTTAAAGCATTATTCATTATATATAGCAATAAAATATACAATTTAAAGCATTATTCATCATTCAATTCAAGTATATTTGAATTGTTGGAGAACAAAAGTTAGAAATTCTAATCCTCTTTATATACAGTAGAAGAAGTGTGAGTCTCATGGTTTTAATTAGAGATAAGATATTTGTATTCATCAACTTTCAATTATAGATATCATTTATTACTTTTCTCCTCCTCATTATCTTTTGATTTATTTTTAGTTACGCTTCCTGGAATTCCATTTTTATCTCACTTTGTCATCTGTAACTAAAAAGTCACCACTTTACTCCTTGAAACTCAAAATTCGTTCCATTTTGACTTGTAGACTTTCTATTCTCCAAGAAACTTATAGGTCGCCTCTTAAAACATGTATGGGACCCAACACCCAATATGACTGTTACATGAGCAATAAATTTGATTATAAATCTTTATTATGCATTAACATTTAACAATCAGATAATATTAAGTTTAATAGAAATTGAAGAGATGAAAAAAGTAAAAAAGAAATTGATTAGCTTGGACCATCCAAATTAAAACCACATAGTAATTAACAAATTTAAGGCAATGTGGTACGAATTTTGAGTTTTATATAAATAACTTGGGTAAATTACACAAAACTATCTCAATTATGATCGAACGACAATCTAATACCTCAACTTTTAAATGTTGCAATGTTATACCTCGTCTTATGAATTCATTGCAATATCAAACTTCCGTTAAATTTTCTGTTAAGTTTAACTGTTGAATGATGAAGTGGCAAGTGCGGGACCCACATCATCACCTATTCAGATTAAAATTTTAATTAAATATTAATTAAATGACTACATTTATTTTTTTAGTAAAAAATGTGGGACCCACCCCCACCCCCACCCCCTATCCCTATCACCCTCGCTTTCCCCTACTCCTTCCGCCTTCCCCTCCACCTCCCTCCTTCCTTCACAACCAAAAACCCATATCCCACCCGCGCCAACATCCCCCCCACCCTCCCTGGCCACTCATCCCACTTCCCCACTCTTCTCTTCTCTCCCCAGAAACAAACAAATTTTGAAACAAAAAAACCCAAATTTTTTTGCAGGTGATTGATTCGATCTCGATTCACCCCTTCAATCTCCAGACTTCGCCATCAGTTGCTTAATTGGCCGATTCTGCCGTTGCTTCCCCCCCCCCCACCCAAAAAATCCCCACGGCACGTCAACGTCGCTCCCTCCACCCATTCTGTACATTCTCCTTCGACTCTCCTCTCCGTCTCGCTGCGCTGTTACAGACATCAGAGGTGCCTTCGACTGAAAATTCGACAATGCCCACCACGTTCTACAAGAGCTAGGCGTGCCTGACTCGGTCCCGGGCTCGGAGTTGGTTGAGTTCCACTCGGTGGCTCGAGAAAAAACACGTTCTTGGTTCTATGAGAATAGAAGTGAGGAGAGAGAGATGGAGAGATTTTTTTTTATTCATTTAAATTTTGCTTAGATAAAAAATTATTACTTTATTAATATTTATTTAATTTTTTTAATTCAATTAGACAAGGAGTGGGCTTTTTGTTTGCCAGTCAGCATTTAACAAAAAAATAACAAAAAAGTTTACAGTGGTTTGACATTGCAATGAATTCATAAGACGAGGTATGACATTGCAATGTTTAAAAGATGAGGTATGAGATTATGGTGCGATCCATAGTTGAAGTAGTTTTGTGTAATTTACCCAAACAACTTTCAAGTTTTACGTGCAAAATGAGATCAAAATTGAGTTGCAGAGGGCAAAGTAAAGCAAACTTTGAGTTTCAGGGAGTAAAGTGGTGACTTTGGAGTTATAGGGGGTAAAGTGAGATTAAAATCGAGTTTCATGGGATGTATCTAAAAATAAGCCATATCGTTTCTAAAAGTGTAAATGTATTGACACACCCCGACCGACTGAGGTCAAAGCATGTTGGCCGTCACCGTGAGGTGACGTAATCATAAGGGTAAGTGATGTGAAAAAGTGAATAAATTAAAACCAAACTAGAACTAATTTAAACTAAACAGTGAAATAGTGTGTAGTCGTGGGAAGAACCCACTACAATTATTCAAAGCATAATAGACAGTACGACTACAGTAAAGTAGTCAAAGTAGTTAAAGTAGTTAAAGTACACTTATTACACAACAGTGAATAAGTTCATACTTCTAAATAGAGATAATGTTAGAACTGCCAGAGGTTCCCCGAATGCCATGAAGAGGACAGCTATCTAGGTCTTGGAGGGGCGAAAAACAAAGTTGAGTGGGTCAGCAAAACAACGTTTGTAAGAAAACTTTTATTTTCGAACATAGTAACCCCTCGCTGTAAAACAAGTATAGTTTCCTTAAAACATGCTATGTATGTATGTAAACAACAGTACAACAGCAATATAACAAAAAATATGCCAAGTCATGATATATCAAATGCCACCGTAATATAATCATATGATAATAAAGTATAAACAATTGCTTATCCATCTATGCTAGCACACGAGTTGAAGTTGCTTAATGCGACCTGTACGACAAGATTGGGTGTAATCAATGAACTCTAGTACTATGATCACGCGAAGACTAGCACCGATGCACAGTCACATACGAGTCGGAATTGCCTAATGCAATATGTACGACAGGACTGGCACCTAACTTGGATCCAAGGCAAGCGAATGGTGCATATGTGAACATACACGCGAAGGACTGGCCCTGACCCTGAGCAGAGTACTAACACCGGCGTGCAACAAGATGAGCATTTACAAATATGTATGAATGTCATCACAGTAATATCCCGACCATATATCAGCATTTATCACAATTAATAGCACAATTAACGATACTTGGCAATATAAGCGTAAAAATGAAGCAAATACACATTTATGGAAACTATAACTATGTATAGGTATAAAAAAAAAAAAAAAACTCGCAAATACGTATTCGGATCGTAGCCCCCGAGCCTTGCATGACCCCTTAAGTCCTCGGGATATGTTTCCCCTATATGTGAAATAACTATTTTTAAATTAATTAAAACACATATACAGAAACTTAAATAAAACCCTCACAGTTTGCTCAAACCTAGGGTTTAAATATATGAAATCGATTTACTCGACGTCATGGACCTACACAAATTTACAAAAAGCAAATCGAAGGCTAGATGCTCCCTCACGCGCCACCTAGGGCACGGCCTTACGTGCCACCACGCGCAGGTAGAGGCTAACGGACGTTAGGAATATTCCGTTAAAATGCTAACAGACATTAACGGCATTACCTGACGCCGTTAGAATATTCCGTCAAAGTTGACAGAATATTCCCTTGTCTTCTTCGGTGCTCCTCGCCGGTTGCCGCCGTCCGCCACCGTCTGGTTCACCGGAATCTAGGGAAAGTCGCCAATTTCTGGGAAAAACTTCAAACCTTCATATCTTCTTCATTTCTCAACCATTTTTCCCAAAATTTATATGGAAATGAAGCTTATGAAGAGTATAATCTCGTTATACCTTTTTGGAGTCCAAAAAATGGACGGATGGGGCCTGAAAAAGCCTTGAAAAGTACGGCTAAAATTGGAACTTCTTGAAATTGGTGGTTTCACGTCAAAGCTTCCTCAAACTTGTCCTAGGAGCCTCGGGAAGTTGAAAGAACACTTTTCTGACCTTCAAAACTCCTTGATTCGGCTTGAAACTCGTTGGACTCAAACTCACCGAGTCGAAGCTTCCGAGTTGATGAGTCAAACCTTAACCAAATCACAATCTGGTTTCATGGCTATGTTTGTGGTTGTGAGGGGAACACAATGGGGTAGCTTTCAGGTCGCGTTTGTGAAGTTTGATCGTCGAGTTTGTGTGTTGCAGATAGAATGAGAGTTTGGGGAGAGAGAATGTAGAGAGAGGGAGAGTTCTGAGTTTCTGATTGGTGACTGGTGTGAGTGTGAAGCTCACTAATTGGTTATGTAAAGGAGGGAAGAATCTAATTGGGTGGTGAGGAGAGAAACCGGGAAAAGGAATGGAGAAGGGTGATTTGTGGAAAGTGATTGGCTGTTTATGTGAGGGAGAGAGAACACGGATCCCCTTTTTGTGGGAGTGATTGACTTTCAAAGTTTGTACAACCCTTAATGTACAAAATCAGATTGTTTTCAATGTTTCAGACACTGTAAATCCGTACGCGCGTGTCCAAAATACCTGTGATTAACGTATTTTAACGGAGCGTAACTTTATCGTTACAAGTCCGATTCGGGTTTAACACGCACTCACGTGTTCGTATGGACGAGTACAATTTAAGTACGAAACCAGGAAAAAGAAATAACAGTCGAAAATGAAGTCCACGTTAGATTACACTTTTCCCCAAAAAGGGTCAAACGTCTAATTACACAAACAGAAAGGAAATTACAGTGAAAATTAGGAACGGGTCGTCACAGTATCTTGAAAACTGGATTTGCTTATCCTAAATATGGGGTACGCTTATTCTATGAATACGTGTATCTATCAAGTTAAAGTCGTGTTCATTGATCATGATACGTATCCGACAAATATATGAAAGTATCAGACAAGTATCGTATCTAATTAAGTATCAGATACAAGATGCATGGCCAAACAGAAGTATTTGTGCATCATAGTTGATGATCTATCTTATAAACTTAATACAATGTCATCATGAAGGAATGCAAAGTGTAAATTATTCTTTGCCTATAATCCCACTTGTTTGTTGGTAGTAAGCAGACTTAGTACTGATCCTACTCCTCTGGTACTAAATTCTGTCTTTCTGAGGCCTTTTATGCCCAAAGTTTGGAATTTGTAGGTCACAAGCTCACAGGCATTTCATCTGGGGACCATATCGAATGTTGGGTGGGAGGTGGAGACGGCTGGTTGGATTTAAAATGTTCATTCAAATAAAAAAAAAAAAAAAAGTGAATCGAACCTAAATTGAACCGACAAAATCGATTCAAAATTAAACCGAATAAAAAAAAACCAAAAGAGAAACTGAACTGATATGAACAGTGACTTCGGTTTAATTTTTGGTTTCGGTAAAAAACTGAATCATTCGGAACTGAACCCACCTTTACACCCATGTTTAATATTGGCCTTTGATTTATCAATAAAAAAATATTGACCCTTGATTTTGTTTGATTTATTCAATCTAATGGTCATAAATAAAGAGCATGACAAGTGAGAGAAGGCAAGTGAAGAAGATAGCTGGCATTCATCTTGCTTAATTAGTCATGCTTTATTATAATATTTTAGATCTAATTTAATTAATACGTACTAGGGAAAATATTTTTGCTCATTACCTCAATTGATGATGATACTCATCACTATATTTATCAAGTTAGATGGGTTAAATCAAAATCTATGTTTTAAACACAAAACTCAAAATTTAATAAAAACATTAAGAGATAAAAATATTAAAGTAATTTAAAAATACCAAAAACATTATAAAATTATAATAACTCATTTACTAATTCGAGTACTAATGTTTTAAAATAATAATTAATTTACAAAGTAATTTCAAAATATCAAAACACATTAAAAGACAATTAATTTATGTGACAACGTGGTATGTATATATTAATTTAGTATTATATTTTTCATTTGATTATTTATTTTAAAATATAATTTCTTTAATGGATAGTGGGTCGGGTCAAATTTTCCGTAAATATTAACAAATCGAATTCGGGTCGAATCATATTACTCTTTTATTTTAACGGGTATTACATGACACAAATTGTTAAAATGTCAAATATGACACAAAAACAACACAAATACGAAAAACGCAACAAAAATGGCAGGTCTACTAAAAGCCTCATGCTGCTTCTCTTTGCGTAGTCGTGGTTATATCTTCATGTACTCTTCTTTAACAAAAAATATTCCTTCTCCACGTGAGTCCACTAATGTTATACTTTTATGAATCCGAATCCTCTTTGTGAAAATTCCGGGAATTCGTGAATCGTGTTCGTTCATTATATATCGTACGGCCAGTTTCCGTCAAATACTGTTTGTGTTCAATTTTAAATAATAAAATTTAAAGTGATTTCTAATCGCTTGATGTACGATGAACAGACATAATTATAGATTCTCGAGATCATGATAAAAAGGATCCGGAAAGGATCCTCATTCTACTTTCATTGATGTCATAATTTTGATGATAATCATCATTATCTCGTTGATGTCATAATTTTAATGTGATCATATCATTGTCATGCTAAAGGCAAAAAAAATAAAAAAGAAAAAGAAAAAGACACCCACGTGAGTGTGTGAGAGAGAGGGAAAAGACAAGATGGCCCGTGCGTCGGTGTACTGTGTAATATAATTTGTTCTTGTAAATGCATTCTGAGTGTAGTGTGTGAAATAAGGTTAATTACACTAACATTCCTGATGTTTATTGAGCTTTCACAAAATCTCCTTACATTTGAGACATTATATAAACACCTCCTCATGTTTTAGTTTCCTTTCTTTTAACCCCTTGAGTCAACATTTGGCTTTTAAATTTACTTATTTACCCTTATTAATTACTTGAAACTAATAAAGAAAAGCTTTATAATTAAATTAAAAAATTATAAAACATTAAATACTTAAAAAGCAAAAAGAAGGCCATGTGGACAAAAACAAATTAAGAACAAAATTTAAATATTACTTTGAAAATAATATTTTATTTAAAAAAAAGTTGTTCGTCTTCTTCTTTCCCTCTCACCCGAAAGAGCAACAACCTCCATCTCCATCTCCTCTTTCTTTCTCCATCACCACCACCCATTCAAACTTTGAGCAACCACCTCCACCCGACCCTAGCCAACAATCTCATCTTCTTCCCATCGCAACCACCTCCATGTTGGAAATTTAATTAATAAGGAAAATTTAAATATTAAATTTCTTAGATTGAATGGAAATAAGAAAATGCCCATTGGGTTTGTTTATGACTATAAGATCATGACTGATTTGGATGTGATGGGTTAATAATCCTACGGTACAAAACCTCAATTGGAAAGGAGTGCAACTTTCCAGAAAGTTGTATATGGATTGATAACTTCCCTTGTGAAAAAAGTTGCAATCAAACTTGGATTAATTCAATGGACAAAGTAGTGGTGTCCATGGCTTGATTTTGAAGAGGCATCAATTATGGTGGTGGTAATGCAGAAAGAACGAAGAGATGGAGATAGAGGTGTTTGTTCGTTCGGGTGGGAGGGAAAGAAGAAGATGAAATTTTTTTTTAATAAAATATTATTTTCAAAGTAATTTTTTTTTTCCTTAATTTGTTTTGTCCACATAGTTTTCTTCATGTGTTTTTAAGTGTTTAATGTTTTATAATCTTTTTTATATAATTAAAAACTTTTCTTTATTAGTTTTAAGTAATTAATAAGGGTAAATTAGTAAATTTATACGCCAAATGTTGACTCAAGGGATTATATGAAAGGAAATTAAAACTTGAGGGGGTTTTTGTGTAATGTCTCAAATGTGAGGGGGTTTTGTGAAAACTAGATAAACCTCAGGAGGTGTTAGTGTAATTAACCCGTGTGAAATATAATATTTGTTCTTGTAAATGCATTCTAAAAATTGAATTCGCTTATTTTAAATGTGGAATGCGCTTATCTTAAATGTGAGACATGCGTATCCATCAAGTTAAAAGTTGTGTTCATTGATATGTAGAATTATCAGAAAGACATGCCATACGCCCAATTTCAACAACATTGATATTTTCACCAACTTGGTAATTTTCACATGCACAATCTATCAGGTGTGGAGTTTTATAACAAAAGGTCTCGATATTAGTTGGAGTAGGATTAAGATATTTAAACTTTTATTTTCTCATTGATACAGTCGATATGGGACATTTCAACACGCCCCCTCACGTGGGATCCAATTAGTGGGTCACACGTGGGAGATCCACATATCTACAACCACGTGTAGCCAAAGGAACTCACCCTACATGTGAGGCCAAGGGACCCACCCTCATCGCCGGGGGCCAAGGGGACCCACCCATCACGTGGCAGTATAGTACGAGCCTGCTCTCTAGCTCTGATACCATGTAGAATTATCAAAGACGGGTCATACATCCCACTTCCAACAACACCGATATTGTCTCCAACTTGGTAATTACCACATGCATAATCCGTTAGGTGTGAAATTTTATCACAAAATGGTAGTTAGAGTGAAGTTATAATATTTAAACTCTTCTTTTCTCATTAATACAATCGATGTGAGACATTTTAACATGATATGATTCGTGCTCGATGAATATCCAAGAGTACCAAACAAGTATCGTATCTGATCAAGTATCACATACATGATGCGTGTCGGTGCATCATAGACGGTAATCTATCTTATAAAACTTAATACAATGTCATCATGAAGGAATGGAAAAGTGTAGTTAATAGTATTTGCTTATTTGTCCCACCTGTTTGTTGGTAGCAGACTTAGTGCCGATCCTACTCAACTCTCGTACTAAATTCTGGGGCCTTTCATGCCCAAACTTTCCAATTTTTATTTCACAAGCTCAGTCATTTCATTCATCTGAAGACCATATTGAACACTGGGTGGTCGGTGGAGGCGGCTAGTGGTGTTTTATGATTTTTTATTTTTTTTTATATTTTATTTTATTTTTGTAGAAATAGCAAGCGGAATTTTTTAGGCTCCTTAAGCATTACAAGCTGCGAAGTCTAGATTTTTTAGTTTGGTTTTTTTTTTGTCAACATTGTAAGTGTATCACATGCTCAATGATACGCTTAAGCATTACAAGCTTTAGTCTTTTCTCTGTTTACGGGTTGTCTGCTAGGAAGAAATGTTCAAGAATGTGGCACATCTCACTTCAAAAGATTTGTTCATGCATGTGCATTTCACGTCTACATTCCTATTACATTTTGTCTAGCTTATTTGTCTAGTCAACCGTGCACATGGATTTCTAGCAAGCTGGACATGCAATTTAAGACCTGCCCACATGGTGTCCACATTCCTATTAAAATTTAAGTACTTTTCATTAAAGTTTAAATATTTTTTATTAAATAAAGTTAGAGGATTATTTTTTATTAAAATAAACTTAGCCCAATCCCTTTTCATTAGACCTCTCTATTTTTAAATTATGTGATTGATAAAAAATAAAAACTTTAATCAACACTTCAATAATAATCAAATAATCAACAACTACGTCATATTATGTACAAATACATAATTTAAATAAATAATTTCCTTAACATTATTTTAAATAAAGGAGAAATTTGATACTAGTCCAGTTTTATGGTCCAATATTAGAATCAGTCCACTTTTTATTATTTTTTAATTAGGTCCGGACTTTGCTTCCACATCAGCATTTTGACTCCTATTATTTTACATTCTTTTTTTCATTCCAAAGTTACCCCTAAACGCATTATTATTAGTGATAAGTTATGTTAATCTCTTAATTTTATAAAAATTTAAGAAGATAATTTCTCCTTAATTTTAGCATCTCAACAAAAATTTGTACAATTTGATCTTCTTCCTCTTTCTTCATATTTCTCTTCTTTCTCTTTCTTTCCCACAGGTTCAATTTGTAGAGTACTTGAACAATAGATACTCAATACAATTAAAATATGAGAGTTTTTGACACACCCCGTCCCGAAGGAGGGCGTGCTGGCCGTCACGTGAGAGTGACGTAACCATTTGCACAGTTCGGAAGCTTTACAATACACCCATACCTCAATTAAATGCCTAGGGGCATTTTTGTCATTTCACGTCATCCGTACGTAAATTCCGGGACGGGCTGTTACAGTTTTAATGAAAAGGGCTTAGACCAATAGTATTTTAATAAAAAACCACCCTATAGTTTTATTTAACCAAAAGCACCTCAAAATTAACCATAAAGATAGAGACTTTCAATTCTACATGAGCTCAGATGGTTGAGGCGGTGGCGGTAAGGGATGCGCTAGGGGGCTACGGGAGAGAGGGATTTACAAAGGTAATTATCCAGTCAGATGCTCAGGAGCTTGTTCGTATGATTAATCGAAGAATGGTTATTGATGCCCAACTAAAAGGTATTTTGCATGATATTTGGCACCTTGCAAGTGGCATGAAATCTGTGGAGTTTGTGTTTTCTTATCGAGAAATCAACAGAACTGGAGGAACTTTTATTTAGAATTGTACTGATCCCAATATTATTTTTTTTAATATTCTTCCTGGAATGTGAACTTATCAATTAGACGAGAAGGATTGCAAGGGCGCGCACATATTTCCTTATCGTGTCTCTGTCATAGTTTATCAAATTATTATCTGCTAAGTGGCGGAATTACTGGATTTAAATATAATCAAAATTCTAATTAGATTATTTATTAAAACTTCAATATAATAATATAAATATACTCACCCATGATGGCTTGGTTTTGTAACTAACACTGTCTCTGGAAAAATTAACACTGTCTCTGGAAAAACCTAATATTGTCTCTGGAAAAACTAACAGTCTATGGAAAAACTATGGAAAAACTAGCACTGTCTCTGGAAAAACACTGTCTCTGGAAAAACTAATACTGTCTTTGGAAACAGTGACTTAGATTCTAGAAACAATGACTTAGATTCTAGAAACAATGTTACTTAAAATCCAGAAACAGTTTATTTTTACAGTCCATAAATAGTGACCCGTTGTTATTATTGAATAGTATACAGATCTCAAATTTATTTTCTAGAGAAACAAACGATGAACTCCATTGACGAAGAAAAATTGAAAAACATTACCTCAAATCCACTATGAATAATAACGACGATCACATTTCAACGAAATAATACAAAATATAGCATGAAGACCTATATTTTTGTTTCAAAGAAAAAGAAGAAGGTCTGCAAAACAACGATGAACTTGCAGATGAACTCCATTAACGATGAAAATTTAGAACTCAACCTAAAAAAGTTAGGGGTAAAATCGATAAATCATAATTTATTATAGTTGGACAATTTTTAGTTGGACTGCTTTAATATAAGCCTTGTACTAATCATTAAACAAAACTTATAACATGATTTTTTATTAAAACTAAAACTTTTCAAGCCATTTTCATTAGCTTTCCTTTAAAATATCTATTCAACATGAAGAAGAATAAACATTTAAACAAGATATTTCATAGAATGGAGTACAAGTCACAACGGACGGCATTTCTGACAACGGACCCATTCCCTCCACATGGTAGAGAAAACATTCTAGCTACCTATTTGTCAGACCACTTTTTCTCCTCTCACCTTCCGTTCATTCGGAATAAGATCCTATCTGGATTCTTGAAGATCTCGAAAATCGCTTCATCATGTTTGTTCATCTGTTATTTTACAGTTAAAAATTATTTTATTTAAAATTGAACACAAACAGTACTTGACGAAAACTGATCGCATAATGTACGATGAATGAACACAATAAAATGATCTCGGGGATCCTCACAAAGAGGATCCTCATCCTCGTCCACCCCAAAAAAAACCTAGCCACACAAACACGCAAAAGGCATAAACAATGGAAAAGGATCCTCGCCAGATCCTTTTCCTAGGGATCCCGCAATCGTATCCGTTCATCGTAGATCGTGAGGTCAAAAATCATTTAAAATTTAAAATTCAAATATAAATAGTACCTAACGAAAACTGACCGCACGATGTACGATGAACGGACACAATTGCTGGATCCCTAGGAAAAGGATTTGGCGAAGATCCTTCTCCATAAACAGTGAGGTATAAGCTGCAACAACAAAAAGTTGAAATCCAGCAACGTAAAATTCTTGTTCGACCGATTTCCGTCTCCAGTAAAAATTCTATAGGCTATAGGACCAAGTGTTTCTTTTGTTTTGTTTTAGGACCAAGTGTGGACTCTGTAAACTCACGATAACAAACGTTCCGTGTTGAGTTCATATTACTAGAATGAAATTCTATCTTTTTTTTTAATTCAAACAAAATTGAATTGTTGAATCGTATTTGTTGATGCATTTAGAATGGTGTAGTGTGTAATTATTTTAAAAACTGTGCATAATAGCTTACGTGGCTGTGAGAGACTAAATACTAGAAGTATTTTTTCTCACCACCATTTAGTGTGGTGTATGCTTACTACCCTATTTATCACTATTAGATTAGTTTAAATTTCGAGATTCATGTAGTAGATAAGCATAAATCTCAAAACTCAAACTTATCTAACAGTGATAAATAAGGTGGTAGAGCATATACCACACTGAAAGGTGGTGAGCATATACCACACTGAAGGGTGGTGAGCAAAAATGCACCCTCAAATACTAGGAATGAGGTATATAGTGGACTGAATCCATTTGAGGTTTTTAAAATTGGAATTAGATCCTCTCCGAATCTGCTCACTAGGAATCTAGGGAATTAATTAATACCAACCATTCTTCAAAGATCGTGCGGCCATAATCGAATGATTTTTACAAATAATGTCGATGAAGTCTCTCCGCTTACGTGCGTGAGGGTTTCCAAAAGTCTAGGGTTTCGTCGCTTGCCGTCATTATCGGTCAACGGTGATTCGCTGAGCAATTAACGGGGGAAAGATGGATCGCGTCTTGAAGCTCTTCCGTAACCGACTTCAGTTGTTCAATTGAGATGAGATTGAGGTAAAGTTCAGTGACACGGCTAAAGAGAGGTTGAAGCTTGCTAAGTTCTTCGTGGTTGGGAAGGTTCTCACAACGAGGAAACCTCGCTCTCATATTGTTATGGGGGTTGTCATGGATTTGTGGCGGCCGAAGGTTGCAGTGGAGGCTATGGAGATTAGGGAGGATAAAATTCTTTTTTCCTTCAATTCGGAAGAGGATATGCGTACGGTTTTGAATGGTAGGCCTTCGTTCTTTAGGAGGTCTTTACTTATGCTTGAGGAGGTGAGGGGTTTGGAAGTGCCTACAAGTATCCCTTTAGTAGAACATGAGTTTTGGGTTAGAATTCATGGGCTGCCTTCGTCTCTTATGTCTGCAAGTATGGGGGAAACCCTAGGGGCCACAATTGGTAGGGTGGTTCAGGTTAATTGTGATCACAATGGTTACGGCATGAGGGAGTTCCTACGAGTGCATGTGGGGGTGGATGTCCCGCTGCCCTTAAAGCGAGGTCTACATGTGAGATTGAAAGATGCAGAGGGTGGGAGCGTTGTGGGTGTATTGCTGAAATACGAACGTTTACTTGACTTCTGCTTTCTGTGTAGTTGCTTGGATCATAATGGGCCACAGTGTCCCTCTTCTAATAGGGGTCATGTGCATGAGTTTAATGTACATTTTGGCTCGTGGTTGAGAGCTGGGCAACCAATGTTGGGTTCGATACAGGGTTCTCGGTAGCGTCGGTTTGGGTTGGGAGATGAAGATGGGCAAGTGTGGCGAATGCAGGCTAATATAGGCGTGCTATCTCAATCAGAAGTGAATTAACTATCCTGTAAACAGGTGACATGTGTTGAAATAGTTACAGTTGCTCACATACTCTTGGTATCCGGCCGAGGAGCTTTACTTAATGGTCATGATATTTTGCATCGTCAATTAAGATGTCATTCACAATCCTAGTACTCAAGAGATTGTGTGGTTTGAAGAGCCCTCTGATTTGTTTGAGGATATTTTGTTTGAAGATGTTTCGTAATTTGTCTATGTATTGTCATTTGAGAATAGTTTATCTTGTTGTGCATGACACTTTTTTTCCTTTGACCAGGTTGAAATCCCGTCACGGTTTTATCAAGGCTCATCATGCACACTATCCTTAGTTTGTACGTTTTCTTATTTGATTAATGAATATCGTACTTTTCTTAAAAAAAAAAAAATCTAATATATACGCATGCTATCTCAACCATAAGTGAATTAAATATCCTGTAAACATGTGACATGTGTTGAAACGGTTACAGTTGCTCACGTGCTCTTGGTATCCAGCCAAAGAGTTTTACCAGATGGTCACGATATTTTGCCTCGTCAATTAAGATGTCATTCACATTCTTAGTAAGGGGTGCATTTTTGCTTACCATCTTATTTAATACGTTAGATGAGTTTAAATTTTGAGTTTTGTGTCTATCCAAACACAATCTCAAATTTTAAAATCATATAATGGTAATAAATATGGTGGTGATTATCATTATCAATTGGGGTGGTGAGGAAAATATTTTGGTTAATGCTAGGGAGAGTAAATTTGCAAACTAAATGACATGTCACCAATAAGAAATAAGCATGTTAATCAACGCTTAAGTAATAATTCAATCATCAACTTCCATGTCATTTAGTTTACGAAATTTAGTCTACAAATTTACTCTCCATAGCATTACCCAAATATTTTCACTAGTAAGTATTAATTAAATTAGATCTAAAATATTATAATAAAGCATGACTAATTGCAAAGCAAGAGGAATGCTAGCTACCTTCTTACTTGCTTTCTCCCACTTGTCATACTCTTTATTTATGACCATTGGATTAAATAAATCAAACATAATCAAATGATAGTATTGAACATAGGTGTAGATGTGGTTCAGTTTAGAACAGTTCGGTTTTTTGCCGAAGCCAGAAACCGAATCGAAGTCACTGTCTAGATCATTCATTTTCTCTTCGGTTTTTGTTTATTCGGTTTGATTTTGTCAGTTTGGTTTAAACTTGATTTGGTTTTTTATTTTTTTATTATTATTTTTTTTAAATAAACACTTTAAATTTTAAAATGTTCAAATGTTCAACAATTCCAACTAGAAACATAAAAAAATAAACATTCCAAACTTAAAACAAACATCCAACGTTCAAGTATTCTAAACTTAACATAAACTTTCAAAGTTAAACTAAATATTCCAACTATAGTCATAATGTAAAATAAACATTCAAAGTTCAAATCTTCCACTCTTCTTGAAGTCCTCAACACTTCAACACCTAGCCATTTAAAGCTTGGCTGAGAGTTTGCTTGTGAAATTGGTATCAGGCGAAATATCATGTATATAAAAATTATAATCTCATGGACTGACTAGTCAAGCCCGCTAGTCAACTAAGATATATTTGTTAGTCAATAAATCAAACATTCAATAACCAATTTCAAATACCAAAAGCTATCATAGTTAGCAAAGCCTCAGTTCATTTCAAGTTACTATTGTGTCAAGCGAGCATGATTGTGAGCACATACCAATTAAATATTCAAGTGATACATGTAACATGTATAGTATGTGAGATATGTGATGCAATATAAATAACTTTGAACACAAGATATTTTTGGCCGGAAAAATCCACCTCTGAGTTAAAAAATCGAGCACTCCCCACCGAGTCCAATACACTAGTATAATCAAGGTTCTTACAAAGTACCATTCAAAGCCCAAATCCTAGACCTAGTCTACAGAATAGATTTACCTTTGTGCAACCTTACCTCACACAAGATGGATTCCTTCAGTCTTCACAAAGTGTCCTCCAGAGTTCTTCACCTTGTGGCACCGAAAATGTGTTGTCTCCAGTCCTCACAATATGCCAGCTCCTCCTGAACTATTCACCTTGTGGCACTGAGACCAACATACGAACTGAACTATGCATATGATGATATGTCAATGATATGCAAATCTGGATTCAAATGTCTAGTCAGTGTTTCCAGTCAAACTGTTGAAGGAAGAAATTGACGAGAATCCTAAAATGGGTCAGTTTTAAAGATTTGAAACTAGAAACACTTGACCACAAATTTAATGCAAAACCACAAAAGCAATGCAACCTTATTCTTCCATGATTAGGTGTTTAATGCATGAAATAAGGTTTTACAATTAGAGTTTCATAAATGAAGAACAAAGAGGAAGGTGAGGCCTTAATGCATTTCTCTCTCTTTCTCTCTCTAGGAATGTAATCTGAAAAACCCCCAAAGGTTCCTAAGGTTAATGAGCCACAAGATATGTCCCAGCGACGCCCTATTAGTTTATGTAACGTGCTGTATAAAATTGGAGCTAAGGTGATCGCAAATCGCCTTAAGGGGATGATGGCAACGATCATCTCACCAAATCAGAGTGCATTTGTGCCGAGAAGGCTTATCTCTGATAAATCTTTGGTGGCGGCGGAAATTGTGCATTTTTTGCATAACAAGAGAAGTGGGCGAATGGCTTATTTGCTCTTAAACTTGATCTTAGTAAAGCATATGATCGGGTTGAATGGAGATTCCTGGAGGTTATGATGGAGTGGTTGTGATTTACTAGTGAATGGATTAAGATGGTGATGGATCTGTGTCGTACTCTTTCTTGATTAATGGTCAGCCATGTGGTTATGTATTGCCATCCCGAGGACTCCGGCAAGGAGATCCGGTATTGCCATCCCGAGGACTCCGGCAAGGAGATCCGTTGTCGCTATATTTATTCTTATTGTGTGTTGAAGGTTTATCGGCGCTTATTGCGAAAGATGAGCAGTATGGGGCTTTGAGTGGCATTCGGCTGTGTGGGGATGCTCCTACGATTCATCATCTCTTGTTTGCGGATGATAGTTTCCTCTTTGGAAAAGTAAATGTGGATGAATGTGCGGTGATCCAACGCATCCTTGATATCTACTCTCAGGCATCGGGGCAATCGATTACTTTTGGCAAGAGTAGTGTTGCTTTTAGTGTAAATGTGAGCCCATATGATCAAGGTATGTTAGCAGGTTTTTTGGGGGTTCAGTTGGTAGAGCAGCACGAGAGATACCTGGGCTTACGGACTTGTGTAGGGAATAATAAAAAGCAAATGTTTTCGTATATCAAGGAGAGAGTGATGCAACGCTTGAATGGATGGAAGAGCAGGCTTTTAAGCCATGCAGGGAATGAACTTCTTATTAAGGTGGTTGCCCAATCTCTTCCCACTTATGCCATGAATTGTTTTCTGCTCCCGAAGACTTTTTGTGATGAATTGCATCAGCTTATGGCACGGTTTTGGTGGGGGAATGGTTCGCAAGATAGAAAAATTCATTGGCGTTCTTGGGAAAAGATGTGCAAATTTAAAGGTGAAGGTGGGTTGGGCTTCCGTGACCTCTACGTGTTTAATATGGCGGTGTTGGCAAAGCAAGGGTGGAGGATCATTCACCATCCCTTGTCACTAATTGCACAGATTTTTAAGGCAAGGTACTTCCCGAAATCTTCTTTTTGGGAAGCGGAGACACCCCCTTTGTCGTCATATTGCTGGCAGAGCATTGTTAGGGCTCGAGAAGTGTTGGTAAAAGGTTCCAGATGGGTGGTGGGAGATGGGCGTCGGATTCAAGTTTGGTCAGATAGGTGGTTGCCAAAACCTAGCACTTTTAAGGTACTCTCATTGCCTCATCCAGAGTATGTTAGTATGAAAGTTGAGGAGTTGATTGATACTTTCATAAGGGCGTGGCGTACCGATTTGCTGTTGGAATTATTTAGCCCGAAAGAGGTATCTCTCATTCTTTCTCTCCCGTTTAGCTTTCATGCTCCGGATGACAGGTTGGTTTGGCACTACGATGAACATGGACGTTTTTCGGTCAAAAGTCGGTATTGGGTGGCTCGACAATAGCTCCAGTCTATGGATAGTAGTGCTTCATCTTCTTCCAATGCTGGTGGTTATGTGAAACTGTGGAAGCATCTTTGGAAGGCTTATATCCCACCTAAAGTGAAGAACTTCACATAGAGAGTGTGTCACAACATTCTCCCTACTAAAGTGAACCTTAAGAAGAAAGGTGTGAGGGTGGAGTCAGAGTGTGGGATATGTCAGGGAGATAAGGAGGATGCGGAACATGTCATTTTTACTTGTCCTTTTGCTAGAGCAGTGTGGTTCAGTTCTCCGTTGGGCCTGAGGGGGTTTAGGAGTTCTCCTTTTATATTAAAAGAGTGATTGCTGGAGGTGCTTGAAATGAGGGCGGGGGATTTTGAGTTGGCATGTATGGTGTTGTGGGGTATTTGGCAGGAAAGGAATGCACGGGTGTGGAAGGGAGCCAATGTCCCTCCCATGGTCGTGTGGCAGCGGATGGTATCTTGGTTGCTGGCGTTTCAGGAGGCTAATACGAAAACATCTAGGACAGGGGGTTTCTCTTCTCCACGGTGGACTCCCCCTTCTCAAGGGTGGGTCAAGCTTAACACTAATGGGGTGCTGAGAGATCGAGACAAGCTCGGTGGAGTAAGAGTGGTGATTCGGGACTGGAGGGGAAGTCACTTGACGGTCGGGGTGCACCAGTACCCAGGCATTGTCTCGATTCCGATCCTTGAGATGTATGCAATTAGGTTTGGCTTGTAGTTGGCACAACAACAAGGTTTCCAATAGGTGGTGGTGGAGAACGATTGCTTGAGGTCATCACGACACTCAATCTTCCTCATTCTGACACCTTGGAGCTTGGTATGATTGTAGAAGACGTCCTGCAGCTGGCATCCAATTTCCCTAGGGTGAGTTTTATCCATGCTAATCGATTATGTAATGGTGTTGCACACCGTCTTGCCAAGTTTGCTTTGTCTAGTGGCAATAACTTAGTTTGGTTTGAGGAGTCTCATATCCTTATTCAGGAGCTTCTCTTCCAAGATTAATGTACTCAACATGAGGTTGTTTAATGAAATTATCGCTTTCTCTTAAAAAAAAAATTGAATGCTTTTTATATTTTAAAAAAATAAAGTAGTCTCGTTTTGTATAAAAAATATAAAAAATAAAAAAATTATGATTGCACAGTCTTTGATAAAAGATTGTTATTAATTAATCCTTGGGATCCCTAGTGTGGGGATCCGGAGAGGATCTAATTCCTTTAAAATTAGACCTACATTAAAACACCCATTTAATAGGGATTTGGATCCCATTCAGATCCAAATTGTAGGAATCATAGAGATCATCACATCTTAATCATTCATCGTACATCGTATGGTAAGAAATTATTTGAATTATATTATTTAAAATTAAACACAAATAGTACCTACTGAAAATTGGCCTCATGATATACGATAAACGGTTGGGATGTGGATAAATTTTTGGTTGTGACGGGAACACGGATGATACACCACGTGTTTATATGTAGATGGTGTAAAATTTTAATTTTTAAGTTATTAACATTTTAACGCACATATCTCATCATTTATATAGTGACACGTAATATATTATCTCGTATAACGGTCATATTGAAAAATCTCTCTGGAATGTGAGAATTCTTAAGATTCTTACAAAGGGATTCGAAAAAGATTCCCATTCGTTTAATAAAATATGCATTTCCAAGATCACGTAAGAAAAGCCTTGAGATTCGAGAAACAATAGTTATCTTACTTTTCTGCACCTCCATGAATGAAATATGGCTTCTTCCCAAGAAAATACAATTTCCATTAATTGGAAGAGTCTATGTGACAGATACCCGTCACAATCACATTAATGAAGCATTAAATTGAAGGTTGATTGGGGAACTCGATCCTCTAATGAGCTCTGGACGAGAATTCTTATGAGCAGTTCATCCGAGTTATTTAAACTTGATTCAACGGTTGTAATTATTATAATTTTTAAAAATATTTTTTTATTTAGAATCGTTTGATCAAATTTGAACAGCCCGTATAAGCTCCTTAGAATGATCTCGTCCTGAGCTCAGGAGAGGATCCAGAGGACACGGCAGGATAAGGCCTGCCTTCTTCAATTTATAATAGATTACGAAATGGTCTTTATTGTCTCGAGCCGTAGATTGTACACAACCAGCACGAAAAAGAGCATGCAGTAAGAAAATTTTACGGATTGATACTAAGATCATATTCGATAGAGATGTCATATGATACATATTGTACGTTATTTTGATAACTGACGTGAAAATATCAGAATTTCTCTTTTTTTAAATGATATGTTATTTTGTTATAAATGTTATTTGTAGATTTCATTTTAAAAAGAAATCAATTGAAATAAAATTTTAAAATCTATAATTACTGTATCAATGGGACAGATATAATAAAATAATTGAAAATTATTTGACATTACATTTTTTCATATGTCAAATTTGACATGTGAAAACTCATGTGACAATCCACATAAGATTGAAATATCGGTTAAAACTTGTTCATACCTTCAAATTTGATTACATGTCATTCCGCTTAAGATTTGACATCTCCTTTAAAGATGGTCTAAAATCCTTGCTCAATTACCTAAAGGCCTCGTGGGATTGAAATAGAATAACACACTGTATTTGAAGTATGTTGAACGAAAAATTGAGGATAAAAGATGTTGCAGCAGCAGAGACTCCCTGACGGAGTTGAAGGATTTTCGACGCGACCAGAGGGACGGACCGTCTCCTGAATATGCAAATGTATCATGAAACTCTACGCCTTCTGTTTTCAATAATATTGATATTCAGGAGGTTGTATTATTACACCATAAATTATGATTATTGTTATTAAGGACAAATGCACTTCCTGTAGGCATACGGCAATTATTTACCGTAAACACAATATCTTCAACTTGCGTGCAACCTTTGGCTGCTAAACAAGCCTTGACTTATCTTATGCAACCATTCACAATCCGTACGAAATTTTCATTGAAAAGAAAGAATGAGAATCCTATTCGGAATTTTTTTTATGAAAATCTCGGAAATTCTCAAATTATATTTATTCATTGTATTTTGTGCAATTAATTTTTATCATGTACTGTTTATATTTAATTTTAAATAAAAAAATTTACAATAATTTCTAACCGTACGATGTACAATAAACAAATGCGATCGAAAGATATCCGGAATCCTCTTGTTCCAAAGAAAAATGGTCATGAACACGCAATTTACAATCTATATGGCGGTCAAATACTAGCTAATCAAAAGGACTAATCACAAGATCATGACAGGGACACGATCGAGCTAACAAAAAAGGAACCGGATCCCCTCATGAGAATAGGGTAGGGATTCTCTGATCAGCTTATCTGGACCTTTGAAATTTGTATAAATAGTTACAATAAATATAAATTTTAAAGAACTTTTTGTTTGTAATCGTTGGATCAAATTTTAAGAGTCCAGATGAATTGATCAGGAGGATCCCCACTCTATGTCTAGGAGGGGATCCGGTTCCAACGAAGAAGGATAAGTAAATGAAAGTCTGAATATAAACTTAGTCCGGACGCGCTTAGAAATCTCTCATATAGATCAACATTCGAAGCGTACGTGGACAAGTTTTCTACCGTTAACTACTTCGTCCCACACGAATGTTACGTCACAATACATCGCACTCTTGAAAGGAAACAAACATCTCTGTCAATTCAAAATAAAGAACATCACTCTTGAAAAGAAAGAAGTATATGTCCTTCAGAGAATACAGACAACTTTTAATTAAACCACCATCTTATGTAAATTGCTAAACTGTCATTTCCAATTCATTCGAAACGTGACAATTTGTATTAATTAAATTAGTAAGAATTATAGTCAATTTGAAGGAACATGATCCTCTCCGGATTCATTTCCTATAGATTCTAGGGATCATACAATTTTATTCGTTCATCGTATATCGTGCGGTCAAAAATTATTTAAAATTTAAGATTTAAAATTCAAATATAAATAGTACCTAACGAAAACTGACCGCACAATATAAAATAAACGGATAAGATTACGGGATCCCTATGGAAAGATCTGGCGAGGATCCTGGTTCAATTTGAAGTTTACATTTGTTCCAGATCATTTTTGTCCACGACCACAAGTTATAATTTATGTTTATCATGCACCAAATCATCTTTTATGCATCTCACTTAATTTTGGTTAATTCTTTTTAAAATTAAAAAAAAAAACAATTAATGTGAAAATTAACTAGAATTATATGAAATAACACGTGTTAGATGATTAGGTGTAAAGTGAAGATGCATCATAATTACTGTGGTAAGTAAAAACACTCTCAATTTTATTCAATTTTTCATTAAGTGGCGCCATTTAAGAGTCATGCGATTATCTTTCGAGGGCACAAAGTCTTTACTACGGGACTTGTTATATTTTGCCTCTTCGAACTCTTCATAGTAGTTGGGGGGACTCTGGAACCGAAAACCAAAATAGAAACACGAATCTCGGACTGCACCAAATAGTTCTGTATTTATGGTTTCGAAACGGTTTCGATTTTTGAAATCGAACCGCGGTCTGGACAAACGGTTTGATTTTTGTTTTTAACATCAATCTTAAACTGCATCAAAAAACCGAACTGTATTCCAAAAATTAATTAATTATTTATTATAATACCAATATTAGCTTTGTGGTTCTAATTGGTAATTCGATCAAGACCACACCAATATTAGCTGTAATATTGGCAATATTCCTTGTATGTTATGATTTTGAAACTTGGACAAATCGAATTTATATTATACAACTGCAATTTGCAATTACAACCACCCGGTGACTGCAATTTTTTAAGAAGAAAATCATGTTTTCTGCACACCCAATTGTTGGAATATAAGCATTGCAACTGAGATTGATGAAGGATCCTTTGAATTTGTGCAATAGTTTGAGTTTTGTTCTTGTTTTGTAAACGAATGGTTGAGACGAAAACTATCTTACATGCTTGATGTTTGCCATCTGTCATAGGCTCATAGCAGATAGGTGTGTTAAGTTGGAGAGATTTTTTAGCGTGACTGGTACACGGGGTGGTACATCGTGTCATTATATAAATGGTGGGATATATGTGCTAAAAAGTTAATAAGTTAAAAAATAAAATTTCACACCGCTTCTATTAAAACACGTAGTGTATCACTTATGTTCTCGGCACAATCATATCAATGCTAGCATTACATCTTTGTACAAGATGCGATCAATCAAGATTAGACTATCTCCAATAATTACGTCACTATACATAAAAAAAAAAGAAAAAAAGAAAAAAACTAATATCAATCAGTTTACCATATTCAGCATTATTTCCTGGAATCATCTTCAACCGGGTCTCATTCATGAAATAAGTGGTCCAAATGACCCCTTAGTGAAATATCAAAACAGACCACTGTTCGTATATAATAATTTTTTTTCACAGAAAAGATATAATATAATACTATTATGTGATCAGACATGTGGAGCGTACGTGTACAAGTTTTCTACCATCAACTATTTCGTTATGCAGTACTAGCTAGTTGACAATTCAAAATAAAGAACGTGATTCTTGAAAAAAATAAAGAAAGATCCGTCATCCAGATAATATAGACAACACTTAATACAGATGGACAGATCTGTCATTAACCCATATGAAAATAGTTGGCAATTTACTATATTCAACTGGATTCGCGGACGTGGTTTATATGTTTTGTTATCTTAATGTTATGTCGAATGTCCTTTTTAATACTTTTTTAATTCTTAAAATTATAACAAAATTGCTGTCGTTTTGTTCTAAAAATAAATACATATTCTCTTCAATGCTCCTTCGTGAAGAGGTGGAAATACAAATTTACTCTTAAGGGACTAGATTGACTAATTCCTGCTAATTTAAGGGGTTAAACAATATTTTATTCTTGTTCAATAAAAAGGTAATATTAACGAGATCAAATTTATAAATCAAATTTTATAAACTAAATGATATGGATGTTGATAATTAAAAGCTTGTTTGGATGTACTTTTAAAATGATTAAAATCGCTTTTAGAGAAAATGATTTTGGGTCCAAAATCACTTTAAGTATTTTCTACAAGAAGCACCAGTTATGTGCTTCTTCCAGAAAACACTTTAAGTGTTTTTCCACCATTTACTAGCATTTTTACTAAGGATTGTTTCAAAAAATATTTTCATCAAAAGTGCTTTCAGTCATTTTAAAAGTATATCTAAACGAAATTAGTACTTATATGTTGATTAGTGTGCTTATTTCTAATCAGTGAAATATCATTTGAATTTGTACATTTAGTATAAAAATTTAAAGAGAGGACGCTTAGCCATTTGTACCATTAATAAAAAGAGAGGACGCTTAGCCAAAAACAAAAAACAAAAACTCATCTTCTAAGCAAAAATAAGTAAATAAATGAAAACCACGCGTTTTCCATTTCATGCATACTTTTCCATTCCAAGCATGTTTTTCATTTTAAGTATACTATTATTTTAAAAAAAATTTATTTTAATCCTTATTAAAGATGATTTTTAGATTAAAATCATGAATAAGGTGAAAATATACTTTTAGATTAGAGTCATCCTCGGTAAAGATGACTGTATATTATTTTCTACCACCGGTGAATTGAATTCAACATTCTTTTTCCTTTCTAAAGATTGTTCTAGGCTTCTAGCCACCGGCATTTTCCTATCCTTGTGGTTACGTGTACAAGCTTGAATCGTCAGGTTGTGAGGCCCGCGATCTGCGGGTACAATATGTACGAGTCACAGAAATTAACAAATGTGCATGCATGTGGACATGGATCCTCTTCGGATCCAATTGTCCTAATCTTAGAAATCTATTAATTCAGGTCGTTGAAATTTGATCCAACAACTATAAGTATGAGTTCTTTATAAAAGTTATAATAACTTTAATTGGAACAAATTTTAATGATTTGGATTGATGGATCCTAGGATTAAAACAATTGGATCCGAAGAGGATCCATCTCCCATGTGGTGCGCAAGTGATCGGTACTTTCCATCCACGTCATCCCTCTCACAACGTTACAGCGGGGGCAACCCAATGCAGTGGGTCCGGTGAGGAAAACCCTAGACCCAGAGACGGAACGTTATCAACTATATAATACGCGCTCATCACATGAAGCTAACAACATAATAATCTCTGGCCTTCACCAATTTACTAAAACATGGCGGTCAACGTTAGCGTGCGGGAGTCAACAATCGTGAAGCCGACGGAGGAGACGCCGAAGCAGGTTCTGTGGATGTCCAACTTGGACTTGGTAATTCTAGGCAAGCACACCCCCAGTGTATATTTCTACAGGCGAAGCCAAACCGGCAGCCATCATGGCAACTCCTTCTTCGACCCGGCGGTGCTCAAGCGCGCCCTCGCCAGGGCCCTCGTGCCCTTCTACCCATTGGCGGGGCGCCTCCAGCAGAACGAAACCGGCCGTTCCGAAATCAACTGCAATGGGGAGGGGGTGCTGTTTGTTGTGGCGGAGACCGCCTCCGTCCTCGAGGATTTTGGCGATTTTGCGCCGACTCCTGAGTTCCGGAAGCTCATCCCCGTCGTTGATTACTCTGGTGGGATTTCCACATATCCCCTCTTGGTGGTACAGGTATGTGTATATTGATTTAGTGCATCTTTGCTTCCGCGTCAGGTGATAACACTAACTTGTATTTATTATAATTGGATGACTTTAAATTATGAGATTTGTGTTTATTTAATGTATTGATCTCAAAATTTAAATTTATCTAACAATTAAAAATAAGATAGTGAGCATCATCATCCCTTGAGGTGGTGAGCATCATCATTCCTTGAGACGGTGAACAATCCCATAACTTAAGAGTTAATTGCAGCAATAATTTTTTAACTTTACCTATAGTTTTATTTTAGTTAATAACAATCCCATAACTTAAAGAGTTAATTGCAGCAATAATTTTTTAACTTTACCTATAGTTTTATTTTAGTTAATAAACTCTCATATATATATATATATATATATATATTAGTTTCTTTAGTTTTCACTCTTAACAATATGTTGTACCCTTGGTCATTTTCAGTAACGTCCGCTAGTTTTTCGTTAAAATTAAGATATATTAAGAATTTCATTGCACATCACTAAAAATAAATTTGAAAATGAGAGAAAAAGAAAACCTAAGAAAATCATATTTCTTATTTTGTAAGAAAATGAATATATAAGTTTTTTTTTTCCGTAATTTAATATGTGATTTGTTAATTGTTTAAGTCCGGTCACAATTTGATAGCATTGCCTAGCTAATATTTACAAGTTTCTAAAGTTCAATCATTTTTATTTTGTATTTTTATACTTAAGATTTCATTTTGTTTGAAGTTATAGATTTTATTAATAATTTTCATTTGTTTTTTATGTTTTTTTATTTTTTTATTTTGGAAGGTTTAAGTTGAAATTTCTAATATAACTCTATATTTAACGGAGAAAAATACGACGTTGGTGAAAAAGATCGAGTAATACATTGTTAAGTATTCAAGTACTAAAGAAACTAATGTAAGAGTTATGGATTAATTAAACTATGGGGTAAAGTTTATAACTATTGCTACAATTAAGCCATAAATTACTATTAGGGTAGTAGTCCTTTGGAGGAATTTAGTTAGTTCTTAAGCTGGTAAATCAAACTAATAAATTGATAAGGATTGTTTAGACACTTACACTTTTTGTCCATTTGAACGTTTAACTCTGCTTTAGATTTATGAGTTTTTTTTAGTCAAGTTGGTAAAAGTAGCTTACATGTGTTGGATTTGTTGGCTTTTTTAATTCGTACTTTTAATGAAGATGTGAATAATCTGTTGGACAAAATGTATACTTTTTGTCCATTTGAACGTTTAACTCTGCTTTAGATTTATGAGTTTTTTTTAGTCAAGTTGGTAAAAGTAGCTTACATGTGTTGGATTTGTTGGCTTTTTTAATTCGTACTTTTAATGAAGATGTGAATAATCTGTTGGACAAAATGTATGAATTAAAACAGTTTTCTAAAACTTCAGAGTCTCGTGCGAAAAATTTAAAACCTTGTAACCCAATTTGAGAATCTTTCTAAACGTTAAACTGTGCACGAGCATGTGATGTACAATGTTGACCTTGCATTAACATGTTTTTAAGTAGTTTAATTTGATGGACTCGTTAACCAAAATTAAAAACAAAAGTTAAAAAAATAAAAAAACAGAAAAATTCTTGGTCGCGAATATAGAATGTAGGTAGGAAAATTGCGCACCTACTTGTGCGCTTGTCATTGATGAGAATACAGCTGGTCATCAATTGAGGCAGCTTGTGTGGGCCACAGGTCAGCTGTCTCCAAATTTATGTGTCCTTTATGTGTCCTCTTTATCTTTTTGACATGTGCACAACTCTTTAGCTTAAAACTAATATTGTTAACTTTTATCAAATTAAAAAAAAACAATAAAAAGAAAAAACAAAGAACCTGGCAGATGTCAAAGTCCACGCAAGATAACTTCGCGCAGCCGTAACCGGCGGTGACCCCACTCGGGCCACTCCTGCTCATTGCCGCCAAAGCCTCCCCTCGAATCCTCCCTCTCTCTCCCTTGCTCCAGGATTCAGATATCCATCTTCCCCATTCAATATCCACAACCAAATTAAACTTCTGTCAGCATATTTTTCTAGGTCGAATCTATTGATAATTTTTGATAAGAATAATATCTCAGATTGGGGAAGAATCTGGGTTTTGTTGAAAATCCCAATAGAATATCTTCTGTGAAAATTCTAACAAATCTTGAAAATAATTAAAGAAATTGGGGATGGTAGGCTATGATGGTTATATATGAAAGTGAACCCACCGAGTGGGGAAAGGAAACCCCAAAAATAAAAATAATAATCAATGGAGTGGGTTCACCGGAGAGAGAGAGTAAAAGAGTCTTCGCCAGCGGTGAGGAGAAGCGTCGGGGGTGGTGTGGTTCTGTGAGTGACCATCGGACTAAGTTTGGCTGCTGTTGGCTTTTGGTTTTCTTTAATTATCAGTTTTTATTTTTTATTTTCAATTCTTCTTTTAAAAGGTTAACACTGTTAAGTTTAGGGTTGTCAAAAATTTAAAAATAAGACACATAAGAGATACTAAATATGGAGACAGCACACCTGTGGCCGCATGGGTGTCAGTCAGTACATTGGATCTGCATTCTTTTCAGGTTTTCAATTATCTTTTTCAATATAAAAATGCAGGTGGCCAAGAGAGCACGTCATTAGATACCACAGGCTCTTTTTAACATTAAAACCACATGATAAACGCCATAGACTTTGAGTCTCTACTTTTTATCAGATCGAGTTTTTAGTATAATGTTTCAATGTTAGTACGAAAATGAATGTTAAATTATAATATGATAGGGAGTTACTTTAAAGTAGTATTCTTAGAATTTCTCAAATGGGGTTCTTTTATGCACAATATTATTGTTTATATTTAAAGTATATTTCTCTATGATATATATGAGTACAATTTTTGTATGAAAATTATCTTTGTAATATAATATCATCAACAATAAATATAGAAGAATTTAAAGGAAGATATATGTCAAAGAAATAACAATTTTACCCAAGAAAAATGTAAGCATATAAAAAATATGGTATTATACAAAACGATTAATTTGTACTTAATTAGTTGTGCATATATTAGAAATATTTTTTTTGGAAATATGTAAAACTAAAAGTTGTGGGCTCCTTGAAGATGGGCCATGTCACATGCTATTCTAGGACACTCTTGCTTTTTTATTCGAAAGTACGGTATCACTCATCTTTTCTATATGCTCCTTTTATTTGTCAATAAAAATATAGTTTTCTTTAATTTAATTCAGTGTAAGAACATTGATTTTGATTAAAAAAAAAAAATCATAATAACAAGTGTTAATGGCACGCGGAGAAAGCTGACTTCAGGAAAAACTTGTCGGGTGAAATCCAAATAGGAAAGGTCTAGTAAAGGAAAACATGATGCCAAAAAAACTTAATCAATAATTACAAACTCAACATGCATAAATTTATAAGTTCTATACTATAATGAGCTAAAGCGTGAATGTTAGAGATTAGCTAGATAGTCTCAGACTGTCACACTCATATGTAATTTCTGCAAGAATCTGAAGGTCTTCAACTAAGTTTCCTAAAGTAAAAGTAAATCGACTGATAACTTCATACCATTAATGCGTATATAATTATGCGAGATTAATTTGAAACAAGTTCATCACTAAATTTTACATGTAAAACCGACTTTTGCCAACTTTCTTTGGAACATGGGTTACTCTTACAATATATTTCTCTCCATTTACACTGTATTTGCAGGTCACATACTTCAAATGCGGTGGGGTGTCACTTGGCGTCGGCCTGGAACATCGGGTGGCAGATGGGTGCTCAGGTCTCCACTTTGTAAATACATGGTCTGATATCGCTCGCGGACTTGACCTTACAATCCCACCTTTCATCGACCGGACATTAGTTCGTGCCCGAGACCCACCTCAGACAACATTCGACCACGTTGAATACCAACCTGATCCGCCCTTAAAAACTCCTCCGCCGAGCACAAAAGATGGTGATGCTGAGAGCACAACAGTCTCCATTTTCAGATTGACGCGGGAGCAACTAAGTGTCTTGAAAGCCAAGTCTAAGGAAGAAGGGAACTCAATCAACTACAGCACATATGAGATGTTGGCAGGCCATGTTTGGAGATGTGCATCGAAGGCACGTAATCTTCCCGATGATCAAGTGACCAAACTGCATGTTGCGGTTGATGGACGGTCCAGAATGCAACCCCCACTCCCACCTGGTTTCTTTGGCAATGTGGTTTTCGCAGGCGCACCATTTGCAACGGTGGGGGATCTCAAATCGAAACCAACATGGTATGCTGCAAGCCGTATACATGATGTTGTGGTGCGCATGAACAATGATTACCTTAGATCAGCTCTTGACTATCTTGAGGTTCAGCCTGATCTGTCGGCCCTTGTTCGCGGAGCTCATACTTTTCGGTGCCCAAAACTTGGGATAACTAGTTGGGCTAGGCTGCCGATCTACGATGCAGATTTTGGTTGGGGTCGACCTATTTTCATGGGTCCTGGTGGAATTGGATACGAGGGGTTGGCTTTTGTGCTACCAAGTTCAACAAATGATGGGAGTTTATCAGTGGCCATCTCCCTGCAGTCTGACCATATGAAATCATTTGCCAAGTTGTTGTATGACATATGAGGAAATCAAATGCGTGAAGAATTCGTTCATCAGCTTGAAAATAAAATGACGTGTTTGTCTTCATTGGTAATGTACTCTATGGCGAGTTTCTTGTCTGAGTTGCCTCCATTTTCTCTTGAAATAAAAGATATTGAGTTTTTTTTTAATAGGTTTGAATCCCATGAGTGATGAGCTAGAACAAAATTATTTGGTTGTGTGGCTTAGCTTAAATCAGCTCACCCCTATGGGCATTTTATTCCATCTTCGGAGAAATAATTTGGATTTAAAACATGAGTGAGTGAGAGAAAAAAAAAAAAAAAACCACAGTTGGAAAAAGAAAAGAGCCAACATCAGCAACAATAACTGAAAAACATCGGCAACAATAACTGAAAAAGAAAGGAAGTCAGAGAGCAATAACAAGGAAAAAAGAGATAATTCTGAGTAAAAGAGGGATTCGTGTCTTCGGTACATTGGCAAAAGAGGGAAAGAACTACCCTCTAGTGGTACTAAGTGAGAGATCTTAATTCGTCTATTCTTAGATGACGAGTTCAATAACTAATTATAACTGATTCGATCTTGTTGTGAGTTGTCCCACATCGGTGAGGGACAAAGTTTTCTATGTGCTTATATGGTTTTGGTCTACTCCTCATATTGCCAATTGATTTTATGGCGGAACCCCAATTTCATCATGATATCAGAGCAAGGTTGTCTACCTGTGAAGCCCAACGGTCACACACGCTCCACGTCACCCAGTTGTTGTCCACGTGTAGGCTTGAAAATCCGCCACACATGCGGGAGCGTGTTGAGAGTTGTCCCACATCGGTGAGGGACAAGGTTTGCTATGTGCTTATATGTGGTCTTGGTCTACTCCCCATATTGCCTTAGTTTTATGGTGGAACCCCAATTTCATCATATCTGATCCATTGTGCGAACTAAACATCAATCTCCACCTTCCAATATCTTTGTGTAAAAGTAAATGAAAGGCTATAAAAACAATAGAAAACTTCATTTTAATCCTTGGCAAAGATGACTTTTAGATTAAAATCAAGAATAAGATCAAAATCTAATTTTAGTCCCTTGATACATTAATAACTTTATTTATTAATTATATTTTGATTTTTAATTATTTCTCTTTTTTTTTCCTAATTTTTAATTTTTAATGTATTAATTTTATTTCATTATAATTTTCATTTTCATTTCATTTATCGTAATATATTTTATTGTAAACATTTAGATAGACTAATTTTTGTTATACAATATATTTCGATGTATTTTGTCTTCTTCATTTAGGTACATTAAATTCATTACAATACATTTTGGTGCATACATTTAGGTACATAAATTTCGGTACATACATTTCGATACAAACATTTAGGTACATTAATTCAATATAATACATTTCGATGCATACATTTCGGTACACATATTTAGGTACATTAGTTTAATATAATATATTTCGGTGCATATATTTCGGTACATACATTTCGGTACTAACATTTAAATACATTAGTTCAATATAATATATTTCGGTACTAACATTTAGGTACATTAATTGAGTTTTTCAAGTTTGAAGAATGTTGAATAAAATTAATAAATTAAAAAACTCTTTTTTGGTCAAAAAATAAATTAAAATTTGTATGTTAATAAATTTAAATATTTAATGGGAGACATTAAATAAAATGCACATTAATTATTTTGAATTAAGAACACATCAAGGGATTATAATCAATATGTAATCTAACACCAGGTTTATTTTAAATTTCAATATTCTTGAAAGATTAAAGGTAAAAAACCCCTAAAAACAAACCCATCTTCCTAAGTTAAAATTGCGTCGAGGAGTGACGAGAACCAGAATCCTGATTATTGGATGCAATTTGGAAATAACAGGCAACTTCAAACAATAAGCAACAAGGCAAGTTAGTCCAAGACCTTCAATCAGTAGTTACCAAATTCGATCATTAGATTGCATACTCCTATCAGCCATGCCCAACTTTGTTGTGTTGGATAAACGTTGAAATATATTTGGTGCAGGAAATAATCCTGAGGTGTTGAAAAGGGTATTTTGGTGCAGGAAAGATTAACGTATTGCTGGAAATATGAGTTGCTACTGCAGAGCTCTTCTTTGTATTACTTCTTACTCGCGTAGGAATTACATTTCAGTATGTACATTACTTTTAGACAAGTTAGTCCAAGACCTTCGTGCTCTTGCACAAATGTACATTTGAGCGTGAAGGTTTGGCAGCTATCTAAATCTCTAACCTTCACACTCTAGCTCGTCATAGCGTATATGTTGGGGCCTATTGTTTTTGGTGAATTTTAGGCTTCCATGGCTTATTCAATGTAACCATGATGAGTCTGTAGTCGTTTGAATTGTGTTTTTTGGGGTCAAGATGTGAGGCCTCTTTTTCTTTATCCCGGGTTCTTCCCATTGGTTTCACCTGGCAAACGTTTGTTCTGAGGTCTGCTTTCTCCACATGCCCATTAACACTTTTGGTTACTGCTGAATGAAATCCCTCTGTAACCTCGAAAAAATGAAATCAGTATTTTTATTCAAAACTAAATTAAGGGGATGGAGGAGAGTTCGAATCCGAATAAACGGAAGACTTATCTACCAATACAATCAATCACTTGCAAATTGAAATCTCACTTTAAGTTCAGAAAGATATTTAAACTACACAATAATCTTTCAAATACTTGAGGGTTCCCATCTTACAAAGCCGGCCTGTGCGAAGTTACTTTCTGGACAATGCATATAGAGTAAAATATAAACTCTCAACTTGAAAGGGTCTTATGCTTTCTCAAGCGGGTCACTTACAACTTAATCATGTCTTTCATTCAAAGCATTCTAATTTATAGTTTTCAAGTGTACGGCTAGCCTCGTCTTCTTTTAAATCAAATCCAACAGTAGATAAGAAACTTTTTCTGGTCAGGTGATCTAGACTCTTGTGGTACTCCTCTAATTTCTTGGCATGCTTATTATCGCTGAAAGCATCTTTGGTGGCCTAGGGTTTAAAAGATTTTGTGGTTCTGAAATGTTCACTGCTTTTAAAGTGTTGTTGGGATACTTGATCTGGATTCTTCTTCTCTAATAACTACCAGAAACTACCATTTGCCCGATGAACGACATGTCGTTGAGCAAATAAACTTTACCCGATGAAAGACCTATGTTCGTTGGGCAAAAACATTTACAGACTGGATTAGAGATCAGAAACATTTACAGATTGGAATAGATTTCATGTTGATTATTCATTATCTTTGTAAAGACTCCTATACAATTTCTTGATTTCTTATGGTGAATTGGAAGAATTTTCTATGACGATTTCGTCAAATGCGATTTATTATTCGTATGAAAACATACTGATAGAGATGAAAATCGTTACATATATTTTAGCTTCATTTGGTACAAATAGTTACGTTTATTACTATGAGCAATAGTTTCGAATTTTGTAATATGTGCCCATGAGCATGACATTTCGTTTTTTCTCTTTGTCGTTTTTGTTAATTATTATATTTTTTTTTTCAAACTTGTCAAAGTTGGCCGTTTGTATTTTTTAAGTTGTTATTATGAATAAGTTACGAGGTACAATGAAAGATGGGTTCATAGTACAGTTTCACCACAAGATTTTAACAAGACTGAAGTGCGAACAAAGAATTTAGCTACCATAAGATGAGTAAAAACTCATACTTCAAATTTCTCATAATTGTTCATTGTCAATTTATAGAACTTCGTGTTTATAATCAGAAACGTTCATATTATAAATCATCCTATAAAGATCGCCTCTGTAAAAAATCAATTAAAACTAAGATCGTTTAGTCATCAAACTGTTTAAAAACAAATGAATGAAATTGGTAAAAGCATTACGAATCATCTATGTATTTGCTACAATAAATTGACTAAACGACCTTAGTTTTAATTTATTTTTTGCAGAGATAATCTTTACAGTGTGATACCAAACAAACGTAAATTTATTCTAAAAAAATGGACGAGTACGTGGGCATCCAATAATTTAATATGTAGACTGACACTTCCCATGTTACGATTTATTTGGTTAAAAAAACAAAATTATAATTAGCAAATGACTAATTAAATTACTAGTGACTGGTGAGAGAAGAAAGAACAAGAAAAGAAGACACTAAAGATTGTCGTGCAGCTAGACTCCCTGGACGGCAAAAACATTGACAATCTGTGTGAGTTGAATACGGCGCTTCTTATTTGTTGGCAAATTTGAAAGGAAAGAAACCTTGTCATTTTTCAAAATAAAAATTCGAGTTACACTAGAATCGTGATTGCATCGTTAAGTATGGGTAGAGAATATCGTGCAGCTAATCTGCTGATGCATAAGGGGCCGTCTGGTAACCAGATGGCAAAGCCCGGATCTATTCGATGGTCTCCCCCGAAAACTGGTTTTGTCAAGCTCAATTTTGACGGTTCAGTGGTTAACTAGCAGGTTGCCTTTGGTTTTGTGATTAGAAATGAGAATGGTTCCCCTATCATTGTAGGGGCGCGTAGTGTTGGACATAATACCATTAATGTGGCGGAATGTTTGGCGCTTCGTGATGTCTTTGGATGGCAAACTTGAGGGGTTTTAAGCGCATTATCGTTGAAGGCAACTCTAAGCTGGTTATTGAGGCTATTCATGGTGCCTATCATGCTCCCTGGAGACTGAGGACCATTCTTGCTGATATTCGACGGTTGGCGAGCTTCTTTGAGGATATTTGTTGGAAGCATGTATTCAGAGAAGCCAATTTTCTAGTGGCTGCGGTCACAAGTTTTGGTTTCTCAGTTAATGACTTCCATGTTTGGGATAAAACTAATCTGTTGGCTACTCGTCTAGCTTACCTATTTGATTGTACTCAAACGGGTTGCCCTAGGGGCTTTTCTCTTTAATTCAGTTCTCTCATTTTCTAGCAAAAAAAAAAAGACACTAAAGAGTACCTTTGTAACGACCTGTCCCATATTTTATGGTTTTTATAATTGTAAAACGTGAATTTACGAAAATACCCTTCGAGGTAAAAATGTTGACTTTTGTTGACCACTTTTGTAATACCTTGAAAATTTAAAATATATGATTATGTGGAATTTTTTTATTGGGAAGTAAAATGACGAAAATGTCCCTCGTTGACAAAACGTAAGTTTATGAGGACATATTTTATCCTCATATGTGTTATCGTATTTCTTGGCATATTTGGATAGAGCTCGACCCTACGAGATCATAGGCGAAAACCGTTTACGAGTCCTGATTATAACGGTCTAGTTATAGACATTTGAAGTCGTGTTACTAAACTAAAGTTATTAAATAAATTAAACTCCCACCAGATGGGAAGGAGAATGAGGGAAGGGCTTGGTTTTTGGGCCCAATCAGTTAATGGGAAAAGGGACAAAAAAAAAATGAAAAAGAAAAGGGGAGGAGGGAAGAAACCCCCATCCCGTCGACCTGTGCACCCACAACAACCCGGTTTTGAACCGGTGAAATTCCGGGGGATTCTCAGCCATTTTTCAGACGATTTTCACCCCCCCTTCACCTGCAATCTCTTCCATAACCTCTCCTCTATCATTTCAGCCCTAGATTGAGGGGTTTAAGGCCTAAATTCGTGAAGGAAGACGCACGGCGTCATGGGGGTTCGACGGTGATTCCTCCGGTCCGGCGAGTTTCACCACCCACCACCACCCTTAGTCAACTCCCTTTGGACCTAGGAACAAGAGCCAACTGATTGTTGGGGCGTTGGAACACTGAGGAGGTCGAATCGAAGAACACCCACCTTAGGGTTTCCGGCGGGTTCGGGTCAATTTGGAGCTTTTCCCGGCCAAATTGGACTTGGCCGCATGTATAAAGTTTGTTCTACTCTTTGAGATCTTTATTTCTATAATTTTTTAGAATTTTTAAGAATAGTTGAAATTTTCCGGCAAGTCGGGGTGGCCGACTGCCACCCACTGCGGCGCGTGGTCAGAGGTTCGTTGATGCTATTTTTAGGCTAAATTAGATATCTTGCATTCAGTTTTGATGTTCGTATGATGTAGGTTTATCGTTTGAACCTAAATTCATTACGATACGTTACTTGGTGGAATCGACGATCCGACCGTTGGATCGTCACCCAACTTTGCGACATTATAATACGTAATATTTGAGGACGTTGGGAAATTACGGATCGGGAATCCGATATATGGATCGGGAATCCGATATACGGATCTTCCCAAATTGGATTTGTAAGTTCGTAAAATAAATCGTCGACTGCCACTTGAATTCTTGATTGGCGGAGATCCGACCGTTGGATCATGATGAAATTTTAGTATATTGTTCTGGAAGCATAATGTGAACTACGAATGGCTTGATCCCTTAGTAGGGTACGTAGGCAATCTAACGAGAAGGTTAGATGCAGCCATAATAAAATATTTGAGATTAATCTTTTAGTGAAATTTGCTAAGAAAATGAATTTTGGGCCTATCTTAGTAATTAGCTTCTGAATTAGAAATTTTGGGTCGTTACAACCTTGTCGTGTCACGTGAGATTCATTTCCTTGGCATATCCTTATAGTACTGGTCGCTATGAACGTGTAGGTGCGAGCGGAATTGATTTTGGAGTTAAAACGAAGTTTTTACGAAGTTGAGCGTGAAGGGTATTTAGGTAATTTTAAGTTCGTAATTAGTTTTCCCGTTTCGTATTCTGTAACTTGCAGTGTTCTAAAAATCGGTTTAGGCGTTATGCGGTGGCCAACCGTTGGGATTAATGCATAATCGGGAGCAAAATCGGGACAGGGATTAGACGAGCGCCGAGGCGGCCTGAGCGACTCTTGGGCTGCCTAGGCAGTATGCGAATTTCAATTTTTTTTTGTTTTTGAACTTGAGAAAGGATGAATGCAGATCAGCAATGTTTTGGTTTTTCTGGACTTCCTGAGCTTCTGATCTGTGTTCTTGCAAAGAGGAAGAAGATGAGAGAAAATTAGTTTTTCTCTCTTCCTTCCACACCCACATGACCACTCTCAAACTATTTAATTTAATTATTATTTTTGGTTTATGTCCACTTAAGTTTGGACAGCTAGCATAAGTTGCTTAACTTTTCTCAAAGAAAAAAAGGTTGTTAGTCCATAGCAACAAGTGCTATTGATTTTTTCTCATTAAAAAAACATAGATTGTCAGGCTGATGTTGCCCATCATTTTTTTTTTTTGGAGCAAAGGTAACAAAGATTACCAACAACAAACACTACAAACACTACAACACAGAGGCTCAAGAACGAAAAACACAAACAACCAACAGAGGCCCAACCAAAAGTTGAGCCCAAAACAAAGAACACACAGAAACAACCAGAGCCGCTGCAACATTCGCCAAAACCGCTGCTGCAACCACCAAAATAGCAGCCGTGCATGTCGATCCAGTCAAATTCGGTCCCCAAACAAAGCCACGCCTCACCAATACTAGGAGCCAAGTGAAAGAAGCTCATGGCAGTCCACGAGCAACACTGCCAACAAGGGCAGACATCAAAGAGAACGTGGGGGTGCAAGGAACACCCGATCCAGTGCCAGCACCAGATCAAAGCACACCAACTCGAAACACGGCAACAAATCGCGGTAAAGGGTGGCGGAATATGGGAATTTGGATGAAAATGGATGAGAGACAACAGAGGGGAGAGAATATGGTAGATCGGCCAAAAAACCCAGGGAAGAAAACAGCGGATAGAAGAGGAGAAAGAGAGGGAGAAAGAAACAAAAGAAAACCCACCGATCCTAGCCAGAGCTAGGATCGGCGGCACCGGAAAAGGACTCGATCGGGAACCACTCACACAGATTGGTGAGAATAACCCTCATACAGAGGGAAGGTCTCTCACGGAGAGAGATGCGTCCCAATGTTCCACTATTCTTTCATACCCACGTATTTGACACTTTCAATTCTCTTTAAATTCAAAATAAATTAACATGATCTCTAAAAAATATTTTATAAATTAATACATACTTATGATTATTTGAACTTCTATTTCATACCACCAAATTCACTAAGATACTAAAGATATATATTAAATTTATTTAAATCCGTCTAGTCCGCCTAGGCTCTTGCCTAGGTCTCTCCTAACCGTTAGGTTCCAACCCACCGTCCAACTAACGCCTTTTAGAACATTGGTAACTTGTACTGTGACCCACTAGGCCCACATAATTGTCACGTGTCCCCTAGCCCTCTCTCTCTTTTTCTAGGTTTATCTCTCCCTCTTTTCTTATAATTTAAATTGTACTACTCCTCTCCCTCTTTCACCTCTTTTTCTCTGTCATTCCCGTGCCCTGTCTCCTTCACGCTAGCTCTCATCTCTTCCTCTCTGTACAGCCAAAACCACCACCACAAACCACCTTATCACTCCGGCAGGCATCACTCTCAAGCAACCTTCCTCCCAAATCCTTGACTGAGACAAGACCACTCTCTCTCCCTCATTTTCTTGCTCGGCACAGTAGTGCCTTTACTGTGCAAATTTTCCCGGCTAGTTATCGCCGTCCTCAGCGAAGGTAAACCCTAGACCGAGAGAACACATCCAAATAAGGCCGCACAGACGGAATGTTATCAACTATATAATACGAGCTCATTGCATGAAGCTAACAACATAACAATCTCTGGCCTTCACCACTTTACTAAAACATGGCGGTCGACGTTAGCGTGAGGGAGTCAACAATCATCAAGCCGACAGAGGAGACGCCGAAGCAGGTTCTGTGGATGTCCAACTTGGACTTGGTAATTTTGGGCAAGCACACCCCAGTGTATATTTCTACCGGCGAAGCCAAACCGGCAGCCATCATGGCAACTCCTTCTTCGACCCGGCGGTGCTCAAGCGCGCCCTCGCCAAGGCCCTCGTGCCCTTCTACCCATTGGCGGGGCGCCTCCAGCAGAACGAAACCGGCCGTTTCGAAATCAACTGCAATGGGGAGGGGGTGCTGTTTGTTGTGGCGGAGACCTCCTCCGTCCTCGAGGATTTTGGCGATTTTGCGCCGACACCTGAGTTCGGGAAGCTCATCCCCGTCGTTGATTATTCTGCTGGGATTTCCACATATCCCCCCTTGGTAGGTATATGTGTATATTGATTTAGTGCATTTTTGCTTTCGTGTCAGGTGGTGTGATAATACTAGCCATTTATTATAAGGAAAACTAATGAAAATGACTTGAAAACTTTGAGTTTTAACGATAACGATAAAATAAAAGATAAAGTGAATAATATCAGGATTGATTTTTGTGTGTAAAAATGTGGTATTTCGTACCAAAATTTTTTTGTTAAAATTCCCTTTATTAGAATTGGATGACTTTAAGTTTTGAGGTTTGTGTTTATTTACTGTACAAATATCAATATTTAAATTCATCAAACAATGAGAAATAGGGTGGTGAGTATCACCATCACTTGAGGTGGTGAATAATCCCATAACTTAAGAGTTAATTGTAGCAATAGTTCTTGAACTTTACCTATAGTTTTATTTTAGTTAATAAACTCTCATATACATGTTAGTTTCTTTAGTTTTTCAGACTTAACAATATGTTATACCCTTGGTCATTTTAACTAACGCCGTCTAATTTTTCGTTAAAATTAAGGTATATTAAGAATTTCATTACACATCATTAAAAATAATTTAAAAATGAGAAATGATAGAAAAAGAAAACCTAAGAAAATCAGATTTCTTATTGTGTAAGAAAATTGAATATATAAGATTTTATTTCCATAATTTATTTTGTGATTTGTTAATTGTTTAAGTCCATTCACAATTCGGGCTCGTACCAACTTTCAAATAGCATTGCCTAGCTAACATTTACAAGTTTCTAAAGTTCAATCATTTTTATTTTGTATTTTTATACTTCAGATTTCATTATGTTTTAAGTTATAGATTTTATTAATAAATTTTCATTTGTTTTTTATTTTTTATTTTTTGAGTTGTAAGTTGAAATTTCTAATATACCTTTATATTTAACGGGAAAAAAAATACGACAATGGTGAAAAGGACCAAGTAACACATTGTTAAGTATTCAAGTACTGAAGAAACTAATATAAGAGTTATGGACGATTTAAACTATGGAGTAAAGTTTAGTACCATTGCTACAATTAAGCCATAAATTACTATTAGGGTAGTAGTGCCTTTGGCTAAGGAACTTACTTAGTTCTTAAGCTGGTAAATCAAACTAATAAATTGATAAGGATTGTTTAGACACTTACACTTTTTGTCCATTTGAATGTTTACCTCTGCATTAGATTGATGATTTTTTTTAGTCAATTTGGTACAAAAGTAGCTTACATGGGGTGGCTTTGATTTGAGCCCAAATTGGAGTTCTACATCAGTGGGTGAGGGGAGCCATGTAGTGCTTTTATAAGCAAGGGTTCCACACACATTATTACCAAGGCCTTTTGATAAAACGCCATACTTGTTGCTCCTGGGTTGGCTAAACTGTGGAGAATATCGGCAATACTGATTAGAGTGTGTGGGACTTGTTTGACCTTTTGGTGTGCATCCACATAACAACACATCAATCAAATTACGAGTTACGCACTCATCATACCATTAATTTAATGAAGATGTGAATAATCTGTTGGACAAAATGTATGAATTAAAACAATTTTCTAAAACTTTAGAGTCTAGTGTGAAAAGTTTAAAATCTCGTAATCCAATTTGAGAATCACTCTAAACGTTCAACTGTGCACCAGAGCATGTGATGTACAATGTTTAAAGTAGTCTAATTAGACCGAATAGTCGTTAACCAAAGTAAAAATAAGAGAGTTTTAATGAAATACTCCTGGTACTGTTCACTTTTAACGAAAAACTACTTTTTTACCTTTTCCTGACACTATTCACTATACCTTTAAAAATGGCTTTTTGTTAAAAGAGAAATTTTTTTGACCTTTTCATTAGTTTTTCTTAAAAATAAAAGTAAAAAAATAACAGAAAAAATCTTGGCCTTGCATTAACATGTTTTTAAGTAGTTTGATTTGATGGACTCGTTGACCAATATTAAAAACAAAGTGAACTTTAACGAAAAGGTACTGGTACTGTTTACTTTAACGAAACATCACATTTTAACTTAAAAAAGTCAATGCTGGTACTATTAACTTACAACACATTTTTGTCATTTTCGTTAAAACTTAAAGTTTTCAAGCCCTTTTCATTAGTTTTCCTAAAACTAAAAGTAAAAAAAGAAAAAAAAAAGAAAAAATCATGGTTGCGAATATAGAATGTTCGTAGGAAAATTGCCCACCTACTTGTCCACTGTCATTCATGAGGATATTGTTGGTCATAAATTATCGCAGCATGTGTGTAGGTTAAATTAGAGAGAGGATTCCCGTCGGATCCTCTTTATGAGGATTTCGGGAATCCTCTATTCATCTTCGTTCATCGTACATTGTGCGTTTAGTTTTTGTCAGGTACTGTTTATATTCAATTGTAAGTAAAAAAATTTACAATAATTTCTGACCGTACGATATACGATGAATAGATGTGATTGAAATATCTTTAGGATCCTCACAAAGATTCGGCGAGGATCCTCTTGGGTTAAATTAATCGTATCATGCAAATTCCTATCGGTACACATATGAAAGAGAGTTTTATTTGTATTAAAATTGGCCAGCTCCTTATCTCCATTCTTCAAGTCTGTCTCAGTCAGTCAGTACATTGGATCTGCATTCTTTTCAGTTTTTCAATGTAAAAATGCGGGTGGCCGAGAGAGCACATAATTAGATACCACGAACTCTTTTTAAGATCAAAACCACACGAGAAACGCTGAAGGGACTATGACTCTACTTTTTATCGGATTGTGTTTTTAGTATAATGTTTCAATATTAGTACGGAAATGAACGTTAAGTTACAAGGTGATTGAGAGTTTTATTTTAAAGTAGTCTTCTTAGTATTTTTCAAATGGGGTTCTTATATGCACGATATTATTGTTTATGTTTAAAGTATATTTCTCTATGATATATTTATGAGTACAATTTTTGTATGAAAGTTATCCTTGTAACATAATATCATCTAACAATAAATATAGAAGAATTTAAAAGAAGATATATGTCAAAAAAATAAAAATTTTACCCAAGAAAAATGTAAGCATATAAAAAGATACAGTGTTATACAAAACGAAAAATTTTACCCGACGGTATGTCTCCGGGTTTTTACCAAAAGCATTGGGGAGTGGTAGGTGCGGATGTGTGTAATGGGGTTCAGTCCATGCTTCTATCTGGTCAAATCCTTCGGAAGATTAATTATACCCATGTTACGCTAATTCTTAAAGTCAAGGAAGCTACGATGATGACACAACTTCGCCCTATTAGTTTGTGCAATGTGTTGTACAAAATAGTAGCGAAAGTATTGATGAACAGGTTGAAGCTTATCCTTCCACATGTTATTTCCCCCCACTCAAAGTGCTTTTGTTCCGGGAAGGTTGATTTCAGATAATTATTTGGTAGCTGCTGAAGTTGCTCACTATATGCATAAAAGATCTTCGGGGTCTAATGGATTGATGGCATTAAAGTTGGATATTAGCAAGGTGTATGATAATGTGGAGTGGAATTTCCTCGAGGCTATTATGCACCGGTTGAGGTTCTCTGATAGGTGGATTCATATGATCATGCTATGTGTTACAACGGTGACTTATTCCTTTAAGTTGAATGGCGATCATGTGGGTTATGTCCATCCGAAAAGGGGAATACGACAAGGGGACCCACTATCCCCCTATTTGTTTGTTATGTGTGCAGATGGACTCTCGACACTATTGACAAGGGCAGAAATCGATGGAGATTTGTAAGGGATCAAAGTATGTCGTGCTGCGCCTAGCATCCACCATTTGTTCTTTGCTGATGATAGTTTTCTATTCGCTCGATGTACTGTTAGTGAGTGTCAGAATATCAAACAGGTGTTGCGCATGTGGCTTCTGGACAAGCGGTAAATTTTGAGAAAAGTTGTGTTTCCTTCAGTCCAAATCTTACTGATTATGATAAGCAGTTGTTCGCTAACTGTCTCGGCATGCGTAGAGTGGATTTTCATGATAAATATTTGGGGCTCCCAGTACTAGTTCGAAAGTCGAAAAAAGAAACGTTCACGTATGTTAAAGATAGGGTGTGGAAAAAGCTACAAAGTTGGCGAGGGGGCTTCTGAGTAGTGCGGGTCGAGAGTTATTGGTGAAGACAGTAGCTCAGGCATTACCAAAGTATTCCATGCAATGCTTTCTGCTCCCTAAATCTTTTTGTGAGGAGTTAAATATGATGATAGCTAAGCTTTGGTGGAGTGGAGATCTGGGCAAGAGGAAAATTCATTGGCTTAACTGGAGGTATTTATGTAAATCAAAGCATGATGGTGGACTTGGCTTTAGGGATCTTTATGCATTTAATCAGGCTTTCTTGGCCAAACAAGCTTGGCGTTTTCTACATGATCCCGAGGCTCTTGTGTATCGGGTATTCAAGGCTCGTTATTTTCCTACGACTGAGTTTCTCGATGCTCGTGTGTCTTCTAATAGTTCATATGTGTGGAGAAGTATTGTAGTTGCGTGACCGGTACTTCAAAAGGGTTTTCGATGGCAGTTGGGTAATGGGAAGAAGGTTCGTATATTGAAGGATAATTGGGTGCCGAGAGAAACATGTTTCAGGATTTTGACCCCGCCACCGATATTTTGGAATGAGGAAGCCACGGTCGAGGATTTATTTTTTACGGAGTTGAAGCAGTGGAATGATCAGTTGTTGATTGAACTTTTTTCTCAGGAGGAAGTGGATCTAATTCGTGGGATTCCCCTAAGTTTACGGGATAGTGAGGACCGTAGGGTTTGGCATTATGAACGACATGAGAATTTTACCGTTCGAAGTGCATATCACGTTGCACGGGGTCTAAGTGTAGGTCATGTCAAAAGGGCAGCTGGCTCTTCTTCTTCCTCTAGTGAGTTTAGGGCAAAGTTTTGGAAGAAATTGTGGGGTGCTTGTGTTCTTGGGAAGGTGAAGATATGTGTGTGGCGTGCATTTTAGACTCTTTGCCTACAAGATTGAATCTCCGTAAACGGAAAATGATGATTGAAGAGGTGTGCGTAGTTTGTGGAAGTCAGGTGGAATCAACGGAACATGTCCTGCGAGATTGTACGGTGGCTAAAGCAGTGTTGTTTTGAGGTTTTGGCTTAAGGGTAGATGGTGGGCACGGTGTAAGCCTTATGAATTGGTTAGCCAATTTACAGCTTCAGGGTTCTGCTACGGGTTTTGACCTATGTCTAATGTTAATTTGGTCGTTGTGGAAGCATAGGAATGAGATTCTATGGAATGGCACGGCGTTACCGCCACTTGAGATTGTGCTTCGAACTTAGGGTTGGATGCAGGAGTTCCATAAATGGCATAAGCTAGCGGTGAGGAAGGTCAATTGGGAGCTTCAAAAATGGAGGAGACCTGTGGAGGGGTGGGTTAAGTGCAATTTTGATGGAGCTTGGAATAAAAGAAGTAATCGGGGAGGCTATGGGGTGGTGATTTGTTATCATGTAGGGGAGTGCCTTGCCATTGCTGCTGGTCGAATTGAGTGGGCTTAAACTGCAGTACATGCTGAATGTTTTGCAGCTCGGAGAGCTGCATTACTGGCTCACACCCTAGGTACGGTGGAAGGAAAGTTTCAATTCGAAGGAGACGCAGCGTTGGTGTTAGCTGCCATGGAGGGGCGAGGGGAAGATACATCTCTATTCGGTTATATAATTAATGACTTGTGATGCCTTCTCATGGAGTGGCCGAATTCAGTGGTTAGTCATGTCCAGTGGGAAGAGAACTTGGTAGCTTATCGGCTTGCTCGGATGGGGATTACCAGTGCGCAGGAGGTTGTGTGGTTTGAAGAGCCCCCAAATTTGATTCAAGATATTCTTTTAGAGGAGGGATTGTAAACTTATTTTATTGTTCATTTCAGGATAGGTCTCTTATTGTGCGGGACACTCTTTTCCTTCGACCAGGTTGAAATCCCCGGCAAGGTTTTTATTGAGGCCCATTATGCACACAATCATTAGTTTCTACGAATTCTGATTTGCTTAATGAATATCGTACCTTTGTTCAAAAAAAATAACTTGTATATTTTTTAATTTGTACAGTTATGCATATATAGAAATATTTTAAAAAAAAAAAATATATAACTAAAAGTTGTGGGCTCCTTGAAGATGGGCCATGTCACATGCTATTCTAGATGGACACTCTTGTTTTTTTATTCAAGTACAGTATCACTTTTCTTTTCTTTATGCTCCTTTGTATTTGTCAATAAAAATATCTTCTTTGTCAGTGTTCTAAAAAACGCCCTAGGCGGCCGCCTAGGCGCTGGGCGTCTAGCAACTGAGGCGTTTTTGGGCAAATCGGGCAGAAAAATCGGGCTGGGCCTAGGCGGGCTAGGCGGGATAGGCGGGCTAGACGGCCCTAGGCGGTCCTAGGCGGCCCTAGGCGGTCCTAGGAGGTTTTTTTTAATATTTTTTTTAATTACTTGTGTGTTTTTTTCTTTTTTGGTTTCATGGTGGTATACTTATGGAAATGGTGTATCCAATTTGCAAATGATACAAGTTCATCCAATACTTATGGAAATAGTGTACCTAATTTGCATGTTATCATTATTTTATTATCCATACAAGTATAGTTTTTTTTAGGTGTTAATATGCACTTATTTACGAGATATACAAAAAATTTACCTAAATCCGCCTAGGCGCTAGGCGCTAGCCCATCGCCCGACTAGCACCTAGCGTTTTTTAGAACCTTGTTCTTTGTTTAGTTTAATTTAGAGTAAGAATATTGATTTTGATAAAAAAAAAATCATAATAACAAGTGTTAATGGCACGCGGAGAAAGCTGACTTCAGAACAAACCTTAGTCGGGTGAAATCCAATTAGGAAAGGTCTAGTAAAAGAAAACATGATGACAAAAAAAAAATATTCAATAATTACAAACTCAACATGCATAAATTTATAAGTTATTAAAGCCTAAAATTCACTCAAAATAATAATGTTCTATACTATGAGGAGCTAGAGCATGAATGTCAGAGATTAGCTAGATAGTCTCAGACTTTCACGCTCAAATGTAATTCCTACAAGAGCCTGAAGGTCTTTGACTAAGTTCCCTAAAGTAAAAGTAAATCGATTGATAACTTCATACCATTAATGCGAATATAATTGTGCAAGATTAGTTTGAAACAAATTCATCACTAAATTTTAGATGTAAAATCAACTTTTGCCAACGTTCTTTTGAACATGGGTTACTCTTACAATATATTTCTCTTCATTTACACTGTATTTGCTGGTCACATACTTCAAATGCGGGGGTGTGTCGCTTGGTGTCGGCCTAGAACATCGGGTGGCAGATGGGTGCTCAGGTCTCCACTTTGTAAATACTAAATACATGGTCTGATATCGCTCGCGGACTTGACCTTACAATTTCACCCTTCATCGACCGGACATTACTTCGTGCCCGAGACCCACCTCAGACAACATTCGACCACGTTGAATACCAACCTGATCCGCCCTTACAAACTCCTCCGCCGAGCACAAAAGATGGTGATGCTGAGAGCACAACAGTCTCCATTTTCAGATTGACGCGGGAGCAACTAAGCGTCTTGAAATCCAAGTCTAAGGAAGAAGGGAACACAATCAACTACAGCACATATGAGATGTTGGCAGGCCACGTTTGGAGATGTGCATCCAAGGCACGTAATCTTCCCGATGATCAAGTGGCCAAACTGCATGTTGCGGTTGATGGACGGTCCAGACTGCAACCTTCATTCCCACCTGGTTTCTTTGGCAATGTGGTTTTCGCAGGCGCACCATTTGCAACAGCGGGGGATCTCAAATCGAAACCAACATGGTACGCTGCAAGCCGTATACATGATGTTGTGGTGCGCATGAACAACGATTACCTTAGATCTGCTCTTGACTATCTTGAGGTTCAGCCTGATATGTCGGCCCTTGTTCGCGGATCTCATACTTTTCGGTGCCCGAAACTTGGAATAACTACTTGGGCTAGGCTGCCGATATACGATGCAGATTTTGGTTGGGGTCGACCTATTTTCATGGGTCCTGGTGGAATTGGATACGAGGGGTTGGCTTTTGTGTCACCAAGTCCAACAAATGATGGGAGTTTATCAGTGGCCATCTCCCTGCAGGCTGACCATATGAAATCATTTGCTAAGTTGTATGACATATGAGGAAACCAAATGCACGAAGAATTTGTTCAGCAGTCGAAAAATAAAATGACGTCTGTGTCTTCGTTGTAATGTACTCTTGTGGCGAACTTCTTGTCTGAGTTGTCTTTATTTTCTCTTGAAATAAAAGATATTGAGTTTTTTTAATAGGTTTGAATCCCATGAATGATGAGCTAGAACTAAATTATTTTATTCTGTAGTTTAGCTTAAATCCGCTCGCCCCGATAGGCATTTTATTCCATCTTCGGAGAAATAATTTGGTTTTAAAACATGATTGAGTAGAAACGGAAGAAAAAAACCACGTTTGGAAAAAGAAGAAAACCCATATCGGCAACAATAACTGAAAAAGAAGGGAAGTCAGATAGCAGTAATAAGGGAAGAAAATAAATAATTCTGAGTAAAAGAGGGATTCAAGTTCTCGAATACATGAGTAAACGAGGGAATTACACAACTTAATCAGAAAAAACTCAGCCACTAGAACTACCCTCTAGTGGTACTAAGTGAGAGGTCCCAATTCGTCTATCACGGATGACGAGTTCAATAACTAATTATAACTCATCCGATCTTTTCTTATATGGCTTTGGTTCGATGGTTTTTTTCTTAGAACCTAGATCCTCTCCGGATCTGAGAAATCTGAGCCTAAGGATCAAATGATCTGGGCTGTTGAAATTTGATCCAACGGCTACAATTATTATAATTGTAGAGGGGCCTCCTATTTGTAGCCGTTGGATCAAATGTCAACGATCCGAATCATTTGATCCTTAGGCTCAGATTTCCCCAGATTCAGAGAGGATTTGGGTTCATTTTCTTATCTTGTGAATAGAGTTGAAGGCTATTTCTTTTAGTATTTTATATGAGGATGCTGATTCCTTTCTCCAATCCGCACTCTGAATTCCATAAGAATTCTTGTTTGTGACACACCCCGTCCCGAAGGTAGGGCGTGCTGGCCGTCACGTGAACGTGACGTAAGCCATGTGCACTGTGTGGAAGCAAGATCAATTCAAGGATACAAACCAATTAAAACCGAAACACTAGCAATACTAGTGTACAAGAAGTGTGAATTTCAATAATACAGAGCATAATAGTCTACGTGCAGTCAAGCAAAAGTACTGAATAAAAATAACACCCGAAGGTGGTCCTACATAAATGGAATTCTGTCAGAACGTCCGATGAGCTCTTCGTATGCCACCAACGAACGCTAACTAATACCTGGAGGGACGAAAAACATAAAACTGAGTGGGTCAGCAACAATTCTTTTCAAAACCTTTCCTTTCAAAAGTTATAACCTCTCGCCGTAAAACCTATATAATTTCCCAGAAATAAAGTATATACTCATATATATTTCTCAAAACCCGCTGGAAAATACGCATGTATGAAAGTATGCATATGCCATGCCAAAATATCAATTGAATGCCAAAGTAACTCTGTGAATGTGATTGAATATCAAATATCATTGGATACTCAAATATCATCTCAGCCCTCGGTTGTATATAGCTCATATCAACTCATCAAATCATGTTACTCATAATCATCATAATCAAATCATATATATACCCTGCACACACATCAATACCACCTCTAGTGGTCTGCACAATATCACTGATAATAAACTAATATGCTCTAGTGCTACAATAATGTGAAGACTGAGCGATAAATCGCAGGTCACCTACGAGTTGAACCCACCTATAGTGGCCTATTCGACAGGACTGAGCACCGAACTTGGATCCAAGGCAAGCATGCGGTGCGGGAGGTGAACAACATGTGAAAGACTGAGCCCCTCTCTGGGCGTGAGCATTAATATCAGTGTGCAGGTTTATGAGCTCTAATCATATCACATCACATCACATTTCATCATTCGTTTACAATAACTAGCATATAAGCTTACCTGCCACTTACCTGTGTATCCTCAACACCGACATTAATATAAACAATCAATAATGCATAATTAAACAAATAGATACTTTGCATGGCATTTCATATCATTTTTCATTTAAACTGATTTTTTGGGCAAAACTCATTTATATAGGAATATACGGAAAATAACTGCCCACTCACTGGTATGTAGATGGGTCGTAACCTCCGTGCCTAGCCTGGCTACGCTCGTCCTCTGGATAGGTCTCGCCTATATGAGAAGTAACTGAAATAACATTAATTAACGCACATAAATGACAATTACTAATAACTTCTCATACGTAGCTCAATTTTGGCATATGAATATACCAACGAGACCTACACGACGTCACGAGCGTCGTGATATTTTTAAAATAATTTTACTGTAGCTCATACGCCCCCACGCGCCTGACAGGGCACTGTGAAACGCGCCTCCACGCGCATGGCACGCGACGGCCAGCACGCCCTACCTTCGGGACGGGGTGTGTCAGTTTGTTTGTTTGGAAAAGTAAAATTAATTATAGTAAATCCTAACGTAATTGGGACTAACTCCTGGAATCTAGTTTTGGACTTCTAATCTATGGTGTTTAAAATTTTAAGCAACTATCATTTGTAGTTTTCGTGAAATAATAAATTAATGTGTGTTTTGCCCATGTGGGAGAATAAGTATAAGAAAATTTTGGGCTTCACGCTCATTAACTTTTTCTACAGATATTGAGCTCTAAAATATTGTGGGAGTTGTTCTTGTATTGTAACAATCAAGTTGAAAGAGTGAACTAAAGCTAAATTTTCCTTCTCCGTATCGTTTCAATTTTATCGGATGTCCTCGAAGAATAAGTATAAGAATTTTGGCCTTCACGCTCATTAACTTTTTCTACAGATATTAAGCTCTAAAAGATTGTGGGAGTTGTTCTTGTATTGTCACAATTAAGTTGAAAGAGTGAACTAAAGCTAAATTTTCCTTCTCTGAATGTTTAATATTTTTGAAACTGGTTGCTGAAGATTTGGAGTTAAATCACGATCTTTAAGATACAACATGATTAAATTGCATGAATATATATAATGTATATATGATGTATATGTGCATTGTCTATCTTCCTTGTCTCATGCATATGGTTTCGTTGGATTGTTACATGTTGGTATTTATAAAGAGTTTGAGGGCATTAAGAACTAATGGTAAATATCGGTCTGACTATGGTCTAATTGATTTGTACCGTTTGATTTTCTTTGGTCTGGTTTTGTGTATCCATCATACATGTTTAAATGAATGTTAAGGGAATATTATGCATGAAAGATTAATTGTGATACTGTTGTGATTTTTTTTTTCATTCATATTTATTCACGAGTGTTTGATTCTTGAAACAATTTTGTGAGACTAAAGCTTTTATTTAGTTGCATTTTGAGAGTGCTCATGTATGTATAATTGTTGGTCCTGGTCCTTTCTCTGGCCTATTTCTAATTTCTGGTCTTGCTTGTTCATTGGCATATTTGGTTCTAATTGCGCGCATAGTGGGTAAGCATCTGTTAGACTTGAGCTACACGCGACTACGAGCAATGTTAATCGACACAAAAATGTGGAGATACTTATATATCCTAGAGCCACCGAAATTCTAAGCATCATTGCTCCACAAAAACAGACATAAATTTAGCCGATTAAACAAAATTGTAGCTCAGTCAATGGTACCCGACTTCTTGTCGGCGAATGTGAATTTATTCCTTAATTATCTGTTAGCATGGCTCTGTCAGATACACATCTGCCCATGTACATATCTATTTCTGAGAAATATACAGGAAGTTGCAATAAGGTCACCATTTGTGTTGTATTCTTGGTTCTGACTTCAACTGAAGACCTCAAACAAGTCTGGAGCTCTTTGCATTATACTCAAACAAGTCTCTCCCTTTCTATCTCACTTCCCCTAAAGAGAAAATGTGTGAGCCCTGTGTTCATTGGCAGCACATGCAACAGTCAGGCGGGTAGGATTAACAGAAAAAAACTTCAAAAAAAAGGTCAAGGTTTGACAATATCGAAACTTGTGGAATATGACATGCCTCTATCACATATACCTGTAAGGACGGGAGCAGTTCCGTCCACATTACACCAACTAGGACGCACAGATCTGCTTTCAGATTGAAACTCCAAACTTCTGTGCAAAACGTGAAATATACATCCAACTCTTTGTGTGTAGGGGCCGGCTGACTAACTAGAACACTGGCTTGACTCTGTAAGTCTATTTTCCTCCAATTCAGTTCTATTTAGTTCTATCCTCCGTGCTTAATTTCGTTGTTTTTCATCTGAGAATATTTCACTGGAAACACAGACTACAAAATTTAAAGCTGTACAACAATACAAATAAAGAAATATTCCATGAGCAATTCATGATCATGTACAATTTGCTTACACTTATGAACAGGCATTGTTTCGCTAGTTTATCGAGTTTATGTTTTTGATATCTTTACATTTGATTGTGCCAATGTCCAGATCTTCACTCTCACTGTTGCTACCTCTTCAGCGAAAAAAATGTGAGCCCTGCGTTGGCACGTGGTTGATTAATGAAAAAAATTGAAAGGTCACGCATGGTTGATGCTGTCGAAAATTAATAGAAGAATGACATATATATACATACAAATTTCAAGAGCGGCAGAGCCTAAGGAAACATACATGGATAAACTAAAAACCTACATTAATTCTAAGATTACCTGTTTCTGCTGTCTTCCTTTCCAAGGATTTTTTCGCCCGGCCAAAGTTAGCTCCAATGTAGTGGTTTCGGTTTATTTCAGGCAGCAATGTTTGTAAACCCTGTACCTGCTAGCAGCTAAATCAGGCCACCAGAGCGTGCTGGCGAAAAGAGAATTCGGTGAGGAGGCCAGTTGACGACGAGGCGTGATGGAGAATCAGTAATTTTTCATTTTTGCCGATTGGGATAAACCTTTTTTATTTAGGCAAAATTGGAATATAAAAATTATGTTAATAATTATGAGTAGAGAAAAGAAAACTGAGTTCAAATAAAAATTTTCTTTTTATTTATCTAAATAATGCATAAACTTGATACGCATTAGTCATCTGAGACAAATATATGCTTTGATTTCAAAGGATTCAAATCTCAGTATTTAAGCACAATGCCTCAACGAATTGCCCCGAAAATGATAAAAACACACTTTTATTTTTTAACATCTCACTTAATCATGGCCATTGTTTTAAATTGATTTATTCAATTTGATAGCTAAAAATAAAAATGTCTGTATAAGAGGCTAAAAAAATTGTGTGAAATTATCTCCCATTGCCTAAACATGCAATACATTATGGGGGCAATTACATTTTACCATCTTGAAGTTTGCTTCATATAACGTTTTGCATCCTCTTGTTTTAAATGTCTATTTTATATAAGCGATATTTCTAATATTAAAAGGTCATAAGCCCATTTTGGAGTCTCAAGGCTTCACAAAAAAGAAAGAAAAAAACATTAAAGCCCTAAAACAAAAAAGGTTATAATTAAAGTAAATTATGAATCTAAATGTTCAATGGGCATTTGTGTAACTTCCATGGACCAAAAATAAATTATTAATATTAGAAAACCATATAGAAAGCTAGAAGTCCAATTTGGTCTCAAGTCTTCACCAAAATAATTAGACATTAAAGCACCTAAAACAATAATGTTATAACTGAAGTAAGTGTTGTGGTCTATTTTATCTGACAAAGGAAATAGGACCGGTGACAAGAGTGGAGAGATTGAGAGAGATGTGTTTGTAGAATTGTAGAGGAATGTGTGTTGTTATCCCTCCTACATTATACCTTTATTTATAGTAGTAAAAGGAGATGATATATTCCTTCTTCCCCAAGTAATACAAGTTGTAATAGGAAATGATAACTAGAATAAAATCTAATCTAGGATTTACACAATTACACTTAAACTAGGAATGTTTACAACACTCCCCCTTGAGTGTGTAAATACTCAAGGTAGATTTAGCGTCATGCAGAAGTTGAGGAAGTCGACTTGTCGACACTGATTCTAAGAAACAACGCTTATTCTCAATAAGGTAGGAACTTGCATAAGTAGTAAGTCTCACTAAAAAACCCTAATGCTATGGCAAAAACCCGAATAGGGACAAAATCCATAGTCTAAGGAAAAATGAGTGAGAAATGCAAGGTCAAAAGAAACGTCTACGGGACGTCATCTGGGATATGACCAGCCCAAGGTGGGTGCCTCGTTAAAACCTAGTTAGGTAGCAAAAACCCAGTGGAAGAAATGCTCCTAATCATAGGGAAAAAGAGTACATTAAGATCAAGCAAGTATCTTCTAGATACTCCCCCTGAGTTTGACACAATTCCAAAGAGAAATAGCAAAGTTATAACTCAGAAATTTTATGCATACCAATTCCATGAACAAGCTTCTGAAACGTCGTCTTCGGTAGAGATTTGGTGAAGAGGTCGGCCAGATTGTCTTGTGAACGAATTTGTGTGACTTCAATCTTCTGATGCTCTTGTTGTTGATGTGAAAAGAAAAACTTTGGCGCAATGTGCTTGGTGTTGTCTCTTTTGATATAACCCTTATTGAGCTGTTTGATGTATGTTGCGTTGTCTTCAAAGATCGTTGTCGGGACATCAACGGCGGGATAAAGATCGCATGCGCTTTGAATATGGCCTACGACTGCTTTCAACTAAAAGTATTCTCGAGTTGCTTCATGTAAGGCAAAAATTTCAGCATGGTTAGACGAAGTGGCAACTAAGGTCTGTTTAGTTGACCTCATCACTCGAGGATCCGTAGGGATAGAACAAGCCTAAATCCGTAGTTTCCTTAAGGTAAATGAAGATGTTTTTCATGCTAGTCGAGTGCCTACGTGTTAGTGCATTACTTTATGTTGCCAAAAGATTAACAGCGAAGGAGATGTCGGGTCTAGTGCATTAAGCTAAGTACAATAAAGCCTATATCGCACTTAGATAAGGAACTTCAGGCTCCAAAATCTCTTCATTATCCTCCTTAGGACGAAAGGGATCTCATGTTGCATCTAGCGATCGAACGACCATAGGAGTACTCGAATGCTTCGCTTTATCCTCATTAAAATGGCGCAACACCTTTTGGGTGTAGTTCGATTGATGTACTAGGATTCCATTCGAACAATGCTCTATCTCGAGATCGAGACAATATTGAGTCTTACCTAGATCTTTCATCTCAAATTCTGACTTCAGGTGCACAGTAGTTCTCGCGAACTCTTCAGGAGTTTCAATAAGGTTCATGTCATCGACATATACTGCAACAATCGTAAATCCAGAATGTGACTTCTTAATGAACACATAAGGGCATAGTTCGTTGTTCACATATCCCTGACTAGTCAAATACTCACTCAAACGGTTATACCACATTCTTCGGGATTGCTTCAAACAGTAAAGTGAACGCCTCAGCCGAATTGAGAGCGTGTTCCGGGGTTTGGAAATATTTGAACCAGTCAATGTAAGTTATTCGGGAAGTTTCATATAAATTTTCGTATCAAGATCTTTATAGAGATATGCGGTTACTACTTCCATTAGCTGCATATCCAGTTTTTCGGAAACTACCAAACTGATAAGGTAGCGAAAAGTAATCACATCCGTAACGGGTGAGTAAGTTTCGTCATAGTCAATCCCAAGCGTTGTGAGAAGCCTTGTGCAACAAGACGAGCTTTGCAACGCACAATTTAGTTCTTCTCATTACGCTTCTTAACTAAAACCCACTTGTAGCCAACATGCTTCACATGTGGAGGAGTAGGAGCTACAGGTCCAAACACTTTACGTTTCGCAAGCGAATCGAGTTCGACTTGGATTGCTTGTTTCCAGTTTGACCAATCAGTTCTACGTCGACATTCATCAACGGAACGCGGTTCAATGTCATCGCCCAACATGATCTCAGTAGCTACTGCAAATGCTAATGCATCATCGACAATCATCTCATTTCTATGCCACGTATCATCTAAGCTAGCATAATAGATCAAAATCTCAAGATTCTCGGGAGGAGGATTCGTCTCTTTAAGAACGCTTCCATAATCTAGAATTTCCTTATGAGTTGGGTAGAATGAATAAGCGATAGTCGGATTCACGGTAGGCTCTTCGGGACCTTGTGCCATGGTTTTCCTCTTCCGAGGGTGTGAATCCTTTGAACTAAGGGGTCTGCCATGCTTTTGTTTAGGGGCAGATGATTGGCTAACCGTTAATGTACGTAGATCACCAATATTGGCGTCCCGGGCTTCCAGGAGGGAAGTCCATCATACATTTGGTACATCCATCTTTGCAGGCGTATTCGCAGCTGGAATATGTGATCTTGTCACGCGTGCTAGATTGGTGAAAGCATCTGGCATGCTCTGAAGATCTAATATGCGTTGCACTTCAGTTTCAGACTGAGCGGTACGGGGATCTAAATGAGACAAAGTAGGAGTCGTCCACTATAATTCGTGTCATTCTTTAGGAACGTTGACGTTCTTATCTCCCCTTAACGATGGGAAGACTGTCTCATAGAAGTGACATTCTGCAAAATGAACAGTAAACAGATCGTCTGTCAAAGGTTCTAAGTAATGAATAATCGAAGGAGAATCATATCCGACATAGATTCCCATCATTAGATGATGCCCCATTTTTGTACGTAAGGGTGGCGAGATTGGCACAGATACCGCACAACTAAAAATGTGCATATGAGATATATTGGGTTCGTATCTGGTAACCAACTGAAAGGCACTAAATGGTTATGTCGCAACAGGCCTCACGCGGACCAACTTTGCTGCATGCAATATTGCATGACCCCAAGCAGCGATCGAGAACTTGGTATGTATGACCAACGATCAAGCAATCATTTGTAAGCGCTTATTGAAAGCCTCTGCCAGGCCGTTTTGGGTGTAAACATGGGGTACATGATGTTCAACTTCAACCCCAACCGACATGCAATAGTCATCAAAAGTTTTAGATGTGAATTCTCCAGCATTATCCAATCGAATAGATTTAATCGGATAATCAGGGTGGTGAGCCCTAAGCTTGATAACCTGAGCCAACAGTTTGGAGAATGCAGCGTTTCTTACGGACAACAAACACACGTGTGACCAACGTGTGGAAGCGTCAACCAAAATCATAAGAAGGCTTAGTAATAAGTTTTCGCATTGAACATGTTTGACATGTGATTCCTTGGATAAAACCTAAACTACGGGTTAGTGGATGCCCGTGTGAAAATTGTGCATCACTATTCGTTTAGGATATCCTAAACGATCATGCCAAAGTGTAATTTCGTGCACAGTCCCAGTAGTAAGGCCGGCCACAGAGTGGCATTCAATAGGGCTTATGGTTGTAGTATACAAACCACTCGGGATATGCTCCATCTTCTCTAAAATACGTTTCTGGCCATATTCGTAAGAAGTTATGCATAGAAATTCAACTCCGTTTTCTACGTGGGTTTCAGCGTGGTAATGGTTATCTTTAATGTCCTTGAAACTCAACAACGTTCTTGTAGAAAGTGGAGAATAGAGTGCCTCAGCAATGGTCAAGATTGTACCATTGGACAACATTATACGTGCCTTACCGTATCCTTCTATTAGGTTGGATGGGCCTGAGAGGGTTGTCAGAGGTGCATTCTTAGCTATAAAGTTAGTGAAATAGATGGGTTCACGCAAAACAGTGTGCGTGGTTGCACTATCTACCAGACAACTAACTTTCCCATTAGTAATACCTAGAATGAAAAATTAATTTGAATCGGTCACATGCATAAAAGTTTACAAAAAAATATCAATTCAAAATAATTTCATTTATTCAAGGATGGTAATTAATTAAAACTTAATATCCAAAAATAAATCACCAACAAATAATCCAAGCATACAGGAAAAATTGTTCAAAAATCAACCAAAAAACAAAGGACCTTCGGCCGCTAGGTGGAATTCGGCCCCAATGTCTTATTTCAACTAAAAATTAAGTCTATGTCTAAGATTCTAATCTTCCAAAGGGGTGGTATCCTCTTGAAAGTCAGAAACCTCCATCTTTGTAGTCTCCGGTTCGTCCACTTGCATGAAGTTTGATTGAAACTTCTTACAACGAGAATGATATTCATCTACAAACTTCTTGGGAGCTCGGCAAACATGGGACCAATGGTCATTTGAACCACAACAATAACACATATCCGCATCTATGGTTTCAGGTGCTTTGACTTTATTCTTGAAGATTGGGGCTTTAGTAATGAGGTTTGGGCGCTTCTGGGCTTTGTTTCCTCCCTTGGATGGGCCTTGACTTTGTTGACCTTGGTGGGATGGCTTCTAGCCATCCCTACCACTCATATTTTGGCGTTTTGGGCGTTGGTTGGTGCTATAATGTGCTTCAGGCACAACAGTCGACCCAATGGGTCGAGCTTGATGATTCTTCATCAATAGTTGGTTCTGCTTTTCAGCAAGAAGTAAAACAGAGATCAAATCCGAGAACTTAGTGAAATTCTGAGCTCTATATAGTTGCTGCAGGACAATAATAGAAGCAGAGAAGGTCGAATAGGTCTTCTCCAGGAGATCATTTTCAGTCAAAATTTCATTGGAAAACTTGAGAAGTGATCGAATTCGACAAACTTCAGAATTATATTCATTCACAGACTTAAAGTCTTAGAAGCGCAAATGCTGCCAGTCGTGTCTTGCTTCAGGCAAGAATATGTCCTTTTGGTGATCAAAACGATCAGCCAAAGCGACCCATAGTGCACGTGGATCCTTCTCAGCAAGATATTCAGTTTGCAGAGCGTTATGGATATGTCTTCAGATAAAGATCATAGCGGTGACTTTGTCAGCTTCGCTAATAAGGTTGTCCGTCTCTTCTTCAATAGTGTGATGCAAGTTATTGGCAGTGAAGTTGAGCTTCACATCTTGGACCCACTTGAGGTAGTTTCTTCTAGAGACCTCTAAAGCGGTGAAGTCGAGTTTGTTTAAATTCGACATGTTCCTATCACAAAATAGATGGACAAGATGTGGTTAGTGTAATGGAGAAGAATCAATCCATTCACATATGAGTAGAACGTACAGGTTCTAATAGACATGTATTGGTTTGATTTTGCATGAAAAAAACTTCGGGTTTTCATGGGTGATGTTTTTAAATGAAAACTTCAGGTTTTCAAACAAGGCATGTTTATAAGAAACTTCAGGTTTCCAATAATTATGAACTTCAGGTTCATATATTCCTGCAGGCAAACATAAATATATATATATATATATACAGAAATATGCAACAAGAATATGCAAAAATATAACTTTAGGTCGAAAAAATATAATTGAATTAATTATTTGGACTTCGGGCCAAATTAAAGTGTGGGTGAAAAAATATAAAACCCATTGGTCCTAAAAATAATTAGGCAAATAAAACTCGGGCCCAAAAGAGAAATATAAGTCCACGGGTGGCTTAAAAAATGGTCAGTGTGACCTAGGCCCAAGAAATGGGCTAGGGGGTCTCGGGTGAGCTGCAGGCTCACTGGGAGAGGAGGAACAAAACGGGCCGCATTAGGCGAGCCCAAAAAAAAAAAAAATTTCCACACGGGCTGCTTAAGGCGAGCCCAAATTTCCTTTTTGTTTTGTTTTTTTTATTTGTTCACGGGCTGGAGAAAAACAAATGGGTCGGAAAATTGTGATGGGCTGCAGCATGCAAGCCCAAAAGGGGTTTTAGGTTTTAGATTGGTCTGAGACCAATCAAAGCCCAAATGGCTATGTTTTTTACCCCAAAAAAAAGCAGCACATTGCGTGTTGGGTGTGCATTGCCGGGGAAGAACACTGGGTTTGGTCGACGGAGGTCGGGCAAGCCATGTGGTTCATCGAAGAACCAGGTGTTTGTCGACGGAGAAGAGATCTCGACGTCAGGGGGGGAGGGAAGAAGAACCGAATGAATTCAATTGAATTTGAGAGAAAAAACCTATGAAATTCTTCTGGAATTTCGAGAAATCGTTGGCGAAAATGATGGGGTTGTCCAAATTGCACGACTGCAGGTCGTGTTTCGTCGGAAAAATCGACGTGAGAGACCTGGGCTTCAGGCCGTGGGTCGGGACCGTGGTGCATCAGACGCACCATTTCGGTTTAAGGCTTGCGGCCTGGGTTCAATTAGACTTGTAAACGGGTCTGGTTTATTGGGTTTGGGTCGGGTTTAATCTGACCTGTTAAGCTAACGGGTCACCCAAACCCAATCCGTTAATCCAATAGGTCACCCGTTTCACCCGTTAACACCCATTTCAATTTTTTTTTTGTTTTTTGCATTCCAATAGAATTACACATATTAACTACAATGATGTATAAAAGGGTGTTGACGACAAAGAGCTGCGACTTGGATTTCTCCTCCGTCTGGTTCTGGAACTCTTCCTGGAGGCTCTCGAGCTCCTATCTACAATTTGAAGCGTCGCGAATCCTTAATTGAGTGAAAATATGGAAGAGCTTGGAATGGTCGGGGATGATCTCACTCCTGAGGCTGTCGAGTATGGAGCAGACCTCGAGGCGGAGGCCATCGTCTCTTGGATCGATGAACGACTTCATGGTGTTGCGGGAGCACTGGGTGCGGAGAAGGGAGACGACTTCTTCTACGTCATCGTTTAATCTTAGCTCCTTGACGGGAGGATGTCGAGTAAGGTGGAGAGGTCGAGGGTGAGCTTGTGGAAGCTATTCGCTAGAGATTCAGTTTAGAGGAGAGGCCACATCCGGCTGCCGTTTGAGGAGTCTTCGAGAAGGGTCTGGATCATTTAGAGTAGGATGTAGAGCTCTTGGAAGCAGAGGATGTCAGAGTGGAGGAGTAGCGAAGTGGGAGAAGACGGCGGTGGAGCTGCGGATAATGTCTTCGAAGAGGATGAAGATGAGGGTTGACCTGCGAATCATGGAGTGGGAGGTGCGGCGCATGAGGAACTGGAGCGACTTGAGGGAAGAGAATTCTTGGGAAAGATGGTGGAGGGAGCGGAGGACCCAAAGTGACCCAAAGTGGCTCGAGGGAGCATTCCAATATAATTTATAACGGGTGTTAACGGGTTGACTCAAAGTGGCCCGTTAAGCATCCACCCAAATACTAATATTAACGGGTCGGGTCCAAAATGCCAGGTCTAGGTTCAATGCTTGCCGGGCTGGGTTTGCATGGTGTGGCCCATCACCATGGATGAGGTAGTGCAAGGCACAGGTTTGAAGAACCCTAAGGTCCCAATCGAAAAATTTTCTCTTTTTTTCTTCTTCCAATTCATATATAATTTGATTGATGCATATGCAATTCAATAATTTGATGCATGTACATATATTTGATGCAATTCATGGCAAATATCAAATTCACATAATTCAACAATTATGAATATAACGCATACACAATTTATGTAGAATCTAAAATTCGAAAAACGTAAAGTTAGGTCATGCATTATGATGAATGTTCATGCTATCAGGGTTGCAAAAATATCGAGATAAAAATTGTTGTTTTGAAAGAACCTGATTGCGTGATGATATAGATGAACTGGTTTGATGCAGAAAAATTCTTCAACGTCAGATTCCTAAGCGCAGCGGTAGGAGCGTGCTGATAACGTGTTGTGGTCTATTTTATCTGACAAAGGCAATAGGGCCGGCGACAAGAGTGGAGAGATTGAGAAATATGTGTTTGTAGAATTGTAGATGAATGTGTGTTGTTATCCCTTCTACATTGTGCCTTAATTTATAGTAGTAAAAGAAGAGGAGATATTCCTTCTTCCCCAAGTAATACAAGTTGTAATAGGAAATAATAACTAGAATTAAATCTAATATAAGATTTACACAATCACACTTAAACTAAGAATGTTTATGATAGTAAGTTAAATGTGCTATGGGCATTTGTGTAACTTCCATTGACAATAAAAATGGAAAAAAAGAAGAAAAGAAATCCACGCTCCATACAAAACAATTTTCCTCAAAGCGTGTAACTTCCACATCCCATTTCAGACCTCACGCTTACCCAAAATTCGCATATTTATCTTCCTTTAGCGGATACAGAAATGGCGGACAAACCCAGCCGAACTCTGGTTCCGTATGGAGGTGGGTCGCCCGGTTCGTCGACCCGGCATATACCCTTCTCCACTCTCTCGCTTCCAAAGCTTTATGTGGATTCTTGATCTTCCCCATTGCCCCTGCCTCAGGTTTTCACTTTCTATCTCTCCCTGCAAATTCTTATCCTTGAGAAATAATCCCAATTGACTTCTTATTAAAACGCTAATTAAATACTTCGATAATCATGGATATTCAGCTTTGCTTTTGTGGGCTTAATCAAGTTTGTTAAGCTTTCAAGTACTGAAATTTTCTTGGCAGTTAGAATTTAGAACCCTATATATATATTTACCCAAATGGTAAAATTTAATTGGCAATACATTGCAGTGGAAGCTTTTTTACTGACCTTTTTTTTTTAATGTTATTTTGGCATGCTTTTTCAGCACTGGGATTTACTTGAGTTTAGATTGCAGAAAGCGAGGATAAGAGAATAATTAGGGAGTTTGCAATGCTGTTGGATGCGTATGAAGAAGAAAGAGGGAAGAAATCTGTGATTCCCACATCTGAAAGGTACTACAATTTTTCGGTTTTGTAATGTTGCGAAAAGTTATCAACTTTCTGTAAGTCAATGTCAAATAGTAAGAAGTTGTGTTTTATATAATGCTTCAGGTTCATGGGGATGAAAGCTGGTATTTACAAACAATTCAAGTTTGAAAACTTTTGGTACCAAACTTGGTTTCAGATGTTCCAAATTGATGGTTTTCTTAAAGACAGTCCAGCAGGCGCTGAACAGCCAGTTGATTTCGGGGCATTAGAGTTTTTGCTTTATCCTAGCTGAAGAAAGATATAGGTGGTTGTTTTGTTAATGATGGTGGATGATTTGGATAAAAGTATGTATCTTGGGAATTTTTTTACTTTCGGTTGTTTAGGCCGTAGACTGAAGAAGTTTTGTGGAATGAGATTCTTATCAGATTCTTATACCAAATTGTTTCTCCGTTCATTGCAGGTAACATAAGATTCAACGGTTTTTCTCTGTTTATATGCCTCCGTGAAATTTCTTGGACCAATTAATTACATATTTATAACTAACATTTATAGGTGGTTCAACAATTAGTTGATTTCCTTTTGCCCAAGCTTGAGTACTCTCAAGATTATTGCTCAAGTTAAAACAGGGCAAGTTGAAGACTATTTCTGAAGTATGACGTGATCTCCTCTTTCCTTGTCTGTTAATTTTTATTTAACTAGATAAAAATATCAATGCATGCAAGTACATTAATCCAAGTTCATCTTTCACTAGAACAAATGTTTACCTGTACCAAAGGATGCAAGGCCAGCAATACTGGGGATGTGGATTGAAGAGCAAGCCTTAAATACTTCACTGCATTCTTAAAATTGTCATTAAAAATTGTCGTGCGCAAATGCATGAAATCCTCACTGTTTGTAGAGTCTGGCAATGGTATGGGCAGTAACAGTGACTTCAAGGCTTCAAGCTATCTGGTATGGGAACAAAGGGATATTGGAGGCGAAAGATTTGCTTTCAGATTCAATCATCTATTAGAACAACATGAATTGAATTACTTGGTGATTTCGAAGTAATATGCTATCATTTCCAACTTTATTGTTGTCTTCCATGAGAAGTAAGTCTCTTTCTACATGGTGGTGACTTTTAGAAAATAATTTGAGTTCGTTTTCGTATTCGTATTTGACACCCTTTTAATGATTGGGGTAATGAACTTATTTCAAGGGATTAATGAGGTCAAGTTAGTCTTGAATGGACTAATGCACAACAGTTAACAATTTTTTATTTATTTTTGTTTTGATATAACGTATATGAAAATTTGAACAATTAAAAGATATTCAAAATTAATCCAGAATTCATAAACCCTAGCAACAATCTCAGAGAAGCAGCATCAACGTTTTGTGTCCGCTACTCTGTTCGAGATTTCAAAACGCTCAATAAAAACCCCTCGTGAGAAACCGCGACTCACCAATCCAACCCATTGCAATCCAGTCCAGTCCGGTCCACTCCATCGATACTCTCAATGGAGCCGGCCGTGGCCTCGTCGTCCGTCGAAGCTGGCATCGGCTGCTGGGACCTCCGCACCGGTGCCGAGCAGCTCCGCTATCTCTGCCTCACGACCTCATCTACGTCCGCCAACGGTTCCTCACCTCCTCTCACCTCCGCGAGCCTTCTGCCTTCTCTGGCTCTGTCCAGTACTGGTCCTTGTTAGATACCAATTTCGGCCACCAGTTCAACCTTAACTTGCTGCAAGAGTTGGCAGGGAATGGAGAGAGGAAGAAGATGAGAATATTTTTGTAAAATGATTTTTTAATTGCAATTTCATAACTGACCGTTGCAACAAGAGAGAGAAGGTTTAATAACACCAACCAACCTCTCCAATATGAGACTGCCACATGACACACACAGCCTAGACTCGTTAACAAACTACATAAAAGAAGGGCAAATTACATATTGACCCCAAAACCTTAAAAGAAGGGCATTAGAGTTTGGTCTCTTATAGGGTAACCATTTCTTATCGTATATTTTTGTATCTTTATATTGTTTTTAATTATGCATTGAAAACGGTTATATCTCTATCCGTTGAATCTCACATATTATTCGACAATTATCAAAGTCGACAAGAAAGCCATTTGTACATGCATAATTTTATTGTGTAACGGATGTTGGCGCATGATATGGTGGATGCAAAGCCATTAGTGTGTCAGCATCTCAGGATCGCACGTGTAAGAGAAAATGATTCATGAATTCACCATCCACGTGTGGATTGTTTGTCTTGACTTGTTGATCTTTTACTATGTTAAATGCTGAGATTTATCTTCTAGCGGTTTTTTGTAGCATGTATTCCTCATAAGTCCCTCAATATCTATTACATGTCTTTTGCCTATTATGTACTGACGCACTCTTATTCATCCCCAATAAACAAAAAAGCAATGCATTCTTGAAATTGCATGTGTTATGTAATTTTGATTTGGATGTACATTTCTTTGGTTTGGAGCGTAGGAAGTGGGAGATTATTGAGAAATATTGTTTTCCCTACCATAATTGATGTGATTGCTCTGGATCCTGGTGAAAGTGTCTCTTTGCCAGTGGTAGAGATGGTAAGATAGATATACGGTGCTGCACATAATGCTGACAGCCCGCTTAACAGCAAGTATGGATTGCATATAATCAATTGTTTCTCGAATCACAGGTTTCTCTCTTTTCCTACAGGAAACCTTTGAGTTTTCTTCAGTTAACACTTCTCTAATTTTTAACTGTGTATTTTCGTTTTTCAAAGTATAATTGCCAAAGATTGTTGCACGTTTTAAGAACCCTGCATTCTGCATTTAGTTATCACAAGCTTTGTATTCTGGTGAACTGAATCGGGGAACATTCATTTTAAGTATAGTTTGAATGAGTAAAACTCTTTTAGGTATAAAGTTGTGAGTTAAAAGTTTCATTTCACAACTTTATACTTTTGACTTTTGAACAGCAAAGCTGTTACTTGCTTTGCATATGGCATTTCTGGAAAGTATTTGATTTCTCGATCAGAAGATGGCGTGATTCAAGTTTGGGATGCCAGAACTCATAATATTCTTTGCGTGTTCAAACATGCAAAAGGTGACCTCATATCCATTTGAATTATTTCCTTCCCCGGGTTTATGCATATTTGATGATATTGCAGCAAATTTTGCTCTATTTGATTAACACTATTCCATAATACAGTTTATATTCGAATATCTCAGTTGTTTATGTTCCATCCGCCAAACTTTACAAATTTATGTAGTATTTACATAAAATTTGCACTGTACTCTGCAGGTCCAGTGAATAATATTCTAGTCGTTCAACAGCATTTTTCTGAGAAATATTGTTCTGACTTCAACATAAGACTTCAAAATTTCTACGAAACATGCATGCATAAACTAAACACCCTAATTAATTTTGAGATTACCTGTTTCCGCACTCTTCCTTGTCGATGATTTTTGCACCCGGCCAAAGTCAGCTGCACTGTAGTGGTTTCAGTTTATTTTAGGCAGCTTTGTTTTTAAACCCTCTAACTGCTAACCGCTAAATCAGACCACTGGAGTGTAACGACCCGTTCTTAAAATTAAGGTTTTATAATTTTTAAATGTGTGATTTTACGAAAATGCCTTTCAAGATGAAATCATTACTTTTGTTGACCCCTAGTACCATCAACGTATAACCTATTATGTTGACCCCTAGTACCCTTGTAGTACTTGTCGTTACGAACGCGTGGGTGTAAGAGGAATTGAATTTGGAGTTAGAACGAAAATTTTACGAAATTCAAAACGTAAGGGCATTTTGGTAATTTTGTATTTTATGAGATATTTTTCCGTTTTGTGTTTTCTTGGTGTGCCAGTGGGGCCCACCCCTGTTTCGATGTCTCCCGGCCCCCTCTCTTTCTTTCTTTTTCTTCTTCTTCCCGTGAACATCTTTCACCTCTCTCACTCACAACTCTCATTCTCTCCGTCTCATATCTCTCTCTGCACTCTCTCTTTCACTCCCAGCACACACACGCACCACCAACGACCACTAGGACTGCCTCCTCATGACGTCTGGGAGTCCACGAACTATAAATCATGGAGAAAAATCCCTCTAATACTCTCCCCCACGCTGCACATTAACAACTACCATGTTTGTGTTTCTCCGGTGAGTTCTCGCCGTCTCCGGTAAAGGTAAATCCCCTATAACCCCTAAGATCATTGTTTAGTATTGGAATAGGGTAGTGTTAAGTGTTGATCACGTGTGGATGTAGAGAAGTCCCAAGGGAGGGCACTCTGCAATTTTCTGGAATTCAAAACCGTGGCCGTTTAGCCACTTTCAGACACCTTTTCCCGCCAACCCCGGCCACCACTTGGTCCTAAATTGGTACAAATATGTTCTCCTCATTTTTATCTTTATTTCCATATAAAGATCGTCAATTTTGGTTAAGAATTGAACAAGTTATGAATGTTTAAAATTTACCCAGTTTTGGACGACCTCTGCGCCTTTCGAGCTATTTTCCGACCAATCTGTTCGTCTCATCCCGAGGTACGATTTTTATCTTTGAATCACTCAATTTCGTTGAGTATTGACAAAGTTATGGACGTTTAATGTTTTCTATTTTTTCGGCGAGTTACCAGTTTTCCCGTGAACCAGTCATCTTTCAGAGTATTTTTCGGCCATCTCCGGCAACTATTGGGCTTCCAAATAGGTGCATTTGTTAGTGGCGATCCCGTCCTCCTTAGTTTGAATGGCTTTTCAATGACGGAGTATCTGTGAGTGGACCCTTTCCTAAATTGTATGAATTTTATTTAAATGCTAGGATTGCATACATGAAATGCATGATTTCCTAATTTTATGATTTCATGAAATATATATTTGATTTATCGAATTTACGTTTTATGAAACGTTATGATTTCTTGGATTTACGTGTTACGATATATGATGGCTTATGATTTAATGATTTTCATATTATCGATTTATGATGAGGATTGAGATAGAGAGCTTCCACGGTTTTATGATATGATGCTTTGAGCTTTTAAGCTCTGATGATTTGATACAAGAAATGTGATTTATGTTTTCTGTGCTTACTTAGTGGGTAATCATACAACACATACACACAACCTGAGTATGTATACGTCTATGGCCATAGGACACAGTTGAGGAGAAGTGAGATACACTACTACAAAAGGGCCTTATTGTGTCCATGGTTGGTGTCACTTTTATACAACATAGTGGTGGATAAAACATTCCGACACCTACTTAACATGGTGTCGGAATTACTTATATTTATGACATACTTCCAGAGTTACTGGCGAAACCAATGTCGGACAGCTTCACTAGCCACGGCTAGTGTCGATATGTTATGTAGATATATGTCTTCTCTAGCGTAACCTAGAGTCGTACATCTTCACATTCGAGTGATGGGACCTACCGTGTTTCTTCACTGGCGTAACCAGTGTCGTACAGCTTCACCATCGGGTGATGGATATGCCTCCGGGCGACTATGATACCCCTAGTTGAGTACTTTATTATTTTGGGTTTACGAAGGTTTTATGTATTTGCCTTCGGGCGACTATGTTATCATTAGTGAGCATTCTTTTATACATACACATTTTATATGTTTTCATGGCACGTTAGGGTTTTCAGAAAAACCTAGTATGTAGTATTATATATATGTGTTTTCAAAACAGGGGGTTAGTATATTCAGAAACAAAATGGTTTTACGTAGTATTATTATTATAAACTTTGGTCCACTCACCTTTTTGTTTTGTGCTCCCTTCAGGACTTAGAATCGAGGCGTTCGATCCCGACGTTAGGGCGCTTCCGCATAGGTATCTTCGAGTCTTCTCAGTGTGGGACCCATTCCTTTATTCGTACCTTTTTATAATAATTCTTTCACAGTATTTTTGATTAGTTGTATGCTGTGAACACATTTCTGCATTTGCGTATTTCTTTATATTTACATATTTTATTTACTTTCATTTACCATTATCACTTGCATGCATGTTAAAATGGTTTCGTCACTCTCAAGTGTCAACCAGCACGTGCCCATCCTGGTATTTGGGGATATCGGATCGGGGCGTGTCATGAGGGTCTTGGCGAATCTAGTTTTTTGACGTCTGCCGCCCTCCCAAAAGTGTGCTCGTGAAATGTTGTGCAAAATTTTGTGGGAGGAGGATTCTCTCCTCTTTTTTTCCCATACTCTTCCATCCTCCTCCTGTTTGTGTGGTCATGGTTAAGCCACATCTTTTTGTGTTATTATCTCTATAAAAAATGGGTTTTTATCACAAATGGTCCCTGACATTGATCAAACACATCATTTTGGTCCCTGACATTGAAAATCAATAGAAATGGTCCCTGAGATTGATCAAACACATCACAAATGGTCATTCCGTTAAAAACTCTTTGTGCAATCTTCAAAGCTTCGTAACTCAATCGTTTCTTAACCAAATTTGACACATAATATATCAAAATGAAGATAGGAAAGTGTAGAACAAGATTATACCTATTTGGAAGCCCAATGGTTGCCAGAGATGGCTGGAAAATAGCCTCAAATGTGACTGGTCCGCGGAAAAACTGGAAAACTCGCCAGAAACTAGGTAAACTTTAAACGTTCATAACTTCTTCAATAATCAACGAAATCGAGTGATTCAAAAACAAAAATCATACTTCTCGACGAGATGAAGAGGTTGGTATCATTCTTGATGGCTAACTCAGAGTAGTTTGGCCGGAAAACGGCTCGAAATTGGCTAACTCGAAAATGATTATCCAATTTCGAGCCATTTTCCGGCCAAACCACGGTGAATTAGCAGTCAATAAAGATACCATTCTCTTTATCTCATCGAGAAGTATGATTTTCATTTTTAAATCACTCAATTTCGTTGAGTATTGAAGAAGTTATGAACGTTTAACGTTTACCCAGTTTCTGGCGAGTTTCTTATTTTTCCTCGGACCAGTCACATTTGAGGCTATTTTCTGGCCATCTCCGGCAACCATTAGGCTTCCAAATAGGTATAATCTTGTTCTACACTTTCCTATCTTCATTCTGATATATTATGGGTCGAATTTGGTTAAAAAACGATTGAGTTACGAAGCTTTGAAAATTGCCCAAAGAGTTTTTAACGGAATGACCATTTTTGATGTGTTTGATCAATCTCAGGGACCATTTCTATTGATTTTCAATGTCAGAGACCAAAGTGATATGTTTGATCAATGTCAGGGACCATTTTGCGTATACCTTTTTGGATTTTAAACTAAAACACTATGCTGCAATCAAAGGCAAAGATTGTTGGGTCCAAAAGGAGAAGAAAAAGCAGAGAACAACACAAAATTGGCTTTGGGTAAGCTTCCACTCTCTTCTATGTATAATCTCTTTGAGAAGTGATTTTGGTTTGTGGTTTCGAAAAAGATGATGGAAATTTCATATTTGGACAGATAAAATAATATGCATTTACACTGAAGTGGATTTTTTCGTGGTATTATTAACATGCATATTATAAAGAATTCTTCATTTAAATTTCTAGGTTGTGTGTTTTGTGCTATTTCATTCGTGAATTATGTGTTTTGTTGTATCTAATTCTGGTTTTTGTTCTGCCCATTACTTAAATTTTGTTGTTTTCTGTTGGATTTTTAGCCACATGAATCCAAACATGGGGTTTGGGGTGTTCTTGCTAGAAAAGCCAAAGATATTCTCGATGACGACAATAATGGAGTTCAGGATTATAGTTCACCCCCGAACAACAAGGACATATATGCTGTCTATGCGAACAAGGGGTATGGTGAGATATAGATTTCGTCATATCTTTGTAGTAGCTTGGCATTTTCAAAGGACTTTTAATTGCTGCTGCTGCATTGTTGAATATATTAAGAATGATGTGGTAAACCGGATCAGCTTATGGATGTGTTAACACATCCAATGTGTTGTAAGCTTTTCACTACTTAAACATGTTAACACATCAATTCTAAAAAACCTTGCTCTACTACTTTGCTTATGGTGCTGTTGGTTTACTCCAATGATAATGGCTAGCTAGGATAGCCTTTTCTTTTTGTGTCTTAATTGTTGATAGTGCTATCATCATGGTAGGCTATATTGGAGCAAAAACTGTGCAGGCAAAGACATCAGAGTGATAGATTTTCGAATGAAATGCAGAGGATATCCTTTTGTGCTGCTCAAGGAAAAGTTTCTTCGTCTGTTATATTTGTGTGTTGGATATTGTAGAAAATTTATATAAGTTGTTTACTCATGATAACTGACTGATTAAGATTACAAGGGATATATATGCAGATGAGAGCTCAGTACATGAGGGTGCAAGAGAGTTATTGGTACAATAAAGAAAGGAAAAGTTGTACGCCACTACAGTACTACACTGGGTGCTAGCCAACATGATAACAGTACTTACAAGATAACAATAACAATATAAAAATGATTAAGGTGGGAAACATATGACAATTACTTCCAATAGATATCTCTTTCTTTGGACTAATATATGTTTACTGTTCTTTTAATTCATTTGTTAATTTTGTGTGCTGATAATTATTATATGCTTTTAGCCAATTATTTTGGGGTTTTGTCTTTAGCTGGTTAAGCATTTGACTACTTTAGTGTTTACTAAAGTCTTATCTTTTCAATTTTCATTTATACGGATAATGAAGGAATGGAGGGGATCGGAAGGCAGATGAGCGTACAACTGAGATGAGGAATGAAGAAGAAAGCAGTAAAATTCAGTTGGGTCCTTAATGCACTTCTAAAGGACAGATTGAGAAGCATAAGGTGTGTGTTTTCTGCTCAACTATGGGAAAAAATTTACATCTTTTTTACAGTATATTATTTTCTTTATGTTATTTGTATTTGTTGCATTGTTGATTTACTTTATTGTTTCAGGATGTTAAGAGTTTGAGAAATGTTGGAGGTATCCATCATCTCAGTTTCTGATTTTTAAAACTATCCATCACAGAACCCTTAATTTTTTATTTATTATTTAAATTTTTATTTATTTATTTATATAATACAATTATTTATATACAATAAGGTCTGATAGTATAGGTATAATTTTTAATTAAATTCCAGAATCTTTGAATTTTACGTCAATTTCCTTTGACTTTAATCAGTCACTGTTTGATGATTGCCAATAATCAAAGTGATTAATCACTAATTGGAAATATTTAAAGTGTAATTTTCTTTAACCTGTTTTCCTTTTGTATTTTTATTGGATACCTTATCATTTTTCTGCTTAATTATATGATTTCTTATCTTAAAAACGTTTGCATCTTAATGTTTAGCTTAAATATGTTAATCTGTCCCTTTTTCTATAGAATGTAGTGCAATGCGAATATACATTATTCTCATTCACGTGGACATCTGTAGCATCAAGCCAGCACCTGCAGCATCACGTGGCCATCCGTTCATGCAGTGTTTTTATAATCCACTTGACACTCGCGGTTTTTGCTGTTTTTGCAGCGAATGATGTGAAAAAAAATACCATATTCAAAAGGTTATATTTGTTTGCTCTACTGTGGTTACATTTTTTATTTGATCAAGCTTTGTGATTGTGTATGTATTGGTAGTTCTGTTTCTTAAAATTGTGGTTAAAAGAAACCTTTTTGAGATTATGTGAAAATCCATTTTGTGAATCAGTCTGATTAGTTAAATGTTTCTTTAGGTACGATTGGGTCCCAAAAGAAGTTAAAAGACTGCAAGTTTATTCAGTAACCGACGGAACCAGAATCAAATTCGTCTAGCACTTTCTTCGATCTCCCAAAAGGTGAATTACAACTAAAGTGCTCCTTTCTTCAATGGTTGTTATTGTTACTTCAAAACATTGCATGTTTATGTTTTTTGCAGGAAGCTCAAAGGATGATTAAGAAGAAAAGGAAATCATAGATTGGAAATTAGATGGACAAAGAGGCAATAGAAATTTCTAGGGTCCCAGACCCGTGACATAAAAGGTATAAAATTGTTAATTGATAATTGAACATAAATGCACAGCTGATTACAAATAAGTATGGTTGCTTTTGTGTCATATTGAATCTTGATTTTGTGGTGTACATTATGTCTAATAGATTATCTTTGCTCAATTTGTCCCATGTTCTTCTTCTGTAGTACAACTATGAATTTCCACAAAATTTTGTCCGATTCTGCTTCTCTTTATTTCCAAAGAAGGGAAATTATCATGGTAGAGTTTTGGGTTTTCAAGAGATGAATTTCTATGTTAAGAATTTTGTTTGTTTTGACGCAGGAGTGAACATGGGGAGAGTCGGGAGACGGAAGAGAGAAGAGAGGAAGACTCGCTTCATGTTAGTTCCTTTTACTTTATCTTTATACTTTCAACCAAATGAAACTGTTATTACATTTTGTATAATTCTTTATGTAACTTGCAATTTTTTCCAATAGGTTTGTTGCTAATAACCTATTGTAATCACTATTTTTGCCATTTTCCAATAGGTCATCCTCTCTCTTCTATATAGTTTTGTCACATTTGTACAAGTTCAGTTGTCTTTCTTATTATACAATGTAGTTGATTAGCTTACTGATTAATGTTGTTTTTCTCATTTAATATAGTTTTGTCTTTCTTATTACACAATTTAGTTGTCTTTCTCATTTAATAAGTGCTGCTCTGAATTTTGATGTTATAATTATTCTTATAATTTTAATTTCGGTCGTGTGAGTTTAGCTTACTGATTAATGTTGTTTCAGAATTCATGTTGTGTTAATTTGATAAACTTGCTCCCTATTGTTTTGGTTATCATATACTGGAATTTGGAATGCCATTTGATTCAAAGTTTGCTTTTTTTTTCTTTTTTTTTATTTTTTTTATTTTTTATTTTTATACAAAATAAAGAAGGGGTTTTGTGGGGGCTGTTGCCCACAAATTCTCTCTAGGCCAAAAAATAAAGTTGGAAGAATTGCGGTTTGCTTTTGTTTAGTTTCTTCTATCGAGTGCAAACGCGTTGCTAATATACTTGAATTGATTCTGAAGATAGTATCTTCTCTGGGTTGTTTTACAAAAGAATTTCCCTTCCTTTTGATTCAGATTTTGGTGTCCTTTATTTCAAGTAAATTAAACGAAGGAAATAAACTTTGCAATACAATTTTCAATCCCGCAACAACGCGCGGGTACAAATAACTAAAAGTTGGGGGCTCCTTTAAGATGGGCCATGTCAGTCACATGCTATGCTAGAAGGATACTCTTGTTTTTTCATTCAAGTACAGTATCACTTTTCTATATGCTCCTTTGTATTTGTCAATAAAAATATATTTTTCTTTAATTTAGTTCAGAGTAAGAATATTGATTTTGAAAGAAAAAAAAAATCATAGTAAGAAGAGTTAATGGCAGGCGGAGAAAGCTGACTTCAGAACAAACCTTAGTCGGGTGAAATCCAATTAGGAAAGGTAAGGCTGGTTCGGTATGGGATACCGAACCAAAAATGGCATATCAAATCCCGAACCAAAAATTTTTGGGACGAAAATCTCATGACCAATCCTAAATCAAAATTTCGGGATTGCCGAAATATTTTCGGTATTTCAGAATTTCCCAAAACTAAACCTGCATCAGAATCCAAATCATCTAAAATGAAATTGAAATCATCCAAACGTGCATTAAAAATCCAAATTGAAATTAAAGACATAGTGATAGTGAATCAGTGAAGATTTATGGTAGAGAGAGACAAAGTGAAGAGAGAGACCCACGTCTTCCTTCTGACCCGAGCCCCCAATTCGAAACCCTAAGTCCCAATTCAAAACCTTAACCTTAATTCGAAATCCCACACACACAGAGAATCACTGGAGAGAACTGGAGGTGGGGATGAAGCCATAAGGTGTGGTGGTGGCCGGAGTGGGGACAGTTCGTCGGAGTGAGATTGTTAGACGGTGGGTGGGTGGCTGCTAAGCTTCGAATCCAAGAAAGAGAGAGAGTTTGAGACTAAGTGAAGGCAGATGAGAAAGGCAAAATGAAATGAAAGAGAGGGTGAGTAGGGATGTGTCGGCTCAATTTTGGATTAAGTGGAAGGAAGGGTGGTTTCGGTTTTGGAGTGAGTAGGGGTAGTTTCTGGGTTGTAGAGGGAGAGAGAGAATACAAAAGAGATGAGATAGAAAATAAGTGAGAGATAAATGGTTAGGTGGTTTATGGGTTGTAGAGAGAGAGAGAGACAAATCGAGAAAGATGACTAATGAGACAGGAAATAAAAGAGAGAGACAGAGACAGAGACAGAGTTCTGTCTTTAGAGCAGCTCCAATGTAGGAAAGGACCCCCGGGCAACTGCCTATTGAATCCCATCCAGTGAATAGTAACTGCCTTTAATGAACAGTAATTACCTTTTACATCTCCACTCCTAAATTGAATAGCCATGGCAATATGCAATAAAATATTAGTATTTTTTATTTTATAAAATAATAAAAAATAATTTTATTTCAAATTTTGAATATGATTTTTAATCGGTTTCGTTGTACCACGTTTCATTAAATAAGAAATTACAATCCAAAGTATTTGAGAAAATATAAAATCGTGGTGTAAGGTGGAAGATAATGATAAGATATTTATAGAAAAATTAATTTTTTTTTTAATTTTTAAAATGTTTTTCGGATTTTTTTTAATTGTTTACATTTTTTTTAAATTTTTATTAATTTTTATTAATTTTTTTATTAATTTTTAACTTTTTTTGTTAATTTTTTTATTGCTTTTTAACATTTTTTAAATTAATTTTTTACATTTTTTATTGTGGCTGACATCATCCTGATGTCAGCCTTGCATCAGCTTGCCCTACGGCACTCGAGCCTGCGATTCGAGCCTGCCCTCTCACTTGGGCCCCCCTTAGCTCAATCCCTCGCATGGGCTGGAGCAAGGAGGGGAGGCAATTGGATTGAAAACCTCCCCGGTCCACCAGGCTATCCAAACTCGTGGAGCTACTCTTAGAAAACAAGCACTCGTGACCCATCCATGCCATGTGCTTGATACAACTTTTGTCAGCACCACACCACACTTTAGTTATTTTAATAATATAATAATAGTCATTAAACATTCCAATACACACACACACACACACACACACACACATATATATATATATATGTAATATTAGTAAAGTTCGATTCGGGAATACTAAATTATTTCAAGGTGTGAGACCGAATCTCATACCAAACAATTCAGGATCGGTTCGGTTTTAGTACCAAAAATTTTGGGATTTTTGGTTCGGTATTTTTTCAATTCGGTTTCGGTATGGTTTGGGATTTTCTTTTTCCAGCCCTAAGTAAAGGTCTAGTAAATGAAAACATGATGCCAAAAAAATTTATTCAATAATTACAAACTCATCATGCATAAATTTATAAGTTATTAAAGCCTAAAATTCACTCAAAATAATAATGTTCTATACTATGATGAGCTAGAGCGTGAATGTAAGAGATTAGCTAGATAGTCTCAGACTTTCACACTCAAATGTAATTCGTGCAAGAGCCTGAAGGTATTTGACTACAAAGTAAATCGATTGATAACTTCATACCATTAACGCGTATAATTGTGCGAGATTAGATTGAAACAAATTCATCACTAAATTTTGCATGTAAAACCAACTTTTGCCAACGTTCCTTTGAGCATGGGTTACTCTTACAATATACTGTTAATTTTTGTTTGTTTTTATATTTTGGTTGGTTGTTTTGGATCGGTTTCTTAGGGATAGTATGGCAGAAAATTGAGAGGATTTTGGAATGTTGTTTTCAACTTCAAGGCTGTGCAGAAAATGCAGCAGCCATGCTTCATTTAAGTGAAGAAATGTCAAGGGTATGGTACATTTCCATCACCCATGCTTCTTGTAAAAGAGTTGGTGATTTAGGTAGTATTTAAACACTAAAACACCTTACTACTCCAGATTAAATCCTAGCCCTTCATTGGGATTTAAGTGATTTAATCTGGAGTGTACATTTGTCACTCACACATTTAAACAAAACTAGTCGTTGGAGGCCAACCCTTCATTTCTTCTTCTTCCTTCTTCGATGCAGACAGACTCCTTTTTGCTCAGGAGTTCCTTGCTGCCTTCGACCCCTCGACTCCAGGAGCTGGTTAGGTTCCAACACTCCCTTCTAAACTGCTTCTAGAAGTCATTCTGAGCAAACTCCTCAGGTAATTGAATCTTTCCTTCGGTAGTGCTTTTGTGAATATGTCTGCGATCTGATCTTCAGTGCTGCAATAGATTAGTTTGATTGTATTGTCCTACAATGCTTTTCTGATGAAATGATATCTTCTCTTGATATGCTTTGTTCTTTGATGGAAGACTGGGGTTTTAGTCATGGCAATTGCAGAGATGTTGTCACACAAGAGTGGTGTGGCATCAACCTGTAATTCGCCAAAATCTTTGAGTATAAACCTTAGCTAAATATCTTGAGTCGTTGCTTCTGATGCACTCACATACTCCTCCTCAGCTGTGGACAGTGCAACACTTTATTGCTTCACAGAGGCCCACGAAAACACCCCTGAACCAAAGGTGAAAGCGTAGCCCGATGTGCTTCTGCTATCATCTTCACTGCCACCCCAGTCACTGTCACAAAATCCAACTAGGATAGTTGACTTCCCCATTTCATACTTGATCCCATAATCAATTGTTCCTTGCACATATCTGAGAACTCTTTTTGCTGTCCCCATGTGTGTCTTGCTAGGATTCTGCATAAACCTAGAAAGTAGGCTTACTGAGAACATTAGATCCGGCCTTGTTGCAGTTAGGTACAATAAACTGCCAACAATGCTTTTGTAGAGACTAGCATCTGCAGGTTCATTTCCATCATCATTCTTAAGCTTCTCATTTGCAATTAGGGGTGTAGAGACCGGTTTACATCCCTTCAATTCGAACTTTTCAAGCAAGGTTTCAGCATACTTCCTTTGATGAATAAAGATGCTACTTGCCTTTTGAATCACCCCAATGCCAAGAAAGTGATGCAAGAGGCCTAGGTCAGTTATCTCATACCTCTTCATCATTTCTTCCTTGAACTCTTCAATCATTGCAGCATCATTTCCAGTGTAGACTACATCATCCACATAGATTGAGACAATGAGTGTCTTGTTGTTGCTTTCTGTCTTGGTGTAGAGTGTAGCTTCAATAGGACTTTTCTGAAATCCTTTTTCAGTGAAATAAGAATCAATCTCACTGTACCAAGCTCTTGGAGCTTGCTTTAGGCTATAGAAAGCCTTCATTAGCTTGTACACATTTTCTGGAAACTCTTGACTTGTAAACCCTTGAGGTTGTTCCAAAAACACCTCCTCGTCTAGCACTCCATTTAGAAATGCAGATTTGACATCCAGTTGATGTAGCTTCCAGCCTTTCTTGGTTGCAAGGGCTATCAAGGTCCTTATGGTGTCTAACCTTACTACTGGAGCAAAGGTTTCATTGAAGTTTACACCAGGCTTCTGTGAGTAGCCTTTAGCTTCCCATCTAGCCTCGTTCTTCTGCACAGAACCATCTAGGTTGAGCTTCACTTTGTACACCCATTTCACACCAATCACAGGCTTGTCACTTGGTCGATTTACAATTTCCCAAGTGTCATTCTTCACAATCATTTCAAGCTCTTCCTTCATTGCTTTCTTCCAAGCTTTGTCTTTTTCAGCTTCTTCATATGTTTCTGGTTCTACTACACGGTAATTACATGTAGCATATATCTCATCCAAGTTTCTCAATCTCACTAGAGTTGAACTTGGAGTTGTTATCTGTGATTGACTTGATTGTGGACTCATAATAGCTTGCTGTGGAGTTTCTTATATGTCACCATTATCTGTGACTTCTTCTTGAACTAAGGTCTCTATAGGCTCCCTTGTTTGCCTTTTGTTGAGATCAAGTTGTAGAGAGACACTGTCCTTCTCTTCTACCCTTGTTTCCCAGTTCCATGTTGAGTCTTCATCAAAGATAACATCCCTTGATAAGATTATCTTCTGAGTTGACAGATTTTAAACTCTGTACCCTTTTTCACTAGTACCATAGCCTACAAAAACACCGTTGTTGCTTGATTTCTCCAACTTGTGCCTTAGTTGTAGAGGAATGTGAGTATAGCACACTGAGCTAAACACTCTCAGATGCCTCACAGAGGGCTTCCTTCCACTGAACACTTTAAATGGAGTCTTCTTGTCCAATGCTTTAGTAGGGCACCTATTCAATAGGTACACTGAGGTGTTCACAGCTTCACCCCAAAATGTATAGGGCATGTTCTTCTCATGCATCATAGACTTAGCCATTTCGACTATAGCCTTATTCTTCCTTTCTGCAATACCATTCTGTTGTGGTGAATATACCACAGTGAGTTGTTTCTCCAACCCCACATCTTCACAGAATGCATTGAACTCAAGAGAGGTGTACTCTCCTCCTCTATCACTTCTCAGTCTTTTGATTTGGTGCTCACTTTGCAATTCCACCATTGCCTTGAACTTCTTGAATATTGTGAACACTTCAGACTTGAACCTCATGAAATACACCCAACACATCCGTGAGTAGTCATCAATGAAGGTTAGGAAATACCTGTTTCCACTGATTGTTGTTGTTTGCATTGGTCCACACACATCTGTGTGAATCAATTCGAGTGGCTTTGTTGCCCTCCAAGCCATGCCAACTTCAAATGGATCCCTGTGATGCTTCCCAAATGCACATCCTTCACAGGTTTCATTGCAGTGATCCATCTTAAGTATCCCTTGTACCATTTCATACTTCTGTAGATTTTCTAGTCTTGTCATGTTTAAATAACCAAACCTCTTGTGCCATAGTTTCATAGAACCTATCACACTTGCTTTCCTTGCCACTTCTTCTAAGTACTTCAACATAAGTGGAAATCTTCTGTTTTTCACTTCCACTTTGGTCACCAAATTTGATAGGGATCTGTCATCATAGATCTCAACCACAGTTGCCCCAAAAAGTACGAAATACCCATGCTCCATCATTTAACCCACACTAAGTAGGTTTTCATCCAGTCCTGGCACTAGCATCACCTCCCTTATGCATCTTCTTCCTTTCTTGGTGTTGATAACCAAAGTTCCTCTTCCAGTGGCCTTGACAATGTTTCCATCGCCCATTTTCACTTTTCCAGTGAAGTTTGTGTGAATGTCAATGAGTAATGACTCATGTGCAGTCATGTGGTTGCTGCAGCCACTGTCCATGTACCACACTTCATTGTTTTTCTCCACTTTTGCACTGAAGGCACATACCACATTTGCTTCTTCTCCCACTTGGTTTGCACAGTTCACTTGCTGCACATTCTTTGATCTGCAGTCCTTCATAATGTGCCCAAACCTGTTGCATTTATGACATCTAGGCTTGTCCTTGAACCAGCACTCTCCAAGATGGAATTTGTCACAGTGCTTGCATTGCTGCTTGGTTCTTGGACCTTCATTTGAGTTGTTTCCTTGGTTAGGTCTAGGGTTTTGATACCCATTTCCTTCCCATTTCTTGTTCTTGCGCTTCCACTGTGATTTTTGCTTGCTTGAACTGGCTTGACTACTAGATCCAACAGAGAGTGTTTGAAAAGCTTTCTCAGTGGCAGAATCAGCATGCCTCTCGAGTCTTTGATAAAAAACTCTCAAGGATGCCATCACTTCTTGCACACTAAGAGTTTTAGTGTCTTTGGTTTCCTCAATAACACTCACTATTGAATCATAAGGTTTAGTCAAACTAATCAACAGTTTCTGGACAATTCTTTCATTTGGCAGTTCCTCACCATATGTTTTCATCTTGTTTACAACATCAAATAGCCTAGTGAAGTAGTCTTTTAACATCTCATTTTCCTTCATTCTTGTATACTCGAAATCTCTTCTAAGGGACTGAAGTTTTACCTTTCTGACTTTGGTGTCTCCTCTGTACTCTTGCTGTAAAACTTCCCAAGCTCTCTTTGCAGTCTCTTCATTTGCTATTCTCGGGAAAATGGTGTCTGAGACAGCACCTTGGATGATTCCAAGTGCTCTAGCATCCTCCATCCGATTATGCTTCAGTGTTTTGAGTTGTGTTTTTATGAGATCCTCCTCTAGAGCATCGATCTCCATCTCAGGTAGTTCATACCTGTGTTGAACTATATCCCATAGATCATAGGATTTGAAAATGGTTGTCATTCTTATTCTCCAAAAATCATAATTCTCCCCATCAAAGACTAGAGCTTTTAGCTCATTGCTGCTGCTGGATCCCTTCATTTTCAGGATTGTTGTTGCTGAGGGCACTACGTTGGTGCTCCCAAAAATCTCAGTTTGCACAAAATACGCCCAGAACGTACAGTAACTGGGCTCTGATACCATGTTAACTTTTGTTTGTTTTTATATTTTGGTTGGTTGTTTTGGATCGGTTTCTTAGGGATAGTATGGCAGAAAATTGAGAGGATTTTGGAGTGTTGTTTTCAACTTCAAGGCTGTGCAGAAAATGCAGCAGCCATGCTTCATTTAAGTAGAGAAATGTCAAGGGTATGGTACATTTCCATCACCCATGCTTCTTGTAAAAGAGTTGGTGATTTAGGTAGTATTTAAACACTAAAACACCTTACTACTCCAGATTAAATCCTAGCCCTTCATTGGGATTTAAGTGATCTAATCTGGAGTGTACATTTGTCACTCACACATTTAAACAAAACTAGCCGTTGGAGGCCAACCCTTCATTTCTTCTTCTTCCTTCTTCGATGCAGACAGACTCCTTTTTGCTCAGGAGTTCCTTGCTGCCTTCGACCCCTCGACTCTAGGAGCTGGTTAGGTTCCAACATATACTTCTCTCCATTTACACTGTATTTGCAGGTCACATAGCGTCGGCCTGGAACATCGAGTGGCAGATGGGTGCTCAGGTCTCCACTTTGTAAATACATGGTCTGATACTCGCGGACTTGACCTTACAATCCCACCTTTCATCGACCGGACATTACTTCGTGCCCGAGACCCACCTCTGACAACATTCGACCACGTTGAATGCCAACTTGATCCGCCCTTAAAAACTCATCCGCCGAGCACAAAAGATGGTGATGCTGAAAGCACAACAGTCTCCATTTTCAGATTGACACGGGAGCAACTAAGCGTCCTGAAAGCCAAGTCTAAGGAAGAAGGGAACACAATCAACTACAGCACATATGAGATGTTGGCAGGCCATGTTTGGAGATGTGCATCCAAGGCACGTAATCTTCCCGATGATCAAGTGACCAAACTGCATGTTGCGGTTGATGGACGGTCCAGACTGCAACCCTCACTCCCACCTGGTTTCTTTGGCAATGTGGTTTTCGCAGGCGCACCATTTGCAACAGCGGGGGATCTCAAATCGAAACCAACATGGTATGCTGTAAGCCGTATACATGATGTTGTGGTGCGCATGAACAACGATTACCTCAAATCAGCTCTTGATTATCTTGAGGTTCAACCTGATCTGTCGGCCCTTGTTCGCGGAGCTCATACTTTTCTGTGCCCAAAACTTGGGATAACTAGTTGGGCTAGGCTGCCCATCTACGATGCAGATTTTGGTTGGGGTCGACCTATTTTCATGGGTCCTGGTGGAATTGGATACGAGGGGTTAGCTTTTGTGTTACCAAGTCCAACAAATGATGGGAGTTTATCAGTGGCCATCTCTTTGCGGTTTGACCATATGAAATCATTTGCCAAGTTGTTGTATGACATATGAGGAAACCAAAATCGTGAACTTCTTGTATGAGTTGTCTTTATTTTCGTTGGTAATGTATTCTTGTGGCGTCAGAATAAAAATAAAATGACGTGTCTGTGTCTTCGTTGGTAATGTATTCTTGTGGTAAACTTCTTGTCTGATTTGTCTTTATTTTCTCTTGAAATAAAAGATATTGAGTTTGTTTAGGTTTGAATCCCATGAATGATGAGCTAGGGCAAAATTATTTTATTCTATAGTTTAGCTTAAATCCGCTTGCTTCGATTGGCATTTTATTCCATCTTCAAAGAAATAATTTGGTTTTAAAGCATGAGTGAGTGACAGACGGAAAAAAAAAAATAAATAACCACGGTTGGAAAAAGAAAAAAAACCCACATTGGCAACAATAACTGAAAAAGAAGGGAAGTCAGAGAGCATTAACAAGGGAAGAAAATAAATAATTCCGAGTAAGAGAGAGATTCAAGTTTTCGGGTACACAAGTAAAAAGGGGAATTACACAACTTAACCAGAAAGAAACTTGACCGTTAGAACTACCCTCTAGTGGTACTAAGTGAAGGTCCCAATTCGTCTATCATGGATTGTGGAGCCAAAAATAATCATAAGGCGACACGTGGATTTTTGGGTAAAAAGGACAAAACTTCCCTCGAGGCATATCGGGATTCTTCCGCATGAGCAGTGAACAATCATCTCACAATCAAGTCAAAAGTGCCCAAATAGGTATTTATTTTTAAACTTATTTCATCCATCCTCATCAAATCTTCCCCACAAGGTAACTCCCAAATTATTTCTTTCAAATTATGTTAATTAGTCAATTAACGGATTTATTACCTAATTAATCTATGAATGGCTAATTAACTACAAATTACACCCAAAAAATGCCCCAAATGGCCTGTCCCTATTCTCCTAATAGGGCCGGCCATATCCTTATAAATAGCTCTCCATTCTCTCCAAAAACTACTTCCAATTCTCTTGCTAAAATTCTCTAAAATTCTGAAACACTTTCTTTCTAAATTCTAACTTTGGCATTGGAAGTTCTTCGGCCAAAGCCCCCCCCCCCCCTCCCCCCCCCCCGCCCCCCCCAATTCATCGTGGGCGCATGAGGCTCTTGGCCTTGACCTAAGGTGTTAAATGTTTTGTAGGTACAATTTTGTCCAAGATCAAGAGGAAGAAATTTGCATCCACAAATTGGTGCTTTCATTGAGAGTTGAGTCCCACACTCGTAGAAGACTCTCCCATCTAAGGTTTTCTATTTTCTTGTCCATTTGTAGATTTTTCATACGTTCTTATTTTTAGAATTTTTTATTTGCAAAAATTCTTGATAAAACATAAAAGAGAAGTACAATGGCTAGAAATTTAGAAAGTTCAACAAGTGAAAATTCCCATATTCAAGAGATGGCACCGTGGAGATCCATGAGGCTAAATGTGATGATAAGTGGAGCGGCACCACCAATATAAGGCTCCACCATGGCAACCACTACGGTGGCCACCACGGCAACCACCCGCGGCGAGGCCCATGGCACCATTACCACGGCCCGAGCTGTGCCACCAAAGCAAGCCCAAGCCGTGTCACTCCACGCCCAACGCAATCCCAACGCGTTGCCAAGCTGAGCCCAAACCTCGCACTTACGTGCATCACACGCCGAGCAGCCCACTCTAGCAGCCCAGCCTGCTCCCGTGGAGCAGCCCACTCTCGTGGCCCAGCCTTTTCCCGCCGAGCAGCCCACTCTTGTGGCCCAGCCTGCTCTGGCCAAGCAGCCCACTCTCGCGGCCCAACTGGTTCTCGCTGAGCAGTCCACTCCTGCGGCTCAGCCTGCTCCCGCTCAGCAGCCTACTCTCGTGGCCCAGCCTGCTTCCATAGCCCATCTTGTTCCCGTGGTATTTCAAGTAGCCCAAATCGGTCCAAGGTTAGTTCAACCGTCCTAGCTCCAAATTTTCGAACCGATGATCAAACCGGGAGCATTTTCACCATATTTCTCTGCGGATTTGACATTTTCCAACTCAAATCTCGCACCCGGAGTCTACCACTCTTCCACTGCTCAAGGAGGCACATTCCTTCCAAGCTCTTCCAATCCAAATGACGAACAACATTTGGCCCGACAAGTCATAGAGTTGACGAGCACCCTCATACGTCGCCTTGATGAATCAGCTCTTGCAGCGCACCGAGATGCAACGTGCCCCAGACGAGGTGTCCCGAAGTAGAACAAGGGCAGACAAAGAACCTCTCCAGCAGGGTCTCGGTAAGCAGCCACTCGACCAGCCACAAACCGAGCGTTTCGACAGAGTACACTCTCGGTTGGGCCCCCGAGATAACGTATACTCTCGTCTTAGCACGCGGAGAAGCGTGCACTCTCGGTTAAGCCCACAGATGAACATACATTCACGGTTGGGACCACACTCTGATGAACAACATAGACAACTTTCCAGGCGAAGTGTTCATTCGCGGTTAGGCCCTCAATGAACATCCTTCACCTCGCATCAGAGTAGGCAGCACGACTGACGGAGAGAAGCAGTCACTCAATTCGGCTCAAGTTCAACAGGCAGCCTACGAATAATTCCCTCTCTTGCTAGAAACAAATCACATACACCGCAGCTGCAGCATAGACGAGCCAAGTACATAGATGAGCAGCCTAGACCAGCAGGTCATGACTGGGGGTAACCAAGAGCTCCGCTACCCCAACAAAGACAAATTCAAAAAGAAGTAGAGAGACTATTGACCAAGCGATTACAAGATTTCCAACGCAACGAGGTCACCGACTAAGCACTACGACGGCTTATGACCAATATAAGCAGGTCACCCTCCACGGACAAGATGGAGCAGGCAGAGCCTTCACGCAAGTTTAGCATGCCACATTTCATATCCTTCAAAGGAGAGACACTTGAAGCACTATCGAAGCGCAATGATCATATATCAAAACAACAACAATCTCATGTGCAAGATATTCGCCACCACTCTACAAGGCGAGGCGGAAGATTAGTTCTACACCTTGCCGTCACAATCCATCCAGAGTTTCGACGAACTATCTTTGGTTTTCACCAAAGAATATTCATCCTATTACTCGATTAAGAAGAAGTTTGACCACTTGTTCAACGTCAAGAAGAACTCAAAGGAATTGCTTCGTGACTATGTGAAGAGGTTCAAAGCAGAGAAGGCAAAGATAATCGAATGCAACGACTCAATAGCTAGAGCAGCATTCCAAAAAGGACTTTAAGCAGACCACCCGCTGTTCGAAAAACTGATCATGAAAGACGATCTAACTCTGGCAGACTTTTTTGCTTTAGCAGGAAAACGTGCACTTTGGGACAAGGCTCGCTGATCCAGATTCAAGGACCGAAATGAGTACTAGACATCACATCCCTACTATCCAAACCGAAAGCAGCGGATGACCTTTGATGGTATTCGAAGCACCAATAAACTCTACCATCATACAAGAAGAGCTGGGGGCCTGATGTAAAGTTTTCTGACAAACGCAACAACTTGGCCCAAAAGGCTTGCCAAAGGTGGACGACCACTAGAAGAGCATACTCGGAAGCAAGTTTTGTCCTCGTCGCCCCAAAAGATTCTACGTATGAGCAACATGTACCAGCAGTTGAACACCACATCTTACTACGTGTCACACGGCCCTAGCCGACCTTTGCTCCATAATTCAACTCTAGAGTGGCCCAATATCGGCAGTTGAGCATCTATTGCTGCGCGTAACAAGGCGACCCAATGACAGCTTCACAACTCCTTACTGCGTCTTCACGCTGAGCCTAGGCGACACAACAAAGCAGCCCAATGATGCCCTGGAGGTAGCCGAGCACGCTCTAATCGCGCCTAATTTACCCGATAGAAACTTCTGGCATTTGCACGTCAACGGCGCATCCAGCTACAAAGGTTCGGGAACAAACGTCTTTGTTACCCCATACGGTTCTATGCTCGAGCAGGCAATCACTCTAGGCTTCAAAGCATCCAACAAGGAAGCAGAGTACGAGGCCCTACTGGCAGGCCTCCGAATGGCAAAAGACTTGGCGGTGAAGAAGCTTGCAATTCATTCCGATTCCCAGCTAATCACCAGCCAGACTACTGGGGAGTACATGGCAAAACATCCAAGGATAACGCAATACCTAGAGAATGTGCGTAAGCAGCTCGAGGCATTTCAGACTTACACTCTCACTCAAGTTGTGTAGGCAGACAATGCCCACGCAGATGCATTAGCTGGCCTAGGCTTCACCCTCGACCACTAACTCAAACACCTTATTCTGGTGGAATATCTAGACAAGGCAAGCATAGAGACAAAGCTAGCATTCGAAGTATCTTAGGTCAGTATAACTCCCAACTGGCAAAGTTCTATTATAGACTACGTGGTCAACGATACACTTCCCCCAGAAAGATTGGAGTCTAGGAAGCTCCAAATCAAGGCAGCAAGCTACTACGTGTGGAATGGCATTCTCATTCGAATATCCTACACCGGACCACATCTCCACTGCTTAGCGCCTCCTGATGACTCGAAGGTTCTAAACTCGATCCACGAAGGCGTTTGAGGAAATCATTCCAGAGGCTGATCCTTAGCACAGACGGCTCTTAACACAGGTTACTATTGGCCAGCCATGCACTAAGATGCTAAGGAGTTAGTACAAAAGTGCGATCGCTGCCAATGCTACAAGCTGGTACCAACACTGCCTGCCAGCAAGCTACACCGCAGACGAGTCCTTGGTCGTTTATGCAGTAGGCAATCGACTTGGTAGGACCTATGCCGCCTATTACTGGGGGTAGATACATGATGATCATGGCAACCGACTACTTCACCAAATGGGTAGAAGTATAGCCCATGACGACCACGATTCAGACGGACATAGTGCGCTTCATATGGAGGAACATCATTTGCCAATTTGGCATCCCTTAGTTCATTGTCACCTATAACGGCCCGCGATTCATGGGCAGAGATTTGGCGAAGTTCTTAAAAAAATATGGCATCAAGCAGCACATGCCCACACCGAGATATCCCCAAGGCAATGGCAGGCCGAAGCATCCAACAAAATGATCCTCGACTGCTTCAATAAATCCCTCACCAACAAGACGGGAAAATGGCTAAACGAACTCCCCAAATGTCTATGGGCATATCGCACCACCAAAAGACAAACAACCGGTGAGACTTCTTTCTCTTTGGCATTTGGCTCAGAAGTAATCATTTATCCCAATGTCATAAAGCCAAGTATCACCGATGTACTACTAAGCATTGAGCAGAACAGTAAGGAGATCGCCACAAGCTTAGATCTGGCAAAGGAAAAGCGCGAGCAGACCATCACCTGCATCGCAGCCTACTGGCAGCAGTTCCTCTTCAGCTACAACGAAAAAGCCAAGATCCAGCAGTTCTAGCCTGGAGATCTAGTCCTAAGCAAAGCCTTCATCACTACCCGCAGAGAAGGCTCCAAAAAGATGGATCCCATCTAGGAAGGTCCGTACAAGATTAGCAGAATAGGCGATAAGAGTAATTACACCCTGGCCACTATGCAACGACAAAAAGATCGAAAAGCAGTGGAATGCCTACAATCTGAGGAAGTACCATGTGTGACCTCTCTCTACATCAAAGCCCGAAGACTCAAGCAGCTCGACTGGCATCACCTCACAAGCCCAGGATTATCCAGTTATTATGCAGCTTCTACCTTACAGCTAAGTTTTCGTTCGTTTCACTTGTTTTTCAATGAGGAATTCAGAAGTAATCACAAATTGGCTCGGTTGCATGCTTACAACAACTGATCGCTCCTGCACTTCAAAAGAAGATCACGCCCTTCTTAGGGACTTATAGCAAGAATTGTGCCCCCTGAGAGACCAACCATGCTCTCAGTGCGAAAGGGTAAACTAATTCCTCGACACCCATATGGTTCTGCTCTCCAAAGCGGGAGGATAAACTCTACACTTCGAATATCCAGACGTGGATGAGCCTGGCTGCCCTAGTATAACTAGATGCACGAAGGCTTGCGTCGGGATTTTTAGAAGTAGCCACAATGGTCTTTTTCAAGGCTTAGCTAACTGAAGGATTTTGGGTCTCTTGGCCTAATCCACGGGGAACCGAGCCCTAGAGACGGAGGGGGCACATTACGCAGTACATCAGATAGACGGTTGCCCTGGAACCTTAAAGCTGCTACCGAGTGCACTAAGGTAGCCTACGGTTTTCGAAAGACTGCCTATGGCCTGCCATTCGAGCAGTAAAGCCATGCTAGACTTATACAACCGCACATTCTTGTGAAAGGTTAAACAAGCTAGTGTGCATATATGAAGTTTTATCCACTGCCGACATGCTACGTAGTCGATAAGCTTCACATCTGCCAAGCATGGAACAACCTACACCAAGTCCTAAAGTGTTGTGATAAGTACTACGCAACCTACGAAATTGGAGAAAGCCAAGGTTAACAGCCTAGTGGTTACGTGGACTTGTTTGCTTCTGTAAGTAAGGCATCCGGCTGCCTATGGCTAAAAAGTTTGCAAAGTTCTACACCAACACCTACGGCTGTATAGGCCACGCGGGACTGTCAGCTGATAAAAAGGTAGCATGCCTGCCACTGGTTTATAAAGTCTAAAGGTTAGGGCATGAACAAAAGAAGCGAAAATGAAGAAAAACGAAGGAAGCATGCTTATAAACAACTAGCAAAAGCCGAAGAAGTTCAAGCAAAACAAGAGCCACAAGGAAAAACAAAGAAAATCCTAAAGGCTACCTAGAAGACTACAACAGCTTGGACATCCCACGATTACTCAGTCACCACACTTTCAGCAGTCACGATGCTCTTAGCAGCGGCATCATCCAGCGCTTCACCCCCGGCTGCCCAAACTTAGGCACCAACTTTTCCCACTACTTCGCCAATGGAAGCCTCAAAAGTAAAAGCAAGCAAGTCTTCCGGAGAAATAGAGAAGGTTTCGAAACCTCGAGCCCATACTTCTCACCCTTCAGCTTCTCATTCTCCTCAAGCAAACCAACACGAATGCGCTGCAGCTCATCCACTTCATTCTTCAGACTTTCGTTGATCTTCAGCACACCTTGAAATTCCAACACTTGGGGTTCAAGCCTATCGTCGACCTTCTTGAAATGGATCACTTGGTTATAAGCAGTAATAAACTCTTCATCATTTCCATAAGCAGCGGAACGAAGCTCCGAAACTGCAAACTCAAGATCTTGAATCTGAGGTATGTAGCATCCAATCTCATTCTCTGCACTTTCATACTTAACTTGGATCGCGTCAAGTCTAAAGTCAACGATCTATTGGTGAGCGGTCTCAAGCTGCAGAGAAGTGGGGGCAGAAATATTAGACTCATTCAAAGCAACAAGCTCAAAATCCAACCTCTTGATCTCATCGGTCGAGGAATAAGTAGAGTAGTCCTTCTATATTGGGTCATATACTTCACAAAGGAACTTGGGCAAATAACCTTTCTAACGCCATCAACAAACTTGGCACAAGCGTCCATGTCTTCAAGCAGATCTGGTTTCAAAAGCACACAGATCTCAACAGCCTCCCTAGAAACAGGTTTAGTGGATTTCTCACAGCTGCCCACGCAAGCAGTCTCATTTTTCCCAGTAGGCGAATCAGTCTTAGCAGCAGAGGGAGTGGGCAATCGTCTCACAATCAAGTCAAAAGTGCCCAAATAGGTATTTAGTTTTACACCTATTTCATCCATCCTCATCAAATCTTCCCCACAAGGTAACTCCCAAATTATTTATTTCAAATTATGTTAATTAGTCAATTAAAGGATTTATTACCTAATTAATCTATTAATGGCTAATTAACTACAAATTACACCCAAAAAATACCCCAAATGGCCGGTCCCTATTCTCCTAATAGGGCCGGCCATATCCCTATAAATAGCTCTCCATTCTCTCCAAAAACTACTTCCAATTCTCTTGCTAAAATTCTCTAAAATTTTGAAACACTTTCTCTCTAAATTCTAACTTTGGCATTGGAGGTTCTTCGGCCAAAGCCCCCCCCCCCCCCCCCCCCCCCCCCCCCCCACATTCATCGTGGGCGCGTGAGGCTCTTGGCCTTGACCTAAGGTGTTAATTGTTTTGTAGGTGCAATTTTGTCCAAGATCAAGAGCAAGAAATTTGCATCCACACGGATGACGAGTTCGATAACAAATTACAACTGATCCGATCTGATCCATTGTGCGGATCAAACATCAATCTCCACCTTCCAATATCATTGTATAAAAGTAAATGAAAGGCTATAGAAACAAACCCATCTTGCTAAGTTAAAATTGCCTCAATGAATGACGAGAACCAGAATCCTGATTACTGGATGCAATTTGGAAATAACAGGCAACTTCAAACAATAAGCAACAAGGCAAGTTAGTACAAAACCTTCATTAAGTAGTTACCAAATTCGATCATTAGACAGCATACTCCTATCAGCCACGCCCAACTTTATTGTGTTGGATAAACGTTGAACTATATTTGGTGCAGGAAATAATCCTGAGGTGTTGAAAAGGGTATTTTGGTGCAGGAAAGTTTAACGTGGTGCTGGAATTATGAGTTTCTACTGCAGAGCTCTTCTTTGTATTACTTCTTGCGTAGGAATTACATTTGAGTCTGTGCATTACTTTTAGACAAGTTAGTCCCGGACCTTCATGCTCTTGCACGAATTACATTTGGGCGTGAAGGTTTGGGAGCCATCTAATCTCTGACCTTCACACTCTAGCTTGTCATAGCATATAATCTTCTGGTGTCAAGATGTGAGGCCGCTTTTTCTTTATCCGGGCTTCTTCCCATTGGTTTCACCTGGCAAAGGTTTGTTCCGAGGTCTGCTTTCTCCACATGCCCATTAACGCTTTTGGTTACTGATGAATGAAATCCCTCTGTAACCTAAAAAAGATGAAATCAATATTTTTATTCTAAACTAAATTAAGGGGATGGAGGAGAGTTCGGATCCGAATTAACAAAAAACGTACAATCAGTCACTTGCAAATGAAATCACACTTTCAGCTCAAAAAGATAAATATATTTAAACTAAAAAATAATCTTTCAAATACTTGAGGGGTACAATGAAAGATGAGGTTCATGGTACAATTTCACCATTTTAACAAGACTAAAGTGCAAACAAATAAGAAAAGTGTCCTTTGTCCTTTGTCCCCTACCAAACAAACGTAAATTTATTCTCCAAAAATGGACGAGTAGGTGGGCATCCAATAATTTAATATGTAGACCGACACTTTCCATGTTACGATTTATTTGGTTTAAAAAAAATTATAATTAGCAAATCACTAATTAAATTACTAGTGACTAGTGAGAGAAGAAAGAACAAGAGAAGAAGACACTAAAGAGTACCTTAAAAAGAATGAAAATACTCATACGTCTAAATTGCTAAGTAGCGTTTCTCACGCTAATGGTTTCATACATTGTAATACTTAGAAGGAAATGCCGTGCTTTTATTAAGATAACTCATCAAAAAATCAATTTAAAACAAAGTTAACATACATCAAAATAATTATTGTGGATGCAGATTTCTTCCTCTTTGATCTTGGACAAAATTGCTCCTATAAAACAATTAACACCTTAGGTCAAGGCCAAAAGCCTCACGCTCCCACGATGTATATTGGGGGGGGGGGGGGGGGGGGTTTGGCCGAAGAACCTCCGATGCCAAAGTTGGAATTTAGAAAGAAAGTGTTTAGAGAGTTTTGGGGAGTTTTGCAAGAGTGTGGAACTTAGCATTTTAGAGAAAATGGGGTCCAATATATAGAGCATGATTGGTCTCCTTGGGAGAGAGGGTGGCCGACCTCTTGGATAATTTTTGAGTATAATGGGTGATTTAATTGGTAATTAATGGATTAATTAGGAATAATTCCATTAATTAGCCAATTAACCCAATTTATATGGAATGTTTTGAAGGTTATGAAATAATTACCTTGCGGAGAATATAGAATGAGGATGGATGAAATAAGTTTAAAAATAAATACCTATTTGGGCACTTTTGACTTGATTGTGAGATGATTGTCCATTGCTCCTGCGTAGGAATCCCGGCATGCCTCAAGGGTAATTTTGTCCTTTTAACCCAAAAATCCACGTGTCACATTGTGATTATTTTTGGCTCCACAAATGCCCCCACACCTGTTGGGCTGCCCGCAGAAAAGGGCAATAGGTGTAGAGATTTTCTTGCTTTAGGAAACTTAGGACTGGTTCCTTTTTTGATGTAGATTCCCTCTTTAATAAGAAATTAGATCCTTCTAGGAAAGGGAAATAAATTTCTCTCAAAGCCTATTTAAGTCCACCTTAAGTGGGTTATTAAATCAACTTTGGAGAGCGATTTGTTCTACCCTACAAGAGAGAGAGAGAGCTTAGAGGATATTTGTTCCCCCTCCTCTAGCAATCTTCTACATCTTGCCCGTGCAAATGATCGTCTTTCGTTGCTTTCTTCGTCTTCTCCACGCCGCACCGAGGTAAGAAAAAATTAATTTTCCTCGTCTTTTTCTTGGATAGTACTGTCGCGGGGCAGCTGTCGGTGTGGTGCGGCATGTCGGCGGGCAGGGACCAAGAGTCAGCTCGGCATGGGCCAATGAGGTGTTGTGGCAGGGACCACTGCTTGGGTTGCTCGGCTTGGCTAGAGCCAAGGGTAGCATGCGCGGCTAAGGCGGCGGATTGAGGCGATGGGGCGCAGTGCTAAGCGAGCTGCATGGCTTATGTCCTTTGGGCTCTTGGACCTAACAGGGGCCATGTAGGCTACTGGAATGCTGGCCATGCAGGCCTCCTGCCTGCTGGAATGTTGGGTTGAGTTCCCTTACTAAGTACCATGAATGTCGTTGGCTGCTTAGTCCTTTTTACCAGGAGAAAGGTGGGCTACCCCAAAAAGAAGAGTTAAAGGGGATCAAGGCAGATGCATTGGCTCGTTTGATCGCTATCATGGAGCTTATTATGAATGAAGGTGGAAAGAAGAGATCTTCCCCGCCTGCTCAAGAAATGCCCGTTGAGAAAAAACTGAAGACTTCTTTCGCTGCTCGTGAGGGTCCTCCTGTTGCCGAGAGGCCTGTGATTGACATGACTTCTTCCAATGGGAAGAAAAATAAGGTTGCTGGATCTGAGCCTATGGCACTTGCCATGTCGAGAATGGTTAGTACAACTGCTGATAGGATTGCTCAGCGTAGAGGTCATATCATGCCCCTAGTGCCGAAGTTTATACCAAGATGTCCGTTGGGAGCTAAGTCTGGTTCACCTTTAGAGAGACTTGCTATTATGAAGAGCGATAAGGTGGACTCTGCTGCTAAAGTGGCGCCAATGCCCATTCCCCTTGCTGTTGAGACTAATTCACCTGTTGGGAAAGAAGAGACTGCTCGCGTGAGCAACTGTGAGCTTTTGAAACCAGATATGCTTGAAGACATAAACCCTTATGCCAAGTTTGTTAATGGCATTAGAAAAGTTGTTTGCCCAAGTTCCTTTTGCGAAGCATACGACCCAATATAGAATGACTGCTCTACTTGCTATGATGCAGATATAGCAAGGCTACCAAGGTGGTAACGAAGACTATGGTAGCTGAAGCTTATTCCTCGGCCGATGAGATCAAGAGGTTGGATTCTGAGCTCGTTGCTTTGAAGGGGTCTAATATTTCTGCCTCCGCCTCTCTGTAGCTTGAGACCGCTCACTAAGAGATTGTTGACTTGAAGGCTAGGCTTGACGCTATCTAAGTTAAGTATGAAAGTGCAGAGAATGAGATTGGATGTTACATACCTCAGATTCAAGATCTTGAGTTTGTAATTTTTGAGCTTCGTTCTGTTGCTTATGCAAAGGATGAAGAGTTGATTGTTGCTTATAACCAAGTGATCCACTTCAAGGAGGTCGATGATAGGCTTGAACCCCAAGTGTTGAAACTTTAAGGTGCGCTGAATAAAGAAGTGGATGAGCTGCAGTGCATCCGTGTTGGTCGTCTGCTCGAAGAGAATGAGCAGCTGAAGGGTGAGAAGTATGGGCTCAAGGTTTTGAGACCTTCTTTATTTCTCCGGAAGACTTGCTTGCTTTTACTTTTGAGGCTTCCATTGGCGAAGTAGTGAGAAAAGTTGGTGCTTAAGCTGGGGCAGCCAGGGGTGAAGCGTTGGATGATGCCGCTGCTAAGAACGTCGCGGCTGTTGAAGGTGTGGCGACTGAGTAGTTGTGGGATGTCCAAGCTGCTGTAGTCTTCTAGGTAGCCTTTAAGATTTTCTTTGTTTTTCCTTGTAGCTCTTGTTTTGCTTGAACTTATTCGGCTTTTGCTAGTTGTTTATAAACATGCTTCATTCATTTGTCTTCATCTTTGCTTCTTTTGTTCATGCCCTAACCTTTAGACTTTATAGACCAGTGGCAGGCGTGCTATTTTTCTATAAGCAGACAGGCCCGCATAACCTATGCAGCCGTAGGTGTTGGTGTAGAACTTTGCAAAGTTGTTAGCCATAGGGTTGGTAGCCGGATGCCTTACTTATAGAAGCAGACAAGTCCGCGTAACCACTAGGTTGTTAACCTTGGCTTTCTCCAATTTCGCAGGTTGCGTAGCAAGTATCACAACATTTTAAGACTTAGTGTAGGTTGTTCCACGCTTGGCAGAGGTGAAGCTTATCGACTACGTAGCATGTCGGGGGTGGATAAAGCTTCGTATATGCACGCTAGCTTGTTTAACCTTTCACAAGAACGTGCGATTGTTTAAGTCTAGCATGGCTTTACTGCTCGAAGGGCAAGCCGTAGGCAGTCTTCTGAAAACCGTAGGCTACCTTAGTGCACTCGATAGCAACTTTAGGGTTCCAGGGCAACCGTCCATCAAATGTACTGCATAATGTGCCCCTTCCGTCTCTAGGGCCTGGTTCCCCACTGATTAGGCCAAGAGACCCAAAATCCTTCAGTTAGCTAAGCCTTGAAAAAGGCCATTGTGGCTACTTCTAGGAATCTCGGCGTAAGCCATCGTGCATCTAGTTATATTAAGGCAGCCAGGCTCATCCACATTTGGATATTCAGAGTGTAGAGTTTATCTTCCAGCTTTGGAGAGCAGACCCATGTGGGTGTCGGGGAATTAGTTTACCCTCTCACACTAGAGAGCATGGTTGGTTCTTTGGGGGACGCAATTCCTGCGATAAGTCCCTAAAAAGGGCGCGGTCTTATTTTGAAGTGCATGAGTGATCAATTGTTGTAACCATGCAGCTGAGCCAAGTTGTAAACTGCTTCTGAATTCCTCATTGAAAAATGAGTGAAACGAACGAGAACTTAGCTGTAAGGTAGGAACTGCATATCAACTGGATAGTCCTCGGCTTACGAGGTAGTGCCCATCGAGCTGTTTGAGTCTTCGGGCTTTGATGTGGTTGAAGGTCATACATGGTACTTCCTCAGGTTGTAGGTGTTCCATTGTTTTTCAATCTCTTTGTCGTTCATGGTGGCGAGGGTATAATTACCCTTGCCACCTACTCTGCTGATCTTGTACGGACCTTCCCAGATGGGATCCATCTTTTTGTAGCCTTCTTTGCGGATAATGATGAGGGCTTTTCTTAGGACTAGATCTTCGGGCTGGAACTGCCGGATCTTGGCCCTTTTGTTGTAGCTGGAGATGAGTTGATGCTGGTAGGCTGCGATGCGGGTGATGGTCTGCTCGCACTTTTCCTCTGCGGGATCTAAGTTTGTGGCCATCTCTTTTCCATTATGTTCAATGCTTGGTAGTAGAGCGGTGATACTTGGCTTGATGACATTGGGATGAATAATTGCTTATAAGCCAAATGCCAATGAGAAAGAAGTCTCACCGGTTGCTCGTGTTTTGGTGGTGTGATATGCCCATAGACATTTGAGGAGTTCGTCTGGCCATTTTCCCTTCTTGTTGGTGAGGGATTTCTTGAGGCAGTCGAGCATCATTTTGTTGGATGCTTTAGCTTACCCATTACCTTGAGGATATCTCGGTGTGGACATGTGCTGCTTAATGCCATATTTTTTGAAGAACTTCGCCAAATCTCTGCCCATGAGTTGCAGGCCGTTATGGGTGACGATGGACTGCGGGATGACAAATCAGCAAATGATGTTCCTTCATATGAAGTGCTTTATGTCCGTCTGAATCGTGGTCGTCATGGGTTCTGCTTCTACTCATTTGGTGAAGTAGTTGGTTGCCACGATCATCATGCCTCTGCCCAGAAGGCATAGGTCCTACTAGGTCGATTGCCCACTGCATGAATGGCCAATGACTTATCTACGGATGTAGCGCGCTGGCAGGCAGTGCTGGTATCAGCTTGTAGCATTGGCAGCGGTTGCACTTTTGTACTAACTCCTTAGCATCTTGGTGCATGGTAGGCCAATAGTAGCTTGTGTTAAGAGCCTTCTGTGCTAAAGATCGGCCTTCAGAGTGATTTCCTCAAACGCCTTCGTGGATTGAGCTTTGAACCTTCGAGTCATCAAGAGGCGCTGAGCAGCGGAGATATGGTTTAGTGTGGGATCTTCGGATGAAAATGCCGTTCCACATGTAGTAGCATGCTGCGTTGATTTAGAGCTTTCTAGACTCCAATCGTTTAGGGGGAAGTGTCTCGTTGACGAGGTAGTCTATAATAGAATTTTGCTAGTTGGGAGTTATACTGACATGTGATACTTCGGGTGCCGGCTCCGTCTCTATGTTTGCCTTGTCTAGATATTCCACCGAAATAGAGCGTTTGAGTTGGTGGTCGAGGGTGGAGCCTAGGCCGGCTAATGCATCTGCGTAGGCATTGTCTGCTCACAGAACTTGAGGGTGAGTGTAAGTCTGAAATGCCTCAAGCTGCTTGCGTACCTTATCTAGGTATTGCGTTATCCTTGGATGTTTTGCCATGTACTCTCCAGTAGTCTGGCTGGTGATTAGCTGGGAATCGGAATGAATTGCAAGCTTCTTCACCGTCAAGTCTTTTGCCATTTGGAGGCCTGTTAAGAGGGCCTCGTACTCTGCTTCGCTGTTGGATGCTTTGAAGCCTAGAGTGATTGCCTGCTCGGGCATCGAATCGCCTGGGGTGACAAAGACCATGTCTGCTCCCGAACCTTTGTAGTTGGATGCGCCGTTAACATTCAAATGCCAGAAGTCTCCATCAGGTGGAATAGGCGTAGCTAGAGCGTGCTCCGCTACCTCCGGGGCATTATTAGGTCTCTCTGTTGTGTCACCTAGGTTCAGCGTGAAGACGCAGTAAGAAGCTGTGGAGCCATCGTTGGGTCGCCCTGTTGCGCGCAGTAGTAGATGCTCAACTACCGGCATTGGGCTACTCTAGAGTTGAATTATGGAGCAAGGGTCGGCTGGGGCCGTGTGACACATAGCAGAAGGTGGTGTTCAACTGCCAATACATGTTGCTCCTATGTAGAATCTTTTAGGGTGCCGAGGATAAAACTTGCTTCCGAGTGTGCCCTTCTAGTGTTCGTTTGCCCTTTGCAAGCCTTTTGGGCCAAGTTGTTGCGTTCGTCAGAAAACTTTACATCTGTCAGTGTCTACGCCTTTATCGTCGCATGTCTGGATTGGGCAGAATAGTGCGTCATGAAGATGATTGCGTGGATCTAAAGGTAAAACTTGAGCTTCTGGGTTGCAACAACTATCGCCAAAGTTAGCTTTTGAATTTTTGGTAGCATCGATAATAGCTTTTGAAATGTGGAATACAGGTAATCGGGCCCCTAGCTTTTCTTGTATAATGGTAGAGTTTATTGTTGCATCGGATAGCATCAAAGGTCCTCCGCTGCTTTCAGTTTAGATAGTAGGGATGTGATGTTTGGTACTTCTTTCAGTCCTTAAATCTGGATCAGCGAGCCTCGTCCCAAAGTGCATGTTTTCATGCTAGAGTAAAAGAGTCTGCCAGAGTTAGATCTTCTTTCATGATCAGTTTTCTGAATGGCGGGTGGTCTGCTGGAAGTCCTTTTTGGAAGGCTGCTCTAGCTTTCGAGTCATTGCATCCAACTATTTTTGCCTTCTCTACTTTGAACCTCTTCACATAGTCGCAAAGCGACTTTTTTGGGTTCTTCTTGACGTTGAACAAGTGGTCGGACTTCTTCTTGATCAAGCGATAGGATGAATATTCTTTGGTGAAAACCAAAGATAGTTCGTTGAAACTCCAGATGGATTGTGGCGGCAGGGTGTAGAACCAATCTTGCGCCTCGTCTTGTAGAGTAGTGGTGAATATCTTGCATATGAGATAGTCGTTGTTTCGATAGAGGATCATTGCGCTTAGATAGTGCTTCAAGTGTCTCTCCAGGTCACAATCTCTTTTGAAGGATGTGAAATGTGGCATGCTAAACTTGCATGGAGGCTCTGCCTGCTCGATCTTGTCCGTCAAGGGTGACCTGTTTATGTTGGTCATGTCCCGTCGTAGTGCCTTGTCATTGACCTCGTTGCGTTGGAAATCAGGCAATTGCTTGGTTAAGAGTCTTTCTACTTTTTCTTAAATTTTCCTTTGTTGGGGTAGCGGAGCTCTTTGCTGCTCCCAGTCGTGACCTGCTGGTCTAGGCTGCTCTTCTATGTACTTGGCTCGTCTATGCCGCGGTTGCGGTGTATGTGATTTGTTCCTAGCAGGCGAAGGAATTATTCGCAGACTGCCATTTGAGCTTGAGCTGGATTGAGTGACTGTTTATCTCTGTCCGTCGTGCTGGTTACTCCGATGCGAGGTTGAGGATGCTCCTTGTAGGCCTAGCCTCGAATGAACACTTCGCCTGAAAGGTTGTCCATGTTATTCATCGGAGTGTGGTCCCAACCGTGAGTGTATGCTCATCCGTGGGCCTAACCGAGAATGCACGCTTTTCCGCATGCTAAGATGGAAGTATACGCTATCTCGGGGGCGCAGCCAAGAGTGTACTCTGCTGGAACGCTCGGTTCGTGGCTGGTTGAGTGGCTACTTACTGGGACGCTTCTGAAGAGGTTCTTCATGTGCCCTTGTCATCTTTCGGGACACCTCATCATGGGCACGTTGCATCTCGGTGCGCTGCAAGAACTGATTCACCAAGGTCGTCCGCTGTGCGAGAGTGCTCGTCAACTCTATGATTTGTCGGGACAAGTGTTGTTCGCCATTTGGATTGGAAAAGCTTGGAAGGAATGTGCCTCCTTGAGTAGTGGAAGAGTGGTAGACTCCGGGCATGAGATTTGAGTTAGGAAATGTCAAATTCACAGAGAAATATGGTGAAAATGCTCCCGGTTGGAACATCGGTCGGGAAATTTAGAGCCGGGACGGTTGAACTAACCTTGGACCGATTTGGGTTGGAATGCCACGGGAGCAAGATGGGCCGCAGAAGCAGGCTGGGCCACGGGAGTGGGCTACTTAGCAGGAACCGGCTGGGTCGCATGAGTGGGCTGCTCGGCGGGAACAGGCTGGGCCGCGAGAGTGGGCTGTTCGCCGAGAACAGGCTGGGCCGTGAGAGTGGGCTGCTCGGTGTGCGATGTACGTGGGTGCGAGGTTTGGGCTCTGCTTGGTAACGCGTTGGGGTTGCGTTAGGCGTGGAGTGACATGGCTTAAGCCATAACCTTGGTGTCGTGAGCCTTGGATGGCATGGCTTGGGCTTGCTTTGGTGGCACGGCTCGGGCCGTGGTAGTGGTGCCATGGACCTTACCATGGGCGGTTGCCGTGGTGGCCATCGTGGTGGTTGCCATGGTGAAGCCTCGTATTGGTATCACATTTAGCCTCGTGGATCGCTGCGGTCCCATCTCTTGAATATGAGAATTTTCACTTGTTGAATTTTTTAAATTTCTAGCCATTGTACTTCTTTTTTACGTTTTATCAAAAAATTTTGCAAATAAAAAATTCTAGAAATAAGAACGTACGAAAAATCTACAAATGGACAAGAAAATAGAAAACCTTGGATACGAGAGTCTTCTACGAGTGTGGGACTCAACTCTCAATGAAAGCACCAATTTGTAGATGCAAATTTCTTCCTCCTTAATCTTGGACAAAATTGCACCTACAAAACAATTAACACCTTAGGTCAAGGCCAAGAGCCTAGACCTGGCAACTTCTGATACGACCCGATAACCCGACACGACACGACACAAAATTAACAGGTGTTCGGGTCGACACGATAACGAATCGGGTCGTTATCGGGTAACCCGATAAGCACCTGTTAAGATAACGGGTTGGTTCGAGTATACACGTGGGTAACACGATACACGATAAGCAAAATATTAATTTAATAATTTTATAACCCTAAAAAATACTATAATAATTATATATATATATTAAATTAAATATTAAAAATTGGTGACCATTGGATCAGCTTAAATATACATACCATTCAATTTCTTAAGTGTTATACGTACAAAATAAATAAATTTAAATCTACTTAATATATATATACACACACCATTGAACTTGATGGGATACCATATCTACGAAACTAATTTCAACGATCCAACCGTCAAAATTGTTTGTATATGCTTCGAGATTGCATCAACAAAAAATCGCAAAAAAACAAACATTCAGAGATCAAGTAACGAGACAAAACTTTTCGATGGTTATCAACGAAAAATCACGATTTAACGATTATTTTAACTCTGATTTTGATGATTTTTTACAGCTACACTTCTTGACCCTATATGAATACAATGAATGAACTCAATCTTCAATTTAAAATATTTACACTAGTGGATACCACAAAATCTTATGTTATACTTAATGAAAGTATGAATAAACTCTTAAGTGTTAGTGAATCTATTGTTTTGATAGGATACGCATTCTATGAAACTAGTTTCAATGATCGAACTATATGTTTGTATATACTTCGAGATCGCATACGCCAAAAATTGCAAAAAACAAACATTCAGAGATCAAGTAACGGGACAAAATGTTTCGACGATTATAAACGAAAAATCACGATTTAACGGTTATTTTAACTCCGATTTTGATGATTTTTTACAACTACACTCCTTGACCCTATATGAATACAATGAATGAACTCGATCTTCAATTTAAAATATTTACACTAGTGGATACCACAAAATCTTATGTTATACTTAAAGAAAGTATAAATAAACTCTTAAGTGTTAGTGAATCTATCGTTTTGATGGGATACGCATTCTACGAAACTAATTTCAACGATCCAACCGTCAAACTTGTTTGTATATTCTTCAAGATCGCATACGCCAAAAATCGCAAAAAACAAACATTCAGAGATCAAGTAACGAGACAAAACTTTTCGACGGTTATCAACGAAAAATCACGATTTAACGGTTATTTTAACTCCGATTTTGATTATTTTTTACAGCTACACTCCTTGACCATATATGAATACAATGAATGAATTCGATCTTCAATTTAAAATATTTACACTAGTGGATACCACAAAATCTTATATTATACTTAATGAAAGTATGAATAAACTCGTCAATGTTAGTGAATCTATCATTTTGATGGGATACGCATTCTACGAAACTAATTTCAACGATCCAACCGTCAAACTTGTTTGTATATGCTTCAAGATCGCATACGCCAAAAATCGCAAAAAACAAACATTCAGAGATCAAGTAACGTGACATAACTTTTCGACGGTTATCAACGAAAAATCATGATTTAGCGATTATTTTAACTCCGATTTTGATGATTTTTTTACAACTACACTCCTTGACCCTATACGAATACAATGAATGAACTCGATCTTCAATTTAAAATATTTACACTAGTGGATACCATAAAATCTTATGTTATACTTAATAAAAGTATGAATAAACCCTTAAGTGTTAGTGAATTTATTGTTTTGATGGGATACGCATTCTACGAAACTAGTTTCAACGATTCAACCGTCAAACATGTTTGTATATACTTCGAGATCGCATATGCCAAATATTGTAAAAAACAAATATTCAAAGATCAAGTAACGGGACAAAACTTTTCGACGGTTATCAACGAAAAATCACGATTTGACGGTTATTTTAACTTTGATTTTGATGACTTTTTACAGCTACACTCCTTGACCCTATATGAATACAATGAATGAACTCGATCTTCAATTTAAAATATTTACACTAGTGGATACCACAAAATCTTATGTTATACTTAATGAAAGTATGAATAAACTCTAAGTGTTAGTGAATCTATCGTTTTGATGGGATACGCATTCTACGAAACTAATTTCAACGATCCAACCGTCAAACTTGTTTGTATATGCTTCTTGATCGCATACACTAAAAATCGCAAAAATATAAACATTCAGAGATCAAGTAACGAGACAAAACTTTTCGACTGTTATCAACGAAAAATCACGATTTAACGGTTATTTTAACTCCGATTTTGATGATTTTTTTCAGCTACACTCCTTGACCCTATATGAATGCAATGAATGAATTCAATCTTCAATTTAAAATATTTACACTAGTGGATACCACAAAATCTTATGTCATGATGATCGATGAAAATTGAGGATTTTGTAAAAGGAATAACATGCAAGCTTTGAGTTCCATTGGCAAGGTTTAAACTTTTGAGAAAGGCTTCACAACCTTGAAAAGAAAAACTCTTTCATTTTGCATATCCTTGCACATTTAATATTTTGTAATAGACTAGTAGTGTATGAATGTTTGTTTATTAGGCTCTTATTTTCAAGTGTGGATGTAGTACTTAAACGATAAATGTGTTTTAATGTTTTGAAGTAATATTTATGTGGCAATGTGTGGTATGTGCAAATTTAAGAAAAAAGAATTTTCTTAACGGGTCGGGTCACTTTACCCATTGCCTGTTAAGGACCCGTTAAGATAACGGGTGTGACACGACACGACCCGTTAAGATAACAGGTGTTACACGAACACGACCCTTTTGCCAAGCCTACAAGAGCCTCAAGTGCCCATGATGAATGAGGGGGGCTTTGGCCGAAGAACCTCCGATGTCAAAGTTAGAATTTAGAGAGAGTGTTTAGAGAGTTTTTGGGAGTTTTGCAAGAGTGTGGAACTTAGCTTTTTAGAGAAAATGGGGTCCAATATATAGAGCCTGGCCAGTCCCCTTGGGAGAGAGGGTGGCTGGCCTCTTGGGTAATTTTTTAGTGTAATGGGTGATTTAATTGGTAATTAATGGATTAATTAGGAATAATTCCATTAATTAGCCAATTAACCCAATTTATATGGAATGTTTTGAAGGTTATGAAATAATTACCTTGTGGAGAATATAGAATGAGGATGGATGAAATAAGTTTAAAAATAAATACATATTTAGGCACTTTTGACTTGATTTTGAGATGATTGTTCATTGCTCATGCGTAGGAATCCCAATATGCCTCGAGGGTAATTTTATCCTTTTAACCTAAAAATTCACATGTCGTCTTGTAATTATTTTTGGCTCCACAATTATCGCATAATTGAGTTATTACACATATAAATGTAGAGATCCATATAGAGTTTGAAAGGTATAAATTCCCCCATTGATAGTTATTCTTTTTTTTTTAGCCCAAAGATACCTCATGGGTCCAAAGTGGTCTATAACCACCTCTTTAATAGCACCATAAAGAACCCCTCATTGGGGGTGCTCCTAGGACATGAAGATTGACCGCCATGATTCGTGTCTTGAGATTTCTATTGGATTTATATTTTCTTATTCTTATTATTTGTCTGGGTGTTTTTTATCACATAAATTCCTTTAGAGAACTCCAATGACGGAAGGTTCTTTAATGGAAGGAGATGCAAAAAAATTGTAAACTGAGATGTAAATGTGGTTTTTAAATTTTAAATTTGTATAACTCCAATGAAGGTTCTCGTGTATGTTGACCAAGTGTGAGAATGTAAACACATTTAATTTTTTCACTGCAGTGGCCCACATATTTAATTATCAAGATATAATTAATTAGTGAATAAGGGGAATTTTTTCAGTGTGTACTTAGAACACAAGCGAATTCATTAATGTCATGTAAAATACAAGTGGAGGGACATTGAAACTTATATTTACTATTTATTTATATTATAACACGTGATATACCAGTATATATTTTGAATGCATGAAAAATATTTTATTATTTTAAGCTAAGAATGTTGGAATTTTTAGTGGGGAATTTCAAAATACAACTCATGATTTGAAACTCAAAACTGACAACTGATGCATTAAAGGGTACAACACTGGGGCTTTAAACTACACGGTGTTGTCACCTTAATCACCTCTTCAATCGGCCAACTAAACGGTATACTTTATTTTGGCCAACATTCATATGTTTTTCCCTTTACTTATCACATTTTTTATATTATATTTGTACATCTCTCTAACAGAGATAGGCACACCAACACAAATGTGTCCTTACTCTATTAGAGAATTGGCACAAATATGGTACAAAAAATGTGATAGTAAAGAGAGAAACACTACTATTGCATCTTTAATCGGTAGATGAATGTGTTAGCTCTAGTCTTCTGTCATCTCCTATTCTCTTAAGTCTTCAATCCATCCCATTCATTTGATCGCCCATCCTTTTTGTTAACTGAAAGAAAGGAAGATTAGCTTGATTGTAGGATCATATCAATTAGTTATTGATGAGAGTGTATTTAAACTTTTGTATATAGATGAGTTGTAAACTGTATAAATATAGCTCTCGATATGTACCGTTCTCATCAAGAAATCAATAGAGAAATTTTCTCACAATTTACATATTCTTAAGATGGCATCAAAGCACCGATCTAGTAATCCTACAAACCCTACACACTTCCGCAATCAACACCTACAGTCGTTGCTGACATGGGAGACAACAAAGGTGAGCAAGCAGAAACCAAACCCAATCTCCATTCCAAAGGGACGATCGGCGTTCTTGGGAGAAAGGAGGGAGAGAGTTTTCTTTTTTTTTTTACTTAATTTTAGTTGTTAAATAAAAAATTAATAATTTATTATAATTAGTTTTTTTTTTTTTTTTTTTAATTTTAGTTGGCGAAGGATGGGCCTCGCTCATGTCATGTCATCATTTAATAGTCAAAATGACAGAAAATTTAACAGAGGTTTGACATTGTAATGAATTCATAAGTTGATGTATGACATTACAATATTTAAAATATAAACTATGAGATTGTAGTTCGACCTATAATTAAAGTAGTTTTGTATAATTTACCCTTTACATGCATCTTCTGTACAAAGCAAGAGATAACTAAAAGGGAGACTTTGGATACAGTCCCTATCTACCAATGTTCTTTGACTGAAACATTTGTGGTTTTCAGTTTTTTATCGAAGTCCCTGACATTAATTTAATAATGTATTTCTATGTAGGTTATTATATTTTTAAATTAAAAATGAAATTTGTAGTTATTTATATCAATGCGAGTTTAAATAAAACCCATAATTTATGGAATTAAAAATATTAAAGATAAATTATACTCTCCAATAGATTATGTATATATATACATGGGTATGTTCATCAAAACTAACCAAAAAATTATTATACCAAAACATAGGTACATTTATCAAAAACACAAACAAAAACAAAAAAGATATTACATTAGGCTTCATAACATTATTAAATTTCTTTTATTAACCTTAACATGGATACATTCTCAAATCAACGAAATAGAATTTACCCATATAAGTTTAAAAAAATGAATTAGAATTTTTTTTTAATGAATTTATATATAAAAAAAAAAGGGTACTTTTTATATTTGAAAAAGGGTACATGTGACATATAACAAATTGGTATACTTAATTAGAAAGAAAATTGAAAAATTAATGGGTACAAACTTATTCTAATTTTTTTTTATATTTTATTATGTTTTGAATTGAAAATTAATTAGGAGTTTAATAAGGGTGTGAGTATTAAAAAACTAAATCATTACTAATTTTTATTTTAAAAAATTATGTAACTAACATGTAGTTCATTAATAAATTAATGCTAGGGAGTTTGATCAAAATCTAAAAACTGATAAGGTCTTAGTCAATGAACGTTAGAAACTAGGGATTAAATACTAATTTTTCCTAACTAAAACTAAGGGGATGAGAAAAACATGAAGTGGAAATAGAAGGAGAGAATAATGGTTTTTTTTATTTTTTTGGACAAAGGTTTACTTTATTTATAACACAACAGATTACATGAGAGAAGGCCCAAATACAAGAAACACACAAACAAAAAGATGGACCTCCATTGTAACCCAACAACCCAAAACATAGTTTTGAGGCCTGAACAAGAAAAACACCAAAGTAAACCCTAGCAGCTTCATACCTCCGTTGTCAACCTGCTTACCAAACGAACAACCCCTACAACCTTCGGAAATCAACAGAACTAGAGCCCCAAAGCTGGATGAAAATAGAGTGACAACAGGATCCCAAAACAGAGCCCCAAACTCCTCCACAGTACACCACAGTAGTAGCTGCCACAAATCGAATGAGGCTAGTGGGACAAAACCCACTAGCAACAGTGCCAACAAAGATAAACCAAAGGAAGGAGGTGGTGTGAACACCCGAGCAAAAGCTCTACTTACCTTCCGGGAGAAGCACGAAAAATCGCGTTGAAAAAAAGTGGGAGCCAAGCCAGACTGTGAAGTCGGAGAAGGATGAAGCAGATCCGGATTGGGGAATGTTGGGGAAAAAAGGGGAAAAAGGTGGAAAAAAATAAAGGGAAAAGGTGGAAAGGAGTAAAGGTGGAAAAGGTGGAAGGAAGACAAAAGGAAAGAAAGGGAAAATGTGGAAGAAAGGAAAAAATTGGAGAAATTGGAAAAGGGACTGAAGGCAGAGACAACAGATGCAGAGGGGTTTGAGTCGCAAACAAGCCACTGGGCAGGGGTAAAAGGAAGAGGAAGGAGGATGAAAAACATCAGGAGAAGAAAATAGAAGAAGAAAAGGAAAAGAGAAGAATAGAGCAAAGAAGGGGAAAAGAGAAGAAGACAGAAGAAGAAAAGTAAAAGTGGCAACCGACTCCAGCCAAAGTCGGAGTTGGTGCTAGAGAAGGGGGATAAGCTGAAGACCCTCACCAAAAGGGGGGAAGCAAACTCTCACAAAGGAGAAAAGGTCTCTCACGGAAGGAGAAGATGCCTATTTGATATATGGTTTTTTTTTTTTTTTTTGTGGGGGGGTGGTTGTGTGGGCGTGTGGGTGGGGTGGGGTCGGGAGTAGCAAGACAAGCCACGTGAAAGATAGAGAAAGAAAAGGAGAAAGTGAAAAAAAGTTGATGGGTTTCAAAGTTTCAAAGTTTTTTATATTTTTACTAGCATTTGCCTACACACTTTGTGTGTATGAACACAATTTTTTAGAAAATGAGAAGGGGAGAGAGAGAGAGAGAGAGAGAGAGAGAGAGAGAGAGAGAGAGAGAGAGAGAACGTGGGGGGAGTGGGAGGTTTTTGTTTTTGGTTTTTTTTTTTTTTTTTATAATATTGGAGGTATTTTAACATCACCTGTAGGTGAGGCTTCAATAAAAAAACAGTAAAATTTAGACCTGTGAAATTACATTATTGCCCATCATTTTTTTGTGTGATAGAAGACTAAGTAGTCTTTCATCATCTTTTGGTCGACAAAGAGGGTTTTATTAATTAATAGAGATATAAAATATTTTGCTGTGCCTTTTCAGATTTCATTTTACATTTCTTATAAGATTATTTGTCCTTCTAATTATAGAAAGTTTGGAGTGCATAATGAAATTTTTGGAGTGCTAATAGTAGTTCCTTTTATTTTGATTTTAGAAGCATTAATCTTCAGTTTGTTGTAAGATGGAATGAATTTAAACATTAATGCATATTTTTAGAATCATTAATCTCTTTCTTCTAATCTGAATACAATTAATTGCATACCTTAAAATTGTAATTAGGGGTATCTTAGGCATTTGAAAAATGTAAAAAATGCTTAAAGTCAAATATAATTAATGAATTTTCTTTTGTGAAGCCTAGTCATTGGGTTTTATTCAATCACTACCACAGTATTAGCTTTAGGTGTCGGATGATGGTGGCTGTTTAGTAAGCCATTATGTCGAATAAAAGATATCCGACACATCATTCAGTTAGTGTCGGATAACAACGAAATCTTGTCGGTTATATCCGACATAAATTCCTGGCGGATATTTAGTGTCGGATGCAACCGCCATAAAATTATTATCACCGCCTGTATTTTTGAATTCGTTTTTTTAAATATTTTTAACATATTATGGCGGTTTTTAAGTTAATTGTGGCGGTTATAACCGACAGAAATTGACTATTTTATTATTTTAGTTTCTGGTGATAATTATTTTACTCATGGCCCTATCGGATATAACCGACACGAACAGAACAAAATTTTGGGCAGGAAATTTCCCGCGACTTTATTCAAAAAAAATTAATGGCGCACAAAAGGCTGGCGATTTTTATTCAGGTTGTCGATTATAACGGACAACATTTATTACCCTAAGCTTAAATAATTCAACTTCCTATTTTTACTTCAGCCATTCCTTTTCTCATTCCCATTTTCACTTCCAACCGTTCCTCTTCTCCTTCCCATTTTCACTTCCAGCCGTTCTTCTTCTCCTTCCCATTTTTACTCCTTCCTTTCTCAGCCATTTTTACTCCTCCTTTCTTTCTCAGCCATTTCTATGGAGGAACAAAATGAAGGCCATGAATTGCAGGAACAAACTGAAAACGGTACGTTTTAAAGTAATTATATTGTGAGTTTGACATCTTTGAAGTGGTGGGCTTCTCTTATGGAGGCTTATTCTTTCGTTTACCCAAAGGTTGTGCTGTCTAAGACATGAAGTAAGGTTTGGGGGTAATCCTACTCAGTTTGTTCACCATAGGTGGAACTTCAGAAAGTGATGGTTGGATTTGAAATGGACAGGTTTGGGTGGTCAATAGTTTTTCCATGGGTGGGTGCTTGGAGTTGAAATGCAGCATCGAAGATTATTGAAGGCTGACTTCTCCATAAACATTTAGGCGTCTCTGCCTTATATTGTGAGTTTGACATCTTTGAAGTGGTGGGCTTCTCTTATGGAGGTTTATTCTTTCGTTTACCCGGAGCTTGTGCTGTCTAAGACATGAAGTAAGGTTTGGGGGTAATCCTACTCAGTTTGTTCACCATAGGTGGAACTTCAGAAGGTGATGGTTGGATTTGAAATGGACAGGTTTGGGTGGTCAATAGTTTTTCCACGGATGGGTGCTTGAAGTTGGAGAAATGCAGCGTCGAAGATTATTGAAGGCTGACTCCTCAGTAAACATTTAGGCGTCTCTACCCAGAGAAGTTGAAATTCATCACTGGTGTTCTCATCTTGTGTTTCCATGAGTGATGACAACTCATCTTGGAATCAATTCGAACCGTTTTGAGAGATGAAAATGGTTTCAAATTTCTTTGAAATTTTAGCTCATTAAAAACAGAGCTTTCTATTTTGTTTTTTCTAATCTTTCTATCAAGTGCTGCTAAAAGATATCTTGATTCAATGTATTTGCTAATTTATCCTCCTTTTGTATGATTTTATTTTCTCGGCAACCAAACAGGCATCAACTTTTGATTTCTCGGAAACCCTAATTATCTATTTCTTCGATTAAAGTGATGTAGGCTACGACAAGAAGTGGCAGAATTTGATTCGGAGATTCAATTTTGCTTAGGCTGTGGAGAAGGACGAGAACAAGAAGCAGAAGAAGAGCTCGAAAGAGAGAGCGGCGAAGCAGTGGCAATGGCAGAGCATGGTGGAGAACTTGCAGCTGGCGCACCAGGAGCTCTCCGTTATCATAGATCTCATCAACACTGTAAGTATTTCGATTTTCATTCGATTTCGGGGAGAGATTCATTTGAATGAGCAATGCTTGCTGTGATTGAGTGATTCTAATGGAATGTGAATGTGTGCAGGTAGAAACAAACAATGTTGTAACATTGGTTAGCATGACGCGTCCTAAGCCGCTTCCGAATGAAGCTATGTCTGATCTTGCTGTGAATATGGAAAATGCAGTGAAAGCAGGGCATATGGAAAATGCAGAAAGTGCAGTGAATATGGAAAATGCAGAAGGTGGTTGTTTATATTTTTTTTTATTAATATATTTTCTGTCGGTTTTATCCGACAAGAATGCTTTTATTTATTCTTAATAATAAATTCTCTGTCGGTTATATCCGATAGAAGTTCTGTCAGCTAAAACCGACAGAAATGCTCTTATTCATTCATTATTAAGATATTCTCTGTCGGTTATATCCGACACAATTTCTGTCGGCTTTAGAGTATTTTCTGTCGGAAAATTCATTTTCTGACGCTGACAATTATGTAGCTTATTATATCCGCCATTGCATCCATTTTCTGTCGGATTTTGTTTAAAATCCGACAGTAATATACGTTTCTTGTTGATTATCATAGCGACACTGATAAATGGTTTCGTAGTAATGAATTAAAAAAACTATGTCAGATTTTATGTAAAGAAACTTAAGTTTCAAAGGCTAAAATAATATTTTCATTTAACGAAACACGTTGGAATTCCTGCCCATATATATGAAAAGATGATATATATATAGCTTTCAAGTACTTGTAGAAAATTACTTGTCAGTATACCTGTTTCCAGAAGAAGATGCATCCGGAGAACGCTCACTGAATTTCCCAACAAACAGACGATAAATGTGGAGCCAATATGACCTCCTTCAGTATTTCACTTACTAGTCGCACTTTGGGAAATAGACAACAAGATCATGAGCATGGCATGTGATTCTTATAGTTATTGGCCTCCATTTGCATGACGCATGGCAGGTGTGGGTTTAGGGTTTTATCACCTTTCAAGCCTGTACCTTTAATTGGGTCTCCTCAGGATTTCTTCTGGTTGCAGTAAAAAAGAAAAGTAGCTAGGCATCTCTGTGATAAACAAAAAACTGAAAAAAGATGGCCGAGAAGGTGAAGGTGAGGGTGACAATGGTGAAGCCAGCAGAGGAGTCGACGCCTCGGGGCTCACTATGGCTCTCGAACTCGGACCTGGCATTTCCGTCCTTCGACACGTCCAGTGTCTAGGTCTACAGACCCAGTGGTGCAGACAACTTCTTTTGACCTGGGTTTGCTCAAGAAAGAACTCGGGAAGACCCTCGTGCCCTTCTACCCCATGGCAGGCCGCTTCAAGCTCAACGGCGAGAATGGTCGTATTGAGGTTGATCGCAACGCGGAGGGAGTGCTCTTTGTTGTGGCAGAGAGCAGCTCCGTCCTGGATGATTTTGGCGATTTTACGCCCACTCCCGACTTCCTTAAGCTCATTCCCACTGTTGATTACTCTGTTGGGATATCCTCACATCCTATTTTGGTATTACAGGTATATATGTTAACACTTTTAAAATTTATGCACTTTATATCAATTGTTTCAGGAGAATTTGATTGCGCTCCCTCGCTATCAATGTTATTTGACCGAAACTTTGTTGGTTTTTAGTTTTTTATCGAAATGTCTGACATTAATGTAATAATGTATTTCTATGTAGTTATTATATTTTAAATTAAAAATTGAAATTTGTAGTTGTTTATGTTAATGAGATTTTAAATAAAACCCCATAATTCATGAGATTAAAAATATTAATGATAAGTTATACTATCCAATATATTGTGGGTACTTTCATCAAAATTGACTAAAAAATTATTGTACCAAAAAATGGGTACATTTTTCAAAACCACACAAAATAATAATAGATATTAGGCTTAATAAAATTATTAAATTTCTTCAATTAAACTTGACAAAATAGAATGTACCCATATAGTTTAAAAATGGATTAGAAAAAAATTGAATGGATTTATATAAAAAAAAATGGTGCATTTTATATTTAAAAATGGTACATTTTACATATAACAAATTAGTATATTTAAGATGGGAAAATTAAACATAGAGTATACATTTAATACTTAATTTTATATTGAGACAACATTTTTTAAACATTTCAAGGAGAGACAAAAAATAATAAATGTGAAAGTAACATCATTTGCTCTTTTTTTTTTCTTTGGAGTTTAACTTACAAAAATATCCTTTATTTTTAGTATCTTTTCACACTTCTCTCTCCAACATTGGAGTTGTTTATGCCACCTAGGCGCCTTGTTTCTCGGGGTTCAAAGAGATGATGTAGTATGTGCAGGTTGGGCATCTACACCTTTTTGCTTCAAGAAGGAGCTTCCCATCATTAGTTGAGGATGACTAGTACAAAAGCTAAAACCTATTTACATTTGGGAAGGAGACTTTATTAGAAAACCTAATTCAAATTTATTTGTTTCATCAGGTACATCAAAATATGCCCTCAAACTTTTTCAAAGGATAAAAAAATTAATCTAAGTGAACAAAAGACCAAATTACAAAATATGCGTCAATCTTATACCCTTGTACATTTGGATATCATTCAATCAACTCTCAAAAGACTGAAGACATGATGAAGCCTGGACAAGAGAAATTAAATTAATACACAGTGATTAATTTAATTTGAAGGAGGATGTTACTTAACTTTGAACTTAATTTGATTGATAAAAAAAGTAAATTCTTTGGAACTTACAAATACCGAGTAAGAATCAATCTAACCCAACCCAACACAAACTAGGCTTCCCCATTTACTATTTCTTCTAAAACTATACAAACTGTTTCTATTAAAAAATATATAAAACTAATTCAATTTCATGCTCCACGATGCTCTCGATTCTTCCGCAACCCTCACCTCCCTCGCATAAGTAAGAAAGTTGCATATTTTTTTAAAAAAGTCAATAAAGTTGCATATTCTTTTTTTTTTTTAAGTAAAGAAAGTATACAAAACTAATTTACATGTATTTGAAAATAATTCTGCAAAAATGGTCGAAGACGGTTTGAACTGATTCTGCAAAAATGGTAGAAGGCGGGTTGAACTGATTCTGCAAATTTTTCGAGGACAGGTTGAACTAATTCTGCAAAAATGGTCGAGGATGGATTAACTGATTCTGCAAAAATGGTTGAGGATGGGTTGAACTGATTCTTAAAAAATGGTCAAAGACAGGTTGAATTGATTCTGCAAATGGTCGAGGATGGGTTGAACTAATTCTGCAAAAATGGTCGAGGACAGATTGAACTGATTTTGTAAAAATGATCGAGGACGGGTTAAACTGATTATGCAAATATGGTCGAAGACGGGTTGAACTGATTCTGCAAATGGTCGAGGACGGGTTGAACTGATTCTGTAAAAATGGTCGAAAATGGGTTGAACTGATTCTGCAAAAATGGTCGAGGACTGGTTGAACTGATTATGCAAAAATGGTCGAAGACGAGTTGAACTGAGTTTGCAAAAATGGTCTATGAATGATTGAACTGATTATAGTAATAAATGTTACAAACTTATTCTACATATAGTTTCAAAATTGATTATGCAGAAATAGTCGATGATGGGTTTAATTTATGACACATATTAATTTTGTTGGAGTTGTGAAGGCTGAATTCTATTAAAAGCCTAAAATCTTAAGGGTATGGTTGGTATTTTAAATCATTGTTTTCATGTTTTTGGGCTGGGGTTTAATTGTTTTTATGTTTTTGTCTCTCATTAACATGTTTAAAAACTAGTGGAGTTCCTTGAAATGTGATAAAAAAAATTTGTCTTTTTATTTAAAGCTCCCATTTAAGAATGAGTACATTTTTTTAAAAAAAAAAAGTGAAAAATTATATGAAGGGGTACATTTAAGATTAAAAAATTGAAAACCTTTTTATAAAAAAAATTAATGGGTACAAACTTATTCTAATTTTATTTTGGAATTGTTTTAAATTGAAAATTAATTAGGATAGTTGATGATTTTTTACACTTTGATGATTATTGTGTACCTAACACTAGGGGATTTGTATTTGATCTGATTTTCCTCCACAAGAATATTTTGCGAAGGTAGTTCCTGGTGTAGTGAACTCAAATATTAGGATAATACTCATAAAAGTTTAATAATCAAAATTGTTTAATTAGGCTGCCCATTGTATGGTTTTACCAAACTCCCCCTCCCCTTAGTGTAAAAATATCGATGTACTCAAAAAGAAATTGTTTAATTTTGTTTTCACACTTAAGAATTAAGGGACCTTGAATGCGATTATAAGAAATTAGACTACTTTTCATATTGCTAATTGATTTTAGAGTGGAATTTTAGTTTCTTACATGGTTCACGTGTTTGGTTTGAGTGTTGCCAAATGTGAGAAGCTGTCTGAAGATATGGAGTGTTGTCCCACATCAAATGTTATTCATGTTTTTGACTTGAGTGTCTCCACACAGAGGGGCGTTTGAGGATGCAGAATGTTGTTCCACATCCAAACTTTTTGGAAACTTACATTACAAGTACTTGTAAGAATTGAGACTCTCTTAACGCCAATTGGTTTTTGAAGAAAGTAGCTATATCTTCACAATATCAAGAATTGACAGATTGTGGGGGTTGAAGAAAGAAAATCTGAATTAAGAAAGTGGATTTATCTTCATAAAAGAAAATCCATCAAAGCATGGACGGATTGTGATATCCTCACAACAAGAAAGTAGCGATGGTTCTCATGGTAAGGGAGGACAGGAAATCTGAAAAAGAAAATAGTGATCAAGGATGGATTACATAAAACAAAATTAATGAGTGCACTGTTCATATCAAGAGACTCACTTTTATATTTCATGCACCATAGAAATATGACTCTTTCAATTAATTAGATACAATATTTATAATGTTACAAACTTCTTATTTAAGTGTGATTGTGTAAATCCTAGATTGGATTTGATTCTAGTTATTTTTTCTTATATGGACTTGTATTCCTTGAAAGAGAAGGATTTATTCTATCTCTTATTACTATAAATTAAGGCACTGCGTAGGGGGAATAACACACATTTTTCTACACAAACTTACAAACACATCTCTCTCTATTTTCTCTCTGCGCCGCCAGCCCCCTTCCCTTGTCAGTTAAATGTAGGCCACAACACGTTATCAGCACACTCATACCGCTGCGCTTTGGAATCTGACGTGGAAGCTTTCTGCATCAAACTAGTTCACCAATATCATCACGCAATCAGATTCTTCGAAAACAATGGTTTTTATCTCGATATTTTTGCAGCCCTGATAGCATGAACATTCATCATAATGCATGACCCAACTTTACGTTTTTCGAATTTTAGATTCTACATAAATTGTGTATGCATTATATTCATCATTGTTGAATTATGTGAATTTGATATTTTCCATGAATTGCATCAAATATATGTTCATTCATTAAAATTATATATGCGTTGAATTAATTGAAAAAAAATCGAAAACTCTTAGGGTTCTTCGAACCCATGGCCTGTGACGCAAACCCGAGCTCATGCAAGCCTATTGAGTCGCGATGCACCGGAGCCCAACCCATGCTCCATCTGAGACGACGCCATTTTGGCATCAAACCCACGACCCACCGCCATCTGCAGTCGGTCACGACCTCACCGCCATCTTTCTAGGACATCACGACTTGCAGTCGTGTTTTTTAGACCAAACCATCGTTGGCCTACCATCGATGAATTTTTTGAAATATTCTTCGATTCCTCAAGGTTTCTCGAACCCCCCGACGTCAAAACCTAGGTTTTCGTCCAAAAATTTGGGATCTAATCGACCCCCCGTGCATCGCCGCATTGTGACCAAACCAAGGGAAGTCTCCTGAAGCGACGTCGAAGAGTTTTCCAGTTCAAATCCAACACCAAACGCAGTTGAGGTGTCCTGGGTTTTCCAGACCTGAGCCCTAATGGGCCACGAACCCTCGGGCCTGCATCGCACAGCACCCTTTTGGGCTTGCTGTTTGCTTTTGCTGCCACGGCTCATATCCAACAAGCCTATTGGGCTTCTCTGGACTCCCGGCCCACGTAACACCATCCCAAGTTGGTTTTTTGGTCTCCCCTCATGTTCGCGTCTCATGGATCCCAACCTATACGCTGGTGTATACGTGTACGCATCACACCAGATTAGACCCCTTCACGTGCCTCTGCTTTTAGGCTTGCACCTGCAGCCCATTTTCTGTGATGCTAGGCCTGCCTACATGCTTGGCTCGAGCCCATTCCAGCCTATTTTTGGGCCTGGGCCACACAGTTTCAATTTGCTCAGTCCATTCAAGGGCTTTGGCCCATGTTTTGGGCCCTGAGCTTAATTGTTTTTTTTCTTTTAGACAATTTGGGTTTTATAATTTTTTCACCCACACTTTAAATTTGGCCCGAAGTCCAAATAATTAATTCAATCGTAATTATAGACCTAAAGCTCTATTTGCATATTTTATTGTTGCATATGTTTGTATATATATTTATGTTTGTCTGCAGAAACCTATGAACTTGAAGTTCATAATTATTTCGAAATCTAAAGTTTCTAGAAACATGCCTTATTTGAAAACCTGAAGTTTTCCTTAAAAACATCACCCATGAAAACCCCGAAATTTTTTTCATTGGCATTTAAACCAAAACATGTCTATTAGAACCTGAATGTTCTACTCTTATGTGAATGGATTGATTTTTTCTCCATTACACTAATCACTTATTGTCCATTATTTTGTGATAAGAACATGTCGAATTTGAACAAACTCAACTTTACCGATTTGGAGGTCTCTGGAAGGAACTACCACAAGTGGGTCCAAGATGTGAAGCTCCACCTTACTGCAAAGAATTTGCGTCCCGCCATTGAAGATGAGACAAACAACACGGTTGGCGAAGTTGAGAAAGCCACTGCCACGTTCTTCATTCGAATACATATTCATGACGCACTACAAACCGAGTACCTTGCTGAAGAGGGTCCACCAGCACTATGGGTCGTTTTGGCTAATCGCTTTGAACACCAAAAGGACATCTTCTTGCCTGAAGCAAGACATGACTGGCAGCATTTGCGCTTCCAAGACTTTCAGTTTGTGAAAGAATATAATTCTGAAGTTTGTCGAATTTGATCACTTCACAAGTTCTGTAACGAGACCTTGACCGAAGATGATCTCCTGGAGAATACCTATTCGACCTTCTCTGCTGCTAATATTGTCCTGCAGCAACAATATAAAGCTCAGAAGTTCACTAAGTTCTCAGATTTGATCTCTTTTTTACTTCTTTTTGAAAATCAGAATTAGCTGTTGATGAAAAATCATCAAGCTCGACCTACTAGGGTGACTGATGTGCCTGAAGCACATTTTAGCACAAAAAAAAATGCCCAAAACACCAAAATAAGCTTGGTAGAGCCAGCCAGAAGCCACCCTGTCAAGGTCAACAGAGCCAAAGCCCATCTAAGGGAGGAAACAAAGCACAGAAGCGCACTAACCTCGCTCCCAAGGCCCCAAACTTCAAAAACAAGGGCAAAGCACCTGCAACCATGGATGCAGACATGTGCTATCGTTGTGGTTCAAAGGACCATCGGTCCTGACACGTCCCGATCCCGATATTCCCCCAATACCAGGATAAGCACGTGTTGGCCGACACCCGAGGGTGACGAAAGCCATTTATTGAATGCAAATGCTGAGAACAATGGATAGATAAGACCTATAAATATAAAAGAATAATGAATATGCATTTAAGAAACGTGTTCAGAGCATACACCTAACTAGAATACTACAAAGAAATAATATAAAATTGAATGAAACAAATGATGGATCCTACACCGAGAGGACTCGAAAAAGCCGATGCGGAAGTGCCTTGACACCGGGATTGTATGCCTCGAATCTAAGTCCTAAAAGGGGCGCAAAACAAACATGAGTGGACCAAGTTGATATATATATATATATATATATATATATATATAATAAAACAGTTATCAACATACTAACCCGTAGGTTTTATGAAAACACATATATCATGATAAACATAGGTTTTCCGAAACCTAGCATGCCATGTAATGTCTCAAATCATAACTCATATATATCGTAATCACTAGTGAATGTCCAATACCCCCAGGCCCTATGCCGGCTCCCCGTCTCTGTGCCAATTGCCAGAGGAAAATAACCCACAGGCCCTATGCCAATCTCCTCGTCCCTGTGCTAATTGCCAGAGGAAAAACACTTCAGGCCCTATGCCAACATCGTATCTATCACCCGGGACGGAATCTATCCCTTGCCCCGTAGCAGAATTGGGACCACTAGGTAAGTACAAAACCATTGAACATATATATATTTGAAAAGAAACTTCATAGTATAAAGTCATCCATCATCTATACTATAAAGAGGTGTTTGAAACATGTTCTAATATCATATCGTCATCCATCAGATATTCTATAAGAACACGAGTTATAGGAAAAATAGTAATAATTCAAACTAGCCTCAATAAGCATGTTATCTCATAAAACGTTTCATAAAACGTAGTCATTAAATTATGTTTTTCATGTATGCAATTCTACTATTAAAACAAGCATTTTTTTAGAAGGGGTCCACTCACAGATACTTAGCCACGGAAGAGCCACACAAACTAGCGAACAAGGAATCGTCACAAATAATTGCCCCTAAGCACATAAAGGAATAAAACTCTATTATAACAATTGAATTTGGGAAAAAAGACGTTGGAAACAGATTCAGAACGTCAAATTACCCTAAGAAGGGTCCCGGATAAATTTCATAAACGTCAACATAAGAATATTCTAGAAAATATTCCCTAACGAAATATTCTCTAATGGAATATTCCCTAACAGAATATTCCTCATAAAGGGTTTGGGCCGGTTAGGGTTTTGGGTTTTGGCCTCAAAGGGCTTTGGGATTTAATAATTAAAAAGGTTTTGGGTTTTGGGTTTAAAAGGTTAAAGGGTTTAGGGTTTAGTTTCAAACAAATAAAATAAATAAATAAATAAAAGGGGTTCGGGCTTGGGTTCCAAGGCCCAAAGGCCATATCTGATGGGTTTTGGGTTGGGCTGCCCAGGGTTTTGGGCTTGGCAGAAATGGCCCAAAGGGCCTAAGTTTGATGGGTCGCCGGACCATTCGAAAGAGAAGGCCGGAATTCGACCGGAAATTAGACAAACTTTAAACGTTCATAACTTTGTCAATACTCAACGAAATCGAATGATTCAAAAACAAAAATCATAGTTCTCGATGAGATGAAGAGAATGGTACCTGCACGACGTCTAACTCACCTTAGTTTGGCCAGAAAATGCTTCGAAAGCCTCAGAGGTTGCCGAAAACTGGGTAAGATTCAAATGGATATAACCTCTTCAAAACTCAACGAAATTAGGTGAAACAAAAAGGAAAGTTGTATTACTCAGTGAGACGAAGAGATTGATACCTTGCACACTAGCTAACTCGTTGTGGTTTGTCCAAAAAATTACCTCAAAAACGGGTAGTGCTCCTCGCCGGAAAACATGGAGAAACTCCACCAAGGTGATTTCTTCGTGGTTTGATCTAAAAGGTGTACAAAAGTTTAGTCAACAACTAGAGATGAGGGAAGGATTAATTCAAAGGTCTAGAACCTTACCCTCAAGCCGGGGAATCGATAATCGGTGTCGAACAAGGCGGCTCATCTGCGGTGATGCAGTTGCAGAGTTGAGAGATTGAAGTGAGAGAGTTTAAGAGGGATGAGGGACATCCCACAGGTGAGGGTGGCATCATATGGTCATCTCCAAAGCACCATCTCGGTGCTAGCTATGGAAGAAAGAGAGAGTAATAGAGCTAATCGTGGTGGTGATGGTTGCTCTGTGTGTGTGTGTTTTCAAGGAAGAGGGAAGAAGAGAGTTGTAGGGAGTCGAGAGGAAGAGATAAAGGAGAATGAGGGAGAAGAGAGAGAGAAGAGGTTGGCTCAGAGGAGAACAGAGAGGAGAGAGACCGGGGACACAAAAGCAAGGTGGGTCCCTTAGGCACACCTATTAAGGCCCTAAAAACAATTTTTAAATAAAAACCCAAAACTACCTTTAAAATCGGGGGTGGGGTGTAATAGGTCCCTTGTTTGCCAAGCTCCCTAGAAGGTCGTAGCTGAATATCATTCTTGTCGTAAGAAATTTAAATCAAACTTTATGCAAGTGGATGAACCGGAGAATACTAAGATGGAGGTTTCTGACTTTCAAGAGGATATCACCCCTATGGAAGATTAGAATCTTAGACATAAACTATTTTTCTAGTTGAAATTTAGACAATGGGGTCGAATTCCACGTAGTGGCCAAACCCCCATTTGTTTTTTGTTTAATTTTGAACAATTTTCCTTTATGTTTGGATTATTTGTTAGTGATTTGTTTTTGGATATTAAGCTTTTAAATAATTACTACTGTTGAATACTTAAAATTATTTTGAATGGATATTTGATTTTAGAACTTTTATGCATGTGACCGATTCAAATTAATTTTTATTCTAGGTATGACTAGTATGAAAGTTAGTTGTCTAGCAGAGAGTGCAACGACGCACACCTTTTTGTGTGAACGCATCTATTTCACTAACTTCATACCTAAGAATACACATCTGACAACCCTCTCAGGCCTATCGAACCTGATCGAAAGATACGATAAGGCACGTATAATGTTGTCCAATGGTACAATTTTGACCATTGATGAGGCACTTTATTCTCCACGTTTCGAAAGAACGTTGTTGAGTTTCAAGGACATTAGAGATAATAATTACCACGATGAAACCTATGTAGAAAACGAAGTTGAATTTCTGTTCATAACTTCCTACGAATATGGCCAGAAGCGCATTCTAGAGAAGATAGAGCGTATCCCGAGTGTTCTGTATACTACGACCATATGCCATAGCAGAGGCATTCATTAAGCACTTACAAATGATTGCTCGATCGTTGGTCATACATACCAAGCTCCCGATTGCTGCTTGGGGCCATGCAATATTGTACGCAACCATGTTGGTCCACCTGAGGCTTGTTACGACTAAACCATATAACGCCCTTCAGTTGGTTACCGGATACCAACCCGACATATCGCATCTATGCATTTTTTGTTATGCAGTCTATGTGTCGATTTTGCTGCCCTTACGTACAAAAATGGGGCCTCAGCGAAGAATGAGCTTTTATGTCGAATATGATTCTCCTTCGATCATTCGTTACTTAGAACCTTTGACAGGCAATCTATTTACTGCTCGTTTCAGGGATTGTCACTTTTATGAGACAGTCTTTCCATCATTAGGAGAGATAAGAACGTCAACGTTCTTGAAGAACGACGTGAATTATCGTGGATGACTTCCACTTTGTCTCATTTAGATCCCCACACCGCTCAGTCTGAGACTGAAGTGCAGCGCATATTAGATCTCCAGAGCATAGCTTAGAGTGTGCAAAATGCTTTCACAGATCTAGCGCGAATGACAAGATCACATATTCCAGCTGCGAATGCGCCTGCAAAGATGGATGTACCAAATGTATGACTGACTTCCCTCTTAGTGATCCACCTACATTAGCGACTAGCCAATCATCTGCCCTTACACATAAGTGTGGTAGACCTCTTAGTTCAAATTATCCATACCCCCGAAAGAGGAAACCCATGGCACAGGCACCTGAAGAGCCTACCGTGAATCTGACTGTCGCTTACTCATTCTATCCAACTCATGAGGAAATTCTAGATTACGGAAGCGTCTTTGAAAAGACAAATCCACCTCCCGATAATCGTGAGATTTCGGTCTATTATGCTAGCTTAGATGATGTTTGGTGTAGAAATAAGATGATCGTTAACGATGCATTAACATATGCAATAGCTACTGAGATCATGTTGAGCAATGACATTGAACTCCGTTCTGTTGATGAATGTCATAGTAGAACCGATTGGTCAAACTGGAAATAAGCAATCCAAGTCGAACTTGATTTGCTTGTGAAACGTAAGATGTTTAGACCTACTCCTCCACATGTGAAGCCTATTGGCTACAAATGGGCTTTCGTTCACAAGCGTAATGAGAAGAACGAAATTGTGCATTACAAAGCTCGTCTTGTTGCGCAAGGCTTCTCACAATGCCTCTAGATTGACTATGACGAAACTTATTCACTCGTTATGGATATAATTACTTTTCGCTACCTTATTAGTTTGGTGGTTTCCAAAAAACTGAGTATGCAGCTGATGGACGTAGTAACTGCATATCTCTATGAGGATCTTGATATGAAAATTCATATGAAAGTTCCAGAAGGACTTACATTGACTGGATCAAATATTTCCAAACTCTGGAACACGCTCTCAATTCGGTTGAGGCGCTCACTCTACAGTTTGAAGCAATCTGGAAGAATGTGGTATAACCGTTTAAGTGAGTATTTGACTATTCAGGGATATGTGAACAATGAACTATGCCCTTGTGTGTTCATTAAGAAGTCACATTCCAATTTTACGATAATTGCAGTATATGTCGATTATATGAACATCATCGGAACTCCTGAAAAGCTCGCGAGAACTGTTGTGCACATGAAGTCAGAATTTGAGATGTAAGATCTAGGAAAGACTTGATACTGTCTCGGTCTCGAGATAGAGCACCGTTCTGATGAAATCTTAGTACATCAAACGAACTACACCAGAAGGTGTTACGCCGCATTAATGAAGATAAAACGAAGCCTTCGAGTACTCATATGGTCGTTCGATCGTTAGATACAAAACGAGATCCATTCCATCTGAATGAGGATAACGAAAAGATTTTGGAGCCTGAAGTTCCTTATCTAAGTGCGATAGGCACTTTATTGTACTTAGCTCAATGCACTAGACCCGACATCTCCTTCGCTGTTAATCTTTTGGCAAGATACAGTAATGCACCAACACGCAAACATTGGATTGGTATTAAAGACATTTTTCGCTACCTTAAAGGTACTACAGATCTGGGCTTGTTCTTCCCTATGGATCCTCGAGTGATGTTGTACCCCTTATCTCGAGTTAATTCTCGCCTCGTTGGTTATGCCGACGCATGATACTTATCTAATCCACACAAGGCGCGCTCTCAAACTGGTTATGTCTTTACCGTTGGAAACACCAAAATCTGTTAGAGGTCAACTTAAAAAACCTTAGTTGCCATTTCGTTTAACCATGCTGAAATTCTCGCCTTACTGAAGCAACTCGGGAATGCTTTTGGTTGAGAGCAGTTGTGGGCCATATTCGAAGCTCCTGCGATCTTTACCCCGTCGTTGATGTCTTGACGACGATCTATGAAGACAACGTAGTATGCATCGAACAGCTTAAGAAGGGTTACATCAAAGGAGACAACACCAAGCATATTACGCCGAAGTTCTTCTTCTCACATCAACAACAAGAGCATCAGAAGATTGAAGTCAAGCAAATTCATTCACAAGACAATCTGGCCGACCTCTTCACCAAATCACTACCGAAGGCGACGTTTCAAAAGCTTGTTCAAGGAATTGGTATACGTATACTTTCTGAGTTATAACATTGCTAGTTCTCTTTGGAATTGTGTCAAACTCATGGGGAGTATCCTGAAGTATACTTGCTTGATCTTAATGTACTCTTTTTTTCCTACGATTAAGAGCATTTTTCCCAGTGGGTTTTTGCTACCTAACGAGGTTTTGACGAGGTACCCATCTTAGGTTGATCATATCCCTGATGACATCCCGTAGACGTTTCATCTGACTTTGCATTACTCACGCATTTTTCCTTAAACTATGGGTTTTGTCACAACTCGGGTTTTTACCATAGCCATAGGGTTTTTTGTGAGACTTACTTCCTTATGCAAGTTCCTACCTTATTGAGAATAACGTGCTCCCATAATCAGTGCCGACGAGTCAACTTCCTCAACCTCTACATGATGCCAAATCTACTTGAGTATTTATACACTCAAGGGGAAGTGTTATAAACTTCTTATTTAAGTGTGATTGTGTAAATCCTAGATTAGATTTGATTCTAGTTATTCTTTCCTATATGGACTTGTATTCCTTGGAGGAGAAGGATTTCTCTCTCTCTCTCTCTCTCTCTCTCTCTCTCTCTCTCTCTCTCTCTCTCTCTCTTATTACTATAAATAAAGGCACTGCATAAGAGGAATAACACACATTCCTCTACACAACCCTACAAACATATCTCTCTTTATTTTCTCTCTCTGTGCCGCCGGCCCCCTTCCCCTATCAATTGAATATAGGCCACAACATATAATATATATATATATATATATATATATATATATATATATATATATAGTTTGATAAAAATCATGTGGAAGGAATTCTAAATAATTATAATAGATAATTAAATTGCTATACATAAAAGATGTTGGATTAACCAAATCTATTCTAACAAATATATACTGCACTGGTTAGTTAGAGGTCTAGTGGCATTCCTCTTCACTGGTTAGTGAGAGGTCTTAGGTTCGATTCTCGCCAAAGGTGAATTTGAACCACATTATTGCTAGTCCATTGTGAGGCTAAGCCCGCTCCCTCTCCTTAGTGTAGATAATATCGATTGTTAAAAAAAAAACAAATATATATTGCAAGTGTTACTAAATTTTGTCCCCCAATTAGATTGCAATTTTACTTGAGGATCTACACACCTAATTAACACTATGAATTTGTGTTTGACCTAATATCTTCTACCACAATATTTTGCGAGCAACTCGTTGTGTAGTGAGCGAAACCTTGGTTTACAAAGTGGTTCTGAAATTGTGTCTCTTGAGATGCATGTAGGTCACACACTTCAAAGGCGGCGGAGTGTCGCTTGGTGTTGGCATGGAACACCTCATGATGTGTTATAAACTAGCATTCAAATTAAACCCTCTTATTGACAATTGTAGTAAAGATGTAAGTAGGGATCGTTGTAGGCCGGGGATTAGGAGAGATTGTTAATCTACTTAAAAACTGACTCTAAAACACAAAACTAGACTCTAAAACACTTAACTAGACTTATATGACTCAAAACCAGCTAAACAAACACAAAACTGCACTAAACAATCAAACAGATTCAAAACAAACACTAGGACTTACTTTGGACGAAAATTGAATTGATTTTGACTCAAAACACTCAAAAACACAAGATTGGACAGATTCTAACCTAAGGGAAACGGCAAAGTAAAGGGATTGGGTTTTATGACTAAATTAAGCTAAAACAAACAGAAATTAAAGACTAGACAGGTTTGCATGAAATTGGGTGTGTTGGATGGATGATGGGATAGCGAGAGGGTCCTTCTCCACACATGACATATATGCACATGAATTGATTTCCAGTTACTCTTTCATTGAACCATGAATGACAATGCCCCAGATTAACCGTGTCTTCACAAATTAACCCTCAGATTTTCCTAAGTTCATTGAATTGGACGGACAACACATCGGCAACCAAATTATTCTTCAATAGTTCCCTACATGAGCAGCATAATAGAGATACAATCAAAGATCATTAAGCTTTGTGAAAATCATAAGCATTGACAAGGCATTCGTAACTATGACATCATGATACTCCTGCCAGGAATTTAACTTAACGCAATCGTGACCAGCGACCGTCACTACTTGCGAATATAAGTTCGTAACAATTATGTGAAACTCTCTTATATTCTAGCATCAAATTCATGCATGCAAACTAAGTAGGCCTCCTTAATCAACATACAAGAATACGTTATGAATCAAACAGTTAAGTAAATTGCATTCACAATTTATGAAGTCACAACTGAAAGTAATCAATTCATATTACAAATATGTTCATGGCTTTGAATTCTCCTCTAGCTAAAAGGAGTTTAGCTCCTCATGTTCGCAAAACAAAGATAATTAAACTTAAACATTGAAAACAAAGAATAGAATACACCTAGAAACTCTCCAACAATCCAACGTCTTGAATGGCAAGCACGTTCAAGGGTCTTCCTTCTTCTTCTTTGCTGCGGCACAAGGGTTGTGATGATGGATGAGTGGTGAATTGTGGTGGTGGATGGATGTAGGTGAGTTATGGTGAAGGATGGATGATGAATGGTGCGGCAGGAACATATATTTATAGGCTAGGGAGAGGACCACGACCTAATTAAATTTGAAGAAGGATTTTTACACCAAATCCTCAAGGAAAAAGGGTAATTAAATTCAGAATCCAAGGGGAAAAGGAAAGGTAAGGTGCGGCAGGGAAAAGAGGAAAGGGAAAGTCTTGCAAGGCAAGGAAAAGTTGTTTTCTAGAAGGAATAGGTGCGGCACCCTTTAGGACTGGGATTAGGCCTTCTAGAAACATTTATTTAGGTGTCCTAAAATAATTAGAGATCCTTCTTTCAGATGGAAATAAAGTAGTAAAGGATTAGGACAAAATCAGGAAACTTGGCTAACATTCCTTCTTTCTTGCTGATTCCTTATCTTCCTTTTTCTTGAATTAATTTCTCCATATTTGTAGCACATTCCTAGCCTCTTTTGGTCTTCAAATTCGTCCATCCACCTTGCTCCATGCATGTGTTATCCATTCCAAGCCCAAAACTGCTCCAAAATGCACTAAAATGCACTTTCTTGCCACTTTAGCTCTTTGAATCTACAAACACACGAAAATAGCTTAAAACACTCTAATAAACAGAAACTAAGTAAGTAAATGCAAGGAAACAAACTAACTAAGTCATATAAATATGCTCCTATCACCTCATAGCAGATGGAGTTTCAGGTCTCTTCTTTATAAATACATGGTCTGATATGGCTCGTGGTCTGGATCTTACAGTTCAACCATTCATGGACAGGACATTACTTCGTGCCCGAGACCCACCTCAGCCTGCATTCCCCCATGTCGAATACCAACCTTCTCCGCAAATGAAAATCCCTCATCCGCAGAGCATAAGTATTACCGATACTACAACCTCCATTTTCAGATTTACACGGGAGCAGCTCAACATCTTGAAGGCTAAGTCTACAGAAGATGGCGGGAACACAATAAAGTATAGCTCATTTGAGATGTTGGCAGGTCATATTTGGAGATGTGCATGCAAGGCACGTCAACTTCCCGATGATCAAGACACCAAACTTCATATTACAACTGACGGAAGGTCTAGATTGCAACCCCCGCCTCCCACCTGCTTACTTTGGCAATGCTGTTTTCAGAACCACACCAATTGCTGCAGGGGATCTGCTATCAAAACCGACATGGTATGCTGCAAGCCGTGTTCATGATGCTTTGGTCTGCGTGGACAACGATTATGTTAGATCAATTATTGACTGCCTTGAGCTTAATCATCCTCGTCTTTGTGAATTTGTCACTGGGCCTCCGTCTATATGGTGCCCGAATCTTGAGATAAACAGTTGGATTAGGCTGCCGATTCACGATGCTGATATTGGTTGGGGACGACCTATTTACATGGGACCTGGCGCAATGCCATTTGAGGGAATTTCTTTCATATTACCAAGTGCAACAAATGATCAGAGTTTATCGCTGGTTGTTACTCTGCAATCTGAGCACATGAAATCATTCTCCAAGATGTTGTATGACATATGAAGCAAATGAAACGCTGGAGATTGAATTCCCGCCATGCACTGTTGGCGGCCGGAGGTCCTCCTCAACAGCTGTTCAAATGTTTTGTGTGTTCACGGTGCTCCACACGGACCACACCACTGGTTGTATCTTATTGTCATTCTCAATGGATTCCCTATCTTTGAGCCTAAATTTGTCTAAAATTTACTCAATATTGGTTGGTATCATCAAGATAATTTTTTTCTACTCAAGATATTAGTTAATATTATCTCATTCATAAACCCTAGAGTATGGCCGGTGGAACTGCATGGTTCAACATGTTCATTTCCTTAGGGTTTGATCCCTATACAAGAAAGGCAAAGGCTAAATGATAAGGATCTCTCAATCAAACAAATTGCTTAAAACCCCAACCGAGTAAACGTTTCCTTCATCAAACAAATTGGCATTCATAGCTTAAATTGGGTTCCCTTTTTTTTTTCTTTTTCTAAGTGGCATGCTTGCAATTTCTAAATTCATGTTTATGTAAATTCCTGGCCTTCCATGGAGAATTTAGGGGGCAAACACCCTTCTTGTGAAATAAAAGACATTGAGTTTACAATAAGTCTAATCTTCTGAAATCAAATTACTCGTATACCATATATACTTCCGGATTACTGACATTGTGATTACTTTTCCCACATTTTCATGTGAGGGAAATCAAGAGCGCATAGAGTTCCAACGATTTAATCATCTTCATCTTGCTCAACAGCAACATAAAATGGAAACCTAAACATTGTGGGCTCAATTTTTTCATCGTTATGGAAGAGAGAACATCAACAGAAGAGACCAGAAAGAGGTTACTTCCTGCATTGTTGGACCTCGTTTTGGGCCTACATGTTAAGCCCTTAGGCTTCTTGGGTTTTCTATGAATATTAATAAAAAGGTTATTGTGGACATCATGAATTGTATAAAAATATGGGTTAGTGCTATTTACACATCCATTTTTACTTTTCACACATTTCTCAATTTTGGGTCGTCGGATCGAATGAATTGAAAATAATCAATAGCCAAAAATTAATAAGGGTGTATGGGAGATATAAATGGGTGTGTGAATAGCACTATCCAAAATTTAATTAATAGTTGGATCCTAAAATGAATTGACTTAAAATACGTTTTATATGTTTTTATTTATTTATAAAGATATCCTAAATATGAGTCTAAAGTTCTCCAATGCACTGAAAACTTAAAACTTATATATAAGTCTTTGGGAAAGTTGAGAACCAAATTTGAGTTTTTTTTTTTTTTTTTTTTTTTTTTTTTTTTTTTTGGTCAAAGCCAAATTTGAGTTTCAATATGAGACTTCAGCCCAAGGTGGAGCCCATACTATCTAGTAAAAATGTTATTCAACCAAGAAAAATGAGATTTGAGATTTGAGTCCAATTAACTCCAGTACTCATAACCAAATTGTTTAAACTCAAATATAAGTTTTTGAGTCGAATGTTTCTCCTCCAATGCAATGACTCAAATGTTAAAACTCAAATGAGTCTTAAATTCCGTATTTACATTGGAGAAGAAAATCAAAATACATAAATCCACCACCTTTTTTGACGCAAATATAAGAATATAAGTCTAAAATTTGAGACTCTGCATTGAAGATGCTTTAAGAGCATTTCAACCAGTGTGGACTTCCCTAGGAATATGTCATGCTCCAGTCTCAGGGTCTATAGAAAACTTGAATTCCAAATGTGAGCTAAATTGAGTAAATAAAAAGGTTTTTATGACAAATGATTCCTGAAATTGAAAATCAATCAATGTAATCCCTAGAAATAGGTGTCGTAAATCAATGTGGTCTTTCCATCACAATTATATCAAAAATTATGTTATGAATTGATGTGACACATAAATGGACCCTGTAAGTTTTTTTTTTTTAATCACAAATGATCCCTTAAATTGACCCAAACTATCAAGATTGTCTTTGAAATTGAAAATCGATCAATGTAGTCCTAGAAATAGATGCCTCAAATCAATGTAGTCCTTCTGTCACAATTTTGTAAAAATATTTGTTATATGTGATGTGACACATAAATGAATCCTACAAGTCTAATCAAATAAAAAATCGAAACAAATTTAATAATTAATTTAAAAGTTGTCAATCCAGAAACCCAGTCCCCCAATCACCTCTAATCTCAACCCACACTCATCTACCTCTATCTGTGGTATCCTTTTCCGTCTCTTCTTTGGAAAAAAAAAAATTTATCAAGACACCTATCTTTACACCCTTCACCGAATTTGACCAGGATTGAGATCACCTTTGATAACAACTTGGATTGGCGACGATTTATGTGACATCACCGTTAACATTGGGCGATCGACATCCTTACAACCTTAATCATGGAAAGCTTGTTGGGCGCTCCCCCGTTGATCTTGGTGACGCGAAAAGCGGGCGAGCTCTGCCTTGAGATAATCTCATTATGCAAAAAGGTAATCTGACAACTTTTTAAAGTAATTATTAAACCCACAGGAGCACATAGTAAAAATTTTGATAGAATTGTGATGGAATGGCCATATTGATATGCTACACCTATTATCAGAGATTATATTGATTGTTTTTCAATTTCAAGGATCATCTTGATGGTGTGGGTCAATTTTTGATACCATTTGTGATAAAAACACGTAAAACTTGTACGACCCATTCATTCAAAGTATATTCTACTCAATTAGCTTCATCACTCGCTCAAAAAAATTTCGTTTCGTCACAATGTGCATATGATCTTACCGAGCACTTGTGGAATCAACAAGGATAACACGAAGAACACCAATGGTGATTCCTATGTCATGGGATAAAATGTATACGTTACGATGATTTATGATTCGAAATAAAATAAAAAGAAAACAAAAATTTTAAGTATTGAGTTCAAAATACACATTGAAGACCGATATAGCTTTTGAAATCAAATTTGAGATCAAATATAACTTTATAACTTAGACAAGCCCAGGGGGAAAAGGCTAGATAGGGGGCATGAAGCCCAAATCTGAGACAAGCTCAGGGGATAGTTGAGACTCGACTCAAAGTAAAATGAAATAAACTCAGGGGAAAACCAGGAATAAAAACGTATGAAGGATACTGGAAAAGGTATAGGAAGAGGAGGTGGATACATGGAGGGGGATGGGCAGAGAGATGAAAGAGGAGGAAAAAGATGGAAAAGGCAAAGGAGAAAGGAGGAAGGAGTAGGGAAGCGGGCTGCCGCCTACCTCGAACAAGAGGAAGGGACGGCGACTGAAGCTTGAAACCGAGCCATATTTTCAATCCATTCTTCTCAGTTTTTGTTCGAAAATTCTCAATCTATTCTATATTGATTTGGAGTGATGCTAGAGAAAGCTTCTACTTGAGCCATATTTTGTGACCACATAATTATATAGCAATTAATGGTTGGATTACTTCTTTAAATCACCAAAGAAGGAATTCAATCATCAACGAGGTCAAATTATGTGGTCTCTAAAATATGGTCTAGAAACTTAGTATCTCTAGCATTTTTCATTGACTTGATATTGAAAGGTTAATTTCTCTTAATCCTCTTTAATTTTTTATTAATTACTTTTTATATTGACTTGAGAATGGAAGGTTAACTTCAACATAGAAAAAACATTTAAAGCCTCAAAAATAATTAGCTCATAAGTCAAAGCATGTATTATTTAATTTTTTAACATTTATGTGAGATTCCTCCTCACCTAAAATTCTGACTCTTCCACTCGATTCAATTCGATTCAATTCAATTCAATTCATAAGAGAAACTAACCACCAAGCGCAAGAACGGAAGAACCTGAATTCCATATTCCAGCCCGCCAACAAGAGGAGAGGCCTCACCAAGTCCAGAAGCAGAAGCAGGACAGCGTCCACTTTCTGACTTTCCCAAACGCACATTATCAATAAAGTAAATCTTAATTATTTAATAAATAAGTAATTAATCCCAATGCAAATCCAAAGCCCCTCGTTACATTTTGTGATCCTTATCCAGAAATATTCAGTCACGCTGACGCTACCCCCAACTAACAGAGCCACCTACCGCCGTTATAACGTCGAAACCCCAACTGTTCCGTTTTCCTCATTTACTCCTATTCCCATCATCCCATGTGTCCAAATGTGTCCTCTCCGTCCGTAATCCAGTCTCCAACCTCCAATGGAAACCGGGGATATGAAAGTTCAAACATAGTGGGAGCCAGTACTCTTAGCTTTGGGTCCCACCCACCAACACTCTCTTTCTTCTTTTATTTTTCTTTCTATTGTCCCAATTCCAATACCCTCTTTCTTTTTCTTTTAGATTTGGTGATGGTTTTGATGCTTGGTATGTCACATCTTGTTTATAAGACATATTAATTTGGAGATTTCTCGTTTTAGTTCTAGTGGTGTGATTTGTGCTTTGGGTCTCACCCACCAACACCCTATTTTTTCTTTTCTTTTTTTTTTGTTGTCCTAAGTCCAACCCTTGAAGATTGTCTTATATGTCGAGGTACAAAATGAGTTGAAAAAATAGTAGCATAATAATAATAACATAAAAGAAAAATTACAAACCAAGTGCAAAATTGACTGTAATTATATGTCGAAGTGCAAACCAATATTTGGGAATTTGGTTTGAGAAATGCCAAATATTAACTTGAATCTTCTTCTTAGTCGAAATACAAAATTGCTTGTGTTAAGATTTAGAGTTTTCTTTGATATTAACTTTAGAGAGATGTTAAGAGGACTATTTCGAATATCACATGTTGTATGACACCATGTGAAGGAAATTATTATTATTATTAGGTTACTGCTTGTGTTCTTCTTATGGGAAAACTATTTGTTTCTCTACTTATAATTAACGTATATTCACTTTAGAAACATTATAATTAGAACCGTTCATTATCTTTATCAGCATCTAAATATCGTATTCGCAAAAAAATAATTCAATTTCGAGATTCTTTAGTCATTTATACCGGTTAGACCATCGATGGTTTTGGTAACAAATAAATTTCTCTTGATGAATCGTCCATTTGTTTGATCCATAAGAATGATTAAAAGATCTCTAAATTGGTTTTTTTGCAGATATGATCTTTAGATGATTATAAAGAGAATTAATTGCTTTGATTATGATGTTCTTAAGGTGAACATACGTTAATTGTAAGTGGGAGAATAAGTGGATTCCCCATAGAGGAAACACAAGCATTATCCTTATTATTAATATTACTATTGAAATGGAAGAAACTTACACATGTTGTATTATTAACATGTCATATAATCTCAAAAAGAAAATTGTCCAAGTGCAGACTAGAAATTTCGTCATGCATATGGAGACGTGTGAATGAAGAAATGTCATATATCATAAAGTTAAAAAAAGAACCTTACAATCAAGGGCTTCTTAAAGTCCTTCAATGTTTACCAGGTATTAGAAAGTTGGCGGGCAGTAGGAAGGAAGCTAGAAGAAAGACCTCTCTTAGGTTTTTTTTGGTTTTGTTTTTCTTTTCCCTCTTCATGTATTTTCCAAAAATAAAGAAATAAAAAAATAAAGAATATTATAGGTCACCATCTCACCAACTCTACTCTTACATTACTTTCAACCTAAGGAGACAAACCCAAAGGGACAGTGTCACCCACCAACTCCAATCATCACTTCCATTCGTCGTAAAGCAATTTTTTTTTTAAAAAATAAAAAAACGATATTATTTCTATTGGAATAAATTTAGTAATAGGCTAATAATAAGATGGTTCAAATTTACGTTTAGTGAGAATTGAATCTAAAACCTCTTATTTATAAGTAAAGAGAATTACCACTACACCGTAGTACTAAAGTGTGTTTTAAGGCAAATTAAACCCTTTTTTTTTTCTTTTTGCAATAAAAATAGAGAAATGGGGAAAGTGCTGGGGCGGGCAAGGATTGCAATTTGACGTGGCATGTTGTGAGTAGCCAAAGTTCGGTCACAAGGTAGGTGAGTGACAGATGCTTCGCTCCACGGCGCTCGCTCGAGATTGTATGCACTTAGTTGGAAAGCGTCACCAACCCCACCCCTCCCTCCTCCTTACTTAATAAGCACTCTTCCTCTCTCTCCTTTCATTTCCCCTCCCAACTCCCAAATCATCCTTTCCTTGCGCCTCTTATTACATCTCTCTCTCTCTCTCTCTCAACTCTCTTCCTCTCTGCCCTCCCTCCGCTAAAGTACGTCGGTAGCTCACAAACCCTACATTACAAGGTAATTACATCGTTCCTTGTTTTCTCCTCGTCTAATTTTCATCTTTTAACGTTAGACGACGGTGCATGTTGGCAACGACGCGAGAACGTTAACGGAAAACACGAGAAAGGAAAGAAATGGGATTTTTTACTTTAATTAAATCCGGCAAGCACGTCAGCCCTGACGGCTAGCTTCGTGTATCCCTGTATTATTTATAAAGAAAAATAAATTCGAAAAAGGAATGCCTGTGAATGGTTTTTTTTTTCTTTTCAAAAAATTAAATTAAATACCACCAAAGACGGCGCACGTTAGCCGAGGAGTGAATATATTATAACAGTGTTTTGTTGGGTGCAATGCAGGTGTGCCAGGCGTGGCCCAACGAAGCGCGAATATGGTGGTCAACGTTGCCGTGAGGAAGTCCACGTTGGTTAAGCCGGCGGAGGAGACGCCAAAGAAGGCGCTGTGGAACTCGAACGTGGACCTGGTGATTCCGAGCATCCACACGCCCAGCGTATATTTCTACAGGCCGAATCCAAACGGTACGTCCAACTTCTTCGACCCGGCGGTGCTCAAGCACGCTCTGTCCAAGGCTCTTGTGCCGTTCTACCCTATGGCGGGGCGGCTTAAGCGCGACGACGACGGCCGTATCGAGATTGACTGCGACGGCCAGGGTGTTCTGTTTGTTGAGGCGGAGACGGGCTCCGTCATCGATGATTTCGGGGATTTCGCTCCCACGCTGGAGCTCCGGAGGCTCATCCCCTCCGTTGATTACGCCGCCGGGATTTCGACTTATCCTCTCTTACTGTTACAGGTAATTTACTTATCGGTATTTTGATCCAGTTTCAAAAATTTGAGGAGTTGTTAAAATAGTCTAGTTTTTTAATTTTTAATTTTTAATTAAATTTCTTAATTTATTTATTTTTATTCAAATTTTAATTTGAATATAAATTTTTTATATGTCATCAAATATGATATCTCTACTAAACGTGATAAATTGCATTTAATATTTGGTAGATGTATCTATGAAAATAAATAAAAGTTAATATACCTATCATTCATGGAAATAGTTCAAAGACATTGCTTGTTCCATACATTTTTATATTCATGCTAGTATATACGCTGATGGGTGTGCTATTCACAAACTACATTTTACTTCTCACACATCCTTTGATAATTTATGTTCGTTGATCTTCTTCAATTCATCCGATCCGACGGTCGAAAATTAAAAAGATGTGTGAGAAATAAAATGGGATGTGTGAATATCACATTCCTACGTTGAAAGTGATTTAATATTTAATTTTAAAATTGAGTAAAAAATAAATTTATAAACAAGATATGACATTTATCATAATTTAATAAAAAATAATAAAAAGAAGGTGATGTAGATAACCAAAAAATGGTCTAACCCAACTAAATAAATGAAACCCCATAATAACTTACAAAATTAAAGCTTACTCTTTATTTATTTAAGTGTGTATTTTTTTTTATAGTGTTTCGGGTGGTCGTTTTCAGTGCTGTCGTGTAAGTTATAACACTTTCTGGTTTGTTTAATGAAATGAAAACTGTACTGGAGGTATTAATTGGGAAGCTACACCAACATTTTATTTGAATTGGTCAAATAAGTAATGATCATATTTCTTGGTAGGTAATAGGTCCCACCTAAATCAGCATATGTCATGTTGTGATTAGTAAATTTAAGAGTAAATTATAAAAAATTATCTTAATTATAGATTGAATCACAATCGCATACATCATGTTTTAAAAATTAGAATATCATATATTATCTTACGAATTTGTTGCAATGTCAGACCTCCACCACTTTTTCTGTCAGTTTCTCTGTTAAATGCTAACGCAGCCAGTTTTTATGTTAGTTTCTTTATTAAATGCTAACGTAGCTTAAACGTGATTCACTCTCTAGCCTAACCGGATTAATTAATTAACTATTAAATTTTATTTTTATAAAAAAAAGGGGACCCACCCTACAAACCCACGCCTTCACTCTTCTTCCCCAACTGTTGCTCCCTCCACCTTAGCTTCCTCCGCCACTCATTCGAATCCCCTTCCCTCCGTTGCTCTCCTCCCCTTCCTTCTACCTCCACCCAAGTCCTTTCTCTTCAGGAAGAAGCATGTCTCCATGAAGCTCTCTCCCCGAACATTCTTGGTAGGTAATAGGTCCCACCTAAATCAGCCTATGTCATGTTGTGATTAGTAAATTTCGTAGTTAAAATGGTTTTCTTTTAGAGTAAAATTTGTGAGTTCCGAATATGTACAATTACACGTGTGAGTGAGTGATTGTCAATTTTAGACTTTAAATAGAAACTTTACCTAAAGATTTCTGACAATCGCCTACGTGCGCTTTGGCAATTGGAATTAGCTTTATTTGATCCTTGTTTGCATCACATATATGAGTCTCATTTTTATTGTTTTAAACTTACGTGAAAAGATCTACTTGAACAAGCGGGTGGCAAAAGTTTGGCTCGTGGCAATGGAAATCTATAGAAGTGGTTTCTAAATTTGAGATTGGTATAACTCTTCAGTTTAGTTTCTGACAATGAAAATCTATAGAAGTGGTTCCTAAATTTATCCACTGTAAATCATTTTGATCGTTCCATAAAAATCCATTAATATCCTTGTTAACTTGTCACATGAATGACCACTGTGACCACCTTTTAAGGGTATTTTTGAAAAACCAACTCCTCCACTTAATGAGGATATTGACAAATTTTTTTATGAATGACCACAATGATTTACGAAGAACAAATTCAAAGACCACTTTTATTATTTTCATTGCCAAAGAACAAAATGAGAAATACTAATTTCAGAGATCATTTTGACTAAAAAAACCTAAAAAGATATTATCATTTCATTAAATTTCGTACGTTTACTATGTTCAACTGGTGGATGTATGGTTTAGAGAATGTGGGTTATATAGTAATAGTTGAGATCATTTGGTGAGATTTTGGATTCGTGATGTTGCAGGAGACTTTTGGGCTTGAGGAAAAGTCAATCTAGCAAGTATATGGCTTGTGAACTATCTCTGTGTTGACATTTGGAGCAAACCTGTCTTTAGATTATAATAAGGTGTTTAAAAAACATACTAGTGTTGCACACGTTGCTCCATTTTCCTTTGTTATAATTTCTTAAGTCTAAATTCAGGTTTCTTAATTATATTATTGATTTGAATTGAACTTTTCCACATTTAGGTAGAGGTCCTAATCTTTAATCAGACCTGTGCCATTTTGATGAAAGTTCATAGAAGAAGATAATTATGAAAATAAGGGGATGTTATCAGTAGCGGATGCAAGATTCGAACTTTGGAGGTCCTAGTGTTTTTTTTTAATTTTTTAATTTTTAATACAACGATATATTTTACACTAAGGGGAGGGGGAGTTCGTTTTAGCCACACAATGAGTAACCTAATTTGGTATCGAATTCGCCATCCACAAGATTCGAACCTAAGACACATCTTACTTACAAGTGAAAAGGAATAGATTAAATATTATTCGTGTTGATTGTGACAAATATTATTGAGTTTAATTATTTGTGGGAATTGTTATTAGCACTCCAAAAATCTCATTTGACATTCCAAATTTTCTATAATTAGAAAGAAAAATACATTTGTGAGGAGTGTAGAATGAGATTTTTGGGGTGCTAATAATAGTTCCGAACATATCAGTAGTTTGAAGATGTCATCCACTTGACTTGGTTAAGGGTTAAAACTAATAGATTAAATTTAGAAGATTGTTTGAAGATGTCATCCATTTGACTTGGTTGATTGGTTTCTTAGGGATATTATTATATGTTTAATACTATTTAATGTTTCAATCGTTTGACCAATTGGAGGCAGGCTATCTCTACTCTTGCTTAGAATCCTCAGCCTCGTCTTACATTTTACCTCAACTTACTGAAGTCGGGGAATTGTTCAACAGTTAAGCTTACAAGGAATGGTTTGGGTTTTACTCTTTGCAGGTCACGTACTTCAAATGTGGAGGAGTGTCACTTGGTGTTGGAATGCAGCATCATGCAGCAGATGGATTTTCTGGTCTGCACTTTATTAACACATGGTCTGATATGGCTCGTGGTCTTGACCTTACACTTCCACCATTCATCGACAGGACATTGCTTCGTGCCCGAGACCCACCTCAGCCTGCATTCCAGCACATTGAATACCAACCTGCTCCACATATGAAGACCCCTCTGCAAAGCGCAAAACCTGGTGCTGCGGATAGCACCGCAGTCTCCATTTTTAGATTAACACGGGATCAGCTCAACATCTTGAAATCCAAGTCTAAGGAAGCTGGGAATACAGTCAGCTATAGCTCATATGAGATGTTGTCAGGTCATGTTTGGAGATGTGCATGCAAGGCGCGTGAACTTCCCGATGATCAAGACACCAAACTATTTATTGCCACTGATGGAAGATCCAGACTGCAACCACCACTCCCACCTGGTTACTTTGGCAATGTGATTTTCACAGCAACACCAATTGGTGTCGCGGGGGATATCCAATCAAAACCAACTTGGTATGCTGCCAGCCGTATCCATGATGCTTTGGTGCGTATGGATGATAGTTATCTTCGATCTGCCCTCGACTATCTTGAGCTTCAGCCTGATCTGTCTGCCCTTGTTCGTGGAGCTCATAGTTTTAGGTGTCCAAATCTGGGGATAACTAGTTGGGTTAGGCTGCCAATCCATGATGCCGACTTTGGATGGGGTCGGCCCATTTTCATGGGACCTGGTGGAATTGCATTCGAGGGGTTGGCGTTTATAATACCAAGTGCGACCAATGATGGGAGCTTATCGCTGGCCATTTCTCTGCGAACCGAACACATGAAATCCTTTTCGAAGATGTTGTATGACATATAAGGAAACGATATGCGTGAGAAGTTTATCCTGGTTTGAGTTACTGCCAGCTCGGTCATCTTCTGGTTTGCATAAATTTTCGAAAGTTCTCGTGTTTCTTTCCTAGTGCTTTTTTGCTCATACATGGTTAATGCCATTGGGAATACTAATGTCGGTTGACTATTTGCTCGACCTGATATAGAACATAAGTTGTACGCATCTAAGGACTTTGACAACAATTGTATTACGCATTGATACTAAATTTACATAATGTTTAATTTTGTTATCTCTCTTTGGTTGCGCGAAGGATAATTGAGCTATATAAGTTCTCGAAAATTCGGAATCATATATGCAGAACCTAAAGATTTGTTTTTGTTTTATTTTTTACTGGTGTGATCTTGCTCTAGTCATATACATTTACCATGTTTCGTGCTATTGATCGTCGCATATCTTTTCGGTTCTTTGGTTTAGGATTAAGGAGCTCAATTTTTTTCCTAATTTGCGGAAGATGCAAAAATGTTGAAGTCCTGTTTCAGAGAGAGATTAAATGAATATATAGCACAACAATCCTCGTACAAGCTTACAAACAATTTCTGAAAGCTTACAAACAATTTCTGAAAACTTACCAACAAAAAAAAACAGATATCGGCACACATCTACTTACAAGCTTAATTACAACAAATAGGATTAACAGGAAAACACCAAAGAAAATGTGAGAAAAATTCCCAATTAACAAAGCAAAGCTTATTGGCCAAACAAAAACACACCAAACCTGCATATTCATGGATCGGAACATGTCAAAGTGATTGAAAGGTAAGAACAAGAATCAAAGCAGAGGTTACTTGCAGCATGGTTTTAGTGATGAGAAAGGGCTGCTGGGACCTTGCTAGCACCGGTGTTGCGCTACTATTGTCACTTGGGTGCTGATGAGCAACATCTGCACCGCCATTTCCCCTTTTCCATCTTTGGTTCTTCCTCGAATCATCCCACACCAGCTCGCCTCACTTCCACAGAAAGTTCAGTGCAACACTAGTCCGGGGTTCCAAAGATCAATCAATTGACATAATAAAGACGGTTAAATTCTTACCATGAATTTCTCGTCCTTGTATGCCATGTTCGTGTTCTAACTCGAAGACGCTTGTGCGAGCCAAGGTTGAAAGGGCATAAGTGCATAAGATGAATAAGAAGCATGTAAGTAATTTCATTCCCATTCCCTTCATTTTGTTTTAGACTGCCAAAAGCTAAAGGCTTATGCCTTAGCCTTTAGGAATGCCATATTATATATCCTCTAGTTTGTGGCTACATATTCAGAAATCTAAAAAGGAACTCAGCAAATGGTAGCATCAGAGATGAGCAATCCATATCTTGGATAGGCAGGCACATTCCGAAACCCTACCATTTTTGCTTTGGAGGAATATTTTTACACTACTGTTGTGTTTGTTAAACTTAGCATATGACCAACACCATGTAATTCATGTTGTCCCCATCGTCAAGTCTTCACTATATTCTATATATCCAGTAATGACATACTAAATTGATCAACGAGGAAAGGGGGTTGGAACTTGAGGCCTCTTCCAAGTTCCAACATCGGGAAGAGAATTACCACTTATACAATAACATATTCATTTACTAGGGGCTGCTGGGACCTTCCAATCATCGGTGTTGCACTACTTTTTAGGCGCTGATGAGCAATATTTGAACCAACTCCCCCTTTCCCTCTTTGGGCCTTCCTTGAATCGTCCGTTTCATGTTTTTCTCCATACGGCTCGACTGAGCCACCAACACCAGCATGCCTCACTACTACAGAATATTCACTGCAACATTATTCAGTGATTCTAAGATCAATCAGTTGAAATAATACGTGGGTTAAATCTCTTACCATGAATTTCCCGTCCTTGTACATCTTCGTGTTCTAACTCGAAGAAGCTCCGGAGAGCCGAGCTTGAAAGGGCATGAGTGCATAAGATGAATAAAAAGCATGCGTGTAATTTCATTCCCTTCATTTTTTGTAACTTGGTTGGAGGGGTCAGGGAGATAGCTAGGGAATTAGGGATAGACTGTGCCAAAAGTTAAAGGCTTAGGCCTTGAGCCTTTAGGGATGCCATATTATATATTCTCTAGTTTGTAGCTACATATTTAGAGAATCTAAAAAGGAACTCAGCAAATGGTAGCGTCAAAGAGGAGCAACCCATACATTTGATGGGCAGGCACATTCCAAAAACCTACCATTTTCGCTTTGGAGGAATATTTTTACACTACTGTTCTGTGCAGACCTGAGGTCAGTACATATACACGTCATGTTCCTTTATATTCGATAATGGCATACTAAACTCACAAGTTTTATCTTATCAACAGGGAAAGGGGGTTCGAGCTTGAGACCTCTTCCAACATCGGGGGAGAAATACGACCTCATAGGATATGGCTATTTGTGCAGGATAACATATTCGATATTAATTTCTGCCGCTGCTAGTAATAAGATCATTTCATTACGAACAAAATGAATGCACACATAAATACACCTGTTTCAGTGTACCAGTACCACCTGGACGATTACAAGTTGTGCTTGATGTGAGAAATTGAGTAAAAAAATATGTCCTTTATGGTTTGATTTTGAAACTGTAACGTCCATTACCTCGAATGTCTGGCTCATTTGTAAGAAGTATTGCTTGAAATCAATCTCTAGAAGAAGTAACCATTATTTTTCAATTGATGGTGTCTTCTATTGCGCTTAGATGATTTAATCACCATTTATTTCGTTTTGCAAAAGAACATACCTGCAAATGCGATTATTGCAGAAACATGAAAAGAAAGAAAGAACAGAAACAAGCAAAAGGGTTTAAACAAAAAATGATGAAAACAAATCATGTACTATGCTTTCAACTAATTCAACATTTATTGGAGTAATCTGATCATAATTTTGGGTACAATGATCATCAAATGGACACTTCTACGGTTGTAACATTGATGTAATACAAAATGAAAAGCTGGAATTTAAAGAATGAAAAATACGCGTGTCATGAAACTATACATTGTAGAGGTCATCTTCACCAGCCCCAGAAGCAGCACCTCCGCTGGAAGCATTGTCTGCAAACCTGAAATCTGTTCCAAACCCTCTTGACTGCTGCAGTGTCTGCGCAAATGCCTGGTACTTGCAGATATCAGCATCACTAACACTCCTACGAGCATACTTCATTGATTCCTCAAAATGAGCTGCCTTGATCTCTGCTACTTCATCAATAACGTCCTCCTCCATTGCCTCAGGATTCTCATTTCTCCTCCTCTCCCTCTCAATATCCTTCTCAATGTTCTCTCCGATTGCATATTTGCAAGCACACTGGTATATTTCCGTTATATCCGCACCACTAAACTGGCAGTGTACTTGGCAAGGGCTCTGATGTCCACATCTTTAAAAACTGGAGACTTCCTTAAGCAAGACTGGAATACTTGATAGCGAGATTCCTCATCAGGGAAAGGAATGTAAATCAACTGATCCAGACGGCCTGGACGCAGAAGTGCAGGGTCTATAATGTCCAGTCTGTTGGTGGCCCCGATAATGAAAACAGTTTTCTTTGCAGACATTCCATCCATTTCTGTAAGAAGTTGATTCAAAACCCTATCAGCAGCATCCCCAGCATCACCTACACTACTCCCTCTCTGAGTCGCAATGGAATCAAGTTCATCAAAGAACAGGACACATGGAGCAGACCCATGGGCTTTGTCAAAGATTTCGCGTACATTGGCCTCGCTCTCTCCAAACCACATCGTAAGCAATTCAGGCCCCCTTATACTGATGAAGTTTGCTTGACACTCATTGGCAATTGCTATTGCAAGAAGAGTTTTACCACATCCTGGAGGACCATAGAAGAGAACTCCCTTTGAAGGAGACATTTCAAATTTCTCAAATTTCTCCGGATGCTCTATAGGATACTGAACTGTCTCTTGAAGTTCCCTCTTAACACTTTCGAGATCTCCAATATCTTCCCAACTAACATTCGGCACTTCAACAGCTGTTTCACGAAGAACAGAAGGGTTGCTTGTGCTAAGAGCAGTCTTCAGGTGATGGTTTGTAACTGCCATTGACTAAGAATCTCAGCATCTATTTCCTCATCTTCTAAGTCGATCACATTCATCTTCTTTCTGATGCATTGAAGTGCACCCTCAGTACACAAAGCAGCAAGATCTGCACCAACATAACCATGTGTGTCCTTAGCCATGATTACTCGAAAAAGAGTCTTTGGTAGACACTGGAGAAAATGTTTCATTGTAATCCACTCATTCTCTTTGTTTTGAAAATCCACTTGGAGCCTATGGACTTCAAGTTTTCTGCATTATCAACTAAAGTCCATACCCCATTTTTATGCATTGAAGCCAATTCCTCTTCCATTGCAGCTTTCCATAAATTGGAGTTCACACATTCCATAGCCTCTTTATAAGTGACAGGATTGTTTTCATCACCAACATCATAATCCATTATCATCTGGAATAGCTGATTTTCTTGTTCTTGTGGATCTTCTTTGAACTTGTTGTGAAGCATTCATGCTTGAGGTAGGTTGAGAAGCCAAGGAACCTTCTTGGATTGCAGTTGGTGGTGCTTGAATAGAGTGTGTAGGTTCCTGTAAATTAGAACTGACTCCCACATTTCCACTTTCATTCATTGCATTTCCTTCAGTTGTTGAAGTTGTATGTCATCCAATTGGAGCAAGTGCCAAAGGCAGCAACAAGGACTGAGTGATCTCAGGAGCATCACCAATTATTGATTCATCTTCATTATTTTCCTAAAAAACATAAGATCTTTTGCCTAACACACAAGGTTCTTCATAATTCTCAATGAATTTGGCATTGTGACTTTCTACAATTCTTGTATAGTGATGAGGACAATAAAATCGAAAACCCTTTGACCTTTCTTCATATCCAACGAAATAGCAACTGGTTGTTTTGAAATCCAGTTTTCTTTTATTTGGATTGTAGAGTCTGGCTTCACATTGGCATCCCCAGGTGTGAAAATGTGCCATGCTTGGTTTTCTTCTAGTCCAAGCTTCAAAAGGAGTGACAATTAAAGCTTTTGTAGGCACCTTATTCAATATATAATTTGCAGTTTTGATGGCTTCTCCCCATAAAAACTCAAGCAAATGAGATCAAGATATCATACTCCTCACCATATTTTTCAAGGTCTTATTTCTTCTTTCTGCAACACCTTTTTGAGATGGTGTCCCTGGGGTTGTGTACTGAGCTAGAATGCCATTTTGTTGCAAATAAAGAGCAAATGGACCCTTGTTTTGTCCACTTTCAGTATACTTGCCATAAAACTCACCTCCACGATCTGATCTCACCACTTGAATTTGTTTTCCCAATTGTTTCTCAACTTCAAGTTTGAAAATTTTAAAACAGTTTTAAACTTGTGACTTTTCTGAGATTAAAAACAAATAAGTGTATCTCAAGTAATCATCAATAAAGAGGACAAAGTAGGAGTTTCCACATATGGTTTTTGTTGGAAAGGGACCACATACATCAGTGTGTATAATTTGCAACAGATCATTGCTTCTTGTGGCTTCAATTTTGTTTCTAATATTGGTAGTTTTACCTTTATGGCAGTCTATTCATTCCTCAAAATCATCAAAATCGATGTTTGATAGTATGCCATTCTTCATTAATCTCATCATTCTCTCTTTGGATATATGACCCAGCCTTCTATGCCATAACATAGAAGAGTTGTCATTAAGATAAGCACGTTTAGAGACAGAATGTTCAAGATCGAGACAAGTTTCATAATAAGTGCATTCAATCACCAAAGATCTCCATTTGGGAATGCATATCTAATAGAGTTGTCAAACTGGTTCTTAATGAAAAACTGAATTTGATTAATATCACCAATATATGAAAAACCATCCTTAACAAACTGAGTAACATAAAATAAGTTCCTTCGTATAGAAGGAACATAGAGTACATTATGTAGTGTTAAAACATAACCAGATGACAAGTTTAACTTAATTCTACCAATAGCTTCAACTACCACTTTATTCCCATTGCCAACAAACACATTGTAGACCTCTTTACTTGTCCCCTTATGGTTTTGAAATCCCTGCAATGAATTTGTAATGTGGATTGAACAACCAGTGTCAAACCACCATGAGTTTTGAGGAATAAAAACCATTTTCAACAGTGACAAAAACATTAAATTCTGTGTTACCTTTCCTGATCAACCAAGCTTTAAAACCAGGATAATGTTTCCTCAAATGCTCAGTGGATTGACAGTAAAAACATTTTTTAAGATGGTTTGAATTCACTTGCAGACCAGTGGAAGTTGAAGCACCATTGTTCTTGGCAGCAACTGAAGTGTTTTTTAAGGATTTCTTTGGACCAAAATCTGCACCTGCTCGATTTTTGAACCCTGATTGCTTCTTGTTGCTTTGTAGTTATCATTTTGGAATGCAACAATCCCCATTTTTGCCTTTCCTTTCCCAGAATTGACAAGATTTGCCAACTTCATCCCCTCAGCCTTGGACTTCTTCTTTATTTCTTCATCTTGACATCAAATAGAAATGAGTTCATTGATGGTCCAAGTCTCTTTATGTGTGTTGTAGTTCACCTTTATCTGATCATAATCACCAAATAAAGAATATAGGGCCATGTGCACCAAAAAATGATTTGTTATCCCTATCTCCAATGCATTGAGTTTGTTGGAGATGTTCACCAATTTTAGCAAGTGTTCACGAACATTGATTAATCCATCATGCTTGGTGTTAATTAGTGCAGTGAGATATGCACCTATTTCAGCTTTATCAGACATCTTGAACTTCTCTTCAATCCTAGCCATATAATCCTTGGCTAAATCACATCTAGGTGTTCCTCCATAGCATTTTGCATAATGAGAAGAGACATTTGATTAGCTCTCTCCCATTTTGCAAAAGTCTTTCTTTCTTGTGCAGTACTTGAATCAGTTAGGGCTGTAGGTTGAGGTGTCTTGAAAGCTACACTAAATTCCAGCATTCCCATATTCATCTCAATTTGGTGCTTCCATGTGTTGAAATTGTTACCATTCAACATCTCAATATTCACAAGATTGAGCATGTTGAAGCATGCATAAATTATTTTTCGTTTGTGAATTCATAAGTTTGTGATAAAAAATGATGCATAAGTTTCTTGTCACACCACAGTCATATAATTTGTTACACCTCATTATTTTGTACATTTCATAATTTCCCCAAAAGGTTTTTGAAAGTTACTTTTTGGTCCCTTATCCTAATCTAATCCGGACCCTTTATCTCGATTTCTCTTATTATCCACGTTGCCACATGGCAAACACCCAACTCCCATTCTCTTTATCTTTTCCCGATCTCTCTGTCTCTCTCACTCTTGCAGTCTCTCTGTCACTCTCTATCTTGTCTTCCCTTAACTCTCTCCCTCAGACTCTTCTCTTCTCGTCGACCCACACACACCCAAACCACCCTGACGATGGTATTGCACCACCGCGACCCACGAAGATCTCCCCTCCCTCGCTCTATATCTCTTTCTCTCTTCCTTCTCCCACGGTAAGCACTGAGAAGGTGCAAGGGCGAACTCTGTCGAACTCCACCATTTCCGAATAGGTGAGCCTCGGAATCGTTTTACCCTGTCTTAAATTGGATATTGGTACGAATTTCTGAGTATGTATACTTATTTTGGTGAAGGTTGGACTTGAAATCAGTTCGGGTGTGTTAAACCCAAATTTCGGCAAGTACCTGTGGCTTGCAGGCCACTTTTCGGCCATCTCCGACCCTCTTCACGGTGAATCGTATGTATAAACCTCTTCCTATCGTCTTGTACTTCATTTTCATACCTAGATCGCATCCCTAGGTTGCCAGTTGCCGTCGACTAGAGCTCGAGAGGCTTCGGCCTCCTTCCCAGCGTGAAACCAGAACCCAGGCCGTGAGGGCCGTGTGGAGTGGGCCTTTGGGCCTTTGCTTCTAAGCCCAACCCATTGGGAAAACCAAACCCAAACTTTTTAATTATTTATTTTACTTATTAAAAACCTAATGAACTGGGCTGGCCTTTAGCCCAGGCCTATTTGAGAACCCAAGGCCACCAGCGCTTTTAAAACCGTAGGGCTTCAAGCCTTCAGGCCATTCAGCTAGGGCATTCAGCTCGTTTACTTGAAACCTTCAACCCTTTGGGCCTTAGAACCCTAGGCCCAACCCAGTTTAGCCCAAAACCCTTTGACCCAGGCCTGTGACCCGTTGACCTTGACTTGGTCAATGGTCAGCGTTAATTTTGACTTTGATCGGTCACCGTTCGTTGACCTTTTGGGTTGACTTTTCAGGTTTTCATCCGGGACCCCTCATAGGCTAATTTTGACATCCTGGACCTGTTTTTGAAGTCCGTTTTCCCAAATTCCATCGTTTGACTATAGTTTTATTAATTGGACCCTTTATGTGCTTAGGGGTAAATATTATGGCAATTCAATCTTCGCTAGTCTGCGCAGCTTTTAGCGGCGAAGTATCTGTTAGTGGACCCCTTGTAAAAATGCATGTTTTAATAGTAGAAATGCATACATGAAAAACATGATTTAATGACTACGTTTTATGAAATATTTTGCGAGATAACATGCTTATTGAGGCTAGTTTGAATTATTACTATTTTTCCTATAACCCGTGTTCTTTATAGAATATCTGATGGATGATGATATAATATTTAGAACATGTTTCGAACACCTCTTTATAGTATAGATGATGGATGACTTTATACTATGAAGTTGCTTTTCAAATATATATATGTTCAATGGTTTTGTACTTACCTAGTGGTCCTAATTCCGCTATAGGGCGAGGGATAGATTTCATCCCGGCCGACGGATACGGTGTTGGCATAAGGCCTAAAGGGTTTTTCCTTTGGCAATTATCACATGGACGGGGAGTGGGCACGGAGCCTGGGGGTCATTTTACTCTGGCAATTGGCACATAAATGGGGAGTCGACATGAGGCCTGGGGGTATTGGACATTCACTAGTGATTACGATATATACGAGATATGTTTTGAGACATTGCACGGCATGCTAATTTTCGGAAAACCTATTTTATTTATCATGCTATATGTGTTTTCATAAAACTTGGGGTTAGTATGCTGATAACTGTTTTATTATATATATCAACTTGGTCCACTCATGTTTGTTTTGCGCCCTCTTCAGGACTTAGAATCAAGGCATACAATCACGGCGTTCAGGCACTTCAGCATCGGCATCTTCGAGTCCTCTCGGTGTAGGACCCATCCTCTTATTCATTCAATTTTATATTATTTCCTTTTAGTATTCTAGTTAATTGTATGCTCTGAACACGTTCCTCATTTGCATTTTAATTATATTTAAATTTATAAGTCTTATTTATTCCTTGTTCTCAGCATTTGCATTCAATAAATGGCTTTCGTCACCCTCGGGTGTCGACCATCACGTGCCTATCCTGGTGTTCGGGGAATATCGGGATCGGGGCGTGACAGATTGGTATCAGAGCGTGGTTCTGTTACTGTAGTAGTGTGTCTGTCATGACGTCATTTGGATGTCACGACTTCCGAATTTGGTGTCATTCGGCGCAGCTGTGCAAACCTTTCTTTGTTTGAATTGTCACCTTCTGGTTGAAATACAAGAATTCGTGTCGGGATTGTGCCTCAACAATGATGAAGTGGATTGTTAGACGACTTTCAACATCAGATCGATACTCTGCAACATGCGTTCCCTAGGAATTACAGGCGGAGTCGGATCTACATAAGAGTGTTGGGAAACGGAAAAACCTAAGTGGTTTGAATATGGAAGATCTGAAGCGGTGTTGTACTCTGCGACATACGTTCCCTAGGAATGGCTGGCAGAGTCATATCTCTTTGGAAATTATTCAAAACTTTTGAAATGCGCGCTAAAGAAATGAGTAAGTGCTAGTTGTGACGAAGTTTAGTAAGTGGTAATTGGTGGGATCGAACCAATGTTCTCAGACTCATTTCTGTTGAAGAAATTCGTGTGAATCTTTAGAATGAATCTTCGGCGATTGTTCTATTGATAACCTTCTTGATTACTTCACCGATGAAGTTAAGTTTCCTAATCACTGACCGTCAGCTTCACACCAAATCCTTTGAGCGTTGACTTCATCTAGAGATTATACTTTTCTTGGGAAACTCCTCGGTAGCAGAGCTATTCTCATCAATTTCCCAAAACAGGAGTTGCGATTCTTGTTGTTGTGGTAGTTGGACTTGGATGATGAAGATCCAGTCTTGTTTGGATAAACAGACTCCTTGAATTTCACCTAGGTTTGGTACTCAGCGACAAACCCTAGCTCCTTGTTTACATACTTTTCGGTAGAGGTGGACTTAGCCTTTTGCTTGTAGCCTAACTGACCAGTGCTCTTGTCCACTAACTATTCAGCCTTGTAATTTTTAGTGTAATGGCTTGAGATTCCACCATATTCATCATTGTACGAAGATCAAGCTCTGTTCTGAACTTCTTTGGAATCATTGAGCTTTGGTTTGCTCAAGGGCATCCCTTTAAAGTAGCTAATCGTGCCACTGCATGCATGCGCAGGCTGCTTTGTGTCTTTCTTTTTTGTCATTTTGTTGATTCAGAGGTTCTATGTTTAATTTTTGGACCTTGAAACAGCTATCACAAAGTATTTTGAATTTCGAAATGTTTTTGGCCTCATCAAATCTTATTAACAGTTCTTAACTATTCAATCTTACTGTGATGATTAACCAAACTATCATAAATAGTGACTTCTATTTCTGCATACTGGATCATGCCGAAACTTTACACTGAGGGTGTAAAAAAAAAAAAAAAAAACAAAAAAGACCTATGTTCTCGGCATGGTTTCTGGTTCAAATCCTGATATCTTGTACTCTAGATTTAATGGACTTAGTCTGACACTTAAATTCTTGAGTGTTCTTTCAGCCTTTTCGACATGGTTTCTCGCTCAATCAGTGAGAAATTCACGATCGATCGATTTGGCGGAAGTGTGAGCCCAATTCTTATCTATTCAGACAGAAATGGTAGGAGCATAATCTTTTCACAAGCTCACCAAATTTATCAAGAAGAGTTCCTTATGGCTATGAAGTTTGAGTCGTCTTTTGGTAAGAGACTGGTGAAGATTGTTGTGTAGGTGATCAGCAGATTGCATCACTATCTTCACGCTGAACTGAATGGTCACCATTCATTATCCTACTGCAATTCAGCAACATCATATCGTACTTTAGTAGTTCTTTTCCAACGATAAGTAAATAAGTTCATTTGCCCAAATATTTCAAAGGTATCTTCCACCCAACCCTAACACACCTTTGATAGGCATCTATCGAGATTAAATTCTATCTTGGGTTCTGAGTCGAATTTCTGAACGAACTGTCTAGACCCTGTTGAACGTGTTGTATTCACTCGTATTGTGGTTTCAACACATTTAGAAGTTGCACTTCTCTAGAAATGTGTGTGCTCTGTTGGGGTTTTTAGGTTGATCACTGGCGAGTCCTTATTCTTTCCACCAACTTTGACCTTGTTTGACTAGAAATCTGCAACCAAGCAAAAATGGAGAGGTGGAGTAAGCACTTCAACAACTTTCAAGAGATACTGCTTATTGAGGAAGGTGACTTCTCATTTTCTGCTTACTTGGTTCGAGCTTTCAAGTCTGCTATTAACTTGGTGGCCATTTCTCTTGAATCTTAAAGTACGGTTTCGAAGTGGGTTCTTTATTGGCAAAATTCTGGAGTAGTTGGTCACATTTGGAATAATTGAGGAGGATGGTGTGCTAGGTGTTGGATAGAGTTTTTGCGACAACAGTTTTTGGTTTTATTCGGTTTGGGTATGGCACTTTTTGAGACATGGTACGAGAGTTTTCTACAGGCGACACTGGTTGACATAGGAGTATAATGAACTGGTATTTGGAGGGTCAAATTTATGACGTGTGAAATTGTGCACCCTTAGGTAATCACTGCTTGCTTATCGAGACAACAAATGTGTGATCGATATCACAGGCGACCAACTATTGTATCGATAACTTATTCGTTGGATTCGTTAAGCAAGTGGGCAGGAAGACCTGTCTACGGCAGTTGTTACGGATTTGTGATTGTTGGAGCTTGACCCAAAGATAACTTTTCTCGGAGTACGTGAGGTTACGAATTCTTGGGTGGGACCCACTTTCATTTTCGGTTTTGGATTTTCAGTATAAGTATTGTAAATTTCCTTATTACAGTTATATATTTGTTTTAGACGTTACAAATGTTTTAGAGGAAGTCTTTTCCTTTTTCAGTTTTAAGTTCAGCATGAGTTTTCGATTTATATGTTAGTACATATCTATTTTGGTGTTATCGTATTTTACACACATATTTTTTACTCTACGCTAGTATGTGTTTTCGACGTTATACCTTTTCAAAGTATATTTCAACTTTTACACTGATGGGGAAGAAAGTAAGAGCTTGGAGGCATGATAGGGGATTTTGCAACCCGCTTGCAACGGTGTGGCATATTCTCTTTGATGCACCCACTCTGACTTGATTACTCTTTATACATATATTCTTCTTCCTATTTTTGAGTATTTCAGTTTAGTAAGTGATTTTAAATTTTGTGGACAAAATTCTTTTAAGGGGGGTAGATTGTTACACCTCACCCCCAATTATTTTGTAAATTTCATAATTTCCCCAAAAGGTTTTTGAAAGTTACTTTTTGGTCCCTTATCAGACCCTTTATCTCAATTTCTCTTCTCCCCCACGCTGCCACGTGGTAAACACCCAACTCCTCTTCTCTTTCTCTTTTCCCAATTTCTCTGTCTCTCTCACTCTTTATCTCACCCTCCCTTAACTCTCTCCCTCGGACTCTCATCTTCCCGTCGACCCATGCACACCCAAACCACCCTGACGACGGTGTTGCACCACCACGACCCACGAGGATCTCCCCTCCCTCGCTCTATATCTCTTTCTCTCTTCTTTCTCCCACGATAAGCATCGAGAAGGTGCAATGGCGAACTCCGTCGAACTCCACCATTTCCGAGTAAATGAGTCTCGAAATTGTTTTACGTTGTCTTAAATTGGATGTTGGTATGAATTTCTGAGTATGTATACCTATTTTGGTGAAGGTTGGACTTGAAATCAGTTTGGGTGTGTTAAACCCAGATTTCGGCGAGTACCCGTGGCTTCCAGGCCACTTTTCGGCCATCTCAGACCCTCTTCACAGTGAATCGTAGGTATAAACCTCTTCCTCTCGTCTTGTACTTCATGTTCATACCTAGATCGCATCCCTAGGTTGCTAGTTGCCGTCAACCGAAGCTAGAAAGGCTTCGACCTCCTTCCCCAACGTGAAACTAGAACCCAGGCCATGAGGGCCATGTGGAGTGGGTCTTTGGGCCTTTGCTTCTAAGCCTAACCCATTGGGAAACCCAAACCCAAACTTTTTAATTATTTATTTTACTTATTAAAAACCCAATGAACTGGGCCAGCCTTTAGCCCATGCCTATTTGAGAACCCAAGGCCACCAGCCATTTTAAAACCGTAGGGCCTCAAGCCTTTAGGCGATTCAGCTAAGGCTTTCGGCCCGTTTACTTGAAACCCTCAACCCTTTGGGCCTTAGAACCCTAGGTCCAACCTAGTTCGGCCCAAAAACATTTGCCAGGCCTGTAACCTGTTGACCTTGACCTGGTCTGACCGTTGACTCGATCAACGGTCAGCGTTGACTTTGACTTTGACCGATCAACGGTCAACGATGACCTTTTGGGTTGACTTTTCAGGTTTTCGTCCAGGACCCCTCCTAGGCTAATTTCGACGTCCTGGACCCGTTTTTGAAGTCTGTTTTCCCAAATTCCATTGTTTGACTATAGTTTTATTAATTGGACCCTTTATGTGCTTAGGGGTAAATATCTACACAGCTTTTAGCGGCGAAGTATCTGTGAGTGGACCCCTTCTAAAAATGCATGTTTTAATAGTAAAAATGCATACATGAAAAACACGATTTTATGACTACGTTTTATGAAACGTTTTGTGAGATAACATGCTTATTGAGGCTAGTTTGAATTATTACTATTTTTCCTATAACCCGTGTTCTTTATAGAATATATGATGGATGACGATATAATATTTAGAACATGTTTCGAACACCTCTTTATAGTATAGATGATGGATGACTTTATACTATGAAGTTGCCTTTCAAATATATATATATGTTCAATGATTTTGTACTTACCTAGTGGTCCCAATTCCACTACGAGGCGAGGGATAGATTCTGTCCCGGGCGACAGATACAGTGTTGGCATAGGGCCTGAAGGGTTTTTCCTCGGGCAATTAGCATAGGGACGGGGAGCTGGCATGGGGCCTGGGGGTATTGGACATTCACTAGTGATTACGATATATACGAGATATGTTTTGAGACATTGCACGGCATGCTAGGTTTCGGAAAACCTATTTTATTTATCATGCTATATGTGTTTTCATAAAACCTGGGGGTTAGTATGTTGATAATTGTTTTATTATATATATCAACTTGGTCCACTCATGTTTTTTTTGCGCCCCCTTCAGGACTTAGAATCGAGGCACACAATCCCGGTGTCCAGGCACTTTCGCATCGGCATCTTCGAGTCCTCTCGGTGTAGGACCCATCCTCTTATTCATTCAATTTTATATTATTTCCTTTTAGTATTCTAGTTAGTTGTATGCTCTGAACACGTGTTCCTCATTTGCATTTTAATTATATTTAAATTTATAAGTCTTATTTATTCCTTGTTCTTAGCATTTGCATTCAATAAATGGCTTTCGTCACCCTCGGGTGTCAGCCATCACATGCCTATCTTGGTGTTTGGCGAATATCGGGATCGGGGCGTGACAGAATTAGTTTCACCTTTGGGCAAGATACGATCTATGCATAATACAAATTCTGAAATTTTTGCACAGCCAAGGATAAAAACACATGATCTCTTGTAAAACAACACCTTTAGGCAAGAAAATTTTACAAAACTATCATGTTCATAATCTCTCAGTATACATTCGTTTATAAGAAATCCCAGTAAATAACTTCTTTAGAAATATCTTTACTTGCTTGACTTGTAAACTGCTTTATTAAGTGTTCATTTTTTATACTTGAATCATAAGATTAGTTCATACACTTTGGTGTAACCAACTAACAAATCGTAATGTATCAACACTTAATACTTTATTCGAATTCAACTTGCAGAAAATATATAATATTGTATGTATTGTCTGAATAATAATGAAATTAAATTCCTTAATTTAAACATGTCCAATATACTATGATCTTTTGAAAACTGCAATTGTAATGTCAGCGGAAGGCAACAAACATTTGCACAAGTTGAATTCAATTTTCTTCACAATCATGAGTGTAGTACTTGGATTAATTGGCTCTGATACCATATGTAGGATTTATATAATTTAGGATCCAATCAATCAAGTTACTAAACCACATGTAAATCAATACATATAGCATATTTGACTAACCCTATTATTTATTGCAATAAATACAGTATAACATGAACCCTAACGTAGAAACTGATGTGCATGAATAAGCATGCAAACCTAAACTTGAAGCCATGATCTGCAATAGGATGTATCTTCCCTTCTCTTGTACAACAACAATGGTTATATCAGGTTTCAAATGGGGCAACCTTACTTAATTGTAAATCATCCATATTTGTATCGAGAAGAGGGACCTATCCCACTCTATTTCTGGTAACTGCCTTATCCCATTAATAATGCAGTTATCTTCAGTTATTATTAAGACAACCATTTTTCATTGATTCAAATATGGCTTAATCATATTTTTACCTCCAGTGTGTCTTACTTCATTCGAATGTAAAACCCTAAGAAGTCTAACCATATATATAGCTCATTTACCAAGTTCAGTTGCAATCGACAGTTTGATGAGCTCACATATATGAATTCATGGACGATGAAATCATATGAATTCTTACACATCCATGAAAGGCAAGAGCTGGGATACAATCCTCATTTTAACTTCTCCATGTGTCTTCTCTTTATTGGGAGCAATTGAATCAATCTCATCGATAAAGATAATGGACGGTGCATTCTTCTCGGCTTCTTCAAAAGCTTTCCTGAGGTTGCTTTCACTCTCCCCTGCCATCTTCGACATGATTTATGGTTCATTGATGCAGAAAAAAATGCCCCCGTTTCATAAGCCATAGCTTGGGCAATTAGAGTCTTGCCTGTTCCAGGAGGTTCGTACAGTAAAATTCCCTTTGGTGGCTTTACACCAATTGATTTAAACAGCTGAGGATGCCTCAGTGGCAACTCCACCAATTCACGAATCTGAGCCATCTGTTTTCTGACGCCACCAACCTCATTCAATAGTCTTTCCTCATCCTTCCTTTTCACAGGCTCCCCTTCACAGTAGATTTCAGTGTCGGAGCAACCACGCAGTGCTCAGCAGGGTCAGTTTCAACAACCTTGAACTCTACACTCCCGATTCCTCATTTCATAAGGAAGAGATCATCATTCCTCACCGGCGGAAGCTCTCGAAGAAATTGAAGAAAGTTGAGGTTCCACTATAAAACCAATTGGCAATATGGGGAGTAGCCCAACCTCTTATAAGCCCATGTAAGGTCCCTCATCTTATTAATATGAGACTCATTCTCAACAGAAATAAGGTTTTAAATATGCATCAAAGAGATTTCTGGTGACCCCTTCAATACTGTTGTCCACAGGAAGAATGTGGACTCGGTTTCCATACTTAACATCAGCGCACTGGTAAACCGAAACAACGTCCTCAAGCCTAACCCTCAAGTTGCTCCTGACAACCTTGTTCATCCTTATCTTTGGTTCCTCACATGTATTATCATTAGTAACAATGCAGATAATGTCCTTCATTTTCTTTTCCCTTATCAAGATCGTGTCGCCATTAAAGAGCTAAAACTTCTCCATAGTCACCGGGTGGAGCGTTACCACTGAGTTATCGTCGGAGACAGCAGTAGCATCATCGACAAGAAGCCAATTTACAGCCTTTTTGCGTTCAAGGGTGGCTATACTAAAGTCAGTCTTTGTCACCTTAAAGCCAGAAGAGTGATCAGTTTTGTTGGTCATTGTGAATAAAGATAGAAGAAGCGCGAAAGAGAGAGAGAGAGATAGAGGTTAGTCGATTGAAGACTTAAAGAGAGGGGAATGCAATTTGGTAGAAAAGGTTATGAGTAGTGATCGATATTTATAAGGATGGGGGATGACGAGGTTTACTCCTTTTCTTGTTAGGAAAGGTTTCCTAATGTTTCTAATTGAAAACAAATTTAATTTGTTGAGGAATGCTAACTCCTCTTTTTAGGAAAGAAATGCTTTCTGGATATACTTTTAATATCTCCTTTAATATTGAAATTGTTAAGTATATCATTTGAGATTTGTCGACAATGCTTACATGTATATATAATACAATCACCATCTTGACGTTCAGATGGTGATTGTATTAAATATATATTCCTAGTGTGAGGCTTAGCACAATCCCTCACCTTTTTAGGACAAACAATATGGTATGTATTAAAAAAAGTTGTAACTACATTATACATATACTAAAACTCAGTTCGGCCGGCACTATTTTTCACTGTTCGTGAACAGTGAAATGGCGGAAATACCCTTTGTTTTTTCTCACTTCCAAGTTTTGCTGTTTGCTTGGTACAGCAAAATTTCGATTTTGTCCATCTTCACCACGCATCACTCATCGTTAACCCTTTAGTTTTGTTCATTTTTCTCGATCATTCTTTCGTCTTTTGCTTCTTTCTTTGTTGGCCATGCATCCATCATTGGTACGACCGAGTTTTAATCATTTTGCCATTTGGTTTGCGCGTTGTCTCTCGCCACTCTCTGCTTCTCTCCAAGTTTTGCTCTTACTTTTAGTTCTTCTCGAATCGTCTCTCATCATTAATCTATTTACTTCAACTATGTTTTCTTCACTTTACTTGTGGGTTTTGTTTTTCAGCTTAGCTAATCTATGATTCTCTTCGTGATGTAGGCTACGATGATAAGTGGCATAATTTGATTCGGAGAATCAATTTCGTGTGGGCTGTGGAGAAGGACGAGAATAAGAAGCAGAAGAAGAGCTCGAAAGAGAGCGCCGCAACGCAGTGGCAATGGCAGAGCATGGTGGAGAACTTGCAGCGGAGGAGCCGATGAAATTGGCTTCTGGGTTTCGAATCAAATCCAACTACAGAGTCTGCACCATCCCCTACAGATTCCCATCCAACAGTTCCCGCAAGCCCACGCCCACTGAGCTCTCCTGGATCGACCTCTTCTACAACTCCACCCCCTCATTCAAGTGATAATCCTCATCATTTCCCCAACCTCCATCATAAACCTTAATTTCTTGGGTTTTTTGCTAATGGGTTTGATTGGTTTTCGGCAGGAAATGAGCTGAGTCTGACGCTTCAGTTCCTGCTCTGGCCAGAGCTGAGAAATTTGCTCAAAGGTTTTTTTACTTACTTGAGAGAAGTTTCTTACGCGTCTTAGTTCTTAGGTTGCTAGGGGACATGGTGGTGGGTTTGCTTGCTACCATTGGTGTACTGTCTGGAGCTTGATTCAATGGTAGTGCCTTCCCTTTTTTTGTTTGAAATTTGATTAAGATTAATTTTTGTAAGTTAGTTTGAAATTTGATTAGCTTTTTTTAGATTCTATGTTGCTACTTTGATGATGCATGTATTTTTGTGAATGACCTGTGTTATACTGTTGCAAACTTGATTTCACCCATTATATTTATGTTGTTTCATGAGATTATAATTTTGGGTTTTCTAAGATTTATGCTCTCTTTTTGGGGTTGCGAACATGGTATCTTTGTTTTTCTAGAATTAGTTGTATTAATTTTTCCTAATTTAGGTATTTACAGATGTGGTTTATGTTCTTAAGTAAAAGATGAGTTTCTGAAACCAGAAGTTATTGTTGCATTGATGCTTAATTTGATGCCTTTAGATTTAATTAGTTATGAATCCATCCATGTTCCTAATCAGTGATTCATTCTTTTTCTTTTCAACATGAGTAGGACAAAATTTTCTATAACCATTGAATGAGCATGGTGAAATTCCTTACACTCTCTTCGGGCCCGGAAGGGGTGGATAACTGTGACTTGCCACTAGTTGTCTCCTTTCCGATTGTCCCATGATCAACCTCTACCTTATGATAACGCGATAACAACGTTAGTGTTCCTTACTGCGTTTTGATGGCAGTTTTGTTTGTTTCACACATTTATTTGGAAATAATAAGGTTGACTGCTGTTGATAATTTGAGAGATTCCAGAGTGCTTCCGAGAGATCATATTTTGATGCGTATTTTGTGTATTACTCTTGTATATATATCATGTATTTGTAGGCTAATCGAAATTTGAAGCAATGTCAGCACACGACATGTTTGACAATTATGTACCCCACCATGTATTTCCAAACAGTTATTCCTTAATTTAAAATTTTTAATTTTGTGCAGGCACGAGGGCGATGCGTATTTCTAAAAGATCTTTAAGGTGTACATGCGCAAAGACATATTTTTGCATTCTTTTGATTTAAATAAGGAGGGGAATTTTGAATATCATTTTCAATTCAAATTGTATGTGGAGTGTTGTTTGTTGTTGTTTTTTTTTTTTTTTTTCTTTTTCATACAATTATCATCATTTGGTCATAGCTACTTGAGTTTACGTAGTTTGTGTCCAACTTTCGTACTGTACTTTTTGTTGACAATGATCTCATTGTTTCTAATGTGGGGCAAGGTTTGAAGTTGGAGAGACCAAGAACTGGGCACCCTCTACAGACTGTAGTACTGCTACTCTTGCTGAGGTCTATTTCAGTTCCTCTCTACTTTCTCAATCTTCATAACTTGCTTTTTTTTATGTCTATCAAGCTATCTATCTTCACATTTATTTACTAGAATAGACTTAAACCACTTACTACTTGATTATAAGGCTATTTCCTTTAGCACTTATTTGTGGTAATGATCCATGTGGTTTCACCAATGAACTCACATCCTTGGATGGCAAGAGGACTCAATAGAGCTCAGTATATAACTCAAAATCCATTCTACAAACACATCATTTTTACCTTATTGAACATAAGGATGTAAGTAGATTTGAATATAAATGTAAATAGATTTTAATATATTCCGCACGTTAAATACGGTTTCAAAACCCGTAGCATCACAGGGGCTGAATTGCTAGTTACTTACTATACTTTGAAGTCCAATGACATGTTGGATTTTAGGAGGTCGAAAAAATGTACATACGTACCAAATTGTAAAAAATTTGTTGTTGTAATTGAGCTAACGAAGTTGAGAAAATGAAAACGGAAATTTTTTAATAAAAGCAATTTTGGTTTTTTAAAATCTTTGATCAAACAGAACCAAATCAAACCATTATATTTTATAATTTCGGGATAAAACCCATCCAATCCAAGTAAAATTTATAAATACTGAAAATTTGGATAATTGAGTTATGGGAAAATTAAAATGATTGACATATATAATATATGCAACGAACTCAAGGACTTGCATGGTACAAAATGGACAATAATAATCCTCACTTTGACAAAATATTTGTCAGAACTACGGATCGACGGAATATTAGAATAAATTAAAAGTTGTTGTGGTCTATTTTATCTGACAATATTTAGGGTGATCGGCGGCAAGAAGAAGAGAGAAAAGAGAGATGTGTTTGTAGAATTGTAGGGGAATGTGTATTGTTATCCCTCCTGCATAGTGCCTTTATTTATAGTAGTAAAGGAAGAGAAGATATTCCTTCTTCCCCAAGTAATACAAGTTGTAATAGGAAAGGATAACTAGAATCAAATCTAATCTAGGATTTACACAATCACACTTAAACTAGGAATGTTTACAACACTCCCCCTTGAGTGTGTAAATACTCAAGGTAGATTTAGCATCATGCAGAAGTTGAGGAAGTCGACTCGTCGACACTGATTCCAAGGAACAACGCTTATTCTCAGTAAGGTAGGAACTTCCATAAGTAGTAAGTCTCATTAAAAAAAACTTAAGGCTATGGCAAAAACCCAAGTATAGACAAAATCCATAGTCTAAGGAAAAATGCGTGAGAAATGCAAAGTCAAAAGAAACGTCTACAGGACGTCATCAGGGATATGACCAGCCCAAGGTGGGTGCCTTGTTAAAACCTAGTTAGGTAGCAAAAACCCAGTGGGAAAAATGCTCCTAATCGTAGGGAAAAATAGTACATTAAGATCAAGCAAGTATCTACAGGATACTCCCCTGAGTTTGACATAATTCCAAAGAGAAATAGCAAAGTTACAACTCAGAAAGTTTACGCATACCAATTCCATGAACAAGCTTCTGAAACGTCGTCTTCGGCAATGATTTGGTGAAGAGGTCGGCCAGATTGTCTTGTGAACGGATTTGCGTGACTTCAATCTTCTGATGCTCTTGTTGTTAATGTGAAAAGAAAAACTTTCGCGCAATATGCTTGGTGTTGTCTCCTTTGATGTAACCCTTCTTGAGCTGTTCGATGCAAGCTGCGTTGTCTTCAAAAATCGTCGTCGAGGCATTAACGGCAGGATAAAGATCGTAGGAGCTTCGAATATGGCCCACTACTGCTCTTAACCAAAAGCATTCCCGAGTTGCTTCATGTAAGGTGAGAATTTCAGCATGGTTAGACAAAGTGGCAACTAAGGTCTGTTTAGTTGACCTCCAAGAGATTGCGGTGCCTCCAACGGTAAAGACATAACTCGTTTGAGAACCCGCCTTATGCGGATTAGATAAGTATCCTGCGTCGGCATAACCAACAAGGCGAGAATCAACTCGAGGAGCATAGGGTGCGGCATCACTCGAGGATCTATAGGGATAGAACAAGCCCAAATTCGTAGTACCCTTAAGGTAACGGAAGATGTCTTTCACGCCAGTCCAGTGTCTGCGTGTAGGTGCATTGCTGTATCTTGCCAAAAGATTAACAGCGAAGGAGATGTCGGGTCTAGTGCATTGAGCTAAGTACAATAAAGCGCCTATCGCACTTAGATAAGGAACTTCAGGCTCAAAAATCTCTTCATCATCCTCCTTCGGACGGAAGGGATCTCGTTTTGCATCTAGCGTACGAACAACCATAGGAGTACTCGAAGACTTCGCTTTAATCTCATTAAAGTGGCGCCCTTCTGGGTGTAGTTTGATTGATGTACTAGGATTCCATCCGAACAATGCTCTATCTCGAGACCGAGACAGTATCGAGTTCTGCCTAGATCTTTCATCTCAAATTCTGACTTCAGGTGCGAAGCAGTTCTCGCGAGCTCTTCAGGAGTTCCAATGAGATTTATGTCATTGACATATATTGCAACAATCGTAAATCCGGAATGTGACTTTTTAATGAACACACAAAGGCATAATTCGTTGTTCACATATCCCTGACTAGTCAAATACTCACTCAGACGGTTATACCATATTATTCCAGATTGCTTCAAACCGTAGAGTGAACGCCTCAGCCGAATTGAGAGCGTGTTCCGGGGTTTTGAAATATTTGAACCAGTCAATGTAAGTCCTTCGGGAACTTTCATATAAATTTTCGTATCAAGATCCCCATAGAGATATGCGGTTATTACTTTCATCAGCTGCATATCCAATTTTTCGAAAAATACCAAACTGATAAGGTAGTGAAAAGTAATCACATCTATAACGGGTGAATAAGTTTCGTCATAGTCAATCCCGGGGCGTTGTGAGAAACCTTGTGTAACAAGATGAGCTTTGTAACGCACAATCTCGTTCTTCTCATTATGCTTTCGAACGAAAACCCACTTGTAGCCAACGGGCTTCACATGTGGAGGAGTAAGAACTACAGGTCTAAACACCTTACGTTTCGCAAGTGAATTGAGTTCGACTTGGATTGCTTGTTTCCAGTTTGACCAATCAACTCTACGTCGACATTCATCACTGGAACGCGGTTCAATGTCATCGCTCAACATGATCTCAGTAGCTACTGCAAATGCTAATGCATCGTCGACAATCATCTCATTTGTACGCCATACATCATCTAAGCTAGCATAATAGACCAAAATCTCATGATTCTCGGGAGGAGGATTTGTCTCTTTAAGGACGCTTCCATAATCTAGAATTTCCTCATGAGTTGGGTAGAATGAGTAAGCGATAGTCGGATTCACGGTAGGCTCTTCAGGACCTTGTGATGTGGTTTTCCTCTTCCGAGGGTATGAATCCTTTGAACCAAGGGGTCTGCCACGTTTATGTGTAAGGGCAGATGATTGGTTAGCCGCTAATGTACGTGGATTACCAAGATTGGTGTCCCGGGCTTCTAAGAGGGCAGTCTGTCGTACATTTGGTACATCTATCTTTGCAGGCGTATTCGCAGCTGGAATGTGTGATCTTGTCACGCGCGCTAAATCGGTGAAGGCATCTGGCATGCTTTGAACTATGCTCTGGAGATCTAATATGCGCTGCACTTCAGCTTCGGATTGAGCGGTGCGGGGATCTAAATGAGACAAAGTGGGAGTCATCCACGATAATTCGCGTCGTTCATCAGGAATGTTGACGTTCTTATCTCCCCCTAATGATGGGAAGACTGTCTCATAGAAGTGACAGTCCGTAAAACGAGCGGTAAACATATCGCCTGTCAAAGGTTCTAAGTAACGAATAATTGAAGGAGAATCATATTTGACATAGATTCCCATCCTTCACTGAGGCCCCATCTTTGTACGTAAGGGCGGCGAGATCAGCACATATACCGCACAACCAAAAATGAGCAGATGCGATATGTCGGGTTCGTATTCGGTAACCAACTGAAGGGCACTAAATGGTTGTGTCGCAACAGGCTTCAGACGGACCAATTTTGCTGCATGGAATATTGCATGACCCCAAGCAGCGATCGGGAGCTTGGTACGTATGACCAACGATCAAGCAATCATTTGTAAGCGCTTAATGAAAGCCTCTGCCAGGCTGTTCTAGGTGTGAACATGGGGTACTAGATGTTCAACTTCAACCCCAACCGACATGCAATAGTCATCAAAAGTTTTAGATGTGAATTCTCCAACATTATCCAATCAAATAGATTTGATCGGATAATCAGGGTGGTGAGCCCTGAGCTTGATAACCTGAGCCAACAGTTTGGAGAATGCAGTGTTCCTTGTGGACAACAAGCACACGTGTGACCAACGTGTGGAAGCGTCAACCAAAACCATAAAATATCTAAATGGTCCGCATGGAGGTTGAATCAGTCCGCAAATGTCCCCCTGAATCCGTTGTAGAAAAATGGGAGGATTCAAACGAATCTTGTCATAAGAAGGCTTAGTAATAAGCTTTCCCATATAACATGTTTGACATGCGATTTCATGGATCGAACCTAAACTTCGGGTTAGTGGATACCCGTGTGAAGATTTGAGGATACAACACATCGCTATTCGTCCAGGATGTCCCAAACTATCATGCCAAAGTGTAATTTCATGCGCGGTCCCTGTAGTAGGGCCGGCCACATAGTGGCATTCTATGGGGCGTATGGTCGTAGTATACAGACCACTCGGGATATGCTCCATCTTCTCTAGAATACGCTTCTGGCCATATTCGTAGGAAGTTATGCATAGAAATTCAACTTCGTTTTCTACGTGGGTTTCAGTATGGTAATTGTTATCTCTAATATCCTTGAAGCTTAGCAACGTTCTTTCGGAACATGGAGAATAGAGTGCCTCAGCAATGGTCAAAATTGTACCATTGGACAACATTATACGTGCTTTACCGTATCCTTCTATCTGGTTGGATGGGCCTAAGAGGGTTGTTAGAGGTGCATTCTTAGGTATGAAGTTAGTGAAATAGATGCGTTCACGCAAAATGGTGTGTGTGGTTGCACTATCTACCAAACAACTAACTTTCCTACTAGTCATACCTAGAATGAAGAATTAATTGGAATCGGTCACATGCATAAAGGTTTATAAAAACAATTATCAATTCAAAGTAATGTCATTTATTCAAGGATGAAAACTTAATATCCAAAAACAAATCACCAACTAATAATCCAAAACATAAAGGAAAATTGTTCGAAAAATCAACCAAAAAACAAAGGGGGGTTCGGCCACTAGGTGGAATTCGGCCCCAATTGTCTTAGTTCAATTAAAAAATAAGTCTATGTCTAAGATTCTAATCTTCCATAGGGGTGGTATCCTCTTGAAAGCCAGAAACCTCCATCTTGGTAGTCTCCGATTCATCCACTTGCATGAAGTTTGATTTAAACTTCTTACGACGAGAATGATATTCATCTACAACCTTCTTAGGAGCTTGGAAAACACGGGACCAATGGTCATTTGAACCACATCGATAGCACATATCTGCATCCATGGTTTAAGGTGCTTTGCCTTTATTCTTGAAGTTCGGGGCCTTGGGAGTGAGGTTTGGGCGCTTCTGGGCTTTGTTTCCTTCCTTGGATGGGCTTTGGCTTTGTTGACCTTGGTGGGATGGCTTTTGGCCTCCCCTACCACGCCTCTTTTGGCGTTTTGGGTGCTGATTAGTGCTATAATGTGCTTCAGGCACATCAGTAGCCCCAGTAGGTCGAGCTTGATTATTCTTCATCAACAGCTGGTTCTGCTTTTCAGGGAGAAGTAAAACAGAGATCAAATTTGAGAACTTAGTGAACTTCTGAGTTCTATATTGTTGCTGCATGACAATATTAGAAGTAGAGAATGTCGAATATGTCTTCTCTAGGAGATCTTCTTCAGTCAAAGTTTCATTGCAAAACTTAAAAAAGTGATCAGATTCGACAAACTTCAGAATTATATTCATTCACAGACTTAAAGTCTTGGAAGCGCAAATGCTGCCAGTCGTGTCTTGCTTCAGGCAAGAATATGTCTTTTTGGTGATCAAAACGATTAGCCAAAGCGACCCATAATGCACGTGGAACCTCCTCAGCAAGATACTTAGTTTGCAGAGCGTCATGGATATGTCTTCAAATGAAGATCATAGCAGTGGCTTTTTCAGCTTCGCCAACAGGCTCGTCTGTTGCTTCTTCAATAGCATGACGCAAGTTCTTTCCAGTGAGGTGGAGCTTCACATCTTGAACCCACTTGAGGTAGTTCCTTATATATATATATATATATATATATATATATATATATATATATATATATATATGCAAACAAATATGCAACAAGTATATGCAAAAATTATGACTTTAGGTTTATAATTATAATTGAATTAATTTCTTTTGACTTCGGGCCAACATTGGGCCTAACATAATTGGGCGAATAAAATTCGGGGCCCAAAATAAGCCCTTGAGTGGCTATATAAAATCTTACCATGTGACCTAAGCCCAAAATTGGGCTGGGTTTAGTCTTTGGCGGGGCTGCAGGCCCACGAGCAGGAGAAAAAACTAAGGGGGGGTCACGGGTGAGCTGCAGGCTCACGGGGACTGGGCTGCTGCGGGTAGGCCCAAAAAAATATTTCCAATATGGGCTGCTTCAGGCAGGCCCAAAAAAAAAATTTCTTTTTTTTTTTTCATTTTTTTTTTCGCACGGGCCGAGGAACTGAAGCCCACTAGGGCTCAGGTAGAGTCCCAAAAAAAAGGCATCCCAGCCGTAGCTGGGTGTGTTCACCGAGGAAGACAACCGGCGCCACTGCTGGTGGTCGTGTCTGGATTGTTGGGGCTCGAGTTGAGTCACGGTTGTAATGGACAACCACGGAGATAGAAAAATCCCAACTTTTTCAACAACTATAAAACCCTAAAAAAAATTGAAATCGAATTTTCGAAAAAAAATCCCGACGAGATTCCGACGAATCTCAGTTCAATTTTTAGATGTGGAATGACTTCGGGTCGTCGACGACATGAACCAAAGGTTCAAGGCAATGGTTGCAGGCCATGCCGTGGTCAAGGACACCGTGAAGGGTGTCAGGTTTTTGTTGGTTTTGGGACTCGGAGCTTCTGGCTCCGTGGGTTGTCTGGGAAGAGGAGAGCTGCAAGCTCTCGGCTTGGCGTGAAAAAATATGTTTTTATTTTTTTTAATTCAATTATAGGCATAAATAATTCAATGAATCACATATGTAATTTGATGCATATGCAAAATAATATTTTCAATGCATGTACATATGTATGATTCAATTCATGACAAATATCAAATTCACATAATTTCAACAATTATGGTTATGAGGCAGACACAATTTATGTAGAATCTAAAATACGTAAAACATAAAGTTGGGTCATGCATCATGGTGAATGTTCATGCTATCAGGGCTGCAAAATATCGAGTTAAACGTCGTTGTTTTGAAAGAACATGATTGCGTGATGATATGGATGAACTGGTTTGATGCAGAAAAATTCTTCAACGTCAAATTCCTAAGCCTAGCGGTAAGAGCGTGCTGATAACGTGTTATGGTCTATTTTATCTGACAATATTTAGGGTGGCTGGCGGCAAGAAGAAGAGAGAAAAGAGCGATGTGTTTGTAGAATTGTATGGGAATGTGTGTTGTTATCCCTCCTACATTGTGCCTTTATTTATAGTAGTAAAGGGAGAGAAGATATTCCTTCTTCCCCAAGTAATACAAGTTGTAATAAGAAATGATAACTAGAATCAAATCTAATCTAGGATTTACACAATCACACTTAAACTATGAATGTTTACAACAAAAGTTGGTTTTTTTGCGCAATTATCATTGAATTTGGAAACATGTGTGAAAATACCACCTAAACGTTTAATTTTTATTTTTTTACCACATGTACTCTCTTAACTGTTAAAATCTACCACTTACATTACTTTCTATCCATTTTGTTGTTAAAATATGTCACATGTAAAAATATTTTCGTCAATTAACTTCATGGGTCTGACTAGAATCAGATTTGCTCCAAATAATATTGACATAATCAACGTAGCGCCAAAAATGGGGGTTTGTACAGCCCCAGTTCAGCAATTCCCTATATAAGAGTTTAAAAATTAATATTTGAATAAATTATGGTGAACCGCACACGCAATTGCTGACATACAAAATAAATCTTGAAAACTCACTGCAAATGCAAGACTAGATTTATGCATAATTTTCACTTCAGTCTTTAACAATCCTTCCCAAAATCAAACCTGACATCAACTTCTCCCTTTCTCTTCATGACCTACTCCAATGCTGCTACAAGAAAATGCATTTGGCCTTTCGTAAATATTGATTCCAGCGAGCCCTAGAAAATGAATTGACAAAAATATCCCTCCACATGAGGTGTGCGTGACGTGTTTTAACAGGAAAATGGATAGAAAGTAATGTGGGTGATAGATTCCAACACTTAAGAAATTCGGTAGTAAAAATTAAAAATTAAAAGCTCAGGTGGTAGTTTTGCACACGCTTGCAACGTTAGGTGATACTTGTGCAAAATCCTTTTAAAAGTTTTAGTGGAGTCAAAACTAAACTAAAAGTTGATCCCTTTAATTTTTGGTGGTGCTATCTATACACTCATTTTTACATTCACAAATCCTCTCAATTTTCACCGTGGGATTGAATGAATTGAAATAATATATATGGACAAAAATTAACAAAAGCGTGTAAAAGATAAAATAGAATGTGTGAATAATAGTACCCTTATTTTTTGTAGGAAAACTAACGAAAAGTAAAAAAAAACTTCATTTTTAATGAAAAGTCATTTTTAAAAGTGTAGTAAATAGTACTAATAAAATGTATAAATGTGGTTTTTCATTAAAAGTGAACAGTACCAGGAGTGTTTTGTTAAGCCTTCCTATTTTTTTTTTTTATTGATTTGTCAATTTTTGGTTTTACATGGAAACTGATAAGATAAATGACATAATGAGTATAATGCACGACGTCGTCCTTTCCAGCAGCACAGCACGCGCTGGTTTTTCTTGAGGTCAGTTCGCCAACGCTCTTCTTCTTCTTCTTCTTCTTCTTCTTCCCCATGTTGGCTGAAGGCTAAGGATCTGGTTAGTTCTTCTCTCTTCGCTCATGTCAATTTAACTTGGATGTTTATTTGTTTGTGTTTGAAATTTGTGCCATGGGATCTGACTGAGTTTTCCATTTCAATTGATTTGGGGATCTTCTCAACTTTGTAAATCCTAAAGTTAAATAATTGGATTCACCGTGAGTAATTTGCAATATCAATATCATCAATCGAATCTTCAAACAAATCGCCCTTAAATTTTGATTTTGATTTTGTTGTGAAAGTTGTGGAAAACCTAATTTTATATGATAGGCAGAGACATAAAAAACCCTAATCCCAGATGAAATGATCCAAAACTAGTACAGAATATAGAGTGAGCTTTGCAATTAGCCCCTTTTATTAAAAAAATTCAACCATTTTTCCTGGATTTTATTTTATTTTCTTGCTAATTAGATTAATTTTAGTTTTATAGCTGTCTCTTTGAGCAGCTAAAGATGAAGCTTTTCACTTTAGGAAAGGTTGGTGATTGATCATGCGGGATGAATAGTAGAGGAACTCTAATTTGAATTCTACTTATGATTTGCGCCTTTACTTGTCCTCGTTGTATTTTGGATAGTCACAGCTTCGTATTGACGTTGAAACGCTAACTGCAGGGTGTATCATCTCCAGGGGAAGCCAACAAGCCACTCCCTTCCTGCCACTAAAATCAAATCTCGTATCTCTTTACATCTTATGAGTTTAAAATATGGATGCGGAAACACCTGATCCCCAAACTGTAACCACTAACTTGGAAACCCCGAACCTCTTCACTGACCCATTGACGGACCAGTTTGGCTCCCTCAATGACGTGGCCCATGAGCTCGCTTCGATCCAGGACCTCGCCACCCGTGGCTCATGGCGTTCCATCCTTGACAAGGTTGCCCGGGCCCGAGCCCAATCCCTCCTTCACAAACCCCACGACCACCTTGTTTATTTCACCTATAATGTCCTTGCCTTGACTAAACTGCGTAGTTTCCCTGAAGCCTCTGCCGAGATTGATTCCTTAGAAGACCTCGACAGCTCTCGCTACCACTATGAAACCTATCCAAAAGTGTACCCAAATCGGGTTGGCTCCATGGTACCTTTCTCCCTGAGGTGGCTTTATGCCCTATTGCCCATCAAGTTGGGCCAGCGACAAGAGGGACTGGATCGGCTGTACTGCTTGTTAGATTTCGTACGGAGCAAGATCAAACGAAAAGAAAAAAATGTGAGCGTCTCTGTGTGGAAGAGAAGGGAGGTGTTTGTAATGAATGGTATTATAGGGGTCCATTTGAGTCAGAAGGAGGTATCTGTGTGCTTGAGCTTGATCAACGACTTGCTTCACCGTGATTACACGGACCCCATTTTGGTGTCGAAACTGGGTTACATTCAGATGCAAATGGGGGACTTGGAGGGAGCTAAGAGCTCCTTCAACGTGGTCCAAGGGTTGGTGGAGAAGCAGGGTGAAGCGAGCAACGAGTTTAAGAACCTAGTAAGCAGGAACAAGGCCTTGGTGTACGTGGTGGGGAAAGACTACGTGTCCGCAGTGAGGGAGTATGAGGAGTGCATTGAGAGGGAGCAAAACGACGTTGTGGCCATCAACAACAAGGCGCTTTGCTTGATGTACTTGCGTGACTTGTCTGATTCAATCAAGGTGTTGGAGAATGCCCTCGAAAGGGTGCCTACGGTGGCATTGAGCGAGACCGTTGTGGTGAATTTGTGCAGTATGTACGAGTTGGCTTATGTTAATCATGCTGATATTAAGAGGACTCTCAATAGCTGGATTGCCAGGGTTGCTCCCGATGATTTTGATTCGTCATCTACGAGGATTTGATTCAATTTATCTTCTTTGTTACATTTTCCCGTATTATCTGATTGCCAATAGGTTCTGTTAAACAATCACTACTTGTTTACTTGTTTCGGTTTTTAATGAACGATTCGCATTTATGTAACTATTTGAGTGTAATTTTATTCGTTCATCATTCTGTTCATCGTTCAAGTGCATTCTTTGAAATCTAAGGAAACAAACTGGCTGCAAAAGTCGTCTGCTCGATTTGGAACATAAAATATGAAAGAGAATATGAAAACTTACAGAAAACGAAAGAGAATACGAAAACTTGCAGAAAACGAAACAAGTTCTTATTTGATTTCAAAAGAAGCTGAAAGATACATCGGTAATAATATTATGCAAACCCTCCCTAATTCCTACAGCTATGGCTATGCATTATTCCACACACACGAACTCAAGATAACTCATCATACAAAGAGTAGAGTTCAAGCTTAATCAACCTCTTCGCCCGGCTCCTGATCCGCCACCGGACGTAGTGTTTCCAAATCCGCTACCAGGCATCTGAGCACCACCGCCCATCGGCACATTTCCGCCAGGACCCTGATACATTTTGGCAATGATCGGGTTGCACAATCCCTCCAACTCCTTTTGCTTGTCCTCAAACTCCTCCACCTCGGCCAACTGGTTCCGGTCTAGCCACTGGATTGCCTCGTCAATGGCCTTCTCAATCTTTTGCTTGTCTGCAGGGTCTAATTTTCCAGCAATCTGCTCGTCTTTGATGGTGTTCCGCATGTTGTATGCGTAGTTCTCAAGCGAGTTCTTGGCATCCACCTTCTTCTTCACCTCCTCATCTTCAGCCTTGTACCTCTCTGCCTCCTGCACCATTCTCTCAATCTCTTCCTTGCTCAGTCTTCCCTTGTCGTTGGTAATAGTGATCTTGTTCTTCACTCCAGCTGTCTTGTCTTCCGCCGACACATTCAAGATACCATTTGCATCAATGTCAAAGCAGACATTGATCTGAGGGACGCCTCTTGGCCCCGGAGGAATGCCCGTGAGTTCAAACTTGCCGAGGAGGTTGTTGTCCCTGGTTCTAGCCCTCTCTCCTTCATACACCTGAATTAACACTCCTGGCTGGTTGTCGGAGTAGGTAGAGAAGATCTGCTCCTTCTTGGTAGGAATGGTGGTGTTTCTCGGAATCAAGACGGTCATCACACCACCTGCAGTCTCAAGACCGAGGCTGAGAGGAGTGACATCAAGAAGCAACAGATCTTGGACCTTCTCATTTCCTTCGCCGGTTAAAATTGCAGCTTGAACAGCAGCACCATAAGCCACGGCTTCGTCAGGGTTTATGCTCTTGCACAATTCCTTGCCATTGAAGAAATCTTGCAAAAGCTGCTGAACTTTGGGAATTCTCGTCGACCCAACAACCAAAACAACCTCATCAACCCGACTCTTGTCAATTTTGGAATCCCTCAAACACTTCTCAACAGGTTCCATACACTTCCTAAACAAATCCATATTCATCTCTTCAAATCTCGCCCTAGTAATTGTAGAATAGAAATCAATGCCTTCATAGAGCGAATCGATCTCAATGGTGGTCTGAGCGGTGGAAGACAGAGTCCTTTTTGCCCTCTCGCATGCAGTCCTCAACCTCCTCAAAGCTCTGGCATTGCTACTAATATCCTTCTTGTGCTTTCTCTTAAACTCTTGCACAAAGTGATTAACAAGCCTGTTATCAAAATCCTCACCACCAAGATGAGTATCACCAGCAGTAGCCTTCACTTCGAATATCCCTTCCTCAATTGTGAGCAAAGAAACATCAAAAGTCCCGCCACCAAGATCGAAAATAAGAACATTCTTCTCGCCAGTACTGGATCCCTTCTTGTCAAGACCGTAAGCAATAGCAGCAGCAGTAGGCTCGTTGATAATCCTCATCACATTGAGCCCGGCAATGGAGCCAGCATCCTTTGTGGCCTGCCTCTGCGAGTCATTGAAGTAAGCAGGTACAGTGACCACAGCGTTGTTGCAAGGGTGACCCAAATAAGCCTCGGCAATCTCCCTCATCTTAGTCAGCACCATCGACGATATCTCTTCCGCCGCAAACTGCTTCGCCTTTGTAATTTACCACAATCATGGGCTTGTCGCCGGGACCAGAAACGACCTTGAAAGGCCAGTGCTTCATGTCGCTCTGGACAGAAGGGTCGGAGAACCGCCTGCCGATGAGTCTCTTGGCGTCGAAAACGGTGTTTTGGGGGTTCATAGCGACCTGGTTCTTGGCTGCGTCGCCGATCAAACGCTCGGTGTCTGTGAAGGCGACATAGGAAGGTGTGGTTCTGTTGCCCTGGTCATTGGCTATGATCTCAACGCGGTCGTTCTGCCACACCCCGACGCAGCTGTAGGTGGTACCCAGGTCGATGCCGATGGCCTTACCTTGCGTCTTTGAAGCCATGGACAATAAATCAGTAAGAAACTATAGAATAATTGGTTTGAGAAAACAATGACAAAGGAAGCAAAATCTGGTTGCTCTGGAAATTTGAATATGTGGTTGGCTGAAATGCTTTTGGTTTGATGGTGAGGGGGGGTTTGGGGGTTCGATTTTATATGGGTGAGTAGGGTTCGTGGAGGGCTTCATTGGAGGGGAAGAGAAGGTGGTGGAAAGGACTAGGAGGTTGTGAGAAAAATCAGTCGGAGAATTCGAACGTCGAAGGTCACACCAGAGACTTCTGGAGAGTGGTTGAATTTTTATGGAGTGGCTGAGTTGGCTTGTTTGCTTTTTTCCCTCGTTGGGTGATGGGCTTGGGCTAGTATGTATTCTTATTTACTTTTGGGGCAGTTGGGTTTCTAATTTTTTTCCTCTCTTTTTTCTTTTCTTTTTTTTTTTTTTTAAGTGAAACGATAGCTTTAGTAAGTTAAATATTAGATTAGCCACCAACGGGGTTTGAACCCATGCCGTCATGAAATGGCACAACATCTTTCCACCACTGTGGTAAAGGGAAAGAAGAAAATGAAGAAAATTTCCGGTGTTTTTTTTTATTTTTTATGAGAGATTCAGTGTTCAGAACATAAAAAGATATACTAGGTGTAATGATATAAGTGGTGGAATATTTGAAAAATATATTCTCAGGTGGTACGTATTAACTATTTTGTTCATTAACTACTTTGGGTGTAGTTAATTAATACTCTTAATTAAAAAAGTTACAACTACTTATAGCACTTCCAGTGTTGCTAAGCTCCCCTGGCCTATAGGCAACCAGTCCCTTTAAATGAACTGTAAATGTCTAAATGCAACCAGTTCCTTTATTGTATTAAGGGTAAATGACAAAAAACTACCTCAACTATTGGTGTCACGACAGAATCATACCTCATCTTTTAAAATTGACAATGGCATACCTCATCTTTAGAATTTGGTCAATTTTATACCTTCCGTTAGCTTGCCGTGAATTTCTCAGTTAAATGCTGACGTGGCTTGATTCGGGACCCACTTTCTATTAAAAAAATTAATAAATATTAAAAATAATAATTTACCCTTAAAAAAACAAAAAAAAAAGAAAACAAAACCCTCAGTTCGTCCTTTTCCCCCTCTCTCTTCTTCCCCATCTTCATCTTCTTTCTTCTACCTGCAACCCAGAAAAAAGGAAAAAAAAAAAAACCAATTTGTCTTCCCCCCGCACCCCCGCTCAGTTTGTCTTCCCTCCTCCCACCCCCCTCTTCTCCCCCACCTGAGCCCAACCTGCAACCCAGAAAAAAAAAAAAAAAAATCCATCTTCATCTTCCTCGACTCCCCTTCCCTGCAACCCACCCCTTTCTTCCCGCTCCCGTCGTCCCTAAACCCTCCACATACACTACCTGCAACCCAGAAAAAAAAAAAAAAAAACAGATCCCGACTAGCCTGGCGAAGGCCGATTCCGCGGTGGAGAACCTGGGCGAGGAGAAAATGGGGCGAATGATTGTGGATTTAAGTAGTGGGGTGTGTAGATGAGGGAAGAGGGTGGGTGCGGAGGGTGGGTGCGGGGAGAAGATGAACTGGGAAGAAGATGAAGATGGGGGAGAAGAGAGGAGAGGATGAGGGGAAGGAGAAGGGGAAGGGGAAGTTTGGGCTTTTTTGTTTTTTGTTTTTTGTCTTTTCTGGGGAAGAAGATGAAGATGGGGGAGAAGAGAGAGAGAGAGACAGGGAGGGGAGGGTGGAAGGGACGAACTGAGATTGTGGCTTTTTTTATTTTATTTATTATTTTAATATTTAAAAACTATTAAGTAATTTTTTTTAATATTTTTTTAATTTTTAATAGAAAGTGGGTTCCGAAATAAGCCACGTCAGCATTTAACTGAGGAATTCACGGCCAAGCTAACGGAAGCTATAAAATTGATCAAATTCTAAAGATGATGTATGACATTGTCAATTTTAAAAGATGAGGTATGAAAGTGTCTTGACACCAATAGTTGAGGTAGTTTTATGTAATTTACCCTTGTATTAATTATACTTTTATATTTTTAATTAATTATTTATTAATATTTTATAATTTTTTTTATTAGTGGCTAATGTTAGCCTTGTGTCACATGCCTCAAGCGCTGTGCCCGTGGATTTATGCCTAGTGGAGAGCCCAAGCTCACTTGGAGCCCAAACTATTTGAATGGGCTGGAGCCGATTGCTGGGGGCATTGGGTCATTCAACAGCCAATTCCCAAAGGGATTGCTACACGCTGGAAATGCTCTTACAACCCTCTTGCAACGATGTTTTTTGTTTTTGGCAAGTACCATGGTCTATGTGTTCGAAAAATATTAGTATTTTAGCTTTATTTAATTATTTGAGTTTTTTTGTTGGTTTAGGATTTGGACCTATTATGCTGGAATTTGTGATTTGTTATGGAAATCTCATCTGTATAGAGACGGAAAGTATTCAAATGCTATTTTTTATAGACCCCACCATCAACATATATGTTTTGTCTATTTTAAATTTGTTTGCCTCTGGAATCTGCATGGTTTTAGCATCCGAAAATTTACAATCTTCAACGCCAATCTGCATCTGGATTCCTGTTGGCAAACTTGTGTATTTGTTAGATTATAAGGGTTAGTCTCTTACGAGGATAACAAATAATACAATGAGTTCTTTGTGGTCGTACAAGTACATGTTGTCGACTCTTACTGAAGAGACACCAGATTTGCTTGAAATCTTCCAAGCATACTTATTGCAAAGGCCAAATTTGGTCTTGGGCATACATTAGACTCCCAACCAGGGCCGGCCCTGAGGGGGTGCAAAGTGTGCGACCGCACAGAGTCTCCGATTTTTTGGGGCCCCCAAATTCTAAAATCATATATATATATATATATATATATATATATATATATATATATATATATATATATATATATATATATATATATATAACCGTGATCAGGATCACAATGCTTTCTTGGTAGAGTTGTCAATCGGCGGTACTGTCATTTACTTGTTCACATGTTCAACTCCACACTTGCTCATGTTTATTAATTTTGATTTCTTTCCTATTGGGCATTGTCCGGGTAACCATTTTGGGCCTTTTTTTAAGCTATACTATTTGTTTCTTTTTTGGAATATTTGTAGTTTAATTTCTTTCATTGTTTGTTCAAAAAAAAAAAAAAAAACATTTCTTTCATTATATAACATAACTTTTGCGAATAAATCCGCAATTAGTAATATCATAATAAATTAAAATTCTTAAAAGTTAAAAAATATAATCTTTAAAAGTCCCCTCCTTATATGACACCATTTAATAGAATACATGTAATAATAAGAATCGTTTATTCTTTTGATCACCGTTTAAAAGTTATCAAATTATAAGTTTCATCCATATGAAGACTTTAGTCATCTATATATCAAAAGAAAATTATAATACAACTTTGCTCATACCTACCGTTAGAGACAGGAATCTCGAATCTCGAATCTCGAATTTTCAACTAATCTAACGGCAACCAACCGAGAGGTGGGGGGGGGGGGGGGGGGGGGAGGGGGATTTGGGGTGATGAGAATAATCCTTCCTTTAGAGCGTGAGCAAAAATGCAATAAAAAATAACATTTCATTGTAAGATGCTATCAATATCATAACCAGTGATTCGTTTAACACAAATTTTTCATGAGATGAACTCTATATGCTAATAAAGATCATTAATGGTTATGATTATGGTATTTGTATGGTGATACGATAAGTACATAGCCATCACTCCATGCTTTTTGTATTTAAAAATTAAGGAGTTTCAAACAAAAAAACATAGGATTTCAGATAGGTGCATACCACCACATTATGCTTCATGTTGTTTTTTTCTTGGGGTGTTTTGATATGGGTCCAAAGTCACTAAAAATTAGACCTATTTCAAAAGGTGGGCTATAAAATTGGACCTATTTCAAATTTTCCCTTTTTTCTTTATATCAATTTAATCCATAATTAAAAAAAAATATAAACTATAAAAGAAAATATAGCAATCAAAATTTTAAACCATGTAAGGGCCCCAGTTTGAGTCCCGCACAGAGCGTCCAAAATCTCAAGACCGGCCCTGCTCCCAACAATTGAAGCATAAGGTATGTTTGACATTCCTTGCATTTCTATCTCATTATTAGGACATTAAGACTTGTTTAACTTTTCTCCCTTGCTCATTGGAACCTCTCATTTCGAACAGCTATGCATGTTAAACCTTTTTAACACTTTTTCAATGTGAGTCTTCTGAGAATGACCCAAAAGACATCTCTTCCTAGAACAAAAATAGGCTCACCCATGTCCTTCATTTCGAAGGTTTTTGACAGTAACTTCTTTGTCTCCAGTGATAGATTGAGATCATTACTTGCCAACAAAATGTCATCAACGTACAGTATTAAAAAAAAAACCATGAGCCCCATACCTTGAGGTACAGGCAATCGTCAATTTTGCTTTCCAAGAAACCAAAACTTGTCACTTTCTCATCAAATTTTAAAAATCATTATCTTGAGGCTTGCTTCAACCCATAGATCAACTTTCTTAGTTTGCAAACCATTTGTTCTCGCCCCATTTCAGCAAATCCAGGTGATTGGACCATGTCAATATCTTCACCTAAAACTCCATTAAGGAACACAGTTTTTATGTCCATTTGGTGAAGTTCCAGGTCATAATGAGCAACCAAAGCAAGGATGATTCTTAGTGAATCTTTGGATGACACTGGTGAAAATGTATCAGAGTAATCCAATCCTTCTCTTTGAGTATACCCTTTGACAACTGATCTTGCCTTATGTCTCTCAACCTTCCCTGTGTGGGCTTCTTTGTTTTAAAAACCCACTTACACCTTATGGATTTGACAGACTCATTTGATCCCGCTAATTCCCATACTTCATTGGAATACATAGAATCCATCTCTTCTTGCATGGCCATTCTCCACTGCTCAGCCTTCTCACTTGCCATTGCTTGCTTGAAAGTAATTGGATCATTTTCAATACCTTCTATATGTTCAGTTTCATTTGCACTTCCTTGCTAAAAAATAACTGAATCAACATCATCTCTCTGGAGTTGCTCACTTTCTCCCACGTATTCCACGAAATCACCTGAAATTGGTGATTTCCTGATTCGCTAAGACTGCCTCCTTGATATTGGAATAGCTTGCATGGTTGCTGAATGCTGATAGATTCCAACATTGTCTTGTGGCTGCACGTTGGGGCTGCTTGCATGGTTAATGTATTCTGGAAATTGGTGATTTCCTCAATCTCACTTGGAACCATGGTGTCATTTGACTGGTCTTGTACTTAAAGCGTCCCAAAATCAATGTTTTTGAAAGACATCGCCTTAGGGTGAGAGAACGAAGATGATACCACTGCCTCAATTTCTCCAAACACAAAATCTGGAGTCACATCATCACTCAAATTCTTCCCCACCTCAATAAACTTGGCATTAGTAGTTTCAAATATCCTTGTATTCTAAGTGTGAAAAATCTGTACCCTTTGGATCTCGCTAGAAAACCAATAAAATTGCAACTTATTCTTCTGGGGTCAAGCTTCTTTGTTTTTGGGTTATACATTTTTGCTTCTACCTTGCAAGCCCACTCGTGAACATAACAACCCGTCCTCAAATATTTCGGTTTTTATAATTTTAATGCATGAATTTACGAAAATGCCCTTCAAGGGAAAAATGTTGACTTTTGTTGACCGCATTGTCGTGTCACGTGAGATTTATTTCCTTGGCGTATTCTTGTAGTACTCGTCATTACGAACGCGTGTGCGTAAGCAGAATCAAATTTGGAGCTACGATGAGGATTTTACGGAACTACGAAGTCGATAGGCAAAGTAGTCATTTCACTATTCTAGATATTAGAATTAGATATTTTATCATTTTACAATTTTCTATCATGTGGGGTCCACACCCCAATTCTCCTTCTGCTACGTGTCCTCTTTCCCCGATTCTCTCTCTCTTTAGAACTCTCTCTCTTTTTTCTTCTATTATCTTCATTCTCTCCCCGGGAAACTATTTCCCTCTCATCTCTGCAACTCCCCTCCCCAAGCACAACACCCACACACCACACATTTCTCTGGCGAGCCACCCTACAGACTACCACTATACTAACCCTTCCCCACCGATCAAAGTCGGACTCTCAAACCCTATGCCCAAGATGATATCTCTCTCTCTTCACTGTGGCACCGCCACTGTTCAAAGGGTTCTCCGGTGAATCCTCGCCGTTCCCGATGCCAGTGAGCTTCATAAACCCTCCCAAACTTCCTAGATTATGTCTTAGGGCACGATTAGGATAGTTTTGACTTGCATAGAATAGTTATGGACGCAGGAAACCGTCAGGGGAACTTCCCCAGTTTTCCAGCAAGGTCCAACGACTTTCGAGCAGTTTTTCAACCAACTCCGGCCATGTCATGGCCTCTAATACGTATGTATGGATTCCTTACATTCCTAACTTCACTTTGGTTTTTAAATCATTGGAAATGGTTGAGTTTTGACCCTAAAACGGAGTCAAGGAAGTTTCCCGACCAAAATCCCCAGAAACTGGTGTTCTTCTTCGTTGGGTCCGGCGACCCATGAGCCCAAATGAGTCAAACCCGACCCGTAACCCAAACTGGATCCAAAACAAAAAACTGGGCCCAATCCGATAACAGGCCCAAACCTTTGGGCCATGTAACTGTAAACACGAATTTTCCTAAAACGAACGAAACAAGAACACGTGTACAAAATAATATTTTGTATTAATTTTTGGGTTACAATCTCTTTTACAATTTAATCCTCTGATTCTATCTTCGTAAGATGTAGATTTGTGGGTTGTGTTGTTGATTCAAGGGCCGTCGAGGCTTAATCTTGGATGAACGGTTGGAAGTTTCTTCAAGGGCCTTCGGGGCTTGATCTTAAAGGTTGATGAACGATGAACACTTTCTTCAAGGGTCGTCGGGGGGCTTGATCTTGAAGGGGGATTTGATGAAGAACAAAGAGAGCTTTCTTGATCCTTCGGGATTTGCTTGAGAGCTTTTAGAGTTTCAAAGCTTCAAGGTTTTTGGTGTGATGTCCATTGGTGTCTTTGTCTTGCGATGGAGAAGCCTATTTATAGATTTTGATAATGAATCACCACCCCAAATTTTCTTGGTGAAGTAAGTGGATGTTGTAAGTGAAGTGAGTGTGGATGTTGTAGGTGAAATAAGTGGATGTTGTAGGTGAAATGAGTGTATGTTGTAGGTGAAATGAGTGTAGGTTGTAGGTGAAGTGGGTGGAAGTTGTTGGTGAAGTGAGTGTATGTTGTTAGTGAAGTGAGTGTAGGTTATAGGTGAAATGAATGGAGGTTGTAATTTTAATGCATTGGTCAACATTTATTTTGTAGAAATTTCGATGTCTACAAATGCCCCCACTTCAAGGTGCGTCGTATACATGTGCTTGTCACGTGTAAAAGATGCGTTTTAAAGTTCCTTAATGTAGATGTCGATCCAAGGGCCGTCGAGGCTCGATCTTGAATTTGGCTGGAAATTTCTTCGAGGGCCTTCGGAGCTTGATCTTGAATTCGGCTGGAAGATTTTCTTGTTTCCTCCAATTGTTGATTTTCCACAGGCTTAATCTTGAACTGGGCTAGACGGTTTCCTGGTTCCCTCCAAAGGTCTGAACTTACTCCTTTTATCTGGAGCTGAATTTGATTCAAGGGTGGTGGACACTTGATTTTTAATTGGACTTGTGATTTCTTCAAGGGCCATTGGGGCTTGATCTTGAATTTAAATAGGACCACGAGCAGTTTCAGGATTTGAACACTTGGCAGGCAGGCACGAGGTGGAGGTGACGGCCTATTTCTTTGTTCATTCTTTCCAATTTATATTGAAGAGGGTTAGAGGATGAATCAGCACGTACATTTGTTGTGTTGGCTGATGATCCACAAGATTGATGTTTCATTGTCACTCGTCTTATCCGTTCTCCAAGCAGATGTGGTATCTTCTCTGGAAGTACATCAACAGCTGAAAATGAGTATTCGAGAGGGATGCTAGGTAAGCAATCAGGGAAGGGGTTCCAGGCAGTCGGTTCCAGACCGGAAGGTTGATTCCAAGTACCGACTGATTACTCTCTTTCTCCTTGTCCTGCAGGTAAGAACAAAGACAAGGAAAATGACAGGGAGAGAGCATGATATGAGATACTTTTATTTTTGAAGAAGTAGTGGTGATTTGACAGCGTTGCACAGCGAGGCTTTGTTCTTCGACGATGGTGTCAGCGAAAGGTTTGTTGAAGCTTCTCGAGTTCTTTAGATAGGACAGCGATGCCGAGCTTAGATCTGACTTAGACTCTTTTGTCTGGATTATGCAGTTCTGCAGGAAAGGCGTTGTGTTGTAGTGGCATGTTCTAGCTCATCATTGAATCTTCTACTTCAATTTGTGGCATAACAGAAGTGGTGCGCAACCTTTGCATTTGAATGGTCATTCATAGCACTACTTCTTAGCAACTCATCCCTGCTTGGCAGCTTCAGTCTAAAGAGCCAACATCTGATCAACTATCATGAGGTATTTGCCGGAGGAATTCGTGACCTTGACAACAGTTGAGGATGACCACACGAGAGTAATGCAAGGAAAGCAATCAGGCAAAGGTTCCGAGCAATCAGTTTCAGATCTGATGTTTGATTTCAGGTTCTGACTGGTTGTTTTCTTTCTCCTTGTCTTGCAGGTAAGAGCAAGGGCAAAGGAAAAGATAGGGAAAAAGCATGATATGAGATACCTTTGCTTTTGACCCTAATGATATGAGATACGTTTACTTTTGAAGAAGCAGCGGATGGATCAGCGCATGTATTGGTTGCGCTTGTCTCCACATGCTTCGATGTATCAATTTGCTTTATCTGTTCTCCAGGCGGATGTGGTATCTTATCTGGAAGCACAAGATGTTGAAGATGAGTACTCGAGAGCAAGGCTAGGTAAGCAATCAGCGAAAGGGTTCTGGGCAGTCGGTTCCAACTCGGAAGGTTGATTCCAAGCGCCGGCTGATTGCTCTCTTTCTCCTTGTCCTGCAGTGAAGATGGAGGACAAAGAAAAGGATAGGGAGAAAGCATGCTATGAGATACTCTTGCTCTCAACCCTGATGACATGAGGTACTTTTGCTATTGGAGGAAAAAGTATAAGATTTTGATGCGGGTGTAAACTTTTCGATCAAGAGGGGTTTCTGGTTGAGGAAATGAGCTGATCATTTTGAGTGACTTGATCGAAGATGTGTTCTCGAAGAGGAAGACAACTAAGTTTGCTGAGAGGCTTGGTTGTAGATGTATTCTTGGCAAGGGAGAAGAGCCAAGCATTTTGGATGTGTGCCTTGCCATGGAGGATGAAGGTCGACCTATATAGGGAAAGGCGCAATAGCAGGTAGTGGTGCCGATGTGGCCTTGTCACCCACGCTTGTCGGCAAAAGTGTGGTAGTTGGAATAGTGAAATGGGTTTTCAACTTTGTCAGAGATTTTTTGACAAAGTTGCACGTGTTATCCGACAAGTTGAGATTGCGCCTGAAAAGTGTTGAAGGACTTTATGCAGGAAAATTCGGCTTTTGAAATTTAGAGAGTGGTGTCTCTTCGATTTTTGAATTAGTGGCTGTGTTACCTCTCCTTTTATAAAGGTGTCGATCACATCCAACTTGCACACTTTGAAGATTACCTGCTCGTGAAAATTATCTCTGGTGTATTTATGAGATTTTACTTCATTCAACCTTTTTCTTTTACCATTTCTGAAAATGGCTTACCCGTCTAACATTTGCCTAGATTTAAGTCTCATTAGTGATACAGGTGGGCCGCATCAGGGTAATATATGGCACCCGTCCTTCTTATCTTCTAATGGCACTCTTACGGTTGACGACTCCGTGATGGGGGATGCAACAATGGCTACGGTAGTAGCTAGGAACCTCCTTACTCCTAGAGATAATAAGCTACTTTCAAGACGGTCCGATGAGTTGGCTGTCCAAGAGTCATTGGCTCTCAGTGTTTAGTGTGCGGTCTCCGTGTCTAATATGGGCCAACGCTTACTTGCTCGGACTCATCAAGTTGAATCATTGATGGCCGAGGTGGCAACTCTTAAACAAGAGATCAGACGACTCAAGCGCGAGAATAGAGAGTTGCATGTGCTTGCAAATAATTATTCGACGAGCATGAAGAGAAAGCTTGATCAGCTGCAAAACTCCGGAGGTCGGATTCAAAGTGACCATAAGAGGTTTGTGGCTGTATTCCAGAGGCACTTTTTGCCTTCGTCATCTAGAGTTCGACCAAGTATCGAGGCTCCGAATAATCTATCTTCAGTGCCTCCCTCTTTTAGGGTTCCGCCGAGTACTGAGGCTTCACATAAGTGACATTTGTGAAGGCTCTCACTTTTTTTTTTTCTTTTTTTTTTTTGTTATACATATTTGTAATTCCTCAGAGATATTAATAGAAATGCTTTATTTCATTCAGTGTATTGTGCTAAATACCAATAAAACCTTTTCTTTTTTTTTTAAATCACATTTTCCAAGATAGTGTTGTGCATAATCATATTTTCCAAGTGCACCATCCCATCACCTTTCATTTTGGTTTTCTTTTCCAGGCACGGGTCGTTGTTTGCACATTCACTATTATTTTCACAGTCACCGCACTTCACTTTTCTCTGCATGCAGGTCATTCTTACTTTGCGTAGTGACGGTTCGATCCCATATATATATATATATATATATATATGGGATCGAACCGTCACTACGCAACCATTGCATAGCCACTGCACTGCTTGTTGCTCTACCATCACTTCACCGTTTGCTGCATACCCATTGCACTGCTTGTTGCTCTACCGTCACTTCACTGTCTGCTGTCCTTGTTGCACTGTCCATCGTCCTGCTACTTGAGGCTTGTTGTAGTGCGTCACTTTTTGCCATGTGGTGCTGTGCAAAAGACCGCAGCGGGATTTCGCTGTGTAGTGGCTTTTGGTCACAGTTTTCCCTCAGTGGTGACTGGAGTGCTGCTCATTTTTTTGTAATAAGGCTTTGTAACCAAATCCTTCCTTTAAAGAAATAAAGTATTCTCATTCTTGAATTTGCTCTTTATTCTTCAAAGTGTTTGTGTTTTTGTTGATGATGTGACTGTACTTGAAGTTTTGAATTTTCAAGTTGCCTACGTACCCTCGGTTGAGGAAGGATCAAGTCATGACGTAGTTCAAATGAGTGATGGTTTTTTTTTTTTTAGATGGTTTTAATGGTGATTTTGATGATGATTTTTCCGTACACAGTTTATGCTCTTGCGGGCCAGGAGCGTGGTGCATTTGTTTTAGGGGTAGTAGCGTTTCAAGAACCTGCCATTGATGGGGCCAATCTTCAAGCTGTCTTCCGCCATGATTAAGTAGGCGTCGTTGGTGTAAACCTTTTGTATTACGTATGGTCCATCCCACTTTGATGTGAACTTGCTTTTTGTCTTGTGAGTTGTCATGATAGGCCTACGCAATGCGAGGACGAGATCTCTAGTTTGGAAAGACCTTGGGCGAACCTTGTTGAATGCCTTGGATAGCCGTGCTTGGTAGCATTCCAAGTGTTGTTGAGCTTCGAGCCTTCTCTCATCCAGCGTTTCCTGCTCTTCAAAGCGCAACTTTGCATTCTCTTTATCAGTCAAGCCTTCTTGTATAGCCATTCTTAGTGAGGGGATTTGACTTTCGAGTGGTAGAACAGCTTCCACACCATATATGAGAGAATAAGGCGTAGCTTGGGTAGGAGTCATGTGTGTCGTCCTATATGCCCAAAGTGCTTCGCTTATTCTTTCGTGCCAGTCTCTCTTTGTTCAATCAATCACTTTCTTCAGGAGGTTGCACAATGTTTTGTTAAATGCTTCCGCAAGACCGTTGGCCGGAGCATGATACATGGAAGACTTGTGCTGTTTAAAGTTGTATTTCTCGCAGAGCTCGTCCACGAGTCGGTTGGAGAACTGTTTTCCATTGTCAGTGATGATGTAACGAGGCACACCATATCGATGGATGATATGTTCCTTGATGAAACGGACGACAGTTTTCTTCTTGACTTCCCTTAAGGGTATGGCTTCAGCCCACTTGGAGAAGTAATCTGTTGCAGTTAGGATGTAAGCTTCTCCTATATATAACTTTGGTGCAATCAGCCCTACGACGTCCAATCCCCATGCATTGAACGGCCATGAAGCAACTGTAAGGTGTAATGGTTCAGGTGGCTGATGTATGAATTTGGCGTGGAATTGGCAGGCTTTGCACCTTTTGGTGTGTTCCAGACAATCCTTCACCATGCTTGGCCAGTAGTAACCCATTCTTTTGAGCTGAAAATGTAGCTTTGGTCCAGACTGATGCGCCCGCATACGCCTGAGTGTGCTTCTTCCATGGCTTAATTGGCTTCTTCCTCACCCAGGCATCTCAGAAGTATTCCTTCGAAAGAGCGTCGGTAGAGCGTTTCTTTGTAGTATAGAAAGCGAGGTGCTCGTCGACGTATTTTAGAGCGGTGTCCAGGATCATCTGGAAGTTTTTTATGCTCGAAGTAGTCGATCAGCAACTGTCTCCACTCTTCAGCGTCGATTGGGAGTACTGAGATGACATTTATATCGTCTAGTAGCATTTCAGTGATGAGCGGGATCACCTATTTTTGGTAAACTGGCATGTTTGCAGCTTCATCTTGTCCTAATGTCATGCTCGAGGCTAGGTTGGCGAGAGCGTCTGCCATTTGATTTTCTTTTCTTAGCACATGTTCTAATGTCAAGACCTCGAACTTTTGTAGCAGTTGAGTTGCCAGCCGGAAGTATGGGACGAGATCATATTTCTTCACCTCATATTCAGTTAAGAGTTGGTTGATTATGAGCTTGGAGTCGCCATATACCTCAAGAGCTGTGATTTCCATGTTGATCGCCATTTGGAGCCCAATGATCAGTGCTTGGTACTCAGCGACGTTGTTGGAGCATAATTCGCTTAGTTGGAAGGAATAAGGTAGTATTTGTCTTTGTGGTGACATGAATACTACTCCTACCCCCGCTCCGTCTACTCGTGTGGATCCGTCGAAGAACATTGTCCATGTCGGGAAGATGTCAATGTAGAACACCTCCTCGTCAGGTAAGTCGTTTGAGATTTTCCAATCAGCTGGGATTTGGTGGTCGGCAAGGAAATCTGCTAGCGCTTGTCCCTTGACGACTTTAGCCGAGATGTAGATAATCTCATACTGATTAAGAAGCAACGCCCATTTAGCGAGTCGCCCTGTCAAGACTGGTTTGGATATGACGTAATTGACTGGGTCAGCTTTAGCAATCAGGTGGATAGTGTAAGCCTGCATGTAATGCCTGAGCTTCTAGATGGCAAACACCAAGGTGAAGCACATTTTTTCTATTGGGGAGTAGTTCAACTCAACGCTGGTGAGGGTTCAACTGAGGTAGTAGAGCGTTTATTCTTTCTGGGATTCATTTTCTTATGCCAAGAGTGCTCCAACTAAACTTTCCTTAGCGGCGATGTACAATATGAGCGGCTTTCCAAGCACAGGCACCCCCAGGATGGGTGGACTTAATAAATACTTTTTTATGCTTTCAAAAGCATTGTGGCATGCTTCGTCCCATACGAACAGAACATCCTTCTTCATGAGTCGACTGAACGGTTAACAACGCCCTGCAAGGTTGGAGATAAAGCGTCTGATGAAGGCTAGTCGTCCTTGTAGACTTTTCAGCTCGTGCAGGTTTCGTAGCCTTTCGAACACTATTCGTAAATCATTCAAATGATCTGATTTTTTCTTTGTCTTGACCACCACATCGTCTACGTAACATTCTACGTTTTTGCATAGCATGTCATTGAAGATTTTCTGCATTGCGCGTTGATATGTAGCTTCAGCGTTCTTCAGACTAAAAGGCATCACCTTGTAGCAGTAGATACCTTTTGGAGTGCGAAAGGCTGTTAGTTCCTCGTCTTCAAGAACCATGCGAATTTGATTGTATCCAGAAGAGCCGTCCATGAATAACAATGCCTCATGCCCAGTGGTTGCATCCACCATGATTTCGATGATTGGCAAAGGGAAGTCGTCTTTTGGGCAAACGTTGTTGAGGTCCCGGAAGTGCACGCAAACACGTATTTGTCCAGATTTCTTAAAGACAATGACGATGTTGGAGATCCACTTAGGGTGTTGCATCTCTCGAATGAAGCCTGCCTCAATTAGCTTCTCAATCTCGGTCTCAATTCGTGGGATGAGCTCAGATCGATAACGTCTTTGAGTTTCCTTTATCGGTCGCATTCCAGGCTTGACTGCAAGATGATGCACAGCGATGATAGGGTCAAAGCCGGGCATTTCTTTGTAGGTCCAAGCAAAGACGTTTTTGTACTATAATAACAGCTGGTAATATTCCTCTATCTCGTCCGCACTTAGTAGCGCACTTACGAAGATAGGTTTTGGTTCCTCGCTTGTGCCTAAGTTAAGTTCCTTGAGATCATCAACCGTGGCTTGCCCCTATCTTCAAGCTGTGGTAGCGCAACAATGACATCTTCCTCAGGGATTTCGTCTTCTTTGCCTTCTTGGATCGTGATGTGGAAGACATCTTGGACCTCCTCTTCAGTGTTGTCATCTCGAGTCTTGGACATCTTGTCTCCCTTTTTCTAGAAGTCTTCTTGTTGTCTTCAAGTCTTTCCAACGCTGACCATCGCAGATGAGAGCCAGTCGTGTTACTTTGTCTCTTAGGTTTCGACAACCTTTTGAAAATAGAGCTTTGGGATGTTGGCGCGTTAAGCCTCTTGAAGACGGAAGTTCGGTCTTGACCACCAATGCGATTAAGTGCCAAAATTCTGGACCTTGAACGATTCATCCTATTGAAGACTGACATCCGAGGAGTGGGTTTAGGCTCCTCTTGATCTTGTTCGATGCTCACGTTGATGTGTTGAGTGCTAGCATTTTTCGCTTTGTTTGAAATCTTCACGGGTGCATTTGGTGTGAAGCCAAGTCTACCCTTTTTGTTGTTAACTCCGTAACCATGCTCTTTTAACTTCTTTTGAGTCTTGGTGAGGTCACGTTCTTTATCGTTGATGGTGTTCGAAACCTTCTTTCCAGGATTCGAAGAAGAAGCGAAGTCGTACCCAACCTTTGACATGAGTTTGTAGGCATTTGGATCAAAACCTTCTTCGGTCCTTTTGGTTGAAAGAAAGCTTGGTTCCACCCTTTTTGGCAGAGCTTTTATAAAGCCTTGGGGTAGTCTTGCAACCTTAGCGTCGCCTAGCTGTGTCAGAGGTAAAACTGCATTTATCTTGAGCAACTTCACATTATCCTTGTGCCGCTGTGTGTCAGCTTTGCTTGCTCCAGTTTCGAAGGGGGATTAACCATTTTTTTCTTCTCGACATCGGGATGTATCGGAAGACGGGTGTGTTCGGTCTTTTTGAAGGTGTCTTACTTCCTTTTGTTGCAGGTTTAGCAAGCTCATCATCGTTTTTGCTTGAAGACAGCATGGCTTGCCCTTCTTACTTCTTGGGCATAGCTTGCCACTCCTGCTTTTTTGGTGCTGCTTTGCCCATGGATTTGATCTCTTCTGGAAAAGCTTCGGGCACAATGTCTTCATCCATGTAGAACTTGGCGCCTGCGAAGTGTGATTTGGTTTTAGTGAATGGCTTGGTATAGCCTTGGATCACATTTACTCCTTCCCGGTAGAATTTTAAGCATTGGTGGAGGGTGGATGTCACTACTCTATTACCGTGGATCCAAGGCCTTCCCAGGAGCAAGCTGTATGAAGTTCTTGCATCAATCACATGGAATATCGTGCTTGATTTTAGTTCAACAATGGTCATCTCCACTCGGATCATGCCCATCGCCCTTTGTCCTCCTTGGTTAAAACCCTGGATCAGCAGACGGCTTAGGGACAACTCATCCACCTTGATGTCGATTGTGGTCATTGTTAACTTTGGCATGATGTTTATGGCCGACCCACCATCTACATGCATGCGGTTGACTTTATGCTCCCTTACGTACCCCGAAATGAAGAGATGATGGTTGTGAGGCTTCGATCCCAGCAATAAGTTTTCATCCGTGAAGTTGATTGCGTCCTGGGCGGCACAACATGTGGCACATTCATGTGGTCGAAGCTTCAAGCCTTCATCATTGCTTTCTTGCACTTCGTGGTCTTCGGGACTTGCTAAAACTGCTGCTAGTACTCTTCGCATCTTCTTTGGCAATCGTAGTGCTTCTTGATGCTAAAGTATGTTGGCAGACCTTCTTTGGTTATCGGGATCTTTTCTTCCTTAGTGGCGATAGCTTTGCCTTTTGAGGGCTCTTCCATCTCTACTTCAACCATGTGACAGGCGACGATAGTGAACTTTTGGAAGAAGTCCTTCGGGAAATACTCATGCAAGGAGACAGGAATGCGTGGCTCTTGCTCCATATGTTCCCCACTGTATGTTGGCTTAACAACTCTTATGCTTCCTTTAGGCTTCCTATTGTTACTGCGGCGGTGCTTTCTCCCTTGCTCCTCATTTGACCTTATGGCTTGAGGTCTTGGCTTCATCGTCTTTTTGTAGGTCACCAATGTCCACCCTTCTTCATCGTTAGTAAGTGCATCTCGATCGCTTGCCCCTAACGATGGTTGTGCAGAAGGTGCCGTGTGACTTGATTATTGGCGGGAATGGTCATGAATCCTTTGGAGGGGAACATGGTCGAATGATCCAAACATGATCACAGTAGTATGTGTTGCACTAGCTTCATGATGAGTTCTTTGAGGATGAAGCATTTACCAACAGGATGGCTCACGATGCGACGGTCCTTGCAGTACCTGGGATCGTTAACGCGATTCATCTCCTCAGGGCGCTTGCATTCTGGTAACTCGATCACCTTCTTTTCCAGCGAGTCGTCTAGTATTGCAGCTATATCTGAGTCAGGAAAAGCGTACGACTTTTGCTCCAGCTCCCTCAAGGTATTTTTGTACCTGTCTTGAGTGCGAGAATGCTCATTTCTCTTTATCTCATTCGCTTTGTTCTTGGAGGAGATCTTGACGGGCGCGGATGAGGTTTTGATGGGGGTAGTGTTGACAGTAAAAGCTTCATTGGCGGGTTTCTTCCCAAAACACCTTATCCTTCTTGAAGTCGGCGATCGGCTCTTTTTTCCCGTGATTGGCGATACTCAACTCCATGTCGTGGGAACGAGTTGCCAGATCCTCAAATGTTCTTGGTTTTATGCCTTGGAGGATGTAATGTAACCCTCAATGCATGCCTTGAACGCACATCTCAATGGCGGAGGTTTCAGAAAGCCGATCTTTGTAATCCAGACTTAATGAACGTCATCTATTGATGTAGTCGACGACAGGTTCATCCTTCCACTGTTTTGTACTAATCAGCTCCAGCATGCTTACGGTGCAGCGGGTGCTGTAGAAGCGGTTGAGGAATTCCTTTTTTAGCTGATCCCAACTGTTGATAGACTCGGGCTTAAGGTCGGTGTACCAGTCAAAAGTGTTGCCTTTCAACGAGCGCACGAACTGCTTAACGAGGTAGTCTCCCTCTGTTCCAGCATTGTTGCAGGTTTCAATGAAATGGGCGATATGTTGCTTTGGGTTTCCCTTTCCATCGAACTGCATGAACTTTGGCGGCTGATAACCCCTCGACATCTTCAAAGCGTCAATCTTCTTAGAGTAAGGCTTTGAGTACAGCACATAGACATGTGGGCTTCCTTCATACTGCTTCTTGATTGTGCTTGCGATCATCTCCTGCAGCTGCTGGATAGAGAGAAATCCCATGAGTGCCGCTGCTTGGTCTGGCTCCCGCTTCTCTTCGACTTTCTCCACCGGAGGCTCCTCTTCTTCGTCGGCTTCTTTCTTTATTGGATTACCTTTTAGGTCGACTTTTACGTCGCGCTGCGCCTTCAGTTGGTTGGCGAGTGCAGCGATTTGCAAGTCTTTCTCCTCCACAGTTCGTGTGAGTTTTATGATCGCTTCATTCAGTTGAGCCAGCTGCTCCTCGATTGAAGTCGCTCATGTGGTCATAACTTGCATGGCTGAGCTGCCGCTCAAGTCAGCATCAGAAAGTAAGGACTCTGAGTACTTCCTCGGGCTTTCTTCTCTTGGCGCCCTTAGTAAGGTCAGGGTGATCACGGGTTCGTGCCTCAGGTGCTCTTGTTCATTCGGCAGAGTTAATGCAGGGGTGGAAGCCACGGCAAAGAGAACTCTTGCCTTGCTTCGGGTAGTGATGTCCGAAATGTCACCACTTGCAGCGAAGATGTTCTTGTTCTTCACTTTGGTTGCGAGAACAGGTTGATTCTTTCTTGATGCCATTTGTGCTTTTTGCGGATTTGTTGATAGAGATGAGAGGTAGAGAATGTCCCATTGGGCGTGCCAAATTTGTAAACACGAAAATTCCTGAAACGAATAAAACAAGAGCACGCGTACAAAGTAATATTTTGTTTTAATTTTTGGGTTACAATCTCTTTTACAATTTAGTCTTCTGATTCTATCTTCGTAAGATGTAGATTTGTGGGTTGTGTTGTTGATCCAAGGGTCGTCGAGGCTTGATCTTGGATGAACGGTTGGAAGTTTCTTCAAGGGCCTTTGGGGCTTGATCCTGAAGGTTGATGAACAATGAACACTTTCTTCAAGGGCCGTCGGGGGGCTTGATCTTGAAGGGGGATTTGATGAAGAACGAAGAGAGCTTTCTTGATCCTTTGGGATTTGCTTGAGAGCTTTTAGAGTTTCAAAGCTTCAAGATTTTTGGTGTGATGTCCATTGGTGTCTTTGTCTTGTGATGGAAAAGCTTATTTATAGATTTTGATAATGAATCACCACCACAAATTTTCTTGGTGAAGTAAGTGGATGTTGTAGGTGAAGTGAGTATGGATGTTGTAGGTGAAATAAATGGATGTTGTAGGTGAAATGAGTGTATGTTGTAGGTGAAATGAGTGTAGGTTGTAGGTGAAGTGGGTGGAAGTTGTAGGTGAAGTAAGTGTATGTTGTTGGTGAAGTGAGTGTAGGTTGTAGGTGAAATGAATAGAGGTTGTAATTTTAATGCATTGGTCAACATTTATTTCACATAAATTTCGATGTCTACAGTAACCCCATCCAATAACCCGGCCCAACCCAGCAACCCAAAGCCCAGATTCGACCCAACCCGAATCCAATACCCAACTTCCATGGTCGGTGCGTGGATCGCGCGTGGGTGTGCGCTATCATGACTGGCGCGTGGAGCACACGCGACTCCGTAAGAAGTACTGTGGACGACAGCGCTGGCGACTATTTCGACGACCCATCTCGGCATGTGGCGGTGCGTGCGGTGACGTCTAGCCTTCCAGGCCTCCGCCCCGTGGTGGCGTATGCGACGGCGCGTAGGGGAACCCGAGGTTTTTCCTTAGGTTTATTGAAGTGTCGAATCCGAATCTGCTGTCCATTTTTCCAAATTTGATTGTTTTAGTAGAGTTTTATTAAATGGTCTTTATTTGTGTTTAGGTGTGTCGGTGGAAAGTGACCCATCCTCGCTATTTCGAGTGGCTCCCGGGCAACGGAATATCTGTGAGTGGACCACTTCTTAACTTGCATGTTTTCATAAAATCTTAGGCTTGCATTCACGAAAAGCATGATTTCATGATTTTATGCTTTATGCATTATTTATGATTTATCGAATTCACGTTTTACTAAAGGTTATGAATTATTGGATTTTCGTATAAGAATTTCTATGAATTTATGAGTACGAATTATCATGGATTTATGAGATGAGGCTTTGAGCTTTTGAGCTCCGGAGATTTGATATGAGATTTTGAGATATGTTTTCAGTGCTTATCTAGTGGGTTATCATACAACACGTACACACAAACGAGTATGTAGACGTCTATGGCCATAGGACACAGTGATGATATTTATGACATACTCCCAGCTTCACTAGCCCGGGGCTAATGTCGGTGTGTATGTTATATGTATATGTTTCTTCTCTGGTGTAACCCAGAGTCGTACAGCTTCACCTTTGGGTGATGGACCCACTACATATACATAAATACATACACACACACACATATATATATATATATATATATATGTTTCTTATTTGGCGTAGCCTAAAGTCGTATAGCTTCACTTTTAGGTGATGGACCCTATATTTCTTCACTTGCGTAACCCAGTGTCTTACATCTTCACATTCGGGTGATGGTTATGCCTTCAGGCCACTAGGACCTAGTTGAGTACCTCATTGATGTGATTTACAGATGTTTTACGGATTTACCTTCGGGTGATTATATTACCCTTATTGAGCACTGGTTTACACGTACATGTTTTACGAATGTTTTTCATGGCATGCTAAAGTTTTCAGAAAACCTATTATGTAGTAACAGGGGGTTAGTATGTCCAGAAAATGGTTTTCTTATTATTAGTATTAGTATTATAAACTTTGGCCCACTCACCCTTTGTTTTGCGCCCCCTTCAAGATTTAGAATCGAGGCGTACAATCCCAGCGTCAGTGCACTTCCGCATATGTATCTTCGAGTCTTTTCATAATAGAACCCTCTCCTTTGTTTGTACCATTTTATATTAATTCTTTCACATTATTTTGGATTAGTTGTATGCTCTGAACATGTGTCTGCATTGGCATATTCCTTTCCAATTACATATTTTATTTGTATGCATGTTTAAAATGACTTCGTCACCCTCGGGTGTCGGCTAGCATGTGCCCAACCTGGGATTTGGGGATATCAGGATCGGGGCGTGTCAGTGAAGGTGATTCAAACTTGGCTTCCTTGAAGTCCAAACCTCAAAATGAGTATTGTTCGCTGATTTACTTTGAGACTCTATTGGATATGTAATTAGCCACCTTGAGTTCCTCTCCCCACAAAAACGTTCGAAGGTTGGTTTTGCTCATCATACACCTTGCCATTTCTTTCAATGCCCTATTCTTCTTTCGGCTACACCATTTTGTTGTGATGTTCTGGGAGTGGTATATTGAGCCTGAATCCCATTTTCTTCCAAAAATTTAGCTATTGGACCCTTTTGTTGTCCTTCATCAGTATACCTGCCATAATAGTCCCCTCCACGGTCTGACCTCAAGATTTTAATTAACATTTCAAGTTGCTTTTCCACTTCATTTTTAAAAGGTTTTAAAACAACTAAACACTTGATTTTTCTCAAATATTAGATAAACATATGTATATCTAGAAAAATCATCAATGAATTTCACAAAGTAAATTTTTTTGCAAATCGTTTGGATACGAAAAGGGTCACAAACATCTAAGTGTATAATTTCTAGAAGCTTTTGACTTCTAGTTGGTCCTTAACCAAAACAATCCTTTAAATCATCAAAATTCAACATTGGCAAAACTTTTTCCTTAACCAAAATTTCTAATCTTCCTTTATTATTATGTCCAAGCCTTCTATGCCAAAGCTTGGAGGATTGCTTATCAGTTAAGGACCTTTTAAGTGGTAAATCCGACTCTATTGTTAAGCAATTAGGATTTACAACAATGTCACAATTCAACTGCCAAAGATCATTATTCAACAAACAAGTACCAAGCAATTTATTAAAATTATTTTTCTTAAAAATCCTTATACTTTTTTCATCACTAATAAATGCATAACCATCCTTTACAAGTTTAGAAGCTGAAATCAAACTTTTAGTTAAAGAATAAACATAAAGAACATCAAATAACTCTAAAATAAATCCAGTTGACATCTTGAGCTTGAGGATGCCTATTGCCTCCATAACTACTTTATTTCCATTTCCTCATGAACACGATAGACTTCATTTCTTGTAATTGTCCTTTTTGTGAATTCCTGCAAGGAATTGGTAATATGCACCGAAAATTCAGTGTCAAACCACCAAGAATTTGGAAGGACTTCAACAAGATTAATGTCAACACAACAAAACATTTTCAATGTCACCTCTTTCAGTTGTCCATTTCCTACATTTTTCACAATCTCTCTTCAAATTACCATAGCCTTTGCAAAAATAACACATTACATTTTCCATGTTTTCCTTATAACCTTGAGGACCCTTAAGAGGAGGATGGAGTATCATGCCCAACAGAGTGACTAAAGTTAAAGGATTTGTTTGGCTTACCAGAGATCGAGACATATGTCTTTGCAGTTTCAGCCTTCACAAAATTCACAGCTTCATGTGTTACTTGCTTCATCCAACTCTCATTTTGAGCACATGCTTATGTGAGCTCATTAAGGCTCCACTTCTCTTTCTATGAGTTGTATGAAGTCTTCAATTGCTCATAACTCTCTGTTGGGGGGGGGGGGGGAGTTAAGTGCATCCCCAACTAGTACTTCAAAAGATCTATAAGTTTTGCAACGACTTTAACTAGCTTCAGAATATGTTATCTAACAGTGAATCTCCCATTGAATTTTAGAGTGGTCAGAGTTGTCATAAAGTTGCCCATTTCACCTTTCTTTTGGTCACCAAGAGTGTCATGTGATTAGCTTTTTTTCCATTTTTGAATTTTAGCCTCCGCTCTGTTGGCATTCAGCGCTGGTGGTCAATCCTCCCTAAGAGTGAGGTCATAGTCCATCAGTCTTAAGATTATCTCCACGTTATGCCTCCAATATTTCTCATAGTTTTCTCCATTCAATGGCTCGATGGAGGAAAAACTCAGTGCAGTAGGGTTCACTGAATATGTATTTTATAATGGTTAGACTGATCAAAATTTTCAGGAGGTAACACAGTAAAAATGTAATACCTTTGGGCAAGAAACATCTACTGTAGAAACTTATGTTCGGGCGAAGATTTATCCGGAGATGGCTCATCAGCACTCAGCATAGCTCCCCAAAGGGTTGACGCTTATGATGTGTAGTCGGGCTCTTTCTTACTGATATACTGCAAGAAGAGAACAAACTTAGTTATGAAATGTGCCTTTATGGGGCCTTAAGTGTAGGCCTTAAGGCTCGCAATCAAAAGTAACTAAGTGCTAGGCGTGCCACTGCTATCTCAGTATAGCAGATGTAGAACAAAAGTGTGTTTAGTCAATTACTTGCGCCCCAAGTTACTCAGACTTCTTGTTATCAAAGGATTGTCGTGGATGGGTTAAGTCCATATTAAGTTCTTTTTCTTGCCTTGTGACCAAAGACTTTTAGTTCATAGTCTTGTACATTTGAATAAAGGGAGTCTAGATCCCCTCAAGCCATTTACTTGGTTCCAGATTGGTCTTTAAATGAAAGCACATCCATTAAACTAACCTGATCCAGGTGCAAATGAGATTCTTAAAGTAAGAAAATTGATGGGTATGATTTGGATACATGCTGGAGAATACATTAAGCAGTAGATCTATTAACTTAGAAAACAAACAAAGAGCTTTGAGCAAGATTTCACCTTGTCGAGCAAGGTTGAACCTCTTGCGATCACTTCTCTTTGAGTTTATAGGGGTCGTGCACTAAAAAGGGATGGATTGTCAACAAGTTTACACAAGGGAATCGATACTACGCCACTAGCGGTGGTAGCCGAGCTTTAAACTAGACAAAAGATGGCTTTTGTAGGGAATGATCTTGAAAATGACTGAGATTTGGGCTGATTACAGCTTTTGGATGCAAATCTGGCTTGAGAGCAGAGTTTGTACGTTTGTTTGTTTGATTGGTTGAGTGTCATTGTCTCTGGGGCCTCTTCCTCCTTTTATAGGCAGATTAGCCCGACCGCACTGTCTTTGCTCTTGCCCGAAAGCAACTTTGAGGGTAGTGAGTCATTAGCATTTTACTTGTATTTCCACTAAAAAGTGCTTATTGGTTGATTATGAGTTAGTCTCCATCACTTGGCATTTAATGCATAGGTATATGGCCTACGCATTAAGGGGAGACGCCAATTTGTCTCTGGGCTTGGTGCTGGGCTTCGAGCAAGTTTTCTTTTAGTTGGCATCTTTAGGCTTCTTCACACTTACAACCCAATGTTCAAATATTAACCCAAACAGTGCCCCATTTAATCATTGTTGATCCTGCAAATCGAGGCGTAAATAATGATTGAATAGCCGTTTCACGCATTCACTCAGGACACGTGCCATTTAATGCAACCGTTGCTTAGCGAGACCATTGCACTATCCCACGATTCTAAATGTTGCTCACTATATAAATCTCTTTTCTGGCTAAATACCTTAGCCATCTCAAGTTTTCAAATTTCCAGAACTCCCAGAATTCTCAGAACCTTCAGAAATTCTCAAACCCTTCTCATCTTTTTCTCAAAATCTCTCAATGGCACCCAAGGTTGTTCGAACCCAATCTCCTTGCGAGACTGGTGAAGGGATTTCCACCATGCGTCGTTTACTCAACGACCTTCATTGCCCTTAGGCAGGCCTGCACACTAAACTCTTCTTCTAGGAAGGAAAAGTACACTTATTGGGACCTGCATAGACTTCTCAGGTCCCCCTTGTTATTGAAAACAACATGCCCAAGGAGAAAGCAGTTTCTACAATATCCTTAAAAAGGAGCGTTGTCTCCAGCTTCTATTTCAAGATTTCAATGGCATTGAGTAACCAGGCAGCTTTAATCGCACCGGTAGATTCTACTTGTGGATACAAAGCTATCTTCTCTTGCACTGATATCCACAAGACCGGACTTCCCTATAACTTCTGTTTTCTTGATCACTTCATCATCATAGGTGTATGCTTCGGGATCAACGTCAAAGACTTTGGTAAGACTTATGGAAGAAGGCTCCATTATGAAGGCAAGGATTTCAGAGGTATCTTCGAAATTGAGAAGTTAGAGAAGCAATTGTCTGTACTTACAGAGGTGTCTTCGAAATTGAGAAGTTGGATAAGCAATTGTCTGTACTTAATGCATTCTAAGATAGTTGCCCGACTAAGGATGTAAAACTTTTAAGCTTAATTTTTATGTAACTCATCATTCAATGAAATGAAAATGATCTTCTTTTATCCGCTTTAGCTTGAATTTTCGCCTTGAAACTCAACTATGACGAGCACATAAGCTGACTTCGCAATGTTTACACTTCCTCAAAGTAGCAATCCCTGTCATCCCATAAAGTTGGGTGATATTGCTTCAAAAACTTAGCGTTAACTGGATGCCTCTGTAAGCTCCCTTCCATATCGGCCAAGTAATACCTTCCTTTGTCTAGTGCTTAGTTGATAATGAAATGACCGTCCCAAGTTGGACTCCACTTCCCAAAACCTCTAACTTGAGCTCCTAAAGGCAGAATTGTTTTCCATACCAAGTCTCCCAACTTGAAGGTTTTTAATTTTAACTTTTTGTTATATGCTCGGGTAACAACTCTCTTCCCCTCTTGAATTTTATCTAGAGCTTCAATTCGGGTTACATCAAGGTCTTCAACTCCTTGACACATAGCCTGAATATATTTTTACTGTGCAGCCCGAATTGATTTTGAATCTTGACAGAACTCACATTAATCTTCATGGGGAGTACAACATCTTGCCCAAAGGTTAAGGCATAAGGAGTTGTTCAAGTTCCCGCTCTCTTGGAGGTTCTGTAAGCCCACAAAGTGTGTCTCTAACTTCTCATGCCACTTTTCTGGACTATCTGCCACCATCATTTTGATAATGTTTACCAAGACCTTGTTGTTGGCTTCTGCTTGACCATTTGACAGAGGGTAGTAAGGACTAGATCGGATCATCTTAATCTTGAACTTACTTGCAAATTCCTCTACCTCATTTGAAATAAAAGATGGCCCGCGGTCTATAACAATTGTCTCGGGCATCCTATATCTGTGTAAGATCTTGGTTTCAATGAACTTCTTGACCGTAGTTGAGGTTATGGTTTTCACCGCTGAAGCTTCTACCCATTTGGTGAAGTAGTTTGTTGCCACAATTAGGAATGTGTGCCCTTGCTAGAAGCTGGGTAAATTTTCCCGATGAAGTTCAATGCCCACCCTCTTAAGGGCCAAGGCTTGACCACGTGGTTCAAGGGTACTGAAGGCACATGTTAAAGAGGTCCATGTCTTTGGCATTCTTCACAGCCTTGGGCATAAGCCTTGCTGTCTTTCTCTATCTCGGGCGAGAAGTAACCATATCTTCTAAGCAGCCATCTCATCTTAGTCTCAGCCTGATGGGGCCCACAGATTCCTTCATGTACTTCGGCCATTAACCTCATTGATTCTTCCTGGCCTAAGTACTTCAGCAGAAGTCCATCTGGAGTCTTCCTTAGTAGATTTCCCTCCCACAAAACATACTTAGTTGCTTGTTGTCTATTTTTCTTACTTATAGGGAAGGATGGATCTTCCAAATACTGAACAATAGGTGCCCTCCGATCCTCTTTCTCTATTTCTTCAATCAATACATCTAGGCTAAACCCCATTTCAAAGATAGAAGGGATATTTCTTTTTTGAACCTCTATATCCCCATCAAACTTCCTTTCTTGGATCTGCACTTTAGAAGCCAATTATGCCATCTCAATGGCAATTGCATTTGATTCTATAGGGATGTAGCTGATTGATATTTCTGTGCCCCAATAACTTAACAATTGAGTGGCCGCTAAGTAATAACCGGCCATGGTGATGTGTCTGCACTTGTATTCTCCATTCAACTGATTGATCACCAATTCTGAATCACCGAACACCTCAACTTCAGTTGCCCCCAACTCTATTAAGATCTTAAGGCTAATTATCAATGCCTCATACTTTGCCTGATTGTTGGTAGTCTCTTGATAATCCAGGAGGAAATAATAACAATGGTGAGTACCCCTAGGATCAATGATGACAATCCTGGCTCCAGCAGCATTTTGAGTGTAAGAACCATCAAAATATAATCTCCAATTAGTGATCTAGAGGCTAGTTATTCTTTTTATCTCTTGCTGGATCCACTCTTCTTTGCCCGAGAAAGCTTTGCTTTGCGGGATCCACACACTGGCCACTTCTAGGGTTCCTGGGACGTTGATAATCTCATCCTAAGACTCTTGGTACTCAGCCAAGAAGTCTGCAACTGCTTGTCCCTTGATCGCTCTCTAAGGCACATACTGAAAGCTGAACTCTAAAAGTGCTAGGATCCAATTTCCAATCCTCCCAGTTAGCATTGGTCTTGACAACATATACTTGATTACGTCAGTCTTGCCAATAATGTGGATGTGGCAAGGTAACATGTAATGCCTTAGCTTGCATGCAGTGAAGTATAGAGCCAGGTACAACCTCTCAACTGGTGTATATCTTGTCTCTACTTCAGTAAGGATTCTACTGAGGTAGTAGATTACTTGTTCTTTTCCGCCTTCATTGTTTTGAGCCAACAAGGTTCCTATTGATTTCTCAGAGGCAGAAATATAAAGCGTTAAAGGCTTCCCTCTCTGAGGTGGCATGAGCACTAGTGGAGAGGCCAACTAAGCCTTTATTCTGTCAAATGCTTCTTAGTGAGGTGGAACCCACTCAAATTCTTCTTTGTCTTTCAACTTGAGCAGAGGAGTTAGCGGCTGAATCTTGCATGCCAACTTAGCAATGAATCTTCTCAAGAAGTTGATCTTCCTTAGTAACCTTTGCAGTTGTACTTTGTTGGTGGGATGAGGTGATTCCATGATTGCCCGAGCTTTGTTCTTGTTAACCTCTACACCCCTTTGGTGAACAAGGAATCCCAAAAAGTTGTCCGATGATGCAAAATAAGTTAAGCACACAAATTAAACCCTCTTGTTGTCAAATTGTAGTAAAGATGCAAGTAGGGATCGTTCTAGACCGAGGATTAGGAGGGCTTGCTAAAACCTCAAAATTGACTCAAAAACATTAAAACAAAGTTAAAAACGTTTGAAAATACTCAAAAGACTCAAGATAAGTTCACAAGACTCAAAATAAGCTAAAAACACTCAAAACTGCCTAAAATCACTAACTAGGCAGTTTCTGACACTAAACACAATTTTGGACGAAAATAAGGGTTGGGTTTGACTTAAAACACTTAAAAACACAAACAAAACAAGTTTAAAGCTATTTGAAACAAGAAAGTAAAGGGGGTTTTGTTTTGGACGAATTTAAACTAACAAAACAAATTGTAAAACTAAACAACTTTGAAAACGAATTTGGGAAATTAGATGGATGATGGGCTAGCTAGAGGCTCTTTTTCCACACATGACATGTATGCAAACGACTCGATTTCCAGTTACTCCTTCATTGAATTATGAACGACAATGCCCCAAATTAACCGTGACATCACTAGTTAACCCTCAGATTTTCCTTGTATTATTGGATTGGATGACATCATTCAACAACCCAAAGCATTCTTCAAAAGTCCCCTACATGACATCATAATAGAGATACAATCAAAGATCATTACGTTCAATGAAAATCATAAGCATTGACAAAGCACTTGCAACTATGACATCATGTCACTCATGCTAGGAATTGAACTTAACGCGATCGTGACCAACAACCTTCAGTACTTGTGAATATAAGTTTGCAACGATTATGTGAAACTCCCTTATACTCTAGCATCAGATTTATGCATGCCAATTAAGTGTCGACCCTCAATCAACAAACACAAATAAGTTATCAATCAAACAGTTAAGCCAATTGCATTCATAATTCAAGAATTCATAACTGGAATTTATCAACTCAAATTGCACAGATAATTATGGCTTTGAAATCACCCCTAGCCAAGAGGGGTTTAGCCACTCATGTTCACAGCAAAACGAAGGAAAAGAAATTAAACATTGTAAACATAAAACGAATTACACCTAAAATGCTCCAACAATCAAGCTTGAACATCCAAGAGTCCTTCCTTCTTTCTCCTTGCTGCGGCACAAAGGTGGGTGAAGTGTATGTGATGTGTTTTGGGGTCAGGAATGTGTTTAGGCTGAATGGAAGTTGCGACAAAAGGTGTGGATTGATTTCTGGCGTGAATGGATGAATGGGTGAATGAATAGGATCTCCTAGGTGCGGCAATACTTGGTATTTAAAGAACAAGGCTCCAAATTAAATTAGGTAATCAGGAATTATTCTAAAACTTAAAGGAAATAGGAAATTAGAACCAAAATCCCAAAGGAAATAGGTAACAAGGTGCGGTTGAGAGGGAAAGGGCAAGGAAATGCCTTGCAAGGCAAGGAAAAAGGGTTTTCTTCCTGATTTAGGTGCAGCAAAGGTCCTAATTCTAAAGGGAATGGGTTATCTTGTACGGCAAGGTCAAGCATGTGAAGGGAAAAGTGCGGCTGGATCCTAGAGGATAAGGGAACATGTTTTGCAATGTCCTAAAGGGAAAGGGAAAGGTTTTTACATGGTTTAGGGATAAGGAAACATGGCAAGGGGAAATGTTGTACAAGAGGAGACAAGGAGGGAACACAAAGGGGACAAGGCGCCACCTTTGTAGGAGTGGGTCAATTTGTGTTTTTCTTTGTCTTCCAAGCTTCCAAACTGATTTCTCTTGACTTCTAGCACCTTTCTAGCCTCTTTTGGTCTTCAATTTCGTCCATCCATCTTGCTCTAAGCATGTAATAACCATTCTAAGCCCAATTTTGCTCCAAAAGGCTCCAAAATGCATCTTTTTGCATACTTTGTCCTTAGAACCTGAAAACACACGAAAATGGCTTAAAAGACTAAAATAACTAAGAAATAACAACATAAATGCATGAAAACAAGCTAGCTAAGTCGCATAAATATGCTCCTATCATCCGACCTTACCCTAAAAGCATATTTCTTATGTTCATTTTCAGCTTATAGATCCTCATTCTTGTTAAGGCTTGTCTGAGGTCTACCAAGTGATGTTCTTCAGTTTTAGATTTCACCACGATGTCATCAATGTATACTTCCATGCTATGGCCAATCAAGTCATGAAAAATGGCATTCATTGCTCTTTGATAGGTTGCTCCAGCATTTTTTAGCCCGAATGGCATTACCAAGTATTCATATCCTCCAACATAACCTGGGCACCTAAAAGTTGTTTTGTGTATATCTTCTTTAGCCATTTTTATCTGATTATAATTGGCATTCCCATCCATGAAAAATAGGACTTTGTGTTTGGCAACTGCATCTACAGATAAGTCAGTCATAGGCATGGGATATTCATCTTTAGGCGTGGCTCCATTAATGTTTCTATAGCCAACGCAATATCAAACTGCATTAGTTATAGCGTTTAATACAGGTACAATGTTGTCCAACCACTCGACGTATTTGGGAGGCCTGATAAATCCAACTTTCACCAGCCTTTCTATTTCTTCCTTGACTTTTTCCTCGATCTTCTTTGACATCTTTCGTGGTGCTTGTTTCACAGGTTTATATCCCTTCTTAATAGGCATTTTGTCTTCTACTAAGGTTGAATCTAAACCTGGTATTTCGGTGTAATGCCAATCAAAACAGTCTTTGAACTCATGCAAAAGGCCGACTATCTTTGCCCAATCTTCCACTTCCAATAGGCCGTTGACCTGTATAGGCCTTGGTTCTTCCTTAGTCCCTAAATCAATGGTTTCTAAGGGGTCTTATACCTCGGGCGAGTCTTCTAGCTCATCCAGGTCGTATATACATTCAGCCATTTGTATGGCCGCTTCTAATTCTTTACCAAAAAACTCTTCTTCTCATTTGTTCTGGTTGCTTGAAGCTTCTTCTTCTTGTTTATCGGCCAAGCTCTCCCTTTCTTGTTTCATCTTCCTTCCATACACCAACAGTTTTTTTTATTAAGGACCTGACTGCAAGTACTTGGTCCTTCCTTCTTTGTTCTGACATTACTGATGTTTGGGAGTTGGGAAAATGTAGGGCCTATCCCATTCTTCCTTAGTGATGAATAACCCTTGCACCAGAAGTTTTTGGGACGTCACCTTAGTCAGGCGGTCGTTCTCATCAGCTCCTAAGCACCAGAGAATCCCAATACTATGATTGTAAAAGCTGGCTTCTGCAACATTAGCTGTTGGAAGGAATGGCCGTGACTTAGCCTCCATCATTTCCCAAAATCCTGGCGCTATAGCTCATTCCTCATGGTAAACTGCTACTTGTTGATGCAGGGTGTAAGGCACCGAGAGACTCTGATGAATCCAATCTCGGCCTAGCAAAGCTCCATATGTGGAAGTACTATCCACAACGAAGAAGGCTAGCATGATTTGCTTGGAATCCAAGTCAACCCCCATGGGTAATATCCCATACGTTATAGTGATGGCTCCAGAAAACCTGGAAACTGTTAAGTCCATAGGGATGAGATCTTCCTCACTTCTGCACACCCTCTTCATCCGCTTGTAGGGAAACACATTGATTGCAGCTCCTCCATCAATCAAAACCTTCTTGAAGGGCACTCCCTCTAAATGAGCAGCTACATAAATAGGTTTGAGATGGTTGGCTAGGGTTAAGTTCGGGTGACTGAAGACCATCATGTCGGTGTACACTCACTCAGGCTCTTTCCTTGTAGGTTCGAGCAAACTTGCTCTACCCGACTTCTGTTTTCCCGCTCCTTCAACACTAACATATGCCATTATAGGTCATGTTGCTAAGTAATCACTCTCTATTGTGGCAAGTTAATCAGACTCAGCACAAAACATGGCAGATAAAACATATGTCATGTTTACGTGGAAGTTGCTAGGTCCAGGTAAGTCTTCCTTCTTGCCCTCAATGTGTTCCATGAACTCATCTAACCAGACCTATGCTTCTTCTAGCAGCAACAACTTGGGCAGTGCCTCATCTTAAGTTACGACAAAGTTTGGCATTTGTTCTGGGACTTCACGGAGAGTATCAACCAACAATGGTACGGGCAACCTCTTTCTCAGGTGAGATAGTTCCAAAACAAATTAGTTCCAGGCTCCATCTTGGGGTTGACATCATCACCATATCTTCTTAAGTTCTTCTCAAGATTCTGTATTTTCTAGGATGGGGGTTCTGCGGCACATGGTCTCCTTCCCCTTCGGTATTGCTATTATTTTTCTCCACCTCCTTCTTGGTTTTCCAATGAAGTTGATTTCTTCCCCCATCAGGTACTTTATCAAACTTTACATTCTCAGAGGTTTCTGAGGCAGTGGGGACTTTCAATGAGATCATGAAGGCTCCCATTTCTTTGACGAGCCTCACATCCTTTCCAACCACATACCATTTCTGCCCGAGTCGGGCATGATTCTTCTTTGTGACTGGATTCACTGTCCTCCCTTTCATCCTGACATCTTCACCGGCATAGCTTGGCTGGGGTGGCCTCACATCCACCCATCTTGGTACTTTGGTTTCTCTGTCTTCCACTTCTTCAGAAGTTTCGTAATTACTGAACACTTCTGACAAGCCCTTTGGTTGAGAGTCCCCTCCCAACCTTTGGAAAACATTCTTGGACGTCTCTTTCTCATCTGCCCGCATGATATTCCTGTGGGTTTCTTGCTCTTCTTTCTTTCTTCTTCTGATCAACTCCTGATCGATAATGGCTCCTGACGCTGGGACTTCCAACTCACACTGACACTTACTGCATAATACCACTCATTTGACTATGGTTGCCTTGGGTTTCTCGGGCAATTTGATAGCTCCTTCAGTTGGCCTATCAACTTGCCTTATTTCTGCCTTCACTTCCCAGGTAGCATTCCCTTTCCCTTTTTCAGCCCATGTCAAGTTAATCATGTTTATTGGGGTTTCCGGGAAGGGATCTGTGTCAATCATCATGTTGGCCTGAGGTTTCTCCAACAGCAACTTTCCTTTCACTATAAGGTCTTGTATCCAATTTCTAAACTAGACACAGTTGGTTATGGAGTGGTTGAAAGTATAGTGCAGCTTGCAATACTTCTTCCCTCTCAGTTCTTCGAGCTTGGGCAGTTTTTTAGTGCTGTCAAGCACAATCACTCTCGCCCGAACCAACTCCTCATAGATCTCCGCGGTTTTGGTTAAGTCAAAGGAATAACTCTGGTATTTGGGGGGCTTCACGGGGATAAATCCACCATCATTCATGACCACCTTCTGATCCTTAACTGGCTGAACTAACCCTTTAACTATCAAAGGTTTAAAGGGGGTAGTCATCTCCGCCACGCACATGTCAATTCTCTCTCCTCCATGGCCATTATTCTCTTCTGGCTCTGCTTCATCAAACTCCATTTTGTGAATAGCCCATTTGCTTTTGCAGAAATGAGGAGTCTTAGATGAGTGCTTCATTTGTTGTTCTTCAAACAACAGCTTCTCATACTTGGTGGCCGCAATCATTAACTCTTGCAACTCATTGAATTGCACGTCATAAAAATTCTTCCTCAAAGGCAATCTCAACACATTATGAGCGATGGATATGAGTTGTGCATGATTTATAGAGAATTGGCACCTCATCCTTGTTCTCATGAACCTCATCATGAAGTCTTCAGTAAACTCATGCTCATATTGCTTGACTTCAACTAGATTGTTGATAGTCATCTCGGGCTCGACCCTGTAAAACTACTCGTGGAAGGCCATCTCCATTTGCCCCCAGTCGGCAATAGAATTAGGGGGCAACATAGAGTACCACTGAGATGCTAAGCCCACCAAGGAGTTTTCAAATAATCTCAACTTGTAGTTGAGATTGTCTTCAAATGCCACACAGTGATTAAAAAACTTGAAAATATGATCTCTGGAAGACACAATGTCGTTTTCTCCGCTGAATGTTGGGAACGCAGAAATCTTGAAGTTGACTGGAAAAGGGTTCTGCTCATCAACTTACTAAGGATAGGACTTCTGATAGGTGATCCTAAATAGCAGTCGAGCCTGTGGCTGAGCATTTTGTACCACGATCCTCCTCAACTCAGCTAACTCCTTTCTGAGCTACTGGTTAGCTGCATTGTTGTGTGGAGTATGTAGGGCTCCCCACTTCGGGCTGATGTCATTGCCCAAGAAGGTCTCATTCTTTAGGTCAGGCTGTCTCCATCTGGCATCTCCTCCCTTACTGGCCAATGGTGGTGGCCTATAAGAAAGAGGCTTGTCTGCCTTGGTAGGCTCGCATTTCCCACTGGATTCCCCGATTAATTGGGACATCCCATACTTCATCCTTTCTTACCCAATATGCCTCTTATTATTAAGTGAAAATAGTGGGGGGTCGGGCAACTCCGCTTCTAGGATTCCTTCTAACACTGGCTGACTAGCTCCAGATTCTTCCTTGTTTTTATCTTTACCATTCTTTTCCTCAAGTAAAGGAAAAAATGGAATAACTGGTTCCTTCTCTGGGCTGGCCTCCCTCATTACTCCCCTGGCATAACCATTTTTTGGAGTAGAGTACTCCAAATCTAGTCTTCTCTGCAAATTCCCTGTTAAAGAACAGAATCTGCTGACTTCTCCCCTGGTTTCCAGGGAAATCTTCTCTATACTTCTCAGCACTTGTACCATGGTGGCTTGTAAGTCTTCATTGGTTACCATTCCCCTCAACTTCTCAGATAAGGTCAGGCTTCTCAGAACAGCTGGTTCTTGTGATGATGGAACATTCTCTGGGCGATCTGCCATGTTTGATGTTGGTAAACACTAGAGTAACCTGTACTCTGTGTTCTACCTGAAGGTTTTCTCCTTCCTTCTTTTTCTTGGCATACAAGACTAATATGGTCCCACCAGGCGTGCCAAAACTATGTTCGGGTGAAGATTTCTCCGGATAGGGCTCCTCAGCACTCAGCACAGTTCCTCAAGGGGTTAACACTTGTGATGTGTAGTCGGGTTCTTGCTTGCTGATGTACTGCAAGAAGAGAACAAAGTTAGTTCTGAAATGTGCCTTTGTGGGGCCTTAGGTGTAGGGCTTGAGGTTCGCAATCAAAACTAACTAAGTACTAGGCGTGCCACTGCTATCTCAGTATAGCATTGTAGAACAAGAGTGTGTTTAGTCGATTACTTACGCCCCAAGTTACTCAGACTTCTTGTTATCAAAGGATTGTCGTGGATGGGTTAAGTCCACATTAAGTTCTTTTTCTTGCCTGATGACCAAAGACTTTTAGTTTATGGTCTTGTACGTTCGAATGAAGGGAGTCCAGATCCCCTTAAGCCATTTACTTGGTTCCAGATTGATTTTTAAATGAAAGCACATCCATTAAACTAACCAGATCCAGGTGCAAATAGATTCTTAAAGTAAGAAAACTGATGGGTATGATTTGGATACATGCTGGAGAATACATTAAGCAGTAGATCTATTAACTCAGAAAACAAACAAAGAGCTTTGAGCAAGATTCCACCTTGTCGGGCAAGGTTGAACCTCTTGCGATCACTTCTCTTTGAGTTTACAAGGGTCGTGTGCTAAAAAAGGGATGGATGGTCAACAAGTTTACACAAATGAATCGATACTACGTCACTAGGGGTGGTAGCAGAGCTTTAAACTAGACAAAAGATGGCTTTTGTAGGGAATGATCCTGAAAATGACTGAGATCTGGGCTAATTACAGCTTTTGGATGCAAATATGGCTTGAGAGCAGAGTTTGTATGTTTGTTTGTTTGTTTGATTGGTTGAGTGTCATTGTCTCTAGGGCCTCTTCCTCCTTTTATAGGCAGATTAGCCCGACTGCACTGTCTTTGCTCTTGCCTGAAAGCAACTTGGAGGGTAGTGAGTCATCAGCATTTTACTTGTATTGCCACTGAAAAGTGATTTTTGGCTGATTGTGAGTTAGTCTCCATCACTTGGCATTTAATGCATAGGTATATGGCCTACGCATTAATGGGGAGACACCAATTTATCTCTGGGCTTGGTGCTGGGCTTTGGGCAAGTCTTCTTTTAGTTGGCATCTTTGGGCTTCTTCACACTTGCAGCCCAATGTTCAAATATTAACCCAAACAACTTAATTCATGCATAGCTACTTAGTTCAATGTTAAACTCTCTTACAACTCAGGTCCTTGAACAAGAATTTGAATTTATTTAACATCTTTCCAAATACTATGCTCTAATTCATTAATCGAACCATTCACATGATGTCTAATTTAGAAGAACTTATACGTATTTTATAATTGATGAATTACAATGTCATGCAATTGTCATACTGGAACAATATTATCATGAATCCATTTTGATGTAGTTTATGCAATCAATTCTCCCAAGAAATAATCACACGGTCTTTCTGATATCCTTGTTTATTCTGCAAACACACAAGAACACGGTGATGTATGGATATAAATTGGAATAATGGTAAAATACCAATCCAAGCGAGACTAAAATGGCTCTGTTATCAAATGTTAGATTATAATGGTTAGTCTGTTACAAGGATTACAAATAATAGATTTTTTTTTTTTTTTTTTGAGAAACCTAGACGGTACGAGGAAAATTTTATTGATAACGAAAAAAATAAGTTACACCTAGTCAGGGGGGACATAAACCTTACCCCTTAGAAAACAGAGACAATGAAAAGGAATACACGAAAAAAAAGGGGGGACATAAACCTTACCCTTCTAGAAACAAAAACAAGAACGATACGAAGAAAAGAGGGGAGAAATAAAACCTAACCCCTCTAAAACCAAACCTAAAGGTCTAAACCTGCAAAACAAGTTGAACAACATCATAAAGTTAGGAGGAAAAAAAGAAAGTGAGACAAACCTGGATGCCGACATGCACATTAATTTGAGAAGTGGTAGCCAAGCAAACCAACATAGTCTGCAAACACAACGACACGAGCCACCATTGGAGGAGAGTCATGTCATGTTAAAGATGGAGAAAAAAAGCCCATGTTAGCAAAATTGTCTGCAACAAGATTTCCCTTCACGATATATGTGAGATGCATAGAAAGTCATTTTCCGAGTGCGATCCAAACAAATAAACCATTGTGTACGAAGAGGCCAAGGATGATCAAAATCAGACAATTGAAGAGTATAAATAATACTAGAACTATCACTTTCCAACCAAAGACAATGCCAACCCCACTGATATGCAAACTCTACACCAATAATAATTGCTGATAACTCTGCAAAAAAAGAGTTGCGATGACCAATCCATTGACAGAAACCTTTAAGAAAACGACCATGGCAATTCCTGAAAACTCCTCCACAAGCAGCTGGATCGGGATTTCCTTTAGACAAACCATCTGTATTAAGCTTAACCCAAGGAAACCAAGGAGGAGACCAAAGGACAAGAAGAATAGTAGGCGCCTTGCGAGGGATAGGTCGGATCCCCAAAGAAGAAATGGTCCAAGTGTCAAAACCCTAAGAGTAACCAGGTATAAACTTCCCACCATGAACAATCGCATAATTGATAGATATGCAAAGACGATGAAAATAGATTGGACGACCCTACAAAATAAACTTAGTTCGAGCCTTCCAAATAGCTAATATAGTAAAAAGACCCGCAAAAATTCATAGATTGTGCAACTGTTTGGAAAATGGCTTACGGACATAGACATCCCAAAAAACAGCCAAAGAATCTGAAAGAGGCAAAGAGGTTCCAAATTGACATGCTAACCACCTCCAAAGTTGCCTAGATATTCGACAGCCGAAGAAAAGATGAGGAATAGATTCTTCAGAATTACGACCATGTTGTTGTAGCGCACCCTCTATAGGAATTTTATCATGAAAAAGCCTCCAAGCCAATATAAATAGTCGTGGTAGAATAAAATGTTGCCAAATAACCTTAGCCCAAGCACAATCACTATGTCTCCTTCGAATAAGGTGATTACCAGAAGAAAGAGCAAACTTCCCAGTAGGTGAGGGCTCCCAAATCAATTTGTCATCCTCAACATTTAAAGGCAAAGGCACACGTAAAATCTGTTCCGCCATAAAAGGGAATAAATTTATAAAATAATCTGGCAAAGACCAACTTTGTGCTTCAATAACATCTGAAACCCAAGGAAGAACCTTAGGAGAAATGACCGAAGATAAAGAAGGGCTAATAAAAAGATGGAGCAGACAAGCCCATGTTAACATCTGAAACCCGAGGAAGAACCTTAGGATTACAAATAATACAATGAGTTCTTTGTGATCATACACATATATATAAGTACATGTTGTCTTACTGAAGAGACACCAGCATAAATATTAGAGATTGTAATGTTATGCACAACTGGTGTTTCTACTGAAATACATGTACCTGAAGATGCCATTGGAGTTGGGATGAATGCACAGGGAAACACATGAGAGAGGTTTTCCACTCACGCAGTGCCTTATGTTCAATACTAGTGACAGGTGTAGTGATCAAGTGAATGTATAAGCTTGTGTGATAGGTCTAGTGATCAAGTGACCGTATAAGCTTGTGAGCAGGAACGTCCCTTTAGCATATTCCTAACTGAATTCCAGCTATCAGTTAGTGCCCTAATAAGCTACACGACTAACAGTTTGTTTAACCACAACCTTATCACGTCACCCTAATATCCTGTAATCAAGGAAATCAGTTCTTCCACACGATTCTTATCATGATCTGAGAGAGTCCAAATAGAAACCTAATAAATCAGTACATTCTTTGAAATTTGAGGAAACGCGTTTTAATTTGATTCCAGAAGACGCTGAAAGATAAATCAGTAATAATATTATAGAAACCCTCTCATAATTCCTATAGCTACAGCCTACAGCTCTGCATCATTCCGCATCTACTAACTCAAGATAACTCAGTATACAAAGAGCAGAGTTCACAAGCTGAACGTCACTTAGAAACATCCTCAAGCTTAATCAACCTCTTCAATCTTAGGCCCGGCTCCTGATCCACCACCAGAGCTAGCGTTTCCACCTCCAGGCATCTGAGCACCACCGCCCATCGGCACATCCCCACCAGCACCTTGATACATTTTGGCAATAATCGGGTTGCACAATCCCTCCAACTCCTTTTGCTTATCCTCAAATTCCTCCACCTCGGCCAACTGGTTCCGGTCTAGCCACTCGATTGCCTCATCAATGGCCTTCTCAATCTTCTGCTTGTCTGCAGGATCTAATTTTCCAGCAATCTTCTCATCCTTGATGGTGTTACGTATGTTGTACGCGTAATTCTCGAGCGAGTTCTTGGCATCCACCTTCTTCTTCACCTCCTCATCTTCAGCTTTGTACCTTTCTGCCTCCTGCACCATTCTCTCAATCTCTTCCTTGCTCAATCTTCCCTTGTCGTTCGTAATAGTGATCTTGTTCTTCACTCCAGCAGTCTTGTCTTCCGCCGACACGTTCAAGATACCATTTGCATCAATGTCAAAGCAGACATTGATCTGAGGGACACCTCTTGGCGCCGGAGGAATGCCCGTGAGTTCAAATTTACCGAGGAGGTTGTTGTCCTTGGTTCTAGCCCTCTCTCCTTCATACACCTGAATTAACACTCCTGGCTGGTTGTCGGAGTAGGTAGAGAAGATCTGCTCCTTCTTGGTAGGAATGGTTGTGTTTCTCGGAATCAAGACCGTCATGACACCACCTGCAGTCTCTAGACCGAGGCTGAGAGGAGTGACGTCGAGAAGCAACAAATCTTGAACCTTCTCATTCCCTTCGCCGGTTAGAATTGCAGCTTGAACAGCAGCACCATAAGCAACGGCCTCGTCAGGGTTTATGCTCTTGCACAATTCCTTGCCATTGAAGAAATCTTGCAAAAGGTGCTGAACTTTGGGAATTCTCGTCGACCCACCAACCAAAACAACCTCATCAACCCGACTCTTGTCGATTTTGGAATCCCTCAAACACTTCTCAACAGGTTCCATACACTTTCTAAACAAATCCATATTCAGCTCTTCAAATCTCGCCCTAGTGATTGTAGAATAGAAATCAATACCTTCATAGAGCGAATCGATCTCAATGGTGGTCTGAGCGGTGGAAGACAGAGTCCTTTTCGCCCTCTCGCACGCAGTCCTCAACCTCCTCAAAGCTCTGGCATTACTACTAATATCCTTCTTGTGCTTTCTCTTAAACTCTTGCACAAAGTGATTAACAAGCCTGTTGTCAAAATCCTCACCACCAAGATGAGTATCGCCAGCAGTAGCCTTCACTTCGAAGATGCCTTCCTCAATTGTGAGCAAAGAAACATCGAAAGTCCCTCCACCAAGATCGAAAATAAGAACATTCTTCTCGCCACTCCCGGATCCCTTCTTGTCAAGACCGTAAGCAATGGCAGCAGCAGTAGGCTCGTTGATAATCCTCATCACATTGAGCCCGGCAATGGAGCCAGCATCCTTTGTGGCCTGCCGCTGCGAGTCATTGAAGTAAGCAGGTACAGTGACCACAGCGTTGTTGCAAGGGTGACCCAAATAGGCCTCGGCAATCTCCCTCATCTTAGTCAGCACCATCGATGATATCTCTTCCGGCGCAAACTGCTTCTCTTCGCCTTTGTAATTTACCACAATCATGGGCTTGTCGCCAGGACCAGCAACGACCTTGAAAGGCCAGTGCTTCATATCGCTCTGGACAGAAGGGTCGGAGAACCGCCTGCCGATGAGTCTCTTGGCGTCGAAAACGGTGTTTTGGGGGTTCATAGCGACCTGGTTCTTGGCTGCATCGCCGATCAAACGCTCCGTGTCGGTGAAGGCGACATAGGAAGGGGTGGTCCTGTTTCCCTGGTCATTGGCTATGATCTCAACGCGGTCGTTCTGCCACACCCCGACGCAGCTGTAGGTGGTGCCGAGGTCGATGCCGATGGCCTTGCCTTGCGTCTTTGCAGCCATGGACAACAAATCAGTGAGAAACTATTGAATAACTGGTTTGAGAAAACAACGAAAAAGGAAGCAAAATCTGGTTGCTCTGGAAATTTGAATTTTGTGGTTGTCTGGAATGCTTTTGGTTTGACGGTGAGGCAGGGTGTGGGGGTTCAAATTTATATGGGTGAGTAGGGTTCGTGGAGGGCTTCATGGGAGAGGAAGAGAAGGTGGTGGAAGGGACTGGGAGGTTGTGAGAAAAATCAGTGGGAGATGTCGAACCGTCGAAGGTCACACCAGAGAGTTCTGGAGAGTAGTTGAACTCTGAGTTGGCTTTTTGCTTTTCCACATATGTATGATCCAATTAAAATAAAACACGCAGCTGTTCTGTTTTGAATGGTAACTTTGGATTGTGTCTTTCTTCTATGTGGTCTGAAAGCGAGAGAAAGAGGATTTGAAAAATTGACTCTGCCGTGCAACCTTTACGACTCGTTTACTAATCTATAGTTAAAATAAGAGGAATTGAATTGATAAGGAGTTGGAATATGGAGGAGTTGGAATGAGATTCCTATTGTAATTGTTTACTAAAGTTATCTGGAATCGGAGTTAAAATAGTACTGATTTCGTATAAGTTGTTTACTAATTTACCGGATTCATAATACAATCCAATACAATTACTAAAATGCCCTTATTGAAAATAACAAATTGTATTATTATTTATATACTAATTAATATAAAAAAAAATTATTAAAAGAGATAAAATAAATAAATAAAAAATATAAGAAACCCTAATTAATCTTATCCTTTTCTCTTTTGTCAAAAAAAAAAAAAAAACTTATCTTTCTGTTCATAGAAACCCACTCCTCATCGCCACCGTAATTCTCTCTCTCAATCCATTGCATTATGATTTCAAGATTATCTGTTTCAAGTTCACGGCATCTATGGCATCTAATGGCAAGTGGATTTGGGTTGGGTTGATGGCCTGGGATGGTTGCAGTGATCAGGAAAGGAGTGGCACTGGACAAGGGCGCTAGGCAGCAGATGATGGATCTGCTCTGGTAATGCGAAGGGTAGTGTTGGAATTTTAAAAATAAAGTGAGGGTATAATTGGTTGAAGATTTGCATTCCGGATTCCCCATAATACCTGGAATTGGATTACCACCTACATCTAAGGAATCCAATTCTACCAATACAAGGAATTGAATTCCAAATTTTGTGTGGGCCCCACTGCTTTTCTGATTCCTCAATGTTTAGTAAACACCGAAGTACTCCGTAATCGGAATTCAATTCCACACACGGGTACGTAAACACGCCCGTAATTCTTTAATAAGCAGGTGTACTCGCGCGTTGTTGAGGGATTTGAAAAATATTGAAGGTGCAAAAAGTTTTGAAAATATATGTGCTTAAGAGTAGTGTGTGTATAGGTATATTATGTCACATCCCGACCCGGGACGGATCACTTCCCAGGCCCGCTCCACCACCGTAGCACGATATTGTCCGCTTTGGGCTTACCATTCCCTCACGGTTTTGTTTCTGGAAACTCACGAGCAACTTCCCAGTGGGTCACCCATCCTGAGAGTGCTCTAGCCCCCTTCTCGCTTAACTTCGGAGTTCCTACGGAACTCGAAGCCAGTGAACTCCCAAAAGACCTCGTGCTAGGTAGGGATGAGAATATACATTTAAGGATCACTCCCCTAGGCGATGTGGGATGTTACAATCCACCCCCCTCAGGGGCCCGACGTCCTCGTCGGCACACACGCGGCCAGGGTTAGGCTCTGATACCAATTGTCACATCCCGGCCCGGGCTCGACCACTTCCCGGGCCCGCTCCACTACCGTAGCACGATATTGTCCGCTTTGGGCTTACCTTTCCCTCACGGTTTTGTTTCTGGGAACTCACGAGCAACTTCCCAGTGGATCACCCATCAGGGGAGTGCTCTAGCCTCCTTCTCGCTTAAGTTCGGAGTTCCTACGGAACCCGAAGCCAATGAGCTCCCAAAAGGCCTCGTGTTAGGTGGGGATGGGAATATACATTTAAGGATCACTCCCCTGGGCGATGTGGGACGTCACAATCCACCCCTCTTAAGGGCCCGACGTCCTCGTCGGCACACTTCCGGCCAGGGATTGGCTCTGGTACCAATTGTCACATCCCGGCCCGGGCTCGACCACTTCCCGGGCCCGCTCCACTACCGTAGCACGATATTGTCCGCTTTGGGCTTACCATTCCCTCACGGTTTTGTTTCTGGGAACTCACGAGCAACTTCCCAGTGGGTCACCCATCATGGGAGTGCTCTAGCCTCCTTCTCGCTTAAGTTCGGAGTTCCTACGGAACCCAAGCCAGTGAGCTCCCAAAAGGCCTCATGCTAGGTGGGGATGGGAATATACATTTAAGGATCACTCCCCTGGGCGATGTGGGATGTCACAATTGACGGTCAGCACGCCCTACCTTCGGGACGGGGTGTGTCATATTACATCCTCAAAAATGCTCTCCGTGGACGACCTCGGAGTCATCTTGACACAACACTCCCAGATGTCAATTTGCTCAACTTCAAAACAAAAAAAATTAAATTAATCACAAAATTAAATTGCTTTTAGAGACATAAACTTAAGAACACAAAAACTCAAAACATTTCGAAAGCACATATTCTTAATCATATATCAAAATTAAATTCAACCATTTTTATCATTTTTGCCAAATATCAAACCTTTTTTATCAACATTTCTTTCTCTTTTGATTATCATGGGACAATGAATTCTTTCTTTTGAATAAATAGAATCAAATGGATTGATATTGGTACGACGTGACCTATTAACAAAGGTTAATTCCAATCCACCGAGCATTCCTTTTCGGGATATACAAAGTATGAGATTTTAGTAAGTTGATTCTTTTGAAATCTTTAATCCAATTTGATCCACGCCCACTCAGTCTTTCTTTATTTCTTTACTTTTTGCAGAGATATTTGTTTCTTAATTAAGCTAACATTGGTGCAGCCTAAGCCTGACTCTCTGAATCCAATTCCTAGGATTAGTTTTGTCCAAACCAGTTTTGTGTAGAAAATGCAGCCTAGTAGAGTGAGGGGGTATTTTATATTGGATGTCTCAGAAGGAAGAAATTTCTCATTGTGTTCGGAATACGAATAATACACCACGTATCTTTATATAAGCATATAAAGTTTTACTTTTTAAATTGTTAATTTTTTAGCACAAATATCTTACCACTTGTACAATGACACCAATCTCTCCTCCGAAGGAAGCGTTTTCCTCTATTAAACTCCACTCCTACTAACTCAACCAAAAAAACAATTATTTTTTATTCTATGTCCTCAAATCCATAATTTGACTTTGAAAAAGCTTAATTACATTTAAACTTCTTAAAATTGTACTGATGTCTCACTTAATTCCTTAAAATTCAAATTATCACTTAACCTCTTGAATGTACAAGTGGCGATCTAAAATGCACAAGAAATTGGTGGTACAAAAACAGAGGTATTTTGAAATACCTCATTTGGTGCAGAAAGGTCCTTGTCGTTGTTACACATTCATCGCCACCAAGCTTCGAACCCTATCCTTGTAGGTACCACCCATGCAAAAGCACTTAACCACAAGGCTAGGAAGAAGCATGGTGCCTACTCTTGAAAAACAAATGTTTTATTATCATCGAACATACTTGAACAGTTTGGATTTGGAATAGGGTTGTGCTATTAATACAATCATTTTTACATCTCACACAGACCTTGTTAATTTTGTTATTTGATTCTCTTCAATTTATTTGATGATGTGAACTGCCGACAGTGGCAGGCGACTAAGGGACTAAGATGGTCCTTGCGTCATCCTACCTTTTTTTCTTCTTGCTACTATAAGAGATGTTGATGCTGTATATAAGTCTCATACTCTTAAAATTTAAGTGTGTTCTCAATCCAAACTCTTTCTGTTCCAAGCAACGCCTCATTTTTCTCTCCATCTCTTTAACTATGGTGCAATCTTCACTTGCCTTCCTCTTATTCTATCAACTTTTCTTTGGCTTTAACTGTTTTTTTTTTTTTTTTTTAAATTTGATTACTCTTTACCTCATATTAGGGTTTTTAGGATTGTGTAAGGTTTTTAGTTCTCTGTTGAATTTAGGGTCTTTCAATTTTTATACAAATTACTCCAATCTCGCATATTATGAATTCAAATTACCACTGTATGTGAGAGGTTTTTCCACACATAAAATTTCCTAAAACTCTGCCGCTAGCTGTCGATGTATAGTTAACTTTCTACTATACAATACACGATATGGTGTCGACTGTAGAATACACGGTATGTTCTCGACTGTCGAGTGATTGAGTCTCCCGCTCCACAACAATGGAGCAAAAGCTAATGGTGAATGGATGGAGTTAACACACTGAAACAATATACAATCTATAAATGAACTATGTACTGAAACAATATACAAGCTATAAATGAAGTATAAATTATACTATTCGTAAGAATTTAAAGTTTGTCAATCTCTTTTGAAATCACTACGGGTGCAACTCAGATGGGTTGGTTGGTCAACGTAATTCTAATATATTCTTTTACAATTCGGGTTTGGGTTGGGTTTCATCTGGGTTTAGTACGGTTTGGATTTTAATTGAGTTCGGATATTCTAGTTGTGTTCGGATTCGTCAAACTTATCAAGTCCAATCGTGTAACACCTTGTTTTGCATGATTTTTCAAGTTTTGAACCAAACAATGTCAATATTAGTTAAAATTTCATTTACACATCATCATTTGCACAAAAGTTAAAACAAACAACTTGGAGACTCTTTCTAATGTTTCAACCATGCAAATTTGAAATTAAATACAAGGCTTACACGAAAGAGTCAATCAAAGAAATGTAAATGTAACACTATAATTCATTATCCATATTAAGACGGACTATAAAGAAGTATAGTCATTCCAAAACTTATACATAACTCATATAATATGCAACGGGATGGTAATATGCGCATGAGTAAATTCGAGCTCAAAATCAGGTTGTGTTTGGATTGACATAGGCGGGCAAGACATCAACTCAACTCAACCTAATAAATGATCAGGATGAGGGAGGGTTTTTTCTTTATTCTAACCCGCCCGATCGGATTTGAAATCAAGTTGGGTATGAGTGGATTTGGGCTGACCCAACCCAAGTTGCATCCCTTGAAATCACCCATATTTTTCCTTTTGCTGCCATTACTTGCACTAAACAACATTTACATAAAATAAGAAAAGATAAACTAATAATTTTAATTGATAGTGGGTATTAAAATTAAATCAAATTAATCCAAATTGAAACAAGAGTGTATTTCATTGGTTATTTTAGCAGGTCGGGTTTGAGTTTGGATTTTTCAACTCGTTAGCTTAATGATATGACATAACACATGTTAACACAAGTACGATAAACATGACCTATTTACCAAATAAACTATCAACCCTCGGGTGGTCCAAAGGAAGTTTATTTTGTATTGTTTAAAAAAAAAAGTTTTATATTCACTAATCACAGGGTAAAAGAAAAATTAGAACTAAACAAAATCGGTGCTACAAACACTAAATTTGGGCACCAAATAACGTGTACATTAAAAAAAAAAAAAAAAAAAAAAAAAAAAAGCCGGGCCAGCTAATGACCTCGACACGCAGTCCATTCTTCCGGGAGCCATGAAGACTCACAGAGACATCGAACCCAGAACGTGCCATGTGAAATATTTACCTCAAATTCATCCTCAACTATTTGACCATCCCATGATAAATTAAATTCTAATATAAATTAATTGTTGACACATTATTTGATGAACATATTATGTATGCATAATAATAAAAAAACGATGATGCACAATTAGCTAATTAGCCCAAACGTGTTGATTAGCCCAATTCCAATGTGGAAACTTGGACACATTGGTTCAATGTTTCCAGATCTCTCTGGTTCCTTCCTTCTTCCCTCTTTTCTTCTTCTATACTTCTACATACCTCTCGAAATTTCTTGGCCTCCTCCTTCGTACCAGACACACAATGCCTATATATGTGCATTGCCATGGTCTCCCAGACAGACCATCAGGCAAACAACAACAGAAAAGCTCACTGCTCCCACTCAACAACCCTAATCCTTCTTTTAATTTTTTTCCTGATTTCTTCTTTTCTTATTCATGGCTTCAAAGACGCAAGGCAAGGCCATCGGCATCGACCTCGGCACCACCTACAGCTGCGTCGGGGTGTGGCAGAACGACCGCGTTGAGATCATAGCCAATGACCAGGGCAACAGAACCACCCCTTCCTATGTCGCCTTCACCGACACCGAGCGTTTGATCGGCGACGCAGCCAAGAACCAGGTCGCTATGAACCCCCAGAACACCGTTTTCGACGCCAAGAGACTCATCGGCAGGCGGTTCTCTGATCCTTCTGTCCAGAGCGACATGAAGCACTGGCCTTTCAAGGTCGTTTCTGGTCCCGGCGACAAGCCCATGATTGTGGTAAATTACAAAGGCGAAGAGAAGCAGTTTGCGGCGGAAGAGATATCGTCGATGGTGCTGACTAAGATGAGGGAGATTGCCGAGGCTTATTTGGGTCACCCTTGCAACAACGCGGTGGTCACCGTACCTGCTTACTTCAATGACTCGCAGAGGCAGGCCACAAAGGATGCTGGCTCCATTGCCGGGCTCAATGTGATGAGGATTATCAACGAGCCTACTGCTGCTGCTATTGCTTACGGTCTTGACAAAAAGGGATCCAGTACTGGAGAGAAGAATGTTCTTATTTTCGATCTTGGTGGCGGGACTTTTGATGTTTCTTTGCTCACAATTGAGGAAGGGATCTTCGAAGTGAAGGCTACTGCTGGTGATACTCATCTTGGTGGTGAGGATTTTGACAACAGGCTTGTTAATCACTTTGTGCAAGAGTTTAAGAGAAAGCACAAGAAGGATATTAGTAGCAATGCCAGAGCTTTGAGGAGGTTGAGGACTGCGTGCGAGAGGGCGAAAAGGACTTTGTCTTCCACCGCTCAGACCACCATTGAGATCGATTCGCTCTACGAAGGTATTGATTTCTATTCTACAATTACTAGGGCGAGATTTGAAGAGATGAATATGGATTTGTTTAGGAAGTGTATGGAACCTGTTGAGAAGTGTTTGAGGGATTCCAAAATTGACAAGAGTCGAGTTGATGAGGTTGTTTTGGTTGGTGGGTCGACGAGAATTCCCAAAGTTCAGCAGCTTTTGCAAGATTTCTTCAATGGCAAGGAATTGTGCAAGAGCATAAACCCTGACGAAGCCGTGGCTTATGGTGCTGCTGTTCAAGCTGCAATTTTAACCGGCGAAGGAAATGAGAAGGTCCAAGATCTGTTGCTTCTTGATGTCACTCCTCTCAGCCTCGGTCTTGAGACTGCAGGTGGTGTGATGACCGTCTTGATTCCGAGAAACACCACCATTCCTACCAAGAAGGAGCAGATCTTCTCTACCTACTCCGACAACCAGCCAGGAGTTTTAATTCAGGTGTATGAAGGAGAGAGGGCTAGAACCAAGGACAACAACCTCCTCGGCAAGTTCGAACTCACGGGCATTCCTCCGGCGCCAAGAGGCGTCCCTCAGATCAATGTCTGCTTTGACATTGATGCAAATGGTATCTTGAATGTGTCGGCGGAAGACAAGACTGCTGGAGTGAAGAACAAGATCACTATTACCAACGACAAGGGAAGACTGAGCAAGGAAGAGATTGAGAGAATGGTGCAGGAGGCAGAGAGGTACAAGGCTGAAGATGAGGAGGTGAAGAAGAAGGTGGATGCCAAGAACTCGCTTGAGAACTACGCATACAACATGCGGAACACTGTCAAAGATGAGCAGATTGCTGGAAAATTAGACCCTGCAGACAAGCAGAAGATTGAGAAGGCCATTGACGAGGCAATCGAGTGGCTAGACCGGAACCAGTTGGCCGAGGTGGAGGAATTTGAGGACAAGCAAAAGGAGTTGGAGGGATTGTGCAACCCGATCATTGCCAAAATGTATCAGGGCCCTGGTGGGAATGTGCCGATGGGCGGTGGTGCTCAGATGCCTGGTAACGGATTTGGAAACGCTACGTCCGGTGGCGGATCAGGAGCCGGGCCTACGATTGAGGAAGTTGACTGAAATTAAGGGTTTGGTTTAGTTGGATTTTTCTTCTCTGTTTGTGACTCTGCTTGAATAATTGTCTACAAATATACAATGATGTAAACTATCTTTTCCTGGCATATTATTTTTATTGCTCGATTAGTTGTGTGGTGCAATGGTTGCTTGGTCTCATCTAACACTTTCATTTGCTTGCTACATGTTCATTAGGATTTAGGGCTTATGGTGGTCTGTCAAAGCCACTCATTTGTTGTGGTTCCACGGCCAAATGTTTTAATAGGTACCCACATAATTTGCTCCATCATAAAATGCACTAAGATGTGGGATTTGGATCCCATCCAAAGAGAATCTTAATCAATCCGTTTATCTTACATCATGCGGTCAGAAATCATTTCGACTTTTTTATTTAAATTTAAACACAACAGCATCTAACGAAAGTTGACCGAACGATGTACGATGAACTAATAGAATGTGAGGGTCTCTAGCATCCTCACAGAGATCCGAAAAGGATACTCATCCCTAAGATGTGTACTTACTTACATCGAACCAGAATCTAGTGCCATTGGTGTCTTGTCTGTTCTATCATTCCACAAGTGAGATGCTGGAAGCCACTCCAAACAGTGTATTCTCGGGGAGATGATATGATTGTGGAAATGGCCGCACTCACACTTTTTAGTTGACATTTGACAATGAGTGAACATAAACCTTCAGGACTTAAAGCCTTCACATCTTATCAAATATGTTGACAAATCTGTAAGTTGTGTGATGACGAGGAGTGGGCGTAGGAGACTCGGTTGGAGGCCGCACCACTGAGCACAATCATGTATTCCTTCCATATCATTGTGTTTTTGATTGCTTCCTCTTCCCACAGTTTTCACAGACTGTTCATCATGTTTTGCATTATCTCCCTAATGTTACAACATTTGTATGCATTAGAGCTGCACTTTGCTTCTTAATCATCACGTCTTCAAGACGAGATGATGATTAGTGGGTCGGTCCTGCAAGAGAAAGGACTAAACTCGACTAACCCTAGATTAGTGGTGCAGTACGGGAAATGAAAGAAGCATTCGGCATGGAGCACAATAAATTATTGGAAGACGAATTTATGTGCTGGAATAAAGAGGGTTTTAATACATAATGGCTCATCAGATTAATTCCAAGGTGATTTTGGCTAATCGTAGCAGCTAGGACGTTTTTATGGCTGATCATAATCCTTTCTTTATGTAATTTTCAGTTTTAGTGTTTTTATTTAGTTTATTGCCCTTTTAAATTCTAAATGTATGTTACAAATTTGATATAAAACCAAGTTCTTGCTGGAAGGTGGGGAGGTGGGACGTTTTTTGTTGATGAATGAAATATTCAGAGAGATTTCTATCTCATATTTGTGCCCTTCTCTTGTTCAAGAGTCTGCAACTTTGTTCTTTCTAGTGTCTACTTCATAGGCTGTTACTAGAACCAAAGTTTATAGGGTTTTCAGGTCTCTCCTTGCACTTAGAGATAGTGGATTTTGCCTTTCGTTTTCTTTTTAATCTTATTTATCAGTCCATATCATTTTATTTTGTTTCTACCCGGAAAATTTGGAAATATAGCCATTTTAAAAAGCACTTATTGAAATATAACCTAATTTTTTTAATTCTTATAAAACTAACCAAAATTGATGTTCAGAAGACTTAATTACCCTTGGACTAAAACTCTCTTCCCCCCAACATTTTTATTTTTTTACTGTCAGCCTCATCCCATTGTTGAACCACCAGGCATTACTCTGTTATCTCCACTTCATTCAATAATTAAAAGGGTGAAGTGTCGATTTAGTTCCTGAACTATCACCTCAATGAAAATTAGGTCCCTGAATTATTTTTTCAGTAAAATAAGTCCTTAAATTCATTAGAAATTGTTAATTTCATCCCTACTATTATATTCAAAGCTATTTTATCCAATTTTTCCTCAACTTAAGTCACTTGACACACTTTAGAGTGTAATATCTTCATTTTCTCGTCTATAAGTACTTAACATTTCATATAGGTTGCAAATTTAATGTCTAATTTACCCTCAAAAGTTAACTTATACTATTTTTTTATGAAAAACTACCAATTTCTCCTCCAAAGTTAACTTCATACACTATTTCTTTATGAAAAACTACCAATCTACCCTCCAATGTATGTCACATGCAAGTAACGTGACTTAAATTGACGGAAAATTGAATATAGTAGCTTTGAATATAACATTAGGGATGTAATTGGCAGATTTTTATAATTCAGGGACTAATTTTTCTGAAAAAATAGTTTAAGGACCTAATTTTCACTAAGGTAATAATTCAGGGACTAAATTGGCAGTTTACCCTAATTAAAATGGAGATGAGGGGTTTGGAGAGGAGAAACACCAATTTTCCATGACTAACATCAAAATTAACTAACAAAAAAAGAGGGAATAAAAGCTAAGAACTAGCTAATCAGTTAATGAGTGATGTGATTAATACCAAGTAGTGAAGATCGTAACAAAAGCAATTAGGTTTACTGCTAAAAGCGAGGCCATAGCAAGGCAACGATGTAGGTTTGGTTGAAGGTGTTCTTTTGCCTGGTAAAGGGGGGAACCGAAAGCTCTAATTTTCCCAAGAATCCAGTCCATGACTTGACGAAGAAGAATCCGAGCAGCCCGGCGGCAACGTTGAAGGAAGGGATAATCCCGACCCTCTGATGGTGATCTGGTCCTTCCATTCTGAGACTTGGTCACCGTCCTCGGACTCAACGACCTTGATTTTGTCGTCGAAATCGTGAAGCATTGACTCTGACATCTCCACGAATGTTGCTGATAATTCAGTCCCATGACTGCAAGAGATAATCAAACATTGTTGAAGAGAATGTTTTAGTTCTAGGGTAATTTAGTCTTTTGAATACCAATTTTGGTTAGTTATATAAGAGTTTAAAAAAGTAGGTTATATTTCAATACATGGTATCTCAAATGGTTATATTTCCAAATTTCCCTTTCTACCCGCTGCACCCTGCATCAATTATTAGCATCTGTGTATTTGTTTTTACTTTTCTGCTCTATGTAAAACATATTTAGGAACTAATTGTAAGAAAATTGCATGGTGCCAATGTTGCAGAAGCTTTTGAATCCAACTGTGATCATTGTTCTTACTGTTGATCGATAAGAATGTAAGAGATTCTATGCTGATTGCAAGACAAGTTTGACATAGAGCTAGAAACAGAAAGAAAGCATTTCGTTAAAAAAAGATACGGGATCCGAGATGCTAGTCCTCGTCTAGGGTAGAAGAAGAAATTCCGAGGGAAGAGGCAAATGTTGCAGTAGTATCCCCACAGAGATATCTCTTCAGTCGATCCAAGTCATCCGCAGCATCGAGCATTGTCGGCCTAGTGGAGGGGGACTCCTGTGTGCAGAGGATTCCCAACTCTATCAACTCTCCAATTGCGACATCCCACATCTTTCTCACCTCGGCGGATTGATCTCTAGAAGCTCTCATTAGGGAGAAGTCAACCACTTTTTCCACCCTTCCATGATAATGGTTCTTGACCCACCTGTGCAGGTTTAGCCCTCCAACAAACATGTCATCTATTGGCCTTTTTCTTGTCACCATCTCTAGAACCAGAACGCCGAAGCTGTAAACATCGCCTTTTGTAGATGCATTAGAACCGTACCCGTATTCTGCATACAAAGAATCGAGCGTGCATTAGGCCTTATTCTAAGTTACTGAACAAATAATCGAGTTCTACCATCGCCAATCTTTAAAAATGGCTTCGAAATGAAAATAAACAAATAGTGAAATTGGGAATTGTTTTCATTATTTCTAAGTAATGAATGATCTTTGTTACCATGCTTAGATTTATACGTGTTCAGAAATGCTTGAAGTTCTAATTACCGAGAATGTAGTTATGAGCCAAACTCATATTCTATCTGTTTGGTTTTACGAATGGCTAGCTTAAGCAGAGGATAGATCGTTACCTGGTGCTATGTATCCAATGGATCCGAATAACATATTTGCAGTAGAGTTTCCCATGTTCTCAAGAGCTGAATTTCCTCCTCCAGCTATCAGCAATCTTGCGATCCCAAAATCGGAAACTAAAGCTGTCATGTGATCGTTTAGAAGAACATTGCTCGGTTTTAGATCACAGTGGATAACTTTGACTGGAGAGTGGTGATGTAGATATGCCATCCCTTCAGCTATGTCACTGCAAATGTTCACCCTTTGGATCAGGCTCAAATCAGAAGAACCTGAACGCAGACCTGTCTTCGAATGTTGATAGAGACGGCTTTCTAAGCTACCGTTTGCCATATAAGGAAGAACAATGGCCTTAAAGTCCGGTAGACTGCATGCTGTTATAATCCTTATAAGGTTTCTGTGCCTAATTCTCCTCAAGACTTGGCACTCTCTGGTAAAACTCTTTGTTGAATTTCCAGATTGCAACTGTAAGACCTTGACTGCTATTCTTGTCCCATCTGGAAGAATTCCCCTGTACACGCGTCCATAGCTGCCCGTTCCAATCAGTCTCTGATCGTCAAATCCGTTAGTGGCATCCGACAGATCTCGATATGTGACTCTTGGGAAATTGTGAACCAATTCTGGTTGTGTTGGTTTTCTTGCTGTTGCAGTCCTCTGAGCTGAGATTAGTGCCTGAATGCGCCGGAATGCAATCACACAGCATAGTATTGATAGGGATGTTGATATGAATATGACTAAGCTGAATAGGATTAAGAAAAAGTGCGATCGAAACAGATGCTTTTTGTGGGGGCAAGCAGGTCTGAAGGAAACAGTACCACAAAGGTGCTGATTGCCCAAGAAAGATGTATATGAGACAGCTTCAAAGATGCCACCAGAGGGAATCATTCCTTCAAAGTTATTGAAAGAAAGGTTTAGATATGTGAGCGTTCGGCTGTTGTTGAGGCTTAGTGGAATCTTTCCAGAGAAGCGGTTTCCTGAAATATCAAAGGACTCAAGATTCTTCAGCTCACCTATGGAATCTGGAAGTTTCCCCTCCAAAGAATTGTGTGAAAAGTTAATCAGGGTCAATGCAATACAACTTGATATCTGTGGGAAGATACTTCCACTTAGGTTGTTCGATGAAAGATCCATCTCTTGAACATCTTCCAGTTTGCTGAGTTCAATCGGTATAGGCCCTTCGAGTTGATTATGTGAGAGGTTTATAAAAATTCTGATCTCACTCAAACCCGATAATTGTGGGGGGATACTGCCTGTCAATCTGTTGTATGATAAATCAAGCTTGTACAGTTGTATGCAGTGTCCTAATGTTGGAGGTATTGATCCGGAAAGGAGGTTGTTGTTGAGGAACAGATAATTCAGGCTAACCAAATTTCCTATACTGCTTGGAATATCACCGGAGAATGAGTTATGAGAGAGATCAAGCAGGCCGAGGTGAGTCATCTGGCCCAATGCAGCTGGAATTGCGCCGGTGAACAGGTTGTGTGATAAGAAAAGCTGTTCCAAATTTGACAGTTGACTGATATATGCTGAGATTGTTCCATTCAGAAGATTGGATGTCAAATTCAGGACCACAAGCTTAGAAAGATTACCTATATTTGGAGGAATTGATCCAAATATCTGGTTTTCTTGCAGCAAAAGATTCGTAAAATTGATACCAAGTCCACGGATGGAACTGGGCAATATTCCTCCGAGGCCCATACCAGCCAGCTCAAGCTCCTCTAGAGAAGTGCAATTTGTGATGGCAGAGAAGAATGGGTCAAGATTGGTGTTGCCATCGTGGCTTACCATATCATTGTTAGATAAATGAAGATAGAGAATATTTGGCAACTTCTGTGCAAACTTGATGGGCAACTCTCCAGAAAGATGGTTATATTCGACATCTAAGTTGACCAGTGAGCTATTGGTCAGAAAGAGAGGAAGTTCTCCAGTGAACTGATTGTTGTATAAATTGAGGCTCCATAGTTTTGGACAATTTCCAATCTCTATCGGAATTTTTCCGGAAAGAAGGTTGTTGGAAAGGTCTAAAACCGCTAACATACTGCAGTTGGAGAAGAGTGTAGGGGGAATGGCGCCGGTTAAATTATTTTGCAATAGACTAACTGTAGTGAGTTCTGAAGGAAGGGCTAAGGAATCTGGTATTGAACCATGAAAGTTGTTCCCCTCTAGCAGTAGACGATGGAGGCGCCTGAGTAAGCCAATTTCAGCAGGGATAGTTCCATAGAAGTGATTTCCAACTAGCACTAGGTTACGAAGGCCTGTTAGATTTGAAATGATGGGTGAAAGCCGCCCTGCAAGTGCATAATCCTTCAGAATGAGATCTGATACGTGATAATGCTGTGTGTTGCAGCTGACACCCGTGAAGTTGCAGCTGACATCCGTGAAGTTGCAGCTGACACCCGTGAACTTGCAGACATCAGTAGCTTCCTTCCAATTAGCCAGCTTGGAATACGGATCATATACAATGGCCTTCTTGAACTCCAGCAGAGCAGCCTTGTCTGCAATCAAAGAGTGATGAGGACTCTGGGGATGACCAGTAGCTGCATTACTAGATGCCGAGACCAAATGCTGGATTAGAAGAAAAAACATGGTTTCGACGAAAGCCATACTTGATAAACTGAAAGAGCCTAAGAACAATATTTGTTTGTGAGATTCCCTTCGCTTTAACTTTCATCGTGCTTTGTTCTCATATCATATAACAGTGGGAAATGATTAGTGGTAGTAAAAGAGAGACTGGAGAGATGGTGGAAAGTGATATTTTCGGAATAAGAAGTCAATCTAGGCTATGATTTTGTTGAGGAACTGAGGAAACTCTAGTATCTTACGCTTTGGATGCAAACGCTGAAAGCATAATCGAGAGGTGAGGAGGAGAGTGGGAAGGGAGTCGACATTTTATAAGTTGTCTATCTCTACTGTACTGTCAAGGTTTAGTTGCAAGCAGCTTGTGTGTGAGGGCACTCAGTTTGTCTACTTTTCAGGACCGACTGGAGGCCTCTCATGGGAAACTTGAATGATGACAGCATTCCACTCAAGTCTCTACTCTCTCTCTCTCTCCCCAGAGGGATGTTCCTTTTACAAGGGCATGCATGCTTATTAAGGGATCCACCATTAATATCAGCACAGTGAGCTCAGAGGCCCCAGTTTTGTTATATGAATTTGGACTAAGCGCACTCAAGTTTATTTCATACTCCAAAACAAAACAAAACAAAAAAGACATGCTGAGTTTTATTTATTTATTTATTTCTAGATTTTGGTACTCAATGCAGAAAAGCTATGCTTCCATTGTTTAGTTTTTTAATTTACTTTTTAATTTTGGATTATATTAGATATTATTTTATTTTCCTTTGAGTTGGTGCTGGCCAAACAATGATCATTTTATAACGAAAAGCTGTATTTTTATCTTTAGCATTTCTCCCACTTGAAACTTTTCACCTTTCAAAACTTAGGACGTGCAATTGTATAATATTTTGGTATGTAAGGTTTAACCGGGCAACCGATATTGATAAATGGGGCACCTACGGAGGAGTGTTATGAAATGAGTGGGAATACCTCCATAAAACAAGCACGTAGAATGGAAGAATGAAAGTCAAAATTGTACACTTAAATAGTAAAAGTTTGGTTTTTAGTATTTTGGCGTGTAAGTCTTCTTCGTACATCAAAAGATGTGTCGGGTAAAAACCTCTCTATGTGGAGGTAGGCTTGTATCATGCTAGTACAACACACAAAATCAAAAGCAGAAAGTGATGGAAAATGATCCTCACCAGATCCCTTTCCTAAGGATCCTAGAGATTCCACGATTGTGACCGTTCGTCGTACATTGTATGGTCAGAAATCATTTTAAAATTTAAAATTTAAAATTAAATATAAATAGTACTTAACGAAAACTGACTGCACGATATACAATGAACGATCACGATCGCAAAATCCTTAGAATTCCTAGGAAAATGATCCTTTTCCGAAAGTGTAATACGAGATTGTACGGGGTAATCGATAGCATGACAGAAAATACATGATCAAACATTATAGTGGCGTCCCTGCAATCGCCATAATCACAAAACTTGAAATCCTAAACTACAGAAAATGACTTAATTAAACATTAAAATCGAATCATGAATCATGATTTATATTTTGCATCCACCAAATCATGTTTTAAACAAGTGGATGTGTTATGTGTAATTAGGATCAAGAACAACCAAAAGCTAGGCGTTCCCTCGCTGCGATGTGATCCTGCAAATCCAAACAAAAGGTAGCGACTGAGAACTAAATGGGCAGAAGGAGATATTAATCATTCATTAATCAAATGTTTCCTGTATAATCCAACTTGTCCAACTAAAACACCTTTTGCATCCATGAAATATGTGTTATATCTTTGAAATACCCCAATGATTAATGCCATCTAATTATTGACCGAAAGAATTAATGTGTTATATCTTTGCAATACCACAATGATTAATGCCATCTAATTTCAAAATGATGGTCAAGGGTGCAACTATATTTGCGTCTATTCTGAAGTCCAAGAACTTGTCTGATCTACAAAATGTTATCATTTTCATGATCTAGTTTTCTGCATAGTGTGTAAAATTAACTTGGATTGTTGAACAAAAGGTTTAGCACCAAACCAAACAGGTGTAATTAAGTAAAAAATTCAGTAAAAAAATACTATATAGTAGAAGTGACACGCCCCGACCTCGATATTCCCCCAATACCAGGATAGGCACGTGCTGGCCGACACCTGAGGGGTGACGAAAGCCATTTAATCTAAGCGAAAGCGGAGAAATATACTAAACAGGCATATAAGGACGAATAACACCAAACTAAGTTCGACTGCTCATAATTAAACATTAAGATAGCACACCCTATGTCTAGAGCATACATCTAATACAGAGTACAAACGAAATTTAAGATAAAGAAGTGATATTACAATAGGTGCCAAGGCAGAGAAGATATAGCACGAAATCACTGGTAGGGGAAAGCCTCGTAGCTCAGATCGTAATCCTCGTTCTGAGGTCCTGAAGGGGGCGCAAAACAAACGTGAGTGGACCAATTTCATATATATATAGTAAAACAGTTATCAACGTACTACCATGTTTTATGAAAACACATATATATCATGATAAACATAGGTTTTCCGAAACCTAGCATGCCGTGCAATGTCTCAAATCATAACTCGTATATAATAATCACTAGTGAATGTCCAATATAACTCTCCAGGCCCCATGCCAGCTCCTCGTCCCTGAGCAGACAGTCAGAGGAAAATACACTACATGCCCTTTGCCGGCTCCCCATCCCTGGTCTTAAATGCCAGAGGAAACACCCTCCAGGCCCTATGCCAACACCAAACCGTCGCCCGGGACGGACCGGAAACTATCCATACGTCCCGTAGCGGAATCAGGACCACTAAGTAAGTATAAAACCATTGAACATATATATTGAAAAGCAACTTCATAGTATAAAGTCATCCATCATCTATACTATAAAGAGGTGTTCTAAAAATGTTCTAAATATCATGTCTTCATCCATCGGATATTCTATAAAAACACGAGTTATAGGAAAAATAGTAGTAATTCAAACTAGCCTCAGTAAGTATGTTATCTCAAAGCATTTTCATAGAACATAATCATTAAATCATGCTTTTCATGTATGCATTCTACGATCAAAACATGCATTTTTAAGGGGTCCACTCACCGTACACTGTTGGTGCAAAGCCTTACTAATAGGAGTAATAGGAATCACCGCTAAGAATCACACATATTCACATAAAGGGTACATGTAGTCAAACTTTACTCAAACGATTGAATTTGGGAATACAGACTTCAAAAACGGGTCCAGAACGTCGAAATTAGCCTAGGAAAGGTCTTGGACGAAAACCCAAAAAGTCAACCCTAAAGTCAACGTTGACCAGTCAAAGTCAAAGTCAACGCTGCCCGTTAACCGAGTCAACGGTCATACCGGGTCAAAGTCAACGGCTCACAGGTCCGGGTTTTTGGTTTTGGGCCGGGCCGAGTTGTGCTTAGGTTTTGAGCCCAAAGGGTTTAGGTTTGGGCTTTAGGATTTAGGTTAGAAAATGGGCTGAAAGCCCAAGTTCTAATTGGCCTAAGGGCCTTAAATCTCTGGGTTTTAAAACTCACGGGCCCAGGCCTAATGCCTGGCCCAGGTAAGGATTTTGGGTTTGGGTCAAAGGCTGAAGGCCCTCAATGAAACGGCCCGAAGGCCTTTTAAGTTTTAAAACAATTTAATTAAAAATAAAAAAGGAATGGGTCAAGGTTTTGGACTGGTTCACAAAAAGATTTGGGCTTAGGTGAAGGCCCAAGGCCCTGGTTTCTTCTACACGACCTGAAAGGCCTTGGCTGAACGGAGATGAACGCCAGAGCTTCTACAGTTCCGGCTGATTGCAAACGTACACCTTAGGCTCCGATTTAGGTACCAAAATGAAGAGGAAGTTGAGATGAGTGTGATTATACCTTTGGTTTGCCGTAGAACGGCTGGAGATGTTCGGAAAATTCCTTGACACCCATGCCCTCGCCGGAGCTGGGTGTGCCTATTCCCGAGCTGATCTCACTTTAAAACCTTGGAAAAATAACGAGATAACACTTAATATTCACATCCCAACAACAACTAAACAGAGAGAAAGAGGTTCGAGACTCACCACGCTAGAAAACTGGGTTTGGGTGTCTCGGGTTCGCCTGGGTTTTTCTCTGAGCTCTGCCGAGCCTTACACGCCGAGAGAGAGAGAGAGATACGAGATGATGATGATGATGCTTGAATGATGGTGCTGCTGTGTGTGTGTGGTTACGATAACAGAGAGAAAAAGAGAGAGATGAGAAGGTTTCGAGAGAGAGAGAGGGATAGTGAATGCAGAGAAAGAGAAGAAGGAAGAAGGGTCATGAGGTAGGGGACAGAAACAGAAAAAGAAGAAAAAAAAAAAAAAGGGAGAGCTAGGGTGAAATTTCAGAAAAACTTTAGGGAACTTACGGCATCATACAGATAATTGGGGGTTAGGGTGTTACAAGAAGGAATTAAGTTGGTCAAAAAGACCAGTTGGATTAGAAATGACAAGGTGAAGGCCGTTATCACGCTCTAATCTTGAGATATGTCCAGAATCGACACGTGATGTATCGAAGCAGCCACATAAAATCAAGATGGATTCCTTAATTCAATAAAATACATACACAAAGCACATCAACAAGGCGAGTTGTTCCACAGAGCGAAGTACCGAAAACACCAATAATTCAGCAACGGAACATTCTTTCATTTATTTTATGGCTACATCTAACTCTTGTGTTAGACTGCCTACGTACGCTAAAACGGGATCAAGCCATTTGCAGATCATCATTTTGTTAAGCTCTTAAATTTCTCATGGCATTAATTGGCTAGAAACATAGGGTTCCAGACAACTCCCAATATGAGTGATGCACCAATATGTCATTACATCATTCACATATATCACAATTCTTTCCGGACCAAGATGCACAGTTAACTTTAACCACATTGATCAACTGATCAGATCAAATATTTTTTCACGAAATTTACTAAAGCAAATCTCCGTATTTCCCTCTTATATTCCAAGCAATAACATGGTAATTCCAATAACAAACACAAGAGTACACCTTAAGCAACTACCATTCACAACAATCTAGGGTTCTAAATAAACTCAACAAAACCGAATAGGAAGTGAGATTTTGGACCAAATCAACAAAATTAAGACGAATGAGGGTTTCAGACCAACTCAATGGAACCGAATAAGAAATGGGATTCCAAACAACCTCAATAAAATCAAGACAGAAGAGTGTTCGGACCAATCAACAGAAACGAATAAGAAATGAGATTTTGGACCAATTCAACATAATCCATACACGGAGGAAGAGTCTGGACCACTGAACGGAACAGAATAAGAAATGAGATTTTGAACCAACTCAACAAAATCCAGATGGATGAGGGTTCTAGACCAAGTCAATGAAACTAAATAGGAAATGGAATTAGGACCAACTTAACGGAATCAAGAAGAAAATGGTTCCAGACAAACTCAACAATATCGAGTAGGAAATGGGATTCCAAACCAACTCAATGGAATTCAAACGGAGCACAGTTCCTCACTGACTCACTGGAATCGCGTAGGGAATGGAATTTCAAACCAACTTAACGAAATCCAAATGGAGGAGGGTTCCGGACCAACTTAACAAAACTGAGTAGGAAATGAGATTCTTGACAACCTCAACGAAATCCAAACGAATGAAGGTTCCAGACCAACTCAATGGAACCGAATAGAAAATGAGATTCCAGACCAACTCAATGGAGTCCAAATAGAGCACGGTTACGGACCAACTCAACGGAACGAGTAGGAAAAGGGATTCCAGACCAACTCAACGGGACCCAAATGGTATATGGTTCCGGACCAACTCAACGGAATCGAATAAAATTAGAGGAACCTAAGGATAACTCAATGGAACAAGACAAGACAAAAGTTTGATGTCACGACTTCCCAATAACCATGGTTTAAGAATTCTCTACTAGCCCTTTCGTCTCACAAACATTTCAAATATGCATTGCAAAACAAATTTCATTACTCTCACTTAGAATCACAATAACCACATAAATATGGTAAGGTGCCACTTGCACGTAAGTTGAAGTGCACATCCCCCAAGATGTTACACTGACCAAGGTAGGGCCACTAGACTATATCGGGTCTTTACTAACGTTAATTTCTATATTTATGAACGATTTAGAACACGTTGACCAAAAGTCAACCCTCAATCAACGTAGTCAATAGTAGGGTCAACAACTTTATGTAAAACAATCTGGAAGATCTGCACATCTAATTTTCGATCTCCTAAAGGTCTCACATTAATCACACAACAACATATTATAATTTCATGACAATCCAACAGTTGGATCTTTGCCTACCACAAAGGTCAAGTGGCGATCATTTACAAAACTAGGTTCAAGCAATGAAATCACATCAAACAGATATTGAAAATGAATTTAGAGCTTTGAAATTAGCCTAGAAGAACAAGGTCAAGTCACTGGTCACGCCTCGCCGCACACGGCATCTGACGGCTAAGCTTTGCTAGATTTTCGGACCAACACCGATTTGGCTCAAAATTTACTCGAATGTGGGTTACAACGAGGGGAATAATGTTCATGCTTTTGCTGAAGTCCAGAACAGGTCAGTGGACAGCAAAAATCGTTGTCAAGCTCGCAGATCGCCAAAAAAGGTGGCCTCGCCGCGTAGCTGCACCAATGGGAGATCGGGACCTAGAAATCTCCTCATGGAGTCGAGATCTATCAACTAATGATGGTGGTTGGCGTTTATGGTCTGAAAATTCAACATGTTTCCTCATGAAGATAGTGCTGTGTATAAATTAGGAACTCAATTAACTTTTTTATTTTAACATAAGGGTAGATTGACCATAAATATTAAAAAGACTTATTATATTAACACCTTACATATTGTTAATTAAACCCCACATATTTAATACATCCCACATTTGCTTTTTCAATTAAAAATTATCTTAATACACCCCACATACTTTCTCATAATACCCTTACACACCACATTCTCATACACCTAATATTTTCCACATACACCCCACATTTTCGATACACCCCACATTCTTCAAATCTTATAATACTCATTTTCAATTTTAATAAATTAAATTGACTTAGGATTAAAACCCTAACATTCTCTAAAGAGAGAAGTCTACAATCTGGTCTATTGAGCTTGAATTTCATTGGGTCATCACAGCCAATCTCCTTTTCTTTGTCTCTTAAGCCTTTTGCTAACAAAAAAGGATTTCTGCTAAAAAATGGCAACTGGAAGGAACCTAATAGAGCAAAAGTAAACCCCAGAAGATGAATAAGAACGGAAAAGGCGTTGCTGGTTGGCCTTCTATGAAATTGGGTGGTATGGAAAGCAAAAGCAAGCTTAAATAATAACTGATGTCATTGAATAATTAAAACAATGACAAATATGAAATTTTACCTCATGTGAAGCTTCCGAAATATTGATATCATGTTCCATTCGTTAAATTTTTTCTCAATCAACGTGTTTATAGTTTCAATAGTTAGAATTTTATTCAACAATGGAGTGGAGGGTGAGAGAGGTTTTGATAGTTGAAGAAGATAAATAATACATTAAAAGTAATTTGGAGTGTGTTTAGAAATTTCTTATTTTCTTTAAACCTCATAAGGTTGAAATTGTCATTGCATAGTAAGTTACATAAGCCATTTAATATTAAATTTTAATATAGGGTGCATTCAACATTATATGGGATGCTAATAAAAAAAAGCCTATTAAAAATTCAAAGACTGCTGCGGCCAATGTGGCAAGATAAAGAGAGAGTGGAGAGAAATTGTATAGGACATAGTGATTTTGTGATTCTCCATATGACAATGCTTTTATATATAGTAAATTATGTTTAAAAAATTAAATTTTTAAGGGCTACGTTTAACCCCTTATGTTTTTTTTTTTTTTTTTTGCCAAGATTTAACCCATTCTGTTAGAAATGGCATATGAATATGGTCTAATATTCTTTCTTAAAATATCTCATTCGACTCGTGTAATGCTTATAAGTTTTATAAAACTTTAGTCCTTCATTAAGTGCCGGAAGTATTCTTGTCGTCACAATATCTTTGGTTAGCAAGCCATTAGCATCACGTCATCCACGCAATGTAGCTTCAACGAGCAATTGTAACAACACTTTGCTCTCTTCCAAAGTCCAAGCGCTATAATCACTCTTGGCCTTCACTTTTCCAATTTCTTGTTGTTCGTCTCCCATTTCTAATTACTAGTATGATGGAACCAATCACTGGCGGATGCACTAAGGGGCAAGGGAGGTCTGCTGACCCCCCGAACTTCAGTGAACGTCCATGGACATCTTAGGTGCTGACCTTCCGAACTTCGGTGAATGTCCATGGATGACTTGGGTGCTGCCCCTTTAAAGGTTAGAGTTGCCCTTCATTTATACCCTTCAACTGCTTTGATAAAATGCATTAAAGAAGTGTTGCCCCTTTAAAGTCTAGTCCTAATATTATTTTCCTCTGGCTTGTTTGTTGGTTGTGATTACAATTGTTGGCAAAAAAAAAAGAACCAAGTAAAAAACTATCCAAAAATGCAAAGTAAATGAAATGGTGATCTCAAAGAATAACAAAGCATCATCATTCTTGGACAAACATATTAATGGGATGCAATGATATCAAACATTGTTAGTGTGTTCAAGATAATTGTGTTTCTTTGTTAAGCATTCATATGGGAGCAGCCTTGGAACATGTTAGTTACCCACGCAAATGAGGCATTAACAGGTGTGTAGTATGTCTTTCCAAATGACTTCAGGCTATCAAGACTCGATGAAATGACGATATGCATGCTATTTCTGCTAAAAAAAATTTGCGCGCATACCCTAATATTATTTCCTGGATCCGCCACTGGAAGCAGTAGCAGTAACAAAAAATCAATTCAGGACATACTTAACAAAAACCATCTGAATCATATAATATGCAATGAGTTAATAAAGCAACAAAGTACCTTAATTAATCAAACAAATACAGTAAGCTCTAGTCTAATCATAATAACCAAATTCATGAAAAAATGCTAATCATAATAACCAAATTCATGAAATCAGCTGGGTCCAAAAAAATTGGAATAAAAGAAAATCAAAGAAAAACTTGAACCGCATAATTAGCTGGGTCCAAAACTCTCAAAACACACAAAAACAAGAGAAAAAGCAAAACTTGAACTACAAAATACTGAAGCCCAAAAAAAATTGGAATAAGAGAAACCCTTTTCTTCTTATTCTAGGAAACAAGACAGAATTTGAACTTTTCCAGAAAACCCTCGACAGAAAATGAGGAAGGAGCTATCAAATTAACCGAAAGCATTACTGCAGTAATTTGTGAAACAAATAAACCATACAAGAATTATACAAATTGGGAAGAAACCTGCAATACCCGGTGGCAATAGAGGAAGATGAGAGACAAAGGCTGTTCCACTTCTGTGATGAACGTGAAAAGAAATCACATGTGGTAGGATTGGATTCTTGATGACACTTTGTATTTATACCACCCACTTCCAAATCCCTCAAAATCCTTCAGCCATTAAAATCCTAATAAATCTTTGACATTCTCACTATGCCTAGATTTGAATGTATTATTTAAACTCTTAATTGACCCATTGATTTGGATGTATTCTTCAAAATCCTCTTAAATCCTAATTTGACTACACCATGATTTTAGAATCTTTTAAAATCCTCTTTTTAAACTCTAATCGACTACACCCAAATTTTAAAGTCTATTAAAATCCTATCAAATCCTAATTTGACTACACCCTCTAAGTAAATCCAAAGTCTAATAAGAAAGAATCAGTAAAATAATGAATAATTTGAAATCCATCGTCTGTTCACAACAAAGGGTAAGTTTTTATCATATTTTACACGGTTCACTGGGCCCATATCAAAAAAATCCAAAAAAATAACCCCCATCCGCGTTTCAAACACGCCATATCACAACCCGCACGGACGTCTTATTTCAGCAAACCATAAAACGCCCTCAAAAGGTTCACTTAATAACGAATGTGCCACTCACATTTTAGTGACGTGCCTTCCTTCTATTGGCTTTTCAGAGAGTTCACCTCATCAGTACTGTTGCAGTGAACACAGCCACCAAAGCAAATCCGAAACTCTCCGTCCGCCACGTGGCGTGTTGTCAGTGCCATGCGGACCCCGCACCGAATCCTTTAAAATCTGCCAAACAGCGCCAAACCCAAAACCCTTCCCTTCTCTCTCTTGGAGGAAAGAAAAGAGAAAAAAGAAAGAGACCGGAAGGGCTCCCCTCCTAATCTCTCTCTCCTTGTCTCTCCCTCTCTCTGGGCACGGATCAGTGAACGGTGGTAAGCATCGCTTCCAGTTCTTTACCCTAAAGATTGAATCTATGAATCAAGATTTTTGGTTGTGATTTTCGATTTTTGTTTTTCAGTTTGATAAAGATTTAATTATCGGTAAATTTAATTGATTTTAAACCTGTCGATGTTGTGCTGCAATCTGGATGTTTTTGCTGTCCTACAAAGTAGCGTGGCTATTAATGTGGGTTGAATCTAGCTCCTCCCCTCCTCCATGGATACTGGCGACTAACTTTGATATGTTGGTTTGTCCAATTTTTCAAACTAATTAGATTGTTGTTTGTTCGGATCTTTTGCGATTTGTGGTGTAATTCTCCTGTGTTTGGTTTTCGGGGTTGGTCGAGATTTCGCTCTAAAATTCCAGGTTCTGTTGAGGTATTGAAACTCTGCATTGGGTTTTATTATGATTTATGATATGGTATTTTTAATGAGTTATATTCATTGTCCACATTTTACTTTGTAAAAGCTGTTGCCCACTATTTACTTGAATTTTTTTGGTTGCTAATATATGTCAGAAAGTTGGAGCCGTAAATTATGTTTGAAGGATACAAAACCAACATTAGGTACAAATTGTAGTTGAAGAATTAGGAAAACCCCAACACTACTAAGGATAGACAACTCATAAACTCTCCCTTTCTTCGGTTTTCGTTGATTTTGTTTTGTGAATCGTATGTGTTTATGAGTTTTGGGGTTTTTGAGTTTTGAAGTTGAGTGTGGTTGGCTAATATCTGTATAATGTACTAGTTGAAGGCAGCTTATCAGATATTTAGTTTATACTTTTGGTGGGTAGATATAGTGTTGGTTGTCTGTGATTTAAGAGCTTCGGTTGGGTTAATGAGCTTCATACTATCACTTGTTTGGGACTCTGTAATTAGCCCTTCTAATAAAAAATTGTATATATTTAATTCGTTGTTTAGCAGTGTTTCGTTTTTTCTTCGTGAAATGCTAAATCTTTTCTAAATTCTCTGTTAATTGCTTATTTTGGCATTCCTTGATCATTTCTACCTGAGAAGACCCTCTGTTGTGTGAGCTTTATGGGTTTATGGCTTATCAATGTCTATAATTTTTGAAAAATTGCTAGCTCCTCAATTTTTATTTTCTTCAAGGTTGGGAAGCCAAGTTTAAAAATCACTAAAAGTACATAAATTAATTCTACTATGTTAAAAAGACTTGTTTTGGAGGTTCTTCTGACTTTATTTTATTCAGATGGCAAATGATAAGTTGAAACATGAACTAGTGCCCCCTGGCTCTACTTCACCATTACAACAGATCAAAGAAAGTGAAATCTCGGTTCAAAGTAATGAACCTAATGATGTGTCTAACTTCGTGGGGAACCTTAATAATAGGAGTGCTGCTGGAGCTGATGATTTAACCATTCCAAGTATGACGATGCCGTTTTCACTTTTTCCTTTTGAAGACATTCATGGAGCGAATAACCCTTATGCCATGGAAATGTCGCTGACTGATATTAATTGGAAGACTGATCTCACTCTACCATTCAGCAACCCTCAGGATCCAATGTTTGACTATGATTCTGTATATGGGAAGGGTAGTAAACTGGTCCAACATAGGCCAGATTCAAATGTTATCGGTTTGGATGTGAAGCAAACTGCTCATCCTCTTGATTATTCAATGCCTCCTGCTAAAGTGGTCAGTGCTATGTCTGATGTGGACGTTATTCAGAAACCTCCTGTTGACAGGAAATTAGTAACTGCTAATGGAAACTCAGCTGAAGCCTTATATAGTATACAGCAGAATGAAGAACTAAATAGAAATATAGGCAAGCCTCAGCTATTTAGAAATTTCATAAGCGATGGAGTTAGCACCCCTGTGCCAGGCCATACCATAGATGGCTTAGGCATGGCAACAAATAACAATTTCATGACAACCAAAGTTCAAGAGGATTGTCCAGAAAACCTTGATGTGAGTTTCCTAACCCTGGGGATTGAGCGGAAGACAGAGGATTTATCTAAATCTAATAGATCAGAAACAAATGTTGCTAATAATTTTGGAAGGGATGCCCTTCCTCAACCAAATACTTTCTATGGTCGAAAAGAAGAAAGAAATTTCTTCAATCCCTCTGATGTAGCTGGTGGTTTGCCTTGTCATCAGAACACTGCGGGTGGATTCAATGGGCTGACAAACAACGTTGGTAGCTGAACTTTTTCTAATAAAAATATAACAGTATGTATGATGCTAGTTCTAGTCCTAGGTTCATTCTGAATCCACCATATTTTGTGCAGATGCCACAAGATGACAGCCAACATCATTTTGTTATGCCGGGAAACAGGAATGTTGCTCTTGGAGTTGAAGGGAACTGGGATACAAGATCTGCATATATTGATCCTAGTAACCATTTTCAGGGTTACCCAGATGTATCTTTAATTCCTGTTGGTAGCAGCTTATCCGGGCTCCCTGATTCTGGAGAGAGCAGAGCATATGGTTCGCCATCATTTTCTTTTTCGAGTACAAGTACTTGTCCACCTGCATTTGAAACTTCTAGAAACCTCGTTGCTGATCCTGGCATGGTTTTTCCTCCTATTGGCGCCACAAGAAGCACTTCCCCAGACGATCAGTTTGGTGAGTCTGGATTGCTTCCACCATGCTCTCCTTTTTATTGGTGTATTACATAATGGAAATTTTTGGTTGCATGTTTTAGTTTCACTTCTGGACTGTTATATTCTGTACATAGATACATTTGATGTTTGATAATGGCAAAGGCAAATAATTGTGAGATCTTGGACCACTACTGTGGTGTACCATGGAAGCTTTGAATTAAGTTAGTGATAGTAATCAAAATAGGGTTAATATTTTGGGGGGTCTAACAGGTTTTCTTATTTTAATTTCTTCATGAACTTGAAATTGAATATGGTTTTTTATTTTGCAAGGATGACCCCTCTTGGATGCTTAGTGTCACGAGGGGTCTTTTGGCCATGAGAGTAGGGCCTTGGAGGAATTTCTTGATTATTTTCCCGCCACCAAATCTAGAATCTGGCTTTATGTAGTGGAGTTTCATCTAATGGTCATGTTTGGTCAGCTGGAGTGTTACTTGTTTAGGTGTCCTAACCCCCGTGAAGGGAGAGAATATATCTTCTTGATTGGAGCTGTAGTTTCAGGGGTTAGTAGGATGGATGCCATACAAGTATAAGTAAGGTCAGCGAACAAGTGTACCATCTGTTTGGGTCCCTATCCGTTGAGGTCATATACACTTGGTTAGTATGGACTTCAGGGCTTTTTTTTAATATATTTTTTATGTTTTTACTTAGTTAAACTCTTTCAACCTTTTTCTTTCCGATGCTGTAACCTCATTGAAGCTGGACTTCTACTTAAAAGTATGTTATATTCTCTCAACTATTTTCATTGTGATTCTGTAATCTTATTGAAGATTTGAGCTTTTTATATTTAATCAAATTTAGTACACCCGAGTGTGCAGGTAACTAATATATGGTCGCTTATGCGACATTGAAACCACTAGGTATTAAACATGATCCTTGTGAGGTGTGACTCGTCAATAGTCATTGTCCCTGAGGAACACATTATAGGAATTATTGGCTTATGAGATGACAGTTTGGTTATAAAATTTTCTCTCATCCAAATATCACTCAAAAATTGAGTAGAATCAAGTATGGAACAAGCTAACTTGATTCGCTGTTACTGTTTTGATTGGTTTGAAGAACTGAGTTGTACTTACTCTTTGTACTGTTCTCACATATTGGGTAACCACAGAGCAACTTCGTTGGTATTCGAATATTGCAGAAGGAACCCCATGGTGAGAACAACAAAATAGTCAAATATATAAGGACTTCTGACCTAGGAGTGTTTAGACTAACGGTCAGGCCCTTGGTTTGTTACCAAGAGGTCTGGGGTTCGACACCTCCCAAGGTACCCACCTAGCAATTGCTAGAGTTTCTTGCTTCCCAAATGTTGTGGGGTCAGGCGGGTAAGCCTAGTGATTAGTCGGGTCAAAGATCCGGAGACACTAGATACAAAAAAAAAATATATATATATATATATATATATATATATATATATATATATGAGGACTTCTGAGTACCACTACTGGGATTAACATAAGTGCTCAATATGCTTGGCATTTCATGTCTTTTTTGGTAGCCTTGACCAAAGTTCTTTTGCATGGTTGGTTCAGCTTCTGGTTTGCTTTGCACACTAATAAGTCACTCAGACCCATGTTTATAGTTTTAAGCAGGCCAACTCGGGTGATAAGTGGTATTAAGAAATTGTATGCAACAAACCGATCTTCTGTTGCTACCTTAACTTTTATTTGTTTATGTAAATTAGTGACTTGCTAAAAGTTACATTTTATGTAGCTTTCCCGGTGACTGACTCTGCAACTCTCTTTAGGGAAGCCTTTCGCAACTAATGAGGTTATTGCTGCAGAAGTTGCTGAAAGAGGCGATGTTCCTGGGAAATTCAGGTTTAGCCAGCTACCTAGTAAGTCCATCTTACTTATATAACTCGCAATGTTGTATTTATGCAACCATTTCATCCTTAACATAGTAACTTTTGTGGTCTTTTTGTGCTTTTTTTTAACAAATACTATCCTGTGGTTTTTGTAGTATGAAAAAATAAACCAGAAATAGGTTGACAGTAGAATTAGCTCGGCAAAAGTTGTAATCAAGTGTGGAACAGTCAGTGCACGGTTATTCTTACATGATTTGATTTATAGCTGATTGATAGAAAGGGACCAAAGATTGAGGAAGATGGGTAAAATGATAATTGTGCTAGAGTGAAGTTATATAGCATTGACTGATAGGTATCATGAATAGGACTTGTTTTTGAATTCCAATATTGATGCAGAACTCGTATTAGCCCATGACACACCACTGGCTGGCACTTGTTTGCAAAGAAAGCAATCTTATAGAGTGATAAAAAACTTGGTAATGCATTTGATGGATATTTTTCAGGTAATTATTGGCAACCTCAAGTCATCGGTGCTGTTCAGCCATCTACAAACCTTTCTAGATCCATGATGACTGGTACGTTACGATTGAAACTCTTAAGTCTTGATCATGCTTGAATATACCTCTGCATATGCTGTTATTTTGATAACTTGCACTATTTTAGGTGAAGAGTTTTTAGTTACCAAACGTAATAGAACTGCGCAAGGTTCTAGTGTTTTTGTTGGAACACATCTTAAGAGGGTTGCTGAACAACCGCGAGCAGTGACTGCCAGAGCTCAACTGTTAAAGAGAAGAAGAGCTCAATCCTCTGTTGATCCATCTGCTCCAATGTTATCCCTGAATGTTTCAACCGTCCCAAGTTCATCCAAGGCCTCTTCTTTCACAGTCCCAGATCCTACAGCTCCATCCCTCCTGTGGGAAGCGAAAAGTACTACATCACTCTCACCCCTATTGCAGATTTCTCACACTCTCCCAGCCCAAGGAAGTACTCCATTATTTCCACCCCTGTCGCAGACTACCTTTCCCCTCCCAACCCCAGTCAGACGTACTGCAGTACTCCCAGCCTTATCCCAGATTCCTCCCTCTCTGCCATCCCGAGTGAAAACTACTAAATCGCACCCGTCTCTATCCTTGACCACTCCATGTCTCAGACCCAAAGCCAAAACTACTACATCGCACCCAGCCCTATCCCAGAATGCTCCCTCTTTCCTACCCATACCCCAAATTTCTCCTCGACTCCCATCTCAAGCCAAAAGTATTACATCACACCCGACCCAGTCCTGGAATGCTCCCTCTCTCCAACCCCAGGTCCGAATTATCCCCCCACTCCCATCCCAACCTTGGGCTGCTCCACCAGTCCCACAGATATCTCAGAATGCTTCACCACTCCCACCAAAATCTCAGTCTGCTTCATCACTCTCTCCCCATACTGCTCAACCTCCCCTTCCACAACCCCAGATTGTTCCCCCTCTCCTACCCAAACGCCAGACTGGTCCACCTCCCCCACCCCAACCCCAGACTGCTGCATGCCCTCTCCCACCACAATCCCGGACTGCTTCAGCTGTACACATAAAATGGAAAGGTTAGCTTCATTCTTGTTTCACATTAACAATTTTTTCTTCATTACGTCTATATTTCTAACCGTACATTGATATTTTTAAAATTTCAACAAAGTTGTTTTAAATGATACAAGTGTTGATTATGCAAGTACAAACAATTTGACATGTCATGCTATTTCTAGTCATGGTTTTCTCTCAACCCATTAGAGCACATTTAATGCAACATGAGCAAAAGACCTGTTATGCCACATGCCTAATGCGTACACTTCTCAAGTTAAGTTTAAATTATAGGATCATTCTCTGGTAACATGAGTAAAAAGACCTTCTAGTCATGGTTTTCCCAGGTTGTGTTCGGATGAGCATACTTGAGGCCTTCTTTTGCAGTTTATACAACTGCTTCCAATAGGTTCTGAAATAATCGAATACTGCAACACACACTTAAAGTTTGGAAGTCTAGGCATACCTGAGACATAGATACTACTAAATCTGTTATTTTTTTAAATGATCTGATACATAATACATATGGTACTGTAATGATTTCGATGGTTAGTAACATGTATCGTACCAAAATACATGTGATGATAGTAGGAATTGTTTTTCTTTTGCAGGTTTTGGTCAAACTCAACCAAGTGGGCACAAGTGTTTGATATGCAAGAGGGATCTTTCCTTCACACCTGAAGGCCCTGTTTCCATACCAACTATTCAACCAGTTGTTGCTGTTCTACCGTGTGGCCACACGTTTCATGACCACTGCTTGCAGCTTATCACCCCTGAAGACCAAGCTAAAATTCCTCCGTGCATTCCTTGTGCCATCGGCGACAGTTGATTCCTTGTGCCGTTGGTGGGAGTTGACTCGTGCACTGGGAGTGTTGATTCAAGCCTTGGTTCATAACATGTTGAATCCTCCATGCTTTGTGGCACTAGTCATGAGAGATTCTTCTTCTAAATTTTGTTCGAATCAGTCGGAAGTAGGGGAAAGATTTGTAGTGACAATTTCAGACCTGCTTTACCTTTTCATCAAGGCTCATAAGGTGATTTGGTGCATAAGTAAGTATATATAGCTCATTAAGAATTGTATAGGCGAGTAACCCTTTCGTTAGTATGATGTGTACTTTTGAATTATATCAGCTCAATTTCCGGCCCTTGAGTTCTACCTCTTCTCATCTTCACGTCACAATTTAGCTTTGTTCACCGCAATGCTCGGTTCAGGCTCAACTTCTCGCTTCACGTTAGCAGACCTACAGGTCTGGCCGAGGCTCTGTGCTCTTTCTTTCTGCGTGGGACGATGCTGGGGCAGCAACGATGGCGTTCAGAATTAGCAGGCACATGATGTATGTCTTCAAAACTTGTAAAGATGAGATCAATTAAATTAGTTAATTGAGTAGGTTAGGTTAATTAATTATACGCACAGGAGACGACGTATTAGGCCTTAAAGTGAGTTTTGGATTCCTAGGTCCCTTAGGCCATTAGGCTTGTAACTCAAGTTGTCCATGACAACCAAAGTAAGAAAGCCCAAGAGGCCCACCTGCACTGGTCCGTTTTGGGGGTTTATTGCTGAGGGTTTCACGCTTTTGACTGACCATTGTGAGACACTCTATCAAACTAAGGGCTGGTTTGGTATTGCTGTGCTTTGAAAAAAAATTACCTATTAATACAATTATCTTCGTCAACCAAAAAATTATAAAAAACTATTTAATTTCTGTCATATAAAAAATGATGATGGGCTTCAATGTAATTTTACAGATCCAAATTTTACCTCTTTTTTTGAAACTTCACCTACAAATAATGTTAAGCCACGCACACATTCTCTTTCTCCGTCTCTCCTTTTTATTTAAAAACTAAAAATAAAAAATATTCATACACATGCTAGTGAATATTAAATTTAGACTACCGTAAAAGCCATAATTCATATCAATCTACTTCGTCTAAAACGTGTTTAATACGATTAGAAAGCGGAAAAGGATCCTCGCCGGATCTCTTTCCTAGGGATTTTAGGGATTCCGTAATTTCACCCGTTCATCGTATGTCGTGCGATCAATTTTCATTAGATACTATTCATATTTAATTTTAAATTTTAAATTTTGTAATAATTTTTGACCGCACGATATACGATGAACGAGTGAGATCACGGAATCCCTAGGAAAAGATCCGGCGAGGATCCTTTCCCAAAGAAAGCATGCATGAAAATGAGAGGGGGGGACCCAGACACCGAGTGGCAATGGCAGATAGAAGGGTCAACTGTTAGCCTCAGATCGGCCACCAAATGCCAAATCTGAACCGTCAAAAATACGACATGAACATGGGATGGAAATGGTCCCGGTCCATCGTGTTCATCGACCCAACAAAACAATTATCTCCTCATTTTTCTAGGTGAGGAATCAAACAAGAAAAATGCTCAAATAAAATACCAAACCAACAAGAACAAGAACAACTCTCTCTCTCTCTCTCTCTCTCTCTCTCTCCTGAATAGTTTGTGTTTTGATGGAGAGGGAGAATATTAATATTAGTAGAGATGTTGATGTGGGGAAGAAGGGTGGTGATGGGGGTTTGGAAGGATTTGCAGTCGTCTCTTCCACAAGGATTGACTGGAAATCCAGAAAGAGATCACTAATACCATCAGGTACTTACCCTACTTCTTCTTTCCTTCGTTTCATCTACTAGGGTTGCCATATTTACATCTTTCTCTGTTTCTCCAATTGGGCTTTTTTTAATTAATTACTAATACATGAAGAATTTTTAAGATATGCATCCATATATATACCTCCCATCACAAATTCCTTCACAATTAGATGCATGTTTTTGCATCATCTTTCTTAAATTTTGCATGTAATTTATACACTTTATTCAACAGTTTGAAGCTGAATTTGTTTACGAAGAAATAGGGATATTCGTTAAATGAATCCATAACCCTAAATCATAATTATCACCACGAATTGAAGCCGCACCGTCACAGAAGCTGAATTAATTCTTGCATCTATAACTCATTTCATTTTATCGTGTTTTTAATTTATTGCGTGATTAATTGTAAAATTCTAACCTGATTACTAAGATCAAAAATAAAACAGTCCTTAATTTGGTCTAGAGAGAGAGAGAGAGAGAGAGAGAGAGAGAGAGAGAGATAAAACTGTTGTTGAAGAGTTGCTGACTTTGCTCATACGCTACTTCAAATGGGGTTAAGCTGGTTTGCGTAAAAATTGGTCTTACACAGCCTCTCTCTCATTATTATTAGGTGCATTTAATTGCAATTTACATTTCATTTTCTTTTCATTTTTGGCCTGTAATCTTTGACGTCTTCAAAGGAGTAATCATGCGCTACTATACTCGCGAAAAAATAAAATAAAAAGAGTAAATGCTAGGAGACTATCAATTTAATTCGTACTCTATAAATTATGTGACATGGTTGTTTCTTGTATTATTCAAATGACCATGACGCTTTCTTTTTGTCCTTTGATTTTTCCTTTTACTACATATTTCATTCTTTAATAAGAGTGGGTTCATTTTAAATGTGTTCGAGGTGATTTTGTTTAATTTTAATAAAAGTATTCCACGCTATGTAATTTGTCAATGAATTGAATATCGTAATTCAAAGATAAAAAAACAATAAAAACCAGAATATTTAGCCTTTTAGGCTTAGCCATAGCCACGTTCGCTAAAAGTAGCTAGCTCCCCACTCTGCACCCAAATACAAATCTCCCAAAAATCTACTATCAATTAGGGGCTCGTATGAAAGTGTTTTTAAAATGACTGAAAACACTTTTGGTACTATATTCTTCCTCAAGTTCGTGTAGTGAAATTCCTGCCCTTATTGTTTTCCACATATCAATTAGTACATACTATCATCCTGCATGTTCACCACGTAGTACACAAATATGTAGCAAATAGGGCCAACCATCCATTCTGGTTTGAGCTTTTGATCTGTATCTCTAAATTCAATAGCACTAGAAAGTGAACTTGTTTCCCACAGCTAGCGGGAGGAATATAGACAAGGTAACAGGAGACACTGCTAATAATAGTCCCGACAAACAGGAAGTGCCCATCACTGAAGAGGAGATGCAGGACGTAACTGCTGCTCCTGAGCTCTCTGAACGTCGAAAGGCCCTTTTTGAACCCTTGGAACCTATAACAAATATCAATGGGAAGCGACCCTCAGCTGAATCCTTACTTCCTCCGCCGGACTTTGATGCCGCAACCTATCCTAAAGGGTGGTTGATTGGGAAAAAGAGGAAGCTAGTCAATGTCGATGTTGTTGAAAAGATGCGGAGGATTGCCGTTCAAGAAATGAACAGAAAGGTGTCATTTCCAAACAGGTCACATCATCTCCAACAAGGGAATTGCTCTGCAATATATTGAACTGCTATTATTTGTTATCTTTTCAGGATAGGGAGATTGACGGGCTAAATGAGCAGTTGGAAGAGGACGCCAGATGCCTAGAGCACCTGCAACTCCAACTCCTCCAAGAGCGAAGCAAGCGTTCAGGCGTGGAGAGAGAGAACGCAATGCTGCAAGACCAGGTTACCATGCTCATGAACATGCTGCAAGACGACACCGTGGACGATGGAGGCCCCGACGAGCCATAGATATTGTTTGTAATTTGTTATTTGTTATTTTATTCTTTTTGTACATTTGGTTGGAGAAAGTAGACACATACACAGATACAATAGTGCAGGTGCTAATGTCCTCTGCACATGCTTGTTACTAAATTGTGAAGAGTCTTACAGAAGTCATATATCAAAGTATATGTCCAAGCTGTATTTATCTTGGATGGTTTGTCTGTCAAATGAATTTCAAGTTCGTTCTTTTTCCACTGTCGCCAAAGGCCGATGCCGTTCCGGCGCTAAAAACTCAGCGCCTTCATTTTTGTTAAACCAAAGCGATCATCAACAAGAAACAAAATTAACAGAAAGTAGCGGATAATAAGCATCCTTCAGGATACAATTTACGGAAATATCCACATCGATCGTATCTCAGAGAAAATAAGAGTTTAAATATCCCCAATGAGCATTTGGACCGTCTTTCTGGTAACTTTCATTTGCTTTCAGAAATAAACGCATTGAAAGTTGCAGTCCCGGAGGCAGCCAGGTGAACGAGATCAGTTTATCAAGAAAAAAGGCGTGCCGCAAGATATCATAGAAGAGCGGACTTAGAGAGTGTATTACAAAACTAACATGGCTGCGGAAGAAAAATTCATTGCATACAAAGGTAAGACAGGGCAGGACACACGAAAGACGGTAAGATTCTAGCAAGAAGGAGGTCGGCGTTATAAACACGTCGGGATTCTTCACCGACGTACATTTCTGAAACCCTAAGTTGTACACGTTTTATTAACAACCTGCACCTGTTGTATTCACAGACGCGAGAACCGCCATTTAGATTTCTATGCTTTTGTACAAAGACTAATCCGGGATGGTAAATGGCTACTCCCTAGCCTAATTACATCATAAACTTATGACCAGTTAAACAGAAAGTGAGGAAGGCTTGCTATCCTAGGAAGATTAAGAAGAAGCTCCCCGAATGAATCCCTTCTCCGCATGGTCAGTTCCTGCTTGTCATCAGAATCATCCTTGGGCTCGCCCTTCGGTGCAGGAAAACCTTCAACAGGTTTGCTCTCATAAGCTGATGCAGAAGCAGAGTTGGTTTCCGCTGCTTTTCGATCACTGCTTCCATTCGACCAGTCATCACTTCTGGCCTGCAAGTTTAGATCTGTAGAAGGATCCTTCTGCAAGAGGCAGTAAAGGGAATTGACTCTTGACATGAGGGACTGCTCATCAGACGGTAATGGGAGTTGGGAATCACTGAACAAGTACTGAGTAATTTCCTCCAACATGTCTGAGCTAGGTTGTTCCTTGCCAGAAATGCAATTTCCAATGTGGCTTACAAAGTCGCTCACTGACATAGACGAGGGAAGTCCAGGAACTTTGATTTGATTGAACTTGCTGAGCATCTTTGAGGTTCCGGCAGTGTCCATTACTGTATATGAAAGGACGGTTAGACACACAAGTTGTGCAATGTAGTTTCCATAACAAAATTGCACCACCAACGTGAATGTTGTATGAAGTGCATACTTTAACGAATAGAGATAAACCAAGACTGTAGAGGGAAAGATGGATGAACCAAGAATGTGGATGTAGTGTGGTTCAAGGGATGAGGGAGAAATGCACATGAAATGTCATACAAAATGAATACGAAAAGCTAGAAAAGAAACCTACTTAAAATTGTTTTCACACAAAATGAATACGAGAAAATATTAAAGAAAACCTACTTAAAACTGTTTTCAGCTTTCGTTTTTAGTTTTCGTGCTGTGTACGTTCCATGTTTGCGTATTTCTGTACAAATTACATTGATTAACCAAATCGACTGCAAATGAACGTATGGAACATCATGTTTCAAATTCTCTCTTTTCTACACGTTACTTGTTTCTTTTCAGATCTTCTTATCCCTTATTTAGAAAAGTAACTCCTCTTATCCTTTGAATGGATAGTACCAGAAAAATAACCGACCCCAACCCTTTTATGAGCCAAAATCAAAGGGATGCTGATGAAGGGACTTCCAAACATAATTCTCAGTCTGTCTAATTGACTCATACTTTGCGAACATAATTTCTATTGCAAGGGATCCGTAAGTGATTTTGTTGCTATTTATTTCATATATACAAGACAGAAGTGACCAGATGTATATGCTTCTAACTAAGTTACTCAACGATACGATGAAAAATGAAAAATAGTTAAACTGCAAGAAATAAACAGGACTGCAAATGAATGGGAATAAAATCTTTAACCCAGAAACACAAAATTTTTAATCATAAGTCATGGACGATGAGAGTGAGAATTGAAATTTTAGCAAACATAGTAATTGAGCAACTCTATAATACTAATGGTTAATTATTTATTTATCACCATAACAATAACTCTTTTTAAGGTTTGCAGATTTACCTGAGGCAGACGAAGAAATTTCCTGGGAATAACTTTCAGGAGCTCTACCACTAAAATCTTGTTCATTCTTAGATGGTGATGAATGAGCTCCAGATGGTGATGCTGATTCCTGCAAACCAGATATAGCAGACCCCTCTTCAATCTTTGAACCAAATCGATGTCTATATTCATCATCAAGGTCACCAATTACGGTAACTCTAGCATCAAAAAACGGAGATTCTAGCACAATTTCTGGCTGCTGGCTCAAAAAGTTGAGACGAGGATCACATTGAATAAGCTTTTCGAAATGCTTGCCTAAGAGCAACCCTTGGGGGCACTGCAAAAAATGTCGCCTTAAGACAAAAAAAGAGAAAAATCAAATTACAAATTTGGAACACAATCGACGAGACGTCTCCACACTCAATAGTATGCATAATCAGTTGCTAACTACTAGATCATCCTAATTGAGGAGATTATTTGGGAAATAACTGTGATGTTACAAGATGGCGGTTGTAAAATTTGCGCTAAAGGGCAACATAGTTCAGTAGCTTCTTTCTTAAAGCTTCTCAATGTTCTATTAATGACTATACTGAGTACAAGGTTAGATATACCTGTTCAAAGTAGCTTGTCCAGCAGTAAAATCAGACGTTGCCTGCCACAAGGTATGTTTCCTGGGTTGCGGATTGGTCTCCCTAAAGAAAAGAGGTGGTCTAGCAAGCTGCACCAAGAAATAATATTAACAGATTATGAACTTTTAGGGCGAAATTCCTAAACGAAAAAAGAAAATTAGGTTAGAGTGGACAATTACCACTACATCCATAGTCCCTGGTCCATCATCCGGGTAGTTTGCCTTGATAGCCACAACATCTGACCACTGAATTTCCATCTTGTTCTTAAGACTACCATCAAGCACCTCCCACACAAGTTTATGCTTGGCAAAATAACATTTCGCCACCAAATCTCCTTCGTATCTTGACTTATACTGCAGCAGAAAATTGATAATACTTGAATCCAACCTCAACCATCAATACATTAAACAAAATCGAACACAAGAAACACGTTCGTTTCTTAAACTATGATTCCACAATCAAATGGGAGTTATATACCTCCCAAGTCCCAATCCTTAGAAGGGAAGCCGGAAAGTTCATAGCCTTGAGCTTATCCGGCGCACCGGAAGCAGCAGCTCCCTTGTGAATTCTCTTGCCTAGTGTTGCCAATTTAGCAGATTTTTCTTGGGACAGCTTCATCTGGATCAAATCCAAAAACGATGGGCTTTTTTTGAGCTGCAAACCGAGTGGGCTCGGCTCATCCAGCGGATGGTACACCGACGCATCAACATCGCCCGGCATCTTAGACACAAACATCATAAAAAGATCAGCTTAAACTAAATACATCACATCAAATTTGAAAAGAAAAAAAATCTTCTCTCTCTCAAAACGACTCCCTAATCTGTTTGGTTGCTAAGAAAGAAAAGAAAATTTTAGATAATTCAATTAAGCTAATTGAAAATCAAACAACACGGGAAAAAAAAAAAATATATATATATATATATATCTACTCTTCCTGAAAATCACTCCCTAATGAGTAATCTGTTTGGTTGCTAGGAAAATTCAGGGAAATCAATTCAATTCAATTGTGCAAATTGAAAATCAGATAATACGAAAACAAAATTGAAAAGCGATGAACTTATACCTGCGGAGACGAGTCGAGTTTGAGCCGTTTGTGACTCGGACCGGGTCGGGTGCCGGACGACTCATCGACGTCCAACTTCACCGTCACCTTTCGCGGACTCATTAGCTGAACCATCGGCTCTAGAATTCAAAACACCAACCTGACTCAGTTGCACAGCGAGTTAACTCAGCGATTTTCCCGTTCCCGAAACGTTTCTTAAATTCGCGTCAACGAAACAAAAACCGCGTGGCTGTGCCTCCCTTCCTTTTAACGCGGACGAGAGGAAGAGGGAGGCTCACAGTACAATCCCATGGAGGGCCGTCACGTGCGTGGCAATTGTCCCAGGGATACGCCACGTGCGAGGACATAAATGGACCCGACTGGATTTACGTAAACGCCCTTGGGTCTGGGCGGTGACTGTGCTCTTGGAGGCGGCCGGCGGCGTCAGATGACGTCACCTAGTTTGGCGTTTTCTGCGGGAGTCGCGACGACAGGTGCTCCCACGTGCGTGTTTGGATAAAATTGTGCGGGCCCGCATCCCGAAGGTTCTGAGCGTGCGGGGTGATTTGTCTGGTAATTGGGCCGGTGGCGATGATTGCGTGGAAGGTCCTGGACACGTAAGAATTTGAACCGAGGAAAGTCTGCCGACGTGTTCTTGTGGATAAGGCTCAACACTTACTTATCTAACTTTCCTTTTTCCTTCTCTTTCTTCTCGTTTCTTACTTTTGGAAGTGGATAATTTTATATAAAATGGGTTATTTGCCTTTCTTTAAACGACAAGGAGATATCTTTATTTATTTTTTAACCATAAATAATTAGGCTCTGTGCTAAACGTTTTCCAATAAGGTTTCATAATTTTTAGTATGAGTATATTATTGGTACGAATATAAAGTCGCAAGTGTTATTTCTTTTCAAGGTCTCGGATGGTGGTTATTCTAAGTGCTAAGTGCTAAGTGCTAAGTGCTGTTTTAAAATGGTTGAAAGTGTTTTGTAGAAGTTATTTTCAAACTAATCTTCAGTAACTCAGAAAAGCATTTGAGGGGCACAGACAACTTAACAATGATATTGTAATTGAATATCAACAACATATTGACATCGTTAAAGTATTAAATTAAATGAATGTCATATCAATAATATACACCCAGTGGCGGAGTCAGGAATCTTACCAGGGGTCGTAGTGTAAAAGTCCAAAAAAAAATTTAGAATGGAAAAACATGTTGAAAATGAAATCATAGTACTTTCATTCATAATTCATAACGGAAACAATATTACAAGCTATAATTGTCCACGACGAGGTTTCATATTTTGAAAACGAAGCATCATAGCTTCATTTTCAATACAAGCAAAAATATCTCTCTCAATATAAACAAGCAAGCTATCACTTAACCATTGATCTCCCATTTTGTTCCTAAGTGGACCCTTAACAATATTCATGACAGAAAATGCTCTCTCCACTGAAGCAGTTGCAACTGGTAAAACTAAAGACAATGTAATGAGCAAATATACATAATTGAATACTTGATGCATCCTTGTCTCCACCATTTTTTTTGCAAGATCACCAATCCCTTCCAATTGAGAGAAATCACTACTGGAACGCACATAATGAATATAAATCTCAAGTTGATCTTCAAGTGTCAAACGATCCTCATCCGAAAAGTCTTGAGGATAAAATTGAGCAAGACGAAGTAACTTTGGTTTATCAAAAGCTACAAATGAATCTTTCGGACTCAAACATGCCAAACAAATAAGCAACTCGGTATTTACCTCATTAAAGCGATCCTCTAACTCCGTAATTTGCTCATCAATGACATAAATAAAGAGCTCCACACGATAATGATGACGATTTGTCTTTATTGGAGCATTACGCCTTGACCTCCCTGGAAGTATAAATGCCTCTTTCATGTTAGAAACATCAATATAATGTTTTTCACAAAAAGAAGATACTTCATCAACCAATGCATCGAACCCATTATTCCTCATCCAATGTAGCTTTTCCTTGCATGATTTCACTAAAGCCATTGCATTCACAATTTCTTGATCTTTCCTTTGCAATGCTTGTGACAAATCATTTGTGAGTCCCAATATGACTTTCATCAAGAAAAGGTGAAACACAAACTCAAAAGTACGTATTTCTCTCATCAACTTATTTGCTTCACCCGCACTTTCATTGGGATTATCATCAATAACCATTTGAAGCACATGAACCACGGATGAAAACATGGAAATGATGCTAATCAAGGTACCATAGTGTGAGTTCCATCGTGTGTCACCGGCACGTTTGAGACTTGTTTCTTGATTTAAGCCTCGCCCCGTTATAAGACAATCATTTTCAAAAGCTATCACAAGCTCTTCTTGAAGTTGCCCTCTAAGTAAATCACGCCGCTTACAAGATGCTCCAACATGATTAACCACACTATTAGCCGTTGCAAAAAAAGAGGCAATGTCTATATTCTTCTTTGCTACGGCAACAAGAGCTAGTTGAAGTTGATGAGCAAAGCAATGAACATAATATGCACAAGGTTGTTCTCTCAATATCTTCGTTTTAAGGCCATTCAACTCACCTCTCATATTGCTAGCACCATCATAACCTTGTCCTCGTAGCTTGGAAATGCTCAAACCGTTGTGAGAAAATAATGTGTCAATAGCATCCTTTAGTGAACTTGAAGTAGTGTTGGTAACATGTTGGATACCCACAAATCTTTCAATTACATGCCCGTTGTCATCCATATAACGCAACACCATAGCCATTTGCTCTTTCACCGACACATCACATGCTTCATCCACCAATATTGAAAAGAATCTATCTTTTAGACCATCCATGATAGCATCAAGTGTTTCAAGGGCACATGAATTCACAATTTCTTTTTGAATGCTAAGAGCTAGTAATTTGAGATTCCCCGGAGCATTTTCCATCACAACTTCTCTAACTTTATCATTATTATTTGCAAGGAATTGCAATAGCTCCAAGTAATTTCCCCTATTGCTTGAAGTGGCACTTTCATCATGGCCACGAAAAGGAAGACCTTGTCGCAATAAAAACTTAGTGCACTTGATTGATGCATTCAAGCATGTGCGATAAGCCTTACGAGCTTTGTTGGAGTGTTTGCTCACTGCCGTTTCAATATGTGTAGCTTGATTCATCAAATTGTAGCAGCTTCTCTAGCCTTATTATGAACACTCCCAACCGGTCCAACATGCATCTTAAATCTTTCTCTCCCCTTCTTCCAAGTCTTAAATCCATCTCCAGTGAAAGCTTCACTACCCACTTGTGCAAAATTGGTTTTAAAGAGATAGCAATAGAGACAAAATGCCGCATCTTTAGATATACTATACTCCAACCAATCAAACTCATCAAACCATTGGGGAATGAAGCGTCGATTAATTCCCGACATATTAGTTATTGGGAAATTATGACCTCTAGGGACAAGGTCCTTTTTGTAGATATGATCTTCGGACCTCATCTCTCATATTAGCATCATAATCTATTATTCGAGTTCTCAATCCAGGATCCGCTTCAAGATTACCCAAAACACCATCTAACTGACCTTGTCTGGAACTTGGAGTTCTTGAACTACCAATAGTATTTGAACTATCAACATTATTCGAACTACCCGAACCCGATGATGACTTTCTCTTAAAAAACCGTTCCATAATAATTCTACATATACAAAATATTCAAAATAAATACTCACAATATAACAAACCATCAACATAATCAAAATAAGTATGAATTGGATTTCAATTAAATTAAATATCTCATCTTGCATTCTACATATACAAAATAATGAAAATAAAAACTCACAATATAAACAAACCATCAATATAATCAAAATAAATATGAATTGAATTTCAATTAAATTAAATATATTCTACATATACAAAATATTCAAAATAAATACTCACAATATAAACAAACCATCAACATAATCAAAATAAGTATGAATTGGATTTCAATTAAATTAAATATCTCATCTTGCATTCTACATATACAAAATAATGAAAATAAAAACTCACAATATAAACAAACTATCAATATAATCAAAATAAATATGAATTGAATTTCAATTAAATTAAATATATTCTACATATACAAAATATTCAAAATAAATACTCACAATATAAACAAACCACCAATATAATCAAAATAAATATGAATTAGGTTTCAATTAAATTAAATATATCATACATAGGGTTTAGAACTTACTTGAATTGTGAAATTTCACAATAACAATGAGCAAATACAAAGAGCAAATACAAAGAGCAAAGCTGGTGGCACCACCACCACAGTGACGACGACAGCAGCACAAAGGCACCTTAATGGCGGCAGCAAGGGAGGAGATGGAGTTGAGGGTTTGGGGGGGGGGGATTGAGTTTGGAACTTAGGGTTGGAGAGGAAGAGAAAACAAAAGAAATTTGGGGGTTTTGGAATGAATCTGTGTGAAATAGGGCTGAAAATGACACGCTGGGCTTCTTTTTTTTTGTTCAGACCTGGCCCAAAACGACGTCGTTTTGGCCAGGTCATTAAAAAAAATTTCCTGGGCCAAAACGACGTCATTTTGCCCAGGTTGTTTTAAAAAAAAAAATAGGCGCGTGGCGCGCCTTCGTCTTCGTCTTCGTTTTGCGCAGCCGAGGAGTTCTTTCAGACCTTTCGTCGAGCACTTGGTGTGCAGCCAAGGGGTTGCACCAACAGCTCCAAGGGGTCTCTAAGGTTGTTTCCATGGCTTCCAAGGGGTCGTGCGACCCCATTGACCCCACTGTGGATCCGCCACTGTATACACCGTATAATATGGGTGTGGGAGCTCCTTAAAATCAATTGACAATTAAAAGCAAAGTGTTGAATTACAAATTGGTGACAAGATTTTTAGAAAGGGCAATATTGTAACTATACCATCTAGAGATATTACTTAGTGGTTAAGAAATCTGTTAGTTAGTTTGTTGTATTTGCTGCCCTTAGTGGGTCTAAGATACTTGTGTGTACACACACACACACACACTAAAGGTGTAACATTATTGAGGTATGAAAATGAAATCATTTTTACCAAATAATTTTTTGGTCAAAATAGCCAAGTGGATTCTTTTGAATTATGGTTGTTTGTTAGAACTTATAGGTCTTAGTAAAGCCGTGTCTTAAACTTATTGGCTTTGGATTGAATGATGTAAGTGGGAATCTTCCCATTGCTCTGTAACCGTTAGAGAACTGAGGTTACTATTCATCCTCTCTCATTCACGCTTCATGAATGGAGATTTGCAAGGTCACATTCTATGCATTGCACTCTCTCTCTCTCTCTCTCTCTAAATTTCTTTTCGATTCAGTTTCGTTCTTATCTGGATATACAACATACAATCTCTTACAAGTATTCTGCCCACGCTCTGCGTGAGTTGAGAAATTTGTCATGTAAATAAAGAAATATACTAAAAGTTTTAATACCATATACTTGTGCAAGAAAAATAATAAGAAAAGAAACCTTGTTTATTCTCTCCTCAAAATGAAATTAAAGCAATAGTAAAAAAAAAAAAAAAATTTGTTTTCACTAACAAAACAACTAAGTGTGCTTACATATTTAGGGCATTCAATCCCCTATCTATTTGATGAAAATGAACTTGCCTCATTAATGAAACCGTTAACCTAAAGGAAAACCAAATACGTTTAAGGGGGCCACAACCAATTGTGTCAGTCCTAGAACGGGCCTAAAACGGCAAAGGCATCCATAGCCCATATTCACATAAAAGAAGGGTAATTTCGTAATTAAAACCAAATTCCCCCTCAATTGCACTGTTGCAAAGCTACAGTGGTGCCAACCCTCCCCAAGTTTAGAATGGAGTTATGAATGCATGCCATTTGCAATTTCTGAGGGCCGTTGTGTAATAAAGTGATTCCCTATGGCTGAGGCAGTAAGGGTTTGAAGAGTATTATTTTTCTGCATGATACGTTTGGATGCAACAAGTTACGTACGAGTGCACGAAAGAATAGTTGAATGCGTTGTTGACAATGTTAAAGAACTCTGTATGACAGAACTGTATAAAATTTCACACATCAAAAAATTGACCTATGTTGAAGAACTGCATAAGGTTTACTTCAGTTGACACAACAATATTTGCAAAGGACCAACCATTTGTAGGAATATTCTAAGAACTTACAAAAACGAGTGAGGTTGAAGCCACTGTTCTTCGGCAGTGCGAAGAGAGTAAGAATCGTCAGGCTGTCCATCCTTGCACTCCCACTTTATCTGATTATAGTGTGCTACTGGTTCTGAATCTCAGACCAGACAACTACTTCAGCTAGATGCATGCAACACCTGTTCAATGACTTACCTCGAATCACCAAGCTCGTCCCATGTGCATTCTCATAACACTAGAGCGGTAATAGAACCTGTTGCGGAAAAGGATTGCTGTATGTGAATCCAAGTTCTTCACCATGGTAAAAGTATAATCAATAGTCTTTTGTAATTAGAGAACGTGAAAAATGCCTTCTCTCAAGGATGTGGTTATAACATTTCCAAAAACGGTTTCTCCAGTACCTCCCAACAGTCATTAGAAGCGATTCTTCCTCGACACTGCTGTTAACAAATCCCTAGTTCTGATCAAGTGCCAATGACAAGGGAGGCCATTTCAAGTGTCTCATACTTATGTACATCGTCGGCTTTTTTGGTCCTCAACATCTCAGATGGAAGAATGGATACGTTGGGATCGCTTCTGGGTATTAGGAAAAGTAGCGCAATAGGAACAATTCTCAACAAACTCCGGATCAAAATGGCCATCCAAAGATTTTCAAACTGTGTCTGCGTAATATTCAAGATGTGGAGTAAGAAGCCTCCAGCCCAGGTAGATGAGAGCATCCCTACATGGTCAATCGACATCAGTAACGCAAAGAAAGTGCCTTCTATACCCGCAGGGCAGAGTTTGGAACTAAGTACAAGAAGAGGCATCCACTTCATACGCCCAATCAACATAGTAACGCCTTCGTCAATGACAACAAAAAAATAATCTGGCAAACCAAATTTCAAATTTATGCGCAACACCAATACCAAGTCTAGCAATCCTGAAACACCATAGAGCAACTGAGTCCAGAAAAGAACATCTCGGAAAGGGTAATTTTTGAAAAAGTTCTGGTAGAGAAGGACCCCGAAAAGGGAGCCAACAGCACCTATAGAGAATATGGATCCAACAACCTCCTGTAAGAAGCATATAAACAATGAGTTTGGATTTAGGCGCAATAGACCAAACAACTTCCAGCCACAAGAAATGCACTAAAATTATAGAAGCATTTCCGGTTACCTTGGAGAAAGACGGACCCTCCTTTGCATCAGTGTACCAATAAAACATTCCTTCACGAACATTCAAGGCCAGAGCAAGTGACAAGTACATGTATAAACAAGGCCTCCATACACTACTGCATTTTAATGTTGTCCACATAGCCTTGCCAGCATCCAGTAACTTTACACTGACCTAAATTAAGAGATTGGTATGAACATCAGAGAAAGCAGGAGCTAAATGCGTAAATAAATAAGTAAAGTAATCTCACCTGTTTATAAGAAAAGTTGCGCACATGAGATTCTCTATGCATTATCCCAACCAAAACGACCAGCCCTGGAGGGATGCTGAGCAACCCAAACACACCCTGTCATAGAAGTGCCAACTTCTACTGGTCAGAAAGCAATTTAAGCTGATAAATTATCTGAGTGGATAATGAAACTATACCAACATGATATGGTTCAATCCAAAGGTTGCCAAAATCCGATATCAAATCAAAGTTCTGTCTAATTTAACAGTATAAACATACACCAAAAGATTGACAACACCAAAGGTTTATGTCACAACTATAAGCGAAAGCATACCTTAGGGCCCACAAGGTGAACAAGAAACCCACTAAGTGAAAATCCAACCAGTGCCCCAACTGAAGAGCTCAGTCCACACAAGCTTTGCATGTCACCGGCAAGGGATGGATGGCTTATACTGTTCTGTGTAACACAGGCATCAATTGTTACATCGGCAATTGCTACTCCAGCACTCCCCGCCATCAGAGCCAGCAAGGACATTGTGAGATTTAAATTCTTGTCTAGTGATAACACAAGCATAGAGGTCACCCCAAGCAAACCTGGAAAGACCAACAGGAAAGGAAAAATAAGGGAACAGCGTTCAGGCAATGTAGTATTTTCTTCTTTATAATAAGGTCGTACCACTAAAAGATATATAGTAATCACCTTATACAGATTAAATTCGAAATTAGATTAGAAAAGCAAGAACCAAGTTACATGGCAACTCTTGGAGACAAACTAATGCAGCATCTGATTACAAATACCTATGCAAATGGAAGTCGGGGCACTAAAGGGATATGGGACTTCAAAACTTAGCCAAAGATTACAATTGCCAGATTTTACAAACCAGTAGTTTCTCAATTTTACGAAAATTGATAGTTTCTCAATTTTATGAAATGTCGAATAATAAATTCATGTATGTATATATACAACAACAACAACAACAAAGCCTTATCCCACTAAGTGGGGTCGGCTATATGAATCCTAGAACGCCACTGCGCTCGGTTTTGTGTCATGTCTTTTGTTAGAAGTGCTTTCTACTTGTCATAAATAAACTATTGTTAGCCCACATTTAAATGAACAGATGAATCCTTTACTTGAAATATGATACTCTCCTATTTACCATCATTTCATGCAATGCAGTTTCTGCAAAAATCATATGATGTAGCTGAAAAAGAAAATTAAATGTGACAACATACAACACAATGTCCTTATTAAATTGCTCAAATTATCCCCGAATAAATTTGAATACGATGCCAATCCAAACTAGGCTGTTTACGTATCAAGTAAGCTAGAACATAAAACGATCTTTAAATAACATAAAAATATGACCCTAAATTCAATAGAAAATAAAAGCAGCAGCTAAAATTATATGAAATCAAAACACACATTTACATAGGAAAATGAGTTGGTATCATAATTTACCAGCAAAAACGAAGTAGGGTTTTCGGCGGTAGCCAAGAACAGGAAGAGTGTCAGTGAGGAGACCCTAAAGAGGCTTCACAATGCATGGAATTTGGATGATCCCAAAGTAGATTTGTGCCTCAGAAGGTTGCACTTTCTCTTCGTCTTTCAAGTAATACTGTATGCTAATTCTACTCAACCCCATGCTCAGACCCTGGCTGATTCCGTACACGATCACCACACCTACCACAAAGCTCCAATGTAACTCGCTGCTCAGCATTCTGAACCAATTTATGGGTGTCCATAGCAAATCTCGGACACCCTTTACTGGGATTTTCTGCTTTTGGTTCCCCAGACTCAGGGTGAAGACTTTCTTTTTCATGTTCTTCTGCTTCCATTTCCATGGCTGATAGCTCTGGTTTTCCTGCAAAATTTGAGAAAAATAACACCTGCTGGACTTTGATAAGTCTTGGTTTTCTGAGGTGGGTTTGTCGAATTGGTTCTCAGAAGCTGCATCTGCTGGACTTTGACTTTAACTGCAACAGTTCAACTCTGTCAGGGAGACAGAGATCCTAGACCCCAATAGACTTTCCCAAGGCAAAAATGAGAAACAACATTGCTGGGCTTTTTAGCTTTTTCTATTTTTATTTTTTGGTTAAAGGCTTTGGTCCAAGGTCAGAACACCTACGAATTTTAAGCTCAGTAAAAAGCCCAATGGGCTTAATTTGACAGAATTTTACTAGTTTACTCGGATTTTTACTCTCCTATCTGTAATTTTATTTCAAGGCATTTTTCATCTTTGTAGTTTCTTTTTGGTTTCACGTTAGGCAAATCCGTCAAAGAAGTTGATTTTCCATCCATTTTTGTACAAGTCTTTTCATTTAGCAAGTGATCGCTCCATTTTCGGTTCAAACTCTCATCCCTCTCTTTTTTTCTTTTCTTTTCTTTTTTTTTTTAAAAAAATTACCATTATTAAGAGAGGGAGAGGGTTCAAAACTACATCAATGTCTACTGGATTTTTTGTCAACAAAATTTTACGAAACTTTTGAAATCCCGGAACAAAATTTCTCGATACAGCAATGTTACCTAATACCTTAACTTTTAGTACCTCTAGTTAAGTATAAGAACCGATCCTGCTTGGTTAATTTACAATGGAATGATTACTGCCTCCCTTTGGTTTTAGCACAACCATGCATCAAACGTTTGGCCAATTCCTTGTAGAGATAGATTTTTGGTGGTTAACCATGAAGAGTTCATTTAGCACAATTACACTTGATTGGGAAAAGAAAACCGCAAAGTGAAGAAGCATGACACACCAAGAAGTTTGCACCAATTGAAAGCTTTTTAATTGGTTTTGCATATATATATACGTGTGAGAGTGAGAGAAACAATCAATGCAGAGAATATTTCCTCTGTATTAATTGATGAACATGCAGATGTACAGAATGGTAGGATCATAATATGGACCACTGTAAGTTAGTGAGACGATCCATTGGGTAGGAGTTTGACCATTTGGCAAAAATTGATTTCCCCTGAACTCTTAGCCACCTACAAGTGCGGAGCCATATAATTAGGCGCCCCTACAATGTGGTCACAATCTTAGGTGGTTGTTAACTTATAGACAAACTCAAGTAGTCAATATAGGGCTATCAAAATTTTGGCTTTGTCACGGAATTCCACTCTTTTGGAGATTAAAAAAACTTACATAGGCATTTCAGCCTCTTCCTGACAACCATTGTGCAACTTTAATTTGGTGGTGCAAGTTATACTGTCTTCAATGCATATAGAGTCCAATTTGACGTTTCATTTCAATTCATGTGCATTAGAGATGGATTGAGCCAAAATTTAGAGACATAGATATCGTCGTTGTATCTTCTAATTAGTGCGGGGGTCACACTTTTAACTCTAAGGTTAAACTCAAAGTCAAATAAGACATTTCATATAACTCTAAAGTCATATGTACCCCAACTTTTTTGGTACATAAAAGAGGAATTAAGTTTCAACCCCTAGTCTGGCGCACACACGCGACCGAATACTAGAGAACAACAAATCCTATGTTTAGAATCAAGAAATTTAAATGTCAAGTTTGTGGTTGAATAATATGACAGTTGAGAGTTGGAAACGAAGAAGAGTCTCTCGTTGTGATAAGTACGAAATACATTGTGAAAGGGTTGAGAGATCGAGAAAGTTTGATAATTAATATGAGAAATGCTAAGGGGACTCTTTCAAGGTTAGACTCTCCATAGACTGTTTGTCACCTCACAGTTTAACGTTAATTTGTGTGCCAATATTATAAAATATTGTGTAAAAAAAATAAGGTGGCAAAGTCCATAGAAAGTCCCACTTTTGAGAGTCTCTTAACATTTCTCCTTTTTTTTGACCAAACTGCATTATCTACACTAAGGGGTAGAGGAGTGGGCTAAGCCTCACAATGGGCTAACAATAATGTGTTTCAAATTCACCTGTGGTGAGAATCGAACCTAAAACATCTCACTTACAAGTGAAGAGGAATATCATTAGATTGTAGTATTAAGTGACAGCATTTCCAAATTAACATTGTGAATACCGAATAGGTCTCCGAACAAAGAGCAGCTGCTAATATTAAGGTTTTGCTATAAACTGAAAAGTTAATATGAGCTTGCTAATTAATGTCACATTAATGACTTGTATTCTAAATTTGACTACTGATTTGCATCTCATAAACAAACATTCACTAAACTGATCATTTTAGGCAGTTAGAAGAGCCTAATTAAATTATCAAGAAGATTAAGAAAAAAAAACATGAAAATTGTTACGTTAGCCTATCTTCAAATGTTCAAAGCTTATACTTACTCTAAATGCGGTGGTACAAATGATACCATGTCTATGCATACAAAGTCAAATATAATTTTTAACTTGTTGGCGCATTAGAGAGAAACCGCGTCAAATTTAATTTTTCCATATTGGAGAGAGTCAAGACAATTAAGTTGTTAAGTTCGGATAACTACCCAATCTTTAGGGGTGTTCTCAAATTGGTCTTAACCTCTTAAAACATTTCAAATAACTACCTAAAGTTTTGAAAAAAATGAACATCTATTAGGTTCACTAGCATTCAGTGTTTTTTTTATTTATATTTATTTATTTATATATATATATATTTATTTTATTTTATTTTATAAATTTTTGTAGAGACGAATTAGGCGAGATTAGCTCTTTGTCAACAGTCGCGTGCAAGGCACAAACCCTTTCCCAAAGGAGAAAGGACCGTTGCACCCAGAAACGCCCCACCCGTCCCCCTCTACAAGATTTTATTAATAAAATGAAGAAAAAAAGGAAAAGTAAAACAAACGGGGGGACTAGGCCAATACCCGCTAAAAACAATTAACGAAAATGAAATGGACTAGATTAAGACTGCTTAGCTTCAGTCACCTAAAATTGATTTTCCATAATTCAGCTGCTCATATTTCATTACCAAAATCCACTTCATAAGCATTCATAGCGCGTTTACTAACTCGTAATCGGCATGGGAATAAGGAATCCGATTCTGATTACAGATTATACATGTGTTTACTAAAATTGGGAGGAATCAAAAGTGCGTGAGGCCCACACAAAAAATGGAATCCAATTCCTGAAATTGGAGGATTTGGATTCCCAGCATATACAAGGTATTTGGATTCCGGATTGCCCAAGCAATCGGAATGATAATTTTTTTCCCTTTATGCCCTCACTTACTTTCATTATTTCCAAGATTATCCTTTTAACCCTAGACTTAAAATGCTCCTAACAATTTCTTTCCATGTCCTTCTAGCTCATTAAGCATAATTCTATGCTCATTCACATTATGCACAACTCCATACACATGTTGAAGAGAAAAAACTACAACTTGAGCGAGAAAATTTAGATATTAAAGTCAATACTTAAATTTATAAAAAAATAAACAAAATCATTTTAGTATGTCTATGAAATAAAAAAGCAATTTAATTTTTTCTTATTATCATATACTATATCAAATTTTATTAAAAAAAAGTATATAAAATATTTGATTTGAGACAAGGGCATTTTAGTAATCATATTGGTTTATATTCCGATTCTGCTGAATTAGTAAATAGCTTTATGGAATTGTATTCCGATTCCGGACATTTTTAGTAAACAATTTCAACAGGAATCTGATCCTGATTCCACCTCATTTCAATTCCTCCTCAATCCAATTCCTCCTCAATTCAATTTCTCTCAATTTGATTACGGATTAGTTAATGCGCTATCAGTGTTGACATAGACAAATATTAAGCGTGTTTTAACTCTCAAGTCCATTGTGGAGATTTGACTTTCCAAATTGACGCCATGTAGTTAAGCAAATTTATGGTTTAACTAAGCAAATGGGTCAATTTGGGGGTTAGAACTCTAAAGACGTCAATTAGTGAAAACCAACTTTAGTATTTGTCCATCTTATCATTAAATGCTAGTAACTTCATCATCTAGTGTTGGAAAAGTAAAGGACCGACCATATGTTAATTTTCAAAACGTTAAGTAGTTATTTAGAATGTTTTAATATGTTGAGACTAATTTGAAATCATCCAAAAAGGTTTGGTAGTCTTTTGTACTCAACCCGTTAAAATTAAACATACTTTTATTTTTTAATTTTTCTGCCCTTGGGAGATAATCTTATAGATGATAAGTACCGACTAACTTGTTTGGCATTTGAAGAAAATTCTCGCATGGAGAATGCATTTTAGGATAATAATTAAAAAAATGGTAATAATTATTAGTAGAATGAATGAACGATAGTGAAAATAAATAAAAATGTGATGACGATATAGAATGATGGAGGAAGAAACAAAATAATCACACAAACAAGAAGAGAGGCTAAAAAGGGAGTTAGTTTATAAGTTAATTAAGGGTGAATAAGATCATGAGCTTTGAAGCATATATTTTGTATGTGCAGTTGCATGCATGATACAATTGAATAAGTAAATGAATCAGCATAATATGGGCTCATTAATTAAAAGTGTTTTTGGTGAAATTGATTTTGGGTTTCAAAAGCATTTGAAGTCCTTTTTTGAAGAAGCACCAGATATGTGCTTCTTACAAAAAACACTTTAAGTGTTTGTTTATGATCCACTTAAATTTTTATCAAGGATTGGTTTGAAAAGTATTTTCATAAAAAGTGTTTTCAGTTATTTAAAAGTATTTACAAATAAGCTATAAAATTAAAAAAAAAAAAAGAAAAAAAAAAGGTGCTATCAATTTTCAGTTTTGACAAATAGCCCCAGAAAGGAGGAAGTGGGGACAAGAAGTAGGAGACTAGATAAGCGCTTGGAGACGGTCACAAAAAGACTCTTGTGATTCAGCCGGCTCAACACTTCTATTCTCCCATCCGTTTAACCCCCTCCCCTCTTCCAATCCAATTTCCAATACAAACAAATATCCATTAATGTTATTTATTTTCCTTTTCATTTATGCATTTTTGTGACAAAAAAATCAAACCCTTTAATTAATTTTGTGCTCTCCCTCCAATCTATTAGCACCTTCCTTCTCTCTTATATTTATATTATGATGACCTAGTCACATCCATCTTCTCCCTCCTTCTCTTCTCTCGCTCTCTGTCTATTTTTCTCTCACTCTCTATTTCCTCATTTTCTCTCTTTGGGTAAGAGAGAGAGACAGAGAGAGAGAGCCAGTTTCATGGCGAAAACCTCACAGCAAAACCAGAAGAATACTGCTGGAAGCACTAACAGGAGCAGCAGCACCACTAGCACTGTTACAACAACAAAAGTCAAGCGGACGCGGAAAAGCGTCCTCCGTGACTCTCCGCCCCAGCGGAGCTCCATATACCGTGGCGTCACAAGGTTATATTATATTCCTGGATGCACATTATAGTTAAATTTTATAGTTTCCATCATTTTCTTTTGCCTTTTCTTGTTGGGAGTTGGCCGGTTCTTGCTTCATTTCTGCTTTTAACTTAGGGCGATTTATCACTGTTCAATATTATTGATTAATGTTGTTGAATTTAGGCATCGATGGACGGGTCGATACGAAGCTCATCTGTGGGATAAGAATTGCTGGAATGAGTCGCAGAACAAGAAAGGAAGACAAGGTAATTAATTTGGTTGTTCGTTTTCCTTAATTCTGTTTTGTTTTGCGGTTAACAATTTTCATTTTCTTGTGTTTTTGGTTTCCTGGTGGTGATGATGATATTGATGGAATTAATCCCAACTCAAATGCAGTTTATCTAGGTATGTCCCCATTTGAAACATCTTAATTTTCATTTTTTACCACCTTTTAATTCATAATTTGTTTTCTTTGTTGAGCAAGAAAATGGATCATCATTTAACTATATGAGGTAATATTTCAATATTTTTAGGGGCATATGATGATGAAGAAGCTGCTGCACGTGCTTATGACTTGGCAGCATTAAAGTACTGGGGACGAGATACAATCCTCAATTTCCCAGTATATTTTCTAACCCCACTGAAATTGGAGTTGGTGGATCCATCTCTGATCGAAAACATTTTTTTTTTAATTGATTATGTGATGTTATTTGCATATGAAATGGCATGAATCTACCTTAATTTTTATTTGTTTGTTTAATTGTAGGTATCCACATATGAAGAAGAGCTCAAAGAAATGGAGAGCCAGTCGAAAGAAGAATACATTGGATCATTGAGAAGGTGATAATTTTAAACTTGTATCTAGTATTTACTTTGATGGTATATTATATACTAGGAGTTTTTAAATTTTAAATTTACTAAATTTTTATTAATTAACAGGAAAAGTAGTGGATTTTCTCGCGGGGTTTCAAAGTATAGAGGCGTCGCAAGGTACTTGTATTTTTTTAATTTTCAATATTATTTTTTTTCCTTTAACAAGCGATAAGATAATTGCACATTAAATTTATCTAAACTATTGGGTGTAATATTTAAACTTAGGTGCAAGAGTAGAACAAACTGTTCTTGCTAACCTGGGTAAACCTATATCTCTTCATTCCAAATTCATTTTTATACTAAAACAATAGAGTTAAATTTTTTTTTTATACATTTTCACAAAATTTTGATTGTTTTGACAAGTTGCTAATCTCATCCATATACTCATATTTGGTTAGAAGGGACATGTGCATATATTTCAAAGTTGCTAAGTTGCCAAAAAGTTGAGAGATGGCTGTCACAATCTATGCATATATAGGTAAGTTTGGTTTTTACTTTCTTTGATTTAATTCATCTGTGCAGACACCATCATAATGGAAGATGGGAAGCTCGAATAGGCAGAGTATTTGGAAACAAATACCTTTACCTTGGAACCTTCGGTAATTCCCACTTTTTACTATTTAGTATTTCTTTTATTATAAGCAATATTACTACTTTAAATTGTATTAAACGGAAAGAAAATTAGGTGGAGTTTAAAATCAATGGTTTTTTCAATGTGTAGAGGATTTTTGGTAATAAAAAGACCAAGAAAAACAAGAAATTTGGTTTGCCAAAAGAACTTGACAAAGAATCTTTTTCTTTCACAAAAAAAAAAGAAAAAAAAAAAAAACTTGACAAAGAATCTTTTTCTTTCACTTGTGGGTTAACTTTGGTGCATGTCCTTTACCTAAATCCAGTTACAAGTTTAAAATGCCACGTGGAAAGATGTGACTCGTCACACGTCATTGGTGTACCTCAACTACTAACACCAAAAAAGAAAGTTTTGCAATACATAATAAAAAAAAACAAGGCATATGGTCCAAGATAATAGGATAAAGAAAACAATGAAAATTACGCAAATCAAATCAATTTAGTTGGGATGTAGATCACCTAACCTCAACTGCCTAATGCAGCTATTTAAAATTTTTTATTCTTATTTTTTGTCTAGAAATGCTGAGAGGATTCTCTTAAAAATAAGATTTTCACCTGATGTTTTTGGCAAATGTTTTATAAAATTAACACGAAAATTGACTGTTAAAATTGTAAAGTAACGAGTCCATGAAAAGTCTTGAAAGAATCTCCTTAACATTTCTCTTTTTGCAAACTAAAATTTCCACATCTTTCCACCAAAATTTGCTAGCAAATTAAATGCTAGTATTTAATGTTTCTTTGTTTGGATCCTACACAAACAATTACGTTTCTACAACCTTTGAATTTTGTTGTTTTACTTTATTTCTTGGCAGCTACACAAGAAGAAGCAGCCACAGCATATGACATGGCAGCAATAGAGTACCGTGGACTTAATGCCGTTACAAACTTTGATCTTAGCCGTTACATCAAGTCTCTGTGCCCAAATAATACAAACGGGCCTAACGGCGATCAACAAAACCCTAACGGTGACCTCCATGAAATGCAAAACCCTGATGGCGTCCTCAACCAAATGCACAACCCTAATTGTAAACCAGAACTGGAGATCATGCCTGACCACACTAGTTCGAGTAGCGCTAGCGATTCTTCGGTTGTTTTGCCGCGGACGGGAAATGGTTCTTCAGCGTCATCTGCACTAGGGCTCTTGCTACAATCTCCCAAGTTTAAAGAAATGCTTGAGAGATCCTCTGTTAAGGAATGCTCACCAACACTTTCGGAGCCGGAGATACGTCGACGCATTTTTCCTGATGACATTCAAACGTATTTTGATTGCCAAGACTTGAACAGCATTGCGGAAGGAGATGACATTATTTTTGGTGAGTTACAGCCGTTTGCTTCGCCTGTTTTTCACTGTGAACTTGATGCATAAAGATGATCCGCAAAGGAAGTTGAAGACGTATACTGGTATAGAATGAGACCAGTTTTATTTCGATGTTCTTGTGAATATGGAGGTAAAAGGACATCGTGATCATTGACACAGAAGGAGATGGTAAAGAAGAAAGTATGCTAATTCTTGTTGTTTATTGGTTGATTTTCATATAGATGGGAATATACATTCATTTATCCAATATTTTCATAAGAAGATAAGTTCAAAAGTTGGCATTTAAGGGCCACACCTATTTACATCATTTCATATATATGTAGTGGTTGTGCTTATGTCCTATTTTTGGTACATAATTGCGGAAAATTTTTGTTTTTTTAATTTACTGTTTTTGGTGTTTGACATGTACCAGATAACTAAAACATTACGTGTGCATTGGAATAGGTTATGGATGTCGGCAAATAAATTATGCCTAATTGTAGTGGTTGCACTTACGTCCTATTTGGTACATTAATGAGCTGAACTTTTGTTTTTGGAATTTATTGTTTTCGGTGTTTGACATGCACCGGATAATAAAACATTTGATGTGCAGTCGAATAGGTTATTGATGTCGGCGTATAGATTATGCTTGTTCAGAGTACAAGACTAATGAATTCTTAACATTAGGCTTTGTTGAATGGCAGAATAGGTCACTGCCTTTTCAATGAGGTTAGTCTTGCTCATTAAACTTCCAACTTGTTTAACAAGCAAGCGCACAAGTTGGAGGTTTTGTTATACAATAGTTTTGGTATTAAAGAGCAACCATACCAAGTGAAATAGCGTAGCTTGCAACATATACTTTGTACCCTTAGACAACGATCGAAGCAAATGCAAAGTTGATGTAATTCAAAAGGTCCATTTCTCTGTATATTGTCTCTCAATAGGGCCCCCCGGGGGGGGGGGGGGGGGGGGGGGGGGGGGGGGGGGGGGGGGGGGGGGTGGCGGGGGTGTATTTCAGGTCGTTAGTGGTTGGCAGCTGCCAATGAAATTTCTAATTTTTCTTAAAAAGTTGAAGTTGATGGCAAAACCCTTGACACAAAAAAAGTTGATGGCGAACCCATAATTTAACGGCAAACTCTCTCAAACAGAGACTCTTTATCACCTTATGTTTTTAACATAATATTTAATATTTGTTATGAAAATTAACGAGGTTTGACTTTTACGTCACATTTAGAGAATGAGAAATTCTAAGGAGACTCTTAAAAGGGTAATGGTAGGGAAACCAAATTTGTATGCAAAGTTTTGTAAACTAAATAACATGAAAGTGAATGATTGAAATATTACTTATGATAAACAAGTTCATTCCTATTTGTGACATATTATTTAATTTGTAAATTTTGTCTACAAATTTAATTTTCCTAGCATACCCATCTCAAGAGTGAAACTCTCCATGAACTCTCTGTCAACTCACGGTTTTCCATGCCAACATCAAACATTGTGCCAAATACATATAAAGTAACAAAGAGTCCAGAAAAAATCTCACTTTTTGAAAGTCTCCTTAATAGAGAGTACATGTACATTGAACTTGGCTATAATTAATACATTGACTTTTTATACATTCTTAACGGTATTAGAAAGAAAACATCAAATCTAACCGTACGTATCTGATTAACAATGTAGACCTTGGTTAAATGATAGACCGTACACAATTTCTATGATTAAATTAAATAATGTAGAAGTATTAGGGGGTAGGCACCGAATTCATATTTCCTTGCGTATGAAGATAATTCAGATCAACTAGCAAGATTAGTGGTAGTCAGTTTACAGCTGGGTGTATGGTTGAGCAGAATCCTAGATTAATGCGAGTCGGTTTATGGTTGGGTAATATAGTTGAGCAGATTCAAATTTGACCCCATTAATAATTTTTCTTTTGACAAATGACCTAATTAATAATTTAATTTGCAGTTGGATGCATATGGTTGAGAAGTGATCTCAAGGTCCAAGTCCATGGTTGACTTTTGATTAAGTTTGAATTCACACACTCACAAGATGTTTGTGGCAATGTGACTTTTACTATTAAACCCAAAACACTACCACATCACCTTTACCGTTTTACATATGTAAAAGGTTATTGGACAATATCAAAACAAACAAATTTGAGTTTAGCTAATCTGACTTGAGCAGTGCGTTTCTCTTTTTATACATAAGTTCAAATCTTCATCTTGATAATTTATGAATTCAATGTAGAATATTGTATATATACACCATAGTAACCATAAAAAGAGGTAGATAAAAGAAGAAGAAAATATTATTTTCATAAACCATCAACTAAGTTAAGTTAGTATGTCTTAGTTATTTTTTTTTATTTGTACTTGACCTAGCTAATTATACAATCTATACCCAAAAACAATACTTCTAAGCCCCGTTTGGTGAGCTGGATGGGATAACTTGTGAGCAACTAAAATGAACTTGAGTCTAGTTCAGTCCGTTGTTTGTTATGTCAAAATGTGATATGAACATGATTGGACATAATGAGTTATGAATTCACAATAAAGTTATCTAACCTATCTTTATACGTAGATTACAAGTTTGTCTTACAAATTCTTGTCAATCCAATCTCATTCATAAGACCCAATTCCATTCAGCCCACCAAACAAGAGTTTAAGGTTGAGCAAATTGCCTCCAAGAGGGTTACAGACCATCTGAAATCGGCGGGTTTGATGGTTGGTGTGCGGGTGTGATTGTTGTAATGTGTACTGTGTAGGCAATAGCTCGTCATGGATGGTGGACCAACTCCACCACCCTCACCTTCTTTAGTACCTTAATTTTGACTTTATGCATGCACCGATGAAAGTTCTCGAATTCTACTTATTTTTCCTCTTTTATTGTTCTATTGGGAAAGGGATCCTTTCTGGATTTCTTCTTTCTAATTTATCAAATTAAAAGATCCGTATTGTTGAAAATTGATTCAACGGCTAAAGTTATTATAACTTTTAAAGTGAGTCCTTGTTTGTAGCCATTGAATCAAATTTCAACGGCACGGATTTCCTGATTTGGTGGATTAGAAAGAAGGGATTCGAAGATGATCCCTTTCCGTTCTATTGTACTAAAGTAGGTCTGCCGACTGAACAAGTTGTACTTGATCAGCTTGGTATTCAAGATTTCAACTTCGAGTTACACCAAGTGATGAAAAAATGTAATTGGTTTGCAAATAAAGAACTTCTTTAAAGTATGTGTTTGGTCGTGCTTTTGTTACGTTGGTTAAGTCGTTTAGAACAAGCAAAGGATAGAAAATATAGAAAACTTCATTTTAATCATTAACAAAGATAATTTTTAGATTAAAACCATGAGTAAAATCAAAATTCAATTTTAGTTTTTTGATACATTAATAACCTCATTTATGTTGCAGTCATATTTAGAATAAGAATGTGATTGTGTAAATCCTAGTAGATATGAGAATATATCTTATATTCCTATTAGGAGTAGATTACTTATTAAATGTTGTAATCCTAAAGGGAAAGATTTTTACCTATCCTACTACTATAAATAAAGGCACAATGGGATGAATCAAACACACCTCACAATTAAATCACTCTCTCTTCTCTCTAATTGTAGCCGGCCCCCTCTCTCTCTAAACCCTAGATCGTTCAATCAAATAGGCCTACAACACGTTATCAGCACGCTCTTGCCAGAAGCTGAGGAATTTGACACATCGTAGGAG